>HG992147.1:20523210-26138537 GCA_905220505.1 Laothoe populi | reverse complement strand
CTCCGCGTGGCCCCGCTGGTTCCTGTCACTCGGGTAAGTCATAGCTTCGTGACTGATGATCCAAGTGACAGCTGACGTGCAACACTGCGCCTCCTCCCCCCTGGTTTGGGGGGAGGAGGAGGAGTGTTGGTCGGGACGATAACCCCCGACTGGCACTCCAAACAAAGGAATTATAATAAAACAGGAGTAACAATTAATATTTTTGGAATGTACATATGTATCATAATAAATAAGGAAAATAGTTTATAAGATAGGATATAAGAATTATTATAGGAGCACAATATATATAGGAATATTAAGAATGATTGTAAATATATTAAGATAAATAAATAATCAGGAATAATAATAAGGAAAAACAAATGTATCAGGATGTATAAATAAAAGGATCTGTAATTTAGATATAAGGTGTAAATTGTTTAAAGGAATAACAATTGTAAAACAGGAGTATATAAAAGCTAAGGATTTATAATTAGAAATAAGAAAAATTGTATAACAGGAGTAACAAATTGTATCAGGATAAACAAATATTGTAAAAAAGGAATAATAAATAAAAGGTTTCCCATCCCTTCCCTCCCCTTCCTTCCCATCTTTCCCTCCTGGTTTCTCTTGGACAGGGGCCAACTGGAAACAGATTGGCCTCAATCCAAGAGCAACCAAACAAAACCAAAGGTTTTAAAATTGAAAACATAGGAGTAACAATTAAAAAACTAGATAAACAATTGCCATTGCCAAGAGCAAAGGAAAACTTAAGGAACCCAAATAAAAAAAAAAAAAAAAAAACCTAACCTAACCTAACCTAACCTAACCTAACCTAACCTAACCTAACCTAACCTAACCTAACCTAACCTAACCTAACCTAACCTAACCTAACCTAACCTAACCTAACCTAACCTAACCTAACCTAACCTAACCTAACCTAACCTAACCTAACCTAACCTCACCTAACCTAACCTAACCTAACCTAACCTAACCTAACCTAACCTAACCTAACCTAACCTAACCTAACCTAACCTAACCTAACCTAACCTAACCTAACCTAACCTAACCTAACCTAACCTAACCTAACCTAACCTAACCTAACCTAACCTAACCTAACCTAACCTAACCTAACCTAACCTAACCTAACCTAACCTAACCTAACCTAACCTAACCTAACCTAACCTAACCTAACCTAACCTAACCTAACCTAACCTAACCTAACCTAACCTAACCTAACCTAACCTAACCTAACCTAACCTAACCTAACCTAACCTAACCTAACCTAACCTAACCTAACCTAACCTAACCTAACCTAACCTAACCTAACCTAACCTAACCTAACCTAACCTAACCTAACCTAACCTAACCTAACCTAACCTAACCTAACCTAACCTAACCTAACCTAACCTAACCTAACCTAACCTAACCTAACCTAACCTAACCTAACCTAACCTAACCTAACCTAACCTAACCTAACCTAACCTAACCTAACCTAACCTAACCTAACCTAACCTAACCTAACCTAACCTAACCTAACCTAACCTAACCTAACCTAACCTAACCTAACCTAACCTAACCTAACCTAACCTAACCTAACCTAACCTAACCTAACCTAACCTAACCTAACCTAACCTAACCTAACCTAACCTAACCTAACCTAACCTAACCTAACCTAACCTAACCTAACCTAACCTAACCTAACCTAACCTAACCTAACCTAACCTAACCTAACCTAACCTAACCTAACCTAACCTAACCTAACCTAACCTAACCGGCGGGAGTAGCTATGACCAAAAGGACCGGCCATCCATTTGGTCTAGCTACTTGGGTTGTTATGCGTCTTACATTCACTACCATTGAAGCATTGTCCATCTAGGTACGTGAACTTAGCCTCTGACAATCAAGTGGTGTTGTGGGCCTCCGCGTGGCCCCGCTGGTTCCTGTCACTCGGGTAAGTCATAGCTTCGTGACTGATGATCCGAGTGACAGCTGACATGCAACACTGCGCCTCCTCCCCCCTGGTTTGGGGGGAGGGGGAGGAGTGTTGGTTGGGGCGATAACCCCCAACTGGCACTCCAAATAGGAATAACAAAAACAGGAGTAACAAATAATATTTTGGAGTGTATATATGTATATTGTATAATCATTGTCTACTAGGAATATAAGATAAAGAAATAAGGATTGTAATTAAATTTAAGGAAAACAAATGTACCAGGAGAGATAATTATAGGAGTTGTAATTTAGAAATAAGGAGTACATTAAAAAAGGAATAAAAAATGTAAAATAGGACTTATAGAAATAAGAAAAATTGTAATAGAGGAAAAACAAATTGTACTAGGAATAACAAATATTGTAACAGGAATAATAAAATAAAGGTATCCCATCCCTTCCCATTATATCCCTCCCATTCCTTCCCATTCTCCCCTCCTGGTTTCTCTTGGACGGGGGCCAACTGGAAACAGATTGGCCCCAATCCAAGAGCAACCAAAAAAAAAAAAAAACTAAGGTAAAAAATTGAAACATAGGAGTGACAATTAAAACATAGATAAACAATTGCCATTGCCAAGAGCAAAGGAAAAAATAAGGAACCCAAAAAAAAAAAAAAAAAAAACCTAACCTAACCTAACCTAACCTAACCTAACCTAACCTAACCTAACCTAACCTAACCTAACCTAACCTAACCTAACCTAACCTAACCTAACCTAACCTAACCTAACCTAACCTAACCCATTGTGCACTTCACCAACCTACAACGCAGCCGCCAAGCAGTCAGAGGTAATCAGCAGTCATCCAGCCGAAACTGCTCAGCTACCGAGCGGCTTTCTTCTAGGCCACAGGCCCTAGCAACGGCAGCAGCAAGAACAACAGCAGCATACCAACGGAGGAGGCAGATCAGCTCCAGCAGCGGCTCCAGCAGCAGTGCAGAACATCAACTAACCACCCAGCCCAGCACCCCGGCCGCAAGGCTTCGGGCCCACGCAGATCGACCAGCACCACCTGAAAGAAGGAAATAATAAGATCACGAACCAGCACCACCTGAAAGAAGAAAACAATAAGACACGGCAGGCATCGGCGAACCTCCGCAGGCTCCAGCTCCCATCAGAACTCACCAGCAGTCAACGGCAGCCACAGGCAGCCAACACCAGACACCAGCAGCACCACCAGCAGCACCTGGAAGAAAGAACATAAAGCTAAGTTAAGTTAAAATTAAGCTAGAATAAGTATTTTAGAATTTTAAAAATTTTAAATATAGATTCCAGTAAAATAAAATAACTCAGTAAAATTAAAATACAGTTAGCACACATCTCACAAATATAAAAATTAAAGGAGAACCCAGAAACAGCTAAAACTCTTATTAATAAATCAACCTATTACTTAAAACTCTGGAATCTATATAATAAACACCATTACGTGTAACTTAGTAATATAAAATTTTTGTAACTTTATAAAATAACGCTGTGTGCTGAACTAAACTCAGCTGGAACCATAAGATAAGTTTACTTCGAAGTAAACATTGCAGCACCATTTTAACCTCTGGACACCTGAAGCAGACTTTTACTTTTTGCTTATCATACGCAACTAGAAATTAGAATTTACGTTTTATTTTATTTTATTCTATTTTACTTTTGATTTATACAACTCTAAAAATATTTTACTAAAATTAAGTACTATATACAATACTTAATTCTCTTCAATAATACGAACTGATTAACCACACTATAAAGGGGTAGGGAGCTACAAAGAAGCAACCATTTTGAAGATAACCTTTAAACAACCCACCGCAACAAAAATGATTAGAACCCCCACCAAGGCGACCTCGGAGTCGCCTGAGCCGAATCGCAATAGAACTCCGATCAACATGGCAAGTCTAGATGAAGCTGGTACATCGCAGCACAATATAACATTTGAGATACCTATAAAAGACATAGCTGAAACAAAAAAACCAGACACAAGAAAAATAATAAAAACAAGAACCTCAGAGGCCAAAGCGTGCCTCATGAAAATTAAGGCACAAATAAGCATCAGTAGAAATTTAAAAACCGAAATAAAAAATGAGGTCCTGGAAGCGTCTGAAAAATTATACAGACTAGTCAAAGAGGCTGAGGAAGGAAAGCCTCTCAAAACTCAGGGTATCGGCGAACTAAAGAAAAGCCAAGCAGAGACAGCCAAGGATGAGTCCAAGACAGGCCCAAGCAACGAAGAGATAATAACAATCATAGAGGAGAATAGAAAACTTCTAAAAGAAAACAATAAGGAGCTTAAAAAGATCAATGAGATGATGGTAGCAGCAACAGAGGAACGCGCAACATACGCAGCAGTCACTGCCAAAAAGATCGAAACGCAAACCCCAATGAGACCCGCCAAAACATCGGAAAGCACAACAGCCAGGAAAGCACCAACTCCTCTTGCAACACCATTGCGCACCATGCACACTCTCATTGTGAACTCACAAATAGGAACAGAAACAAGCGACCAAGTAGTAGAGAAAATTAGGAAAGCGGTAAATGCCACCGAGGAGGGCAACAGGATAGACAGGCTGCGTAAAGCAAAAGGTAGGAAAGTAGTAATAGGGTTCAACGACAAGGAGGAACTCAGAAAGGTTGCAGACAAAATTAAGAAAGCAGACCAACAATTGAATGTAGAAGAAGCCAAAAACAAAAACCCACTAATCATCATGAAAGACGTCCTTAACTATCATAAGAATGAAGAAATAGTTAAAGCAATAAGAACACAAAATAAACATCTCCTAGAGTCAAACGAGGAGGATAACAAAATCGAGATCAAATATAGGAAAAAGACGAGAAACCCCCAAATGGCTCATATTATCATCCAGGTCGCACCTAAATTATGGGCAAAACTCATAGAAATAGGTATCCTCCACATAGACATACAGCGTGTGAGGGTCATGGACCAGTCCCCACTCATACAATGCATAAAGTGTCTAGGATTCGGACATGGAAGAAGGCATTGCCACTCAGAACAGGAGCTGTGCACCCACTGCGGCGAGCACCATAAAAGGACAGAGTGCCAAGCACTAAAGGAAAACAAGCCGCCAGTGTGCACAAACTGCACAAAAAGCAAAATGGCAAAAACAGATCACAATGCCTTCGACCACGAATGCCCCACTAGAAAGAAGTGGGACGCATTAGCTAGGTCCATGACTACATACTGCTAAGGGCAACGATAGGGAATCAGGCCGGAATAAAAATGCGCAAAAGGAAAACAAAATAACAAGAGTAAAAATCATACAGGCCAACCTGCAGAGGAAAGCGCTGGCCACGCACGAACTGATGCAGGAGGCAACAACCCACCGATTCGACCTAGGACTACTGCAGGAACCATACACCGGGAACAAAGGACGCTTAAAGAGTTATCCAGGCATCAAAATACTGCAGAACGAGGGACCTACAGCGGAACCTGTGAAATCTGCCATAGCTATATACAACCCAGGGCTAAACATTACACTGTGTACTGAATTCACCAACAACAACATCACAGTCGCAAAGCTACAGGCAGAAAACAAAGAAATTATAATTATATCATACTACTTTGAACCAAATCAACCAATAGGAAAACATCTAACGGACATAGAACAAGCCATCAAGAAATCAGGAACAAAACACGTTATAATAGGAGGAGACGCGAACGCCAAAAGCCTATGGTGGAATAGCAGCAGAGAAAACCAAAGAGGCAAAATAATGTTAAGTATGTTAAACGAAAACGATCTCCAAGTATTAAACACAGGCAGCACACCAACATTCAATACCATAAGAGGAGGACAGACCTTCACCAGCAACATAGATGTCACAGCATGTACCACAGAAATGATAAATTACACAAAAAACTGGAAAGTGAGAGAGGACTTAATCAACTCAGACCATAACGCCATAACTTTTACACTAGATTTCACAAAAAGCGTAGACAAGACTTTTAGCCAAACAACCAAGATATACAACACAAATAAAGCAAACTGGAGCGAATTTAATGAAATACTAAAGAGCAAAATGGAAGATAACAACATCACCACAACAGCAATTAATAAAATAGAGAATACACACACACTAGAACAAATAATAGACAAATACACAAAAGTAATAAAGGAAGCCTGTGAAAAAACCATACCTAAAAGAAGGAATAAGAAATATAGCATACCCTGGTGGAATGAAAAACTAGAAAAACTCAAAAAAGAGACTGCGACAAAAAGAAGACGCATACGTCATGCAGCCGCAGACAGAAGAGATATAGTCATAAAAGATTACCTGGAAACTAAAGAAAAATACGAAGAGGAGGCCAAAAATGCCCAAACAAATAGTTGGAAAGAGTTCTGCAGTAGTCAAAACAAAGAAACCATCTGGGATAGCATATACAGGGTGATAGGGAAAACTAAAAAACAATACCCGGAAATCCCGTTAGTCAAAAACAACAAAAGCCTAAACCCTGTTGAAACAATAGAACATATTGCGGAAAGCTTCTACCCGAGGGACACCACTGAAAATGAAAACGAATACCACAAAAATATAAGGACAATAGTGGATGGCTCACGGGAAAAGAGCACAGGCACGATGGACCCACCAATCACAGAAAACGAACTCAATACGGCACTAGCAAACTTCAACCCTAAAAAAGCCCCTGGAGAAGATGGATTAACTTCCGATATTTGCGCAAAAGCAATCAGCATAGACACAAAAATATACCTAACGCTGATTAATAAATGCCTGGTACTCGGATACTTTCCCAAGTTATGGAAGAAAGCGTCAATAGTCACAATTAGGAAACCTGGAAGAAAAGACTACACCAATGTAAAATCATATAGACCTATAGGATTATTACCAGTACTTGGAAAAATATTCGAGAAAATAATAATAGAAAGACTTAAATGGCATCTAATACCGACCATCAGTAAAAACCAATATGGATTCATGCCACAAAAAGGTACAGAAGACGCCTTATACAATTTATTGGAAAACATCAGACACAGGCTTATACAGAAGAAAATCATAACCATAATTTCACTCGACATAGAGGGAGCGTTTGATAACGCATGGTGGCCGATGGTCAAGTACAGGCTCATAGAAACAAAATGTCCGGACAATATAAGAAATCTACTCTACAACTATATGAGTGATAGAAGCGTCAACATCAAATATCTCAACCAAGAACTAGAGAGAGAAACAAACAAAGGCTGTGTGCAGGGGTCAATAGGAGGACCCATTCTATGGAACCTCCTACTAGACACCCTGCTCAGGCAAATGGAACATAGAGGGATTCTCTGCCAGGCCTTTGCAGACGACGTCGTACTTATATTTGAAGGAGAAACTACTGACCAAATAGAGATACAGGCAAACGAAGCACTCAAACATGTGCAAGAATGGGGGTCAAAACACAAATTAAAGTTTGCACCGCAAAAAACCAAGTGCATGACAATAACCAACAAACTAAAATATGGCAACCTAGACCTTAACATGGGTGGGACTCGTATCGAAATGGAAAAAGAAATAAAAATACTAGGATTAACGATAGACAACAAACTTAGATTCAACACACATATAACCGAAGTATGCAAAAAAGCGATAGACTTCTTCAAGAAACTTACAACGGCAGCAAAAATACAATGGGGTCTTCACCCGGACCTCGTGAGAACGCTGTATGTAGCGGTCGTAGAACCTACGATCCTATATGCAGCGAGCTCATGGGCGACGGAGAGTAATAAGAAGAAAGTCAAGAGACAACTTAATAAAATACAGAGAAGCTTCGCACAAAAGATGACCAAAGCCTACAGAACCACCTCACTAAACTCAACCCTACTACTATCAGGAACCCTCCCACTAGACATTAGAATCAGAGAAAACAAAGAGCTCTATGAAATTAAAAAAGAACATAAGTTGTCAATTAAGGATATCGAAATAGAAAGACCCATTGCATTCGAGAAGCTTCCCCATCCAGCCAAAAGAACCAAACTCAAAATTGAAAATATCACTGAGGAAAGCGAACTGAAACAAATAATAAACAACTACAATATATATACAGACGGGAGCAAGATTGAGGGAAAGACAGGCGCAGCTCTCACGATATGGGAAAACGGCAAGGAAATAGGAAACAGGAAGATAAAACTGGAACACTATTGTTCGGTGTACCAGGCAGAACTGACCGCTATAAAGGAAGCAACCGATATAGCGATTCAAGCAAAAAGGACAAACGTAAACATACTAAGCGATTCAATGTCAGCGCTCAAAGAAATCGCCAGAGGAAATTCGCTCCATCCCATCGCTTTTCAAGTTAACAAAAATATCACGGAAATACAAAAGGATAATAGACAGATAACATTATATTGGATCAAAGCACACATAGGGATAAGTGGAAATGAGAGAGCGGACTCCTTAGCAAAAGACGCGGCGCTCAAACTAAAAACAAAAGCGAAATACAACAAATGCCCTATTTCCTTCGCCAAAACCATAACGAGGGAAACATCACAGAGAGAGTGGAACGAAAGATACACAAACGAAACCACAGCCAAAACAACAAAAATATTCTTCCCAGATGCAACCGAAGCATATCCCACTATTAGAAAAATCAACATTGATCCAATACTAACACAGGTATTCACAGGACACGGAGGTTTCTCGGAATACCTTAAGAAATATAAATGTAAAGAGGTATCAACATGTATATGCGACGAAGCCGAGGACGAAACCATTCAGCACATCATATGCGAATGCCCGGTACATTTGCTCGATAGAATGGAAACCGAAAACCGAATAGACACTATAATCACAATCAACAATTTACCTGATATAATGAAGCAAAAGGAGACTAGAAAACCATTTATGGATTATTGTAAAAAGATAACAAGAATAGTAATAAACAGAAATAAATAAGATAAAAAATGGAATAAAAACAACTAGCTCCCTACCCCAAGTTGATCACGTACCAAAAAACTATAAAAAAGAAAAACAATTAGACTTAAGAATTGATTTAATAAATCACTATCATACAGACAATACTTGATTGAAATAATTATCTTATTAGTACATATATTACAAATTACATTATTTTTATTTTTTAATTTTTATTTTTTATTTTTTGCAAGACAGAGCAACACTTAGTATTAATAAACTTTGTACTTACTTTACAAAAACAAAAGTAACGAATAACAAAAGAAACAACTCAGAAAGCACAGAGACTTTGTACTTGTATTTTGCCTAAGTTAAATAACATGTATCCACTAGAATAAGTAAGAAATAAATTTAAGACACTTAGTAATAAGAATATTCATGTATAAAATAAATAAATAACTGGATTTTCAACAGCGAAATATAGTGGCCGGCTGACCGACCAGCTGACCAACATGACAAAAGTCTGAACGGTCGGATGGTCGATCAACCGTCGGATCAGCAGATCTGAGCGATCAGACAACCAGATCAACACATGTAAACCTGTAAAATGTTTAGAATATACTGTAGAATGTAAGTTTATAAAATGAAAATGTATAAAAATATTATAAAAATAAAATAAAAAAGGTTTCCCATCCCATCCCACCCACCTCCCATTCCAAACTGCACCTCTCTTAAGGGGAGACCGACCGGGAAACTCCATCCGGATCGGCCTCCTCTCAAGGGAGAAACCAGTTCACTCCTATCCTCCTCCCACATAACACACACACACACACACATACACACATGGGGTTATGCATCTGGCTAAGACCTTTCAGGAAACACCATCTGAATAGGCCTTGGCCCGATAAAAAACTTCATAGATATATAAGTAAACCCAAAGGAATAACAAAAAACACACAGATACAAAATTGTCATTGACATATCAATGAAAACACACTAGGAAAAAAAAAAAAAAAAAAAAAAAAAAAAAAAAAAAAAAAAAAAAAAAAAACCTAACCTAACCTAACCTAACCTAACCTAACCTAACCTAACCTAACCTAACCTAACCTAACCTTTTTTTTTTTTTTTTTTTTTTTTTTTTTTTTTTTTTTTTTTTTTTTTTTTTTTGGTTTCGCGGGGAAAAGCGATTTATCACTACCGCCCCGCCGGGGGGATGGCGGGACGGTTATGTTGGGCTCGCCGGCCTTACGACCCAGCGTTAAGCCGTCCGGGAGAGATGTTGACATCCGGACGACCGCTGGGCCGAGTCCCTAACAAATTCCCTACACCGGCAATACCAACTAAAAACCCCGCGGTGGCCCTCTTCGGCGCATAAGAGACGGTCCCGGGCTCACGGGGCGAGAAGCGCCCCATTTTCGACCGAAACCGCCCCTGCGCGGTGCCGCCTTGCGGCCCGTCTCCAAGTGGGGGGGGCTCAGAAGCCCCCGCGCACCGAAGGACGCCCTCGGCGTCCACGGCAGCGACGAGGCCAACCACCCGCGCTGCCGTCATCCCGGGGTCGCCCGGCGTGCCGACAAAGTATATACAAAATAAAACTATGTACAAACAAATTTCGACACACCGGAAAGGGCGCTACGACAGCCCCCCGCTGCGCGCCCGCGACCCCCGATGCCCCTATTAGTCGCCTCTTACGACAGGCAGGGGATACCGTGGTGGGATTCTCCAAACGCCCCCAAACCACAGGGCGGGAGACGCCGGTCAGTCGTCAACCCGGCGCCTCCTCCGTCTCGACTGGCGGCGGGAGGGATCGGCTTGTTGTTCACGATCCCTCTCGGCACTCTCCTTCTGTGAGATGACGGCCTCACAGAAGAGGGCCACCGCACGCCAGGACCTCCGGCTGTCGACCATGGCTGACACCAAAGCCGGCAGCGAGAGGTCTCCACCGACGACTGCTACGAGAGCGCTGCGCTCTTCGTCCCAGGCTGGGCACTCCTCTACAGTGTGTTGGGCCGTGTCACGCGGACAGTTGTCACAATGGTGACACACGGCCGACCCTTCTGCGCCGGCTATGCGACACAGGTACTCGCCAAAACAACCATGGCCTGTGAGCACCTGTGTCAGCCGGAACGTCGCCGCGCCGTGGCGCCTGTCCAACCATTGGCTAAAGACAGGACGCACTGCCGCTACGACCCAACCTTTTTTTTTTTTTTTTTTTTTTTTTTGTTTTCGCGGGGAAAAGCGATTTATCACTACCGCCCCGCCGGGGGGATGGCGGGACGGTTATGTTGGGCTCGCCGGCCTTACGACCCAGCGTTAAGCCGTCCGGGAGAGATGTTGACATCCGGACGACCGCTGGGCCGAGTCCCTAACAAATTCCCTACACCGGCAATACCAACTAAAAACCCCGCGGTGGCCCTCTTCGGCGCATAAGAGACGGTCCCGGGCTCACGGGGCGAGAAGCGCCCCATTTTCGACCGAAACCGCCCCTGCGCGGTGCCGCCTTGCGGCCCGTCTCCAAGTGGGGGGGGCTCAGAAGCCCCCGCGCACCGAAGGACGCCCTCGGCGTCCACGGCAGCGACGAGGCCAACCACCCGCGCTGCCGTCATCCCGGGGTCGCCCGGCGTGCCGACAAAGTATATACAAAATAAAACTATGTACAAACAAATTTCGACACACCGGAAAGGGCGCTACGACAGCCCCCCGCTGCGCGCCCGCGACCCCCGATGCCCCTATTAGTCGCCTCTTACGACAGGCAGGGGATACCGTGGTGGGATTCTCCAAACGCCCCCAAACCACAGGGCGGGAGACGCCGGTCAGTCGTCAACCCGGCGCCTCCTCCGTCTCGACTGGCGGCGGGAGGGATCGGCTTGTTGTTCACGATCCCTCTCGGCACTCTCCTTCTGTGAGATGACGGCCTCACAGAAGAGGGCCACCGCACGCCAGGACCTCCGGCTGTCGACCATGGCTGACACCAAAGCCGGCAGCGAGAGGTCTCCACCGACGACTGCTACGAGAGCGCTGCGCTCTTCGTCCCAGGCTGGGCACTCCTCTACAGTGTGTTGGGCCGTGTCACGCGGACAGTTGTCACAATGGTGACACACGGCCGACCCTTCTGCGCCGGCTATGCGACACAGGTACTCGCCAAAACAACCATGGCCTGTGAGCACCTGTGTCAGCCGGAACGTCGCCGCGCCGTGGCGCCTGTCCAACCATTGGCTAAAGACAGGACGCACTGCCGCTACGACCCAACCTAACCTAACCTAACCTAACCTAACCTAACCTAACCTAACCTAACCTAACCTAACCTTTTTTTTTTTTTTTTTTGGTTTCGCGGGGAAAAGCGATTTATCACTACCGCCCCACCGGGGGGGTGGCGGGACGGTTATGTTGGGCTCACCGGCCTTACGACCCAGCGTTAAGCCGTCCGGGAGAGATGTTGACATCCGGACGACCGCTGGGCCGAGTCCCTAACAAATTCCCTACACCGGCAATACCAACTAAAAACCCCGCGGTGACCCTCTTTGGCGCATAAGAGACGGTCCCGGGCTCACGGGGCGAGAAGCGCCCCATTCTCGACCGAAACCGCCCCTGCGCGGTGCCGCCTTGCGGCCCGTCTCCAAGTGGGGGGGGCTCAGAAGCCCCCGCGCACCGAAGGACGCCCTCGGCGTCCACGGCAGCTACGAGGCCAACCACCCGCGCTGCCGTCATCCCGGGGTCGCCCGGTGTGCCGACGAAGTATATACAAAATAAACTATGTACAAACAAAATTTCGACACACCGGAAAGGGCGCTACGACAGCCCCCCGCTGCGCGCCCGCGACCCCCGATGCCCCTATTAGTCGCCTCTTACGACAGGCAGGGGATACCGTGGTGGGATTCTCCAAACGCCCCCAGACCACAGGGCGGGAGACGCCGGTCAGTCGTCAACCCGGCGCCTCCTCCGTCTCGACTGGCGGCGGGAGGGATCGCCTTGTTGCTCACGATCCCTCTCGGCACGCTCCTTCTGTGAGATGACGGCCTCACAGAAGAGGGCCACCGCACGCCAGGACCTCCGGCTGTCGACCATGGCTGACACCAAAGCCGGCAGCGAGAGGTCTACTCCGACGACTGCTGCGAGAGCGCTGCGCTCTTCGTCCCAGGCTGGGCACTCCTCCAAAGTGTGTTGGGCCGTGTCACGCGGACAGTTGTCACAATGATGACACACGGCCGACCCTTCTGCGCCGGCTATGCGACACAGGTACTCGCCAAAACAACCATGGCCTGTGAGCACCTGTGTCAGCCGGAACGTCGCCGCACCGTGGCGCCTGTCCAACCATTGGCTGAAGACAGGACGCACTGCCGCTACGACCCGCTGACCCGATGACGGGTTCTCCAGCCTGAGACGCCACTCCTCCACGGCGGCTCTGCGGAGGGAGCCACGGATGGCCTCCACCTCTCTCAGGGCCGGTCTCTCCCCGCGCCTGAACGCCTCCTCCCGCCAGTGAAATGCGGCGGAGAGGGCCCGAGCGTCCAGGTCCCACGGTATGAAACCGGCCAAAACGCAAGCCGCCTCGAATGAGACCGTGCGGTAGCCCCTGATCGCACGCTGCGCCACTGAACGCTGTGGCTTATGCAGCAGAGCGACGCACCGGTCGCTCAGGGACTCGGCCCAGACGGGACTGCCGTACAGGGCCATGGACCGCACGACTCCGGCGTACAGCCTTCGGCAAGGGATGCCAGGACCTTCCAGATTGGGCAGCAGGGTTCCAAGGGCACCTGCTACCCGACACAACTTACTAGCCAACTTTTCAAAGTGGGCGCGAAATTCCCACCGGCTATCTAAAACTAACCCCAGATACTTCATCGTTTTGCCGATGGGAATCCGCACCCCATTCACCACGATGTGGGCACCGGCCGGTGGCCCCTTCCGAGGCCCGTGGAAACAAAGGGCCTCGGTTTTCTCAAGGGCCACCTTCAAACCCAGACGTTGAATACGACTTACAACGTGGCCGGTACCCACCGCCGCTTTGATTGCGGCATCCTGGAAGGTCCTAGCAGACGCAGTAACCAGCGTGTCGTCGGCGTAACAAGTGACGCCGACGCCCCAGAGGTTGGCACCACGGAGCACCCAATCATATCCGATGTTCCACAGGAGAGGACCCAGAACTGAGCCCTGTGGAACACCGCACACCATCGCTCTCCGGTGCCACCCATTGGCGCCCGGATACACCACGTACCTCTCTGACAAGTACGCGTGCACCAGACGCCGAAGATAGGGCGGCACCACGTGGTACCGCAGTGCCTCATGAATGCAGGCCCAGGGCAGCGAATTAAAAGCGTTGGATATGTCCAACGAGACAGCAACCATTACTTTGCCCCGAGCCACTGCTTCCTCCGCCTGTTCCTTCACCCGCAGAATCGCGTGGATTGTGGATCGGCCCTTGCGGAAGCCGAACTGGCAATCCGCCAAGTCCGGACCGACCCTCTCGAGGTGCTCGACGAGACGAGCGTGAATAATTCGCTCGAAGAGCTTACAAACCTCGTCGAGCAACACGATGGGCCGGTAGGCCGACGGCGACTCTGCGGGTCTTCCTTCTTTCTTCAGCAGGACGAGCTTCCCGGTTTTCCAACGCGACGGGAAGACGCCCTGCTCCAAACAGGCGGAGAAGAGGTTGCGGAGCCTCGGCCCCAAGTGCTCGATGGCTAGCACCCAGATCTTGGCGGGGATGCCATCGAGACCCGGGGCGGTGTTCTTGCCCCGCAACCGCGACACTGCCGCCCGCAACTCAGCGGGCGAAACCTCTGGGATATCCCTTGCCGAACTCGACGATGGCGCCGACTCGCGGGGCGCCATCGGTGGAGGAGTGGACTCCACGGTGGCCGGAAACAAGGCCGCGACGACTTCGGCCAGAAGTTCTGGCCGGAGACTCTGCGACAGCGGGGGCGCCGCTGGGCGAAGCTTGTTCATCACCAAGCGATAAGGGCGCCCCCACGGGTCGCTGTCGAGAGTTGAAATAAAATCCTTCCTCGCCGCGACCTTGGCTCTCTTGATGGCCACCTGCAGCGCTCTCTTCGCCTCCTTGTAGAGGCCGTAGAGCTGCCGCTCCTGGTTTGCGTGCTCTTCGTCCCGGATACGCCGGCGACGATGCCTGGCGTACTGGCGGCGCGCCGAAACACAGGCAATGCGCAACGACGCCAGCTCCTGCGACCACCAGTACACCTGGCGTCGGGGCGGGAGACGTCGGACTCGGGGCATGGCGGCGTCACAAATGTCCGTCACCGATACCCCGAACCATTCCGCCTCCAACTCGACCTGCACCGGCCCATCCGGTACAGGGAGCCACGACATGACCAGAGCGGCAAGTTCTAGGGCCTCATTATCGAGGCGCTTTAACGCCCACCGCGGGCCGTCCTGATGCGGGGCACTCGGTCTTCCACCGGGCTGGAAAACGGCGGACGCGGAGACATCGAACCTAATGTAACGATGGTCCGACAACGTCTCCACGCCCACCAAAACCTTCCAACCCCGGACACGACGTGCGACGGCGGGACTCGCGAAAGAAAGATCCACAATTGAGCCGCCATTGTGCCGCACGCACGTGTCCACCGACCCCCTATTCAAGACGGCCAGACCGGCCGAGATCACCCAATCCTCCAGGACCTCACCACGGACATCGGTCGCCGACGAGCCCCATGCCAGGGACTTGGCGTTGAAGTCGCCGGCGACAATTGCCGGGTGAGGTTGGCCTTGCGCCACCAGGGCCCCCAGCTGAACAAGAAAAGTTTCAAAATCAGCGAGGGGTCTGTTGGGAGAGAAATAAACTCCGACTACCCAAATATCTCCCAACAGAGCCGCGACGCATCCCCGACCCTTCGCTACACGTTCGAAGGGGGGGGAGCCAGCGGCACCCTGGGTGATGATGGCCACCGAGCTATCGACGTCCCCCGCCCAGTTATCACGCGGGGGGATGAAATATGGCTCGGCGACCACGGCCACTTGTACCGACCACTGCGCCATGCTCTGGGTTAAAAGATCCTGAGCACGGGCACAGTGGTTGATGTTCGCCTGGAGGAACTTTGTTGCCATTATTGGGCGATCTCCATTGCAACAACCTCGGCCTGCGGTGGGCTCTCCAGCTGCGGCTGGGCCGTAGCCCCAGCGGCAGCTGGATTAACTCTTCGGGCCGGACGACGTCGGTTCTTCCGGGAGGAGGCGGGACACGCCTTCCCCCCGATCTGGTGCCCGGCGGGCTTTCCGGCCGCGCTGCACACAGAGCAGTTCGGCGCGGCCTCACATTGCCGGGCTTTATGTCCCGGCTGACCGCAGCGGTAGCAAAGGCCGCTGCGATCTGTTGTTCCGTCGCAGCACTCCCTTACGTGCCCGGTCTCTAAGCAACGGAAGCAACGAAGAGGACGCGGCTCGAGCACAGAAACTCGGGCCGCGACCCAGCCAATTAAAATACGCCCCGCACCTCGCACTTTCTGGGCCGCCTTAATTGGCATTTTAGCCCAAACTGTACCGAGACCCGAACGGTCGGGACGAATTTCGCCAACCTTAATCACGTCGGCCCCACACTCACCGGCCTTTGAGAGGGCCGCTGCGACCGCTTCCGGGGTGGCTGTATAGTCCAGCCCCGAAAGCCGAAGTTCCGCGCACTTTGAGGGCCGAGTCACTCGGATGTCCTCGGATCCAACAAAACACTCCCTTAGCCTCGCGGCCAGAGAGTCAGCCCTCTCCTCGCTGTTGGCCCCGGGCACCTCATACATAGGGGCACCCGTGGCCGCGAACTTAGGCTTGAGCCTTGTGATGTTCAGGCCCTCCAAACTTACTTTGTGCTGGGCCTCAGTTAGCACGTTGGCGTACGTGAGGCCCTTTTCTACTGCCGCCGGCGTTAATGAGATTATAACAGCCGCGGAACGCGGTGGCCGGAGCTTCGGCTCAGCCCTGCGCGGCTGTTGCTGTTTAGTTGCAGTTACAGCAGGTGCCGCGCCAGGCAAGGACTTCTTCTTTTTGGCCGCCACCACGTTCCACGGCGTTTCTAGGGATGCCGGAGCAGGTGGCAGCGGACGAGGCTCTGTGGGAGAGGCCTGAGGGACGATCTTCTTCTTCTTCGACTTCCCTCCCTTCTTCTTTGCTGACTCTGCACTTGGACCTGCAGCGTTTTTCTGGAGGCCAGAAGGTCCAGCGACCGCTGGTATCTGATCCTTCAATGATGATGGCCCAGCGCTGGACGTCAAAACGGTTGAGGAGTCGGCTACTGGGGTGGGAGCGGGAGGCGAGGCTCCTTTTACTTTTCCCTTCCCCTTCCCCTTCCCCTTCCCCTTTCCTTTGCCATTATCAACTACAGGTAGCTGTGCAGGCAGATCAATCTCAGGCTCCTTGGTCCTTAATTCATGAGCCAAAGGTGGCCTCCGGGGCGGCCCCATTATGTTGGATTCAATCCTCGCGGTTATGCGAGCCTCGAGCCGCTCCAATTCCTCCCCCGTAGGCTGCGCCTTGACACTTGCCTCCAACATATCTAGGCGGCGGCGAAGGGAGGCGTTTTCCTGCTCCTGAATCTTTTTGTCCGCCTCGTGGCGGGCGCACTGTTCCCTCAGCCTACTGGCCTCTGCTTCGAGACGGGCAATCGCCGTGGACGCCGGCTGTGCCACAAATCTCCTGATTGTGTCCACCGCCATCTTTAGGGACTTTTGGTATGTCCCTTTCAAGTGGCCCGATTTGGTGGACACAATTTGGATCATTTTGCTGCACTCTGTCAAGTCGTCGAGGAGGATGACCCTGTCCTCTTCGATACCCTCCATACGCTGGACCTTTCGAGGCGGTGGAGGAGGCGACTTCATAAAGGAGCGGAGCCTCTCCTCCATTTCCTCTTCCGCCTTCCGGCTGGCAGCCTCGCGCCTTTGGGCTTCCAACTCACGTTGGGTCTTTCGCATGCCCACATATTTGCCAGTTGAAGGCGGACGAACTTGACCCTTGACAGCAGAGTGAACTGGGGCATCCATCCCACTGTCCGACTCGCTTGAAAATGCAGAGCGGGAGCGGACAGAGTCCGTCTCACTCCACTGCCACATTCGACCTCTCTTCGAGCTCGAAGAGGCGCGACTTCTCCTGGCCTCGGTCACTCGAGCCGGAGCTGCCATAGATGTCTCTATGGCCACCATCTCTGTAGGCGTCTCACCTACCATCTCCACTACCTCAACGTCGTCAGGCTTGCGCCCTCCGACCTCCGCCTCTCCGGATCCAGAAACCGGAACCGAAGCAGGCAACTTCTCCAAGACTATAATAGGGTTTTTGTTAAAAGATTCCATTTTGAGTCCCACGAGTATGGGGGAAATAAACCGTCCACCCAGCCAGAGCCCCCTGTAGCTGGGTAAGCCTTTACATACACGGACGAGGCACAGGCATGTACCCCTCCGGCGTGGTTCGCACTAGCGACCGAACTACCCATCGGCCATGCATCCCCTCACGGTGCGCCGCCGCTTGAGATTCGGGGTAACTTTTTATAGAGGTTTTCTCCCTCGCGGTCCAGGCGGTGAAGCCAAGACCCTCGGTCCGATCGGAGCGCGAGACGTGACCACAGACCTCCATATGACCGGATTACGATATACGACGGTGACAGCAAGAGAGAACGTCCCCCCTACTGCCCGCTCGGCGGCGGGGTGAGCGCACACCGAGCCCGCCGACACCCCCAGGACAGAACCTGAGGGGAACCAAAAGGTGCCACTCTCCAAACACGACGGCAGCCGCCACAACAGGTGACGACTGCCAAACACCTCCCGTCAGGATATTAGCCGTCGGTCAACGTGACCGCCGTTGCCCAGGGTGCACCACGAGGAGGTTTCCTGACTCCGCACCCCAACCTAACCTAACCTAACCTAACCTAACCTAACCTAACCTAACCTAACCTAACCGATTACGAGGGAGTCGCGCACGAAACGCCGCCGCGAACAGATCAGTTTGAGAGCGCTCCGCACGGAAAAATTCGCAAAAATAGTGAAAAGTGATCCGATTTCAACGAACGAAGTGTCAAAATACGTGAAATCGTGGTGCCCACACGAAGACGTGAAGTGGTAGTGCATTGCAGTGCGCGTTGTGAAAGTTCCTCTGGGATTTACCTTTTTTGAGGTTAGTTGAACAGTTTTTAGACCGGCGCTCGGAAACGAGACGAGAGACACATCGATATTTTTATATCTTTGTGAAGCCCTCATAAAGGCGCAACTTTTGAACCGTCGCGTTCCGCGACCGGGACATATACCAGGGATTAATTGACAAAAAAAAAAAAAAACAACCGACCACGTGGCACGTGGTCAGTGATCCAGTTCCCGTAGGCGATAGCTGAGTATCCAGGAAGCTGTGGGACGACGAGACGAAGACGGAGATATTTTTGTTTCCTGAAAAAATTCAAAAAAAAAAAACAAAACAGTGAGTCGAAAACCGAAAATTAAAAAATTTTGGACTTTAATCCTCCTGTAACTTTATAGAACGATGTGCGACACTATAATTTTATTGTCTTATTAAGTGTAGACTATAATTTCCTTACCGTTTTCAAAATTTCAGGGAAATCGGGAGATATTTCGATTTTTCAGGACCAAAAAACTGACCGAAAATATATTTAGCCCATTATATTATTAAATTCTAGATATTTTGGCTTTTTAAATTTTTAGATTCGGACAAATTTAAAATTTTCATACATTTTCAAAATTTTTTCTCAGACTTTTGCCTTAATGTGACTTAGTTTAAGTTTTATTTAGATAATTTTAATTTTTTAGAGATAAGACAGTAATTTGTAAAGAATTTTGCGAATAAAATTTTTTCAAAGTTTTTGTGGCCGAAACCACCTTCAAAAGGTGGAGGAGGTCATTACAAACCAGACGAGCCCAGGCACGGGTAAATTCGGTCAGAAGACGACGGAGATATCGAAGAAACAAAATTTACCAGACGCCATCTTGGAAAACATTAATAGAGCGTATCTCCGTCAATTTTAAAGACAGCGGCCTGTTCTTGGGCTCGTTTGTTTAGCCATAGAGGACCCAACAAGGCTCCATACTCAAATTCGCGGAAAACCAGTTTTTGGAAAATTTTTGACAAAGATTTTATTTATGGTTAAAACGGCACCTTATAGGTCGAGAAGGTCAAGGCAAGTCAATTGAGTCCAAGCTCGGGACGAATCGGACCTGTGGAACCGGAGATATACTGGTGAGAACATCACCAGTCGCCATATTGGAGGAATTTCAAACCAGGATATCTCGGGAACCATTCGGCCTAGACCGCCAGAGTTTGGGTTCATTAGAATTGCCTACCCCAGAGCTGTACGGTAGACGAAGAATTTTGGCTGCGCCAAAACTGATACAGTTTTGATAAAATCAAAACCTAGCTTTTTGTTAATAGAATAAGAAGACAAGCTCTTAAAGAGTATTAGGACATAAGAGGGCAAACTGTACGTTGATAGTACGACAGCGGTTGCTTCTTAGCCCAGAGCTGACAGGTAGCGACTTAAGCTATATTTAGGAACACTCTTGACCCCCTGTAGGCCATCTACACTTACAGGGACATTATATATTTACAATTTGACGTGTTCACCACCTAACAGCACCTCCAAAGCAGACAGGATGTTCGGTTTCCGAACCCCAGCCAAGGGAAAGGGAACGCAAGGCTCCCCTGAGCCCACTAGTCCGAGGGAAGCCGAAGGGTCGAGGGTCGCGCAGGTGCGGCGTAGCCTGGAGGGTCAGGTGGATAAACCTGACGCAACGGGCGTCGCTGCGCGAGCGGGACCCAGTCCCAAGGCGGTTCCTTCGAACGAGTCAGCCAGAGTCAAGGAGGGAAAATCCTGCCTGGCGAAGATAAGGGCACAAGTTGCCCAGAGTAGGAATCTCAAGACTGAGATCAAGAATGACGTTCTGACAGCAGCGGAGAGGCTGCTAAAACTATTAAAGGATAGCGAAGCAGGGAGGCCCCGGGTACCGTCGGACGCAAGGACAAAGGACAAGGCGGAGAAGGAAAAGAAGGATGGACAAACTCAAACGGGAACGGGAGCAGGATATGACGGGGAGAATTTAATTAAAAAGATACAGGAGCACACGAGAGCCCTACAATCACACAAAGAGGATATGGAAAAACTTAGCCTGGAGATAAAAACGAGTAGGGAAGAATGGAAGGAAGGAAGGAGCTACGCTGCTGTGGCGGCTGGCCCGCGGGGGGCGGGACCACCGGAGACAGTAATGCATTCGGTGGTCGTTACCTCCGCGGATCAGGGCGCGACAGGAGAGCAGGTGTATGAGACGATACGCAAGACGCTGAATGCAAAAGAGGAAGGTTTTAGGATAGACAAGATGAGGAAAGGGAAAGACAGGAAGGTGATTGTAGGATGCCACTCAAAGGAGGAATTGGGGAGGGTAAAGGAGAAAATTAGGAAGACGGGAGGGGGACTAAATGTCGAAGAAATGAAGAATAAGGATCCGATGGTGTTGCTGAAAGACGTCCTTAGCATACATAAGGATGAGGAGATAGTGCGAGCACTAATAGTTCAGAATGAACATCTCCTGGGTGACGTGAGTGGGGAAGCCGCGAATCTAAAAGTGAAGTTTAGACGAAGGGCTAGGAACCCGCTCACGTCACACATAGCAATCCAGGTGCCGCCGAAGATATGGCAGAAGCTCACGGAAGTGGGCTCTGTCCATATCGACGTGCAAAAGGTAAGGGTCGAGGACCAGTCTCCGCTGATCCAGTGCTCGCGGTGCCTCGGCTACGGGCATGGGAGGCGCTACTGCCGAGACCAGGCGGACGCATGCAGTCACTGCGGGGAGGCCCACCACCGGTCGCAATGTGCAGACTGGTTGGCAAGGGCACCCCCGTCGTGTTGCAACTGCGCCAAGGCCAGGATCGGTGGGGCGCCTCACAACGCCTTTAGCGCGGAGTGCCCTGTGAGGAGGAAATGGGAAACCCTGGCGAGAACCGCCGTAGCTTATTGCTAAGGTGGATCCCAGGAACCCAGGTCAGACAAACCCCCCAGCAAGCGCAATGCCGACCCTCATCGCCCAGGCAAACCTGCAGAGGAAACAACTGGCGACAGTTGAGTTCCTCCGGGAGGCTGAAGGGCGGAGGGTCGACATTGCGCTGCTCCAGGAGCCATATGTGGGCGCGCAGGGTAGAATGAGGGACCACCAAGGAGTTAGGATCTTCCAGGGGACGATCGGGCAGGGGGAAGTCGTCAAGTCAGCAGTTGCAGTGTTCAACGGCGACTGGACGGTGACCCAATGCCCGAACCTCACCACGACCAACATCACAGTGGTGAGGGTCCGAACCGGAACTCGCGAATTGGTGGTCGTCTCATTTTACTTTGAGCCGGACAAACCCATTGGGCCATACCTGGAGCAGTTGGGGAGGATAGTTGAAAAACTGGGCCCCAGAGGAATCCTCATAGGGGGCGACGCAAATGCAAAGAGCATTTGGTGGGGCGCCGCGAGTACTGACGTCAGGGGAGAGGAAGTGGCAGGAATGCTGGAGGAACATGGGTTGCAGGTGCTCAACGACGGCCAGACCCCAACCTTTGAGACAGTAAGGGGGGGGAGGCTGCTCACGAGCCACATCGACGTGTCGGCCTGCACAGAGGACATCCTGGTCCTGGTGGAGGGATGGAGAGTTGATGACTCTATGGCGAGCTCGGACCACAATAGTATCTTATTCAGGATTAACAGCACTAAGAGCAAATATGTAAATGAGACAGCCAAAACAACTAGAAAATATAATACGAAGAAAGCCAATTGGGAAAAATTCGGAGAAAATTTGGAAGAATTACTTAAAAATAAAAATTTAACAGAAACATTGATTAAAAACATAGACAACAAAGAGGATTTAGATAAAATTGTAGAAGAATATATAGAAACACTAATAAAAACAAGCAATGAAGCCATACCATTACTAAAAATAAAAAATAAAATGAACATACCATGGTGGTCCGAGAAGCTCGCCAAGATGAAACGCCAAACCATCACCAGGAAGAGGAGAATCCGATGTGCAGCGCCGGTCCGGAGAGCGAAGGTCGTCGCGGAGTACCTGCAATTCAAAGAAGAGTATGAGAAAGAAGCGAAGATGGCTCAACTCCAAAGTTGGAAAGAATTTTGCACCAAACAGGGGAAGGAAACAATTTGGAGTAGTGCTTACAGAGCCATAGGAAAGACTACGAGGAAACACGAAGACCTGCCACTGGTGCAAGCGGGGAGGACCCTGACCTCAGAAGAATCGGCGAAGGTACTGGCAGTGACCTTCTATCCAGAAGACGACCAGACGGGTGACAATGCAGACCACCAGCGCACAAGGGAGGCAGCCGCAAGAGTAAACGACGGAGTCCATGCTGAGGTTCATGACCCAGTGTTTACGAAGACAGAGCTACTTGCGGCTGCGAACAGCTTCAACCCTAAGAAAGCCCCGGGAGCAGATGGTCTCACAGCGGACATCTGTAAGCAAGCCATACATAAGTACCCAGACGTGTACCTATCACTGGCAAACAAATGCCTCGAACTTGGCCACTTCCCGACCACCTGGAAGGAGGCGACGGTCATAGTCCTCCGCAAACCATCTAAGGAGGACTACACACAAGCAAAATCCTATAGACCGATAGGCTTGTTGCCAGTGATGGGGAAAATACTGGAGAAGATGGTGGTGGGTAGAGTGAGATACTGTCTTCACCCAAGGACAAGCCCCCGACAGTTTGGCTTTATGCCACAAAGGAGCACCGAGGACTCCCTCTATGTCCTAATGAAACATATACGAGAAAAGTTAAAAGAGAAGAAACTGATATTAATAATCTCGTTGGACATAGAGGGAGCCTTCGATAACGCCTGGTGGCCAGCCATTAGGGTCAGACTGTCGGAGGAGGGATGTCCAGTGAATGTCCGAAGGGTGATAGATAGTTACCTCGAGAGCAGGAAAGTGAAGCTCCGGTACGCCGGAGTGGAACACGAGAGGTGGACCTCCAAGGGATGCGTCCAGGGCTCCATTGGAGGTCCAACCTTTTGGAACCTGCTCCTCGACCCACTACTATCAGAGCTTGATAGACGGGGTAGTTACTGCCAGGCCTTCGCTGATGATGTAGTGCTCGCCTTTGACGGGAAGGAAGGAAACGAGATCCGACGCCAGGCCAATGAAAGCCTTGCCTGTGTGAGGGACTGGGGCATCAAAAACAAACTCAATTTCGCACCGCACAAAACCAAAGCGATGATAATCACGCGAAAATTGAAGTATGATGCTCCGGTCCTTCACATGGGGGGGGTGGACATTGGCCTGGTCAAGGAGATGAAGATACTGGGAGTGACCCTGGACAGCGGGTTGACGTTTAACACCCACGTAGCGGATGTCTGTAGTAAGGCAATAGCCTTCTACAAAAAACTATCACGAGCCGCGAGAATACAATGGGGGCTCGGACCGGACATCATGAAACTGCTATACAAATCAGTAGTAGAGCCCACCATACTCTACGGAGCGAGCGTATGGGCTCCGGCTACCAATAAGTTAGGGGTGAGGAAGCAACTCGCTGTCGTCCAAAGGGGCTTTGCGCAGAAGCTCGCGAAGGCCTACAGGACCGCTTCACTGAACTCGGCCCTACTAGTCGCTGGGATTTTGCCCCTGGACATCCGTATAAGGGAGAATGCCTCCCTATACGAGGTGAAAAGGGGCTACTCCAGGCGGGTGGTGGGAGACCGGGAGGTGGAACGGCCTGTGGCCTTCGCAGAGCTGAAGCACCCTGCCCAACAAAGTGCGTTCAACTACCGGTGCTTGGTGGATGGTGCAGAGGTGAACCAGATTATGCAGGATGGCCTCTCCATCTTCACTGATGGAAGTAAGATAGGTGGCAAGGTCGGAGCGGCGTTCTCCGTATGGGAGGAAGCCGCCGAGACCAAAGCCAAAAAGGCCAAACTGGAATCATTCTGCACTGTCTACCAGGCAGAGCTGCTGGCCCTCCACAGGGCGGTGGAGGAAGTAGTAAGGAGCGGAGTGCCGACGTGCAGCATCCTGAGTGACTCGAGGGCAGCCCTAGAGTCGGTTACGGACGGAGTCTCCCTCCACCCTCTAGCGTTCAAAATACAAAGCAACCTAAGTATAGCGAAAGAACGCCAACAGAATATTAGACTATTCTGGGTAAAGGCTCACATAGGGGTGGAGGGAAACGAGCGCGCGGACGAGCTCGCAAAGGATGCTGCACTAAAACTCAAGACCAAGCCTATGTACGACAAGTGTCCCGTTTCGTTCGTCAAGCGACAGATACGTCTGGAATCGATTGACGAATGGAACGGGCGCTACGTGCAAGGCGAGACGGCCTCTACGACCAAGCTGTTTTTCCCGGACGCTGTGGAGGCCCACCAGGTCATGCGGAAAATACAAATTGATCCAGTACTCACCCAGGTGTTGACGGGGCACGGCGGGTTCTCCGAATACTTGCACCGTTTCAAGTGTAAGGAGAGCCCATCGTGTGTCTGCGACCCTGAGGTGAGTGAAGGCATCATACACGCACTTACAGACTGCCCAGTCTTCCTGAAAGAAAGAACCATGCTCGAAATCGAATTAGGGGAAAGTGTAAAAAAGCAAACCTTGAACCATTTGATTACAAATAAAGAATTTAGGGATAAGTTTATATTATATTGTAAGAAAGTAGCTATAAGACTAATAAATAGAAATAAGAATAGAATAAGCTAGGCTAGGAATATAATGTAAGATTATATTTACGTAGCGGCTAAGGAATAGATAGTAAGAATAATATAGACCTAAGAAAATAGTAATAAGTACATGTTAATAGAAAATAAGGATTTTGTAAAATTTATTAAAAATTAAAAATTAAAAAAAAAAAAAAAAAAAAAAAAAAAAAAAAAAAAAAAAAAACTCTTCCCCAAGTAGTGTGTTCTAGTATAGTTACAGTAGTATATAAGAAATGACAGGACTCCCCAAAGAAGGGAGTAGGCATATTAGGACTCCCCAAAGAAGGGAGTAGGAGTAGAGATAGGAGGTGAGTAAAAACATTACAGAGACAGACAGTAAAGAGCTCTGACGTATTGTTAGGGGGAACGAGAGTGGGGCATAGAGCCCCACACTTTTTTTATAAAAAAAAAAAAAAAACCGATTACGAGGAAAACGCGCCGACGTACACACGTCTGTCGGGCCTCCCGCTCCGAGCGGGCTGGGGCCGCAGCCCCGGCTTACTACCATAGTAAAACTTCGGTTTTAACTTAGAATCAAGTAAAATCAAGTGAGAGTGTAAGGATAGCGAGTGCCACTATAGCAGGAATACGTAGGAAGTTCGGTGAAAGTGCAAAGTGAACTCAGGATTGCAGTGCTAGTAAATGTGCAAGGAATAGGTGACCCGAAGACCCCAGGGAGCACCACCAGCATTCAGTGGAGTCAGGAACAACCAGACTACGGCACATACGGAAACTTCAGGGAACCACCACCACCACCAAGCTAGCCGGCCAGCCATCCAGCTATCCAGGAAAGCAGCCATCGAGCTGCTCACCATCAGGCCATAACAACAGCCAAGCACCAACCGTCCAGTCCGCCAGTCGAGCCGCTCAGCACCAGGCAGATCACCGCCAGCACACCGAGCCAACATCACCTGAAATAGAATAAAAGAAGATAAGTTAAGTCTAGGAAGAAGCAATTTTATTTTATTTTATTTTAAATTTTAATTCTTGTAATCCCGAGTCAAATTTAAATAAGTTACTACAGAGCGGTCCAATATCTTGATTTTGATTTTGAACTTTTGAACTCACACAACCATTGATCTCTGATCTCCGATTTTGTCGATCTTAGGATCGATCTTCGGAATCAGTGAGCAACTTCGATCGACCTTACAATAAATTTGACTCGGAAATTTAATTTATTTTATTATAGGGTTATTCCGAATTGATCGACCTAAATTTATTGTGAATACTGTGCCGTATCATCCGCATCATGGTATTAACATAAACTAACACAAACCGAGGTCGGAATTACACTACACCAACCACACACACAACATTACACAGGAACATAAACAGGTAGATACACTAGCTCACCACAATGCTCAGAACTCCTACAAAAGCGACTTCAGGATCACCAAAATCTAGCCAAAGTGAACCAACACAAAACAACATGGACCTTAATAAGACCAACATCCTCAAGGAAAACCTCATCAAAAAGATCACTGAGTGCAGTCCAGGCGCAATAAAACCAGTCAGAACCAGAACAGCGGAGGCCAAGGCATTGTTGATGAAAATCAAGTGTCAAATAAATTTAAGCAGAAATATAAAAACGGAAATAAAATACGAGGTATTAGAGGCCACCAGTAAGCTCTACAGGCTGGTCATAGAAGCTGAAAAAGGAGCCACAAACAGCGAACAAGAACAAAAGGAGGAAAATAACGAAACACAAGAAAAGTACCCCAAAGAGGAAACAGGTCGAATCAACGACGAAATAATTAAGAAACTAGAGGAAAACAAAAAGCTAATAGAAGATAATAAAAAGGAAATCAAATTAATCAGCGAGATGATGACCAAAGCCAGCGAAGAGCGAGCTACGTATGCAGCAGTTACAGCAACAAAGATACAAGAAAAACACTGCATCTCCGATACCACCACGGGCAAAAACCTCAATCCGGACAACACAACGACCAGCAAAACAACACCCACCTTGCATACACTCATACTCAGTTCAGAAATCAGTACTGAAACCGGTGACCAGATAATAGAAAGAGTAAGAAAAGCTGTAAATGCCAAAGAAGAAGGAATAAAAATTGACAAAATTAGAAAAGCAAAGGACAGAAAAGTCGTCATGGGATTCAGCAACAGAGAAGAGTTACAAAAAACTGCAAGGAAAATAAAAGAAAAAGACAAGAAAGTTACTATAGAAGAGGCAAAAAACAAAAACCCATTAATAAGCATAAAGGATGTACTGAACGAACATTCAAACGAGGACATCGTCAACGCAATCAAGACTCAGAACAAGCACCTGCTAGGAGAGCTCCCAGAGGAGGAATTAATAATGGAGGTTAAATACAGGAAAAGAACAAGAACTCCACAATTGGCCCACGTAATACTGTCAGTATCACCCATTATCTGGAAAATACTGACAGACGCAGGGAAAATCCACATAGACCTACAGAAGGTCAGGGTAATGGACCAAACGCCGTTGATTCAGTGCATCCAATGCCTGGGTTTCGGCCACGGAAGACGGCATTGTCAGGCTACGCAGGACACCTGTAGCCACTGTGGAGGAGCACACAAAAGAACAGAATGCGAGGCAAACAAAGAAAAAACACCACCAGCATGTGTAAACTGCCAGAAAAACAAAATAGAAAAAATAGACCACAATGCCTTCGACCATAATTGCCCTACACGGAAAAAATGGGAAAACCTAGCAAGATCCATGACAACCTATCTATAGAACACCTAGAGTCAAGATTGTCACACACAAACACACACACACCATAACACGATACTACACAATCACCACACAAACAACAACACAACAACACAGTAACATAAAACGGATACAGCAAAACACAATTCAAATTAAAATAACAAAACAACAAATAATGCCACGGTGCGACTTGTTACGGCGCAGTACACTACCATTGGTAAAACATATTATAAAATCATGAGGTCAAATAATACTTCAAAGCGATGTTAAATCATAGGACAACACTGCACATATATACTACTACACAGATAATATAATTATATATAAACCCTCCCATATACTTATATAACAGATTTGAAGCATGGACAATTGCAGAACACCATTAACCTGCCGGCAACCCACCATAAGTGAGATGCCGGCATCCAGCCGGCAGCCTGCCGGCGACCTGCCACTGGTCGGCCATCGGCAGACTGCCGGCAACAAAGGACAAATCATAAGAAACACATCATAAGTCGCAGAATTATATAACAGATATCTTTGCTTGTATACATTTAACTATTATACACACAAACTCCTTCAATCCACTAAAAACACTATGGAACATACACATTTACGGAACACCACACTGAATCGCCGGCAACCACCATAAGTGAGCTGCCGGCGCCCGGCCGGCAGCCTGCCGGCGACCTACCTCGGGTCGGCCACCGGCAGACTGCCGGCAATAAAAGGACAAAACAGAAATACAATAGGCCCTACACCAAACCCATGAACCCCAGACTACACATACTCACACACATAAGGAAACTATGTACACACCTTGCACAGTCCATGAATAAACCAATATCAATAAAGTTCACATTTTAACGATAAATACAAAATATATGAATAATACAAATAATTATGGATATTCATCGACTATGCAACTACTCCACCCAGGAAATGTAAAAAAAGGAACACATTGTTTATTAGAATTTAATATTATTTGATATAAAAAACACTGATTGTATTTTAAATTATGTAATCGGACACAATTACAACAAATTAGTAGAATAATATAAATAGAATTGTAACACCTACCTTAGAATAATTAAACCATTATTAAAAAACTGTAATAGAAATAAGAAAATGATTGTAAAAAGGATAAATAAATCAAGGTTATGGCTAAGGTTATTCCCCCACCCTCCTACCGTATCCCTATCCTAACTTTCCCATCCTGCTCCACTGTGAAGCTCTTTAGTTGGGACCGACTTGCCCTATCAAGCACGGCCTTGACTCAGGCAGCAACTCAGTGGACAAGCAAAACTCCTTCCTCTCCAAACCATCCAACTGCTCTCGGGCAGGGACCAACCAGGAAACACCATCTGGTACGGCCTCAGCCCGAGAGTAGCCTCCATGGTTATCCAAGGTAACAAACAAGGATTCCCCCCCCCTCTCCTTCTTCCCATCCTGTTCCACTGTGCAGCTCCTTAGTCGGGACCAGCTTATATCACGCACGGCCTTGGCTAGGGCAGTTGAACAGAGGACAACCAACTCCCATCCTCCTCTCCCTAACCATTAACTGCTCTCGGGCAGGGACCAACCGGGAAACACCATCCGGACCGGCCTCAGCTCGAAAGCAGCACCAATGGTCAAACAAATATACTAAGGAGTAAAAAATATATATATTAAAGATACCCAATAGCCTTTGCCAAAAGAGCAAGGGAAAAATAAAGGAACCCATAAAAAAAAAAAAAAAAAAAACCTAACCTAACCTAACCTAACCTAACCTAACCTAACCGACGTAGTACACGTGTTGACCGAATGCCCGGTATATCTGTATCAGCGCATGAAATTTGAAACAGAGTGTAACGTGAAAATTTGTAAAGATAACTTTTGCGATATACTGGAGACCGGTGATATAAGATATAAGTTTTTAAAGTACTGTAGGGATATAGCACGTAAATGTATAGATAAGAATAAATAGATGGGGCGACTATGCAATATTATATGTTATAATACGAACTTAGTCGCCAAGGAGTGTGTTTTTACTGTGTATTTTAGTGAGAATGACGTGCTATATTAGGATTTTATTTTTTAAATGTATAATATTAACGAACCTATGTGTATACATGTAAAGCGTCGTATGACTGTGGACTGCTTTATACACATAGGCGATTTTACAGTGTCGTGTAGTTGTCGGAAAAATGTTGTAATATTTAGAGATTTCTTTAGAATCAGTAAATTTTGTTGTAAATATTTTTGGTGAACACCTTAGTCGTTTTTTATCTAGCAATATCTTTTAATAAAAGTATGTATTTCAAATAGGTGTTTACAAATCTCTGACTAAATATCAGAGGGAGCAGAGGGGGGTGTTCCCCCCCACAAAAAAAAAAAAAAAAAACCGAACCGAACCGAACCGAACCGAACCGAACCGAACCGAACCGAACCGAACCGAACCGAACCGAACCGAACCGAACCGAACCGAACCGAACCGAACCGAACCGAACCGAACCGAACCGAACCGAACCGAACCGAACCGAACCGAACCGAACCGAACCGAACCGAACCGAACCGAACCGAACCGAACCGAACCGAACCGAACCGAACCGAACCGAACCGAACCGAACCGAACCGAACCGAACCGAACCGAACCGAACCGAACCGAACCGAACCGAACCGAACCGAACCGAACCGAACCGAACCGAACCGAACCGAACCGAACCGAACCGAACCGAACCGAACCGAACCGAACCGAACCGAACCGAACCGAACCGAACCGAACCGAACCGAACCGAACCGAACCGAACCGAACCGAACCGAACCGAACCGAACCGAACCGAACCGAACCGAACCGAACCGAACCGAACCGAACCGAACCGAACCGAACCGAACCGAACCGAACCGAACCGAACCGAACCGAACCGAACCGAACCGAACCGAACCGAACCGAACCGAACCGAACCGAACCGAACCGAACCGAACCGAACCGAACCGAACCGAACCGAACCGAACCGAACCGAACCGAACCGAACCGAACCGAACCGAACCGAACCGAACCGAACCGAACCGAACCGAACCGAACCGAACCGAACCGAACCGAACCGAACCGAACCGAACCGAACCGAACCGAACCGCACCGAACCGAACCGAACCGAACCGAACCGAACCGAACCGAACCGAACCGAACCGAACCGAACCGAACCGAACCGAACCGAACCGAACCGAACCGAACCGAACCGAACCGAACCGAACCGAACCGAACCGAACCGAACCGAACCGAACCGAACCGAAGTAATCTAGACATTGTTTACTTCCTTGTATTCAATAAATCGCAAAACATTTTGATATCGCGAATCAATTTTACCTATGGCGCCATCTATCTAAACTCGACACTATCATGTGTTCAGAGGGTGCTGGTGGTAGGATATTCGTATCCGCCCGGATAGCGACCACCGTACACAGGGCGAAAAACCCGCCATAGTGGCACACGCAAGTGTGTCGCGTTCCGGGATCAGCCAGTGTATGTCCGGTTATCGTCGGGGAGCTAGAGTTGGGGTACGATGTTTGGCCGTGCGGGTATAAGCCGGTTCACAGTCGGTTGGAGGCGTGTTGATCCGTCGGCCAGGGAGACCTGTAGAAACGGTGGTACCGCTGGCCGCCCGCGGTACAGTACAGGGGCCCAATCGTGGCTAACCACCACGAGAGGCTGCCCCACCATGCCGCGCATAATCTTGGGTGGGTCCGTCGTGCCGGTTGGTGACCGGATGTGGGGTCCCGGCGGCCTATCCCGGGAGGGTACGGGGGCCCTTCCGTCCGGCGGATCAGCTCACCTCCTCTCGGCTCTTTTAGTGGACCGGCGCTTGTTACGGCCTTCTGACTACTCTGACACTAGACCCTTGACCGCTTCTTCACCTCCTCCTCCCATAACTCCATGTCAGTGCATACAAAGAGAGCAGGTTTTACAGCGGTGCGTAACCCCACCACCGCCTTCACAATGGAGTTCGCTAACATCCGCGGACTCCATTCTAATCTTAATGCCGTCCACCACCATCTTGAGACGGCCCGGCCTGCTCTGCTCTTCTTGACGGAGACGCAGATTTGTAGTCCGACCGATACTTCATACTTGCTTTACCCCGGATACTCGCTTGAAGAAAGCTTCAGGCCGAGGGCCGGGGTATGCCTGTATGTTCGGTCGGACGTCTGCTGTCGCCGTCTGCGCTGCATGGAGGACCCCTCCTTCTCCACCCTGTGGGTACACGTCGACCTCGGCTCCCAGAGTCGGGTTTACGTGTGCCTTTACAGGTCACACGACGGGGACGTAGAGACAACTCGGCTATTTAATTATATTAGCCAGGCGACAGACGACGCGCAGGAGCAGTTTCCAACAGCGGAATTGGTAGTTCTGGGGGACTTTAACGCACACCACGAGTTGTGGTTGGGCTCCTCCAGAACTGACCATGCCGGCAGGACTGCTCATGCATTCGCTTTGACGAATGGCTTGACACAGCTGGTGGACCAGCCTTCCAGGATCCCAGATGTGGCAAGTCATGCGCCCTCTCTGCTGGACCTACTGCTGACGAGTCATCCAGCCGGGTATAAAGTGACGGTTGGTGCTCCCCTGGGTACCTCCGATCACTGCCTGGTTGGGACGTCGGTTCCTTGCGCTTTGCCTCCACGTCCCGTGAAGGTCAAGCGCAGGGTCTGGCACTACTCGTCGGCAGATTGGGATGGTATGCGGGATTACTTCGCATCCATCCCTTGGCAGCAGCGCTGCTTTGATGGAAAGGATCCTTCAGCGAGTGCTGACGCCATTGCTTGCGAGATCAGAATAGGAATGGAATATTACATTCCTTCCTCTGAGATCGCAGGCAAGGGCCGAGGACGCTCCTGGTTCAATCGTGCATGCGCCGATGCTGTTGGCAAGAAACAGGCGGCGTATCGTGCTTGGATCGGGGGTCGCGCTACGAAGGATCCCAACCTCAAGTCACTCAAAGCAGCCTATAACCGTGCTGCCAAGGTCTGCAAGAGGGCGTATGTTAAAGCGGATGCCCAGCGCGTCTCCAAGATTGGATGTGCTTTGGCCGATAACCCAACAAGCAGTCGTGCTTATTGGAGCTTGGCTAAGGCCGTCCAATCTAATTTCTGTCGCCCTTCGCTGCCACCGCTGAGATATCGAAATGGAACACTAGCCCATAGCTCGCAGGAGAAGGCCGATTTACTGGCAAACCTCTTCGCGGCTAATTCGAGACTCGAGGACTGCAATGCTCATTTACCAACTACGCTGCCCGGTTGCGGTCACACAATGCCTGATATCCGTATCAGGCATTGTGATGTGCGGCGTGAGCTGCAGTCTCTCGACGTCCGGAAGGCTAGTGGTCCTGATGGTATCCCAGCGCTTGTACTTAAAAAGTGTGCAGCGGAGTTGTCTCCTGTACTGACGCGCCTATACCGATCGTCCTACCTCTCAGGTATTGTGCCTGAATCTTGGAGGGAGGCTAATGTGCAGCCGATCCCCAAAAAGGGTGATAGGTCAGACCCTAACAATTATCGCCCAATCGCCATAACCTCAGTGATGTGTAAAGTCATGGAGCGACTGATAAACAGCCAATTAGTTCGCTACCTAGAGGATCACTCGTTGATCAATGACCGCCAATACGGTTTCCGTCATAACCGATCAACGGGTGATCTTCTAGCGTTCGTATTACATCACTGGGGGGAGGCGATTGACAAGCATGGCGAGGCTCTGGCTGTGAGTCTCGACATAGCCAAGGCGTTTGATAGGGTCTGGCATCGTGGCCTTCTCTCCAAGCTCCCGGCATACGGTCTGCCCGACAACCTGTGCAAGTGGATTTCCGGCTTTCTGCATGAGCGTAGAATGCGTGTCCTCGTTGATGGACACGCTTCGCAGCTCATGTCAGTAAATGCCGGAGTACCACAAGGTTCTGTGATTTCGCCCACCTTGTTTCTTCTGCATATCAATGATATGTTGTCGCTTGGCAACATTCATTGCTATGCAGACGACAGCACGGTTCATGGGCGTTATAGCAGCAAGCCTCCTGGTTGCCGGGCGGATACTGAGAGGAGACGAGAGGATCTTGTCGTTGAGCTCAACCAGACCTTGGATCTCATCTCATCATGGGGTACCAGGAATCGGGTTGAGTTTAATGCCAAGAAAACCCAGGTGTGCGCGTTCTCGTGCAAGAAGTCTCCGTTTTCTCCAATCCCCGTTCTTCAGGGTGTTCCACTCGCAATGCGGAATGACCTTAGTGTCCTAGGTATGGATATCCGCTGCGATCTTAATCCAAGGAGTCACATCGAGGGCGTAATATCCGCCACTTCACGCAGGGTCGGAATCCTGAACAGGGTGCGGCGGTTTTTCACGCCTGGTCAGCTCTACCGCTTATATAAAGCGCAGGTGCGGCCGGGAATGGAATACTGCTCGCACCTCTGGGACGGTTCCGCAAGGTACCTTCTCGATGCCTTGGATGGGTTGCAGCGGCGGGCCATCCGCATTGTGAATGATGCAGACGTGAGTAACAGCCTGGAGCCGCTACAGCTGCGTAGGGATATTTCCTCGCTTAGCGTGTTCTACCGTCTGTATCATGGCGAATGCTCTGAAGAATTGTTTGATCTTATCCCATCCTCTCCCTTCCATACCAGAACCACGCGTACTGGCTTGCGGAGCCACAGCTTCGTGGTGTCTACTACCCCGGCCCGAACCAAGAGGTTCGCAAACTCGTATTTTTGCCGCACCATCAAGCTGTGGAACAGTTTGCCAGCTACCGTGTTCCCTCCTTCCTATGATCCTGGGTCCTTTAGGCGTAATGTGAAGAAGCTAAACAGCAGGCCGGCATGATTGTGTTGAGTAGCGGGGGATAGACTGTCTCTCGCTACTTGATACTCTATCTGGACGGCACTGCGCTTACCATCAGGTGCAGTGTGGTCACTTTGCCGCGCCAGAATAAAAAAAAAAAAAAAAAAGAGGGATCGAGTGGAATGGAATGGATGACATCGAATGAATGGAATTAAATGAATGGAATCAAACGAATGGGAACGAATAAATGGAATACAATTTTTTTTTGTTGCTTATTTTAAGCAAGATGTCAGATGTTTGACATCCTATACGATAACTGTGAGGGTCGTACACAATGCACTGGATGGTAAGTGCAATGCCGTCCAATGAGAGTATCAAGTAACGAGAATCAATCTATCCTTCGCTACTCAACATAACCATGCCGGCCTGCGGTGCAGCTTCTTCACACTACCCCATGGCATAAGGAGGTGAAGAAGCATTCGAGGGTCCAGTGTCAGAGTACTCAGAACATCGTATCCCAACTCTAAACCCCCAACAAAAAAAAAAATACCAGATGTACAAAAACAAAAAAAAAAAAAAAGTACACTGGCTGACCCCTGTGTACGGTGCGAGCTATCCGGGCGGAATGCGGATATGAATATGCTGCCACCGGCAAGTCATATAATACGATACTCGAAGCGACAGTCACAGCTTGTAAGAATGTTTGTTACATTATATCATTATGAGTTTATAATAACAGATGGCGCTACTACAAACTGTTTTGTCAATAGTTGTCAATATAACTGTCAACAAAAATACACATTATCATCATCATCACATAAATTTTATTTACTTAGTTAATATTTTTATTACGTGACATTGGCAAAATTGTGGAGTTGTTCCTCCGCAGAGGCCAATAAAGCAAGAAGAAGAAGAAGTTTATTCTGATATAAAGCTTAATGTGCCAATAAAAACATTGAAAATGCAGACGTGCTCAAAATTTGGCGTGTGTGTTGCTCGCGTGGGGCGTGCATGAGGTGTGGGAGGGGAGCGGGGGGAGGCAGGCGTGGGTACAGTGCGGTGGTCACGCGCCGCTTCAGGAAGGTAACACACTGCCTGTTCGACCTCGACGGGACAGTCCTTGGTAACTACTAACTAGCTATTACATGTTCCTTTGTAGTTCAGTAAATATTATGTACATTTGTAGCTAGTGTGGTTCATGACATCAACATGTAGACTTAGCCCGCGTGTTCATTGTTTCCAGACACAGTACAGCCATGGCCCATGCACTATCTACATCTCTGCCTATCGTTATTACTGTTATGCGCGTATATGTATTTATCCTTGTTACAGATTCAGAAGTCATGTATCAGAAGATGGTGAAACAGATATGTGACAAGTACGGCCGCGTCTACTCGAAGGAGATGCAGACACGGGTCAGTACTCAGTGTACTCTTTTTTTTTTTTATTCTGGCGCGGCAAAGTGACCACACTGCACCTGATGGTAAGCGCAGTGCCGTCCAGATAGAGTATCAAGTAGCAAGAGACAGTCTATCCCTCGCTACTCAACATAATCATGCCGGCCTGCTGTTTAGCTTCTTCCCACTATGCCTAAAGGACCCAGGATCATAGGAGGGAGGGAACACGATAGCTGGCAAACTGTTCCACAGCTTGATGGGGCAAAAATACGAGTTTGCGAACCTCTTGGTTCGGGCCGGGGTAGTAGATACCACGAAGCTGTGACTCCGCAAGCCAGTAAGCGTGGTTCTGGTATGGAAGGGAGAGGATGGGATAAGATCAAACAATTCTTCAGAGCATTCGCCATGATACAGACGGTAGAACACGCTAAGCGAGGAAATATCCCTACGCAGCTGTAGCGGCTCCAGACTGTTACGTCTGCATCATTCACAATGCGGATGGCCCGCCGCTCTACAGGACTGTCGCGTTGTTATGATATCGCTATCATTTTCGTTTCAAATCGTAACGCGTAGGACATAATCCTTGTACTTTCTGTATGAAGGCCTAATCGCTTTCGACGTAAATATTTGATGGACACCATATAGAAATGACACCAAAAAGTATTTATAATTATTTAATAGCCAATATTTATACTTATTTATTTAAATATACAATTGCAGACTTACAGCTAAGCCAAAACGCTCACAATGTTAGACTATATTAAGAAAAATTTACAATTACAATTTACTAAAATGAAATATGGCATACTTATATAAACATCTGATGGGATCAAAATGTATATCGGCAATTTGAATCTCATTTAAAAAGGAGTTTATTACTCTGACAGCTCTCGCTGTAGGTGCATTGTTAGCATATCGGGTGCGCAAGTCGTCAGCAACAGCTGGTGCCGGCGACGCTGACCAGCGCGAGTATAGTTCCGCGGGACATAATAGTTCAGTCGCGACAGAACACACGGGTTATCCACTTGGTTACGCATTAACATAATGTAATGTATAATCAGTAGAAGCTTGCGCCTGAGCTCTAGCGTAAGGAGCCCCACCATGCCAGAGACGAATAAAGATGGGAAAACAAAGGGGTAATAACCGTAGTTCCTCTTGTAGAGATACCTGGCGAATTTACGTTAGACTTTCTATCATAAGAGTATATTTCTGTGGCCTGGTGCTAAAAGGGCCAAAGTACGTTTTTGTAAGAAACGAGATTGTAATGCCAGTTTATTGTAAAAGTATGATATTTTTTTGTGCTTAAAGGGCGTTAGTGTATTAACAATCTTTCAAAAGTTACTATGTAAAAAAGGCCAATGTAGTGTGCGCTTTCATACAGTTAAGTAAAAAAAAATAATGTTAAAAGGGCTGCAGTATACTTAAGCCGATAAATTATTATTATTTTTCACTTTCCTAGTAATACAGTAAGAACTAAAACGATCAAAGTTAACATTAGCCCTTTTTGTGATATAATTTTAGTCCAATTGCCAAAAGACTGGGCAAACCTAATCAGAACAGTCCATAGGAACCCAAAAATAAATGTTGTAGAAATGCAACAGTCACAGTTCTACAACTTCCAAAAACTGCTCACTACACAATACGTACATCGAAAGATAAATTTAGTGAAAGAAAAGGTCAATTGGAATAAAATAAAATGGATACAGTGTAGAAAAGTAGATCCAGGGGTATTATACTACAAATACTCATTTGATGATAGTGAAGAATTATTCAAAGTGCTAAGTTTAAAAAGAAACCGAAATATGACACGTTCACAATCAGAAGATACTGCACCAGTAGCACCTCTCATGCCCCTAAATTAGAGACCTATTAAACTCCCTGCACCAAAAGTTAGAGACCTGCAATCATTTCTGGAGTACCTCCAACCATCCAGCCGTCCATTTTATGAGTCTTTGGAGACTGGCCCCGAAATGGAGGATATTAATATAATATGTAATAATGGGATGTAAGTGGGCGCCAGTGACCTATTGCCCTTATTGTCAACCCCACCTGCCAGCGGTGCATCCTGCTGAACAACGGACGGTGCTCTGAAGACCGACAGATGGCGGTATAACCATCCCAATGATCCTGGCTCAAATAGCCCTGACTGGCTACGGGCAGCAGCGTAGCTGGTGCGAAGGGCCAGGCACTGCGATCGCCAACCCGCCTGCCAAGCGTGGCGATTACGGCAAAACCCCCCAATGATACGCACAAAAAAGCAACGGCCCCCAGTTCCCGGCAGCCTTACTATCCCTGGCCACGGTAGCGGCCATGGTAACGGTAAGGCAGGGGGTGCTAAGAATCCCCGGGCTACGGACCGCTACCACCACCAACTGACTTTGGCGACGTACAACGGACGTACGATGCGGCTGGACGAACACCTCGAGGAGCTCGAAGTAGAACTGAGCAAAATAAGATGGCACGTTCTTGGGCTGTGTGAAGTCCGAAGAGAGGGGGAGGACACCATGACCCTCGAATCAGGCCATCTGTTCTACTATCGAGAAGGAGACCAATCCTCGCAAGGTGGAGTGGGATTCCTCGTCAACAGGGCCCTCACTGACAACATTGTTGAGATATCTAGTGTGTCGGCGCGGGTAGCATACCTCATCATCAAGCTCACTGAGAGGTACTCCCTCAAAGTGGTACAAGTGTATGCACCAACGTCGACGTACACAGATGACGAAGCGGAAATTGTGTACGACGACATACACAAGGCTCTGCACAATACCACTAAGACTCATTACAGTGTTGTCATGGGGGACTTCAACGCCAAAGTAGGAGTACAAAGCTGCAGCGAATCGGCAATCGGATCGCATGGCTACGGATGTAGGAACCACAGGGGGCAAATGCTCAATTTCCTGGAACGGGAGGGGTTGTTCTTAATGAACTCTTTCTATAAGAAACAGCCCCAAAGGAAGTGGACCTGGCAAAGCCCCGATACTGTGACGAGGAACGAGATAGACTTCATCATTACGGACAAGAAGTATATATTCAGGGACGTCTCTGTGGTCAACAGGGTGAATACCGGCAGTGACCACCGGCTAGTAAGAGGCACTCTGAATATAGACTTCAAGCGTGAACGTAGACGGCTGATGAAGTCTATACTCCGACCCAACCTACTTCAAGTGGCGAGCGATTCCGATAAGTTCCAGTTGGAACTGCGGAACCGATTTGCTGCTCTGGAAACCACTGTGGATGTTGACGAGGATCTAGACAGCGTAGTCCGCATAATCAGGGAAGAAGGGAGGAAATTCTGTGCGAGGAAGCAGAATGGGCGGACATCGAGACTCTCCGCCGAGACACTCCAGCTTATGGATGATAGACGGCAAAATACGAACGCCACAGCATCCGAAAAGAGGGCCCTCCACAAGAAAATCAGGACGATGATAAGACGTGACCTCCGACGCGCCAACACGCAAAAGATACAAGAAGCGATCGAGCGGAATCGGGGGTCAAAAGTCTTTACACAGCGTCTTGGGAGGAGCCGTCTTACCAGGATCACTACCACCAATGGCAACGTTGTCACCTGTAAGCCGGAGATCATCAAGGAAGTGGAGGGTTTCTATGGTCGTCTATATGCTTCAAGCGCTCCACAGCCATCACCCTCACCTACAGATCCCAGAGCTGCGCTGTCCCGCCACTACACCGACGAGCTGCCGGAAGTCAGCCTCGACGAAATCGAGACAGCTCTCAAACAACTTAGCAATGGAAAAGCCCCAGGGGAAGACGGGGTTACATCGGAGCTGCTGAAAGCAGGAGGTATTCCGGTAATCAGACAGCTACAACGTTTCTTCAACACCGTCCTTTTCTCTGGGAGAACTCCGAAAGAGTGGAGCAAGAGCCTAGTTGTCCTATTCTTTAAGAAAGGGGACAAAACATATCTTAAAAACTACCGTCCCATCTCGCTCTTGAGCCACTTATATAAGTTGTTTTCGAGAGTCGTCACTAATCGTCTGGCAAAACGACTTGACGACTTTCAACCACCGGAACAGGCCGGGTTCCGTAGAGGATTTAGCACCATAGACCACATCCACACGGCAGATTATGCGGCAGATTATACAGAAGACCGAGGAGTATAATCGGCCCCTGTGTCTTGCTTTCGTGGACTATGAGAAGGCCTTTGACTCTATCGAAACCTGGGCTGTTCTGGAATCCTTGCAGCGATGCCAAGTTCACTGGCGATATATAGAAGCGCTGAGATGTTTGTACGACGTGGCATCAATGACCGTCCAAGTACAGGAAGACCAGACAAGACCAATTCCATTGCGTAGAGGTGTAAGACAGGGGGATGTCATATCCCCGAAACTGTTTACTGCCGCATTGGAGGACGTCTTCAAGACTCTGGACTGGAAAGGACGGGGCATTAATGTCAATGGCGAGTACATCTCCCACCTGCGCTTCGCTGACGATATCATCATCATGGCGGAATCGTTGCAGGATCTACAACAAATGCTGCACAGCCTAAATACTGCATCCAGACGGGTTGGTCTCGGAATGAACTTGGATAAAACCAAGATCATGTTCAACGATCACGTTGATCCGAGACCAATCAATGTCAATGGCTCACCCCTTGAAGTTGTTCACGAATATGTCTACCTCGGACAATGTCTGCAGTTGGGACGAAACAACTTCGAGAGGGAGGTAGCTAGAAGGATCCAGTTGGGCTGGGCAGCGTTTGGAAAGCTTCGTCAAGTCTTTTCGTCGCCCATACCGCAAAGTCTGAAGACAAAAGTCTTCAATCAGTGCGTCCTACCCGTGATGACCTACGGAGCCGAAACGTGGACACTCACAGTGAGACTGGTCCATCAGCTTAAAGTCGCTCAGCGTTGCATGGAGAGGGCTATGCTCGGAATTTCGCTGCGAGACCGCATAAGAAATGAGGCTATTCGCGCGAAAACCAAAGTCGTCGACATAGCCCAAAGAATAAGCAAGCTGAAGTGGCAATGGGCCGGTCACATTTGTCGTAGAACCGATTACCGATGGTGTAATAAGGTTCTTGAGTGGAGACCGCGTACAGGTAAACGGAGTGTGGGACGCCCTCCTGCTAGATGGAGCGACGATCTGCGCAAGGCTGCAGGCAGCCATTGGATGCATAGAACCGAAGATCGGGTTCAATGGCGAACCTTGGGGGAGGCCTATGTCCAGCAGTGGACTGCGATAGGCTGATGATGATGATGATGAATATAATATGTATCATGTTCTGATGAAGAAAATTAAAAATATTGTAATCTCTTCATAATAACATTTCTTAGAAAAACAACATTGGCCTTTTTAATTTTATACATAATTGGGAACTAACATAATAATTATCATCAGTGCTAAAGGGGCATAAGTTGTTAATCTTTTCCAAAATAACATTTATTTCTTAAATTACTATTTAATTCATAAATCTTCTTAAAAACATAAATCAATTAAAAGTAAAATATTTTTGCCATACTACAATATAACACCTAAATAATAACTATGTATGCTGATTCATTGTTATAACGCTCATTACTGAAAATAATGATTTATTGATATTGGCCCTATTAGCACCAGGCCACAGATTTATATACATCAATATTTGTACTTCATGCCCAGTTACAGATTACTTTGGAGTCATTGATATTAGCTCAATGTTTGGAGTAAATGAAGACTGAACTAGAAGCACATGACCACATGTGTCAGCTATTCCATTGCCTAAATACATATAACATGACACTAATTCTTGGTTCCTTTATTATTTTATGGCATTCATATAAAACTGATTGTGTTGTGTGTACAGATGCACGGCGTGACGGACCGCGAGATCAGTGAGACAGTAGTGCGCGAGCTGCACCTGCCCATCTCGGCGGACGAGTTCGAGAGACAACTGAACACTACCGCGCAGAGCATGCTGCCCGGCGCGCCGCTGCAGAACGGTACAGATACCTAACAAAATATGGACCTACATACAACATTTTAAAGTGCTTATTTCGTGTAGGTGATAAGTTAGTAGGAATTGCTCAGACTGCTGAGAAGGCCATACACACATAAACTTAAACTTCTCACTTTTCAAAGTTACGTGTGTATTTATTGCATAATTGGTGAAGGAAAACATCGTGAAACCTGCATGACTAAGAATTTTAAATAAAAAATTTGAAGATGTGTATAGTCTACCGACCCGCATTAGGCCAGCGTGGTGGACTAAGTCCTAACGCCTCTCATTAGTAGACGAAGCCCGTGCATAGGTAGTTGAATAGTGTTTAATGTAGGACTGGTACATATACATTCGTCGATGCCAGTCGTTACTATTACATCACCATTTTCAATAATCAGGTGCCGAGCGCCTGTTGACACACCTGTATGCGTACAAGATCCCGATGGCCCTGGCGACCAACTCCACGGAGCAGGCGGTGCGGCTGCACGCATGCGCACGACCACAGCTCTTCGGCATGTTCCACCACAAGGTGAGCATCTATGATCGTGTTCCAAAATACACATTGACAAAATATCATGTAATCTTGCGTGGTGGCAGGATACTCTTATCCGCCCGGATAACGAGCGACCACCGTACGCCCGGTGTAAAACCCGCCATAGTGGCACACGCAAGTGTGTCGCGTTTCGTGATCAGCCAGTGTACATCCGGTTTTTGTCGGGAGTCTTTTTTTTTAGTGCCTCGATAGGCAGATGAGCAGATGGGCCACCTGATGGTAAGTAGTCACCGCCGCTCGATACTCTAATTGAACGGCAATGCGCTCACCATCAGGTGCAGGTCGCGGACCAACATCGTGCCACGTGTGTTGTATATAAGTGTGTGTCGTTTTGTAGGTGAGCGCGACGGACCCCGCGGTGTCTCGCGGCAAGCCGGCGCCCGACATCTACCTCGTGGCGGCGGCGCGATTCCCGGACAAACCCAAGCCGATACAGGTCACTACACATTTCACACTACCTACATAGTGCTAACAACATATCTATAGCTATAAGTATGAGATGTTGTCCTATAACTAGCACCCGCCACCCGCCGCGTTCCGCCACGCAGCGGACACTTGGCCAACGTGAGTAGGTCGGCTGGACTAGGGTAGTACCACTGTCCCACATGAAACTGACCAAGTGCAGCTGCATTTCGGTGGGTGGGATTTTGATTACGAGGTGGGCAACACAATTGTAATTCTGTTAATGTTAAAACACCACTGGTTTCTGTGTGTAATAGACGTATTGGATTTATTTCTTTAATTTGAACTAGTTCCCCTATTCAGCACCAACAGTTGGCACAGCATTAGTAAAGCTTATCTAATCGATATGTTGACGAGGTGTTGACGGTGCCGGTCCTCACTCCGCAGTGTCTGGTGTTCGAGGACTCGGCGGTGGGAGTGGCGGCGGCGCGGGAGGCCGGCATGCAGGTCGCATCTCACACATCACCCTTCACACTTCACACGTATATCTAGTAGAGATCTTTACCACTACCGCTTGGTGTAGCTTTAAGCGCTGTTTAGTAAAAGTGGGTAGTTACATATAAGAAATATAAAAATGTGTCACAATGCATGCAGACCACACCATGAAGTTATGGTGGCATCTGTTTATGGACAGGCGTCATGGCAATGTTCGTCTTCTCATCCGTATCTAATCAAAAAGTTTCTCCGTACAAATAACCTAATACAATGGAAAACCTGCTGAAGGCGACTCAACCGACTCAGAATTGATCAGAGGTCACCATTAAGGTCAACTTTATGAATTACAAAAATAATTATCACAGGCGGTCCACATTTGCTAAAGATAACTCATATCACCTAAACACGCGGCCAATTGTCAACTTCCTCTTTGTTATACAAGATTAGTTTTTGTATACTATAAAGCCGAAACACCCTAATTAGATTTTGGTATAAAAGATCAGATAAATATGTCATATAATAATAATAAGGAAAACTTACGCGGTGTCATTCAAAAATAATTTATCCCGTTTCTTGTACGACGCATGGACATACGCGGACATTGACCCTTTAAGCGGTCGGCTGAGGTTAGGTAGGCATGTATCGGTGAGCGACCCACACGCGCCTGATTTTTATTAAGTAATAAACAAGGTAACCAGCTTGACGAAAATGTTTATATGTTTTTGGGATACACATATAATATATTAAAAATTAGTGCAATGGATTGTGCTACTGATTCTCAACAAACTACTTTCGGCTTTGTAATATACTAAAAATAATGTTGTATATTGGTTAAAGAAAAGAAAACTGATGTAAATTTGTCCTAAGGCCCAGTAGGCCCGGGCGTAGGGCGGCCAATACTGCAAATCCACCGATGCTTATGTACATAAATAGATTAATCAAATAGTTAGGAGTTATTATTGGAATAATATATATTTAAATTAGTTTTAGTAATTCAGCTGAAACCAAGTCATACAAAATCTTTTTTGAAGTGAAACTGCTTTAGAATCGTTGTGATTTGAAACTCGATATTATATTATATATTCGAGTGGAAGCGAGTTGGATCGAGTGGGATCGAATGGGATCGGGTGGGTTGGTTTGGGATCGAGTGGAATCGAATCGGTTACTGTTATTGTCGTAGTTCTTTAATGGTTTTGAAATATTTAGTAGTTAGTACATTAGTATGTGTGTGAATACGCGTGTATGTGTCTGCGTATTACATAGCTTACTCGTAGGTAACTTTTCTGAAGTTTCACTTCTACCGTGTGTGAATTGTACACACACTTTTTTTGTTTGTAATTCATATTCACCCAGAAACTTGTTTTCAGTTGTATAGCCGTGCCCCTGAGTTGTTTACTAGTAAGTAGTAGTACATATTTTTGACACAGATCTATATATAACAGTTGTACGCATTCTATACAGGCTGGTTTCATTAGACCCGCCTTTTGCAACACCCTGTATATAGAATATGGATATGTTGTACTGAAGTGGTATGTGTAGTATGTGATGTGGTATACAGGTGGTGATGGTCCCCGACGGGGGCGCGGCTGGGCACACTCGTCTGTCCCGCGAGTTCACTCGTCACGCGTCCCTCGTGCTGCGCTCTCTGCATGAGTTCCGTCCGGAGTTGTTCGGTCTGCCTTCCTTCCACGGCAACACTACAACAACGACACACCAAGACACCGCTCACCGACGACCATAGACTACACCGCTCACCGACGACCATAGACTACACCGCTCATCGACGACCATAGACTACACCGCTCATCGACGACCATAGACTACACCGCTCACCGACGACCATAGACTACACCGCTCACCGACAACCATAGACTATACCGCTCATCGACGACCATAGACTACACCGCTCACCGACGACCATAGACTACACCGCTCACCGACGACCATAGACTACACCGCTCACCGACGACCATAGACTACACCGCTCACCGACGACCATAGACTACGTTACTGTGTGACACTAAACAACTTAATATATTATGAAACATAAATAAGTTTTAGTAAGAGTAAGATGTCATCAGTGGCGGCGCACTGTGTATTTGATACGAGATATACAGGCAGGCAGCGAGGAATGGTTGGCTCTCGCTATTTGCTACTCTAATTGGACGGCACGGCGCTTACCATGGTACAGTGTGGTCACTTTGCCGTGCCAGTTGCACCTCTATAAATTCAAATCCTCATAGTGTTCCTATACTTGTAGTCGCTTGTCAGTGATATGAAATGATCTATAAGTAGTATTATATAGAGCTAGCACGTTGGACTTGACACTGAATTCATCATTTCATCTCTTTTGGCTAGTGTCACGTGATATAACATGTTAGTTTAATAACATATCTAGTTTGAAAGCTTTGTCTCCGATGTCAGAACTTTCGTGATGTCTTTACTAGTTTATATGGTAGTTGGTACTAAGTAATATACATTTTCTAGACTGTTAATCGTATATTCGGTAATTTATTGTCATTTAAATTGTTTATATTATGTTGTTTTTGTGAATGTAAATAATGTGATCTGATAATTAAATATGGATTATTTAATCAAATATTTTTACTTAAAATCTTGTTTCTATAAAGCAAACATGAAGATAAACTAAAATATCTTATTTGATTGATGCGACAGACAGACACTTAATTCCTTGACTCAGTTGTAGGATAAATCTCTAAACAATAGATTAAAGATTTTGAAATGAGACTGTATGTTAGTATGAGGGCGGATTCCCTCGCCGGCCCCTCGCTGCCTCGCGCTGCCCCGCGCTGCCTCGCGTCTTCAACAGAATATTATCCGCAAACATTTCCTCTGAGTACTTAATAATATTCTCAAGAGATTATGACAAAGTACCAACTGATATATATTTTTATCAATAGACTAAATAAATTGTGCAATTTAGGGTAAAATAAAACTATTGTTAATATGTGATGAATGTTTATTGAGAGGTAGTTATTGTATATTGTATATTTAGCGATGTTTAGAATGAAACTAATTAGTTTGTATAAATATATAATGTACATATCATATTTCCCGCGACGGCGACACACACACACACACACATACTACATCACAACTTATAATATATAAAGGTACATAATGAACTGTTTTAACAATATTTTGATATTAAATCACCTGAGTTTTGATACGCACAAATTATAATTTCGTTCCAACGGACATGTTTATAAAACCAGAATGTAAAACCGCAGGCGCACACTATATGGTGTGAGCTATTTCTGTACAATTTGATACCGTTGAACCAGATAAAAGCGAATTTAAAATGCTTCCATAGACAACACTCGGCTGAGTTTTTGACGTAAATATATTAAATCTCTATACAAATATACATTACGCGGAGTTTATACAATATTCACAATGTTTACATATGTGTCTGTATTATGTATTATTCAATGTCCCTTGCACCTTATTATAATGTAATAGAAATATTTTACAATAGAACTTGAAGACCAAGTGACGAAAATACACGGATATTTTAATAACTAGTTTTTTAACTAATTAATTAAAAATGGGATATTTAAAAGTGCAATTTCAGATTAAAACGACTGAACGATATTTTTGTATAAAATAATATTTGCCAACAATCAGAAACTTTTGCTATTTGGTTTAAAGTATATGCAATAAAGGATAATTCTTATTATGATAAAAGGTTTAAATGAAGACAATATTTGAAAAAAATAACGACTGACGAGGCTGCGTGGTTCAGAACTTACGCCTATGTTTTTTTAAAGATGATTAAAATGACCTCAGCATATTATAGTTATATTATTGTAACCACCACTCGTTGAGTATTGCATCACGTGTTGTGCGAGTGTCGAGTGGCGAGTGTATCTGTCACACTGCCATACTAATACAATATTTGAATATATCATGAATGGTCCGCGATCATTTGTCATTGACAAGACTCTTACACTGTATACATTCAGAACACACGAGTCACTTCAGTGGAATATTTTTTATGTTTTGCGTTTACAATTAATCTATGAAATATGATTTATATGAATTAACTGTTTATAATAAATTAAAATTAAACGTTGAAGTTGGCTCTGCAGTTATTTAAAGCTTATTTGTTTTGAATGCGTGTAACATTTAAGCTACCTTGCTCCTGTAGTAACGTAGACTAAAGCTGGCAAGTCCTAGCTTCAACTCCCGATTGCTCGCAATCGAAGTGTTTTCTTTTGAGTTTTTCAATTAAAAAACACGTGATCTGTTCGATGAGGCGGAAAGAAGCCTATGGACTATAGACTCACTTTACAATTCTACCTACCCCTACATGTGTGAGCTAATGTTATACATATATACTCACACCTGTAATCTCCAAAGGGGTAGGCAGTAGTATAACACACCCACATTCCAAGGCGCGCCTCTCGTCATACCGGGCTACATTCCAGACTCCGACGAGCTGATACTTATTCCGTGATAGAAGATCCTTGTCACTTTTACCCGAGCTGAGCATCGAACCCGAGATCTCAGAAATCGTACCGCGTACGCATTACAGCTGCGTCACCGATAGAAACAGAAATATTCCACCTGGTGTACTCGTTGAACTCTCCACCTGTGTACAACACATTACATCCGGTATTCATTTCGTCTGCATTAGTTAGTATAGAACGACTGAACTCTCTCATTATTACATTATTATTTGGTGTTGTGAGACTACGCAGTGTGTAATAAAATGTTTCTTTCTAAAATAATTTCGAATGTAAAGTGTAGCAACAAGTCTGCGCGGTGGACCCTGACCCCCTGAGCCCCCGAGTCCCTGAGTAAAGAAGGCGCGGTCCAGTGACTGTATCAGGAAGCACTGCAGACACTGGACCACGCGTCGTCCTGAACTAAGCCTCAAAATACTTCAAACGACAATATTTCTTCTTTTTCTTCAATGTCCTTCAAAATGAAAAATAATAAACCATCCACGGCCGAGTCACTAATGTTAGTATTTTATTGAAGTGTTTTATTATTACCAAGTTATTTCGTCACTCGTGAAACATTCTGATACTAGCATATCTGATGACGTCATAACACAATCTATTTTAGTTTGTGGTAACACAGATGATAAAGAGGTTATGTTATGTTACACTATTTAGAGTTTATCACCGGCGTGGACTGCAATAGAAGAAATCAGAAATGAACATCATGAAATAAAGTAGCTAATAACTATAGCTGACGTCACACTGATCATCACGATCCCACAAAATATAAACAAAGTATAGTCATCAGTGGACCCGCGCCCAGGAACCCTCACTTCATTGCGACACCTCACCCAGTATTGTATATCACTATGGTATTGTTTGCACGACGTGTGTTTAGTTCCTAAGTTTAAGTTGAATTTTTATTTTGAAATAAAAATAAACAACATTAAACAGGATAATGTCATTCACCTCTAATGTAAAATACAGAACTCTTAAAACACTATTGAGTAATATTTTTTAAACTATGTTCTAGTGTCACAATTTGACACTCAGTCTGATCCCATACAGGCACTTGAAGACTTATTCGTTTTCACCGACCTTTCCCTAACTTTATTTGACCCCCTAACACATAATGCGATCCAACGTCAAAATAAGCGAATCGATATTGCCCTGTTTGTGTTTTAATCATTTAAGAGTCAACTAACGTTACACAAAGGTCGGTGAAAGCGGGCGTTGATGATTTTCTAATTTAAAATGTGATTAGAAGCAGTGAGATTAAAAACGGCCTACATTAAACTAATAAAAAGAAATGTCTAAACTATCTACAATCAAATTAATTCTATTTTACTCTAGCTATGGTTTTGAATAACCTGAAAACTAAATAATAAGAACATAATATAATAGATGTTGTGTTTCTTTAATGAACATATAGGCCGTTCTGTTATCTCGCAGCACGCAGCACGCAGCACCTGTTCACGCGGCTTGGTTCGTCTCCTGCCGTACACAGTACACAAGTCTATACAAGGCGGGTCGTCAAATACTCGCTACATTTAAAATGGTTTTAGGACTCTCGTATTTCACATTTCTAATTTCCGCATCACTTCTCAATGTATCTAATAGATCTTCGCTCACTTCTCCGCACTTCGCTTCGCTGCTATTAAGATACATACACTTAGAATTCGTGATTGTTCTTTTATCTGCATTACATTTGTCTAAGCAATTTTGAGTATTACCTGATTTAAATTCGTCAAATTCCGATTTAACTTCTCCGCATTCATTATCTTCGTTGTTTACAACTTCTCCGCTGTCGTTAATATCTGTAGTTGGTTCTGTATAATTTGTTGTGTCGTGGTCACCAGCGAGCTCTTTCATCCGTTGTTCTTCTTCTTCCTTCTGTTTCTTCTCTGCTAGTTCTGTTCTCTTCTGCGCGTTCCACCAGGGCCTGACCCGCTGGAACATGACGCGCGCGCGATGCTGCGGCCTCAACACCCACGACACCGCCACCTCCACGTCAGCGATCCTGGAACACATATCTTATACATATATACTATACATATATATACTACGAGGGGCCACACTTACCCGTATGCTCACACAACACCCTGACCCAAAATATATAATCGTAAATGACACATCGCAATAGCAGCGATAGCCGAGTTGGTTCCGGTACGGACTGTCAAGACGAAAGTCGTATGTTCGAAACCAGCCCAAATGGCATACATTCGTATGAAAACCTGCATACTTGAGTATTCTCAGAAGAATTTCAAAGGTACGTGAAGTCTACCAACCCGTATTAGGCCAGTGTGACAGGCCCGTATAAGGCCTAACCCCTCTCATTGGCCTGTGCCCAGCAGTGGGAAAATGTTTAATGCAGGGCTACTATTATTTTTTTTGATGACACATCCATATGTCTCGGAGCGCGGATCGAACTCGCGGCTTCTCGTTTCACAGCTGACTACTCGCCTGCTGCTGCGTCATGTGACGCATATACTTCGTCACATTCTAATCATAGCATCTAGTCGTATTTGTTGGTCGAAGCCCATGCATGTTATACCTTAAACTGGTTACGGCATTGGGGCATAAAGTATTATATAGAATGTTAGCGACTGAATAAATAGCCACCACTGTTATACCCATAGTGAAAGATCTGAAGGCCAGAAGACGACAGACAGACAGAGACAATCTACCCCTCGCTGCTGAACACAATCATGCCAGCCTGCTGTTTAGCTTCTTTACACTATGCCTAAAGGAGCCAGGATCATAGGAAGGAGGGAACACGGTAGCTGGCAAACTGTTCCACAGCTTGATGGTGCGGTACAGATACGAGTTTGCTTTGCTCCTGGTTGGGGCCATGTGTGGGGTGTGGGGTGTGGGTAGTAGAGCCAGGCAGCCAGTACACGTGGTTCTGGTGAGGAAGGGAGAGGATGTGATGAGAGTAGTGTAGTGTAGTGGTGTAGTACTGTACCTGCGCTGGAACCGCTCCCTGTCCCTGGCGCACCGCTCCCAGTGTCCGGGACGCGCCTGCCTCGCCGCGAACGCCCACACGCGCATCACGTGCACACGCGGCGCCGCCTCCGAGAACCGAACCTGACCACAAACAAACATATCATTCATATTGGTTTTACGTGTTACAATACGATCATTTTGCGTATAATATCTATCAATTATTTTTTCTCAAAGGTGTTTTTTTGTCGATACGCCATAACTTCTATAATTCTTCATCAAACTTAATGATACACCATTTCAAAGCTTATGTTTGGCGCTATTAATGAAAAATAGAAATGTTTAAATATTATAGGTTTTGCCAAAAAAGATATGTTGACAATATAATCAACTAATTTGCTATACTGTTAATTAAGGATTACGCGCAAAGAGGTTTTTAGGAAGGAAATAATCAATTTTGCAGAAAAAGACTAAATTGATTCCAAAATGCGGGCACTAGTTATTATTTTAAATATCAGTGTTAAAAACAAAACTTCAACTGCGTGAAATTCTTGAAAACACCCGTTATTTCTAATATAAAACGCGATATTCAAGTTTATCTAAATAACTATATTCTAAGAATAAACATAATTTTACAATACAAAGCACGGCTTGACCTGTTTCGTTTTAATTATAAGAATCGCACGATAATTTTAACATAGTATCTCTAATCACTTTTAAATATCGACAGCCTCCGTTACGCAGTAGGCGAGTAGCCGACTATGAAATGAGAGGTCGTGGGTTCGGTTGCCACACTGTGGATATTTGTGTCCGCGGTCTGGGTATTGTGAGACCGTGCGTCTCTCGTGGTCCCTGATACCCACAACACAAGACTTGTATCTTAGTGTGGGGTCGGGGCTATGTGTTGACTGTTGGGTGTTATTTATTATTTTAAATTAAAAACTATACAGTATACGACATTGTAGCAATATACAGTGGGGGGTTAACGCAACACAAGGAGTCATTGATTCACACCTATAGCCTACATACATGTCAACAGTCACGTATGCCCGATGTCGTACCGTGGCGTGGTGTCCAGGGGTGTCCTACCACTGATGACGCCACGCTGACGTCAGAAAATCAATAAGTTGAAATATGACTGGATGGCAATAACGCACCATCGAAAGTGTTATCTCAAAAGAGTAAGCTGTGGACTAATGACAAAACAAATTACGACGGAGTAGTGTTAAAACCCATTTTTATACCAATTAATTATAATTTCCATACAGTTTGATCGTTCCTTCAATGTTAACATCAACAGTAATGGGTTTTTGTGTAAGCTCCAAGGACCGACTACCGCAGCGCCCAGTCCTAGTCTGAAGTCTAAATTAAGTGACGTGTGGAGTTCCTGTACATTAGACAATGACGCATGCTCATGACGCATCGATGACGTCACACAATGGCCGCAGCACTCCAGATTAACACATTATGTATTTGTATTTTTGGAACACAGTTTAAAAATAGAACTATAGTAGTATTCTGCAATTAAATCTGTTTCAGTGCAGACTATTTTGTTATCAAGTCTAAGGTCGACCCCCGGGTCAATCCTCAATAATTTTACGCCCGCTCATAACAAGTTGATGCATCTTTATACGAGCTTTCGCGTAAAGTAAGTAACACGCACCGAAAATACACTAGTTTCATCACAAACACGTATTCCGTGAATGATGAATAATGACGTCACAACACGTGTCCACCGCGCCTCTAAATTTATCTACTAAGTAATAATTTAATAAATTCCGGTCAACTTATACGCGAGTTATTTTAGAAAACCTCTCATCTATAACATATTCCGCACGTCATGCTGCTGCCAAAAGCAAAAACTTATTTTATACCGCCATCTCTCTGAAATTATACAAAATCGAATCTAACAAAACAAACTAACAAAATTTTTAATACAAAAAAAGTATTTAATTTTTATAAAATTATCATTTTTGTAATCAATTATACAAAGCAATTTGCTACAGCCTACACATACTGGATACATAAGTGAACTATATTATACAAATGTTGTTTCCAATTCCACGATGTGGCAGCCCTGCCTTAAAGATTTACTCACAAACTCATTTATGCCAACTCTTTGTCTTAATCTGGTGTTTACATCACAAGTGCAGTTTACTTTGTGTCTGATCAAATATGATGAAATCATGCACTTTGTTTCAATTGATGACCACTGGACAAAGATGTTTAGCGAGCGGTAATCCCACCAGTCCCACAGCTGGACACGGCCGTCCTCCACTAATGGGGGTTGGTCTTAGTACACCACGCTGGCATAATGGCTGGATTGGTAGACTTCAAATGCCTTCGAAATTCTCATGAGAATAGGTATCCAGTTTTCCTCAACGTATTTTCCTTCATAGTTAACCAAGCGTTAATTAAAGAATACACTATGTAACTTCGAAGTGAGGGGTGTATGCCATTCCGGCTGGTTTCGAACTCGCGACTTTCCTATCAGCATCATGTATGGCTTCCAAACAGGCTATCGATGGTGTTTGAGTACTATTCAACACAGAAACTTACGGAAGCGAAGGTGCGACCAACAGTTGGTAAATACAAAAACGACTATGTGGCACCGTTGTGCTGAGGTCTCGTGTTCTATTCCTGGGTCGGATAAGTAACATTAGGTTCAAAATTTTTCTACCACGAAATACTTGTATTAACATGGGAGTCTGGAATTGTGCCCGGTATAGGGATAGGCTCGCCGCCTATCACATTGAACGGCTAATTAAGCTCGGCGAAATGTTAGTACACTGCTTACACCTCTGCCTACACCGTCGAGGTGAAGGGTAGGCAGAGGTGAACTCAACAGGCATGAATGTATATGTACGTCATTATTCCTCGGGAAAATGACGCGACACGCGTGAGTCAACCGGTGAGTTGTCGTGACGTCATCATTGCATCTTTTATTTCAAGCGAACTAGTTATTACGTCAGCTGACAGCTCGTATTGCAAGTTATTTACAATTGTTATTGTTAGGATAGTAAAGAACGTCGTGGGAAACATTTACAAAAATAAAAGGTATGAAGTCAGGATAGCATGGTGGCCTAAAGCCTAATGATAAATGATCAATAGTAGATTATGATCATGCCCAGCAGTGGGACAGTTGAACTACTAACTAATACGGGTTACTATTACTAACACTGTTGTATGTTATCAAGATAAGTTCGTGATTTGTTATAAAATAAATAAATACACCAATCAGACGCATAGTCCTGACCCTACATTTGATCAATACTGTCCGTTATGCAGCATGGCTACCGCTTGCAAGGTACGGACACATGGAAAATTCGAGCAACTGTAAAAAAATGTCTCAATTATTCATTTTTATTGTTTCACTAGCTGTTGCTCGCGGCTCCGCCCGCGTTGAGGTCATGTTTGGGAGAAAAAGTATACAATACAAAATACCAATATTCGTTTAACTTAAAAATGACGGATTTTCATACAAACTTTCATTCCCTATTTTACCCCCTTAGGGGCGGAATTTCCAAAAATCCTGAAACATATATTTTTTATTTTTAACTAAAATGCCAAATACTAATTTTCATGAATTTAACTTCAAAAATGACGGATTTTCATACAAACTTTCAGCCCCTATTTTACCCCCTTAGGGGTGGTATTTCCAAAAACCCTTCCTTAGTGGATGCCTACGTGATAAAAGGTACCTACTGTCAAAATTTCAAGTCTCTAACCCCAGCCGTTTAGGCTGTGCGTTGATCGATCAGTCAGTCAGTCAGTTTCTTCTTTTATATATACAGAAGATGTGAGGACAGCGTGCCATGGCCGCGGCCGTGGTGACCTAGTCGCTAGTCTACCACCACGTACCACGCACCACGCACCACTGACACTGATTGCGACATCGAACCGACATTAAGGGTACTTTGGCCTTTCGTACATAACTTCTGTTAGACTGTTCATAGAGCAAATACATAAAATCAAACATATTCCTGAAGTCTGCTCAACTACATATTAAATATATGTCCCAAACTAAAAGAAATGTTATGAATGATTTTCTAAATAAACGAGTCTAGTTAGATTTTTACCTTCCTAACAAAATATAATAAACACACCATATTATAAAAGCTGACCTGATGTATGTACGAGGCGGTCAGTGCCATGTTCAAAACGCCTTTTTCTTAAGTTTTTTCTATTTGAAATTACTTTTGGCCACATTTTATGATAACACTATACACCTAACAGTCCTGAACCCACACTAGCTCAAACCTGTATCGCGGGTATCAACTACGAAGGACTATGGTCCCACAACACCCACACCAGACACTAATATTTGTCTGTCACACAAACATTTGACTCGGTGCGGGAATCGAACCCACGACTTCACGTTTCACGGCCGGCTACCAGCTGTGCCACGAAGGCTGTCAAATGCGCGCCACACTAAGTGAATTATGATAGTAATGCTTCGATAATGGGCCGCTGGTATTTAAAATAGAAAGTTTGTCGCATCGTTGGCCTTCCGCCAAAGCATTGTGTACATAACAAAGAGATAATCTACAATGTGCTGTAATTGGACCACTGCGACTGAATAATAGCCGATGTAACCACTTTATAACTGACTTGTATTTTTTTATAGAACCAAACAAGACTAGTTGAAAGCGCGCCTGAGCCAAACGTCTACCCTAGCAATAACAACTTTAAATTACATACGTTGGGTGTTTGTTATTTAGTTGTTCATTTACAATTACGCATCTCAATTACTGGTATAGACATCCGAATGTGATTTCTATAATTTTATATTATATTGAAGATTGTGCGTACTGTTGGAGAACCTTATTTAAATAAATAATTAACATAGTATATTTAAATGTATGAAAACCTTGAAATGCTTAAATCAATTTAAATTGTATGTTATTTGGTGTAGAAGTAGATCCAATATAATATAGATAAAGTTTTGTCTCGGTAGTGAGGAGCAGGTGAGTGAAACGACAGGTTGCTAATATTAATATCAGGTCTGGGTGTTGTGAGACAGAGTGTTTGTTCTGATGCCCAGCCCGCGACACAAGATAATTATCCTAACTAAGAGGTCAGGACTACGTATGTGACCTTGGGTGTTACTTATTTTTATAAAATAACACATCTGTCCGTGGTTGGCATTTACGCTCGATATATTGAAAGGTTTGTTTGTTAGTGCATTGTTTGATCTCTGCCTACAGTTATAGTTATCAACACCTGCATTACACACCGCAGGGTCTTATCGCGGGTATTTCATTATATTTTCACCACAATAAATAACGCAATGTGTCTGTGGGCACGTACTGTTATGAAACTGTTACAGAGATATACAATTGTATTTATTTGTATGGTAATGGAGATAAAACGTTAACACGTGAACAGAGACCAACCAAAATAGTCTATATAGTGGACTGCACAAAAGGATATTTAAATTTAAACAGGAGACATGCTGCTAATTGTTGCAATATTATAATAAAACATTTTAGACAATTTAAATTTTCATACCGTTTGAGATTTTGCAAGAAGGTTATACCTAGTCAGGTCATAAGTATTGTCACACAGTAAAAACTTTTATTTTAGAATGCTGGCCACAAAAAAGTTTATTGAATTCGAATTTCAAATTGTTCATGAAAATAAAAATGTATACTTTTTAGAATTTTACTCATTTTTAAATATGGAGTGGACGCTTAAAGAAGACCTTGTTGCAGTAATTGCGTTGCATCGTTACGGTTACGCGCCAATTCAAATTTTTGACATACTGAAAAATTTGAATATAACCAAAAGATTCGTTTATCGTACCATCAAACGATACAATGAAGACTCTAGTGTAGATGACAGGTCAAGAAGTGGTCGCCCTCGGTCTGTTAGGACTCCAGCAGTGATAAAAGCTGTGAAGGCGCGAATTCAAAGAAATCCCAAACGTAAGCAGAAACTGTTGGCCCTTCAGATGGGGTTAAGCAGAACCACGGTGAAAAGAGTGTTAAATGAAGACTTAGGGCTTCGGGCATATCGAAGAAAAACAGGACAACGTTTGAATGCTCGTCTAATGGACCTGAGACTGAAGAGATGCCGCGCTTTGTTGTATCGGTACGCGGGAAAAAAATATCGGGAAATTCTTTTTTCAGATGAAAAAATTTTTACCGTAGAAGAGAGCTACAACAAACAAAATGATAAGATGTACGCACACAGTAGTGAAGAAGCGAGCAACCGTATTCCGCGTGTCCAACGAGGTCATTTTCTATCCTCGCTCATGGTATGGTTGGGAGTTTCTTATTGGGGCTTAACAGAGGTACATTTTTGTGAGAAAGGTGTAAAAACGAATGCAGTTGTGTATCAAAATACAGTCCTGACGAACCTTGTGGAACCTGTTTCTCATACCATGTTCAATAACAGGCACTGGGTATTCCAACAAGATTTGGCGCCAGCTCATAGAGCGAAGAGCACACAAGACTGGCTGGCGGCGCGTGAAATCGACTTCATCCGGCACGAAGACTGGCCCTCCTCCAGTCCAGATTTGAATCCGTTAGATTACAAGATATGGCAACACTTGGAGGAAAAGGCGTGCTCAAAGCCTCATCCCAATTTGGAGTCACTCAAGACATCCTTGATTAAGGCAGCCGCCGATATTGACATGGACCTCGTTCGTGCTGCGATATTCAACTGGCCGCGCAGATTGAAGGCCTGTATTCAAAATCACGGAGGTCATTTTGAATAAACTTTAGTGTCATAAGAATCTATGTTTTGTTAAGTTCATTTTGGTATATAAATGGTTACATAATGAATAAACTTGTTTCAATTATTTTATATTAAACATGTGACAGAATTTATGACCTGACTAGGTAGATATAATTTGGACGACAGTACAATTGCCTCGGAGGCGCAGTTGTAACTGCGTACCCGGTCCGACTACTGTGCTGAGGTCTACGGGTTCGATCCCCGGATCGGGAAATACTGATATATAGGGATTTTCTATCACGAAATACTAAGTATCAGCCCGGAGTCCAGAATTGTGCCTGTTTTGGCGATAAGCTGCCCCTTTAATATCATGGGTCGGTCGGTAATAAGCCCGGCGAAATGTGGGTACAGTGGTTACACCCGTGCCTACCCCTTCGGGGGTGACATGCGTGTGTATGACAATACAGTAATTTGCTACCATCGAGGTGATCTCGACGATGGAGCTAAGAGGTAAGAGGTAGATATTCTTCAATAACTACCAGTCAAGCTCAAAGGTTTTCTTTGAGCTTCATCTTATTTGGTTTAATGAATCATATAGGTACATAACGAGTGGTATTTACTTTAAATCATATGTAGGTATAATAATTATTGCGTTGAGTAATCGGGAAGCCTCGGTTGTCTGCCTCGGTGGCGCAGTTGTAATTGCGCATGCGTTACGACTACTGTGTTGAGGTTTCGGCTTCGATCCTGATTAGGTTAAAGTTACATTGGGTTTTTTTTATTTAGAAATACTCAGCATCAGCCGGAGTCAGGATTTGTGTCCGGTATGCCGAAGGGCTCGCCCGTACACATTATAGGACCGTATTAAATTCGGCTAAAAGTGGTGGTACTGTCTACACCTCTGCCTACCCCATTGGGGTTTACAGGTGTGTGTGTATATGTATGTATTATCGGGAAGCCAGTAAATAGTAAAGCATCTTACTGATGTGTTTCTTAATGCGACAACGCCCCGTGATCTCTCTGGTATAGTATTGTCCAGAAGCGCTGGACAATACTTGTCATCAGGTGACGCTAGCTCGTTTCAAATACGCTAAAAATTGACGGCTGTCACAATTGGATCTCAAAACCATGTCAACACCGCGCGAGATAAGACAGATGACTGTACCATCAGACACAACACGATAACGTCATCAATGAGTCAGGGGTCATGCAGTATGCACTCATGCGTTAATACATTTCAATAGAAGTGGCTGGTAGTGAAACCCCCAGGTGCTGCCGAGACAGATCTTGGTGATGTATTGGATTTATTAAGCACTCGACGATACCGAAGTGAAGTTGGCTGGTGGTAGGATATTCATATCCGCCCGGATAGCGACCACAGTATGCAGGGTGTAAAACCCGCCGTAGTGGAACACGCAAGTGTGTCGCGTCAGCCAGCCAGGGTCAGCCAGTGTACATCCGTTTTTTATCTAGGCTTAGGGTAGGATGTTTGGCCGTTTTACGGCATTATGAGTACTCTGACAATAGACTCTCGACCGCTTCTGCACCTTCTTACCCATGGCGTCGTGTGAGGAAGCCGGCCGGCATGATGATTGTATTAAGTAGCGGGGGATAGATTGTCTCTCGCTACTCGATACTCTAATTGGACGGCGCTACGCTTATCATCAGGTGCCGTGTGGTCACTTTGCCGTGCTAGGATAAAAGAAGCAGTAGCTCATCCATGAGTTTATGTGAAACAGTTACGACAAGTAAACGAAGTCGCCAGCCGCCAGCCGCCAGCGTCGCAGCGTGGTGTATGTATGCAATGGTTCGTTCTTATAGAAGTGCCAAAGATTCTCACAACCGCTAGAGGAGCTGTATATTTTGTCATAAAATACTTTGTTGTTGTCAGCGAATAAAGAGAACTTATTGTTGAGCTATGGAAGAAAATGATTTCTGTAGCGTCGTAACAGACATAAGTTCAAGCTTGAACCCCTGAAGAGATAGGCAGAGGTGTAACTAATATACACCACAGTTTGCACGACACAATTCCATATCGAGCAACTCATGTTGTTATCGAGTTAAGTATCTATTTAGTTTTCATCATAATGTCCTAATACAGTACATTCTCCTATTAGAAGGAGTACGTGTCGTCATCGGCACTGGCATCGCCGTCGGTGGGTACGCCGTGATTCATTCATAACACACGCTTGGGCAAATCAACGAATGATTCACACGTAAGAAAATCATGACCATTGACCGACTGAATTATCTTTTGAGTTGTCTTTACATACATACACATATACACTCACGACTGTAATCCCCGAAGGGGTAGGCAGAGGTTTAACGAGTACACCCATATTTCGCCGAGCTTATTACCATCCCGTGATATGATAGAGGGCGGGCCTATCGCCATACTGGGCTTAATTGTGGACTCTGGATTGATACTTAGTATTTCGTGATAGAAAATCCCTGTATCAGTATTTCCTTTTCCAGGGATCGAACCCGAGACCTCGGCATAGCAGTCGTATGGCGTACGCAATCACGCATCTTTTTAATTTTTGATGAAGGCGAATGTATAAATAAAGGTGAGTGAACTGGAAACAGTATTTTTATAGTTATAGTTCGGTAAATGTAATCTCGGTCTGCTGGTAAGTGAAAACATTTTGCCGCAACCGCCATCTTCTTTTTTTTATCATGACGCGTTACAATAAGTGCACTGGCCCTGGTGGTAAGAGCCAGTTCAAATATAATATCAACCAGAATGATGCCGGACGCAGATTACTAAACACCTAATAGGATCGACTATGGCAGATTCTTTTAATGATGAAAGAAAACACCGTTAAGGAAATATGCATACAAAAACCACTGATTAATAACTATACTATAATTACAAATTGCAAAAACCGGAAGGCATTGTTTAAACATCAAACAAAAACAATGACATGCCGTTAAGAAACTAAACAAAGAACAGTTCAAACAATAACCATTGTTCTTTATTATTGTTAAATATTTACGCATGTAACCAGTTTGGCGAATACGCATAGGTGATCTAAAACGTAACGTATCTAAAACGTGCCAGGACCAATGTCTCATAAAACAAACATGAAGGTCATATTGCAAGAGGCACTATAAACAGATTTAAGATAGGTATATTGGATAATTGAGAATATTAAAAAAAAACAATTATCGTCTCCGAAATGACTATTATTAACGGCAGTGTAATGTCGTCCTTAACAAAACTGTACAAGGTCCAAACTAGCATAACGTGAATACATGACCTTGTCGCGACGTGGTACTCGTACTAAACAAGGAAACATCATGCCGCGCTGCAGCGGTCTCTTTCACACGCCACATGTTAGTGAAACATCAATATGTATCGAGAAAAGTGAGACGGATTCCGCTACATTAGTAAAGTCAAGGCTGAATGACCCGGGGACCTTTGCGTGTTGACATGAGCAATGCAACAACTAATACGTGTTTCTGCACAGACAACTTATCCTTTGCCTGCTTGTTTGTTTGTTTAAAAATAGAACAATGAGATTGAGCGGGAATTCCGTTTACCATGTTAAAAATGAAATAAATAAAGCTATTATCAATAAAATTAATGACTGTATTGATAGTTGACTACCTACTTAATTTAGTGATTAAGTAGGTAGTCAACTATCGCCGCGCCGCCGTACTATGCTTTCCAATCACGTTACCAACATGCTACAATTCACAATATTGAGGATAATATAATTGATAAATAGCAGAATATTTTGTCCACGCGGCAATGTAGTGCAGATCCACATCGTTGTAGAGACGCACCAATCCAATTTGAACTTTAATTCATTGAAATAGAGTTTCAAATCGACTAGCATCATAGATTTAGTTTCTACTTCTGACACTTGTCCATAATTTGAACTTTAATCACAACTAAATAAAGTTCAAAATATACTATCAATGATTGTTAGTTACGAGGCTTTTGATATTGTTTCAAAGCATTTCGCCGCTCTGGATTTACGGGACATTCCCATTGATACACAACAACCCAAGACGCAGTTCTTTATCTACTACTAAGGCAAATTGATTCTCTTTATAATTTACTTTGGAGATTTTCTAGTTTGGTTTGTTTTCTAGTTTAAGTTTCACGAACGCCGAGTACCCACCCCGTCTAGTATACAGGCATGAATTTATACCGAAAGTCCACATAGAAAGATAAAGTACGCTATGGCGTAAGTATGTAATTTGGCGATAGCGGTATCGAACTAAAATGCTTTGTAATGCTGTTTTCACTTAAATATCAAATAATTACCAGTGAGATAAGGTTGCCATTGGTGAAACTGATAATCGAATTGTTAAAAATACTGAGGCACAGCGAGGCGAGGGGTGGGGCAAGGTCTCCAGAACACTTTCACTTACACCTTGTATATAATACACCAAAATATTGTACAGTAAACTTGATCTTACATTACAGTAGTTAGAGTACCACAGAGTGGAGACAATTTATATGTGAGATTAGGAGACCTCTTCATTTAACAGCCACATACCATACTGTAATATGAGAACCCATGTTGGGTTCAACGCCTAATTTGAATGTGGTCTTCAGTGAAATATTAAAATAAGCTTTTGGCTAACATATAGGGTAATTTATTTCCCATTGCAGGTCTCCACTAGGGAATGTTTTTTATAATATAGGGTGTGCGAATGTATTGAGAGTGCCTCAGTGGCACAGTTGTAATTATGTATGTGTTACGACTGCTGTGCTGAGGTTTCGAGTTCCATCCCCAGGTTGGGTAAAGTGATATTGGGTATAAAGTAGAAACTAGAAAGATAGCCGGACTAATGACTAGATGTAAGCATTTATACCAGTTGACCTCTAAATAATGATCAGTGTACTATAGCCATGTGTAAAGTTACACAGGAAAGTCACACAACTTAATATGAAACCACTTTATATCCTGCAGTGGCTGGTACACTGGTACACTGGTACATGTGACCGACACTTGAGATAAGCATGTGTTTACTGTCTCTGCATTATCTGTACATACCGAGGTATTGTTACAGCTGTTGCTACCCACAACAGATATTTACACAGTTAAAACCATACAAAATTAAAAATTATAACCAAGCTGTATTTTTGTTTGCTGGGAAATTTTATATGATATACATACTTCTTTATAAATCAATGTTATATATGGTGCCCGTATATTGTCATTCTTTTTTTAGTATAATCCCGCTTTGACATTGACCTGCTGTTATGGGTTTATATTTTTAATAGTAAATAAATAATAATTAATAAAAAGGTCTCTAGTGTATGCTATGGAATCTTTTTTTACCTGTCAACTACAAACCGGGGTAAATATATACCACATGGGTGTTTGCATGTCAAATCTTTCTGAAAGCAGTAATCTGACTCTTAAGTACTTGATTAATTTTGTTTTTTTTTCATGCCAAACTGAATGGTGAAGAGCAAATCCAATATTATCAAGGTTTAGTTGGTAAAAAACAGATTTAAATAGAAATAACTAAGATACAGTTGAAAGTTTACCCGGGTACATATCTACTCTGGTTTGTAGTTCTAGGGTTAAACAATAATTTAGTCAAAGAGAGATTTAGTTTAGTTAATGAATCTCGGTGAGTCTCTGGGAATGCTAACTGTCTGTCTGATAATTTAGTGGTTGTAAGTACATACCTTCTTGGCAGGTAAGTTTTTCTTCAATGCCTTCTTCTGTTCATCGACCAGCAGTCCCGTGTTGCCACTCACATGCACAGTCCTGGCACAGTCCACCTCGTCATACAGACCGTCATCAGTGAGGTTACTGACAGTCCTCGACAATGACTGAGGCAGTCTCATGTTATCACAACCAGAGTCTAAGTCACTGTCTGAATCTGAATCACTGTCGCCAAACACATCATTGGACGTGTAACAACTGTCAGGCGACTCTTCAAACACAATGAATGAGTCCTCAGAATCACATTCTGAGGTCCTATGGACTCGTTGCGGGATATCGGTAAAGACAATTTGAAAGGAATCTTCGCTGGAGGCTGAGGTGCTCCGGAAACGACCGGAGATTTCGTCGAAATACTCTTTAGGAGTGTCGAGGGATTGCTTGGAGTTTCTGTCCGTATTTGTTTGGGGAATGTCACTTGATAGTAAAGGTTTTTCTACAAAGTATTCTGGAGGGGCGGTTGGAATCCCTGTGACTTCTAGTCTATCCAATAAAGGCACTGGATTATTTTCCAGTGAATGACAGGACGGTGAGTTCTCCACACTGGATTCGTCCAAGTTAATTTCACTGGCAAACAACATGTCTTGTTGGATGTCTTGCTTCATCCTCGCCTGCTGTCTCTTGTCAACACAAACTCTATGTGGGTTTTTGAATTTCTTGTCCTTTGGTTTTGCAATGGGAATTGATTTTGTTGGTTTTGTAGGAGTGGTTTCTACAGGTGTTTCTGGGACCATTTCCTTTGTTTTAACATTTCTTCTATTTTGTAACAATGCTTTTAATTTGGAGAGTTTATCCTCACAAGACGACACCACTTGTGTTGAGTTGTGTTTAGTGTCTGGCTCACATTTCTGACTGACTTCAGGTTCTGTAATGTGTTGTCTTAAATCTAGTAGTGGTGCTGTATACCCTCCTACCCTCATTTCAGGCGCATCCACTTCGTAAAGCTCCTGCTCCTGGTACTGTAGTGGACTGAAATATTCAATAATGGTATCATTAGCCAGTGCCACAAAATCCTCTGGAGAGAATGCATCTTCAAAGTGCTCCTCAACGTGTGAGGCTTCCACAAACACTTTCCTAGGCCTTGAGAGGTATCTGTTAGGACTGGTGTTGTTGGTGAGGAGCTGCCGCACCCTGTTCAGTTTGTCCTCACACGTCGCGGCCGCTGTCTTACACTCCGACATGGCCACATTTGTCTCGCCGGCTGGGTCGAGTACATTTTCGTAGTCGTCGCTGGCATGTTGCCAGACTGTGTCGGGAGAGCGCGCGCGTCTGAACACCGCGCCTGACAGTGCCGACATCACGCCTGAGAAGAAGCTTGCGATGCCCGACAGCCGAGAGTACTCCGCACCCATGGTGGACGCACCCTCCTGCCGTGGCTCATACATGTTATGTTTCTGATTGGTCGGTAGCGTGTCGGCCAGGTTCTTCTTCAGCGGCTCAGGGATAAGATGGAGGTTGTGGAAGAGGTTCTCCTCGAATGCGTTCTTCATTTTCGTTTTCTGAGTATCAGTGTAGTAGTTGGCGATTGAGCAGTGCATGGGTCCGAGGAACTGCGCGCGCCGATTCCGCCAATCCGCTTGGAAATTCATACTGCCGCTTTTTTACACTCACACTGCACAAGAGTTAATAATGTCTGGCGAAGGCCTATGAGGAAATCTACACTTCAATCTATTGGTTGTGAGAAATCCCAAGTCTTTCCAATGGGGGCAACACAACGCTTCTCTCACTGCACCACACTTTGATACACAGATTAATGCTAAATAACTCATAGATTTGCTTGTTTCAAGGTACAAAACAGTGTTGGGCTCCATTATGGCAAGATTTAATAATACAATACACGTCTTTACACTTCGGCCATTTTGTAGAAAATGATTGTTTTCCGACCAGTGCTGCCAATGTAAAAAATTTCAATCGCCGCTGTAAAGGGTTATAATGTTCCCCGCTTTTCTCTCAACCTCTTAGAGTACTCTAAGCTCAACCTACATAGTTTACTGAAAATACCCCAACCCGATTCATAAATAAGTAAATACTATTTAAGTATTTGCAATAACATTATTAGCAAATTAAGCTAATGTTATAATTTGAGCAATAAATATTATTTAAATAAATTATTATAAAAATAAAACCGACTTCAAAAAAACCCAGACACAACTAAAAAGCAAAAAATAATTAGTTACATTTACATCAATTAATTACATACAATTTAAATTAATTATTTTTGGAGAGAGCTTTGATGTTTTTTGTCCCATATTCTTTAAATTAAGTCATCGGTGAGATTTCCTTAGCGGTTTGTTTAGACATTATTGTATATAGTGCTAAACAATTATTGGCAGCTGTAGTTTTGATCTTAATCTTAATTAGCTGTCGAATAGAATGCACAACTTAATGATGGCGATTGTTCGGAGGCAATTATTGTCAACAACGATATCATTATTATATGCAAAACTTAGAGTATACTCTAAGATGCAAAAAGACCTCGGTGATATCTTTCTGAATTTAAAACTATCATTACGTTCTATGAAGTGACATAATAATAGAATCATCACTAAAAAGTGTATTTTACCGATAAATTGTTCTTATCCCAGAAATCCCTGATATTGCCCAAAAATTTGAGATTTTCCTGGCCATACTGCCATAGGCAGCGCTGTATAATATGATTGATTCGATCAAAGATATTCTACCATAGAAATTGTAACCAACAATTGTATATCGATTAATATAAATTCGATTATTTCAAATGTAAGAAACTTGTAAGAAAGAATAACTAATTATTAAAATCGATAATAAAATATCGTAGTTAAATATAGAATTAATATTGATTGATTTAACAATTTCATAACTTCATCAAACAAGTACCTATTGAACTTGTGGACGTAAGTAATGTTACTAGTAATAAACATTACGAATAGGATTTTTTACTCTTTTGGACACTGTACATTTTATTATAATCTCTTTATCAAGCTGTGGCACAGTTTGCCAGCCACCGTGTTCCCTCTTTCCTATAATCCTGGCTCCATTAGGCGTAGTGTGAAGAAGCTACTCAGTAGGCCGTACGGTAGATTGTACGCCATTGAGTGGTGTGGGATAGATGGTCTCTCGTTACTTGATACTCTATCTGGACGGCACTTCACTTACTATCAGGTGTAGTGTGGTCACTTTGCAAGAAGTCCAAGAATTAAAAAAAACACATTTTATTCGAAAAATATATATGATATAGTGAAGGGACCTAAAATAATACTTGTATCTTTTTCCTTAGAAAGATAGAACATTATTAATGAGTACAGGCACTGGTTACTTTATTCATTTATTTAAATGTTAAAACAGACTTAACACTAGTATTACAATAATTCTTATAACTTAATATCTTATTGTATTAGTTATGACGAAGTCCCATTAGAGAATGGTTTCTTATGTTTACGCGAATATTATACATTAAACTTTTTACTACTTTTTAATAAACCGCGATAGATTCCGTAAAATTTGTTTCATTTCAATCCCATTAGAGAAGTTATGCGTACCTATAATATCTATTTATTATAACATTTAGCCATTGTCGGGGATTTTTAATAGTAGGTAACGTAATCAATTCTGCTGTAGCCGATTGTTCTAGAACCCACCTGAAACGAAACCAAGTGTTTTTATTTAGTCCACTGTGGCGGCACACAGCGCCTGCGCGTCGCAAAATAGCAAACGCCTTCCTGAATCGAGGTACGTAACTAAGTTTGCGCAACGCATATGATAGGTACCTATATAGAATTAAGTTCCGAAAATGATGATAATAATATTCTGTTTGCGCAAAAGGGTTTCTTTTGCGTATTATATTCGGTTGCATATCGAATAACGTACAATATTAAACACAAGAAACCACCGTAATACGCGGACTGACGAAGACATATTATACCATACTTTCTACTGGCGCCTACTGCACTTAGCACTATACAATAATAAAATAATATTTCGTGTACTCCTTCACCCCGAGTGTGCTTCGAGTTCAAGATACAGTCTCGTCTCCCCTGACGCCGACGACGGTGAGGGACAGACTCTTCAGCGCGGAGTCGAGAGCCTCCACCGTCGAGGAGAACACGTGGCGGGACGAGTACAGGAACCAGAACACAAACAACAGGAATACCAACTTCACTATCCTGTCGGCGAAGTAGCGTCTGGGAAATATAAACAATACCTATAGGAAGATCCCACACGAGATGGCGTGATATAGTAAAGATAGTGGAATCAAATGCATACAGCTTGCTCAGGTCAGAGATGCGTGGTGTCTGTTGGAGGCCTTCGTCTAAGAGTACTTGCGGCTTTTCTTTTCTGTGCTTTGTTGTGAAATTTTAGAAAAGTCAAACGTGTATGTCATTTGGGTTGGTCTCGAACATAAGACTTTGTCTTAACAGACCGTACCGCAACCAACTAGACTATCGCTACTTTAGTACGGATTTTACCGCGATTTATTTTTACTTTTAAGTTCCTATGCTTCGAAAGCATCACAGTAATAAAATCATTTTGATCCCTTTTAAATGTGATAAAAAGATTTATCCGGCCAACTCACATCCGATGCAGTCTCCGTGCGGTGGGCAGCGTGTCGGGCGCCTCCTTGCACACGAACTCCCTGGTCCCCAGCACGTAGTGCCGCAGGTATTCCTCAGGGTCTATCGCAGACATGTCGGTGTAGAAGGTCTCGTCATCTTGTCGACTGACGCGCTGTCTCAGTGAGCGGTAGTTATCGTTCCGGAAGTCCCACTCCTTGGTCGTGTAGTACTGGAGGATCTCGAGGCCGTGGCTGATCCGCTTTTGGACATTCACCATGCTGCGGAGATATACATACGTGCCTGTAATCTCTAAAGAGGTAGACAGAGGTGTAACCAGTACATACATTTCGCCAAGCTTATTAGCGTCCTATGATAGGAGCCGTGCCTGTTGGCACACCGGGTACAAGTCCAGACTCCGGGCTGATACTGAGTATTTTGTGATAGAAACATGCAATATCTCTTTAACCCGACCCGGGGATCGAACCCGAGCCGACCCGAGCAGCAGTCGTACCGCGTAGCCATATACAAATTTACAAAGGCGCCATCGAGGCACTGGCATGATATACTTATAGTCCCGAGCCCAGATTTTCGTTCTGACATATAATTTATGGGTAGCAGCCATTTTTCTAGGCGTGGGAATTGAACCTGCACCCTTTCGTTTTTCAGTCAGCTACTCGCACACTGCGTCACTTTATTTACATGAGGCAGTCTATTACGAGCATGTTTAATTTTATTTAGTCTTACATTTATGTATCTACCATAAATATATCGTTAACTGCTTTTAGCTAATTTGTAACTTATTCTGTGCCACTGCTGTTAAGAGCCTTTTCTGACCACGTAGTTTCATATGCGTCTAAGTCACCGGTCACCCGCCATCTCTTCCTAGGCCTACCACACCACACCGCGCCGGCCACCAGGTACCCGCTCAGTGGCAGTTTTTGCCTCTCCCTCCGTAGTCCGTACACATTCGAACAACATGTCCTGTTAGCAAATAAAATATTTCATCTTTTTATGGGACGTTAGTCTCCAGTCTCTACTGATAAATGTAACGCATGCGAAGCTGCGCACAAAAAACGAGTAAATGATAATACACACAATGTCTTCTTCCCCAATAGAAACAGCAGCCCGTCGACCAAGTACGCGGGCAGGATGTGTGTCAGCACCAGACTCAGCTGGTGAGTGGCCCAGTACGACTTGATGGTGCCTCCGGGGTACCACAGCGCCACTGTGTATGGGTACTTGTTTACCCACTTCTCACCTGAAACATGTTTCTTATCGTTTATCTTCAATCGTTAGTGCCGTTTCAAACATAAAGAATATTATATAAATAATGATAATAAATAAATAAATATAATAATAAATAAATAACACCTATCAGTCACACACGTAGTTCTGACCCTTCTGACCCCACACTACACTACACACTAGCTCCAACCTGTATCGTGGGCATCAACTATTCCCACTAGACCCAAAACAAATATTCTATCATACAAACATTTGTCTCAGGGCGGGATTCAAACCCACGGACTCTCGTTTCACAACCGTTTATTCACAAATTGCGCTGCGGAGGCTTTTGAATATATGAGTTAAGACTACACACTTTCTTTGAATTTCGTGACAATCCCTTACACACCTACCACTGTAACTCCAGTAGGGATTCATGGTACGCATGAACACCGCACAAACCAAGGTACTTTACCATGCCAGGTAAATTAAAAAAATAACACCAGCAGTGAACCTCACAGTCTCTAGGAATGAGCAATGTCTACCTCGCAACGAAATCATCAAATATTTATTGAGATATAGGTGATTCAGAGCGGAGTGAGAAATGATCTCTTCAATACCTAGCTTAATGATTTTATCCCACGATATGTTGATCACTTTGGACAGCGTCAAGTTGTATATCTGGGTTTGTTTGGGCCTGAAAGTAATAAATAACAATGACATGGTGAAATTAACACAAGTTGAGTCATTTCAGATCTTAAATTATATTCTACCAATACAAATAACAAGTACTTAGTAAAAATAGTATTTGGTTTAGACACATTGAATATTTGTGTTTTGTTTTTAATTTGAATATAAATATAATTTATTTAATTACTTCATTCAGCACTAATCACTTCCAATTACACTAATTATAAAACCGGGTAGGTATTTATAACAACAGAAGAAACAAAACAACGTATTAATTAATTATCAAAACATTTTGCCTAAATTAAAGTGATATCTATATAAATAAAAATCAATGTAAGTATGTATGTCCTCTATGGACTTCTAAACTATTCATCCGATTATGATGAAACTTGGGTGAGTTGTTCTTCATACGCCCGCGATGGCTCCTGGCCCAAAAAATATATCGCGCTAGATGAGCGAACATCAACTTCAATACCGTTCAACCGATCGCAATTAATCTTTACTTTACGTGTGATATGATTGTAACGCATGCCGGGTGCGACTAGTCTGCTGGTATGTATGTAGTATGGGTACAGTACTCACTTGTCTAGTGCTGTGACGTATGCGATCAGTATGCAGGCGTTGACGACGACGTCGACGGCGACCGCGTCCGCCGTGTACGAGGGCTCGCAGTGCATCGTGCGGATCACGCCTGACACACACACACACAACTACCCCTGGCTTATACTATCACAACTCTTAAACTACATAGAACATGGCTCTTATGCATGAGGATTACTATCGATTTCTAGGAGTGATTTTGTGAAAAGGAACGGAAGTGTGTAACAGGAAGTGCGAGGCGCGTGCTACTACTGAAGTGAAAACTTCTTTAGGCGCGCTGGGCACTTTATTTTGTGGGTATTGAATGAGACTGAGTCGTCAGCTCGGTGACCGTTTATTTATACATACATACTTATACACTCACACCTGTAATACCCGAAGGGGTATTCAGAGGTGTAACCAGTACTGGGTGTACTTCTCGCCGAATTTATTACGGTTCAATAATGTGGTAGGGGTCGAGCCTATCGCCATACGGGGCACAATTCCAGACTCCGGGCTGAAACGGATTATTTGTAAATAGAAAACCCGATATCACTTTACCCGACCTGGGGATTGAACCCGAGACCTCAGCACAGCAGTCGTAACGTATGAGCAATTACAACTGCGCCACTGAGGCAGTCCAAGCTTACCAATAAAAAAATACATACTATTGAAATCGAATACACTCGAGGATCGATTATGCCTCCATGACGCCTTACACCTGGCTGATCCAGATGTTGATGTAGATAAGCTTGATATCCTCTTCAGTAATGTATAAAATGTTTGTTTGCTATACAAATAGTTTTTGACACAGCACGAGTAAAGAGTAGCAAGCTCAAAGTACGTCTCCAAGACAAAGGAGATGAATACAATCGATAAATAAAAGATACCTTTTCCACCGCCGATGATGAGTCCTGTGGGTCCGTTGAGGTTGTCCACCCAACCAGGGAGGGGCTCCTTCCAAGCTGCCGTCACTATACAACAAGATACTATTAGTAAATTCGGGTTTTATAAACTCTACAAGGAACACTTTTTTAATTCTAGCACGGCAAAGTGACCACACTGCATCTGATGGTAAGCGCAGTGCCGTCCAGTTAGAGTATCAAGTCGCGAGAGAAATCTATCCCTCGCTACTCGACAGAACATACCGGCCTGCTGTATCTACTCAGGAGGCCGCATCATAGCCAAACATCGTATCCCACTTTTTTTTTCAAACATCAACAAAAACCGGATGTGCACTGGCTGATCCCGGAACGCGACAAACTTGCGTGTGCCACTATAGCGGGTTTTACATACTATGTACGGTGGTCGCTTTCCGGGCGGATATGAATAACCTACCACCAGCAAACGGCTTAGACGTCCTCACCTATGGATGGTCGTGCGATGGCGATGGGGAACTTCCCGCTGAACTCGTCCACCAGCTCCTCGGTCACCGCCTTCGTGTAAGAGTATGTATTCGGCTCTGATGCTATTAGTCTGGAACAGATATTATATTTGTTGAACCATCGTCATTGAGAGGCTCGTTTGAGCACAACGTGTAAGTCGATATTCTGGAATAAATCGTGTCTGGTGTGGTCGGTGTATTGTTGGATATCCAGAATATCTTATCTCCATACCAAATTGTTTTTTTCATGTGACCTGTTGACCCTTAAGTGGCTAAAACTTCAGCTATGTAATCTACGAAGGCTACGACTATACCATTGAACGTGTATCTATATAAATAAAAATCAATGTTAGTATGTTTGTCGACTATGGACTCCTAAACAATTCAACCGATGATGGTCAAACTTTGGTGAGTTGTTCTTCATACGCCCGCGATGGTAAATAAAAATAAAAAGAACTGGCCAGTTGGCGCTGCAGGACATCGACGTCAATATCGTTCAACCGATCGCAATTAATCAAGTTTACTTTACGAGGCATTGCAACAGATACTAATGGTAATACTATCATCAAGCCAAATATATCAAGCTGTATTTATCAATCAGAATGAAAAATGAGTGAGTGAGTACTGACTTGGGCTCGAGGTACTGCAGCGTGTCATCGTCCATCCACTCGGCTAGTTGTATGAGTCGGCGGGGCGCATGCGCGGATCGGTACAGTCTCTCGTCGAGTTGCGGCAGCTCGCAGCGACAGTAGGCAGTCGACACGTGCACGAAAGACTAGAGATGTTTTTCTTATTTTATTGGAGTCCAAGATATCCAAAAAACATCTTTAAATCCAACCCATACCCTGTTCATATAAGACCTTGGCTATGGCTATAGACCATCTCGCAGTAGAGCAGCGTTGTGGATTATTGCTCCAAATCCTTTCCTCTAAAGGAAGGCGTTTGCCTGGCAGTGAGACGGAACAAGATCATGAAAATTATTAACTCCTGTCTCAGAAAAAACCTCTTTAATTTAGGTATTCTTTGTCTCATCTGTTGATCAGTACGCACCACTAACTAACGAGGACTCATAATTTGGTGAAGAACTTACGAGTATAATGTCGGATTAGTACGGCAGAGAGAAAGGATAAGAGGTGTAGGAGTGCCTCGGTGGCGCAGTTGTTATGACTGCTGTGCTGATCGGGTAAAGTGATATTGGATTTTTCTCTTTAGAAATACTCAGTATCATCCCGGAGTCTGGAATCGTGCCCGGTATGGCGGTAAGTTTGCACTATCTCACATTATGGGACAGTAATAAAGGCGAAAAGTGGGTGTACTGGTGACGCCTCTGCCTCCCTCTTCGGGGATTACGTATGGATGTATGTATGATAAGTAGTATTTGTTTAGTAGTTAGTAGTAGTTACTCTTCGTTGTGGATATATGGCATAGGTAAGCATACGATCGTACCTGCAAATTGTTCATGGTCTCAGCCAACGTGAGCACTCGCAGTGTGCCCGTCGTGTTCATGTTCAGAGCATCTTTCAGCTTCTGGTCGAATCTAAGGATGTAACTTCATTAAATTACAACCTTGTAGCGTAGCCTGGTAGGAATATTAGAAGGGAAACTAAGAATAAGCTAATAAGGTGGTACCGACTGTGGAGACAAGAGTCGTAAGTTTGAAACTGAGGTGTATCATTCAAACAACGTGTTGCTCGTATAGCGGTTTATTAGAGACTGCTCGCCATTGGCGAGGCATGCACGTTCGCACGCCCGCACACATACATACAGACATTACACCCTCACCCTTAATCTAGAACATTTTACATTAAATCCAAACCTATATAATAATTTTAACAGAACATAAACAAAAGGAATTTACATTTTATTTGTATACCCTTAAACCTTATAGTTAATTGGCTTATTTAATCGACATTGACGAATGGGACGAGACCGGGGCGGCTCAGGAGAAGGCAAGGGAGGTTGTGATGTACTCTGCATCGGCGGTTCTATGCAATCCTCAAAAGGATCTTGTTCTCCTTCCTCTTGATCCATGTTCGTTGTTGGCGAGGCATCGCTCCGAGGGCCACCCGAACTGGGCGGTGCCTGGTCACAAATTATGTCCTCCATCTCTGGAGTATTGCGAACCGGGCTAGAAGGACAGATTAATGAACTCCGTATTCGGTGCTTTAGCTGATCAATATGTTTATGGGATTGCCTACCTGAAGCATCTACTACCGTATAATCAGTCGTCCCCATCCTATCTGTTACCTTCCCTGGTATCCATTTATCTTGTCCCCTATACTGACGTAACCAGACTTCATCCCCTGGCCGTAATTGGCGTGACCCGCCTGTAGTATATTTTTGCTGTCGCCCTTGAGCATCCCTAACTTTATCCTCCCTATTAGGTCTTAGGGCGTCGAATTTAGTCCGTAACCTGCGGCCAAACATTAGTGACGCTGGTGTTTCGCCTGTAGTACAGTGTTCTGTGTTCCTATAGTATAGCAAAAAATTATTTAAGAATAAATTTATGTTTAAATTATCCCTAATTGCTTTTTTAATTGCTCTTTTAACAGTATGTACCGTATTTTCTGCGGCTCCGTTTGATGCCGGATGATATGGCGCTGAAAATATATGTTCGATGCCATTTGTATTAAGAAATTGTAAAAACTCGTAACTTGTGAATGGCGGACCGTTATCTGAGACTATATGTCTCGGTAACCCAAAACGTGCGAAAACGTCACTCAAAACGTTGATTGTGTGACTAGCCGCTGTACTAAGTACTTGACTAACTTCTAACCACTTGGTCCTGGCATCAACTATTACTAAAAATATCCGCCCCGCGATAGGCCCTAAAAAGTCAACATGTACACGAGCCCATGGTCTATCGGGCCACGGCCAAGGACAGGGCTTATGACGCGGTGGTGACTCACTTTCTACCGCACAGACCCGACAATTGCGGCACGTTCTTTCAATCTCTTCGTCCATACCCGGCCACCAAACATAGCTCCTAGCAAAAGCTTTAGTTTTAACTATGCCCATATGGGGCTCATGTAAATCAGTTAAAACCTTATTCCTACATGCGGCCGGCACGACCACCCTATGGCCCCACATCACACAACCTAGCTCCTCATATAGTTCTGTTTTACGATTTAAATAAGGCTTGAGCGATAATATTTCATTATCAGACGGCCATTTGTCCCGCAAATATATTAAGATTCGGCTTAGTAATTGATCACGGCTGGTTTGTTTTTTTATCTCATTATAATCTAATAACATCGCGTTTTGCGCAAAATGTAAATATGTTTGTTCTGGGATTTTAGCTGTTGTCTTGGTTACAGAACGAGCTGGCAACCGCGACAACCCATCGGCCCCGTTTTGCTTAGAAGTAACATACTCGATGTCATATGTATAGGCTGATAACTTAATGGCCCACCTTTGCAATCGACTAGCAGCCATCGATGGTATATCCAATGTGATCATTGGATCGCCAATGTGATCGACGTTTCTTGGGTCGAGCGACGTGATTTGAACACGCAACCCCTACAATTGGTGACCCCGACGTGATTTGAACACGCAACCCCTACAATTGGTGACCCCGACGTGATTTGAACACGCAACCCCTACAATTGGTGACCCCGAAGAAAGAAAAATTCTACCGTGTAAAGCCAAGAACTGTGACCGTCATCATGCCTGCGCAACAACGGCAGAAAATCGCCGCCGTGTCACTGCAAGCGCTCATTCCACCATTTTCGCGCCATAATCCGCGTCTATGGTTCGCGCAGTTCGAAGCCGTCGTCGCTCCACAGAAGCTAGGCGAGGATCAGAAATTTGAGCTCGTCATCCCGTCGCTCGACCCAAGAAACGTCGATCACATTGGCGACGTAATCCTCAACACGACGCCTAGCACCAAAAGCAGTCAGCTGAAGGAAAGGTTAGTCGCAACCTACTAGGAATCCGCTGCAGCCAGTTACCCCAAGCCGCAAAATGTACAAGATTTCTGGGAACATAACATTTTTATCATGACTGTCTACCCCATCAAGCGGAACACCAATAGAAAAAAGAATTACAAGACCGCTATTGTTTGGACACCGGAAACCAACGTCGCTTTCGAGAAATGCCGCCAAAACATTCTCGAGGGCACAACATTAACTCACCCGGTAACAAACGCACCATTATACCTTATGATCGTCGCCTCCGATAAGAGCATAGGAACCGTGTTGCAACAAAAGGTCGATAATGTATGGCAACCTCTCGCATTTTTCTCAAAGACAATGAGTGAAACTCCGCGACCACACCTACCGCTCACAAATCGTTTCGCAGCCGTCAAAGCGCAACACGATTTAAGCCACTCAGGTGTGAGATCGACGCGGAAAATTGTGACCTCAAAGTTTTTCTGGCCTTCCATGAACAAGGACATAGGAATATGGACTGAAGCCTGCATTGGTTGTCAGCGCACGAAAATTCACCAACAGTCAAATAGACGAGTTCCCGCAACCACGCTCATGACACGAAGCGCCTGCACACGCTGGAACGCGGAATTGCCTACCGTATTACTCGGTCTCCGCACAGCCCTACGCGACAACATGAGCCCTGCACTTATGACATACGGATGCACACTAAAAGTGCCCTCTGACTTTTTCGTGCCTTCAACGCCGAAAATCGAAGACGCAGAATTCGTACGTCGACTCATCGAAGCAATGGCATCGCTAACGCCCGTAAAGAAAACACACTCGTCTACCAAAAACACATTTGTGTATAAAGACCTAGCCACATGCAGTCATGTTTTCATTCGAAACGACACCGTACGCAGCTCTCTCACTCCGCCGTACGACGGGCCATACCAAGTTGTTGAACGTAACAAAAAACATTTCAAGATACAGCTACCACTACGCACTACAGTCGTATCAATAGACAGACTGAAACCGGCACACTTATACAATGAAGATTACGTCATCAGTACCCCACCGAACATCGAACCCGCTACCTCAAGCCACACCGCACCAAGATCGCCAGAGGCAGCGCCGTCAACAGAGCAGCCCTACACCACGCGATCGGGTCGCCGGGTAAAGCCTTCCGTACGCTTCGCTAGGGGGGGAGTACTGTGGCATCACGGCCACACACATACAGGACGTATGCCGGGATTACCAAGAAAATAAACGACGCATTTCTACTTTAACAAAGCCTAGTTATTAGATTCAATGTAAACTTTTACCTACGGAGAAATAGCTGTAAGAACCATTGTATTTTATGTTTATATTAATAAACACCACGACTGCTGACAGTAGATATTCATATGGCCAGAACGGGGGTGCCGCGCAGAGAGTATGACTATACAAAAGTCACGGCCGCGCTACGCTCCATACGAGTCTATCAAACAGAGCGACACAGCGTACACCTATCACTGTCGGCATTCGAGTCAGATACAACGTTATTGTTTTATTCACAATCCTGCAATTTTATAAACTTCATTGAGTAGGGCAGAAGCAACCCCTACACCCTGTTTGGGCCCAAAGATAGTGACTAATGGCTTGTGGTCCGTGCGTAACGTAAAACGTCGCCCGTATAGATACTGGTGTAGTTTTTCTAAGCAAAATACAATCGCCAAGGCCTCCCGCTCGATTTGTGAATAATGTTTCTCAGCTGAGCTCAATGCGCGCGAAACGTACACTACTGGCCGCTCCCGTGTGCCGCCGCCAGTGCCGCCGCCGACTGAACTATTGCCCTCCTGCTCACACATCTGACTTAGCACGCCGCCAATGCCTCTTGCGCTCGCGTCACAAGTTAAAAACAACGGTTTATTTGGTTCATAATGAGCCAGAACGTCGGCACTAATTAAAATATTTTTTATTTTTTTAAAAGCTGACTCGCATTCCCGGTCCCACATCCATACGACTCCCTTTTTGAGTAATCTGTACAAGGGCGCCAGTAAAGTGCTTAAGTTATTAACAAATTTAGCATAGTAATTAATTGTGCCTAAAAAGGCTCTTAAGTCGGTGATATTCTCCGGGCTCGGGATATTTAATATGCCTTCGACTTTTTCAGGGTCAACTTTAATGCCCTCGGCGGAAATTACAAATCCTAAATATTTAACTTCCCTGGTCATAAACAAACATTTTTTTTCCTTTAGCTTCATACCATTACTATGTAACCTCTCTAAAACTTTCTCTAAAGTACTTAAATGCTCCTTAACATCCGGTGACCCAATAATAATATCGTCCAGAAATACTTCTACGTTTGGAATATCGTTCAGGAGATTCGCCATAATGCGTTGGAATATACCCGGACTTGAGGATAAGCCATAAACTAACCTTTTATACTTAAAAAGACCCTTGTGGGTATTAATGACCGTATAATTATCAGGATCTTCCAATTCGATTTGATTATACGCCTGTGTTAAGTCAATTTTCGTGAATATCTTAGCACCGTTTAATTGAATCAGCAAGTCGTTTATACGTGGTAGAGGATATTTGTCAACTAATAGAACTGGATTTAACGTTATCTTATAATCAGCACAGATACGGAGTCCCCCATCAGCCTTACGTACAGGTACAAGTGGAGTGGCCCAGTCCGCGGTGTCCACGGGCTCGATGACGCCGGCGCGCAGCATGCCCTCCAGCTCTGCTTCGACACGCTCGCGGAGTGCGTACGGTACGGGCCGTGCGCGACAGAACACCGGTGTCGCCCCCTCCCGTATTCGTAATCGAGCCTTGCCTCCCGTGAACCGCCCCAGTCCTTCCGTAAACAAATCCTTATACCTGGAAAGTAACATTGATAAGTGATTATTATATAAATTATTACATTTTGTTTTATTCATCGTGACTATATTTTGGTACAACGGGATTTTAATGTCCAGTTCTGTGAGCCATTGCCGACCTAATAACGTTGTGGTGCCACCTTATATAATGAATAGTTCCAAACGTTTGGACTTATTTACATACTTGACTAATGGCCTAATTACCCCTATTGGTTTTACTATAGTGCCATCATAAAATCTAAATACAAAATTCGAATTATCTAAAGGTATATGACTAAATAACTTATCATACATTTTCCTACTAATACATGACACTAGTGATCCTGTATCGATCTCCATAGGCAATTGGATTTTATCAACCCGTACAGTTAAGCTCACCGGTTTATAGTTATTCAAACTGAGTTGATGGAGATCTTCTATCGTCTCCCACTCTTCCTTGTCGGACGAATAATATTCATCCTCCCCTGACTGGTCCCCGGGGTTCAGATGCCTTGCTTCCCCACCTGCTGCTTGCACATGCGCCACCATGTTGTTGGTGTCGCATCGACCCTGTGACCGCCCACCTCCTGGACGCATCGGGCAAACCCGACGTAGGTGACCTCTCTGCCTACACCTCCCGCAGATAAACCGATTGTATCTACATCCTTCCCTCCGGTGATCCGTAGCCCCACACACCGAACAATCATTGTTTTTCGAATCTTCGGCGGTGCTCGGTCGCGTGCGTCCCGCTGATAGCCCGCGTTGGCTACCCCAGCCTCTGCGACCGCGGCCGCCGCTCGTTACCGCATTCACCGCTCCCGCCATGTGTTCACCGCCGCCGCCAGCCTCGCTGTTATTCCCGATTGTCTGTTGCTCCACTGCCGCTGCATCCTTTTCCGCTGCTTCCATCGAGCATGCGATTTTAACAGCATTTGCGTATTGCAAGTTTTCCTCGGTAAACAGCCGTTGCCTTATCGGCTCGCTTCTCAACCCGCATACTAGCTGATCACGTAAGTTTTCTTCTAATACGGCCTTAAATTCACAAAATTTTGACAATTTCTTCAATTCTGCAATATATTGTAATATCGATTCCCCCGCATTTTGCCTTCGCTGACGAAAACGATACCTCTCTGCCATGAACGATGGTTTTGGTTGCAAATGATCCGTCATAACCTTCACCACCACCGCATATGTTTTGGCACTAGGTTTGTCCGGACTTGTTAGATTACTCAACAGTTCGTAAGTTTCGTCCCCCATCGCCGCAATCAAAGTGGGTAACCAAAGTTCTTCCTTAACACTGTTCACTTTAAAAAACATTTCCATGCGTTCTACATACATTGTCCAATTCCCCGATCTTACGTTAAATTCTGTTAACTTCCCGATAGACATAATGCAATGAATTATTTATTCGTTCGGCTGTAATTATCCCATCCTCGTCGCCACTGAGGTGTATCATTCAAACAACGTGTTGCTCGTATAGCGGTTTATTAGAGACTGCTCGCCATTGGCGAGGCATGCACGTTCGCACGCCCGCACACATACATACAGACATTACAGAAACTAGTCTAAACGGCATAATATATCTGACTTTTAATAGAGACGACTCGTGTCTGGCAATCGTACAATCTTACTTATCTTATCTTACTACTATTATAAATGCGAATGTTTGGATGGATGGATGTTTGTTACTCAATCACGCAGAACGGCTAAACGGATCTGGTTGAAATTTAGCACAGAGGTAGATTATAGTCTGGAATAGCACATAGGCTACTTTTTATCTCGGAAATATGTACCGTTCCCGCGGGATGGTTTAATAGTTTGTCATAGAGCAACGGATCGCCATGATTTGCATAGTGGTAGTTTATAGGGATCACAGAATAACATAGGCTATTTTTTTTATCTCGGAATAAACGGTTCCTACGGAATAACAAAATATAGAAAGATGTAATTACTCTAGTTTCCCTTCAAAATGAAAGATGTACTAGCTTAAGATGACTCCATGGATTTTATACCTTTTCTTTCAAAAATAACTACCACGCGGGCGGAGCCGCAGACAACAGCTAGTGTGTAATACAGGGCTTGTATTATTGTTGAAGGAAGATTCGAGATGTTTCCATGTCCTTGGATGATCAAGATTTAGAGAGAATTTGTTTTAGTGACTTCTACATTCTACTTACAGATTGCACAAAAACTAACTTTAGCCATTAAGTCTGTTTAGCATTACCATTAAAAAAAAATGAGTGTGCCAGGAAAGCTCCATATTTAAGAGTTCTCAATAAGAATTTCGAATGTATGCGAAGTCTACCAGCCAGTATTAGAAGGCAGCAGTAGGCCACCGCGGTGGCAACAAAGCCTAACTTCTCGCTAGTAGAGGTAGAATCTACCTATAGAGTGGACATTTAAAACAGTGATGTTATATTTTAGGGTTACAATTACCTGACACACGCAGCACTGTGGAAAACAATATGGCATTGTTCTCGCAACTCTTCACGGTCCTTCTCAGACAATCCGAGCCCATCCACTGTGATGTCCCCGGCTACTAGACGTAGTTTCTTGAATAATTCAGGGTTTTTCTGACGGACTAGCTCAAACACCTGCATAAGGAGACCAATACGCTATAAATAGGATTAGTTCAAGTGTATTTTAATGTTCACGTAATGTAGCAAACGCAGCGATAGCTTGGCGCAACTAAATGTAACCTCGAGATACTCTCGATGATTCTATTGTCGATTCTTTTGTCGTAACACAGTACTTTGGACGTGATGCCTTGGTAGATAGGTAGACAAACAGACAATAATTCATTTGTTTTGAGTTCTATGTCGATAATATACCACGTTACAATCAAAATCATGCCATAATATTTAATGTACAGACAATTTGCATCGTTAGCTTTATTATAGTATAGATACATATGAGGATTTATTGATTCTTTGTCGATAATATAAACACTTCTAAAACTGGTAAATTCAGCCGATCGAAGTACGCTGGTTGCATATGATGCGAGATCACTTAGTTGAATGTTTCTAGACTACACAGATATTGACAATTGGTGGCAGGCTCAACATCTCCAGGAGATCACCATTTGTTATGTTTGCTTTTAATATGGGTTATATCGTAAACTTTAAAGACAGTACTCGTATCTATTTCACTCTCATTAAACTTGCAGATCTGTCTGCATTTAGATCTATTGAATTAAAATAAAAACAAATCTGTGCAATCAAGGCATTTGTCACTATACCTTGTTGTTGCAGAGATCCCGGAGCCGCTCCTCGCTGGACAGTCCTTTCTTCTGCCGCAGCAGTAAGTAGATGCTGTTCACCTCTGGACAACTGCGCAGGAGCTTCTCTATCAGGACCTGTGCCAATAGAATCATGGAGTTATAATATAGAGTTCCTAATATAGCATTTATTGTATCCCTTACCATACCGTAGTGTTTCTGTAGCATGATTACTAGAACGTGATTCCAAAAAACACATGTTGCTGATGCACCAGGGCTTGCTCTGTTGGCTAGGATTAAATCATCTGTGAAGTATTTCTTCTTCTCTCTTTCTTTCCTCACGGCATGATTGTGTTAACTAGCGAGGGATAGATTGTTTCTCAGTATTTGTTACTCTAACTGGACGGCACTGCGCTTACCATTAGATACAGTGTGGTCTCTCTGCCGTGTCAAGATAAAAAAAATACTTGCTAACGCTATTATACATCAGCACCATCAGGTACCCCGAGGAGCCTATGAGAGTGAATCTTTTTATGGAGGACGTAAATGTGGAAAGGTGGATTGATAATATAAAAGTAATCTTACTTTCCCCAAAAAGCCAGTTCCACCTGTGATGAAAATATTCTTCCCCGCGTAGTACTCCGGTACTGATGGTACCATCATCACCTCCTGTCAACAAACACCAGTCGTTAAGCTTGATATGTCTTGAACTTGGTCACGCTACAGCCGCCATGGTGCAACTATTTCACAGTAAACCATGGACGTAGCCAAGGGGGCGGAGTTTGAGGGTCCGTGTCTTTTCGTGAGGAGTGAGGACATACAACTCTGTCCGCCCCACAGCCACGCCGCGCCCGCGCCTTTACCATGATAGCTGTAAAGTCTTCGAAACGCAGGGAATAAACAAGAAAAAACGCGACAAAATGTGTAAAACTAGCTGTTGCCCGCGGCTCCGCCCGCGGCAGAGTTTATTTTTTACCAAATATATATTTGGTTGACTGGTAGAGAATGCCTTAGGCATTAAGTCCGCCTGTACATATATCTTGTATAAAGTGTATTAAATAAAATAATAAATATTTTCCAAAACAAAAGTAGTCTATCGCACTCGGGTATAGAATACCTTTGTAACAGTGAAAGAATTTTCAAAATTGGATCAGTAGGTAGTACCAGAGATTACCCCGAAAATCCAAACTAACAAACTTTACCTCTATATTATCTATATTAGTGTAGATAGATTAGTTTTATTGTAATGTGTTGTACTCGAGTAAAAATAAGAGACCGTTGAGGCGTAAATAAATATAATAAAAAGTTACTATTAGTTAAAAATACTTACGATTCCTCTGTTGATTCTCTGATATCACTTGGACTGGGTCCACGTTACTGAACTATTGTACCCACTATGATAAAATGAATCAGCTCTTCCGCGTACACTCGAACGAATGGTATCGCGCCGCGCCGCGTCCGCACTATACACCGAGCACCGACATAATGCTCAAGTCCATGCAATTGAGTTATCAATTTTAACTTGCATGTATTGAATGCATTTCCTGGAGGTTTGTTGGTGACACGCATGTGTACAGTGCAGGATCGATTCCTACATATTATGTACATCGCATTTTGAGCATGAGCCACATCTATTAATAAGAAGAGTCAGGCCTTAGTCTACCACCTGCACGACTCCAGCGTATAAACTTCGGCAAGGGCTATTAGGTCCCTCCAGGTTCGGCAGCAGGCGTCCGAGCGCGTCCGCCTCCCGCACCAATTTCGGCGACAACTCCTCAAAATGGGCACGGAAATCCCATAGGCTGTTCAGAATCAATCCTGAATACTTAATTTTACAGCCGATGGGAATCTGAACCCCCTCCATGGCCCTCTGGCGCCTGGAACCTAATCTTCAACCAGTGTTGACAGTCAAAGTTCAAATGGTCAAGATCACAAGCGAGTGGTACAATCTTAAATAGTTTATCGTACCTAGAAGTACTCAAGGATCCAGCCAATCCTACTTCCTACTAATATTATAAATTTGTATGTCTGCTCACAAGTTCTCATACATTCTTTCTCAAACAATATTTTTAGACAAGATATTTCTTACTTACTATTTAATTTTTAATCTTTAATTTGTTAAACTCAACGCATATATTATGATAAAATTAATAATTTTTATTCAAATGATGTTGTTATGTCCAAATTATAGTTAGTTATAAGGCTGTTTAAATTGCATTGATGTTTGTAACTATAATTGTTGTAACACTTGGCATGAGTTTGACATTTCTAGTATACATATGAATAAGTTGGTGTTTACAATGTTGTTACGACAAAATAAATAAATAAAATAAATAAATGCGAATATTTGGATGGATTTTTGTTACTTAATCACGCCAGAACGGCTGAACGAATCTGATTGAAATTTGGCACACAGATTATATTCTGAAATAACACCCAGGCTACTTTTTATCCTGGACAATAACTGGTTCCCGTGGGATACATTTGATTTTGTTTTTCACAGAGCAAGGGATCGATATAATTATTTGCATAGTGGTAGGTAGTTTAGGGGTCAGGTAATGGCACAGGCTAGATTTTATCCCGGGAAAACACACAGTTCCTATTGAATAGAATAACAATTGTATCCAACAGGTATTTAAAAGGATCTTCGTTAAAGATCGTGAAATAGAGTTAGCACGTTTGGCACATTTTCGTTAAGGCTTCACCAATTTACACAGTAAAGAAATATATACTCTAAAAAAGCTTAAAGTCAAAACAAAACCAAGGATTTAGTAAAAACCCACGACATTGTTGATCAGGCCACCAGTTGTCTCACATATGTACCTACATATCAACATTTCCACGCGAATGAAGTTGTAGGCAACAGCTAGTATTATACATAGTCAGGTCATAAGTATTGTCACACAGTAAAAACTTTTATTTTAGAATGCTGGCCACAAAAAAGTTTATTGAATTCGAATTTCAAATTGTTTATGAAAATAAAAATGTATACTTTTTAGAATTTTACTCATTTTTAAATATGGAGTGGACGCTTAAAGAAGACCGTGTTGCAGTAATTGCGTTGCATCGTTGCGGTTACGCGCCAATTCAAGTTTTTGACATACTGAAAAATTTGAATATAACCAAAAGATTCGTTTAATGTACCATCAAACGATACAATGAAGACTCTAGTGTAGATGACAGGTCAAAAAGTGGTCGCCCTCGGTCTGTTAGGACTCCAGCAGTGATAAAAGCTGTGAAGGCGCGAATTCAAAGAAATCCCAAACGTAAGCAGAAACTGTTGGCCCTTCAGATGGGGTTAAGCAGAACCACGGTGGAAAGGGTGTTAAATGCAGACTTAGGGCTTCGGGCATATCGAAGAAAAACAGGACATCGTTTGAATGCTCGTCTAATGGACCTGAGACTGAAGAGATGCCGCTCTTTGTTGAAGCGGTACGCGGGAAAAAAATATCGGGAAATTCTTTTTTCAGATGAAAAAATTTTTACCGTAGAAGAGAGCTACAACAAACAAAATGATAAGGTGTACGCACACAGTAGTGAAGAAGCGAGCAACCGTATTCCGCGTGTCCAACGAGGTCATTTTCCATCCTCGCTCATGGTATGGTTGGGAGTTTCTTATTGGGGCTTAACAGAGGTACATTTTTGTGAGAAAGGTGTAAAAACGAATGCAGTTGTGTATCAAAATACAGTCCTGACGAACCTTGTGGAACCTGTTTCTCATACCATGTTCAATAACAGGCACTGGGTATTCCAATAAGATTCGGCGCCAGCTCATAGAGCGAAGAGCACACAAGACTGGCTGGCGGCGCGTGAAATCGACTTCATCCGGCACGAAGACTGGCCCTCCTCCAGTCCAGATTTGAATCCGTTAGATTACAAGATATGGCAACACTTGGAGGAAAAGGCGTGCTCAAAGCCTCATCCCAATTTGGAGTCACTCAAGACATCCTTGATTAAGGCAGCCGCCGATATTGACATGGACCTCGTTCGTGCTGCGATAGACAACTGGCCGCGCAGATTGAAGGCCTGTATTCAAAATCACGGAGGTCATTTTGAATAAACTTTAGTGTCATAAGAATCTATGTTTTGTTAAGTTCATTTTGGTATATAAATGGTTACATAATGAATAAACTTGTTTCTATTAATTTATATTAAACATGTGACAGAATTTATGACCTGACTAGGTATAGTACACTTGTAAAATATTGCAACAGCCTCCGTGGCGCAGTGGGCGAGTAGCCGGCTGTGAAAGGAGAAGGCGTGGGTTCAATTCCCGCACCGAGATAAATGTTTTGTGATCCACAATTATTTGTTTCGGGTCTGGTTGTTGTGGGAGCGTAGTCTCTCGTAGTTGTTGATGCCCACGATTCAAGTTTGACCTAGTGTGGGGTCAGGACTATGTGTGATTGTAGAGTTTATTTATTGATAATATTGATTTATTAGACGGGGTGCGCCGTGCCGCGTGCGGGAGTCCGGCTGGAAATTATTAATTTATTGATGTAATGCAGCGAACAATGGACGGTGCAAATTTCTCTGACTTGAGAATAATAAATGTGCCCTGAGGTGGAACGAACTTCAAGGGCTATGTATCATGAGTGTGTCATTTTTATAGCTCAGTTATTAAATTGAAATGAATACAACATGGAATAAAATATACTACTGCGGTACCTACTACTGCAACTACACTATATAGTAATAGGTACCTAGGTATCGAACTCATGTTCATAAACATTTCAAAGTGCGTAAAGATTTGAAATATTAAAATATTTATTTAAAGTCATTACAATACTGTACATGTAATACATATACACTCACGCCTATAATCACCCAAGGGTTAGGCAGAGGTGTAACCAGTACACTCACTTTTCGCCGAATATATTACGGTCCCATAATACGAGCGTATCGCCATACCGGGACAATTTCAAACTCCGGGTTGATACCGAGTATTTCTAGATAGGAAGACCCAATATCACTTTACCCCACCCGAGGATCGAACCCAAAACCTCAGCACAGCAGACGTAACGCATGCGCAATTACAACTGCGCCCCCGAGCCAGTAATTTATGTAATGTAGAATTAATTCTAAGTCGAAGGAATTGGTATTCTTACTTATATTTCACACTATGTTAGTGTTTCAGAACCTATTTAACAAATGTTATCTGACTTGATTCTAACCATAGACATTGAGGATGGACTGGGCGTTTCTATCCAGCTGTTATGTGAATACAGACAGAAAAATGTTAGAGAGACAAAGCGAACGTGCGGCCAGCAGTTGTCTATTTCTAGAATTTTAATTGGTCTCCGTCACAGACTTGCTGGAGCGAAAAGATATAGGTATTGGCCGCACAGTCGATTTGTCTGTTTCTACAAAGTGATAAAGATTGTGAGTTGTCTATGATTCTAACGTCTTATTGGCGTCTCTTCTCTCTTCTGCTCGCAGTTGGGTAGTGCAATACCAATTAAAGTCATCCAATATTCCTTAATGTGATCTATTATTTTCCACCGAAAGGTTCAGTGTAAATATAATTCCCTGTAATATGTGCTATTAACAGCGGTCAGACCTTACCCCACCATACGGTTTCCTCGCGATGTTTTCCTTCACCGTTAAAGCAAGCGATAATTATCAATGAATACACAAGTAACTTTTTCGAAGTTACTAGTCAGAGGTGTATGCCATTTCGGTTAGTCTCGAACCAGCAACTTTTGCCTTGCCAGTCCGTAACACGTTCCAACTGGCTGTAGCTTCAACAGACTACATACAATGTGGAAACATAATAATATTATGGTACGTAATCAATAAATCAACTCTTTATACTTCAAAATTCGTACACAAGTCTCTAATTCTCTGCTTTGCTTAAAGTTTCTTATCATTCATGTTGTAAGCAACTATGTACAGCATGAATATGACGGCTTGACCTGGTTACCACCACAGAAACCGTCAAGAAGTAGGTTGTAGTAGGTTGCTGCTGCATTTTATACGGGGAGTGAGAGACCCACTCTGTGACCACACTGCACCTGATGAAAGCGCAGTGCCGTCCAGTTCGAGTATTAAATAGCGAGAGAAAACTATTTCTCGTTACTTAACAATCATGTATGCTGAGTAGTTTCTTCACACCGCATTTAAACGATCAAACTCTTGCGGTGCTCACCACCATACGTGGCATGAAAGTACCTAATTGTTGAATATAATAAGAAGAAGTAATGATTGTTTCGGTAGCCAGAGACAACTATACCTCACCACTCACCACTCACCACTCGATACAATCATGCTGGCTGAGAAGCTTTTTCACATTTAAAAGACGCAGGATCATATGAGGGAGGGAACACGGTAGCTGGCAAACTGTTCAACAACTTGATGGTGCGGCAAAAATACGAACTTGCGAACCTCTTAGTTCGGGCCGGGGTAGTAGACACCACGAATTTCCCTTCCTTTCCTTTAAGGTCGCCATGACTTTTCTAGTACTGAGTTCATGGACGATGGAGACCACTATCAGTCAGCGGTGGTTCAAATTTTAAGATGTAGCGAGACCAAAGTGGGTGTACTAGTTACACCTCTGCCTGCCCCTTCGGGGATTACAGGCGTGAGTGTATGTGTATATACACATACACTCACGCCTGTAATCCCCAGGTATGCGAGACCAGGAGATTGCAGCCCGGTTTCGCAGAACCGCTGTGGAGGAGTGGCATACCAGGCTGGAAAGCCCAAGTGCGGGCTTGAGGACAGTCGCGGCAGTGCGTCCTGTCCTAAAGAGATGGCTAGACAGGCGCCACGGTGCGCCAACTTTCCGGCTGACGCAGGTACTGACGGACCACGGGTGTTTCGGTTCGTTCCTGTGTCGGATCGGAAAGGAGATGTCTGCCGTGTGCCACCATTGTGGCAACTGCGGCGAGGACACGGCCCAACACACGTTGGAGGAGTGCCCAGCCTGGGACGAAGAGCGCAGCGCTCTCAGAGCAGTCGTCGGAGGAGACCTCTCTCTGCCGGCCGTGGTGTCGTCCATGGTCGCCAGCCGGAGGTCCTGGCGTGCGGTGGCCCACTTCTGCGAGAGCGTCATCTCGCAGAAGGAGAGTGCCGAGAGGGATCGGGAACGAAATGATCCCTCCCGCCGCCAGAGAAGACGTAGGAGGCGCCGGGTGGACGACTGACCGGCGTCTCCCGCCCTGTGGAAAGGGGGCGTTTGAATTCCACCACGGTAACCCCTGCCTGTCGTACGAGGCGACTAATTGGGGCCATCGGGGGTCGCGGGCTCGCAGCGGGGGGCTGTCAGCCCGAATCGATGCACTCCCAGTTTCGGAGCATCGTGCGACCCCGAGATGGACGGCAGCGCGTGTCGTTCGCTGTCGTTGTTCGGTGCGCGGGGGCTCCTAAGCCCTCCCATGGAGATGGGCTGCTACGCAGCACCGCGCAGGGGCGGTTCCGGCAGCAATTCTAGCACTCCTTAGAATACCCCGGGATCGCTCCGTAAGCGCCAATGAAGGCCACCGCGGGGTTTTAGCTGGTAGTGTCGGGTGGGGTGTACATAAGGGGTAGGGACTCGGCCCAGCGGCTGCCCGGATAGCCATCATCCGGGCGAGGGGGATGCTGGGTCGTAAGACCGGCTAGTCCAGCATAACCGTTTTATTCTTATTCCGCTTCCCCCCGAAGCGGGCGGTAGTAATAAAACGCTTTCCCCGCGACAACAAAAAAAAAAAAAAAAGGTATGCGAGACCAAAGTAGCACCTCTCCTAATTTAAAACCTTAGTGGACACTTATGGAGTTGCTTGTGATTATGAATAGTATGAGATAGATCTTATGTAAGTGTATGCGGGGGTTAATTGAAGTCTCGCGCTCTTGTCAGAGTAGCTAGTCTGCTCATACATTTGATTTCTGCGAAATTTTGGCGCTCAGCCTACCGTTCGCACCACCCTTGGGTAGAGTGGTCAACCGTCCTTTCCCAGGCTTTCCCTTACCTGGTTTGTAGTGTTCTGGATGGTTTCTAAGCAGTGTCCTGGGTTTGTCAAACGTCCTGATAAGGTCCTGTATTACAAAATCGCGCGCCACTTGTGCAATCTTTACGTCACGGACGGTCTCAGGGCTCGCAAGTGTTTGCGTTGTTTTAAAACAAACACGCGTCCTGATTTTTAACTGAATTTTCCTGGTTTGTTTAACTTCAAATCCTTCTTAGGTTACTGCTATCAGATGATTTACTGGTCTGCATCTCCTATATTTTTTATATCATTTTATTCGCCGGATACCATAGATTAGAATTGATTATAAAACGTTCGCCAGTCACGCTCGGGGCTTGTGCGCAATCCGACAAAAAAACATTAGGCCGCTCGATGTGATAACGCCTAGCATTTTTTGCAGAGTTGAAAATTACACTAATATCGTAATTTGGCGTGAAATATACAAGTATACACTACAGGTTTGAACACTTCCGGCGCCCCATATACTGTCGAAATCGAAGAAAAAAAGCATCCAGACCATAGACACACCACAGACATAGAGAATGGACTGAGCAATATCCTCACCACATTGACCAGTTCGTAGAAAGACACAAAGCTACTGTGCGGCCAATACCTATTTCTATTCACTCCTGCAAGTCTGTGACGTAGGCCAATCAAAATTCTAGAAAGAGACAACTGCTGGCCGCATGTGTGCTTTATCTGTCTCACATTTTTCTGCCCGTATTCACTTAATAGCTGGATAGAGACGCCCAGGCCATTCTCTATGTGTATGACCCAGACTGATCGATATCACAAATTGCTTCATACTAGATATGAAGTAGGTAGCTACTGCATATATAGAACTCAAATTTGACAAAATGTTATTGACCGGTCTTTTACTAAACGTTCTAATGTTGCCACTTTAGCGGTATCGTCATCATATTTAGGGAATTTAATTTAGTTTTATGGTGAACTTATGCCAAGTATACAATAAGTCCATATACATTTGGATGAACGAACAGAAATAAGGGGCGTCCACCGCTGTCGTCGCGGTCGGTCTTTTACGCATAGTGACCCTGTAGCTATGAAGCGGTAGGCAGAAGCGTACGTACGCCCACAGTGCGTCTCGCTCATTTGCACGCGATAGCCCCAGTGGCGTAGTGATAAAGTAGCCGGCTATGAAGTGGGAGCAAACGAGCATAAAGATATTTTTATTTGTGAGAACATGAGTACACACACATAGGCCGATATACTTCCATATAAATACCATATGATGTTATGGTACATTTAAATATATTCCTGACCTGTAAAACTGCCCCTAGTGACCTAATTTACTAAATAAATGATTTGATTTGATAAACGTTTGTATGATTCACACATATTTGTGTCGGGTCAGGACTGTGTGTATTTGTGTGTGTGTGACTTTTGGGTGTATTTATTTCTGTTGCATGATCATCATGGTTTCAAATCGGACACATGCACTGTCACTGCCGAAGCTGGCGATTTTTTTTTATTCTGGCACTGCAAAGTGACCTCATTGCACCTAATAATAGGCGCAGTGCCGTCCAGTTAGAGTATCAAGTAGCGAGAGACAGTCTATCCCCCGTTACTCAACACAATCATGGCGGCCTGTTGTGTAGCTTCTTCTTCAACTCACCGGACACACACACACTCAATCAGAAGACATTTGTGTTTTCAATTATTATTTTTGATAATTGTGAAGTAAATAAATTAAACAGCGTATTTATTTTGTGCGTAAGACAATCTTAAACCGTGCAAGTGATGTCTGTAGAAATGATATAGTTAGTGAGCGTAGTGTTTAGATCGTATAAACTGCCGGCAGATGTGTGCCAACCAGTGCGTTGTGTTGGAGACGGCACGGTGCGGCGGACACTGCACCGCAGCACCGCGCCGGGGCGAGTTGACGAGGAGTGAGTGCCGAGCGTGTGTCGATGTTAACATGTTAATGTTACCTAACACTTAACAGTATACCTATATCATCTATACCTAAGTATGACGATGTGCATATGATATGCGCGTTTGCAAATAATTTTTTTACTACTATTAAGTTAAAAATTCAACAAAAACCTCTGTTATTTGATTATTTAGTTTTATCTTCAGTCGACAGTCTGTAATGACTGCCAAACACCTTTATTCAATAGGTTTCATATGTTTGTAACATTTGTATGTTATCATTAATTAGGCGTATATATATGAGAAGTAGATATAGTGCAACTTTATCTACTTCTCATATATATGTCGTATTTACAGCCATATATTGAAAACGTTGCGTTTATTACCGATATAAACACACATGTTATAAAAACGTTTCCATATGAAAGACATTCATACAATTGCTGAATGGACAAATAATAATAATATGTAGATCATAGCACTTGTACAATTTTTTCAAAATAAGTAAACTTTTTATTGTAAACTTGTACATTGAAAATTAATTAAATTTAATTTCTTTGGTGTAATAGTAATGGACATAGGAAACTGGTAACTAGACTGATGGTTCGCAACACGCTGGATATGTTTGCCGCACTTAGAAATACTGGGTCGTTCAAGTATTAAGTTATATTTGAAATAAGTATTTGTTGATCACACAAACAGTTGTCTCAGTTCGGGGATCGAACCCGCGGCCTTCCGTTTCACAGCCGGCTTGCTCGTTCCGCCACGAAGGCTGTCATGGTTAGAAACTATACCACCAGAGACAGCAGACCATTGTCAAGTGTCAACTAAAACGCTGTCAACCGATCATGACAGACCACACCGATGTTTTTATATATTTTACTTATTTACTTATCATTATGTTCTTGCAAGAATTTGACTTCGAAGGCGTACTTAGAGCGAGTGAACCCAGGTTCTGTAGGACTCCAATTCGTTCTAGAAGTTGGCAGTACTGAGAACTTGTTGGTGGAAGTGACTCCAGGTGTGTGCTGCTTGGTGAACGATGATTGTGACGTCATGAGAGTTATGGGGGGGTGTTATCACGTTATCCCTAAAGGTAAGTTCGTATAGATGTAGGACAGAATAAAAACCATCCAGCTAGTGTACATCCGGTTTTTGTCGGGGGTTTAGAGTTGGTATACGATGTTTGGCCGTTTTGCGGCCTTCTGAGTACTCTGACACTAGACCGACTCGACCGCTTTCTCACCTTCTTGCCCATGGCGTAGTGTGAAGAAGCAGGCCGGCATGACTGTGTTGAGTAGCGGCGGATAGATTGTCTCTCGCTACTCTATACTACAATTGGACGGCACTGCGCTTACCATCAGGTGCAGTGTGTCACTTTGCCGTGCCAGGATAAAAAAACATGTAATGTTACATTCCTACCTACAATGTTCTAGATATGTTATTTGAAATGTATTCCTAAGCGTATTGGCAGGGTCTATATAAGGTGAGAGATACTAAAATGCCGAGTTTCAGGGATGTAGCTTTATGTTCTAAAGAGTTGTTTAAATAACTTTACAGTAATAGGTACTTGGAAAGACACAATTACAACTGAGTTTGTTACGGCATTTCGTCTCAGGGTTGGCATGGAGGAAATGTCTAGGCCATCTAGCTAAAATAAAGAATGTAAAATTGATATTCAAAGGTCGTATTTACAGAATCAACAAATCGGTTTTTATCTAATTTCCTCGTCTAAAAGATTTTATTTTAAATACATTTCCGTCGATATTTATTCTAGAATAAATAGAGTAGTTACTTTTCGTAAACACATCTACTTCAGTATTTTAAATTTACCTACTATTCATTCCCACACTAACATTCTCCCAATATGTCGTTCATTACAGGCACCAAAAAAACCATGAAGCTTATCGCCCCACTCATAGATCCGTATAATAGAAAAGGCCACTGTATCTTCTATCTCGACTCACGGCCTACTGACAGAACGAGAGGCAACACACGTGACGTCATTAAAGTAGACTTCGATACTCGCCTCACCAACAACATGCAGACAATGTTGGTTCCTAATGATGTCAAACCATGCCCAGATATAGACGAAGATCCATTCAATGACTGCAAGTCAGTCAATTGTGACTCTTATTACAACGGTAAAAAGTCGTATTTCGATAAAAGGAGGAAGCGGTGTACTGTTGTACCGAATTGTGTGGCTGATTCTGATGAAGATATGATATTGTACGATCCAGGGTCTAATAAATGTGTAACGAAAGAAACGATATCTCAAGACGATATAGATTTCATAAAAACTTTGAGAGAAAATGAGAGGAGAGCTAAAGATGTAATGATTATTAAGAATTTTCGGACGACTACAGAAGTTTATAACATCACCGCATCCGGCAGTCTGTATCCAGACACAAATAAACTACATGAGAATCTAGCTGGGGAAACTATAGTTACATGCAAGAAGGTGACAAAAGAGAATCTTTTGAAATATTTACTTAGTAACAAGTACACTTTGCTTGTATTATTCCTGATTGTACTGATGCAATGTGGTTTAATATGTGCCATGGTTTATTGTCTTACGAAATGCGGGTGTTGTAGGAATAAAAAAGTTATAAGCACTTATTTTAACTATAGACAGGACGCGTCCGTTACCACTCCATTAATCTATACTAGTAATATTGACACGGAGACTACAGATGCAAATTTCACAAGCGACTCCTCAAATATAGATAAAAAAATCAAGTGCTACAAAGCATGTCAGAAGGAGCAAGCGAAGTACAGTCTCTCAGATGATATCCTAACAAAATGCTTAAATCGACGTAAATGGGATAGAGTACCTAAATCAGACACGATCCCAGAGAACAACGAGTATGATGGTAAAACTAAAGTTAACTTCGAAGATGAAATTACAAACGCGAAGGTCAGAGATACAGTGATCAGAGATGCGAATTTTAGAGAAACTAAGCTCAGAGGTAAAGAAATAAACAGAGACAATTCACACGCGGTACAGTGTGATCTATCAGAAAAGGAGATAAAATGTCACACCTACAATTTCAGAAACACAGGTAAGACTATCGCATTCGATCAGAAAAGAGAATCAAATTCTACACAAAAAGGGGCACAGGCTCAATTTTCGAATGATTCTATTGATGACTTCCTGTCAGAGAGAGGGATGATATTCTTAGCTGAAGAAAACTCCTTTGAATCATCGTCTATCGCCAAGTCTTCAATGTCAAGTAAAACCTCAAAGAATAATATTCTGAAGAATGTTCTGTCTCGTCTATCGAGGAGGTCCAAACCTTCATCGGTCCCTCGAAGGCAGAGGTCCAAAGAGGGTCTCGATTTAGAGCTCATCCATATGTCCTGTGCCTCTGAGTTTACGTCTAGTAACGGTTCTAAAGGTATGAAGAAGAAGGAGTCCAGGACCTCGCTGTAAAGTTTATGTTTTAGACATAGTTTTTATTTTAATAAAGTTTATTTTTAGTTTTGATGAGCGTTTGGTTGACATTTGTTTTTTATTAATGAGGATGTAAAACATTCAAATGCAATGAGAGAGACAACAGAACAAACAGAGATTCGATTTTTTTTGTTCCGGTAATGTCAAAAATATTTGCAAATTTGAAAACTATCGATTCAAATCAATGTTATTTTAATACAATCGACCTACAGTGTGTAGTCACTCCTGTAACAGTATAAAAAAGCGTGTTTAAAAGACATCTTTAAATTTATTTTAAAATTGCTAGTGTTTTGAATTTTCTTCTATGAGCCGTACATAGGATGTGGTGGGCAACTGCTGCAGTCGCACGGAGGACACAGAGTGGAGGTCGCTTCTGTCGGCACCGTCACGTAACGTCCCGGAGTCACCTGCAACATATCCAAGTGTTTATTATTCTGGCACGATAAAGTGACCACACTGCACCCGATGGTGCGCAGTGTAGTGACATCAGTACAGTTAGCTTATTCACACTATGCTTAAACGCTTAAACTATGCTTAAATGCATTATGCTCTAATCTAATGTTATTAAACGTAAATCGTATATTAAGTTACGATATAACTGGCTATATATTTTACCTTGATTTTGGGGAAATGAATATTCCCAATCAATTTAAACTTCGGCAATGGCCCTCGAGTTAAACATATGCACTGAAATAGAATAAACTATTTTTATATATAACAACAATTAATAAATATTAACAAATATTGTTTCAATTTAACTTGTAATCCGATTATTCTTAAAATCTGCAAATTATACCCAATCAGAGTCTTGTGTTCACCAAATATACCTAATATCAGGCCTGTATTCTACACTGTCCCACTGCTGGGGCACGGACCTCCTCTACTAATGAGAGAGCTTAGGGCTTAGTTCACCACGCCGGACTCATGCGGGTTGGTAGACTTCACATGTCATCGAAATACTTTAGAGAATCAAGTATTCAGGTAGCCGTACAGTTTGCTCGCCGTTAAACAAGCGATATTTAACAATGAATACATACATCACTTTGAAAAGGTCAGAGGTGTAGGTATGCCAAACATAGTAGCTCTAAGAAGAATAAAAAATTACTGTTGTCTTATTATTATCTATTGTCGTTTTATGTACCTACATACAATTAAATATGTAGGTATACATACATATTAATGTTTTTGAGTTTATCAAAAAGAACTCTAAGTAATTATTTTACTTACACCAGGCTGTAGAAAAAATTTAAATATTTATAAAATTTAGTATTTCATCTATATACATATGCAATCACGCCTATAATCCCTGACAAGGTAGGCAGAATAACCAGTACACCCACATTTTTCCGAGCATCATCCCATGATGTGGTACAGCGCGAGTCTATCGCCGTATACCGCACAAGTCCAGGCTCCGGGCTGATACTGAGTATTTCGTGATAGAATAATATCACTATTACCCGACTCGGGAATCGAACCCGCCGCAGCACAGCAGTCGTACCGCGTACGAAATTACAACTGCACCACCGAGGCAGCCAGTACTTCATACTTTAAACAAAATAGAGGAATATTTCTGATCTCTTAAGATTTGTTTTGTTTTCAATTACAACTTATTCAAGACAAGTTGTCAAATGTGGTATGCGACTTTGTGTCTCAAGTGACAATCATAAAATAACTTGAATGTGGTAAATAAACTTACTTTCTGCAACAAAAACGTTCAAAATTATAATATTTCATCATAACTCTTCTATATCTATACTATTCTATAAACAGGTAATCTTTATTTGTTTGTAGATAATCCCCGGAACTACTGAACGGATTCTGAAAATTCTTTCATTCATAGACAGCTGCATCCCTGTCTGGAAAATATTTTGATACATTCAAGTTTTCAGTTTAAATTCTCAATATTTATAAATCAAGTCGGGAGTAAAACGGTACTTGGCTGTAAGCACTGTCCAAATAGTTGAAGATACGTGGAAATAAACTAGTACAAATATATAAATCAACAGTAGATCTGAAATGACGGGACACAACCTATTTATCATTTATATCGCCGGTGGAGCGACATTTGATTTAAGCGACATTTTGCGGTGTTGGGTTAAGTATAGTATATTATACATATTCGGAATTAGCTAATTTTTCTGCATCTTTTGAGCCTAGTTTAAATTCTTTTGTGCACTTTACAGCACTTAAATCAACTGGTAAAACGGGGCTTTTATTTCAGGGCACATTTATTTTAGAAAAAAAAATGCTCATATATCCATGAAAATAAGTCATAAATATACAGTCCGTGCTTACACAAGTAATGTATTAATTCTACTAAAATCCACGCAATAGTTTTCCCCGCCGTCCGCGTCCGGCTGATTTCTTCAAGAAGAGCATCAATAAACTGCCATTGCGTTGGCACAGATGCATTAATTGCATGGGCGATTATTTTTATTAATAGAAATAAATAAAAAAAAAAATAGTTTTGTTTTAGATTTGTTTCATATAAAACGGCAATTTTATAGGTAAAGACCTAATATAGGTACACTTATTGTTATTTAATGTATAAATTGTCACTTACCGTCGCTGGCTAGAATACAATACAATACGGAATTTAATTAATTATGATAATTACTATTTAATTTTTCATTCATTTATGGGAATTATAATTATGAAAAATCTTGAAAGCATAATATGATATGAGTAACTGACGAACGATAGTGGTCAGTTACATTAGTAATAAATAATACTAGCCCTGTATTAAACATTGTCCCTCTACTAATGAGAGGGGTTAGGCCGTAGTCCACCACACTGGCCTAATGCGGGTTGGCAGACAGACATTAGTAATAAGTGAATGTAAATATTTATACATTTAAAATATTTTAATCTATGAAATAGTAACGAAATTAGTCATATATACAATAGATGGCGCTTCCTAAAATCGTTAATGCGCGTAATCCTCAATTAACAATTCTACAAATTAGTTAATTTTACTTTCTAACTTTAGCAAAACCTACAATAATCTTCACTATCTATTTTTCGCCAATATTTTCGTTTAAAATGATGTTGGAATAATTAAATTTGATGAAGAATAATGGAAGTTATTGCGTAGATACCGACAAATAACACCTTAGAGAAGTAATATGTAGAGATTTCCGACATTATGAACCTCGGTAATAATGAAGATGAATGATTATTTTAAGATTTAGAGCTACAGTACATACCCTTGTCTAGAATAAAACACATATTATGTTATAAAATGGCATAAATCAAATAAGTTATTATATTCACTGATAAAATGTACTTACATAATACTGTGGGAAAGAATAAAAAAGTAAATTAATAAATTATTTTTCCTCATTCATATACATACATACATATACACTCACGACTGTAATCCCCGAAGGGGTAGGCAGAGGTGTACACTAGTACACCCACTTTTCGCCGAATTTCGGTCCCATAATGTGATAGGGGGCGAGCCTATCGCCATACCGGGTACAGATTCCAGACTCCGGATTGATAATGGGAATTTCTAGATAGAAAAACCCAATATCACTTTACCCGACCCGAGGATCGAACCCGAGACCTCAGCGCAGCAGACGTAACGCATGCGCAATTACAACTGCGCCACCGAGGCAGCCTCATTCATTTTCCTCATTCATACAATATCAAATTTCATATATCTATATTCCAGAGGTATAATATTAGTAACTAATATTTTTAAGATCAATAAAATCGCAAAACCAAATCCACATTGGTATTTAAAGCATTCAATCATTAGTTCATTGCAAATCTATTAAATCTGTTTAATATTATATTCAAAGTTTTACGCGCATTATTGTCAGTAAAATTTGTGTTTTGGCGTTTGATGTTACATAAGTATAAGATATAGCTTGAGACGGTCATGCTAGCTGTAGTGTGTATCCCACGCCGCGCCATGACCTTAGCTATTTGACCGCCATGGGACGGTATTGACAATAAGCGGCTAAAGCAGAGGTCACTGTACCCAGAATTTCAGCATTTTAATGATTTTGTAACTAGCGACCCATCCCGACTTCGCACAGGAAGCACTAATTAAGACAAAAATTCAGTTCACCAGATCACCCGCTGGGCTAATCTGAAGATTGCTTACCGCCTGGCAAATGCGTCATAGTCGTGATATGATGTCCTAATAATTATGATTTAATATTAATATTATTACCGTCCACTGAAACAAATAATGATAGAATTAATTCATTTATATTACATATTAATCTAATAAATATTCAAACAATAATATTACCCAGTGCTATAACAAAAGCAATAAATATTAATTATTATATTGTTTAATAAATGTACGTTATCTAAAGAGTTGTAAAATACTACCTCAGTCTGAAATCAATAATATTAATTTTATTGTTATTATTTAATTTAATTGTTTAAAAAATTAAATCTATTAATAAATAATAATAAATAAATCCAAACTTACAAAAACTTGCTGCAATGGAATAATTTTATTAGAAATAATATATCGTGACAGACTCCGTGGCGCAGCGGGGCAGTAGCCGGCTGTGAGACGAGGTACCTTAGATTCGATTTCAGCATCGACACAAATGTTTGTGTGACTGACGCGCCTATACCGATCGTCCTACCTCTCAGGTATTGTGCCTGAATCTTGGAGGGAGGCTAATGTGCAGCCGATCCCCAAAAAGGGTGATAGGTCAGACCCTAACAATTATCGCCCAATCGCCATAACCTCAGTGATATGTAAAGTCATGGAGCGACTGATAAACAGCCAATTAGTTCGCTACCTAGAGGATCACTCGTTGATCAATGACCGCCAACACGGTTTCCGTCATAACCGATCAACGGGTGATCTTCTAGCGTTCGTATTACATCACTGGGGGGAGGCGATTGACAAGCATGGCGAGGCTCTGGCTGTGAGTCTCGACATAGCCAAGGCATTTGATAGGGTCTGGCATCGTGGCCTTCTCTCCAAGCTCCCGGCATACGGTCTGCCCGACAACCTGTGCAAGTGGATTTCCGGCTTTCTGCATGAGCGTAGAATGCGTGTCCCCGTTGATGGACACGCTTCGCAGCTCATGGCACTAAATGCCGGAGTACCACAAGGTTCTGTGATTTGGCTATGCAGACGACAGCACGGTTCATGGGCGTTATAGCAGCAAGCCTCCTGGTTGCCGGGCGGATACTGAGAGGAGACGAGAGGATATTGTCGTTGAGCTCAACCAGACCTTGGATCTCATCTCATCATGGGGTACCAGGAATCGGGTTGAGTTTAATGCCAAGAAAACCCAGGTGTGCGCGTTCTCGTGCAAGAAGTCTCCGTTTTCTCCAATCCCCGTTCTTCAGGGTGTTCCACTCGCAATGCGGAATGACCTTAGTGTCCTAGGTATGGATATCCGCTGCGATCTTAATCCAAGGAGTCACATCGAGGGCGTAATATCCGTCACTTCACGCAGGGTCGGAATCCTGAACAGGGTGCGGCGGTTTTTCACGCCTGGTCAGCTCTACCGCTTATATAAAGCGCAGGTGCGGCCGGGAATGGAATACTGCTCGCACCTCTGGGACGGTTCCGCAAGGTACCTTCTCGATGCCTTGGATGGGTTGCAGCGGCGGGCCATCCGCATTGTGAATGATGCAGACGTGAGTAACAGCCTGGAGCCGCTACAGCTGCGTAGGGATATTTCCTCGCTTAGCGTGTTCTACCGTCTGTATCATGGCGAATGCTCTGAAGAATTGTTTGGTCTTATCCCATCCTCTCCCTTCCATACCAGAACCACGCGTACTGGCTTGCGGAGTCACAGCTTCGTGGTGTCTACTACCCCGGCCCGAACCAAGAGGTTCGCAAACTCGTATTTTTGCCGCACCATTAAGCTGTGGAACAGTTTGCCAGCTACCGTGTTCCCTCCTTCCTGTGATCCTGGGTCCTTTAGGCGTAATGTGAAGAAGCTAAACAGCAGGCCGGCATGATTGTGTTGAGTAGCGGGGGATAGACTGTCTCTCGCTACTTGATACTCTATCTGGACGGCACTGCGCTTACCATCAGGTGCAGTGTGGTCACTTTGCCGCGCCAGAATAAAAAAAAAAAAAAAAGACAGATAGTTGTTTCTGGTCTGTGTGTTGTGTGTAGTCTCTCGAAGTTGATCCAATACATGTTACACCTAGTGTGGGGTCTGGACAGTGTGCGTGATCGTTGAATTTATTTTAAGTTTTTTCTTTTGTTTAACTTGACATAAATATATAAATAACACCACCACATAGTCGTGACTCGTGACTATGGACTAATGCACTAACCTGATACAAGACCAACATGGCGCGGCAAAGTGACCACACTGCACCTGATGGTAAGCGCAATGCCGTCCAGATAGAGTATCAAGTAGCGAGAGACAGTCTATCCCCCGCTACTTAACACAATCATGCCGGCCTGCTGTTTAGCTTCTTCACATTACGCCTAAAGGTCCCAGGATCATAGGAAGGAGGGAACACGGTAGCTGGCAAACTGTTCCACAGCTTGATGGTGCGGCAAAAATACGAATTTGCGAACCTCTTGGTTCGGGCCGGGGTAGTAGATACCACGTAGCTGTGGCAAGCCAGTGCGCGTGGTTCTGGTATGGAAGGGAGAGGATGGGATAAGATCAAACAATTCTTCAGAGCATTCGCCATGATACAGACGGTAGAACACGCTAAGTGAGGAAATATCCCTACACAGCTGTAGCGGCTCCAGGCTGTTACTCACGTCTGCATCATTCACTATTTTCCTGTATCGTTACTACAAGATACTTGAGAGCGACGACACTCAGACCAGAAACTATTTGTCGATCCAACATTTGTCTCTTTGCCGGGATCGAACCCACGGATCTTCGTTTCACAGCTACTAATCCACTGCGCTACAATGAGGCTGTCATCACCATCATATATTTTCCGCTCATCCGACTCGCTCATAATGTGAGATACTTCACTTCGGGTATAAATGATTTGTCTCGGCGTATACTTCTAAACCCAGGATACTACATACATATACACTCAAGCCATATTATCCGCGAAGGGGTAGGCAGAGGTGTATCCAGTACACCCATTTTTCGCCGAATTCATTACTGTCCCACAATGTGATAGGGGGCGAGCCTATCGCCATACCGGGCTCAATTCCAGGGCTGATACTGAGTATCTGTAAATAGAAAACCCCTAATATCACTTTACCCGACCCGGGGATCGAACCCGAGAACTCAGTACAGCAGTCGTGACGCATGCGCAATTACAACAGCGCCACCGAGGCAGTCCCGGGATAATCACTTTAGAACACTTGGTGTTAATATATTTTATATTACGTATAAGGTACTCCAACAGCTATGCATAGTTTCTGATATGTGCTACACACGGACCCACCGCTGTATACAGCATTCACCATAGACAACATTTATTTTTATATAGCATAGTCCGACAAACGAGCCAGTGGGTCACCAGATGTTAAGTGATCTCCACCGTCCATGAACATCCACAATACTGAAAGTGTCATGTATGCGCTGTCGGCCTTGAAGGACAGGCATAGGGATTAGGGAAGGGAAGGGGGCATCTGGGCCTCCGGATATCTCACTTACCATACGAAACGCGACAGTAAACTGTCACTTGACGTTGGTTTTCTGTGAGACAGTGGTACTACCCCGGTCGAGCAGGCCTATTCATGCTGTAGACAAATATGTCTACAGCGTGGCCCTACCACTTCTAATTTCATAACAAAAAAACACAGTGTTGTGTGACCTTGGATTCGAACCGAAACCTTCTAGCCCTGACTATAATACGGTGCCTTATTTAACTTGATAAATAAATACATCAAAAAGTCATTAAGGATTTGTTGTCGGGATCGACCCTGTGACCCGCATTTATTCCTATATATATTTATAGGTGACCCATATTAATGAGTTTATATTGTTTCAACTCACCAAACCCTAGAACAAATGGTGAAAATAATTAAAATAAAATTTAATTTGTAATTAATTTAATTAAATGTAAAGGAAGGTAGTACTTACTCCGCCTTTCTGGAAAAATAATGATTACATTAAATAACTGTTTATTAAATTATATTAATTATTTAGGTTTTTATAATAAACATAATTTTTATTACCAGAAGCTGAAAAAATTACATTAATTTTATCTTTTGTTGTCATGAATACACAATAAAATAATAATATCGATCAATCCTTATTAATTTTACCGTGAACTGTAAGAAAACAAAAATAATTATTTTAAATATAGCAAATAATTATAACTTTGATCTAAAATTGTAAAATGTAAAAGAATACATACGTTCATCTGTAAAAATAATAATAAAAATGTTTTTTTTTTAATACAAGTAAAATATTACTTAAATACAACAAGCAGTACTTACGACTTCCTAAAGTAAAAAACATATTATATTAATTAATAATACTAATTGAAAATTAAATTATTTTTAATACAAAAGCGATAAGATTTTTATTCCACTTACGTTTGTCTGGAAATAAAAGAAAATATGTTTAAAAAGTCATAAATAAATTTTAAGCATTGAAATAAAACTAATTTATCGCGATTTATTTTTCATTTACTTTGACTTGGCTGCATGGTCTCTGACCTTAGCCGGGTCAGAGAGCATGCTGCCAAGCCGGGTCCCTTTGGAACGAACAAAAGGTTTGTTTTTACTATTTAATAATATGCTACTTACGGCCAATTTCAATACATAATCTTAATCTTGGTTTACCTACAGATAGTTTTCAGAAATGACCCAATAAGAATAAAGTTTCAATGTGAAGTCATTATTTGATTGGTTTACTTTTGCGATCGATCTGTACATGTGGTTTGAGATTGTTTATTGAAATTGGCTGTTAGTGTATTAATTACTTTTTTAAATGAGTTGTATCTCAGTGTGTAATATTCGCGTAAACTTAAGAAACCATTGAGTAAATTATATGTGCGTGTTCATCTTTACCATGCATTTGCTTCATGTAAGTCAAAAAAGTATAAAAAATGGGACTATCCCTCATATAGCGCCAGTATACCTGTGCTGTACATATGCTGTGAGAATCGACAATCGCATTCTAGTTTAGACATCGCGCGGCTGCGTCGGGAAAACGGAAGACAAAATATTGAACTAGAGCTATTTCAGGCCAGGATACTAATATCAGGTGCAGTGAAGTCACTTTTATGTGTACCTATATAAAAAACTTACACTGAGCTGAAAAAAAAATATTGGAATTTAAATGAATGAAATCGTTCATTAATCATGTATGCAATAACAGAACTCTTATAATTAGTCAGGACTTAAAAATAAATATAACTGAAAGCACATCGAATTATGTCTACATAGTATCATCACAGTGTAATTTACAGATTCGTTATAAACTCATTTGCAAAAAAAACGGGCACCTAAGCAATGAACCATTTCAAATGTTACTATTGGTTTGTTTGATAATTAAAGGTAGTTTTACTTTCACAATTTTGTAAATTAATAAGCAAATAATCGTTTTCGTCAGTATTATCATAAAATTTTGATAAAATTTATGGGTTTTAATGCTAAAGTTCACTAGTAGTGTATGCTCGCTAGTAGTGCATATGCTCGTGAAGTAAAAGTTAACAAAGATTTTTGTTTGTTTTTTCTTTAATAAAGTAAAAGCAGATAAATGTTTAGTATCGAGTGTGACCCCCTCTAGCTGAAATCACAGCTTGAATTCGTCTGGGTATGCTAGCGAGGATATCCCGGATACTTGCTTGCGGAATACGTTCCCACTCCGCGGTAATCACATTCTTCAGCTCTCTGATGGTCTGCGGAGCCGGTTGTACTGATCTCACGCATCGTTTCAGAACGTCCCAGACATGCTCTATAGGATTGAGGTCGGGACTTCGAGCTGGCCAATCCAAACGACGAATACCGACCTCTTGCACATACGCTTCCACATCGCCAGACCGGTGGGCGCGAGCGTTGTCGTCCATAAAAATTGAGTCGTCGCCTAAAGCAGCCAATGCGGTTTGTGCATGAGGAATTAGAACTTCCGTTATGTATCGATGTCCAGTCAGTGAGCCGTTTTCAATGAAGACTAACTCTGTACGATCCATTGAATTTATTCCTGCCCAAAACATAACAGAGCCCCCACCATAAGGTGTGATTTCTTCAAAACAAGCCTCTGCAAAGCGTTCTCCTCGTCTTCGTAGCACTCGCCGACGTCGATCTTCACCGAACAGAGATATCCTGGCTTCATCGGAGAACAATACACTATTCCAGTCTTCTTGAGTCCGTGACTCACAATTTCGAGCAAACCTAAGCCTGGCAACTCTGTGCTCACGGAGTAACTTAGGACCGCGGGCCGGGCGATGACTGCGTATATTGGCCGCGAGAAGCCTCCTCCTGACCGTCCATAGACTAATATGCACATTTCTTACTTCTTCGAGGTTGTTCTTAAGGTCTATATACGAAGACTTGCGATTTCTCAATGCGCGACTCACAAGAAAACGATCATCCCGTGGTTGGGTACAAGGTTTTCTTCCAGAACCAGGCCTTCTCTCGACGGAACCGGTGTCTTGATACCGGTGCCAGGTCCTTTGAACCGTCGAGCGACTCACACTTAGCCTCTGAGCCACGAAGCATTGGCTGCAACCCTCTTCGAGCAGCGCAATAATTTTGGTAGCTTTTACCACTTTCTCTAACATTGTTGAGACAGCTAAACAGCAATAAATGAAGCTTTGACAATTAAGAATATGAAATAAATTCATAAAAATTTACTAAAAGTTATGAAAACCGATATTATCTTTTGGAACTTCGCACCAAAAATGTAGGATAAAAAGTGGTTTTCTGTAAAAACGAGCATCAAACGAAAATTTGAATTTAGAACGTACTGTTTTAAACACCACGGCATTTTTAAAACCGGCCGTTTTTTTTGCAAATGAGTGTATTTTACATCGATCCCGCAATTTTGATCATGCTAAACAATCTTATTTATTTGATATTTACTACCTACAATATATAATTCTACTTACAGGTTGCTATAAAACAAAACGAAATGTTTATATTAACTAATTAAATTAACGAATAATAATAAATACTCGTCCAACTGTCACACACATAGTCCTGACCCCACACTAAAACGAGTCTTGTGTCGTGTTTCAAATTTTTTTTCTGGCACGGCCAAGAGACCACACTGCTCCTGATGGTAAGCGCAGTACCGTCCAGTTAGAGTATCAAGTAGCGAGAGACAACTTTACCTCGGTACTCGACACAGTCATATCTGCTGTGTAGTTTATTCACACTACGCCATGGGGCAAAGAGGCGAAGAAGCGGTCCAGGGTCTAGTGTCAGAGTACTCAGGAGGCCGCAACAGGGCCAAACATCGTACCCCAACTCTAGACCCCCGACAAAAACCGGATGTACACACAAAACACAGCCAGACCAGAAATTAATTTGTGGATCATTTGTTTCGGCAGGAGGAACCTGCAGGTGTGTTTTATGCTAAATTTCCTTAATGCTAAAGCCACACTCCAGTTGTAATTAGTAGATCCGGTTACCAGGACTAATATATTTGTTTTTTTAGTAGTAATACTGTTTAATGAAAGATAACGTAAGTAGATTAATATGTTATACGCAGCTTTATAGTTGCGTTTTGTGTGAATCTTTTTATACTATAAAAACATTTGTAACTTACCCCCTTCGTCTGGAAAATATAGAAAATATTATAGATCTGTACTATATATGTATGTTAGGGTAGCTCATAGACATAGAGTATTAAATATCCTCACATTTACCACTTTGTAGAAAGAGACAAAGCGACTGTGCGGCCAATACCTATTTCTTATCGCTCCTGCAAGTCTGTGACGTAGACCAATCTAATTTGTAGAAATAGCCAACTGCTGGCCGCACGTGCGTTTTATCTCTATCACATTTTTCTACCCGTGTGCACTAGACAGCGCTCAGTCCATTCTCTGTATCTATGGGATACTGAAAGTAAAATGGCATAGATACTCCTTATTGAAGTATTTTAAAATTAATGCTATTTTTAATAAACAAGTTATTAAAATTAAACTAAATTAAATTGATTTAAACTATTTTACTGTAAATTGAAGCTGGCTGTTTATCATAGTTTATATTAAAATATTATGACAGTGTTTTTTACTGTATGTGATTTGTTTTTCTTTTCTATTGTTTGTTGTTTAATAAACTGCTAAAGAAGTAGTATATAATTATAATAAATAAAGTATTTCTTACCGTCGATATTTACCGCAACGAATATGAAAAAGAAACAGAAATAAATTATACCAACATTACATATAAGTAATAAAAGATAAAAAAATATAAAAAACATTTAAATTAAAAAAAAAATCTATCTTACATATCGATCCTGGAAAAGATTTTAATAATACGTTAATTTTGTACTGTAAAATACTAATATTTAAAATTATATTTGTTTATATATTTGAGGCAATATACATATATTATATAAATAAATAGACCCAACACTCGCGCATAGTCCCGACCCCAGCCTAGGCCAAGCCTGTATCGTGAGTACCTATTAACAACTACGAGGGACCACGGTCCCACAGCACCCAGACCCGAACCCGTGGTGTATCGTTTCACAGCCGGCAGCTCGGCCGCTGCGCCACGGAGGCTGTCAATTTAAATGTCAACTTATTATTAGTGACAGTAATTTTATGTTATACTTTTTATTTGCACAGCAGCGACTAAACAAAAATATTCTCAATACAAATATAATACCGACTAATAAGGAACAAAATATGTATGTATTCTTACCGTAAACTAGAAAAAATCGGTCAGAAAATAAATCACGACAATATTTATTTTACGTAATATAAATCTCACTTAAATATAAAAAATTGCATCTGTGATATTTGTCTTTGATAGAATTTGTATATTATTCTATACCCCAGTATTTAATATATCAATGAACAATATGCCGAATGTAATATTCTAGATATAAATATGAACATTGCTGAGCGCGTAAACATCTATCTCACTCACACAAACGCACTTCGTGAATACATCGTGGGCGGTGACGTCACGAACCGCCTCGTGCAACCTTGTCATTTGACAAATATCATTTCCACAAGTACTTTATTATTTTTGAATCAATTTATAAAATACTTCCTAAATAATTTATGGATTCAAATAAACAATATCCGAGCCAGTGCGGTGCTACTGTAGCTGGCAGCTGCCTACTGACTACTCACCACGTTCTGTAAGACAAAACATGTTATTAAATTGTAATTAAATTAAATTGTAATGTTATTGTAAATATATTTCAATTTTCGTCAAAAAGTTAAGTATAAGTCATTCAACAAGGTCTTAAAATACTGACATCGAACCACTATGATTAAGATTGGGCAAGAATAGATTAAATGGGAATACTTTTGAGCCTGACAATAATGTGTTTAAAATTACCTCGGGCTGTAAATAAAAAATATTTAAAAGAAATCTTATCAGGAATTAGACAATGAAAAATGTTACCAACAAAAAACAAACAATTGTATGAAATAAAGGTAATCATAATATGAATGGATCATACTAATAAATAATATACATACAGTGGTCTGCAAAGGGAAAAGAAAATAAATTGATAAGTAATATTATATTTTGTTACTGAACCTGAAACAGTTGCTTATACCATATCACTCACATCGTCAGGCTGAAAAACAATTAACAAGGTTTATTTTATTGAAATTATATCACTGAGGAATAATAAAAATCGATTCATTTCATTACTAAAATAATTTTGTAAACAGAATCAACTACTCACTCCGAGCTGGAATATACGATAAAATATAAAAATAAGGTCACAATTCAGAGGTGGTCAAAACTATTTTTTTGTAATTCTAATTTTTGTATTTTTATTTTATCTATGATTACTTTACTTACAGTCAGCTAAAACAATTCATTTTTCAATTAATCATGATTTTATTTTAATGGTTTTTTTTAACCTGACAAGCCAAGTGACCATACTGTACCTGATGGTGCGCAGGTCCTCTACCTGGTAGTAAAATGTCTCCAGCTATTCTATCAAGTAGACACAATGTTCCACTGCTCACGGGCCTAATGAGAGACCAGGGCTTAGGCCAACACGCTGGATTAATTGGTAGACTTCACATATATTTAAAATTCGTGTGACAATTCTCAGATATGCAGGTTCAATGAATACACGTAACGTCAAAACTAATAATCAAGTCTTATTAGATCACTTATTACTTATTACTTTCTACCATCTTTAGAAGGTCCACAACATCTAAGATTTTTTTTACCATAAATAGATTTGCGTTTGACCATTATCTCGCCTGATGGTAAGTCACATCATCGATGTGGTCTACGGTGGAGCACGCTTGCCTAGAAGATATTACCTATTCACTCTTGACTTAAAGATAGCTAGATGATTCATCTGTAATTGGTGTTTTTGGAGTTCTGATAGAATATATTGATACAAATATAACTAATTGAAGCACTCACGACTGCTTGTTCTAGCTGAAATAGAAAAGTCCACGATCAAGAAAAAAATATGTAATAAAGTATAATAATTCTGTACCATATAATATCAAACGCCAAAACATTTTACAAAGTACAATATTGGACAGGTTTAAAAGTAATTGCAATGTTTTAATCCACATCGTTTAATGCTTTACCATTATGGACTAGGATTTGCGATTTTATTGATGATAAAACAAAATTTAGAAAAATATGCCGATCATTTTATATAGAATTACGAAAATAAGAAACGTAGACAGGCACAGGCAACCACAAGTAACAAGACAACAACAAACTAATTTTAGTATAAGAATGTTGTAATAAACAGTGTCCCACTGCTGGACACGGGCCTCCTCTACTAATGAGGCCTTAGTCTACCATGCTAGCCTAATGTAGTTTGGTAGACTTCACACACATTTGAAATTCTTATGACAATACTCAGGCGTATAGATATCCTCACGGTGTTTTCCGGCACCGTTAAATCAAACTTTAATTAACAATGAATACACATGTAGCTTTAGAAAATTTGAGGTCAGAGAAAGCTGGTTTCGAACCTATGGCTTTCGTTACGGAAGTCCGTGCCGCTACTTCACTATTAACTAGGCAATCGGTTTTGTTTAGTCTGATTTAGTTTTTTGTGATAGGTAAATTTGTACCATTAATGACAATAATTTTTCGTAGATCTTGTAGAAGCAAAAGAATTCACAAATTTAGTTTATATGATCGTGGTAACTTCAGATGTGATTACAATACCTAATGAACATTTGAGAATATTCTGTTACCTACCATAGTATCATTCGCCCCGCTCTGTAAAAGTGAAACTTGTTATTAAATCTATGTTCAATATATAACAACAATATTTATTTTTCTACCAACATACATAACATTCTTTATAAATTTCTATAAAAGCTCATTTTTATTGTATAAGACCGCATGCGGGAGATATTCTCTTTACCCATGCCTTAGAGCCGTTGATGATCTTCATTGGTTGTTAGTTGTTACCGCTTGCGGGGAACACCCGCATGCCGTATATGGATTATGGAGTATGGACCGAGATATCTTGACGGACTTTAATTAGCCTGTGGCGGCACACTGCACCCAGCGCGTACCGCACGATCGTCAAACACTAAGTCAAGCAATCCTGAATCACGTATAAAATCCGGTATAAAAGTTTGCGCGACCTGGCCGCGGCAGGTCCAGGTACAAAAAAAAAAAAAAAAAAATTAAAAAAAAAAAGTCCAAGTACAACACCTGCCTGCCTGAAGATCTCTTTCGCTAGAGGAATTTAAAAATCTAAATCAAATATTAATGGAATCCATGAAATGCTATACATTATTTAGATTCAGTAAATCTTTACTCTACCGCCAGTAATGCAGTTTCGCTAGAGAACGGGCAAGACACTCTAGCGTTGCTCTTTTCGAACACTGGTTAGGAATGTTTGGTCATACAATTAAAACAACAGCCGTTCATCTACAGTGGTGATCCCGGCGTGATCCCTACCATTTTTTGTTGTCGCGGGGAAAGCGTTTTATTACTACCGCCCGCTCCGGGGGAAGCGGAATAAGAATAAAACGGTTATGCTGGAATAGCCGGTCTTACGACCCAGCATCCCCCTCGCCCGGATGATGGCTATCCGGGCAGTCGCTGGGCCGAGTCCCTACTCCCCCTCCCATGGAGCCCATCTCCATGGGAGGGCTTAGGAGCCCCCGCGCACCGAACAACGACAGCGAACGAGGCCTTACCACCCGCGCTGCCGTCCATCTCGGGGTCGCACGATGCTCCGAAACTGGGAGTGCATCGATTCGGGCTGACAGCGCCCCGCTGCGAGCCCGCGACCCCCGATGGCCCCAATTAGTCGCCTCGTACGACAGGCAGGGGTTACCGTGGTGGAATTCAAACGCCCCCGTTGGTCGTTCCACAGGGCGGGAGACGCTGGTCAGTCGTCCACCCGGCGCCTCCTACGTCTTCTCTGGCGGCGGGAGGGATTATTTCGTTCCCGATCCCTCTCGGCACTCTCCTTCTGCGCGATGACGCTCTCGCAGAAGTGGGCCACCGCACGCCAGGACCTCCGGCTGGCGACCATGGACGACACCACGGCCGGCAGCGAGAGGTCTCCTCCGACGACTGCTCTGAGAGCGCTGCGCTCTTCGGGCACTCGCCGCTGACACGTCGAGCACGGCCGGCTCTTGGTTATACACGGAATAAAAGAACCGCGCAAATTCGTCGGCGCATTCCTGATTTGATAGAATTCGTTCGTTTTGTATTAATTTATGTTGACTTGATATGCCTTTTTTTGTTCTCATGTAGTTCCAGAACGCTTTCGGATCTGTAGCCAGGTGATTCTGCATACGGTCTCGGTATCGATCATGGGCAAGTGTAGTTTCCGTCTTCACTCTTGTCCTATACTGAGAGAACGCCTCATAATCGTTACGTGACTTACATAATTTGTACTTTTTATGCATAGTGTGTTTTAATTTAATGTCTCTTATAATATCAGACGTGTACCATTTAGGATATGTATATCTGTAGTTCTTCGTAATTCGTTTTTTGAGGGGCACGCAGGTATCGAAAGCTCCATAGATTTTATCATAAAATATTTTCAACACCTGATCAGGATCCTTTGAATTGTACATCTGACTCCAGTCTATTCTCGTAATAAAATAATATAACTGATTAAAATCAGCTTTATTGAAATTCCATTCTTTATATGGAGTCTGAGTATGATTAACACAGTTTGGAAGGTTAGAGTGTACGGATGTTAATGTCACAGCAACGTCAATGTCCACAGCGAGCGGCGGATGGTACGCATCCACGGGCTGAAGGGCTTCGTCACTCTTGCGCACTGACACCTCACCGTGTCCACTCAATACAAGATCTAACTGTCTACCACTACAGTTAGGTACTGCATTATACTGGTCGAGTTCGCAGAACGCCATAAAGTATTCATAATAATTAACTATATAGGTATTACACGAAAACAAATTAAAATCTCTTAATATTAACATTTTGTTCTTATATTTTATAGATATTTTTTCTAACAAATTAAAAAATGCTATGTACCCATTATCCCCAGCGTGTGGAGGAATATATACTACACACCACGTAAATAAAAAACGATTTTTAGTATGGACTGTAGCACAAATCAACTCAAAATTGTGTATATCTATATCAATAGCATTTGAATTTGTCGCAGTTCATACTGTGGTGAGGCCACTAAAAGAACTCCGCCCTGCTTGCGTCCATCGGCTCTATCACATCGCAAAATTTGATAGCAAGGGAGATTTATCTCAGCATTTGAATTGAATCGTTACAGCCAGTCTCTGTGGTGGCAAATAAATCTGAGCCCGAAGATTCGAGTAATGATAAAAATGAAATAGTCTTTCTTCGAAGACCTCGTACATTTTGATATAAAATACTTATAATTTTACTTATCAATTTAGGCTTGTTGGTTTTTGATTGATCTGCGAAACCAAATCCATTCACTATATTCTGCATTTTTGGGCCAAATGGTGGGGTTACACAATTTATCATAATTAGCTTCAGATACACAAATTCTAAACGACGAGTATCCCCTTTCTGTTTTATGACTTATCTTATCCACTTTTATATAATGATCTTCTCCCAGAACTTCACGTATATATTCTAGTACATCATCTTCTTTTGTTTCTGCAAGCAATCTCCATATATGAAAGTATTTTTTCCGTTCTACAGCCTTAATTCGAAGTATCGATGTATTATCTCCTTTTTTAATATGGTTAGTTTTTTTGGTATTTACTTCGATCCATTTTTCACTATCAACTATCGTGGCCTTAACTTCCTGAACCTGCACTCCCTCTATATTTAAATTAGTTAAAACTAATTTTACGTATGTTATCGCGGTTTATTTTACTTTTTTAAGCCGACGTTACGAAAGCTTTACAGCAGAGGTCCCCAAACTTTTGGTCTCATAGATCCCTTGCTAAGTATTTCGGAGACCCCCTACTAAGCTACCCCCCCCCCCCTACTAATTATCATTTTGAAAATTCTTCAACTTCAAATGTGTTTTGACTGATGTCTAACAGTGGTGAGATATAGAAGAAACCGAAATTAAAGATACCAAATAAAATGAAGTACCTATGTAGTATATAAAATCAATAAGTAAAAAGAAACACTCTTGTGGGAGGAATAAACCTGGTGCTTTGACAATTAGTTTTCAATATTTGGCCTCAATTTAGTGAGGTTTCGGTAGGAGGTGTGGAGCCACGCTTACATCCCATATATACCCCTAATTCTTGTTATAACTTACTGATACTGCGTCGGTACTTGCCTGGAAAAGGGAAATGCATTGATAGAGATTTCTTTGCACTTATTGTAAGCATTGGGGTGACAAAAGATACTAAATTACACAGGCTAAATCCAACTAATATAAATATGAAAGTTTTTATGTGTGTTACTCAATCAACGGCTGACACTTTGAATAAAATTTGGCACACAGATAGTTTATTAGCTGGATTAACACATGTTTTATCCCAGAAAAATATGAATACTTTATAAATTCACTGCTAGAAAGATATAGAAAGATGTAATAGCTCAAGATGCCTCCATGGATTGTATTTCTTTACATCCATAAATAACTTCCATGCTAGTCGCTTGTATTGAATAAATCACTTTTGCTTTCACTGATCTGGAAACGGGCCTCTATCAATGAGAGGGGGGGTTATGCTTTACCTTTTTAGGTTAGTCTGTATATATAAAAGAAGAAACTGACTGACTGACTGACTGACTGACTGACTGACTGACTGACTGACTGACTGACTGACTGATCGATCAACGCACAGCCTAAACGGCTGGGGTTAGAGACTTGAAATTTTGACAGTAGGTACCTTTTATCACGTAGGCATCCACTAAGGAAGGGTTTTTGGAAATACCACCCCTAAGGGGGTAAAATAGGGGATGAAAGTTTGTATGAAAATCCGTCATTTTTGAAGTTAAATTCATGAAAATTTGTATTTGGCATATTAGTTAAAAATAAAAAATATATGTTTCAGGATTTTTGGAAATTCCGCCCCTAAGGGGGTAAAATAGGGAATGAAAGTTTGTATGAAAATCCGTCATTTTTGAAGTTAAATTCATGAAAATTTGTATTTGGCATATTAGTTAAAAATAAAAAATATATGTTTCAGGATTTTTGGAAATTCCGCCCCTAAGGGGGTAAAATAGGGAATGAAAGTTTGTATGAAAATCCATCATTTTTTTTTTTTTTTTTTTTTATTCTGGCGCGGCAAAGTGACCACACTGCACCTGATGGTAAGCGCAGTGCCGTCCAGATAGAGTATCAAGTAGCGAGAGACAGTCTATCCCCTGCTACTCAACACAATCATGCCGGCCTGCTGTTTAGCTTCTTCACATTACGCCTAAAGGACCCAGGATCATAGGAAGGAGGGAACACGGTAGCTGGCAAACTGTTCCACAGCTTGATGGTGCGGCAAAAATACGAGTTTGCGAACCTCTTGGTTCGGGCCGGGGTAGTAGACACCACGAAGCTGTGGCTCCGCAAGCCAGTACGCGTGGTTCTGGTATGGAAGGGAGAGGATGGGATAAGATCAAACAATTCTTCAGAGCATTCGCCATGATACAGACGGTAGAACACGCTAAGCGAGGAAATATCCCTACGCAGCTGTAGCGGCTCCAGGCTGTTACTCACGTCTGCATCATTCACAATGCGGATGGCCCGCCGCTGCAACCCATCCAAGGCATCGAGAAGGTACCTTGCGGAACCGTCCCAGAGGTGCGAGCAGTATTCCATTCCCGGCCGCACCTGCGCTTTATATAAGCGGTAGAGCTGACCAGGCGTGAAAAACCGCCGCACCCTGTTCAGGATTCCGACCCTGCGTGAAGTGGCGGATATTACGCCCTCGATGTGACTCCTTGGATTAAGATCGCAGCGGATATCCATACCTAGGACACTAAGGTCATTCCGCATTGCGAGTGGAACACCCTGAAGAACGGGGATTGGAGAAAACGGAGACTTCTTGCACGAGAACGCGCACACCTGGGTTTTCTTGGCATTAAACTCAACCCGATTCCTGGTACCCCATGATGAGATGAGATCCAAGGTCTGGTTGAGCTCAACGACAAGATCCTCTCGTCTCCTCTCAGTATCCGCCCGGCAACCAGGAGGCTTGCTGCTATAACGCCCATGAACCGTGCTGTCGTCTGCATAGCAATGAATGTTGCCAAGCGACAACATATCATTGATATGCAGAAGAAACAAGGTGGGCGAAATCACAGAACCTTGTGGTACTCCGGCATTTACTGACATGAGCTGCGAAGCGTGTCCATCAACGAGGACACGCATTCTACGCTCATGCAGAAAGCCGGAAATCCACTTGCACAGGTTGTCGGGCAGACCGTATGCCGGGAGCTTGGAGAGAAGGCCACGATGCCAGACCCTATCAAACGCCTTGGCTATGTCGAGACTCACAGCCAGAGCCTCGCCATGCTTGTCAATCGCCTCCCCCCAGTGATGTAATACGAACGCTAGAAGATCACCCGTTGATCGGTTATGACGGAAACCGTATTGGCGGTCATTGATCAACGAGTGATCCTCTAGGTAGCGAACTAATTGGCTGTTTATCAGTCGCTCCATGACTTTACACATCACTGAGGTTATGGCGATTGGGCGATAATTGTTAGGGTCTGACCTATCACCCTTTTTGGGGATCGGCTGCACATTAGCCTCCCTCCAAGATTCAGGCACAATACCTGAGAGGTAGGACGATCGGTATAGGCGCGTCAGTACAGGAGACAACTCCGCTGCACACTTTTTAAGTACAAGCGCTGGGATACCATCAGGACCACTAGCCTTCCGGACGTCGAGAGACTGCAGCTCACGCCGCACATCACAATGCCTGATACGGATATCAGGCATTGTGTGACCGCAACCGGGCAGCGTAGTTGGTAAATGAGCATTGCAGTCCTCGAGTCTCGAATTAGCCGCGAAGAGGTTTGCCAGTAAATCGGCCTTCTCCTGCGAGCTATGGGCTAGTGTTCCATTTCGATATCTCAGCGGTGGCAGCGAAGGGCGACAGAAATTAGATTGGACGGCCTTAGCCAAGCTCCAATAAGCACGACTGCTTGTTGGGTTATCGGCCAAAGCACATCCAATCTTGGAGACGCGCTGGGCATCCGCTTTAACATACGCCCTCTTGCAGACCTTGGCAGCACGGTTATAGGCTGCTTTGAGTGACTTGAGGTTGGGATCCTTCGTAGCGCGACCCCCGATCCAAGCACGATACGCCGCCTGTTTCTTGCCAACAGCATCGGCGCATGCACGATTGAACCAGGAGCGTCCTCGGCCCTTGCCTGCGATCTCAGAGGAAGGAATGTAATATTCCATTCCTATTCTGATCTCGCAAGCAATGGCGTCAGCACTCGCTGAAGGATCCTTTCCATCAAAGCAGCGCTGCTGCCAAGGGATGGATGCGAAGTAATCCCGCATACCATCCCAATCTGCCGACGAGTAGTGCCAGACCCTGCGCTTGACCTTCACGGGACGTGGAGGCAAAGCGCAAGGAACCGACGTCCCAACCAGGCAGTGATCGGAGGTACCCAGGGGAGCACCAACCGTCACTTTATACCCGGTTGGATGACTCGTCAGCAGTAGGTCCAGCAGAGAGGGCGCATGACTTGCCACATCTGGGATCCTGGTAGGCTGGTCCACCAGCTGTGTCAAGCCATTCGTCAAAGCGAATGCATGAGCAGTCCTGCCGGCATGGTCAGTTCTGGAGGAGCCCAACCACAACTCGTGGTGTGCGTTAAAGTCCCCCAGAACTACCAATTCCGCTGTTGGAAACTGCTCCTGCGCGTCGTCTGTCGCCTGGCTAATATAATTAAATAGCCGAGTTGTCTCTACGTCCCCGTCGTGTGACCTGTAAAGGCACACGTAAACCCGACTCTGGGAGCCGAGGTCGACGTGTACCCACAGGGTGGAGAAGGAGGGGTCCTCCATGCAGCGCAGACGGCGACAGCAGACGTCCGACCGAACATACAGGCATACCCCAGCCCTCGGCCTGAAGCTTTCTTCAAGCGAGTATCCGGGGTAAAGCAAGTATGAAGTATCGGTCTGACTACAAATCTGCGTCTCCGTCAAGAAGAGCAGAGCAGGCCGGGCCGTCTCAAGATGGTGGTGGACGGCATTAAGATTAGAATGGAGTCCGCGGATGTTAGCGAACTCCATTGTGAAGGCGGTGGTGGGGTTACGCACCGCTGTAAAACCGGCTCTCTTTGTATGCACTGACATGGAGTTATGGGAGGAGGAGGTGAAGAAGCGGTCAAGGGTCTAGTGTCAGAGTAGTCAGAAGGCCGTAACAAGCGCCGGTCCACTAAAAGAGCCGAGAGGAGGTGAGCTGATCCGCCGGATGGAAGGGCCCCCGTACCCTCCCGGGATAGGCCGCCGGGACCCCACATCCGGTCACCAACCGGCACGACGGACCCACCCAAGATTATGCGCGGCATGGTGGGGCAGCCTCTCGTGGTGGTTAGCCACGATTGGGCCCCTGTACTGTACCGCGGGCGGCCAGCGGTACCACCGTTTCTACAGGTCTCCCTGGCCGACGGATCAACACGCCTCCAACCGACTGTGAACCGGCTTATACCCGCACGGCCAAACATCGTACCCCAACTCTAGCCCCCCGACGATAACCGGACATACACTGGCTGATCCCGGAACGCGACACACTTGCGTGTGCCACTATGGCGGGTTTTTCGCCCTGTGTACGGTGGTCGCTATCCGGGCGGATACGAATATCCTACCACCAGCAAGTAGTATTTTTAAGTTAAACGCATGAATATTGGTATTTTGTATTGTATACTTTTTCTCTAAAACATGACCTCCACGCGGGCGGAGCCGCGAGCAACAGCTAGTTCTTAGATAAATAGGTTTCCTTATGATGTTTAACCGTTAAAGTGAGCGATAATTAAAAGACACGTATTTTGTACTTGTTTGTCGTTATGTCAAAACCACGTTTCGTATTACCAGCCATGTATCATTCGTGGCTGGCTACCGGACAAAACTGGCACTAAATGCCCACCCAAAATAAAACACCGGGGTCCTTGTGATACACGAGAGTTGACGAGAGGCTAAACTCAGCTACGGCATGCGTCGTTTGACAGGAATTTAATGTTAATAATTTAGTCTAGAATAAAGAATTTTGTGACAACAGAATCTGCATCGTTATCGGTCTAGCGTATGAACAAAATATAGATATTTTGCTTACAACAGTCGAGTTGGTGGCTTTACTTCCGCCGGCAGCTGTGGTGGTCTCTGAAGATGCTCCCGCTGCTGTGGTGGCTCCAGGGTCAGCACTTGGGTCCGCGCTAGATGATGCATCCTACGATCGTAGACTTGTTTATATTTTGTGAAGAAGAAAGAAAGGAAAAACGATACAAAGGAAGAAAGAGAAAAAGAAATTGTTTGACTTTTCAATAATACAATAAACGGAGAATAATTAAATAAATTTAAAAAACCAAGCAGTATCAAACTCAGCTTAGCACGTGCTAAAGTGCTTATTTACAGCAAATACTGTTTATTTTACTTTTACAGGGTAGCCCTAATACAGTAGTGTTGATCAACATATACTTAGATATACTACTTATATTATACTTAAATCTATGTTATTTATTTTTTAAAGCTACTATAACAAATTGTATATAGTGAAATCTTAGTGAAACTACTCAGAGTACACGCAAATATAAATACCCCTTAAACAGTTAAGTACATTGTCCTGACCCCACACGAAATCAAACCTGTATCGTGGGTATCAACTACTCACAACACCACGACAACACCCAGACCAGAGACAAATATCTGTCACACAAACATGTCTCGGTCCGAAAATTGCACCCAGGCCACGGCCTCTCGTTTCAATGTCGGTTGCCCCCACTGCGACAGGATGGCGGAGGGTGTCAATAAAACAGCTGACACTAATACAACAAGGATATGTACTTACTTGCTGAAAAATATAAATTATTGTGAGTAATTCTGTTTTTAGTCGTATCAAATGTAATTAATTTCATAGGCTCTATATGTGTAAGGGTACTTTAGATTTTTATGGAAATATTGGGGGTCACTTACGAAATATTTATGGGTAGATTGGATACTCGGTGGGGAAGATTTGTTATAAAAAGGAAAGCATCAACGCTCGCGGAGCAGTCTATATAAAACTAGCGAAAGTGCTGCTCGGTTTTAATTTTTTTTTTTATTTATTTTATTTATTTAATTAGGTCTACCAGCGGTTTTCATATTAGTACATGTAAATAAAATGACAATTGCTTTAGCGTTATAGTCTAAATATGAACTCCTTTACAGGTAAACACAGCTTGCATAATACTTAAAGTTATAACTTAAAACTATTTAATGGTAAAAAAGCAAATAAAGTGCTAAAATACAAACATAAATCTAACAATCAAACAAAATCTAAGGTGGGCTTAATTAATACTACTAACAGGTTAAACAAATAATTAACGAAACTAAGCAAGAAAACTAAAAATAAAATTAAAATTATTTACTAATTACTAGTACAAGCAATAACGCCGGCTTCTATCTATCTTCATCTTCCAGTATGCTGTTAATGAAAATGGTTAAACTTTGGCAATTGACGTCTGTGATTTTACTATATTGATTCAACAATCTGCTCAAGCGACATAATGGGGAATTTGCACCTGTGACTGATTTCCGAAATGGTGGAACAAGCGGATTAATTATATGTCTGGGATACCTTGCAGGAACTTTAAAACAGATTTTCTCCAGAAGTGATGGGCAATCGATTTCATTTCGCAACAGTTTGAAAATAAATTTCAAATCTAACAAATCTCGACGTTTAGATAGTGAAACAATGTTGAAATGTTTCAATCTTTGGTTGTAGGAAAATGATCTCTTTCTAAGATCGGTCGATCGAGCAATCAATGTGTGTACATTCGTTTTCAGTTTAGTTTGTGATTAATCGATGATGGCTAATATATGGTACTCAGAATTGTCATTTAACAGACACAAATAAATACAATAGGTAAGGCCAACATAAGTAATATATAAATAATTATCCGAAATCATGATATAAAAAATTATTATAATTAAAATCCTTCGGTCTTATATAGGTACATAAATTTTAATAAATTTAAATCTCTGGTAAGTTAGTTACTTCCTTATGTCAAGAAATTTAAGAGTTAAAGCGAGAAAAACTGCTTATTGCTTAACAATAACATTACATATATTGGAAATGGTATGATTGTAATATAAAAAACTTACCGGCTGAAAAATGAAACAGATATCTATTAATTTATTGTTTACAAACAATATTGCCTGAATGGCTGTAGTTAGTTTAAACATTGTGGTACCTACTTACTAATGATAGTGCTACATAGGTATAGAGTTACTGATTAAATATCAGTTAAAAATGTAAATTAGAATTATTAGAAATGTGTCTTGGCATTTTTGAGGCGCGATTGTAAATGAATTCGAAACGAATTTCAAATTGTGATCTATGATGTGTTTTACAGGATTTGCAACTTTGCGGATAATTTACCAATCACCATCCCTGTATGTCGTATTTTTATTAATACCAGCTATTTTAACACCCTATATAAATATTTTATAAATACTTTTTTAAACCTCTACGTACATTTGAACTTATGTATCTCATGCTATTTTTAATATGTTTACCTATATGTGTTAGAAACATCAACAGAACTATGCAAGATGGATATTTAAAAGGATACAATATTTATAATTTATTAATTGATTTACACGACACTGTTACACATCTCAGTGCTTAATATTAACACACACGCATGTCAGGATTCACTTAAGGCTTCTCTTTATAATTAATCTACCAGCATTACCCTTTTGAACTGAACAACGCCATTGAACTGATTACGTTTAACTCTTACAACACCGAACCACGAATATACTGGCTATCATCTCGTCTACTTTACAAAACAACTGAACTGAACACCGGAGCGCGGAAGGCACTCTGTTTTATATTAAACATTTACTACTCCCACTTTGGTTGTCATTATTAACTACCCCCAACTAGTCTCCTAAATACCGCAGTTATACCTTCGGTATTTCTAATAATAGTAAATACCCTAATATATGTACCTTGTGTTAGTTATATTATGTAAATAGACATCAAGGCTAGGGATCACTTGGTAGGCAATTATTTGTTTTCTTAGATTCTGTGTATAATATGAAGCTAAAATAGTTACCTTTGAATAAACAACCACGAGCCAATTAACAAAGATTATGTATGAAACGTATTTATACATATTGTTAACTCTGAAACAAAAAAACTCTCAAGCTATGGTCACTTTTTTTAACAAATAGTATATTTTTTTTATCCTGGCACGGCATTGTGACTACATCTGATGGTAAGCGCAGTGCCGTCCAGTTAGAGTATCGAGTAGCGAGAAACAATTAATTCCTCGCTACTTAACACAATCATGCCGGCCTGATATTTAGCTTCACCACACTACGCCTAAAGGACCCAGGATCATTGGAGGCAACACGGTAACACGGTATATGATGGTGCGGCAATACGAATGTGCTCTGCTCTTGGTTGGGGCTGGGTATGGGGGTAGTAGACAGGTAGACACCACGAAGCTGTGGCTCCGCAAGCCATTTCACTGAGATTATCATTTTTGAAGAATTCGCGGTACTACCCCGCCCCGGCCCGAACCAAGAGGTTTGAAAATTCGTATCTTTACCATGAAGCTGTGGAACAGCTTGCTAGCCACCGTGTACCCTCCTTCCTATGATCCTGGCTCCTTTAGCGTAGTGTGAAGCTACTCAACAGGTATGATTGATACTCTATCTGGACGGCACTGCGCTTGCCCTCAGATGCAGTGTGGACACTTTGCCGCACCAGAATAAAAAAAAAATATGGGCGCTTTGCCATACCAGGATAAAAAAAATTAACAACACTCTATGAACAAATCAATACATTTAGTCTTGTTAAATTATGTGGTTATTTTAAATATATTATATTTATTTTAATATATTTAAACTTTACCTTGTAATACACGACTATAAATACTGACGTTTGAATATTGGAAACGATAAAACGTGTAAATAAAACGGAAAATATTACGTTTTACGACTGGATTGTAAACGTAGTGTGAACCAATCTCTTTCAAATTGAAATATGACTAGCTTTTACTCGCACCGTCGCTTGCGTTTTCAAGTTTATCGGTACCGTAGGGGACTCAAAAGCAAATCTCACCGATGAAAATATTTTCTTCGTTGCAAGAATCGAACCCAAAACTAAGATACATAATTACTTAGATAAGATTTGTTTTTTTTTATTAATATTTAACAGGCATATTGCTATGAATTACGTTCGTATTCCGATCACATGCCACTCAAGTATAATCTGGACATATTTCGCCACGCCAAATTGTCAATACTCACCCTTACTGACGTGCGTATTTGTAACGTTAATAATATAGAGATTAAGTTAATTTTGGTTTGTATTTTTACTCACAACTTATTACCTTTTTCCAAACCCCTGGCCATGGTTTTCGGTTCTGTGTAGACCCCTAATAAGCTAATATTACATTATTGTAAATTCATCAAGTTCAAATGTGTCATGTTTGGCGAGTATGAAGAAGAATAAAACAATAACACACGTAATAATATTATCGTTTTTAAATCTATCGACACCGAAATTGACACAAACCAAAATTCAATAAGTATTTATGTATTACATAAAATTAATAAGTAAAAATAAACACTTTTTAGAAGGAGGATAAACTTAGTGCTTTGATAATAATTTTTCACTATTTGGCATCAATTTAGGTAGGAGCTGAGGTCCCCACGGACCCCTAATTCTTCGCTCATACCCCCTTAAAAGTCATCATAGACCCTCACTGATTATGAATAGGTTAACGGCGTAGTGTAAGGAGACACAACAGTAAAACAACATGTACAAACATGCGAGTATATAATATACATATATTCTGTACACATCCTGGGGCATGCGGGCGGTCATTGTGCGTCCGTCTTCTCCTGGTAGGTGACCACTCCCTTCGATATCATCTCGGGGATCTCCACCGCCAGCCAGGGGCCCAGCTGGAACAACGGCATCATGTTAAAACAAATCTGCCAGCCTCCGTGGCGTGTATTGGTCGTGGAAGAGGACGCGGGTTCGATTCCCGCACGCGCACCGAGAGGAATATTTATGTGATCCAAATATTTGTTTCTGGTCTGGGTGTTGTGTCCGAAGTCTCTCGTTGTTGCTACATGACATATACATACACTCACGCCTGTAATCCCAAAGGGATAGGCAGAGACCAGTACACGTACTTTACGACGAATTTATTACCGTCTCATGTGATGTGTGTCTATCACCATACCGGACTCAATTCCAGACTCCGGGCTGATACTAAGTTTTTCTAAATAGAAAAACGCAATATCACTTTTCCCGACCCGGGGATTGAACCCGAGACCTCAGCACAGCAGTCGTAACGCATGCGCCACCGAGACAGTGATACACCACACGGGACTCGAATGTTAGCATGGGTCACGACTATATTACTATTCAATGGTCACACACACACAGTCCTGACCCTACACTAGCGGCTATCCATAAATTACGTCACACGAATCGCATGTATCTCCACCCCCCCTCCTTGTCACAGCTGGTCACATTGGTGAGACTCCCCCCTCCCTAGCGTGAAGTCACGTAGTTTTTGCAATGATACATATAAAAATAAATACATAAACTAAGAAAACGACTGCATTTACACAGTCAGGTCATAAGTATTGTCACACAGTAAAAACTTTCATTTTAGAATGCTGGCCACAAAAAAGTTTATTGAATTCGAATTTCAAATTGTTCATGAAAATAAAAATGTATACTTTTTAGAATTTTACTCATTTTTAAATATGGAGTGGACGCTTAAAGAAGACCGTGTTGCAGTAATTGCGTTGCATCGCTGCGGTTACGCGCCAATTCAAATTTTTGACATACTGAAAAATTTGAATATAACCAAAAGATTCGTTTATCGTACCATCAAACGATACAATGAAGACTCTAGTGTAGATGACAGGTCAAGAAGTGGTCGCCCTCGGTCTGTTAGGACTCCAGCAGTGATAAAAGCTGTGAAGGCGCGAATTCAAAGAAATCCCAAACGTAAGCAGAAACTGTTGGCCCTTCAGATGGGGTTAAGCAGAACCACGGTGATAAGGGTGTTAAATGAAGACTTAGGGCTTCGGGCATATCGAAGAAAAACATCATCGATCGGACATCGTTTGAATGCTCGTCTAATGGACCTGAGACTGAAGAGATGCCGCGCTTTGTTGAAGCGGTACGCGGGAAAAAAATATCGGGAAATTCTTTTTCAGATGAAAAAAATTTTACCGTAGAAGAGAGCTACAACAAACAAAATGATAAGATGTACGCACACAGTAGTGAAGAAGCGAGCAACCGTATTCCGCGTGTCCAACGAGGTCATTTTCCATCCTCGCTCATGGTATGGTTGGGAGTTTCTTATTGGGGCTTAACAGAGGTACATTTTTGTGAGAAAGGTGTAAAAACGAATGCAGTTGTGTATCAAAATACAGTTCTGACGAACCTTGTGGAACCTGTTTCTCATACCATGTTCAATAACAGGCACTGGGTATTCCAACAAGATTCGGCGCCAGCTCATAGAGCGAAGAGCACACAAGACTGGCTGGCGGCGCGAGAAATCGACTTCATCCGGCACGAAGACTGGCCCTCCTCCAGTCCAGATTTGAATCCGTTAGATTACAAGATATGGCAACACTTGGAGGAAAAGGCGTGCTCAAAGCCTCATCCCAATTTGGAGTCACTCAAGACATCCTTGATTAAGGCAGCCGCCGATATTGACATGGACCTCGTTCGTGCTGCGATAGACAACTGGCCGCGCAGATTGAAGGCCTGTATTCAAAATCACGGAGGTCATTTGGAATAAACTTAAGTGTCATAAGAATCTATGTTTTGTGAAGTTCATTTTGGTATATAAATGGTTACATAATGAATAAACTTGTTTCAATTCTTTTATATTTAACATGTGACAGAATTTATGACCTGACTAGGTATTTCATAGAGTTGGAAATAATTTAAAGTTTTTTGTTGACAGTTGATATTTCGCGATTTAATACTTTAATTACATTTAAATGTGACGTCACGACACTTAGAACTCCTCCCAGCTCTTGTCACACCATGTCACACTTCGTCAACCCCCGCCCCCTTTACGTGTGACGTAATATATGGAGGGGCCCCTCAGTCACATCTGCATCGTGAGTATCACGAGGGACACAACACTCAGACCCGTGCCACTGGGTCTCGACCCCCCCCCCATCCCCGCAGCCGTGTGTCTCGTCTCACCCCGAGCGCCATGGCGTGTGCGATGCCGAAGCGCGGCACATTCCTCGCCCACAGCGGCTTGAAGTGGTCCGTGAGACAGATCTTCCCGCCGCGGTACATCTTGGCTGTCTTCCCGTCCAGCGACGGCAGCGCTATCTCCGGAGCCGTTGTTGGATACGTCACAGGTATCTAGAACGGACCCCGCAATTAATAATAATAATTTATTAACCAAAAAACATTTAGCACAATTAACATAAAAACAATTTCATTGCACATACTTTTACAATATAACAAAAACAATTACATACAATAGGCTATTTGACAACATTGAAAATACACTGCAAATTGTGGTCATCCTGTTAGACATAGCTTAAAAAACCGTATTTCACTTAATTTAAAACAAAATAATGTATATTTTTTGCAAATTAAACGAAATAAAGTACAATGTTTTTTTAAAATTTTATATGAGATGTGAACACTCTGTGATTGATTGCAACTCTGGTGACGTCACACGCAAGTAAACATAGTTTCTTCGAGTGATTTTATTTCGCGTTTTATGTTTTATGGGTGATAAATTCTATTGTTGATCTATTTTTGAAGTAGTTTTATGATAATTTTTGATAAAACAATTATCATAAAACTTAGATTTGCTTATCATTATTAGCTTCTTTACTTGCATGTGACGTCACACGTGTTATGACACGTGTGACGTCACATGCAAGTAAAGAAGATCATATGTGATCAGCGCCATTACAGAAATAGCGTTTTTGCCGCGGTTTTGGAGATTTAAACTTTAACATTGATTTTTATTAAAAATACTGTAGATTTCCCGGAAATATCAATATAATGTTCTTATTATGTAATAAATAATAGTTTTAAATCGTTTTCGAAAATTAGTCAAATAGCCTATTTAAATCAATTATTTTTGGAGTCGGTGCCCGTGTTGTTTTATTTACTTTTAGATTCATAAAAATCAAGTATATTTTGTTGTATTATTCTGTTTTATTTTAGTTCAATAAGAACACTTTAAAAATGCTTTTTTATGTGAATCAGTGCAGTGGTAGTGCTAGTGACAGTTGGAGTATTAGACCTACTTACATTTTCCAAAACCCAAACTTTTTCTTTTTGACATGGACCCCTTGTAGATTGCCGTGCCCGTAGGGAATGATACAGTCAATTTATATGATCACAACCGTATCTCGTGTTCGCGTAGTAAAGATAATAGTTTTATAACAAAAGTTGGAATAAAGTAACCATATTTCATTTAATATTCATATTTTACAAACAACCGGTATACATTTTTTTACTGCTTTTTAAAAAAAAATGGACGGTGTACCCTTCAGACCAAAACGGGGAAACTGGTAATGCAAGTCCTATATACACTTCATTGGGAATACTGGTCTTCAGTTTTGAAATGTACTCACATCAAACTCTAAATCGAACTCGTATTTGAGTAGGTTGTGTATGTACCAGCACTTGCCGAACCATCTTGTGCCGGTCTTATCGGACTCCAGCCGGAACCAGTCGTTGTCAGCTTCCTTATTGTTTTGGACGTACTGTAAAAAAATATTAATATTTGATTATTTGTTTTAATTTGTTGTTGTTTGACAGCCTCTGTGGCTCAGTTGGCGAGTAGCCGACTGTGAAACAAGAGGCCATGGATTCGATTCCCACACCAGGACAAATGTTTGTGTGACAGACAGATATTTATGTCCGGGGTCTGGGTGTTGTGAGAGGGTGCGTCTCTCTAGGTCCCTGATACCCACAACACAAGACTTGTATCTTAGTGTGGGGTCGGGGCTATGTGTGTGACTGTTGGGTGTTATTATTATTATATTATAATTAAACAACAAGACATGATCTAAACAGAATTATTAGTTGAATAAAAGGTTAAAAAAACAACAGAGTGCTATAAAACTTAGATACCTTATAAGACACATAAACAATGATTACCACTGTATTGATTAATTTGATGATCACTGTTACACACCTCCTGTGCCCACTGTTATTAACCATGTCAGGATTTACCAAATACCACTTTTCCATTAGTCTCAAGTGCGCATGGACACCATAACCCTCTATGCTGAACTGCCACCAGACCCACAGCTGTATAGGCCGATGTGAACTGTGCACAGGCAGAGAATGGACTGTGTTCCAGAATGCCCAAGCTCTTCCTTTTATTGCAAACCTTTACACCCACTCAGTTGGTAATTATCAATTTTCCCTAATTTCCCTCTAATTATCTATATTTATGAAATACCCTCAATAGTCTACTAAATGGGGCTTACCCTAACAATAATATCATTAAATTAATACGCACAAGACAAACACAAATGAGTCTCACTCTACATTAGAATAATCAAGAAGTATGTAACAAGTTACTTATGGATCCAAAACACAAATGTGAGCCAAAATTGTGGTCTCTTGCTTTACAGCCAACTAATATACCATTGTACCAAAGGGGCACCCCCTTTTCTAGAATTTATAAAATATAATATACTTAGATTGGAATGCAAAGTATTGTCTCTGATAGGTTAAGTATTATATTTATCTGTGACAGGTTACAAATTACAAATACAGGGTAAAATTACAAAAAAAAGGGTCTGTGTACTTATGTACGCGCATGAGAAGTTATACTTCTTTGGCCTCATTAAAAATAATGATAATGTATATATATATATATATATATATATATATATATATGCGTTATGAATATATATATATATTCATAACGCACCTAAACAAGTATAACTTCAATGAAAATGCAAGGTTTATCTACCTAGAAGTCACTAGCCAGTCATGTATCATAAGCTCAAACACTGGCCACTTTCGCCATTCTTACATGCTATTTTTAACTTTAATGTTATGGAAATAAGAATGATTTTACACCCTCCTTTATTTATTCTTAATTTCCTTCTGGACACAAGTGGCAAATCTCCTTACATTTCATGGGAGCCTGGTACATAAAGTGAAAAAAGAATAAAAACAAAATATTTTAATGGCCAGTACTTTTTACAGTATCATGAAAGACCTAAATAATATTACTGTATAGTACTAATTCGGTCTTTCATAATACCATAACGTGCTGGCCATATCTATATTCCGAATTTGAATTCCGAAGCTTCTAGCTCTTAAGGAAGTCACTATTATATCAGTTGTATAAAAACGGTATCCTTACAAATCTGCTAGCCTGGTACTCAGGAAAAATTGTAGTTACGAAACATGTGTTCTAAATATAAAAATACTAGAATATACAACTTGAACATAGTTACATATCGATTTTCATGCCACCTAGAACTAACTTTACGATGTCGCTGGCGGTGTGCGCGCGCATCGTAAAAATTCACTCTCATCATTTTTCTCCATCGCGCCAAAAGAAGTATAACTTCAAAACTTTTTTACGCTTAAACAGTAAACAAATTATTCTGTGAAAGAATAAACAACAAAAAATAAGCAACTGGTATTACTAGTAGTACTAGTAGGCAACAAAAAATCAATAATAGATAAAAAGGTGTATGTTCCATCGACGTCAACTCTCGATGTTTTTTTAAGTAAATATATGAAAATCAACATATACATCAATAAAAATCATGTAAAATGATCTAGACCATGTAATAATACTAGCCCTGTATTAAACATTATCCCACTGCTGGGCACGGGTCTCCTATACTAATGAGAGGGGTTAGGCCTTAGTCCAGACCATGTAACAATGTATTATTGGCCGTAAAAACTAAGATTTACCTTAATCAGAGCCTGGTATTCTTCTTTTAGTCTGTTCACCCATAATTCTTTATCTCTCGGTCCAGCTTTCGTTTGCAGCAGTGGTATACTGCTCAAAGTCTTCCGTGTGCCTTCGTCTACCATTTTTGATGTTATTTCATTATTATTTATCTAATTAATGGATTAATATACATGCATGAATATTTTGTGTACAATGTGTACTTTAAAAGTTTAAATGTCAAAAACTGACGTCGACGTGTCAAGCATAGACAATAACAAGTATTTTTAAGTGTCGAGGGAAATGTGATCGGAATATTTTGTTCGCACCCCTATGGTATTTTGTTAAATATTATATTATGATACTAGTTTACATTTATAGCTTGGATCATAAATAAAAATTATACACATTTTATATTAGGAAGTGGTAATATGTATATTCAAATACAAAAAAGAAATTATATATAGAAGTATAATTTAATTACCATTGCCTTAAGGTATAAAATATGAATCACATAAACAATAAATGTATTTTACTAGAGATGTGCCAACTTGTGATTAAACACGCCTCGAGTTATCTCGAGTTGAAATGAATGTCACTCGAGTTAACTTGATGAAATTGAATCAATGATTTGTTTTGTTTATTCCAATTTAATGACCCTGTTTTGCGATAATATTAAAAATGCAAAAGATTCGTAATAAACATGTATTGAGAAAATTCTAAATCTAACTTTGGAGTTTAGTTTAAATCAAATCTAAACTCCAAAGGTAACTCAGCATTGTAGTGACTTTAACTTACCGCAGCAATTCAATTCGAGTTAGGGAAATAACTCAAACCAACTCGATATAAGCGTAACTCGAGTTAAATCCAGTTGACCATCCCTGTTTTATACCATTGATTATTTGACGTTTGTATGAAACATAAATATAGATTTTCAAAACAAACTTTAATTATTATACTAGCCTTAAATTATTTATTTTAATTCTATAATCAATATGGATTATAAAATAGCTCTTGAACAATAGCTGTAGTAAATAAATTATGCCGAAGGAGTAAATCGGTAAGCTACCTATATAGCTTAGAATCTATTAGAAAATTTAGTGACGACACCTTTAGCTATTATTATTTTTATTAATGTAATGACTTTATAATAAGCCGTAGTTAATATTCGTACATAATTTATACATTAAAACTAGTTACAAAATCAGTATTATACTTTATTGAACCTGTTATATTGTCCATTCTCGTATTTTCAATAGAACATTATGAACTATATACTTTATTTTGCAACTTACAATATTTAGGTATTATTTATTGTTTATTGCCGGATGTACTCGGAATTTTCATGCAACATTATTTATATAAATTAATTTAGACTTTCGCAATTTCTGTACATATTATAAAAATAGAGAGTGGGTCTTAATCGCGGAATATTTAATGACATAAATATCGATTTATGTATATACACAATAATCACATTGTGTGGTTGTGTGTTAATATATTACCATATATATAATTAAATAAACACTTTCACAGCTAGTATTCAGAGCTAGAGTCTCAGTTAGCACACGCTGAGCTTTCTTCTTTTTCTACATAATTTCATGTATTTAATGTGTGGTAAAACTCTTGGTTTTGTATATTCAAGGTAGTTAATAACTTATTTTATTTTTATAAAATTATATTTCATCACAGCTGTCAATACATCCTTTTTAATTAAACCTATTTATTTGCCACAGTACATGTAAAACAATAATACATAGAAAATAAAGATACAAGCAAAATAACAAGTATGTTTAGAATTCATGCAGGTATAGGTAAAAAATACACACAAAATAAACAAAAATAAAACAAGTTAGAACATAGGAATGACAAGAAAATAAAGATACAGAAGAAGAGACAATAAAAAAAACTAATCTTACAGACAAAAAATACTAAATTGTAATAATACTAAAATGCCAACTTTAGTAATCAATAACCAATAACAACAACATTATTTATCAAGTAACATCTGTTCAATTACCAAATCCTTCTTATCCTCTTATCTGTGCCCTGTGTGATCCTCAAACATTCACCGACCAGATACTTCAATGCAGACAAAAAGACGTCATTTGTCTGTATGTTGTTATTTGCAGCCGCACAATGGGTTCTGAGCAGTCTTCACTGCCTCACAAGAAACAGTCACAAAGAGCACCACCTGTGCGTAGAGGTCACACTATAGCTGTGTCCACTGCTCAAGGTAATATGTTATGGAACTCATTCATTATTCAGCTCCATTTTGGCCACCACAATAAGTACATCACACAAACATATGTCTCAGTGGGGAGCGAACCCACAACCTCATATCACAACTGGCTAGTTGCTTGCTGGTTGTATTATTCTATAACGCGCGTCTGTGAATGATCGACGATTCACGATCTATTAATACATCTAATAATTTTATTGGTATATGATTTATAAAGTGGAATAATTAGGCTGGAATCATTCATAGTCGCGCATCTTCTATTGGCTCATAATTGAGTTAATTAGTCATTGCTACATGAGTTAGATAATACTAAGTGTATCATTTAACTCATGTAGCAATAACAATCCCCATTACAGTGGCACATGCCGAGTGGCTCGTGTATTAAGATTGTAGTTCCCGGCACTGCGGCACGGCGGCATGTCCCCGCATTCGGTGCATGTGTAGTGATGGTGAAAACAATACATATTATTAGGGTATTTACTATTATTAGAAATATCGAAGGTATAACGGAGGTATTTAGGAAACTAGTTGGGGGTAGTTAATAATGACTAAAAGTGGGAGTAGTAAATGTTTAATATAAAACAGAGTGCCTTCCGCGCTCCGGTGTTCAGTTCAGTTGTTTTGTAAAGTAGACGAGACAATAGCCAGTATATTCGTGGTTCGGTGTTGTAAGAGTTAATCGTAATCAGTTCAATGGCCGCGTAGTTAGTTCAGCTTAGAGGGTAATGCTGGTAGATTAATTATAAAGAGAAGCCTTAAGTGAATCCTGACATGAGTGTGTGTTAATATTAAGCACTGAGATGTGTAACAGTGCCGTGTAAATCAATCAATAATGTTTTGTTGATGTTCCTAACAATATGTGGAAGCTGCATTTATTCTGCATTTTTTTCCACACTTGGCATGTTCCACGTTTTTGTTAAATGCAATTCTAAACGGACCATATAAATAATGTGCATTTAAAAACGGCAGATTGCGTCCCAGTCCCAGTGTCCAAACAGAACACTTTCATTCCAGATGGTTCAAGGAGTAAGACCACGACGAGTGGTAACAACTCGCCCGGTGCCAGCGTGTGTTCAGATTCAGAACTACCCTACATCTCTTATACAGTAGACAGGCCTATAGGAGGTCAGTATACAATAAACATGTTATATTTTACTTATTTCCAGGTTCATTACGGCTATCTTCAAAATTTAATGAAAATATCTCGCTACTTGATTAAATGTTAATTATCACTTGCTTTAACGGCAAGGAAAACATTGTGACGAAACCTGCATACCCGAGAATCCACATAAACATTTCGAAGGTATGTGAAGTCTACCAATCCGCATTAAACCAGCGTGGTGGGCTAAGGCTTAACCCCTCCCATGAGTAGTGGAGGCCCGTGCCCAGCAGTGGTAATAACATTTAGCATTAGATGTATATACAGTGTGTTGCAGAAAGATGGTACTAAACAAAATTCCACGTGTCCAGTTGGCGATAAGTAAATTAATGGTAAATAAAAAAATACAAATAATGTGTGTGCAATTCACACACGCTAGAAGTGAAACTTGAGAAAAGTTACTTACGAGTTAGCTTTGTAATACGCAGACACACACACGTGTATTCACACACATACTAAGTACTAACTAGTACAATATTTCAAAACCATTAAAGAACTACGTCAATAACAGTAACCACTTCGATTCCACTCGATCACACCCCATCCCACCCGATCCCACTCGAATCCCCTCGAATATATATTCTGTCTCATTCTCACGTAGGCTTAGTCCTATAGATTTATGTGTTTGTCTCTTTTTACTATCGCGTTTTCCGTTTCATCGAGTTTCAAATCATAACGGTGCTAAAGAAGTTTTACTTCAAAAAAATGTAAGTTGTATGGGAATTTTGTAGCGAGACCTTAAAATTGTATTGTGACTTCTAAAGCATCCGATGGAATGTTAACTGGTTATTTAAGCTATTGTGTTAAATACCATAGATATACTTCGTTACCATTTATTAGTGACTTCAGGATCTGACTGCCGCGGCAGCGCAGTTATTATTGCACATGCGTTATTACTGCTGTGCTGAGGTTTCGGGTCCGATCCCCGGGATAAAGTGATATTGTTTATATATATATATATATATTGTTTATATTATATTGTGAGTTTTTATAATCAGCCCAGAGTCGGAAATTGCCCGGTATGGCGATAGGCCAGACCCTACCACATTATAGGATCATAATAAATTCGGTGAAAAGTGGGTGTACTGGTTACACCTCTGTCTACCCCTTCGGGGGTTACAGACGTTAGTGTATCTTTATGTATTCAAGATATGAGACTAAAAACCAAGAATTATAGTTCATAAAACACGTTTTAATAGCTAGCTGAACTAAAGAATAGAAAACAATTAGAAAAATATACGGTTCCCGTGGGATAGATTTGTTTTTGATATTTACAGAGCAAAGGATTGACGTGTTTTTGCATGTTCGTAGTGTAGGGGTCGAAGAATTACATATGCTACTTTTTATCCAGATAAAATAACAGTTGTATCCTACAGGGACCGTGCGTTTAAAAGGAGTTTTGTTACAATTCGTGAAATACAGTTTTAGCGCCTTTTCCTCAAGGTGGCTCGACCAACTTACCTAGTAACGAAAAATATTCTCTAAACCTACTAACACAAACTAATTTTATAATTGCGGAAGTAAATGTGTTTGTTATCTTTTCAATACTAAACGGTTGAACGGATCGTAATAAAATTTGAAAAGGTTATTATATCATGGAGAAGGACATCGGCTGTTCTCAACAAATAATCTTACAGGGAGTGAAATAACGGTTGAAAGTTTATATAGGCAGTCCATCATTCCTCAAGTTAGGGATCTGAAAATTCATATTTAGGCTATTGGCTATAAATAAAGAAATACTTGTTTAGTTTTTTTTTGCAAAATCATCCCGAGAGAGGGCAAAGTAAGGGGTTAATATTATAAGGTATTCTTAGAGGCACTCTCAAGATTCAGGCATAACCCCAGAAAGGTAGGAAGATCGTCAGTGCAGGAGACAACTCCTGGGATTGTATACTTTTCTCCCATAAATAACATAGCTGGTAACAGTTATAATATAAATATATTACTAGCTATTATGTTGCTAGCGTATATTTATTTAAAAACCGGCGTTCATAATGAAACCCTCCTCAGATTCCCCAAAAACCCTGTCTAAAAGCGCTCGCGCAGTAGACAAGAGATCATTCCCTCGGAGACCGGGCGGTAGTGGTGTGGCGGGTACAGTACAGAGACGAGGGCGGCGCGCGAGAGACATCGTGGTAGTGAAGAGAGCCGCCGACCAACACGACTGCGAGGATGTCAGGAGGCTGCAGGTGAGAGGAGTAGGGAGGTCGGTGGTGTAGACCTGGTGGTGTGGCGGGTACAGTACAGAGACGAGGGCGGCGCGCGAGAGACATCGTGGTGGTGAAGAGAGCCGCCGACCAACACGACTGCGAGGATGTCAGGAGGCTGCAGGTGAGAGGAGTAAGGGGGTCGGTGGTGTAGACCTGGTGGTGTGGCGGGTACAGTACAGTACAGTACCGAGACGAGGATGCCAGCCGTTTGGTTAATCGCCCACGGCAGCCTTCAAGCTGTACTAAAAATGTAATATACCAGAAAAATCAGAGCTCGTTTGAAACTCCTCTTCAAATTATTGTAATTTTTTTATTTTGTTTCAAGGAAATTCCAACATTCTTGCCTATAATGCGGGGTACACTCGGCCTACCCGGTGCCAGGGACCCTGAAGTGTTGGAAGGTAAATACATGAAATATAAACCGAACTATTCGAACAACATCGTAAGCTGTTATTATATAACGATGCAAGTTATAAGAAATAATATTTTAAAATAATTACTGAGTAAAACAATGAAGAACGTAAATGACTTAAACTATCTAACCGCCCATAACAATTCAGACATTTCTCCAGGTTTAGATTATAAACCGTGGGTGCGTCTAACATCTCGGCTGCAAGCACATCTGGCGGCGTGCGCGCATCCACTCGCCGCAGAGGAACTCAGCCTGGCAGCCAAGATTAAAGAGGTAACTTAGGTCGTGGCGGATGTAGAGATGAAGAGAGTGTAATGTGTGTTAATTTTAACTGAACTTGATGAAAATAAAGAGGGTGGGGTATTAAAGGGGTGTAAGAGTAGTATCTCTAGAAGTTAGTGAGAGAGTTAGCGATGATGACGTTTGAGGTGTGAAGTGAATTGTTTATTCATTGATCGAGTGAATAATCAAAGTGTTAATAAATAATATTTAATGAAAGTAGAACGTATTACTAAAAAAGTATATATTTGTGTACGGCCTGTGCATGAATACAGCACATGTTAATAATGTTTACTGTCGTACAGTCTATCTTGAAGACAAGGTCACATTTCCCTCATGATTCTAGACAGAGGCAGAGACATTGCGCCTCCACTCTGCTGTAGTGGAGCGACAACGCAATAACGCGCGCCACGCCGAGAGACTCGCGCGCGCGCACCAACTCGCACAACATCTGTCGCGCTCAAGATCACTGCTCGAACAGGTTGACATACATACACCACACATATACACACACACACATACACCCGCACACACACCCATACATACACACACACACACATCCGCACTAATAAACGAACATTACAATAGTGAGCTGAGCCCCCTTTGAGCAACAGCATGTATAAATTTTCTATTGATATTAAAAATTCCACGGCATGAAATACTATTTCTACTAGATAATATCTTATTTATTGTAAATTTAACTAAAACCCAAGACGCCATCCGGTTTTTGTTAGGTATTGAGGTATTTTTAGACTTTATAGCACATTAATTTTTTTGTATAAGCGACCGACCTTTAGGTAAACTATATCGATTAAGAAAATGAAAATAAAAATCGGTCCTCGTTGGTAAAAATATGAACGTTACCTGAATAAATATGAACTTGAATTGAAAATTTTCATTAATATCAGTTTTAAAAACATTACTCAATTATCTATTCTTAACGATAATAATTTGAGTCACTGTACTTGCCTCAGCGAAAACTGACGTAGTTACGTATTTTGACAGACGCTACAAGACATTGAAGAATTAAACAGTCTTTTGCCTGAAGACAAGAGATTGGAGCCGTTTGTGTGGAACGAAGAGTCTGCCACATCTGAGAGACGTTGAAGGTCATCTCATCACTATCCTGGGCAAATAAGGGGGCAGACCTTCCCCAAAAATACGCAGTGATTCGCTTAAAGTTTTCCGAATCTATGCTGTACGGCTGATGGACAGGATCTAAGAGTCATGAGGAATAATAAAATATACTATAGTGGTGTTTGTTTCATTTTTTTAGACCGTGAAATGACGACTAATTTACGTTATTTAAAATGTTTCCAGCGCTGAACAATCCCGATAACCATTCACAAATACAGTTTGTAATATACGGATTGAAATAAAATAATGATGGCAAAAAAGCTCTCCATGACATAACTTTGAATAGGTACCGACTTTCTGCAACTGCCTGTATATACAATGTTGCCCATTTTCGAATTGTTTTGAACAGATACCAACTTTATGGTACAGCCTGTACATATAACGATGTCCCGTTTACTGTTTGTATTAAATAGATACCGACATTCTACCACAGCATGTAAAGTGAGTCTGGCAAAAGTGAAACGCTGAAATTATATTGTTAAAATAACTATCATAAAAGGATAGAAGAAAGGAAACAAAAATAGCACAATTAAATCTATAATATTTAGGTTTTTTATAGAAAAAGATTATCGTTTATTTGAATATACATTTATATTAGGTACCTACCTAATTTAATACAAAAATTAAACGCAATACATATTTGTTTCTGGCCTAAATTTGATTCTGCCGCTCATACTCCACTTAATCCTTTTAAATCAGAGACTTGTGTCGTCAACACACCGTATTAGTGTTCATATTATCATGGCCGTGTTCCGCTATACACTGCGCCACTATTCAGTGCTCTCATACTGCCGCAGTATCATGTGACGTCAAAAATCTTCGCCATTTTTGTACTGAGAGCTCAGGCGTTATCGAAGTAAGGCGCTCTCAGTGCTTTGGTCACGTGATCAACAGCGTTCAGAAACAGTGTCTCCCGGTTTTGTATATGAAATTTCCCCATTTCAGGTTTAATTGTTCCCTATAAAGATACATTTCCGAAATTTTCCCCAAAATATTTTTCCTTTTTATCTCAATGTTATAACAGGAATATCGGAATAAAAACAAGCCTTTTTTACGTCCAGTGGCCCACTTTTTTGTTTTATATCACGATGATGGCAAACGAGCCTGCGGCCCGCCAGATGGTAACTGGTTACCGTAGCCTATGGATGCAGCAACATTAGGAGCATCACATACGTCATGCGCGTTGACGACCCTTCAAAAACCTATTTACTCGCTTCTTGAAGGAACCCATACTGTAGCCCCTTGGACATCTCGGCAGGAAGCCTATTCCACATTAATTTCATACTAGTGAAAGTTCCATCAACTTCGATCCAGCTGTTTGGGAGATTACTTGGAACAGACAGACAAAAAATAAAAAATATATTTTGCTATAGGTATCAGTTATGCTCTCATATAAATTTCTAAATAAATGGTAATTTTGATATTACAAACAGACGCTTCAACATTATTTATTTGTATTGATTTGACATCTACTAAAAATGAAACACAGTTTTCATCTATTTACTTCATTCAAAATTACATACATTCAACTTTCTAACACCTTTCTCTGATTGGTACACGAGATGAGATGTTTGACTCGCCATTGGCGTGTGGCAGCGGCACGACCGCGACGCGCTGCAGCGGGCTTGTTATCGAAAGAATAATGTTAGCAGCATTTACGCCTGCCATTTCAATTACGACACATAGAAGAAATCTTAGATATCTTTTATTAATTAGACACAGAATTAGTTCTCTCCAAACTTTCGCCAAAATAAATAAAGAAGTGGTCGAGGGTGTGGTTTCAGAGTACTCAGAAATCCGCAAAACGGCCAAACAGTTTCGGCAGTTACAACAATAGTAGCACATGGCAGACTCCTCCTTTCTAGTTGCTTAGGCCCTAGGAAATGTGTCGATACTTTAAGGTATACTTATATATATGTAGGCAAAACGGTCATTATTATTGTCGTGGTGTGCGTTCGGACGAAGGTGGCGCAGCGGGGTGCCCGGCCCCTCTGAATACAGTGATGACGCGCGCCGCGCCATCCATTTAGTTGCGACACTGACGTCACGGAGTGCGCGCGCGCATACTGCTCGCGGACCGCGGCTCGCTGCCCGCTGCCGCCTTCGTCCAAACCACGTGTGTTTAATATTATATGTACACAGTGATTTCATGTTCAGACTGTTTCAGTAAGGACCGACTGCTTTAAGAAATCGAGATTTTTATCACTATCACGACGGTCATGTGTGGCACTAGGTCTTCTAATGAGTTCTATTTCACAATATTTCAAAAAGGCAACTTAACATACATTGAGCTGCTCTAATCTAAGGTAATTAAACTTAAATCGTATATATTATATGACCTATGATTATAATTATATGACCAAATATTGTTAACCGGTGTGAAAAGAGCAACGCTATAGTTTCTTGCCCGTTCTTCTCTAGCGAGACTGCATTCCGAACATAACATTTTATGGATTCAATAAATATTTGATTTGATTTGATTTGTACTATTTCACGCGTAGTGTAAGCTGTTTAAAAAGTAAAGTGCAATTGGACGTACGGAACTCTTTCATTTTTGTGAACCCTGCGCCAATTTCCTACAATATACTTTCGTTTCGGTACTTATACGAGTACGATACTTTTTTTCGATACTACTCATGAGTACAGTATCGATACTTTCTATTCGATATCGTATCCCTATAGTTCGGGGATTACAGGCGTATGTATTGTATGTTTTCCTTAGTAAAAAAAAAACAATATTTTGTTAGTGGAAATTTTGGTGGTTATGTGTATATGGTATTGTGTTATAGGACAATAGGGTATTTGACAATTTTTGAAAATTGATGGACATCGATAGAGGACTCTTTACTTATAGCCCCCGTAATATTTTTATTATTGAAATATAATCAATTTATATAAAATCCGTGTTTTAATTTTTTCATATATAATTTCGCGCTAAAACGCTTTGTCACGTGACATTATCTTTATGTGACGTCATCGCACATATACAAACATTCGTGACACCTAACAACATAACAAATTATTTGCATTTATCTGTTTGTTTTTCCACAAAAATGAATGCGCCAGCATATAAATATTATTCAATGTCTTTGTGTAAAAACTCGACACTAAATCCCGATAAATTGTTCATCCATGTGCCAAAATCCAAAGTTTTAAGAAAGAAGTGGCAGATTTCGACTATCAGCCCTTGCAATGCCTTCTTCCATTCTTATAGAAAACTTGAAGACGAAATTAACACGTTTCCACACGTTTACACATCGAAAAATATGTTCTTCCTTATAATTTTATTTGTCGCAGGATGCAATGTTTATGTGCGACGTCGTCACGAGTAATGGCGGCCGGTATTGCTACGTTTTGGCACCGAGTGATACAGATTAAAAATTCTAAATTTTAATGACGAAAATAAAATGTTTATAATACATTTAAAATAAAAAAATGTATTTAATAAATATGTTTGGCCACTATCCTTTCTCCTAGTGCAGTTTTATATTATTTGGTTACACCAGTCAAAGACCCTATTTTTGTTAGTGGTTTTCTGGTGGTAGTTGCATCTGGGGGAGAACTAGTTTAGTTGTTGGCAACACTGAGGAGCACTGTACAGTGCTTGCAGTGTTTTTCGGAACACAGCCCATATAGCGTGGCGACGCATCACGTGACGCTAACAGTCGGTCTGACCATGGTCTGACCCAACGGCCGCCGCATAAGATACAAGTCTAGGCAGCGCAAAGTAATTTTAAAAGAATTGAGAGTGTAAGGTCGTGCATTGGAATAAAAACTAGAAAATCAATTTTAACTACGAACTTAATTACATGTTAAAACTGCAACGGCAAGACTGATCAATTAATTTACTGTTTTTTTTTATTTTAAACATTGCTCTCTCATTCCAACTCGTTGCAATTTACTTATGTCAACAAGAGTACATATTATATATTATAATTTTTTATATGTCATCAAGCTCCGCCTTGAAGCTTATTTTTCGACATGACGCCATTTTATGAAAACACTTTGCTAAGTAGTTTGACTGTCATTGATGTATCGTGCGAGATTTGTTTTACGATTTCAAGTGAATTGTGCGTGTTTAAGTAATTTTTGTTGTGGTACAAAAGACAATAAGATCGATGCAAATATGACAAAGTGTGGCATCATAGGATGCAGTTCAGATTGGCGAAGATATAACGAAGGATTGTAATTTTTCAGGTTAGTTGCATATTTTTCTATTTTCGTGTTTAATTTATGCATATATTTGGTTTGGAGTCCATATAACGAATTTCCGATTGTGTTTTCTGCTAATATTTGTAACCAGAAATACTTCTACTAGTTATAATAAAAGAAATAAACATATGTAATGTTTACATGAAAACGTAGTGCTGCACTCGTACCCATCGTGTTCATTTTCTTATCGATACGAATGAAATAATTTTGAGCCTTTTAATTTTAAGTACTGTAATACATATTATTACATCGGGGATATAGGAAAAATTTATATATTGTAAAATAATGTTTATATATTAATTTTGTATATTATAATTTCAGATTTCCAGTGAAGGATAATCTTAAAAGATTATGGAAGGACATCATAGGCCTGAAAATATACAACCCGTGTCAGCTATAAGAATATGTTCTAAGCATTTCGAAAAAACTGTATTAGAACTTTAGAAGTCGTGCGTCTAAAAGACATGAAAAAAAACATCCGGAACATCGAAAATAAACTTTTTAACTAAGTCCGTATTATTTCGACATGAATAAATTATTTTAATAAAAATATATTTGTTTATTTATTTAGAAGATTTTGTAAATGAACAACACGCCAAACGTGTGCCATAAGATAATTTTCAGACATTATTGATTATTTTATGTTTGTAATTTTATGATCTATCAGAATAATGGTAATAAATTGTCCTTAATTTTAATTGAGTCAATTACATTATTATGGTCAATGTGTGCAAAAAAACGATTTTATCGATAATACGATATGAATACTATCGTTGAAATGAATACAACACAATTTGCAGTGGGCGGAGTTGACGCCATTTTAGGGAAACATTTGGCTTCAGGTCACGTGGTCTTGTGTGATACCTATCCCCTTCTATATATCAATGACCCCAACTCTAGACTCCCGACAAAAACCGGATGTATACTGGTTGACCCTGGAACTGTGTACGGTGGTCGCTACCCGGGCGGATATGAATGTCCTACCACCAGCAGATATATCCTATAACAGCATTGTATAAAAACTCGCATTATTTATTTTAAAAATAACAAGATATGGCATTACAAGTATTCAAACTCACAACCATTGAATAAGGATTTACTAAATAAACTATACATAAAGAAAATATTATATACAATTAATGTGTCGCCTATAAACAGTGTTTACTAGGGTTTTTTTATTTTCTATGGAATGCCCTTTGATAAGTATATTAATTTCAACGATTTTCTAAGAGTTTTTTTTACGTTACTTATCAAATATTTATGAGGCCGCCAGCGCAAAAGTGGCCTTAGCTAAATAGTAATAAGCAGAGACAATGAGTATGAAAATAATGGGGTTTGTATATTCATGAATTTTAAATCAATGTACATAAATGCAATTTTTGCAATGCCATCTTGTTGTCATCATATTGACAATTGGTGAAACTAGAGATAGGCCGGTTTTGCATTAAATTTTCGCACATTTTAAATCATTTGTAGTACATAGGTCAGATTATGTAAAATTGAGGGTTAGGCCACTTTTGCACTGACAGCCTCTTATGTGGTATGGTGTCTGTTGGGCGGGGATGACGGAGGCGGTGGGAGACAGAGCGCATACATATTCGTTCATTTAATTATTTAATAAGGTATATCCACAATATTCATAAATTACATTGTATTATTATTTAACACATCACAAGAACAGTTATGAATATCAATTAAAGACATAGAATAAGAACGAAAATAGCACACATAAATAGACAGGATAATATTTTTTTTACACCCAACAGACACATGTAGTTTTTTTTGTAACAACAAACACCAGTGCAATATACAGCGATCTATATGTACTACGTACTGGATGCGGCGACCAGAACTAACATTATGTTCCACCGAGTTGAGGTGTATACTCCACACGACGTTAGTGTGCTTCATGCCACCTACGAATGCACACCAGTATAATTTCAGTCATTTGTAGCGACATTCCCGAACAAATCTGCCTTAAATTTATTTACAGTGAAACTGTTAATAGTACATATATGAGGTAAATAACATAATTTCATAACGTTTAGAACGTAATATCAATAAATATTAATTAATTTCAATTCTGAATACGGGAAGTCTATATTTCACAACAAATGCATTATATAGTTTGTCCCGTTTTAGCGCGCGGAAAGTCCTGTTCGAGAGACAGTGACGGGAGTTATAACTTCCAAATAGTTCTGAGTAAAATGATAGATGGCCTTAGTGGGCGGACAAGGTTTTCGGAACATCTTTTTTGTTCGACAGTTCGTGTCTATAGAATATAAGTCAATGGCAATATATCTTACCTAAGTATTAATACAAATGTATACATTATTGTACTACCCACACCATTGTCCCCAAATTAACTATACAATATACAAAGTCACTAAACTCAATGCAAATCAAAAACCAAAACGAAACAACAAATCTAGACAAATTTTAACTTTGTTTACTTGTATTTATATGTCGGACTTCCGAGTATAATGAATACGGAGACTGAATTGACCTTACAAATAACTTTATGTTTTCTAAATTGTGGGTACCGTCAGTTGTTTTACTATTTTAAAGGTAGTTTTGAGTTGTTTATTGGATGATCTCACTCGTAGAGGGGCCGAACGGAAAACACAATATAAAGAGTGCCTCATCATTTAGCGAAGATTCAGGAATAATTATTAGACGAGTCTACATCCTATCTCAAATAGTTTAGTAATTTAGAGGTCGTAATACCTAAGTTCTGTTTAAATGATCGTTGCCTGCAATCAATGTAATAATTGAACGCGATGTGCGTCTCAGTGCAAAGTGTAGGTAATTGTAAACCATGATTTTCCTTGACAGTTCTTTTTTTCATGGATTATTGTATTCCGAACTGGCAGTAGCTTAATAAACTGTGAAGTGTTCAACTCGTGTTATTTCTACGAATCTATCATACGATAAGCATCCTGACTATATCTGAAGATCGGAGAGGGATGTAAAATAAGCCCTTTTCCAGCCTCGACCTATGGTGACCTGGTATGACTTCATGACCTTTCACCTGGACATATACAAGATTAGTTTTTGTATACCATAAAGCCGAAACACCCAAATTAGATTTTGGTATAAACGATCAGATAAATATATGACATAATGATAAGGAAAACTCACGCGTTGACATGCAAAAATAATTAATCCCGTTTCTTGAACGACGCATGGGCATACGCGTGCCGCGCGCTGTCGTTTGTTTCGCGCGAACACACATCACTGGTAGTATTTACACTGTTTCGTTTATTAATCAACATTTTAACAATAAGGCTGCGTTTCCGCCAGGGATGTGGAGAGATTGAACGTCGCGTCGTCCCGTAAGGTTCTCCAGGCGTAGCCTTGGCTCACATTAAACAATGGTCACTTCGGTCGACCGCGGTCGGAGGATGAAACTGGCCGTAGTCCCTCAGTCGTTGCGTGGCAGTAAGCATCGTTTGTCAAGTCACGACACGCGTCTACCAAAATGCTCTTCATAATATTTCACTGCCGCGGACACATTATCACCACAATTAGCGAGATTACGCACCATCTCTGTATATTAACGTTGCTGTAACGAAAAGCCATCACGAAATCGGCACGCGCGCGCCTTCCTATGCGTATGCGGCGATACTTCCGGGCGCGGGGTGACTAATTAATCCAACAGACCGCCCGCGCGATTTGATCCAAGAACATTCTTTTCGCCTTAAGTGATGTAAGGGAAACCTTGCACTACGTAAAACCTGTATCAGTGGTATTAAGAACTAAGAGGGACTACAGTCCCACAACACCTAGACCCGAAACAAATATCTGTCTGTCACAGAAACATTTGTCTCGGTGTGGGAATCGAACCCACGGCCTCTCGTTTCACAGCCGGCTTCGCGCATGCTGCGCCACGGACGCAATGCCTGCGAAAAATAAGATTAGATTACATTATTAAAACAAGGTTATGTCGCTAAATTATAATTGTCCTTTTTTGCTACATAGATATATACATATAAAGGATTTTCTCCTGTGAGTATCCTAATCATGCTCTTTAAATGACTATTATGTGTAAACATGTAAAACTGCATTGTTCTCATTGTAACGGCTTTTATCTGTGTGAGTTTTGATGTGTCTCTTTAAATTACTATCAAAGGTAGATATATAATTACAGTATTGACATTTGAACGGTTTTTCTCCTGTATGAATTCTACTATGGCTCTTTAACATACTCTTATGTCTACATGCATAACTACAGTATTGACATTTAAACGGCTTTTCGCCTGTGTGAACTAGAATATGGCTCTTTAACATACTCTTTTGTCTACACGCATAACTACAGTTTTGACATTTAAACGGCTTTTCTCCTGTGTGAGTTCTAACATGGGTCTTTAAACAACTACTTTCGATACATTTATAACTACAGTATTGACATTTAAACGGCTTTTCTTCTGTGTGAATTTTGATGTGTCTATTTAAACCACTATTAGATCTACATGTATAATTACAGTATTGACATTTATACGGCTTTTCTCCTGTGTGAATCCTATTGTGGACCTTTAAACTACTATTTACTGTACATGTATAATTACAGTATTGACATTTAAACGGCTTTTCTCCTGTGTGAGTTCTAATATGCAGCCTTAATCTAACATTATTTGAACATATATAACTACAGTATTGACATTTAAATGGCTTTTCTCCTGTGTGAGTTCTAATATGCAACTTTACTCTACTACTACGTGCATGTGTATAATTACAGTATTGGCACTTATACTGTTTTTTGTTCGAACTATCCTTTATATATGTAATTTCACACAATGATTTCCAGTTTTTTATTTTCTTCTCATTTGAGTTAATAGTCACAGGTTTATGTCCACTAATATGTTTGACAAGAACAGCTTTCGTCTCACATGTTTTACCACAATGGTTGCATGTAAAAGTGTTTTTTACGAATAGCTTCCTATTTTCGTCATTTACGATTCGGGATAAGTTATTTGAATCGGGTGCTGTGTTTGCTTCAGTTTCAAAAATGTTTTCCTTCTTCCCACTTTCTATAGCATTGGCATTGCCGTGTTGAATGTTGTGATTATCACTCAACTTAATTTTTTTGATTGACGGAGCACCTTTGCGTACTAAAAGAAAATATTATGAGGTTTTAATAACATGTACTGGATAAGATAAAATATATATATTTTCAAACTGAAGCAATAGATGACATTGGTATCAAAGTTTAATAAATTGTGAATAAAGGGCGTTTTTAGCGGGTGTTTATACTTTAAATATTTTTATCGCTTATTCGCAAAAACAGAATACAAAAGTTACGCCCGCCTACAATACGTAAGGAGGCGTTTTAATTTTTAAGCTTTTTAAAATAATAAGATTATTAATAACCGTAATGTCCAAGAAGGAAAGGATTGGCTCTGATTAGTATACATACGTTGTATACTACTACAACAAGGGGCTCCTCATGACTCATGTCTCCTACACTTACATTCAACATCAGAACCATCGTCGACAATCTCTTCATTAGCGTCACTTTCATCTTGCTTTTCTGTATTTATAAATTCATTGTATTCTGGTATTTGTAAGGACTCTATATTGGTAAACGTCAATGAATCTAACAAACCATGCGTCAGCCTGTCTAAAAAACTAATCGGTCTCTCAAGGAGCTGCAAAAGAAAATAACTACATTATATTTACTCATGTACTATTTGAAGAATGATTTGAATAAGATAAATATTTGCGCTGTTCTAAATTGTTCTGTCCCTATTTATCCAAAGGATTTATTTCATGCTGAGAGTTCGAGCACAAATCCAACACTAGAATATAACTTTTCTTTATCCTGGCACGGCAAATTGACCACACTGCACCTGATGGTAAGCGCAGTGCGGTCCAATTAGAGTAGCGAGAGACGGATCTATCCCCCCCTAGTCAACACAATCATGCCGGCCTGCTTTTTCACACTATGCCATGGGCAAGAAGGTGAAGAAGTGGTCAAGGGTATATTGTCAGAGTACTCAGAAACGGCCAAACATTGTACCCTAACGTATATAAACCCCCTACAAAACTGATCATATACTGAATATGTCTGATAGTATATTCAAACACACCATAATTTATATCTAATTATTCATGAACTAAATTATGTTTTGATTGACTACTGTTAGTTAAGTATAAATAAGAATGCGTCGATATGATAGTGGAGAAGAGAGTATTTGTTGTTATTTATTTTATTTTGAACTTTATTTCATTTGCACCAGAAAAACTAACTACAAGCCTATTTTGAACAAACAGAACTAATTTCGAAAATGATGCAGCTTGTATGTGCAAAAGTAGGTCTGTAGTGGGAATATTAGACTATTTCTCTATAGACTATATATCTATTAGATATATATATATATATATCTATTAGACTATATCTGCACCTTCACTGTGGCACTGGGCTATACATTTATTTATTTATAATTAATTAACACAAAATCTTACAGTAGAAATACACCAAGACGCTTAAGTTTAACTCTAATCAAATAAAAAGACTAAAATCAGACAACAAAAATAAAAATAATTTCTTACTTATGGAGTATTTTTAGGAACAGGACAAATAAAAAATTAAATAATAAACAAATTAAAAATTACATAAATAAATATGCATTCCTATGTGTGATATGACTACTATAAAATAAATAAATAACACCCAATGGTCACACACATAGCCCCGACCCCGTCTTGTGTTGTGGGTATCAGGGACAACAAGAGACTTTCGGTGTCACAACACCCAGGCCCCGGACACAAATATCTGTCTGTGACACAAACATTTGTCCCGGTGTGGGAATCGAACCCACAGCCTCTCGTTTCACAGCTGGCTACTTGCCAACTGCACCACAGAGGCTGTCAAATAATCACTAATTGTCACAATCAACAAATAATACACGGCACTGCACTAACACAGAGGCTTTGTCCACTACTGATCCAATGTGTGTACTATGAGTCAAAAATAATAGAAAATAATTGGTCATCTGGGTATACCTCACTCCTAATTGGCAGAATTTGTTTGAGCAACTCCTCTGATCTCTGTGACTTTGTTACAAGCTGCTGGCAGTTCTTTAACTGACAATAACATATGTAACATGCAAAGTATAGATTTCCATCCTCTTGAACCTGTTGATTAAAATAAATTGTTAATTTGAGTAAATCAAACCCTGCATGTGGATAGAGGGGTACTGATGGTTGTCTATTGTACACATGAGGACTATCTAAGGTGTCTTTTATAGAAATGTGGAACTTAGTTTTACACCATAGGGCAGATATCAGACTATTCAAGGAGTCAATATGAATACAGTAATACCCCAGACTATTATAATGTCTCGGGACATTATAATAGCAAATGAAAAGATTGAATATGTAAAAGAATATGAGTATTTAGGACAGCTAGTATCATTTAAAAATAATACAGGAAAGGAAATAGAAAGGAGGATAACTTTAGCCAGGAAGAAATATTAGGGATTGAGAGAAACAATGAAAAATAAAGACATCAATATAACTATAAAGAAAAAACTTTACGATGTAGTGATATTGCCATGCCTGACATATGGTTGCCAGATGTGGTCACTAAGAAAAGAGGACGAAGAAAGAATAGCTATCTGCCAACGTGAAATGGAAAGATGCATACTTGGCATAAAACTATCAGATAAAGTTAATAATGTCAACATCAGGAAAAAAACAAAAATTATAGATGTAAGATAAAGAATAAGACTACTCAAGTGGCACTGGTAACGGTATCGAGCCTCTAAGTCTAAGGAGAGACATAGCCTCCTTGTGTGTGTTCTACCGTTTGTATAATGGGTTGTGTTCCGAGGAATTGTTTGACATGATGCCCACGGCTACTTTCTACCATCGCACCGCTCGCCATCGACAGGGAGTTCATACTCACACTTTGGAACCTAAATGGTCGCGCACAGCGCGGTTTCAGAGGAAATAGTATAAATAGTCTCTACAGGCAGCTGAAACATATGGCTCAGAGAGTTCAGGACTAAGCCTACCTTATTTGTTAACTTTTCGTACACATCTTGAACTTCCGATCCCGTTATTCGATGTAATCGGACGTTGTTGTTGAGACATATTCTGCATATTTTTAGTTCTAACATTTTTTTTGTATGTTAATACACACAGTAAGGCTAAGGGCTGACCCCTCTCAATAGTAGAGGAGGCCCGTGCCCAGCAATGGGACAATGGTTAATACAGGGCTGGTAATATTATTTTATTACACACAGTAATATAATCGTAATAATAATAAAACTAATAATCAATTATATAAATTGTCACTGTAAAAAAAATGTAAAACCGGAGTTACGTATACTCTAATTTTTAATTAATTAGATTAAAATTGACATTTGTTGGGTTGCCACTAGGAGTGTTCGCAACGGCTATATATTGAAAACGCGTTACAACGATACACTACTTTTAAAACGCCTATTATTTTTTACGCTTATATTATATATTAGTTTAATATATCACTTCGCTTCGTAGACGCGATTAGATTATCGACACAAAGCACGCCGTGCGCTGTTAAACATTACCTAATTAATAATTATGTCTATGGACCTATTTCTTAATTTTTTGGGTTAAAATTATTTTTAACCAATTTTTGTATACAATTTGTACCCGATTATAACCTGTTTTGTATGTAATAAATAAAAATAAAATAATTATTTATTTACACAAAAATAACGTTTAAAATTTTTAATATCATGAAATAAACCAACACAGGGATTTCACAACTCAATTAAAACATATATCGACACCGCAAACTACTTCATACAAGTCCAACGAAACGAAGTCATCCGCAGTGACTATATTCAAAAAATAATATAACGTGTACGAAAGAATATAAAGGAACATAAAAATATTAGTTTGCCTATTATATTTACTATGCAATTCAATACAGTTCTTATACGGTTTATCTTAGAGCATAATTTAGCATGTGACAAAAATATTATTCAACAAAGTGTTAGTGGACTTTTAATGGGCCGTTGCGTTTCGTCACTTTGGCAGTGTGCGTATGTAGTGTGCATGTGATGTCGATTGTGTTTGTGTGCCCATGGCCGGCGGTTTTGGTCGCATGTGTGTAATAAAAATTATCGTTCCATATAAATAACACTTGCCTGCTGTAATAAATAATAGGCTACATGATTATGTATAAATAATAGGTTATTTTATCGGTTATCTAATATAACGAACACTGCTAGTTGCCACGTTAGTTTTTGTTTTTTTATTTCATTCTTTCTTTTTAAGGCAAAGGTTTTCCACCATGCAGCCTTTGAATTTTTTGACAGCAGATTTGAATTGGAAATCTTCTTCTTCTCTGGTTCTTAGTGCCAGTGTAGTGTGTATTGGCACGAAACAAACGTCGTACAGTCAGCAGCAGAAGTAGCTAAACAACCAAGGTGTTCATATAGTACTACACACTCAGTGACCAAAATTATCTTCACACCAAAAGTTTCTAAATGTTGTGAGCACTCAATCTGTCAATTATAACTGAGCACATACATTGTCAAATATTTAGTAGTAAACTGTAGGCCGTTTTTATGATAAACAATCTGGTATCTAAGCAGATTTCCAGAACAAATTAAGAAACACGAATAATAAATCCTATATATATATATATATATATATATATAGGATTATATATATAGATCGCGGAAGACTTCTTGCATCTTTACAAACTACCACCCTGAGGCGTCCACTGTATGTGGCAAGATTTTAAATGTTTTGAATGCGTATTTATAAAGTTTTTATCAGTATAATTTCATGAATTGACGTGGAATTCGATTTAAATGTGATGTGTTAATATTCAGTTTCAGACATTTCCTGGTAATTTACCACATCCGTTCACCACAGTAACTATCCAGCACGCTAAATATCACCGTATACCTTCCATACACTGCAAGGATGATCCTACGTCTATCAAAACCTAGGTTTAAATCGATTCTGTATATTGTCCTACGTATAGTATAAAGATTACGCTAACCAAGTTACATCCATCAATTTTCGAAAATGTTGTAACTCCGTATACTGCTTTTGTATTGTTATATTCAGAGTACTAGATAACAAGCTTCCAGCTATACCAGCGATCATACTGTGTCTAGAGCAGTTATCACGATGTGATATTTGTTTTGGGTTTTTCTATTTTTTTTTATCCTAGCACGGCAAAGTGGCCACTCTGTACCTGATAGAAATTGCGTGCCGTCCAGTTAGAGTATCAAGTAGCGAGAGACAATCTATCCCTCGCTTTTCAACATAATAATGCTGGCCTGCTGTGTAGCTTCTTCACACTACGCCTAAAGGACCCAGGGTCATAGGAAGGAGGGAACACGATAGTTGGCAAACTGTTCCACAGCTTGATGGTGCGGCAAAAATACGAATTTGCTCTGCCCTTGGTTCAGACCGGGTTGGTAAACACCTCGAAGCTTTGGCTCCGCAAGCCAGTATGCGTGGTTCTGGCGTGGAAGGGAGATGATGGGACAAGATTAAACAATTCTTCGGAGTAGTCCCCTTGATCCAGATGATAGAACACGCTAACGATGCTGGATGAGGAAATATCCCTACGCAGCCGTAGCTGCTCCAGGCTGTTACTCACGTCTGTAATATTTACGTCAGTTTTTTATGGAACCGACACACATGCGAGCAGTATTCCATTCCAGGCCGTACCTGCGCTTTATATAAATGGTAAAGCTGACCGGGCGTGAAAAACCGCAGCACCCTGTTCAGGATACCGACCCTGCGAGAAGTGGTGGTTAATACGCCCTCCATATAACACCTTGGATTAGGATCACAGCGGATATCTATACCTAGGACACTAAAGTCATTCCGCATTGCTAGTGGAACACCCTGAAAAATGGGGTTATTGCCGATGGGAGGAACGGGGATTTCTTGCACGAGAACGCATACACCTGGGTTTCCTTGGCATTCAATTGAACCCGATTCCTGGTTCCCCATGATGAAATGAGACCCAAGGTCTGGTTGACGTCAATGACAAGATTCTCATGTCTCTTCTCAGTATACGCTCATGAACCGTGCTGTCATCTGCATAGCAATAAATGTTGCCAAGGCACAGCATATCATTAATATTCAGATTAAACAAGGAGGGCGAAAGCACAAAGCCTTGTGGTACTCCGGTATTTACTGAGATGAGCTGCAAAGCATGTGCATCAACGAGGACACGTAAACTACACTCATACAGAAAGCCGGAAATCCACTTGCTCAGGTTGTCGGGCAGACCATATGCCGGAGCTTGGAGAGAAGGCCACGATGTCAGACCCTATCAACGCTTTGGCGATGTCGAGATTCACAGCAAGAGCCTCGCCATGCCTGTCAATCGCCTCGTCCCAGTGATGTAATACAAATGCTTGAGGATCACCCATTGATCGGTTATGACGGAATCCGTATGGCCTGTCACAGATCAACGAGTTGTCATCTAGGTAGCGAATAAGTTGGCTGTTAAGCTCCATGACTTTACACATCACTGAGATGATGGTGATTGGGGAGTATTATTAGGGTCTGACCGATTATCTTCCTTTTTGAGGATTAGCTGCACATTGGCCTCCCTCCAAGATTCAAGCTCAACACCTGAGAGGTAGGACGATGGATATAGGTGTGTCAGTGCAGGAGACAACTCCGCTGCACACTTTTTGAGAAGAAGCGCTGGGATGCCATCAGGACCACTAGTCTTCCGGACGTCGAGAGACTGCAGCTCACGCCGCACATCACAATGCCTGATACGAATATCACGCATTTTGTAACCGCAGCCGGGCAGCGTAGGTGGTAAATGAGCTTTGCAATCCTTGAGTCTCGATTTGGCAGTCATTTGAGTCTCCAAGAGGGATAAATCGGCCTTCTCTTGCTTATGGACTAGTGTTCCATTTCTATATCTCAGCGGTGGCAGGGAAGGGCAAGAGAAATTAGATTAAACAGCCTTAGCCAAGCTCCTATAAGCATGCCTGCATGTCGGGTGATTGGCCGCGCTGGGCATCACTGTAACGTACTGCCTCTTGCAAGCCTTGCCAGCACAGTTGTAGGCTGCTTTTAAAGGACTTAAGATTGGGATCCTTCGTAGCCCGAACCCCGATCCATTCGCTGTCAGTTTCTTACCAAAAGCATCAGCGCATGCACGAATGAATCAGGAGCGTCCTCGGCCTTTACGTGCGATCTCAGAGGAAGGAATGTAATATTTCATTTCTAGTCTGATCTCGCAAGCAATGGCGTCGGCAATCACAGAAGGATCCTTAAGGGATGGATGCAATGCCTGGTAGGCTGGAGCACCAGTTGTATAAAGCCATGAGTCAAAACGAAGGCATGGTCAGTTCTGCAGGAGCCCAACCACAACTCATCGTGTGCGTCGAAGTCTCCAGAACAACCAATTCCGCTATTGGGAATTACTCTTGCGCGTCGTCTGTCGCCTGGCTAATCTACTCAAATAGCCGAGTTGTCTGCACGTCTCCGTCGTGTGACCTGTAAAGGCACAAGTGAACCCGACTCTAAGGCAGGCAGGGAGGAGAATGAGGGGTCCTCCATGCAGCACAGACGGCGACAGCATACGTCCGACCGAACATACAGACATACTTGCTTTCTTCAAGCAAGTAGCCGGGGTAAGGGGAGTGTGAAGTATCGGTCGGACTACAAATCTCCGTCTCCGTCAAGAAGAGCAGAGCAGGCCGGGCTATCTCAAGATGGTGGTGGACGGCATTTATGAAAGTGGTTTGTAAGTCAAGAGTGGTAGGGCACCCTTTGCTTTTTGCTTACTCCGTTAGAGATTCGGTGTGATGATTAATAACTAAGTAAGTATTTTTGATGGACATTGTAAGTGTAACGTTATAAATGCACATAATAAACGGCACATAATAATATAGGCCTTAGTTTTATTTTCATTGATTGATTTTCAATTAAGACAAAATTAATCCCTCATAAAATAAATATTTACTGGTTACCAATTGAAGGCGCCTCATACTTCTTTTCATTGTGTTATACCTATTTATCTATATTTAATAATATACGTTGTGAGAATTTACTCCGGTAACTAGTTCGCGTCTTACCGGGCGGTCTGCTTAAAAACACATTTAAAACATGCGACAGTCTGCACACCACTCCGCCTCAACTTGTGCACCCCAAAAGGCCCCCGTAGGAATCACGATTTCCCAAATTGAAATTAAATACTGGACGCAATTTTAACGTCATGGGGAGTTGATAAAAACTTTAAATTAATTTATTCAGTGAGACGCAATTTAATCTGTAAATGAAACGCAAAATATACGATACAAATTATACACTCCTCAGTAGCTCCCTCCAAATTCCGCGCGGCCGATGCCTGAACTATTAAATACGCTAAAAAGCATTTTAGTGATAAAATTGAGTCCATGTAAATTTTTTGTCCATACATTCTTACGATGAAAATACACTCTTGGACGAAAAATGAGAGTTAATTAATCTTGCGTCCGTATATCGGACGCATCAAGTCAGTCGGACGCAGTATCATTGGTAAAAATCGTCACGTGGGACGCAACATGATGTGCAGGATGCATATATATATATATATATATAATATATATATATATATATATATATATATATATATATATATATATATATATATATATATATATATATATGTATATGTATTTAGACTCATAATTGTTTAGAATAACATTAATATAATGTCATGATTTGTCAAATGGATTTATTTTATCAAAAGTCAAGTTTTGATTTCATTCCTTCTATGACGTCAGTGACGTAGGTATCTTTGTTTCGAATTACTTGAATACTATCCAAATTATATGAAATCAAAATAAAATATATCCACTGATATATTTTCCCACGCGTACGATTCATACAAGCGCTCCTTACTCACCTGCCAAATCCAAAGCCAAATAATTATGAATTATATTTTAAAGATATAGATATCATAGCTTTCATAAATTCGTTGTGTATTATTATAATGTTAACATAATGTAACCCGTGACCATGAAGGCTGCAAAGTCTTCGAAACGTCGGGTTAAAAAAGTAAAATAAACCGCGATATAATCCGTAAACTTCGTTTTATTTAAACATAATGTAACTTAAAATGTTAATTTTTATTGTAATATCTAAATTACTATTTAAGATTCTTGTAATGTAGCATTAGGTTAATTATCCACATTATTTAAAATAAAAATGTGCAAGCCTATATGATCGGTATGATTACATTGTATTTTAAATAATTAGTTTAACAATATGTAAATTGATGGAGGTTATTTTTGGGAGTATTAGGGTCTTTGTTCCGATACCTCCTCTAAGATTATGTTCACGGGTTCACCTCGATTCTGTATCCGCCTTGGAAACGCACATGCTCACCGTAATATGATCAAGCATGTCTTATTTGGGAAGTCCAATTTACTTATGACTTGGCAGCATGGTTTCGGGCCTTAGCCGGTTCCCTATGGAGCGAATAAAAAAAATTGGTAAGGCCAAAGTAGTGCTGACGTGAGCTAATACGTTGTTTAATTTCGATACAAAATAGTAACGATTCTTAGATATATTAATAAATTACAACTTCGACATAAGTAGTATCGCTTCAGAGATCTCAGCATTTGACTACAAGTTTCATTAAAGATAGAAGAACAACTCATTTTAATAAATATGATAAAAACAAAGTTAACAAAGTCAACAAATCCATACCGATTATTCATTTAATTAAATCGATACAGATAAACTACATGAATACTACTTGTACCCTACATCATATCATATCTATTCGTATAGATGGCATTTCGAAGGTAATTTGTATACATAGATATAGTATATACAACCGTAGATGAGGCATAGGCGTGCACCCGAAAGGGACAGCTGAACTCTATGGGGTTACCAACTAACATTAGTTTACCCAGTTCTTGAAATCTTAGGCAAAAAAAGAAAAAAAGATAAAAATGCCTCTCTTGCCTCTTTCAAATTAAGATAAAATTTAAAAAATATGAGGTACTAGCTGTTGATCGCGGCTCCGCCCGCGTGGATGTCATGTTTGGGAAAAAAAGTATACAATACAAAATAACAATTTTCATCAACATTCCGTCATTTTTGAAGGTAAACCTTCAAAAATGACGGATTTTCAGACAAACTTTCTTCCCCTATTTCACCCCTTTAGGGGTGGTATTTCCAAAAATCCTTAGTGGATGCCGACGTCATAAAAGGTACCTACTGTCAAAATTTTAAGTCTAACCCCAGCCGTTTTGGCTGTGCGTTGATCGATCAGTCAGTCAGTTTCTTCTTTAGGCCTTTGTCCACCACGCTGGCCTAATACGTGTCGGTACGGGTATAGATATATACATAATAGACATAATAACTTTATTAACAATGAATAATTCAAAACAAGTAATTATTACTGTCCTTTAAATAAAAATAATTTTGTATATAGGTTTCTTCTAATATTGTCTTTTTTATCTACGTAAGATTTTCCAGCACAGTGGGGCCTGACATTTACATAGCTTTGACAAATACTTTTCATGAGCATTACGTAGTGGTTAACAAAAGAGAATGAAGAATCGCGAGGAACTGCTGCAATTAATAGACGACCAACACAATTCTGCATTCTTGTAGGAGAAGATAAGCGAGTCGTAGAGTTTATAGACTAGCAGCGATAGCCTAGTTGGTTGCCGTACGGACTGCCAAGACGAAAGTCGTATGTTCGAAACCCAAGTGGCATACACCTCTGACTTTTCTAAAGTTATGTGTGTATTAAATGTTAATTATCGCTTGCTTTAACGGTGAAGGAAAACATCGTGAGGAAACCTGAATATCTGAGAATTCTTATACGAATTTCGAAGGTATGTGAAGTCTACCAACCCGCTTTAGGCTAGCGTGGTGGACTAAGGCCTAACCCCTCTCACTAGTAGAGGAGGCCCGTGCCCAGCAGTGGGACAATGTTAAATACAGGGCTAGTATTATTATTATTATTATAGAGTTTATAGTAGTCTATAAAGCCCATCTGCCAATACCAGATTTGCACAAAGGTTTGGCAAATTTATAAGAGTGCATGTTTATAACAGTCTTGCCAAATAATCACAAGATATAAAAAATAACCCCAATACTGTGTTATATTTATTTATTCAGTTGAATGTTTTTTCTCGATAGTTATCCATAAATTTTAAATTTAATAACAACAACGCTAGGGATAAAACGACAAAGAAAGCGAAAAGATTCACTAACTCATGACAAAACTGAAGATGTATTAAATATTCCATTTAAAGTGTACTACAACGCATAATAAACACATATACATATATACTCACGCCTGTAATCTCCTAAGGGGTAGGCACAGTTGTAACTAGTACATCCACATTTCGCCGAGCATATTACCGTCCCATGATGTGATAGGGGGTAGCCTATAGCCATACTGTGCACAATTTCAGACTCCGGGCTAATACTGAGCATTTCGTGATAGAAAATCCAATATCACTTGACTCGACCCGGGGATCGCACCCGAGACCTCAGCCCAGCAGTTGTTTCACGTACGCAATTACAACTGCGGTACCGAGGCATAAGAAAATACATATTGTTATTTATATAAAATTCATTCATTACATACACATATTTAAATAACATAATGTTTACCTGCACCCGATTTTATTTGCAATAGAAAATTGCCAACAATAACAATTTCAATATTTTATAATGTAATTTTCTGATATTAATTAGTCCAATTGTTCACCACATCTATATTCACTTTTATTTTGTTATTTAAACTGTATTTTTTTTTAATTAAAATTCTTGGGAAACGCTGATACATTAACCATAAATAAGAGGTAATTAAATGTCGTGAACGTTGGTATCCCCATAATGTGTATTATGCAGCCATGTTAAATTTACGTAAAATTGTCATGCACAGGTAAATATCTAAACAGCGGCAAATGACATTTAAACAACTTCCGAATTTGACTAGATTATACAAGAAATTTTAAATTGGTTTTAAATATATTTATTTTACTTCTGCAGTAAGGAATGCCTAGAAAATGGTAGACTATCAATATTCTACAATTATTTTTAAGAAACTTGATAAATAGTAACGTAAAATTGCTACTTACGAATAAAACATTATATTTTCGCTTACTTAGGCTTTTACAGCCAAGAACACTGCAATGTAACATATTCAACACGTTCTAAACACTTAAATACGACGCGAAATGTATTTTCAAACACAATTTATAATTATATATTTCCACAATCACGGATATATTTCGTTGACATTCAGACTATCTGGCCAACAAAAAAGGCCAAATCAAAAAGTTGTGAAACTCAGATAGTGACAGCAAATAGTATGTCTGTTCCTATTGCTCTTAGCTTTTTCGTAATAAGTGCATCCTGCTCTTTCTGGGAATTATAAAAGGAATGTCAGCCCTGTGTTTGTATAGTAGATCATTTTATATACTTTTTTATGAACATAAATAACTCCGGCTCTTACTCTTACGAAAATGAGTAAATATTTGAAAAATCTTAGAAAAATAATTTAATTTCTTTGCTATAATTGAAATGTATGGACGCCAAAAAAAAAGTAGACAAAATTTTGCCATTGTCCTATATGTACATATATTAATATGATAATGTGAGGATTATGTTCTCATACACCATTAATAATCGGGTCCTCCAGCGTGTCACCAATGCGAAGTATTTAGGTGTAATTTTCGATGAGCATTTATCATTTCGTGATCACTACAACTATATTTGTCATAAGGCTACAAAATTACTTGGTTTCATTATAAGAACATCGAAGCCATTTAAAAAAAGCCAAAGCATTATAATTTTGTACAGTCAGCAGCAGATATATATAATCGAAGGCACCTAGAGGAGCCCCGTCACTTTATACCCTATCTAGTGACTCGTCAGCGTAAGGTCCAGCAGCCATTAGTTAGAGCCAATGCATGACCAGTTCTCCCAGCATGGTCAGTTCTGGAGGAGCCCGAACGATAGGTTATCTGATTTTGTGGTGTTATTAGAATTTATGTTATGGAGTAGAAGTGTAGGGTGGTCACCTCTAGTCCCGGGTCCGGAACAGGTGTAAATAACTGCATGTACAAATAAACAATTTATTAAAGTCAGAAGGAGTGAACAATAAAAGCATGAGCACAGATAAGTAGGTGAAAGTAGTCAAAACGCAGAATAGAAGCTCACGATACAATTCACGTCACAGGAAACAGTCGCAATATAGCACAGTATGATAGAAGCATGCATAAACGTTACTAGGAAGGAACAGTAGGTACTAGATAATGTAGAAGTAAATTATACGTAAGCATAAGCGCAAGGGATTAAACAGCAATATGTATGCTCGTGGTACGGTTCTCTATACGCGACTGACCTGCAGCGGGGTCCGGCGACTACTGACCGTGACCGGTCCTACCGATCGCACGCTAATACACGACGCGTGAGCCGATCAGTCACCAGTGCATTGTGCAGCGGACGCCGGCGGCCGGACTGCCGACGGCTCACTACTACGACACCTATTGTTCGGGACTGGTTTTATGTCTCGGTTCCATTATACAGAATCTATGACGGATTCGTCATTTATAGGTGTTACTTATTTATTATGTTCATGCGTATGTGAGTGTGTGATGGCATGAGTGAGTGAGTGAAAGAGTATGAATATGAGTAGGTGAGTGAGATCATAATTATAAGTCACCAACAATGTTTTTGATTCAAGTTTAGATATTGATTAATGTGTACTAATAAAAGTAGAAACAGTGATTCTATAATTATTTTTAAAATATTGTGTTACAAATTAATAACATTTTAATAATGAGAGTAGCACAAACAATACTTTTAAATGTAAAGAAAATTTATCACAAATGTTTATGACATACTTTAAAAATTAATATTTCAAAATATACAAAAAGTAAATATTATTCATAGTTTTACCCGATACTAGAACGATGGATGTAATATTGAGACTAACTAGGCAGCCCCTAGTACAAAGAAAATGATTCATTCAAAAGTTTAAACAAACGCGTAAAATATCTACTTGATTGTTATATCTTGGTGTTTGAATAAAAATAGTAACTAATACTTTTAACCGTTAAATTAATTATTATTAGTGTAATATTCTTAACAATTTAACTTTTAACGAATAAATAAATTCAACCGCTATGTCAATTCATACGTAATTACGTTTTTACTTATTGTTGTTAAGTACTTAAATAATTATGTGATTCAAAAGGTATTTTTAATTTCGGTAACAGTTACCAATCGCATAATACAATTACCATTTCTAAAATACTAATTACAATATGCATCACATCTCACTGTTGTCCGACGAAAATTTTCAAATCCAAATTCTGACCTATATACATATATGGGTCCAAATACTGTTCCTTAATTTACTTTATATGTATACAGCATAAACCTTGCGTTAAATGCATAAAGAATGTAAATGGCAGCATTATTTGAACAAATTTTTTAAGCACCCAATATGTATCTTCAGATATTCAGCCAGACCATTGACTTATATTCTACCGATAGACATGAACTGTCGAAGAAACAATATGTTCCAAATACCTTGTCCGCCCACTAATGCCATCTATTCATTTTACTAAGAACTATTTGGTAGTTACAAGCGTGATAACTCCGTCACTTTTTCTCGAACGGGACTTTCCGCGCGCCAAAACGGGACAAACTATATAATGAATTTTGTTGTGAAATATAGACTTCACGTATTCAGAATTGAAATTAATTAATATTTATTGATATTACGTTCTAAACGTTATGAAATTATGTTATTTACCTTTTAAACTATTAACAGTTTCACTGTAAATCAATTTAAGGCAGATTTGTTCGGGAATGTCACTACATATAACTAAAATTAACTCAACACTGAAAGATGCAATGTGGTGTGCATACTTAGGTGGCATGAAGCAAACAACGTCGGTGCGGTGGTTACACCGCAACTCGGTGGAACATAACGTTTGTTCTGGTCGCCGCATCTAGTACGTAGTACATATAGATCGCTGACCAAGACACATGTATAATTACAGTACACACATTTTAACGGCTATTCTCATGTGTGATATCTAAAATGGACCTTCAAATCACCATGACGAGCAAATGGATAACTACAGTATTGACATTTAAACGGCTTTTCTCCTGTGTGCCTACTAATATGGATCTTTAAACTACTATTACACAGGAAAACAAAATCAAACTTTTTTTGTTGCATGAAGTTTTTCCAAGGTCGTTTACTAATTTGGATGAGCTGATTTCAAATCTATCCTCAGAGTTTTTGTAGCAGCTCTAGTTAGTGAGATACAGGTAACGTCTTGAATTTCTTTAACTAGTCGATAATTTCTATAAATAGCGGTGGAACTAAACTAGTTTCTGTATACATTTTATTATGTCTTCCTCAAGAAGGACATGTTTAAACAGCCCTGACTGTTTTTGTGAAGAATATATGTTCTGAATATATGTTGTTATAAAAAATTTGTTTGAACGTATCGGACTTCGTGAAAAAAGCACACTTGGACTACTTTTGGCTTCGATTGCTGACAAACGCTAAACCCTGGAAACCTAGTATGGTATGGAAAAATTGTGTTGAGTCTGCGATTATGGGCAAACAAAAAAGACCCTGTTTTAAGTACAAAACTCCTATGAATTGGCTTGAATCATCACGATGACTGTTATTTCTGTGTTATGAAAATCATAGGAATCAACCATAAAAATTGCGCGAAATGGATAAATCCCAACTTAAAATACGCTGTAAGACCAGTCTTGAACACTAGTGACACACCATTACCACAACAGTCGTGTACATCTTCAGGAAGGTGATAGATGATACAAATTTTACCAACCATATGACAGCTATCGAGAAATGTGCATGGGAATTCGCGTAGCGAATTCAAAAACACGTGAGCCGCAGGGAACGTTAAAAATAGTAATCCTAACACACCTCTAGCGAGAAAATCATATAAAATATGTTTAATAAATTTTTATACCTTAAACTATGTACATTTTAGTGAAAAATCCTGTACATGTATAACTACAGTATTGAAAAATTTAACGGCCTTTCTCCTGTGTGAGTTCTAATATGTCTCTTCCAATTACTACTAACTTTACTGGTATAACTACAGTATTGACATTTCAACGGCTTTCCTCCTGGTGAGTTCTAATATGTCTCTTTAAACTACTATTGATTGTACATGTAAAGTTACAGTATTGACATTTAAACGGCTTTTCTCCTGTGTGACTTCTAATATGGACCTTTAAATAAGCATGACGTGCACATGTATAACTACAGTATTGACATTTAAAAGGCTGGTCTCCTGTATGCGTTCTAATATGGATCTTTAAATTACTCTTTTCTGTACATGTATAACTACAGTATTGACATTTTAACGGCTTTTCTACTGTGTGAGTTCTAATATGTCTCTTCCAATTACTACTAACTTTACTGGTATAACTACAGTATTGACATTTAAAAGGCTTTTCTCCTGTATGAGTTCTAATATGGATCTTTAAATAACCACTTTGTGTACATGAATAACTACAGTATCGACATTTAAAAGGCTTTTCTCCTGTATGAGTTCTAATATGGATCTTTAAATTACTACTTTGTGTACATGAATAACTACAGTACCGACATTTAAAAGGCTTTTCTCCTGTATGAGTTCTATTATGCTCTTTTAAATTCCATTTTTTTAAACATGTATAACTACAGTATTGACATTTAAACGGCTTTTCTCCTGTGTGCGTTCTAATATGTTCCTTTAGGTGATGTCTTTGTACAGAAATATAATTACAATACTGACATTTGAACTCTTTCTTCAAATTATAATGTACTGTAATTTTTCCTTTAGGTTTAGATTTATGTATGTTTATGTATGCCTTATCTGGTTTTACCATCACAGGGTTATGTCCACTAATATGTTTGATAAGAAGATCTTTCGAATCACATGTGCTACCACAATCATCGCATATAAAAGTCTTTTTATCAATGTTAAGTAATTCTTGCTTATTATTTTCATCATAAAGTAACTGGTATGACTTGTTTATATTAGCTATATTTTTCGTTTGAGCCACACATATGTTTCTTGTCTCCTCAGTTTCTATAGAATAGGCTGTATATTGGCTTAAGTTATATTTTTCATCCAGCTTCGGCTTCTTATCTCGCGGTGCTCCTTAAAAATCATAAATACGTTTTATAGAACCATAATATCATTTGGATAATTTTAAAAGTAATACCAGGTTTGCTGAACACGGGCCTCCTCTACTAATGAGTGGTGTTAGACCTCAGTCCATGCTGGTCTAAAGCAGGTTGGTAGACTTCACACACACATTCTTTTTTAGAATACTCACACATGGAAATTTCCTTACGTTATTTTCACTGTTACAGTAAGCAATAATTGGTTTGTTATCATTACCATATGAACATTGAACATAATAACATTCTAGATTCATGCCGCACATTTGCACGCATGTATACCTTTACGAGATCTGCTACTACGCCATTTATTAACGAATTATTACAAAGTGGTCAGTTTCTTTCTCCATGATAATTATTTACATGTGTCATTTTAATGGCGATTTCAGTGTAAGAGTTTATCAATCTCATATATACCAACATCCTTTTATAGAGTATAGAATGTGTTACAGAAGAATGTGGTCTGTGTAAAATTGTAGTTAACATTTACTTAACCACTTGCAGCAACACTGCAGCAGGCCAGCTGAAGCCCAATCACACATACACTCACGCCTGTAATCCCCGAAGGGGTAGGCAGAGGTATAACTAGTACACCCACTTTTCGCCCAATTTCGGTCCCATAAATTGATAGGGGGCGAGCCTATCGCCATACCGAGCACAGATTCCAGACTCCGGGCTAATACTGAGGAATTTCTAGATAGAAAAACCCAATATCATGTTACCTGACCCAGGGATCGAACCCGAGACCTCAACATAGCAGTCGTAATGCATGCGCAATTACAACTGCGCCACCGAGGCAGTGAAGCCCAATCAAGGTTCGATAACCTTATACATGACCACACACTTCTGTACCACTTTGTATATATAAGAATAATAGTTTAGATATTACATTAATATTGTAAATACTTACAAGCTATGTGAATAATGAGCGTTTCAGTAACTAAGAGATAACACTTACTGCCATCATCAGTTTCACTTGTATTGCATGTCTCATTAGTAACATTGTCAGCTTGGATCTCAGTTTTTATATTTTTGTTGTATTCCGGTATTTGTAGAGACACAATGTCGGCAACTACCAGTGAATTTTGGAGACCACATAACAGTCTGTCTGAGAAAGGGATGGTTTTCAAATTCAGCTGTAAAAAAACATAAAAAAACCATTGAAAAATGCCATGAATAAGATCAATGTGCGTTTTGTTTTGAATATGGTATCTTTCTAAGTTTGGTTTTGTACATTATTTGATATACAACTGGAACATGATACAAAATAGCAACCATTTTGCAAAACAGGAGCAGAAATCATTAGGAAATGAGTTGCCAATTGTTATCAGTTCAACCCAATTATTATATCACAATGATATTATCATTCATATTGCTCATGTCGGTGTGAGCGAAGGTAGGTGTGTAGTACGAACATTTCACCATATCCCTCGAGCCAATGATGACGTCGTGACTCATATTGTTCATCCTTATTCTGTCATTTTAACAATTCCATCTCATTTTTAATGGCTTCTTACTTACTCATTATTAAGAGAATTTATACCCCTATGCCTAACTGTTCTCACTTTGACAACCACAGCTCAGACGAAATAGAAACGGCTCACACAACTATCAACAGAAGCAAAGTTACAACAACCTTTAATAATGGGTAATACGACAAAGTATGGGACAAATATGGAATTAATATTGAAAGGTTGCAGGACCACTGTGACTCAGAACTGTGAAGGATAGACAAGAATGGAAGAGGCTAGAGGAGCCCATGTGTCTACAGGACACATTGGTTTGGACCCGGACTGATGTGTACACAATTATATATTATGTCAACTGTAAATCAGTAAGTAAAGGCTTTGAAATTGAATGCGACAAAGAAGGACAACTCAAGGATGGAAAAACATCAAGACTGATGTCTTGACAATACAATAAAGTTTATAATAATGTAATATAACTATACCTCAGGAGTATTCATAGATATTTGTTGAAGCAACTCTTCAGATTTCTGTGATCTTATAACAAGCTGCTGGCTGTTCTTTAGCTGACAATAACATATGTAACATGCAAAGTACAGTTTTTCATCCTCTTGAACCTGTAGATAAAAATTCATAAAATATATTATAAAATTAGGAACGGGTCTTAATCGCGTAATACTTTAATGGTATAAATGCCGTGGTCACGGCCGATGCAACTCGGTCGAAACGTCGGGATATAATTGTGGTATTTATACCATTAAAGTATTGCGCGATTAAGACCCGTTCCTAATTTTATAATATGTATTCAAATCGCGAGAGTCTAAAAACATTTATTTCATAAAATATTTTAGTAAATCTGTTTCCATGACACTGAAGCACTAACATATCAGTTGTTAGAGGTGTATGATTGTATGAATATGTATATGGCTTTGTTGTGATTTATATGTAAAGTTATAGATAAGTCAGCTAGTTGCACATGTTGCTGTATGCCTGTCTATAAATAACTAGACAACTTTAAATGGGGCCGATTTCAAAGATTTTACTCTAGTCCCGGCTACCTTCGTAGAACCGGTACATTCGTGTTGTAGACAGTGTGTGCTGACCAACTGTGTGCAGCGGGACATCAGTGGCAATGTGTTATATTCATTTTATGTTACTTACATCGCATGCACAAAAACCTTTGCAATAGTTTTTGTTAGCAGGAATGCATTCATGAATCTCTTAATCAATAAGGCGTGAACAAACAATATTTACCTTCCTTTTTGTTAATTTTTCATAAACATCTTCAACTTCCGAACCCGATATTCGATGCATTCGAACATTGTTGTCCAAACATATTCGGCAAAATTTGAACTGAGACATTTCGGAAGTAATAAGCAAGTAATTTTGAACTAAATATTCTTCTTCTTTTTAAAAATATATGGCTCCACCCAAAGAGCTTTTTTTTTATTTATTTTTTCGTTTTTCCCTTTTAATGGGAAGGCAAAGGGTTCCAGCCCATACAGCCTCGTCAAACGTGTATAAAGATATGTTGTCTTTTTCCCAGTGAGGCCTAAGCCAAGTCTTCAATTTTATCTTTCAATATAGGTTTTTTTTTTCAATAAGGCCTAAGCCAAGTCTTATTTATTTTTACAATATATGTTTTTATTTTTTCCTAAGGCTTAAGCCAAGTCTTCGTTATATTTCGTTTATCCAATTTTTATTTAATTCTCCGGCCGAAGCCACGTCACTTCCTTATATATCGGTTATCTCACTTCAATCAAGTCATTTATTAATTCCTTTATCCAAAGAATTTATCATGAATTCTCCGGCCGAAGCCACGTCTCTTAATCCCGCCATTCTCCATTCCTTTCCCATAGGTTTCTTATGTTGTTCAAATAATGTCTTCAGTATAAAATCTTCACTCTTCAATAACTAGGCTTTAATTAAGCCATTTATTTATTCATTGTCGTCACATTTCACTGATTTTACACTCGGTTCACATTTACCCCACCCAAAGAGCATTATAATATTTCCGTATATAGTATAATACTCTTTCTTCTTCTTCTTTTATAAATTAGATGGCTCCACCGTTTCACCAGTGATTTTGCCAATGTCAAGTAAAGTGCTGTCACTTGTCAGTAGGAATTTCAAAATAATACTCTTTGATAATACTACTGAAAGAAGACTGAAAGCTCCACCGTTTTCATTTTTTTTTATTTATTTACTCTATAAAAGAGAAGGCAAAGGTTCTCCACCATGCAGCCATGTCTGTCGTTATTTTTTCCAAATCTTGGCTTGAATTAAAGTCATCTTCTTCTCTGGTTTTAACTTATACAAAAGGCCGAAGCCATGTCTGCAGTCTTCATCCATTCAAAATGGGGAAGCCATGTCCGATATTTTTCTCATTCTAAAGACCGGAGCCGTGTCTGAAATAAACACAATTCCAGAGGCCTAAGGCATGTCTGTAATAGTCACAATTTAAAGGCCGAAGCCATGTCTGTAATAGTCACAATTTAAAGGCCTAAGCCATGTCTGAAATATTTTTTTCACTTATTAATCACAATAAAACATAACATCACATTCCCGCCATTTTTAACCGACTTCAAAAAAAGGAGGAGGTTCTCAATTCGACTGTATGTTGCTTTTTTTTTTTTTTATGTTTGTTACCTCGTTTCTCTGTACTGTGTGAACCGATTTCGACCATTCTTTCTTTGATTGAAAGCTGGTGCTTGTCATTTGGTCCCATAAAAATATGGTGAAGATCTGATGAATATCTTCGGAGCTGGAGAGGGTAACTCCTTAAAATTAAGTAGTATTCCAGTGGTTCTTTTTGCATTATTAAGTAGTGTTTTCTTTTTGTACTCTATCTAACGTACCTATTTTATATTTGTACCACTAAAAAGCTAAAAATAAATTATTACTTTTTAAATAAAAATAAAACCGCCTTCAAAAAAACCCAGACACAACTAAAAAGCAAAAAATAATTGGTTATGGTCTAAGAGCCCGTGAACCCCAGACCTACGTTATTTTATAAAAGCTGAAAGTTTGTCAGCGCATGTTCCCAACACAGGTAAGAACGATGGACCATTATGAAGTTTGGGTTACAGTGGCTTTGGCAGGTAAACGTCACTAAAGGTGTGTAAAATACCGATCTAAATACATCAAATAATAAAGTGCGATTTTTTGGTATTACCTTTAGAATATTATTAAAAATCACTTTATTCATTGCCAGACACTTAACATCGTGGCAACCCCTTGCCAGACACCCTTAATGGTCATGAAATTATAATTTTACTTACGTTATAGTATAAAAGCTGATTTTTATAAATAATACTTGGGTAATAAATAGATGATGTTTCCTCATTAGCCAGACACTTTTGATAGTTCCAACCCCTTGCCAGACAAGCATGTAGGGTAGCTGTAGGAGAGCGCGAGGCAGTATGCATATGGGTGAGTGCGAGTGAGATAGCGAGTTAAGTCTACCGCGGTCCCTCACTGCGCAGTTGTTATTTCTACTGATAGTCTATGTAAATTTTAAAAACATTTTAAGAAAATACATTCGATGCTACAACTACCTTAAATTGTTAAAAAAACTAATTTATTATGTCAATAACAGGTTAAAATACAATGTAAAAATATTATTATTGAAAGCCAGTTGTCATTTTTGTTAATTATTGGACTGAATAAGTAAAAAGTGTAATTGTCAACTGATGTAAAAGTGATATGTTTAAAAGAGCAACTACAGGTTTTATTGCCGGCTTCTTTCCTTACTTAATAAACAATGAACAGATGAAAGTGTGTTATTTCTACTGAACTATCGTACGCTATGCATCCTGGTTATCTGAAGATCAAAGAAGGATGAATAACTCTCATAGTCATGACCTATGATGACGTCATGACCTCAGCCATTCTGACCACAACACATAGAACCCGGATATCAGAAGTGGGATTGAACTCGACATCCACTATCGTAAATCAGGTGATGTAAATCCTACAGTCTCGTACCATGTTATTTTTGTTGTTTGAGAGTTTGGAAAACATTAATCATTAGTTTTATGCACTTTTTTGGGTTGTGCAAAAAGTTATATATTATTGAAATTCTATCATCCGAAAAAAAATAGTGATGGTAAAGTGTAATATGCTACCGCTTTACACGTGGTAAAAAGTGCTCAATGGTACTGTAAATTTGCTAGTCTCCAGTAAATTTAAAGGTTGCGAATGTTGAGAATCATTTGGATGTGCTATGTTTATAAATTATAGTAAGTCCCTTAAGTTTTGTAAATCATTTTGATTTATTTTATGTTCCAAACTAAATCGTTTAAACGATAGTCAAAATTAAGTGTCAATGTTTACTGTGTTAATGATTTTGGTGTTAAAATTCCATGTGCTGTGGATGGTGTCCCCTGGCGCTGTTGAGTTGTTGAGGCGGTTCTCTTGTAGTGCAAGTACTGAGATAGCTGGTTGTTTGACTGCCTACCTACATAGGTCATGTTCCTATGGATGTATTTAAAATTTGGTGAGTCGTTCTGGTCTTAAAATTTACAGGATGAGTTTTAATTTTGTTCATTCTGATAAACTAAACAATTCATTAAGTTAAAAATACCAGGTTCTATTTCCTACCTTATTGATTTTTGTTTTAATTTCTGGTGTTAAAATCTGATGGTAATTCTTCTTTTAGTTTTATTAAAACTGATGGTACTTTAATTAATATTTGAAGTTTTTGTTTAACTGCTAATTAGGCAGTGATATTATGGTAAGAGATTTAGTGTTGCTGTAACCACAACAAAGTTTAAAATTTTCTCAAATTTACAATATAAAACAAATCTTAATAACTACTCTTAGTCAATACAGAAAGTTAATCATGTTGTAACACTTTGTAAATTATATTGCAGTTTAAATAATAGTTTATTTCAATAGCATTGTGATTGTTAGTACTTATGTGTTCCTAGATCATAAACTGACAATTAATAATTAAACTGAAAATAATTGTGAATTTTAAATCAGTTATTGGCCTGTCTTTGTTGACTGGTTGATACCATCATAAACTACAAAATAGTAAGACTGTACAATCCATACTCGCGCTCTCCTACAGCTACCCTACATGCTTGTCTGGCAAGAGGTTGGAACTATCAAAAGTGTCTGGCTTATGAGGAAACATCATCTATTTATTACCCAAGTATTATTTATAAAAATCAGCTTTTATACTATAACGTAAGTAAAATTATAATTTCATGACCATTAAGGGTGTCTGGCAAGGGGTTGCCACGATGTTAAGTGTCTGGCAATGAATAACGTGATTTTTAATAATATTCTAAAGGTAATACCAAAAAATCGCACTTTATTATTTGACGTATTTAGATCGGTATTTTACACACCTTTAGTGACGTTTACCTGCCAAAGCCACTGTAACCCAAACTTCATAATGGTCCATTGTTCTTACCTGTGTTGGGAGCATGCGCTGACAAACTTTCAGCTTTTATAAAATAACGTAGGTCTGGGGTTCACGGGCTCTTCCTCTATTTACATCAATTAATAACATACAATTTAAATTCAATTATTTGGAGTCGGTGCCAGCCAAAATATGGAAAAAACAGAATAATCAGGCATACCAAAAATATATAAAATAGATCCATACTTGATTTTTATGAATCTAAAAGTAAAGAAAACAACACCGGCACCGACACCAAAAATAATTGAATTTAAATTGTATGTTATTAATTAATGTAAATGTAACCAATTATTTTTTGCTTTTTAGTTGTGTCTGGGTTTTTTTGAAGGCGGTTTTATTTTTATTTAAAAAGTAATAATTTTTCTTTTTTTTTTGCCCACCGTTTTCAGTTATGACAGTGATTTTGCCAATGTCAAGAAGTATCAGTGTTACCAGATACACGGTTATTACCGTAAATGCTCGGTATTTTTAACTAAAACACTGTCTACGGTAATGATCTATTACCGTGTCGTTTTCTGCGGTATTTTTTAATATTAATTACCGTGTAAATTATAATCTAATTCAAATCCAAAATTCATAAAAAATTAATTTTGAATAAAATTGTTTTTTCCATATATATTATAGTATATACAACCAGTTTTTTCCTTAGTTACACCATACATCGATGACACATAGCATATCTAAGATAAAATACAATCGACCCCGACGGCGACTCCGGGCCGGGTACCTAGTATAAGTACCCACTGGCCATTTGTTTCGGTTTTGGGTGGTATGGGACTGTAGTCCCTCGTATTTCTTGATGCCTACGATACAGGTGTTATCTAGTGTGGGCTGAGAAGTATATTTTCAGACTTTTGGGTGTATTTATTTATTAGTAAATAGCTCATCAAATATTATTATTTATTCTTACATTGCTTGTCAATGCCTCGCCATGCTTGTCAATCGCTTGTCAATTCAAGCGATTGACAAGCATGGCGAGGCTCTGGCTGTGAGTCTCGACATAGCCAAGGCATTTGATAGGGTCTGGCATCGTGGCCTTCTCTCCAAGCTCCCGACATACGGTCTGCCCGACAACCTGTGCAAGTGGATTTCCGGCTTTCTGCATGAGCGTAGAATGCGTGTCCTCGTTGATGGACACGCTTCGCAGCTCATGTCAGTAAATGCCGGAGTACCACAAGGTTCTGTGATTTCGCCCACCTTGTTTCTTCTGCATATCAATGATATGTTGTCGCTTGGCAACATTCATTGCTATGCAGACGACAGCACGGTTCATGGGCGTTATAGCAGCAAGCCTCCTGGTTGCCGGGCGGATACTGAGAGGAAACGAGAGGATCTTGTCGTTGAGCTCAACCAGACCTTGGATCTCATCTCATCATGGGGTACCAGAAATCGGGTTGAGTTTAATGCCAAGAAAACCCAGGTGTGCGCGTTCTCGTGCAAGAAGTCTCCGTTTTCTCCAATCCCCGTTCTTCAGGGTGTTCCACTCGCAATGCGGAATGACCTTAGTGTCCTAGGTATGGATATCCGCTGCGATCTTAATCCAAGGAGTCACATCGAGGGCGTAATATCCGCCACTTCACGCAGGGTCGGAATCCTGAACAGGGTGCGGCGGTTTTTCACGCCTGGTCAGCTCTACCGCTTATATAAAGCGCAGGTGCGGCCGGGAATGGAATACTGCTCGCACCTCTGAGACGGTTCCGCAAGGTACCTTCTCGATGCCTTGGATGGGTTGCAGCGGCGGGCCATCCGCATTGTGAATGATGCAGACGTGAGTAACAGCCTGGAGCCGCTACAGCTGCGTAGGGATATTTCCTCGCTTAGCGTGTTCTACCGTCTGTATCATGGCGAATGCTCTGAAGAATTGTTTGATCTTATCCCATCCTCTCCCTTCCATACCAGAACCACGCGTACTGGCTTGCGGAGCCACAGCTTCGTGGTGTCTACTACCCCGGCCCGAACCAAGAGGTTCGCAAACTCGTATTTTTGCCGCACCATCAAGCTGTGGAACAGTTTGCCAGCTACCGTGTTCTCTCCTTCCTATGATCCTGGGTCCTTTAGGCGTAATGTGAAGAAGCTAAACAGCAGGCCGGCATGATTGTGTTGAGTAGCGGGGGATAGACTGTCTCTCGCTACTTGATACTCTATCTGGACGGCACTGCGCTTACCATCAGGTGCAGTGTGGTCACTTTGCCGCGCCAGAATAATAATAAAAAAAAAAAAACATTGTCGTAACTACCGTATTTACGTCATATATTAGATAGTGCAAATACATAAAATGTGACTATTACCTAACTACACTCTTCAAATTCGCTATGATATATGAGTTCTTATTACCAAATTACGATTTAATTCGCCTTGACCCAGTCCGGCACTCGAATAGGTACAAAGTGGGCACTGCGCCGTGTCGGCTACTTCCTATTTAAAGGTCTAATAAAGACCGCGCAACTAAATCCTAGTAATATTAGTAGAAATGTGAAATGTTGTATGTTACTTTTTTTACTGAATCACGCACAAATGGCTCAACAGATTGTTACGTGTCAGGTTGTGAATTAAAACGTAACGTTTCCATATAGCACTAATTTATTGTAAATATTGGACGCCAGGAGGGTTTTACAAGGTGGACGACGGAACCCTTCCAATCCACAATTACCGGCAGCTAGCGGTACAGCAAATGGGTGTTTAAAGTTATTTTACAACTAGTTTAATATGGAAGTCCGTAGGATGCACCGTGGCAGATTTTATGACGATAAATGGCAGGGCGTTTGCATAAGCTACAACAAATACAATCAATTTAACCACTTACTTGACAAAATCCTTAAGAAATGGCACTGTTTCAAAACAAAACACTATTGCTACACTTACCCCTATGAGAACTATTAAGTACATATAAAACAATAAGGATATTGCTAATCAATCTAATTAATTAATCTCTTCGGAACAAATATGCGTGTGACGATGTGTAAGAATGACACAAAATGGCTGTCGGCTCACCCGAATCTACAAATGAATTTTATAAATTTTACATTTTCGATGCATCCTACCTTCACCTTAAATTTAATATATTAGGCACTGGAATTTACGAAAGGAACAAGAAATTAAAAACAGAAAAAGAATGCTGGATTTGAACCTACGTCTCCGTGCTCCGTACTTAACGTGTGATCGCCAGTGCCAGATCGCTTATAATCTAAGTGACCAAATTGCGATATCTATATAACAGATGATTATTTAATTTATCCTTCAGTATGACTATTACAAGATATTAATGGAATTTGGCACACAGATAGTTTATCAACTGGATTACCACATGTTTTATCCTAGAAACATATTAGGTTCTTTATAAATTCACTACTAGGCACATATAGAAAGATATATCTATGGATTGTATACTTTATCTTCCAAAAATAATTTCCACGCTGGCGGAGCCGCGAGCAAAAGCTAGTACTTTATAAAAATAAAACAGATTAAAAACTGCATTACAAAAAAAAAACGAGTGCCTTTAGTAATCATTATTGAGTCCGTGCTGTTGAAATTTCATGATTGATAGAACGTTTTAGATTTACATTTAACAATTTTAATGTGAGGTGATTCCAATTTAAACTATGTAAATTATTATTACAGTAAGTCTGTATATAACTTTTAAACAAAAAATCTCGTAAACACAGCACTTGAACACAACATGAAAATGTTTGCCATAAACCGCGTTCTCTGTGGATCGAATTTTCGTTGAAAAAATAAGAAATTCATATCTTAACAACGGCGCCACCTATCGGATCTAAAACTATCCTGTCTATTAAGTTAGACCCAATCACAAACATACACAAAAATTTCATTGAAATAGGTTTTATTTTAATTGTTGAGTAGTCGCAAAGTCTACAACGGACGTAGGTAGATTTTTTTATTTTATTTTATATTCTGGCGCGGCAAAGTGACCACACTGCACCCGATGGTAAGCGCAGTGTAATATATATAGATTGAATATTTCCTTGGATAACTCCCGATGGGCGGTACAAAAACGAAATTAATTATATCATGCCAAACATTAGCTATCTGTTTGAAGACTGTTGCGTGATAAAAAAAAAACTTAACTTCAATACAAAGCACAGAATGGTGAGAGCTAACCTAAAGCTTGGTATCCATAAAAACATCAGACCATTCTCAAGGAGAAATATCCCGAAAGCTGTAGGCTTCCAACGATAAAAAAGAATTAAACTAAAGAAATTTGGGCCTCGTAACCTCTCCGTGAAGTGATCTAAACACACAACAGAAATATAATAAATTACAAAACTTACTTATCTCAATGGTAAGGAAAATCAAGCACCATCCCAAAAAAGAAAAGAAAATTTCAAAAGAAGCCCAAGAACTAGTACTAAAAGATCTAGAGAAATCTGTAACAAAATAATCTTTTAAAGCAAACAGATTAAAACACAAATCAGAAAAGATTGTCAAGCAAAAATAATGGATACATTTGAAGCCAGGAAAACAGGCGGTTTAAAAAGGCCGTGAAACAATTGTCGGAAAGCAAGTAATGGATACCAAAATTAAAACATACCACAGGACAAGACAAATGAAAAATATCTGAAGAAATCAACACTGCAACAGAATTTTACCGAGATTTGTACAGAAATAGACAGTCCCTGGTGAAATACAACACGATGACAGCAAAGAGATACCTAATATCATAAAACGATAAATTTATTGAGCCATTGGCACTCAGAAGAAAGATAAAGCAACTGGACCAGACGATATTCCTAATGGAATATTAATAGAAGTAAAACAGATCATAGTACCAGTCTTAACAAATCTTTTTAATGATATTATTAAGTCCGAAACAAACCCACTCAATAGAGCATTTCCACTATAATTGTAAGACACAAAAAAGGCATCAGAAATTACAGTAACAATTATAGACCGATTAGCTTAATGTCGAACATTTATAAGGTATTTGCTAGCCATTCTCAACGGTATAACGAAAATAACTAGACGAAAACCAACCTAAAGAGCAAGCAGGATTTAGAAGCAACTTTTCTGTAGTAAATAATATACACACTGTTCGGGAAAAGCACAGAATACAACATTTAATTCTACTGTTGTTTTGTTGATTATTGCAAAGCGTTTGACTCGCTAGATCACGGAAGAATATGGAAAGCACTGAAAAATCAAGTAATTGAGAGCGAATACATAAGACTTAATAAAAACGTATATGCACACAGCACAGCAAGGGTAAAACTATAAAGAGAAAAGGAGAAAAAATCCAAATCCAAAGAGGAGTGCGTCAACTAAAGTGTTTACAGCAGTGTTAGAGGATGTCTTTAGTCAGAGAAAGTGGGACAATTGTGGGTTAAACGCTTAGAGTACTCTAAGGTTAAACGTTTATGGAGAAAACCTAACCCATATTCGATTTGACGACTATCTAATAATATTTGCGACTTGAAGAACAGCAACTAATGCTTCAAGACTTAAATAGAGAAAACTAACTAGTGGACCGCACGATGAACGTGCTGAAAACCAAAGTCATATCAAACGGTACAGAGATACCTATCTCCGTGGATAACAACACAATAGAATATGTTAGAGAATATATTTACCTAGGACAATATATGTCTTGACTTTAAAAGAGGTCGAAAGGCGAACCGGAAAGGCATGGAAGACGTATTGGTCATGCAAAGAAATTATGAATCATTTAAAAAATCAAAAACCCGACAAGCAAGTAAAATAATTTAAAAGTAATGCACTAAAAAGACCGAAACAGGATTAAGAACCTAAAATTAAATTAGTTACTGTAATCATATGTTAGCTAATTAGTCTAAATAGAGGTCTTCGGTCTTGAATTTTTTGTTTATGTTATTTATTTTGAAAGGACTTTCACCTTAGAGCCATTTTAGTCTGAGTTCGTGGTCGCTTATGTAATAAATATTATCTGTTGATTGCATCGGTCTAGCACTAGTGTATTGCAGCTGTAGACAGTATGATTCATTTCGGATAAAACCAGTCACGTATCAAATGGTATGCCGGCGCGCCACAAATGCTGGCACACTCGCCGTTCTTACATGCTATTTTCAACTTTAATGTTATGAAATAAAATTGATTTTGGTTTCTATTTACTCCGTACCACCTTACTTTTTATATATTTTTGATATGCGAGCGGTTAATTAAATAAATTAGTAAATGTAATAATTGACAGGCTCCGTGGCGTTTGGTTACCTACTCTAAGCGCAGCGGGCGAGTAGCCGGCTGTCAATTATTATATTTATATAATTGACACCAACACTACACCCAGTTGTGACACACAAGACCCAGATTCAAAACTGTCTGTCACACATACATTTGTCCCGGTGCGGGAATTGAACCCAAGGCCTCCCGTTTCATAACCAGCTACACGCCCGCTGCGCCACGGCGGCGGTCTGACATTCCACAGAAACGTGGTTTGTAACTTTATTTAGCGGATTTATATAATTCTGTCGATAGTAGAATGAATGCAACTAACTAAATAAATATATAAAATAATCTATATAAATAAAAATCTATGTAAGTATGTTTGTCCTCCACGAACTCTTAAACTATTCATCCGATTATGATAAAACTTTGGTGAGTTGTTCTTCATACTCCTGCGATGGTTTCTGGCCCGAAAAAATAAAAAGAACTCGCTAGATGGCGACGCAAAATACTAACTTCAATACCGTTCAACCGATCGCAATCAAATGTACTTTACGTGGCATTGCAAAGCATGCCGCACCCGGCTAGCTAGTACATATATTATGTCAATCTTATTACGCCATTGAACTATAGAGAAAAATAACCGTTTTAGTCGAATTGCAGTTTACATAGATTAATAAATCGATGAGGTCCTGGGTTTAATTCCAAGATGAGGCAATAACAACTTGAGAAAAAAATTTCCGGTTCGTAAAAATCACAAAAATGGATTGAATTGTTGCCCAATATAGCAACCCGCCACCTACCACATGGAACGGAAATAATCTTCGCGTACCATGGGTGTATTAGTTGCACCCACTGACGTATATTATATGGACAGGATATCTAATACAAAATGACAGCTATTTTCTTGACCTATTTGAAGCGCCCCTCTCGAGTGTATTTGAAACTAAATTTGACATATAATAGGGATGTTGATATTTTTTAAAATATCGGATTTCCGATATATGGATATTTTTAAATATATCAATATCGGAGTTTGATATATCGATATTTTTAAATATATCAATATCGGAGTTTGATATATCCGAAAAAAATATCGATATTTTTATTAAAAATTTTGACTCGTCTAAGGGTCTGGTCCTGACGCCATACATCCTTTCTTCGTGAACCGGGGCGCCAATGAATTTATTAGATTCAAAGATCTTGGAATCATATTTGACGACACCTTAAAACGTGATATTTTTTAGTTTTCATAAATTATAATTTTTTGCCATGAACTTAATATTATTTTCTACTTTTTAGTTCGGCTAGCTATTAAAGCGTGCTATTTTTTAAATATAATTTATAGTCCCAAAACAGCATCAAACCTAGTTATAATAATATATTCGATTGTAAATTAAGACCCCATTAAAAAATATGATCTAAAATGAAAATATGTTTTGCTAAGGCGATGTTTTTATTATTTTTAAGATTTGTAAACCATCGACTGTTGTGTATCATTGTCGATATATCATCCTTCGTGTCTCAACTCTATCGTTAGTTCCGCGGACGCTCACTGCTCGACTGCACTGCTATCAGCGCCAATATGGCGAAAATCAAATAGGCACACTTTCGCGGATCACATATCCTGTCCATATAATATACGTCAATGGTTGCACCTCTGCCTATCCCTTCAGAGATACAGGCGTGGTGTTATGTCTATGTACCTTATCCATGTTTAAACTCGTCTGCATTCACAGACAAAAAGAAATCCTTTGAAAAATAACTCTTCGATATAGAAATACACTAAAGCGTAACATCTTTCACATCCCATTATTACTTTAATAAAGAAAAATAATGCATATAATTATAATAATTTCACGCGATTGTGTTTCGCAAGTAATTGTTCGCACTGTTGCGTTACTATTGCGCATGCGCCGTAGTAGGACAAAGGTTTGACTTATCACTCATACTTAGGGTTGGTAGTTTTAGTTTATTTAGTTTAAATTGCAAAAATAATCTACACTTTAGTGTGATATTCTATCGAGCATTTTTTTATTCATACTGCAATCATCTTCATATTCTTACTGGGTTTAGTCTCATATTATGAGCCAGTAATTTATAATAATTATATAGATTCTTATGTAATTCATTTTATTACCCAACAAACTTCTAATTCCTGAAACTAATCCCAAATTATCAAATATATACTGTGTTTAGCTAATGCGTTCTTACCAACCGATCGGAGCGTGTAATTGCAGAGTCGTGATGTGGACATTTTGAATTTATAACTAGTTATATCACCGAGAATGCAAGAATAGTGTAGTTGACATGATTTTTTTTGATTGTTTTAATCAACAAGATACATTACCCAAAACCTACTGTCAAAAAAGTATTATGAATCCGAACAAAAATAAGTAAATTAGACGCCATTAAAATCTGCTAGAAATTTTGATTTTGTATTCACAAAAGTGTTTCTTTTGCGTATTATATTCGGTTGAATATCGAATAATGTACAAAATGAAACACAGGGAAGTACTCTATTTAATTAATTTTAATATCGAAAATGGAATACCATTGTTTTATATACGTGGTACAACCTCTTAGTTATGCGAACATTATACGTCATTGGTTAATTTTTGGCGCGAAAAACAACTGACCAATCAAGGGTTCAGAAATCAAACACAGCAAAGAGCTCGCTAAGTGTTATTTGGCATAAAATAACGCGTAAGTGACAACCCTACTTGTACAACAGCCTAAGGCATGCGTTTACATGCCATATGTTACAAACTTTGTCAACAAAGTTAGCAAACATGTAAAATATTTGAACTATGACTTTTTAATAAGTTTATTGTTTGTCATTATTATACAGTTGTTAAATTCAGACAGACAGTGTAATAAGTGACGCAAATACAGTATCATGTTGATGAGTAGTACCTGACACAGCTAGGACGTATCGTACGATAATTACTTTATTGGTGGAAGTTTGTAATTAGCAATTTAATTAACCGACTTCAAAAAAGGAGGACGTTACGAATTCGTCGGAATCTTTTTTTTATGTATGTTACCCGATTACCCGAAGACACCTGGACCGATTCGAGAAATTCTTTTGTTGTTTAAAAGGGTATACTTCCCAGGTGGTCCCATTGGCACCAAGTCAGGATCTGATGATGGGATCTCAGAAAAATCAAGGACAACCCTCAAACTTTATATTTGCATAATTTGTTTTTTATTGAAGTCGGTGTACTTTTTATGAATTAAAATACTTTTAATTTAATTAGAAAAATACTATTTATTATTTGTTATTAGACTGTGAGCCTTTAGAATATTAAATAATAAAAAAATATACTTACTACTAAGATTAATAATGAAAAGTTTGTTTTAAGGGATCAACGGTTGAACAGAAGTCCGTTCATTTTCCAACTTGTAGTTTAGTAGTTTTCTTCATAATATTATGACTGTGAGGGTGAAATAGGCGTTGAAAGATCATATGGGAAGTTCCTTACTTATTACTCATAAATAAATACATTCAACAGTCACACACATAGTCCTGACCCCACACTAGATCCTGTATCGGGGGTATCAACTACGAGCGACTACGGTCCAGACCCACACAAATGTCTGTATGTCACACGAACATTTGACCCGGTGTGGGAATCGAACCCACAGCCTCCCGTTTCACAACCGGCTACTGAAGCTGCCAAATATCATATATTGTATGTATTTTTAGTAGTGCTTGTTTTTATTCACTTTACGCACGATGCTAATAATTTTGGCAAATAAATAGTTATTCTTTTTTCTTTCACGTGTACTTTTTAGATTTATTTCTTGTGTTTTATTTCATGGGAACTTCACCGTGTCTAATCATTAAAACTAAAAAATTATAAATGATATTTTTTATTATTTATTTTTTATTTAGAAGTGGTAGAGCCACGCTGTAGACATATTTGTTTACAGCATGAATGGGCCGGCTCGACCGGGGTAGTACCACTGTCTCACAGAAAACCAATGTAAAGTGACAGTTTAATGTCGCGTTTCGTATGGTAAGTGAGATATCCGGAGGCCCTTCCCTAATCCCCATTCCTGTCCTTTAAGTCCGACAACGCATATATGACACTTTCGGTATTGTGTATGTTCATGGGCGGTGGAGATCACTTAACATCAGGTGACACACTGGCTCGTTTGTCGGACTATACTATAAAAAAAAAAAAAAAAACCTGGCACGGCAAAGTGACCACATTGCACCTGATGGTAAGTGCAGTACCGACTTTTGGCGATTTTAATATCTACATACTATAAAATTAGAGAACGGGTCTTAAGCGCGCAATATTTAATGGCATAAATACCAATTTAATTCCCAAACTATTGGTTTTTATGAAATTAAATATTACTTGATTAAGACCCGTTATCTCATTTTATAATAAATCTGGCAAAATTGGGAACGGACTTATATTTACAACTAATAATTAAAAATTGAAAAAAGTGTTTAGTATTACTCCATGTTTGTGAAGACGTTGATACAAATCCGAATGGCGCGGTGCATTCACGCCAAAAACAAAAATCAAAAACTTGTTTGTAGTATTTCATCTGTTGCGCAATAAGGATGCACTAGTTACGGCTCTGTCTACCCCAAGCGTGACGACGCGACGCGGTGATTATAAAACTTTCAGAACGAATCAAAGTATACATATTATTATGCGTTCTCAATAAATAAATGGAATTTGAATGAGGCCCTATAGTTTATTTATGATGTTGATAACTTTTTTTGTGTTTTTAGCCAACAAACTTCATAATTCAACTATCTGTCTCGTGCGAATACTTCAACATTGCTCAGTTACGTAATATAATAAACTAAAAATATGTAAATGTAAATATTTATTCATCTTAAATATTTTATTTACAAAATAGTAAATTAAAATATTAATAATGAAATTAGTCTTATACGACAATAGATGGCGTAATCCTAAATTAACAATACAACAAACTAGTTGATTATACTGTCATGAGATGGCGCTGTTAATTTTTCATATTTTCTTGCCATAACCTTTAATTTTCTTTATCTATTTTTCTTATATAGCGGCAAAAATAAACTTTAAAATGGTGTTTGAAGCATTAAGTGTGATGGACTATTATGGAAGTTATGGCGTACCGAAACACCTTTGAGAAATAATATATGAGCTGGTGGTAGGATATTCGTATCCGCCCGGATAGCAACCACCGTACACATGGCGAAAAACCCGCCATAGTGGCACACGCAAGTGTGTCGCGTTCCGGGATCAGCCAGTGTACATCCGGTTTTTGTCGGGGGTCTGGAGTTGGGGTACAATGGCCATTTTGCGGCCTTCTTAGTACTCTGACACTAGACCCTCGACCCCTTCTTCACCTTCTTGCTCATGGCGTAGTGTGAAGAAGCAGGCCGGCATGAGTGTGTTGAGTAGTGGGGGATAGATCGTCTCTCGCTACTCAGTACTCTATTTGGACCGCACTGTGCTTACCATCAGGTACAGTGCGGTCACTTTGCCGTGCCAGGATAAAAAAAAAAAAAAAAAAAAAAAAAAATATATACCTTTAATTTGTAGTCGCTAGGTGCTTGGTCTTGTTTGTGGGCTCTTTTCTCCGCACTTAGCCCGTTGAATATCAGCCAACTGGACCAGAAGCGGAGGAGCTTCCTGGTGACTCCACAGGCTTCTCGGAGCGACCTCGGTGTGTCGAGGATTTTAGACCATTGTGTAGCTACGCCTTCGCATTCGAGGATGACTTGGGAAGCTGTTTCGACGGTTGACAGACATTTAATAAATTTTTATGTTCATACAAATGCTGTTTCACACATATAATTAGTGACTAGTCTATGTTTAGAAGAAGCAGGCCGGCATGATTGTAGTATGAGTAGCAGGGGATAGATTGTCTCTCACTACTTGATCCTCTAATTGGACGGCACTGCACTTACCATCTGGCGCAGTGTGGTCACTTTGCCGTGCCAGGATAAAAAAAATACATACACTCACGTCTGTAATCCCTGAAGGGGTAGGCTCTGCCTAACAAGTACACCCACAATGTCGAATTTATTACGGTCCCATAATGTGATAGGGGGTATCGAGCCTATCGCTGATACTTAGTATTTCTAAATAGAAAAACCCAATATCACTTTGCCCGACCCACCCGACCCGGGCCACCGAGGCAATGTTTTAATTAATATATTTAGAAATAGTCTACTAAACAGTAGGTCTGTCATTGACATAAATAAAAGTATATTACTTTGAAATTTCATGCAAAGACAGCCTGCGAGGGCGAGTAGCTGGCTGTGAAACGAGAGACCGTGGGTTCCATTCCCGCACCAAGACAAATGTTTGTGTGACAGATAGATATTTGTTTCGGGTCTGTGTGTTGATCGTAGTTCTTCGTAGTTGATACATACAGGTCTGTGTCCTAGTGTGGTGGCTGTTAGGTGTATTTGTTTACTAAACTATCAAAATAATAATTCACTAAACGCAGGCCAAATAGAGCCAATGCAATCCACAAAAAGTGAGCATTTCTCAACGTATTGCGTCGGCGCCGCGGCGCGGGCGCGCCCCGCGGCTGCTGCCGTCGCAACACTAGCCAGTTGATAGTTCTGTCGAGTGTTGTGCAGTTGTGTGTAGGTGCACACGATATTATCAGTAAGTGATTTAAAAAACAAATCAGATTTTATTTGTTAAACATATGTAAATCTGCCTCCGTGCCGCAGTTGGTGAGTAGCCAAGCGAAACGAGAGGCCGTGGGCTCGATTCCCACACCGGGACAAATGTTTGTGTGACAGACAGATATTTGTGTCCGGGGCCTGGGTGTTGTGAGTTAGAGATAGTTAATTATTAATAGGTATTCATTAAATTTACATCCATGCAATGTCAAACCAAAGCAAATCATTTATGTATTTAGTAAATTAGGCCACTAGGGGCACTTTTTACAGGTCAGGATTAAGTTTATTAGGAAATGCCACTGGTCTGAGAAGAAGCAACAAGAAACGTAGCCTCTTTTGTCGTGACATTATATTATAATATTAAATCACAAACAATAATAATACTCCTCTGGGTCTGGCTCTGTAGTCCCTCGTAGTTAATCCACGATACAGGTTTGACCTAGTGTGCGTCAGGATTCTGTGTGTGACTGTTGGCTGTATTTATTTATATAGAGATGACTTCGCGAAGTTTCCTTTAATTATGTCAAACGTATTCATGATGTTTTTATACAAACACGTCATCGCAATAATCGTAATAATCACACAATTACCGTGACTATTTGTGATATATAAAAGCCTATGTGTAGTTCTGGACTCCAGAACGGCTGGAGCTATTTTGATAAAATTTTCTAGAAATCTACAGCTTATCCTAGCGGCTGATCCTGTGAATTTTAGTAGCAATCGTATGTACAGTTTTCTTTTGGTTTTTGTGTCATTTCTATCAGGATATAGTAAAAATCACCTAACGCTTTTTACAATCGAATAGTTTTCTACTTTTTAGTTCAGCTAGATATCAAAACGTGTTTTTTTGTTATAAACTATTATTTATTTTTCGCTTGAGCCATTTGCGGGTCTGACATTTGGCTGTATATTATGCATGACGAAATATCACGTTTAGTTCCGAACACTTCCTATAAAGTCTGCTGAAAATTATTATATTAATATATGGTTTCGAATCTTGTATGTGTCTTTTTTATCCTGGCACGGCAAATACACCACACTGCACCTGATGGTAAGCGTAGTGCCGTCCAGTTAAAGTATATAGTCCTCCACATCGATTTCGATGACGGCGACCCGAACCATAAAGTATTTACAGCTACTTTCTAGCATGAGCCCTAATGTGGCTCGCTAGGCCAAACTTTTTTTTAAAAACTCTTTCACAAAGCTGGCAATAGAGTTGCCCTGCGGCGTTATATGAGTACGTGTAGGAGGGCTTAGGTCTTTGCTTACGAATTTGGCGAGTGGCGTCAAGTGTGGCGAGTCGATGTTCCTCGCACGCTTTAATGTTTTTATAGATGGTAGATTGCCACGAGGACCTCTGCGAAGCAAGCACTTCCCATGAGTCAGAGTCGATTTTACAGGCTTTCAGATGCCTTTTGAACACATCCTTATAGCGCAGATGCTGACCACCGTGTTTTCGCTTACCCTCTGCCATCTCGGAGTAAAAGACAGCTTTGGGTAGTCGGCGGTCATCCATACGGAGGACGTGACCACACCACCTGAGTTGTCGCTGCATGAGGAGAGCCTCCATGCCATACATTCCAGAGCGACGCAGAACCTCGGTGTTAGGGACGCGGTCCTGCCATGTTATCTTCATGATCGTTCTGAGACACCTAAGGTGGTACGTGTCAAGCTTCTTGATGTCTGGCTTGTAGAGGCACCATGTCTCCGAGCCGTACAAAAGGACGGGTATGATTAGGGCCCTATAAACACTAATCTTCGTCTCTAGCTTTAGGTAATGGGATCTCCAGGCACGATCAGTAAGTCGTCCGAAATTGGCTGCGGCGTTGGCGATTCGAGAAGGTATCTCCGTAGCTAGGGTGTTGTCGTGCCTTATGTTGCTTCCAAGGTATTTAAAGTGCGATACTTCTTCTAGTGGTTTACCAGTTAAAGTATCAAGTAGCGAGAGACAATCTGTTCCTCGCTACTCAACACAATGATGCTGGCCTGCTGTGTAGCTTCTTCACAGTACCCCCTGGGTCCAGGAGGTGAAGAAACGGTCGAGGGTCTAGTGTCAGAGTACTCAGAAGGCCGCAACACGGCCAAGTATCGTATTCCTATATAGAAGCCACAGAAACCAAGTAATAAATGTGTGTTTTCAAATAATGCGTGTACCATCAGGTGCAGTGTGGTCAAATATAGAAAAACTAGATGTTGCTCGCGGCTCCGCCTGCGTGTAGGTAATTTTTGGAAGAGAAGCTACACAATCCATGGAGGCATCTTAAGCTATTACACCTTTCTATCCTTATTTTTTTCTTTCCTCCAATTAAAATAGCCTATATTAATGAGTGATAATGTAGCATTCAAATGATGAAAGAATTTTTAAAATCTGTCCAGTACTTTTTGAGCCAATCCGTTACAAACATACATACAAATCTTTCCTCTTTATAATATTATTATATAGTATAGATAAACAATAGTGCTTTTGAAAATTGTTTGGAAATCTACTGACTCAATTGACGTGTAACCTATACTAATAGAAGTGTTACAACAGACCCAAAAAACGAATTTACATTGTGTATGATTTAATAAAAAACAACAAATATAATCCATACAAAAACTACATCTCTGACGGCTGAAACATCCGCTTTAGCTTTTTATAGAGTGGTAGAGTTAAATTGTCAAGGTCATTTGCGGGATACGACCTTAATATAATAACAAGGTATTAACTTTAGGAGAATACCCGCATGAAATTCCAGTGCCATCGATCCTAAAACAAGTCAATGAAAGTCCATGACGGGCTATTTGATTTGCAACATTTTTAACAGGAGAGGTTTAAAGATTTTTTGTTTTTTGGTAAAAAAAATCACTATAAAAAATCTATTGCGTGGATTTCAGTAGAATTAATATATTACTTGTGTAAGCACGTACTGCATTTGTATGATTTATTTTCATGCAGTTATGAGCATTATTTTCTAAAATAAATGTGGTCTGTAAAAATTGAGCCGTGTTATACTGTTTTAAAATGTCGCCTAAATCAAATAGTCCGCCAACCGTCGAAGTAATATTTAATAATCCAAATGTCTGTTAACCAGAATTTGTTAACCTAATTCTGAATTGATTAAATGAACTCAGAATTAGGTTAACAAATTTGTTTATATACAAACTTGCGCAAAATATACCAATTTAATGCTCAACTAAGCTGGTTTCCTAGATTTGGGTTTTGAAACACTGACCGCTTTGATTTGACCTCCGAAGGCCAAGGAATTAGATCCAAACTTCGTGATTTATTATTTTGAACATTTGTACAATTATTCACAAATGTTCATTTTGAAAAGAAGTTATGTAAGCAAATGACAGCAAATGTACATGATAAACACTTCAAACTATAGAGAGTTGGGAAGCCTGGACTTCAAATTATTGCATGTTGCCGGAGAAGACACTATTACTTTAACTTCAAATTACCGCGAGGACCAACTAATATTGATTTAATTCAGTTCATTCTAATTAACGAGAGTCAAATTATCGAGAGTCGACTGTATTTATTTATGCGATGACTCACGGGCTAAAGTACAACGTCAAAAAGAGTGAGATAATGGTCTTCAAGTCGGGTAACAAGACCTTTTTTTTTTTTTGTCTCGGGGAAAGCGTTTTATTACTGCCGCCCGCTCCGGAGGGAAGCGGATTAAGAATAAAACGGGTATGCTGGACTAGCCGGTCTTACGACCCAGCATCCCCCTCGCACGGATGATGGCTATCCGTGCTGCCGCTGGGCCGAGTCCCTAACCCCTATATACACCCCACCCGACACTACCAGCTAAAACCCCGCGGTGGCCTTCTTCGGCGCTTGCGGAGCGATCCCGGGGTATTCTAAGGAGTGCTAGAATTGCAGCCGGAATCGCCCCTGCGCGGTGATGCGTAGCAGCCCATCTCGATGGAGGGCTAAGGAGCCCCCGCGCACCAAACAACGACAGCGAACGAGGCCTTACCGCCCACGCTGCCGTCCATCTCGGGGTCGCACGATGCCCCGAATTTGGGAGTGCATCGATACGGGCTGACAGCCCTCCGCTGCGAGCCCGCGACCCCCGATGGCCCCAATTAGTTGCCTCGTACGACAGGCAGGGATTACCGTGGTGGAATTCAAACGCCCCCATTCCACAGGGTGGGAGACGCCGGTCAGTCGTCCACCCGACGCCTCCTACGTCTTCTCTGGCGGCGGGAGGGATCATATCGTTCCCGATCCCTCTCAGCACTCTCCTTCTGCGAGATGACGTTCTCGCAGAAGTGGGCCACCGCACGCCAGGGCCTCCGGCTGGCGACCATGGACGACACCACGGCCGGCAGCGAGAGGTCTCCTCCGACGACTGCTCTGAGAGCGCTGCGCTCTTCGTCCCAGGCTGGGCACTCCTCCAACGTATGTTGGGCCGTGTCTTCGCGGCAGTTGCCACAATGGTGGCACACGGCGGACACCTCCTTTCCGATCCGACACAGGAATGAACCGAAACACCCATGGTCCGTTAATACCTGTGTCAGTCGGAATGTAGGCGCCCCGTGGCGCCTGTCTAGCCATCTCTTTAGGACAGGACGCACTGCTGCGACAGTCCTCAAGCCCGCAGTCGGGCTCTCCAGCCTGGTATGCCACTCCTCCACGGCGGTTCTGCGAAACCGGGCCGCAATCTCCCTCGGGGCCAGTCTCTCCTGACGGCGACTGGACGCCTCCTCCCGCCAGAGGAACGCTGACGAGAGGAGTTTGGCGTCCAACTCCCAAGGGAGTGTGCCGGCCAATACGCAGGCCGCCTCGTGGGAGACCGTGCGGTAGCCCCTTACTATTCGCTGCGCCACCAAACGCTGCGGTTTGCGCAGCAGGGCGACGCAGCGGGCGTTCAGGGACTCGGCCCATATGGGACATCCGTACAGGGCCATTGACCGCACGCCTCCAGCGTATAAACTTCGGCAAGGGCTATTAGGTCCCTCCAGGTTCGGCAGCAGGCGTCCGAGCGCGCCCGCATCAATTTCGGCGACAACTCCTTGAAATGGGCACGGAAATCCCACCGGCTGTCCAGAATCAATCCCAAGTACTTCATTTTACAGCCGATCGGAATCCGCACCCCGTCCACACTTATATGGAGCCCAAAAGGTGGCCGAATCCGAGGCCTGTGAAAACAAAGGGCCTCGGTTTTGTTGAGGGCCACCTTAAGGCCCAGTCGCCGAATCCTGCCCACCACCTGTTCGGTTGCGAACGAGGCGAGCAGGGTGGCCTCCTGGAAAGACCTGGCCGACGCTGTCACTAGTGTGTCGTCCGCGTAACAGACGACAGCGACACCTCGGGGGGTAACAAGACCTACCCAATTATACCGGATGTGTCACTCTACGGGAATCCCTTGAGCAGGGTATATAGTTTTAAGTACTTGGGTCACTGGGTCACTGAAGATTTAAAAGATAAGATGGATATAGATAGGGAACGCAGGTCGCTGGCTGTCCGTTGTAATATGCTGGCCCGCAGGTTTGCACGATGTACGAATCCAGTAAAGATAACGCTATTTCAAGCATACTGCCAATCATTCTACACGTGCTGCCTGTGGGTCAATTTTAGTCGACGGGCATACAGCGACTTGCGTTTCCAATACAATAATGCACTCAGGGTTCTGCTGGGGCTGCCGTGGCGATGCCGTGCGTCGGGGATGTTCGCGCAGGCACGAATAGACGGCTTCGCCGCTATTATTAGAAAAAGGTGCGCTTCCCTAATGGCACGTGTCCGCGGCAGCACCAACACTATCCTGGGTGTGTTTGCAGATAAGTGGGAGTCTCCGAAGCTGCGGAGATGGATGCAGCTTCATACTGTTTTGTAAATCATGTATACTAACACTAGTTTCTGAGCAAATTGTTACTAACACCATATGGACTTCATGTCCGAAATAATATAAATATTAATATTATTATTTTACAAATATATAAACGTATAAAATAATTTGCTTATCATGCTTTACTCCAAAGACATATTCTGTAGGTGCCTTTTGACTTAAGCGACATTTATGTTAAAAAATAAAGTACTTAAATACATTGTATAAAGATGGTTTTCCGGCTACCGTGTTCCCTCCTTCCTATGACCTTGGGTCATTTAAGCATAGTGTGAAGAAGAAGCCACATAGCAGGCCGGCATGATTGTGTTGAGTAGCGAGGGATAGATTGTCTCTCGTTACTTGATACTATAACTGAACTGCCGCGGCACTGCGCTTACAATCAGGTGAAATGAGGTAACTTTGCAGTGCCAGAAAAAAAACATGTCTCTGGATAATAAATGATAATAAAGACGATATTGTGAAAAATATCTAATATATACTAACTAGAAAAATAGAAAACACAAACTTTAGTGAACTTAGACCAGAAATATCATAATTATAAATCAAGGTTGTCTCAACCAAGTTTTTATTGTGCTGCTTTGTAGATTTTTACAATTATATTCCTTATTAAATTATTATATAAAACTGATTAAGCACATGTGTTTTTTGTAATTTACATATAATTTAACTAGCAGCGTAATTAAAAACTGGTGAGATGAGATTAACAAATAATTTGTATACATTGTGTTGATATAAATTAAAATTGTAAATTACCGAGACAAGCTATTACAAAAACATTTTATATACCACACGTCCGTACTAATACTGGATTTAATTCCCCCATTGTAAGAATATGCAGCGAGTATAATGCTCTTAACATCAAATCTCCCGATAGTACACCACTCTCCAAGTTCAGAAGGGAAGCGCAGAAACACTTGCTTGACAAAGAAGACTAGAGTTTATTATTATTATTTAAAGTTTTTTTTATCTTAATATTTTTTAATTTTATGATAATTTTGATTATAATTGTAAGTTACTGTTATTTAAATTTTATGATTACTATTTTTAAATTTTTATTGTTTTTTATGAGATTTAGATGCGAGGCTCTGTCATGTTTGTTATCTTCTGTTTTTACTGTTATTTTGTAATTTTATGTCAATGTTATTCGTATGAGAATGCTGTGCATACCTTCAATAGGCATATGTATCAGACTTTATATTATCTTTTATTATTTGTGATTTTTGGATGCATGTGTCACTGGTGTGTTATTTAATAAATAAATAAATATGAAAATCACTTAGGGTCGGAATGTGTCCATTTGTGTAGCCAACCACTCATGCACGTAACTATATAACGTATTTAATGATGCTACTTAGAGAATAAATGATTTGATTTGAGACTAGGCACTTTGGTTAATCGTTTTTGGAATATAAAATCAAATCGAATATTTAATTCAGTCAATCTCTTTACTATGCTGCCAGTTCGGAATGCAGTTTCTCTAGAGAAGGGGCAAAAAACTCAAGGCAGACGGCGTAAAAAACAGACGGCGTATCGCGCTTGGATCAGGGGTCGCGCTAAGAAGGTACCCAATCTCAAGTCCCTCAAAGCAGCCTACAACCGTGCTGCCAAGGCTTGCAAGAGGGAGTATGCTAGAGCGGATGCCCAGCGCGTCTCCAAGATTGGATGTGCTTTGGCCGATCACCCGACAAGCAGTCGTGCTTATTGGAGCTTGGCTAAGGCGGTCTAATCTAATTTCTGTCGCCCTTCGCTGCCACCGCTGAGATGTCGTAATGGAACACTGGCCCATAGCTCGCAAGAGAAGGCCGATTTACTGGCAAACCTCTTCGCGGCTAATTCGAGACTCGAGGACTGCAATGCTCATTTACCACCTACGCTGCCCGGTTGCGGTCACACAATGCCTGATATCCGTATCAGGCATTGTGATGTGCGGCGTGAGCTACAGTCTCTCGACGTCCGGAAGGCCAGTGGTCCGGATGGTATCCCAGCGCTTGTTCTCAAAAAGTGTGCAGCGGAGTTGTCTCCTGCACTGACGCGCCTATACCGATCGTCCTACCTCTCAGGTGTTGTGCCTGAATCTTGGAGGGAGGCCAATGTGCAGCCGATCCCCAAAAAGGGTGATCGGTCAGACCCTAACAATTACCGCCCAATCGCCATCACCTCAGTGATCTGTAAAGTCATGGAGCGACTAATCAACAGCCAATTAGTTCGTTACCTGGAGGATCACTCGTTGATCAGTGACAGACAGTATGGTTTCCGCCATAACCGATCAACGGGTGATCTTCTAGCGTTTGTATTGCATCACTGGGGCGAGGCGATTGACAGGCATGGCGAGGCTCTGGCTGTGAGTCTCGACATAGCCAAGGCGTTTGATAGGGTCTGGCACCGTGGCCTTCTCTCCAAGCTCCCGGCATACGGTCTGCCCGACAACCTGTGCAAGTGGATTTCCGGCTTTCTGCATGAGCGTAGAATGCGTGTCCTCGTTGATGGACACGCTTCGCAGCTCATGTCAGTAAATGCCGGAGTACCACAAGGTTCTGTGATTTCGCCCACCTTGTTTCTTCTGCATATTAATGATATGTTGTCGCTTGGCAACATTCATTGCTATGCAGACGACAGCACGGTTCATGGGCGTTATTGCAGCAAGCCTCCTGGTTGCCGGGCGGATACTGAGAGGAGACGCGAGGATCTTGTCATGGAGCTCAACCAGGCCTTGGATCTCATATCATCATGGGGTACCAGGAATCGGGTTGAGTTTAATGCCAAGAAAACTCAGGTGTGCGCGTTCTCGTGCAAGAAGTCTCCGTTTTCTCCAATCCCCGTTCTTCAGGGTGTTCCACTCGCAATGCGGAATGACCTTAGTGTCCTAGGTATGGATATCCGCTGCGATCTTAATCCAAGGAGTCACATCGAGGGCGTAATATCCGCCACTTCCCGCAGGGTCGGAATCCTGAACAGGGTGCGGCGGTTTTTCACGCCCGGTCAGCTCTACCGCTTATATAAAGCACAGGTGCGACCGGGAATGGAATACTGCTCGCACCTCTGGGACGGTTCCGCAAAATACCTCCTCGATGCCTTGGACGGGTTGCAGCGGCGGGCCATCCGCATTGTGAATGATGCAGACGTGAGTAACAGCCTGGAGCCGCTACAGCTGCGTAGGGATATTTCCTCGCTTAGCGTGTTCTACCGTCTGTATCATGGTGAATGCTCTGAAGAATTGTTTGATCTTATCCCATCCTCTCCCTTCCATACCAGAACCACGCGTACTGGATTACGAAGCCACAGCTTTGTGGTGTCTACTACCCCGGCCCGAACTAAGAGGTTCGCAAACTCGTACTTTTGCCGCACCATCAAACTGTGGAACAGTTTGCCAGCTACCGTGTTCCCTCCTTCCTATGATCCTGGGTCCTTTAGGCGTAGTGTGAAGAAGCTACACAGCAGGCCGGCATGATTATATTGAGTAGCGAGGGATAGATTATCACTCGCTACTTGATACTATAACTGGACGGCACTGCACTTACCATCAGGTGCAGTGTGGTCACTTTGCCGAGCCACGATAAAAAAAAAAAAAAAAAAAAAGGGTTCAAAATATGTCTTTAACAAGTTTTAAAAGTAGCAAAGTCTATGTCTAGTATTAGTTATACGACGAGGATAAAAAAATGAATATTATTTCCTTAAAATTAGTAAAATAAAGGGGCGGGAATTACACCTTCAGTTATTTCCCTGCTCAAGTACTGTCAGGTGACCCATTTGCTCGTTTGCTGGCCTCAACTACAAAAAGTATACTATCAAATTTATTTGTATGACAAGCATAAATATGTTGTACAAAAACTAAATGATACGTCTTGCAAAAGTCTAGGAAAAATCTATAAATACCTTTAAAGACTTGTTCATAAGACATGATTAATACAGAGAGTAGTTATTATATTAAATTTATTTTTTACATAAGTTATTACAGGGGTACAGCTGATGGTAGGATATTCATATCCGCCCGGATAGCGACCACCATACACAGGGTGTAAAACCCGTCATAGTGGCACACGCAAGTGCGTTCCGGGGTCACCCAGTGTGTACCTCTGGTTTTTGTCAGGGGTCTAGAGTTGGGGTACGATCTTTGGCCGTAACTCTGACACTAGACCCTCGACCGCTTCTTCACCTCCTTGCCCTATGGCGTAGTTTGACGAAGCTACACAGCAGGCCGGCATGATTGTGTTGAGTAGTTAGGGATGGATTGCTTATCGCTACTTGATACTCTAACTGGACGGCACTGCGCTTATCATTAGTTGTGTGTGTGCACTTTTTTGGCGCCCAAATCAACTGGTAAAACAGGGTTCATTTATTGTAGAAAAAGTGCTTATAAATGCATGAAAATAAGTCATAAAGATGCAGTACGTGCTTACACAAGTAATATATTAATTCTACTGAAATCCACGCCATAGTTTTATTATAGTGAATTTTTGTCCGATTACAAAAAACACTTTAAACCTCTCTCATGTTACTTTTCAAAAATGTCGCTTAGATCACAGCTCGCCAACCGTCGTTATGTACAGAGCTCTAACTAGTTTTACACAATTGTGTGACGCATGCGATGTTATTGCTGGGAAAAACATCCATCTTTATTAATCGTCGTGTTTCACACGGACGACCGTTGAATTAATACAACTTGAGTATATACCAATAGATTACTGAATATTGTAGCATTAAAGTTATTTAGTGTGAAGAAGCATAGTTGTGGCAGTAGCTTCTAGGTTCTAACAAAAAATAAAATAAATACGCCATAAAAACGGTGCATCTCGTGCATCCGAACCCACAGCTTCAACTTATAACACTTCAAATTATCAAGGTCATTCATCAAGGTGGGGTATATAGCCTTAAGATGCGTCTTACATAACATTTATTCCACATTACTTGCACTAAGACTGGAGCAAGGCCGTTAGAAAGCGTAAGTTACAAGGAATATAGTACTCTCTGACGAGAGTAAGTTATAACGCTTACTATATTATTATAATTTAGGTTGTCCAGCTTGCTTAATTTCCAGTAATAATAAGAATAAATGAAATAAAAATAATATTATTAATAATAATAATCTTTTCATTGAGCTCAATTGGGACTTCGATCTCATTTCATCATAGGGTACCAGGAACCGGGTTGAGTTTAATGCCAAGAAAACCCTGGTGTGCGCGTTCTCGTGCCAGAAATAAAAAAAAGAATAATAAGAAATAAAAAAACAAAATATTTTTGTGTAGAAGATATTATTTTTAAATACCGCATATATTTTTATTCCTATTGCATCTCTGCTTAACTTTAAGAGGCACAGTCGTCATTCAATGTAACATCCGCTTACCAAAGTCTTTGTTTAGTGTTTATATAGCCTTGACGAAGATAAGGAAGCGCTAGTAACATGTGAGTTGAATTGATAGTTTCTAGACGCATTTGGTCTCGCATTTGTTTTAAAATAGTGGTAATACTGAGAATTTCTAGATAGAAAATCCAATATCATTTTACCCGACCCGGGGGTCGAACCCAAGACCACAGCACAGTAGTCGTAACGCATGCCCAATTACAACTGCGCCACCGAGGCAGTCATTAAACATTGTTCGCATTGTAATAGTACAAGAAGACTGCTTCTAGAGGTGGTGGTAGGTCGGCGAATATGGAGTACTGATTACATTTATCTGTTTCAGAGATGTCATGCGAAGGGTACTCGGCGACGGAGGTGGATATGATGCCGGACCGCATCGCCGACACGTTTAAAGACATGACCGTGTTCATCACAGGCGGAACAGGGTTCATGGGCAAGGTGCTGGTCGAGAAACTACTCAGGTATGTACAGGAACTAAACCCATCACGCAGCTTTAACCTTAGCACCGCAAATATATAATGATAATTACCGCTTGCTTTAACGGCGAAGGAAAACATCGTGAGGAATAGCCAAGAATTTTTGTACGAATTTCGAAGGTATGTGAAGTCTACCAAACCGCATTAGTCCAGCGTGGTGGAGTAAGGAGTAGCTCTCATTAGTAGAGGAAGCACGTGTCCAGCAGTAGGACAATGTTTAATACAGGGCTAGTATTACCGCCCCAAAAAAAACAATTATTTAAATAAATTTTTAATTGACAAGGAACCAATCAACCTTAATTATCCAATCTACTGGGATAATTTTTGATAATTCAATTACAAATGAGCGGAAAACCAAAGATGAAATAGACTTGGAGGTGTATGCCATTGGAGCTGCTTTCAAACCTAATTTTGTCTCGACAGTCCTTATCACTATCACCTAGGCTATCGCTGTTCTTAAATATCAAATCTTTGTTTCAGGAAATGTCCAGACATCGGGCACATTATCCTGCTGGTGCGAAATAAAAAGGGCAAAAATCCAAAGCAGAGACTCGAAGAGATGTTTAATGGAGAAGTAAGTGATCATAATAATATAGCATTGACAACCTCTGTGAGACAGTAGACGGCTGTGAAACGAGAGGTCCGTGGTTCGAGACATATATTACGCGATCAGCAACAATTTCGTCCGCATTTGTTTTATAATTTCGTCGTTATTAAGTACTACATGTTGCTCGCGGCTCCGCCCGCGTGGAGGTTATTTTTGTAAGAAAAGGTATACAATCAATCAATATTATGCCTATATCATACATATAAACCTTCCTCTTGAATCACTCTATCTATTAAAAAAAAGCGCTTCAAAATCCGTTGCGTAGTTTTGAAGATTTAAGCATAGATAGGGACGGACAGCGACAGCGACTTTATTTTATACTATGTAGTGATTATGATATTTATATAGTTGGAATATTTAGCGAGTTTTCAATACCCATAGTGTATAATATCCTTTAAGGTGTCGTTATACATTATAAAATCCCGCAGAGCGTGTCAAAGAAATCTCCGTTCCACACCAGAACCACGCGTAGGTACTGGCTTGCGGAGTCACAGCTTCGTGGTGTCTACTACCCTGAACTAAGAGGTTCACAAAATCGTATCTTTGCCGCCCCATCAAGCTGTGAAACAGTTTACCAGCTACCGTGTTCCCTCCTTCCTATGATCCTGGCCCATTTAGGCGTAGTGTGAAGTTACTCAGCAAGTATGATTGTGTCAAGTATCGAGAGACAATCTATCTCTCGATAGATACTCTAACTGTACGGCACTACTACCATCAGATGCAGTGTGGTCACTTTACCGTGCCAGCACAAAAAAGACGTACATAAAAACGCTCGAAAAATATTACACTCCTTTCTAGAGCGGATTAAATATGCATATCCGTTAATCTAAATGTAAATAAGTAAAAGAATTACCAAGATTTCGAACCTTCCTCACTACACGCTTGGTTCAATCAGTGCTTGGATGCTGTAACGGTGTCAAGGCAACGAGAGACGATGTTTCATAATGTCTAATGCCGACGTTACTCTGATGTAATGAAACGGTACTTTATGAATGAGTTCTTTACGAAGCATTGTGATGGGCGCAGACACTATTCATTCAAGTATTACAAATTTTAGTAATTTTCAACCCCCTCCTCTCTCTTGTCAGCAAATGTAAGTAAAGTTCTCACCGTTCCCCCTACGCTTACGTAAGCATTGGTATAATTTTAACAAAGTCTATGACATAAACATCCTTTCAGCTTTTAAGAATAGACAAATCCAATAAAAATCTATAAGTTTATAAATAAATAATCCTGATGTAATCGTCGTTCAGACCAATCCCCTCCACCCCCCCCCCCCCGTCCCGCATGTCATCAAAAATAGGCAAAGCAAGGACCCCCACCCTCTCTGTAATGCTTACGTAATACTTGAACAGCCCCTAATATTGACTGCAAATAATAAAATTAACAAAGTGCAGACATAAAGTTTTATTACACACACTTCGTAGGCAGTCGATGATGGCTTTGAAAACTGAGGTCGTGGCTTCGATTCCCGTACCGAGATAAATGTTTATGTGATAGACAAACGTTTCGGGTCTACTCATCTGTCCATCAATCCACTGTTTGCACGGGCCTCTACCAATGTGTAGGTCTTCCACCACACTTTAGAAGCTACACGGCAGGGCGGCAAGATTGTGTCGAATAGGGATAGATTATCTCTCGCTACTAGATACTGTAACTGGACGGCACTGCGCTTACCATCAGGCACAATGAGGGCACTTTGCGGTGCCAGGATTAAAAAAAATGATTACACGTGGTATGTACGCTTCTATTAGATTTCTTATGGAGAGTTCTAAGGTATGCAGATTAACTCAAGATGTTCTCTAAAATAGTAATACAATTTTAAATTTTGTAACACATATTTGTTGTTTTAGAGAACTTGATTATACTGCGACCTTGATTTTTATATAACCAAATATTGTTAACCGACGTTCGACAGAGCAACGCTGGAGTTTCTCGCCCGTTCTTCTCTAGCGAACCAGCATTTTGAACTGGCAGTAGAGTAAAATAGGCAGCCATAGGGACTACAGACAGTAATGAAAACTTAAAACTTTGGAATTGCTGTGTTCTATATTGACAAAGCATCCACGAAGTAGTATTTTTGTTTGCTTGTAAATAATTATAGAACTTAATAGGCGTGTTTATGTCAAAAGTAAAGTAATCTGAGCGTGATGGCCCCGCGAGTTTAGTGCTTTTTCCTCATCCCAAAAGTGCCCAACGTGCCTAAAGATGTTTTCACTTCAAAAATTGATTGAATCTAAATAATTCATAAAATTTCATGTATTCATTAAATAAATTTTTAGGACTCTCAACACTGAAATTGGGATTAGAAGTTTCCCTTAAACTATAAAGACATTAATAACACCAAACGCATAGTCCTTACACATAGTCCCCACCCCACACTGGGCCAAACCTGTAACATGGGTATTATATACATAAATACCATATTACCTAGGTATTATATGTCGGTATTATATTATACCTTCGAGAGACTACGGTCCCACTACACGCTGACCCGAAATAATCTGTCACACAAACATTTGTCTTATTGAGAATCGAACCTGGCACCCCCCCCACCCGACACACCCCCCGCGCCGAACTTATTCGAGTTGTAGTGCAATTTTTATAATTTAATCACAATTATTTAGAGCGTAAAAATCGTTTACATAAATGGCATCATAAATATTTTTTTCTAACTATTTCTGCACTTAACGCCTCAATTGGTAATGTCGTCACCAGTGTCGTAAGCTGAGTTAACACTAACTGACGAAATATACCGGTTCATGTTGAAAAGGCTGTAAAGGGGATGAACGAGAGCGCTAGTGTGTACGAGAGAGATAGCTGTATTAGTTATGGATGAAGAACAACCATATAAAATTGATTTTTTTAACTATCTCTCTGTATTAGGAATGGCTGAAGATTCAACAAGCGATTAGGAGGAAAATATAGGTTTTTTTATTCCGCTAACAAGTGTTAATGTTACAAATGCTGCCTTTATTGAAAAGCGCAACGTTCCTTGCCCGTTCTCTAGCGATACTGCATTCTGAACTGACATTAAAGTAAAAAAATATTAATAAAATCTCTAGGACGATATGTTTCATGGATTAAAATGGTTGTATAGCCCTATTTACTAAGCGATTAACACGTATCAATCCAAATAGTGTGAATGGTGTATTGCGTAAGGTATTTATGTAGGTATACTAATCGTGAACATATATTCTTATGTAATGTAACGACAAAGATACAAATACGTCTGAGTATCACGTTGGTTTTCGGACCTGGGAGAATTTTCAGTAGATTTTAATATAATCCTATCATGTAAAAAGGGCTAGCGGCTTCATCTAATAAATAAATTATTTGATTCGATTATTTTGGTTCCATTTGAAAAACTCCGTTGCGCAGCGGGCGAGTAGCCGGCTGTGAAACGAGAGGCCGCGGGTTTGATTCCCACATCGAGACAAATGTGTGACAGACGGATATTTGTTTTGGGTCTGCCTGTTGTGGGACCGTTGTCCTTCGTAGTTCTTGATACCCACAATAGAGGCTTGTGGGGTCAAAACTATGTGTGTGACTGTTGGGTGTATTTATTTATCTAAATTTACAATGTGAATGTATAGTGTTCAGCTGGTGGTAGGATATCATATCCGCCCGGATAGACACCACCGTACATAGGGTGTAAAACCGGCCATATTGGCACACGCAAATGTGTCGCGTTCCGGGATCAGACAGTGTACATCCGGTTTTTGTCGAGGGAGGTTTTACACCCTGTGTACGGTGGTCTCTATCCGGGCGGATATGAATACCAGCAAAAGTTGTACACAGCAGCAGCTGTGTGTACAGTGTTGTAAATAAAATCATTCAACCCGCCAGCTTTTCGAGAAAGTCCGCACCATGCGTGGAGGTGTGGACCCCCTACTAGCCAAGGTGTCCATCGCGAGTGGTGACGTCGGAGAACCAGACCTAGCACTCAGCGTCGAGGACCGACAGAGGATCATCAGGGATGTAGACTATATCATACACGCAGCTGCTACTATCAGGTCAGATATCAACGCATCTTTTTTTATACTGCCACAGCAAAGTGACCACATTGCACCTGATGGTAGACCGTCCAGTTAGAGTATCAATTAGCGAGGAACAATTTATCCCTCGCTACTCAACACAACCATGCCTGCTGAGTACCTTCTTCACACTACTTGTAAAGGACCCAGGATCATAGGAAGGAGGGAACACGGTAGCTGGCAAACTGTTCCACAACTTGATGGTGCGGCAAAAATACGAATTAGCGAACCTCTTGGTTCGGGCTGGGGTAGGAGACACCACGAAGCTGTAGAAATTTATAATATTTAATAATCTGAATTTGTTAGGGTTTATCGTAGACCTACCTGTACGAAAGTCCCACTTCTGGGCACGGGCCACCTCTACTAATGAGGGTTAGCCCTTTATCCACCACGCTGGGCTAATACGAGTTGGTAGATTTCACTTATTGAAATTTTTATCATGCGCACCGCTAGAGAGTGGAACTCTTTGCCGGAGTCTATATTTCCCGAAAATTATAACCTGGGTATCTTTAAGTCAAGAGTGAATAGGTATCTTCTAGGCAAGCGTGCTCCACCGTAGACCACATCATCACTTACCATCAGGCGAGATAGTGGTCAAACGCAAGCCTAGTAAAAAAAAAAATATAGTAAAAAAAAACTTAAGAGTTTTATTATCCCCTCCCATCACTTCACCTGATGGTAAACGCAGTGCCATCCAGTTAGAGTATCAAGTAGTTAGGCCGTAACATGGCAAAACATCGTACCCCAACTTTAGACCCCGACAAAAACCGGATGTACACTGGCTGACCCCGGAACGCGACACACTTGCATATTTGTCAGGTAGGCAGGTTTCCTCCCGATGTTTCCCTTCACCGCCAGCAAGCGATAATTAACAATGTATACACACATCACTTTAAGAGAAGTCGGATTTATGCCTACGGCAGTCCGTACCACTACAAACTAGGCTATCGCTGCTTTTATCGCATTAATATTATGAAATATTTTAATTTAATATTTTATCTCCTCCCTATATTTCTATCTGATTAATTTTGTTGCGGGATAAAAGACAGTTAAGCATTCCCAGAGAGTCGTCGAGTTTCATTACTTGGTGTTGAATCTACATGATATCGACGTGAAAGCAGTTTGTTAGGGTCATTATTTAGGAAGTTTGAAATGTTAATAAATTAAAAGTCTTAAATACCCTTAATTCCAGATTCGATGAGGAGTTGAAAAAAGCCGTGCTCCTGAACGTCAGAGGTACAAAGCTTATGGTGGAGCTGGCCAAGGAGTGTAAGAAACTGAAGGTAGGTGATGTAGACATCTCAGACTAGGGAAAGTAGCCATGCATGCCGAAATCTTGAGCAATTAAAGATAATTAACTTTGAGAAAAGATATATACCTTGCTATTCAACACAATCATGTCGGCCAGCTGAGTAGCTTCTTCACAATACGTCATGGGGCAAGGAGACGAAGAAGCGGTCCAGGGTGTCAGTCTGACTAGTATCAGAGTACTCAGAAGGCCGCGAAACAGCCAAACATCATACCTCAACTCTAGACCCCCGATAAAGACGGGATGTACACTGGCCCGAAACGCGACACACTTGCGTGTGCCACTATGGCGGGTTTTACACCCTGTGTACGGTGGTCACTATCCGGGCGGATATGAACATCCTATAACCAGCAAATAACTACTTTAACATGGTTTTCTTCTATACTCGCATGTCTAATGTGTTAAGTGAGCTTAATTCATCAGTTAACTACACTTAAACGCCTTTTACGCCATAAAATATTGTAATAATGCTGCTTGGTAAACATGTTTCACATATATGTCGTAATCTGAACACCTGCGTCATCCGCAGGGCTTTGATGAATTGACGACGCGAGGCAAGATCGCTGAGGCAATTTCTTGTGGACGGTCAGTTTGGAGAGACGCTAAAACCTTCGCGTGTGCCGGTTGCCTAGCAACAGTTTATCACAAATAACAATAATTGACTACAAATTATAATCTTACATCTTATTAATATTATAAATGCGACTGTTTGGACGTTTGTTACCACAGAACATACAGAACATGGAAAATGTTCTGTGGTTTGATACTCAATAACGCTATGGACTGAACGGTTCTGGTTGAAAAATAGCACAGAGATAGTTAAAGAAATAGCACAAAGGCTTTTTTATCCCGGAAAATGTACGGTTCCCGTGGGATAGATTTGTTTTACACAAAGATCGACATGATTTTTTGCATAATTTTAGATGAGGGTCGTGGGAATAACATAGTTTACTTTTTATAGTATAATATAGAAAGACGTTATAGCTTGACTCCATGGATGATCTTTAAAATAACTACCACGGTAGCCGTGGGCAAAAGCTAGTTTATATTAATACGTTACGGGAACACCTATACTAGAAAAGAAAGAAAATAACCTTTATTCGGTCAACACTTCAGATGCCATGCACAAACACATGAAAGGAGTGTTACAAAAAAAAACAATTAAAGACCCTAGGTATACACGCTACTCCTCAATTCGGAACACCTGTGTCTAAAGTGTGCCCAAAAAGGCCATAGCCTCATTTTCCAGGTAGTAAAGTATTGCCTGGCGCTGATATTCTTCAAACGTAGGCCGACCTTCATCTTGGCTTGAATGTCTTCCAGCTGTTCGTCCACGTGTCGACGTCCTACTGCCACCTCCACGAGAAGCTTCTAGAAGAGAAGCCGTACCCCCCTCCCGCAGACCCGCACCATATCATACAGGCAGTGGAGTGGATGGATGAAGAAACCATCGCAGCAGTCACGCCTAAGTATGTTGACTCTAGATAACAATGGGCCGCTCTGATCACTGGAGGGTTACTCTTGACACTCGATTCCAATTTAAAATTGGGATTGGGTTCAGAAACTGTACAGTTGGCACTCTTGAACGCAACACCCGCGCACGATTTAACTGAATACGGCAAAATTTTTAGCAACTAAATGAAATAGAGTATTTTCCATAGTCAGTTCGTAAATATTCTATTTCATTTAATTGAGTGAGTGAGAGTTCCAATATCTTCTAGATCGGAATTGAAACTGTATCGAGTTCTAGATTGGAATTGATTTCAAGAGTAGGCCAACAGATCTGACTAATTCTAATTAAAAATTTATGCAGTTTTTTTAATGATCCGCGAACTCAATGATAAAACTATTTTTGCTGTGCCTAAGTATATTTGATGCTTAGATAATCGGTTGACACTTTATCAAGAGCTTTAAAAGTAACAATCAAATTTTAAGACTGTGCTATAAATATACCAAGAGAAATGTCAATGTCCAATTTTCGTTTTTAAACCTTACTAATAAGTTTCTAATCACCGACTCTATACATGTTGCTTTCATTAGTACCCCCCATTTTGAAACATCCTGTATGACAAGTACCTAACTAGAAAAGTCATGTCGTTTACCGTTGTATTCAAAAACCCAAATATTATGAACAGGATTCTGGACAAGTTGCCGAACTCATACGCGTTCACGAAGGCGTTGGGGGAAGCGCTTGTCGTAGAGGCCATGGAGCATATACCAGTCATGGTGCTACGGCCTTCGATTGGTAAGTTTTATAATAATAATAAAAAAACATATGCAGTATCTACCTCCACCGCCCCACACACACACACATATACACATACACATAAACACACCCATATACATACACACACATATATACATACACATCTACATATACACCCCCGTATACACACGCACACACACTCACACTCACACATTTCTTGCCGGTTCTCTATCGAAACTGTATTCCAAACTGGCCATGACGGTAGAACACAATCGTACCGGCTTGCTTCTTCACATTACGCCATGAGGCAAGAAGGTGAGTCTAGTGTCAGAGTACTCAGAACATCATACCCCAACTATAGGCCCCCGACAAATTGTGAATATTTATTTTATTAATATTGAGTATTGGCACATGTTACTCAATAATTAATCTTTCTAGTGATCCCGATATGGCAGGAGCCTATTCCGGGATGGACGGACAACATCAATGGACCCACCGGTCTACTCATTGGTAACAATTTATTACAACAGTATTACAATAAAGTTTACAAAGGATGCCTCGGTGGCGCAGTATTTATTTAATTGGCCTAATTATTCGTACACTATGTTCGTAACTCCAAAACAATTCTATATGCTGTCAGTGCACATTTATTCAACTGTTAGAATGAAGTAGTTCTTATATCCCACAAAATAACACAAAATTGACAATCTCTGTATAATAAAAATACGTGAATTCATTTTCTAGTAGAATAATTGATAATATTTAGAAATAAACAAACAGCTTATTCTCCCTCTTATACATTTTCCGAAAGGGAGTTACGAGTTTTGATAATCAGACCAACGATTTAATATTAGAATTACCGCGGTGGTAAAAACTGACCCTATATTATGTATTTGAAGGAGCTGGTAAAGGTGTCATCAGGACAATGTACTGCAAAGGGAACAGCTACGCAGACTACCTTCCTGTGGACATCTTCATCAATGGCATCCTGATAGCGGTGTGGAACTATGTCCAATATGGGTACGTCAAGTATGGAAATATTAGCGCAGGATGCTATAGCAGTCATTATTTTTGAAGTGAAACATCTTTAGAATAGTTCTTATTTGAAACTCGATGAAACGAAAAAGCGACAGTAAAACACATAAATCTATAGGACTAAGCTACGAGAGAATGAGATAGATTATATATATTCGAGTGGGATCGTGTGGTAAATATAAAATCTAATATTAATTAAGTTAACACTGTTATGATAGTTTCAATGTTTTAACGACGTTGATTATTCGAATACCTCTTAGAGTATTTAACACGAATACCTACTCAATTGCATAAAACAGATATCATTACTCACGGTTCGGCTTCCATAGATCGCAGGCGGGCGACATAACTCAGAACATGACGGATGTAATGTAAGTTTCACTTCTGCCGTGTGTGAATTGCACACACACACACACACACACACACACATTTTTTTATACTGGTTTCTTATATTTACGCGAATATTATACATTGAAATAAAACGAAGTTTACGGATTATATCGCGGTTTATTTTACTTTTTTAACCCGACGTTTCGAAGACTTTACAGCCTTCATGGTCACGGGGGAGACTGAGTTGTATGTCATCTCGAAAGTGTAGTGCACTGTTTCTACCCTCAATGTAGTTGATATTACATTTTTATTTTGATGTAGTCCGATCTACGCAGAAAGAGCTCACAGTGTCATGAGGTCTGGCAGTTGGTCTTTTGGGTTCCGATTTAATTAAATGTATAATTGGATCCCAGGCTGGTGCTAGCTTCCAACCATCTTCTCTATTGAAATTAGGATGTTTTTTAATTTCAATAGCCTCGCGGATCATCCTAGGTAGGAATCGGTGTTCTTTGGCAAGGATTTGTGGTTTATCAAATCGAAGATAATGTTTGGTGCCTTTTTCTGAATGTTCAGCAACTGCAGACTTCGTAGAGCGTCGGTGTTTCACGTCAGCTATATGTTCTTTTACGCGGGTCCTACATTTCTTTTTGTTTGACCTATATAGGAGAGACCACAGTCGCAATCTATTTTATATATGCCTGGTTCCTATAGAGGTACATGACATTTGACAGGTGGTAAAAATTGACTAATTGTTAATTAATCAACCTTTTGTGGAGAGAGAATAAATTAAATTATTATTATTATTATTTTGTTGTAGTGATAAGACAGCGAAGGTGATGAACTTCACATCATCAGCCGAGATCAAGGTGACGTGGACGGAGATGATCGACGCGGGGCGCGAGATCATCATGAACAGGGTCCCACTCAACGGCGTCGCGTGGTGAGTACTCCCACACTAGACCCTCGACTGCTTCTTCACCTCCTGGCCACATGGCGTAGCGTGAAGAAGCAGGCCGGCATGATTAAGTTGAGTAGTGGTGGATAGACTGTCTCTCGGTACTATAACTACTTTAACTGGACGGCACTGCGCTCACCATCAGGTGCAGTGTGGTCACTTTGCCGTGCCAGGATAAAAAACGGGTGCGTGTACTGATGTACGCACGTGAGAAGTTATACTTCTTTGGGATCATTAAAAAATAGTTTTATTTTAATAGTTTTCATTTTTGCCCAAGCTTGGTTCCATTACCAACTTTGTTTCTATATGACTCACATTATTAGTTAGAGTATACTCTCCTTTATGAATGTTATTGTGCCCTGCAGGTACCCGGGCGGCTCGATGAAGCACTCTCGCCTGCATCACAACATCTGCCTTCTGTTCTTCCACTGGATCCCCGCCATGATCGTCGACACTCTTCTCTTCTGCCTCGGATATAAACCAGTGTAAGCTGCTTTTATTAATCAGTAAAACGGCAGGCAGCGGCTCTGCTGTGTCCTGGCATTGCAGAAGTCTATGGGCGGCGGTGACTACTTACCATCAGGTGGCCCGTCTGCTCGTCTGTCTATCCAGGCAGTAAATAATCGACGCAAAGTATTTTTTTAGTTATTGACATTGCACGTGTTGTGCCTTTGCCAGTGTGGAGAATTGAGAAATGTGATTTGTTCTAGTTTTATATAAATCTCGACAAACAAAATGAAGTGTTAGGATAGTTCCCAATTATTAGAATTTAAAAAAATCACTGCGGGTAGATTAATAAGTTAAGGAGTCAGTGGTGAACGTTTGCAATAATAGAGACCGCCACGGAGAAGAAAAGATAAATATATAACACTAGCGTTCCCGGCAGACGTCGTCCTGCACGTAAAAGCAGCGCCACACCGACTGCAGCGCCATCTGCCCGGCTGATTTGTGAATCTAAACCATCCACGGCGCCATCCAAACGCATACCAAAAAAAACATTCATATCGGTCCAGCCGTTTAGGAGGAGTTCAGTGACATACACACGTAGAGTAGAATTATATATATAAAGATAAGAAATTATTTCAGTTTGTGTCGCGTCCAGCGACGTATCGCAAAAGGATTCGAAGTGTTCGAGTATTACACGACCAACCAGTGGGACTTCAAGTCCGACACCGCCCAGACAGTGCGCCAGAGGCTGAATGCTAGAGAACGGAGAGATTACAAGTGTGATGCTGTTGGTATGTATTCACTAATAATGAATTCTCAATCGTAAATTATATGTGAAATCCACTAAACCGCATTAGTAGAGGAGACCCGTGACCAGCAGTGAGACAATGTTTAATACAGGGCTAGTATTATTATTATACATTGCATTAGTGTAGAGTTACCAACTGTCCTGTTTTCCCAGGACAGGACCTGGTTTTTAGAGTATCCTGGATAGTTTTTAATTAGCGACCAGGATTTTTAAAGCGCCGTACTAGGGTCCTGTTAAAGCGCGTCACTTTTGAAACACTTACGTTACGGGCGGCCTCACGGCTCGCTAGTGTTCGTAGTTTTAAATCAAAGACGTGTCCTGTCTTTAAACTGAATTGTCCTAGTTTGCATTCTAACCCTAGGTTCTAAAATTCGGGGTTGGCAACCCTACTAATGTAGGGTTGCCAACCCCAAAGTTCAAAGTTCTAAAACAATTTATTTTTCACATTTCAGGTTTGGACATCTCCAAATACTTTGAGGATTGTATCCGAGCGGCTCGCATCTACATCCTGAAGGAATACGACGACACGATACCCGCCGCCAAGAGACACATGAAAGTGTGAGTGAAATTATTACACAATCATTATTATTAATCTTTCGTGATGAATAAAAGTTTTTTAATTCATAAAAAGTATAATACTATAAAATTTGAGGGTTGTCCTTGTTTTTTCTGAGATCCCATCATCAGATCCTGACTTGGTGCCAATGGGACCACCTGGGAAGTATACCCTTTTAAACAAAAAAAGAATTTCTCGAATCGGTCCAAACGTCTTCGAGTAATCGGGTAACACACATAAAAAAAAAGATTCCGACGAATTGTTAACCTTCTCCTTTTTTGAAGTCGGTTCAAAAAGTGTGTCATTAAGACACTGTGGAAGTGGAACTTCAGAAAGTAACCTATTATTAACGTATCAACATACATAAAAGCGGGGCAGTGCAAGTAATAGTGCAATGTAGATGTACCTACTGCCTCGGTGGCGCAGTTGTAATTGCGCATGCGTTACGACTGCTGTGCTGAGGTCTCGGGTTCGATAGTTCGAAGTGATATTGGTTTTTCTATTTAGAAATACTCAGTATAGGAGTCTGGAATTGTGCCAGGTATGATGATAGGCTCGGTCCCTATCACATTATGGGACCGTAAGAAATTCAGCGCAAAGTGGGTGTACTGCTTACACCTCTGCCTACCCCTTCGGGGATTACAGATGTGAGAGTATAAGTAAGTTATCTTTGTTGTGACGCATTTTTTTTCATCGAGTTTTAAGTCACAACGAATTTAAAGAAGTTTTATATTTTGCTTAATGACAGCCCCGAGGCTTAGCGAGCAAGTGACTGGATGTATAATGAGAGGCCGTGGGTTTGATTCGGATGACCTTTTTTGCATATTTGGCTTTTCTTTTCTCATATGATATCATCGTTCCCAGGATGTGGTTCGTGGATCTGATCACCCGGCTCCTGTTCTGGGGTCTCATGATCTACTGGCTCAGTGGATGGGTGTCCTCCTTCTATAGTTTCATGATGGACGCCCAAGAAATACCAACCGCTGTCACCATAGACGCGTGACTCGTATTCTAAAATGGCGCCGTCACACGAACTAGCATCGAAATATAGATGGCGCTGTTATGAATTAGTTTGTAAAAATGGCGGATAATTTTAAGACTGTTAGGTGGATTGTGTTTTGGTTTTAACGATTAATGTAATATAATTTGATCGAATTTAAAATTTCTTTTTATCTTAGTTCTTACTTAAGTTATATTTATAACAAAGTGGAATAAACAACCATTCAAGTACCTACTATTTTAACAAATTCTAGAATCTGGTTAAAAAAGCAGGAGTAGAAATAAAAAAATATACAGAAATCTGTAATGTCAATTGAATAAATGGTTAACATGAAAGATAATAAACACAATTCAAAGGATTTATTGTAATCTGTAAATAAATAGTGGATTGTGCTCACATAAATGGCAAAAAGACTCTTCCAGTAACTAAATATTATTAAAACGCCGAGTTAGACCTAATACTTATGAACTGGAGTGTGTGGTGTAGGATGTTTAATAGATTTATGGGCAATATGAAATCTTGCCTTTGATAAGATAAAGTGTTACATTCTGATTTGTGATGTGTAAATAATTTTGTATGTGATAAATAAAAAAATACTTCATAATATGTGTTTTAATTAATGTAATAATCATTTACTATTATGTACAGTACCTACTCTTTATTTAAAAGGTATTTTTTTTACATTTTTAAATATAAATTATAATATAAAAATACATTTAAAAATATAAAAATGTGCACCCTCCGATGTCGAGGCCTAGGACCCAAGCCACCGGCGGTTAGGACCCCAGAGTGAGGAACCTCCTCACAATGCGTGCCGTGTCCAATAATACTGTCTTTTGAATCTGGATTTTGACCCAACGACCAATTGAGAGCCTCTGAAGATGTTGGTCGAGGCTCTTTGGTATCAGCCCATTGGCAGTAACGACTATCGGAACAATAATAGCTGAGTCAACATTCCACATGTCAGCAACGTCGTGAGCCAGATTTAAATATTTGGACATTTTATATTATTATTAATTGCATTCTCACATATTATATCAATACCTCCAACAGTCCCTACAGTCAACAGTCAGTCCACACACCACAGTCACACACATAGCCCCAATCCCACAGGTATCATGGGTATCAACTACGAGGGACTACGGTCCCACAACATCCAGAAATCAAATGTACCTATGATAAACGGGACAGACCCCACTGTGCCCCGATACACTTAAATATTTGTTAGCTCTATCTAATACGATTTATAATCATGACACACGGATCAATGCGCCACTTTGAGACCTCACAATACCTACAAATTTTGCTAGAGCCGCCACCGATTTTAATTTAATGTACAACAAAATCACCGATAGCCTAGTTAAGAATGATACCAACTGTCGAGACAAAAGTCGTAGGTTTAACTTAAATGACGCCTCTAGACTGCCTCGGTGGCGCAGTTGTAATTGCGCATGCGTTACGATTGCTGTGCTGAGGTCTCGGGTTCGATCCCCGGGTCGGGTAAAGTGATATTGGGTTTTTCTACCTAGAAATACTCAGTATTAACCCGGAGTCTGGAATGGTGCCCGGTTTGGCGATAGGCTCGCCCCGTATCACATTATGGGACTCACGTGTGACGTAACCGTCTGCAAAACTAATAGACGTTTGGCTCAGCGTTCAATAGATGTATCGTACGGTGACATCATGTATGACTGATTTGTGTTTCATGTCGCGTGACAAAATGCTTTATTTTTATATATTTATTTCTTGAAAATATTAAATAATCACATACTTTTAGACTAAAATCTATTATAAAAAACAAAATTCTATCAGGTTTTCACTTACTGTCAACTACCCTATTGTAAAATTCAGATAGGTTTCAGTCGAAAAAGGATCAAATTAAAATAATATAAGTACAGGTATAATTCATATAATTGATTATAAACCCGTTACGTCCAACAATTTACAATAACCATATTCTAATCGTGTTTGTGTTTACAATATTAAAGAGTTCAACTCATTTGTGCGCACGGTGTGATTGTGTGTGTCAATTCGATTACTGACGCAGTTATTATATATTTAAGAACAGGTCACACATACAAACCACCGCGTGCACAAATTAGTTGAACGATGTACAAATATTTATTTATTCTTAATAATTATCTAGGTACCTAATTTGACTGACACAGACATAACCAATTATAATCAAATGACATTAATATTGCTTGAAAAGTGTAATGTTTGCATAACACTAATACTAATATTAAGTGAAAATTCACATTCGTAATTCAAATTTAATTATATGTTTATTTAGTTTGTTAATTGGTTGTAAATTTATCTGGCAACGGACATTTGGCGTTCTATAATTAAAATATCAATAATTTTCCTCTATGGTTAATCACAATTTGAAAAAGGCACAACGATATACTGATTTTCGTGCTGCAGAATAAACATTATAATTAAAAAATGGCCAAGTACCTACTCATTTACTCGACACACTTACCATAGAGTATTTTTTATTTTAATAGAACATGCAGATGGCAAGATTTATTTTTTTATTTACATAGGTATATTTAAATCCATGGATTTAATTTATATCCAGCTGCACTTATTATATCTACTTATAAAATATCAGAACAATGTGTTTACATGGATACAACCTATAATTAAAAATGTCCGCCAATAAGCCGGTTATTTTTAGACTAATTATTTGGTCTTTTATCCCAATATATCTCATCGTCTGTCTTAGATGATATCGGTGCGTCTTGTAACACTTATAAAGTTTTACGACTAAACGATAGATTCAAAGCATGTCATATCGGTTTTTAACAATAACGAAAAAATGAATATTCTTTCGTCATTGGTTTTTAATAACATTTTGTTTTTCTTTTTTTAGTAGCATCAACGTAGGCAATACCGGATTTTAATAAAAAAAAAATGAAATAAATAAGGTAAATTTGGTATTTATTGTGGCTAATAACCGACTATGCAACGGTTGAGGGTTCGATTCCTGCAATAATATATTTTTAAATTTGTTGATGCCCTCATAAAAAATACTAAGTAGGTTTACGGCCGCATGTTTTGGGATATATTTAATTTTAAAAGCTCGATAGCGTCCTCACTAGTCATACAACCATATCCTCATACAATCTACACACAATTTTGCTTAAATATAATCTCAGATGTTCGTAAAAATATTTTTCTTACATCAATAATCAATATATTTATAAGCTGTTGTTTTTACTGCCATATTTATATAGTGTAATGATTTGATACATAATAGACAAAAATAACATCGATATAGAAATAACTCATGTGTGTTATTTTTAATATTCAATACCCAATAATCACATAGTTCTGACCCTACATTAAGTTTCGGATCTTTTATCGCGTATCAGCTACGAGAGTCTTTACATCTCATAATACTCAGGCACGAAAAAATATGGATCACAAACATTGGTCTCGTTTCGGGGATCGAACCCGCAGCTTCTCGTTTAACAGGCTCACCCACCACGCCCTAGGTCATCCACCAATCAATTATTTTAGCTAGATTGCACTTGCATTTCTAATCATGAGAAGGAACGCCGAAGCAAACTCATACGTTATCCTTTCTTTAAATTTCGTTTTTACTTTGAAGATGAAGGACTATACATATAGCCCATATAGCCCATTATCCCTTAGTTTACCCTCTGAGGGGTGAAACAAAAATCCTTCTTTAGTAGATGCTTACAACATTTATGTTGCCTGTATGCCTCTTAACTGCCAAAATTTCCAGTTTGTAACCCCAGCGGCTTATGTTCTGCGTTGCTGAGTCAGACAGGGCAAGTAATTATGTACGATAATTTTATTAATATTCGAAAGCTTGTATTTGGCAATAGTTTTTTCATTGTATTGTTATTATAACTACCTGTTTGTATTAGTCCGTAAGCTTTCTACAAAACTAATAAAATAAAATAAAATAAAAATAATAAAATAAAGAGGGCTTAATACGTCGCGTAATTTCCGTCTTGTAGCGGCGTAATGTGTCATTAACTTCCAGAATAAAAGCTACGAATAAATAACAGAGTATTTATACAAACATGGGTAAAACAGCTTCACATTAACTGTACAGTAATTATATTATAATCAATGCCAGTTTTATCGCAGTCTTCCAGCAAGCAGTCGGAACAAGTAGTACCCTGTGGCCGCCTGGAACAGTCTGTGAACCCAGTACAACCTGTGAAGAGATGTGGTTTTAATAGAGACTGAATATAGTTTTTTATTATCCTGGCTCGGCAAAGTAACCACACTGCACTTGATGGTAAGCGCTGTGCAGTCCAGTTAGAGTATTAAGTAGCGAGAGAAAATCTATCCCTCGTTATTGAATACAATTAGGTTTGGCATGTTGTGTAGATTCGTCACACTACGCCATGAGCAAGAAGGTGAAGAAGCGGTCGAGCGTCTAGTGTCAAAGTTCTCAGAAGGCCGCAACACGGCCAAACATTGTACCCCACCTCTAGACCCCCGACAAAAACAGATTTAACGGTAGGCAGCGGCTTTGCTGTGCCCTGGTATTGCAGAAGTCTATGGGCGGCGGTGACTACTTACCATCAGGTGGCCCGTCTGCTCGTCTGCCTATCGAGACACTAAAAAAAATAAGATGTACACTAACTGACCCTGGAACGGGACACTTGCGTGTGCCACTATGGCGGATTTTACACCTTGTGTACGGTGGTCGCTATATGAATATCCTACCAACTGAAGAGTTGTGAAAAATTTAAGAAAGAAGTTATCAAATCCTTACCTATTCAATTTCGTCCTAGCATGCGGCAAAGACTCCGTGGAATCTTTGAGTATATACCTCCTGATCCCCAGCATATACGCCCCAATATACGAGTCCCAGGAGAAGCAGGTTGGCCAGAATGGGAACACGTTTGAGTCCTGGGCCGTGTTTGCTTCGCTGTGTAACGCGGAGAGTTCTGCCACACCGAATTGCCATTCGTTGTTTGCAAAATACTCTCCCATGGCCGCGGCCATTTTGAATCGACGCGCGAGCTTCATCATTCTGAAATAAAATATATAATAACAATCAATCTCTGGATCTGTTTATCCGCTCTAGGGATCTACGATAAATTACGTCATATGAATTTTCTTTTGGGAGCTATCATACACATTTATATGTGACGTCACATATTTTGCAAGTAACCACTCAAGTATCATCTGGACATATTTGGTCACGCCTGACAATACTCCCCTTTATTGACGTGCGTGTTAAGCGTATTTGTAATGGTAATATTATTGAAATAAAGTTGATTTTGAAATCTAAATCTAATCTTGTGATACACGAGAGGTTAAATTATCAATATAGGCAAATAAAAAATAATGATTTATTAAATTATAACATAAAATGAACATTAAGTCGATAAATTTTTTAATTATTAAATATTATTTGTACCGGTGTGGGTTCGATTCCCACACCAGTACAAATGTTTCTGTGACAGACAGATATTTGTGTCCGGAGTCTGGGTGTTGTGAGACCGTGAGTCTCTCGTAGTTCCTGATACCCACGACACAAGACTCGTATCTTAGTGTGGGGTCGGGGCTATGTTTTTGACTGTTGGGTGTTATTTATTTATTAATTTAAAATAACAAAATAATAAATAAATCCATTCTAGCATGTATAAACGAAACACATATATACCTAGATGCAAAATAAAGAAAGAAAGTTCTCATGTACTTACATGGCCTTCCTCCCTTGTGCCCTGAGCAGCAGATCATAAAGAAACGCGGGAAGGAAGTGGCACGTCACCTCCCAGAAGGTGTTCATGAACCTGGACTCGGTGAACGAGAAGTTGGGGTACCACATCACGTATCTGGAGGGGAATAACAATAAGTAGTAAAGTTGGGAAGAGATTCAACTGATTGCACAAAGCTGGGAGGAGCCAACTGAAAACCAGTGTATACACTGAGTTGGCCCCTCGCCACATACATATTGTTATTATGTATGTATTTTTTTATGTATCACTATGTTTTATGTGTATTGTGGTAAATAAATGGTTTAAATGATGCTGAACTATTAATCCAGTTCAATAATGAGTCACGATGGATAAATCAGGGACTATTCATTAGTTACGTAACACGAATATCATAATTTTGAATCCCACCCTGTCCTTGACCCTTGTTACAAATGTTCACATTTGTGAGACTCCCCCTCTCTACTGTGACGTCATATTATTTTTGCAGTCTTATATCTAGAAATTATTAAATTAAAGTAGTACTTCCGAAATTAGTTTAATTTCCATTGAAACTATTTTTTTTATAAAATCAACATAAAACTAATGTGACGTCATGAAAATTAGGACTCCTCCCACCCCACGTCACACAATGTCACAATCGGCCAAGTTACGTGTGACGTAGTTTATGGATAGCCCCTTACGGGTGGGTCGATAGCGATATTACTGCGGGTATGATTGTGTGAAGTAGCCAGGGATAGCTGTCTCTCGCTATTGATGATACTTGACTCTACCTGGACACAGAACACCATACAGCATACCATCAGGTGCAGTGTGGTCAATTTAAAGAATTCAACTCTACATAAACAAATGAAATAATGAAATTACAGTAATATGGGCGCCAAAATCGCATTGGGATTACACTTTTAAAATAACTGCCAATTTCATGTTAAGAACTAAATATATCAATAAGATAAAAATTGGCTATGACAGTTCAAGAGCAAGAATTCCTAGAGACTCCAAACACGATTAAGTAAAATTGACTCTATAGAAAATGTTGGCATCCAATGAAATAAAGGAAGTTTATGTTACATAGAAGAGTCCATAATACTCACTTGGTAGGGTTCTCTCGAGCCCACTTGATGCAGAGCTTGGTGAACTGCCCCCATTGTAGTGGATTTATGGACCCTGAGGTCACGTTATACACAGGGCAGTGGCCAGGCCTGCGAAAAATAGTGTTACAAAAACTTTATTACATATAAGACATATAAGTTTCTTATGTTTACACGAATATTAAACATGAAATTATTTTATTTTTAGTCGCAGGGTGTAAAACCCGTCATAGTGGCACACGCATGTGTGTCGCGTTCCGGGGCAGCCAGTGTACATCCGGTGTTTGTCTTGGGTCTAGAGTTGGGGTACGATGTTTGCCCATTTTGCGGCCTTCCGAGTACTCTGAGACTAGCCCCTCGACTGCTTCTTTTCCTTCTTGCCCATGGCGTAGTATTGAGAAGCAGGCCGGCATGATTGTGTTGAGTAGCGAGAGATATATTGTCTCTTGCTACCATACTCTAAATGGACGGCACTGCGCTTACCATCAGGTGTAGTGTGGTCACTTTGCCGTGCCAGAATATAAAAAAAAGTACACACAACACCCAGACCCATCACAAATATTTTAAATAAACATTTGTCTCGGTGCAGGGATCGAACCCGCCTCTCGTTTGACTGGTAGGTACTTGTTTGCTGCACCATGGAATCTATTTATTGTAGGCAGAGACATAACATTGTTTTAGCTGTAAGTTAACAATTGTATATATTTAAATAACTAAACCATGTCCTATGGATCATGTACGACAATAGGTTTCAATACCTAATATTTTTTCTTTATAAGCCAACTTAATTAACATGCTGTAATGTAAGCAAATTTAAAGCCTATATTAATTATACCAAATATCGTTAACCGATGTGAAAAGAGCGACGCTAGAGTTTCTTGCCAGTTCTCTAGCGAAACTGCATTACTGGCGGTAGAGTAAAGATTGACTGAATCTAAATAATGCAATAAATAAATAATATAGCATTTAATAAATATATTGAGAGACCCAGGAGTTTAGGTTATAGACAAACAAATAACCAAAATTAGTAAACTTACTGCTTGACACCTTGTCTCCAAGCGGCTAGGATGCAGGAGTTGACCACCAGGTCGACTGGTACCAGGTCTACCACGTACCTCTCCCGGCAGTACCCGGAGCGATATGTCCCGCGGGATATCTCCATTATTATACCTGGGGAAAACGTTACACATATGTCACTACGGCCGTACGTGCCACGATTCATTGTAAACGTTGCCTTCAAAGTATGCTAGCGCCAGCTAACTACCCCTAATCAAGGAAGAGCAAGTTTTTTATGGTGCCATGGCAAAGTGACCACGCTGCACCGGAAGGTAAGCGCAGTGCCATTAAATAAGAGTATCAAGTAGCTAGAAACCATCTATCTATCTAACAACATCATGTCAACCAAAAACCGAAAAGTATGGCAAGGGGAGGTCGCTGTAGAGGTCCCCAAACTTTTTGACCTCTACAGCGTTTCCCGCATGTATTCTTTAACTAAGTTTACCTGTAACTCCATAGATGTTGTCGATCCATCCTGGGTAGGGTTCTTGATGAGCCGCGGTCACTGCAAAAAGTTTGAATTTTATTAATTCTATCATTAGAATTCCTCTATATTGAAATCTTTGCTATCTTTTATTAACTTATTTTATCATTACCAATATTGTGTTATGACCTGTCATATTCCTACATTATCCTCGTTGCCTGTTTACGGGGGAACATTGACCTTTGGTTTTTTTAAATGTTAGTCTAATGTACCTTCTTCTGGTAACTCTAAAATAAAATAAAGGATTTAATTTTTTTCCATAGTATAGTTTTTTTCTTTACTGGATTTTAGTTTATATCAATAACATGGAATTCCGTTCACTTTTAGACTAACATCGAATATAATTACCTCAACCTAAAACCAACCTAAATTTACCAATTGTACTATATTTTACAAAATTTAACAAGTTTCACCCATTTCTTAGCAAAAGCCCTAATTAAACATACAATAGACGACGGTGGGTCGCCGCGTCCTTATTCTCATAACATTGATTTAATATTCATTGGTATCGATTGACCGTCGCAGGCTGTGGATTCCCATCAAGAATCAAGGCCTCTTGTACTTGGTCTCATTCTGTTAGAGGTAAGCAGAGCTATCAAAGTATCTAGTTCAGCTCAGGTTTCAGTTATGCATATGTAATTAACTCGGATAACTGATAATTTCGTTTAAAGTTGCGGAGATCCATAACATGCCTAATTAAGCTTATTCCAGTCTTAGTGGATAAGATTATACCACCCCACATTATTCGAATGCTAGTCAATTATGTGATTTTATCAAATCTAAATTCTGAAACACGTATCATGCATCTAATAAAAAAGCTGATACTGTTTGAACGATAAAGAAAAAGAAGGTATGATTTACAAAATATATTTATGATTGAGATATTAATACTTATTTTTATTAATTTAATCTGCATGAGACAGAGATATCTTAGTTGGATGTGGTACGGACTGCCGAGACGAACGTCATAATAGGTCAGAAACCATAATTTTTATATTATACTAGTCAGAGAAGTACAAACACGCGTAAACACCTCCATACTCCCAGAGCTTGGCATTAAACAGCGTTTAACTATTTTCGTACAAACTCGCATCTCGAAATTCTTTGGGCATATCTCAAGGAGATTACGACTCCATACTGCGTCTTGTTGTGGAACGTTCTCAAATCAAGTCTGCTGTGAGCGGTCCATTGAATGAGTGCACCAGAATCTCCACTCACAGGAAGAGATGACAAGATATCGTGATGCGAATCTCAACAGCCCCTGGGGAAGATACTACATGTTGACCACGACCGCTCTGTCAAGAGTGTTACGAAGGAGGTGATGAAGTCAGAGAACATCCGCAAGGGGAATAAAATAAACTTACCAATTGAAGGTCTGATGATGCATACAGGCAGGTCTGTGTGACTGTACACTATGGACTCCGCCAGGGCTTTCGTCAGCGTGTATGGGTTGGGATGATCTCCCTGGAACAGACGTAATCATCGATATAAAGTAAAACGGCGTTCTAGTGGTGTGTAAAACGAACTGTCGAGACACACTCCAGCCATATCTCTGTCTTTTCGAGGTTTTATGTATATTTATTGTAACTATCGCTTGCTTGAATGAAAACATTATATGAGTAAACCCGGAAACGTGAGAATTTGAAACGAATTTCAAAGGTATGTTTAAAATCCCCTTATATATGTATAAATAAATAACACCCAACAGTCACACACATAGTTCTGACACCACACTATAAGACGAGTCTTGTGCCCTGGGTATCAACAACTACGAGGGACTTCGGTCCCACAACACCCAGACCCGAAACAAATATCTGTCTGTCACACAAACACTTGTCTCGGTGCGGGAATCGAAACCAATGTCTCTCGTTTTACTACCGACTACGCACCCATCGCACCACGGAGGCTGATATAGAAAATATGACCCAGAATTACCGAAAAAGTTGCTTTATTTCTTTGATTTATTACTCAAATTTTCATAATCATGCCTTTACCACTCAGACAGACTTAGGCTAGCGGTTAGCTCGACTATATCCTTACCTGCAAGCTGTCAGCGATGGCTTCCACTGTCTCCTTGGGCAGCATCTTCGTGCACTTGACGATACTATCAGGTTCGTAGGGTGGTGAGTACACACGTTCTTCAATGTGCTGTCGAGGGGCGTTGCTGTATGCAGTGGACACGTGGACTAGAGCCTGGGGGAGAGGTTGATAAAGGAGCTAAGTCTAAGGCGAAAGTTCTTCTGACAGAGCTTTCATATAGACCTATGTTAATAGAGTTAAATCGTATGACCGATGTTAAGTCCTTTAACGAAAGTTTTTTTTTGAACGGCATAGTGACATCACTGATGGTAAGTGCAGTGTCGTCCAGGGAGAGTATCACACTTTCCACATGACTACGGCCTGAAAATTTAAAATCTTATCTTTACATTTCATGATGCAACAAATAATTTGGCAAGTAGAAGACCCTATAGAAATAAGTAAGTTATAAAGCAAAATTCCCTTTCAATTCGCATTCCTTTCCTTCAGGCATTATGTGTGTTCATAGGGTGAAGATCGATTACCATCAGAGTACCCATTTTCTCATCACCTAGACTTAAAAAGTCAGTACCATTAACTTAGGCATATCCTGTGCTAACTTCAACAAGGAAGCTGTCCCTTGCACATTCAGCGCTGTAGCAGCATGCAGGGGTTCAGTGAAACGCACTGTAGCGGCTGAATGGAAGAGTGTGGTGACGTCATTGAGGAGTGCCCGTTGTTCGGAGCTGACTCCCAGCCCCGGTGCGGACACGTCGCCTGTGATAGGATGGAGCTTGCTGAGACGGTCCGGCCAACGGGAACGGATCCGGTCGAATACCTGAGAATTTAGGAACTAGATGTTTATGCCTCGAGATAATTTTTAAGATGTTAACGCTCTATTTCTATTACCAATAACCAAAGAGCAAGGAAGTTTTTTTTATACGGGCACAGCAATATGACCACACTGCGCCTGATGGTAAGCGCAGTACCCTCCAGTTAGAGTATCAAGTAGCGAGAGACAAAAACTAAACAATAACTAAGTATAACTTTCTACATTGTTTTTTCAAATGTACACATACCTGATTTTTCAGAAGCTCTTTATACCTCTGCTCTACCGTCAATCCTCTCTTTGGTCTCATCAGCACATATATAGTCTCAATTCCTGGACAACTCCTCAGAAGTTTCTCCAGCAGTGCCTTTCCTACGAACCCTGTTCCCCCTGTTACCAGGATAACAGAGCCTTCGTAGAAGCTGGCTATGGATGGGTCTTCAAGGCGCTCGCGGTTACCAATCTCGTTCAGGTTGACAGCTGATGGGTCGTTCCCATTGAGATGCTCAAGGTGTTTGCTAGAAGCAATAGTTTACTTTTAGTTATGAATTATTGATTAACGATCAAGATTTATAAAATACTATTAATAAGACTGCCTCGGTGGCGCAGTTGTAACTGCGCATACGTTACGATTGTTGTGCTGAGGTCTCGGGTTCGATCTCCAGGTCCGGTAAAGTGATATTGGGTTTTTCTATTAAGAAATACTCAGTATCAGCCTGGAGTCTAGAATTGTGCGCGGTATGGCGATAGGCTCGCCCCCTATCACATTATAGGACCGTAATAAATTCGGCGAAAAGTGGGTGTACTGTTTACACATATGCATACGCCTTCGAGGATTACAGGTGTGCGTGTATATGTATGTATGTTTTAATAAAATATAATGGGTTCTTTTGAGCTCCATCTACTTAGCGGTCCAAATAGCGAAATTTGGCCTGTGATAAATTTTTTCGAATTGGTCACAATTGGTCAGTAACTTTGAGTAATTCGTCAACACTCCTACAAAACTACAATGTGTTTAAAATTCCAAAATCATCAGATAAATTATCTCGGCTCAAATCAATCGTAGAGAACTGATCTAAAATGATTTCAATTGGTTAGCTTATGGTCACAATCGGTCAGCTGATTTCGATGATTGGCTAACGTTATTTCCGTGCTAATAATTTTTCATCAGATTCTTATTTAAATCATTGTAGTTTTTGTAGCAGTGTTGACCAATTACTCAAAGTTAATGACCAATTCGGACTCACGGGCCAAATTTCGCTAGTTGGACCGCTAAGTAGATGGAGCTGTCTTTTATTTACGCGAATTACACTTGAACTAAAACTAGTTTCACGAATTTAATGTTTTTTTTCAGTTCTCGCCATGCCCATGAAAGTTATATAATGTTTTCAAAACGTCGGCACTAAAAAGTAAAAATAAACCGCTATACAATTGCAATAGCTGTGAATCCGATTCAGTACGTATAATGCGTGTGATTTTCAAATCATCGGCAAAGAGATATGGCTTAGAAAATTTAAAGATGTTGGATATATCGTTAATAAATATATTGAACAGTAAGGGTCCCAAAATTGAGCCCTGCGGTATGCCAGAGGTGGCTAGAAAGGGTTTGGATTCATCTCCACTAACTACAACTGTGGATGTTCTGTCAGTCAGATATGAACAACACCAGTGCAATGTGGAATTAGAGATACCCAGTGACTGCAACTTGCGCAGCAATATACTATGGTTAACCTTATCAAACGCCTTCGAAAAGTCCGTGTATATTGCGTCTACTTGCAGTCCCTCATCAACTGTAGTTGTCAAATCAGAAACATATGTTACCAAATTTGTGTTTGTTGATTTTTTAGTAAATCCATGCTGATTATATGATAAATAATTTTCGACATTGTGGTAAAGTATTGCATACACCAGTGATTCAAAGACCTTTGATAAAGTTGAAAGTATCGACATTGGGCGATAGTTCGAGACTATTTCACGTTTACCGCTTTTAAAAATAGGCACAATTCTAGCTTTTTTCCAAGCGTCGGGAAAAATTCCTGAATTGAGGGATGTGTTTATAGATCGATGTTAGTGGCAAAGTTATAGAATCGGCACAGCGTTTCAAAAAATACGGTGGTATGTTGTCAGGACCGGCGCCTTTTGTAATATCGAGTTGCGAAAGTTTCCTGCCAACGGACACCGGAGATATTAAAGATTTATTATGGTTTGAAGTACTGATTGGAAATACAACACTATTATGGAGGCAGTCAAAATTGTCGGGTGCGTCATGAACAGATGCAAATTGTTTTGCAAATAGGTTGGATATTTGTTTAGCATTATTTGATGTCTCATCATCAAGGGTCATCGCTGAAGGATGAGATGTATAATTTTTACTAAGATTCTTAATGTGTGTCCAAAAGTACTTGGGGTGTCTTCTTATTGCATTTTCAATTCCATCTATATACTCCCTGTGACATGATCGTATTAGCTTGTCACAGTCTTTTCTTACAAAATTAAATTCAATGATGTCTAATGGGTTTTGTATTTTTTTATCCTAGTGTGTAGTTTGTATTTTCGTTTTAATAGTTTGGTCAATCCGGGTGAATACCAGCGGGGAAATTGGTTTTGATACCGAATTATTTTGGGGACATGCTTAGCAATGATATTATTAACAACTGTGTAAAATTTATCAACCATCGTATTAACATCCGTAAGTCCGTTGAACTCATCCATCCAGTTAATATGATCAAAAGATTCAGTAATGATATTATAGTCTGCTTTATAGTAATTGTATTTGTTCGTGGATTTGGCCCTGATTTTACTTTTTTTTTTTTTTTTTTTTTTTTTTTTTTCCCCTGGCACGGCAAAGTGACCGCACTGTACCTGATGGTAAGCACAGTGCGGTCCAAATAGAGTACTGAGTAGCGAGAGACGATCTATCCCCCACTACTCAACACACTCATGCCGGCCTGCTTCTTCACACTACGCCATGAGCAAGAAGGTGAAGAAGGGGTCGAGGGTCTAGTGTCAGAGTACTAAGAAGGCCGCAAAATGGCCATTGTACCCCAACTCCAGACCCCCGACAAAAACCGGATGTACACTGGCTGATCCCGGAACGCGACACACTTGCGTGTGCCACTATGGCGGGTTTTTCGCCCTGTGTACGGTGGTTGCTATCCGGGCGGATACGAATATCCTACCACCAGCAAAGTGGTCTTACTTTTCGCAGAGAGCTCAAGGATAACTTCAATGGGTGGGTGATATTTATCAATATCTCTTATAGGGTGCAAACATCTACTAACTTTTACTTGGTCTAGATTAAACCAGACCAAATCCAAGATTTTGTCATAACAATTTTTAATGAAGTTATATTGATTAAAGTTATTTAATGCCATGAAATCTTCTAAAAGATCAGTAACCTGACTGTTGCTGCTACTAGCTGGTGCTATTATAAAACTGTGGGCGGCATTTTGTGCCCAGTTAATACCACTCATATTAAAGTCCCCGATCATTATTGTACAATTGCAATCGTGGTTAATAACTTTGTTACAGTTTTCTAAATAATGGTCTAAGGTTTCTTTTCGTACAGGTGGAGGTAGATAGACAGCGCCTAATTTTAGTGACCTATGTTTACTGTTTGAATATGTTTCTATAGTAATCCATAAATCTTCGCAGTCACTCTCCCAGTCTAACACACGGCATGATTTTATTTTATTTGTTACTGCCACTAACACTCCACCACCAATTTTTTTATGATTATTTAGAGAGATGTTTATTGCGATCAATAAACAATTACAATAGATCTATAGGTTACCTACTTAGAGTATGTTACCTACTACAAATTCATTAAGAATTAAGTTAATGTCACGCTGATGACATGCTTTGATTCAGTTTTCTGGTGATTAAATTGACCGGAGAAAGACAGTGTTGTGTTTCAAGTTGTGAGAATTTAAAGTATTCGTAAGAATCAATGTTAAGAAACTGTAGAAATAGGCACATGCTATCGCGGTCTTTTCAATAGGTTTATTCATCACCTAGGTACAATTTTTAAGTTTAAGTCGACAGCATTTAAAGTATTTGTAAGAATTAATTTGCAACACATGCAATTCTTTAGTAAATTAATTTGAGTTAAGCCATCAAGCAGCCATGCAAGTGCCCGAAATATTTTTCGTCGACTTGGTTTCCAATTACCGATGTATCTTTATTTCTAAATTAAATTAAAATGTATTATGCATATTAACCTTCTGAAGGCAAGAAGGTGAAGAAGCGGTCGAGGGTCTAGTGTCAGAGTACTCAGAAGGCCGCAAAACCGCTAAACATCGTACCCCAACTCTAGACTCCCGACAGAAACCGGATGTACACTGGCTGATCCCGGAACGCGACACACTTGCGTGTGCCACTATGGCGGGTTTTTCGCCCTGTGTACGGTGGTCGCTATCCGGGCGGATATGAATATCCTACCACCAGCAAATTAGTTTAATAATTCAGTTAGGCAATTAGTTTAATAAACAAATAGACAAAATAAACACAACATTTTTACTTACTGATACGAATGCATCTTCTCCGTCATTGTATTTATGTTTTTATCCATTTTATGTTCAGAATCCAGTCAATATCTGAAATAATGTACATGTTTATAATAATGTGGCACTGGCATTAACTCCGTGCTGGACGGAAAGTTCTCCCTAGTAGAAAATGAGTATTTTTTTTATCCTGGCACGGGAAAGTGACCAGTGTGATGATCACCTGATGGTAGCTGGAACATCCAGCTAGAGTATCAAGTAGCGAGAAACGATCTATCCCCCGTTACTCAACACAATCATGCCGGTCTGCTGTGTAGCTTCTTGACACTACAAACACACACAAAACGGGTGCGTAGTGGGAAAACCTTGCTATCTCCCTCCCACAACGGCACAGTAATGGCCATTCTGAGAGGTGACGTCACGGTTCGTATCGTACATCCTTATACTGCCATTTGACAATTACATATTCCAGCAGATTTGAATGGCATCTAATTTATTTATTTTTTGTTCGGATTTATAAAAATCTTTACAATAGGTTTTAGGTAATGTAAATCGTTGATTAAAATAATAAAGAAATTCGTTTCGACTAGCCTATTATCAATTAGTTTAGCAGCACCTAATTTTGTTAGGGCCGTTGTGTGAAGAACTATTTGTGGGTATAAAAAATCGAGCCTATCATAATTTTGTCCATTTGTAGGTCAAGGCAACTTTCTACACGGTGTATATATTTCTTAATATATGACGTAACAGTTATGTGGTTTTAAGAGCGTATTTGCATATCTACATTAATGAATATTATGTTGACCATCAAATACAGGTGTCAATAGGTCTTCAGACAGTTTTGTTTACAACATGACCGGTTCGACCGGGTAATTACCAGCCATAGAACACCGGTGTTAAAGGACACCACTAGGGCAATTATTATTTGAAAAACTGGTAGAGACATGATAAAAACAGTTATAGCCGACTCAGCTGGGTAATAACCAGTTAAGAAAATTGTCGTAAAGATACAGCACCGGTGTAACTATTAATTGGACTCAAAAGTGATAGAGACATGATAAAAACAGTTATTGCTTCCTCGACTGGGTGTTTACCACTGTAAACTAACAGTTTACGGTGCCTACGGAAAGAAAAAATTTAAGAAGGCTGAATTCTCGTTCCTAATACCCTTAGATAACGGACCCATGATTCTGGTGTTGTGATCAGTCGATCTTGTTAGTCGGACGGCCACTGTTATATACCCTGTCACCCGAAATAACATAAACTAACGCCCGAATACTAGCTGGTGGTAGGATTTTCATAGCCGCCCGGATAGCGGCCGTACATGGGGTGAAAAACCCGCCAAAGTGGCACACGGAAGTGTACATCCGGTTTTTGTCGAGGTCTAGAGTTGGGGTACGATGTTTGTGGCCTTCTGAGTACTCTGACATTAGACCCTCGACCGCTTCTTCACCTCCTTGCTCCATAGCATAGTGTGAAGAAACTGCACAGCAGGCCGGCATGATTGTGTTGAGTAGCGAGGGATAGATCGTTTCTCGTTACTTAATACTCGTTACTTAATTGGATAGCACTGCGCTTACCATCAGGTGCAGTGTGGTCACTTTACCGTGCCAGGATAAAAATAAAAAAAGGCAGTCTTAATTGTCATAATTGTATGGCGTGTTAAATAAGTAGCCGTTAGACGGTCGGCAGACAAGAGTCGATTAGTTGCCTTCACTTCGTCGGCCGCTAATCAGTATTTGTATATATATAATGATCAGCTCTGTATTATATACTGTCCCACTGCTGGGCACGGGCCTCCTCTACTAATTACAAGTATTAGGTCTGGTCCACGCTGGTCTATAGCGGGTTGGTAGATTCCACATATTATAATTTTTATGGATTGCAGAAACCTTCTCCGTTAAAACAAGCGACAATTAACAATAAATATATTTATTTATCAATATTATTATATTTATTATGTATGTATGTAGTCTATTTATGTATGTCCATCCTAATTTGATTTTAATGTTTTTTTATTCGTTAGCTTTATGCACCTACCCTACTTATCTCTGCACCACCTTAAGGTTGACTGGTAGAGAATGCCTTTGGCATTAAGTCCGCCTATATACAATGTATATGAAGTGTATAAATAAATAAATAAATACACACGTAACTTTAGAAAAGTCAGTATTTGACTTTCATACATAGTAGCAGTAAATTAGGCGAAGAAGCCCATAAGGTTCTGGGTTCGTTGTAAGTTGCCTAATATAATAAATAGATACACCCAACAGTCACACACATACTTCTGACCCCACACTAGGTCAAACATGTATCGTGGGTATCAAGAATTAGGGACTACAGTCCCACAACACCCAGACCGGAAACAAATATCTGTCTCGGTGCGGGAATTAAACCCACGACCTCTCGTTCACGTTCGTTCATGAGTATGACGAGGGACTGTTTTCTTGTACTTGTAGCCTCGGTGGCGCAGTTGTAATTGCGCATGCGTTACGACTGCTGTGCTGAGGTCTCGGGTTCGATCCCCGGGTCGGGTAAAGTGATATTGGGTTTTTCTATCTAGAAATTCCTCAGTATTAGCCGAAGTCTAGAAAATGTGCCCGGTATGGCGATAGGCTCGCTCCCTATCACATTATGGGACCGAAATTCGGCGAAAAGTGGGTGTACTAGTTACACCTCTGCCTACCCATTCGGGGATTACAGGCGTGAGTGTATGTGTGTGTCAAATGTTGAAAGAATTTTTGAAATCGGTCCAGTACTTTTTGAGCCAATTCGTTACAAACATACTTACATACAAATCTTTCCTCTTTATAATATTAGTATCTAGATTAGGTTTATTGCCACCTGGCCCGGAGATTATGGCCAAATAAATAAAATATTTTCTTTCATACAAACACCGGCTGAAGCTGAGGTTTCGGGCGGACGAGATGCATTGTTTTTTATAGCTGGTAATTATTTAAGAGCTTACAAGCTTACATGATTCAAAACACATAATTTGCAGCATAAAAGCAGCGATTTGCTAGTTGGTAGTACGGACTGTCGAGACGATAACCGAGCTTCGAAACCTGCCCTAATGGCATACATGTCTGGCATTTCTAACTGTATTCATTGCTTCGCTTGCTTTAGCGGTGAAAAGAAACATCGTGAGGAAACATGCATACCTGAGAATTCGCATTTCAAAGGTAGGTATGTGAAGTCTACCAACCCGCATTAGGTCAGCGCGGTGGACTAAGGCCTATCCGCTCTCATTGAGGAGGGGTTGCCCAGCCGTGGGACAAGTTTCACACAGTATGGTCTTATAAGCAAGCCTTATTCGCATCAGGAAAGACAGAAGTATTGCAACAGCGTATTTCTTAATTATAACACATAATTTTGCATAATTAAACTACCTTTTGATGTAACTCTTTCTCGACCGCCTCCGTGGCGCATTGGACGGGTAACTATGAAACGAGAGGCCGTGGATTCGATTCCCGGGACAGATATTTGTTTCTGGTCTGGGTGATGGGTGAAGTCGTAGTTAATCCACGATACAGATTAAGTGTCAGGACTATGTGTGACTGTTGGGTGTATTTACTTCACTACTAACTTTGCCATTAGGTACTAGAAAACAAAGCGTAGTCAACCAACCAAGTTTTTTATTTACGATCCGTGAAATACAGCGAAGTGATTTGACTGTAAAGTTGTTTTTTTGTTATTCTGCCTCGACAAAGTGACCACACTGCACCTGATGGCAGTGCTGTCCAGTTAGAGTATCAAGTAGCGAGAAACAATCTATCCCACACTACTCAATACAATCTAGCCGGCCTGTTGTGTTCTTCACTCTACGCCTAAACCCAGGATGTGTTTGATAAAACATAAATAGACTTGAAAGTTGAAGCATGGTACACTTCAAACAGGCCCCTAATTCATAGAGATGTGGTGTAGTTGTGTCTACAGTAATGTTGCTATTGACTACAGAAAACTGACTGAAACACTAAATTGACGTGTGGGAATTATGAACATACTTCGTTCCTGAAGGGATAAGAGACTATTCATTATACACTGATTTCTTTCAGGTTCACTGTTCAGCACTGAGCAATTACGCTCGCCGAATCTCTGGGAATGTGCAGTTTTGTCTTTTTATATTTAGCTTTGATTTTTTTATAATATTTTACCATTTCTTTATTTGTGACAGTAAAATTAACTTTTTAAGTGCCTGTGGGACCTACAAAGTAAAATTAATTTGAAATCTCGAAATTAAATAGAATATATTATAGCGAGGGTTTGAAATGTGATTTTTCACTTCCCTTCAGAATAGGTGACAAGCCAACCGGCATCCCTGTAATGGTGCATATTGGAACGTATTTCCGTCCCATTGCCTATCGCTACTCAATCAAATTCCAATTCAATTCAAGTGAGCGAACTAATCCATAATCCAAACACAAAATAATTGATCATATAATAACAAAAAACTTTTTTTATGATAAGGTCTCAATCTTCAAGCCAGTAAGGCTTAGAGAATTGGCACGGGGTTCGATTTCCAGGTCGAAAAAAATCGAAAAAGAATTTCCGGGGATGTATATGAGATGTTGATATTGGTGCCTAAGCCCAGTCTCCCCTTCAGGGATATAGATGTGCTTCATTACCCTCAAACGTTCAAGACCCCAAAAGACTCAACAGAAAGTTGCTTTCCTGACTGAACCTGCTAACAATTTTATCCCAATAAAATTCCCAGCGGTCCAACTGATTCATTCATAACGACTTACCAAAACAATTAGCGATGCCGGCACAGTATCACATACACATAACAACTAGCGACGCGACCGTCGCGTCAGCACTCCGGCTTTCACTGCGGACAGCTTGCCGTAACGCTCGCTGTAACAGTTTGGAAATACACGGACGTAAAAACCAGAGGGGCACGCTGCGTTTTAACAAGGAAGCAGTTAACAGCTTATGATTCTTTTAAGGGTAGTGAAGAACCTACTCAGTCGGCAAGTTTGTGTCAAGCGACAAGGATAGCGACGACCGTACATACAGTGTTGCCAACTCGACGGATTTCCCGGCAGTTCTGACGGGATGGACGAATGGAAAACGGGAAACAATATGGTCTGGCGGCTGACGGATTTATATTTTGGGAATTCGGTAGTCGATTGTCATACCAAATATGTACCGTGTAATAATAATTTACAAACGAGTCGTCTCACACAGTATGAGGTAAACCCCCCCCCCCCCCCCCCCGGAACAGAAATTCTGTTTGATGTTTTTGATGGAATTTCTTAAGTTGACGGGATTGAAAAATTATTGTTGGCAACACTGCGTACATAATCTAATAATTGTCTAATTGGACGGCCGCGGCACTGCGCTTACGATCAGGTGCAGTGTGGTCACTTTGCCGTGACAGGATAAAAAGCAAGGGATGGTCCTCGCTACACAATACTCTACCTGGACGGTACATTGCCATAAAAATAAAGATCACGGTGTTGTTTGAAAAATAAAATTTTAGTTTCTCTATTTTATAACAAACTAGCGACCAGGGCGCACTTGGCAAAGGTGCAAATTAGATTTAAAAAATTGCGAACTGCCCATTAGGAAGAAAATATCTCGTTGATAAATTTAAAAATACAATTTGCATGAAGTTAATTGTATGATTTAGCCTACGTAAGCCATTAAATTATGTTGTTAAACCTTTTCGTATTAAGTAGTCGGTGGATTCCAGCTATAGAGTTTAAATTATCTAATTTTCATATTAGATATACTTCAGATTTTAAGGCAAACTCCGTCGGTAAGCCTTAAATGAATTGTCTACCTCTATCGTTATTTAATGTAATATATGTAATATGTACCATTACATAATTTAACTCAACATTGGCTAAGAGTTCCCAGCATCATGTAACGAGTCAAATTGGTATAATCACTACCAGATGACTAAATTACATTTTCTCAGAATGTGATGACTTTTTCTGGGTCAATAGATCAACAGAAGTGTAAATAGTGGGGTTAGCTGTCGGTTGAGTAAGTGGTCACCTGACTAGTAGTTTTTTAAGCGTATAAATGATGAAGCAATCAAGCTCGAGTTGCAGTAAGCTCTACAGTAGAAATACCATACTTTCCTAACTGCCTAATAACTAGTGATGGCGATAATGCACCGAATAATCGATTTTTAGGTCATTATAATTAAATTTTTATCGATCTCAAACAATGCGCCTAAAGACACTAGAGAATCGAGAGTCGATATTTTTTTATATGATAACTACAATTTAAGATTCAGAAATTGTGTCAAATGTTTGGACATACAATATTTGGAGTTATTGTTATTTGAATCTAATAAATAGAATACATGTTTTAATTATTGCCTCGGCGGGCCAGCAGCTGTGCTGAGGTCTCTGGTTCGATCCCCGGTTCGGGCAAAGTGATATTGGGTTTTTCTATTTAGACATACTCAGTATCAGCCTGGAGTCTAGAATTGTGCCCGGTATGGCGATAGGCCATATTAGGCTTTTGTCTTACTTCATAAATATACCTTGAGCGTTACTATTATAAACATGGAATAAATTGTAAATGCAGTATTTTATAATAATACACCCAACACTCAAATAAATACTGCACTCAAACAAATACCCTAACTCCAAACCAGGTCATCGTATCTCCATACCTGTATCGTAGGTATCAAGCATTACAGACTACGATCCCACAACTCTCAGACCCGACACAAATTGTATCGAATTCGTCAAAGCGACTAAAAACAGCGTTTTAAAAACCGCTGAAGTTTCCCAGCGTTTTGCCGCCCCGCGTGTTTCCTTCACAACTAACATCACAAGCGGTTTATTAGGAAATAATATTGACCATAATTGTGACATTTTGCGAAATTTCTTTCCCCTACTTCGGTGAGCGCCGTTTACAATCGACATTGGACCTTAAACTTAAAAATGTCTATCTTGAAAAGTGTATGAGATTTTGAAATAGTTGTGCTCATATTGCAAATGTAGTTGCGGTCCCTATAACTGCCACACTCAGAGAACCGAAGAAGTTCTTCCGTCTGTATAATTGAGAATGCTCCGAAGAAGAAGTGAAGAAGCTACACAGCACGCCGGCATGATTATATTTGAGTAGCGAGGGATATCGTCTCTCGCTACTTGATACTCCATTTGGACTTACCATCAGGTGCAGTGTGGTCACTATGCCGCGCCAGAACGAAAAAAAGAAGAATTGTTTAATCTAATCCCATCCTCTCCCTTCCACACCAGAACCACGCGTACTGGTCTGCAGAGTAACATATTCGTGGTTACTATTCCGAATCGAGAGGTTCGCAAATTTGTATCTTCGCCGTACCATCAAGCTGTGGTATAATTTGCCTGCTACCGTGTTCCCTCGTATGATCCTAGGTCCGTTAGGCGTAGTGTGGAGGTACTCAGCAGGTATGATTGTGTCGAGTAGCGATGGTTGTCTCTCGCTACTTGATACTCTTGTCGGCATTGCACTTACCATCAGATGCAGTGTGAGAAAAATATGTCTCAGACTGATCAATAGAGAAAAAGTAGCTTTATTACTTGTCAAATTTGTCAGTGTCACAGTGCCAGTCACGGATCATTTGGACGGAGCAGTATCCGCACAAAAACTGGCAATATTCACCCTTATTGATTTGCATATTAAGCGTATTTGTAACTTCAATATTATGGAACTAAATGTGATTGACGACTTTCTGGTGGTAGGTTATTCATATCCGCCCGGATAACGAGCACCGAACACAGGGTATAAAACCCGCCATAGTGGCACACGCAAGTATAACGGGTTCCGGAATCAGTCAGTGTACATCCTGTTTTTTCTGTGGGTATAGAGTTGGGGTACGATTTTTGGCCGTTTTGCGGCCTTCTGAATATTCTGACACTAGACCCTCGACTGCTTCTTCACCTTCTTGCACATGGCGTAGTGTGAAGAAGCAGGCTGGCATGGTAGTGTTGAATAGCGCGGGGAAAAATTGACTCTCGCTACTCGATACTCTAATAGGACGGCAGTGCGCTTGCCATCAGGTGCAGTGTGGCCACTTTACGGGTGGCAGTATTATGATAGTCTTAATTAATCCTAAATTAAAATAGTACGCTGCTGAAGACCAACGAAGCGTATATCACTATTTGTAATATTATTTCTAACATCAAGGAAAATTAGTTCGTATTGCTTTCTTGTTGCACAAACATTAATAGGTTACTATTTAGGATTCCGTGCAACGAAGTGAACTGGAAAAACCCGTATACTCGATTTATCTTGCCGCTCTATTTCGTATCAATAATTTATAAAGCCAAGTCGCTATTCGCGTCTTTTTGTTATTCTGGCACGGCAAAGTGACCATGACACTGCACCTGATGGTAAACGCAGTGCCGTCCAGTTAGAGTATCAAGTAGCGAGAGACAATCTATACCTCACTTCTCGACATAATCATGCCGGCCTGCTGTGTAGCTTCTACACACTATGCCTAAAGGACCCAGGATCATAGGAAGGAGGGAACACGGTAGCTGGCAAACTGTTCCACAGCTTGACGATGCGGCAAAAATATGAATTTGCGAACCTCTTGGTTCGGGCCGGGGAAGCAGACACCACGAAGCTGTGGCTCCGCAAGCCAGTACGCGTGGTTCTGATGTGGAAGGGAGAGGATGGGCTAAGATTAAATAATTCTTTTGGGCATTCATAATACAGACGATAGAACACGCTAAGCGAGGAAATATCTCTACGCACCCGTGGCGACTCTAGGCTGCATGGTCCGCCGCTGCAACCCATCCAAGGCATCGAGTATGTATTTAGCGGAACTGTCCCAGAAGTGCGAGCAATATTCCATTCTCGGCCGCACCAGCGCTTTATATAAGCGGTAGAGCTGACCAGGCGTGAAAAACCGCCGCACCCTGTTCAGGATTCCGACCCTGCGGGAAGTGGCGGATATTACGCCCTCGATGTGACTCCTTGGATTAAGATCACAGCGGATATCCATACCTAGGACACTAAGGTCATTCCGCATTGCAAGAATAAACACGACCATGCAAAAGCTATAACGAAGTGTACAGAACCGTGCCTCCATACAACTTTGTATCGGAATTTACGTAAGAAACCGGTCTCTGATAGCCTGACCGACTAACATCGTGCAATTCGCAGTATTAACACAGTAAGAGAAAGTATTTCCAGGCTTAAAGCAATGATCCGGGAACCAGTGACCATAAGACCCTTTAGACTATTATGAAATTCCTGAGAAGTCAGCTGACTGTATGCAACTACGAAACATATACACGTGTAAATAAATAACACCCAACAGTCACACACAAAGCCCGACAATACACTAAGATACGAGTCTTGTTGTGGGTATCGGGGACTACGAGAGACTTTCGGTCTCATAACACCCAAACCCCAGGCATAAATATCTGTCTGTCAAATATTTGTCCCGGTGTTGGAATAGAACTCACGCCCTCTCGTTTCACAGCCGGCTACTCGCCAGCTGCGGCACGGAGGCTGTCGTGTATACTACGTATATACTAACATAACTGTGATAAAACTAAAAAACGATAGATACCTTCTTCAACTTTCCTACCAAAAAATTAAATATCAAATCATCCACTGCCTGAAGGGTTCAACTGCTGAGTATAGACCTTTTTTTTTTTTTTGTCGCGGGGAAAGCGTTTTATTACTGCCGCCCGCTCCGGGGGGAAGCGGAATAAGAATAAAACGGGTATGCTGGACTAGCCGGTCTTACGACCCAGCATCCCCCTCGCCCGGATGATGGCTATCCGAGCTGCCACTGGGCCGAGTCCCTACCCCCTATGTACACCCTACCCGACACTACCAGCTAAAACCCCGCGGTGGCCTTCTTCGGCGCTTACGGAGCGATCCCGGGGTATTCTAAGGAGTGCTAGAATTGCAGCCGGAATCGCCCCTGCGCGGTGCCGCGTAGGAGCCCATCTCCATGGGGGGCTAAGGAGCCCCCGCGCACCAAACAACGACAGCCAACGAGGCCTTACCACCCGCGCTGCCGTCCATCTCGGGGTCGCACGATGCACCGATATTAGAGTGCATCGATATGGGCTGACAGCCCCCCGCTGCGCACCCGCGACCCCTGATGGCCCCAATTAGTCGCCTTGTACGACAGGCAGGGGTTACCGTGGTGAAATTCTACAAACGCCCCCATTCCACAGGGCGCGAGACGCCGGTCAGTCGTCCACCCGGCGCCTCCTACGTCTCCTCTGGCGACGGGAGGGATCAAATCGTTCCCGATCCCTCTCGGCACTCTCCTTCTGCGAGATGACGCTCTCACAGAAGTGGGCCACCGCACGCCAGGACCTCCGGCTGGCGGCTATGGACACCACGGCCGGCAGCGAGAGGTCTCCTCCGACGACTGCTCTGAGAGCGCTGCGCACTCCTCCAAAGTGTGTTGGGCTGTGTCTTCGAGGCAGTTGCCACAATGATGGCACACGGCAGACGCCTCCTTTCGAACCGACACAGGAACGAACCGAAACACCCGTGGTCCGTCAGTACCTGCGTCAGCCGGAACGTTGGCGCACCGTGGCGCCTGTCTAGCCATCTCAACTGCTGAGTATAGAACTCGTATTATGCCACTTGCTACAGTACTAACAGTCTCTCCATTCATCTCATCCATCCACTGCGCCTCGGACACAAGATTAAATTGACTGTTGAATTTATAAACGAACTAGCTGTTGCCCGCGGCTCCGCCCGCGTGGTATTTATTATTGAAAGAAAAGGTATAAAATCCATGGAGTCATCTTTTTATATATTGCTATCCCAAACGAACCGTCATTTTCCGGGATAAAAAGCCTATGTGCTATTCCAGACTATAATCTATGTCAGTGTCAATTTCAACGAGATTCGTTCAGCCGTTCTGGCGTGATTAAGTGACAAACATCGATTCATCCATCCATCGGACCTCGTACCTCTTTATTTCTTACCAAAAGCCCAAATATGAAATTCAAATCCCAAACTTGAGGAATTATGGATTTCCCATACAAATATAGAACTGATATTTGACCTCTTTCAAGATTGTTTTTGAAAAAAAGATAGCCTATTTCCTTCTACAGGATATAATCTATCTCCTTGCCAAATTTCATGACACCCGATCAGCGGTTTAGTCGTGATGAGGTAACAAACAAACAAAAATAAACAAAATACATACAAACAGACTTACTATCGCATTTATAGTATTTTATTGTATTAGGATCTCTAACGAAGAATACACTTTACATGTTTAATCACTATACTGCATTTTGTGACTTCTGCTTCCTCAATTATACGAGACCACATTATGCAAAGGAACATCACAAATTTCAAAAAAATAACGGAAATAAACTAGTAGTATTAGTATAGAGTGCCTCGGTGGCGCAGTTGTAATTGCGCATGCGTTATGACTGCTGTGCTGAGGTTCTCGGGTTCAATCCCCGGGTCGGGTTAAGTGATATTGGGGTTTTCAGTCTCGAAATTCTCAGTATTAGCCCGGAGTCTGGACTCTGTGCCCGGTATGGCGATAGGGTCGCCCCCATCACATTATGGGACTGAAATTCGGCGAAAAGTGGGTGTACTGGTTACACCCCTTTTTTTTTGTCGCGGGGAAAGCGTTTTATTACTGCTGCCCGCTCCGGAGGGAAGCGGATTAAGAATAAAACGGGTATGCTGGACTAGCCGGTCTTACGACCCAGCATCCCCCTCGCACGAATGATGGCTATCCGTGCTGCCGCTGGGCCGGGTTCCTAACCCCTGTGTACGCGTTACGAAGCAGCTGAACAAGGCCAGCACAAGAGATCACTCTTCCCGAGTCTCGGAGACATCCGCAGGCTCTGGAAGGTGACCACGCCTAACTTTTATCTCACTCAGGTCCTCACAGGTCACGGTTACCACAGGGCCTACCTTCACCGGTTTCACATCACGGACACCGACTGCTGCCCCTGCGATGACACCACCACCCAAAGCCTAGATCATCTCTTGAAGGAATGCCCTAGATTCGGGATTCACCGGCATACCTATGAGATGGTCTGTCGCCGCTTCGAGGTGTCTCCCTACATCGTCTCCCAACATCTCGCCGAGGGCAAGAGCGGTGCACTCGCGGCCTACCTGGAACTGGTGAATTCCATCCTCAGCCGGCTGAAAAATTTCAACCAAGAAGCCATCCCAGCTGGACCTTGAGCAACGAGCGAACCAACCACATCCACCAACTTTATTTAATGTATCTTGTGTATGTTTACCATGTTTCATTTTTAACTGTACATACTTATCAATAAATTAACCCAATTAGTAGATTGTAATAGAAATAAAAACACTAATGTTAAAACAATGAATAAATGAAGGTTACGGCTGAGGTTATTCCCCCTCCCCTCCTACCTTTCCCCAATACTAACCCTTCCCATTCCACTGTGCTACTTTTGGGTTAGGACCGGCTTGGAAAACCCATCAAGCACGGCCCTGACTCAAGTAGTAAATCAGTGGAAAAACCTAATCCCTTTCTCTCTTCCTCCCCCAAACCATTCAACTGCTCTCGGGCAGGGACCATCCAGAAAACAACATCCGGGGCGGCCTCAGCCCGAATTCAGCCCCCATGGTTACCCAAATTTAAAAGGGAATATGGCGGAGGGGGGCGAATTACGCATCTACTCACGGAACCTCGCCCCCCTCCAATAACCATATTTATGAGTAACTACCGGGGGCGGACGAATTACGTATCAAATCGCGGAACCTCGTCCTCCTCCGACACCCCTATATTTTAAATATAAGAACTCCTTCGTGAAACATTTGAAAAAAAAAACCCTGTGTACACCCCACCCGACACTACGAGCTAAAACCCCGCGGTGGCCTTCTTCGGCGCTTGCGGAGCGATCCCGGGGGTATTCTAAGGAGTGCTAGAATTGCAGCCGGAATCGCCTCTGCGCGGTGCTGCGTAGCAGCCCATCTCCATGGAGCGCTAAAGAGTCCCCGCGCACCGAACAACGACAGCGAACGAGGCCTTACCATCCGCGCTGCCGTCCATTTCGGGGTCGCACGATGCCCCGAATTTGGGAGTGCATCGATACGGGCTGACAGCCCTCCGCTGCGCGCCCGCGACCCCCGATGGCCCCAATTAGTCGCTTCGTACGACAGGCAGGGGTTACCGTGGTGAAATTCTCAAAACGCCCCCATTCCACAGGGCGGATACTGGTTACACCCCTGCCTGACCCTTCGGGGATTACAGGCGTGAGTGTATGTGTGTGTTATAGTATTAGTATAGAAGTATGGATTAGTAAGAAGAAGTAAGATAACTATAAAATACGCTGCATTTCGAGTGCTTGAAACCTCTACTTCAGTCGCTGTATGGGGTTGTCAGTGCTAAAATCGCCAAGGTCATAGGCAAGCCATTTTAATTTGACAGCATCCGTGCCGCAGCCGGCTGTGAAACGCAGTTTAAATGCAATTATAGTCTTTCTTACTTTGACTTAGAGGTCATTGACCTTCGCATTTTTTCATTGTATAAAACAGAAAAAATGACAGCGTGTTAAATACAATTAAACAGATCAAATTAAATTTTCATATAATTAGGAAGAAATATTTTTTTTTATTATTTCGGTAATTTACTTAAGGAAAAGATGAAAATGACAGACATAATGCTATGAAGCTGTTCTTACAAAACTGCACATATTTGTTAATCATTTAGCCGACTTTAAAAATGTGTGTAATGTTAGTTGAATGATGGTTCTGACGTAATGTTGCTACATACGCATAATAGAACCAGCTTGGCGCTAGTGATGGGACGTAATCGATAAAAATGTTTTATTTATTTATTTCAATTTAAATTGAAATTTACAAGAAGCTGTATCCTTAATAAAACTATAGTTACCGTCAAAATAAAACTATATAATGTCAATTGCATACACAATACATTATTACTAAATATCACAGTTGACTATGAAATGAAAACAAACAATATATGATACTGAATTGAACTATATATAAAAACATCTAATAAATACTCATAACTATTATACTTCTCATTAGAAGACAATTTATCCCCTCCTCCTTCCTATGATCCTGGCTTATTGTTTTGATCAAATGAATAATATTAAAATATACGCAAATACCCTGTATACACTTATTTTATTTTCAATTTTCAACTAGTATGCAAAATAAAACTATCGATATTTATCGATGTTTTTTATTAAGATGTGCACATCACTACGCCGTGTAATGAAGCGTGTACACTTTCACTACCACTCGCATAGTTCCTACATTTCATTCTACGTGAATACTACCAAAACACAGCTTTTATGTACGCACTCACGCCTGTAATCTCCGAGGCAGTGGTGTAACCAGTCCCTACATATTTCTTCGAGCTTATTACCGTTCCATGATAGGGGGCGAGCTTATCGCCATACCGGACACAATTCCAGAATCCGGGCTGATACTGAGTATTGTAATAAAACGAAATTTACGGATTCTATCGCGGTTTATTTTACTTTTTTTAACCCGACGTTTCGAAGGCTTTACAGCCTTCATGGTCACGGGGGAGACTGAGTTGTATGTCGTCACGAAAGTATAGTGCAATGTTTCTACCCTCCATATAGTTGATATTTAATTTTTATTTTGTTGTAGTCCGATCTACGCAGAAAGAGCTCACAATGTCTTGAGGTCCGGCAGTTGGTCTTTTGGGTTCCGATTTAATTAAATGTATAATTGGATCCCAGGCTGGTGCTAGCTTCCAACCATCTTCTCTATTGAAATTTGGATGTTTTTTAATTTCAATAGCCTCGCGGATCATCCTAGGTAGGAATCGGTGTTCTTTGGCAAGGATTTGTGGTTTGTCAAATCGAAGATAATGCTTGGAGCCTTCCTCTGAATGTTCAGCAACTGCAGACTTCGTAGAGCGTCGGTGTTTTACGTCAGCTATGTGTTCTTTTACGCGGGTCCATAATATTCGCGATAATATTCGCGTAAACATAAGAAACCATTATGTAAGCCAGTACGGACTGGAAACTGCAAATATAATATTCGCGTAAACATAAGAAACCATTATGATACTGAGTATTTCGTTATAGAAGCACTCAGTATCAAGTTTGCCCGACTCAGGGATCCAACTCAGGCACCTCGGCATAGCAGTCCTACCACTGCGCCACTGAGGCAGGCACAGATATTAACAAATGCCATTAAAACTACAAAATATTGTCGTATTAATTAATATATACTCAATATTTTTGCGATAGATTGATAATTCTATGTGCTCTGTAATTCAAATCAATATTTGTACATGAGTTTTCTACTCGAGAATCGAACCCAACAACCATTCTTGTTTAAATACTAATAAATAGTAGGTACCGATGAGGAAAGATAAGTTTTTGTTGGTTCTTTTATGCATAAATCCGCATATATTAGAAAGTTAATTAATAATGATATAGATTACAATATTTCAAATTCAGTTCAGCATTATTTGCATAAAAATCAGAATATCTATAGTTTTATTACAAAATCGTGATTGCAATTATGGTGCCATCTCTTGTAAAAAAAAATATTTTGTGAACAATATTGTTTTAGCGCCATCTATGTAATTTCGGTTGAAATCTTTGTACACTAACTGTAACTAAGCATGCATTGTATCAGTACACGTGTTCTCTACAATGATTACTAGATGTCATTACTGAGCAAATATCAAAATTTAGAGCAATCTACACGCATCGTACGGAATAATGTACGGTTTAAAAAAATATGTATATCAAATTATGGTATGGCGATAAGCGCGTCCCCTATCCTATGGGACGGTGATTATATATGACAGCTAAATGTAGCATTTCATATTGAGTCAGATTTCGGGACCTCAACATCGTCCCATAAATCAACTTCTTGTCGTATTCATGATTCTTCTTAGATTAGTTGGGTTTATAATAAGAGTTGCCAACCGTCCTGTTTTCCCGGGACACAAACTGGTTTTTAGAGAGTTCTGGAGTGTCCCAGATATATCTTTTAAGCAGTGTGGTGGGTTTCCTGTATTTAAAATTCGCGCGCCACTTGTGCAATCCTTACGTTACAGGCGATCGCGACTCGCGAGTGTTCAAGCTGCGTGCGATGTTTTAAAACATAAAGGTGTCCTATATTTGAACTGAATTATCCTAGTTTGTTCAACTTCAAACCCTAGTTTTTGAAATTTGATGTTGTCATTCCTAGTTTATAGGCGTTTTTAATCCTGAAACGGCAAAGTGACCACACGGCATCTGGTGGTGCGCAGTGCCGTCCAGTTAGATTATCAAGTAGCGAGAGATAACTATCCCTCTACTTCACACAATCATACCTGCCTGCATAGCTTCTTCACGCTTACAGCATATCATAGGAAGGAGGGAACACAGAAGCTGGTAAACTGTTCCACAGCTTGGTGGTGCGGCAAAAATACGAATTTTCGGACCTCTTCGTTCGGGGTAGAAGACTCCACGAAGCAACGGTGGAGAGTATGATGCGACCCACTTGTGAAAAGTCCCCAAAAGAAATCATTATTTGCCACATCTTTAATCTTTAACGTTGTGCATCTATATACTAAAACACAAAAAATATTTCTACCTAAGTATGTCCGTCATCTTTGAAACCACTCAACCGATTTCAATGAAATTTTGTGTATGTGTGAGGTGCAACTTAAAAGATAGGATAGTTTCAGATCCTATAGGTGGCGCTGTTGTCGAGATCTGTATTTCTGTTTTATTTCAACGAAAATTCGGTCTACAGTAGGCGGTTTATGGCAGGATAACGTCTGCCCGGGCCGCTAGTTATGCGTATAAAAAACATAAGCTCAGCATTAAGCTTGTTTCATTGCTGGGCACGGTCTCCTCTACTAATGAAAGGTGCAAAGAAATGAACAACATTGTTGTCGATGCACGGTGCATCACAGCTGATCATAGCATGATGCCGTCTTCTGCCGCAAACCAAAATAGCGCTGATATTTAGTGATATATCAGCCTCCGTGGCGCAGTGGACGTGTAGCCGGCCGTCGAACGAGAGGCCGTGGGTTCGATTTCCGCACTGAGACAAATGTTTTTGTGACAGACAGATTCGGATCTGGGTGTCGTGGGACCGTAGTCCCTAGTAGTTTTTGGTACCCACGATACAGGTTTTACCTAATGTGGGGTTAGAATCTATGAGCGTGACTGTTGGGTGTATTTATTTATATTAAATCACCACAGTTGATGATATCAAACACCGCCATTACACCATGCAGGTAAATCTGTATATATAAAAGAAGAAACTGACTGACTGACTGACTGATCGATCAACGCACAGCCTAAACGGCTGGGGTTAGAGACTTGAAATTTTGACAGTAGGTACCTTTTATCACGTAGGCATCCACTAAGGAAGGATTTTTGGAAATACCACCACTAAGGGGGTAAAATAGGGGATGATATGTATATGATAATTAGTATGAAAATCCATCATTTCTGAAGTTAAACACATGAAAATTGGTATTTGGCCTTTTAATTAAAAATAAAAAAATATATATTTCAGGATTTTTGGAAATTGCATTTTCATATTACATCTTCCTATCATACAGGAAGATGTAATGGCCTAAGAGGTCTCCATGGATTTTGTACCTTTTTTCCAAAAATAACCACAACGCGGGCGTAGCCGCGGGCAAAAGCGATTATAATTGGTTAAGCTTGGTTGCTTGTATTTTGGGGAAATACGTAGTTTGAATAATGGGTAAGGTGCTTTTGATACCGTAGTTTATTTATAGATGTTAACTTTTCCCTGCTACTTCATATTGACTTACAATACTCCTGTTCCTTCCAGACCCTTGCGTGATATCTAACTGAGCCATAGCTTCGTGTGGTAGAACCTGGCGCGAACCAAGAGGCCCAGAAATTCTAGTAGTAAGTAATATAACTTTCAAGTGGAATAGTTTGCCAGCTACCGTGTTCAATGGTAAATCCAAACTATCCAAGTTACTCATATGCACACATTATTATATAGCCCAAAAAAAATATAGATCCGATCGTTACCAAACATAATAGCATCACCTGCTGGGTTAAACTGAAGATTCCCTGAAAATTTCATCAAAATCGCTCCAGCAGTTTTGCAATATATGGAACACACATATCTAGATAGATTAACGATTCATATCCTATTACGAAACGAGCAATTAACTAATTAACGATTGGTATAATTAAAAAATCCATGCTATGAAATTACTTCATTAGTTTAAATTAATGGAAAGTTTAAGTCATTAAGCCATTTAGGTCTTGTTTTAGTCATCTTTACATGAAACATGCCCTGTTTGATTCATTAACGTAATACCAAGCCGATGGATTTAGAAAGTTGAAATTTTGTCAGTGAATTCCTATATTACATTTAACTACTGGACTGCTTCGGTGGGTCTGCTGAGGTCCCGGGTTCGACCCCGGGTTGGTTTGATTAATTGTGCCCGGTATGGCGATAGGCTCGCCCCCTATCACATTATATAATGAGCTCGAAATGTGGGTGTACTGATTACAACTATGCCTAACCTTTCTGGGATTAAAGATTGACTGTATATGTATATATTATACTATACGTGTGATTGTTGGGTGTATTTTAATCCTACTAATATTATAAATGTGAAAGTTCGCATGTTTGAATGTTTATTACTCAATCACACCAAATCGGCTGAACAGATTTGGATGAAATCTGGCAAACAGATAATTTATTAACTGGATTAAACACTAAACTTAACCTATATGAGGTTAAGCTTTATCCGACGTAATAGCATAAGATGCCATGAATTGTGGATTGAATCCATCTTCTTCCAAAAATAACTTCCATGTGGGTGGAGCCGCGGGTAACAGCTAGTTTAGTATAAAGGGAAGGAGGCGAAAATTCTGATATAAGTGTGTGTGAAATCGCAAGGGAAAGCTAAAGTAATATAATTAACATAATACTGGAGTTCATTTTCATGGCCTCATTCTCAATTTTCGCATTTTTGCACGATAATCGTGAAATGCATGTTGCATTTCACGATTAAGATCATTTTTATGCGTTTTTGACCTTAATTAACACTAGAACTAATTTAAATTATTTTGAGGACAAATATATAAAGTGTACTATACCTAATTATAACATCTAACGGTTCTGTAGTGTGAAGTGTCATTGATTTATTTAGTTATCTACTGCCTGCTCTGCTGAGGTCTCGGGTTCGATCCGTCGGGTAAAGTGATATTGGGTTTTTCTATCACGAAATGCTCAGTATTAGCCCGGAGATTGTGCCTGGAATCGCGATAGACTAACCCTTTATCATGGGACGGTAATAAGCTCGACGAAATGTATACTAGTTACACCTCTGTCTATCCCTTCAAGGATTACAGACGTGAGTGTATATGTATGTATATTTAGTTATTGTATGGAAGTCTTACAGTTTTAACTGGTAAATAATAACAATGTAGACTAAACAGAAGAATTCTTTGAGTGAAAAGATCTGATCGCCTACGTAATACAGCATTGCGTGCCAAAACAGGAATTGTGGACGTGGGAAAAAGACAGCCAAACTAAAGTGGGATTGGGCAAGACATGTTGTTCTAATGTGCAGGGAGAGATGGGCAAAAACGGCCACCGAGGGGGTACCTTCTGGCTGGCGCGGCGTGGTAGGCCTGAAGCGATGGAGGGACGACTTAAACGCCTTTGAAACTACGTGTCCAGAAAAGGTTCTTAACAGGGATCACTGGGAGGAAATGAGGGAGATCTTAGCCCAGCAGTGGGAGACAATAGGTTAAAAAAATACTAAACAGATAACCATCAAGTCACTTATATTAGCGGTTTTAAAATACATTTGAACAACTTTTGTTTGTCGTTACATTAAATTCACACGTGATGCACCTAGAATTAGTGAGCGTAGTCTTTAGATCTTATAACTATAGATAGATAAATATCTGACTGATCGATTGAGAAAATGTTGCTTTATTATTTTGTGTTATAACCAAAACCAAAATTTGCCAAAATGCCACTTTACTGCCTTTTTGTAAACGGATTGAAGCATAATTCTGACCATACATTAAGAGTTTAGAGTCAATCGTATCAAAAACTAGATTATTCAGACTCACAACTGTCTGTAGAGGAACGGATGCCAGTAGCTACAGCGAAGATCTCCAGTCATATTCGGATCTTCTGTATGTGAAGCATCGGCGCAAACTTTGCTACCGCGATTCAGGGTGATTTGATTGTGCGGTGTGCTGAGTGCCACAACCCCAATATCTCCAGATAGTATCCGCAAGAGATATATTTATTGACAGCCTCCGTTACGCAGCGGTCGCCTAGCCGGATGTGAAACGAGAATCCGTGGGTTCGATTCTCGCACCGAGACAAATTTTTGTGTGACAGACAGTTTTTTTCAGGCCTAGGTGTTGTGGGACCGTAGTCCCTTGTAGTTGGTGATACCTACGATACAGGACCTAGTGTGGGGTCAGAACTATGAGTGTGACTGTTGGTTTTTTTATTATGTATGTATTACCTACATTATATACTCGTATGGGGTCAGATGTGTGTTTTGGATATTATTTTATTAGGATGTTCTATTAATTTAAGGACCTCTGAAAATCTAATTAGACGATACTACTAACCTTAGTTAATGTACTGTATATAATTTAACTATATAATTAGAATAAATTAACAATTACGTATCAATGCAACTAATTTTTAGCAACTCATTTTACTTTATGTATAATATCAGTTAATAAATTGTGATGTGTCATTATCCAATATTCACATGTCTTCTTAGTTGCCATAACTTGCGCAATAGGTTTTAATGCTAATAAGTACTGTTTAGACAAAAAAAAACTTAATTCGAAATTGGAAAGTCGCAATTCCAAATTAAAATTAAAAAATATAGGATATTTTTTTCTCTGCGAGATATATTTTCAAAGGAAAATGCATTCATGAAGGAAAACGATGGCTATTTTTATTTAATGCGTTGTTTTAAGCACCAACTGTTTCAAGAAATCGAGATTTTCATCTGTCTCACGACGGTCATGTGCGACAATAAGTCTTGTAATAAGTTTTATTCCACAATATTACATTAATGCAACTATATTACATGTATATGTAGAGAATTGTAATCTAGTTTTATACAATATATACAGGGTGACAACTAAAATACTTAAGAACAACGTAGGCTAAAACATTGACTCCCATACATACATATACACTCACGCCAATAATCCCCGAAGGGGTAGATCGAGGCGTAACCAGTACACCCACGTTTCGCCCTATTTATTACGGTCCCATAATGTGATAGGGGGCGAGCCTATCGCCATACCAGACACGATTCCAGACTCCGGGCTGACACTGAGTATTTCTAATTAGAAAAACGGAATATCACTTTACCCGACCCGGGGGTCGAACTCGAGACCCCAACACAGCAGCCGTAACGCATACGCAATTACAACTGCAACACCGAGGCAGTTGACTGCCAGTTATAATATAAAGACGGTTAGTTTATAGTTATACATAGATGTTAAATAATATTCTAACAAATTAACATTTTTACGGTAGGCGGCGGCTCTGTTGTGCCCTGGCATTGCAGAAGTCTATGGGCGGCGGTGACTGCTTCCATCAGGTGGCCCGTCTGCTCGTCTGCCTATCAAAGCACTAAAAAAATATACAACATCTAATGTTATCAAACTTGAATCGTATATTAATTGTATGACCAAATATTGTTAGCCGGTGTTCGAAAAGAGCAGCGCTAGAGTTTCTTGCTCGTTCTCTAGTGAAACTGCATTACTAGCGGTAGAGGAATAATTGACTGCATCTAAATAATGGATAGCATTTCATGGATTCAATAAACATTTGATTTATTGTTTAAGACTATGTCCCTTACGGTAACATGTATGCAAAGCTGCGGGCAACATTTAAAAGTCTTTTAACAACATAACCTAGTTGAGTATACAGACTGCTGAAAGATAGACTCGAGACAGTAGCTCAACCATGAATGTATGTCAAAATGTTATAATAGGTAAACGAAGTCGCTAGCTTTGTAGCGTTGTTTAAGTATTGAAAGTTTCGGTCTTATAGTGCGTTTAGTTTTACGGTCTTGTTCATAATAAGTTATCGGAGCTTTATAAGGCCGTTCATAGGAGCTTGTTAAAAAATGCTGAGCGTTTTATCTCTATTGAGCCATTATGAATAATGAAGCTGGTGGTAGGATATTAATATCCACCCGGATAGCGACCACCGTACACAGGGTGTAAAACCCGCCATAGTGGCACGCACAAGTGTGTCGCGTTCCGGGATCAACCAGTGGTTTATCTCTAGAGTTGGGGTACAATGTTTGGCCATTTTGCGGCCTTCTGAGTACTCTGACAATAGACCCTCGACCGCTTCTTCACCTTCTTGCCCATGGCGTAGTGTGAAGAAGCAGGCCGGCATAATTATGTTGAGTAGCGAGGGATAGATCGTCTCTCGCTACTCGATACTCTTATTGGACCGCACTGCGCTTACCATCAGGTGCAGTGTGGTCAATCTGCCGTGCCACGATAAAAAAAATAACTTCAACCGAAGCAAACACTTATCTTGGTGTGGGGACGGAACTAGGCCGCTCCCTAAGCAATCAATATTAATTTTACATATAGCAAAATAAATAAGTGTGAACATAGTAAACTAAAAATAAATGAGAACATACACATTGCTAACTGAGTCGATTTTATGCAAGCAAGTTTTTATATAGTCTATCAGAATTTTCCATTTTAAATATACAAGATGAAACAAAGAAAATATTTCACACACATTTCTGTTGACAGAGAACCAAATGACATTACGCAAGCATTAATTAGCTATAATGTCGCACCGAGCTTGGATTGTTTTAAAAAAATACAATTTCATATAAACAAGGTCTAATAAAAATTATACTTAAAAGCGAGTCGATAAAAACGAGGTAAAAAAAGAATAGTTTAAACAAATATGCATTTTTTTAAATAGGAAGACAATTCGAATACGATTGGAATTAATTGGTAGGGAGGTAATAAAGTCCCTCCCCGTGAAGAATGTAGTCAAGCGATAATCTTGCGATATCGATTATATCGAGACATTCGCGGCGCGTCCTTTGCACGCAGCGCATCTCTTATTTTTTCTTTTTTATTCGTGTGCCAAACGTGCCAGTGTTGTGTCGTGTTTGTTTTCGCGGGAAAGGTGAGTGTTTTTTTATTAAAAGCTATAAACGAATATTATTTATTTTATTGTTATTTGGGCGGTGGAAATATTTTATTTTTTGAAATATTTTTTTTCCATCTAGAAATAATTTTGCATAAGTAAATGCATTTATAAATAGTAATATTTTAATCATTATTATTAAATTATTCAGAAAGTAATTTGAAGTGATAATTTTTTTTATGTGTTACACTTGGTTTATTAGTTTACAATCTTTTATTGGTTAATTCAATACAATTTCTAAACAAGAAATAAATGAATGCATAAATAATATAATTTGAGGTAGTTGCGAAATATATTTTTAAATATGCATAGAATGTTGGTAGATTTGAAATTTAAAAGTAAAATTCGTCTATGATTTTCGAATTTGTAAGTTGCATAACTGGCGCTGTACACGTATTGCGAATTTTCGTTAACGAACTGTGGTTGCGTTTAGGTCTGATTATCCTGGAATATAATAGCAGAAGATATATCTTACGGTCAGCCATCCAATTGGTCATCAAGGTCAATATTGCAACCATGGTAGCAAATGATCAAGGTTACAGCGGCACCACGTTTGTTTACCATTCAAGATTACGGCAACAGCCGTGCCAATTTCGCAACGCATAATTTTCGCTCACATTAATTGATTCGCGATACTGGGTGTGGTGGACTTGCGACTTTTTGGTGTTGTACGATTTAATAAAAGGAGGTTGCACATCACGCAATTTATGGTCCGATTTAGAAGGTAGGCACAGGAATATAAATTACTACGTGTCGCTGCGAACTCCGTATCGTCTCAAAAATAAAATACCATTTATTTTTCTAAACACAATAGGTACAGAAACGAAAAAAAATATTATATCTCATTTACATAATTTAAAATATATTTATTCTGCCCGTCAATACCGCGAGATACAATTTCCCAGAATAAAAAATAGCTCATGCTACTCCGGAATAATGTAGCTTTCCAAGTGAATTATTTTTTTAATCGGTTAAGTGGTTTTTGTGTTTATCCATTACATACAAACAATCAAACTTTCCTCTTTATAATATAAATATTAGTATGGATATGTAAGAATAAAATAGTTTGTGACTTATACAAAATCATGTGTTTTGTTCAAAATATTTAAAAAATATCATACTAACTTAAGTATTGCTTATGTATTTGAAACTTTACGTAAAAACCTTTATTTCATACACATATCCATACGAATTTTGTTAATTGTATTTAACGATAGGCAGCGGCTTTGCTGTGCCCTGGTATTGCAGAAGTCTATGGGCGGCGGTGACTACTTACCATCAGGTGGCCGGTCTGCTCGTCTGCCTATCCAGGCACTAAAAAAAAATTGTTGCATTTAAACAGGTCTTGTCTGGTCTGTAAGGTCTTGTCACCTGGATTTGTATTTAAGCGTTTGTTTGAACTGTTTTAAGATAGTATCTGTTACCTATTTATTTTGTTCTTAAAAAACTGCCTCAGTGGCGTAGTTGTAACTGCGCATGCGTCATGACTGCTGTGCTGAGGTCTCGGGTTCGATCCCCAGGTCGGGTAAAATGATATTGGATTTTTCTATCTAGAAATACTCAGTATCAGCCCGGAGTCTGGAATTGTGCCCGGTATGGCGATAGGCTCGCCATAAAAAAAATGGCGTAAATTGGGTGTACTACACGTCTGCCTACCCTTTTCAGGATTACAGGCGTGATTGTATATGGTGTATCTTAGGAAACCTAATTTAAATATAACTGAAATCGATTCAACAGCTAATTCTTAAAAACAACTTTCAATGTGCTTTTTTATATTACATTTATTTTATTTGGGAAACAGAAGTAATTATACAAACAAATAAAAAAGAACAAACAGTAATACACATTGCATGGCAGTTTCCATAGATTACAATATCACACACACACATTAACAGACGCTAATATACACAAATAATATTAACATAAATTAACGTTTATACATACATATATATATATATATATATATATATACATACAAAATATTATTATAAATGCGAATGTTTGGATGGATGTTTGTTACTCAATCACACCAGAACGGTTGTTTGGCCCAGGATTAGATTATAGTGTCTGGAATAGCACATAGCTAGTGTTCATCCCGGAATAATGCACGGTTCCTATGAGCCAAATATAGAAAGATGTAATAGCTTAAGATGACTCCATGGATTTTAAACCTCTTACAATACAGAATGCTTTCTGTTTCAGAATATTTTCTTATACTATACATAAATATATTCTTTCTTTCTATATTGAGAAGGAGAAAGGTGAAAGCTGTCAATACAATTAGGATCATTTGATGTTATATTGTTATACAGCCGACAAGTTCTTTTGATAAACACATTTATGCCATAGTTAGTGAACATACATACATATACACTAACGCCTGTCTACCGAAGGGATAGGCAGAGGTGTAACTAGTAAACCCACTTTACGTCGAATTTATTACGGTCCCGTAATGTTATAGGTGGCGAGCCTATCACCATACCGGGCACAAAAACAGATTCCGGGCTGACAATGAGTATTTCTAAATAGAAAAACCCCACTTTACCTGACCCGGGGGTCGAACCCAAGTCCTCAGCACAATAGTCGTGACGCATGTGCAATTAAATTGAAAAGAGAGGCCGCGGGTCTAATTCCCGCACCGAGATAAATTATGTATGACAGATAGATATTTGTTTCGGGTCTGGGTGTTGTAGGACCGTAGTCCCTCGTAGTTGTTGATACTGACGATACAGGTTTTACCTAGTGGGGTCAGAACTATGTGTGTGGCCGTTGGGTGTATTTATTGAAGTGAAAACTTCTTTGGGCACGTTGGGCACTTTTGTGATGGGGAAAAAGCACTGAAGTCGTGTGACCGTCATACTCAGATTTACGTATTTTACTATTGACATATGCACGCCTATGAAGCAATGTATGAAGTCATATAATTATTGACATTCTTAAACAAAAAAGTTACTATTTCATGGAGCCTGTTTCAAAAGATATTCTTTGTTTTAATAATAATAATAATAATTTTCACTTCTGTCCCCACGACAGCCTGTGTTTTTTTATTTATATACGCCATTTTTTCCGTCGTAATGTCTTAGTATTACGTCCGAGCATGACGGTTAGATTAAAATGTAGATCATGTCCACACTACTCTTAGTACTATATAAAGAATTTCGTAATTTTTATATAAAAAATGATGTTTCACAATGTCCCACGATTACTGTGAGTTTAACTGTAATTTTTAACTGTTTTTTTCATCTCTTTAAGCGGTGCTTGGTAGCCTTTCCACTCTAGGCACGAGCATGATTTTTGGTTATATATTATTCGCTATATTTAAGCCAATTTACGCAAAACATTTATGAAATATAGCCAAATCTTTCGCATGAATCACCCCTATATTACTGTCCTATTACCTATGTGATATGTGGGGCCTATCGCCACATCGGGCACAATTCCAGGCTCAGGGCTGATACTGAGTATTTCGTGATAGGAAAACCCAATATCACTCTTACCCGACCCGGGGGTCGAACCTGAGACTAGGCACATCAGCCGAATGAGTATGCGTAGTTTTTGAATTTATCGCATTCAGACAGACACGGGACTTTGTGTAATATGTATAGATTTTCATTAATTATCATGAACTGACGGTGTTCGGTAAGTCATTGTCATCGTCATTGGCGTAGTGTAAATAAGCGATTTACATATCTATTTATATACAATATTATATATATTCACACAGCTATGTACTTATATAAATACATCCAACAGTCACTTACACAGTTCTTCACACTAGGTCCTGTATCATGAGTATCAATTACAGGGACTACACACAAAACCCAGACCCGAAACAAAAGTCTGTCTGTCACACAAACATTTGTCTCGGTGCGGGAAGCGAACCCACGGCACTCTCATTACACTTTAAACATTATATTGTGGCAATGAATTTGGAATAAAATTTAACATGTTACAAATCAAATCAAATGCAGTTCCAGTAGAGAACGGGCAACTATACCGTTGCTCTTTTCGATTACTAGTAAACAATACATACATATACACTCACGCCTGTAATCCCCGAAGGGGTAGGCAGTGGTGCAACCAGTACATCCGCTTTTCACCGAATTTATTTCGGTCCTATAATGTAATAGGGGGCGAGCCTATCACCATACCCGGCGCAAACTCCAGACTCAGGGCTAATACTGAGAAATTCTAGGTAGAAAAACCCAATATCACTTTACCCAGCCCGGGGATCAAACCCGAGACCTAAGCACAGCAGTCGTAACGCATATCATCCGCAATTACCACTGTGCCACCGAGCCAGTCTCTGTTACAGAGGACTCAATCATTAATCCCTCCAGTCAGGAAGGATATTAAAAAAAAAGTAGGGAGTAAAGCAACAAGCTTTTATTTCCATAGCATTAAAGTTAAAAATTGCATGGAAGAACGGCGAGTGTTGCTAGTGTTACGCGCCGCCGGCGTGTCTATCCGTCATGAATATTTGGACATATAATAAGGGTAATTTCCTATGTTTAATTTTGTACATTTTCGATATGCAACCCTATTGTGAAAACAGAATCGTAATTGAAAGATGAGTTCACATTATGACCCAGTGGAGTATACAGAAATCATAGCAAAAAGTTATCTTACTATTGAATACGGATAGTCTGTGTATATTGTGTGTGTGTGTGTGTGTATTCCACGCACGTGTTCATTGTAAATCGTTAGTTGGTATTGTTTACATCACGTGGTACTTACTATTATGATTTACAAAAAGACCTTCGGTTGAGTGTCTTGATACTTGCTGCACTGTAAGATTTCATAATTTTTACCACGTTTATTTTACACCAGCGATTTAGCATTGCTTTTAATTGTTCCTGAAAAATTGAGGAAAAATAGAAAAAATCTAATTTTGTATAATTTTAGAGGAAAAATATGACGCAATATAACTAGAAAGCGAACATAATTCTGTTGATCCAATAGCTACAAAGTTCTACTACATACTTTTGTAATCCTGTGAAAATTATTTAGATTCAGTAAATTTTTTCACTCCACCGCCAGTTCAGATGTAATATCGCTAGAGAAGAACGGGCAAGAAACTCTAGCGTTGCTCTTTTCGATATTTGGTTATACAATTAAACAACGATTTAAAAATTACATTAAATTATAGCTCGAGGTATGTTAATTAAGTTGCCTTATTATAAGCTGAAATAAAACTTATAACTATTACCGTATATGACCATCGTGAGAGCCATCATGGACTCTAATACCACAAACCGTAACGTTATCGCTGCGGTGAGGTTTCTAGTGGCCTAATCTATATATCTATGATCCTTTTGTGGTGTTGACAGACGGTGTTATATATTATCTGAAGATCTAAATTAACCGAAATATCCTACCCCAGACACAAACTGAAGCGATTTTTAAAGTGAAAACTTAATGAGGCACGTTGGTCACTTATGGGGAAAAAGCACTAAACTCGCTTGATCACGCTCAAAATTTTACTTTTGACATAAGCACGCCACTAAGTTCCATAATTATTAACAAGCAATCATAAACAATTTATATAAAAAACAAATTATGCGTCACTATAAAATTTGAGGGTTTCCCTGGATTTTTCTGAGATCCCATCATCAGATCCTGACTTGGTGCCAATGAGAGCACCTGGGAAGTATACCCCTTTAAACAAAAAAAGAATTTCTCGTATCGGTATAGGCGTCTTTGAGTAATCAGGTAACATACATAAAAAAAGATTCCGACGAGTTGTTAACTTCCTCCTTTTTTGAAGTCGGTTAAAAACTAAAAAAAAACATTGGGTGTATCATAACCTGAGTAAATATGTATTATTTTATTTTCATTTTTTATTTCATTACTCAGTCGGCCATCATAAATTTGAAAGTTGTCGTAGTGTACAGTATTCTACTAGTCAAGCCCTTTCATTTGATACCCATATTTTGTGCCGGCGACCAACTTGGATTTACATTGATTCATACTGACTATAATAAATTTTATTGTCATCAGAAATAAAGGTGTGTACCAAATATCAGATCAATATGTCAACAGGAAGGGAGTAAAATTTTTTATTAGTTTATTTTTAATTTGACCCAAACAAACAAACGAAAAACAACCAGGGCAAGTTAAATAAAACCGTTTAATAATAGTTACTACTTAATGAACGCTGTTTAAAAAAAGAACACAGTAATTCCACAGTTTTAACTTTTCACTTCTGTCTGCAGTCGCCATGACTGCTTATGTTTTTATTCTTAACTGCATCAGATGATAAGTACAGTACCGTCCAGTTAGAGTATCAAGTAGCGAGAGACAACTATACCTCGCTATCCGACAAAATCATACCGGCTGAGTAGGTGCACTCTATGCCTAGTGGCCAGGATCATAGGAAGGAGGGAACACGGTAGCTGGCAAACTGTAATCACATAATTTCTGGTTTTTTTTGTGTCATATCTTCGCTAGTGAATTGGGGGAGTCGTTTTATAAAAGTGAATATTTAAACTCGTATTAGACAGATATTGTTTCGGGTCTGGATGTTGTGGGACCGTAGTCCCTCGTAGTCGTTGACACACATGATACAGGTTTGACTAACTGTGGGGTCAGAACTATGTCTTTTAGGTGTATTTATTATTTATTTATTTAACGCGGACGAAGTCGCGAGCTTGTATGTAATAAAATATAACAAGAATTTAAATTATCCTAATATATTAATACAATTATTTTATAATAAGTTATTCAAAATATTCAACGAAAGTGCCAGCTTGCCAATTATAATAAACTTTCTAATAATATTTTAGTAGCACCTCGGTGCCGCAGTTGTAATTGCGTACGCGGTATGAGTGCTGTACTGAAGTGTCGGGTTCGATCCTCGGTTAGGGTAAAAGTGATATTGGGTTTTTCTATCACGAAATACTCAGTCTCAGGATGGAGCCTGGAAGTGTGCCCAGTGTGGTGATAGTCTATCCCATCATAGGACGGAAATATCGGCGAAATGTGGGTGTACTGGTTTCAACACTGCCTACCCATTCGGGTATTACAGGCGTGAGTGCGTATGCGTTAATGTATAAATTTGAGGAATTAATTAATTAAAAAATATTACATTCCGTTCTGATCATAGTTAAAATTAAAGTAATTCTATACATTTTTGATTTAATTATCTAGTCATTTAAATAAGCATTCATTAGCACATGTATTTATTCAAACACACTATTCATTAAGAATGGAAAGTAAATATAAAAGTAATATAGTATGATAATTAGTGCTGCATTTGTAAATAAATAAATTAATACCCAACAGTCACACACATAGTCCTGACCCCACACTAGGTCAAACCTGTACCGTGGGTACAAACAAGATACGATCACACAACACCCGAGACAAATGTAAATCACATTATACTTGTCTTGGTCTGGTAATCGAACCCTCGACCGATTGTTTCACAGCATAGGCTGTCAGGTGACAGGTGATATCTTGGTGATTAAAAAGTCATTTTATGTCAGAGTTACCAACACCGAATTTCGGAAACTATGATTTGAAGTTACAATTCGGTTTAACAAGTAATCGGGGAACATACATAAAAACCCGACGAATTGAGAATCTCCTCCTTTTTTGAAGTCGGTTAAAAAGCGTCTTCGTTTTAAATCAGCGCGGGCAGCACGAACCCTCGCGAACTGTAAGCCTGTAACGAAGGATTGCAAAATAGCGTGCGTATTTTTAAACCGACTTCATAAAAGAATGAGGTTCTCAATTCGTCGAAATCTTTTTTTATGTATGTTCACCGATTACTCGAAGATGCCTGGACCGATTCGAAAAAATCTTTTTTTGTTTAAAAGGGTATACTTCCCAGGTGGTCCAATTGGCACCAAGTCAGGATCTTATGATGGGATCTCGGAGAAATCGAGGACAACCCTCAAATTTTATAGGGACGCATACTTTGTTTTTTATTGAAGTCGGTGTACTTTTGAATTAAAAATCTTTTTTAAAAATATAGAACCGTAACCATTCATCAGCCTTTAGCCGTCCACTGCTGGAAGGCCTTTCCCAGATCACGCCACCCTAGACGGTCCTCAACCCTCCACCCTTCTCATCCATCTGTCTCCTGCAACATCTCTTAGATCAGTCCAGTGGACTCAAGCTTGCCCTTTTTTTTTCAAAGTGACCACACTGCACCTGATGGTAAGCGCAGTGCCGTCCAATTAGAGTATCAAGTAGTGAGAGATCCCCCGCTACTCAACACAATCATGGCGGCCTGCTTCTTCACACCACGCCATGGGCAAGAAGGTGAAGAAGCGGTCGAGGGTCTAAGGTCAGAGTAACCAGAAGGCCGCAAAACGGCCAAACATCGTACCCAAACTCTCGATCCCTGACAAAAACCGGCTTAATAAGTTTTGTAATAAGTGTTTTTTAACATTAAGGCAACTTAATTATCATACATACATACATTGAGCTCTAATCTAATGTAATAGAATATAAAGCCTATTTTAATTATACCAAATATTGTTAACCGGTGTCTTAAAAGAGCAACTTTCTTTCTTACCTGTTCTGTAACGAAACTACATTACTGCCGGTAAAGCAGCATTACTGCAGGTAGAGTAAAGATTAGCTGAATCTAAATAATGTATAGCATTCAATAAATATATTGCTTTTGAACGCCTTCAAATAATAGAACGATTAAAAGTCGCAGTAAACCTCACGTGTGCCGACTTATGTATCCGCGGATACATTTCTCAACAAAATGATTTTTGCTTATGATTATGTATAGCGGCCAAGGCTCGCGAATAGTGGACCGAGTCAAGGCAGAGATTTGTGCAATTTCTACAGAGAAATGTTTCATCTTAGATTATTAGGAATATTGTTAGATATATAAATATAACGGAGCTGCAATCTGGCACTGCTTTTCAAGCAGACAAATAGCATATGAACCCTGCATACCATTAAGATTTTTTTATCCTGACACGTTTTTTATCCAGTGCCGTCTAGTGTCCAGTTACATTATCAAGTAGCGAGAGACAATCTATCCCTTGCAACTAACACAATCATGCCGGCCTGCTGTCTAGCTTCTTCAGACTACCCCATGGGGCAAGGAGGTGAAGAAGCGGTCGAGGGTCTAGTGTCAGAGTACTCAGAAGGCCGCAACACGGCTAAACATCGTACCCCGACTCTAGACCCCCGACAAAAACTGTATAACGGTAGGCAGCGGCTTTGCTGTGCCCTGGCATTGCAGAAGTCTATGGGCGGCGGTGACTACTTACCATCAGGTTGCCCGTCAGCTCATCTGCCTATCGGACACTAAAAAAAATTACACTGGTTGACGTGCGTGTGCCACTATGTCGGTTTTACACACTGTGTAAGGTGGTCGCTATCCGGGTGGATATGAATATCCTACCACCAGCAAAATCCAGACTTCGAGCAGATATAATAGAATATAATAGATCTGGTAGAATTTACCAGATCCATATGTCATAATGGTTATTACATTAAACGATAACAATTAAATAAGTTCCGGTTGACATTCCGCTATGGAAATAACCAGAATGCATTATACTGACGTACGTTATGCGTTTTTAACGAGGTGTCATTATCGAAATTTGCAATTATTACAGTCGATTTACATTTTGGACAATGGATTATTTTTTTTTCATTGCGAGTTCAAACGGTATTTGAACCCGTGACTTCTGTATACGTATAGGAGTTATACTGTATTGTACAAAGTACATATTTATTGACGGATCATATTTTATCTAGTTACGAAAGTGTAATTTGTCATTTTTTTATTAGCTTAACTTGAGGTTGTATGTATGTATGTTTATATGTATATGTGTATGTTTGTATGTAACCGAATCTTAAATAATAATAACGTAATTTTCACCATCTTCCAGACGTCCGATTTACCGATATTCCGATATCTAAATACTTCAATTAAATTATACCCTCATAACAATTAGATAAGAGTTTAAAGTTTTAGGTCGGATTAGAAAGAGACGCATTATCCACAAGGCGACTGTCTGTATGGAATTAATATGGCGCACTGGAGTGACGTCATTTGTCAGTATAGTGCGCTTTGTCTAGCAACAGATACAAATTCTTATATAGTCTTTAATTTAGAGTGCATTTTAATTTTGTTTTCGGTGATGGGTTGTATTTATGGTTAGCTCTAAAAGTAGGTATAATAATAATCTAGCCTTGTATTAAACATTGTCCCACTACTGAATGCTAAATGCACTTGTGCCTATCGAAACGAATTGTTAGGCACCTTCCAAATTAAACAAGTATAGCATTAATCTTTACATATACACACACGCCTGTGATCCCCGAAGGGGTAGGCAGAGGTGCAACTAGTACACCCACTTTTTGCCGAAGTTATTACGGTCACATAATGTGACAGCGGGCGAGCCATCGCCATACCGGGCACAATTCCAGACTCCGGGCTAATACTGAGTATTTCTAAATAGAAAAACATAATATCACTTTACCTGACCCGGGGATCTAACCCGAGACCTCAGCACAGCAGTCTTAACGCATGCGCATTTACAACTGCGCCACCGAGGACCTAATGTGGGGTCAGGACTATGTGTATTTATTATTATACTTCCATCGTATTGAAGCCCGACTACGATCCGTTTCGCAAAGTAACCTTGTGTGCAACTTGAGTAAATACCAAACGTGAGATAAATGACTCGTAATAAATCAAAACATAACATAGACAAATGTTAACAGACAACGCATGTTTTGAATCCATAGATTAAAATAATGTAATACTAGCAGACTACCTGTATTAAACTGTGCCCACTGCTGAGCACAGGCGTCCTCTACTAATGAGAGGTGTTATTTAAGTAAGAGGCTCTCGGGTTCCCATGATGCACCAAAATTGGGAGTGCATCGATACGGGCGGACAGACCCGCTGCGCACCCGCGACCCCTAATGGCCCCAATTAGTCTTACGACAGGCAGGGGCTACTGGGATAGTGCAGGGATCGAACCCGCGATCTCTCGATGGTCCGCTACTCACTCACTACGCCACAGAGGCTATCAAATAATAGTTTACTAGCGTTTACCGTGTGTCAGATATCTCAACTACACAAACAAAACAATATTTTGGGCACTACAGTATGGGGTTCTTCAAGAAGGGAGTAAATAGGTTTTGGAAGGGTCGGCAACGCGCATGTGATGCTCCTGGTGTTGGAAGCGTCCATAGGCTACCACCGCTTACCATCAGGCGGGACGTAAGCTTGTTTGCCACCATCGTGGTATAAAAAAACCGTCCGCTTGGTACTCTTTGGTACTTTACATATGTATGTTCAGGGACGGTGAAGTACCATCAGGGTTTTTCGGTTCATCAGGTTATGTCGGGGTCTAGAGTTAGGTACGATGTTTGGCTGTGTTGCGGTCTTCTGAGTACACTGACACTAGAGCCTCGACCGCTTCTTCTGCCCCATGGCTTAGGGTGAAGAAGCTATACAGCTGGCCAGCATGAGAGGGATAGATTGTTTCTGGCTACTTGATAACTCGCTCTAATTGGACGGCCCTGTGCTTACCATCAGGTGCAGAGTGGTCACTTTGCCGTGCCAGGATAAAAATGGATAACACACCCGCCCGCTTTCACCTACTTATTTTAAAAAATCTATGACATGTGACAATGGATAGTTGTTACTACATGATACTCTAACTAGACGGCACTGCGCTTACTAAGTGTAAGTTGAATCACTTTGCCGTGCCTGAAAAAACTTAAGGTCGTACCAGGACGTTGACCTGCCAATAGAGGCGAATTATAAAATTACAAATACCACGTTCATTTACATTGACAGTCTGCGTGGCGTATCGGGCGAGTAGCCGGCTGTGTAACTAGAGGCCGTGGGTTCAATTCCCGCACCGAGACAAATGTTTGTATGACAGACAGATATTTGTTTCGGGTCTGGGTGTTGTGGGACCGTAGTCGTTCGTAGTTCTTGATACTCACAATACAGGTTTTATCTAGTGTGGGGTTAGAACTATACTATGTGACTGTTGGTTGTGTCTATTTATTATTTGTCTCGGCGCGAATCGAACCTGTGACTTCGCACATACATATACAGCTGGAAACTATTGTTCGATGTGTACATGATAAACACAAGCGTCTGTTTTAGAAAAACTAGTTGAGACAGTATGTTTTGATATAATAGTAAAAAGTCCTATAGAAAAAGTCATACTATGGTGCGAATTAGATCGTCCCAGTTTCTCATACGTTACATGATTATAGTTATATACTCATGTATAATCGACGTTAAGAATCATCAATCTCTGACAAAAATACTCTATAAGCCATACATTACAAACTCATATTTAAATATTTGTCGTATTTTAAAGTGTCGGCACTGCCGAACATGATATAAATGTAAAAAGAAAAACAATTAACAAACGAATGGCATTTTAAAATAAATACCATGTTAAAAATAACATATTTGAAATTAGAAAACATAGACAAAATATGTAAGCAGCCATTATAAAACTTTTATGGTCAACTACCTTTACTCTAAGCCAACTACTAAACAAACAAATTAAATGAATGAATTCAAAAATAGAATACAATTTTTTCTATATTTGAAATTAGAATTCTCAGTGAAATCATAAATAAGCAACCACTACAAAACTTGTAAGACCAACTACTAGACAAACACGGCTAAATTTAAAAATAGAATCCTGTTTTTTATATATTTGAAACTAGAATAGCAAAACTATAGATAAACATGAGATAAACAATGTAATCAGCCATGACTACAAAATTACAATTGATCTTAGAGTAGGCAACCAAAATACACTCATTATGACAGATCACTCGGCATGTCGTCAAATGAGAAGAATAAGATCTTAGTCAACCAAGCTGGCAGTATGCAGGTTGGTAGACTTCACATACTTTCGATATTCTTATGGAGAATTCTCGGGTATGCATATTCTCACGATAATTTTCTAATAAAAACGAGCGCTAATTAACAATGAATACACATGTAACATTTAGAATTGTGCGCCTCGGTAGTCAATTCCGTTTTCATGCTTATCGTTTGTATATTTAAGTAAATAATTTTTAAAATCTCCTTGAGTCTGTAATTTGAAAGTATCGGTTATGGCACACATCGACCCCAGGTTTGTGCCAAATTACATCAAAATCGGTTGAGCAACGTGACCTTCGGGTTTGGTTGTATTATTTACATTTCTCTGTGATTAATTATTGACTTTCAAACTCAAAAATATATCAAATGTGCGTTCAAATATAATAAAAATATATTAAAGCTAATGAGTTGCCCTGGCTTCGCACGGTTACTGTAAGTCAACCTTGAGCGATAGCCCCATGTTATTACGAATTCTTCGGTACGGCTCTTAACAAAGTGAATTGTTTGATGAATCAGATTTAATCAGCGCTTAAAATCTATTTTGACATCTCGGTAACAAATTGACTTTCCTCCTGTTATTTATAAATTTAATGAGATTGTATTATAAATAAATCTAAAGTGTAGTGAATCCCACATCAAAATCTTTTGCTAAACGGACAGATATACAAACGCGGATAGTGATTTTTTTATATATTTATTATTGTTAATCGGCAACACTCTACCCACAATAGGGTAGTTTCCTGTGCTAAATTTGATACATTATTTGTTACATGAAAATAATACGAAAGATAAAAACTCTATTGTGAAAATAGTACAAAAAAACGAGGCCGCAATTATTATTTTAAATATTTTCATGAGCAAAAGTTGTTACGCATTGGGAACATCATACTATAGCACGATTGCACCGTAATGGCCAATCGTGGGCCGTGACGTCATGAATCACATCATAAATCCTTTCTGCCATTGACAGTTATCTCTTTTTATGTAAACTTTATGCGCCATGCAGTCTACTCAAATCTTATATTGACAATTCCCCTTCCTTCAAGTTTTATTTTCTTATTCTCTCCAATTATATTCTTTTCTTTCTTAATAAAATTGACGAGTAATTATTCCGATTTAAAAGTGGCTAAAATTGTATATATCATTTAATTATAATACGTAATGGTCGTAGTTCTCATTTAATAACATTGTCACTCATTATTTTATTGAATATTATAAACTATCCGTGACTAAAATAACGTACACTAAGTTTTTATTGAATGCCACGCGTATTCTTTGAATATCAATGAAATGGAATGTCATTAAACATTTTCTAAGTCACAATAAAACTACTTACAATTTTATTGATTTATAAATTTGCATTTTGTAATACTGTGACCTCAAAATGATTCTCCGAAACTAACCTTTCTCTAAACAATGTTGTAAACTCCAACCGTGAGAAACAATTAGTTGGAAACAAGACGCCTGTATCAGGAGGTAGGCAGAGTTACAACTAGTTATCAAGCCCGTTGCTATGTCGCGCATCAACGGACAGGCTATATAAAATTGTACTCATATATATGTTTTTTTTTATCCTGGCACGGCAAAGTGACCACACTGAGTATCAAGTAGCGAGAGACAATCTATCCCCCGCTACTCAACACAATCATGCCGGCCTGCTTCTTCACACTACGCCATGGGGCAAGAAGGTGAAGAAGCGGTCGAGGGTCTAGTGTCAGAGTGTTCAGAATATTTCACATAGTATATGACTATGTGAAAAGAAGAAGTTTGGTAAATATGCCTTGCCAGAACAAAAGAAAAACAGTATATGTATTACTTAAAGACATTCTACGTAGCCAACTGTCTACCGAGGTCGCGCATTCGATCCCCGTCTAGACTAATATTTGTTTCGGGTCTGGATGTTGGGACCGTAGTCCGTTACCCATGTTACAGGTTTGACCTAGTGTGGTCAGGACAGTGACTGTTAGCTTTATTACTTAGCATTTTTATGACAAACACGTCTATGAGATATGTTTGTCATGCTTACATCGTCATCTGTCTTAAAACGCCAATTACATGTGATTAGCTACACAATACCGCGTCAACGGAAAACCACAGAAGTGTTAAACGATAATTCATCTATAATTTGTTATCACTGCTCCTGTGACCGGTTGCCTTGACCTGTTTAGTAATTAAAAAAAATGCTGACACGAAAAATCAGTCCAGCGATACGAATACCTATAATTACAGAGTCATAGGTGCGTTATAGGTTATGGAACCGGTTATTCCCGGTTCGGAGAAAACTGAGATAACCCGGATCTGTCAATTATTAAAAACCAGTTCTAAATTACGAAGTCCGTTAAAGGTTATGGCACTTGTTATTACCGATTCCGAAACAACCGGGAAAACCCGGATATGTCAATTATTAAGATCCGGTTCTAAATTACGAAGGAACCGAGTTTTCAGGTTGTTTCTAGATTTCTATTATTTTGTCGTAAGTTAAACTTATTACAAACGAATAAAAAATATATTAACAGCAGGCAGCACTTTCAGTATTTCAAGTAAATTATTGTTTATATACATATATATTTTTGTATCTGTATATATAAAAGAAGAAACTGACTGACTGACAGATCGATCAACGCACAGCCTAAACGGCTGGGGTTAGAGACTTGCAATTTTGACAGTATGTACCTTTTATGACGTAGGCATCCACTAAGGAAGGGTTTTTGGAAATTCCACCCCTAAGGGGGTAAAGTAGGGGTAGAAAGTTTGTATGAAAATCCGTCATTTTTGAAGTTAAATTCATGAAAATTAGTATTTGGTCTTTTAGTTAAAAATAAAAAAAATATATATTTCAGGAAGTTAAACGCATGAAAATTGGTATTTTGTATTGTATACTTTTTCTCCCAAATATGACCTCCACGCGGGCGGAGCCGCGAGCAACAGCTAGTATATCACGGTAGGCAGCGGATTTGCTGTGCCCTGGTATCAGAATAACCGTAAAAACCGGGTGCCCAGTTCCATCAAAAGATTGGAAGTGAATACCCGGTTCTTGAAATAACTCCGGTTCTGCACACCCTAGCGTTGCTTAAGGCTACCCCCACGCTGAATTACCTGACGATTTGAACGCTGACTCCATACAGTGGCTGAAGCGGCGGTTTAAAGCACTCAGGATGCAGCGTTTTTATTGAAGTGAAAACTTCTTTAGGCATGTGGGTATTTTTGGGATGAGGAAAGAGCACTGAACTCGCATCACCGCCACGCACAGATTATTTTACTTTTGACCTAAACGCATATGAAGGAAGTTTTGTAATGATTAACAAGCAATCATAAACAAACAAAAAAATACTTTTTCATGGATGCTGTTTTAAAAAAAGAACACAGTAATTCGATAGTTTTAGGTTTTCAATTCAGTCGGTAGTCCTCATGACTAGCTACGTCTTATTTAAATGTTTTATTAGTAAAGTTAAAAATGTAGCTAGGTCGGTTTTAAAATGTCATAATACTTCTTTCAGTTATGACCATAGACTTAGAGATGGATTGAGCACTCTCTGACCAGCTATTAAGTGAATACGGGTAGAAAAATGACAGAGATAAAGCGTACATGCTGCCAGAATTGTCTTTTTCTAGATTTTTTTTATACAGGAACTTTTGTAATGCAACCGCATTAAACTTATCTATATTAATATTATAAAGCTGAAGAGTTTGTTTGTTTGAACACGCTAATCTCAGGAACTACTGGTTCGAATTGAAAAATTATTTTAGTGCTGGATAGCCCATTTATTACATATGTTACGCTATAACCAATAGGAGCCGAGCATCAATGAAAAATGTTGTACAAACGGGCAAAATTTATTCCTTTTGAGAGCTTCCGTTGCGTGCGCTGCGTAAAGGCGATTGGGCAATAATTGTCCGCTCACATTCTTATATTTATATTGGCTGATTCAGGCACAACACCTGAGTGGTAGGACGATCGGTACAGGTGCGTCAGTGCAGGAGACAACTCCTTGGATTGTATACTTTTCTCTCAAAAATAACCTCCACGCAGGTGGAGCTGCGGGCAACAGCTAGTGTTTTATATAATGGTTCAGCAGATTTATCTGGCAATTCTAGGTACTCGACGCAATGAATGATTTGCGCGACGAATAGGCATAATAAAGGGCTTATATTACGCTGTTACAAAACTTTAATATCTTCAACACTTATCCTTGTGTCCATCAATATATAATAAAGTCTGTTAAATTTTATGGCATCGCTGGTATTGCATGGCGCAATCAGTGGATTGATTATTTTGCGCGCCAAATTATAGCCAGCCAATGTTTCTTGTGATTTATTTTAACCGATACTAATATGGCTTCGAAGGTTTACTGGCACCGTAAGCTGCACAATTTTTGTTTTGCTCGGAGGAACTGTTTAAAATGGCGCCAACAAACCATGTTACCATCGCATACCCGACACCGCAACAGAGTTTATTCATATCGCCTGGAAACGATTCCGTCTAGTACGGTTCGTTTCCAGCGTTCATTCTTACCACGTACGTGCAAGCTTCGGAATGAACTCCCTGCAGCGGTGTTCCCTTACGCTATGACATGTCCTTCTTTAAACGAGGCTTAAGAAGAGTAGTCCTTCGACGATAGGCAGTGGCTTCGCTGTGCCCTGGCATTGCAGAAGTCTATGGGCGGCGGTGACTACTTACCATCACATCCGGTGGCCCGTCTGCCCGTCTGCCTATCTAGGCATTAAATAAAAACAACATCTTCAGGTCAGAGCTATGTGTCACTGTTGGGTGGGTATAGGCAGTCGCGGGGAGTACCGATAGATGTGAAAACTTAAACTTTGGAATTACTGTGTTCTTTCATGGAACAGTTTGTACGAAGTAGTAACTTTTTTGTTTATGATTGCTTGTCAATAATTATAGAACTTCATGGGCGTGCTTATGTCAAAAGTAAAATAATCTGAGTGTGAAAATCACGCAAGTTCTGCGCTTTTCCATCCCAAAATTGCCCAACGTGCCTAAAGATATTCTCTCCTCAATAGCTAACGTCTGTATCCTTGAACAGATTGCAACTAGTACCCAGGGTTTCAAATAAGATAGCTCGACCTGTAATTCCGACCCAGGACCTCATTAATTTTGTAAACTGCCACTAAACCAATGAGGCAACCCTAGAATACGGCACAGATGTATCTATAGATTATTTACTCAATCGAACCAACAATAAGTAAATAATAAATGGACTATAATGAACAGTTATATATTCTGCACTCGTATGTATTGCGTCGTCTTTCCGTGTTATACCACATGTTTAGAACGCTAATATTACTATGTATTCATACTCATATAAAAAAATTGTTATATATGAAAATAGCTGTTACTCGCGACTCCGCCCGCGTGGAGGTCATGTTTGGGAGAAAAAGTATACAATACAAAATACCATGCGTTTAACTTCATAAATGACGGAGTTCTGAGGTAACAAACATAAAAAAAAATGCACGTCGAATTGAGAACTTCCTCCTTTTTTTTGAAGTCGGTTAAAAAATGACGGATTTACATACAAACTTTCAACCCCTATTTTACCTCCTTAGGGGTGGTATTTCCAAATACCCTTCCTTAGTGGACGCCTACGTCACTAAAGGTGCCTACTGTCAAATTTTCAAGTCTCTAACCCCAGCCGTTTTGCCTGTGCGTTGATTGATCAGTCAGTCAGTTTCTTCTTTTATATGTAAAGATTGATAATACCACTATGGAAATAAATAAATACACCCAACAGTCACACATACGCCTTGACCCTAAGGTCATGTATCATGGGTATCAACTAGTCCATACACTACACCCAGACCTGAAACAAAAATCTGTCACATAAACATTAGTCTCTGTGCGGGAATCGAACCCACAGCCCTCGTTTAGCCGGCTAGTCGCCTACTGCGCCATGGAGGCTGAAAATACACACACGATTTTTTTATGAAACTCTTAATTAAATGGCGCTGCTTACCAACTATACCGTTTAACTTGATCTTGATGGATATGTTTTCACCAATGAGGAAAAAAGAGTATGTTTTCACCCATACTGCTTAGTCATACATAATAAAACAAAATTAAAAAAATATATTGAATGATTAAAGAAGTATAATTTATGAAAATGAACCCCAACTACTTTCACACTTGATTCTTAAATTACGTTTGAATTTCAAACAGTGTGCAATTATTATACTTCAAAATACTTTAGTACCGACTGCCTCGCCGTCTCTTGAATCTGATGTTTAACATCATCGTACGACCTTATAGAAAGATGTTAATGTTGTAAATGCAACACTTTACCTGTACCTTCTAGAAAGATGTTTCACGAGAAGGCGTTAATTGTCAGTGTCCCAAAAGGCGTGCTAAGGCCGACAGCGCGACTAAATAAAAATTCCAAACACGCAGAACATTATCACGGTAATAATGAACACTTAAAATGGATTGTGTAATGTTTAATTACTTTTATACGACTGGAATTGTTATGAGGTACATTTCTAATGATTATCAAGGTTTATAATTAGTTGATTATTATGTGAAATTTATTTATACAAGCAACGGTATCTTAGCAGTGGTATGGGCTCCGAGACTGTTGTGAAATCGAAAGCAGCCCAAAAAGTATGCACAGTTAAGACCATTTGCCGCGCACAATTGGGACAAGTTCCAAAAAAATCTTGAGAAGTCTGCTACCCTAAAGTTTTTCAAATAATGTATAAAAATCTTAAAAAAGTAACGAATTTTCTGGAAATCTACAAAGCCTATTCACGTGTATCCTAAACTAGAGTAGTGCTATGGGATCCTTATCCAATTGCTGTAGCCACATTTTCGACTTTCGATACTGTAATTATGCTTGACAGTATGCAAATAACACCTGGAGTTGCATACTATATAAATCTTGTGGAGACTAGGAGGAATTTCCGTGCTTTCCGGCATTTTTGCCATACCTATTATTGGAATCAAGCTTAACAGCTCGCATGATAGGACCCGTTAAGTAACTTCTGCGGTGCTTTACGTCTGGCTTCTCCAAGTCTAAATGTCGTATGATAGAGGTTAATACCTCTTTAGTTCATTATTTGTCTCCCGCTTTGCTATGGAGGAAAGTGAACAATTAATAATTCCAACTCCTTCATATATTTCTATTTGATTTCGTTGCGGGATAAAAGACAGTTAAACATTCTCGGTGACTCGCCGAGTTTCATTACTCGGTGTCGAAAAGATGTGTACCGTTGTCGATCCTGGCTAAACAGGAGTTACAATGGCGGTGTGTGGGATAGTCTGTTTCCTAACTAAAAAACAACCTATAAAAACCTCTGCTTCAACCGGTGTTTGTATTGGTGTGAGGTGTAGCCTTAATTTAAACGCAGCCTGACTTTACGAAAGTAGTGCAAGACTAGTTAGGTATGAAAGGGATTTTACTTATATATCTCTCGAGGTCACACGTGGTCATTCACTTACGCGTAAATACATCATACTAAAGAATTTTATAGTGATAGTTCCGATGACCCATTTTTACCGCATGGATGAGAGTTTGACTGAGGTATTTCAACTGTCTCAGAAGTAATTTGAACTAACAGCTAAATGTTGCGTTGCGTGTGAGATTTCCGGAGGCTTAAATTACTCGCCCTTCTCCAATCTTTTGTGCGTTTTCATGGGCGGTGAATCAGATATCATCAGATGGCACCATACGCACTCACGCTTGTAATCCCCGAAGGGGTAGGCAGAGGTGTAACCAGTACACATTTCCCTGAGCTTATTAATGCTTCGTGTGGGTTAGGAGCCGAACCTATCGCTATACTGGACACAATTCCAGATTCCGGGCTGTTACTGAGGATTTCTAAATAGAAAAGCCCAATATCACTTTACCCGATCCGGGGATCGAACCTGAGTACAGCAGCCGTACTGCGTATACAATTACAGCTACGCTGCCGAGGCAGTCAAAACTGATAAACGGAGAGATTTATAATCAGATTTTAGTTGCCTACGGTACTGATGACCGTTATCATGCAGGTAAAACTGCGAACAAAAGCTAGTTTCTAATAAATTGTCTTTCCACAGATTAAAATCTCAAGATGACGCGGTCGCTGAGCGTAGCGGAGTACTACGCTAACAAATCGATTTTCATCACTGGAGCCACTGGTTTCATGGGCAAGGTCCTCGTGGAGAAGCTCCTCAGATGCTGTCCAGATTTGAAGATGGTCTACCTTCTCATGAGACCGAAGAAAGGACATAGCAGTAAAGAAAGACTTGACGATTTCTTGAATTCTCGGGTAAGTGACATCTAGCGACGAATCGCAAACTAACTTGTCTTAATATGTGCAATAGATGCCGCTGTAAGAACTAGTGGAAATACCCATAACGAGATTTAATAAACTGGAAGATAAAATAAATAATTGTAAATAATGGGATATTATTAAAAATCAGTTTAAGTTATTATTAACAGTCTAAGTAGATTCATATAATTCATAAATAAATATATATAAATCGCTTCATATTTGACTGAAATATCGCGTGACGTACGTACAAATGTAGCCAATTCAAATCTATATATCTATAAAATAACCCTTTTTCCAGGTATTTGACAAAATTCACAAAGAATGCCCGAAGCGGTTGGAGAAGCTGCGCGTGATTCCAGGAGACATCCTCTCAGATGACTTGGGCATATCACCGACTGACAGGGAACTCCTACACAATGAATGTCAAATCGTCTTCCATTGCGCCGCGTGTGTCAGGTAGCGACATCTGTTGAACTGTTTCTAAAACATAACTAAAGAGATTGATTGTTTGGAGAGGGTAATCTCGGCAACCATGAATCAGAGTAGACCCGCGACCGCGACCGCTTCTTCACCTTGCCTCATGGCGTAGTGTGAAGAAGCTACACAGCAGGCCGGCATGATTGTGTTGAGTAGCGAGGGATAGATTGTCTATCGCTACTCGATACTCTAATTGGACGGCACTGCGCTTATCATCAGGTGCATTGTGGTCACTTTGCCGTGCCAGGATAAAAGTGTTTTATTGCGTATTTCTTGAGATGTGAATTAACAGTTAGCAGTTCAGTTTGCCTGGAACTTGAGATTTTCAACGGTCTAATTCCTTCCGCATACTTTTTGATGTGAAAGGTCTATTGGTGAGCCTTGGCAGTAAACCGATTCGTATAGATATTCATACATTGTGGTTTATATCGATACCTAGAATTGTTAACTTTGTATGTAATGCTGTATTTATAATATCAAAATATCGTTTAGTATTTCAGAATACAATTGTAGCTCCATATATGTCATCTTGTTTTTAGCGTTGAAATGGCAAATCCAAGTCCATAATGGTATAAAACATTAAACCCTACGACTAGTTTATTGCAATAACAGAAACAACTTATCCAATAGTGCATTCAATTTTTTTGCACATATTTACATTTGTAAAATGTGTGTGTTTGCCATTTGATGTTCCCTTAATGTACAGGTTTGATTTTCTCCAAAATCAGAATGCATTTTCAATAAACGGTTAAGAATTAATATCTTCAGCGCACACAAAGTAACTTTAGAAAGTAATTTCAGATTCGACATGTTCATCCGAGATGCAGTCAACATGAACACAGTTGGCACAAAGAAAGTTCTAGAGCTAGCTGAAGGCATCAAGAACCTAGAGGTAAATATTAAAATCCAAAATATATATTGAATCCATGTCATAACATTATTTAGATACATCTTATCCCAACAGTCACACACATAACCCTACACGAGGTAAAACCTATATATGTTATATTAACTACGAGGGTCTACGATCCCAAAAAAACGTTGAAACAAATAATAGTTGATCCTACAAACATTTGTCTTGGTGTGTCTAAAGCGCGCTCTTTCATTTCACAGTTTAACAATAAGACAACTTAATTAACATACGTTGAGCTGCTCTAAACTAATGTCAATCAAACTTGAATCGTATTTTATATGACCAAATATTATTATTTGGTGTGTTTGAAAAGAGCAACGCTAGTTTCTTGCCAATTTTTCTCTAGCGAAACTGCATTACTGGCAGTAGAGTAAAGATTGACTGAATCTAAATAATGTATAGAATTTCTTGGATTCAATGACCCACAATTCAATTGTGCCACAAAAACAACGTTCCCTGTCCATTAGGAATCATAACATTTCTACAACCATATATTCATGGTATAAGACGGAGTCACACACTTCATGTAAATATAACCGCATTTTTTTTGCTTTGGACAGGGATTTTTTTTATATCCTGGCACGGCAAAGTGACCACACTGCACCTGATGGTAAGCGCAGTGCCATCCAGTTAGAGTTTCAAGCGAGAGACAATCTATCCCTCGCTACTTAACACAATGCCAGCCTGCTTTGTAGCTTCTTCACACTACGCTATGGGCAAGAAGGTGAAGAAGCGGTTGAGGGTCTAGTGTCAGAGTACTCAGAACATCGTACCCCAACTCTAGACCCCCGAAAAAACCGGTGTTAATCATATATTTTGAATTCCCCAGGTCTTTGTCCACGTATCGACGTCGTACTGTCGCTGCGAGGTGGACCTCCTGGAAGAGAAGCTGTATCCTTCCAAACATCGACCGCAGCATGTCATGCACTCCGCCAGTTGGATGGATGATGAACTGTTAGCGCACATGCAGCCTAAGTGAGTCTTTTCATTTTTAGGTATAAAAGTGAGGTTTTTTTTCCAGTGTTTGGTATTTTTTCAACTCAATCTTCAGCTGGATACTATGATTAAGTATTAAAGGCATTTATGAAGTTTAATAGATTTGGCTGAATTGCAATGTGTTAATATAACGGATATCCCGAAAAATAAAAAACTTATTAGGGATATACAATTTTGGAACTGCATATGGATATAAATATCAGAGAAGTACTTAATTGATTTGATTTATAGAATCTGATGTTAAATTATTACGGATATCCGATAGTTTCGTATATAATGTTGGGATGTATATTTACAGATATAAAAAAAATGTATATTGTGCCTTGTACTTATTGTAGATTCTTCAAGCTGTACGTTGCAAATACAAAAAGTTTCCTTTGACTCCGTCCCTCTTTTTCCTTACCTGGGACTCAAACTCATGTCCTCGTTTCAGATTGATCGAACCTCAGCCCAACACATACGCTTACACGAAATCTCTGACTGAAGACTTGGTGTCGCAGCACACCGGGAAATTCCCGATTTGTATCGCACGGCCATCTATCGGTGAGTGGAACAATTAAAAAATATGTATGAACATTAACGAAAACATACTTTTTATTTTTTTAGAATTTTAAAGTATACAGATTTGTCAACAGTTTATGCCATCACCGTTAAAGCTATCTATACTATAATAAAACTGCAGAGAGATTTTTGTAGAATTTTGATTGTGTTACGTTTATAACATCGAAATAGAACCTAACGCAATTTTTATCGGAATTATTGTCTGTCTGTCAAGGCATCACACCTAAAGTACTGTGTTTTTACGAAAAAATCGAATCATGGAGTGTATCTTGAGGTAGCATTTAGTCTTTCATTTCATTAAAATCGGTTCATTAAATCAAAAGTTATGAAAATTTCTGGTACACAATAGCGGCACAATCACTTACGGTGATAAGGCGTGGTGAGATATTAAGTGATTAGTAAAAGCTAACAAGCTAGCTCCAAAAATAACATCCACTTGGGCGGAGCCGCGCTCTACAGCTAGTTAGTAAATAAATATACAAAACTAGCGATATTTGTGTTGGCTGTCTGTTCGACACCCTCTAGCGCCGCTACTGCCATCTAGTAGTGACAATATACTTTCCGTTACAGTAACTGCAGCACACAAGGAGCCGATCCCCGGTTGGGTTGACAATTTAAATGGACCCACGGGATTACTTGTTGGAGCTGGAAAAGGTGAGATATTATTAATTCTATTTCTGAACAGGGTATTATTTGATTCCTCTTCTACATTTCATGTCTGGATTGAATTTGTTTTATAGTCTTGCAGAGTGTATTTAAAAAGAAATAGATTTTAATGATTCATTTTATTTGCACTACGACTCCGTGATTTTATAAATTGCACAGGTATGGATGAAGACAGAAAGAAATGCATGAAACAGGTGAATTTCATTTAATCGTTACAGACATTACATTTTTAACTGACTTCAAAAAAGGAGGAGGTTAACAATTCGTCGGAATCTTTTTTGTTATGTATGTTACCTGGACCGATTCGAGAAATTTTTTTTTGTTTACAAGTGTATACTTTCCAGGTGGTCTCATTGTCACCAAGTCAGGATCAGATTATGAGATCTCAGAAAAATAAAGGGCAACCCTCAAATTTTAAGGGACGCATAATTTGTCTTTTATTGAAGTCTGTGTACTTTTTATGAATTAAAAAACTTTTAAACTGTCTTGAAGTAAGTAATTCTCCAAAAAATTGCAAATAATGTTTGCTAGTCGATAACAGATGGCGCTGTTTTGTTTCCAGGTGTGATCCGCACCATGCACTGCAACGACTCGCTGCTGGCGGACGTGGTGCCCGTCGACCTCGCCGTCAACGCCTGCCTCGTGCTAGCGTACACAACGGGAATGGACAAGTAAGATAACATGTCTTCAATACAGTTTCAACGAAACGGTAGGCAGCGGCTCTGCTGTGCCCTGGCATTGCAGAAGTCTACGGGCGGCGGTGACTACTTACCATCAGGTGGCCGGTCTGCTCGTCTGCCTATCGAGGCAATAAAAAAAAGTTTCTATTTGGTTTGTTTGTTTTGTTTACTGCACCTGATTGTAAGCGTAGTCCCGTCCAGTTAAGAGTATCAAGCGAGAGACAATCCATACAATCATGCCGGCCTGCTGTGTTGCTTTTTCATACTATACCACACACACTAGCCGAAAAGTTTCAATTTATGTTACTAGAAGGCGATATAACAATCCTGTTTAGTTTCAACTTTTGTCACTAGGTGACAGTATAATGATTTTGTTTTTGTAAGAAATTACACGAATACTTTATTTCAGACCAAAAGAAGCCCGAATTTGCAATATAGCACAATCAGGAATTAACCCGATCACCTGGGGAGAGGCTTTGGATATGGGTAAGTCTTTTAAATCATCTTTACATTAAGGAGACATTGTTTGAACACGCTAGTCTGTGGAAGTACGAGTCAGATTTGAAAAAATCTTTTTGCAAGTTATAGAGAGTTTATTGATGAAGGTTATAGGCTACATAACCATCAAGTTAAGATCCAAGGAAGCGGAGGAAATGATATTATATATCGGCTCTTTGAAATAAAATCGTACATAGGTGAAACCGGTGAGGTACTGTGTACTAACTCAGGTCGTAAATTAATATGAAAAACACAGATTCCCGAGATTTGTAGCCATTGTGATGATCACATCATGGGACGTAAACAAGGGAAGGAACAAGACAACGAATTGTACTGTCAACAGATGGCACTGTTATTTTTCATACTTTTTTTGACCAAATCTATAATTTTAAAATATTTGCCTTTAAATAGTTAACTGGGGCAAACATAAGCATTAAAATGGTGTTTGATTGATTAAATGTACCGACAAATAACTTTGGAGAAATAATTTAAATAGAGATTATGGTGTAATCTGTCCGGACTGTTTTATAACACCATGGGAAGTGAGTTTAAACATTTTGATAGTGTAAAAATGTAATATTGGCCTTGGGAGAGGCCTACGTCCAACAGTGGACTGACACCGGCTGATGATGATGATGATGATGATGATGAAAAATGTAATATGAGTTGTCGTCTGTGACACTAGGTGCGTCGGGTTTGCTTCTCACTGTAAGACAAATGTGTGTATGATCCATAAATGTTTCGGGTCTGGGTGTTGTGTGTAGTCCCTCGTAATTGATGCCCACGATACATGACCTTGTGTGGAGTCAGGACTATGTGTGTGACTGTTGGGTGTATTTATTTACTCCGCTCCTCATAGTGGGTAGTGTCGTCCAGTTAAAGGTTTTAATGTATACAATTATTTGGTCAGGTCGTGTCCACGTGCAGGAGTACCCGTTCTCGGTGTGCCTCTGGTACCCGGGCGGCTCCCCCAAGACCTCGCGCCTCCACCACCAGGTGGCGCTGTTCTTCACACATCTCCTGCCAGCGTACTTCGTAGATCTGCTCATGTTCCTCATGGGGAAGAAGACTTTGTAAGTAAAAATGTAATTGAAATAAAACTAATTTTACGGATTCTATCGCCGTTTATTTAACTTTTTTATCGACGACGTCCGATCTATGCAGAAGGAGCTCAGATAGATAGACACAAATCGATTTTTATGTATCCTGTATGCAAAAGGAGGGTACTAATGAAACACCATGTATAGAGTCGGGGAAAATCCCAAGCGTGAACATCACTTACCTGAGTAATTATGATTTGATTTTTGTATGAAATCATTCATTTTATGTTCGCATTCATCACGTCCCTCAGGGACAGTGCTTAAGTATATTTACTGCTGAGATAATCGGTTGACAGTTTCTCAAGAGTTTATAAAGTATCCATTACATTTTAAGACGTGTTAGTGTGAGACCGGGACTATGTGTGAGTGGGCGTGGGTGTGGGTGTCTTGTTCCAGCATGGTGAAGATGCAGAAGAGAATCAACTACGGCCTGGAGGTGCTGCAGTACTACACCACCAAGGAGTGGCACTTCAAGAACGACAACTTCCTGGCGCTGCGGACGCACATCTCAGAAGAGGATAACCAGATGTTCTACACAGATATACAGGTATGTGGAACAGTTTCCATCTATCTTGATCCCTCCTACGAACATGGGTCCTGTAGGCGTTTCTGACGGTACTCAGCAAGTATGATTGTGTTGAGTAGCGAGGGATAGATTGTCTCTCACTACTCGATACTCTAACTGGACGGCTCTGCGCTTACCATCAGGTGCAGTGTGGCCACTCTGCATGTCGCGCTTCCCGTCTGTCTGTCTGTCTGTCTGTTTATCCGCTAACTCACTCTAAGCCACGCAACGGATTTTGAAACGGTTTCCATCAACATGTACATAATTTATTCCCGATGGTTTATATGTATCATAATTAAAATGTCGCATGTATAAACAATACATCTATATTACTATTTTTTTATTTTTTCCCAACTACCTACTAACGAGTTGGAAGTAACAACGTTTGTATTTGTCTACAGGATGTGAATTGGAATGTATACATAAAGAATTACATAAAGGGCGCCCGCGAGTTCTGTTGTAAGGAGGACCCAGCAACACTCCCGCAAGCGAGGAGACTACAGAAACAGTAAGTCTAACTTCAAGCTAGCGTTGCATTTTATCTCCATTATGTTAACGTTACAAATACGCTTAATATGCACGACATAGGTGATAGGATATCATATCCGCCCGGAGAGCGACCACCGTACACAGGGTGTGAAACCCGCCATAGTGGCACATGCAAGTGTGTCGCGTTTCGGGATCAGTCAGTGAACATTCGGTTTTGGTCGGGGGTCTAAAGTTAGGGTACGCTATTTGGCCGTTTTGCGGCCTACTGAGTACTCTGATAATAGACCCTCGACCGCTTCTTCAACTTCTTGCCCATGGCGTAGTGTGAAGAAGCAGGCCGGCATGATTGTGTTGAGTAGCGGGGATAGATCGTCTCTCGCTACTCGATACTCTGATTGGACGACACTGGTCACTTTGCAGTGCCAGTATAAAAAAAAATAGTCAGCAGAAGGCAGAATAGATGTTAGAATAAATGGAATAAGACGGTTCAGTAAAGGTTCTCAAAGATAAAAACCTTAAAAATATGGAATCCATTGAATACGTCGGTTAAGAAAAAGTTGTTAATAAGGAATAAATATTGCATTCAATTATGCAATTTTTATTCGACACTCCATTTACCAAGGCCGTTGGTTCGATTCCCGCACCAAGATAAATATTTATGTGACAAATACTTGTTTCGGATCTGGGTGTTGATCGTAGTCCCTCGTAGTTCTAGATACCCACGATACATAACCTAGTGTGGGGTCAGGCCTGTGTGTGTGACTGTTGAACATATGATTTATCTTTTCCTCTCAGGCTGTACTACCTCGACAAGTCGGTGCAAGTGATGCTGGTGATGCTGTGCGCGTATATCTTCTACTATTACATGCAGATATTCTTCTCAGTAGTGCACTAACGCACTAATACTTCCGTTAGACAACGCCATTTGAAGAATATTAAATTCAACGTGTCAGATGATGTTCCATTTTCAAATTTATTTATTCTATCTTGAATACGGAATAGGGGTTGTAATTTATTATCCGTCACTAGATTTCCATTTTCAAATATAAAGAATAATCACATTTGAAAATGGAATGCGCTATGTGACTGATGACACAATTATAACTGCACACCAACATTCGTATAATATTTAAATCAAGAACATCTTTGTCATTTCAAAACAATGTTGGTGTTCTCAATTCAAATGTTTATCGTTAGACGTTCGTGCTCTATATTAGTCTCTAATAGTGAAGGGATCTGTAGTGCAATCGGGCAATGACGTTCCATTTTCAAATTTTGTATATGAATTACGCGACGAGTATTCGATCAGTGAACGGAATGAATTTGTGGATGACGAATGATCGCCGCCTCTTCAGTTTTAATGTAGCAAGCTGCAAGACCCATGGTCTTCTAAACATTTCAATCAGACTATGGAGGAAGAAGACCAGGGTAAGAAGCGCCATTAATTTTCTCAAAATGGAGTGGTCAGAATGTATATTGTCTAACAGAAAAATATGTATAAAAAATGACATTGTATAATAATAAATTAAGGTTAATTTTAAGATAGTTAAATGGAAACAGAAATAATAATATTTTTTAATATTATATCAGATTTTTTATTGGGAAAGTAATACGTGATTAAAATACAAATAAATAATAATATTGTAAACAAAACTTTTGACATGTTCGGAGGAACACATAATATCAAATTTGAAATAATATATGACTATCCGACATCATAAGCGGATACCAAATATGTATAGGATTTTATTATGAGATGCACATCTCTACCTAAAATAGGGCAGTTGGCATGTTATTAATCAATATAATGAATACTCTAATCGACTAATAAGACCTCATTACTCTGGAAGGGATGACCTTTCCCTTTTCCGCATGACGTATGTGACGTCATTTGTCAGTATTGTGCACCCTGTTTAAGGTTACTTCTTTGAGGTTAGTTTAAAAAAATTGTGCACTTTTTTCATGCTAAAATCAACTGATAAAACAGGGATCATTTGTTTCAGGCTACATTTATTTTAGAAAATAATGCTCATAATTGCATAAAAATAAGTCACAAAGATGCAGTACGGGCTAACTAAAGTGATATATTAATTCTACTAAAATTCACGGAATAGTTTTTTAAGCGATTTTTTTTCGAAAATTAAAAACCTCTCCTATAACTTTTCAAAAATGTCGCTTAAATAAAATAGCCCGTACCTTGGAACCATTTTTTTGGTTATCAGCTGTACTTTATAACATTTAAGATGGCCTTACTCTTCAGAGGGGTATAGTTTCTCTATATAAATTAACACATTTTAAACAGTACCAATCTGTTTGTTACATTTGAATGTTTTTTCAAATAGAGACTACTTTTCGTGAGTAATCTCTACTATTTACCTAATGTTTTTTTTAAATGTAGTTATTACTTCAATGTTATGTTAGACCAAAGAATATGTATTTTCTTACAAATAAATATATATTTTGCAATGATGTTTTTTATTTCTACTAACTTTGCCCTCACACGTGTGATTACTAAAAACACTTTCCGGTTTTCCAGAATTTTCCCGGTAACTTTTACATTACAAACAAGCTGTGGAACAGTTTGCCGGCCCACGTTTCTCTCCCTATGATATTAGGTCATTTAAGCGTAGTGTGAAGAAGTTACTCAGCAGGCCTTCTGAGTACTCTGACTCTAGACCCTCGGCTGCTTCTTCACCTTCTTGCCCATGGTGTAGTATGAAGAAGCAGTGCGGCATGATTGTGTCGAGTAGCGGCGTATAGTTGCTTCTCGCTACTCGCTACTCTAGTTGGACGGCACTGAGATTACCATCAGGTGCAGTGCGGTCATTTTGAAAAAAGGCATGATTTTGTCGAGTAGAGATTATTTTCTCTCGTTAATTGATACTCTACCTGGACGGCACCGTACCATCAGGTGCAGTGTGTTGACTGGTGGTTTTATTTCGAGCGTCCAATATTTCTCTTCAGTAAACTCTTCAGTTTCATTGACATGGCACATATTTTAACAAGGAACGGGTAGTGTTCCTCCAGTGAAAGGGAGTTCTCCAGTCAGACGGGTGACGGGTTTCGCCTACTCGTAGCTTCTATACAGGGTGTTGCAAAAAGGGGGTACTAATGAAAGCACCAAGAATGGAGTCAATAAAACTTATTAGCAGGATTAACATTGCAATTAGATTTTTTTTTGCATTTTTGTAGCACGTTCATTACATTATATTGTTACTTTTAAAACTCTTGATAATGTGCCAACCGATTATCTAAGCATTAAATATACTTAGGTACTGAAAAAAAGTTCGTTGGCATTTATCATTGACTTCAGTGAAAAACGAATGATTTCATAAAAAAATCAAATTACAAGTACTTTGATAAGATGAGGTTTACGGGATTTTCAACTTTATCGCTATGCTATTAATCACCAACTCTATACATGGTGCTTTCATAGTACACCTTTTTTGCAACATATCCTGTATATCTGAAGCGTCACGAACACTTTGCTATCGCGATTCAGGGTTTATTTCATTTGCTAAAGGAAAAATTAAAATACAAGTGTTAAAAAAATTGTATATTTCCATAAACTCCTTAAATGGCATCTATATCACTTGAATACATGTACAATAACTTATAAACACATGATGAGCAAATCCATGACTTATTCTAAGACATTTTACAAATGTGTTCAGATATACCCTGTTATATGTTAAATTAAATCCGTTCGTAGCGCAACATAAAAATGGCGTCGAGAAAGTTGACCCAACCGCTTTATAAACATAACGACTATTTGACTTGCATATCCACACTGCACCTGATGGTAAGCGCAGTGCCGTCTAGTTAGAGTATCAAGTAGCGAGAGACAACCATACCTCGCTACTAGACACAATCACACACCTGCTTCTTCACATTACGCCATGGGGCAAGTAGGTGAAGAAGTGGTCAAGGGACTAGTGTCAGAGTACTCAAAAGGCCCAACATGGACAAACATCGTACCCCAACTCTAGACCCCCGATAAAACCAGATGTACGCAGATCCCGGAACGCTACACACTTGCGTGTGCCACTATGGCAGGTTTTAGATACACCCTGTATCTAAATGTAATATGTACGGTGGTCGCTATCCGGGCGGATATGAATATCCTACCACCAGCAGTTTTGTAAACTTATAAAACACATAGATACCACAAGTATATCCGAACATATATTCCCATATACCTTAACGATATGTATAAATAAACTAAGAGCTATTGCAATTGAGCTGAATACTTAAAAAATCTTGTCTGGAAAAGCAATTTATTTAAATATGACAAAAATAAAGAGAGACATTATATGACGTCAGTATTGCAACTTTAAACTACTTCCGAGGATACATTGATTGTATTTGTTGTGCGAAAAGATAGCACATACACATTCAGGCCTGTAATTCCCGAAGGGGTAGGCAGAGGTGTAACCAGCACACCCACTTTTCGCCGAATTTATTAGGGTTCTAAATTGTGATAGGTGAGCCTATCGCCATACCGGGCTGAATTCCAGACTCCGGGCTGATACTGAGTATTTCTAAACAGAAAAACCCAATCTCATTTTACCCGACCCAAAGATCGAACTCGAGACCTCAGCACAGCAGTCGTTACGCATGCGCAATTACAACTGCGCCACCGAGGCATAATATTTTTCTTTATAGAAACGCGATTTCAGAAAAACGCCATATTGTATATTTTTATGGTACTTACTAGTTGCTATTAGATGTTATCATACCGGTATCTAAAAATTTTACTCTAGACAGCGTTACAAAAAAGATTTGATTGCAAAGATTTTTAATTAATCAAGTACCTATTTAATTGTGTAACACTGCCTTAATTCAATTAAATAATAATTTTATAAATACCATAGAAACGCATAAAGAAATTGCTAGTGTATTGATGATGCCTATGTTATGATAAGTATACAACATAAACTTTGTTGAAAAAAATGTACTGACTTGTCATAGCAGCTATATAATCATTGCTTGCATGATCAATAAACGATTTCATGTCACAATCAAATTTTGTGCATCAGAAAAGCTTCATAAAAATCTCTATAAAATGAGATTTTTGTGATATTTTAATCACAACCAACTCGGCACCAACATTTTGAAAAAACACTTAAACATAGTCTTAATAATACATCATCACTTGTATTTGTACAACCATTACTTACACACTTATACTAAGCACAGATCTAAACGAACGAGAGAGCATTAAAGAGTTTTATTGATTTCAGTTCACTATAATAATAACAAGTCGAGAAATCAATATGGCGGAACGTTTAACGTCATTCATGCCGTTACTTTCAAAAACAATTAAGTATTTATAGAACTAATTTTCAAAAATAGTTTTCAATTAGCTTTTCTTCTCTCATTTTTTTCTTTCATTAAGTAAATTAAAACCTCTATATTCCTACACTATGCGCTCTCATGTCGATACACTGATCCAAATAGTCTTAAACTCCTAAAATAGTACTAAAGATAGACCAGAATAACCTCAAAAGAACACAGAACAGAACAGCGCAGAAGAAGTAATGGGTGAATTTAAGTTTGTTATACTTCCTGATGCCGGCCGGGATGGTGTCCACAGGGTCCTTGAGGAGGTATATCCTGATGCCCCTGATGTAGTTGTAGCAATATGCACTCCAGTCGAGGGAGGAGAGGTCGAAGTCGAAGAGAGCCTTGTCTGCCGGACACATCTCTTTGAACAGCTCCTGGGTGTTTCTGTCGTGGAATTTCCACTCCCTGGTCGCAAAGTAGCCGATCACGTCGGAGAATTTACTTATTTTCTTATAGGCTTTCCTCAACCTGGAAGAAATAATAAATAAATACATTTAACAGTCACATACATAGTTCTGACCCTACACTAGGTAAAACCTATATCGTGGGTATAGGTACAACAACTACGAGGGACGGCGGTACCACAACATCCATATCTGCGTGTCCCACACAAAAAATTCTCGATCATCCAACTCACGGCCGGGGCCTATCGTTTCACACCCGGCTTTTCGCCCGCTGCGCTACGGAGGCTGTCAAATAGGGAGGTAATAGAAGTTGAAAGAATTTTATAAAGATATATAAGACTGCCTTGGTGGCGCAGTTGTAATTGCGCATGCGTTACACCCGCTGTGCTGAGGTCTCGGGTTCGATCCCCGGGTCGGGTAAAGTGATATTGGGTTTTTCTATCTAGAAATTCTCAGTATTAGCCCGGAGTCTGGAACCTGTGCCCGGTATGGCGATAGGCTCGCCCCCTATCACATTATGGGACCGAAATTCGGAGAAAAGTGGGTGTACTGGTTACACCTCTGCCTACCCCTTCGGGGATTATAGGCGTGAGTGTATTTGTATGTAGAATTTTATAAATATGTCCTAAAATAACTTCGAAACCATTCAAGTCGGGTGGAAAGGTAGTTGTCAAATATATTATTATAAGCCGTGACGTCATCTTCTAGAAAGGCCATCAGTCACAGATACAGTAGTGAGAGGGAGATAGTAAGATGTCAATACGCACCCACTTTTGCTCATACCTTTGAGTATTTTAGTTACCTACTCTACGGCTCATACAAAATTTAAAATAAAAATTAGAACCTCATTTTTGAATTAATTTCGATTTTATTACCACAAAAAGATTTTTGGACATATATGATTTCCTAACGAATAATATTTAAAATTAAACGAAGGAAAATATTTATAGGCATTGCCGATCAGACAGATTATGGATAATAAAACTTAATAAAACTCACATAGGTTTCTTGCCGATCAGAACAGCTATTCCATCGATGATATAGGCAGGAATCCAGTGAAGAAAGAAGCAGTACAATGTGTAGATAAACCTAGACGGGGTCAGTTGGAAGACGTAATAGTAAACCGCCTGCATGGTGGGTACTTCCAGACCATACACTTCCGAATAACTCATAAATTTCCCTGAAAAGATAAACATAGTTTGTAAACACATAACAACAATTACACTTAGACCACGATTAATTTAATAAACAAACGACATTACCTAAAATGATTATCGAAAGAATTTTATATAAGTAAATTACACGCCATTCAAATCCGCTGGAAGGGGTAATTGCTAAATGACAGTAAAAGGAGCACGATATGAGCCGTGACGTCATATTCACTGGAGCTGTAGTCTTAGAACTTCTATTACAATAACAATTAACTTACTCCACGTCAAAGGCTTTTGTTCAGAAGATACGAAGTTATAAACTGGCGGCGGTAGATCCGGGGGAGGTGCATCCTCGTGGTTGCTAGGATATTCCTTGGCTGTCTTCCAGGCAGTGGCGATGCAGGCGTTCACTACCATATCTCCAGGCACTAGATCAGCAACGGCACTGGGGTTGCAGTTTAATACGTGGAGTAAGCCTACTGCAGCTCCAACCACCACCTAGAAAGACCACCTAAATGTCACACACAGTCCCCCACAATTTTTTTTTATCCTGGCACGGCAAAGTGACCACCTGATGGTAAGCGCAGTGCCGTCCAATTAGAGTATCGAGTAGCGGGGGATAGATTGTCTCTCCAATCATGCCGGCTTGCTACTTTACATTAGGCCATGCCATGGGCAAGAAGGTGAAGAAGCAGTGGATGGTCTAGAGTCAGAGTACTCAGAACGCCGAAAAACGGCCAAACATCGTACCTCAACTCTAAACCCCCGACAAAAACCGGATGTACACTGGCTGATCCCGGAACGCGACACACTTACATGTGCCACTATGGCTGGTTTTACACCCTGTGTACGGTGGTCGCTATCAGGGTGGATATGAATATGCTACCACCAGCAAACCATGATACAGGTCCAACATGTACCATGTGTAACTAAGGTTCTAGATCTTCTACTATTACTATACTATTTCTAGATCACACAATCTTTTTTCGTTTCTACCTTTTGCTGCGTAACGGATGGGGATAAAGAGAACCAGAAGTAGTAGGTAGTCTCCACCACTTCATGTGATCAATGAACACCTTCAATAAGAAGTATCAGAATGGCTGGTTGCTTGTCTCATTTAGTATCGAGGTGGGAATTAAAAATAGTTAAGCAACGCAACGTCCATTGCGCCACGAAGGCTGTAATGTAACGCGTATATAAATTTTTGTTTTTTGTAGTCCTTCACATACACTATGCCAAATCCCACATTTCTCGGTGCAGGCAATATGCTTGAAAAGCCGTATAAAGTTTTCTCTTCACGTATATAGAGACATAATTAATGATATTCCAACTAGTCCTCTGTATTGTTCAAGACTGGTCTGAATTAAAATGGGGTTGAATTACACTCGTTTGTAATAAAGAATGTAAAGAGTATTAATACTCACACCAGTGGGTCCGTATACATTGTCAATCCAGCCAGCTACAGGCTCCTTTGCTGTTCCGATTACTGAAACATAAAGTATAATTAGTACAACATGTCACAGGAGTAACGCACAGAAAGACTCCTCAATTGAAACATAAAGTTACAATGGTAATACATACACTAGATATCAAGTAACGTTATGTAAGGCATACAAGTTGGCAATGTTAATGTATTAAAATATATTGGTATTACTTATATATAAAGTTCCCAATAATAACTTAATGGCTACACTTCCAAGTAATTGGATAACTTATTCCCAAGCCTTTCGGTCATCAAATTCAGAAATGTTGTAATAGGCTTTATTACTTAGTTTTCGCTTAATAGTAGCTTTAAACCATCTTTCATTATGATATTATTATTGTTTAAAACCCCTGGTTTGCTGCTGGTTACATAGTTCCTACCCTGGTCTTTCTCCTGATTACCATCTTTAACTCCAGATTTCTTTTGCACCATGGTAGGTGTCAATCTTTCAATTGTTGTTCTCACACATTCAAAATAGTCATCGGGTCCTATTTATATGCCTACATGATCAATGCAGGTTTCTACTGTCTACTCACCAATAGAAGGCCTGAAGAGAGCAAATGGAAGACCCTTGGAGTATTTTTGGACGATATCTTCAGCAGCTGCCTTCGTGTACGCGTAGGTGTTTGGATAGTCTCCTAGAAGTCTGGAAAAATCATTCTTTGAGTCTTTGTGATCAGTTGCGAACTTATTTCACAATCTGGATTCTATGACGATTATTTGCAATATGGTATGATATAATATTATACACCCTGCACTGGTTAGTAAAATAAAACTGTATGGGCAAATTTACAACAGCCTCCGTGATGCAATCTATAAGTATTTTGAAACGGAGCCGGTTCGATTCCCACACCGAGACAATGGGTAATTTACAAATGTTTGTTTCGGGTTCGTTGTGTGGAAAAGACTCATGCTGATACCCACGACACAAGTTAATAATAACAATAACCAATACACCCAACAGTCACACATAGTCGTGACCCCATAATGGACAAATCTGTATCGGGGATCTAAAGAACTACGGACGCACACCCAGACCCAAAGCAAATATCTGTCACACAAAAATTTATGACGGTGCGGGAATCGAACCCACGGCTTCTCGTTTCACAGCCGGCTACTGGCTAGCCTCGGAGGCAGTCTGGTGGTTAAAGGCTGTCTAACATCATGTTGTGTCTTGTGTAACGCCGCAAGCAGCAGCTAGTTTGTGAAGGACTTACCCAGGTGTAATGTTGTTAATAATTTTCTCGTCCATGGTTTCTACTAAGTCTATAAGTTTGTCTCCAGGGAGTGGGCTCTCGTAGAATTTCTCATCGATCACGTTCAGTGGACAGTTGCTGGAAAATATATTGACTCCATTTAGTAATTCTATGCCAGAAGAAGTCTTACGGGCAACTGTGTCAACTGGTAGCTATCATTGTCCATCAATATCGAATTTTTCGGAGTTACGAATTTTGATAATTAAACCGACGATAATATATAACAAATGACATGTATATGAAATGTACATGTATATGAAATGTACATGTATATGAAATGTACATGTATATGAAATGTACATGTATATGAAATGTACATGTATATGAAATGTACATGTATATGAAATGTACATGTATATAAAATGTACATGTATATGAAATATTATAACAAGTGACATATCAATTGTAATTTTCATATTCTTTACATGGATATTATCAAGTCTACCTATTTATGCTGTAGATGGATTGTCAAGGACAGCTTCACCATTTGCCACCAGTTGAACCACCTCGACCTAAAAAAACGACAACATGCATACCTGTAAGCTGTAGATATATGGACCATGGATTTGAGTTTCCCACAAGCCCTGGCGAGCTGACACACTTCCCTGGTGCCTCTGACGTTGATCTCCACAGCTGTCTTCAGAGGCTCATCGAAACGCACTGTCGCTGCTCCGTGGAATATCAGTTCTACCTGTGGACACATTCTCATGTAGACACAGCGCTGTCAGAGACCAGCAAAGTATAAAGGTATAGCGATAATGGGGTAGTTTCTTGTGTATAATTTTGTACATTATTCGATAAACAACCGAATAAAATACGCAAAAGAAAACCCTTTGCAAAAACAGAATCAAAATTTCTTGAGAATTGAGGTCATAGTTTTTATTTTAAATATTGGATGAGCAAAAATGTTTGCGTAGTGGGAACATACCAGTATGTCCCTCGCACAGCGGCACAGTAATGGCCATTCTGAGAACCGTGACGTCACAGGACATACCATGCATCCTTTTACTGTCATTCGACTATCACCCCTTCTAGAAGATTTGAATGACGTCTAATTTACTTATTTTTGTTCGGATTTATACAATTCTAGGTTATGTAACTTGGTGATTAAATTAACAAAAAGAACGGGTCAACTACCCTATTCTCTATGTATGTCTGCAATAGAAACATAGGTAATTGTCGGTCAAAAAATATATATAAAATTGCTCTGGGGTCTTTCAAGTATTATTACGTAAGGAATTTTAGTCATTTTCAATCCCCTCCTCTCTCTTGCCAGCAATTTTTTTATTGTTCTATTTTCATTTGTATAAAGTTTATTCACCTACTCATTTCTTAAATCTTTATTAATTTGGGGATTTTATCAACTATGATATGCGCCCCACCTATCGTACCTTATCATTAAATGTACAAATAATAGGTATTAACTAATAACTATAGTGTACACTAGACTAAAAGATAAATTAAAGATAACTATCGCTTAAGACACTCAGCCAAACTACAAATTTGTTTTGAGAGGTCGGATTTAGGATACACTCTGAGTAAGTCCAACATCCAAAATATTTAGACCCAGTAGTCACCTACTTATAAAACTTAATAATATGTTTATAATGTTTTTTTTTGTTTCACTAGGTGATTTGTGCGAAAAGTGGTCAGTTACGTAAGAAAATAGACATAATTAAATGTAAATATTTATCCACCTATATAAATACAAATCAATATAAGTGTTTGTTCTCTTTGGAATCCTAAACTATTCATCTGATTACGATGAAACTTTGGCTAGTTGTTCTGCATATGCCCGCGATGGTTCCTGGCCTAAGATATAAAAGAACTTGCTAGATGGCGCTGCAACGAAAATCAAATTTCCTTTACGTGGCATTGCAAAGCGTGCCGGGTGCAGCTAGTATTAAATATAAGCAACACGGAACACCACTATAATCATAGGCAGTGACGCGAGAACAAAGATATTTGCAATAAAAGCATATTATTATAGTGGCACACGCAACTATGTCGGGTTCCGGGGTCAGCGAGTCTACATCCGGATTTTGGGGGTCTAGAGTTGGGGTACGATGTACCGCCACCGCTTCTTCACCTCATTGCCCTATGGCGTAGTGTGAAGAAGCTGCACAGCAGGCATGATAGTGTTGAGTAGCGAGAGATAGATTGTTTCTCGCTACTTTATACTCTAACTGAACGCACTGCGCTTACCATCAGGTGCAGTGTGGTCACTGCCAGAATAAAACAACGCGACCTGTAGGCCTACTCTTGAAATCAATTCCAATCTCGAACTCGATACAGTTTCAATTCCATTCTAGAAGATATTGGAACTCTAACTGACTCAACTAAATGAAATAAAATATTTACGAACTAGCGATCGTAATTACTCGTATTTCATTTAGTTACTAAAAAATCCGTCGTATTCAGTTAAATCGTGCGCTGGTGTTGCGTTCAAGAGTGCCAATTGTACAGTTTTCGAACCCAATCCCAATTTCAAATTGGAATCGAGTGTCAAGAGTAACCCTCCAGGGGGTGGAAGCCGACTTTAGCACAGCAATCGGTATCACGCAATTACAACTACGCCACCGAGGCAGTCAATAAAAACACGTGTTTTGTAATTATTATATCGTTGTAAACATATCATGATTTTTTGCTAAAACTACTTAAACTCGTTAGTGTTATATCTCAACAGATAAATAAAACACAAAGCCCAAGTGCTTAGAGCAGAGTTCCTGGTTCTAAGTCCATTTATACATTTACGCCATTCTCAAAGGTAGGCAGAAGTGCAACCACATGCAGACATTCACATGTTAGAACCTATCGTATGTGAATATATATACATATACATATTGTATATACATACACGCCTGTAATCCCTGCAGGGGTTGACAGAGGTGTAACCATCACACCCACTTTTCGCCGAATTTATTACGGTCTCATAATGTGAGAGTGGGCGAGCCAATCGTCATACCGGGCACTATTCCAGACTCCAGGCTGATACTGAGTATTTCTAAATAAACAAACCCTATTGATATTGTGTTTATACCCGGCCCGGAGATCGAACTTATTATTGCACATTGAATTATCGCTTTTATCGCGGTTTATTTTATTTTTTAGTCCCGACGTGGCTGGAATTGAGCTACATCTAGTAAGTATATCCGCACTAAGCAATATAATAATACAAGCCCTACACATTGTCCCACTGCTGGGCACGGGCCACCTCTACTAATGAGAGGGGTTAGGCTTAGTCCACCACGCTGGCCTAATTCGGTTTGGCAGACTTCACACACCTTTCGAATTCTTATGAGAATTCTCAAGTATGCAGGTTTCCTCACGATGTTTTCCTTCACCGTTAAAGCAAGCGATAATTAACAACGAATCTAACTCAGAGGTCCCTTTTTCGTCTAATAGACCCCTTACCATGTTTTTGTGTAGTAATAAGCTAATATTGCATTTTCAAAAATTTCATCCACTTCAAATATTTGTCTAACTGTAGCGACATGTAGAATAAAAAAGCAATAAAACACTTTTTTTTTAATATTAATGATAGTGAAATAAACACAAACCAACATAAAATTAAGTACTTATGTATTACATAAAATCAATAAGTAAAAATAAACGCTGTTTAGTAGAAGGGATGAAGATGTAGGCTTACTCTTGAAATCAATTCCAATTTGGAACTCGATACAGTTTCAATTCCAATCTCGAAGATATTGGAACTCTAACTCACTTAACTAAATGAAATGTAATATTTACGAATTAACGAACGTAAAAACTCTATTACATTTAGTTAATTCAGTGAAATCGTGCGCTGGTGTTGCGTTCAAGAGTGCCAATTGTACAGTTTCCGAACCCAATCCCAGTTTCTAATTGGAATCGAGTGTCAAGAGTAACAATCCTAGTACTTTGATAATAAATTTTCATTATTTGGCATCAATTTAGTGAGGTTTAGGTAGGAGCTGAGGACCCCCGTTTACATCCCACAGACCCCTAATTATTTTGTTTACTTACACGGATCCGTCATAGGTCGTTACTTTTTTGGGTAACTTTGATCTAAGTAAACAATCACCGCTTCAAATTAAATTATTCACAGTTAATTCAGATTTTGGCAATGTTAAGAACTGGTTGTAATATTGCTATTGCAAATGAATATTTTAACAATCGTGTCTAATCGTTCTATCGGCAAACTTGATTAAATACGATATTAAAAACATGCTTCGAGCACACGTCAGTTGATTTAAATATTTGGTACTAATAAAGAATTTTCATCACGTTTTCAAGTAATTAATTTTTCACACCGGCTGGCAGAGGAAACAAACGGTCACCTAACGGTATGTGTGCATCATAAGAAATAGGTTCGCAGATTCGTATTTTTGCCGCACCATCAAGCTCAAGTGGTAGGATATTCATATCCTCCCGGATAGCGACCACCGTACACAGGGTGTAAAACCGCCATAGTGGCACACACAAGTGTGTCGCGTTCCGGGATCAGCCAGTGTACATCTGATTTTTGTTGGGGGTCTAGAGTTGGGATACGATGTTTGGCTGTGTTGCGGCCTTCTGAGTACTCTGATACTAGACCCTCGACCGCTTCTTCACCTCCTTGCCTCATGGTGTAGTGTGAAGAAGCTACACAGCAGGTCAGCATGGTTGTGTTCTGTAGCGAGGGATAGATTGTTTCTCGCTATTTGATACTGTAACTGGACGGCACTGCGCTTACCATCAGGTGAAGGCCCACGCGTTCCTATGATCACAGGTTCTTTAAGTGTAGTGTGAAGTAACTCAGTAGGTATGATTGGTCGAGTAGCAAGGGGTAGTCTCTCGCTACTTGATACTCTTGACAGCACTGCGCTCGAGCAGCAGAGTGGCTAGTTTCCGGGATAAAAACGAAGGAAAATAGCTTACAATAGAATAAGGCATTTTCTCTAATTCTTACCTCATTGATGATCTTCTGTCTGTCTTCTGGACTGATGCCTAGGTTAATAGCTCCAACGTCTCCTTCGATAATGCTGATCTTCTGTACGAAGTTAGGCCTTTCTTTCCTAAGTTTATCATATAGCTGGAAACAAAAAACATCTTTAACCTGCTTTTCTTGCTTCAAATTCCAGGTCGGTATATCACGAGAATTTATTTTCAATTCAATATCCATATGATTTAATCAAAATTACAGTGACTTGATATAAAACTAAGGGAATAAGTGTGGATGCATTGCTCGTCTATCTATCCCTTCGAGAATACAGTGTTATAAATATATCGATAATGATTTATTTAACGGCCTTTAAGCGGACGGACGGCAGTAATTCGAAAACAGACTTCACATGTTTATAATTAAACTAATTTCCTAACAAATAATAACCATAAAAACGCTGCATCTCAAGCGTGCAGACACTTTATCCGCTATTTCCATGATGTCATCGTTCACATCGCCAAGGTTGTTTATAACACTAAACTTGTCCCACTGCTGGGCACGGGCCTCCTCTACTAATGAGAGTTAGGCCTTAGTCTACCACGCTGGCTAATGTATTGGTAGATTTCACATACCTTTGAAATTCTTATGAGAATAGGGTACTTTCCGGTGTTTAATTGTATCCATTATTCGATACGCAACGCGCAATACGCAAAAGAAACTCTTGCGAAAACAGAAGTAAGTGCTTGAAAAATAAGTCCACAATATTTATTTTAAATATTGGTATGAGTAAAAATGTGTTCGTAGTGGGAACATCTCACTATCTCCCTCACACAACGGCACAGTAATGCCATTCTGAGAGCTGACGTCACGGCACATATCATGCATCCTTGACAATTGACAATTACCCTTTCCAACAAATTTGAATGGCATCTAATTTACTTATTTTTGTTTGGATTCATAAATTCTTTCTATAATAGGTTTTAGTTAATGTAACTTGTTGATTACAATAATCAAAAAATTCGTGACTACTACCCTATTCTCAGGTATGATTTTTGAAGTGGTAGAGATTTGTCTACAGCATGAATGGGCCGGCTCGAACGGGGTAGTACCACTGTCTCATAGAAAACCAATGTAAAGTGACAGTTTACTGTCGCGTTTCGTATGGTAAGTGAGATATCCGGAGGCCCAAATTCCCCCTTCCCTTCCCTAATCCCTATTCCTATCCTTTAAGGCCGACAGCGCATACATGATACTTTCGGTATTGTGGATGTTCATGGGCGGTGGAGATCACTTAACATCAGGTGACCCACTGGCTCGTTAGTCGGACTATGTTATAAAAAAAAATATATATGAAAGTTTAACGTGTAAGAGACTGGTTTCGAACTTATGACTTTCGTCTGCAGTCCGTATCACTCCCAACGAGGGTATCACTGCTTTCAAGGTCTTCTTAAAGTCATACTTTACTCACAGCATCATCAAACTGTTCCTGCAGACGTTTGGGTATATCTTTGTTTTTCTTAGGTCTGGCCAATAGGTAGAGCTTGTTTATATCTGGACAGCATCTGAAACAAAACATTTGATAAGATTTATTTTTATCCTGCAAAGTGACCACACTGCACCTGATAATTCACAGTACCATCCAGTTAGTGTCACGTAGCGAAAAGTGTGTAAGTATATATCCTGGCAGGATCGCCATGTAATGCCGGGAGAGGGAGTCGGTTAAGACTCTTTATTATAATTGGTTACATGTATACAAGCGGACCGTGTAAACGTTGTCCAGCCCGTAAAAGCAGCGCCACACCGACTGCAGCGCCACCTGTCGAGCTGATTTGTGAATCTCAACCATCCCGGGCCCCACCCAAACGCATACAAAAAAAAACATTCAAATCGGTCCAGCTGTATAGGAGGAGTTCAGTGACATACACACGTACAGTAGAATTATATATATAAATATACTTGCACACTACAGAGATACAAGTATCCCTCGCCACTGTACACTGAATACGAGTGGTCACTTTGCCGTGCCAGGATAAAAAAAAAACCTTTTTATAGTTATACAATAAAGAGCTGTTGAGTAGGTACATATATATATACATATACACAGTGACGTAGCAATAGCTTTTACATGGTGGGGGTCCGCGGGTAAAAGCTAAAAATCTAACCGCTCAAATCATAGTTATTTATATTAAATATAGAAATTACGTAAACAGAGTGGCAAAACGCTAGTTAATAAAAAATAGCTACTAAAGTTTGGATTTGAAATTTGGATGGATGAAAATCTGCCGCAAATTTTCATTCATTTTTGTTTTATTGTTTAAATAACAACTGTCAAAACATCAAGTGAAGTCAATTTATTTTTGGTATTATAACAAATTTTAATGTTGCTTATTACCAAGATGAGATGTTAGAACTCAGGTACTTATGGTACATCATATGCGACTACTTTGTATTTTTTGAAATACATGTGCCCCGAAAAAAAATGAGCCTTGTTTTACCAGTTGACTTAAGCGCTAAAAAGTACACGAAAAAATTGAAACTATGCTCAAAAGTCGTAAAAAAATCTGTTAATTCCGAATATGCACATAGCTCAATATCACAAAAATTCTATTTTTGTGATATTGAGCTATGTGCATATCCTCGATTTTTTATTATATCGTATGCTAAGGGGGGTGTCCGGACCCCCTGAACCCCCCCTTATATACGCCCATGCATATACACTCACGTCCGTAATCCCCGAAGGGGTAGGCAGAGGTGTAACCAGTACATCCACTTTTCGCCAAACGTATTACGGTCCCATAATGTGATAGGGGGCGAGCCTATCGTCATATCAGACACAATTCCAGACTCCGGGCTGATAGTGTTTCTAAATAGAAAAGCCCAATGTCAATTTACTCGACTCAGGGATTGAACCCGAGACCTCAGCACAGCATTCGTAACGCAATGTAGTCGTAACGTCGTGCGCAATTGTAACTGCGCCACCGAGGCAGTCCTTTCTATATTGTAGGTATATGTCAAATTACGCCTTTGATAAAAAAAATACATTTAAGAACAGTTTAAATTCCAGACGCCATGTAGACGCACCATCATATTGTTCCGCGTTCGCAATGGGATTTCCCAATTATGTTTCGCGCTATTGTTATAGTGGCATGCAGTGAAACTAAGGTCCGAGGTTCAATCCCTGGGGATCTTGCAACGTCTAGTACATGGTAGAGCTAGATAGAGCATTTGTCTATGGCTTGGCGGTAATTTTTGCGAGTAGTTTGCGTTTCATTGAATAATATGTAGTGTGTAGCTTCTCAGCAGGCATAGATGATATTGTTGAATAGCGAGGTGTTGTCTCACGTTACTTCATACTCTACCTTGACTGCGCTTAACATCAAATAATTTTTATAACAAAATAAGGCATAGTAATAAGGCATATAAATCATAACTCTACCACAATTAGGTCTAATCTTTAAGTCTTCTAATCCTTTGTTTTGGGTATCAACAACTAAGGCGGATTATGGTCCCACAACACCCAGACCCGAAACAAATATTTGATACACAAACACTTTTCTCAATGCGGGATTTGAGACCAAGGCCTCTCTCCGGCTCCTTGGCCATTGCGTCATGGAGGCTGCTTTTTTATCTTGGCATGGTTAAGACGCCACAGCACCTGATGGGAAGCGCAGTGCCGTCGAAAGATCACGCACGATCATGTCTGCTGAGTAGCTTCACACTACGCTTCAAGGATCTAGGATCGTAGGAAAGAACAAGGTAGCTGGCAAGCTGTTACACATAATGATGGTACGGCAAAGATACGAATTTGCGAACCTCTTGGTTCTGGGATAGTAGATACCACGAAGCTGTGGCTCCGCAAGCCAGTACGGGGGTCTCTGGCGTGGAAGGGAGAGGATTGGATAATATTAAACAGTTCTTCGGAGCATTCCTCTAACACAGTCGGTAGAACACGCTAAGCGAGGAAATTCCCTTCGCCGCTGTAACGGCTCCAGATTGTTACTCACGTCTGCATCATTCACAATGCGGATGGCCCACTGCTGCAATCAATCCAAGGCATCGAGTAGGTATTTAGCGGAACCATCCCAGATGTGCGAACAGTATTCTATTCCCGGCCGCACCTGCGCTTTATATAAGCGGTAGAGCTGACCGGGCGTGAAAAACCTCCGCACCCTGAATTCAGACCTTGTGTGAAGTGGCGGATATTACGCCTTCGATAATTACCTAAGACACTAAGGTCATTCCTCATTGAGCGCGGAACACCCAGAAGAATGGGGATGGGAGAAAATCATTGTTGTAAATTGTGCCAGTATTGAAGTAGAAGCTGGCTGGACACTCCAAATTATCAACTGAATGGTCGCAATACGTCGCGAGGCGCGGCTGTTGCGACACATCCAAGGCTGTACGTGAGGCATCGGATGTGCGCTCCATACTTATTATATTTACGTCATGTTAAAAAGGTTAGGTGGGCTCGTGTTGGTTCTATGTAAATAGGTTTATGTCTGGCGTATTGGGGCTGAGAAATGTGAGGTACTGGTTCAAATAACAGTCTCGCGGTGGGCGGGTCGGCTTTGGAACGAGAGGCCGGGGCTTCCCGCATCGAGACAAATGTTTGTGTGTTTATATTTGTTTCGGGTATGGGTGTCGTGGGACCGCAGTTCTTTCTTAGTTCTTATCACGATACAGGGTCGACCTAGTGTGGGGTCAGACCTTGTGTGTGACTGTTGGGTGTATTGCTCCGCCCGCGTGAAGGTTATTTTTGGAAGAAAAGGTATACAATCCACCTTTCTATATTTTGCTATCCCATAGGAAGTGTAGATTTTTCTGGGATAAAAGTAGCATATGTGCTATTTCGGACTATAATCTATCTCTGTGTTAAATTTCAACCAGATCCGTCCAGCCGTTTTGGCGTGATTGAGTAACAAACATCCATCCAACCCTCCATCCAAACATTCGCATTTATAATATTAGTAAGATTATCGCTTGTCTGTAGCAGAGTAGCTATCTATAGATAGAGATAAATGGAGGCAGATGAAGGAGGCTTTCGCCGTGTTGCGGTTATATAGAACGAGTAAATTATATATTAAAAAAATCAACCTAAACCTATCTATTTTATTAAAAAATATGAGAATTCAACTATAATCTTCATTGACTATTAAAATTGTACTAGATATAAGCTAAAGTGTAAGCAAAATAAAGCTTTTATTTATATTTATCGCTTGCCTACTGACTAGAGTTCACATAAAACCTAGGTTTGTATACGAAAAAGGATTGGCAGAAGTTATTAATACACTAATTACAATTGAAAGTGACTCATAAAGGACATTGCTCAGCGCCCATACAAAGTTCGCCTAAGAACCAACAGCCTTAGAAAAAATACTTTCGGGTTCTTAAGAACACCTATAAATACATGAAAGTTAATTTAAACAACGGACACTTCTAAGAGTTTATTTATTAACAAAAATGATTTCTATTTTAGGTTATATTCTTAATGTCAATGCCATCAATACAGTGGCACAATACTAACATTAGAGCTACCTAATTCGGTTTTATTTGACATTTAGATTCTAACTACTAGGTAAATCATAATTATATCAATGACAATGATTTCACGAAGTAAGAAGCTAATATCTTTTTTACTGTTTTACCTGCCTTATCAAAGTATGTTAGTTTAGCATTATAGGTAGGCAACTACCTACATTATAACTGTTATTTACCTACATAGTTTTAAAAGATAAAACAAACACAACAAAAACGATCCACTGAACAACAAGCAATGACTTAAAAACACAGAACACTATTTACTTATCACTCTGACGAACATGACAAGTGACAACTGACACAAGGGGTTCAATCAAAAAAATGTTTGCGCAATTTCCGTTAACTTTCAGCGGATTAAGCGCCTTAGCCTTTTTTCTAGCATTACGGACGATTTATAGATCAAGCGCTTAAAGTAGAATTTGATTATTTTTGGGGATCCAAGTAACATCGCGAAATCAATAAAATGCCCATTTATTTTTTATCTTTTTAATAAGAAGTGTCCGTTAAATTCTAGTATTTGGAATAAAGGGCATAAAATAAGCCAATAATTATGGTATAAGTTAAATCTCTGTTGATTCATAGGCGACTTTGGACAATGTCCTTTCCAATCAAAATACAACACCAATCCTATATTAACCACTCTCCCACTGCTGGGTAATAGCCATCTGCCAATGAAACTAAGGCCTTAGTCTACCATACTGGCCTAATGCGGATTGACTTGACATTTGAAATTCTAATGAGAATTCTTAGGCAAGTTTCCTCTCTCTGTTTTCCTTTACAAATAATCGGTAATCAACAATGACATACATATACGCTCACGCCTGTAAACCCCGAAGGGGTAGGCAGAGGTGTAACTCGTACACCCACTTTACGCCGAATTTATTACGCTCCCATAATGTGATAGGGGCGAGCCTATCGCCATACCGGACACAATTACTGACTTTGGGCTGATACTGAGTATTTCTAAATAGAAAAAACCCAATATCACTTTACCCGACCCGGGGTCGAACCAGAGACCTAATACAACTGCGACACCGAGGTAATTAACAATTTTAGAGTCATAGTCGTGACACCACACTAGGTCAAACCTGTATCATGGGTATCAAGTATGAAGGACTACCTACGGCTTTGGCATTAGAGTAGAAATTAGATTGCTAAACGCGTGTACTCTCCTTTTATATGCTCGTATGCATACATATCATTATTCAAAGTACTTTTAATTAATATGTAAATAAAGGTTAAAAACAATTATACAGTTTAATACAATATAACGGTTTAACTTAAACCTTTTATTTATAGTCGCCATTTTGAAGACAGACTAGTCCGGTAGATTGGCCAGCAATGTGCGTGATTTTCATATATTTCTGATTTGCATAATTCCAGTTAACATATTGTAATTTATTGACGAATAAACAAATGTAATTAAAATTCAATTAAAATATTCCGTTTTTGCCTGCATAATGCATAGTAAATTGCAAGATATTCCGAGATACCGAAAGTATCATGTATGCGCTGTCGGCCTTGAAAGGACAGGAATTGGGATTAGGGAAGGGAAGGGGGAATCTGGGCCTCCGTATATCTCACTTGCCATAAGAAACGCGACAGTAAACTGTCACTTTACGTTGGTTTTCTGTGAGACAGTGGTACTACCCCGGTCGAGCCGGCCCATTTATGCTGTAGACAAACATATCTACAACGTGGCTCTACCACTTCTAAATAATATAATCTGTATCGTAATATATCAACTATCCTATTCTTTGGTAAATTATTTTGATTTAATATTTGGGCCAACGTGAGTCATGAAAACGCTAGAAAATCTAGTTTAAAATATTTTTCTCCGTTATTTATCAATTTGGTTAGAATTTATTATACGTAGAAACATTTCATAAGACATGTTTATGTTAGTGAATTATCAAAATCCGTAGTATCCGTGGTACAGAATACCTAAAGAATATAATTTTGAGCGTAGTTCCAATTTTTTGTGCACCTTTTGAGCGCTTAAATTAACTGGTAAAAAGCTATTTTTTTACGGAATTGTTTTAGAAAATAATGCTCATAAATTAGTCAAAGCTGCAGTATGCCACAAGCAAAATATTAATTGTACTAAAATCCACGCAATAGTTTTTTATAGTGTTCTTTTTTTCGTAAAACAAAGAAACTTTGCACCACCCTCCGGTAACTGAAAAATATCGCTAAAATAACCCGCCAATAGTTTGTTTGATCCACAAATTCTTAATTTCAGTTCTAGGATGTCATGATCTCGTAAATCTCTTCTCATACCCATCATATAGTATCAGGTTATGCTAAATATATTTATTATAAAAGGTGCAGTCGTTGTAAAAAAATATCCAAAAATAAATCGCCGGGCATCGAACTCTGTACCTTTTGTTTTTCAAATATACTGTGTCAGAGGTCGACAAAATACCTTTTTATAAATCCGTTATAATATTTTGGAGGATCAATTTTATTATAACAATTAATTCATCGTTGCAAATTAACACCTGTTCACTTCAAATTGGTCTCTATTATTTTAAATTTTATATATAAATTTCTTAGAGTATTTAACACCTCTAAGATAAATTTTAAAGTTCAAAATACTTTACTTGTTTTATAGTATAGCTTCAGTGAATTTTGGTCTTTATATTTTAACCGATAAAGTGCATATTAAATGAACAAAAATAAAATTAAATTCAAATTGAATTGTATGGAATAATTTTAAAAATCCTTACCTAAGTTGAATAAAACATAAAAACAAGGATAATATTCTTTATGCCTTAGTAAATAAAGACACGTTTTGAATGAAGCTGGATTGCGACGCTTTAAATTGTTGCATTCGATTATCTGCTGTAATCATTAGTGATAGAATCCAAATTTGATTGAACATAATCGATGGATTTTTTTTGGCCCTTTTTCAAAGAATGTCTATTTATGTCTTAGAGTAGGTAACCAAAATTTAAATCGATGTTTAATATAAAATTCCGCCCGGGTTCGATATCCAGACCATTAAGAAAAGAATCGAGAGCCTTCGTCAAGTACCTGATAGGCGTTATTTAATCCGTTATATGTCAATGACAGGACTGTACAGTTACTTGAAATTGGGCAAAATATTGTCTATACGTGACATGGGCACGGAGTAAGGTCGTTTGTGGGGGGTCAAAAGTTAAAAAAAACACGCAATCACACCTGTAATACCCAAAGAGAGGCAGAGTTGTAACCAGTACCCACATTTCGCCGACCTTACTACCGTCCCATGTGATAGGGGTCAATCAGGGTATTGTAATGGACATCAAAAAGGAGGAGGTTTTTTAGGACTAAAAGTCCGCACATTTGTTTTCCCGGTGATCTGAATTATAAGTCATTTTTAATTTGCTAGAGTGAACCACTTAACTACCATTCTAATCTCAAGTAACAAACACGTAAAATGCCCGATCCCACATTAAGTCTGTGGATATCAAATATTAGATATTTGGTCTCTTAACATCCGAAATGAATATTTGTCTGTCACATAAATAATTGTCCATTAGGTACCTACACAACGCAAATGACGTAGTTCAATAAAAAATATACCTGGACGATTTAGCCGCTTAAGAAGAAGACAGCATGCGAATACGCAATAAGATTGAAATCTTAATTCCACGTCATGCATATAACATTTGTAATTTTTAAATTAACTTTTTGCATTTTCATTATCGTTTTCCTAAAATATTATAAACCCTGTATTAAACAATGTCCCACTGCTGGGCACGGGCCTCCTACTAACCAGAGGGGTTAGGCCTTAAACCACCACGGACTAATGTGGCTTGGTAGACTTCACACATTGATATTGCTATGAGGGAGAACTCTCACATGTTGTGCTTCACCGTTAAAACAAGCGATAATTAACAATGTATATACATGTGACAATAGAAAATTCAGTCGTGAATTCCATTTGTGCTGGTTTCGAACATACGACTTTCGTCTTGACAGTCCGTACCACTGCTAACTAGCTATCGATGCTGCTGCTACATACAATAACAATATTTAATTTGGAAACCTTGTACAATATTGACAGCCTTGGTGGCGCTGTTGTTTCTCGGGTTCGATCCCGGGTCGGGTAAACTGATATTGGGTTTTTCTATCTAGAAATTCTCAGTATTAGCCCGGAGTCTGGAATTTGTACCCGGTATTGCGATAGGCTCGCCCCTATCACATTATGGGACCGAAATAAATTTGGCAGAGTGGGTGTACTGGTTGCACCTCTGCCTACCCATTCGGGGATTACAGGCGTGAGTGTATGTATATTGTGCAATATTCGATTTCAGGGTGGTAGACTTAAGGCCTAACCCTTAATCAGTACAGGAGGGCCGTGTCCAGCAGACAGACAAGATTCATACAGAGCTGGTAATGTAATTACTTTATTAAAGTCAGTGGCGTGACTGAGGTTTAGCGTAATGTCATTAACTTGTAGGTCCGTCTGATAAAACTCATCGTTATTGATTTAATGACGCAAGTGCGAAATAAACATGACCCAGCTGGTCTAATAAAACAGGCAAAATGTCGCATGACAATGCTGTAATGTTATTTATTTATTTATCTGTACATAGTAATGGAAATCGCCCTCCAAGTCTGTCTGTTTATCCGCAAACTCCTAAACCACGCAACGAATTTTGAAACGGTTTTCACCATCATATAGTTTTTTCCAGTAGGTTTATATTCTTATACATACTAAATAAAATTTCGTATGAGTTAATAATAAAGATATTTCATGGCTTACGTAGGCTAAGCCATAAGGCAGAAAAAAAATCCTCGAGAAAATGCATTTTAATTACGCCATTCTGGGTTGTGATGTGAAAACTTTTATCATGCATTCTTTTTCTGTTATTTAACAACTATCACTTTCACCCAATTGGAATGGCTTCAAACTTAGTTATTTCTGAACGGATTTATAGAATTCTTGGATGATAGGTTTTATGTAACGTTATTGATTAGAATAATAAAAAATATCATGATATGTTATTCGAAAAAAGTACTCAAGCTGCATCCTGCATCTATACCACTCTAGACTATAATCTAACTATATTCAGGTCTTGCGTTGTTAACACGTGGTATTTACGCACACATTTAACACATTTATGTAAAATTTCGCATATAATAAAATATTTTTTCATTATCACTTTACATAAATACTGAATACACATTGGTCAGTTCCAGAAAAAATCTTTTACACCATTTTTGCGATGATTTTTGTTGTTTTTGGCGAAATGACAAGACCAGTACGCTAATGGCCTCATCAGGCGGTTTCCATGGCAACTCATGGATGTCCAAAAACTGCTGAGACATGCAAAACCTTGAATCACAAAGTTTCTCGGCATTGCCATCAACAAAATGTTTTTTTTGGTATAGTAATCACACAGCATGCACCTGATGGTAAGCGCAGTGCCGTCAAGAGTATCAATTAGCGAGAGATAACCATCCCTATTCAACATAATCATGCTGAGTAGCTTTTTCACACTACGTCTAAAGGACCCAGGATTATAGGAGGGAGGGAATGCGGTAGCTGGGAATCCAAACCACAGCTTGATGTTACGGTAAAGATACGAATAAGCGAACCTCTTGGACCGGGCCGGGGTAGTTGACACCACAGTAGCTAAGTCAGTACGCATGGTTCTTAAGTTTCATTAGTTAAATTTACTTTATTAATTTAAGTCAATTTGCCGTGCCAGGATAAAAAAACTTATACAAGGCAAATTTAACGAAGTGAACGAGCGTGGTAGTTAGTTAATTCTGTTAAAGGGAGTGTAGACCCCCACAAAACGCCTGCAGTCCATCCCTGCGTCTAATTGTAATGCCAATACGCGCTTTACATCGTAACGATCAAGAAGATTAACATAGAAGTTGTAAGTAACATAGAAGTGAAAAGCAGCGATAGTCTAGTCGGTAGTGGAACGGACTGACGAGACGAAAGTATGATCGAAATCTATTGGCCTACACATCTGACTTGTCTAAAGTTACGTGTATATTCATTGTTAATTATCGCTTGCTTTAACGGTGATGGAAAACATCGTGACAAAACCTGCGTATCTGAGAATTCTCATAAGAATTTCGATGTGTGAAATCTACCAACCCACAGGCCAGCGTGCTGGACTAAGCCTAATCCCTCTCATTGGTCCGTGAGCAGTGGATCATTTAATACAGGGCTGTATTACTCTACGTGTTGCAATTTCAAAATATTTACTAATGGTCCATTACTGACTGTAATATAAGCCTGTTAATGACATCAAACACCCGTCCAATAGTAGATTGTCACTCGATACTTGATACTCTAATTGGACGGCATTGCGCTTACCATCAGGTGCAATGTGGTCACCTTGGCGTGCCAAGATAAAAAACAATTATTTTCAACATACTGGAAATGAAATTGCCAATATAAACTATAGTTATTACATTAAAAAAATCAAGGTATGCTTTAATTTTAGAGTTATAACAATTTGCTATTGTTGGGTTAAAAACTCCTAAATCAATCTTTAGGAAATAATAAGATACAAGTTGTGTGAAATATCAACCTGCATTAGACCGTTGGACTAAGGCCTACTAAACCTTTCATTCATGCCCGTGTCAAGAAGTCAGCCAATGTATAATACGTATATAAATAAATACACCCAACAGTCACACACATGGTCCTGACCCCACACTAGGTCATGTATCGTGGGCATCAACTACGAGGGACTACGAACAACACACAGACCCGGAACAAATATTTGTGGGTCAAACAAACATTTGTCCCGGAGCGGGGATTGAACCCACCATCTCTCGTTCAAAACTACTCGCCCGTTGCGCCAGTCTGTCATTTTAAATTATGTATATTATATGTACCTTTGCCATACAAGCTGAAAGACACGGTACTTCTAGCTTACATATACACTCACGCCTGTAATCCCCTAAGGAGTAGACAGAGGTGGAACCAGTACACCCACTTTTCGTCGAATTTATTACGGTCCCATAGGGGGCGAGTTTATCGCCATACGGGGCACAATCCAGACTCTGGACTGATACTGAGTATTTCTAAATAGAAAAACCCAATACCACTTTATCCGACCCGGGGATCGAACCCGAGACCTCAGCACAGCAGTCGTAACGCATGCGCCACCGTGGCAGTCCGTACCAGTCTATCGCTGTTTCTTCAATCCGAGTTGTACAAGATATAGTAACGACACGGCACTTGGCTAAGATGGCGCCTGTCCTGAATACGTTATGATAGATTTGCCAAGCCGTTTGTATTATGGATGTATAAGTACCTTTGTTATAAAATACTGTGTGTGTTGCGTATCTACTACACACTACTATTATATGACGGTTGGGTATATTTGATTTAAGCGTTTTTTTTTTGCGATATTGAGTTATATACGTATTCGGAATTAGTTTTTTGTGCACTTTTTAGCGCTTAACTGGTAACACAGGGAAAAAAATAAGAAAATATTGCTCAATAATGCAATAAAAGTTATAAAGATGTAGTACGTACTTACACAAGTAATATATTAATTCTAATAAAATCCACGCAATAGTTTTTTTATAGCGAATTTTATGCCGAATAAAAACTTGGAACCTCCTGTAACTTTAAAAAATGTCGCTTAAATAGCCCGCCGACCGTTGATAAATAGGTAAACTTTGTTTAAATATGGGTAATCTCAAGAAACTACTGAACCAATTCTGAAAATAGAAATAGAAAGCACTATCTGGGACTGATAGAGGCTATTTTGAATTTTTATACATTGAAGTTTTCAGTTTTAATATTTGTAAATCAAGTCGAAAGAAAAACGCGACTATATTAGTACCGATAGTGCAGCTTCCTATTAGTGAAATAATTTTCAGATTAGGGTCAGTAGCTTCACAGATTACATTACATATACATGTCGTCGGGATGACCGCAGGCCGGGGTTGTGGGAGGACTCACACTTCCCTCTCCGATCTCCAGATATAGTCAGGATGGTCATCGTATAATAGTTCGGTAGTAAAACTCAAGATTAACACTTCAGACTTCAGAGTTTATTAAACTACTGCCAGTTCGGAATGCAGTCATCCATGGAGAAGAAGCTGGCAAGAAACTCCATGGCTGCTTTTTTAAACACAGCACAATCCAATTTACTATAACTTGATTCTAATTACAGTTTCACAACACGGTAACTTATTACACTAGCTATTCAAGATTGAATGTGGAATTCCTCTACAAATGACAAGGTGCACGCTTTTATTGTGATATTTCACTTGTGCGCGAGATCACGCGATAAACTACGCACACCCACCCTCAAAATAGCAAAACAAGTCGCGGTACGGATATTTTACAATAAAACGAGTTATTTAAAAGTTCAATTGAGTATCCGTTTTCATGTTGCTCCGATATATATATATAAACTATACCTCTTTATTTAATAGTAGAGATATATAAAGTTTTATCCTGGCTCGGCAAAGTGGCCACACTGCACCTGATGGTAAGCGCAGTGCCGTTCAGTTAGAGTATCAAGTAGCGAGCGACAATCTATCCCTCGCTACTCAACACAATCATGCCGGCCTGCTTTGTAGCTTCTTCACACTACGCCTAAAAGGCCCAGGATCATAGGAAGGAGGGAACACGGTAGCTGGTATAGATATAGTGTTACAAATAAATAATAAATAATTCATTGTTGACACTGCCAATGTCAACAGAACGCGCTAATGGCATATGGGTACATACAACCAACCGACGTAATAGAACAACGTTCAAAAGGAATATGTGATGACTAGCTGTTGCTCGCGGCTCTACCTGCGTGGTGGTCATGTTTGGGAGAACGAGTATACAATACAAGTTTTTAAGTTGGACCCAACCACGCATAAACACAACACTTCATTGAAATCGGTGGAAGTGGAAGTGGTAGAGCCACGCTGTAGGCATATTTGTTTATAGCATGAATGGGCCGGCTCGACTGGGGCAGTACCACTGTCTCACAGAAAACCAACGTAAAGTGACAGTTTACTGTCGCGTTTCGTATGGTAAGTGAGATATCCGGAGGCCCAGATTCCCCCTTCCCTAATCCCTATTCCTTTCCTTTAAGGCCGACAGCGCGTACATGATACTTTCGGTATTGTGGATGTTCATGGGCGGTGGAGATCACTTAACATCAGGTGACCCACTGGCTCGTTTGTCGGACTATACTATAAAAAAAAGTCTATAACGGACAAACTTAGGTACAATTACATTTTTTTGTTTTATTTATAGCGTATATTCTTTGACAACATAATGTCAATGACATTCGGACTTAAATAAATAATGAATTAAATCGAATTTTGACTAATTGGAAACATTTTGGAAACCACTTGTTCAAATATAAATACACAAGCTCACGCCGTGTGCCACGGTGGCGCAGTTGAACTGTCTCGAGTACGATCCCCGGGTCAGGTAAAAGCAATATTTTGTTTTTATATCACGAACTGAGCTCGGTATAGCGATAGCCTCGCCCCCTGTCACGGGACGGTAATAAGCTCGGCGAAAAGTGGGTGTACTGGTTACACCCACAATTCCAGACTCCGGGATGATACTGAGTATTCCAAAATAGAAAACCCAATATCACTTTACCTGACCCGGGGATTGAATCCGAGATCTAAGCACAGCAATCGTAACGCATGCGCAATTGCAACTACGCCACCGAGGATAGCGAGTCATAGAGATATATCCTATTTATTATAATGTATTTCACGCCCAGTACCTATTTTAATTTCATCTGGGTGTACTGGTTATTTTGCCTACCCCTACGGGGATTGCATGTGAGTGCGTATGTATGTATGTGTCAGCTCACGCCTGCATCCACAAAGCGATAGGTATCCAACTAGTACACCTACAGTTTGCTAAGATTATATCCACCCCATGATGTGATATTGGGCACAAATTTCAAAGGATTTATTTCCAGTATTTTTATTTTTTACATTATTAAAATTATAAGCAAAAGAAACCATACGAATTTGTTTACGAAGATGTTAAGTTCACCCTTACTTATCTCCAGACGGGCATTAACACAGTAACATACTCTCTGTAACGTGACTCATAACAACGAGTCACTGAAGTAACTCATGCTGATAGCTTACCTCAATAGTTTCTCGACAATCAGCTTCCCCAGGAAGCCAGTGCCTCCAGTGAGTAGCACCGTGGACCCTGAGAACAGCTTCTGTATCTGTGATTCACCGAGGTCCACCTTCTCATCCACCATATCCATGAATGTGATATCACCGCCTTGCTTCTTCGGCTCCATCACATCTGTGATCACTGTTGTCATATCTGAGGAAGAAAATTTATCTTTGGTTAGTAGTTTACCCAACAGTACGAATCTTATCTTATCCCTTCCACACCAGAATGTACTGGCTTGTGGAGCCATAGCTTCGTAGCCACCATGGTCTTTTCTATGATCCGTACGATCTTAAGCGTAGTGTGAAGCTACTCAGGCATAATTGAGTCGAGTAGCGAGGGGTGGCTGTCTCCCGCTACTTGATACTCTAACTGGATGGCCCTGCGCTTACCATCAGGTGCATTATGGTCACTTTGCCGTGCCAATGTACTTTTCTCTCGTATAATAATAATACACCCCACCACACACATGGCCAGGACCATCAACTACGAGAGACTGCGGTCCAGCACCCAGACTCAAATTTTATTTGCAAATCAAAATAACAAAACATGATGTTTATTATATTCTTAGTAAAGATAATACCACAACTAACAAATAAAATATGATTTTATTCTGGAGGTCACTATTAAAAGAGTCATCCTTTTTATAATTAAGGCTATACTCCACGCTAATGACCTTGAGTATTTGAACGCTGACATGCAAACACCGGTTGAAGATGTTTCGGGTGCACAAGTTGCAGTGTTTTTTGTGACTTTTTGTTAGGATAGTCGAAAACAGCTAGACTCGTTTTATCAGAATGCCATAACACTTTTTTTTAGTATAGGATACACCTGAATAGAGTAAGTAGATATCCATCGGAGATCGGCCATCTTATAAAAAAAAATCGCGACACTTATAGACAATCTAACGAGATAGAAAGTTTGGCAATGAAGGATATTTAACATATCGGTTGGCGAGCTGTTTTATTGAAACGACTTTTTTGAAAAGCCACAGGTTAGACGTTTTAAGTATTTTTTATTTTTCGAAAAAAAGTCACTATAAAAATACCATTGCGTGGATTTTAGTAGAATTGTGAAAATGTTACTCATCATCTATAATATAAACCAATATAAAACCCCTTTTCATTAGTAGAGGAGGCCCAGCATTATTTTCAAAAATAAATGTGCCCTGAAAAAAAATTGAGCCATTTTTACCAGTTGGCATCAAAAGATGCTGAAAAATTTGCTAATTCCAAATATGTATATATATAATTATATCGTAAAAAAATCGTTTAAATCATATGGCCCACGCCACCCATGGCCATTTTTTTATACGGCTATTGGGTCTGGAAACTTCTCAGATATTTCTTGAAACTCGGCGTAATTATCATAATTTGCGCGACGAATGGCATAAGGCTAACGTGCAAATATTGAATATTACGAAATATTTTATATATCTGTTGACCCAACCGTTATAGCAACTGTATGGCTTCATAACGAAACTATATGTCTCAAAAGAATTTAAAAAGTGAAAATTTAATTTTAATTAAATTTTATTTAATAAGTGCTCTTAAACAATGTAGAAAAATATATGATACAACTTATAATTTTTTTTTTCCTCGCACGTCTAAGTGACCACACTGCACTTGATGGTAAGCGCAGTGCCGTCCAATTAGACTATCAAGTAGCGAGAAACAATATATCCCTCGCTGCTCAACGCTACCATGCCGGCCTGCTGTGTAGCTTCACACTACGCCATGGCATAAGAAGGTAAAGAAGCGGTCGAGGGTACTCATAAAGCCGCAACACGGCCAAATATGGTACCACAACTCTAGACCCCCGATAAAAATCAGAGGTAGACTGGCTGACCCGGAACACGACACACTTCCGTGTGTCACTGTGGCGGGTTTTACACCCTGTGTACGGTGGTCGCTATACGGGCGGGTATGAATATCCTACGACCAGCACATTGTCCTTAACATTACTAATTCTATTTAAGTGTATCCTGTACTGAAAGTGCTATACATGCAAAATTCTAATAGGTATTATCAACCTTTAAAAAATTAAAACCATCAACGTTGCAATGCGAACTACTGAAACTGCTTCAGACGCTTTTTAACCGACTTCAAAAAAGGAGGAGGTAACCAATTCGTCGGAATCTTTTTTTTATGTATTTTCCCCGATTACTCGAAGACGCCTGGACCGATTCGAGAAATTCTTTTTTTGTTTAAAAGGGTATACTTCCTAGGTTGTCCCAATGGCACCAAGTCAGTATCTGATGTTGGGATCTCAGAAAAATCAATGGCAACCCTCAAATTTTATATTGACGCATAATTTGTTTTTTATTGAAGTCGGTGTACTTATGCTATGACAAAGTCAAGGTCAAATCAAGTGTCAAATCAAAGGTCATCTGGGTACACTCTTAACTCGGCAACGATGTTTGATTACTCGTTACGGGCTATAACCGCCATTACCTAGTTTAACTTACTAATGGTTTATGTATACACGTGTATTACACATTAAATAAAACATATTATGCATATTTTATGGTATTAAATTTATTTTTAAACTGAACGTTTCGGAAACTTTATTTAAATTTATTTATTGTTTGTCTGATGTTGATTATTTAAATTTAAAGTGGAAACTTCACAGTATATTTTCGTGCTATAGAATGTGGAGAGTAACGCAGGCAACGATACATGACTGGATAAAGAGAAGCATAAAACAAAATGTGCAGGCCGGCATTTATGTCAACTTTGTACTCTAACTGGACGGCACTGTGCACTATCAGGTGCAGTAGAGCTAGTTTGCCGTGCCAGGATAAAAAAATACTGGATTGTTTTTATTTTTATAACAAATAGCCACAATAGTCATGGATGCAACATCGATTTTATATTTTAATATATACGCCCCGAGTCAATGACTTCTAAGTCCACGTAAAAAACTAATTATATGCAACGCACTGAATTATAAATTCTTAATAATATTCTAAAATGCGAATCTATATATATAAAACAAAACTTGTTTCTACCCATTGACTTTAGTACATATAGATCGCTGTTTCTACCTTTGTCCGTTATACACTTTGAAACCACTCAAGCGTTTTCAATGAAATTTTGTGTATGTGTGTGATATACACACAACAATATGATAGTTTTAGATCCGACCTTTGTCGAGATCTGAATTTCTTATTTTTTCAACGTAAATTCGGACTATAGAGAAGCGATTTATGGCAGGACAACTAAATAAACGTCTGCCCGGGACTACAAGTGACATATATAAAAAATATGTTTGTAGATTTATTTTTATGTTTTCGCGAATAATACAACATTATAAGAAAAAGTTTTTTAATTCATAAAAAGTACACCGACTTCAATAAAAAACAAATTATGCGTCACTATAAAATTTGAGGGTTGCTCTTGATTTAACTGAGATCCCATCATCAAATCCTGACTTGGTGCCAATGGGACCACCTGGGAAGTATACCCTTTTAAACAAAAAAGAATTTCTCGAATCGGTCCAGGCGTCTTCGAGTAATCGGGTAACATACATAAAAAAAATCCGACGAATTGTTAACCTCCTCCTTTTTTGAAGTCGGTTAATAAAACGAGTTTTAATGGTCTTATAAAGGTTTATTACGCGGGATTAAAAAGTAAATAAATCGCGATAAAATCCGTACAATTCATTTGTATTTAATGGTTTCTTTAATAGCGAAGAAGCAATGGAACAAAATGATTTAATTTTATAAACCGGAGTAATATAGGCTATGTTTATCCTTATGTCCTTTTTTTTGTCGCGGGGAAAACATTTTATTTCTGCCGCCCGCTCCGGGGGTAGCGGAATAAGAATAGAACGGTTATGCTGGACTAGCTAGTCTTACGACCCAGCATCCCCCTCGCACGGATGATGGCTATCCGTGCTGCCGCTGGGCCGAGTCCCTAACCCTACCTATGTACACCCGACACTACCAGCTAAAACCCCGCGGTGGCGGTGGTGGAATATGAGTTTATGTTACATTTTGTGTATTATGATGTATTTATTTCCGTAAAAAAACTATTTTTACTCAAACAGAGTCCCGGGCGAGAGCCAGTATTTTCTGAAGATCGTTAGAATATTCATATATTAACATTTATTATAATATTTATGCACATTATAATGTATATATGCATGGGCAAGGACGAACGCACACTATTTGTTTTTTTTTATCTTTGACATAAATTATACAATATTTAAATCAATTAAAACTAGGTGACCCGCGGGAATACTCCGCACCGACAGTGGGCAGTTACGTTTTTTTACCCTGGCACGGACAAGTGACCACACTGCAACTGATGGTAAGGGCAGTGCCGTCCAGTTAAAGTATCAAGGAGGCGAAGAAGCGTTCAAGGGTCTAGTGTCAGAAGGCCGCAGCACGGCCAAACAACGGTTGTACACTGGCTGACACCGGAACGCGAAAAACTTGCGTGTGCCACTATGGCGGGCTTTACACCCTGTGTACGGTGGTCACTATCCGGGCGAATATGAATATCCTACCGCCTGCAGCTCATTACCGTCCCATGTGATAGGCGAGCATATCGCCATACCGGGCACATCCAGACTCCGGGCTAATACTGACTATTTCGAGATAGAAAAGCACACACACACGCTCACCTGTAATACTATCTGCGGTGGCTCGTAATTGGCTTATTTATTGTATTCGTTTCGTTATATATTTCTCTGTTATTGATAGCTGTGAGCCATCCAAATAAAATAAAATACATGAGTGCCTACGTATGCATATTTTGAGTAAATTGACAGATACTTTAAATATTTAATGACTATCAACTAATTACTAAACATTAATTTAATAAAGTTCTTTCTTGTTTTTTACTATTGTTTGTTATGATTTTTTAATATGTTTATTGTTATCTACAAGTGCTAACTATATTGAAATAATGTAAGCAAATAGTATCTACATCCGTATTATAAAATACATATAATCACTACATAGTATAAAACAAAGTAGCTGTCGCTGTCTGTCCGTCCTATGTATGCTTAAATCTTCAAAACTACGCAACGGATTTTGAAGCGGTTTTCTTAATAGATAGAGTGATTCAAGAGGAAGGTATGTATGATACATGCATAATATTGATTGATTGTATACCTTTTCTTACAAAAATAACCTCCACGCGGGCGGAGCCGCGAGCAACATCTAGTATATGATAAGTATAATCTTGGTTAAAACACAAAATATTTCATACATTCATAAACATTCATGTTCATACGTTTATAAAAGCAAGTTGTACAAAAATATCTGTAAAGTAAGTTGATAATGTTAATTTAACAATATATGTATCGGGTATCCTTCATGTCTAAATAAACAAATGAAAAAAAATGTTAACGTAAGTCGCATTAACAACGCTGACGTCAAACTCATCAGGATTTTCCAGTACCTCGCCGACAATCAGTTTATATTCATATTTCAAACATACCTCATAGTGCGAGATTTGAAGTCAAACTAGACGAGCACGATAGAAAAAGTTGTTTTTTTTTTATCTTCTATGTATTAAGCCGATATTTTCTACTGAGTCACCTACAGTTATTTCGAATACCTATAAATTTATATTTCTGTTGATTATGCACTGTATAGTATAATAAGCGTCGTCCGATTAGAGTATCAAGTAGCGAAAGACAATCTATCCCTCACTACTCGCACCTGAGTCACGCTACCTGCTGAGCAGTCACACTATGCTTATAGGTACGGTAGCTGGCAAACTATTCCACAGCTTGATAACGCGGAATAGATACGAATATGCGAATCTCTTGTTTGGGGCCGAGGGAGTAGTAGACACCACGAATCTGTGGCTGCGCAAGCCAGTGCGCGTGGTTTTGGTGTGGAAGGGAGAGAATGGAATAAAATTAAACAATACTTCAGAGGATTCGCCATGAAAGAGACGATAGAACAGGCTAAGCGAGGAAATATTTGCTGGTTTTTTTTTTTTTTTTTTTTTTTTTTTTTTTTCTGGCGCGGCAAAGTGACCACACTGCACCTGATGGTAAGCGCAGTGCCGTCCAGATAGAGTATCAAGTAGCGAGAGACAGTCTATCCCCCGCTACTCAACACAATCATGCCGGCCTGCTGTTTAGCTTCTTCACATTACGCCTAAAGGACCCAGGATCATAGGAAGGAGGGAACACGGTAGCTGGCAAACTGTTCCACAGCTTGATGGTGCGGCAAAAATACGAGTTTGCGAACCTTTTGGTTCGGGCCGGGGTAGTAGACACCACGAAGCTGTGGCTCCGCAAGCCAGTACGCGTGGTTCTGGTATGGAAGGGAGAGGATGGGATAAGATCAAACAATTCTTCAGAGCATTCGCCATGATACAGACGGTAGAACACGCTAAGCGAGGAAATATCCCTACGCAGCTGTAGCGGCTCCAGGCTGTTACTCACGTCTGCATCATTCACAATGCGGATGGCCCGCCGCTGCAACCCATCCAAGGCATCGAGAAGGTACCTTGCGGAACCGTCCCAGAGGTGCGAGCAGTATTCCATTCCCGGCCGCACCTGCGCTTTATATAAGCGGTAGAGCTGACCAGGCGTGAAAAACCGCCGCACCCTGTTCAGGATTCCGACCCTGCGTGAAGTGGCGGATATTACGCCCTCGATGTGACTCCTTGGATTAAGATCGCAGCGGATATCCATACCTAGGACACTAAGGTCATTCCGCATTGCGAGTGGAACACCCTGAAGAACGGGGATTGGAGAAAACGGAGACTTCTTGCACGAGAACGCGCACACCTGGGTTTTCTTGGCATTAAACTCAACCCGATTCCTGGTACCCCATGATGAGATGAGATCCAAGGTCTGGTTGAGCTCAACGACAAGATCCTCTCGTCTCCTCTCAGTATCCGCCCGGCAACCAGGAGGCTTGCTGCTATAACGCCCATGAACCGTGCTGTCGTCTGCATAGCAATGAATGTTGCCAAGCGACAACATATCATTGATATGCAGAAGAAACAAGGTGGGCGAAATCACAGAACCTTGTGGTACTCCGGCATTTACTGACATGAGCTGCGAAGCGTGTCCATCAACGAGGACACGCATTCTACGCTCATGCAGAAAGCCGGAAATCCACTTGCACAGGTTGTCGGGCAGACCGTATGCCGGGAGCTTGGAGAGAAGGCCACGATGCCAGACCCTATCAAACGCCTTGGCTATGTCGAGACTCACAGCCAGAGCCTCGCCATGCTTGTCAATCGCCTCCCCCCAGTGATGTAATACGAACGCTAGAAGATCACCCGTTGATCGGTTATGACGGAAACCGTATTGGCGGTCATTGATCAACGAGTGATCCTCTAGGTAGCGAACTAATTGGCTGTTTATCAGTCGCTCCATGACTTTACACATCACTGAGGTTATGGCGATTGGGCGATAATTGTTAGGGTCTGACCTATCACCCTTTTTGGGGATCGGCTGCACATTAGCCTCCCTCCAAGATTCAGGCACAATACCTGAGAGGTAGGACGATCGGTATAGGCGCGTCAGTACAGGAGACAACTCCGCTGCACACTTTTTAAGTACAAGCGCTGGGATACCATCAGGACCACTAGCCTTCCGGACGTCGAGAGACTGCAGCTCACGCCGCACATCACAATGCCTGATACGGATATCAGGCATTGTGTGACCGCAACCGGGCAGCGTAGTTGGTAAATGAGCATTGCAGTCCTCGAGTCTCGAATTAGCCGCGAAGAGGTTTGCCAGTAAATCGGCCTTCTCCTGCGAGCTATGGGCTAGTGTTCCATTTCGATATCTCAGCGGTGGCAGCGAAGGGCGACAGAAATTAGATTGGACGGCCTTAGCCAAGCTCCAATAAGCACGACTGCTTGTTGGGTTATCGGCCAAAGCACATCCAATCTTGGAGACGCGCTGGGCATCCGCTTTAACATACGCCCTCTTGCAGACCTTGGCAGCACGGTTATAGGCTGCTTTGAGTGACTTGAGGTTGGGATCCTTCGTAGCGCGACCCCCGATCCAAGCACGATACGCCGCCTGTTTCTTGCCAACAGCATCGGCGCATGCACGATTGAACCAGGAGCGTCCTCGGCCCTTGCCTGCGATCTCAGAGGAAGGAATGTAATATTCCATTCCTATTCTGATCTCGCAAGCAATGGCGTCAGCACTCGCTGAAGGATCCTTTCCATCAAAGCAGCGCTGCTGCCAAGGGATGGATGCGAAGTAATCCCGCATACCATCCCAATCTGCCGACGAGTAGTGCCAGACCCTGCGCTTGACCTTCACGGGACGTGGAGGCAAAGCGCAAGGAACCGACGTCCCAACCAGGCAGTGATCGGAGGTACCCAGGGGAGCACCAACCGTCACTTTATACCCGGCTGGATGACTCGTCAGCAGTAGGTCCAGCAGAGAGGGCGCATGACTTGCCACATCTGGGATCCTGGTAGGCTGGTCCACCAGCTGTGTCAAGCCATTCGTCAAAGCGAATGCATGAGCAGTCCTGCCGGCATGGTCAGTTCTGGAGGAGCCCAACCACAACTCGTGGTGTGCGTTAAAGTCCCCCAGAACTACCAATTCCGCTGTTGGAAACTGCTCCTGCGCGTCGTCTGTCGCCTGGCTAATATAATTAAATAGCCGAGTTGTCTCTACGTCCCCGTCGTGTGACCTGTAAAGGCACACGTAAACCCGACTCTGGGAGCCGAGGTCGACGTGTACCCACAGGGTGGAGAAGGAGGGGTCCTCCATGCAGCGCAGACGGCGACAGCAGACGTCCGACCGAACATACAGGCATACCCCGGCCCTCGGCCTGAAGCTTTCTTCAAGCGAGTATCCGGGGTAAAGCAAGTATGAAGTATCGGTCGGACTACAAATCTGCGTCTCCGTCAAGAAGAGCAGAGCAGGCCGGGCCGTCTCAAGATGGTGGTGGACGGCATTAAGATTAGAATGGAGTCCGCGGATGTTAGCGAACTCCATTGTGAAGGCGGTGGTGGGGTTACGCACCGCTGTAAAACCTGCTCTCTTTGTATGCACTGACATGGAGTTATGGGAGGAGGAGGTGAAGAAGCGGTCAAGGGTCTAGTGTCAGAGTAGTCAGAAGGCCGTAACAAGCGCCGGTCCACTAAAAGAGCCGAGAGGAGGTGAGCTGATCCGCCGGACGGAAGGGCCCCCGTACCCTCCCGGGATAGGCCGCCGGGACCCCACATCCGGTCACCAACCGGCACGACGGACCCACCCAAGATTATGCGCGGCATGGTGGGGCAGCCTCTCGTGGTGGTTAGCCACGATTGGGCCCCTGTACTGTACCGCGGGCGGCCAGCGGTACCACCGTTTCTACAGGTCTCCCTGGCCGACGGATCAACACGCCTCCAACCGACTGTGAACCGGCTTATACCCGCACGGCCAAACATCGTACCCCAACTCTAGCCCCCCGACGATAACCGGACATACACTGGCTGATCCCGGAACGCGACACACTTGCGTGTGCCACTATGGCGGGTTTTTCGCCCTGTGTACGGTGGTCGCTATCCGGGCGGATACGAATATCCTACCACCAGCAGATGGTGGTAGGATATTCATATTCGTCCGGATAGCGACCACCGTACACAGGGTGTAAAACCCGCCATCGTGGCACACGCAAGTGTGTTGCGTTTCGGGATCAGCCAGTGTACATCCGGTTTTTGTCGGGAGTCTAAAGTTCGGTTACAATGTTTGGCCGTTTTGCGGCCTTCTGAGTACTCTGACTATTGTCAGAGTACTCAGAACCCTCGACCGCTTCTTCACCTTCTTGCCCATGGCGTAGTGTGAAGAAGCAGGCCGGGATGATTGTGTCAAGTAGCTGGGAATAGATTCTCCCGCTACTCGATACACTAATTGGACCGCACTGCGCTTACCATCAGGTACAGTGCGGTCACTTTGCCGTGCCAGTAAAAATAAATATCCGTAGCTGTAGCGGCTTTAGGCTGTTGGTCACGTCTGTGTCACACGCATGTCCATAATATAACATACATTTTTTTCATTAACAGATTTTAATACTGGGTTATTATTTTTACTTCTGCCAACCATTTTATTATTATTTTATTTTGTTAGGATCTCCAACGAAGAATACACTTTACATGTTCATTGGTTGTACTGTTGCAATTTGTGACTTGTTGATTTGTGCTTCCTCAATTATAGGAGACCACATCATGCAAAAGTACATCACAAACGACAAAAAATAAGATGGAAACCGAAATAAACTTAAAACTCTATAAATATTAAATTATTAATTTGGAAAGCTAATAAAAATTACATGAAATAAAATATTGAATATAAAACAAAAATATGAATAAGCCAAAAATAAGCCAAAATAACAAAAATACAAAAATTCCCATAATTATAATTGTAAAATATAATAATAATAATTTAGATTGTTTTATCAAACTTACGTTTTATAATAAAGGTCGACAAAAGAGGATTTGTCCTCTCTTTTGTCGTCCTGAATCAAAATTCAGCTGATGGAGAGTGGCTCAAATCGCGTACGAACCTCATAATACCATAAGACATCATGGGTGCGATGCCTCCTTTTCAGGGTATGGGGGTCGGAAACAGAAGAGCTTAACATGCAATCTATAGACTCACGGGTGCCTGTTTTTAAGGAAATCGGGGTCGGTGAGCTCTTTAACATGCAATATATCAAATATATATAATACTACTAACCCGCCCCGTGGGGAAAATGTGACACAAAATTTCCAAAAAGCTCAAATAAAAATTCTGTTGATCCAATGATGCTGATTTTTTGCGATATTTTGTAACAACGCATAAAAGAAGCAGAGGAACTCGCCGATTCCGAATCTGTATATATCTCAATATAGCAATATCTCAATATAGTAGCGATACCCAAGTTGGTTTCGGTACGGGCTGTCAAGACAAAAGTCGTATGTTCGAAACCTGCCCAAATACACCTCTGACTTTTCTAAAGTCACGTGTTTATTCATTGTTAATTTGCTTGATTTAACGGTGAAGGAAAACATCCTGAAGAAACCTGCATACTTGAGAATTCTTATTAGAATTTCAAAGGTATGTGAAGTCTACCAACCCGCATTAGTCCGGGGTGGACTAAGGCCTTTCTCATAGGTAGATCCCGTATACAGGCTGGTAGTATCATTATAGCAAAAAGTCTCTTAAATCAAATAGCCGTCCGTTGATATAATTTCCTAATAAATATGAATGGTATACGGACGGTGCGTTTGTGCAAACCTATGATTAATCTTGGCGAAACTGTGGCGAAATATTTGAAATGGCCGCATAGTATGTAGGTGACTGTTGATCGATGTAGAAAGTTGTTATTTTGAAAATTGTGGTCAAATTAGATGCTCGGTAATGAAATGAAATCGTTTATTGATCATGTAGGCAATTACATAGATCTTATGACAAGTCAGTACATAAAGAAAGAAATTTAACATAAAGCATATGAGCTTATGTATACATACCGTACATAGCATCATCAATACACTATTTTATCTGTTGATAATATATTTTTGGTAATTTTTAAGATTATATTATATTTAATATTATTCAAAGAAATACAAGTGAAATTAATATATTTTTAAGTCGGTTTCACTGGACCATGGGTATTTCCGAAACGTCGTTTGTTTTAAAACTACCACCGAATCCAAACGCGACCCTGCCTGAGAAGACCCGGCGAAACAAACTCAGCGGGCTTACATTACCGCTGGATACTACTATAGCGATGTTTGTTATGTTGGCCCCACGTTGGGCTCCAGTTTATAGCGAGGATGCCGGCCTGCGGCGAGGGCGCCGAATGAAATGCGTTCCGTTTGACGAAAACAATTTATTGTACAAATTACAGAACTGTACACACGTGAATCTACTAAGAAGGTGTCTTAGCTTTCAGCGAATAATCCCAAGGTGGAAGTCATTAACAGACTTCAAAAAAAGGAGGACATCAGACGATAGACGATGGAGACAATGGTTCCGATATTATGGTACGTAAAATAGATCCAATAGTCACACACATCATCTTCATCACACAAAATCTGCGACCTTAAATTCCCCAGCTATTCTGACTATATTGTTGCTACATTCAATTGTTGTAATTGTTCAAAAGTTTTGTCTTCGGTATATCCTCGGGCAAGAAGTCAAAAGCCACGTGTAACCGGTTCCCTCTGTCCCACTTTCCTAGCCCCGTCTTCAAAAGTCGCTGTTGTCCTCGCCAGTCTGTTGATGGCAATTCATAAGTTTCTGAGTCGTTTATTGTAAATAATACCAGCAACTTTTACTTTCTGTTTTGATCAATATATTATTTTCTTTATGCCTACGTGATCAATAAATAGTTTCATTTATTTATTTGTAACGACCATGGACATTTGCGAGGTGAAACAATTAATTGAAACGTTAATTGCTCGTGATAAACATGCAAAATTTAATTCTATATCAGATTTTCCGATCTAAAATAAATATTATTACTTTTTAAATAAATATAAAATCGCCTTCAAAAAAACCCAGACACAACTAAAAAACAAAAAATAATTGGTTACATTTACATCAATTAATTACATACAATTTAAATCAATTATTTTTGGAGTCTTGGAGGATACTTTTATAACCAATGTTAATGTTACATGGGTTTATATTTTGTTTTATTTGCTATTGATCAGAAAATAAAATACATAATGATACTTCACTATGTACTACTAGACTGCCTCGGCGGTGCAGTTCTAATTGCGCATGCGTTACGACTGTGCTGAGGTCTCGCGTCCGATACCCAATTTTTCTATTTAGAAATACTTAGCCCGGAGTCTAGAACTGAGCCCGGTATGGGAATAGGCTCGTCCCCTATCATATTATGGGACCGTAATAAATTCGGCGAAAATTACGTGTACTGATTGCACCTCTGCTCACCCCTACGGGGATTATAGGCGTGAGTGTATATGTAATTATACTTAAGCATCTCCATTGCGGTTTAAATTTAGTTGTAGTCATGATGTACATTATACGTAGAAATGGTCACTCGCTGATTACATTCTTGGCATTTTCCCGTGACTCAGTTACGAAAGGATGTCAAGAACTCTTAAATGTAAACGTTTGGATTTTGGACCTTTAATATTTAATAATATTGTCAATTGGTTTCATATTATGAATTTTTTGCCTTGGTTATATGCGAAACTGTATGCAAGGCTAATCTTTAAAAAGCAGCAGTTGGATGGTACGGAATGCCGAGACGAAAGTCGTTAATTCGAAACCAGCGCAAATGGCATACACCTCTGTCCTCTGATTTTTATAAAGTTACGTGGATATTCTTTAATTATTGGTTGCTTTAACGGTGAGGGAAAACATCATGAGGAAACCTGCATACCTGAGAATTCCCATAAGAATTTCAAAGGTATGTGAAGTCTACCAAGCTGCATTAGTCCGTGGTGGACTAAGACGTAACTCTCATTAGTAGAGAACCGTGCCCAGCAGTGGGATGATGTTTAATACAGTGCTGGTACTATATTCTTTATATTAAAGCATAAGTTAGTTAGAGAGGCAAAACCCTATTAAAGGTATGACAATACCTTTCCCACCGAGGCCAGACATAGGGTATATTTTTAAACCAACCTTGAAGGGACAAAAATTGGAATGGGAATTCAAGATATCATATATGGGATACTTATTTAATGCCTCGGTGGCGCAGTTGTAGTTGCGGATTCGTGTCGACAGCTGTGCTGAGGTCTCGGGTTCGATCCCTGGGTTGGGTAAAATGATATTGTATTTTCTATTTAGAAATACTCAGTATCAGCCCAGAGTCTGGCTTGTACCCGGTATGGCGATAGGCTCGCCCCTATCCCATTATGGACCGTAATAAATTCGCCGCAAAGTGGGTATACTGGTTACACCTTTGCCTACCCCTTCGGGTATTACAGGCGTGAGTGTATATGTATGTATGTACTTACTTAATAAAACTCTTAGGGGTTCACTCATTGAGTTTAAACAAATATTTGTAGCCAGCCATAATTTGTCTCGGCGCGGGGATCGAATATGGTGCCTTTCGTTTCACAGCCGGCTACTCACTGCAGTGCTCATAAAACTGTACACCGAAGATCTTTAATATATTAATTATGTTATTAATGGAAACTGAACGGCCTCGGCGAGACCTCCAGGCAATTGTCAAGGCAGGAAACAAGATGGCATTGCTTTTAGCAAAAAATATTATTATAAAATTGACCTAGTTTTGTGTTTTAGTAAAAATAAAAAATATATGAATACATCCTTGTACTAAATATCAGTTTTATTTTTATCTTTTAATACATTTATTTACATTGTTTGTATTTATTGATTACTAGCTGTTCAAGACTCCGCTCGCGTGGAAGTTTTTTTGTAAGATAAGGGTTTTTTTTACTGTCTGGATAAACAGACGAGCAGACGGGCCACCTGATGGTAAGTAGTCACCGCCACCCATAGACTTCTGCAATGCCAGGGCACAGCAAAGCCGCTGCTTACCGTTGAAGGACCACTCTTAAGCCTCGTTTAAAGAAGGACATGTCATAGCTCTCAGGGAACACCGGTGCAATAGTATATATCATGGAGGCATCTTCAGTTATTGCATCTTTCTATATTCTTTGAAAGCCTCCGTGGCGCAGCGGGCGAGTAGCTGTGAAACGAGAGGCCGTGGGTTTGATTCCCGCACCGAGACAAATGTTTGTGTAACAGACAGATAATAATTATTTTGGGGCTGGGTGTTGTGGGGCCGTAGTCCCTCGTAGTTGTTGATACACTCGATACAGGTTATCTAGTAGGAATGGGGCCAGAACTATGTGTGTGACTGTTGGGTTTATCTTTATATATATAATTCTACTGTACGTGTGTATGTCACTGAACTCCTCCTAAACGGCTGGACCGATTCAAATGATTTTTTGTATGCGTTTGGGTGGCGCCCTGGATGGTTGAGATTCACAAATCAGCCCGGCAGATGGCGCTGCAGTCGGTGTGGCGCTGCTTTTACGGGTAGGACGACGTCTGCCGGGCCCGCTAGTATTATTATATATTAGATATATAGTGAATTTATAAAAACCTTTTTTTCCTGGAATTAATCATATCCTATGTTAATCCGGCTTAATATCTGTGTGCCAAATTTCATCCAAATCAGTTCAGCCGTTTTGCTCATGATTGAGTAACAAATATACAAACATTCACAGTAATTAATATAATTTATTTATTTATAAATTATATTAGTAGGATGTCAAAATAAAATCTATAAGAGCAAGATCCCAGGCCCCAAGACGTTTTTATTTTCCCAGTTTTTTTATCCTGGCACAGCAAATTGACTACACTGCACCTGATGGCAAGTTCCAGTTAGAGTATCAAGTAGCGAGAGACAATCTATCCCCCGCTACTCAACACAATCATGCCGGCCTGCTATGTAGCTTCTTCACACTACGCCAGGGGCAAGGTGAAGAAGCTTGTGAGTGAAGTGACTTTAAGTATAAATAGTCGTCTTACACGAAGTACCGGCAGCTCTTGGTACAGTAGATCTGTTGGATAGCGGAAAGGCTTCGAAGGTTTTGCCCCATGTAAGAACTAACTATGCTCAAAACACATTCACGTTTAGAGTCTGTAATGAGTACTAGACTGTATTTACCTTTAATTAACAATTAGTTGCTAATCATAATGTAATTTTTTGTTTTAATGTTACTTTTTATTTATCCTCTATACTAATTTTGCTCTTGCTGTGACATTGCGGTTTTTCTAACATTTATTTATTGAAACTTTACTGGTCAATGTATTTATTAGTTTTACTATATTAATGTTATATGCATAATTGTACTGTTTGTTTTCCTAATAAAATAAAGTAAAATAAATAAAAAATAAAAGTGTTATGGCATCCTGACAAAATCGGGTCTAGACACATGTTCAACTTTCCTTATAAAAATAACAAAGAGAAAGTAAAAACGTTGCGTCTTGTGCATCCGACACCTCATCTTCAACCGATGTTTGTATGGCGATCAGTGTTCAAATCATCAAGGACATTGGCATATATTATAATTATAGAATTAAATCACCAGAATATTGTCTTGAACCGAGGTCCTTTGTCAAGGCTGTGAACGCAATGCATTTGAATAATGGCGCATATAAGGAAATAAAATGAGTTCTAATGGCTAACATTCATTTATATAGCAAAGAACTCGCCCAGACTTAGCACGTTTACTGAGAATGCTTAGGTTATAGTTCAAGAAGTTATTATTTTTTTAACCTGAGTGACTACACTGCACCTGATGGTAAGCGCAATGCCGTCCAGATAGAGTATCAAGTAGCGAGAGACAATCTATCCCTCGTAACTTAGACAAACATTCCGGCCTGCTGTTCAGCTTCTTCACACTACGCCATGGAGCAAGAAAGAGAAGCTTCTTCTCTGACCCTAGGGTCAGAGTACTCAAACGGCCGCAACACGGCCAAACATCGTACCCCAACTCTAGACCCCCGACTAAAACAGGATGTATACTGGCTCACCCCGGAACGCGACACACTTGCGTGTGCCACTATGGTAGGTTTCACCCTGTGTACAGTGGTCACTATCCGGGCGAATATGAAGATCCTACCACTAAAAAAATATATATACGGCTGTAATGTACAGTATTCTCTGGTAATAAACTATGATATATCGGCTCGTTTGCTACACACAACGTCTTCACACCGCACCGGTCAAACAACACAATATTCTATCTGCCCGCGGTTTGTGTTGGGTATAGTTCGAGACGACAGATGGATATAATTATAAATAAGTGCATACACTACAATGGCTTTTCAATTTTCCATGTGTCTTCCCAAAACAGCAGTTTTTAGCTTCGAATAAAATTGTCTAATGAACCAACCTGACCAGATTATTTCTAAACCAAAAAATGTGTGAACGAGCAAAAAATGTATTATAATATTTTATAACATTCTAACAAAAAGTTACAATATCATAGAAAAAATTCTACATCTGTGCTGATCGTTAATTTTTTATGTGTCTTGAGAAATCAAGCTTTTAGCGTAGATTATACTTAAAAAAAACAGTGTCAGCTTAAGGCTATATACACCAAGCTATAGAAACACCGGTTTAAGCGGAGGTTTCGGACTCACGAGATGCAACGGTTTTTGTGGTTTTTATTTATTTTATTTTTCGTTAGGAAAGACCATAGTTCTTTTTTTAGTTTGTATGATACGTGAATATGTATAATATTGATCACTGCATCTTGTTACGTAAATTACTCGCAGCCGGTATTAGGGGCAATTTGTTCAGATGGTTCAAGTCATACGTTGAAAATCGCACTCAGGTAGTAGTTTTAAACGGTTATAGTTCTGCTACAATCCGTATACCTTCGGGTGTACCACAAGGGTCGCTCTTGGGACCACTACTATTTATTATCTTTATTAATGACATAGGATCATGCTTCAATCACTCTAAGATAATTCTTTACGCTGACGATATGAAAATATTATGTCCCGTCACAAATCATGATAGCTGTCGCAACCTTCGACAGGATCTTACCAACTTACAAGATTATTGTCTTCGCAATAAACTTGAACTAAATGTGTCCAAGTGTTTTGTTTGTACATTCACTCGTAAACATAACCCTATTATGTTCCAGTATAAGCTTCATGATACTGTAGTCAATAGAACGGACGATATCAAAGACCTGGGCGTCACCTTTGACTCCAAGCTATTCTACAACACTCACATCGAGAATATCATCAATAAGGCTAACAGGGCACTTGGCTTTATTTTAAGATTTGCGGCAGACTTGAAAAACGTAAAAACATTTAATATCCTTTACTGCGCTTTTGTTCGTAGCCACCTAGAATATGCTTTTCAGGTATGGAACCTGAATTACAATATATATATCGATAGAATTGAGTGTATTCAAAGACGTTTTTTGAGATTCCTACAGTTTAAAACACGGAATTATACATCAAACTATAATGTTAGATGTAAGAGATTTCACTTTTTGCCTTTATATGAGCGCCGACGTATTGCTGACTTGACATACCTCTTTAAAATAGCCAATGGTGGCTGTTAGTTGTCCTGAACTGTTGAGTAGCATAGGTCTCATTACACGTACCGTAACGTTGCGTAGGCCTACTTTATTACATGTGCCATGTGTTAACACTACGTATAGACATAACAGCTTCCTTATACGAGTGAGCAGACTTTTCAACGATCTGTCATGTGATATTGATTTGGATTTGTTCAATACCAGTGTTTCTCGGCTAAAATATTTACTTGTGAATGTTTTTTTTTAATACATAATTAATATAATTGCTATGTGTTGTTATGTGTGCTATCGACCGTAGACGCTATACTTTTTTTTACTATCTGTGAAAACTTCTAATTGGCTTTTAATTCTTGTATTTATATATCTTTAATGTTTTTGTATGCTAGCTGTAAGTTTTCCAAATAAAATACACATAGTAGATTTCCATACAATTAGCATTAGAGATCGGCACCATCTTTTTAAGATATTTTTAACCGACTTCAAAAAAAGGAGGAGGTCAACAATTCGTCGGATATTTTTTTTTCGTATGTTACCCGATTACTCGAAGAAGCCTGGACCGATTCGAGAAATTCATTTTTTGTTTAAAAGGGTATACTTTCCAGGTGGTTCCATTGGCGCCAAGTCAGGATCTGAGGATAGGATCTTAGAAAAATCAAGTGCAACCCTCAAATTTTATAGTGACGCATAATTTGTTTTTCATTGAAGTCGGTGTACTTTTTATGAATAAAAAACTTTTAACTTATATTGTTACGGTAGACCCTGTTTATTAAAAATATCGGAGGATTTCTAAGAAAAAATATATGGGTAGATTGATAAATCACAGACTGAGCGGGGTGAAAGTTTGTAATAAAAGAGCGATCCTCGGCGTACCAAAGTTCAGTCTAGCTCAGTCTTGCCCAGTTTGTGGCCAATTCAAGTAGCCCGTTTGCAGTTCCATCATTGCGTGTACAGTTTTCCTCGGTGCAGTGTGTTTTTAGTCGTTTTGCTAACAGTATATTATTAGAGAATTCTTATAAAATTTATATTGAGACCTGATTAAGACAGAAAGTTTCGTAATGAAGCCATATTTAATGTATTTTTATAGAGCTACTCGGTGAGCAGACTTCTGAGGAATCTCCATTTACACGTTTGCGCGATGAAGCTGGTGGTAGGATATTCATATCCGGCTGGATAGCTCGCATCGTACACAGGGTGTAAAACCGCCATAGTGGCATACGCAAGTGTTTCGCATTCCGGACTCAGCCAGTGTACATCCAGTTTTTGTCGGGGCTCTACAGTTGGGTACGATGTTTGGCCACGTTGCGGTCTTAGAGTACTCCGAGACTAGATCCTCAACCGCTTCTTCACCTCCTTGCTCCATGGCGTAGTGTGAAGAAGCTACACGGCAGGCTGGCATGATTGTGTTCAGTAACGAGGGATAGATTGTTTCTTTCTACTTTATACTCTAACTGGACGGCACTGCACTTACTTGCCGTGATGTTAAAAAATCTAACTTTTTGAAGTTACGTGTGTATTTATTGTCAATCGTGAAGAAGCCTGTCTGAGGATTGTATATAAGAATTTCAAGGGTATGTTTTAACAAGCCACATTAGGCTAGCGTGGTGGACTAAGGGCTAAACCTCTTATTAATAAAGACCTTTTTTTTTTTTTTTTGTTGTCGCGGGGAAAGCGTTTTATTACTACCGCCCGCTTCGGGGGGAAGCGGAATAAGAATAAAACGGTTATGCTGGACTAGCCGGTCTTACGACCCAGCACCCCCCTCGCCCGGATGATGGCTATTCCGTGCTGCCGCTGGGCCGAGTCCCTACCCCCTATGTACACCCCACCCGACACTACCAGCTAAAACCCCGCGGTGGCCTTCTTCAGCGCATACGGAGCGATCCCGGGGTATTCTAAGGAGTGCTAGAATTGCTGCCGGAACCGCCCCTGCGCGGTGCCTTTTACGGGCCCATCTCCATGTGGGGCTTAGGAGCCCCCGCGCACCGAACAACGACAGCTAACGAGGCCTTACCACCCGCGCTGCCGTCCATCTCGGGGTCGCACGATGCACCGAAATTGGAGTGCATCGATATGGGCTGACAGCCCCCCGCTGCACACCCGCGACCCCCGATGGCCCCAATTAGTCGCCTCCTACGACAGGCAGGGGTTACCGTGGTAGAATTCTCTAAACGCCCCCATTCCACAGGGCGGTTATTAATAAAGACCTGTCTATAGTCAGGCAGTGTATAGGCTAGTAATATAAACTAAGGCGTGATTACGCAGAAAACTGGTTTTTCCTAAGGTCACACATAACTTTACCCATCACCTTTACATAATCAAGTACACATTGCTGCTTATTGAGTATAAAACAAAGTTCCTAGTAACATGCATGTTTGCTTTTAACAAAGTGTATATTTAAGTTTATTTAAGTCATATAAACTCACACCTCTAATCCCCTAAGGGGTAGGCAGAAGTGTAAGCTGTGCCACTTCTCGCCAAATTGATTACGGTCCCATAATGTGATAGGGGGCGAGTCTATCGCCATACCGGGCAGAATTCCAGACTCCGGGCTGATACTGAGTATTTCTAAATAGAAAAACCTAACATCACTTTACCCGACCCTGGGATCGAACCTGAGAACTCAGCACAGCTGTCATAACGCATGCGCAATTACACTTTGCCACGGAGGCAGTGAATGTTCATTTTATATAAATGTAAATTAATAATGATCATTGCTAAGCGCGATATTCAGGGCCGATTCAGATATTATAGAGCCGATCAGGCATTTTTTTAATTTAAAATAATTAACCATAATAAAATTACATAAAGTTGTTATAAAAAGTTGTTAGCGCATAAGCGTTATCCAAAGTTTGTGAATGAATTTGTATGTACGGCTGACTATACAAATAGTATTTAAGTTTAAAGTAACAAAATATTATTCGTTTGAATTTACAAGTTTTACAAGCGTAGTGTAATCTGAGGGTGACGGTCACGCGGGTTCAGTGCTTTTCCCTATCCTGAAAGTGCGTAATGTGAATAAAGGTTTCACTCCAAAACATACATACGGACTACGGAGGAATTTGAATGTAACAATTTGTTAAAATCCAAATAACATTACTATTTCTCTCTTTTTTGTACATGTTAAACCATTAATTTTTACTTCTCGAATTCTGTTTTTAAACTCCCTAGTTGTTCCGATCAAGAAGGTCCAATCAGCCGAGTGCTGCCATCTATTATCCCTAATCCACTGCTACCATGTTTAATAATCATTTCTGAAAATTCTGAAACTTTCTGCTACCAGCCATTTAGGCTGCAGATCGAAAATATAAGTACATACGTTTAAAACATAACCCTCCTATCTTGGGCGGTCGGGTAAACAATTGACCTTTCAGAGTTCCGCTTCATTGTTTCAATAATTGTTGTAAGCATTTGTATTTCTTTTGTTAAGTCAAAGCAATAATAAAATGCAATTATCATATTTTAATACACTTTACTTTGTATGATTAATGATATATTACAAAGTATATACTATGTTACACCAGACATAAATCTGAATAGAAGGAGCACTATATAATTTGACAGATAGCGGCTGACAAACGAGAGGCTGTGGGTTCAATCCCCGCACCAAGACAATTGACAAGTGTTTAGTTCCGGTCTAGGTGTTGTGTAGTCCCTCCTAGCTGATACCCACGATACAGGTTTGACCAGGTGTATGGTCGGGACTATGTGTGTGACTGTTGATTGACAAATTAAAATTAAATTGACGAATTAGCTTTTGTAATCTATCTTATAATAAAGCACAATATTTCAGAATATACAAACACCGTTAGATTCAGACGAGTGTTATAAATACCAAATAGTAGCGATAGACTAGTCAATAGTGGGTGCGGATTGTCAAGAGGAATATATTTTGTTATCTTGGCACGGCAATGTGACACACTGTCCACACTGCACCTGATGGTAATCGCAGTGCAGTCCAGTTAAAGTATCGAGTAGCGAGAGTAGGTCTATTCACCGTTACTCAAGACAATCATGCCGGCCTGCTTCTTCACACTGCACCATGGGCAAGAAGGTGGAGAAGCGGTCGAGGGTCTAGGGTAGTGTCAGAGTACTCAGAAGGCCGAAAACCGGCCAAACATCGTACCCTAACTCTACACTCCCGACCAAAACCGGATGTACACTGGCTGACCCCGGAACGCGACACACTTCCGTGGGGCACTATGGCGGGTTTAACACCCTGAGTACAGTGGTCGCTATCCGGGCGGATACGAATTTCTTACCACCAGCAGAATGTCGTATGTATAAAACTAGCCCAAACCGCATACACCTCTGACTTTTCTAGAGCTACGTATTTGTTCATTGTTAAATCGCTTGCTTTAAGAGCGAAGGAAAACATTGTGAGGAAACCTGCATACCTGAGAATTCTTATACGAATTTGAAAGGTACTTGAAGTCTACCAACCCGCGTTAGGCCAGGTGATGGACTAAGGCCTAACCCCTCTCATTAATAGAGGAGACCCGTGCCTAGCATGTGTTATTATTATAAATACCAAGCCTCATGTAATAATACGAATAAAACTAAGACCACATAGCGAAAAATCAAGATTATGCTAATTTTGGATATTCACAATAAACCGTCGACGTGTACAATATTTTTTACAAGAATCATAACATATTCTAGCGTCATTTGTGATCGCGTCTTCTTCCTTGTCGTAAATCTGCTAATTTATTATATACTAGCTTTTGCCCGCAGCTCCGCCCGCGTGGAAGTTGTTTTTGAGAGAAAAGGCATACTATCCATGGAGGCATATTACGCTATTACATCCCTCTAGCATCTGCCCAGTAGCCGGTTGCCGGGCGGACACTATGCGGAGACGCGAGGATCTTGTATTTGAGCTCAACCAGACCCTAGATCTCATATTTTCGCAGGATATCAGGAATAGGATTGAATTCAGTGCCAAGAAAACATAGGTGTGTGCATTTTTATGCCACAAATCCCCCTTTTCTCCAGTCTCCACTTTCAGGGTGTTCCAATGACAATGCAGAATGATGTTAGGATCTTAGGTGTAGATATCGGATTTAATATTGCGGCGGCGATTTCTAACGCCCGGTCAGCGTATATTAGCTGCTAATATAAAGCGCAGGCACAGCCGGGAATGGAATACTGCTTCCACCTCTGTTATGGTTCCGATAATTGCTTGCTCGATGGTTGACATGTATTGCAGCGACGGGCCATAATGCATTATGAATGATGCAGACGTGACCAACAGCTTAGAGCTGCTACAGCAGCCCAGAGACATTTCTTCGCATAACATGTTTTTTTTTATTCTGGCGTGGCAAAGTGACCACACTGCACTTGATGGTAAGCGCAGTGCCGTCCAGATAGAGTATCAAGTAGGGAGAGATAGTCTATCCCCCGCTACTCAACACAATCATGCCGGCCTGTTGTTTAGCTTCTTCACATTACGCCTAAAGAACCCAGGATCATAGGAGGGAGGGAACACGGTGGCTGACAAACTGTTCTACAGCTTGATGGTGCGGCAAAAATACGAATTTGCGAACCTCTTAGTTCGGGCCGGGGTAGTAGCCAGTACGCGTGGTTCTGGTATGGAAGGGAAAAGTTTGCCAGTGCACGTGTTCCCTACTTTCTGTATTCCCGGGTTTATTAAGCGTACTATAAAGAAGCTTCTGACTGAAATGATTGTGTCACTTTGCGAGGCATGTTTGTCCTCGCTACTTGATAGTCTACTTGGACAGCACTGCGCTTATTATCGGATGCAATGTGGTCACTTTGACGTGCCAGGATAAAAAAATAGTTTTAGTTGTACTCGTGTACATCAAATTATAATAAAAAAACATAAAATATTACGCAAGCACCTTAATAATAATAAAGAGTTTTTTAATTCATAAAAAGTACACCGACTTCAATAAAAAACAAATTATGCGTCCCTAGAAAATTTGAGGGTTGCCCTCGATTTTTCTGATTTACCATCATCAGATCCTGACTTGGTGCCAATGGGACCACCTGGGAAGTATACCCTTTTAAACAAAAAAAGAATTTCTCGAATTGGTCTAGGCGTCTTCGAGTAATCGGGTAACATACATAAAAAAAAAAGATTCCGACGAATTGTTAACCTCCTCCTTTTTTGAAGTCGGTTAAATAAAAATAGCGTAATCATGTATACGTACACTATGTACATATTCATCGACCCACTGCTGGGCACGCGTGGCGTCCTCTATTGAAAACAACAATTCACATCAAGCGAGTGCTAATTTTACAGCTAAAGCCTAAAATTTAATTTTGCCCTGCAACCGAGATCTAAATGTACATACATATACATATACACTCACGCCTGTAATCGCCGAAGTCATTATGGTCCCATAATGTGATAGGGGGCGAGCACATCGCTATACCGGGCACAATTCCAGACTCCGGTCTGATACTGAGTATTCCTAAACAAAAAAAACCAATATCACTGTACCGGACCCAGGGATCGAACCCGAGACCTCAGCACAGCAGTCGTAACGCATGCCCAATTACAACTGCGCCACCGAGGCAGTCTAGTATTAATCAGGCAGATTTAAATGTATTAGATGATTATATTATATTAATTATTATAGCAGCGATAGCCTAGTTGGTTGCGGTACGGACTGCCAAGACGAAAGTCGTATGTTCGAAACCCAAGTGGCATACATCTCTGACTTTATAACCGACTTCAAAAAAAGGAGGAGGTTCTCAATTCGACTGTATGTTGCTTTTTTTTTTTATGTTTGTTACCTCGTTTCTCTGTACTGTGTGAACCGATTTCGACCATTCTTTCTTTGATTGAAAGATGGTGCTTGTCATTTGGTCCCATAAAAATATGGTGAAGATCTGATGAATATCTTCGGAGCTGGAGAGGGTAACTCCTTAAAATTAAGTAGTATTCCAGTGGTTCTTTTTGCATTACGTTCATTATAAAAGTTAAGTTTCAGTGAGAGAGGGTAAAAGGGGTGGGGGTGAGGGAGGGGGGTGATAAAATTAAAATACACGTAAATTCTAATATCTTCAGCAGATTTTAACCGATTTTATATAATTTACCACTAAAAAGCAAAAAATAAATTATTACTTTTTAAATAAAAATTAAACCGCCTTCAAAAAAACCCAGACACAACTAAAAAGCAAAAAATAATTGGTTACATTTAAATCAATTAGTTATATGCAATTTAAATCAATTATCTAAAGTTATGTGTGTATTAAATGTTAATTATCGCTTGCTTAACGGTGAAGGAAAACATCGTGAGGAAACCTGCATATCTGAGGATTCTTATACGAATTTCGAAGGTATGTGAAGTCTACCAACCCGCATTAAGCCAGCGTGGTGGACTACGGCCTCACCCCTCTCATTAGTAGAGGAGGCCCGTGCCCAGCAGTGGGACAATGTTTAATACATGGCTAGTATTATTATATTAACTCGCGGAGAATCTTGACATGTCGATTTAGAATTTTTGTTATCCTGGCATCTGGCAAGTGATGGGAGCGAATCTTTCGCCACACCGGGTACTATTCCAGACGCCGGGTTGATACTGAGTATAAAGATGAAAAATGTAATATAATTTTACCCTACCGTATCGAACCCGTGACCTCACGCACAGAAGTCATACCGCATATGCAGATACAACTGAGCTACCGGGACAATCTTCGACTGCCTCGGTGGCGAAGTTGTAATTGCGCATGTATTACGACTGCGGTGCTGAGGTCTCGGGTTCGATCCCCGGGTCGGGTAAAGTGATTTTGGGTTTTTCTATCTAGAAATACTCAGTGTTAGCCCAGAGTTTGGACCCTGTGCCCGGTATGGCGATAGGCTCACCCCCTATCACATTATGGGACCGAAATTCGGCGAAAAGTGGTTACTTAAGTGGTACTGGTTACACCTCTGCCTACCCCTTCGGGGATTACAGACGTGAGCGTATATGTACAATCTTATCTTACACTAATTATAGCATTTTTTTCGAAAAAATGTTTGGCCGTGATTCTTTAAATTGATATAACTTTTTTATTTATGAACCGATTCGAATAAAAAATACCCTAAGTCCTAAGTGAAGCTTACCACAATACAATAGTGAAAACCACAACCAAATCGGTTTAGCCGTTTCTGAGATTAGCGTGAACAACGGCACCAACAAACAGACAAAAATTCTAAAAATCACTGATTTGAGTTCTATTGCGTTAATAAAGACCCCCAACCATACATTTTCTCATATATCTTCCATGTACAGACATCGATCAGTTACAAATATATTATATGTATAAATAATCTGATACATATGTACATGGTATATGAAAATTAAGATTATTTCCCGTGTTTCACATTCCGGTATCCCGGGAAAAATTGCGTTCCCGGAAATATTTGTTCATAAATAATTAAGAAACATATCACATTAAACATTATTTCGTATTAAATGACTATTCCCCTCATTAGTAGAGGTCCGTGCTCGGCAGTAGGACATTGTTCAATACCGAGCTAGTATCATCTGTATATATAAAAGAAGAAACTGACTGACTGACTGACTGATCGATCAACGCACAGCCTAAACGGCTGGGGATAGAGACTTGAAATTTTGACAGTAGGTACCTTTTATCACGTAGGCATCCATTAAGGAAGGGTTTTTGGAAATACCACCCCTAAGGGGGTAAAATAGGGGATGAAAGTTTGTATGAAAATCCGTCATTTTTGAAGTTAAATTCATGAAAATTAGTATTTGGCATTTTAGTTAAAAATAAAAAATATATGTTTCAGGATTTTTGGAAATTCCACCCCTAAGGGGGTAAAATAGGGAATGGAAGTTTGTATGAAAATCCGTCATTTTTTAGTTAAACGCATGAATATTGGTATTTTGTATTGTATACTTTTTCTCCCAAACATGACCTCCACGCGGGCGGAGCCGCGAGCAACACCTAGTATTATTATAATTGCAATCGCTAAAATAGAAAATGAGAGTAAAATACTTTTGATAATACAAGTACATTGTATCTCGTGAGCACACCACACCTGATGGTAAGTACAGTGCCGTCAAACGTATCATGCGGTGAGAGAACTGTCCCTCGCTACTCGACACAATCACACCTGCTGAGTACCTTCACACTACGCTTAAGGGCCCAGGATCATAGGAGGGAACACGGTAGCTGGGAAACAGTTCCGCATCTTTATGGGTTAGGCATGTGTCAAACTACTAATTTATATTTTACCTATGATCTATTTTTTTTCTGATTCGAGTCCTTACAGTAACTGCCTCTTTAAGTAATAGGATGTTATTAAATGAACACTTAACCTTACAATAGACACTTAAAGTATATTATTTACAGTGTAAAATAGCCTTCCAGGCATTGTAGAGAGCTTAGAAATATGTTTTTATATGAAAAGTATTGGATTGTATTCCAGAAAATGAAATATGGACACCATACTAATAAATAAATGCATTGCATTCGGAAACAGCAGATCCGTCGTAGTCGGTGATAATCGGTTTTGTTCGGAATCGGTTCATCACGTTCCCGAAATATTACTCTCGCTATATGATAATCTAACTGGACGACACTGCGCTTACCGTGTCAGGACAAAAAATTAAACAAAGAAATATCATCAAGTAACGTCATTGGTAAATAACATTTTTTTAACGGCCACCGGTAGTTATTCATTTTAACATTGACAATGAATGCATTTCGAAGTGTTAGAAATCACACTGCGTTATTAAATTACGTAAAAATTATGTATGTAACATATACCCGTGGTTATGTAATACGCAGTATGTATGAATATTAGTGGACCCGACGGGTCACTATTAATGAATACATGCATACGCTTAACTAAGTCAGACATTACAATGTAAATATGTAAATTTTACAGAACTTTATTTTGTAAGTAAAGCCGTTTTACATAATGATGACTCGCGTTTTTAATGACGGTTCATCACACCTTAAGGCGATACCCCACATGACCTTGACGATGACCGCTGATAGCTCCATACAAATACCAGATGAAGCTGATTCAGCTGATGAAGATGATTTCGGGAGATATGCAGCGTTCTTATTGCGTAGGAAAGGCGTGGTTGTGGTTAGATCCATTTTGGTTTCTTATGTTTACGCGAAATACATTACATAAATTTACATTGAAATAAAACTAATTTTAAGAGTTATATCGCGGTTTAGTTTGTAGTCCCGGTTTTTAGAAAGCTTTACAGCCTTCATGGTCACGGGGCGGAATTAAGGCTATCACTTACTTTTCAAGATTTTTCGTACATTACTTGAGAGCACTTATAGATATTGCAGTGAAACATTTTTTATAATTAAGCCACATTTACATATATTTTATACTAGATGTTGCTCGCGGCTTCGCCCGCGTGGTAAGAAAAGGTGTAAAATCCATGGAGACATCTTAAGCTATTACATCTTTCTATATCATGCTATCCCATATGAATCGTGCATTTTCCGGGATAAAAAATTCTATGTCATTCTCAGACCCTCAATTAACACTATGTAAAAAATCATGTCGATTGTGTGTAAAACAAAAATGAAACTATCCCACGGGAACCGTACATTTTTCCAGGATAAAAAAGCCTATGTTTTATTCCAGACTATAATCTATCTCTGTGCCAAATTTCAACCAGATCCGTCCAGCCCTTCTGACGTGATTGAGTATCAAACATCCATCCATCCATCCATCTAAACATTTACATTTATAATAGTAGTAAGATAGTAATTGGGTCAGCAGACTTCCCGCCAAATCTAGGAATGAAATTTTCATTAGAGTCAATAGTAGCTACTAAGTTAAGCTCACGACGATCCTTAACAATACAGTCTAGTTAGATAGCTCCATAGATTACATACAACTTAGCTTCATCAACAGTGGGTTGTAGGTTCGATTACACTGAGACCAACGTTTGAACGTTGAAGTAGCGGATATTACACCCTCGACACGACTCCTTGTATTAAGATCACAGTGGGTTTCTGATTCAATAGATATTTTGATTTGATTTATATTTATACCTAGTCAGGTCATAAATTCTGTCACATGTTTAATATAAAATAATTGAAACAAGTTTATTCATTATGTAACCATTTATATACCAAAATGAACTTAACAAAACATAGATTCTTATGACACTAAAGTTTATTCAAAATGACCTCCGTGATTTTGAATACAGGCCTTCAATCTGCGCGGCCAGTTGTCTATCGCAGCATAAACGAGGTCCATGTCAATATCGGCGGCTGCCTTAATCAAGGATGTCTTGAGTGATTCCAAATTGGGATGAGGCTTTGAGCACGCCTTTTCCTCCAAGTGTTGCCATATCTTGTAATCTAACGGATTCAAATCTGGACTGGAGGAGGGCCAGTCTTCGTGCCGGATGAAGTCGATTTCACGCGCCGCCAGCCAGTCTTGTGTGCTCTTCGCTCTATGAGCTGGCGCCGAATCTTGTTGGAATACCCAGTGCCTGTTATTGAACATGGTATGAGAAACAGGTTCCACAAGGTTCGTCAGGACTGTATTTTGATACACAACTGCATTCGTTTTTACACCTTTCTCACAAAAATGTACCTCTGTTAAGCCCCAATAAGAAACTCCCAACCATACCATGAGTGAGGATGGAAAATGACCTCGTTGGACACGCGGAATACGGTTGCTCGCTTCTTCACTACTGTGTGCGTACACCTTATCATTTTGTTTGTTGTAGCTCTCTTCTACGGTAAAAATTTTTTCATCTGAAAAAAGAATTTCCCGATATTTTTTTCCCGCGTACCGCTTCAACAAAGCGCGGCATCTCTTCAGTCTCAGGTCCATTAGACGAGCATTCAAACGATGTCCTGTTTTTCTTCGATATGCCCGAAGCCCTAAGTCTTCATTTAACACCCTTTTCACCGTGGTTCTGCTTAACCCCATCTGAAGGGCCAACAGTTTCTGCTTACGTTTGGGATTTCTTTGAATTCGCGCCTTCACAGCTTTTATCACTGCTGGAGTCCTAACAGACCGAGGGCGACCACTTCTTGACCTGTCATCTACACTAGAGTCTTCATTGTATCGTTTGATGGTACGATAAACGAATCTTTTGGTTATATTCAAAGGACAATGGCGAAATCGTAGTTACAAAAAAATATTGCGTTTAGGAATTTCATACTTTGTAATCGAAATATTATTATTTTGCATGATTTTACAGCATATTAACAATAGCTGTGTAAGTATAGATAAGTTGTATAATTTATTAAAAATCTCAATTGATTTTTTTGTAACGTGTTATGGCCGTAAGTTTTTTTTAATGAATGGCTTAAGGTCTTTTAGGCCAAAGAAAAATCTTTTTCATAAGAATTCTATAAGCCGTTAAAAAAAACTATAAAATCAATGCAAGTGTGTGTGTCCCTACAATTACAAATAACAAAAATAAATCAGCTTTACTTTTTACCAACTTAGTGAATGACTGGATCGTCTGTTATTTGGCTGTATAGTTACGACCATAGCTTATCTTATTTAGGAAAAAAAAAACACTACTTCCGTCATTTCATACTGACATATTGGGACATAGTTTAAATCTTCTATAAATCAATGGTTTAAATACACGAATACTTGAAAGATTTCACTTAGAAAATAATCTAGCAAACATGACTGTGGCCAGTGGCTACAAATGTGATCTGGAGATCGGCTAATTTCCAAAGCATAGCAGACCAATATAATATGCTATATTTGCCGTGAGAACGTACCAAATTCGACAAACACGTTCCTATTATGGTGAACATGTACGTTTCCACGGTAGTTCTTTAATTGAAGTGTGCAAAGAAACAATTAGTTCATCTTAATTTAATTTAAGAGGCAGTTCAGATACCTTATTGATAAGAGGTAAAATAAAATCACACCATGTTTCAAATAAGCAGTATTATGTTTAATTACTGGTCCGACCAGGCTGGTCGAGCAGGCATTATAGAATACTATTGTAGTTGCTTGGTTGTGCGTCGTACAGTGGGCTGCTGCGCTCATACCATGATAGTAATCTGGTATTTGGGACGGGCCAGACATTAAGACATATCTGCCCCTGCAGCATTTTTAGATATATAAGATAGGATAATTATGAAGATGAATAAACATTAAAAAAAAACAGTGTTTTATTTTTATTTAGAACCCGTTTTTATTTTCTAATTTAATTTCTAAGTCCAGGATTTAGGGTCTGAAGATATTTTCTGCACAACTATTGACAAACTCTGTGTCTTCCATTCCAACTTAGTTTGTATTGAAATAAATTATATGTGGCTTATGTTACTTTTGGTATAAATCTAATGGTGAATTATTAAAAATGGTTCAGCAGTTTATAAGTTTAAAGGAAAAAATAAACAAATTATTCCTATAATTAAGTATAATGTGTTCATATCTGAACATGTAAACGTAAACACGAATGTAAACACTTGTGTGTAAGTACTTACGGTGTGGCGGATCATCCTTCCCCACAATAGTTATAAGTCAAGTTCAGTAGGTAAATGTTTAATTCACGACCCTGCCTCAGGTGACAATAGCAGTAGTATTATAATGCTCTTTGGAAAACAGGCAAATAACATTTTTATCAGCTTCATATATAGAAATATTTTTATTCAGAAATGTCAGATAGATCATAACCTCAAAATCTTTAAATTGAAATATCTTTAGTATTAGACTTTTTCATCAGAAATCCCTAATACATTATTGTTTAGGAATTGCTGCTGAATTTTTTGATATTTTTTTCACTTCTAAACGCTACATATTTATGTCAACTAATTTCATGTATGGGAACCTGCCATTGTCCTTTTTCAGTATGTCAAAAATTTGAATTGGCGCGTAACCGCAACGATGCAACGCAATTACTGCAACACGGTCTTTTTTAAGCGTCCACTCCATATTTAAAAATGAGTAAAATTCTAAAAAGTATACATTTTTATTTTCATGAACAATTTGAAATTCGAATTCAATAAACTTTTTTGTGGCCAGCATTCTAAAATAAAAGTTTTTACTGTGTGACAATACTTATGACCTGACTGTGTATAATTGTCAAACTGCCTGCTGTGTAGCTTCACACTACGCTAAGGACCCAAACTTATTTAATTGTGTCCGTTATAAAATCAAAAATATCCCATAATCTATTAAAACTTAATCTATACCGGTCAAGGTGATAAATACCTTATTTTGTCAACATCCTCGTTACATAACTGTTAGTTTTTATCAATGGCATAAATAAATGTAGTTCCTGGGTAATTAAAATTTATATGAACTTGTCAAAGGTTTTTAGGATTCCGTAGTTTAAGCAATGTTTATTTGTGATCCTTAGAGGTATTTCAACAGTTTTTTTTCGAACATTCTGCATTATTATAAATGCTTTATCGTCATAAAAGAGTTTCGAATCCTACTGATATTATAAATGTGAAATGTTTGTTTGAAAAGGACTGAACGAATTTGGATGATATTTGTCCAACAGATAGTTTATTAGCTGGATTACAACATAAGATTAGATTTTGTCGGTGGTCTAGAGTTGGGGTACGATGTTTGGCCGTGTTGTGGCCTTCCGAGTACTCTGACACTAGACCCTCGACCGCTTCTTCACCTCCTTGCCTATGGGGCAGTGTGAAGAAGCTACACAGCAGGCCGACATGATGGTGTTGAGTAGCGAGGGACAGATTGTTTCTCGCTACTTGATACTCTAACTGGACGACACTGCGCTTATTTATTTATTTATTTATTAAGGTACGTCAACAATATTAATAATATACATAGAATTATTATTTATCACAGCACAAGAACAGTTATGAATATCAATTAAAGACATACACAGCATTCATAAAAAAAAGAGTACGACAATAGAAATAGAAATAGAATAATACCGAAAATAGCACACATAATAGATTACACAATTACATTACATTAAAATAGATTAAATTACATTAAATTAGATGAAATTACATTAAATTAGATTTGATTAGGTTAGATTACATTATTATATTAATTAGGTAATGTCGCCAAAATGTAATTAAAAACAGTCACCATATTGTATCTCATTCATGATACTCGACAAACACTTCAATCAGGGACTGAAATGTTTGACAAGCTTGCCTTTAAATTGGAAGAAAGAATCATGAAAGATGTCAAGGTCAGTGTCGTCCGAGACACCGCAAACGGTGTTATAGTGGCCACACATTCGAGCTAATGGAGAGTATCGACCGAGGTTCGTTTCAGACTTAAAGATATCACTTTGTTATTTTAAACACTTCAATATACGTGGAAAACGTCAATATATAAATCTGTAAAGTTTTGCTTCGTAAAACTCACTTTGGACAAATTTTAGATTCAAAAATATATGAAACGAATAACTACGGCCGTACTCAACGAAGACGATCCGAAGCGATCTATCGCTTACCACCAAGTGCAGTATGGTGGCTTTCCCGTGCCAGGATAGTAAAAAAAGATGCAGAATTAATTCTTATCTATAGGTACTAATATGAATTAAACATAATGCGTTTACAAATGTATCCTTAAAATTATTCCGATTTTTGGAGAGATAATTTATAAACGTTGTTCGGAAAATCCGGCAATACAAAGCACTTTTTTCATTGCATGTATGTCTCCCACGGTCCCGATAGTCATCACACAGCGAAGAAAAATAAAAGATTTCACGATTAGAATAGAATCACGCAGAAACAAGATTAAAATGTGTTCAAAACTAATTATTACAATATTCTGATAACGTAAATAATAATAAAAGCACCCAAAAGACACATATAGTCCTTTTTTATTGTTGCCGCGGGGAAAGCGTTTTATTACTGCCGCCCGCTCCGGGGGGAAGCGGAATAAGAATAAAACGGTTATGCTGGACTAGCCGGTCTTACGACCCAGCATCCCCTCGCCCGGATGATGGTGCCACTGGGTCGAGTCCCTACCCCCTATGTACACTCCACCCGACACTACCAGCTAAAATCCTGCGGTGGCCTTCTTCGGCGCTTACAGAGCGATCCCGGGTAATTCTAAGGAGTGCTAGAATTGGTACCGGAACCGGAATTGGTACCCTGTGCGGGCCCATCTCCATGTGGGGCTTAGGAGCCGGAGCCCCTGCGCACCGAACAACGACAGCGAACGAGGCCTTACCACCCGAGCTCCCGTCCAACTCGGGGTCGCCCGATGCACCGAAATTTGAGTGCATCGATATGGGCTGACAGCCCCCCGCTGCGCACCTGCAACCCTCGATGGCCCTAATTAGTCGCCTTGTACAACAAGCAGGGGTTACCGTGGTGAAATTCTCCAAACGTCCCCATTCCACAGGGCGCGAGGCGGCGGTCAATCGTCCACCCGGCGCCTCCTACGTCTCCTCTGGCGGCGGGAGGGATCAAATCGTTCTCGCTCCCTATGGGCACTCTCCTTCTGCGAGATGACGCTCTCACAGAAGTGGGCCACTGCACGCCAGGACCTCCGGCTGGCGGCTATGGACACCACGGCCGGCAGCGAGAGGTCTCCACCGACGACTGCTCTGAGAGCGCTGCGGTCTTCATCCCAGGCTGAGCACTCCTCCAACGTGTGTTGGGCCGTGTCCTCGAGGCAGTTGCCACAATGATGGCACACGGCAGACACCTCCTTTCCGATCCGACACAGGAACGAATCGAAACACCCGTGGTCCGTCAGTACCTGCGTCAGTCGGAACGTTGGCGCACAGTGGCGCCTGTCTAGCCATCTCTTTAGGACAGGACGCACTGCCGCGACGGTCCTCAAGCCCGCAATTGGGCTTTCCAGCCTGGTATGCCACTCCTCCACAGCGGTTCTGCGAAACCGGGCTGCAATCTCCCTCGGGGCCAGTCTCTCCTGACGGCGACTGGACGCCTCCTCCCGTCAGAAGAACGTGGACGACCCATACGACACATATAGTCCTGACCCCTGAGGTCATCATGGTATCAACTACGAGGGACTACACAGAACACCCAGACCTGAAAGTCTTGTTGCGGGAATCGAGCCCGCGGTCTTTCGTTTCGCTATCACGCTCCAGTCTATCAATCATGTAATAATTTCAATTTAATCACATAAATGTATTATTGAAAACCAAGGTCGTGTACAAACAAATATTAATTTACATCGAGTTGACTTAGCTAATGTGTTCATAACTATGTTTGTTGGGTGTGTATCCTTGCTGAACTATGGTAAACAAGGCATGTCTGATCAAGAACTGGTTAAACTATGCCATGACCTTGGTGGTTGGACGCTCAACCCGATACAAACACCGGTCGAAGGTGAAGTTTCGGCGCAGCGGGCGAAAAGTCGGCTGTTAAATGACCCGTGAGTTCGATTCCGATAGATGTTGGTTTTTATATTTTTTTTACTGCCTGGATAGGCAGACGAGCAGACGGGCCAACTGATGGTAAGTAGTCACCGCCGCCCATAGACTTCTGCAATGCCGGAGCACAGCAGACCTACCGTTAACCCGTTGGTTTCGGAACTATGTGTTGAGTGACCGTAGTCCCTCGTAGTTGACACCTACGATACAGGACCTAGTGTGGGGTCAGGACTATGTGTGTGTCTGTCTGTACAATATTCAACTAACCATCGCTGATTGGCTTATAAATGGATGTAAAAACTAACAGCAAATTACTTTATCATGTCGTTAAATAAAGACACTACACAACATTTTGATAGAGTGTTTTTTGCACAAAATCCAATAAATGTTAATTAATGTTATTTATGCTAATTCTTCAACATTTAATACAATCCTTAATTACAGGGTAAAGGTTGAGTTAAATATAATTTTGTCTGGCTTTAATATGAACTTGTCCATTGCGTTACATTCAATTCTAAAAGTTGACCTCTACGTACTTGTTTAATGCGGTTTCACGTACCGTTGCCTAAGTTAATTTAACACTGATGTGCTACACAAAAAGAAATGCATGTAAAGTTATATTCTGAGAAGTACTTTTTTATCATACCAATATTTAAAACAATTGGGACCTCATTTTTTTATAATTTTCTGGTGGTAGGATATTTATTTTGTCGGGGGTCCAGAGTTTAGGTACGATGTTTCGCCGTTTGCGGCCTTCTGAGTACACTAGACCCTCGACTTCTTCTTCACCTTCTTGCCCATGGGGTAGTGTGAAGAAGCAAGCCGGCATGATTGTGTTGAGTAGCGGGGGATAGACTGCCTCTCGCTACTCGAAAGGTTTTTTTTTTAATTAACAGATAACTGATCTATTTTACGCAGTTTATAGTAAGTCCTACAAACAGCCCTCAGTAATCATTTTAGAATAACACTTGACCTTTAGCGATTTCATAAAAAAGACAGGAAATTTAATCTCAAGAATAACTTTAACCTTAGCCTTTAAAACTTTTTAAATAACTATTATTATATACTAAACAAAAGGCTTTAACGAAGGTCTAAACCATATGATAGGTGTCTGAATAGATTTATGATTGTTTTGTGCAATTATGGTCAGCGGGATAGAAACTGACTGCTTAAGGTCCTTAAGATTAAGTGTGTATGGTAATACCGTCGTATTGCCGCAACGGACGAGAGTTATAAAACGAAAGGCCACGAGTTCGGTCTTGTGTGGTTCATAAACATTTGCTTCGGGTCTAGTTCCATACTCTATCTTTACATATATAATTCTACTGTACGTGTGTATGTCACTGAACTCCTCCTAAACGACTGGACCGATTTGAATGATTTTTTTGTAAGCGTTTGGGTGGCGTCCTGGATGGTTTAGATTCACAAATCAGCCCGGCATATGGCGCTGCAGTCGGTGTGGCGCTGCTTTTCCGGACAGGACGACGTATGCCGGGCCCGTTATTATATAAATAGGTAAACTTTGTTTGTTTGTATGGAAAATCTCTTGAACATCTGAAACTATTCTAAAGCTGCACTGTCCCTGACTAATATAGGCCATATTTTATTTTGATATTTCAAAGATTTCATTTTTAATTTTCGCTATTTGTAAGTCGGAAGAACAATCGCTAATTGGCTTCTTTATCGGCATGCTCTGTCCGAATAGTTGGTAATATGTGAACACAAAGTACTACAAAAAAATTAGTCATTAGTATTATGTGGTTAAGGGTTCGATTCCTATAATCCTGGGTCCTTTATGCGCCCCTCCCGCCGCCAGAGAAGACGGAGGAGGCGCCGGGTGGACGGCTGACCGGCGTCTCCCGCCCTGTGGAATGGGGGCGTTTGAATTCCACCACGGTAAACCCTGCCTGTCGTACGAGGCGACTAATTGGGGCCATCGGGGGTCGCGGGCTCGCAGCGGGGGGCTGTCAGGCCGAATCGATGCACTCCCAATTTCGGAGCATCGTGCGACCCCGAGATGGACGGCAGCGCGGGTGGTAAGGCCTCGTTCGCTGTCGTTGTTCGGTGCGCGGGGGCTCCTAAGCCCCCCCATGGAGATGGGCTGCAACGCAGCACCGCGCAGGGGCGGTTCCGGCAGCAATTCTAGCACTCATTAGAATACCCCGGGATCGCTCCGTAAGCGCCAAAGAAGGCCACCGCGGGGTTTTAGCTGGTAGTGCCGGGTGGGGTGTACATAGGGGATAGGGACTCGACCCAGCGGCTGCCAGGATAGCCATCATCCGGGCGAGGGGGATGCTGGGTCGTAAGACCGGCTAGTCCAGCATAACCGTTTTATTCTTATTCCGCTTCCCCCCGGAGCGGGCGGTAGTAATAAAACGCTTTCCCCGCGACAACAAAAAAAAGGGTCCTTTATGCGTAGTGTGAAGAAGCTACACAGCAGGCCGGCATGATTGTGTTGAGTAGCGGGGGATAGGTTGTCTCTCTCTATTTGATACTCTACCTGGACAACACTGCGCCAACAATCGGGTGCAGTGTGGTCCCTTTGCTGCACCAGAATGAAAAAGATGATGATCAGGAAAAGGATCAAGAGGAGTAATAAAAATTAAATGACGAATTGGAAGAGAAGAGTGTAAGTCAGTCTCGCTTACATACCAGTCTTTCACTAACTACCCAAGCAATGACGACCCTCTTGTTGGTAGAGTGGGCAAGTAACTAGTAAGACAAATTAATATAATATTTATTAAATCCACAAAATGTTAGAACTTGTTTTTTAACACCTACATATCTACATTATTTAGATTCCGTCAATCTTTACTCTACCGCTAGTTTGGAATGCAAGTTCCCTAGAGAACGGGCCAAAAGGCGTTAGCTCTGCAGCGTATTATTAATATACTGTACTTATTATGTTTGTTGACAATGCGAATGACCTGCTAAATAATTTCGTCATTCAGGCAAATAAAACTGTTTAAAGACATTTAATACAGTATTCATTAGTCATTTAAAATTAAATATTGCACAGCTAAATATACAATTTAAATCGACAATATAGTTTTAATTATGGTAATAAAAGAATCGCGAATATTAAATAATGCATGCAATAGGCACAAAATGTCTTTTATTGGAGGTTAATGCCTTTTTAGTTCTTTATTTGTCTTACATATCATAACGACTGCAGTCCCAGAACACCCAGAATTAGACCATTCTAACAATAGGGTAGTTGGCAGTAAGTGAAAACCTGATAGACTATTATTTTTTATAATATATTTTAGTCTAAAAATATCGAAAAATAAAACAATTTGCTAATTTATGTGATTATTTAATATTTTCAAGAAACAAATATGTAAAAATAAAGCATTTTGTCACGTGACATGAAACACCCATCAGTCATGCATGACGTCACCGTTCGAAACATCTATTGAACGCTGAACCAAACGTCTATTAATTTTATGGATGGTCACGTCACACGATAGGCCAGGACAGTTGATAGCGTTTTTGTGGGAAAAATAAAGTTGGTTTATAAAAATGCTAAAATAAATCTTGAAAACTTGTTTTATGTTTATTAGTGATAATATTTTAATAATATAGACTATGAAGAATAAAATAAAACGGTTTCCCAAAATCAGTCAACTAGCGTATTGTCGAACTGGCTGCCGGCCACTCACACAGTCTGTCCACTGAAAATGTGGTCACTTTGCCGTGTCAGTATAAAAAGTATAATTTCTAAGGTCAAAAGATCCAAAGACCCACAATCAGACAAGGTTTTCGAACATGTTCTTTGTTAGGTTCAACCGCTTGACACGATGTTCGGAACTTCATTATGGATAAAATATATATCAATGGTTGGCGGACTATATGATTTAAGCGATTTTTTTGTGATATCCAGTTATACATATTTGGAATCAGCAAATCTGCATCTTTTGAGCCAAGTTTAAATTTTTTATACACTCTTTGGAACTCAAATCAACTGGTAAAACAGGGCTCAATTATTTAAGAAAATAATACTCATAAATGCATGAAACTACCACACGTAACTAGTTCCCGACATAAGTTAACACGAGTGTGATGCACTATGTAACTTGATCCTTAAATGTTATGGATTTAAGGATCAAGTTGTGTCTCTGACAATGTCCTTTATTTAATGACAATAAATAAATTGTATAATTATAATAATACTAGCGCGGTATTACCACTATGCACGAGCCTCCTTTACTAATGAAAGGGGTTAGGCCTTAGTCCACCCTGCTGGCCTAATGCGGGTTGGTAGACTTGAGACATTGAAATTCTTATGGGTATTCTTCTGTATGCAGGTTCCCTTACAATGTTTTCCTTCGATAAAGCAAGCAATGAATAAACACAATATAACTTTAGATAAGTCAAAGGTATATTTGGACTGGTGTCAAACATACGAATTTCGTCTTGACAGTCCGTATCACTACCTACTACGCTATCGCTGCTAAATATTACTTAAGTTTAATTAAATGAAGATGTAAGTGGGGCGTATAGTGATTAAGAAATAATGCATACAGTTATTAAACTAAAGGATTTCCTAACTAAGTAATTGGATTATCCAAGGTCTACTAAAGCATTTCGTACTCGCTATTTTAGGAACAGAAAATTGGTATTTATCAAATGTTGTTATGAAGGCCAAGTCAGGAATTTTAAAACTAAAGGACTATTATGGTTGCCAGATGCCGCCCACCAACGATCAGAAAAGCTTCAGGTTTAACGCCATTGAGCTGTCAATACATGGCATATGACGTGTGGCACTAAATTGATTTCATCTTGTAATCTTCTTATGTATAAAAATCAAATGCGGTTCGTTTTCGTCAGTATCAAAATTACTCGTACCGCCAGTTCGGAATTCAGTTTCACTAAAGAACGATAGAGAAACTCTAGCGTGGCTTTTTGTCGGCACCGACAGGAAATAACTTTGAAATAATAACTGCGTCTATTTAAGTGTAATTACACCTAAAATACTGTAAACAATTCGATAGTGCTATGATTTATTTATGATTTCCTCTGTAAGGAGTTAATTGACAGCGGCTGTGGCGCGGGTGATTATTTGGCTATGAAACGAGAGGCCGTGGGTTCGATTATTTTTATATATATTATATATATTTTTTATATTTGATTATTTTATTTGATATTACTAAAGAGATCTTTGACAAAAGAACGGCAATGAACTTGTCTTAACTTTAACGTGGCGCGGCAATGTTGGTGACATTGATTGACATTGCACGTTATGGTAAGCGCAGTGCCGTCCAATTACAGTATCGAGTAGCGAGAGACAATCTATCCCCCGCTACTCAACACAATCATGCCTTCTTCTTCACACTACGCCAGGGGCAAGAAGGTGAAGACGCGGTCGAGGGTCTAGTGTCAGAGTACTCAGAAGGTCGCGAAACGGCCTAACGTCGTACCCCAATTCTGTACTTGCGACAAAAACCGGATGTACACTGGCTGATCCCGGAACGCGACACACTTACGTGTGCTACTATGGCGGGTTTACACCCTGTGTACGGTGGTCGCTATCCGAGCAGATATATGAATATCCTATCACGAGCAATACACGCACTATATTCTTATAATTTAATATTTACTTACAACCACTAGTTTATATAATTGTTATTTATGTCCATCACACTGATGAGTATTTGCGCAGGGTTTTTTTACATCACAGACGTCATCCTCGCTTGACTAGTTCAAACAAAAAAACACCTCAAATACGAATAAGAACCGGATTAATTATATTGCCATATTTGTAGTGATATTCCGGATATAATGATGTGGAGTTTATACAGTTAGTCAGCATTTGAACTACTAGCTGAAAATGAACGCACAGACTGAGTTAATTCTTTTTTATACTGGCAAAGTGACACCACTGCACCTTGTTACTTATAACTTATTAATTTAAAGAAAGCTCTCTGAGTGCGGCAAGAAATGGAAAAGTAAGAAAATTAACTTTATTTAGTCATAACTTTAGACCACAAACACATAAAGAAAGTAGTACAACAAAAAAAAAACATTTAAAACACTAACAGTAGGTCAAATTGGAACACCTGTGTCCAAAGTAGGACCAAAAAGTCTTAAGGCTCAGCATTTGTCGGGTTGTAAGATACTGCCTGGCACTAATATTCTGTCTAGGCCTTACAGTGTGTAAAGTGTTTGAAAATAAGTTACTAGCAACCTGCCGCATTCACACATTTCAGTCAACATTAGGAGACAGTCATGCCATCACTACTACCTCTCGATTATGAACTACTTGCTTCTGCCCGCGGCTACGCCCGTGTGGTATTATTTTTGAAAGAAAGGGTATAAATGCTGGTGGTATATTCCATCCGCCCAGATAGCGACCACCGTACACAGGGTGTAAAACCCTCACAAAAATTTCAAGCAGATCCGATCCGATTCAGATTTAGCCGTTCTGGCGTGATTGAGTAACAAACATCCAATAAAAAAACATTTATCCATCCATCCAAGCATTCGGATATATTAGTAAGATAAATAGGTTATTTTTTTTCTCCAAAAGGCAGCCTATAGTCTTTCAACCATACTGCCTAGTTTTACGTTAAGTATTGATAAGTAAAATGAATATATCATGAGTGGCCATCAGTGTTGCCAGACCAAACTTGGAATTTATTCTAAACTCTAAGTAGAAACAATTAGCAGACTGGTTGATTAAAATTGCGCCTGTGATTTCCCCAAGCCGGCTAATGAAGACCAGCGCTGGTATTTGAACCAGGTCATACAGAATTTGAGATCGTGCTTGTTAGAGGCATTTTTAAATTGGACTCGAATGTTTATTTATTTTGAACAGTCCTTCATTAAATTTATTGGTGCAACTGGTTTTGCATATTATACGATTAAATTTAAATATTTTTGTATTAATTGAATAAAAACTGTTTAATTCATGAATAGTGCAATGTTCCATACCTAATGAAATTGTAATATATATATATATATATATAAAGGTATAAAGACAGTCTCTGTCGTGCAATGGATAAGACTGATGTAACGAGAGGCCGATGGTTCGATTCCCACACTGAGTAAAGAATTTGTGTGGTTCACAAAGTTTCTTATGGGCCTGAGGACTCGTTTATTTTTGTGGGTCCAGGACTGAGTGTGACTGTTAGGTGTATCCTAAAACAACCTTGAAAGGGGTCAAATAGGAGGTCAAAATTTGTATGGGAAATCCATAATGCCTCGACTTAGGAGTGAGAGAGTGAGAGAGTGAGAGAGTGAGAGAGTGAGAGAGTGAGAGAGTGAGAGAGTGAGAGAGTGAGAGAGTGAGTCAGTCAGTCAGTCCGTCAGTCTGTCAATCCGTCAGTCCGTTTGTTGGTTTGTTACCTTTTCACGACTAAACGGCTGACCGGATTGTGATGCAATTTGGCAAGGAGATAGATTATATCCTGTAGAAGGACATAGGCTATTTTTTTTCTCAAAACAACTTTGGAAGGGGTCAAAATAATAAGAGTTCAATATTTGTATGGGAAATCTATCATTCCTCAAGTTAGGGATCTGAAAATTCATATTAAAGCTTTTGGTAGGAAATAGAGAAATACGTGCTCAACGTTTTTGAAAAATCATCCCTGAAAGGGGCAAAGTGAGGTTAAACTTATGGGGTTCTTTAGATGCACTCTCAAGATTCAGGCACAACAACTGAGAGGCTGGACAATCGCTACAGGTGCCTCAGTACAGAGGACCACTCCTTGGACTGTATACCTCTGTTCCCGAAAATAACCTCTACGCGGGCGGAGCCGCGAGCAACAGCAAGTTTATTTATAAATGGAGTAAATCATATACACTGACTCTTTGTATTGCAAAGTTCTTATACATTATTTTGTGAGCCTCCGTGGCGCAGGGGGCGAGTAGTCGGCTGTGAAACGAGAGGACATGGGTTTGATTCCCGCACCGATACAAATGTTTGTGCGACAGATATTTGTTAATACCCACGATACATGATTGACCTAGTGGCTAGTGTGGGGTCAAGACTATGTGTGTGACTGTTGGGTGTGTTTATCTATACATATATAATTACTTGTCTTGACTAATTGATTCATAAACGCAGAGCTTAAACCGCTGGGTCTACAACTTTAAATTTTTGCAGTTGATGCCTTTTATGTTGTTAGTATCCACTAATGATTTTCGACAATTTCACCCCTAAGAGGGTAAAATAAGGGAAAACGGTTGTATGGAAGTCCGTCATTATCAATGTAAGAACTATGAAATTTCGTATACGTGCTTTTGGTTAGAAATAAATTTACACGTATATCAGCGTTTTTCAAAATGTAACTCCTAAGTGGGTGAATTGGGAGTCTGAAGTTTCTGTTGATAAGATTTAGTATTTTTTTAAATTGTACAATTGTTGAATAAATGCTTGCTTATTATATAGGTATATTTCGATTGTATTCAACTCTAATGACTGATATGAGCGCTGACCCCCATACAAAAAACGACTGATGCGGAGGTTTCGAGCGTTCGCAGGTATTATTTGTTATATGATGTTATTTGTGAACAGACTCGTATATTAGGGGCCCGGACAATGTGTGTAATTTGATCATTTAATGCCAAAGGTTTTCTTTATAATATACTCATAATAATCATTGTGAGGTCTGGACAGATGTGTTTGTGATTTAATTAAATACTGGATTTAGAAAATAATATTTCAAGTTCAACAGTTCAAGTTTTATGTGATTTATTAATTTACTTCGAAGTATAATAAAATTATTTATGATGTTTCGCGAACGTAAGAAATAAATTAACGTAATTATCAAGATATTTTTTTATTATTTGTGAATTTTAAGTGTATTCTGCATATTTCAAGTGTGAAATGAATTTCTCTAAAATAAATAATAATAATATTTCCTAAATGCACGAACGAAATTAAAGTTGAATAGGAAGAACTTAATAAGTATACCGTATTTTTTTATTATTTCCTATAATTATTATTAATAATTATATTATGTATAAACCGATATAATTTGTAGTTTTAAATTGCTTAACTATTAATTAAAAGTACTTTTAATATATTCCCATTACTATATAAATATTAATAAAGAAATGGAAATTTATTTAATAAAAATAAATATGTAACCAAAAATTTATAACTAAATTCTTAAAGAAATTAATATACGTTCCAAATACAAATATTAATCGTTGAACAGGCCGATAAAATTTATTTATTATTAAAAACGAAACGTTCTAAATTTGAAATCTTAAAACTCGAGCACTTACCGAAATCAATATATTGTATATCACAAAACAAACACTACGACCACAAATGGCGACCGTCGTATATCGCACACGGTTACTCCGCGACTGCTGACTTTGCATTACACCATCGGACGTGCTCACTGCTTACACTTCACACGGCAAACAGCACACGCTTGACGTAACTCTCACATTCAATTGGCTCACATATAAGGCATTGTAAAAGAAATTGGGATGGAATAGCCTAGTTCGACTGACGAGACGAAAGTCGCGTCGACTCCAACATTTTGAAGTTACGTGTGTATTCATTGTTAATTATCATTTGCAGTGAGGACTAAGGCCTCACTTATCTTATTAATGTAGACACAGTGGTTTTTTATTATCCGGGCACGGGAAAGTGACCACACTGCACCTGATGGTAAGCACAACGCCGTCCAGTTAGAGTATTACCTAAGTAGCGAGAGACAATCCTTCACTACTCAACATAATCATGCCGGCCTGCTGTGTAGCTTCTTCACACTACGCCACGAGGCAAGGAGGTGAAGAATCGGTCGAAGGTCTAGTGTCAGACTACTCAGAAGCAGCACTCCCGAACATGGTACCCCGACTCTGGACCACTGACGAAAACAGACTGGCTGACCCTGGAACGCGCCAGACAGACAATGTGCCACTAAGGCGGGTTTTATACCCTGTGTACGGTGTTCGCTATCTGGGTGTATATGAATATCCTACCACCAGCGTGTGTAATATAGTGCTGGTAATATTAAAAATAAAAGACTAATTTGATAGATGATGAATTTTTAGATAACATGAACAGCTCTACTGAGGCAAAACCAGTGTTAAAGAAAAGTGCAGTGAATTTTTCCTATATAAATACCCTTAGCAAACCATCCTATAAGACCGACAATTGACTATTTATTTTGACAGCCTTGGTAGCGCAACAGGCGAGCTGCCAGTTTGAAACGAGGCCGTGAGTTCGGTTCCGCACCGAGACAAATATTTCTGTGTTAGATATTATTTCGGTTCTTGGCGTTGTTTTTTTTTTGTATTGATTTGTGCTGTTAGCTCATAATTGCTTTTACAGCTTCACCTAACATTGTGGCCGGCACCTATAGCGCTCCAGCCAGAAAACGCAACATTTGTCAACGGCTAAGCTCAAAGACGCTTTCTAAAAGGCCTTCAATTAAGCCGTCTCGTCGCTTGGAATAGGCTTAGGGCCGTCTCGATATACTACTACTCTCTATACTAATGTATCGAAAATCCGGGCCTCAGCCGGGCTCCTTGGACTCGCCGGCGAGTCCTACGTCGACGTGAATTCATAATACAATTGTGATTGCGATTGGGCAGGGACAGTGCTGCCTCGACAGCGACCGTTATGGGATCATTTGGATCTGCCAAAACATGTTTAGGGCGACGACGGAGGGAGTTTGCTTCACCGGTTATGGTATAGTTGGCAGCTGCCACAATAAGAGGATTTCTGTGTCGGGTTGCTTTATGAAAGTACTGAAAGTAAACGATCTAAGTTCCGCAAATACCACGGAGCACCGGTGGTTTTACGCATAAATCTATTCTGAATTGTTTGAATTGTATGTATGTTTGAAGGAGACGAGTGCGCGAATACAACACAGGCATAGGTCATAATTGGAAGAATACAGGTTTTGTATAGAGTTACTTTGTTACGCAGAGACATTTTGCTTCTAATCATGGGATAAAGGCGGCCTAGGATACAAGCCGCTTTGTTTCGGACGCGGGTAATATGATTTTTGAATGTCATACGACTATCCAGAACAACGCCTAGATATGTAACAGGTTTTTCCCAAGGAATTGGTCGGACGAATAATTGAATTTGGTTTGGAACTCGAGGGCTGCCCCGAGAAAAGAAAATGGCGGCACTTTTATCAGGAATAACTTCAATTCGCCATTTGCGAAACCACTTTCCCAGAGAGTCTGTGGCCTGTTGGAGGTAAATCCTAATACGTCTTCTGTTTACATCTGATACATAGAATGCCGTATCGTCAGCAAAAAGGGCAAGATTAACTGTGGGGTGTTTGGGGATGTCACTAGTATAGAGTGAAAACAGAAGAGGCGAAAGAGCCGAACCTTGAGGGACTCCTGCTCTTAATGAATGGGAAGTGGAAAGCGATCCTTCTACGCGGTACTGGAAGCTTCGATTTGTAAGAAAGTCCCGTATTATGAGTACGAGCCTGTCTGGCACTCCTAGTTGGAAGAGCTTGTAGATCGAGCCGTCGTGCCAGACTTTGTCAAATGCTTTTGCCACGTCAAAGAATAAAGCTCCGGTACGAATAGGTTTTGGTTTATTTAGGTTTGATAAGACGTGCTCCGTTATGCGGTGAACCTGATGAACGCATGAATGACCGGCTCGAAAGCCAAATTGTTCATCGGGGAGAAGTTTGTGGGCTTCAGCATTTCTGCTGAGACGGTTTAAGAGGACCCGTTCGTAGATTTTACCAAGACTACTAAGAAGACTTATAGGTCTGTAGCTGGTAGGATTTGAGGCAGGTTTGCCTGGTTTTAGAATACCTATCACTATGGCTTTCTTCCATATATCGGGGAAGGAGTGATGTAGCATAAAAACATTGAATATGTTCGCTAGTAAAAGAGTGAAATGCGCCGGGAGATATTAGATGACTTTATTGCTAATGCCATCGTATCCAGGAGCTTTTCTGTCTTTAAGACCTCTTATGATGGCCTCAATTTCTTCGGGAGATGTTTGAATAAGGGTATCGGATGGTGTCATAGAGGACCAACGCTCTGTTTCCTCGATTACGGTGTCGAAATGGGTCTAGGTGTTGTGTGTAGTCCCTACTCCCTCGTAGTTGATACCCACGATACAGGTTTGACCTAATGTGGGGTCAGGACTATGTATGTAACTGTTGGGTATATTTATAATATGTATCTAATATACAATATTAAGTTCCTCATATTTATTCCTATGGACAGTTCAGTGTATTACAGTACTGCTAAAAAGCCTTATGTTGTTACACATTGTATAGTAGCCTCACCAGTATCTATGTATGTTTGTATGTAATCTTTCAACGTAATTTTTACCACCTTCAAGACGTCCGATTTACTTGTTTTATTTATTTTATTTGTGAGAATCCTACATCTATCATTATATGTAATTAATCCTACTGCGATAGAGAAGTTCCACTACAAAATAATATTTATTAACACTAGTGGTCCCAGGCAGACGTTGTCTTGCCATAAACCGCCTTCTCTGTGGACCGAATTTTCGTTGAAAAATAAGAAATTCAGATCTCGACAACAGCGCCACCTATCGGATCTAAAACTATCCTATCTTTCAAGTTGTACCCAACTACACACATACACAAACTTTCATTGAAATCGGTTGAGTGGTTTTAAAGATATCGGACATAGGTAGAAACAATCTTTGTGTTTGATTATAGATTATACAATACTATTTAAACAGTTTTTAAATAGTAATTTGGCTGGTGGTAGGATATTCGTATCCAACCGGATAGCGACCATATATAAGGGTGTAAAACCCGCCATAGTGGAACACGCAAGTGTGCCGCGTTCCGGGATCAGCCAGTGTACATCCGGTTTTTTCGGGGGCCTAGAGTTGGGGTACGATGTTTGGCCATTTTTCGGCCTTCTGAGTACTCTGGCAATATACCCTCGACCGCTTCATCACCTTCTTCCCATGGCGTAATGTGAATAAGCAGGCGGGCATGATTGTGTTGAGTAGCGGGGTATAGATCGTCTCTCGCTCCTCGATACTCTAATTGGACCGCACTGCGCTTACCAGCAGGTGCAGTGCGGTCACTATGCCGTGCCAGGATAAAAAAAAGTTGTATTATAGTCCCTGTGAACTCGTACAGTAATCAATTGACATCCATTGCATCCACATTTCACTCTGCATCGTCACTTGTAACTAACTTCAGAGTGCATAATATGCTGTACATACGAACGAAATGCCTATATTAATATATCAGGTACAAAATAGCAATTACAATAACATTATAATTATTAAATAAACTACTTAATGTAAGCAAACCGTCAGCGGCCATTACCTACTAAGGGCGATCAAACAGTTGGCCATATTCGGCCGGAACGGGTCTGAGAGGTTAAGAATATATCTTAGGGCTGCCTCGGTGGCGCAATTGAACGTACGCGGTACGACTGCTGTGCTATGGTCTCGGGTTCGATCCCGGGTCAGGTAAAGTAACTTTTCTATCACGAAAAGCTCAGTATTAACCCCGGAGTCTGGAATTGTGTCCAGTATGGCGATAGGCTCGTCTATCACATCTTGAAACGGAAAAGCTCGGCGAAAAGTGGGTGTACTGGTTGCATCTCTGCCTACATCTTCGGGAGTAACCCCGATAAGATATACACTGATGAGTGTATATGTATTTTAAGGCAATGACCTGGATAATTTGGACCCTAACAGCTGACAGACAAACACCGGTTCAAGCTGAGGTTTCGGGCTCACGAAATGGAGCGTAACTTGTTTTCTATTTTAGTTGTTTGAATATATCAATAATATTGAATATAATATATTTGCCCTTTTGGAATCCTAACCGGATTAACATGGACTTGTATATAACGTAGTATAACAAGTAGTTAATAATAAACAAGTGTATAAATATTCATTGATTTAGAAGGAAGTATCGGCCATTTAGTCTTAATATAACGGTTTCTTATATCTACACTTTATTAGTATTAAGTACCTATATTATTTATTAAACATTAGAATAAACCCTGATAAGGCTGTAAAGCTTCCGAAAGGTCAGAACTAAAGTAAAATAAACCTCGATGAACTCTGTTCCATTCCACGTTTTATTTACGCAATAATTAATAATTATTGTATAACATAACATTCTATCACGATTATATCGCGGTTTATTTTACTTTTTTAACCCGACGTTTCGAAGACTTTACAGCCTTCATGGTCACGGGGGAGACTGAGTTGTATGTCATCTCGAAAGTGTAGTGCAATGTTTCTAGTTTCTACCCTCCATGTAGTTGATATTTTTATTTTGATGTAGTCAAAAAATAGAAGTAGTAAAATTTAAAGTTTAACATTAATTTGTTTTTGATAGCTGATGGCTTAATAGTTATATGCCGATGACGACTGTATGTCGTATATTCGAAACCATGCCAATTGGTACCTACCTCTGACTGTTCTAAAGTTACGTTTGTATTCATTGTTAATTATCTCTTGGTTTAACGAAAGAAAAAATCATGACGAAATCAACATATGAGAAATAAGAATTTCAAAGGTATGAGAAGTCGAACTCGTTCTAGACCAGCTTGGTGGATTAGAGCCCCTATCATTAGTAGTGGAGGCCCGTGCCCACCAGTGGGACAAGTTTATTACCAGGCTGATATTATTATTATGTTTGTTTTACCATTATCTTTTGGAAGGATTGCGTGGTGCCAAAGCCAACACGTAGAGGCCCGTTAGGCAATTTTACTCTAATATTGTGATGTGACACCAGCCGACGGTCATCCCTGTATACACTATACAAGTGCACCCACGGACAACCCCCGGTGGGTGTAGGACTATAGTATGGATGGATAAAGTTATACCGGTTTATTGAGATGTGGTGTGGGTGGAGTAGGTAATTGGGTCTATGGGAAAAACTATGGCACATGTGTGAATCTGAATGTGCTCCCCAATATAGTCGTTATAAAAGTGACCACACTGCATCTGATGGTTAGCTCAGGACCGTCTGGTTAGAGTATCAAGTAGCGAGAGACAACCATACCTCGCTACTCGACAATCATGCCGGCTGTGTAGCTTCTTGACACTTCGCCTAAAGGACCCAGGATCATACGCAGGAGAGAACTCTGCAGCTAGAAAAAAAACATATTTAGAACACTAAATATGTTTTTTAATCAGTTTGATGACCTTCGCTATACATTTATTTTGGATATGCATTTTACTTTACGCTCGTAAATAAATCTTTTAATTAGTAACCCTTTAAAGCAAAGAGAAACAAAGCTAACAATTCAAAATATCAATGTTAAAAATTCGACATAGGATTATCTACTTATCTGTATATATAAAAGAAGAAATCTTTAATATTACCTTTAATATTTATAGCGAAATTTGGAATAGTATTTGTATGGCAAATGTTGGCTAGTCAGCACATGGGCCACCTAATAGTAAATTACCGGAACTTGAACCAAAAAATGACCGCAACTCCGTGTATTTTATTTGTCATTTGATTGTACTACGGCTCTAATAAATAAAAAAAAGGTAAAGTTGTTAATTACTTACACTAACATTAATATTGTAGTCTGCATGAAAGGCATGCAAGGTATGCATCTGCACTTTTGACGGGGGTCTAGAGTTGGTGTACGGTGTTTGGCCATTTTGCGGCCTTCCGAGTACTCTGACACTGTCTAGCCCCTCGACCGCTTCATCTTCTTGCCCATGGCGTAGTGTGGAGAAGCAGGCCGCTCCTCACGCAAGTGTTCACGGGGCACGGGGGATTCTCTGAGTACTTGAATCGCTTCAAGTGCAAGGAGAGCCCCTCGTCCATCTGTGACCCTGAGGTCAAAGAAGACGTAGTACACGTGTTGACCGAATGCCCGGTATATCTGTATCAGCGCATGAAATTTGAAACAGAGTGCAATGTAAAAATGTGTAAAGATAACTTTTGCGATATACTGGAGACCGGTGACATAAGATATAAGTTTTTAAGATATTGTAGGGATATAGCACGTAGATGTATAGAGCAAAATAAATAGAAAAGGGCGGCTATGCAATATAATATGCTATTATATGAACTTAGCCGCCAAGGAGTGCGGTTTACTGTGTATTTTAGTGAGAATGACGTGCTATATTAGGCTTGAAAATTTTAAATGTATAATATTTAACGAACCTATGTGTATACATGTAAAGCGTCGTATGACTGTGGACTGCTTTATACACATAGGCGATTTTACAGTTTCGTGTAGTTGTCGGATGAATATGTTGTAAATTTATAGAGATTTTTAGTTTTTTGTAAATTCTTGTTTTTAAATTTTGTTTTGATGTACACCTTCTATTCGTTTTAATTTTAGCATTTTCTTTTAATAAAAGTATGCAACTCCATAAGGTGTAAAAAATCTCTGAATATATATCAGAGGGAGCAGAGGGGGGTGTTCCCCCCCACAACAAAAAAAAATGGACGGCACTGTGCTTACCATCAAGTGCAGTGTGATCACTTAGCCGTGCCAGTATAAAAAAAATGGCGGGTGAATCAGAGGTTTCGAACATCCGTAATGCAGCATTTTCTATGGTTTTTCAATTTATTTTTATTTATTAAAGGTTCAGAATGTTGCTAGACCTGTTTTTTACCTCTTAATTCTCGTAATATATGATACAGATAAACAAGCTTAGTAGATTTTGAGTCAATTTGCTTAAAAACGACCTACGAGGTACCATAACAACGGTTGGCGGATTTATGTGTCATTTTTTAAAAGTTACGGAAGAGACGGGTAAAGATTTTTTATTTTTCGGAAAAAAATCACTGTAAATATCTAATTAAGATTTTAATTGAGTAATCACGCACCTTTATGACTAAATATTTGCCTTGTTTTACCAGTTATGTTATTAAATAACCCGCAAAATGGCCATATATTGCTATTATGCACTTCTTGAGAACAATTATAGAAATTCTATTCAAACAAAGTTTCGTAATAAGGACATGCTTAACATATTTATATAGCATTAGACTTGACAGGAATTTATGATTTTTGCGACAAATGTACATAACAAAAAAAACTATTCATAAATGTCACAACATATCATTCATTAAACAGGTTGTATTTGTGTTATTTTACTTGTAAAACCAGATAAACTAAAAAGTAAGTTTTATAGAATAAAACCACTTAGTTTAGAATAAAATTAATCATAGTACACACTGGTATATGTTACAGGTTCACGAGTCTATCCTCGAAGGGTAGACAGAGACACCCACGTTGATAACTAGGCTGAATGATATTTAAATGACATTATAACCAAAGTGAAGTAGTAATAATCATTTTCAGCACATTCTCAGAAGCCCCCCAATTTAAACATAAAGTTACAATCGTAATACAGTGACATACTGTGATGAACATAAATATTACTTAAGATTTGTTATATTTATGCTTCAGATTATTGATTCATCAACACAGAGTCTAAGCCGCTGGGGCTACAAACATGAAATTTTGGCAGTTGATGCCTTTTACGATGTAAGAATCCATTAAGGTTTTTTGCAAATTTTTCCCCTAAGGAGGTAAAATACGGGATGGACCCTTGTATGAAGTGTAAAGTTTGTAAAGTGGTAAATAAATGAATAAAAGTCCGTCGCTTTCAAAGTAAGAAGCACGAAATTTTGTATGCGTTCTTCTGGTTAGAAAGAAATGTACACTAGTCTCGGCGTTTTAAAATAAAATACCCCTAAAAGGTAATCACAAAGAACGAACAAAATAATACATACATATACACTCACGCCTGTAATCCCCGAAGAAGTAGGCAGAGATTTAACCAGTACACCCACTTTTCGCTGAATATATTACGGTCCCATAATGTGATACGAGGCGAGTCTATCGCCATACCGGGTACAATTCCAGACTCCGGGCTGATATATAATTGCCTTGCCATAATTTAATATAGAATTGCCTTTTTGCGATGTTATTTGAACAAATCTCAGGTCGCCGTTTGTTCAAGGATAACGACTATCATTAATAGAATTGATAACCTTTTGAAATGACGTTCATTGTGTGAAACTATTGTTTACCGTATTATATGACGCAGGATAAAACATAGTAGGTAGGATGTTCATATCCTTCCGGATAGTGGCAAACGTGTGTCGCGTTCCGGGATACATCCGGTTTTTGTGGGAGTCTAGAGTAAGGGTACGATGTTTGACCGTGTTGCGGCTTTCTGAGTACTCTGACACTAGGTCAGGAAGGTCTAGACCCTCCACCACTTCTTCATCTCCTTGCCCCATGGCGTGGGTGACGAATCCACACAGCAGTGCTTTTGTTGAGTAGCGAGGAACATTTTGTATCAAGAGTATCAAGTAACGAGTTCCTACTGTTCTACCTGGACTGTCGCGATACTGCACTCAACATCAGGTGCAGTGTGGTCACTTTCCCGTGCCGGGATATAAAATAAACGCATATTCATATAGTTTCATATTCATTTTCATAGTATAATGTTTTTTTGTGCCTGAATAGGCAGACGAGCACACGGGCCACCTGATGGTAAGTAGTCACCGCCGCCCATAGACTTCTGCAATGCCAGGGCACAGCAAAGCCGCTGCCTATCGTTTAAGGACTACTCTTTTTAAGCCTCGTTTAAAGAAGGACATGTCATAGCGCTGTCACACCGCCGCAGGGAGTTAATTCCAGAGCTTGCACGTGGTAAAAATCAACGCTGGAAACGAACCGTGCTAGACGGAATCGTTTCCAGGTGGTACGGATGGACTCTGTTGCGGTGTCGGGTGGTGCGATGGTAAAAAGGTGATGATGGGACCATCCACCAACAACCGATATAACAAGCAGAGAGACCCGAAATCTCTCCGTGATATCAGGATCCCCGACAATTCGAACGGCCTGCCTCTGTAAGGAGTCAAGTGGGTCTAGCAAGTATTTCGGGGCTCCTGCCCAGAGATGAGAACAGTACTCCACGTGGGGCCGGATTTGCGCTTTATAAAGCGCCAATCTATGGCCCGACGTGAAATACCACCTCGCTCTGTTCAGGATCCCCAGCTGGCCAATTTGGCTTTGTCCTCCACTTGACTCCTAAACTGGACCGTGTTCGATATATTGACGCCGAGGATCCCAATACCCTCGGAAACCCGGAGAGTGACTCCTTGAAACCGTGGCGCCATGACAAATGGGTCCTTATGAATATAAATATCGAAAATCGGTAAGTAAGGAAGTCGCCCTCCACGTCTGTCTGTTTATCCGCTAACTCCTTCTTAACCACCCAACGGATTTTGAAACGGTTTTCACCATCATGTAGATATTTTCCGGTAGGTTTATATGTATAGTGCATCCTAATTAATTTCTAATTTGGTAATAATAAATATATTTAGAACCAAGTCGCCAAAAAATATACTTTTATGACTAATAACTAATAATGTAGTAAACAGTTGTAGTTCTTAAAATATCTTAGAGAAAAATCCGCGGTGGCATATCTCTATAGCCGACGGTTCACATTCGCCATTATTTTCTAAAAAAAATCAATTTAAAATGTACCTACATTATTTTCTCGAATTCAGTATTTATCCTTAACCAAATAAATGTGTTAGTAACCTTGGGTATTAATCGGAGATTATAATTGTCGATCTACCTTTCCAATATTAAAGACTGCAATTTCGAATAAAATAAAATTTTCAATGACCCTCAACAAGAGACAAGGTCAGACATTCAACATTGGGGTTAACCCTGACCTGGGCTGAGCGTTCAGTGCTATTGCCCTGGGCAGATATATGAAGCTCTTTCGCAGGTCATCTTCGCAAGATAAATATTTCTAATATCTATCTATACTTCTTTACTAATATTATAAAGAGGAAAGATTTGTATGTAAGTATGTTTGCAACGAATTGGCTCTAAAAGCACTGAACCGATTTAAAAAATTCTTTCACCATTCGGATGCTACATTGTCACTGATTAATATAGGCTATTTTAATTGCAAGAAAAAATATGGATCCCTATTAAAACTACAATAACCTCCACGCGGGTGGAGCCGCGAGCAACAGCTAGTACTATAATAAAGCTGAAGAGGAATTTTGCGTGTACTTTAAATATTTTTACACAATTTTGATGGGAACGTATTATATTATCGATATAGAACCAAAAACAATTGTTTTTGGATTTATTGTCTGTCTGTCAAGGCATCACGTCCAAAGTACTGTATTATGACTATAGAATCGTCAATAAAAATATAGAATGCTTCTCGAGGTAAAATTTAGTCTGTATTTCATTTAAATCGGTGCCATCAATCAAATGTTATACCTGTTTGAACGAATATCTGTATTATGCAAAGAGTAGTTGTGAGAGATGAAATCCTAGTTTCTACTAATCCTACTGATATTATAAATGCGAATGTTTGGATGGATATTTGTTACTCAATCACGCCAGAAAGGCTGAACCGATCTGGTTGAGATTTAGCACAGAGATAGATTATAGCCTGGAACAGCGTATAGGTTACTTTTTATCCTGGAAAAACGTACGGTTCCCGTGGAATAGTTTTGTTTTTGTTTTACACAGAGCAGCGGATCGAAATGATTTTTTGTATAGTGTTAGTTGAAAAGTCTAAGAATGACATAGGCTATTGCTTATTCCGGAAAATAAGGATCTAAAAATCATACCTAGAGTAACGATATCAAGTCAGATAGAACCAAAACATGATGTCAGTTTACTGTTGGTCTTTACAAACAGAATATTCCCAAAACTTAACAAAGGGCTCATAAGAGGCGAGTTTCTGAAGTCTAATAAAGTATTCAAAGTTTTTGATGTGAAACATAAAAAAAAAAATTCGTACCGATTTGTGCTGTTAGATCATAGTAGCTTTTACAGCTTCACCTAAGATTGTGGCCGGCCCTTATGGCGGTCCAGCCAGAAAACGCAACATTTGTCAACGGCTAAGCTCAAACACGCCTTCTAAAAGACCTTCAATTGACAACATTTCATTTTTATAACAACTCTAATTTGTATACTGTTAAAAGCAGAACCACGGTGAAAAGGGTGTTAAATGAAGACTTAGGCTTTGGGCATATCGAAGAAAAACAGGACATCGTTTGAATGCTCGTCTAATGGACCTGAGACTGAAGAGATGCCGCGCTTTGTTGAAGCGGTACGCGGGAAAAAATATCGGGAAATTCTTTTTTCAGATGAAAAAATTTTTACCGTAGAAGAGAGCTACAACAAACAAAATGATAAGGTGTACGCATACAGTACTGAAGAAGCGAGCAACCGTATTCCGCGTATCCAAAAGAGGTCATTTTCCATCCTCGCTCATGGTATGGTTGGGAGTTTCTTATTGGGGCTTAACAGAGGTACATTTTGTGAGAAAGGTGTAAAAACGAATGCAGTTGTGTATCCAAATACAGTCCTGACGAACCTTGTGGAACCTGTTTCTCATACCATGTTCAATAACAGGCACTGGGTATTCCAACAAGATTCGGCGCCAGCTCATAGAGCGAAGAGCACACAAGACTGGCTGGCGGCGCGTGAAATCGACTTCATCCGGCAGATTTGAATCCGTTAGATTACAAGATATGGCAACACTTGGAGGAAAAGGCGTGCTCAAAGCCTCATCCCAATTTGGAGTCACTCAAGACATCCTTGATTAAGGCAGCCGCCGATATTGACATGGACCTCGTTCGTGCTGCGATAGACAACTGGCCGCGCAGATTGAAGGCCTGTATTCAAAATCACGGAGGTCATTTTGAATAAACTTTAGTGTCATAAGAATCTATGTTTTGTTAAGTTCATTTTGGTACATAAATGGTTACATAATGAATAAACTTGTTTCAATTATTTTATATTAAACATGTGACAGAATTTATGACCTGACTAGTACGGTACTGTACTAGTCAGGTCGTAGCCGTATATACGGTACGGTACTGTATATACGGCTCAAGAGGTAATGACCTTTGCTTTGCAAAAAAAAATTGGCAAGTGACAGATGTGAGTTGTCGCAACTCAAACTTCTTCTTCTTTGTTTGATGGCGACGAGCTTAACTAAGAAGCTATTCCGCCAATGTCAAGTTAGTGAAGAGTTCCAACATTAAATAGTTGATGTCTTTGCGATGAAGGCCTTAGTTCTGAGCCTTGGTTGTCTTTTGATTGGCGAATTATTGACGTATTGTGACATTGACATTTAACAAATGACAATGTATTGGTTTTTAAAATAAATAGTAAGGTGGAGCGGAATAGTCGAATTTCGAACAAGCTCATTAAATTAAGATTAAAAAAAAATAGTAAGGTGAGTCAAGAAACTATTTCATTCATTCGTATGTATGCAGTCATCAAGCATTTTTCGGTTATTAATTTTTTTCTTCGAAACTAAAGTATTAAAAAAATTATAAAATATATATTTGAACTAAAAATAGAAAACCTGAGAAATGGTATTTTTATTTTACACTAGTTTAGATTTTGAAATGTTGTCAATTAAGCCGTCGCGTCGCTTGGAATAGTTACAGGGCCTCTCGATATATTAGTGTATCGAGAATCTGAGCCCCGGTCGGGCTCCCTGGACTCGCCGCCGAGTCCTACGTTGATGTGCGTTTAGAAAAGAATTGTGATTGCAGTTGGGCAGGTACAGTGCTGGCTCGACAGCGACCGTGATGGGATCATTTGGATCTGCCAAAACATGTTTAGGACGACGACGGAGGGACATGTGAAACATCTAATGCGGCGTGTCAGACTGACTATTGGCGTGACGATGCGTCGGTACGTCATGCGTCGGGCCACGCTAGATAGTATGAAATATCTAATACGGTCACATGCTGTTTGCTACGGTACATATTCTTAATGTCTTTTATATTTAGAAATATATAGGAATTAAAATCTAAATATCATCTATATATAAAAATCAATCGCCGTTCGTTAGTCTCGCTAAAACTCAAAAACGGCCTGACCGATTTGGATGAAATTTTGTGTGTAGGTATATTTCAATATGTTTCAATAAAAATAAAATTGGACCTGGTGGGTGGCGCTGCTGTCGGTATGTCACCAAATTTGATTCGCTGGGATTTGTGGGAGAAATACAAAAGATTGTGATTTTAATATAATATATTTAATGTCGCACTGCTTTTTCGGACAGGACGACGTCTGTCGGACCCGCTAGTATAAAATACCTATATTTAAATGTGAGAGTTAGTTATAATTTTTTTAGAAATATATAGGAAGTAAAATCTGAATATTTTGTTTTTAATGATGCCATATTTATTGGAAAAGGAAATCCTTTTATGCGTACCTGTACCTTTTTTTTTGTTGTCGCGGGGAAAGCGTTTTATTACTGCCGCCCGCTCCGGAGGAAAGCGGATTAAGAATAAAACGGGTATGCTGGACTAGCCGGTCTTACGACCCAGCATCCCCCTCGCACGCTGGGGGAATTTTTTGAATCATTTCATATCAATATTTGAATAAATTATGTACAAAAATAAAAATATTTATGATGGTTTCTTATGTTTACGCGAATGTTATACATTGAAATAAAACTAATTTTTACGGATTCTATCGCGGTTTATTAACTTTTTATCCCGACGTTTCGAAAGCTTTACAGCCTTCATGGTCACGGGGCGGACTGAGTTGTATGTCGTCACGCAAGTATAGTGCAATGTTTCTACCCTCCATATAGTTATTTTTATTTTTTATTTATTGTAGTCCGATCTACGCAGAAGGAGCTCACAGTGTCCTGAGGTCTGGCAGCTGGTCTTTTGGGTTCCGATTTCATTAAATGTATAATTGGATCCCAAGCTGGTGCTAGCTTCCAACCATCTTCTCTATTGAAATTTGGATGTTTTTTAATCTCAATAGCCTCGCGTATCATCCTAGGTAGGAATCGGTGTTCTTTGGCAAGGATATGTGGTTTGTCAAACCGAAGATAATGATTGGAACCTTCTTCAGAATGTTCAGCAACTGCAGACTTTGTGGAGCGTCGGTGTTTGACGTTAGCTATGTGTTCTTTTACGCGGGTCCCTATGTTTCTTTTTGTTTGACCGATGTATGAGAGCCCACAGTCACAATCTATTTTATATACGCCCGGTTCTTGCAGAGGTATATGACACTTGACAGATGGTAAGAATTGACTAATCTTCTTGGGCGGCTTAAAATAAGTTTTGATCGAAGCACGCTTCAGTACATAGCCAATCTTGTCTGTGACACCTCTGATATATGGTAATGTAACTGGGACACGTTCACCACAAAGCTCACCACCATCCTAAACAGTTAGCTACCGTGGGTAAATCTTTGTTTCAGAGAGCACAAGGAATCTGTGATGAGAAACATCTGGCCGCTGAGCTGCAACACGTCAAGCAGGTACTGCAAGACAACAAGCTCCAAGTTCCCCGCCGCCATCACAGAAACCGAGTGAAACCAGCCACAGTCGAACGTGTCCCAGTTACATTACCATATATCAGAGGTGTCACAGACAAGATTGGCTATGTACTGAAGCGTGCTTCGATCAAAACTTATTTTAAGCCGCCCAAGAAGATTAGTCAATTCTTACCATCTGTCAAGTGTCATATACCTCTGCAAGAACCGGGCGTATATAAAATAGATTGTGACTGTGGGCTCTCATACATCGGTCAAACAAAAAGAAACATAGGGACCCGCGTAAAAGAACACATAGCTAACGTCAAACACCGACGCTCCACAAAGTCTGCAGTTGCTGAACATTCTGAAGAAGGTTCCAATCATTATCTTCGGTTTGACAAACCACATATCCTTGCCAAAGAACACCGATTCCTACCTAGGATGATACGCGAGGCTATTGAGATTAAAAAACATCCAAATTTCAATAGAGAAGATGGTTGGAAGCTAGCACCAGCTTGGGATCCAATTATACATTTAATGAAATCGGAACCCAAAAGACCAGCTGCCAGACCTCAGGACACTGTGAGCTCCTTCTGCGTAGATCGGACTACAATAAATAAAAAATAAAAATAACTATATGGAGGGTAGAAACATTGCACTATACTTGCGTGACGACATACAACTCAGTCCGCCCCGTGACCATGAAGGCTGTAAAGCTTTCGAAACGTCGGGATAAAAAGTTAATAAACCGCGATAGAATCCGTAAAAATTAGTTTTATTTCAAAATATTTATGATATTAAATAAAATATTCTTATAGCAATCCTTTTTAATATTCCAAAATGATGACTGGCGAATTATAATGCCGAGACAAATGTTTGTGTGACCAAAAGAATATATTTGTCTCTAGTCTGTGTGTTGTGAGTAGTTCCTCGTAGTTGATACCCACGATACATGACCTAGTGTGGGGACTATGTGTGACTGTTAGGTGTTGTTAATTTTCCATACATTGTAGGCATATTATTGCCCGTTCCCTTTTTTATTATAAAGGCAACAAAACTACTGTTGATTAATGTTACTACTAGATGTTGCCCGCGGCTCCGCCCGCTTAGGAGGTTATTTTTGGAAGAAAAGGTATACAATCCATGGAGGTATCTTTAGCTATTACACGTTTCTATATTTATTCGTCCATTTTTCCGGGATAAAAAGTAGCCTATGTCATTTTCTGATCTCTAAACTACCACTATGCAAAAAATCATGTCGTTCCCTTGCTTTTTGAAAAACTATAGTATTCCACGGGAACTGTACATTTTTACGGGATAAAAAGAAGCCTATGTGCTATTCCAGACTATAATCTATCTCTGTGCCAAATTTCAACGAGTTCCATCCAGCCGTTGAAGCGTTATTGAGTAACAAACATCCATCCATACTTACAAACTTTCGCGTTTATAATATTAGTAGGATTATACTAGTTATATTATATTAGTTACTTTGATTTCAATGTTTCCCTTAGAGTAGGCAACCAAATGTTTCCATAAGCAGCGGCGGTAGGCTATTATTTCATACCAGTAATTTACTTAGGAGCTTAGTAAAGAACAGGTTTACACGGCTTGTACGGTCGCTGTCCTATATAAAGCTATTTAATAAGTCAATTTGAAAGCTTTACACCATGTAAATGACCTTGACGATGAGAGCTGCAGCTCCATATAAACACCGGTTGCAGCTGAGGTTTCGAGTTCGCGACTTTTTTTTTAGTGCCACGATAGGCAGGCGAGCAGACGGGCCACCTGATGGTAAGTAGTCACCGCCGCCCATGGACTTCTGCAATGCCAGGGCACATTGAAGCCACTGCCTACCGTTGAAGGACTACTCTTCTTAAGCCTCGTTTAAAGAAGGACATGTCATAGCGCTGAGGGAACACCGTTGCAGAGATTTTATTGTTTGGAAAGAGACTAGACGGCGCCCACACACCCGCCATTGTAACTCCTGTTTAACACTGGGTAATGAATCTCGGCGAGTCTCTGGGAATAGTGAACTGTATTTTATTGCTAGGAAAATCAAAAATTTTGCTAGATCCGTTTTGTCAGGATGATATAACACTTTTTTAGTACACATGTGAATAGACTTAGTAGATTTCCAAACAATTTGCAATAAAGATCGGTGCCATCTACTTTTCAGATATTTCTACGCTATTTGAAAACTCTTGTAGATATTGTAAAGTCAAAATGTTTCGTAATTAAGCTTTAATTGATTAATTTATTAACCGACTTCAAAAAAGGAGAAGATTCTCAATTCGTCGGAATCTTTTTATTATGTGAGTAACCGGGTACTCGAAGACGCCTGGACCGATTCGAGAAATTCTTTTTGAAGTGATAACTACTTATGGGAGGGTAAACCGCTTTGTAACGTAACGTGTTCATCGTCACTCTGTCTGGCTTCTTTATTAATTTCTATTTCTGTCGTTCCATAATCTCTGTCCTATATTTTTTAAGTGAAACTTCTTTAGAATCGTTGTGATTTGATTTGAGTGGGATCGAGTGGAATTTTTAAAATGTATGCATCGTTTTTAATGCGACCTCCCCATAACAGTGTATAACGACCTGCTATGGATCGGAGTGGCGCATGACGTATCAGCGGAAAGTTTTTGCAACCTCTTTATTATGACGTGCGCTAACCGCAAAAAAAAACTTAATGCCGGGGAAACACTTTATAAAGTCTGTGACCGCAGGTTTTATTCAATATACTGCATACTTAGAGTAGGCAACCAAATACTCTAAGACTGCATATCATATTATATGTAATTATTAGTAGAGTAAACACGATAAAATAACACTCATACACATAAATTTAAATATTTATTAACATATCATTAAAATCTAATGTGGGTTTTGAATATGCAATTTATGATTTTTATCATTTTAATTATTTCTTAATAAACTGAAGCTGTTTTTAAGATACAAGTGAAAATACGTAGTTATGACAGCTTTCGTTATGTACGGGCGAGTAGCCGGCTGTGAAACGGGAGGCCGTGGGTTCGATACCCGCACCGAAACAAATGTATGTGTGACAGACATATATTATTTGTTTCGGGTTTGAGTGTTGTAGTAGGTACCGTAGTTTTGATACCCACGATACAGGTTTGACCTAGTGTGGGATCAGAACTATGTGTGTGGCTGTTGGGTGTATTTATGAAGCTTATTTATTACGGCGCGGCGATAATTGCGTTCGTGTAGCCACGGCTTTATACTACGATTTTTATGAACTAAATATAGAATGCCCGTTTTAAATCACGTGGAATTTTTAATAAAGTATTTATAGCGAAGTACCTATAGGTTATACTATTGTTTTGATAAAGGGTTTTGCACTCATATAAAGAGGTAGGTATATTTATTTTACACATTGCATTACCGTTATAGGTCGGTACAGCCAATATGATAATGCGGTCTACTACAACAGACATATACACTCACGCCTGTAATCCGCGAAATGATAGGCAGATGTGTAACTAGCACATCCACATTTCGCTGAGATTATTACCGTCCGATGTGATAGAGGTCAATCCTATCGCCATACCGGGCACAATTCGAGACTCCGGGCTAATACTGAGCATTTCGGGATAGAAAAACCCAATATCACTTTACCCGACCCGGCGCGCTGGCCTAATACGGGTCGGTAGACTTCATACACATTCAAAATTCTTATGAGAATTCTCAGGTATACAGGTTTTCGCAATGTTTTCCTTCACCGTGACAATGAATAAACTCGTAACTTTAGAAAAGTCAGAGTTGTATGCTATTTGTCCTGGTTTCGAACATACGACTTTCGTCTTGATAGTCCGTTCCGCAATCAACTAGGCTATCGCTGCTATTATATAAAGTTTAGCATCTTTTACATATTATCCAAAACTAAAGAATTATTACTATTAAAAAACATAGGCATGGGGACTACGGACAGAAGTGACAAAAACTCTAGAACTACTGTGTTTTTAAACAGCGTCCAACTATTTTTGTTTGTTATTGTTTGTCAATAATTATAGAACTATGACGGCGCCAGCACCGTCGTAGCAAACAACACGTGCACCAATCACGACAGCGCGCGTCATTCGGTTCTCCCACTCTCCCCACTGCGGGACTTGTTTTGACACCTGTATAAAACAGGCGGAACGACCGCAGTTCGGGCAGTCTTGGCTTTAGCTTGGCTCGGTGCACTTGTGGTATCCCGCTGCTAGCTTATCCTTGACTCATTGGGTAATTAATTTGTGTAAACGAATTAATTATTATGCTTGGCTTTGGCTATACATAGCCACGGCCCAGGCACTGCTGGCCGACGTAATATTAATCAATTGTGTTATGTATCAGCCTATGTAATAGATAAGTGGGTTTCTTACCAGTTCTTCCCACGCTTAGTATTCCGAACTGGCAGTAGCTTAATAAACTATTAATGGTTCTACTTGTGTTATTAATATGTGTTGTTAATCCCTGACGATCGGAGAGGTTGCATAATACCTCTCCCAGCCTCGGCCTGATGTACCTACACCTGGCCTAACCTGACATACATGACATGACACATGATGCATGAATGCTGTGTTGTGTTGTGCTGCGACATCAGAAGTGCGATGGAGGACAGCGCTCACTATCGTGAATCAGGTGATGTAATACCTACAGTTTGGTTATGTTATTTTTGTTGTTTGAGAGTTTGTAAAACATTAAGGAGTTTTATACGTTTTGTTGGATTATAAAAAAAAAGCTATCCATGATTAGAATTTTATTATCAAAAAGAATAATGATGGTAAAAAGTGCTGAATGCTAATCTACTGTACATTTGAAGGTTAGGAGTATTCAAATAATTTTGATGTGCTATGATGACGAATTGTAATAAGTCTCTAATGTAAGTCTTTGTTAAAAATTGTCGTAACAAAAAAAAACAGGAAAATATGAAGCGTCGATGATTTTTGTGTTAATAATATTTGTGTTGAAATTCCATGTGCCGATTGATGGTTTCCCGTCGCGCTATTACGGCGCTCTAGCGACGGCAAGTGATTCTTGCGACATCGTGTTGTTTGCGTACCTACCTACATATGTCTAGTGTGCATTGATGTGTTTGGAATTTGGTGAGACGCTTCTGGTTTTATTTATGTACCCTCAACTAAAGCGAGCAATTAGTTGGGAGGTGAAAATACGTCTGCTTCGATGGCATAGTAAACGCTACTACGCCAAGATCTCGGGTTCGATCCCGGGTTATGTAAAAGTGGTGATATTGGGTTTTTCTAATACGAAATATCTTATCGGCCTAAATTCTAGAATTGTACTTGGTATGGCGATATGCTCGCTCGTGTCGCATCATGGGTCTGTAATAAGTTTTCCAAAATGTATGTGCTGGTTACACCTCTGCATATTTTGGGGATTGCAGCCGTGAGTGCGTATGTGTGTGAAAATACGTAACAAATGACGCGTATGATCTATTTATGAACATTGAATTGGCTTTGGTTCGATTCCAGCTTGAATGAGGATTGAAAATAAACTTTTATATCAAGTGTTAAAAAAAAACCACGACTCAAAACTGGCATTTAAAGGTGTAATGAATAATCATTCGTACAATGCAATAAATAATAGTCCAGATTGTTTGACAGGTTTAGTTATGTTGTGTTTCAAATTAAAATCACTATTAATTTGTAATTACATGCTCTAGTATGACATTTTAATCTTCAAATGATAGCTACTGTTTCATAAAAACGGTAAGCAAGTATTGTTCTTGACTGTTTTCCGCTAAGAGGAATTCAATGATTGTATGGGTGGTAATTGAGTTTTATGTTTTAAATTATTCTACCCGATAATTAATTATTTTTATAAGGTTCTTGCTAAACAAGAAGTAACAATATGAGGCTTTGTGACCTACCTTATTATTATCTGTATAGATCAAAGTTCGAATTTATGCCAATGATTCGTAAGGTTGTTGATAGCTTGCGTCCGTAGCCTGGTTATTGTCTACTCAATATATCTTGGGTGACCACGGGTGAGCGGTCAGCGCTTAAGGTATCTGATAATATTTGTGATCGTGGTTAATTAAAAACCCGTAATTCATTTAATCATATTCTGGTAGTGTTAATTAACTACAGAAAGGGTTAAATTCGAGTTTTGAGGAAAATGTGAACATAACATAGGTTACCTTAAAGGAAATACCTAGACATTTAGATTTCCTTTGTTTTACCTAAACCTATATTCACGCCGTGTCAGTATAAGCCGTGAAATATAATTTTAGAGATTGTGTGGTACTGTGACCAGGGCACAGTTTAGAATTCCTCGGGTTCACAATATAAAATATCGTAATTTGCCACAACCCTGAAGTCTGTTATGACTGGACCTGGAAGTAGTAGTTCTGTAGGGTACAGTCGTACTGGACCAGATAAGTAGAAAATAGGTGGAAATTAAATCTGAAGGGTACTGCCGTACTGGACCAGATAAGTAGAAAAAAAAAATGGAAATGAAAGCCCTGCGTTCCCATGAGGGATTCCCATAAAGGGAAGTAACTACAAGTTACTAGGCTATGCATGTCCGGAAATTACAAGCATAGCTAAAACTAAAACATTTAGTTTTGGTTCTTCTACTTTGATAATGTCCCTTATAAGATACCGCGATAATTAAGTCAATTGTACCTTGAGTTTGCTGATTATTGATTTGGATATACCTTAGCCTGTGCATACTAAACATATTTTAAGTTTCAGAAGGGCTCTAGAAGGTGATAATACAAGGTACGCGTTGCTTAATTTGCTGTAAATTATGGATACCATACGTTGAATACTGTGATGGCGTGACGGCGGAAAAGCATGGTAATGGCAAATTATACATGGTAATAGTTTGGCAATACGCGGTAAGCTTTAACTGGATTTATAAAGTATTTAGCTAAGGAACAGTTATGTTCGGACTAGCACCGAATAATAAAAAAAAGAGAAAAAAAAAGTTAAAGTAATAAAATCATTGAAGGGCTCCAGCCGGTCCAATGATAAAGCTAAAGGGAATAATAATTCTGAACTAGCAAAAGCTAAGGGAATATTATTCTGGACTAGCAGAAGCTAAGGGAATATTATTCTGGACTAGCAAAAGCTAAGGGAATGATTATTCTGGACTAGCAAAAGCTAAGGGATTGATCATTCTGGACTAGCAAAAGCTAGGCAATGATCATTCCGGACTAGCGAAAGTTTTGTATGGTTTCCTGTCGCCCAAACTGGCTACCACAAGCCTGAAGGGTCAATTTGGACCGGACCAGTTAATGTTCTGTCAGGATAATCGAACGATGTTTTCTATCGACAGATATCTAGGACAACGATGGGGCGCGTGCGAGGACGCCCGCATGTCAGTATGGCCGTGACGGCGCCAGCACCGTCGTAGCAAACAACACGTGCACCAATCACGACAGCGCGCGTCATTCGGTTCTCCCACTCTCCCCACTGCGGGACTTGTTTTGACACCTGTATAAAACAGGCGGAACGACCGCAGTTCGGGCAGTCTTGGCTTTAGCTTGGCTCGGTGCACTTGTGGTATCCCGCTGCTAGCTTATCCTTGACTCATTGGGTAATTAATTTGTGTAAACGAATTAATTATTATGCTTGGCTTTGGCTATACATAGCCACGGCCCAGGCACTGCTGGCCGACGTAATATTAATCAATTGTGTTATGTATCAGCCTATGTAATAGATAAGTGGGTTTCTTACCAGTTCTTCCCACGCTTAGTATTCCGAACTGGCAGTAGCTTAATAAACTATTAATGGTTCTACTTGTGTTATTAATATGTGTTGTTAATCCCTGACGATCGGAGAGGTTGCATAATACCTCTCCCAGCCTCGGCCTGATGTACCTACACCTGGCCTAACCTGACATACATGACATGACACATGATGCATGAATGCTGTGTTGTGTTGTGCTGCGACAACTACATGGGCGTGCTTATGTCGAAAGTAAAATTATCTGAGCGTGATGGTCACTCGAGTTCAGTGCATTTTCCCCATCACTAAAGTGCTCAACCTGCCTAAAGAAGTTTTCACTTCATAAATATTTGTTTAATACGGCTTTATTACAAAACTTTATGTCTCAATATAATTACTATTTTTCAAATAATGTTGAAAAAAACTTTCCACTAAACCCATTCACGGATATACTAAACTACTAAGTGGTTTTCTTTATCCCACGGCAAAGTGACCACACCGGAATTGTAACAAAAACACAATTTAATCATTCTGTCATGATATTTTTCAAAAACTGCAAATTAACAGTTTGACAGCCTTCGTGGCGTATTGGGCGAGTAGCCGGCTGTAACGAGAGGCGATGACCATATCGAGGCAAATGTAATCCATAAATGTTTCTGGCCTGGGTAGGTGGGACCATAATCCCTCGTAGTTCTTGATTTTTTTTATATAGTATAGTCCGACAAACGAGCGGAACGACGATGATCTCCACCGCCCATGAACATCCACAATACCGAAAGTATCATGTATGCGCTGTCGGCCTTAAAAGACAGGAATAGGGATTAGGGAAGGGAAGGTGGAGTCTGGGCCTCCGGATATCTCACTTACCATACGAAACGCTGGTACAGTAAACTGTCACTTTGCGTTGGTTTTCTGTGAGATAGTGGTACTAGCCCGGTCGAGCCGGCCCATTCATGCTGTAGACAAATATGTCTACAGCGTGGCTCTACCACTTCTAGATACCCACGATAGGGGTTTTACCTAGTGTGGGGTTAGGACTACGTGTGTGACTGTTTGATGTGTTATTATTTTACTCATAAGCGTTGTATTTAACGGTAGCCGTAATAAAAACTATTGACCAATGTTGTTAGTCTATGATGATAACAATGCGATTAATATCCGTTGTTTCCACACGTCGGAAGCCGACCGGCGCCGACAACGACCGATCTGCCCTTGCTGATCGCAACATTTTTAATGATTACTTCTTTCCTACCGTTATCTACAATTACAACATTATGTATATGTCTTCAATTGAATTTTGTTTTATATAAAGTAATTATTAACTAAGTTTATATTTTGTTGTCAGGTGTAATACTTGTGTTAGCTGTGGTTGCCTGTAACTGGGTAGCATGGACCAAAAATTTTGTTTAATTATAATCCAATATGTACCACCCACTGGCGATCCATTTAAATAAATATACATATTTTCTATATAACAAAAATATATTTGTATAATTATTATTTGTATTAACACAAACGATGCCATCGAACTTCAACATGACATTTATGGAAACAACAATAACCACATTATAATTGTTAAATACCCGACACCGTTTCTAGTAACAACGATGTTGACAACGGATAACGTTAACAAAACAATCCAGACTTGACAGAATACTATTGGGCTTTACAAGTATTATGTTACGTTACGAATTTAAGTAATTTTTAACCACTTCCTCCACGTTGTCAACGTTTTGACGAAAACGGATGAAAATGATGAGAGACAACTAACTATACCTCGCTACTCGACACAACCATACCCTGCTGAGTTGCTTCACACTACGCCTAAAGGATCATAGGAAGGAGAGGACACAGATTTCTTAGTACCGTGCAAACAGATAGCTTCTTTTTTTTTATCCTGGCACGGCCAAGTGACCACACTTAGGCTTCTACAGACGATTGGCAACCGCTGCAAAGGTGCAGTGGGGGCTGGGATCTGAGGTGGTGAAAACGTTGTACACGGCAGTCGTTGAACCTACCATACTATACGCGGCCAGTGCATGGGCGCCTGCAAGCAAAAAGATAGGCATCACAAAAAAGCTTGCAGCGGTTCAACGAGGTTTTGCACAGAAGATGGTGAAGGGCTACAGGACAGTTTCACTAAACTTGGCCCTACTGCTTGCTGGGATCCTTCCGCTAGACATTCGTGTCCGAGAAGCGGCGCTTCTTTACGAAGTGAAAAAAGGACATACTCGGCGAGTGGTGGGGGACCGGGATGTGGAAAGTCCTGTGTCCTTTGCTAACTTACAACATCCAGCTGGAAGCATAGCATTGAAATTCGAATGCGTGGTGAACGATGCAGAACTGAACCTACAGGCTGCAAACATCGTTAAGGTGTTCACGGACGGCAGCAAGATTGGTGGCCAAGTCGGTGCATCGGTGTCCTTATCGGACGGCGATGCCGAGACGAAAGCCACCAAACTCAAGCTGGAATCGTTCTGCGTTCTGGTGATGTAAGACGTAAATTTTTAATATACTGTAGGGATATAGCACGCAGGTGTATAGATAAGAATAAATAGATAGGGGCGACTATGCAATATAATATATTATACGAACTTAGTCGCCAAGGAATGTGTTTTTAAGTGAGAATGACGTGCTATATTAGGATTTATTTTTAAAAAATGTATAATATTACCGAACCTATGTGTATCCATTTAAAGAGTCGTATGGCTGTCAGACTGCTTAATACACATAGGGGATTTTACAGTGTAGTAGTTGTCGGATGAAAATTGTTATATTTTAGAGAGTTTAGATTCAGTATATTTTTTATTTTTGTGAACACCTTTAGTCGTTTTTTTTTAGAGTTCGCACTTTCATTTAATAAAGGCATGTGAATTCAACTAGGTGTTTACAATTCTCTGAAATAATATCAGAGGGAGCATAGGGGAGTGTTCCCCCCCCAATAAAAAAAAAGTGACCACACTGCACCTGATGGTAAGCGCAGTGCCGTCCAGTTAGAGTATCTAGTGGCGAGAAACTATCTATCCCTCGCTACTCAACACAATCATGCTGGCCTATTGTTTAATTTCTTCAGGGAACACGGTAGCTGGCAAACTGTTCCACAGCTTAGTTCGGGCCGGGGTAGTAGACACTACGAAGCTGTTAATTCACATACGTTTTCTAAGAGTAGAAACCCAGTCGAAGCCCATTCATACCGTAGAAAAACGTTTCTGAGTGAAAATCCGCACTGGCGATAAAAAAAACAAACTCTACTAAATCAATTTTATTCAAAACAACTAACCAGCAAATAAATACAATATTATAAATAATCATTTGTGCCGCCGTTGCGGATATAACACTATCAACCCGTGGGGTAGACAGAAACATATCGTAGCGTGTTAATAACTTGCAAGCACATACTTTGATACTGACGGTGATAGGTTGTGATGTTTTTCATAATATAAGGCAACTTAAAACATTGAGCTGCTCTAATTTAATCCTATTTAAATTGTATGTTATTTTTATATAGTCAAACCATTAACCAGTTTTTTAAAAAGAGCAACGCTAGTGTTTCTTTTACGTCATATTATTATGTATACATTTGCAACATCTTGCATATACATTTAAAACTACAATTTCTACAATTTAAAATCTTGTTTTTAGCATCAATAAAATCAAGTCCCAAGCACCTACCCCACCTACCCCACCGAATCCCACAAATGTTTCTCTCGTCGACATAAACCAATACTATCTTTGGCAAAGTCAATATTTTTATTGCCACAGCTGGGCACCATTAGTCATTAAGTTTATTGTTAATCCGTTCGTTAAATCTTAGTCATTTTGCAGGAGTTATCGTTCATTTGCATTTATATTATTTGTAATAGTTGTCGGATTAGTGAATGCGCAAGTAAATCAGTTGTTGCTGGTAATAAAAATTAGTTAGGGAAGATTAAGTGGTACGTGGAAAATAAATAAGAAGGCTAAGACAAAAAAAACAAGCAGTGCAGTTATTTTTGTTATAAATAGCAACTACTAAATAACGATTAGCGGAGTTATGGAAAATAACGATAGAAGGCTCGTGTTAACATTTTATATAATTTTAGCTATACTGTGCCCAGCTATGATTTTTACCTCGTGTCAAACTAATTTAACCCCTCCAGTCAGGAAGGATATTAAAAAAAAAGTCGGGAGTAAAGCAACAAGCTTTTATTTCCATAGCATTAAAGTTAAAAATTGCATGCAAGAACGGCGAGTGTTGCCAGTGTTCGCGCCGCCGGCGTGTCTATCCGTCATGACAGTTTAAGTATAAGTGTGAAAATGCATTTAACTGTACTGCCAACACATTCTATAATTCCATAGTATGTCAGTACAAAATAGAACGAAGATTTTGTGAAATGACGTCATGGTTTTCATTTTTTAATAAGGCTGTACACTATATTAAAGATCTTCTTCATTTGATTGGTCTCAAAAATCAGCTGAAACAGATATTGTGGAGTACCCGAGATACTGAGTTTTTAATGGTTTTTGTTAAGAACGTAGCAAATGTAACTATAATTTGTTGTATTGCACAACACTTTTAGTATCGGCAACGTTATTAGAAGTAATTTGAAGGAAATTTCTCGAAACTCGGTGTCGCTTTTGTGCAACGTACAGCCTTCGATTCCCACGACGTCAAAACACGTCAACATTTTAATATAATAAAGATATGCTTGTGGTACGTTCTCATACGTCGTGCTCTTCGGACATTTAACAAAGTTTTTACATTTAATTGGGGAAATGCGTCAGTAGTTATCAAACACTAAAATATCCTTTTTTTAAATAATAACACGATTCTTTAATAAGATAGCAAATACGATTTTTTATGCATATAACGCTCATTTTCACCGACCGATGGTTATTTTAATTTACCTTTAACGCGCAATATACATTAAAATAATGAAACAATAAAACGAAAAATAACATGTGTAGAGCGTTAGTTGTGAACTAAAATTAAGCAACGGTTGGTGAAAACGAGTGTAAAAATTCTAAAATACCCCTACAATTTCGGGAATTATTGTTAAAATATTCATAACATAAAAGCACTAAATGATTTATTTTCTCTAAGCACCACTCGTCATGGCAGGTTGGGGTTACCTTATTTGGTACCTAGGTTATATCTACGTGTCTATGCGTTATTATAGGCACCTAGGTACCGCAAGTACTAAGATATGTGAGTACACATGGTATGAGTACCTTAGTTGAATTTGGGTACCTTGGTTCAATTTTGGTACTTTGGTTCAATTTGGGTACCTTGGTTCAATTTGGGTACCTTGGTTCAATATTGGTACCTTGGTTCAATTTGGGTACCTGGTTCAATTTTGGTACTTTGGTTCAATATGGGTACTTTGGCAATAAGTGTATACTTATATGCAAAGTACCGGTACCGTTTAATGACTGGTACAATGCGGGTACTTCGGTAAAACTAATATTTTAGCTATGTATCGTTCTCTCTCGTATAAGTACTTAAAATAATACTAAAGTATAAAATTCTCAACCCACGAATACCAAGGTACAAATTGAACATTTAATTCATTTAGATACCTAAACAAGTATATAAGCTTTTGTATTAGTTTCTCTTTGTTAATTACTCAGTGGTTTTTGATACATACATACCTACCTCTAGCCACATACATAAGTACACTGCGACCTCTTATATGTAAACATAACTACTAAGGGGTCATTCAAGTATTAAGAAAGCAACATTTTAGTCATTTTCAACCCCCTTCTTTCTCTTGTCAGCAAATGTAAGCAACATTCTCCCCCCTCCCCCCTCCCGCCTACGCTTACGAATTGGTATAATTTTAACAAAGTCTATGACAAACATCCTTTAAAAAGAATATACAAGTAGGATTGCCTGGCAAATCAGAATCTACAAAATTGTTCAATAAAATAAGTTAAATAAAAATTGCTGATATAATCGCCATTCAGACACCCGTCCCCCATGTCATTAGAGCTAAGGAAATACCCTAACTTTGGTCCATACATAATACTTGAACAGCCCCTACGGTACATCGCAGGTACCACGGTACCACGGTACCACAGTACTTCGGTACAGTCATTCAAACGTTTTTATTTACATAGGATTGTATATAGTTTAGGATGTATATACTACATGATGGTGCACTGAGCGTCGTTGCCGACTGGAGGGGCGAACCCCTGTGGGGGGGCGCCGATGTCTCCCACCAGCTCCGTGGGGGGCTGGCCCAGGTCCTGCATCTGAAATTATTATTATTATTGAGACTGCCACGGTGGCGCAATTGCGCATGCGTTATGACTGCTGTGCCGAGGTCTCGGGTTCGATCCCCGGGTCAGGTCATGTGATTTGTGTTTTGATTTAAAAATATTCAATATCAGTCCGGAGTCTGGAACTAGCCTGGTATGGCGATAGGCTCGCCCACTATCACATTATGGGACCTTAATAAATTTAGCGAACAGTAGATGTACTGGTTGCACCTCTGCCTACCCCTCCGACGATTACAGGCGTGAGTGTATATGTACATATATTGTTTATTTTTCTAAAAGTATTAGAGCTTTGAACATTTTTTATAAAAGCATTCCTTACTAAAAATATTGATGGAATCCAATAAAATTTGATCTGTTCAATAAATATACTGGTGTTAATGTTACCTTCTGCATAAGTTCTAGAACTTTTTCGAACCTCTTCTTCTTGACGTCCTCGGGGTCTGACTCCTGCTCTGGTTCGAGCTCGGCACACACCTGCTGCATGAGCTGCTGCTGATTTTCGAACCTGAATAGATAAAATAATATCAATATCAATATGGTAGTTGACTCGATTTTTTTTATTAATTTAATCATCAAGTTACATTACCTAAAACCTATTATCGAAAGAATTTAATGAATCCGAACAAAAATAAGTAAATTAGACGCCATTCAAATCTGCTGGAAGGTGTAGTTGTCACAATGACAGTTGCAGGATGCATGATAAGTCCCGTGACGTCACCTCTCAGAATGGCCATTACTGTGCCGTTGTGCGAGGGAGATAGTGATCTGATGACCAGTTAGCTGGTGATGAGCAAGATATAATGAATTATTTTGTTATAACACGAAGCGTTTTGCTAGTACATTTATCATGCGCACTGCTAGAGAGTGGAACTCTTTGCCGGAGTCTATATTTGCCGATAATTATAACCTTCAAGTCAAGAATGAATAGGTATCTTCTGGGCAAGCGTGCTCCACCGTAGACCACATCATCAGTTACCATCAGGCGAGATAGTGGTCAAACGCAAGCATATTTATAGGAAAATACTAACCTCTCATATTCAGTCTGTTCAATCTTGCCCTTGTTGTCTGCGAGCCAGGTCGGGTACTTGTCGAGGAGTTCCTTCAGCGAGGGGTAGAGCACCTCCTTGGACAGGAGGGACTGCATCATGCCCTGCATGAACGGCACAAACATGTTGCCGTCCTGGGGACAAACAAGTGGCTAAATAAACTATACTGCTACTAGCGGGCCCGGCAGACGTCGTCCTGCCCGTCAGAGCAGCGCCACACCGACTGTAGCGCCATCTGCAAACCATCCAGGGCGCCACCCAAACGCATACAAGTTAAGTAAGAGTTCAGTGACATACACACGTAAAATAGAATTATATATATAAAGATAAAGAGAGGTAGGTGATATGTTGTGGCAAATGTCAAAGTTATCAATCACTACATGTTATAATACAAAGTCCTGTGCCGAGTCTGTCATTCTGTTCGCGATAAACTCAAAAACTACTGAACGGATTTTCATGTGGTTTCACCAAAAGATAACTCAACAAGAAAATTACTCTGATTCATTGAGGAAGCTTTAGGCATATTTTGTCAAGGTTTTGTGTAAATTGGTTGAAATATAAGGATCATTCTCGACAGCCTTCGTGGCGCAGTTGGCGAGTAGCTGGCTGTGAAACGAGAGACTGTGGGTTTTTTGGACTGATTCCCACACGGGGACGAATTTTTGTGTGACAGTTATTTGTGTCTAGGGTCTGGGTGTTGTGAGAGGGTGCGTCTCTCTAGGTCCCTGATACCCACAACACAAGACTCGTATCTTAGTGTGGGGTCAGGGCTATGTGTGTGACTGTTGGGTGTTATTATTATTATTATTTATTTATACTTGTTGGAAGTGTCGGTAAAAGTTAAGCCACGTGGGAGCTTTCATGGTAGATGCTGCCTAATGCATGCAATGCAGTTGTTATGAAATAATCATGTTTGTCTATATATCCGGGTTTTTGAGAATTGATTCATTAATAGTAAAATAAAATGATAGTGAAATTGAAACTGGCATCATGGTAATGCTATTACTATTATTTATATTAAAGAATCATATTTACCACATTGTAGTATATAATGACAACTCTAGCGCACACAGAAATCATCTCTCCCATTTGTAGTCGATTGGCAGGAGTTGCAAACTATCCACATTTCCATATACAGTGTAAATATACCCCCCGAAGTGTCAGTTACCTGTGCTCCTTCCCCAAGGTTGAAGTTGTTGAACATACTGGCCAGGTCCTGGTCGTTGAACGGAGTCTGCAGGTTCTCAGAGTTGGTGTTCAGGTTTTGGAGAGTCTGGCTGATGGCCGCTGACACCTGGAACAATTGGTAATGTTGGTTTATATTCGTAATAGTGGAAGAGGCGAAAACGTGCCAAGATTTTAGCTTGTGCCACTCAAGTCTCTGCCTACCCTCATATGTATACGTGTATGTATTAATATTCGACCATATGCAAATAAATAAATACACACATAGTCCTGACCCCACACTAGGTCAAACCTGTATTGTGGGTATCAACAACTACCAGGGACTAGTCCCACAATGCCCAGACCCAAAACAAATATCTGGGTCATACGTCAATTTGTCTCGGCGCGGGAATGGAACCCACAGCTTACCGTTTCACAGCCGGCTACTCGCCCACTGCGCCACGGAGGTTGTCACAACTATAATTTAATACTGGCCTCTTGTATGAAAGTTCATGTTTATTAGTCACCTGTTCGATCTTGTCATTGGCTGCAGGGTCAATGGCTGCAGGCTGCTCTGGCTGGTCTCCTTCACCCGGGGGCTTCAGGACCTGTGCAGCTGCTTCTGTAACCATATAATGTTTTTACCTGAATTACACAAGATCATATTTTTGGTATATCTATTTCACCTTCAAGTAATTGAGACTCAGTAATCACTATCATTAGTAGAGGAGGGCCGTGCCTAGCTGTGGGAAAATGTTTAATGCAAGGCTGGTATAATTCTATGTTAAAATTGAGATACTTCCTTAAGAAATGGGTTAAAACCAAAAATATACATGTTTCATTAAATCTTTAAGCAGCTATAGCCTAGTTGGTTGCGGTACGAACTATCAAGACGAAAGTCGTGGGTTCGAAACCCAAGTGGCACACACCTCTGACTTTTCTAAAGTTATGTATGTATTAAAATGTTAATTATCGCTTGCTTTAACGGTGAAGGAAAACATCGTGAGGAAACCTGCATATCTGAGATTTTTTCGAAGGTATGAGAAGTCTGCCAACCCGCATTAGGCCAGCGTGGTGGACTAAGGCCTAACCCCTCTCATTGGTAGAGGAGGCCCGTGCCCAGCAGTGGGACAATGTTTAATACAGGACTAGTATTATTATATTATATATTAAATCTTTATTCAGACGAACTATATAAATCGACGCTAAAAATTATTTAAACTTTTTGGAATGGGAAATTATCAAATTCCAAAGAAAAGGATGTATGACGTGGTTCGTGACGTCACCACCTGCGATGAACATGCGGCTTATGGGTTCGAGCGAGACGACAACTATGCGCCCACCATTGTTCCTACAGTTGATCCTGTTTATCCTGGTACAACAAAGTGACCACATTGCACCTGATGATAAGCGCTGTGCCGTCTAGTTATAGTATCAAGCAGCAAGATACAATCTATCCCCAGCTACTCAACACAATCATGCCGGTCTGCTGTGTAGCTTCTTCACATTCCACTTAAAGGATTTCATACATAATAAGTTAAAATTAAAGATAACATACCCGCCATTTTTGAGAATGTCTGTGCGATTTGTTCTTGCGTTATTTGATCCTCTGTAAATAGAAAAACACAAGAATTATAAACTTAAGGTCATATTATTTTAATGGTTTTTGTATAATTAGACTAATGCTAAAATTTGTGTTCATCATTTAACAACTTATTGTTTAAACAATGACATCATTTGACATTTATATGTTAGAAAAATAAAGTATATTCAATGAAATAGAGTTATATTAAACTAGTCCAGTCTTGGCATGGTTACTGTGAGGGAACCATACAAGATAACCACATGCTATGCAGATGTTTCTGTAAGCTTTTTTAACACCTACAATTCTTCTGTAAATTATTTGGATGTATATCAAAGGTTTAGCCAACATAAGCCATGTAGGCAACTGAAATAAATTTTTACAAATTCTACATTTCTTTATGGTCAATAAATCTTAAATAAAATTTCAAAATTTTATAACATTCTGGAAGAAATTATTGTTACTATAAAAACAGCATCAAATTCTCTCTTTTTGTTAAGCAGCAGAGATTTTATGATATCTGGGATATTACAGTACATCTTTTAGTTTATGAAATTCATGAGCAACATTGGTAGATTAAAATATACTAAAAAAAAAACACAATCGACAATTTTTCTAGAAATCAGAAAAAAACTTTAAGAGATTCTATAGACATGGACAGTTCACTTTTACAATTCATCCAATAAGCATTCGGAAGACCTAGGCAGAATATCCGCCAGGCAGAATTTTACTACCTGGCCAACGCTGAGCCTATGGTCTTTTTGGACATACTTTAGACACAGGTGTTCCAAACTGAGAAGTAGCAAGTGTATTTAGGGTTTATAATTGCTCACTCCTTTATGTGTTTCTAATTTGTATGTCATCTAAAGTGTTGACAAAATAATATTTATTTTCTTTCTTTAATTTCAATTTATATTCACCTGGTACTCCACTAAAGCTGCCTAGTATTGCGGCCATGTTTGTTTCGAACTGAGACGCTGCCTCTTTGATGAACTCTTCACTCCACATGTTTTGAGGTTCAGAGGTACCTTCAGCAGGTGCTGCATTATTTTCTGGCTTTGTCATATCTTTTAAGGCACCTGGGGAAATTAATATATTTTTATTAATATATAGTATAGCAAAGTTCCCTGCTTATTTAGGTAATAAATTAAGATATTTACAGCTAGGTGGTGAATAGCTGGCTGTGAAATTAGAGGCCATGGGTTCGATTCCTGCACTGACACAAATGTTTGTGTGACAGATAATTTGTTTCTGGTCTGGGTGTTATGGGACTGTAGTCCCTCATAGTTCTTGATACCCACTTCGCACTTGATTTTTGTGACTGTTGGGTTTATTTATTAGGTGTCATAGGCCAGTCGGAGTAGGCATTGCAGCTTTTTTTATTTTAATATTACCCACTGGTGGTCACAGTGACCAAATGTTGATCAAAGTGACCTATGGACACAAAAGTTGCTTCTAGTGATCAGTTATCTGTTATTAATTGTGTAGAGGCAAACTAATGAGCTCCCTGCCGAGATTTTCCTATGGGACTACAGTATGGGGTTCTTCAAGAAGGGAGTAAATAGGTTTATGACAGGTCGGCATCGGGCATGTCATGCTTCTGATGTTGGATCTCCTATTAGGTGGGCCGTAAACTTATTTGCCACCATTAAAGTATAAAAAAATCTGCAACACTGGCAAAGACTTAGTATGTCAATTGATTATAAGATCCTCACAGTCATAGCTGTGTTCCATGTTTTAAGACTGTATGGAAATTCAAAATGGAAGAGAGATTTGGGCTGCATTAAATTGGTACGGCAATAAATACACCTTCTAGCACATTATGAGATGCAAGTAGTTTGGTCCACTGTGAGTGCATTAGTACCTGCCTACTTCTTAGGGGAATGACAAAATACAAAGACCTACGGCAGAGATTCTTGGTGCCTTTTCTTAGACCAGTGGGCATTGCCAAGACATCACTAGACTTTAATATTATTATGACATGTAAAATGTGCCCCTAGTGACCTAATTTACTTAATAAATTTTTTTTTTATTTTATTCTCGCAAGGCAAAGTGACGACACTGACCTGATGGTTAGCGCCGTGCCGTACAGTTAGAGTATCAAGTGGCGAGAATGAACTTTTATTTTAGATATGTGGTAGATATTAATAATTCCACCCAATTATTAATTAAACCATTATGTCGTGGACTTTGGCGCTAAACCTAACTATGTCGAAGAACCTTTGAAAGTATTTAATAAGCGGTAAATAATTTCGTAGAATTTTTTATTTGTTGCAACACATTTTCGACAGATAAATTTAATGTCACAATGATATTTTTTCATATATTCATCAAATACATAGCATCAATATGCAAACAAATTGGCTAATTTAGACAATCACTTATAATTCCAATTGTCTAGGTTATATTGTGTAATACGACCATGGTATTTGTTTAAACAAAAAAATCAAAACTCACTGTCCAATAAATCATCCAGTTCTGGATCCATGTCGTTTTTGGACACTTCTTTTTTGTCAGACATTATTAAAAAAATATTTAATTTCGGTAAAAAAATCACAAAAAAGACCAAGAGATCAAATTTTCTTCAATGACAAGTTGAATGAATGGCCAATGGGCATTGAAAATGGAAATGAATGAATGATTACGTTTTATTTTTGCACGTAGACGAATTATTCTCTGTGATAAAACTGTTCATTTTAAAGATATTCGATTTTTATTTTACTTTAAATATGCCTTGTTATACAAAGTAATATTGTTTAGATACATAAATCTAATACTAACTGTTTATTATTAAAACTATATGGTTGTTAGCAGAATGCATTATAATTATTTACCGTAGTTTAATTCCCTTGTGGCGGCTAATTAGAACGTATTTTCTGTCTCTTTCTAACATGTTTAATAAACTGTATTAAAAAGAGGAAGACATAGTTGTGTTATTCATATCTCGAAGACCTTGAAGTCATATGACTCAAATAATTCAATTTAAAATAGTAACATAATCATTCAAAACGGTTTAAAAGATACCGAATTTTAATTTAACGTGAATCACAGTAGCATTAATCAAGATTATGTTAATCTCATTTGTTATACAACATACGTGTATTTTCCATTGACTAATTAGCTAGATAATCTAACTATTTTTTTAATGTGCTTTTAACATTGGATTTTAATTAAATGATTATCATGACACTGGCACATACTTTATTCTAATTTTAATACAAATATGAATGTATATGAGTAAAAAAATGACACCACTATAAAAAATCTATATGGACGCAAAATACGAAATGTGGTGAATGTTTGATAAAAAATAGTAAAATAAACCAAAAAATATAACGTAAGTATATGCTTTTATTTGTGATAGGTATTTTAATACCTACTTGCTTATGTTAAATAAATAAATAGTATTTTATAAGATTTAAATATAGGAAAATGTACATCCAACAGACACCAGAAAAAAGTGTGTTTATGTAACACAGAATATATTCAGATCTTTGTAACGTTGGTTCAATCTACACAGAAGAGAAACAATGTCGAAGCCGGTAGAAGCAAAGAAGAATATGCCGTGAGTGTTTTATGTCATCTTGTTCTATATCCGGCGGCTTAGCCCTGATATCACCACTATCAGCGGGTCGTAGCGGCAGTGCGTCCTGTCTTCCGTCAGTGGTTGGACAGGCGCCACGGCGCGGTTGTTTTGGCGAGTACCTGTGTCGCATAGCCGGCGCAGAAGGGTCGGCCGTGTGTCACCACTGTGACAACTGTCCGCGTGACACGGCCCAACATAACCGTCCCGCCACCCCCCCGGCGGGGCGGTAGTGATAAATCGCTTTTCCCCGCGAAAACAAAAAAAATGATATCACCACTATCCCACAGAAAACTGAAGTGATAGAAGTGTGTGCAAGTGTTTTTTTATATTATAAATCTATATTTTTATTTAGTGACTGGCTGCATCTGGCATGCGTTGTAAAATAAATTTGATTAACTGCGATCGGTTGAACGGCATTGATGTTGATGTTCTGCAGCGCCATTTAGGGAGTACTTTCATTTTTTTGGCCCAGGAACCATCGCGGGCGTGTGATGAACAACTTACCAAAGTTTCATCACAATCGGATGAGTAGTAGTATTATATGAGATGGACTCATAGAGGACAAACATATTTACGATGATTTTTATTTATATAGATAATGGGCGCAGTTGTAATTGCATTCGGTACGTCCTGTGCTGAGGTATCTGGTTCAATCCCCGGTGCGGGTAGTGATATTGAGTTATTCTATTTAGAAATACTCAGTATCAGCCTGGAGTCTGGAATTGTACCCGGTATTGCGATAGACTCGCCCCTAACAAATTATGAGAGCGTAATAATTTTAGCGAACACTGGGTGTACTGGTTTCACCTCCGCCTACCCTTCCGGGGATTACCAGTGAGTGTAAATGTAAGTATTATTTTTTTTTTGGCCCAGGAACCATCGCGGGCGTATGTTGTACAACTTACCAAAGTTTCATCATAATCGGATGAGTAGTAGTATTATATTAGTATTTTATTATTGTTGTTGTGATTTTTAGTGATATATTTGCTTTCAGTGGGGGAGGGGATGCCCCTCAAAAGGATAAAGACAAAAAGACCACCAAAGGCGTCAAGGAGGAGGTCTTGGAAGTGGAAGAGGTCCAGAAGACGCCTTCGCAGACCGCTAGAGAGTAAGTACTATTGTAAACTAAGGCCTCCCAGGGTTATTTCTAGTCTATACATATGTGATCCAAATACCTGTCCCATTTAATCCTGATTACTTATCGATTCCGTTACGCGTACCTAGTCCATTTAGTCTTTAGTCCTCACTTAAATTAATACTTATCAAGACATAAGTATGTAGACATTTATGCAACAAAAAGTGTTTCTTTTACTTCAGTTTAGTACCTAAATAGAATGCGTTTTTTTATTAAATGTCTGTATTACTTTATTTGCGAGAAGCAAAACAAGATGTATTGTTATACAATGACAGCGTCCGTGGTGCAGCGGTCGACTAGCCGGGTGTGAAACGAGCGGCCGTGATTCGATTCCCACACCGAAACAAATGTTTGTGTAACAGACAGATATTTGTTTCGGGTCTGGGTGTTGTTTGTAGTAGAGATGTTATGGATTTGAAATTTCGGATCTGGATATGGATACGGATATGTGAATAATATTATATCGGTTTCGGATACGGTTATGGATATGAAATTATTTCGGATTATCCGTCAGTTTCGGATAGTGTCGGTTATGGATATTAGGTTTTGAAGAAATTGTAAAAGTAAAAAACAAATAGCTTTATTTTTAGTATTTCATTTGGTACTATTTTATGTAAGTAAATGTAATCCCACAAGAGTAAATGACTGACAGGCTATGTTTAAGCAATAGAACTAAATATAATAAATGCATTGATATACGCGCGCGGTTCGTGTGTCGGTTCGCCCGGGCAAAAACAAAAACTAGTCCTAACGTGTCTCAATTAGAAAATCCGAAATTATTTGAAACTTTTATATCAGATTCGGTTACGGTTACAGATAGAATTTTATTTCGGATATCCGAACATCCCTGGTTAGTAGTTATCGATACCCACCATACAGGTTAGACCTAGTGTGGGTCAGGACTATGTGTGACTGTTATGTGTATTTATTTATTTTGTTGTGATGCATGGCTCAGCTGTACGTAAGCAGGGTAACAAAATACGTCATTGATTGTGAGTGAGCGAGAGAAGGCAAGCATTCTTTCCACGGCGGTGTTGTGAGATTCAGAACGCGTGTTAAGACTAGGTAGACTATCTGGTCTAGGTGGACTACGTGGACTTGGTGGACTATGTGGACTTGGTGGACTCTGACTATTGCAAAAATCTGAATAGTTGCATAGTCTCGTTACGTAATCGTAGACTTCTAGTAAATACAAGTAATTTCTAGTCACGACTATGTGTGACTGTTGGGTGTTTTATTCATGTTCGTCTAGAGAGGCGGAGTACCGCGCCCTGATGCGTAAGCGCAAGTTCAAGCGTCGCTGGCCGGAGATCACCAAAGTGAGGATCAACACAAGGCCGTGGCTGCCTCCGCCGCCGCCGCACAAGATGACCACCATCGTTAGTGATCATCTACTTTAAATACCTACAGACTTATGAGTTCCACGAAATTCCTCTGAAGAGAATATCTACTGACCGTTCTATAAAAATATATGTTAGATATGACTTTTTGCCTCAATTCAAGAATTCCTATAAGTGTTCGTATACAATATAGATTTTTAATGATTGTCTTTAAAACCGGTGATTATATTCACGTAAATATAGAATCATATTAAATTGAGCATAATGGATGAGACATTTTCCACTGGTGGTGGGTTCATATCCGCCCGGATAGCTGGCAACGTACGTACAGGGTGTAAAACCCGCCATAGTGGCACACGCAAGTGTGTCGCGTTCCGGGGTCAGCCAGGGTTTTTGTCGGGGGTGTAGATTTGGGGTATGTTGTTTGGCCGTATTGCGACCTTCTGAGTACTGTGATACTAGACCCTGTAGTGCATCTTCACCTCTTTGTTCCATGGCGTAGTATGAAGAAGCTACCCAGCAGGCCGACATTATTGTTTTTTTATCATGGTCTTACCGAAGTAGTACCTCTATATCTGTAAAAACAAACATCAACTGATAGCTCGATGTTGCTATTAAGTTGGTAAGTGAGCTTTCCAGAGACCCAATTCCACCTGTTCTTTTTAGTCTCCATTTTCTTAAAGGTCGTAATACATACGTGATCTGAACCGTTACCGACCTTATCAATTGATTATTTTCTGCCAAGTGTGTTTAATCCTTTCCCTTCAGGGTATCGAACTCCCTCCCCTGTCCACTCGTAAGTGGGTGCCCCCGTACCGACGCAGGAGACATCGCCGTCCCAAACTACAACGGATCCCCTTGGAGGAGATCACGCTATACGAGTGTGCCAAGCTTAAGAAGGTGAGTGATCAAATTTGCCAAAATCAAGCCCGTTGAACTCGGTTTGTTGAAACTAAATCTCGGTCTGCATAGAAATTGATGTAAAATGATCTAATACTGAGATCCTCAAATCAGTAAAGCTAGGTGCGACGCAGGAGTTACACATGAGAATATAATGATAATAGTTACGTTTATATGCAATAGAAGTCTTAAGACTTAAGAAGAAGTGGAATGTGCTCCCTGCCGAGATTTTCCAAAGGGGACCACAGTATGGGGTTCTTCAAGAAGGGAGTAAATAAGTCTATGAATGGTCGGCAACGCGCATGTGATGCTCCTGGTGTTGCAAGCGTCCATAGGCTACAGTAACCGCTTACCATCAGGCGGGCCGTAAGCTCGTTTGCTACCATTGTGGTATAAGACTAATTCAGCTAAATAGCGAGAGACTATCTAGTATGGGAAAAGGTAAATTGCATGCGCATAGAATGATAGGAACTATGAAATTACTTGGGACTTCGCGTTTACGTTAACTAATAGTGGTATGGCAGATGCGTAAAATTGGTGTTATTGAGACAGGAATCCACAAGTGTATCTCTTAATATGCTTGCAACAGCCTATAAAACGCTACTTTTATATCACAGTATAAATAAAGAGTGTAGATTGCGTTGAATAATGGCTGATGAATTAAACCAAATGAAATCATCAGATCTGGCACAACTTCACACAAGTGGAAAGGAACAAGATGATGCTGCAAGGATCACTCGCGTGCAACACCAAGAGATACTCCTCTACTGCTTGCGGTGAGTTATTTCAATACTTTAGTTCCATTATCTTTAACCATATTTACCGACGAAGAAGTAGTTTAGTATAATTTACTTGTGGGAGATTACCTGATACCTGTCGTAGACCCTGAGGTCGTAGTTATAGTCAAGGAGTGCCTTTGACCCCAAAAAAGGAGAGGCCGCAATAATACCACACAAGGGACCACCCTTCCTCCTTCCTCCTCAAGCTTTGAGATCTGGATTACTTTTGGAACCGTCTGAAATCCAGATCTCAAATCTCACCAATTTTCACTCAAGTTCCCTCGGGACCGACATACCCTGAAGAAGTCCACGGCGGGGTTATTAGTTTACCAGTTGGGAAAGATTGGCTTAGGCACCGGCCTAGTAAATCCGCGGGTCAGAAGCTCGGCCAGTCTGGCATAACCACTTCACTTCCCTCGGGGTTGGAAAGGTTATTAGTAATCTGGAATTAAAAAAATAGCCTAATGGCTTAGTGACCGTACACAACCAAGCGTTGTAGCTTTTTCTAGTCATATTCCTAGGTTAGCGAGTATATATGGATTGAGTTAAGTGGGTATAACTCTGGGCAAATAAGAATAACCTTTCTTAATGATAATTTTTACTGCAATATAATCATCAGAGTAATCTCTTCATGTAGAAGGTTAAAAATACAAACACAGAACTCCATACCATCCAGGGTCCCAAACTGGGTGCATAGCAGCTGTCTGTCGAGCTTTACTGGAAGAGACACCTCCAGACAAGTTGTGTCGACATCACGTGGATGAGCTGATCCTCTCTGGAGACAGCTACTACCACCAGTGCTTGTTGGCGCTCAAGTGTTACAAAGGTTGGTGGGCACGTGGTATCTGTATTGGAAGCTGTTGATCTTTAGAACCAAATGCAACACAAACTGTTATGATAGTTTTCTGGCATCATCCCAGTCGAAATTGCAGGATATGGCAAGGTTTAACTACTTCATCGTTTCTTTCGTACTTTTTTCTGAATGATAAGGACTAGTCGCTGCTGTATTTACCTGTCCATAAATAGAAATGCCACTTAAATATTATTTGAATGGTTCTACTTGATATGAATGAATTCTGCTGGTGTACAGCACTCAAATCCATTCAATCTCTAATATATGATTGCCGAACAAATATCTAATATATTCACAAACATTTACATGAGTATCATCTGTAGGAATTCTGGTTTTACTTATATTTTCAATTTTTTTCATAACACCTGACAGTCGCTCTTGTAGCTCTGATCCCACACGAGGATACGAATCTTGTGTCGTGGGTATCAGGGACTACTAACTATGACTACGACTAACCTAACCTAACACCCAGACGCCAAACACAAATTTATCTTTCACACAAACATTTATGCCGGTGAAGGAATCGAACACTTCACAGCCAGCTACTCGCCTACTGCGCCACGGAGGATGTCATTACAATTAATTATCTGTAATTACAAAGTTTGTCGATCAAAGAAGTCCCTCATCAAATACAGGCAAGCCTCAACTCCAACTGAATCAGCTGCTAACGTCTTTCTACTTTCACGACACCAAGTACACCGTCAAGATGGTGGAAGTAGAGCGAGGGTTGCTCGCCAAACATCCAGACAATATCCAGACTGAACCGGATCTCATGACGTGAGTGTTATAGCAATTGAGAGCATCTTGAAGGAACTGTTTACCTGAGAATTCTCCATAACAATTCTGAAGGTCAGCCATGTCGCATTGGAGCAACATGGTGGTTTAAGACTGATAATATTATTAAATGTAATAGCAGCGACAGCCTAGTTGGTTGCCGTATGGACTGCCAAGACAAAAGTCGTATGTTCGAAACCCAAGTGGCATACACCTCTGACTTTTCTAAAGTTATGTGTGTATTAAATGTTAATTATCGCTTGCTTAACGGTGAAGGAAAACATCGTGAGGAAACCTGCATATCTGAGAATTCTTATACGAATTTCGAAGGTATGTGAAGTCTACCAACCAACAGCGTGGTGGACTAAGGCCTACCCCTCTCACTAGTAGAGCTGCTAGTATTATTATTAATGGGTGACTTTATTTCCTATTATTTACTTCTACATCATCATTTTTATATCCACGAGAAATTGATATTGATTACTCTTTGACCAGTTTTCGTTAAGCAAAATGTCGTTAAAATCAGTTCAACAGTTTTGTAGATTAGTCCCGACAAACAGACAAACAGGATTTGGTAACCTACTAGTAGCCATATGAGCATGATAAAAAATCGCACTCTTTAATTATATTTATTTGTATAGGTAAGGCAATTACCTATTTTCTATTCTTCATTACTATTACTTTCGCCTCGCTCAGATTAATGGAGAAGAAATCGGGCAGCGCGTTCATGTTGATCCTTAGCATTGGTGGGACCAAACACTTCCTAATCTGGGGCGAACCGGCGACCCCGCAGCGGTCCATATGTTACATGTTCGATCCTCATATGCTGGATGATAAGGGACGAGCGGACAACTTGTGAGTCGATGACGCTAGTAGTGTCATCTTAGTTAAAATGGCGACCAGAATTGATGACGCCAGTAGTCAGATCTTAGTTTTCGATGACATTAGCGGTGAAATCGTGTAGTTAAAATGGTCGTTTCTGAGTCGATGAGGCTTGTAGTGACAATTTATTGTAGAAAAGCGCTGGCTGCTAATCAATTTTCAATCTTATTGCTCATAATAAAGTTGTGATTGATGCTTAGATTAGAACTGTAGATGATGCTAGTAATAAAGATGCTATCTGTAGATAGTTAGTAGTAAAAACAGTTGATAGTGGGGCTTGTTTTTTTGTAATTATGGTATTATTGTAAAAATTACTATAAGTAATATTTCAATAGACCAAAAACCTAACGCCAGTTCTCAGTAAAAGTCGCTGTTTTAGCGATGAACCTGGTTCTAAACCTAATTAAACCTAAGGTCTACTAAGTTCTCAGGTTAAGAAATTCAAAATCTGAGTTTGCCCCTACAAACAACATGCTCATAACAGGCTTGCTTATCACATCACGGGACGGATATAGTACAGCAATACACCAGCTTACCCCTCGGGAACACAATCGGGAGCTACTATAAGTCCCTTTGCAGATCTGGCGCTGGCGCGTTCCTCCGATACGCGGGCGTCTCCTCGTTCGTGGTAGACTTCCTCTCCAACTATGGAGATCTGGACGCGGCCATGAAAGGCATTCCCAAACCACCCATCACTCTTACTAGCGTCGAGGTAAGAGAAGGAGATAAGCCTTAAAAATTTCTAGGATATGTTTTAAAGGCAGACTTTCAGATTCAACGTCCTGAATGAGGCCTTTGGTGAATGTTGGACTATAGTAAAAAGTACTAGTAGTACTTTTTTCAGTATTGTGCTATCGTGATCATCATGATGTGTTTTCTTTAGGGGTTGATGTGATGGACAGAGGGATGTTATTTGGTTTTGGGTTTCGCAAACAGTTGACTTGAGATCCCATCTTCCGTAATCTACGTTTCTTTCTTATAATAATAATAATAATACTAGCCCTGTATTAAACATTGTCCCACTGCTGGGCACGGGCCTCCTCTACTAATGAGAGGGGTTAGGCCTTAGTCCACCACGCTGGCCTAATGCGGGTTGGTAGACTTCACATACCTTCGAAAACTCTCAGATATGCAGGTTTCCTCACGATGTTTTCCTTCACCGTTAAAGCAAGCGATAATTAACATTTTAATACACACATAACTTTAGAAAAGTCAGAGGTGTGTGCCACTTGGGTTTCGAACCTACGACTTTCGTCTTGACAGTCCGTACCGCAACCAACTAGGCTATCGCTGCTATATAGCCAAAAAGAAACTCACTTAGATATATATTGGCAGTTGGTATCACTAACCACTATCATACTAGCACCTTTGCCGGCTGTTGTTAACGCCTTTATTACTCTAAAGAAAGATCTAGAATATTATCAACCATCGTATACATTTAGAGGTTTTTTATATATCGAAAATAAAAGAGCAAATCAAAAGGAGTCCCGAAGACTTCAGAAATTTGAGAAAATTTACATCAATAGGGTTGGTGTTTGTAGGTGGTACAAAAAGAACCATTACTCCGTGAACCTGACTATAGTCTGGACCTGAAGGCTTTGAAGGTCCACTGCAGGAGTGAGTGGGACAGCATCAACGTGAACGCACTCATTGAGAAGAAGAGGAAAGAGGTGAGATAGATTATATACCATAGATATGAATATTAATAAAATACCCAAATGGTAAATATTGTGTTTAATGTATCGAAGTAATAGAAAGTCTCATTAATTGTGTTGGTTTTAATGATAAAAATTATGATTTTCTAATTTTTCAGAATAAAGTTGAATTATTGTTTGTTTTGTTGTTTGTTGTTGAGTTTATTGCTGTAAATCCTGTACAAGATATAAAGAGAGTAGTCGTTTTACGCCTTATTAAGGCTATTTTTCCATCAAATATTATTGTTTTGAGTTCAATCGATACAAAACTCCAGTTTTATTCTGGCAATTTCAAGGTTCAATTCAATATAACCCCCGTTTTGATAAAGAAGGAAAGATATTTTGAAAATGAGAACTCCGAAATACCTAAGACCTCTTCTTCCAGGGTATGTATCCGCAAGGATCTCTGAGTGCCGTCAGCGTGGCCACGTCCAGGGCCACTGCCAAGATGAAGGTCAAGGAGTTCTACCAGAAGACAACTAAAGAGGTGAGACTAGACTAGATTTCGATTGATTATACATGGATTTTTAAACAAACCGACTTTAATTTCTTGTAACTGATAATGTTAATCATAGAGGAATTCAGACAATATAATATGTTTAGGTGTAATGTGAAAAAGTGCACAAAAAATCGAAACTAGGTTCAAAAGATGCAGAAAAGTTTGATGAGATTTGTCACATCTTGTCTCAGTAGGCAACACCACCTTCCCCCACAAATACGAACGTATTATTAACACCCCCTTAACGGACGGTAGTGATTTACCCTACACACACCCCCCTCTTCCCCTTCCCAGCCGTCGCCACAAGTGCCGGTGGCTCCTGAGCGTCCTCCCCCCGCGCCCACCACTGAACAAGTCTTGTCCCTCCGAGGGGAGGACTTCTTCCTCTACTGCCCTTCACTGGAAGGACATACTTACGGCAGGTGGGTGGTGAACGTTCGTCCTTTAGGCGGAGTGTGAAGCTACTCAGCAGGTATGATTGTTTTGAGTAACGGGGGACAGATTGTCTCTCGCTACTTGATACTCTAACTGGACGGCACTGCGCACCATAAGGTGCAATGTGTTCATTTTGCCGTGCCAGTATAAAAATGTGGTTTTTAAGATTTGTGTTGGAAATTGGAATTTTATGACTAAGGCTGGCTTTATGTAGAGCTCATCAGCTTAAATAAAATTGAAATACGTTTAAAAGTAAGGAAGATATAAACATTTGGAAGTGTTGCTGGACAGAGTGCACTATACTTGCAAATGTCGTCTTAATTCTCCAAACAAATACACACTGGCTTTGAAGGTAAAAGACAGAGCCCTTCCAAATCCGATCATAAACTTTTTTTAATGCAATTCTAAAAATTATTTGTTGAGTATCTTTTACATATAATTATATTATGGTTTCCTAACATTATCAGGATTACAAATTGTAATAAAATTAATTTTATGAGTTTTATTACGTCTTAGTCCCGACGTTTCCAATATACCTTTATGGTCACGGGGCGGTCAGTGTGGATAATAAATTAAATGTTAAAATGAGGTTGTAAAGTTTTCTAATCGTCGGGACTATACTGTGAAAATAAACCACGATAAAATAAACTTTATATAAATTTAATTTCGTTTTTTTATCAAATCGAGCACTTGTCGGATGAATACCAGAGATGCGTCGAATTTCCCTGTTCTAAAAATGCTATGGATCCTGGATTACTAAAGTTACAATGACGTCTGAAGGATAGTCTCTATATAATTACGTCGTACGATTCATAATATGGTTTATAAAACATCGGTTTTGTTCGAAATTATCTTTGACTGTGTTATTTAAACTAGCTTGATTACTGTATAGCAACACATTTGAGCACGCCTTGAGTGTCCTTGAGTTTGCTTTTTCTAACAAGTTCATCTTCCCATGGTATTCTTTGATAATTAATTTTGGTTTTGGTGCTATCTGGTGTAATTAATGAACGCTCGCCTCCTGGTGATCAGAGACGACATGATCCCCCGTCCCAAGTCGGAGACCCTGGTCCACAGTCCCGTGGACATCGCGGACCAGAACTACCACTCGCAGTTCCACCAGCTCGACGTGGAGAAGTGGATCCTCCGGGCCACCAGGCATATGGCTAGTTACAGGTACGTTAGGAAATGCTAATGTAACCAATGTGAAGTACAATCTTGCTCTTACACACTCTCTCTCGCTCAATATCAAGGTAACTCACCTATTTTCACTAAATCTTTCCCACTCAATCTCTTACAAGACACTCGATGAATAAAGATATCAATAGATCAATTGATCTACAGATTAACAGACCAATGTCAATAACAGGTCGATAGGATACCAATTGACCGATCGACAATTGCCCAATCGACCAACCAATCGATCACTCGTCACTTACTGACTCGGTGTACGCCAGGTACCAGACGTTCAAGTGGTACACGGGGCTGGCGTGCTGCCTCGCCGCGCTGGCCATGTTGCGCCGCATGAGGGCCCGCGCGTGGAACGAGGACACACTCGATGAGACATTGGACCTTGGCTATAATATCTACAGGGTGAGTCGACTTGGCTCTCTTGACACATTTCCACTTTTATGCGCTTTTGTTTTAAATGTTTGGTTCATCTTTCTGGATCAAATTCCTATGAGCTTTCGTTCAATTCAATTGAAGTTGTGGACATAGCCTATGAAGGGCTTTATTGTATTATGGAGCAAGTAGGCAAGAGCAGGAGCGAAGTGATCGCTGATGCCTTTTCCCACGTTTACTACTGCAGGAGCCATGACTGTAGATGATATTGCTGGTTTTTAGGGAAGAGTCAGTTCTTGTTCATACTTGTATCTATCGCATATCTCTTAAACTAAGACCCGAAAATCAAACATGCAAAGAGAGGTCATTTCAACCACTGATGTTGTTTCAGTCCTCTTACAAATTGAAGACCAACTTAATAGTTTGGTAGGGGTAAGCCAATACTATTGCAGATATATTCTTTGTTAAGACTCCAGGCCAGTTATTTTGTACAAACCTCTACATACGCTTTAACTAATGTTCACAAGCATCTGGTCTTCCACTATTTAAAGGAGTCGCTCTTGGAGCGTGGCGGTCCGATCAGACAGCTGGTGCTGGGAGAACATAAAGAAACCTTTAGAATTCGAGACATGGAGTATATGCAGAAGGTATGTGTACAAATTATATTCAAAAGATTCAAGATTTCACTTAGGAATATGGAACAAAGTAGTTGTGAATTTTGCTAGAACAGAAGACCAAAGAAAAAATTGATAAACACGTAAGGTTGCTGATCGACTACCTCGGTGGCGCAGTTGTTACTGTGCATGCGATACCACTGCTGTGCTGAGGTTTCGGGTTCGATCCCCGAGTCGGATTAAGTGATATTGGGTTTGTCTATCTAGAAATTCTCAGTATTAGCCCGGAGTTTGGAATTTGTGCCCAGTATGGCGATAGGATCGCCCCCTACCGCATTATGGGACCGAAATAAGTTCGGCGAAAAGTAGGTATACTGGTTACATCTCTGCCTACCCCTTCGGGGATTATAGGTGGGAGTGTTTTTTTGTATTATATATGTATGGTGAAACCCATTCTCGTATCAATGCTATGTGGTTGCCACTTGTGGTTTTATATAAATCTAAGTCATCTAATGAATCGGCATTAATCACGCCACTCGATCAGTAACACCCAACCGAAATACTCCACTATTATTGGTTGATGACTTTTAAGCGAAAATATAAATAACATGGGAGTTATTGAAGAGATGGTGGCTGAAGGTCAAAAGTGTATTTTTTATCATGTAAAGTGAGCACACTGCATCTGATGGTGCGCAGTGTCATCCAGTTAGAGTACCTCGCTATATCTCGCTATACCTCGCTACTCGACACCATCAAGCCGGTCTGCTAAAGCGAAGTAAATATATGTTGCAAACATCCAGAATAAAGACAAAACAAATTAGGCAGAATCTTTTGGTTTTATCATAGGTCCGTGGAGTAGCAGTGTGGGGCAACTTGATATCTTCAAACCCGAAGATCTTAGACCTCTGCAGGGGCATTGAGACTTTCTTCAAGGAGTCTGATGCTGGTGTACTCCAGGTGGGCGATTTATTAATAATCTATACTAATATATAAATCTGTAGCGTCTGTCTGTACATTTGAGTTATTTGCCCGAATTAGAGTGAAATATTATTTTTATGACTTTTGTCTATCTGTCTGTTCGGTTTTAACTTAAAAATGGCTTAACCAATCATCATGAAATTTAGAACACAGTTAGATCATTCGATCGCGCAAACTATAGGCTACTTTTATCCCGGAAAATGTACGGTCGCCGCGGGATAGTTTTTTGTTTTTTACAAAGCAAGAGATCGCATAGCGGTAGTTTAGGGATTTGGAAAGGAGCAATACTATTTTATTCCCCAAAAAATGCACGGTTCCTTTGGAAGAGCAAAATATAGAAAGATGTTATAGCTTAAGATACTATAGACTCCATGGATTTTATACCTTTTCTTTCAAAAATAACTAAAACGCGGGCGGAGCCGCGGGCAATAACTAGTATATTAATAAGTTCATTAAAGTAGGTTAAATAAATCTTATGATTAGTTTGTTGCTTTAGGTACCCGGGGAATACGAAGTGGCGATTTGGAATGAGGGTGGTAAATACTATCTGTACCACCCCTGGCCAGCGGACCGATACGGATCTAAGGCGAGTGATTGTTTTAAATACCGGTGCAACATCACATTAACAACATTCACATTAGATACCGGTACATGGGATTACTTGTACCGGTATATCACGAGCAAAATTATGATACCTTCAAGCAAGGATCCACCGTTGTGGGAACGTTGGGCGTGCGGGCGTGCGGGCGTGCGGGCGTGCGGGCGTGCGGGCGTGCCCACAACCCTGATAGACTGATCTATTGAGATCAATAGGCTGATATTATATCCAATGCCTTTTTAAAAAAACAATGAATCGTGAGCGAACAAACTAAAATTTTACAAGTTTATTAATAGTGTTTGGTCCACAGCTCTGCCCACGGGAAACTATACACTGTATTAGATCCTTGGTCATGGCGTCATATATTTTATAAACATCTCCTTTGTAGAAATGCACTATATCGATCATGAGCAAGTTCATACGCCGACTCTCACTTGGCCAATTTTCGGGTGGCTGTGACAACAACCTTTTTGAAGGCTGGATGCACGCCTTGATACCTTACAATATTGTGACAGAAATTTAATCGTAATTCATAGTCAAGACATAATCATATTTTATTTTGGAATCAGGTCTGATGCAGTTATATAATACCAAGGCCAATATTAAGTCCCACTGCTGGGCACGAGCTTTCTCTACTAATAACAAGGGTAAGGCTTTAGCCCACCACACTGGCCTATGGCGGGTTGGTAGACTTCACACACTTTCGAAATTCTTGGGTATGCAAATTACCTTTGTATATTTTCCTAGTGGCACACGAAAGTGTGTCGGGTTCCAGGATCAGCCAGCGTACATTCGATTTTTGTCGGGGGTCTAGAGTTGGAGTACGATGTTCTGAGTACTCTGACAGACCCTCGACCGCTTCTTCGCCTCTTTGCCCATGGCGTAGTGTGAAGAAGTAAGCCGGCATGATTGTGTTGGTAGCGAGGGATAGATTGTCAAAAAAGCTAAAACACCACTGTCCAGGTGGGTCTCCGCGACGGTGGCAAGGCGTGCCTGGTCTACTTCCCTCGGATCGCTCGTCTCTGCGACTACTTCCTGGACAATGCCAGCGAGTTCAGACGGAAACCGTTCAGCATCTCAGACATCAACATCTTCGAGAGGAAGGAGATGCCGGACCCTGTGAATCAGCTCAAACGTGAGTTATGTCTTGTTTACCACACCAACAATTTCTATATTTTTCGGCTCTTTTCTTTAGGAATCTTTTCCAACATTTCTTTCCTAAAAAACTTTACGTGACTATTATGAAAACATAAAATGCCAAATCAGTTCAGCTGTTGGTACATACATACATGAATTAAATTTTATGTAAATTTATATAGAAGAAGAAAGTTAAAAAAGAAGCTGAAGGCAAGAAAGTAACCTGAAGATGCATTATGGGGTTAGGGAAGAGGTTATTCTGCCTCCAGTAAAATCACTCATATTTAATGTTTATATTCTGCGAGAGTGTGCCGTCAACTCTACTGCGGACAAAACTGATTACACCGTTATAAAAAAACATAGGCAGTCATGGGGACTACCGACATAACTGAAAACTTAAAACTTTGGAATTACTGTATTCTTTTTAAAACACCGTCTATAAAGTAGTAACTTTTATTGTTTATGATTGTTTGTTAATAATAATTAAAGAACTTTATGGGCCTGCTTATGTCAAAAGTAAAAAAAAATAACATCACATATACACACACATCTATATATAGTACGTATATGAGTACTATTTCCCCGTTCTAAGTGCCCAACGTGCCTAAAGAATTTTTCACTTCATAAATACTGACTGACATCCGTCTCACAGCGGTGGCCCCAGGTCGGTGGGTGGTCCGGGGACGGTTCCATGAGGGAGACGGCAGGTTCCCGGAGGAACATCGCAATAAACAGGCTACTGCTGTGTCCATAGCAGCTATAGCCATGGCGCATCTCGTACCGCCTACACATTGGACGCCTGATGATATTGATGAGGTAATTTTTAACCGGCGCCTTTGATAGATTCCCCTTTATTAACCTTTCCCACTTTATCCACAGGAGTATCTGTCTTTCAGTTTTCACTATCAAGACAATACAGTACCTGTTCGTGCGAGAATTCACCATTTTCATCTACCTTTCCTGTTTTAACCTTAGGAATAGAACTGATTTATTTTTCAGTTGTCATCATGACCATAGGATCATGAATGAACCAAATCAATATTGTTGCTGATCTGGTTGTCTACTTTTTTCGCTTTTGTGTATTATTTGAAGAATCAACTCTTCATGTTTGCCTATAGACCTTAATCCGAGGGGACATCCTGTACCAAAGCACGATGGAGCACCTCGACCGAATGGGCATCAGCCTGGAGTCACCGAGGGGTGGGGAAGAAGGTGGGGAGGAGGAAGAGACCAGTCCCTCGGGAACTCTGGCCGCTGCTGATGTGTTGAATCGGTTCAAGGTAAGTACTGTATTGTCTGTTTTGAAGTATTTGTGTTGTTCTATTGTCGTAGAATGTGGCAAATCAGCAAGTGGGACACCACTCATTTGATGGCAAGTAGTTTCTACCACCTGAGGAGACAATAAGGATGATCAAAGGAGTAAAGAATAATTGGACCATAATTTTCTTGTCTTTGAGACAGTGCTATTATTACCTACGATGAGATGTGCCATAGATGTTGCTACAACGGTAGACTTTACTCGTAACGATTTTTCACTATATTTTGAGATAACAATAATTTATCTGTTTTTTCTTGCAAAGATCTCGGATTACGACTGCATATCTACCGAAGTTTTGGACAGCGCTTACAGCGGTGAGTGATCGTAGTAGTGATCGTTTAATCTAAAGTCCCTCTATTACGATCTACATTGTTAATGTTTGTTGTCACATTGCCGAGCCACGATAAAAAAAAAAAAATGTTTTGGTCACTTTAGATCAGTTTCTCGACTACGTATATTTTCTCTCCCCTAGGTGACATAAACGCCGCGCCGTCCTCAGGAGTGATGTCTTTGAAAGATTCTTTAGCTGGTTTGTTTCGAGAACATTCTGCGGCAGTAGTGACGGCACGAGGCGCCTCGCTCGCGGTGTTCAAGCGAGACCAGTGTTACTACATGTTCGACCCTCACGGCTGTGATGAGAATGGTGAGACAAGAAAAAAACCAGTGGTTCTTTGTCAAATTGGTCGCTTTGGTTGTATTAGTTTTAGGTTATTGTGGTAGTAAATGGTTTAAATAGTTTTGTGGTGAGATTTGGTCATGGTTCACTCGGAGTGTAAATTCAAAGTAATCTTTATGAAATAGGTTGTCGTATAGGATACTTATGACTGTGAGATCAAAATTTGGGGTTTAGATTTCTGGATATATTTGGGTTAGTTCGGCGCCTAAAATGATCCAATGACGTATAACCTCGTTTAACCACTCACGGATCATTCGGACTCCGGTGTCCGGACAAAAACTCACCGGACAAAAACTAGCAATACTCGCCCTTATTGACGTGCGTATTAAGTGTATTAGTAACGTTAATATGATAAGATTCATTTTGGCTTGTATTTCTCTCACTACTTAATACCTGTTTCCGAACACCGGTGTCCTTTCGATCCGTGAGAGTTTGTGTCGTTCTTGAATACATGTAGAAGTAATTTTCAATTATTGTTGTATAGTTTATAGCTGACGATTGATCATTACGTATTTTTTGCTTTTTGTGATTGTCAAAGTAGTTTTCTTTACCATCACCACAAAGTATAACTATCACTTTGTTCTAATCAAATTTTAATTTGTAAATAGAATCATTAAAAAATCAACCTTCAGAAGAAATGTCGAATGAGTGTGTTATTTTTTTTTAAAGTCCAGACATTAACAGAATGTAATATAGGAATTGATTGAACTTTGATAATTCCAGAAATTGTAACAATTTGTTTAAAATACACATCTAGAAACTGATCTGAAAAGGCCATAGAGGTTTATACGAGCTTTGGTTATCATAGTTTTTTACTGCCTGGATAGACAGACGAATAGACGGGCCACCTGATGGTAAGTAGTCACCGCCGCCCATAGACTTCTGCAATGCCAGGGCACAGCAAAGCTGTTGCCTACCGTTAAATATAGTTAATAGTAGTCGTGTTGGTCATAGAGGTCACATTAGTTATGGTCATCATCAGCATATCTAATGACATATCCACCAGGCTATCCATCTGAAGAGCCTCGCGCCGGCGCGTGCCTGGTGCGAGTGTCCGGTGACTCAGGCGGTGTCTCACAGCTGGCGGGGAGTGTGGAGGCCAACCTGCCGCCCGCCGCCGACGACTCGTTCAACGTATCACCGGTGACTCTCACCGCGACCAAACTTAATGCCGGGCTGGGCGCGCCAGAGACTGAGCTCGAGGTCAGAGGGTGTCAGCGTGACTCATACAGACCTACAGCGTGACTCATACATATTTACAGGGAGGGGTGGCACGTGACTCATACAGACCTACAACGTGACTCATATATATTTACGTCGTTCCTCATATTAATAACACAATGTTACCTAAATATAGTGGAGATGTGACCTACATAATACTAGAAAGTGACTCATACAAAGCGAACAAGTGACTCATATGAGTCTACAAAATGCCTTATACAAAGTGAAATTATGACTCAGTCAAGACCACAATGAGACTCGTATAAAAAGATAATGTGACTGATACACACTGAACACTGCAAAGTGGCTTAAACGAATCCACACCGTAAACAAACATACTTACATGCACACGGCGTGACTCATGAGCTGAAGTATATTTTATCCACTAAAGAAAATACATTATATCAACAGATATTACTTTTTTCCAGTCATAAAAGTTGTAAATGCTATAATATTTTTGATTACCACGTTGATAGCCTAGGCCCTAGTTGGTAGTGGTATGGACTATTCGATACTAGTCCAAATAGCAGTGAAGTCGACTACAAGGTGGACTAAGGTCTAACCCCTCCAATTAGTAGAGGAGGCCCATGCTCAGCAGTGGGACAATGTTTAATACAGGACTAGTATCATTGGTGATTGATGATGATTTATTCGGCGACATGAGTACTGTACACATACTTGTTTCTGTAGAACAAAGCGTTTGAGTGGATCTCTAAAGGCACGGCGGCGATACTGATGGGTCCTCGAGGTGAGAACACTGCCATCGGCAAGATTGCAGACCGAGCTGGTGTACCGGTACGTATATTATCAACGGGATCAATGTAAAAGAGCAGACCTAATCCAGGTCTGGTATCTTTTACAATTGGGTAGTTTAGTTAGTAGATCTCGAGTTGAAAAGTTCGTATTGGTTTAATTTAACTGCGAGAACTTTGCTCCATGAAAATTTGATCAGTTTGTTCATTATAATTATTAATTAAACAGTTTCTATTAAAATTAACTCATACTTTGAATCCAGTACAATAGAGATGACGACATTTTTACAATTTAAATCAATATAATATATTCATAATGAACACTTTCACAATCGGTTTAGTTAATTACTTTCATCCCCTATTGTAGCGGTGATAAGTCCCCTCAGAGTTCGATTAAATAGGTATACCAAATTCTGAATCTCGCGATTTCTTAATTCCCATACGACCGTTCATCCCCTATTTCACCCCCTTTCATAAGATATTGTTCTGGTAGCGTATATTTCGGTTCGAGTGTCTCTTACATGGGGTGACCTGACGTGTTCCATGATCAGGACGACGGTGGTTCAGGGCGCGTGCTGGCGCCGGCCGCAGCGGCTGCGTTCTTGGCGGCCGCGGCTGCTGTCCCGCCGCACAAGATGCACAGGGAACATGTGTATTCATTACTTGGTGAGTCTATGTACACAGGCATCTTCATAGCTTTCACCATGTATGGATCCGTAACCTTTTTTTGCAGGCTCATCTATATTTTCAAATTCCCTTTACAAGACAATCCGCCTATGATTGTTGTAGTATTGTGATACACCAAAACCGACGTTAACGGGATGCCGTTGTTTCCTGAAGAATTCAAATAGCACAAATCCTTCTTTCTAAACACCATTCTCTTCTACCTTCCAGGCTTGTAATACCCATGTCGTTCTTGGGTTGTAGAAATTACTTACCATCAGGTGGTTCACTGGTTTATTCGCGAGCACTGATGTTGAATGGAAGTACCCAAATTTCAAGGATTATGTTGGTTACTGAAGGACTGACTGTAGCTTAGTTGTAATTGCGTACGCGGTACGACTGGTGTGCCGAGGTTACTGTCCAATCCCCCAGGTCGAGTAAAAGGGTTTTTCTATTACGAAATATTCAGTATCAGTCCGGAGTCTAGAATTGTGGCTGGTATGGCGATAGGCACCCTCCTATCAGGGGACAGTTAGGTAACTATGAGGATTACAGGCGTGAGTGCATATGTATGTTACTAACGAAAAAAATGATAGAGAAAAGAAAGAGAAGGGGGAAGCAGAATTTAAACCTCGGATCTCACTTGCCAAAACACAACAGCAACTACCACTTAAAGCTTTTAATAAGATGGTTGTAATTGCACCGGTCGAACTAATCCGATCATGTTGGCAAACTGCAGCGTGGCATTATTTAGGCTCATATTGCATTAAAACTTGTATCAGATGCGGGGGCTGAATACTACTTGAACCACGTGAAAAAGACGGGTCGTAAGGAACTGGAACCCGAAGACCTCACCGAGAAGTTTGAAATGGGCGCGAACACTTTTTGGATAGAACTGGCCGATCCCATCAAACTGCCATTGCGCCTACCTGACGAACCAGCTGGAGTGAGTATTTTGTTACAAATACTTTTAATATAACATAAATAATTTATAAAACAATGTTGACACAAAGAATCACGTTTAAATAAGAGCGGTTCTGGAAGACACAAGTTTTAATTTAATTTAATCTTGTTTGCAGCATCTATAAAATCGTAAAACAAAGTTGATTGAAAAAAAACCAGATGCATTTCTATAACTTCTAAACAAACAACCTATCCAATATTGGAATCACAGTGTTACGAGCATTTTTGCCTTTCCTGTAATATTTAGGTTTGGTTTGTGTCGTGTGTGTAATATAAATATATCGTTGTGTAAATCAATGAGTGAATAGATAAGTAAACGAATAAGTCAGTGAACGAATGTGTGAGTGAATGATTTTACTTAGTGGTGGAGTCTGTTATCAGTGGATCAACTGATCTACTGATTGACTGATCAACTGATCGATTAATCAATTGATCGATTGGTCGAATGGATGAAATTACCTCTAACAGGATCAGACAAATTTCAAAAGTCTAGATTTCTTATTTATAACTTATGTAATTTAAAACTTAATTTAAAATAAAATATTGTATAATAAGTGTAGCTTTTAGTTCAACAATTCTAGATATTAACCATTACACACGAACAAACTTAGAGCAGAACAAAAATGTGGGTTTATTTATCTGATGTATTCTAACACAGGAAGGTGAAGAAGAAGGTGGCGGTGATAAAGACGAGTACGGAGAAGAATTGGAAGAGGAAGAGAAAGAAACACCCATGAAACGTTAGTGCTCTGTGCGTTATACTGATGATGTTGTACTTGTTTGTGTAACAGTGCTACCTGTGGCTCTAGATTACAAATTCATTTAACATCAAGTATCCAATGAAGCAGACCAATAGACCGTGGAACAGATTAAACAGATAGAGGTTTTTGATACCAATCCTCAGGGTATTCAGTTTTGACTTTTCTAAAGTTACGTGTGTATTCGTTGTTAATATCGCTCCATTTAGGAGTGTAACAAAATATTTTGTGAATTAATAATGAATACACCCAACAGTCACACACATAGTTCTCACCTCACATTAGGTAAAATCTGTATCGTAACCCATTACACCCAGACCCAAAACAATTATCTGCCTCACAAACATCTTGGTAGAGGAGCCCACGATGCTAAATGGGGATTTACTCGAGCGTCGTAGAGACCTATTGGGATGCAAAGCTTAGATGATAAGAAGAAAAAAATGTTATATGATATATACCTTTACATCGGTGGGGGAAGCGGCTATAGATTTTTAAATATGTAAAAAAAAACTGTTGCATGGACATCCTCGAGCGCGTCAGATATTGATAGCATCAATGCCCTGCGTATTTTTAATAATGTACGTATGTTAATCTGATCGTTTGCATGATGCGGGTGGTTGTATTTAAGGGTTGAAAATGAAAAAAAAAAAATTAATCCAGCGCGTCAGATTTTCTAAGGGAGTGTTAAGTGCACCAAAAAAAAGCTCTCATTCACTAATCTGACGATTTCGATGGGACGCAAACTCGCGGCCATTTTCATAATGTGCAAAAAAAATTCGCCATTTTGAAATACTCAAGCGCATCAGATTAAGATATATATTGTTCATCTTTATGTTCTAAACGTACTGTCTCATAATCTGACGATTATCTAGAGGGAGTCGCCTGATCTGACAAAAAAAATTAGAAAAACGGTTCACCTTAAAGGCCATCCCTGCAACTTCCCGCTAATTCCATTCCTGGGCGCTTAAAATTGTACTTTGAACTATATTTTGAACTCAGCGAGCTCAAAATATCACATAAATTATATTTAGACCGAAACATATATTATATATATATCTAAATATAGCTCTCGAACGAATCAACCGATTTTGACCAGCTTGGTGGCGATCAATGTGGTTTTTCAAGCTCAAAGACGGATTAGTTTTTGAAGTTAATCGATACAGCCGGTTAAAAGTTATTTCAAAAAAAACACTTTAAAAAAAATTTTTTTTTGAAATTTTTCAAAATTTCTCAAAATCTATCGGTCCGAATGGGTTCAAATTCAAATTTTGGGGGAAATCTTTAGAACGCCGTTTAGTAGATTCCGATCGGTTTAGTCGTTCAAAAGTTATAAGCGAGTTACACACACACACACACACACACACAGACACACACACACAGACACACAGACACACAGACACACACACACACACACACACACACACACACACACACACACACGCACACGCACACACGCACACACATACATACAGACATAGTGACAACATCACGGGGGTAGTCAGGGATTAAAATAGCAAAACGTTGCAAACACGTTGTAAACAGTATGCCACGAGTCTTTATGATCAGCTGTGATGGCGTCATGGCAGCAGAAACCAGAGTGGGGACGGAGTGAGAGAGTAATAGATAGAGAAAGAGTGAGAGGAATAGAAACGCGGAGAAGGAAATGTGGGCATCACGCAGCTGCACGCATTTAACTTTATCGACGAATTTTTGTTATTTCGGCTTGCGGAAATTGTCAGATTATATATTTTTCATTATTCTTGAATTATTTCCTTCAAAATAAAAAAAAAATTTGCTACGCTCGAGAATGTCGAGATGACGTTTTTTTTTTACAACTTTGTTGCCCTCCCCTTTTTTTACGTCACCCTCAAATTGTCAGATTAGTGGAATATACACTTTTTAGGATGTTATTAACTCACCCTACCTTAATCTGACGCGCTCGAGAATTTCTGATGGTCATTTTTTTTTTACTAATCTGATCCTGTATCCTTCACGGGCGGCCTTATATATGGGTCTCATGTTTTGTGGAGGTACTTAACCGGGTACAAGGTATCCCCCTGTATATTAATCTGTCGCGCTTTAGTAAATCCCGAAATCCCCGCTTGGGCTCCCCTACTATCTGTCTTGGTGCGAGAGTCGAACTCACGGCATCTCGTTTCACAGCCGACCTGCTCGCTGCGCCACGGAGGCTGTTAAATGTATATCTGTATATCTGAGTTCTGGCTAAAGAATTTCCAATGAGTGCAAAGTCTATCAACCGTAATTTAGTTAATCTATAATAATAATAATTACTATAGTATTATAAATGTAACGATATTAATTCTATTATTATTGGCTAAAATTGGCCTATGTTAGTTGTGGCCTAAGTAATGTGTGCACTGAAGTTTGTTTTTTTGCCAGATTTATATAGAATCTTGTATTGGTGTACACAATTGTTGGCTAATCAAATAAATAAATAAATAGACTGGCATTATGGATCACGGCCTAGCCTATGTCATTAGTAGAGGAAGCCCATGTTCACCAGTTTTAAATAGACATGATACTCTTATTGCAGTTACTCTTTAATAATTTTGAAGTAATAAATTCTAAATAGTTTAATAAAATTCATAGTTTATCCAAATATTATCTGATCTGAACACTGTACAGAAATCAAGGACGTCCTCAACAAAATGTGGGGGGACGAGACCAAGCCGTACCACGTGGGGCTTCTGCTGGGGGACTACCACCAGCTCGGCGTGTGGATGACACCGGGGGGGTCGGTGGTGGCGTTTGACCCCGCGCCGACGCTCGCCAGGGGGGTCCTCATACCGCAGAGGATCAAGAAAGGTCAGTAGATCATGGCACAAGTTGGTAAACATGCTGAACATATGACAAGTGCAGGAAGCTTAATAGTAAATAACATAACACTACACAAGTAGTGGAAATACTACTCGGAACTGTTACAAACTGTATGTACTACACTGTTATTTATTGAGGAACAACAAACAATTGTATATTCCACAATCATAACTCACTCAGTAGTAAGTATTTTCCACGGATTACAGCCATGATCATTTTGATATCAGTAGCCAACAAGGAGGAAGTAGAACACATGGTAAGTGATCCGCACTGATGTGGGCGCGTGTAAAACACAACAGCAAGCTGTTACTTCATGGGAGTTTGTGAAACAGTGGTACTAGCCCGGTCCAGCTAGCCTATTCATACCCTTCGAAATTATTTAATTTTACGAGCTTTAGTGTCTTCCGGAGTACATTGACGCTTGCCTGCTGCTTGACTGCAGTGATAATCAATTTCTACCGCCTTTATTACAAAAGTGTCTTGTAGGTGATGAGCTACGTCTGCAAAGGATCAAGGATGAGATGGCAGGTGAAGATGCTGCGGTTGGTGAAGAAGCAGAAGAGGAAGAGTTCGGGGCAGGTATGAGGGTTGTAGAAAGATGAGATGTCTAGTGGCACTATACAGTAACCAGTGAGTTCCTGTGATCACATTTTTGAGTTTACCTGTTAAAGTTGCTTATAATCTATGTGACACCGATCCACTATTGTCTTTTGACAGCTTGTCTCTGTCCTTTTTTCTCACGCGCTGCGCTTACGTCGCATATTGTACGCCATTACTGAACATAAGATAAGCTCGGTGCACAGTACGTGAACTAAATGCACTTCTTCTACTTAGGTCTGCTTTCGGGGAAACAGACAAACAGCTGGGTGTTTTGTTACCCAACAGTCATAACACATATTTGGCCCTTGCTGAAAATCAGTGTCAGATAGACCCTCCCACCTGGCGGACGCTGAGCCTGTGGCCTTTTAGGTCATGCTTCGGACACGGATGGCTGGGGCGCATAAGAATGCCGGGGACTCTTGTCTTGTACTTGCAGCCTTTAAGTTTTATGTGTTATTTGTTTTATGTACATATTAGGTTTATTGCAACCTGGTCTAGAGATTATGGCCAAATAAAATATTTTCATTCTTTCTTTCTATATTTCTTCTGTTGGTATTTGGTGGTACTTATAGATAACTGTGATGTTCTTGATAAATTGGTGATTATCTCTTTCTATATCATAATTGTCTTTATCCAGAGGGAGAGGAGCAACCGGAACCGGAACCCGAGTTCGTTCCTCCGGACTCTGCTGGAGTCCTCATGGTGTTCGCGAGTCCGAATGAATTTATCGATAAATTAAGTGAGTATGTCTTTTAATATCCAGACTTATTTTCATTCTAATTGACCTAATGGTGTTGCTAGATCTTTTGTATAACCTAGTGGGTATGTGCCACCATTTTGTTTATTTCTTACAAATTGTGGCGCTAAACAATAGTATGAATTAGTTAAACTCCTTTTATTAAGCGTCTTCAAATATAGTTTGGTGTACGATTACGAAACATCGTTTTTTCCTACCTTCTATAATATGCATGTATTATACATAGAAATCTTCCAGAATAACTTAATCTAGATGATGGTAAAAACTGTGTCAAAAAGCATCGCCTGATTTAATCTCACACATAAATAGCGACATTTGGACTGTGGACTATTAAGTGCTGTAGAAATCCAGCCAATATTAATTATAATTGCCTTATAATTTTGTAGCCATGCAAGGAGGTCTAGACAGGAAGCAATGTCTGTCTCCGTACAAACTGTATCCTGTTAATGTGAAGAACGAACTCACTTCTGTAATGAAGGAGAAGACAGGAGCATCCCCTAGGAACGAGAGAGAAGCGGCTGGAGAAGAAGGTAAGGAGGCAGAAGATTTTAACGCCAGTATGGCATCTGAAGGTAGATGTAGTAAAGATGTTCTGAAGTGACTGGATATTAGCCGGCTGATACAGAAGGGGTCTAGTGTATACGCCATATGTATGTGATAGTTATGCATTCGGGTATAAATGTTGAACCTGATCTCAATTTACGACAAGTTTGTGTTTTTGTGATTAGTAATAAAATATTGATAAACATTCAATTGTAGCAGATAGTCTAAAAATCGACGTGTGTATGTATGTTCCCTATGGACTCTAAAAAGGCTCCCTCACAATTTTCAAGAAATCTCCAGACTAGCCCAGCGAGTAACGCTGGGAAATTTGGTTTTTTGGCAATAGTGTGTCATATTTTCCATACCAGGCGGGTCGTTGGTTATAAAAATGAATGTTTAAACTCATTCAACGCGAACGAATTCGTGGACAAAAAATAGTAGCAGATAAATATGGTGTAACATTTTGTAAAATCAAAATAGATGTGTTTTCTTTAAATTACAAAACTAAGGGAAAAACAATCAACCATCGTAAAACAGTAAAAACAATCAACACTTAACTTGATCACAGTATAGAGTCAGTATTACAATTCCAACTTATTTCAATTGGGGAGTCTGAGGGTATACATTATTCCTCTGACATGGAGTCTAACCCAGGACTGATGTTGTAGACGAAGAAGATAGCCTGGTGGAAGCCCTGGATGACGCCGCTGTAGGGAACCACTTCAATAGAATCGGACGGACCACGGCGTCTGTACGTGGGAGAGTGGCACAAGGAGAGAACTACTTCATGGAACAGGCCAATAGAGATCGACAGGTTCGTGATGGTAGTGGGTTGTAGTTAATTAGATTTGATTTTACAAAAGTGTTTCTGGATTCGGAAGATAGCAACAATAGCAAAAATGCTACTCAATAAGATAATGTAATTGATGGCGGCAAACATAAGCTTTATATTTTATATATTTATTTAGTTAAAATTATATATAATAATATAATAATACTAGCCCTGTATTAAACATTGTCCCACTGCTGGGCACGAGCCTCCTCTACTAATGAGAGGGGTTAGACCTTAATCCACCACAGAGGTTGTGGATTAAGGTCTAACCCCAAAAAATACCTTTGAGAAATAATATAATAGAGACAATTCAGATACAACCAACAGCCACACACATAGTCGTGTCCTTACTCTAGATCAAATCTCTGTATCAAAGTTATCAACGACGAAAACTATGCTCCCAAAACACTCAGACCTAAAACAAATATTTAGAGATCACTCAAACATTCATATTGATGCAGGAATCCAACTCACAGCCTCTGGTTTTTTTTTTTTATTTTTTTTTTATCCTGGCACGGCAAAGTGACCACACTGTACCTGATGGTAAGCGCAGTGCAGTCCAAATAGAGTATTGAGTAGCGAGAGACGATCTATCCCCGCTACTCAACACACTCATGCCTGCTTCTTCACACTACGCCATGAGCAAGAAGGTGAAGAAGGGGTCGAGGGTCTAGTGTCAGAGTACTAAGAAGGCCGCAAAATGGCCATTGTACCCCAACTCCAGACCCCCGACAAAAACCGGATGTACACTGGCTGATCCCGGAACGCCACACACTTGCGTGTGCCACTATGGCGGGTTTTTCGCCCTGTGTACGGTGGTCGCTATCCGGGCGGATATCCTACTACCTACAAAACCTGGTTTACAGCTAATCGCACCCTTTGCCGCAAAATCAAAACTATATGTTGATAATACTCAAGAAACTTATACACCAGTTGATCCTTGAACGATCGTTGCCAGATTTAACCACTATGATTTTTAGAAAGTAGAATTTTGGTTCATACATAATGACTCTACCTTTATTACACTCTCAAAATGCATCTCTGTCATAACTAGATAATATATATTTCTTCATCTACCTAGGACGCAGCCAACTCTATAATGGGCATAGTGGTAGAGCATATAGAGCCGTACATATACTGGAAGCCACAGCTCATAGACGCCATACTGAAGTACGGGGATCGACTGCACACGTTGTCTCTACCGCGCGGATCACATCCCCCCCACCTCACCCCCTCCGAGATACAGACAGAGTTTCACGTCACTAACTTTAATGTGAGTGATGGTTGGGTAGAGTTTGGAAGTAGTATGTAGAGTAATTGGGGACCCTATTGCAGGAGTTAAACTACTTTATGTAATCTGATTTAACCCCTCCAGTCAGGAAGGATATTAAAAAAAAAGTCGGGAGTAAAGCAACAAGCTTTTATTTCCATAGCATTAAAGTTAAAAATTGCATGCAAGAACGGCGAGTGTTGCTAGTGTACGCGCCGCCGGCGTGTCTATCCGTCATGACAGTTTAAATTGCATTTGATTTCGTGTATTATAAGCTGTTGCAAAAGAGCTAGAGTTTCTTGACCGTTATTTAATGAAGCTGAATTTTGAACTGGCGGTACAGTAAAGATTGACGGAATCTAAATAATGTGTAAGCACACTAGGTTAACGATTAAGTATTGTCGCAATTAGAATAGATGCCACCGAATCTCGTTAAATACACCTCAGTAGGACTACTCTTGAAATCAATCCCAATCTCGAACTCGATACAGTTTCAATTCCAATCTAGAAGATATTGAAACTCTAATTCATCAACTAAATGAAATAGAATATTATTAACTAGCGATCGTAAATACTCTATTTCATTTAGTTACTAAAAATTCTGTCGTAGTCAGTTAAATCGTGCGCTAGTGTTGCGTTCAAGAGTGCCAATTGTACAGTTTTCGAACCCAAAGCCAATTTTAAATTGGAATCGAGTGTAAAAAAAAACCTCCTAGTCTATTAAATGTGACACATCTCCATAGTAATACAACAAGCTATACGTAGGTGAGGCTGGAGGTAGAGGGCGGGGCAGTGGTGGGAGACATCAAGGCAGGAGACACTGGCAGTGTGCTCAGTGTCAAACGAGGAGTCAGACGGTTCTTTGAGACGGTGAGTGGATACAAATATATTGTGTCTTTGTACGAACAGTCCTACGTAGTGATCGGAATTGTATTTCGCATTTATTTCACTCCCATGTCAATATGGTAGTATGTTAAGATACAATATTTGTATGTTTTTACCAATAAATTATGTTGCCTCAAACTCGTCGGGGGTCTAGAGTTGGGGTACGTTTGGCCATTTTGAGGCCTTATGAGTACTCTGACACTAGACCCTCGACCGTTTCTTCACCTTCTTGTCCATGGCGTAGAGTGAAGAAGCTGCACCGCAGGCCGGCATGATTGTGTTGAGTAGCGGGGGATAGATCGTCTCTCGCTACTCGATATTCTAATTGGACGGTAATACGCTTACCATCGGGTGCAGTGTGGAGATTTTGCCGTGCCAGGATAAAAAAATGTATTATGGAAAGAAATGTATAAATTTGAACAAAAATTAGGAAGCTAGAATCCAAATATGGTGGTATCGTTAATAAATAATTACAATTCTCAGTACAAGCACGGAGTATTCTGCTCCAAAAACTACTGCGTGGGAGTGTGGATGGCTGCTGATGAGAAATCCTACTGTCTCTGGGAACCGCACTCTGTAGGACCTGGAGGCAGGACCTCGCCAGGAGGAAGCGCTGCTGTCGTCCTGTTCTCTAACGTAGAGGACCTGGCGCAAGTCATCAAGGACAATGTCGAGGGCCTGGGCAGACCTGGGGTCAACAAGTTAGTGGGAGAATCAAACTAATATGGTATTTCCGTATCACAGAGCTGGTAGAAAGTCATTAATATGATTAGAGTTATAAAGAGTTCAGTATATTGAGGTCTGGCAGTTGGTCTTTTGGGTTCAGATTTAATTAAATGTATAATCGGCTAGCTTTTTTTTGCTAGCTTCCAAGCATCTTCTCTATTGAAATTTGGATGTTATTCGTAAAATTATTTTATTTCAATGTGTAATATTTGCGTAACATAAGAAACCATTTCTTCTCAGAGTCAGGAAATGCCAGTGTCATCTAGTTTAAAATGATCATCTAAAAGAAACATGATCTTATTTATAGAACGTGCAGAAGCAGTCAGGTGTGCTTTCAAAATTGCAATCTCTTTCAGGTTCTGCATATCATCAGTAAAAGTGTTCTGGGAGTTTGCGAAGATGTCCAGCGCGGTGACAGCCCAGGGTTCGGTGCCTGACGAGGGATATGAGTGGAAGGTGCTGACGGCGTACGTGGAGACAGCACGAGGCAGGACTATACTCAGGGGCACCAGACCACCTGATCCTGTTAAGTGAGTTGGAAGTATATTTTCAGGATTGTTTATCCTGGTAATGATCATACTGCACCTGATGATAATGTCATTCAGTTAGAGTATTAAGTAACGAGAGACAGCTATACCGCGCTACGCGATGCCATGGTACCTGCTGAGTAGCTTCACACTACGTACAGCCAAATCCAAAATAAGTTTTTGGGCGTCATACAAACATTCTTACAGAGATTGAAATCATGGCTTCTTATACAGCTGATTACCCGACCTCCTCTGAAGATGCTATCAAATTTGACATATTTTGACAGCATACTAACATACTATCTTAGATTACTACACAGTGGGTTGTATTGGGAAAATGTCAAAACTGGCTAGTCTAGCTCAAAATAGAAATGAGTGGATAGAGGGTAGAAAGGCCTTGGCCTGAAGTGGGACAACCATGGCTAATAACATAACACTGACAAACGTACTAGCGGGTCACCTGCCAAACGAATCATAGATATATAATGGCTGATTAAAAACTATATTTGGATGGAACTCTTCTTACCATGGAGTAGTTGTTAATTAGTTGTATTACCTTCCAAAATGTTGTTGCCAGGTTCAGTCGCGAGGCGGCGCTGCAGTCCTCGTGCGGTGCGGTAGTGGGAGTGTGCATGTCTCACATCAGGAGGCCACATCTCTGGACCGCCAGGACGGTGGATCAGGTCTGTTCACATACTATCTCTGTAGTATTAGCTTCTGTATAGAAGATACACACATAGTCCTGACCCTTCTTGCCCGTTGTTTTCTTTTTTTTAGTGCCTTGATAGGCAGACGAGCAGACGGGCCACCTGATAAACGTTCTTCTCTAGCGAAACTGCATTCCAAACTGGCAGTAGAGTAAAAAAATATTGACTGAATCTAAATAATGTAAAGCATATCATGAATTCAATAAATATTTGATTTGATATGACCCCACACATAATATTGGTTTGTATAAAGGCCATTTCTGTAACAATATGATTGATTCTACAATATTTTCCACAAATACATACTATTATTCTCGGGTAACATGTCCTTTCTAAAAACTCTGTTCCTCTTGAATAGCGACAGACTCATTCAACGCGGATGAAGTCGAGGGTAAAAGCTAGTATTAGATGTGATCAGTCTAGTAATCTCCATTGACAGGTGATGACAGTGGCTGGTCAGTTGTTCTCTTCATCATTGGGAGCTCTCGGATATGAGTTCAGACCTGGTGAGGATGTTCTATTACCTCTCCAAGTAAGTACTGCATTGTCTCTGTTGATTTCATCATCGCTAACATTATCATTAATAACCAAACTGTTGTTATCGTCATTGTGATCTTTAATGGTATTTTTATAAATTTGATTTCATCATCACTAACATCATCATTAATAACAAAACTGTTCTTATCGTCTTATTCTTCATTAAGTTTAATGATTCAAGTCCATTATAAAGTTTATTTTTGCTGCTGTTGAAAAAAACAAACATATAGAGATTTGTTTTAAAATTATAGGTTTCACCAAATTAGATGGAAAATTAACAGTGCCATCCATCTGTTGATAGTATAATCAACCAATTTGTTAGTAATCGTCATTATTATTTTCGTGAGCATCCACTCCAGTAGCCTCAGCATCATCACAGTAGCCTCCTTGAAAGAACTTCAGAAAGTATCTTTCTATCTCAGGTGCTAAAGAGATTCATCTTGGGCGTCAACTACGTCCGCTACGAGCTGGAGTCTGCGTACTCTGGCAAGTTGGAGCAGAGGGACCCCTCGGATATGACTGTCAGGTCGGTACTGATGGATCCAGGTCAAATTGGATAACATCCAGGGACGGCACTTCGTTGTATGCTCATAGGATTAAATTATAGCAGTAAATGTCTGTGCTATCGTACAGGGAGTATAATGGTGTAGGATGGGTGATTCAGAAGAACATTTCTAATTAGAAAGGTGGACTCATAATGTCAGGTAGAAAGAATGAAGAAAAATTACTGAAAAAAAATGGATTTTGGTTACTGAACATATATTATCCTAGCTTTATTTGGGATTTTATTAAAAGAATGATCTGGGCTCAGAAGGCCTCCGACTCGACTGGTATCGGAATTGAAAATATTTTAGCCTTACCTATCATGAGCACAAGCTCTGTGAATTGTCGGTGTAGTGGTGAAGTGGTTACACCTCTCACTAGAGGCGAAATAACTCCGTTATAGGGGCGGTGTGGTATTGAAAGTCCTCCAAATCTCAAAGTCTTTAGATTAGTCTTTAGGCTCTTAAAGACCTGGAGCCAGCTGCATTTTCTGTCCGCCGTGCCTCTTGCTACGTGTTTGAAGTTAAAGTGTGAGTTTGTGTGGTGATGGTGTTCAGATGTGCCCTGGATCGTTTCTTCGAGACACACACGCACGGCGTCCTGTGGTCGGTGCCTCTTGCGGTGGCAGTGTGGCGGACCCCGGGCTCGCCTGCCTACTACATGCTCGAGCCACACGCCTGCGGACCCACGGGACTCAGGGCCGATGGACAGGTGATCACACATCTGTGACCCATGATCCGTGATACATGCATTGAGACTTTGATTCATGGTCCAGGAATCGTTCACCGTAACTAATTTCTAGTAATTCATCGACCGTGAGTCACGGACCATGGCTCATGGACCGTAGTTGTGCGATTGTGACTCATAAACATTTCTAAGTTTTCTTTTTTTTTATAGTATAGTTCGACAAACGAGCCAGTGGGTCACCTGATGTTAATTGATCTCCACCGCCCATGAACATCCACAATACCGAAAGTATCATGTATGCGCTGTCGGCCTTGAAGGACAGGAATAGGGATTAGGGAAGGGAAGGGGGAATCTGGCCCTCCGGATATCTCACTTACCATACGAAACCATATGGTAAGAGACCGTTCATAATCCACCCACTGTACAAAAAATACCAACCATGAAGAAAAGGCGCGGAGATTGAGGAAGAACTCTCTATAAATTATAAACAACTCATCCAAAACAAGATACCAGTAATCATTCATGGAGACGAAAATATGTTCAGTGTTGTTCACCACCTGCTCATTCCAGGACGACGGCGCCGCGTGCGTGATGACCTTCACATCATCCAAGCTGATGGCGTATGCGTGAGTCACATTCCCTATTGTTTGAATCTGCTCTGATTTAGTTCTTTATTCCCAATTTGGTAATTTATAAAATCAATGAGAACAAAGTGCAGACAAAAACAGCCTCCTTGGCGCAGTAGGTTAGCAGCAGCCCCGGATCTTCAATTTTATTTAGGCGGGGCAAAAACTGAAAAATGCCGCCCCCGCCCACTTCCATTTATTTTTACCTTTATCATCCATATAATTTCTGCTATCAGATGTCCACTAATAGATTGAAATTTGGACATAGCCTACATAGGCCTTCCGGAAATAATGCATCCATCGCTGTTCTTTCTGTGTTAAGCCTATTTATTTACAGATATATAGACATAAACGTGTAGGATATATATTTTATACACAGCATAGGATAGGATTTAAAATAAAAATATGTACTTATAATAAAAATAAAAATCAAATATATTATTGCATTATTGTGAATTAAAATTACAATTTTACTCTTCGAGCTTTTTGTTCAGCAAATAAATCTATGGCTTTGTCATAAAATTAAAAACCAGAAGTGTAATGAAAATTGTGAATATTTTAAGAGAAATAACGAACAATCAACCCATAGCGTTATATTTTACAAACTTATGCTAACTACAAATATAAAAAACGCGATGTCTAATACGTCCTTTGTGTTCGAATGTCGTCGGCGAAAGAGGCCGCACCCCCGCGCACCCTCGTATTTATGGGGCAATTAGCAGCAATTTAACGAAGTATTTAATCCAAAAAAAATTACCGCCATGCAAATCTGAGTTTTTCGACAATTCTTCCGAGCTAATTACATTTACTACAATTTGTCTGATTAATGAAATATAACTTTGTAATAGTTATCTTAATAACATATTTAAAAATCAGCATGTAAAAATAAGTAAACATAATTTATTTTTTGTGGAGCTTTAAAGCGTCTGACAAAAGTTTTGGTCCATGGAAAGTGTCTGACACTTATGATACTATTTTAGAATAATATTCTACATAACATATATAAAAATCAGCCATGTAAATTTAAGTTCAGTAACTTTTATTTTTAGTTACCTTTCTTACCTGGTACCTGCCCAGGTGTCACAAGGAGAGCTCCACAAACACGCAGGTTCTTCAAAGAACATGAGACGCTATTGAGAACCTAAGGTTTCATCCATGAAAATAAGTTATGTCAGATCGCTCTGGAATCTTACTCTATTACCTAGAAAAGCGATCGATGAGCTGTGATAGATTTATTGGTGCGACAGTCATACAATTAGTTTAGGATCCCTGATAGTAGGTTTGCTATTGATTACTATCAAGTAGATTTTCCGTGAGTAACTTCATTTTGATGAAGACGATTTGATGAGATGCCCAACTTTTCTCTTACAAAAATTTTCGATTGTGGTAGCTAACAGGGGCAGCAGGGATAAAATATGTCGATTTGATGATTCTCAAAAAATGTATCACTAACTGGATGTTTTTTTGTTAAATCTCAAGCTACTTATCTAAATTATTCGAAAAAATATTTGTCCTACAAAATGTATGGTTTGATCAAAGAGTCCCCCCCGTCCAACATGCATCGATAATGAGTTCATCAAAAATGATAACTAGCAGATTTTTTTTCTGTTGCTTAGTTAATATTTATATTATTTATTATTTAGCCACATTGTCCTACAAATTGCATGGTACGCTATCCCGGTCCTACGTGCAAAAGTTGTTAATACCACAAGACTCTTTTTTCAATAATTAATTTTGCCAGTGCTTAGTATAAGTTATTGGCTTAGTGGTAATGCGGTATGATTAGAAATCGTGACATCGAGTTCAAACCTACTTAACATGATTTCTGTTATTAAATATTTTCTTGGTTTTTGTATTTTATAATTTATTTGGCGTTATAAAATAATATGAGGACTCGTGACATTTCGAAACAGAAGTTCACATGAGAGTTACGTGTGATAAAAGTAATACGGCAATTATACCGTAATAGTAATAATTGAAATTATTGTTTTCTGGCAATTTTACATTCTTATCGCTAGAGAAGAACGGGCAAGAAACTCTAGCGTTGCTCTTTTCACACCGGTTAGCAATGTCACGATTTCTAATCATACCGCATTACCACTAAGCCAATAACTTATACTAAGCACTGGCAAAATTAATTATTGAAAAAAGAGTCTTGTGGTATTAACAACTTTTGCGCGTAGGACCAGGATAGCGTACCATGCAATTTGTAGGACAATGTGGCTAAATAATAAATAATATAAATATTAACTAAGCAACAGAAAAAAAATCTGCTAGTTATCATTTTTGATGAACTCATTATCGATGCATGTTGGACGGGGGGGACTCTTTGATCAAACCATACATTTCGTAGTACAAATATTTTATCGAATAATAATAATAATAATAATAATAAAACGTGATAATGACAAAGCACCGAAAACACCACCCTCGGGCATGTGTTCAGCGACAGACACTGCCCCGAAGGGAGGGAGGTAGAGGGATAATTGATATTATAAACCTTCATAACCAACAAATCACCAACTTGAGGACTTATTTCCATAGTAAAAAAGCTGATTCAAAACTTCACTTTGCAATAGCCCAGAACGACTGTAAGCTGACCCCATTAAATCTTCATGACAAAAACACGCAGCACAACGAAACTCAGACAAGTATGCAAACTAAATTAACTGAATGGACCCAGAAGTCTTTGCATGGTAGGCACCAACAGGATCTTAGCCAAAGTAACGTCGACCAGATTGCGTCCAACGAATGGCTTGTTCGAGGTGAATTATTCCCAGAAACAGAAGGGTTTATGGTAGCTATACAGGACCAAGTAATAGAAACACGAAATTATCAAAAATACATTATAAAAAACACTAATATATCCACTGACACTTGCCGTCGTTGCAATAGTTCTTCCGAAACAATACAACACATCACGGGAGCCTGTAAATCTATAGTACAGACGGATTATAAGCATAGGCATGACCAGGTAGCACATATAATACATCAAAAATTAGCAATTAAACACAACCTTCTTACCTCATCAACGCCATATTATAAATATACTCCAGAAGCGATTTTAGAGAACACATCCCATAAACTTTACTTTGATAGAGCTGTACTTACAGACCGCACTACACATTATAACAGACCGGATATAATTCTTATAGACAAAATCAACAAAACAGCGCTTCTAATTGATATAGCTATTCCTAATACTCACAACCTTCAGTCCACAATTTCAGAAAAATTATCCAAATATACAGACCTCAAAGACGAAGTAGTTCGCATATGGCACTTGAACAAAGCAACAATAGTCCCAGTTGTACTCTCCACTACTGGTGTCATCCCTACACAGCTACACGATTCTTTAAAGATCTTAGGGTTACCTAAATTCGTACACAGCACTCTACAGAAAGCCGCTATAATAAATACCTGTAGGATTGTAAGAAAATTCCTACAGATAGAACAACACAATTAGAAAGCACCTAATAAGATATACTTGGCCTAGGCCCGTAAGTCTTATTTATACCGGTTTGTCAAACCGAGACTTCAAAAAGTTTACCGAAAATAATAATAATAATAACTTTATTTCTCCCCACAATATCCAAAAATTATTTACAATTTCAATTTTCAGTTTTTGACAATGATACACAATTTAGGTAAGTAATATTGTGGGAGACTGGTGCCTAAGTTAGGCTCGTGGCCTGTGTTTCAGGACACCAGGTTCCCACCCCTTTACATTTTCATTTCATAATTATGTATTAATGCGCGCTGACAGAATGACGACATTTCATGGTGTTTATTACTTAATATCTAGGGTAATTATGCGAGACGAATGTTAGTAGATGTGTAGTATAGGTGAATATGTGAGTGTGTGGGTGTGTGAGAGTGTGTGATTGTGTGTTTAGGTTTTTGTAAGGATATTTTCAGTTTCATTGTAGTTCAATTTTAGTAGCCAATCAGTTAGCCTCTTTTTGCAATTTTTCTTTGTAAGACTAAAGATATTTAACATCTTATGAGTTTTATTATATAAGTAGCCACCTAGGTAGCAAAAGAAACGTTTTGCAAAAATAGTTTTGTGCCTTAGAGGATGGCGCTCCACTGGATCATATCGTCTTTTCCCCCTAGACAACGTTGGATTATAGACCAAGAGAGTATGCTGTTTCAACAGAACATGCAATATGAACAGTTGGCGCACTGTTAGGACTTTATTATCTTTGTATAACTGTTCAGTGGGGTAGAGATACGGTCGAAAAGACGACACTTTAAGTATAGCTCTTTGGGTTCTTTCAATTTCGATTAGGGTACTTTTTGGAGCTCCACCCCAAGAGGTGATGCAGTAGCTTATTATAGACTGAGCAAGGGCATAGTACACAGATTTCATTATATTTTTATCGACTACAAGTCTCAGCGTTTTGAAAACATATATTAGTTTCCGTAGTCTGTTACTAAGAGTGGTTATGTGGTCTTGAAATCTTAGGTTTTTGTCTATTGTTATTCCCAGGTATTTAACATTCTCGGCTTTGGTGAGTGGTTCGCAGTTACAACTACGGGTGTGTAGGTTTGTGCAAGAGTGAGCTACAATCTTATAGGGTAATGTTTGTGAAGATCCATTGTTTTTTATGCAAAATGTCATGTAATTGGTTTTGCTTGTACTAAGGGTCAACAGATTGTCAGGTAACCAGTCGGACACCGTATTAAAGCCTAGTTGTGCACGCTCAAACGCATCTTCCCACGAGCTCGCGCTGAACAATAGGGCAGTGTCATCAGCAAAGCTGATGATTTTGCCATTGGGGATAGTGAGTGTACCCAGATCGTTGATATAAATGAGGAATAGCAATGGTCCGAGAACACTACCTTGAGGCGTGCCGTAGTTAAGCGTTTGTTCCTCACTGAAGAATTCATCTATCTTTACTCTCTGGGTACGTTCACTTAGATAATCTTTAAACAGGTCCAATGGAAGTCCTCTGATTCCCAAGCTTTCCATCTTACGTACAAGAATTGGGACAGAAACCGTGTCGAAAGCCTTAGCAAGATCTAGAAATATGGCTATTACTTTATCCCCACTATCCATGTTTGTGACCACATAGTCCGTTAACTCATGGACCGCGTCTGAGGTGGATTTGCCTGAGCGAAACCCAAATTGCGCTGGTGCGATAAGATAATTTTTTTCCAAGTAGCTCACAAGTCTGGTGTTCATTACTCGCTCTAGAATTTTGGAGAATGCAGTTAGCACAGATATAGGTCTGTAGTTATCAACACGGCTCCCGTCCCCACTCTTGTAAATCGGATGAATTATGGCTTTTTTGAACACGTTAGGAAATTTACCTGTGGAAAGAGCAAGGTTACAAATGTACGTTAACGGAGGCACAATCAAGGCCGCATGTCTTTTTAAGAGGTCACCGGATATCCCATCCCATCCCGCGGCACAGTTATTACGGAGCGACATTAATATTCCGGCTACCTCTTTCTCATCTGTTGGGAGCATTACCATGGATTGCGTTCTGTTAGTTATAATTTAGATAATTATCTTGAGATTTAACAAAAAACGCCCAGTTAGTGATACATTTTTTGATAATCATCAAATCGACATATTTTATCCCTGCTACGCCTGTTAGCTACCACAATCGAAAATTTTTGTAAGAGAAAAGTTGGGCGTCTCATCAAAATGAAGCTACTCACGGAAAATCTACTTAATAGTAATCAATAGCAAACCTACTATCAGGGATCCTAGACTAAATCAGTAGTATTTTACCTTCGGTTGATCGACAAGTACAAAATAGTAAACATAAACAACACATTTCTAAAACAAAACACTGCCGTGGAGAGAGATCAACGAGGGAGTTTTCGAATATAGCTTCATCTCTTTCGCACGCGCGGTAACCAGACGCGTTCTGCCGCGATCTGCGATTCCTGCGGGCGAGCGGGCGCGTATTTTGAACTATGCCTACGCGCCCCGCGAATAAATAATAATAAATGTTCGTGCAGCACGTCTCACTCAGCGCTCTGGGTTTCGGTCAAGTTGATATGGCCATGAAATTTCTGTACTTGTACTATTATTTATTCCATCAAAGTAATTTATGAGTTGTCCATTCGTCTGTAAAGTGTGAATTTGCCGCCCTCTGAACTTGCCGCCCGGGGCGTAGGCCCCGGCTTGCCCCCCCCTAGATCCGGGGCTGGTTAGCAGGCAGCTGTCAAACTACTGGAGGTTCCTTCTAATTATTTAGAATTCTCAGGTATGCAGGTTTCCTCACGATGTTTACCTTCACCGTTAAGCCAAGCCATAATTAACACTTAATACACACGTAACTTTAGATAAGTCAGAACCAAATGGCATCATTTGGATTGGTGTTCTCTCGTCTCTCGTGTTGGCAGTCTGTATTCCGTAGTCCGTAGTCCGTACCGCGTCCAACTAGGGTATCGATGTTATATTATTATATGTGTTAGCAAAATTAAAAATCATATTCTAGGCTTGAGTTTTGTTCTTCGGCATTTTTACTTACGACTTACCCCCAAATGACCAATTATTAAAAGTCGTAAATCCTTTTTGGAAAATTTTGACAAGAGAGAGAATAAGCGGTTTGTTTATATTTATTTTACTTGAAAATGGATTCTTGTATTATATTACAGATATATTGATATTTGTGTTATGTTGCGGGAACTACTCTACACTACAAATGGATTTCTTCAAGAAAAAATTCTATAATGCCATCAGTGCACAAATGTGCATTATGATTTTTATTAAGCCAGCCACAGTCGAACGTGTCCCGGTTGTTTTACCATATATTAGAGGAGTCACTGACAAGATTGGCTATGTACTGAAGCGGGCTTCTATCAAAGGTTACTTCAAGCCGCCCAAGAAAATTAGTCAATTTTTACCACCTGTCAAATGTCATGTACCTCTACAGGAACCAGGCATATATGAAATAGATTGCGACTGTGGTCTCTCCTATATAGGTCAAACAAAAAGGAATGTAGGGACCCGCGTAAAAGAACATATAGCTGACGTGAAACAACGACGCTCTACGAAGTCTGCAGTTGCTGAACATTCAGAAAAAGGCGCCAAACATTATCTTCGATTTGATAAACCAGAAATCCTTGCCAAAGAACACCGATTCCTACCTAGGATGATCCGCCAGGCTATTGAAATTAAAAAACATCCTAATTTCAATAGAGAAGATGGTTGGAATCTAGCACCAGCCTGGGATCCAATTATACATTTAATTAAATCGGAACCCAAAAGACCAACTGCCAGACCTCATGACACTGTGAGCTCTTTCTGCGTAGATCGGACTACAACAAAATAAAAATGTAATATCAACTACATGAAGGGTAGAAACATTGCACTACACTTTGTGACGACATACAACTCAGTCTCCCCCGTGACCATGAAGGCTGTAAAGTCTTCGAAACGTCGGGTTAAAAAAGTAAAATAATCCGCGATATAATCCGTAAACTTCGTTTTATTTCAATAGCTGTAAGTTTTCCGAATAAAATAATATAAATAAACTTTCTTCTCTGTAGCCACCTCCATTTTGCATAGTAGAGTTTAAAGTAACTCTATATATCCAGATACTTACAAAACGTACCGGCGACAGAGCGACCCAAGCACGAGTTCCATCTATACGCCGTGTCAGTAGCGGTGCAGCCGATCAGGAGGAGGGGGGGCGTCGACCCCCCGCTGGTGCAGGCGCCGCCGGGAGTGAAGCTAGTGCCGGCTACTAGTAAGGTGAGGACAGTTGATGACAAACATACTGATACTGATAGTGATAACAGACTAGACTGAGATGTACTTCTTTCCCTATATTAATAGATAGGGTTGCCATCCCCGGAAATCAAATACTAGAATTTGTTGTTTTTTTTTGCTGTTATATTATATAAATATAAACAACTAATACTACTAGCCCTGTATTAAACATTGTCCCACTGCTGGGCACGGGCCTCCTCTACTAATGAGAGGGGTTAGGCCTTAGTCCACCACGTTGGCCTAATGGGGGTCGGTAGACTTCACATACCTTCGAAATTATTGTAAGAATTCTCAGGTATGCAGGTTTCCTCATGATGTTTTCCTTCACCGTTAAAGCAAGCGATAATTAACATTTAATACACACGTAACTTTAGAAAAGTCAGAGGTGTATGCCACTTGGGTTTTGAACCTACGACTTTCGTCATCGCCAACTTGGTTATCAACTTGGCTATTTGTGTTTCCACCAGGTCGGTGTGGACGGGAGCAGGCGTCGTGCTGATGAAGGAGATCGGAGGCATCCTCCCGGGAGTGCCACGTGTCTGGACGCACAGCGAGCCTCCGAGAACAGAGATGCAGAGATGAACAAACCAAAAGGTCAGAGCGAACTTTGATGACAAATATATCACCAAAATCAAATATTTATTGAATCCATGAAATGTTATCCATTTAGATTCAGACAATGTTTACTCCACCGCCAGTTCGGAATGCAGTCTCGCTAGAGAAGAACGGGCAACAAACTCTAGCGTTGTTTCACACCGGTTCACAATATTTGGTCATACAATTAGTAAACGATTTCAGTTTAATTACATTAGATTAAATCAGCTCAATGTATGTCAAGTTGCCTTATTGAAATATTGTGAAATAAAACTCATTACAAGACCTAGAGCCACACATGACCGTCCGCGTCGTGAGAGTGATGAAAATCTCAATCTCTTAAAGCAGTTGGTCCACCAGCCCTGTATTCAACACAAGCATTTGCTCGCGGCTGCATCCGCGTAAATCTTTTACATTTTCGAGTGGAGGAGAATTCACAAAATAAAGTATCCTGTGTCCGTCCTCGGGGTTAAAGATGTATTCATACTAAATGGCATCAAAATTGATATAGTGGCTTAGCCGTGAATGGCCAATATCGGATTTACATTTTATTAACACAATTAAATACAGGCAGTTAAAAGTGAGATAGCGTGAGTGTGTGTGTGCGCATGGGTGTGTGTGTATATGTGTGTGTATTATATTTATTTATGTTTTGCTATCCCATATATTTGTAACCATCCATCCATCCATCCGCCCATCCAATATCCATCCGGTTATACGTCCATCCATCTATCCGTCCGTCCGTCCACTAGTTTAATGAATAATATTATTTACTCCATAATCCACTCTCTAATTAGTCACATTATTTTATCCATTGATCTAGATTAGTTAAAACAATGAATTCATTTTTACTTTTCAATTTTCACATTAGAAATGTAGACTGCCTCGGTGGTGCAGTTGTAATTGCGCATGCGTTACGAATGCTGTGCTGAGGTCTCGGGTTCGATCCCCGGGTCGGGTAAAGTGATATTGGCTTTTTCTATCTAGAAATTCCTCAGTATTAGCCCGGAGTCTGGAAAATGTGCCCGGTATGGCGATAGGCTCGCCCCCTATCACATTATGGGACCGAAATTCGGCGAAAAGTGGGTGTACTAGTTACACCTCTGCCTACCCCTTCGGGGATTACAGGCGTGAGTGTATGTGTGTGTGTGTGTAAATGTATGCTCGCGGTAGTCTATGCCCTATGGTAATATCTGATGAGTTTCGAGACTCGAGAATTAGTTTGTATATCGCGCCAATAGATGGCGCCGCTTGAAAATTACATCGCGCTATGGTTTACACTACAACTGAATTATAATAGTATTTCGAGATTAACGCATCTATATACTTTTGACGTCTTGTTAAGTCAAGAAACAAGATTTATCTTGAAAGGACGTTGGCTGGCAAATAGACCAGTCTATGTCCGTATAACACCATGAAAATATATACTGCTGTGAGCTGTCCGCTAGTCGCTAGTGAACTATGCTTACCTTGTCCAGTGCCCTAATTAACTGGTTCGTAAAGTGGATATGACTTGATCTCTTGAGTATCAAAGGTGGGTCGGTCTCGGCGTCGGCACGCGAATCCGTAATACCGAAACTATGTATTGAATATTGATAACTATGTATCAGCGGTATTAGTGATATGAGATAGTTAGATAAAGAGTTGGTTTCGATATTGTTTACTTGGTAGGCAGTAGGCAGTAGGCAGTAGGCAGTAGGCTGGTATCTGATAACTAAAGTACAGGCGGCGACGTTTGTAAATTGTACTAATGTTATATTTTTTTAATATTGGATAATATCTATACTTATATATAAAGCTGAAGTTTGTTTGTTTATTTGAACGCGCTAATCTCGGGAACTACTAATTCGAATTGAAAAATTCTTTTAGCTGTTCTTTTTGTTGGATAGCCCATTTATCGAGAAGCGCTATAGGCTATACAACATCACGCTATGATCAAAGGGAGCGGAGCTGCAATGTAAAATGTTGCAAAAACGGGGAAAATTGATTCCTTTTGAGAGCTTCCGTTGCGTGCGCTGCGTTAACGGTTAAAGTTACATAACAATCATGTATGACGGAATTGTTCCTCATAAAAAGTTATAAAAAAAAGTCCGTGATAGCATATGTCTATCTTTTTCGGTTGGCTCACTATACCCTTTTTAATGGTTATCGAATTTGTTCTGAAACAATGTATTATTTGGAAAGGGTTTTTTTATAAACATGGTATTAATCCTTATCCAAATAAGTACTTTATTCATCAAAAGTATTTAATTTTGAACAAAGTTGCTCTTACGTCATTTGATTCAATGAATATCTTAGGAGATATAACAGTTTTAAAATATCTCCGCAGCAAAATTAATATTGTTGTTTGTATGTTTATTTGTTACCATTTCATGACTAAACGTGTGAACGAATCCTAATGAAATTCAGCAGAGGAATAGATTATATCCTGGGAAAGGACATAGAGTATATTTAGTCTCAAAAATTATCTCGAAGGGGTGAAATAGGGGTTGAAAGTTTGTATGGGCAAACCGTAATACCTCAACTTAATAAAAAAAAGTGTATATACTGGTTATACCTCTGCCTACCTCTTCTGGGATTACAGGCGTGTGTGTATATGTATGTATAAATAAATACGCGTTTGAACGTTTTTGAAAAATCATCCCTAAAAGGGGCAAAGTGAGGGGTTAACTTATGAGGTATTCTTTAGATGCAATCTCAAGATTCAGACAACACCTGAGAGTCATCTACAGGTGCCTCAATGCAGAAGACAACTCCTTGGATTGTATACTTGTGCTCCCGAAAATAACCTTCACGCAGGCGGAGCCGCGAGCACATCTAGTTGTTTATATTTTTAGCAAACTCATTTACAAAATTGTTTCATTAAAAATACATTAAATAATTTTTTGATGTTTATAATTGTTTTTTTAACCTATTTAGTGTCAGGAGCAAATTTTGACAACTTATATGTCCTTATTGACGTAAGCGTAAAACGCGGGAATCTCAACTTGGAGGTTGTAACATGGTAAACATATATACTAAAATTATATTATATGTTATTTACTGAAACAATCACTGTATATGATTATAAAGCTTATTTCAACTTTATTATGTAAAAACTATTGCAAATAACCGAAAATTACGATTTACATAGTCTCGTTTTCGATATGGGAAAGTACTTGAAAACCAATATATTTATTTATATTTATTGAATCAATCGATAAAAGAATCATTAGAAGTTCAACTCACCTAATATAATATAAAATCCACACACAAAATCACAATAAATAAACACTTCAACAACACACAATGGCGCCGATACCAGTGCGATGACTACGCAGCATTTTTAATTTTTTTTTTTGGTTTAGGCACAGGTCGTTATACATCTTACGGCCTTGTAGGCTTTATAAATATGTCGGGTAATAAATGGTGGTGAAAAAATTCAAGCAAGAATAAACTTTATTTCCATAAAATCAATGTTTAAAATCGCTTGTCAATAAGGCTGACTTTAGCTTGTTCGATGGAGCACCGGTGCTCCATTGACATTAAGCAGGTAGGGTTTCTTTGCGTATTATATTCAGTTACATATCGAATTAAGTGTAAAATGAAACAAAGGACATATATATTGTTTGTATGTGTATTGTGTCCTGCAGGTCGACGCAACACCAGCGGTTGGTTGGTGATGACGGATGGCACACAATACCTGTCAGCACAGCACTCTATAGCGTGCAGGAGGTACCCACACGCTTCCAGAGGACACCAGGTACTGGGCAGTGGCCTCTGAGTTATACCATGACATGTTTTTTTATTAATTTAATTAACAAGTTACTGTGAAACTACAACTAACTACATACACTCACGCCTGTAATCCCCGAAAGGGTAGGCAGAGGTGTAACGAGTACATCCACTTTTCGCCGAATTTCGGTCCCATAATGTGGTAGGCGGCGAGCCTATCGCCATACCGGGCACTGCTTCCAGACTCCGGGATAATACTGAGGAATTTCTAGATAGAAAAACCCAATATCACTTTACCCGACCCGGGGATCGAACCCGAGACCTCAGCACAGCAGTCGTAACGCATGCGCAATTACCACTGCGCCACCGAGGCAGTCAGTTACTGTGAAACTCAGTTTATTACAGGTCTTTGTCACACTTTACAAATATGTATATATTTAGAGACCAGTATTATATAGAGACGTCCTGCTGACACCAGTGCAGAGAGCTGACACCCCGCCGTTGCTCCTTTTTTGCTCTTTTTGTTGACAGTTTTCAAATTTATAAAAAACAGTATTTCAATGAACATCGAAATGTGGCGACATTACATTACTTAAAACTTATCATATCAATAATTTTATGAATCCCGACAAAAATAAGTAAATTATTCAAATCTGCCGAAGGGTTGATTGTCAAGAGACAGTTGCAGGATGCATGACATGAGCCATGACGTCACTGCTCAGACGCCTGGACCGATTCGAGAAATTCTTTTTTTGTTTAAAAGGGTATACTTCCCAGGTGGTCCCATTGACACCAAGTCAGTATCTGATGATGGGATCTCAGAGAAATCAAGGAAAAACAAATTTTATAGTGACGCATAATTTGTTTTTTATTGAAGTCGGTGTACTTTTTATGAATTAAAAAAACTTTTTTGCGTATTACATTCGGTTGCATATCGAGTACTATACAAAATTAAAAAGCTGCTCTAAAACAGGAAGCTGCTCTATTGGTCTAGTGTCTATGCGCGTCTAGTCCATGGTGTCTTACCCAAGTGTACTGTGTCAGGCGTGAAGTATGTGAATTAACCGATTCCATACTTTGCCGCTACATTTCATAATTGACTACATTTTTTTTTTAATAGGTTCACTAAACTAGTCAATACACTTAATACAAGCTTTAAATGAAGTAGAGAGTATACATAATAAACAATAAAGTGCACGACCTTCTTGAAGTGAACACTTCATGCAATAGAGTAAAAAGATATTTACATTGTGTTTAAATGTTAATATTTTACTAAACATATGATGCATATTGCTTAAGTTAGCAATAAATTAGTATTTAAGTTATCGTAATATATTTAGCTCGCTCTTTGTACATTACGCTCTCTGTATATCATACTCTCTTAAATTATAATATACTAGTGAAGAAATACATAATATTCAAGTCAGAACATCTTTTATTACGGCACCTTGGCCTATTAGACCAAGGTGCGGAGGCACAAGTCATAATACCACATGGCGAGCACAAGACCTTTTTATTATATGACAGGCGGTCGCGTGTTGTGTGATGTCGGTAGCAATGTCCCGCGTGGAGGACGTGTGCCGCTGGTGCTCCTCCACCCTGGACCAGGTGCTCGACAGTGGAGACCAGCTCTACCAGGACTCGTGTCTGCACTTCAAGCGGACCGGCGTACTCAACATCGAGCAGGTATTATATTACACCACACTTGCATCACCTCACACTTGCATCACCTCACACTTGCATCACCTCACACTTGCATCACACTTGCACTACACTTGCACCATACTTGCTTCACACTTTCACTATATCACACTTGTGTGTGACATCACGTCACACTTCCAGCACACGTGCACCACACTTGCATCACACTTCCAACACATGTGCACCACACGTGCATCACACTAGCCCTTTCACTTGCATCACACTTGCATCACGTCATACTTGCATCGCACTTGCGTCACACTTGCATCACACTTGCGCCACACTTGCACCACACTTGCTTCACACTTTCACTACATCACACTTGCAACACACGTACACCACACTTGCCCCTCACTTGCATCACACTTCCAACACATGTGCACCACACGTGCATCACACTAGCCCTTTCACTTGCATCACACTTGCATCACGTCATACTTGCATCGCACTTGCGTCACACTTGCATCACACTTGCGCCACACTTGCACCACACTTGCTTCACACTTTCACTACATCACACTTGCAACACACGTACACCACACTTGCCCCTCACTTGCATCACACTTCCAACACATGTGCACCACACGTGCATCACACTAGCCCTTTCACTTGCATCACACTTGCATCACACTTGCATCACACTTGCATCACGTCACACTTGCATCGCAATTGCGTCACACTTGCATCACACTTGCGCCACACTTGCACCACACTTGCTTCACACTTTCACTACATCACACTTGCACCACACGTACACCACACTTGCCCCTCACTTGCATCACACTTCCAACACATGTGCACCACACGGGCATCACGCTAGCCCTTTCACTTGCAACACACTTGCATCACACTTGAATACCACTTGCATCACACTTGCATCACACGTTCACCACACTTGCCCCTCACTTGCATCACACTTCCAACACATGTTCACCACACGGGCATCACGCTAGCCCTTTCACTTGCAACACACTTGCATCACACTTGCGTCACACTTGCATCACACTTGAATACCACTTGCATCACAGTTGCATCATACTTGCGTCACACTTGCATCACACTTGCATCACACGTTCACCACTCTTGCCCCTCACTTGCATCACACTTCCAACACATGTGCACCACACGGGCATCACGCTAGCCCTTTCACTTGCAACACACTTGCATCACACTTGCGTCACACTTGCGTCACACTTGCATCACACTTGCATCTCACTTGCTTCACATTTGCGTCACACTTGAATACCACTTGCATCATACTTGCGTCACACTTGCATCACACTTGCATCACCCTTGCATCACGTCACACGTGCACCACACTTGTACCACACTTGTGACTACTACTTGTGTGATACTCGGTCTGGTCAGGTGTTGCTATGCTCTGTTGGTTGTAGATCCTGCGCAAGTTGTACACTCCCGGCAACTGCGTGTGCCGCGTGCTGGTGTTCCAGTCGAGGCACGAGGGCCGCGTTGACGAAGACTTGCTGCACCAGGTCAGAGGAGGATGGCTTATAGTGTTTCTACATACATACCACCGTCCTAACAATGTATTCATGTACTGTATAATAGGCCAGTTGACTGTTTTTGGAAACCATTTTATTTTATTCTTTATACATACATACATATACATATATACTCGCGCCTGTAATTCCCGAAGTGATAGGCAGAGGTGTAACTAGTATGTAATGTGAGAGAGGGCGAGCCTATCGCCATTTATTCTTCGTGGTCTATATTATTAAAATATTATCATTAATAAACATAAAACCTAAGTTTCAAGATTTAATTTGCATTTTTATAAACGAACTTTATTTTTCCCACTCAAACTGTCATAGCCTCTCGTGTGACGATTAAAAAAAACAAATACACGTTTGGCTCAGCGTTTTAGATGTTTTGATCGGTGACGTCATGTCTCACTGATTTGTGTTTCATGTCACGTGACCAAATGCTTTATTGTTACATATTTGTTTCTTGAAAATATTAAATTATCATATATAAAATAACAAATTGGTTTAATTTTCGATGTTTTTAGGCTAAAATCTATTTTAAAACACCACATTTTATCAGGTTTCCACTTACTGTCTGTAACTACCCTATTGTGTAAACTCTATCTAGAGAAATTGATTTTGATATTTGTTAACGCGACGTGATAACTCATTTGAAATGAACTTATTTTATGGCGTATTTGTAAGTGTTTCAATTTTGTGTTGTTGGTAAATTGTCCCTACTCTGAATGGTAGAGCCAAGTAGAAAATTTGATTCCCTTTTCGAGATATTTGTGTGACATATAGACATACATTTTGTCGGGGGTCTAGAGTTGGGGTACGATATTTTGAGTACTCTGACACTAGACCCTCGACCTTCTTGCCTATGGCGTAGTGTGAAGAAGCAGGCCGTCATGATTGTGTTAAGTAGCGAGGGATAGATTGTCTCTCGCTTCTCGATACTCTAATTTGACGGCACTGCGCTTACCATCAGGTGCAGTGTGGTCACTTTGCCATGCCAGGATAAAAAAGAAGATATGTTTTCAGTTCTGTGTGTTGTGTGTCGTTGGTACTCTATACATGTTTGACCTAGTGTGGGGTCAGGACTATCCAACTGTTGTTTGTATTTATTCTTCGTATCAAAACAACTGTATATTTTGTGTCAGTTGACGGAGTTTTTCCGTGAGGAGAAGTGTGGTGTGCTGGTGGCTGGTGATGGAACATTCGCTGTGGCACTGTTCAGGACGCCTAGAGGTATGGTTTTTTTTATAGCACAGTCCGACAAATGAGCCAGTGGGTCACCTGATGTTAAGTGATCGCCGCCGCCCATGAACATCCACAACACCGAAAGTATCATGTATGCGCTGTCAGCCTTAAAGGACAGGAATAGGGATTAGGGAAGGGAAGGGGGAATATAGGCCTCCGGATATCTCACTTACCATACGAAACGCGACAGTAAACTGTCACTTTACGTTGGTTTTCTGTGAGACAATGGTACTACCCCGGTCGAGCCGGCCCATTCATGCTGTAGACAAATATGTCTTCAGCGTGGCTCTACCACTATAGATCTACTACCATTATTGTCAATGATTTTCATTCAAAAATCAATTATTTATTGAATCCATGAAATGTTATACATCATTTAGATTCAGTCAATTTTTTCACTCTACCGCCAGTTCGGGATGCAGTCTCGCTAGAGAAGAACGGGCAACAAACTCTAGTGTTGCTCTTTTCACAACGGTTCACAATATTTGGTCATACAGTTAAATACGATTTCAGTTTAATTACATTAGATTTAGAGCAGCTCAATGTATGTTGAGTTGCCTTATTGAAATATTGTGAATAAAACTCATTACAAGACCTAGTGCCGCACATGACCGTCGTGAGAGTGACAACATTCTATATTATAATTTATACAAGCCCTGTATTAAATCATTGTCCCACTGCTGGGCGCGGGCCTCTACTAATAAGAGGGGTTAGGCCTTAGTTCACCACGCTGGCCTAATTGGCAGACTTTCCTTACCTTCGAAATTCTTATGAGAATTCTTAGGTATGCAGGTTTCCTCACGATGTTTTCCCTCACCGTTAAAGCAAGTGATAATTAACAATGGAATACACAGTAACTTTAGAAAAGTTAGAGGTGAACTATGCCATTTGGGTTTCGAACATACGACTTTCGTCTTGATAGTCAGTAGCTGTTATATATTAGAGTAGTACAAATATAAATAATACTTGATGTTGTAACAGATTGGACACGCAAACATTGTATATACACATGAAGCTTATAAGATAAATGTAGGTAGTTGGTTCATCGTTGTGAGCCAACTACCCCGGCTATAGAATACATCAGTCAATGTATGGATATTAAATTGTGAACGTATCAGTCGGTTTCTTATTTCCCAAATACATACCAGTAGCAACCAACTAGGCTATCGCTGCCAGTATTGTGTACTGCTGCTGTAATAGATATTACTTATTATAATAATAAATATAGTCAGTCGCCTTTCGGCATCACTAAAGAACACACGCTTGTTAACGATTTAAGTTTACCTACCAGTGTTTCTCAATATTTTGACCCCATCATGTTCACCTGTGCTAGCTGCAGTTCGCAACATACTGACGGACCTGTTTGTAGTATATGCAAACGTCACTACGACTTTCAGTGTTCGGGCGTCACCGAGGCTGGCTACCGTAAACTCGGTGACCGGAAAAATAATTGGCGCTGCCTTTACTGCAAATCCAGCACATCACCCAAGTCAGTCGCAACTTTGAGTCAACCCAATCAACTAGAGAGAATTCAAGATCAACTTAGCAAGATCGCATTGGAACTCAAACCCTTAGCTTCCTTAGCAGCAGACGTGAAAGGAATAAAAAGTGAACTGACCAGTCTCAAGGAATCGTTGGAAATGGCACACGAGCTGATTGGTCGCTTCACAGAGAAACTGAAGACCTTAGAAGCAAAAGTCGTTAAAGCAGAAAAAGCTTCATCAGAGGTGGCTTCTCTTAAAACTGAAATCAACGCGTTAAGTCAACAAATTCAAACTAGAGACCAATGGGCCAGAGCAAATAACGTGGAAATTCGAGGTGTTCCCCAAAAAAATAATGAAAATCTGTATGAACTAGCTCAAAAAATAGGAGATAAATCAGGATTTCCCGTTAGAAAAGAAGAAATCAACTATATTGCGCGCGTACCCACTAGAGTGACTACGGCTGACAAACCTATAATCGTTGCATTTAACAGCCGCTACACTAAGGAGGAGTTTATTGCTTCAGCTCGTAAAAACAGACAACTGAATTTATCTGACCTGGGCTTTTCTACCGCATCTAAATTTTATGTAAATGATCATCTGACAACATCTAACAAAATCTTACTCAGCAAGGCAAGAATTTTAGCAAAGGAAAAAGCATATCAGCATATTTGGGTAAAGCATTGCAAGATCATGGTCAGAAAATCAGATACGTCGCCAACATTTTTTATAAAATGCGAAACCGACCTGAAGAAAATCACTTAAAATTCTATTCTCACATCTACGTAATATTGTTGTATGTAATTGGTTGTACGCACAGATTGAGAACCGTTTGCAATCCCAGCGTCTATTGTTCGTCACCGAACCAATTGAATCACAACAGACCTGTCAAACGTTTGTCGCACGTACGTATTCTTTTGTTTACGCGGATTCCACCTTTATCCCCGCGCAGTCGCTATGACTGCGAGTTCACTTTCATTTGCGCTTATTATACCTTGACCCGATTTCTGCTTGTAATGTCACTACTATTTACATCAATACTACCCCACAATGAGTGTGCATTATTAGCGCTTATCTTTATAACTCTTTTAAATATTCTTTTTATTATACTTGTGTTGGTCGCATTATATTACTCCGTTATTTTTAATCGTATGAGTCGTACTTTGGATTCTTTGTGCTTATTACCTTACATTATTGATAATATATTTGTCTATCCTAGCTTTCAATATAGATATTTGATTCCCGTACACGATGTCTACTTTTAGTGTGTATTATCAGAATACTCGAGGGCTGCGTACTAAAACACATATATTCAAACGCAATTTACTACTTAATTCGTACGATGTAATCTCGCTGACGGAAACTTGGCTTTTAGATGGAGTAAATGACAGCGAGATATTCGACGATAGGTATCTGGTATGGCGCCGCGATAGGGATTATTCCGTTACACGGGAAAGGTATGGCGGGGGAGTTCTGCTAGCTGTGAAACGCGAATACTTAGTTTTGGAACGCCCAGAATGGACTTCATCTGCCGAAGATATTTGGGTGACTGTTACTATTAGGCCTTAGAGTATTTAACACTGGAGACGCCATTGAGCGCTTACCCCGTATGACAAATGTAAGAGCACGGTGCTCATACACGTTCTATAAAACGAGTTGCGCTTCGTGATCCGCCACTAAAAAAGTGACATCACGTGCGAATGGAGACGCGAAAAACCTCCCTGAAAACGCGAGCCTGTAGCGGTATTAACATGTAAAAATAGATCTGACACATCAAACTTACAAAAATACAAAATTATTTTTCACCTGGACATATTTTTTTAAAGTAATATTATCATTAAAAGCAACAAAACATATAATCTCTAAAAATTATCATCGGGTAATAAATGTTGCCATATTAAACTTTTAGCCACAGTAGTGCAAAATTTATTTGCATTCAATATCTTAAACGCAAGTTGTTTTTTTAATATTCATTTTTAACTAATGTTGCCCGCGGCTCCGCCCGCGTGTAGGTCTTGGAGCATTTTAACCTTCTATATTTTGCTATCCCATAAGAAGCGTGCATTTTTTCGAGTTAAAAGTGGTCTTTGTCATTTTCTGATCCCTAAACTGCCACTATGCAAAAAATCATGTCGATCCTTTGCTCTGTGAAAAACTAAACTATCCCATGGGAACTGTACATTTCTCCGGGATAAAAAGCCTATGTGCTTTTCCAGACTATAATCTATCTCTGTGCCAAATTTTCAGTAGATCCGTCCAGCCGTTGTAGCGAGATTGGATATCAAACAACCATGCATCCATCCATACATACGCATTTATAATATTAGTAGGATTACTTTATTTATGCTTCTTAATTTATAATTTAAAAATATTAGGAGAGTTGACATATCGACTAAGTTTACAATTTCATAAACTTTATGCCAGTGTAGCATTTTGGGTGGTTTATGTGGTAACACTGTCGTTTATGCAAGACTCAAATAGTGTTGTAGATAAACTTATAAAGGTTATCGATAAAATTACTAATCCATCTGGACTGTCTTCTAAACACATACTTTTAATGTAAATAGTTCTAACACACTAGGAATGTCACAAAATATGACAAAACCAGAATAAAGTTTTTGTCAAAAAAAGTGATCCTAAAATTGTATCCGGTATATTTAAAAAATATTTAGGTATGAATTTTGGCGCCATTCATTTATTACGTAAGATGATGTAGGGGGGGAGTCGATCATGTCTTATTTTTTCTTACAAGGGGTGGGGAGTCTTAATAGTTCTTACGTAAGATCACACAAATGCGCAAAGTTAGGATTATACTTTGAAAAAACGCGGGCCATGCCTATAATTTTAAAAACAAGCAACTTAGATTTTTTAAATTTTTTTTGTTAACCGGTATGACTTGCCTTTTCACCCGGTGCCGGCTTGACGTCGACTTTTGGGACACCCTGTATTCATGTCGAGATCTCAAGCCCTTTTTAAATGCTCTTCATAATAGATAGCCGTTAGCCGGCTACCACACCAAAACAGGCGATAATCGCTCTCAATGACATACAATAATTTCATTCACAGCATTTGCTAATCGCATTCGTTACCAGTAACACTGTATTTCTTGGCTCCGCTTATTTAATTTGAAATTTTATGGAATAACAGAACACTCCATTTCCTTACAAACTATATAACATTGGAAAGGTCGTGTTGTGTACTTTCCGGTGGTATATCTGCTGAGGTATAATCGGAATACCTCAAAACGAGTGAGTAATCAACATTTTAAAATAATTTGCAACGGCCGTCATTGTTGTGTTGCATGTGCTGACATACCTGAAAAACGCTACTGTACAATTAGTGTTGACCAAAAAAAAATGGAAGTGTCACGGATGATGTGCAAAGCAACCAAAAACTGATAACAGTAATACACCTTTACGTCCCATTGACTCACCCGGGAAGTCGAGGAACAATAGTGACTCGCTGCCTTTTAATGACAATATTACGCATCGAAAAAAGCCACTGTTGATACTAGCGCAATTAGTGGAAGTTCCGGCTTAAGCTCTTCCGCGTCAGTTATTACAAAGATAGACGCTAGGGAAATAATAAGAGAAGAATTCAATGTCATGAAATTGGCTTTAGCACAGGAGCTTAACCAAACACTTAAGCAGATGGTGAGAACCGAATTTCAATCTCGAAAATCAATTCATAAAACAGGAAATAACTGCTTTGGATAATAATGTTTGTTTCTGAATGAAAATTATGAAACCACCAAATCCGCCATCGCCAAATACCAAGACACACTGGGAGAGCTAAAGAAATAGAACGTTCAGTTAACATATACGTTACAGGATCTGCAAATCAGGCTTCAGGTTGCTGAGCAGCATAACCGTTCTAACAATCTTGAGATAGAGTGTGTCCCCGAGCACAAACAGTAAAACTTGCTATCTATAATTACTCAGCTGTCTAAGGTACCCTGCAACTTGAAAGAATCCGACATTCATCATTGCACTCGTGTGGTAAAAAGTAACAGAGACGACAAGAGACCTCGCTCAATCATTGTTAAATTGGCTACCTCCAGGCTTCGGGATACATTTTAGCGAAAACAATAAATTTTAATAAGGCAAATCCAAACGACAAGCTCAGTACTGCTCACATAGGCATTGGAGGTAATAAATCGCCGCTTTACATTGTTGAGCACCTTTCACCTAAAAACAAATTACACGCAGCGGCTCGCCAGATCGTCAAAGAAAAAGAGTACAAATTCGTGTAGATTAAGCAAGGTCGTGTTTTCATTAGGAAAACAGAAGAAGACGAGTTTACTTATATAAGAAACCAAGAGACCTAAAAAAATTCTCTGCCATATCCATACTAGCTGTTGCTCGCGGCTCCGCCCCCGTGGAGTTTATTTTCGGGAGCAGAAGTATCAATGCAAGGAGTTGTCTTCTGCACTGAGACACCTATAGCGATCGTCCTGAATCTCAGGTGTTGTGACTGTCTAGATGGCTAGACAGGCACAACTCCTAACTTAAACTTCTAGCACTCCTTATAATACCCCGGGATCACTCCGTAAGTGTCGAAGAAGGCCACCGCGGGGTTTTAGCTGGTAGTGTCCGGTTGGGTGTACATAAGTAGTAGGGACTCGGCCCAGCCGCAGCCCGGATAGCCATCATCCGGGCGAGGGGGTGCTGGGTCGTAAGACCGGCTAGTCCAGCATAACCGTTTTAATCTCATTCCGCTTCCCCCCGAAGCGGACGGCAGTAATAAAATGCTTTCCCCGCGACAAAAAAAAAGTGTTGTGCCTGAAGCTTGAGATTACATTTAAAGAATACCTCATAAGTTAACTCCTCACTTCGCCCTTTAAGGGATGATTTGGTAAAAACGTTGAAACACGTATTTCTTTATTTTTTACCTAAAGCAAAATTCATATTTAGGAATTTTCAGATCCCTAAGTTGAAGTATTACGGATTGCCCATACAAACTTTTAACCTCTATTTCACCCCTTTCAAGATATTTTTTGAGACAAAAGATACCCTATGTCCTTCCCTAGGATATAATCTATCCTTCTACTGAATTTCATTAGGATTTGTTCACCCGTTTAGTCATGAAAAGGTAAGAAACAGACATACAAACAACAATATTAATTTTGCTGCGGAGATATTTTAAAACTGTAATATCTCCTAAGATATTCGTTGAAATCAAATGACGTAAAGGGCAACTTTGTTTAAAATTAAATACTTGTGATGAATAAAGTATTTATTTGGATAAGGATTAATACCATGTTTATAAAAACCCCTTTCCAAATAATACATTGTTTCAGAACAAATTCGATAACCATTAAAAAGGTTATAGTGAGCCAACCGAAATAGATAGACATATGCTATCGCGGACTTTTTTTAGAACTTTTTAAGAGGAACAATTTCGTCGTACATGATTGTTATGTAACTTTAACCGTTAACGCAGCGAACGCAACGGAAGCTCTCAAAAGGAATCAATTTTCCCCGTTTTTGCAACATTTTTCATTGCTGCTCCGCTCCTATTGGTGATAGCGTGATGTTATATAGCCTATAGCGCTCCTCGATAATTGGGCTATCCAAAACTAAAAGATTTTTTCAATTCGAACCAGTAGTTCCTGAGATTAGCCCGTTCAAATAAACAAACAAACTCTTCAGCTTTATATAATAGTATAGATTAAATAAATTAAAGGCGTATTATTTAAAAAAAAATCTGAAAAATAAAGTTTTTATTTTTGCTTATTTGGCTTGTATTTTTCTCAGTACTCATTACCTTTATTATCTTTACGGTATTTCGATTAAATTAGAAATATTAATTTACACTATTTTTAACTATACCTCTCTACTTCCGTCCCTTTTCACGAAATCACACCCAGAGATTGCAAGAAAGCGATAGAAAAGACGATACACATAAAAAAATATCATAAAACATTTAATAAATTATAATTGTTTTATTTTATCTATCGATAGATAAGGACAACGCTATCTATACCTCGTGTCGACATTGCTACGCTCTACTGTTTTTACACAGTTGTCAATATATGACACTGTAAATATATTTCACAACAAGATAAATTTGTAACTGTGTGCATAAATTTGCCAGTGTTGTATGAAATGGTGTAGTGTGCGTGCGTAGCGACGTGATTACATTTTGCATTTGTGTGCACATGTTTATTTGTAGTTGTACGAAGCCCCCCACCGACATTGCTGAATTTTTTGTTCAAGATTCGAGCGTAATGCCGTCTCCTTTTGGTTGCCTACTCTAAGTATTAGGCACAATAATCGTAAATTGTCAAAATTGCATATTTGCACTCTTTATCTTTGCAATCAAAAATATGGCAACTCCTACAACTGTCAGCTGCAGAATTTCACCGACAATCTTTCTAGTATAATAAATTCCTACCCAAATGATTTCTTCCTAATAACTGGAGATTTTAATATGAGCAACATCGACTGGATTACTGAGGGTAACTCATCTTATCCTGAAGGTTATACAGGGGAGGTACAAACACATTTTATTGATTCACTTTCGGAATTTAACCTAAAACAGTTCAACCATTGTCGAAATATTAATGATAGATTATTAGATTTAGCCATATCGAACATAGACCTTGTTGTGAATGCTTGTGATGACCCATTGGTTTCTGAAGATGCTCACCACAAATCTTTACATATTTTGTTGAATTTTGACACGCCAGAGTCTCTTACACCAAGAAAAAATAAAAGATATCTTTATCCCGCAGGAGATTACAGTCGCATAAACTCCATATTAAATGAAACAACATGGGAAAAACACCTCTATAACAACTCACTTCATGAAGCTATCGAATATTTCTATAACTTGATTTACGAGTTGAGGGACACGTATATACCTCATAAAATCATAGGCACCTCGACTTTTCCACCTTGGTATGATTCAAGTTTGAAAAAAATTCTTAGGGAAAAATTAAAATTCCACAAGAAATTTCTAATTTACGGAAATACTAAAGACTACGAAGCTTTTAGCTTACTCCGGAAAAGAGCTAAGGTCATTGAAAAAGAATGTTATTCCAAATACCTTAAGAATACAGAAGATTCATTAGTCACGAGCCCTAAATTATTTTGGACCTTCATTAAAAGTAACAAGAAAAATGCCAATTCTATCCCTTCCACTATGACTTATGAAGGTCACTCAGCAGACTCAGGAGACGGAATCGCTAACTTATTCGCCAAATACTTCTATTCAACATTTCTTTCTCCCTCTGATCACGACGTTAATGATGGCAATAACACTTATTCATCTTCAAATCACTCGCATTCAATTTGTGATGTGGAAATCAATGCAGACAGGTTGTGTAATTTACTCAAATCTTTAGACTTATCTAAAGGTGCAGGCCCGGATCATATACCACCATTATTCATTGTAAAGTGTGCAAACAATCTGACCAAACCACTCGCTATTTTATTCCAGCGCTCTATCAAAGAAAGCACTGTACCCAACATCTGGAAATCCGCGTATATAACGCCTATACACAAAAGCGGCTGCAAAAGTCAAGTAAAAAACTATAGGCCAATCTCAAAATTATGTATCTTCGCGAAGATTCTTGAAAGAATAGTTTTTTACCAGGTCTACAATACATTGTCAGGCATATTTATTCCAGAACAACATGGTTTTCTTCGAAATCGTTCAACTACAACCAATTTACTGTCGTTTATTGATTTCACCACGTCAAGTATGGAGTCAGGCGGACAGGTAGATTCTGTATATACGGATTATACCAAAGCCTTTGACCGTATAGACCATCAAATACTCTTAAGAAAACTCTTGTCTGCAGGAATCCATGGAAACCTGTTCAGATGGTTCACCTCTTACGTCAAAAACAGATCGCAAGCTGTCACTGTCAATGGTTATATATCTATCTGGCATTCAATACCATCAGGAGTTCCCCAAGGGTCTCTACTGGGTCCCTTATTATTCAACATTTTTGTTAATGATATAAACTCTTGTTTCCTACATTCACAGTTTTTGCTATATGCGGACGATATGAAAATCTTTAAACAAATTAATATTTATGATGACTGCTTTCTGCTACAAGAAGATCTGACAAGACTTGAGTCTTATTGCCTTCAAAATAAATTGGACCTCAATGTAAATAAATGCCATGCAATAACATTCACTCGTAAACCTAATCCGACTAGACACAACTACTTACTTAAGGGATCTACACTTAAACGAGTGGACCATATCAGGGACCTAGGTGTATTGCACGACTCTAAACTTATCTATGATAAACATGTGGACTACATTGTAAAAAAATCCTACCGAACTATGGGTTTTATTCTGAGATCTTGTTCTCAGTTTAATAATATTAAAACAATGAAAGTACTTTATTGTTCATATGTTCGCAGCATCCTCGAGTATTGCTCTCAAATTTGGAATCCACAGTACGATGTTTATACGGATAGGCTCGAATCAATACAGCGAAAATTCTTAAGGTATTTAGAACACAAATGTGGAGTTCGCGACTTGAGTTATGAGTTGAGATGTAGAAGACACCACATTCTACCATTAAATGTAAGAAGGAAAGTGGCGGACATTTCTTTACTGGTAAAGTTAGTCCAAGGCAAAATTGATTCTCCCTTACTTCTTTCCAAGATTCAGTTGCGAGTTCCTACTAGAACACTTAGACGAACTAAACTGCTTCACGTCACTCACAGTACCACCAACTACAGACAAAACTCATTCTTCATAAGGTCTCCTAATTTCTTTAACGATCTCGGGGATTTCCCAGAGTTAGATTTATTTAACTCAAGTGTGACCACATTTAAACACACTTTAGCTAACGACTGGTTCGATTCGGTTCTTTGTCTGTTTTTAATTAATTTCTTTGATATCTTGATTGTTTTTCATAATGTTGTCGATATACCAAATGTGATTGTATTATATTCCTTATTTAGTAGACTTAGGTAAAATTTTTAACAAGTTTGTGTATTTTGTATTTAATGTATATTTATTAATATGTGAAAACATCTAACTGGTACTTAAACAACCATACTGTTAATTTCATAAGTTATTATTTTACTGTTTGTTTTCCAAATAAAATAAAATAAAATAAAATAAAAATAATGAGAACTACATGCCGTATTGAACCCCAGGGTACTACATGTTCGACCCGGCGGATAGAGACCGGTGCGGTAGAGCCGTGGCGCCGCCCTGTGTCGGTAGAGCGAGGGCTTGCTTCTCGCAGTACCCTAATGTTAGTATTGATTGTCTTTTAATAAAAGCATGTCATTCCATAAGGTGCTTACAATGTCTCTGAACTGTATCAGGGGGAACAGTGGGGGTGCACTCCCCCCCCCCTGCCAAAAGAAAAAATGTTAGTATTGTATTTCATACCACCAAAGATATCCTCGATAGCGCAGTATGTAGTAGCCGGTTGTGAAAGGTTCGATTCCCGCATCAAGGCAAGTTTGGGATCTACAAATGTTGCGGGTCTGGATGTCCTTTGTAGTTGATTAGTTGATAGACACAGGTTTGACCTAGAGTGGGGTCAGGGCAATGTATGACAATTGGGTGTTTTAATCAAACAAGAAATGTTATTTTCCCACATTCGGCTTCGGATATCCTTTGGTAATAGGTTATGTTACTCTATAATGACCTTGTGATGCCTCTTATGAGAGGGTTATTTATTTATCCTGACACGGCAGTGACCACACTACATCTGATGGTAAGCGTAGTGTCGTGCAGTTAGAGTATCAAGTATCGAGAAAAAATCTCTACCTCGCTATTTAACACAATCATAGGCCTGCTAGGTTAGGCCTTAGTCCACCACGCTGGCCTAATGCGGGTTGGTAGAGTTTTATATGAAATTCAGTCTGTCAGATTCTTTACAATTTATTGTTAAAGTGAGTGATGATTCAAAATCAATACATTTCGAGAAATTACAAGCGTATTCTCTATTGCCATATAAGTATTGACAGCCTCCGTGGCGCATTTGGCCAGTAGCCAGCTGTGAAACGAGAGGCCGTGGATTCGATTCCCGCGCTGAGATAAATGTTTGTGTCCGGGTCTCGGTGTTGTGAGAGGGTTCGTCTCTCTAGGTCCCTGATGCCCACAATACAAGACTGGTATCTTAGTGTAGAATCGGGGCTATATGTGTGACTGTTGAGGTTTATCTATTGCCAGTTAGACATTTTTAATTTAAAGAGTGATTCTGGTATTGTATCGTCCGATAGCATTGAAATAGAGCCTTAAATGCATTATCAGATCAAATCACTGGCGGAGAAGTTATGTCCCAACGTGCCGCCGGTGGTGAAGTACACCGGAGAAAACGATGATAAGGTGACAAATAATATAAATTTACTCTATCTACTATCTATAATCGAAAATAACCTTTTTAGAACTTTGTTTTATAGTTTAGTTTTGTCTAGAGTTGGGTCTAGAGTTGGACTACGATGTTATTTGGGCTACAGCCTTCTGAGTACTCTGACACTAGATTGCTCGATTACCTCGACCGCTTCTTCACCTTCTTGCCCATGGCGTGGTGTGAAGAAGCAGGCCGGCATGATTGTGTTGAGTAGCGAGGGATAGATCATCTCTCACTACTCGATACTTTAATTGGACCGCACTGCGCTTACCATCAGCGCTAAAATATAGCTAAAATATTTGATCATCATCAGACATTATCCATACATTGTTCTCATTTCTCTCTTGATCCTGTGCTCTTTTTAACCGAAATTAATTGAATGGTAAATTTGAGGGCAAGGAGCTTGCCTTAAAATGTCATCTGAGTATCGAGCTACTGGTCTGTCCACAGATCTATTGCCAGAGGGTCTAAGGACATGCCAAGGTGTTTGGACACAAAAGAATTTGGGGCTCTTTTGGAAAGTGAATGATATATTAACTCTCGTTTTTTTTTGTTGGGTATATCTACCTAAAATAGACCAAAAATTAGTAATGAAATATATCAGCTTTTCGCCCCCCGACGTGAAAAGCTTTTTGAGCCTGTTACTTAGTCTAATCCAGATCTAGAAGTCCATGCCACTCCCGTGTATAGATCTTAATGCAGTGTAATTGTCAATTTTTGATCATTTTACCACAGGCTAGTACAGTGGGAGCTAAATCTAAAGACGAACCAGATGTGGACAAAGGAGTGAGTATTTTCATAATTGTACATAAATTTGATATTGTTATTGAAATGCATGCAGATGCAGTAACTATAGATAATGAAGTATGAATAAAAGTACCTATATAAGTAGTGTTGTTCATAAACAAATGATTAATATTGATAGTGTTTTCCCATAGTCCAATATACTTCCATTGCATTGTTTCAATAACAATTGTTGGAACAATTTTTATAACAATTATATTTAACTATGAAAACATATTTTAATAATAGTTGACTACGGTTTAAACAATATGGCCTTAGTGTGTAAACTTATACATAAATACCAGGTACTAATATAAAGTCACGTGTTTAAAGTATATTACTTGGTTTGCAACTGAGAATACACAAAAATACCATTTGCGAAAACAGTATCAAAATTTATTAAAAATCAGGCCGCAATCATGTTTAATATTGGTGAGCTAAAGTGCTTAGTAAAAGAATCTCTCTATCTTTTACGAGCGCTGACGTCATGAATCATGTCGTGCATCCGCTTTTCTCCACCAGATTCATTTTTGAACAGATTTACAATCTTTCGATAACCTTAGTTAACTTATAACAGAAATAATCGAGTCAACTTAATAATTAATAATAATACTAGCCCTGTATTAACATTGTCCCACTGCTGGGCACGGGCCTCCTGGACTAATGAGAGGGATTAGGCCTTAGTCCACCACGTTGGCCTAATGCGGGTTGGCAGACTTCATATACCTTCGAAATTCTCGGGTATGCAGGTTTCCTCACGATGTTTTTCCTTCACCGTTAAAGCAAGCGATAATATACATTTAATACACACATAACTTTAAAAAAGTCAGAGGTGTATGCCACTTGGGTTTGGAACTTACGACTTTCGTCTTGACAGTCCGTACCACAACCAGGCTATTGCTGCTATTTTTATTAATTATTCATTATAATTCCGTGTAGGTACGTTTCGAAGAGCCGGCGTCTTTCGCCATCTACGGCATGGACGTGACGAGCCTGCGTAGATTGAATCAACATGAACGTTAACACACGTGGTGGCTTTCACACTAGTGTGTATATAGAGTTGTTCCGGTCTTGTTGGATCAATAAGAGAGATTCCGCCTGGATTTGTTTACATATCATGTTAGGGAAAGAGTCTTACTCGTGCAATATTTAATAGTATTAATACTTATTTCCCAGCGGTAGAACCGAGTTGCAACGGCCGTAGTCGCAAGTTGACTCTCCTAAGTCGTTTCCGCAACTACCCTCCCTTATCTATACTATAATAAAACTGCAGAGGCACTTTGTCTGTACATTAAATATTTTTACAAAATTTGGATTATTCCGTAATAATATCGATATAGAACCCAATTTGTTTTTAATTGTTGTCGAGGCATCACGTCTAAGGGACTGAGTGTTTACAAAGGAATTGGCAATAAAACTAAAGACTATATCTCGAGATAATATTTAGCCTTTATTTCATTAAAATCAATTCAACAAAAGTTATGAGTATTCTTAGTTCACAATAGTTGTATTACGGCGCTAAGGCGTGGTGAGAGATGAAGTGATCAGTAAAAGCCAACTAGCTAGCTCCCAAAAAAAACATCCAGGCGGGCGGAACCGCGCTCAACAGCTAGTCTCAAATAGTACTGTTGGTATTTCGACGTACTCACTGGCTGTTGATGAGAAATGAGTATTAGTACCATTAAATATAACGTCATTAAACCCTTTAATTTGGTAATATGGAAGGCGTTTGTTCAATAACACTCTTGTCCTTCTAGTTGTATGTTATTTTTTACAAAAATATCATGAATATTTCTGATGTTAGATTATTCTTGTCTTTTTGAATTGCGTAAACTTAAAATTTATCATTCATGTAATTTTTGAGGATAGTAAATGGGAAAATTAAACACTAGTGTGAAAGTACCCTCGTTTTATGCGAAATTAAATTGTGAAGGTAATGTAGTGTGACCACATTTCGTAACAAAAAAAATGTATAATTTGCAATAAAATACTATTAAATAATTCGTGTGTTTATTTTCCTAGTAAAATACAAAACTAATGTGTTATAATGTTCGAAATATTTTGTGTTTACAAATTGTTATGTGAATGTATTTTACTTATGGAGATAGGAGACAGACGCTTAAGAGCATTGTCTAGCATTTCTACAGAAGAGAAGAAGAATTGCCGTTTCAAAAAGAAGAACCACAGAAGAAGACACAAGAAGATTAACTTCACGACTCTGTCTACGATGTAGCGTCTGCAAATAAATAATAACGTTAAAAAACACTGATTTATAACTTGAGACGAGCCTCCTATACTAAGAAGGTTAGGCCTTAGTCCTGGCTGGCCTAATGCGGGTTGGACTTCACATACCTTCGAAATTCTTGTGAGAATTCTCAGGTATGCGGGTTTCCTCACGATGTTTTCCTTCACCGTTAAATCAAGCGATAATTAACAATGAATACACGGAAAACCTTGAAATGTATGCTACTATTGGGGCTGATTTGGAAGCTACATCTTTTGTCTCTGCAGTCCGTACCACTACCAACTAGGCTGTCAGCGGTGGAACACTACCCAGGTGAGTTTGTATAGTGCTAGCGACTGACAGCGCTTGTCATGATGCAAATATATAACACTTCACATCCTCTTGTCTCCTCCTGGTAGAAAAAAAAAATTCAAAAAAATCCTCCTGCAAAAATTAATCTAGTGGTAATTGTACTGGTCACATAGTCTTGATGATTTATATCAATAGAATATAGAAGGGAGTATTATTTAAAAATTTCTATATTCCTTTATTTATTATGCGTGCATGTGGATTGAGTGAGCACCTTCCAAAAATCTTTTTTTATGTATTAGGTATTTAGTAAAAGTTCTAAAACAATTGTAAAACCAATCCTGGAATTTGTAAAAAGATAAAACCGAAGATAAATCAGTTAATATCTGCTCACTCAATCCTGATAAGGGGCAACCCAGATCTACAAATGTATCAAGTTTACATATAAAATTTGGGTTCTAGGATTTAGTAAAACCTTAGTGAAGTCACAGTATTTAATTTCAGATCACCAAGTGCCCTATTTAAAAAGTTACAAATTGTTATTGGTGCTCACTCAATCCACATGCTTTGAAAAGTCAAGATTTCTTACGAATTACCTATAAAATCAAGTTTAATTATATTTCTAGATTTAGTAAAAGTAGAATAGAAATTTGTAAAACACAAAACGAATCACTATCATGCTTCGTTTTTGAAAAAATAACTTTTATAGGTGCTCACTCAATCCGCACGTTTTTTGAAAAGTTAAAATCTTTCATATCTTTAAATCTGTAAGCGCTACAAAAAATGTGAATATGTCAAGATTTAGTAAAAAATTTTACTAAATATTGGCTATTTCACATTTTCGATTTTTTGCTTACTTAAAGAGATATTACTTTTTTAATGTTTTCCATACAAACTTACAATGTAGGGTCGCCACACGTGTCATAATACAGGATATTCTACTAAATTAATTTGTATTTGCCTATATGTAAATACCTAAAGGAAACACGCACGGGCTGGTAATAAGCTCAGCGAAACGTCAATACTAGTTACACCTCTGCCTACCCCTTTTGAGATTACAGAGCTGAGTGAGTATGTATGCTAATTTGACTAAAGTGATTAAATTAAACGATACTTTATAAATATATTTTTTTATGCTGACTGCCTCGGTGCGCAGTTGTAATTGCGCATGCGTTACGATTGCTGTGCTGAGGTCTCGGGTTCGATCCCCGGGTCGGGTAAAGTGATATTGTGTTTTTCTACCTAGAAATACTCAGTATTAACCCGGAGTCTGGAATGGTGCCCGGTGTGGCGATAGGCTCGCCCCCTATCACATTATGGGACCGAAATTCGGCGAAAAGTGGGTGTACTGGTTACACCTCTGCCTACCCCTTCGGGGATTACAGGCGTGAGTGTATACGTACGTATTTTTTTATTTCAGTAAAAATATAAAAAAAATATATCCTTGAAATGCTATATATTATTTAGATTTAGTCAATCTTTTTTACTCTACCGCCAGTTCGGAATGCAGTTTTACTAGAGAAGAACGGACGAGAAACTGTAGCGTTGCTTTTTTCGAACACCGGTTAACGATATTTGGTCATACAATTGATTAGATTAGAGCAGCTCAATGTATGTTAATTAGGTTGCCTTATATTGTGAAATAAAACTTATTACAAGGCTTATTGTTGCACATGACCGCCGTGAAATAGATAAAAATCTCGATTTCTTGAGCAGTTGGTCCTTACTGAAACAGTCGTGAGTAGACCAGTTCACAAGAGCTGCACCCGTTCACGATTAATGACGCATGTGCCAGCCGTCGACCTCCTCAACCATTTTACAGGGAAGTGACCGATTCCGCACATGACGCCGCAGCAAGCACAGACAGAATACAACTATTAAAATATTAGACACAAAAATCAAGTAAAGTCATGTAAGGCATACTGTTCACATAAGTTTGCAATGTTAAGGAAATGAAATATATTATATATAAGGTTCCTAATTAGCATTTAATGGCTACACTTCTAAGTAATAGCATAATATATTCCGAAGCCTTTCGGTCATCTAAATATTCAGAAATGTTGTAATAGGCTAAATAGTATCTTTAAAATATCTTTTATTTCGTTCTTTAAAATGATTGGGAACCTTATTGTAAAAGCGTATACAAAGCCCCTTGAAAGAAGAATTTTCCTCCCCAAGAACTTCTAGAACTTAGCGATAGATCTTATAGCTCACTTTTGGAGAGTAAAATAATATTCTTGTCAGCAGCACCACCCCATAGTAGAGTCCCGTGACACATCAAACTATGGCAATATACAAAATATATAAAACCTAGCCATGTCAGCGTCGGTCAGTTGTCGTATTTTACTCTCAGCATAAGTTTCGGCACTTTGTTTTTTGGCTAATAATGATATTTGGTATAGCTGCCCTCGCGAACTCCGCGAACGCCTTAAAAATATGTTTGTCCCGGCCCGTCTATCCCACGAGATAACATTTTCAGGAATAAAAATTAAAATAAGAGTAGTCTATAGCACTCAGGGAACTCATTAAAATACCTTTCTAACAGTGAAAGATTTTTCAAAATCGGTTCCGTAGATTACCCCGAACATTCAAACTTACAAATTTTACCTCTTTTATATATTAGTACAGACAAGCCTTTTATTTATACAATAACAACAAATGTCAATAGAATATTTTTAGTAACTACGCAGATTTATTTAAAGTAACAAAATTATTATAACTTTTATTTAGATATACTTAATAGTCACATTTGTATTTAAGTTTCGTGTCTAAATATTTAAATAACACGTTAAAAAGAATAAATTCAGATATCAGTATGTTTCAACTATTTTATATAATAAGTAGGAGTTCAGAATTCCCATATGAATTTAATTAGTAAATTGGTGCTATTGATAATATTAATTTGGGTTCCTATAAATAGGTAAAAATAAATTAATTCAACCATGTGTCGCTGAGCTTATTACACTCCCATCATATTATTACCATTTATATCGTCGTGATTCATATAGGCATAACAAATTTAGGTACATATAGGCAAAACAAGAGGTAGGCAAATACAAATTAATTTAGTAGAATATCCTGTATTATGACACGTGTGGCGACCCTACATTGTAAGTTTGTATGGAAAACATTAAAAAAGTAATATCTCTTTAAGTAAGCAAAAAATCGAAAATGTGAAATAGCCAATATTTAGTAAAAAAATTTACTAAATCTTGACGTATTCACATTTTTTGTAGCGCTTACAGATTTAAAGATATGAAAGATTTTAACTTTTCAAAAAACGTGTGGATTGAGTGAGCACCTATAAAAATTTAATTTTTCAAAAACGAAGCATGATAGTGATTCGTTTTGTGTTTTACAAATTTCTATTCTACTTTTACTAAATCTAGAAATATAATTAAACTTGATTTTATAGGTAATTCGTAAGAAATCTTGACTTTTCAAAGCATGTGGATTGAGTGAGCACCAATAACAATTTGTAACTTTTTAAATAGGGCACTTGGTGATCTGAAATTAAATACTGTGACTTCACTAAGGTTTTACTAAATCCTAGAACCCAAATTTTATATGTAAACTTGATACATTTGTAGATCTGGGTTGCCCCTTATCAGGATTGAGTGAGCAGACATTAACTGATTTATCTTCGGTTTTATCTTTTTACAAATTCCAGGATTGGTTTTACAATTGTTTTAGAACTTTTACTAAATACCTAATACATAAAAAAAGATTTTTGGAAGGTGCTCACTCAATCCACATGCACGCATTTATTATACATATTTTGTCGTGCTAGACTACAGACGTAGCCCTTCCTAGTTACATTCCCATACTTGAAATAAAAGTGATAGTAATTCACATCTCTTATTTTATTTATCTCCTATAACCTGATTTCCTATAAAACATTTAAAACTCCAGGAGTAAAAATAAATCGAAAGTTCATGTCACGGCTGGTCGATGAATCATTCATAATCGGACATACCACAGCATTATGCTCTACGTTCGCAACATTCAAAAAAGAAAAGGTCGATCGCAGCTGTCACTTTGGTCTACCTTATTAAAAATCAGATATAGTTGAATTTATCAACCGCTTTCATTCAACGTCGTTGAATCAACAACAAACGCGGACAAAACGGGCGCACAGTTAAACTAGTTGAATTTATCAACCTGTTTCATTCAACGTCGTTGAATCAACGACAGACGCTAAAAAAATGGGAAATTAACGTATAGATCTCTGAACGTTTCTGCAAACCAGTTAAAAACATCAACTGGTCTTTCAACTAGTTGACCGTTTATAGGAAACGGTTTCATTTCATTAACGCAAAAAAGATACTTAATAAATTCAATACTACAAATCCAACAAACAATACTACAGTACTTCTTTATTTTTTTTAAACTAATATTCAACTACTAGTTATCCTGGTTTAGCTCATAGGTAACATGGTCACCCTTAATGGTGAATTTTACAAAAAATGACGAAAGTATTTACTGTCTCCGTTTCCGAATATGTAGAGCGCTGAAATTTATGTACTTATTTAGTAGAAATTTCTACTAAATATTGGTGTATCTAGCTTACGAATCCGTTGTGATCTGAGGTACGTACAGTCAATTATTTATTTGCAAAACGTCTGGATTGAGGAGCCAAATAAAATACGTTGATTTTCCAAATTCGCTCAGTGTTTATATTTAATTCCTATGCTACAAATTAGAACATACTTACTACTAAATTATCATTAAGTCAAATATGCCGATTGACCCATCACTTTCACAGAAACTCGTGTTCTCATATATTTAGCATTTGCGGAGCCATACCAATGCCTATTGTAATTGTAGTGGACCCATATTTTTAGTAAATACTATACACAATGACTACTAAATCATACAAAAATTTCATAAATGTACATCTACTACTTTTCGAGATACAAGGTGGCTCCTCAGTCTAAACATTTAGTTTGAGGAGCCACTTTTACATTGCTATAACTTTTGATATATTTTACTACAAATTCCAGAATTTCGCCTACAAAATCACCTGATTTGCTACTAAATAATGGTATGAGACTCCTTTAAAAATCAGGAGTGGCTCCTCAGTTCATACGGACATGATTTACTTTGTAATTGTAGTAAGCAGAAGGCTGTCAATTGAGACTAAGTACCGTTGGATGATGTTACATCAACCATAAATAAACTCACATTCTATGTAGTTTCCTAGCTCTCGGCAGATTCCCAGGATCTTCCTTACAGCAATATTCCCTAATGCCAAGGACAATTGTCTTGAAGTACTGGTCCACGTCCATGTCAGGGTCGATGAAGTAGAAGGTGCGCTGGTCTTCCTCACTGATCCTCGAGTGGAGGGAGAGGAACCGTTCGTGTTTGAAGTTCCACTCTTTCATGGTGTAGTATTGAATAGTTTCGAGGCCACGACTTATTCGAGATTGGAGTTTTACCATGCTAGAAAAAAGGGTTTGGAATCTAGAAGATTTAGGCATATGTTAAGATTCTAGATAAAAATCCTGACTAGTTACAGAGTCATCTAGCGGTGCTTCGTAAAACTATATTGTCAATGACAATACACCAACGCCAAAAATGCTAACTATAATTCTTACATTTTGAATATCATGAGATGAAGATGCTTTTTAATAAAGCAAAAGCTTACTTATGCTTTTTTACAGCTCTGCAGTTGAGTTCTTTTAAAAATCAGTATCGTAGCGAGCACACACTCAAAAAATTGCACGCCATCTATTGGCTTACATCTGGCAACTATAACCATCAATAGCCGTTTGAAAATCGTAGTTTTGGATTAGATTATTTTTAGTTTTTCTATTTTTAGACTTTTACTAGTAGACCACGTAAAATAATTAACAAATAACTAGTACGTACTATTGAATACCAACATGAAAAACATATTACTGTCAAAGAATTATAGTTATAGGAGAACTTACAATCTCTCTCTCCTCAATAAAAACAGAAGTCCATCGATGAAGTACGCTGGCAGGAGGTGTGTAAAGAACTTGCAGATCTGATGAGTGATCCAGTAGGACCTGATGTTACCTCCAGGGTACCACAGCGCCACTGTGTACGGGTACTCGTGAACCCACTTCTCGCCTGAAATCAGTTTCTAAATTTATACTAGCGAGGATTTTATTTGAATTGTATTTTTAAATTTTGACCAGCTAAATTAGGTCTAATTTTGATAACTTTGGTCGATAGTATAATATAATACCTTGAAGTTCATCACCTCATACATAGTGTGTATATTCCATAGGTTTATAATCAAACAGTTCATAAATGTTCCGCAATAGATGGCGCTATTCAAAACATAGAATAACTTGTTATTGAAGCATTGTGTGGCTATATATCAATACTAGCTGTTGCCCGCAGCTTCACCCGCGTGTTAGTTATTTTTGAAAGAAAAAGTATAAAGCCCGTGGGGACAGTTATTAATTACATCTTTCTATATTTTGCTATACCATAGAAAAAGGACGGTACCATTTTCCAGTATAAAAAGTAGCCTATGTCATTCTCTAATCCGTAAACTACCCCTATGCCAAAAATCATGACTATTTCTTACTAATAAAAAAACAAAAGTATCCCGCGGGAACCGTACATTTTTTTCGGGATAAAAAGTAGCCTATCATTTGCGCGATCGAATGATCTAACTGTATCGTAAATTTCAGGATGATTGGTCAAGCCAATTATGAGTTAAACCCGGACATACATACAGACAGACAAAAAATTTAAAAATTGTAGGTATCTGATCAGTGAATCATAAAAAGAATATTTCACGCAAAAACAAGGTAAATAACTCAACTGATGCTGATGAACTCAGAATGCACAGATTTATATATTGGTAAAGAAGTATAGATTCAAATACAGGTTTTTTTTTTCCTAGCACGGCAAAGTGACCGCACTTCACCTGATGGTAAGCGCAGTGCGGTCCAATTAGAGTGTCGAGTAGCTAGAGACAATCTATCCCCCGCTACTCAACACAATCATGCCGGCCTGCTCCTTCACACTACGCCATGGGCAAGAAGGTGAAGAAGCGGTCGAGGGTCTATTGTCAGAGTACTTAGAAGGCCGCAAAATGGCCAACATTGTACCCCAACTCTAGACCCCCAAAAATATTATATATATATATATATATATATATATATATATATATATATATAATATTCTTATTAAAGTATCATTTAACTCTAGATATATATAGGATAAGTCTTATTTAGCTTAAAGATATCCGCGAAGAATAGTTACTTTTTCTAATAGTATCGAATTTTAATTAAAACTGAAATCCTCAGAAAGTTTATAATGTATTTCATATAAAAGTGCTATATTGTCGTCTGGTACGTCATGTTTTCACTCACCTAGTTCGAGAACTTCGCTCCACGAAAATTTTATCAGTTTGTTCAGTGTTAAATTGTACACTTGGGTTTCTTTCAACCTGTAAAAAACGCAGATGTATTAAACTTTCTTACCTCGTTGAAACCAGTGAAATCTACATCTGTTACAATTTTAATTCAAAGTTATGCATGTAGAAACTGGACAGGGGAACAGGGAGGGTCTAGCGTCAACGTATTCAGAAGGCCGCAACAAGCTGCGGTCCCCTAAAAGAGCCGAGAGGAGGTGAGCTGATCCGCCGGACGGAAAGGCCCCCGTACCTTCCGGGGTAGGCCGCTGGGACCCCACATCCGGTCACCAACCGACACGACCTCTCATGGTGGTTAGCCACGATTGGGCCCCTGTACTGCACTGCGGGCGGCCAGCGGTACAATCGTTTCTACGGGTCTCCCTGACCGACGGATCAATACGACTCCAACCGACTGTGACTCGGCTGGTACATGCACGGCCAAACATCGTACCCCAACAAACACTGGAGGTTCACTAGCTGATCCCGGAACGCTACATATTTGCGTGTGCCACTTTGTGGGGTTTTCTACAGCCTGTGTACGGTGCGAGCTATCCTGGCTGATATGAATATCCTTTTTTTGTTTTCGTGGCGAAAGCGTTTTATTAGTACCCAGCGTCGAGGGGAAGCGGGATAACAATAAAACGGTTATGCTGGACTAGCCGGTCTCAAGACCGGCCAGCAGACGCCCCAGCACCCCCTCGCCCGGGTGATGGCTATCCGGGCAGGCGCTGGGCCGAATCCCTACCCCTTAAGTACACCCCACTCGACACTACCAGCTAAAACCCCGCGGTGGCCTTCTTCGGCGCTTACCGAGCGATCCCGGGGTATTATCGGGAGTAAGGAGTGCTAGAATTGCTGACGGAACCGCCACTGCGCGGTGCCTTGTAGCAGCCGATCTCCATGGGGGGCTAAGGAGCCCCCGCGCACCGAACAATGACAGCACCGAACAACGCGGCCTTACCACACTCAAAATCTTGTTTCTGCGTCAATGAAATCGCAAAACCAAGTTGTCCATAACGATCTAACAATAAATCATACGATGCTTATTAGTTCATTGCTTTGGTTCATTACAATAAGTTAAACTGTCTGTCAAATATTGTATTTAAAGATTTACGCGCATTTTTGTCTTTGGTGTAAGATTTGTGTTTTGTCGTTTGATGTCATTTGATGTAATACACCTTTAAGTACAGATATGCTGTTGGTGAGAAGAATATAACTTACTTGTCAAGAGCTGTGGCATACCCGACCAGTATACACCCGTTGACTATCACATCCACTCCTACAGCGTCCACAGTGTAGGAAGCTTCGCACAGCATTGTCCGGATCACACCTGTGCATGTACATACAGTTATCAGCGCTATATTTTCAATAGAGAATTTGATTAAATAAATTTTATGAAAAAAAAAAATATCACAATGGCGGCAAATAAGCTTACGGCCCGCCTGATGGTAAGCGGTTACCGTAGCCTATGGACGCTTACAGCACCAGGAGCATCACATGAGCGTTGCCGACCCTTCAAAAACCTACTGACTCCCTTCTTGAAAAACGCCATACTGTAGTCTTCTTGGATAACCTCAGCAGCTCATTCCATAATCGAAAAATCATGTGTGTATATGCTCTCTATGAGCTGTCTCTATGGACTCCAAAATCGATCGATTTTGGTGGAATTTTTAGGCAATCTTCAGAATATGTGAAGTGATCCTTTGAAGTTTGGTAGTGACCAGGTCAACAGCCTTTTTTTGCTTTTTGTAATGTTGTGTCGTATTTTCCCTACGAATGAATACATGATTACATTATTTCTACTTTATTCAATTTTTAAACATTCACAAATAAAAGCTATATTTGGAACGGTCGGTAGTAAAATATAAAACACTAAAAATGAAATCGTTTATTAAGTCTTGACATTTTTTTTTGTTTACATTTTTAAGTCTTCACATTGGCCTGGACGATTTGAACGCTGGTATACAGCGAGCATCCGGATAATATCTGTTAATCAATACAAACCTTTACCACTCCCTATGATAATCCCTGTAGCTCCACCCAAAGAGTCCACCCAGCCAGGGAGCGGCTCCTTCCAAGCTGGTATTACTAGAATAAGATTTTTGGGATTTGAAATTATAGCGTTAAGCTGTTGAACATTGAAGCCTACGATCCAATTTTAATTTAATAAAATCGGAATGTGTCACGTCTTTCTGTGTAGATCGGACTATCCTTTCATGACGACATATGACTCAGTCCACCCCGTGATCATGAAAAATGTAAAGTTTTCGAAACATTACAAAGAACAAGACATAAACAAAAAACCCAGACACAACTAAAAAACAAAAAATAATTGGTTAAATTTACATCAATTAATTACATACAATTTAAATTAATTATTTTTGGAGTCGGTGCCGGTGTTGTTTTCTTTACTTTTAGATTCATCAAAACCAAGTATGGATCTATTTTATATATTTTTGTATGTCTGATTATTCTGTTTTTTCTATGTTTTGGCTGGCACCGACTCCAAATAATTGATTTCAACTGTATGTAAATAATTGATGTAAGCAGTTTTATTTTTATTTTTTATTATATTTATTTTAGTGGTACATACCTACAAATATAAAATAGGTACGTTGGATAGAGTACCAAAAGAAAACACCACTGAAAAAGTTACAGAAAAGCAAAATTCGCAGTTTCGTATATTCGGACAACATATTTTTTCAAGTTATTTTGTTTTTAAAACCAAACTACTCAATCGATTTTGATAAAAATTCTATGGAACCAATCTGGAAGTATGTTCTCTGTAATAAAAGAAGAATTTTCCAAATCGGTCAATAAATGACGGAGTTCTGAGGTAACAAACATAAAAAAATACACGTCGAATTGAGAACCTCCTTCTTTTGAAGTCAGTTAAAAATCATATAAATCCTTAAAAAAATGTTTTATTTCAACGTTAACGGGCAAGCTAAATTCGCGGATATAAGGCACTTTTGATTAACAGGAAGTGTAAGTAATCATTGTACGCTACTTTATACAGTAACTGGACGACACTGCGGCGGTCAGGTTGTGTGTGTTGTTGTTGTGTGTTGTCACTGTAATAAAAATTCTAGATGGAAGACGAGAGTAGTTTCTGTCAAAGTCGGATGTTTGAAACTGGCCCAAATGGCATGCACCCCTCCTCATAAGAATTTCGAAGGTACGTGAAGTCTACCAACCCGCATTAGGCCAGCGTGATGATCTAAAGCCTAATCTCTCTCATTAGTAGAGTCTACAGTAGTCACATATTATATGTAATGTCTGACATTCCTTTCTTTTTTTTTATTCCAGTCGAATTCATTCCATCCTAGTCGATTTCAATCGATGACGTTCGATTCCACTCGAAAAAAAAAGCCAAACCTTTCGGAAAATGGGTTCATATCATCTGACGGCCAACGCTCATTGGTCCAATCAAATAGCGCGCGCTTCCCCGACTTCTGGTTACACACTTCCGTCCCTTTTCACGAAATCACTCCCAGAAAGCTACACTAAAGATGTTACACATCATTAATTCTTCGGAGCATTTGCCCTGACAGACTGTAGAGCAAATTAAGTTGTATACCTATTGAAGGTCGCACTATGGCGATCGGGAATTTCCCGCTGAACTCGTCGACCAGGTCTTCTGTCACCGCCTTCGTGTAAGAGTATGTGTTGGGCTCTGATGCTGACTTAATTAGTCTGGAATAAATCAATATACTAAAGACTTTTGAACTAAATGGTATAGGGTATATGCAGTTGGGTACAGTTTCAAGACAGCTTAGCTTTAAGCTGCAGGCATCAAATCAAAACAAATCAAATATTTATCATAAAATGCTATAAATTATTTAGATTCAGTCAATCTTTACTCTACCGCCAGTTCGGAGTGCAGTTTCGCTGGAAAAGAACGGGTAAGAAACTCTAGCGTTGTTCTTTTCACGCCGGGTAAAAATATTTGGTATAATTAGCTAATATATGATTCAAGTTTGATTATATTAGATTAGAGCAGCTCAATGTTTGTTAATAAAGTTGCCTTATTGTAATATTCTGAATAGAGAGTGAGTGAGTACTGACTTGGGCTCGAGGTACTGCAGCGTGTCATCATCCATCCACTCGGCGAGTTGTATGAGCCGACGGGGCGCATGCGCGGATCGGTACAGTCTCTCGTCGAGTTGCGGCAGCTCGCAGCGACAGTAGGCAGTCGACACGTGCACGAAAGACTGGAGACGGTGGACTCTGGTTAGGATAATTTCTATTTGTCTAACTAATTACAATAAATCATTTTGAACTGAATATTTGATAGATGGCTTATTGAAACCTGCTGTGAAACTAAAGTGTACTTTTGATCCTTAAATTTTAACCTAAATAATATATGAAATATACTGTTAAACTAAAAACCAAAAATAATCAAACTCAGCTTAGTGCTGCAGCATATACTACAGCGCTGACTTTCAGCTTGACCTATTTTTGATTCCATCACATTACATGAACACTATAAAAATTAAAACAAAAATAACTGCTACAATATAATAAACACTACAAACCGTAGCTGTACTGGATACCCTTCAGCAGAATCCTTTAAACATCGAGGTATAAGATTATTATAATATTAGCCAATCTGAAAAGCGATCTAAGGACCTGATTGCTGTCATTTATTGAGGACTCACCTCTAAGTTCTTCATAGACTCAGCCAGAGTGAGGACTCGAAGGGTTCCGTGGATGTTCATGTTTATGGCATCTTTCAGGGGCTGATCGAACCTGATGAGAAATACATAAAAAAATCTTACAATCAAAAAACAAATCAATTTTATTTTACTATATTTGATGGCAGCGTCCGCAGGGCCACAGGAATGGAACATAAAAACTTTTTGGGCCTTTCCAAGTTGCTGACCATCCAAAATGTGACAGAAAACTGCCACTTACTTGGCTTACTGATCCATAATGCCTCCATCGAATCAGCTCATTTATGTAAGCGGCTGAGGTTTTGTACTATAATATAAGAATTGATCTTTTGAGACAGCCTCCGTGGCGCAGCAGGCGAGTAGCCGGCTTTGCTGTGCCCTGGTATTACAGAAATCTATGGGCGGCTGTGTCTACTTACCATCAGGTGGCCCGTCTGCTCGTCTGTCTATCCAGGCAGTAAAAAATACAGGTTTGACCTAGTTTCGGGTCAGAACGATGTGTGTAACTTTTGGGTGTATTTATTTTATCTTTATACCTAACACACGCAGCGCTATGGAACACCACGTGGCAATGTTCCACCAACTCCTCGCGATCTGCATCTGACAGTCCAAGTCCGTCCACTGTGATGTCACCAGGTATTAGACATAACTTCTTGAGAAATTCTGGATTCTTCTCCCGAAGAAGATGGAACGCCTGTCAATATTTAGAACCTTCAATGTGAGAATAGCCTGGTGAGTACATACATAAATATGTATGTACGCCAGTAATCCCCGAAGCAGTGGGCAGCGATGTAACCGGGACATCTACTTTTCGCGGGGCTAATTACCGTCCCATACTGTGATAGGCGCGCCTATCGTCATGCCGGGGATAATACCCGGCTGCTTACTGATACTTACTGTTTCGTGGTAGAACATCCCAATATCACTTTTACTAGACCCGGGGATTGAACCAGAGACCTCAGCAGTCGTACAAAGTACGCAATTACAACTGCGCCACCGACGCAGTTCTGGCACCTGGTGCCGACGGAAATTGATTAAAGAGTTAAGTCGAAGGTTATTATAGCCTATGGATTTTTGGACTTTCCTTATTAGGTATCATTTTCCAATATTTTGTTGGGTAGATTGATAAGGAGGCTTGAGCAGTTTTTATTAGATGTGATAAAAAAATATATATATATGCAATGTACAAAGTGCCTCTGCAGTTTTATTATAGTATATAGATGTACCTTAGAGTTACATAGCTGTTGAAGTCTCTCTTCACTGGATAGCCCCCTCTTCTCTCTCAGCAGTAGGTACATGGTCTTCAGGTCTGGACATGCTCGCAGTAGTTTCTCTACCAGCAGCTATAATTTAAAATCAAACCTCTTCTAAAAGCATCACAATTATTGGAATATGCCATGCTCGTATATTCCCTAAAAATGTTGGACTTGGTATTTTTAATGGTAAAAATATTGTAGTTAAATTAAAAACCCGCGGAAGATATAGCCTTATTGGGAGTAGTAGGTTCGAAAAAATGAACACCTATACTCAAGCTTGTATTTATTTTTAATTGTCGCTTGCGTTTACCACATTTGTATCATATTATCAACACCAATAAATTTATAAATCATGTACACACACATATTACACGTATTAGAAATTATTATAAATAATTGTATAGTCCACCCACATGCTAATTCAATAAGAAGGCCTGCATGCCTGAGAGTTCTAAATAAGAATTATGAAGGTATGTGTAGTCTGCCAACCAGCTTTCGGCCAGCGTGGTCTAAGGCCTAACCCTTCTCATTAGTAGAGGAGGCCCGTGCCCAGCAGTGGGACAATGTTTATTACAGGCTAGTAATATTATTATTTACCTTTCCGACAAAACCCGTGGATCCAGTAATAAAAATAGATTTTCCCGCGTAAAATTCAGGTACTGACGGCGCCATTGCAGAGGGTTCTGGAAGAATATCAATAAACATGGCCGTCGAGAGTTCTTTATATAAATATAAATATTATTATTGTATAAAACACAATTGTATGTAACGAGAATAAAACAATAAGTTTTATTTACAAGCGAATGTGTAAACAAAAGGTAGCAGGTTCGATTCCCGCACCGAAGTTTGTGCGATCCACGAATATTTGTTTTAATTTGGGCGTGGGACCAATTGTGGTCAGGACTATGTTTATTTTTATCCTTGCACGGTAATCAACCGGGCCGGATGATAAACACAGTTACGTTCAACTAGAGTATCAAGAAGCCACAGACAAACATACCTCGCGACTTGACTCTATACCTGCTGAATAGCTTCACACTACGCTTGAAGGGCTCAGGATCATAGGAAGGATACATGGTAGCTGGCAAACTGTTCCCCAGCTTGATGGTGTGGCATATATACGTGTTACGCCTAGTTATGGTGTGTGAATGTTGGGTGTATTATATTTAGATAAATAGCAATAAAACTGACCGTATATACAACAAAATAATCACTTCACGTCGATTCTGTGTTATTCCAAACTATCTGTAAATATCACAAGACTTTTGGATACCAAAATAAAATGCAATGACAATTCCTAAAACCACAATTTTCACGGTCGTTCTTGCACACACAATAAACACGTCTGAACGGAAAAAACGAATAACAATTATCTACGTAACAAAAACGATTAGCAATTTAACTGCATTTATTTAGAAATCTTGATCCTGCTATTATATTAAATGGAATTGTTTAATGTAGTCTTTTTCTCCTCTGACACGGCAAAGTGACCACACTGCACCTGATGGTAAGCGCAGTGCCATCCAATTAGAGTATCGAGTAGCAAGAGAAAATCTATCCCTCACTACTCAACACAACCATGCCAGTCCTGGCCGTCTGGTTTTAAAAGTTTCACGTCTGCAGCTTAAAGGGTAGGCAGTGGTAGAGTTATATAGGATAGTCTATAGATTTATCCTCGACCGAATTATTACCGGGCTCAGTGGCGCATCTTGGGAGAGGCCTACGTCCAACAACGGACAGACACCGGCTGATGATGATGAATTATTACCACTCATAGTGAACCAACGTGAATATGAGCTTTCGAGTTGGGCTTTGCAACAGATGCATGTACACCTCTGCTTAAAAGTCATGAATAAGAAATAGGAATTCACATAAAAGTTCCTCAATTATGTATTGAGAAACTTTTATGTGCATCCCTGATGGTAAGCTTTGGTTGCTTGCAACACCAGGAGCATCACATGCGCATTGCCGACCCTTCAAACACATTACACCCTTTTTGAAGAAACCAATACTGTAGAATATGATTTTACTAAGTTAGTAGCTCCTACTGAAGAAGGTGGCGGGTAGCGGGTGGATGCGGGCTACCCAAGACCGGGATGGTTGGCGTTCACTTGGGGAGGCCTACGTCCAACAGTGGACGACAACAGGCTGAGTATAAAGGTTAGTAGCTCCTACTTGAGCATTTTATTGACGGATTTTCTCACTGTGTCTAGACTACGTTCTCAGAAGTCTTGAAAACTAGTCTAAAATAAAAAGAATTAAGCAAATAGTGTGTATATTTGTATAAGTAAATTGTGGGGTACAAGCAAAATCGACATCTCACCTAGGGGAGAGGGAGGGTCAAAAATCGCCAAACTCGCCTCACGTAATTAATGGACGCCTCCTTATGTTGAGAGAGTTGATCAGCGACTGTTGATGCTTATAGTGTAAAATATTTGTTGAATATTGAACATGTTAAGCAACTTTTGTCTCTGATTGTACGACCCTATCACGATATCAAGTCCAAATTGCAAACCCGGGGCAATACACGTTAGATTTTAAAAATAAAAAGTATGTGTGTCAGCTCAGTGTCAAAAGAGGGTAAATGAAAAAAAAAATTTGAACAGTCTTTAGTCCGTGAATAGTATTATCATCACTATTAAATACCGTGACAAAACAATATATAAATAAACTAAACTCTAAAATCAAAACACAAATTGACCATACAGTTAAAGGTGCGCAAATTACTCACTCAGTAAGTCACTTTTAGTTAACGCTCGATTTTACTCCTCATAAATTTTTCATACAGCGGGCTAAATATGAAAATCGTTTTCGAATTCTTAAGGAGTAAATTCCAAAAAAATATTGACATACCTGGGAACCGAACCCAAACCTCATCAGTTTCAATGTACCGGCACACCATTAAGAGTAAAACACACTCGCTTATAATGCCCGTTGGGGTAAGCAGAAGTGTAATCAGTACACCCACATTTCGCCAATTATCGTCCCATGATGTGATACCGGGCACAATTCCTGACTCCGGATTAATACTGAGTATTTCGTGATAGAATACCTCAATATCACTTTTACCCGACCTGGGGATTGAACCCGAGTAAATAAGAATAGAAAACCATGCTTTTGATCGGCTAGACGTTGTGTCATGCCTAATCAAAAAACTGCATCCGTTCCGGCATGTCTACCCCAAGAGGCGCCTATACCCATCCCAGTATCCAAGCGAATCGTAGAAAATGACATCGTGGCTGATTTTGCGTTGGTAAGCGACTTCATCAACATAATAAATGTTGAAGAATTGCGCATACTAGCAGCTAAGTTACGCCGGACTGAAAAAACACCCAGCGACCGCCTGAAAGTGGCGATGGAACATGCGGGTCTTATTACCGCCATCCAAGCCTTTAAGGCCTCTAATTAAAATTCCCAATGGCTGCTGCAACCAAAAGAACTAAGCCTCGCGCACTCACTCTGTCATTCTTCAATGCCAACGGCATCAGATCCCAACGCGAAGGGATCTCCGAGTTTCTTAAAGATCACCAACTAGATATATTTCTTGTTCAGGAAACATTTCTTAAACCCGGCATGCGCGATCCTAAAATTGCAAATTTTAATGTCATAAGAAACGATAGATTGACTTCTAGAGGTGGTGGTACATTAGTATATTATAAAAGATCCCTTCACTGTATTCCCATAGACACACCACCCTTGATCAATATAGAGGCCACCGTGTGCCGCTTGGCCATGACAGGCCATCAAGCTATCACCGTGGCTTCTGTTTACCTTCCCCCAGACAAAAGTCTACTTAGAACAGACATCGAAATGCTTCTTAATCTTAGTAATTCCGTCATACTGGCTGGTGATTTTAATTGCAAACACCAACGCTGGAACTCCCATACCACCACAACAAACGGTAAGGCACTAGAGCAGTTAACTGACGTGTTAAATTTTGAGGTTATCGCTCCAATGCACCCAACGCGTTACCCCTCAAATCCGAACTACAGACCAGACGTGCTTGACATAGCTCTTCTAAAGAACGTGACACTCAGGTTACGCTCAATAGAAACGTTACACGAACTAGATTCAGACCATCGTCCAGTACTTTTGCGATTGGGCGATCCAACAAACGACTCCCCAGTAATTAAAAGGGTTGTAAACTGGAAAAAACTCAAGACAATTCTTGATTTGAGAAGTCCACCTGAACTTGATATGATATATAATTCTATCTCTAGCTTAGAAGACGCCAATAAGACAGCACAGGCCTTCACTAATTATCTTCAGGCTGTAGTAGAGAAAGCTTCCATAGAGACCCCAGTTGCAAACGACCGCCGCTGGGAACTTACTAGAGACATGAAGATGTTAGTTAGGGCCAAAAATGCTGCAACTAGGGCATACGACTCGGCCCCTACGGATGCAAACAAACATAGGCTACAAACCTTGCGACGAGAATTTAGAACACAAATTAAAGAAATCCGCGACGACAAATGGCAAACCCGGCTTGCTGATATAGCTCCATCACATCAGGCCTATTGGAAGCTGGCCCGATCTCTCAAGCTAGATTCCACTTCTGGAATGCCACCCCTTGAAAGACCCGGTATGCCATCTGCATTCGACGACGATGACAAAGCCGAATACTTGGCTACCACTCTAGAGTCCCAATGCTCGCCAAGCCAAGAGTCTTCAGATCCAACCCACTTTGACACCGTAATCGAGGAAACAGAGCGTAGGTCGTCTATGACACCATCCGATACCCTTACTCAAACATCTCCCGAAGAAATTGACGCCATCATAAGAGGTCTTAAAGATAGAAAAGCTCCTGGATACGATGGCATTAGCAATAAAGTCATCAAATATCTCCCGGCCCATTTCATTCTTTTACTAGCGAGTATATTCAATGTATTTATGCAACATCACTCCTTCCCCGATATATGGAAGAAAGCCATAGTGATAGGTATTCTAAAACCAGGAAAATCTGCCTCAAATCCTACCAGCTACAGACCTATAAGTCTTCTTAGTAGTCTTGGCAAAATCTACGAACGGGTCCTCTTAAACCGTCTTAGCAGCCATGCTGAAGCCCACAAACTTCTCCCCGATGAACAATTTGGCTTTCGAGCCGGTCATTCATGCGTTCATCAGGTTCACCGCATAACGGAGCACGTCTTATCAAACCTAAATAAACCAAAACCTATTCGTACCGGGGCTTTATTCTTTGACGTGGCAAAAGCATTTGACAAAGTCTGGCACGACGGCTTGATCTACAAGCTCTTCCAACTAGGAGTGCCAGACAGGCTCGTACTCATAATACGGGACTTTCTTACAAATCGAAGCTTCCAGTACCGCGTAGAAGGATCGCTTTCCACTTACCATTTCCTGAAAGCAGGTGTACCTCAAGGTTCCGCTCTATCGCCTCTTCTGTTTTCACTCTATACTAGTGACATCCCCAAACACCCCAAAGTTAATCTTGCTCTTTTTGCTGACGATACAGCACTATACGTATCAGATGTAAACAGAAGACTTATTAGGATTTACCTCCAACAGGCCACAGATTCTCTAGGAAAATGGTTTCGCAAATGGCGAATTGACGTTAATCCTGAGAAAAGTGCCGCCATTTTCTTTTCTCGGGGCAGCCCCCGAGTTCCAAACGAAATCCGACTATTCAACCGCCCAATTCCTTGGGAAAAAACTGTTAGGTATCTAGGCGTTGTTCTCGATAGTCGTATGACATTCAAAGATCACATTACCCGCGTCCGAAACAAAGCGGCTTTTATTCTTGGCCGCCTTTATCCAATGATTAGAAGCAAAATGTCACTGCGTAACAAAGTGACTCTATATAAAACCTGTATTCTTCCAATTCTGACCTATGCCTGTGTTGTATTCGCGCACTCGTCTCCTTCAAACATACATAAAATGCAAACAATTCAGAACAGATTTATGCGTAAAGCCACCGGCGCTCCGTGGTATTTGCGGAACTTAGATCTCCACCAAGATCTCCGGTTACTCACCATAGCTAGATATATGAAAAATTGTGTCGAACAGTACTTTCATAAAGCAACCCGTCACAGAAATCCTCTTATTGTGGCAGCTGCCAACTATACCATAACTGGTGAAGAAATCTCCCTCCGTCGTCGCCCTAAACATGTTTTGGGAGATACAAATGATCTCATCACGGTCGCTGTCGAGACAGCACTGTCCCTGCCCAATGGCAATCACAATTCTATTCTAAACGCACGTCGACGTGGGACTCGCCGACGAGTCCAAGGATCCCGGCCCGGGCTCAGATACTCGATACACTAATGTATCGAGAGGCCCTGTAACTATTCCAAGCGACGCGACGGCTTAATCAAAGGTCTTATAGAAGGCGTCTTTGAGCTAGCCGTTGACAAAAGTTGCTTCTTCGGGCTGGAGCGCCATAAGCGCCGGCCACAATGTTCGGTGAAGCTGTAAAAGCAAGTGTAAGCTAACAGCACAAATCCATACGAAAAAAAAAAAAAAACGTTGTGTCATGCTATATAGCTCCGCTTGTAGTGGATAGAAAGTTTAAAGACAGGAGCGTTTTAAATCGTTCTGAATTGACAACCATACGTTCAATTTTACTAATCATTATGGTTGCCAATAGTTATTAAAGATAAAAATATAGCGAAACAATATAAAGCAATTCAAAGCAAGTTTTAAGTCACAAATGTAATGTCTATATTGTTTTTTTACCAACCCTGTAGTCTACACTGCTGCTGGGCACGGGCCTCCTCTACTAATGAGAGGGGTTAGGCCTTAGTCCACCACGCTGGCCTAATGCGGGTTGGTAGACATCACATACTTACGAAATTCTTAAATGCTAGATATGAATCTTATGTATGTAGGTTTCCCACGAAATTTTTCGGTAAATCAAGCAATAAGTAACAATGAATACACACGTAACTTCGTAAAATCAAATATAGTCGGCTTACCTTACCTTACCTGCGGCTCAACTATTGCGTGTAGGCAATCTTACATACATACACGCTCACGCCTATAATCCCGGAAGAGTTAGGCAGAGGTGGTGGTAGATAACTAGTACATTTCGCCGAGCTTATTACCGTTTCATAATGTGATGAAACGTGCCATGAGATAGTTACAGTTTTAGTCTAGATTGGAGAACAGTCACACACATAGTCCTGACCCCATACTAGGTCAAACCTTTATTGTGTGTATCAACTACGAGGGACTACACACAAATCCAGATACAAATATCTGACACACAAACATTATTTTGTCTCGGTGCGGGAATCGATCCCACAGAGTTTCCAACAGCCGAGAACCTTCGGATAATTCTGACGAAAAAAAAATTGTAGTGGCAACCCTATTAACAGCCAATCGAATGTGTGACTAATTAGGGTTGTATCATTTTGTAAACGCATCCAGCGGGGTCATGACAAAACGGTTGCTAACTAGATTTTTGATTGTTCGGACACCTTGTGGGAGTCGTGGTTTGGGGGCGATTGTGTGGTTTTAGGATATAATAAAAGGTGTCTATAATAACCTTGGTGATTTGAACGTGTTTTACAAGTTGACTGAATAATCATAATTTTGAGATATTGTTAAAAACTTGGAAGTGATGTAGAGATGATGTAATTAGTGAGCGTAGTCTTTAGATCTTATAACTATCCATACCAATACTATAAATGCGAAAGTAACTCTGTTTGTTTGTTACCTCTTCACGACTAAACGGCTGAACGGATTGTAATGAAATTTAGTAAGGGAATTGATTATATCCTGGAGAAGGACATAGGCTCAAAAAACACCCTTGAAAGGGGTCAAATAGGAGTTCAAATTTTGTATAGGAAATCCATAATTCCTCGACCTAGGGATCTGTAAATTCATAATTAGGCTTTTGATAGAAAATTAAGAAATACGTGTTTCAACGTTTTTGAAAAATCATCCCTGAAAGGGGCAAAGTGAGGTTAAACTTATGAGGTATTCTTTAGATGCAATCTCAAGATTCAGGCACAACAACCGAGAGGCTGGACAATCGCTACAGGTGCCTTAGTGCAGAGGACAACTCCTTGGATTCTATACTTCTGCTCCCGAAAATAACCTCCACGCGGGCGGAGCCGCGAGCAACAGCTGGTAGATATATAAATATAACCCAGACCGATAGAGAGATCCATAGAGAAAAAATAGCTTTATTATTGCGTGCATGTGGATTGAGTGAGCACCTTCTAAATATCGTTTTTTTATATATTAGGTATTTAGTAAAAGTTCTAAAAAAATTGTGATATCAAACCTGGAATTTGTAAAAAGATATGAAATGAAATCGTTTATTTATCGTGTAGGCAAACACATAGCTCTTATGACAAGTCAGTACATTAAAAAGGAAAAGAAAATAAACAAGTAACGGAAAGCATATCAGCTTATGAATACATAGCATCATTTATTTATACAATTCATATACAAGGTATATAGGCGGACTTAATGCCAGAGGCATTCTCTCCCAGTCAAGTCATCATCAATACACTAGCAATTTCCTTATTAATCTATAATGTATATATAATTGTTTTTAGGTTTATTATTTTAATATTATTCAAGGAAATAACCAGGATAAAACCAATATATATTAATTCACCCACGTTTCGCTGAGCTTCTTACCGTCCCATGTGTTTCCTTTAGGTATTTACATAAAGGGAAATAAAAATTAATTAATAAGAATGTCCTGTATTTTGACACGTATGGCGACCCTACATTGTAAGTTTCCATACAAACAATAAAAAAGTAATATATCCTTAAGTAAGCAAAAAATCGAAAATGTGAAATAGCCACAAGGTGATCTCTAGGTGACTTTACTCAGGTTTTACTAAATACTAGAACCCAAATGTTGTATGTAAACTTGATACATTTGTAGATCTGGGTTGCCCCTTATCAGGACTGAGTGAGCAGACATTAACTGATTTATCTTCGGTTTTATCTTTTTACAAATTCCAGGATTGCTGTTACAATTGTTTTAGAACTTTTACTAAATACCTAATATATCAAAAACGATATTTAGAAGGTGCTCACTCAATACACATGCACGCTTATTAGACATATACTCACGCCTGTAATCCCCGAATGGGTAGGTAGAGGTATAACCAGTACACCCACTTTTCTCCGAATTTCGTTCCCATAATGTGATAGGGGTCGAGTCTATGGCCATATCGGGCACAGATTCCAGACTCCGGGCTAATACAGAGAATTTCTAGAAAAACCCAATATAATTTTACCCGACCCGGGGATCGAACCCGAGACCTCAGCACAGCAGTCGTAACGCATGCGCAAATACAACTGCACCAAGGCAGTCAGCCATCCACGCTTATTATTTTGCATATATAACTTAAATTTGACAAAATATCACTTTGACGAAACGGACGGCAGATATAATGTCACATAAACGATTGAAGTGGCGGTTCAACGCGATCAAAATGCAGCTTGTAATGGGGTTGTCAGTTAAATTAGCTAGATTCATTTTTAGGAACTTATTGTAATAACAATATCAGATATATTGCGATACTGTCCTTTAATTCTTAAATAAATTGAAAATAATAATTCTGTCTTTAGTACAACATACACTTACTTCGATACCATCTGCATTTTTTGTAAATTATTTGAGTACACATTACGACAAAACATAGAGCTCAATGGACGCCGGCCTTTAGGTCCAAAAACGCAAGTAACCATACCGCTATGAATCATTTGGCATCGGTGTCATTCCGGACCCTATGAATGAGATATTTTGACAAAAAAATAAATTAATAGGTTACAGACTAGCTAGTGGAACGGACTGTTGAGAATGTGACTCGACACATATTGGCTGGACCAGGTACGTAATATCGGGATAGGGTAGTTTCCTGAGTTTAATTTTGTAAATTATTCGATATGCAACCGAATATAAAACGCAAAAGAAACCCTTCTGCGAAAATATACTCAAAATTGCTTGAGAAAGGAGGTCTCAAAAATTATTGTGAATATTGGTATGAGCAAAAACGGGTGCGTAGTGGGAACAGTACGCTGAGTCACCTCTTTATCACAGCTGCGACACGCAAGTGTCAAACCTCTTAGTGTGATTTTTTTTTCACTCTTCTTTCTTCTCCACCACGCTGGTCTAATGCGGGTTGGTAACTTCACATACCTTTGAAATTCGTATAAGAATTCTCAGGTATGCCAGTTTCCTCACGATGATATCCTTCGCCGTTAAATCAAGTGATCATTCTTAATAATAATAATAAATCAGTTTATTGCCTTATTATTACATTAACAATAACAGAGGTTATTATGCTTAGCCTATAATAAAGACAAAGGAGTAATAATTAACAATAAATACACACGAATCTTTAGAAAAGTCCGGGGTGAAAGCTGAGGATGGTTTCGAACATACGACTTTCGTCTCGGTAGTACCATCCCAACTAAGCTATTGCTGCTAATGGGCCATATGTGAACTTGATTCCAATATATGTGGTAAATGAAAGTAAGACAGATTGTAACGCGATGTGACATCGGCCCGCGTGCGGATAGCTGTGGACACGTTTCGCAAATTGTACGAGCAAAAACGATACCGCCGACTTACATAGAAATTATTAAACAAGCCGAGTTGGTATACGAGGATAAGGGACGTTCTATATAGCATTTTTATCCTGGCACGGACAAGTGACCGCAGTGATGATGAGCGCAGTCCAGTTAAATTATCCAGTAGCGAGAGACAATCATGCCAGCCTATGTAGCTTGTTTACACCACGCCATAGGGCAAGGAGATGAAGAAGCGAAGGTATATACGTGAAGAGATCTATATATTTAACACAAAACAGGTTGCAATTGTGTATGCATCAACATTATGAGATAACACGTATAAAATTATAAATGCGAATGTTTGGATGGATGTTTATTACTGATTGAGCTGCTCTAATCTAATGTAAATAAATAAACTTAAATTGTATTACCAAATATTGTTAACCGATGTTCTAAAAGAGCAACGCTAGAGTTTCTTGCTCGTTCTTCTCTAGCGAAACTGCATTCCGAACTGGCGGCAGAGTAAAACCATTCACTGAATCTAAATAATGTATAACATTTCATGGATTCAATAAATATTTGATTTTATTTTTCACTGAATCAAGACAGTTTAGTTGAGTTGAGTTCTGATCGAATTGAAATTTCACACAAAAGTAGATCTGGAATAGCACACAGACTACTTTTATCCCGGAAAAATCCACTTATAGTATAGCAAAATATAGAAAGATATAATAGCTTAAGATTACTCCATGGATTTTATATATTTTCTCTAAAAAATAACTACCATGCCTACGGAGCCGCGGGCAACAGCTAGTGCTCATATAAAAATTTCAAACTCTCATGTCCGCAAAGCTCGCCAGCATTTACTTTGTAGTTCATTACGATTCCGGCATTTTTAATTGTAGTTTTTGCCAGCGGCCCGCGAGTGCACCAGCGTCCTTACACGAGGAGCGATCTTTTTGTCCACCTTAATAATTTCCAAGAAAACTACGTTCATTTATTCGATTGCAGTTGCTTGAGGTTATCATTACATTATAGTTTCATGGTAGTGTAGCCAGGCTGGTAGCTCTGTACCGTTTTACTCGTCATCTTAGCTTAGCGAAATTGATAAATCACTGTTGTTTTGCTGGTAGTAGGATATTCGCATCCACCTGGATAGCGACCCCCATACAGAGGGTGTACAACCCGCCACAATGGCACACGCAAATGTGTCGCGTTCCGGGGTCAGCCAGTGTACGGTTACGGTTTTTGTCTAGAGTTCGGTTACGATGCTTGACCGTGTTGCGGCCTTCTGAGTACTCTGACACTAGACCCTGGACCGCTTCTTCACCTACTTGCCCCATGGCGTGGTGTGAAGAAGCTACACAAAAAAAATCACGTTGGGCACTTTTGGGATGGGGATAAGCAATCGAAGAACACTTTAAACTCGCGTGACTATCGCGCTCAGATTATTTTACTTTTGACATAAGCATTAAGCACGCCCATGCACTTCTATAATTATTAACTAGCAATCGTAAACAAAAAAGTAACTACTTCATGGACGCTGTTTCAAAAAGAACACAGTAATTCCAAAGTTTTAAGTTTTCACTTCTGATATAGTCTGCATGACTGCCTGTTTTTTATCCTGACACTGCAAGGTGACCACATTACTAGTGGTAAAAAAATGCGGTCCAGGCAGAGTATCAAGTAGCGAGAGTTAGTAGGATACGAAAATTACGACAAAACTTCGAAAAATAAAGTGCCTTTTTCGGCAGATTTGTAAGCTTACTCATACTTCAGCAAACTTGCCATACATGCTCGTCATAATCGCAATGAAGGTGAAATGGTTGAACGTAATATTTACGGTTCCACTTTGAACTAATTCTTTATCGAGCTAACAATAGGCATGGGCCGTGTTTTGCGAAAGGTTTAGTCACGGCTTAGTGATGGGATGAACATCGATAGAAAATATCGACTTTGAAATATAAGACATTTATTGTCAGTAAGTTAGGGTTTTCTTAGGAATCTGATTGATTACATATATCGTAGTAGAAAATAATTCGTTTATTTTATTTACGTATAATATACATACACAGGCACTTACACTAACCACTAACTACTAGGTAGTGGCAGGGCCACGCTGTAGACATATTTGTCTACAGCATGAATGGGCCGGCTTGACCGGGGTAGTACCACTGTCTCACAGAAAACCAACGTAAAGTGACAGTTGACTGTCGCGTTTCATATGGTAAGTGAGATATCCGGAGGCCCAGATTCTCCCTTCCCTTCTCTAATCCCTATTCCTGTCCTTTAAGGCCGACAACGCATACATGATACTTTCGGTATTGTGGATGTTCATGGGCGGTGGAGATCACTTAACATCAGGTGACCCACTAGCTCGTTTGTCGGACTATGCTATAAAAAATAACTAACACCTGTAATCCCTCTAGGTGTAAGCAGTACTTCTCCAACCAGTGCTTCTCACTACTTGCTACTCTAACTGGACATCACTCCGCTTACTATTACGTGCAGTATGGTCACTTTGTCGTGCCAGAATAAAAAAACGTAATTTTTGACATTTTTAACCCCCTCCTGCCCCGAGCCAAAGAAAGCAAAGTTCTTAGCCCTCCCACCATGCTTAAGTAAGCATTCGTGAAATTTTCAAGTCTGACATAAACATCGTTTCCGCTTTTGAGCATATACAAATAAAATTGCCATATATTATGTTCAAATCAAATACAAAATATTAAAAAAATTATTAATAAATATTGTAATCGTCATTATGATCAAATAAATATGCAAAAAGACCCCCCTAATAGTGATACCGTAAGTTTCTAAGGCACCGATATTTCTAATAAACAGGGGCTATCCCTATAGATAATAAATGACCATAATAAAATTCGTGAATTATCAATATATTGTCGACACATCCCTATTTAACGTCTCATAATTCCCAGCGTTTAGCGAACGACTAAATGTGTTCCGAGAAAAACAGTTACGTTTTAATACTTTAAAATATGCTCTGAACAGAAATGTGGAGCTTGGATTTTTATCCTTGCATACAGTTCATCCAGAAGAGGGAATCAACGCATGGTAAACGGCCCACTTAAAGCTGTACGTCGCAAATACCAAGGAACCGATTTTTAATGCGTATGTCTGGGAAAAATCTATTCTCAGATATAAATAAATACATTTAACAGTCATACACATAGTTCTGACCCCACACTAGGCCAAACCTGTATCGTGGGTATCGAGAACTACGAGGGACTATGATCCCACAACACCCAGACCCGAAACAAATATCTGTCACACAAACATTTGTTTTGGAGCGGAAATCGAACCCACGACTCTCGTTTCACAGCGCCACGGAGGCTGTCAAATAAACTAAAAGAAGCATTAGACATCCCATAAAACGTGGAGTCTTACTCCACTTGATGATTTAGCCGTTCCGGGATAAAAAAAAACTGACCCGGTCGAGGCGGCCTATTCATAAGTACACAAAACGTTCCTCAGTGTAACTCTATCACATAATTATAAGTTCTACAGGCAGTAATAGCCTAGTTGGTTGCGGCAGCCGAGGCTAAAGTCGTATGTTTGAAACCAGCCCAAATGACATACACCTCTTTCTGAACTTACGTGTGAGCTGTTCTTCTCTTCTCCAGCCTTAACTTAAATAAAACATCTTGAGAAAAGCAGCGTGATAGAGAATTCTAAAATTTCAGAGGTATGTGAAGTCTACCAACCCGCATTAGGCGAGCGTGGTAGGCTAAGGCCTAACCCCTCTCATTAGTAGAGGAGGCCCGTGCCCAGCAGTGGGGCAATGTTTAATACAGGGCTAGTATTACTATGTGAAGTCTACCAACCCACATTAAAAATCTCAAGGCTGGTATATATTACACCTGCAAAGCAACAAAGATGCGAATTTACGAACCTCTTGGTTTGGGCCGGGTAACGAAGCTGGGGCTCCGCCAGTACGCGTGGTTCTGGTGTGGAAGGCAGAGGATGGGATAAGATTAAACAATTCTTCGGAGCGCATGATAGAGACGGTAGAACACGCTAAGCGTAGAAATCCCTTCGCAGCTGTAGTGACTCCAGGCTGTTACTCACGTCTGCATCATTCAAAATGCGGATGACCGCTGCTGCAACTCACCCAAGGCAATCATCATCTATAAGTAAGTTCACGAACAAATATTTTGTACGGGAATCGAACCCAAGACCCTTTCACAGCGCCGCGGCATGGTCGTCAAAATAACTCGGACGTTTCTTAAAAACCATCAAATAATACGTAGAAAAGAAAATTAAGAGAAAATTGTTCCTAATTTTTCCGAAATGAGGCAAAAAGTCTGTCATATTAATAAGAAATGTTATCGAAATCTCAACTTTATGCAGTATGATTGAGAGTTTATTTTTATGTGTGTGTAGTGGTATTCTAAATATTCTGCTAAGGGTCGTACTTGGTTGGGACTCCTGCGTGGACTTATTGCTGTAATTACAAGTGATACTGGTTTTCTTTTGATATTTTAAATGCTATTTAAATTTGCTCTTGGTATGGTGTCAATTTAGGTTTTTAGTAAAATTAAGTTTCCTTATTTATTACTTCTTGAAATATTATACATTTACTTTAATGAATAGATGAGTATCCAGTACTAAAATGCTTTTCCATGTAACGGTTACTTTTGAAGCCGGCAAACAATTGCAAATATTATCTACATATATTATTTCTCACTCTTTTGTCGTTTTTAGGCTTTGTCAATAAAATAAAACAGTAAAAAAGTTGCATCCCAAACCCATGAATACATTAAAAGAAGATGTTCGCTTTCTTTAGTTTGAATATTAATTATCATTATTATTATTATTATCACTAAGTATTTTATGAAATAATCGTGGCCCACGACGCCCAAAATTAAATCCCAACTCCGATCCATACATGAACAATTAAAAAACGCCGATCTACAAAAAGCAGAAATTAAGACGAGATGGGCCTCAGATGCCGCAACAACATTGTATTGGGGACTTATATCCTTTCAAAATTGTTTTTAAATGTTACTTATAATATTTTAGTACTCAAGGTACAGGGTGAGAACGAAACGAAATGGGTTCAATAATACATGTGATAAATAACATGTTCTAATGATATTATTTAGTGGCAGCGAAGGGGTTGAGACTTGAGGTCCTGAGTTCATATCCAGCTCGGAAAAGATTCAGCTGTCTATTCGAATATTCATGAGTTGGCCGGAATTTGGGCCCAATATAATAGCCATGTCATATTAATAAGCAAGGATGGGCTGCTTTGGTATATTATGTGCTATGTTCATAAAGAAAAAGGACAGGACCTATTTTTATGGTCAAATAAAATAAAATATTATTATAACAGTTTTCCGCGCAATTCATGTTTTTTATTTATATATATAAATTACTAGATAGATAAGTTTGGAGCGCTGCTCGGAAGGTTTTTGAAAAATTAAAAGAACGACTTTACTGTATGAAAGTTTAATTAATACTAAATGACACGTTACAAGAATATTTTATGCAGACAGTTATATCATCCGTTACAGTGATTTATACATATGCTTATCTTACTATATATTAGGTTACCGGTAAACATTTCAAAGAATCAAAAGTGCTAGGTTAGCGGTGCTCTCACACGACAGTTCACAGAACTCGCTAACATGTTGTGATAGGTACCGCTAGGGGTGGTGCACTGTTCATAACGCCTCCCCCTGTAGTTTCAAAATTATCTGAGGGATGTTCTCTACTACGATTATTTTGAAAAAAGGACAAAATGTAGCGATACTTATACAAGATTACAAAAATACCTAAAACTAAAATTACATATAACAATAAGGTTGCGACGCTTATAGTTTTAACATTTATAGTATTTTCACGCTTATCTATTACTTCACTTTCACTGATTTTAAAAAGGCCATGTAAGTGTTGCAAATTCACTAAATCACTGGTATCCAAGTTAATGGGTTTTCTCTGCATTTGAGATACAGAGGGCACAATCTCTGGAAGGTTAATAATTGGTAACTTTGGAGAATCCAAAGTACTTCTCGTACTATAGTGACTTTTCAGAGTCGTTTCGCCGATCCGGATGCTACAGTTATCGTCCAGCACCAAAAAGTAAGTACCTTGTACCTTTTCTTTAGTTGTCTCGCTGGCACAGATCTTCGATAGTATGATTTCTGCTTTGCTGTAAAGTACCCATCGGTCATTTCCCACAGACTGGATCTTTAGATTTATCTCTACTGGAACTGGTTGGCAGGAACTAACGTTGTCAGAGAACCTCATTAAGGTGGTTATGCAAGTATCTTCCTCCGCAAAGGGCGACATGACTTCGTTACATAGGTATGTCTCTCCAAAGAGTTGAAGGCATGGTTGGGAGAGCGAGACCATTTTCGACCCTTTTACTAACAGGTACGGGTATTTGGGTATTATGAGAGTGGTTTGGTTGGATTGGGTAGTTACGGGAGTAGGGATTGCTCGGTAGTAATTGTATATACCATCCTTCATTAAAGGTACGTCTAAAACGAACGTTATTTGACTTTCTAATGAGTAAGATTTTATAACTATACATTGTTCTAATTTTACCAGATTATTGTAACTAACTGGATACATAAGTTTTTCAGATTGTTCTATTAATTTTAACAATTTCAGTAGTTCATCAGAATTAATAAGAGACTGATGCAACATGCCCAGTTTACTAAATGTTATTGAAGCTTCAATCGCATCCCACCGAATGTAGAGTGATTGGAAATGATGTAAAAATAAATGGTACACGTTAACCATGTTATTTATCGTTATGTTAATGTTAGTTTGGTGAACTAGTTTTTGCATTTCCAATAGCTCTTCATTTATTTTTATGAAGTTATTCACGGTGGAATTTGTGACATTAATTAATGATTCAGATATTTTTGAAATTATGGTTACTTTTTTAGTTAAAGTATCTTGATGTGTTTTTAAATCTGCAATTAATTGTTCATACCTGATAGCGTCATCATAGTCTAAGTTGCCACTAATAATTTTAATTATAGATCCTAGAGGGTTAAAAATCCCACGCTTAACTCTAATCGATGGAGCTAATTGATTGAACTTTTCTATACTAGAATTTACAACGTAATCTGTTTGCAATTTTGTATCCATCAAGTGACGGTCGTATATATTAACTCCAAAGAATTTTTGTACCTTATCGTTAAAATTTGCGTATTTCTGAATATTTAATACCAAATCTTCTCGCATCGAACGTAAATCTAAAACCTTAATCAAAGACCACTTATCATAACTTACTCTAGCCTGCCCTTGCTTCATAAGTATCACTCCCGGATTCTTATTAACCTTGTGAAGTTGAAGGGCCTGGGTCCTGAAGCTCAGGATCAGGAACACGAACAGGTATCTGCGAAGGTCGTTTAATGTCCTTAATAGGTACCTTACTTTTACGAGTTTTAATTATAACTGGACATGTATTCCTGCTTATATCGCCGGTTACTAGAGCCTTTTGATAGCGGGGCTTATCTTTACTACGTCTGGTGTTTACACCTTTTATGTATATATTATCCCCTTTTTGTATATCGAATGAAGGCTCGCCACCCCGCTTTTCTTTTACTTTATCCTTATTTAGTGCTATTTTGTCTGTTAAATATTTATAAAGATATTTAGTTCGGTGCATATGATCCTTTACTAATTGTTGTGTGTATTGCTTGTCAAAGTGCACTGCAAATGTACTATTAGATTCAGTGTGACCGAAAACAACTTCAAAGGGTGTTAAACCAGTTGTAGAGTGAATACTTTGATTATAGGCCATAATCGCGTATGTCATTACACTCGCTGCATCGGTTATTTTATGCTCGTATTTGGCAATACGATATACTTCTACGAGAGTGGAGTGGAAACGCTCTATCAATCCCATCGAATTGGGGTTGTGCGCAGTACCTATGTGCAGATCTATTTTATAATATTGTAGAGTTTCTTTTAATAGAGTATTATTAAATTCCGAACCTTGGTCAGCACTGATTTTATTAGGTACTCCATAGAATGAGAAATATTTAATAAGCGCCCGGACTACCTCAGGTGTTGAACGGTTAGATAATTCGAGAGCTTGACCTAACTTGCTAAATGCATCGATTAAGGTAAGAAAGTATTTCCCTTCTATAGAATAAATGTCGATAAATATTTCGGCAAACGGTTTTGTTTGGGTTTGAGTAAGCTGCAATTGCGGCTTAATGGGCTTGCGGTCGTATTTAGACGTTTTACAAAGTTCGCAGGAATTAATGATAGTAGCGACCGTTATAGCCATATTTTGCCAATAATATGATCGTTTTATATGCATAAGAGTTTCTTTAATACCACGATGGCAAGTTTTGCCATGATGGTACTTAAGTGTTACCGCACGTTGTTCATCCTCGTCTTCAATATATATGACTCTTTTGGTGCATTCATATATATTAACTGTATTCTTTCTAAATAACCGTATAATGGCCTCTGTGAACTGTTTTCTGTGTAATTTATCCTCAAAATAAAAGAAGTATTTTATTTTAGGTTTTATGTAATCTAAAAGAAATTTTTTTACTAGATCGGGGTTGTCAACAGGTAAGTGCAATTCAAGAACTTTTTGTTTATCACGTGATAGGTCTTTTACTAATGTCTGATTTCTATTCCAGGTAAAGACAAGGACTTGGTGCGGCTTCGTGTCTACAGCTTCGTCTAATATAGGTATACCGATGGTATCGACATCCTCAGCAGAATGTATTGTTTCAGGTAGCGACGGGCCTGTGATAGTACTAGACGAGGGTGAGCAGATGGGATAAGAGGTAAGTAAGGGTGCACTATCTGTTTCTGATGAGTCAGATAAAGTTATAGTATCCCTCGCGTCGCTTGGGTTACACTGCATAGAATCAGTGTCATTATTTTCGGTGAGTGCATTTACTTTTATACGTGAAAGAGCGTCGGCGTTTGTGTTTTGCTTCCCGGTTTTGTGAATAATATCAAAATCGAATTCAGCCAATCTAAGCTTCCAACGGGTGAGTTTACTGTCCGGTTCTTTCAATGACGTAAGCCATGCTAAAGGGCGATGATCCGTGTAGATAGTGAATTTTCGGCCGTAAAGGTAAGGACGAAAATGTTTCGTTGCCCAAATAATAGCTAACATTTCCTTCTCCACGGTACTATAGCGTGTCTCTGCATCATTTAAGGTGCGACTCGCGTATGCTATAGGCTTATCGCTTCCGATTAGTCCTTGTGAAAGGACTGCGCCTAAAGCGTAATTGGAAGCGTCAGTTGTCAAAACAAAAGGTTTGGAGAAGTCCGGGAATTGTAGAATGGGTGCATTAACTAACAACTCCTTACATGTATTAAAGGCATCGATAAACTGTTGAGTAATCTGTACACTATTGCGTTTTTTTAAACAACAGGTGAGTGGTTGGGTGACTTTGGCAAAATCTTTTACGAATTTTCTATAATACCCGATTAAGCCCAAGAAACTTTTGATTTCAGTGGGTGTTCTGGGTAGTGGAAAGTCTAATACTGCCTTTATTTTATCGTCATTAGGTTCTAACCCGTCTTTAGTTATTTTATGACCCAAGTAAAGCACTTCTTTACGCAGAAATTGGCATTTTTCGAGTGTAACTTTCAAATTAGTCTGTCTTAATCGATCGAAAATTTTTCTAAGTTTATCAATGTGTTCCTGTAAGCTATTCGAATAAATAATAATGTCATCTAGATAAACTAAGCAATGGATGCCGTTTAGCCCTTTCAACACGTTATCCATTGCGCGTTGGAAGGTAGCCGGCGCGGTCTTAAGACCGAAGGCCATGCGCATGAATTCATAGTGCCCTGATTTGGTTGTAAATGCTGTTTTAGGTCTATCGTTTTCGTCAATTTCGATTTGGTGATAACCACTGGCAAGGTCGAGTGTGGTAAAGTAGACCGATTTTCCTAGCTTATCAAATAAATCGTTTATGTTCGGCAGGGGGTATTTATCGTCTGTAGTTATGTCGTTTAAACGCCGATAGTCTATAACCATTCTAAATTTGCGTTCGCCCGAGGCGTCAGGTTTCTTGGGTACAAGATGTACAGGCGCACTCCAGGGTGAACATGATTCCTGAATAACGTTATTTTTCAATAATTGCTCTACATGTTTCTCTATTTCCATGTTTTGCGACGGCGGAAGCCTAAAGGGGCGGAGATAAATAGGGTCTTCATTTTTAGTCCTAATCCGATGTTTAACCTGATTGGTAAAAGTTAGAGGAAGTTCATCACAATGGAATATGTCCCTATATTTAAGACATAGTCTAGTTATAACTTCGCGCTCTTCAGAGTTTGTGTGGTCTAGTCGTAACTTACTTAAATTATTTTTAAGTAATTCGTCAATTTCAATGTTGTTTAGTGGTTTATCGTCTGTCGTCAAATTTATTTCGCAAGGCGTATCGGGTAATGTAGTCGTAGTCAAGGGTTGTCGAAAAGTTAATGTCACGCTATCTTCGGAGGTGTTTTGTATAACTGTAGTTGCAAATGAATCTACACATGTGACAATGGCACTAGGCATTCGAACATTATCACTAAAAACTTTCCCGTCAATAATTGCTTCACCATAACGTAAATCAGTCGGTATTCTAACCCGCGTTTCAGAGCGCGGCTTCAAGGTAATCTCAAGCAACGGGTCATATACTATAGGTATTTGTGCACTTCGTGTATGTAATATTTGATGTTTCATATCTATGGTAGAATCTAACTGTTTCAGTAAATCCGAGCCTATCAAACCGTCGTATCGTGAATCAACGTTATAAACGTAGAATTTATGCTCCAATGTGCATTTAAAAATATTAAATAAAGGTATGTAAATAATTTCGTCATGCTGACTACGTGCATGCGTGCTAATGACTTCGAATGGCTCTTTGTACTTGTAGGCGTAGAAAAATTCGTTGGCTTTAGTAGGACTTATAAAGCTTCTTGTGCTACCGGTGTCAATCATAAACCTTGCGTTAATTTCAGGGATGACAATATGCGGTAATTTATTTATGCCGTTGTAATTTAAATTTATCAATTCTGGGGGCAACTCTCCGAGGCCTCTATATAAAAATTTACGCTATTTTCCTGATTTTCCGGCTGTTTTTCGACCTGTTCTAAATGCTCAATATAAGCATAATTGTCATAATCTGTTACTTCGTTATCATTAGTATTATACTGATTATTTTCCGGGTACGGTTCATAGTTACCACCACCACGACAAAGGTTACTGTCGTCAACTAACATATTCTGCCTAAGCGGACGAGCAGTGCGCATAGACACGTCGCTTTCCTGGAAATTGGGTGCGCTTCGTTGGGGTTGAGATTGCTGTGGTATACCAAATTTAAATTGTTGATTTGGCCCATTCATATTGAATCCTTTTGGCGTATTGTTATTAAATTGAGGGCGGCGATCCTGTTGTGGAATAATCCCGAACCGGAAATTTTGTTGGTTCGGTAAATTTGGCCTAAAACCTAACTGGGGGCGTGTTGGATTACCAAATCCAACATTTGGTTGTGCACCAGGTCTGAATAGGTTTTGATTTTGCGTGATAAATTGATTAGAAGGATTAAAACCGAGTTTGGTGTTATTCTGTAATGGTTGTGATATACCAAATTTAAATTTTTGATTATTATTCACTAAAGCGCTTTGACTAGACGATCTAGGATCATAAAAGTGGTTAAAATTCGGTACTGATGGTTGTCTTACATTTTTATTTTTACTCTTATATTGACATTGGAAATTAACTTCTTCCATAACGACGCTAAGTGCATTCTCTAGAGTTGTAGAGTTCCTTAGACGTACAATTCTAATTAAGTCCTCCGGCAGATTATACAAAAACACATTAAGACACAAATTATTATAGATTATCATTTTGGCAGCTTTTATACCTTCGTCCGTGAGTAAATTCACCTTGGAAAATAGGTTACTACGCGCCTGCTGTATTCTATTACAGAATTGTAAGTAAGTTTCATCACTTTTAATTTTTAAATTTTCTAGCTCGATTGCTACGCATTCTTCTGATCTAGGATCGCCAAAATGTTGAATAAATATCTGTTTTAAATTTTCCCAGGAAGTTACATCATCCCTTTCACTTAATAGAGCTGCGGCTCTACCACACAACCGGCTAGTAATAGCATGAAACACATAAGTCGACTGTATTGCTGTATTTGGTGAATTGGCATTTCTTATTATATATTCAGATTTTTTTATAAATAAATTCAACATATTACTGTCCCCATCGAACTTAGGGATGAGGGTAAGCAAGTCTTTTGAAATGATCTGTACTTGATCCGCCATTATAAGTTTAAAATTTTGCTTATATATCAAAAATTTAACTTAAAAGTGAGTATTAACTTAATCAATTAACTCAAAGTCAAATAACTTTCGACGATTTTTGTCCGAAAATTACTAATGTGCTTTTAATTTAGTTCTACACTCGCAATCACAGGAAATAACAAGGACGAGATAGGAAATGTAAAAAGGTTTACTTACAGTTCGCTCGATACCATGCCTTCCCGTAGAACTGCACTTGCAGGAACTGGATCCTCCCGAAACGGCGTCCGATTCACCCGAATTTGTTTAGTTCGCGAATACTCAATACCGTAAGCACAGAACCGATTTAAGTGTCCTTCGATGCGCGGATTATATGAGTATCCTACCGGCTGCGCCAGATAAGTTTGGAGCGCTGCTCGGAAGGTTTTTGAAAAATTAAAAGAACGACTTTACTGTATGAAAGTTTAATTAATACTAAATGACACGTTACAAGAATATTTTATGCAGACAGTTATATCATCCGTTACAGTGATTTATACATATGCTTATCTTACTATATATTAGGTTACCGGTAAACATTTCAAAGAATCAAAAGTGCTAGGTTAGCGGTGCTCTCACACGACAGTTCACAGAACTCGCTAACATGTTGTGATAGGTACCGCTAGGGGTGGTGCACTGTTCATAACGAGATAGCCCGTGCGATACTTCACACCGAATTGTTGAGTTACGTAATATAATAAAGTAGAAGTAAGTAAAAGTAAATATTTATTTATAATATTTCGCTGGAGGTAGGATATTCATAACCGCCCGGATAGCGACCACCACTGGGTGTAAAACCCGCCATAGTTCCGGGATCAGTCAGTGTACTCCCGGTTTTTGTCGGAGGTCTAGAGTTGGAGTACGATGTTCTGAGTACTCTGACTTGACTGTTCTTGCTCAAGGCGTAGTTTGAGGAAGCAGGCCGGCTTAATTGTGTTGAGTAGCGCGGGATAGGTTGTCTTTCGCTACCCGATACTCTAATTGGACGGCACTGCGCTTACCATCAGGTGCAGTGTGGTCACTTTACCGTGCCAGTATAAAAAAACCCCACTATCATTACAGCACGACCCTCTTCTACTAATGAGAAGGGTCATGCCTTAGGCCTCGAATTAGTCCACTACGCTGGACTAATGCGAAGTATCAGGCTTCACCTTCGACATTCTTGCGGAATATCTAAGTGTGTAATTTTCTTGAAAATATTCAACTTAATGTTAACGCGATAATTAACTATGAATGCACACGTAACTACGAAAATTCATGTATATATACTTCGAGGTTAAATCTACGACTTCCGTACCGACAATCCATATCATTCTCCAGTACGTTATACCATTATGACCCTTGTAATTTAAACTCATTCCTTTTCATCCTTTTCGTCACAAACCCTTCTAATTCCAAATCAAATACAATTCGACGTTTTATCATTGTAAAGTCTTTGGGCATGATTAGTCCGCTGTCACTTTATACATAGCTCAAAAAACTAACAGATTATGTGTAATAAAGCAAAAAAGGACCACCCTACGTACAAGTGACAAGTTATACAGGTAGTGTGAAAATATGGTTTAAATAAATGACATTTTCCCGTAACCGACAGTTAGTTTTACTGTGTATTTTTACATACATACATATACATATACACTCACGCCTATAATCCCCGAAGGGGTAGGCAGAGTTGTAACCAGTACTCCCCACTTTTCGCCGAATTTCGGTCCCATAATGTGATACGAGGCGAGCCTATCGCCATACCGGGCACAGGTTCCAGACTCCGGGCTAATACTGAGAATTTCTTGATAGAAAAACCCAACATCACTTTACCCGACCCGGGGATCGAACCCGAGACCTCAGCACAGCGGTTGTAACGCATGCGCAATTACAACTGCGCCACCAAGGCAGTGTATTTTTTATTAACGGATAATGAGAATAGCCTAGTTAACGTTGTTTAATATTTAATATGCAACCGAAATTCCAAATCAAACATTTGTCTTGTTGCGGGGATCGAACCCGCGGCCTCTCGTCTCACAGCCTTTCTCCTAAGCTACATATACTGTTGTTACGTATTACATTTAATTTTATTTATTACTACGATTTTTATTAAATCATACCTGTCCGAGAGACTGATCATCCTGTATATAATGTTTGCCCGCACCGACCCAGTCGCGCGACATTTGTCGGTCAACATCGGTGACGTACAAACAGTGTGTTGTTAAAACTCATTAGTACATCACGCATACCATTCATGTGAAATTCCGAGGATATGGCCTGGTAGTTGGGCTTTTGCAACCGATTCAATCAGCCCTGTTTTGTCATGTCTAATGAGGGAAGGATTTTGTTTACACTAATCTAATGTGATAAAATTTAAACTGTATTTTAATTGTATGACCAATTTTGTTAACCGGTATTCGAAAAGAGCCAAGCTAGAGTTTCTAGCCCGTTCTGTAGCGAAACTGCATTCCAAAATAGAGTAAAAAAGATTGACTCAATCTAAATATATATTTATCATGGATTAATTAATATTTTGATTTTGCATACGCTAGATTAGTACAGGTTATAATAATAGTGTACATTAACACAATAAAACTTATAAATATAAAACTACATTTAGAGATGGTTGGTAGATTTTAAACTTTAACAGTTACTTACCCTCAATTGTTACGAACGTTATCAAGTTGACTATAATTAAAACTTATATAGTCTTCCATATCTAAATACATTTTTACATAGTTAAATATAACATAGTTCCAGTTATAGGCCCTTTTGTGCCCAAAGAAAATATAGAACAATCAAGTCTCACTAAACAAAGCAATGACCTTATATTTGGGATAATTAAATTGACTAAATAAAACTTAATTTTAATAATACTATTTAATCCTTTTCCCGAAAAGCCGTAAGCCGTGTGTAACATTTTTATTTTCAAATTAAGAACATCTGTCCATAGACTATAGAACAGATAACGATCGCGACGCAAATCCGACGCGTCCAATCTTTCGAAATTTGAAAAGGAATTTTGTTCTATAAAAGCCTTTACGTTTTGGTTCCCAGCGTTAGATGAAAGAGCTTTGTGTTCAGAGGGATCGACAAACTTATATTTACCGATAACAAATAAAAAAATAAGTACATTTTCTTTGTAAATATCACTTTCATAACGGCAAAACAAAGTTTGTTTTTCCATCAGTCAACAAATTTATTCTTGCAGTCTAAAATATACAATAGTCAAAGAAGTCTTTAGAAAATTAAGGTTTCCAACGGTAAATATAACTTTGTATTACCGAGTCGTGTTCTATTGTCAGCGCTAATCAAGACGGACGTTCTTTTTTCAAATGTGTTCCCAATTCAAATTTAAAATTCGCACTCAAAGGTAACTTTACACTTTTATCAAAGACATTGACGATTTGAATAGACTAAGGGTTGGTACAAGCATTGGCCTTTATATTGACTGATAGAAAAGACAAATAAATCGCAAATATTTTTTTGAAGTTATACTTCTTTAGCCGCGTTATGAAAAAATTATGAGAGTGAAATTTGAAGATGCGCGTGACATAAAAGTAACTCCTCTGAAGTTGTCCTAAGTACCAGGCTAGCAGAAATGTAAGGAGATTTGATACCGTTTTATATAACTGATATAGTATTGACCTCCTTAGGAGCTAGAAGCGTCGGTCTGAATTATAAAATTTAAATTATTCATTTAAATGTCGCCAGTACGTTATGGTATTATGAAAGACCGAATTAGTACTATACAGTAATGTTATTTAGGTCTTTCATGATACTATAAAGTACTGAAGTAAAATATTTTGTTGTTATTCTTTTTTATTATTTCGGTCTTTCATAATACTTACATTTCTAGTGACTTCTAGGCAATAAAAATGTAAATGCAAGGTTTGTTTGTTCCTAGATACTTCTTGGGTACGTCATCCTACGTCACTGTCATTATTCACTTCAAGTACCAGGCTGGCATGAAATGTAAGGAGATTTGATACCGTTTCATTTCCAGTGACTTCTAGGTAGATAAACTTTGTTATAAATATGATTATTAAACGTTTTTGAATAATTGTTTTTAGATTTTAACCAAATTGTGTTTACTTTTGCTGTTTAGAATATTAGATTTTATATTTATATTATTCTTCATCGTTCATTAAAATAATTTATATACAAACCTAGTCAATTTGACGACTTTTATAAGTATAACTTCTCACGCGCGTACATAAGTACACGCACCCATTTTTTTATTATTTATTTGGCTACCATTAACATACATAAATCAGTGTATAAGTGTAGCAATAACTTAAAGATGTGGTGTGGTGCCTACCACATACACCAGTTTGTGCAGGTAATATACAATAAATTAAAGTTAACTAGAAAAATACAAAAATAAGATAATGATAAAATAAAATAAAGAAACAACACCAGAAAAAAAATCAAACATAATGTATATGATAAGATATGTATATGTAAATATTAGAAAGAAAAATAAGTTACATCAAATTATTAAAAGAATAAGCTTTCTTGTAAATTGTGTAGTATTATTTCTAAAATGTTCAACTATTGTTATAAAGAACATTTATTTATCTACAAATACTATGTTACGTCATCGGCCGTTTAGATCTTTTATATGTCAAAAATAGCCACAATGTCGTTTAAATCTTTTATATGTCAAAAATAGCCACAATGTCGTTTAAATCTTTTATATGTAAAAAGCCACTATGTCGTTTAAATCTTTTATATGTGAAAATGACGAACAAGCTCTGTTTTTTGGTCTTCGGACAAATGTTATCACTTAAGAAAAGATAATAATTTTTAGATATATTTAAAAAATTCAAACACAAATTGTTAGTCCTTTAGTTTAATTTTGTTACAAAATCGATAATTATCATCATCATTTAATTGTATAAAGCTACAATTGTTGTATATTCTGTAAAATAATACAGTTTTACATTCATCTCACTCTAGTCAAATAAAAATAGACAAATCGATTGTGTGTGAAACGCCTAATCGTAACTTTACACTCTTAATGAAAGAGTTTAAATTTGAAAATAGAATACAAAATGGATCGTTTCAAGTTATTTTCTATAACATCTGGATTTTTTAAAAATGACACTTTTGTATTATAAAAGTTTGGTCGGCACCATAGACATTGAGAATGCACTGAGCGCTCTCTATCCAGTTATTATGTAAATACGGGCAGAAAAATGTGAGAGAGATAAAGCGAACGTGCGGCCAGTAGTTGTCTTTTTTTATTGGTCTACGTCACAGATTTACAGGAGTGAAAAGAAGTAATTATTGGCCGCACACTCCCTTAGTCTTTTTCTACAAAGTGTTGAATTTTGTGAGGATATTACTCAGTCCATTCATTATGTCTATGGGCGACACTTCCTGAGCTCTGGATTCCAAGGAGTTTGTAGTTACATTTAGTAAATTCAAATTATGCATGACATATCTTTTGCCCAGAACAATTTTCTTATAAAACATGATTCTGTGTCAACATCATTATTGATTATCTATTTGAATATTAAACATTGTCCCATTGTTGAGCTCGGGCCTCCTCTACTAATGAGAGGGGTTAGGTTTTAGTTCACCATGATAGCCTAATGCAGGTTGGTAGACTTCAGATACCTTTGAAATTCTTATGATAATTCTCAGGTATGCAGGTTTCCTCTCGATGTTTTCCTTCACTGTTAAAACAAGCGATAATTAACAATGAATACACAAATAACTTTAGGAAGTCCAGTAGTGTATGCCATTTGGGTTTTGAACATACGACTTTCGTCTAGTCCGTACCGCAACCAACTAGGCTATCAATGCTATTAAATTACCGTGTATATAATCATAACTACAATTCAGTGCTTAAGCTACACATTAGTAAATTAATTTATTTCAAAATCTTGTTTTAGCATCAATGAAATCGCAACAATATGGCCTCAATGTTATAAAGCACTAAATCTTACAATGCAAGATATTACATTGAAATAATCATTGAAAAAAATAATCTTAAACAATCAGTCCGACATTGTATTCCAAATAGCGTGCTAACTTAAGGATCCACAGCTTCGTGGTGTCTACTACCCCGACACCCGTTCCTAAACAAGAGAGGAGCAAATTAATATCTTTGCTGCATCATGTATGTAACATTTTGCCCACGTGTCCTCCCTATAATACTGATTCTTTTAAGCGTAGTGTGAAGTTACTCAGCAAGTATGATTGTGGCGATAAGCGAGGTATAATTATCTCTACTTGATACTCTACCTGGACGGCGCTGGGCTTCATCAGGTGCAGTGTGGTCACTGCCGTAAAAAAATGTGTTGAATTACAAAACAACCTCGGATTTGCCTCGGTCTAACAAGAGGGTCTAGAAAAATTTAATTCCGTTCATAAAGTTCCAACTAAAAAAACACCTTTTCTTACCTTGTTATTACAAAGTAACAGAAATAAGCGGAAACGAACTCACGTAGCTTGATTCACACGTTTCGGACCATCTCTTTATTATCGTCCAGTGTATCTCTACCCATAAGGTTTCGGCTCTTTGGTTATTTTGTATGTGATTTATAAATTGTATAGAAGCTTAGAGGTCTTAATACATTGGTGGTTGGTTAGTGATGGGATTTGACTCCGGGATTTTTATGGGATTGTTTAATTAGTATACAATAGTGCTTTATAATGTAAGGTTTCATCATTTTAACATGTTTATTTTACATTGAATGATTATAAACATAGATAATAGTGGAATTATAGATGGCAGCACTCGGCTGATTGAGCCTTCTTGATCCGAACGACTGGCCCGTTGCATATTGTTTTAGTCATAGACATCAAAAAAATTGACTAAACAATATCGTTACACAATTGAACACTTTGTAGAAAGAGACAAAGCGACTGTGCGGCCAATACCTTTTTCTATTCCTACAAGTCTGTAACGTAGAACAATGAAAATTCTAGAAAACGACAACTGCTGGCCGCACGTTTGCTTTATCTCTCTCATTTTTCTCTCTCGAATGTCTATGGTTTTAATAAACAACTAAGGATTTTAAAAATAAAGTGTGATAAGAAAAGAGTGAGTAAGTAAGTTAAAATGTATCCCTCCATTTTACATGTAGAGCTGCAGATAACTTAGCTTATAGAGGGAGACATTGTAAAATTATGAAAATACAAAGAATATTTCTGCGATTGGTGTTTGAATTGTAAGATATCTTGTGATAAAGTAAAATTGTAGTAGTCACATCGTGTTTTATTTACAGCATAAATCGACTTGTAGGGGTTATTTATTATCAGGGTTTTTTTTTACCTAAATAGGCTTGTGTTTTACCACTGTCTCGCCTGATGGTAAGTGATGATGTGGTCTACGGTGGAGCACGCTTGCCTAGAAGATACCTATTCACTCTTGACTTAAAGATACCCAGATTATAATTTTCGGGAAATATAGACTCCGGCAAAGAGTTCCGCTCTCTAGCGGTGCGCATGATAAATGTACTAGCAAAAGCTTTAGTGTTTTCCAATCTGATGTGAAGTAACAGCTTATTTTGTATTATGAGTTACATATCCATAGGACTGTAATGTACTGGACTGTCTCGATGGCGCAGTTGTAATTATACATGCGTTACGACTGCTGTGCTGAGGTCTCGGGTTCGACCCCTGGGTCGGGTAAAGTGATATTGGGTTTTGTAAGTACAAGTTATGATTTTTTGTACTTACAAATTAAACAGTACTATAAATAAATTGTTTAACGCATCCCGGACTCCGGGACGGCCAGTCCGCGAGCCCTTCACTGCGTTTTATGTTCGCCAACAATAGGTTCAAATTCGGTTAGTTAACTCCTTTAGAATGGGTTTTATTTTGAAAGCGTGCAGTCATCGTGTGGACGGCCGTGGGTACATTGTACACTTCAACTATTCTGGTTCGGATTCCGCAGACTAAACAGATAAAAATCCTACACAAATATTATGAAATGAGGCAGCGATAGCTGGGTGTTGGGCTAGTTGGGTGCACGGATTTCCGATACGAAAGTACGGATTCGAAACCCAACAAACAATTTGGTCGCATAACCAAATATATATATATATATATACAATTTAGTCTATCAATAGTCATATGGTAGTATTTTCAACCGTCACGACCTTTTCCTTAACTGTAGAAAAGTCAGAGAGTCTGTACCACTGCCAATTTGAATGCTTTTAAAAATCTTACTTTGTAATTAAATAAATAAATCACTAACAATCACACACATAGTCCTGACCCCACACTAGGTCAAATCTGTATCGTAGGTATCAACTAGAACTAAAACAAATATCTGTCACACAAACATTTCTCACTGCGGGATTCGAACCCTCTGCCTCTCGTTTTACAGTTTGTTTTAATTACTTTAGAAAAGTCAGTTTTCATTTGATTTCGAACGTACGACTTCCAGCAGTCCAACTACAGAACAGTTTTTTGCGAAATAATTTGTGGGCGTCCGGAGATGTGTTTTTAATTCCATCATGTTTATGTATACAGTCAGAATCAATAACCAACGGTTACAAGTTTTTTATGCCACACAAAATATCACTCTATAACTCATCCGGATGGCTTTATGTAAAAGCTCTGGTGCAGCATCTATTACTGAGATAAATAAAAAAAGTAATAATACAGCATTAAACATTGTCCCACTGCTCACGAGCTTCCTCTACTAATTCGAGTTAGGCCTTAGTCCACCACGCAGACTAATGTATTGGTAGACTTCACATACCTTCGAAATTCTTATGAGAATTCTCAGGTATTCAGGCTTCCTTGCGATGTTTTCCTTCATCGTTAAAGCAAGCGATAATTATCAATGAATATACACGTAATTTTAGAAAGGTCAAAGGTGTATGCGATTTGAATTGGTTTTGAACCTACGACTTTTGTCTCGACAGTCCAACCACTCCCAACTAGGCTATCCCTGCTTTTGTACATTATTAGAGATCAAATATTTCTATTTAGTTTCTTAATGAAGCCATATTTTTCGCATTTTTTGCCAGCAGATTTCTCATAATAATCTTGAATTCTACGAAGTTTTACAACTTGTGAGACATACTTAAGGATGATCATATTTTATCTCTATTTATCTTTATTTAAATATATTTAAAAACTGCCTCCCTCCTACATCAACCTGACCTCTAAAACACACACGAGAGCCCAGAGTCCATTTGAATAATAAATATAACCGATTCTACATAATTTAACAGTTAACCGCTGGCTCCATATATTAGATTAATCTAAAATGGATGCGGCATATGTTCAGATAATTGAATTCAGATTTTTCTAAACTTAGACATGTCCTAAATTTAAAAAAAATATCCACTACGTAGAGTTAGTATGTTTTTTCCTTGCACGGTAAAGTGACCACGATGCACGTGATGGTAAGCGCAGTGCCGTCCAATTAGAGTATCAAGTAGCGACAGACAACTATACCTCGCTACTTGACACAAATGCCACCCTGCTGACTGGCTTCTTCTCACTACTAAAGGACCTAGGATCATAGGAAGGAGGGAACACGGTAGCTGGCAAACTGTTCCACAGCTTGATGATGTGGCAAAGATACGAATTTACTAACCTTTTACAAGTACTCGTAGTTCTGGTGTGAAAGGGAAAGGATGGGATAAGATTAAACATTTCTTCGGAGCATTTGCCACGATACAGACGCTACGTAGAACACGCTAAGCGAGGAATTATACCTTTGCGGCTCTAGGCTACTAGGCCCGACTGCATCATTTACAAAAAAATATAACTTTTTAAAACATTTAAAAGTCAATACTTATTACATGAATAATACCTATAATAAGCACAAATAAATAGAACTATCAGTGTATTTATAGCTCGATGGCGGGATATTTGTCAGAGCCACGTCGGTCGCCATTTTCGGTATGATGGATACGCGAAAGCACCAGATTTGACTACTTCAATTGATTATATTATAGTTGATGGACTGTAGGGGTGTGGTTACGGTGATAGCGGAGTAAGTTTATTACATATAATGTATTTTAAAGATATATAACTGTACGACAATCTCCGTGGCGCAGCGAGCGAGTAGCCGGCTGTGAAACGAGAGGCCATGGGGCGGAGACAAATGTTTGTGTTACAGACAGTTTTTTTCGGGTCTCGGTGATGTTTTTCACGTTCCTGGCCCATTTATTGGCTTCATCTACTTTCATTAATTTCTTTGCATTCACGTTTATAGTATGTACACCTAACATGTCCTTTATTAATATCATCATTTTGGCCGACTAAAAGCAGTACTTATGTCGATGAGAGTACAATTTTAGTATAACAATAAGTGTAATAGACCCTAAAATGGCTGTAGCGATTTCTATGAAGTTTTCAGGCAATATTCAGATTAGCCCAGCGGGTGATCTTGTGAAGTTGAGTGAAGAGAGCGGGACATTGCTCGTGTTAATCGGTAGGCCTAGGCCGGTGAGTCCGACATACTTCCTATCTTAGAAGATCTGTAAATGGATTTCTAGTAATCCAAAATAGGGATAAATAAAGATTATAAAATGATAAAAAAAAAGGTTCTATGGCACGCATTTATACACCGAGTTATTAAACTCGGCCAGTCTCAGGGAATTAACTGTCTTTTATCCCGCAACGAAATCATCAAATAGAAATATAAGGAGGAGTTGGAAATATTAATTATTCACTTCACATCGTAGAGCGGGAGACAAAAAGCGGGCAAAAGCGGTATTGAACCGCTCTCGCCGTCACTCTGACCGCAGCTGCGCATAATCGGTATAGGCACGGGTATCGAATGTCGGTACATAACGTCACCGCGGATAATTCAATACATTTTATTATTACTAGGATTTTGTGCTTATTTACTGCTATTTCAAGACATAATTTTGAACATTTTGTGACATTTTTCAATACAAACATGTCACATTGGACATTGAAGGGAGTAAATAGGTTTATGAAGGGCCGGCAACGCGCATGAGATGCTCCTGGTGTTGGAAGCGTCCATGGGCCACGGTAACCGCTTACCATCAGGCGGGATGTGAGTTTGCTTGTGGTTTAAAAAAAATACAAATAGCTGCCGACCAGATTTTTGTTTTAAAAGCAAACGGAGACAATCACCGAGAACAAACAGACAATAAGCTTTTATCTAAATATAAGTACAACAGTCACACACATAGCTCCGACCCCACACTAGGTCAAACCTGTATATGGTATCAAGAATAACGACGGACTACATACAATACTCAGACCTGAAACAAATATCTGTCTGTCACACAAACATTTGTCTTGGTGGGGGAATCGAACCCACGGCCTCCCGTTTCAGAGACGAAGGCCGCTGCGCCACGGAGGCTGTCGATGTGTGTTGATGTGTTAGACAGAGCTCACTATACTTCCTAATGACGTCACTTATAAGTACATGTCAACACTTTTGCTTTTGCGAGAAAAAGACAAAGCATCTCTTCTAATTCGACCAGAAATTAAACAACAAGTAACATATTAAACACGCATCTTTAAAGTAGTTTGTTAACAATAAGCTATTGGATTGATTTCAGTCATTTTACAAATAGGTAAATTTTTTTTTTATTGTATAGTCCGACAAACGAGCCAGTGGGTCACCTGATGTTAAGTGATCTCCACCGCCCATGAACATCCACAATACCGAAAGTATCATGTATGCGTTGTCGGCCTTAAAGGACAGGAATAGGGATTAGGGAAGGGAAGGGGGAATCTGGGCCTCCGGATATCTCACTTACCATACGAAACGCGACAGTAAACTGTCACTTTACGTTGGTTTTCTGTGAGACAGTGGTACCCGGTCGAGCCGGCCCATTCATGCTGTAGACAAATATGTCTACAGCGTGGCTCTACCACTTTGTAATTACTATAATACTATTTTTTTTCTATAGTAATAATAACTTTGTAAAAATCAATAAGGCAACTTAATTAACATATTAAGCTGCTCTAATCTAATGTTAACAAATTTAAACCGTATTTTAATTGTATAACCAAATATTGTTAACCGGTGTTCGAAAACAGCAACGCTAGAGTTTCTTGCCCGTTCCTTAGTGAAACTGCATTCCAATCTGGCGGTAGATTGAAAAAAAATACCGAATCTAAATAATGTATAACATGTCATGGATTCAATAAATATCAGATTTTTAATTTGCTTTAACTTTATATTTTTAGCGGCCAGCAGCAACAGCAATTTCTCGAAACTCGACGGAATATTCACTATTGCCTTAGCTTATAGAGTTAACCGCCCGAGAATCGAAGTGTTTGTTAAAACAAATGTTAAGATATGCTTTAGTAATCGATTTTCATAAAACCTTTTTGCACATAAAATGCGACACGTTTGAACCACACTTTAACAAATAATAACATTGTAAAGTGTTTTGAACGCGGCAGTATTTTGTAAAAGAATTGTTTGCTTGTTAACTATATAATGAAACATTTTGTTTGTCCGTACACATTTTTTTACTACTCCCAATCATCACATAATAGTTAAAACCCCACACTAGATAAAACCTATATCGTGGGCATTAGGACCTAGGAGAGACTACGGTTCTACCAAATAACCCGAAAAAATATCTATATGTAACACAAATATTTGTCACGGTGCGGGAATCGAACCCACGGTTTTCGTTTCACATGCGGCTACTCACCTGGTGCGCCACGGAGGCTGTCGCTGTTTAAATATATTTTGTAATTATAAAAAGTATCGATAGGCAGTTGGGACCCGATTGCTGAGACAAAGATCGCAGAAGCCAGCCCAAATAGCATACACCTTTGAGTTTTTTAAAGAGTATTCCTTGTTAATTATCGCTTGCTTCAACGGTGACGGAAAACATCGTGAGGAAACCTGCATATGTGAGACTGAGACGTAAGACTTTCAAAGGTATGGTACCAACCCAATGGAGCCAAATTCAAATTTAAAATTTGGCTCCATTACGAAACATTCCATGGAATTTCTATAAGCTCCTCAAATAATGTACCAAATAAAGTAGATGGTACCTATACGTGGTGCAAATTATCTGAAAAACTATTATAAGAAGTTTACTCAAGAGTATCCTATACTAAAAAAAGTGGTAATTTATTTTGTTACTCCCAAATTGTAACTTAAGGAAAACCCGAATGAACCCACGCGCACTAGTTAGTGCGGATAAAAGGGCACATATCTGGGCTCACTCAGGCTGAGGGCATCGCCCGATTACACAGCTATGTGGGAAGGTGACGAGGAATAAAATATTTGAAGTTCAGTATATAATGCGATGGTTCATGATTGTGTCGAGCAGAGAGGAATAGATTGTCTCTCGCTAATTAATGCTCTAACTGGACGGCACTGCCACCATAATTTTTGTCGGGGGTCTAGAGTTGGGGTACGATGTTTGGCCGTTTTGCGGCCTTCCGAGTACTCTGACACTAGATCCTCGACCGGTTTTTCACCTCCTTGCCCATGGCGTAGTGTGAAGAAGCAGGCCGCCATGATTGTGTTGAGTAGCGAGGGATAGATCGTCTCTCGCTACTCGATACTCTAATTGGACCGCACTGCGCTTACAATCAGATGCAATGTGGTCACTTTGCCGTGCCAGGATAAAAAAAAATAAGGTGCAGTGTGGTCACTTAACCCTGCCATGATAAAACAAAAAAATGCGTAAGCGTAGTGCTGTCAAGAGTATCGAGCAGCGAGAGACCATCAGGTATAGTCGTACGTTGTGCCAGATTGTATACAAAAAGCTTGTTTGCCACCATCGTGGTATAAAAAAAATTAAAAGAAACACTAACAAAATTACCCTAAATATGGTGACTTATACATTTCTTAAGGTTTTCTCCACGTCGTACGGAACCCTAAAAGCGTCTCGGTCGTCCACTAGGACAGCTTTTAATGGCAGCCGCATTAAAGGAAAAAACACATGCATGCATCATCCGGCTATCTGCAAGTTAAACCCCGGATAACGTGAGTGCACGGCTAAGAATAATGTCAGAGAACCGACAAGTGACAGGTCAAGTATATAAAAGAAATTCGTTTAAATATTTTAAATAAATAAATAATTTAATAATAAATAAAGGATTAATTATTATCATTAAATAAAGTTGTAATGATTGATAATAAATAAAAAAATATAATTATTAACAAATAAAGTAGTAATATCCTACTATTATAAATGCGAAAGTTTAGATGGATGGATGGATGTTTGTTACTCAATCACGCTACAACGGCTGGACGGATCTGGTTGAAATTTGGCACAGAGATAGATTATAGTCTGGAATAGCACATAGACTACTTTTTATCCCGGAAAAATGTACAGTTCCCGTGGGATAGTTTAGTTTTTCACAGTGCAAGGGATCGACATGATTTTTTGCTAAATAAACAAAGCTTTATATCTGTATATATAAAAGAAGAAACTGACTGACTGACTGACTGACTGACTGATCGATCAACGCACAGCCTAAACGGCTGGGGTTAGAGACTTGAAATTTTGACAGTAGGTACCTTTTATCACGTAGGCATCCACTAAGGAAGGGTTTTTGGAAATACCACTCCTAAGGGGGTACAATAGGGGATGAAAGTTTGTATGAAATCCGTCATTTTTGAAGTTAAATTCATGAAATTTAGTATTTGGCATTTTAGTTAAAAATAAAAAATATATGTTTCAGGATTTTTGGAAATTCCGCCCCTAAGGGGGTAAAATAGGGAATGAAATTTGTATGAAAATCCGTAATTTTTAGTTAAACGCATGAATATTGGTATTTTGTATTTATTTATTTATTTATTTATTCTTTATTGTACACTTAAGATTAAAAAATAAAGAAAGATTACATTTATATATTAAAAGTACAAATGGCGGTCTTATCGCTCTAGGCAATTTCTTACAGACAACCATGGGATGGATATAAGAAAAGGAGAAAGAGAGGGCAGTCTAAAGAATAAAGGATTAAAAACACCAATAAATATAAATAAACAAAAATACTTTAAATAAATGTATATTTATACAAATATATACACACATACATACACATACACATATACAAATGTATGATAAATAAATAATTACACATAATATATATATAGACAATTTCATAGATAAATAAATATATGTAGAAAAAAAAACACTATAGATTACCAATAGATTCAATTAATACTTAAGGGTGTATCTGTGGAGAGAGAAAGGTAGTGTAGTTTGACCATTCTTTTGAACGATGTCAGTGTTTGAGCCTGTCTCACCACAACTGGAAGTGTGTTCCACAGTCGAACAGCTTCTACTGAAAAGGACTTATCCATGAATGTTGTGGTGTGCACGGGCATCCTCAACTTCAGATTCTCCGACGACCTCAAGGATCTTGCATGTGACTCATGGAGAAAAAGAAAGCGTTGTTTGAGATAAGAAGGGGCTAGAGGATTAAACAAGATATTGTACAGAAGAGAAAGAATGTGAGCATTCCGACGAAGTCGTATGGGTAACCACTTGAGCTTAGCACGAAACTCAGAAACATGATCATATTTGCGTAGTCCAAATATAAATCTTATACAGAAATTTTGAAGACGCTCAAGTTTATTTAATTGGTCCTCAGTGAGATCAAGATAGCTGACATCGGCATAATCAAGGATAGGGAGTAGGAGGGTTTGCGAAAGTGAAATCTTCGTGGTAATAGGTAGAAAATTGTGTAACCTTCGCAAGGACCTTGCCGAGGCAAACAGCTTCCGACTGAGTTCTCGAAGCTGCGGACCCCAGGTGAAGGACTTGTCCAGATATAGGCCAAGGTTTTTGACTGAGTCACTGTAGGGAACAGTAATACCGTCACAGAAAACGGATGGTAGTTGGACCCAGTCCAGTTTTGAAATCATCCTGGGGCTGCCGACAACAATGACTTGAGTTTTGGAAGGATTAACCTTCAATCCATAGGCTTTGCTCCATTCACATATGTGTTCGATATCACTGTTAATTACTCCAATCGCATCGACCATCTTGTCCACGGGTGCCCGAGTATATATTTGCAGATTTGTATTGTATACTTTTTCTCCCAAACATGACCTCCACGCGGGCGGAGCCGCGAGCAACAGCTAGTGCTATATAAAACTTTGTTTATTACAGGTCTTTGTCACACTTTACAAATATATATTTAGAAACTAGTACTGTAGAGAGTCGTCCTGCTGAAAACGAGTCCCACCTCCGTTTCCCTTTTTTTCTCTTGATGTTGACAGTTGTCAAATTTATGAAAACCTAAAGAGTATTTCAATGAAGATCGAAATGAGGCGACAACAATAGTGGTAGTTTAGGGATCAGAAAATGAATATGCCCCTTTTTATCCCGGAAAAATGCACGCACCCTATGGGATAGCAAAATATAGAAAAGTGTAATAGCTTAAGATGCCTCCATGGATTGTATACCTTTCTTTCCAAAAATAACCTCCACGCGGGCGGAGCCGCGAGCAACATCTAGTTTAATCATAAATAAAGAATTCATAGTCATTCTTATTGACTGCCTTGGCACTGTTGTAATTTCGTACGCTATACGACTGCTGTCCTGAGGTATTGGGTTTGACCCGGGTCAGACTAAAGTGATATCGGGTTTTTCTATCACGAAATACTCAGTATCAGCCCGGAGTCTGGAATTGTGCCCGCCTACAGACTCTCCTTCTATCATGGGACGTTAATAAACTCAGCGAAATATGTGTGTACCGGTGACACCCCTTTGGAGATTACAGGCGCGAGTGCATTATTTCAGCCTTTCATGTTTTTTTATTCTGTCACGGCAAAGTGACCACACTGCACCTGATGGTAAGTGCAATGCCTTTTCGTTATTCAAATGAGTTGCTAATCTTTCTATTTACTTACTCTATGGCTAACACCATTTAAGCCGGGAGGTCTTAAGTTTTGACAAGTGTACCCAGATGTGTCCTCTAAGAGTCATGTGATAATAGAACATGATTGAACATGTACTACATTTACCCGCGACGTCCCCTGTTTATCTCTTATATCCATATTTGTATAGTAATTTAAACTAGTGGTCCCGGGCAGACGTTGTCCTGCCATAAACCGCCTTCTCTGTGGACCGAATTTTCGTTGAAAAAATAAGGAATTCAGATCTCGACAACAGTGCCACCTAGCGGATCTAAACTATCCTATCTTGTAAGTTGGACCCAACCACACACATACACAAAATTTCATTCAAATCGGTTGAGTGGTTTCAAAGTCTACAACTGACATAGGTAGAAACAATTTTTGTGTTTTATATTTCATACTTTAATTATTCGGTTCAAAATCCTAATAACACCCAACAGTCACACACAGAACTAACCCCATATTAAATCAAACCTGTGTCATTTATATCTCAAAACTTCGAGGGACTACGGTCCCACAACACCCAGACACTATATTCTTGTCACACAAACATTTCTCGGTGCGGGGACCGAACCCACGGCCTCTGACACAGCTAGTTACTCGCTGCGTCAAAGAAACTGTCAATAAGAATATTCCATAAGCATACCGAGGTACTTTTTCATTTTCGATGGTCTTGTTTTTCAAATCTTAATATCATTCAATTAAAAACCACGATTCAATTCTGAAGCACGTAGTAGCAAAGCGCAACGCTTCCCATATACAAATACATATGACAGGCTTCGTGGCACAGTGGGTGAGTAGCCGGAAGTAAACGAAAAGCAGTAGGTTCGATTCACGTACAGAGACAGAGATCGTAGTCCCCCGTAGTTGATGACCTAGTGAGGCCAGGACTATGTGACTATTAGGTGTATTTATTTATGTTTAGCTGGACTATCACCTGTCACTATACCAGGTTTATCTCCACGGGTACGGCAACCAGGCGTAAGCAAGCGCCACTAAGAATTCATTTACATACATTTGAGATAAATTAATTATCTTAGTTAGTGCATATACATACATTACTATTTCAGATAAATTAATTATATTAATTAATATGAATTTTAATACGCACTCACGCCTGTAATAAAGGGGTAGGCAGAGGTACTAATACACCCATATTTCACCGTACTTATTACCGTTTCATCTGCTATGGAGCGAACATTACGCCATGCCGGCCACAATTCCAGACTCCGGGCTTATACTGACTATTTCGTGAATGAAAACTCTATATCTCTTTATCCTGACCTGGGGATCGAACCCGACACCTCAGCACAGCAGTCGTACCGCGTAATATTACAGCTGTAGTATTAGTCGAGGTGTATAATGATATTTAGTATAATACTGTTTAGAACTGTAGTTAGTTTTTTCCATGGACATAGAAATTAAACTTTTTTTTTTTTTTTTGTCGCGGGGAAAGCGTTTTATTACTACCGCCCGCTTCGGGGGGAAGCGGAATAAGAATAAAACGGTTATGCTGGACTAGCCGGTCTTACGACCCAGCATCCCCCTCGCCCGGATGATGGCTATCCGGGCAGCCGCTGGGCCGAGTCCCTACCCCCTATGTACACCCCACCCGACACTACCAGCTAAAACCCCGCGGTGGCCTTCTTCGGCGCTTACGGAGCGATCCCGGGGTATTCTAAGGAGTGCTAGAATTGCTGCCGGAACCGCCCCTGCGCGGTGCTGCGTAGCAGCCCAACATAGAAATTAAACTGAGCAATATATTCATAAAATTGAGCAATTTGTAGAAAGAGACAAAGCGACTGTGCGGCCAATACCTATTTCTTTTCGCTCCTGCACGTCTGTGATGAAGACCAATAAAAATTCTAGAAACAGACAACTACTGGCCGCACGTTTGCATTATCTCTCTTTTTTCGTCGGAAGTCTAGAGATGCGGTAAGATGTTTGGTCGTGTTACAGCCTTCTGAGTACTCTGACACTAGACCCTCGACCGCATCTTCACCTTCTTGCATATGGCGTAAAGTGAAGAAGCAGGCCGGCATGATTGGGTTGAGTAGCGGGGGATAGTTTCTCGCTACTCCATACTCTAATTGGACGGCACTGCGCTTACCATCAGGTGCAGTGTGATCAAATTGCCGTGCCCGGATATAAATAAAAAAAATCTTTTTTCTGCCAGTATTCACTTAATAGCTGGATAGAGAGCGCTTAGTCCATTCTCTATGTCTATGGTTTTTTCTACAGAATGGATGTCTCGACTGGGTTGCTACCACTGGATATATTCGGAGCGGTGCCCTCATTGATCATATCTTGTAACCCTTTTCTGTCAATTGACAACTACCCATTCCAACCGATCTGAATGTCTTCTAACTTAATTCTTAATAAGCAGATTTATAAAAATACACACATAGTCCTGACCGCAATAGGTCAATCTGTATCGTGGGTATCAAGAACTACGTGGGACTACAGTCCCACAACAAATATCTGACTATCCCACAAACATTTGTCGAGGTGCGGGAATCGAACCCACGGCCTGTCGGTTCCCAATCGGCTACTCACACGCGGCACCACGGAGGCGGTCTAATCTATTATAATATATCCAATAAATGTTGTCGATAATAATCTTAATGTGTTTTTAATAAATAAATACACTTAACAGTCACACACGTAGTTCTGATCCCACACTAGGCCAAACCTGTGTCGTGGGTATCAAGAACTACGAGGGACTACGGTTCCACAACACCCAGACCCGAATCAAATATCTGTCTGTTACACAAAAAATTGTCTCGGTGTGGGAATCGAACCCACAGTCTCCTGTTTCACAATCGGCTACTCGCCCGCAACGCCACAGAGGCTGTCAACGTAATGTGAACTATTTTTGGTTACCTACTCTTAGGAACTATTTTATCAAATAATTCAATTTATTTTGTCAACTACTGTTTATTTTATCTTTAATGATATAAAGAAACTACTACTGAACCGATTTTGAAACCCCGTTTATCAATTAGAGGCTACAATATCCCTGAAAGCTATAATATTTCCAATAAAAGTGAGACTTCAGAAATTAATTGACTAACCAGCTAATTCAAAACATGATTTGAACGGCCAAAGAACGCGCAGCAAGTCGTTTATTGTGGGAAAAAAACAACAAATAAAAATACCAAAACATATTTATTTACACATAATATACAGATATTTACATTAATGCATGTTAATATGGTTACGTGATAATGAATCATAAAAATTTATTAAATTATATTAAATATTGTAAATTATAAATACAACAATTGAAACAATAATATTATTGAAATGAAATGATCCATATAATTCAATGAATAATTTTATTTATATTTTAATTAATTTTTATGATTTACTTTCTACGTAATATAACAACAAACATCATTAACTTATTTACAAACATTTATATATTTAATACAAGCGTAATATAAAATATTTGTTACTATTCTTGGACACGGGCGTTTGTCACAATATGGTAGTTGTCTCTGCTTGAATTTTTATATTATTTTATACATTACATAAAATTATACAAGAAAGAAATATTAAAAACAGAATCAAAATTTTGTAAAAAATTTGACTGTCATTAAATTTATTAATATGAGCAAAAGTGGACGCGTAGAATTATCTATCTCTTACAAACGCCTGTAATGTCAATGATAAGGGGCCGTGACGTCACGATTCACCTTTTGACAACTACCCTTTCCATTCGATTCGCGTATTAATTTTTAAGCGGGTTTCCAAAATTACCTCAATTTTGGTAATATAACTTACTGTGAATAATCAAGCCAACTACCGTATTGCGATGTCACCAATATTTTAAAACTATGAGGTTTCATACAAAAATGTTTTTGCAATGGAAATAAGTCTCAATATATTATATTTTATTTATATGGCAGTGAAACTACTTATGGCGCGTTGGGCGAATGTTGAATGGGTGAAAGCTTATGAGTTCGCTTTACCGCTGTCATACTAGTAAATTTGTAGCTATAAGTATTTTTATAATGAAATTGATATGAAAACTATACTAATGTTAATGTGTTTAGTTTACGAATTCTGATATTTTAATTTTCGATACTACAATTAATTTTGAAAATCACAGTTGCATATTGATATCAGTTCTAAGTTTTCTCGGCAATCCGCAATGATTGCAAATTTTGGTTTTTTGCCTGAAGGTAGGCTAGGCACCCACCATCACCAGCACCCACCCATCAGCCGAGCTCGATCGATACCGAAGATTTAAAAGACTTTATTAATACCATATGACTTTAGACTTGTTTCCATTGTAATATTACGTAACATAGACTGGCACATTTCATATATAATTTATACGATAAATAGTTAATTTATTTGGTATCAAAAATGCTTAAATATCACTCGAATAAGTCCATTTCGATATTTGACGTAAACACCTGATTTAAATTGATTAATTCAAACAAAAATTATTACATACATACAATCGCTCATACCTGTAATCCTCTAAAAGAGTGGAGTTTACCAGTACACTCACATTTCTTCGACCCTATTACCGCCTCATGTGATAAGGGCGAGCCTATCGCCATACCGGGCACAATTCCAGACTCCGTTTGATTTTGTCTGCCTGTCGCACGTGGTACGACTGCTGTGCTGATGTCTCAATCGATCCCGGGTCGGGTAAAAGTGATATTGGGTTTCTTTACCACGTAATACTCAGTATCAGTCTGGAGTCTGGAATTGTGTCCCGTATGGCGATAGGCTCGCCTATCACATCATGGATGGTATAAATTCAGCGAATTGTGTGTGTATTGGTTACATCTCTGGCTAACCCTTCTAGGATTACAGGCATGTGTGCGTAAATCGATGATACAATAGAAGAGCTTCCTTAAAATGTCTAAATTAAGAGATCTTTAGATATTTTGTTGTCCAACATTATTTAACAATATTGTCAGTTTAATTGTGACAACAGAAGATGGTTGATAACAATTTAATTCTACAGAAAATATTGACTATTGGCGGCCTATTTTATTTAAGCGACATTTTTGAAAGGTTACATGAGAGAAAGGTTTTTTGATATCCGAAAAAAAACACTACAAGATTACTATTGCGTGGATATTAGTAAAGCATTCAGGAGCATCAATTTCTAAAATAAATGTGCTCTGAAAAATGAGTTTTATAACCCGTTGAATTGGCACCAAAAATTGCACAAAAAAGATTTGCTAATTCTGAATATGTGTACCTATAACTCATGATCGCAAACAAATCCAAAAAGCGCCTACCATCGATATAATTGCGTTCTCATTATAAACGGACGCTGCTTACCCAAATTCTGTAAACTTAAAAGCCCATTTATTGTAAAGTCAATTAGTAAACCTTCAAGCTCAATAATTAGGGTAATATATTACGTCGAATAAAACTTATTCTTAATCCTTTTGGGATCGTGTTATAGTAATGAGGTATTTATGTTTGTTTATGTGAAATTTGTAATCAATGTTATTATCAAGCGATTTCTTTAATATGTTTACTGATATTCGGGACACTTTACCAAAATAATTTAATTTTTTTACATTAATGTTTCTGTTTAATTATTTCTCTTTTTACACTGACTTATGTGTTTTTATTTATCGAGATCAAAAATATTGAAGTGGAAATTTTCTTAGGCATGGGCGATGCTTTTTGAATAGCTACAGTCTTATGAGTTCACGTGGGCATGCTGTTATAGCAGTATGTTTGTGGCTATAAGTATTTGTTTCATGTATATAATTATTGTGATGTCGATACATGTGAAATCAGATGTTAATGTTTTTAATTTACAAATGATGATATTTTCAATATTGTCATTCCATAGTTTTAATTTTTCACTTCTGTCGATAGTCCCACATTGTTTCAAATAGGGTTTTTGCTTTGATAAACAGACGAGCAGACGGGCCACCTGATGGTAAGTAGACACCGCCGCCCATAGACTTCTGCAATGCCAGGGCACAGCAAAGCCGCTGCCTACCGTAGTATTTAAACCATGTATTTACGTCAAAAATATCTCTCTTCACTGCACTAAGTACGCGTCTAATTTCACCTAAACAACAGTTCACATTTCTCAACTTGGCTCAGAACCCTACCGATCCGTTCGTGCAATATCTTTGAATTCTTTTCTGGCAGTGGCGGCAGGATATCTCTGATCACTGCATTATTTTTTCTATGGAACATCTCACTCAACTTACTGCCTATAGATTGAGCGGTGAAAAGCTCTTTCAGCGAATCGATAGTCCTTCTTCGAAATACACATAAATTGTCCAACATTAAGCTGTGGTACATATTATATTTTTTCAATAGTCTATAGCCGTGTAAAAGTCCCGATTCATTATCTAGGAATAGTAGAAGTCCGCTATCCATTTTCCTGGCTAGATTATGGGCTGGTCCATCCATTATGTTAGCGTTCCATTGGTAATTAAACAGATTATTCACAATACGATCCAAATTTGCTGTTAGGTAATCGAAAATAATCAAATCCGACCACTGAGCTAGCTCTAGGAATAATTTCTTCATCTTCTCACCCAGAGCCATGTCGATATGGTCGAAATTTTCAATATTTTCATTCACTTGTTTGGTGGTCTTCGATCGTAATTTCTCCAGAAATATTTCCTTAGTGGGTTCGACTGTGCTGTTCTCACTCAGCGTCATTCTCAGCACGTCGAATTTATTCAGATGTCGATTTGCAGGTTTGAAAATATCAGGTATTGTCGCTGATTCTAAGCTAGGTACGTATTGTGTTAAAACAACTGCTCTGTTAGAACTCCATTGTATGTTGGTTATCTCATGCGCTACATTTCTCCATAAATCATCTTTCAAATCAACAATTTTGATCACTGATGGCGCCAAATTAGTCAGATTTAGTAGCCTTCCGACGTAAAAACTGAATATCTCTCCTTGAATTTGGTCTGTATTCTGTCTATATCTGACACAGGCTCTCGTCCCGTCTTTGAAAGTGACCAGTCTATTTTGCATCCTGCCACATCCTACTTCCATTTTTACAACCTCACTTGAACCCACAAACTGCTCCCATAATTCAGCTGTATTTTCACCGTATCCTTGAGGCATGGAATCTTCTATTTCTGGACCCCAAAAGACATTGTCATACAAAACAGTCATTGTATTTGGAATACGACTGTCATTTTTGACATCTTTTAGAATATTGTCTAATTCTTCTGTTAATTCTTTTGGATATTCTTCTTTTATTCTATTATCTACAAAAGATACTGCTGATATCCTCTCGTCTATATGTGGATTTTCTATAGTTTTATTTAATGGATTCTTAAAAGGCGTATTGGATGGACTAGCTCCCATCAGGATTATTCCTGTAGATAATCCGAAGACGAAGCTTATTACTACGCTGACTAGACAATAGCTGTACAGAGTTGGGTCTCGTTTCTTCATGTCTCTGTGCTTTATGTTATATATAACATAGTTGTCCATGTGTGAATCTCTCTCTAGTTCGTCCAGGGTTGGTATTCTGTTACATTCTGTTTTCTCTTCTTGTGCCATGTTGAATTACCTTGAGTTCATCTTATTATCTGTAACAACAAAAAAGCAGATTAATATACGTTTTCCGACTTATTGTTATGGATCACCTGATATTAAGTGATCCACGCTAATTCATTATGCGGAATCAGACGGCCTTAAGGGGAATAATGCGTTTCACGAGGAGTAGGTATTTTTAGAACCAGTAGTACCCAGAACAAGACTAAGATTCGAGTCTTGTGTTGTGGATATCAGGGACTACGACAGACGCAGGGTCTCACAACACCCAGAACCCGGACACAAATATCTGACTGTCACACGAACATTTGTCCCGGTGTGGGAATCGATCCCACGGCCTCTCGTTTTACTCGGCTACCGCTGCGTCCCGGAGACTGTTAATTTGTCTATTTTTTTTCATTATATTTACAGTAATATATCCTCTTACTATCTAACTAGAAAAATGTTTGGTCGGGTGTTGTGGGACCGTAGTCGTAGTTCTTGATACTCCCGATACAGTTTCGAACTTGCGACTTTCGTCTCAGTGTATATAACTAAGCTATCACTACTCTTTATGAGTATAAAAAAATTACGCGGCCTACTGAACACTCCTTTGCATTCATTAAGATTAAAAAGGCGTGTAAACCCCGACGTGTAGTAAACACAATAATTATTCAGTTAGTTAGTGGTTTAACTAATATTTCAATTTGTTTGGTCGGTGTTTCCGAGACGGGTGCTCCGCCCCCTACATCTATAGAGTTGATACAACAAACTCGTTATAGGAATGATAGTTTTACCTTCATTTTTTATTTGATTTATTTAACTTTATTATTTATTTACGTTTATTGAGTTATCTTTTCATTATTATTATAATATCTTAAGTAAGTCTCCGTATATTTCGTGCCTAATTATTTTTTCTAAATAAAAACACAACCGATCTCTTTTATATGGGTTGTCAATTTGAGAATACCTTCACCATTAATCCCATATTTGTAATGCATACGCGAGTTTAATAAATACATTTGTTAAATTATTTGAAGTAAAGTGAACTCGTGCCTTTCAAACGTTCTAAGCCAGTTTATAAAAAGTAGTTTATTTCTCATGCATTCCTCAACGGCGTACCATATTTATTTTAGATATTTGGATCTGCAGGCGATAGTTGGCTGTTAATTATCGCTCTAACGGTGAAGGAAAACATCGTGAGGAAATCTGTATACCTGAGAATTCTCTTACGAATGTCAAAGGTGTGTAAAGTTTACCAACTCACATTAGTCCGTGGTGCACTAGGGTCTAACCCCTCATTAGCAGAGGAGGCCTGTGCCCAGCAGTGGGACAATGTTTAACACAGGGCTAGTATTATATTAGAACTTACTAGAGGATATAGTTTTATCAGACAGAACTAAACTAATTTGCAAAAAAACTCCGACGTCATTGTAATAACTCCATATAAATCCCCAGCGCTAGTTAACAAGGCATTTTTTGTGCCTCTCTCGGTCGGACATGATTTTTTCCCGCCTTTTTACTACTAATATAATAAATAGAATGGTTCGTTAAGGTTATTGGCTTTTAGTTCGGATTCGAGTCCTGTTTATTGACTATTTATATAAATAACAAATAGTGTCGGCATAGTAGTTGTTATAGAAAGAAAATCTATAAAATCCATGGAGACATATATTTCATCTTTTTATATTATGCTATCCCATAGTAACCGTGCATTTTTTCCGGGATAAAAAGTAGTCTATGTCATTCTCTGACCCCTGAACGAAAATTGAAAATAAATAACTAAAGAAAAATGATTTGTTTCGTAAAAAACAAATCTATCCCACCGGAACCATAGATTTTCCGGGATAAAAAGTTAGCCTATGTCCAATTTATAAACTATCTCTGTGCAACCAGGTCGGTTCAGCCGTTCTGGCGTGATTGATTAACAAACAACCATCCATCCAAACATTCGCATTTATAATAGTAGTAAAATAGATAATTTAAATCTATGATGAGGTTAAAAGATGCGAACTGTGAAGTCCTAAGTTAATTTCCCCGCTAGTTTGTACTTTGAATTTTCGGGTTTGGAGGTCGGCATGATTGCGTCGAGTGTCGAGGTATAATTTTCTCTCACTACTTGATACTAACTGTACAATGGGCACCATCAAATGCAGTGTGGTCACTACTTCTGGTCTAAAAAATGTGTTTATCGTAATGCTACCTGCGTGATTTTTTTTTCTGGCGTATCAAGCAGTGATAGTCAACTATGCCCTGCTACTCAATACAATCATGCATTCTGAGTAGCTTTTTTTAACTGCGCTTAAAGGAAACAGGTCTATGGAACGTGGAAACGCGGTAGCTGGGAAACTTCCACAGACTTCCACTTGATGGTGCAGCTGAAATGTGAATTTGTAAAATTTTCAAAGATATAAGATGTTTGAAACTAACTTCGAAAAGACTAAATTATTACAGGCCTGTATCGCACTGCTACACAGGCTTTCTCTACTAATGAGAGTCAGGCCTAATAAAAATCAAGCAAGCGATAATTAACAATCAATACGTAAAAGAATATTTAGTTTTGAACCTACGACTCCTCTTGGCAGTCCGTACCACCCAAGCAATGAAAATATTAAATGAATTTCAGTTGTCATAAATAGTTTAAGACTTTAAGGATAGTATACTCAAACGTGAACGTGGGTGGGTAGTAACAATGGCCCGCTTATTGAGTTCTATTATTTGTATTATTTATTGTTATTAAAGACTTGGAATTTATGGTTCAGGATATATTGAAACGGCTTTGAGAAAGCGGGTGTTCATTGTTCAAATCTACGCTTGTGTAACTGTTTTTGAGGACTGAATATAATAGCGTACACATGCTAAGAAAGCAGCAAGATTCGAATCTGATACTCAAAATGTGTGATGAGTTGCCACGGATTCGCATAGGCATATATCACATCATGGGATGGAATTAAGTCGGCCAACTGGCAGACCTACGAGTACCTACACTTACAGAGATTCAGAAGTAAGATTATGTTGCGGTATTATAATCTCACTCATAGACCCGTAAAGAAACGAGCCGAAAAATCTAAACATACTTTTCTCATTAAAAATTATCAGACATTTCTATCAGTTTACAATATTGACATTTTACATAAAGTCCAAGTCAGCACATAAATCCACTGAGACCCGGGATGGTCGTGATTTCAAATACTATTGTCTGATCACAATCGGTTTCCCATATATGGATTCTTTCCAATCTGATGCGAGGACTTCCGGGTTGGGGAAAGGTCGGTGACCTTAGATTGATTGTGAACTTAAAAACAAATTATTATCTTAAAAGACTATGCAGCATCACACAGGAGTAATACAACTTCAGACACAATAGGGTATTTTTTTAATCAACAAGTTACATTACCTGAAACCTATTATCGAAAAAATGTTATGAATCCGAACAAAAATAAGTAAATTGGACGCCATTACAATCTGCTGGAAGGGGTAATTGTCAAATTGTTTCATGATTGTGTTGAATAGTGAGGGATAGTCTCTCGCACTTGGTACCCTGGACGGCCCTGCATACCATCAGGTGCAGTGTGGTCACTTCACCGTGGATTAAAAAAGACGAAATATTCGTAAATCACACAAACATTGGTCTCGAATCGACCTCGTTCAGCCGACATCGCGGAGGCTGCTAAAGGAATAACACTCGAAATCTTTGAGCGACAGTGCGACTGATTATTATATATGATTCAGCGTTTTCATATTTACACTGGCTTATATAAACAATATGCCTATCAACGCAGCTGTAGGCCCTTATAGCTCAACCATTAGTTTATCTCACATATGTTCGCTAGGGAAAAATATTTATGTGACAGAATGTAGCGCCTCTAGTGGTTACGTGAGACACTAAACTTGGTAATATAAATACACTCAACAGTCACACATAGTTTTGAAGTCCTAGGTAAAATCTGTATTGTATCAACTACGAGGAACTACGGTCCCACAAGAACCGAAAAATAGCTGGTGGTAGGATATTCAGCGACCACCGTACACAGAGTGTAAAACCCGCCACAGTCACACACGCATGTGTGTCGCGTTCCGGGGTCAGCCAGTATACATCCTGTTTTGTCGGGGGTCTAGAGTTCGGGTACGATGTTTGGCCGTGTTGCGGCCTTCTGAGTACTCTGACACTAGACCCTCGACCGCTTCTTCAACTCCTTGTCCCGTGGCGTAGTGTGAAGAAGCTACGCAGCAAGCCGGCATGATTGTATTGGGCAGCGAGGGATAGATTGTCTCTCGCTACTTGATACTCTAACTGGACGGCACTGCGCTTAACATCAGGTGCAGTGTGGTCACTTTGCCGTGCCAGGATAAAAAAAATATTGGTGGCGATAAACTTAGATTGTAATCACTAATCAGAGAATCGAACCAAGAACCTTACGATTCAAAATGAACTAGACTAAAGAGAGTTATAGGCAATATTTATTTTATTTTTAAGGTCATGACAGCGTGGAGTAACCAACGATTCAAGATCTTGTCTCTGGAAAGATACAAAAAATTGAAGTATCGACGAGGTTATCGCTTCAAATAAATATCAACCTTATTACCAATGTTGTAATAAAAGAATTCAAATAAACTGCAAACTGGAGTTACAACTTCTTTGAAACTGGAATAGTTGATGCGCATAAAAATGTGTTTTATGACAATCACGTTAACGTTTAAATTTGCTCGAGGTGTGTTGTAAATAAGACTTTTTGCTATCGATACGGGTTACCGTTGCCTCGGATTGTATTCCATACTTGACATTTTCAAGTTTACTTTGATATTTGTATGATTTGAACGAAATGCTAGCAAACGAGTAAGCAGGTCACCTGATACTCTCATCTATACATAGCATAGAAGTGTCCCTATCTGTCTGTTTATCCGATAACTTCTAAACCAGGCAATAGATTTTAATAACGGTTTTCACCATCATATAGATATTTTTTTCCGTTTTATATGTATAGTACATCCTAATTAATATTTCGTATGTCCTAATAATAAGGATATTTCGGAACCAAGTTGAAAATTTACTTCCATGGTTTACGTAGACTAACCCATAAGATATACAAAAACCATCTTACGCGCTAAATATTTTCCTCCTATTACGCAGTTTGCAATTATTTAAATCTAATTTAAAGAAAGAAAAGGTTTTTTAATGTCGGATGTTACCGTACCGGTGATGCATTTGCACCCGTGTTAATCTGGTCCGGGTCGCCAGTGTATTTATAAAACACTCGTTATTTTCAACCTATAGGCATTGTCTCATTTTATTTACCGAATTCGCATGTGTCATTTCGTTTATTAACCATAAAATAAAATTTATTTATTCTATATGCTTGGCTAAAATTTTCAAGTCGCTCTCTTTATTATTTAAGTATTTACTCTTTTTATAAAGCTTCAAACTCGATCATAAAATCTGGAAATTATAGCCCTGGTTACAACAATGACTGGCACAATATGACCTAGATCGGATTACAGACCAGTTCGGTTTACTACCTAGGGCTTAAATCGAGATTCTATGCTTACTTTTCTGTAGGTTTGTATTGAAGTTATAATTTGATTTTTTTTAAAATCATGGCAGCGATATTCTGGTCGTATGTTTGAACCAAGCACAAAATCGCATACACCTCTGACTTTTCGAGTTTCATGTATGTTCATTGTTAATATTAACTTGCATTAAAGGTGAAAGAAAACATAATTCGTCCGTTGTAGACTAAGGCCTAACCCCTCATTAATAAATTGAAAATTAAAATTAATTGGATGCGGTCGAGGGTCTAGTGGCAGAGTACTCAAAAGGCCGCAAAACATCGTACCTCAACTCTAGACTGCCGACAAAAATCGGATGTACACTGGCTGATCCTGAAATGCGACACACTTGCGTATGCCACTATGACGGGTTTTACACCCTGGTGTACGGTGGTCGCTGAATATCCTACCACCAGCTATTTGTTTAGGTTGTTGTGGGACCGTAGTCCCTCGTAGTTGATACGAAACAGGTTTGCCTTATAACTTCAGAACTATGAGACTGTCAGGTGTATTTATTATATTACCAAGTTTAAGATGTTTAACGGTGGTCGTTATCCGGGCGGTTATGAATATCCTACCACCAGCTGACCTTCGGGGATAACAAGGCTTGTATGATTTTTTTGGCTGCCTGGATATCACGCACCTCGCAACTTCCATCAACCCACTGGCATGTTATCAAATATTTTAGCAGTTAGTGCCACAGGGCTATTTACCAAGAACCAGGGGGCTGTTGCGATGTGTATACCCGATAGCTGACGGACGATAGCAACTACAATATACTTTGGGTTCTTTATATTTTATATCCCACTGGATACGGGTCCCCTCTACTAATGGGTGTTAGATCCTAGTCCACCACAATAATGAGGGTAGACTCCACATACCTTTGAAATATATCGTCATATTGACACGTATCAATCGTAAACAGTTTTTGTTTTGCTATAATTGTAAGTATTCATATTATTTGTAAATTAATATTACATGTTCGACAAAAATACAAAAGACCTACGGCTGAGTTTCTTGGTGCTTCTTCTCAGACTAGTGGGTATTTCCGAAGCACCGGTAGATAAACTTAATCCAGACGTTTAAAAAGTGCTCCTAGTGGCCTAATTTACTAAATAAAAGATTTGATTTGATTTGAATACTTATGAGAGTTCTCAGGTGTGCAGATTTCTTAACGTTTTCCTAACCGATAATTATTAACAACGAATACACACGTTACTTCAAAACATCAAATGCCATATGAGCAGTATAATAATATGACAGCGTCTTGACCGTGTGTGGGGTCAGGAATATGTGTTGTTGGTGTATTTATAGCTTTTACATTAAATAATGAGTTAAAGAAAGTATTAAAAAGGTTTTGGTAGCATACGGATCCCTAATTCGAAAAAAAGGGTCCAAACGAGCTAAGAAAACACAGGTATACATGAGTTATATGGACTTAGGCATTTTGGGTATGGATAGCAAAAAAATCGAAGTCTTTTACCAGTATGTGAGTTTTATGGTTGTATTTTTGTTTATGCAAATTAGCTTGGTTATCTACGTTGCATATATTATTACCCGGTGCAACTGAGTTAACTGATAAATCTCTACTAATAAAAACCAACATTACACTTCACATATCTTCATTATTACAATTTATAAGAAGGATTTTTTTGTCTGCTATATTACTAAGATCAGATTTTTTTATTGTCTAATTGATTTTCTGTATCTTTATTTTCTTGTCGTTCCTATTTACTACGTGTTTTATTTTTTGTTTATTTTGTGTGTATTTTTTAGCTATACCTGCGCGCACTCTTAACCTACTGTTGTACAAAGCTGGGAGGAGCCAACTGAAAACCAGTGTATTATACACTGAGTTGGCCCCTCGCCACATACATATTGTTATTTTGCTTGTATCTTTCTGTTAAATGTATTATTGTGTTTTATATGTATTGTGGCAAATAAATGGTTTCATATTTGATAAATTATCTTTGAAAGCAATTAATTCACCTGTATTGTATCAAGGACTATGTCGGACTACGGTCCCACATATTCATTACACGAGACTCGTAACTAGAAGTTAGTTCGGGTTTTTTAATTTTAATTTTGCACAGGAAACAAACAGTACTATATTTGTATTTTAATATTTATGCTATATTCACAAAAAAAAATTGTGTAAAACTAATTTTACAGGTTCTATCGCGGTTTGGTTTACCATATTAATCTCGATGTTTCGTTAGCTTATAGTCTCCCTGACTGAATCGTAAATCATCACGAAAATATATTCATTTGTTTAATTTTACAAAAATATGCAATTTTGAAAATTCAATTTTATTTACATATTGAATTTTTCTGCCGACAGTACGTTATCTGTCCGGCATATTTGAAATAGCTGGGGTCGGCGGGCGGCCGGCGAGATGTTATCTGCCCGGGTTCGATCCCAGTAGACGTCTCTATTTGTAGGTCCGAGGCTTTATGCATTGTGGTCCATATTGTATTTAAAACATGGACGACTGTAATATTTTTTAAAAGATTTCGAACGTAACAAACGTCCAACTTTATCTATATAAATCAAATGCAAGTATGTTTGTCCTCAATGGACTCCTAAACTATTCATCCGATTATGATGAAACTTTGGTGAGTTGTTATGCATACGCCAGCGAAGGTTTCTGGCACGAAAAAATAAAAAAATCGCTAGATGGCACTGCAGAACATCAACTTCAATGCCGTTCAACCGATAGCAATTAATCAAATTTACTTAAAACATTAACCATTTATTTATCCAACACATATTTACAGAAACAAGATAAAAAAAAAGTATCTAATTTATGCGTGTGTGGCATTGCAACGCAGCAACGTAGCTAGTACAAAATAAAAATTAAATGCTTTTCGTTGGCTCAATTGAGCATGAACGTGGTGGTAGCCTCCGTGGCGTAGCGGTGAGTAGTCTACTGTGAAACGAGAGGTCATGTGGTCGACAACATTTGTTTCGGTTCTGGGTGTTGTGGGACCATAGTCCCTTGTAGTTCATACCCACGATACACGTTTCACCTAGTTTAATCCTGGGATTCTGGTGCTCCTTATTAGACTATAGGGCTATAGAAAATACTGTATTGCCATCGGTCCTTGACACGTTGCAAATTTTCAAGTAAATCTGACGTCTGGAACGTGGTGAAAATTACGCTGAAAGATTCCGTTACATACAAACAGGTGAAGCTTATATAAAGCATGTAATAGTGTTATTTCAATGTGTTATTCGCATAAGCTTAAAAAAACATTATTATTTACAAATATTTTTATCAATTTTAATAGCTTGGTCACAGATCTCATCTATTAATCAGGAGTCTAACTATATTCCGTATGTGTACCACTACTGATGGTAAGCGCAGTGCCGTCAATTTGGAGTATCAAGTAGCGAGAGACAATCTATACCCCACTACACACAACACAATCATGCCGGCCTGCTTCTGCACACTACGCCATGGGCAAGAAGGTGAAGAAGCGGTCGAGGGTCTAGTGTCGGAGTACTCAGAAAAAAACTCGCAAAACGGCCAAACATCGTACCCAACTCTAGACCCTCGACAAAAACCGGATGTACACTGGCTGATCCCGGAACGCGACACACTTGCATGTGCCACTATGACGGGTTTTCCACCCTGTGTATGGTGGTCGCTATCCGGTCAGATATGAATATCCTATCACCAGCATTTGTATCTGACAGCCTCCGAGCCGCTGCTGTGGAACGAGAGGCTGCGGATTCGATTCCCGGACCGAGACAAATGTTTGTATGAGGGATAGTTGTTTCGGGTCTGGGTGTTGTGGGGACGTAGTCCCTCGTAGTAGTTAACACCCACGATAAAGGTTTAACCTAGTGTGGCTTCAGAACTATGTGTGTAGGTTGGGTATTATTTATTTATATTTGTATTTTTTTCAAAGTTACGTTAGTTAAAATCCATCAAAAGAATTTTATAAAATCACTCAATAGGTAGAAGCCATCGAAATCAGGTGGATCACTTTATTGTATAAATTATTGCATAATAAAGACTCTACTGATGTTTTGAAATGAATTGTAGCGGTTGAGGGACATAAATCAGTCAGTAACCACAAAGCATTCAAACCATCTGTTCTCGTAAGCTTTTAGGCCGTAGAGTCTAGATTATTCTGTATTTAAAGTCTTCTTGGTTGATAGGAGATCAATTGCTCGTTTGGCGAATTTTTTTTTGTTACAAATTCATGGTAATTCAGATCTTGCTATTTGCTGAGCTATTTTTCATAAGCTGTTCCTTACATCAACCTTATTCGATAGTAGATATTTAGTATACCCATTCATCAGTTTTAATATATCAACGCTTAGTATGTTTCTACAAGATAGATCATAATTATTCTGGATTCGAACTTTATAATTCTGGCCTATTATTAAGTAAATAAGTATTGGGTTAATAATTATTCTTCAAAATTCTTCTTATCAAAACTACTAAAATAGTACAGTCCCACAACCTGGCAACACTCGTCTGTCAAATTTCAAAAATGGAACGTCTACAATTAAAAACAAACGTGGCGGACTGTGTGACAGCAAAACGTCTAATTGTGCCCGGATCGTGGCTGCTCTTCGCAGAATAAATGCCAGCGTCTAAACAAAGAGATTCCAACGTCATTAACCTGTGGACTCTTTTTGCGCTCGGCGGCGAACGTTCGGCAGAAATCGGAATTTGAATTTTGTAATACAAACGTTTTGAAATGTCTACGATTTTCTTTTTAATTATGCTTTTTTATGGAGAAGGCGGCCTATGTATTTAATAGTTTGAATGTTTGATTTTGGAATGATATCAATGTCAGTAACTAAGTAGTTTTTGTGTTTGTTTTTCTAGCGGAGACCTACTGCTGAGCATAGACCAGTTTGTATCTATTTATAGACACATATTCCTAGACCCAATTGTAGAATAGAATTTTATTTTGACTCATAACAAAGTTAATATATGATTATTCCACTGCAACTTTAAATAGACGTTTAGTTTGTTATTGACGGAATCTAAATAATGTATAACATTTTATGGATTCCAAAATTATTGATCTCGAGACATAAGATGTTAAGCCTTGTGTCTAGTAATTTCAATAGCTTCAATGTAATTGCTCAGAGCACTGAAGCTGAGAAATCGTCGATCCCGAGTTCCAATTCCAGAGCAATAACAATGGACAAAAAAATTACACGATTAGGCATTTGTGCCTGACATGTTCGCGACCTATCATATCATGGGATAGAAATAAGTTAACTATGGCTGCGATAGGCGAACAGATGTGAGATTATAATCTATGGAAATACATCTAAGAATAGTTCTGATCCAAGACTACGAAGGACTACGGTCCTACCGAGACGCATAACAAATATTTGTGGATTACATTTGTCTCGGTGTGGGGAGTCACCTTATCTAGCCCATTGCTCGAAGGAGGCTGTCAACTCTAGGAATACTCTAAAAGCTGAATACACACATACATATGACCATAAGTCCAACTATCGTAGTTCCACGATGACTACCTCACTGCTAGATGCATTGGTCATACACATACCAATTAATATTCAAGCACATTATACCTCGAGGTGTCAAATATCCCATAGATTAAAGATAAGAGCAGCGTCGTGTCGTTTAAATGAATGCATATTAATGCCCGCCATCTTGACACTTTATGATTACTTTATTTAAGTGTTGCTGCGTAATTCAAATTCTACGACAGTGGTATTTATTTTTAGTTTTATTGATTCGTTGCAGATTCGTTTTAAAAGTTATATACATTTTGTATATACTGTTTCACTGCTGGAAGTCTTTACATTAAGGTAAACGTCAAAATTAAGCCGAATTCCAAGAAAATTTTGAAAAATTAATATACATAACAATACATGTTAAATATGTCTTGGCATAGATGTTAACCGAAGTTAGTTAACATGAAATCAGTTTTTTGACAGTTCATTGTTGACCACATTGGACAATGATCGTCACTTTGAGTTTTCAACACAGATACGCCATGCCTGCATGTCACCCGGGTTGTTTGCCCCCGCCAAAAAAAATTCAAGACAGTAAATCTTAACCTTGAATAAGCTTTTTTTGAATTTCAAATTTCTACTCGTGACATCTTTTCCTACAATATCTATCCGACCGTTACTGATTGTCATTGTTATGCGTGCCTCGTGACCTCTTAATACTGCCCTGAACGGGTCAAGAGTCACGAGCAGACGAACAAATTTTTATTATGCATTCCATTGAAAATCACGATTTCTTTGAGTGAATGGTTTTGATACGTAGACGCTATAGGGCGGGTAGAGATGTAGATGACTCGCGATCAGACAAGCTCATTTTTTATAACAATATTGTACAGCCTCCGTGCTTCAGAGGTTGAATCGGCTGTGAAACGAAAGGTCGTGGGTTTGATTCACCGAGGCAAATATGTGACAGACAGATTTGTTTCAAGGTGTTGTGGGACCGTAGTCCATCATCATCAAAAATCATGATATTTGTTGGTAAGCGCATCTATTAAGAAAGGCCGAACCAATTTAAATTATTACTATTAGGAATAGATGCTATCATCTATCTATGTATATAGATTATAGGTATATAAAAATCGATGTATGTATGTTCTTCATGGACTCCAAAACGGCTGGAGCGATTTTGATTAAATTTTTAGACATTCTTCAGATTAGCCCAGCGGATGATTCTGTAGAATTTGGTAGCGATCCGCTCCACTGTTTTTTTTGATTTTGGTAATTTTGTGCCATATTTCCCTACAAATTAATACAAAACTAGAAAATCTCTCCTTTTTCTTTAATTTCTGTAAATTCACAATTAAAAGCGATATTAGGGCGAGTCTCTGGTGATTAAAACCAAGAAGTACACAAATAATTAAAACCCAACTGCGAAGAACAGGTATATCAATTCTAAACATGTAAAAAACAAATAAACACATGGTATTGGTCAAGATTATTATTAGTTTGAATATCTAAATTAATGGCGGCAAGCGGCAGCCATCTTGTTTCTAGTGACGTCATCGAGTATAGCCCGCACAATTCAAGAGCATTACAATATCGCGTTTATGACATCTTTTTAGCGGTTTAAACTTTATACAACGAACAATAGATTTATATAGGTACAGCATGGCGCAGGAATGAGTCACTTTCAGAAGCCCCCCAATTTAATGAGACCCCCATACACTGACATTATACTGTGATCGCTTGCTTCCGTATTTGAAACTGTATTTCTAAAAACCTTTTGTTTCCCTCGACATGCTGTAAAATTTATTTGGTAACGGTTTTTTTACTTGTCGCATTAAAAAGGCCTTAACACCTGTAGGTATTTATGTTTCAACTAGCTGTTGCTCGCGGCTCCGCCCGCGTGGAGGTCGTGTTTGGGAGAAAAACTATACAGTACAAAATACCAATTTTCATGCGTTTAACTTAAAAAATGACGGATTTTCTTACAAACTTTCATCCCGTATTTTACACCCTTAGGGGCGGAATTTCCAAAAATCCTGAAACATATATTTTTTATTTTTTACTAAAATGCCAAATACAAATTTTCATGAATTTAACTTTAAAAATGACGGATTTTCATACAAACTTTCATCCCCTATTTTACCCCCTTAGGGGTGGTATTTCCAAAAACCCTTCCTTAGTGGATGCCTACGTGATAAAAGGTACCTACTGTCAAAATTTCAAGTCTCTAACCCCAGCCGTTTAGGCTGTGCGTTGATCGATCAGTCAGTCAGTCAGTCAGTTTCTTCTTTTATATATACAGATATCGTTTGTTTTTACTGTTTTACGATGGTGACTGTTATTTGCTTAGTCTTAATTATATTTAGGAAAACAATAATTTATTTTAAAACTATTAAAATGGATTCAGTAGTATATTTTGAACAAACTTTCAAAGTGTGCGCATATCTATCTATCTATACATTTATAATTACTTGCCCTGACTGACTGATTCATCAACGCCGAGCCTATACCGCTGGGGCTACAAACTTGACATTTTGGCCTTTATCTTGTAAGCATCCACTAAGAAAAGATTAAAAGAGGATTACAAACTAAGATAGGAAAATTTCTCCCCCTAAGAGGCTAAATTAAGGGAAAAACGCTTGTATGAAAGTTCGTCGTTTTCAAAGTGAACACCGCGAAATTTCGTATACGTGCTTTTGGTGAGAAATAAATGTACACATGTATCGGCGTTTTTCAAAGTTGAGTGAATCGGGGGTCGAAAGTATTCTGTCTGTTACCCCGAGGTTATAACTTCGAGGACGTACATAGATAACTTTTTTAAATCCCCTCTACTATCCAGTCTATAAATTTTACGCGGGCGAAGCCACGGGCAAAGCTAGTGTATATATGACAACATAATACTCCTTTTTCGTGCGTGAAACATGTTTATTAATTCAGACATAACCTTAAAGTAAATTAACAACGTAGTTACAAACGGGTTTTTGTTCAAAACGCGCTCAAGCGTTGCAAAAATAAAAATAGTACTGGACGTGTTTCATATTACATTGGTTTATACAAATATGATATTAACATTTTATCTTTTTCATATAGTCTAGCCGACAGGCCCCCAAACTTTTTTGTCTGATAGACCCCTTGCCATGTTTTTCGGTTTTGGGTAGCCCCTATTAATCTAATATTGTATTTTTGAAAATTCGTCAGCTTCAAATGTGTTTTGAATGTCTAACTGTAGTGAGATGTAGAAGAAACCGAAATTAAAACATACGAAAATTAAATGAAGTACGTATATAAGTACGGATATGTTACATAAACTCAATAAGTAAAAATAAACACTGTAGTGGACGAGATGAACCTGGTACTTTGATAATAAATTTTCAATATTTGGTATCAATTTAGTGACATTTATGTAAGAGGTGTGGACCTCCACTTACATCCTACCGAACCTTAATTCATTTTTTCGCTCAAATGGACTACTCATAGGTGGTTGTCGATCCCTGGGGGTCAATATAGACCACTTTGGGTATCATTGGTCTAGCCAGTGGATCACTGTATAAGTGATCATACTCATGGCAAAGCACTCAAACACACGGCCACAATTCGCATCCATCCATGCCAAGAAACCCCAGGTGTGCACTTTCTCCAAATCCCCGTTTTTCCCTTCCCAATTCTTCAGGGTGTTTCACTCTCAATGCGGAATGACCTTAGTGTCCTAGGTATGGATATCCGCTGCGATCTTAATCCAAGGAGTCACATAGAGCGCGTAATATCCGCCACTTCCCGCAGAGTTGGAATCCTGAACAGGGTGCGGTGGTTTTTCACGCCCGGTCAGCTCTACCGCTTATATAAAGCGCAGGTGCGGCCGGGAATGGAACATTGCTCGCACCTCTGGGGCGGTTCCGCAAGGTACCTACTCGATGCCTTGGATGGGTTGCAGCGGCGAGCCATTCGCATCGTGAATGATGCAGACGTGAGAAACAGCCTGGAGTCGCTACAGCTGCTAGGGATATTTTCTGGTTTAGCGTGTTCTACCGTCTGTATCATAGCGAATACTCCGAAAAATAGGGCAGTTTCCTGTATAGATTTTGTACATTATTCGGTATGCAAACGTATTTAATACGCAAAAGAAACCCTTTTCTGAAATCAGTATCAAAATTGCCTGAAAATGCAGGCCACAATATTTATTTTAAACTAGCTGTTGCTCGCGGCTCCGCCCGCGTGGAGGTCATGTTTGGGAGAAAAAGTATACAATACAAAATACCAATATTAATGTGTTTAACTTAAAAATGACGGATTTTCATACAAACTTTCATCCCCTATTTTACCCCTTTAGGGGTGGTATTTCCAAAAACCCTTCCTTAGTGGATGCCTACGTGATAAAAGATACCTACTGTCAAAATTTCAAGTCTCTAACCTCAGCCGTTTAGGCTGTGCGTTGATCGATCAGTCAGTCAGTCAGTCAGTTTCTTCTTTTATATATACAGATATTGGTATGAGCAAAAATGGTTGCGTAGTGGTAACATATCACTATCTCCCTCGCACAACGGCACAGTAATTGCCATTCTGAGAACCGTGACGTCACGGGATATATCATGCATCCTTTTACCACTTCCAGTTTTTCCAGATTTGACTGGAGTCTAATTTACTTATTCTAGTTCGGATTCATAAAATTCTCTCGATATTAGGTTTTAGGTAATGTAACTTGTACATGAAATGAATAAAAAAAAAATGTCAACTACCCTATTGTTTATCCCCTCTCCCTTCCACACCAGAACCACGCGTACTAGCTTGCGGTCCTAATGGTGAGCAGTACCGTCCAGTTAGAGTATCAAGTAGCGAGAGACAACTATACCTTCTTCTTAATCTTACCTGCTGAGTAGCTTCACACTACACCTAAAGGAGCCAGGGTCATTGGAAAAGGGACTACGGTAGCTGGCAAACTGCTCCACAGCTTGATGGTGTGGCAAAGATACGAATTTAAATTCTTTTTTATTCATATACCAACACGGTCCAAATCATTCGTATTTATACATAAAATTGATAACATTGGACAAATTGTCGCCTTTTTATGGCATATTTATTGCCTTGTATTAGGAGTCCGTAATGTACGTCAAAAACCTTTCAATTTAAAACATAAAAAAGTGGTGACCTGGCTAGAATTACCTGATACGGATTTCGTGAATCAACACTGAGTTGTGTGTATTCTATTTCAATTTTATCGTGACTAGAAGCTACACAGCAGACCGGCAAGAATGTGTAGAGTAGCGAGGGATAAATTTTCTCTCGCTACTTAATACTCTGTGAGTTTTCTTCCAAAAAAAAACTTTAAACCTTTCTCCTGTAACTTTTCAAAAATGTAGCTTAAATAGCACGACAACCGTAGATGTATTTAATCTCTACAATCCAAGAATGGAACTCTTGCCATCATATGTCATTCCCTCTCGCCCCAAATACAGAACACATATTCAAGTTTATTTTTATAATAACCTGTCTTAATATATTAAGAATTCGTGTGAAACGACATTCTTTGAGCAAATAAAATATTTGACATCTTACTTTTTTCAAATGTGTCATATTATTTCTGGGGAAATCTGGGTATTGTAATAATTCTAGTCTTTTTATAATACATTAGCAATTCCCTTATTTGATTTACATTTACGCACTCGTGTCTATAATCCTCGAAGGGGTAGGCAGAGGTGTAACTAACACACCCACATTTCGCCGAGCTAACTACCCTCTAATGTGATAGCAGGCGAGCCTACCGTCATACCAGGCACAACTTCAGACTCCGAGCTTATACTGAGTATTTCGTAATAAAAAAATTGTACTGTTACGAAACACGTGTTCTAAATATAAAAATACTAGAATATACAACTTGAACATAGTTACATATCGATTTTCATGCCACCTAGAACTAACTTTACGATGTCGCTGTCGGTGTGCGCGCGCATCGTAAAAATTCACTCTCATCATTTTTCTCCATCGCGCCAAAAGAAGTATAACTTCAAAAACCCTAATATCACTTTTTCGCCATCCAGGGACCGAGACCTAAGCACAGCAGTTGAACCGCGTTGGCAGTAATAATTGAGTCACGGATGCAGTCACTATGACAGACAGATATCCCTCGTTATTTGAAACAATCATGCATACTAAGTAATTTCACACGATGTCTAAAGGACCCATACAAAGTTTTTTTTTTATCCTGACACGGCAAAGTGACCACACTGCACCTGATGGTAAGTGGAGTGCCGTCCAGTTAAAGTATTAAGTAGCGGAAGACAATCTATCCCTCGCTACTCAACACAATTCGCTCACTTTACCGGGCTAGGATAAATCTTCAGAGCATTCGTCATGATGCAGCCGATAGAACTAAAAATCATGTGACTGTTAAGAGTTATTTATTTGATATAGACAAAATCTGTCCAGGATTGTGTAACACAAACTAGGTCAAGACATTATTCAACTATTAGTCATTGTTCTAAAGCTTAGGCATTCAAACTGGTTATTGGTTAATCTATTATCAATTGCGTCTAGTTTAGGTATCAGCCCTGTATTAAATTGTATTACTTAAGGCATAGGGCTTGCTCTAACGAGGTTAGGGTGGCCTAATCTCGCTTGGCTTCATACCTTTGCAATTTATAGAAAACTAACACACATGGCTGTTTCTTAATAGTTTGCTTTGGCATTTAAACAAGCGATAACAATGACTTTTCTATGCTGTTTCAACACTTGGAACAGGCCTTCGCAATTATTGAGAGGGGTTAGGCCTTAGTCCACCACGGGTTAATGCGGTGTGGTAGATTTCAGGCACCATTGAATTTAAATTTGTAATGCATGCAGATTTTACGATGTTTACCTTCACCCTTACAGCAAGTCAGTATTAATATTGCACTACCTGTGTACTAAGTAAACTACTAGAAAAGTCAAGAATGTAATAAAGATATAAACCTTATTTTTTTGTATGTAGGGAGTAATCTCTAGAAATACTGAACCGATTGTAAAAATTCTTTCACTAAATAAAGCTGCACTATCCGTGATTAATATGGGCAATATTTTATTTTAATTTGTTCAAGTTTTCTGCTTCAATTCTCAATAGTTGTTTCGTTATTTGGCTGCTTTATCGGCGTACACTGTCCAAATAATTGATGCTACGTGAAAATAAAGTACCTACTACAAACATTACTCATCAGTAACTCTAAAATAAAAAGTACACCGACTTCAATAAAAAACAAATTATGCGTCACTATAAAATTTGAGGATTGCCCTTGATTTTTCTGAGATCCCATCATCAGATCCTGACTGGGTCCACCTGGGAAGTATACCCTTTTAAACAAAAAAAGAATTTCTCCAATCGATCCAGTCGTCTTGGAGTAATCGGGGAACATACATAAAAAAAAGATTCCGACGAATCCTCCTTTTTTAAAGTTGGTTAATTAAATTAGTAGCGAAAAATGCTTAGCATTTATATTTAAGCCACAATAACGTTTTATATGATGAAAATAAATTTAATAACCAAAAACTAATTAATTGTAATGCTATACATTATTTAGCTTCAGTCAATCTTTACTCTACCGCCAGTAATGCAGTTTCACTAGAGAAGGAGCAAGAAACTCTAACGTTGCTTTTTTCGAACACTGGTTAACAATATTTGGACATCATTAAAATACGATTTAAATTTGATTACATTAGATTAGAACAGCTGAATGTGGTAATTAAGTTGCCTGATTTTAAAATAAAACTTATTAGAAGACCTATTGCCGTACATGACCCTCGTGACAGTGGTGAAATTCCTTACAAAAACAGTACTGATTTAATATACTTCCTGGGCATGGATATTTATTGTTCCGGTTCCTTGTGACGCGGACGAAGTCAAGAGCAAAAGATTTTATATAAATACATTCAGAAAACATATTCTGGATTATGATTAAGTGTAAAAAAATTGTAACCATATTAAAGTTTTCATGTAACCTGTATGTTTAAAAATAAAAAGGTTTAGATATGAAATAAAAAGTTTTCAGTATTCTTTTCGTATCGGCTCACAGTTCTTGAAGTTTGGATAACAGACTCGCGACCTATCATGAGATGGATGGCTTCATTAACTGTAGGTGCACTGCCTACCCTTCGTTGATACATGGGCTAAATACATGTTCGTTGATAAATGGAATTTCATCAAACACTTTTAAAATACTGCCTCGGTGGCGCAGTTGTAATTGCGCATGCGTTACGACTGCTGTGTTGAGGTCTCGGGTTCAATCCCCGGGTCGGGTAAAAGTGATATTGGGTTTATCACGAAATACTCATTATCAGCCCAGAGTCTGCAATTGTGCGATGTGTGGCGATAGGCTCGCCCCCTATCACATAGTGGGGGCATAATGAATTCGGCCAAAAGTAAGTGTACTGTTTACACCTCTGCCTGCCCCTTCGGGGATTACAGATGTGTGTCTATATACATATATGTACTTTAAAACAATAGAAAATTGTATATTAGTGACCAGACTGTGTCCAATCAAAATCTAGAGATATTTAAAACGTTATTTAAAAACTATGATATGATAATGAAGCTGTATATTTTATTCTAATTTGTTAGTAATACATTTCCATTGTTCAATTTGTCCCACTGTCCCTCCTCTACTAATGAGAGGGGTTAAGCCTTAGCCACCACGCTGGCCTAATGCGTGTTGGTAGAGTTCACATATCTTTGAAAATCTTATGAGAATTCTCAAATATGCAGATGATTCACAATGTTTTCCTTCACCGTTAACGCAATCGATAATTAACAATGAACACACACGTATGAAAAGTTCGAGGTGTATGCCATTTGAGTTGGTATTCGAACCTAAGACTTTTATCTCGGCAGTCCGTACTAGGCAACTAGGCTATTATCGCCTGCTTTAATTTATAGGTAAACTATATTAAGTATTAAATACTTTTATGGACAATAAAAAACTACTGGCCAATTTTGAAAAGAGTTTTGAATTTTGAAGAGAGCGTTCGAATTTTAAATAGAGCCGTCTCTATCTCTTAGGAGTTGATCGGTGGTCTTGTGGAAAGACTATCATAATCACTATAGGTTATATGAGAGAGATAAATAATAAAATGTATACATGTTTCTTATTAATTATGGGTATTGCGTGATCTATAGTTAAAGTTAAGTATTTGTTATTTTCATGATAATTTATAGAGTCCACTCAAAAGGTTTTTATAACTCTATCTTTAATATTTGGTACTCATAGTTTATCTGAATATTATTTAAAATTTGTATTGATTAAAAACTTAAGTATATATATCCCTATTACATGTAATTTTCCAAAAAATAAAGAAATGTTAAATCTTTGAAGACATAAAATCTTTCAAGAGGAATGGTGTCTTTTACAATGTCACTTTGATGTGATTTATAATACAAAAGTTACCGTAAACATACAAAAATATATAAAACAAATATTTAATAAAGAAAGATAGAGTCTCTAAAAAACAAAACAAAAACCAACCTGTGCTAGTCGAAAATCCTTAAAAATCCAAAACACTACACCTCACTTAGTTTATTCAAATCCACAAACTTTTCTCACAAAAATCAGCAAAAACCACGTCCCTACTCCCTTAGGTCTGTGACGCGACTGGCCAAGTCCCCGACGGTATGCCACAATAAGACCTATAGTTGTCTCCCTTTAACGTAGCTTAACGCGTAAGTGGGAAAGAGACGTCTTGGTATGCAATGATCTATAGATATGTATACAGACTCATTGATCGAACCTACTTTGTCAAATTATGTTTTTTTTGTATGTTTGTTTAACTAGTCGTAACGTTGTGGTTGTGGATTCTTTTTCTTTTTTTTATGCAAAGGACAATAGATTTTGGAATGTGTCTTTTATAAAGGTTTCTGTTTTTTATGTGACGGTTTTGAATGTATCGATGCAGTAATTTTTATGTTTTGTAAAAATGTAATGAAAAAACACAGTCTAAAACCGGTAAAAGAGGGCGGACGTCTATTCAAATAGTAGCATGATTGTTTGGCTATATGATTTAATTTTGAATGTAACGTCATAAAAAAACCCTGTTGTAGTTTTATACAGACTTTCGGTTGATAATATGCAAATGGTATTTATACTAAAAAAATAAGATTTCTAAATTAATTTTAATTTATTTACATGTACGTTCGCACGCTTGTAACCCCCGAAGGGATGAGCAGAGGTGTAACCTGTACATCCATATTTCACCGAGCTTATTAACCTCACATGATGTGATAGAGGACGCGACTATCATCATACCGGGCAGAATTCCAGACTCCGGGCTGAAACTGAGTATTTCGAGGTAGAAAAACACAATATCACTTTTACCCAACCCGGCGATCTTTCGAAATTTCACCTGTAAGGAGGTAAAAAAGGGATGAACGATGGTGTGGACATCTGTCATTTTCAAAGTAAGAACGAAATAATTTCATATACTTGCTTCTGATTACAAATAAATGTACACATCAGTGCAGTGTGCATGTGCAGAGTGGTCACTTTGCCATGCCAGAATAATAAAAAAAAAACATATATTGGGGTTTTTCAAAAATTTAAACCCAAGAGGGTGAATAAGAAGTTGAAAGTTTACTGTCTATAGACTTTTCACGGCTAAATCAATGAACCGATTTTGATGAAATTTTGTATATGGATACCTATAACTCTGAGAACAGACATAGAGTACTTTATTTTTTCACTAGCTGTTGCTCGCGGCTCCGCCCGCGTGGAGGTCATGTTTGGGAGAAAAAGTATATTATACAAAATACGAATTTTCATGCGTTTAACTTAAAAAATGAAGGATTTTCATACAAACTTTCATCCCCTATTTTATACCTTTAGGGATGATTTTATATTATTTTATTGAATAATATGAAACACGTATTTCTTTATTTCCTACCAAAAGCCTAAATATAAATTTCCAGATCCCTAGGTCAAGGAATTATGGATTTCCCACACAAATTTTGAACTCCTATTTGACACCTTTGAAGGTTGTTTTTTGAGAAAAAAGATAGCCTATGTCCTTCTCAAGGATATATTCTAGCTCCTTGCCAAATTTCATCACAATCTGGTCAGCTGTCTAGTCATGGTAACATACAAAAAACAGAGTTACTTTCGCATTTATAGTATTAGTATGGATTTAACCATACCTGAAAGGGATGCATAGGGAATGAAAGAATGTATGGGAATTTAGAAACCGAAAAATTCTGAATATCATTTGGGATACTTTAGAATTAAACTTTTAGGGGCTCACCCCCATTACAATAGGGGATAAAAGTAAGTAACTGAACCCATATGCTGAAGCACTTTTAATCTTTAAACATCATAATATTTGATGCTGTTTAGTTTACAAAAGAAGAGAATAAATCATAATCTAAAAGAAACTTGACATATATTACCAATAGTTCATAGGTAGGTGTTTATAAAAGTAGAGTTTACATTTAGATGTATATGATCAGGATATAGTAAAAACACCCCACTCTTTTTATAATCAAATTCATTGTATTATTTCCTAGTTTTTAAGGAAGCCTAACTGGGCGAGCTATTAAAGCACTATTGGGGTCAGCTATTTCTTAGACTATAATTTATTAGGTTTTCATTTAGTACACGTGAATAGACTTCGTAGTTTAGAAGCTGTGGCTCCGTACTGTACGCGAGGTTCTGGTATGTAGGGAGAGGATGGGAGGAGTATCCCCCGCTACTCAACACGATCAAGACAGCCTGCTTCTACACACTACGCCATGGGGCAAGGAGGTAAAGAAGCGGTTGAGAGTCTAGTGTCAGAGTACTTAGAAAGACAGGGCCAAAAATTGTACCCCAACTCTAGACCCCCGACAAAACTGGGCTATCGCGGCTTTATTACTTATATTTATTTATTTATTATACTTCCAAATTATATTATAATTAATCAAATTAATGTTCATTAAGATCTCCTACACTCTCATCAATAATATGGTTGTGTCGCTTTTTTTCGGCAAAAACTAATTAAGTCGATGAATCGGAAATTCGCGCTAATGATTGATGTGCTTGGTGTTCACATGGGCGATATTATGGAAAGATTTTTGAAGGCCAAGAAACGGGCAAGCGAGTCACCTTCTTGAATGTATAATACCTTGTCAGTTGAAAGAAAATGAATGAGACTTGATTCCGAGGGGTTTTCTTTACAAATCGGCCAGAAGCAGATCTGTCTGTCACACAAAAAAATGTCTCTGCATAGGAATCGAACCCACGGCCTCTCGTTTCACCTCCCACTGCGTCACTGAGGCTATACAACAACCATACTAGCCATAATGCTGTAAAGATTAGTAGCGATTGGATTGGAATAGTAATCGTGTGTGATATTTTTGTTGGATATGGTTAAATTGTGTCTCAACCATTGGTATTAACGCACGCTATAAATTGTTTACTAGTAGTGTGATCATACTTATGATGGAAGCGATCGGTCAACATATTTCTGTGGCTTTTTGATAATATGAAATATTTACGAAGTAATATGAGTTTCAACACACGTCTTAAATTGTTTTTTATCAGTAACATTATTTTTATTAATCACGCATGCGAAGCTACGGACAGAAGCTAGTTTTTAATAATTATTAAACTTACTATTATATTTATTATTCAAAGAAATACAAGTCAGGAAACAATATAATAAATACATCCAACTTTCATCCTGACCTCACACTAGCTCAAACCTGTTTAAAGAGCTCTTAGATATTCTCAATATATTTTACTTTCCCGTAAAGAGTCCTTATGAAACACCTTTATATCCCAGGTGCGAAATCCATCATGAGGAAACAATGTTAATTTGACAGGAGCGGGGAGCACCGTAACTCTACATATTCTTTTCGGATGAAAGCGGTGGGTTATCGACGCTTTACAAAAGGCAAACTTGGTCTAAAAATTAAGGCTGCTCGTCAAATTCTTAATATTGCATTCATTTCCGAGAAGTTCCTGTAAAGAATAATAAACGCGAAATATATATAAGTACAATTAAATTAAAATATATATAAGTACATACATATACACTCACGCCTGTAATCCCCGAAGGGGTAGGCAGAGGTGTAACCAGTACACCCACGTTTTACCGAATTTATTACGGTCCCATAATTTGATAGGGGGTGAGTCTATCGCCCTACCGGGCTCAATTCCAAACTACGGGCTCATACTGAGTATTTCTAGTAATAGAAACATCCAATACCACTTTATCCGACCCGGGGATCGAACCCGAGACCTCAGCACAGCAGTCATAACGCATGCGCAATTGCAATTGCGCCACCGAGGCAGTCTATTTCTGTGTTCTCAAATAATTTACAGGATAAAAAGTAAGTAGTATTGATCAATGCAAGTTACCTGGAAAGCTACGAAGTGTAATTGAGTATCTTATAGTAAAATATGTGGTAACAATATCCTAAAAAGCTACATTTATAAACTCTACTAAGAAACGTTGCATCTCGGACGCTCGATAATTCAAATTCAACAACAACTCTTCAACAGAAGTGTTTATTTGAGCTGATTTGAACCAGCGACTTTCTTCTCACAGTACTTCCAACAACATTACTAACGCTGGCATTTTTTTTTATCCTGACAAAATGACCACACCTGCGCCTGTTGATAATTCAGTACCAGTTAGAGTATCAAGTAGCTAGAAACAAAATTATAAGACATATCGAATTTTCCAATGAATTAATTATACAATTAACTAGTGGTCCCGAGCAGACGTTGTCCTGACATAAACCGCCTTCTTTGTTGGCCGAATTTTCGTTGAAAAAATAAGAAATTCAGATCTCGACAACAGCGCCACCTATCGGATCTAAAACTATCCTATCTTGTAAGTTGGACCCAACCACACACATACACCAAATTTCATTGAAATCGGATGAATAGTTTCAAAGTCTATAACGGACATAGGTACGATATGACGTCTGACCGTTTTGCGGCCTTCTGAGTACTCTAACACTAGACCCTCGACCGCTTCTTTACCTTCTTGCCCATGGCGTAATGTGAAGAAGCAAGCCGGCATGATTGTGTTGAGTTGGGGGGGTAGATTGTCTCTCACTACTCGATACTCTAATTGGACCGCACTGCGCTTACCATCAGGTGCAGTGTGGTCACTTTGCCGTGCCCGAATAAAAAAAGTAGAAACAATTGTTTTTGTATTTTATATATTATATAGATTAACAAAATTGTGGAATCATTTCTACACAAAGACTATATAAACATAAAGATGTCTTAAGTCTTCAGAAATGTGTATAACGACGTGCCTCCTTAGTTTGATTCTACGAGCGTACGAAGCCCGGGCGGGTCACATTCATATTTTGGTTCCATTGTAGTTTTTGGGTAGAAAAACACAATAGTCACAGCCTGACCGTAGCTTTCATTGTTAAGCCTCGCTTTTGATTTATGGGCATTGAGTTAGGGATCTTTAGTGATAGGAGATAGCGATTTATTTATTATTTGTTACCCGCGGCTCAGTGGAACGTATCTAGGCAGCGGCTTTTCTGTGCACTGGCATTGCAGAAATCCATGGGCGGCGGTGACTACTTACCATCAGGTGGCCCGTCTGCTCCTCTGTCTATCCAAGCAATAAAAAAAAATATACAATCCATGGAGGCATCTTAAGCTATTGAATCTTTCTATATAGCTAATAATGAATTTATACAGAACCTAATATTTTTATAAATAAAAAATACCCTATCAAAATCATATACATATAATGATGAAAATACAAAAGGCCTACGGCTGAGTTTCTTGGTGCTTCTTCTCAGCAGCCATTTCCGAACCACCGGTAGATTTTAATATAATCCTGACGTGTAAAAAGAGCCGCTAGTAGCTTGATTTATTAAATAAATGATTTGATTTAATTCTACAATTATTTCTATTATGTATCGCTACCGCTTCCGCTCACCGCCTCCGCTCATCACTATGAACTATGCTAACATACGTTTACATGTAAGTAAGTCATAAGGGACACAATCTACATCTGAATATGTATAATGGAGATCGACTGTGTTCGTTTTAAGGTCGATTATTCAAATAATAACTAAGGTCTAAGCAACAAATGTTAGAGCCCCGGTATAGACAAAGGATATTTCCTCGCTTAGCGTCTACCATCTGTATCATGTGGAATACTCCAAAGAAATGTTTAATCTCATCCAATCCTCTCCCTTCCACACTAGAAACACGCTTATTGGCTTGCGGAGCCACAGCTTCGTGGTGTATACAACTCCAGCCCGAACCAAGAGGTTCGCAAATTCGTATCTTTACCGCACCATCAAGCTGTGGAACAGTTCGCCAGCTACCGTGTTCCCTCCTTCCTTTGATCATGGTTCCTTTAGGCGTAGAGTAAATAAGCTACACGTCAGGCTGGCATGGTTGTGTCAAGTAACAAGGGATATTTGTCTCTCGCTACTTGATACTCTAACTGGACGGCACTGCTCTTAGGTGAAGTGTGGTCACTTTAGCATGCCAGAATAAGTAGTCTACAACTAAACTGGCTCGACTGGGTACCACTGTCTCACAGATAATGACAGCTTGCAGGGAGATTTCTACTCCCCAAATATTTCCCGTATCTATATCTTGGCTGGCAAGGATCCAAAATTGGTATTCAGATAATTATTTAGATATGATTCTTCACTACTTACTCAGTTGTCAACATTTGCTATCAAAAAACATCATATTTCCAACCAATTTCCAATTTTCAATGTAGGTTTAGATATTTGATCAATTTCGTTGCATCTACAATAACCAAAAACCAAAACAAATATTAGTGGACGAAACAAATTTTTGCCTCGGTGGAACTGAATTGAACCCGCGTAGTCACGTTTCACAGCCTACTAAATCCGTTATGATACATTAACATGTATGTATCTCTACATGGCCGTACAGAGTGCAACAATTTTGTCCAAAGTCGTACACCCCGAACTAGTTGTACGTGTAAAACACTTGTCCTGCAGTTCAACCACTTGTAATTGTTCTGACTAAAAACTATGATAACATAATGCACACGAGTGAGTCACTGCGACAGGTTTTTAATGCTTGTGGTCGTTGTGCAAGCGGGAGCGAAATAACTACTTCGAGTTTCAAAAAATTCTTGAGTATTCTCCTGAATCGCTATTTAAAATATATGTTAAATATGACTTCATTATGCATGGCTTCATAATAATAGAAGTTTAAGTGTTCTCAAATAATGTACAAATCTTAAAAAGTATATAAATACGCCCCGCAGTCACACACATAGTTCTGACTCTAATCTAGGTAAAACCTGTATCGTGGGGATCAAGAGCTTCGAGGGACTACGGTCCCATATCACCCAGACCCGAGACATCTATCTGTCACACAAACATTTTTCTCTGTGCGGGAATCGAACCCACAGCCTGTGTGGTATCGATCTTTGATGAAATTGTCTGGAAATCTGCTAGACCTATTCACCTGCATCCTATACTATAAGTGTTATGGCATTTTGACAAAGGTCTAGCCAAATCGTCTTTGCTGAAAAATAGCAAAGAAAAACAAACAACGCATCTCTCCCGAAATCTCAGCTTTACCGGTGTTTGTATGGTCCGCCAGTGTTAAAAATTCAAGGTCACTTGCAAGGATTTAGCCTTAACTCTACCCAATCATAAGTTGACTTATCTTACTAATATTATAAATGCTATGTTTGGATGGCTGTTTGTTACTCAATCACGCCACAACGGCTGAACGCATCTGGTTGAAATTTGGACAATGGGCGAATTTGTATGAGCCCTGTCCCCACCCACCAACAAACACCTTACATATACATTATTATTAAGTGTACTATAAAAACTCTTACCACATCATTTAAATTTAATAAATCAATGGAGATTCCTTACAAAATAAAAAAAACATAAATTAAAAATGATCTTAGTAAACATTGCTATTTTATTGCATTTTTTTACTATTTTGACATACTTTTAATAAATATATAAAGAAATATGGTCGCGTAACATTTTGTTACATTTGATAGGCAATTTCAACAGGAACTGTTCGCCAAGTAACTAAACCTTAGGAACTACCAATAGCTAAAACAGCCTGTTTGGATATTTGAGCTTAGAACCTTTGGCATATTTATAGTACAAAATCTGATGCTGATCTGATGATGGTAGGGAAAGGAAAGATAAACTGGATCTTGGAAAATGTAATAGTTGGAGACGTCTTGTTTGCTCGTATATGTTTAGTACTCTGTGTAATTGCAGAAGTTAAAATATTTCCACAACAGATGAAAGCAATAGCAAAAATATTATCGGAGCTCGTGAACTACATTAGTTATAAACGTCCCGTTTGGACATTAACGTTTAAAAACCTAGGCAATTACAGAAACACCCTACATACGTGGTGCAACACGACCGCCATTCATAGCATGGATGGCTTGAATACTTTTTAGTACTTTGTTTTTACAAATATCAAAAGAGATTTAAAATAAAGATTGTCTTATGAAAAACTATTCATTTATGGTTGTTCTTATTTTTTGTATATATTTTTAAAATAATGATATCAGACGAATTAAAAACATAATACTATTTTATTATAATATTTACTAACGACCCCCCGGGTTTGCACGATTGTTGTCAACCTTTGGATACAGGTACATGTCAATGTGAACTCTTTCTAGATCATTTTAAAATTATAGTGCATTATTTTGATTAACCCTTATGGTTTAGCCGGAGTAAGTTTTTTTTTTTGGTGCGGCAATGTGACCACACTGCACCTGATGGTAAGCGCAGTGCCGTCCAGATAGAGTATCAAGTAGCGCGAGACAGTAATGTAATCACCCGAAAATATAATTAGACGATACGATTATCAAAGTTGACTTTACTATACATTCTACAAATATAATATGTAAGTATTAGGTATACATTTAAACATTCGGGAAAAATATAAAAATGATAATTATCATGTCGAGGCTGTCGACAGCCAGCAGAGGGTTTATACATCCCTCTCCGATCATCAGATATAGTATCACAATGCAATCGTGTGGTAGTTCAATAGAAATAACACAAGTTATTTAACAGAGTTAACAGAGTTAAATAACTTGTCATAACTTCAGAGTTTATTAAACTACTGCCAGTTCTGAATGCAGTTATCCTATGGAGAAGAACTGGCCAGAAACTCCATGGTCGCGTTCTCGTGCAAGAAGTCTCCGTTTTCTCCCATCCCCGTTCTTCAGGGTGTTCCACTCGCAATGCGGAATGACCTTAGTGTCCTAGGTATGGATATCCGCTGCGATCTTAATCCAAGGAGTCACATCGAGGGCGCAATATCCGCCACCTCCCGCAGGGTCAGAATCCTGAACAACAAATTGTTCGATCTTATCCCATCCTCTCCCTTCCATACCAGAACAACGCGTACTGGATTGAAAGAAAGAAAAGATTTTTTAATGTCGGAACGTTAAAACACATTAAAAAAATGCAAAAATTACAATAATAATAATTGATCCGACAATAGCAGTCCCTATTCAGCTGCTTGCTGCAGTACAGGCTAACCCATACTGCAGCGCTGGTTTTCGATAGAACTCAACCAGTGACGTACACATGTTATACAAAATAAAAACTCTTAAAAAATAGCCAGTATTAAATATAACCTAGTAACAAAAATAAACCTGAATTAAGCGTAATATTGCGGAGCCACAGCTTCGTGGTATCTACTACCCCGGCCCGAACCAAGAGGTTCGCAAACTCATATTTTTGCCGTACCATCAAGCTGTGGAACAGTTTGCCAGCTACCGTGTTCCCTCCTTCCTATGATCCTGGGTCCTTTAGGCGTAGTGTGAAGAAGCTAAACAGCAGGCTGGCATGATTATGTTGAGTAGCGATGGATAGATAGATAGATGGATGGATGGATAGATCTTGCTACTCTATCTGGAGGTGAAGTGTGGTCACTTTGCCGCGCAAGCATAAAAAAAAAGTTGACGAAGCAATCGTTAGGTCCCCCGTAGTCCCGTTGAGAACGCGAGTCGCTACCGCAAAACTGCAACCTTGGCGGTTTTATGTACATTCATACATAAATATACACTCACGCCTGTAATCCCCGAAGGGGTAGGCAGAGGTGTAACCAGTACACCCACTTTTCGCCGAATTTCGGTCCCATAATGTGATAGGGGGCGAGCCTATCGCCATACCGGGCACAGGTTCCAGACTCTGGGCTAATACTGAGAATTTCTAGATAGAAAAACCCAATATCACTTTACGTGACCCGGGGATCGAACCCGAGACCTCAGCACAGCAGTCGCAACGTATGCGCAATTACAACTGCGCCACCGAGGCAGTTGGTTTTATGTAAGACAGCGGTAACATACCATTGAGGTAGGCCATTCAAGCTGTAGAAAAAAAATGATTATAATGTAGCTCTACCACCTATATACTATGTTATAGCACGGCGTAATATAGTAAAATCAGCAAAAAATAAATTTTCCATATAAAACAAAAATGTGAATTAAAAAAAAATTCAATACTTTTCGTTGTTGTCGTCATACCAAATAATCATCACCTTGCTAAGATTAATCGATTGAGACCAATTTCAAACCTGTTGACGGGTGGGGACACTTGACCCATTGTCCTTTGGCACAAAGATAGATTATAGTCTGGATTAGTACTTAGGCTACTTTTATCTCGGAAAATATACGGTTCCCGAGGGATATTTTTTATAAATGAATTTCGATATTTAAATTTTCCTTCCCGCTGACACTGGAGCTGTACTAACCACAGACCGCCAAGTACCTAACCGCATGTCGCATAAGGGACCCGCATTTCTTAAACAACATCATTTTATAGTTGGTCTAGTGGTGACGTGAATCGTAAGTTCGATTCTCGGGTAAAAAATATTGATATACATTTTTGGGTAACATTTGATTTAAACACGCTTGTAGTCGCGTAGGGATAAGCAGAACTGCAATGAACCCATATTCGGTTTATCTACAATAATTTTAAAAGTCGTTAAATATTTATAATACTTTTTTTACACACATACACGCACGCCTGTAATCCCCGAAGGGGTAGGCCGAGGTGTAACTAGTACACCCACTTTTCGCAGAATTTCGGTCCCATAATGTGATAGGGGGCGAGCCTATCGCCATACCGGGCCCAGACTCCGGGCTAATACTGAAGAATTTCTGAATAGACAAATCTAATATCACTTTATTCGACCCGGGGATCGAACCCGAGACCTCAGCACAGCAGTCGTAACGCATTCGCAATTATAACTGCGCCACCGAGGCATTTTTTTTACTAATTTGAAATCGGTTAAAATTCTATCTCTTTGACATTCTTAAGTTCTTATAATACCAGCCTGTATACAACATCCCACTGCTGGGGTGGCACTACATTACTAATAAGAGGTATGAGGCCTTAGTCCACCACCCTGGCCTAATGTATTGGTAGACTTATGTTATTTAGTATTAAACCCACAGAATGTTTACACTGTTAGAGCAAGCGATCATTTACAATGATTACACGCGTAACTTTATTTATTTAAAATGCATAACAGGCTACAATCAAACAAGTTCACAACATTAGAATGAACTAATCTAGGACTAGACCGTAATCCAAAACATGCATCGAAAAGAAATAATACAGAGGTGTATGCCATTTGGTTTCGAACGTATGACTTTCGTCCTGGCAGTCCATGACCTACTAGGCTATCGCTGCTTTTTACTTATCAGTAATCAGATAACCTTAAGGAAATAATTGTCTGCACTACAAATATGTAGGAAACCCGACATTTTTCCGGTTTTTAGCTGCAATTACAAGTTATTTAAACAGCTATATGTAGAGACATGTATCCAGAGAAAAAACTAGAACACAAACGGACGTAGAGATGTGGTTAAAATAATCGATGTTATAAATTGATTTTTGAAAACTTTAAATATATTTCTTAGTTTGATGAAATGTTATACATTATTTAGATTCAGCTATTTTTACTCTACCGCCAGTTAATGTAGTTTCGCTAGAGAAAAACGAACAAGAAACTCTAGCGTTGCTCTTTTAACTTTGATATTTTAAGAAAATCTCAAAATTATGTTTATGCATTTACCATATTTGTTAAACGGACAGTAGAGTCATTTATTTATTTAATAATGTATAGACACAGAATGTATAAAGGCGGACTTAATACCAGAAGCATTCTCTACCAGTCTATTGACGCAGATAAGAGACAATTTGGATGTACATATACAGTAGAAAAGTAAATATTATCAATCTGTGTTAGAGACAAGGTACTAATACATAAATACATTTACATAATAAAATAATATATATACATACATAAAACAAAATATATAGGACAGAATATATTAAATATGATAATATTATGGTATACACAAACATACAGTTAGTCACTTCTTTTGAAACTCGACTACCAGCAAACAGAAACGCTGATAAAAATGTCTTAGAACTGTAATAAATCGCAATTTATACACATAAACCTCAAACCGACACACTACACACCTCTCACACACACACACAAACAGTCAGAAAAAAAATTACAGTTAGTACAAAAAAATATATGCCCCAATATGCTCACAATTATTATTCAAAATATGGTTAGAACTTTGCTCCTACCAAGTCTCTTTCCGGGGTCAGCCAGCGTGTATCCAGTAAGATAAGCCGATATTATTTTGCACTGAAACCATCAATGAGCCATTATACCGTCTCTTCAAGTATCGATTCATAAAATCTGAATTTTACAATCGAGTCATTTATAGCCGTCTCTAACCGCTTTCCTAGTTTAGCAAATGGCTACTGAACTTTTTGTATTAGAAAATGTTGACACCATACAGAGCGAGCAAAAAGCTTGAAATGTCTATCCGATATGCAAAGGTTTACTAAAAAGGTAATAATAGTACCTTATAAGAAGTTGAGGTGGTAGTCAAAGCATAAGTTCAATTCCCAGACAGTGAAAACAGTTAGTTTTTCCTGCAATACATTTTTTTTTTTTCGCTAATTTCCTACGCTATTTTTATAACCTTTTTTATTATATGCGAACAGTGTGCCAAAAATCGTTTTAACTTTGTAAATATCAATTATACGAAATATTTAATAAAAACATTTTTATAGTACAGCAGATGAACTACAAAACTGCTATTCAAATATCTGTGCTTCTTTAATGGTTAAGCTAAAAAACGCGGAATTAAGAAGAAATTAAAATTTCAAGGCCCTATAGAAGTTCAAATTTCGATGATAGTAATTAACTCAATTAAATTTTCCGTTCGGAATTTAATGTCGAATAAGACTCATTTATTTATTTTCTGAAAAATAAAAACATTCATATTTAGTGGAAGGAAATTATTTATATAGGAAAATTTTAGATTTGATGAAAGGAACCTCTTAAAATTAAAATTTCGCCTTTAACAGGACTTTTGTTTAAACAAATGCTACTAGATATTTAGGCGGGGAGCGAAAAAAATATATTTTTTGCCACACCCTTATACGCACTCACACCTAGGGGTAGACAAAGGTATAACCAGCATGCAAGCCAATCCCTACTACTAAAGTCTTTTAGACCTTCTCATATGCCCACGCCGATCCCATCATATATTTTTTTAACATTGTTTTCATCTGAATATCAATTTGCGGCCGCCCGCTGCTTTCGTGTTTATGCAGAATGCAAATATTTATTGGCTAAAGTATATTATGACACGCTGCGACGCCATTGGGGCGATGAACTGAACTCAATACCTTATAAAGAGTAGTAAATTATATCTTTATTATAAAGAAGGGCTTCGGACTAGGACAAAAAATTAAGCCCAGTCCTGTATTAAGTAATTTCCACACGCCCGGGCCTTCTAATGAGAGGGATTAGGCCTTGATCCACCACGCTGGTCTAATGCATTGGTAGACTTCACATACTTTTGAAATTCTTATGAGAATTCTCAGATATTATTCTCACGGTAGGCAGCGACTTTGGTGTTCCCTGGCATTGTAAAAGTCTGTGAGCGGTGGTGTCTACTTACCATCAGGTGGCCCGTCTGCCCGTCTATCTATCCAGGCCGAAAAAAAATAGGTATGGAGGTTTCCTGACGATGTTTTGCTGCAGCGGACGAAGACTAGCCCAAGTTTTGTTTATGGCTGCTTGATACTATAACGGGACGGTACAGCGCTTACCACCAGGTGCAGTGTGGTCACTTTGCCGTGCCAGGATAAAAAAATATGTTAAGAATTTTGGAAACAAAGGCAAAGGCCTTAATTTACCTTTTTGTGCCGACGAATCGACAAACCTCTAGACACTGAGCTCTTTCTGCGTAGATCAGACTAACAATAAATTAGATCAATATTCAGGTTACACTCTCCTTTCATGTCAACATACAACTCAGTCCGCCCCGTGACCTAAACAATAAAAAGCGTAAAATCAGTTTTATTTGAAGACATGACCTGGTAAACACGTTAAAACGTGTATATTTAATCAAATTGCGACACTACGTTAAAATATAAAAACCCCTATCTCAAATTAGAATTGAGAAAGTGTTATGAGTAAAAATGTTACCGTCACAAAGCTACATTCACAATTAATATCCCAATAACTCAAAACTCCCCACCTGAGACTCAAACATGCACTAGACAATAATTTATTGATACGTGTGCTCCGGGCTTATTTTTATTACCCCGACCCCCTGTGTAGCATCCCGTGTATCCAAAGTATAATCAAATAATGTCCTTCCGAGGCATTTTAAGCACTTAATTCATTGTTTTATTCTTCAAGTTCGAAAAGCAGCGACAGCTTAGTTGGCAGTACGGACTGCCGAGGCAAAAGTCCTAGATTCAAATCCAGTCCAAATAAAAATACTCGTACCTCTGACTTTTCTATGTGTGTATTAATTGTTAATTAGCGCTTGCTTTAACTAAAATAAATTTGTGAATGATCATAATCATAGGTATGTAAGGTCTACCAACCCGCATTAGACCGTGGTGGGCTAGGTGTGGAATTATCAAAAAAAAACTTAATGTTAAATAGGAAATGCACTATAAAACTATGTATTAACAGGATTTGTGTATATTTTAATCTATTCAATATTAAGTAATTTAAAATAAAAGTAGATTAACCATTATTGGCCTAAATCGCCTCATTGATCTTGTGGCAGGATACGGCTGAGAATCCGGTGTGACCTGGGTACAAAGGGAAACACTTGATCGGCAGTAAGTCTTTGAATATGAAAATTGGCTTTCATGAATGACGTGTTAGGCCCGGTGTGCATGCCGCCACAGGCCTAACCCCTCTCATTACTAGAGAAGCCCCCTGCCTAGCAGTGGGACAATGTTTATTACTGAACAATTGAAATTATAGATTTACGTCAAAACAAGCAACACCAAAAAGACAAAATGGCGGCATTTTCGAGTCCAGTAACATAAATTCTCACAATCAATAACAAAAATATTATAAACATCATTCTTAATCAGCCGATGTTATCTCAAAACGAATGGGACCGTGTTTTTATGTTTTTTTTATGTGGATCACACACAAATCCGACCATGCCTCATCTTAAACATGCGTATACGATCTGATATGAAAGGGTTCTGTAGAATGTAGGAGTTTTGGGTTCACTCATATAAAGAATTAACAGATTTGTTCAATAGCCAAACTAACTATGAACCGGTGGCTAAAACAGACGGTCAAGGACAGATGTCAGTTTCAAACCTAACTCGACTTATTCCATAGACATAGAGTATGGACTGAGCAATATCCTCACAAATTTGATCACTTTGTAGAAAGAGACAAAGCGACAGTGCAGCCAATGCCTATTTCTTTTCGCTCCTACAAGTCTGTGACGTAGACCAATCAAAATTCTATAAAAAGACAACTGCTGGCCGCACGCTCGCTTTATCTCTCTCACATTTTTCTGCCCGTATTCACATAGCTGGATAGAGACACCCAGTCCATTTTCTATGTCTATGACTTCCGACTTCGGCTCAGACAAAGAAAATATCGCAACACCTGCATACTTAATTTATCTGCAAAAGGTTTCCAAGGTATGTGAAGTGTAACAAGTGTGGTGCGCTAAAGTCTTATTCATTAATAGGTTTGTGGCATTACAATACTTAGTACTATAATGATTTTTTTACTTACTCCCGAGGTGTAAACGTAAAAAAGTTTGCATATCAGTAAAATTCTAGGAACTAGTTTTATGTCATCAAAGATCGTGTGCATGAATGATGTTAGGTTAGGCTCCATAACAACGAATATCGTTGGCAAACTGTAGTCGTTTAGCTGCCTTACCCCAGATACAACTGCGAACATACATTTCAATTTTATTTAATTTTTTCAACAATTTTATCAAACTCCACCTTTTTACAATACAATAATATTAAAGAATATTAATACGGGATGCACATTTCACATTTCCCAAAGACCATACATAATAACAACCGGAATCAGTGGCTGTTCGAACAAAACTCCTTTGCCCGCACTTAAATGACAAAGGACAAAAAAATAAAAAATCTATGTAAAAAAAACTATAAAAGCAAACATCCGAAATATCTCTGTAATATCATTTTTAAATTCTTTATGATCGAGACAGCTATGGAATGCGTTGTCCCTTACTGAATTATAGTGTTAGAGCGAGATGGGGATAGCGATTCGAGTCAAAATGTTTTGTTTTTTTAAACGTCGCACGCAGTGAGACAAATGTGTCCCATTCGTTCTGTGCATGTATTTAGATGTTAAATGTTTTTCAGTTGAGTAAGTTTAATGCGTTGGAGCAATTGTTGTTTACTAATTTGTTTATATTTGCCAATATTTGTAACGCAGCATGGGTTTATGCTGTAGCCTAATCTGTTTAATTCCTGGACCGACTTAAACAGTACATCATTTCCCGCCAAAAATCATTTTTTTATAATACAAAGGCAGTAATATACATATACGGCCAACAATTAATGCAATAAATAGTTTTGTTTGGTGAAGGTCGTACATTCTATTCACAAATTAAAAATAAAAGCCTGTGAAATATCTGTTTATGGTTTATAGCAAATAATCCGTGAAATTATTTTATGTGAAAATTACTACTTTACACCGAAAATGAATGAGTGTAAACGCAGCCAAGCCAAAACAGTATATTATTATTTTCAATACTACATTGTAATTTTCAAACACAGACATTGAATATTTTTGGTTTGACTTCGTTGACAGAGTGCTTTTTCATCCTATATATTTTAAACTGGTGGTAAATTTTCGCTGGTGGTAGGATAGCGACCATTCATATCCGCCCGGATAGCGACCACCGTACACAGGGTGTAAAACCCGCCATAGTGGATCAGCCAGTGTACATCCGTTTTTTCTCGGGGGTCTAGAGTTGGAGTACAATGTTTGGCCATTTTGCGGCCTTCTGACACTCTGCCAATAGACCCTCGACCGCTTCTTCACCTTCTTTCCCATGGCGTAGTGTGAAGGAGCAGGCCGGCATGATCGTGTTGAGTAGCGGGGGATAGATCGTCTCTCACTACTCGATATTCTAATTGGACCGCACTGCGCTTACCATCAGGTGCAGTGCGGTCACTTTGCCGTGCCAGGATAAAAAAAAAATAAAAAAAACTACTAATAAACTGAAATCGATCTACTCCATTGAAGATCTCATTAAATATTTTATCGTAAAATGTTACCAACATTACAATATGGCGTAAATAAAAACGCAAAATGGCGTCAACTAATTTATTTTTATGGCATTAAAACTCGGCGCGAATTCCGATATCAAGGGAACATTTATTGACGTGCATAAAATGTATTTTTATATTTATGATCATGCTTATTATCGATATCCTTGTTTAATAAATGTCGAATTTGTTATTGATTTATTTCAATGATGCACAATTTCATTTGATTGTCAAAATTTTAAATTGGCCGTGATGAACCATCTGGTCTGACAGTCTGCGTGTTGCATGGCCTGTGTAATGATAGGTCATGGGTTCGATTCACAAAGACAAACGTTTGAGAAATATCATTATTTTTATCATCGCACCACCCGAAACCGCATCAGAGTTCATCCATACCACCTGGAAACGATTCCGTCTAGCACGGTTCGTTTCCAGCGTTCACTTTTACCACGTACGTGCAAGCTCTGGAATGAACTCCCTGCAGCGTTGTTCCCTGAGCACTATGACATGTCCTTCTTTAAACAAGGCTTAAGAAGAGTACTTCTTCAACGGTAGGCAGCGGCTTTGCTGTGCCCTTGCATTGCAGAAGTCTATGGTCGGTGGTGTCTACTTACCATCAGGTGGCCCGTCTGCTCGTCTCTCTATCCAGGTGGTAAAAAATTAGAGTATCGAGTAGCGAGAGACAATTTATCCCCCACTACTTAACATAATCATGCCGGCGTACTTATTCACAATACTTCATGAGCAAGGAGGTGAAGAAGCGGTGGAGAGTCTAGTATCAGAGTACTCAGAAGGTCGCAAAACGGCCAAACGTCGTACCCCAACTCTGGACCCATAACAAAAAATCATGTTTCATTAAATTTCTGTCATCCTATCCACTACATAAAAAAGCCCCAACAGTCTGCTATCTATTTTCGGATATTGATTCGACAGCTATTTGGTGTGGCACTGGAGGACGACTCATAGTGAGCGTCATTTAGATATTTAACATAAGTACCTTCCTTAAACAAGTTTCTAGATAGACAAACAATTATAGTCCATTAGTTTTATAATACACTCATTTGCAAAAAAAACGGGCAACTAAGCAATGAACCATTTCAAATGTTACTATTGGTTTGTTTGATAATTATAGTTAGTTTTACTTTCACAATTTTGTAAATTAATAAGCAAATAATCGTTTTCGTCAGTATTATCATAGAGTTTATATTTTATGGATATTTTATCTCAAATAATGTCTAGGTGACCCGTGCGAATAGTTCGCATCGATAGTGGTCAGTTACGTAATATAATAAAGTAGAAATAACTTAATGTAAATATTTATTAATTTTTAATCTACAAAATAGAATCCAAATTAGTATTATACGACAACATATGGCACTTCTTAAAATTATTTTATGCGCGGTATCTTCAATTAACAATACAACGAATTAGTGAATTATCCTGTCAACAGATGGCACTGTTCATTTCTCATCTTCTTTGGCAAAACCTATAAATTTAAAAGATTGATCTATTTTTCGTTAATACCATATAATATAATAATAAGAATTATGGAAGTTATGGCGTTCTGACAAAAATACACCTTCTTAAAAACCACTGCATGCCAACCCTCGCTCCAGCCGGTATTTGGGGCTGACAGTATTCACTGCTGGCTGTTGTTTTCCGGCAAAAGATATTCCCTGAAAATAAAACTCCGCACTGTTCCCAACCGTCATTACGTTAAGGTACACAACCCACCCATTCTTCTAGTACTGCATACATACATATACACTCACGCCTGTAATCTCCAAAGACGTAGGCAGAGGTGTAACCAGTACACCCACTTTTCGCTAAATTTCGGTCCCATAATGTGATAGGGGGCGAGCCTATCGCCATACCGGGCACAGGTTCTAGAGTCCGGGAAAATACTGAGAATTTCTAGATAGAAAAACCCAATATCACTTTACCGGGGATTGAACCCGAGACCTCAGCACAGCAGTCGTAACGCATGCGTCACCGAGGCAGTCATCAGTCATCTACTACTATGGCTGTTATGTGGCCCGACTCATTTACAGTTCCGAAGAACCTTAACTGAATAATTGCTTAATCTCATCCTATCCCCTCCCTTCTACACCAGAGCCACGCGTGCTGACTTGAGCCACAGCTTCGTGGTGTCTACTACACCAGCTCGTACCAAGAGCAGAGCAAATTCAAATCATTGCTCCACCATCAAGCAGTGGTACAGTTTGCCAACTACCGTGTTCCCTCCTTCTTATGATCCTGGCTCCTTTAAGCGTGTGTGTAGAAGTTACTCAGCAGACATGATTGTGTGTGTAGCAAGGTATGGTTGTCTCTCGCTACTTGATACTCTAACTGGACGGCACTGCGCTTGCCATCAGGTGCAGTGTGGTCACTTTCCGTGCCAGATTTAAAAAAAATGCTATTAACATAAGTTATACTAATATAATTATTTGGACCACTTTTAGTGTTCCACTTTGGCAAATATTGAATGAAAATAATGAATACATTCATTCGTTTTATTTGGGTCTCATTTTTATTAATACTGCACGTTGACTTAATTAGGCCATTTGTTTTACGCATGATTTCCTTTGACATAAAGTTCATTTTATTTGATAACGGATTTCGTTTTGTATTAAATAAGGCATTGAATGCGTTTATGATTATTTTACAAAGGGTATCTGTTATTTACTAAGTTCTAATTATTTTTAGATAATAAATTTAATACATAGTTTATAGTGGTAAAGCCACGCTGAAGACATATTTGTCTTCAGCGTGGCAGCATGAATGGGCCGGCTCGACCGGGGTAGTACCACTGTCTCACAGAAAACCAACGTAAAGTGACAGATTACTGTCGCGTTTCGTATGGTAAGTGAGATATCCGGAGGCCCATATTCCCCCTTCCCTTCCCTAATCCCTATTCCTGTCCTTTTAAGGCCGACATTGATACTTTCGGTATTGTGTATGTTCATGGGCGGTGGAGATCACTTAACATCAGGTGACCCACTGGCTCGTTTGTCAGACTATCCTATAAAAACAAACAGCACATTTGTCTTTAAGTTGTATTTCCTACATATTTAAACATCTACTGCCTCGGTGGCTGTGCTGAGTACTCAGGTTCGATCCCCGGGTCGGGTAAAGTGATATTGGGTTTTTCTATCCAGAAATTCTCAGTATTGGCCCGGAGTTTGGAATCTGTGCCCAGTATGGCGATAGCCTCGCCCCCTATCATATTATGGGACCGAAATTCGGCGAAAAATTGGTGTACTGGTTAAACCTCTGCCAACCCCTTTGGGAATTACAGGCGTGAGTGTATGTGTGTGTGTTAAACATCTGCTTATGGATAAATGCATCTGGCATGAATACAGTTATTAAATGCAGACGTGCATTGGATAAGTAATAGAAGGAAGGTCCAGACAATATTTTTTCCTAAACAATAAAAAATACTCACATAGTTCTTGACCGCCATAAATACCCAAATAAGAAATCTACAATATCTATGACCGTTTTGTTACAAAAGAAGCATAGACAATTTTTTTTTCTAAACGTAAAGGAATTCCCTGAACATCCGACAGTATAGATATGCTTGTTGTCCTCTAAATATTCCGTTTGGGCTTCGTCATCAATAATATGAAACTATTTACAACTTAGACGGCACGACACGATTGTTGGAACGATACGACTACGATTTTATTTACGCATTGTACCGTCATGCTGATAGGATGCTTAAAAGCATATTGGTGTGTATAATTAGAATTATTTGTATTCATATTTGATAATTAAATATATTCTGTTTAAAATCTAATAAATTAATGTGTTCTAAATACAAAATATTGGTTTTAAAAAAGGTGCTTAGATCTTAAAATCAAAATAATAGCGTTAAATAAATATTTAGCGGAATATATGTAAGCGTTAGTTAACCGATTGCGACGCTAAAACTGGACCATGTGTTACTCATATATATTATACTGATTTAACATTAATTATTACTTATCGCAACAAATTTATGGCTTTGTAACACATGGACCAAGTCCAAGACAGATATTTGTTTCGGGTCTGGGTGTTGTGGGTCCGTAGCCCCTCTTAGTCGAGACCCACGATACATGTTTGACCTAGCGTGGGGGCAGGATTGTGTGTGACTGTTGGGTGTATTTATTATCATTGTTGTTTACTTTGCACTATCCGGACACCACTTTAGCTTCATCACAAACATTTCACAGCTACCCGAATCAATCTTTTACTATATTCCTTAAGCACATACATACATACATATACACTCACGCCCGTATCCCATGGGGGTAGGCAGAGACTATTGAGTGCCACAAGCTACGATCCTGACACACTTCTTTCGCCTCTTCCACATTCATATATCTTCTCATACATTTACGACGGTTGGATGTACTTCTGATTTGCCCTTTTAGGAGAAGATCGTTACATATACTCCGTAGGGAACGCATCTCCACCGCATTTACTCGACTTTCATGCTTCTTCTGCCACACCCAACTTTCACTTCCATACATAAGTGTCGGTACCAGCACACCATTATGAACAGCCATTCGCGCCTTTTGTGACACCGCCTGGCTGCTCATTATCCTTAAGCACAAAATGCCAATTATCTCCAAAGTGCCAATCCACACTCAAATGCACTTAATTAATGATATAAGATCATTTTTAAAGTGTCAGGCTGACAAATGATGCATAACTTTTAATCCAATATCAGTCAAAGTCAGTCTTTGTATAAGAATGAAGAATTTCTGTTCTTCTCGGATTGGATTTAAAAGGTTTTGTTAGTGTATAATATGATATGATGTGTATATTTGCTGGTGGTAGGATATTCATATCCGCCCGGATAGCAATCACCGTACACAGGGTGTAAAACACGACTAGTGGCACACGCAAGTGTGTCGCGTTCCGAGATCAGCCAGTGTACATCCGGTTTTTGTCAGGGGGCTAGTTGAAGAGTCTGAGAATGACATAGGCTACTTTTATTCCAAAAAATTTACGGTTCCTATTGGATAGCATAATATAGAAAGATTTATGGATTTTATACCTTTTCGTTAAAAAATAACTACCACGCGGGCGAAACCGCGGGCAAAAGTTAGTAATACTATAAATCAAAATAATGAATTTAACCTAAAAGTATCTTTACTTGCATAAAATATATTTCTTTTATGTTTAAAAACGTCGTGCGGCATGCGAGCACCGGTAAAAGTTTTGTAACACTACCGGGAGGAGAGCGAAGAATTCAAGTAGAGTAAGCTTTTACTTGTAGTCTTAAACTCAAACCAGCTTTTACATAACAAAGTTCACGTCTGAATCACCGAAGGTATAGACATAACTAAGAGACAGAAGTACCTACTAATAAGGCAACTTAATTACCACACATTGAGGTGGTCTATTCTAATGTAATCTTTAAAATGTATTTTAATTGTATGACCAAATATTGTTAACCGGCGTTCGAAAAGAGTAACGCGAGTTTCTTGTCCGTTCCCTAGTGAAACTGCAGTACTGGCGGTAGAGTAAAGATTGACTGAATCTTAATAATGTAAAGCATTTCATGGATTCAATAAATATTTGATTTTGATTTTACTTACATTTCATTGAAATAAAACAAATTTTACGGATCTGATTGCGGTTTATTTCACTTTTTTAGCCTCGACGTTTCGCAGTAGCGTTTTATAGTAGCGACAGTTTTTTAGTGTCTGGATAGACAGACGAGCAGACGGGCCACCTGATGGTGAGTAGTCACCTCCGCCCATAGACTTCTGCAATGACAGGGCACAGCAAAGCCGCTGCCTACCGTTAAAATATCGTTAAAGACATCTATCCCTCGCTACTCAACACAATCATGCTGGTCTACTCAAGTAGTATGGATTTTATGAACAGTTTCACATGGAAGAGCCAGCTCAAGCTTGGGTCAAGCCTTTGTCTCAGAAAATTGAAAATTGACACTTGTTTCGGAAATGAGACTTGAAATTCTCTTCCCAGTGTCCAGTCCTATCCCATGAGGTAGCGCACATGGTATTGGGTTATGATCAGTGTTTCTCTTGCCAGTTTTCCGCCTGTTATAAAAAACTTACATACATATACACGCCTGTAATCCCCGAAGGGGTAGGCAGAGGTGCAATCATTACACCGAGTTTTCGCCGAATTTATTATGGCCTCATAACGTGATAGGAGGAGAGCCCATCGCCATACCGGGCACAACTTCAGACTCCGGGCTGATACTGGATATTTCTAAATAGAAAAACCCAATATCACTTCACCCGACTCAGAGATCGAACCCGATACCAAAGCACAGCAAAGACCACCCACCCCCTTGTAGTGCTTAGTGCTTCAGATATCCGGTATCCGGCCAAACAGCTATCCGCTTCATCTCTCCTTAAAACTCTCTTCCCAATGTCCATTCCTATCCCATGAGGCATGGGGTTTGGATCAGTATCAGCATTCTCTTGCCAGTTTACCCGATGCTTAAAAAGGTTTTCTAAAATGAAATGCTTACTCTACATTAAATAATCTTAATAAACGTGATCGACATATTTTTGAGTACAGACCAAAAAACTCTCGACCAAACCGTACTTCGACATGCGTAGAAAAACACCTGAGAGAACAAAATGATCTTTAATTTTTCGTACGAATGCAATTGTGCTGTTCCTAATTTATTCCCGGGAATTTAAGGCAAACCCCGTACGCTATAGACACTTTTAACTCGTCTTTATAAAGTTTAAATTTCAATACAATTGCGTTTCGTGTCGATTCAGAATCCAGTCATACGAAATTGTACAAAGTTGTTTTTGCCTGTGTTAAAATTATTTCGTCATGTAATTACTACGCGAGTTATGTTTTGTGCGCGGTAAAGATAAGTTTGCGTTCTGAAACCCCGCCTGCAATGGTTTTTGTTCGTAATTTTTTATATTGGGAGTGGTTTCTGAGCAAACTGCCTACATAATTGCCCTGAGCGTGTATTTTTGGTAAGAATTTGTCCAAATTACACTCGTGTATGACAAACATCATTCCCTTGAAGACGGATGTCAATGTAACGTGGTATTTTAATACAGTTTAATTAGTAACGTTTAATTATATTAAATCGCCATTGTCATGAATTCAGCAAAACTCGCCTCCATTTAAAAAATTGGAACATTCGAAAACATGTAGCCAGACGTATTTTTAGGCTGTCATTTTTAAATAACCTCTAATAGGGTAGTTGACTCGATTTTTTATTAATTTAATCAACATTTACATTACCTAAAATCCATTATCGAAAGAATTTTATGAATCCGAACAATGATAAGTAAATGAGTCGCCATTCAAATCTGCTGGAAAGGGTAATTGTCAAATGACAGTAAAACAATGCATGATATGTACCGTGACGTCACGGTACTCAGAATTCCATTACTGTGCCGTTGTGTAATATTTAAAATAAATATTGTAACCTCATTTTTCTAGCAATTTTGATTCTGTTTTCGCAAGAGTTTCTTTTACGTATTATATTCGGTTGCATATAGAATAATGTACAAAATTAAACACAGGAAACTACCCTATTGTCAGATTGTTCTACTCCAATAAAAAACTATTCCATATCACCCGCCAGTGTAACTCCTGTAAATTAGGATCGACAGCAATTTATTGACGACGATTAATTAAATTTGGCTTGGCTGGTAATGCATAGCTGCATTTATTCTACGACAAAATAATTCAATGAAAAATATAGAGACTAGTTGGAAATATAGATTCACTTCCCGCCATAGCAAAGCGGCAATCAAAATAATGAACTAAAAAGGGATTTACCATAATCATTAGGAGATTTACATCCGGAAAAGATATCTCCCTTTATATCATTTTTAACGATGGCTCAAACATAAGAATAAGCACCAAATGTTGATGGGCTATTAAAACAAAATATCTGTCAATAATGCAATGAAAGAATAAATTATAATTTTTATCCACTTTTTTTTTAAAGAAATCATCAATTTTGCATTTTACCGTGCATTTGGGGGACGGACTAGTTAGATACTCCTATTAATTTAATTGCTATAGCTTCTGCTTGGTGGCTTTACTATTTGCATATCGTATAACATACATAGCAGCGATCGCCTAGTTGGTTGCGGTACGGACTGCCAAGACGAAAGTCGTATGTTCGAAACCCAAGTGGCATACACCTCTGACTTTTCTAAAAGTTATGTGTGTATTCTTTGTTAATAATCGCTTGCTTTAACGGTAAAGGATAACATCGTGAGAAAACCTGCATACCTGAGAATTTTCTTTCGAAGGTATGTGAAGTCTACCAACCCGCAATGGGCCAGCGTGGTGGACAAGGCCTAACCCCTCTCATTAGTAGAGGTGGCCCGTGCCCAGCAGTGGGACAATGTTTAATACAGGGCTAGTATTATTATTATAACATACCCATAGAGAATAGACTGAGCAATATTCTCAAGAAATTGACCACTCTGTAGATAGAGACAAAGCGACTGTGCGGCCAATATCTATTTCTTTTCACTCCTGCAAGTCTGTGACGAAGACCAAACAAAATTCTAAAAAATTTACTACCTATTGGTCGCACGTTCGCTTTATCTCTCTCACATTTATCTGTCCGTATTCACTTAATAGGTGGATAGAAAACGCTCAGTCCATTCTATATGTCTATGTCGTTTAATAATATATATTATTATTAGGCACATATAGGTTCATGAAGGGTGCCACTAGGTAGCGCGAGGGGGAGAACAGAAAATTGGTGGGAATGCCAATGCTCTTTTTTATACTTGTAAAATGATTGGAATAAAACTTTATGTTTCCAAGACAGGGCAATCATTTTTGAGGACCGCACTAAAAGACCTTAAATCCATTACGCTAGCCCATTAGGCACGAGTCAGCAGACATTAAAACTAGCCCTGTATTAAACATTGTCCCACTGCTGGGCACGGGCCTCCTATACTAGTAGTCCTTAGTCAACCACGCTGGCCTAATGCGGGTTGGTCTTCACATACCTTTGAAATTTTAATACACGGTAGCTGGCAATTAGTTCCACAGCTTGATGGCACCATTAAAAACCTGATGTTAAGCTCCTGATAATATGCTCCGAAGTTGTAATATGACAAAAGTCAAGCCCGCATAGTGCTGGTTTTAGCAATATCGACGTCCTGTGCAAGATTCCTTCTTCTTCTTCGTCGTTCCCTCACTGATGAGGATCGTGACCATATGATATATAGTTTTCTTGGGAAATTAGTGCAGTCGCTTCCCCTTGCCATCTGCAACCCGGTCTTTTAGGGGCTATTTCGGCCCCAAGGTCACTGATACGTCTTCAGTCGGTTTCCCGGCTAGGTTGATGGTTATCCCGCCATAGCTTGGTCGCCAGTGCCCCATCTGTTGTCTCAAAATCAAATATTTATTGAATCCATTAAATGTTATACATCATTTAGATTCGGTCATTGCTTTACACTACCGCCAGTTCGGAATGCAGTTAGAAGAACGGGCAAGAAACTCTAGCGTTGCTCTTTTCACACCGGTTAACAATATTTGGTCATACAATTAATATTCGATTTCAGTTTAGTTACATAAGATTAGAGCAGCTCAATGCATATTAAGTTGGCTTATTGCAATATTGTGAAATAAAAATCATTACAAGACCTAATGCCGCACATGACCATCGTGAGCGTGATGAAAATCTCCATTTCTCAAAGCAGTTGGTCCTTATCTGAAACAGTCCTCACAGACCAGTCCACACGAGCAGCACCCGTTCACGAGTAATGACGCATGTGTCAGCCATCGGCCTCCTCAACCATGTTACATGGAAGAGACCGACTCGAAAAGCCTAAATTCATATTTAGGCTTTTGGTAGGAAATAAAGAAATACGTGTTTCAATGTTTTTGAAAAATCATCCCTAAAAGGGGCAAAGTGAGGCTAAACTTATGGGGTATTCTTTAGATGCAATCTGAAGATTCAGGCACAACACCTGAGAGGCTGGACAATCGCTACAGGTGCCTCAGTGCAGAAGACAACTCCTTGGATTGTATACTTTTGCTCCCGAATATAACCTCCACGCAGGCGGAGCCGCGAGCAACTAGTTATTTTATATATTCATAGCCATCATTAATAGATTTTCCTTATAGTTATGGTACAGGCCTCGTTTAGTTTATTAGTCTTTAGTAATATCAATTTCAGGCAATTTAAGACATATGGTGAACTGAGAACTTACGCAAGAATTCTTTTCTGGCGTCTTACGCAGCTCAAGAGTATGAGTGATTAGATATCACACACCTCAGCTCAGTTAGTACACCCAGTACTAACTGAGCTTATCACTTTATCAGGTAAATTTAAGCCCCGGGCAATATTTCAATAGTAAGTCAGTAATCTTAATATATAAAATGCATGTTGTTGGTTCCAGATTGAAAGATAGAATAGTTTTGGATTCGATAGATGGCGCTTTTTCGACTCATTTTTTTTTCTACGATAATGCGGTCTACTTACGGCGGGACAGGACATAGCCTGCCCGAGGACACCAGATAATTATGCCTACCCATCTTAAACCATGGTCTCATTGGTTTTTAAGAACTTTGCCAACGAACCAAAGCTCATCAACTAATATACAAATACAAAATAAAACACGGTCACTGTAAAAAGCATACTTTATTCCTTAATTCTAATCAACTTTCATAATAATATTCACAGCTTTGGTCTGTTGGAGCGTGCATCCGTCGTGCTCACTCACGCCCCACCCCCTCCCATCTCCCACCACTACCTCCTCTCACCTCCCACCTACACACACACTAGCCGCGGCTGGGTTGGCGGGAAGGCAGATCAAAATGGCAGCTAATAGAACTACAGAACGTTTCACTGACAAATTATTTTTTCAAATTTTCAATTTAGATCACGCATTTTTTGAAAAGAGTTATTTTTTTGGAGTCATGTTTGAAAACAGACAATGTTATTAGCATTGACTTGCTGATGGCAAGCAAAGTGTAACACGGGAGATGACTAATAAATTAACGATGTAATTAAATAAAAAATTTACTAAAAATCTTTGACTATTATTTTTTTATACCAAAATTAATTTTAAATAAACTAAACCTGGCACAATATAAGTGTTTTAATCACTAATAATTGTTTATGCTGCAAAAGTATTGACGTCTATAGACGTCGCAATTCGACAGTTACCAGTATTATGCCCTACGTCTGTAAATATACCACATAACTCCGAATTACTCATGGTTAGTGTTTACTAGTATATCAAGGGGTCCATCCTTACACATTGGTTTCAGAGAAATTTCCTCCCGCAAACGCTCCGATTGTGGAATGACCTGCCGAGGTTTTCCAACGGGACTACAGTATGGGGTTCTAAAAGGGAGTAAATAGGTTCATGACGGGTCGGCAACGCGTATGTATGCTCCTGGTGTTGCAAGCGTCCATAGGCTACGGTAACCGTACCATAAGCGTGGTATAAAAAGAGGTACCCTCAAATGTTAAGCCATTCCCCCACTTCCCAGCCACAGTTCCGTACATGGTAATAAAAACTCTACACGTCTATTTAAAAATATATAAAACAAAATATCTAGCGTTTCATACTAAAATGTGCGCTGTTTTGCATACATATATATATGACAAACATACAGACAGTGATGGTCCACGCATTGCTATAAAACCTTGACGTACAATCACGTCACCAAGATATATACGTCAAGAGCTCATTTCATGACATATATGTCTTGTTAATATTAATTAAAAATCTGTATGTCCATCGCAAATACCCACACAGTAGAAATGCAATAGAATTCGGAAAATTATTTAAAAATAAACAAAAACTGACTATGAAACGAGCACCAAAAAGAACATAATTTTCAGTCACTTACAATTTTTAACCTATACTATACATTTTTTTCATAAAAACACAAACTGCAATTTCCGATCAACAATTTACAAGAAAAAAACTTTGGCAAGACATCTTTCGTCGAAAAAAACACTTTTTAAACCATAAGACATTGTGACGTAATGTATTTCAACCTTAATTACCTAATAAGAAATTATATTGTGTTTTCCGAACGTCGTCCCATACAAATGCCACGTAAATTCGTTTTATATCACACATTCATTCACACACATAACTGTGTCATGTTAGCTTAAATTAATTAAAAAAAGTCATTTTTTCCTCATACAAAAATCAATAGGCCTTGATGCATCATTTAAATACTTTGCTTAAAAATACAACTAATAATGAGACGTGTCAGGACATAAGACGTATGCAATATCTGTAAATATGGTGTATGGGCGAGTAGTCTACCAATCGATCCAGGTTCGATTCCCACACCGAGACAATTGGTGCTTATTAATTGTACTAGCGACATCTTGTACTTATGTTATGTCAAACACAACTTTATATCAATGGTTAATATTATTTACTACATAGAAAAAGCAAAAAACTACAATTATACATTTTATGGTAACTCCAGCGATCTATATGTACTACGTACTAGATGCGCGACCAGAACAAACATTATGTTCCACCGAGTTGGGGTGTATACTCCACACCGACCGCGACGTTAGTATGCTTCCATTCATGCCACCTACGAATGCACATCAGTTAATTTTAGTGATTTGTAGCGATATTCCCGAACAAATCTGCCTTAAATTGATTTACAGTGAAACTGTTAAATAGTATGTAAATAACATCATTTCATAACGTTTAGAACGTAATATCTCAGTCTATATTTCACAGCAAAATTCATTATATAGTTTGTCCCGTTTTGGCGCGCGAAAGTCCGTTTCGAGAGAAAGTGACGGGAGTTACAACTTCTAAATAGTTCTTAGTAAAATAAATAGATGGCATTAGTGGGCGGACAAGGTTTTGGAACATCTTTTTTCTTCGACAGTTCGTGTCTATAGAATATAAGTCGATGGGTAACTCACATATTTGCATGAGGAAAAAATGGCTCACTTGTGATTAACACCCCATCTCATACAAAAAATAAATGGCTATGAAATTCAATAAAATAAATGGTAACTATAAATTGCTTTTTACAAAATAATGTATGAGAGAATTGTCAAGTTGAACACTGAAAATTGATACTTTTTTATTTCACATTTAGGTCTAATTTTAAGGAATTTTACATGTTTAAATAAATGTATGAGACATTAAAATCGGTCCAGCCATTTCCATATATGGAGACAACTTTAAAATTAATACTCAGTTGTCTGTGGTCATCCTTGATTTATGGTCAAACCAACAATTCTCTCAAACACAAAAAGAATATAAAACTAAAAACAACAGTGGAAATAAATCAGATATTTTTTGTTTGTTTTGTAAACCGTACTTTTTTGCACTTTAAGACTTATTGAGATATCTAAATTACATAAGAAAAATATATTTTTTAAATGGCAACAACAACGTTTGGCATTTTAGACTCTCGTCGACCGATTAGGGTGTCCATGAGTTACGTCGACAGAAGTGGGACATGAGTAATATTTTATGGTACATAGCAACCGCGGCCCATGTGTTTCCTTTCTGCTATAACCTGGGGTCTTTTAAGCGTGTGTGAAGCTACTCAGCATGTATGCTTGTGTGGAGTAGCGAGGTATAGTCTCACGCTATTTGATACTATAATTGGACGACACTGCGCTTACCTGTCAAAAATCCTTTATGCTATAGGTATAAAGCTATATTAGGCACATATCCAATCCAGGAAAGATTTCTAGAATTTCACAGAATGTAAACTCGAATCACTGAAGTTGTTAATAATAAATAATTAATACGAACTCCCAAATTATTTTGCGTAACGTAACTCACGAAGTGCATATAAAAAAATCGGTCGACGGGAGCGTGACAAACGATTGTTTGAAAAAAACTGCATCTTTGCATCAGCCGGGCATCGAACGCGCACCAAACCGAGCAACGCACTTAAAAATAACGAAAAACTACAAATAGATGTCACAGCTACGCAAAACGGGTATTATTTGGGACGCGACAGCGAAACTTGTAACCGTTTTGTTCGTTCACAAAAAAAACAAAAAAAAATGGCAATTTTAATTTTTTTGCTTCATAAGCTATAATTACGAAAATATAAAAAAATAACATGATAAAAACATTTTTAATTAAAAAAAATAATATAAAAAATAAATCTTCGATTCCATAAATATATTTAACGATTTAGAAAAAATAAGTTTTTAAACAACCTCTTATTAAAAAAAAGTTACAAAATTCGAACACACGTCCCTTGTGATACGCCCATCCCACTACCATTACTCAAAAGCTAATAAAAAAGAATTAAAAACTGTACACGTTTCCTCCTTATTTGAAAACACTTACTGACAACATTTTCCTTGCATGTTTTCTCACTTTTCCTCTTACGTCATGACTTTAGAAAGGGAGAAAGAGTGAAAGAGAGAAAACTAGTTAAAACGCTATCATAAGTCTCTATAAATAAAAATGTATAAATATAAAATATTGATAAATTCTAACAGTGTGAAAATCAAAAAGTCTAAAGTAGTGAAGCCAAAAAGTTTTTGCTTTATTTTCGCAAATTTGAAAAACCAAAAACTTTTTTTTCTTAAAACTGGGAATCATTGACTTACACATTGTTAGAAGTTTGCCAACAGAAAAACACAATTTCTATACATTATTATTTTCATATAAAAATTTCATTCGTTTGTACAACATTTTGTGTTTTCAATTTCCACGTGTTTGTATGTGAAATTGACAGGACGCAAACAAAAAAATACACACTGGGTCTAAATGACACATAGTCAAATCACAAAGGACAAAAATAACAGAGTCTAGAAATATCCTGAGAGACAAAGACTCAAAAATACCCGCTGGGGTATAACCCATATATTATTTAATATGATTAAAAAACATAAAAAGTTCCACAAAAAAGCAAAAACAAAAAAATACTGAACAAAGTCCATAATTCAATAGATTTCATCGACAAAATGACATACAAACACTTAGAATCCCTTATAAACTCGCATAAACAGAGCGTATACGCATTGTCTATGGCCAACCATAAGGTAATATACACAACTAGATAGACCGGTAAAAATGGATCAAAAGATATTATATTAATTTTTTCTCAACTTGATAACTACATATATAAATTTAAAATGTACAATAAAACACAATGACACGCGGCAAATGGAGTTTTTGTTAGTGATTTATGAGATCAAGTATCTAGACATGTATATTATTAATGCATATGATATGGGCTGAACCTTTGACATTCTAGGCTGAAACGATAGGAACAAAAGAAAAAAAATCCAATCACGAATTTAACTAGTCCAACTCATTTGTACATGTTTTATATTCTAGATTTGTGTGGCAGCGACGCGTTAAAACCTTATAAGTTATATTTATTGTCACTCAGATTCATTCTGTGAAGTTATCATGCACACTATACCGTGCGCACAACTGAGTTGGACTATGTATATGATTTTACGATCAGGCACTTGACATAACACGCGTACACAAAAAAATGATTTGATGATGTATGTGCAGGTCCAAAATCTGTGTAATTACAGAAAAAAAACCGTTTCAGTAAAAAAAAACTGCAATCCATGTAAAAAAGCAGCAACTCTTTTTGTAATCGCATAGAATTAAAAAAATATATATATTGATGCAAAATTTGTGTTAATGACGGAAAATAACTGAAAGAACCCGAGGCGTAGCTTAATGGGACAAAAAATCAAGATCGTAACATGTCAGGCTCAATCCTGTATACACAAGGGTAAGCTGAAGTGGTAGGCAACTAGTCCACTGGAACTTCGCACAGTTTACTTCCCCAATGTGGTGGTAGCTTATCCCCATATTGCACACGCATGGTTTTTTAAATTGCAATTCACTATCGATTCAGCCTAGACGCAATACACTCTGTCCATACAATAACTAAGTTATTTTTAAAAAATATATTATTTTTTTCAAATTTATTTGAAAAATCTTTTCTTCTCGAGATTATTATCGTCACTTAGAGAATTTGTTTTCTTTACAAAGTGTATATATATTTTTATTTACTTTGGAATGTCCCGCATCACTGAAGAATTCTCGTTAAGTCCTGCAAAAAATATATTACAGTCACTCTACTGACCATATTACACTATCACATAGTTTGTATACCAAAGGGGTAAGAAGGATTGCATTTAAAAACCCACCGTAGGTGTAATCTAATTTTGTCTCATACGATCATGTGTTCATAAGGCCATCAGACACAAATTTAAATTTTTTTGCCTGACCTGGGAATCGAACTCAGGACCCCACTGGTTTTCCTAAGTATCCCGTCATTAGACAAATGAAACTGTAGGATTGTTACGTCCCCACTATTTACTTATTTCTGTCCCGTTCCATCCCTAATCTTATGTAACAGTTTTGTTATGAATAACATCATCTACTATAACACTTTACCCGACTGCTCTAGAAAGAAGGGTAATATTTTTCCAGTGTTCGTGTGCCTATTTATTCGGCATACTCTGCATCCTAAACTTTTTTTAATATCTGTATCACACTGAAAATTCCAAATATATAGATGTTATAATACTTAAATACATGTGTTTTGATATAAATATTGCAAAAAATCTTTTTCTTTACAATAAATAAGTAAAAACAACATTGCCAAGCCACTGATGTGGTCACTAGATCAATATAGTCTTATTATAGTGTGTGCGCAATATCTTGCCCAAGATGGCACGCAAGCAACATACAGCGTCTATTTAGATCTGTAGTCTATGTCACTCACCTCAAATCTGTGTAGTAACTGCGAGCTGTTGTATGGCGGGCTGTCACTGTAGAAAAATGGTCGCTTCATTGTGTTCTGCCCTGAAATGAATGATTGTATTATAAAGAATTTACGGCTATATTTACGTTGTATAATATGAGATAAAATCTACAGGTGATTCAGAAATTCCCAGCCGACTACAGCGCCACGGAGGCTGTCTTTAATGTGTAGATACAGGGTTGATACTTTATTAGAAGTTTTAAAAGTAACAATACAATTTTAAGATCAGACCACAAAAACTTTAAGAAAAAATGCAATTTTTACATTTTAACTTAACTAACAAGTTACTAATCACTAATTCTATACATGGAGGTTTTATCAATACCTTTCTGCAACTTACTGTATATGTTGATGAGATAAAGATGTGGATCTAAGTTTTTAATTTATTTTACGGCTCTGGCTACTGGTTACAAATAAATTTGGTGTTAATTATTGACCATAGCTTGGCATGTGTCATTACGTTTATTTATAAGTCGAAGAACGAAAATCTATGTGACAAAATACATTTTTTCAACTTTTTTTTACATTGTACAATTAAAAATAAATATAATTAATTAATAAAGTAAAGTTTATTTTATTTGATAATGAATTTCATATATTGTTATTATGCATTTAAAAAGGACTTATCACGTCGATTTATATCTTAATATATCATTTATTTATACTGTTACAATGGTGATTGTTATTTACTTAGTTCTTATTATTTTCAGCAAATCTATTTTAAATAATAAATAAATAACACCCAACAGTCACACACATAGCCCCGACCCCACACTAAGATACCAGTCTTGTGTTGTGGGCATCGGGGACTACGAGAGACGCACGGTCTCACAACACCCAGACCCCGGACACAAATATCTATCTGTCACACGTCCATTTGTCCCGGTATGGGAATCGAACCCACGGCCTCTGGTTTCACAGCCGGCTACTCGCCAACTGCGCCACGGAGACTGTCAATGAAAATGACGGCTTTAAAATGACTATTAACTTTAGTAGCCCATTATTAAACTCCCTTCAGGGTGTGCATGTATTACGAGTTGTAGTGTGTGGTGGTGTGGTGGCATAAGTAGTGTACGTACATAGTTGCGTGTGAGCGGCCAGCGCGTTCTGTTTGGCTATGAGCTGCTCGGGTCCGGGCCGCGGTAGGTGGGGGACCTGTGGGACCTGAGGGACCTGTTCGTAGTACCCCACACCAGGGGACACTGCAGACACTGCCGACACTGCCGCCGCTGTACACACAATAGGGTAGTTGACTTTTTTTTATTATTATACATTACCTAAAACCTATTGGTGAAAGAAATTTATGAATCCGAGAAAAATTAGACCACTTTCAATTCTGCTGGAAAGGGGGGGGGGGTTGGTTAATTGTCAAATGACAGTAAAAGGATGCATGATACGAGCCGTGACGTGAGATGTTCCACGACGCACCCGTTTTTGGTCATACTATCATCTCCAAAGTGGTAGAGCCACGCTGTAGGCATATTTGTCGACAGCATGAATGGGCCGGCTCGACCGAGGTAGTACCACTGTCTCACAGAAAACCGACGTACAGTGACAGTTTACTGTCGCGTTTCGTATGGTAAGTGAGATATCCGGAGGCCCAGATTCCCCCTTCCCTTCCCTAATCCCTATTCCTGTCCTTTAAGGCCGACAGCGCATACATGATACTTTCGGTGTTGTGGATGTTCATGGGCGGTGGAGATCACTTAACATCAGGTGACCCACTAGCTCGTTTGTCGGACTATAATATAAAAAAAAAATATGTACTAATATTTTAAAGTAAATATTGTGACCTCATTTATCAAGCAATATTAATTCTGTTTTCGCAAAAGAGTTCCTTTTACATATTATATTTGGTTGCATATTGTATAATGTACAAAATTAAACACAGGAAACTGCAGGTACTACGACTAGGTAGGTTTATAATTACTAGGTATAAAGTAGGTGTACTGGTTGCGCCTCTGCCTACACCTTCGGGGATTACAGGCGTGAGTGTATATGTATGTCCAAAATAAGAATAGATAAATTATATCCTTAGGTTCCATCGATAATAGTCAACCATCTAAAATGTTCTGCATTTTAGGACTTTTTAGTGATAAATTTAATTCAAAAACATTATGAATCCATGAATATATACATTTTTTAGATTCAGTTAATCTTTTTTACTCTTCTCTCTTTCACTAGAGGAGAACGGGCGAGAAACTACCGTTGCTCTTTTCGCTAACAATATTTTGCCATACAATTTAAATTACATTACATTCATTAAGCTCCCGTATGGCGTGTAGTAATGTTATGAAAATTTAAATTTACAGAAGAGAGATGAAAATCGTGATTCCTTTATGATAATGATTGTCATTAATAGATATTATATACGACATTTTTTTAAGCCTCATCTTACATACGCCTCATTTTATGCCCAAAATCATTATTAGTAACCAAAATACTTACTTGCAACATTTTCATGTCCATTCGACGGGTAATAAGGACTCGTTTGTGGTTGCAACACATTTTCACAAACTGCAAATAAAATTTAAAACTTTAAACCTATTTTTAAATATAACCAATAGTTTAGTTAACAGAGGAATACTGCAGCACCATAAATTATCAAAATTTATACAAATAAAATGGAAGTGTCTGTTTTAATATGAAAAGAAATAATAATATAACAAAAAAAGTAACTATAACAATAAAAGTTTTTTTAATTATTTCTGTCTGTTTGTTTGTTCCGGCTAATCTCCGCAACGGTTGGACCGATTTTGACGGGACTTTCACTGGTACATAGCTAATATTATAAAGTGTAACATAGACTAATAATCTAGGTACTTTTATGTTTAGGGATGCACGCAATGATAAATTATAACCACGCGAACGTCCCCGTTTAAAAGCTGTTTTCCAGCAGTGACATACTTATGATAAACGTACAATACAAAGCTGCAGTAAAACCTAGTAAATATACCACTCACCATTCCCATCCGGTTCCTGTTTGACCTGATGCTGTAAGTGTTCAAAGATACGTTGCTGATGAATTCTCCGCTGATCTTCAGTGTACATAGAATTTGAATCTGTAACCAATATAAACAAACCAAATGAGGTCATTATTTATTGAATGCATGAAATCTTTTTTTTATCCTGTCACGGCAAAGTGACCACACTGCACTTTTTTTTTTTGTTGTCGCGGGGAAAGCGTTTTATTACTACCGCCCGCTTCGGGGGGAAGCGGAATAAGAATAAAACGGTTATGCTGGACTAGCCGGTCTTACGACCCAGCATCCCCCTCGCCCGGATGATGGCTATCCGGGCAGCCGCTGATGTACTCGGATGTACACTGGCTGAGCCCGGAACGCGACACACTTGCATGTACCACTATGGCGGGTTTAACTCCCTGTGTTGTTTAAGCGGTCTAGAGTTGGGTTACGATGTTTGGCTGTGTTGCGGCCTTCTGAGTATTCTGACACTAGACCCTCGACCGCTTCTTCACCCCCTTGCCCCATCGCATAGTGTAGAGAAGCTACACAGCAGGCCGGCATGATAGTTTTGAGTAGCGAGGGATAGATTGTCTCATATTACTGGATACTCTAATACGGTACTCTCTACCATCAGGTGCAGTGTGGTCACTTTGCCGTGACAGGATAAAAAAAACTTATCAAGAATCTCAACTCACCCAATTGGTCCTTAGTCCTTTCATATAAGTATTTATCATCGTCCAACTGTATATCAATTTCCTGCTTAATTTGATTTTCGTTGAAAAAGTTCTGATTCTCTGTAATTCTGTGTTGCTCTTGCAACATCTGCAGGTTGTGTTGTTGGTTGCGCAGCATCTCAACACTATCCGAATATCCGTTCTGATAGTTATACTCCTGTCTCGGATATTTATCAAAACTCGGATAGATTTCACCGATTTTCGGATAACCATTCTCAATTGGTTTCTGATAATCCATTTTGTCGTAGAGTGTCTTCCTTTCTAACGCGTATTTCTCCGCTTCCTTATTGTATTCCTCGTTTGTCTGCGGAATGTAATCCTCAGTACTCTTCCTGTAATCTCTTGGTTCGAATTTCTCATCGAAATCCTCTTTCCGAAAATCTACTTGGTAATTTTCGTATATTTTTTCGGACACTTCATTGTAGCTGTTGTTGGGTTGGGTGTCATCTTCTTCCGAGTTCACGGGGTCTGTTTGCATTATCGCGTCCTGTTTCTTGGGTCTTAGGTTTTGGGGGGTGTCTGTGGGGCGGGACTGTGGGTTTTGGGGGGAAATACTGTTCGCGAGCGCGTTTAGGCTTTGTAGTCTGTAAGCGAGCTGGAAAGTTTCATAAATACGTTTGTAATTTTAGATTTCTAGTATAACAGATCTGATCAGAATTATTATACAAATTAGCATTTACCCAGGAGCTTCAGCTGAATGAAAAATACTATTGTTATCATCAATACTAACATCGATATTTCTAATTGTTTCGATTCCACGAGATAGCGACAAACTCATTCAATGCGGAAGAAGTTGCGGGCAAAAGATCTTAAATATATAATTTATAATTGTCGCTTGGCGAGCTATTTGATATAAGGGTAATTTTTTTGCGATATAAAGTTATATACATATTCGGAATCAGCAAATTTTGCATCTTTTGAGCCTAGTTTCAATTTTTTATGCACATTTTTGGCGCCCAAATCAATTGGTAAAACAGGGCTCATTTTTTTCAGAACACACACACATGAAAATAAGTTACAAAGATGCAGTACGTGCTTACACAAGTAATATATTAATTTTTATAGTGATTTTTCCTGAAACACAAAAAACTTTAAAGCTCTCTTCTAACTTTTAAACAATTTCGCTTAAATCAAATAGCCCGCCAACCATCGACATTGTAATTGGATAATTTCACTGTTTACTAACTGTCGTTAGTTGTTACTTTAGGTAGGATAGTGATTGTTACAAATTCTGTACGTGGTTAAGGTGTGTTTACTCACATTAATATCATGCGGTTCAGAACACGACAGTGGTTGATCCTGGGAGATGCTCTGTTGATGGTGGACCACCGTTAGGGGCCATTTGTCAGACTTCTCGCTAAAAACACGAACATGTTCTAAGGTTTGGCTTCATAAATAATATAATAACACTAGACACACACGGGCCCGGCAGACGTCGTCCTGCCAGTAAAAGCAGCGCCATCTGCCAGGCTGATCTGTGAATCTAAACCATCCAGGGCGTCCATCCACCCAAACGCATACAAAAAAAATCATTCAAATCGGTCCAGCCGTTTAGGAGTTCAGTGACATACACACGTACAGTAGAATTATATATATAAAGATAATCATTGTCAATTGTCAAGACGAGTCGTATGCTCGACACTGAGCCCAAGTGGCGTAGACCTCTGACTTTTTTAACTTATGTGTGTATTTCATTGTCAATTATCGCTTGCTTTAATGGTGAAGGAAACCCGCATACCTGAGAATTCTCACAAGAATTTCGAAGGTCTGTGAAGTCTGCCAACCTGCATTAGGCCAGCGTAGTGGACTAAGGCCTAACCCTTCTCATTAGTGGAGGTCCATGTACCAGTGGGACAATGTATAATACAGGTTAGTATTATTATACATAAATACACTAACGCCTGTAATCCCCGAAGGGGTAGGCAGAGGTGTAACTAGTACACCAACATTTCGCCGAATTTAAGTCCCATAATGTGATAGAGGGCGAGCCTATCGCCATACCGGGCACAGATTCCAGACTCCGAGCTAATACTGAGGATTTTCTAGATAGAAAAACCCAATATCACTTTACCCGACCCGGGGATCGAACCCGAGACCTCAGCACAGCGCCACCGAGGTCATTAGTTATAGTATTATTATTTTAATATATATAGGTACAAATACTTGCAGTCTCTCTTACCAAATGTCTTCTTTCTTCACTTCCCTATACTTGATTGTGCGACTCTTCCTGATGACCATCACTGTGCCATCTGGGTTCAGTTTGGGAAGGTTCTGGGACGGCACCGCGTCTTTGCTTAAAGTCTTCCATTGACCTGGAATGAGAACTGATTTGTTATTTTATAAGCATGTCAGGTATAACGCACAGAACAGTTTGCCAGCTACCGTGTTCCCTCCTTCCTATGCTCCTCTGTGAAAAACTAAACTATCCCACGGGAACTGTACATTTTTCCGGGATAAAAAGTAGCCTACGTGCTATTCCAGACTATAATCTATCTCTGTGCCAAATTTGAACCAGCTCCGTTCAGCCGTTGTAGCGTGAGTAAGTAAAAATCATCCATCCAAACATTCGCATTTATTTATAACTAGCTGTTGCTCGCGGCTCCGCCCGCGTGGAGGTCATGTTTGGGAGAAAAAGTATACAATACAAAATACCAATATTCATGAGTTTAAATTAAAAATGACGGATTTTCATACAAACTTTCATCCCCTATTTTACCCCCTTAGGGGTGGTATTACCAAAAACCCTTCCTTAGTGGATGCCTACGTGATAAAAGGTACCTACTGTCAAAATTTCAAGTCTCTAACCCCAGCCGTTTAGGCTGTGCGTTGATCGATCAGTCAGTCAGTCAGTCAGTTTCTTCTTTTATATATACAGATATACGTAGGTATGATATATTTTTAAGAACGACTCTTGTTGATTGAAAACTGGACAGGGGTTTTCTTCGAATCTGGGTATTGTGTCGTGCCTCGTAGTTCTTGATACTCTACCGATTTTCCCTAGTGTGGGTCAGCCGGTCTACTCTGTAACACAATTCCGATCGATCGGTATTCGATTTGTGAGATTTCGTATTCTGAGTGCGACCCTAGTGCCATATTATTTCAATATTGCATAACCATTCATATGACAATCTTAATTCCAATTACTGCATATTAATGGATACACAATATTGAAATAATATGGCGTTCAGGAGAACGAAATCTGTCAAATCCAATACCGATCGATAGGAATTGTGTTACAGAGTAGACCGGCAGGACTGTGTGTGTGACTGTTATGTGTATTTTATATGGTAAACTATTGTTATTATCTTGAGTGCCTCACAGCCTCAATTGCGCAACGGGAGACTACTGCTGTGAAACGCGGGTTCGATCCCCGTGCCGAGACTATGTGTGTGTAAATAATAATTTGTTTCGTGTCTGGGTGTTGTAGGATCGTAATCCCTCGAAGCTCTCTAAAACTGCTTAATCTATACAAAACGCAAAAGTTGATTCTACCTATAACTGTTATAGACTTTGAAACCACTCAACCGAATTCAATGAAATTTTGTGTATGTGTGTGGTTGGGCCAAGTTAAAAGATAGGATAGTTTTAGATCCGATAGGTGGCGCTGTTGTCGAGGTCTGAATTTCTTATTTTTCAACGAAAATTCGGTCCACAGAGAAGGCGGTTTATGGCAAGACAACGTCTGCCCGGGACCACTAGTTACTTAATATGTGTGAAAATGTACTTTTGTTTACTTGTATAACAAATAAATATACATGAACTATGAGGGTTTATAGACTGAAAAGATCGCATACAATCTGACCCAGCATTTGCCGGTCTGTTAAAAAATATATTATAGCGCAACAAAATGCAGTGAATTTCAAGCATTTTCCCTCTAAATGAGTAAAGGGGATTACCATTGAGGAAAAATGCCAAATAAATAGCCGTAGTGACGTTATTAAAATGCCGTCATAGCATAAAACGACTCAAAAAGTCAGGTGTATATTTGGACCTAGTTTTGCCTTACTTTACCCGACCCGGGAATCGAACCTGAGACCTCAGCACAGCAGTCGTAACGCTTGCGCAATTACAACTGCGCCACCGAGGCAGAACCACAATAAGAAACGATTATGTAAATACACCATTTTCTTTACAAGGAGGAGGAGTTTCAAACCACAACCCTTTGGGAGGATCCTCGAATCAACTGCAAATAAACTTACTATCATGTTCAATTCGTCACGGGTTTTTACATACTGATATAACACTCGCAATGATAACCGTATGGGGAATTCCCAGTACGATGTGGGTCATACGGTTCAATCATAATTATTTTTGTTTAACTAGTAAATTGATTATATTATAGCCACCAGTCCAGCTTTGCACGAGAACATATGAATGGTATAGACCCAACGTCGGCAAAGTAGGTAGATGGACAAAATTGAAAAAAAATATCAATATAAGAAATTAAAATCTCACCGAAACCGAAAATTCTCAGTATTAGCCCAGAGTCTGGAATTTGTGCCCGGTATGGCGATAACTGCAGCAATAGCCTAGTTGGTTGCGGTACGGACTGCCAAGACGAAAGTCGTATGTTCGAAACCCAAGTGGTATACACCTCTGACTTTTCTAAAGTTACGTGTGTATTAAATGTTAATTATCGCTTGCTTTAACGGTGAAGGAAAACATCATGAGGAAACCTACATACCTGAGAATTCTTATAAGAATTTCGAAGGTATGTGAAGTCTACCAACCCGCATTAGGCCAGCGTGGTGGACTAAGGCCCAACCCCTCTCATTAGTAGAGGATGCTTATGGGATCATTTTAATACAGGGCTAGTATTATTATTGTTATATTATTATGGCGATAGGCTCGCCACCTATCACACTATAGGACCGAAATAATTGGGCAAAAAATGGGTGTACTGGTTACACCTCTGCCTACCCCATCGGGGATTACAGGCGTGAGTGTATATGTATGTAAAATCTGCATCGACTATTGAAATGTTTTTTAATTAAAGACAACTGTAAACCCTTCTAATAGACAGAACAGAAGTTGATTTGAACCAAAGTCGGCAATCTTTCACAATAAACCAATCAGACGCGTCAAGCGTATGTCAAGTCAACAATCCTATTTCTCATGAAATCATTTTTGAGTTTATCACGTTCAGACGCGGCGAAGGTGACTTTATATTATGTATAGACTTCGCGGAATTGCGCCTGCGAAATCCATTTTACGTTTTCTCTTTATTTGGAACCAATAACAGCAGTGTAATATGTCTTAACCATTTTTTTTTTGTCGCGGGGAAAGCGTTTTATTACTGCCGCCCGCTCCGGGGGGAAGCGGAATAAGAATAAAACGGTTATGCTGGACTAGTCGGTCTTACGACCCAACATTCCCATCGCCCGGATGATGGCTATCCGTGCTGCCGCTGGGCCGAGTCCCTAACCCCTATGTACACCCCACCCGACACTACCAGCTTAAACCCCGCGGTGGCCTTCTTCGGCGCTTACGGAGCGATCCCGGGGTATTCTAAGGAGTGCTAGAATTGCTGCCGGAACCGCCCCTGCGCGGTGCCTTGTACGGGCCCATCTCCATGTGGGGCTTAGGAGCCCCCGCGCACCGAACAACGACAGCAAACGAGGCCTTACCACCCGAGCTGCCGTACATCTCGGGGTCGCACGATGCACCGAAATTGGAGTGCACCGATATGGGCTGACAGCCCCCCGCTGCGCACCCGTGACCCCCGATGGCCCCAATTAGTCGCCTTCTGCGAGATGACGCTCTCGCAGAAGTGGGCCACCGCACGCCAGGACCTCCGGCTGACGACCATAGACGACACCACGGCCGGCAGCGAGAGGTCTCCTCCGACGACTGCTCTGAGAGCGCTGCGCTCTTCGTCCAAGGCTGGGCACTCCTCCAACGTGTGTTGGGCCGTGTCCTCGAGGCAGTTGCCACAATAGTGGCACACGGCAGACACCTCCTTTCCGATCCGACTCAGGAATGAACCGAAACACCCATGGTCCATCAGTACCTGCGTCAGCCGGAACGTTGGCGCACCGTGGCGCCTGTCTAACCATCTCAATATGTCTTAACCATACACATAGATAATAGATTGAGCAATATCCTCACAAAATTTACCACTTTGTAGAAAGGGACGATGCGACTATGCGGCCAACTATTCCTTTTCGCTCCTGCAAGTCTGTGACGTAGACCAATAAAATAATAGATAAATAAAAAATCTAGAAAGAGACAACTTTGTGTCGGAAATCGAGAGCACTTTATCCAAAGCTTCCGATTGGGGTCGGGATAATATAGTCAAATTCAACCCCTCTAAGACACAAGTTTGCGCGTTCACCGCTAAGAAAACCCCATTCACTGTGGCCCCACAATTCCAGGACACACCCATTAACGTCTCGAAGAGTATTGGGATCCTTGGCGTCAAAATCTCTAGCGACTCTAAACAGAGCGAAGAGGTACTTCCCTCCGGGGCAAAGACTGCTATTATACAAATCGCAAGTCCGGCCCCATATGGAGTACTGCTGTCATCTCTGGGCGGGAGCACCTCAATACCAGCTTGGTCCTTTTGACTCGGTTCAAAGAAGAGCTGTGAGAATCGATGACGATCCCAAACTCACAAACGGTATCGAGCCTCTAAGTCTAAGGAGAGACATAGCCTCCTTGTGTGTGTTCTACCGTTTGTATAATGGGTTGTGTTCCGAGGAATTGTTTGACATGATGCCCACGGCCACTTTCTACCATCGCACCGCTCGCCATCGACAGGGAGTTCATCCTCACACTTTGGAACCTAAATGGTCGCGCACAGCGCGGTTTCAGAGGAATTTCCTCCCGCGAACGCTCCGAATGTGGAATGAGCTCCCTGCCAAGGTTTTCGAAGGGGACTACAGTATAGGGTTCTTCAAGAAGGGAGTAAATAGGTTTTTGAACGCGCATGTGATACTCCTGGTGTTGCAGGCGTCCATAGGCTACGGTAACCGCTTACCATCAGGCGGGCCATAAGCTTGTTTGCCACCAACGTGGTATAAAAAAAAAACTGCTGGCCGCAATTTAAGTGTGGTAGAGCCACGCTGAAGACATATTTGTCTACAGCATGAATGGGCCGGCTCGACCGGGGTAGTACCACTGTCTCACAGAAAACCAACGTAAAGTGACAGTTTACTGTCGCGTTTCGTATGGTAAGTGAGATATCCGGAGGCCCAGATTCCCCCTTCCCTTCCCTAATCCCTATTCCTGTCCTTTAAGGCCGACAGCGCATACATGATACTTTCAGTATTGTGGATGTTCATGGGCGGTGGAGATCACTGAACATCAGGTGACCCACTGTCTCGTTTGTCGAACTATGTTATAAAAAAATGTCGCTTTATCTCTCTCACATTTCCTGCCCGTATTCACTTAATAGCTGGTTAGAGAGCGCTCAGTCCGTTCTCTAAGTCTATGGTCTTAATTAATAGTATATACATAAATATCGTAGGTATCAGGAACTACGACATTAGGTTACACAACACTAGGGTTACCAACCCCGGAATTCAAACACTAGGATTTGAATTTAGGAAAACCAGGACAATTCAGTTTAAAAACAAGACGCATCTTTGTTTTAAAATAGCGTAAACATTTGCGAGCTTAGACGCCGCCCCTAAAGGATTGCAAAAGTGGTGTGCGAATTTTTAAGTACAGGACCTCATCAGGGCGCTTTAAAAACCCAGGACGCTATTTAAAAACTATCCAGGACACCCCAGGACACTCTAAAAACCAGGACATGTCCTGGGAAAACAGGACGGTTGGCAACTCTACACAACACCCAGACCCGAAACCAAATATATGGACGACACATTTGTCTTCGTGGGGGATCAAACCCGCGGCCTCCCGTTTTACAGCCGATCGCAGCCACTGCGCCATAGAGGCTATCAAGTAGAGCCTGTTAGTAACATAACAGTTAACTTATTTATTTAATACAATGGTTTCTTTATCAATAATGGGGAAAAACGTTAACCACACGATTTATGAGTAATTGAACGATGAAATTTTTGCTAAAATGTATCATAATATATGACATTTTGTATATATAACGAGCATAATATAAAAGCAGCTATAGTCTAGCTGGGAGAGATACGGCTGAGATCGGCTGGTGGTAGAAAATTCATATCCGCCCGGATAGCAACCACCGTACACAGGGTGTAAAACCCGCCATAGTGGCACACGCAAGTGTGTCGCGTTCCGGGATCAGCCAGTGTATATCCGGTTTTTTTCTCGGGGGTCTAGAGTTGGGCTACAATGTTTGGCCATATTGCGGCCTTCTGAGTACTCTGACAATAGACCCTCGACCGCTTCTTCACCTTCTTGCCCATGGCGTAGTGTGAAGAAGAAGGCCGGTATGATTAAGTTGAGTAGCGGGGGATAGATTGTCTCTCGCTACTCTAATTGGACCGCACTGCACTTACCATAAGGAGCAGTGTAGTCATATTGCCGTGCCAGTATAAAAAAAGCGCAAGTCCTACATTCCACAAAACCCTTTCATATCAGATCGTATACGTGTGTTCAAGATGAGGCATGGTCGGATTTGTGTGTGATCCACATAAAAACCCGGTCCCATTCGTTTTGAGATAACATCGGCTGATTAAGAATAATGTTATATTTTTGTTATTGATTGTGAGAATTTATGTTACTTGACTTGTCGAGACTACTCTCGTACTGAAGACTCTCGTAAAGACCAAAGTAAGTTCGAATACAGCCCAAACGGCATACACCTCTGACTGTTCTACAGTTACGTGTACATCCATTATTAATTATTGCTTGTTTGAACGGTGAAGGACTACGCAGGTTCCCCTGCATACCTAACAATTCTCATAGAAAAATCTAAGTGTGAAGTCTACCAGCCCGCATTAGACCAGCGTGGTGGACTAAGACATAACCCCTTTAACCGACTTCAAAAAAGGAGCAGAAGGGTTACTCTTGACACTTGATTCCAATTTAGAATTGGGATTGGGTTCGAAAACTGTACTATTGGCACTCTAGAACGCAACACGTGCGCACGATTTAACTGAATACGGCGGAATTTTTAGTAACTAAATGACAGAGTATTTACGATCGCTAGTTCGTAAATATTCTATTTCATTTATTTGAGTGAGTTAGAGTTCCAATATCTTCTAGCTTGGAATTTAAACTGTATCTGGAATTGATTTCAAGAGTAGGCCTACAGGTTCCCATTCGTCGGAATCTTTTTTTTATGAGTTCAGTGCGTAGATCTGAATGGAGTGAAGTCCGAGGATCTTCCTGTACGACTGGGAGTGCCACAAGGTTCTATACTGGGTCCGTTCTTGTTTCTAGTGTATATTAATGATTTACCTTTTTATTTAAAAAAAATGTGCAATACAGTGCTATTCGCTGATGACACTTCACTCGTTTTCAGAGTGGATAGGAATAGAGATAATTTTGACGAAATTAATAGTACACTTTCACAAGTAACTCAGTGGTTTACGGCAAACAATCTTGTACTTAATGCCAAGAAAACTAAATGTGTAAAATTTGTAATGCCAAATGTCACAAATCTAGGACCTAATATAGTTATGAACAATGAGGTTTTAGAAACTGTTGATTCTACCGTGTTCCTAGGCATCACATTGGATAAGAAACTCCAGTGGGGCACGCATATTTCGTGCTTAGCTGGGAAACTTAGCTCTGCAGTGTATGCCATTAGGAAAGTTAGACAATTGACTGATGTAGAAACTGCTCGTCTTGTTTACTTTAGTTACTTTCACAGTCTTATGTCTTATGGTATTTTGTTGTGGGGTAAGGCTGCTGATATTGAGAGCATTTTTATATTACAAAAACGAGCAGTTCGTTCAATTTATCAGTTCAGTACAAGAGTCTCCTTAAGAGATATCTTTAAAGATATAGGTATTTTAACTGTTGCGTCCCAATATATTTATGCAAATGTTATATACATAAAGAAAAATATCAGTTTGTTTAAAAAGAAAAGTGATATACATACTCTAAATACTAGATACAAGCATAAACTGTGTATGCCGTATTTTCGCTTGCAAAAAGTACATGCTTCTTTTGTGGGGCTTAGTATTCGTTTCTATAATAATATTCCTGAGCCCGTGCAAATATTGCCCATCGACCAATTCAAAGTCGAACTAAAAAACTTTTTAGTGAAAAGGGCTTATTACAATATAACGGAATATTTAAATGATAAACAACCATGGCCGCTCAGCTAAACACAGCAACACACTGATAGGTACTTATTTTATATAATGTATTTCGGTTTGATGTATATTGTTTTCACAGGACGCCGGAGTCGTAATAGTCTTGGCTTCTTGTTTTTTTAAAGCTATTTTCTTGTGAATTTGTATCTCTATCATTCTTTGACGCGATTAAGGTATGTCATGCTCGCTTAAGGGTCTGTGCTTGCGGCGGCGTTATGTGCCGGGTCGGTCACTTCCCTGTGTCATGGTTGAGGAGGCCGATGGCTGGCACATGCGTCATACTCGTGAACGGGTGCTGCTTGTGTGGACTGGTCTACCTGGATTGCTCATTGATTGTTAGTTAGAGAAAATAAATAACAGGTTGTATAGCCTCATTTACGACTCTGCCTTGTATTAACATGTACCGTACCGTTTTTTTTGTTTCATGTGAATGTGACTTGTTTAAGGATGTATGTTTTTTATAATGTAAATTATTTTCTAATGTAAATTGTAATGACAAGTTACAAAAGACCTACGGCTGAGTTTCTTGGTGCTTCTTCTCAGACCAGTGGGCATTTCCGAAGCACCAGTAGACCTTAACATTATTATGACATGTAAAAAGTGCCCATAGTGGCCTAATTTACAAAATAAATGATTTGATTTGATATGTATGTTCCCCGATTACTCGAAGACGCCTGGAACGATTCGAGAATATCTTTTTTTGTTCAAAAGGTACACTTCCCAGGTTGGATTAGCACCAAGTCAGGATTCAGATCCCATCATCAGTGATGGGATATCAGAAAAATCGAGGGCAACCCACAATTTTTTATAGGGACACATAATTTGTTTTTATTGAAGTTAGTGTACTTTTTATGAAGTAAAAAACTTTTTGTATTAGTAAAGAAAGCCTATGCCCAAAAAATGCCAAGCCCAAAAACCCAATATCAATTTACCCGACCCGGGGATCGAACCGGAGACCTCACGTAACAGTGACAGTCGTAACGCATACGCAATTACAACTGAGCCAGTGAGGCAGTATTAATAGTCTCAATAAGAATTTAAATAAAAGAAAAATTTAAAAGTTGCCCTAAAAATTGTAAGTTTGAGACAAATTATAATAATAATAATAACCCCGCAGGGCAGCTTGTGGCGAGCTGTTGGGAATTAGCGATCCCACGTACCTGAGTGCTCCAGGGGGAAGGCCCTGTTCTTCATCTCTAGCTTGCCTTTACTGGCTGGCTGGAGTGAACAATGACGAGGAACAGATCCCCCACCTCTGGCTTGCCTTCATCGGCTGGTCAGAGTGGAGTCGCGAGAGCTTTACGCTCGGAGGGTGGATGTGAAATGTAAGTGGCGAGTAGGCAACGTGATGGGACCATAAGGGAGCAAATGATCGTTGTATAAAGTCCAGTGACACCTCTCCACCCTTTAGCCGCATAAAAGATGTTGCTCCTTTGTCGTTTTTTCTGACGACTATTTTGGGGAGCCCATTAACCTGCGTTGGCGAGTCACCACCTGCCTATTTTATCCGTGTTATTAACATTGATCAGGCATTGCCATAGTCCATTCCATAGACCCAATTACCCAATCCACTAACACCTCACCTCAATAAACCAGCATAACTTTTTATCCATTCACACAATAGTCCTACACCAACCGTGGGTTGTCCTTGGGTGCACTTGTATAGTGTATACATGGATAACCGTCGGCTGGTGTCACATCACAAAATTAAATTAAAATTGTCTAACGGGCCTCTACGTGTTGGCTTCTCAGTTTTGCAGATTTTCTCATATTGATATAGTTAAAGCAAGCTTATGCAATAAATTACAATGCATTCGCACATAACTTTGAAAAGTTGGATGTGTATGCCATTTGGGCTGGTTTAAAACCTATGACTTTTTATCTTGTCAATAATTACCATGCCACACAGGCTATCACCGTTATCCTATGTTTCAAAAAGGTAAGCTAGACATGATCACTGTTTATATATACTGTAAAAGTATTTGATAAGTGTAAAAATAAATAAAAAAACCTCTTTTTTAAATGCATGCTTGAGTTCTGACTTTACACATCAAATGACCAGCAGAAAACATAATATTTTATACTAGTCTAAAATTAAGGATATGCACAAAATATATTTCATACGAACATACAGGGCCGCGCAAAACTGATCTGATGCATTATGGTTTAAATAACAAAATAAATTTAAATGTTTTTAGACTTTGGCAATTTCTACACATATTATAAAATTAGTGAATGTGTCCGGATCATGGGACATTTTATGGTGTTAATACCAATTTATTTCCAGACATTTCAACCAAGATGCATCAGCAGTGGTCACGGTCTGACTATAAATATTGCACAATTAAGACCCGTTCGATCGTTTTATAAAATAAATTTAATTGGGTATATAAAATGTATTATATATTCTGAGTATTACAAAGCGAATGAGTAGCGTATGAAACTGGAGGCAACAGCCAATACCATCTTTACCATTACACGGGGCCCATGCTCAAGGCCTCCCATTGGTGAGGGGCCTGGAAGGGCTAATATATATGCTTACATTACAGATTTTTTTCTATCATAGCCGATAAAAAATTAATTAGATATCAAAGCCTTGCTTAACTTTCCAAAAAAGGCATAAAATTTTTGTGCATGCAAGGGCCAGGACATGGCCTGCCCCGTTTCTGGCAACAGTTCCATATCAAAACAAATGTTTTTCTTCAATCTAAGAGTGGGTGAAATCCTTTATAGTCTCTGAAACATTATGGTTACTCTACTGTTGGTTCAGTGCTATGTACACGAGTGTTGCACTCACTAAAATCATTATATTTAAAACGCATAGTGAAGACTGCCTTGTGCATGAGTTACGACTGCTGTGCTGAGTACTCAGGTTTGATCCCTGGGTTGTGTAAAGTAATATTAGGTTTTTTAATTAGAAATACTCAGTATCAGGAGTCTGGTATTGAGTTTGGTATGGAGATAAGCTCACCCCTTATCACATCATGGGACTGTAATTCAGTGAAAAGTGGGTATACTGGTTTCAGCTTTGCCTACATCTTTGGGGATTACAGGCATGAGTGTATATGTAGTAGTGTCCAGTAGAATATTTGTTTTGGTACACATTTAACTGAAAAATCTAGTTTCAACATTATCTTTAGTAAAAATCTTATTCATAAATTTAAATAAATTCAAGGACAAACATTGGTAATTTTTAAATGCACATAATAGCAGATAAAATCTTTTGTTTTTTCTTTGTGTCAACACAATGATGTGAAATGCATTCTTATTGGACATTTTTCCATTTCCAACCAGATTCTTATTGTAGAAAAATAATAGTTATCAATAACAAAAACATAATACTAGGTGTATTATGTTTTTGTTAACCATACTTTGTTTATCAACCATGATACTTGATTAGATGCAATTTTGTGTGCATAAATAATGTTTTTGAGACGGCGTTTTGGTCCTTGACGAGAATAACACTAGCTGTAATACTCATGAGGATTTAACTGACGTACATTCGCATAAATTTCGGGGATGTGCATTCAAAAGTCACGTATATACCCCATGACGTAGAAAAAAAAGTTAAAAACGCAAAGAGAAATGAGTCAGAGCGCAGCGAACGAGCGCTAAACGCGAGTAACATACGGGAAAACCCAGACTACCTTTATTCTTACCCATTGTAGTCACATTATAGTCGGCCTGCGTAAAATGAAGGCTGCAAACTTTGGAATACTTTGTGTATGGCTTCCCGCGCTTCAGTATGTCGTTCCACTTGTCCGCCATGGTCACGTCCCGCGGGAATCTGTGGAACTTCACATTCTTCGTCTTGCCGGCTAAAGACGTACATTGCGGGACTGTGCAATAATAACCCATGTTTTGGTAACTTTATGTGGTTGTCACACGTAAAATCCCGCGTCCTGGACACAGCGCATTGGACATACACTTCACTGGGCGTTATGTAAATTGTTATTGTACTATTTATGTGCAATCTTTATCACGTTGTACGAAAAAAATGGAATCATCACACAATAGCCTTGAAACATTTGACATGTATCACCTTTTTCCCTTCCAACTTTTTTTCGGAAAAAATGGCCACTCTCACGGCATAGACAAAATTTGCAAACTTATAATCTGAATGTCCTAACTCTTATGGTGCGACTTGACAATCGATTGTAGGTAATAATAAAAAACAAAAATAAATATGTATTTTACATAACACTGCACTGGCACTTCACGGTCCGTGTTTAACACGTTGAAGCGGTACACTACTGTTTGTTTATTTGTTCTTTCCCTATTCCCAGACTGACTGACTGAATGACTAATTTAGTCAGGCGTACAACAAACAATCAATGATAACAGAATAGTTACAAATTAGTTTATAAAAAGCTTTTTATACATATTATTAATATTATCTACTTACAAAAATATAAGAAGACGAAAATATGCTTGAAAACTAAGATATTTGTTATAACTCAATTTTCCATAGACAATATTTTAAAGGTAGGAAGTTAGCAACACCATAATTTTATGTTTTGCTTTGGTTTTGCTAAATGTCGGCTCGCGGCTGTTTGGTGTATTCCGCAAAGTTTTATTTGTTAACAAAACATTTGCAGTATTATTACCTTTTCAACAAATGAGATATGTTTAGTAGTGTATAAAACAAGATGCCTTACTATTGTACGGTCCCGCGGTGTACATCTATGGCGGGGAAAGCGAAAAACGTATCGTTCCATCAGTTTCCTCGGGATGAAGAACTTGCCAAATTATGGAACAAAATTCTCAAAAGAGGCAAACCTTATACTAAATATTCAAAAGTGTGTAGTTTACACTTCAAGCCTGATGATTACACAATGACTAACGTCGGAAAAAATAAAGGTAGATATAGTGATATTTACGGGTAAACACGTTTTGTTTTTTTCTGTTGGAGGCGTCGGGACAAACAGATATAATCCCTTGAAAACATCAATACACGCGAGAAATTTGTGCACTTTATAATTTTATCTTAATATAAGCACATACCAACGGTAGGGGTCGCAGGTTTCATTTATGGAAAGGTCCCTCCTACTTGATAGTCGATATCCATGACGCCAGACTTGTATCATAGTTAAGTCTACGCGTGGGAATTTGAAGCGTAAGGTGCTAGTATAATTATTCGTATATTGTTATAATTTAGTTGTTAAAAACAAATATATTATCTTTGATGAATTAGTGAAGGAGTTTCTGAATTAATCACCATACACAAAGAATGAACTGAGCAATATCCTCCTAATTGACCACTTTGGAAAGAGACAAAGCGACTGTGCGGCCAATACCTATTTCTTTTCGCTCCTGCAAGTCTGTGACGTAGACCATTCTAAATTTGAAAAGAAACCTACTTGCTGCATGTTAGCTTTGTAAAGCTTATTGTTAGAACTTTTACACGGGGAGTTTATGGGTCAGCTATACTAAAAGATTGCTGAATGTCCTGCGCGTACAATTTAACAACATATTCAGAATGTTGTTGGGACTATCCTGTTTTTGCAGTGCTTCGGAGATGTTTGCCAGAAACCGAACGGATGGTTTTACTGCTATCCTTCGTAAGCAAACCGTATCACTCATAAGTAGACTACGGGCCAGTCACAACAACGTTCTGAAAACAGTGGTGGAGACTGTTAAGTCACCTATTATGAGGCATTTTGTGTGGAGAATGATCAATTAATATTGTTGGCTTGATCACTCTCCATATTCGGCTTATTATAAATATTATGTTACTAACATTACTTTTAAGTTATTATTTGTTTACTAAAACCATGGATCTTTGTAGTCCGAAAATAAAGAATTATTATTATTTATCACTCTCGCATTTTGCAGCATATTATTAGCTGGATAGAGAGTGCTTAGTCCATTCCCTATGTCTATGTTAAGCACTGTGGGCCTATATGTTTTGCCATCTGAGAAAATATTTTTTTTTGTGCCACAAAATGTGACCAAATATTCAATTAAAACCTCATAGTTTACTTTTAACTTTTCTTGTTACACCTAATTTAAGTTTAAGTAAATTTGTGTTAAATAAAACATAAAAATGATAGGCACCAATTTGAAAGTCATACATACATACATTGAACATATGTCTTTCGTCTTGACAGTCCATACCACAACCAACTAGGCTATCTCTGCTCATTAAATAATTAAGTGTAAAATTCCCCTATTTTAGAGAGTTCAAAAAAGCTATTCTGTTGCATAGGTTTAAATATTGATTATTGTTATTACAACGTAAAATTGGATTCTGACATTACTCAATTAAACTGAGGGTATCAAATAAACTTTAATACTAAATAATAAATGGTAACACGAATGAGAAACATTCATGAAATAACTAATGAATACAGGGCTATTTAATGCCGGAGTAGTGTAATTATTTTATATTTAATGAGCTACCATAGAATTTGTAGTTATAGCTATTATTTACCATGCAATTTCAGGTCAATGGAGAACTTTAAGGAAAGACGCGATACCATCACAGAATTTGCCTTCTGAGTCACCAGTACCTCACCAGAGACGGCAGTCTGGTCTGTGGACTGCCAGCAACGTTACGCCTAATGCTTTGGATCCACAAGTATGTACATCATTGACAACCTGCATGGTGTCAGTGCATGGGCAGGTACAAATGATTATGTGATCGACAAAAATTTGTGTGTGTGAAGTTTCTTTTAGTCCTTGTATTACACTCAAGTTTTTTTTATTTATTAGGCACAGAAACAATGTACAAATATACTTAATTATGTACCATACAATATACATTATAACATTTTTACATTTATACACCGATAAAATCCACGCACAACATTCAAATGATACTACTCGACTTTATTCAATTAAAATAATAAAGCTGCAAAGGAGATTTACAGTACTTTTAAATTTTGTAGTTTAACAACTTCACACTTAAGTTTACTTAACTTACTTTATAGGACTGATTAAGTTACATCTATGATGCTATATCCCCTGGACAAATGTCTTTTGCTGATGAGGTCATCATTGTTTTTTATCTTGGCACGGCAAAGTGACCACACTGCACCTGAAGTAGCTACTGTATCAAGTAGCGAGAAACAATATCTCCCTCACTACTCAACATAATCATGCCAGCCTGCTGTGTAGCTTCTTCACACTACGCCATGGGGCAAGGAGGTAAAGAAGCGGTCGAGGGTCTAGTGTCAGAGTACTTAGAAGGCCGAAACACGGCAAAACATCGTACCCCAACTCTAGGCCCCTGACAAAAACGGGATGTACACTGGCTGGTCTCGGAACGCGACACACTTGCATGTGCCACTATGGCGGGTTTAACACCCTTTGTACGGCGGTCGCTATCCGGGCGGATATGAATATCCTACCACCAGCCAAATTCATTCATCCATTCAGATATTTAATGTCCTTGGTATGAATAATTCCGCGTTTATACCCGTGTCCTTATTTGAATATGTTATGGTTCCGTGTCAGCTTCAGCAGCAAATGGCCCAGGCTATATACATGCAGACGATGCTCGCCATGCAGGCGGCGGGGAGCACTGATGCCCTCAGCATGACCAACAGTGATGGTTGTGATGGTAAGCAATCAAATTATTACTATATAAGTAGCAGGAAGACATATTATATGTGAATTACTGTGTCTGCCTCAATGGCGCACTCGGAATTGCGCATGTCTTACGACTACTGTGCCGAGGTCTCGGGTGCGATCTCCGGGGATTGGGTCTTACTATCGAGAAATTCTCAGTATTAGCCCGGAGTCACGGATAATTACATTATGGGACCAAAATTCGGCGAAAAGTGTGTGTACTGATGTACACCTCTGACTACCCCTTAGGGGATTACAGGCGTGAGTGTATATGTATGTACGAAACATCTACGGCTGAGTTTCTTGGAGCGTCTTCTCAAAACAGTGGGAATTCTCGAAACACTAGCCATATTAAGCTGCTATTAAGCATTACTTAATATTATCATGACATGTAAGAAATGCCCGTAGTGGCGTAATTTACTAAATAAATTAATCGGTTTGTGCTGCTTCGAAAAAAATCCTGGAATTGGATCGCAGCGCCACCTACGGGTTCCAACTGTAAAGTTACTATAATAATAATACTAGCCCTGTATTAAACATTGTCCCACTGCTGGGCACGGGTCTCCTCTACTAATGAGAGGGGTTAGGCCTTAGTCCACCACGCTGGCCTAATGCGGGTTGGCAGACTTCTCATACCTTCGAAAAATTCTCAGGTATGCAGGTTTCCTCACGATGTTTTCCTTCACCGTTAAAGTAAGCGATAATTAACATTTTAATACACACATAACTTTAGAAAAGTCAGAGGTGTATGCCACTTGGGATTGGAACCTACGACTTTCGTCTTGGCAGTCCGTACCGCAACCAACTAGGCTATCGCTGCTATAAAGTTACTATGATTACACTCAAATAAAATGTATTTTCCATGTTCCAATATACGTTAATACAATATTTTTAACGATGGTTTGAACGGTATATAAGATGAAATGCGTCTGGCCATCTTGGTGGTCACAATAAAGTTGATAGCGCAAAAATATTTTCAATACTGGAATAAATATTCCCAATTTTTATAGTGAATGGTTGAACTGTTAGAAGTTGATTACCTAGAACCGATTGCAGCGCCACCCACTTCAATTCAATGGTGAATTTAAACCATTCAAGGTCCCTGAAAACACAAAAAAACACCAAATTTGGTGCAGTATTTAAGATTTCAGTGAAATACACATGTACGGAATAATTATATGTGTATACTAGCTATTGCCCGCGGCTCCACCCGCGTTGTAGTTATTTCTAAAAGAAAAGGTATAAAACCCATGGAGCCATCTTAAATTATGACATCCTTCTATATTTAGCTATCTCATAGGAACCGTGCATTTTTCCGAGATAAAAAATAGCCTATATCATTATGTAATCTCTAAACTACCATTATGCAAGAAATCATGTCGATCCCTTGCCCTGTGAAAAACAAAAACCTATCCCACAGGAACCCGGCTACTTTTTCGGTATAAAAAGTAGCCTATCATTTGCGCTATCGAATGACAGTAACCGTATTCTACATTTCAAAATGATCGGTCAAGCCGTTTTTGAGTTAAAATCGAATATACAGACATAAAAATTTAAGAAAATGTTGCATATTTGGGATCAGTAATTCATAAGATGAATGTTTCAAGCAAAATCGGGTAAATTACTCAAATGTACAGACAGACACTACAGATTTATATATTAGTGTAGATGATAGCATTGTATAATATTCTTTCTCCTAAAAACCCAAGGCCGTAGCTTTCTATTCGTAAATATTCAGTCAATTCAGTTTATACAAAAATTGGCGCTGAATTGTGAAATCTGTATATATAAAAGAAGAAGCTGACTGACTGACTGACTGACTGACTGACTGACTGACTGACTGATCGATCAACGCACAGCCAAAACGGCTGGGGTTAGAGACTTGAAATTTTGACAGTAGGTACCTTTTATGACGTAGGCATCCACTAAGGAAGGGTTTTTGGAAATACCACCCCTAAGGGGGTAAAATAGGGGAAGATAGTTTGTATGAAAATCCGTCATTTTTGAAGTTAAACGCATGAATATTGGTATTTTGTATTGTATACTTTTTCTCCCAAACATGACTTCCACGCGAGCAACAGCTAGTTATGATATATGATGCCTGATCCGAGTGCCAGTGCCTTACTTCGTAATTCAGTTTTATGTGGTGTTCCATAATACTCACGATACAGGTTTGATCTGCGTGCGGGATCATGACTATGTGTTTGACTGTTGGATATATTAAAATTCGTCGCCTAACACATAATATAGATATGAAAATACAATATTTAATGTTTTCCAGGATCTCAAACAAGCACAGAGGATAGTGACCAACCAGAAATCGAACCAACATCCTCCGGTCCCGAACCTGACAAACCAGAAACCACATACAAATGCCAAGATTGCCTGAAATGCTTTAAAGACCCGGATGTTTTTACCCTACACAAAAGGACTCATAAAAATATGGTACTAGAAAAGGAGAATATCTCATCAACATTACAAGCAAACCCTATTTTAGCAAATTTACTTAAAACAAGAGCAGAAAACTATGATCTTGGTAATAATTTAGTGACTGCTTTAGCGTTGAATTTTGAATATTTAAGAAACCTATCCGTATTGAAGTGTCAGGGGGAAGACTGTGATGTAGAATCTAAATTAGTTATTGATGAGACTGTTTAAATAGTTGGGCAACTTTGCCTTCAAGTTTTGGAAACTTTGCCCGCGGTTAGTTTTGCTCAATAGCGGGTATATTTGCCCTATAGCTGGTATCTTTGACCATGTTTTAATTCATGCAAAATTCAAATTAAATTGTGTCACATCATAATTGATGCAGATATTCATGATAATATTGGTGGAAAAGTTTTCTTGTTTAGGCAAAGTTGCCCTTTAATGGTAAAGTAACTTGAAGTTAAGTATTGGAATAATTTTCTGTATTAAGTGTCAAATCTTGAAGAAAGAATGTCAATCTATGGTAAGTATAATTTGTAATTGTCAACATACGACGACTTTGCTAGCTTCTTAGTAAAATCTTTTTTTTTACATTAATTTTATGTATTTTATCGCGGTTTATATTCATGTGTTTTTTTATTTAATTACTAATAACACAAAAGCCCAAGCAGACCTCTGGATACTGAACTCTTTGCGTAGATCAGAATAACAGTAAATTAAAAGTAGAAATATTACAGCATCCTTTTATAACATACAATTCAGTTCATCCTGTGACCATTTTACTCGTGGTAGGATATTCATAGCAACCGGGTGTAAAACCCGCCATAGTGGCACACGCAAGTGTGTCGTGTACATCCGGTTTATGTTGGGGGTATAGAGTTAGGTACTATGTTTGGCCGTTTTGCGGCCTCCTGAGCCGGTCCTCGGACACTAGACCCTCGACTGGTTCTTCACCTCCTTGCCCAATGGCTTAGTGTAAAGAAGCAGGCTTGTATTAAGTAACAGGGGATAGATTGTCTCTCGCTACTCGATACTCTAATTGGACGGCACTGCGGTTACCATCAGGTGCAGTGTGGTCACTTTACCGTGCCAGGATAACAAAAGAAGGCTGTATTCGAAACGTCGGTACTAAAAAGTAACACAAACCGCGATAAAATCCATAAAACTACATTTTAATGTGTAATATTTGCTTTAACACCAGTTTTTTTAATATGACTTCATTAAAACAATTATATAATGTTTGTCACACTACTGTACAAATATTACTAAAGATTTTCATACATATATAAAATGTATGAACATCTGACCGTCCTAAATAAGTTAATATCTGAAGATAATGTAAATATTTTACCGGTATCATGTCATATCCCACCTTAGAGAGAGCAGCGGGTGAGTAGCCGGCTGTGACACGTGAGGCCGTGGGTTCGATTCCCGCACAGAGTCAAATGTTTGTGTGACAGACAGGTATTTGTTTCGGGCCTGGGTGTTGTGGGACCGTAGTCCCTCGTAGTTGATACCCATGAATAACGATACAGGTTTCACCAAATGTGGAGTCAGAACTATGTGTGTGATTGTTGGGTGTATTTATTAAAATCTTACCTGATTTAATGATTAAATGCAAAAGTTTAAATCGATTCAGAATTATTGCACTTTTTTATTTCGCATGTTTGGACATATTTTGAATTGAATTAAAAGTTTGCAGAAAACGGTTATATTCTCGCCATACTCCGTATAATATTAAACATCACACGCAACTGTGTCGCATTCCGGGATCAGCCAGTATACATCCGGTTTTGTCGGGGGGTCTAGAGTTGGGGTACAATGTTCTGGGTACTCTGATACTAGACCCTCGACCGTTTCTACACCTTGCCAATGGCGTAGTGTGAAGAAGCAGGCCGGCATGATTATGTTGAGTAGCCAGGGATAGATTGTTTCTCGCTACCTGATACTATAACTGGATGACACTGCACTTACCATCAGGTGCGTGTGTCATCAGTGTGGTCACTTTGCCGTGCCAAGATACAAACAAAAAAAACATGGTCCCACTGGTCAACAGGCCTCTATTAAAGGGAGAGTTTAGTCCGTTATAGGTCCATGGTAAAGCACAATGATGATTAGTATTAAGTAAATTGTTATAAAAGACTGCATAGCCACCGATTTATATAAGCTATACTAAAATTCGGCTGAAATAAGTAAAGGGAGCGTTTTAGATGATTTTGCTATACTTAAAAAAACTGTCAAAGTAATCGATCACTGAAAACAAAATCAGAATTAAAAAAATGAGAGAGATGTTAAGATTTTTATGTGTCAGCACAATTACAAATGACGTCACTTATCAGTATGCCATGTACTTCCTATGCGAGATAGAGGCAGCACAATCCAATCAAAGATTTAACGCTTGTATAACGAAAATTAGTCAATTTAAATAATTTAGTGTGCATATTATATTTTGCTAAACCTGTTTAATAAATCAACATTGTTCGGTATTTAATGTGTATTGATTTTTCTACATTGGCCTGCTATAAATTTATATGCTTGATGAATTCGCAAAAGCCACGAATGATTCGGCAAAAACTTTTATCAGTCGTTTGTATTTTTTTAGTAAATACCTAACAATTATGAAATATGACAAATAGTACCTTCAGTATACATTATTTTCGAAAGGATAAACCCGCGCAGTGAAAGTGAGTGTCAAATGATAGAAAGGGATGCACGATGGGATTTGTGACGTCACCGCTTGGAATGACCGGTACGGTGCAGGCGTGCGAGCGAGATAGATGATACCACTGCGCACGCATTGCTCCAACAACTAAAAAGATTACAACCTCATTTTTTTTATTAATTTTGATTCTGTTTTGGTAATAAGATTTTTGTATTATTTTAACCTTTCACGGATCATAAGGACATCAGTGTTCGGAAAAAGGTAAGTAGCGAGTCAAAATGCAAGCCAAAATCAACTTTATTTCCATAAGATTAACGTTACAAATACGTTAATACGCACCTCAATAAGGGCGAGTGTTGCCGCTTTTTGACTGGACACCGGTGTCCGAATGATTGAATGGTTAAATTGCTTATTACATCATGTAAACTACACTATTTTAATAACAGGTAGATTTTTCTTTTTTTTTTTTTTTTTTTTTTTTTTTTTTTTTTTTTTTCCTTTAATCTGCGATCAGTCGCCAGACTATAAGCAGATTTGTTGGGAGACATCTGACTTGGAGGCGAGGAGGCCATTGCCTCATCTGCCTTTCACAATACATCTTTCCTTTTCAGTCGTTTCGGAGTTAGTGAAGGTTTTAATAGTTCAGTTGCTAAGGTATTGGGATGAGCTGACAGGCGTTCTGCATATTTCTTTCTGAACTTCTCTATTTCATATTGTACTGTTGACACATTGAGGTATTTGTGTATTTCTTCATTTTTAGAAAACCACGGAGCGTTTGTGATGGAACGTAGAATGTTATTTTGTACTCTTTGCAGGCACATTATGTTGCTTTTGCTGGCGGAGCCCCACAGAGGGATACCGTAGGTCCAAATTGGTTTTATGATTGAGTTGTATATCAGGAGTTTGTTGTCAACCGACAAGACTGAATTTCTGCCCATGAGCCAGTGCAGGTTTCTTAACTTTAGATTTATCTCATCTCTTTTCTTCCGTATGTGGCACGTCCAGGTGAGCCTTCTGTCTAGGTTGAAGCCCAGGTACTTCACAAACTCAGTATCTGGCAAAATATCATCGCCAAGCTTAACAGGTGGACAGTGTGCCCTTCTTAATGTGAAAGTGATGTGGTTTGATTTTTGAGTACTTGCCCGAATACGCCATTTTCTCAACCATGTGTGTGTTTCATTTAGTAATTTTTGGAGCTTATTGCTGGCCTCATCTGGAACTTCATCACTAGCGAGATAGGCTACGTCATCAGCGTACGTTGCAACCGTCACATCATCAGATGTCGGTAGGTCTGAGGTGAAGATGTTGTATAATATGGGGCCGAGAACAGATCCCTGTGGTACTCCAGCTTTAATTTTACGTAACGTAGATCTTGCGTCTCTCTGTTTCACTTGAAAATGCCTGTCTTCAAGATAGGATTCAATAATAGGGTAGACAGAGTGCGGAAGTTTATTTTTCACTTTGCATAAAAGACCTTTGTGCCAGACTCTATCAAACGCTTGCTGCACGTCTAAGAAAGCCGCCGAGCAGTACAATTTCCTTTCAAAGCAGCGTGTAATTTCATGGTGTACTCGGTGCATTTGCTCAATTGTAGAGTGATGTTTACGAAATCCGAACTGGTGCCGAGGAATAATATCACAGCGATCCATGTAATCCTTTAGACGAACTATGAAGATTTTTTCCCATAGCTTTGACAGAACTGGTGTGAGACTGATAGGGCGGTACGATGAAGCCTCATGCGGAGACTTTCCGGGCTTGCAGATCATTAAAACCTGAGATACTTTCCAGATCTTAGGGAAGTATGATACTCTCAGTGTTGCATTAAAAAGTGCGGCAAGTAGTGTGATGCATTTTCTGGGTAGATTTTTTAGAACTGTTGGAGTGATTAAGTCAAAACCAGGGGCCTTGTTGGAGTCCAATCGTCTAATTTCACCTGCTATTTCTTTTGGTGACGTGGGTTTTATTGGTAAGCACAGCTGGAAATCCCGTCTGAGTATTTCGTCTACGTCAGCTTCGTCGCCTCCAGCATAATTCGGTTTGAAAACGTTTTCTAGGTGATCCGCGAATACTTCCGCCTTCTCAGCGTCCGTTCTCACCCATGAAGACGAGGATTTGAGAGGATGGAGGTGTTGTTGCGGTTTTCCGTTAGTTTTTACTGCCTTCCATATTGAAGTTTCGCCCTTTCCTTGTGGCGACATGTTTTGCATTGTTTGTCGGAACTTTATGTTTGTTGTTTCTCGAAGTAACTCTTGCAGTTGTTTTGCAGCAGAGTTAAATGCAGTTTTGTCTGCTCGAAGTTGCGACTGGTGCCAAATCCTTCTGAGCCGTCGTTTTTCCAGAAGTTGCGCTTTGATATCGCCTGATTGTGGCGACATCAAAGGCATACGACGTAGGTAAGGTGAATTTGTCCAGGCAGATACCTGAATCAAGTTGGTTATGTATTCGCAGGCATTATCAACATCTTCTTTAGATTTCAGAGGAATGTTTAGCTGAGTTTTATCTTCCAGGTAACTACGAAAGCCTTGCCAGTCAGTTTTTGGGTTTGATAAGGACTCTGTTGGTTCCGAGATTATAACTGTAACGCTCAAGGTGAGGATTACCGGTGTGTGGTCAGAAGACCCATCAAGATTTGACTCTACAGAAGTACACAGATGACTAATACCTTTGGTTACAAAGAAATCCAACAGGTCCGGCAGTTTCTTATGGTCAGTTGGCCAGCTAGTTGGTTCACCAGTAGATATTGGCGTAATATGATAGGCATCTAGGCAACTTTTTAATGAGCGGCCTCTTGGCAGAGTGATACGGGAGCCCCAGTAAGTGTGCTTTGCATTCCAGTCTCCTCCTGATATAAATTTACTTCCGAGTTGGGCAAAGTAGTGTTCAAACATCTGTTGTGTAATTTTGTGTTTAGGCGGGCAGTATACAGCAGACAGTGTGATCGGTCCCGTTCGGTCGTTTAGTCTAATTGTTGTAGCCTGGATATGTTCTGAAGCGTAGTTTTCTAGTATGGTATGCTTAATATTAGATCTGATCACGATTGCACTACCTGCGTGAGCTTTGCCAACGCCAGGATGAGGTGTGAAGTAGATGTTGAACCCATTCATACGGTAACTGCTATTTTTCGTGGAATGAGACTCAGAGATGAGAACTATATCGAGCTTGTTACTTTTAATCACTTCTTCAAGTTCTAGGATGTTTGACGACAGTCCGTTGATGTTCCAAGTTGCGATACGTAGCGGAACTAAGAATGTAATTTAGAGACTACAGTAGTCAATAGGTTCAGGAGGGTGCCTATTTGGTGTATTAGCTGGTCTATCTTTTCAGATTGTTTGATGAGTATTTGTTCAATGTAGAAACTTTGTTGTGGGTTGTGTTTAGGCGCTGAGTCAGAGTTTGAATGGAGGTTTGCTGTGACCTCAGAGTACGTTCTTTTATCCCATTGTACCCCTGGAGATATGTTGGAATGAGCTTGTGATTCGGCTAATTCGTCTTGGTTTTTCTCATTGCTGAGAGGTCTAGGTCTAGTATTTGTTTTTGTCTGTTTTCCTTTTCTAGTCAGTATTTCCCTGTAGACCTGGCAGCCTTTGTAGTTAGCTGGATGGTCACACGAGCACAGAGCGCACTTAGCAGGAGTGTTGCGATCCTTTTTCAAGCAGTCAGCTGTTTTATGTCCTTCTCCGCATTTTACGCATCTATAAGGCCTCATGCAATTGTTCTTAGAATGACCATATTGCTGACAACGTTGACATTGGACAATAGTTGAAGATTTGCGAGGTTCTTCTATTTTAACTTGCTGGTGGTAGATATACTTGATGTCTTTAACTGCCTTGTTATTTTCATTTCGTTCCATGTTGACAAAGAATGTAAAGGATGGTGTTTTATCTGGACCATATCTGGCATTAATAATTTCTCCGCAAACTGTGTTCCCAGTAGCTTTTATCGCTCCTATTATTTCGCTGTGAGGTGTAGTGTAGTGCAGTTTCTTTATAACTATGCGATATGGCTTCTTCTCTTTTGGTGTGAACGTGTGACCTATCAAGCCTTTATTTCTTATTATCGATATAACATTCTTATAGGTTTCAGGGCAATCCACTAGAACACGTAGTAAGTTTTTATTTACTATTCTTATATTAAATAGTTTGGGATTACATACTGATTCAATGAGTTTTGTGAGTTCATTAACATCTTCAATCCCATATAAGACAATAGGGGGAGGCTTATTTGTTTTGATGTTTGCGGTGTCATTGCTAGAATTTTCAGGTTGGTCTATAGGTAATGAGTTAAACCTGTTTGATACCGTCAGAGAAGTTGTGTTTGGTGGAGAATCACTGGTTCTTTTCCGCTTATTAGTGTTGGGTACTCGCTGCCAGGGTGGTGGTACTGGTTGCTTGGAGGAGCCGTTAGTCTGATCTAAATTCTCCGTTGACTTTGCTTCTTGCGGTTTGGTTTCAGGATTAGCTACATCACTAAGAGAAACTGAACGTGGTCTGTTAAATAGTGCCGGATGGAACACTTGCTGAGTAAGAGTTTTTTGGTTGGTTTTGGTTGGGGTGTTTTGGTAGGGTTCATTCATACTTATTCCCACGAGTAGGGTCGAAATATAAGGTCGCTTACAGGGTAACGCCCATTCCTGCAAGAAGGCACGATCCGTCGATGTTAACCTGTCACATCGAGGTTGGTGCTAGTGGCTGGATTCCCTCCAGCCATTCATCCTATCGGCGCAGTCCTCACCTTAGGATTGGGGATTTTTATTGAGGTTCTCATCCTCGTAGTCCAGACAATCAAGCCAAAACTCCCAGCCTCACGAGACATGACCGCAAGGACCGGGTTGCTGGGGTCATTTCCTACCTCCAACAATAACAAGGTTGTTAGTCTTGCTAGATCGGGTTATTTTCCGCCGCCCAAGACTCGGCGTTGTTGCTCATTTAGCACCACCCGGGGGACACGTGTAGGGTGGGCCTAGAACTAGGTGGTAATTCCTACGGACGCGAGCAAACAAATACCCCCCAAATAGATTATTCAGGTAGATTTTTCTAATAATCAATTTTTTTTTATTTATTACTAAAACGCATCCTCTATAGTGCCTTAGTGTAAGTAATTATAAAATTGAGATTTTAGTGTTTAGGTATTGGTGAAAATCAAACTCAAATCTTCCTTTACTAGCTTTTGCCCGCGACTTCGTGCGCGTTGAATTAGTTTCTCGCTATCCCCAATAATTACCCCAGAAAACTGACATAAAATTACCAAAAAGCCAAAACAATCTGTTGATCCGATCTTTCGCGTCACATGCTATACTTCGTCCAATTTATTTTACTTTTGACATAAGCACACCTTTGCAGTTCCATTATTGACAGGCAATAGTAAACAAAAAAAAAACTTCAGATTCTTATTTACTTTCCATCAGGTGAGCCTCCTGCCTGTTTACTCCCTTTTTCCATAAAAAGCTACTGCTTCATGGACCCTAATTCAAAAAAGAACACAGTAATTCCAAAGTTTAAAGTCTTCACTTGTGTCTGCAGTCCTATGTTTTTGACATTTGAGTTTGATTTCCACAAATGAAAAGTGATACGTGTTTTAACGGTTTTCATGTCCACTCAAGTGGGAATTAGGCTAACTATGTATTTAACGAATGTATTTTTGTGACAACTGTCTTCTAATGCGAACCAAAAAAGTGTTTTCAAAATGGAATTTAATAGTTGTAGTAAAATCTGTATAATGGAAGAACTATTTAGGCGGCGTGGCGTCATTTTTGTCATAACTAATTAACTTTTGATAGGTTAACGAAGTTAGTGTTCAACATTTTATAAAAGCAACTTAAAAGTTAATTAATGAAGTAATTAACGTTAATAAATTCGTTATTTAACATTAATCGTTAATTATAACGTTGAACGTTAATTACATCGTTATATTTCCTTACAGAAAATAAATGTGAAGTTAGCAACAATTCCGGTTTGGATGATTGAATTCTGCTCGTCACATAAAGTGACTCAATTGTTCGTTTACTAACTAAAATTAAAGTTTTAATAACAAAGTGACCTAATCAATTGATTTTGAAAATAGCTTTTTTGGATTTCCATTTATGAATTATATTTTTAAATACTTGTCATAACGGATATTTCTATTTTTTAAGTGTGAAAAATATATGTTAATAGGGTATTTGACAATTTTTGAAAATTGATGGACATCGATAGAGGACTCTCCACTTATAGCCCTCGTAATATTTTTATTATTGAAATATACTCAATTTATATAAAATTCGTGATTTAATTTTTTCATATATAATTTCGCGCTAAAACGCGTTGTCACGTGACATTATCTCTATGTGACGTCATCGCACATATACAAACATTCGTGTCACCTAACAACATAACAAATTATTTGCATTTATCTGTTAGTTTTTCCACAAAAATGAATGAGCCAGCATATAAATATTGTTCAATGCCTTTGTGTAAAATCTCGGCACTAAATCCCGATAAATGTTCATCCATGTGCCAAAATCAAAAGTTTTAAGAAAGAAGTGGCAGATTTCGACTATCAGCCCTTGTAATGCCTTCTTCCATTCTTATAGAAGACTTGAAGACGAAATTAACACGTTTCCACATCGAAAAATATGTTCTTCCTTACAATTTTATTTGTCGTAGGATGCAATGTTTATGTGCGATGTCGTCACGAGTAATGGCGGCCGGTATTGCTACGTTTGTGGCACCGAGTGATACAGATTAAAAATTCGAAATTTTAATGACGAAAATAAAATGTTTATAATACATTTAAAATAAAAAAATGTATTTAATAAATATGTTTGCTTACTATCCTTTCTCCTAGTACAGTTTTATATTTTTTGGTTACACCAGTCAAACACCCTATTGTTATTTAACTTTTTGTCTTGATAATGATTATTTTGATAAGAGACAAGAAACCCCCGGATTCATAGACAATAATACAGAAAAATGTGTAATGAAATTTTTTGTTACCTTTTGAAATGCCATACTCATTGTTTTATGTTAAAGTATCTAATATAATAATTAAAAATCGGTCTTAAGAGCTCGATCCGGCGAATACTGACATGAATTTTGGCGCCCGCATTTATATTCCAATATGTTTACTATAATATCCTGTGCTAGATAAAAATAACTATTTCCCACACTTAAAAATAGAATAGTGTAAAACTAAATTGTATTATTCAGTATTGAATATAAAGACTGTAACATTGTGAATATATTGATCTCCAGTTTGGTATACAAGAAATTAATAAATATTGTTATTGTGTTTTATTTGTAATTATTCCCAAACGCCATAATAGTAAACTTAAACCCAGCGGAAATTCTTCTAAAACAACAAAATTACTTAAGGCTCATTTTCATTGGTCGTTAATTCAGTCGTTATACCGCAGGCGGGGAGTCCCCGAATACGGGCTATCGACTTATGAAAGTAGGCTATCTATATGTTTTTTTTTTATTTCATAGTCCGACGAACGAGCCAGTGGGTCACCTGATGTTAAGTGATCACCGCCCATGAACATCCACAATACCGAAAGTATCACGTATGCGCTGTCGGCCTTAAAAGACAGGAATAGGGAAGGGAAGGGGGAATCTGGGCCTCCGGATATTTTACCATACGAAACGCGACAGTGAACTGTCACTTTAAGTTGGTTTTCTGTGAGACAGTGGTACTACCCCGGTCGAGCCGGCCCATTCATGCTGTAGACAAATATGTCTCAATCTTTGGCGATATACGGCATGCGGGCATTCGCCGCACGCGGCCTAACGGTGTAAAGCAAGCGTGGCGCGGGGACTCAGTTGAAGTGAAGCTAATAATTTCTTCTTCAGTAAGTCACAAACAGATAAAATTGCTCCACACAACATTAACTATTGATTCATATCAGGTACCTACGCTCAGTACAACTCTTTGAAAACAAACGCGCTGTGAAGAATATTCAACAATCCGCAAGCGGGCCCTATCAACTAATGAAAACGGCTATCGCATGCTGGTCCTATGCCATGCTTAAACAGATATCTACCGTTCGTCGCATGTGGGCAATGAAAACGATTACAGCATGCGGTCCCTATGGCATGCGTGAACAGAAATCTCCCGTCCCCCGAATGCGAGCTCTAATGACCAATGACAATGAGCCCTTAACCCTTAAACAAATGCGGGGCTATAGAAGACTTATCAAAGATGTTTAAACGGATTTACATCGTATTTAAGTATAAGTTTACATTAAACTATAGAGTATAATACTATATATATTGTAATCAATGGGGGAAGACACTAGCTCCTGAGATACAGCTGCCGCTAGTTCAGGAGCTAGGGAATGAACCATATGTAAAACATTGAATTTATACAAATAAACAATTTTATTATTATAGTAAAATAATAAAAAAACAGGCTAAATGGTTTTTTTTTTGGTGGGAATATATTTCCCTATATTTGTTTAGGTTCTGTTTTCTTTTAATAGTGGGAAATTATATCCCTATATCCTATACTGCAATGCCTGCAAGACTAGTTGTTGTCTCCGACTTTACTTGAATTTTACGAATAATGAAAAAAATGTCATAGATAATTATGGACTTAAGAAAAAAAATGCTATAAATAGTAGAAATCAAATATTTAATTTAAAAAAACTTTTTTAATAGCCTCGCTTACTTCGTAAGATTAAATTAAAAACTCGTACGATCCTAAACCAACAACAAAAAATTTAATACAAAAAGACTGAATTAAAATGTTATACCTATATATTGATAAAACTTTGAGCTTATCTGGATATAGGGAATAGGGTGTTTGACTGGTGTAACCAAAAAATATAAAACTGCACTAGGAGAAAGGATAGTGGGCAAACATATTTATTAAATACATTTTTTTATTTTAAATGTATTATAAACATTTTATTTTCGTCATTAAAATTTAGAATTTTTAATCTGTATCACTCGGTGCTAAAAACGTAGCAATACCGGCCGCCATTACTCGTGACGACATCGCACATAAACATTGCATCCTACGACAAATAAAATTATAAGGAAGAACATATTTTTCGATGTGTAAACGTGTGGAAACGTGTTAATTTCGTCTTTAAGTCTTCTATAAGAATGGAAGAAGGCATTGCAAGGGCTGACAGTCGAAATCTGCCACTTCTTTCTAAAAACTTTGGATTTTGGCACATGGATGAACAATTTATCGGGATTTAGTGTCGACTTTTTACACAAAGGCATTGAACTATATTTATATACTGGCTCATTCATTTTTGTGGGAAAACTAACAGATAAATGCAAATAATTTGTTATGTTGTTAGGTGTCACGAATGTTTGTATATGTGCGATGACGTCACATAGAGGTAATGTCACGTGACAAAGCGTTTTAGCGCGAAATTATATATGAAAAAATTAAAACACGGATTTTATATAAATTGAGTATATTTCAATAATAAAAATATTACGGGGGCTATGAGTGAAGAGTCCTCTATCGATGTCCATCAATTTTCAAAAATTGTCAAATACCCTATTATTATCCCACTTAGTAATTACCAAAATGGACATAGGGAAAATACTTCCCATCTAATGTGGACATTCAAAACTACCACTATTTTTAGTTTATTAGACTGTTTACTGTGTAATTACACGAAAAATATAGACTTCTAATAGAAAAAAAGACAATTATCTACTTAAGATAATTTTTCTGCTCGTCAGACGAAAAACACTTTCCAACAGCAGAAATTTAGCGCCAAAACCGGTATAAAATACGAATATTTACATTTAAACCTTTTTTTTTTTTTTTTTTCGTTTTTCCCTTGTAATGGGAATGCAAAGGGTTCCAGCCCATACAGCCTCGTCAAACGTGTATAAAGATATGTTGTCTTTTTCCCAGTGAGGCCTAAGCCAAGTCTTCAATTTTATCTTTCAATATAGGTTTTTTTTTTCAATAAGGCCTAAGCCAAGTCTTATTTATTTTTACAATATAAGTTTTTATTTTTTCCTAAGGCCTAAGCCAAGTCTTCGTTATATTTCGTTTATCCAATTTTTATTTAATTCTCCGGCCGAAGCCACGTCACTTCCTTATATATCCGTTATCTCACTTCAATCAAGCCATTTATTTATTCCTTTATCAAAAGAATTTATCATGAATTCTCCGGCCGAAGCCACGTCTCTTATTCCCGCCATTCTCCATTCATTTCCCATAGGTTTCAGTTGTTCAAATAATGTCTTCAGTATAAAATCTTCACTCTTCAATAACTAGGATTTAATTAAGCCTTTTATTTATTCATTGTCGTCACATTTCACTGATTTTACACTCGGTTCACATTTACAAACGACGGAAAGCGCGGGAACGTCTTTTCTCACTTAGACGTTCCCGCGCTCCCCATTGACAATATATCTACATTTAAACTTACTTTGACGTAAGGCAAAATGACGTTAGACAAAAAGTGTTGCCAATTATGAAAGAAAATCTGATAGATTTTTTAATGCGTCAAAACAATTCGCGATATCGACTAACGTTTAGAAATAAAAGACAAATATGTATACCCTAGTCGGGTGGGAAATATTTTCCCTATATTTGAATAAGGGTTAATGCATAAACTTTAAAAATTATCTACGTGAAATGGAGCGGCAATACACTGACATCTTTTTATTATCTTTGGTAGGTATTTCCCCATAGAGAATGGACTGAGCGCCCTCTATCCAGCTATTTAGTGAATACGGGCAGAAAAATGTGAGATAAAGCGAACGTACGGTCAGCAGTTGTCTTTCTAGAATTTTGATTGGTGTACGTCACAAATTAGCAGGAGCGAAAAGAAATATTGGCCGCACAGGCGCTTTGACTCTTTCTACGAAGTAATCAATTTTGTAAAGCTCAGTACAGTGTACAGTCTTTATGTCTATGGTAATTTTAATTTTTATTGGAATTTAGGTAGGTTGGGTATCCTAATGAACCTGTTTTAACCCGACGATAGTTCTAGTTGTATAAATACATGATAATGTTATGACTATTTTTATGGTTATGGTCACGTTAACTATATGGCATGATAAAAACCCCGCCATAGTTATAGTTAACGTGACCATTCGTCCTGATATAATCGTGATAGTCCCGCTTTTAAGCTTTGTCCCACTGTCCCCAAAATACCTAAAAATGACCTGTTTCGACAGCATTGCTGTTAAAAATCATTCGAGTTCAAGATTTATAACATTTCCAAACAAATAGTCTCAAATAATTGAGTGCATTTTATGTTTGCAGTAGCGCACCATCAAAAGTGTTTTATAAAAATTGTTTTCTAAAAGTTAGCTATGAATTAATAAAAAAACAATTGGGAGTTCTAGTACTAAAACCCATTTTTTAACAAAGGCGAATATGAGCAATTCATGCCAAAAGTTAATTCATATTAAAGCTTAATATATTGAGCAAACCTCATCTGAAAAATATACTAATGTGCTTTATTGATGTGTATACAGACAAATACCTCTTTTATGTATACCCTACTCAACATGTAAATAGTTGTACCTAATAGCTTCAACGGATTGCACTTGAATCTTAATATTGACTTGTTCTGCACCACTGCCAATATAGCTAAACGCACACTTAGTACTTTGTGATTCCGTTCTCGACTCATATTGTAATAATTTAATATAAGATGTTCGTAACAATACTTATTTGATTATTCATTGGTGGAGGTTTGTAATCAGCAATTTAAGTAAACTAGATAATACTATTCATTATTTGTTATTAGTCTGTAAGCCTTCCGAATAATAAATAAATATCATCTTCACTATCGATTTCGTGAAAGGGGACGATCGGGGACTAGGGAAGCGCGCGCTATTTTTGAAGTGAAAACTTCTTTAGGCTGTGCACTTTTATTTTTGGGTATTGAATGAGACTGAGCCGTCACGCTCGACGACTAAGGGAGCGAGAGTTATAGTCGACGCGTCACTGTTCGTCGCTCGGTGACGGTTTATAATATGGCATCGGGAGCAAATGCTTTCCATTTCCATTTCTTTTTAAACTTTGTTATTCTGAAACTATGTAACTAGCTTTTTTGAACAAAAAATCTATAGGTTTGTCTACGTACTGCGGATGTTTTGTTACGCGCCTACCAGTCATCAAGCCACAATTAAGTAAATCTTGTCGCGAACCCCCTACCGTCGAATGGCGAACACACAGCAGGGTTTCTCAAAGTGGGGTACGCCAACCCCACTTTGAGAAACCCTGCTGAAGACGATGACCGCTGATTAAAAAATATACCAACCATTCATTTCAATGTATCTAGTTAACGTAACGGACATATTCATTGTAAATGTAAACCGAAAAAAGTAATATATTTTTTATCCTAAAGTAGAAAATTCAATAATAAAATTCTTTATTTGGCACAACATGGAAATAACAATAACATTCTTGTTCTAAACATTGACTGACGTAAAATTGGAGACCAAATAAAGAAAATCAATATTCATTTTGAAGAGGGCGTAGATAGGAGGGTGATAATTTAGGATTATATGTATTTTTGATCCCAAATCAAATAAAAATCAAAATAAGAAATTTTAAATGAATTCTCTATTCTCTCTATTAATCTATTCTCAGACCTACCAAATATACATAAAAAACGATTCGGAGGAGTGCCACCACAAACACCGTGACACGAGATTTTTATATATGTATATAGATGTCTCCATATATTTTGGCGTGTTGGTGTTGGCATGTCATGATCAAGTTAGAGATCTAAACATTCATATTTAGGCTTTTGGTAAGAAATAAAGAAATGCGTGTTCCAACTTTTTTGCAAAATCATCCCTAAATATTCCAAGTATCTTACTAATATTTTTTATTAAATGGGAATGTTTGGATGGATGGATGGACGGTTCCTATGGGATAACAAAATAAAGAAAGATCTAATAGCTTAAAGTGACTCCGTGGATGTTGTCCTTTCATTAAAAAATAACTACCACGCGGGCTGAGAAGCGGGCAAAAGCTAGTATTATTATATAACAAAAACAAATGCGCAATTACATATCTAAATTTATATACTAGTTTGAGGTGTGCTGACAAGTTGCCGAAGGAGCCAGTGACGGATTCAGCCAGAAAATATTTTTGAAGGAGGAAAAAGAAATTATCCGATTAACCTGCGTAGGTACATTTACTGAAACCAGTGAGTTCCAATAAGTCCTAGGTTCGTTTCCCATGGCGTACAAACATTTGTGTCGTATTCCTTATGATTCAATTTGTGCAACATAGTGAATTACATCATGGGGAAGCAATCAGTTTGACGATGATCTCTGCATACCCCGTTGGTGACACAGTCGTAAATACATTGAATTTATTGAGATTGAAAAAAGGAGGCGCATCAGCGAGCCGTATTAATATTTTTTTATTTAACATTGGTTATAGGCTTAGATCATATACTAAGTTATAGGTCTATTTTAAGTTACAAAATGCTACTAAATAATATTTTCATACATGAAATAATACCAGGCCTGTATAAACTTGTCCCACTGCTGGGCACGAGCCTCTTTCACTGATGAGAGGGGTAAGGCCTTAGTCCACCATGCTGGCCTAATACGAGTTGGTATACTTCATATACCTTTGAAATCCTTATGTGAATTCCCAAGTATGCAGGTTAAGCCATAACAATTAACGATGAATACACACGTAACTTTAGAAAAGACAGGTGTACGCCATTGGAGCTAGTTTTGAACCTATGGATTTCGTCTCGATAGTCCGTACCACTCTCGACTACTCTATCGCTTTTTTTATACTTTTGTTTCGCGGGGAAAAGCGATTTATCACTACCGCGCCGGAGGGAGGCGGTACGGTAATGTTTGGCTCACCGCTCACCGGTCTTACGACCCAGCGTTGAGCCGTCCGGGAAAGATGGCGACATCTGGCCACTGGGCCGAAGTCCATACAAATTCCCTATACCGGCAATACCAACTAGTAACCATGGTGGCTTTCTTCAGCGCATTGGGTCGGCCCCGGGTACACGGGACGAGAAGCGCCCCGTTCTCAACCGAAACCTGTTTTTTTTATTTACAGCGTAGGTACTAATTTTAATTTCGGAAAGACTCCGAACCCCACTCTGGATCCGCTAATCTAAAGATAATAATAAACTCAATGTAGTATTTAGTTACTTGTTTTGTTCATTAAAATGTATACCGTCGTCTCTCATATAATATATCAGGTACCTACTTAGCAACGCGTTAACGATTTTACGTGACATTTGTAGATACTGCGGGATTTACCCGACATAGACATCCAATTTCTATATTTACAAGTAATGTACAATAGTATATACTATTTTATATTATTTACAGTGCGGGAGCGCTTTTGATAAATATATCGCTGTAAATATCGGATCGTAATATCCGAAATAACTCGCCCAATGAGTACAAAAAGGGTGTAGCATAAATATCAACTACACTGAGCATGTAACTACACTACATTTATGCGTGCTCCCGCGTATTAGAATACAATGTTGGTTGGAAAATATAATTTTATTGCATCATCAATCGATTCAATGTGTGCCATTACGCAAACGGAGCCGCGAGCAATTTAAAAAAATAAGTATAACAAGTATATATTATATCAGAAATTTAAATAAGATCCGATTACTAAATTTATAATCGACTAATTGATATCATTTTTAGGTTTGATGATGTACGGTAACAACAGTGTTCATTTACATACTAATAATGCAATAAATATTCAATTTATTATTAATTATTAATTAGACTAAAAATCAACAAAAGCAACAAAAAGAGACTTCAAGAATTTATGACAAACTTTATAAAAGTTTCTTTGTCTATGGATCGCAGAACCCACTCGGGGTCAAATACATTCCGTTTCACACAACTTTGAGTAAGCTTACATTACAATAACACTATATTTCAATACGCATATTAAAGTTAATTAACTTGTTAGTGAAATTAACATTCCATTTATTCTTAATTGTTTTCAGTATGAGCAAATTAGAGATAATATTTAACTTTCTAATTATTTCTGTGTCAAGGACATATAAAGCCGTAGAAGTATAACACGGAACGTTAGAAAGGTATTTACATTACACGATATTCATAAATCTATACAAACAATAAATCGTATATTTTCACTATTAGTTATCAGCGTTACTTCTTCAAAATACTTTTGAAGTTATATAAACAATCTTTAATTGTGTAATATTCTTTTCGGATTACTATCGTTCAAAAGGAAAATACTTTGCAATTATTAATCTGGTTTATCGTTAAGAATTCCTGAAAATAAATAAAAAAAAATCGTTTAGAAAAAAAAGGCATAACAATTGAATCGTTCATTTCAATAACCTCATAAGTCACACAATTAGAAATTTTCAGGAATCAATAAAAACTATTTCATGCACAAAAAACGAGTTTTAAATGACTTTTTTATGCTTCATTTAGTATTTGAGTTTTAAATTTTTTTATTATCGAGCAACTTTCACAGTTTAATAATAATAATAATGAAAAAAAAACAGAAAAACTGTTCTTGACTTATGTTTTTTTAGCAAGAAATAGGATTAGTGATATATAATTTAATCAAAACAATCGTAGTAATCATATTTTTATTGCTTATTATTGAAATATACAGTTGAAAATGTACTTATTAACGTATCAGATGTTGTAATTTGTCATGTTTTAATATCTTTAAGGTACATAATCATATTCCCAATCATTCTCATCTGTATTATCTTGAACATTTGAAGTTGGACAGCTAAAATGTTGTAATAAAATGACATATGCTCTTCCAGAAAGCTATCTGAACTTGATTTTTTTACTATTCATAAGCATTTTTAAATCATAAGCCTTGACTGATGAAAGTGAAACAGACGTTATAATTTTTTTATAATATGAATAAATGTTTAATCAATCCATCAATACTCGGCTACTATAGTACCTTTTTATCTGAATCATATTAAAAACTCACGTATGTCCAAGGCGCCAATGTATTATTAAATAATATGTGGCCCAATATTATTTTTAATATAATGCCTCATCATTGAACAAACCTCATTGGCTCCCTTGTTAGTAATGCGAAGGCATTACTAACAAGGGAGATTGATACGAAGGTATCAATTTGCCTGTTTGTAAATCCTTAATACCAAAACAGTGAACCCATAATGGTCGTAAATAAAAAATGATTTGTATAGGCACGGTAATAGATAACATTACCGTGGTATAGGTATGTGTGGCAATGGTAGATTAGTGCATGCAGAAACCTCTTAAGTCACTGACGAATGTTGTTTATGTAATGAACGTCTTTATCACGGTATTATTTAAAAAGGAAGGAATGCATTGACTTGCATGGTTTTTACCCAGAATATATATCTACTTTTGAAAAACCATTTTCAGCAAAAAAAGCATGTTGAAAAAAATGTGACTTATGAGGTTTTTGAAATGACCGCTTCAATTGTATACCAATGGAATATTTTAAAATCGTGTCGGGTGGCATAAAATTATCTTTAATGTCGTAATGCAATGCAACTGTCATTTGCCAGCATGTCTACTATTGGCAAAGGGGGATACCCCAAACAATTTTGTTTTAGTGACAATCTTCGAGCATAATATCCGTATTTCGTTGCAATGTATTAACTTTGTGTATTTTAAAGTATTTTATTAGTGAACCTAACATTTTCAACATGTCGCAAAACGCGAGTCCAATTCACAAGCCAGCTATAATTATTAAAAAAATGCCAATAATACTAAAGAAGAAACAGTTCGTGATTACTAGTGAGAAATTTCACAGTATAGGGCAGTCAGTGTACCAAGAGGACGTTATTTACGAGTCAAAAATTGGGGATTTTTTGCGTGGGGAAGAACGTGTGACGATCGTGAATAAGTTGAACCGTCTGACGAACAACAGTCTAACTATAGCGAAGTGTATCACGCCTACCAACAGTATAATAGAGAAGACATCTGAGCGTATCACTAATTTAATCGGACAGAGAAATTACGACACAGTGTTTTCTGCGTTATGTTCTGTGATCAGTCAGGAGTTGAAAGTGCGCGGTATATTAGCATTGCTCACTGGACATAAGTTAAAGGAGTCGTCAACACAGACGCCAGACCACACACACAAGACCTACAGAGACTCTTCGTCCCAGACCGAGGAATCAAGTATAAATTTATTTAATAAAGTGAGACCTAAAAAACGTATCAAAAGGCAGGTCTTAGCACCATACGTTGCGAAAACAGTTGAAAAGAAGATAAAAAAAATCATTATCAATCCTGAAGATTTTAAGAGTGATGATTTAACAGATCTTAATGTCAAAGGCTTGGACCTTATTAGTGAAAATTCAAACGATAGCATCGGTAATTTATCCTCACTCTCTATAAAGACTACAAACAGCCTGTTATACAACCCTCATTCAATAATAGACAATGTGGATAAGCATACGAGACAGAATCCTGTAACAAACAAGCAAGATATATTGGCAACTAAAGAGATTCCGGAAGTTATGTCTCCTGCTGTTGGTGAAATTTTACTTGGTGAAGCAACAGTCACTCCTAACCCTGGAGATAAGAAACGGCTGGCACTAGCCCATGCTTTGATGGACTGGAAAACTTGTATGGAAGCCGATGAAGATGGCAATTTGTGAGTGGTTTTTTAGTAATTTTGTTTTGAATCCCCAGGGCATTCTGAGTTCTTTTTGCATAATTATTCTAAATCATTGTTATTTTTATCGATGAAAGAAAACAGTAGGCCAGCTACATCAATTTCTTCACATGAATTTTATATGAGATCTCTAGAAGCTAACATTAGTCCATTATGGTGGACTATGGCCTATCACATCAATGACCTCTGTGGGATGAGCATGTGGCTGGTGTGAAATGCGATCATACTTATTTTGGGTCTATTGAGTAATTCCCGAACACTAAAACGTAACTCAAGCGTTTAAGATCATCTTTGAGGCCGTCTTATTTGTCATAATTGTGTGGCATATTATTTATTTATATTACAAGATAAGTAGCCAGTTCAGTATTGTTTCAGTATATGGACATAACAGCCTCATAACAGTCTTTCTCTCTCTCAATCTCTGTAGTTCCTAATATCAAGACTAACCTCACTATAGATCAGGAGGGTTACTCTTGACACTCGATTCCAATTTAAAATTGGTATTGGGTTCGAAAACTGTGCAATTGGCACTCATGAACACAACACCTGTGCACAATTTAACTAAATACAGCGGAATTTGAAGTAATGAAGTAAATTATACACTTCAATCCAATAACAAACTTGATTATGTCAAGAGTTTCAATATCTTCTAGACTGGAATTGAAACTGTATCGAGTTTGAGATTGGAATTAATTTCAAAAGTAGGCCTTCTATAGAACAATGTTTGAGTTTTGAGTATTTATTACTATTAAATTAGCAGTATTAAGCTATATATTGGATTTAGAAACGGTTTTCACCATTATGTAGATAATTTATTCTGAATTGTTTATAAGTATCTTAATAATATCATCTTAATAAAAATTTCGTATGTATAAATAATAAAGATGTATACATAAAAACCAAGTCATTATGCATTTAGTATCTTTTCTTTAATAGTTGAGCCATTTTCCAAAATATGAAATTTTTTCGTGAACGCGATTTTCGAAATTTAAAAAAAAATCTGAAATTATATTTATTGAGAACTTATAAATAAAAGTACAAAATATGTGTATTGAATTAAATTACAATATTGCCCTTAGTCTGTGTCTGTATGTGTTTCAAAATGTTTTGAAACACATACGGACGGAGGAACAATAATGTTTTTTAAATTAAATAGCACAAAAATTAAAAGGAACTCAGTTACATTTATTGAGAGCCAAAAATAATCCTTCAAAGAGCCGCATGTGGCTCGCGAGCCGCAGGTTGGCCCCCCCTGGTATATGCCAAAGCGGGTGTGTACTGGGAACATCTCACTATCTGTCTGGGCAGTGACATCACGACTCATATCGTGCATCCTTTTTTTGTAATTTGACTACTACCCCATCCACCAGATTTGAATGGCTTCAAACTTACTGAGTTATGACTGGATTCAGAGATAGTAATAATGATTAATGATGTTAAGAAGCAGCGATAGCCTAGTTGGTTGTGGTACGGACTGTCAAGACGAAAGTCGTATGTTCGAGACCAGCCCTAACAGCATACACCTCAGACTTTTCTAAAGTCACGTGTATATTCATTGTTAATTATTGCTTGCTTTAACGGTGACGGAAAACATCGTGAGGAAACCTGCATAGCTGAGAATGCTCATAAGAATTCGAAGGTATGTGAAGTCTACCAACTGGCATTAGGCCAGCGTGGTGGACTAAGGCCTAACCCCTCTCATTAGTAGAGGAGGCCCGTGCCCAGCAGTGGGACAATGTTTACTATAGGGCTATATTATTATTTCCGGCGTGTTTCTTTTGGAGGTCCCGGAATCCTTCTGTAGTGTTGATGGGGACAACCATGGGGTTTTTAGCCGGTAAAAATCCGGCATACCCCGTCGCTAAGACGGGAATCCATGACGATTTTCCCCACGAAAAAAAAGGGCTATTATTATAATTTTATAATGATGTTATGTTAACTTGTTGAAAAAAATCAACTCTATATACCTATTTTATCTCAAAATGTTGTTTTTGTCGGAACGCCATAACTTCCATAATTCTTCATAAAATTGAATGATTCGCACACCATTTTAAAGCTTATGTATGCCGCTATTGACGTAAAATGTTTAAAATTATAGGTTTAACCAAAAAATATGAAAGTGAACAATGCCATCTGTTGACAGTATAATCAAGTAATTTATTGTATTGTTAATTACTATCGGTGCGAAGTATTTGCATTCGTCAACTAGTCCTATTATATTTATCTCGGCTAAGATAATAATACTATAATTCTTTTACATACATATACACTTACGCCTGTAATCCCCGATCGGGTAGGCAGAGGTGTAACCAGTACACCCACTTTTCGCCAAATTTATTACGGTCCCATAATGTGATAGGGGGCGAGCCTATCGCCGTACCGGGCTCAATTCCAGACTCCGGGCTGATACTGAGTATTTCGAAACAGAAAATCCCAGTATCACTTTACCCGACCTGGGGATCGGGACCTCAGCACACGGATCGTAACGCATTCGCAGTTACAACAGCACCAATGACGCAGTATTTTATAAAAAAAAAATGTATTATACATTGAACAAACGTCTTTTACTAATGAGGAAGATAAGCCTCGGTACACTACGCTGGCCTCATGCACCGCCCCCAAAGTACATAATTACACCTCGCTTTATTAAACCAGATGACATGCTTGCCTGTGCTCGGATAGCAACCGCAAATGCATTACAGTGACGCATTCTGATGATTCATTTAGGGACTACCCCGTACATACAAGAGTTTCGTGCTCCTTATTTAGAAAAACTGCATTTGGCGGAAGAGTAAAGATTGACTGAATCCAAATAATGTAGGTATAACATTTTATGGATTTAATATTTTGATTTTATTTAATACAATATTCAGAATTCAGTCTCAAAAAAAGGTCTTTCAGATTACACGAATTTTCCGTGAATCATTCCAATATTTCTTTGCTTTCTCTCAGGATAGGTGATCTATGATATAACCTATGTAAATAAAAACTATGTTTTTCGTTGATAAGCGATAGATACACACAAGACAAGTGATACCACTTGAGAATGGCTGGGCTGATTTAGGTAAAAAAATAAAAATAAATAAATTTAAATATTCGTTATAGACTGAAAAAGATTTTATAATAGATAAATTGACAACTTTGCAGAGACAATTCGGGTAAATCCGAGTGATTTTTATGGTGTTTTACTCCTGAAAACTTTCAGTCTACGACATGGACAAAACCAAGAAAATCTTGCACTTAAGAGTACCATATTAGTCCTTGTCGCTTCTTTGCTTACCCTTTCTACATGACATGTTTATCGATAATACCCATGCCGCGATTATATTGTGTATAGTAATACAATTCTGAATAATCAAACAATATGACGCTACGTACCTAAATGCATACAAACAACGCAATGAATGCGAATGGAAAATTTACAATTTATATACATTCATATGCACTTTGCCGTGCCGGGATAAATAAAAAAATACTCACGCCTGTAATCCCCGAATGTAACCACTACATCCTCATTTCGTTTATTACCGTCCCATGATATGATAGGCGAGCCTATCGTCACACCGGGCATATCCAGACTCCGGGCTGATACTGAGTAATTCGTCATAAAAAACTCAATGAGAAGTTAAATCATGAAAACTGGTATTTTGTATTCTATACTTTTTCTTCAAATATGGCCTCCACGCGGGCGGAGTCGCGAGCAACAGCTAGTTTTAAGATATAGGGATTGGGTACTTCTAAGGGATTTCTTGGAAAAAAAATCATGATTTGTGCTTTGAATTGTATTAATATCTTAGGTATTGATATCCGCTGTGATCGTAATGCAAGGAGTCCTATCGAGGGCGTAATATCCGCCACCTCACGCAGGGTCGCAATCCTGAACAGTGTGCAGCGGTTTTTTACGCCTGATCAACTCTACAATGAACGTTTGACGTTAGAGTGTAGATTTTGGATCGTACCATTATCTCGGCTCTCAGTTCCGAACCGCCAAGCTATCTGATTTCTGATGATTACCTGATATTAATAATATTATGCATGTAAATTCACGAGCGTTTATCGAAAACATTTATCAGATGTGTAAAATGTGTATACATTTATCTACGAATCTTATCGGTTATTTAACGAATGCTACACGAATACACATAAGGACAATTATGTTTTTATAGTTCATATTAAATGCTGGTGGTAGGATATTCATATCCGCCCGGATAGCGACCACCGTACACGGGGTGTAAAACCCGTCTTAGTGGCACACGCAAGTGTGTCGCGTTCCAGGATGAGCCAGTGTACATCCGGTTTTTGTCCGGGGTCTAGAGTTGGGATGGGATGTTAGGCCGTTTTGCGGCCTTCTGATTACTCTGACACTAGACCCTTGACAGCGTCTTCACCTTCTTGCCCATGGCGTAGTGTGAAGAAGCAGGCCGGCATGATTGTGTTGAGTAGCGGGGGATAGATTGTCTCTAGCTACTCGACACTCTAATTGGACCGCACTGCGCTTACCATCAGGTGAAGTGTGGTCACTTTGTCGTGCCAGTATAAAAAAACAAAACTGTTTTTTTGTATCTCGGAACAACAAAGCAAAAGTAATGCTGGCCGAGTCGGGACACCTCAATAGGATAGTTTCCTCTGTTTAAATTTATACATATTCGATATGCAACCGAATATAATACGTAAAAGAAACCCTTTTGGGAAAATAAAATCAAAATTTGCTTGAAAAACTACTTCACAAGATTTATTTTAAATATTCGTATGAGCAAAAATGGGTGCGTAGTGGGAACATCGCACTATCTCCCTCGCACAACGGCACTGTAATGGCCATTCTGAGAGGTGACGTCACGGCTCATCATGCATCCTTTTACTGTTATTTGACAATTACCCCTTCCAGCAGATTTGAATGGCGTCTAGTTTACTTATTTTTGTTCGGATTCATAAAATTCTTTCGATAATAGGATTTTGGTCATGTAACTTGTTGATAAAATAATAATAAATAATCGTGTCAACTACCCTATTTACTCCGGTACTAAGCATTTATCCCGGATGATTTAATAAGCACACATTGATGTCACTAATAAGTTCGCCGGAACCAAAAGCCCGTACTGGAAATCTACTCACACATTATAATAGAGTTACTCATCTCCCTCAGTAAGAGACAGACAGATACTTGGTTGAGCCAGCTCATTTATTCATTCATACTTAAGACAATGTGACTAAAACGTACAGTTCTATATCAATAGGCATATTAAAAACAAACATTTTATCTATGTTTGAAATAAGATAATAAAATGGGCACGGGATTTCCCTTTCGTAACTAGGTCTATAGTAATAATTTATATTTATGTGTAGTGTGTACAAATATATAAAGCGTAAGAGTTTGAATGAGTTAATCTAAGAAACTACCAGTCCGATCTGAATATTTGCGTTTGGTAGCCTGTTTAAAAATAAAACATCATGCTAAAACCCATGAAAGCGACCAAACATGTCAACACATCTGGTAAAATGTAAACAGACGTTGGAGACGAGATGGCTGCATGACGAAAGCCGTACATTATAGAAGAGTCGAACTGTCAGTGCCCGAGGTTAGCGAGGTGCGTCAGCAAACATTAATTTGTGGATCACAGATTGTGTAGTTTTTTAGTGTGATTGTGTAGGAAATAGGCTAAGTGAAGTAACACCAGCACCAGATAGATTCTTCTACCTGGCATATGCAGATCCTTTGGGTTTTTGCCAAATTTCGGATGCAGACAATCGTGGGGAGTGGTGGGTATGCTGGGTTCCACACACCAAAGATATTATTCTTCAGTTTTATTATTATTTCTTGTAATAATGTTTGTTTCCGCTCGTCTTTTGGCCCAATAAAGTTTCTGTATCTTTCTCCCTCTATTCTCTCTCTAGCAGCACCTCGCTACCTATGGTACAGGGGTAGAATTATATCTAAAAGAAAATAATAGAATAGAATAAAAAAATAGAATTATATTAAATTTGTTTTTATCTTACAGACCCATCCACGAGGCAGTTAAGAATAACGATGTGGAGCTTCTTCTCAGACAATGCTTAGCTCTAACTGCTAGAAAGAGGTCTGTCGACGAACCAGCAAACGGTGATTGGGTAAGTCGCATATTATGTTCCATGTTTTTTTTGTTTCATTAATAACGGTAAAGTGACGACATTGCACCTGGTAAGCGTTGTACTGTCCGGTTAGAGTATCAAGTAGCGAGAGACAACCATCTGCCACAATTATAAGATGTCACTAATTCCTTGTCATGAATTTACAACATTCAAACATGAAATTTTTATATTGTGTTTGTGCCTTAAGCGAGCTTTTTGCTAAGCGTTGATTTCTGTGTCCATGATGAATATTGCCGCAAAAAATGGACCAATGACACAGATATGACGCATTGCAAAGAGCTAAGCATCGTTCTTTAATTCAGTCAATGGTTCTCAACTCATTGCGTACACGACCGACGGATAGGCACGCCACGCCGGCGGCGCGTCAACACTAGCAACACTCGCCGTTCTTCCATGCTATTTTTAACTTTAATGCTATAGAAATAAAAGCTTGTATTGTATTACCTCCTTTTTTTATATCCTTCTAGACACGAGAGATTAAAGCCATTACTCAGCATCAGAGTACAATCTTTCTATTATTATTCAAAATAAGTAAATAATAAGAGATAGTTTGCATTGTGACAATCGACAATACATAAGCCATTACGACTCGGTAATACCAGTCATTAACGATTGTTTGCTAACTTCGTGATGTCAGTTCATAAATCTGTCGGAAAAAAGACAATGCAAATGGCGAAGCTATGTTTATCAAGAGTGAGCCACTCAATCACTCTATTGTCATCCAGGTAGTCTTTCATATTACAGAAACCGTTTTGACCAAGTTTCTGTTTATTATACTCATATTTGCCCGACTACTTTACGAGAGAGGGTTAATGTATATAAATATACAAAACTATAAAAAAATCATAAAAACACCGTACCGTACACCTCAGGTTTAGTAAAGGCCATTAAACTTTTCAAGGTCATTTGTCACACATCTGTAGGTCAAACCTGTATCGTAAGTAGAACGCGAGATTACAACCCCACAACGCACGAATCAAATATTATTGCACGTCCATCTTGTTTCTCAGCCAACTACCCGATGCGCCACGGAGGCTCTGGTATACCCACTTCAGACACTTTTAGACAGGTTTATATCAGAAATTCTAGAAACAGCGATAGCCTAGTCGGTAGTGCTATAAATTGTCGTGACGAAAGTCATTTGTTCGAATCCAGCCCAAATGGCATACACCTCTGGCTATTCTAAAGTTACGTGTATATTCATTGTTAATTATCGCTTGCTTTAACGGTGAAGAAAAACATCGTGAGTAAACCGGCATACCTGAGAATTCTCATTAGAATTTCGAAGGTAAAGTCTACCAACCCGAATTAGTCGAGCGTTGTGGACTAAAGCCTAACCCCTCCTTAGTAGAGGAGGCCCGTGCCCAGCAATAGAGAAAGAAACAAAGAAATACGTGTTTCACATTTTTTTTCAAAATCACCTCTAAGGTAAAACAGGGGATTACAGTTTGTATGAAAATCCTTTTTTAATTCATTTTTTAAATGAAGGATAATTTTTTTATTTTCATTTTTATGAAAATTCGTATTTATAGCAACAGCTAGTTATATATATGTGTCAGTGATTTGACTTGAGAACCGCTGGTCTATAGGTTCTGTACCTTATATTGTGTGGAAAGGTGCGTAACTCTGACGCATTGTAAGGAAACATACGATATAAGTACTCACAGGGAAATCCCTAGCTTATCGTATACGGTAAATGTACTCTGCAAAACTAAGTTCTTATGAAATTTAAGCGATCACCCGACTTAGCATGTTTATTGATTTAGAAGATAGACATAATACAATTACGAAATATTTAGACCTTTATAAAATACTACATTTTGCGCGCAACTTCTACTTCGCGACTTTCTCGAGGATCCGAAACAATAATTATTGCTGCCCAAAAACAACATTAAACGATTATTAAATTCATTTTTATCATTTTAAACGTAAATTATTTATTTTCACGACTCAACTATTTGGATGACTCTACTCTTTAAAACTTTGGATGTCTTTGGACTCTTAAAAAGTCTTTCAGTTTTGAATATCTTCATAATTTAAGGTCACATCTCATTAGAGCCACCCGGCATCCGACCCGCAGCGCCTCGCCTCGTGCGGTTAGTATTCTTTATATGGACCTTTATGGATATGCCCTCACTACTCGATCCGGTGACGTTACGGACTACGGAGTTACTGCTGGTAGCTCTAATGAGCTGTGTCCTTTAATCTGAGGGTCTATTCTCGCATTTGACACTACGAATGAATGTTGACTGAACTGAAATTAAATTAAATTTAAATTATGAATTAATTATAAATTGATTTTTAAATGTGTTTTAATCTATAAAACACATTATATACATTGTATATACATATATACAATGTATATATACTATATATACATTGTATTGAAATAAGATTAAAAACCTATTTTAATCTTGTTTCAATACAATGTTACGATTAAAATTGTCTGCCAGTTTTTAAATTAAAATGGTCTTGTTGCTAATATTGGAATCAGGGCTGGGCAAAATACATGCTTTGCTGTAATTGAAATACAAATTACAAAATACTGTCGCGGATGTATTTAAAATACAAAATATTTTTAACTCGAGTATTTAAAATATAAAATACAAAATACAGTATTTTGTATTTTATATTCATCAAAATACAAAATACAAATTACAAAATACAATCAGGTGTTAGGTTAAGATAAGATATAATAGGTATGTATAGTATAGTAAGTATATATTGTATTAGTAATTCTATAATAAAAAAAAATCTGGATCCCACTGCACTTACCATCAGGTGGACTCTATTGATTACTGTGAAATACTTTCCGCCAGTTAAAATTTGCGGATACGTCACAGCATTCTCTTGATTCACCCCATTGTCGCCGTCGTTTGGCGTCGTAGACGTACATGTGGATTGATCATCCATCGTGACAATCTTAGTAATAAACTTAAAGGTCCCAGCTCATTAGAGCCACCCGGCACCCGACTCGTACCGCCTCTTCGCTCGGCGTCCACTCGTTGTCGAGGTGGTGGTCGTCCAGGTGGTCCACGGGTGGACGCCGCGTTGTCACCAGTAAACTTCGCTACGCGACTTATGGGGCTTGTGCGTTGGCAATGCGCAGCAACTCGCGATCCACGCGTGGACGGCGTACGACCGAGGATATGGAGGCGAGGTGACGCTATGGAGTTTATGTAGTGAGCGCATAATCCATAAAGGTCCAAATAAAGAATACTAAACGCACTAGGCGAGGCGGTGCGGGTCGGATGTCGGGTGGCTCTTACTTAATTGTTACGCAGAAGTTTTATAAAAATAACAGTTAGCCATTTATGAATGTTTTTTTTTTGTTTTTGTTTCATTCTCTCTTTTTTATATAAAAGAAAAGGCAAAGGTTCTCCACCGTGCAGCCTTGTTTAATAACATCGCTATTTAATGTATTTTGGTCAAATGTATTTTGAAGCCCTATGTATTTGAAATACTAAATACAAAATACTCCAGCGTCAGGTATTTGAATTACCAATTACAATTACATTTTTTAGAAGTAATTGAAATACAAATACAAAATACGTATTTGTATTTCAATTACGTATTTCAATTACAAGTAATTCAAATACTGCCCAACCCTGATTGGAATGATATTTGGGCGTTCTAATTACGATAATTGATATTTTCGGGTTTGTACTATTTGACAATTTGCCAACCTCCGTCGCACAGCGGGTATGTATGAAACAATAGATCGTATGTAATATTCCCGCACCGAGACAAATGTTTGTGTGACAGACATATTTGTTTTGGATTTGAGTGTTGTGGAACCGTAGCCCCTGGTAATTGGTACCCACGATACAGATTTGACCTAGTGTAGGGTCAGGACTATGTGCAGCTACTGCGGAAGTTTTAATATTAAAAACTTGATTAAATTAATAACAAACGTTTTTTTATTACTTTGATTTGCTAAAAAAACTGCTTAGTTATTAATTGTTTTGCCGGTGGTAGGATATTCATAGGCGCCCGGATAGCGACCGCCGTACACAGGGTGTAAAACCGGCCACAGTGGCACACGCAAGTATGTCGCGTTCCGGGATCAGCCAGTGTAGGTCCGGTTTTTGTCGGGGGTCTAGAGTTGGGTACGATGTTTGGCCATGTTGCGGCCTTCTCAGTACTCTGACACTAGATCCTCGACCGCTTCTTCGCCTCCTTGCACCATGGTGCATCCTGACGAAACTACATAGCAGGCCGGCATGATTGTGTTGAGTAGCGAGGGATAGATTGTCTCTCGCTACTTGATACTCTAACTGGACGGCACTGCGCTTACCATCAGACGCAGTGTGATAAATTTGCCGGGCCAAAAAAATACATGTAATTATTTTATCAACTAACACAATGTTAACGATAAAGAATCAGCACGTACTTATATTGGTCACGTAATTTAGGTTTTTCTATTTTGAATCTTGGACACCATATTATTGTGTCCAAGTTTCAAAATAGAAAAACCTAAATTATGGTTTCTTATGTTTATGCATTGAAATGAAACTTATTTTATGGATTATATCGCGGTTTTTATTATTTTTGTAAAATAAATCGCGATATAATCCGCAAAATTCGTTTCATTTCATAACCTAAATTAATTATTTCGTTAGGTTCTTTAAACAATAGTCGACCAGTTAAAAATTAAAAAATATTACCACTTAAAAAATATCCGTATTTCTAAAAAAACTATTTGAATTTATAGACAGCGTTAAAAATGGCGATACTAAAGGACCTTCCGAACCTGACATCGATCCTGCTACGCTTCGGCGCCAACCCGCTACTACCTGACGCCGAGCAGAAGACCTCAATACACCATGCGGCGGAGATGCCCCATGCGCATCTTCAGGCCATTGAGGAGCATTGTATGAAGAAGCCGAGGTATGGTCTGCACAAATAATGATGAAATAAAATGAAATTACTGCCTCGGTGGCACAGTTGTAATTGCGCATGCGTTACGACTGGTGTGCTGAGGCCTCGGGTTCGATCCCCGGGTCGGGTAAAGTTATATTGGGTTTTTCCATCTAGAAATTCTCAGTATTAACCCGGAGTCTGGAATCTGCCTGTCGGCGAAACTTGGTACTGGTTACACCCCTGACTACCCCTTCGGGGATTACAGGCGTGAGTGCGTATGTATGTATGTAATGCAGCTGTTGAAAATATATTTTTTTATAATTTTATTTGTACAATGTTTATATTGAACAACATCTATTATGGTTTTTTTGTAGGATCATTCTGGAACAAAACGATGAGTTATGGCAGGATAATTACGAAAATATACAGGACGACAGATTGGCGAGACTTCTGTTGGGCAGAATGTGTTCTATGTGCGATCAGAATGGCAAGTATCCAGTACTACCCATTGGTAGTACAAGTCAGTCATTACTTACTTCAGCGTTGTACGCTCAACCTTTAATCCTGTAACGTTTTACATTAGTGGGTATTTATACTGCAGGCTACACCCCCCTCATACTGGCTAGTCAGTTGGGCATGGCTGAGAACGTGGAGACGTTGGTTCGAATCGCGCCCTCCACGATCAACAAACAGATGCCCACTTGTGGTAACACGGCGTTGTATCTATCTGTCGGTGCCGCTTGTAGTGATTGTATAGGTGAGTACATTTTTATGTTTTTTTTATAAAAAACTTTTTTGTAATTTTTTTTTTTTTTTTGTTAAAAAAAAATGTTTTGTCTACTGGACATCGTAGCTGTACTGCGATATTTTGAAAACATGCATAAAAATATAAAAAAAACCCTAGTCGATTTACAGAACAAAATTATTTTCATTTCTCCAATCAATTGCGTGTTTGTCTTTTTGAATTAGTGATCAGTCAGTCAGCGTACTCAGGTGGAAAACTAGTGCGGTTCTGGATTCGAGTCTCAGGATAATTTATGTAGGTTTTTACTGGTTACAGATCGGAATATGTTTATATAGACGCTCCTATCATGGAACGGATTAACATCCCACAATGGATGTACTAATTACCTACTACTTTTGATATACAGATGTTGCTTATATTATCTTTCACAGAACGCGGCGATAAAACGGTAGTCGCGCCAAATTTCCGTCGAACCATAGAAACGTTAGTAGAAAATGGCGCAGATCCGTCCATATCCAATCATTCCGGATCCAACGTCAATATATTGTTGACAGAATTCAACATCGCCCCCCTATCCACTTTAGTAGCGAACAAAATGACATCCATAAACTGTTTCAACGGCCTCATGCCGGACTCAAAGAAAAGTTTCGACTCGTACATGCTCGTAAAAAACAAAGAAGGAAACATAAACATTATGGAAATGGACAAAAAGAACACGCAGCAAAAACAGAATGTGATAAAACAAGTCGATCGATCCAAACCAGTCATCGTTGAAAATATACTGCTGGCGCCGGAACAGTCTGGAAAACGGAAAGCTACCGACAAAGAGGAGTTTGCAAACGTATTCAAGAAATACGTTATAAATGTCGAGGAGCGTGATAAAGCCTTCGTGAAGGCTGGTAAAGCTGTTGTCATAAAAGATTTGAAAATCGAAATGAACAGCCCAAAACCAATAAGACAACCGGCTAAGAAACGGATAAAGATCGCTGACAAGACGAAGTAGGGATTAGCGGTCGAAAGTGGAACAATCCGGTCATATTGGCCACCAGAGGGACGTGGAGTCCCACAGGAGAAAAATACTGTCTTAAGGAGAAAGACAGAATCCGTTCAAGCTAGCCTGGGAACGCATTAGATATCAATTAATAATTTTCATGCACCGGACAGATTCAAGGTCATATTTGACCCATACTTAAAGTAGTTTCCTAATTTACACATTTACTAATAATACACAGTTAAATATATACATTATAATGATATCATAATCAAAAAGAAAATTTTAAGGTTTAATTGGGCAACTTAGTTTGTTTCAACCATAGTCAAATTACAATGTCTTTTTCCTAGTTAAATATGACGTCATATGATTTGAGATATACACTTGACTAGTGTATTGTAAACAATCAAGTCAAATACATGGTGTTGTAGAAAAGTGGTATAAATAATACGATGTAACGGGAGAGTGATCGGTAACTTATCGTAATGGAATTTGTATGGTTTTTTTTATTTTTCTGTAGCCAATGGTAAATGCTAATAAACTATGGCAGGTTCTAAGTAGATAGTAATGTCTTAGATAATTATTTCATACTTTAACAAGGGTTTTAAACTAACCATAAAATAATACCACGCTACAAAATTGTCAAAAAAAAATTAATTCCAATTTTAGTTTTTTAACGTTACTGATAAGTTGGTTACCTTTACGTGAAGCTGTTATTACTAGCACCTTACTGCACCAAGTTGTAGAAACAACGCGATCATTTTATATTTGACTAACAAAAAAGACTATAATGATAGTTTAAACTAACCATGGTTGAAACAACACAGTCTTAATGATTTTCTTAATGTAGTAAACAATAGCCAGTTAATAGATACAGTTTGTGTATTTTCAAGTGGGTCAAAATTGACCCTTTTAGGAAAATGAAGTCCTGTAGATCAGGAATACGGTGAAATGTTTGTCGGTCTGTTTCAAAAGCGAAAACATTAATGAATTAGCAGAATTTTACAAATGTAGCACTACATATATGCCCGATTTATATTTTTTATATAAATTTAAATTATAGATTACATTTCACCGACCTTTGCCTAATATTAATTGACCCCTAATGCCCAACAATACACATCAAACGGTGCACTTAACTACAGACGTCATACCGCTTCATGTGTGCTGGGTCTTAGGGTTTAGCAAAAGTTAAGTAAACGTCGGAGAAAATGGGCATCAGTCAGTTGCAAGAATCTTTTGAGCTGTAACAGCTTTGTTAAGAAATGTATTAATTTAATGGCTAATTATCACTGTCCTGTGTAATACTGCCATTAAAAACAATGCTACAATTACAAACCTTAGTTATTTGAAAATATATTACTTCATTTACAAGAAAAATTTCTGACATTCGCAAATATAACAGAAAACTGTAACTTCCGAGTCCCTGTCAATTAAACATGAGTCATATGATACGACTTTTTAAATATCAGTTTAGAATTTCCAAAAAAGGAAGTTCTTAATTTCTCTGCATATACAGGATGTTTCTAAAAGGTGGTACAGATACTACGTAAAGCGAATGATGATTAGTATTTTAGCGGTAAATTTGTCTCGACACCTGCATTTTACAGTTCTTAATGACACTAATAAATGATAACGAATTACTTTGTCATTATCTGGGTACATTTAACCGTTGTATAATACTTTAAACTTTATTATCTGTTTTGAATGTGGCAAAACAATTTTATGGTCGCGTTTTTTACTATGTTTGTAACTTGGTAAAAATCAATTTCATAAGTACCGCCTTTCTGCCGCAACCTGTATGTACATTTTTGATTACATTATTTTCATTAAGCAGTTTCGACATTCAATTTGAATTACTTTTTTATTGTATTGTCACGGAATAGTTTTCATTTATCAAGCTTTATCCCTTTAAATGTATTAGAGAATAAGAAATATAGCAGTAAGATCCTTGCAAGTGACTACAATGGTAAGTTATGCATTCTATTTATTTGTTTTAGTTAATAGCATCACGATTGAGAATTGTGTTGGAAAAGATAACCTTCCAGTCAAAACTACTAGATTGTAGAAACATACTATTTAACAGCTACGTGCAAGTTAGACCGAGTTAATACTACACACTAAACCTGTAATAGCTATTGTTCGATTAGAGAGATTTCTCGAGGCACAAAAAGAAAAATATGCCGATCTTAAAGAAATATTTATTTGCAAGAATGTGGTAAAAATATACACACTGTATATTGACATGCAAATATTGGAATATAATTATTGGTTCTATTATAACAATGGCAAAGCAATTAAGAATGTGACATACCTAATATTTGAAATGGACCCTATAAAGCAGAAAAGATCCAACCAAATTTTTTTATGAAATCGAGTTAAATACATAGCCTAAATCTCCTAATCGAGTTTCATATATGCATAAAGGATCCCGGCAGTTTGATGACATTAACCTAAAAACACTTGTCTTTTTTTATTACCCAACACATTTTCAATTAGTTACTGCATAGTACTATTTTTGAAATCGCTGTCAAACTTCAAACTGCATTTACTCAAGAGTATGAAATCGTCAGTTGATTTTTTTCTGCCAGGGTCCAAATATTCTTCTTCTTAGTCGGGCACTCCTGGCGGAATGGTCGTGGTTATGGATCGTCGTATTGGTCGGTTGCAGCATTTGCGATACGTCTCCATTGTTTCCTGTTCGTGGCACTGCGTGTACACTCAGCAAGGGAACACTTCGTAGATGATTTGATAAGGTCTGTCCATCTTGTGGGATATCGGCCGCGAGAACGTTGACCCTCTACCCTTCCTTGTATTACTAGACGTTCCAAAGAGCTTTCGTTGCGATTGATATGTCCAAACATCTTAAGGATTCGCAATTGCACAGTCGACGAAATATAATATGACATAATTTTATAAGTTCTCGTTATATATCAATATTGATAATAGATAATTACTAACTGTATAATAAAATGGTTTTTGAAGTTAAAGGACCTCTGATCTCTTCGGTCACACCTTGGTACTCTACATCGGTTTTTGGACAGCAGTAATATCAATTGAGTCTATACACTCAAAACTGTTTACAACGTGATTCTATCACTCATGAGTGTTATTTAATATTTCTACTTATTTTTTCTCAATCTATTTTCACCAACATGATTGGGACGCGTTTTTTCATAACAGCTCGTCTTGTTTGCGATGTATTCTCAAAAATAGTGTTTAAGGTTCAAAATTGAATAACGGGTTGTTGTAGTTTAGCTTTTGAAGTTATTTTTACTCTTTTCTTGCAGTAGTTTTGCAAAAAGTTTAATTCTTTTACCACATTCTCTATCGTCATGAATATAATAAGGACTTTGGTTGGTTAAGTTCTAATATAGGCAAAATCAAAATACTCCAAATAACAAAAAAATAACATAAAAAAGGCTTAAAATAAAACATTAAACCAATAAAAAAGTTGTAGCACTTTCCTAATAGTTGCACATTTTTTTTATTTAAGTTATTTTTGATTTTCCCGCCATTAGACCTTCACCAACTGATTTAATGTTAATTATAATTCCGTCTCTCTAACATGGTTCATAATAGGCCCTAAACTTAATTAAACAAGTAGTCATTTGTGTCAAGCAGTGAGACAGTTGTCTCCCGCCACTCGATACTCTAACTGGACGACACTGGGGACCATCAGGCGCAGTGGTCACTGCCGTGCCAGGATAAAAAAACATACATTCCTTATTACTAGTGTAAAATATACAAAAAAACAGCACAGCACACTACCGATTATTATTACAATAGTATTGCAATGCTTCTATTAAAAAAAACTATTGACAGTGTAAAATAAATTCTACAAACACAAGCAATTTATTCGGGTCAGGGTGCTATATAGACGTCTCTTATAGTTACCCCCGACACAGGTGATTGTGTATGGGGTCAGAATTATTTGAAATACTGTTGGTTTCTTAAAACTTAATCGGTTAGTCCATAAAACAATTTTTTATTTATTTTATTACCGGTTTTTATACACCTCACTAAATGAATTTGACTTTACGAGACAGCTATTCTATTAAATTAAATTTTCTTTTGTTTAGCTCTCGCATTATGTTCCTTGACTATGCAAGGACTTTGATTCTAACATTACTTAATTAAATACTACAATAGTAGTACTTGAATAAGTTAAATATGTATAAGCAATGAATCAATGAATGCAAAGCATTCACAAAAGAACTAAATTGAGGAACTTAGATTGTGATATTGTTTTAGTTTAAAAAAATGGTACAGAATCTTTTCATTTTCAGTAAGGCAGCTTCGATATAATTATTAATAATTAAGTCTCGAATTGAATCTTTTTATATATATTAAACCAAAAACTACGAATCTTTAAAAAAACTGTCACTATTTTTTCTTTTAATTTTTGTTACTTTAAGGAATTAAATTTTGTTTGCATTGTTTTTCACATAATATTGTAACAAATAATGATGTACGATATTTTACACTATATTTGGGGAATTTAAATAATCAAAATGGAATTGATTACTTGGGGATCTGTTGTGACTCAGGTGAGAGTGGCGGATTTATAATCATAATTCTAAGGCATTGGGCGATTTAAATGTTCTAAAGAGTAATTAGATGTTATTTTTTTTTCTAAATTTTTTTGCTAATTTCACTCAACAGTTCTCAGTGATGATATTTTGGTACAGTTTGATGAATTAGACGAAAGTTCACGCAATTTCAGTGCAAAATAAAATCTCTTTCGTTGTATTATCAACTGTAGTTTGAAAAATATAAGGTTGGGTTTTGGTTGTGACATCAAGGTCTGTTAATGCATCTTAAAACGTTTTGCGAAATAACTGGCCTGTTTATTAATATTGTAATTTTTTTGCAGAAAGTTCATACATTCAAAAAACATATTTTAATTAATATTATTATTTTATTCTTTATCTTTTGCAAAAAGCCAGCTATTGCCTGTTTTTGTAAATACACAGCTACTTAATTCCCTTAAAAAATGATTTATGCTGAAAATTGTTAGTACTGGCTTTATTTTAAAATAAAAAATATGTAAAAAGTTTTTTTGGATGCATAATTTTATTTCGTATAATTGAAAAAAGTGTTAAAGAAATATGTATTCTTTAAAACCATACTGTAATGAACTGAGGAAACAGTTTCGATGTATGCAGTGATGTAACTATGTAATTGTAATATTTTGTTCAATCTTTCACTTAATTATGTTCTATTTATATATATTTTTTTAGATCAAAACGGGAATTGTTGAGGTTTTTAATACTAATGTATTTTTTCGGCGTACATGTATATAAACTATGTAATTTGGACTTTTTGAAATAAAATTTGAGAAAAATATGCAATTAAATTTTGTATTACTCATGCGGGAAAAGTAGTATCTTGACGCTCGCTGTTACGTTTGAAAAAGAACCGTTTGCCGACGAGTGCGACAAGTTTACTTGTCGCACTCAAATTATTCTTGGCACACGCAAATTTAGATAAAATTGATGCATCAAGAAAATGAAAGATCCGAAATTTTAGAGCAGGTTTCATCTAAAAACGCCATGAATTTGAATATTACATTTACGAACTGCACAAACATTACAGTTCTTTTAAATGACACTGAAAAAAAGTAACTTATTTATGTTGCTGTTGTTGTTCTTGTTATTTTTTGTTCTGATCAAATAAATTTATATTTATTTGTAATTAATTGATACTTTTTTGAATGCTTAATTTTTCAGCTATTATTTCTGGTCCGAAAAGGCTTCGTCCTTTTAAAAAATTGAAAAAATTTATTTTTTGTTTATTAATATTAATTAATTTTTATTTATTGTTTAAAATATATTTTTTTCTTCTTTTAAAACTTTTTATTTGTTTTGAGGGACGTTGTCGATTGCCCACTCAACCCACTCAAGCGAATGACCGCACTCGCTTCGCTCGTGCGTTCAACTTCGCTTTCGTGGGCAATCGACAACTTGTCGCACTTGTTTCACAATGATCTAATAAAAAATGTGTGTTTATTTAAGAATTAATTGGTGGGTTAACCACCTTATTGAGATATTAGCATAAGTGTACAAGAAAAAATTGAGGTATCCTTATTATAATTTATATATGTATATATATTATATATTTTTATTTATTTATATTATCTATAGATTGGGATAACCTGACTATCTTAGACATAAGCTTCCACTTATATTAAATAACGAAAAATAATTACAGACTTTGAGATGTGACAATCCCAGCACCGGATTGGACGAGTATCCGGCTGTGAATCGAGATTCCGCGGTTCGATTCCAGCACAGAGACCAACATTCGGGTCTGGGTATGTTAAGTTGGTGATTGGTAAAGTCAAAAATTAATATTGGATTTTGCTTGACATTTTTGTACACTTTTAAATTACCTTATAATGTGTTTATTATCTATGCATTAAACATTATTGGTCTCAGGCCCCACTCGATCCCACTCAAATCAAATCACAACATTTCAAAAACTTTCACTTCAAAAAAAGATAGGACAGAGATTATGGAACGACAGAAATAGAAATTAATAAAGAAGCCAGACAGAGTGACGAAGTATGATCGCGTAACGTTACAGTTTACGTCCCATAAGAAGTTATCACTTCAAAAAATTGTCACAGAGACCTTTGTCTTGGTGCGGGAATCGAACCCACGGCCTCGCGTTTGACAGCCGGCTAGTCGCCCGCTGCGCCACGGAGCCTTTCGAAATAAGGGACATATTTAACTTATAATAATAAGCGAAGTGTGGGTGAACTGGTTGCACCTCTGCCTACCTGTTCGGCGATTACGGACGTTAGTATGTATATGTATGTATTATGTATGGACGTAAAATAAAAAATCAGATTACATCACTTACACCTTTATTTATATTTACATCTCACAAACGATTTTAACAAAGTATACATTCATATCTTCCTACGAGAAACATTCACTAGTGCTGTTCAGCAAATACTCTTATAATACTCAAACTTGTTACGCGTTTTAACCACACAATTGCCAGAGCTGGGAATGGAACCCAAACCCATTTTTTATAGCAGATGTATGCAGTCAGTAGACCAATGAGACATTTTTCATCCAGTTTAAAGTCTCTAAGATGGCATGAACTGGTTTTGCTGTCTTGAGACAGTCTCTCGAATGACATTTTTATTTGTGAATTGTAGCAATATTATTTAGAACTTTAAATTATAAAACTGCATGATACTGCATGATACTGCATCACACTGCATGATACTGCATCACACTGCATGATACTGCATCACACTGCATGATACTGCATCACACCATGGTACTGCATAAGATGTCAATTTGCATAATATACAGTAATTTCAAAAACTTTATCCATCTCAAAACTTGCAGTAGAAACTTCTCGTAGGAAATTATGTTCTTAATCTATTCATTTGAGCATACATTTACTATAAATCTTTAGTTACCGGCGATTTTGTGCGTTCATAGTAACATTTGAGTCATTGACCCGCTTAATATATTCGGTTGGACCTAGTTTTAAAAACGAATTAATGTTATCTGTGTTCAGTTTTACGAAAATGGGTCATATGGACCCATCCTTATTGCAGGTTGTTTTTAAATCTAAAATAAACCGTTTTTATATGCGAATACAAAAGTTTGGATTTCGAAAAACAAAAAACTCAATGATCCGAAAAAATGTTTTTCGTAATAAAAATATCAAAAAATTGTTAACCTTCAAATATATTTCACAGTCTTTGTTAATTAATATATTGTCTTTGATCCATTTGCAGACACCATGGTTTCTCTGTTACAACTAATATTAACTCCCCAAGTTCCGACGGGCGTAGTCCTTTTGACCCAAAAAAAGTAACAAAACTATATCAATAAACATGCCCTGACCACGCCCTTTAGTGAAAAAAGTAAAAAAAACACTTGCAGACAAAAAAACTGACCCATATAGGTTTTTTTTTCAGATTACTAATAAATGGTTACAGAAAAAAAATTTAAACAAATATATTAAGTAGTTTTTTTTGACTGGCAGATGTGTCAGTTTTTTTGTTACAAGCATACACAATACAATGGACGGAATCTAGTATTAAACTAGTTAATAACTAACGGTAAGGTTAACGCCACTATAAAACCATTAAAGTCCATTACAGCGACACACAGATAGCATTTATGCAATAATCCAAAATACCACATTTAAAATTTATTGACGTACATTGCACAACTAAAAGGTATTTTTAGCACCAAGTTTTACGTGAAACTTTTTTAATTTAAAAATAAAAAAAATCAAGAGGCTACAAAATACTGTAATAATATTAAGAATTCTTTAAAAATTTTAATATAAAAAAAAAGTATTTATACAATACATAATAAATAATAGTGAAAAAGGTCTAGACAGATATTAGCAATTATTTACAAATTAAAAACATCGTTCTGGATTTTAAAAAAAATGATTTGTGTCGCTGTATATTATTTACATTTACTCAAGTCATAAAAAATTACATTTACAAGATTTTTCATTGTTCATTGAGTCACAACCAGTAATCCAGTTTCATACACAATCTCGTATAGAAAAAAAAACAAAACTTAACGTACCTTTTTGAGTAAAGTCTAAAATCCATAAAATATAAAATTTATAGAAAATTGTGACGCAACGAACGTTTTGATCTTATATAAAAAGATATCTAGCGGACGGAGTCTCGATACACAATACGTATCGATACAACTGATCCAAAGTGTAGTAAGTAAAAAATACTTTTTTTGTTCAAGTTGTTATTACCACTTTTTTTCTCTATTTTGCTTTTTTTCTCTAAAAATGGCGATGGACTTAACCGTGATGATTTTTTTTTCAACTCACTACACTTTAAATGGAAATACCGATATTTATAAGACTTTTTTCAAATTATTCCCAAAAAAAACTCCCTCCGTGGTCAAAACTCAGATAATTGAGAATATTTTAAAAAAGTGCCTTAACTATATAAAAAACTAGTTAAAAGCAACACGTGGAAGTTTTTCGATGTCTTAATGTTGCTGTGGGTAATACAGGGCGTTACGTGATTTATTTTTTCATGTTAACCAAAAAAAACTTTTTAAATGAATATTGAAAAAAAACTACCCAAAAATTCCATTCCATTTTGAGTATTACATAAAAAAGTTTTTGTAGCAAACAAAATTGAGTTCTATTTATGTAGTGTTAGGGTTTATAATAAACAAAGACAGTTTGAAAAAGTACACAGTCCTGAATCCCTCAATGTGAGGGAGGGATGTGCCTGTAGGTATTAAGGGACAAATAGACCCAAATAGTAAGGGTCCAAAACGACCCAGAGACGCCCCTGACCGAAAATAGGTTATAAAATTCGTCTAAAAATAGATTTGAGCCCGAAAACCCTTTGTTTATTCTAAAAATGAATTCACAATTATAGAGGATTTTTATATAACTCTTCAGATCACCCTTAAATATACACACATACATTTAGAATGTGTTTATTGTGATAAATTGGTTATACGCTTTTTCGCATTGAATATCGCAAAATGTCGGGATATTAAGTTTACATTTATTATAAAAACATAAATTAAAAATTTATTTAAAAAATCTTCACAATACATAATATTTACAACACATTACAACTGATATACAATATTGATTCTTGGATAACGCAAAATGTCGGTACAAGCGAAATACGCGTGCGTTATGCGAAAACGCGTACAACCAATGCGTTAATACAGATGTATTATCTCCTGCTGTTCAGTTCGTATCCATTCTCCTTGCTCGGAGTTTTGGCGGGAGGCGGCTTCGCGACCACGTGGCCTTCTAACCTCAAAGTGCTTTGGCGGTGAGATGATCTGGAATTTACAAAATATAAATAAATAACACTCAACAGTCACACATATAGCCCCGACCCCACTCTCAGACGAATCTTGTATCGGTATCAGGGACGCATGGTCTCACAACACCCACAACACCCACACCCCGGACACAAATATCTCTGTTACACAAACATTTGTCCCGGTGTGGGAATCGAACTCACTGCCTCTCTTTTCACAGCCGGCTACTCACCAACTGCGCCACGGAGGCTGTCAATATATATCAATCAATACGTGTTAACCACACTGGACAGCGGGCAGTGGCTCAACTTATATTGATATGGTAAACAGCGCCCCTAGCGGTTACGTGAGAAGCTAAATTTGGTACTATGACAACGATAAATGTCATACATTTTTAAAAAATCGTTGCGTTTTTATCGTTCGTTACTTTTACTTAGCTCGAGGTTGAGATACTGTTGTAATAATAGCTAAACACGTGATTAGGGGCGGTTCATACGTTCGCACTTATTGGGGGGAGAGGGTCCGTTTAATATGACAAGATGTGACAGGATCCTGGGTCTATGGAAACGTTACGTTCACAGCTCACCAAAGATTTTACGTGACGTATTTTATGAACAATCCTTTACTATAGATGTCAGCAGAGAATTATAGCCGGTGCGAAAAAACGTTGAGTTGTGAAATATATTGTTATTGTACCATACGAGAATAGTTATATTCTTGGTATGATTCCAAATTATCAAGTTATGATATTATCAAAAGTTAAAATATTGATTGATTTTTTTTGAACTCATGAAAAAAAAAGAAAAACAAATAAATGTTACTTTCGTGCGTGTCAGAGAAATCACCAGAGAAGTCCTATGTGTCATTCATCAGCTAATTTACATAATAATTTGTTAATTTCCGTTATAAAAGAAATTAGATTGTTTTTAGTGTGGTATGAGCGGTGAGCGGTGATGAGCGGTGAGTAGTGAGTAGTGTATCACCTGATGAGGCAGGTGACGGCGAGCAGCAGCAGCAGCACGCCGAGCGCGGAGAGTCCAGCCCCGAGCGCGGCGCGGGCCACCGGCGGCACGCGCGTCGCCAGCCGCAGCAGCGACGACACCTGGGACGGCAGCTCGTCGATACCCTGGCCACATCACAACACCTCATTATACACCACCACACTCATACTCACGTGCCATACCTGACGTAGGCAGCTGTAACCACTGAGTATTTAATACAATATATAATATAATGTCAATACTGTCAAACTGGCAACACCTGTTCGTGGCTTTGTTGTAACGACAGACGTGTTTATTATAATTAGTTTAGCATCTTATATAATCATCCGTTTATCTTTATTTTTTCCTATAATCCAACCACACACACACACACACACGATTCAACTAGCCTAGTATCGTCCCGTCGTGTGATATAATATAAATACACCCAACAGTTACACACATCATCCTGACCCCATACTAGGGTCAAACCTGTGTCGTAGCCCGTAGGTATCAACCTCGAGGGATTAAAATACTAAACATTGTATACACCATGTATTAAACATTTTCCCACTGCTGGGCACTGGCCTTCTCGGGTACGCAGGTTTCCTCACTATGTTTTCGTTCATTTTTAAATTAAAAGATAAACAGTGAATAAACACGTAAATTTAGGTAGTCAGAGGTGTATACCATTGGGGTTTCGAACATACAGAGTATAAATTTCGGCAGGGTTACTAGATCCCTCCAGGTTCGGCAGCAGGCGTCCGAGCGCGCCCGCCACCCGCACCAATTTCGGCGACAACTCCTCGAAATGGGCTCGGAATCCCATCAGCTGTTCAGAACCAATCCCAAGTACTTCATTTTACAGCCGATGGCAATTCGCACCCCCTCCACATTGATGTAAACCCTAAAAGGTGGCCGAATCCTCGATCTGCGATATGAAACCCAGGACTCTCCATTCACGGACATGACGGGCAATAGCAAGATTCCGCCATTATGCCACATGTGTCTACCGACCCTTCCGCATTGTATATGTCTTGGTCAAAATATAACTTAAAATTATAAAACGTCATTTTAATAAAGATTTCCATGAATTGATCACTAACCTCTTCAAACCATAATATAGGGAAGACGATGTCAGGGAAGTTGGCGACCTGCTTGATGTCCACCACCTGGGAGACGGCCAGGTTGATCTGGATACGCGCGCGGGCTCGCATGGCGATGCCCATCTCCTGTAAAACATAAACAATACGGTATTATACTCGAGAAGAGAAAAATACTACAAATATATTATTGAGATAGCTTCGGCAAAAAGCAGTCGGAGAATGTTATGTTGACGAACATAAAACAGAACCAAAAATACAGTAAATTCATTGAAATTAAGCATTGTAATTCAATGAAAAATACATTACATTGGTATATAAATACAGTAGACTGCCTCGGTGGCGCAGTTGTAATTGCGCAAGCGTTAGACTGTTGTGCTGAGGTCTCGGGTTCGATCCCCGGGTCGAGTAAAGTGATATTGGGTTTTTCTTTCTAGAATTTCCTCAGTATTAGCCCGGAGTCTGCAATCTGTGCTCGGTATGGCGATAGGCTCGCCCCCTATGATATTATGGGACCGAAATTCGGCGAAAAGTGGGTGTACTAGTTACATCTCTGCCTACCCTTTCGGGGATTACAGGCGTGAGTGTATGTGTGTGTTTATAAATACAGTAAATCTTGCATTTAGTTACGGCATATTGTAAATAAAAAATCATTATATTGTGGTACCTATGTTTATAAACCAAACCAACACAGTATATTGAGCAAAAACAACATATCAATGTGTTCAATCGATCAAAACTTCTTCATAAATTAATCGAAGATAAGAAATCGAATCAGTAGCGCATTAGGACATTACTAATTGATTATACTCAAGCTGTCAAAAGTAAAATAAATGGTTGGACGAAGTTTAATAAGAGCTCATGAATTGGTAATGAAATGGTATTATTATTTTGAGAAATTCCTTTCTCAAATAAAACACATTTGTTTTTGAGATTTCCACGACCCTTATAAATCGTAAGTTACACAACGAACCATTTTACCGCTGCGAATTCGAGTGAGAATATCGCGAGAATTATAGTGCATTTCCTATATTGTATTACTACGATTAAAAGTTTATTTAAATTTAAAGGAATTGCTATTTCGCCACCAAAACATTAAGTTTCCATTTATTTATTTATTTATTTATTTAAATGGATCGCCAGTGGGTGGTACATATTATATTATAATTAAACAAAACAAAGTTTTTGGTCCATGCTACCCAGTTACAGGCAACCACAGCTAACAATGAACAATTAACAATGAATACGAAATTGCGAAAAATTCTGTACGCCATTTGAGCCGGCCAACTTATAATCTCAAGTAACCTGGACCACTTTTTTAACCGACTTCAAAAAAGAGGAGGTTAATAATTCGACGGAATCTTTTTTTATGTATGTTCACCGAATACTGAAGACGCCTGGACCGATTCGTGAAAATCTTTTTTTGTTAAAAGGGTGTACTTCCCAGGTGGTCCCATTGGCATCAAGTCAGGATTTGATGATGGGATCTCAGAAAAATCAAGTGTAACCATCAAATATTATAGGGACGCATAATTTGTTTTTATTTAAGTCAGTGTAGTTTTTATGAATAAAAAAACTTTTTATATTTATTTTTTATTGCCTCGATAGGCAGACGAGCAGACGGGCTACTTCCCACTATCTATGCTTTCTGTAAAGGAAGGCTGTTTATATTACTTACCGGTTGTATATCTATGAAAAGCCTGTGATCCTCGGCTACCGGAGGAGAGATCCCTTCGACCGCGTCCCGCAGAGTCGGGTCAGCGAGGTAGAAATGGGGGAACGATAGCATGATGGGAGAATCTACAGAAAGGTAAACAGTTATCGTAGAATATATAGAGGTAAAAAAATACTAACTTTAAAAAAGCAATAATGCGCTTAAAATCTTTGAATACATATACTAGATAAAGTGCTTAAGTTATTGCAATGAACCGCATTGTTTTCGCATTATTTTTCGTATTGAATTTAATTCTTTATACCCTTATGGGCTTGGTTTTGCGATTTCATTGATGTTAAAAACAAAATTTTGATAAATATTGTCTTTAACAATTAATATTGTAACCTTTTTTTAATCCTGGCACGGCAAAGTGACCACACTGCACCTGATGGTAAGCGCAGTGCCGTCAAATTAGAGTATCGAGTAGCGAGAGACAATCTATCCCTCGCTACTCAACACAATCATGCCGGCCTGCTTCTTCACACTACGCCATGGGCAAGAAGGTGAAGAAGCGGACGAGGGTCTCGTGTTAGAGTACTCAAAAGGCCGCAAAACGGCGAAACATCGTACCCCAACTCTAGACCCCCGACAGAAACCGTATGTACACTGGCTGATCCCGGAACGCGACACACTTGCGTGTGCCACTATGATGGGTTCTACACCCTGTGGGCTCTATGGTCCACGCACGTGGATGTACAACTATAAATATGAAATCAGTATAACGAAAGATCTTACCATACTGGCAGAGAGAGACGTTAAACAATCCACTGCGTGCACACGGCGGCCCGGCCGGGCAGTAGCAACGGTTGTGTTCATCATCCGCAAACACGTCCTCTGGTGGTGTGAAACGGTAACCGTCCACGCCCGCTGTCGACTCCACTTCCTCTAAGAACCTAGGATGAAGATACAATCATATAAGATAATATAATAATACTAGCCCTCTATTAAACATTGTCTCACTGTTGGGCACGGGCCTCCTCTATTAATGAGAGGGGTTAGGCCATAGTCTATCAAGCTGGCCTTATGCAGATTTCCTCACGATGTTTTCCTTCAACGTTAAAGCAAGCGATAATTAACAATGAATACAAACGTAACTTTTTAGAAAAGTCAGAGGTGTATGTATTCCTCTTGGGTTTCGAACATACGACTTTCGTCTTAACAGTCCGTGCCGCAACCAACTAGGCTATCGCTGCTTTTAAAGGTAATATAATAATGAAAATTCGTATTTTTGCCGCAACATCAACAGCGGAACAGTTTGCCAGCTACCGTGTTCTCATCTTCCTATAATTCTGGGTCCTTTAGACGTAGAAGAAGCTACACAGCAGGCCCGCATAATTGTGTTGAGCAGCGAGGGATAGATTGTCTCTCGATACTCTAACAGGACGGCACTTACCATCAGGTGCAGTGAGGTCACTTTGCTGTGCCAGGATAAAAAATACATAACTTTTCATAATGAAGCCATATTTAACATATATTTTTATATAGCTATTGGTTCAGCAGACTTAGGACCAATTTCAATAAATACTCGTTCCAAAAAATGAGCCCGTTACATTGACTTATATTCTATAGACACAAACTGTCGAACAAAAAAGATGTTCCGAAAACCTTGTCCGCCCACTAATGCCAACTATTAATTTTACTAAGAACTATTTGGAAGTTATAACTCCCGTCACTTTCTCTCGAAAGGGACTTTCGCGGGCCAAAACGGGACAAACTATATAATAAAATTTTGTTGTGAAATATAGACACCCGTATTCAGAATTGAAATTAATTAATATTTATTGATATTACGTTCTAAACGTTCTGAAATTATGTTATTGACCATATATATTATTAACAGTTTCACTGTAAATCAATTTAAGGCAGATTTGTTCGGGAATGTCGCTACAAATAACTAAAATTAACTGGTGTGCATTCGTAGGTGGCATGAAGCATACTAACGTCACGGTCGGTGCAGTGTATAGGTACACCGCGACTCGGTGGAACATAATGTTTGTTCTGGTCGCCGCATCTAGTACGTAGTACATATAGATCGCTGGCCAGTAAGAATTAAGTTTGAATGCCACGCCTACTAATGACATAGTTTGATTGGTTTATTTTCTGGTTCGATCTGAGAATCCAGATTGAGATTGCTTATTGAAATTGGCCATTAGACAGTATCATCAGTATCATAAGCACAGCTCAATTCAGCTTTTTGCTTTGCGTCAGTTTTTTGCGCCAAAAAAAATTTAGCAGTCTATACATCTATGTTTTACACATAGCAGCTAACACATATCGTTAGTAATGAGTTACACAACATAATTCGCAAACGCAATACCAACTATCGGTGTAACACTATTGTTTAGTCTACAAGTCCCTATCACACTGATGTGAAATATACGGTTCTTCAGAATTCAATAAACAGTAAAACGAAGCAGTTATCTGCATCTTTCTGTTTCATTTCAGAGTTTTTTTTTATCCTAGCTCGGCAAAGTGACCACACTGCACCTGATGGTAAGCGCAGTGCCGTCCAATTAGAGTATCAAATAGCGAGAGACAATCTATCCGGAACTATATTCAATCCGAAAGTAGTTGCCGGCCTACTTCTTCACACTATGCCAAAGACATGATTTTGGTCTTTGCAAAGGAAAAATATATTACATGGCTTTGACCTTTTAAATTGAGAAAACTATAATGGCTTTGGGTTTTTAACAATGCATTCACGGTATGACTTTTAAAATTGAGCCTAGATTTGAAACCGACAGACAAGGCTGCATAGAAAACCTTTGTCTTTCCTTTTTTTGATAAAAAAGAGAATTGAAAAAAATTGTCTTTGTTTCTTCCTCAAACTCTATGCAACGGATTTTGATGTAGTGTTCTCTATTATCTAGAGAAATTATGTTTTAAAGTTAACATGTTTGATACAAATTAATATTTGATTAATAGAAGACAAAATTCATGTTTTGTAGTCGTGACAAAAGATTTCCAGTCGTTTACATAATATACTGTGGTTAAAACCTATGTGGTAGATCAAAATAAGATCAAATACATTACTTCGCCAATTTTCGACATGGCTTCGGCATTATAAATGGAGAAAATGTTACATATGGTTTTTACTTTTAGGCTAATCAATTAGTCTAGTTATGAAATAATTAAAAACTAAGCTGCATGATTAAGAACTTTTGCCTTTTTTAATAACAATTAAAAAACAACATATATTCGCGTTTGTGTAACTGCCTTCAAGTATTTAATAATGCACATTGTACAACCACACGTGAAGATTGTGGGAAGATTGTGTCGACGACCGTATAATGCAGTTATGTGTCGCCTATATTTACGAGGCTTTTAATACCGGTTGCACTGGTGCACGCAGACGTCAAATTTACTCTCCGACAAATATAGGCGAATGCTTCGAAGAATTATTTAATCTTATCCCATCCTTCCTTCTTCTTCTTCTATTATCCTTTGACACACCATCAAGCTGTGGAACAGTTTGCCAGCTATCGTCGAAAACTACTAATACTAGCCCTGTATTAAACATTGTCCCACTCCTGGGCACTTAGTCCACCACGCTGGCCTAATGCGGGTCGGTAGGCTTCACATACCTTCGAAATTCTTATGAGAATTCTCAGGTATGCTGGTTTCCTCACGATGTTTTCCTTGACAGTTAAAACAAGCGATAGTTAATATTTAATACACACATAACTTTAGAAAAGTCAGAGGTGTATGCCATTTAGGTTTCGAACGTAAGATTTCCGTCTTAACAGTCCGTACCGCAACCAACTAGGCTTTCGATGCTACCGAGGAACAGTTTACCTTCTATTTCAGATTCTCGACATACCGATGTACCCAGTTTGCCACTATACACTACCAACAAATTGTCCGAGCCCTTTAAAACCTACTCCATACCATTGCGTATTAAACGCTGACCGTTAAACGTTCACACGCTTGAGATACAGCTTCTTCATTTTACTTTTTTGTAAGTTAAAAATGTAACTAGACCCGTTCTTATACTGTGCAATAATTTTCGGTTGGTTCGAATAGATGGCGCTAGCTGTCTGACATCATGTTTCATTAATGACACGGAAAAGAAAACTATTTTTTTAAACGAGTCATGATGTCTGGATGTGTGATTGAAATGCAATTCTGGTATAACGATATGGATGACTGAAACCAGTTTGTTCTGTAGAATGAGGTATGGAACAATAATGGCTTGTTATTTTAATTTTTATATTGTTTATTTGACCAATTTCGTTATTATTATGAAGATTAAAATATTTTAAATTAATAAATATTTACATTTAGTTATTTCTACTTTATCTTTATTACGTATTTATGACTAGCTGTTGCCTGCGGCTCCACTCGCGTGTAAGTTATCTAGGCTATTTATAAAATCATTTAATCTTTCACAATTGCTCTTTGCTTAATACAGATACTCGTTCAAACAGGTATAACTTCTGATTGAATGCACCGATTTAAATGAAATAAAGACTAAAGGCTACCTCGAAATACACTCTATGATTTTATTGACGATTCTCTTGTCGTAATACTTTGGACGTGATGCCTTGACAGACAAACTATAATTCTAAAAACAATTGATTTGGGTTCTATATCCATAATATAACACGTTACAATAAATTCGCAAAAATATTTAATGTACAGACAAAGTGCCTCTTTGGCTTTATTATAGTATAAATATGTACTTGACATGTGTAATCCCTTACCTAAGTGGTAACAGCCGGCAGAGATCCTTGTCATACACCTTCAGAGTGTCATTCTTGGTGATGTGTGGTGGGAAGATGCTGCCATCAGAGCCTGCGATGCTGTTGCACTGGTCCGTGGTCCAGTGAGGCAGTTTGTCTTTCATGTTGTATCTGTCGATGATGCCGTACTGGCTGATGTCAGACGCGCCGGTGAACATGGTCACCACGTCAGGGAAAGTGCCGTTTTTCTGTGGACAAAGTGTTTTATTTAGGTCCTGAACAAATTACGCTTTGTATTGTTATGTGACCACCTTTCTGCAGCACCCTGTATATCTTTGTCAAGATGTCACTTAATGGCGTTTAAGTAAACCGACGGTAGAAATGGTTTTATCTATACTAATATTATTTATTTATTTATTTATTTATTTATTAATCAGGCAGGCAGTTGTCATGCAACTGATAATGCCTGTATCCGGTTTTACAATACAGCTATTGAAATCCTAAGTAGATGTGGTTTTACATTTGAGGTAATTATCAAGCCGATTCTTGAACTGATTTATATTTTGAGCCGAAACTACGTGTTCTGGGAGCCCATTCCAGGCTCGGACCACTCTGTTGCTGATAAAATGTTTGTGCGGGTTGTTGTTTGAGGCAGAGGTACATAGTTTAAGATGGTGACCTCGAAGATGAACATTATGACTCCGTATAAACAATCTGTCAAAATTTTTAATGCTGTAGTGCTCATTTAAAATCTTATAGGTTTCGATTAAATCTCCACGGTTCCTGCGATCCTTTAAAGTTGTAAGTTTAAGTAATTTTAATCGTTCTTCATAAGGGTGTTGTTTCAAAATTCTTGGAATTTTAGTAAAGCTGCGCTGCACTTTCTCTAGGATCTCAATATCCTTAACAAAGTAAGGGCTCCAGACTTGAAAAGCATACTCTAGAATTGGTCTTATAAAAGTTTTATAGATCTTTAGCATCATGTCTGGTGTCAGAATCTTAAATGCTTTTCTAGTAAGGTAGATCAGACATTTGGCTTTTTTAGTGATCGAAGTTATATGCTCTTCCCATTTCAGATTCTCTGTAATCTTCACACCTAAATCTGTTTGCACCTTGACCTCTGCAAGTTGTAAGCCGTCTAGATTGTAACTTAACCGAGGATTGCTATTACCTATATGCAGTACGGTACACTTTGAGGCATTTAGGTTCAGGAGCCATTTCTTTGACCAATTTGCTATATTGCATAAATCATCTTGAAGATTGTCGTAGTCGACATTTGGGTTAGCAAATAGTTTGGTGTCGTCAGCAAAGAAGCTAACATTACATTTAAGACAGTAAGGAAGATCGAAAGTGTAGATTGTGTACAATAATGGACCTAGGACTGAGCCCTGAGGTACGCCACTACATATCTGTCGTTGGTCTGACAGAGTTTCACCAACTCTTACTTGCAGTGTTCTCTTTTGTAGAAATTCCTTTATCCAAGCTAGTAGTTTTCCACGTATGCCTATAAATTGCAGTTTATGTAATAGTCTCCGTATCGGTACTTTATCGAAAGCTTTTTCATAATCCAGATAGATTACATCGATTGGATCTCTCTTATTAAAGTGTTTTGTCCAAGATGACAGACAAGACAACAAATTAGATACGGTAGATCGGCGCGGGCAGAAGCCATGTTGCTGGACAGGAATCACTTCGTGATGGGTAAAAAAGTCCCATATGTGTTTTACTATTATTTTTTCCATGACTTTGCATACTACACTCGTCAAACTTATAGGCCTGTAGTTAGAGGGTTCCAGCTTATTTCCTTTTTTATATATTGGAGTCACAATTGCTGTCTTCCACGAGGCAGGCAGAACTCCAGTGTCGTATGAGGTTTGCATTATTGTTGCAAAATAATCCGTAAGATCGCATTTTTGTAACACAATCACTGGAATTTTATCTGGACCTGGTGAGGAGTCCGTTTTCAATTGCTTTATGACTTGTTGTACTTTGTCTTTGGTGAACAGTATGTCATCGATGGAGTCTTCAACTCTGAGTAATGGGTCTAGGGCCGGGAGTTGACCATGTGATTCTACTTGATAAACACTTGAGAATTGATCTGCAAATGCTTCCGCAATTTCTTTAGCCCTTGTCACAACCTCGCCGTGTTTGTCATGTAGAACTATTGGTGTGCTAATTTTTGAAGTTATTTGTTTTCGAATATACGAGTAGAATTTTTTGGGCCCAGCCAACAATATGTCTTTTTCATATGTTATTCGTTTAGTTCTGGTTAAATTTATCAATTTATTGTTTATTTTTCTGTATTCCTGATATACTTCGTTAAGTCCAGTTAAAACGTATCTATTCCATAGAGCCTGTTTGTGCTGTATCATATTCTTGATATTATTTGATATCCAAGGCTTATTCATACTGTGATGTTTATATTTTATCTGAGGTACATGCAAGTTAATCACTTCTCTAAATACACTGAGTAATAATTCATATTGGCTGTTTACGCAGTTCAGATCCGTCATGTCAATAGATAAGGCGTGTAGCTTCTCATTGATTATATCATAATCTGCCATATTGTAATTAAGTCTCAATGGTGATTTGCTAAATTGCTCCTGTGTTTGAAGTTGTATAGTTGCCAATAAACAGGTATGGTCGCTTTTACCAATAGGAGCTTGATGATCTACATCGGCTATGAGAGAATCGTCGTTTGTTAGAATTAGATCTAAGACTGATGGCTGATTTCCTTGTCGATATCTGGTATATTTATCCACTAACTGAATAAGATTACTTTTTCTGTACCAGTTTATAAAGTTATCTTCTTTTGGTGTGACATAGCCATTATCTTCAAGGGGCCACTTCACTCCACCATAGTTAAAGTCGCCGATTATAACCACTGTATTCGATTCTGAGACATGATTAATATGGTCAAGCAAAATGTTATCCTGATCTAATGTAGAGTCATGTCCACGGTACAGTCCACATAAAACAAATTTGGTGTTGTTGATTTTACAGTCCAGCCATAAACATTCTGAATTATTATGTTTAGTATGATATGTTGTGTTTAAGTTTGTCTGTATGTATTTAGTTTTGTTTGAAGCATAGATTGCTACTCCACCACTGCGTTTACCAATTCTGTCATCGCGGTATATGTCATATCCTGGTATTTTAATCAACGTATCTGGGATATTAGGCTTGAGCCATGTTTCGGTGATTATTATAAGTGTAGGTTTTAATGATTCCACTCTAGCTATGAGTAAATCTAGTTTAGAAGTCACGGATTGTATGTTTGTATAAAGTATATTGATTGTAATGAATTGTGGTAAAGGATTTTTAGGCAAGGTACTCCTATTTTTATCGATGGCGTAAGGGAAGCGCTGTACAGTCTTGTTACACTCATAACTTAGTTTTTTTGAGCTGTGTTTTTAACAATTGTTGGGTGACCTCGAACATATTTAATAGTTATATCCATTTCACCTTCACTTTTACGTTTGTTAAGTTGTTCTCGTAAGTGATTTATATACTCTCTTTGGAAAGGAGTTAAATCAGCTGCGATAGATTTGGGTTTCCCCAGTTTGGTTCTGTTGCGTAGAACTTCAAGTGCATCTGTCTTACTGTGCAAGATGATTTTCAATGGACGCGGTCTTGCATCCACATTTTTCTTAGGTGCACCTAGACGAAAAAGCTTTACACCATCCCAGTTCACTTTGTTGGTGACAGGTTTTAAAATGGCTATACACTCTTTTATATCGTGGTCTTTTCTTTGATCAGCAGAATCACCGTTTGATTCTGGCACATCATACATAATAATATTGTTAGCCCTGTTAGCTCTTTCTGCTATTTCTTGAATTGCTGATTCAGTTGCAAGCATATTTTGACGCACCCGTAGTTGTTTGACCTCTTCAGTGAGTTCACTTAACTTTTTCATTATCATTGGCAATTGAGACATGATTGATTTGCAATCGCCACAAAGGTAAGTCATGACACGCGCTATAGTTTTCAATTCAAGCACTCGAACCTCAGTGGGGGACAGTCCATGGCAATCCCCACACAAAAGAATCTTGCAGGAGTCGCAGTTAACAGATGGTTTTTTCTCAATTGGTTGTTTACCACACTTTCCACATTTTTCTTGACATGCGTTGGTGTTGGGACTTCTCTTAGAACTCATTTTAGGTGGTTTTTAATTTATTGCACAGGCAACACTAAGTTTTGACAAGTATGTCGATGTCAAAATAATTCTTAGTTGTTTGAGGGTAGACAATAATTTCCTGCTAGTTCGAATGTCAAATGGATATTTATTGCACAGAATTTGTTTGATCCTTGGCGTATTTCTCCGGAATAACTCTCACTTTTAATCCACAAATTTAGTTCAACACTCTGGTAATGTTTTTGGTAAGATTTTTGCACTTTTGACTGTAAAAAGAAATTAAACACACGAGCGTGGTTTTACTATCAGTTGACAGTTCAAGTTTTTTTAATTAACTTTATTATAAAGAGGAAAGATTTGATTGTTTGTAATGGATAAACTCAAAAACTACTTAACTGATTAAAAAAACTTTCACTTTTGGAAAGCTACATTATTTCACAGTAACATGAGCTACTTTTTATTCGGAAATCATTTATAATGCGATATAGACGGGCCGGGACCAAGATAATTTTTGGCGAAACGGGGTTTGTGGGGACAGCTATGTTCAATAAAGATTTACATTAAATCATCATTAACGTCTGCAAACCATAATATAGGGAAGACGATGTCAGGACACTGTATACCACCTTTTTGCAACAGCCTGTATAAAAGAGAATGAAATTTCAGTTACTTACCCCATAGAACAGTCCGAACTCTTCATAAGGCAGCTTCTGCTCCTTAGGCACTACGTCTTTAGCCAACTTGAGCAGAGGGTCCTCGTATCCCCACAGGAGCTGCCCCACCGACACTTCCACAAAGGGCTTGATCTTCAGGATGTCCATTATGGACGCCATAGCCAGACGTAGGAACCTCGCTGCATTCTTTGATTGGGAAGTGGCGCTCTGGAGACAAAATATATTGATGATACTAGATATCTAGCAGTGATAGCCTAGTTGGTTGTGGCACGGACTGTCAGGACGAAAGTCGTATGTTCGAGACCAGCCCAAAAGGCTTACACCTCTGACTTTTCTAAAAAAGTTACGTGTGTATTCATTGTTAATTATCGCTTGCTTTAACGGTGAAGAGAATCACAATCATCTTCTCACATTTTGTTCAGGCTAATCATTTTCGAGAAGAATGCTCATAAATGCATGAAAATAAGTCGAAGATGCAGTACGTGCTTACTCAAGTAATATATTAATTGTACTAAAATCCACGTAATAGTTTGTTTATAGTTTTTTTTTTCCAAAATACAAAAACTTTAAACCTCTTAAACAAACCTGTCATTTGACTGTTGAAAAATGTCGCTTACATCAAATAGCCCGCCAACCGTGGGTACTTTAACTAAGGCCTAACCCTTCATTAGAAGAGCAGGCCCGTGCCCAGCAGTGGGACAAATTTAATACAGGGCTAAGAAAAGATATTCAATTCATGGAGATATCGTAAGCTGTTAAATCTTTGTATATACATACCTATTTATAAAGACTATTTTACTGGGATAAAATTATGTGTTAATCCAGCTAATAAACTTAGTCTGTGGCAGATTTCATGCAAATCCGTTCAGCCGTTTTTGCACGATTGAGTTAACAAAGTATGACAATTATATTAGTAGGATTTTAAATTTCTGGTTAAAGATGATTTATTTTCTCAAAAAGAAATTTACATTTCACTTAGATGAGAAATCAATTAATACGGTAAAAATATAAGTGTAAGTAATAATTTTTTTTACATAGTCGTTGCAAAATATCCGGATATTTTCCTTTCCGGTAACGAATAAAATGCAAATAAATGTATGTAAAATATAATACATATTATTATACTTAAGTTTAAGTGTAGACAAGCCAAGGTTTAGCTTCCGCCACTATAAAGTGACCTCACATAGTAAATATCGAAATCGTGGTTATGTGTTTTGTTATCAAAATAATAGTCTATGTACAATGACGTGGTACTTTATGGTATGCTTCTGATTCCGGCAGATGTCCTGCCAAAAACAGCCTTCTCTGTGGACCGAATTTTCGTTGAAAAAATAAGAAATTCAGATCTCGACTGCCTAGGTGGCTAAGTTTTATTTACGCATTCGTTACGACTGCTGTGCTGAGGTCTCGGGTTCAATCCCCGGGTCGGGTACAGTGATATTGGGGTTTTCTGTTTCGAAATACTCAGTATCAGCCCGGAGTCTGGAATTGAGCCCGGCATGGCGATAGGCTCGCCCTCTATCACATGTAATAAATTCCGCGAAAAGTGGGTATACTGGTTACCTCTGCCTACCCCTTCGCGCATTACAGGTGTAAGTATTATGTATGTTGATCTCGACAACAGCGCCACTTATCGGATCTAAAACTGTCCTATCTTCTAGGCTGGAGAGACTACACACACCCACACCCAGACCCGAAACAAACAACTGTTTCACATTTATTATTTCTTTCAGATAACACATAAATAGTCACCGATAAAATTAGACGACGATGCACTTTGCATCCTTAAGTCTGAAGGTGAAGTAAGGACCAAATATTGTCTCTAAGTGATATATTTACTTTAAGACATCGACGGTTGCCGTGCTATTCGATTTAAGCGACATTTATGAAAAGTTACAGTAGAGAGATTTAATACATTTTCAATCGTTTCTTCGAAAAAAAAACACCATAAAAAACAATTTCGTGGATTTCCGTATAATTAATAAAGAAATTTATTTTCTAAAATAAATTTTGAATGACGATTAACTAATTACTACTTAAGGGTAATTTTGACTGTCGCGGGGAAGCAATTGTTATGTGTGCGCGGTACGACTGCTGTGCTAAAGTCTAAAGTTCGATTCTCAAGTTTGGTACAAGATGGATTTTTCTATCACGAAATACTCATATAATACATCCTCTCCCTTCCATACCAGAACCACGCGTACTGGGTTGCGGAGCCACAGCTTCGTGGTATCTACTACCCCGACACCCGGCCCGAACTAAGAGCAGAGCAAATTCGTATTTTTGCCGCACCATCAAGCTTTGCGGTTTGCCAGCTACCGTGTTCCCTCCTTCCTATGACCCTGGGTCTTTCAGGCGTGGTGTGAAGAAGGTACACAGCAGGCCGGCATGATTGTCTTGAGTAGCGAGGGATTATCTCGCTACTTGATACTCTAACTAGACTGCGCTTACCATCAGGCGCAGTGTGATAACTGCCGTGCCAGAATAAAATAAGTCTGGAATTGTGCCCGGTATGGCGATAGATTCACCCAAAAATAGGCAACATCTACTTTGTAAGGTAGTTTGTACAAAGAAATTCTACTGAGACACAAACTGTCGTAATGAAGTCATATTTAACATTATATTTGTATACATCTAACGCATGAGCAGACTTCTCACGAATTTCTTGAAACTCTACGTACAATTCACGATTATCGCGCCGAATGGCCTTAAATAAGAAAAAAATAACATACAAATAAGACTTTACAATGATGTGTTACGCCAGAAATCCTTGGCATTGTGGATATAAGCAGGAAGATCAAAGCGGTTGACCTTTTAACGAGGTTTAATATTACTGTGATCTTGGTTTAATAATTAGATAAAATCAAAATTCAAATTTATTGATCATGTACAATTAACTGGCGCACTCAGAGAGCTTAATAACATACCCAAATGGTAGGCAGAGGTGTAACCAGTACCCACATTTCGCTAAATACCGTCCCATGATAGCGAGCCTATCGCCATACCGGGCATAACTCCATGAGCTGATACTGAGTATTTGCCGGTGGTAGGATATTCATATCCGCCCGGATAGCTACCACCGTACACAGGGTGTAAAACCCGACATAGTGGCACATGCAAGTGTGTCGTGTTCCGGGATCAGCAAGTGTACATCCGGTTTCTGTCGGGGGTTTAGAGATGGGGTACGATGTTTGGCCGTTTTGCGGCCTTCTGAGTACTCTGACACTAGACCCTCGACCGCTTCTTCACCTTCTTGCCCATGGCGTAGTGTGAAGAAGCTACACGGCTGGCATGATTGTGTTGAGTAGCGGGGGATAGATTGTTTTTCTCTAGTTCATACTCTAACTGGACGGCACTGCGCTTACCATCAGGTGCAGTGTGGTCACTTTGCCGTACCAGGATAAACAAAATCGTGTCAGAAAAACCTAAAATAACTTTTACTCGAGATCTCGGCACTGATGTACCGCGTGCGCAATTACATCTGCGCCATGAGGCAGTCAATACTCATATATCTACATATAAAAAACAGGTACATTACAAAAGACCAGTTTTACTTCGGCTCGAGTGTTTAGACATGATTTTGAAACGTCTCTCTCTTATGTGTAATAGTTGCGGATGTGTGATGGCTGGCCTTGGGTTTATTACAACATATGTCTAGAGTTTGGCAAATAGACGGTGCAAGGTTCATTCCGTGAGGAGTACAAAAAATATCCCCGGCGGTGAAGAAATTGCGACTAATGAAATGAAATCGTATATTGATCATGTAGGCAATTACATAGCTCTTATGACAAGTCAGTACATTAAAAAAGAAAAAACAATTTACAGAAAGTATATAAAAAAAACGAATATTTATTGAATCCATGGAATAATAATTTTTATAAAACAAACATTTAAATAAATTGATAAATAAAGTCACCTAAAAATTAATAGCATCCGTATGCCGAACTAGGTTAAAAACCTTTATCTCAGCATTTGGCGCCGCTTCACAAACTTTCCTTAAATTTACAGTAGCCTCTGTCTCAAAAATCTTAACTAAAATGAAATTATAAAAAGGAAATAAAGTGGATCTGGTAGACAATATCTTATTATATTGTATTGTGCCTCTCTATGAAATTAATGAATGTGTGTGGAATGCTATACATTATTTAGATTCAGTCAATCTTTTTGACTCTACCGCCAGTTTGGAATGCAGTGTCGCTAGAGAAGTACGGGCAAGAAACTCTAGCGTTGCCCTTTTCGAACACTGGATAATAATATTTGGTTATACAATGAATATACGATTTCATTAGATTAGAGCACCTTATTGTAATATTCCGAAATAAAATTAAATTTTGTACAAATGTTCCTTAAATGACGTCAGTGTGCACTAAGAAACGACTTTTGAAAATTCAACCCTTGAGACTGCAAAATGGGGCTTGGAAGTTTAATTTAAACTTTGTTATTTTTGGTAGAAGCGATTTCAAACTTACAGTAAATACTCTTTATGGTATACTTTTTCTCCCAGACATGACCTCCTACCGGGCGGAGCCGAGAGCAACAGCTAGTTCGGTAACCACTAGTGATTTTCTAAATAGGGTAGGTAGAGATGCAAATAATGCTCAAACACTTATTATTCTCTTCGAATGATGTAGTAGGTATATCTACCGCCATATCACTTTACCAAATCCATACAAACTTAACGGGATAATTTAGTAAGAATGCTTAGGCCAACGACCCAAGGTCTAACATTAAAATGGCAGCCAATATTGAATATTGATAAATGTCAAACGTTAACGACATTACGCCTGTTCCGGTGTTCAGTTTTTGTGAAAACAAAGAGTTATATTAGCTAGAATTGACATTTGATCAGTGAACATCGTATGTGAAAAAAGACATAGTTTATTTCTATAATTTTTTATTTGAAATAAAACAAATTTTACGAATTTTATTACGGTTAATTTAACCCCTTTAACATGACGTTTCGAAGGCTTTACAGCCTTCATGGTCACGGGACGGACTGAGTTGTATGTCGTCACGAAAGTATAATTTTATTTGTTCGATATACGCAGAAGCAGCAGTTTCTTGAGGCAGTTGGACTTTTGCATTTATGCTGTAGGAACAACTAACAGCCTTTCTCTACCACATATATTTTGTATTTGTTTCATTTCAAACGCGCTCACATTTTTGATAATTACGCGTGACCCTTCCAACAGGCGTATGTGCGTGATAACGGTGAACAATACCGTTAGAGACGCAGGCCTGCGAGACAACTGATCGCTGACCATGATTATAACTGCCGAATTTATATGTGGGTCAATACTAAATAGTAGCATTTTGTGTCTATGCCTTTAATCAATGACAATCTGAGTTCTAAAGGTACTTAATTGGGAAAAATGAGTGATAGTTTTCCATATATTGAACTGACAACCTTCGTAGCGCAGTCGGCGAGTAGCCGGCTGTGAAACGAGAGGCCGTGGGTTCGATTCCCACACCGGGACAAATGTCTGTGTGACAGACAGATATTTGTGTCCGGGGTCTAAGTTTTGTGAGACCGAAAGTCTCTCTAGGTCCCTCATACCCACAACACAAGACTCGTATCTTAGTGTGGGGTCAGGGCTATGTGTGTGACTGTTGTTTTTTATTTATTTATATATAAAATCGATGTGTGTACCTAATGATGATGTGTTACCTAATGAAATATAGTTACGACAATTGATGACGAAAAAAACAAGCCCGGAGTTTGTTAACCATAATTATTCATTCCATTTGTGTTTTGACTAGTCGTAAGTGCCTTTTATATGCCCACGTAATCCATAAAGATTTTTATATATTTATGGACTCAAAAGCTCTAATAGAGTTGCTGTTTTTATCCTGGCACGGCAAAGTGAGCAAACTGCACCTGATGCTGGCAGTGCCGTCCAGTTAGAGTATCAAGTAGCGAGAGACAACTATAACTTGCTACTCGACACAATCCTACTTGCTGAGTATTCACACTACGCCTAAATTAAAATTGCTTTTTGTATGGAGCGTACTGCGCTCATATCAGTAATTATAATGGCTTAAATCTATTGTAAATGTACTATAAAGTTCGAAGTCAATTTATTAAATTGCCTTTTAACATTATCTTTTAAAAATACTCAGTGTATTTAGAAATATTTCCACAAAGCAATCAAACGCGAACAATAAAATATAGCTTTGTACGATAATAACAGCAATTTTGTTGTAAAAAAACAATAATAATTCTAATTTGGTAATTTCGCTTGAAGGCTGGCAATACTTACGTAACACTATTGTTTACAATGAAGTTGGCAACCCAAATATGTCATAGACGTTTCAAAATCATAATGTACGCAACTACGGAGTTTTAACATAAATCTTTATTGATCATGTATCACTGACCACGTCCATAGCGAGCGGGTTGCGAAACGGGATGTCGCTGGTTCGATACCCGCTCCGAGACAAATGTTTCTTTAATGCACATAATTATTTCGGTTTCGGGGTCGGGTCGGGTCACTGAGAGTTTCTATAATATTTGGGGTCAGAACAGTGTGTGACCGTTGAGTGTGTTTATTGAAGTGAAACAACTAATGCTTCGGGTCAAACCGTTGGCGTGGCGACGCGTCACCACGTCATGCGTCGCCACGCTATATGATACATTTAATACAGTGTGATGAAGACAAAAGTCAGAAGGAGTGGGGGTGTCAGTGGATCATCTATTTCCTTAAAAAATCTGCTTATTATGTTTTTGATTGACCTATATTTATTTCCTTTCACAGCCTATCCTTTTATGCTCATTATTTTAATTATTTGATTTTTAAACACAACCGTGGCTCCATTTTGAAATTGTTGTCATATATTTAGTTCCTGGTGAAAACTAATTGTCATTAGCGGGGAAGTCGCCGTAATGTCCGGCCGTACGTTTAAATGGGCGGCTTTATATGTAAATTATGGTACACGTGCTATTGTGTAGTGAAATGAAGAAAGTGTGCCTCCATGGCGTAGTGCGTAACCTGCTGTAATGAGAGGCCGATTCAATCCTGAACTGGGAAACATGTTTATCTACAAATAAATGATGGCTAGAATGAAGATGATTCTTGTAGTTTTTCAGATACAATGAAATTAAAATTAACAATATTAGTTTATATTTTAACAGCGTCCGTGGTGCAGCGGCTGAGTAGCCGCCTGTGGCACGTGAGGCTGTGGGCTCGATTCCCGCACCGAGACAAAATTTTGTGTGACAGACAGATATGTATTTCTTCTCTTTTCTTTCACCCAACAGTCACACACGTAGTCCTTAGCCCGCACTAAGTCAAACCTATATCGTGGGGATAAGTAGATGTGCAACCAGTACCTTGCATTTCGTCAAGCCTAACATCCCTTTATGGGGCGAGCCAATCGCCATACGGGGACACTCCGATATTAAGCATTTCGTGATAAAATAACTTTTACTCGGTGTTCGATCTCCAGATCTCAGCAATCGTACCGCGTACGCAATAACTGCGCCACCGAGGCAGTCAGAGAACTAGTGGCATTTTTTTAAACTGGACGTTACTACAAGTAACTGTCATAACTGTGAAGTCACGGTGCAATGCATGTTCCGTGAGGTGGAGCGGCGGACGTGTGTAAATACTCAAGATCATGCAGTTATATATCCGGATAATATCTATTTGGTTTAGCTGGTAGAAGGGTATTCAGCAACCACCGAACAAAGGGTGTAAAACCAGCCATAGTGGCACACGCAAGTGTGTCGCGTTGCAGGGTAAGCCAATGTACCTCCGCCTTTTGTCGGGGGTCTAGAGTAAAGTTTGAGTTGGGGTACGATGTTCTGAGTACTCTGACACTAGACCTTCGACCGCTTCTTAACCTTGTCCATGGCATAGTGTGAAGAGGCAGGCCGGCATGATTGTATTGAGTAGTGGGAGATAGATTGTCTCTCGCTTTGATTCTCTAATTGGATGGTACTGCGCTTACCAGCAGGTGCTCACTGATTGTTAATTTAAAAATAACAGGTAGTATAGACTCATTTACGGCTCTGTCTTGTATTGACATGTATACCAGTCCTAAACAGACTTATTTGTAGAATAAGTGTATACAAATACGTGAAATATTTTTATAAAGTAATGACAAAATACAAAAGACCTACGGCTGAGTTTCTTGGTGCTTCTTCTCAGACCAGTGGGCATTTCCAAAGCACCAGTAGACGTAACATTATTTATTATGCCCTGTAAAAGTGCCCCTAGCGGTCTAATTTACTAAATAAATGATTTGATTACTATATTTCATATGTTTTAGGTGATGATCAACCAGTATTTTACATAAGCGATCTCGCATGACGTACTGGTGAAAGTGTTCTACATAAGAACGAACGAACACAAAAAGATGTTGAACATTGGTTAGCTCAACTCTGACTATTCATGGCCAACTAAGACGCACTTAAGGCTATACCCTCGTGAATGACCTTGACGATGAATACTGACAGCTGCATACAAACACCGGTTGAAGATGAGGTTTCGGGAGAGATCCAGCGAATTTTATTATTTTCATGTTATGAGATTTCATGAGATGTTATTGAAAACATTTAATATCCCTAGAAATTATTTAGTTAGTAGTAGTCTTTAGATCTTAGTATAAAAGAAAAATATGAACTAGATTGTTCTATTCTTTTATCCTGGCACGGCAAAGTGACCACACTGCACCTGACGGTAAGCCCAATGCTGTCGAATTAGAGTATCGAGTAGCGAGAGACAATCTACCCCGCCACTCAACAAAATCATGCCAGCCTGCTTTTTCACACTACGCCATTGGGCAAGGAGGTGAAGAAGCGGTCCAGGGTCTAGTGTCAGAGTACTCAGAAGTCTGCAACACGGCCAAACATAGTACCGCAACTCTTGACCCCCAACAAAAAACCGGATGCACACTGGCTGATCCCGGAACGCGACACACTTGCTTGTGGCACTATGGCGGGTCTTTCGCCCTGTGTACGGTGGTCGCTATCCGGGCGGATATGAATATCCTACCACCACCATAGTTCAATAGAGAAATGGGTATATAACAGGCAGAAGTGCAACTCTTGCATCCATGTATCGCCCATTCTCTCGACCCTGACAGTCATACTGGGTACAAACCTAATCCCGGACAGCTAGTGGTAGGTTATAAATACACCCAACAGTCTCACATAGTCCTGACCCCATACTAGACCATGTGTCGTGGGGGACTTGTTTGCCAGCAGTTGACAGTTTGTCAGCTACCATGTTCCTTCCTTCCTATGATACTGGTTCCTTTAGGGGTAGTGTGAAGAAGGTACGCAGCAGGCCGGCATGATTGTGTTGAGTAACGAGAGATAGTTTATCTCTCGCTACTTCATACTCTAACTCGACGGCACTTATCATCAGGCACAGTGTCTTTGCCGTGCCAGGATAAAAAAAGACTAGGTAAAACACCCAGATCCGAAACATTTGCGGATAACACGTCCATTTGACAGCCTCCGCGGCGCAGTTGGCGAGTAGCTGACTGTGAAACGAGAGGTCGTGGGTTCGATTCCCACACCGGGACAAATGTCTGTGTAACAGACAGATATTTGTGTCCGGGGTCTGGGTGTTGAGAGAGGGTGCGTCTCTCTAGGTCCCTGATACCCACAATACAAGACTTGTATCTTAGTGTGGGGTCGGGGCTATGTGTGTGACTGTTGGGTGTTATTTATTTATTATTATTATTTGTTTCCGTACGGAGATCGAACCTGCGGCGCCATCGAGCCATAAATAATTTCGCTTCGAACCCAGGATGAACAAACCATATTAATAAATCGTTAACACAATCTTCAGAATGCGCGATTCGGTGGTAGTGTGGAGAAAACGTCATGCTCTGTATATTACGCGGGTATGCATTTGGAAAATAGGGTTGGCACGATCTAGAATTTCGTGTTAGAAATAATTTATTTAAATGTAATGTAAAAAATGCAATTTAATATAGCAGCGATAGCCTAGTTGGTAGTGGCACAGACTGTAGAGACGAGAGTCGTATGTTCGAAACCAGCACAAATGGCATTCACCTCTGTCTTATCTAATTACTTGTGTATTCATTGTTAATTATCGCTTGCTTTAACGGCGGCCTAACCAATCTCATTAGTAGAGGAGGTGCCCAGCATTGGGACAATGTTTAATATAGGGCTGGTTTTCTTTTATTATAATGAACCAAAAAATATATAATTAAAATCTAATTTCAATGTTAAAGTAATTGCAAATTAAAACAGTTCAGAAAAGTTGTCACACTTTTTTACCTCGTGGTCAAAGGTTTATTTCAAATATTACAATAATAGTCTAGTATGTTTTTTTTATTGTCTCGATAGGCAGACGAGCAGACGGGCCACCTGATGGTAAGTAGTCACCGCCGCCCATAGACTTCTGCAATACCAGGGCACAGCAAAGCCGCTGCCTACCGTTACCGTATGTCGCTGGCCTGATGGTTTTGAAGGTCAATTATTGTATTTAATCGAAACTGCGACTGAATAATAATCGAATTAGTTTATAAATTAACTGAAAATGGGTACAATTTTTTACTTTGATTGTGTTGAGTAGCGAGGGATAGATTGTATCTCGCTACTTGATACTCTAACACTACACTGTGTGGTCACTTTGCCGTGCCAGGATAAAAAAAACTCATTGTATCATTTAAAAATGCGTTTTCTATAAACCTTCGATCTATTTTGAGTGTTTTATTTAAAAATGCGGTTTCTATAAACTTCTCGATCTATTTTCATTGTTATTTCAATATAATGTCCCAACTGATGTGTTGTTACTCTTTTACGTACCTACATAATTTATGTATGAAAATAAGAGATAAAATACTTAATTAACAGACAAACCACTTGTCAATTAGAATTGCTAAATTGATATACATAATTCATTCAGCACAATTTATTTTCAACTCTGGCAGGTTAAATAAAACGAGTAACGTTTTAATTACCGCGACAAAATAATTACTTATCAAAATAACAATTAAAATCTAAGGTTATTATAAAACCATAATATATTTCATTTATACACTCACGCCTGTAACGCCACGCCGCGTAGGCAGAGGTGTACATCCACGTTTCGCCGAATTTCGGTCCCATAATGTGATAGGGGGCGAGCCTATCGCCATACCGGGCACAATTCCAGAATGATACTGGTATTTCCCATAAACCCAATATCAATTTACCCGACTCGGGGATTGAACGCGAGACCACAGCACAGCAGCCGTAACGCATGCGTAATAACAACTGCGCCACCGAGGCAGTCATATAATATATTTCATATATTTTTTACTAGCTGTTGCTCGCGGCTCCGCCCGCGTGGAGGTCATGTTTGGGAGAAAAAGTACACAATACAAAATACCAATTTTCATGCGTTTAACTTCAAAAATGACGGATTTTCATACAAACTTTCATCCCCTATTTTACCCCCTTAGGGGCGGAATTTCCAAAAATCCTGACTTACTGCGTCATAAAAGGTACTGTCAAAATTTCAAGTCTCTAACCCCAGCCGGTTTGGCTGTGCGTTGATCGATCATTCAGTCAGTTTCTTCTTTTATAAGATATATTTCTGTTACTTGGAAGTGACAACCCTATCCGTGGCGCGATAGATGGCCGGTGCGTCTGAATGTAATACACCTCGACACGCGTCTAGAGTTGTAATACGATTGCCACTCAATTATGAATCTTAATGCGTATAGAATTGGATTAAAATTTGATTAGAAAAGATTTAATGTGAATTATGATTTCGAATATCACCCACTACTGGGCACTGGTTCTAATTAGGGGTTAGGCCTTAGGCCACGACTCTGGACTAATGTGAAGTAGACATCTTCGAAATGATTATGGAGAAATCTCAATTTCCTCACGATTTCGCAGTTAAATCTAACGATAATTAACAAAACACACGGAACTTCAAACAGTTTCTACCTGCATTTGTATCGCATTCTGATTTACAGATGCAGGGTGTCCGCATACATTAAGTATTGAAGTTATCCTTATTACATTTTGAAAATTATTTGATATCCAACCGAAAATAAGGTAACAAGTTTATTCCTAAAAAAAATAAGCACGCTTTAATATAATGCTCCAAAAGATAATTCAGGCACAACACCTGAGAGGTAGGACGATCGATACAGGTGCGTCAGTGCAGGAGACAACTCCTTGGATTGTATACTTTTTCTCTCAAAAATAGCTTCCGAGCGGGCGGAGCCCCGGATAACAGCTAGTATAAAATAATGTGAAACTTACCAACATGGGTATATTTGGTACCACAACGGCATCGTCATCCATGCCGACGCTCAACTCCGGCTGGAAGGTATACGTCCTCTTGTAGTGGAAGGACAAGGTTCCGTTCTCGTTGTCAGTGATGTTCACCTTCTCCCACTCCTCACTGGAAGGAGAAATAAGATCAGGATGGCGAAAGACGTAGCATAAAATAATACAAATGAGAAGACAGTCCTGTATTAAACATTGTCCCACTACTCACGGGCTTCCTCTACTAATTCGAGGCCTTAGTCCACCACGCTGGCCTAATGCGGGTCGGTGGACTTCACATACCTTCCAAATTCATATCAGAATTCCCAGGTATGCAGGTTTCCTTACGATGTTTTGCTTCACCGTTAAAGCAAGCGATAATTAACAATGAATACACACATAACTTTAGAAAAGTCAGAGGTGTCATTTGGGCTGGTCATGAACATACGACTTTCGTCTTGACAGTCCATCACTACCAACTAGGCTATCGCTCTTATGAAAGACGTATACAGACACTTTTTGTCAGGGGTCTAGAGTTCAGGTATAATGTTTGGCCGTTTTGCGGCCTTCTGAGTACCTAGTACATAGTGGTAGAGCCACGCTGTAGACATATTTGTCTACATCATGAATGGGCCGGCTCGACCGGAGTAGTACCACTGTCTCACAGAAAACCAACGTAAAGTGACAGTTTACTGTCGCGTTTCGTATGGTAAGTGAGATATCCGGAGGCCCAGCTTCCCCTTTCCCTTCCCTAATCCCTATTCCTGTCCTTTAAGGCCGACAGCGCATACATGATACTTTTGGTATTGTGGATGTTCATGGGCGGTGGAGATCACTTAACATCAGGTGACCCACAGGCTCGTTTGTCGGACTATGCAATAAAAAAAAAACAACCTACTCTACTAGACCCTCGACCGCTTCTTCACCTTCTTGCCCATGGCGTAGTGTGAAGAAGTAGGGCGGCATTGTGTTGAGTGGTGGGGGATAGATTGTCTCTCGCTACTCGATACTCTAATTGGACGGCACTGCGCTTACCATCAGGTGCAGTGTGGTCACTTTGTCGTGCCAGGATAAAAAAACACGCAATTTTGTATGGGGATTAGGTTTGTGGCGGTCGGGGATAATAGGCGCACCATGTACTTCACAGTTAATTAATATATAGGGCAGATATTTGATTTGTTTAAATATAATGAAATGTACCAATAAAGAAATAACTAAAATCAGTTCATTCCGTTAGTCTTTGATAGAATTTGCTATTGTAGATATTCACGGTCGTGAATGTGGATGGACGAAAGAGTCGTGGGAGACCAAAAAAGAGATGGATGGATTCCGTGAATGAGGACATGCGCATGAAAGGAGTGAATGCAGATTTGACGGATGATAGGGCTGCGAGGAGAGCTCAAACCATTTGTGCCAACCACACTTAGTGTGGGATAAGGGCAGGTAGATGATGATAAGATGTTCATGGTCTTGAGATCACCATCAGGTAACCATTTGCTAAGCCGGCTTCTGTTACAAAAACCTGACCATTAATTGTATCATGTATTCGATGGAACGAAAACTGGTAAACAACATTCATCTTTGGATCAATCAACAGTAATTTAAAAACAATTTGGTGGTAGTTAAAACACAGTTCCGTTAATTGTTTTATTGTCGTCTTAATTGAATTAAACTTGTGGGTTTTCCTCAATTTTCGGACGAACTACGTAAATAAACGTGTAGAGATGAGGTCATGTTATCAAAAAAGTTAATAGTAGACTTCGTTTCGGGTCTGGTTATTGGAACCGTAGTCCTTCGTAGTTGATATCCAAGATATAGGATTGACCTAGTATGGGGTCAGAATTATGTGTGTGACTGTTGAGTGTATAAAAAACAATATATACATTAAAAAAAATCTTCAATTGCGGCGCGACAATGAGACTACACTGCACCAAATGGTAAGTACAGAGCTGATACAGATATAATAATGGCTAGAGACAATCATTACTCGACATTCAATAAGTGTATTGTGACCCGAAACAAATATATGGTCCTCAATTGTTTGTTGCTGGTCTGGGTTTTGTGCTGTAGTCCCTCGTAGTTGATACCCACGGTATGCGACCTAGTGTATCAGAACTATGTGTGTGATTGTTGGGTGTATTTATATATTTACTCTCAAACTTTTTTTGTTGGGCGATATCTATTACAGAAATAACAGCAAATATTTCGGCCCTTCGTAGCCCCCGTTAGGATGCAAGATATGGTAAAACGGTATTGGGGACAATATGTAACCTACCTATGATCCTGGGTCCTTTAGGCGTATTCTAAGATACTCAGCAGTTATGATCATGTTCAATAGCGAGGTAGGTATCTCTCGCTACTGGCTACTCTAACAGGACTGCCCACAGGTGTAGTGTGGTCACTTTGCTGCGCCAGTAAAAAATACTCACGAGTAGACATAAGGGCCTAGTTCGTCCAGCACAGGCTTCGATCCGTTGTTGAGGAACTCGTCTGCATTGGTGACGTTGTACACGAACACCCGGACGAACGGCCGGACCGGGGGGCGCGCCCACCACTCGAACGTCATCGAGCCGGGGCGCAGCACTAGCTCCTGTGGAAATACAATCCATTATTGATCATGTAAGCACTTAGGAAACGTCAGTAACGATAAGCATGGGCACTGTCGATAGAAGACTATCCCGCCCACACACCCGCCGTTGTAACTGCTGTTAAGCCAGGATCTACAATGGCACGCATTTTTTTCGACACCGAGTAATGAAACTCGGCGAGTCTCTGGAAATACTGAACTGTGTTTTATCGCACAACGATCTTAATCAAATAGAAATATAGGGAGGAGTTGGTTAATATTCATTGTCCACTTACCGACAGAAGTAAAAACTTCAAACTTTGGAACTAATGTGGTTACTTTTTGAAACAGCAGTAATAAACTTTTTTTGTTTATTATTGCTTGTCAATAATGATAGTACTTCATAGGTGTGCTTATGTCAAAAGTAAAATAATCTGAGCAGACGGTCATGCGAGTTCAGTGCTTTTTTCCCATTCCAAAAGTGCTCAAGGTGCCTAAAGAAGTTCTCACTTTAAAAATCCAACAAAGTTTATATATTATTGGAATCAAGTTTAACAACTCTCATGACAGGACCCATAAAGTAAGTTCCGTGGTGTATTACATCTGGCTTCTCCAGGTGTAAATGTCATATGACGGAGGTTACATCTTTAGTTCATTATTTGTCTCCCGATTTGCTATGAAGTCGACAGTTAATATTTCCAACTCCTCCTTATATTTCTATTTAACTAACTTCGTTGCGGCATAAAAGACAGTTAAGCATTCCCTGAGACTCGCCGAGTTACATTAATCGGTGTCGAAAAAATGCGTGCCATTGTCGATCCTGGTTAAACAGTAGTTAAAATGGCGATTGTAAGTATATTCATTTATGACTTATGTATACACGACATACATAGCAGCAGTTCTTTATTTGTGAAGATAACTCTGTGGGAGGAAAAATCTTTATTAGGTTTTTTGCTTTGAATTATCCTTGTAGGGCAGCTAGGTGGACTAACCCCTCTCAGTAACAGAGGCCTGTTCCGACAGTAGGACAGTTTATAATGCATGCTGATTCACAATAAGTAATAGCAGCCCTGTATAAACACTGTCCAACTTGTCAGGGGTCCTCTACTAAAGATCAGGTCTTAGTCCACCACGCTGGCCTAATGCGGTTGGTAGACTTTACACACCTTTGATTTTCTTAGGTATTATACCCTTGAATTCTCAGGTATGCAGGTTTCCCTTACAATGTTTTCATTAACTTAAGCAAGCGATAATACATGTGGACTGCCTCGGTGGCGCAGTTGTAACTGCTGTACTGAGGTCTTGGGTTCGATTTCCGCGTCGGGTAAAGTGATATTGGGTTTTTCTATTAGAAATGCTTAGTATCAGCCCGGAGTCTGGAATTGAGGCCGGTATGGCGATAGGCTCTCCCCCTATTTTACATTATGGGACCGTAATAAATTCGGTGAAAAGTGGGTGTTCTGGTTGCCTTGCCCTTCGGGGATTACAGGCGTGAGTGTATAATGTATATGTATAAATTCAAAGTCAGAGGTGTATATCATTTGGGTTAGTTTGGTTTTGTTAGTTAACCTACGTCTTTCGTCACGGCAGTCCATGCCAACTAGGACTGCTCGCTAAAATGTTTTGATTTAAATACGACGTATACTGTTACACAATGCATGCGTGCATTACTCAATATCCCTATGAATGGATTTGCACGGCCAGTCAAAACGCTAGCGATTTGCGACCAGCAACTGTGCCAAGGTCGTAACCAGTCTCACGACTTGTTGCAAGACAATAGAGCGTATAAACGCATGATGGATTAAATATTTAGCGATATAAATAATGATACTGTAACTTAGAGATATCATCAACACACATTTTACAGGAAAGGCAAAAATGCATGTAAATCTTTGAGTACAAAATACATAGATAACTAATGTTAAATATGTCTATCCAGAAGCAGATTTGGACGAACCTTACGACTATAATTTAAGACAAATGTAAGTACCCCATCACAAAAAAGAAAATTAAAATTTGAATAATAATAAATAAATGCACCCCACAGTAACACACATAGTCCTGACCCCAGACTAGATCAAACCTGTATCGTGGGTATCAAAACAACTAACTAATAAGGACACACAACATCCAGACCCGAAACAAATATCTGTCTATCACACTAACATTGTCAACTACAACAAAATAACTAAATCGGGTAATTAAGTTTATTTTTTATTTTAGCCCGGCAAATTGGCCTCACTGCACCTGATTGTAAGCGGAGTGCCCTCCAGTTAAAATAGCAAGTAGCGAGAGACAACTATACCTTGCTACTTGACACAATCAAACTGAGATCACAATCGGTCTACAACTTGAGATGACTCAAATTAAGATGGGTTTCATATGGAATGGTAAAATGGTTAGCAAAATATCTGTGACTGGCGATTATAACAAGATGTGAGCAAACACAAATCGATCTCATATTGATGACGATTGGGCGCTCTCTTGGGACGGGTACACGTGGCCTTAGAAAGGGTTGCCCGGAATTGGATGCTTGTTAAGGGCTCTTTACCCTAGTAGTCTGGGAAACATGGATTGGCTACTTGTTTAGGGCTGGTTATCCGTGTAGCCTTAGAATAGGTTTTACTTGGATTGGATGCATATTTAGAGCTGGATAAAGTTGTTAAGTCGTTGGAAATTATTTTACTGATGTTTAGTTTACACCTTTCTATATTTTGCTATCCCACAGGAGCGTGTATTTACCTGGGATAAAAAGTAGCCTGTCAATTTCTGATCCCTAAACTGCCACTAGGCAAAAAATCATGTCGATCCCTTGCTCTGTGAAAAACTAAACTATTATACTTTCCCGGAACCAAAGTAGCCTATGTGCTATCTTAGACTATAACCTATCTCTGTGCCAAATTTCAACCTGATCCGTCCAGCTCTTGTAGCGTGATTGAGTAACAAACATCCATCTATCCATCCAAACATTAGCATTTATAATATTAGTTGGATAATTTTGAGACATCAAAGAAAGAAAGAAATATTTTACACCAACATGTGTATATAGTTTTGAATGTTTAAACATTATTTTTGTTTGTTAATATCTGTGTGTGTATGCGCGTGTGTTTGCGTATATAGCGGCGTCTGTTAATTTACGTGATATTGTAATCTGTGGAAACTGCTGTGGAATGTGTATTATTGTTTGTTCATTTTTAATTATTGTATGTATTAATGCTTCTATTGTTTCCCAAATAAATAAATAAACATCATACACCATCGTATTCTTACAAAGGCGCAATGTATTTTGCCGTGAAAAAAAAAAGCATAAACTTTCCAAACTCATTAACGATCGTTGCCAGTTGTTTTTATTTAAATAACATGACGAAACTAAACCGAAGGCGATTGTTCGTTGGTCATTTGAGAAGTATAAGGTCATTTTGATTACAAATATTGGCCATGGGAGGGCAGCGTTCTAATATCCCTTACTTATACCATAGATAATACCAGAGGTATAAAAGAGGTAAAAAATACAGCAAATAGTCTCTATATATTATTTCTCAAAGGTGTTTTTTGTCGATACGCCATAACTTGCATAATCTTCATCAAATTTGATCCATGAAAAATAGACAAATGTTTTAAAATTATAGGTGTTATAAAAAAATGAAGAAAAATTAACAATGCCACCTGTTGACAGTATAATTAACAAATTCGTTGTATTGTTAAACTAAAAAAACGCGCAAAGACAATTTTAGGAAGCGCCATTACAATACATTTACATATTTCTAGTTTATTATATTACACCTCTGCCTACCCCTTCGGTGATTACAGGTGTGAGTGTGTATGTATGTGTGTATATAACGCAACTGACCACTATCGGTGCAAAGTATTCCCACGGGTTATCTAGCTATTAGTTATTTGAAGGTATACCAACAATTGTTTCACTAAATCATCTGACACTTATCAACTGAAACGAAATGCAAATATAATAAAGCACACACTGCACGCAAGAACAGCAGAGGAGAAGCAGCGGTTGCTTAGTTAGGAGTAGTATGGACGGACGAGACGAAAGTCGTAGATTCGAAACCAGCTCAAATGGTATACACCTCCACCTTTCGATACGTGCATATTCATTGGTAAATAAGACTTGCTTTAACGAAGATAGTGTGCACGAAGTGTTTTATGAGTAGAGTCAAAGGACGTGGGGCCAGTCCAGTTCCTTAAATTTCTTTGCGATCGCTATATCTTTGTGTGTCAATACTATTTCCTAGTTAACCGTCTTATATCTATATAATATAAAAACACAAATTATTTCTACCTATGTCAGTTATAGAGTTTGAAACCACTCAACCGATTTCAATGAAATATTGTCTATGTGTGTGGTCGGAACCAACTTAAAAGATAGGATATTTAGATCCGACAGGTGGCGCTGTTGTCGAGATCGGAATTTCTTATTTTTTCAACGAATATTCGGTCCACAGTAGGTGGTTCATGGCAGGACAACGTCTGCCTGGGACCACTAGTATTGAAATATGTTTTTTAATGTATTAAACAGTGCGTAAATAACACTGTTTTCGACATCAAATCCAATATTCCGTATATCCATCCTTGGACTAATTGCCTCCATTTATCCGTTAAAAACTTTAAAGTCACGATAATTTTCACAAGTTTATGACCTTGTTCTGAACTCGGATTATCTAAAACCTTGTATACTTGTGCTATGTCGCTTAATGTCTTGCTTTATAGCTTAAAAGTAAGTATTGAAGTGAAAACTTCTTTGGCCACGTTGGGCACTTTTGTGATCGGGGAAAAAGCACTGAACTCGTGTGACCATCACACTCAGATCATTTTCATTTCGATATAAGCACGCGTATGAAGTTCTATAATTATTGACAAACAATCATAAACAGAAAGTCTCTATTTCATGTACGCTGAAAAAAGGACACAGTAATACAAAGTTTTAAGTTTTTTCTTCTGTCGGTAGTGCCAATGAAGTTCATGTATATAAATGTTGCTCAGTGTGAGGATACATGTGAAAACCAGAATAATGTCAATAATTATTTACTAATTATAATAAAAGTAAATAACAATACTAGCCCTGTATTAAACATTGTTCCACTGGTACACTGGCCTACTCTACTAATGAGAAGGGATAGGCCTTAGTCCACCACACTGAACTAATGCATTGGCAGAATTCACACACCTTTGAAATTATGAGAATTCTCAGGTATTCATGTTTCCTCACAACGTTTTCCTTCGTTATAGCAAGCGATAATTAACAATAAATATACACGTAACTTTAGAAAAGTCAGAGGTGTATGCCATTTGGCTGGTTGTACGACTTTCGTCATGACACTCTGTACTTCTACCAACGAATTACAATTTAACATATTAAATTTTGTATACTACAATTAATGTGAAAAATCAACAAGCGCAGACGTTGTCCTGGCATAAACCGCCTTCTCCATGGACCGAATTTTCGTTGAATAAATAAGAAATTGATAGCAAAATATTACCAACTATGGTTGTCAGGTTTGGACGATTGCCATCTTTAGCTCTATAGCCACTCTAGTCTTTTCGAAGGGTTTACAGTCGTCTTTAATATTTATTATAAAACATTGTATTAGTCGATGCAGATTTGAATTTCTTATATTGCCGTATAATATTTCATTTTTTAAATTCTCACTTCAGGCGAAATTTAATAAATCAAACAAAACTTGAGTGACTTCAGTTTGGAACTGTTTGGAGGGCAGCCTTTGGTGTGGGCGAATAGATGTGTCACGGAAGGTCGTGGGTTCAACCACTACACAAAACAAATAGTCACGTGGTCTGCAAATATTTGAGGTTATGGAAAGTCCCGCATAGTCGGCAGTCGGCACCCACTACAAGCCTTGGGCACTTGGTCTATACAAATGATTGGTTCGTTTTTGGCGACAAACAAAATTTATTGACTCAATGATGTTCAATACTGTCGAAACGGAATATTTTTATGTATTACTAGCTGGTGCCCGCGGCTCCGCCTGGTGATAATTATTTTAGAAAGAAAAGGTATAAAATCCATGAAGTCATATTCAGCTTCATCTTTATATATTTTGCTATACCATAGGAGCCGTGCATTTTCCGGACAAAAATTTCCTATGGCATTCTATGATCTCTGAACTAACACTATGCAAAAAACCATATCGATCCCTTGCTCTGTGAAAAACAAAAGAGTTTCCCGCGGGGAAACGTACATTTTTCCGGGATAAAAAGTAGCCTATCATTTTCGCAATCGAATGATCTAACTGTATTCAATATTTCAGGACGATTGATGGAGCCGTTTTTGAGTTAAAACCGAACATACAAACAGACAGACAAATATTGCAGAATACTGATCAGTGAGCCATAAAATGTATATTTCACGCAAAATCGGGTATATTACTCAAATGAACAGACCGACGCACGCCACAGATTTATATATTAGTATAGGTGAAGACAGTATGACATAGTCGGAAAGCAGGACTGTCCCGCTCATATCCGCAGGAATGGCCACATTAGGATTGTTTAACAACTAACAACTAACAACTAGCGAGTTGCTAGTACAGCCGATGGTTAATGTGTTTGGAAAGCGATAAGGCCGGTGCGATGGAGCGCATCGAACCTTGTACCGAGCCTCGGTCATCCGGCTCCAAATGATATACTTATAATTGCGTTCACCTTAGTGCACTAGTTTAGGAACATGCTTCTTTCTTTTTGCAAACGGTTGACAGCCTCTGTGGCACAGCGGGCGAGTGACCGGCTAGGAAGCGGGTAGCCGTGGGTTCGATTCTCGAACAAGACAAAATGTTTGTGTGACAGACAGATATTTGTTTAGGGTCTGGGTGTTGTGGGACCGTAGTCCCTCGTAGTTCTTGATACCAATTATATAGGTTTGATCTAGTGTAGGGTCAGGACTATGACTGACTGTTGGGTTTTTATTTCCTTTCCAAGAAAATGTATTCGGTGTTTAATTACAAATTAATCCCACAGCACGGGTCTCCTCTACTAATGAGAGTGTTAAAGCCTTAGTCCGTCATGCTGGCCTAATGCGGGTTGGTAGACTTCACACACCTTTGAACTACCTACATAATATACTAGAAATCTCCGATATGGAGGTTCAACGATTTCGTTCACAGTAAAGCAAGCGATAATTAACAATGAATGCTCATGTAACTTTAAATATCAGAGGTGTATGCCATTTGGGCAGGTTTCGCAAGATCGAATCTTGCAAATTTCGTCTCAACAGGCCAGAACCAACTAGGTTGCCGCGGCTTATGTGTGGACTAACACGACTGCCTCGGTGGCACTAATTACGTACGCGGTACGATTGCTGTACTTAGGCCTAGGGTTCGATACAGGATCGGGTAAAATTGATACTCGGTTTTTCTACCACAATACTTATCAGCACAGACTCTGGAATCATCCTTAGGAGATAGCAGGCGTGATGCGTGTGTATGTAATAATAAATTTAAAAAAATGTTAAATCGATTCAGCCGTTCTCAAGTGATACTCACCAAAGAGCAGTATACATATTTTTATCATTATGACCTCGAAACTGAGTTAAATTTTGTTTTTCATACGTAATTGTAAAAAAAATTATAATTATTTACCACTATTAAAAGGTTAATGTATGTGAGAAGATAATTAATTATGTATTATTTTCTGAAATACCTATAAAGATGGTATAATAAAAAATATGTATGAATAACTGGTAGTATGTTTTAGTAATGAGTATAATTGTATCTTAAAACATGTTTTTGTCGGGGGTCTAGAGTTGAGGCCTGAACACTCTGGCACTAGACCCTCGACCGCTTCTTCACCTGGTTGCCCCATGATTGTGTTAAGTGGCGAGTGATAAATTGTTTCTCGCTACTTGATACTCTAACTGGAGGGCACTGCGCTTACCATCAGGTACAGTGTGGTAACTTTGCCGTGCCAGGACAAAAAATCTTCGGAGCATTCGCTAATACAGACGCTGATGGTAGTTGGTACTCACATGATCTATGAAGAGTCGGACCCAGGTGCCGAAGAATATGGCGCAGATCACGCCCAGGAGTAACAGGACCACGGCAATCGCGAGCACCAGCCCTGCGGACAAGAATGAAGATCATCAGCTTAATTGGTTCGGTCTATTCATCGTCCTTCGATGGCGCAGTTATGATTGTGTATACGTTACGACTGCTCTGCTGAGGTCTCGGATAAAAGTGATATTAGGTTTATTTATCACTAAAGACTCAGTATCAGCCCGGGAATTGCCCGGAGGCAATCGTTCAAACCTCACAACCATAGTCAACCATTTTTAGCTATCTACCAATCAGAAGCGTCCCTCGAGTTAACAATCCTATTTGTCATGAAGTCAGTGACAAAAAAATACCAAACTAGGCAGGAGTATAGAAGCAAAGACGGCCATCTTACCCTTAGTTGGGTTCAAACACGGTAGGTAATCTATAAAATTTTATAACATTGCATCGTGAAGCTTAGTATCATATATCTCCCCAGATTAAAGCAAAATATTCAGCAAAATTGTCATTCGACTTAAACAAGTGTTATCAGTTTTTTTTAAACTGCCAAAATTTAAATCGGCCGACTTTGGTTCTATGCGACTCATATATTAATATAAACTACACGCAGACTTAACGAGTTCATTAGCTAACCTCTGACTTAGAAACTAGTGCAAGTGGGTATAAGCATAGAAATTTTTAAATTAATATCTAACAGTAAATAATAATAGGATTGCTTTCCTCCATATATGTATGTTATGCCAAAGTTATGACATTAAGTCATAACTTTGGCATAACATATCATTCCTCGTATTATACATGCGAAGTTGACAATACAGAGCGTCACTTTTCAAAACATTTCGCTCGTCCGGCCCGTGTTTTGACTACTTATTAACAACAATCTCAGTTCCCGCGCTTGCGTACAAAATGGCGTCTCGCCGCCATATTTGCCAACGAGGTGTCACGTAATCATAATAATCGTTTCCTTTGCCTCGTGACGTATTAATACTTTGCGATTCTAATAAATTGCATTTGAATATTTATCACTTGGAATGTTGTGGTTTTAAAAGCGTGGATGAAGGAAATGACGTACGGCCAATTATATATTTTTTTCAATAATGAGACGCAAGGCTTTTTCTAAAGTCTTTTTCTAAACCTGGCAAAAATACAACTAATAAGCACCGCGAAAATTATATACGCCAAATTGTTAGCAAAATAATTAATCTTGTGATTGTAATTTCAGTTTGAGCGTAGTATGCAATGCAAGGTTTTCAAGCTATTACGATACAATTCAAAATTTATGGGAATACCTGATCTGCATGACTTAGATAATAAAGTCGTTGAATGTGCACGATTAGAGACAAAGATTATGTATTACCATGAATCGTCAATTGTCCATCGATAGAGATTACATCTCGTAATCTACAACAGTGATCTCACAGAAAGAATATAAAAAATACCAGAAATGAAAAAAGAATATTATTCTGCTTATGTGGTTCATATAAAAGTATACATAAATATCATCGCTTCTTTATACCTGAAGGGATAGTCAGAAGTGCAAGTGGTACGTCCATTGGACGAGCTTTTAATTATTATTCTTTATAATGCGCAAAAGTGCGTGCTTAGTGGGAACATTTCACTAACTCCTTTGCACGATTACATCGTAGTTCTGGACGGTGACGGCATGACTTATGAGTACCCTGACATATCGTGTCCATTCTCTGTAAACTAGCATCCTTTTTCTGTAAACTAGCCCTTTTACCAGATTTGAATGGTTTTAATTTATTTTTAACGAATTTATAAAAATATTACGTTTTACTTTTTAATTGTAACATTATAGTATAGTAAAAAGCACCCACAATTTTTATCCACGCTTTTTCACAATAAAAATAATCGAATTATTTTCGACTTTAAAGCTATATTATTATTTTTGTGAAATTTAAAACCTAGCTATATTTTTATTGATTAAAACATTTAAAACCGAGCTATATTATTATTATAATTATAACATTTAAAACCGAGCTATATTATTATTATAATTATAACATTTAAAACCGACCTATATTATTATTATAATTATAACATTTAAAATCGAGCTATATTATTATTAATTGTAACATTTAAAACCGAGCTATATTTTTATTAATTAAAAGATCTAAAAGCGCGCTATATTATTATTAATTATAAAATTTAAGATCAAGCTATATTATTATTAATTATAACATTTAAAATCAAGATATATTATTTTTAATTATATGATTTAAAACCGAGCTATATTATTATTAATTATAAAATTTAAAATCGAGCTATATTAATTTTAATTAAAACATATAAAACCGAGCTTTAATTTTATTAATTAAAACATTTAAAACCGAGCTGTATTATTATTAATTAAACATTTAAAACCGAGCTATATTATTATTAATTATAAAATTTAAAATCGAGCTATATTATTTTTAATTAAAACATTTAAAACCGAGCTTAATTTTTATTTATTAAAACATTTAAAACCGAGCTGTATTATTATTAATTAAACATTTAAAACCGAGCTATATTATTATTAATTAAAACATTTAAAATCGAGCTATGTTATAATTGACAATACATATTCACACGTAACACCACGTACCTTATACGTGAGATTATTTCGTAAGATGACAAGAGGCGAGACGTCAACTGAATGCAACCTTGGCAGAGCGCTGATTCGATCAAAGAACTGTTTTAATTAGGGTATTTTCATTTTAAACCGATAAAAAAGCGAGGATTCTTAACGAGCACATTTTATTTATGATTACGCATAAAGCGTAAACCAATAATAACACCTTAGATAAACTGTCCCACTGTTGGGCACGGACCTCTACTAATTAGGGGTTAGGTCTTATTCCACCAAGCTGGCCTAATGCGCGTTGGATGCCTTCAAAATTTATATTTAGAATGCTCAAGCATGCAGGTTAGCTCACCGTTAAAGCAAGCGATTAACAATGAATACACACGTAACTTCGAAAAGTCAGTGGTTTATTCTATTTCGTTTGGATTGGAACCTGCGACTTTCGTCCTTAGTCCGTATCAACGTCCACTATCAACTAGGCTATCGTTGTTTTTTATCAGTATAATAATTCTCGGTATTATATAAAAATATCAGGATAATTCTGTTTTTTAATTGAAATACATAACAACAGTATACCTTTTTTTTATTATGGCACGGCAAAATGACCACACTGCACCTGATGGTGCGTAGTGCCGTCCGATTAGTGTGTCAAGTAGCGAGGCACAACCATTCCTCACTACTTGACACAATCATACCTGCTGAGTAGCTTCACACTACTTGTAAACGACCCAGGATCATAGGGATCATCATCATACCGTGATCAGATCGTGACCAGGATCATCATACCGTGTTCCCTACACGGTAGGAAGAAAGAAAGAAAATAAATTTAGCTGGCAAACTGTTCCACAGTGATGGTTTGCACTGTGATGGTGCGCAAAGATACGAATTAGTGAACCTCCTAGTTCGGGCCGGGGTGAAGACACTACGAAGCTATGGCTCCGTAAACCACGCTTTTACGCTATTAACTATGACGTAACGTGAGTGGCTTTTTAAATTTCACTTTTCTATTCGTGTTACTAAACTGTTATGTGTGATCCAGCATTGAAACAATGAGTTATGTTATGTCATGTCCAATTATTTTGAGTTTTATACAGCGTCCGGCTGTGAAATGGGAGGCCGTGGATTCGATTCCCACACCGGGACAAATGTTTGTGTGACAGATATTTGTGTCCGGGGTCTGGGTCTTGTGTGACCGTGCGTCTCTAATAGTCCCTGATACCCACAACACAAGACTCGTATCTTAGTGTGGGTTTGGGGCTATGTGTGTAACTGTTGGGTGTTATTATTATTTATAATCACGGATAAGCTATATAGTATTTCGAGATCTCGCACCACTTAAAATGTTTGCTAGGGCCGCCACTGTGACGAATATTTCCATTTAAACCTAAGCTTATTTAGTACTCGAAGGCTACGACCCACATGTACATATATGTATTTAGTGGAAAATATTTGGTAAGCCACATGACATAATATTGAAGAAACAAAGCCAAAATCGGACTGCCTCGCAGATGTAGTTGCGCATGCGTTACAACCGCTGTGCTGAGGTATCGGGTTCGATCTATTTAGAAATGCTCAGTATCAACCCAGAGTCTGGAATCGTGCCCGGTATGGCGATAGGCTCGCCCCCAATCACAATATGGGACCGTAATAAATTCGCCAAAAAGTGGGTGTACTGGTTACACCTCTGCCTACCCCTACAGGCGTAGGTGTATATGTATTTATGTATGTACATAGCCAAAATCAGAAGATATATTATTAATGATATTTGGGCTGCAACCACTTTTTGAGATTTTTAATTTTATTATTCAACTATTTGTTTGTTGCCCGACATTAAGAAAGCTTTACAGCCTTCATGGTCACAAGGCAGACTGAGTTGTATGTCGCCACGGAAGTATCATTTAACGTTTCTACCCTCAATTAAGTTGATTTTAAATTTTATTTATTATATTCTGATACCCCTCTCATTAGTAGAGGAGGCCCGTGCCCAGCAGTGGGACAATGTTTAATACAGGGCTAGTATTATTATTATTATTATATTCTGATCTATACAGAAGGATCTCACAATGTCTTGCGGTCTGGCAGCTGGTCGTTTGGGTTCCGTTTGAATTAATTGTATTATCGGATTCCAGGCCTATGCTAGCTTACTCCTTAAATACCCCGGGTTCTCTCCGTAAGCGCCGAAGACCACCGCGGGGTTTTAGCTGGTAGTGTCGGGTGGGGTGTACATAGGGGGACTCCGCCCAGTCTCTGCCCGGATAGCCATCATCCGGGCAGGGGGATGCTGGTTCGTAAGACAGGCTAGTCCAGCATAAGAGTTTTATTTTTATTCCGCTTCCCCCGGAGCGGGTACCAGTAATAAAACCGGGATTGTTATCATTTCATTGGATGGAACTAAATTGACGAGTCAGTTACATGTTTGCATATTCGGAGATAGGCATAGGTTAATACTGCAACTCTAAATATATCTTTATTTTGATAGACCATAGATCTTCAGATTGCATAAATAGAATGTACATATATTAATTAACCGGTCGCAGTCGAATGAAGTTGTAATTTTGATGCACTTAATTTTTTATTGAGTCAGTTGCAATATTGACCATATGAAATCTAACATACCAGAAGAAGCAGCGATAGTCTAGTCGGCAGTGGTACGGACTGTCGAGACTAAAGTCGTAGGTTCGAAACTAGCCCAAATGGCATACACCTCTTTTTTCAGGTTATGTGTGTATTCATTGTTGATTATCACTTGCTTGAACGGTAAAAGAAAACATCGTGACAAAACCTGCATACATGAGAATTCTCATAAGAATTTTAAATGTATTGAAAGCTACCCGCATTAGGCCAGCGTAGTGGACTAAGGCCTAACCCCTGTCAGTAGAGAAGTAACAGTGGGACAATGTTTCATACAGGGCTGGTATTAAACTAGAAGAATCACGGGTGCATAACCGACCTTTCAGAGGAATGGCAAAGTTATTTTTTCATCCAGGCACGGCAAAGTGACCACACTGCACCTGACGGTAAGCGCAGTGCCGTCAAATTAGAATATCGTGCACAATTGTGCCGGCCTACTTTTTCAGACTACGCCATGGGCAAGAAGGTTTATTTCACATCCCGTCGCAAACTCCTATCTTCGCCGCACCATCAAGTTGTGGAACAGTATGCAGGCCTACGTGCTTCCTCTCTATAATCCTGGGTCCTTTAACCGCAGAGAGTCTATCCCGCCCACACATCCGCCATTGTAAATCCTGTTTAGCCAGAACCGATAATGGCACGCATTTTTTCGACACCACGGAACGACACGCCGGTTGGAGCTGAGGTTACGAGCGGCCGAGTGTTTTTTTTCTACTGCCTCGATAGACAGAGCAGACGGGCCACCTGATGGTAAGTAGACACCGCCGCCCATAGACTTATTCTATGCCAGGACAGTGTTACCAACTATAATTTTTCAATCCCGTCACCTGAAGTAAGAAATTCCGTCAAAAAAGATTTTTCCGTTCCCCCCTTCTGGGGGTTGGTTGTGGATTACCTCGTACTGTGTGTGACGGCTCGTTTGTAAATCACCTTATACCACCTTATCACCTAATTTTTACATATTTAGTATGACAATCGAGTACCGAATGCCCAAAATATGAATCCGTCAAAAAATCCGTCAGCCGTCAGACCATTTTGTTTCCCGTTTTCCATTCGTCCAACCCGTCAGAACTGGCGGGAAATCCGTCAAGTTGGCAACACTGTGTCAGGACACAGCAAAGCCGCTGCCTACCGATGAATAGTATTTTATGTTTCTTTTTATTTATTACTAGTGGTCCCGGGCTGACGTTGTCCGGCCATAACGCCTTCTTGTGGACCGGATTTTGGTTGCAAATATAAGAGATTCAGATATTGACTTTAATTTTATGTAAATAGTTAAACTATTTTTACGCGACTATTATATAATAATTAAATTTGTACTTGGTCAATGACCGGTAGGACAGGTAAGAAAAACGCATAAAACCCTCAAGGTAAGCTTTGCACTCGCTAACCTACAGATAAGAATGGAGAAATAATACGCTGTTACAAAATTTTGTTCAATAAAAATTCTCCATTATAGAAACTAGACTTGACTAATTTATTAATAAAAACGCCGAGTTTCACTCGACGGAATGCGAAGACAAAAGTTTTGAATTTTGATAGCTGATGTCTGCTTTAAAATATTAAATTAGAGTTGAATTTTGATGTAATATCAACCCCACTATTCCACGCCCCCTCTACGTGAAAATTACGAAGATAACTTCTCGTTTTCGCTCGCAAATTGCTATTTTATGCTTCGTTAGCTTACTGGCTTAACTGCGGCTGTATGACCTCCTTTTACTTGGCGAGTCAGCCGAGTAAAGGGACCAATTCGGACCCTGCAGCCATGCAAACTTTAACGTGTGCGCAATTAAATGTCTATGGATAATATAAAAATTTAACGTAATGCAAACAAGGTCGGATGTGATTAAACCATTATTACACAGAGGTCGTATTGTGCAAATATTTGCAATACACTATTTGTAACAAAATAACAATCGATCACACACAAAAAAAAAACACTCACTAATCTTTCGATTCCTCTTGGCGTAATCAACCATACGTGAAATGGAACGCAACGCCATCGTAACTCCCGTGAATTTAAAAAATATAAATTTCTTTTTTAAAATTTGTACATTAGCCGAAAAAAGAAAACACTATCGTGGCATTTCGTTACGCCGCCCGCGAACGCGCGAGAGTGACTGGCCGGCGAGCGCTCTGCAAAAAGGTTTTTACTTAGTTTGTGATTTTTTTTTAATTTGTCCGAATAGCACTTCGCAACTGTCATTTGAATCGCATTACGGCGCGTGATAGAGTGGAAATAGCGCGAAAATTATGACATTATTATATGTATATATTTTCCTATTTATTGTTACCTAATATTATAAAAAACCAGAAGTTGTATTTTAAATACGAGAAATATAATATCAGGATCAACCCGAACAATGCAATGAATGATGATTTCCTATTTAAAAGTAGATGTTTTATTTTAATCTAAAATGTATTAGGTAATAATAATTAACAACAAGTGTATTTTTTCATTATCAGTTTCCATTAACAAATATATTATATTTCTTTTAAATTAAATAATAAAAAAGTAAAAACACAAAAACACCGAGGTAACCATTATTATCATGCTACATTCATAAATATTGTATGACAAAAAAAAGCAAAAAGGTGACATTGGCTACATGTACAAGAAGTGCGGAGCCCTAAAAGGAAAAAACAAACCTCCTTTTTAAGTAAATTTAAAAGGCATATATGCGTTAGAAATCGACTAAATTTAAGCATAAGCAATCAGACAATAATATTTTTCTTTTCAGTACGAACACATATTTTAGTCCATTAACACCATGCAGTATTTATTCAAGTTTACCATAAACAACAATGTTGTTTTTGTTTCGCCGTTAACACTTCATTAATTTTCTATACCGTTATGGTTGAGTGTGAGACCGTTAAGGACGCGGGTTCGTGACCCTGTCCTAATATCGAGGCCTTGTTCCATGTGTAGAGACAAGATTCATTGTTTTTAAATATTAGGTAAATGGTGTAATAGGTAATTGACAACCCAAAATCAAACCTAGAACTTGGGTATTTTAATTTAGTTACATACATACATATACACTCACACCTGTAATCCCCGAATGTATAGGTAGAGGTGAAATTTGTTATGGTCTTATAATGTGATAGAGGGCGAGCCTATCGCCATACCGGGCTGAATTCCGGACTCCGGGCTGATACTGAGTATTTCTAAATAGAAAAACCCAATATCACTTTACTCGCCCCGGGGATCGAGCCCGAGACCGCAGCACAGCAGTCGTAACGCATGCGCAACTACAACTGAGCCACCGAGGCAGTCAATTTACTTACGCAACAATAAAGTATTGGTAGACATAGTAGTCAATTTTGTCTATAGCAATAAAACACCGGGTCGACCGGGTTATTACCACTCAGAAAACCGTGAATTAGCAACTTGGTATTATTTCGTACGGTACACCAACTGGATTAAAATATATTTTGAATCGAACATTGCAGTGGTATTTTTCCATTTGGGAGCTTGCATGTCACCTAAAGGCTAAAGGTGCGTTCTGGGGTACACGACCGAAAATATAATGTGCGACCACAGCGATATAAAAAACGTATATCAATACTAATCCTACTAATATTATAAATGCGAAAGTTTAGATGGATGGTTGTTACTCAATCACGCTACAACGGCTGGACGGATCAGGTTGAAATTTGGCAAAGAGATAGATTATAGTCTGGAATAGCACATAGGCTACTTTTTATCCCGGAAAAATGTACAGTTCCCGTGGGATAGTTTAGTTTTTCACAGAGCAAGGCATCGACATGATTTTTTGCATAGTGGTAGTTTAGAGATCAGAAAATGACATATGCCACTTTTTATCCCGGAAAAATGCACGCATCCTATGGGATAGCAAAATATAGAAAGGTGTAATAGCTTAAGATGCCTCCATGGATTGTATACCCTTTCTTCCAAAACTCCACGCGGGCGGAGCCGCGAGCAACATCTAGTAATATTATAAACGCGAAAGTAACTCTGTTAGTTTGTTTGTTACCTTTTTACAACTAAACGGATTGTGATGAAATTTGGCAACTAGATAGATTATATTCTGGAGAAAGATATAGTATATGTTTATTTAAAAAAAAAATCTTGAAAGAGGTAAATAGGAGTTCAAAATTTGTATGAGCAATCCATAATTCCTGAACTGAGGGATCGGAAAATTAATATTTAGGCTTTTGGTACGAAATAAAGAAATATGTGTTTCACATTTTTGCAAAATCATCCCTAAAGGTATAACCATACTAATCTATACTATCTTACTAATATTATAAATGAGGATGTTTAAGGATGGATGGAAGGATGTTAGTTACTCAATCACGCCAGAACGGCTCAACGGATTTGGTAAAAAAATTATAATGAAAGAAAACCCAACCGTCACACACATAGACCTATGCTAAGATACGAGTCCTGTGTCGTGGGTATTAACTACCGGCCTTTCGTCATAACACCCAGACCCGAAACAAACAGGTGGATGAAAAAAATATATTTAAAAAATACAAATGTTATATGACATGAAATTAAAATTTAGAGCTGCGAAAAATTTTGTTCACATTTGCAATCTTATCGATTAAACAGAATGATTTTTGGATGGTCCCCCCCTCACTAGGCAAGGTTAAAAAGATCTTCAACTCCATTTGCCACTATCAAACACAGGTAAAAGATAAGTAAACTTAAAATAAATAATGAATATATAAAATTAAATCTTTTTTTCCGTGGCACGACAAAGTGACCACACTGCACCTGATGGTAAGTGCAGTGCCATCCAGTTAGAGCATCGAGTAGCGAGAAACAATTTCGCTCGCTACTCAACATAATCATGCCAGCCTGCTGTGTAGCTTCTGCACTCTACACCTAAAGGACCCAGGATCGTTTCAATATTGCATGCCAATAGTTATGTTTGTTAAGATGTGATTTCTAGGAAATGTACTCCTACATCTATTACGTTAAACCTCTCGTCATAACAAATCAACATTTACTTATTAAATTAACAGCTTAAAATTTTTATAGTAGTGCTTTGTCGTCGGATCTGTAAAGTCATGCGTAATACATTACGCGGTGCTAGTACATCGCTAGACTGAAATTGAGGTATCGAGCGTCCGACACGCAGCGTTATTTATGATTTCTATTTACCTATTACTGAAGTTGTATATCTAATGATACCAATTGTACTTATTTTAACATAGAATAAACATGAATTTCAAGACAAATGGCGTTAAGAACCGATATATGCTTTTTAATGATTATACTTATACAAATTCTAACTACATTAAAAAGCCGTATAATCTGCTTTTTAAGCATTATTTGAGAATTTTTATAGAAATTCTAGTGAGACTTAAAATTTCTTAATGAAGCTTATGAAACAGATATCTTAAAAAGCGATGGAGTGAGCAGATTTCTCAGGAATTTCTTTAAAATTGACGTATTTTCACAAGTTATTCAACTTATAGAATTATATCGTAAATTTGCGGGGTATTTCATTTAAGCGAATTTTGAAAAGTTACAGTAGAGAGGTTCAAAGTTATCCTGTTTTTCGGAAAACAAAACACTAAAAAAGCTATAGCGAGGATTTTAGTTGGATTAATATTTAATATATTTCTTGTGTAAGCACGTACTGAATCTTTACGACTTATTTTCACGCATTAATGAGCATTATCTTCTAAAATAAATGTGCCCTAAAAATAATGAGCTCTTTTTTACCAGTTGATTTAAGCGCTCAAAAAGTGCACAAACAAAATTGAAACTAGGCTAAAAAAATGCAGGAAACTTAATTTACCGCTGAGTTTGTTTCGCCGGGTCTTCTCAGGCAGGGTCGCGTTTGGATTCGGTGGTAGTTTTAAAACAAACGACTTTTCGGAAATACCCAGGGCCCATGTGAAACCAACTTAAAAATATATTATTAATTATATGCACTCTGACTATAGCACCAAATAGAAAGCCGTCGCAAGCTAATTAGTTAATCTTTACGTTATGCAATCTTTACATAAGCTAATTTATCGTAACCTTGATTCAATTTGGTCACTATTTAGTAATGGGTTAGTGATTACTGATGAATTTCTTTCACTACACAGGTCTAATAATAATAGTTAGTAATAGCAGCGATAGCCTAGTTGGTTGTGGTACGGACTGTCAAGACGAAAGTCGTATGTTCGAAACCCAAGTGGCATCCACCTCTGACTTTTCTAAAGTTATGTGTGTATTAAATGTTAATTATCACTTGCTTTAACGGTGAAGGGAAACATCGTGAGGAAACCTGCATATCTGAGAATTCTTATACGAATTTCGAAGGTATGTGAAGTCTATCAACCCGCATTAGGCCAGCGTGGTGGACAAAGGCCTAACCCCTCATTAGTAGAGGAGGCCCGTGCCCAGTAGTGGGACAATGTTTAATACAGGGTTAGTATTATTATTATTCTACAGGTCTGACTCTTTTGTTCGGATTGTAAGACTTACGTCCGAATAAACAAACTCAAGCATTTAAAATCGTGTTAAACATTAGATACCCTTTTAATAAAACACAAAAATTGTTTCTACCGCTATAGACTTTGAAACCGCTCAACCGAATTCAATGAAATTTTGTGTATGTGTGTGGTTGGGTCCAACTTAAAAGATAGGATAGTTTTAGATGGTGGCGCTGTTTTCGGGATCGGAATTTCTTATTATTTCTACGAAAATTCGGTCCACAGAGAAGGCGGTTTATGGCAGGTCAACGTCTGCCTGGGACCACTGTTTGTTATATAGCGTTATTCCCGAGTCCTTTAGACGTAGTGTGAAGAAGCTACACAGCAGGCCGACATGATTGTGTTGAGTAGCGAGAGATAGATTGCTTCTTGCTGCTTGATACTCTAACTGGACGGATTTGCACTTACCATCAGGTGCAGTGTGGTCACTTTGCTGTGCCAGGATAAAAACAAAAAAATAAAACGTTTAAATAGTTGGGCATTAGTTTTACATCTGTAACTTTTTCTCACATTTATAATTACTTGCGTTAGTTTATTTTACAGCTGCTGTCTCGCCTGCAGTACCATATATTATAATGTTCAGCTGGTTTTTACTTTTAAGTTTTCATTTTCAATACCGTTCCAGACTATGTAAAACCTGTATCGTGGGTATCAAGAACTACAGGGGACTACGGTACACCCAGACCCGAAACAAATATCAGTCTGTCACACAAACATTTGCTTCGGTGCGGGAATCGAACCCACGTCCTCGCGTTTCACAGCCTGCTACTCGTTCGCTGCAGCACAAAGACTGATAAATATCAAAAGAACTTGAATATGCAAAATAACGAAAAAATCAATATTGACAAATATAAATAAACTTGTAAATCGGGAAGTATCATTTTTGAAAGTTAAAATTTAAAACAACTTGCATATAAAATTAAAGTTTGGTAGACTTTACAATATTATCAAGGTTCTGTAGTAAAATGATAAGGGACTGTCTGCAATAATAGTTTATTAAAAAAACGTTAATTTGTTATCATCATTAAATATTTTAAACGGTTACTCAAACAACATTTTAAATCCTAGTTTTTTTATCCTAGTACGGCAACGTGACCACACTGCACCTGATGGTAAGCGTAGTCCAGTTATGTATCGAGTAGCGAGAGACAACTATATCTCGTACTAGCTGTTGCCAGCGGCTTCGCCCGCGTGGAGATTATATTTGGTAGAAAATATAATCCAAAGAGTTGCCTTCTGCACTGACGTACCTATACCGATCGTCCTACCACTCAGGTGAAGAGCCTGCATCATATAGAGGCCAACGTGCAGTCGATTCTCTAAAACGGTGACCGATCAGACAATATACAATTACGGTCTTGTTCATAATGAGTTATCGGAGCTTTATAAGGCCGTTAAGGAGCTTGTTAAAAAATGTTATTCATAATAAGTTGTAAAACTTATAATGGTGAATAATGGCTCAATAGAGATAAAACGCTCAACATTTTTTTAACAAGTTTCTATTAACGGCCTTATACAGCTCCGATAACTCTTAATGAATAAGACCGTTACAATTTTGTAATTTAATATTGTAAATAAATAACCAGAATAAAAAGTAGTCTATAGCACTCAGGCATAGTATACATCTCTTACAGCCAATTTTCAAAATTGTGTCAATATTACCGGAGATTAACCCGAACATCCAAACTTTACCTCTTTTATATTAGTATACATGATAGCTCAAATTTATTTAAGAAATACTAAACAATATATGACACACAGATGTCCGTTTTGAACTCAATCTCAAAAACTATTAGGCAATCCATACTATAATACTATAAATGCGAAAGTAACTCTGTTTGTTTGTTTGTTTGTTACCTCTTCACGACTAAACGGCTGAACGGATTGTAATGAAATTTGGTAAGGGAATAGATTATATCCTGGAGAAGGATATAGGCTAAGGATATAGGATTTTTTCTCAAAACACTACTTTGAAAGGGGTCAAATAAGAGTTCAATATTTGTATGGGAAATCTATCATTCCTCAAGTTAGGGATGTGAAAATTCATATTAAGGCTTTTGGTAGGAAATAGAGAAATACGTGTTTCAAAGTTTTTGAAAAATCATCCCTGAAAGGGGCAAAGTGAGGTTAAACTTATGAGGTATTCTGTAGATGCAATCTCAAGATTCAGGCACAACAACTGAGAGTCTGGACAATAGCTACAGGTGCCTCAGTACAGAGGACAACTCCTTGGATTGTATACTTCTGCTACCGAAAATAACTACCACGCGGGCGGAGCCGCGAGCAACAGCTAGTGACTCATATTGATATCTGAGGATGAAACTGAATACCGAGCTAAGACCAGTCGGACCTTTTTTTTGTGCCTCGATAGGCAGACGAGCAGACGGGCCACCTGATCGTAAGTAGTCACCGCCGCCCATAGACTTCTGCAATGCCAGGGCACAGCAAAGCCGTTAAAACCTCAAACATAAGATTATGTCAAAAAGGTACAATAGGTAACTTAGTCGCTAGCGATGCAGCGTTATTTATGTATGGAATATTTAGTTGTTATAATACCAAATTTAGTTCCTAACTTAACCGCTAGGAGGCGCTGTATATTGTCATATAAATATTTTACGTTGTCGCTAGTGAATATACGTGAGAAATAGCCTGAAATTTGACAGCCTCCGTGGCGCAGCTGAGAAACGAGATGCCGTGGGTTCGATTCCCTCACCGAGACAAAATATTTGTGTGACAGATAGATATTTGTTACGGGTCTGGGTGTTGTTTGTAGTCCCCCGTAGTTGATACCCACGACACAGGTTTGACCTAGGGATCAGAACTATGTGTGTGACTGTTGGGTGTATTTTATTTTTATAAATATGTGTGCTATAGCATACAAGTGAAGAAATGTTATTATATAAATATGTATGCAACATATTTCGAGAGCTTTAACGAGTGGCGGATTGTGAAACGTAAGTTCGTCGGTTCGATACCCGCAATTATATCTCACTGTAGGAATATGTGTGTGAGGTGATACGTATATTTAAAGATTTCGATAATTAATGTACAAATAAGACTCCTAACTCTAAACTATACAAATTGTTTACATCCAAATAAAAAAGTTGTAAACGTATCGCAGTATATAATAAGTCTATGGGTAAACGCAAAAGTATTTGAATTGAATAGGCCATTTTTTTCCATTCATGTGAATCATACATGCTCTGTACTTGATATCATAACCTGGGAACGGTTTAAAACAATAAAACAAGAACTGGGTTTCATTGGGTGTGTTACCTGTTAGATTATATTTTATTTAATAAATAAATAACTCAGTTCTCCTTAAAATATTTTACATTTGCCCCTTCGCTTAAATTGTGTAAAAGGAAGTATTTGAAAATTTACATAACATTGCTGTGAATTATTCCCGCATTTTATGTAAAAATTACGATCGCTTAAAAATTCGCTAAATATCACTTGTTTATACATGATAATTAATTCAAAAAAACACGTATATAAAATAAAAAAGCATAATCTATTGATGTTAGACAATAAATGCTTAGCCATATCGTGAAATTAACAAATACTAAGCTTATGTGATGCTTGGGCGTCATTCATAAGTTATTTATTGTTATTTTTCTTTTATCTTTTTACTTTTAGGCAGTATGTCCTCTTTATTTCTATAAAGTGGTTTTTATATTGTGCTCTTAGTTTAATTATGCATTAAATGTATTTTGTATGACAATTTAGTGTAATAATTATTATCACACACAATAGCTCTGACCCCACTGTAGGATATCAAGAACTACGAGGGACTACGGTCCCACAACACCCAGAAATATCTGCCTGTCACATTTGTCTCGGTGCGGGAATCGAACCCACGTCCTCTCGTTTCACAGCTACTCGCCCGCGCGCCACGGAGGCTGTCTATTGTTTGTGAAATTAAAATAAATAAACAATTATACTCACACCACTTCATGAGGAAAGCGCTGGTCAGCTTTGCGCAAATTTTGTCTCTGCCTTGCATTTTCAATGATTGTTTTCCAATGTACACTGTATCACCACTCTCACATACACACACAGTAGACACAAGTTCTCATTTGTTTCACGCCGTCGGTGGCACGGGCGTGCTTCCAGCGAGACGGCTTGCTGACTACTGGCTCGATCATGCGCGAGCGACTGCAATCAAAGGAAAAATTGTTAAGCCACTGTTGTGAGCAGGCGGAAGCGGTAGCGGGGTTAATTAAAAGGTTCCGGTTTGAATTTGGAATTACATTTTTTGTGGGTGATGGTGTGTGGTGGGTCGTATTTAAGGGACATTATATACAATGTGTTGCAAAAAGGTGCTACTAATGAACGCTCCACGCATAGTTAGCGATTACTAACTTATTAACCTATCGCGACCCTTATTAGCGACCCTGCCCATCTTTGATAAGCCATGAAAGTACATTTTTTGGGGACTTGGGTCTTTTATTATTTTCATGTACGAAATTGGGATGTACTATACATATAACCTTCCAGAAAAAAATATCTTCATGATATCTATCTACGTGAAAAATGTTTCAAAATCCGTTGGGTGGTTTAGGATGAGTTAATGGATAAACAGACAGACAGACAGACATGGAGGGACTTCCTTTTGTACTATGTAGAAGTTAGATTTTTTTTTGGTATGGAAAATGGACTGAAACTTATAAAATTCCTGATAAAGTCTTAACACCATTGTATAAGCATTCAACAAACTTAATCACTAGAAAACCGTTAGTTAGCACTTATCATTGGCTACAGGGATCATAAAACAAATAATTCAAGACCGATGGCTCAGGTAAGATGAGGTGAATGGGATTTTTAACTTAACGCATGAGTTACCAGTTTCCCTCCTTTTACACCGTATTGTTATTAATACAATTCATTTTACAATATTGACTGCCTCGGTGGCGCAGTTGTAATTGCGCATGCGTTACGATTGCTGTGCTGAGGTCTCGGGTTCGATCCCCGGGTCGGGTAAAGTGATATTGGGTTTTTCTACCTAGAAATACTCAGTATTAACCCGGAGTCTGGAATGGTGCCCGGTGTGGCGATAGGCTCGCCCTCTATCACATTATGGGACCGAAATTCGGCGAAAAGTGGGTGTATTGGTTACACCTCTGCCTACCCCTTCGGGGATTACGGGCGTGAGTGTATATTTATATGTATGTATGGTATTAATACAGTTTTGAAATAACCTGTATATTTGTATTCAAGTGACTCGCTTACCAATGAACAGTATTTAACATAGAAATTAAAATAAATACTAAATATTACTATATAGAAAATGATATAATTTTTACCCGACCGGGGGTTGAACCCGAAACCTCAGCACAGTAGTCAAAACGCGTACGTAACTACAACTGATCCACCGAGGTAGTCCAATAATACTTAATAATAAGTCTTTGTGTCTAGCTTTGAACCCAACGACTAATTGAGAGTCTTTGAAGATGTCGAGGCTGTTTGGTATCCGCCTATTGGTAGAAACGACTACGAGAATATTATTGTTGAGTCAACATGCGAATTTATTACATTATAGTTTAATTATATAATGTGTGTTAATCTTTTATAAGAATTCACGTATTACTTTTACTACTCTGATTATTGTCTACGCATTATTATCTCGTAGTTAAATAATGATACCTTAAATACCAGGAAACATTAACCTAGTTGAGACTAATTTGAATGACAAATTTTGTACAAGTGTTAAAAATCAAACACGCTAAAGGTTATTTTGAGACAATAATAACACGACAAAGTCGTTTCAGTACAAAACACAGTGGTTCCACAAAGAAATAAGGATTATAAGGCTACTATATTAAATAGACTGAATTTGCCACCAATATCTAAATCACCGAAATGGTATAGGACTATCGTATTCTTATTCATTTGATTTTTCATCTCTGCGTCACCCTAATGTTGATTGGTAAAGAATGCTTTAGGCATTAAATCCGTCTATATACTATGTATAATAACAATCCTATATACAATGTCTCACTGCTGGGCACGGACCTCGTGATGAGAGGAGTTAGGCCTTAGGCCACCGCGAACTAAGGCAGGTTGGAAGACTTGACATAGTGAAATTCTTATAGAATTCTCAGGTATGTAGGATTCCTGACGATTTCTCCCTCCGCCGCAAGTGATAATTAACAGTGATATATTCATAATTCTTGGAACATAGAAAAGTCATGAGGAGTAAACCCTTTGGACTGGTTTCGAACCTACGACTTTCGTCACAGCAATCTGTACTGTCTGGTCACTTTAAACTATTATCACTGCTATTACTCTGTATAAATAAATAAAATATTGAGAAAGTAGTACATACTATTTATTCTACAAACGCTTCATCTTACGCCCCGCTTATCGTCATGTTATCTCACTTATCACACATCAATAGTACCTGGATTCCAGGTTATATATAGAAGCTCTGAAACAGGCTTTAAAGACAAGTTCTCTTGTTTGTTTATAACATCAGGTTTCTTAGAAAACCACTCTTTTCTTAAACTTAAACTTGTCTAAGCTCTGAACGAAGATGACATCTATGAACAGGGTAAATTCCTATGGTTAATTTTGTACATTATTCGATATGCAAACGAAACCTTTTTGTTAAAAAAGAATCAAAATTGCTTGAAAAATGAGTTCACAAAAAATATTTTAAATATTGGTATGAGCAAAAATGCGTGCGAAGTGGGAACATATCACTATCTCCCTCGCACAACGGCACAATAATAGCCATTCTGAGAGGTGACGTCACGGCTCATATCATGCATCCTTATACTATAATTTGACAATTACCTCTTCCAGCAAATTTGAACTTCGCGGGAGTCTAATTTACTTAGATTTTTCGGATTCATAACATTATTTGATTAGGTTTTATGTAATGTAACTTGTTGACTACAATAATAAAAAAAACATGTCTACTGCCGTTATTACTCCTGCCTGCTGTGTAGCTTCACACTATGCCACGGGGCAAGGAGGTGAGGAAGCGTTCAAGGGTCTGGTGTCAGAGCACTCAGAAGGCCGCAATACACCCAAGCATTGTACCTCAACTCTGGCTGATCCCGGAATGCGACACACTTGCTTGTGCCACTATGGCAGGTTTTACACCCTGTGTACGGTGGTCGCTATCCGGGCGGATATGAATATCCTACCATGAGTCCCTATGACATATGTTTATGGGTACTGGAGGTCCTTTACCACCAAGGTTGCTTCTTTGTCTGCATGACAAACACATGAAGACATTTATTGAGCGGCTCTCCATTCAGGAAATCGATCGTGACCTCTTATTCGGTAGGAAATCACCGAAACATTATAATAACATGTTTTTTGTAACATTGAAAACTTGTTTAATTAGTGTACATTATTGTATATACAGTGTAAACTCTATATAGCGACACTGAAGGGACTGTGCATTTTATGGCGTTATAGAGAGTTGTCGTTAAATGGAGAGAAGAAACATCAGAATTAGAAAAATAAAAAGTTTATTTCTGACTATTGTTAGTAGTTATGTGCATAAAAAAGAATGTTATTTGAACGCTATTGAGTATAGTCTGTTATTTTTGTCTGACGTCTTTTGCTGCACCAGTAATTTTGTTGTATTTTTTTAGTTATTTTATTAATATCTAGCAATACTGAGGCATCTTGGTTATAAAGGAAATATTTTTCCAATAATTTTGCTGCTTCCAGAGCTTCTTTAATGCTCGGCGGAAGCTCAGGCTCATCCGTCTCATCTTCTTCATCACCTTGTTCTTGATCCTCAGTTTTTCTCACTGAATCTAAAATTTCTTCGTCTGTGAGTGAAGCCGTTGTAAGCAGGCGGTCGTCCACTTCAATGTAGGTTTGAAGATTTACCGTATTTCCTGCCATGTTGAATTGTTGAATCCACTCAGTTAATGGAAGGTCGTCGTCGCTTTCAAACTCAGATTCTGTTTCCACCTCATCACTCGTAGAATTGGTACAAAGTCCAGCATGTCGAAAAGAGTGCTGTATAGTTGTGGGTGTCACTTCTTCCCAGGCTACATTTGTATCAACACTTCGTGCTTCCCCACTTATTTTACCATAGTTGATATGATGACGCTGCTTGAATTTTCCGAGCCATCCTTCTGATGCTTTGAAAGAAGTTAAACCAAGTTCAGCAGCAAAATTCTCCGCCTTAGCTTTCACGAGCGGCCCCGAGATAGGCATATTATTCTGGCGCTGTCGATGAAACCATGATAGTACAGCTTTATCCAAATCTTCGTATATAGGTTTCTTTAATTTTTTGGAAGATTTTCCCTCGCCTGCAGCGTGGAGGATTTTTTCTTTATTTTTCCATATTGTGGACACGGTAGAGCGACTAAATCCAAAGCGTTTGCCAACATCACTTATCTTCTCTCCCGTTTCTATTGCGCGTATCAGTAAAACTTTTTCGTCAATACACAGTGATTTTCTTTTAGTAGCCATGTTTACAGTTTGCAAGTTTGTGAGCAACTAAGAATATGATAAGGTATAGATAATCCATGACTCCTAGTTATGAATCATGGTCAATAACAGTCTACACGTGCAAGCAATCCCAATTTGTAAACAAAAGAATGAATTTCTTAGAAAGTTCGGTATGCATGATGCCGACAGTCGAGTTTATTGCGGGCTAGGATAATAAAGCGACAATAGATCGTACACAGCTGCGCAGTTTTTACTAATTTTAGCAACTTAATTGTTGTCGTTATTGAGAGTGGGTGTAATGCTATATAGAGTGAAACATTGTATGAAAAACAAGCTAAACCAACCAAAGCCAATTGATTTCGACGCTTAAGAGAGTTTGTCGTTAAATAGAGTGACGTTACATGGAGTTTACACTGTAGTTATATGAGTCGGCGATTCTCGAGAATATACTTTTATTCCGCAACAATATTAATCAAAAATAATTAATAGATGAATGTGGAAAAGTTGTGTGTCAGGATTGTAGCTTGTAGCACTCAATAGTCTCTGCCTACCCAATGGGATACTGGCGTGAGTGTGTGTAAAATTAATGAAATAAAAATATAGGAGTCAGAAATATAAGTTGTGTACTACTATCTATATCTATAGTACTACTATACTATACTATCTATAGTAGAGCGGGAGACATCCGGTTTTTGTCGGGGTCGTTAGGCTTCTGAGTACTCTGACACTAGACCCTCGGCCGCTTCTTCACCTTCTTGTCCATGGCGTAGTGTGAAGAAGCAGGGCGGCATGATTGTGTAGACTAGCGGGGGATACATCGTCTCTTGCTACTCGATACTCTAACTGGACGGCACTGCGCTTACCATCAGGCGCAGAGTAGCCACTACTGCCGTGCCAAGGTTAAAAAAAATAACGAACTATAAAAGTCCCTAAGTATCCCTACCTAGTAAGTTATCTTTAGATAATTTACGGTTGGCCGGCGACATAATTTGCGATATTAAGTTATATACATTTTCGGAATCAGCAAATATTTCTGAATCTTTTGAGCCTATTAAATTTTTGTGCACCTTTTTAGCGCTTAAATCGACTGGTAAAACAATGTTAATTTTGTTTTAGGGCACTTTTATTTTAGAAAATTATGCGCATGAAAATAAGTCAAGAAAATAAATAAGGCAGTACGTGCTTACATAAATAATATATTAATTTAACTAAAATCCACGCAAAGGTTTTTGTACTGTATTTTTTCCGAAAAAAAAAAACTTTAAGCCTCTGTCCTGTAACCTTTGAAAAATGGCGCTTAAATCAAGTGGCCGGCAACTGTCGATTTAAACCTTACTTCGCCTATAACATATATATTTTTTATCTGTTTTTTATTTAGGGGTTTTATCCATGCCATGCCAACCCCGTCAAACCTTGTTACAATGCAAATATAAAAAAATAATTACAAACATATCATCTTAATTATTTTGACGAATCACTGCTGAATACACGTCACTAAACATAATGTTTTTGCCTCCTCCGATTTAATAACATATTTAAAAATGCATATTGCGTCAAACTAACTTGAAACTTGTATTGGTAACTAGTTGTGTTGCCTCAAAGAAACCGATAAAATTTAATATGTTTTTACAAGCTTTTATTTCACTTGCAATGTATGTAAAAGAGTAAAAAAGAGTAGTCCTTCAACGGTAGGCAGCGGCTTTGCTGTGCCCTGGCATTGCAGAAGTCTATGGGCGGCGGTGACTACTTACCATCAGGTGGCCCGTCTGCTCGTTTGCCTATTAAGGCACTAAAAAAAAAAATTTAACTATGTTTGTCGGGTGGAATCTTGCAACTCAATTTTGAAGCAGATATCTTCAACTGATTGAGCTGAAATTTTGTATACACTTTTAGATTGGATGACAATGAATGGTTAGCTATGTGACGTTATTCTAAATCCAATATGGCGGAACACCCAAGATGGCGGACTATATATTTTTAATGCACTCCTACAATATTGGTATGAAATGAAAGGGCTTGCTGAGAATAACTCGAAAAATAATTTGACGTTACTCTAAATCCAATATGGCGGACTTATAAAGACACAGGGCTGACATTCATTTTTTTATTCCCAGAAAGAGCAGGATGCACTTATTATGAAAAAGCTAAGAGCATCAGGAATAGGCATATTATTTGCTGTCACTATCTGAGTTTCACAACTTTTTGGTTGGGCCTTTAGTTCTGGCCAGATAGTCTGAATGTCAACGAAATATATTATCCGTGATTGTGGAAATATATCATTATTAATTGTGTTAATTAATTGTTTGTAATAGATTTCGCGTCGTATTTAAGTGTTTAAAACGTGTTGAACATGGTACATTGCAGTGTTATTGGCTGTAAAAGCCTAACGAAGCGAAAATATGAAAATATTATGTTTTACTCGTAAGTAGCAATTTTACGTTACTATTTAATATGTTTCTTAAAAATAATTATAAAATATTGATGGTATACCATTTTCTAGGCATTCCTTGCTGCAGAAGTAAAATAAATCTATATAAAACCAATTTTTTATTTCATGTATTACCTAGTCAAATTCGGAAATTGTTTAAATGTCATTTGCAGCTGTTTAGATGTTTAGCTGTGCATGACAATTTTAGGTAAATTTAACATGGCCGCATAATACACATTATGGGGATACCAACGTTTACGACATTTAATTACCTCTTATTTATGGATAATAATAAAATAATACAGTTTAACTACCAAAATAAAAGTGAATATAGATGTGAACAATTGGACTAATTAATATCAGAAAATTACATTCTAAAATATTGAAATTGTTATTGTTGGCAATTTTCTATTGCAAATAAAATCGGGTGCAGGTAAACATTATGTTATTTAAATATGTGTATGTAATGAATGAATTTTATATAAATAACAATATGTATTTTCTTATGCCTCGGTACCGCAGTTGTAATTGCGTACGTGAAACAACTGCTGGGCTGAGGTTTCGGGTGCGATCCCCGGGTCGTTCAAGTGATATTGGATTTTTCTATCACGAAATGCTCAGTATTAGCCCGGAGTCTGAAATTGTGCACAGTATGGCGATAGGCTACCCCTATCACATCATGGGACGGTAATATGCTCGGCGAAATGTGGATGTACTAGTTACAACTGTGCCTACCCCTTAGGAGATTACAGGCGTGAGTATATATGTATATGTGTTTATTATGCGTAGTAGTACTCTTAAAATGGAATATTTAATACATCTTCAGTTTTGTCATAAGTTAGTGAATCTTTTCGCTTTCTTTGTCGTTTTATCCCTCGCGTTGTTGTTATTAAATTTAAAATTTATGGATAACTATCGAGAAAAAACAGTCAACTGAATAAATAAATATAACAGTATTGGGGTTATTTTTTATATCTTGTGATTATTTGGCAAGACTGTTATAAACATGCACTCTTATAAATTTGCCAAACCTTTGTGCAAATCTGGTGTTGGCAGATGGGCTGGGTAGTCTATACACTCTATAATAATAATAATAATACTAGCCCTGTATTCAACATTGTCCCACTGGTGGGCACGGGCCTCCTCTACTAGTGACAGGGGTTAGGCCTTAGTCCACCACGCTAGCCTAAAGCGGGTTGGTAGACTTCACATACCTTCGAAATTCGTATAAGACTCAGATATGCAGGTTTCCTCACGATGTTTTCCTTCACCGTTAAAGCAAGCGATAATTAATATTTAATACACACATAACTTTAGAAAAGTCAGAGGTGTATGCCACTTGGGTTTCGAACATACGACTTTCGTCTTGGCAGTCCGTACGGCAACCAACTAGGCTATCGCTGCTAGTCTATAAACTCTACGACTCGCTAATCTTCTCCTACAAGAATGCAGGATTGTGTTGGTCGTCTATTAATTGCAGCAGTTCCTCGCGATTCTTCATTTTCTTTTGTTAACCACTACGTAATGCTCATCAAAAGTATTTGTCAAAGCTATGTAAATGTCAGGCCCCACTGTGCTGGAAAATCTTACGTAGATAAAAAAGAATTATAAGAATATACAAAATTAATTTTATTTAAAGGACAGTAATAATTACTTGTTTTGAATTATTCATTGTTAATAAAGTTATTATGCCTATTATGTAACTGTGAGTTTTTGTTTCAAGAAGTTATTACTATTATTATATTATGTCTATACCCGTACCGACCCGTATTAGGTCAGCGTGGTGGACAAAGGCCTAAGAGGAAACTGACTGACTGATCGATCAACGCACAGCCAAAACGGCTGGGGTTGGACTTAAAATTTTGACAGTAGGTACCTTTTATTACGTAGGCATCCACTAAGGAAGGATTTTTGGAAATACCACCCCTAAGGGAGTAAAATAGGGGATGATAGTTTGTGTGAAACTCTGTCATTTTTGAAGTTAAGTTAATGAAAATTAGTATTTGGCCTTTTAGTTAAAAACAAAAAATATATATTTCAGGATTTTTGGAAATTCCACCCCTAAAGGGGTGAAATAGGGGAAGAAAGTTTGTATGAAAATTGATATTTTGTATTGTATACTTTTTTTCCCAAACATGACATCCACACGGGCGGAGCCGCGATCAACAGTTAGTACCTAATATTTTTTAAATTTTATCTTAATTTGAAAGAGGCACGCCTAAAGAACGCCTTCAAGAACTGGGTAAACTAATGTTAGTTGGTAACCCCATAGAGTTCAGCTGTCCCTTTCGGGTGCACGCCTATGCTTCATCTACGGTTGTATATACTATATCTATGTATAAAGATGACGGACTAAGTTTTTTATGCTTTCCTACAAATTGGGTATCAAATGAAAGGGCTTGCTAAGAATACAAATGCGAGTTAGAAAAAAGTAAAAATAAATTAAAAGTAAATAACTTCTTTAAGAACAAGCTTTTATTTAAATGCGCTGAAAAGAATAAAATAAACGTTTACTATAACTTATAACGTCATTAATATGATAGGGGGCGGGAATAATGTGATAGGGGTCGAGTCTATCGCCAATCCGGGTTCAATTCCAGACTCCGGACTGATACTTAGAATTTCTAAATCAAACTAGAGACTTCAGCACAGCAGTCGTATTGCATGCGCAATTACAAATGCGCCACCGAGACAGTTTATAATTTTTATAACATAGAATATAATGTCCGCGCGATACAATGTAAATCAGGTTAAATTAAAATATTTTGTTCTTAAAAATGTTATTATGGTAGACATTTATTCATGGCCAGAGTTCATTATCAAAAGTAAATACGTGCAATAATTTTCATAATATCATACTACTGACTATTTTTATTGTCCCATTTTTATCTAACGAGTGCCATTGAAATAAAACATACGAATTTTAACGCCGCTTATTTTACATATTAGTACGTAATATAAAATTGACAACATTCCATAAAACAGGGTAATTTGAGTTTTGGCGGGAACTTGAAAAATTCATTAATTGTATTATTTTGTAAAATAGTGTTACTACGAATGTTTAATGAGTAGTGGGTTCGTTAATTATTAGTGTACTGAGCCGTACCTTGGACATTGGACTTGACCGTGACTAGTTTTAATTGACTTTGACTTCACTGAATAAATAATAACCAAATACAAAATTAACTCAAAAGACCAGAATCCACTGGCGTAAAATAATACATACCTATACACTCACGCCTGTAATTCTCGAAGGGGTAGACAGAGGTGTAATCAGTTTATTACGGTCCCATAATATGATAGGGGGCGAGCCTATCGCCATAACGGGCACTGGTTCCAGACTCCGGGCTAATACTGAGAATTTCTAGATATAAAAAACTGAATATAATTTTATCCGACCTGGGGATCGAACACGAGACCTCAACACTGCAGTCCTAACGCATTCCGTTAAATAAATTATAAAAATCACCCAGTAATTTAAATACAGAAACAAAAATTTTTTAGAATGGAGAAAAATCGGACGTGGCTTTGTACTTTTAAATGGAGAAAAACCACAGACATGACTTTGACCTTATGACTGTGACTTGTCAATTATAAAAACAAGAGAAGAAGAAGACTGTTTAATTTTAGCCCAGATTTGAAGGCTGCATGGTGGAGAACCTTTGCTTCCTTTTTTTTATAAAAAATAAAATGGAACAAAAAAAAAATAAAAAACGATAATTCTATTAAAAAAGGGGAGAAATTACCAAGAAATTACCGGAAAATACACACTCAGATTCCGTACAAAAATCACATAACCTCACGTCGATACGGAAATCATTTCTCGCATAATTGGATTAAAGTTCAAATTTAGAGTTTCTTTGTCGGAAGCGGAACAGTAGCGCACGCTTTATGACAGGGTGGCGAAGATAAAGGCCAGGGTAGTGTCTTCAAATGCCAGTTGCGTATTAAAGGGTCAAAATCTTATAGAGCATAAATTAACTTTTTTATAGCAAATGCCACATATGATCATGTAGGTCTGTTGGTCAATTGACTGATCTGTCCATGGCCAACCAAAATACCAAAGAGTCATGAGCGTTTTGTCTTCAAGGCAAGGATTGTTATAGGGAGATGGAATTGAGACTCAGGAAACTTAGATTACGAAACAAATGCTAGTGGTAGGATATTCATATCTGCCCGGATAGCGACCACCGTACACAGGGTGTAAAACCCGCCATAGTGGTACACGCAAGTGTGTCGCGTTCCGGGATCAGCCAGTATACATCCGGTTTTTGTCGGTGGGATAGAGTTGGGATACGATGTTTGGCCGTGTTGCGGCCTTCTGAGTACCCTGACACTAGACCCTCGACCGCTACTTCACCTCCTTGCCCATGTCGTAGTGTGAAGAAGAAGGCCGGCATGATTGTGTTGAGTACCGAGGGATAGATTGTCACTCGCTACTAGATACTCTAATTGGACGGCACTGCACTTACCATCAGGTGCAGTGTGGTCACTTTGCCGTGCTAGGATAAAAAAAATGGACTCTGTAAAGCAGAAAAGATCCAACCAACATTTTTTATGAAATCTAGTTAAATACATAGTCATAATGTCCTAATAAAGTTTCATATGTGCATACAAGATCCCGGCAGTTTGATGACTTTAACCTAAAAACACTTGTCATGTTTTATTACCCCACTAATTTTCAATTAGTTACTGCATAGTACTATTTTTAAAATCGCTGTCAAACTTCAAACTGCATTTACTCAAAAGTATGAAAACGTCAGTTGGATCTTTTCTGCTTGGTCCAATTAGCAAACTGTATTCCATTTATTGCATTATTCGACATTCTTGAAAGTTATCTATATGAATTTCGAAGATTTTGTGGCATGGCAAAGTGACCACACTGCAGCTGATAGTGCGCTGAGCCGTCCAGTTAGAGTATCAAGTATCGAGGGACTCGACGCAATCACGCCTGCTGAGTATTTCTTATTATAATAGCACACTTTACATACGTACACATACTATTGGTATTATTATAAATAAATACACCCCACACTAGGTATAACCTGTATCGTGGGTATCAACAACTACGAGAGACTACAGTCTGACTGCCTCGGTGGCGCAGTGGTAATTGCGCATGCGTTACGACTGCTGTGCTGAGGTCTCGGGTTCGATCCCCAGGTCGGGTAAAGTGATATTGGGTTTTCCTATCTAGAAATTCTCAGTGTTAGCCCGGAGTCTGGAATTTGTGCCCAGGTATGGCGATAGGCTCGCCCCCTATCACATTATGGGACCGAAATTCGGCGAAAAGTGGGTGTACTCGTTACACCTCTGCCTACCCCTTCGGGGATTACAGGCGTGAGTGTATGTATGTATGTACTACAGTCCCATAACACCCAGACCCAAAACAAATATCTGTCTGTCACACAAACATTTGTCTCGGTGCAGGAATCGAACCCACGGCCTCACGTTTCACACCCGGCTATCCTGTCAGAGGAGGAGTATTGTATCGCAACTTTCTATTAGTGTATTTTTAGAATCAGGTTCAGTAGGATATAGGGGGGTAATCTCTACAAGACTGGCCTATATCCCCTACATACAAATTTTTCCTCTTTAATGTAATGTAAGTCTGAATTTAAACTTAACAGATCCTTGTGACCGTTTTTAATAGACCACAAAAAACATAAAATCGCCATTTACGACCTGTTCTTAGTTTTTACGCCAATAAATAAATGTAACCTGTTTAGCGGGTAATTTCGCATTCTTTATTTATAAGTGTACCTTTGAAGTCACGGATACATCCGTCTATATGTTATATTATTCTACTCAGAACTTCAAATAAGCTTTAATTAACAATTAGTTTATCACCATTAACTGCTGCACTCAGTAATGGATCATTAATTCAGCACAAGATTTAATTGCAGCAATCAGTGAGTTAATCCGTCCGTAATGTCAATAGAATTTTCGCAATATATCTTTTTATAATCCCATTGTACGTATTTATAGACAATAAAACGTATAAAACAATGACGATACCGATAAACCGAGGCATAACATTACTCGTACTTTGATATTACTTTCTGGAACTCATATTGTCCACCATACGTGAAACTTATGATGTTAATGCATACACAATTGTAACCCTTTTGTGTTTAATAAATAAATGCTTGACAGCCTCGTTGGCGCAGTTTTTTTTTAATCCTGGCACGGCGATGTGACCGCACTGCACCTGATGGTAAGCGCAGTGCGATCCAATTAGAGTATCGAGTAGCGAGAGACGATCTATTCCCCACTACTCAACACAATCATGCCGGCCTGCTTCTTCACACTACGCCATGGGCAAGAACGTGAAGAAGCGGTCGAGGGTCTATTATCAAAGTACACAGAAGGCCGCAAAATGGCCAAACATTGTACCCCAACTCTAGACCCCCGAGAAAAACCGGATGTACACTGGCTGATCCCGGAACGCAGTTGTAATTGCGCATGCGTTACGACTGCTGTGCTGAGGTCTCTGGTGCGATCCCCAGGTCGGGTAAAGTGATATTGGGTTTTCTATTTAGAAATAGTTAGAATCAGCCCGGAGTCTGGAATTGTGCCCGGTACCCGGGCCTGCAATAAATTAGGCGAAATGTGGGTGTACTGGTTACACATCTACCTACCCCTTCAGGGATTACTGGCTTGAGTCTATAAGTATGTGTGTAAATAAATGTTAATTATTTCTTAAGTAGATCGAACCCAGAATTTCCACCGGTTTCATGAGCATATTCTTAAAATAGATAAATGCAGAATGCCCAAGTGCAAGACAAACTTTTAACACGGTAAAGCCTTTTATTACAGTGTTTCCATGAAGAAATTAGTTTTTTAAATCTCTATCGTATTAATTTGGCTAAAAAAACATTTTACACCCAAATGCAAATCGCCAAAATGTTAATTTGGCCCGTATACGTACTATCCGTTTACGAAAAGGCCGATAAGTGACTTTTTAGCAAATTTCAGTTGTATACACAAAGTAATAAAGTAACTTTTTCTCTATCAATCAGTCAGATTTTTCTATCTAAAGTTATAAGATCTAAAGACATCACTAACTACATAATTTCTACATCACTAGCACGTTCTTAACAATAGCTCTATAGTTTATTCTCTTTTAGTAAACGGACGGCAGTGTAGGATCCATTGAAATAAATCGTAAAAATCATTCACAAATATCCCCGATCACTTTCTTGATAATTAAACATTCGTTCAACGCAGCTGAATGCTTTCTATTCGCAAATAACTTTGCTGTTAGTCATAATTTATTCATTAGATGATTAAATACGTCATTAGGCATCCTATTGTATCTAAATATAATTTAAAAATGTATAGTTTAAAAAAAAATCTGCTGGTGGTAGGATATTCATATCCACCCGGATAGCGACCACCGTACACAGGGTGTAAAACCAGCCCTAGTGGCACACGCAAGTGTGTCAAGTGTTCCGGGATCAGGCAGTGTACATCCGGTTTTTGGTCGGGGATCTGGATTTGGAGTACGATGTTTGGCCATTTTGCGGCCTTCTGAGTACTCTGACATTAGGCCCTCGACCGCTTCTTCACCTTCTTGTCCATGGCGTACTGTGAAGTAGTATATTGATTTTCTGCCGTTGTTAATAGCTAGCTCAACTAAAAAATCGATTTATCTCTACACAGTCAGGTCATAAGTATTGTCACACAGTAACAACTTTTATTTTAGAATGCTGGCCACAAAAAAGTTTATTGAATTCGAATTTCAAATTGTTCATGAAAATAAAAATGTATACTTTTTAGAATTTTACTCATTTTTAAATATGGAGTGGACGCTTAAAGAAGACCGTGTTGCAGTAATTGCGTTGCATCGTTGCGGTTACGCGCCAATTCAAATTTTTGACATACTGAAAAATTTGAATATAACCAAAAGATTCGTTTATCGTACCATCAAACGATACAATGAAGACTCTAGTGTAGATGACAGGTCAAGAAGTGGTCGCCCTCGGTCTGTTAGGACTTCAGCAGTGATAAAAGCTGTGAAGGCGCGAATTCAAAGAAATCCCAAACGTAGGCAGAAACTGTTGGCCCTTCAGATGGGGTTAAGCAGAACCACGGTGAAAAGGGTGTTAAATGAAGACTTAGGGCTTCGGGCATATCGAAGAAAAACAGGACATCGTTTGAATGCTCGTCTAATGGACCTGAGACTGAAGAGATGCCGCGCTTTGTTGAAGCGGTACGCGGGAAAAAAATATCGGGAAATTCTTTTTTCAGATGAAAAAAATTTTACCGTAGAAGAGAGCTACAACAAACAAAATGATAAGGTGTACGCACACAGTAGTGAAGAAGCGAGCAACCGTATTCCGCGTGTCCAACGAGGTCATTTTCCATCCTCGCTCATGGTATGGTTGGGAGTTTCTTATTGGGGTTTAACAGAGGTACATTTTTGTGAGAAAGGTGTAAAAACGAATGCAATTATGTATCAAAATACAGTCCTGACGAACCTTGTGGAACCTGTTTCTCATACCATGTTCAATAACAGGCACTGGGTATTCCAACAAGATTCGGCGCCAGCTCATAGAGCGAAGAGCACACAAGACTGGCTGGCGGCGCGTGAAATCGACTTCATCCGGCACGAAGACTGGCCCTCCTCCAGTCCAGATTTGAATCCGTTAGATTACAAGATATGGCAACTCTTGGAGGAAAAGGCGTGCTCAAAGCCTCATCCCAATTTGGAGTCAATCGAGACATCCTTGATTAAGGCAGCCGCCGATATTGACATGGACCTCGTTCGTGCTGCGATAGACAACGGGCCGCGCAGATTGAAGGCCTGTATTCAAAACCACGGAGGTCATTTTGAATAAACTTTAGTGTCATAAGAATCTATGTTTTGTTAAGTTCATTTTGGTATATAAATGGTTACATAATGAATAAACTTGTTTCAATTATTTTATATTAAACATGTGACAGAATTTATGACCTGACTAGGTATATATAAAAATTAATCCCAATTTCCTTGGTCACGGCATCACGCGTGAACGGCTGGATCGACTACGCATTTTTTTTGTTGTGTTTTTTATTGACAAAGTTGCGCGGAAAATTTGAAAATTTAAGAAAACTTAACCGACTATGGAATATTTTCGAATGTAACCTCAGCGCGTTTGAAATAACTGTCAGTCGTTTGACAGTTCGCAAAATATAGAAACGTGTAATAGCTTAAGATGAGTCCATGGATTTTATACGTTACCAAGCTGGCGGAACCGCGGGCAGAACCTAGTATGATTATAAAAAAGTGTGGGGTGCTTTTACCATATCTTGATTATAACTCTATTTTTATAGAGCGGCCTAATGCGGGTTGGTAGAGTTTATATCTCTTATATTTTTCATCAGTATCTTGAATTGCATCGAACTACGGCCTCTCCAAAGTATGCCAACATTCACTTACATAATATTTATGTAATGGTGGGTTACTTGAGTGAATTTACATAATACATATGCACATCTTTGCCTAGCAACCTCATTACTGCCTCACCGTCAATGAATTACTAAGAATCGATCATGGTAGCGCAAATTCGAAGTGCAATCTGAAAGTTAACATAGCAAATTCATCCTTATGTCCACCATGTAATGCATATATTCTATAGTGGAAAAGAATCTCGCGAATTTGCGCACATTTTACGTGTCTGCTAATAACTAGCGCTGATTGGTGCGCGTACACGCAAAGTCAAGCACCTGTCACGTGATCAAAGCGTCTGTCGTCTGTCCTATGTCGGTGTCTTAAAACACGTTATAGATAATGATAATAACCCAGTAATTCAGCGTAAAGTGGGTGTACTGGTTACGCCTCTGCCTACCCCTTTGGGGATTACAGGCGTGAGTGTATATGTATATACCAGCCCTGTATAAACTCGCTCCACTGGTGGGCACGGGCCTCCTTTACTAATGAGAGGGGTTAGGCTTTAGTCCCCCACGCTAGCCTAATGAGTTGGTAGATTTCACATACCTTCAAAATTCTTATGAGAATTCTCAGGTATACAGGTTTCCTCATAATGTTTATTTTCACTGTTAAATCAAGCGATAATTAACATTTAATACACACGTAACTCTAGAGAAGTCGAAGGTGTATGCCACTTAGGTTTCGAACATACGACTTTCGTCTTGACAGTCCGTACCGCAACCAACTAGGCTATCGCTGTTTTTAGTATACACCCGTAATAATTTTAATCGTATCTAGCTTGTGTACAGAGATGCCCCGGTATAAAGGTGTAGATTAAAAAAGTATCTGTGGAAGCGGAAGAAATACCTTCACGTTGGTACAAGACAAAGGTGGCGAAATGCCAAGGGCTTGGTCATGAAACCAAAAATGAGTAATTAGTGAGACATCGTTAATTTTTAATAATTATTCAATGCAGTTTCTTATTTATTTCAGAGTAATTTTCTTTCTTTCTGACTAAGAGTAACTCAAAACATCCAAAAAACAAAGTTAAGTGTTCCGCGAACAATTGACTATGAGACTCCTAAACTATTCATCCGATTATGATGAAACTTTGGTGAGTTGTTCATCATAAGCACGCGATGGTTCGTGGCCCAAAAAAATAAAAATAATTCTCTAAAAACCTACTATTCTCCAACTGCGCCACGCAGGCAAATATTATTTTTAAAAATACATATACGCCTGTTACCTCTGAAGGGGTAGCCAGAGATGTAACCAGTACACTCACTTTTCGACGAATTTATTACGGTCCCATAATGTGATTGGGGGCGAGCCTGTCGCCATACCGGGCACAACTCCAGACTCCGGGCTGATACTAATTTACCCGACCCGGGAATCGTTTTTTTTAATTTGTTATATTTTGTGATGGGTGCGATAAATTATTTCTATTCTGGTACATTTATGATTTTCCACTAAGCCCTGTCAGATCCAAATCTCGTTCACCTTGAATGCATACTCGATCTCATTCTGTTTGTACTATGACCTTAGGAAAAAAACTAGCCATGTTTTTATTATATTCTTACATAGATAATTACTTGTCAGAATTATATACCGACGGCAAACTGGCCCAGCAGTAATAGATTTTAACTAGCATTAGGTGTGTGTTCAAGTACTAAGTAGAGACTTAGTCGTTTTTACATCCGACCGTCACACACATAGTTCGGACCCCACACAAGGTAAAACTTGTATGGTGGGCAGATTATTGACCGTAGTCCCTTGTAGTTGATCTACTACACGTCTATTACACAAACAAGCAAATTAAATCTTGAAAACTTATCGGCGTCCGTGGCGCAGTTGGCGAGTAGCCGGTTGTGAAACGAGAGGCCGTGGGTTCGATTACCACACCGGGACAAATGTTTGTGTGACAGACAGATGTTTGTGTCCGGGGTCTGGGCGTTGTGAGACCGAAAGTCTCTGGTAGTCCCTGATATCCACAACACAAGACTCGTATCTTAGTTTGGGGTCGGGGCTATGTGTGTGACTGTTGGTTGTTTTTATTATTATTGTGGGTGTACATACGCATAATAAATTAGCATGATGACACTCTCCACCAATCGATGTTTTAATAAATTATACTTACCAATAAGTAGTATCAAGAATTTGATATATAGTGACCGACAAAGTGTTACAAGACCGGAATTTGCAAATGAACTGGTTCGCCGGCCTAGCTGTTACTCAACCTCTTGATTAAATGGCACCATGGCATCTACGGCTTCGGCTTCGGCTTCGGGTAACAAGGCCGAAGCCGAAGCCGACGGACATAACACGCATTATACTGTGATGGAATTAGCGTCAAAAAACCAGAGTTTAAAACTAGGTTAGCGTTGAGTATAAAGAAAACAATTACAGACGAATTAATTTGTCTTGGCAATAAATGAAGTAATTATATTTTTAACCGACTTCTAAAAATGGAGCAGATTTCAATTCGTCGGAATCTTTTTTTATGTTATCTACTCGAAGACGCCTTTTTTTTTGTTGTCGCTGGGAAAGCGTTTTATTACTGCCGCCCGCTCCGGAGGGAAGCGGATTAAGAATAAAACGGGTATGCTGGACTAGCCGGTCTTACGACCCAGCATCTCCCTCGCACGGATGAAGGCTATCCGTGCTGCCGCTGGGCCGAGTCCCTAACCCCTATATACAACCCACCCGACACTACCAGCTAAAACCCCGCGGTGGCCTTCTTCGGCGCTTACGGAGCGATCCCGGGGAATCGCCCCTGCGTACTCGAAGACGCCTGGACTGTTTCGAGAAATTCTTTTTTTGTTTAAAAGGGTATACTTCCAAGGTATTCCCATTGGCACTAAGTCAGGATCTGATGATGGGATCTCAGAAAAATTGAGGGCAACCCTCAAATTTTATAGGGACGCATAATTTGTTTTTTATTGAAGTCGGTGAACTTTTTGTGAATTAAAAACTTTTACTTATCATCAGATACAGTTTTAAAGTTTGTAAGCTGTGATAGCTTAGTCGGGAGTAGTCAGGACTGCCGAGACGCAAGTTGCAGGTTTGAAGCCAAACTATACAACACACTTCTGAGGTTGAAGTTACGTTAGCATTAATTATTTCTTGCTTTGACGGAGTAGGAAAAAATCGAGCCCTAAGGCCTAACTCCTTATTAGTAGGGGAAGCCCGTGCTCAGCATGGAACAGGGTAGGTATATACAAGGCTGGAATTATTAAACAGTTTTATTTCACATTATTAATTTGTTCAGAAAAATATTTTCACATAACTCGTTTTCACCCCACTACGCTCTCACAAGTTTCATCTTTTTAGTTCCAGCGGTTTAGTTTGCATTTTGTATAGATTTCGGCTTTCGGTCAAACATTAGCCGAATCTTCGTCCAAACCTTCAGTCATACACTACCAATTACTCAATGAACCACGTGACTTGATACCAATCATTTCCTTTTATAAAGGAATTTAATTTCCTATTTTCATAATATTTTTTTTATATCTAGGCGTTAATTATTACCAATTTATAACAAGCGGCATGAAGCCTATAGCTTAATGAGTTACCTAAGCCTAATGAGTTGACATTTTTTTACTACACTGCAACTAAAGGTTAGCGCAGTGCCGTGTCCAGTGCGATGTTAAAGTATCAAGTAGCGAGGGACAAGTATACCTCGCTACTACTAAGCATACCTATTGACTAGCTTCACACTACACCTAAAGGACTCAGGATCATAGGAAAGAGGAAATACGGTAGCTGGTAAACTGTTCCACAGCTTGATGGTGCGGCCAACATAGAAATCTGCGACCTCTTGGTTGGCTTGGCTCCGCAAGCCAGTAAGCGTGGTTCTGGCGTGGAAGGGAGGATGGGATTAAAAAAGTCTTCGGAGCATTCATCATGATACATACGGTTTTATTATTTTAGTCGTGCGAGAGAGATAACGAGATGTTCCCACAACGCACTTTTGCTTATACTTACCAATATTTAAAATAATTGAGGGCACATTTTTGAATCAATTTGTATGTCTCTGCAAAATGATTTTATATCTTGTTACATAACGTTGGATATCAAACCTATTTTAATAAAAACCAATATAAATATGTATGTCCTCTATAGACTCCTAAAATATTCATCCGATTATGATGAAACTTTGGTGAGTTGTTCTTCAATCGCCCGCGATAGTTCCTGGCCCACAAAAATAAAAAGAACTCTCTAGATGGCGCTGCAGAACGTCAACTTCAATACCGTTCAACAGATCGCAATAAATCAAAACTTTACGTGGCATTGCAACCGGTAATGTATAAAATTTACAACAAGAAACTACCCTATATTTATTGGGTATTCGAGGATAGATTACAAAAATTTTCAACAACGCCTAAATTCATGCCTAACTCTTAGAGAATTAGTTAGGCATGAATTTAGGCGTTGTTGAAAAATGTCGCGATTAGCCCTAAAAATACCAATAAAATTATAATATTTGAGATTTGAGACACTCGCTGGCGCAGTTGTAATGCGTACTGTATGACTGCTATGATGAGGTCTCGGGTTCAATCCCGGGTCAGGTAAAAGTGATTTATGATGGATTTTCTGTCACAGAACATAGTTCAGCTTGGAGTAGGAAATTGTGCCCGGTATGATAGGCTCGCCCCTATCACATCATGGGATGGTAAGTTCGGCGGGATGTAGGTGTACTGGACACCTCTGCCTACCTGTCCGGGGATTACAGGCGTGTGTGCGTAATATTTGAGTTTATCCCCAATGTTGCATATATCATTACAATCCCCGGTTATAAATTAAAAATTCCTCGAACCACAATGACTTTTTGACTTCTGAGAATTAACAAGACGGTCATCAGATGCCCGACCCTATAGCTCGAGATGTAATTAATCAAGGTTTTTGTACTCGGATGAATGAGTCGTATAGAACCAAAGTGGGTAAAGTAGATATTGGGCAAAAATGAAAAAATATATGGCATATAGTAAATTAAAATCTGCATCGACTATTGCAATGTTTTATAATTAAAGACGACTATAAAAACAAAAGTTGCTTTAGAACCAACGTCGGCAATTTATCGCTATCAACCCACCGGAAGCGTCTGTCAAGTGAACAACCTTATTTCTCATCAGTAAAAAAAAATACTAGCCCTGTATTAAACATTGTTCCACTGCTGGGCACGGGCCTCCTCTACTAATGAGAGGGGTTAGGCCTTAGTCCACCACGCTGGCCTAATGCGGGTTGGCAGACTTCTCATACCTTCGAAAAACTCTCAGATATGCAGGTTTCCTCACGATGTTTTCCTTCACCGTTATAGCAAGCGATAATTAACATTTTAATACACACATAACTTTAGAAAAGTCAGAGGTGTATGCCACTTGGGTTTCGAACCTACGACTTTCGTCTTGACAGTCCGTACCGCAACCAACTAGGCTATCGCTGCTATCTCTTCAGTGACAATCAAAAATGGCAAACTTAACAGGAGTACAGTAGCAAAAGCCGTCTTACGTTATATGAAATATCTCCTCAGATTAAAACAAAATATTTCAGCAAAATTGCCTTACGACTTAAACAAAATTATGTTTTTTTTTAAATTGTCAAAATATAAATCGACTCTACTTTGCCGAATTTGGTCTTATACGACTCGACTCGACTCTTATTTTTTTGTTCTTATAGTCTAGAAGCAGCGATAGCCTAGTTGGTAGTGGTACTGACTGTAGAGATGAAAGTCGTAGATTCGAGACCAGCTTAGGTTACTTACACCTCTGACTTTTTATACACACACACATACACTCACGCCTGTAATCCCCGAAGGGGTAAGCAGAGGTGTAACCAGTACACCCACTTTTCGCCGAATTTCGGTCCCATAATGTGATAGGGGGCGAGCCTATCGCTATACCGGGCACAGATTTCAGACTCCAGGCTAATACTGAGAATTTCTAGATAGAAAAACCCAATATCACTTTACCCGACCCGGGGATCGAACCCGAGACCTCAGCACAGCAGTCGGTCGTAACGCATGCGCAATTACAACTGCGCCACCGAGGCAGTCAGACTTTTGATACGTGTACTTCATTGATAATTATCGCTTGCTTTTTAAAGGTGAACGAAACATAAGGAAATCTGCATACCTGAGAATACTCATAAAAATTTTAAATGTGAGGCCGTCCGTAACATAAGCAAAATTGGCACGCGAATTTTAAAATACAGGACCTTAGCAGGGCCCTTTAAAAATCTAGGACGCTGTTTAAAACTATCTACGACACTTTAAAAACCAGGTCATGTCCTGGGAACACAGGACGGATGGACGTATGCCCATATAGTTATCCATAACCTTTGATAGATGGCGCTTTTATAAACAAATTCCAAGCACGGATGAGTGTTGACTACTATGTTGTATTGGAACACTTACACGTGACAAAAAAGACTATTAAAAAATAATTAAACTTGTTTAATAATCTAAATCGATTTAAAATTAAACAATCTATAAATTGTAGTCGATGTTCTAAATTCAAAGAATTAATTATTGTTTTTTAATATATTTTTAATCTAATATCAAACCCATTTAAAAATATATTATTACTTGTATTTCCTTAATTTTTTTTTATTTATTCGAAATAGGCTTGCGTTTGACCACTATCTCGCCTGATGATGAATAAAAAAAATAAACATCATAGTAATTATAAATATTTTAATGTCGTAAATTGCCTACATGACCAATAAACGATTTCATTTAATTTCAATGGTATGGTAGTGATACCCTTAGTTAGGAGTGGTACGAAGTGAGTCTAAAGTCGCAGGTTCGAAACCTGTAAAGGCATATAATATATACCTATCGGTTGATTCACTTAAAACCCATTGGAAATATATAGCTTTTTAATTCAACTGCAAGTTCATCGACACGGCACGTGCCAAGGTTTCCACTAAAGTCATTGCCTGCTCGAGGGCGTTAGGTCGAATCCGAGTAATGACTTTCATGACATATACATGATGGTTACACGTACAAGGCTGAGGAATAAAAGACATCCGTAATTCTTTTATAATAATAATGGTTGCGTGGCTTATTATGTCAAAATTTTCTAAACTAGTCTAAAAATCACAACGAATATGAGGGAAACGATACAGACATTAGTTAATAATTCCCGAAGTGATAGGCAGAGGTGTAACCAGTACACCCACTATTCGCCGAATTTCTGTCCCATAATGTGATAGGGGGCGAGCCTATCGCCATACAGGATACAGGGCACAGGTTCCAGACTCCGGGCTAATACTGAGAATTTGTAGATAGAAAACCCAATATCACTTTACCCGACCCTGATCGAACCAGAGACTTCAGCACAGCAGTCGTAACCCATGCGCAATTACAACTGCGCCACCGAGGCAGTCATTAGTTTACGACTCAATCTATTATGACGAATATGAAAAACTCTACGTTAGTTTAGTCACCTAGGTTAGTAATAATATTTAAACAATGGCATGCGTCACTGGGAAATAAATGTAGTGTTAAACTGTCATATAACCACTAACTGACTAGAGAATATTACTATATATGAAACACAAAAATTTGTTTCTACCTATGTCTGATAAGCTACAAGCCCGCTGTCTACCCTGGTGCTATGCTGCTGGTATGATAAGTTTTGTGGGCAGTATAGATTTATTTTTTATCATAACTCTGCGAAGTGAAAACACTGAGACAAATACCTTACTAATTTACACAATCGTGCCTGCTGAGTAGCTTCACACTACGCCTAAGGACCCTGGATCACAGATAATATCAGTGACCCATTTGTTCGTTTGCCAGCCTATGCAAAAAAAATTAAAGCAGGTATGACTAATCTCATACACTTAACAACTCTCTAAGACCCAGTTATACATACGCACAAATGTAACGTTTGTTGAATACAAATACTATTCATTGTAAAATGTGGAGCGACTTATTTACATTTGTTGTTAGGTGTATCGGTAGTACTGCACTAGCAACTGTTTTGACAGCGCCATCTAGTTTTCAATACCGGAACTATATGTGTAATGTAGCTGTAGCTGAGACTTGGGCAATATCCTCACAATTGACCACTTTGTAGAAAGAGACAAAGCGAATGTGCGGCTAATACCTATTTCTTTTCGCTCTTGCAAGTCTGTGACGAAGACCAATCAAAATTCTGAAGACAACTGCTGGCCCCACGTTTGCTTTATCTGTCAGCTCTCGTAGCTGGATAGAGGTCATTCAGTCTCAGTCCATTCTTTATGTATATGTGTGCGGATGCTATAGTGTGCCAATTTGGACATAAACATCCTTGGCCCTGTGGTTCTTATCAGTTGACCTCTTTAGGTGTATGGTTGATGTTAACATGTCACTTTCAGGATCCCCGGTATGAGAAGAGGTTCCACTGTGTGCTAAAATCTCTACCTACATATAACAACAATTCAAGAGTAGTATGGAGCCTTAATGCCTGAACCTGCATGGCTGACAGACAGATAGATTAGAAGGTATGTGAAGTCTATATAATCTGTGTTAGCCTAATTGGTTGCGGTACGGACTGTCAAGACGAAAGTCGTATGTTCGAAACCAGCCTAAAGGGCATACATCTCTGATTTTTCTAAAGTTACGTGTGTATTCATTGTTACTTATAGCTTGCTAATGCTAATTGTCATAGGAATTTCGAAGGAATGTGAAGTCTACCAACCCGAATAAGGCCAGCGTGACTAAGGCCTAACCCTTCTCATTAGTAGAGGAAGCCCGTGCAGCAATGGAACAATGTATAATACAGGGCTAGTATTATTTAATCAACCATTAATAAGAGATTGTCATCTGACAGCCTCCGTGGCGCAGCGGGCAAGTAGCCGGGTGTGAAACGAGAGGCCATGGGTTCGATTCCCGAACTGAGACAGATTTTTGTGTGACAGACAGATATCTGTTTCAGGACTGGATGTTGTGGCAGGCCCTCGTAGTTTTTGATTCCCACAACACAAGACTCGTATCTTAGTGTGGGGTCGGGACTATGTGTGACTGTTGAGTGTTATTTATTTATTGAGTGATTATTTAACGGTCCATTAAGAACTACATTTCATGTTTCCCAGACACTCGATAAGCTTGACTCTTCGATGTTAAATGCGTACCATTGATCCGGGCTTACAAGAGCTATAGATTTCGGGCGTGTGAGGGATCGTTTATTATTTCTAAACTACGAGTAGACCATTGGCCTTCATAACTTGTTGCCATATCACAAGTTACAACATTTTATGACTGTGACAAATAACACATTGAAACTATAATGGCTATGGTTTTATTTCGTCAAGGTATAATTATGAGAATTAACACAATTATGTAAGGTGGTGTAATTTGGAGCTGGTTATTAAATTTATTCATGTTTTTGTATTTTATTAGCCTGTTTTTTGTTAGAATAATTAGAGATAGCGACGCTGAGTTCGTAGCCGTTCAATTTTAGGCATCAAAGGGTGGTGGGGTATTTGGTTATTGGAAGACATGGGGGACTAAAGGGGGTCTGAATGTGACGCCAATATGTATTTATAATTTTTTTTATTTTCAACAGCTCCTGATGTGAGCATATATAATGGTTTCTTATGTTTACGCGAATATTATACATTGTAATAAAACGAAATTTACGGATTCTATCGCGGTTTATTTTACTTTTTTAACCCGACGTTTCGAAGGCTTTACAGCCTTCATGGTCACGGGGGAGACTGAGTTGTATGTCGTCACGAAAGTATAGTGCAATGTTTCTACCCTCCATATAGTTGATATTTAATTTTTATTTTGTTGTAGTCCGATCTACGCAGAAAGAGCTCACAATGTCTTGAGGTCTGGCAGTTGGTCTTTTGGGTTCCGATTTAATTAAATGTATAATTGGATCCCAGGCTGGTGCTAGCTTCCAACCATCTTCTCTATTGAAATTTGGATGTTTTTTAATTTCAATAGCCTCGCGAATCATCCTAGGCAGGAATCGGTGTTCTTTGGCAAGGATTTGTGGTTTGTCAAATCGAAAATAATGCTTGGAGCCTTCCTCTGAATGTTCAGCAACTGCAGACTTGGTAGAGCGTCGGTGTTTTACGTCAGCTATATGTTCTTTTACGCGGGTCCCTATATTTCTTTTTGTTTGACCGATATAAGAGAGTCCACAGTCACAATCTATTTTATAGATGCCCGGTTCTTGTAGAGGTATATGACACTTAACAGGTGGTAGGAATTGACTTATCTTCTTAGGCGGCTTATAATAGGTTTTAATAGAAGCACGCTTCAGTACATAGCCAATCTTGTCAGTGACGCCTCTGATGTATGGTAAAGTAACCGGGACACGCTCGACTGTGGCTGGTTTCACTCGGTTTCTGTGATGACGGCGAGGAATTTGGAGAAAATTGAATTTATATTAAGCCACACTGTATATAGAAAAGAGACCCATACCGATAAATACCTTAATGGTGAATCTCACCACCATCCAAAACAGTTAGCTACCGTGGGTAAATCTTTGTTTCAGAGAGCACAAGGAATCTGTGATGAGAAACATCTGGCCACTGAGCTGCAACATGTCAAGCAAGTACTGCAAGACAACAAGCTCCAAATTCCTCGCCGTCATCACAGAAACCGAGTGAAACCAGCCACAGTCGAGCGTGTCCCGGTTACTTTACCATACATCAGAGGCGTCACTGACAAGATTGGCTATGTACTGAAGCGTGCTTCTATTAAAACCTATTATAAGCCGCCTAAGAAGATAAGTCAATTCCTACCACCTGTTAAGTGTCATATACCTCTACAAGAACCGGGCATCTATAAAATAGATTGTGACTGAGGACTCTCTTATATCGGTCAAACAAAAAGAAATATAGGGACCCGCGTAAAAGAACATATAGCTGACGTAAAACACCGACGCTCTACCAAGTCTGCAGTTGCTGAACATTCAGAGGAAGGCTCCAAGCATTATCTTCGATTTGACAAACCACAAATCCTTGCCAAAGAACACCGATTCCTGCCTAGGATGATTCGCGAGGCTATTGAAATTAAAAAACATCCAAATTTCAATAGAGAAGATGGTTGGAAGCTAGCACCAGCCTGGGATCCAATTATACATTTAATTAAATCGGAACCCAAAAGACCAACTGCCAGACCTCAAGACATTGTGAGCTCTTTCTGCGTAGATCGATCTACAACAAAATAAAAATTAAATATCAACTATATGGAGGGTAGAAACATTGCACTATACTTTCGTGACGACATACAACTCAGTCTCCCCCGTGACCATGAAGGCTGTAAAGCCTTCGAAACGTCGGGTTAAAAAAGTAAAATAAACCGCGATAGAATCCGTAAATTTCGTTTTATTACAGTGAGCATATATGTCAATCCCAATTGTCTATGATTAAAAGCGGAAAGGATGTTAGTCATAGACTTTTTAAAATTATACCAATGCTTAGGTAAGCATAGGGGGGAGGGGTTAACCTACTTACTTTCGCGAACAAGGGGGAGGAGGGGGTTTAAAAAAGACTCAAATTCTTCTTAAGTAATATTTAAATCATTAATCAGAACTTAATTATGGGGACTACAGCATGGGGTTCTCCAAGAAGAGGTAAATAGGTTTATGAAGGTTCGGCAACGCGCATGTGATGCTCCTGGTGTTGCAAGCGTCCATAGGCTACAGAAACCGTTTACCACCAGGCGGTCCGTAAGCTTGCTTGCCAACATCGTGGTATAAAAAAAATATGCCGCTGTAAATGATGACTTCAGTCTACATAATACGTTTAACTATATTTTCACTAAGCCTGTTATTTCAAAGAATAAACTCAAAGCTTTTCAAATTACGTGGCACTTCGTGCGCTCACCCGAAGTTTGGATTTAGTTTTGTCGAAAATTTTGTTTGACCAACACCGTTTCAAGTATAAAAGATCATAGTCGTAACTCTAAACATTTTTGACATTGCAAATATAAAATCTCCAAAGCGCAGTATCCGGAGCCGTAATGTCATTCATGCTACATCCATCACCGCTTTTACTTTATGCACAGTTTTTTTTTTATCCTAGCACGGCAAAGTGGCCGCACTGTACCTGATGGTAAGCGCAGTGCGGTCCAATTGGAGTATCGAGTAGCGAGAGACGATCTGTCCCCTGCTACTCAACACAATCATGCCGGCCTGCTTCTTCACACTACGCCATGGGCAAGAAGCGGTCGAGGGTCTATTGTCAGAGTACTCAGAAGGCCGCAAAATGGCCAAACATAGTACAACCCAACTCTAGACCCCCGAGAAAAACCGGATGTACACTGGCTGATCCCGGAACGCGAGACACTTGCATGTGCTACTATGGCGGGTTTTTCACCCTGTGTACGGTGGTCGCTATCCGGGCGGATATGAATATCCTACCACCAGCCACAGTGACAATATGGTTTGTAGACTTTTGATTAATCCATTCGGTTAGACTCTTTATATGCCACCTCGGCATGTCTGCAGTACTCAAAACATGCCGATGCCTTAATAATGAATACCGAATCGAAAATAACTGAAAAACATTTTTAATTTTTACCGCGTATACAGGATCTTTGACGCAGTTTTTAATCCGCGAATAGAGAGCTTTGACTATATAATCATAAAGCTATTGAAATAGAATACTGTTACATTAAAATCACGATAAAGTAATGATTTAACATCGTCAAGACAAAAAATATAAACTGAAACTTCCCGCACAAAGCTTGATAGCAGATTAAAACATAATAAATATTTTCGTGTGAATTTACAAAACAGATGGCAATTGTCGAACAATGCGTTTCGTAACCAGCCTTTGTCTATGGACTGCGAACGCCTGGGAACATTTCCAAGGTCATCACCTTATGAACATCTAGAAAGGGGTATGTAACATCTAACAATAAATGCACACCCTGAAAGTATTGTAAGAAAAATAATCTATTTCAGATAGTTTTAAAATTGTTGATATTTTCTTTAAAATAATCAGAACTCAATAAATAACAGTCACCCTTTCTAAAAAAATCAAGTCAATCGAAATTGAACCATACATCTAGGATGTTTAGTCTTGACACTCGATTCCAATGCCAAAATTTGGGTTTGGGTGCGAAAACTGTACAATTGGCCCTCTTGAACGCAACACCAGCGCCCGATTTAACTGAATACGGCGGAATTTTTAGAAACTAAATGAAATAAAGTATTTACGATCGCTAGTTCGTAAATATTCTATTTCATTTAGTTGAGTGAGTTAGAGTCCCAATATCTTCTAGATTGGAATTGAAACTGTATCAAGTTCGAGATTGGCATTGATTTCAAGAGTAGGCCTACAGGTGATAAAACCATTTTAAAACTGATTTATTTTTTATTTACAACACTGAAACTCATCAATAGCAACATATAAGAAATGTAATGGAAGAATCTCCCAAACGACTTGTATCCAGAGACGTAAAATAAAATTTAATAAGCATCAATAGCAATTAAATGGTAGTTTCTCAATGGTTAGAGCGTAGACATATTTGTCTACAGGATGAATGGGTCGGCTCGACCGGGGTACCACTGTCTCACAGAAAACCAGCGTAAAGTGACAGTTTACTGTCGCGTTTTGTATTTGGTAGCAAGCTATGGTTGTCTTCGTAATAAAAATAATAAAGAAAATTGAATGATATTACGGCATCTCGCCTTTGGTAGAAATATAACTACTGCTTCTGTATCACTTACTCACTCTTGAACCACTAGGCAAGTGGACAATTAATATTTCCAACTCCTCCCTATATTTCTATTTGATTAATTTCGTTGCGCGATAAAAGACAGTTAAGCATTCCCGTGCCATTGTCGATCCTGGCTAAACAGGAGTTACAATGGCGGGTGTGTGGGCGGGATAGTCTCTGTCGCGTTTTGTATGGGAAGAGAGGAGGCCCAGAGCTCGCGTTCCCTTCGCTAATCCTGACCTTTAAGGACGGCAGCGCATTCATGATAATTTCGGTATTGTGGATGTTCATGGGCGGTCGAGATCACTTAGCATCAGGTGACCCATTAGCTCATTTGCCGGACTATGCTATAAAAAAAACTTATGACTTGGCAGCATGGTTTCTAACCTTAGCCGGTTCCCTGAGGAACGAGTAAAAATTAATAAAATCGCTTAGCAAACCGAAGAAAAGGCACTGAACTATTTTGTCTTTACCTGTTTATATAATATGAATATGTCTATACAACTATGAATATTCTTTACGTATCAACATAGATTAGTCTCAGTCTGGTGATCATTTTTTTATCATTACACATAGTACAGTTACAATTATACTACGTGTACCTAACTGGAATGACGCACATCCTCAGACACCCCAATTTAAAAATATTATTACAATCATAATTCATGTATTGAAATTAGACTGCGATGAATGTAAATATTGTTTTTTATGAAATTAGTTGTACTAATTTTCGACATAAAGTTCGTAATTTAATTTTTTAAAGTGTTCGTTTAATATTGCATTTAGACAATACTTTATCGAACGTTAAATTAAAGGGTGACTATTATTAACCTGAGTGTTAATTATATTTGGAACAAAAAATCGTCTATTAAAAAATTGTTGATATCGATTCAGTCGCTTATTCTGCTCAAACTACTTTCAGAGTGTGCGTTAATCATGTTACATGTTGTATATTCCCTTTGAATTTGTAACTGTTTTAAAAATGTATTTAAGTGCTCGTTTCAACATTAGTCCAGTTATAATAAGTCCTTTCAAGGTCAAATATAATGTCCTCGTATAATTACAGTAATAGCCACACTTATTGAGACTTTTTAATGTCTTAGCAATGCAAAGCAAATTTTCAAGTAAATCGGACGTCTTGACGGGGTGAAAATAACACTGAAAGGTTCCGTTTCATAGATAGTTATCAAGCGCGAATCCACCGTTGTGGGCACGATGGGCATAGGTAGACAGTTATGTAGATAGATAGATAAAAACAAAACAAAGGATATTCGCGAGATATTCTCGTGTTTGCCGAAAAAACACAATATCACTAGAAAGAAACCCATAAAACACATTAACGGATTTGGAAACCAAATTTAAAGATTTCGCCATCACGACCTCATGTTGAAGTGAATGGCGAGAGCTAATTGTTAAGTCGCGTGAGATTGTCCATTCATAACTTTACACTAATGCTCCCATAATGTACAGGACGTTTAGATAAGTTTAAGTGTTAGGCCCACTGTAGACAACTGTGCTATCCTAGTAATCAGTCTCCACTAGGTCAAATCTGTATTCCAAGTATCAAGAACTAAGGAATACCGGCCTACAACACTTAAAGTTGTTACTTGTGTATTACACAATTTGTGTCTGTAAGCATTCGAACCCACAACCTCTCGTTTCACAACCAGCTTTGTCACGTAGACTACAATAAAATCGCAGAACACAGTAACAACTTGCTGTCTAGTTTCAGATGATAAAATTCTAGAAGTCTGCTCCTTTTTAACTGACTTCAAAAAAGGAGGAGGTTAACAATTCGTCGGAATCTTTATTTTTGTATATTCCCCGATTACTCGAAGACGCCTAGACCGATTCCAGATATTCTTTTTTTGTTTAAAAGGGTACACTTCCCAGGTGGTCCCATTGGCACCAAGTCAGGATCTGATGATGGGATCTCAGAAAAATCAAGGGCAACCATCAAATTTTATAGTGACGCATAATTTGTTTTTTATCGAAGTCGGTGTACTTTTTATGAATTAAAAAATGTTTACTTATGCGAACTAAAGAAGAAATTGCTTCCTATAAGGTCGATAAAGAACCTATGACTCAGTAATTCCAAAGTTTTAAGTTTCCACTTCTATCGGCAGTCCCATGCATCCATGCATCTAAGAGCAGTATCGTCCGGAGAGTATTAAGTAGCGAAAGACTTTCATGCTACTCGACACAATCACACCGGCTAAGTAGCTTCACACTACGCTTATAAATAAACAATATACCTACCCAACAGTCACACACATAGTATTGACCCCACACTGGTTCAAACTACGAGGGACTACGGTCCCACAACATCCAGAACCGAAACAAATATATATTTGTTAAAGAAATATTTGTCTCGGTGCGGCAAACCCACGGCCTTTCGTTTCTCGCCCATGGGAATCCGGAGGATGTTATTTTTTTTTTAGTGCCTCTATAGGCAGACGTGCAGACGGACCACCTGATGGTAAGTAGTCACCGCCGCCCATAGACTTCTGCAATACCAGGGAACAGCAAAGCCGCTGCCTACCGTTATTATAGCTCTTGAGTATTATGAAATCTGGGACCACAGTCGCTCACTGGGGCCAATCCACGGCACTGAAGCGTGCTTGGCAATCGAGACGACACGGATATTACCTAACTGGCGGTTATGCAACCACATGCGTGACAACGCATATTGCTTCAACTCTAAATGTCTGTTGTGTCGTGATACAGAGCGTTCAAAATATTGAGAAAAAATATCAATTCTTAGAGATGTATACAGCATAACAGCATAAGACAGCCTCCGTGGCGTAGTTGGCGAGTAGCCGGCTGTGAAACGAGAGGCCGTGGGTTCGATTCCCACACTGAGATGAATGTTTGTGTGACAGACAGATTTGTGTCCGGGGTCTGGGTATTGTGAGACCGTACGACTGTCGTAGTCCCTGATACCCACAATAAAAGACTCGGATTTTAGTGGCAGGGGCAGGGGCTATGTGTGTGAATGTTGGGTGTTATTTATTATAATAAGACTGGGGTAACAACAATATTGGTAGATAATTGTGCCGATTATGTCATAAAATTCATTTAACTAAACCAAAAATTACTAACTGTCAAACGCTTTTACGTATTCTTAGATTATACTAGCTGGACTGGCAGATTCCCCCTTCCCTTCCCTAATCCCTATTCCTGTCCTTTAAGGCCGACAGCGCATACATGATACTTTCGGTATTGTGGATGTTCATGCTCGTTTGTCGGACTATGCAATAAAATATATATAAGTGACGGAACTAAACCTATTATAGTTTAAAATTCAGTTACACAATTTATTTCGATCATGACTGTTTTTTAACATTAATTATTTATTTTTCAATTATTCAAGTACTTCTCGATCCAATTTAGTAATTATAAATAAATTTAGTAGCATTATGAAGTCAAATCAAAATATTTATTGAATCCATTATGTTATATTTTGATTCAGTCAATCTTTACTCTACCGCCAGTAATGCAGGTTCACTGAGCTCTTTTCGAACATCGGTTAACAATATTTGGACATACAAATAAATACGATTTAAAGTAGGTTTGAACAGCTCAATGTTTTTTATTTTATCCGATGCATCAGAATAGCTTCGAGCGATGGATCTTCGAGCGATCAGCCCCGGTGCCCCTCTTCAGGGTTTGAGATAAATTACTTTAAAAAAACTTATAAATATATAATGGTTGGCATTTTTGAGCCAACCACGCGCTCTGTGGCGAAAGCTTTTTATTTTTAATAATATGATTTTGGCGCCCCTTGAATCTGCCGCCGGGTCGAATGCCCCGGCTTGCCCTCCCCTAGATCCCGGGCTGGTACGTATATATAAAATAACAAACCATTCATTGTTCTTCGTATAAAATGCAATATCTTAAATAAAATTATAGTGGTATTTTACACTTGTTTATATAGAATTTTTATAACACTCCACACGATAGAAAACGCGGGCGAATGACATTAAAAAACAATCACAAACGTACAAAGTTGATAATACTGATAACTTGGAAGATGTTACAATGGCGGTTATTGTGCTCACGACATTGCCTCTGGCCATTGTCTTGTAATGAGTCATCTGCGGTTGAGACAAAGGAAATTAATTATTTGTGGTTAAAGTTTATCAACTTATGAGCTATGACACCGCATTGGTGTAGCGGTAGTAAAACCTGTCGTGAATTCCACAGCATATTCTTTTTTATCTTGGCACGGCGAAGTGACCACACTGCACCTGATCCTAAGTGTAGTGCCATCCAGTTAGAGTACCAAGTAGCGAGAGACAATCAATCCCACGCTACTCAACACAATCATGCCGGCCAGCTGTGTAGCTTCAATCTTATATGAGGTTTTGAGACTTTGGTCAATTTGAATTTAGCGACATAAACTGACCACGTATACCGGCTAACTTAAGTGTGGTTTGAATACTTACTTGAAGTTTGCTTTATGCTTATTGCTTATGTATGTCTAGGTACAACCAGGAAACTTAATTGTCCAAACAGTACAGCACATTGTTAAACAATGAGTCAGCGGACTGCGCAGACGCTACCTTGTTTACAAATTATAGTGAATTGTATAAACTATGGGTTCATTGGATTGCCATTTAATGACGAAGAAATTCATGATAAAAAACAGCCCTATATACTTTGTCCAACTGCTGGGCACGGGCCTCCTCTACTAATGAGAGGGGTTAGGCCTTAGTCCACCACGCTGGACTATTGCGGTAGACTTCACATACCTTTGAAATTCGTATGAGAATCCTCAGGTATGCAGGTTTCCTCACGATGTTCAGCGTTAAAAGATAATTAAGAAAAATTGTATAAAATTTACATATTTTATTATCCTGGTGATGCTATAACTATTAGGATATAAGGCTAAAGTTATGAAAATATTGTATTGTCCTCGGTCCTTGACACTTGCAAACTTTCAAGTAAATTGGATGTCTGAAAGGTGGTGAAAATTATATTGAAAGTTTTTTTTTTGTATGGTGCGGAAAAAATACGAATTTGCGAACCTCTTGGTTCGGGCCGTAGTAGACACCACGAAGCTGTGGCTCTGCAAGCCAGTACACGTGGTTCTTGTGTGCAAAGGAGAGGATGGGATAAGATCAAACCATTCTTCGGAGCATTCTCCATGATACAGACGGTAGAACACACTAAGCGAGGAAATATAAAATAGGTAGATTCCGTTACATAGATACAGGTGAAGCTAATATAAAGCGTGTAAAAAACTAACATTCCTGAAGTTGCTGCATTCGGCAGCTACTGGACAAGAATTGGTAACACTCGCCCTTATTGACGTGCGTATTCAGCGTATTTGTTACATTCATCTTATGTTAATAAAGTTTATTTTGGTTTGTATTTTTATTTACTAATTATATCCTTTTTCCGAACACCAATGTCGTTATGATCCGTATCTTTGAACCAGAGGTCGGTGGTCCCAAAGGTGCATAAGGTTAAGATATAACTGTACACGTAGCCTTGAGGGTACTCGTCTCGGTCGTCAGTTGTAATCCGTGCTGCGTTTACTAATGAGTCGAGATTTTATGAAGTTGATATCGGCTTCTTAAGGAAACGCGTCGGTTATGGACGCCGGTTTAAAGTTAAAAATTAAACTTAACTAGGAATTTTTTAAACTAAGTCAAGTATTTGTCGTAGGCAGGTCCACACGCCGAGGTTGTGAGGGGGCTTATACATCCCTCTCCGATCTCCAGATATTGTCAGGATGCACATCGTATGATAGTTCGGTAGAAAAACACGAGATTAGACGGCACTGCGATTATCATCAAATGCAGGGTGGTCACTTTGCCGTGCCAAGAAAAAAAAAATTACATCTATAATGCTTTTAGGTCCTGCTTTGGGGAAAAATGGCATGAACGGCATGTTTAGTAGACACCTATAATACCCAAGACAAATGTCCGCAAACGAGCCGTGACACGTAAATAAACAATGGATAACTATGCCACAGGCGAAATGAGACGCGTTCGGTGAAAGCTGACGAAACCGCCAGCGCAAGTAATAGACTTTTAATGGGTGCCGCCATTTTGGGTTACTTTTTTATGCACGTAGTCCTGATCTATTGATCAAACATGTATCAAACTACAAGGGATTACGTTGCAACATCCAGATCTGAAATAAATATCAGTCTGTCACACAAACATTTGTCTCGGTGCGGGAATCAAACCCACGGTCTCTCGTTTCATAGCCTGCTACACGCTCGCTGGGTCATGGAGGCTGTCGATTTACATATATACATGCGTGTATACTCACGCCTGTAATTTTCGAAGAGGTAGGCAGAGATGTAACCAGCACCCACTTCGCCGAGCCTATTGCCATACCGGGAACAATTCCAGTCTCCAGGCTGATACTGAGTATTTCTAAATAGATAAACCCAATATCACTTTACCCGACCCGGGGATCTAACCCGAGACCTCAGCACAGCAGTCGTAACGCATACGCAATTATAACTGAGCCAACGAGGCAGTTATTAGTTATTACAATGTGTATTCGCGTAAGCATAAGAAACTATTATCTCACAACTTCACGTCGGCTTTCTCCAGTGGCAATAACTTGGTCCACTTCATTGATACTGTGGACATCTACAGCTTGGCTCTACCAATGGGGTAGTTGACACGATTTTTTTAAATAATTTAATCAATAAGTTACATTACCTAAAATAAGTTAAAGACGCCATTCAAATCTGCTGGAAGGGGATAATTGTCAGATGACAGTAAAAGGATGCACGATATGAGCCGTGACGTCACCTCTCAGAATTGCCATTACTGTGCTATTGTGCGAGGGAGATAGTGATATGTTCCCACTACGCACACATTTTTGCTCGTTCCATTATTTAAAATAAATATGATGACCTCATTTTTCAAGCTATTTTGGTTCTGTTTTCGCAAAAGGGTTTCTTTTGCTTATTATATTCGGTTGCATATCGAATAATGTACAAAATTAAACACAGGAAACTACTTTATCGAAATCGCGCTCGCTTACTCCAGAAGCCAATACAAGATTACTCTCGGCATCGATCATCGATTATCACTTTAGATTATATCCAGTGGCGTGCGTGACAAAATGGAGATTTCTACTAATTTTATTCATATTTCGGATGGGAAACTACCTCGGTGGCGCAGTTGTTATTGTTGTTACCGCCAGACCTCAAGACACTGTGAGATTAGCGTCGGACTGCAATAAAAAAAATCAACCATATTGAGGATAGAAACGTCTATCCTTTCGTGACGACATACAATTCATTCATCTCTTTGCTCTTCCATTTAAACCGCGTTACACATTTCAATACCTAGAGTTCATACTCTGGTAACTGCGGTGGAAAATGAATATGCCAAAGTATATTGACATTGGCAAAATCATTGTTAATGAACGGTGTAGCCACTATGTTTAAAAAAGACGAAAAAGACATACAACTCATTCCGATGTAACCAGTCTGTAAAGCTATCGAAACGACGGGCTAAAAAGTAAAATAAACCCCGATAGCATCCGTAAAATTTTATTTCAAGACATAAGTAGCTTTTAGCTTCAACATCCTCAATAAAGCACTACTCACGCACAAATTAAGCGTTGCCACGTGACAAAACTAGTTTCATTAGGTAATCATTAGCACCGACCTCAATGGCGATCATTGCTCAACTTGACATGTCAAAACTTGACTGCTATACAACCGTCTTTTAATTGTTATATGTAACATGGCCAATGAAGAGGTAGACAGAGAGTTGCGTTTCGGGGAAATCTTTGTTTCCAATATTAATTTCTTTTCTTCAGGTCAAAAACGCTTACATGATATTTTTTTTACCCTGGAAATCTTTGTTTCCAATATTAATTTCTTTTCTTCAGGTCAAAAACGCTTACATGATATTTTTTTTACCCTGGCGCCGCAAAGTGACTACTTTGCACCTAATGGAAAACGTAGTGTCTTCCAGTTAGAGCACCCAGTAGCGAAGAGACAATTATACCTTGCTACTCATACAGTCATGCCGGCCCGCTGAGTAGCTTCTTCACACTACGCCTAAAGCCAAGATCATTGGAAGGAGGGCACGCGGTAGATCACAAACCGTTCCACAGCTTGATAGTGCGGTAGAGATACGAATTAATCCAAATCAAATAAAAGATAATCCCAAGTCTACAGCCTTAAGTTCAGAATGCAGGTTTAATATAGGTTGGTAGACTTCATTGATTGTTAAAAGGATTAGCTTCTGCTACATAGTTCTTACTAGCAGTAAGCGAGAATAACCTATTACGACGGACAGTAATAAACTCTACGAAATGTGGGTCTACTGGTTACTCCTCTGCCAACCCCTTCGGGGTTTATAGGCGTGAGTGCAAATGTATATCCCCAAGATTACGCTCCAATCGATCTAATTTCCAAGTCTCGTCACGCACAAGGTGAGGCAACGCAACGCCGACCTCAGAGAGTCCTTGCTTGCCCGAAACAGATCACTTACGAAACCCTTGAAGGTAATAATAGTAGTTGCCCCTACTTGGCTGTTTTATCCTTAATTTGTTTCTCTGACAAATACCTTTCGGATCACCGTGCGTGCGTTTTGAGTTCCCATTTAAATACATACTTGTGAGAAGTGCAAAATTACATGTTTCTTGTTGCTAAGGAAAAAGCCAAATGGAATATGCAAATTAGAAATTCAGCATTGGGGAATTCGCTCAAAGCCTTTAAACAAAACAGAAAACAGTCACAGCAGAAGTGGAACATTGTCTTCGAGAAAAAACATATACGACTCTTCAAAATTACTTCAAATTATGTTTTAGGAGAATTAAATACTACCGAAAAAACACTTTAAAAACATATCCAATTTTCTTTGCTTAAAAATCTTATCGCATCTTCTCCCTTCCACACTGACTTTCTGGTTTGCGGAGCTACAGCTTCGTGGTGGCTATTACCCGGCACGAACCAAAAGGTTCGCAAACCAACTACCGTGTTTTTTTTTTACTTAAATAGGCTTGCGTTTGACCACTATCTCGCCTGATGGTAAGTGATGATGTGGTCTACGGTGGAGCACGCTTGCCTAGAAGATACCTATTCACTCTTGACATAAAGATACCCAGATTATAATTTTCGGGAAATATAGACTACGGCAAAGAGTTCCACTCTCTAGCGGTGCGCATGATAAATGTACTAGCAAAACGCTTTGTGCGCGCTGGTGGAATATCAACCATGTATCGATGACGCTTCGCTGAGTCTCTTGTTCCCTCCTTCCTATTATCCTGGGCCCTTTAAGCGTGGTGTGAAGAAACCACTCAACAGGCCGGCATGATTGTGCCGTGTTTGTGTGCTAGCTATAGTATCAGAGGTATATAAGTGCAGTGTGGTCAGTTTTCCGTGTCAGGATAAAAGTGGATCATTACAAGTATATAAAATAGCTGCAGTTCTCGAGTAACAAGCTTACAAACGAACAGCATTTCATTTATATTATAGCTCATTGTAATGTTGAAGGAATTTACATGATGTGTAGTGAAGTGTACGAACCTGCATTGGACCGGCGCGGCGCGGCGTACTGGGGTAAGGCCTAACCCCTCTCATTAACACTGTACCTCGTGCCAATTAATTTGCTTGATCGCCGACTACCCGATACAAAAACGATTGAAGCGGAGGTGACTGGCGCCTGACAGTGTGACCACACTGCACCTAATGGTAAGCGAAGTGCCATCCAATTAGAGTATCGTGTAGCGAGAGACAATCTATCTCCCGCTACTCAACACAATCAAGGGCAAGAAGATGAAGAAGCGGTCGAGGGTTAAGTGTCAGAGTACTCAGAAGACTGCCAAACAGCCAAAAATCGTACCCCAATTATAGACCCCCGATAAAAACCGGATGTACACTGCCTGACACCGGAACGCGACACACTTGCGTGTGCCACTACGGGGGTTTTACACCCTGTGTACGGTGGTCGCTATCCGGGCGGATATGAATATCCTACCATCAGCATACTAGATACGCATAGCATACGAGTAGACTTCTAAATCTTTAGACAGATAGCATTGTATATAGGAGTAAGAAAATGGAATACATTAATTGTTAAATATTTTCACATAAAACAACATTGTCATTTCTAAAGTGGAATATCTTTCAGTAGTAGTAAATGCTCTTTGGATATATCTATCCACCAAGTTTCACATTGAAGGCGTATTGAACATGCTTTTAGCTCGAAGTAATTTTTATAATTTACGCGATGTACAGACAAAGTACACTCAGATATTATGTTGCATTTTAGTTCGTCTGACATGGGAAATTATTTTAAATACATAATAAATATAATTACAATAGTTTTGTTGTGCTATTAAATCACATGCAATTTTTGTCATTACACACTATTTAACACAACTCACATCTTGAACAAGGTGTGAAATCTTCAAGGCTCTATAGTTTTGTTTGCCTTGGTCTATTATTTTTTATTTACATCTTATTGTCCTCATTATCTATACATATAATAGACTATAATATGTTTTTATAATGTGTTTTTACGCGAATATTACACATATTTATTAAAAATCACACAGGATTAAAAAGTTTACGTTATAAATTTTATGTTAATAAGGACTGCCTCGGTGCCTTAGGTAATTACGTACGCCGTGCAACTGCTGTTCTGAGGTCACGGGTTCGACCCAGGGTCAAGTTAGTGATATTGGGGTTTTCAAGGAATACTGATTAGCAAGCAGACCGGAATCTGGAATTGTTCCGGGTATAGCGATATGCTTGTCCTCTATCACATCATGGGACGGTAATAAACTTGGCGAAACGTGGGTGGCGTAAGTGCGTATATCTTTATATATATAATTCTACTGTACGTGTGTATGTCACTGAACTCCTCCTAAACGGCTGGCCCGTTTTGGATGATTTTTTTGTATGCGTTTCGGTGGCGCCCTGGATGGTTTAGATTCACAAATCAGCCCGGCAGATGGCGCTGGAGTCGATGTGGCACTGCTTTTACGGGCTGGACGACGTCTGCCGGACCCGCTAGTATGTTATAAATTTATAGGACAACCCTGCGCGCGGGCAAGTAAAACAAATGAAAAAATAAACTCCGAAATATTGCTCATATAATCAAATCAAAGGGGCTTCTCCGTAGATCGAGTTATAGTATAAAAGGGTTATGCTCTAAAAGATAATCGGTAAAAAAATCGGGATAATGTCTTAGTATTCTCAGTGGCATAGCAGCGACAGCATAGTTGATTATGGTACGGACTGTCAAGACGAAAGTTCGAAACCCAAAATGGCATACTCCCCTGACTTTTCTAAAGTTAGACTCTATTTTGGAAAAATACACATTTCGTTAGACCCCATGTCAGTAGAAATACCAAAAAATCTATAGGTTAGAGCACATTCAAGCGTGATGGCCTAACAGAAAGGAGTCCCATCTAACAAAAGCCACGTTGAAAACACATTCGAAAAATGTTTGTTATTTCCATCAATACATGACAAAGTATGTAAGTAATCATTTACCGTCACGCTATGCTCAGAACGTTTCAAGGAAACTATGTAATATCTATATCATTACATGCAATAATATTGTTGTATACATTATACAGAAAGGCATCGCTTCATTCAACTCCACCAGCCTTGTATTAAATTATTAATCTTGTCCCACTGGTTCACGGGCCTCCTCTACTAATGAGAGGGGTTAGCTAGTCCACCACGCTGACCTAATGTATTGGTAGACTTCACATACCTTTGAAATTCTTATGAGATTTTGTTATGCAGATTTCCTGGTGTTTTCCTTCACCGTTAAAGCAAGCGATAATTAACAATACAGGCGTAACTTTAGAAAAGTCGGAGGCGTATGCATTTTGGGCTGGTTTCGGACACTCCGTACTATAACTAGTGTTAACAAGTACCAGCAGTACTACGTAGAAGATATCCGACGGTTATGACGTCACATCTTGATTATTGGTTTATATCACCAGAAACACTAATTATAATTACTGATTATTTATTTATATAATTATACAATAATTTACTGTCCAAATATACTCAATCGAGATATGATTGCTGATTTGATACATTTGTATAAAGGTATAAATAGGGTGTCAGAATAATTGTTCGGCAGTTGGTTGTTACTACGGTACAAGACGTTACTCTGTCCAAATATAGACTTCACTACGACTTATCTGCGTTTTATTGAGACACTGTTTATCACTAGGCTATTGCATTCAAATAGTGAATGTGAAATTCCATCAAACGAAATCAAATTATTTATTGAATCCATAAAATGTTATAAATTTAGATTCAGTCAATCTTTCTCTACCAACAGTTAAGAATTCAGTTTCGCCAGAGAAGAATTTTTAAATGAAATTAAATTTTACACAATAAAACACTGCCTCGGTGGAGCAGTTGTAATTGCGTACGCGGTATGACTATTACTGATGTCCCGAGTTCAATCCCCGAGAAACTGTAATTGTGTCCGGTACATTTTTATTTAGTGTAGTAAAAATTAAAACAAGTCTTGGAAAAGAGCAATGCTAGAGTTTCTTGCCTGCGCCTAGCGACATTGAATCCCATCTATGGGTTGGTAGACTTCACACACCTTTAAAATTCTCAGGCATGCTGGTTGATGAACCATGAATATACACGTAACTTCTAAAAGTCAGATGTATGCCGTTTGAACTCATTTCTGACCTACGACTTTCGTGGCAAAACCATTCCCAACTGGGCCATAGATTTTAAATTAATAAATAAATGCATTATAACGGTTTCCTTTGCCTGAGTATTCATAATCTGTAAATTTAAATATGGCGGCGCGTGTGACGTAAAATGTCGCAAATTAATATGTTGGCTATTGGCACAATTACGAAAGAGTTACACAAGACGTGTGTAATCAACCGGCCCGGTATGAGCGAACAGATATGTAATGAAGAACAGGGGTTCCAACACACGAATTAACAGCCTTCGTGGCGAGAATTTTCAAATACTAAGGGATGAATTAATGGTCCGTTACTGAGTAGTTCAATTTTCGAATGTTGTCAAATACTAACGAATAAGGTCCGTTACCGAGTGCGGCGGTTCGAATTTCAAATTTTCGATAATCCTCTTATCATGTCATGGGATGGAAATAAGCTCGGCTTATCAAGATTACATCTGCTTTTCACATTTGGTGATAGATCAGTGTTGCAGCGCGCGGGTGGCTGTGAACGAAAGGTCGCCGGCTCGATACCCCGCACCGAGACAAATGTCAAGTATAATTATTTGTTTGGATGCTGATCATCCAGTTTTGACTTATTAGGGTAAAGGCTATAGCTGTTGAGTGATTAATTAAAAATCCTAATGATCCATAGAGAGTACCTTTATACACCTGCCACCGTAACTATTATTATTATTCTGGCACGGCAAAGTGACCACACTGCACCTGATGGTAAGCGCAGTGCCGTATAATAAGAGTATCAAGTGGCGAGAGACAATCTAGCGTAGCGTAGCGTAGTAGCGGGGGATAGACTGTCTCTCGCTACTTGATACTCTATCTGGACGGCACTGCGCTTACCATCAGGTGCAGTGTGGTCACTTTGCCGCGCCAGAATAAAAAAAAAAAAAATCTATCCCTTGCTATTCAATGCAATCATACCGGCCTACTCCTTCACAGTACAGCATGGGGCAAGAAGGTAAAGAAGCGGTCGAGGGTCTAGTGTCGGAGTAACTCCTGTAAGATAGGATCAAAGGCAGGTAGCGTATTAAAGATCGGCACCATCTACTTTTATAACATTTGTACATTATTTGTAAACACTTAAACATTTTATTGAGAGAGAATATTTCACATTTAACATTTGGTAATGAAGCCCTATTAAGGTGCACTATTTGTGCTGTTTTTAACAGACTTAAAAAAAGGAGGAGGTTAATAATTCGCCGGGATCTTTTTTTATGTATGCTACCCGATTACTCGAAGACGGCTGGACCGATTCGAGAAATTATTTTTTTGTTTAAAAGGGTATACTTCTCAGGTGGTCCCATTGGCACCAAGTCAGGATCTGATGATGGGATCTCAGAAAAATCAAGGGCAACCCTTAAATTTTATAATGACTCATAATTTGTTTTTTATTGAAGTCTGTGTACTTTTTATGAATTAAAAAACTCTTTTATCGAACTGCGACTTTGATTCGGTAGTACCATTCCTAACTAGGTTAGGAATATATTAAATAATATAAATGTAAACTATATTATATAAACCTGTTATGTATTTCTGTTCCTCGGCGACTACTATAACTTAATGTCAATAAAAGGTCAAAGTATTTTTCTTAGAAGCAACACTAACATGTTCTTAAGAATTTGTTTTTTACCTGTTCGTTTTAAAACCGTTATTATACTTGAGACATTGTTTTACATTATTCTTTGAATTTAATTGTTTTATTATCGTTTTTAAATCACTACGTTTATTTAATGACAGCGTATACAAATTAAAGAGATCCTGTGTTCGATTCAAGATAGGCAATAGACATATGTGTGCAACATATTACATGGTAATATTCAGCTTCAAAGAGAATGGTTGCTCCTTATATTTTTGTTTTAACTTGGCATAGCAATGTGATCTCACTGCAAGCGATGGTAAGCGCAGTGCTGTCCAGGTAGATAATCAAGTAGCATACACATGCGCACTCACGCCTGTAATCCCCGAAGGGGTAGGCAGAGGTGTAACTAGTACACCCACATTTTTCCGAGCTTAACACCGTCCCAAGACGTGATAGAGCGAGCCTACGTTATATCGGGCACAATTCCAGACTTCAAGCTAGTACTGAGTGTTTCGTGATAGAAATACCAAATATCACTTTACCCTACCCGGGGATCGAACCCGAGACCTAGGCACAATTAGTCGTACCGCGTACCTTGATACAGTCATGCTGACCTGCTGAGTTGCTTCTTCACTATACTGTTAGACGGGGTTAGGCCTTAGTCCACACGCTGGCATAATGCGGATTGGTAGACTTCACACACTGAAATTCTTATGGCAAATTCGCAGGTACGCGGGATCCTTATGTTTCCTTTTCCTTGGTTTAAAGCGATAATTAACAATAAATAAACAATAAAATTTGCTGGTGGTAGGATATTCATATCCGCCCGGATAGGGACCACCGTACACAGGGTGAAAAACCCGCCATAGTGGCACACGCAAGTGTGTCGCGTTCCGGGATCAGCCAGTGTACATCCGGTTTTTTGGGGGTCTAGAGTTGGGGTACAATGTTGGCCATTTTGAAGCCTTCTAAGTACTCTGACAATAGACCCTCGACCGCTTCTTCACTTCCTTGCCTCATGGCGTAGTGTGAGTAGCTACACATCAGGACGGCATGATTGTGTTGAGTAGCGAGGGATAGATTGTCTCTCGCTACTTGATACTCTAATTGGACGGCACTGCGCTTACTATCAGATGCAGTATGGCCTCTTTGCCGAGCCAGGATAAAAAAAAACTTAATAAAAAACAGAGGTGTTTGCAATTTTAACTGCTTTCGAACCACCACTACGGAACTCTAAAAATGTACATAAGTAATAAGTATTTACTTATAGTTTCATCATTAATACACGAGTTAAACTTTAACCCGGAACCGTGTGTAATAATAAAAAGTGATTGCAAACATTAATTATAATAGTAGGTAAATAAACAGAGCTTCTTGATCACGCAATGTCCATATTAAATTACTGATAGACCGAAGTAATTGACATCGGTTTTTTTTGTCTATGGATATTATTATTATACATACATATACACTCACGCCTGTAATCCCCGAAGGGGTAGGCAGAGGTGTAACCAGTACACCCACTTTTCGCCAAATTTCGGTCCCTTAATGTGATAGGGGGCGAGCCTATCGCCACACCGGGCACAAGTTCCAGACTCCGGGCTAATACTGAGAATTTCTAGATAGAAAAACCCAATACCACTTTACCCGACCCGGGGATCGAACCCGAGACCTCAGCACAGCAGTCGTAACGTATGCGCAATTACAACTGCGCCACCGATGCAGTCGGAGGATATTATTATTATTGTTTATAAAAAGCTGACCTTAAAACGCATAACACGGCCAAGGGACCAAAAGCACCTGATGGTGCACAGTGCCAATTAGAGTATCAAGTAACTCGACACAATCATGCTGGTCTGCTGAGTAGCTTCTTCACATTAAGTGTAAAGGACCTAGGATCATAGGAAGGAGGAACGAAGAAACACGGTAGTTGACAAACTGTTCCACAGCTTGATGGTGTGTCAAAGATAAGAATTTGCTCTCCTCTTGGTTCGGGCTGGGTGTCGGGGTAGTAGACACCACGAAGCTGTGGCTCCGCAAGCCAGTACGCGTGGTTCTGGTATGGAAGGGACAGGATGGGATTAGATCAAACAATTCTTTGGAGCATTCGCCATGATACAGGCGGTAGAACACGTATTTTAATGTGTTGCTAGATAAAGCGTCACTCACGTCATTACAAATGACGTCACAAGAGCATCATACAGACTCCATACAAATACCCTATTTTATTTTGCTAGAAAGAGACAAAGTATCTCTTTCTAATCCTATGCTTATATATCGGATCTTTATTAGCCAATCCTTTTCACTATTTCACTATACGTATAACATTTAATTATATTTTTTACTTAGCCTATTATTTTTAAGAAACTATTAGTTAGCTGGTGGTAGGATATTCATATCCGCCCGGATAGCAACCACCGTACACGGGGTGAAAAACCCGCCATAGTGGCACACGCAAGTGTGTCGCGTTCCGGGATCAGCCAGTGTACATCCGGTTTTTTGGGGGACTAGAGTTGGGGTACAATGTTTGGCCATTTTGCGGCCTTCTGAGTACCCTGATAATAGACCCTCGACCGCTTCTTCACCTTCTTGCCCATGGCGTAGTGTGAAGGAGCAGGCCGGCATGATTGTGTTGAGTAGCGGGGGATAGATCGTCTCTCGCTACTCGATACTCTAATTGGACCGTACTGCGCTTACCATCATAGAGGAAGAGCCCGTGAACCCCAGACCTACGTTATTTTATAAAAGCTGAAAGTTTGTCAGCGCATGCTCCCAACACAGGTAAGAACGATGGACCATTATGAAGTTTGGGTTACAGTGGCTTTGGCAGGTAAGAGTCACTAAAGGTGTGTAAAATACCGATCTAAATACATCAAATAATAAAGTGCGATTTTTTGGTATTACCTTTAGAATATTATTAAAAATCACGTTATTCATCGCCAGACACTTAGCATCGTGGCAACCCCTTGCCAGACACCCTTAATGGTCATGAAATTATAATTTTACTTACGTTATAGTATAAAAGCTGATTTTTATAAATAATACTTGGGTAATAAATAGATGATGTTTCCTCATTAGCCAGACACTTTTGATAGTTCCAACCCCTTGCCAGACAAGCATGTAGGGTAGCTGTAGGAGAGCGCGAGTATGGATTGTACAGTCTTACTATTTTGTAGATTATGATAGTATCAACCAGTCAACAAAGACAGGCCAATAACTGATTTAAAATTCACAATTATTTTCAGTTTAATTATTAATTGTCAGTTTATGATCTAGGAACACATAAGTACTAACAATCACAATGTTATTGAAATAAACTATTATTTAAACTGCAATATAATTTACAAAGTGTTACAACAAAATTAACTTTCTGTATTGACTAAGAGTAGTTATTAAGATTTGTTTAATATTGTAAATTTGAGAAAATTTTAAACTTTTTTGTGGTTACAGCAACACTTAATCTCTTACCATAATATCACTGCCTAATTAGCAGTTAAACAAAAACTTCAAATATTAATTAAAGTACCATCAGTTTTAATAAAACTAAAAGATGAATTACCATCAGATTTTAACACCAGAAATTAAAACAAAAATCAATAAGGTAGGAAATAGAACATGGTATTTTTAACTTAATGAATTGTTTAGTTTATCAGAATGAACAAAATTAAAACTCATGCTGTAAATTTTAAAACCAGAAGCGACTCACCAAATTTTAAATATATCCATAGGAACATGACCTATGTAGGTAGGCAGGCAAACAACCAGCTATCTCAGTACTTGCACTACCAGAGAACCGCCTCAACAACTCAACAGCGCCAGGGGACACCATCCACAGCAAATGGAATTTTAACACCAAAATCATTAACAGTAAACATTGACACTTAATTTTGATTATCGTTTAAACGATTTAGTTTGGAACATAAAATAAATCAAAATGATTTACAAAACTTAAGGGACTTACTATAATTTATAAACATAGCACATCCAAATGATTCTCAACATTCGCAACCTAGAAATTTACTGGAGACTAGCAAATTTACAGTACCATTGAGCACATTTTACCACGTGTAAAGCGGTAGCATATTACACTTTACCATCACTATTTTATTTCGGATGATAGAATTTCATTAATATATAAATTTTTGCACAACCTTTTGTTTTATGCACTTTTTTGCACAACCCAAAAAAGTGCATAAAACTAATGATTAATGTTTTCCGAACTCTCAAACAACAAAAATAACATGTTACGAGACTGTAGGATTTGCATCACCTGATTTACGATAGTGGATGTCGAGTTCAATCCCACTTCTGATATCCGGGTTCTATGTGTTGTGGTCAGAATGGCTGAGGTCATGACGTTATCATAGGTCATGACTATGAGAGTTATTTATCCTTCTTTGATCTTCAGATAACCAGGATGCATAGCGTACGATAGTTCAGTAGAAATAACACACTTTCTGTTCATTGTTTATTAAGCTACACCGGTTCGGAATGCAGTTATCCACTAGGAAAGAAGCCGGCAATAAAACCTGTAGTTGCTCTTTTAAACATATCACTTTTACATCAGTTGACAATTACACTTTTTACTTATTCAGTCCAATAATTAACAAAAACGACAACCGGCCTTCAATAATAATATTTTTACATTGTATTTTAACCTGTTATTGACATAATAATTTTTTTTTTAACAATTTAAGGTAGTTGTAGCATCGAATGTATTTTCTTAAAATGTTTTTAAAATTTACATAGACTATCAGTAGAAATAACAACTGCGCAGTGAGGGACCGTGGTAGACTTAACTCGCTATCTCACCCATATGCATACTGCCTCGCGCTCTCCTACAGCTACCCTACATGCTTGTCTGGCAAGGGGTTGGAACTATCAAAAGTGTCTGGCTAATGAGGAAACATCATCTATTTATTACCCAAGTATTATTTATAAAAATCAGCTTTTATACTATAACGTAAGTAAAATTATAATTTCATGACCATTAAGGGTGTCTGGCAAGGGGTTGCCACGATGCTAAGTGTCTGGCGATGAATAACGTGATTATTAATAATATTCTAAAGGTAATACCAAAAAATCGCACTTTATTATTTGATGTATTTAGATCGGTATTTTACACACCTTTAGTGACGTTTACCTGCCAAAGCCACTGTAACCCAAACTTCATAATGGTCCATCGTTCTTACCTGTGTTGGGAGCATGCGCTGACAAACTTTCAGCTTTTATAAAATAACGTAGGTCTGGGGTGCACGGGCTCTTAGACCATCAGGTGAAGTGCGGTCACTTTGCCGTGCTAGGATAAAAAAAAAAAAAAAAAAAAAAGCTGTGTTTTTATCCTGGAACGATAAAAAAACACTATGATTGGTGGTATGTAGGTAGGTACAGCACTCACTAAATAGGGAGGCCTTGCTATGACTGTCAATCCCGGAGAATTTGTTTTTTTTAAGTTTTTGGGCGAATCTCCTGAAGTATGAAGTTGATATCAGCAAGCCAAAGATTCAAAGTCATCTTTGGAAATTAAAAGGTCATCGCAATCAAAATTAACATTGCTTAATAGATACGTCTAATAATCGATTTTATACAAAAGTTAATATGAATTCAAATTTAATGAGCGAAGCCGCTGAGATAAAAAACCTACGTTCTCAAACCATTCTTTGAGGAAAACATAACTTGTCACGTCGCTTTAGCGTGTGGCAGAGGTCACACACACCGTACAGCCTTAGGGCAATTCATTATATTTATACAAAACAATATACATTTAATAAAAAATAATACTAGCCCTGTATTAAACATTGGCCCACTGCTGGGCACGGGCCTCCTCTACTAATGAGTGGGGTTAGGCCTTAGTCCACCACGCTGGCCTAATGCGGGTTGGTAGACTTCACATACCTTCGAAATCCGCATAGAATTCTCTGATATGCAGGTTTTCTCACGATGTTTTCCTTCACCGTTAAAGCAAACGATAATTATCATTTAATACACACATAACCTTAGAGAAGTCAGAGGTGTATGCCACTTTTGTTTCGAACATACGACTTTCGTATTGGCAGTCCGTACCGCAACCAACTAAGCTATCGCTGCTATACAAACAAACACAAATATTTTGATTGTTCTACAACATTTATTTTGATAGTTCATGAGTAATCCAGTTTTATTTTATTCTATTTTGTTTCAAAATTTGAAGTTGTGATATCTAAATTCGTCGCGATTAAAGTCGCAACTTCAATTATTAGGTAAACGGAAGTCATTACAAAATTAAACGGCGCCAGAGCTCTAGCACATCTGTAACTTTTCCGTAGCATTTAAATGTTTCGACAGCCTCCGTGGCTCAGCGAGTTGCAGTCTGTGAATCGAGAGACCACAGGTTCAATGCACCATGTCAATTTTTTATGTGATTCACATTTTTTGACTCTGAGTGCTGTGAGACCAAAAGTCTCCCGTAGTCGATACCCATGACCGAGACAGATATGTGAGGGGTCACATTATGTGTGTGACTGTTGGGTGTATTTACTAAAATATAGCTAAGATCTAAATGAGAATATGCGCTATCAGGTCACGAATGACAACGTTATTCGTGAATATCGAAAAATATGAAAAGGCGTCCAATTTTTTTATCCTGGCACGGCAAAGTAACAACGCTGCACCTTTTTTTATGGAAAAATTGGGGCAAACGGGCAGGTGGCTCACCTGATGGAATGTGATCACCGCCTCCCATGAACATCTGCAACACCAGAGGGCTTGCAAATGCGTTGCCGGCCTGATGTTAAGCGCAGTGCCGTCCAGTTAAGGTATCTAGTAGTGAGAAACAATCTATCCCTCGTCACTCAACACAATCATGCCTGCTGTGTACCTTCTTCATACTACGCCATAGGGCAAGGAGGTAAAGAAGCGGTCGAGGGTCTAGTGTCAGAGTACTCAGCAGGCCGCAAAATGGCCAAACATCATACCCCAACTCTAGAACCCCGACAAAACCTGCTGCACACTGGCTGACCCCAGAACGCGCCGCACTTGCGTGTGCCACTATGATAGGTTATTATAAAAAACCTGATATTTACCTAGTCTTAGGTGTCCTGATTTCTACATAAAGAACTATGAAGTTCTCCAACCAACCGTATTTGAATTTTCATTCATTTATATTGACAGCGTCCGTGGCGCAGCGGGCGAGTAGCCGACTGTGAAGCGAGAGTCCATGGGTTCGATTTACACAATGAGATAAATGTTAGTGTGAAAAACAGATATTTGTTTCAGGTCTGGGTGCTGTGGTACCGTTGTCTCTCGTAGTTCTTGATTCTCACGACACAAGACTTGTATCATAGTGTGCGGCCAGGACTATGTGTGTGACTGTTGGGTGTTTATTTATATTCTACAGGTCAGGTCAAGAAGTTGGCCTAAACAAACTAAGGGGGGGGGAGGCAGCACAAGGTCATCCACCCTTCTCCTGGCTCCTAAATCTGTCATCTCGATATTTGGGGCCCAATACCAGATCATTAATGAATACCTTAGCAGACCTGGGACATTTGCAGCCCCTAGCTCGAGTTAGCTTGCCACTGGGTGTGATGATGTCATCTAAACCAGGTCTCACATGCAACCAATGTGGAGAGATCACTCCACGACGCTATTTATAATTTGAACTCAATGCTTTTTAATTTCTTGAACGGACTCATTCAAATATATCTAGCCTTACACGTGATTCTATTTATTATAGCCTGACCCCGACTTACTATTGGAGTGTAGAAATTTCAATTGAATGGAAACGCAATATCACACTTGACGCATACTTTTAAATTCTTATTTAGGACACGTTTTAGGTTTTTGTATAATTTAAATGCGTGAAACACAATTAAAAACGAAATATCTAAGCCTAACCTGTTTAAATACATCATGTTATTTCATTATGAACTAGTTAAACGACCTTGTTACACTATCTGCTCCCAATTTATTCAATATAGTATAAAAAAAAGAAGAACCATTATTTTATTTTAATTTATTCTAAGAACAAGTACTATGATGTTTTGCGATGTGCGGTTAGAGGAAAAAATCATAATAATTTAAAATGCAAGGCTGTACGTCAAACCGCCTTCACCATACCATGTTAAAAATAAAACCTCACCTTTAACGTAGACGACCGCAGCACACGACGGTTGTATCGTTAAAATATTCGAGAACTACACAAAGTCGTTTAGTTAATAAATAAACACAAAACCACACCACAATTTGACACAATTTCGATCACAGATTTTTGACAAATGTCAAATTGTTCGCGCCACTTCAATTCGTTTGCAGCCAGTTCGTTGTTTTTTGAAATGAAGGCACAGGCGACGCGGTAGACGCCGTTGAACCGACTGACTAGTGACTGCTTGCTTGACCACTTTCCAATCTTGCACTGCACTTACAACCCAGATAAATACAACCTATAGAAATTGTTTACCACTAAGTACTGTCATCATAAAGTCTACTATTGTGGTCTTTTTTTAAATGCATCCGCAAAGGAATCTGTTTAACTTAATTAGCACACGTCTTTGAATGTACGTAATGTGTAAGGTTTAAGAACTGATTTCGTATAATAAACAAGAGACACAAATACCTAGATGACACACTTGTTGGATGTCATAAAGTTATGTAAATACCCGTGGTTTTTAAATATTTTACGACATGGTGTTAAGAAAGCCTAGGCATATGATTAGTTACATAAATCATTTCTAGACCGAATTCTTTAAACTATATTTCATAACATGACCTACTAAGGATATCTCGAAGCTTACATAGAGATTATTCCTGTAAAGATGGAGATAAAAATGTCTTACCTCTTTGCAATGATTTTTTAACCTACTTGTTAGCACTTGATGTTATGTTGAGTAAAGAATTGATCCAGTGTTTGTCAATAAAGCGCCCGCGGCGATGGATTACCGACGAATGCAACTACAGAATAATATTTACTGGAATATATTTATGTGTGTATGAATTTTTATTTTTTCGCTTGATTTCACGGTGGGGGAAAATATCGCGAGGAAACCTGGGAATTATACGAATTTCAAAGGTGCGTGGTGGACTAAGACCTAAACACTTTCATTAGTAGATAACGACGCGGCGTTATTGTAGGGTTAATATTATTACATACCGAAGCCAGTATATCTCATTCCTATATCCCCTAAGAAGTACGCACAGGTGCAACTAGTATACCACGGTTCGGAGGGCTTATTTCCATCCCATGATGTGATGACGAGATCGCGAGCTTAACGTCATTTCGAGCACAAATTCCAAATTTAAAATTTTCCACATGTTTTTTCCGTTCACAAAATGGTGATCGTCCGATCTGGGATTTGATCAAAGGACTTCGCCGGTTTCATCTAAGTTGAAGCAACGAGAAAAGCGGAGATTATAGTACATGAGGGGAGACGATAGTTAGTTTACTCTAAGCGTCAATGGAAAGTTTATTGAAATTAATAACAATAGATTTATTGTGTAAGCTGTGATAGATTAGCAAATGCTGATCCGGGTGTCTTGAGTTCTAATACTAGTCAAGTTATGTGTAAGTACCTATAAGAGGCTGTCTACTGAAACTGCTATGGTTCTTATATTATTAATCCTACTACGGCAGTGACCACACTGCACTTGATTGTAAGCGCAGTGTCGTCAAGTTAGAGCAGAGGTCCCCAAACTTTTTGTTTCATAGACCTCTTGCCAATGTTTCGGTTCAGGGTAGAACCTATTGCATTTTTGTAAATTCATCAACTTCAAATGTGTTTTGACTGACGTCAAACTGTAGTGAGAAATATGAAATAATAATAAAAAGCACACATTAATTTTTATTAATAAAAACGAAATTAAAAAGTTGTTTTTTTTAAATAAAATTAAGTACCGTAAGTATTACAATAAGTAAAAAAATAGACAATCGTGGATTCCCGTTTAAATCTCACAGACCCCTAATTCTATTTTTGGATCACATGGACCCCTTGTTTGGTCATCGACGACTCCTGGGGTGGTTATAGACCACTTTGAGTATCATCGAGTTAGAGCATCAGGTAGCGAGAGACAACCATCGTCACTCGCCACAACCATACCTGACTAACTTTATACTACGCCTAAAGGACACAGGATGACACGATGGAGATCATTTTATCCTGTACCTATTATACACGTCCCCATAGTTCGGCACGGGCCTACTAATGAGGGGTTATGTTTTAGTCCACTATACTGACATTACGTTCGCTTAATTCTGTATCAATATCTGGATATAAAAAAAATATTACTTTTTAAATAAATATAAAACTAACAAGCAAAAATAATTGGTTACATTTACATCAATTAATTACATACAATTTAAATTAATTATTTTTGGAGTCGGTTCTGGTGTTGTTTTCTTTACTTTTAGATTCATCAAAACCAAGTATGGATCTATTTAATATTTTTTTGTATGCCTGATTATTCTGTTTTTCCATGTTTTGGCAGTTTCGTATATTCGGACAACATATTTTTCAAGTTATTTTGGTTTTATAACCAAACTACTCAACCGATTTTGATAAAAAATCTATGGGACCAATCTGGAAGTATATTTTCTGTAATAAAAGAAGAATTTTCCAAATCGGTCAATAAATGATGGAGTTCTGAGGTAACAAACAAAAACACGTCGAATTAAGAACCTCCTCCTTTTTTTAAGTCGGTTAAAAAACGATACCCTATTTGTATCGTTAGTTCCTCACAGTCCAGTAAGAAATGCTAGCGCCATCTAGCGTAAAAATGATTACATTTACAGAGTAAACGGCTATTTCTTTTTTATTTAATAACATGAGGAATCTGCACTATACAATTAAAAGTGTCTTTTGTTAGATGCAAGTTGCAATTTCTCTTTCTAGCGTTTCAATAGCTGGTAGGCCATTACCGCTTATACATGCTTCGTATTACTCCTTACAATAATCTTATAGCAAATAATTTACTAGATGTATTTGCCCTTCTTTTAAACATATTACTTTTGTGGCGGCCAAGGCGCACCGCATAATTAAAACGTTAATCGGTTCTGAACCGCGGTAGCAAAGTTTGCGGATGTTTCGTATATAGAAGCTATGAATATCAACGATCACAGAAGTCGTGGTCGGTCAGGCATATCCGACTGAATGGAAATCTCCATCCCTAGAGAAACACTAACCTCTCTTTCCTCTAGAAACTCATAGGCATGTATACAGTTGCGACGTTGTTCAGAAGTGTATATGATCTGGTTTCACTACTATTACTTTAAATATACTAAAAAAGCGCCATAGAGGCTGTCATTTAGCTTGCAAGATTTTAATTACAGACAAACAAACAAGCATGTGAAGATAAAACTTGTAATATGCATTTAAAGTTTTTAGTCGCATCAGGAATGGAATTAAAAGGTGATCTGTCTTTTCCCACAGTCAATTTAGAATCTGTAATTGCAAATGACGTATTTGTAATAATGCGCTCTCTGTCTAGTATGGTATAAGATGCATATATCTTAATGGTTTCTTATGTTTACGCGAATATTATACATTGTAATAAAACGAAATTTACGGATTCTATCGCGGTTTATTTTACTTGTTTAACCCGACGTTTCGAAAACTTTACAGCCTTCATGGTCACGGGGGAGACTGAGTTGTATGTCGTCACGCAAGTATAGTGCAATGTTTCTACCCTCCATATAGTTGATATTAAATTTTTATTTTGTTGTAGTCCGATCTACGCAGAAAGAGCTCACAGTGTCTTGAGGTCTGGCAGTTGATCTTTTGGGTTCCGATTTAATTAAATGTATAATTGGATCCCAGGCTGGTGCTAGCTTCCAACCATCTTCTCTATTGAAATTTGGATGTTTTTTAATTTCAATAGCCTCGCGGATCATCCTAGGCAGGAATCGGTGTTCTTTGGCAAGGATTTGTGGCTTGTCAAATCGAAGATAATGCTTGGAGCCTTCCTCTGAATGTTCAGCAACTGCAGACTTCAAAAAACAGACTTTAAAAAAGTAAAATAAACCGCGATAGAATCCGTAAATTTCGTTTTATTACAATGCATATATCTTCCTGAATCGAACACATTTTTATTTAGTGTTCGGCTCCTAATAAAATTATTATAAGACAATAAAAAATCAGTCTGGTGCGTACCGTCAAGTGAAGGATAAAAGAAAACAACAATGAACAATGTCCGTACAATGTTTATTAAATACATTATTTATATCTACGCCAAACGAGCAAATAGTTTACACAGACAGCCACTTAGGGTAAGTACCCAAACTACATGACCCATTTTTTACCCCCATCCACCCCTCTTTGACCACCCGTAGGCCAAGACCCTCTCCCCTCTAACTTTCAAACAGTAATTCGTAAATATGGTTTGTAAATCATTTTTTGCAGACAGTTAAAAAAATCAATCATATATTTTTTACTTACTCATGTCCATGGATGATAGTCCTCCAGACGTAACATCAATCATATGCGTCAGCGTTGCCACCGGATTTTAAAATGCGCTAAACACTGTGCGCCATATTTGAATATAGCTCGAAAAAGCACTGCGCTTATCATCATCAGTGTGGTCACTCTGCCGTGCCAGGATAAAAAAACAGTGAGTTAAGACTGGCTCGGTGGCGCAGTTGCAATTGCGCATGCGTTATGACTGCTGTGCTCTAAAAACAATTATTCAAAAACATAGAAAGACTTTTTATAATCTTATTTATAATAATAACGAGGTATAATGTCACAAGTGGACACATGACACCTCGGTTCTGATTTAAGCCACTAGAAATGAAACCGTATCAAATCTCCTTACATTTCATGCCGGCCTGGTACTTAGGGCAACTTCAGAGTGTTACTTTTGTGTGACGGTATGCGCGCGCATCTTAAAATTTCACTCTCATAATTTTATAAAGAAGTATAACTTCAAAAAAGTGGCTAAGGGGCCGTTCAAGTATTACGTAACGCAATTTATGAAGATTTTTGAACCTCCCCCCCCCCCCCCCGTAACGCGCCGTAACATTTTTCTGACAGTGACAATTGGTATGAACATATCACTACTGAGATCGGAATAGACCGGGTGAGATGATGACCGGTGATATCCGACACACTTGTATGCGTACTATCCAGCTGCCAACTAGTTCCCTCTCTCCACAACTGTCTGTGCATTTTGAATAAAATAAAAATATATTACATTATTTTTACAATTATTTTTGTTTCATTTTATGACATTTGGATATAAAAAAAACTCATTATACAATGTACAGTGTGACGTGCGACGTGTTGCGTGGGCCGCTTGTGACAAAATATTTATAACTAGTACATACAACAGACAACTTATATGAGATAAAGTAAATTATATTTCAGTATCAGGAGATGAAGATAAAATTATTTTTTAGAGCCGAGTTACAGCCAGCTCGACTGGGGCAATGCTAATGTTCAACAATCAACTTGTTATGTTAAAGGTTAACACATACACAATTACATAATGGTACCACAGCGACCCAGGTATACCAGCCTATAAATCTATGGATGAAAACAAACGCGTTTTTCGTCGAGAAACCTAAGCGAGATAAGAGTACGTGTCCAAAGTTCCAACAGCCCTTTCCAAATATTGTTTATCGATCAAAGCCTCTATACATTTCTTGATCATCGCCACAGACGGTGCAAACGACCCTCTGGCTTGGGAGACCACCTCCTGAATCAATTCTGTATGCCGAAGAACCTTCCTCTGCTTCATTATACGCACAATAGCGGCTTGGAGATACATTTTCCTGTCATCGTCGCAGTGTGCCGGCTCTGTGCCTTCACTGGACCCCCCACCGTTGCCTCCCTGGTGGTTGGGGGCGTTGGCGCACGTCAGTCGCACCTTACTCCGCTTGCAGGTGAAGTTTAAGTTCAAGGATAATGTTCCACTGGATGTTTCGTCTTCGCAGTCGACGTCGCCGGTCGCCAGGAGGAGGCCAGCGTCGATCAAGGGTCGAAGGTGGCGCGTCCAGGAGTCACCGTTCAGCTGGAGGGACTCACGCAGCTCCCTGGCTGATGACTCGTCAGTGTTCTCGAAGCTGAGGAGTAACGCGCATTGGGGTGTTGTGGCGCTGATGTGGTATACCCTGGTAGTGTACCTGTGGACAAAGTATTTTTTTTATCCTGGCACGGCAAAGACCACACTGCCTACTTCTTCACACTACGCCATGGGCAAGAAGATAAAGCGGCGGTCGAAGGTCTAGTGTCAGAGTACTCAAAACATCGTACCCTAACCCTACACCCAGCAAATTAAAAACATGTTTATTGATCATGTAAACATGTATGTACTATTTGTGCAAGTTCTGTATGATTTCTGTATGAGTTCTGTGTGAGTCCTGAGTGAGTTCTGTGTGAGTTCTGAGTGAGTCATGTATGAGTCCTGTGCGAGTTCTGAATGACTTCTGTATGAGTACTGAGTGAGTCCTGTGAGAGTTCTGTGTGAGGACTGTACGAGTCCTGAGTGAGTCATGTATGAGTCCTGTGTGAGTTCTGAGTGAGTCCTGATTGAGTCCTGTGCGAGTTCTGTCTGAGTTCTATGCGAGTCCTAAGTGAGTCCTGTGTGAGTTCTGTATGAGTTCGGTATGAGTCCTGTGTGAGTTCTGTGTGAGCTTTGGGTGAGTTCTGGGTCAGTTCTGTATGAGTTCTGTATGAGTTCTGTGTGAGTTCTGTGTGAGTCCTATGCGAGTTCTGGGTGAGTTCTGTGTCAGCTCTGTGTGAGTTCTGTATGAGTTGTGTGTGTGTGTGTGTGTGTTGCGTGTGCGGTGCACAGACCTGGTGCGCAGCTCGCCGGTGCATAGATGGTGCAGCCAGGCGAGCCGTCGTCCGCTGAACTGCGCGCGGTAGAACGCCTCGAACAGCCTGGCGGGGCGCTCGAGCTGCGCTGGCGGCGCGAGCGGGGCCGTGGCGCCTCCCAGCGGCCACGCGCCCGCCTGCAGCACCTACACACCACACACACCAACCACTTCAACTCAACTCTAATATTTGTGAATCCATGAGATGCTATACATGATTTAGATACAGTCAATCTATATTTTTTTTACCCTGGCACGGCAAAGTGACCATACTGCACCTGATAGTATGTGCAGTGCAGTCCAGTTAGAGTATCAAGTAGCGAGAGACAGTCTATCCCCCGCTACTCAACACAATCATGCCGGCCTGCTGTGTAGCTTCTACACACTACACCTAAAGGACCCAGGTTCTTTCACTATGTTTTAACTCTAGCGTCAATTACAACTGCGTCACCGAGGCATTCATAGACTGAATTATACATGGACACAACAATAAACTGGCAAAGTGTTACCAACATTAGCGCTGATGTTCGGTGCAACACGCGGTGATTGAACCGAGCATCAGCTGATATATTTATAATCAGCATGTATGTACTATGTACCTGTATGAAGAAGCCGGTGTTCATGGTGAGGTCATTGTCCCGCAGATGTTGTTGGAACTTGCCGTTGAGGTCAGCCGACACGGCGACGTCGGTGAACATGCGGTGCAGCTTGTTCGTGAACTCGTACCCGCAGGCCGCCTTCAGACGGTTTATCATGGCCTCCTCCTGTAACAAACGGATAATATTTTTTGTTATAAAGAAAGAAACTATTTAATAATAAAACTACATGGCACATGCATACATACACTGACGCCTGTAATCCCCGAAGGGGTAGGCAGAGGTGTAACGAGTACACCCACTTTTCGCTGAATTTCGGTCCCATAATGTGGTAGGGGGCGAGCCTATCGCCATACCGGGCACAGATTCCAGACTCCGGGTTAATACTGAGGAATTTCTAGATAGAAAAACCCAATATCACTTTACCCGACCCGGAGATCGAACCCGAGACTTCAGCACAGCAGTCGTAACGCATGCGCAATTACAACTGCGCCACCGAGGTAGTCTATAATATAATTATATAATTATTTCATTTAAAATAATCAAAAATACAAAATAGTTACTAAATTAGTTTAATACGACAGTAGATAGCGTAATTAAAAATTAACAATACAACAAATTAGCTGCAGCCCAAAAAGCCCTTTAGTAGATCTGCCCCTGTTTTCAATAACACCCTGTATGATATCTCACCTGTTCCATGGAAGCTGACAGTTGATGGATGAGTCGTCTGGCCAAGGCGCGGGCGTAATACTTCTGGAATACATCCTGTACACGAAAAAATAACCTTCATTATACATATTAGGATTATTGTTATTTATTTAACGATTGTTTCGTAAGGACATCTGTATCCCATTTTAAACTATCTTAAAAATAATATACATGCACATTTGTTTGGGGTCTAAATGAGTGTACAGTACGTGCTTACAACAAGTAATATATTCATTCTACTAAAATACACGCAATAGTTTTTATAGTGATTTTATCTCGTAAAACAAAAAAAAACTTTATACCTCTCCTGTAACTTTCAAAAATGTCGGTTGAATCAAATACCCACCTTATCATCGACGTATTTGAAGACAACAATGGCGGCGGCCAGTTTGTCGTCCGCATCCGCTTCCGGCGGCGGCCCGGCACCTCTCTTCCTGAGCAGCGTGTCGCAGTACCGAGCGAGCAGCTCCGGCGCGCGCGCTGTCTGGTCACCTCCACGGGAGTTCACCACTGCACTGCATGCCTGATGAGTTTTATAATAACACTATTATAAACCACATTCTAACCAAAAACAAGCCCGCTGAGTTTGTTTCGCACGCGCCGGCTCTTCTCAGGCAGGGTCGGGTTTGGATCCGGTGGTAGCTTTTAAAACAAGCGACTTCTCGGAAATACCCATGGTCCATATCAAACCAACATTAATTGACTGGTATTTCCTTGAATAATATTAAAAATAATACTTATAATTAATACCTTATGAATAATTAATTGCTAGTGTATTGATGATGCTATGTATGTATGTATGTATACATAAGCTGATATGCTTTTCTTAAAATGTCTTTACTTTTTTTAATGTCCTGACTTGTCATAAGAGCTATGTAGTTGGCTACTTGATCAATAAACGATTTCATTTCATTTCACACTCGCTGACTCGTTTAAGTTTAGTCACGTAATATCATAAACTAGAAATATATAAATGTAGATATTCATTCGTTTTAAACTACAAAACAGAAACGAAATTAGTCTTATACGACAATAGATGGCGTAATCCTAAATTAGCAATACAACAAATTAGTTGATTATACTGTCAACAGATGGCACTGTTCATTTTTCATTTTTGGCAAAACCTACAATTTTAAAACCTTTTTCTACTTTTCGTCAATAGCGACAAACATAAGCTTTAAAATAGTGTTTGAATTATTAAATTTAATGAAGAATCACCGACAAAAAAAACCTGTGAGAATAAATATACAGATGATAGGATCAGTATCTGCCATACATTAAGTTGGCCACGGCTTCATTCACGAAAATTCGTTCTCCTTACTTTAAAAATGACAGACTTCCATAAAATTTTCATAAAAACAGAATTGTATACAGAAAATACAAAATGTTCGCAAGCAACCCAATCAGCTGTTTTATTATAGTGCAATAGTGCACGTCGCGCGTCGCGCCGGGTCAAGGTCTCAGGGTCAAGGACAAGGACACGTACCTTATCCAACGCCCCTATGAAAGCTTGCGCTCCGTCGAACACTTCGGTGAACAATTTACTGTACTTCCCGTGCAGAGAGAGCATTGCGTTCACGAAGTGTGTGTGGGCCTGCAACAATACGATACCATTATACAGGATGTATTTATAAACAGGGATATACATAATACCTGAAATGTATACAGCTTGCACCAAAGGATATACATGGTGTAGCATGTATTATTACTTTTAATTTTATTGATTTTTTTATTTGCTTAAATTGCTGCATTACTACGGAGCAGCGCTGATGTCTGAAATACAGATTCTGCATCTAGTTCAGACACAGATGCACATATTTATATTGGTAAGCATTTTATATTGTAAATAAATAAATTATTATTATATTATTATTATAGCATAGGTTTTATTTAGAATTTTACTGTACATAGTACTGTGATGCGTGGAAAGGTGGATGTGTCATTTCGTATAAGATAAGCTATTTCTTCGCACAATGACATTATACAGATTGTGTCTGATTATATAAGTGGAGTGTTGCGGCCTTCTGAGTACTCTGACATTAGACCCTCGACCGCTTCTTCGCCTTCTTGCCCATGGCGTAGTGGGAAGAAACAGGTCGGCATGATTGTGTTGAGTAGCGGGAGATAGATAGTCTCTTGCAACTCGATACTCTAATTGGACAGAACTGTGCTAACCATCAGGTGCAGTGTGGTCAGTTTGTCGTGCCAGGATAAAAAATATGTATTTTCCACGTGCCAGGATAAAAAAAATCATTAAAACTTGTAAATTATGTACTAAAACACTTTAAACTTTTTGGCACTCTGGGTATATACACAAAGACAAATATATTTTCGTGTCTTGGTTTTCATCGTAGTCCCTTGTAGTTGATACCCACGATACATGACCTAGTATGAGTAACTGTCATATATATTGAGATATACTGGGTGGTAAAGCAAGTCACCTCATCATGATGTTTGGCGGCCCGCAGCAGGGCGCGTCCCTCCGCCTCGGCCTGAGCGCGCGCCCCCTCCACCAGGGGGCGGAGCGCCGCAGCACCCAGCGGACGCACCAGCTGGTACATACGCGACAGGTCTTTGCGACGCTGTCAACAAATAAATACAACTAAGAACTGTTTTTTTATTATTAAGCCTCTTTATTTCCTTATTTAAGTAATTACAATTTATTTCACAATATGAAATTTAATACTAGTATCTAAACATCTATACACATACATACATATACACAGACACATGTATACATATATACACACTAATGTATACATAAACAGACATCCACAACTAAAAACTGTATTATCCCTTAATTATACATGGTGTTGCATAAAAGTGGTATCTGGAAGTATTAGTGACTCGGCAAAGATGAAACAGTTTCTTGGTAGGTAATTAAACTTTACGATTTACATAGAAATATCCGCTTTGACTTAACAGTGTGGATATTAAATGCCAAATCGGCAATCGCAATATTACCTTAGTTTTCAAAACACATAAGCTGAGTTTGTGCCCGACTTGGCGATTGGCTCGCTACTTATTACATTTTGTACCTGTTTAGTTAGAGATAGATACAAAGTGAGATTATCCTCTCATGTATCACAAGGACACTGGTGATCGGAAAAAGGTAATAAGTAGCGAGTAAACATACAAACCAAAATCTACTTTACTTCTATAATATTAACGTTACAAATACGCTTAATACGCACGTCAATAAAGGCGAGTATTGTCAGGCCAAATATGGCCAGATGATACTTGAGTAGTAAAATTATTTAAAACATTAACTCTTGTATATAACCAGTCATGTATTAATGATTTGCCGACTAGCCGTCGAACACTAGCAACACTCGCCGTTCTTACATGCTATTTTTAACTTTAATATTATGAAAATAAAATTGATTTTGGCTTGTATTTACCCTACATATTACCTTTTTCCGAACACCGGTATCCTTTTGATTGAGAGGTTAATTTAGAAGCACCCTCTTTTCAAAATTAAATATTTTAAACAAAACCGATGTAAAAATCGAGTATAAATATTATTTTTGTATCATACGAACCTGTTCAGCATCAGGATGGTCCTGGCACGCCTCCCTCAACAGTCTCTCGATGTCGGCGTGTAGTGCCGGCAAGTGGGCAGCCACTGCAGACTGCTCGTAACAACCCCTCACTGCCTCCGAAGACGACGGATGGAGGAACCGGTTCCCCAGCGAGATCTCGCGTTCTAGACCTGGGCAGGAGGAGCTAACCAGTGTCACACTCATCAGACAAAAGAATGACATTAACAGCAAGGGTAATACACGATTTTTTGGTACTTAATCAACAAGTTACATTACCTAAAACCTATTATCGAAAGAATTTAATGAATCTGAATAAAAATAAGTAAATTAGACGCCATTCAAATCTGCTGGAAGCGATAATTGTCAAATGAAAGTAAAAGGATACATGATATGGGCCGTGACGTCACCTCTCACAGCCATTACTGTGCCGTTGTGCGAGGGAGATAGTGATATGTTCCCACTACGCACACATTTATGCTTATACCAATATTGTGACTTCAATTTTCAAGCAAATTTGATTCTGTTTTCTCAAAACGGTTGCATACCGATATCTTCCGTCGCTATATCTTTTTTGTGTTTGTATTAAGTAATTATTAAATAAAAACCTAATAATTATAAATATTTTGCATATTCTCAAAATTGACGGCAAGCTGAATGGATTGACAAAAGTTTTAGTTTCATATGTGATCAGGAAGTGCCTCAAAAATCACTGAAATGATGATGATGTGGGCAATTACATAGCTCTTATGACAAGTCAGTACATTAAAAAGGAAAAGAAAAAAAAAACAATTTACAGAAAGCATATCAGCTTATGTATACATAGCATCATCAATACACTAGCCATTTCCTTATTAATTTATGTTTATTATTATTCAAGGAAATACAAGTCAATTAAAAATAATATATATTTTTTAAATGGGTTTGATATAGACCATGGGTATTTCCGAAACCCTAACCCTAACCCGGCAGCGGCTTAACGGTAGGCAGCGGCTTTGCTTTGCCCTGGTATTGCAGAAGTCTAAGGGTAGTGGTGACTACTAACCATCAAGTGGCCCGACTGCTTGTCTGCGTATCGAGATAGTAACAAAAAACCTGTGTCCAGTATCTGTTACCTTCTAGCACGTGCTTCATGTAGTGCGAGACGTCTCCGTGCTGCAGCAGGGCGGCGGCGAGGCGCGCGTGGTGGGACGCCGCCGCCGACAGGTACGGCTCCAGCACCAGCTGCTGGTACAGCGACAGTGGCGAGCGGACGCGGAAACTGCGCACCTGCGGGACATTACACAACCTGCTGGTGGTAGGATATCCATATCCGCCCGGTAGCGATCACCGTACACAGGTTGTAAAACCAGCCATAGTGGCACACGCAAGTGTGTCGCGTTGCGGGATCAGCCAGTGTACATCCGGATTTTGTTAGGGGTCTAGAGTTGGGGTACTCTGACACTAGACCCTCGACCATGCCGCGTTCCGAGATCAGCCATTGTACATCTGGATTTTGTCGGGGGTCTGGAGTTGGGGCACTCTGACACTAGACCCTCGACCGCTTCTTCACCTTCTTGCCCATGGAGTAGTGCGAAGAAGCAGACTGGCATGATTGTGTTGAGTAACTGGGGATAGATTACTTCTCACTGCTCGATACTCTAATTGGACGGCACTGCACTTACCATCAGGTGCAGTGTGGTCACTTTGCCGTGCCAGAATAAAAAACAATCAAATTATAGCTCAATGTATGTTAATTGTTGCCTTATTGTAAAAGGAAACTTATGACCTATTGCCATTCATGACCCCCATAAGACTGATGAAAATGTATATACAACTTACATGCACGGTGCTGTGGATGGCAGTCCGCAGCGTGTCTGCGTGCTGCGGGTCCGGGGTTTGAGTCCGTGCGGCGTCCAAGGCGCTGACTATGCGTGACGTCAGCGCCGTGGCCAGCGGTCTGACCAGCACCCGCTCCCATATGTCCAGACCAAGCTCACCTACCTGTGACACAGTTGATACAGGATGTTTGATTTGTGTACATGTATAGGTGTTCATTTTTAGGATATACACAAGTAATACAAGTTTGGGATCACATCATTGCAAAGATATAGTTAAAACTAGCTGTTGCTCGCGGCTCCGCCTGCGTGGAGGTTATATTCGGGAGCAGAAGTATACAGTCCAAGAAGTTGTCTTCTGCAATGAGGCACCTGTAGCGATTGTCAAGCCTCTCAGGTGTTGTCGTGCCTGAATCTTGAGATTGCATCTAAAGAATAATACCCCATAAGTTTAACCTCAATTTGCCCCTTTTAGTGATGATTTTTCAAAAACGTTGAAACACGTATATCTTTATTTCCTACCAAAAACCTAAATATGAATTTGCAGATCCCTAAGTCGAAGAATTATTGATTTCCCATACAAATTTTGAACTGCTATTTGACCCCTTTCAAGGTTGTTTTTTGAGAAAAAAGATAGCCTATGTCCTTCTCCAGGATATAATCTATTCCCTTACCAAATTTCATTACAATCCGTTCAGCCGTTTAGTCGTGAAGAGGTAACAAACAAACAAACACAGTTACTTTCGCATTTATAGTATTAGTATGGATTGTAGAAATATTTTTTTACTATTCTTTGTTTTATTATTTGGAGAACAACCGAGACAAAAATATGGCCAAGGTTTGCACAACAAAATAAATATAACAGAAAATCACCGGTAAAATATCTTTGTCGATTTTGATTTGAAATAAATTGTCAGCCTCCTTGCCATTCGAGTCCCGCACCCATACAAATGTTTGTGTGACAGACAGATATTTGTTTCCGGTGTGCGACAAGTATAATACATCGCTGATATTTTTAATTATTATTTTTTGTATCCATCATGCGGGATCCTTTGAAACCACTGCACACCATTTCTTTCATTCACACATTTTGCTCATAGACAACGTTAGTGAGTTTAAAATTAACCCAAATAAAATATTTATATAGACTAGCAATAATGATGGATCATCTAAAAAAATTCGTACTCGTAATCTTATAAACTGACCTCGAGCTGCCTGGAGTCATGTTCGGGACAACTGACGGTAGCCGCAGAGCCATATATTATTTCAGCGTCTGGTACCTGATGGTAAAGACAGGAAAAAATATATTATATATGAAGTAAGTAGTGAGGCGAATTCAAGCTAAATTACACTTTATCACAAGAACATAAGGTTAAAAAATACATGTCAATAAGCGTAGATAAGGCTGTTTTGGTGTGGACAATGGAGTCCATAAGGTGTTTCACAGGTAGACTCACACCAAGAATATTTTTTATTGATTTCAGTTCCAAAGTTCGTTTTTTTGGCGCCAAAAATAAATCAAAGACATATACAGAAGTAGCAAAGGTGCTTGCTATGCAATATTTTTAAATAAACTTCTGCACATCTAGTTTTGTTCTGCAATAAATTCAATTCTGGCCTAAAACTGCCACCTGGCATTAAAACAAATATTTTATACGTTTTATCCATTTTTATATTCAACTCACGCTTGAGCAAAAAATTTTTAGGAAAAAATGAAATATTTTCTGTATTTTCTGAGGTATAAACTATCTCAGTTAAAAACATGACATTTTTATAAAAATATAGGTGAAATCACATTACCTTTTGCCTCTTGACATGCTGCAGGTTGAGATATGAGTACAAGCTGTTGAGATAGGCCACACCCTGGCTGTACTCTCGCCATGCCGTCACATATCTGGAACGGAATAAAAACGCTAAATTAATTAAAATTGAATTTCAAAACAAATTTCAAAGAAATGGCACACTTGTATATTCAGCTAAACAGTGGGGATTTTATTTATTATTTGATATATATTTTTCCTATTTTTTTTTTTTTTTTTTTATTCTGGCGCGGCAACGTGACCACACTGCGCCTGATGGTAAGCGCAGTGCCGTCCAGATAGAGTATCAAGTAGCGAGAGACAGTCTATCCCCCGCTACTCAACACAATCATGCCGGCCTGCTGTTTAGCTTCTTCACATTACGCCTAAAGGACCCAGGATCATAGGAAGGAGGGAACACGGTAGCTGGCAAACTGTTCCACAGCTTGATGGCGCGGCAAAAATACGAGTTTGCGAACCTCTTGGTTCGGGCCGGGGTAGTAGATACCACGAAGCTGTGGCTCCGCAATCCAGTACGCGTGGTTCTGGTATGGAAGGGAGAGGAAGGGATAAGATCAAACAATTCTTCAGAGCATTCGCCATGATACAGACGGTAGAACACGCTAAGCGAGGAAACATCCCTACGCAGCTGTAGCGGCTCCAGGCTGTTACTCACGTCTGCATCATTCACAATGCGGATGGCCCGCCGCTGCAACCCATCCAAGGCATCGAGAAGGTACCTTGCAGAACCGTCCCAGAGGTGCGAGCAGTATTCCATTCCCGGCCGTACCTGCGCTTTATATAAGCGGTAGAGCTGACCAGGCGTGAAAAACCGCCGCACCCTGTTCAGGATTCCGACCCTGCGTGAAGTGGCGGATATTACGCCCTCGATGTGACTCCTTGGATTAAGATCGCAGCGGATATCCATACCTAGGACACTAAGGTCATTCCGCATTGCGAGTGGAACACCCTGAAGAACGGGGATGGGAGAAAACGGAGACTTCTTGCACGAGAACGCGCACACCTGGGTTTTCTTGGCATTAAACTCAACCCGATTCCTGGTACCCCATGATGAGATGAGATCCAAGGTCTGGTTGAGCTCAACGACAAGATCCTCGCGTCTCCTCTCAGTATCCGCCCGGCAACCAGGCGGCTTGCTGCTATAACGTCCATGAACCGTGCTGTCGTCTGCATAGCAATGAATGTTGCCAAGCGAGAACATATCATTGATATGCAGAAGAAACAAGGTGGGCGAAATCACAGAACCTTGTGGTACTCCGGCATTTACTGACATGAGCTGCGAAGCGTGTCCATCAACGAGGACACGTATTCTACGCTCATGCAGAAAGCCGGAAATCCACTTGCACAGGTTGTCGGGCAGACCGTATGCCGGGAGCTTGGAGAGGATGCCAGACCCTATCAAACGCCTTTGCTATGTCGAGACTCACAGCCAGAGCCTCGCCATGCTTGTCAATCGCCTCTCCCCAGTGATGTAATACGAACGCTAGAAGATCACCAGTTGATCGGTTATGACGGAACCCGTATTGGCGGTCATTGATCAACGAGTGATCCTCTAGGTAGCGAACTAATTGGCTGTTTATCAGTCGCTCCATGACTTTACACATCACTGAGGTTATGGCGATTGGGCGATAATTGTTAGGGTCTGACCGATCACCCTTTTTGGGGATCGGCTGCACATTAGCCTCCCTCCAAGATTCAGGCACAATACCTGAGAGGTAGGACGATCGGTATAGGCGCGTCAGTACAGGAGACAACTCCGCTGCACACTTTTTAAGTACAAGCGCTGGGATACCATCATCATACTACTTTACATAATTTATATAAAGATTATTTATTAAATCCCTAATCAATATCACTACACACTCTAAACTACAAATAAGACGAAGCTATACCAAAGTTATAAAAATCTATCAAACTAATAAACTTGATATCTACTGTTTAGGCTCAAGAGTACAGACTCACAAAAAGCATCTGCCTTTCTCGTACAGTCGGATGAAAATATAAATGATTAACAAACCTTGTAAGCAGGCCATCATTGTGATCGTTCTGCTCCAGCGAAGTGGTTCCGTGGACGCGCTGAAGAAGACCAGACACATGCTCCTCCAAGTAGTTTCTGGTGACAAACATAAACACATATACCTGTAATCTCCGAAAGGGTAGGCAGACGTTAACCAGTACACTACTTTTCGCCAAATTTATTACGCTCCCATATTGTGATAGGGGGCGAGCCTATCCTTTTACCTCAGTATTAGTCATTTTTATTTCATTACGTGACATTGACAAAATTTTGGAATCGTTGATCTACAAAGACCAGATATACAAAAGAAGAAGGTAGTAACTGAGGTTTTGTTTTTTCAGTGCCTCGATAAGCAGACGAGCAGACAGGCCACCTGATGGTAAGTAGTTACCGCTGCCCATAGACTTCTCCAATGCCAGGGCACAGCAAAGCCGCTGCCTACCGCCTATTCCCTCACCTGGTCTCATCGTACAGTCGATCGGCGAGAGGTTCAGGATGCGCCACGCACAGAGCGTATACATCCGAAAACCGAGTGTTCCAAACCATACGATCCACCGATTTGAGGCCGACGACCCCTGCTACCTGTACACAAAAATAAATAGTCTCTTACTTTAAAAAATAATTAAACTGCTTACATTAATGCAGCAGACATACACTAGACAATTTTTTATAGTAGGAATGGACTAGGTAATCTCAGGATAACCCGGGATTGCTCTGGAAGTGCCCTAGGAGGTCATTATGGGATTTTATTTAGTAGTGTCAGGTGGGGTACATAAGGGGTAGGGACTGGGTCAAGCAGCTGCCTGGATTGCCATCATATGGCGAGAGGGTGCTTGGTCGTAAGACCAGTTAGTCCTACATAACCGTTTTATTCTTATTACTTTCCAGTGACAAAAAAGGAATGGACTAGGTTGACTGATGTACAGAAATATAGTACTGACAAATGTGCCATCCCATTAAAAGTACAAAGTTACTTACTGTCTCTTTGAGATTGGCCCATGTCTCTTGGAAGTCTATGTTTCTAGGCTTTAAGGACATCATCGGAACTGATTAACATATACCTGAAACAAAATGACAACAATAATTGTTTTGGGTCTGAGAAAGAAAATATATTATTTAGCCATTGTCACTGGCCCAGATAGCAGTAGATACAGTAGTAGACACAGCAGCACAGAACACATTAAGTAAAGATAGTTGGATACATACTACCCAATATACTTATGGAAAAACTTACAGACTACACAACAAAAGGTGATTTTTTTGGTATGACCATTTCCTGAAACACCGGCAATGCTATTGCAAGTCCTCTGGTGTTGCAGATGTTCATGGGCAGCAGTGATCACTTTCCATTAGGTAAGCCTCTTGCCTGTTCGCCCCATTTTATTTTTTGTTGAGCAGCGGGGGTTAGATACTCTATTTGCACCTTACCATCAGGTAAATTGTGGTCACTTTGCCGTGCCAGTATAAATAAAAATACCATAAAAAATTTAGACACCACCACCCACAGACTTCTGCAATCCCAGGGCGCAGCAAAGCCTCTGCCTGCCTTTATATAGATTATTATTATATTTGTGTATTTATTATTGCTCACTTTAATGTGAAAGAATATATTTTAAATAAACCTGCATACTTTATTTCAAAGGTATGTCTGGTCTATCTATTAACTCGTTTTAGTCTAAGGTGTGGATTAAGACCTGCCAGTCTACCATCACCTCTTAGAGCAGTCTTGATGTAATATTACAATGCAATTTTTTACCATGAATTTGCATTGTAATATTACAATACCGCTCTAGAGGTGGTGGTCAGCCAGCTGACCTCTCTTTAGTATGTCACTCACAAACCAGAATAAGCAATGACAATCTGTGTCTACTGTTAAAATTCACAAAAGTATATCAAAATTTGTGCCAATATTGATATTTATAATAGATTGCTAGTTATGATATCATGGGATAGAAATCATCTACTTATTTCAGGATACAGTCACAAGTAACTCAATTTTTTTAGTCCTTTTTCACACACATTACAAAGCAATTTATTTAATATACATAATTGGAATATGACATTAAAAACCACAACATATTTTTATATTACATTTTTTGAGAGCCTCTGTAACAAAGTATAAGTACAAGTAAAGAAATAATTTAGTTTATCAAAGAAAATAACAAAGTTTTGCAATCATTTACTCATATCACTAGATAATATCGAAAGTAAAATCTAGTAACCTTAAATTAGATTTTGAACGCGAGTTCATTAAAAAATAATCGCGTAAATTTAATAATATCGTATATAGGTCATGTTTTAAGCAAGTCATCAAAACATAGTGTTTATTTACAATGTAACACCCAAAAATACCTGCATCTGACACTTGGTGAGATCCCACAAACGAATTCCAAGAACCACTTTCTCGGAGTATGAATAGCAAAAAATCTATAATTGCGAAAAACTACGGCTGTATGTAGTTTTAAAATTTGGCAATGTGACAAAGTACAAGGAACAAAGCCCGTGTTGCAAAAGCCCGGTTCCCGATACGAAATTAGTCAGCAGAAATAACAAAAATAATTCCTATACACACTATGACGTCCATCAAAAATGGTACTTTATTCCATAATGAGCACTCACCACGTTATGATTTTTATCCAAAAATGTCGTAAGATGCTGTTTATCACTGTATTATAGACAAACAACGATGTTATTTATTAAAATTTACAATATTATTCAACAAAATCCGTATCGTAGTCGATTAGCGAGTTTATATTGACATATTACTGCAATGTTGCCATTATATAAAAATTACGTTCCATGTTACGTAAAAAGAAACGAATAATGATTAAATTTAAATATTTATTTTAGCGAATTGAATAATGAATCTGACACAATTTAAATTAATTTTCTTTTACTTTTAATCTAGACCACGCGAAAATAAATACATGCATGATTTATTTTATAAAAAAAATCGACATGATCGTTACCTTAGATTAGTTATCATTCGTCGCCCGCCTTCATGTCTATGTACTCATCAATAACGCTCCGAGAAAGTTCTTAAATTCACAGCAGCCCTGATATATATTTCTGCCCGTACCATGGGCGTTTCCTCGGTAAGGCCGGAGCATCACCGTGGGAGCGCCCTACATCGTCCGTAATTCATCCAGACATCCTTAACTTGAAAATATAAAATTATTTTTATATCAAGAAAATACACTGTACGGATACGCACATTATTATTTTATATACATAATTTCTTGTGATTCATGAGTCAGCATTGCACGACCTACTTTTAAGTATGCTATTCCGCCTTAGAGTATTTAACACTATTCCGCACATCTTGTATCGTATGGTTTAAAACAAATCAGTCGCAATATAGCCCTCTTTTAACATACATAACATTAACATACTTAGGTAAGTATTGGGGAAACAATAAAACATATTCAACAAACAACCCAAGCTTTAATTTCCCACAGGCCACAACATACTTGTAGGGATTTCGACTTGATCAAGACCCCTTACACTATTAGTTTAATAAAAAATATTCTAAAAGCACAAACTAAGTTTGAATATAACATTTATAATAGATTTTGCCAGAACCCAAGCAGGTTATTATTTAAATAAGGAAACGGTTTATAATCAATTATTAAAAAGCGTTTTTGAATTCCTACTTCTTATCGAAATTTTCATTACCCACCATTTTATTACATTTTCCCCACCTCCAAGCAAATGTTAAGTGTGCTCATGCCGTAGCACAGCCACCACTGTCACCGCCCAACAAACACTTGAAGAGTGTCCAGTCTGAGTCGATGAACGCTGCGCTCAGAACAAACGTTGATAGACAGCTTTCGTCGCCAAACGAGAAACAGGTGCTGGGTTTGGTGACTGAACCGGTGCCCCCGCCCTATACATTGAGGGCTCTGAAGAGTTCCACCACGATATCCCCCATCTTTCGTCTACACTAATATTATGCAGATGAAAGATATGTGATTGTTTTTTTGTTTGTAATGGATAAACTCAGAACTATTTACCCGTAAAAAAATCTTTCACCCATGGAAAGCTACATTATTCGGAGTATTTTTTTTATACAGGCACGGCAAAGTTACCACACTGCACCTGATGATAAGCACAGTGCGGTCCAATTAGAGTTACGAGTAGCGAGAGGCGATCTATCCCCCGCTACTCAACACAATCATGCCGGCCTGCTTCTTCACACTATGCCATGGGCAAGAAGATGAAGAAGCGGTCAAGGGTCTAGTGTCAGAGTACTCAGAGTACTCAGAAGGCCGCAAATTGGCCAAACATCGTACCCCAACTCTAGACCCCCGACAAAAACCGGATGTACACTGGCTGATCCCGGAACGCGACACACTTGCGTGTGCCACTATGGCGGGTTTTAAACCCTGTGTACGGTGGTCGCTATCCGGGCGGATATGAATATCCTACCACCAGATATAACGGAGTAACATGAGCTATCTTTTATTAAAAAAAACTCAATCCCTACCCGAAAATAGTAAATAATAGCAAGCAAGTAACACAAGGTGGTTGCTGGTGGTAGGATATTCATATCCGCCCGGATAGCAACCACCGTACACAGGGTGAAAAACCCGCCATAGTGGCACACGCAAGTGTGTCGCGTTCCGGGATCAGCCAGTGTACATCCGGTTTTTTGGGGGTCTAGAGTTGGGGTACAATATTTGGCCATTTTGCGGCCTTCTGAGTACTCTGACAATAGACCCTCGACCGCTTCTTCACCTTCTTGCACATGGCGTAGTGTGAAGGAGCAGGCCGGCATGATTGTGTTGAGTAGCGGGGGATAGATCGTCTCTCGCTACTCGATACTCTAATTGGACCGTACTGCGCTTACCATCAGGTGAAGTGCGGTCACTTTGCCGTGCTAGGATAAAAAAAAAAAAAAAAAAAAAAAAAAGGTGACAGCCGCGGCCGGGACAAAGATGTTTTTAAGGCGAAACGGAGTTCGCCGGGACAGCTAGTAATATATATTTATACATGTCCATATATTTTTTTATTGGCATGGGCGATCCCAAGAATGTTTCGTACTGCCGCCGGGGTCATCGGTGTTGTGGAGGGCATTTGGCCCTAGATGAGACCGACCTTAAAGGCTAAAACTGTTACGGCAGCAATCCAGAGTTTACTTAGGATCCTCGGGATCGTCCCACATGCGCGCAGAAACCCGCCGTGGGCTTTTTAGTCGGTACACCGGCGTAGGAAAATAGTTAAGGGCCTCTATCTAGTAGTCCCTAGGAAGAACTGGGTCGGAAGGTCAGTGAGTCCGGCACAACTACATATTTCTTCTTCTGAAGTGGAGAACGTGTAAAATGGATTTTCCCCGCTTGATAAACATCGTCTTCTGTGAAAGTTAGTGAAAACCCCACCAATGTGACTCTTTCTGGGGTCATCTGACGCATTTCATCAGCTTTTTTATAATAATAATAAAGTTATATTTTTTTTTTATTTTTACTATAAATAGGCTTCCGTTTGACTACTATCTCGCCTGATGGTAAGTGATGATGTGGTCTACGGTGGAGCACGCTTGCCTAGAAGATACCTATTCACTCTTGACTTAAAGATACCCAGATTATAACTTTCGGGAAATATAGACGCCGGCATGTGGAAACCGTGTTTTTCCAAGAAAAAATGACAAGTTATCTCTATGCCAAACTTATTACGATCGGTTCCGAGCTTTGAAAAGATCACACAGGCAGACCAAGCCACTTCCTCATGTTCCCCACGCATATGGCGTGAAAGTACGCTGCCACTACATTTATTTTTAAACTTCCGCACACAGGTGACATTTTGATGTCAAGGGACGCATCTGACATAAAAGATACAGAAGTAAGTACATCAACTAAAATGTCAAGGGCTTTATATACGCAGCGACTCGGGCATAACTAATAACTATAAGTATGTATAATATGTTTCCGTATGTTGTATAATACTACATACATATACATACACTGTAATCCCCGAAGGGGTAGGCAGAGATGTAACCAGTACACCCGCTTTTCGCCGAATTTATTTCACCTCATAATTTTTTTCTCCTTTTTCTACCGCGCGAATCAATGACACTTGTTCATTATTATTTATACACAAAGTCTTCCTTTTACTCTTCATGTATACAGTGGAAAAGTTTGAAAGCAACTAAGAATAGTATAACGTTAAGACAACGCAGAGCGATAAGACGGTATTAGGGGTAAAATAACTATATTTATAAAGACCACATATCCCCCGCTGTGCAGCTGCGACCCCCGTTACGCATTTTAGTCGCCTCTGACTGATTGCAGTTTGAATGCGCTCTCTATTCCAAGGTCGAATTCCCCACCCGGATGCAACATTAAAAAACTTTTAAAATTATATAAAATAATTACCTACAAAATCCTTTGTTGCTTTGAAGGTAAATTTATCACCCCAAAACAGGCGGAATTACATCGATACGAAATTAAATGCATAATTGTTGGGCCAATATTTTGTTGTTCGTATGATTCAGGATGCGAGTTCATCATGAATCATTTTTCAAATAAATGTAATACTGGCAACACGTGTTAAGATTTGTAGTGAACAGTGCATAAAGAAGGTTTGTTATTTATTTTTTATATTTTTAAATATTCTTCATTTTTAATAGGTATTATGTGTGTTTATTGATAACTTTTATACGTCTCAGTGGACATATGCTTTTGTGTAGAATTTTTGAATTATTTGTATAATAAAATTAAGATCTAAGATTTTTTTTATTTTTTTTTTATCCTTATACACGTTAGCCACAGAACACTATTACTAGGAGTTGACGTTAGCTCATTTCTTTGAAAAGATCAAACTTTTAATCGTCTTATAACACTGTTCATCAGTAGTTTTGTTGCCTTGATAAATGTTTTCGGATAGACTTATGGATGATGACATGAGCATGGATAAAACTATGGATGGACTGCCTCGGTGGCGCAGTTGTAATTGCTTACGCAGTACGAGTGCTGTGCTGAGGTCTCGGGTTTGATCCCCGGGTCGGGTAAAGTTTACGTGAGATAGATTGTCTGTCGCTACTTGATCTCTAGCTCTTGATCTCTCTCTTTAGCTCTAACTGGAGGGCACTGCGCTTACCATCCGGTGCAGTGCGTTCACTTATTTAGGATGAAAAAAAACTTCATATTGAAATAAAAGAAATGTATGGATTGTATCGCCGTTTATTTTACACTATCTATAAAGTCCGTAAAGTTTTATTTCAAAATACACAAGGTGAAAACTGCCTCGGTGGCGCAGTTGTTGCGCATGCGTTACGACTGCTGTGCTGAGGTCTTGGGTTCGATCTCCGGCTCGGGTAAAGTGATATTGGGTTTTTCTATTTAGAAATACTCAGTAACAGATTGGAGTCTGGAATTGTGCCCGGTATGGCCCCCCTATCACATGGGACCGTAATACATTAGGCGAAAAGTGGGTGTACTGGTTACACCACCTATACAGGCGTGAGTGTATATGTATATACAAGGTATATACAAACGCAGACATTTGGTTTTTCTTGATTTTTTACTTCTGGAGCAGTCGAGCGAAAACCTGGTTGGTTGTTACCCGATTCCAGATAGTAGAGTGATGTTTTGTAAACTGTAAACTCTACACTGTGTAAATTTAAAAATATATTTTTGATTCACTTATTGAGGAGGTTCTGTTTCGGATTATCTCTACAGATTATAAAACAAAGTCCTCTTGCCGCGTCTATCAGAACGTGAAGAATTTAAAATCTACTGAACGGATTTTGATATGGTTTTCATCAAAAGACGGAGTGATTCATGAGGACACTTTAGGGATATAATTCAGCAAAGTTTTGTGTAAACTGGCTGAAGTATGATTGTTGAAGATGTTGAAAATATAATGCCATGGATAGGCTACACACCGCATAAAAAGAAGACTACTTGACTTCTTATCACCAGGTGGCCCGTCAGCTCGTGCTTATAGAGGCAATAAAAACAAGACTAAAATAATATATTTTCGTTAATATTTACGGTCAAACTCAAGGGAATCGTGTGATCAATCAGCAACTCCTGATCTATTACATTTTTTTATATAATAACTAGATGTTGCCCGCGGCTCTGCCCGCGTGAGTGTTACTTTTGGAAGGAAAGGTATACAATCCATGGAAGCATATTTAGCTATTACACCTTTCTATATTTTGCTATCCCATAGGAAGCGTGCATTTTTCCGGGATAAAAAGTGGTGACCTCAAGACATTGTGAGCTCTTTCTGCGTAGATCGGACTACAACAAATAAAAATTAAATATCAACTATATGGAGGGTAGAAACATTGCACTATACTTTCGTGACGACATACAACTCAGTCTCCCCCGTGACCATGAAGGCTGTAAAGCTTTCGAAACGTCGGGTTAAAAAGTAAAATAAACCGCGATAGAATCCGTAAATTTCGTTTTATTACAATGTATAATATTCGCGTAAACATAAGAAACCATTATAAAAAGTGGTCTCATTTTCTGATCCGTAAACTGCCACTATGCAAAAAATTATGTCGAACCCTTGCTCTGTGGAAAAACGGATCTCACGGGACCTGTATTTTTCGGAATGAAAAGTAGCCTATGTGTTATTCCAGACTATAATCTATCTCTGTGCCAAATCTCAACCAGATCCGTCCAGCCGTTGTAGCGTAATTGAGTAACAAACATCCATCCATCCAAACATTCGCATTTATGATATCACACAGTCTGATTACGAAAGTTTTTACTACGATTAGTATGAACGTTATTTACATTTTAATCTAAACATGCTCGGCCGTATAGGTAGGTTCGACATTAGACTATTTGACTATTTCTTTTGGTCTATATGCTCTGCTACTCTTGTTATAATAAATAAACGAGTTATATATTAGTCACGGTCCGTAGACATTGTTGTATTATAATTATTTCAACTAAAAAGTACGTTGATCATAAATTGTCGCTAGACAAGAACGGATTTACGGAATTAACCTCGGCCTTGCATTTCCAAACATTAATTTCGTTTGAAACGTGTACGGCATGATATTGAAATGCTTGTGTTTTTTGTATTAGTCCTAAACACACATAGATAAGAGTCTGGTACTGTTGGAATCAACTACGAAAAACTTTTAACTCAGACCCGGAGAATATTTATGTACAAACGTCCGACCTCTCGCTAAAGCTCTTCCGTAACCTCTCAAGTATCACAAGGACACCGGTGTCCGGTAAAAGGTAATAAGTAGTAAGTAAAAATACAAGCCAAAATCAATTTTATTTCCAATGTAATAAGGGCGAGTATTGCCAGCTCTCGTCCGGTGTCCGAATTATACGTGACTGGTATTTATATTAAATCAGAGTTCTGTGTCCTGAGGGTTGGAATCTTTGACGTCAGTCTCGGTAATTCCGCTAACCGCTGGGCTATAGCTTATTTGCCGTATATTAGATAACAAATAAATCCAATTGTTTGCAGGTAATGCTCTGAAGAATTGTTTATTCATCCCATCCTTCTCTTTCGCACATTCGTGGTGTCTACTACGCCGGCCCGAACCAAGAGGTTAGCTAATATGTATTTTTAAGCTGTGGAACAGTTTGCCGGTCTATGTGTTCCCTCCTTCCTATGATACTAGGTCCTTTAAGTGTGAAGCTACTCAGCTGGTATGATTGTGTCGACTGCCGAGTAGCAAGGGATGGTTACCTCGCTACTTGATACCCTTGACGGCACTGCGCTTACCATCAAATGCAGTGTGGTCACTTAGCCTTATGAAAAAAAAATATTATTGTTCTGATGGCTTTTTGATTAGGTGTTCTACTTCTGTTCTGTTTTACATCACATTCACTTGATAAATGTCTGGGTAAAGACGTAATGAGTATGTTTCGGTATTTCTTCTTTAGATTAGTTAGGAAAGACCATTGCCTTCTTCTCTTAATAGCCCTGTTTTGTAATTGGCCCTCTGTAGGGCACGGCTTTTTCTACTAATAAGTGGTTAGGCCTTCCACCACGCTGGCCTAGTGTAGGTAGACGTCACACTCCTTCGAAGTCCTTATTTAGGCATTTGGCGCCATATAGTTTAAAAATGAGAAGTGACCGTATTTACAGTGTAGATTATAAATTACATTGTTATGATAGGCTCCGTGGTGTACTGGGCGAATAGCCGGCTGCGACACGAAAGGCCGTGGGTTCGATTCCCGCACCGAGACAAATGTTTGTGTGACAGACAGATATTTGTTTCGGGTCTGGGGGTTGTGGGACCGTAGTCCCTTGTAGTTCTTGATAACCACGATACAGGTTTGATCTAGAATGAGTTCAGGACTATGTGTGTGACTGATGGGTGTATTTATTTATTGTTTCAGATGGACATCGCGGAGAAATTACTCCATGACCAAATCTCCCTGCAGGAACCCATGCACCTGGCCATTGAGAAGGGAAACTCCGACATTCAAAAATTTTATAATAATTCTACAATATTCATCACCGGAGGTACTGGGTTTTTGGGGAAGCAGTTAATTGAAAAGCTTTTAAGGTAAGATTCATACTTAAATCTAGGGTAGTTTTCTGTTGCGTGCGGACACCGCAATACTAAAACGCAATAACACTCATCGTCCATATTAAGCTTTAATAAAAAAAACTATTTATTTAAATACTAAACGTTAAAGACATATCAAATATTATAACTCTTTTTTTATCCTGGTAAAGTGACCACACTGCACCTGATGGTAAGCGAGAGACAATCTATCCCTCGCTACTCAATACAATCATGCCGGCCTAATGTTTTCATTTTATTTTCAGATCATGCAATATAAACAAGATATACCTACTGATGCGGCCAAAGAAAGGTAGTCCGGTAAAAGAAAGACTGGAGCAGTGCTTAAGGGATCCTGTAAGGACTATTCTGAATGGGTTTTTCTGACGAATGGAAAGGGTTTTAGCTTGGCAATATCTTTATCCTACTTCTATGTTTTATACTGCTATCAAAATCCCCGCATTTTTCCTGCATAATGTCGTTCCCCAATTTTTCTACCTGGCAAATGCTGAGCCTATGGTTTTTTCCAAATTAAGGAGTAGCGTGTATACTTAGGGTCTTTAATTTATTCCTTTTGTTTGTATTACTCCTTTCGAGTGTTTGTGTATGTCATCTAAAGTGTTGGCTAAATAATGCTGATGTTCTTTCTGCTTACTTGCCGAGTCACTTCAAATCATATAATTTGTTAGTAATTATAATTCATCTATAGAAATTTCCACACTTCTAATTATTCGACGGTTGGCGGTCTGCAAGTGCAAAAAAGTGCACAACTTTGCTAATTCCGAATATGTATATAACTCAATACCGCATCAATTAGCCCGCCAAACGTCGATTATCCTGTACATTTCCACGGGAAGTGGTAGAGCCACGCTGTAGACATATTTGTCTACAGCATGAATGGGCCGGCTCGACCGGGGTAGTACCACTGTCTCACAGAAAACCAACTTAAAGTGACAGTTCACTGTCGCGTATCGTATGGTAAGTGAGATATCCGGAGGCCCAGATTCCCCCTTCCCTTCCCTAATCCCTATTCCTGTCCTTTAAGGCCGACAGCGCATACATGACACTTTCGGTATTGTGGATGTTCATGGGCAGTAGAGATCACTTAACATCAGGTGACCCACTGGCTCGTTTGTCGGACTATACTATAAAAAAAACATATGAAAATAGATGTCGTAAATATGTCTGATTTACGTATAGCTAAATACAGACTCCATTCACTAGATTCTATATATTTTAAGACAGTGCTATCTTTATGATAGGAGTTTTTTTTCAATCTACTTCAGGTATACGATATGTTAAGAGAGAAGAAGCCAGATTTCAATAGCCGCCTGATTCCGGTGGAGGGAGATATAGCGGAACTCAAGCTAGGTCTTAGTTCTCAACATTGGAATATGCTGGTGCAAGAGGTTAGTTCATTTGTAAAGTATTTATTTTACACTAGCTGTTGCCCAAGGCTCCGGCCGCGTGGAGTTTATTTTTGGCAAAAAAATTATACAAGGAGTTGTCTCCTGAACTGTCGCACCTGTACCGATCATACTACCACTCAGGTGTTGTGCCTGAATCATAGAGAGAGGCCAACGTGCAGCCGATCCTCTAAAACTGTGACCCATCAGACAATATGTACAATTATCGCCCAACCGCCTATACGCAGCGCACGCAACGGAAGCTCTCAAAAGGAATAAATTTTCTCTCTTTCTTTTCCCCATGCCAAAAGTTCCCAACGTGCAAGAAGTTTTCATTTCAAAAATATAATATTTCTTTCTTACGATCATAGAAATCTCCTTTGCCATGTCCATTGTTTCAGGTGAACATAACGTTCCACGTGGCAGCTACCACCAAATTCCAGGAGCCTCTGCGCGTGGCCACTCTAAACAACGTTCGTGGTACCAGGGAGATGATACTCCTGGCTAGAGACTGCAAGAATCTAAAGTATGATCTGTTATGGTTTCCTTTCCTCTTTTTGATAACGTCTATCTATACTGTAGCACTTTAATAAATAATAGCAGCCCTGTATTCTACACTGTCTTAGTAGACTACTAGACACGGGCCTTTATAGTGATCAAGCCTTAGTCCACCACGCTGGACTAATGCGGGTTGGTAGATTGCACATACATTTGAAATTATTATGACAATTCTCAGGTATGCAGGTTTTTTTTTTATATATCATAGTCCGACAAACGAGCCAGTGGGTCACCTGATGTTAAGTGATCTCCACCGCCCATGAACATCCATAATACTGAAAGTATCATGTATGCGCTGTCGGCCTTAAAGGACAGGAATAGGGATTGGGGAAGGGAAGGGGGAATCTGGGCCTCCGGATATCTCACTTACCATACGAAACACGACAGTGACCTGTCACTTTACATTAGTTTTCTGTGAGACAGTGGTACTACCCCGGTCGAGCCGGCCCATTCATGCTGTAGACAAATATGTCTACAGCGTGGCTCTACCACTTTTAAAAGGTTTCCTCGCGATGTTTTCCCTCACCGTTAAAGCAAGCGATAATAGAGTAATTTCCTGTGTTTAATTGTATACATAATTCGATATGCAACGGAATATTATACGCAAAAGAAACCCTTTTGCGAAAACAGGATCAAAAATGCTTGAATAATGAGGTTACAAATGACATAGTTCGATTTTATCAATTATACTCGACAAAAAAATGCGCTATGATAAAAACCTATAAGCATATACAGTGTGTTCCAGAAAGTTGTTACTAATACACTCAGCCTATTGCCGTCCACTGTTGGACGTAGGCTTCCCCAAGTGAACGCCATCCATCCCGGTCTTGGGTAGCCCGCATCTATCCACTACCCGTGACCTTCTTCAAGTCGTCGGTCCATCGTGCAGCAGGGCGCTGGGCGTCCCACACTACGTTTGCCTAAACGCGGTCTCCACTCCAACACATGTCTGCTCCATCGGCCATCTGTCCGTCTGCAGACGTGACCAGTCCACTTCCACTTTAGCGTGCTAATTTTGGGAGCAATCTTGATTACTTTGGTCTTCACAAGTTCGCAATTAGTTACCTATTAGTATTTTTTTTGTAATATTTGTAGCGCGATCTTAAAATATGTATTGTTACTTTTAAATATCAAACGACAATTGATCGTCTAAGCTTTAAATATAGGTACCTACTTAGACACAGCATAGTTCGTTAGCATTTATCAATGGCTTCAGGGATTATAAAGTTAATCATTTAATACAAATTTCAAATTCCAATTACTCAGATAAGATGGGTTTTACGCGATTTTCAACTATGGCGGTAGGTAATACCAATCACCCAATTCACATCGTATTGTTGTTTATACCATCCTTTTGCAACATTCGGTATACGTCATAACCTTTTTTTAAGTCGGTTGAAATGTTACCAGGTCCTTCGTCCACGTGTCGACAGCCTTCTCTCACGCCACTAAGAGCAGAATAAACGATGAGGTCTTGGAGAAGTTCTACCCAAGTCCAGTGCCTCCTGAGACCATGATTGAGCTGGTGGAAACAGTATCTGATGAGAGGCTACAGAATATCACTAGCAAGTAAGTTTATCTTACAGCTTACAGGTTCGATTCCCGCACTGAAACAATTTGTGTGGCAGACAGATATTTGTTTCGAGTCTGTGTTTAGTCCCTCGTAGCTGATACCCACGATACAGGTTTGACCTAGTGTGGTGTCAAGACTATGTGTGCCTGATGGGTATATTTATTATAATATTTTTTCGTGGTGTCGGCATTACCTAACTAAACTTGAGAAGAAATAAATACACCCAACAGTCACACACGTAGTTCTGATCCCACACTAGGTTAAACCTGTATCGTGGGTATCAAGAACTACGGGGGACTACGGTCCCACAACACCTAGACCCGAAACAAATGTCTGTCTGTCACACAAATATTTGTGGTGTGGGAATCGAACCCACGGCCTCTCGTTTCACAGCCGGCTACTCGCCCGCTGCGCCACGGTGGCTGTCGAAACGAAATGTCAAAACGGACTCACATGCTATTATCTAAAAGTCCAGTATTCAATATAAAGCGAATGTAGGGAAATTTCTAGAATGGTCATGTAGTGTCATAGTATCCTGTGTAACTAGTGCGATAAGTTGTCCATTGCCCACGAGAGCAAAATGAAGCACACGAACGAAGTGAGTGTGTGTGTGAGTGCGCTCAATCGCTGGAGTGGGTTGTCGACAACACCGCACGAGTTGTAGATATAATTTTTTCACAGGTTGATAGAAGATTGGCCCAATACGTATACATTTACGAAAGCAATAGCTGAAGAGGCAGTAAGGACTATGGGCAAAGGGCTTCCAGTATGCATAGTCCGCCCACCGATAGGTAAATACCCTTACATAATTATACTTTTCTGCAGATTAAAATTGCTTGAATGTATACTTTAAGGGTAAATTTTTATAAAGAACCATATAATATTAAATACTTTTTGTTAATTTTGTGCAATCTCAGCTTATTTTCATTTACGGGGTTTTATCCGTTATGGACTTTTCAACCCCATCATAGCTTTATTGTGTAACTACACAATTAAAAGTGTTCTTTATGCCGAATCATTGTTGAACAAATGTGACTAATGTTTCAATCGTGCTTACATTTTTATTAACCTGTATTTTTATGGGGATATTTGGATATCCATCTGGATAGCGACCACAGCACACAGGGTGTAAAAACCGCCATAGTTGTACACGCAAGTGTGTCGCGTTCCGGGATCAGCCAGTGTACATCCAGTTTTTGTCAGGAATCTAGAATTGGCGTACGATGTTTGGCCGTGTTGCGGCTCTCTGACTACTCTGACACTAGACCCTCGACCGCTTCTTCTTGCCCCATGGCGTATTGTGAAGAAGGTACACAGCAGGGCGGCATGATTGTAGTGAGTAGCGAGCGATAGATTGTTTCTCGGTACTTGATACTCTAACTGGACGGCACTGCACTTACCTTCAGGTGCAGTGTGGTCACTTTGCCATGTCAGGATAAAAAAACCTAGATTTCCGTTGACGTCATTGATAATTTTTTGGTGTGCAACAAAAACTGACCAATGACCTACCTATACAGAAATCAATACAAAGAAGTTTTGTTTGAATAAGTGTGTAATTCTTTCAGTGATAGGTGCTTACAGCGAGCCGGCGCCCGGATGGCTGGATCTTAGCTCCGTTTATGGACCAACTGGGGTAAGAGTTAAACGTTAACAGCGCAAAACTGCTATGGTTTAAAATCAAATCAAATCATACATACATTCGCACTTACGCCTGTTATCCCCGAAGAGGTAGTAACCAGAACATTTCGCTAAGCCATCCCATGGCAATAGGCTCAAAATAGCCAAATCAAATTTCTTATTCCTAAGCATGTACCATCTATGTTATCAGTCTCATAAATAAAATATTTCACAAGTTCTCTATGCTTTGCCAATAAGCCGGTGTACAAATATTTTGCTTGCTGACTTGAATGGTTGAGTTGAGGTCCTGGAACCAATAGTAGACTAGAAGAAGCGGCTTGCCCGAGCCCCTGGTTTTAGGAGTAGGTCCAATTAGTTACCCCACTACACCTGATTGTAAGCGTAGTGCCTTTTCTTTCAATCATTTTATGAAGTAGGTAACTACAATAAATTATACACAGAGTTGTCAGCTTGATGCAATTATTTCACAATATTTAAGCAGAAAGGGGATAAAGGATCTCATTAAGTTTGGCTTCCTTGGGTCTTCGATAGACTTCGTTCTTCACTGCCTGCAGACCGATCAGTCGAGAATGGCCGAAACGAAATAAGGAAGAGTGGATTTAAAATTGCTTCTAATAAATGTATAGTAGGAAATATCCAAGCCGTTTTTACCAAATTAACGAAACTTGCTCTTTGCTACACAGGTGATAGTCGCTATAGGTTTGGGAGCTACCCATGTAACACTCAATGGGGATGTGAGGTTATGCTACGCCCCTGTCGACTATGTTAACAACACCATCATAGCAGCCGCTTGGGAAACGGCGAAGGAAGACAACGATATTAAAATATATACCGTTAGCAATTACAGGAGCAACATTTCTTGGGGTAAGAGATGAAGGTGTACAATGATACAAAGTTTGCTATGCTAGATTTGTTGACTCACACGCAAACTAACGTATAGAATGAGCTTGAGCATAGCGATGGCCTAGTTGGTAGTTGTACGGACTGATGATGACAGACGTAGGTTCGAAACCAGTCTAAATGGCATACACCTTTTTGTTACGTGTATACTCATTGTTAATTATCGCTTACTTTAACGGTGGAGGAACATCATGAGGAATCCTGCATACCTGAAATTCATAAGGATTTCAAAGCATGTAAAATCTACCAACCCAACGCCAGCGTGGTGGACCAAGGCCTTACCCCATTATTCCCATCATTAGTCTCTACTAAGCCCCGTGCCCAGCAGTGGGATGATTAACTGGAATTATTATTATTTAAGAGCTTCAGTATCGTTCTTGCATACGGTAAGTACTTATTACCTAAACAAACCTGTTCCAGAAATATAAATTAATAAGCAATTGAATTTATTTCTAATAAACCTGTGATGTGGAAGGCCTCTCGTTTTCACTAACGTCATCAAAACAGTTCTCAAGTATTTGCGCCTGTGCATTGTTAGAGTTAAAGGAAAAAGAGCCAGGGTGTAGACAATTTCTCTACAACCTGGCTCTTTTTCCTTTCGTTTAAGGCGTGCCTACGGTTTATTATTGTATCCTTATTGTGACTATTCATAGCCAGTGGAGATTATTTAGGTACTATTACAATATAAGTACCTACATTTGCTTTTTTTCTTCTGCACTATAGAAGAGCATATTGTATTTGATGCACATACTTACTGCTCTTGCCAAAGGAATCGTAAGAAATACATTTCTGGGACTTTATGACGTTCAGTTTTACTGCAATTTTTTTAACTGTTTGTGTACATTTTGGATAAAGGAAGATCAAATAAAGTACTGACGACGAAAGCTGGTTAAATACTGTGTATTTACCGATTTTTAGATACATACCTGCCCATAAACGCAATATTCATAACTAATCACAAACCTGGCGATGTACAGTCAACGAAAAAAGTTTCTTAACACAAACAAGATTCCACAAATAGTAAACACTTTAGCATCAAAAGTCGCTCATCAACTCTCCCAACATGACAGATTTTATTTATGTTCTGTTGCATTTAAAAAAGGTCTCACCTGGATGTTTGTCTGAATTTTATTTGTTTTGACTGTTTTATAAGTATTACTTAAGTACTTAGTTCTAATTATTTTTGGGAAAATATTCCCTATTTTAAAATAACAAATCGATTCAACAGCATAACTTTCAGGGTGTGCTTTACATGTTATTTGGCAGCATTAGACAATTCCATACCCAAGTGGACTTGATACGAAATCTGATTTGCAGGTAAAAGCAGAAAGATTATGACTAGCGACGAAGTGAGACGATACGCGACGCCCAGAGCTATATGGTACTGCTACACAATAGAGACTACTAACACAACACTCTTCTGGTTGTTAACCTGGCTGTTACACTACATACCGGCTTATATTATGGATATAATTTTCTACCTCTTCGGTATTAAAAAGCCTAAGGAGATATCTTCGTGAGTGATTTCATAAAAAAATTGGTATTTTAAGTGCGGATGAGTGAAATTTATCAATATTTCATAAATATCGCACATCCCTAAATTTAAGTATCCCCACCAAATATGGAACAATTTTGTTGGTTTTAAAAATAGACATAGAGAATGGACTGAGCGATAATTAAGTGAAGACGGGTAGAAACATGTAAATAAATAACACACATAGCCCCGACCACAAACTAAGATACGAGTCTTGTGTCGTGGGTATCAGGGACCTAGAGAGACGCACGCTCTCACAACACCCAGACCCCGGTCACAAATACCTGCCTTTTTTTTTTTTTTTTTTTTATATCATAGTCCGACAAACGAGCCAGTGGGTCACCTGATGTTAAGTGATCTCCACCGCCCATGAACATCCACAATACCGAAAGTATCACGTATGCGCTGTCGGCCTTAAAGGACAGGAATAGGGATTAGGGAAGGGAAGGGGGAATCTGGGCCTCCGGATATCTCACTTACCATACGAAACGCGACAGTGAACTGTCACTTTACGTTGGTTTTCTGTGAGACAGTGGTACTACCCCGGTCGAGCCGGCCCATTCATGCTGTAGACAAATGTGTCTACAGCGTGGCTCTACCACTTTTAAGCCTGTCACACAAACATTGTCCCGGTGTGAATCGAATCCACGGCCTCTCGTTTCACAGCCGGCTACTCGCCAACTGCGCCACGGAGGCTGTCCAGTGAAAGAGATAAAGCGAACTAGTTGTGTTTTTCCAGAATTTTGATTGGTCTACGTCTCAGACTTGCAGGAGAGAAAAGAAATAGGTATAGGCCGCACAGTCGCTTTGTCTCTTGCTACAAAGTGGTCATTTTTCTTTGTCTATGCTTTTAAATCACGCAGATACACCTAGATCTTTAGATATTTGCTAGCTCTGTTTGAACCTATTTATTATCAAGGACAAGCAACTAAATAGTGTAGGAACACTAAGGTTTTGAATTTAAAGGGCCACTTTGACGTCTCTCACCACCTAAAAATTTTGCTAGGGCTGCATTGAGTTACCACTATCCCAAGAACCATGAGTCCAGTAACGGCTTATGGGGTGCTCATTGTCAAACACTCTTCTAGTCCCCATTCCTTCTTTAAGAGGCCGGTAACGTATAAATGATTTTTATGATTATTGTGGGTTTTTATTGGAAATGTCTCAAGAATCCAATCTTGCCAAAATAGCCCAGAAAAATTGTCATAAAAGTATAATTCGGGAATTAAACCTACTACTAGCCCTGTATTAAACATTGTCCCACTGCTGGGCACGGGCCTCCTCTACTAATGAGAGGGGTTAGGCCTTAGTCCACCACGCTGGCCTAATGCGGGTTGGTAGACTTCACATAGCTTCGAAATTCGTATAAGAATTCTCAGATATGCAGGTTTCCTTTCCTTCACCGTTAAAGCAAGCGATAATTAACATTTTAATACACACATAACTTTAGAAAAGTCAGAGGTGTATGCCACTTGGGTTTCGAACATACGACTCTCGTCTTGACAGTCCGTACCACAACCAACTAGGCTATCGCTGCTAACATGTTTGTGTGACAAACATTTGTTTCGGGTCTGGGTGTAGTCCCTCGTACCTAGTTGATACCCACGACACATGTTTGCCCAAGTGTGGGGTCAGGACTATGTGTGTGAAAGTTGGGTGTATTCATTTGTTTTATTTACAATTCTCTTTAATTTCAGATTCATAAAAATGTACCACAAAATATACAGAACGGCATTGACGTATCGGTATTTTTTGATAAACGAGTGGAATTTTAAGGATAGCAACACCGTAGATTTGTTTCAACGGCTGTCGGAGGATGATAAAATTATCTACAATTTCAACATGACTTCTATAAATTGGAAGCGCTTTTTAATGATATGGTGCACTGGCTGCCGAAAATATGTATTAAAAGACGGTCTTAAAGACAGTGACAAGGCTTGCAGGAGGCAAAAATGGCTACGCATACTCAATTATGTGATAATGAGTGTGTATTTCTATGTTATAATTCATGGAGCGTATTTCTGTCTGTCGATATTTTTGAGGTTATTTGGTGTGCTTTAATTTCTAACCAAGTCCTTTGTTACAACAAAAATAAAAAAATGGTTTATTGTTTCCCGCGTAAATTACTGTCAAAATAGAAATTAATACATACATACATACATATACTCTCACGCCTGTAATCCCCGAAGGGGTAGGCAGAGGTGTAACCAGTACACCCACTTTTCGCCAAATTTCGGTCCCATAATGTGATAGGGGGCGAGCCTATCGCCACACCGGGCACCATTCCAGACTCCGGGTTAATACTGAGTATTTCTAGGTAGAAAAACCCAATATCACTTTACCCGACCCGGGGATCGAACCCGAGACCTCAGCACAGCAGTCGTAACGCATGCGCAATTACAACTGCGCCACCGAGGCAGTTAGAAATTAATATGGCCGATAATTGGATTTATAAAATAAAGTTTTAGATAGCAACTCATTTGTGCACGTAATGATGTAAAAGTAATGACTGGTTACTCACACAAATGAAAATTACTTATTTATAACACAGCAGTACGTTCACAAACGACCCAAAGCTATCTACATTGTATTAAAGCTGTTGTATACTTTCTATCCGTATCTCATTATTTCATCCTGAACTTTTATAAGTCAACCCTTTATAAATAAAAGCTAACTTTTAAGAGATTGACCTTGTAAGTTTGTTTGCGGCTTTACAGTATATTAGTGGGTGCACACTCCGAGCGTGTAATCAGCCTACGAACATGCGGCCTAACACACTTACCATGTGGTGGCGTTTACGCCATTTTAAACACGCCTGGCGTGTCGCAGCGAATTTATGTACACATTTTAATACGGCTAGCGTGTGGCGGCGTATTTATGTATACATTTTATCACACCTGACGTGTCCTGTCTACATACTACTGTCAACGAAGTTTAATACATTGACTGTCACAATATAACTGCTGTTTTTAAGTGAGTATCCTGTACGTTGCGAGCAAAAAGTATATTTTACAAAAATCTATTTTTTTCCTGGCACAGCAGTGACCAGAATGCCTCTGATGGTAAGTGGAGTATCGTCCAGTTAGAGTATCAAATAGCGACAGACAACTATATCTCGCTACTACACACAATTATACAATATAGCGCTACACCTATACAAGCATGCGGCGTTATCCGCTACGCGTGTAAAAGTATTTATACATGGATGCGGCCCCCATCTATCTGTTGTTTTCGTCAGCGCTCACGCCTTGTGTGAGACACATTATTTTTACACGCCCTGCGTGTGCCTCATAGGCGTGTTGGCTACTTTAGCGGAAACACGCCTAGCGTGTAGCAAGCCGCAAGAATAGATAAAATCCATCATATAAAGGCTGCAGTAAAACACTTCAATACCGCAGATGTGCCAGTCCGCCAATGTATTGAAACACACATAAAAAAACAAGCATTTATTTACAATCGTATTTTAAGAAAATATATTATTTTATTATTTTATATAATAACAATTTCATATATAAAAGATACATTAACCAATTATAAATATTTGATCGACCAAACATAAAAATTGTTGGAATGTTAATTGCAAGTATTAATTATAGACAAAGAATCGAAACGAGTAATTTTAAAACACTAGCTTATACCCGCAGCTGTGCTTGCGTGTAATTCATACAAGTTATAAATAAATTCGAAAAATACCGCAATATGTATTTTGGGTATAAACCAAAACCATAATTAGAGTGAATTTAACAAAAAATATTGTCCGATACAGTCTCTGCAACCCTTCCGGATTTCTAAGGTACGAAAAAGCCTTTCTTATTAGTTGTTTTTTTACCCTGGCTCCACAAAATGACTTCTGCACCTGATACAGTACCGTCCAGTTAGAGTACCAAGTAGCGAGAGACAACTATTCCTCCCTACTCAACACAATACCTACTGAGTTCACATAAAATATTTTTATCTATGGCATGCATTATTTTTATATACCGTCAAAATTTCCTTTTTAGATTGATTTGTTTGGCATGAGCCATAAATTATCCAGTTAATAAGTTTTAATAAGATAATTGTAAATTAAGATTAATGGGGATAAAGGAAATTGAAATCCATATTTTGTCAGGGGTCTAGAGTTGGGGTACGATGTTTGGCCGTTTCGCGGCCTTCTGAGTACTCTGACAATAGACCCTCGACCGCTTCTTCACCTCCTTACCCATGGCGTAGTGTGAAGAAGCAGGCCGGCATGATTGTGTTGAGTAGCGGGGGATAGATCGTCTTTCGGTACTCGATACTCTAACTGGACGTCACTGCGCTTACCATCAGGTGCAGTGCGGTCACTTTGTAAAGTAAAGGCATGCAAGTATGTCCCTTAATATAAGCTCATGTCTGAATCTCTGAGGGGGTAGGCAGAGGTACAATTATTAAACCAACCAACCCCCATAAACTCCAATACTAGCCAATCCAATACATTCCGAACACATATAAATTATAATTGCCCGACATGAAATCAACGGCCTACCCAATAACACATATACACTCACGCCTGTAATCACCGAAGAGGTAGGCAGAGGTGTAACCAGTACACCCACTTTTCGCCGGATTTATTGCGGTCCCATAATGTGATAGAGGATGAGTCTATCCCCATACCGGGCACAATTCCAGACTCCGGGCTGATATTGTGTATTTCTAAATAGAAAAACCCAATATCACTATACCCGACCCGGGGATCGAACCCGAGTACCATATAGACAGACTCGTTTCTATAATTCACTATATGTATTCATCATCCAGCATAGACAGCGGGTCGCTGAATGTCGGTTCAGAAGATTTCTCAATATCTCTGGACACTGTTTTAGAAGTTTGCGGTTTTGGTGATGCATCTGTAATACAGACAAAATTAACAAATAATTTAAATAGTATTTGGACAGCTTTTGTCGCGCTAGGACGAAAACGAAACGGAAGGCCGTGTGTTCAATTCCGGCACCGAGACAAATGTTTATGTACAGAAGTATGTTTAGGTTCTGTGTGTTGTGGGACCGTAGTTCTTGATTCCCACGATACATGACCTAGTATGGAATCAGGACTATGCGTGTAACTATTGGGCGTATTTATTTAGACTTAACGTATAAAATGTGAGATACATTGATAAACTTACCAGTCTTTTTACTTTTAACACCAAACAAATTGTCATCTTCATCATCACCAAATAGAGAACCTTTTAATTCTACTTTCTTTTTAGTTTTACTCTTACCACCAAATAATTCTTCGTCGCTATCAGAGTCAAAAATACTGACTTTGGTAGACTTTTTGGCTATTTCACTACCTGGATTGTCACTTTTGGTGGTCTCTCCATACATGCTACCAAGTGTTGGTATGATTGGATCTTTCTTAAATATTTCACTTTCTTTAACTATTGGTTTCGTGTTGAAAATGTCTTCATCGTTAAGAATGTAAACTACTTTTGAAGTGACTTTAGGCTTTTCTGGAGCTGTATTATCTATAACGGCTATATTTTTAGGTATTTCTGGCGCTATTGTAGTATCTATTTCATTATTGTCTATAGCAGAATCTTTCTGAATTAATATATTCGAGGAACTTTCGTTTGAAACAGTCTTAATATTAATTTCAGGCGTGTTTTTAGTTTTAACACTTTTTGGCGGATCGTCTATAGAGCTAGAATTGTCTGTGGAATCGTCAATATCTATGACAGACTTTCTGACAGCCTCTCGTCTAGCCCTCCTTGTCGATGGTCGCCGTTTTACTTGAATTCTGGCCCTTTCTTTAGATACTGTGTTGTCTAATACCTCCGAATTCGGTTTTCTCTCAAAACTTATAGATTTGACAAGTTTCGAATCATTTTCTTGGGTTATACGTTTTATTTCTTCCGAAGGTGTATCGGACATGTGGTCCTCTTTAGGAGTTTCTACCTTTTGCTTTTTTGGAGAAGCACCGGGAAGCAAAGTAGACACATCTATGTTTAAATTTAGAGATTTTATTCTACTAATTTTTTTTACATCATTGTTATTGCTATGGTTTGTATCTTTCTTTCTTAACTCTGGTTTTTGGTTTAAGTCCTCTGTTATATCATTTTTGGTCGTGAAATTTCTTGAGTCTTCTTTTCCTTCAAATTTATCTACAGTCTTTAACATTGGTTTATCTTCTAATTTTTCACTTATAAAAATCTTATCTTCTTTTATTAAAGCACCTTTATCTATTTCATCACTAGCTTTATATTCAGGCACTTTAGGTTTTTCTGGTTTTGGCAAAATTCTAAACAATTCTTCATCTGAATCGTATTCTACTTCTGACTTTATTGTTTCAGCTGCTTTTCCAATGTCTGTTTCCTTAGACTTATTTTCAGGCAGTTTTTCAGATTGATTTCTATTTTTTGCGGTATTTTCGGCTAATTCATCTACAATAAAATTTAACGAATCATCATTTTTATTATTGTTTACTTTATTTGCAGCTTTGAAAATATCATCGAATTCCTCTTCTTTTATTTCCCTATAAGTTTCATGGACATTGATTTCTTTATTTGTGCTCTTGTTTGTCTCTGGAACATATTTTTCTGTGTTAAATAGATAATCCGAATCATTGTTATTTTTTGTTATAGATCTATCTATTTTCTGATGATTTCTATCTATTTCTATAGATATATTTTCTGTTTTTGATATACTTGCGTCACCATCTTTATGTTCAGATATATTTTTAGACTGTTCAGGAGGCATATGTTTTAAATCATCGATTTTATTATCTTGTTGAAATATATCTGGAATTTCATCTTTTGTCCTATTACGTTCAGATATAACCGAATTAAAAATACCAATATTTTCGTCTTTTCCGAAATCATCAATAGACGGCGGTTCGTCATGGAATATACCAAAGATTTGGTCAGCTTGGACGGTAGATGGGAAATTTTCTGATTTATCATCCATGTCACTTTTCCGGAAAAATAACGCTTCATCTTCGGAATCGTCGTCGAATAGTGCGTTCACATTTTTACTTCGTTTCGGTTCTTTAGGCTTCTCAAAAATAGGCGGTTCATCAACGAAAACATCTTTAGAAATAAGAACTTTCTGCTTTTGGAATAAGGCATCTTTATCTATGAAATCATCATCCATTATAGTCTCTTGTTTGTTTAAGTGATCTTCATCGTCTATTACAGGTATCGGTTTATCTTTTTCCAATTCAGACTCGATGTCCTTGTGTATAAGGTTTTGATTTCTTTGAATACTTGATTTTTTAATTTCACCAACTAAATATTTTTGCTCACTTTCTTTGCTTTCAAATATATTTTCATTTTCATTGTCATAGACACTTGCACTATTTCCAAGTGTGTATGAATCAACTGAATTATTTTTAAGTGAGTTTTCTTGGGCATAATTCTTCTGTGGTTTATTAGAGATATTACTTTCCTTGATATCAAACACATTACTATCATTATTGACAGAAACAGAAGTTTTTTCACATTCAGGTTCAGAGGCAATAACTGATACTTTATGGACAGTGTCAATACCAGGTAATTCTGGTATAGTTTTGGAACTTTCAGCTTTTTCATTTATAGGAATTTCTGCTGTAGTAATTGGACTTTCTCTTAAAATACTCGTATCTGTTGGTGTTATATTTGTATCTTTAGATGTATCTTTTGAAATATCGGCAAATAATTCATCATCATCGTCATCATCAAATAGTGAAGGACTTCGTAAATTCTTAATTGCACCGCCAATATTTAAGACATTTTTAATAACTTCCAATTTATTTTTAAAAATATCTTCTGTGACCACTTTATCTTTTACTTCAAAAGGACCTTTGGTTTCCGGTTTGCTCTCTGTATCTTTATTCTTTACTAAATTCGAAAATATATCACTATCGCTATCTGAATCGAAAATGCTTTGAGTAATCGCAGTCGATTTAGCATTCGACATATAATCTATTGATTTTGAATCATCGACTTTGTCTTTAGTAGGTTTTTCTGTATTCGTTACAGTCTTCGGTTTTTGTATATTAAGTTTACTGCTAACCAAATCAGATTTTTCAACGCGATTAGCTTCAGTTACGTTAGTTTCCTGACTCGATTTTGCAATGACAGTAGGTTTATCAGCAAATAATTCATCATCACTGTCAAATATACTTTTATTATTACTTTGAATTTCAGTACTTTTAGGAACTGTATTAGTTACTGGTGTTGCAATGTCAGCAAAAAGGTCATCATCATCATCAAATATTGATTTCTGGTTACTTTGATTTTTCATCACGTTTGTAGTAAATATATCACCTACATCATCGAAAAGATTGTCGCTAAAAAGATCGACTTTATCTTTTACAATTTTATCTTTCTCAGTTTGTTTTTTCTTTTCTAAAGTAGCAGATTTAGCAAACAGATCATCAAATATATCTTTTTCTTTTTTTATAGAATCTGTTTGATCTACTGTCTTAGATCTGGGTGGTGGTTTTTGATCCTCGCTGTCGGTCTCTTCTTCAGAAATTGATTTTCGTTGGTTTCTTTTCAAAATGGCAGCTCCTATGCTCTCTGCACCTTTATTGGTACCAAATACAGATATACCTCCGACGGGTTTCTGCAAAGAAAATTCTTTATTAAGAATATTAAAAGAGCTTACTAATCTAAAATGTATACAAGCCTAGTATCAGAGCAAAAGCAGGTTCGAATGCCAGATAGTACTCAATTTTAGAAAGGGACTTCTGTAGTTTACAAAGCCAGCATTTTTAATGTCGATATTTCATCATTTACTCGCTTATGTCTTTAAGAAAGAGTGCGAAATAATTGCGAAATTAATTATATTATCCGTAATATACATACTTTAGCAGTATTTTTGTCTTCTTCAACCCTCTTCACTGGTTCATCATCGAATTCATCTGCATCATCTTCAAATAAAGGTTTTTGTTCAGTTCTCGGTTGAGGAGCAGCCTGGAAATAAAACACTTTAAATGTAACATCATAATTATGAAGTAAACCATTTAACGACACACACATAAATACAATTATATAAAAAATATCTATAATTAACAGTAAATCGACGGTTTGCGGGCTATTTGACTTAAGCGCCATTTTATTTTCAGAGGAGGTTTAAAAAATCACTGTTAAAAAAGTGATTGCGTGCATTTTAGTATATAATATGTTACTTGTGTAAGCACGTACTGCATCTTTATGACTTATTTTCATGCATTTATGAGCATTATTTTCTAAAATATAAACCCTGTTTTACCAGTTGATTGGAGCGCCAAAAAGTAAAAGAAGAATTCGCTAATTCCGAATATGTATCAATATCGCAAAAAATGACGCTTAAATCAAATAGCGGTCCGTCGATATGATTAACAGTAGATATATAATGATATCCTATACGTGAAGTGAGAAGAAACACAGCACAGATATTTACCGGTTATAACAACATCTCATAGGAATTTACGTGTTTTATTAAATAAATAAGTAACGTAACAAAAAAATTATATTTATATGACAAACTAAAAAAATATGGTCTCACAACATCCAAACAATAAATAAATACATCTCATTTCACAAGCACAGCTATCATTTAACACTCAAAATAAAACAGATTAGAAGAGCATTTACCTTGCCCGCATCGAACACTCTCCCCGCAAACAGATCTTCAACTACCCTCTCTTTAGGCTTATGTAATTCTGCAAATATGTCATCTTCTTCGCTGGATTCTGTTTGAGAGTCCAACGGCGGGGGCTCGTCTGTGAATATAGTACCTGAGAGGGAAATAACAAAAAAAACATTTATTTCAATCTGAAAATTATAATTTCAATATATAAAAGAAGAAACTGACTGGCTGACTGACTGATCGATCAACGCACAGCCTAAACGGCTGGGGTTAGACTTGAAATTTTTACAGTAGGTACCACGAGGTTTATGACGTAGGCATCCACTAAGGGAGGGTTTTTGGAAATACCACCCCTAAGTGGGTAAAATAGGGGATGATAGTTAGTATGAAAATCCGTAATTTTTTAAGTTAAATGCATGAAAATTGGTTTTAACTTATAAATGTTTACAATCCTGACTTTTCTTTTAAGCAAGGATTTACTTATATTAGGAGATTCCACTCTTCTATAACTATTAATTTACTTATTATAAGTGAAAGAATAACATATTATTATTATTTATCATCATCATCTTCCTGCCGTTACCCCACACTAAGTGGGGTCGGCACAAACGGTTAGAACTCTCCAGGCAGCCCTAACATCCGTCAAATCTGCATTAACTCCTTTCATGCGCATGTCCTCATTCATCCACCCCTTTTTTGGTTTCCCACGACTCTTTCATCCATTCACATTCATATTGACAGTCTTGTCACAACATATTATAATTATTACAAATGTCATTAGTCTTGTTACGCATCTATATTTATATTATTAAGCTGAAGAGTTTGTTATTTGTTTGTTTGGACAGGCTACTCTCAGGAACTACTGGTTTGAATTAAAAAAATATTTTAGGGTTGGAGGGCTCATTTATCGAGGAAGACTACATAACATCACGCTATGACCAAAAGGAGCGGAGCATTCATGAAATATGTTGCAAAAACGGGAATTATTCCTTTTGAGAGCTTCCTTTGCGTGCGCGTAAAGGCGATAATAATATATTGTCTAATCGGTCACCGTTTTAGAGGATTGGCTGCACTTTGGCCTCTTTCTATGATTGAGGCACAACACCTGAGTGGTAGGACGATCGGTACAGGTGCGACAGTGCACGAGGCAACTTCTTGAATTGTGTACTTTTTCTGCTAAAAACAACTTGTACGCGAGTGGAGCCGCGGGCAACAGCAAGTAATATATAAGTATTCTGCAACTCTTGCATCGACCCAGGCACTGTGGCCGACGCGTGTTGTACGTAAGCTGAAAATACATACCACTGGTGTCAACCGGAGGGTACATGAAGCCGCCGAAGCAACGGCGGTGCATACTTGGGAACATCGACCTTCATTCAACCAGTCTAGTTTCATTATTGTTTTTTTTTATCCTGGTACGGCAAAATGACCACACTGCACCTGATGGTGAGCACAGTGCCGTCCAGATAGAGTATCAAGTAGCGAGAGACAAACTATCCCTCGCTACTCAACACAATCATGCGGGCTAAATGCTAAATTGCTGCTGTAATATTTTTATTTTATACTAGATGTTGCTCGCGGCTCCGCCCGCGTGGAGGTTATTTTTGGAAGGAAAGGTATACAATCCATGGAGGGATCTTGAGCAATTACAAGTTTCTATATTTTGCTATCCGCTTTGCTATTGCTTTGCTATGATTTTTTCCGGGATAAAAAGTGGCATATGTCATTGTCTGATCCCTAAACTACCACTATGCAAAAAATCACGTCGATCCCTTGCTCTGTAAAAAACTAAACTATCCCACGGGAACTGTACATTTTCCGGGATAAAAAGTGTGCTATTCCAGACTATAATCTATCTCTGTGGAAAATTTCAACCAGATCCGTCCAGCCGTTGTGGCGTGATTGAGTGACAAACATCCATCCATCCATCCATCCATCTAAACTTTCGCATTTATAATATTAGTAGGAAGTAGGATTAAATTAATTAAAATATTCTTGATATTTTTTTCCAACCTCCGGCTGTTTAGTGTAATTGTCATATAAGAAGACCAGTGAAAAAAAACTAAATAAACAACAACCATAATAATAACACGACTGTATCCCTGAAAAGGTGGACAGAGGCGCAACGAGTGCTAAAATTGGAAAGAAATTAGTAGTCCTAGTCCACATAGTCTTCGCACGCGCTCCGAATTTAATTTCACTGCTGCAAAACGCGAAGCTGCCCACGCTGTCTCATTCACTCACAATCGATGATGTATATCGCTATCTTGCTTACGTACAACTGGGGCGAGCGAGCCAACGCAATATAACGTGTATTGCTTCTTCTTGTAAATCGAGTAATATAATCAGAAAAAATATGAATAAACTTCACATGTGTGTATAATAATTGTCTACTTAGTTAAGTCTTCATAAGAATTACTTTAAAGAATAAAAGATAAGTATCAGAACACGTATTGTAGTGATACTTAGTTAATAATTGGGACTAGGTGGACTAGGCATTTTCATCACTAATTTCTAAGGACTAGGGATAGGTGTAGTTTAATTGCCCAAGCACACCTAATTTCTACTTATAATATGTTAGTATTCGAGTGTAAAGCGTAGTCCATATAAAATCACCTGTCTGAGGTTGCTGCGGCTTGTAAACAGTCTTCGAGATTGTTTTCGGAGGATATTCCGAATCGAGTTCAACCATCTGTAAAGATATATATACACTTACGCCTGTAACCTCGTAGGGGTAGGCAGACGTGTAACCAGTACACCCACTTTTCAACGAATTTATTACGGTCCCATAATGTGATAGGGGGCGAGCCTATCGCCATACCGGGCACAGATTCCAGACTCGGAACCTGAAACCGCGATAAAATCCGTAAAATTAGTATTATTCAATTTTGTTATAGTCCCGTAAATGAAACCAAGACTTTACTATCGAAGGCGTTATCTAAAAGTAAAGTTTTTGATAAATTATAAGGACCCTCAAATATTCTAAAAAATACCTGCGGCACTCGTCCGCCCAGTCTCCTGGCGAGATCCGCCGCGATGTCAGCTGGGGTGGGCTTGGGGATAGGCAGAGGTGTATCTTGCTCTGAAGCTAGATCTGAACTAGCTTCAGATATCTGTAATGGGAAATATTTTTGGTATGTTTAAGGTGTGAAGAGTAGCTTTAATGTATATATATATGATAGCGACGATTTTAAAACTTAGCAATTTATTACATACTCTCATTTGATTATGTCAATCTTATTTATTGTTATTTAATTAATTAGGTCATTTTATTTGCTTATTAATTTGTAAAAGAATTTTAAAGGCAATCATAACTTCTTCAGTTTACCAATTTATTGTACATCCACTACTTCCGGATTGTGTTTACATTCGTCTATAAAAGCCGAGTAGGTTGAAATGTGATTCATTCTTACTTTAATATTCGCCGAGTGAACAACTCTGTATTAAAAAGTGAGTGTACCCTACAATTGTGTTTTACTTCCAATGTATACTCCAACATATATATAAATCATTAATAGAGTTTTTGCAAACTAAAACTAATTAATAACTGAACAATTTCTGATGTTATTTTCAGTAATACATACACTTTGAAAACACTGAGACTATTCAATAAAAAAACAATAGGTCTTTGTGGTTATTCCATGTTTGTTTAAATTAAATTAACAAATTAAACATAATAAGCTATTTATCGAACAAAGCTAGTCTTTGAATATAATATTTAAATATTGTAATTATATTTTAAATGATGCAATTCTCCCATTGTACTGTGTTTTATGTAGTAACTACTAGAGTTGTTACTAGCCTAGAATATAAAATACTGTGTACTGTATTCTATAGCCAGCTTAGTCCTATATATTTATGAGGTTTTAGGTATTTCGTGACGCATTTCCGTTTCAAATCACAACGATTCAAGTTTCACTTAAAAAAAGACCATTTTATAATAACACTTACAGTAACATTGGCTTTGCTGTCGACCTGAATGTCTTCAGGCTCAGAATCCGAATACTGCGGGGACTGGGGTTCCCTTCCCTCCGAGCCACTTTCGGAATCACTCTCCTCAGGTAGTAGACCTGCATGCCAACAGTTCTTCCAGGCTTGTGATCCGATGATGTAAGGCAATGGACGATCTGAGTAAAGATCCTTCGGTTTTAACACCACCCTGTGAATGGAATATATTTATAACATAATACACGCGCATCCTGTAAATAGTTTATTCCCTTTACGTTGTGTTTTTATATATACCACCTTTTTGTAACACCCTGTATACACTGTTATTATAGTTTTGCTTGTGTATTACCGGAGAAGTGCATCTTACTGTGGCGTCAAAGCTTTGTGTGACTTAAGGATGTTACTTATTTGGGACAACAACCTTGGCTTTGCTCGTGCAGCCGGCTAAGAAATAAGAGGACGTGGGTTCGATTCCCGCACCGAGACAAATGTTTTTTGGAAGACTGATATTTGTTTCGGGTCTGGGTTTTGTGCCGAACACAATCATGCCGGTCTGCTTCTTCACACTACGCCATGGGCAACAAGGTGAAGAAGCAGTCGAGGGTCTAGTGCTTATTCACACTACACTAAAGGAGCCAGGATGATGTGTAACTGTTGGGTCTATTTTTTCATTTTAGTGAGGTCTAGACTGTTTGTGAAGTATGGATGTTATTTATCTTACCTGTCTCCATCTTCACCATCTGAATCTGTTTCTGTATCACTGTCTTTCAGTATGGTCACTTTCTCGTGATGGTTCTGAAGCACCATTAAACTCTTCTTCAGCGCTTCCAGGTCCAACTCTTGCGGTTGGGGCTTCTGTGGGGTTTCCTGTGGAGGAAATGTGTTAACATGTAGATTGATGTATGAAATTAATACTTTTTTATATTTTATGAGCCAGGTGTCATCTGCAATAGTTATGAAGTCAAATAGTTTAAATTCAAACAAGCATTAATCGCTATATACAACCAACTACAACCACTAAAATACAGCATCTTAGTTGAAATTTCTGCAGACTTAGAATTTGTAGAATAGAATTGAATATGTAAGAAGTTATATCCGATATTTTAAATATATTTAGTAGTCAATTTATCGATTCACATAAACCGATTATTCGATTTGGATAAATAGTTTATTGATTTACATAAATCGATATATAGACTCACATAAATTTATCTATCGATTAGCCTAAATCGATTTATCGATTCGCATCCTAAGTAGTATCCAATACTAGTGATGTTTATAGACTTACCTTTACAGGAGATATATCTGTGGATACATCAGCATCATCATCATACACTCTGCTTTCTATAAATTGACTGTTACTTAGTGCCAAAAATCTGAAACAAATGTACGATAGATATATTGAATAAGCGCTTACTGTCTTAATAGAATTTCTATTCGCGTAACGACGTAATGTAAAAGAAATATTAAAAAGATGACACATACTATGACATACCTACTAATAATAAATACACCCAAAAGACACATACATAGTCCTGAACCCGCACTAAGTCAAACCTGTATTGTGCGAATTAACTACGAGGGACTACACAGTACACACATCATCCAGACTAGAGACAAATATCTGTCTGTCACACAATCATATGTCTCGATCAAATAATGGTCAAAATTTTATACAGATAACTAGCCTTTTACCAGGTTTCCTCGTGATGTTTTCCTTTACCATTGAAGCAAGAGATAATTAAAAATAAATACCCAGTCATAAACACAGCCAAAATCAATTCTAAAAGCAAAAAGATCATACTTATTGTTAACATTCTGTAGGTCAATGCTAGCGTCGTCTAACTCTGCGCTCATCAGCTCTAACTTCTGATTCACTTCCTGACATTTTGTTAATATATTCTGCGAAAAAAAAAAAATTATTCAAAACCCTTTTTGAACAAATAAGGTAATGATGGACCACTTCGCAATTGTATCGTATTGTTGGGGCAGTCGCTGTTTATTATAGAGGGTGTCTCGAAAATAATGTAGATAGATAAATTGCAGTCTCGTGAAAAGTTTGCTATAAAAGGTATCAGCTGACATACCAACACATTCATCTGAAAGAAATCTTTGTGGATCACAAACATTAGATCAGATTTAATCTTTCAGCTCTTGTTTTAACAGATGGCTACTTACTTGCTGCCAAAATCTATCAGCAATCAGTCAGTTTCAAGGGAGAACTTTAAATATATTTACCGTATGCGTATTCTGTAGAATATTAAGTAGTTTATCATCACCGGCCAGGCTCCACTGAGGCGCTAACGCCCGCAGTGCATCCATGCTACATTCAGTCTCCATTCTTTATCACCTATTAAAAAATAAATAAGTTAAAATATCCATATAATGTGATGTTTTCAGCTTTGTTATAGACTTATACAAGGTGTTGCAAAAATGTGGTACTTATAAAAGATTGACATAAAGAGTTAATGAGTAACTCTAAAGTAAAGTAAAACAATATAAACTGCACACTTTTTTTGGCACTCCAATCAACTCGTAAAACAGAACTCATTTTTTTCAGCACACATTTATTTTAGAAAATAATGCTCATTTAGTTGACTCTCAATAACTTGACACTCGCTTATTCTACTAAATTACATGCATTTTTTTAACTGTGTTTTTTTTGCCAAAAATCAAAGAACTTTAAACCTCTTCACCTGTAACTTTTTAAAAATTACACTTAAATCAAGTAGTCTGTACACCATCAATAATTTTCCTAAAGTTTGGAAGCTTAAGCATTGAATATAATGCTTCTTCCTTCAAAAGTGACAACTTTCCCATATAAACTTTCAACATATAATCAATTATAGTATAAATTTATAAAGAAATTGCCAGTGTATTTATTATGTTTGTTATCTATACATAAGCTAATAAAAAATTAAATTAAATTTATTTACTTTTTTAATGTACTGACTTGTCATAGGAGCTACATAATTACCTAGAATTAAATTAAATAAAATTGGAAAAATGCTGGCATATGTGTACCAGAAGCAGGTATATAAAATTTCATGCTTCTTACTGATTATGATTGACTTCCATACAATCATTCACGAATCATACCCCTAGGGAGTAAAATTTTCACACATCCTTAGCGGATGCTTACAACATAAAAGGCATCAAATGAATATTTCAAGTTTGTAGCCTCAGTGGTTTAGACTCTGTGTTGATGAATCAGTCAGGACGAGTAATAGGGTATTTGTCAATTTTTTTAAATTGATGGACATCGATAGAGGACTCTTCACTTATAGCCCCCGTAATATTTTTATTATTAAAATATACTCAATTTATATAAAATCCGTGATTTTATTTTTTTAAATATATTTTTTCGTGCTAAAACGCGTTGTCACGTGACATTATCTTTATGTGACGTCATCGCACATATACAAACATTTGTGACACCTAACAACAACAAATTATTTGCATTTATCTGTTAGTTTTTCCGCAAAAATGAATGAGCCAGCATATAAATATTGTTCAATGCCTTTGTGTAAAAACTCGGCTCTAAATCCCAATAAATTGTTCATCCATGTGCCAAAATCAAAAGTTTTAAGAAAGAAGTGGCAGATTTTGACTATCAGCCCTTGTAATGCCTTCTTCCATTCTTATAGAAGACTTGAAGACGAAATTAACATGTTTCCACACGTTTACACATCGAAAAATATGTTCTTCCTTACAATTTTATTTGTCGTAGGATGCAATGTTTATGTGCGATGTCGTCACGAGTAATGGCGGCCGGTATTGCTATGTTTTTGGCCCCGAGTGATTAAAAAGACAGATTAAAAATTTTAATGACGAAAATAAAATGTTTTTAATACATTTAAAATAAAAAAATGTATTTAATAATTATGTTTGCCCACTATCCTTTCTCTTAGTGCAGTTTTCTATTTTTTGGTTACACCAGTCAAACACCCTATTATATATGTATAGGAATAATAATAATACTAGCCCTGTATTAAACATTGTCCCACTGCTGAGCACGGGCCTCTTCTACTAATGAGAGGGGTTGTATAGGTATAGTGAACTTAAAAATGTATGATAATAACCTAATATTGCACTATTCCCAGCCCTACGTCACTTGGCAGAGTGCCCACATAAATCGAAAGCCATATTTTCATTTCATCACATTACGAACAATAACAATAATATCCACTAATACAGTAAAAATATAAATATAAACAAAAGAAAAAATACTCTATTAATAGTAATATTATCGATAAAGGATAGAAATAACTCGTTACAGTTAACAATTAAGTAGGCGGTGTACAAATATGCAATTGAGATAAATAAATAGCATCCGGACGAAACAGATCAACACACTTTAATTAATCATATGATTTCATCTCCATACATTATCAACTTTGCGTCGTAAAAACTCACCCAAATTAAAATTACACTATATCACATCACTATAACGTAGTTCGGGGTTTAATATAAATATTCACATTACTTTCTATTACAAAATAAATTGTTTGATAACTTTATTTTCATCGAAAACTACCTATCGGACATCGCCGTGAACCAACAAAGATTGGAATGTGACATTGATGTTTTTTTTTTTTTTTTATTTATTCTTAGCCATGGATACATGTCCTTCAGCCGGATACATTTTTTAATTGTATTTCAAATTGGGAAAACAAATCAAATTACTGTAAATACTTTAACGTTTCAACATACTTAGCACATTCTAAACAAAAATATAAAAATAATTGGTATGTACATAAACAAAAGATAACTCTCTTTACATAACTTAACACTGTACAAAAAAGGAAACATATAGCTTTTTTTAATTTTTTCTACGGTTTCACAAATAAACTTATATATCGATTTACAAATCTTGAACACGGCGGGGAACACTTTCAAAGGCCGTGTTCCGGTATACACTGCGCCACTGTTCAGTGCTCTCATACTGTCGCAGTATGATATGACGTTATAAATCGGCGCCATTTTTGTACTGAGAGCCACTGCGAGCACTGGCGTTTCCGAGGTAAGGCGCTCTCAGTGCTTTGGTCACGTGATAAACAGCGTTCAGAAACAGTGTCTCCAGGTTATGTATATGAAATTTCCCCATTTCAGATTTAAATTTTCCCTAAAAAGATACCTTTCCGAAATTTTTCCCCACAATATTTTTCCTTTTTATCTCAATGTTACCACAGGAATATCGGAATAAAAAGAAGCCTATTCTACGTCCAGTGACCCACTTTTTTGTTTTATATCACGATGATGGCAAACGAGCTTGCGGCCCGCCTGATGGTAAGTGGTTACCGTAGCCTATGGACGCTTGCAACACTAGGAGCATCACATGCTTCATACGCGTTGCTGACCCTTCAAAAATCTATTTATTCCCTTCTTGAATGACTGTAGTCCCCTAGGACATCTCGGCAGGGAGCTCATTCCACATTCATTTCATACTAGTGAAAGTTCCATCAAAATCGATCCAGCCATTTGAGAGATTATTTGGAACAGACAGACAAAAAATATTTTGCTATAGGTATTAGTTATGCTCTCATATACATTTCTAAATAAGTGGTCATTTTGATATTATAAACAGATGCTTCAACATTATTTATTTGTATTGATTTGACATCTACTAAAAATAAAACAGTTTTCATCTATTTACTTTATTCAAAATTACATACATTCAACTATCGAACACTTCCCTCTGATTGGTACACGAGATGAGATGTTTGACTCGCCATTGGCAGGTGGCAGCGGCACGACCGCGATGCGCTGCAGCGGGCATGTTATCGAAAGAATAATGTTGGCAGCATTATATTGTTTTACGCCTGCCATTTTAATTACGACACAGAGAACAAATCTTAGATTTCTTTTATTAATTAGACACAGAATTAGTTCTCCACAAACTTTCGCCAAAATAAATAAAGAAGTGGTCGAGGGTCTAGTGTCAGAGTACTCAGAAGGCCGCAAAATGGCCAAACATTGTACCCCAACTGTAGACCCTCGAGAAAAACCGGATGTACCTACACTGGCTGATCCCGGAACGCGACACACTTGCGTGTGCCACTATGGCGGGTTTTACACCCTGTGTACGGTGGTTGCTATCCGGGTGGATATGAATATCCTAACACCAGCAAACATAATTGTTGGTTGGCCTTTACTGTCTTAGTGAAACAAATGTATGATTTTGTTTAATTTATGAGTTAAGGTTTATTTAAAATACTTTTGCTTCCTTTTTACTTTAAGGCGACTAAATAATATTATCTTCTCCAATTTTAAAGAAAATTGAAAAATGCACCCATTACCGGTAAAATAAATTATTACGGTATTTTTTTTACCGGTATCAAATCTACGGTAATTGCAAGCCCTAGAATATAACGATATCTTAATTGTCTAAATGCATCCAGGCATTTAGAAGATACTAATAAATAGGTATAAAGAAATAATAAAAGGTAAAGGTAATAAAGAAATTTACAAACATACATACAAGATACTCGCGAAAAACATAACCCTTCCTTGGCAGTTGGGTAAAAAGGGCGGGAGGCGCCAGCCAGTCATCAAACTCGGCGCCCCCTCGATTGGCGGCGAGCGGAATCGGTTTGTGCAGCTACCACCACGCCAGGCAGAGAAATGTCTCCATTGATAGATTTTCTGAGAGCGCTGCTCTCTTCGGCCCAGGCTGGATACTCCTCGTCGGGGATGTTTCGGCAGTTACCACAATAGTGGCACATGACAGACTCCTCCTTTTTAGTTGCTTAGGCCCTAGGAAATGTGTCGGTATTTTCTATTCGATATCGTGTCCCTACAGTTCGGGGATTACAGGCGTATGTATTGTATGTTTTCCTTAGTAATACCTTTCTTGGTGGTAGGATATTCATATCCGCCCGGATAGCGACCACCGTACACAGGGCGAAAAACCCGCCATAGTGGCACACGCAAGTGTGTCGCGTTCCGGGATCAGCCAGTGTACATCCGGTTTTTGTCGGGGGTCTGGAGTTGGGGTACAACGGCCATTTTGCGGCCTTTTTAGTACTCTGACACTAGACCCTCGACCCCTTCTTCACCTTCTTGCCCATGGCGTAGTGTGAAGAAGCAGGCCGGCATGATTGTGTTGAGTAGCGGGGATAGATCGTTCTCGCTACTCAGCACTCTATTTGGACCGCACTGCGCTTACCATCAGGTACAGTGCGGACACTGCCGTGCCAGGATAAAAAAAAAAGTAAAAAAAACAATATTTTGTTAGTGGAAATTTTGGTGGTTATGTGTATATGGTATTGTGTTATATGACAATTTTTGTTAGTGGTTTTCTGGTGGTTTAAGTAGTTGCATCTGTGGGAGAACTAGTTTAGTTATTGGCAACACTGCAAGCACTGTTACAGTGCTTGCAGTGTTTTTCGGAACACAGCCAAATTTATCACTACTGTAATTTTGATTACAAATGTCACTTGCTAATATCAGTTGTATTTTGAATTCAGAACACTTCAGAATCTTTAGAGTATTTTGTTCCATGCTTCAGAATGATATGATCCAAATCAGCATTCTCCTGTGCACAATATGAACATCGGCTATTTTCTGCTAATGTGAAGTCTATATAAGTGAGCTGGTGTTAAACAGAAGAATTTCTGCATACCACTTGCCTTTTATTTTTACAGTAACGTCCCAGTATTCTTTCCATATGAATCTATTTTTAATATTTAATGTGTTGTAGTAGTCGGTGAATGGTAATTTTATTCGCTCTGAATGGTCTTCATCGTGGGCTTCGCGGGTAGCAAAGTCAACTATTTCATTGCCATAATACCACTATGTGATGGGACCCACACAAATTCTACACTAAAATGACTGATCATCAATAACAAACTCTTAATGTTGTTAATCAAATAATTTAGTCTAAATGATATATTTACATGTGCTAATGCAGACAATAAGCTCATTGAATCAGATACAATTACAATATTATTTACATTATGTACAGAAGTATTTACATATTCTAAAGCACAGTAAATAGCATAGGTTTTTGCTGTAAAGATGCTAGAATTAAAGTCTATTTTGATACATTTAGTTTGATCAAACTGTACATCAAAGTATGCTGCTTTTACATATTCATTTGTTTTAGATAAGTATAAATAAAATAATAATCTTTTTCTTGTCCTTATATTCTAAAAAAAACCCTCGCTCTTTTTATAGAGCTAATAAGATATTTACATGAATGTATATACATTGGCCATATTATGTCATGTTATTTATATTCTTTGAATTATTTTTCACATGTGTGAAAATTGTTGGAATTTCAGGTAAAGTCCTGTCGACAAGTGAAGAAGCTGAGATAAAAATTGCAGGAATTGCCTGATAAATATTAGAATGCAAACAAAGTTACTGCAGATGTATTTCTATTAAAATGCATATGTTTTGAATTGGTAAATAAAAAATTGAATCAAATACACTGTATTTTAAATTATGTTTCACCAAAATACCTACACCATTAAGGGAATTTACAGAATTTTTGTATATAAAGTTATATGTTGGAAAATGTGGTAATCTAGAATCAGTTTTTAGCCAAGTTTCATTAAGTACACATATATCTATATTTTTTTCATGTAATAAGTTTTGTAGCAATGCTTTTTTGTTCTGTAAGCTTTGTATATTAAATTGCAAAATACATATTTATAAAATTATCCATCAAAGTAAGTTATGTAAAAATATTTCTTTAATTCTTTTAGTTGTTAATGGGCCATCTGTTTTGTTACCTAAGGTAATAAGAGACTTTACAATTGCATTAATAATTATATCATTGTTGACTATTTGTTTTGCATTAAATTCATTGTTATTTACAGATTGTTGAGGCAATGAAGGAAAATTTTTATGACTCAAAATTGGTGGAGAACTCACCACAATGGCATATGGCTGTTTCATATATTTATTTCTTTTTTCTTCCATCTTCTTTTTCTTAATAGGACAATCTCTTGAAATGGCTAAATGATTGCCATTGCAATTTACGCATACTATATCTTCTACCTCACACTCTTTATAAGAATGTTGACCAGAGCAGGAAGAGCATTTTTGTTCACCTCTACACACCTTGGCAGAATGATTAAACTTAAGGCATTTATAACATTGTAATAATGGTGGTATATATGTATGCACCTGATACCGAAATAGCTTAATGTAAACATGTTGCGGCAAGACACTGCATGCAAAGGTAACTGCTACTGTGTTGAGCGGGACAAGTTTGCCTTCTACTTTTCTCATGAATCTCTTTACTGATATGGCCTCTACATCGCTAATAATATTTTTATATATTTGCTCATTACTCAATTCAGTGGGAACAAACTTAATAACTCCTATTCTTTCGGTTAAATATGAAGGAATGAATGCTTTCATTTTATTTTTGTTTAAAAATTCCTCCATTTTAATAAAGTTATTGGCTGCAGCGGCTTTTTTAAAAGTGATACCGATTTTGTGTGCATTGATCCTGTGCACACCAACTACACCTTTGACACTATCAGTGAGCATGTTTGTTAGTGCTATTGGGTTTTTGTTACCTATTTTTTCATTTTCGCTTGACTCGACGTAAACTATATATTCATTACTTGCATTTTCAATAAATAATCGTTTGTAATTTTCTTTTATAAAGGTTTTGTATTTATCTGGATTGTATGGTACACCAGGACCCTTTGCAGTTACATATTTTCTTTTTTTTGTATCTGATGGGTCCTCCCCATCGCTGTGTGGGCTCATGATGACGAAAACTTGTGTTTTCGATAAAAGTAAAGTGTTTTAAACTATTTACTATTTAAATCAACGAAATAAAATTTTCTTACAAAATTAAATAGACCGCCTTATTTGACTTCCCGCCAAAAAGTCACATTGATGTTTGTATGGGAAGTGCTGCCATGATTAACATATATTTACTACTAATTTTAAATTATATTATTGTAATACTAACTTTAGTTATTTTATTATTTTCGTATAAAACGAAAGCCATGATCCAGATTAGTAAATAATCCTACTAATATTATAAGTGCGAATGTTTGGATGGATGGATCAATGTTTGTTAGTCAATCATGCCACAACGGCTGGACAGATCTGGTTGAAATTGGGCACAGAGATAGATAACAGTCTGGAATAGCACATAGGCTATTTTTTATCCCAGAAAAATGTACATCCCGTGGGATAGTTTAGTTTTTCACAGAGTATGGAATCGACATGTTTTTTGCATAGTGGCAGTTTAGGGATCAGAAATGACATCGGTCACTTTTTATCCCGGAAAAATGCACGCTTCCTATGGGATAGCAAAATATGGAACGGTGTAATAGCTTAAGATGCCTCCATGGCTTGTATACTTTTTCTTCCAAAAAAACCTCAACTCGGGCGCAGCCGCGCGCAACATCTAGTTAGTAAATATAGTCGCAAGTAATACTGGAACATAAGTAAAAGTAAAAAGAAAACAGCAATAAAATATGAGGTCTTAGGGCCAATAAATCGTACAACACTTTAAAATTACTACGTAAGCTATAATTATTAACCCTGTTAACACCGCAACACAGTTGCTTTTCTACTTTCTCAAAAGGTATTTGTTTACAAATCCAATTACAATTTATTTTGGTGAAATGTTATTAAATAAGTAATTTTTAAGCTTTATTCAAATGTTTGTAATGCGGAAAATTACTATTACAAACATGATCTGTAGTCTTTACGTGATATGCAATCGCTTTTGTCTGCGGTTGCGGCGTAAATATCTCAGTCACACTAGAAGTTCTGACATGGGCTCCGGCAGCAGAGTGCACTTGCCTTGCCCTTCAGAAAAGAAATTATTAATTAATATGTTACTGTTTGCATAAAAACTGTAAGCGTCTAGATTGCTGTCCAAATCTTTTTAATACAATATCATTGGTCCAAATGCTTTCATCACCTTGTCAATCTTACAATACATTCAGTAATTTCAGTATTCTCCAATACATTTATCTACATAATATAATATATAGATGAAGATGCACCTGGTGCTAGGATATTCATATTCGCCCGGATAGCGACCACCGTACACAGGGTGTGAAACCCGCCATAGTGGCCCACGTAAGTGTGTCGCGTCCCGGGATCAACCAGTATACATCCGGTTTTGTCGGGGGTCTAGGTTTGGGGTACGATGTTTGGCTGTTTTGCGGCCTTCTGCCTAGTGAGTACTCTGACGCTAGACCCTCGACCGCTTTTTCACCTCCTTACCCTTGGCGTAGAATAAAGAAGCAGGCCGGCATGATTGTGTTGAGTAGCGGAAGATAGATTGTCTCTCGCTACTCGATATTCTAATTGGACGGCACTGCGCTTACTATCAGGTGTGGTCAGTGTGGTCACTTTGCCGTGCCATGATAAAAAAAAAAAAACTTTGAGTACTACGACCAAGGATCATGGTCCTTGCTTGAGTATTAAAAATGACAGTTATAGGACTATGTTGTGTTATGAGTTGATTATTGTGGGTTGAGACGAGAAGCAAAAACGTGAGAGGGAATGATAAAGGAGAGAAGAGTGTTGAGGTTACATCAATGACTAAAGATTATAGGTTTTTTCGTCTAAGGGTTACATAAATAGAATTCTATAGAATTACGTCAGTATATGAAATTAATCAAAGGAGTATTTATACTAGATTGGTAGGTACTGACAATTATTTGTGGAACCTTGGTGGTTTCACGTAAGACTAGGCAGTATGGTCGAAATACAATAGCGCGTTCGATGGACGAAAAATAGAACTTTTTTTTATAGTATAGTCCGACAAACGAGCCAGTAGGTCACCTGATGTTAAGTGATCTCCACCGCCCATGAACATCCACAATATCAAAAGTGTTGTATGCGCTGTCGGCCTTAAAGGATAGGAATAGGGATTAGGGATATAAGGGAAAGGAGAATCTAGGCCTCCGGATATCTCACTTACCATACGAAACGCGACAGTAAATTGTCACTTTACGTTGGTTTTCTGTGAGACAGCGGTACTACCCCGGTCGAGCCGGCCCATACATGCTGTAGACAAATATGTCTACATCTTGGCTCTACCACTTCCAAACCTTGGCGAATAAATTTTATATTTACGTGAAAATATTTGCAAATATCTTTTCTGACACCTTAATAACCATATTTTCCATCTCATTTACCTTAGTATTAAATACATTCTGTTCGTAATTTTTGTACCTTAGGTACTTCAATTATATAAAATTTAAATGCATGTGTTAATTAATAGTAACTATCGCTTAACAGCATGATGGAAGACAGCATTATGAAACACGTACACTCACGCCTGCAAACCCCGATGGGGTAGGCAGAGGTGTAGCCAGTACACCCACTTTTCGCCGAATTTCGGTCCCATAACGTGATAGGGGACGTGCCTATCGCCATACCGGGCATAGACTCCGGGCTATTACTGAGAATTTCAAGATAGAAAAACCCAATATCACCATTTACCCCACCCGGGGATCGAACCCGAGAACTCAGCACAGCAACAGTGGTAACTGGTAACGCATGCGCAATTACAACTGCGCTACCGAGACATTCAGTACGGTATTATGAATATGAATAACATACTTATCGGAAAATAACGTTAAATTTAAAAGTGAAAATATATTCAGTACGTTCATACATTCCTTGATATCGAACACCGCGGCCGTGACCTAGCACGGGCTCAGTGTTATTCATTTTATCTTTTTCAATGTAAAAGTAATATGGAGCGTATTCTTAATTTACCGCAGTTTTTTACCGACATTGAATCTGAGACAAACTATGTTTATATTTAATTATCTTCAATACATTAATGAAATAAGTATTTTGCCACTTTCCTAAATTCTACCGATAGTGGAAGAATAGGAGAAAGGTTTTTTCTAAAACCTATACCTATACTAATATATAAATTTGTATGTCTTTACATTTCAGTAATTTACCCGATTTTGTCGAAATAATCATTTTATGACACTGATCTGGATTGCTTTGAAGCTGGTTGCTCTTGCTTGATCACTGAATGAACTAAACTTTAAAGTGTTTCTGTCTCGCTCACGGTAGCGGACATTTATCGCTTAGTCGCGCACTGTCCACTAGTTACACGCGTATTATTAATTGTACTCAAATCAGGACCCATGGACAAGAAACATCGAAACTTAGCATCAAGTTGTATATTCCTTAATAAACCTTATCATCGTAATGAAATATATATTCAAAAAAAAGGAAATATACACATTTTTGACCATTAAAAAATGCACGCAGGTAAAGTTACGAGCAAATGCTAGTTCTTGATCAGAAAACCTCGTTTAGCGTTACCCGTAATGTGCAATAATTATACCCGATAGATAGAACACGTTTAGTAAAAGTTGCGCAGACGTTTTTAAAGGTAAATCGTGAGTAACGGTACACAAGGAGCGAGAGGTGGGCGATGGTGAAATTGATGTTTTATTGTACCAATATGAAGTTTGCAGAGAGAATTGGAATGACCGTAACAAAACATCACTGTGAAATTGTTAATGATTAAATAATTATGTATTAAAAGCAAGCGGTCGAGGAGCCTAGTGGAAAAAGCCTGTGCCAAGTCATAAAGTATAGGTGTACGAGCGAGCTCTTTGCTTGCGTGATTTCTGTATACATAATTGGTCAGTTTTTTTTGCGCCAAAATAAACCAATGATGTAAATTTAAATCTACGCATAGGAAAGATCTCAGTGTAATTTTTGAATACGGGTGTATATATAGTAATATGTAGTCCTATATGTCCTAGTATGCCTATATGTTTATATATGTACATCTATATTTATATTATAGTTTTTTTTGTGTCCCCTTCTCCTATATCTTTATGCACCTACCTTGTTCATCTCTGCACCACCTTAAGGTTGACTGGTAGAGAGGTATGCAATAGAGAGGTTATATGCAATGTATATAAAGTGTATAAATAATTAAATATATCTTATTAAAATAACACAGTTCTATTGTATAAGTGGTATTGCCTGCTACCACGGGCGACCCTAGCAAATTTTTACATGGTTCGAGATCTCAAAATACTCTCTAAATTCAAAACCTTAGCGTTCTTATAAGTAGGTACTATACTACGTGTCCGTGCGGCCAGCAGTTGTCTTTTTCTAGAACTTTGGTCTACATCACAGACTTGCAGATGCGAATAGAAATAGGTATTGGCCGCACTATCGCTTTGTCTCTATCTACAAAGTGGTCAATTTTGTGAGGATATTGCTGAGTCTATTCTGTATGTCTATGCTCCGTCGCACCACCTAGAGCTGCCACTGCCTGCTACGCAAACAAATTTACACAGGCTACCGCTAAAGTCACTATTTCGCGCCAAATATTTAGCAGTTGCTCGGGTGAAAGTAGTTACCTAGTTCAGTATGATTGCGTTGTAATTATTGTCTATTTGATAATGTAGAGGTTGTGTTTAAAATACTATTTTTGGTTTCGGTTGATTTATTACACTTTAGAGGCAATTTATTTAAATATGCAACCAGTGGAGAATGCGTCAATTTATTACCCAGGATTTCATAGCCGAGCTCACCACCATATCAGACACAACAAAACTGTAAATGTCATTGGGACTGCCAACAGAACTGAAAACTTAAAAGCATGAGATAACGCCGGCGCATCCCACACTAGGTAAATCCTGTATCGTGGGTATCAAAAAATAAACGGGACTACGATCTCACAACACCCAGACCGGAAACAAATCTGTCTGTCACACAAATATTTGTCTCGGTGCGGGAATAGAACCCACGGCCTCTCGTGTCACAGCCGGCTACTCGCCTACTGCGCCACGGAGGCTGTCAAATATACATATCTACAAATTGCTTTCTATTTAAAAAACAAAACTAACAATCATACAGAATTTTCCAAGAAATATATTAGTTGTATTAGGAAATCATTTGTCTTGGGTTCTTGCGCAACAAGTCGCATTAGCAACTGTGCAAATAAAGATAAAGGTCGTTCAACTCTTGGTCCGGTTTGAAGAATACAATCTTTATTTAATTTGACAATGTAAATTCATTTATGCATCTGATATTCTCGCAAAGGAGCCGTAGCTTAGTCAGGAGTGATACAGATTGCAGAGGCATAAGTCGTAGGTTCAAAAGCCTTTTTTTTTATTCTGGCGCGGCAAAGTGACCACACTGCACCTGATGGTAAGCGCAGTGCCGTCCAGATAGAGTATCAAGTAGCGAGAGACAGTCTGTCCCTTGCTACTCAACATGATCAGGCCGGCCTGCTGTTTAGCTTCTTCACACGACGCCTAAAGGACCCAGGATCATAGGAAGGAGGGAACACTGTACCTAGCAAACTGTTCACAGCTTGATGGTGCGGTAAAAATACGAATTTGCGAACCTCTTGGTTCGGGCCGTGGTAGTAGAACCACGAAGCTGTGCTTCTAATGTGTACATTGTTGTTATGGATTGCTTTGTTAAGGAAAACATCGTCAAGAAGCCTACATACCTTGGAATGCTCGATAAGAATTTCAAAGGCGTATGAAGTCTACCTCCCCGCATTAGTCCAGCGTGGTGGACTAGGGCCTGACCCCTTTCAATAGAAAAGGGCCCGTGCCCAGTGTAAGACACAGGGCTGGTATTATAATTTTATTATTACCTACATTAGATTAGAGCAGCTCAATGTATGTTAATTCAGTTATTTTTTACATACCTAACGCCAACGTCAAAATAAATTATCCAATGAATACAAGTGGCGGATTTATGGTGCGGCATAGTTCGTTAAATTACGAAAAAAAAAATAGTCAAAGACGCACGTCAAGCAGAAGCAGCAGACACATTTTGGCGGGAAAATGGACCAAAATTACTCACTGACATTATGGTATTTCATTTACATGAAATCTTTACGGTGGCTTTGTAAATGTACAAAATTTAAAGTATTATGAAACATCAAAGCAAGGGTTTAGTTGTGGGAAATGACATTTAATGTGTTACGAAATATACTTTATTTATTCAATCGTGGGAATAGCCCAAAAAGAGACAATGCATTATTTTGGCGACACTATCATTTATAATGCGGTTTGATAGTTTTCCATGAAATTCCTGAGAAGTCTGCTGACCCATTCGCTATACAAAAAATATATTTTAAACATGACTGCATTACGAATCTTTCTGTCTCCATCGAACTTGGTACTGTAACTGTGAACTTGAAAGTGTTCTTTTTTTTCGTTGTGTGTAAGATAATACTAGCTCCGTATTAAACATTGTCCCACTGCTGGGCACGGGCCTCCTCTACTAATGAGAGGGGTTAGGCCTTAGTCCACCACGCTGGCCTAATGCGGGTTGGCAGACTTCACAGTTCACATACCTTCGAAATTCGTATAAGAATTCTCATATAATTAACATTGAATACACACATAACTTTAGAAAAGTCAGAGGTGTATGCCACTTGGGTTTCGAACATACGACTTTCGTCTTGACAGTCCGTACCTCAACGCTGTGTGTGTTCGCAAATAATATACAAAATATCTTCATGTAGACGGTACCGATTTTTAAACAAATTGCCTTGAAAACTACTGAGTTTATTCCTTTGATAAGGAAATAAATAGGCAGTGGTCTATGAAAAAATACAAAATTTAATAAACAAAAATTCATATTATGACAACAACTCTATAGAGCGCCCGAAACCACCACTTCAGCCCCTGTTTGTATTTGTTTGGGAGGTCAGCGTTTAAATCGCTAGGTTAATGAGCGAGGGACACGAATTAAAGTCTTTAATAAAAATACGTCTACATTTCACTTCCATTTTTGATTCTGTTTTCGCAAGTGTCTTTTTCGTAATGTACGAAATTAAACACAAGAAACTGCCTTATTTTTGTGACCTTCAAGGTCACTATAATCGTCTCATCTCTCCATAATTTGTCTTATCGTTTTTTTTATCCTGGCACGGCAAAGTGACCACACTGCACCTGATGGTAAGCGCAATGCCGTCCAGTTAGAGTACTGAGTAGCGAGAGACGATGTATCCCCCACTACTCAACACAATCATGCCGGCCTGCTTCTTCACACTACGCCATGGGCAAGAAGGTGAAGAAGCGGTCGAGGGTCTAGTGTAAGGCCGCAAGACGGCCAAATACTGTACCCAACTCTATACCCCCGACAATAACCAGATGTAGACTAGCTGATCCCGGAACGCGAAACACTTGCGTGTCCCGCTATGGCGGGTTTTACACCCTGTGTACGGTGGTCGCTATCCGGGCGGATATGAATATCCTACCACCAGTCGTGGGGATCGAACGTGCATCAGCTCAGTCAGATACACGCATCGCCACGGAATCCGAGAACAATTTGTCAGTAATTGCACAAAATTTACTTGGCGTAGTTAATCATAAATACCCATCTATTAAGATGAAGTACAAAAATGATAAATCACATTCGCGGATTGGAAAGTGCGCGGACAGCTTTCTAATTCGGACAATGGGTACGTACAGTTCGATTCCCGGACTGGTTACTTTCTCGAATATGTACTTATAATACGCGGAATTGCATGAAGCTTTGGTATAAAACATGAGAAACTTTATTGATTGTTAACAGTTGTTGTAACGCAGTGAACGGAACTGGCTGTAAATCAGAGTCTATAGGTTCGATTCCCGAGACAAATGTTCGTAACAACTACATATTTGTTTCAAGTGTGGGCGTTGCGTCGACAGTCCTTCGTTGTTGCTACCTTCGGTGATAATATGTCTTACTACTAAAATATATAAATGCACCCAATAGTCATACACATAGTTCTGACCCCACACTAGGTCAATCCTGTATCGTGGATATCAACTACGATAGGGTTACCAACCCCGGAATACAAATACTAGGATTAGAAGTTAAAAACCAGGACAATTCAGTTTAAAAACAGGACGCATGTTTGTTTTAAAATACCGTAAACACTTACGAGCCGAGACGTCGCCCCTAATGTAATTGCAAAAGTGGTGTGAGAATTTTAAAAACCCAGGACGCTGCTTAAAAACTATCCAGGACACTCTTAAAACCAGGACATGTCTTGGGAAAACAGGATGGTTGGCAACAATGGCAACTCTAAACTATGAGTACGGTCCCACAACAAATATCTGTCTGTATGTACACACGTAATTTTGAAAAGTCAAAGGTGTCATTTGGTCTGCTTTCGTCTCAGCAGATCGTAACATTTCTCGGCTACTAGTTTTCGGCCTCTATATATAGACAAAGGCTTTAAAGCTATGACATTTTTATGTCAGATAAAGTAATTAATGAAAATATGCCATGGAAGTCGCAGAAAACTCGCGAATTTAAGCGTACCCAATGAAATTAAGCGTTTTATCAGTTAGTTATTGGCGCCTTGTAACATTTCCAACGGCAATGAATTCGTGATAACTGACTTGTTCAATGTCGCATTTGCAATTTCCATTTTATTACCATTCCTTAAAAAGGGAAGTTCTTGATAGAGGCGTTTTACCGCGCAATATACCCGCCATCTTGGATTTTGATGAATTTTTATGTTCGTCATTCAACCACATTCAACCATACATAGGCACTCACGCCTGTATCCTCGGAAGGGGTAGGCAGAGGTATAACCAGTACACTCACATTTCGCAAAGCTTATTACCGTGCCATGATGTGATAGGGGTCGAACGTTTTGCAATATCGGACACATTCAGGTTGATACTAAGTATTTCGTGATAGAAAAACCCAATATCACTTTTAACCTGCGGATCGTACCTGAAACCTCAGCACAGCAATCGTACCGTTTTTCAGTCAGTTATTTATTCACATATGTGACTAATATTTTGTCAGTGTTAATAATACTGTTTGTTATGTATAGGTACATCTTTGTTATTGTACTTATCCTAACAGCTATGACGTAATGCTCAAAATGTCGTTTTAATTCTTTCTGAAATATGCCTGAAATGGCCTCCGGTTATCTCACTTACCATACGAAATGCGACAGTGAACTGTTACTTTACATTGGTTTTCTGTGAGACAGTGGTACTAACCCGGTGGAGCCGGCCCATTCATGCTGTAGACAAATATGTCTACAGCGTGGCTCTACCACTTCTAAATCACTGATCTCACTTCTCTCTTCACTTATCTGGAGTTGTCAAATTTCTTTTTTGAAAAAAGACCTACTTGCATTTATGAAGTCACCTTAAAGCGAATTATTAAAATGATTTTTATACGAAAAAAGTCCTTAGTAGAGATGCCAACTGATAAGAAAATATTCCTAAGGATTTATCCTTCTCCTACATAAAGATTAATTAAGAAGATATCTTGACATACATTATTTCGCATCAATACTTTTTGAAGAACTTAAATGCACAAAGCAAGGTACCTAACTTATTATTATTCTGTTACTGGTTATAATTGACGTCAAGCATAAATTTGAATACCGAACTGGGTCAAACAACCAGCGTGTCTTCACGAATTTTCTCAATATTGAAGAAAGTGTTACACATTTCCGCTAAAACTTTGTGACCATTTTTTGTTTAAAGTCATTATTATGTCGATTTAAAACGTTTTCTATATCTGTGATGAACATTCCTTGGCCAGTTTTGAATTAAAAAAAAACTTTTGTTTTCTATAACAACGACCGTTTTTATAAATCCGTGAACCGTGGCGCGTTACGAAGGCGGCCGAAGTTTGACGGAAACACCCGAATGCACGATGAAAGTTGTATTTTCGGGTTGTCTGTTTATAAATTTGTACGAATTTCTGTGGTTTTAATAACATCAGTGTAAATTTTTATTTGTGGTAGTTGGGCACTATAATGACTTGATACTAAACAAAACATTTCAATTTCATTTGAATCGAAGCATGGAAGGGGGAATTAAAATAAATTTAAGTCAGTTTGTGAAAATATACACTTATAGGTATAATAATAATAAGTTACACCGTTGTATATATTTTTTTATTTTTTATTATGTTCTCTAAACTAGTCGATACACTATATAAAAGCTTTCAATGAAAAAATAAAGTATACATAATAAACAACACAAAGTGTACGACCTTCTTGAAGTGAACACTTCATGCAATAGAATAAAAAGCTATTTATACTGTGTTTAAATGTAAATATGTAACAAAGTTAAATATCAAAGAGTTAACAATTATGGATATTGTTAATTAAGTGATTTTTTTTTATAAATTGCTTTATAATAATCATAAAGGTGATTTTCTCTCGTATACAATAAAAATGTTAAAATGACAAACCAAAAAAATTGTTTATTATTTTTTTACACAATTTTTTCATTTCACTGACTTCGACTGCCTCGGTGGCGCAGTTGTAATTGCGCATGCGTTACGACTGCTGTGCTGAGGTCTCGGGTTCGATCCCCGGGTCGGGTAAAGTGATATTGGGTTTTTCTATCTAGAAATTCCTCAGTATTAGCCCGGAGTCTGGTAAATGTGCCCGGTATGGCGATAGGCTCGCCCCCTATCACATTATGGGACCGAAATTCGGCGAAAAGTGGGTGTACTAGTTACACCTCTGCCTACCCCTTCGGGGATTACAGGCGTGAGTGTATGTGTGTGTGTGTTTTTCATTTCATTTTCATAAAATTGTGCTTCATAAATAACATAAACTTCCATACTTTTCAAATAGCCACAAGCGAAATGATCGCAATTTTATCACCTTATACTGGTAACCCTAAGCATTTTTTTAAACAACGAACTAGTTTGTCGCCGGCGTTCACGAGGAGGGTACGTGTCGCTCTCCGCTGCGTTCCGTATCTACTTTTACGTGGTCTCTTGTGAAACCGGTTTGAAAGTGAGCCTGTGAGGTGTGGCGTAGGCGATTGTAGTGTCGCGTCCAACCGTAAAAATACTTCGAAAAAACCGCCATTACGTGTAAACTACACAACTTTTTGTAATTCTAGTGTTTGTGAATCATTTGAGGAGTTTCCGTTATCTTGAGGTAATCGCTGATATTATTATCTTATTATCGATATTGAAAATATTTTTTGTACCAGCCAGCAGGTGTACTAAAATTACCGGCAACGCGGACGTCTACCTGATTTCTTCGTTTTTTTTCTATAAAAAGAACTGTTTGGGTTGGTCATTTTAATCGGGCACCTATGATTTTTTATCGCAGTGATCTGGGATTCCTTTGTTTGAAAGTATGACTTGGTTCTTCATTCGAATTTTGAAATGAAAGATTGTCTGTTCTTCGTTGCATTTGCAATTGGAATACTGTGAATAAAAAAGTATAATATAATACTATAATACTTTAAATTTTACGTGGGAGTGTACGAGGCAAAGTTAACAGCATCGTAAGACCGAGCCGTATGAAGACCTCATAATTGATAATTAGTGAACAATCGTTGTGTACTAGAATTACTCATGAAGCTATCTTCTATGCGAAATATTTTTTTTATATTTAATTTTTTTCAGTCGGTATTGGCTGGCGTAAGTGAGAACTATGAATTCTGGGTTCGATTAACGCCAGCAATTCTTTGTTTGCGTTTTTATACCCGAAATAAGAATCGGATGCAGGCCAATTTTGACTTTGGTAATAAATATATAACTATGAAGCAATAAAGCCTTAGTATTTCAATTCAATCATAATATAAGTTTATTTAATATTACTATCATCATCAACGGGGTGCATCCACTGCTGGACGTAGGCATCCCCTAAAACGCGCCATTTAACCCTGTCTTCAGCTTGTCTCATCCAGCTTCTGCCAGCTACCTTTCGCAAATCGTCACTCCACCTAGCTGGGAGGAGTATTTAGTAATAGCTGTAATTATTCGTTGACGTTAAAAATTAATACATAAATATTTTAGTTTTATTAACAATGAGTAGGCGATATAGAATGTTTGGGCTTTAATCCTTTGCCTTCCCATTATAAGGGAAATAGGAATTTAAAAAACTAACTACGGTTGAAACAATATGAATGACCTAATAGTAAAACCTCTTGTAATCATAGCCAAAGACAAAAACTCTCTATTCAGACAAAATGCAGTTACATTTCCTTCCGTGAGAAGCAATTTTTGCTTACATTACGCGGAAGATACGTGATTCGAAAAAACACAATCAGACACGTAATATTGCTTAATGTTATTTACATTTTAGAAAACGAAATACTGACTATAAAAATAATTTGTATAACGTTTCTTTTGTACTCCTTGACACGCAGTGGTTTAAGTTAAAATTTGGCGCACTGTGCCTGAAAAAATAAAAAAGGTCTCATGCCATAAACAATCATTTTTTTTAAATAATATTAAAGAATAAACAAAAATTTGTCAAAATTTTCAGTTATTAATTAGATAAACTTAAATTTCTTCAGATATATATCATGTCAAAATGCCGTGGCTCCTAAGGTTACGCCTCTGCCGAACCGAATTTGTGTGCAAGGTTTTTTATGGTAGAAGCTAAACGAGCAAGGGGTCATCTGGTAATTGGTATTATGTACTCTCCTGCCATAACACCAAAACCTGGATGCCTTTTTTATGTTAAAAGGGGGCAAACGTGCAGGAGGCTCACCTGTTGGAAAGTGATCACCGCCGCCCATGAACATCTGCAACACCAGAGGGCTTGCAAATGCGTTGCCGGCCTTTCAGGAAAGAATATGATTGTTAAAAGGAATTAAAAATAGATATATCGGCTAATTTAGCGTCCGCCATTTTTACTCACTGGTAGTCTGGTACGCTGTCAAGTTGCTGGCAATTTGAGGTTCTAGATTTGAATAACCTCGAATATTATTTAAAAAATATTGATAAACAGACGAGATTGAATTTAATGTAATATGTCTTTTAAATACACCTACACTAAACTCGTTATTGATGAAATGAGTTTCGCTATTTTTTAGGAAAATAAAATCTATAATATGATGCGAAGTTTATTTTCGCATCTCGTAAAAAATATTGGTTCGATTTAAACACAACCAGTCACACAGACAGACCATAACCTAGATTAAAACAGGCTTTTCGTCAGTTGCGGGTTCGATTCGCGACGCGGAAAATGTTTTATTCGCGAAAAATGTAGATGAACTTATTCACTGGGTGTTCGTGTGCGAAGCGCATTATTTCATGCATGATTGGGTTTAACGTAAGTTTATTTTTCTAAAATCGGTCCAACCATTTCGGGGAATAGCCAAAACAGACCGAAAAAATAATTGTATTTTGTTTATACGTGCCATATATACTTTCATATATGTATATGCATATATTAAAAAGCTGTTATTATGACATTAAAAACAAAAACAGACACATATTTTATTTATTTGTCTATGACCTGTAAAATTCCAGAAAAGTCTTTTAACTCGATGTTTTTATACGATTTTCGTAACATACTTGTATAAACCACGTTTTGAAGTTAAACTCCGGTTAACACACTTTCGTAGTTTTAATGCGATCTACACACTTAAAAGGCAAACGAATAAACACTATAAAATAGTTTGATGTGGGGACTGCACTGGCGGTAATCAGCGTTGAGAAATACCGTTGCATTGATGTTACGAAATGTTTACATTAAAAACATTGCAGTGGTGAAATACTAAGAACTGAAAATATGTACAAACATACACGCCTGTTTACAACATTTTACACTAACTCACGCCTGTAATCCCCGAAGGGGTAGGCAAAGGCAAAGGTAACTAATACACCCACTTTTCGCCGAATTTCGGTCCCATACTAAGATAGTGGCCGAGCCTATCGCCATACCGTGCACAGATTCAAGACTCCGGGCTAATACTGAGAATTCCTAGATAGAAAAACCCAATATCACTTTACCCGACCCGGGGATCGAACCCGAGACCTCAGCACAGCAATCGTAACGCATGTGCAATTACAACTGAACTACTAAGACATACACGCCTGTAATTTCCACATTTCGCCGAATTTATTAACATCCCATGATCCTTCGTGATCGCCATACCAGGCAAAATTCCAGACTCCGGGATAATTTTCGGGATTTTGCTGGTGATAGGATATTCATATATGCCCAGAAAGCGACTACCGTACACATGGCGTAAAGCCCGCCATAGTAGCATACGAAAGTGTGTTGCGTTCCGGGATAAGCCAGTGTACATCCGGTTTTTGTCGAGGGTCGAAAGTTGGGGTAGGATGTTTGGCCGTGTTGCGGCTTTCTGAGTACTCTGACACTAGACCGCATCTTTACCTAATTGCCCCATGGCGTAGTATGAAGAAGCTAGTCAGCAGGCCGGCATGATTGTGTTGAGTAGTGAGGTGCAGTGTGGTCACTTTGCCGTGCCAGGATACAAAATGTTTGAAATTTAACGTAATTTCTACCATAATACGCAACGTTACAACGTTCACAACCCGAAAAATGTTTTTACTGTACCTAATCATTGAGAATTTTCCGCCCTTTTCACCGATATACAAATATGGAACCTTCTTCGAATTAAATGATATACATCAAACATCCTACACATCTTGGAAAAATACACAAACCATGATTCTGTAATGTTGAATATTTGACCCTACAATATCTCAACATCAAGTTCCCGCCATAACAGCATCGTGATAAGAAAGAGACAGCAGCATAAAACGAGACGCACGTTCTATGATTTAAATTAAGAACGTTGGTCGAACCGGCCAGTCAGACCGGTCCTGTATTGTTACGTACAAGCATCTTCCTGCATATACCATAGACAAGTATGTAGTTTCTACAACGACGAAAGAAACCCAAACAGTTTTTTAGTCACTGAGTTTTTACACACTGAAACTTTTACTTAAATTTTCGCCAATGGCGACAAGCTTGCATATCAGGTACAAGACAAATAGCGAAAATGTTTTTAAATAGAAAAAAAAATTACCTATTAAACTCAGGTTCGCGCGGGTCACATCTCGCCAGTTCAACACGTTACTACGTAGAAATAACACCAAATAACAGAACAAACCTAAAAATCTTAAGTATTTCCATTTAAAACACTTGAGACTAAAAACACGTTACAAATGTAAAAATGCTTATCTCACCATCTCTTGAGCAAGGACTTGGGCGACGATTGACTTTAAACAACTGAAATAACCATTAAAGATAAATAAATACACATAGTTCTGACCCCATACTAGGTAAAACCTATATCGTAGGTATCAAGAACTACGAGGGGTCTACAGTCCCACAACACCCAGACCCGAAACAGATATCTATCTTTCACACAAATATTTGTCTCGGTGCGGGAATCGAACACATGGTCTCTCGTTTCACAGCCGGCTAGCCGCCCACAGCGCCACGGAGGCTGGCTGTTAGTAAGTTTGTTTATCCCCGAATAAAAAGAGGCACAGTGAAGTCAGTTTACTTGTATGGCTTATGCGTTATGCAATCAAAATATTTATTGAATCCATGAAATGTTATAGATTATTAAGATTCAGACAATCTTTACTCTACCGCCAGTAATGCAGTTTCGCTAGAGAACGGGCAAGACACTCTAGCGTTGCTCTTTTCGAACACTGGTTAACAATATTAGGACATTCAATTAAAATACAATTTAAAATAGATTACATTAGATTAGAGCAGCTCAATGTAGGTTTATTGTCTTAAGGAATATTGTAAATAATCTACTGACTGTATGGAGGGTGGGCCACCTTTAAAGTGTCTAGTACCACAATGTTCTAACAAGCAGACCACAGTCTTAATTAAAAAACTATTTCCCAAATTTCATCCAGATTTATGGCAAAAAAATTACACGCTTAAGGTTATGCCTTAGTATTGAACTTGGCAAAATGACCACTGTTGAGTGTTGAGTCAATTCTGCCATTTGGGACACTTTCTCTTGGGTTCATAATAAGTGGTAAAAAGTCAAACTTGTATGATTTTAATGTGTATCACTGATAGTCGGTAGAAATCAAATGGCATTCCAATGAATGACACGGTATTATGCTATAAAAATATAAAAGACGTAATCGTTTTTATTTTTTAAAATAAGATGAATAAAAGAAGAAACGTTAAAAATTATTAATAAAAATATTTTATTTTTAATATCTGGATTATTTCTTATAAACAAGGAATTTTACAGATTTTGTCGCTTTTTTTACTTTATAGCCCCGATATTTTGAAAACTGTACACTTTACAGCCTTAATAATTACAGGACGTATTGATTCTAATGTCGCCACGAAAGCATAGTGTAACATTTTTCCTTCACACAAATGTTTTTCTATCTTTTTTATCGTAGTTTAACGGTAGGCAGTGGCTGTGCTGTGCCCTGGCATTGCTGAAGTCTATGGGTGATTGTGACTACTTATCATGGCTCATCTGCTCGTCTATTCAGGAACTAAAAAATACTATCTTCGTAGAAAGACCTTACAGTGTCTTGAGGTCTGGCATTACATCACAGGAACTAAAAAGTATTTAAAAAAACAATTCATAAAATTAAATTCAATGTGTAATATTCGCTTAAACCTAAGAAACCATTATTAATTATTCCGTACTGTTAAAAATTAATTATCAACGCACACAAAAATACATACACTGTACCTATAGTTAAACAAATTCGCATATGTTCAAACATGTGCGGCCCACTTGAGTACAAGTGGAATGTGACAGAAGCAGCACGATAACTAAATGGTTATGTATAAGATAAGAAATAAAACAGACGTAAATACATGATTTTTTGACATTCCAACAAAAATAATTTTTCCTTATTTTTATTCTGGCGCGGCAAAGTGACCACACTGCACCTGATGGTAAGCGCAGTACCGTCCAGATAGAGCATCGAATAGCGAGAGACAGTCTATCCCCCGCTACTCAACACAATCATGTCGGCCTGCTGTTTAGCTTCTTCACACTACGCCTGCATTCAACAGCATCTTGGTGTTTACCGTAGACATGGAGAAAGGGCTGAGCGCTCTCTATCCAGCTATTAAGTGATTACGGACAGAAAAATGCAGCAGTTGTCTTTTCCTAGTATTTTAATTTGTTTACGTCACAGACATGCAAGAGCGAAAAGAAATAGGTATTAACGGCACAGTCGCATTGTCTTTTTTACTACTTACTTTTTTAAAAAGCGGTCCATTTTGTGAAGTTATTTCTCAGTCCAGTTCTCATCTATGGTCTTTACTAAACCAAGACTTTCGAAAATCTTTATCGTCAAGCTGTGCAGCAGTTTGCTAGCTACCGTGTTCCCTTCTTGAAGCTACTCAGCAAGCATGATTGTCTCGAGTAGCGAACTAGTACTCTAAACTGGACAGCACTGCGCTTACCATCAAGTGCAATCTTTGCCGTTGATCGTAGTCCCTCGTTGATACCCACGATACACGTTTGATCTAGTGTGAGGTCAGGACTATGTTTGTGACTGTTGGGTGTTTAACATATTTCGAGGTGCTTACCATGTGGTCCAACCATTGTGGTCAAAACCTAGCTCTCTGTTGCATTTAGATGAGTGATATCTAAGACCCAATAAAAGCGGTAGCGCATATATGCATAATCCTTTACTGGCAAGGACGATGCAAAACCCAGCCTAAATACCATCCTTTCACTAGTTAACGAGCCGACGAAGTTATCACACAGTTACAATATAACGGTTAAAGTTTACTTTCACCACATGTTACATCTCTGGGAAATTCCATTGTTCACTGACTTTTCCTTTAACTTAATCGACTAGGTTTTCCACTGCTTTGTTACCAGAGTATTAGCTGATATGTCCCCGACTCACGACTTGTGGCTTCGGCCATTTTGTTTTAGTGAAGTATTATTTATTCTCATTTAAAAGCTTATTTATTTTACATACGCACTCACGCCTGTAATCACCGAACAGGTAGGCAGAAGTGTAACCATTACACTCACATTTCGCCGAGTTTTTTATCGTCCCATGTGGTAGGAGGCGAGCATATAGCCATACTGGGCACAATTCCAGACTCCGTACTAATACTGAGTATTTCGGGATAGAAAAACCCAATATCATCTTTACTCGACCTCGTATCGAACCCGAAACTTCAACAAAGCAGTCCTACCTACGGAATACAACTACGCCACCGAGGCAGTAGTGATTTACGATTTTTTATGTTTGAGGCTTTCTTTGGTATTGAATGGCGAGACTGGTTACTGCCTATGGTAAAGCCATGTGTATAAACAGTAGCTGGTAGAAGGTTTTGGCACACATCGATCCAAGCAAACTACCATACTGAGTCAAAAATTTACTACCTAGATGGCTTTTGGATATTTTATGAATTTTCTATTGATCTTAACGCTATTGATATATTATTCGCTGGTAATAATATTTTTAAAATAAACTGCTAATGACAGCCTCTATTCCGCAGTGGGCGAGTAGCCGGCTGTGAAACAAGAGGGTTCGATTCCCGCATTGAAACAAATGTCTGGGTGTTGTGGGATCGTAGTCCCCCGTAGTTCTTGATACCCACGATATAGGTTTTACCTAGTGTGGGGTTAGAATTATGTGTGTGACTGTTGTGTGTATTTATTTAATTATTCACTCCACTGTAAGGATAAGAAATTACAGTAATAATTGCTCAACCTGGGCATCGAATCTAGGACTTTACCGTTATGAGTCCATATACACTGCCAGACAATGAGCCCAAATGATGTCACATTTTATCTAAGTGCACACAAAATTTCCGACGCAATTTGTGCGTAATGTAGGCACATTCGAAGATAAATGACTGTTGGACAAAGTTTAAAGTAATTAGAGACGCGACGGTCTCTTCTGTAGGGCTGGCAGTTTTCTATTTTATTATCCTTGTATTATACCACGATGGTGGAAAACAAGCTTACGGCCTGCCTGAAGTGTAAGCGGTTACCGGCACCAGGAGCATCACATGCGCGTTGCTGACCCTATTTATTCCGTTCTTGAAGAACCCTTTATTGTAATCTCTGTGAAAACCTCGACAGGGAGCTCATTCCAAAATCAGAGCGTTGGCGGACCATTTAGGTTCCAATATGTGAGGATAAACTCCCGGTCGATGGCGAGACATTGACCGGGAGTTTACCCGATTGAACCCCGTGACATGAGACATGAGACCCCATGGGTCGTAATTATTAATATTTTATTCTGGCACGGCAAAGTGACCACACTGCACCTGATGGTAAGCGCAGTACAGTCTAGTTAGAATAAATCATGCCGGCCTTCATCTGCATTATCCTATATTATTGAGAGAGTTTGGTTCTTCTTCTCACTTAATTGGCTTAAAAAGTAGGCTTTTAAGCCAAATTTAAAGCCTTTGAAATTGTAATTAAATTTAAAGTTACATTTTCTTTTGATAAATAACTTTGATAAAAAACTGAGATCAAAGCGTCATCTCGGTAGTCAATTCAATTCCCCAAAGACAAAAATGATTTAAAGTAATATACAATAATGTATATGTTTTAATTTACAGGTAATTATGACACCATAAAGGCCATGTTTCTTGGTAAGATACGTGCGAATATAAATGGTAAATTTCGCGAAATTTGACTCAGAGATTGCAAGTTTTGGAGAGACATTCCAAGTGATTCATAACCTCAATATATCTAACAGTTATATCAATTTGTTTTTGAATTAGCTACCAAGTGATTTGTTAAAAATTAGCTTAGTAAAATAGTTACAGACTAAATACAAGATTTAAATCTGCTAATAAAGTTCTGATATACAACAGTCTTAGTATCAAGGAAAGGATGCTCTGCCTTTTACCGCCCACATATCCGCGCGTGCTGGCTTACGGAGACACAGCTTCGTGGTGTCTACAATACTGGCCCGAACCAAGGTTCACAAATTCGTATCTTTGCCGCATCAAGCTGTGGAAGAGCTTGCCAGCTACCATGTTCTCTCCTTCCTATGATCCTGGGTCCTTTGAAATAACTCAGTAAGCCGGCATGGTTGTCTCTCGCTCATGGTTACTCTAACTGGATGACACTGCGCTTATAATCAATTGCTGTGTAGTCACTTTACCGTGCTAGGATAAAAAAAACGAGTGTGTGGAAATTTGATGACCTAGTTCTATCTAGCAAGATATTGTCGGCTTAATTATCATAATACAACAAATTCTGTATTTGGTTTTCATGCCATCAGTGCACATTTCTTCATCAATTCCAACGGAGTAGCTCTTATTTCCCGCAAAATAACACAACATTGACTATTTCAACATTATTTATTTCTGTATAATAAAAATGACGAGAATCCATTTCCTAGTAGAAGATCTAAAAGTAAACAAACAGTTTATTCTCTGTCCTGTAAAAATTTGCGAATTTTGATAATTAGATCAACGAAATGGTAGATATGTGTTTAAATTCCTGTTGATAAGGTTTTAGGCACTTTCACAACCTCTGAAAACATCTGAGAAAGCTGTAATCTTCGCTTTAGGATGTTTTTCACCGCGGCAACCCTGACCGCTAAGTGCAACAGGCCGTCTATGATAAACGACTATACGACGTTCAGGAACGATATTAACTTTTATTTACTGTTTAAACCATGTTTTTAATTTGAAACATACTTTAGCTCCGTAATATTCGTTGTCTCAGCTGGGCTATTTCTCTATTTATTATTAATATATTCATCATTTCAATATTTTTTCTCTTTTTATGAGGACTGTGATCTGACCTTGCCAGATCAGCGGGGACTGGCTTGCTGGTATGCCTTGAATGTTGGTCAATCATTGTGTCTCCCGAGTTGACTATTTATAATATAAATTTCTTTCAGTTATTTATTCTATCATGCACGTGATGCAGTCCATGAATAATGCCGACCACTAATAGATGCCAGATATACAAAATTATGGCGGTTTAAGATTTTTAACTTTTAATTAATTGACTTGGTTTTTAATTCTGAAGTAGGTTTGGGGCCTTTATATGATTGCATGAAAAAATAAACGAAATCAATCAATTGTGCAGGATTATGGAACCCTTAAATTTTATGTATATAACGAAGAAAACTTAAAATCAAAATATCTCAAAAATATTTGATTGTTCAATTTGTTGCATTTTTAACGTTCCTATAGCATCTTACAAAGAGCCCTGTATAGAACTTGGCATTTTGGATAGACCGTGAATTTCTTAGGTACCTAAGCTCTGACTTAGCAAATTTGGTTTTTGTTTTTGGTTTTGCAGTAATCTTTCTGATTTTCTACGGTTATCATAGTTCAGACAGTTGTCTAAGGCTGGTAAATTAGGCTAAGATTAATATGGTCCTCGCTCACCTTAAACTACCTTGCAGCTTTCTATAGTTTGCCTTTCAGGCCTTTCTCCTTTTTGTCATCTACAGTCTCTTCATTTACCTTAGACCACGATTCTCTTATAGTTTTCCGATCCCCACTATCTCTTTTTCCCATTGCCGTGTCCTCGCCCACTCGTAATATTGTTACGTTTGCTGATTTTCCCGTGTTTTGGCCAATCGTCAATGATCAATAAAGATTGAAATTAACAGTGACACGCAACTAGTTAAAGTTAATAACTTTTAGGTTTATAACAGTCCTGTTCTCCAGTACGTATTACTCAAAGCTCATTAATGCGTTCCCAATACTTCACAGTGAGTTCATTCGGCGGTGTTTTACCTAATTAGATACCACACACTAAGAGCACTTAGTGGCTTCCTTTCTTTCAACTCACAAGCTATGATAGAAAGGCCGCTTGTGTTATTCAGTTTACCCTCATTTGTAACACGGAAGAATACTTTTATAACCTCGAAAGTAGGCAGACGACAAAAGATTTTATGTTTGACGAAGTTTTGAGTTTGATTCCCATCTCGGGACACACAATAGAGTACTTTCCTGTGTTTAATTTTGTGTGTTATTTGATAATCGTAATATTTCTCAAATGTGTTTCTCGGAACGCCAAACCTTTTAGGTCTCGTCATCAAATTTAATGATTCAAACACCATTTGAAAGCTCTTGTTTGCCGCTATTAGTGAAAAAGATGAATAGTGGCATCTGTTGACAGTATAATCAACTAATTTGTTGTATTGTTAATTACTATTGGTGTGAAGTAATCGCACGGATAAAAATAATACGAGAAATAAACCCTTTTGATTCATCGGAATCAAAATTAAATTAAAAGTGAGACTGCAGTTATTATTTAAATATTGGTATGAGCAAAAGTGTGTGCGTAGTGGGAACATCTCACTGTCTCCCTCTTCCTACTGGGTGACCATTCCGGTGACGTCAAATCATATCGTGCATCCTCTTTGTCATGACAATTACACTTCCACCAGATGTTAATGGCCTCTAAACTCATATGACCGGATTTATAAAATTCTTTTGATAATATGTTTTAGGTAATTTAACTAATTGGTTAAAATATTTAAAAAATCGTGTCAACTACATCATTTCTGTTTTAGATTTGAAAAATAACGTTTTGCCCAGGTTTAAAATCTGTTTTAAAATATTTTTTGAATCCATGCAATGCTAAACATTATTTAGATTTAGTCAATCTTTTTTGCCGCCAGTTCGAAACGCAGAAACTCTAGGGTTGCTCTTTTAGAACACCGGTTAACAATATTTGGTCATACATTCATGTACGATTTAAATTTCATTACATTAGATTAGAACAGCTCAATGTGTGGTAATTAAGTAGATAAGATTAAGGATATGTATCACATCATGGGACAGTAATGAACTCGAGTAGGTATAGTTACCTCTTTGCCTAGCCCTTCAGAGATACTAGCTTGAGCTTATGTATAATTTTATTATGAAATGAATGACAAAATAATTAATAATAATAATAAAAAAATAATACTAGCCCTGTATTAAACATTGTCCCACTGCTGGGCACGGGCCTCCTTGACTAATGAGAGGGGTTAGGCCTTAGTCCACCACGCTGGCCTAATGCGGGTTGGCAGACTTCTCATACCTTCAAAAAACTCTCAGATATGCAGGTTTCCTCACGATGTTTTCCTTCACCGTTAAAGCAAGCGTTAATTAACATTTTAATACACACATAACTTTAGAAAAGTCATAGGTGTATGCCACTTGGGTTTCGAACCTACGACTTTCGTCTTGACAGTCCGTACCGCAACCAACTAGGCTATCGCTGCTATTAATAAATATTAATTAAAAATATCAAGTAGAATATCAGTGTAATTGGATCCTGGTTTGTAGTTATTGAAAATGTCACGTGCCAATTATCCCATTATTGTTTGTATTTCGAACGTTCCCGTAGGATTAATAATGAAATACGACTGCACTTAATAAAAAAGGAGTTTTATTGACACGAGTATTTTATTTATTTACTTTAGTTATTAATATAAAGTTAACACAAAGTTCTGAAAGTGGTAGAGCCACGCTGTAGACATATTTGTCTACAGCATGAATGGGCCGGCTCCACCGGGGTAGTACCACTGTCTCACAGAAAACCAACGTAAAGTGACAGTTCACTGTCGCGTTTCGTATGGTAAGTGAGATATCCGGAGGCCCAGATTCCCCCTTCCCTTCCCTAATCCCTATTCCTGCCCTTAAAGGCCGACAGCGCATACGTGATACTTTCGGTGTTGTGGATGTTCATGGGCGGTGGAGATCACTTCAGGTGACCCACTGGCTCGTTTGTCGGACTATGAAATAAAAAATAACCCTCGATCTGTGATAGCTAGCTACTTATTGCATGTAGTATTCGATTTCAAAGTTAATCGACCACCTATAGTTAAATCAAATCGACGATGCTGACGTGACCCATAGCCTGGAGCCGCTACAGCTGCGAAGGAATATTTCCTCGCTTAGCGTCTTCTACCGTCTGTATCATGGCGAATGCTCCGAAAAACTGTTTAATTCAGCCCATCCTCTCCCTTGCACACGAGAACCACGCGTTCTGGCTTGCGGAGCCACAGCTTCGTGGTGTCTACTACCCCGGCCCGAACCAAGAAGTTTGCAAATTCGTATTTTTGCTGCAACATCAAGCTGTGGAACAGACAACAGTTTGCTTACCATCATTTGCAGTATGGTCACTTTAAGCTAAGCTTTAAGCATTTGGCAAGCACTGCTATGTTTGTATGCGTTGGGGCTAATTCAAAACAAATATGATCAAAGTATATCAATTGCTTCCGGCCGTGTACGATCAATTAAAATATATGTAAACACTCAGGATCAAAGGAATATAGACGGTTTTTGATAGATGAATCTGTTTGAGAGATCAAAGATTATGTCCGAGGGCTTTGGGCTTTGTCGAGCTTTTCGAAAAACATCACAAACATGTCAATATTTCTTGCAAAGAATTTTTGCGCGGGGAAGCAAAATTGTCAATGAATTTATTAAATTGACGGTCAAATATTAAGTAAGCAGAATTTTAGTAAGTTTTTACCTCCTCCCCCTTGTCAGCTTAAGCAAGTAAAGTTCTTACCCCTCCCCCTATACTTACGTGCGTTGGTATTCAACAAAGGCTATGACAAACACCCTTTCCTTTTTTGAGCATAATCTAGTATCTAGTAATAAAAAAAACTAAATATTAATAAATAAGCAAATCAAGGATCCCACTCCGTTTGGTGCTTTTGTAATACTTGAACGGGCCCTAACCAAACAAAACTAGCATTAACGAAATACCTAAATTCAATACCAAGGAGACAAATTTAACAAATATTTCGCTTGTCGTGTACATATTGTGATGCCTCGTTATAGCTCAGTGACTCTATGACTATTATTATTAGGATCTCAATTGGAAACCTGGATTACACACAGGGTAAAAGCTGTGTGGTGAGCAGCACGTACCATGCGATTGTCAATTACGTCAGCCAATCCTAAATCGCGGTAGCAAAGTTTCACGATTCACGTATATTAGAGACATCGAATATCAATGGTTGGAGGGGCCGCGGATGGTCAGGCATAACACCCGCTGTATTGAAGATCTAGACCCTTTGCTAAAAGAACGTGTGACACCGATTCCTCTATATTGGATCTCTATGTTCATCACACCCCCTCCTTCCGGGCCGCCCGCGTGCCAGGCAAGCATTCTTCCGCCACAGCAGAAGTGTTCTGCGCATATAATACCGTCAGACTGTGTTTTCTTTATGTAGATATTTTAAAAATAGAAAGCTTGAGTCATGAATGGAGTCTGTGTTGCCACTTGTAAAAAATAACGAGATATGGTAGTTTTTTAGTTAATTACATTCTTAGAAAATGTATTCAGACTTTTTTTGTATGTATTGTGGGTGATGTAATTTGTAGCTTTTTCTGATTTACAAAATGACTCAACAACATTTGTGTCTTGATTATGATTCGTTTTTGTTGAACTTATCTATGGATTCGTCCTCTGTTTTGTTTATTTCCCTAGAGGTAAGGTCATGTCATCATGTAACCATGGTAGTTGTCTAGGATCAATCAAAAGTATAGGAGTTCAGTGTTCGAGAAAGCGTGGCAACAGCGCTTTTGACGGCTGTGAGTTTCACGATGTCTAAACATTGTCTGTGTAGTTTGATCGTTTTTCATATTATTTGTGTTCTCAAGGTAATTTCAGAATCAAGGGCGATATTTGTACTTAGTCGTAATTCACCACCTTATGGATCAAATTAAATATTCGAATAATAAAATATGCACGAAATAAAATTACCAAATCATTCTAAATATAAAAACCCAATAAATGTAAAATAAAGCGCCAATAAAAGGTCATAATCTAAATATAAAACAAAACTTGGGTTCCTAGTTCTAAATCGTGGTACAATTTATCACCCCGGCTGGCAACATCGGAACATCTGTCAATGACAGGCGGGAAACACGACGTTCCTTTTTTGAAATTCTTCCGTGCGAGCTGGCGCGTGACGTCAGAGTTATGTCTCAGGAAACGAAAGAGTATTTCCATTGGGCTTTTATCGTGTGATTTTTATTTGACTTTGACGGTTGAAATGATTTTAAATATACAATCGAAACGGCTATGTTATAAATGCCAATTAAAAATATCGGCATTGTATTGTCCTACCGCCAATTAAAAGATTGTATGAAATAATAAAACACCCATACACATATTTCTAGCCCCACACTGTATCGGACCTGTTTATTTTTATCCTGGGACAGCAAAGTGACCACACACACTAAACGCAGTGCCATCCAGTTAAAGTATCAAGTAGCGAGGAACAATCTATCCCTCACTACTCAACACAACCCTGCCGGCCTGCTATGTAGCTTTTTTACACTACGCCATGGTATCTTGGATATCAAGAAGGAGAGACTAACTTTCTATACCCAGACTCGAACTATTTTGTGAATTGTATAGACATCTGTCTCAGTGCGGGAATCGATTCCGTGGCTTCTCGTTTAACTGGTATGAAATTACAAATACAATTCTCGATTCGAAAGTTGTTCTTACAAGGGACTATGGCGGTTCCATATGTGCAGACCGATGTGCATGGTTAATTTTAACTTGCAATCTATATCAAACCTTTTTCGTCGCATAATAAGGATATTTGCGGGGTACAACATTTGTCTCTGAGCAATTTAGAACCACTCACCACTCCAGTGTCACAGCTGAGTACAGTACATACTCATATATAAAACTAGTCCTTATTTGTATTTGACCGGACTAGGGTTGCCAACCCCGAATTTCAAAAACTAGGATTTAAAGTTGGACAATTCAGATTTAAATCATGACGCGCCTTGTTGTAAAACACCGCGGCGCCGGCAGGACGAACTGTCGCGAGCTGTGGTCGTCCGTAACGTAAGGAATGGCGCGGCAATTCTACAATACAGGACCTTATCAGGGCGATTTAAAAATCCAGGACGCTGCCTAAAAGCTATCCAGGACACTCTAAAAATCAGGTAATGTCCTGGAAAACCAGGACCTATACCGCATTGCTTCAGTTGTTCCAGGCGGATATATTTTTCAGGTTTTTCATTGATCTAGCATGGTGACCTCACTACACGGTAAGCGCAGTACTAACAAGAGAGGCAACTATTCCTCACCACTCGACACAATCGTACCTGCTGGGTAGCTTCACACTTCGCTTAAAGGACCTAGGATCATAGTTACGACGGAACACCGTAGCTGGCAAACTGTTACACAGCTTGATAGTGCGGCAAAGAAACGAATTTGCAAACCTCTTGGTACGGGCCAGGGTAGTAGACTCCACGAAGCTGTGGCTCCGTAAGCCAGTACGCGTGGTTCTGGTGTGGAAGGGAGAGGATGAGACAAGATTAATTATAATAATAATTCTGCCGACCTTCGAGTGTCGTTGACTCGATAATAAATATACGCCCGTATGCAAGGATATCATGCGAGCTCTTTATTATGCTTTGATTTCTGTGTACGGGATTGGTTAATTTATGCGCCAAAAATGAACCAATGACGTAATACACACATTGAAAAGAGGTCGATTAAGTGACTTTTAAAGAGTGTATTTCATTGTACTTTGATGCAGTAAATATATCGTACCATGATAAAATATAACCACAAAAGTATATTAGAAGTACCCTGACCAAATACCCTCAAATTACAAGCATATTGTTAACACGAAATCCTCTTACCCTAGGGATGTGTAAAATTCAGCAATATATCGATATATTTCGGTGTATATTTCATTTCGATTTTATCTATTATCGTAATATATCTTAAACGATTATCAACGTTTTATCAGATTAAGGACAGCTGAAACTTATATCTTAAATAAATAATAAGCAATAACACACAGTCCTGAGCTGACAGTAAGATACAATTGTCTTGTGTCGTGGGTATCAGGAACTGCTAGAGATTTCCGGTCTCATAATACCCAGTGTGTGTATATTTGATAGCCTCCTTGGCGCAAATGGCAAGTAGCCGACTTTGAAACGAGAGGCCGTGGGTTCGATTCCACACCAGGACAAATGTTTGTGTGACACACATATATTTGTGTCCGGGGTCTGGGTGTTGTGAGACCGAGAGTCTCTCGTAGTGCCTGTTACTCACAACACAAGACTCGTATCTTAGTGTGGGGTCGGGGCTATAAGTGTGACTGTTGGGTGTTATTTATTTATAATTATTATTATTTATTTGTGTCACTAATCTTTGCTTATGCAGCCACCAAAGCCATAATCTCTTATACCTCAGTTGTCTACTCCTCCACTGTTTTGTTACAGTTCCCAATTTACACTGGTCACTGTAAAACTTCAATTTGAATTACCATTTCAATATTTTTACGAGAATGTGTGTTCTAAGAAACCGGCCTATTGGTTTTTTTTCTAAAATATCGATACTTTTTGCACTTCCCACATCCCTATCCTGCACCCAAAACCAACCCCGAGGCGTTTTCATGGAATCCATTTCATTTACAACATGTCTGACATCACGCTATCCTATTACTCATTTCGGCAACGTATATTCATAGAATTTGCAGACAAACTAAAGGTTATATTATTTTCAAGGTAAACTAAAAATATTACTAACCACCCTATTCGGCAAGCCTGACTTTATATCAAGTACATATCCCACACAAATTGTATGTGATTTTTCGAACTCAAGTACTAATTGTGATAGCCCAAACTGAGGTTTACAGGACTTCACGGTTCAACCCATACATTACATGAGGCAAAACAATGAAAAACGCCGGCTGTATGTTTTAATTTCCATTGCCAGTAATGTTTTAATATAAAAACTATTTATAACGTTATTCACTTGATTAACATTCCACGATACCACACGCAATAACTACGTTATTTTAAGCCTCACGTAACAGTTATAGATATATGTAGTTAATGGAGTAATGTGTGAATTAATAATTTTAACTTATTTTTTTAAATTAATAATAATAATACTAGCCCTGTATTAAACATTGTCCCACTGCTGGGCATGGGCCTCCTCTACTAATGAGAGGGATTCGGCCTTAGTCCACCACGCTGGCCTAATGCGGGTTGGCAGACTTCTCATACCTTCGAAAAATTCTCAGATATGCAGGTTTCCTCACGATGTTTTCCTTCACCGTTAAGCAAGCGATAATTAACATTTTAATACACACATAACTTTAGAAAAGTCAGAGATGTATGCCACTTGGGTTTCGAACCTACGAATTTTGTCTTGGCAGTCCGTACCGCAACCAACTAGGCTATCGCTGCTATTTTTTTAAATTATGTATTCAATTTGCTTACATCAGCAATATTGAAAAAACACGTAGGTATAGTTTGACATAGTTCACGACCTCTGCTTGTGTAATGATATTATCATTTGAGTTCCAAATTCATTGGCAAAGGAATCAACCATCATACAGCTTTGACAGCAGTGTACTTAATATGTATCCCTAATTTCTTCACAATGCTAATTATCGCATTTCATCCATAAACATTGAAACTGATAGCCCTTAAAAACTTTTGACCTAACTGCCACCACGCAAACGGTGGGACGCTGACGTCAGTTTAATTACAATGCGTCACGAAGTGAACCCTTTTTAATGTGTTGAGTAGTCTACTAAGTCTAGCATAGGTCGGTGAGAACCAGTATATATAAGCCGCCTCAAGAATAAGAGAGGTTATATTACACTGGAAAGTTTAATCCTATAGATTAACTATCAGAAAAACAAGTTTGAAAATCAAACGGAATATTTTTTCGCGCACAAAAACTAATGTACTACAAAAACAACCAAATTAGTTCTTACTGTGTACAAAATGAGACAATGCAAAATTCAAAATGGCGCGCTAAGGTCTTTAACCCGCGCAACCGTTAGTTCCCGCGCAATCAATATGGCGGCGCAAAAACGCGCCAAGCCAATCCTTTGTGGAATTTATCACGTTTATTGACATATCTATAATTAATCATAATAACCTTGATCAGTGGTTTACTAAGTAAATACCAAATGGCTCCCAATTGACGCATCCTTAAGTTATTGGATTTTTTCCTCGTAATCGTAACAGATACAAGAAATTCTCGTCACGTACGAAATCCCGTAATAATTGTTTCCCAATAGACCTAATTAAAGTCCGTTTAGGCAACGTGACCTTGGTTGTAACAAAAAATTTAACGGTCAGTAGCTACGTTGCGTAGTTAAAAAAATTAGGTGAGTTTGCGTATGAATCGTGACTTTTAAATCGTGTGGTCTATTCAGTTCGTTTCGGCTCTGGCACACGGTGAATTTGCCAGTGAAGTATCACCCAACAGTCATACACAGTCCTGACCGCAGATATTGTCAGGAACTACGACATATTTAGGTCTTACAACGCTTAAACTCGTAACACGTATTTGCGATTCATGTGTCAGAACCGGCTGCCTTTCTTTTCACAATTCCAGTCAATTACTCGGTCGTACACGAAGGCTGTCCATACTTCATTAAGCAGACGAAACATGAGTTCTTACCTATTACTAAAGCTGAACAGGTACTTTGTCTGTTCATTAAATATTTTTGCAAAATTTTTATTGTTTTACGTTATAATATCGATATAGAACCCAAAACAATTATTTTTGGAATTATTGTCTGTCTGTCTGTTAAGGCATCGCGTCCCAAGTACTGTATTACGAGAAAAGAATCGACCATAAAATCTAAACTGTATCTTGAGGTAACATTTAGTCTTTATTTCATTTAAATCGGTGCATACAATCAAAAGTTATATCTGTTTGAACGAATATCTGTATTATGCAAAGAGTAGTTGTGAGAGATGAAATAATTTTATAAATAGTATACAATAACTTCCACGCGGGCGGAGTCGCAGGCAACAGCTATAATCCTACTAATATTATAAATGTGAATGTTTGGATGAATGGATGGGTGTTTGTTACTCAATCACGCCAGAACGGCTGGACGGATCTGGTTGAAATTTGGCACAGAGATAGATTATTAGTCTGAAATAGCACATAGGCTTTTTATCCCGGAAAAATGCACGATTCCTATGGGATAGCAAAATATAGAAAGATGTAATAGCTTAGAGACCAATATTTGTGATTATCATAGATATTTGTCTTGGTGCATAAGTCGAAATGGAAGCTGTCAATTCGCGTGTCTTTTCCAATTAAAATTAAACAGATACTGGTATGATCAGCTTATGTTTGCTAAAAATAAATGAGGCCATCTTGTCACAATGAATGAATGGATATAAGATAACGTATCAAATAGATAACAATGTGTTTTGGAAAATAGTTTCATGGTCATATCGGAAACTGTCCGTATGATTGTGTCGATATATACTACGTGTAACGGGAATAACGCACATCCTCAGACACCCCAATTTAAAATTTTATTACAATCATAATTCATGTATTGAAATAAGACTGCAATGAATATAAATATTGTTCGTCATTTTAATTATATGTATTTGATTTTTTAAAGTGTTCGTTTATTATTGCATTTAGAAAAGACTTTATCGCATCGAGTTATGCTTCAGTTTCGTTTGTCTTGGACGTAAAATTGAAGGGTGACTATTATTTACCTGAGTGTTAATTATTTTTGTAAAAAAAGTCGTCTATTAAAAAATTGTTGATATCGATTCTGTCGCTTATTCTGAACAAACTACTTTCAGAGTGTGCATTAATCATGTTACATGTTGTATATAAAAATGTCAATTTTATGAAACCAAGCAGCGATAGCCTAGTTGGTTGCGGTACGGACTGTCAAGACGAAAGTCGTATGTTCGAAACCCAATTGGCATACACCTCTGATTTTTGTAAAGTTACGTGTGTGTTAAATGTTAATTGTCGCTTGCTTTAATGGTGAAGGAATACTTCGCGAGAAAACCTGCATACCTAAGGTGATAAGAATTCCAGAAATTTACTTGACTTTAAGTTACGACAAGTTATATGCGTTTATAGAATTCGTTTAAAATAGAAGATTAAGATTTTTGTTTCAGGATTATGTGAAACTGATATGTTCTTGTATGATTATGTATAAAAAATCGCTTACGGCTGTATGTGTAAGAGGTATTAATATGTTATGTTATGAGACAGCCTCCGTGGCGCAGCGGGTGAGTGGCTGTAAAACGAGAGCCGTGGGTTCGATTCTCGCACCGAGAGAAATGTTTGTGTGACAGACAGGTATTTATTTCAAGTCGGGGTGTTGTGAGACCATAGTCCCTCGTAGTTTTTGATACAGGTTTGACCTAGGTTTGTATAATTATTATGCTGTGTTAAAAATCTAGTAACAAAATATATCACAGATTCGAACTCACTGGTCGCAAACCCGTTGCCATAGACAAAAGCCAGTGAGTCACAATGAGCGGACCCGACTTGCAACCTGATCCCTCGCGGTGAAAGGCGCATCTCGTAGTTTAGGAGACAGACCATCGTGAATTATTTATGTGTAGTTACATAATTATTCTTGTGTATAAGCAACGTAGTGTGAAGATGGTGGTAGGATATTCATATCCGCCCAGATAGCGACCACCGTACACAGGGGTGTAAAACCCGCCATAGTGGCACACGCTAGTGTGTCGCGTTCCGGGATCAGCCAGTGTACATCCGCTTTTTGTTGGGGGTCTAGAGTTGTACAGTTGGGGTACGATGTTTGGCCGTATTGGAGCCTTCTGAGTACTCTGTCACTAGACTCTCGACCGCTTCTTCACCTTCTTGCCCCATGGCGTAGTGGGATGCAGCTACACGGAAGGCTGGCATGATTGTGTTGAGTAGGGGGGTTAGATTGTGTCTCGCTACTTGATACTAACTAGACGTCACTGTGCTTACCATTAGGTTCAGTGACAATTTGCCGTGCCAGGATAAAACTATTTTATTTAACAAAATCTAAGCACAAAGATTCTGTTCCCACAACAATAACTCGCCTAGCTCTTCGCTCGCTCAGCAATGCAACAAAAAATATGAACGTTTATATGGGTCGTTGACCTTATTGAGTACAACTAGTCGCGGAGAAATCTGTGCAGTCGGATAAAGTACCTGCCCTCAGTACGTGGCGTGGCATACGATTTCTAACGAGACAAAATGCTTTTTTTATTGTGTCAAAGTGAATCGAATTTGATAAGGTTATATATGAACCGTATAGAACCAAAGATGGCAAAGTAGGTAGTTGGCAAAAAAGAAATAATATATGGCAATATAGATAATTAAATTCTGCATCGACTAATGCAATGTTTTATAATTAAAGAAAGCTATCCCTTATAAAAAAAAAACGTTGCTTCAAAACCAAAGTCGGCAATCTTATACTATCAACCAATCACAAGCGTCTGTCAATTCAGCAATCCTATTTCTCATGAAGTCAGTGACAATTAAAAATGGAAAAATAGGCAGGAGTACAGTAGCAAAGCCGGCTATCTTACCTTAGTTGGATTCAAACTCGGCAACCTAAAAAAATTATTAAGATTTTGCACCGTTAAACAATTTTTTTTTATCATTGTTGTTGTCATTGATTCAATTAAATATCTCCTCAGATTGTAATAAAATAATTGGCAAATTTGTGTTTCGACTTAAATAGGAGTTATGAGTTATTTTTAAATTGCCCAAATATAAGGCGGCCCGGCCCTACTTTGCCGACTTTGGTTCTATTCGACTTATATATTCAAGAATATTACATTATAGACTTATTTAATTCTTGGCCTAAGTCAAATTACTATGGGTCGCCATAGCAACATAGCATAGTTATAAACGTGGTGTAACTCTAACTCCATTACTACCTCGTTGGCGCAGTTGTAATTGCGCATGCGTTACGACTGCTGTGCTGAGGTCTCGGGTTCGGTCCCCGGGTCGGGTAAAGTGATATTGGGTTTTCTATCTAGAAATTCCTCAGTATTAGCCCGGAGTCTAGAATTTGTGCCCGGTATGGCGATAGGCTCGCCCCCTATCATATTATGGGATCAAAATTCGGCGAAAAGTGGGTGTACTCGTTACACCTCTGCCTACCCCTTCGGGGATTATAGGCGTGAGTGTATGTGTGTGTGTCTAACTCCATTAGTGACTTGACCCAGTCAGAGACTTTCCATTCCCGCAGAAACAAGGCATATGGCATTTACTTTAAAATCTTTATTATTTATACGTGCAAGATAATCTATGGCATACGAACAACTATGTACTAGAAAACGCTGAGGCGTAATAAAAACTATGTAGGTCAGACATGACTTCATTTAGTACGTTACGATAGCTAAGGCTTGGTGTGTACGCATGTAGGAATAGCAGCGATAGCCTAGTTAGGAGTACGGACTGCTGAGACGAAAGTCGTAGGTTTGAAATGGGTATATACCAAATGTATGATTGGAAACCAGCCCAAATGACATACACCTCTGACTTTCTAAAGATACGTGTGTATTTATTGCTAATTATCACTTGGTTTAACGGTGAAGGAAAACATTGTGAGGAAACCTGCATACCTGAATTCTTATACTAATTTCAAAGGTATGTGAAGTCTACCAAACCGCATTAGGCTAGCTTGGTGGACTATAGCCTAACACCTCTCGTTAGTGGAGGCCCGTGCCCAGCAATGGGACAATAATACAGGGCTAGTATTATGGAATTTCTAAGAACTCACAATGTTTACTTAACAGCATTAGCTTTTTATAAAAAATATTAGATCGAATTTGTATAGCTTATTTCCAATAGTTTAATCAGTTCGGTAGCTATTAAAGCCAGGTCAATAGCCCCATAACATTAATCTTCACGCTTCCACGGTAGGTTGCTGGGCAGAGCTTATCAGACCTAGATTCTATAACTGCTGGAACTAGGTGGAGTATAGTTGCGGTTTGATTTTATGATTTCAATTGGTTGCAGTATTGACAGTCCTTTCTAGTTGCGTATGAAAAATAATCTCAAAAATGGTGGCTTATAGAAATTCGTAAAATACTGTTTGGTCTGATGTTTCTTTGCCATAATATGTAATTAGTACAAAATAAACAATAAATCATAGGCATGAGGACTACCAACAGAAGTGGAAACTTAAATCTATGGAATTACGTTCTTTTTCGAAACAGCGTCCATGAAGTAATTACTTTTTTGTTTATAATTGCTTGTAAATAATTATAGAACTTCATAGGCTTATGTCATAAGTAAAATAATCTGCTTGAGCATGATGGTCGAGTTCAGTTCTTTTTCCCCATCCCAAAGGTGCCCAACCTGCCAAAGAAGTTTTCACTTCAAAAATACCCTAAGATCGTTTTAAACTATTACACACTACTGTCTAGGTGTCGCAGTTTTAAATGAGTACGCGATACGATTGTGCTGAGGTGTCAAGTTCAATTCCCGAGTCGTGTAAAAGTGATATTAGGTTTCTGTATCACGAAATACCGGTTTTTGTCGGGGGTCTAGAGTAGGGGTACTATGTTTGGCCGTGTTGCAGCCTTCTGAGTACTCTGACACTAGACCCTCGACCGCTTCTTCACCTCCTTGCCCGATGGCGTAGTGTGAAGAAGGTACACAGCAGGCCGGTGTGGTTGTGTTTAGTAGCGAGGGATAGATTGTCACTCGCTATTCGATACTCTTAAACCAGCAAAAATCAGCGTGGAGTCTGGAATTGTACCCGGTATGGCGGTCGACTCCTATCACATCATGGGACGGTAATACGCTCGGCGAAATGTGGAGGGTATATTCGTTTTACTTTTTACCCCTTTGGGAATTACAGACGTGAGTGCGTATGTATGTAGTTCACTACACAATAAAGATTCCCAATCAATACCCATTAGCGCTAAGCTGGATTACAGATCTCAATACAAATCGAATTTAATTATTCCTATTCATCCGCGTATGAAATTGAATTCATTTGGCCGCCATTACGGCATTTGTTTTTATTTATTCATCCATCAGCCTGTTATCCTGCAATAAATAATGCGTATCCGTTACATTATAACATTTATACATGTTTTTGTTTTATATAAGACTATAAGACCCGTAGTACTTCGCACCGATAGTAATTAACAATACAACAAATTAGTTGATAATACTGTTGTCCCGCGACGGTTCATTTTTAACCAACTTCAAAAAAAGGAGGAGGTTCTCAATTCGTTGGAATGTTAAATGTGCGTAATTCGTTTTCAGGAAAAGGTATATTGGGAAAATTGCGTAGAGGTCTCGGGAAACTGCATTAAATGGGATTATAGTCTTAGCATATGAGCCGCGAGTAAAAGTTAATCTAACTATAAATAGCCTGGTTTTTCCAACTTTATGGAATATTGGAGGGATGTTATATAATGGGGTAGCAACTAGCAACCCCAATCAATGGCTGCTAGGTAACGGAGTGACAACAAGGGTTGAACATCACACCGTTAGGGCAGTTTTATAAAAGGAAAATATAATTGACATAGGTGATTGAAGGAGTTATAGGCTAGATAGAATTGCAAAAGTCGTAGAATCAAACCCAGTCCAAATGGCATACATCTCTGACATTTCTAAAGTTACGTGTGTATTCCTTATTATCGTTTGCTTTAACGATTACGGAAAAGCAAACGATAATAAGGAATATTTTACGTTTTACGTTTTTAATCGGAAAATATCGATTAAAAACTTGCATATCTGAAAATTTCCCATAAGAATTTCGCATTTGACCGGCGTGGTGTACTAAGACCCAACCCCTCATTAGTAGAGGAGGCCCGTGCCCAATAATGTGACAAGACTGATATTATTCTTTATATATTTATGTATCTGTATCTGCTGGTGGTAGTATATTCATATCCGCCCGGATAGCGACCACCGTACACAGTGTGTAAAATCCGCCATAGTGGCACACGCAAGTGTGTCGCGTTCCGGGATCAGCCAGTGTATATCCGGTTAATGTCGGGGGTATAGAGTTGAGGTACGATGATTGGTCGTATTGCGGCCTTCTGAGTACTCTGTCATTACACCCTCGACTGCTTCTTTACCTTCTTGCCCATGGTGTAGTGTGAAGAAGCAGGCTGGCATGATTGTGTTCAGTAGCGGGACATAGATTGTGTCTTGCTACTCGATACTCTAATTGGACGGCACTGCGCTTACCATCAGGTGGTCGTTTGCCGTGCCAGGATAAAAAAAGTATTTATAATATTTACATAATATTATGTAACTCGGTGTGACAAGAGATAGTCCATTAATAATGGAAATATTCAGGTGCCGGGCACCTAATGTTAATTTGAATTTGCTCACCCGTGACTGCGAACACACGCGCTGGCGTTGCGCTCGGGGTTGCCGCGGGAAATACTGAAAACGCCGATGTGAACGGGTTTTCTGGGGCTGCTTTGTATGTAAACATTTTTTTGTTATGGCCAGTTTTTTTAATATCGGGCAAAAAACTCTACCGTTGCTCTTTTCGAACACTGGTTATAAGAATAACTAATATTTTAGTAGGAAGTATCATTGTTGTACTTTTAAAAAACCCAACAAGTCGATAAGCGTGCACAAGTTACAAGATACTAGAAGAAAACTAGCGGGCACGGCATAGTGAGCACACTGCACCTGATGGTACGTCGCGATGGAACGACGCAGTGCCGTTAAGTTAGAGTATCAAGTATCGAGAGACAATTATAATATCTCGCTGCTCACTTCTTCACACTACGCCTAAAGGTACGGTAGGCCACGGTTTTGCTGTTGTTTATCGAGGCACAAAAAAAAAGTATAGTAAAACGCAAATAATAACGCGCGCGCCCGCCCACACTAAGCTCCCGTGTGTTCACAGCACCAGCCCCACGTACTAGTAATATTTTTCCACGGAGTTTATTGGAACGGAACAAACGAAATTGCACCAACTAACAACTTGCTATTGTCTGAATGCTTTTAATTTTTTACAGTTTATAGTTGCTTTTTGCTACGTAAATAAAAATGGGAAATTATCCTTTAGGAAAATGCTGAGAGTAAACAAGTTACTACCAGTTGTCAGCTGCCTTAACAAAAACTATTGTCAACTAAAGGCCGAATACTCAAACGCTACTTAGTTGACCGACTTAGCTGACGGCTACTTATTTCTAACTGGGCAGTAAATTTAAGTGGAATTCTCAAACACAACTTAGTGGATTTAAGATCATGATTAGCTGAGTATCCCTTAATTTTTCTATAAATGGCAACATTACTGTAAAATGTTTGTTTCCAATTACCTATTTTATTAGTGGAATAAAAATTGGTATGTCAGTGTCATTTCACGCAGTATTTTTATAAACAATTTATGAAAATAATTTATATGAATGGCTGATTACGAACAAAAAAATACTAACTTTATTAATTTGCATGTAATCTTAAATTACTTTCACCACTATCCGTAGAGGCCCGTGCCGATCAGTGATAATGATGATATTTTTTATTAAATACCTATGAAATAATTTATGCGGTAGAAAGTAGAAACGGAACGTAGTAGGTACCTACTTATAAAAAAAATAATCTATTTGCAAACACTACTTGTTTTATAAATCAAGATAATAGTTTACAGTTCACATATTACTTATTATAAAATAACAATTGACCATATGGCTTCTTTTCGAAATTTAATCAATGGCAATGGAAAAGAAAACACCATGATGATGATGAACGGGGTGATGATAAAGGATAAATAGAAAGCGTGTATATCCATCGCAACGAATACAACATTTCTGCAACAAGTGGACCCCGAGTGGGCTCAATACGTTATTTATATGAAAACTTAAAGCAAAGAACAAAAAAAATGTTGCTAATGAAAATGTATGTATTGGGACATACCTAAATGATGAAAGTTGTATCAACTTTGTGCTTGTTATAAATAATAATAACATGGTAAGTAGTAATTAAAAGGACAATAGTCAAAAGTTACATTGTTCTGTTCCTCTATGAAAAATAAACCAAAAAGGCAATTTCAATCAGAGTAATACTAATGCAGCAGGAACTAAAATAAACCACTCATTTACTGCATATGAGTGATTAGTTATATATGCATATTTGCCTTTTATATCAGAATTAATACACACACATAACATTGTAGTATATTAAAACTATATTGTGCATCTAGATATACAGATAGATTTATAAATAATTATGTATGTTTAAGATGCTGAAATGGAAAATTTAAATGTTGGCCCACGTATAACCTCACCGGGTATATTTTCCAAATAGAGCCCATAAATATTTTAGCATAAATTATGAGGTGCAGTACTTTATTTTTGTTATTATGTTGTTAAAACAGATGTAACATGGTATGTCAAGGATATACACATTATTGTTTTAAAGGATAGGAAAATCTAATTTAATTACTGATTATGAATAATGATTCTTGATTGACCTTAAATGAGCAAAGTTATTTGTGGTTTTGTGTTGATTCTGTCACCATGTCAGATTGCAACTTATTTAGAAATTGGCTAATCAATATAATGTTGTTTATCACACTGCTAAATAATCATTTTTATTTAAGGTACCAAAACAAGTGGAGAAAAGCAGGATATTGTTAAAAAATAAAATGAAAGCAGATAAGAAAAACAAAACTAACCACAAAAGAAAAATATTTAAGGGCAAAAATATTTTAATATAAAATTGGAAAGAAAATTTACGACTGAAAAACTTTTTTTTTTTTAGAAATTAAAAATAAGAAGATTTAATTGTATGAGTCATGTTTTTTTATTAAAACTAAAAAGGGACAAATAAACATTGATTGGTATTATTGTTTTATTTCCATTTTCTAAATAAAGTTTCTAATAAGTAAAATATGTGTTAATTATGTGATTTCTCACAATATCATTTTCATTTCCTCTCTGTGGGGCTGGTGGTAATAATTCATCACTTTGTGTGAATTCAACATTTTCTTCCTCATCTTCAAGTACATCCTGCCTTGAAATTGCTATATTATATAGCACTGCACATGCTACAATTATAGCAGGAACATTTTCCAGTTTCACCTGCAGACTCAGTTGAAGGCAAGGGAACCTCCTCTTTAATATGCCAAAAACTCTCTCCACGGGCTTCTGGTATTATAGGCTGCTTTGTGTGGAGTGGAAGGATTTAGGATAGATGTCAATAAATATTTTCTACAAGGGTAACCACTGTCCCCCAATAAAACTATCACCAAAATCACCCCTCTCCATTTGTGCACATAATGGTGAATTATTAAAGATGGTGCTATCATGTACAGAGCCTGGCCATCTTGCTATTATATTTCTGATGGTTAATTTTGCATCACAGACTACTTGCACATTAAGAGAAAAGAAGCCTTTGTGGCTTCTATATGTTTCTGCCTGTGTTCCTCCTAGAAATAATAAAACCATTAATTCACAAAATTATTATAAATAAATAATGTTATATAATACCTAGCAGTAGCACACATAGTGCTGACCCTACAGTAAGATACAAGTCTTGTATTTAGGGTGTCAGGAACTAGGTACACAAGATTGTTGGGTTTAATACCCAGAACTAAAATAAATATATGCGGCAATCACAAACATTTCTCTCAGTGCAGGAATTGGACCTGCTGCCTCTCATTTTAGAGATGGCTAGCCACCAACAGGCATGTCCTTGTCATAATATAATTACAAATAGTTAGCTATAAAAACCAGAACATACCAGGGGATTTAATCTTAATGTGTGTACAGTCCACAGCACCCAGTACTTTAGGGAATCTTGCGATCCCATAAAAGTCACTTGAAATTTGGCGTTGCTCATTAGCAGAAGGCATTTCACTATAACTACTTTTCAGCTTTGCTAACTCTGCTGCAACTTGGTGGACAATTCGATGGACAGTCGGTTGTTCCACTAGAAATAAATCTCCGACGACTCTTTGGTAACTGCCCGTGGCAAAATATCTTAGAGTAATCAGTAACTGGTCCATTGGTTGAATTGCTCGATTCGTCCTGGTAACGGGCTGAATGTTTGTTTGGATTAAGGAACACAAATGTATTAGGTACTGTTTCCTTATTAAGCCGAAACCGCATTATAAACTGAACAGCATCATATTTATCAAATGCATAAATTTTTTCTCTATTTACTCTTCTGGTAAAATGTAATTCTTCATCAGACAAGGATGACAAAGAAGAAAGAGACATGATTTCACTAACTCAAAAGTAGCACAATATATTTAAGACTGGTCGCAGGCACTCTTAAATTAAAGTGTTATTTATCAGCTGTCAAACTCTAAAGTAGCGTTTCTGAATACCGATTTCGTCACTAAGGTGGACTTAAACATTTGACTTCTTAAATTTTAGGATAAGATTTAAGTGACGTTTCTGTATACCATTTTGAAGGATAACTAGCTCTTAAACGTTTAACTGAAACTTAAATATTTAATTATCGTTTGAGTATTCGGGCGTAAGATTTTAAATCGAGGATGTTTTATCCTGGTACGGCAAAATGACCACACTGCAGTCCAGTGTCGTCCAGGTAGAATCTCAAGTAGCGAGAGACAACTACCTTCGCTACTCAACACAATCATACCTGCTGAGTGGCTTCACACTATGCTTAAAGGATCTATGATCACAGGAAGGAGGGAACACGGTAGCTGGCAAACTGTTCTACAGCTTGATGGTGCGGCAAAGGTTTGCTCTCCTCTTAGTTCGGGCCGGGGTAGTAGTAGGTAGTCACCACGAAGCTGTGGCTCCGCAAGCATCTAAGCCACCTCATTTTAATGGCTGAAAATTGTTGAGATATATAAAATACTTTCGATAAATAACGTAGCTTATTGTATAAAAAGAATAATTGTCTTAACTACTTTCTGGTGGCACATAGCGCCGCGCACTAATATAGCAAAATAAGCCTTCGTGCATCGCGGTAGATAAGTTTACGCGGAACATATATAAAAGCTCCGAATATGCATGGTTAGAGAGGCCGAGGCCGGCCGGGCATAACACCCGCCTGACTGGAGCGCTAGAGGAACACTATCACCAGTTTTTTTTTAACATACATACATATACACTCACGCCTATAATCCCCGAAGAGGTAGGCAGAGGTGTAACCAGTACACCCACTTTTCGCGGAATTTCGGTCCCATAATGTAATAGGGGGCGAGCCTATCGGCATACCGGGCACAGGTTCCAGACTCCGGGCTTATACTGAGAATTTCTAGATAGAAAAACCCAATATCACTTTACCCGACCCGGGGATCGAACCCTAGACCTCAGCACAGCGGTTGTAACGCATGCGCAATTACAACTGAGCCGCCAAGGCAGTCTTTTTTTTAACAGTCACATATATAGCCCTGATCCCACACTCACATACGAGTCTTGTGCCGTGGGGATTAGGGACTACGAGAGACTTTCGGTCTCACAACACTCAGTCCCGACACAAATATCTGTCTGCCAAACAAACATTTGTCCCGGTGAGGAAATCGAACCCACGGCCTCTCGTTTCACAACCGGCTACTCGCCTACTGCGCCACGGAGGCTGTCATTCATTCTTCTACAACTTCTTCCTCTAATCTATATAGGATTATATGCGGATGGTACATTTTTCCTAAAATGGTCAGCTATAAAAACATCTGATCACCACAATGTTTTGTATACTCGCTGGATCTTTATAATTTGTGTGCGTAAGGTATGTTTACGGACGCTCGGGACAAAGCGCGGGCTATTTCAGGCCGACGGATGCGGCGCATGAGTGTTTTGTACCGTCAGCATATCAATATATTGTTATGGAATCTCAATATCAAAAATTAAATACATTTGAGTTATGTAACATTTGAGGTCTTAACAAAAATTATAGGAATGAAATCATCTATACGCTATACATATAAATTAAATTGAAGTGTCTATCTTGTAATGTGAAAAACACAGTTGTTTACTAAAAACGTATGAAAGTATATTAATTATAACAACCAAATTTTTCCTTGTCTGTTTGTTTCGGCTGATCTCCGAAACGGTTGGACCTATTTTGGCGGGACTTTCACTGGTATGTCTACCAGTGATAATGAGGTCGAGGCTGGTGTTATGTTGAGAAACTTAGGCTTCTTTTATTTAAAAAAAAATCTGAGACTGTCGCGTGGGCTAAGAACGCGCGAGCAGGATATTGCGGATACTTGTGTCTCAATGCACGCCTTAAAAATGTTTTCTAGCAGTGAGATCATACTTATCATGCAAAAGTAATAATGCATGATTACTTTTGGTAGAAATATCGCGCAAGATAAAAAACAAAGTTTTGTTTTTTTTACGACTGGTGGCAAACCAGCTTACGGTCCGCCTAATGGTAAGCGGTTAGCGTAACATATGGACGCTTGCAACACCAGGAGCATCACACACACCCTTCATGAATCTATTTACTCCCTTCTTGAAGAACCCCATACTGTAGTCTTCTTGCAAAACTTCGGCAGGGAGCTCATTCCACAATCTGAGCGTTCATAAGGAATTCCCCAGAAACCGTAATTATTAGCTCATGTATACATACATAAAATCAAAACTAAAAATTATAAAATCCCGTTTGTTTTGCTGTCTGTACAAACACATGTGCGTGTGAACGTCGGTAGCCGAGCAGACACACAAACAAATTAATAAAACACTGTATCTCGTGGGGAAATTGTATAAATAAAGGGCCATTTTATATGCGGAATTTGGACTGCGTGGCGCAGTGGACGGAAACGACGGCAGGTTGGAGGCCAATGTTTCTGTGACTGACAAATATTTGTTCCAGGTTTAGGTGTTGTGTAGAAAGAAAGAAATGTTTTATTGGTTATTATAAGCAGAATAAATAGAAAACATAAAATTAACTATTACATATTATTATACACTTTTTTATCCTGGCCCGGCAATGTGACCACCAATTAGAGTATCAAGCCAGAGACAATCTATTCCCCGCTACTCAACACAATCGTACCGGCCTGCTGTGTACCTTCTTCTCAATACGCCATGGGGCAAGAAGGTATAGAAGTGGTCGAGGGTCTAGTGTCAGAGTACTCAGAAGGCCGCAACGTGTCCAAACATCGTACCCCAACTCTAGACCCCCGATACATGTCCAACTGCTGGGCACGGGCCACCTACTAATGGGAGAGGTTAGTTATTAGACCAGCGTGGTGGACCTTAGTCCATCATGATAGTCTAATGCGCGTTGGCAGACTGCTAACTGTCTGTAAATAAATAAAAACTATATCCTCCATATAAACTTTAAACATGCCAAATCTCACTCCTTGTCCGCAATAAACTTAAGGGATTCAAAGAATTCACATATGAGGATATAATATTTGTTAGCCTTCTACTATAATTCCACCGGAAACTAGAATCTCCACTGAGTTAATTCAACAAAACGCTTACATAATTATAACTTATGAACTATTCTTGTAAGTAATAAAATATCTCGTGTGTCTAATGTTATACAGTGTCTCTAGTATCTGTCAAATGAGTGGGCGACTAATCTTGGTTAGGTATGCGCATGGGAAAGTAAATAAGCGGCAAGCATCCTTAGTATTTTTATGGCTTTGTTTATTAAGGTTCTAATTCTAATTTTATGTGATGACTCCACCTGTGTTGATTTTGCAAATGTTAAGTATTTAATAGCGTATCAAATAAAACAAAAATGACGATCACCTTCCAAGAAGCTCAAAAAAAAAACATTTTCATCTATTAAGAGTAAAGTGATCGATGCAATTTTAAAAGTGAACGATTTACGGTCGAATTTTGACCACTGAGCGACCACTACTAAAATAAAAACACATGTGGACTACAGGGCTTAATTTGATAAATTAAATGCGAAAGTTATAAATCACATAAACACTGAAAACCTTAGCATAAATATCTTTAATATAAAAAAAATAATCCCTTAAAGGTTTAACTATGATATAATTGCCCCATCAAAATCACAGCTACAAAACTAAATCTCCGTGTCAAATTACATTATAATATTTTTTTGTTACAGAAAGAGACGGCGATAGAACAGTGAGTGCGTGGAAGTGAGACAGTGACCCGACTCGTGGTCTAGTGATGGTATATAGCCTGTGATAGTGATTTCAAGATGGCCGCGTTTCCCGCCTTTTTCTTTTTAGCAATGGCCGCTGCTGTGTCAGGTGAGTTTGAATTTTGAAATATATGTCCAAGCGTTACGTTTTGAATGGTTTTGAATCTTAAGCCAATTACGTTGGCCCGTGTTGCACTCTACTGTATAAAGGGTGAGATTATATCTAATAAGTTAAAAAATGGCAGCCATTGGAGACTGCCTACAGAAGAAACAACTAAAAACTAGGAAATAACATTGGTTTTTGTTTAATTTTCGAAATATTTGTAGTATCAAAATTTATTTTATGATTTTATCATTAATATTAGTCTGGTTTTCGCATCTATCGATACTCCTAGCTACAAATTATATAGATAAATAAAAAAACTTACATCTATAATTTAAGATTTTATGCATTCAAAATAGCAAAACGCGCCTCAAGAAATTTACACCTGTCTATTACTCAATTTAGTTCTGAAATTTATGTTTCATAATATTTTTTTTAGAAAAGCATACGCTTGAACTAACTCATAGTTCAATTTAATAATGTAAGAATCTAAAGTGCTGGCATGATAGTCAAAATTTAATGGGATTCGACAACAGAATAGTCTTATAATTTATAAATAACCTAATTTATCTTTATAATTTAGTTTATTGAGGTGTGCGACAGAATCGGAAAATTCTCGAGAAAAATCATGCATTTCCACTTTAACACACAGACCTTGGCATCCAAACCCTTAAAAAATCCCAGGAAATATGAACGCATAGACAAGTAACAAACACAAGGGCTGTCATCGCTTCATAAACAAAGAGACTTCACGCCATGATTTTAATTTTTTCAACCATAGACAAATGTTTATGCGTTCAACAGGTTTTTGTAAATATTTACTTTATGAACGTTTGAGATTTTTTTATGGTTGTGACTTTGAGCGTAGTCAATAATAGTGAAATTCGTGTACAGGTTCAAATTAGTAATTGCTAATGAAATATTAATTTCTACTATGCAAATATTATAATAAGATTTTTAAGAAGAGATTTTGGATTAACTCAGAATACACATTCAATGTACACATTTATAGGAAGTCACATTTTCCCAGAGTGATATAGGCAATTTGTACTGTAATTAAAACGAATCTCCTTTAATAATAAGCTATTTATCTATCTAACCTTCAAACGCAACTCAAATAATTAAGATCGTGTTAAACATTTAAGACCCTCGTTTTTGTCATAATTGTTTGGCGTGTAACAAGATATGTAGCCGTTAGACGATCAGGTTGAGTAGCCTTTGAATATAGCGTAAGAATGGGCGTTAGGTATATAAAAATAAATTCATAGGTATATTAAATTTTAACATTGTCAAAATAATAGTCTGGAATATGTGTGTCTTTTTGGTGGTTTAATGTACCGTGAAAAGTCACGATGAATCTTATCATTTGTGTAATGGCGTACATAAGACCGATAGGGACCTGAGTTCAAATCCCAACTTAATAATAATTTGTATTCGAGTTTTTTAATTTAAAAATCGAACAAATAGAATTAGAATTTGTCACCACATATTTTTTATCCTGACACTGCACATGGTAAGCGTAGTGCCATCCAGTTAGAGTATCAAGTATCGAGAGACAACTATACCTCGGTACTCGACACAGTGACACTTGCTGAGCAGCTTCTGCGCTTAAAAGACCCAGGATTATAGGAGGGAACACGTCAACCGACCAACTGTTCCACAGCTTGACGGTGCGGCATGCTATAATCTCGGCAGTGTACTAGTCAAGTTATAATCATGGGTAGCTCGCGGCTTATATCCAAAATAGACTGGCCAGTTCTTCCTCCTGTTGTTTTTAATGACATTATAATTCCTTATAGCGAGACCGTTAAAAACTTTGGAGTAATATTGGATCGCAACTTGTCTTGGGGACCACAAATTGCAGTTACGAGTCGTAAGTTGTTTGCATCTGCGGCAACTTTAAAGAGACTTCGTAATTTCTTGCCCACTGCCACCAAAATTGCGCTTGCACAGGCTTTACTTCTCCCCGTGCTTGACTACGCGGATGTCTGCTACCTGGACCTAAACCAAGTTCAACTTGATAAGCTTGAGCGCCTCCAAAATTTCTGCATAAGATTTATATTTGGTCTGCGCAAATATGATCACATCTCGGAATTTCGCTCTAAGCTCAAGTGGCTCCCTATTCGTCTTCGCCGAAATACTCACATTTTATTTCTTCTTTATAACATTTTGTTCAATCCGATATATCCCCACTATCTTAAAGTACATTTCAACTTTCTCCATACCTCTCATTCTTTAAATTTAAGATCGTCAGAAAATTTGACTCTTAAAACTCCACTGCACTGCAGTGGTTTCTTTGACAGTTCGTTCACCGTCCAGGCTGTTCGCCTGTGGAATTCCTTGCCGCAATTTGTACGTAAAGCGCCATCATTGAGTATTTTTAAAACCCGAGTAAAAATGTATTATATGTCTTTGCTGGCGTAATTATTATACCATAACGCTTTATTTTTATATAATTAATTATTATTTCATTGTTATATTATTTATTATATATATGCTATGTATTGCTATTTGCGTGTTGCATATATATGTATGTATGTGTATGTATGTTTATGTATATATATATATATATATATATATATATATATATATATATATATATATATATCATTGTTATTGTGTTTCACACCCCTCATTTTTACGGACCCTTTTCATTTGTCTCCATATTATTAAGGTTGTCTGGCAGAGATCGCTTTTAGCGATAAGACCGCCTATTGTAACTTACTCTAGTTTTAAGGTTTCTTGTTGTTATATTATCATGTTGGTGTGCAATAAAGAGTTATCTATCTATCTATCTATCTATCTAGTCACACCTCTGCCTACCCCACAAACAAGCGTGTACTAGTACACTAATGTAAAAATATTCCACAAGAACAGACAATAAACAGAGAAGTGAACCTGATAGTCTAAATATAACCTACCTCACTGTCAGGGTCGAGGCAAAACAGATGCCCAGCGTTGTGTATACAATATAACGGCAGGTCGGGGTTATGGAAGGTGTATATGTATACTAAATGGTGCCATAAAACAGCCATAGCCTAGTTAGAAGCAATGCCGAGATGAAGCGTGGCATGTCTCACTTTTAGAAATGTGTTAAATCATTATTATCACTAGTTTGCAAAGAAAACAGCCTCCGTGGCGCAGCGGGCGAGTATCCGGTGAAACGAGAGGCCGTGGGTTCGATTCCCGCACCGAGACAAATATTTGTGTGACAGACAGATATTTGTTTCGGGTCTGGTTGTTTATAACGTTGGCCAAATTATCAAAATTCGTAACTCCTTTTATACAAGAGAGAGAATAAGCTGTATTTTTTTTAGATATGTTTCTACTAGAAAATGGATTCACGTGATCATATTATACAGAAATAGTCAATTTTGTGTTTTTTGCGGGAAATAAGAACTACTTCATTCGCGCTGTTAAAGAAATGTGCACTGATGCCATTAAAGGCGATTTTTTTGGAGTTACGAATTTTGATAATTACGCCAACGATAAGTGTTATCAAATTATGTTGAAAAATATTTGAAAGTTGTATGTTCGAAACCCAAACGGCATACACCTCTGACTTTTTTTAAATTATGTACATATTAAATGTTAATTATCGCTTGGTGAAGGAAAACATCGTGAGGAATGATACCTGAGAATTCTTATAAGAATTTCGAAGGTATGTGAAGTCTACCAACGTACGTTAGGCTAGCGTGGTAGACAGAGGCCTAACGCCACTCATTCGTAGAGGAGGCCCGTGCCCAGCAGTGGGACAATGTTTAATACAGGGTAGTATTATTTATTATTAATATCTTATACTGATATAAGGATTTGGTTTGGCGGGCTAAAAAACGGGCTTAGCTACATATTCAACTACAAAAAAACACACGCTGCATCTTGAGCGACTAAAAACTGAACTTCAATCGCTTTTTAACCGACTTCAAAAAAGGAGGAGGTTAACAATTCGTCGGAATCTTTTTTTTATGTATGTTACCCGATTACTCGAAGACGCCTGGACCGATTCGAGAAATTCTTTTTTTGTTTAAAAGGGTATACTTCCCAGGTGGTCCCATTGGCACCAAGTCAGGATCTGATGATGGGATATCAGGAAAATCAAGGGAAACCGTCAAATTTTATAGGGACGCATAATTTGTTTTTTATTGAAGTCGGTGTACTTTTTATGAATTATGTAGTCGACGGGTACAGTCTTAAGTGTCCTTCCATACGTCAGTTTAGCATTAACGGTCGTAGGACCAGTATGGTCAATTACTAACACATTATAAAGGCGTGCGTCAGTACAGATGACCGGCTGAATCACCGCTGACTCACGACACCTGAGTCGTGGTTAGAAAGATATTTTATATAGCATCCGTGAGGTTCGAGATGAGAATAATAACAAACAAATATAACTACTGAGCAGGTATGCTTGTGTCGAGTAGCGGGGGTAGTTGTCTCTAGGTGCTTGATACTCTATCTGGACGGCACTGCGTACCATCAGGTCCAGTAAGGTGGCTTTGCCAGTATAGAAAATGGGTTAATTAGTGTTATGTTGAAAAAAAACAATCAAAGCAATATACATTGTATTTTCGGAAAATTTAAATGAGTAACTACAGTATCTCTTTTAATCTAATATCATTCCATTTTTAAAATCTCTCTCTTTATTTTTTGAAACATTAGACAACCGGCCAGTTTTCCGGAGCAAGGAGTCTTAATCAGCCGAGTGCTGCCATCTATAGTGCCTAATCCACAATTACCTATCTGTATATATAAAAGAAGAAGCTGACTGACTGACTGACTGACTGACTGACTGACTGACTGATCGATCAACGCACAGCCTAAACGGCTGGGGTTAGAGACTTGAAATTTTGACAGTAGGTACCTTTTATCACGTAGGCATCCACTAAGGAAGGGTTTTTGGAAATACCACCCCTAAGGGGGTAAAATAGGGGATGAAAGTTTGTATGAAAATCCGTCATTTTTGAAGTTAAATTCATGAAAATTAGTATTTGGCCTTTTAGTTAAAAATAAAAAATATATGTTTCAGGATTTTTGGAAATTCCGCCCCTAAGGGGGTAAAATAGGGGTTGAAAGTTTGTATGAAAATCCGTAATTTTTTAAGTTAAACGCATGAAAATTGGTATTTTGTATTGTATACTTTTTCTCCCAAACAAGACCTCCACGCGGGCGGAGCCGCGAGCAACAGCTAGTATTTCATAAAAACATGCAAAATTTTATGAAACCTTACTCATCCATCCTGATAAGGTGTGCATGCTCGACACTTTTTTTTTTTTTTTATTGCATAGTCCGACAAACGAGCATGTGGCTCACCTGATGTTAAGTGATCTCCACCGCCCATGAACATCCACAATACCGAAAGTATCATGTATGCGCTGTCGGCCTTAAAGGACAGGAATAGGGATTAGGGAAGGGAAGGGGGAATCTGGGCCTCCGGATATCTCACTTACCATACGAAACGCGACAGTAAACTGTCACATTACGTTGGTTTTCTGTGAGACAGTGGTACTACGCCGGTCGAGCCGGCCCATTCATGCTGCAGACAAATATGTCTACAGCGTGGCTCTACCACTATAAAACTGACACTGTTGGAAACCTTACGTAAGGAAACGCAGGTGCCATCTAGCTTAATAATTTACGTATGAAAGTGATATTTAATGATCCTATTTATAAAATTGATTTGAACGGAATACTTCTTTTTAACGCGTAACAAAGCATGCCCAATCACACGAATGCTCCGTGACTCAACGTATTGAACAATGCTACTGCAACGATCCTTTACTGTGTTGCATAAAAAATGCCTGCGGTTTTAAAACACTATCGCGGGTGCTGAAAAGTTTTGAATATATAATAATACCAGCCCTGTGTTAAACTTATCACACTGCTTGGAACGCTCAACCAATGGGAGGGGATTTAATCCACCACGCTAACCTAGTGCGGTTTTCCTTCACCGTTAAAGCAAGCGATAACGAACAATGAAGACACACGTAACTTTAGAAAAGTCAAAGGTGTATTAGTATATAAGTCAGAGCAATCGCCGCTTTATTTTAAAGTTTTGATTAGAACAGTAAATGCATCATGTATTTTCTAAATTCTTCCTTCTGCTAGGCACGGGCCTCCTCTACTAATGAAGTTAGGCTCTAGTCGACCACGCTGGCTTAATGCGGGTTGGTAGACTTCACATACCTTAATAATTCTTATTTAGAATTAAAATTATAGATTACAATAATAAAAAACATTGTGTCAACGACCCTTTCAACCTTTTAAAATTTCATGATTTTATTCGGCACAGAATAAAATATACTTTCTTTTGAGTTATAAAACCGATCACTGCCTGTCAGAATCCAGGCCGCCATTGCTGATGAAAGTTGAATGTGTTCGTACGGCAAAAAAAAAATGTTTAAATGGTTCAACGAGGAAAATTAATGATGTAAAAAACAAATTGCAAGCAGTAGTTTAAAAATAGTTTCCTTTGCTGCGAATTATGTACAAATGGCGACAAATCTCAAAATACTGAGTATAAGTCCATTGTCGCGCGGTACGATTTTATCATTGACAGATTGCATTTAAATTCAAAATGTTTATTTACGAGTTTTTTTTAGTGCCTCGATAGGCAGGCGAGCAGACGGGTCACCAGATGGTAAGTAGTCACCGCCGCCCATAGACTTCTGCAATGCCAGGGCACAGCAAAGCCGGTGCCTACCGTTTACATAAATCGGTAAATTATAGTTGTATGGCTCGCTGAAATGTGATTCTAAGGCATATAAATACATTGAAAAATTGAGTAAAATATTTTTATGTGTGTAGTTATACAGTTGGCTCTCGATAATTTGACATTCGTTAATTTGAATCTCTCGATAATTTGATTTTTTTCCCGGTCGCTTGAAAAATGCTCGATAAATTGAATCGCTCGATAAAATTAATATTAATCGGTCCCCTCGGTCATACCAGTGGTCAGTCCGCCCCGTGACCGTGAAGGCTGTATTCAAAATGTTGGGTTAAAAAAGTAAAATAAACCGCGATAAAATCCGTAAAATTAGTTTTATTTCATTTTAATCACTCGTGTCTATAAGGATATTTAAAAAAAAGTAGGGTGTAAAATACAAGCCAATATAATCGGCGAAACTGGGCAGTATTTGAAAGCACCGCCGGCAAGCCTATGAGTCATGACTGGTTAACCAAGAAAGTTTTCGAAACGACATAAACGTGTGGATAGTTTTCTTTTATTTAATTTTTTGCTATGTTTGAACATTTGTATAAAACACCTATACGAGTTCAACCTCTTTTTGGGGCGCTTTGAAAATGTATCTGCATTGCCGTGTTACAACGGATACGAACGGCGCGTAAGCATCCGTGCTTATTACCGACGTGTTTTTACTACACTTTATTTTGCAAAACGACATTCCTTCTCGTACTTTCTAATTAATAAATTGTATTACTTTCAATTGAAGTTGTGGCGTAATGAGAGATTGTCAATTCTGCCATTCGTTTACTAAAAAGACGCCATTTTGGCAAAGAGTTATATAATAAAGTTGCTAGCGGGACTGGCAGACGTCGTCCTCCGGAAAAGCAGCATCACACTAAAAATGTTTTTTTTAATCACAATCTGTGGCATTTTTTCTACAAATTCCAGCAAATCTAATTTGTTGACATACCGACAGCAGTGCCACCTACCGCGTCCAATTGAGTTTTGAAACCATCCAGGAACTATACACTTATACATTGAAATATACACACAAAATTTTATCCAAATCTGTCCAGCCGTTTAGCTGGAGTTAGGTGATAAACACACGTACAGAGAATTAGATTTCTATCTCTATTAATCAGCCTGGATCATATTTTGTCTTTCTATAAAGACTACGCTCACTTACTACATCATTTCTAGGGACATGACTTCCATTTTTTTACAATATCTCAAAGTTTATTCGCTTAGCTTATAGCAGCAATAGTTGGTTGTGGTACGGACTGTCAAGATGAAAGTCGTATGTTCGAAATCCAAATGGCATACACCTCTGACTTTTCTAAAGTGATGTGTGTATTGAATGTTAATTATCGCTTGCTTTAACGGTGAAGAAAAACATCATCTCCAAGTGGGCAGAGCCGCGGGCAACATCTAGTATATAATATAAGCTTGTACAGATTTGACGTAGTGTCAGGAGGTGTGTGACTATTTGGATGTATTTAATTTAAAACTAGAACATACCAGAGATCTACTACTTAGTACCTGGATATATCCGATTCGATTCTGTGACGAAAATGTTAGCCTATTTTACATCACAAAGGGTCCCTGAAGACTCAAACTCGCTGTACAAAGGCTCAATAAGGCTTAAACGGTGGGCAAAGTTACGCATTGTCCGGGGAACCAGGTTCCCTTCCCCGGTTAGATTGTACAGTTGAAGGGGTTTTGTGGTCGAGTAGAGATGGGATAGCTGATGAATATTATCGATATACTATTTATTTTATAACTACTTAACCTGTCAAGTATCTTCTGGCCATATATGGCCGCGCAAAAAGTTGCAATACTCGCGGTTATTGACGTGCGTATACTATGGAAATAAAGTTGATTTTGGCTTGAATTTTTTTTACTTATTTTTTTTCCGAACACCAGTTTCCTTGTGATGCTTGAGTTTTTTTTTGTCGGGGGTCTGGAGTTGGGTTACAATGTTTGGCCATTTTGCGGCCTTCTGAGTACTCTGACACTAGACCCTCGACCGCTTCTTCACCTTCTTGCCCATGGTGTAGTGTGAAGAAGCAGGCCGGCATGAATGTGTTGAGTAGCGGAGGATAGATCGTCTCTCGTGACTCAGTACTCTATTTGGACGGCACTGCTCTTAACATCAGGTTCAGTGCGGTCACTTTCCGTGCCAGGATAAAAAAAAGGTTAAGTTCTCGTTTCCATACAAAATGGGTAGCATATACTATACACGGTACCTTAAGCTTAATTCCGTCCCAGGACGTGATGTCAAAACGATTGCTATATAAGGCACAAATTCCAGTCCAGCGCAACTCATGTATTGTTTAAATGGAAAACTAAAAAATGCTTAAAGCCAGACCTGGGATTTGAACTCAGCACCTTGGTGTTCAGGCTATATAAATAATTGCTCGCGGCTCCGCCCGCGTGGAGGTCATGTTTGGGAGAAAAAGTATACAATACAAAATACTCATGCGTTTAACTTAAAAAATGACGGATTTTCATACAATTTTTCATTCCCTATTTTACCCCCTTAGAGGCAGAATTTCCAAAAATCCTGAAACATATATTTTTTATTTTTAACTAAAAGGCCAAATACTAATTTTCATGAATTTAACTTCAAAAATGACGGATTTTCATACAAACTTTCATCCCCTATTTTACCACCTTAGGGGTGGTATTTCCAAAAACCCTTCCTTAGTGGATGCCTACGTGATAAAAGGTACCTACTGTCAAAATATCAAGTCTCTAACCCCAGCCGTTTAGGCTGTGCGTTGATCGATCAGTCAGTCAGTTTCTTCTTTTATATATACAGATTCGGTGCCGGCAATGAACCTATGGCCTCTTTACTTCAAAGTTACTCACTCATCACGCAGGCTATAACTACACTGCAACTACGTCTTTTTCTTCGGGTGCTTCTCCAATTACGGGAGGTTGGCTATCAGCTCTAAATATTTGTCATTGTCCTTTGCAAGGCGGAACAACTCTGCAGCACTCTTGACTCTGCAACTACGAGTACAATTAAAGAATTCTACACTTGTTATGCAATAATTTTTGTTATTAGGTTTATAAGAGGTTTTTTTATCCTGGCACGGCAAAGTAACCACACTGCATCTGATGGTAAACATAGTCAAACTATTCCTCGTATAATATGTATTATTCCGTGTCCTTATGTCTATTCCGTGTCAGAATAAAAAAAACGTATGAGGTAACCCACTCGATATCTATAAACAACAGAAAGACTAGTCCTAACTTGTGCTTAGATTAAGTCCCGTAGGTTATTTCGGGATATATCCCTACTCCCAGACCCGAGAACAGCAAATGAATATTTATCTAAGTATCTAACCCACGGAGCAATTGACTACTGCTGCATTACAACTGTTGTTTTCAAGTTTACAACTGTAGGTTAGTATAGAGAACAATAGCATTTTTACGAACAATATACCTTGACCGTGAATCGGATTGAGACATTCTATGTTACCTCATAGTACATAGTGCGCACCGCATGTCAATCCTGAATCGCGGTAGCAACATTTGCGTGCGTCACACAATTTTTGTTACGCATTTCCACTCAAACAGGCGCAGTGAGAAGAAGCTACACAGCTGGCCGGCAGGAGTATGTTGAGTAGGGGATAGATTGTCTCTCGCTACTTGATACTCTAACGGCCTGATTCAATACACAATCTTAATCTTTGTATACAGATCATTTCCAGAAATGAGCCAATAAGAATAAAGTTTCAATGTCACGCCATTATTTGATTAGTTTATTTTCGGGATCAATATGTACATGTGGTTTGAGAGTGTTTATTGAAATGGGCTGTAACAGGATGGCACTGCGCTTACCATCAGGTGCAGTGTGGTTACAATACCGTGCCAGGATCTAAAAAAATCTTGGCTAGAGGAAAACTATCACTGGTTACTTTACATTTTTATTTTGTATGAACTAAGGGGTCTGTGTGCATTACGGTGGCCTTTTGTAAAAATATGTTAGTTTGTCATGTTTTTCACATTATGGGACCGAAATAAATTCGGCGAAAAGTGGGTGTAGTGGTTACACCTCTGCTTACCTCTTCGGGGATTGCAGGCGTGAGTGAATATGTATATGTAAGTGTCTATGTATAATACAGTGTTTATTATTATAATGGTAAATACAATTTAGTAATTATAATCCGTTATTTTCCGTTATTGGCCATAAGATATGTATATCAGATTGTATCGCTCTAGTATTAAGGGCTGTGGATTTTAATAAATAAATAGTAGTAATGCAATGGTTATTTGACTCAGAAGCAGTATGACTAAGACCAATAGAATGTTTAGCGCAGTTGAAAAATCACCATGAGTGATTCGCGGTTGCCAACGTCATGTCAAGCATATTAAATGACTTCATATACATACAATGCACATTACTGACTGTCCTCGAACTTTAAAGAACTGCAAACGAACAATTGGGTCACCTGTGTGTGATCACCGTTAATACCACGATACCAATTACTTGTGTGCCATACCAAATAATACATGATACCACATAATAAGAATAGGGATTGGGGGTCATTCAAGTATTACGTAAGCCTAATTTTAGTCTTCAACCCCTCCTCCCTCTTGTCAACAAAGTTCTTACCCCTCCCCTCTACGCCTACGTAAGCATTGGTGTAATTTTAACAAAGTCTAGGACATAAACATACTTTTGGCTTTTAAGCATAGACAAGTAGGATTGCCATATATGAATTTGTTTTATTGATTTTGAATTTGTATTTAATTTATTTTGAATTTGTTTTTATTGAATTTTTAATTTGTATTTAATTTAATTTTCAATTTGTATTTTAATTGATTTTTAATTTAATTTTTAATATGTTTTTAATGTAATTTTTAATATATTTTTAATGTAATTTTTAATATGTTTTTAATTTAATTTTTAATTTGTTTTTTTAGTTTTAGCACTTCATAGTACATAAATTCTTGCACTTAAGCGTCTTGGTATATTTCTACTGTAAGCTTTCGTGTAATTAATTAATTATAAATAAATAAATATATATTCAAATCAGAATCTTCTTCATTTCTCAATAAAAATCTGAAAGTTAATAAATAAATATTGCTGATATAATCGCCATTCAGAACCTTAACTCAATCAATTCAGTGGACCGTTTTTAACAAACTAGTTTCCGGGTGTGCGTTTAATATTTATATCGATAAAGTGTCGTCGACACCACCCCGTCTCTAAAAACTTGTACAGTAACTCTATTAGCAAATCGGGAACTTTGGTTCAAAGTTAGAGAATCATATTTTGTACCGGCAAGTTTAACGGGGGATTTAATTTAACAAATTAAGTCCCTTTGAATTATTGTACGCGGTGTGACGACAGCTATCAATAGTCATTTTCGGTTGTACACAAAATGTATCTCTATTAATTAATTCTCAATAGTGTTTTTTGTCAGTCTGCCATTACTCCCATAATTATTTGTGAAATGTAATTATTCAAACATTAAAGTGGACTAAGACCTTACCCTCTTATTTGTAGAGGAGCTCCGTGTACCAGTGAGACAATGTTTTTTTTTATCCTGGCACGGCAAAGTGACCATACTGCACCCGATCGTAAGCGCAATGCCGCCCAAGTAGAGTCTCGAGCAATCCATCCCCCGCTACTCAACACAATGCCGGACTGCTCCTTCACACTACGTCATAGGTAAGAAGATAAAGAAGCGGTACAGGGTCCAGTATAAGAGTACTCAGAAGGTCGCAAAACGGCCAAACATCCAACCCCAACACTAGACCTCCGACAAAATACACAGGTTTAATACAGGGCTGGTATTATTTACTGCAGCGATTGAGATTGGGTAGTGAAAACTTTCAATTGTATTTATGGGATCGTTGGACCTCCCAAAAGATATTTCGACGCACGTGGGGAAAGTATAAAACATCTGGATATCAAAACTCGCAGACCTCATGAGCAGACGCAACTATTTGTATTAGCTGCGGGTCCCTTAAATCTAACTTAACCGTATTAAATACTCATCTATCACCATTCAAACCTTGACCCCGGGCAACGACCGGGAATCGAACCCATTGTCAATTGGACGCGCTGTAACAATGACCACGGATTTATTATGGTCTAAATGGTGAGTTATCGAACTTGTGACGTGAAGTATTTAGGGTTCGACTGATTCGAACAATCGATTTATTTCATTGTAATTCGATTTATTTAATAGATTTTACAAACGAATCGATAATTTGCTCTAATGAAATGGAGCGCTGGCCTATTCGGTAGTAACAAGTCGGTAGACTACGCATTCGCAATTCTTTAAAAAAACTACATGTACTACGTACATTTAAACAAATTCCTTAAACAATTCACATAAGAAAATTGCTGTTTAGGACTGGCATAAATGTCAATGCAAATCAGAATTGTAAGATCAAAGAATTACAATGATAAAATAGACAGAATTTAAGTAGACATTACTTCGTCTCAAGCAATTACTTAAGACGTCATTACGTTACTCAAGAATGGGTAATCATTGCTAACGCATAGCCAAGCAATCTTACGTCAAACGATTCTTAGTTGGTAAGAATACTTAACTTTAAAATAACATTTTTACTCAGTTAAAAAAAATATGGATTATAAATACAAATGTTAGCTAAGTAATTTCGTCCTTCAAACGATCCTCTGTCTGCAACTGGGGGTGAACGAACGACCTCGACGTTTCTGCAACGTATTGCAAAGGAAAATAAAACGTTTTAGTTTGGTTCATGTGATTTGAACTTTAATGCTATTTTCCTCAGTCAGCGAGAATTATTTACAAAAACACCATTATTCGTTAGAATTAATTATATATTTGAAAAATATTTATTAGAATATTTAACTCTTAACAATATTAGAACATATAACATCATACAGAATAAAATAAAATAAGTTGTAAATTAGCCCAATGCTCGTCTAAGATGTTTGACCGTGGTTCCCCACTAGGCATGCCTGTATCGGGGGGCCCAGGGATTAGATAAATACAGCCTCCGAGCTATCATTGTATCATGCAGTTGCTCCATATAATAAATATTAAATAAAATAAAATAAAGCCTAACTTAAACATCTAAATTAATCTAAACTTTTACATGTAATTTACTACATACATACTAGACAATCCCCGAAGGAGTAGGCAGAGGTGAAACCAGTAGGTACACCAACTTTTCGCCAAATTACAGTCCCATATTGTGATAGGTGGCGACCCCATCGCCATACCGGACGCAGGTTCCAGACTCCGGGCTATTACGGAGAATTTCAAGATAGAAAGATCACTTTACCCAACCCGGGGGATCGAACTCGAGACCTCAGCACAGCAGTCGTAACGCATGCGCATTTACAACTGCTCCACCAAGGCAGTCATGTAATTTACTCTCATTTAATTAAGGAAGGTTGTCTAAAGATGCTTCCTGACAGCCAATTAACCAACCCCACTGTCCACCACAAAGCTAACCGTGAACATACAAGTCCCAAGGTGACTGTACAAGCGTGTACACAATACAAAGAGCTACAACAGTGACGGTTCGCCAACAATTTCGCCAACTTGTACTGACTGTCTCCGTGGGTTCGATTCCCGCACCGAGACAAGTGTTTGTGTGACAAATATTTATTTCGATCTGGGTGTTGTTCGTAGTCCCTTGTAATTGATACCCACGATACAGATTTGACCTAGTGTGGGTTTAAGACTTTGTGCGTCACTGTTGGATTTATTAGACGGACGTTTGCATTCGTCGCCATACATACATATTCACCCACGCAATGTAACTAGTACACACTTTTCTCGCCGAGTTATTACGGTCCCATAATATGATAGGGGGCGAGCCTATAGCCATACCGAACCCGATATGTATTATTCTATCAATCCATTAGTTTTAAAATAGTCAATTACGAGTAGATAACACATAAAATTATGATCCACATATTCAAAGACAAACTAAATAATTTGATATACCTATTTCAAAGTATCACCTGTTTGCATATATTAATGGTTATGTCATAAGCTCGTATATTTTTAATACAAATTAACTATAAAAAATAGGAGCTCGGAACTAGTTTTGAACTTATTAATATTACCATTAATATACAGCTAGCAACAACTCGAATGGCAGGTTAATGTGCTCGGAGGCCGAAACTATAGGAAAATTTAGTCGTTGAAATAATTTTACGCATTTTATTTCACTTTGTAGTCCTGACATATAGGGAAATATACAGCCTTCATGGTCCCGGGACGGACTGAATCATGAAGGATTTAATTTAAAATTTGCTTTATATATAATCAAACAGCAGTGATAGCCTCGTAGGAAGTGGTACGGACTGTTAAGACGAGAGTTGCTTCGAAACCATTGCAAATGGCATACACTTCTGAATTTTCTAAAGTTAATTATTCATTGGTAATTATCGCTTGCTAAAACGGCGAAGGAAAGCATCGTGAGTAAACCTGCATACCTGAGAATTCTGATACGAATTTCGAAAGGTATGTGAAGTCTACCAACCTGCATTAGGCCAGTATGGTGGATTAAGGCCTAACCCCTCTCATTAGTAGAGGAGTCCTGTGCAATGTTTAATACAGGGCTAGTATCATTATATTCCATCTTACGTTATACATGTCTTTATATACCATCTTTAGCCAAAAAATATTTATGCGCGTATTATAAGTATCAAGTAGCGAGAGACAACCACCCCTCAACACAATCATACCGGCCTGCTGAGTATCTTCTTCATGCTAAGCTTAATCTATTGTACTTCATAATTTTCACTGTCTAACAAGTCAGCCAACATGCTCATCCGGATGTCAGTCACCCCGTCCCAGACACAGGGTAATGACATTCCTTAATAACAGATTTCGTCTCGTGGTTAACTGGATGTTCAACGACCTCACAAAGCTTTACTAGCTTTTAGATGCAGTTTTGCTCGTGTAAATCCCTTGAGATATTTGTTAGACTGTCTTTAGAGCATGAATGATATCCACCAGGTAATACCAGATGAATTATGGGGGTATGGCTGTAAGGATAAAAATGAGGATTGGCATAGGGACATGGCCTCTGAAAATCTTACGAAACGCAACAGAAAGTCACTACGGTTTTCTGTGAGATAGTGGTAATAATCCGATGAGCCGGTCCATGTAGACAAAAATATCTACAGCGCCTCAGTAACAGGAAACAGACGTATTTTACTGAACTCTTGATCAGTTCATAACTCAGTGCTTAACAACTATAAGCCGTAGGATTTATAAATTACTTCTAGGTATTATTATTATTCCTTTCCAAATGAAATGAAACATTTATTGAATCCATGAAATGTCATACATTATTTAGATTCAGTCAAATATTACTCTACCGCCAGTCTAATGCAGTTATAAAAACTGTCATATTTTATATAGAAAATATTAGTCGAGACAAACGCCCACTCTCTCATCGGGGGTCGTTCGCCCACGTTCTCAAATACTATTCTAAGGAAAATTGTTTGATAAAAAATAGCTTCATAGGTCGTCGAACTTATACTTGTAGTTAAGATATTAGCAAACAATCTGATGGTCAGTTTACTACCCCGACCAAGGGGTTGGCAAATTTTTATCTTTACCGCATTATCAAGCTATGGAACAGTTTGCCGGCCCACGTTTTCTCCTTCCTATGATCCTGGGTCCTTAAGCATAGAGTGAATAAGTTACTCAGCAAGTATGATTGATTGTATCAAGTAGCGAGGGATAGTTGTCTCTCGCTACTTGATACTCTACCTGGACGACTTTTTTATAGGCCAAATTCAAGAATCCTTATATCCATCGGCATGTTGCTACTTCAGTCTCTAGATATACCTCTCTATATAGTCTCTAGATAGACTGGTAATACCCCGATCTAGCCAGTTGCAGTAGACAAAGCTTTACAGCCTAGCTCTTTTCTTCTTAATAAAAGTCACTAAACGCAAATGTAACAAATACCAAGCTAGGTTTTTGTGGCCACATGATAAGCACTCCGGAATATGTAACTGAAATAAATACATCCAACAGTCACACACATAGTCCTGACCCTACTATAGGTTACACCTGTATCGTGGGTATCAACTACGAAGGAGTATGATCCCACAACAACCAGGCCGGAAATTAATATTTGTCACACAAACTTTTTTTCGGTGCGGGAATTGAACCCGCGCCCTTTCTTTTCACAACCCGTTGCACCACGGAGGCTGTCACTACTTTATTAATAGTTTTAATAAGTAACGTCTAAGAAATATTTTCATATCGTTCGTTTGTGAAGTTTTTCGACTAACTTCACAACACACAGCCCAAAAGCCCTCGGACATAACCTTAGATCTTCAAAACTGATTAGTAACATAACAAATACCTGCTATATTCCTTTGATCCTGAGTGTTTATATATATTTTAATTGATCGTACACGGCCGGCAGCAATTGATATACTTTCATCGTATTTATTTTGAATTAGCTCCGGCACATACAAACATAGCAGTGCTTGCCAAATATAATGTTGTATTACTCTTTTTTTTATCCTGGCAGGGCAAAGTGACTACATTGCGGCTGATATTAAGCGCAGTGCCATCCAGCTAGAGAATCAAGTAGCGCGAAACCAGTTATCCCTGGATACTCAAAATCGTCATGGTTCTACACCTAGTGTATGGTGGTCGCTATCCGGACGAATATTAATATCCTACCACCAGCATACTCATCGTTCCCGCACCATCAAGCTGTGGAACAGTTTGTCAGCTACCGTGTTCTCACCTTCCTATGATCCTGGCTCCATTAGGCGTAGTGTGAAGCTACTCAGCAGGTAGTGTCGAGAAGTGAGGTATATTAGTCTCTCGCTAATTGATATTCTAACTGGACGATGCTCACCATCAGGTGCAGTTTGGTCACTTTGCCGTGCCAAAAAAAACCTTCACAGATGGCGCTACGTCATATTACATGCGATAGATAAGTCTCGGTGTGCACGAGCTTTCGTTTCCGTTATGGCAGAAAGCTCACAACTCAAGTGGTCTGAATGCTTTTAGCGGTTGTGTGATGCGCTTTTGTGCAATGTAGTGGAGTACATAGCTGGGTAAAGCATAATATCAGCCCTCTATATTATCCCATTGCTGATCACGGTAGTAGCAAGAAAGGACTAAGGTCCTTTATTATGGTCTACCACGCTGGAATGATGCGGGTTAGAAGACTTTACGTGCTGATTTAATATTTATTTCCATTCTTACGACTACTAGTATTATATTTACGCGAATATTACTATTTAAAATATGTCTGTTTCGGCGGCGCAGTTGTTATGCGTAAGGTACGACTGCTATTCTGTGGTTTTGGGTTCATACCCCGGGTCAGGTAAAAGTGATTAGATTTCTGTACATACATATACACTCACGCCTGTAATCCCCGAGGGGGTAGGCCACCCACTTTTCGCTGAGTTTCGGTCCCATAATGTAATAGGGGGCGAGCCTAACGCCATACCGGGCACAGGTTCCAGACTCCGACTATGTACTTTTAGATTGAAAAATATAATATCACTTTACCCGACCCAGGGATCGAATCCAAGACCTCAGCACAGCAGTCGTAACGCATGCGCAATTACATCTGCGCCACCGAAGCAGTCATGTTTCAGGCCGTTAGATTTCTATTATTTTCAATAATGGCTATTTCTAAAAGAAATCCTCAGTATCATGTAAACATTTGTCTCGGTGCGGTAATCGAACCCACGGTCTCTCGTTTCACAGCCGGCCACTCGTCCGCTGCACCGCAATGGTCACAAAATTCACCTAATATACCTAGTCAGGTCATAAATTCTGTCACATGTTTAATATAAAATAATTGAAACAAGTTTATTCATTATGTAACCATTTATATACCAAAATGAACTTAACAAAACATAGATTCTTATGACACTAAAGTTTATTCAAAATGACCTCCGTGATTTTGAATACAGGCCTTCAATCTGCGCGGCCAGTTGTCTATCGCAGCACGAACGAGGTCCATGTCAATATCGGCGGCTGCCTTCTTCTAATCAAGGATGTCTTGAGTGACTCCAAATTGGGATGAGGCTTTGAGCACGCCTTCTCCTCCAAGTGTTGCCATATCTTGTAATCTAACGGATTCAAATCTGGACTGGAGGGCCAGTCTTCGTGCCGGATGAAGTCGATTTCACGCGCCGCCAGCCAGTCTTGTGTGCTCTTCGCTCTATGAGCTGGCGCCGAATCTTGTTGGAATACCCAGTGCCTGTTATTGAACATGGTATGAGAAACAGGTTCCACGAGGTTCGTCAGGACTGTATTTTGATACACAACTGCATTCGTTTTTACACCTTTCTCACAAAAATGTACCTCTGTTAAGCCCCAATAAGAAACTCCCAACCATACCATGAGCGAGGATGGAAAATGACCTCGTTGGACACGCGGAATACGGTTGCTCGCTTCTTCACTACTGTGTGCGTACACCTTATCATTTTGTTTGTTGTAGCTCTCTTCTACGGTAAATTTTTTTTCATCTGAAAAAAGAATTTCCCGATATTTTTTTCCCGCGTACCGCTTCAACAAAGCGCGGCATCTCTTCAGTCTCAGGTCCATTAGACGAGCATTCAAACGATGTCCTGTTTTTCTTCGATATGCCCGAAGCCCTAAGTCTTCATTTAACACCCTTTTCACCGTGGTTCTGCTTAACCCCATCTGAAGGGCCAACAGTTTCTGCTTACGTTTGGGATTTCTTTGAATTCGCGCCTTCACAGCTGTTATCACTGCTGGAGTCCTAACAGACCGAGGGCGACCACTTCTTGACCTGTCATCTACACTAGAGTCTTCATTGTATCGTTTGATGGTACGATAAACGAATCTTTTGGTTATATTCAAATTTTTCAGTATGCCAAAAATTTGAATTGGCGCGTAACCGCAACGATGCAACGCAATTACTGCAACACGGTCTTCTTTAAGCGTCCACTCCATATTTAAAAATGAGTAAAATTCTAAAAAGTATACATTTTTATTTTCATGAACAATTTGAAATTCGAATTCAATAAACTTTTTTGTGGCCAGCATTCTAAAATAAAAGTTTTTACTGTGTGACAATACTTATGACCTGACTAGGTATATATTCTTTTTTTCAATCAGTGAATCATAATACCACCTTTGCGTTGGTAACATCGCTGCACGGGTCGGCAATTCAAATCGGGGCCAACATAATGGTGTTCGTTTTAATATGAGCATTGCGTCGATTTGTTTGTACGTGCGTGTGCGCAGTGGGGCACTGAAAACGGTTCATGAGCGGTAACGGGAGTGATTGATTTCTTTAACGTATATTTTAAAAACGAATGTATTATTTTTGTAATTCGAATCGCGGTAGTTGAAAACGTCCTTTGATTCGAAACTATCAAACGAGGCCGTAGGTTTGATCCCGTTAATTTGATTTTTTATCCTGGCACGGCAAAGTGATCACACTACACCTAATGGTAAGCGCAGTGCCGTCCAGTTAGAGTATCAAGTAGCGGGAGACAATCATCCCTCGCTACTCGACACATTCATGCCGGCCTGCTGTGTAGCTACTTCCTACTACGCATAAAAGACCCAGGATCATAGGAAGGAGCTGATTCAGATCAGAGTGTGAAGACCGAAAGTGTCTGATAGTTGAGACCCACAAGATTCATTCGCATTTACTGTGGGGTCAGGACTACTGTTGGGCAAATTCATATTTAATTGTCCAAAAATAGTAATTTTTAATGCTTCTTGCAATAAATAAATGAAACTTACATTCAGTTTCAAATGCTCTTTTAGTGAAACCATTTAAAATGTATGTTTAATTTTTGAAAGAAAATTATTAATATACAAAATGGTTTCTTATGTTTACGCGAATATTATACTTTGAAATAAAACGAAATTAACGAACGAAAAATTAATATACATTATTTTTGCGATTGTCAACACTGAAGCATAACACTTATTCCCTCCAAAAAGATTTTCGGTGTACCCAGTTACTAGCTATATTTAAATTTTGAGTTTACAAACCGTTACATCAACAATTTTTCAAATATATTCTCTGAAATTGAATTCACCGCCAGCCGGGCGACAATAGCTTACATAAATTTCCTTCGAGTGTCACCGACACTACCCAGTTACCATATTGATCTATAAATTGTGTACAGACGGGTCGTAATTTTAATTTATATTCATGTGAACATAGGATATACATATATACTCACGCCTGTAATCCCCGAAGGGGTAGGCAGAGGTGTAACCACTACACCCACTTTTCGGCGAATTTATTTCGGTCCCATAATGTGATAGGGGGCGAGCCTATCGCCATACCGGGCACAATTCCAGACTCTGGGCTAATACTGAAAATTTCTAGATAGAAAAACCCAGTATCACTTTACCCGACCCGGGGATCGAACCCGAGACCTCAGCACAGCATTTGTAACGGATGCGCAATTACAACTGCGCCACCGAGGCAGTCTTATATATAGGGTATGTATATATGATTGTATACATAGTATAACTTAAAAATATAACGTTAGCTTCAATCAAAGCTTAAAAAATAAGTATTGATTTTCACCTTAGAGCAGCGACCGACCAAGCACAACACCACGCTTGTCTGACTATCTTCGCTAGAGGAACATTATCAATAAATCCTACTAATATTATAAATGCGAATATTTGGATGGATGTATGTTTGTTACTCAATCACGCCAGAATGGCTGAAGTAGTGTGAAGAAGCAGGCCGGCATGATTGTGTTGAGTACCGGGAGATAGATTGTCTCTGGCTACTCAATACTCTAGTTGGACAGCCGCGGCACTGAACTTAACATCAGTGTGGTGACTTTGCCGTGCCAGGATGAAAAAAAACCTACTGCGTAGCTTCACACTACGCCTAATGGACCCAGGATCATAGGAAGTAGGAAAACGACAGCTGGTAAACTGTCCACAGCTTGATCAATCAGCTCTAACACTCTTCAAAATAATCGATGCTCAATTACAAGACGCTACGCTTATTTAAGAGCCCTACCCACTGTCACTGCCACGCAGTCGTTTTGCATAACAATGACATTTCTAAAAACGCTCGCCATTGTCCCGCTGATGGGTTGTTGTCTTGCAAATTGGGTAAGAGAGCGTTTACACTTCAAGTTAAATCGTCGCGGTTTTTGAAGTGAAAACTTCTTTAGGCACATTGGGACAAGTAATCATAAACAAAAAAAGTTGCTACTTAATGATCCTGATTCAAAAAAGACTGCCTATAAATATGTTTTTTTTTAATTGGCGAAGGAATTAATAGAAAAATATAGGCTGTTATGGGGACTACCGACAGAAGTGAAAACTAAAAACTTTGTTACTACTGTGTTCTTTTTTGAAACGGCGTCTATGAAGTAGTAACTTTTTTTTGTTTATTTAGCTTGTCAATAATTGTAGAACTTCATGTGTGCTTATGTCAAAAGTAAAATAATCTGAGCGTGACGGTCAAGCCAGTTCATTGCTTTTTCCCCATCCCAAAAGTGCCCAATTTGCCTAAAGAAGTTATCACTTCAATAATAATACACCCAACAATCGCACACACAGGCCTGACCTCAAACTAATACAAACATGTTTCGTGGTTACCAATAACTGTGGTCCCACAACAACCAAACCCGAAACAAATATCAATGTGTCACAAACATTTGTTTCTGTACGTGAATCGAACCCACTGCCACTCGTTTCACAGCTGGCTACTCGCCCGCTGCGCCACGGAGAGGCTGTCAGTGTCAGCGAACTTTTTTTATAATTAACAAGCGAGCAAGTGTGACATCTGATAGTGCTTATTAACAGAGTATTTAGGTAGTTTATATTGACTTGACTGATGATTGTTGACTGCCTCGGTGGTTAAAGAAATACAACATTTTTTGCTGAAATGAAGCAAATTTGATGGATTTTATCCTGGTTTATTTTAATTTTAGCCTCGACGTTTCGGATCTGTCGTATATGCTTTAAAATTATACCAATGTTGTATATAATTTTATTTAAAACTATCTTCATGTATCTGTTAATGAGTGAAGCGTATAAAACGCCGGCGAGAAAACGCTGCGTTTTTTATACAAGTGTCAATGTACATTCTGTAGGTGAAGTTCAGTGAACGTAATTGTACCGATATAAAACTGCAACTCAATTGTTTTCAAATTGACTTGTTACATGCAATGAATGAACTTGTAATGTTCCATTTTAGCCTACTTAGAAATCTAGAATTTAGGATGGTTGACACGATATTTTTTATTATTTTGAATAATAATACAAGCCCTGTATTATACATTCTCTCACTGTACACGGGCCTCGTCTACTAATGAGAGGGGTTAGGCCTTAGTCCGCCACGCTGGACTAATGCGGGTTGGTAGAGGGGGACGAGATACGTATCAAATAGCGGAAGCTCGCTCCCCTCCGAAACCTGACATTTGAAAACACCATTCATACTCATACGACATACACTTACACCTGTAATCACCGAAGGGGTAGGCAGAGGTGTAACCTGTACACCCACTTTTCGCCGAATTTCGGTCCCGTAATTTAATAGGGGGCGAGCCTATCGCCATACTGGGCACATATTCCAGACTCCAGGCTAATACTGAGAATTTCTAGATAGAAAAACCCAATATCACTTTACCCAACCCGGGGATCTAACCCGAGACCTCAGCGCAGCATCTGTAATGCATGCGCAACTACAACTGCGCCACCGAGGCCGGCACCATTGAACCGTGTAATAGATGTAAGCCTACTTTGAAACATATAATAAAGATTAAAAAAATGCGGGTTGGTAGACTTCACATACATTTGAAATTTTTATGAGTATTCTCAGGTATGCAGGTTTCCTCTACTTCCGGAAGATTTTATTCAAACACATCATCATCAGACATCGGGTGCTTCCAATGACTTAACCCTATGATATGTCACAATAATTTACTAAAGAACTAGAGGTGAAATGGCCTACACAAAGGTTCACCATTACATGCCTACGTTGTTTACATTAACGTGAGAATCCAGAGGAGATCCCTAGTTATAAAACAATTATAAATATTACTCTATAATTTAAACCGTTATTCTTTCAGGTAATCCATTTCTATCAATTATTTACGGTCCTGAAACCATCGGAGAAGACTGGTAAGGATCTACTTTCAAATCTTATTATACATTCTTAAGGTTTAGGGGGTAAATTTTGGACAACGTCCAGACACAATACAAACATGTGTACATACAAACATATACATATTATACACTAACGCCTGTAATCCCCGAAATGGTAGGCAGAGGTGTAACCGGTCCACCCTCGTTTCGCCGAATTTATTACGGTCTCATAACGTGATAGGGGGCGAGCCTATCGCCATACCGGGCACAATTCCAGACTCCGGGCTGATAATACGTATTTCTAAATAGAAAAACCCTATATCACTTTACCCGACCCCGGGGATCGAACCCAAGACCTCAGCTCAGCAGTCGTAACGCATGCGCAATTACAACTGCGTCACCGAGGCAGTCAAATATTTGTCTAACAAAAAATGTCTTGAATGGGGTTAAAACCTATCGTTTCACAGCGGCTCGCTGATTAAAACTTAAAACAGACGGAACTTGAAAAACAAGCGAAATGTGACAATGTGACCTACATTGTCACGTTTTTAATAAAAAAAACAGCAAAGAGTCCTTGGGCCCTAATTATGCCAAGGGGTGGGGGTGAAAAATCCCACCCGCAGGCGGCTCATGAATATTCTGTTGTTAACAAGATCGTGTGCTTTATTTGTACACGCTTTGATATTTTTTAATGGATTTTTTTAGTCCTGGCGCGGCAAAGTGACCAAGCTGCACCTGATGATAAGCGGAATGCCGGCCGTCCAGTTAGAGTATCAAGTAGCGAGAGATAATCTACCCCCCACTACTCAACACAACCATGCCCGGCTGCTGTAAGCTACACACTACGTTATGAGGCAATGAGGTGAAGAAGCGGTCTAGGGTCTAGTATGTTAGTTAATGTTAGGATAGCGATTTGTACCTACTGTCAAAAATAGAAAATAAATATTAAATACACCCAACAGTCACACACATAGTCCTGACCCCACACTAGATAAAACCTGTATTGTGGGTATCAACTAAGAGGGACTACGGTCCCACAACACCCAGACCGGAAATAAATATCTGTCTATCACACAAACATTCGAAACCACGGTCTCTCGTTTTATATCTACTCTATTTAATACCGAAATTGTCTCTCTGATATAAATAAAATTGATAAAAAGTCCTGTCCGTTTTCGACCACCCAACTTTCCTTAGAGTAGGTAACTTCACCCTCCTTACACGTCCAGCTCGCATAACACCTGTCACGGCATATGGTAACCGTAGATCTCACGACCAAGGTAATATAAACCTTTATCTTCAAGGCGCAAGGATACAAATCGCTTTCATGCATTCTGCGCCGTGATGCCTCGTATAAACGTTGCTTTTTGAAATTGAAATCTATATTTATAGGAATAAGGTAAAAAATTATAAGTTTATATATATGCCACGTACGAGTGAATTTTTCAATAGAAATTGAACTTTATTTTAATTGAAATAAAGTAGGGTTTTGTATTTGTAAATTATTCAGGAATAAAGAATAACAATTTATATTGGTCAAGTAGAAATTATGTCGTTATTAAGTATAAGAGACACGTGAAGGGGTCGGCAGAAATCCAATGGCACCTGTTTACTTAATTTTCGCCCACATACTGACTCCATACGGTACGGTACAACGGTAGGCGGCGGCTCTGCTGTGCCCTGGCATTGACAATCATTGACACGATTTTTTCATTATTTTTATCAACATACATTATATTATATTTATATACATAAAAAGAAGTAAATTAGACGCCATTCAAATCTGCTGGAAGGGTTCAAATGACAGTAAAAAGGTGCAAATGAGCCGTGACGTCACCTCTGAGAATGGCCTTTACCGTGCAGTTGTGTGAGGGAGATAGTGAGATGTTCCCACTACGCACACATTTTGGCTCATACCAATATTTAAATAAATATTGTGAACTAATTTTTCAAACAATTTTTATTATTTTTAAAATATAATGCTTCTTTTATATTCGGTTGCATATCTAATTTGTACAAAATTAAACACAGGAAACACTACCCTATTACGTCGAGATATTTTCGGTGTCAAGTCACCCAGAACCAAAACATTCGTGACAGAAACATTTAACAGCCACCGGCTTGCTGGTTGTCCAACTAGAGAGCAATTTCTATCTCTGCACAAAAATGTTTATGTGACATACCGACATGCTTCTTGCCTATGTGTTGTTAAAGCGTTGTTCCTCGTAGTTGATATCGTTTTGACGTAGTGTTGGGTCAGGACTATGTGTGTGACTGTTGGGTGTATTACCTTTGTACGGGAATCGAACTGTACTTTAGAAATCAAGTTGAGCTAAAATTATTTCTCTGTAAAAATCAATATAGAATTCAGTTTAGTAGGCCTTTTTTCATGATACAGATTTGTAACGTGTATATATACGTTATCCCATGTTATTAATCACTAACCAATTATAATGTAACGCACAGTGAATAAGGGTGCATTAGATGTACCGATAAAAAGAGCATTTAAAATTACATTACTGAACCCCTAATGTCACTAAATTACATGTTTTTATTTCTTTACTAGCTGTCCCGGCAAACTTCGTTCTGCCTAACAGTCAATGAATGAGCACATTTCTCATTCCCGTGTTCCCCCCTTCCTATGATCCTGGGTCCTATAGGCGTAGTGTGAAGAATCTAAACAGCAGGCCGGCATGATTGTGTTGAGTAGCGAAGGATAGACTGTCTCTCGCTACTTGATACTCTATCTGGACGGCACTGCGCTTACCATCAGGTGCAGTGTGGTCACTTTGCCGCGCCAGAATAAAAAAAAAGATTTAGGATATTAAAATGAATTCAAAACTATTAAGTTGTTTTTTATTAGGATAATAAATATAAATTTAAAAAAATCAAACGTGCCAGCTAGATATTTGGTTTATTGGCCATGTATATTGGTGCATAGGTTGCACTCTTCAGTGAAGCACCTTGTGATATACTACATTTTTCGTTTTGTTATCATTGCATATGTAATTATATTTCGTTTAAGAGCTTCCAATGCGCGTTTCTGCGCCATTGTGCATTCGTCCCAGATGATGTTTTTTGATGCTAATAAAACTTAAAATGTCGTGATTCGGATATTTCGCCACGAAGCAATGAATGCAATGGCTCAGGTGGCTGAGTTAACAATGGCAATTTCACTTTGCCACTAATGCAGCACAATCCTGGCGTTTCCATAAAACTTCAATGCGCTACAATACTCGCAAACAATGTCCATTGGCCCAATGCAAATGGAAGCATGCGAGCTGTAATCACTGCTGAAATCGTATCGAAACGCTGCTCGATTCAAATCAGTACTTGAAAAATTTCTTCTTGCGCGTCGATAATTGTCTACTTGTTGACCTCTGAGGTTTGCTCTACGATTTCGCATTGCCAACCAAACCGTTTATCGGGCTGCCTAACTTGCTCGGCTTGCTCTTGTGATTGAGAAGCACGAAGTCGGGCCATACTAACGCGGCGCTCTTCACGTGCAATTTCTTGTTCTTCTTCAGTAGTTTCATTAGCGATGTTTCGAATCCTTATTGCATTACGGCTTTGTCGGGAAAGATTGGAAATTCTTGGTCGCGGCGTTGTCTATAATAGTATCGGCACAAAAAGATTTATTATAATAATACTCTTGGAAACTCGGGACACTCTCACGAAACAAACACATCAACCGGTCAACTTCAATTTCAACGTTTTTCAGTAGTATTTTATTGCTCTTTGTTTTTACGGTATTTTCAAAACAAACATGATGTGAGCTGTCAGTTTTTTTTATACCATTTATATCAAATGAAAAGGAGTTTAAAACAATGGTTTAAAATCAGACAAATGAAAAGGAGTTTAAATGCAGTCACCATTGCCGAAATCTGCCCAGAAAGATCATAACAAATGAATGGCTAGACATATATGTCAATGGTGGGCTAGTTTGATTTTTTGACAGATGATTTTTTCATGATAATTTTTTTCTTGATGAATATCATATTTTAATACTTATTATCCTATTCCCGACGAAGACAATTCCAAAAACACCAAAATCATAAAAATTGGTCCAGCCGTTCTCGAGTTATAAATGGTGTAACTAACACGACTTTGTTTTATATATATAGATTATTCTGCTTAGTGAATACGGCATTTTGTTTCAATAAATGTTTTGATTGGCGCAAAGGACAAGTAGCTGACACAGTAAAATAGAAATCGTGGGGATTCCCACTCCGAGAGAAATGGATGTGTCACAAATAAACTTGTATCGGGTCTATAGTTCAGCCATGAGATTCTCTCACTTATACTCGTTTCAGGTTTCAGGTTTGATGTATGGTCAGGACCATGTATGTATGTACTAGACTATAGACAAATGAAATAACAGTATATATCCCCTCAGTTTAGTGGGTAGCCCACTCGGCGGAGCGTGTCGCGGGTTCACAGGAAGTGTCGTCCGTTAGCGATTATTGTTGAGTCACTTCCGGTGTATTGTTGAAATGTATTAGGTCGTGTAGTGCAGATGGGCGACCAATATTCACCAAGCATGAATATCAGACCTGGGAATTGGCATGTCTGGATTACTTTTTAAAAGATTTCCGGACGTTCAAACCTCTGATTTCCAATCCTCATTTTTTTAACTGTAAACTTAAAAATCTATCATATTAAGGGCTTATATATGATAGATTTTTAAGTTTACGTACATAATTCAATACGCAACCTAAAATACAAAGAAGGAGCCCTCTTACGACAGCACAATTCGCAATTTACTTTTTGTACTGAGGTCTTGGGTTCAATTTATGGGCAACATTTCCAAATTTTATCTCCTTAAAAATTCCATGAGCATTATTTCGTTAAAAATAGCTAAACCAGTCCAGCCGCTCCCAGTGTTGATCTTACAATGTACATCATTAAGTACCCCTCAGCAATGACCTTAGCGATTTGAGCGCTGACCGTTCATATAAACAGAGGCTGAAGCGGAGGTTTCGGGCGCTCGAGATGTAGCGTTTTTGATGGTTTTTATTTGTTAGTTAGGTTGAAATGTAGTTACGTTTTTAACGATTTAAAAACACTCTTATGAGTATAGAATAAATATTATAGACCTTTGTAATTTACATTGAAATCGGTACCATTTATTTAAAGAATTTTGTACATTATGTGAGTACAGTAAATTCTATTGAGACAGAAAGTTTCGTAAGGAAGCCATATTTATATACCTTGCTATAGCAATTGGTTCCGCAGACTTCTCAAGAATATATTGGAAGTCGACGCAATATTTTGATTTGCGTGACGAAAGGCCTCCATTTACATATTACAGTATATTTTGTAAACAGCTCCGTGCCCTTTCTAGCAAGAAGCTTACTGTATGAACACATAAGCGACCTTTGAAATAATTTTACGGATTTAGTTTACTTTTTAGTCCCGAAGTTTAATTAAATCGGAACCCAAAAGACCAACTGCCAGACCTCAAGACAAAGCTCCTTTGTGTAGCTCGGACTACAACTAATAAAATTTAAAAACGTTTATGTTGAGGGTAGAAACGTCACACAATCCTTTTGGGACTACTTAAAACTTAGTCCGTCCCGTGACCATGAATTCTGTAAAATTTTCGAAACGTCCGATTATAAAGTAAAATAAACCGCGATAAAATCTGTAGAATTTCCTTAAAAAAGGCAAAACAATTTACCTTACAGGAAGCATATCAGCTTATGTGTACATAACATACATAGCATCATCAATACCCCAGCAAATTCCTTATTCATTTATAATTATTTTAGGTTTATTATTTTTAATATTATTCAAAGAAATACAAATCACATAAAAATATATAAGTATTAAGTGGGTTTGATACATAACTACTCTTAGCTATGCGTAGATTTCTGTAGTCATTGGTTCATTTTGGGCAGACATTGGTTCAGATACAACTTGCTCAAGTATCATGCTTAACAGCGGTAATATGTTTGAAAGTTATAGTAAATTGATTACACTTTCATTATTTTCACCTGTCAATTATAAATCACTTATGCGTTTCACTATTCAGAATGCTTTTCACCATATACTTAGGTTTTCGAAGCAAAATGAAGAAGCTTTCTTGTATTGGTTATAAAGTGAATTATTTTGATGTTCAGAAAGACAGTTCAAGTTCTCGTAATGACTTGTATGATAACACAAAATATAATTTGTAAATTGAAATCACTTACACTAGTCTGGTTTTAACCGGACTTCAAAAAAAGGATTATGTTTGTTACGGAACTCCGGCGTTTAATACATCTATTAGCAGTCCGAGCAACAGTTATATATAATGATTATTCCTGAATGTTTTTCCAAATGGCGAGGCGGTATAATGTGTGGTTTCTATTGTGCCCAACTCTATGAGTGAGATTACCCGATAAACAACTCAAACCAATCTCAAAATACCAAAACAACTGACGGTACAAACAATTTACTAAATATCAAGTTATTTGCAAATTCGTTTCCGTATTCGTCACACTCCGACATACATACAATAGACTTTACTCATCAAATCGACACCAACAATGAATACTACGCTAACTCGAATTATAGGTAAATGTTTGTTTATGCAAAGTTGCTTAAAATGTGGTTATTTATATGTAATAAAAATCGTGAAGAAATATAGGAAAATAAAGATGTTATAATTTACCTAAAATTCGAGTTAGCGTAGTATAAATTGTTGGTATCGAAATATCCCCCAAGGCTTAAGAAATGTTCACTACAATATTGGTCGCTGTCCAGTATTCCTGTCAGTGTACATTATTTACACATCTTCTACTACATAAAAACGCCACAAACCATTCTACAAGTTCATGAAAATAACTGAAACGTAACCCGCAGAGTGCTTTATTCTCCATTTGCGATATTAAAATGAAATTTTTACGAGTGCTGCCGCGGCAAGGGAATTATTAACTACATATGTACTTCATACCTTCATACTATATGTATGTCACCTATAAAAAAAGGTAGCTTTTATAAACGTATACGTAAATGAAATATGACTCCCTCGGTCGCGTCACGACTGATGTGCTGTCTTTAGTTCGATTCCCGGGTCGGGTAAAAGTGATATTGGATTTCTATCACGAAATATTCAGTATCAGCCCGGAGTCTGGAATTGATTCCGGTATGCCGATCGACCCATATTATAGGAAGGTAATAAGCTCGGCGAAATGTAGGTGTACTGGTTACACATCTGCCTACCCCTTCGAGGATTACAGGATTGAGTGCGTATGTCAGTATAGTTGTATACTGTGAAACTGTTCAGGTCGTGAGACCAAATATCTTGAATACTTAGTGTATAAAATAAATTAAAAATTGTTCGTCGTATGCATGAACAAAACTAAAGAGAGCTCTCTGCAATGCGTTTCTTTAAAGTCATTAGTTCATTTTGACGCTAAACAATGGCGAACAAAGAGACTATTAAACTGACCAATGACGTTTGGAGAAATCACGGAGTACGCATAGCAGAGAGCTCGTATGTCGGTCGAGAACACGGGTGGTCATTTTGTACAAAAATGACACAATTAAGTCGGAATTAAAAATATAATAACTCGGCCGCCGCGCTGCGTGAGTTCGATTTAAAAATACATTACTTTCAAAATAAGTATATACTTTTTTATGCTTTGCTTCCGCTAGTATTTTTTTAAAGTATCCGAAAAAAGAATAGCTGTACCACTTTGTACAAATTATACGAAACTGATTATACGAAAAAGGAATACTTGTTCGAAAATAGAAGCAAAATAGATTAAAAATTAAGCCGCAATTGCTATTTAATGTGCTGCCAGTATGAAAGAAAGAGAGATTTTAATTCTCAAATTCGTATTTTTGCCGCACCATCTAGCTGTGGATCAGTTTGCCAGCTACCGTGTTATGTCCTTCCTATGATCCTGGGTTCTTTAGGCATAGTGTGAAGCCACTCAGCTTATAGGTATATGTATGATTGTGTCGAGTAGTGAGGGATAGTTGTGTCTCGCTACCTGATACTCTAACTGGACGGCACTGCGCACCAACAGGTGCAGTGTGGTCACTGCCGTGACGGGATAAAAAAAGGGCTTTAGACAAATGCCACAATACAAAGCCCTGTAATTTTATGAACGTTGCTGTATTCAGGTCAACTTGTCGTGGGCACTCCCCACAGCGTCACCTACTCGTTTAAAATTAATTAATGTAATTATGAGCTTCATATTTTCGTGGACGCGTAACGTGAGACAGGTAGGAATTGTAGGCAGTGTGTTGTGTTATTTATTATTAAACTTTTTTTATTTACACTAGTAATACAGATTATAAATTTAAAGTAAAGTAACTAGTACAATTATTGGCCTTATAGCTCTGGGTTTTTTGAATGGCAACCATGGGTTAGTGTTATAGTATGTGTGTTAATATGCGTGTGTGCGCCTGCGTATTATGAAGCTTACTCGTAGGTTACTTTCTGAAGTTTCACTTCTACCGTGTGTGAATTGCACAGACACACTTTTTTATGTTTGTCTGAAGCATTCGTTAACACATTTTTACAAATTATACATTTTTGTCTTTTAATCAGTTTGTTTGTATTGTTTGCTCGCATCTTCCCCTTGACAGTATTTTCGTGGATTAATAATCTTTTTATAACCAATACATACATATACATATACACTCACGCCTGTAATCCCCGAAGGGGTAGGCAGAGGTGTAACCACAGTACACCCACTTTTCGCTGAATTTCGGTCCCATAATGTTATAGAGGGCGAGCCTATCGCCATACCGGGAACAGATTCCAGACTCCTGGCTAATACTGAGAATTTCTAGATAGAAAAACCCAATATCACTTTACCCGACCCGGGATCGAACCCGAGACCTCAGCACAACAGCAGTCGTAACGCATGCGCAATTACAACTGCGCCACCGAGGCAGTCAAACCAACCAATATTCGCTTATAATATGAAAGAGTAATACCTAATCCCTCATATTACTAAAGGAAGCCCGCCCCCAGTATACATACGGTGCTTATATTATTATTCTAACATAATTGCTAAAGCCTCTGTGAATTTATGTACATTTTTAGACTCCTAAAAATATGTAAATTTTACAAATACAAGTGTTTATTCCTCAATTTTACGTTTAATTTCTTTGAGATATACGTAGTCATTTTATGATTATTTTAACCTGTTTCAAGTACAGTTTTACATTTTATTAAAATGAATGGGAGTCATGCCCCCCAAATACCTAATGGCGTCTCTGTAAATTCCCGGACAAATCCAACTGTCGCGCCTTTAAAAATTTATACGTAATTAGTGGCCACACCTCATACGTTCATGTTTTACTGAAAACTCATTCTACAAATTTTCCTGTTTAGCATAGCTTATAACGCGGCACCGCTTGGGTCAAACTTCTTATTTTAAGCAATGAAATTTTAAGTTCAAATTCGTTCTAGACACCCCTAAATTAAGATAAATAATTTTATATCAGTTGATAATCACAATCATGAACAGTTTGCCAGCTACCGTGTTCCCTCCCTCCTATGATCCTGGGTCCTTTAGGCGTAACGTGAAGAAGCTAAACAGCAGGCCGGCATGATTGTGTTGAGTAGCGGGGGATAGACTGTCTCTCGCTACTTGATACTCTATCTAGACGGCACTGCGCTTACCATCAGATGCAGTCACCTTGACGCGCCAGAAAAAAAAACGTTTACGGTTTGGCAGTATCATATCATGGAACGGGAATCTAAACAAATCAGCGAGTCAGTAAATACAACAAAACATTTGCATTTACACCCAACAGTCATAAAAAATATGAAATGCCAACCCCTAGACAAATAATGAAAAATGTTTAATCCACCCACGCTAACAAAGGGTGCAGTCTAAAAATTAAACAAATGTAGACCCGTTTGATGTTCAAGAGCTGTGACAGTGCAAGTTTTATTATATGTATGAAAACCCGTACAGCGCCCCTAGCGGATCGTGTTGAAAACCAATCATTCTTTTTGTACCTAATTATAAATTTCTGACGTGATACTACGGTTAATAGAATAGTTACTTAGCTAGAGAGTGAAACAGACAATTATGATTGCATAGTCATGTATGTAACGGAATTCGTTTTTGAAAAAAGAAATAATGGCCAGTACGTTACTTCTTAAAGTTAGACATACTATTTTGTAATAAAGCTTCTTTAGTCGATTTACGGGTAACTGACAGGTATTTGAAAATGGAACACTTAAATATTTAAGCATTTCTTTTTACTTTATTTTTCAAATTAGTTACGTATATTGAGTTTGTAGGCGCTCTTTAGACTTTACAAGGGGTGCGTCCCACCCCTAAATGCCACTTAGTTTCGGGGAGCGGTTTCAACATAAACGCCAGGAACCTGTTTGTAAAAGTTTTTTTTTATAAAGGGTTCTCGTTACATTAACGAGTGCTTCAATCGGTGTGCTTGTAGCGTGGTTTGATTTCCGGAGGGGGAAATATTCTTAGAGGAAAGGTATGACTAATTTAAATTGATCTTATATTATGGCGCGTGGCTTATTTCTTACTGGCTTGCCCGCGGAGCCGCTCGCGTGGAAGTTTTTTTTTTGAAGAAAAGGTACACAATCCATGGAAGCATCTTAAACTATTATATCTTTCTATATCTGTAGTGAACTTATGAAGAAACTTATATTTTTTGGGGATAAAACATATCATGTGTGTTAATGAGGCTAATAAACTATGTGTGTAAAATCTTATCCAAATCCATTCAACCGTTTTTGCGTCGCAAACATACAAACTGTAACATTTATAATAGTAATACGATTATGTTCAAAAGAATTTTTATTATAATGTTAGACAAAAACAAGTAATTTTTAACTTTTCACAATACTTTTTATAGTTTTTTTTCCTATCGCGGCAAAGCGATCACACTGCACCTGATGTGCAGTTCCGTCCAATTAGAGTATCAAATAGCGAGAGACAACTATACCTCGCTACTCGACACAATCACGCCAGCCTGTATAGATCATAAAGTTTCCACACTTGAAGAAAAGGATTTTAAGAAGAGATTGCATTGGCCTTTAAATCTCAGTTATCGTACGAAGTAATAATACGACTTACTTCGAGTAAAAAGTATAAGGAAGTACAAGTTCACATCAGTTTTATGTAAGGTAATAAACCCAGTTCACTCAGTCCATTTATAAGTCAAAACTACAGACACTATTTACAAAAGTACAAGCGGAGAAATCGCGGGTAAATACAGACCTAAAATATATAGACGCAGTAAGACGTCAGCCAACACATAAATGTCTAATGGTTTCAGTTTACGGTAATATAACACATTGAAATAAATCAATTTTTTCTTTTTTAAAAGATTTATCGCGGTTTATTTTACGTTTTTAACCCGACGTTTCGAGTTGTATTTCGTCACGAAAGTGTAGTGCAATGTTACTAACCTCCATATAGTTAATTAAAAATGTCGTTTTGTAGGATAAAAGCTCCTCTAATGTCCTCAAGGGTGTTGAGGACATTATTGTCCTCCTATTGTCACAAAACTGGCTTCTGGAATACTCACGATGACTCCACTATAAGACAGTGGCAACCCGGTCCAGACGGCTCATTTGTGCTGTAAATAAATTTCGCAGCGTGGTTCTTAAATGTTTTTGGGTTTCATACTAAGTTCGAACAAAGTGAGTAATAAAAAGGTTGGGTAAAAGTGAGATTGGAATTCTATCACGAAATACTCAGGATCATCCCGGAGCCTGGAATGATGCCCGGTATGGCGATAGACTGGCCTCCTATCATAGGACGTTAATAAGCTCGACGAAATGGGTGTACTGTTTACACGTCTGCCTTCGGGCATTACAGGCGTGAGTGCGTATGTACAAAGTTATCATGTGGTGTCTGTTTTATTATTAGTCTATTGCGCACTACATGACCCATTTGCCTATATTCAGAGGTGCGGTACAACGGTAAACCCAATTAGGGCCTCGTGAAGGTTTCTAATTTCATTTCGGGTCTCGTTTCTATTTGTTTGGCATCACGTCTGTCCCTGAAAGGTTTGGTAAATGAGCATTTTATTCGTTTAATTTTATTTACTCTATATTCCGCTGTAAAATCACAACTGAAGATCAGGTTACCCTAATAATAATAGGCCTGTCCCACAGCTGGGCACGGGTTTCCTCTACTGATTAGATTGACTGAGGGTTAGGCCTTAATCCAACGCGCTGGACTAATGCGGATTGGTAGAATTCACTTTTTTTCATTCTCAGGTATGCAGGCTGCCTCACGATGTTTTCCTTCACCGTTAAAGCAAGCGATAATTAACAATGACGTACTTACTTACCCTTTACTGTAATGCGTGCGTGCGTGCGATTGCATATTTTCATCACCTTATCTAATCTTATCTTATACTAATTATAAAAACAGTTCATCTCTCACGACGACTTATCTTCGCAATATAGATACTTGGTGAACTCCAAATAGGTATAACTTTAAAATGATTTAACGGAACAAAGACTTAAAAGGTTACTAGAATAAACATTTTGGAAAAATATTGTATGTACTATATACAAACAAATATACAAACAAATAATATACAAACAAATTGCCTCTACAGTTTTATTATAGTATAGATTTGAAAATATTTTTACTGACAAACGTAGTTACAATATACTTTGAAGTGAGTTCAGCGAAACTTGGAGCGCATTCTGAAAGCATTGTCGTGTACATTATGCAGTGTCTCTGTAGTATTCAACTTTTATACCAGTATATTATATACATTAATCTTCAGTGTACCTATAGTTCTGTATTATATATATAATATGGCGCAGCGGGAATAGTCGGCTGTGAAACGAGAGACCGTGGGTTCGATTACCGAAACAAATGTTTGTGTGACACGACCGGTGTTTGTTTAGTGTCTGGGTGTAGTTCTTGGTACTCTATACAGGTTTAACCTTCAGTGTGAGCTCAGGACTATATGTGTGGCTATTGGGTGTATGTATTTTATAATAATAATAATAATCCTTTATTGAAGTAACATAGTTTTGTTTACAATTAGTTTTGACACTGTTTAACAACAAAAAAAAAAGATAATTACTTAAACAAACATAAAAAACAATTTCCAGGGGTACCCAAACTAGGCTTGGCCTGTATCTTGGGATACCAATTATAGAAATAAATATCCACGTTCACGATATTATTGTTCACGATGTTTCGTTCACCGTTTAACCGATCTTAATGATCAAATAAATAAATAAATATACACCCAACAGTCACACACATAGTCCTGACCACACTAGGTCAAACTTGCATAGAGTATCAAAAACTACGAGACTACACAACACCCAGACCAGAAACAAACACCTATCTGTCACACAACATTAGTCTCAGTGCGGGAATCGAAACCATGGCCTCCCTTTTCACAACTGGTTATTCGCTTGGTGCGCCACGGAGACTGTCATAAATAGCCGAAGATTCTAAAACTACAGATCCCCAAATACTGAATAGAGCTTAACAAGCTGTCAAACTTTCTATTCGAAAGCTTAAGCTTTTATCGACGTAAGCTGACATTTAGTGTGAACAATCTTATCAGTAATCGAAGTTCGTGAAAGTGAGCCTATGAAATTAACAGACATAGAAGCATATAGACTACGCAAGTAATATGTATGAAACATTGTTAGTACCATAATGACCTTGATTTATGTGGGTACTAAGAAGGATGATGAATTCTTCTATGTAGGTTGTGAAACGTGAGACCGCGGGTTCGAATCCCGCACCTAGACCAAAGCTTATGTGATCCACATATATTTGTTTCCGATATGTGTTGTGAGGCAGTAGTCGTAGTTGTTGATACCAACAAGTTTGACCTATTATATGGACAGGACTATGTGTATGCGGAGTGAATTATTATGATTCTCTCCCACTGCTGGGCACGTTAGTCAACGCTGGCTTAATGCGGGTTGCTACACTTCAAATATCTTCGAAATTCTTTGATTCTTCGATGTTTTAAAAAAGCTATATAGTAATAAGAAAAGCCACGAAAAGACATTATCTTTCTATGGCAGTCGTGTAAACACAAAAGGAATTTTTACAGTAATCTACGCCACGAAAAAGCAATTTTTCGTGTGTACACGAAATTCTGCGCTGAGATCAAGTGTAGATTAAATCAGAACACGCACACAACATCTTAAATCATACAAACAAGTACAGTGTGATATCTATATAGTGTTAAGTCTGTATTTAACGGTTGAATGATGAGATTGTAATTGACAGTTGTTTTTTATGGTCAGTAATTGACTGTAGTTAAAAAATGACGGTACGGGGCGCCTACCGTTAAAAATGCTAACGTTTTTTAGCCTGGCCTAGCAGCGACCACACTGCTCCTGATGGTAAGCATAGTGTCGTCAACCATGCCTAATAGGTAGCTTGTAGCTTTACACTACTTGTAAAGGACCCAGGATCATAGGGAACATGTGGACTCTCAAACTGTTCCACAGCTTGATGGCGCGGAAATGAAGTAATGAACTTCTTGGCTCAAAAAACTTGGGAAATGTGGATTTACATCCTGGCACGGTAAAGTGACCACACTGCACCTGATTGTAAACGCAGTGCCTAGTAGAGTATCAAGTAGCGAGAAACAATCTATCCCTTGCTACTCAACACAATCATGTCGTGAGTAGCTTCTTCACAATACGCCTATTTATTTCAATCAGTGATCACAGCCTGTCCAACTCGGTTGAAACGTCGGAAAATAAATTGGTGTTTACACCATTCAATATGGCGCGATTAAGACCCGTTCTCTAATTTAATAGCATGTATACAACAAAAGTCTAAAAACATACATAGGCATTCACGCATGTAATCACTGAAGGCGGAGGCAGAGACGTAACCAGTACACCCACATTTCGCCGAGCTTATTACCGTCCCATGATGTGATTAGGGGGCGAGCCTATCGCCATACCGGACACAATTCCAGACTCCGGGCTGATATTGAGTATTTTGTGATCGAAATCCATTATCACTCTTACCCGACCCGGGGATCGAACCCGAGACCTCAGCACAGGAGTCGTTAAACGCAATTACAACTGCGCCACCAGTCGGCAGTCTATAAACAACTTATACTTGTCAATTTAGTGGATCGACTCCTTTTCTTAAACCACGTCTTTATAATATGTTCAAGCAAACATGTCGCAAAACTTAGCTTTCTACAATTACGAAGTTCCGTTGTCGGTTGAACTCGTTTACTAGGAAGTTAACTAGACGGTTATGGTATTAAACTGACAGGGAAGTGAGAGGTCCCGGGTTTAGTTCCTGTACCCAATTGGTTAATGCATAATATTTAATGAATGTATAAAATATTTAGATTCAGTCAATCTTTACCACCAGTAATGCAGTTTCACTAGAGAACGGACAAGAAATTCTAGCGATATAGTCTTGCTATGTTTTTATGTATATTTGTTTACTTTTACGGTAGGCTTTACTGGCCTTTACTGCCAGTGGGTGGCTTTGCAGTGCCCTGGAAGAAGTCTATGGGCGGCGGTGACTACCATCAGGTGGCCCGTCTTTTTTTGTTGTTGTCGCGGGGAAAGCGTTTTATTACTGCCGCCCGCTCCGGGGGGAAGCGGAATAAGAATAAAACGGGTATGCTGGACTAGCCGGTCTTACGACCCAGCATCCCCCTCGCCCGGATGATGGCCATCTGTGCTGCCGCTGGGCCGAGTCCCTACCCCTATGTACACCCCACCCGACACTACCAGCTAAAACCCCGCGGTGGCCTTCTTTGGCGCTTACGGAGCGAACTCGGGGTATTCTAAGGAGTGCTAAAATTGCAGCTGGAATCGCCCCTGCGCGGTGCTGCGTACCAGCTCATCTCCATGGGAGGCTAAGGAGCCCCCGCGCACCGAACAGACAGCGAACGAGGCCTTACCACCCGCGCTGCCTTCCATCACGGGGTCGCACGATGCTCCCAATTTGGGAGTGCATCGATACGGGCTTATAGCCCCCCGCTGCGCACCCGCGACCCCCGATGGCCCCAATTAGTCGCCTCATACGACAGGCAGGGGTTACCGTGGTAGAATTAAAAAAAAAATGGGTCAAAATGCCCCCATTCCACAGGGCGCGAGACGCCGGTCAGTCGTCCACCCGGCGCCTCCTACGTCTTCTCTGGCGGCGGGAGGGATCAAATCGTTCTCGATCCCTCTCGGCACTCTCCTTCTGCGAGATGACGCTCTCGCAGAAGTGGGCCACCGCACGCTAGGACCTCCGGCTGGCGACCATGGACGACACCACGGCCGGCAGCGAGAGGTCTCCTCCGACGACTGCTCTGAGAGCGCTGCGCTCTTCGTCCCAGGCTGGGCACTCCTCCAACGTGTGTTGGGCCGTGTCCTCACGGCAGTTGCCACAGTGGTGGCACACGGCAGACACCTCCTTTCCGATCCGCCACAGGAACGAACCGAAACACCCGTGGTCCGTCAGTACCTGCGTCAGCCGGAACGTTGGCGCACCGTGGCGCCTGTCTATGGCGATGTGGCGATGTTCCACAGGAGAGGGCCCTGTGGAGCCCGTCTGCTCGTCTGTCTATCAAGACACTAAAAAAAAACCTTGTTTAGGTAAAAAATTGCAACTGAGTTTTGAACCAATTTTCGTAGCCCGAATAGTATGTTGGTATTCATGCATAACCTGATGCCAATGCAATATTATAGTGAGCTGGGCCTAGTCCCCGGGCCACCTGCAGACCACCCAACTCCTCAATAGCATAGAGCAACCATATCGTGTTCAGGACCGTTTGATCTGTCTTGACAAGTAGTTTTTTATTTATGAGTTTCCATAAGTATCTATAGCCAAAGAAGTTACCTATACACGCACTCACGCCTGTAAATCCTCAAATGGGTAGGCAGAGGTGTAATCAGTACACCCACTTTTCGCCTAGCTTTTTACTATTCCATAATGTGCTAGAGGCAAGCCTACCGCCATACCAGGCACAATGCCAGATTCCCGGCTGAGTGTATCGTGGTAGAAAAATACAATATCACTTTACCCGACTTGGGGATCCAACCCGACACAACAGTCTTACCGCGTACGCAAAACATTAATGAGAATCTTTTTGTTACAGGTAAAAACCAAAAAATGATATCATCTACATATTTAGAACGTCACCAGGTAACGTAGTGAAGAAACATTTTCCATACAAATATAACAACGCTTTTTAGTTATGTAATAATAATAATACTAGCTACTACCCCGTATTACATATTGTCCCACAGCTGGGCACGGGCCTCCTGTACTAATGAGAGGGGTAAGGCCTTAGTCCACCACGCTGGCCTAATGTCAGTAGGTAGACTTACATACCTTTGAAATTCTTATAGAGAATTTCAGTTATGCATGTTTCCGCACAGTGTGACTGTGACAGATTTTTTTCGGGTCTGGGTGTTGTGGGACTCCCACGATACAGGTTTCACCTAGTGTGTGGTCAAAACTATGTGTGTGACTATTGTGTATATTTATTTATTATTTATATATTAGTATACAATAGATATGCATAACACTCTTCTATAATATAAAACGCATTGCCAATCTGATATTTATACTATTTCACTGTCTAAACTCAATGACACATACTGTAACCACTCCAATTACTTGTCTTAGCAATTGTGTAATTGTCGGTCTCAATTGTACGCTATTCCCACGGCCGCAATTGCTCATGTAACCCCGAAAACAATCATGGTGACATAATGAGAGTATGACCTATAAAAAGTTGGACTACGAGACCATCACCGCATCAGTAACTCCTGGAAAACGGCATAAATTTTTATGGTGGCACGGTAATGTGACCACACTGCACCTGATGGTAAGCGCAGTGCCGTCAGAGTATCAAGTAGCGAGATACAACTATACCTCGCTACATGACACAAATCATACGTGCTGAGTAACTGCACGCTACGCCTAAAGGACCCAGTAACATAGGAAGGATGGAACACGGTAGTTGGCAAACTATACCACAGATGCGGCAATTTTGTCGGGGGTCTACACTTGGGGTACTATGTTTGGCCGTTTTACGGCCTTCTGTTTACTCTGACACCAGAGTCTAGACCCACGACCGCTTCTTCACCTTCTTGCTCATGGTGTAGTGTGAAGAAGCAGGCCGGCATGATTGTGTTGAGTAGCGGGGATAAGATATTTTCTCGCTACTCGATACTTTAATTGGACTATACTGCGCTTACCATCAGGTGCAGTGTAGTCACTTTGCCGTGCCAGGATTAAAAAAAAATACGAATCTGCTCTGTTAATGGTTCGTGCTGGGTGTTGGGGTAGTAGACACAGTAGCTGTGGCTCCGCAGGCCAGTACGCGTGGGTCTGGTGTGGAAATACACAGTATATACTCGGAATTGGCATTGTGCCCGTTATGGCGATAGGCTCGCCCCCTATGACATCATGGGACGATAATAAGCTAGACGAAATGTAATTGTAGCGGTTAAACCTCTGCCTACCCCTTCGGGGATTACAGGCGTTAGTGCGTATCCAATAAAATATGACTTCATTACGGAAGTGTCTCAAAAGAGTTTTATCAAATAAATTACAAAAAACTTAAAAATCTGGATGTATCGATCTTCAATGTAGGAAAATATCGCGAGGAAATCTGCATACTCGAGAATTCTCCATGGTGGACTATGGCCTAACCCGTCTCATTAGTAGGGGAGGCCCGTGCCCAGCAGTGAAAAATGTTTAATACAGGCGTGATATTATTACTTTCTACGCCTTTAGATCATATACATGAGGTAAATACAAACTACCACATGTAGAGTGTCTACGACAATATATGTTAAACATACGTTAAAATGTGAGTGCAATAAAAAACTCTGTGTGTAATGCAGTATGCATGTTCGTTAAAATGTAAACATACGTACCATAGAACTGTAAGAAGACGCTGCGTTTATTTATATAGTTATTACCGCCGGATGAACAATAACATACAAAAATAAACATCGAAAATTCATTAATTTTTTAATCATTTTCTGAATTGTTTTTTTTATCCTAGCACGGCAAAGTGACCATCCTACACCTGATGGTAAGCGCAGTGCCGTCCAGTTGGAGTGTCAAGTAGCGAGAGACAATCTATACCTCGCTACTCAGGAATGCAGTTTCGCTAGAGAATTGGCAAAAACTCTAGCGTGGCCCTTTTCGAACACATTTTTTTATATTGTCGTTTCAATATACAATTGTTTTCTGTATGTCTCATATTGCAACTAATATCATTAAAAAGTGTCGCGTACGCGCGTAATGAAGATCTATGTGTTTACGAAATAAAATAAGAAATGACTGCATATGAATGCCGAGCGGGGATCCGCGAACGTTCTCAGACTGTATGAGATTTGAATTCGAATGTGCTTGAAGGGCGTACTAGGTTGAGGTTAAAAATTAATGGGTGATAAATTCTGTACTCTAGAGATTATAACTAACTCCATCTTATTTAATCTACATCTAAATTAATCTCCCTCCGTCGTCGCCCTAAACATTTTTTGGGAGATCCAAATGATATGAATTGTTTATCGAATGATATATCGAGACAGCACTGTCTCTGCCTAACCGCAATCACAATTCTATTCTAAACGCACGTCGACGCTTAGTTAGGCTTAGATTCTCGATACGCTTAATATATCGAGACGGCCCTGTAACTATTCCAAACGACGCGACGGCTTAATTAAAGGTCTTTTAGAAGGCGTCTTTGAGCTTAGCCTTTGACAAATGTGTTTTCTGGCTGGAGCGTCATAAGCGCCGGCAATGTTGTATGAAGATGTAAAAGCAACTATGAGCTAACTACACAAATCCGTCCGAAGTATACAACCAGCGGAAGGCTGTTTTTCTTACACATATTTTATAAAAGACATAGTTATAACTCCGTTGGCACCAGTATAAAATAGTCAAATGCGAATTTTACAATAATACGCATTTACCAGGTTCTTTGAAGCAACACATGACTGATTAACGATACACCTTGACTAGTTCAACGCTCTATGCATCCTCATGTGTCATTAGTGAAGAAAGCATGAAATTTTGACTTGGTGACGGGCATTTTATTATTCTGGCACGACATAGTGACCACACTGCACCTGACGGTAAGCGCTGTGCCGTCCAGTTAGAGTATCGAGTAGCGACAAACATCTTATCCCTCGCTACTCACACAATTATGCCGGCTTGCTATATAGCTTCTTCGCACTACGCCTAAAGGATTCAGGATCATAGGAAGAAGGGAACACGGAAACTGGCAAACTCTTCCACAGCTTGATGGTGCTGCAATAATACAAATTGCGAACCTCTTGATTCGGGCCGGGGTAGTAGACACCTTCCCTTATTTCATGGCCCATGGTCTTGCGGAGACACCACGAAGCTGTGTCTCCGCAAGCCAGTACGTTTGATTCTGGTGTGGAAGGGAGTGAATAAGTAATATAATATACTTAAGTAATTTAATAAAATATACCCAACAGTATTAAAATGTTAGAATCGCTTGCTTTAACGGTGAAGGAAAACATCGTGAGGAAACCTGCATATCTGAGAATTTTTCGAAGGTATAAGAAGTCTGCCAACTCGCATTAGGCCAGCGTGGTGGACTACGGCCTAACCCCTCTCATTAGTAGAGGAAGCCCGTGCCCAGCAGTGGGACAATGTTTAATACAGGGCTAGTATTATTATTTTATATTATATATACCCAACAGTTACAAATAGTTTTTGATTCTATGATAGATCTGAGAAAGGCTTGATGAGGTGTTCTATTGAGAGAATGATAGAGTACAAATAGTTATCACAAGACGAGAATGTTTCTTCACCTTCTTGCCCATAGCGTAGTGTGAAGAAGCAGGCCAGTAGATTGTGTTGAGTAGCGGGCGATTAATTGTCTCTCGTTACTTGATACTTACTCGACGACACTGCGCTTACCATCAGGTGTGGTCACTTTGTCGTGCCAGGATAAAAAAAAGAATGGACGAGTGGGCAGAAGATTTCAGCACCGACATTATGTCGACCAAATTGGAGACAGTCTTAGTAAAGGACGGGCTATGAGTAATCTAAACCGACGTGTATGCAAAAAGATTTGATTATGTCAGGATCGTGCAAAGTGGAAATATAGTTTCTGCCTACCCTTTTAAAGGCGTAATAATATGTACGCGTTATACAGATATATATTCTACAAACAAACCAAACTCGACAGTGCAAATGGCCATCGATATATTCACGATTTATGTCCGTCAGTGCGTCACAGTCTGGTTGTTGATGAAATAACGATGACTCATATCCTGCTATGGACATCTATACATACGTATATATTAATATAAATATATACGTTTTATATTTGAAGTGGTAGAGCCACGCTGTAGACATATTTGTCTACAGCATGAATGGGCCGGCTCGACTGGGGTAGTACCACTGTCTCACAGAAAACCAACGTAAAGTGACAGTTTACTGTCGCGTTTCGTATGGTAAGTGAGATATCCGGAGGCCCAGATTCCCCCTTCCCTTCCCTAATCCCTATTTCTGTCCTTTAAGGCCGACAGCGCATACATGATACTTTCGGTGTTGTTCATGGGCGGTGGAGATCACTTAACATCAGGTGACCCACTGGCTCGTTTGTAGGACTATGATATAAAATTTTAATTTAATTTTCACTATATTAACATATGAGACGTGTAAAACCAAAGCCGGAAAAATAGGTTATTAGGCAAAATATATATGGCAATATAGGAAATTCAAATTTGGACTGACTATCGAAACGTTTTACAGTCAAAGATGGCCACAACCCTTATCAAACCCAGAACAAAAGACGCTTTGAAACCAAAGATAGCAATCGTCCAAACCTCAAAATCATAATAGGCAATCTTCAGCTATCTACCAATCAGAACCGCCTGTCAAGTCAACAACTCTATTTAACACGAAGTCAGTGATAGTCCAAAAATGGCAAATTAGGCAGAAGCATAGTAGCAAAAGTGGCCAATGGCCATCTTACCCTGGTAGGGTTTAAATACTGCAATTTTGTAAAACTCAAAACCAAACTCGGCAATCTAGTAAATTAATTAGATTTTGCACCGTTAAGCTTAATTTTTGATCAATGTTGTCATTGCTTAATTAAAATACTTCCACAGATTAAAGCATAATATTACCTATAATTGTCTTTGTACTTAAACATAAGATTTGTTTAATTGCCAAAATATATGTCGGACCTACTGTGCCGTTTTTGATTTTATAAGAATCAAAAGCGGGTTGGTAGACGTATACTAAGTAATCCTCAGTAATTACCTTGACGATTTGAACGCTGGTCGCCCCGTACAAACACCGGTTGAAGTGGAGGTATTGAGCGCCCTCTCACCTGATCCAGTTTATGAGTCCGTCAGTGTATATGGTCAATTTTGTTGAAGTGAAACTTGTTTAGAATCGTCTTGGTTTGAAACTCTTAAAACGAAAATGCGTCACGAGAAAGAGACAAACACATAAATATATAGGGTCAAGTCGGCGAGAGAATGAGATAGAATACATTACACAGTATTTTATATTCTAGTTTTATGTTTACATACATACATAAACACTCATGCCTGTAATCCCCGAAGGGGAAGGCGAGGTGTAACCCATACATCCACATTTTGCCGAGCTTATTACCATCCCATGATAGGGGAGAGCTTATCGCCATACCGGCCACTATTCCAGTCTCCGGGTTGATACTGAGTATTTCGATAGAAAAACATAATATCACCTGCCCGGATCGAACCCGATACAGTACAGCAATCGTACCGGATACGCATTATAACGCCGCCGAAGTCATAGTCTTAAAAACGAGTGATAATCTATATAAATAAAAACCGATGTATGTTCCCCATGGACTCCAAAACAGCTGGAGTGATTTTAATGAAATTTTCATGCGATCTTCAGATTAGCCCAGCGGGTGTTATGAAATTTCTTAGCGGTCGGAACAACAGACATTTGATTTTGGCATATTGGTAATTTTGTTTTATACTTTCCCTAAAAAGCGCCTCATAATTGGCTATAAAATGCGGCCTATTTAGAAAGCAGGACAATGACCTGGGCCCACTACTTATAAATAACCTCATTTTGAAAAGTTGTGTTTCCATAAATTGAAACCACGACATCTGTCACTTCCACTTCCTATCTACCGCTGCTTGCCGTATTTCAAGAAAATATAATAACAAGTTCCCAAAACCAATTTCCGATTGGAGCTAAGTTTTAAACACATGAATCAGATGCTGCGTCACAGGAAATTAACTGCAAGTTTGTGGGAGAGGGGCTGAAGAACAAGCGGACAAGAACAGCGGTAGAGGGAGCGATTTAGTGACAGTATTACTCAAAATTAAATATTTATTGAATCCGTAAAATGTTATACACTATTTAGATTCAGACAATTTTTAACTCAACCGTCAGTTCGGAATGCAGTTCCGCTAGACAAGACGATCGAGAAACTAAAGCGTTGCTCTTTTTGAACACTGGTTAACAATATTATTTTGTTAATTTACTGCTCGAATTCAAATCATTCATTTAGTAAGTTAGTCCAGTAGGGCCTCTTTTTACATGTCATAATTATATTAAATCAGAAATGAGGATATTCATAAAAGTAAGGTAGTTACCGACATAGCAAGCTAAAGTGGCAGTGGGCAGGGCACATAGCTCGTAGAACTGGCAACAGATTGAGCAGAACAGTTCTCGAGTGGAGGCCGCTTACCAGCAATCGCGGCGTTGGACGAACCCCTGCAAGGTGGACAGACGACCTCGTAAAGGTCGCAGGAACCCGCTGGATGAAGGCCGCTTCTGACAGGTTGGTCTGGAAATCTTTAGAGGAGGCCTATGTTCAACAGTGGACTTCCAAATGCTGAAGAAAAAGAAGAATTATATTAATATCTACTGGTGCTTCAGAGATGCCCACTGACAAGAAGCACCAAGAAACTCAGCCGTAGGTCTTTCGTATTCCACTCCACTCCAGCCAGTTGTTGTTTGGAGCGTTCAGTGCCGAACTTACCAAGGTCGACGGGTAAATTTATAATTTTTGAATATTAGACAACCAACCTTTACGCCATTTGCATAGCCCTATACAAATGGCACATAATATTAAATTTATAATGTCAGAAGCGTTCCATGCATGAACAGCGGTGTGCATCATTGGTTAATGGATATTGAATCGGAACTAGGGTAGTGGGTTTGAAATAGAAAAGGCTGAAATCCTACTAATATTACCTATAAATGCGCTTTCGATTTTCTTGCTCAAACATCGTACCCCAACTCTAGACCCCCGACAAAAACCGATGGTACACTGGCTGACCCCGGAACGCGACTAACTTTCGTATGCCACTATGTGTATGGCGGGCTTTACACCCTGTGTACGGTGCGAGCTATCCACTAGGATATGAATATCCTACTACCAACAGAAATCATAACAGATAGTTTGTTTTATTTATACATATTAGTTTTCTCAGGAGTTTATTGGAATTCAACGCAATTTTTAAAAGCGCAATACGGCCTTATTTCTTAAATAAGGTCATGCCTTCTAATTAGTACGCGCGTATCAGATATCGAGTAACAATGAAGCGACATAACGGTAAACCGGCCGACATTACATCGGCCAGTGGGTACGCGTGCACCGAATCACTCGGCGTTTCACCATCTGTACTGTAATTGTGAGAGTTATTTATTTCCAACTCCTCACTACATATTGTAAGATATTTTAAAATTAAATAAATAACACCCAACAGTCACACACATAGCCCCGACCCCACACTAAGATACCTATCTTGTGTTGTGAATATCAGGGACTAAGGGAGACTTTCGGTCTCACAACACCCAGACCCCAGACACAAATGTCTGTCTGTCACACAAACATTTGTCCCGGTGTGGGAATCGAACCCACGTCTTCTCGTTTCACAGCCGGCTACTCGCCAACTGCGCCCCGGAGGCTGTCAAATTGAAACAATATGTACTAAATGTCCTGTTCACATTATTCCAGTCCAGTAATCCAGCGAGTTAATCCAGCCCAGTGCTGGACTGGACCATATCGTCCACATTATTCTAGTCATTCAAAAGCCTTCAAGAAGTCCACAAAAACAACAATGCGTGTTCACTGTTAAACGTGATATCGCGCACTGGATTGGCGATTCACACTATTCTAGTGGCGCTGGAATGGGCGAGCTGGAATAAAAAATAGTCATTCCAGTCACTGGACTAGATTGATCACTGGGATGAAATGTACTCTACATTTCATGCCAGTCCAACGCTGGAATGCCACTGGAATAATGTGAACCGGGCATAAAGCAATAGTCGTAATGTTTCAATGTTGATACCCACGATACAGAGTCTAGAGTGGGATCAGTACTATGTGTGACTGTTAGGTGTATCTAATATTATTTATATTTCTTATCTACTTTACATTAGCATTCAGTCCCATTTTCTAAGTAAAATGTCAACATGTATGCAGTATTACAAACGGATATATGAAGGGTCATAAAAGATAACGATCACTTCCCCGTTCACTATCTAAGATAAATCTATAACAATAAAATGCATTGAACGGGAATCGAACCCGGTACGGAAGCCATAGATCGCGCACGAGTGACTCCCCTCTATTGTTCTTTTATAGCTATTGATACACAAAAGAGAACTTGAAGTGGTTATATGTATAAGAAAAAACTTTGCATCCCTTTTCAACCGACTTCAAAAAAAAGGAGGAGGTTCTCAATTCGTATTGTAATGTGTATTTTTTTATGTTTGTTACCTTAGCACTCCGCCATTTATTGACCGATTTGGAAAAATCTTCTTTTATTACAGAGAATATACTTCCAGATTGGTCTCATAGAATTTTTATCAAAATCGGTTGAGTAGTTTCGTTTTAAAACCGAAATAACTTGAAAAAATGTGTTGTCCGAATATACAAAACTGCGAATTTTGCTTTTCTGTGACTTTTTCAGTGGTGTTTTCTTATGGTACTCTATCCAACGTACCTATTTTATATTTGTACCACTAAAAAGCAAATAAAAAATTATTACTTTCTAAATAAAAAAAAACCGTCTTCAAAAAACCCAGACAACTAAAAACCAAATAATAATTGGTTACATTTACATCAATTAATTACATACAAATGAAATCAATTATTTGGAGTCGGTGCCAGCCAAAACATGGAAAAAACAGAACAATACAAAAAATATACTTGGTTTTTATGAATCTAAAAGTAAAGAAAACAACACCGGCACACACTCCAAAAATAATTGATTTAAATTGTATGTAATAATTAATTGATGCAAATGTAACCAATTATTATTTGGTTTTTAGTTGTGTCTGGGTTTTTTGAAGACGGTTTTATATTTATTTAAAAAGTAATAATTTATTAAACATACTAGCTGAATCATGCGAATACTTCGCAATAGTAGTCAATTATGTAATATTATAAAGTAGAAATAAGCAAATGTAAATATTTATTAATATGAAATATTTAATCTATAAATTAGTAACGAACTTTGTCTTATACAACAATAGATAGCGCTTCCTAAAATCGCCTATGCGAATACTAAAAAATGAAAATTATACTGTCAACGGATGGCACTCTCAACATATAAATTCATATTTTTTTTGCAAAGTATATGATTTTAAAATATGTATATACTTTCTTAAATAGCGACATACATAAGCTTCAAAATAGTGTTTGAATAATTAAATCTGATGAAGAATTATGGAAAATGTGCCCACAAAAAACACATCTAAAAAATTATTGTGTTTGTGCGCACGGAAGAATGTAAGATTTGGCATAATTCATGTTTATATGGAAATTAATCCCCAAAGGCAGGCAGAGGTGTAACTAGTGCACCAAAATTTCGCCGAGCTTATTACGGCCTATCGCCTACAGGGTATCATTCCAGACTCCGGACTGATAATGAGTGTTTCGATTAGGAGAAAACCTTATATCACTTTTACCCGACCCGACTAGAACCTGAGATCTAACACCACGAACACAATCATAACTGCGCCACAGTGATAATAAACCGCGATCCCTAATAATTTAATTTCAATAATATTTTAAATTCAATCAACCAGTATTATTTAAATATGTTTAAAAATGGAAAACGTTCATAAAAGCTGTTCAGCTACTACTGGATCAATTCCCAATATATTAAAACTAAGTCCTCTTGTAACGTTTTTTGTAATAAAATTCGGATTAGAGCCTGACAAGGGACGAACCCTAAAGGGGTTTTAATCCCATCATCTCACGGGACTTTTTATTCGGACTCTGATTAGGGCTTACCACATGTCCGTTATGGAACTAGAGACCCGTAAGCTCATATAAATAGAAAACATGTTTAGTAGCTGTCTCTCTGTCGAGTGGGACTGTAAACGAGAGGTCGTGGGTTCGATCAGTCGTAAGCAACATCTAAGAAACTATGGTAGATGTATTTTTTTTTGTCGCGGCAAAGTGACCACACTGCACCTGATGGTAAGCGCAGTGCCGTCCAGATAGAGTATAAAGTAACGAGAGTCTATCCCTTGTTATTCAACACAATCATGCCGGCCTGCTGTTTAGCTGCTATTTTAAAAGACACAAATACAATGATTACCACTTTAATGACTGATTTAATTACCACTGTTACACATCTCAGTGCTTATTAACACAACTGCATGTCAGGATTTACTACAGGCTTCTCTTTATAATGAATCTATTAAGCATGCGGACAGCATTACCCTCCAAGCAGAGCTACGCGAACATTGAACTGATTATACTTACAGCACCGCGAACTAACCACCAATATACTGGCAATCAACTCGTCTGCTACTCAACTGAACACCGGAGCGCGGAAGGCGCTCCGTTTATGCTAAACATTTATTACTCCCCACTTAGGTTGCAATTATTAATGTACCCGCAGCTAATCTCCAAAATACCTTTGATACACCTCCGGCACTTGTAATAATAGGAAATACCCTAATGCAGTACTGAGACTAATGACATACACGTAGGTTTGAGGATGTCGTTGCATAAAATTGCGTTGAGTTCCAAGTAATTCCTGAAAATTAAACCCAATCACTTATTAACAGTATATGTTAAATATGAAAATTAAGTGTTACGCGTCCTAAAAACGATTCTAGCTACATTTTCAATTTCCTAACAAAATATAAAAACCATAAAACGCTGCATTGGACGTCCGATACCTCCACTTCAGCAGCTGTTTGTATGGGCCGGTCAGCGTTCACACCGCCAAGGTCATTAGCGTGATGAACCGTCTCAAAATAAAACATCTATAAAAAGTAGATTAGCGAAGGAAGAAAGTAAATTAAACATAAAAACGTAATTAAGGTTAGGTTTAACGGCTTAATTAATATTATAAATTTTCTTGAAGTGGATAATTTTTACGAAATATTAAATTTGCGTGGGTGAATGTTGATTACAAGTAATTTTATGTCAGTTTTTTTTTATCCTGGCACGGCAAAGTGACGACACTGCACCTGTTGGTCGGCGCAGTGCCGTCCAGTTAGAGTATCAAGAGACAAAAGACGATCTATCCCTCGGTACTCAACGCCATCATGCCGGCCTGCTGTGTAGCTTCTTCACACTACGCCACGGGGGAAGGAGGTGAAGAAGCGGTCGAGGGTCTAGTGTCAGAGTACTCACAAAGCCGCAATACGGCCATACATCGTAGTTTTGAAATAGGACCTTATGTATGCATGACATGAACTCAGAAAATCAAAATGTCATGAATAAATTGTCCCATTACTATTTGAATTTAAATAAAACGCCAACACGTATTAATTCCGCCATGTCGACTAGTAGCAGATAATTTAACGCAATCGTGGGCCTTTTCTGTCGCCCCTTCGACCAACAGAGCGTGAACATAGGGTCCTTTATGTTTCCGGTACGGAAGCATTGCATATATAATATCTGTAGGATACTTGCTTTTACCCACAGTTTCGATTGAAAAAGCATATCACCGTCCTTAGTTTTTAAAAGAGAGCAATCTTCCTGACTCCATAGATTAGTTAACATGTTTTTAATTTAATTAAAAATATAGGAAACTAGATGTTGCTCGTGGCTCCGCCCGCGTGCAGGTTATTTTTGGAAGGAAAGGTATACAATGGAGGAATATTAAGCTTACACCTTTCTATATTTTGCTATCCCATAGGATGCGTGCATTTTTCCGGGATAAAAAGTGGCCTAGGCCTATTTTTGATCCCTAAACTACCACTATGCAATCTACTATCACTATGCAAAAAAAAAACATGTCGATCCCTTGATCTGTGAAAAACTAAACTATCCCACGGGAACTGTACATTTTTCTGGGATGAAAAGTAGCCTCTGTGCTATTCCAGACTATAATCTATCTCTGTGCCAAATTTCAACCATATCCGTCCAGCCGTTGTAGCGTGATTGAGTTATAAACATCCATCCATCCATCTAAACTTTCGCATTTATAATATTAGTAGGATTAACTTGCAGTAGGTTGCGGGTTCGGTTCTTGAGCTGCGAAAATATTTCATAGTGTTCGGTGCACTTATGGTGTTGAGAGACAAAAGTGTCAATAAACGTAATCCCTGCGCAGCTGAGACCATGAGCTAGTATATTTCCAAAAAGTTCTACGGAATACTATAAACTGCATAACTGTCCCTACAAATACCATCTATATCAATAGTACATACATATACACTTACGCCTGTAATCCCCGAAGGGGTGGGCAGAGGTGTAATCAGTACACCCACTTTTCGCCAAATTTATTACAGTCCCATAATGTGATAGGGGGCGAGCCTATCGCCATAACGGGCACAATTCCAAAATGCCGGCTGATGCTGAGTATTTCTAAATAGAAAAACACAATATCACTTTATCCGACCCGGGGAACAAACCCCAGACCTTAGCACAGCAGTGGTAACGCATGCCTAATTACAACTGCGCCACCGAGAAAGTCGAGGTATATCAATAGTAACAAAGAAATAATAGAATAGGGGACAATATCCAATAAGTATTTATAAAAAATGAATGCAATCGAGGGGATTGCCACTGTGACCGCACAAATTAAGTCGGCTCACAACCCCTCGGCTATTGTCAAATGACAGATGTGGGTTTTTTTCATATCTTATTTGACTTGTCTGTAGACCGAATTGATAAAATTCTTTTGTTTGATTTTATAATAAACTGCGATAATCCGGCAGAGTTGTTTATGCAAATTTTGAAGTGAAAACCAGACGCGTTGGGCGGTTTTAGAAAAAAATAAAATAATATGAATTGGGGAAACCGACATGCTAAAGTTGACAGTATTTTATTTAGTGACAAACCTGGTCTAGCCAAATTTTCGACTATCAAGACTACTACTACTGACGACTAGGAACAAAAAATAACAAAAACGCTGCCTCTCGTTCGCCCGAATACTCAGTTTCAACATGTGCATTTAATGCGTTAGAGAGAGCGCAATGTACTGAGAAATGACGTCACTTGAGGGTCCTGTTTTTGTCGGAGGTATAGAGTTGTGGTACGATGTTTGGCCGTTTTCCAGCCTTCTGAGTACTCTGACACTAGATCCTCGACCGCTTCTTACCTTCTTGGGCCATGGCTTAGTGTGAAGAAGCAGGCCGGCATGATTATGTTGAGTAGCAGGGGATAAAATGTCTCTCGCTATTCGATAGTCTAATTGGACGCCACTGCGCTTACCATCAGGTGCAGTGCAAAAAAATATACAAATTGTATACTGACGCTTCCCAAGAAAAGGACGGAGCATTTCAAACGCTTTTGACTTTGGTTCTCTGTTCACAGCCACGTTACATCCTACTTGGAAGTCTTCTTTCTTTTAAGGAGTTGATATTCTAAAAATGATCAACTGTCCCTTTATTTGTGCTAACTAAACCCCATAAGGTTTTCAGTCTTCAAATCGTCAAAGTCATATGCCAGGGGTAGAGTAGTTATCTAGAAGGTCCTAGGATCATTTCCGAAGTCAAGACTTTCTTAGACACACTTCAGCTGTACCTAAGTATTCATAAGTCCTAGAACCTGTTAATACCATAATAGTTTCTATTTTCAATATTACACATTGAATTAAACAAATTTTACTTTTAGTCCAGACGTTTTAAAAGCTTTACAGACTTCATCGTCAAGAGGCGGACTGAGATGTATGACACCAAAGGCTAGTGTAACGTTTCTAACGGTTCAACATGGATGTTTTTTAAGATTTATTTGTTGTAGTTCGATCTACGCAAAAAGATTTCAGTGTCTTGAGGTCCGGCAGTTGATCTTTTGGGCTTTATTAAATGTGTAATTGGATCACAGGCTGGTGCTAGCTTCCAACAATCTTCTCTATTGAAAGGTTTTTTTAATTTCCATAGCCTCGCGAATCATCCTAGATTCGGTATGTCAAATGTAAAATGTTTGGAGCCTGCTTCTGAATGTTCAGCAGTAGACTTCTGATACCGACGTTCTACGAAGTCTAGTTTTATTTTAATGTTGATACATGATACAGTTAGAATCTCTAACCACGGAAACAAATCCATTAATCATACTTAACTGACAGATATATAAAACAGGGGTCTTTTTATAAGGTCATCTAAATGGGGGATTGGATAAAAGACCAATTCTTTACAGCGGTGAAGCTTAACAAATTGTGCACGTGGTTTTGATGCATAGTTAAAACAACACTTGGTTGAGAAATCAAAAGTCCTGCGTTCATATCCCAGTCAAAAAAAAATACATTCGAATTTATGCCCCATATCGCGATAGGTAAAAGCAGCGGTCGCTTAATTGGGAGTGGTATGGACTGCCGAGACGAAAGTTGGAAACCAGCCCGAATAAATAAATATACCACATCACACACATAGTCAGGAACAGCAAACAGGGTATCAAGAATAACGAGGGTCTACGGTCCCACATCACCCAGACCCGAAACAAATATCTGCCTGTCACAAAAACATTTGTCTCAGTGCGGGAATCGAACCCACAGTATCTCAGCTCACAGCCGGCTACGCGCTTACTGCGCCACGGAGGCTGTAAAATAGCATACACCTCTGACTTCTCTAAAGTTACATATAAATTCATTGTTAATTATTATAGCTTGCTTTAACGGTGAAGGAAAACATCGCAAGGAACAGTGCATATCTGAAAATTCTCATAATTTCAAAGGTATGTGAAGTCTACCAACCCACTAGGCTTGCGTGGTGGACTAAGGCCTAACCCATCTCATTAGTATGGCGATAGGCCTATCACGTTTAAGGACGGAAAATCTCAGCAAACTGTGGGTCTAGTTGTTCCGCCTACCCCTTAGAGAATACACGCGTAACCTTATTTCAAAAAACAATAATAAAACAGGTTTCGAATCTACTACACTCGTCTCAACAACCCGTTTCAATCCCCACTAGACTACTGCATATTGTTATGAGGTCCCACAGTGACCACAGCGCCCCATTGAGAGCAGTGTGGCCAGTAATTTGACACGCGTCCGTGCGATGCGCTAATCTCTGCGCAAACGAGTCTTGTTTGTACTCGGGGTTCGAGTTCGCGGGATAGGGTGGCCACGGCTTAGAATTTTAATGGATATGATGTAATTTTCGTGAAAGCCTTTAATGGTTATAAATTTAATTTCATGACAAACTTCATTATTAAAATCGGCCGCAAATTTATAATTGAAAAAAATGCCCCAGGTTTGATCCTAGAGATAAATTATGTGGTAAAAATATTGGTATTTAGGTGTTGGGAGTTCGAGAACCATACCCGAAAATAATAATATAAGAATTTATATTTTGTGTACAGCCAGTAGTTTGTTACTGTTTGATATAAATAAATAACACCTTCAACCTTAAATGCTCATCTATATCAGAATATATTCATCTAGGCTAATAATTGTTATAATTTTTTAATATATATGTTGTGCTTAATTATAAATAATATAACACCTACACATACACGTAAGTCACACAAATTCCTGACTCTAGACCTAGACCCTAGAGCATATATAAATGCAGAATCCTGAATTTAAATTACTCCAGGAAATATCCGTGCGCTGCCAACGTGTGGACACCCTACTGTACTCATTGTGACTATTGTCACTCAATACGCTAGGGTGCATATATTGTCCATTTACTCGTTCAACTTATAGGAGATTATTTTTATTGTCACAAAGGCGAGGGGATCGAATTGAGTGGTTTTAGGATTTAGTTTTTTATAAACGTATAAATATTTGAGTGGAATATTTTTTATTTTTATTGTTTAAAAAGCTGTATCAACGAAATTAAAAACCAAATTAAAATGTGTTAAATAAAGAAGATACGTGTTTATTGTCTTGCTATAAAAAGAGAAGACTGTTAATAGATGTTCAGTCAGGTTAGTCAGTCAGTTCAGGGTAGTAGTATGAACAGGGTTACTCGATTACTGTCAATTAATAATAATAATACTAGCCATGGATTAAACATTGTCCCACTGCTGGAGAAATTGTGGTTATGGCAACTTTAAGAGCAAACTATTCTCATTTAGGTTGGTTGATTCGCCTGCGTGCCCATGTTCTACACCAAACTGTGAGTACGAACAGTCCGCGCATCATGTTCTTTGGGAGTGTAGTCTCTGGCAAAATGAGCGCAACATTATGCTTGACAGTATGCTGATAACATCTGGAGTTGTATACTATATGGACCTTGTGGAGAGGAATTTCCGTGCTTTCCGGCGTTTTTGCCATACCTATTATTGTAATCAAGCGTAACAGCTCGCATGATAGGACCCGTTAAGTAACTTCCGTGGTGCTTTACGTCTGGCTTCTCCAGACGTAAATGTCCTTTATTGGAGGTTAATACCTTTTTAGTTCAGTATTTGTCTCCCGCTTTGCTATGGAGGGAAGTGGACAACTTATATTTCCAACTCCTCCCTATATTTCTATTTGATTAATTGCGTTCCGGGATAAAAGACAGTTAAGCATTCCCAGAGACTCGCCGAGTTTCATTACTCGGTGTCGAAAATGTGCGTGCCTTTGTCGATCCTGGCTAAACAGACGTTACAATGACGGGTGTGTGGGCGAGATAGTCCGTCCCACTGCTGGGCACAGGTCTCCTCTACTAATAAGAGGGGTAAGGCCTTCGTCCACCACGCTGGCCTAATGCAGGTTGGTAGACTTATTATTCAGTAGATTTTTTGTTGCTAGTTGCTAGTCTCGTAGGCCTTTATACTTATTTTATCGCCCAGCAACAAAGTCAACCGCCGCCATAACCGAAAAAAGGCGACATATTTCCTTAGCATGAACAATGATTGAAGCAGCGATAGCCTAGTTGGTTGCGGTACGAACTGCCAAGACGAAAGTCGAATGTTCGAAACCCAAGTGGCGTACACCTCTGACTTTCCAACAGTCACACACATAGTTCTGACCCTCACTAGGTAAAATCTGTGTCCTGGGTATCAACTACGAGAGACTACGATCCCACAACACTCAGACCCGAAACAAATATCTGTCACACAAACATTTGTCTCTGTGCGGGATTCGAACCCACGGCCTCTCGTGTCACAGCCGGCTACTCGCCCACTGCGATACAGACAATATACCAATATTTTATTGAATACACATCTTTTTATATACCCCATGCAAATACCCCAAGGGGTTGATTTGTCCCTTGCGGTACAAACGTGATTTTATTGAGTGCTCGGTACATTCGGATTAGCAATTAGGGTGGCTTCGGGCTACTCGTTGTTTGGGGATGAGTTTATTGCTTTTTACGGGGTTGGGCAAATTTTGACGCCTTAGAACAGACTAGATAACTCTATTTCAGCCTCCGTGGCGCAGCGGGCAAGCGGCTGTGAAAAGAGAGGTCGTAGATTCGATTCCCATATCGAGATAAATAGTTTTGTGACAGATTGATATTTGTTTCAGGTCTGGGTTTAACTGTAGTCCCTCGTAGTTCTTGATACCCACGATACCGGTTTGACCTATTGTGGGGTCGGGACTATGTATGTATCATGTATGTATGTCTAAAAACTTTTCATTGACCTATTAAGTATTCGATCCCGGGAACGCACGCAAGCTGATTTAATTATATTTTATAGTAATAAAATAAATTTGTAATCCATGAAAGTACTTTCGCTAAGTTACATTATGTAGTTCCCTTGGTGTTTACTAACTAAGTTTCGAACCCAGGACTGCGGGGTGCTTGCCATTAGTAGTTAGGAGAATCTGATTATGGTGACCGCTGTCAAGTTTTGGAACTTGAATAACTAATAACATTAATGCCGTACATTGCGCTAATTTTAATAATTACGTCCAAGAAACTCCTGAGAAGTGTGCTAACCCAATCATCAATAATCAAATTAAATATAGCTTCATCATAATGTAGGAAAAGTTTAGAACAATGAGATGATACTGATAATTATAGCAAACTGTCTTTAAAACTATTTTACCTCCCTCAAACTAAAAGAAGTCGTGACATTCTAAAAATACGATATTTAGATCTAATTTCCATTAATTTCAATTTTCATTCACATTTCATTCGCATCCCATTCATATTCCATTCACAATCCATTCGCATTCCATTCGCATTCCATTCGCATTCCATTCGCATTCCATTCGCATTCCATTCGCATTCCATTGACATTTCGTTCACATTTTAATCTCATTTCATTTCCGTTTCATTCACTTTTCACTGTATTCACATTTTTCACATTTAATTTCCATTTATTATAGGACTGTGACTGTTACATTTATAATCGGTGGTGCAGTTTCACTTGTATACGCGAACGACAGCTGTGATGAGGTCTCGGATTCGATCTCCGGGTCGTGTAAAATTGGTATTATGTTTTCTATCACGAAATACTCACTATCAGCCCAGAGTCTGTAATTGTAATTGTCCGGTATGGCGATGGGCTCGCCCCTATCATATCATGTGACAGTAATAAGCTCGACGAAATGTTGTTGTACTGGTTACACCTCTGCTGACCTCTTCGAGGATTACAAGAGTGCGTATGTATGCTAAATGCAGTTAGTCGATACGCGCATCGTTTGAGAACGGCTGGACTGATTTGGGTCATTTTTTATATTCCTAATAATTCGAATAGAGTTTTTTGACAAAGAAATATTATAAAACTTGCTCTGAAGATTCGAAAACCTGGAAATGGTTATGATGCATGCGAACAAAAGAAATATTTAAAACAGTATCATTAGTCATACTGGGTAATCAAATAAGCGCCAACCCCCGCTATGAACATAATACCCTTCGAAGCAACGCGACGGCCAATTTGTTTTTATTATGTGACAACCCTCGTTATAGAGTAGGGTTGGTCGTTTGTCATTTTTATTCATATTTTTTGTAGTGATTGTGCGATATATACTTACACTGCATCTTACGCAACACGGATCCAATTGTTTGAAAAAAAAAACCAATAAGAGAATAATAATAAGAGCTCAATTTTTGACATGAATTTTATTGACTATTTTTGTGTTTTTTGCGCGATCAAACAATCTAATGTGGACATTTCTTTGTATGGTATCCTTTAGACGTCCGCAAATAAATTTAATTAATATTTTAAGTAGGGTTGACAACTGAAAAACTACACGCTGAAATGAAAGAAACACGAAAGGAAAGCTGGTCACCCACAAAACAAAAATAATTATATTAAATTGTGATAGAGTGTGGCGGGGGTCTGTTTATTGCGGTCGAAATGTGTGTAGGGACCCCACAGTTATTACTTTGTGAGTAGTTTCGTCTTAATAACGGCGAATTTACATGAGTTTGTAGAGTTGTAGAGATTTTAGGCTATAGAATATGTATAAGCGAGTTCGGTACAAAGTGATAGCCTGGTTTGGGCTGGTACGAACTGCCGATACGAAAGTCGTAGGTTCGAATTTGTTATGGCTTACTTGTTAACAGTAAAAGAACAACATGAGGAACCCTACATTCCTGAAAATTCTCAAAGGATTTCAAGAGTATCTAAGTCTACCAACCCGCAATAGGGCAGCGTGGTGGACTAAGGCCTAATCCCTAGCATTAGTAGAGTTCCGAAAAGCGCTGGTATTATAGTGAGATACGATGTAGAGGTTTCGAGCAAATAACTGTTTTTTCTTTCATTTATATTAGAAGCTGATTTGACAAGTGATCAATGCTTATAAAACATCCCAATTCATGAAGAATCATGAATGCTGGTCATAAAGGAACTGGAATCGAAAAAGAGGAGAATAAAAATACATGATCCTGCGACCTTTAGGCGTAGTGTGAAGAAGCTACACAGCAGGCCGGCATGATTGTGTTGAGTGGTGATGGAAAGATTGTTTTTCTCTATTTGATACTCTAGCTGCACGGCACTGCGCTTACCATCAGCTACAGTGTGGTAACTTTTTCGTGCCAAGTTAAAAAAAGCTGCAAACGTCATAGGCTCTCGCTGACCCAAAATTGAAAAGCGATAAATATTAAGTATTTTTTCCCGACACTGAAATTCCATTAATTCAACAATTGAATAAGTTTTTACAAATCCTCAACGTTAGTGTATTTGAAGCTCAAGCTGAAATACAACCGAACGCTTTCAAGCTAAGCTCTAAAAGCTGTTAGAATTGAGAGCTTTCCACGTGATATTAGAACATTTTCTTGAAAGTTCTGGTGCAATGGGAGAGTAGCCAGCCGCGAAACGAGTGGAAATCAGTCAGGACAGAGTAATTGTACATGTATAGATATTTGATTGGTATATGAAGACATAGCCTTTGACGCAATCCAGTCGACACATTAAGTTAGTGAAGCCAGATAAGCTATTGATCAATACCACCCACTCGAACGATGACAATCAACTAATGAATCAGAAAACATACTATTGTTACAAATACAAAATAAACATTCTAAAATACTTAAGAAAAAATGTAATTGTATTGATTTGATTTGAATTAAACGTGGGGGTAGTACTTAAGTATTAAAACTTTAAATAATAATGTTGCTATATTGACTTAAGTGGAATGAAGGGGCACCGTCGTTGAATTGTATAAAAGTGAGCATTAGGCGGCTCTCTATTCATTACCATTTCAACAGTGTAAGAAATAAAAGCAATAAAACGAATACAATCAAGAATCAGTTATTTCAATGAATCTTTGCTGGATTTTAAAGAAAACACCCGCAATGCTTTCACTATGGAGAATCAATTTTATTTTGTAACATACAATAAGAATACGATAGCCTAGTTTGTAGTGATACGGACTGTCGAGACTACAGTCGTATGTTGGAAACCAGCCTAAATGGCGTACTCCGCAGACTTTTCTAAAGTTACGTGTGTATTCATTGTTAATTATCACTTGCTTAAACGGTGAAGGAAAACATCGTGAAGAAACCTGCATATCTGAAAATTCTCACAAGAATTTTAAAGGTATGTGGGGTCTACCAACCCGTATTAGGCTAGCGTGGTGGACTAGGGCATAACCCTTCCACTCGATTTGAATGGCTTCCAACTTCATTTTGAACGGATTTATTAAATTGTTTCGATAATAGGTAACATAACTTATCTATTAATATATAATACCAGACCTGTATAAACATTGTCCCACTGCTGGGCACGTACCTCCTCTACTAATGAGACGGGTTACGCAGTTGAAAGTTAGATTGGTACAAAAGACTTTCGTACATTTTCCCAACAGAACAATAACATCCTATCGCACAAGCAATAAAATGACCCAAACACGACCCTAGTTGCGAATGTAGCAAATGTTAAAAATACCCACATTTTCGCATGCGTTCTTTAATGCTATTTTCGCGGATCGCCCCCAGCGGTAAAGTTTCATATGAGTGAAGCGACCGGTGGACGGGTTGGAGGCAGTGGTATTCAAACTGTAGGGTAGACGCCTCTACGGTGTTTGTACATTGTTGCTAGGTATGTTTCCTAAGGGACTGGGAGGCAAACCCTCAATAACTCTATTTTTTTAGTATTCAATCTTAACAGCGCAGTTACTAGACTTCCAACATAATAGTTCTTAGAAAATCATACTATCCTACTAATATTATAAATGCGAAAGTTTGGATGGATGGATGGATGTTTGTTACTCAATCACGCCACAACGGCTGGACGGATCTGGCTGAAATTTTTCACAGAGATAGATTATAGTCTGGAATAGCACATAGGCTATTAGGCACATTGGCACTTTTATCCCGGAAAAGTGTAAGGTGCCCACGGGATAGAATTTTGTTTTCCACAGAGCAAGGGATCGACATGATTTTGTAGTGTGTAAGTACATATGTAAGTTATAAGTGTTTGTATTTGATGTTAATAAAGAGTCTTAATCGAACCACAGTCGTATCAACACGTCTCCACCTATCTCCCGCCTTTACATGGCGACCCTGCCAGTCGGCGCAGCCCTGCGCTGGTGCGCGACGCGCATAGTAATTAATTAATTAAAATGATGTAGTAGCACATTAAGAAAACATACAATTTTGAGAAGCAAATATGAAAATAAGAAAACAGAAACACAAAGAAGACAGTAAAAATATATGAAATAAGAAGATAGATAGAAGAATAATTATAAGAATATGATGAAGAATAATATTAATAAATGAAGATTTACAAGAGGAAAATATAATTATGTATTAAATAAATAAGAATAATGAAAAGAGAAGATTTAAGAATGTCAAGAAATGAAAATGAAGACCTTGAATAAAGAATAAGATGAGATAAAGAAAATGCTATATAAATGAAGAATTCTAAGAAATTGTTTGTGAAGAATTAAGTTAAGATAAAGAAGAAAGAATATTATGAAAAGAAGATGTTCGAGTGGAGTCCAGGGAAATCCCGGCCCAAGGAGTCCAGGGTATAGCCCGGCCCACCCAGCAGGCAGCAGCTACGCCAGCAGCACAGCATCATCTAGCCTCATGAAAGTCTCATCGGATCTCTTCAGGAGGAATACACGTATATTTTTATTATAATAATTTAATTAAGATTTTTTCATAACATTATTATACTATTTTAAAATTGAAAAGTAAATTAGACAAATTTATATAATCAGAATATTAATATTACAAACTAGAGAATTTTATTAAATTTTGCTATATATTATTTTTATTTCATATTTTTATATTTCGATTTTGACGTGAGCAGATTTTTTTTTATATTTGTACAATTAATTATTAAAAATGACAGAAAACTTTGATTTAGAGACAGCTATAGAATTATTACCGGTTATGACAGGAGAAGAAAATATAACAAGACAGATAATTGATAGTATAGATTTCTATAACAGTATGTTAAATGCAAGCTCGAAACAATCATTGGTGAACTTTGTTTTAAAAACTAGATTGACCAAAAATGCTAAATTTATGTTGAAAGAAAATTATGACGACGTAAGTACATTATTAGAAGACATGAAAAGTAATTTATTACCAAAAAAGTCGTTTGTTACATTACAGAAACAACTATTTAATTGCAGTCAAGGAAACAGATCAATTAAAACCTTTGGCTCACACATTGAATATTTATTTACTGAATTGACTTTAGCACAATCTGATGGTGATTCAGTAAAATGTAACATATTTCGGCCTATTAATGAAAAATTTGCAATTGACTGTTTTAGAAAAGGTCTTAATAGTTCACATATATCAATTATTATTGCAGCTAGACAGTTTAACTCATTATCTCAAGCTATTCAAACTGCTATAGATGAGGAAGTTATGGTCAAAAGTAGTGGAATTTCTTATGATCGTAGACATTATAAATATATTGATAGATCTCAAAGTTTATATTCCAAACATACTTATAGTTTAAATAATGTGTCACCACGCAAATATTTTCATGTTGATCAGTCGAATACCATATTTGCGCAACAGATTCAGGTATCCAGTAGCGAGTGCATTCCGCAAGCTCAGCGATTAGCGCCGAGTGAGTCGTCCGAGTGCATTAATATGAACAACTTGAACAATAAAGTAATGAAATTAGATTCCAATGTTAGCCTTGTGTGTTGTAATAGTTTGAATAATGATATTACCGATACAAACGTAACTTGTAAAGAACAAGAATTAAGCATACATAGTATACCAATAGAGATACCTCAATCAAATAATATAAATAAATTAAAGAAAAAGAGACAAATAAATAAAGATATAGAGCTTATTATAGGAAATAATATTGATAATCATATTAAAAGTAAAAAGATAGTTATGTCAAATGAAGGATTTTGTTTTTATAGGATTTCGAAAAAGAAGTTATATTTAGACTTTAAGTTTTTAGCGTTAGGAGAAAAATTTGTGAAAGATGTAGAAGGTTTGTGTAGAAATAAAAATATTAAGGAGTTGAAGATTAAGAAAAGTAAGAATAGTAGGAAATATATAAAGAAGTTTGTACGATTAATGAGTAAATATAATATTGATTGTCCTAAAGTAAGAATAAATAATGAAATTATCGATACAAGAGTAAAGATGAATAAAGTTATACATAGAGAAAATAATGGAAATAAATGTAATTTGCCGACAAACGAGCAAAAAATAAATAATGAAAATAAGGAGTTAAAGATAGATGATAAACGGTCAAATATGAACCTTAGTGATAATAAGAAATATGAAACATCAGTAAACTGTAAGGTACACAGAAAATTATGTAATGAAAATGTGTTATACGAGAAGAAGAATTTTGTTGACATGTGTAAAAGGTATGAAAATTATGACGAGCGTTCCGTAGGTATAACTTAGATTAACATTATGTAATAAGACATTTTCTATATTTTATTTTTGTATACAGTTAAAATTTTATATGATTTTTTTGTGTTTCCCATAATTGTGTATTAAGTTTTATAATTTTTATTTTTGTATACTTTATTCTAAAAAAAAAATAAGAATGTAATAACATTTTATTTTTTTTCTCAAAGGGGGAAGGTGTAGTGTGTAAGTACATATGTAAGTTATAAGTGTTTGTATTTGATGTTAATAAAGAGTCTTAATCGAACCACAGTCGTATCAACACGTCTCCACCTATCTCCCGCCTTTACAATTTCTTGCACATTGGTTGTTTAAGTATAAGAGAATTACATAGGCTACTTTTATCCCGGAAAATGCACGCTTCCTATGGAATGCTCCATGGCTCCATGGTTCCACGCGGGCGGAGCCGCGAGCAACATCTCAGAGTCTATTTTACCATATACGATAGGCTTTAATAACAATCTATACAATTTCAATTTTGATTAATATTAATGTTGAATACACCCAACAATCACACACATAGTACCGATCCCACACGAGATCGAACATCTATCGTGGGTACCAAGAACTACGACATACGGTCCCACAACACTCAGAACCGAAACAAATATTTATGGATTACACAAACATATGTCGCGGTGCGGGAATCGAACCCGCGGCCATTCGTTTCACAGCCGCGTATTCGCCAGCTTTGTCGCGGAGGTTGTCAAATAACATACACCTCTGACTTTTCTAAAAGTTACATATATTCATTGTAAATGATCACTTGATTTAACGGTTAAGAAAAAAATCGTAAGGAAAACTGCAGACCTGAGAATTCTCATAACTTCAAAGGTATGTGAATTCTACCAACACGCATTAGGCCAGCGTGGTGGGACTTAGGCCTAAACCCTCTCATTAGTAGAGGACACACAATGGGACAGTGTTTAATACATGGCTATTATTATGCTATCGTTTAAGTCATAACCTTTATGACACACGTAACTTCACAAAGTTACGTATGACACGTCATATGTAATTGCTTTGCACTTGCAATCGAATATGTCACGCAGCAGTCCGTTCCCATAAACAAATCTGTTTTAAAGGGGCTTGGAACTAATTTTGAGAACCAATGACTTTAATAGCGGACGCGTCGCCCGCGGCGGCTTCGCTATACAAGAGCTTTCCGTGTACACGGTATGGGCATAGTATATAAATTTTGACGACAATTAGCTTAGTCATGAGATGGGTCGTGGATTCGATTTTGGAAAGATATGTTTGTGATTTCATTTAATGTGATCAAACTTTTTCGTTTCTTGAATTATTTTATTTAAGCTATGCGAGAATTACTTTGTGAATGGTTTTTCATACTGGACTGGACTGCCTCGGTGGCGCAGTTGTAATTGCGCATGCGTTGCGACTGCTGTGCTGAGGTCTCGGGTTCGATCCAAGGATCGCGAAAACTGATATTGGGTTGTTCTATTTAGAAGTACTCATTATCAGCCCGGAGTCTGGTATTGTGCCCGGTATAGCGATAGGCTCGCCTTCTATCACATTATGGGACCATAATAAATTCGGCGAAAAGTGGGTGTACTGGTTACACCTCTGCCTACTCCTAAGAGGATTACAGGCGTGAGTGTATATGTATGTTTGGTTTTTCATAATGCGTGTATCCAGTAGAATATAAATATATCTTGAACCTTTTTTCCAGGAAAATATACATTATGCCCCAAATATCTATGTTCAAAATGTACCCGGGTGCCAATAAACCATAATCCGGCTAAATCCTAATGGATACGCCGGTCCTGTGCGCACCACGCCGGGACGGGCCGGATCAATCCGGTTCGTACTGGATCCATTCGGTTATAACAGGATTTCGATCTGAATAAGTTAATGTAACTCTTTGTGTGGGTTTGGTTAGAATGGCCATTATTTTGGACTCTAAACGGGACTTGTGGAATTATAGATCATTTGGTCATGGCGTGATGTTATATAGCCTAAAATAGCCTTCCTCGATAAATGGGCTATGCAACATAAAATATTTTTTCAATTCGAACCAGTATTTCCTGAGATTACCGCGTTCAAACGAAAAAACCAACTCTTCAGCTTTAATATATTATTATAGATTTTTTCAAATAATTATTATTGCTAAATAAATAATAGTCACCATAAAACAGTCAAAACAAACGAAATAGAAACATAAATACAGGTAATAAGGTATTTTTTAAATGCAATAGTGTACGAAGTCCGTTATAAAAATACTTCATGATGAGGGAAATAAAGGTTGATATAAATCGATTTTCAAATACGTAAATTAAATAAATAAATAACACCCAACAGTCACACACATAGCCCGACCCCACACTAAGATACGGGTCTTGTGTTGTGGGTATCAGGGACTACGAGAGACTTTTCGGTCTCACAACACCCAGACCCCGGACACAAATATCTGTCTGTCACACAAACATTTGTCCCGGTGTGGGAATCGAACCCACGGCCTCTCGTTTCACAGCCGGCTACTCGCCAATTGCGCCACGGAGGCTGTCAACAATACTTATGTTGATCACTGTGTTCAGTGTATGTATTACGATTGAAATAGTTTTAATTGGGATGCCTGAAGACGCTTACCTTTTACTCCTGTGATATTCTGAACAATCTTTGTATGTCGTTTTTACTTTTGCTGGTAGTAGGATATTCATATCCGCCCGGATAGCGACCACCGTACACAGGGTGTAAAACCCGCCGTAGTGGCAAACGCAAGTGTCGCGTTCCGGGGCCAGCCAGTGTAAATCAGGTTTTTGTCAGAGAGGTCATTTTGTCTAGAGTTGGGGTACGATATTTGGCCGTGTTGCGACCTTCTGAGTACTCTGAAACTAGACTCTCGACTGCTTCTTCAGCTCCTTGCCTCATGGCGCAGTGTGACGAAGCCACACACCAGGCAGGCATGATTGTGTTGAATAGCGAGGGATAGAATGTTTCTCGCTAATTGATACTCTAACTGCACTGCACGGCACTGCGATTATTATCAAGTGCATAGTGGTCACATTGCCGTGCCAGGATAAAAAAAAACTTTAATAAAATCGTTAACAGAATTTAATGCCCCAATTTATCTGTTAATACTTTCGCTCATATTGTCTGTACATATTTATCAACTTACTGGTTTAGTGGTTGCGTTGCGTTGTACTGGCGGAGCTTTGAGTTGATTGCGAATGGTTTTTAACCGACTTAAAAAAAAGGAGGAGGTTAACAATTCGTCGGATTCTTTTTTTTATGTATGTTACCCGATTACTCGAAGACGGCTGGACCGATTCGAGAAATTCTTTTTTTGTTTAAAAGGGTATACTTCCCAGGTGGTCCCATTGGCACCAAGTCAGGATCTGATGATGAAATCTCAGAAAAATCAAGGGAAACCGTCAAATTTTATACTGACGCATAATTTGTTTTTTATTGAAGTCGGTGTACTTTTATGAATTATATGCCAAACATTTACTACTCCCCGCTTAGGTTGTCATTATTAATGTACCCGCAACTACTCTCCTAAATACCTTTAATATACCTTCGATATTTCTAATAATATGAAATACGCTTATATTCAGTACTGGCGGAGCTTTGAGTTGATGCCGAGTGGATTTTAACTCACTTTTTTTTTCTTGTTTTCAGGCCAAATAGTGGATGTCACGCCGAGGGATGCTGTCAGACGAGTGGGAGATGACCTTGTTGTACTCTGCAAGGTTCCGTACCCCATCGACTCATGCCGGTAAGAATATTTCAAACAAAATTATTCTTTTGTATTCGGTTGCTTCTGATACACTTTTTAGGTATCAAACAAAACAAAACTTAGTTGCAATAAATTGAAATCTTAATTTCATAGTCGTAGATGACTCCTGATGGTCTTAATCAAGCTGAGGAATAGTTTGCCAGCTACCGTGTTCCCCTCTTTTTCTGATCCTGGCTCCTTTATAAGTAGTGTTAAGCTACTCAGCCGGTGTCAAGTAGCGAGGTATAGTCTCTCGCTACTTGATAGTCTACCTGGACGGCAAAGCGCACCATCAGATGCAGTGTGTGTTAAAATATGTTATAATTATACCTATCTAAAAGGCTTCGTCACGGCACGGTCTTGGCTTCCCTTGGTTATTGCCTCAACCTTACGAGATATGCACATGCCATCCAGGAATTTTCTGTAGGACTTTTAAATACCTACAATTCTTTAGTAAATTATCATGATTTATCAAGAATTTAAAATAAAACTAATTTTACGGATTTTATCGTGGTTTATTTTACTTTTTTAACGTGACGTTAGGAAAGCTTTACATGGCCACGGGGCGGACTGTGTATGTGGGTATCAAAAATACGACTGCGTCCCACAATATCTAAACCCGAAACAAATTGTCGATCACACGTCCATTTGTCTCGATGCCGCAATCGAACCCATGGCCTCTTGTTTAACAGCCGGCTACTTTCCCGCTGCGCCACGGAGGCAACAAAAATGCTTTAGACTACTCCCTTTTGTATTGACATTAGTATATAGTTTATTGTCTATGTTTTCTCGCAAGTACATTGTCCATTTCTCTATACAAAGCTTAAGTGATTACAGTGGAAGCTTTTACTTTGATCCATTTTTGTAATTAACAAAGCTTTTCACAATATTGTTTTGTCATTAACATTATGGCTACGCAATTTATACTATATATATATTTATACAATTTAATAAGCAGCGATAGCCTAGTTGGTTGCGGTACGGACTGTCAAGACGAAAGTCGTAGGTTCGAAACCCAAGTGGCATACACCTCTGACTTTTCTAAAGTTATGTGTGTATTAAAATGTTAATTATCGCTTGCTTTAACGGTGAAGGAAAACATCGTGAGGAAACCTGCATATCCGAGAGTTTTTCGAAGGTATGAGAAGTCTGCCAACCCGCATTAGGCCAGCGTGGTGGACTAAGGCCTAACCCCTCTCATTAGTAGAGGAGGCCCGTGCCCAGCAGTGGGACAATGTTTAATACAGGGCTAGTATTATTATTATTATTTTTTACGCAATTTAAAAGTACTTTTATTAATGGAATTAAGTAATGTTTATGGTCCAGTTTATCCCATCCTCTCCCTTCGACACCAGAACCACGCGTACTGGCTTGCGGAGCCACAGCTTCGTGGTGTCTACTACCCCGTCCCGAACCTAGAACGAAATTAGTATTTTTGCCGCACCATCAAGCTGTGGAACAGTTTGCCAGCTACCGTCTTCCCTCCGTCCTATGATCCTGGGTCCTTTGGCATAGTGTTAAGAAGCTACACAGCAGACCGGCATGATTGTGTTGAGTGGGATAGATTGTCTCTCGATACTTGATACTTTAACTAGACCGCACTTCGCGTCCCATCAGATGATGTGTGGTCACTTTGCCGTCACAGGATCAAAAAAATAGTTTTTCGAATATCTTGTAGAGGAGCAGGTGTCAGTTCTTTTAGCAAAGGATGATGAAGATGATCTTCAATCAATCGTATGTTGTAACTGACCTGCCGCGGCCCCTCCAGCTGTTAAATACACGGAGCTTCTATATATTATGTGTAGCATCGCGCAAACGTTGCTACCGCGATCCACGATTGACGTTGCATTTGCGCTGCGTGCTGTATGACAAAATAATTCATTCACTATCAATCTTATTAGAATCTGTATTTAACCTCAGGAGACCCTTCGAAGTATATATGCTAGCTCTTAAAAAAATATCAGTTCAGTAATGGCCTCCGTGGAGCAGCTGGCGAATGTCTGTGACTGAGAGACAGTGGGTTCGATCCCGGTGCTCAGACTATTTGTGTAGCTCAATTATTACTTTCCTGTCGGAATCATGTGTGTGTGTGTGTGCGTGTGCGTGTGCGTGTGCGCGTGTGTGTGTGTTAGTGTGTGTGTGTGTGTGCGTGTGCGTGTGCGTGTGCGTGTGCGTGTGCGTGTGTGTGTGTGTGTGTGTGTGTGTGTGTGTGTGTAGTCCCTCGTAATACAGGTTTGACCTAGTATGTGCGACTGATATACTGTATGTTTTAAGACTTTTGCGATTTGTATACATGCTATCAAATTATAGAAAAGGTCTTAATCGCGCAATATTTAATGGTATCTAATTATTTTCCGAAAAGCGGAAGGACAATATGTGTGATATGTTGAGTTAATAATTAAGTTCTATCGTTTGTATACTATCTTTTTTCTAAAATGATTTCTGATTTCTTTCAGGATGAACGTAGGTTCCATAACCTATAGGTTGATACCTGGCAACCAAGATGGTGACGTCATTTACTCAGGACAAGGACTTAATGTGAGTATTGGTTTTAATATACAGTAGGTCCATTGACATAAGACTGTACCAATGAGATACGATTACAATTTTAAATATGAGTAAAAGTGAGGGCATAGTTGGAACATCTCGCTATCTCTGTCTGACACGACAGTACCGCAATGGCTATTGCGGGCGGTGACGTCATAACTCATATCCTGCATCCTTTTCTACTGACAACTACCTTCCACCAGATTTCGCTAGTAACTTATTTATTTTAAGCTTCACAAAATCTTTTCGATAATATATTTCAGGTAATGTTAGTTATTCATTCGAATAACAAAAATATAGTATCAACTACCTTATGGTAGAAATTATTATTCAATTAATAATAATTGATTCATGATTTTTTTATAGTTTGGAGAATGTGGCGCCCACATAAGGAACGTGAAGAAAGAGTGGAACGGCAATATATCTTGTGTCCTGCCTCCGCAGACGGGCAATATCGAAATCAAGGGCACCATGAGGCTTTTAGTCGCAAGTATGTATTATTTAAACCCTGACTATACTGTTTCACTACTAGACACAGTTCTCCAATAAGATCAGACCTTAGACCATCATTTTATTGACAGCGTTCGTGGCGCAGCGGGCGAGTAGCCGGCTCTGATACGAGAGGCCGTGGGTTAGATTCCCGTACCGAGACAAATGTTTGTGTGACAGATAGATATTTGTTTCGGGTCTGGGTATTGTGGGACCATAGTCTCTAGTAGTTGATACCCACGATACAGATTTTACCTAGTGTGGGGGTCAGAAGTATGTGTGTGACTTCTGGTTATAATTATTTATTTACATGTTGTCTCTTTTTCTCGCTTTTTATCTTTTAAAACAATGCACACAACCAGCCAGTAGGTTTGATTAAGAAGGCTCAATCAGCCGAGTTTCCCGCCATTTATCGTCCCTTATCCACAATTACCTTTGTTTTAAAAACATTAAATGTAGGGTAGACTTTAATGACCTGTAAAAAGTGCCCCTATTGGTCGAATTTACTAAATAAATGATTTGATTTATAAAATAAACATGCTTAAATTTATGAAATCCGTTTTGTATCCTGGCACGGCAAAGTGACCACACTGCACCTGATGGTACGCAGTGGCCTCCAGATAGAGTATCATGTAGCGAGAGACAACTATACCGGTTTTACTACGGGTATATTATAACTATTTAACGGTAGGCAGCGGCTTTGCTGTGCCCTGGCATTGCAGAAGTCTATGGGCGGCGGTGACTACTTACCATCAGGTAGCCCGTCTGCTCGTCTGCCTATTCAGGCCTAAAAAAACCTCGCTACTTGACACAATCATGGCTGACACCTTACAAATGTACAAATGGGTTGGTGAAATGTGATGTGATCTCCAGTGGCTCCTGGGGAACCGACGCTGGTATCTCCGCAGCAGGCGACGTTCAGCGAGGGACACGTCTTCATGGCGATGTGCGTGGCACCAGGTGGCAGACCAGCGGCCAAAATCACCTGGTTCTTGGGTAATTATCTATCCGATACACTTTATGCAGCTGGGTTCGGGCCTCTACTGACACTCACTGGTCTAATGCATGTGTAAACTTCATACGTATTCGAAATGCTGAGAGAATTCTGAGTGATGCAGCTTGCCGCATGCTTGCCACATGCAGCAGCGTGTCATGTTTTTCTTCGCCGTTAAAGCGAGCGATAATTTATAAAACTACACAATTAACTTTAAAAAGTCATTAAGGTAGCGGTAGGCAGCGGCTTTGCTGTGCCCTGGCATTGAAGAAGTCTATGGGCGGCAGTGACTACTTACCATCAGATGGCCCGTCTGCTATGCCTATCAAGACACAAAAAAAAGATCTAAGATGTGCATACCATTAAGGCTGGTTTCGATCCGCGCATCAAGCTAAATGTTTGTGTAAATTCACAAATATTTCGGGTTTAAGTATTCATAGACCCTTGTAGTTCTTGACCAATACAAGTCTTAGCTAGAGTCAGGTCAGGACAATGGGCCTCACTGTTGGGTCTAATTTTTCATTAATTACATCCAAATATATCAACAAGATTTCAAATACTCATGTTCCTCTTTCAGACGAAGATCAAGTCGTAGAAGGCATGCACCAGCCCATAGTGACTGACGACCCTGGCTCCGACACGAAGACCATCAGCCAGAACATCAGCAGGACGCTGCAAGCTGAAGACAACAACAAGATGCTGTCCTGCAAGGTGGAACACGAGGCCCTCGACCAGCCTAAAGAGGCGAAACGTCAACTGACTGTGCATTGTGAGTATTTATTACCTGAAGTTCTACAACGCACGAAATACTTTTAAATATCAGCGCCAAGTAGATTCTTCCACCTTGTATAATACTGAACTTGCATTTGTGGCTAACCTTTCTCATCTTTTTATTTCTCTCACTTTCTTCTCTGCTTTCTGTTTTTAAATATGGTCTGGATAAATGCTCTGTTAATACCAAGATAATTATAAAGTCAACCTTTTTATATATACACTCACGTAATCCCCGATGGCAGGCAGAGATGTAACCAGTACACCCACTTTTCACCAACTTTCGGTCCCATAATGTGACAGGGGGCGAGTCTATCGCCATACCGGGCACAATTCCGGGCTGATACTGAGTATATCTAAACAGAAAACCTTTTTCCTCGCAGACCCACCCAAACGTCTGGAATCAGGAGCGATCACGATCTTCGGTCTGAAGCTGGGCGCTGAGGGGAAACTGAACGTGACAGTGAGGTCCAACCCTCCCCCCGTGGCGGAGTGGACCGTGGGTGAGGTCAGGATCACGGCGCCAGCGTCCAGCGATGATGCCATGATCACAGCATACGAACCTATTCATTTGGTAAGTCATACTCACTCCAAAACTATAAACTAAACTACATACTAACTATATACTTATTTAGCATTTGCTAAATAAAAAAAAACAGTTAATAGTTTTGACCCCACAGTATGTACTACACGGTCACATTATCTGTGCACCTCGCTTCGATGACGTCACATCGACGATCAAGTACAGTGTGTAAAACAAGTATCACTAGAAATCTTAAAAATCATATATTTTTTATTTTTTTGTAATAGAATTAAGCGATTCTTTTTAAATGTTTGCTCTTTGTGTATGTGTGTTTTTATTTATTTGTTTTTAAAGCATAATTTAATAAAAGGATATTTTTTTCCTTTCTTTATGAGTTTTATATCCTGTATAACGTATACATAGTTATAAAAGTTATTTAAATAATAGTACCTGCTACGTATTATAATTTAATTCATCATCAGCCAATCGCAGTCCACTGCTGGACATAGGCCTCCCCCAAGGCTCGCCATTGAACCCGATCTTCGGTTCTACGTTCTACGGTTATAATTTAATTAGTTCTAATGATTTATTTCGACGTGTCTCAAGGACAACTTTGTTCGTCTGCGTAGTAAATAAAGCATTCTATTTTATTTTATGAGAATAAAACAAACGTAACAATATATTTTAAAACACTGCCTGACTGCCTTGGTGGCGCAGTGGTAATTGCGCATGCGTTACGACTGCTGTGCTGAGGTCTCGGGTTCGATCCCCGGGTCGGGTAAAGTGATATTGGGTTTTTCTATCTAGAAATTCCTCAGTATTAGCCCGGAGTCTGGAATTTGTGCCCGGTATGGCGATAGGCTCGCCCCCTATCACATTATGGGACCGAAATTCGGCGAAAAGTGGGTGTACTCGTTACACCTCTGCCTACCCCTTCGGGGATTACAGGCGTGAGTGTATGTATGTATGTATGTATTTTAAAACAAAATAATAGTGAGAGGAAAATAACGAAATATTGAAATTCGTATCGGCAACGAAGATGCAAACCGTACTGACACTATAAGGCGTGCGCGGGGAGGTGAAAAGAGAAGCGTGGGGGTCATCGCATGTCAGAGAGGTGCACAGATATTGTGACCGTGTTGTAATGACGTGTCGTGGGTATCAACTACGAGGGACTACATGGATATAATAAATAATATGTTTATTTGATTTTAATTTAGAACAACTACTTTGTTTCGGCATTTCTTCTCTATCTAATTAATATATGCTATATCAAAAAGCAGCGATAGCCTAGCTGGTTGCGGTACGGACAGTCAAGATGAAAGTTGTATGTTCGAAACCCAAGTGGCATACACCTCTGACTTTTCTAAAGTTACCTGTGTGTTCATTGTTAATTATCGCTTGCTTTAACGGTGAAGGAAACATCGTGAGGAAACCTGCATACCTGAGAATTCTCATAAGAATTTCGAAGATATGTGAAGCCTAACCCCTCTCATGAGTAGAATAGGCCCGTATACAATGGAACAATGTTTAATACAGGGCTAGTGCCTAGTATTATTATTTATCTAATTAACTTCACATAAGAAATAATGGATCTATAATATTTTAATAATTGATTTGTTTTGGCTGTTTCTATTGCTTATTAGCTGAAATATGTTATCGTGCTAATACGATACGCACACTGTACCTGATGGTGTACCATATCAAGTAGCGAGAGAAAATCACCTTTTTTTTTTAATGCCTGAATAGGTAGACGAGCAGACGGGCCACCTGATTGTAAGTAGTCACCGCCCATAGACTTCTGCAATGCCAGGGCACAGCAAAGCCGCTGCCTACCGTTTCAACCTTCTTTACATCCTTCATCATTTCCAGGGTGGTGGATACTACAACGTGACGCTACTCCTGGCACACATCGCCAAGGAAGACGTCGACAAGACGTACTACCTGCGGGTGTACAACGACCTGGGGCGAGAGGAGTTCGCTGTCAGGATCAGCACCATGGACGAACCAGCCGGTAAGTGGACCACGATACACAGATTATTCATATCAATAGAATATGCGCCATATTTTCATTTATTTATTTATACTCTTTATTGTACACAAACATATACAAGAGAGAAACACTGAAAAACTTAATTTAAAGTACAATTGGCGGTCTTATCGCTCTCGGCGAGAGCTCTATCTTTTCAAGACACATGGGATGGAAATGTGAGAAGGGACATAATAAGGGTAGGGCAGTCAGTGTACATAATGATTGGAGTGAGATCGAAAAGTCAATACAAATTTTGGATATATGTTTTTTTATCATGACAAAGTGACCACACTGCATCTGATGGTGCGCAGTGCAGACCGGTTAGAGTATCAAGCGAGAGACAATATATCCCCCGCTACTCATCATAATCATGCAGGCCTGCTTCTTCACATTACGCCATGGGCAAGAAGGTGGAGAAGCGGTTGAGAGTCTATGTCAGAGTACTCAGAACATCATATCCCAACTCTAGACCCACGACAAGAACCGGATGTACACTGGATGACCCCGGAACGCGCAACACTTGCGTGTACCACTACTCGTATGTGTATGACGGGTTTTACACCCTGCGTACGCTGCGAGCTATCAACTAGGATATGAATATCCTACCACCAGCGAAATTTCAAATCATTTGTAATTATTGTACCTGATATATATATTTCTATCAAACTGAATCGTTGATTGATGGTTAATAGTTTTAGATGGAAAATAGAAAATCAAATTCATTTTTTGTACATTACAGCGCGCAATATCAAGTCATCCTCTTTGATGATAGATGTTTATGGTAAGAATTTTAGGACAAAGGAATGATATTATTGAATGTTTCTTACGATTCAAGGCTCGGTGAATTGTTCAAGAATTTTGTTTAAATTGTAATGCATGGTACTTTGGGGCCTTTCATAAAATACGTTACGCAAAATTTGACCTCTTTAGACCCCTCCCTCATCGTCACACTATGTCACATTTTCTGCGACCTCCCTACCAATTTTTAGTTATAATTCAAACATTGTACCCAAAACCTTGGCAAATTATATTCCTAAACCTTCCTCATGAAACACTATCTATTTGTGGAAACCGCATGAAAGTCCGTTCAGTAGACGTTTTACAGTTTATCGCGAACAGACAGACAGAACTTTGTTTTGTAATATGTTTATTATAAGCAATAATAAGCCTAAATCAATAAAAAAATGGCAAATAAATGTTTCTGTTATTTATCACAAGATTTTTCAAATATTTTTTTTTTTTTAATTTGCAAAACTTTTGAGCTTGCCACGTCAACCACGCTGACCCCCTGTCTCATCTTGTCACAGAAACACCCTTCCCCATAAGTGCGAACGTATATTATGAACGTCTATACAGCATGGAAGATTTTTGATATAAAATTAGGCATGATGAAACACCGCCGCACTCAGACAGCTTTATTAAATAAGCCTAATGACCTTGACGATTTGAACGCTCCATACAAACACCGATTGAAGCCGAGGTATCGGGAGCGATGCAGCGTTTTAGGTTTTTTGAAGTGACAACTTCTTTAGGCAGGTTTGGCACTTTTGGGATGGGGAACAAGCACTGAGCTCGCGTGATCGTCATGCTCTGATTATTTTTGACATAAGCAAACCTATTAAGGTCTATAATTATTGACAAGCGATCATAAACAAAATGTTACTTCATGGACGCTATTTCAAAATAGAAAACGTTAATTGCAATGTTTTAAGTTTTCACTTCTGTCTATATTCCCCATAACTGCCTATGTTTTTTCTCTGTTATTTTATTAAGTCCAAAATATACTTTGCTTTACTTTTTATCTACTACCCCGGCCCGAACCAAGAGGTTCGCAAACTCGTATTTTTGCCGCACCATCAAGCTGTGGAACAGTTTGCCAGCTAGCGTTTTACCTCCGTCCTATGATCCTAGGTCCTTTAGGCGTAGTGTGAAGAAGCTAAACAGCAGGCCGGCATGATTGTGTTGAGTAGCGAGGGATAGACTGTCTCTTGCTACTTGATACTCTATCTGGACGGCACTGCGCTTACCATCAGGTGCAGTGTGCTCACTTTGCCGCGCCAGAATAAAAAAATAAATATATATAGCTAGACCGGTTATCAGGATGCCATTATACTTTTAGTCCAGGATGCTTGTAGAATTTAGACAATTTACTTTAAAGAAATTTACTTTTACATTAAAAACATTTACAGAAATTCTATTGAGACATTGATTTAAGTAACATTTTTGAACAGTTACAGCAGACCGGTTTAAAGATTTTTTGTGTTTTAACAAGAGAAATACAAAAAAACTTTGATTTGATTGAAAATTTGCTTTGTGATAAACAAATACCCAAGGGAATCATATATTTTTGCAACGTAAAAAGTAGCCTATGTGCAATTCCAATCTATAATCTATCTCTGTGCCAAATTTTAACGAGAACCGTTCAGCCGTTCTGGTGTGATTGAGTAACAAACATCCATCCATCCAAACATTCGCATTTATAATATTAGCAGGAAGTAGGATTAGTAAGATGAGGTAATCGCCCATAACTGAATTTGTTTTTTAAAGCTTTAAGTGCGGTGGTATGTTTCAAAGATTAAGGAATGACTTTTGAATGTTTTTTTATGTGATAAAAACATGGTCTTTAGTTTTTGAGAAATGTTATAGTAATAAGAATGATTACTAAGTATATTTATATAATTGCCACAGCATGAATTGGTGATTTTTGTATAGATAGACTTCTGATAAGTAACAAGTTACATTACCTATTATTGAAATAATTTTATGAATCCGAACAAAAATAAGTAAATTAGACACCATTCAAATCTGCTTGGTAATTGTCAAAATGACAGTAAAAGGATGCATGATATGAGCCGTGACGTCACCTCTCAGAATGGCCATTACTGTGCCGTTGTGCGAGGGAGATAGTGAGATGTCCCCACTACACACCCATTTTTGCTCCTGTTAATATTTAAAATGGTTTTCTAGACTCGAACCCTATCAAACTATTCTCTTACAGGTGTGGAGCTAGGCACTGGATCCATCGTCGGCATTGTGGTGGCAGTTTTAATTCTACTCATCGGAATTTCTCTTGGAGTCTTCGCTTTCGCCACAGATAGATGGTGTTTTGCCGGTAAGTGATAATTTTCAATTGTTAAACTTTTACAAATATTGTCCATACTTGTGCGCTTTCAACTTGCGTCTTATGACTTTTAATCACAGTACGTGTTGAGCAGTCATTAAGTTCATTACTTGTGGTACATGCATCAATGAGCAGACATTAAATTCGTTACTTGTGACACATGCATCGATGAGCAGCCATTAAAATCTATACTTGTGACATGTGCATTGTTGCATAGGGTGCATGCATTATACTTAATTTCAAGTCGAAAGCGCGCAAGTGTGGACATGTTAGAGAAATTACGAAACAAGTCGTTTTTGATAATAGCTTTGGAATTTGTTCAATTTATATTTTTACGCATCCTCTTAGTAAACAATCGTTGGATAACAACATTTTTGACACATTTATCCAAAACTAAAAGCTCTTGAATGAAGCTCATAAGATAGACTTCCAATAGCTGCGTCTGCACATTTGCCTTGAGCAATAAGGCGTTGACGGTCTTTTTTTATGTATTTTAACGAATACACTACGTGACTTAACTCATATGTAGTCTATAGTACTTTAGCCTGTCCTCTCATGATCCCACACTCAATTCCGTCCTATGATGGTTGCCTGTAAGAGATGGCCCTACGATACCGCCAATTGTACTATGGTTAATGCATCTACTTAATCTCTTTAGTATGTCATTATAATAAAAAAGATAAGACGTTTCCATAATTTATTTAATTAAAATCCTTAATTATTGGATTGAATATTGTATAATAATTCTGAAGCAACGTTTTAATGGCGAATGACACGAAAAAGAACAAGTAACAAAACACAATTGTACAACATATAGACAAACAACATAGACAAGAGAACATAAGATTATATATATATATATTAATAAGATTGAAATTGCCGATATACATTTTGATCCCATCAAATGTTTATATAAGTATGCCATATTTCATTTAAGTAATTTGTAATTGTATTTTTTTTTTCTTAATATAGTCTAACATTGTGAGCGTTTTGGCTTAGCTGTAAGTCCACAATTGTAAATATTTAAATAAATAAATAAATAACGAAACATTACACTAGAAAAACTTGTCACCTATAACTTTATTATTCATGAAAACACTGGCCATAATCTCGATTTGTTGCCCAACGATTCTTTAACTAAGTCAAGGTGTGATCCAACCACTCACCCGACAAGTTAAGTTGCAGATTGTTTTGTCTGTAAATACACAAACGACTTGTTTTGCTCTTATAGCTACTTCTAATAGATACCGTATTAATATACATAGCGCCTGATAAATAATAAATACTAATAATTATGAAGACGCCACTTTTTAGTACCGAAAACCACCACGCGTACTGGCTTACGGAGCCATAGATTAGGCGTGTCTGCTACCCCCGAACCCCAAGAGGTTCGCTAATTCATTTCTTTGCCGCACCATCAAGCTGTGGAACAGTTTTCTAGCTACCGTGCTCCCTCCTTCCTACAATTCTGGGTCCTTTAAGCATACTGTGAAGATGCTACTGAGCAGACAGGCATGATAGTGTCGAGTAGCGAGGAATAGCTGTCTCTCGCTACTTGATACTCTAACTGTACGTCACTGCGCTTACTATAAGGGACAGTGTGGTCACTTTGCTGTACCAGGACAAAAAAAATACTGTCAACGGAAATTACTTCAATTTTAAATCGAATAACGAACCATTAAAACCATACATTCACTTGCGGTATCTATTGGAAGTTACCTATCTACGTTAGAATTGGGTCCACATAAGTGGCTCCATATACTGCCATCTAGAAAGCTTACGTCGGAATGTGAATGAGTACAAACCATATTTGGGTCCAAGTTAAAGAGAATTTGGCGTATTTTTGATGCTCTAACCGTTCATTATACATTGTGCATTTTAATAGAAATGGTGTATTTTACAATTGAATGTAGATTTAGTGTTTTGGAACATAATATTGGAATGTCGTTTGTATGTTACATCGAGTAGCGTTTTATATTACTAATAAAAAGGTGTTAACAGCTAAGTAACTGCAAAATATCAAATATTCCAGCGCCATTCTGACCAGAGTATTACTTTGATTATTATTTTGATGCAGTTTATCTTGCCAGAATAAAAATATTAGGAGTTTATGAAAAGAATATTTATCAAAAACGCAAAGAAAATAATTGATTAAACATTAACAGAGGTTATGGAATTAAAATGATAGCCATGTCATTGGGATGATTTCTAATGCATCAAATTAGGCTATAAATTAAAAGCAATTTACATTGGTTAATATATAACATTGATATAGGGGTTTTTACAATCAGCCCCACTTATATTAAAAAGTTATTTTTTAGGAAGACAGACCTTTTACTTTATAATTTGACAGTTTATACATATACAAGGTGTTTCAGAAAGGTGGTATCAAAAGTATATTCCATTAGTGACATTATTAAAAATCATTAGAGCAATTAAATTTTTTAAATCTTCTTTTATTAGTCGTGATCTCGGTATATGATTTTATTTGTACCGCTTTTCTGCAACCCCTATATACATACATAGGTTTTAGAAAAACATGTAAATTTTATGCAAATTCGTATTCAGTCTAATACTTCGAAAAATCGTTTTTTGGCCATAATAATTAAGCTTGTTTGTAATTCTCCGACAGGACGCCACCCTGGCGGTCGATAGGTAAACGTTTAATAAATAAGAGTGCTGTTCACTATATCACTACACTAGCCTAGAAATAGTTCTCAATATACCTGAATATGTTGTTTTTATAGTAACATGTAAATACGTTCTGGCCTGGACCGACACCGAAAGGTCGTATTATAAACGTTTTTAAGCAATTTATTAAACTTAATGTAGTTTCTATATAGATTGGTACCAAAAAAAAACTGAATGCAAAGAAAATTATTCCAATGACATATTTAAGCAGATCGTTTACATGAATTAATTGTATTTTTTTAAAACTATTTACTTCTCTGAGTCAGGTGTATTGAGAACTATGACTATTAGCACATTTACAAGCTAATAAATATATTTTATTGCTAGAGACACAGAACCACGATATTAGTCAAAATATAAATGATTTCCCAACGTAAATGGTCGTGTTGCCAGTAGAATTCAAACAAAAAATAGTAGAAATGAATTTGCTATTAAATGAAATGGTAGTTTTAAATGTAGAACAATATTTGAATGATTAATGGCAATGCTTGATATATTAACTTAACGCTTTGTAATGTTTTTATATATAATTAAACAATTTATAATACTTTAAAGTTATCAAAAAAATTACAAGCGTTATAAAACTGTACAGGATTAAATGAAAAACAATAGGTCATATAAAATTTTAAAAAATGGTATAAGTATTATAGTATTACTCTGAGCCTTGTCGCATGATTGACATGTTTTTTTATCATAATTGAAGTATTCATAAATTTTCATTTAATCCTGCATAAATGTTTAAATATGCCTATAACAGCCGAAAAATAGTCTGGATCAACAATTATATTGCTGGCAGTTGGTTTACAAAATTGAGGCAAATGATCATTTAACCTTGTTCTGTTTACGATATTGAGTTTCTATACATGATCAAAGGAACGAATTCTGCCATCTACATGTTTCTGTGGACCATTGTGTCAAATATAAAAGGACATATTTATGCATTTTAGAAGATACTTAATACTTTTTATTGATTGTTTTGAAATGGATTTTGCCACATAACAATTATTTGAGCGATCAAGAAATTGCATGTTACCGCATGTCCTCGTTTTTTAACCAGCATGATTTTAATATTTATGCATGTTTTACTAATTCAAAAGTATTCTATTTTTAAACGTTGTAGTACCTATTTCTAGAAAATGTCTACTTGGTGATGGTTTTAACTTAAGGAATGATTTGTGTTTTACTTTCTGTATGTTATTAACAATGTTTTGTAGTTAGTTTAATAACATTTTAATAATCTATCAATGGGGTCACATTGTCTTTAAATCATTTTTGAAATGACCCCACTCAATTTAATGTTTTTGTTGATTCCCTACATACAAATACCATATTTAAATGCCATATATTCTTTTAGAGTAAATTTTTTGAGATTTCGAAACCATGTAAATGTTAATAAAAATGCTTATAACGAATTAACATATTTATAATCAAAATTAAAAAGGGAAATCTTGGTATACTAAGGTCATTAACCCGGCACAAATTCTTGATCGCTTAAAAATTGGTGTGTGGCAGGGCGATCGCACCGGACGGACTTACCGGACGGGGGGGACTCTGAGGCCCCCCTGCCGCCGCACGACGACGTCAAAGGCTCCGAGAATCCGTCCCACGAACATGGTGACTACATAACCAATGGTGACGCGAAACATCCAGAGAAAAAACCAGACACGGCCGTTTAATTCGTAAGTCAGGTCGCTGTCACTCGGGATATTAACATTTAACGACTTGTTATTAAATGTCAGAATTAATTAAATTGCTTGTTCTACGAAATATATAGCTCAGAAATGTTGAAATTATTTATAGCTTAATATGTACACTTTTGACGTTAATAAAGTAAAAATATATTTAAAAAATAATACGTAACATTTTAATAATTAAATATTAGTATCTATAATATATCTTAAATATTTTACAAATCTTTTATCTAAATAAAGTTGAAGTAGTTAAATCTGGATTAATAATTGCAATTCCCATTCTATTAGTAAGTAGACATTTCATTCGTTCATAAATAAAAATATACCTTTTAATTTAGTATTTTTTGGAGTAATCCGAGTGACAGCTTATTATATTTCCGTATGTAATTTACTTTCAATTAGTGCCACAAGATTTCTTGAATATATTGTTACTTATATATAAAGGATGTATTTAAATTTAATGATCAAGAAGCCAAACATATCAGCTTTGACTAGAAACAAATTTATAGATTAATTTTACCCTATTACAATAGCATCACGTGTTTCTTTCTTATAGTCCTTGGTTCTAAGCGTAGTGTGAAGCTACTCAGCAGCCATGATTGTCTTGGGTAGCGAGGTCTAGTTGTCTCTCGCTACTCAATACTCTAAATAGCACTGCGTTTACCATCAGGTGCAGTGCTCACTTTACCAGGATTAAAAAAACACTAAGACTAAAGGTTTTCCATTGAAAAATTACAAATTGAAGTCCTTTGTTTACTATATTATTGTCACAACTAGGGCCGTGTTCCGGTATACACTGCGCCACTGTTCAGTGCTCTCATACTGCCGTTGTATGAAATGACGTTATAAATCGGCGCCATTTTTGTACTGAAAGCCACTGGGAGCACTGGCGTTTTCGAGGTAAGGCGCTCTCAGTGCTTTGGTCACGTGATCAATAGCGTTCAGAAACAGTTTCTCCAGGTTATGTATATGAAATTTCCCCATTTCAGGTTTAAATTTTCCCTAAAAAGATATATTTCCGAATTTTTTCCCCACAATATTTTTCATTTTTATCTCAATGTTACCACAGGAATATCGGAATAAAAAAAAGCCTATTTTACTTCCAGTAATCCACTTTTTTGTTTTATATCACGATGATGGCAAACGAGCTGGCGGCCCGCCTGATGGTAAGTGGTTACCGTAGCCTATGGACGACTTGCAACACTAGGAGCATCACATGCGTCATGCGCGTTCCCGACCCTTCAAAAACCTATTTACTCCCTTCTTGAAGGACTGTAGTCCCCTTGTACATCTCGGCAGGGAGCTCATTCCACATTCATTTCATACTAGTGAAAGTTCCATCAAAATCGATCCAGCCGTTTGGGAGATTATTTGGAACAGACAGACAAAAAATATTTTGCTATAGGTATTAGTTATGCTCTCATATAAATTTCTAAATAAGTGGTCATTTTGATATTACAAACAGACGCTTCAACATTATTTATTTGTATTGATTTGACATCTACTAAAAATAAAACACAGTTTTCATCTATTTACTTTGTTCAAAATTACATACATTCCACTATCTAACACTTCCCTCTGATTGGTACACGAGATGAGATGTTTGACTCGCCATTGGCGTGTGGCAGCGGCACGACCGCGACGCGCTGCAGCGGGCATGTTATCGAAAGAATTCTGTTGGCAGCATTGTATTGTTTTACGCCTGCCGTTTCAATTACGACACAAAGAACAAATCTTAGATTTCTTTTATTAATTAGACACAGAATTAGTTCTCCCCAAACTTTCGCCAAAATAAAGAAGGCCGCAAAACGGCCAACCATCATACCCTAACTATAGACCATCGACAAAAAAAACCGAATGTACACTGGCTGATTCCGGAACACAACGCACTTGCGTGTGCCACTATGGCGGGTTTTACACCCTGTACGGTGGTTGCTATACGGGCGGATATGAATATCCTAACATCGGCAAACATAATTGTTGGTTGGCCTTTACTGTCTTAGTGAAACAAATGTATGATTTTGTTTAATTTATGAGTTAAGGTTTATTATATATACTTTCGCTTCCTATTTACTTTAAGGCGACTAAATAATATTATCTTCTCCAATTTTAAAGAAAATTGAAAAATGCACCTATTACCGGTAAAATAAATTAATACGGTATTTTTTTACCGGTAAATAAAATCTACGGTAATTGCAAGCCCTAGAATATAACGATATCTTAACTGTCGTAATGCATCCAGGCGTTTCGAAGATACGAGGTTATAAAGAAATTTACAAACATACATACAAGATACTCGCGAAAAACATAAACCTTCCTTGGCAGTCGGGTAAAAAGGGCGGGAGGCGCCAGCCAGTCATCAAACTCGGCGCCCCCTCGATTGGTGGCGAGCGGAATCGGTTTGTTCCCGACTCCATAGACCATAGCAGCTACCACCACGCCAGCTACTACCACCAGAAATGTCTCCATTGATAGATTTTGACATGGCAGACTCCTCCTTTCTAGTTGCTTAAGCCCTAGGAAATGTATCGATACTTTCTATTCGATATCGTGTCCCTACAGTTCAGGGATTACAGGCGTATGTATTGTATATACTTAGTAAAAAAAAACAATATTTTGTTAGTGGAAATTTTGGTGGTTATGTAGTTGCATCTGGGGAGAACTAGTTTAGTTGTTGGCAACACTGAAGAGCAGTGTACAGTGCTTCCAGTGTTTTTCGGAACACAGCCTAGATATTGTGAGTACCTCTACACCATATGACAGACTTCAAAGATCTTAAACTAGGACAAAAATGCTGATATATTTGGCTTCTTAATATTGACGTTTTGCCACGTTCGTTGCCAGGTTAGAAAACACCAAGTATAATATTTACAGATTTTTGCTTCCCTAAATTAAATAAGTCTTACATTTCATTTAAGCTGACTGTTAAATATACCGCTGGCAACACGCGTGTTTTTAGAATAACTTTAATAGTAAATTTATGATGAATTCACGAAACTGTTTATACTTAACTAGGTAAGATTTCTCTTAATATTGTCCAATATTTTGAATCTTTATTGCGATTGAGGAAATAATGTTATAGAGGCGAAACAGCTTCATGTTTCAGTTATTTCATGACTAGAATACTCAGTGATAGATGAAGGTCTTGATTCTTACGCCTCTCTTCACATTGTCTTCTTAAGTAGATTCTTAAGCCAACTATTACTTTGTATCGCATTGTTTTAATGCGTGCAATGTAGCAATGACAGCGCACACGCTTGTGTATTTTACGGCGCGAAATAATACCGTATCGAGCAAAATACCTAAATCACAAAACACCCTGTACATGAAGTTACGCCTCTATATTTTTCCTCGATGGCTCCATTTTATAATTAAATTTTTTAATATTTAGCGCAATATAAGAATCTCGTAATTTTTACCTTTAAGTTACCACAGATGCAAAGTGTTACAAGGCAAAAAATTACAAGTGTTGAGTAACTGGAAAAATATTCGATGGCCAGCTTTTTAAATATTTTGAAAATCGAATCAAAGTATGGATCCGTTTATGTATTCGATCAAGCTACTTGACATACTTTTTGTAGTTTTCACATTTACTGAACCTTTGAGAAAAACAAGAAGATTTAGTACTGTATATTTTTTCAATATCTCATTACATATAATTACGCATTGCATCTGTGGTCTCTTTTTAAATAACAACGAATCCCAACGGAAGATTATTAGGTTAAGGCACACGATTTTAAAAACGCTGATGTGTACAGACATTGATTTTGTTCACTCGGGGACAGATGGATTTTATATGTGGTATAAACACTATTCTGCCTATATAGCATTCGCATTGTAAAACCTCTGTTATGTTTTAATTTTTCTAGTTGCTTAAAATCATAATAAATCACCTTTGTTACTTTAACTTATCATCATTTTACCATTCTTATACATCTTACAGTATTATCAACTTCATCAACATATACAAATTGAAAATTGGATGTAGTTTAGCAGAAATTTATTCTTGAGTTATTGACAGTCGTATTTCTGCTGTTCTAGTGAGTTATTGTCAGAACTTTGAGACATTGCTTGTTAGAAATTTATCAAATAACAACTAAACTGGTTAGACCCTTAATGCGGGGCTCCTAAGCCCTCCCATGGAGATGGGCTGCTACGCAGCACCGCGCAGGGGCGGTTCCGGCAGCAATTCTAGCACTCCTTAGAATACCCCGGGATCGCTCCGTAAGCGCCGAAGAAGGCCACCGCGGGGTTTTAGCTGGTAGTGTCGGGTGGGGTGTACATAGGGGGTAGGGACTCGGCCCAGCGGCTGCCCGGATAGCCATCATCCGGGCGAGGGGGATGCTGGGTCGTAAGACCGGCTAGTCCAGCATAACCGTTTTATTCTTATTCCGCTTCCCCCCGGAGCGGGCGGTAGTAATAAAACGCTTTCCCCGCGACAACAAAAAAAAAAAAAAAAAGACCCTTAATGCGGTTTGGTCGAGTGTCAACTAAAATGTGTGTAAAATTTATTTATTTTTGGATCTTTTTTATTGGAGACCATTTCGATATTAATAACCTAATTGTCAATGTTGTATTGAGACATTTCTGCTAAACTACGTCCAATATCGCTTCTATTTAACATTATATTAGCCATGTAAAATCTTACAGAAAATACTCTCTGTATATGTATTTTCCTCAATCAGTCCTCGAGTCTGCACGCTTCACGCCGTTTTAATGACTAAGTTGTTTTAAGTTAGGATTTCACATTTATTGTATTTAATCTTGTGATAAGGAAAATTCGGGTCATCTCTATTAACCAATATGAGTCTTAAGACTAAAGACTTAGGGCATGCACTGATTAAGACTTGAATTATATCCCCTCCACACATTGGGACCTTAGATATCACTGACCCTGCCCTTTGCAAATTACTACATAGCACTCGGGCCGAGACAAGACGGACCATATTCGTGTTTGGAAGCTGCAAGTGTCAACCAGAGCGTGAAACGGGTATTAGGAGTGGTACATTTCTGAACTGACGTATTGTTAACATTTTAAGGTCCAGATATAGGTTAGTTTCGTGTTCATGTACTCGTGAAGATATCCGATATAGACCGATATGCAACACTGTTCTAAGTGCGTATCGTTATACGACCTGACACAGTAGGCGTTTATATAGTCATCCTATTGCCGTCCACTGTTGAACGTAGGCCTTCCCAACTGAACGCCAACCATCCCGGTCTTGGGTAGCGCGCATCCATCCACTATCCACTACCACAATTTCTTCAAGTCTTCTTCGTCGGTCCAAATATTGGTCGATATGCAACCCACACACATTAGTGTGTTATTATTAGGGGTTACTCTTGACACTCGATTCCAATTTACATTTGGGATTGGGTTCGAAAACGGTACAATTGGCACTTTTAAACGCAACTCCAGCGCATGATTTTACTAAATATGACGGAATTTATAGTAACTAAATTAAATAGAGTATTTACAATCGCTAGTTCGTAAATATTCTATTTCATTTATTTGACTGAGTTACGAATTCCAATATCTTCTAAATTGAAATTGAAACTGTATCGAGTTTGGAATTGATTTCAAGAGTAGGCCTACATGTGTTTAACGAAGATCTATTTATGAATGCTTGTCTTACAACTGTGTTGTTTTCTCCACACGATGTGTTGGGTCGTATGCGAAGTGCCAATTTTTATCTTATTGGCCTTCGTGTCTGCTACTCGAATGCGGAAAACTCTTAGCGTGTTGCCGCACGATTAGCCCTTCCATCATTTTAGGGCAGTCACTTCTTTATGTAAGGGTTTTAAATACAATAATGTGAACTCCTTTTTAATATATTGTGTTCGTACCACCATTAAGCACTGTAAATATTAACGGCTTTAGTTTAGTTTTAAGGTAAAGCACAATTTTGATCGATTATATCAATTCAAATGACTAATAATAACAGTTGGTAATAAAAATGTCAATGCCATGCAGTTTTGAATATGCAACCGACTTTTATTATGCATTTACGTTACGCAAGAATATCTGTTTTGATGTTGGTTGTGATGAAGGACATAGGACTTGAAAACTGCTGTAAAAGTGATTTACGTACTAATTGAGTTAAATAGTAATTTGAATTTCGTATTTTAAACTGATTCTAGGATATTCCTTACTTGGTGAATGCTCACCACTATAACTTCTGTAAGCCAGGATTAAATAGCACGCATTAAAACCGAGCAGTGAAACAAGGCGAGTCTATGCGTACCTAACTGTGTATCTCACAACAAAATGAAATATATATACGGAAATGTTATTTGTCCGCTTCCGTCAATAGTAAAGTGAGAGCCAAAATGAACTGAATAAGTATTACCTCAACACTAGCCAGAGGTCTCAGTTAAAGCTCAGTCAGTCAGTTAGCTCTGAAACTTTTAATTGCTGTATACACCTGTAAAGGCATTTCACATTGTAAAATTTCTTAACTACCTATATAAATATTATTGTATTGTGTTGTGACATGTCGTTGGTGTAACAAATAAATAAATAAAGCATGTTGCTGTAATTATTTTATTTCTTGCCATAGATTAAAGACATTATTGTTTACATAAAGTCCATTCCCGGTACATAAGGAATTATTTTTAAATGAAATCAAACTGACTGTTTACTACACCTTAACAATACACATAATTCACACCAATATAAAAACGGAATATCAGTGACGTTCATTTCGTAGTAAAATGGCGGCCTTTTATTCCAAATTCAAGTTGCTATTTAACTCAACCACGCCAAGAAATGACAAAAATATTCTTATGTAAAATATTTTGTATAAGTTTAGCCATAAGTCACCGTTATTGTGATTTAATTTCGTTTGTAATAAAATAATAAATTAAGACTTTATTTTTGTACCGATTTAATTTTAGTTTTATTTTATTGTGTTCACTGTAGCTGATTTGTAAATCGGCTATTTTGTATTAGAGGTTTTGTGTAGCGTGAAGAGATTGAAGATGGTTTTTAAATAATATTCATCTACGCCCAATTTAACTTGTCCGGTCAGAAGGTAGTCACATTATGTTGCGTATAATACAATGACATATCCAATCATGCACGTGTCACAAGTATGGTCATGACAGCTCATGGCGCATGCACAATATGAATCTAGAAACATGTAACAGCACATATATCTGTGGGTACATAGCTTATAAATATTGGTGGATCAAGAAGGCACTCTTACTTCAGAACCTCAATATTTATAGTTATTGGTTGAAATTAAGTGACGGGAGGCGAACGTGAGGGAAGGAAAAGAACTTCTGGACGGACGAGTCAAATTGTGTGTTTCATACTAAAATAAAGTCTGCTACATTAAACCATAAATAAGACGTAAATTCAAACACTGCCATTTTCGTTTCTACTTGCCAATTACGCTATAATATGCTACGAATTTCATAAGATAAGCCGGCATAGAGGTTGCAATTGGCGACCGATTTCAAATGTTACATGTCGTATACTCAAGTATATAAGTGTTTATGGATCAAGTTCATTGGAATAAATGAAATATTTATTAAAATAAGACAATATGATGTTTCATTTCGTTGGTAGATAGTTTGGGCTTTGAAGATAGATGACTTGGTTTTAATAACTAGGATATAAACACGCTGTATTGATAATAAGGATGATAATTACAGAAGAATGAAATAAATTACATACACTATCTGAAATATTAAATAATAACACCCAGCAGTCACACACATTTAATTTTTCTAACATACTCCAATTTTTATACTATATGAAACTTGAGCTAAACTAACTAAAATACGGCTCAAGACGTAATGGCCTTTGCTTTGCAAAAAAAAAGTGACAAGTGACAGATGTGAGTTGTGACAACTCAAATTTCTGTCTTTTGATTGGCGAATTATTGACGTATTGTGACATTAAAAAATTATCTCAGTACGGGAATCTAACCCTCGGCCACTAGTTTCACAGCCGGCTACTAGCCTATTGCGCCACGAAGGCTGTCATATAACATCAATTTATACTTTGTTTTTAGATAGATCCTAATCCCTCCTTTACTCAACACAAGAATATAAGTATTAGTTTAAATGGCATTCAATTAATGTTACGTGTATGTTGAACTACATACATACGCACTCAGGCCTGCAATCCCTGAAGGGGTAGGCAGAGGTGTAACCAGTAGACCCAATTTTTGTTTATAATGTTTATATTTTTTATTTTTATTGTTTATATGTTTATAGTTTATATTTTTGTTAATAAAATTTCAATACAAATTATTAAAAAACTATAATGAAATTACGCCATTTATTTACCTTTAGGAAGAATTAGAAAATTACAAAACATTTTGTACCAAAATAGAATCACACAAACCCAATGTAAGCATTAATTTGTTCAAACAAATATCAAAGGACTATCTAACTTGGAAATGAAATCTTAAAAATAGTTTACTTTTTTCAGGCAGGGGACGGGATCACCCCAAAAACTCAGGCGAATCGTAAGTATCCATTGTAAAAATATGCTTGTTGTAAAAATAAATGTTGTCAATAATATAAAGTAGATTCTTTCAATCTACTAAACTTACTTTTAATTGATTATTCTGTGTAAATATAGAATCAATCTTTGTAAATAATTAATGCCATTAATTTGGTTACTGGGCTTTGGTGGTTATGATAAAAATGCTAAAAGGAAAGATCTATAGAAGCCTTTGTATGTATCGTGTAATTAGAACTTGTGCTAATAGAAAGCTAGCCCTATTTAAATCTTATATTTCATTAAAACTACTTTTAGACTTACCCCTTAGACTCACGAGGCAATGAACCACGTTAGTTATAACTTAAATATTTTGAGGCATAATTAAAAATCCTTAATGATGTACACATAATTCAGACAGAGCTGATAATTTTTATTGTGATTGTGTTAAAGGACTCCGGCCGGGGATGTCCTTATCGAGTCGGGGATCGCTCTCCCTTCGATGACGTACGTGTTTTAAAGCTTGTTCACACGGAGCGGTATTCAGTTTTCCCCTCTAATCTTATTAGAGAAAATGATAACACAATAATAAGTGAATAATGAGTACTCTATTCATGTTTATGCTCCAATACATAAGTACTGCAGCGTTGATTTTCAATGCTAAATCAGTGGAAGATATGTACCAAAATGTAATCGTAACCTTATAACAGGGGGCATATTCTTTAAGTGGAAGAACAGTCTTAAAATTTCACGAAAAATACCGCTTGGTCTGAACAAAGCACTGGTTTACTCGACCATGGCCGGGAGGATTGTGTGTTTCACGTGTGATTGCTTGCACATATAGATTTTGACCAGTTTAATTTAGCTACATATTAAATATCGCGTAACTTGAGTACACTATTATTTAGAGTGCCTAATTGAAAGACCCTTAAAATAAGAAATACCGTTATAAGACAATTAATTAGGTACATGGGCTAAGAAAGTAGTAAATATTTTTATAAATAATCATAACACCTAACATTGGAACTATTAATATCTGCTGGTTCTTAATCAAGCTATACCCACGCTTGTGTGTTCTCAACTTGCGTCTTCCTCCGTTGCATGTGTCTGGTGCAATGACACATGCAATGCACATGTCACAAGTATACTATATGCGAATTAGAAACACGTGTCAGACCGCATACTGAATTTGAAAATCCACAAGTGTGGAAGTCATTAATCTGCAAGTACTAAGCTTTGCATTGGACGAATTTCGGCCGCGTTTTTAATTCCAAATATTTTATTAAGGGACCTGACCCCTAGCACACTATCTTTTTCTGAATGCATACTGGTAAAGGTTCTATTTTGTACCATCGTAGCAATAGTGCCTTAAGGGACTTTTCTGTACATTGCAGAATTTAAACCGACTTCACCCTGCGTCAATTATAATTTATGAATTTTGATATAAAGCTACTTGAGAATCGTTCTTCGGTCAATGGCAATGTACAGAATAGCACCTATGCTTTGTTTGTATAGACAGATGTTGCTGGTGGTAGGATATAGGTTAAACCCGCCATAGTGGCACACGCAAGTGTGTCGCGTTCCGGGCTCAGCCAGTGTACATCCGGTTTTTGTCGGGGCCTAGAATTGGGTTACGATGTTTGCCCGTTTTGCGGCCTTCGGAGTGCTCTGACCGGTTCTTCACCTCCTCCCTTATGGCGTAGTGTGAAGAAGCTACACAGCAGGCCGGCATGAGTAGCGAGGGATACATTGTTTCTCGCTCCTTGATACTCTAACTGGACTGCGCTTACCATTTTAATGTGTAGAGGTTTTATACAATTCAGATCACGTGTGTTGTATTGCTTACATAGTATAACCTTTTTACAAGCTTTTATTTAATGTTTGTTTATGTCAAAATTTGCAACTGATTTTTGAACCAGTTCTCGTAGCCCGAATAGCCTGTTAGTATTCATGTATAAACCTGATAATGCAATATGGTGGTGAGCTGATGCTGCTACCAGGGCATCTGCGGACTGCACTCCTCAATAGCTTACAGCAGCATTTAAATAAAAGCTTGTTTAATCTTCAATAAACTATTGTAGTGTGCTTAGCTTAAGGTAAACCTTATCTGCATAACAGTATCTCTCAATACACATTTCCTAACAAGTTACCCGGTCAGTAGCGACACGGAGAGCGCGGTGGGTCGCGAACGGTCGCGGCTGTCTGCGCTGAGTGCCAGGTTCAGATCCGTGCTGCCAAGAGCCAAGGATAAAGTACAAGCTACGGAGTCTGCGCCCGTCGACACTGAAGAGAAGGTATATATTTAGCAATAATAATAAATACCAAACATACACACATAACCCCACACTAAGATAAGAGTCTTGTGTCGTGGGTATTAACAACGAGAGACTTTCGGTCTCACAACACCCAGACCAGACACAAATATCTGTCACACTAACATTTGTCCTGAAACGAAACCACGACCTATCGTTTCATAGCCGGCTACTGCGCCACGGAGGCGGTCTGTAGTAATAATGTACAATGGATTAAAAGTAACTGTACGATTTCAGTGCCTATAACAGATGATGTAATTGTGACAGTATACATACATTTCTAGGGTTATTAAAAATATCTCAAATTAAGATTCACTGAACAACCCTTTAACGGACGCCAGTATTTGACCCAATTTTAATTGTAGACATGGGGCCATTTTTGTATAAGGGTTCGATGAAGAGTGGCATGGTGTGACAAGGTGCAAAGGGTCTTAATTTTCGTTACATTTCCCAATGTTTGTTCGATGTTTATTTTATATGAATATAAAAATGAAACTATTTCGGAATTGCTATTTTAATTTAATTATTTCTAGATGTAAAATTGAAAAAAAATTGAGACTTTGGAGGAGGAGTCACACGACTGTGACAAGTATGGGTCAAAAAATCATTAAAGTCGTGTGACGTATATGGATGGCCCCCAAATGGTATCGCCATAGTCGAACCCAGTGTAAAACTAGTTACAGCACAGCAAATCTCAAGTGTACACCTATATCAGAAAGCTAATCATTTCCAGCCCCTATCAGAAGACAAGAAGAACGTAGTGTACGCAGAGCTGGCCCTGGGAGAACAAACGTCGGGCGACAGACCCCCGCCCCCGTCCACTGAGTACGCAGAGATTGTGTACACAGACCAAACTGGACAGAAGGAAGTCAAGGAATAGATTCAGAAATTTTAAGGGTCATTTGATAAGATTTGGTGCAGGTAAATCAGTTCTTAAATCATGTTCAATTTTTATAATATTCGTGTATCTTTAAAAATAAAGACGATATTTTATACAAAAAACTCATTGCGCCATTTTTAAGGCATTGAATCTTATTCTCAAATACCCTTAATTATACATTTATACTAATACAGAGTCTCTCAATGTAAAATACATTATCTACTAAATCATGGTTAGATGTAATTTCCAAATAAAAAGAGTATTTGCGACAGTTGGAGACATATTTTTATTATTGTAATAAATAAGTAATGTCACCTAAAACACATGATCGAATGAGTTTTATATATCCGCTCAATAAGTAAGTTAGAAGCTATACAAGTCCGGTAGAAGGGGTAGTTGTCAAATGTAAGAAAGATGCACGATATGTTGTGACGTCACCACGCAGAATGGCCATTACGGAGCTGTCGTGCGAGAGAGATAGATGTTCTCACTACAAATCGAATGTTGTTCATACCAATATTCAAAATAATTCCGGCCTCATTTTTGAGTCAATTTTGTTTCTGTTTCTGCTATTGGATTTGTTTTTCGTATGTTTCGTATATAACAACATTAAACACGGAAGCTACCCTGTTATTTACGAAGTAAAAAATATACAATTTCTGACGTTTTTTTAACAATTTGGCATCATATTTTTTTTTATATTCATCTTAAATTCAGTCTTTGGAATGATACCTCCACGGTCCTTTGTCTATATTAGTGCTGGGTTTGGATCCCATAGATGTATCTTACAATTGAAAGATTCTGTATAATTCATCACAAATAAATATCATTGGTATATCCACCGGAGAAATATTTATTAATTATAAGTCATTTATCGCTGTTTTCATAGCGTTTGCGTTAACTGTCACAAATAAAAAGTCGAACTTCTTACTCTATGATTGAAATGAGCACTTTACTGGGCACTGTCCCACTGCTGGACATACAACAAGAGGTAGGTAAGCCTGTGTAGCTGTTCTAATGCATTGGTAGACTTCACATTGAAGATCATGATTCCTTTAATTTTCCGGTCATCCTCTTTTCCAGCCCTATCCTCGTCGTTGTATACCTGCCTACCAGCCCTTGACGGTGGATTCCTAGTTCCTACGCCATTAACCCTAATTACTCATTCCCGTATGGAGAATTTCCATTTGTGTTTTGACCTGTCATAAGTGCCATAAAAGGCATGCTTACAGGATGAATAAATAATAGATTTTTAATTTTTTTATTTATTTATTTGACTTTTTATGAGAATTCTCAGGTATGCAGGTTTCCTCATGTTTTTTTCCTTTACCGTTAAATAGCCGATAATTCACTTCGAAGTCAATGTTATTTGGACTAATTTACATCTGCCATTTTCATCTCTGTATTCATCACTCTTGACAACTATTTAAAGAGTCCTATCTTCGTCATAGGAGAAATTTACTTATTCGGTCTTGTACTATCAGTACAGACTGAACGAAAATGAATGCATTAATGAACTAAAAGTACTATATTATGAAATAGTTCAATAATGGACAGTGACTAATAAATTCGTATGAATACTTAGAATACACAAGTCTAACGCAAACTGTATGAAAATCAGCGACTTAGTTACTATGAAAATAAAAGCGTATAGGCGATTTTTAGTCGACAAAAAATGCATTCGCGTTTGCATTTGGTACGATGCAATTGAAAATAGATTTGAAGGAATTACCATTGCGACTTAAAATCGGTTTTGCGATTTTTTTATAATAGATATAAGAAACTAATGCCTCTGAATTGAACAAGATATTTATAGAAGTAATACAAACTTATTTTTTTGTTAAAGCCAGATTGGACTGCTTATTTTTCTGTGAATCATTTAGTGTAATGTTTATAACCAGAGAACTTTTAATGATGATGATTATTCAGTCACTTTTATACTTGGGTAAAGTCTTGTTAAATTTAGAGACATGTATTTTAACTATGGAGTGCTACAGAAATCTCATTTTATTCCTGATAAGTGTGTGCTTGTTTCATATGTATATGTAAGATTATGTACGATTATAAATCGCAACTATTTGTCGCATAAAATGTAAGCGGATATGAGCGATTTTTCGTCGCGATTTAAAATCGACATTGTAAGCCTCTTATGTCTTACGAATTTCGTCTCCCGTAGTTTTGAATTTCACTGCCTTGTATAAAATATAATTCTTCACAATATAGTTAGAAAATGTAATTGTTGAAAAATTCATTGAATGATATTAAATTTGAAAGTATGACAAAATTATATTTATTATATCGAGGGTTGGCGTATTATTTGAATTAAGCGACATTTTTGAAAGTTACAGGAGAAAGGTACAACTTTTTTTCGGAATAAAATCACTAAAAAACTTTAGTAGAATTAATATATTACTTGTGTAAGCACGTACTGCATCTTTATGACTTATTTTCGTGCATTTATGAGCATTACTTTTTATAATAAATGTGCCTTAAAATGAAGCTCTGTTTTACCAGTTGATTTGAGCGCCAAAAAAATGCACAAAAATATTAAAACGACTCAAAATATGCAGAAAAATTTGCTAAATCCGAATATGTATATGTATATAACCCATAATCAAAAAATGTAGCTTAAATCAAATAGCCGTCCATATGTAATTCACTTTTGACAGGTCACCTATAAGTTTTGCTATCTTGTAAAATTTGCATGGAATTATAAAACGTATTAAATCTATTAGTTATATTTAAAAAGGTTATATTAAAATATATTTTAACTGATTTTAATTATACAGGTGTACATTAATATGTCTTGTTTCATTTAGTATTATACATTTAGGTACAAAGTGTATTTTAGATTATTTTTACACGATTGTTTATTTTATTTTTCATTATCCGTCCATTTGTAAAGATTTATTTAAGATATATCGAATATAAGTTATTTTGTATCGAGTATTATAATTTTTAAAATATTTTTATATTGAAATATTAATAGGTAATGAAGTAATGGCAGGATTTGATTTGTTGGGATTCTTAAACCTTTAAATATGAGTTGAAAATGGGACATATTTTACTAGTTGTTTTCGGGATCAAAAATTAAGTAAAACACTTTTATATAAAAATGCAACGTTATATAAAAAATCGAGATAATCTATCGAGTTTTGTGCCCAAACATATGGAAGCTAAATATTTATAAGCAAATAAAATTCGTTGTTTTTGATGTGTACCATCTTTCATATCGCTTTCCTGCAATGGGAGTAATTTTTTGTATGGCATGTTTTGTCCTTATAATACCAAATTTAGTTTCACATGTAACCGCTAGAGGCGCTATATATTTTGTCATTTAAATATTGTCGCTAGCTAATATACGTGAGAAAACCTCATGGTTGAGCTACTGCTTACGGAATATAATAAATTATGTCATGTAACTCCTTTGTATACAGTATTTTTAACACAGGTGCTTATTATACGCACATTAAAGTAAGTACACGTAGAAATGTGCTTGTGTGGTACTTAACCAAGTTTTAATGTACTCTTAATAAATTATGTGTCATTTTTACGTGGGTTTTATTTCAAATAATATTCCTATCTCCTTATACATACGACTGATTTTAGTGTAACAAGAATAAAACAAGGCGTAAATGAAGTGATATTTTTAGTTAAGCTACTACCAGTCGTGTGCTGAGGAATTAAGATCGAGTTTCAATTGTTACAATATTCGCCTTCGTTCTGTTAACCCTAGTTTCTTAACAATTAAAGCAACGTCAGCATTTTCATTATTTTACCTTATACTCAAGTACAAAATGCTGAATTGTCATTTTCCATGTTCATGTTTAATTTAGGTATTGCATTTTAAAATCAGTTACATTCTGGCATTCGCGACTAGCGGTACTCGCTCCTTTAGCGACCCGTTAAGTTTAGAAATAGGGAAGGGAAGTCAAGCTTTTGTGTGTGTACTGTCAGTTTTTACCAATAAACTATAGTGTGGTAATATTGTAGTTTTTTTTAAAAAAGACAAACAGGCTCGTTCGCCTAACAGTTCTTTGCATTTCAACACATTACATTTCCTACTGTTTATCTACTACACACAGGTTAGCCAACATCAAGATAATCCCCTTTCCTCTTTAGAAGTTGGCAACTTAGAGTTGCCAACCGTCCTGTTTTCCCAGGACATGTCCTGGTTTTTAGAGTGTCCTGGATAGTTTTTAAGCAGCGTCCTGGGTTTTTAAAGCCCCCTCATAAGGTCCTATATGTGAAAATTCGCACACTACTTTTGCAAACCTTACTATAGGGGTGGCGTCTCTGCTCGCAAGTGGTTACGCTATTTTAAAACAAAGATGCGTCTTGTTTTTAAACGGAATTGTCCTGGTTTTTCTAACTTCAAATCCTAGTATTTGAATTCCGGGGTTGGTAACCCTACTGCAACTAGTCTTGTAGATAGGGTACAGCATATTTTGCTAATGATATTTCAGTTATAAGTCCTATTAGTTCTTGCTCAGCGTTGCCCTCGTGGCATTTTTGGCTGGGGTCTTTGCTTTGCCTAATTTTATGAAATTTTAATATTTTAAATAAAATTCTAAAGAAAGCTGTATAAACATGTGGTGTACTCAATATATTTACATTTTATATATTTATAGCTTACATATTTAATTACATATGCTATTTACAATAAAATAAATAACATTTATATTTACACAACATTATTTATTATTTACAACACATTAATATTTACACACTTAAATATCTAATTAAAACTATCTTATCAAATATGCATTTAAATATTATATCTGCACTTGCAACTTGTACAATGGTAAAGCGCCACCGCGCCGCTAAGCTAACCGGTTTCGTATGCAGCGACGAGGCGCGGGGGTCCGTTCCACTCGTGAGCCACGGCCCGAGTCCCGACCAGTCGGAACACACTATCGCCCGCGAAGCCCGTGTCACCTGCGATCTAGTGCTTGCGCTTACGTTTACGCTATAGCAATATCGTTCATAGCTTCCGCTGTTACCTATATCTTATATACTTCACTGTACTATCTTTACTACTCCTTCTATTTATATGGTATCTTCTGTGTTGAATGAACTGTTTTATCTGTGTAATTTGTGAATAAACTTTATCTTAAACTTCTACTTCATCTTTATTGGACTATCTCTTCACACCTACACACTAAAACCTCAACCACTACCCCATAAACATGAATATATTACGTAAGTAGGTAAACTATACAGTATACAGATGTCCACATCACTTAAATCTATTACTCCACATATTTAAGTCAAATAACACCTAAACCAGACCTATATTAACATGATTTATCTAACGGAAATAAATGGGGCTGATATTGTAATGGCTATGCCTTACCATATGTCGCCAATTACCTTGAGCTAATTGAGTATATGACGAATATTGGTACATAGTACTGTGTTCATATATATGTATGTAGGTAAACTTGACGTTGTATTGAAATAATCAGGATTGATAATATCACAGATGAAATATGACCGTTGCGTTTACGGAATTTAACTACGAAGGTTATTTGTGAACTGTCTGGGAAGAAATCCGTCGCGCAGGGCACTCCGCCTCTTATTTAACCATCTGAAGACACCATTCTAACCATTGGTGTCACTTGGGTCTAGTAACTGTACATGAGTATTATTTGATCTATGAATCTAAACATAATAGCTGCATGCAATAACGAGAACCTTTCTGCTTGCTTTACTGTGTAAAGGAAAGTTAATAGATACTGTACTGTCTCTAAAATAAATATATTATAACTGACTTAGATTTGTTTCTCCTTGACCGCTGTCTACTGCCCACTGCTAGTAACACAACTAAACACACACACACTGAACTGAGGACCACTGCACACTGTTCCAAACCGAGCGAGACTGACTCGAGAATGCAGAGACGCTCCTATTTATAGCAAATCTACCGAGTATAAATTATGAATCTACCCGTACTTATTTTGTAATAGACCCTCGACATTTCCAATAAAAAGAGACTACTCTCACACCAAGATTTAATAGTTTGCTGCCTGTTCACAGTTCGCGACTATTCGCGACACCATATGAGCTTTGAAGAAATGTTAGTCCATTATAGATATTTTAAACATCTATTGTATAATTGCAAAGACTACTGATGCTTCGGAAATGCCCTAAATAAAAATAATAATACTAGCCCTGTATTAAACATTGTCCCACTGATGGGCACGGGCCTCCTCTACTAATGAGAGGGGTTAGGCCTTAGTCCACCACGCTGGCCTAATGCGGGTTGGTAGACTTCACATACCTTCGAAATTCGTAGAAGAATTCTCATATATGCAGGTTTCCTCACGATGTTTTCCTTTACCTTTAAAGCACGCGATAATTAACATTTAATACACACATAACTTTAGAAAAGTCATAGGTGTATGGCACTTGGGTTTCGAACATACGACTTTCGTCTTGACAGTCCTTTCCGCAACCAACTAGGCTAAATAATAAAAAGGCAATTTTGTTTGCGTAATAATTTAATAAACATTTAAATAGCGCATTTTATAGGACATAAAACATACAACTACAATAACAAAAACTTTACATCAAGCCGTTCATCTAGTTGGAAGATAAGTCGCAATATTTTACCTAACATCAAACATTCTAAAAACTGACATGTTAAAACGTATTTTAAAGTAGACGCAGCAAAGCAAGTAAGGATAATTGTAAGTGTAGATTATCATCCACCAAACTAGAGTAACAATGCGTTCCCTACCGAACAAAAAACTGTCACCGAACGAAAGCAAAACATCGGTTTTCTGAGACAGTAATATTCGGGATAAGCTAACCCAGTCGTGTTGTAGGCAGAATGGTCCAAAGCGTTGGTTCATTTTTTTCTAACCTCAAACCTTGACATACGAATAGAGATAAAGAAATAACTTATCAATGTAATGTGGATCACTGAACTGAACTTCGAAGAAAATTTGGCAACATGATACATCCACATCGAATTCCACTTATTTTACTTTATCTGTAAACTATTAAGCGATAAATTTCATATATTAACATACATAACAACTGCCCAACAGCTGGCCACGGGCCCGCTTTACTAATGAGAGCGCAATTTTTTAGCCACTGAGTAAAATTGGCGACAATTTTTTTTTTTAAATACCAATTAAATAAATAATAATAATAATAATTTACAGCCATAAATAGATTTCAACATGAATAATAAGTAAGATGTAAAAGTATTCCGAGATTATTTTTCTTTACTTTTTCGAATTAATTTAATCATTAAATAAAAGCAATAATCAATATCATACTTTAAATCTAATAGAATATTTAATAAATAGTTTATTTTAATTACCATAAAATAAATAAACTAGAGACAAATAAACAGAAGATAAATTCTATTAAAACGATATTTATTAGAAATTGTTCTGTATTTATATGTGAAGTTAGATATTGACAATGATATTGTAGTTAATTATTTAAATTCAACAAATTCTTGCGTGAACTATTTATTTTAGAGGTGGGTCGTTGACGGTTTTGCGTTAACGAAATGAAACCGTTTCCTATAAACGGTCAACTAGTTGAAAAACCAGTCGACGTTTTTAACTGGTTTGCAGAAACGTCCACAGATCTATACGTTATTAAATTCCCGTTTTGTTCACGTCTGTCGTCGATTCAACGACGTTGAATGAAACAGGTTGATAAATTCAACTAGTTTATCTTTGCGCCTATTTTGTTCGCGTCAACCATTGATTCAACGACGTTGAATGAAACAGGTTGATAAAATCAACTAGTTTATCTTTGCGCCTATTTTGTTCGCGTCAACCATTGATTCAACGACGTTGAATAAAACAGGTTGATAAATTCAACTAGTTTTGCCTTCGATCAACAATACAACTAGATATCGGGTCGGCGCACCAAAAACGTCTCGGCAAATAACAGCTCACTTTCGAAGTGAGCTCTTATTGTTGTTTAGTTCGTTCCAAACAGAGCCAATGTGAACACGTTTCACAATGCCGCAGTGTGTGTTCAAAAATTGCAAAAATAATGCCCGAAAAAACAATTTATCAGCCGGAGTGTCTTACTTTCGGTAAGTACATCTAGAATAAGTTATATTTTAAGCTTTATACTAACAATTATTATCAAATTTTGAACAAAATTACCGATTTTAAACCATTGCAATTACATCGCTAAGAATGGATGGCCAAGGTCAGCCAATACACGTGCTAGTTTTGTTCAACAGAACAGTAGATGCATGGAGTAGATTTGTATTGTAATTTTTTTTATATCTTGTTAGCAGAACTTCAAAATTTATTATCTTACTTTTGTGTCTGTTTGTCGGACTCTCATTAGTTATTTACTTTCAAAAATATCAAACAAATTGCAATAAACTTTCTTCTATATTAGATGAAAGTCCATCTTCTAGTGTTATGCCGCAAATAGTAGGATATATTTCGGGATTTGTTGTCAGTAAATTGGTAAAAAAACTGAAGTGTGACCAGTGTATAAATAACTTGTGTGCAACAGAAAAATAATTCTTTAACAAATTAATAGACTTAAGAGACATGGGAGGATTATTCTTTGCCTCTACCGATGTATTTAATATCTGCATGAAAACTGAAAGCGTGATTAGAAATTTTATTCGCGTGAGTGGAGGTAAATCTTTACACAAAAAGTATGATAGCAACTTTATGTGTACAATAGTTTTAAAATTATATATTGACAAAAATGTGTTTCCTGGGGGAGAAGAACACAATCACGAAATTACTTTACTCAAATCAGTAGTCGAAACATTTACTAACGTAAGGTTACATTATATATGTAAAAAAGAAACGGGAGATATAAAACACAAATCAAAACGGCAATTATACAACAAACTCAACCTATTTAAAGGAAATTAATTAAGGTACGCTGAATGTAAAAATCTTCATTGTTGAATTGTTACTAAACATTTAGATTTTTGGTTTGTTAATTGCACTGAACTGTACTTTTATTATGATTAAGAGATCATAAGATTGTAAAAATGATTATAAAGATGTGAAATTTTGTGATATTTTTAATTGTGACATCCAGCGATAGACACTCTGGCCAGCCACTGAAATTACATAGGTTTAAAAAACAACAAGCGTACTTACATTCTCTTTACGTTTCACTTCTAGCAAAAATAAATGTATATTAACAAACATAGATGCAACAAACAAAATAAACTTAGTAAATATTTGACGTACTCAAGTACTTAAAATGTTATTTTAGAGTTCAATGCGGCTCCATACCTCCTGTAGTAAAATTCAAAGAAGCAAATAGAAACGAAACAAAACGACGTAACTCGCAAGACAATTACAGAAAAAAGCACTTTATTTTTTGCCATCTTAGGTTGATTTCACAATAAATGTTATTTAACCTATGTATTTTCATTTCTATGTAGTTTATTGTTTTGCGATGAATTATCGTAAGTATAAGATAATATTTTAAAGATTTGTAACTTTATTACTAGGTACTATGGTTGCGATTACTTTAAACTTAAAACGGTTTTAAAACTTTTATCTCAGTTCGTTAGTAAAAAAATATAGATGTGTAATAGCGCGTGTGTAATAGTGTGTGTGTATTCAGGCGGACAGATTTTAGCTTTGATTTTATATGTGACCCGTTATCTAGTTGTATTGTTGATCGAAGAGTTTTGCGGTAAAGAGAAAACGGTTGACTTGTTAACAGTAGAAAAACGGTTCGTTGATTCAACGCCCACTCCAAATTTATATAGACAAAAAGCCCTCGCACACAGTTAAAGGTGCACATATGAACCGATCTAAGTTCTGTTATTGTATACATATCGACGTTTGGCGTGCTATTTGATTTAAGTGATATTTTTTGCGGTATTGAGTTATTGATGTAGGTATATACACGCACATATCATTACGCCTTAGTAAGTTTCCCCTCCCGGGCTGCATCGAGAATTGCAAACCAACAGTGTGCAGTAATAAAGTGATCGTAAACTTTTTTCAAAGGCACATTTATTTTACAAAATAATGCTCATGCATGAAAATAAGTCATAAAGACACAGTACGTGCTTACACAAGTAATATATTAATTCTACTAAAATCCACGCTATAGTTTTTTGTGATTTTTTCCGAAAAACAAAAATTGGCGCTTAAATCGCAGAGCCCGCCAAGCGCAGATATAAGGATGTGCACACAACCCTCAACATCTATGTAATTATGAAGTTATATAGTCCAAAGAGAGAACCTATTATTTCTAGTCACCGTTTTAGCCTTGATGTATTCCTATCAACATTTGAACGTGTATGTAGGTACTACTGAAGTACTAAGAGATGACATCTTGAAAGCTGAATTTAAATTCATATTTACAACTTTGTTTACACCAATTAGTATTACATTAAAGAGGCAGATGCAGTATTGTTTTATATTTTACTAGCTGTTGCTCGCGGCACCGCCCGCCTGGAGGTCATATTTGGGAGAAAAAGTATATAATACAAAATACGTTTTCATGCGTTTAACTTGAAAAATGAAGCATTTTCATACAAACTTTCATCCCCTATTTTACCCCCTTAGGGATGATTTTGAAGAAAATGTGAAACACTTATTTCTTTTATTTCCTACCAAAAGCCTAAATATGAATTTACAGATCCCTAAGTCGAGGAATTATGGATTTCCCATACAAATTTAGAACTCCTACTTGACCCCTTTCAAGGTTGTATTTTGAGAAAAAAGATGTCCTTCTCCAGGATATAATCTATCTCCTTGCTAAATTTCATCACAATCTGGTCAGCCGTTTAGTCGTGAAAAGGTAACAAACAAACAAACAGAGTTACTTCCGCATTTATAGTATTAGTATGGATAATATACAAATTACAAACATGAGATTCATACAAATGATTAAGAATTAGGCGATCAATAATTTACTAAGAGCAAGATCAAATATTCATTTACAGATCATTACTATAACTTTAAATAAAAAAAATTACATCGGAAGATATGAATAGTTAACTTCAAATGTATACTGTGAGTCTGCGACCCAATCGTTATTGAAAATACTAGCTATTACCTGCGGCGCTGCCTGCGTGGAAGTAAATCCATGGAGGCATCTTAAGCTATTATATCTTTCTCTATCTGCCTAGTAGGAATTTGTAAAGAACTTAATATTTTTATGTGATAAAACATGTCCTATGTTAATCCAGCTAATAATCTGTGTGCCAAATTTCATCCAAATCCATTCAGCCATTTTTGTGTGAACAACAAACATTCAAACTTCCAAATAATATTAGTAGGATAGAATATGGCTACATTACAACATTTGCTGTCTCAATAGAATTTCTATAATTCTCGAATCTTCTCGAAAGACCCTACAAAAGCACATGATATCAATTCTAATGCAAATTATTACACTACTATATCTAAATGTGACTTCCTAAAATGACTGTAGCTACATCTCCAACGTGTATAACAAAACGACACATCAAGGTCATTGGCCCAGCCTTAACCCAGAATCTCTTCCGGCTCAACCAAGAAAGTGTTTTTCACCTTATCCCAGACCCTCAACGCTACTTTGGCATCTGTGTCGGTACAATCATAAGTATGTCCCGGGTGCTTCCTCATATAATGTCTCAGCACATTCTGCCGGTGAGAAAACTTTTTAGGACACACATAGCATGAGAAGAACCTATTCTCATCCAAGTGTATCCTCATGTGATAAATCAAACGACTCTCTCTAGGAAAGTTCTTTTTACATATCTCACAGACCAGACGCTTGACCTTATTATGTCTGGCCACATGTCTTAACATGTTATGTTTGTAGGAGAAATCCTTAAGGCATATCGGGCAGGGGTAAGGTCTCTCTCCAGTGTGGACCCTCATGTGGGGCTTCAAAAGACCGGCCTGTGTGAACGATTTCTTGCAAACCTTACAGGAATACGGCTTTATCCCCTCATGCCATTTTATATGCCGGACAATTGTACTCTTGTGCTTAAAGCTCATTCCACAAATGTCACATGAGAATGGCCGGACCGGGTCATGTCTTCTCAAATGACTTTTCAACAGAAATTCCTTTTCAAACGTTTTCATACACACATTGCAAGTTAGAGGCTCGTCTATGGGCCGTCTGCATCTGCTCCTGCCTTGATGCTTGACCAAATTCTGCTCCGTGGTGAAAGACCGGTGGCATTGGTTGCAGAAATACGACTTCTCCTTGATATGTGTAACCGCATGCTGTTTCAATTTGGATGGGGTTTTGAAGATCTTGCCGCATTGATCACAGTCGTGCTCGGAGGTCTGCTCGTGGCGCGCTAGATGGCGCTGAAGTTGGTCTTGTTTGAGGAACTGTTTGTTGCACACTTCACACTTGTGTTTGACTCGCGCGTGTATTAACAGATGGCGCCGCACGTTTCCTTGGTTGGCGAATTTCTTCTGGCACACCGGACATGTGGTGGACTTTTCTGCATCTTCTAATTGTGATGCGTCTGTAAATAAATAAATACACCCAACAGTCACACACATAGTTCTGACCCCACACTATAGAATGCGACAGCTTGACTTGGCAATTTTCTAGTGATGTGACAAAATGTAGCAAGTAGTTTATAGCGATATGCTAATTTCGATTCGTATTGTATTCTGGCCAATGTTCTAAAAAGCCGGTGTAAAACGCAGCCATATTCAATGTCTGATTAACACGGTTATTATAATAATTGTCTTTTCGTTTAATGTAACAATTTTCTAATACTTTTCAGATAAGTTCTCGTGCTTGAGAATTAATTATTGGTTTTTTGTTTTAACACGTGACGAGGAAGCGACCGAAGTCATTTTAATACACAACGACAAAGAACAATGTGAGCGAGGTCGATAAACACGGTCGATGCGGACTCGTGCGTCGTGCAGCGCTACGACTAAGATGGCGCGGGCGATGTGCGGGTATGCAGGGTGACCCCTCCCCCGCGCCTCACCTCATACCCCAATTGCCATGTCGACCTGTCGCGAACTATAGGTAAAACCTGTATCGTGGGTATCAACAACTACGAGGTACTACGGTCCCACAACACCCAGACCTGAAACAAATATTTGTCTGTCACACAAACACTTGTCTCAGTGCGGGAATCGAACCCACGGCCTCTCCTTTCACAGCTGGCTACTCGCCCGCCGCGCCACGGAGGCTGTCGAAATGAATATATTTTTTTCCAAGATGGTTATAAGTATAGTACCGTCCATACTGGTTTATATTGGGGGTTATTGTCACTCGCGTCCGTGGGCTTTACTCTAGTTCCCCTACACGTGACCCCTGGGTAGTGCTAAATGAGTGACACATCTTACTGGTGGTAGGCTTCGGCCGTGGCTAGTGACCACCCACCGGACAAAGCCGTGCCGCCAAACGGCTTGCCGTGTTCCGGCGCGATGTTCGGTGATGCCATTTAGGGAGACGGGTCGGAATAGTTGCTGAATGTAGTTGGGCTAATCTGACGCAAGTTGATAACGCCGCATTGGGAGACTAGTCGTGGAGGGTAGCGGGATCCGAGGCACGGTGCACCGCTGGCCAACCGCAGGTAGTTGGGGGCCCAAGTAGTGTGCTAGCCACACACGAAAGGCTGCCCCGCCAACTGACGAAAAATCCCGGGATGCGCCATCGTGCCGGTCGGCGACCGGATGAGAGGGCCCGATGGACATCCCGGGGAGGCTCGGGCGTCCCCGCAGTCTCCAGACTAGTCCCCCTTCTGTGTGGTATTTCATCTTGTTTCTGAAAGTTAGATGCATAAAGTCTCGTTCCACTGCCGTCTTTCTACCTCCATTCGCTCTTCCAAAATAGCATTAATGAAAAGTAAAACGAATAAGAGAACCTTTTCAACAGCGGCAGCACTCCCTCTCACTAAAAGTGCACCTTACCAAAATCCGAGGATTGCACTCAAATCTCGTCGCGGTCCATCACCACCTGGAGACTGAAAGACCCGCTCTCTTATTCCTCTCAGAGACGCAGATAAGATGTCCGTCTGACGTGGCGTACCTTTCATACCCAGGGTTTACTCTGGAGCACAATTTTAAGCCACATGCGGGTGTGTGCTTGTACGCCCGTGATGACATCTGTTGTCGGCGTCTCCGTTATCTTGAAGATCCCAGATTCTCTGTTATTTGGGTACTGGTGGATACAGGAATTGAGAAAATTCTTTATTCCTGTGTATACCGGTCGCACAGCGGAGATCAGGAGACGACTAGGCTCACAGAGTACCTTAGTGAGGCGGCGGATGCGGCACAAAGGCGGTACCCTTGTGCCCAATTAGTGCTACTGGGGGACTTTAATGCCCACCATCAAGAGTGGCTTTTCCCATACCAGTGTACCGACCATGCTGGGAGAGAAATACGGAAGCTAGCGCTGATGCAAAATCTCACCCAGTTGGTCCAGGTGGCAACAAGGGTCCCGGATGTTGACACGCACACAGCCAATTGCTTGGACCTTCTGTTGACAACTGATCCAGACCGCTACTCAGTGTCGGTTTCATCACCCTTGGGTAGCTCCGACCATTGTCTGGTGAAATCTGTATCTGCCTACTCACCGCCCGATCCCAGCCACCCAGAGGCACCCGGCGGGTGTGGCGATACAAGTCAGCAGATTGGGATGAGATGCGAGCTTTCTTTGCATCTTATCCTTGGCGGCCCATTTGCTTCTCTTCTGAAGACCCTTCAGCTTGCGCGGATGCTGTGACGGATGTGCTGCGTCAAGGTATGGAATACTACATTCCATTCTCCGACGTAGCAATGTCAGGCGGAACTCGCCCATGGTTCGGGGCTGAGTGCGGACGCGCTGAAGCGCGGAAGCATGCGGCATACCTGGCATGGGTTGATGCTCGAAACCGCAAAGCAAAGGACTTGCGCTTAAAGAAGAGAGCATTTAACAAGGCTGCCAAATCATGCAAGAAGGCTCTACGGCAAGCTAGATTTGACCACATAAGCCAAATCGGGAAGAAACTAGCTTCGTACCCAGCGGGTAGTAAAGCGTTTTGGTCCCTGGCAAAATGAGTTGAATCGAACTTCCGTCGCCCCTCACTTCATCCACTGCTGAGACCCGACGGGTCTTTGGCTCACTCTGCTGAAGAGAAAGCAAACTTGTTTGCTTCTCTTTTTGCCGAATCTTCGCGTTTAGATACTGCTGGCGAAGTTGACTGGTTTCAAAGTTACCTGTACGGGCGCCGTCAGCGGGTTCGCCTCGGAGAATCGTATTCTTCGTGGTGCAACACGTCGGCTGGTGTACCTCAGGGTGGTGTCTTATCTCCTCTTCTTTTTTCAATTTTTATTAACTCTATATCACGAAGCCTTACTTCTTCCTACCACCTCTATGCGGACGATCTGCAGCTTTATTGTCAAGCTCCACTCGCTAAGCTTGGTGAAGCTATTCATTCCATGAATAGAGACCTAAGTTTAATATCCGAGTGGAGCAATGCTTATGGTCTTAGGCTCAATCCACTTAAGACGCAACTTATTGTTGTGGGTAGCCAAAGAACAATTTGCAAAGTGGACTGGACACTTCTGCCTAAGGTGATGATTGACGGTGTTCTTATACCTTTTAGCGACACTGTAAAAAACCTTGGCGTTATCATCGACAGCACTCTATCTTGGGTTCCTCAATTAATAGCCATCAGTCGTAAAATGTTTGCTGCTGCTGGTTCACTTCGTAGATTACGTAACTTTCTTCCAATATCCACTAAGATTGCGCTTGCACATTCTCTTCTGCTCCCTATTCTCGATTATGCCGACGCCAGCTACCTTGACCTTACCGAGGCCCAGCTGAATAAACTTGAGCGCCTTCAAAATTTTTGTATTAGGTTTATATTTGGTTTGCGTAAATATGACCATGTTTCTGAATATCGAGACAAGCTCAAGTGGCTTCCTATACGTCGTCGCCGGAATGTTCACATCTTGTCCCTCCTCTACAGTATTCTGTTCAATCCATCCTCCCCGCGCTATCTTCAGGAACATTTTAGTTTCCTACATACTTGTAGTTCTCATTCTCTTAGGTCATCAGAGAATCTAACGCTAAACTTTCCAGCACATAGGACTTCATTTTACGATCGGTCCTTTACTGTGGAAGGTGTAAGATTATGGAATGCATTGCCTATCCATATCAGGCGCTCGTCTACGCTGGAAACTTTTAAATCCCGGGTGAAGACATTCTATCTCTCGCAGTAACGCTACGCCTTTGTTGTATTTCTTTTGTATTATTGGTGTATGAATATGTATGTATGTATTATATATCTATTTAAATGTATGTAATACATGTAAGTTTATTATAATGTATATTTATTTGTAAGTCTATGTATTTGTATGTATTTTTTTGTTACATGTAAGTTTATTATAATGTATATTTATTTGTAAGTCTATGTATTTGTATGTATTTTGTAAGTACCTAAGTATTTCTTGTTATATAAGTTTATTGACAGCACCGCCGTAATTTCAATTCATTTTATTCCTCTCCATGCATGGTTGTCTGGAAGAGATCGCTCTTAGCGATAAGACCGCCAATTTGTAACACCTAAATAAGTTGATACTGTAACCTGTTTTGTATGTTGTGGTGTAAGAATAAAGTGTTATATTATTATTATTTATCGTGTATACTTTGATACTCTCAGCTTTCAGCTGGTTGTTGAGGTTATACTTACGGGTGAAAACCAAGTAAGTATGACCTGTTGGATTTTTGTCTGTCAGTCGGTCTAAGTGCTGGCAAGTGTCAGTGGAGTAGAGTCTGGATGTGGTGTAGTTTCGTCGATCTGCATGAACTTTCGGACTATTCTACAAGTGTTTAAGATAGCTGCTTTCTGTAGTTGGACGTATAATTTTGGGTTCAGATCTATTAATTTTAAGCTATGGTGGAGGTGTTTTGGGATTATACCAGTAGTCGACAGTACTACAGGCACGATGTATACCTTGTCTTGTTTCCATATTCTGCCTATTTCCTCTTTAAGGTCAGTATATTTATGTATCTTTTCTGCTATTGTTTTTAAAATGTTATGTGTGTTGGGTATTGCTATATCTATAATGTAGGTGGTTTTCTTCAATTTATCTATCAATGTAATGTCTGGTCTGTTATAATGTATAGTTTTATCTGAAAGAATGGTGCGGTCATAGTATAGTTTATGAGTGCTATTTTCTAGAATGGGTTGAGGTGTATATTTATAGTAAGGTATTTTACTATCCTGAATGAGTTTATGGTTGAGTGCTAATTTTTGATGGATTATGCTAACTATTTGGTTATGTCGATGTGTGTAGTCTGTCTGTGCAAGGTTTGGGCATGCCCCTGTTATATGTTGTATGTTTTCTGGGTGTGATCTGCATTTACGGCATTTGTCATCTGTTAGAGTTCTATCTTTAATAATATGTTTTCTATAATTTCTTGTATTAATGACTTGATCCTGTATAGCCATTATAAAGCCCTCTGTCTCTGGAAAAAGTGTGCCTATTTGTAGCCATTTGTTGGAAGCTTCTAAGTCTATATGAGTCTGTTCAAGGTCGTGTGGGTGTCTTCCGTGAAGTACTTTAGCCTTCCATACCAGTATCCTATCGCGTTCATAATCATTATTATTAAGATGTGCAATTGTATTAATTAGATCGGATAAATTTAAGGGTGTGTAATTTAGGTCGTTATGAGTTATAGCTTTGTGGATATCACTTGTATTCGCTTTGTTATGAAAAAATGATTTTAATTTGTGTATCTGTTTCTGCCATAGCGCTTGTAAATTTATTAGTCCCCTGCCTCCTTTTAGTCTTTTGATTGATAATCTCTCAATGGCAGATTTGGGGTGCAGATAATTGTGTCTCGTCAAAGTTGTCCTAGTTTTGCGTTCTATATTGATTATATCAGTCTTACTCCATTTTATGATGCCGAAAGAATATGTTAAGAATGGGATTGCAAAAGTGTTGATGGCTTTGATAAGGTGTTTGCTTGTAAGCTGGGTTTTGCATATGGCTATTATCCTCCTATTATATTCCCTTAAAAGTATCTGTTTTGTTGCCGTGTGGTGAATGCCTTTTAATTCGTTGTAGCCTAGATATTTATACAAATCGTTTGGTTCCATTGCTGAGATGGTTTCTGTCTCATTGATTTCATAGTCACCAGGCTGGATTTTACCTTTAACTATGTGGAGTGTTTTGCATTTATCCAAACCAAATTTCATATTTATGTCTTTACTAAACTCTGCTGCGGTATTTATAAGCTTTTTCATTTGTTTGTCAGTATTTGCATAAAGTTTTAGATCGTCCATATAAATTAGATGTGATATTATCGTTTCTGTATTAGTGTATTTAAGATGATATCCAGCCTGGCAACCACGAAGCAGCCTAGACAGCGGGTTTAGGGCAAGGCAGAACCATAAGGGGCTCAGAGAATCACCTTGGTAAATTCCTTTCTTTATTGCTATTAACCTAGTAGTTATTAAGGTACCATTATTGTTTAATCGTATCATTGTTTTCCAGTGGGACATAATATTCTTAAGGAAGGTGACAATTTGAGGATTAATTTTGTATATCTGTAAAATTCTAAGTAACCAGCTGTGTGGAATGCTATCAAACGCCTTTTGGTAATCAATATATGTACAATGTAAATTTCTTTTGTGACTTGTTGCATGTTTGTGGACAGTTGAGTCAATTACCAATTGTTCTTTGCACCCCATGTGCCCCCGCCTGCACCCTTTTTGTTCTTCAGCAAGTATATTGTTATTTTCAACGTGTTTATTGATTTTGAATGTAATAGTAGATGTGAGTATTTTGTATAAAGTAGGCAAACAAGTGATGGGTCTGTATTGTGAAGGTAGTTGTGTTTGATGATTTTTTGGAAGTAGATATGTTATTCCTTTTGCTATGAATTCTGGTATCTGTTGTTTCCCTAATATGATTTTGGTAAAATTTTTAGCTATAATATTATGAAGAATTAAAAGTTTTTTATACCAAAAGTTATGAATTTTATCTGCTCCAGGTGATTTCCAATTATGCAGTTTATTTGTGACAGTGCTAACATCTTCTATTGTGATATCTTCGAATTTCATTTCCTCAATTGATTGCCACTTTTCTTCTTCCGCTACTATCCATTTAGCTTCGTCGTTGTGTGATAAATTAGTTTCCCATATATTTGCCCAGTATGTTTCAATGTCTTCAGCTTTAGGTACTTCAATGTTACATTGAGTATTAATGCTTTTATTGCTGTTCAAATTTCTATAAAATATTTTTTCTTTGTTGGCGAATAGTTGATTATCTTTTTTCCTCTGAAATGCTTTTTTATATCTTGCTAGCCTACTAGCTTTGAGCTTTAGTTTCTGTTTTAATGTGTCTAGAAATTCGTCCGGGCTTTTATTCTCTTTATCATATTTACTGTGTACATTTGTTTTTGCGAATATTTCATTTACTGTTTTGACTACTTTTTTAGATCTATTTTTGTTAATATATTGTGTTAGTCTACCTATGTTAATCCTTAATTGTTCTATATCTTTTTCTAAGCGAATTTGCCACGGGGGCTTACAAACATTCCTAACATATAAATTTTGTGGGCTGTTTTCGACTTTGTAACCTAATTCCTCAGATATTACAAGAGCTGTGCAATATATAAGAGTTTGAATGTCGTTCATCATAGAGTCTTCAGAGAAGAATTGATGCAGTATTGTATTATTGAACAAATATAATAAATTGTTAAGGTGTTTACTATATTTTAGTTTTGGTAAGTTTGGTCTGGCTATTGGGTCCATTCCGGAGTATTTGACTAATGTAGTCTGTAACTTATCAGATAATTTATCCGTTAGAGTGTTAGACACAGGAGTTATATTTAAGATTTCAATGTCGTTTTCTATAAATGTTCTAATTGATTCAGTTTGTGTTGATATGTGAGAAATGTTGTTATTATCTATTAAGTGTGTATCAGAAGAGAGATGTAATGCTGTTGAAGGTGGTGTAATTTGTATTAATGATTGTGCTGGAGTGGGCCTCACTAGTGTATTTTGTCTTGTGTTTATTGACATGTCATGAGTAACTGCTTGGGATAGCTCGGTTTGTACTTCTTCTTTAATTCTATTTAAAACTGCTTCAGAAAGTAATTTATTTTTTACAATGACTCTTCTCTGATCTGATATTCTTTGTTGTGTTACATTGATTTCTGGGTATTGATTTGAAAAAAGTTCATGCAGTGTTTGCCTATATGTTGTCATATCAGTTTCTAATTTAGTGATACGGTAGTAAGTACGCATGATAAACATATTCACTTCTGCAGTCCATTTCATGCGTAACCTTGTCTTTCCAGCTTTAGTGGACGCGGGTAAAAAGGTATTAACCTCCCGCGTAACATCTAAAGTGGGTATTGGTGGTGTGAAGTCCCTAGAATCTTCATCTGTCGTACTTGGTGCGTACGATTCAGTGCTGGGACTATATGGTCTATGTACTATTGATGATGTTGGGCTTTGAGTTCTACTGTCAGTCTGTCTGAATTGTGTGTTGGCTGTAATATCTTCGGGTAACCCGGTGGGAGCCCGCCTATTCAACTCCTCACCGCTGACGGATCGTATGCTGAAACACCCAGCGTCAGCTCCAGGTGTGCCCCGGCGATCGCCCCCGGGAAGCGGCCCTCTCAGTTTCTTTTTACTACGAGTCTCCATGTTTAATGGGTGTTACCAGTGCCTTGTTAGCCATGTTAGTTGTGTGTTCATGTGTCCGCCCCCCACGTGGACCAGATGGTCGGTCCGGACGTAAGGCTGGATTTTAGGGGGCTTATTATTATTATTATTATTATTATTATTACCTCCTAGTCTACCAGTTTGCGAGACACATATGTCAGAAATTCGCATTCGTCAGACTGAGGTAAGAAGAACGCTGCGTAATCTGGACGTGAATAAAGCCAATGGCCCAGATGGGATTCCAGCAATTGTACTGAAAACTTGGGCGCCTGAGCTCTCTCCTATTTTGACTCGCCTGTTTCGTCTCTCTCTGGTCACTGGACAAGTGCCTAAAGCCTGGAAGCAAGCTAACGTGCAACCTGTGCCCAAAAAAGGTAGTCGTGCTGAGCCTGCCAACTATAGGCCCATCTCGGTTACGTCCATACTTTGCAAAAGTATGGAACGTGTACTGAATGGCAGGCTCATGGCATACCTAGAAGCGAATGACCTCCTAAGTGACCGACAATACGGATTTCGCCGAAACCGGTCAACTGGAGACCTTCTAGCGTATGCCACTCACATCTGGAGCGAGGCCATCGAGAAGCATGGGGAAGCGCTTGCCGTTTCACTTGATATCTCGAGGGCCTTCGACAGAGTGTGGCATGATAGCCTCTTAAGCAAGCTTCCATCATATGGCTTGCCTACTGGGTTATGTGCTTGGATATCGGACTTCCTGAGGGAACGATTGATTCGAGTGGTCATTGATGGCTGCTCCTCCGATCTACCTCAGGCCGGGGTACCTCAGGGGTCCGTACTTTCTGCGACTCTATTCCTGCTACACATCATCATGATCTGCTTAAGCCCGGTACTTTTGGGTACGCTGATGACAGCACAGTGGTAGAAAGTTACATATCTAATGCACGAACCAGTGGAGTGCAAGTCCAGGCCCTCAGGGAGGCCTTGGTAGAACGCTTGAACTTGTTGATTGGGGCGATGCCAACCTGGTCAAGTTTAATGCCACTAAGACCCAGGCTTGTCTATTCTCTGCTAAACGGAGTCCCTTCGAACTGACTCCTACTTTCAGAGATGTGTCCGTACCGATAACTGACCACCTAGAGATTCTTGGTGTAACTTTGTCTCCAACTCTCAGTTTTGGCTCCTACATTGAGCATAAAGCTCAATTGGCTGCCAAAAAGCTGGCTATCCTTGCGAAGGTGAGACGGTACTTCACGCCGGGACAGCTCCTTGATCTGTATCAAGCGCAAGTCCGGTCGTGCATGGAGTACTGCTCTCATCTTTGGGATGGATCAGCCAAGTACCAGCTTGAGGCATTGGAGGCAATCGAGAGACGCGCCAAGAGACTCATAGGCAACGATTCCATAGTCGAGGCAAGGCTGCAAAGCCTTGAACACAGACGTAAAGTTGCTAGTTTATCGGTATTTTACCGGATACATTTCGGCGAGTGTGCCTTGGAATTACATAATTTAATTCCCCCAACCCCTTTCCATCATCGGACGACAAGAGACTCGGCGAAGCGTCATCGATACATGGTTGATATTCCACCAGTGCGCACGAAGCGTTTTGCTAGTACATTTATCATGCGCACCGCTAGAGAGTGGAACTCTTTGCCGGAGTCTATATTTCCCGAAAATGATGACCTGGGTATCTTCAAGTCAAGAGTGAATAGGTATCTTCCAGGCAAGCGTGCTCCACCGTAGACCACATCATCACTTTCCATCAGGCAAGATAGTGGTCAAACGCAAGCCTATTACGATTAAAAAAAATATATATATGTTATTCTCATGTTTACGCGATTACAAATTTTAGGGGATTTGATAAAGCCCTAATCAAGACACTGTAACCTATTTCTGCGTAAATCGGACTAAAAAAAAATTTATGAACTGAGGGTAGAAACCGTTACACTATCTTTTGACGACATAGAACTCAGTCCGCCGCGTGACCATGAAGGCTGTAAAGCTTTAGAAACATCGGGACTAATGAGTACAAGAATAATTGTCTAATATAAACATAATCATTATGTGGCTAAATATAATGTAATTCTTACCAGTATAATAGTCTTGAGATGTATTCGGTTCTATAATTGGTACTAGATAGGAAGGTTCCCCAAGATGGGACTGAAAACAAAAAATATAAATGATATATTATGGTTTCTTATGTTTACGCGAATATTATACATTAAAATAAAACTAATTTTAGAGATTCTATCGCGGTTCACCAGAGTCCGCCCCGTGACCATAAAGGCTGTAAAGTCTTTCGAAACGTCGAGATTAAAAAAGTTAAATAAACCGCGATAGAATCCGTAAAAATAGTTTTATTAATAATTGATATATTCACAAGGAGAAACAGAAAGACACAGTCGACTCTCGATAAATTGACACTCAAGGGACCAGAGAAAAAAATCAATTGCCGAGAGTTCCAATAAGATAATAAGGAGTTTAAATAAGCAAGAGGGAGGGGAAAGAAAATCTAAAAATCTACAGCATTTTAATAAAACTAGCGTACCTTACTGGAATAATATTCTTGTAGCAAGGAATCAGGTTTTTCTTCTGGATCAGTTTTGATCTGGGCCGGGATGTTGTCACATGTAGTCTCCGGCGGTAAGAACTGTTCGTACTCTTTCTTGACTCTGCAAGAAGCATAATGGTAATACAGGCTTTGCATTAAAGGTAACTACTACGACTACTTGTAGTGTAGTTACTTTTTTTTTATCCTGGCAAGGCATAGTGATCACACTCTACCTGATAGTAAGCGTAATGCCGTCACATTATATAATAATATACTATATATCGGAGTATGAAGAAAATAAATTGAATTAAATAGTCCAGTAACGCCATCTATTGAAAATAAATATCAATTGACATATGACAGCCCGCCATTTTTTTGACAACACAATGTAAAAATATTATTATTGGAAGACTGGTGGATTTTGTTAATTATTGAACTAAATAAGTAAAAAGTGTAATTATCAACTGATGTAAATCGTGATATGTTTAAAAAGAGCAACCAAAGATTTTATAGCCAGGATCTTTCCTATTGGATGACTGCATTCCGAACTGGTGGTAGCTTAATAAACCATAAATTGATGAACGTGAGTTATTTCTACTGAACTATCGTACCATGAGCATTCTACTATATCTGAAGAGGAAAGAGGGACAAATAAATAACCCTCATAGACATGGCCTATGCTGACGTCATGACCTCTGCCATCTGACCACAACACACAGTCACCCGGATATATATATACCTAGTCAGGTCATAAATTCTGTCACATGTTTAATATAAAATAATTGAAACAAGTTTATTCATTATGTAACCATTTATATACCAAAATGAACTTAACAAAACATAGATTCTTATGACACTAAAGTTTATTCAAAATGACCTCCGTGATTTTGAATACAGGCCTTCAATCTGCGCGGCCAGTTGTCTATCGCAGCACGAACGAGGTCCATGTCAATATCGGCGGCTGCCTTAATCAAGGATGTCTTGAGTGACTCCAAATTGGGATGAGGCTTTGAGCACCCCTTTTCCTCCAAGTGTTGCCATATCTTGTAATCTAACGGATTCAAATCTGGACTGGAGGAGGGCCAGTCTTCGTGCCGGATGAAGTCGATTTCACGCGCCGCCAGCCAGTCTTGTGTGCTCTTCGCTCTATGAGCTGGCGCCGAATCTTGTTGGAATACCCAGTGCCTGTTATTGAACATGGTATGAGAAACAGGTTCCACAAGGTTCGTCAGGACTGTATTTTGATACACAACTGCATTCGTTTTTACACCTTTCTCACAAAAATGTACCTCTGTTAAGCCCCAATAAGAAACTCCCAACCATACCATGAGCGAGGATGGAAAATGACCTCGTTGGACACGCGGAATACGGTTGCTCGCTTCTTCACTACTGTGTGCGTACACCTTATCATTTTGTTTGTTGTAGCTCTCTTCTACGGTAAAAATTTTTTCATCTGAAAAAAGAATTTCCCGATATTTTTTTCCCGCGTACCGCTTCAACAAAGCGCGGCATCTCTTCAGTCTCAGGTCCATTAGACGAGCATTCAAACGATGTCCTGTTTTTCTTCGATATGCCCGAAGCCCTAAGTCTTCATTTAACACCCTTTTCACCGTGGTTTTGCTTAACCCCATCTGAAGGGCCAACAGTTTCTGCTTACGTTTGGGATTTCTTTGAATTCGCGCCTTCACAGCTTTTATCACTGCTGGAGTCCTAACAGACCGAGGGCGACCACTTCTTGACCTGCCATCTACACTAGAGTCTTCATTGTATCGTTTGATGGTACGATAAACGAATCTTTTGGTTATATTCAAATTTTTCAGTATGTCAAAAATTTGAATTGGCGCGTAACCGCAACGATGCAACGCAATTACTGCAACACGGTCTTCTTTAAGCGTCCACTCCATATTTAAAAATGAGTAAAATTCTAAAAAGTATTCATTTTTATTTTCATGAACAATTTGAAATTCGAATTCAATAAACTTTTTTGTGGCCAGCATTCTAAAATAAAAGTTTTTACTGTGTGACAATACTTATGACCTGACTGTGTATATATATTATATATTATTATATACAGTATCGAGTAGCGAGAGACTGACACGTCACTATTATAAAAATCAATACCACCTGTACACAAGCCCAGACACTCAGCAATACGTCCATAAATGAACTGATCTGCCTCGGTGGCGCAGTTGTAATTGCGCATGCGTTACGACTGCTGTGCTGAGGTCTCGGGTTCGACCCCGGGTCGGGTAAAGTGATATTGGGTTTTTCTATTTAGAAATACTCAGTATCAGCACGGAGTCACGGAGTCAGAATTGTGCCCCGTATGGCGATAGGCTCAGCCCCTATCACATTGTGGGGGCGTAATGAATTCGACGAATAGTGGGTGTAGTGGTTACACCTCTGCCTACCCTTTCGGGGACTACAGTCGTGAGTGTATATGTATGAACTGATCTATTTATAGGTTGTTGTCTAACTCAATTTATGATTAGGATGAATAAAAAAATTTATTAATTCTAGCAATATTGATAAAAATGATTTCAGTATAAAGATAATACACTGCACTATGATTCATCCGCTATCAATGCGGTAAATACCATTTTCAATCGATTGACAACATGCATATAAAATATTATCTACTGTTAATCTACAAATAATGTTACAAAATATGTAATTAAGGCTGTATTTTTTTTAAATACAGTTAACATATTTATTTTTTAAACAGATAAAGGCCTCATACATAATTAAAGGCCTGTATTGCCAAAATGAACATTTTCACGTGTAGAATTTTTTTATTATGCGTCTCGACAAAATTTGTAAAAAATAATATTTTGTAATTGCTTGGTCTTTTTTAGGCTTTATTATTATTATTATTTAAACTGCCAGTAACAGTAACTGGAACTCTGAATAAAATAATATTGTCTTAAGTAGTGGATGCCACGAAAAACGACACTGGGTCACAAATCGTCGTCCTCCCGGAAAAGCAGCGCCACCTATCGGGAACAATTATGTTTTCAAATCATCACAGAACCCATTGAAACATACACACAAAATTTAATCCAAATCGATCCAGCCGTTTAAGAGGAGTTAGGTGATAAACGCATGTACCTACACAAGGATTATGTATATAAAGATTTTCACACCCATTTAAACTTGCCTGGTAAAAGCTGTGTATATGTAATTGGTACGTATGATCAAAAATATTATTACTTAATATATATTTGCTGTTGGTTTTTTTTTTTTTTTTATCCTGGCACGGCAAAGTGACCGCACTGTACCTGATGGTAAGCACAGTGCGGTCCAAATAGAGTACTGAGTAGCGAGAGACGATCTATCCCCCACTACTCAACACACTCATGCCGGCCTGCTTCTTCACACTACGCCATGAGCAAGAAGGTGAAGAAGGGGTCGAGGGTCTAGTTTCAGAGTACTAAGAAGGCCGCAAAATGGCCATTGTACCCCAACTCCAGACCCCCGACAAAAACCGGATGTACACTGGCTGATCCCGGAACGCGACACACTTGCGTGTGCCACTATGGCGGGTTTTTCGCCCTGTGTACGGTGGTTGCTATCCGGGCGGATACGAATATCCTACCACCAGCTAAAGGTTTACCTATACCTAAATAAACGTACTGACAGTTATCGTGGCGCAGTAGATGAGTATCCGGCTATTAAACAATGCCTCGGGTTCAATGCACACCGAGAGAAATGTTTGTGTGACAGACAGATATTTGTTTCGGGTTTGGGTGTTGTGACTTCAAAAAAAGGAGGATGTTCTCAATTTGTTGGAATCTTTTTTTATGTATGTTAGGTACCCGATTACTCGAAGTCGCCTTGACCGATTCGAGAAATTGTTTTTTTGTTTAAAAGGGTATACCCCAGGTCCCATTGGCACCAAATCAGGATCCCACCATCAGGATCTCAGAAAAATCGAGGGCAAGCTTCAAATTTTATAGGGACGCATAATTTGTTTTTTATTGAAGTCGGTGTACTTTTTATGAAACTTTTTACACTAACAAGTCTCACCCAGACAAAGCCGCGAAAAAAGCTATTTAATCAGGACATAAAGATATCACAATTCCCATATTCGCTTATCATTCGCCGATCCCTAAAAATCTCTTATCAATTCAATTTATGTATCTAATCTTTGTGGTTTTTTTTATCTTCTACCACTTATTGTTAACAAACCGGCATCGTGTGTTGTGCTAAACAATAAAAATGTGTTGTGGAGAATTTATTGCTAAATATGTCCTGTTCCTATCAAATTTGGTGTTCGCAGTATGTATAAATAATTAACTGTTACACTTAGGATAAGGAACCGTTAAGACCCTTAATAAAAAAATAAAATAAAATTAGCAGAAAAAAACAGAAAGATTTTCAGCAGACCGGCATGATTGTGTCGAGTAGAGACGTATAGTTATATCTCGACTAAATACTCTAATTGGACGGCACTGCGCTTACCATAGATGCAGTGTGGTCACTTTGCCGTGCATTTTTTTTATAAAGTAACGAGAAACAATCTACCCGTCCCTACTCAACACAATCATGCCGGTCTGCTGTCTAGCTTCTTGACACTACGCCATGGAGCAAGAATGTGGAGAAGCGATCTACTGTCTGAGTACTTAGAAGGCCGTAATACGGCCAAATATCGTACCCTAACTCTAGAACCCCGACAACCGGATGTACACTGGCTGACCCAGGAACGCGACACACTTGCGTGTGCCACTATGGCGGGTTTTACACTCTGTACTGTGGTCGCTATCCGGGCGGATATGAATATCCTACCACCTGCAAATTATATAATAAATTAATTTATTTTTCAGCTCGCAGGCCTGGCTGTGCTCGGTCTAGGCATAGCAGTACTATTACAAGTGGGAGAGATCCAAGATATTATACCTATCAATATTATTCCTATAAGTTTGATAGTACTGGGGGCTGTAGTATTCCTTATCGCATTCCTAGCATGTTGCGGAGCTATAAAGGAGTCACGATGCATGCTCATTATGGTGAGTGTTTATATTTGTTTCATTCTCTCTTTTAAAAAAAATAGAAGGCAAAGGGTCCACCGTGCAGCCTTGTCTGTGGTATTTTTTTTAAATCTGACCTGAAATTGTTTTCTTCTTCTCTTGTTTCTATAATTGACAGGTCAGGGAAGCCAGGTTAAAAGACCAAAGCCATGTCTGTGGTTTTTCTTCGTTTAAAAGGGCAAAGCCATGTCCGATATTTTTTTTTCTAAAGGCCGAAATTTAAATTGTTAAATTAGCAGAAGAATGCCAATTTCATTAAACAATATTTTAACTAATAAATTAACAAGGCAAACGAATTATAATCATACAGCCTACATTGTAATGAAAATGTCGATGAATTATGAAATGAGCAAATGAATTAAAGCTACATATATTAGCGTTGTCTCATTAGTGTTCAAATAATCAGGCAAAGGAATTTACATCCTTACAGTCTTGTGTGGTGCCTTCAAGTGTTGCACAACACGATAGATATTGGGTTTTTTATCTAGAAATTCTCAATATAAGCCCGGAGTCTGGAATTTGTGCCCGGTATGGCGATAGACTCGCCCCCTGAGTCTATCGCACATTATGGGACCGAAAAATTCGGCGAAAAGTGGGTGTACTGGTTACACCTCTATGTATATTTTTCATATATTACAGTACTCAGTGTGTATGGCGCTACTCGCCGCCTTGAAGATCTACTTGTCTGTGGTTATATTTGGTTATCTTGATGCCGCGCAAGATACAGTGATTGAATGGTTAACTACAGCTTTCAACGCATCTGAATTGAGAGAGGCGTTCCACGTACTGGAGTCTTTGGTAAGTCATTCTCAAAGCTGAATCCATAAACCTGACTTCCTTATAAACCTGCCTAAGTCAATTACAGTTTTAAAACATGCGACGTCTCGGAAATACCCATGATCTATACCACACTTAACTTTTTACTTGAGTCGTATTTATTTGAATAATATTTAAACTAATAGTAAACTTATAAAATATTAAAATACATTTTAGATCAGCGATCTATATGTACTACGTACTAAATGCGGCGACTAGAACAAACATTATGTTCCACCGAGTCGCGGTGTATACACTGCACCGACGTTAGTCTGCTTCATGCCACCTAAGAATGCACACCACATTGCATCTTCCAGTGTCGAGTCAATTTTAGTTATTTGTAGCGACATTCCCGAACAAATCTGCCTTAAATTAATTTACAGTGAAATTGTTAATAGTATATAAGGTAAATAACATAATTATAGTTTGTCCCGTTTTGGCGCGCGGAAAGTCCCGTTCGAGAGAAAGTGACGGGAGTTATAACTTCCAAATAGTTCTTAGTAAAATGAATAGATGGCATTAGTGGGCGGACAAGGTTTTTGGAACATCTTTTTTCTTCGACAGTTCGTGTCTATAGAATATAAGTCAATGTTTTAGATAAATAAAAAAATTGCTAGTGTATTTAACAGCCAATTGGTTCGCTACCTGGAGGATCACTCGTTGATCAGTGACAGACAATACGGGTTCCGTCATAATCGATCAACGGGTGATCTTCTAGCGTTTGTATTACATCACTGGGGCGAGGCGATTGACAGGCATGGCGAGGCTCTGGCTGTGAGTCTCGACATAGCCAAGGCGTTTGATAGGGTCTGGCATCGCGGCCTTCTCTCCAAGCTCCCGGCATACGGTCTGCCCGACAAGCTGTGCAAGTGGATCTCCGGCTTTCTGCATGAGCGTAGAATACGTGTCCTCGTTGATGGATACGCTTCGCAGCTCATGTCAGTAAATGCAGGAGTACCACAAGGTTCTGTGCTTTCGCCCACCTTGTTTATTCTGCATATTAATGATATGTTGTCGCTTGGCAACATTCATTGCTATGCAGATGACAGCACGGTTCATGGGCGTTATTGCAGCAAGCCTCCTGGTTGCCGGGCGGATACTGAGAGGAGACGCGAGGATCTTGTCATTGAGCTCAACCAGGCCTTGGATCTCATATCATCATGGGGTACCAGGAATCGGGTTGAGTTTAATGCCAAGAAAACCCAGGTGTGCGCGTTTTCGTGCAAGAAATCCCCGTTTTCTCCCATCCCCGTTCTTCAGGGTGTTCCACTCGCAATGCGGAATGACCTTAGTGTCCTAGGTATGGATATCCGCTGCGATCTTAATCCAAGGAGTCACATCGAGGGCGTAATATCCGCCACTTCCCGCAGGGTCGGAATCCTGAACAGGGTGCGGCGGTTTTTCACGCCCGGTCAGCTCTACCGCTTATATAAAGCGCAAGTGCGGCCGGGAATGGAATACTGCTCGCACCTCTGGGACGGTTCCGCAAGGTACCTTCTCGATGCCTTGGATGGGTTGCAGCGGCGGGCCATCCGCATTGTGAATGATGCAGACATGAGTAACAGCCTGGAGCCGCTACAGCTGCGTAGGGATATTTCCTCGCTTAGCGTGTTCTACCGTCTGTATCATGGCGAATGCTCTGAAGAATTGTTTGATCTTATCCCATCCTCTCCCTTCCATACCAGAACCACGCGTACTGGATTGCGGAGCCACAGCTTCGTGGTATCTACTACCCCGGCCCGAACTAAGAGGTTCGCAAACTCGTATTTTTGCCGCACCATCAAGCTGTGGAACAGTTTGCCAGCTACCGTGTTCCCTCCTTCCTATGATCCTGGGTCCTTTAGGCGTAGTGTGAAGAAGCTAAACAGCAGGCCGGCATGATTGTGTTGAGTAGCGAGGGATAGACTGTCTCTGGCTACTTGATACTCTATCTGGACGGCACTGCGCTTACCATCAGGTGCAGTGTGGTCACTTTGCCGCGCCAGAATAAAAAAAAAAAAAAATTGACGATGCTATGTATTTCATGTATACATAAGCTGATATGTTTTCTGTTATTTTTTTTTATTGACATCATAAGGGCTATATAATTGCCTACATAAATAAACGATTTAATTTTCAGAACCAGCGCCAACTCTTCTGGTATTTACATTTATATTTTGACACTTTTCGTCCCCCAGTTCGAATGCTGTGGAACAGTGGGTTCCTCGTCGTACGACGGCCAGCCCCTCCCGCCATCATGTTGCGCAAACCCCATTAACAACACTTGCAATGCACCAGACTCATTTGTCGGCTGCAATATGCGAGTTACAGACTATTTTGAAACCTTCGGCGAAGCTATTGGGGCGATTTTGATCGTTATTATATTGATTGAGGTGAGTGACACATGACGTTAAGGAGTTAGTTTGGCGACAGTTGTGCCGATTCTATTGTTAATAGTTTATTTTCAATCTTATTATATTATGATTTTGGCGCCCCCTGAAACTGCCACCCGGGGCAGGTGCCCTAGATCCGGGGCTGTATACACTGTCCCTGGGCATAGGTCTCTACTAATGAGAGTGGCCTGATGACGTTACATGTACTTGACGGTAGGCAGCGGATTTGCTGTGCACTTTTTTTTATGAAATGAAACTTCTTTCGTGATTTGAAACTCGAAGAAACGAAAAACCGACAGTAAAAAGAGACAAACAAGTAAATCTATAGGAATAAGCCTAAGAGAGAATGAGAGAGAGTGGGATCGAGTCGGATCCGCTGAGATCGATTGTTCCATTCCACAGGGCGGGGGCTTTGCTGTGCCATGGCACTTCAGAAGTCTATGGGCGGCGGTGACTATTCACCACCAGGTGGCCCGTCTGCTTGTCTGCCTATCCAGGCAATAACACTCGAGTAATTTAAAAATAATGAAATGTTTGAAACATCATTCATTAGAAAACTAAATTGAGTTTCTTGGAACATATATAATACGAAACCTATTTTGACAGACTAGAACTTGATTTTAATGATCTTGATCTATTTCGAAGATTCAGGATTACGTTACCATGTGTGAATTATATAATTGAAGTGTAAAATTGCAGAGGAATAGAGCCATTCTAGTCATTAATATAAAGAAATAAAGGAGAATTGACATAAAATAAATTTTAGAAACAAATTAAATAAATTGAATCTAAAGAAATTGCAATAACAATCAATTAAACTTACGTCACGTAACGATGATGATGATATTGGTGTCTTCCTTTCCGAATGGCAAAGGGCTGGTTGTATATACTATATCTATGGTGCTATGGCCAGCCGAGTAATGTCATGTGAATTCCCGCGAAAAAATGTAATATTTTCGTTGGCAAAGAAACAATATCACATACAGCCTTGACAGCCATTACTATTTAATATATTGCCACTCTTACGACGATAGAATTAGATTTATATACTTTATATTAATTTATTCCAGGTGGCGCTCATCATTATTGCGAGTTTCTTTTCATACAGAATATCAAAGAAACAGAAAAACATTTCTTAGTTACGAATTAATTCTTAAAATATGTAAAAATTGGATGCAGGGAAATAAAATTAATATAAACGAGTGCTGTCATCAGATACACCCATGGATTTGTGTGTAATTTGAAAATGTGAATATTGAAAAATCTGAACTCAAAAGAATAATGTGGAGGAAAGTTACTTAAATTTTTGATATATAGATCTAAAAAAATATTCATATTCAGCTGTTTCCTTGGCTTAGTATTTTTTAATAACATATTTATTATATAATATTCTATTGTCAATATTTAAATAATTCACTTGTATGTAATTTTATGTTCCTGTTAATTTCACAATAAGTTTTACTGTGTCAGACTTCTTGTTTTGATCTTGGATTTATTATTTTTGTATTATTAAATATTTTCTAAATACTTCTGTGTTTTTCTGTGACATTCAAAAACAATATGGAGACAGATTTGCTTTTGTGCATCGTAAAATAAGAAAAATTCCTGGATACCCAGCTAAATTTAGGGAACATAGTAAAAAAATGAAACAATCACTCAAAAGAAACAAAGCTATGAATCATTATATTTAAAAAAATCATATGCAATAATTTTAACAAAAACTTTCACGTCTATTCATTTTTTGAAGAGCAATTTTAGAAGTTAAGGCTAAGATATATCAATGCAAAATGACAGTCAAAAGTTGGTATATATTGTCTAAGAAAAAACAAATTAAGCTATAGTGGGATGTCTGGCAGATGTGAAACATCGAAATTATTTTGTAGAAATAATGAGCATAAAAGCATTCCATGTCACTCAGACCAGAAAATAAACATTTATCTCAGTATGGGGTTGGAATGCCACCTACCGTTTCTCAGCTAGCTCATTGCACCATTGAGCCTGTCACATATCAAAATATGCTCAAAAATTAAGTTGAACATTGACCAATATCATCATAACTTATATGTTATACCATTAAGAACCTGATTAGTATGAATTACAGGATGGAGTGACATGGAAACAATACTAAACAGCTTAATTTCAGGGCTGACCTGGTGCTATACTTTTATAAATCTGCTCTCTAATAAATTAGAAACCATTCAAGTTTGGTGCAGTAGGTAATTGTCAGATGTTAAATAAATAACAGCCAACAGTCACACACAACAACAATCACACACTAAGATACGGGGACCCAACACAAATATCTGTCACACATTTGTCTCGGTGTGGGAATTGAACCCACAGCATCTCTTTTTACAGCCATATAAGTGTTATGAGGGGATAATAGAAATAGGATAAACAATTAGTTGTAATGTTACTAGTCTGAATTGCTACTATGGTGCAGTCACGGGAAGAATATATTAAGATATTCTTGCACTCTTGTCCATACCAAAAATTATAATACATAATTGGGACCTCATTTTTGAATAAATTTTAATTAACAGGACAACGATAACTTATCAAAGGAATCAAAGATCATGGAAATATTTTTGGTTCATGCGAAAAAAATTAAATACCAGAAATATGTGGAATAATTCTAATTAGAAGTTTTGTGAACATAATGTTATAATTATATTTAATTCCCTATAAAGAGTAAAAAAAGTCGCGGGCATCAGGATGTACGCGATAAAACATCAACTAATGTTAGTGGGCCAAATAAAATTGGTAAATACGTCAACCTTTTTTTTTTATTTGGACACTCGGTATAATACGGTACAAGCACAATAATATTACGAACACTACACTCACTTGGATACGTTGGTATCAATATCTATTTCCATCTTGATATTAACGAATTCGGGGTTTTGAGCCAAGCCATCGTCAGTCGATCTTGGATTTCCATTTTCTATTTCCAATGGAGACTCCGATAGAGGTTCGATCTTGATCGTAATGTTAGGGTCGTATTCAGATGACATTTTTGTTGAATTGTAAAATATACGAATAATATAATTCTACGTCAAAAACTGCATAATCTTTTCTTTAGTTCCGATTTTTTGCAATTTCTAATACCGCTAGTTGTTAGTGACGTTTGGTACAGTGCTGTCAGGTAATCAATCAAATATTTATAGATGATACTAGGGTTTCAATTCTCAATTCAATATAGTCGATTAACCCCTCCAGCCGGGAGGCAAATTTTGACAATCTAAATATGTACCTTAGATGACGTAAGCGTAAAACGCGGGAATCTCAAACTTCGGAGGCAGTATTATGGTACATAGTCCATAAAAATAGTTATACTATATGAAACTTCGTTCTCTAAACGGCATAAGAAAACTAAAGGGTATTTATAACTACATTGTATTGTGATACCCACAAAACAAACTCGACATTACGACTTTTAGTAAATTGCGAAAATTGCGGAATTGCGTAATCGTATGTTGAGCGACTTGTTGTTGGAATAATATAAATTATAACTATATTTTTTATGAATAGTCTAATTTATTTCATGTACAAGAGACACGCTAACAAAAAAACAAACCTTTCTTTTGTCCTGCTCGGGTTATGTGAGCAAAAAAAGGGCCTTGAAATAACCACTCAGTCTCAGATTACGTCAAGTGTTTACGATTTGTAAACATTTTTTTGTTATATTGCGAGCGCTGACCGACCCTAATAATAAACAACAGATCATTATTTGACATTGTTTTCTATAGTTGTGAAAGAATTATCAACATTTACTAAGTAAAAACGGATATACTATGACAATTTCAAATGTCTATTTTCAAGGCCTAAGCTACCTACATACTTTACGTAAACATTATATTATCATGATAAATACTCAATATAGTATATTTATAGTAAATTGCTATAATTTACACTTAGAATAAATAACAAAATGGTTGAAAATAAAAATATAGATTTTCTTCGAACACGTACTTTATTTACGACTAGTAATGTGCCGCTGTTGCCCAAGTGTCTTATCGATGCTTATCGATAAATCAGAACAAAGTCTAGGTGTAACTTTATTATTATTTTGTACAAAATAAAAAACAGAGTTGTGTATATTATTTCTTTACATTTTGTTGTTGTTGTAAATGAATAAATAGATGTTTAGAACGGAAAGTTTGTTTCAATTCGTGTTCCCAAATAGTGCCTTATATCAATTACACAGGTTTACATAATTTGAAACATGTACATAGTGGCAACATATAATGTCTTGAGTTGAAAATACAGAATATTACTAAAAACAAAAAAAATAAACGCAACAAAAACAATCCGCATAAAGGATACCTATTGCCAAACAGCTTGTAAAAACTAGCTAAATCCTCTCTGCGCCGTTGGACTAGGAATGGTAAGCCTTGAAACAATTTACCGCACACAGCGGTATATGACAAGACTCACATTCGAATGGTGTTGTTTTGTTTCTGTGCCCCGCCCGCACGCACATGAAACATTTCTTCCTGACTTGGCGATTCCTCACCGGCCCACTATCTGTAATTATATATTTAGGCCAGTGTGAGGAATTACTTGACAATCGGGATATATCCATATGTCTATGCGAGCGACGCTCCGGACCCAAACGACACACGGGAACGTGAGAGATGTGTTTCTCAAGGATGGATTCTACTAACTGGAGTCTAAAAACTAAATGCTGTTGGGATTGTTTGGTAGAAGACTCCATAAGGATACGCGCATTGAGGATAGAGCAGTTCAATAACCGCTTGAACAATTTCATGTACCACTTGGCACATCGCTTCCGCTCAATTAAGTACGGCTCGAGCATTTGGTCCTTTAGGTCCACCCCACCCATCCCCCTGTTGTAGTCTAAGACTACTTGGGGTTTGAAGACTAGTGGACGAACTGGGTTCGTGGGTACACTGGACAAGGCAGTGGCAGTACCATGACAAGTTGAGAGCATGGTAACCCTCTTCTTGTCCTGCCAAGCCAGTACACAAACGTCCCCAGAGTGCCTGGCTACGAATTGTCCTCGCTTGAGCGGAGCTTTAGATACCAAGTAAGGCACATCTTTCCTGGACGGACGTAATGTACCAACACAGTCGGTACCATTACGTTTTAGAAACCTGGCCAATAGGGGGGAATTGAACCAGTTGTCCATGAAAAGTCGGTACCCTTTATTTAGTAAGGGATCAATAAGCCTCTTGACCACTGCAGTACTTGCCAAGTCCCCCGAAGCTTGGGAAATGTCTACACTGGTCTGCTTACCCGTGTACACTATGAAAGACCACAGGTAACCTGTGGAACTCTCACAAAGTTCAAAGGTTTTGATTCCAAATTTTGCAGCCTTGGACCGAATATACTGTTTGATATTCAGCCTTCCCTTCCAGAGGGTTAGACTTTCGTCTATGCAAATATCCTTCATCGGAACGTAATTTGCCTGAAATTTGGCGTTGAGATGGTTTACTATAGGCCTCAATCGGTATATACGATCCAAGCTTGCAGCAGGGTCAACGGTGGAAGGATTCGCTGTGTGGACGACAGGGTCCTCATCCACGAAGTGTAATGCTCTTGTGAGCTGTAAATAGCGGTCCAGTGTGAAAATCTTCCGAAAAGTTTCGGTTCTCAGCGTTGGATTTGTAGAAAAGCAGCTTCGGATTGTAGGCATCCTAATGATACCCAGCATCATCCAAAACGCGAAGAGTGTTAGCACTTCGTGGATGTTCGTATCATGCCAACTACTAACAAAATCGTCTGAGGGAATCTTCCTGGCGTAATTGTTAGTCTCATTTACAATGTGCTGTAGGATGTTGTCGTCCCAAAAGGAACGAAAAGCATCATAAGCACATGTAAATGTACCAACTGCACCAGGCTCTTCCTCAGGCCTAAATACCTCCTCTTGACATTGAAAAGTCTCCGTTGGAGACCATTCAAAGTGAAGGGATTCTCTCTCCAGCGGAATATCACTTCTATCATTGGCATCCACATTACCCATGCTATCCCTTTCATTCATCGCCTGTCTCCTCCTCACAACTTCTCTCGCCATCTGAGCCAATTCCGAGGGGACATCGTCATCGGAAGTCCAGACTTCTTGTAGTGGGTGACCAAGTTCCCACTGAAAACGTTGGTCACCACCTACTCGATGACGACGTCCACCCCGTAAACCACGACCCGGACGCCCTCGCCCACGCCCACTACGGGCGTCAGTCATACGGCCTGGCATACGACTCATTCTTTCACCCCTTGCATTCAGGACATGAGCGTCCGGGTCAAAAAACTCTTCCTGGTCTCCAAGCGCCGGCGTATCTTCTGCCACGATGAGCAGAATCACATCATCCTCATCTTCTAGAAGTAGCCGACTGCTTGGAGACCCCGGTGGTCTGAAAAAATAATGGAAGAGACACATAAAAATTGAATAAAAAAAAATTTGCAGTAGTCTTGTTGAAATTTACTTACTTTCGTAATTAGGTGTAATAGATAGAATATTGAGAGAGCGGTATAAATGTTTCGAGACAAAGAAAACGCTTCGTATACAGTAAAGAAATTTTAGCTACAATAAAACTATAAATGTGTTCTGAAGGTATGTGGATGAAAAATATAAAGCTTACAAATTTGACTGGGGAGACAGCGGTGGAGATCTCGACCGGGATCTATTGAGGGCCGCATCGTCGCCGTCTCGCCGCTCCGAAGATCTTCTGGTGCAGAGCGGGGGAGGATGCGGGTCCGGTGTCTCGTACTATAAAATAAATAACCAAAGTTTGCTACAAATGAGTTTACAATTTACATTGAGACATGTAAATAACCACATCAAGAATAGGGTGAATTCTTGAAAGATACTTCATGCATGAGTCAAAAAATTAAACCAAGGTAGATAAATTCCACAGCACCAAAAAAGCCCCAAAGCTCTTAGATAAACATTAGATACTTCTTGTGAAGATTTTGCAGGGTGTAAACATCTGGTATACATATTTTTAGATGCTTTTCTAAAAATTATACCTTACATAAACATCAGTAACAATTGCATACCTCGTCACTATCGCTCTGGTCTTCGGAGTCCGTGAGCTCCTCAGAGTCCGTCTCATCCTCCCCAAATAGCTCCTCCAGAAAGTGCGACGATGGCGGCCCGTTGAATCTCCACGGTCGAGACATGGTACTGTAATATAAAAACAAAAATTGCAACTGTAATAACTTCAAAATTGTTATTTTTCCTGTACAATCTAATAGGTCCATTTCGCCATATTAGCCATAAATTATAATTCCGAGCAATTTATAAACGAATGCCGACTTCGAAGTACAAATAACAATCGTTATCGTAAGAATATCGTATCGCACAACGGTAAATATTCTAGAATTCAGCACTATTAGAAACACGTTACCTAAACCGGTTGAATGCTTCGCTAAAAAGAAAACAGTCCCTAATTTCATAGCAATACAGCTCAAAGTTGTATGCAACAAAATTTTCTGCTGTTTTTGTGCCGATGCGTCGTATTTTGAATTTCACCAACCGATATTATTGAAAATTATTTTACAAGTTTTATCAAAATTACATGCAGATATTTACTAAAACAATCACTGTATATGATTATAAAGCTTATTTCAACGTTATTATGTACAAACTGTATTGTAAATAACCGAAAATTGTGAGTCACATAGTCTCGTTTTCGAGATGCAAAACTTACACGAAAACCAATATATTTATTTACATTTATTGCATCGATCGACTAAACAATTATTATAGTTCAACTCACCTTGTAATCACAACACAAAACACACAAAATCACAAGAAATACACAATAAAATCACTACCGGTCAATGGCCGCGCGGCGTAAACACTAATGTAGTCGCACTTATTATTTTTGATATTGGCACATATGCATCTTACTTTATTTGGTTGGCAAGGCTTCCAAAATATTTATGGTAAAAAGTAGTGAGTAAAACACAAGCAAAAATGAATTTTATTTCGATAAATATACAATTCAAAATCACTCGTCAATAAGGGCGACTTTCGCCTGTTTAGTTGCGCCGCCGGCATATCCTCCTGTCACGACAGTAATATATTACAATATTTATGAAAATGTTTTTTTATGAAAACGGTTAGTCTCCAAATCACTGCAAAATGAACTTGACAATTGATTTAGAGCCATCTATTGCGTATGAATTATAATAACGTAAAAATATTGCATAAAAACTGAATAAACTCTTTTTATTAGGGATTTATTATAACGCTGGCAATTGGCAGGTATTTTAATGGATAATATAATCTGATATAAATAGATTAGATGTTATTTTTTATCTTAAAAAGCCCACAATGTAAAACTTTTTCATACTGAATTTTAGTCGATTGTGGAAATGTATACTAAAAATTTACGATTATTTTATCACGATACAACTCTAAGTGAAAAGCGGGAATGTACGAAATAATCAACTTAATAATTTGTAAATAAGTATTTTATAAATCCCATAAAAATAGTTATACTTTTACGATTAAACATGGTAAAATATCAGGTAAACTGTTTCGTAAAGTTTTTTTTATAGCATAGTCCGACAAACGAGCCAGTGGGTCACCTGATGTTAAGTGATCTCCACCGCCCATGAACATCCACAATACTGAAGGTGTCATGTATGCGCTGTCGGCCTTGAAGGACAGGAATAGGGATTAGGTAAGGGAAGGGGGAATCTGGGCCTCCGGATATCTCACTTACCATACGAAACGCGACAGTAAACTGTCACTTTACGTTGGTTTTCTGTGAGACAGTGGTACTACCTCGGTCGAGCCGGCCCATTCATGCTGTAGACAAATAAGTCTACAGCGTGGCTCTACCACTTTCAACTTTAACTTTTAGTTAGTGAAATCAACACCAAATGCATTTTCTATCATAGTTTTATATTGTGTTCATTATCTTCTCAAGTCAAGCGTGTAATTTATAAATGCCTTAAAACAATTCCATTTGTTGAGGACCTACTTAGGTATATATTTTGGTATGAACATAAATAATATTTGGTGCATTTCTATATTTATAATTATATTGTGTAAGTTACATTCTTTTTATTATACTAAAAAGACACTTGGGTTTTATACTTTATTATAATTTAAAATTATTGATTTGCAGGTGAGATAAATGCACATAAAAACAAAATTCATGAAAGAAGCCACCATAAAAAAATTGTAACAAAATTAAGACATGAACATAGAAATAAGTAAGACAACTTCAACAACAAAATTCTTGGAACCCTGTTACCTTTCATATAACGTGTAAATCTATTTAACAGTTCAAAATCAGTCAGACGAATCAATGACCCCATGGACGACTTGCAAAAAAAATTTGAAAAGTTCGCCCGTCCTGGGAAAATAGAAACTTACTACGAGCCGTACTGGCAGAGTGGGGAATGGGTGTTTTTAAGGTAAGTACTGACACTTAACGAGTGTCGAAATTGACAAAAGTTAAATTTTCAAACTAAAAACTCGCGCTAAAAGCTAGCTAAACTGAAAAGTACAAAATAATTTTGTGGTCGTGGTTAGGACATATAATAATACTAACTAAAACTAATACTAGCACTGTATTAAACATTGTCCCACTGCTGGGCACGGGCCTCCTCTACTAATGAGAGGGGTTAGGCCTTAGTCCACCACGCTGGCCTAATGCGGGTTGGTAGACTTCATATACCTTCGAAATTCTTATGAGAATTCTCAGGTATGCAGGTTTCCTCACGATATTTTCCTTCACTGTTAAACACACGTAACTTTAGAAAAGTCAGAGGTGTATGCCGACTAAAAAATAAAAATAAATCGCGATAAAATCCATAAAAATGGATTTATTACAGTGTTTACTCGTACTATTTCTAGGATAACTACACAAAAAGGTGACACCACACCTATAATAACCAGTACGTACTTTGATAACTATTAAAAAATATTAACATCCACACCCGGCACCCGGCCTGAACCAAGAGGTTCGCAAATCCGTATATTTACCGCACCATCCACCACCATAAGTTGTGGAACAGTTTGCCGACTACCATGCTCCCTCCTTCCTATGATCCTGGATCCTCTACAAGTAGTGTGAAGCTACTCAGTAGGCATGATTGTATCAAGTACTGAGGTATAGTTATTTCTCGCTACTTGATACTCTAACTGGATGGCCGCGGCACTTCGCTTACCATCAGCTGTAGTGGTCAATTTGCCAAGCCAGAGTGAAAAAAACCCACACCTGTACCCTATGCAGAGGTGCAGCTACGAGACTATTCATTACACACTCGCTTCCTTAAACTCCTAAACCGAGCAGTGAATCTTGCGGTCTCTAGGAATGAGTCTTTATCATATCAAATAGATATAAAGGATGAAGGTAGATAAACAAATTAAAACACATCTAATTTACCGTACTCTAAGTTAATTTCTGTCCATATTATGTCGGCGAGTCTATAGACTGCCTCGGTGGCGCAGTTGTGATTGCGTACACTGTACAACTGTGCTGAGGTCACCGGTTCTATCCCCGGGGTAAAAGTAATATTCAGTTTTTCTAACAAGTCTTTACTATACGGATATTACATACATACATATACACTCACGCCTATAATCCCCGAAGGGGTAGGCAGAGGTGTATCCAGTACACCCACTTTTCGCCGAATTTCGGTCCCATAATGTGTGTAGGGGCCGAGCCTATCGCCATACCGGGCACAGGTTCCAGACTCCGGGCTAATACTGAGAATTTCTAGATAGAAAAACCCAATATCACTTTACCCGACCCGGGGATCGAACCCGAGACCTCAGCACAGCGGTTGTAACGCATGCGCAATTACAACTGCGCCACCAAGGCAGTATACGGATATTATTATTATTAAATGGTATATTAAATGTATTTAATAAAAAATTTACAGCACTTATCCCTGGAGTTACGCAAAAGAAATTTAAAAAATGGCCGATGTCTATATATAGAGATTGCGATCTTCTATGCCTTAATATATATAAAGATTTGTAAGTAATAACTTGTTTTTAATCTCCTGACACTCTATATGCTGTAGACGCATGGCTGGTTCAAACATATAGAATCTCTTAGATAGATAATTTAAGATCTGGTCTATCTTCTAAAGGAGTCCTTATCGCATTATGCTTAATACAAATACTGATTTACAAAATTTTATCCTAAAAATGTATGCAAGAAATTACTATCGACTGCTGTGCTGAGATCTCGGGTTCAAACCTCGGGTTAGGTACAAGTATTATTGGGTTATACAGCGAAATACTAATATCAACCCGGAGACTGGAATTGTGCCTGGTTTGGCGATAGGCTTGTCTACCACATCATGGGACGGTGATAAGCTCGGCAAAATGAGTACACCCAGTACTGAATACACGTCTGCCTATGCGTATGTATTCAATAAATTGTAATGAAATTGTTTGTCCTTGATGAAATACTTTTTGAATCGAAAACTGAACTTTTTTTTATTTCCGACACGCGTATAGCGGACGCTGTAGGCGGCAGTGGACCCATAAGTTTCTTATATCACTTACATAGATAATCCGAGCCTGCTCATACAGTAATTACATTTAATAAATAAAAAATAAGATTACCTATCGTCCGAAATCAATCCACTTAAAGTCCATTTAATATAAAAATAAATACTTACTTCTATTATATCCTCGTAATTGGTTCATCACATGTATAGTTTCATATAGCTACGGCCCGGTGTGTGCACAACGATATAATACCATGAATTGGAAGAACGAATACAAGACATTTGATAATATGTGCGAATTGGAGCGAGAAAATTGTAAAACGCTGAACAAACGTAAGTTATTTCATTTTTCACATGTATAATATACGGATTAAATCTGTCATATGTGTTATATATCTAATGTTATTTAAGAGTCAAGAGTATATGTCACAATAAATACATCCAAAAGTCACACACATAGTCAACACAATCAGCTTTTGCGCATTTTTGTACCCAATAATTACTGCAGGACACGAAACCATTCGTTATTCTCAGTACCGCACGGTAGAACGGTTGCTAGAGCAACGTCACCGCTGCCTCGCACTCTTAAGATGCTTAACAGATTCCTGGACTCAACACCAGAGTGTGATATATTTACGTGTGACAGACGATTATTTTTGTTAGAATGCCTCAGGTTTTGCGAGTACGATGTATGAATGAATCATTTAATAATTACTATTTTTATCAATATTATTAATCTTATAAATTAATCAAATCAAATTAATTAATTAAATATAATCCAATGTAATCACATGTAATGTCACAAATACCATAGTGAATAGTGTAAGTGGTTTTGTTACCGTGCTATTCATTAAACAAATAAATAAATAGTTCTGACTCCACTCTAGGTAAAACCTGCATTGTGGGTATCAACTACGAGGAACTACACAATGTCTATAATACACACCATCTGTCTGACACACAAACGTTTGTCTCGGCCGTGGCGGGAATCGAACCCACGTGCTCTCGTTTCACAGTCGGCTACTCGGCCGCTGCGCTTTTGAATATTGACTTTAAGTCTGTTCCTCTTGCTTTAAATTCCACTTTCATTAATTATTTATATCTTTTCCCTTTTTTCAGGACCGAGTAAGTAAATATTTTTATTTCTGAGTTATTTTATTTGATTTGATTCAATAATCGATTATACTTAATCGGTGAAAAAAATCGACTAAATTATATTAATTTCGGAATTTGGCTTTAGCAAGTAACTTTGGTCTCTAGAATTGGCTTTTAGATTTTCATCAGTTACTTATTAAGTATAACTTGTAGCTCTTACTCCAGAGATGCATAATTTCAGCGTGAAATGTTTCCAATTGTAATTGTCAATAGGATAAAACAAAAGTAATTTACTAACTGCTCGGTGGCGCAGTTGTAATTGCGCTTGCGTTACAACTGCTGTGGTGAGGTCTCGCGTTCAATCCCCGGGTCGGATAATATTATATTGGGATTTTCTATTTAGAAATACTCAGTATCAGCCCGGAGTCTGGAATTGTGTCCGGTATTCGCCATACCATATTATGGGACCGTAATAAATTCGGCGAAAAGTGGGTGTAGTGGTTATACCTCTGCTTACCTCTTCAGGGATTACAGGTGTGAGTATATATGTATGTATAATTTACAAACTTTTTCATAATGTTCATACATAAAGTATATAACTGTGTGTGTATGGAAATATGAACAGGCCGATTTTGCGTAACGCAGTACTGCCAGAATACTCAAAATCTCATTAAACGTATGTATCCAGAAATGCACTGCCTATAATTGATTTCATTAAAAACAAACTTACCTTATAATTTTCTCTTCTAGTGTGGTATCCAATTCACAGGGAGAAATTCTGCGACGAGTTGACAACATTTAAATTATTTCCAACTAATCCCACGCTTATATTGGAACGAAAGACCAGTTGGGCTCCTTACGAATACCTTCGAACTGAGACTACACCGATACCGTTCAACGTGACGGGTAAAAATTAGTGCCACGTTGGCTGAAATACCACAATTAAAATCTTCAAAATAGTACCTACATTCTACAGTACAATAGCAGGTAATTTAAAAACATTTGAATGAATGTTACTCTATCACTGATAAGAGTTTTTTAATTCATAAAAAGTACCTACACCGACTTCAATAAAAAACAAATTATGCGTCACTAGAGGGTTGCCCTTGATTTTTTTGAGATCCCATCATCAGATCCTGACTGTGCCAATGGGACCACCTGGGAAGTATACCCTTATAAACAAAAAAAGAATTTCTCGAAGGCGTCTTCGAGTAATCGGGAAACATGGAAAAAAAATCCGACGAATTGTTAACCTCCTCCTTTTTTTGAAGTCGGTTAATAAGAGGGTAATATTTCTTCCAAGCAGTGTTAATAAACAGATAAATAATAATTATGTGTATTATTGTGATACAAATGGAATTAATTTGTTTCGCTTGAATACTATTGAATTGGTCGAATGAAGTAAGATTCCTTTGGCAGTAACAGAAAAAAATAGAAAATTTTGGCGGGAAAGTGGAGTGGAGAGCTATCGGCTTAAAAAATTAAATTAAAACTTTGAGACAGTTGACAATTACCTAATTATTTTACTAATTAATTATTTATTATTAGTTTCAATTAAATAAGGTTATAAATGTGAAAATTAGAAGATAAGTCTTACTAATTTAGGAAATGTGAGCAAATAGCCACTCATTTAAACTAGTCTAAACAGGTTCGTAATCTGTCAAATAAAACAACTGTGACATTTTCAAAATGTTTAATATATTCCTCTATATTACAATTAACATTTACTAACGCAAAAGCGTATATATCGCCTTACACAACTTATTATGCGTTCACAATAAATGGCGGATAACATGGTTTTTACTCAACTTTTCATAAGCGCATATAGTCTATGCCATTAATAGTTTACTTATTTTAAGCAAAGTTTGGTGAAAACGATCATCAGGCATATACTGGGTGATTTTTTTTACCGTCTTGATAATAATATGGCGTGTTGTGTAAGTGGAATAGAATCTATAGACAACAGTGTTTGTGTACTAGCATTTCGATTACGAAAGTTCCGAAAGTCTAATAAAATCCATAAAAGAAATACACCCTACACGGCGCGTGCATAGTAATATTTCGATTTTACCTTCGTACTTTTAAGGGCTTAGGACCTCCTTACATGCTGTAGTTATTGTTACATACTAATCATTAGTTATGATTTATCAGTATGAAAAAACAGTAGGTATGCAGGACGAGTATAACAACATAATAACATTACTAACAACATAACATTACTAGGCATATTTGAAAGATTGAAATCAACTTATTTACAAATGACACTGATTACATAATTGCAAAATAATTAAAATGTACCTTTTAGCGCTATCCCAATAATCGTTCGAAGTGTCCACTATTTCTCTCTAAACACGAACTAGCACGACTTTGTAAATTGTTTTTTAAACTATGAAGAGTGTCTCTATCACGTTTTAAAATATCAAAAGCGTCTCAGCTCAGTTTCAGCCTATGTCGGTAAAAAAATAAAAAAATAAAGTAACTATGCCTCAGGCTTCTACTCCATTTACCTATCACGCCCTATTTTTTTCAAGACGGTAAAAAAAGTCACCCAGTATATTTTATGAGCACATCCAAAAACAGTTAGCTAAGTTTAAACTATAGTACAAAATTATCGATTTTGGGCATATATCAATTGGCTGCGACTTAATATTTTTCTAAACTTTTGACCATTCAAAAATATATTTTTTTAACCTGGCAGGGCTAAGTGACCACACTGCACCTGATGGTAAGTGCAGTGCCGTCCAGTTAGAGTATCGAGTAGCGAGAGACAATCTATCCCCCGCTACTAAACACAATCATGCCGGCCTGCTTCTTCACACTACACCATGGGCAAGGTCAAGAAGCGGTCGAGGGTCTAGTGTCAGACTGCCGTAAAACGGCCGAATCTTCGTACCCCGACAAAATCCGGATGTACTGTTGGTTATTTAAAAAGATAAAAAGCTGCAATACACTTGTATTCGCTTAAATTTTTCAATATTATTTACTATACTTTAAATATTGTCACGGGCGCAGAGGCAATCGGATATGGGTCATATTAAACAGAGAACAAAGTAATAAGCTGCCGATTACTGCAGCGCAGAACATCTTCTGCCTTTGAGCATATACATAGTAAATGGACTGAGCGCTCTCTATCCAGCTATACTGAATACGGACAGAAAAAAGTGAGAGAGATAAAATGACCCGCAGTTGTCTTTCTCCAGAATTTTGATTGGTCTACGTCACAGACTTGCAGGTGTAAAAATAAATAGGTATTGGCCGCAGTCGCTTTGTCTCTTTCTACAAAGTGGTAAATTTTGTGAGGATATTGCTCAGTCCAGTTCTTTACATCCGATATCGGTAGGTGTGACATAACGAACAAATGATATTCTAAAAAACATCGATAAAATAAGAGGAAAATATTTTTGTATACATTTATCTGGATGTTTTATAGTGCTTCAGCGAAAAAATTATATTTCAGTACTTCTTATACCTACACAGTATTTGCAGTCGTACACCCTTCTATCCTTTACATCCAGGCCAATTCCTCTATATCCCAACACACATCAAGACATTGTCAATAGCTAGAAAGATCTAGAAGACGTTAGACATTCCGATAGCCTTATAACAATAATCACGTCAGTCTCATGCTCGGCATTCAATTCAATCACATTATGAATAATGGACATTTATCCTTAAAATAATTTTGGCTGAAGAACATGCTATACTGTGCTACATTACCGAAGTTTTTTTATTCCTGGCACTGCAAAGTGACCACACTGCATATGATGGTAATCGCAGTGCCGTCCGTCAGAGTATCATGTAGCGAGAGACAATCTATCCCTCGCTACTCAACGCACTCATGCCGGCCTACTGTGTAGTTTCTTTGCTATGCCTAAAGGACCCAGGATCATAGTCATGTCTCAGCATTCCTTTAAAGGAACAGACTGAATAATCTTTGCTTCCTAGTTCCTCCCTGACGATTAACAAAGAATTTATCGATAATAATCTATCGTTATCGATCTAGTCGAGTGATCGAATCTAAGATGAACCGATAATGTAACGATCGGTATAATCAAATAACGCTTTGATATATCATTGTTATCTATCATTGAGTCGATATTATTGTCTAATCAAATATTTCGATCTATGAATCATAGCTCTTTATATACACGAAAAGCACAATTGATTCGTATTTAAGGTATAACAATCGATGCGATTTTTAAATAGATGTTTATGTATAAAACCGAATTACAAATATCGATTTATTCGCAAGTCAACGGTTGATATAAACTAACGTGAATTGCGCAGGCAAGGCAGCACTTTTGATGAGCCGATGTTATTTTTATATTTATACTTCGTGTAACGGGAATAACGCACATCCTCAGACACCCCAATTTAAAAAATATTATTACAATCATAATTCGTGTATTGAAATTAGACTGCGATGAAATATTGTTTTTTATGAAATTAGTTGTACTAATTTTCGACATAAAGTTTGTAATTTTAATTATTTGTTTTTTTAAAGTGTTCGTTTATTATTGCATTTAGAAAAGAATTTATCGCATCGAGTTATGTCTCAGTTTTGTTTGTCTTGAACGTTAATTAACTATTATTTATCTGAGTGTTAATTATTTTTGGAAATAAAATCGTCTACTAAAAAATTGTTGATATCGATTCAGTCGCTTATTCTGAACAAACTACTTTCAGAGTGTGCATTAATCACGTTACATGTTATATAAGCCTGTCCCACTTTAAAATCTTCATCTGCAACATATGCCTAGCATATAGCTCAAGTTTTGCAGAGTTATAAGAATATGTACTAACATTAGAATGCACTACAAAAAATTCTTTGTACATTACCCTTAGTAATATAGCCGGTTGTACATTAATTATTCTATACTGTACTTGACGGACACTTAATTAGTTACTTTAAAATTAAAACTAGCTATTACTAGCGACGTTGCCATTTGCTCTGCTCCCATGGTTAAATATAAACCTTGCTCAATAAATACACTAGAAAATGCAAAAACAATTTTTCAAACCTGACTTGTATTTTCAGAGATTAGCGCTTTCAAACAATGTTCGAATTTATCACATATAAATCATAGCTATATTTGCTTTAATGAAATATAATAACGCTTAGAACACGCACACTCACGGCTGTATCCCCGAAGGGATAGGCAAACTTGAAAATAGTACTCCGCGGTTAGCAGAGCTTAGTTCCATCCAATAATGATAGGATGGCAAGTGCATTCAAATGACAAAATATTTATTGAATATTTTGTCATTAAGACATTTGACAATAAGTTTGTCTGGTATTTGCATTTATTCGAAAATTATCGATTACCTGTGGTATATTACATCAAAATTGTATGGCGATAAGCTCGCCCCCCTATCACATTATGGGACCGTAATAAATTCGTGTGAGTGTACTGGTTATACCTCTGTCTACCTCTGCGGGGATTACAGACGTGAGTATGTATGTATGTATTGATGCTAAAACAAGGTTTTGAAAAAATTGAGTTACTATCATATATCTCAACAATAAAATCACAATTTATTATTGGCAGTATGTGTTTTCGTTTGTACTTATCTGGATCTAGATGGTTCAACTCATTTATGCGCACGGTGCGTATATACACATATGCACACACAAATCAAAACATATTTACAAACCACGTGACCAGCACCGCGTGCACAAATGAGTTGAACTATATGTATGTATGTATGTATATGTATATACCATTATCACCAACATTTAATTAACTTAAAGCAGTGGTTCCCAAAGTTGACAACAGCGACACACATAACAAAAAGTTCCAAATTCGAGACACCTCTTGGTTGTCATGGATAAATAGAGGCATAACTATATGAATGACAGCCTCCGTGGCGCAGCGGGCGAGTAGCCGGCTGTGAAACGAGAGGCCGTGGGTTCGATTCCCACACCACAAATATTTGTGTGACAGACAGATATTCGTTTCGGGTCTGGGTGTTGTGCGACCGTAGTCCCTCGTAGTTGTTGATACCCACAATACAGGTTCTACCTAGTGTGGGGTCAGAACTATGTGTGTGACTGTTGGGTGTATTTATTTTTCATTTTTTAATTTGATCAAATACGAAAAAAAAGTTTAAATAATTATATGCCGAAGTATGATGCTATTTTCATGGCCCAACCAATATTCGCTCGCGACCCATAGTTTGGGAAACACTGACTTAAATATTTATTCATATTGACAGCCTCTGTGCCACAGCAGTGTGAAACGAGAGGGCAGATATTTGTTTCGGGACTGGGTGTTGTAAAACCCTATTCCATCGTAGATTTGAGCTATTTTGGGGCCAGTACTGAGACTATTGGGTATATTTATATGCTTATTCTGAATTGATTATCGTATCATAAGATTTAATATAATTAATTGTACTTATATTGTACTACATTGGTGTTTTTTTTACTTTTATCTTTCGCTTCAGACCTCAATTTTGCGCCAATAACTTAGGCGACTTTTTACAATACCTCTAACTTTAATAATTCATAATTGAAAATTTTATCGGTATAATTTAATATTACACTTTACATGCATACAGATCTGAAACAATTGGGTAGTTGACAAGTTAAACAATAAGACCACTCAAGAACATCTGGACATATTTGGCCTCAAACATACACGCCCTTATTGACGTGCGGATTATAAGTGTATTTGCAACGTTAATATTATGAAGATAAAGTTGATTTTGGCTTGTATTTACTCACTACTTATTACGTTTTTCCGAACACCGGTGTCCTTGTGATACTTGAGAGGTTAAGTTGCCAAAAAATTATACCAATTGTTTTTTAGTCTCTTCATTATTATAATTTACTAGCGGGTCCGACAGACGGCGTCCTGCCCGGAAAAGCCGCGCCACAGCCCACATTAAATATGATATTTCAAAGATCACAAACTTTGTCATTTCTCCAACAAATCTCAGCAAATCAAATTTGGTGACATACCGACAACAGCGCCACCTACCGGGTCCAATTGTGTTTTTAAACCTTCCCCGAACTTCGGTCAAGCCATTCACGAGTTTTAGCGAGACAAACGAACAGGAATAGATTTTTATAGAAGAAGATTATTTTGTCGATATCTTCCAAATCCATCTTCAAATAGTTTATACTGTAATGCTCCATAGTTTAGCGGGTGTGATTAGTCAAAGGCCACAGATTCAACTCCGGACAGACAGTTTGTTTGATCCAAAACATCTGGGTGTTAAGTCTCTCATATCTTAGTGGGGTCAGAAATTATCTTCAAGTGTTCAGTCCATCGGTTCATAGTCCATATCACCACAGTACTCTGCCAGGAAGTCTAGGAACAAGGTAAACTTGCCCGTTGAAGATCTAGACCAGCGTGATGATACTGATTTCATGCAGGTGGACAGATTCTCTAGGATTGTCTGGAAAAGATGTGTATTGATACAGCAGAGGTAACAAAAGAAAGCCTGCGTGATATAACAGCTTATCACATTATGGTTTCTTATGTTTACGCGAATATTATACATTGAATTATTTTTTTTAGTGCCTCGATATGCAGACGGGCCGGGCCACCTGATGGTAAGTAGTCACCGCCACCCATAGACTTCTGCAATGCAGGGTACAGCAAAGCCACTGCCTACTGTAATGAAATAAATTTTACGGATTCTATCGCGGTTTATTAAACTTTTTTAATTCCGACGTTTCATAAGCTTTACAGCTTTCATGGTCACGGGGCGGACTCTCAGTCCAGTCAAAAAGTTTCATAAACCGTGATAGAAACCGTAAAATTAGTTTCATTTGAAACTTATTACATTCACAATATTTCAGATAATCGTGTGGGTATAGATATTAGCATGTACGAACAATGAGATGTGGTTATTTTTTGAGATTATTAAAAGCAGCTATAGGTTCGACGAGAGTCGTAGATTCGAAACCATTCGATATGGCATACAAGTATGACTTTTTTAAAGTTACTTGTAATTTCTTGTTTTTAAGAACTACAATTCTTTACTTAATTATTTTGATGACTTATGATGTCTTATGACTTAGACTATGTAGGCCATAAAAGGAATTTTTTGGAGAGTCGGGTCCGAAATATCTTCATTATTTATACATACGAAATTTTAATTAGAATGTACTATATAAACCTTCCGGAAAATATTATCTACATGTTGGTGAAAGCTGTTCAAAATGCGTGATTTAGCAGCGGAAAAGAGACAGATAGATATAGTAACAAATAGATAAGTAATGAATATAGATAGATGTTTTACCTGCGGCCAATCCTGTCGATAAACTGCAAGACACTGCTCCGTCAAAGAATCCTCACTCAAATAGTAATTTTTCAACAAAAACACTAACACAGAAGCCATAGCTTCCCACACATCACTACACTTGGACGCACTGAGTAACACTATGTTCCTCGGACATAATATACGATCGAAAAACTCCAGCAGTTCATTCACTTGATCCGTTCCTGTGTCGGTTACATTTGGTTCCACTTTCCCCGGATCAATATTGGAGTTTGCTTCTTTCACAATCTTTGTCTCTTTCTCTGGTTCTGTATTGACAGTTTCTATGTTTATAATCGGTGTTCCATTAGTTCCTTGGTCATCATCACTTACGGGTGTGGCAGCATTTTCTTCGTCTTCGAAGTTTCGGAATTCGGGAGACAAATCTTCCCTCCGCTCTGGAAGGCTTATTTCCTGCAGTAAAAGTGATATTGTTTTAATCTTTGTGAAGTAATAACTACTTTTGATGTTGTTTCGAGACAAAAACATGCAAATAAATGATAGTTAAAAAACAAACACTTTGATAGGTGGCCGAACTAAAGAGTAGATAATAATCCAATTAATTTGATTGATTGCCCGGGGATTGGCGATAGGCTCGCCCCTAACACATTATGGGACCGTAATAAATTCGGCGAAAAGCGGGTGTACTGGTTACACGTTTGCCTACCCCTTCGGGGATTACAGGCGTGAGTGTAAGTGTATGTATACGTAATTTGATTTGATTGAAAAAAAAAGCGCATGTGTGCGTGCGTGTGTGTTTGTGTCTCTCTCTCTCTCTCCCTCTATGTGTGTGTGTGTCTTGTTATTATTATTATTCTTTCAGACTTTACCTGTGGAGTCGGTGGTTGTCTATCTGGACAACACACATTCCAAACCATGTGGAGGTTATTCAGGAATGTGTCATTCACTTCTTTTGGTTTTCTGCTAACTGTAAAGAAAAAAATATATATTGTAGTCTGCTAAATACACACAACAGTCACACACATAGTTCTATAGTTCTAACTCCATACAAAGTCAAACTTGTATTGTGGGTATCAACTACGAGGAACTACGGCCACACAACACCCAGACGCCAAACAGACATCTGTCTGTCACATTTGTCTCGGTGCGGGAATCGAACCAACGGCCTCTAGTTAACCGACTACTCGCCCGCTGCGCCATGGAGGCTGTCAATTAAATTTACTTAAATTTTGACTTATTTACTTCTTCGTAGTTCCCTCACTAATGAGGATTGTGACCATATATAAATATAGGTTTTTTGGGAAATTAGTGCAGTGGTTTCCCCTTCTGCACCAATCTTTTAGGGGCTATATAGACCCAAGGTCACTGATAACACGTACAGTTTCCCAGCTATGTTGACGGTTATATGTACTATGTAACCATAAACAAAAGTACCAACCATAGACAATACAAAGATCGACGGTGAGCTGAAGTATCGCCCGTACGGTGGGCGGGCGACAGAAGATATTTTTGGGTGAACAGCTCAAAGAACATGATGTTAGCAACGGACCCAAATCCTGGACCTCCTCCCCGTCTAGGAGTAGGCACACTTGTTCCTGTAATAAAAATATATATTTACAACATACATATATATTATACACTCACGTTTGTAATCTCCGAAGGGGTAGGCAGAGGTGTAACCAGTACACCCACTTTTCGCCGAATGTCGGTCCCATAATGTGAAAGGGGCGAGCCTATCGCCATACCAGGCACAATTCCAGACCCCAGGCTAATACTGAGATTTTCTATATAGAAAGACCCAATATCACGTTACCCCACACGGGAATCGAACCCGAGACCTCAGCACAGCAGTCGTAACGCATGCGCAATTACAACTTCGCTACCGAGGCAGGCAGTAAATATATATTTACAAACTGATAAACTGTAGCGACATAGAATAAAAACACACATAGGACTAAGGCCTAGAGCTGGATTTACTCGAACCTTGTAGATGTCTCGCGATGTTTCTGGAACATTCCACACACTTCGGGGTATACGAAGGGGTCGGCGGTCTACGCTCTTTATTCGGAAGAGATACAAAAAAGATTATCTCAGCGACAAAGCTATGTATGTGACGGCGCCGGCACCGTCGTGTGATTCCTAACGACGTCCTGGCAATAATACTATGAACAACACGTGCACCAATCACGACAGCGCGCGTCATTCGGTTCTCCCACTCTCGCCACTGCGGGACTTGTTTTGACACCTGTATAAAACAGGCGGAACGACCGCAGTTCGGGCAGTCTTGGTTTTAGCTTGGCTCGGTGCACTTGTGGTATCCTGCTGCTAGCTTATCCTTGACTCATTGGATAATTAATTTGTGTAAACGAATTAATTATTATGCTTGGCTTTGGCTATACATAGCCACTGCCCAGGCACTGCTGGCCGATGTAATATTAATCAATTGTGTTATGTATCAGCCTATATAATAGATAAGTGGGTTTCTTACCAGTTCTTCCCACGTTTAGTATTCCGAACTGGCAGTAGCTTAATAAACTATTAATGGTTCAACTTGTGTTATTTCTACGGCACCGTAATGCGATTGTGCATCCTGATTGTCCCTGACGATCAGAGAGGTTGCATAATACCTCTCCCAGCCTCGGCCTGATGTACCTACACCTAACCTAACCTGACATACATGACATGACACATGATGCATGAATGCTGTGTTGTGTTGTGCTGCGACATCAGAAGTTGGATCAAGGGCAACGCCCACTAGCGTAAATCAGGTGATGTAATACCTACAGTTTGGTTATGTTATTTTTGTTTTTTGAGAGTTTGTAAAACATTAAGTAGTTTTACAAGTTTTATGCGTTTTGTTGGGTTGTAAAAAAAAGCTATCCATGATTAGAATTTTATTATCAAAAAGAATAATGATGGTGACAAGTGCTAAATGCTAATCTACTGTACATTTGAAGGTTAGGAGTGTTCAAATCATTTTGATGCTATGTTGACGAATTGTAATAAGTCTCTAATGAAAAAGACTAACTTTGTTAAAAATTGTCGTAACAAAAAAAAAACAGGAAAATATGAAGCGTCGATGATTTTTGTGTTAATAATATTTGTGTTGAAATTCCATGTGCCGATTGATGGTTTCCCGTCGCGCTGTTACGGCGCTCTAGCGACGGCAAGTGATTCTTGTGACAGCATGTTGTTTGCGTACCTACCTACATATGTCTAGTGTGTTTGGAATTTGGTGAGTCGCTTCTGGTTTTATTTATGTACCCTCAACTAAAGCGAGCAATTGGTTGGGTGGTGAAAATACGTCTGCTTCGATGGCATAGTAAACGCTACTATGCCGAGATCTCTGGTTCGATCCCGGGTCATGTAAAAGTGGTGATATTGGGTTTTTCTAATACGAAATATCTGTATCGGCCTAAAGTCTAGAATTGTACTTGGTATGGCGATATGCTCGCTCCTGTCGCATCATGGGTCTGTAATAAGTTTTTCAAAATGTATGTGCTGGTTACACCTCTGCATATTTTGGGGATTGCAGCCGTGAGTGCGTATGTGTGTAAAAATACGTAACAAATGACTCGTATGATCTATTTATGAACATTGAATTGGCTTTGGTTCGATTCCAGCTTGAATGAGGATTGAAAATAAACTTTTATATCAAATGTTAAAAAAAAACCACGACTCAAAACTGGCATTTAAAGGTGTAATGAAAAATCATTCGTTCAATGCAATAAATAATAGGCCAGATTGTTTGACGGGTTTAGTTATGTTGTGTTTCAAATTAAAATCACTATTAATTTGTAATTACATGCTCTAGTATGACATTTTAATATTCAAATGATAGCTACTGTTTCATAAAAACGGTAAGCAAGTATTGTTCTTGACTGTTTTCCGCTAAGAGGAATTCAATGATTGTACGGGTGGTAATTGAGTTTTATGTTTTAAATTATTCTACCCGATAATTAATTATTTTTATAAGGTTCTTGCTAAACAAGAAGTAACAATATGAGGCTTTGTGACCTACCTTATTATTATCTGTATAGATCAAAGTTCGAATTTATGCCAATGATTCGTAAGGTTGTTGATAGCTTGCGTCCGTAGCCTGGTTATTGTCTACTCAATATATCTTGGGTGACCACGGGTGAGCGGTCAGCGCTTAAGGTATCTGATAATATTTGTGATCGTGGTTAATTAAAAACCCGTAATTCATTTAATCATATTCTGGTAGTGTTAATTAACTACAGAAAGGGTTAAATTCAAGTTTTGAGGAAAATGTGAATATAACATAGGTTACCTTAAAGGAAATAGCCAGACATTTAGGTTTCCTTTATTTTGCCTAAATCTATATTCACGCCGTGACAGTATAAGGCGTGAAATATAATTTTAGGGATTGTGTGGTACTGTGACCAGGGCACAGTTTAGAATTCCTCGGGTTCACAATATAAAATATCGTAATTTGCCACAACCCTGAAGTCTGTTATGACTGGACCTGGAAGTAGTAGTTCTGTAGGGTACAGTCGTACTGGACCAGATAAGTAGAAAATCTGAAGGGTACTGCCGTACTGGACCAGATAAGTAGAAAAAAAATGGAAATGAAAGCTCTGCGTTCCCATGGGGGATTCCCATAAAGAGAAGTAACTACAAGTTACTAGGCTATGCATGGCCGGAAATCACAAGCATAGCTAAAACCAAAACATTTAGTTTTGGTTTTTTTACTTTGAAAGTCAGTTATACCTTGAGTTTCCTGATTATTGATTTGGATATACCTTAGCCTGTGCATACTAAACATATTTTAAGTTTCAGAAGGGCTCTAGAAGGTGATAATACAAGGTACGCATTGCTTAATTTGCTGTAAATTATGGATACCATACGTTGAATACTGTGATTGCGTGACGGCGGAAAAGCATGGTAATGGCAAATTATACATGGTAATAGTTTGGCAATACGCGGTAAGCTTTAACTGGATTTATAAAGTATTTAGCTAAGGAACAGTTATGTTCGGACTAGCACCGAATAAAAATAATAAAAAAAAAAGTTAAAGTAATAAAATCATTGAAGGGCTCCAGCCGGTCCAATGATAAAGCTAAAGGGAGTAATAATTCTGAACTAGCAAAAGCTAAGGGAATATTATTCTGGACTAGCAAAAGCTAAGGGATTGATCATTCTGGACTAGCAAAAGCTAAGGGACTGATCATTCTGGACTAGCAAAAGCTAAGGGATTGGTCATTCTGGACTAGCAAAAGCTAAGGGATTGGTCATTCTGGACTAGCAAAAGCAAGGCAATGATCATTCTGGACTAGCAAAAGCAAGGGAATGATCATTCTGGACTAGCGAAAGTTTCTGTATGGTTTCATGTGGCCCAAACTGACTACCACAAGCCTGAAGGGTCAATTTGGACCGGACCAGACCGAAGGGTCAATTTGGACCGGACCAGATAAGGTTTTGTCAGGATAATCGAACGATGTTTTCTATCTACAGATATCTAGGACGACGATGAGGCGCGTGCGAGGACGCCCGCATGTCAGTATGGCCGTGACGGCGCCGGCACCGTCGTGTGATTCCTAACGACGTCCTGGCAATAATACTATGAACAACACGTGCACCAATCACGACAGCGCGCGTCATTCGGTTCTCCCACTCTCGCCACTGCGGGACTTGTTTTGACACCTGTATAAAACAGGCGGAACGACCGCAGTTCGGGCAGTCTTGGTTTTAGCTTGGCTCGGTGCACTTGTGGTATCCTGCTGCTAGCTTATCCTTGACTCATTGGATAATTAATTTGTGTAAACGAATTAATTATTATGCTTGGCTTTGGCTATACATAGCCACTGCCCAGGCACTGCTGGCCGATGTAATATTAATCAATTGTGTTATGTATCAGCCTATATAATAGATAAGTGGGTTTCTTACCAGTTCTTCCCACGTTTAGTATTCCGAACTGGCAGTAGCTTAATAAACTATTAATGGTTCAACTTGTGTTATTTCTACGGCACCGTAATGCGATTGTGCATCCTGATTGTCCCTGACGATCAGAGAGGTTGCATAATACCTCTCCCAGCCTCGGCCTGATGTACCTACACCTAACCTAACCTGACATACATGACATGACACATGATGCATGAATGCTGTGTTGTGTTGTGCTGCGACATATGTAATTTCGGTGATATGTTGTAGTGCAAATTGTTACAATATTTGTAAATGTTTTTACTTAATTAAAAACAAAATATATCAAAGTCACATTACACTTGTTGTGCAGTGTCGTCCAGTCGGAGTATCAGGTAGCGAGAGGCAACTGACTTATAACACATTCTATTGAAGTTTCATTTATGTATCCGGAACTTGTAACAATATCTTAAAAATAAACTAACGGTGTTATTAATAAACATGGAGTAACGTGAGATTAAAGTTACGCCGAGGATTAAACTAGTATTAGTCAAAACTTGTATTAATAAACTCGAAGTAAGCAAGAATTAGCTTACGCCGAAACTACGCCAAGGATTAAATTTACTCCCACCAATATGTAGGTTTAAGGATGGTTTAGCAATACTGTAATCTGTATCACATCGACATAACGTTTTTATATCAATGTACATCCGACATAGCCACAATTTTAGAAATATTGTCGTGCAATAAACAAGTATTTTGTGTTTTTATTAACCGACTTCAAAAAAAAGGAGGATGTTCAATTTCGACGCGTATTTATTTTTATGTTTGTTACCTCAGAACTCCGTTATTTATTTGCCAATTTGGAAAATTCTTCTTTTATTACAGAGAATATGCTTCCAGATTATTTTTATTAAAACAGGTTGAGGAGTAGTTTGGTTTTAAAACCAAAATAACTTTCAAAAATTTGTCGTCCGAATATACGAAACTGAGAATTTTGCTTTTCTGTGACTTAGTGATGTTTTCTTTTGGTACTCTATCCAACGAACCTATTTTATATTTGTACCACTAAAAAGCAAAAAAAAAATTATGACTTTTTAAATAAAAATAAAACCGCCTTCAAACAACTAAAAAGCAATAAATATTGGTTACATTTTCATCAATTAATTACATACAATTTAAATCAATTATTTGGAGTCGGTGCCAGCCAAAACATGGAAAAACCAGAATAATCAGGCATACAAAAAAATATAAAATAGATCCATACTTGGTTTTTATGAATCTAAAAGTAAAGAAAACAACACCAGAACTGACTCCAAAAATAATTGATTTAGATTTTATGTAATAAATTGTTGTAAATGTAACCAATTATTTATTGCTTTTTAGTTGTGTCTGGGTTTTTTTAAGGTGGTTTTATTTTTATTTAAAAAGTAATCTTTTTCTTTCTTACTAGTGTTTTGAGTGTAAATAAAAAATTTAAGACATGATTTTTTTTATTAGAAATTCATATTACAGAAGGTAAATAAATTCTACATGGTACCTAACTAAGTGCGCTCTTCACACCCTTTTTTTAACTCAAAAATTGCTCTTCCGATAATTGCGCTTTTAAATATTTCTTTGTGAATTTTTATTAAATGTTCTTCTTCAGCCGTAATCGGTAATTGTCCGTAATTGCTCTTCCTCCTTCAACATTTTACCATGACTTATCATATTATTGACATAGTCACCACGGTCCTGTAAAAATAACAACCAGTTACATCACAGTTGGCTAATAAAACATGTTAACAAAGTTTAACTTACTTTGTTAACATGTGCAAAAAAAATCATTAGGGAGTTAGGTTGACTAGGGGGAGCTGGTAAGGGGAATGCAAAATACACCCTAAGCAGGACATCAGTGCAGGACTCATCGCCCCCATCTCAAATAACAGCATTATAATAGTACCTATCTGCAGTGATTTGGTTGATACCAACAGGTCTTCCTTATGATGTCACATCAGACACACATAGGTGTCAATCCTACCATGCCCGCATATATCACAAACACATGGGTTTTCCTATATGACCCATTAATCTAGCAAAAGTAGTAGTTATATTACCTTTCTGGACTTCAAACAGTTCTCAGTTCTCATTATATTCTTTATCTTAATTTTTCTTCTGGGTATCTACAAAAGTTATAAATTAAGTCTATAACAAAGTTTATATTGTGTGTCCATATGTTTTTTTTGTGTGGCCATGATGGATCATCTTGAGAGACCTGTAAGACATTAACATTTAGGTAAACCACTTAGTATGTATGTGCATAATAAATGAATGTATACTCAATAATTATATTCCTATCTGTTCACCACTACTGGAGTCAATTTTTTAATGTCTACTTGTTCATCAACATTTTCAATAGTTTAAACGAATATATTCTAGAAAAAAATTAAATGTATATTTAATAATTATTCCAGAGATAATTATAATGCTTTCTGCTTTAATAATACTGATTGATACTTACAGCTACATCCTGCTAATCTACTACATTAAGACTAGTGATAATCAATGGTTTGGAATCCTGAAAAAGAAGATAGTATTATGTATGGCAGACACTAAATAACTATCATTATGCGATCTGGCTAAATCAACTGACCTGTTCTTTAACAACCATATATGTCTCGCTAGTAGTCACTTGTTCAACTTTATTCTTATTAATGTTGTAAATCCAGGAATTTATATTCGATTATTGAAGCATATTTAATAAGAACTGGACGGAATAATTGCTGAAACATAAGGTATACAGGTCAATAAATACCAAGGATATCATTCTCTGTTAAATGAACTTGTAACAACCATGCAATACAATGTTAAAAACATTATTTACCTTTTCGTCTTCATCCCAGTTAAAGGAACGAATACTTTTTTGAGTTGATTTCCGCCGAAATTTATTGTATTTTTCTGCTGATAACAACACGCATTTACACAAACTAGAGATCGAAACACAGAACATCCAATTTGATAAACATAGTTTTGTTGATAAATCGCCGGCCAAAATATTGTGTCACCGTCATTAATGTCATAATCGGGGATTGAGTTCATTCATTGACTCACTCTTTTTACTTTTAATTTATGTGGGTTGCCATAATGCACACCTTAATCCTGGTGTAGCGAATGTATTGCTATTCCGAGGTTACTCCAAGTTTATTAATAACAATGCAATAACGAAGTTAATACGACGTTACTCTCGGAATAACTAGTCTAAGAGTAACTCCAGATTAAGGTTGGAATAAGCATTTTTTATTAATAAGACTGTAAGAGTATAATAATAGCTCGAAGGACCAAACTTTTTGGTCCTTCGAGCATTATCATTACAACCGTTACAACCATTACAAACAGTGTTTATTTATAATTGTCTGTTTAGATTATTGCAGTCGGTTATGTAAATGTAACCAATTATTTTTGTCTTTGTAGTTTCTGAATTTTTTAAGGCGGTTTTACTTTTATTAAAAAAGTAATAATATTGCGGTTTATTTTACTTTTTTTACCCATGTCGAAAGCTTTACAGCATTCATGGTAACGGGGCGAACTGAGTTGTATGTCGTTAAGAAAGTATAGTGCAATGTTTCTACCCTCCATTTAGTTGATTCTAAATTTTATTTGTTGTAGTCCAATCTACGCAGAAAGAGCTAACTGTGTCTTGAGGTCTGGCAGTTGGTCTTTGAGTTCTTTGGTATTAGTAACTCTGTCTAACTTTTTAGAGGTACAGACTCCATGACTATTTCGGTGTGTTACCTTGAGGTTGATGATGCAAGTGGCCGGACTGACGTTGACTGCGTCAAATTCTTCCCGCGGTGACGTCATGGCGGCCGCGTCGACTGTATGCTTGTGTGTGGAGGTCGACGCAAACTCGCCCAACGCCAGGAATGCGTGCATCTCACTCTCTATGTCTTTACACAGGATCGCTGGAACATCATTTGTTTTATATTATTTGTGAAGTGAAACTTCTTTAGAATCGTTTCGATATGAAACTCGATGAAACGAAAAAGCGACAGTAAAAAGGGACATACGCATAAATCTATAGGACTAAGCCTACGAGAGAATGAGACAGAATATATATTTGAGGGGATTCGAGTGAGATCGAGTGGGAGCTCTAATATTAATTAAGTAAACACTGTCGTTGATTGTTTCAATGCTTTAACGACGTTTAATTGATTATTCGAATACTCAATTGCATAAAACAGATATCATTACTCACGGTTCGGCTTCCATAGATTGCATGAAAATATTTCATAGCGCGAGAATCGAACCGCTATTGTAGGTTAATTGTACTAGGCATACAACCTTCGCGTAAGTACAAGCTAAGTTGCCAAAGTTTAATCACAATTGGATTAACAGTATGGTAGCTCATCAAATACGAAAAATCAGAGACGTGCGTAATTTGCTTTGGTTTAGAACTGAAGCAGCTGCTTTAAAACAAGAGCTTTAAAATAACAGTTAAATAAAAATAGCAGTTATAACGTATACATATTACATATACAGTCACGATTGTAATCTCCGAAGGGGTAGGCAGAGGTGTAACCAGTACACCCACTTTCGCAGAATTTCGGTCCCATAATGTAATAGGGGGCGAGCCTATCGCCATACCGGGCATAGATTCCAGACTCCGGGCTGATACTGAGAATTTCTAGATAGAAAAACCCAATATCACTTTACCCGACCCGGGGATCGAACCAGAGACCTCAGCATAGCAGTCATAACGCATACGCAATTACAACTGCGCCACCGAGGCAGTCAGTCAGTTATAACGTTATATCGAAATAACCGTTATTTCGCATAACGAATACCGGTAGTGTTCCAGTTGTCTGTAAGCCAGCCAGCCAGGCGTGTAGCCGCCGCCCTGCCAGCCAGCGCGTGTAGCGGCGCCGATGCCGTCGGCAGCAGAGCGGACAGCGCGCCGCTGGACCGGGAGCGGAGCGTGGCGCTCGCGGCCACCGGGGCGGAGGTACGCAGCGAGGATAGGTGCGACGCGTATAGTGACTGCAGGGACTGTAGGATCGCGGCCTGGTAAAATACAATTAGATGTTAATGATGATAGCTATAACGGTTTCAACACTGTATATTTTTTGATAACTTGGATGTATGGATGGATGTTTTGTACTCAATCACGCCAGAACGGCTAAAATTTGGTACGGAGGTAGATTACAGTGTAGAATAGCTATCTGCTATTTTAGGCTTTTAAACCCAGAAAAAATTATGGTTCCCGCGGGATAGTTTTTTGATCTCTTTCATTCTTAGACCCCTAGGGTCTGAGAATGACATAGGCTACTTTTTCACTCGGAAATGGACGGTTCTTTTGGAATAACATAGTATAGAACTATGTAATAGTTAAGATGTCTCCGTAGATTGTAAACATTTTCTTTCAAAAATAACAACAACGCGAGCCAAGCTAGGAGCAAAAGCTAGTAATAAATATTTTTCAATGGTAGGCAGCGGCTACTGTGGCGTGGCATTGCAGAAGTCTATGGGCGGCGGTGACTACTTACCATCAGGTGGCCCGTCTGCTTCTCTACCTGTCGAGGAACTAAAAAAAACACTTACATGGTCATCCCCCACCCGTGCCCTCACAAGCTGTCTCGCTTGCTCTCTGGCCGTCTCTCTCGCCTGCAGTAACACAGTGGCAGACAACTCTCTAACTGCCGCAGCAGTCACTCGTTCTATAACCAGTTCGAGGACGCGGCGAGTTGAGGACGGCTGGCTTTTAAGGAGTTCTTCTTCGAGACGAGCCTGAAAGGTTGGTTAGTGGCTAGTAGATATCTCTAGATTTATTTTGTTGCCATCCGACACACATTCACAAGGCCTAGACAGATTTTTTATACTGAGGGTATACTTAGGGTCTATGCCTTTTTTGTATTACTCCTTCTGTATGTCATCTAAAGTATAGGACAAATAAAGTTTCTTTTCTTACTTAGATAATTTTGTGTATGTGGCCTGGATAGATCAAGCAATACTATTTTTTTAATAATACACCCTACAGTCTCACTCATATTCACTGGTCAAACCTGTATCATGTGTATCAACTATAAGGGACTATGAACAACAACAAGACCCCAGACAAATATCTATCTGTCTCACAAACATTTATCGCATTGCGGGAATTGAACCCACAGCCTCTCTTTTCAGTCACTCTCTGCCCCACTAACGCAGGTGTTATGATGTCTCGAGAGCAGAGTGAAATGTATTTGTCATGCTGTTAAAGTTAGCAGCGACTGATCAAGATCAAAAGTGATTCTGGCCATTAGATGAGCATTCTTCTTCATCATCTACCTGTCGCTTATCCCACACTAAGTGTGGTTGGCACAAATGGTTTGAACTCTCCACGCAACCCTATCATCCGTCAAATCTGCATTCACTCCTTTCATGCGCATGTCCTCATTCACATAATCCACCCATCTCTTTTTTGGTCTCCCACTACTCTTTCAGCCATTCATATTAATTACCAGTCTTGTCACATGCTTTTCATCCCTCCTCATCACATGTCCATACCAAGCTAATCTAGCATTATTCTTAAAGAAAAATATTAAGAAAATCACCTGTAACTCCTTCTCTTTATTCCTGATCCGGTCCTCAGGGTCCAAGCCCAGACTGACCGGCGTGATGTGTCTATAACTACACACTTTCTGCACTTGAGCCACCCGGCACGTGGACAATAGCACATTAACATCCTTCAAATACGGACACAGTTCAAATATGACAGTCTCATTCACCACATCACAGGAATCTATGTTCACTTCACTGTTAACACTATGGAAATTACGTTTCTCGTAGAACAACTCTTGAGGGAAATGGGGCAGGTCGAAAAGCCAGCCCAAAACTGACTTCAGGTATACCACAGTATTCTTCTTAAAATGATCATTGAACTTCAAAGTGTTTGTGTAGATATCGAAGAGTGTTTTGAGTAGATTTCTGTAGTATTTAGTCCGTAGACTTGTGTAGTCCAGCATTGATAGATAATGAACGATCCAAGGTATTGTTACGGAAAGACGGCCGGTCTCTTGTGATTTTGTCAGCAATCCTATTAGATCCAGGTTTGGTTGACTCTGAAAAGAATAAATGTTGATTAATACATCTGTATATAATTTTATATACAGTATAAATGATATAATGGTAATGTAATAAATATGAAAAATTTAGAACAGGGTAAGTTTCCTCTGTTTAATTTTTTACATTATTCGATATGTAACCGAATATAATACGCATAATACGCAAAAGAAACTCTTTCAGATTAAAAATTGCTTGAAATATTAGTTCACAATATTTATTTTATTGGTATGAGCATAAACAGGTACGTAGTGGGCACATCTCACTATATCCCTCACACAACTGTACAGTAACGGTCAATCGTAGAAGTGACGTCATGGCTCATATCATGCATCCTTTTACTGTCATTTGACAATAATATTACCCCTTCCAGCAACGTGGCACCGAGACAAATGTTTGTAAGACAGACAGATATTTGTTTTGGGTCTTGGTATCCATCATAGTTGATACCCACAATTCAGGTTTGACTATGCATTCAGAAATTTGTTACTGTTGGGTAAATTCATTATTATTTATATACTCACATAATTCCTCTTCGCTAGATCATTCTGTAGCACCTTATCATTCGGTACAGCATAACTATGGCCATGTTCCCTCACGTGCAAGCTCTTGGCATTGCTCTCTGTCACACTATACGGAAGTGACGTCAGATATCCCAGGAACTTGGACAGGAGGGACAGCTTCTTAGTGAGGTGGACATAGTCCTTTGTTATGTCTGTATTGGCTGTGTGAAAAATAATTACAATGATTTAACTTATACAAGATAATGTTCCAGTGATTTTATCAGGTGCAGTATGGTCGTTGCCGAGCCAGGACAAAGAAAAACAACAGAATTACCATGCCCTTATTTATTCGGCAACATTTTCCATTTTCCTCTCCTTAGAAACCTTATTCAGCTTGTTTAGAAGAGCCAAATAAGTCCAACCTTTTTAAATACACATACAAATGAGCGACATTGAATTTTTATTTATAGATCAATCGATAATACTCAGTAGGAAAATCGATTAATTGATAATCGATTCACAAGCACTATCAGAGTTATTAAATTGATAATTACACAATATTTTTACGTATGTACATACTTATTACTTTTGGTCATAGATTTTGGGAGTCAGAATCAGAATGTTTTTATTTTGCATTGAATGTAGGTACAAACATAGGATGTTAATAATACAAAACAATAGCTCCGATACATTCTACCATGTGGCGTGCAAAAAAAAAATATACGTACATAATAACTCTTAATCTAAATTAATAACTATTTATGTCTATATTAAAATTAAAATCGTGACATATTTCGGAAAGTGTCTTCATTTAGGAAATCTTTTACTGAGTAATAACATTTATCTATTAATAAAGCTTTTAGTTTGTTTTTAAACAAATTTATAGGTTGGTTTTTTATGTTTTGTGATATTTTATTGTATATTATTGGTCACATGGAGTGCAATATTAGATGTTTTTTTTTACCCTGGCACAGCAAAGTGACCACACTGCACCTGATGGTAAGCGTAGTGACGTCCAATTAGAGTATCGAGAGACAATCTATCCCTCGCTACACAACACAATCATGCCATGCTGTGTAGCTTCTTCACACTACACCATGGGCAAGGAGGTGAAGAAGCGGACGAGGGTATAGTGTCAGAGTGCTCAGAAAGCCGAAAAACGGCCAAACATCATCCCCCCAACTCTAGACCCTGACAAAGATTTACTATCTCTGGGTATTTTATTTGTCACATAATCGTATTCTGTATTTTTTTTTATCTCACATTAATAATGAGCTTGGTCGAAAATTGACTATGGCGCTGCATAAACCCACCATTTACTCGTTGGTAAAAATATTTTTTATTAAATTTTCTGAACCGTTTGAAGTCAGAATGGTCAAATATTAAATATAATTACCAACATCGATTGATAGGGAATTCTGTATGCAGTCCTTAACATGTGTTACTCACAGTTCCCTCGATCCTCGACGGTGACGTGCGTGGAGTCCAGGGCCAGGATCTCCGAAGACAGAGCATCTCGGAGATGCACCCTGAATGTCTCACTCTCCGCATTCACTATAAAATCTCTGGAAAGAAAAACGAGAAATAAATTACACTATCTATAGAAAAAGCAGCAATAGCCTAGATGGTGATAAAAGTGTCAACCAAATATTTGGTTATTAAATATACTCAAACACTCCCAAAATGTTCCTTAGCATTTATCATATCATAAAATAAATGATTCCACACTAAGGGTGAGCAATATTTAATATGATAAAAATATCGATAATTAAATATCAATAATCACTTCAGTAAAGATCGATATTAAGCTATCGATACCAATATCGATATATCACAAATTTCTCGCATCCCTATTCCATACAAAGTTCAAATTCCAATTACTCAGATAATGAGGCTTACAATGTTATAAACTTTACCTATAAAATACCAATCATTCACCTGTACATCGTATTTTTATTTACACCACCTTTCTACAACACCCTGTATACAGTAAACAACTCACTTATAGAATAACTCCTTGTCAGTGAAGTGTGGCAGCCTGTGAGACTCTGACGCGGTCGGACATGTCAGACGCCGCTGCAGTTTGCTCAACTTCGACTCCTAGAATAGGGTTGCCTGTGTTTAATATTGTAGATTATCCGATATGCAACCGAATATAATACGCAAAAGAGTTTCTTTCGAAAACAGAATCAATTGCTTGAAAATTTAGGTCACAATATGTATTTTAAATATTGGTATGAGCAAAAATGTGTGCGTAGTGGGAACATCTCACTATCTCCCTCGCACAACGGCACAGTAATGGCCATTCTGTGAACCGTGACGTCACGGGACAAATCATGCATCCTTTTATTGTCAGTTGACTTTTACCCCTTCCAGCAGATTTGAATGGCGTCTAATTTACTTACTTGTGTTCGGATTCATAAAATTCTTTCGATAACAGGTTTTAGGTAATGTGACTTGTTGATTAGGTTAATTAAAAAATCGTGTCAACTACCATATTAGCCAATTATTTACAGTACTCTTTATACAAAAAGGTTTTTATTACTTTTTTAAATATAAATTATTATATAAAAAATACATTTAAAAATATAAAAATGTGCACCCTCCGATGGCGAGGCCCCAAGCCACCGGCGGTCAGGACGCCAGAGTGAGGAACCTGCTCACAATGTGTGCCATGTCAAAAATACTGCCTTTTGTATCTGGCTTTTGACCCAACAACCAATTGAGAGCCTTTAAAGATGTTGGTCATTAGCCAATCATTATTATTATAATTACTGAGACGGTCAGTAGCTCAACCATGAGTTTCTTTTATATTTGCTGACGATAGCGTTAAATAAAAGGCACATAATAGGGATCAGTGGAAGGAAAATGGAGTCTTGTCTAGCACCCAAATAAAATATTTTCAGACCTGATTGTTGGGCGGGCACTCTGCCAGCATATGCATGGTGAACAGGGTTGCCAGGTGCGCGTGGTTGGTGGAGGAGGGTCCGCAGACCAGCAGCGACTTGACACGGGCACGCAACCAGCCGCGGGACGAGCCGGACCCACGGGACTCCTGGTACCATCTGACACATGGGTAAATAATAAATAAATAACACCCAACAGTCACACACATAGCCCCGACCCCACACTAAGATACGAGTCTTGTGTTGTGGGTATCAGAGACTAGAGAGACGCACCCTCTCACAACACCCAGACCCCGGACACAAATATCTGTCTGTCACACAAACATTTGTCCCGGTGTGGGAATCGAACCCGCGGCCTCTCGGTTAACAGCCGGCTATTCGCCAACAGCGCCACGGAGGCTGTTCAGGTAAGTGATGGAAGCATCACATCATTTACTTACAGATATTATACCCTACATACAAACAACGTATACCTCTATATATGAGTCGTATAGAACCATGCCAAAGTAGGACCACATTATATTTTTAACCGACTACATGTGTGAGGGACGGACTGTTATTCAGTCCCTCGTTGCTATTCCGCTGGCTCTGGGCTTTGACAAAAGCCTTGTCAAGTGGACTGTTTTGACAAAAACAGATTAAGCCAAGAAACAGTAAAATGGGTAACAAAGTAGGAGAAAACCAAACACTGATATACTTTAAACACACTGAGGACTTGTCACTATTACTTCTTCTTTAGCCGCTATTGTTCTTGCTATCGGAAAACTGCCGTGCCGAACCCGATTTCGGCACTTCTTTTATACTGTTTTGAGCTCCATCTCACTCTAACGCGTACAGCTGTCTCTGTAGGTGTGCGAGCGAGATGGAGCTACGTGAGTGAAAGAGACAGCGCATAAATCACTGCGCTTAGGTGGTTCGTGGCTATACCGTAGGGACAAGACCTCATACTATTTATTTACTAAAACTATATACAAATTACTATGAACTATTTACATATAAAACGTTCGTATGCCGCACAAATAACTATAAACTATTTATATATAGAATGTTCGTATGCTGCACAACATGTTTACGCCGAAGTACGCCGAAGACATGAAGTCGCCGTTCTTACATGCTATTTTCAACTTTATTATTACGGAAATAAAATAGATTTTGGCTTCTATTTACTCTCTACTACCTTACTTTTGTAATATATTTTGATACGCGAGTTGTTAAGTCGAAACTACCCCAGCTCGAACGAAGAGGTTTGCAAATTCGTATTTTTGCCGCACCATTAAGCTGTGCAAGTTTTCCAGCTACCATGCGATTTATCATTACCGCCCCACCGGTGAGGAAGGCGGTACGGTTATTTTGGGCTCACCGGTCTTACGACCCAGCGCTGACCCTTCCGGGAAAGATGGCGACATCTGGACGACCGCTGGGCCGAATCCCTAATAAATTCCCAACACCGGCAATACTGACTAAAAACCCCGCGCTGGCTCTCTTTGGCGCATTGGGACAGCCCCGGGCACCTGGGACGAGAAGCGCCCAGTTCTCGACCCTACCGGTCCCTGCAACTGTTCTCCTGCTAACCTACTACATACATTCCAACTAACCTCCGACAGCCTCCGTGGCGCAGTTGACGAGTAGCCGACTGTGAAACGAGAGGCCGTGGGTTCGATTCCCACACCCGGACAAATGTTTGTGTGACAGACATATTTGTGTCCGGGGCCTGTGCGTCTCTCTAGTCCCTGATACCCACAACACAAGACTCGTATCTTAGTGTGGGGTCGGGGCTACGTGTGTGACTGCGGGGTGTTATTATTATTTATTATTATAACCTGGTAAAAAAAACTTCTAAATAATGAATGTTGATGTGAGAATGATCACCTGATAATCTCATAAAACATATCCCTCTGCTTCTTGAAGTTCTGGAAACTGAGCAGCGAGGGAAAGTTGTCAGCGTTGTCCGTCTCGAAGTTGAAGCAGACCACGCCGTTAGAGCGAGGCTCTTGGGTTCGACGCTTGTCCTGGGGATAATTATACTGTTAGGGTAGTTCCCATTCATTAGTAATACCGAAGGTATATCGAAATTATTTTAGAAAATAACCACGGGTAGATTATAAAGTTTGTAGACTGAGCGGGGTTCGCATTGCAATAAAAGAGCGCACCGTGGCACTCCGCCAGTCAGTTTATAAGTTCGTAAGTAATGTAGTCGTACGGTCAGAGGGTTGTAACCTGTTTAATTCACGTCGGCCTATTCCATGTTTAGTCTAGTTGTAGTTCAGCTTAGAGTCCGAACTCCTAGATATTTGTTACAAAGCTGTTTTTAGTACATCCTCACATGTGGTTGGTAAGATTACGCACTAAATTGTGCACCAGTGATCATTAAATAAATCATTAATTAGTAATTGTCGTTTATGTGCTTTTTAAAATACCCACTTTAAATGGCAAATCAGTTATGTTGCTTATTAACGCACGCCGCCCCACTTTCAGCGATAATAAGTCTCCGATCACAATTTATTTTGGGGCCTATTCTGTAAGCCGATCGAAAAGCGACATTTTAAAACATTGTCCCACTGCTGGGCTCGGGCCTCCTCTACTAATGAGAGGGGTTAGGCCTTAGTCCACCACGCTGGCCTAAAGCGGGTTGGTAGACTTTACATTTCTTTGAAATTCGTATACGAATCAGTTATACTGGTTTCCTCACGATGTTTTCCTTCACCGTTATAGCAAGCGATAATCAACTATGAATATACACGTAACTTTAGAAAATTCAGGGTTTCGAACATACGAATTTCGTTTTTACAGTTCGTACCCAACCACGCCATCGCTGCTAAATCTATGTAAACATAAATTAAATACCGTTTTGTTGACACACCAAACGGTTAGATAATTTTTTTTTGTCTAATGAAATCTTCGTGTTGAAATGAAATGATCAGTCGTGTCGACTATAAGCAGATGAGATGTAGTAGGTATTGGACCCTCAGCACAGCAGTCGTAGCGCATGCGCAATTACAAATACGCCACCGAGGCCTTCATTAATTTGTTTGCTGGCTAAAGGATGCTTCGCATTTCCATATTTGCCAAGCAATCAGTCAGTGCAGTGTGTTGAAGAGATAGTATGAAATGAGTACAACACTTACTTGATTAGATTCTGCTTCACATTTCAATCCATAGCAATTGAGTAAGAACTTTGCCAGGTCAGGATAGAAGCTGCGCACTTTCTTGTTTTCACCTGGAAATAATAAAATAGATATTTTTTTTATCCTGGCACGGCAATGTGACCACACTGCACCTGATGGTAAGCGCAGTGCCGCCTAGTTAGAGTATCGAGTAGCGAGAGACAATCAATCCCTCGTTACAAGGCTGCAACATGGCCAAACATCGTACTGCAACTAGACCCCCGAAAAAAAACCGGATGTATACTGGCTGACCCTGGAACGCGACACTTGCGACTGCCACTATGGCGGGTGTTACACTCTGTGTACAGTGGTCGCTATCCGGGCGGATATGAATATCCTACCACTATTTATATAAACAGATAATTTGAACATGTGACAGTCTTTGTGGTGGAGAGGGCGAGTAGCCAGCTGTAAAACAAGAGGCCGTGAGTTCGATTCCCGCACCGAGACAAATGTTTGTGCGACAGACATATATTTGTTTCGGATCTGGGTGTGTGGGTCCGTAGCCCCTCATAGTTGCTCATACCCACAATACAGGTTTGATCTACTGTGGGGTCAGAACGATGTGTGTGACTCTGGTGTTTATTGTAAAATCAAAATTAATATTAGTATGGTCAAACTCACCCAAAGTTTTCAACGAATTCTTATCCAAAATAACTTCAAGCATACTCCGTAAATTCCATAAAGATTTGACAGCAAAATATGTACTGTTATTGATAGATTTCAATATAAAATCATAATCATTCTCTGATAATTTCTTTTCTGCTGTAATACAATCCTCTTCATATTGTTTCGACAAAACTATTGATATTAAATAATATATTTCCGTATTTACACTTAAAATAAGATTATTCCTGAATAATAAATCATATATATCTACTAATAAATCAATCTTCTCTTTCAATATAATATTTTTAACATCAATTTTAGCGAAATTCTGACTTTTCTCACACAAATCCTTTTGTGTTATTTTTATTTGTGGCATTAAAGGTGTTTTTGGGGATGAATTGGTATTAAAAATGTTAAATTTCTCCATTAGTTTATGCCTCTCCTGCTTTAGAATACTCCTTTCCGTTTCAAAGTTATTTGATGACTCTTTAGGTTGTAGTTTTTGCTGTTTGAACACTGCATTATCTTCTAAAGCCAGAGAGGAAGGTTGTTGAAATTGATCAGAGGAAAAATTCAAAGATGCACTCTTTTGATCAACATAAGTAGGTTTGATTCTCCGTTTCTCTTTGGAACCTTTCTTTGCACCAATTTCCGGAAACATATCTGAGTTGCTTATATCCAATTCTAATTTCGGATCACTGTCATTCTTTCCTGGCTTCTTCTTCTTAGTGCTTTTTACATTAACTAAATAGTCACCGAGACAACTCTTCTCACTGGAACGTGAGTGCCTGTGGCTCAGTCTTGGTGTGTCACATCGCTCATTATAAGACCTGTTTGGGGTCACAGGACTTGTCAAACTTGGATGTTCAGGCTTAATGCCGTTTTTCATCGGCGTACTTGATATAAACAACTTATCCACTCCGGTTGTAAGTCTACATTCATCAGAAGAGACGGATTGATTCCGATCTTCTGGAAACAGCTTTGTCTTGACCTTTCTGCCACGTTTACGGTCTTTACTGGGTGACTCATGGCTGCTATGACGGTCAGATTTGACTGAGAGATTGTCCTTACTGCGGTCATCATTTGTGGGATCACTTATGGAGCGTCTGTGATTTCTGTGAGAGCTGAGGATATTCTCTGGTGTGTTATGAGGGTGTAGTTGAATTGTGTTGCTGTTTGTTTGTAGTATCCTGTAGAAAAATAACAGCAGTCATAACACACAATTACAACTGCACCACTGAGGCAGTCTACGTATGGTATATAAGAAATTTATTGAGAATAGATATTCAGTTACTACTGATATATGAGATATACAACAATAAACATGTGTATAATGTATTCTACTTATATTATAAATGCAAATGTTTGGATGGGTGGATGTTTATTACTCAATCATGCTACAATCTGGTTGATATTTCCCACAGAGATAAATTATAGTCTGGAATAGCAGGTAGGCCACTTTTATCTTGGAAAAATGCATGCTTCTTATGGAATAGAAAAATTTTAAAAGGTGTAATAGCTTAAGATACCTCCATGGATTGTATACCTTTTTTTCCAAAAATAACCTTCATGCGGATAGAGCCGTGGGCAACATCTAGTGTATTACAGTTGAATCTTCTTACTATACTTTATTTCTTGTATTTATTTATGTAAATAGCACACCAACTTTCAATAGAATTTCTATAGATATTGTTTGAGATACAGACTAGTCTACTCACTAATTACAGATATGAAACAGCATTTGTATGAATATAAAACATTTGTATTCCAAGCAGCGATAGCCTAGTTGGTTGCGGTACGGACTGCCAAGACGAAAGTCGTATGTACAAAACCCAAGTGGCATACACCTCTGGCTTTTCTAAAGTTATTTGTGTATTAAATGTTAATTATCGCTTGCTTTAATGCTGAAGGAAAACATTGTGAGGAAACCTGCATATCTGAGAATTCTTATACAAATTTTGAAGGTATGTGAAGTCTACCTACCCGCATTAAGCCAGTGTGGTGAACTAAGGCCTAACCCCTCTCATTAGTAGAGGAGGCCCGTGCCCAGCAGTGGGACAATGTTTCATACAGGGCTAGTAGTATTAGTATTCCAAGAAATAAAATTATATGTTACAGTATTTAATTTTCACTCTAGTGTCCAAAATGCAGACAATTAGAGTGTTTAAAAGGGTTCTTAGTCAACAACGGAGGTCCCCAAACATTTTGTCTCATAGACCCTTGCCATGTTTTTCAGTTTTGGGTAGACCCCTGGCTTGGCTAATATTGCATATAAAAATCATCCATTTTAAATATGTTTTGACTGATGTCTAACTGTAGTGACACATAGAAGAATCCGAAATTAAAACATTCCAAAATAAAATGACATACCTACCTATGTATTACATAAAATCAATAATTAAAATAAGCACTCTCATGGGAGGGATGAACTGGTGCTTTGATAATAAAATTTCAATATTTGGCATCAATTTAGTGAGATTTAGGTAGAGGGTGTGGACCCCCGTTTACATCCCAAACACCCCTAATTCTTTTTTCACTCACACAGATCCCTCATAGGTCGTCGTGGACCTCTGGAGGTCGATATAGATCACTTTGGGTATCATTGCAATTGGGCTACTGACTTGTCATAAGAGCTATGTAATTACCTACATAATCAATAAATTTCATTTCATTACATGCTCAAGTTCGATATACGATGATCATTATGAAATAAGTAACGTCATCCCTAACATACATTTGTTTATAAAAATTGTATACTTACTTATCAGTCTGATTCCGTAAAAACGACAAAAAATACGCAACAAACTCATTTCGATTGCAACAATGCAAAATGCAGTCTTCGGGCGTGTCCTAAAAATCGAAAATATGTTACAAATACAAAGAAATCACAATAAAACGGAAAATATATTTAAGGTTATATTTTCACCTCAAGTGAACCGTCGTTTAACCATTTTAATAACAATGTGGTGTCTAATTTTTCCTTGAGAGCACATTCCAGTATCGTGTCAGGCATTTTGTCAAGTTAAACAAATAAAAAAGTAACTCAGCGTAAACATCGATTGGGTGCGCGCTTTAAGCAACCACCATTTCCACAATCCACTATGTATGTGTCGTTCGCGATTGAACGAATCAAAAGAACCGGGTCATAATATCTGAAAGATCCATTGGATCACTTCGTTGCAAAAGATTCGTTCGTTCGATTTTAGTCGTATCGCATCGCGAGTTGCGGCGATCCAGAGGCGCGAGCCGCGAGCCGCGAACGAGACAAACGAATCGAGCCGAGACCGACGCGACGGTTCTCGAATGATTGAATGAAACGTAGACCGTAAGAGAGAGAGAGAGAGACCGGAGAGTAAACGTCACGACCTTACGAACTATGTAGAAAATGTGCTTTAAATTTAGAGTATTAGAGTCTAATCTACTCTTGTATCTAATCTATTCTAGTAGTACTACTCCAGAAATGTTATAATGGTTTTTATATAAAGATAAATAAGGTTCAATATGGTTTAAAATAAATATTTATTTTAAATTAATTTGAATTTAGTGTGTGACCCATTGACCAATAACCATTGTTGTTGATCACAGCTCACGAATCACTAGTGAACCAATCAATCGATTGAACGAATCGAACGAACCAGATCTTTTTGTTAACAGATCAGTATTGATTCGGTTCGTTGAGATCGAACGAACGACACATACTTACAATCCACACTTAATGACACTGTCAATGTCAAAATCAATATGACATTTTATGGCCTACGTATTGCCAAGTAAGAAAATGTTTAATAGTTTATTTATTGCTAAAAATATGCTAGAATTTAATATAGTTGTGTAACATATTGACTATATTTAGACTTTAAATAATTTATATGTTAACATATATATATGACATATATAAATGTATACGACATTGTAGTCCAACGGTCCAAACCTTAGGCTCTCCGGAAGCTGATAATCATTGATTTTGACTTTTGTGTTCGGACGTGCGTCGGTGCGGCGCGCGCCCATGGAACAAAATACTATAAAGACGCGCGCTACTCATTCATATTCAATCTGACTGAGCCGAGAAACACTTTAGTGTGCAGAATTTATAACGTACAAATGAGTTCCTCCGGTGGTATTTGTGTATTTCCAAATAATCATATGAGAAAAACATTTCTTAGAATGATTTTTTATCTTTATTCCATTGTAATAAATTAACATTATTTATGAACTTGTTCAGTATAGAGGAGTGCGGGGATTTAATACATACCTTCGTATTTTATATTTCCTTTAGAATAGATAATTATAAATTGTTTTAAATTTTTTTCATAAATGAGAAATCAATCGTAGAGCCCGAAATAATGAAGATTTGCAGAATACATTAACGTGAGTGCGAACTTTATTTTCATATTGAAAAATATAAAATACGTTGTAATACGTATATGGTGACGTCGGCCGGACCCGCTAGTATTTATTTTATATTTATTCGGAAAACTTACAGCTAGCATTTACACTATGAATACATAATATACAAAAAAGGCAATTTAAAAGTATTCCCAAAAAGGAAATATTATGTTATAAAATGCTTCGAATCAAATAAATATGCGAATGCAATAATAAACTAAATAAGCGAACGTTAGGAACTAAATACACACGCATATCATAACTTTATTTCATAACATTACAGTAGCTGGTATAATATAAATTTTAGATCGTCAAAGTAAAATATTTTTTTAAATTTAAAACTGAATAATGGAAAAATTCTCGTTGAAGGACGCGTCGTAATATTGTAATTGGTTATTGGAACGAGATATCACTAACAAAAAAGGTGTAAACAGTATGACAGTAGGTCCAGATTTATGTTTTATGCATTCATTTTACAGCTAAAAAAGTTGTTGATGAAACACAAGTGAAACACCGATCCATGGTGTTACCAGAGCGAAAATCTTGATATTATTCCTTGCCTCATGTATTTATATAGTTGTAGAGGAACGGGTGGTAGTGTTCCTCTAGCGAAGGGGGGTATCTCCAGTCAGGCGGGTGTTATGCCCGACCGGCCGCGGTCCCTCCAACCTTTGATATTTGGAGCTTGTATATATCCAATGTGCTGCGCAATTTTAACTACCGCGATCGAGCCTGGCGTCTTTGCTATCTCGTCGGTGTGAGGCGCTTGTGTGCCGCCACATCACTCCCCCCCGGAGACCGGAGGTCGATAATCTTCATTCTTCAGCTGTCGTTGCTTGGTATAGTTTTCCCCGTGCCAATGCCGATGCTCCAATGTCCCAGTGAGTCGGGAATGTGCGCAAGTAGTTCTAGTGAGTCAGAACTATGCGGTAGTCAGCTCCAGTGAGTCGGAACTGCGTAATTCGAAATCCAGTGAGTCGGATTCGAAGCTTGAGTAGCTGCGATGAGTGTGGCTATCACGTGGCTATACTGCGAGAACCGGCGAATGCTGCCCGTAGTTGACCCGGCTGTTAGCGCAGTTGTGCCGTGATTTGACGCCGATGTCGAGCTGTTGAAGTGCCGAGGGTAGGTACCAGGCCTGCGTCTTGTAGCGTGCTTGTGGTTACCCTGTTGGCTTGCGAGTGATGGCTGGCTGGGTGATGTGCAGAATGGCTGGAATGGAGGGAGGAAGTGACGAATGGCGGTGGCGATGACGATGCGATGCGAAGCGATGATGGTGCGATGGCGATGCGGATGCGATGCGGATACGATGCGGTGCGGATGGCGATGCCGATGGTTGGTTGGAGTTCCGGTGTGGGTGCGGATGTTGTTCAGCTTCTGGGGTCACCACTGTAGAGGAACGGGTGGTAGTGTTCCTCTAGCGAAGGGGGGTATCTCCAGTCAGGCGGGTGTTATGCCCGACCGGCCGCGGTCCCTCCAACCTTTGATATTTGGAGCTTGTATATATCCAATGTGCTGCGCAATTTTAACTACCGCGATCGAGCCTGGCGTCTTTGCTATCTCGTCGGTGTAAGACGCTTGTGTGCCGCCACATAGTTATTAAAAAATATTTAATTTCAACGTTTATTGCTGATTGTCGATGAATTGACATAAAATGTGGAGTTGTTTTCTAAAACTACTTGGGAAGTAAGCCTTGGCAAAATTCAAATAATTACTGTTTACGGTTTCAAGTCGGTCAATTTTTTATTGCATCAATGAGAATTGAATGATTGTCCTTGAGACACAGCAACTGTATCCCAAGGGATGGAATTAAATTGCATTTTCAATATTATTATATCGATTTGATGTCGGTAATATCTGTGAGGCGGCTGGTGAATTCTTGAATGTGTGGGGACAGACCCGATAATATAAAGTCGTATATCAATTGGTTATTAAACTATTACGCAATGGCAGATTACTGTTGCGAAACTGTATGAAGTTTAGCAAGATATCCCCAACAAAAGTTTGTAAAAAACTTACCTACCAAGAGCTTAGCATATGCGGGCGAGATATTCCCAATATATACCTTTATATTTTATCCTGGCACGGCAAACTGACCACACTGCACCTGATGGTAAGCATAGTATCATCCAGTTACAGTATCAAGTAGCGAGAGACAATCTATCTCTCGCTAGTTGCTACTCACCACTATCATGCTGTGTGGCTTTTTCACACTGGGCCATGGGGCAAGGAGGTGAAGAAACGGTCGAGGGTTTAGTGTCAGAGTACCTACTCAGAGGGACGCAACACGGTCAAACATCGTATCCCAACTCTAGCCCCCCGAAAATAACCTGATTCCGGAACGCGACACACCCGCGTGTGCCACTAAGGCGGGTTTTACACCCTGTGTACTATCACTATCCGGGCGCATATGAATATCCTACCATCAGCAAAATATATGATCGATCCATCCATGTAAATAAATTAAATAAATAACAGCCAACAGTCACACACATAGCCCTGACCCCACACTAAGATACGAGTCTTGTGTTGTGGGTATCAGGGACTACTACTACGGACTACGCACGGTCTCACAACACCCAGACCCCGGACACAAATATCTGTCCGTCACACAAACTTTTGTCCCGTTGTGGGAATCGAACCCACGGCCTCTCGTTTCACAGCCGGCTACTCGCCAACAGCGCCACGGAGGCTGTAATTGTATTTTGAAACTCGTTCGCGATATGTGTTTACGTGCAGTTTACCCATTCTGCCCGTTTTTGCTGTAAAACATTGGCAACATTTGTTTAAAATTTGCATAAATATATTTAATTTATGAGAAGGTAAACGCGACATGTACTCAGAATTCACAATATTTCCGTTGTATGATTATGGGCAAGCTTGACATTTTTATTTGGCATAATGGCAATTTCAGTCAAATAGAAAAAAAAACAGGAGACATCTCCGTGGCGCAGCGGGCGAGTGGCCGGCTGTGAAACGAGAGGCCGTGGGTTCGATTCCCGGACCGAGACAAATGTTTTTGTAACAGACAGATATTTATTTCGGGTCTGGGTGTTGTTCATAGTACCTCGTAGTTCTTGATACCCACGTAACAGGTTTGACCTAGTGAGAGGTCAGGATTATGTTTGTGACTGCTTGGGTGTATAGTCAATAATTAAAGTATGTTTAATACAATATATGGAATTTCAAAGAAAACGGTCGACAGACGGTAATTGTTAAATAAATTCAGTCAAAACCGGCCGATCTTCTGTTTACACAATGACACATAGGTTTTACTCTGCCGAGGTAAAGGTGCATCCTTAGCCCTTTTCCCTTTGCCCCTTCCCGCCTGCATATGTTGCAACCTTGCGCAGTACAGGTAATTCATTTTCAATCGATACAGACGAATTACAGCCAATGTAAGTCCGCCGCGCCGCGAATATGGTGTTCTGGACGCCCGAGCATACCGTTTAAAAACCGTTAATATCACAGTGCGAAATTAAAGGACGTGAAGAACATTAATGCGATTTTTTAAATTTATTTTTATTTATAAAAATAGTTTATTTTTTATTTTTCGACAGATTCACAGCGCCAGTGATGGTCATAGCAGGGAGACGTACATAACTAGGTAATTTTTTTAATCATCTCACTCAACACTTACATTAATAACCAAAGGCATTTTAAATATTTGCGTTTTATTATTTTATTAAATTTTCTTTATAATAAAACGCTATTTTTTTTTATTCGAAATATGAAATACGTCGTTAATTAGCAAAGGGTGTGCAACAGTAAACTAGCCACGGATCATTCGTTTTTTTAAAAGCCATAAAATTTAATAATTATCAGTCTGTCATACAAACATTTGCCTCAGTGCGGTAATCGAACCCACAGCCTGTTGTTACAATAGGCAACTCGGCCGCTGCGCCACGGAGGCGGAACATTGACATGTTTGTCTTTTTACTTAAAGATAAGAATTTTATTTCATTCACAAGGCTGTTTGTAGTTATGTGATATACCCTAGGATGAATTTATTTTCATATGTTATTGGCAATTTGAAAAAATATTACGTAATATTGTTATTTTCTATTCATTTTGTATTGTATTATTAAAGATGGCGGATCATGCCCAATAAGGGAAGAGGTCCATCCACAGTAGGTATATAGCTTGTTATATCGGTAACAAAGTATTGCGACCATTTTGAATTGTGAAATGTGAATTTTGACACCGCCTCGAATTATGAAGAGTTGTCTTTTTTTTAATTTTCAGACTACTGCTCACGAAACATGCATGTGGCAAAATCGGGAACTAATTTTAAATGTATAATTTATATAGTAAAGTGAATACTGACCAATGAGCGTGACAACAGCGCCACCGAGCTATTTACCTGTTGTTTGATGTATTGATTTCGTACCTGTCTGTCGTCTTAACACATAGTGATACAGCATCCATTTTGTTTTACACCCCTTACGTTCTGTAAGCTGGGTGCGAATTTTTGTGTCAGTCAATATTTGCGAAAGTACTTAGGCGACTTATTTATAATCCAGAAATACTAATTATAACTCGTATTTTGATAATACAGGTAAATAAATATTATCAGTTAGTAGAAGAGATTTAAATTAAGAAACTAGACCACAAACGTCAAAAAAGCGTAACGTAAAAAACGTAAAAGTGTTAAATTAATAAAAATCTCAAATAAGTTTTTGAATTTCGAAACATCTGTCATAACAATATTGTTTATTCGTCTTCCATATTCGAACGATCGTAGTGGCCAGTACACATAAAAAGGTTACATTCCCACATAAATGCATCGCAAATAAGTATTATGTACCTTGCCGTAGTAAAAAAAAAATATCGATAACCACATTCACTGGTAAAAAGCTACCTATAGCGTAGTTGGAATTGGTACGGACTTCCGAGAAGCCGTAGGTTCGAAACCAGTCCAAACTGCACCTTGATTTCTAATGTTACGTGTGTTAATGTTAATTATTGCTTGCGATAACTTTAAAGGAAAACATCGTAGCGCCAATCCCCAATAAAGCAACAGGAGTACCTTCATCTCTTCTCACTCCGATCGAACAAAATCCTCCTAGAAGCGAAGTTCTGAGTCCATGACTTGTATTTTAGTGCGAGATCATATATTTACTGTTGAATGTACATACATTTATAAAGCTGTATACCTACCGTTGTTAGAAACTGACACAATATTGAAAATATACCGTTCACTTATCTTAATAACCGTAATACTTTTACCACGTTATATTATAAATAACAATTGTCGTTTTACAGAACAACATTACATCACAAAGCTTCGAAAATAAAGAAATAACAAAAGAACCAGTTTCCGAGTCTGAAGTAGCAACTAGAAACCCGTGCCGGGCATCCAAGTATTGCTAGAAGTAAAAGAGGAATAAGAAAGAGAAGAGTAAGACGTACAGAAACATCGAGAAGAAGAACTGAACAGCATCAGTGACGAGGAGCTGGAAAAGGCTAAAGAAAAATCACAGGATGTAGAAAATGATGTATCAGAAGAACAACACCACTTAGTTAAGTGCAGCTGAAGTATTCCAAACGAAGAATTAAACAATATAATAGAAAGCCAATAAAAAACATCGAAAAGAAATTACGGGCTAAAACACAAAGAGAAATAATGAATTACGGAGAAGGAGAGTTAGATGACATAAGTGATGATGGACTACAAATAAGCGATGATGAAGATCAAAATAATAATGAAAATTTATATATTATTGGTGCTGAAGAAACGGAAAATAACGAATTTAATAATAATCGTGATGATATACCAAATAATAACGAAAACGTGGCCTCAGTAGGTGATATAGAGGTGGATGTAAAGATTGAAACAATACAGGAAAATGTACTATGTGAAAATCAAGACCGTGCACAAGCCGTGTGCGCAGGTGAGTTTATTATGTTTATGTTCATATATAAATAATAAAATGATCAAATGTGAGCAAGTTTTGCGTCTAGTTGGATTGCGTCTTAAGTATTTACATATCATATTTATTCAATTATGTGCATACTTTAGTGACAAATATTATCCAGTTATCTGGTATTCATTTCAAACGGTTGTTGTTTGACTGCCTCGGTGCCGTAGTTATTATTGCGTACGTGGTACGCCTGCTGTGCTTAGGTCTCCCCGGTTCGGGTTAATTTTGAATTTTTCTATCCCGAAATGCTCAGTATTAGCCCGGAGTCTGGAATTGTGTCCGGTATGACGATAGGCTCGCCCTCTATCACATCAGGGCACGGTAATAACCTCGGCGAAATGTAGGTGTACTAGTTACACTGCCTACCCCTTCGCGGATTACAGGCGTGAGTGTACACGGTTGTTGAAATTAATGATTTTCTGTCAGTTGTGCTACTAGTGAGGTCCAGTTGGGGCAAAATTTCCAGAACCGATGTTGTTGTTCCGAACCAACTGGAAAGTACTCGACACAATATGTAATAAATCAATGCACACCGTGAAAGTAGTTTGAATGGGCTACTAAATCGATTTCCGTCATCGTTAAAGTAGATAGTGTTTTTCATAAAAATATATCAAAGTAAATAACAGTCAATACAAACGAAATTAAAAATCCAGATGATAAAATCCTTTTTAAATGCAACAGTAAAGGAAATAACAAAATGTAATGTAAATGTATATCTTTATAATAAGCTCTTTATTTAAAAAGGCTATTGCACCCAAAATTCCACTCACAGCAGCATGACATCATAGACTGTGAACAGGCCTCCTCTACCAAGGAGAGGGGTTAGACCTTAGTCCACCACGCTGGACTAATGCGGATTGGTAGACTTCACATACCTTCCAAATTATTATGAGAATTATAAGGTATGCAGGTTTCCTGACGATATTTTCTTTCACCGGTATTAGCGGTAATTAACATTTAATACACACGTAACATAGAAAAGTCAGAGGTGTGTGCTATTTGGGTTGCAAACATACGACTTTCATCTTGACAGCACCGCAACCAACTAGGCTATCGCTGCTTAGACTAGACTAGACTTACTATTTCATATTAATTTCAAATCGGTGCCTAAAGTTAAATTTGAGAAAGGCGCTTATACAACATTATTTTTAGTATACTACAAAGCCCAAAGTAGTTTGTTGAGAATCAGTAGGACAATCCATTGCACTAATTTTTAACATATTATATGTGTATCCCAAAAACATATAAAAATTTTCGTCAAGCTGGTTACCTTGTTTATTACGTAATAAAAATCCGGCGCGTGTCGGTCGCTCATGGAATACCGATAAATATCGATATACCGAAATGCATATCTACTAAGCTGGCCGCTAAAAGGGTCAAGGACAAGCACACCCTTCCCCAACCCCGCACACGTACCGATCGGCGGCGCGGGCGTTGTTTTAGACTATCTATAATTTAGTCGCTTGTGTATTAGGGAAAGGGTGGACATTTTGAACAGTTACTTAGATATGTTTAGTTTTTATTGTTAGTAGTGAAGTAGTAAATTAGGCGCGAAACAAACGGAAGCGCGCGGCGCGCGTTATGTCCATGCGTCGTACAAGAAACGGGATAAATTATTTTTGCATGTCACCGCGTGGGTTTTCCTTATTATTATTATATGACATATTTATCTGATCTTTTATACCAAAATCTAATTTGGGTGTGTCGGCTTTATGGTATACAAAAACTAATCTTGTATATGTTCAGTTATTCGACGGACATAAAGTTTCATTCAGCGAGTTGGAACTCTAAAAATAACATAATTATAATAGTCTTAAATAATTATAAATTACAGGTTTTTTAAGCTCATTTGGTGGAATGCTACAATTTTTGAGCCCGATTGCAGTGACAACTATACACGCGTTGAAAACCTCGTTAAAACGACTCGCGTTTCAGGGTCTGCCGGGAATCCAGATAAAGCAGACATAAAAAATCTTCCAGGCTGACTATTTTTTATCATCTAAAAACGATAACCATAAAGACGACGGGACAAAATTAATATGTGTAAGATTGAGGAAGATGTAAGCGTTTTAATGTGTTGCTAGACAGAGACCGCAATATATTTAATGACGTCACTTGTAAGTACGCCATACAAATTGCATACTGGCACTCGCTTTGCGGGAAAGGGTCAGAGCATCCCCACTTAACCCTACTAAAAGTTTTAATGCTTTATACATATGCCGGATCTTTATTAGTTCATTTAAATAGTTGCTTGAGCACCAGATCTTGAACATATTACTTTAATTAGTCCACTAAGCTTTTTAAATAACTAAAAAATCAAATACCTCTCTAATGTACTTATAGCAACTCTTGAGAGATTCGATCTTTTTTAGTCGACATATTTGGATTGTTCGTGCCATCAGGCTTCATGCTAGAATTAAAAATAAATAGAATCGGAACGCTTAATTCCTAATAAGTATTCTAAGACTAAGCGTAACCGTCGCGGTCGGTGAAAAATGCTTTGATTTAAAAACTGGTAAGTATATATTTATATATATTATTAGGTCCGCATGCGTGATTACGTTTATTAGTGAAAATATTTTGTGCGGTGCGAGAATCGAACCCAGAACTGTGATAAAAGTACCCTGTGTCTTCGTCCAAGATATCCATTAGACGTAGTGTGAGGTATAGTTGTCTCTCGCTACATGATACTCTAACTTGACGGCACTGCGTTTACCATCAAATGCAGTGTGCTTTGCTGTGTCAAGATAAAAGAATATAAGTTAAATCATTACGGATTTCAATAAAATCTGTTGAATTATAATAATATAAAATTATAAGAAAAGTAACAAACACCCAAAAATATCCTCATTTTTTAATCATTCAGTATTCACTCCTTTGAGGGATGATTTTAAAAATGCACACTTCGTCATTCATTATTTGTTATCAAAAATCCCGATTTGAATTTTTATAACCCTATCTCGAGGAACGATGGATACCGGTATAAACTTACATCCCTCATAAGTTTTTTGAGACAGGAAGTCTATGGCCTTCACTGGGGTTAAAACTTTCTTCGTACCAAACCTCATAAAATATCATAATCAGTGATCCGTAAAAATGCAATAAACAGACAGACACACAGACAGAGTAGCTTTTGCATTTATATTAGTACGGACTAAATTTCGTTACAATTATGAAATCCGGAGATAAAACAATAAACCTAATCATGCAAGCGCGAGCGGAGCTAAAGCATGTAAATTAAAATATTTATTATATTCTTTTTTATCAACAGAACTAACTGTGAAGTCGACGCGCGGACGAGACTATGGCAAATAATTAAAATAGAATTAGAATATCTTCAACCGCTTTAATTCATTTCAATATATTTCATTTTTAGATTTAGAACACATTGTGGAGGAGGAGACTACAGAGACTACAGGAGTAGATAGTTATGATGTCGTAGTATCGTGTAAAAGCAAAGAAAACGAAGAGACTGGTGATACTATTAACGCCACTTTTGTGGTTGAAAATGAGGAACAAGCGCACGATGCAAATGAAATATTTTATGAAAGCGAAGTACAAAATATGGATAGAAACAGAGAACAAAGTGAAAATACAACTGATTTTGAAACACAAGTTAAAATAGAGTCGTTCGAATATGACACAGAAGAAGGAAATCTGGAACACACACAAGCATTGTTTGTAATAGATAACGAAGTAGAAAGAACTCACGAGGAAGGAAAACATAATCATTATTCAGCAGACTTTGACACTCAAGTGATGATAGAGTCGCTAGAAGAAGGAATTGTAGAGCACATAAAAGCCGTTTGTGAAATTGATGAAGTACAACAAATAAACAGCCCAAGAGAACAGATTGATGATGATCTGAATGAACGAACCGCATCTGACGTTCGGGATGGTAAGATTTAAGATTTTTATACGCTTCATGTCTATAACATAAAATATACATACGTCGGTGTCGCACTAAAACGTGCTAATTTAATGCAATAATAATTAGTTCGAGTTAAAATACTGTGTAAATAAATAATTGAAGTACTTTGTCAAGGGACACGGCTAAGCTAACCAAGAACTCAGTATTTCCTGTATTGAAACGATTAATACATACCTTAGTTTCTAATGACATAATATTCTTTTCTTTTGAATATAGAAGTAGAGAAAAACATAGAACAAGAACAGAATACAGAAATAGAGATCTTTGGCAATAATAATAATAATGTCAACACGAGTACAACAAATGTTGATATTAACTTAAGTATAGAAGTTGAAAATGTAGTCGAAGGTACGGTTTATGTCATCATTTCTAACTATATTTTAATAAAAAAACTGCTAAAATATAGCTATGCACTTTCGCCGAAATATAAGTCGTCGGCCCATCCTTGACTTTAAAGTTCCCAGTGTATTCAAATCAGTACCTAACAATAAAATATAAAAACTGTATATCTAAGTATCTCCATTGTCCAAAACCACTTCCATAACCTGAAGAACGTGGGTGCGTTGCCAACCTGTAAGGATTTAAATGAGGATTGGAAGAATTAGGGATATATATCCAGTAATCTGTAATCGTGTATGCAGGGCTCTCATCTGACAGTCAGCCATGAACCTGCCCATCAACCGTAGTAATATCATCCAGAATGTTGAATCACAAAGTGTGACGGAATATCTCATACTCCCAGTAATTTCATTGACTTTAAATATCCTAATTAGCGTGATTTTTCTGGTCTCCCACATAAACAAATTTAACTTAGTTTGACTATTGTGTGTGTAAATTTAAAAAAAATAATAGACGCGGCAGCTTCGGTAAGAGCAGCAGTAGAATGTTACATGACTCATCAGTTGAGCAGCTTAACAGTCGAAGTACTGGAAGTAGCCACAGAGAATATATCACGAAGTAAAAGCATGACTACAGAAGAAATTTCCATAAATAAAAATATTGAAGACAAAGATGATAAAAATGAAGGAAATACACTTATCGTATGCAATGGTAAGATTAATAACTAAATATCAACAGTTGAAACATTATTAAAAATATATATAATATGTCATAAGCTAGGCCTGCGCTTTATTATAATAAAGCGCAGGCCAGTCACTGAGCAATACATTTTTGGAATTAAAGTTCTATGGAGACATATAGCTAGCAATGAAAAATGTTCTGCTATCACTTACATACGAAATTATTTTAAGATTGAGATTTGTGTGCTCTTTACATGGCATTCGTCCTACTTCCTGTCCTAGGTTGCATAATTTCAAAGTTTATAATAATTGTACTTATAGATTCAGATATGACAAGAGAACAAGTGCATGGTATTGTGGAGGAATATCTGCAGAGCCGCAGCATGCTGCCCGACAGTGTAGAATCGAAAAAAGGAGAACTAAATGGTGTTCCTGTAAACGTAAAAAGATCATCGAAATTAAATGGAGACGCAGCTGAACCCTACGACGGTAAGAGCTTCTTTTATAACAATAGGTAACCAAACCAATGAGTCAAAGGTAAGTAAGTATTCTGTATGAAAAACTACAACACAATAAAATTGTGTGTTCGTCCTTAAGGTTAGAAATGTTACTGGTTATGAGTTTTCTAAAAAATTCACAGCCATATCCGATTATATAGCAATAACCGTACTAATCATGGTGAAAATACACACATACTATCTTGTTCCAGTGAGTTCAATTCTAGAGTTATCAAGTGTATAATGTGTAGAGACATCATTCTGTCGTTTAGACGTTGCGCTTCTCGACATCAATATATTATTTAGAGTAGTAAATTAGTCTTATTTTGTGCTAATGTGTAAAACGTATATTCCAGGCGTAAAGAAAATAATACAGAGCTCTTCAACAGACATACAGATCGTTGCCGTGGATCTAAGTAATGTCATCAGTAATGAAAATGATGATAATAAAAATAATAACTGGGACCCATCAGACACAGATGTAAAAATTGAAAGTCTTGATGAAAATTTAGATAAAGAAAACCATGATATATTTATTTGCGATGGTAAGACTAACATTTAATAATAAAGTAATAATATCTTCAGAGGTGTGGCCGCTGGGGTCGGGTTGGAACCCACCACATAATATCTCTGCAGTTAATTCCACTTAGCACTAGGCTATGTCTGATATTGACTATAGTCATTCAGTCTATTTTATTATAAATACTTAAAATAGTTTTTTCAAATAATTTAGAAAACGTTTCCAATGAAGACACTCAGTGCTCTACTGCAGAAGTACAGATCGTTGGTTTTGACATAAGTGATGCCATAGATAAAGAACAGGATAGTAATAATGATTATGGGAATTCAGCGGATGTTACAGAAATAAAAATAGAAAGTCTCGATGTAGATTTAGTCAAAGAAAGCGAAGGTCGTGTAGCTGTGGTCTGCAATGGTAAGTTTGTAAATATATTCTTAGAACATCTCATTAAAAAAAAACATTGAGTTACAAACTACCTATTATCCAAAATATTTTTCATACGAAAAATATTAGTTTACTAAAGTCTCAATGATGATGGGAAAACCAGCACTCAATTACAATATAATATCTGTTGATAAACATTCTTCTTTCTTGGTCCTTTATTTATTGCACAAATAACTATATCCATAGTTTTTACATAATTGTTCTGCAGAATTAACTTCTCAAATAACAGAACAAGAAAACATTGTGAATGAAGAAACTCAAAAATCTATAATAGAAGAAGTGCAGATCGTTTGCGTAGATTTATGTAATGTAATAGAGAAAAAACAAGATAATAACCATAATGAGAATGCTGCACACGTAACAGAAGTAAAAATAGAGACCATTGGATACGACTTTTTTCAGGAAATTGAAGAGAATGCATATGACACGCGTCAGGGTAATATATTCAATGAAGAGCATGCTTAATGATTAAAAAATAATTTAAACAAGATTATATTTTTTCCAATGTTCTTTTACAAAGCAGAAACAGATTGCGCAGTACTAGAATCAGAGGTTCAGAACAGAGAGAAAGAAGTACTAACTGAAGAAGAACGAAACAGAAATGCAGATGACTTTAATATCCAAGTAAAAATGGTATTCGAAAACACCAGAGAAGAAAATGCACTTAATGGTAAGATTACCGCGGTCAAACATGCGATACTCAACAAAACTTGGCCAAAGGTTGACAATAAATATCAACTATACTATACTTATATAGGTGTACTAACTGTTGCTCGCGGCTCCGCCCGCGTGGAGGTTATTTTGGGAGCAGAAATATACAATCAAAGGAGTTGTCTTCTGCACTGAGGCACTTATAGCGATCTTCCTGACTCTCAGGTGTTGTGCCTGAAGCTTTAGATTGCATTTAAAGAATACATCATAAGTTAACCCCCCACTTCACCCCTTTTAGCGATGATTTGGTAAAAACCTTGAAACACGTATTTCTTTATTTCTTGCCAATAGCTTAAATATAAATTTTCATATCCCTAAGTTGAGTTATTACGGATTGCACACACAAACTTTCAACCCCTATTTCACCCCCTTCAAGATATTTGGGACAAAAGAGAACCTATGTCCTTCCCCAGGATATAATCTATACCTCTGCTGAATCTCATTAGGATTCGTTCTCCCGTTTAGTCATAAAAAAGTAACAAACAAACATCCAAACAACAATATTAATATACATGATATTTTAGAACTGTTATATCTCCTAAGATATTGATTGAAATCAAATGACGTAAGGGCAACTTTGTTCAAAACTAAATACTTGTAATGAATAAAGTATTTATTTGGATAAGAATTAATACCCTGTTTATAAAAACCCCTTCCCAAATAATGCATTGTTTTAGAACAACTTCGATAACCATTAAAAAGGTTATAGTGAGCCAACCGAAAAATATTGACATATGCTATCCCGGACTTTTTTTTAGAATTTTTTAAGAGGAACCATTCGGTCATACATGATTCTTACGTAACTTTAACCGTTTACGCAGCGCTCGCAACGGAAGCCCTCAAAAGGAATAGATTTTCCCCATTTACATTTTCAACATTTTTCAATGCTGCTCCGCTCCTATTGGTCATAGCGTGATGTTATATTGCTTATAGCGCTCCTCAATAAATGAGCTATCTAACACTAAAATATTTTTTTTATTCGAACCTGAGATTAGCGCGTTCAAATAAACAAACAAACAAACTTTTCAGCTTTATATAATAGTATAGATTATAGTCCATTGAATCCCAAGAGCATTTATCCAAAATTTCGTGAAAATATCTAGGATATTCCTGACAAAAAGGGGATATATTATATAATATTTTAAAGATATAATTATGTTTTATAATTGTAGAAATAGACACCCTACAAAATATGATTGAAACATTGCAAATAGAAGAAGAAAACGTTAGCGTAACATTACAGAATAACACTAAGGCATTGCCAAATATAAAAGTTAAACAGAATGATACTAACCCTTTTGATACAGAAAATTATGACGTTAGCAAAAAGATCGAGGATCGAGTCGAAAACGAAGAACAACGTGCAGCGTGTGAAGGTAAATAAATACACCCAATGGTCACACACATAGCCCTAACCAGCCCTAACCCTACAGTAAAACGAAGGTTTTTGGGTGGACATCAATTTCTAGGGAATTTACACCAACATCCACTCACAAAGCATATGTAACTCATTAGTATATGTAAACCGCATCGTCAGAATGAGTCAACTCTTCAGCGCGAGAATACTGTCAGTGTGGTTTGTCGAAGTACCGACAGTATTTGTGATAAAAATAAAAACCAAGGGATGGTAGTTATCAAAACCCCCACTAAACTGGTTACCGATACTCCCACCACACGAAAGCCCACCTTACGAAGACGGCACTAAATTCTCACTCAGTCAGCCCGTGACCACGGCCGATGCAACTCGGTCGAAACGTCAGGAAATAATTGTGGTATTTATACCATTAAAATATTGTGCGATTAAGACCCGTTCCTAATTTTATAATAAGTAATATATTTGTCTTGAGTGTGGGAACTGAGCTCAGCCAGTGATTATAATAGTTTTATAGCAGGTGCTTGTGAACACGTTTCCTCCAGGCGAACATTAATCACTGCGCCAGGGCCCAGGACCTTCTAGTCCAGAGCATGGCGCAGTGGTCGATACAAGTGGCTGTGGTCGCCGAGCCTTATTTTGTTCCCCCCAGGGAAGACTGGGCACCTTAACGGTTTGGTGGCCGTCATCACTCGGGGCGCCGCCGGCTCCCCACCCTTCGAAAAAGTAGCGAAGGGATCGGGATGTGTGGCGGTTCTGTTGGGGGGGGGTCTGGATTGTGGGTGTGTATTTCTCCCCCAATAGATCCCTGGCCGAGTTTGAGCACTTTCTCGCTCGGCTAGGGGCCCTGGTGGTGCAAGGCAGTCAGCCTCGCCCCGTTCTCGTTGCCGGCGACTTCAACGCCAAGTCTCTGGCTTGGGGTTCGTCGGTCACCAGCAGGCGAGGCGAGGCCCTGGAGGAATGGGCGATCTCGGCCAACCTGGCCGTCGTGAATCGCGGGTCGGTTAACACGTGCGTGCGGCATAATGGCGGATCGGTGGTGGACCTCACGTTCGCCACCCCAGCTATTGCCCGCCGTGTCCGTGACTGGAGAGTTCTGTTGGACGAGGAGACGTTGTCGGATCACCGATACATTCGGTTCGACGTCTCCTTATCCCCTAACCCCCAGTCCAGTGGAGGACCGACTGGCCCGCGGTCGGACGGCCCGCGTTGGTCGGTAAAACGCCTCGATGTTGAGGCCCTGAAGGAGGCCGCACTGGCCCAGGCGTGGCTCCCTGCACCGGAGGCACCGATGCAGGTCGAGCAGGAGGCGGCGTGGTTCGGGGCAGCGATGTCGCGCGTCTGTGACGCGGCCATGCCCCGAGTCCGACGTCTTCCCGAGAAGCGCCAGGTGTTCTGGTGGTCGGCGGAACTTATGCGGTTACGTGTCTCCTGCGTTGCCGCCCTTCGTCGTCTCGCCAGACACCGTCGTCGTCGGGTCCGTCTTCCCGGTGACGAGGACCAGGAACGGCTACTTCACGGCCTCCACAGGGAGGCTAAGAGAGCTCTGCGCGTGGCAATAGCAAGTGCAAAGTCTGCAGCTCAGAAGGAGTTTCGGGGAACTCTTGATAACGACCCTTGGGGGCGTCCATATCGCGTGGCGATGAGACGGTATCGCCCATGGGCGCCCCCACTGACTCAGAGTCTCCGGGGCGATCTAGTTGAAGAGGTCGTCGCAGCTTTGTTCCCTGCCACTGTGAATGTCACTCCCCCAGCGATGGTGTCACATTTATCGACGCCATCGTCGTTAAGTTCGGCAAGGGTTGTTTCGGAGGTATCGCCCGAAGAATTTCGGGCGGTGGTGCTTCGGCTACGGGGCAAGAAGACGGCCCCGGGTCTCGACGGTATCCCCGGGCGTGCATGGGTGTTAGCCGTCGAGCATCTGGGTACTAGGCTCCGTGGCCTGTTCTCCGCGTGTCTGGAGCAGGGCCGTTTTCCATCTCAGTGGAAAACTGGGAAATTGGTCCTGCTCAAGAAGGAGGGGCGGCCCGCAGAGTCGCCATCGGCCTACCGGCCCATTGTGTTGCTCAACGAGGTCTGCAAGCTTTTCGAGCGTATTGTTCACGCTCGCCTCGTCGAGCATCTCGAAGGGGTCGGGCCGGACCTGGCACAATGCCAGTACGGGTTCCGGCAGGGCCGATCGACAATACACGCGATTTTGCGGGTCAAGGCACAAGCGGAGGATGCAGTGGCTCGTGGTGAAGTGGTGGTGGCGGTGTCTCTAGACATCGCCAACGCGTTTAACACTTTACCCTGGGCCTGCATAATGGAAGCACTGCGGTACCACGTGGTGCCACCGTATCTTCGGCGCCTGGTGCACTCGTATCTTTCAGATAGATACATAGTGTATCCGGGCGCCAACGGTTGGCACCGAAGAGCGATGGCCTGCGGTGTTCCGCAGGGCTCAGTCTTGGGCCCTCTGTTGTGGAACATCGGCTACGATTGGGTGCTCCGTGGTACCTACCCCCGAGGTGTCGCTGTCGTCTGTTACGCGGACGACACACTAGTGACAGCGTCGGCCAGGTCTTTCCAGGAGGCCACCCTGCTCGCCTCGTTCGCAACCGAACAGGTGGTGGGCAGGATTCGGCGACTGGGCCTTAAGGTGGCCCTCAACAAAACCGAGGCCCTTTGTTTTCACAGGCCTCGGATTCGCCCACCTTTTGAGCCACACATAAGTGTGGAGGGGGTGCGGATTCCCATCGGCTGTAAAATGAAGTACTTGGGATTGATTCTGGACAGCCGGTGGGATTTCTGTGCCCATTTCAAGGAGTTGTCGCCGAAATTGGTGCGGGCGGCGGGCGCGCTCGGACGCCTGCTGCCGAACCTGGAGGGACCTAATAGCCCTTGCCGAAGTTTATACGCTGGAGTCGTGCGGTCAATGGCCCTGTACGGATGTCCCGTATGGGCCGAGTCCCTGAACGCCCGCTGCGTCGCCCTGCTGCGCAAACCGCAGCGTTTGGTGGCGCAGCGAATAGTAAGGGGCTACCGCACGGTTTCCCACGAGGCGGCCTGCGTATTGGCCGGCACACTCCCTTGGGAGTTGGACGCCAAACTCCTCTCGTCAGCGTTCCTCTGGCGGGAGGAGGCGTCCAGCCGCCGTCAGGAGAGACTGGCCCCGAGGGAGATTGCGGCCCGGTTTCGCAGAACCGCCGTGGAGGAGTGGCATACCAGGCTGGAGAGCCCGACTGCGGGCTTGAGGACTGTCGCGGTAGTGCGTCCTGTCCTAAAGAGATGGCTAGACAGGCGCCACGGGGCGCCTACGTTCCGACTGACACAGGTATTAACGGACCATGGGTGTTTCGGTTCGTTCCTGTGTCGGATCGGAAAGGAGGTGTCCGCCGTGTGCCACCACTGTGGCAACTGCCGCGAAGACACGGCCCAACATACGTTGGAGGAGTGCCCAGCCTGGGACGAAGAGCGCAGCGCTCTCAGAGCAGTCGTCGGAGGAGACCTCTCGCTGCCGGCCGTGGTGTCGTCCATGGTCGCCAGCTGGAGGTCCTGGTGTGCGGTGGCCCACTTCTGCGAGAACGTCATCTCGCAGAAGGAGAGTGCTGAGAGGGATCGGGAACGATATGATCCCTCCCGCCGCCAGAGAAGACGTAGGAGGCGCCAGGTGGACGACTGACCGGCGTCTCCCGCCCTGTGGAATGGGGGCGTTTGAATTCCACCACGGTAACCCCTGCCTGTCGTACGAGGCGACTAATAGGGGCCATCGGGGGTCGCGGGCGCGCAGCGGAGGGCTGTCAGCCCGTATCGATGCACTCCCAAATTCGGAGCATCGTGCGACCCCGAGATGGACGGCAGCGCGGGTCAGGCCTCGTTCGCTGTCGTTGTTCGGTGCGCGGGGGCTCCTTAGCCCTCCATGGAGATGGGCTGCTACGCAGCACCGCGCAGGGGCGATTCCGGCTGCAATTCTAGCACTCCTTAGAATACCCCGGGATCGCTCCGTAAGCGCCGAAGAAGGCCACCGCGGGGTTTTAGCTGGTAGTGTCGGGTGGGTTGTATATAGGGGTTAGGGACTCGGCCCAGCGGCAGCACGGATAGCCATCATCCGTGCGAGGGGGATGCTGGGTCGTAAGACCGGCTAGTCCAGCATACCCGTTTTATTCTTAATCCGCTTCCCTCCGGAGCGGGCGGCAGTAATAAAACGCTTTCCCCGCGACAAAAAAAAAAAAAAAAAAAAGAAAAAAAAAAAAAAAAAAAGGTGCTTGTGAACGAGCTAGTGGCGGTGATTTCCATAAACATAAATGATAATGGCGGTAGTAATGCCTAAGAAATTCTCTACGTATCAACCTTTGGTAGTTGTAGAGACAAATGAAGTAGATGCAAAAAGGATGTATAATACCATCGTTGTTGCAAACAAAATTAGTAGATTAGTAAGCAACACCAACAAACAAACATAATGAAAAAAACAGTAACTTTTCTCATCAATTATAGATTTGGGGATGGTCCACAAGGACATTGAAAGTAACAAGCATAAAAAGGATAACGAGAGAAATATGTATATTGAAAATTATATAATTAAGGATGATTCACATACGTTTTCTGTAAAGATAATATTATAATAATCCGGTTATCATTTTAATTATAGAACCGGAAAACATAATAAGCAGAGAAGTTCACGCCAATAATACTGACACTGATAAAGGACAAGATATTGAAAACCAGTTGGACACCATCGATGTAAAAGTTGAAAATATAAAAATAGAGGAAGGCGTAGTAAATATTGAAGATAATGCACATTCTGGTAAGGTTAATGTGTAATTTGTTCACAACAGCAGGTTGGAAATTAGAAACAGGAATTAGAACCAGTATGACACCTGATGGTATGTGATTGCCACCATTCATAGACATTCATCTCGCCAGAAGAATATTATGGATAAAAAAAACTTATAAAGTGTACAAAATATATTGCCTAATTTTTTTACGTAGAATTGGAATGTCTAACGGGCGAAGAAGTCCAAAAAAAGAGTTCTAGACCTAGCAAAGAGAAGGAACATAATGAAGATCACTTGGATACTATTGAAGTAAATGTTGAGAGTATAAAAACTGAAGAAAGTATGGTAAACGTTGAGGAAGATGTATGGGATGGTAAGATTATGATAAATTATAATATCAGCTATATAAGTGTTGTATAATGTATTTCTATTGGGTGTCCTCCATATGAATTAGTGAGGTTAGGTTTTGCTGGATTAATTCGGTTTGATAACTTTACAGACCTTCAAAATTCTCAGGTATGGCGAGTTCCTCGGGATGTTTCCCTTCGCTGTTAAAGGGAGTATTATTCAGCAATAAATACACACGTAACTTTATAAGTTTGGTAAATGTACCCTAGGAGATCCTAGAGCACACTTACCAGCTGGGTTTAAACTCAAGATATCTGTCTAGACAGCCCGTCCCACTGCTGCTGTGATTTCTGACGGTTTTCTGTGAGACAACGCTACTATTCCTGTCAATCCACCACTACGTATGAAGTTTATTAAAGGTGACAAATCTTACTGGAATATTTGTTTCGGATCTAGGAATTGCGAGAGCGAAAGTATATTATGTGCTTGATACTTATTATAATTAGAACTAGTTATACCAGACAATTCGCAAAATTAGCAATTTCAAGAACTAATCGAAGCATTATCCTTTATATGCGACTAGATCAAGAAGGCGAACTGATAAATCTATATTAATCATATTTTTCAGCACATTTTTTTAATTATAGGATCATCGGACTCAATAAGCGATGAAGTGCCAAGCGTAATACAAATTGATAGAGATCTTATTAATAATAAAGAAAATAACATAGATTCTATAGAAGTCAAAATAGAAGAAATAAAATCAGAAGAAGGCACAGTAGTTATTGAAGATTATGCACACGACGGTAAGTTTGTTACACCCACTAGATCATCAAGTCCCTCGTCGCGTCTATGTGTAATCAGTAGTCACGAAAGATATTGAATGGATCCTACACCTGATTCCACTGATTAATTATTTCTATATGTTATGCTTTGGTCCAGGTTACAGGGTACCTTTGAAATTCTTAATTAGAATTATCGTAGAAATATACCGCTTTTCCAAAATGAAAATAACTAAGTATACATCTAGCTTCAAAAAGTGAGTGGTGCCCTGTAGTCTGGGATTTAACGTGTTACATATTATTTATTTATTTATTTATTTATTTATTTTCCACTCTTACATCTACTATTACAGATGAACTAATGCAGTAGAGTAACACAATACAAATGAATTAAAATTATTTCTATGCAACAATCATTATATTAATTTGCAATTTACATTCTATACGAAATGATCATGGCCGCTAACTTTGTGAATTCACTCAGAGAACAGACAAATATATCCGTTTCGACTGCTATGACGTTGAGAGTGCGAAGGGCTATGTCTATTATTTATGTCTCGGTTAGTTCCCTCTCCAGTAGTGTATGGTCGCTGGAAATTGTTTACCTGTTTTAAATTACAAATATCCGTGGAATCATGAGTATAAGGCCATACAAATGCATCGAATGTGTTTAAAAAGGTAAATTACCACATGATAGGCCTCAAAATGTAAAATAATTTTCATGAATACTTTTTCTATAGTTGTGTAACAACACGTTCCTAAATTATAAGATAAATAAATAAATAACACCCAACAGTCACACACTTAGCCCCGATCGCACACTAAGATAAGAGTCTTGTATTGTGGATATCAGGGCCTACGAGAGACTTTCGGTCTCACAACACCCAGACCCCGGACACAAATATCTGTCTGTCACACAAACATTTGTCCCGGTGTGGGAATCGAACCCACGGCTTCTCGTTACACAGCCGGCTACTCGCCAACTGCGCTACGGAGGCTGTCAAAGATGGTAATATTAAATTATTTTCAAACAATAGATCAAGTACAAATGGAGAACGAAAACGTAGATACAGCAGGTTCTGCGGTAGATGTTAAAATTGAATCAATTGATAGTGAAATGATATTGGAAGGTGAACAAAAGAGTACCAACAGAATAGAAAAAGAAAATGAAATAGAGAAAGCTTCAGTATTTTTTTTTTTTTATGTATGATTATCTGCGATCAGTCATGAACTATGAGCAGATGTGTTCTTATTGTTGTCACAGGCTCCAGAGTGCCCTCCAATGAGGGCAACTCTTTACGGAATCAGGCACCCAGCTCTTGGATGTCTACGTTTTAGGCGCTTTGGATAGCTGATTTGCAGCAGCTTTGTTGCTAAGTCATTTGGATGGTCTGCAAGCCGATTTTTATACCTCGTGGAGGATATCATTATTTCTTCTTTGATTGTTTTGACTTTTAAGGCCTCGTGAATTTCAGCATTGGTAATGAACCAAGGTATGTCTGCTATTGTGCGTAATATTCCGTTCTGCAGCCTTTGTACGATGCTGATACTAGAGTTGCATGCGCTCCCCCACAGTTGTATCCCATATGTCCAGATGGGTTTTAGCACTATCTTGTAGATTAGTAATTTGTTGTCTACAGAGAGTTTTGAATTTCGTGCCATCAGCCAATACATTTTTTTGAAGCGCATGTTCAACTCATCCCTCTTTGTTTTGATGTGTTTTTTCCAAGTCAGTCTTCTATCCAGATGCATGCCAAGGTATCTGACTGAGTTAGTCTCGGGGAGGATGTTGTTTCCCAATTTGACAGGTGGACAATTCCCTTTTCTCAGAGCAAAGGTGACATGAGTGGATTTTGATGCACTCGCTTTGATTCGCCATTCCTTTAGCCATTTATCCACACCATCCAGGGCCGTCTGTAAAGTTCTTGAGGCCATTGTAGGATCTTTGTCACTAGCCAATAGAGCGGTGTCGTCTGCAAAAGTAGCTGTAGTAACACTATGTGCTACTGGTAGGTCAGCGGTGTAGAGTGTGTATAAAACTGGTCCCAGTAAGGAGCCTTGAGGTACCCCAGCTATTATATTGTGGAAGTATGATGATTCTCCTTCTTCACGTACTTGGAAAATGCGGTCAGAAAGGTATGATTCCAGTAGCAGATAGTAGCTATGAGGTAGGCATCGTTTAATTTTATAGAGTAGCCCCTTTTGCCACACCTTGTCAAAAGCCTGTTGGATATCAAGAAATACTGCTGAGAAATACTCTTTCCGTTCTAAAGACTTACGAATATCTTCGCAGACTCGGTGTACTTGCTCTACAGTTGAGTGTTGCTGTCTGAATCCGAATTGGTGTTTGGGAATTACTTTGTTATTTTTTAGCGACGGAGTTATTCTACATAATAGGATTTTTTCGAATACTTTCGACATTGTTGTAAGAAGACTTATCGGTCTATACGATGTGACCACTTCTCGAGGCTTTCCGGCTTTGTGTATCATTGTCACGATCGACGCTTTCCATATTTTAGGGAAGTATTGTACTCGAAATATCCCATTAAAGAGGGTTGTTAGGTACACAAGAGCACATTTCGGAAGTTTTGTAAGGACCTGCTTTGTAATCAAATCAAATCCAGGAGCCTTGTTGTTCTGCAAACTTCTTATTATGTTTTTTACTTCAGAGACCGTAACTACTCTTGGAGGGAGAGAGAGCTGGAGGTCTTCCTGAAGCACCTCGTCGACCTCTTTTTCGAAAGCATTGTTTTCACTATCGTGTGGCCTAAATACTTCAGCCAGATGTTCGGCAAAGATATTGGCTTTTTCCTGGGCAGATCTTGCCCAGCCACTTTTGGTTCTTATTGGTGGTCTAGGTTCTTGGGGTCTGTTCAGTGATTTTGTGAACTTCCACAGGCGGTAGTCTGTTGATGCTGTGGGAGTTAGATTGTCTAATTTACTATAGAGTGTTTTGTTTTGCACATCATCCAGCGCAGCTTTTAGGTCTTTAATAGCTTTGTTAAAGGCTGGTTTGTCTTGTCTGTGCCTACTGCAGTGCCATATTCTTCGAAGTCTTCTTTTTTCTAATATTTTGTTTTTAGTGTCAAGCGGTATGTTCTTTGTGAAGAATTTGTTTACGATTGTTGGGGTGTTGAGCCAACAAGCAGTTTGTATTAAGTTAGTAATAACATACGTAGCGTCCTCTATCTCGTCAGGAGTTTTTAGAGAGATGTGCAGATCCAGTTTGTCTTCAATATAAGCTCTGAAGCCGTTCCAGTCAGTGCGAGTGTTGTATAGTACCTCTGGGCTCTCACGACTAATAATGGTTACACTAACGGTGAGGAGTACCGGGGTATGGTCAGAGCTACTATAGAGAGACAAGATTCCGCTTTAAAGTAATGTCTTGAAAGTCCCTTCACAATGTAGAAATCCAGCAGGTCTGGTGTTTTATTCGGATCCATTGGCCAGTATGTTGGTTGACCAGTAGAGATTGGTGTTAGATTATAGGTGTCACAGCTAAGCTTAAGTTGCCTGCCCCTGGTTGTTCTGAGCCTGGAGCCCCAGTGGACATGTTTGGCATTCCAGTCGCCTCCTACAATGAATCTGCCTCCCAACGTTGAGAAGTACTCAATAAATGCCCTAGAGTCAATAGTGTGTCTTGGTGGGCAGTAAATAGCTGATAAGTTGAAGTATCCACATTTATCCTCCACTGCAATGGTAGTAGCTTGGATATGGTTTGTCCTAAACTCTGGCATTAAGTGGTGTTTGATTGTCTTTCGCACTATTACTGCAGTTCCTGCGTGGCCTCTTCCATCGGGATGATTTGTAATATAGGTATAATATCCTTTAATATTTATTTTACTCTTTTCTGTGCAGTGTGCTTCTGAGATAAGCACAGCATCGAGAGTGTGATGTTTGATCAAGACTTCTAGATCTGATTTATTTGGTGACAGGCCATTTATGTTCCATGTGGCGATTCTAAGAGCTATTTTGTTAATTTGTTAAGAACTGTGGTTATGAGACTCAAGATGGCACTCATTTGTTGTAAGATAGTGTCAAATTTCGCATTTTGATTTTGTATTAGTAGTTCTAGTTGCTGAATGCTCGAGGTTGATGCTTGCGATTCTGTTTTGTTCTTTAACTTTTCAGAGTATTTATCTTTTTCTTTATTTTCTCCATTGTCTTTGTTTGTTTGGACTTCAATAACTGGTTCTAGTATCTTGGGTTTAGGGATCTGTTGTCTTGGCATTCTTCTAGCAAGAATTTCTTTATAAACCTCGCAACCTTTGTAATTGGCTGGATGTGCTCCCTGACATAGGACACATTGTGCAGGTGTGTTGCGATCCTTTTTAGGACAATCTTCCGTTTTATGTGGCTGGACACATTTCACGCAACGATATGGTCGCATACAATAATTTTTCGAGTGGCCATACTGTTGGCATCTCTTACACTGTGGGATTACTTTTTTCTTTTTAGGGTCTTCGACAATTATAGACTGATGATATATGTATTTAATGTCCTTGACAGCCTTGTTATTGGGTCCTGGAGTAATGTTGACAAAGAATGTTGAAGTTGGTATTTTGTCTGGCCCAAATTTCACGTTTATGATTTCACTATTTACTTTGTTGCCTGTTTTTTCTATCTCTTCTTCAATAGCTCTGTGGGGAGTTGAGTGGTGTAGATTCTTGATGACTATTCTATAGCATCGCTGATCCTTTCTGTTGAAGGTATGACCTATAAGACCCTTTTCCCGTACTATACTGATGATTTTTTTGTATGTGTCTATATCAGTTGAACTAATTCTCAGTTGGTTTTTGTTGATAATTTTGAAAGAGTAATTTTTGTTTTCAACACCTATTTGCAGGAGTTCCGATAATTTATGAACATCCTCAATTCCATACAAGATTATAGGTGGAGGTTTGGGTGTATGTTTGATTGTTGCCTGGCCCTCACTGTTGGTTGAGTCTATAGGTAATCCAGTGAATTGATTTTTTGTTGGTATTACTTTATGTGGAGGTCACTCGGAGATTTTTTTCCTTTTATTTCTGGCTTCTGGGACTCTCTGCCAGTTTGGTGGGTGTGGGCTAGTCATTTGTTTAGTTTCCTTCTGGGAAATTGTAGTTGGTGTTTCAAGTTGGGCACTGCTTCCCAATGATGCACTCCTCTGTCTAGTAAATAGGCTCGGATGGAAGGCCTGTTGCACAAATTTTCGTTAGTAAATGACGATGAAAACAATGAGGTCACTGCAGTATTCCCTCACGAAATAAACGAGACGAGAGAGAAAGATATTGTGAACTCAGAACTTCTTGTAAAGGAAGGAGACAATAATCTTGAAGTTTTACTAAATGGTAAGATTTTAATAAAAACTAAAATAAATTGTTCGGTATTGTGATTTGTTTGTTTTAGCAAACAAACGATTATTTCTCTTTTATATTTTACCAGATATAATGTATGCAAATAAGGCTATTTTTCTGTTCGATTCATTTTTTTCCTACTTACTCTCAATATTTGTGAATGATATTAATATCATGTTTCTTCACAAATCAGAAAAAGTTGTTGATATTGAAATGGAAAACTCGCTACTAACCAATTATCAAGAACTAAAAAGTATAGAAGAGAAGGAATCAAAAAACGAATACAACTGGGATGCAACGGAGGCTCTTGTAGAAGTCAAAGTAGAATATAGTGAAGGTGTACCAGATTTTATTCAAGAAACGGTTGACGGTGAGTTTTCTATAAAGATAATAATATTCTACAAAACTATCCAGTTTTATTCGCATTGAAAGGAAATTTTCATGTGTAATGACTGCGGAGTGTAAATAGCTTTCATTCGGTACCAACATTTCAGTAAATGATTACTAGTTATTAGGTATAGGGATCTATATGGAACTGTATGTATAAGCGCGGGCATACGTTTCTATAAGTACGCAGAAAGATTCGGCCCGGCTAATCCTGAGAGGCTAATCAGTAAACTCCGCCAGTTGTTTAATAGTTTAAAGTAATAAAGATGAAAAATAAAACATATTTATAAATTCGATAGATCGGGTTTCATGCATATATTACATTATTTAAACACTTATTTAAGATTATCTTTCCACTTATTATTTGGGTTTCTTAATCTGTAAATAGATGAGCTGATGAGTAGTATAAGCAAGCAATTAGAGAACTTTGAAAGAGAGGTGGAAACTGACGATGAATTGTTACGAAATGACACTGAACAGAGTAAGAAAATAAAGATACTTAGTAACATACTAATATACTCAAGTCACACAGACGAAATACAAAACAACATTAGTCGGTTACAAAATCCTACACTAGAGTTACCCCGTACTGGAAAACCGAGAACTATAGAAGAAATACTTATTGATCTGAAAGGAGAAGATCTAAATGAAAATGTCCAATATCATTCTGACGGTAAGATTATTATTACATTTGAAAAACCATGTTTATTGGCTGTCGTTTTTTTTATATCGGCACGGCAAAGTGACCACACTACACCTGGTGGTAAGCGCAGTGCCGTCCAATTAGAGTATCAAGTAGCGAGAGACAATTCTAAATTGGTAAAGTAACTTTAGGTATCCTTAGGTTACTTTCGTTTTAGCAGTTTCGTTACAAATTATGAAAACGTTAGTTTTATCATGGCACGGCAAAGTGACTGCATAGCAGCTGCTGCAGTGTAGATTATTAAGTAGTGACAACTAATCCCTCGCTACTCGGCACAATCAATCAAAGAGAGAACACGTTCACCGGTAAACTGATTATTGGAGCGACTTAATCGTTAAACAGAGCAACCAATATGTTAGAATAAAATGAAATAATCAACATACAATATATACGGTGCCATTCCACGATAAACCTATTCCGTATAATTATCATATATCGCCTTAAACTATTATCATTTGAAAGCCAAATTACATTACAAGGTGGCTAGAAAAATCGTTGAATATAATTTTGTCAATTTGGCACTAAATTATGCATTCGTTATGTATAGTGGAAGACATACCCGAGAAAAAAAGGAAGTGTGAAAGCGATCTGAAGAAGCATGTTCATACGGAGAATATGAATTTATCGCAGCCTTCTATTGACCTTAAAAATGTTACTGAAGAGAATTTTCAAGAAGATAATAAAGAAATCGAGCGCGATGGTAAGATTTTATTTTTTTAAGCCCTGTATTATAGAAAAAAAGAAAGAAAATAAATTTTATTTGGTCACACAACAACACTTTAGATAAGATACATATTAAAAAACTTAAGGAGTAATACAACAAAAAGAAAAAAACAATTATAGACCCTAAGTACACCCGCTACTCCTCAATTCAGAACACCTGTGTCCAAAGTATGACCAAAAAGCCCATAGGCTCAGCATTTACCAGGTAGTAAAGTACTGCCTCAGAACTTCAGATCAGAGGGCTTTGGTGTTTTTGTACAGCATAAACTGTTAAAATGTTGGTTTTAAACAATCCAGGAATATGCGTAGTTAACTTGCTCATTTTACTCTACGTTTACCTTGGAAAATTTTTACGGAACATCGTTTTAGTCCCTAAAATTTAAGTAGAACTATATAGTCTTATAGGGTGTTAAGGCGATCAAACTATTAGTTATAAATTATAGCAAACTGCAGCTTTTGAAATAAAAATGTACATAATATTCAATTCCAGGTCCATCAGACCTTATTATAGAACTAGAAAAAAAACATCAACTTACAACTGGACATCGGATCATCCTAACCAAGCCTTCAACGTCTCCATCAAAAATTCAAACTCGTAGTAAAACAAAATCTTCTAAATCTAAATTTGAAGTAAAGATTTCATCTAAATCACAATTGCATTCCATAAAACAAGATATGGACACTAAAATAGGATCTACTTCAACAGTGAAACCAGAAGAGAAATCAAAGTCAACTTCCGAAGACAAAAATAAAGTAAAATCTGAATCTAAATCTCAAAACGAGAAAAAACACCGCTCAAGATCAAAGAATCGCATATCAAAATCCAGTGAAGACAAACAAAAAACTGGAGATGAAACTTTATTTCTTCGTCCTGCACATTTAAACTCTTCTGAAACTGAAAATATATTGATGTCAGATAGTTCTAATTCTAAGGACAATCAAAAAGTCCAAGTGAAATCAAAAAAAGGGTCTTCAAAATCTCATAGTGGAGAACTACAGTCAAGGTCGAAATCAAAAGCTAAACACAAACAGGAAGTCCAAATAAAACCTATTTCAAAATCTGTCGAGCCTAAAACAAAATCTCATAAGCAGTCAGAAGTTCAATCGGACTATAAATTTAAAACTATACCTAAACAAAACGAGATTGAATCTAAAGTTAATCAAAAATCCAAATTAAATACACACTCTGTAACTCAACATATATCTCATTCTGAAGACAGGATTGCAGTTCAGACTAAAGACAATCGCCATGTTGATGACAAGCAGCAACCTGACGCTAAATTTGAACGAAAATTCAGTTCAACGCAGAATCTAGGAGTTCAACTTGACCACATCAAATCTCCTAAATCGAAACGAAATAATAATAAACAGTCTAAATCTAAGCGTAAATTGGAAACTGATCAAAATGAAGCTGAAATTAATGAGGAACGCAAAGTTCCTCTCGAGTCTACACAAAAAGCTGATTATAAAGACAAGGATGAAACTAAAATTGCGAGTAACCCAAAATCGTATAAATCTCAAATCGAAAGTCAACATAAAGCAGTTCTTAAACCACCTAAATCTGATTCTGATGACATTATTAGTCGCAAAAGAAAACATAATTCCAAAGAACACGAGACAGAAGCTCAGTATAAATCAAAAACAGCTTCGGTATCCCTAAATGAAGTTCAAACCAAACCTAACCTGAAATCAAAACTTCAAAACGATCACATACGAAAATCCCGGTCCAAAGACAGTCATGACCAAACTAAGCATATAAATATTCAATCTAAAATTGGACAAAAAATAAATTCTAAAAGTGACGGCAATGTGGAAAAACAACAAATAGAGTTTTTAAAATCTCCGTCTACGTCAAAAGCCGATATTCAACTCAAACCTAAGAAAACATCACATTTCAAAAATAGAACAACAATTCAGACTGATGCTCTAAAATGTCTTAAGTTTCAAGCACTTGACCCTAAACTCAAAGCTAAAACTCCTCAAAATCAAGATGTTCCCCATTTTGATATGTCTAAATCAATCAAATTCCAATCTAAGTACAAACCAAAACCCATTACTGACAGGCAAGATGCTCAAATTGGGACTGATCTTAAATCTAGAGTTCAATTCGAAGATCATACAGATACTATACAAACATTTAAACCAACAAAGTATCCTGATAAAAAATCTAGAATCGCTTCTAAAATAGATCATGTAGACCACTCCGAAACTAAAAGCAAAAGTAAGGTTCATCTTGGGACAAAAATACAATCTTTAGAACCTCATACTGAAATAAGTCGATCTGAAAAAAAGGCTAAAGTTAACGAACATAAATTACAATCTAAAAAGAAACACACAGATACTGACGATAAATTAAAATCTCACATCAAAAATAATAATAGACTTCATATTGACCCTAAGTTAAAGTCGCCTAAACCTCAATCTGATGCTCACCATGGCTCTAATTTAAAATCTCCTTCAAGGCCTAAACTGAAAGTCCAACCTGAAGTTAATAAACATTTTTCATTGAAAAGTGATAAAAAAGATAAAACCATCTCAGAAGATAAGCCCAAAAACAAAATGGAATCTAATAAATCTTCTACTAAAAACAAAGACTGTATCCAAATTGCCACCAAGCTGAAATCTCCTACTAAACCTCAACCCAGCGCCAAAGACCCAGGACCTTCTAGGTTAAAATCTGATCAACCTGACCAAAGTCGTATATCTCATTCAAAAGACAGAGGCCTTCATAACATACAGCCTAAATCTAAATTAAAATCCCCTTTGAGATCTCACTCCAAGACCCAACATCATCCAAGTCTGAAATCCCCTAGTAGACAGCCACTTGTGATCGAAGGGCATACACATCTACAAACCCCTATTACAGTGCAACCCGAGGCCCAACATCCACCTAGTCTAAAATCACCTAGCAAACAGCAACCTAAGGCCAAGCACCATGTAAGTCTAAAATCCCCTAATAGACCACAACCTGAGGAACAACATCATCTAAATCTAAAATCGCCTATTAGAGCGCAATCCGAGACCCAACGCCGTCGTAGTCTACAATCCCCTAGTAAACAGCAACCCAAGGCTAAGCACCATGTAAGTCTAAAATCTCCTACTAGACCACAACCTGAGGAACAACATAATCCAAATCTAAAATCACCTATTAGAGCACAACCTGATGAAAAACATCATCTAAATCTAAAATCTTCTGTTAGAGCGCAGCCCGAGGCCAAGCCCCATGTAAGTCTAAAAACCCCTATTAGACCACAAACTGAGGACCAATTTAATCCAAATCTAAAATCCCCTATAAGAGCGCAACTCGAAGCTCAACACCATCCTATTCTAAAATCCCCTAGTCGGCAGCAACCCGTGGCCATGCAATATGGATCTCTAAAATCCCCTAGAGGACAACAACCTGAGGCCCAATACGATGCAAGTCTAAAATCCCCTACCAGATCTCAACATAAGGCCTATGAAGATCCAAGTATAAAATCGCCTGTGAGGTCAAAATTTTATGTCGAAACAGATCGTAGACGAAAATCACAATCTAAAGACCACGGTAAAAATGAAGAAGAGACAAAAAATAAATCGACGAAAGACCAAAATGAAGTTCAAAAAGTCCTTAACCTAATATCACATTCTCAACACGAAGAAAAAATATTTAATGATAAAAATGAGGTACAAATCGACCCTTATCGAAAACTATTAACTCACACCGAAACCCTAAATCAATCTGAAATAAAGTCGAAAGACGTACAGCACGAAACACATTCTAAACACAAACTAGACGATTTTATATCAACATCTTCCGAACACCTCGAATCGAAAAGATGTAAACTTAATGATGATAATTTTCCAAAATCTACACCACAATCTAAAGTGCCAACCCAAAATCAGTCTAATTCCAAAGCCGACTATGGACAAAAATCGGAAGGTAAAAAACAAACTCAGCCTAAAAAACAACCCTATCATGACCCAGATAGAAAACATAAAACTTACGTCAAGAAAAGAATGGATGAAGTTCCATCTGAATCAAGTTCTAAATCACAAGTCGATAAGAATATATCCAATCTACAAACTGCAATTGCTCAACCTAAAGAAAATTTACACACTAAAGACCATTTTCTAATCAAGGTGACATTCCAAAATGATCTCGTTGACGCTCAGTCCAAATCAACTCTAACTAATCCAGACATACCCCAGGCTGAATTTATATCGCCAGCACAACCCGAAGTCCAACCGCAACCAGGACCATCATCTCGTTCTGATGCATTATTCGACAATGAACCAATTCGACCTAACGGTACACCTAAACGTGGTGTCGAACCTCAATCCCACAGCAGCCACATTGAACAGAACTCCGAATTTCCTGGATCTAAAGTAAAAAAGGATATCTCCATAAAAAAATTCAACAAAAAACTAGGCACTTTCCAGTGCCCAACGTGCCCTAAAAAGCTTTCAACAAAGAAAAAATTGGATATGCATTTTTGCAAGATGGACGGAAAGCTAAACTACTGTTATATCTGCGAACGAACATTATCAGATTATGAGGTCTTTAAACGACATTTATTAATACATTTTGGAACCAAAGAATACCGCTGTAGACACTGTGGTAAAGAATTTTCTTACGCTATTAGCTTGGCAGTGCACAAAAGGATACATACTGGCATAAAGCCGTTTCCATGTACTGTTTGTACCAAAGCCTTTTACAAAAAAAGCACATTGGTGGCACATGAAAAGCGGCATAAGATCGGAAAGCCGTATGCATGTAAAGTTTGTAACAGCGCCTTCAATAGCCGCGAGAATTATTTGGGGCATGAGTGCGTTCACCCCATGCTACGGAGATTCCTATGTGACACATGCTCGAAAGCGTACGCGACAAGAAACAGTCTCATAGCTCATATCGATTGGCACGCAAACTCTAATCAATTCGAATGCAAATATTGTAAAAAAGTTTACTCAGCAAGAAGCCTTCTTTTAACACACAACTGCCCTAACAAGCGGAAAGATAAAATGACAATTGAAACATCGAAGGTAAAAGAAGTATCGGCTAATTCTGAAAGTAATCAAGAACTCAGCACATCGCCTGAAGCTGGCCCTAGTGGTAGAAAAGAAGTTGCTACAGCGAAACGGCCAATCGACAACGGAGACCATGGTGATATACCAGATCTGGAACGCAACACAACTCCTATAGCCGATACTAATTGTGGTGAAGATATTTTGAGAACAAAACATCAGAATGATAAAGATAACGATACTATTATGCATAAGAAACAAAAAACAACAAAAGATTCGATCACTAGTTCAAACGATAATACATGTACAGAAAAATTTGAGACTATAGACAAAGTAGTGACCAATGAAGATCTGTATTCTTGCAACACATGTGATAAGATATTTAACGATAGTTTAAAACTCAGAAAGCATACATTCAAGCACACTAATACCTCCTTGATTTGTGATATATGCAAAAGATCTTTTAAGAGCAAAACAACTTTAATAAGGCACATCAATGGACACTTTGATAGATCATACGAGTGTGAGATGTGTGGTGATAAATTCACCACCAAAGCGGATTCCACCAGCCATGTGCTGGAATATGGTGGCTTGAAATATCCTTGCGAAACGTGTAATGCGGGATTTGCGATAGAATCTTCTTTATTAATCCACCGTGAGGTATGTGGGAAACCATTTCAAAAATAATCTGGCATCATTCATCATTGCCCTGAATGTTTGTAAAAATTTACAAACAAAATTTAATTTAACGGCCATGTGTTATTTCATATGGGTAACCTTTCGTCATTGGCAACTTCTATTGGATCTACTGTGCCAAAGATTTCACGATCAAATACGAAATGAAAAGTCAGGTGGAAAGATGCACAATACAGCAATACAAGACCGGTCCTTAGATTTTAACGAATTATTAAATTAATACTAAGTATTCTTGACTTTGATGTTCAATGCTCAGAATGTGATAATTTAGATATTCGATATTCTTACAAAGCTATTTCAGGTAATACGTTTTATGTAGTTTATGTTTTTAGTAACTCTGAAGACAGAGTTCAAATTGTTTTACATTATTACATACTTTCGGACAAAACCGTACATTTGTTATCTTTTTAATGTTACATTTATTCTTATTAATACACCTTTTTATATCTTAAAAACTATGACATGAGAAGTAATTTTTACAACAATTTTACATAAAACCAATTTATTATTTTCAAATATATTATATTTTGATAGAATTAAAAGGATTTATAAGTTACGAGTGAGTCGATTATTGCCAATTCATTTTTGGATGACAATAGGTACAAGACTATTAAGTACCAAAAATGTATTTTATTATGATTGTACTATGTATTAAATGTAAGTGTGCTTTAAATGTTCGTAGACTTTACAATTTCTATTGAACATAATTATATTACTAATCAATGTCTATTTATGTGGCAAAGCTACAATAATGTTAGCAGGTAAAATAAATGTGATCATTGTGGACTTATGTTGTATTTATGTGAAAATATATAGTAAGTAAAAATGCTTATTCTATGATGTGAGTCGACTATGACAAAACTCTTATATTGTAAGAACGCATTGGCGCCTGTGAAATAGGGAGCCGCTGGCCCGATCCCCGTAACGATACATATTTTATTCCATATTTGTTTCGTGTGTTTGTGTTGTGGTAAAATATCACACCCACGAAATTTGTATCTTACTGTGATGCAGGACTATTGAATATCTATTGGGTATATAAACTAAATATTAATATGATTGTATATATTTACTTAGTCCTATATCGCCGCTGTTTTATCGCACGAAAATCTTTGTTTTTATTAAGATTTAAAATTATATAATTATAATGCAATTATAAGACTGTTCGACAAATAAGGGACATATCGGAAAACATTGTGACGTAGAAAACGAATAGGTAATTCGATAAGTCGGTCGTTGACTACATTCTTTATTTAATTTTTTATATTTAAAATTATATAAAAATTAAACAACCATGATTGGTTGTTTAATATTTTATCGTTATAAAATGTGGTGTGTATATAACGATATATGGCCAGTTTTAGTTGATTAAAATTCTATTCATGGCTAAAACTAGGTGTAACCTTTATACAGGGTTGAACTAGATAGAGCCTATTTTTGGGGGCAATAATTATGTTACTGGTAAACCTATTTATTACACATATACACTTTAGATACAATGGGTTACAGTACGTTTAAACTATGAAAAATTAAAGTGAAAACTGAGCGTCGAAAGTAAATGAAATTATTAAATTAGGAAGTACCGGTTTTAGGCGTGAATAAACTGGGTACATCAGAGTTTAACCGGCAATAACTGGTTGTAGTCGGATTAATCTAGGTTTAAACGCATTTAAACTGCTACCAATAACAAATTCAAACATCGTTACTATTTGACAGCCTCCTTGGCACAGCGGGCGAGAGCCGGCTGTAACACGAGAGGCCGTAGGTTCGATTCCCGCACCGAGACAAATGTTTGTATGACAGACAGATATTAGTTTCGGGTTTGTTGTGGGACCGTAGTCCCTGAATCATGGTTCTTGATACCCATGATACAAGTTTTACCTAGTGTGGGGTCAGAACTATATGTGTGACTGTTGTTAGGGGTATTTATTTATATATTTTCAGCAAAACAGTTATATGACTTAACAAATCAAAACTATATAACGTTATGGCCACAAAATTAACAAATAAACTACATTCAGAACTGGCGGTAATTAAAAAAAGAACTGATTAAAAAAATAAATAACATTAGGATTCAATAATTATACATATATTTGATTTTGATTTGATTTAAGTTACGATGAATGAATATACAATTAATTTCATGAATTGTATATTTTTATATAATTTTACAGCAAAAAAGCATTTAAAATACAATGCCACTGTTCAAGCCTTTTATTTTAAATATTTACAATTTGTGGACAGTAGGTAGTCAACTGACATCACCGACTGGTATTGCTAGAGTGTAAAATTATTATACCTAAGGAAATTACTGGGATTTTTATTGTAAAAGTATTGACTATAAACTTCTTCCGCCTAAATAATATTTTTAATGCCGATTGGTAATTCCGTTCATTTTTCCTCGAATTATATTTATGGTATATAAACTCGTTCTGTGATAAAACGATCGGGGAATATTACTTACCTAATGTATTTATACTTTACTTGTATATTAAAGTAAAAAAACGGGGATAGCCCAGTGAGGAATGGAACGAACTAGTGTGGTGAATATTGCGGGTCCGATCCTAGGCCCTAGTATTATGTATATGTATTCATATTCTAGCAGTATGAATACACATATATATGTATGTACGTATACATTAGGGAACTTACCCATACTACGTGCTTCATTTTTACTATTTTTTAACTCCTCAGTGACCAACTGTAGAATATACCAAGACCCCCTCCCCTCTAGTGTTCACGTAGTAAATCATAAATTAGTTGTAAATATTTTTTTGCAAAAAGACAGTTAAAAAAACGTCCCGGTATATGTGCGTCAGTGTTGCCACCTGTGAGTTTAAAAAGCGCTATACACTGCATGCCATATTTGAATATAGCTCAAAAAGCGCGAGATTTCCCTAAAGGATATTGACTACGTGACGAATAACTAAGACCATCCCTCGCCCTTGTACCCAAGCGTGGTATTTTGAAGATCCCCCCTGATCGAGTTACATAGTATGGGTACGTACTTAGTATTGTCAATTGTGCGAGGAAATCTGCATACCTAAGAATTGTCCATAAAAATATCTAAGGTATGTGAAGTTTGCCATGCATTAGTCAGAACGGTGGACTAAAGTCTAAACCGCATTTATAAGAGAGCCCGGACCTACCAGTGAGGCAGGCTATTACAGGGCTAATATAATTAGGCGCAAGACCATATGAATAAGCATTTAGTAATATTATGCAGTATTTAATGTCGTCTTTCAATGTTGATACTCGTCTATATAAAATTAAGTGTTATTTGTGACAGTATTTTTTAGATACTTTTAACAACGTTCTATCGTATATAAAGAAGTTTTAAATTATAATACATAAGAACCTATACATTTACTATTTCTCTGACGTGTTTAATTTGACTTTAATAAGAAACGAATTAGTAGGCAGCGACTTTGCTGTGCCGTGGAAATGCAAAAGTCTATGGGCAGCGGTAAATACTTACCATCAGGTGGCCTGTCTGCTTGTGTGCCTATTGCGGCACTAGAAAAACTAAAGTAATCTCAAAATTATCCAAGTAACGCAATTTTAAATTATCAACGCATGTAATTTTTTCAATTGGGACACATCAGTCAAATTTCTCACTTGTGAGAATTTCACTTTTAGTGGCATCGCAATTAAATGCTTGTCGATTGTGTTACCGGTCATTATTATTAGTCAGTAAATTGTATTCACCACTTAATTGTTATACAGGGTAGTTGTAATTATTATACAAATCTTTGCTATTCGCGAGAACAAAACAGCGGACTCTTTCAGTTCTTCATGTTCCGTGTTTTCGTTTGTACTTTTGGAATTCATTGTATGAACTACGTAAAGTATCTGTAATATTTTATAAGTATCTGATAGTAATGAGATAGAGTCAAACGTAACGAAAATGATATAATAACATTCTGGTACTGCTGCTTCGTAGTAATGTCATGGGCGTGGCCGTTGCCATGGCTTACACCGAACACACATCCTACACACTTCCTTTTTGCCATTATTTGTTAGTAATTTAATTTCACTTTCTCTCTGGTTAAATTCTATTTGGGGTATATCAGCTTTATTATATACATAAATAAATGGTAGGCAGGTAGGTAAATTACTGAAAATCAAGTTTCCTTTATTGCCTGCCAAATAGTTTAGAAATTAAGATTATGTATGCATCTAGTTTGTAAGTGAATGTGATTTGATGTTATCGTACGACACCTTGTTTTTTATAGAAATTTTCAATACCTACTTGAGTGTTGTGTACCTGTATTTTTATGTCTATATATACTTTGTTGTTGTCTGTATAGTGCATATGAATATGTTGTTGTTTTTCTGGAAATTTTTATTTGTGTAAAGTATTGTGGTAAATGTAATAAAAAATATATAAAAAGCCAAACCTGAAAATTATTTAAACCATATATATTATGGTGTTCTCCTCCACGTCTCCGTCGACGGCGAACCTTGCACTTTTGGATTTAATTATTGATTTCTTTTCGCCAATGTGAGCGAATGTGACTAGCTAGCCCTAACTTTGTTTTAAAAGTCCTGTTACAAGACGCACAAAACAGTGGTCCAGAAAAGTTGAGGGTGTAAGTGTAAGCAGTTTTGGGTCTTAACTTTAGTAGTTCACGCTGGGCGTCACAGCCTTGGATACGTGTTTCCTCAAACTGTGCACATCACCTCATGCCGTAAATTTGGGTTAGTTATCAGCGTATGCAAGACCCAAGTCTTGTCAAACAACCAGCAAGGGGCGAAACAGCTGACTCTATCATATTAACTCTTTGCGGGAAACCTCTCGGAGAAGTTACATCCTTCCGTTACCTGGGATCGTTTGTTCGCTATGACAAACGCCTTGAGACTGAAATCTCCTCACGCATAGCAAGCGGCTGCATCTTTCAGAAAACTCAATAAAATAGTTTGGGACTCTCACGACTTGCAACTTCATACTAAAATAGCCGTGTACAAAGCAATTATACTACCTATTTGCTTTAAGCCACTGAAGACACCAGGTCTTTACAAGGGCAATAAAAAGCGCCTTGACAAGTTCGACGTGAAGTGTCTCAGGTCTATTCTCCACATAAATTGGCATGACCACGTGTCCAACACAGATATTTTACGACGTACACAGTTAAGCGGCATAGAGTTGGTGCTGGTGAAGGGTCAACTCAGGTGGTGCGGTCATGTTGTTCGTACGGAGGACTCTAGACTCCCTAAGATACTGCTGTATTCGGAACTCGCTGAAGGAAGACGCAAGCTTGGAGGCCAATTTCTGCGCTACAAGGATGTCATCAAGAGTCACTTAACATCTTGCGACATACCATGCGGATGCTGGGAAGAACTAGCGCAACATCGTACCGAATGGAGTAGCACCGTACAAAAAAATCATGTCTATTATATACGGCCCTTAATTAGCCTGGTTAAGTTATCTGAGGCAATGGGGATTATGTCATAACATGATTTCTGTTTTGCTCGAATCTGCTACTTATTTTATTATTTAATAGTTTTTCCTCGCCGCTCTGGCAGTGTTTTTTTTTATTATTTACCCCATCTTCATCATACTTCTAAAGAAGTAAACTTAGTTTGTGTATATGTAGGGGGTAAAATCCGGAACTACTGAACCGATCTAAAAATTCTTTCACTATTAGAAAGCTACACTATTCCTGACCAATATAGGCATTATGTTATTTTCATATATTTAAAACAGTTATCAGTATCAATACTCAATATTTATAGATCAAGTCGGAAAAAGACGCTGCTAAGGTTGATTTGTTGGCGTGCGCTGACCAAATAATTTCCAATACGTGAAAATAAATTAGTACAAATATATAAGTCATCACTAGATCTAAAATGAAGTTAGTGGCACAACATACTTGGCATACAGCCTCCGTGGCGCAGTTGGCGAGTAGCCGGCTGTGTAACGAGAGGCCGTGGGTTCGATTTCCACACCGGGACAAATGTTTGTGTGACAGACAGATATTTGTGTCCGGGTCTGGGTGTTGTGAGACCGAAAGTCTCTCGTAGTCCCTGATACCCACAACACAAGACTCGTATCTTAGTGTGGGGTGGGGGCTATATGTGTGACTGTTGGTGTTATTTATTTATTTATATTTAAATCACAGCAGCGGTTAATATAACGAAAATAAATTCTATAATCGTTTAACATCCTTCTTGTGTAGTAGTTAGTTTTCGGTTTCAAGGAATAGCGATAAACTTATTCAACACGGACGATGTCACGGGAAAATCTAGTAATCTATAAAAAAGTTCACTGGAGTTTAATAGTGAAACTTACACTCAAATCCGTTTGCCGTTTATATTAAGTGCTAGCTGTTGCTCGCGGCTCCGCCCCCGTGGAGGTTATTTTCGGGAGCAGAAGTATCAATTCAAGAAGTTGTCTTCTGCACTGAGGCACCTATAGCGATCGTCCTGACTCTCAGGTGTTGTGCCTGTCTAGATGGCAAGACAGGCACAACTCCTAACTTTCAACTTCTAGCACTCCGTATAATACCCCGGGATCGCTCCGTAAGTGCCGAAGAAGGCCATCGCTGGGTTTTAGCTGGTAGTGTCCGGTTGGGTGTACATAAGGGGCAGGGACTCGGCCCAGCGGCAGCCCGGATAGCCATCATCCGGGCGAGGGGGTGCTGGGTCGTAAGACCGGCTAGTTCAGCATAACCGTTTTATTCTTATTCCGCTTGCCCCCGGAGCGGACGGCAGTAATAAAATGCTTTCCCCGCGACAAAAAAAAAGTGTTGTGCTTGAAGCTTGAGATTACATTTAACACGTTCTCTGCGGCTCACGCGTCTAGCGTGTTTTTGAATTCGCTACGCGCTTGCGGGCGCCACGCGCGCTGCGAGTTTTTTTCATACATTCGCGATGCGCGCCGCATAGGCGTAGCCACAGAACATAGAAAGAGGTTAGAAAGGCCTTGTAGGCGGGGCAGGCGCGCCATAACTATGAGCAGATGCTCATACTTCGCGAAAACGTGCGATCGCGCTGTTTAGTCGCTCGCGAGGTTCAACGGAGTGAGTATTGTGAACAGCTGCGCATAAAATATCTAAAAATGCCATCTTGTGCAATAATTAGTTGCAGAGCAAGAAGTCAAGTGTCAAGTGTAGCCAAAGGCGGTATTTCTTTTCATCGGTGAGTACTTAAAACCTTCCTAAATAATTAAATTTCGCCAAAAACCGTTAAAACATGACGGTAACGATAACTTAAACAATCAATTTTTAAAAATATGCATTGCCGCCTTTGTACGCTCGTGGTTTTGCATTGACGATATAAACGCGAAATGTAGTGCGATTCAAACAAAGTCGCGAATTTCACTGACCACATGTTCTAGTGCTGTCCGCACATAATGACGCACGTTGTACTTTAACAATAAAACATTTGTTGGAAATGTTATATCGATAAAGTACAATATTTTTTACTAAGCATAGAAATTATAACCCATTACGTTTTTAAGCTTAAAGACGCTCTAAGAAATAAAAAAAATATTTATTCTTGTAGATATATATTATTTTTTGTTACTCCTTAAAAATATGTTTTAGGTTTCCAAAAGAGCCAGATATACGACAACAATGGATTGATGCAACAGGTAGAGAAGATTGGATTCCTACTAAGTCAAGCACTATTTGTTCACGACATTTTGATAAAAATGATTATAGTGTAAAAAAGTCTGGAAATAAATATTTAAAAGACGGTGCAATACCACGTGAAAACGTCGTGTGTCTATACTCTTTTGTATGTAACTATTGACTTTACAATAACCATCATTATGTTATAATACAAATAAAAACTAGACTAGTTTTTGTGTACGTTTTAGATAAATCATCAAGCGCCAAGTTCTTCTTCGTCTACGATTGAAACATTAAATATTGAAAACCTACGAAAACGTAAACTATGTGTGACATGTAATACAGAAGATGAAATAAAGAAAGACAAAATACAGGTAAAATATGTACTTTTAAAAAAATACTAGTACCAAACAGCATAGAGGACACAGTGCATTGTTCAATTTTTTTTTATTACAGCAAAGTGTTAACCAATTACCGTCAACGCCGAGAAAAGAAAACCCCAAACAAAGCTTACAGGTAAAAAAATACAGATAAAATTTATTTGCTTTCCACAAATATTATAACAGAATGAAATAGTGTTACTACTTAAACTACTCATTAAAATATTTTTGTAATTGTTTTCTAATTAATATTGTTTTTTAGTCTAATTTTCCGACATGCACTAGTACTTCGAATGCATCAACGCCAAGAAAAAAAAACTTAAACAAATAATTACAACAAAAGAGACTGTTATAAAAAGACAAAAAACATTAATTAAAAAAATACAATTACAAAATCGACGCCTTAAGAAAAAAATAAGAAAAAAAATAAGATGGATGACATCATAAATGACTTACAAAAAAAGTTTGCGTTGCGACATGAGGATCTGAGTACTTTAAGAAACACAAATTTACAGGTGATATTTTTTGTACTTAAACAATAAGTTGATGATATTTCCAATTCATATAAAAGCAACGTTAATTAAAGTTATGTTTTCAGGTAGAAGAGTTGTTTGGCCGCTACATTTGTAAATATAAGTCAGGAGGGGTTAATAAACAACAATATTCCCCAGATCTTCGCAAGTTTGCACTAACCTTGCATTATTATTCGCCTAAAGCGTACAATTATGTAAGAAATACGTTCAACACATGCTTGCCTCACGTGCGCACGCTACGGAAATGGTATTCAAGTGTAAACGGAGAACCAGGCTTTACGAGTGAATCTTTTATAGCGCTGAAACTGAAATCACAGTCAACCAAATATCCTATTATAGCTGGCCTAGTGCTAGATGAAATGGCTATCAGGCGACGAATAGAGTGGGATGGAAATAAGTTACATGGTTATGTAGAGGTTGGCAGTGGGCTTGAAAGCGATTATTTAACTGAGGCTAAAGAAGCGTTAGTTTTTTTAGTTACTGGAATAAACTGCAATTTTAAGGTGCCTATAGGATATTTTCTCGTTGATGGTGTGACAGGAGTTCAACGAGCTGAACTAGTGAACCAGTGTCTTGAAAGGATACATGAGACAGGAGTGAAGATTGTTTCACTTACATTTGATGGTTGTGCGTCGAACTTAGCCATGTTAAAAAATCTGGGCTGCAATTTTGAAAATGGAAAGATGACGTTTGAGGATCCTGTTACAAAATATCAAATTGTTGCAATATTAGACCCATCTCATATGATTAAATTAATAAGGAACTCATTTTAGGTATTTTAATACAGTTCTCTGCTCTTAAAAGCATGTAAGTGTATAGTGCTGCAAAAGTACAAGTTTTTGACAGAAATCTATTGTGTTACAGGTATACAAAATATTTATTGATGAAAACGGAAATAAAATAGAATGGGCTTATTTAGAGGAATTAAATAAAGTTCAAGAAGAGGAAAAATTTCATTTGGCAAATAAGTTGAGACATCGGCACATTCGATTTCATAACCAAAAAATGAAAGTTAAACTGGTAACTCAGCTATTTAGTTTAAGCGTGGCTGATGCCATAGATTTCTGTCGAAATGATTTAAATATACCCGTTTTTCGTGAAAGTTTACCAACCACATGTTTTTTGAGAATCATAAACAACCTTTTTGATATTTTCAACTCAAGAAGTATGCTGCAGTATGGTTATAAAAGACCTATAAATAATAACAATGCGACCGAAATTTTTACGTATTTGGACGAAGCCATTAGATACCTATCTAATTTGAAATGTGACAATGGGCCACTTTTAACTCAAAGTCCAAGAAAAGTAGGGTTTTTGGGGTTCATTGGATGTGCTAAATCTATTAAACATTTTTATAGAAATCTTATTAAAACAGAAGTGTTAATCTTTTTCCCATTTTATAAAACAAGCCAAGACCACCTTGAGTTACTCTTTGGAAACATAAGATTGCATGGTGGTGCTAATAATAATCCCACAGCTAGGCAATTTAAGGCTGCATATAAAAAATTGTTGTTGCATATCGAACTAAAAGATTTTGGAAACGGGAATTGTATTGCACTGGAATACTTGTCAATTTTGAATTGCACATCAGCTGTCGATAGAATTAATTTAACTACACCATCAGTAGAAAAGGCATGTGGTGAAACAGAAATTGAACACGACGAAAAAGAAGACAATGGTCAATACTGTGACAATTTTTCTGACTTTAGCATGCAAGTAATAAGCCACATTGCAGGAAACGTCGTTCATGTTTTAATGAAAAAAATAACCTGCGATGTTTGTATTGGAGCATTATTATCGAATTCGACCAATTCGTTACATAAATTTATTGTCGCAAAAAAGACAAAGGTGGACTGTTGTATCCTTCGACAGATGTCATAAAAATATGCCAACAAGCTGAACGAGTTATTCGTTATCAGCCTGACAAATTAAAAAAAAATAAGAAAAACATCTTGATAACCAGTATTTTAAAAAAATTCGTCGGAACGACTTTATTTGACGACATCGCATACCATCAAATATATGAATTTCCTGCATCAAATCATGTAACGGATTTGATTAAAGCAGTCATTGAAAGGTATATTAATGTAAGACTACATTATTTGTTAAAAAAACTCTTTGTCAAAGGACACTAAACGACAGCTACTTAACAAATATATTTTGTTTCAAGGTCAAAAAATATATGTATGACTAGCTGTTGCTCGCGGCTCCGCCCACGTGGAGGTTATTTTCGGGAGCAGAAGTATCAATGCAAGGAGTTGTCTTCTGCACTGAGACACCTATAGCGATTGTCCTGAATCTCAGGTGTTGTGACTGTCTAGATGGCTAGACAGGCACAACTCCTAACTTAAACTTCTAGCACTCCTTATAATACCCCGGGATCACTCCGTAAGTGTCGAAGAAGGCCACCGCGGGGTTTTAGCTGGTAGTGTCCGGTTGGGTGTACATAAGTATTAGAATCTCGGCCCAGCCGCAGCCCGGATAGCCATCATCCGGGCGAGGTGCTGGGTCGTAAGACCGGCTAATACAGCATAACCGTTTTACTCTCATTCCGCTTCCCCCCGAAGCGGACGGCAATAATAAAATGCTTTCCCCGCGACAAAAAAAAAGTGTTGTGCCTGAAGCTTAAGATTACATTTAAAGAATACCTCATAAGTTAACTCCTCACTTCGCCCTATAAGGGATGATTTGATAAAAACGTTGAAACACGTATTTCTTAATTTTTTACCAAAAGCCTAAATATGAATTTTCAGATCCCTAAGTTGAAGTATTACGGATTGCCCATACAATCTTTTAACCTCTATTTCAGCCCTTTCAAGACAATTTTTTGAGACAAAAGATACCCTTTGTCCTTTCCTAGGATACAATCTATCCCTCTACTGAATTTCATTAGGATTCGTTCACCCGTTTAGTCATGAAAAGGTAAGAAACATACATACAAACAACAATATTAATTATGCTGCGGAGATATTTTAAAACTGTTATATCTCCTAAGATATTCATTGAAATCAAATGACGTAAAGGGCAACTTTATTCAAAATTAAACAATTGTGATGAAAAATTATTTATTTGGATAAGGATTAATACCATGTTTATAAAAACCCCTTCCCAAATAATGCATTGTTTCATTATATATTATATGTTATAGCGTTATGTTATATAGCCTATAGCGCTCCTCGATAAATGGGCTATCCAACACTAAAAGATTTTTTCAGTTCGAATCAGTAATTCTTGAGATTAGCGCGTTCAAATAAACAATCAAACAAACTCTTCAGCTTTATATATAAGTATAGATAACAGACAAAACAGACAGTTCGCAGGCTGATTTAACTGTGTGTAGTTATAAAACTCATTGCAGGTATTTATTTCTATTGTTATTATTGTAAGTGATATGTCAGGATATGTCCGACTTTTGACAGTTGGGTGCACCTTGTGGAGTTCTTCCAGTCTGGATTTATTTCTACCCATAGCTGCGCGAAGTGTTTGTAGGAGTTGAGACCGACAAAACACGTGGAAAGCAAAATTAAATTAATTAAATGAATTTTTATAACAATTAAATACATCGCCCAGTAATCAATAATTTTAGTCGATTATTCGACAACAGTGAGAAATTGTTATCGTTCAGAATACGTAGCCCACACTAATAGTTCAAGCTGTCAAGTGTCAGATAAAAACCATAAAACCTACCTACTGAACTAACAAAACAATGCACTGAATTTTACTTTTTGATCTGTTTGCTTCTTCAACTCATAGAAAATGAGTGAGGCAGACGATGTAAAAGCGTTAAACGATCGAAAAGAAAGTGACTTACAGTTTTTTGTAGTAGTAACTTTCACTTTGTTTCCAAAAGATCTTGTCTTATTGGATTTCTAGAGATTATGTGGATTTTTCTGTGATAAATTGAATTAAATAATGGCTGAAGTGTGGAGCCCTGGCGGCTTGTGTCGATGTTGTCACACGGCGGGCAATTTTAAAAGCCTCGGAGTTCCTTATGTTTTCGAGGGGATTGAAGAGGTATTCTCTGTGATGATGAGAGAAACATTTGATATTATGGTATGTTTATAACTATTCTTATTTTTATGATTATGTAAAAGATGCTATGATCACGTTGATCGATTTAGAGTTAAAAGCTCGAAAATTGTCATTTCTATTTTGAAATTAAAACTAATTTTACGGTTTTTATCGCGGTTTATTTTCTTTTTTAGTCTTGACGTTTTAAAAGCTACAGCACGGATCGGAGTCCGTAAGACGAACTGGGATAATATCCGTAAAATTTGTTTTATTTAAATTTGTAATATTCATGTAGAAAAATAAATCATCCAACAGTCACATACATAGTCTTGACCCCACATTGGGTAAAACCTGTATCGTGGGTATCAAGAACTACAAGGGCCTATCCCTCCACCCCCAGACCCGAAAAAAATATCACACAAACATTTGTCTCTCTGCTGGAATTGAACCCATGAACAGTTTCACAGTTGGCTACTTGCCGCGCTGCCAAGGAGGCTGTCTATGCTGCTATACAACCATTTTATTTAAAACATATGCTACAAATAGCATAAATAAATATCACTTCTAATTCTCTAACAATTTGAAATTAAGTGTTAATATTTTAGATAGAACCATCAGGAGATGTGGTTGCATATGGTATTTGTGAGGCATGCGAGCCCAGGTTGAGAGATGCAGCTCATTTTAAAAGGCAAGTTGTGGCATGTGAAGAAAAATTCCAACAGTATGCATTCAAAGGTAATAAATCAATATTAATTTAATATTTCAGGCCACTAGAGGCACTTTTTACATGTCAGGATAATATCGACAGATGGCAGGCTATTTTATTTAGGCATCATTTTTGAAGAATTACAGGAGAGAGATATAAAGTTTTTGTTTTTTTAAAATCCACTATAAAAACCTACTGTGTGGATGTTAGTAGAATTTATATATTACTTGTGTATGCATTTATGAGCATTGTTTTCTGGAATAAACATGCCTTGAAAAAATTTGCCCTATTTACCAGTTGTTTTGATAGCCAAAAAGTGCACATCAAATAAAAAATAGGCTCGACAGATGTAGAAAAATTCACCAATTCTGAATATGTATATAACAAAAATGTTGCTTAAATTTATTTAATTTACATTGCACAAGAACTGTTGATATATAAAATGTAACGGTAGGCAGCGGTTCTGCTGTGCCCTGGCATTGCAGTAGTCTATGGGCGGCGGTGACTACTTACCATCAGGTGGCCCGTCTGCTCGTCTGCCTATCCAGGCACTAAAAAAAATGTAGTGCTCTAAAGCACTCCCACTACCTAAAAATAAACACAAAATACTCAGCTGAAGATCTCTTGTGTGATCAATATTTCATTATAACATACTTTGAGGTTTGGGATTGAACCCACAAAACCTGACAAATCTGTCTTGACAGCCCATTCTCTACTTTTTATAAATATCAATGGATTAATGAATGCACAATCTTGATATTGTGTCTGGTCTCTAGTCAGAAAATGATTTCTTACAGATTTTTGTTATTATTTTTTTCAGATGTCAGTTTATTCAATAAAGATGTTAAAGTGGAGTTGGAATGTCCTACAGGTAAGTTATTTAATACATGCCTATAATTAATCTATATAAAACACAAAAATAGTTTCTGCTTATGTCTGTTATAGACTTTGAACCACTCAACCGATTTCAATGAAATTTTGTGTATGTTTTTTTTCTTGGTTAAGTTGAATTTGTGGCTAGAGTTTTACTATGCATGGGCTTTGTCTACTGACGAGGGGATAGATCTTAGTCCAAACTCTGGCCTAATGCAGATTCGTACACATCATATATCTTTATTCTTATGATAATTCTCAGGTATGCAGGGTTCAGTATTCACGATGTTTTCCTTCGCCGTTACAGCGAGCTATTATTATATAATTAACAATGAATACAAGTAATTGAAAAGGTTTGAGCCATGGGGCTAGTTTCGGACCCCAACTTCTGTATAGACAGTGTAGAAATCAAACAAAATTTAATCTTTAACTACTTCAGAACGTTTTCATTGTGTTACTGAACGAATAACTGTCATTTCTTCCCGCCAATTTTTTTTCGCTTATTTTTGACGTTTCTTGTAGTCCGTGTTCGTAAAATAAATTCAAATATAAATAATTTATCGCCTAATTAACTCCAAGAGACAATATACTAACATCTAGCCTATAGTTAACTCTAAAAATGATAATATTTTTTTAGGTGTAAAAGAAGAATTGCAAAGTAATATTGGGCGGGAATTCAAATATGAAGGTAATTTTTTTATTTATTTTATAAGCACACCTCTTTGTCCTTACCATAGATATAGAGCTAAATAGACATCGCAATTGTTTAAGCAATATTATCCGATTTAAATCAATAACATATATAAAACCTATTCTTGAAGTCATTTCATGAATATTTTTAATAATTGTCATTTTCATTTTTTTTTCGAGGATGCCTCGCGCAGCTTGGAAGGCGCCATTAAAATGATATTTTTCGTTCGAAATTGTTTTTTACATTTGTAATTTTGGCGTCCCTTGCTATCTACCGCTCTACCATAGGGTCGCCGCTTCTTATTGTGGTTTGTGGGAGTTTATGACCAGTAGATTTCACTTACTAAGAAGACACTTACTAGATGAAGCAAGCTATTACTGGTTTTCTGTGAGAAATTGATTGATTAAAGCGCAGTTTTATGCAACATTATGTAGCGTTTTTAACTATAAAATTAATGCCTTGATATAGATGACAATGTGTCCACAATGGAGGTGTATATAGGACCCGATTTAGAAGATCAGCCATTATCCTTGCTCAGGAGTAGTCAGAAGAATGATGATGACATGGGTGCAGATCTGTGGGCACCATCACAAGATGTCAGCGATGGTAAGTTCTGTTACTAACAGCGTCCGTGGGTCACCACTAGTCATAGCCAGCTGTGAAACGAGAGGTTACGGGTTCGATTATCGAAACGAATTGTGTGATCCACAAATATATGCTTCGGGCATAGGTGTTGGTCAGTAGTCCTCGTAGTTGATACCCAGGATACAAGTTTGAGCAGTGTGGTCAGGGCTATATATGTGACTGTTAGGTGTGTTATATGTAATGCAATGAATAAATTTTTAAGGGCAGAATGGGAGACAACAGATTAAAATAAAATTTGAGATGTGGAAAAGGTCATATAAAATGTTTTATTTAAGGGTACAATGTAGAAGTTACAGATGCGCGAACAATGAATCATTCCAGTCGAATTTTTCGACTTTATAAATCATTCGAATGATTAACGAAGTTAGTAACTAACTAGATACCTGTTCGACTTTGATTATTCGGCTCTGTGTGTGTGTGTGTATATAAGTGTATGTTTGTGTGTGTTGCGACAACGGAGGCCTAACACTCCTATCGCACTTTTCATTTCAATTCTTTAGTTTCAAAATCACTATTACATTTACTTATATTTTCCACTAAGCCTGTTATTTTGAACAAACAAATGCATTTGCTTGATAGCCATAGCCAGTTCGTCAGTCATCCCATTTATGCTATGTACTTTGCCCACGTCCACGTCTTTATTCAGTATGTCTCCATAATAACATTACACAGTTTATTTTATTCCAGACGATGATACAAAACCCCTAACACAGACAAAAATAAAAAAATACTCGTGCGAAGTGTGCCAAAAGAGATTCTCTTACAACGGTTCGTTAGAAATACACATGAGAATACACAGCGGCGAGAAAAATTACGAATGTCGCGTCTGTAACTCATTACATTTGAGTAATAAAGAACTGACTCGGCATATAGAAGAAAACCACTCTCGAAACGGCACCTACCCCTGTACGATATGCAACAAAGACTTCGAGAAAGCGAGATTCTTAAAAAAACACCTATTGACGCATTTCGAACAGAAGTTCTCCTGCGAAGTATGTTCGAAAGAGTTTCAGAGGAAGAAAGGGCTGAAGGAACATCTGAAAACGCATTCGGGAGAGAAAAAGTTCACGTGCAATATATGTAACAAGGCGTTCGGACATAACCAGACGTTGAAGTCTCATATCTACACACATACTGGTGAAAGACCGTATGTGTGTGATGTCTGCGGACGAAGATTTCCCCAACGGACACATTTGAAGCGTCACATATATATAATACATAACCAAATTAAACCACACTCCTGTAATGTGTGCCAAAAGCAATTTTCAAGCAAGAGTTACTTGGCTATACATGAGCGACAGCACACCGGAGAGCGGCCTTATTCCTGCGACGTCTGCAAAAAAGACTTTACCGCGTACACAACCCTAAAAGTCCACATGAGAGTCCACACTGGCATCAAACCGTACAGATGCAACTTCTGCGACCGCCAATTCGCCCAAATGGCTAGCTTCAAACTCCACCAAAGAACGCACACAGGCGAAAGGCCTTACCAGTGTAAAATATGCAAAAAGCCCTTCTCGGATAACGGGTATTTGAAGATACACATGAGAGTCCATTCTGGGGAGAGACCGTACAGTTGTGAAGTATGCAAGCGGGCTTTTAGAGAGACCGGGCAACTCAAACGGCATATGAGAGTCCATACTGGCATAAAGCCTTATACATGCAAGGTTTGCAATAAGCAAATAGGCAACTTGTCTAAGCACATGCGCGTGCATTCTGACGAGAGGCCGTATAATTGCAATATATGTAATAAGCAGTTTGCTGTGAATGGTAATTTGAAGTTGCATATGAGAGTCCATTCTGGAGAGAGGCCGTTTAGCTGTGAGTTGTGTAGTAGCCAGTTTACGCAAAGTAGTGGCTTGAAACGGCATAGATGTACCCATAAGAATGAAGGGCAATGATATACAGTAGTGGCATTGGCGAGCCATCTTTGAAAGGATTCGGGTTCGATCCCGGGCAAACGTTGTTGTGGTTCACATTCATCTCAAGTTTTGTGATGTTAGACCGAAAGTCTAGTTAGAAGTCTCGTTAATAGCTTATTGAGTATAATGATAATAGACGGCTAGGCTGTAGTATGTCCAGGTACAATGCCCGCTAAATAAAAAAATGCATTCCATTTAAAATTCTAAATAGTTCAACTCATTTATGCGTTGGGCTTTGCGTAGACACTGACTTTGTGTATCAAATATAAGACGACGTGTCATTAACACTCTCAAAACTACATTTACAAAGCTCATAAATATATACAAAATGAGTATAGGTATATTTTTAAACTCCAAGTTTTGTTCTAAATAAATCCAGTATTATGAACAGTATTACACAGACTTAGATTATATAGATATCACAATGACTTTTGTATAAACAGTGACGTCACAATGTGCCTGTCGTGATGTCAAAAGAGCAATTTGTGTTGTTTTGTCGACGTCACTAGTTGGCAACTTCGGCAATCCATCTAGCGTTGGCAACATAATGGCAACATAAATGTTATGTTGAAGATCGTAGGCTACTTACTTCAACGTGCCATAAAATAAACTCAATAAATAAGCGGAGACAATACTAATTATTGAAGTGTTGCATTCGGCCATTTTGTATTGGTCGTTGTCGGTGATCATCGGCATTATTCGAAATCGGTACTGATGGCGTTTATTTATTTTAAATGAGGTCCACCAACAGCACTACATATCACAGTGGACAATAAAAAAGGCACAGTGTCAGATACGTGTGCTAGACACAAGTGTACACAGCATTCATCACATAACATGACAACATAACAAACCAAAGTACATTAATAGTGGAAAATATAACTGTTAAAGATACTAATAAAATTATATAAAATAAAACTACATAATTACAAACAAAACAAAAACACTTTTCTAGTGATGGTTAATTTGGAGATTAAAACTAAAATGGCGTTGCTCCCATTATTAAACATTCCGGCAACGGATGCCAACGTCATAGTCTGATATTGTTTTCTAAAACCATTCGATAATCATAAGTGCAATGATTTTATTTTGACTCTGACTAGCCGTTATTTAAAGATTTAATGAAAATAAACTAATTGTTAAGACGTTTTTATGAATTTTACGAAGCCCTGAATGCGGCAGTAATTCAGATTACACTAAAAGATCTCATACTTCGTACAGCAGAATTACATGTGCGGTGTCTAAATATCTATGTCTGTGGTATTCAATATTTTAGGTTATATTAATTAATTTATTGTATTCTATATTATTTATATTGTAAATTATCTTATACACATGTGTATTATAACATTAAAATATTTTTTTATTGTATACGTTTTTCTTCCCGTCGTCACTTGTGTTCACTTATAAAAATGTGATTTGTTATCGTAAGATGGCGAATAAAAATTACGATGATTTAAACTAATAGTTTCTAGTATAATTGAAAGTAAGATAGTTAACAGTACGTAAATACATATTAGTAACATAAATTGGGTACTGGTCGGAAACAGAGTGTAATGAATTTTTGATTGTTATACTGTAACTGTTCAAAAACAAAATAAATCTAAAATGACAAGTACACTACTTTTTCAATACGTGATTTGGTATTAATTCGAATATAATTCATTATAACAAAGGCATTCTTTCATGGTGTAATTTGCACGAAATGACGGAATGGCCTTTTCACGCTCTGAGAAGGTACTTGAAATTAATATAAATGGCTACAACTTGTAGGGAATAATTTTTACTACATATCGAACAAAATTTGCTTGCAAAGGGGATGGAGAAGTCTTTGCTTTGCTTATTTTTGATAACTTTGGCACTTGCGTTGATTAACGAGCAGCACCTTGCCAACGAGCAGCATCTTCCCGGCGAATAGCATCCTCCCGACGTGGAGCAGCACGTGTCGGACGAGCAGCACCTTGCCAACGAGCAGCATCTTCCCGGCGAATAGCATCCTCCTGACGTGGAGCAGCACGTGTCGGACGAGCAGCACCTTGCCAACGAGCAGCATCTTCTCGGCGAATAGCATCCTCCTGACGTGGAGCAGCACGTGTCGGACGAGCAGCACCTTGCCAACGAGCAGCATCTTCCCGGCGAATAGCATCCTCCCGACGTGGAGCAGCACGTGTCGGACGAGCAGCACCTTGCCAACGAGCAGCATCTTCCCGGCGAATAGCATCCTCCTGACGTGGAGCAGCACGTGTCGGACGAGCAGCACCTTGCCAACGAGCAGCATCTTCTCGGCGAATAGCATCCTCCTGACGTGGAGCAGCACGTGTCGGACGAGCAGCACCTTGCCAACGAGCAGCATCTTCCCGGCGAATAGCATCCTCCTGACGTGGAGCAGCACGTGTCGGACGAGCAGCACCTTGCCCACGAGCAGCATCTTCCCGGCGAATAGCATCCTCCCGACGTGGAGCAGCACGTGTCGGACGAGCAGCACCTTGCCAACGAGCAGCATCTTCCCGGCGAATAGCATCCTCCTGACGTGGAGCAGCACGTGTCGGACGAGCAGCACCTTGCCAACGAGCAGCATCTTCCCGGCGAATAGCATCCTCCTGACGTGGAGCAGCACGTATCGGACGATCAACACCTTTCCGACGAGCAGCATCTTCCAGACGAATAGCATCGACCCGACGAGCGTCACCTTCCCGACGAGCAACACCATCTTGACGAACAGCATATTCGCGATGAGCAACATCGGCCCAACGACCAGCAGGTTTTTGACACTCTGCACCGTCCCGACGAGCAGAATTATCCCAAGGAACAATATCCCGACGAAGAGCATCTTCCCGACGAATAGCATCGTCCCGACGAGCAGCACCTTGCCAACGAGCAGCATCTACCCGACGAGGAGCAGCCCGTGTCGGACACTCAGGACCTTCCCGACAAATAGCATCGTCCCGACGAGTAGCACCTTGCGAATGAGCATTATCTTCTCGACGAGGAGCAGCAAGTTTCCGACATTCAGCACCTTCCCAACGAGCAACACCGTCCTTACGAACAGCATCTTCGCGATGAGCAACATCGGCCCAACGAATAGCACGTTTTTGACCCTCTGCACCTTCCCGACGAGCAGCACCTTGCCAACGAGCAGCATCTACCCGACGAGGAGCAGCAAGTTTCTGACACTCAGCACCTTCTCGACGAGGAGCACCTTCCCGACGAGCAGAATTTTCCCAACGAACAGGATTTTCCCGACGAGGAGCAGCAAGTTTCTGACACGCAACACCGTCCTGACGAACAGTACCTTCAGATTTGTGAAGTGCAGCACCTTGGTGACAGGCAACGCCTAACACCTCGTGTATATTAAATACTTCTGCGTACACGTAATCATATATTATCTGTAAAAAAAAAATGTTACAAAATGGGAACGATATTTTATTTAACACAACCTACAGGTTTGAATGCGTGTTAAGGTATCTTAAGAATAAATCTGAATGCACAATTTAATGGATTAATAGGGCAGTTTCCTGTGTCGCTAGTAAGTAATAATAATAATACTAGCCCTGTATTAAACATAGTCCCACTGCTGGGCGCCCTCTAGGTACTAATGAAAGGGGTTAGGCCTTGGTTCACCACGCTGGCCTAATGCGGCTTCGTAGACTAAACATACATGAGAAATTCTTATGAGAATTCTCAGGTTTCCTCATGATGTTTTCCTCCACCGTTAAATCAAGCGATAATTAACATTTAATACACACGTAACTTTAGAAAAGTCAGAGGTGTATGCCATTTGGGTTTCGAACATACGACTCAACAGGCAAATACGACACAACAGCAGGGTCGGAATCCTGAACAGGGTGCGGCGGTTTTTCACGCCCGGTCAGCTCTACTGCTTAAACAAAGCGCAGGTTCGGCTGGGAATGGAATACTGCTCGCATCTCTGGGACGGTTCCGCAAGGTAACTTCTCGATGCCTTGGATGGGTTGCAGCGGGGGGCCATCCGCATTGTGAATGATGCAGACGTGAGTAACAGCCTGGAGCCGCTACAGCTGCGTAGGGATATTTCCTCGCTTAGCGTGTTTTACCGTGTGTATTATGGCGAATGCTCTGAAGAATTTTTTGATCTTATCCCATCCTCTCCCTTCCATACCAGAACCACGCGTACTGGCTTGCGGAGCCACAGCTTCGTGGTGTCTACTACCCCGGCCCGAACCAAGAGGTTCGCAAATTCGTATTTTTGCCGCACCATCAAGCTGTGGAACAGTTTGCCAGCTACCGTGTTCCCTCCTTCGTATGATCCTGGGTCCTTTAGACGTAGTGTGAAGCTACACAGCAGGCTGGCATAATTGTGTTGAGTAGCGAGGGATAGATTGTCTCTCGCTACTTGATACTTTAACAGGACAGCACTGCACTTACCATCAGGTGCAGTGTGGTTACTTTGCCGTGCCAGAATAAAAAATAAAAAAACTTTCATCTTGACAGTCCGTACCGCAACCGACTAGGCTGTCGCTTGCTTAGTAGTGTTGCTAGTAACTGTTAATAAATAAAGAATATTTAGCTCACTTCGGGCTCAATGTCCTGGTTTGGAGAGTTTGGAGACGTATCTTCAGTGGGTGGTTTCTTCTGGTTTTTGTAATATATAAGGAAAGACGTCACTACTAGCACGACGGAGGCCGTTGACACCACGCTGGCCGCAATTATTGCTGACAGAGGAAACTCTACGGAAGGAATAATAAGATTATATTTGCTAGACAACGTAAGCTTAAACCTATAAGGCGCGGATATGGTAAAATTACTGTTCAAAAAAATTTGCCATATTTACACGTACGTATAGCAATATCTTAATATATATGTCTTCTGTACGTGTGATTGTCATCTAACTCCTCCTAAACGGCTGGACCGATTTGGATGAAATTTTGTGTGTACATTTCAATGAGTTCCTGGATATTTTGAAAATACAGTTGCACCTGGTAAGTGGCGTTGCTGTCGGTCTGGCTCTGCTTTTTCGGACAGGACGACATCTGCCGGGCCCGCTAGTATTATGTTAATGTAGGTATATTTTTGGTAAAACGTGTAATTTTAAAACTTTTTTCTATTTTCGTCAATGACGGAAAACATGAGCATTAAAATGGTGTTTGAATTATTAAATTTGATGAAGAATTATCTATATATTATGAAGGTTACATTTGTATTACAAACAACTTGCATCGATGGCGGGCGCGAATATACAAAAAAAACCGGTAATACTGAATGTGGCATCACGGCCACACACATACAGGACGTATGCCGGGAGTACCTAGAAAATAAACGACGCAATACTATTCTTAGAACATTTAGTTATTAGATTCAATGTAAACTTTTACCTACGTAGAAATAGCTGTAAGAACCATTGTATTTTATGTTTATATTAATAAAACACCGAGAATGCTGACATATGGTAAATATGCATATGGCCAGAACGGGGGTGCCGCGCGCAGAGTAAGACTATACAAAAGTCACGGCCGCGCTACGCCCCATACGAGTCTATCAAATAGAGCGACACAGCATACACCTATCACTGGCGGCATTCGAGTCAGATACAACGTTATTGTTTTATTCACTACCCTGCAATTTTATAAACTTCATTGAGTAAGGCGAAGCAACCCCTACACTGAATATAAATACAAGCGTTATACTTATATAGCAACCACCGTACACATGGTGTAAAACCCGCCACAGTGGCACACGCAAGTGTGTCGCGTTCCGGGATCAGCCAGTGTACATCTGGTTTTTGTCGGGGGTCTAGAGTTAGGGTACCTACTATGTTTGGCCGTTGTGTGGCCTTTTGAGTACTCGGTCAATAGACCCTCGACCACTTCTTTACCTTCTTGCCCATGGCGTAGTGTGAAGAAGCAGGCCGGCATGATTGTGTTGATAGCGAGGGATAGATTGTCTGACGCTACTCGTTACTCTAATTGGACGGCACTGCGCTTACCATCAGGTGTAGTGTGGCCACGTTGCCGTGCCAGGATAAAAAAAATTACCTTCATATTCACTTTTATTCTCTTGCGTTATGGCTTTTTTGTTAGAAGTATCAATCGGTGTTTTCTCTTCATTGTTTTGAGCCCCAGTTAATGTGGGCAGAGACCGTATATCTGAAAATATATTATTTAAGTTGAATTGATTAAAATAATTAATGCCTCGGTGGCGTTTTAATTGTGCAGGCGATGCGGCTGCTGTGCTGAGGTTTCAGGTTGGATCCTCAAATCTGGGAAAAGTGGTTTGGGTTTTCTATCTAGAAATTCTCAGTATTAGCCCGGATTCTGGAATCTGTGCCCGGTATGTCGATAGGCTTACCCCCTATCACATTATGGAATCGAAATTCGGCGAAAAGTGGGTGTACTGGCCTCTGCCTACCCCTTCGGAGATTACAGGTGTGAGTGTATATGTATGTATTTTATATGCAATTGATATTAATACGAAAAAGAATCCATTTTTCCAAATCCAGCAACTGTACTCCTGCCTAGTTTGCCATTTTTTATTGTAACTTGACTTCATGAGAAAGGGTTGTTGACTTGTGAGACGATTCTGATTAGATAGCAAAAGATTGTAGAATTCCAAAGGCCGCAACACTACACCATGAAACCTTTACTTACCTGGATGCTGGGTCAGTTTCTTATGAGCACTTTGTATCTGTAAATTTTTAGTTTTCCTCATATTTAATACTTTGAAGATGCAGTAAACCTCAGAATTATTGATTATTTCATCAGCTGTTACACTATAAGTAATATTTTGTTTTGTAAATCCTTCTGGTTTCGTGAAGTTGGATCCATCTGAAACATTATCATCAGCATTAAAAAATAATACCAGCATTACAACGGCCTAAGTAGCGATAGCCTAATTGGTTGCGGTACGGACTGTCGAGACGAAAGTCGTATGTTCGAAACCAGCACAAATGGCATACACCTCTGACTTTTCCAAAGTTACGTGTGTATTTATTGTTAATTATTGCTTGCTTTAATGGTGAAAGAATTGTCAGGAAACCTGCATACCTTGAGAATTATACTATATTTTGCGCGGTAGTTATTTTTGAAAGAAAAGGTGTAAAATCTATGGAGGCATCTTAAGCTATTACATCTTTCTATGTTATGATATCCCTTAGGGACCGTGCATTTTCCGGAATAAAAAGTAGCCTACGTGCTATTTCAGACTATAATCTATCTCTGTGCTTAATTTCAACCAGATCCGTTCAGCCGTTCTGGGGTGATTAAGTAAGAAACATACAAGCAAACATTGGCATTTATAACATTAGTAAAATTTACTTTGATTGCCTCGATGGCGCAGATGTACTTGCGTAGGCGGTACGACTACTGTAGAGGTCTCCGATTCGATCCCCGGGTCGGGTAAGTGTTATTAAGTTTTTCTATCACGAAATACTCTATCAGTCTGGTATTGTGCCCGGTATGGCGATATGCTATCACATCATTGGACGACAATAAGCGAAATGTACTGGTTACACCTCTGCCCACTCCTGCGAGCGTTACAGGAGACTGAGATCTTCATTACTCGGGCCTTGCTGTTAAATGCTATGGATCTTGGCTTCCAGTTCGTAGCGGGTATGTAAGGGTATATATTAGTAATGTATTTTAAGATGTCTCACAGAAAGTCATTTATCTTTCTATTCTTTTTGGTACGGTAAGTAAAATTAACTAAGGCTACGATCTTCCCATGTCAACCCCTATACCTCGCCATCGATCTCGCCTCGCCTCGATCCCATGATTCTTCTTGTATTGGGAATGTTCTTTGACTGTATAGATTCTTTACTCATGTGATGCATTTAATCGTGCCTGCTCTAAGAGTAAAGCTAACTCACCTAGTGCATGGACCAATATCTGATAAGACATCGGCGGTGGCGGATATTGTATACAACAGAAAAACGTTATATTATCACCCACGTAATAATATACAATATCTTGCTGACTGCTACCTGAGAAAAAACTCATCAGTTTTAATACGTTGACTGCAGCGCCGCAAATGTGTTTTAAATACGCATCGTGGATGCGGCCGGCGTGTGTGCAGACATAAATAGGAATGAGCGATGTTTATTGATACATACATACACATACACTCACGCACGTATACCATGGGCGTAGGCAGAGAATATTGAGTGACACAAGCTACTATCCTGACACACTTCATTTGCCTCTTCCACATTCATACATCTTCTCATACATTTTCGACGGTTGGAGGTAGTTCTGATTTGCCCTTTTAGGAGAAGATCGTTTATTTGATTCGTATAAGTCAGGCGCTCTCTACTCACTCTTCCAGTCACATTCGCACGATAAATACCTTTCATAAGTCGCCTTTCATCCATCCTCTCCATGTGGCCAAATCATTTCAGCATACCTCTTTGTATCTTAGTCATCACATCATTCTTCAACTCACAACGATCTCTTATCATGCTATTCCTCATGTCATCAGCAAGGGTGACTCCACACATACTCCGTAAGGAACGCATCTCCACCGCATTTACTCGACTTTCAGTCTAGTTGTGCCACACCCAACTCTCACTTCTATACATAAGTGTCAGTACCAGCACACCATTATGAACAGCCATTCGCGCCTTTTGTGACACCGCCTGGCTTATTATTATCGCGTGAAAGGCACCATTCACTTTATTACCTGCCATCACTCTCCTTTCAATAGCTCCCTCATATTTCCCATCTCTCGTTATCACGCTTCCCAAATACACAAACTCTTTCTCTTGTTCCACTCTCTCACCATCTATAGTTATGCTACATTCGGTAGCATAACTATAGATATATTCTTCTTCTCTTTCTATCACCATAACTTTCGTCTTACTTCCACTTATTTTCATTCCCTTCTCCTAAAAGTAAAACGACACATTCACTGCATTTAACATGTCTTGTAGCTCCCCCACCGATGACGCAAGCAATACCTGGTCATCGGCGTAAAGAAGACACTTAACATGCAACTCATTCATTCCCGGTCCACATTTCATACCTTTCAAAACTGTCAAACAGCTGTCCATATAAAGATTAAAGAGCCTGCAATGGAGATGCAACACATCCCTGCCTAACACCGCTAGAAATGTTAAACCAGTCTGAGTGCGCTCCATTTACCCTTATACAGGCTTTTGAGTCCTTGTACAAGGACTTCAAAGCACTGACTAGGCGGCTCTCAATCCCATATGTCAGTGACAGTGTTGACCACAGTTCATACCTCCGCATACGATCCTAAGCCTTTTCCAAGTCTACGAAGGTTACCACCACAGTATTTATCGATAGTGGTAAAATATCAGTATTACAGTTAAAAATATCGATAACAACAACTACAAAATATCGATTTAAATATCGTTATTTCATTGATGTCGCTCATCCCTAGACATAGGTAAAAGAATATTGTATAAATATTTTTTTTTATGAACTACTACTTACCTTCATTACTAATAGGATTGCCGTTAACATAAACAAACAGAAGTACATTAGCAGCTGAAAAAAAGAAATAACCCTTTTAAAGAATGATGCAGGTTTCAATACAAAGCGTCTATGTAGGAAAAAATGTTAGAACCATAGAGGTTCCATTAAATAAAAATAATTACTGGATTTTTTTGTTCGAGAATGCCACAAAATAGATAAGTAATTTAAATAATTTCAAGCGTACCGATTCTACAATGCTTTGCTGGTGGCAAGATATTCATATCCACCCGGATAGCGACCACCGTACACAGGATAGTACGCCATAGTGGCACACGCAAATGTGTCGCGATCCGGGATCAGCCAGTGTACATCCGTATTTTGTCGGGGTCTAGAGTTGGGGTACGATGTTTGCGGCATTCTGACTACTGTGACACTAGACCCTCGACCGCTTCTTCACCTCCTTGCCCCATGGCGTAGTGTAAAGAAGCTACACAGCAGGCCAGCATGATTGTGTTGAGTAGCGAGGGATAGATTGTTTCTCGCTACTCGATACTCTAACTGGACGGCACTTCGCTTACCATCAGGTGCAGTGTGGTCACTTTGCCGTGCAAAAAAAGTCTAGGCCATAATAAAAGCATAAAGCAGACAACAATGACAATACTGATAAGTTAATAATTTAGACCCATACCTGACCTTCCATTAACAGAACCTGCTAACGCACAGAAAAACACAAATACCAAAGTACATATTGATACACTCATTTCAAAAACATCACCCTAAACTTACCCACCCAGATTTTAGTTATAATATTAGCTTTAAACTCTACCATTGAGGTAAATAAGTTTAAGGAAAAATGATTTCCAATAGGAATTGTCTCTTTCCTATACGATTATTCGTATAAACCGAAAAACACAAATATTATAACATGACGAATCCATATTATATGATTTATATAAAATACCATACTGACTAATAATATAATACTATACTGCCTCGGTGGCGCAGTTGTAATTGCGCATGCATTACGATTGCTGTGCTGAGGTCTCGGGTTCGATCCCCGGGTCGGGTAAAGTGATATTAGGTTTTTCTACCTAGAAATACTCAGTATTAACCCGGAGTCTGGAACGGTGCCCGGTGTGGCGATAGGCTCGCCCCCTATCACATTATGGGACCGAAATTCGGCGAAAGGTGGGTGTACTGGTTGCACCTCTGCCTAACCCTTCGGGGATTGCAGGCGTGAGTATATATGTATGTATGTACTATACTTGTATAGTATTTCATGGATTCAATAAATATTTGATATTGAATAATTTTTTTTAGTAGCTTTTGCTGGTATCCGTAATGACTAATGAATGATTTATAGTTGTACTTTTTTCACGTATTGCCAAATATTTACAGTATACGCCGATAAAGTAGCCGACTCCTGACTCCATACTTCGAGTTTTGTGGTGTGTGTCAGCTACGGAGAGCCTTCTGCACCTACGCTGTGTAGTCCAGATGAGTATCAAGTAGCGAGAGACATCTACATCTTGCTACTTGACACAATCACACTATTTGTAAAGATACAGGATCATATAAAAGATGGAACACGGTAGCCGGCAAACTGTTCTACAGCTTGATGGTGTGACAAGAATACAAATTTGCGAACCTCTTGGTTCGGGCCGGATTTGTAGACACCACGAAGCTCCGCAAGCCAGTACGCGTGGATCTAGTGTGGAAGGGAGAGGACGGGATGAGATTAAACAATTCTTTGGAACATTCGTCATGATACTGACGATAGAACGAGCAAAGCGAGGAAATATCCCTTCGCAGCTGTAGCGGCTCTAGGTTGTTACTCACGTCTGCGTCATTCACAATGCGGATGGCCTTTTGTTTTTTTTTGTTGTCGCGTGGAAAGCGTTTTATTACTGCCGCCCGCTCCGGAGGGAAGCGGATTAAGAATAAAACGGGTATGCTGGACTAGCCGGTCTTACGACCCAGCATCCCCCTCGCACGGATGATGGCTATCTATGCTGCCGCTGGGCCGAGTCCCTGACCCCTATGTAGACCCCACCCGACACTACCAGCTAAAACCCCGCGGTGGCCTTCTTCGGCTTTTGCGGAGCGATCCCGGGGTATTCTAAGGAGTGCTAGAATTGCAGCCGGAATCGCCCCTGCGCGGTGAGGAGGAGGGCTAAGGAGCCCCCGCGCACCGAACAACGACAGCGAACGAGGCCTTACCACCCGCGCTGCCGTCCATCTCGAGGTCGCACGATGCTCCTCATTTGGGAGTGCATCGATACGGGCTGACAGCCCCCCGCTGCGCGCCCGCGACGCCCGATGGCCCCTATTAGTCGCCTTGTACGACAGGCAGGGGTTACCGTGGTGGTATTCAAACGCCCCCATTCCACAGGGCGGGAGACGCCGGTCAGTCGTCCACCCGGCGCCTCCTACGTCTTCTCTAGCGGCGGGAGGGATCATATCGTTCCCGATCCCTCTCAGGACTCTCCTTCTGCGAGATGACGTTCTCGCAGAAGTGGGCCACCGCACGCCAGGAAATGCGGATGGCCTGCGCCTGCAACCCATCCAAGGCATCGAGTAGGTATTTAGCGGAACTGTCCCAGAGGTGCGAGCAGTATTCCATTCCCGGCCGCATCCTGCGCTTTATATATGCGGTAGAGCAGACCAGGGTAAAAATTCGCCGCCCTCTGTTCAGGATTCCGACAAGGAAATACCAGCGTGAGATTCTAAAAATAGAATAGGTATCTTCAAGGCAAGCGTGCTTCACCATAGACCACATCATCAATTACCATCAGGCGAGATAGTGGTCAAACGGAAGCCTATTTGTGGTAAAAAAAATGTTAGAGAGTGAAACAAGGTGTGTGGCTTGACATGTAAAATGGAAGGAGAAATTGTAAAATTACGAAAAAGCCAAAAATATAGCTTTAATTGTTGTTTGAATTGGATGATATCTTACAGTCTATGTAACGTCCGTATTCAAGAATTGCAGTTTAGTGAACTCTACTATAAAAAAAATTACAATTCTGCTATATAATAAATGTCTGTACCTAACCATCATTAGTTAATTTTTGACGCCAACCAAAAATCTACCAAGATGACAAATTTGCGCCTGAGAAAAAGCTTCATAAATAATTCAATACACCCAACAATCACACATAGTTCTGACCCCACACTAGGTAAAACCTGTATCGTGGGTATCAAGAACTACGAGGGACTACGGTCCCACAACATCTTGATCATCTTTTAATATATCTTAATAAACACGATTAGTGTAAAAGAAATACTTTCCAATTTTATACTTTACTATAAAAACGAAAACCAACTAAAGCATATTTTTGAGGATGCTCGATGCTTCTGCATGCGTGTAGAGTTTCAGGATATAAAATAAATACGTTTACTAATTAGTATTTTATCTTTTTCTAGCAAGTAATCCAACAACTTGCGCATAAGGCGAATCGTCTCTGTATTCAGATAGATCTGCATTTGTAGTGGTTTCAGACAGTTCCAGATCTGCATAGATCAGTTCCTGAGGGCATGACTGAAACAAGTCAAACAATACCAAATTATGTTTTATTTTTGCATTCCCTAAGATTCTATGTGACATCTTTTCTTGAATAAATAGTAATGGTTTCTTAGATCAACATATACATCCAAACCGACTATTTTTACCTATTCATAAATGTATCTTAAGAAACGCTCACCCTGAAAGTATTTGTTGACAATGGGCTGCTGAATTAATTCAACTATTTTTTTATCCTAGCACGGCAAAGTGTTCACTCTGCACCTGATGGTAAGTGCAGTTAGAGTATCAAGTAACGAGAACCAATATATCCATCCGGCCTGTTTCTTCACACTACGCCATGGGAAAGAAGGTGAAGAAGCGGTCGAGGGTCTAGTGTCAGAGTACTCAGAACGCCGCAAAACGTAATTTAACGTAATGCAAAACAACATACCCCAACTCTAGACCCTCGACAAAAACCGGATGTTCACTGGCTTATCCCGGAGCGTGACACACTTGCGTGTGCCACGATGGCGGGTTTTACACCCTGTGTACGGTGGTCGCTATCCAGACAGATATGAATATCCTACCACTAGCTAAATACATACAAACATTTGTCCCGGTGCAGGAAACGACCACGGCCTCTCATTTCACAGTGACTCGTCTACTACGCCACGGAGATTGCATTTATTAATTAAAGGATCTGCCGGTCTACTCTTGAACACAATTCCGATCGATCGGTATTGGATTTGTGAGATTTCGTATTCCGAGTGCGATCTTAGCGCCATATTATTTCAATATTCTATAACGATTCATATATAATAATAATGATAATCTTAATTCCAATTACTGCATATTAATAGCTACACAATATTGAAATAATATTACGCTCAAAAGTTCGAAAACCTCAAATACAATAGCGATCGGTCGGAATATGATAATGACTCACGTAAAGTTCAGTGTCCTGGTTTGGTGTGACTTCGCTAGGTCTTTTGTTCTTGTTCTTGTATCGCAGGAGCAGAAAACTCGCCACTATGACACAGAGCACCACTCCCGCAACGATTGCGATGATTGCTGACAGAGGTAACGCTATAGAGAAAAGACCAAGTTTTCGATTCTGCCTAGGCAAATACATATGTATATATCGACGGACGGCTATTTGATTTACGCGACATTTTTGTTATACTGAGTTTTTTTTTTATCCTAGCACGGCAGAGTGACCGCACTTCACCTGATGGTAAGCGCAGTACGGTCCAATTAGAGTATCGAGTAGCGAGAGACGATCTATCCCCCGCTACTCAACACAATCATGCCGGCCTGCTCCTTCACACTACGCCATGGGCAAAAAGGTGAAGAAGCGGTCGAGGGTCTATTGTCAGAGTACTCAGAAGGCCGCAAAATGGCCAAACATTGTACCCCAACTCTAGACCCCCCAAAAACCGGATGTACACTGGCTGATCCCGGAACGCGACACACTTGCGTGTGCCACTATGGCGGGTTTTTCGCCCTGTGTACGGTGGTCGCTATCCGGGCGGATATGAATATCCTACCACCAGCAAATATACATATTTATATGCATATTCGAAATCAGTTCATTTTCTGCATCTTTTGAGCATTATTTCAAATTTGTGCACTTTTTTGGCGCTCAACTCAACTGGTAAAACATGGCTCATTTTTTCAGAGCACATTGATTTTAGAAAATAATGTTCTTAATGCATGAAAATAAGTCATAAAGATGCAGTACGTGCTTACAAAAGTAATATATTAATTCTACTAAAATCCACGCAATCGTTTTTTTATGGTGTTTTTAATCCGACAAACAAAAACAACTGTAAACCTACCTCCTGTAATTTTTCAAAAATGTCGCGTAATCAGATAGCCCGCCAACCTTCAATATGCACACACGGCTGTAATCCCCGACTAGAGGTGAGACTGATATAGTCCACACACCCGCTTAGTTACTATAACTCTTGTTTAGTCAGGATCGACAATGGCACACATTTAACATTGAATAATGAAACTCGGCGAGTCTCTGGGAATGCTTAACTGTCTTTTATCCCGCAACGACATTAATCAAATAGAAATATATGGAGGAGTTGGAAATATTAATTATACACTTCCGGCCATAGCAAAGCGGGATACAACTAATGAACTAAAGAGATTGTAACATCTAACATAGGACATTTACGTTTGGTGAAGTCAGACTTAAGGCACGACGAAAACTACTTACCACTTTCCCCAAAGGGGTAGACAGAGGTGTAACTAGTACAACTACATCCTATCCTGCTATATTATCCTATCCTACTAATATTATAAATGCGAATGTTTGGATGGATGGATGTTTGTTATTCAATCAAGGTACAACGGAAGGATGGATCTGGTTGTTTGGCACAGATATAGATTATAGTCCGGAATTAGTTGGCGTGTATTTATATATATGTATACTAGCCGCTAACATCGTGAAAAGCGCCACTCCGACAGCAGCGCCACCTATCGTGTCCAAATGTGTTCAAGCCATCCAGGAACCCATTGATATATACACACAAAATTTCATCCAAATCGGTCCAGTCGTTTAGGAGTTAAATGACAAATAAATAACACCCAACAGTCACACACATAGCCCCGAGCCCACACTAAGATACGAGTCTTGTGTTGTGGGTATCAGGGACTACGAGAGACTTTCGGTCTCATAATACCCAGACCCCGGACACAAATATCTGTCTGTCACAGAAACATTTGTCCCGGTGTGGGAATCGAACCCACGTCCTCTCGTTTCACAGCCTCCGCCTCTGAGGTTAACCAACAAATACAAGTACAGTAGAATTTTATATAGGTACAACGAAAACTGGTACATCAACATGGTTATTCACTTGTACTTACATTCGTTTGATGGTATCGGTGGGTATATATGATATGGCTTGTAAAAAACATCTCGTCGGAAAATAAGTCTTGTCTGCGAGTCGTCATGCTCGTACTTAGGAACAATGTCTATACAAAAGGATAAGGATCCAGCCTCAGGGGGTTTTATTGTCGTCTGTTTGATTTGAGACATATATAAATTTTCGTTTGGTACTGCGAGCATTGGGTCTGCAATAAAATAATATAAAAAACAATTCAAAGTTCTATTTAAAGGCGGGTACCTTTAAACGGCACATAAACGATGATCGCTATTTATATATTTTATAGTAAAACTAGATGTTGCTCGCGGCTCCGCATGCGTGGAGGTTCTTTTTTGGAAGGGAAGGTATACAATCCATGAAGGCATCTTAAGCTATTACACCTTTCTATATTTTGCTATCCCATAGGATGCGTGCATTTTTACGGGATAAAAAGTGGCATATGTCATTTTCTGATCCCTAAACTGCCGCTATGCAAAATATCATGACGATCCCTTGCTCCGTGACAAACTCAACTATCCCACGGGAACTGTACATGTTTCCGCAATAAATCCATCCATATCCATCCATCTAAACATTCGCATTTATAAAATTAGTAGGATGCGAATGTTTGGATGGATGGATGTTTGTTACTCAATCACGCTACAACGGCTGGACGGATCTAGCTGAAATTTGGCACAGAGATAGATTATAGTCTGGGATAACACATAGTTTACTATTTATAATTTTATCCCGAAAAATTTAAGGTTCCCGCGGGATAGATTTTTGTTTTTCACTGAGCAATGGATCGACATGTTTTCTTGCCTAGTGGTTGTTTAAGGATCAAAATATGACATAGGCTACTTTTTATCCCGAAAAATGCACGCTTCCTACGGGATAGCAAAATATAGAAATGTTTAATAGCGTAAGATGCCTCCATGGATTGTATACCTTTTCTTCCAAAAATAACCTCCACGCGGGCGGAGCCGCGAGCAACATCTAACCCTACTAATATTATAAATGCGAAAGTTTGGATGGATGGATGTTTGTTACTTAATCACGCTACAACAGCTGGACGGATCTGGTTGAAATTTGGCACAGAGATAGATTATAGTCTGGAATAGCACATAGGTTACCTATTATCCCGGAAAATGTACAGTTCCCGTGGGATAGTTTAGTTTTTGACAAGGCAAGAGATCGAGATGATTTTTTGCATAGTGGTAGTTTAGGGATCAGAAAATGACATATGCCACTTTTTATCCCGGAAAAATGTACGCATTCTATGGGATAACAAAATATAGAGATGTGTAATAGCTTAAGATGCCTCCATGGATTGTATACCTTCCCTTCCAAAAAAGAACCTTCACGCATGCGGAGCCGCGAGCAACATCTAGTTTTACTATAAAATGTAATAAGTGACCATAGTGGCCTAATTTACTAAATAACTAATTTGATTTGATTATTATTTGGTTAAAATCAAATTTTATTACCGACCACAGGGGTTCCAGCAGCAGAAAATATTTTAATATATTCACTCAAGTCAAACTTACCATATCCGGGGCAGTTGTTGTTTGTAGAGTTGCCAGTAAATTTAGTCTGTTGTATCGAATTTTTTGAATTGACATCTGAAATTTAAATGGAAGTAGGTATTTTGTTCTTCTTTAAATGCAGCGATAGCCAAGTTGGTACGAATGACCGAGAGTAAAGTTATATGTAAAAAATCAGCCGAAATGGCATACACCTTTAACTTGATTCTCCCCTCTCATTCTGCCCCTTCTCTTGATTATCATACTTACTTTACCGAAGATCTCGGTTCCCCTTCTTTCATTTTCCAGTCTTCCTCTTTTCTCCTTTTCCAGTCCTGTCCTCGTTGTTGTATCCTACCAGCCCTTGATAAAATCCATGGACTCATCATAAGCTATTATATCTTTCTATATTTTGCTATACGATAGCAACATAGGAACCGTTTCCGGGATAAATAGAATATGTCATTCTCTGATCGCTAAACTACCACTATGCAAAAAAATCAAATCATATCGATCCCTTGCTCTGTGAAAAACAAATAACTATGCCGCGGTATCCGCTGTTTGTTTTTTATGTTTGTTTCTAAATTTACGCGTGTGCGTGGTTCTAGCATCTTGGTTAATAAGATTAATAAGTTATAAAACGAAATTTACGGATTCTATCGCGGTTTATTTTACTTTTTTAACCCGACGTTTCGAAGGCTTTACAGCCTTCATGGTCACGGGGGAGTCTCCGCGATAGAATCCTTAAATTTCGTTTTATTACAATGTATAATATTCGCGTAAACATAAGAAACCATTAAGATTAATAAGTTGCTAAGATGACATTTTCAAAATCTCAATTCTCCATCACTGCTTCGCCTTCTTTCCAAATCTTTCAATATGAAATTAACCAACCTGAGTTCATAATCAGTTTTACCGGAGCACTCTCGAATCGTGATATATTTGTGTCAGTCTCTGTCACAATACAATATATTTTAGATTCATTATCGAACCCGCTCGCTGTTATAGTATAGTGAATGTTGTTCCTTGTACTAAGTTCATGTAACGAGGGTATCGTGAAGTTAACTCCATCTGGAACAAAGTCATCATTTTTCATTTTCTCAAGAACTTGCTTATTTTTATACTGGCAAACGGGCCACACGGATGAACAGATCTGTCTGGAAAAAGATCCAGGACCAGGCCAAGGCCCACCCTGAGCTGTAAGGCCCATGATGATTATGAAACTGACCACACTGAAGGCAAGAGTATCCAGTAGCAAGAGACAACTATATCTCGGTATAAGATACAATCAACCCGGCCTGCTGAGATATTCTTCACATTACGCGTAAAGGAGCTAGGATCACAGGAATGAGGAAACATGATAGCTGGAAAACCGTGACATAGCTTGAGGGTGCGGCAAAGATACGAATTTGCAATCCTCTTCGTTCGCAGGCCAGGGTAGTAGACACCATGAAGCTGTGGCCCCGGAAGCCAGTACCCGTGAACATGTACCGTCCAGTTAGTATACCAGTACTAGCTACTCGACACGATCATGCCTGCCAAAGGAGCCAGGATCATAGGAAGGAGGGAACACGGAAGATGGTAACTGTGTTTAATTAATTAATCTTATACTTTTCAACTGCACTGGTCCCTTCACACGTACTTAGAGATTTGTGCATGGTGCAGAGCTAGAGCGGAATCAAAGCAGAACATAACTGTACACAGAAAGAGCTACTTCCAGCTCGCAATAAGAATAAAATGTTCACTCACTCAATTGATGTACTATGCTATAAGCATACTGTTCTGTATCGGGTATATTCTGCACCTCGCAGGAAAAATCTAGAACTTCACCAACATCATATTTACATTCTTCATTATACTCTGAAAAAAAAAGATTATCTCTCAATAGGGTAGTTTCATGTGTTTAATTTTGTGGGTGTACTGGTTGCACCTCTGCCTACCCCTTCGGGGATTACAGGCGTGAGTGTATATGCATGTATGTACATATAGAATTAGCGATTAGTAAAGTCGAAAATTGGAATTTGAAACGTATGTAGCGCGATCTTAAAATTGTATTACAAATGTTGAAACCCTTGACAAATTTTAAATACGAGATTCAATTTTTGATGGGAGATTACGGGAATTTTTGCTTTACCGTAATATCATATTTTTATCATAATATAAAAGAGCACCTCGCCATTTGACGGGCAATTCGGGAGTAATCGTTGAACAGTTAGTAGCTTTAGAGGTCGTAATGCCGGATTACGGTTTAACAGACGGTGCCTAACTAGTTTAAAGTAACCCTTATTGTTCAAAAAAGTTCGTTTCAAATAAGTTGCTAGGGCTGTATAGTGTGCTCAATCCTGGATAAGGTGGCAAGGTTTTTTTTTTTTATTCTGGTGCGGCAAAGTGACCACACTGCACCTGATGGTAAGCGCAGTGCCGTCCAGATAGAGTATCAAGTAGCGAGAGACAGTCTATCCCCCGCTACTCAACACAATCATGCCGGCCTTTTTTTTTTTTTTTTTTGTCGCGGGGAAAGCGTTTTATTACTGCCGCCCGCTCCGGAGGGAAGCGGATTTAGAATAAAACGGGTATGCTGGACTAGCCGGTCTTACGACCCAGCATCCCCCTCGCACGGATGATGGCTATCCGTGCTGCCGCTGGGCCGAGTCCCTAACCCCTATGTACACCCCACCCGACACTACCAGCTAAAACCCCGCGGTGGCCTTCTTCGGCGCTTGCGGAGCGATCCCGGGGTATTCTAAGGAGTGCTAGAATTGCAGCCGGAATCGCCCCTGCGCGGTGCTGCGTAGCAGCCCATCTCCATGGAGGGCTAAGGAGCCCCCGCGCACCGAACAACGACAGCGAAAGAGGCCTTACCACCCACGCTGCCGTCCATCTCGGGGTCGCACGATGCTCCGAATTTGGGAGTGCATCGATACGGGCTGGCAGCCCTCCGCTGCGCGCCCGCGACCCCCGACAATCATGCCGGCCTGCTGTTTAGCTTCTTCACGTTACGCCTAAAGGACCCAGAATCATAGGAGGGAGGGAACACGGTAGCTGGCAAACTGTTCCACAGCTTGATGGTGCGGCAAAAATACGCATTTGCGAACCTCTTGGTTCGGGCCGGGGTAGTAGACACCACGTAGCTGTGGCTCCGCAAGCCAGTACGCGTGGTTCTGGTATGGAAGGGAGAGGATGGGATAAGATCAAACAATTCTTCAAGATGGTTTGGTGCGTAGAGAGATAGTCAAAAGGAAGTTCTTAACCGGGCTATTAATTGACGTAGGCCAGGGAGTGAGTCGAACGGATGCAGCCGGGTCGTACTCTGGTTTGTAGATTCAAGCGGCGCTGTGATCCGGGATGCACTGCCCTGGTTGCGTAGTTCTGAGTAGTTGTGAGTATTGCCAGAATTGGGAACATCATCAGTGGTGGAGAAAGTGGTCGATTTACCCACATTAATCATTGCAATTGAAAGTGCTGTGTTTAAAAGAGCAACATGGAGTTTCTTGCCAGATTCTTCCCCATGGATAACCGCCTTCCGAACTGGCAGTAGTTTAATAAACTGTGAAGTGTTAATCTTGAGTTTTTCTACCGAACTATCGTACGATGTGCACCCTGACTATATCTGGCGATCGGAGAGGGACGTGTAAGCCCTCTCACAGTCTCGGCCCGTGGACATGCCGCCGACATGCTCATGAATTTGTCGTGATGTCATCGTATTGTAGCGGGAAAATAAATAGGAGATAACAAATTATTTGTTGGCGTAAAATATCCTGTTACATGCACTCTTTTCTCAAAATTACCTCATTACAAATGTATGTATGTATATTGTTAGTATAAGGAGAAAATAAATATAGTTTCAATATAGCATAATAATTATCTATTAGGCTTATTTCCTCAAAATAGTCAAATATTATATTCATATTCAGTAATATTTCAACTATCGCGCGAGTCGAGAGTATAGAGTCGCGACTTACTCTTTACATGATTTGTTTTTAAAACATACCTGGCGCCAGGGTATTACATCTTACCGCCACACAAAAGACAAATATGATATTAAATATTAAATTCATTTGCACTGCGTCGTGTACACAAATACGCTTTAACTGTAAACAGGATTGACTTACGTCTGCGGTTTAATGTTACTTCACTTGGATTGAGCGAGCAGGTTGGGGATATTAGCGGGTTTTATTCAAAAAGCCGCTGCTTTAAGGGATAATTATGGTGGGTCGTAAAATGACTAAGGCGTTATTGTTTTCGTGGTTCTTTCAATAAATTATGAATCTTAACAAAATTGGTCGTATCTTACTATCATTTTTCTTTCCCAGTCTAAATGCCTTATTTATATCCTCTGGTTGTTAATATAGTCTAAGCCATTTCATGGGAGATGTTTATTTCCTCAACAGCGATAGCCTAGTTGGTTGCGGTACGGACTGTCAAGACGAAAATCGTATGTTCGAAACCCAAATGGCATACACCTCTGACTTTTCTAAAGTTGTGTGTATTAATTGTTAATTATAACTGGCTTTAACGGTGAAGGAAAACATCGTGAAAAATACCTGCGTACTTGAGAATTCTCATAAGAATTTCGAAGGTATGTGAAGTCTACCAACCCGTGTATTGTTTTGTTAGCGATAATTAGACCACATTTTGAGTTATTGAATAGTTAATAATGAGTTTTTAACCGACTTCAAAAAAGGAGGAGGTTAACAATTCGTCGGAATCTTTTTTTTTATGTATGTTACCTGATAACTCGAAGACGCCTGGACCGATTCGAGAAATTCTTTTTTTGTTTAAAAGGGTATACTTCCCAGGTGGTCCCATTGGCACCAAGTCAGGATCTGAATATGAGATCTCAGAAAAATCAAGGGCAACCCTCAAATTTTATAGTGACGCATAATTTGTTTTTTATTGAAGTCGGTGTACTTTTTATGAATTAAAAAACTTTTAATAAACAATTTTCAAACTTTCATTTTTAGGCGATTTAGATAATAAATTTTTTTTTTTAATCTTAATAGGCTTGCGTTTGACCACTATCTCGCCTGATGGAAAGTGATGATGTGGTCTACGGTGGAGCACGCTTGCCTAGAATAAATATTGATATAAATAAATATTGATACTGTTTGTAGTTTCATAAAAATTTGCTCTAGTTCAGTTTGAAACGAATTAATTTTAAATGTAGTGGCGGAAATACCATGTGCATTCCATTTCGGAATCTCGATGAAACAGGCATGTTTTTTATTAACTTTGCATTCAAGCGACCATACATTTTTTTACACCACGGTAGTGTGAAAGTGTCGAAAAATAATTAAAAACATAAAATATGAGTTTACTCTTCGTTAAAAAAATATATGTTTATGTTTCAGGAATCCTATCCAAAAAACAGATAGGAAAAATTCTTCATCTGCAATCTTGGCGTCAAAATGAATAACGAAGAGTGAAATATTTTTAAAATTTCGAAAATCTCGAATATCTCGAAAACCGTGACACGTTTACTGAACATAACATCTGTTTATCTGAACCCGGAACATTGGCCTCTACCCGCAGGTATCTTATTATCATTACGCCACACCCTGTATAAAAAACATACTTAATTAAAGACAAATTATTGATAATAATATTTAAGTATAGTTCTATATTAGTTATAGTAGTTTGTAGTATATAATGTAAAAAAATGGATACTTATTGCTATTTACGCAGGTTGTGACTCCTTAGATTGAAGATGCGCAAGGATCCTATATTTATGTTGTCTTGTTATATATTCAAGAATTATTATCATTTATGGAGAACCAAATTGTTCCATTAAATGAATTAAAAAAATCTGTTATGTCGGAAGCTGACTTGATTGTGTCGAGTAGCGAGGGATAGATTGTCTCTCACTACTCGATACTCTAACTGGACAGCACTGCGCTTACCACCAGGCGCAGTGTGGCCACTTTATCGTGCCAGAATAAAAAAAAGTTAAAGTGAAAAAGTGCATTTCGGGACCCCCGTCCGCATGGAGGCCCTGGGCACGGAAGCTTATACTAAAAACGGTATTGTGTGAAGAACTTACTGCCAGGCAAGCGACAGTTTATTAAATTCCAGGACGAAATAACCTTAATTTACAACAGGTCAGTGCCAAAAGCAATGAAATCACGTTCCAAGATAAATAATCACCTATATTACTATATTTTACTAAAATAATAAGATATGTCACGAATTATTACATAAAAACACAATCTACTTTATATCTTGCATATAATTATGAAAATCAATATCTACTAATCATTTAAGAAAGTGAGTCAGTTTGATTGAAATAAAATTAGTTTTACGTTTTTTTACTTTTTAGTCCCGACATTTCGAAAACTCCAAGCGTCAAGGGGCGGGCTGTCTCCCGATTAAAAAGTAAATTTGTTTTATATCAATGTTTAGTATTCACGTAAATATAATGTACACTAAATAAATACGAAAAAATGTATTCTGAAAGTCACGAATACAAATGTCATAATTCCGAATGGTTCAAAATTCCATTAACGATTGATTTAATCGTCTCTTTCGATACAGTTAGATACCGTTTCTTGACGGCACTGTACTTACCATCTGTTTTTTTTTACTGTCTGGATAGACAGACGAGCTGACGGGGGGCCACCTGATGGTAGACAGCGCCGCCCACTGACTTATGCAATGCCAGGGCACAGCAAAGCCGCTGCCTACCGTGTTGTGTGTCCGTGTACTGTGTAGTCACTTTGCTGAGCCAGAATAAAAAAATAACTAGGAAATATTTGTAGGCAAAGGACATTTTATCATACAGCCTTTTTTACAGCTCTCAAGATGTACCTAGCAATGATTCTAATGGAACCAGGTGGACCCACTTGCTTATTTTATTTTATTAAGAAAACAAACAGTTACTACACTTATTATACTATAATTAAAACAAGTCTAGGCAGCCAAAATCGAAGACAAAAGCTAGTTAAATTAGCCAACGTTTGACACATCGAATAGTTTATATCGATAGATGCAATGAGGTTGCAAAATCGATAAGAAAATGAATATAGGCCGACAATGCGATTGACTCGGTATTGTTCGACAAAAAGTAGCATAATGTGGCAGGTTGTGGTTTTCAGTATTGCTGTGATTTTACAGGTATTTTTTTTTTGTTTTTTTTTCATCTCATTTAGGCGCAGAGGCTAAGGGATCATGGCACGATGGCACGGCAAAGTGACCACACTGCACCTGATGGATAAGCGCAGTGCCGTCCAGTTAGTGTATCTAGTAGCGAGAGACAATCTATCCCTCCCTACTCAATACAATCATGTCGGCCTGCTGTGTAGCTTCTTCGCACTACGCCATGGGGCAAGAAGGCTACGACGCGGTCGAGGGTCTAGTGTCAGAGTACTCAGAAGGCCGCAACACGGCCGAACATAAAAAAAAACTAATCTAAAAAGCAGCGATAGATTAGTTGGTAGTGATACGGACTGCTGAGACGAAAGTCATAGCAAAACAAGCCCAAATGTCATACACCTCTGACTATTGTAAAGTTACGGTGTGTAAATTGATAATTGTCGCTTGCTGAGATAGTGTAGGATCATATCGTAAGAAAACTTGCAAACCTGAATTCGGCATAAGAATTTAATAGATACCTATGTTGGTAGACACCAACACTGATTAGGCCAGCGTGGTGGTCTCACCCCTCTCGTAATTAGAGAAGGCCCGTGCCTAGCAGTAGGACAGTGTTAAATACAGGTATAGTATTATTATAATATAATGTTAGTATAAACGACTGCACACATATGATACTGAAGACAACTGCACGTACACTCATTGAACTGCAATCATAACTTGAACAGGCCACTAATCGTGCTAGAATCGGTTCTGGTATGCCGAGACGCTGTATTTTATTGTTCACTTCACCCCGCTCAGTCTATAACTTATCAATCTACCCGAACTTGTTTTATAAGAGACCCCCAACATTAGGACAACAGGGACTACCCTGTCAATATGCATACTATCAAAACAGTAAATCTTTGGTAATTGTATATTTGATTTACAGTAAGTGCTTGAAAGTTATAATTTGATCTTTATTTTAAACAAAGTTGTGTTTTGGAGTAATAATATTATAAAAAAATTATAAATAAATGAGCACTGAAAATGTTTCATTTTTCATCTACTATATAAATTAATGTATTTTTTTTCTTTTCAGCATGCCACGGCACAGTACTTAACAGCGGCACCAACAGCCTACTGTCTCCCTGCACCGGCTCCTGCGCCTTTAGTTCTACCCGCACCGTACGCACCGGCGCCGTTATATTTACCCGCCCCCGCACCCTGCGCCCCCCTGCCACCCGCACCACTAGTTCTCCCCGCGCCACCGCCATGCGCTCCCCCTCCCTGCGCAAGTATACAAGCAGCCCTATGCGCTGTGGCCCCTGCCCTGCCTTTACTAGCCCCAGCCTTAGCTGAAACCTTGTCTGCGTCTATAGCTGCAACTCTGCCTCCTTTGCTAGAAGCTGCTTTGCCTACAGTGTTGATGTCGGCTTTGTCAGCCGCAGGGCCATTGATTGAAGCCGCTGTGCCTTGTGCTGCGCCTTTGAGTCTACCTCCAGCGCCTTTGGTACTCCCTGGGCCACTGCCTTGCTCTGCCGCGCCGTTAGTCCTGCCCCCGCCACCCACATACGCCGCACCGCTACCTCTACCGCCATCTTGCGTTTATGCGTCGCCATTTTGTTTATAAGTATAATTTATTATGATGTAAATAAAATTATGTAAAAGATTTTGCATTTTAACTAAGTGTATTACGAAACTAGACCAAATGGCATACACCTGACTTTTTAAGGTTTTGAGTGTGGTAAATGTTGACTATCACTTTATACAGCAAAGGAAAATATGAGTTCTAAATAATTTTTAGATGATGATTAGATTTTAAGATGGAAATGTGACAAGTTTGGTTAAAGAACCCTGTCAATTATTTTTTTCCTTTACTGCCACGGAAATGTGAGGCAGAGTATCAAGTAGCGAGAGAACTATACTTCGCTGCACGACACTATACGTGCCGAGTAGATTCACACAATGCCTAAAGAAAAAGAACCCATGATCTTAAGGATCACACGGTGGCTGGCAAACTGTTCCACAGCTTGATGGTGCGGCAGTTATGAATTTACGAACATCGTGGTCACGACTTGGCGGCTAAAAAGAAAGCTTGATGGTGCGGCAAAAATACGAATCTGCTCTTGGTTCGGGCCGGGGTAGTAGACACCACGAAGCTGTGGCTCCGCAATCCAGTACGCGTGGTTCTGGTATGGAAGGGAGAGGATGGGATAAGATCAAACAGTTCTTCAGAGCATTCGCCATGATACAGAGGCCGAAAGGACCCAGAATCGCAGGAAGGATGAGACACAGCTTACAATAATATATAATGAAACACAATATAATAATAAAAAATCATTTAATAAGCTTTGGTTACAGAATTTAAAATAAATTAAATTCTTAACTGTACATAATGCCGACTAGTTTAGTTCCGAAACGTTTTTATTAAAAAACGAAGAAACTGCAACGTGGTCGCCCCACAACCCACCTTACAACCTAAGTAAAATCAGACATTTTGGGTAATGACTAGGTAGGAAATATCAGTAAGGTCAAAATTTTTTTTTGATCCTGCCACAGCAACGTGACGCCAAGTAAAAGCTGTATGGGTATCAAGGACTACGAGGGACTGTTCACAATTCAGACCCAAATGTTAGTTATACAAGCATTTGTCTCAGTGATTGAACCCATGGGCTTTCGTTTTACAGTAACTTCCACTACAGTACAGAAACTGACGAATGTTAAAGTAAGTATAACATAGCCGAAATACTAGTTTTGACAGCAACTGTGGTTAGAAGTGCTAGCTGGCTGTACAAAACAGTGGCTCAACCATGAGTTGTCAAAAAGTTACGATAGGTAAACGAAGTCGCTAGCGTAGCACCATTGTTTTTAACCGACTTCAAAAAAAGGAGGATGTTCTCAATTCGACGTGTATTTTTTGTTATGTTTGTTACCTCAGAACTCCGTCATTTATTGACCGATTTAGAAAATTCTTCTTTTATTACAGAGAATAGGCTTCCAGATTGGTCCCAAAGAATTTTTATCAAAATCGGTTGAGTAGTTTGGTTTTAAAACCAAAATAACTTGAAAAAATATGTTGTCAGAATATACGAAACTGCGAATTTTGCTTTTCTGTGACTTTTTCAGTTGTGTTTTCTTTTACTTGTTGTTCTCTGACCAACGTACCTATTTTATATTTATACTACTAAAAATGAAAAAAAAATTATTACTTTTTAATAAAAATAAAACCGTCTTCAAAAAAACCCAGACAACTAAAAAGTAATTGGTTACATTTACATCAATTAATTACATTCAATTGAAATCAATTATTTGGAGTCGGTGCTAGCCAAAACACGGAAAAAACCGAATAATCAGGCATACAAAAAATATAAAATATATCCATACTTGGTTTTTATGAATCTAAAAGTAAAGAAAACAACACCGGCACCGACTCCAAAAATAATTGATTTCAATTGTATGTAATTAATTGATGTAAATGTAACCAATTATTTTTTGCTTTTTAGTTGTCTGGGTTTTTTTGAAGACGGTTTTATTTTTATTAAAAAGTAATAATTATGTATGGAATGTTTCGTGTTTAACTACCGAACTTAGTTTCTCACGTAACCGGTAGGGGCGCAGTACATTTCGTCATATTTTACGTTATCGCTAGCGAATACAGTAATACCCCAGACTTCGCAATAGGTGGGACCGAGCGATAACCGTGTAAGTCGAATTCGCGTAAGTCGGGGTTCAACTTTGCATGTAAATACATATAAAGTATGTTTAATAGGGACCAAAGTCAAGTCAAGTTAGATAATAAAACAATTTACATTGTATGAATAAAACAACGTAAACAATATTCAGTTTACGCTCCAAAGACAGTGTTTTTCTTTTCTTGTTAGGTTCAAGTGACTCATTTTTGTTCTTTTGGATGACATAATTAGAGGTTATCAATAAAACGCACTGCGTACGTAAAACATTGTCACACGGAGACGTTCGAACTTGTCGTAAACTAGGGTTACCAACCTCGGAATTCAAATACCAGGATTTGAAGTTAGAAAAACCAGGACCATTCAGTTTAAAAACAGGACGCATCTTTGTTTTAAAATAGCTTAAACATTTGCGAGCCGAGACGCTGCTCCTAAAGTAAGGTTTGCAACGTGGTATGCGAATTTAAAATACAGGACCTTAGAAGGGCGCTTTAAAAACCCAGGACACTCTAAAAACCAGGACATGTCCTGGGAAAACAGGACGGTTGGCAACTCTATCGTAAACGGAACACTAACAGGGTGGAGTGGGAGAGCTAATGCGCTTGGGCCTTGGCCATCAATAAGAAAAACCGCGTATTCGCGTAAAACGGGGAAGCGTAAGTCGGGGTATTACTGTATACGTGAGACCATGGTTGAGCTACTGAACGACCAACTCACACAATAGACTGTGGCCTATATTAGCGATGCACATGTACATGTGATCTACAAACACAGGTGTTGCATAAGGGTGGTATTACGAAGCAACGTACGGGGAAAATTACTGGTAACTTACCGGTGAAGTTAATCTTACTAATTATATAAATGCGAATTTTTGGATGGTTTGTTACTCAATCACGCCAGAACGTCTAGACGGATTCGGTTGAAATTTAACACAAAGATAGATTAGTCTGGAATAGCACATAGGCTAATTTTTACGCTGGAAAAATGTGCAGTTCCGTGCAGTTTTGTTTTTGTTTTACACAGAGCAAGGGATTGACATGATTTTTTTTGCATAATGTTAGTTGTGGGGTCTGTACGGTTCCTATGTCATAGCATAATATAGAAAGATGTAATCACTTTAGATGTCTCCATGGATTTTATATTTTTCAAAAATAACTCTCACGAGGGCGAGTGAGCAAAGGCTAGTAAGTTATAAGTTTTAAACAAATAATGTGACTAAATAAGATTAAAAATGACTGAACCGTCTTACCCACCTAGGCATTTCCAAAAATTTGACTTCAAATCAATATTACGCACTAACATCTATTTGATGAGCATTGGTCGGAAACTACTTTTAGCGCAATCTGTGGTCGAGGTGTGAAAACGTTCACTAATCACTGGATAATTTGACGCATTTTAAGTATGAAACCGACAAATACTCCTCAAACATATAAACAATAATCATGAGCGAGAAAATCAAAATTAACAACTATTCTATTAAGATATGCATAAAATTACGATTTTAATACCACAGTTTTTGACGCTTTAGATGTTAGCAAAATAATCGAGTGGTCTGTGAAACGAGAGGTCGCGGGTTCGAGCGCCGGACCTAGACAAATGTCGTCAAAAATTTCAGTTCAGAGTGTAATTTGCGGTAAATTTGTTTACTACCGTTTATTATTCATTCTTTTAAGTGATTTGTATTTTGACCAGTTATAAATATCTCTATATATCAACGACCAACAAAATTTTTTGTTGCATCTTAATCGTGACCTTGGAGCAGTGTTTTTATATACCTTGATGATAAATAAAAATATATCTTTGTAGGAGAGACTCATATTCTTCGCAGGGACGTTTATTAATATCAGTAAATAAAGTTCCCAATTATTTTGCTAACACAATGTTCTGACTAGATTATATGATTTTTGGTATAATGAGATTCTATCTCAGATCACAAGTACAAATTCGAGTTTTTTAAACTCAATATAAATTGTAGAAAAGCGAAATTACTTTTCTTTTGGTATCAATTGTCTAAATCATAAACCTTTTTTTAGTGCCTCGATAGGCAGATGAGCAGACGGGCCACCTGATGGTAAGTAGTCACCGCCGCCCATAGACTTCATAGCAGTGAAGGAAAATAATCCAACGAGAAGCCGACACTAGACTGCCCTGTTGGCGCAGTTGTAATTGCGTACGCGGTCTCAGGTTCGATTCTCGGGTCGGTTAAAGGTGATATTGGGTTTTTCTACCACCAAATACTCGGTATCAGTATGGAGTTTGGAATGTACAACTGAATTTTGAACGAGTTCTTGTAGCCTCAATAGGCTGAAATTTGGTATGGCAATAGGTTCGTCCCCTGAGGGAGGGTAATAAGCTCGGCGAAATGTGAGCGTAATGGTTACACCTCTGCCTGCCCCTTCGGGAATTACAGATATGAGTATGTATGTATTAGACATCAATTTTAGCTTCAGAGTGAGCAATTGCCCCATGGTGGGTACACCCATGTAAGAAAGCAGCCTGTACATAGAGGTATATTATAAATAATTACTACTGCAAATATGCCATAACCAATCTCGTGTGGTCTCTCATCTTAATAGTAGTTTTATTGTATGTAAAGTGCTATGCCATTTTTGATAATACTTTCTCAAACATTGTGCCCATGATCTGAGATTGGAATTTTGACGCCTTATTGACTATCATTTGCCACAAAACTATGAGAAAATTTAATGGTTTCTTATGTGATTTTACCGCAGTTTATTTTACTCTTTAAGTCCCGAAATTTGGAAAACTTTTTATGAAAAAAAAAAACAACTATTTTATAATCCCAGAACAGCGACAAACTGTGGCATTTTAATGTAAATTGAGACGTTTCCTTATTAATAATATTTTGGCAACATATTGCACTACAACAATTAAATGGCTGTTTATGACACTTTTTTAGATTGTTTAAATCTATTTTTTTCATACATGCAAAAGATTTATAAAACAAAAAAATATTAAAATTGTTTTCATAAATATATAGTGTGTATAATAAAAACTATAATTTTATAATAAAAATAAATATAACTTAAATATTTATTTTTAGACGATTTTTTTGTTCTTTTTTAGTTTAAACCGTTCGGATATGCTTATAGATATTCGGTTAAGTTATTGACATACTTTTAGACTGTCATAGAAAAGGTTTTAACCAAACTATCTTTCTTTAAACCATCAGTTTTAAGGAACTAAAATCATGTTCATATCAAAAAATGTGAGGAAATTGGAACAATTACTTAGTATTACTATATTGTTAAATTCACTGGAAAACACTGGTTTTGGTAAATTTTTAAGCGTTTCTCCAATTGGGCTAATAAAAATGTATGTACAAGGTGTTGCAAAAAGGTGGTACATATAAAATACAAAGTAAATATTAAGTACAGTGTAAACTCCATGTAACGTCACTCTATTTAACGACAAACTCTCTTAAGCGTCGAAATCAATTGGCTTTGGTTGGTTTAGCTTGTTTTTCATACAATGTTTCACTCTATATAGCATTACACCCACTCTCAATAACGACAACAATTAAGTTGCTAAAATTAGTAAAAACTGCGCAGCTGTGTACGATCTATTGTCGCTTTATTATCCTAGCCCGCAATAAACTCGACTGTCGGCATCATGCATACCGAACTTTCTAAGAAATTCATTCTTTTGTTTACAAATTGGGATTGCTTGCACGTGTAGACTGTTATTGACCATGATTCATAACTAGGAGTCATGGATTATCTATACCTTATCATATTCTTAGTTGCTCACAAACTTGCAAACTGTAAACATGGCTACTAAAAGAAAATCACTGTGTATTGACGAAAAAGTTTTACTGATACGCGCAATAGAAACGGGAGAGAAGATAAGTGATGTTGGCAAACGCTTTGGATTTAGTCGCTCTACCGTGTCCACAATATGGAAAAATAAAGAAAAAATCCTCCACGCTGCGGGCGAGGGAAAATCTTCCAAAAAATTAAAGAAACCTATATACGAAGATTTGGATAAAGCTGTACTATCATGGTTTCATCGACAGCGCCAGAATAATATGCCTATCTCGGGGCCGCTCGTGAAAGCTAAGGCGGAGAATTTTGCTGCTGAACTTGGTTTAACTTCTTTCAAAGCATCAGAAGGATGGCTCGGAAAATTCAAGCAGCGTCATCATATCAACTATGGTAAAATAAGTGGGGAAGCACGAAGTGTTGATACAAATGTGACTCATGATTGGATTAACAGAGTGTGGTCAAAATTCATAGAAAAATACGCCCCAAGTGACATTTTCAATGCTGATGAAGCAGGAATTTTCTATAAGTTGACTCCAGATAAAACTCTGAAATTTAAAGGGGAAAAGTGTGTGGGAGGAAAGCTTTCCAAGGAACGTATTACGGTGCTTGTGGCTGCTAATATGGATGGCACAGAGAAAAAAAAGCTACTAATAATAGGCAAATCGAAAAATCCGCGCTGTTTTAAGAACATCAAAAAATTGCCAGTGACGTATAAAGCTAATAAATCAGCTTGGATGACCAGTCAACTTTTTGAAGAAGAAGTGCGAAAGTGGGATGCAGAATTAAAGGGACGAAAAATTTTACTTCTTGTTGACAACTGCCCTGCCCACCCTTTTATATCAAACCTTCAAAACATAGAGTTGGCATTTCTTCCTCCAAATACGACTAGTGTCTTACAGCCAATGGACCAGAGTGTGATTAAAAGCCTCAAGGGTCACTACAGAAGGAAATTATTGATGGAGCTAGTCGAATCTGAGGGTAAAACTTCTGTTAATATGCTGCATGCAGTAAATTTTTTATCTAAATCCTGGGAAGAAGTGACACCCACAACTATACAGCACTCTTTTCGACATGCTGGACTTTGTACCAATTCTACGAGTGATGAGGTGGAAACAGAATCTGAGTTTGAAAGCGACGACGACCTTCCATTAACTGAGTGGATTCAACAATTCAACATGGCAGGAAATACGGTAAATCTTCAAACCTACATTGAAGTGGACGACCGCCTGCTTACAACGGCTTCACTCACAGACGAAGAAATTTTGGATTCAGTGAGAAAAACTGAGGATCAAGAACAAGGTGATGAAGAAGATGAGACGGATGAGCCTGAGCTTCCGCCGAGCATTAAAGAAGCTCTGGAAGCAGCAAAATTATTGGAAAAATATTTCCTTTATAACCAAGATGCCTCAGTATTGCTAGATATTAATAAAATAACTAAAAAAATACAACAAAATTACTGGTGCAGCAAAAGACGTCAGACAAAAATAACAGACTATACTCAATAGCGTTCAAATAACATTCTTTTTTATGCACATAACTACTAACAATAGTCAGAAATAAACTTTTTATTTTTCTAATTCTGATGTTTCTTCTCTCCATTTAACGACAACTCTCTATAACGCCATAAAATGCACAGTCCCTTCAGTGTCGCTATATAGAGTTTACACTGTAATTGGTAAGTTAATAACCATGTAAGCTAGAGATGGTGATTTTATATAATTTTTTTTCAATTAATTTCAATTTCTTTATGCACTTTTTAGTGCTTAATTTAACTGGTAAAATAGAGCTAATTTTTTCAAGGCACATTTATTTTATAAAATATTGCATTCTTGTCTTTACCTATAAGTTACGCATCGCCAAATAAATTGAGCCTTTATTAATACCGCCTTTCTGCAACACCTTGTATAATAAAACAATACTTTAACTTAAATAATTGCAAACAATATTAGTGTTATGTTATGAGAATTATTAATATCAATACATATTTCATATTAATTTAATAAATATGTCTTTAGAATGAAATACGGTATACATTCGAAAAAAAAACTAAATTATCTGTTTTAGGGGCGTCATTTTAACTATATTTGTTTGCTGCGTAATTTGTATGTGCTTTTGACATAATTTCACTCGCAATCTATCATTAAACGATTTCAAATTATGAAAATATTAAAAATATTTTTCAGCACAAAAATCTATAATTTATGCATCACTGGCATAGAGATATAGATATCAGTATTTGGAAATCAATTTTAAGGAATTATTAACATTCGCTCCTAAACGGATAAATGATATATACGACATTTTTTTTACCGATTGGCCCATAACCCCAGGTACCTGATACCTTATGGGATAGTTTCTTACCCTGGAGGCCACCCCATCTGTCTACCTCCCAGGACATGGAGATGAAGATGGTATACGCTCTGCGCTCCATCCCTCCCATTGTTGACCACCAAACGCCATCCCGACGGAGCTCTTTGCGACCCCAGGGACCGAGCCACCAGCATCAGATGTCCGAGGAGCTGTGGATTGGGAAAAATATTTATATCAGTGTTTTTGCAGCGATAGCCTAGTTGGTTGCGGTGCGGACTGTCAAGACGAAAGTCGTGTATTTTTTTATTTTTATTTTTCGTTTATTTGTGCCGTCCAGTTAGAGCATCAAGTAGCGAGACACAATTTGTCCTTCGCTACTTAATACAATGTGCTGCTGTGTACCTTCGCACTATGCCATGGGGCAACGAGGTGAAGAAGCGATCAAGGGTCTAGTGTCAGAGTACTCAGAAGGCTGCAACACGGCCAAACATTGTACCATGATTCTAGACCCCCGACAAAAACAAACTACTGAACGCGACACACTTGCGTGTGCCACTATGGTGGGTGTTACACCCTGTGTACGGTAGTCGCTATCCGGGCGGATATGAATATCCTACCACGAGCGTATGTTATGGGTATGTTCGAATCCATCCCAAATATACACCCCTGACTGTTCCAAAGTTAACGTATGTATTAATTGTTAATTATCGCTGGCTGTAACGGTGAAGGAAAACATCGTGAAGAAACCTACATACCAGAGAATTCTCGTACGAATTACGAAGGCGTGTGAAGTCTACCAACCCACATTAGGACGTGGTTTCAAGTCATTAGTAGAGGCTCGTGCCTAGTGGGACCATGATTAATATAGGGCTATTGTTATATTATTTGTGTCTTTCATAGCCTCCGCGCAGTGGGTAACAGGTCGTGGGTTCGATTCCCACACGGATACAAAAATTGTTTTCGGGTCTTGGTGTTGAGTTCAAGTTTCTCGTAGTCCAGTGGCGGCTCTAGGGTAGTGAAAGGGGAACCATCGAAAATTAGCCATGACAAACAGATACACAAAATATTTATAAAGCTATTTGGGTAATAAAAATAAATAAATAATAAAAAATCATAATATGAAAAGACATGTATTTCGAAATCATATAGACATTCCGTTTTTAAATGTTTAAACAAAGCACACAAAACTCCAACCGCGTAAATATATTTGCAGATATATACGTCATGGCGGGTCGGTGTGTTTACATTAAAAATAATTAAACGATTACATTACCCTAGCGTGGAATGGGATCGATTACCGACAACCAGTCACCAGAGAATGCAGCACTGACTTTCCGACCTTCTAAACAGTAAAAAAAATATTCCATTCTCTTTTTAAACAAAAAATCCAAAGGTTCTCCACCATGCAGCCTTGTCCTAAACAATGGTAAACAGCTTTGTCAAACGTCCCCATTTTGGCGGGACGCTGATTATTATGGAGTAAGGAGAACCGTCTTACATGGAGGATAAGTTGAAAAAGTGTCCAGCTATAAGCTGTAAATACAAGTCCGAAATCTTCCAGAATAGCGCTAGCGTAGATGCAGGGTATTGTATGAATGTAGCAGTTATAGATGGATTAAAGTGCCGAGTTAAGACTTGTTATTTTAAAAATGTTCTATATTTTTAAAATATTACCTTGGTATACGCTGCAAGTCACTCATTATTTTTTTAAGCGTCTAGAGAACAGGCTGATGTCTTTCGACCATACTGCCTGGTCTTACGAGAAAATCTTTTTCTCTTTTGTAAATTCGGTGTGTTTCCACACATTCATTGGACAGCCTCCGTAGCGCAGCGAGCGAGTAGCCCGGCTGTGAAATAAGGGGCTGTGAGTTCGATACCCGCACCAAGGCAAATGTTTGTGTGACAGACAGATATTTGTTTTGGTTCTGGGTGTTGTGGGAACGTAGTCCCTCGTAGTTCTTTGTACCCCAACACAGATTTGACCTAATGTGGGGTCAGAACTATGTGTATGACTGTTGGATGTTTTTTTGTATGCCATACAACCTTCATTAATACAAATAAATTATATATGTGCATTATTATATGTTTATATATTCAGAAACTACATAAACATCTTATTACATTTTATACTATGTTACATTTTTATTTGTCTCCCGTTTTCACTACATGAAACCCTCTTTGGTCAAAATGGCGACATTGAATAAACACCAACGTTAAACGATAAAAAAGTTTTTTTTTTAATGATTGCACAAAGAGTCAATACGAAAGCGGCCGTAATGAGTAATAAGACAGGCACGCGCTATGTAAATATCCATTGATAACGACGCGCAACGCGATTAACTATGATAAAGAAGCGCTATTATTATTCAAGCATGCATGTTTAGATATGTCTTTAATTTAATGTTTTTTTTTATTCTGGCACGGCAAAGGCAACACTGCACCTGATTGTAAGAGCAGTGTCGTCCAATTAGAGTATCGAGTAGTGAGAGATAACCTATCCCTCGCTACTCAACACAATCATAGCGACCTACTTTTTCACACTACGCCATGGGCAAGAAGGTGAAGAAACGGTCTAGTGTGAAAGTACTCAGAGAGCCGCAAAACGGCCAAACATCATACCCCAACTCTAGACCCCGACAAAAACCGGATGTACTATGGCCGGATATACTATACACTATGGCGGGTTTTACACTCTGTGTACGGTGGTCGCTATCCGGGCGGATATGATTATCCTACCACCAGCAGTAGTATAGTTTAAAAATGAGTGTGTATTTAGGCTGTGTATTTCATGTCAATATCTACCAAATGATTGATCTTAATAATTCTTTTTGTACTCGATATTTTTACTGCCTCGGAGGCGCAGTTGTCATTGCGCATGCGTTACGACTACTGTGCTGAGGTCTCTGGTTCGATCCCCGGGTCGGGTAAAGTTATATTGGGTTTTTCTATTTAGAAATACTCAGTATCAGCCCAGAGTCTGGTTTTTTATGCCTGAATAGGCAGACGAGCATACGGGACACCTATTAGTAAGTAGTCACCGCCGCCCATAGACTTCTGCAATGCCAGGGCACAGCAAAGCCGCTGCCTACCGTTAATTGAGCCCGGTATGGCGATAGGCTCGTCCCCAATCACATTATAGGATTTTTGATTATAAATTATAATAAATATGTATATTTTAACCTTGATAATCTCTTATTTAGTGGAGAATTTAAGACAGAGTATTGATCTCATTTAAATGTAAACATAATATGGAGGCTGTTCGAAATTTAGTACAATACATACATAAACACTCACGCCTGTAATCCTCGAAGAGGTAGGCAGAGGTGTAAACAGTACACCCACTTTCGCCGATTTTATTACGGACCCATCGATCGATAGCCGACCCTGTTATCGAACCCGAGACCTCAGCCACAGCAGTCGTAACGCATGCGCAATTACAACTGCGCCACCGAGGCAGTCGAGAGCAGTAGACATTTAGTGCAAATGAGTCAATTAACTTTACTCATATTGTTTGTCTACCACAGACATGGCACCAGCATAATGAAAACCTAGGCATAATCAGGAGCAGAGGCGGGTTTTCCCTAAGGCCCAGGCCTAGGGTGGCCAGATATTAGGGGCGGCCAATCGTAAAAATCGATCCTCCGGATGGCCAAAAACCGTGGGTCCTAGAGAGCCTTGTTGCACAAAGTGACCTCAGATAGTCACGACCCTCAGTCATGAGGAGGCGACGAAGAAGAATCGTAACAAACAAGAAATAACTCAAAGCATTGTATAACAATAATCTTTCTCAATCTGATGGGTGCTGAGAAAGGTTAGGCTGGCACTTACTAAATTGCCTGGGGCTTAGAGCAGCCAAGACTGCAAATCCACCTGTAGAGGAATGGGTGATAGAGTTCCTCTAGCGAAGGGGGGTATCTCCAGTCAGGCAGGTGTTATGCCCGACCGGCCGCGGCCCCTCCAACCGTTGATATTTGTATCTTGTATTTATACAATGTGCTGCGCAATTTTAACTAACGCGATCGAGCTTGGCGTCTTTGCTATCTCGTCGGTGTGAGGCGCTTGTGTGCCGCCACACACCACTGATCATCAGCAGGCATATCCTGATGTGATCTGTGCTAAAACTACCACAATAACACACATACCCTATTCACTCTCACGACAGTCATGTGCGGCACTGGGTCTTGTAATGATTTTAATTTCAAAATATTGCAATAAGACAACTTAACATACATTGAGCTGCTCTAATCTAATATAATTAAACTGAAATCGTATATTAATTGTATGACGAAATATTGTTAACCGGTGTGAAAAGAGCAACGCTAGTGTTTCTTGCTCGTTCTTCTCTAGCAAAACTGTATTCTGAACTGGCGGTTTCATGGATTCAATAAATATTAGATTTTGTTTTTTTTTAATAGGTATTTACCCCTTTATTTATTGAAGTCTAATAAACCCTGATTTCATTAAAGTAAATAAATTAATACACATAATAGACTCACACATAGTTCTGACCCTATACAAGCTGAAAACTGTATCGTAAACTGTATCCTCCTGTTTTACAACTCGTAACTTGCTTGCTGCACTTCAAGTGTGTATTGGTTTTAAATGAAACCAATTAAATTCTAGTAATGTCTGTCTTACAAAACGGTATTATTTCAGTTTCAGGGTATTTAAACAATATATAATCAATACTAGCCCTGTGATGATTGTACCACTGCTAGGCACGGGTCTCTTCTAATGAGAGGGGTCAGGCCTTAGTCCTCCACACTGGTCTAGTGCGGATTGGTATCTTTACACACCTATGAAATTCTCATGAGAATTCTCAGGTAAGGTTTCGTCACAATGTTTTCACCATTCAATGTTACCAAAATTAAACTTTGCTTCCTTAAGTAATAAACAAATGTTAGCTATTGTAATAATTGATAATTAATTAATTACAGATGTTGTTGTTATGTTCAGTATCTATTGGGTTAACTTAATTTTTAATTATAAGTTCAATTTGTTGTCAAATCAATGTTCTCAATTCCATATAATTGTATTTGCAAAGAATAAATTAAACCTTTATGCTTTGTGTCTTGTACGTGCAAACAGACATTTGTGAAATGGAACACTTATATTTAAATGCTTGACAAGTCTTTTGATTTATTATTTGTTTGGGTATGAACAGAAGATATAAATGTTGAATACAGAAATATTTAAAAGAAACAAGAATTTTATTAATAACTTTAGAAAGGTCCTTGGTCTTTAACAACTATATTTAGGTAATTTAAAATTGGTAATTTTATGCTTTGGAGTCATTGCACAAGCATACTGTGATAAAATAGTACTAGAAATGTAGACAAGTTAAAACATGCATGGAATTAACAATGGAGTATGATAATTAGTATTCCTAAGCCATATCTCCACAGAAAATACCTACTGCATACATTATGAGCAAACAATATAAAAAAACAAGGCAAAATATATTTTTTCGTAAATAAATACGAAAATTACTTTTTTAAATCTTATCCAAGTAATGTCATCTTAACTCAACAGCCTTGTAATTATTTCACTAAAAACTTACATAATTTATTACAACCGCATTCCACATTCAAAAATTCCCGCCGACAACGCATTTCAGTCGGGTTATACATACCTCTAGGTCATTTTGCTGGGCATCTTGCAATCTTGGAATTCTTCGCTTCGGTATAACTAGGAAATGAACGGGGGCTTGCGGAGATACATCATTGAACGCCAAACATAAGTCATCTTCATAAATAATGTCTGCTTTTATTTCCTTGGATATAATCTTGTCGAATATGGTTGGTCCCGGTGCGGCAACACTCTGCGCCTGGGCACGGCGCACCTCATCGCTGTACGGCCTTCGTACTGCGATCGCAGACCCTCGAGACAAATCGTAAATGTTCGTCGGATAAGTTTTCTTCAATCGGAATTTAAGAGCACGCTGGAAAACTTTGTTAAACATTTTTAAACAAAAATGTATATTCCCATCTTAACACTATTCAACCACTTTGGCTTTTTGACTTTTAGTTAGTGATGGTCAACTCGAGTTAACTCGAGTTGCGCTTAGATCGAGTTGAATTCTTCCTAACTCATTTTTATTCGCGTGCAGCGGTCATTTGTGTGTGACTATATTCATTAGGCTAGACAGCCTCGATGGCCCATTTGTAATTGCGCATACGTTACGACTGTTGTGCTGAGGTATCGAGTTCGATCCCCGGGTCGGGTAAAGTGATATTGGGTTTTTCTATCTATAAATTTTTAGTATTAGCTTGGAGTCTGGAATTTGTGCCCGGTATGGTGATAGATTCGCCCCCTATCATATTATGGGATCGAAATCAATTCGGCTAAAAGTGGGCGTACAGGTTACAGAGGTGTACTCTGCCTATCCCTTCGGGGATTACAGGTGTGAGTGTATATGTATGTATATGCTACAGACGTATTATTATGTCACTGACACTTAAAGTCAATTCAATGCAGATTTTAGGTTAATTTTGAGTGCCGGTAATGCTGGTTTCTTGTTTTTTTTTTATTAATTAGAATTGTCTCAATACATGTTTATTACGAATCTGTTACGTTTTTTAATATTATCGCGAAACAGAGTCATTAAATTGGAAATAAAAACTAAACATACATTTAATTTCAATTTTCGAGTTCAACTCGAGTTACATGAACTTCAACTCGAGTTAACTTGATTTGTGTTTTGAACCTGAGTTGGCATATCACATATACTTTTAGTTTTGTTTGACATTGACAGATGTTAAATAGTAGGGATGTTAAGAAATAAATTAGAAATCCTACTATTGAGACATAGTTTTAAAATAAATATTGGCTTTATTTTTAAATCGTTATATATTTATTAAAAGAATCAAAGTATTACCAGATCACAAAGAAAAAAGAGGTATCTTCATACTAAAAGACTATTTTCACCATTGTTCATAAATAAATTTCACATTACGGATATTAAGAGACAACCGAATATCTGGTTATTCTTGCCCTATATGTATAAATTATATATATACTGGATGTTCTTTTATCGTCTTGATAATAATATGGCGTTTTGTGTAAGTGGAATAGAATCTATAGACAACAGTATTTGTGTACTAGCATTTCGATTACGAAAGTTCCGAAAGTCTAATAAAATCCATAAAAGAAATACACCCAACACGGCGCGTCAATAGTAATAATTTTAAAATTCGAGAGATTATTTTGATTTTACCTTCATACTTTTAAGGGCTTAAGACCTTCTTACATGCCATAGTTATTGTTACATGTTAAACTAATCCACTTGCCACTGAACTGACTGAGTACTCAACGTTATTGTATTCGTACATGTTTATTGTGTACGTAATACAATATCACAGTGAGAGACGGCACGGTACGTAAACAATGCGAACATATCACGTGTCGTCACAATGTGCCTAATCGAATGCAACTAAAATAATTAGCGCAACTCGCAAGGGCGGCGGGCGACCGGGAAAGGGTGGGTGGTAGAGCGGGGGTCCAGCGCTTGCGACGGCCGGTGAGTGCGAGTGTCCTTGAAAATAGTTTTTATGTTATTTGTTACGTAATCATTCCTACTAATTTGTCGCGTGTTATTAGGGTGACAATGTTTACGCATTTATATAGCAGCGATAGCCTAGTTGGTTGCGGTACGGACTGTCAAGACGAAAGTCGTATGTTCGAAACCCAAGTGGCATACACCTCTGACTTTTCTTAAGTTATGTGTGTATTAAATGTTAATTATCGCTTGCTTAACGGTGAAGGAAAACATCGTGAGGAAACCTGCATATCTGAGAATTCTTATAAGAATTTCGAAGGTATGTGAAGTCTACCAACCCGCATTAGGCCAGCGTGGTGGACTAAGGCCTAACCCCTCTCACTAGTAGAGGAGGCCCGTGCCCAGCAGTGGGACAATGTTTAATACAGGGCTAGTATTATTATTATTACAACTATGCCTGAAGCTTCTACTCCATTTACCTATCACGCCCTATTTTTTTGAAGACGGTAAAAGAAGTCCTGTATATATCTCGGGCAATGCGTACTTATTATGAAATGTATTTGACATGCACATTTATTAAATGCTGTTTTATCGCTTGAACGATGAATTGCATTGGTTTTTATTAAGATCGAGAAATGTTTATGCCTTTATTCATCTATATATCTTATTAGACTTATAATCTTTATAGTATACTTAAAGATATCACACACACGAGAAATAAAATTAATATTTATAAACAGAACATTTATTATCCAAATATGAATTAAGTATAATTAGATAAAAATATTATTCTTAAATTAAAGTAATATATGTTTCTTAGTCATATATAATAGACACAAATCCCACTAGCTTATTTTGTGACAGAATGTTTATAAATTATAATATAATCAAACGAACTTACTTTTGTTATTTCAAGAGGTATAAGATCTGATTTAGCTATGTGTAATATAATAAATATGAATAAACAATATTGATAACAACCCAGTTTTTTATTGTGACTGCAATGCTTAGTAAATAAACAAATAATAGCCGTGTTGGGTATAATTATTGATCCATCCAACCGTCTTCTATGAATAAGTACCCTCTAAACCATGGTGGACATCCGTCCAGATAATGTGTTTAGACTGTCACCAAAATAATCTATTTTTAAACTTACACGCAATTTTTTTTATTTACAAAATATTATTACAATGCAATAAACTCCAGCACCATATCCTTAATAAATTCTTAACATGGCATAATTACAGTACAGTATAGTATGGTAGAATAAAATCATCATATAGTTAACATTATATACTAAAATTACACATTTTTGTCTTCCATTTTCTAACGCCCATTCTTGTACTTTAAGGCCAATAATACACCGATGATTCTTCTAGCATATTGGATATTCATAGACGGCAAATCATATACCATCACTTGACACACTTGCTAGTTTTCGGCCTCTGCTATAAGAAACAAGGTTACTTGACAATTTAGAAGACCTAATATCGGTGCTTGAAAATGTATCTACCTATAAATGATTTAATAAATCATAAAAACGCCCAACAACTACACACATATTTCTTAACACACTAATTTAACCAGTATCGTGGGTATAAAGAACCACTAAGTACATTCAGTCACTTTACACTTAATTTCAAAATTATATATTTAACACTGTAAGATAAACAACAAAATATGGGCTAAGAGAGCCACCTTCACTAAGTTATGATAGGTTTAGTACATCTCTGAAAGTACATATTATGAATTCCAAGTTAATTAGAGATTCTCACTATAACTATAACAAATTACAATAAAACTTATTGTATTTATAATCATGACTTTATGCGACTATACGCAGAATGGAATGTAGAGAATAGAAGCCTAAGAGTTCCGTACACGACGCCTCTGATGATAGGGTTCTGCATCGCGAAACGGAAAACCAAGATGAGTAAGAAGAAAATAAATCCATTATGAACGTAGTACATTCTGAAAAAGAACAAAGTATTATATTATTATAAAAAGCAGCAATAGCCTAGTTGGTTGTGGTACGGACTGTCAAGACGAAAGTCGTATGTTCGAAACCCAAATGGCATACACCGCTGACTTACGTTAAAGTTACGTGTGTATAAAATGTTAATTATCGCTTGCTTTAACGGTGAAGGTAAACATTGTGAGGAAACCTGCATACCGGAGAATTTCGAAGGTATGTCAAGTCTACCAACCCGCATTAGGCCTGCGTGGTGGACTAAGGCCTAACCCCTCTCATTAGTAGAGGAGGCCCGTGCCCAGCATTGGGACAATGTTTAATACAGGGCTAGTATTATTATTATTATTATATTATGAACAATAGCTATGATATCTTGCAATAGCCAATGTTAGACGATTAGATAACATAATTATGTAGATATATTATATACGTTGCTTGTGTATGTTGTATCTTCACAACGTCGCGAGCACATAATAAGAAGTGCAAAACTAAGTTGGTTTCGATATAATACATGTAATTTTCACTATAGCTAGGATATTGCAAAATAGATAATAAGCCTACCATTTGTTAAATACAGACAGCCTACAATTAGTAAACAATAATAAAACCAAATTTTACTTTGCGTTTAGAGTACCGGAGTACACCGGGAGTATAAAGTTTTTTCTATCGTGACACGGCTGTGACTACTCTGCACCTGATGGTGAGTGCAGTGCCATCCAGCTACTTAAATAGTGAGAGAAAAACACCCTTTGCAGTAGCAAAGACAGGATGTCGTATGTCGTACTCGACACGATCATGCCATCCTGCTGCGTACCTAGCTTTTTCACACTATGCTTAAAGGACCTAGGATTAGAGAACTCAATCAGTTGGCAACCCTTAGTAAATAAAAATATAACATACTTTTTTAAATGCCGCTTGGCTTCTTCTATATCTTGATCTTTCTCTTTTAAAAGATACTTTCTGGTACCCTTCACAAAATTCACGAAATGTTCATTCCAGCTGTAATGAAATAAATATTACTTATTCATGAAACAAAACTCAATACACATTCAATAACTATCAAAAATGTGTAATAAAAATATAGTACGTCTTAATAATACGCCATATTAACAATCTAAGTAGGATAAACGAATTATTTATGCAAACATTAACAATATTTTTCGAGATCGAATATAGTCTTTTCGGTTAACTTCTTTGTTCCTCACTTCGTGATATATGTAGTCTTCTATCGCAAAGATACTTTATAAATATTGTAAATAAAGTAATTAGTGTATCACGTACTTTATAGTCTGTGGGTCTAAGTTGTAAATTTCTGCATCCTGTGGGGATAGCCTCGCCTGTAATCGACGGACATTATCTTTCTTAAACCTCCACTCACGGAGCGAGAAGAAACGTAATACGTCACTCATCGCATCTATTCGCTGATTTACAGTTATTAAACTTAACCTGTAAGAATATTATTAACATTTTTAATACTCATGTTATGAAAAAAAACTGTGCATTGACATCTTACTGACGTATAAAAAAGTATAAAATGCTACAATTCATTTTATAGTTTTTTATACATCAGTAAGATTTTTTAATCAGATCTAATTATTTTATGATGTTAGTAATGCTTGAAATAAGTTATTCATAACGCAACACATAAAGATAAGATCAAAAATATTAAATAAGAGGGCATTGTAAAATTTCTATAATAGTAGTTTTCTTACAAACAGCAACACTAAATCAGATCTTTACTTGTCGCGTTCCAGTGCATGCATTATCTTATCGGCGATGTTTACATATTTCTGATTATGATAAATGATATCTATTTTTAAATATAAATGAGTGTTTTTACCTTGTTTTTATTCCTAATAATCGCGCTGAGTATTCAGCTAAATACAAAGGGACTGTTTGTGTCAAGAGCGCTAGAGCTTTCTGTAAATATCTGTAACAAATAAAATAACATAATTTCACCGTTTCACATTATTTTTCCATAAAATTGAGGTAAGGAGATTACCTACTTAATATATATTTTACGCCAACACTATACTCATCGTACGAATGTTATGAATGTGAATGTTTGGATGGATGTTTGTTACTCAATCACGCCAGACGGGTGAACGGATCTGGTTGAAATTTGGTACAAAAATAGTTTATTATCTGGATTAACACTTAATATATATTTAAAAAACGAAAAGTATTTTAAATTAAGTCAGATATACAAAGATCTAATAGATCAAGATGCCTTTCATAACACAACACACACACATAGTTCTAACCCCACACTCAAACCTGTATCGTGGGTATCAATTACGAGAGACTACGGACCAACACCGAGACCTGAAACAACTATCTATCTGCCACAAACTTTTGTCTCGGTGCGGGAATCAAATCCACGGTCTACCGCTTCACAACCAGCTACCCGTCCGCTGCGCCACGGAGCCTGTCAATAAAATTATAATAACGCTATCTAGCGTGCAATGATGTAAACTTACTGGTTCTCTATCGCAGTTCCCGATGGGTACCAAAACGCTTTGTCTAACGGATGACTTCGAAGCTCCTTTCTGATCGAATTCGCGAAATCCCGCCATGTAACCGGGTTGTCTGAAGAGCTGCAGTTGTATACACGGACTTCCTGCGACCTGGAGGTAAAAAATATGAATTTTCCCCAATATGTATTAATCTATAAACGTTAAATTCAGTTGAAATTCAAATTTAAAAATATGAAATTGCCGTATGACTTTTAATTAAAATAAAGTCTGCATTGCATGAGATTCCTAATGTAATTGTTTTACTCGTTACGGAAACTATAATATTCTAAATTCAAAATAATTATAACGCTCGATTTTCAAATTACCTTTGGGTTTTAACCAAAGAATATTATACGTTTTAATTCAAAACAGTATGGTTACGGAACCGACTGAGTTTTATTCAAATTAAAGGGAACTGTAATATTTCTACCTAAAAAAAAATATACGTATTCGGAAATAAAACCGTCCGTGACCACGAAGGCTGTATTCGAAACGTCAGGTCTAAAAAGGAAAATGAACCGCGATAAACTTAACTGTCTCAGTGGCGCAGTTGTAATTGCGCATGCGTTACGACTGCTGTGCTCAGGTCTCGGGTTCGATCCCCGGGTCGAGTAAAGTGATATTGGTTTTTTTTATTTAGAAATACTCAGTATCAGCCCTGAGTCTGGAATTGTGCCCGGTATGGCGATAGGCTCGCCCCCTATCACATTATGGTACCGTAATAAACTCATCGATAAGTTACACTGGTTACACCTCTGGCTACTCTTCGGGGATTACAAGTATGTATATGTATGTAAATTGCAACAAAATCCGTAAAATTATATAAAAATATATTATAAAATTATTTCTAAGGTTAAATAAATAAATAACAGTCACACACATAGCCCCAACCCCACACTAAGATACCAGTCTTGTGTTGTGGGTCTCAGAGACTACGAGACGCACCCTCTCACAACACCCAGACCCCGGACACAAATATGTGTCTGTCACACAAACATTTGTCCCGGTGTGGGAATCGAACCCACGGCCTCTCGTTTCACAGCCGGCTACACGCCTACTTCGCCACGGAGGTTGGTGTAAAATCACCTTCCTCAATTATATCATGCTCTTACCGGTCCAAAGCCGTCTCCCAGGCCACAGCTATGAGGGTGTCTATGGCGATGTCGACGGGCAGGAGGTCCGCCCTGGCGCTGTCCTTGCAGCAGAACACGTGCAGTAGACCCTTGCCAGCCGCCACTATCACGCCGCTGGGACCGTTCAGGTTCTCTATCCACCCCGGGAACGGATGGCGGAGGGATGAAATCACTGCAATAAATACCTCACAGTCAGACCCAACACACAGACCTGAAGCTAATGTTTATGGGCCGCATGATATTTGTCTGGTGTCGGTACCCATGGCCACTTATTACAGCCTACTCACCCACTGTCTCGTGTAATTAAATAACACACTTTAAAAAGGACTTGGAAAGTCGTTTACAAATAGGGAGTTTTATGCAATTTGCAAAATATACAAAAATATGAATCGTAGAACTTCAAACGTATCCTTGACTTTTTTAGAATGGTAAAAGCATGGTGGTCTGTTTGTCTACAAAATGAATAGTCGGTCGAGTCTGTAAAGGTCTTAGAGTATTTGATACATATAGATACCAGCTGTTGCTCGCGGCTCCGCCCGCGTGGAGGTCATGTTTGGGAGAAAAAGTATACAATACAAAATACCAATATTCATTCGTTTAACTTAAAAATGACGGATTTTCATACAAACTTTCATCCCCTAATTTACCCCCTTAGGGGTGGTATTTCCAAAAACCCTTCCTTAGTGGATGCCTACGTGATAAAAGTGTGTGTATACTGTGTAAAATTTCAAGTCTCTAACCCCAGCCGTTTAGGCTGTGCGTTGATCCATCAGTCAGTCAGTTTCTTCTTTTATATATACAGATATTAAAGATATTATGCTTGCTAGCTTTATCTAATAATATTTATAATATACTCACAAGTGTACACATAAACACATGCAACTACACCCAGTGAGAGCAGTGATAGCCTAGTTGGTTGCGGTACGGACTGTGAAGACGAAAGTCGTAAGTTCGAAACCCAAATGGTATACACCTCTGACTTTTCTAAAGTTATGTGTGTATTAAATGTTAATTATCGCTTGCTTTAACGGTGAAAGAAAACATCGTGAGGAAACCTGGCATACCTGATAATTCTTATACGAGTTTCGAAGGTATGTGAAGTCTACCAACCCGCATTAGGCCAGCGTGGTGGACCAAGGCCTAACCCCTCTCATTAGTAGAGGAGGCCCGTGCCCAGCAGTGGGACAATGTTTAATACAGGGCTAGTATTATTTATTATAATAACTACACCCAACACGAACAGACTTATTCATCTTGTTATTGGTTACTTTGCATGGCTGTTACTTATAATAATTTTCTATTTATATTTTAGGTTAGCAAATTTTCCAATATTACCAATTATATGTACATCTTATCAACTGTAAATCCAAGAGTGGGAGCCAGGAGACCCTTAGCACAGGGAAACCTAGTTTGGGCTCCTGACTCCCACAAACAAAACATGTACTTACTCTAATACTACCGTACCTATAATCACGGACAGACAACTGCATATAGAAAAGGTTTTGGACTTAAAGAGACGCCACTATGATCTCGCACCAACTAAATATTCAGCATCTTTTGCCAACTCATAACTAGTCTTACCAATAGTAGGTCTGAAGATGGCCACAGGGTATGCTCTGCTCCTGTGCTCCTCCACAGCGTTTTCAGCCAAAGCCTTCGTGAATGTGTACGTATTGGGCTTCGGTGATATGAACCTGTGGAAGAGAAATTATATTAATGACAAGTCAGTTGCAGACACTACCGTCTTTGCCATAAGAGCAGCCATAAGGACCCCATCCTTTCGCGCCCCGTGGACTGGGTGCTCTGATGAATTCTACCACGTTACACCCTGTCTGTCGTTAGAGCCACTTAATATCTAGGCCCAAGATTGTATGAAAGCATGTCCGTCTCCTTCACTTAGCAAAATGGCGCTGGCATTTCTGACTGACAGATATGCCGGCGCCATCTTGTATAAAAAACATGAAAGCTGTAAAGTTTTCGAAACGGCCTAATAAAATAATCCGTAAAATTATTATATCATAGGGTTACCAATCCCGGAATTCAAATACTAGGATCTGAAGTTAGAAAATCAGGACAGTTCATTTTAAAAACAGGACGCATATATTTTGTTTAAATAACGTGAACACATGGAAGCCGAGAGGCCGCCCCTAAAGTAAGGATTGCAAAAGTAGTGTGCGAATTTTAAAATACAGGACCTTATCAGGGACCCAGGACGCTCTAAAAACCAGGACATGTCCTGGGAAAATAGAACGCTTGGCAACTCTATATTATTGTGAAATATTGGCATAAACTTAGAACCCATTATGTAAACATTTTCAATATTATATAATAACCGATTCGAAACATACTTGTCCGTTATCTCCGCCATCAGCTCCTCAGACACCGAGTCTGTGAGAGCGAGGACCTGGTCCAGAGACACGTGCGGGGTGTACACCTTCTCCTCGACATTGACCAGCTCTGCGTTACAATACGCTGTTGACACATGGATGAATGCCTGTCGATACGTTAAGAGAGCTTAGTATCAATTATGTTCCATAATTATACAAGCAGCGATAGCCTAGTTGGTTGCGGTACGGACTTTCATGACGAAAGTCGTATGTTCGAAACCTAAATGGCATAAACCTCGGATTTTTCGAAGTTACCTATACAGGTACCCGTGGTTAATTATTGCTTGCTTTAACGGTGAAGGAAAACATCGTGAGGAAACCTGCATACCTGAGAATTCTCTACTAACTAAGGCCTGACCCCTCTCATTAGTAGAGGAAGCCCGTGCCCAGCAGTGGAACAATGTTTCTACAGGTGTAGTATTATTATTATGTTATATACAGTGTGTTGTAGAAAGGTAGTAATGAAAGTCCCACATTCTACTGGTGGTAGGTGGTGGAATATATTCAGATCCTAGTGGATAGCTCGCACCGTACACAGGGTGTTAAACCCGTCATACACATACGATTAGCGGCACACGCAAATGTGGCGCGGTCCGGGGTCAGCCAGTGTACATGCGGTTTGTGTCGGGGGTATACAGTTGGTGTACGATGTTTGGCCGTGTTGCGGCCTTCTGAGTAGGTACTCTGACTGTACGGTCGAGGGTCTAGAGGAATAGTCCGACACTAGACTCTCAACCGCTTCTTCACCTTCTTGCCCCATGGAGTAATGTGAAGAACCTACACAACAGGCCGGCATGATTGTGTTGAGTAGCGAGTTATAGATTGTCTCTCGCTACTTGATACTCTAACTGGACGGCACTGCGCTTACCATCAGGTGCAGTGTGGTCACTTTGCCGTGCCAGGATAAAAACTTATTAGTAACGTTATAGAATTTAAATTGGAATTAGAATTTTTTCTTGGCTTTTTTGTAAAGTGGTTTTAAAATTTTATTGTTATTTTAAAACCTTTAATCAAATATCAACGAATACCTATATACTATATAAAGTATATAATATAATTACATATCTACTACAAAAATAGTTCGTTAGCATTTATCATTGACTTCATTCGGTGAATAAATTCATACAAATTTCAAATTATAATAAAATAAATAAATAATAATTTAACAATATTTTTATTCAAAAATGATGTTTATGGGATTTTCAACTTAATATACGCCGTAATATTATGTATACCACCATTTCGCAATATGCAGGATATTAAGGTAATTAGTCACGTCAAGGTGAATCGTAAAAATTGCGTCAAAAATTCTTATATATTCGAGTGGGTTGTGAACCGTAGTCCCTCGTAGTTGATACCCATGATACAGGACCTACTGTGGGGTCAGGACTATGTAAGTAACTGTTGGGTGTATTTATTTAGAGCCCAATTACCTGAATGTTAGGCAGTCGGTCGCAAATGTCCAAGAGGCGCATGACGGACCGAATGTTTTGATCGACCGCCTTGCCGAGCGCCTCGTCAAACTTCAAAGTCGCTGCTCCGTGGAACACTATGGACACCTAAAAAGAAAGAATGCTCCAGAAATTTCAGAAGATAAAGCTATGCTCGACTCTTTTGACAGCCTCCGTGGCGCAGCGGGCGAGTAGCGGGTTGTGCAACGAGAGGACGTGGGTTCGATTCCCGCACAAGGACAAATGTTTGTGTGACAGACAGATATTTGTTTCGGGTCTGGGTGTTGTGGGACCGTAGTCCCTCGTAGTTCTTGATACCCACGATACAGGTTATTGACCTAGTGTGGGGTCAGAACTATGTGTGTGACTATGACTATTGGGTGTATTTATTATTTATTTTTAAGCGACTTCAAAAAGAGGAGGAGTTTCTCAATAGTGTAGTGTCAAGAAGCAGGCCGGTAGGATTGTGTTGAGTAGCGGGGGTTAGATCATCTCTTGCTACTTGATACTCTAATTGGACAGCACTGCGCTTACCATCAGGTGCAGCGTGGTCTCTTTGCCGTGCCAGGATAAAAAAAATCGTCGGTATCTTTTTTTTTATGTATGTTCCTCGATTACACGAAGACTCCTGAACCAATTCGAGAGATTCTGTTTTTGTTTAAAAAGGTATACTTCCCAGATGGTCCCATTGGCACCAAGTCAGGATCTGATGATGGAATCTCAGAAAAATCGAGGGCGACCATTATATTTTATAGGGACGCATAATGTGTTTGTTATTCAAGTCTAACTTTAGCAACCGTACCAGAAGGCCATTTCTTGTATTGACTTTACGAGTGAATTATAAACTGATATTAGGTTATAGAATAAAGCAGCCAGTGTGTTAGTTCGACAGGCTGACTCTGAAAAATCAGATAAATGCACACCGTCATCTAATATAACTTTTAAAGTGTTTCTACTACCACGGCCCGAACCAAGAGGTTTGCAAATTCGTATTTTTGCCGCACCATCAAGCTGTGGATAAGTTTGCCAGCTACCGTGTTTCCTCCTTCCTATGATCCTGGATCCTTCAGACGTAGTGTGAAGATAATCAGAAAGAATGATTGTGTAGCGAGGGATGATTGTCTATCGCTACTTGATTATCTGATTGGACGGTACTGCGTACCATCAGATGTAGTGTGGTCACTGCCGTGAGAGGATAAGAGGTTCTGTTTTTTTAGTGCCCGATAGGCACACGAGCAGACGGGCCACCTGATTGTAAGTAGTCACCGCCGGACATAGACTTCTGCTACACCAGGGCCGTAAAACCGCTGCCTACCGTATAATTTTTGGTATCATAACCTTCGGCAAGATTACCTTTTTCATTGTAGCCAAAAGAACCCAAACAACTAGTGTTAATTAATGCGCGGCCATCTAAAATATATTCTATTCGCATGTCAAGAGCTTCACGTGGCCTCATTATGATAACATAATGAACATTATCAGTATGAATATCAATAACATTTTATAACACCTCCGTTGACCTCACTCGATCAAAATATCTCTAACATTCTATTTGTTTTAGATATTCAAGGTTATAACTGAATCAGCTAAAATGTTGACCTTTGATTCTGACATTATAAGTAATTTAATAATCTAAAAGTAAAGAATAAATGTTAAAATGGATGACAAAAACACTAGAAAAAGATCAGAATTGAACAACCTAGTTCGTGTTCAATTTTGTTATTTTGCTAGTGTTTTTGTCAGGTTCTTGTTTAAACTGGCACGGCAACAAAAATAAAGTGACCACACAGCACCTGATGGTAAGCGCAGTGCCATCCAATAAGAGTATCGAGTAGCGAGAGACAATCTATCCCTCCCTACTGAACACAATCATACCGGCCTGGTTCTTCACACTACGCCATGGGCAAGTAGATAAAGAAGCGGTCGAGGGTCTAGTGTCAAAATACTCAGAAGAGACCGCAAGATGGCCAAACATCGAACCCCAGCTCTAGACTCCCGACAAAAAAAAAGATTTACTCCTGTTGCAACGATTGCAGAATAGGAAGCTTTGTTTGTGTGCTCGGCACTAAGATGTTTTTTTTATTCATTTACGAATACTGGAGAAGATACATTTTAGACTGCCTCGGTGGCGCAGTTCTAATTGCGCATGCGTTACGACTGTGGTGCTGAGGTCTCGGGTTCGATCCCCGGGTGAAGTGATATTAGGTTTTTCTATTTAGAAATACTCAGTATCAGTCCGGAGTTTCGAATTGTGCCCGGTATGGCGATAGGCTCGCCCCGCTTATCACATTATGGGACCGTAATAAATTCGGCGAAATGAGGTGGTTACATCTCTGCCTACCCCTTCGGGGATTACGAACGTCTAGACGTCTAACTAAACAAAATGTTTAAAAAAAATCTTTACTCGAGAACAATATAGGTTTTCACAAATAACAGCCTCCGTGGCGCAGAGGGCCGGTAATCGGCTGAGAAACGAGATGCCGTGTGTTCGATTCCCTCACCGAGACAAATATTTGTGTGACGGACAGATATTTGCTATAGGTCTATGAACGGTAGGCAGTGGCTTTGCTGTGCCCTGGCATTGCAGAAGTCTATGGGCGGCGGTGACTACTTACCATCAGGTGGCACGTCTGCTCGTCTGCCTATCGAGGCACTATAAAAAAAAGGCCTGGGTGTTCTGTATAGTTCCTCGTCGTTAATACGCACGATACAGGTTTGACCTAATGTGGGGTTAGGACTATGTGTGTGACTGTCGGGTGTATTTATTTACAAATACAGTTCCAAATGCGTAAGCAATACTTAAGTTGAGCACAGTAATGTCAGTGTGTGTATTACGATTGTAACTTTGTATTTTACTTTAAATAATAGGCTTGCGTTTCACCACCATCTCGCCTCTCTATAAGTGATGATGGCGGTCTACGGTGGAGCACGCTTGCCTAGATACCTATTCACTCTTGACTTGAAGATACCCAGGTTATAATTTTCGGGAAATATAGGCTCCGGCAAAGAGTTCCACTCTCTAGCGGTGCGCATGATAATTGGGGTGTGTGTGGGTGGTGTATTATACCTGTGACATACTGTATATTATAACACTTACCTCGTTTAAAAGGCTGATAGAATCCAAACTAATTCCGAGATTAGGTTCCGTGGTATCTCCAGGTATTATATACAATTTATCAAGCTGAGACGGACATTTTTCTCTAATGTTGTCAAAGACCTGCAAGAAAAATTTTGAATTAAAACTTCTTGCCACTTCTCTCTCTCTCTTATTCGCTTTCTCTCTCTTTTTGGCATTTTAGTATCGTTACCGAATTTCAAATTTAAGTAAATTTGAAAACAGATTTCTACTTTCAAATGGTCTCTCATAGATTTGTTTAGAGCAAATTTGAGAAGATTTTGAAGACAATATCTTATATTATAAGGGCAGTCTCCGTGGCGTAGTGAAGTGGTGGTGGCGGTGTCTCTAGACATCGCCAACGCGTTCAACACATTGCCCTGGGTCTGGTGCGCTCGTATCTGTCAGATAGGTACATAGTGTATCCAGGCGCCGACAGGTGGCACCGAAGAGCGATGGCCTGCGGTGTTCCACAGGGCTCAGTCCTGGGCCCTCTCCTGTGGAACATCGGCTACGATTGGGTGCTCCGTGGTACTAACCCCCGAGGCGTCGCTGTCGTCTGTTATGCAGACGACACACTAGTGACAGCGTCGGCCAGGTCTTTCCAGGAGGCCACCCTGCTCGCCTCGTTTGCAACAGAACAGGTGGTGGGCAGGATTCGGCGACTGGGTCTTAAGGTGGCCCTGAACAAAACCGAGGCCCTTTGCTTTCACGGGCCTCGGATTCGGCCACCTTTAGGGCCCCACATTGATGTGGAGGGGGTGCGGATTCCCATCGGCTGTAAAATGAAGTACCTGGGATTGATTCTGGACAGCCGATGGGATTTCCGTGCCCATTTCCAGGAGTTGTCGCCGAAATTGGTGCGGGCGGCGGGCGCGCTCGGACGCCTGCTGCCGAACCTGGAGGGACCTAGTAACCCTTGCCGAAGTTTATACGCTGGAGTCGTGCGGTCAATGGCCCTGTACGGATGTCCCGTATGGGCTGAGTCCCTGAAAGCCCGATGCGTCGCCTTGCTGCGCAAACCGCAGCGTTTGCTACCGCACGGTCTCCCACGAGGCGGCCTGCGTATTGGCCGGCACACTCCCTTGGGAGTTGGACGCAAAACTCCTCTCGTCAGCGTTCTTCTGGCGGGAGGAGGCGTCCAGTCGCCGACAGGAGAGACTGGCCCCAAGGGAGATTGCGGCCGGTTCCGCAGAACCGCTGTGGAGGAGTGGCATACCAGGCTGGAAAGCCCAAGTGCGGGCTTGAGGACCGTCGCGGCAGTGCGTCCTGTCCTAAAGAGATGGCTAGACAGGCGCCACGGTGCGCCAACGTTCCGGCTGACGCAGGTACTGACGGACCACGGGTGTTTCGGTTCGTTCCTGTGTCGGATCGGAAAGGAGGTGTCTGCCGTGTGCCACCACTGTGGCAACTGCCGTGAGGACACGGCCCAACACACGTTGGGGGAGTGCCCAGCCTGGGATGAAGAGCGCAGCGCTCTCAGAGCAGTCGTCGGAGGAGACCTCTTGGTGCCGGCCGTGGTGTCGTCCATGGTCGCCAGCCGGAGGTCCTGGCGTGTGGTGGCCCATTTCTGCGAGAACGTTATCTCATCTCGCGGGGGCTCCTTAGCCTCCCATGGAGATGGGCCCGTACAGGGCACCGCGCAGGGGCGATTCCGGCTGCAATTCTAGCACTCCTTAGAATAACCCGGGATCGCTCCGCAAGCGCCGAAGAAGGCCACCGCGGGGTTTTAGCTGGTAGTGTCGGGTGGAGTGTACATAGGGGTTAGGGACTCGGCCCAGCGGCAGCACGGATAGCCATCATCCGTGCGAGGGGGATACTGGGTCTTAAGACCGGCTAGTCCAGCATACCCGTTTTATTCTTAATCCGCTTCCCTCCGGAGCGGGCGGCAGTAATAAAACGCTTTCCCCGCGACAACAAAAAAAAAAAAAGTCTCCGTGGCGTAGTGGGCGAGTACCTGTTTGTGAAACAAGAGGCCATATAGATATAGACATATATTTCGGGTCTGGGTGCTGAGGTACTCCTGATTTGCCCTTTTAGGATATGTATTTATTACGTGTATTTATTTATTATTTTATCTTTTTTTATTTATCCTGGCATGGTTAACTGACCACACTGCACCTGAATCAGTGTGCAGTGCCGTCCAGTTAGAGTATAACGTAGCGAGATACAACCTATCTCTCGGTACTCAACACTATGATGCCGGCCTAGATTGTCTCTGACTAGTGTCTCTCTCTACTTGATACTTTAATTGGACGGCACTGCGCTTACCATCGGATGAAGTGTGGTCACTTTGCCGCGCCTACATAAAAAAATAATCTCCAAGAAAAGTTCGCGCCGGTCCGATATGTATGCAAAAATATTATCGAATTGATTAGATATAAAAAAGGGTCATTAAATACAATGTCTCATTTATATTCTTTATAATAAAACTAGTATCCTTATTAGGCGAACACGTGTATTGTTAATTCATTTTTATATGATTGAAAGGATTTATGATTCAATTTACGATTTCATTTTTAATTTAAATATCCTGGTACGTAGAAAAATCATGATAGGTCGACAATGCATGAATACACAATAATATATTATGCTCATATTTTAAAAAGGTAGTAGTTTATAAACCTGATTTTTTAATCCACTATATATTATACTAGCTTTTGCTCGCGGCGTCATCCGTGTGCTAGTTATTTTTAGACAGTTAGTTAGACAGCCTCCGTGGCGCAGTTGGCAAATAGCCGGCTGTGATACGACAGGCCGTGGGTTCGATTCCCACACCGGGACAAATGTTTGTGTGACAGACACATATTTGTGTCCAGGGTCTGGGTGTTCTGAGACCGAAAGTCTCTCGTAGTCCCTGATACCCACAACACAAGACTCGTATCTTAGTGTGGGGTCGGGGCTATGTGTGTGACTGTTGGGAGTTATTTATTATTTTTGAAACAAAAGGTATAAAATCCATGGCGACATTTTATGCAATTACATCTTTCTTTATTTTGCTATCTCATAGGAACCGTACATTGTTACAAAGCAGCCTTTGTCATTCTCTGCAACCTAAACTATCACTATGCAAAACATCATGTCAATCCCTTGCTCTGTGAAAAGCAAAAACAAATTTATCCCTCGAGAACCGTACATTTTTCGGGATAAAAAATAGCCTATGTGTTATTCCAGACTATAATCCACCTCTGTGCCAAGTTGCAACCAGATCTGTTCAGCCGTTCTGGCGTGATTGAGTAACAAACATCCATGCATCTATCCATCCAAACATTAGCATTTGTAATATTAATAATAGTAAGTATTAATAGTAAAGTACTGGTTGCCTACTCTAAGTAAGGTACATATAGCAAACAGCCTAATTCGGAGCTACGGACTGTTGAGACAAAAGTCATAGGTCGAAGCCAGCCCAAATGGCGTACACGTCTGACTTTTTATAAAGTTACGTTTATTCATTGTCAATAGCTTGATTTAACGGTGAAGGAAAACATCGGGAGGAAACCTGAAAATTCTCACAAGATTCTCAAAGATATGTGAAGTCTACCAATCCGCATAAAGCTAAGTTTGACTAAGGCCTGACCCTTATTAGTAGAGAAGACCCGTGTACCAGTGGGACAAGTTAATACAGGGCTGGTATTTACTTGTGATTGCTTGAGTTTCGTCAATCTTTTCTCCGGTGAGACGTCCTTCTTCTGCCTCATTAGTAAGAACAGTTTTCCCACCTCAGGACATGTCCAGAGTAGCCGCTCTATCAGCACCTGCAAAATATTCAACTTTAGAACGGCCTTATCATAGAGTAGATTAAGTTTAACATTTTGAATATTAAACATAAAATGGCTTTGGCCTTTTAACATGGCTTTGACTCTCTAATTTATCAATATGAAACTGGATTTGAATAAACAAACGACAGACAAGGCTGCACGGTGAAGAATCTTTGCCTTTTTTTATAAAAATATAAAAACAAGTGAACAAAAAAGTATTAGGTGCAAGAAGGTTTTCACTTTGTTTTCATACGATCTTTTCGCCTAGTCTAACGACAATTGTTACCTATTATTGGGTGTTCAGAAATAGAAAAAAATATAAAAAACCTAAACAGGTCACGTATTCATTCGCCTGCCTTCAGTTGTAAACACCATGGTAATAGAGATTAGGTTGTGAAATTAGAGGTCGTCGTACGAACTTCGCAGCTAAATAAATATGTGTGTACTGTGTAGGAGGCAAATATTTGTTTCTGGCAAGTATGTACGTACGGTCAAGTTCCTTGGCATGATGAATATTAAAACACTATTTTATGTGTTCCTAAGAATGTGCCATTTCCAAATAATTGTTTCTGTAGAAAATTACGGTTGATTGGCAAGTATTTTCTTATAATTGACAGTCTGTGGCGTAGCGGGCAAGTAGCCGGTTGTGAAACGGGAGGCCGTGGGTTCGATTCCGAGACAAATGTTTGTTTTGGATCTGGGTGTTGTTGGACCGTAGTCCATCGTAGTTCTTCCCACGATACAGGTTTGGACTAGTGTGGGGTTAGAACTATGTGTGTGACTGTGGGGTGTGATTATTTAATGCCTAGTTTTGAATTTCACTGCCGTAATTTATAGTGACCGCTACCGTGGGGCAGTGGTTTAGGTGACTGAAACGAGAGGTCAATTCCCGTACCACGCCACATGATTCGGCTCTAGGTGTATGCTAAACTGTATCGTGGTTAATATGCGCAACACAAAACTAGTTAACCTCTCATGACTCCCAAGAATAACGGTGTTCGGAATAAGTCAGTGTCAGTGTATATAATGTTACTTTAATAATTGTAGTTCAATTTGGAGAAAGTCCTACAAGTATAATACCATATAAGTATATTGCCAACAGTCAGGTTAACCTATTTTGAACTTCCGACGTGAGTCCTTTAGGTTTATGTGCGACGGAACCATCAAATGAACTAAAGTTTAAATCTGCCTTCACCTTTTAACCTTCTGAAGTATAAATACACATTTACTACGAAGTCGGGTATGATATAATTATTAAAGTCTTAAGGGCCTGGTGATAATTGTCCTACCCCCATAATAAATAAATAAATCAGGTCGTGCACCACCAAGTTGGCTTTCAAGTGGAGAGTTCGGCAATTACTCCTGGACAGACTAGCGGAAATACCTTTTTTTATTCTGGCGCGGCAAAGAGATCACACTGCACCTGATAGTGCACAGTGCCGTCCAGATAGAGTATCAAGTAGCGAGAGGCATTTTATCCCCTGCTACTCAACACAATCATGCCGGCCTGCTGTGTAACTTCTTCGCACTACGCCATGGGGCAAGGAGGTGAAGGCGCGGTAGAAGAGTACTGAGAAGACCGCAACATGGCCAAACATCAAAAAACGAATGTAAAAAGCAGCGGTAGACTAGTTGGTAGTGATAAAGTTTATTTATTATTTATTTATTTATTTATTAAATTAAATATAATCTAACAGGTAACACACCCAATGCGATTATACTTACATTGCTATAAAATCAATTCAACACATACATACAAATAAACATACACCCTCATATAGTCGATACATTCGTTACAGTCATTATAGTCGCCCTTATGAATTCCGCCAGTGTGCAATTAAAAATATCTATGTTCCGCCCAACTTGGTTAATTATGTTAATGGCTCTGACCACTGGAGCGTACCGAGCAGTCTTGGTGCGAGTCAAAGGAACCTCGAACCTGGAAGTTGAAAGTCATAGCAAAACAAGCCCTCCCAGCCTGCTGTGTAGCATCTTCACACTACGCCTAAAGGACCCAGGATCATAGGAACGAGGGAATACGGTAGCTGGCAAACTGTTCCACGGCTTGATACCTCATTAATTCATAGTACATTTATTTTATACTTACATACATACATACATATACACTCACGCCTGTAATTCCCGAAGGGGTAGGCAGAGGTGTAACCAGTACAACCACTTTTCGCCGAATTTCGGTCCTATAATGTGATAGGGGGCAAGCCTATCGCCACATCGGGCACCATTCCAGACTCCGGGTTAATACTGAGTATTTCTAGGTAGAAAAACCCAATATCACTTTACCCGACTCGGGGATCGAACCCGAGACCTCAGCACAGCAGTCGTAACGTATGCGCAATTACAACTGCGCCACCGAGGCAGTCAGTATTTTATACTTATTATATTAAGTATGTATTTATATTTATATTTATTATGTATGTAAAGCAGCGATAGCCTAGTTGGTTGCGGTACGGACTGCCAAGACGAAAGTCGTATGCTCGAAACCCAAGTGGCATACACCTCTGACTTTTCTAAAGTTATGTGTGTATTAAATTTTAATTATCGCTTGCTTTTCAACGGTGAAGGAAAAACATCGTGAGGAAACCTGCATACCTGAGAATTCTTATAACAATTTCGAAGGTATGTGAAGTCTACCAACCCGCATTAGGCCAGCGTGGTGGACTAAGGCCTTTTTTTTGTTTTTGTTGTCGCGGGGAAAGCGTTTTATTACTACCGCCCGCTTCGGGGGGAAGCGGAATAAGAATAAAACGGTTATGCTGGACTAGCCGGTCTTACGACCCAGCATCCCCCTCGCCCGGATGATGGCTATCCGGGCAGCCGCTGGGCCGAGTCCCTACCCCCTATGTACACCCCACCCGACACTACCAGCTAAAACCCCGCGGTGGCCTTCTTCGGCGCTTACGGAGCGATCCCGGGGTATTCTAAGGAGTGCTAGAATTGCTGCCGGAACCGCCCCTGCGCGGTGCTGCGTAGCAGCCCATCTCCATGGGAGGGCTTAGGAGCCCCCGCGCACCGAACAACGACAGCGAACGAGGCCTTACCACACGCGCTGCCGTCCATCTCGGGGTCGCACGATGCTCCGAAACTGGGAGTGCATCGATTCGGGCTGACAGCCCCCCGCTGTGAGCCCGCGACCCCCGATGGCCCCAATTAGTCGCCTCGTACGACAGGCAGGGGTTACCGTGGTGGAATTCAAACGCCCCCGTTCCACAGGGCGGGTGGTGGACTAAGGCCTAACCCCTCTCATTAGTAGAGAAGGCCCGTGCCCAGCAGTGGGACAATGTTTAATACAGGGCTAGTATTATTTTTATATAAATAATAAATAACACCCAACATTCACACACATAGCCCCGACCCCACACTAAGATACGAGTCTTGTGTTGTGGGTATCAGGGATTACGAGAGACTTTCGGTCTCACAACACCCAGACCCCGGACACAAAAATCTGTCTGTCACACAAACATTTGTCCCGGTGTGGGAATGGAACCCACGGCCTCTCATTTCACAGCCGGCTACTCGCCAACTGCGCCACGGAGGCTGTCATATATGTATGTATGTATGCCAGTATTTATGTATGTACATCCTTATTTGAGTAAATGGTTTTTATTATGATCTTTATGCACCTATCCTGCTTATCTCTGCACCACCGTATGGTTGACTGGGAGAGAATGCCTTTGGCATTGGCCTATATACGTTATATATAAAGTGTATAAATAAATAAATAATAATTGTTATTCAGAATAATATATACCCGAAAGTGACACATACTGGTAGTCCTAACCACGATAGATCAAACCGTGGGTATCAAGTACGAGCAACTAGGCACAACACCACAGAGCCGAAACCACTTTGACTCACTTTAGATACACAGAGATAGTACTCCTTATACTCTAGTCTCCATGAAAACAATATAAGTACAGTTTGGCAAAAAAGTGTATGGACATAATGACTTAATGGGCGTCTGGGTCTAATATAGTATTAATATGGCAACCCGTTATACTACGACATTAAATAATTATATATCGTCGTTTCTCATTTCATGCGTATTTTCAATAGTGCGCCATAATAAAACAGTATTTTTTCTTATTATTTCTCGATTTTACTATCTAACTTTTAGCACTTAATTCAACGCATTTTGACGGTCATCTTTTACACACAGAGACGGTTCTCCTTTAGCTCTACCCAGCGATCTATATGTACTACGCACTAGATGCGGCTACCAGAACAAACATTATGTTCCACCGAGTCGCGGTGTATACATACACTGCACCGACGCACGTTAGTATGCTTCATGCCACCTAAGAATGCGCACCACATTGCATCTTTCAGTGTCGAATTAATTTTAGTTATTTGTAGCGACATTCCCGAACAAATCTGCCTTAAATTGATTTACAGTGAAACTGTTAATAGTATATCAGGTAAATAACATATTTTCATAAAGTTTAGAACGAAATATCAATAATTATTAGTTAATTTCAATTCTGAATAGGGGAAGTCTATATTTCACAACCAAATTCATTATATAGTTCGTCCCGTTTTCTCGCGCGGAAAGTCCCGTTCGAGAAAAAGTTACGGAGTTATCAAATAGTTCTCAGTAAAATGTATAGATGGGCGGACAAGATTTTTGGAACATATTGTATAAAATAACAATGTCATGGATTTAAATAAAAACAAACGGGCGTATAAAAACAGAACTTTAGTAAAATCATATGTTATAATAACATGTTTTTTTTATAATCAAGGCAGTCATTAAAAGCAAAAGCATTTATGTATATTCAAAGAACTGTATAAAAAAGTATTTCTATATTTTCAACAAAAAAACCGCCATTAGACGCCCGATGGCACTTAACAACAAAAGATTTAATTAGAGACAATTATTTGTTTAAAATATTTTAAATCATTATCAATCTTAGACGAAAAACCCTCTTTTTTCGTCATTGTTATATATATATTCTTGATACTGGCAGATATCCAAATCACTATGTACGTAAAAAGAAAAAATATATTAACGAATTAAAAACTTTTGCATCATCCTTTTCACAATAATAATAGGTAGATACTCCTTGCTTCTTATATAACAAGAGAACTCTAAGCAAGAGAATAAAACAAAAAAAACTCTGCTTCGTTCTTTTTGGAGTGCTTTGATTTATATCGATATATCTTACGCATAAAGTCGAGTACGACTTTTATACAAATTCATGTTTTTGGCCTAAAATAAAAACAAAACCGTTTCATATATTCCTAAAACATTATTATTTCAAATTAAACGAATTCTACAAACGCAAGTAACTCGTCGTAACTTAAAGATGACTCTTTCATGCCCAACCAGAAAGTCATAAGTACCTAGCTAATTTTAGTATCTCTCTATTTAGGTACATTTTTTTATCCTGGCGACGAGAGTACACTGCAACTAATGATAAGCGCAGTTTATTAATGGAGAATACCTTTATAATCGGGATACTAATAATAAACTTCCCCGGTGCGAGTACTCCCTGCCTGAAATCCGCATCAATCAGCGTGCGGTCAGGCGGGAGCTTAGGCTCCTTAACATCCGAAAGTCGAGTGGGCCGGACTGCATCCCCGCAGTGGTTCTTAAGACGTGCGCCCCTGAGTTGACCCCCATTCTCACGCGCCTTTATCGTCTTTCGTACAACTCCAGAAGGATTCCCGCTTCGTGGAAGGTTGCCCATGTCCATCCGATCCCTAAAAAAGGTGACCGGTCGGACCCTTCGTGTTATAGACCGATAGCCATCACATCCTTGCTCTCTAAAGTCATGGAGAGAATAATTAACGCCCAGCTTATGGGGTATCTGGAGGAGCACCAGCTGATTAGCGATCGTCAGTACGGTTTCCGTCACGATCGCTCGGCTGGTGATCTTCTTGTTTACCTCACACATCGCTGGGCGGAGGCTATAGAGAGCAAGGGTGAGGCTATGGCCGTCGGTCTAGACATCGCGAAGGCGTTTGATCGGGTATGGCATGGGGGCCTTCTGTCGAAGCTTCCATCATATGGAATCCCCGAGGGGCTCTGCAACTGGATCGCTAGTTTTTTGGATGGTCGGAGCATTAAAGTCGTCGTAGACGGCTACTGCTCCGACGCTTTATCCATTAATGCTGGCGTTCCACAAGGCTCGGTGTTGTCGCCGACACTATTCATACTGCATATCAATGACATGCTGTCTATTGATAGCATGCATTGCTATGCAGATGATAGTACTATCGACGTGCGATACACCGGCCAGCAGGGTATCCCTCGGAGCACTTTGGAAGAAAGACGGTTAGAACTTGTGTCGGAAATCGAGAGCTCTCTAGGGCGGGCTAATGGCTCTAATGGGGTGAAAGGAACCTAGTTCACTTCAACCCCACGAAGACATAAGTTTGCGCGTTCACCGCTAAGAAGGACCCATTTGTCATGGCGCCACAGTTTCAAGGAGTCACTCTCCAGGTTTCCGAGGGTATTGGGATCCTCGGCGTCAATATATCTAACACGGTCCAGTTTAGGAGTCAAGTGGAGGACAAAGCCAAATTGGCGAGCAAAAAATTGGGGATCCTGAACAGAGCGAGGCGGTATTTCACGTCGGGCCATAGATTGGCGCTTTATAAAGCGCAAGTCCGGCCCCACGTGGAGTACTGTTCTCATCTCTGGGCAGGGGCCCCGAAATACTTGCTGGACCCACTTGACTCCTTACAGAGGCGGGCCGTTCGGATTGTCGGGGATCCTGATATTACGGATAGCCTGGAAGCCTGTGCCTACATCACCATTTTATCATCGCACCACCCGACACCGCAACAGAGTTCATCCGTACCACCTGGAAACGATTCCGTCTAGCACGGTTCGTTTCCGGCGTTCATTTTTAACACGTACGTGCAAGCTCTGGAATGAACTCCCTGCTGCGGTGTTCCCTGAGCGCTATGACATGTCCTTCTTTAAACGAGGCTTAAAGAGAGTAGTCGTTCAATGGTAGGCAGCGGCTTTGCTGTGCCCTGGTATTGCAGAAGTCTATGGGCGGCGGTGACTACTTACCATCAGGTGGCCCGTCTGCTCGTCTGCCTATCGAGGAACTAAAAAAAAATACCATGTTTCAGTCAAACTAATTTATAATCTTAAATTAAAATATATATTATATATTTGAACTTTAAAATATATATCCTGAGCTGGTACCCCTTCCACCGCACATATTGCAGCGAATCGTGTGTAAGTTAGATAGTTAATTTTATTTCTCCTGTTTCTGTAAATATGTGTGTTGGATAAATAAATGGTTTATGGTTTAAAATCCTACTGAAAACTTATCATATCAACGTTACGACCTTAATCGTTTCCGGGGTTGCTTTTCAAAAATATTTAGTGTACAGTAATATAATTGCAGCCTCCGTGGCATAGCGGGTGAGTAGCCGGCTGTGAAACGAGAGGAGTGAGTTCGATTCCCGCACCGAGACAAATGTTTGTGTGACAGACAGATATTTGTTTCGGGTCTGGTTGTCCATAGTCCCTCGTAGTTGATACCTACGATACAGAATCTAACGTCGGGTCAGAGCTATGTGCGTAACTGTTGGGTGTATTTATAATAATTACCTTTCCCATAAAACCAGTAGCTCCAGTGATGAAGATGCTCTTCCCAGCGTAGAACTGGGGGATTTGTGGTCCCCTCGCATACGGGGATACTGGACGCGGCACCATTTTGAATTCCTGTAAATAAAACATTATGAAACAACTTCTCATTGATCGGGTAAACATAGCCACACATATTGGGTTTAACCTGTACAGGATATTGCGAGGAACATGGACGCCGGCAGCAGGGTGCAAGGGGGCACATGCACCCCCCTGTCAAGAAAGAAATTACATAGAAAAAATAAATTAATGATATCCATCAACTACAGAGATTAAGCATGTTTTCGAGGAGCAAAAATATTTGAATTTAATATTACATTTATCAATAAGATACATGTATGTAGAATTCTATATTTTACATTAGTTAATAGTATGATGTGTAGATGCAGATGCACCTTCCTGAAAATAATTCTGGCGGCGCCCATGATGAGGGACTACGGTCCCACAACACCCAGACCCGAAACAAATATCGATCACCCAAATGTGTCTAATATGTTAAATCGCGGCATCTTGTGACCACGAAACAGGTGGATTTCCGCACCGAGGCAATATTTGTGAGGTAGTTTGTTTGAAGTCTGGGTGTTGTGGGACCGTACTGTCGTAGTTCTTGACACTCACACGTTGACCCAGTGTTTGACTTGTGTTTTTTATCCTGGCACGGCAAAGTGACCACACTGCTCCTGAGGGTAAGCGCAGTGTCGTCCAGTTAGAGTATCAAGTAGTGAGAGACAACTATCCCCGCTACTCAACACAATCATGCCGGCGTGCTGTGTAGCTTCTTTACTGTAGTTAGTATGTCATGGGGCAAGGAGGTTGACCCAGTGTCAGGATGTTTGTGACCTTTGGGTTATTTGAATAAATACGCGTTTGTTCATTTATTAAGCATGCAAAATAATCGCAATACTTAAACGACCTATAGCATAAGATCTTTTAGTGGGAGGTCAAGCACCTCTCCACGGTCCAACTACGGGCCTGTCAGTCAATATTGACATGCCGTATTGACGCATTGGTCAGAGTAAACATCGCAAAACGTGGAGCGAAGTCACGTGCGTCTGCGGAAAACATGGTTTGTTTTTTTAACTTGTTATCTATTATTGCTATATATATAAGCTTATGGCATCAGCTGGCGTGGTCAGGTTTAACCAATGACGAAAAAAGAGTATACATTTTTTCGTCTAAGAGTTTAACGGTATAGACCTGTGAAATGTCTATCACGTAGGCAATTATATATGAAATGTCAGTACAAAAAATAATGTCATTCATAACGCTAGAGGTAATTAACAATACATGTTTGAAAAGTCAGAGATGTATGCCATTTAGTCGGGATTCGAACCGAGGAGTGTCCTTTCGGCATTACTATACCAGGATATCGCTACTTCTCCAATATATCCTTGTGTAATGTTTACCTTGTACAACCAAAAATGTTATTCATATTTTCATGAATCGAACCCACTACTAGGCAAAACGTAGCCTAAGGATTATTAACATACGCACTCACTGTAATTCCCGAAGGGGTAGGCAGAGGTGTAACAAGTCCCTTATTTCGCCGAGCTTACCGTCCCATGATGTGATAGTCGAGCCCATCGCCATACCCGGCCAATTCCAGACGGCCTGATACTAAGTATTTCGTAATTGTAATATCTTATACCACTTTTTTGCGGCCTGCAGGGGCCAAAAGGAATCGAATCCCCTCTAAAAGACTGCACCGGAAGGACGTGGGAACCCACCGTGTTATTTTCAGAAAACCTCAACCATAGAGATCACGACCCTCAGCAATGAGGAAAGCGATGCAAGAAGGAGATATCACTTTTACCCGACCCGGAGATCGAACCAGAGACCTCACAGTAGTTGTACTTGTAAGAGTAGGCCTACTGATCGCTAAAAAATATATCGACCGTTGGCGGGCTTTTTGATTTAAACGTCATCTTTCGCGATATTAAGATATGCTTATTCGGAATTAGAAAAAAAAACTGCATCTTTTAATACTGCCTTGGTGGCGCAGTTGTAATTGCGCAAGCGTTACAACCGCTGTGCTGAGGTCTCGGGTTCGATCCCCGGGTCGGGTAAAGTGATATTGGGTTTTTCTATCTAGAAATTCTCAGTATTAGCCCGAAGTCTGGAACCTGTGCCCGATATGGCGATAGGCTCGCCCCCTATCACATTATGGGACCGAAATTCGGCGAAAAGTGGGTGTACTGGTTACACCTCTGCCTACCCCTTCGGGGATTATAGGCGTAAGTGTATATGTATGTATCTTTTAAGCCTAGTTAAATTCTTTTCGCACTTTTTTTGGCACTGAAATTATCTGGTAAAACAAGATTTTTTTAGGGCATATTTAATAAAACAATTGGGCGCCCGGTAGCCTTAATTCGATAGAAAGACATTATAAACTTTTAACATCATTAAACATCTTCAACATTGCATATATTTTTTTGCATTTCGTTCTATTACGTCAACTGAGAGTGTGTACATATGTCATTAGCGTGTGTTATGTGTTTGCAATGTGTTTGACATTGTCATTATGAATGTAAACAATGTTTTATTTTATTATATTTAATGTATTTAAGTGTATGTGTATGTATTTAATTTGTGGGACGCCCTGCTGCACGATGGACCGACGACTTGAAGAAGGTGGCGGGTAGCGGGTGGATGCGGGCTACCCAAGACCGGGATGGTTGGCGTTCACTTGGGGAGGCCTACGTCCAACAGTGGACGGCAACAGGCTGAGTATATAATGTATTTAAGATTTGCAACAATTACGAAAATACATATGCTTACGTCATTGATTTGCAACCCGTATTATATACACATTTTAACTTCCTGCACTTTTCCATTTAAGATTTAACTAAGCATTCACACTCCTCGGTGCAATATCCTTAAAAAGGGGTACGAAGTTTTCCCTTCACGTTAAAATACAATTTCACAATAATATAGATTTAAAACAATGGAGAGAAAATGTCAGCAAACAATTTTCAGCATTTCCAGACCGAACCAGAAAATAAAGCAATCATTTCTCATTCTTACCGGATCATTTCTCAAAACGATCTGCAGTCCTGCAGTTCTTAATAAGGATCGTTTATTGAATGGCTGATAGTGAACACACTGCACCTGATGATAAGCGCAGTGCCCTCCAATTAGAGTTTCAAGTAGCGAGAGACAATGTATCCCTCGCTAATCAACACAATCATGCCGGCCTGCTGTGTAGCTTCTTCACACTACACTATGGGGCAAGGAGGTGAAGAAGCGGTCGAGGGCCCAGTGTCAGAGTACTCAGAAGGCCGCGACACACAACAACCTTTTTTTTATTCATCGAGGCCAACCACCCGTGTTGCCGTTCATCCCGGGGTCGCCTGGTGTGCCGACGAAGTATGTACAAAATGTAAAACTATGTAAACTATGTGTACTACAAAATTCGACACACCGAAATGGGCGCTATAAAAGCCTCCCGCTGCGCGCCCGCGATCCGCGATGACCACTATTAGTCGCCTCTTACGACAGGCAGGGGATACCGTGGTGGGATTCTCCAAACGCCCCAAACCACAGGGCAAAACAACATACCTCAACTCTAGACCCCGGAGAAAAAACCGGATGTACACCGGCTGATCCCGAAACGCGACACATTTGCGTGTGCCACTATAGCACTACATATTAAGACATTACAATGTACAATAAAAAGGCACGGTTTCAGATATGTGTGCTACACACACGTGTACACAGCATTGACCATAGACAACATAACATAAATTAAATTAAATTAGATATTTAAAAACATAGGCAGTCATGGGGATAAACGACAGAAGTGAAAACTTAAACCTTGGAATTACTGTGTTATTTTTTGAAAAAGTGTCCATGAACTATTAACTTTTTTGTTTCATCACTGCTCGTCAATAATTATAAAACTTCATAGGCGTGCTTATGTCAAAAGTAAATTAATCTGATCGTGACGGTCACGCGAGTTCATTGCTTTTTCCCCATTGCAACAATGCCCAACGTGCCCATTTATAACCGACTTCAAAAAAGGAGGAGGTTAACAATTCGTCGGAATCTTTTTTTTAATGTATGTTATCCGATTACTCGAAGACGCGTGGACCGATTCGAGAAATTCTTTTTTTGTTTAAAAGGGTATACTTCCCAGGTGGTCCCATTGGCACCAAGTCAGGATCTGATGATGGGATCTCAGAAAAATCAAGGGCAACCCTCAAATTTTATTGTGACGCATAATTTGTTTATTATTGAAGTCGGTGTACTTTGTGTGAATTAAAAAAACTTTTATTAACTAAGTACAAAATAATACTATTAACTATACTAATAAAATACTGTACTCTGATAATAACCCCGAGCTTTTTTACAATAAAATTATTTTCTACTTTTTTATTAAAGCCTGTTTTTTTTTAACTAAAATTTACTATAAGATGATCCGTGAGCCAGTGCATACGCGATATAGATCTGAACGCGGAACTAAATTTAACCTTCAAAATACTGTATAACATAATCGAACAAACAAACGTTGTTTATATACCTAATGTCCAAGAAATGCTAATGGAAGCATGTATACGCGGTGTCAACAAAAATAGCCAGCGTTAGTAGTACAAATGATTTTGTCGGTTCAGTATATAAATAAATAACAGCCAACAGTCACACACATAGCCCCGATCCCACACTAAGATACGAGTCTTGTGTTGTGGGTATCAGGGACCTAGAGAGACGCACTCTCTCACAACACCCAGACCCCGGTCACAAATCTGTCTGTCACACAAACACTTGTCCCGGTGTGGGAATCGAACCCACAGCCTCTCGTTTCATACTCGGCTACTCGGCCAACTGCGCCACGGAGGCTGCATATAAATGAATCTCTATTTCCCTTGGTGACGCCATTATATGAACGGCTGGACCGATTTCGCTAATTATTTTCTTTTGTGTTTGTTATCGTAAGAAGGTTCTTAGGAAAAAAAATTAAGAAAGTTGCGCAGTTCATTTGAAAATTGAAGAAAACTTAAGGTCTATATAAACTTTTCTAATGTAACCTTAGCGCGTTTGACAGTTCGCAAAATATAGAAACATGTTATAGCTGATGACTTTGTGTAATTTACCTCGATCCTAACATTTGTTAATTTTATTACGTGACATTGGCAAAATTGTGAAATCGTTCCTCTGCAAAGACCATAGAAACAAGAAGAGGAAGACTCCATGGATTTTTTCCTTTTTAAAAAAAAATAACTACCAAGCGGTGCCGCGGGCAAAAGCCAGTAAATATATAATAAACACAATGACAGATCGCGTATTAAATATTTAAGTGTTCTTGATACCCAAGATACTGGTTTGACCTCGGGTGCGGTCGGGTTATATGTGTGACTGTTGGGTCTATATCAATAAACAAACACAAAACGGTTCTGTACCTATTATCAAACCCATTTAAAATGAATATTTTTATTAACCGACTTCAAAAAAGGAGGAGGTTAATAATTCGTCGGAATCTTTTTTTATGTATGTTCCCCGATTACTCGAAGACGCCTGGACCGATTCGAGAAATTCTTTTTTTGTTTAAAAGGGTATACTTCCCAGGTGGTCCCATTGGCACCAAGTCAGGATCTTATGATGGGATCTCATAAAAATTGAGGACATCCTCCAAATTTTAGGCGCGCATAATTTGTTTTTTCTTGACGCGTCGGTGTACTTTTTATGAATTAAAAAACTTTTACTTATCTTGAATAATATTAAAAATAATAAACCTAAAAATAATTTAAAATTAATTTGCTAGTGTATGGACGATACTATATATGGTATGTACACATAGGCTGATATGCTTTTTGTTAAACTTCTTTACTTTCTTTAATGTACTGACTTGTCATAAGAGCTATGTAAATGAAATGAAATCGTATATTAATACGATTTCATTTCATTTACTTTTTTCTTCTCTGTCAACCAATTTTCTATTTTTTTGTTTAGTAGCTATCGACTAGCATTAGTGGTATCAATAAAAAATATGGAAGCAGTTTTTTATCGAGGGTTGGTGGTCTATTTGATTCAAGCGATTTTTGATAAGTTACAGGAGAGATGTTTAAAGTTTTTTGTGTTTTAGAAAAAATATCATTTACAAAAAAAGTATTGCGTGGATTTTAGTATCAAATCTAAAGTAAATGTGCCTTGAAAAAAATTAGCCCTGTTTAACCAGTTGATTTGAGCGCCTAAAAATTGCACACAAAATTGAAACTAGACTCAAAAGATGCAGAAAGATAAGATGCAGTCAATCTGTAATCTTTTGGAAGTTGTGCAAGGTTTTACTATTTTACATATCTGTACGGAATCACACTAACACGAAGCAGTGCAATGCGTCATAATGCTATTATACAATTTAGTACCTCATTTTACTCCCTGTATTAATAAAAATTAAATTAATAGTATTTAAAAAAAAAATTACGTTACAATGAATCTCAGACACTGCGGCTTTCAAAAGGTCCATGGCAGTAAAAAATTGAGACAGCACTGACGCACTCAGGAGTTTCCTATAAAAAAGTTTTTTAATTCACAAAAAGTACACCGACTTCAGTAAACAACAAATTATGCGTCCCTATAAAATTTGAGGGCCACCCCCTCGATTTTTCTGAGATCTTGACTTTGTGCCAATGGGACCACCTGGGAAGCACCTACACCCTTTTAAACAAAAAAAGATTTTCTCTAATCGGTCCAGGCGTCTTCGAGTAATCAGAGAACATATATATAACGGCGCGCGACATTATTGAATAATGAAAATCAGTCAATTTTGAAAATTATCCATTAACTTTATTATTTCTAAGGAATTATGGTTTTGTATTCGATTAAATACTATTTGTAATTAAGAGCGGGTAACCCCGAATGGAGTTGCGTCTGTCATTACGTGCAAATAGCTGGTCAATTAGTTCTCTGGTTGACAGCGGTAGTGCGTTGTGTGATTCGCAAACCCATTGGCTCTAAATCGCTAATTATTATTGTAATCCCTAATTGTCTAAGTTATTTAAATGTCTGTATTATTAAAATATTGTAAAGTCAAGGCCATAGTCCACTTATTTAAACGATTCCTGAAGTTTAACGCCTACAATGGAATTTCGTGATACAAATTCACGAATAAGCAAGATGGAGCAGATCGGCTATCCCGACGTCCCGACATATATAAAAAAAAAAGATTCTGACGAATTGAGAACCTTCTCCTTTTTTTGAAGTCGGTTAAAAATAGCCATATGATTTTTTCAAGTACTTAATACTTACGTAATTTTAGCCGTTTTTAATCCTGTCCTCGCCTTGTCAGCGAAGTTATGCAAAGTTCTTACCCCTTCCACTACTAAGCATTGGTTTTAACAAAGCTTATGAAAAACATACTTTCCGCTTTTGAGCAAAGACAAGTGACTGCCTCGGTGGCGCAGTGGTAATAGCGCATGCGTTATGACTTCTGTGCTAAGGTCTCGGGTTCGATCCCCGGGTCGGGTAAAGTGAATTTGGGGTTTCTATCTAGAAATTCACAGTACTAGCCCGGAGTCTAGAACCTGTGACCGGTATGGCGATAGGCCCACCCCCTATCACATTATGCGACCGAAATTCTGCGAAAAGTGGGTGTACTGGTTACACCTCAGACTTACCCTTCGGGGATCACAAGAGTGAGTGTATACAAGTAGGATTTCGATATATGATCAAATCAGATTTTAATATACAGGGTGTTGCAAAAGGGCGGTACGAATGAAAGCACCATGTATAGAGTTGGTGATTATCAATATGATGGTGAAGAAAAAGTACCTTGTTCAAATTACGCTTGCGTTAACGAGTACGAGGTTGCGGTTCGGACATTATTCACGTTATATACAAAGTAAACAATAATTTAACACGAAACTTTGAAAACAAGTAATTACACTTATTATGATATTGTAATTATATTGTAGTCGGATGTACCTTAAGCGGGTAGGCAATGGACCATATCCCACTTCTGATGTTAGAAACATAACAAAACGTTAGACACTTAACAGAGTGCTATTTAAGGCGGATACCTTATGTGGCACATAAACGATGGCTATCACTGTATTGATCAATTATTGATCACAGTTACACACCTCAGTGCCCACCGTTAACATTAGTCTCCAGTACGCACGGACAGCATAACCGTCTATGCTAAACTGCCACCAGACCAATAGTGGTATAGGACGATGTGAACTGATTACACACCATATGTCCGTACTGTGGACAGTCCCAGAATAGGCTGTGCTCTGGAACATCCGAGAGCTCTCTTTTATTGCATAATCAACCCCACTCAGTTTGTTATTATCAATCTACCCACAGATATTTATGAAATACCCTCGATATGTCCAATAAATGGGTCTTACCCTAACAATATCGATAACTAGTTGCCTCAAAGAAGGGGCCAATGTGATTATACTGTAAGTATTAATTAAGGTGGTTAAGGATAGCGATATTTTTTATAAAAAAATATAAACAAGTTTTTGAGAGTGATCCTTGGACAGGATGCCGCATAAACACACGAAAATCAATTTATTATTACATCATTTTTTTATTATATCATACTGATCATTTTGACTGTATATAAACAACTTACACACAATACAACTTACTTAATCAATACAAAAATTAAATAACATTAAGAGTTTTTATTACTGACAACATCAAACTGGCATAATAAAAATAACAAATAATAGTTTTGCGATGTATGCAATTCTTAGAGATGCAATACGTTCGAGATTGACACTGGCAGTAACATTTTGAATAGTGTGAAGTAATATGTACTGTCGATACATTTTTGTTTTTTGCATACAAAACAAACCTCAACAACTTTGTAATCATTAGCCTTCGATCAACAATACAACTAGATATCGGGTCGGCGCACCAAAAACGTCTCGGCAAATAACAGCTCACTTTCGAAGTGAGCTCTTATTGTTGTTTAGTACGTTCCAAACAGAGCCAATGTGAACACTTTTCACAACGCCGCAGTGTGTGTGTGTGTGTTGTATTGTTGATCGAAGTCATTAGCAATAAAAAGTCTTGACATCGCATTAAGCATTTTCCCGCCAATGTGTTTAATTTATTCGAAATCTAAACTGAATTCAATACAGGCTGCTGATTATTATTCTTATTAATTCTAAAGACAGGGATTTTTATCTTAATTTAATAGTAACATATATAATATATAGATACCTATTTATTTATTTGCATACGACCTCGCGGATTTATGGCGGGTTGTCATAGAAATAAGGTCGCTACTTCTATATCCGCATTGGGGTAAGTGGTCTAGGTCATAACTTACTAGTGCCAAAAATAACTAGACCTTATTCAAGACTAGCTGTTGCTCGCGGCTCCGCCCGCGTGGAGGTCATGTTTGAGACAAAAAGTATACACTACAAAATACCAATTTTCATGCATTTAACTTCAAAAATGAAGGATTTTCATACAATCTTTTATAAACTTTTACAAACTGTTGATTGATTGATTTGATTGAACTTTCTTACCCTATTTAACCCCCTTAGGGGTGGAATTTCCAAATACCCTGAAATATGTGTTTTTAATTTTTAACTGTAAGGACAAATACCAAATTTCATGCGTTTAACTGCAAAAATGACAGATTTTCATACAAACTTCCTCTATACTTCTTCCCCTATTTTACCCCCTTCGGGGTGGAATTTCCAAAAATCCTGAAATATATATTTTTTATTTTTGACTAAAAGGCCAAATACTAATTTTCATAAACTTAACTTCAAAAATGACGGATTTTCATACAAACTATCATCCCCTATTTTACCCCCTTAGGGGTGGTATTTCCAAAAACTCTTCCTTAGTGGACGCCTACGTCATAAAAGGTACCTACTGTCAAAATTTCAAGTCTCTAACCCCAGCCGTTTTGGCTGTGCGTTGATCGATCAGTCAGTCAGTCAGTTTCTTCTTTTATATATACAGATTAGTGCAACTAATGCCTTGAGGCCGTTCGCCTCGTAAATCATCAAAATTGCATTGAACCAATTGATGAATAAATATATGTATGTTAAATATGGCATCGTAATAAATTAGGCGAAAGGTGAGGTATTGGTTACACCTCTGCCTACCTCTTCGGGGATTATAGGCGGGAGTTGTAATATTACAAACATAAATAATACTACGTACAATAATGTCATTTATTTTATCTAGGTACTAGTCATTTTTATCAACTCTCTTTATGGAAGGGAGAATTTGACGTTTATTTTTCGCCTTTTTTATGCATGAGTCGTCAAATGTAAATTCGTGGAATGATGTGATTAGGTCAATTTTTTACCTCAAATGATTCAATGCTATATTGATTTTCAGAAAATATTTCACCCATATTGCATTATTTCACATGTCGTTTTTAACATTTAGATATACATTAAAGATTGCTTAAAGCTGAAGTAAAGGAAGTAAAAAAAAATGTTAAATGTCTTCAAACTAATATCTGAATCGAACTGAAGGCTATCAGGTTAACAAATTTAATATAATTAAAATTCAGTTTAGTTATTTCTGTTCTAAATAGCTAAGTTTAAGGTAGCTTTATTTATTTCCTCAAGTAGGTATTTAACCGTCCCAGAGGTGCGAGCAGTATTCCATTCCCGGCCGCACCTGCGCTTTATATAAGCGGTAGAGCAGACCGGGCGTGAAAATCCGCCGCACCCTGTTCAGGATTCCGACCCTGCGGGAGGTAGCGGATACTACGCTCTCGATGTGACTTCTTGGATTAAGATCGCAGCGGATATCCATACCTAAGATACTAAGGTCATTCCGCATTGCGAGTGAAACTGAAGAATGGGTATAGGAGAATACGGGGATTTCTTGCACGAGAACGCGCACACGGGCACACCTGAGTTTTCTTGGCACTAAACTAAACCTGATTCCTGATACTCCGACCCATTTTTTTATTATATCTATTCAGTTTTTTTTTTGTTATTTGAGTGGGTTTACATTTTTACAGCTATATATTATTTTATCGCAGTTGGCGGGCTAATTGATTTAAGCGACTTTTTTGCGATATTGAGTTATGATGTTATATGTATATTCGGAATAAGTTAATTTTTCTGCATCTTTTGAGCCTAGTTTAAATTATTAGTGCGCTTTTTTGGCGCTCAAATCAACTAATAAAACAGGGTTTTTTTTCAGGGCACATTTATTTTAGAAAATAATGCTCATAAATGCATGAAAATAAGTCATAAAGATGCAGTACGTGCTTACACAAGTAATATATTAATTCTACTAAAATGCACGCAATTGTTTTTATAGTGTTTTTTTTTCGAAAATCACAACTTTTAACCTTTTCCTGTAGCTTTTAAAAAATGTCGCTTAATTCAAATAGTCCGTTAACCGTCGACTGTTACCCATAAATTATAATTCGAATTTTGAAATGAAATCGTTTGGGTGGGGCTAGAACATGTCTAGATCCGGTCACAATATTGGCGAGAGCCTACGCCTATTGCCGAAAGGGTAGGCAGTGCATAGCAACGGTTCGCTTGAATTTCTCATAACGGTGATCCCGTTACCATGGACCCTATTATCCTATAAACCTAATACCTAAGAAATCCAAACCAGTTTCTCGTGTTTTGTTCACTTTTATGCACACTTCCAGTATAAAATATTAAGTAAATACTTACAGTGAAGTTAATCCTTTAAGCACTACCTAGTGAGCGCGTCGGTGACACATCGGTAACAAATCGACACTGAAGTAACAGCTAACGCGGCGCTTGTTAAAATAAGTTATGTTATAATCATAATCGCGGACATAGGTATAAGTCAAATTCACGCGAATTGCGCGTTGTCGTTTTAGGGGCCCCTAACTACAACTGCCACTGGTATTCTATTTTTAAATTTGTGTATGGCAAAATTTAGAAAATGGAACATGGTCAGGAACGCATTAGAACATGTTTTTTTTTGTTTTTTCGTGGGGAAAAGCAATTTATCACTACCACCCCGCCGGGGGGGAGGCGGCACCGTTATGTTGGGTTCGCCGGCCTTACGACCCAGCGTTGAGCCGTCCGGGAGAGTTGTTCGCTGGGCCGAGTCCCTAAGAAATTCCCTACACCGGCAATACCAACTAAAAACCTCAGGGTGGCCCTCTTCGGCGCATAAGAGACGGTCCCGGGCTCACGGGACGAGCAGCGCCCCATTTTCGACCGTACCGCCCCTGCGCGGTGCCGCCTTGCGACCCGTCTCCAATTGGGGGGGCTCAGAAGCCCCCGCGCACCGAAGGACGCCCTCGGCTTCCACGGTAGCACAAGGCCAACCACCCGTGCTGCCGTTCATCCCGGGGTCGCCCGGTGTGCCGACGAAGTATATAAAGTAAATAACTATGTGCAGACTAAATTCGACACACCGAAATAGGCACTACAACAGCCCTCCGCTGCGCGCCCGCGACCCCCGATGACCCCCATTAGTCGCCTCATCCATACTAATACTATAAATGCGAAAGTAACTCTGTTTGTTTGTTTGTTACCTCTTCACGACTAAACGGCTGAACGGATTCCCAGTGAACACATGACCTTGATATGATATAACAGATAAGTCATAGTTAGATAATGTCACGTTTATGTAATTTTCACGTATAAATAACATCCTTTATTGGTATTATATATGATATAATTCTGACATCATAATGATATAATATTAATATCCTTTTCTACGTACATTTGACGTAGCAATGATGTTAATTTTCTCACGCAAAACTAATGTTTTAAGGCATAACTATTCTAAACTTAATATGTTTTTAACGTCAGTCAAACATTATTTCGGAATTACGACCTAAGTTACTAACTGCCCGATAATAATTATACCTAAATGTTTCAATTATTATTCCACATTTATTCGTGCATTATTAAACTTTATCTCTGATCATTTGCTGAATACTCCACTTAGACAAATTATTTAGCATAGGGTTGGGCATGCTGATATTTTTAATTAACCCCGAAAAAAAATTTAAAACCTTAATTTAAAAAATATATTTTGTTTTTAACAGTTTGTTTCTTGCAGAACTTTTTTAAAAGAAGCTACCGAAGCCGTTCGATAAACGTGATCTTTATTTATAAATATTAAATTGTCGGCTCGAAAATAACTTATTAAAATTACAAGAATTAAATCTTAAAGAGAAGTCATATTTTCATTAATAATAAAAATATTATGATGTAATGACTTGGATTTATTAATAAAAGTAATAATATGCACGGGAAAATATTGACATAAGACGTTATAAATGAATTTATAGCATTAAAGAAATAGTTTAATACTTACTTTAATAAAATAATATTAATTTTAAAACATATTTAAATAAATCGAAGACTGGGCTTGGTTTACTGCATATAATTCCATGTTAAATATACTACGATTGATGAGGCTGTATGAAATGAACCCTTTGCCTTCAAATTTGGCGCGCACGCCGCACAATGATGGCGCCATTTTCACTGAACATAGACGAGCGAGTGTCTTGGTTACAAATGATTTTTTACATCGCATAATAAGTTTTTAACATAACGACAAATTTTATTTTATTATTGGCTATTTGTAATATCACCTGGGAATAAGTATATCCTTATTATTTTTAATTTAAAATTGTGACTGTTAATAGTAATATATTTAGACGTGTCTGTTTTAGATAATGAGAAATTTATAGTATAATCATTTTCAGATCAAACTTATACTGCAAATCGGTGAACCGAAAAGAGTATATGGACAGAATATTAAAGAAAATATTTTCACCGTTTGCCAAATGGGAGAACGGGATGGGAGAATCTCAAAATATCCTGTTAAAGATTTGACTCTGATAAATATAAATCAAGGTACAGACACGATTCCATTTTTTTAAAATTTATTATTAAAATTAAAATGAAGCTAACAATTTTTCCATTCCAAAAACTATATTGACGAAATTTCCTTTTTGGGGTTCTGCCGAATTTGGAAAATATCGCTGGTAACCAACTTGGCTTTCAACTTACGACTTGGTAACCGACGCGCAGTGGAACAACTTGGTCAACAAAAAAAAGCTAAACTGTAGCAAACAACAGCCAAAGTGAGGAATCAATAATTTTATTCTAATATATTATTTGGTTGGTTATTATCCAGAAATTGTAACAGATTTCTTATGTAATGTATAAATACTTGTGAAATAAAAAATAAGAAATAATTTGTTGTTTTAATTAGTTAAAAATCAATAATTGAATACAAATAAAAAGCGACATCAATGTAATTTCTAAATAAATGAAGCATCATTATTCCGTCAGTAGTACGTAAAACTGAGTATATGAGGATGTCAGTTTGACATCATCATTATGTCATGTGACTTACGTCACTATCTGACGTCACTAAGTGCGAAATAATGAGTCAGTCCTTAGTCTTATGTTATGTAAAGCATGATATTGAACGACATCATACTGATGTCATATTTACATAAACGTGTTCACTGGGTTGTAATGAAATTTGGTAAGGGACATAGGCTATCTTTTTTTTCAAAAACAACTTTGAGAGGGGTTTACCCCTTTCAAAATAGGAGTTAAAAACTTGTATGGGAAATCCATAATTCCTCGACTTAGGGATCTGTAAATTCATATTTAGGCTTTTGGTAGGAAATAAAGAAATACGTGTTTCAACAAATCACCCCTAAAAGGGGCAAAGTGAGGTTAAACTTATGGGGTATTCTTTAGATGCAATCTCAAGATTCAGGCACAACACCTGAGAGGCTGGACAATCGCTACAGGTGCCTCAGTGCAGAAGACAACTCCTTGGATTGTATACTTCTGCTCCCGAATATAACCTCCACGCAGGCGGAGCTGCGAGCAACAGCTAGTTTGAATATAGTATTCAAACTTTAGCGAAATTATAACCCAGTGAACACGTTTATGTAAATATGACATCAGTATGATGTCGTTCAATATCATGCTTTACATAACATAAGACTAAGGACTGACTCATAAATGACTCATTATTTCGCACTTAGTGACGTCTGATAGTGACGTAAGTCACGTGACATAATTATGATGACACCCTGCCATCTTCATATACTCAGTTTTACGCACTACTGACGGAATAATGACGCTTCATTTATTTAGAAATTACATTGATGTCGCTTTTTATTTTTATTAAATTATTGATTTTTAACTAATTAAAACAACAAATTATTTCTTATTTCACAAGTATTTATACATTACATAAGAAATCTGTTACAATTTCTGGATAATAACCAACCAAATAATATTATTGACTCCTCACTTTGGCTGTTGTTTGCTACAGTTTAGCTTTTTTTTGTTGACCAAGTTGTTCCACTGCGCGTCGGTTACCAAGTCGTAAGTTGAAAGCCAAGTTGGTTACCAGCGATTTTTTCCAAATTCGGCAGAACCCCAAAAAGGAAATTTCGTCAATATAGTTTCTGGAATGGAAAATTGTTAGCTTCATTTTAATTTTAATAATAAATTTATAACAAAATGGAATAGTGTCTGTACCTTGATTTATATTTATCAGAGTCAAATCTTTAACAGGATACTTTGAGATTCTCCCATCCCGTTCTCCCATTTGGCAAACGGTGAAAATATTATCTTAAATATTCTGTCCATATACTCTTTTCCGTTAGACTCACCGATTTGCAGTATAAGTTTGATCTGAAAATTATTATACTATAAATTTCTCATAATCTAAAACAGACACGTCTAAATATTTATTCCCAGGTGATATTACAAATAGCCAATAATAAAATAAAATTTGTCGTTATGTTAAAAACTTATTATGCGATGTAAAAAATCATTTGTAATCATTAACCAAGACACTCGCTGGTCTATGTTCAGCGAAAATGGCGCCATCATTGAGCGGCGTGCGCGCCAAATTTGAAGGCAAAGGGTTCAATTCATACAGCCTCATCAATCGTAGTATATTTAACATGGAATTATTTGCAGTAAAGCAGACTTCGTTTTATTTAAAATTGTTGTAAAATTAACATTATTTTATTAAAGTAAGTATTAAACTATTTCTTTAATGCTATAAATTCATTTATAACGTCTTATGTCAATATTTTCTCGTGCATATTATTACTTTTATTAATAAATCCAAGTCATTACATCATAATATTTTCATTATTAATGAAAATATGACTTCACTTTAAGATTTAATTCTTGTAATTTTAATAAGTTATTTTCGAGCCGACAATTTCTTAGTTATATTTATAAATAAAGATCACGTTTATCGAACGGCTTAGTAGCTTCTTTTAAAAAAGTTCTGCAACAAACAAACTATTAAAAACAAAATATATTTTTTAAATTAAGGTTTTAATTTTTTAAAATTAAAACCTAACGGGGTTAATTAAAAATATCAGCATGTCCAACCTTATGCTAAATAAGCGGAGGATTCAGCAGATGATCAGAGATAAAGTTTAATAATGCACGAATAAATGTGGAATAATAATTGAAACATTTAGGTATAATTATTATCGGGCAGTTAGTAACTTAGGTCGTAATTCCGAAATAATGTTTGACTGACGTTACCTATAAACATATTAAATTTAGAATAATTATGTCTTAAAACATTAGTTTTGCGTGAGAAAATTAACATCATTGCTACGTCAAATGTACGTAGAAAAGGATATTAATATTACATCATTATGATGTTAGAATTATATCATAAATAATACCAATAAAGGATGTTACTTATACGTGAAAATTACATAAACGTGACATTATCTAACTATGACTTATCTGTTATATCATATCAAGGTCATGTGTTCACTGGGAAATGATTTTTATTTTGTCTAGAACAATTTCAAAATTGTTCTGTACAACATAGAGAAGGATTTTTAGAGAGGTAAGGCGGCACCAAGTAACGGTACGTACGTGCTTAGTTTTAAGATATATTTTTTTGAAGTGGTAGAGCCACGCTGTAGACATACTTGTCTACAGCATGAATGGGCCGGCTCGACCGGGGTAGTACCACTGTCTCACAGAAAACCAACGTAAAGTGACAGTTTACTGTCGCGTTTCGTATGGTAAGTGAGATCTCCGGTGGCCCAGATTCCCCCTTCCCTTCCCTGATCCCTATCCCTGGTCCTTTAAGGCCGACAGCGCATACATGATACTTTCGGTATTGTGGATGTTCATGGGCGTTGGAAAACACTTAACATCAGGTGACCCACTGGCCCGTATGTCGGATTATACTATAAAAAAAATATATAGTAACAAACTGGCTACAAATTCTTTTTAGAATATCTACTGCTTTTTGGCATAATGTTTCACCACAATTTTACAGTGTAATCACTCGTAGCATTATCTTTTGGGTGGACTGAGTAATATATATGTCATCACGAAAGGATTATTTATTCTATGTGTAATATTCGTGTAAACCTATGAAACAACTAACTGCAGTCCGCGGCTCCGGCCGCGTGGTAATTATTTTTGAAAGAATAATTTACCGTGGGTACCGTACATTTATCCGGGATAAAAAGTAGCCTATATATCTATATAACAGTATAGATCTTGTATCGTAGGTATCAACAACTAAGGGAAACAAAATCCCAAAACACCTTGAAATAAATATTTGTGAATCTTACAACGTCATTACAGCTGACACCTCACGTTCACGGTACCTGCCTCATGGTAGGCAGCGGCTTTGCTGTGCCCTGGCATTGCAGAAGTCTATGGGCGGCGGTGAGTACTTACCATCAGGTGGCCCGTCTGCTCGTCTGCCTATGAAGGCACTAAAAAAAAGTTTTCAAGGCTATCTAAAAGGTTTTTAATTCATAAAAAGTACACCGACTTCAATAAAAACAAATTATGCGTCCCTATAAAATTTGAGGGTTGCCCTCGATTTTTCTGAGATCCCATCATTGGATCCTGACTTGGTGCCAATGGGACCACCTGGGAAGTATACTTTTACACAAAAATTCTCGAATCGATCCATGCGTCTTCGAGTAATCGGGGATCATACATAAAAAAAAGATTCCGACGGATTGAGAACCTCCTTCTTTTTTGAAGTCGGTTTAAAATGGAACGAATATTTTCATACGAAGTGTTACGCGTGTCGGGATGTGTACGCCCAGTTAATCGATCACCTTCAACAGTAATCACGATAGACGCATTGATGTCTCCATTGTTCGTACATAACGATTATGACTATACCACCACCAAACACGGCGTGGCAACCGCCATAATCCTTTACTTTGTTTACACATTTAATAAGGATAAGTTGCATTGTTAATAGTTTTTTTTATCCTGGCACGTCCAAGTGATCACACTGCACCTGATGGTAAGCGCAGTGCCGTCCAGTTAGAGGATCAAGTAACGAACAAGAATCCATCCGACGCTACTCAACACAATCGTGCTGGCCTGCTGTGTAGCTTCTTCACACAACGCCATGGGACAAGGATATAAAGAAGCGGTCGAGGGTCTAGTGTCAGAGTACTCGGAAGGCCGCAACACAGCCAAACATCGTACCTCAACTCTAGACCCCCGACACAAACCGGATGTACACTGGCTGACCCCGGAACGTGAAGTAATGTGAAGAAGCCACACAGCAGGCCGGTATGATTGTGTTGAGTAGCGACGGATATATTGTTTCTCGCCACTTGCACCCTAACTGGACTGCCGCGCTAACCATCAGGTGCAGTGTGGTCACTGCCCTGTTCCAGTTTAATAAAAATAAAAAAGTACACCGACTTCAATAAAAAAACAAATTATGCATCCCTATAAAATTTGAGGGTTGCCCTTGATTTTTCTGAGATCCCATCATCAGATACTGACTTGGTGCCAACGGGACGACCTGGGAAGTATACCCTTTTAAACAAAAAAAATATTTCTCGAATCGGTCCAGGCGTCTTCGAGTAATCGGGGAACATACATTTTTAAGTCGGTTAAAAATAGTGGACAAACAGAATAAAAACAAAAAAACATGTATTTTTATAATATTTATTTAGCACATACATAAGTACTGATAAAGAATTACACAGTACATGGATACAAACATTAACTTATACATTTAATGGCGAAAAATATTGAATTTACATATAATAAAATAATATTTAATGGTTGGACGTCTGTAAAGTAAAAATACAAGATAGATAAGGTATGGGGTAAAGGTACACAAGATCCCGTAACCCAGAAGGCTTGTAATTTAAACGATATTTGACATATTCCAAATACAAGAGTTTAGTAATTCCACTTATTGCCATCTGGTCCAAAGACAATGGCCAAATAAATATATTCTTTATTTCTTTCGTTCTTTCTTTCTTTCTTCCTTAATACACAACAGTTTGCCTGCGGCTCATATAGTAATTAATTTTAAAGGCCATTCATTAATTACGTAAAGATCCAAAGGGGTTCCCAAAATCCTTACACGACCTTATATCGGTTGGGGGGTAAAAGTGATTCTTACCTAAGTAATATTTTTAGGTCGGAATGTGCATAACTTTTTAAGTAATTTTTTACTATAAAAGATAGCTAGCTATAGGTAAAGTCTTACGTAAGAAGTGGGAGGGGAATCCAAGAAATCTTATAGTGTAGTTTATTTGCTCATAACAGCACTATCGCACTGAACAAACATGGAATATATGGGCTGCGCTTCACTCAACTGCAACGCCATGGTCCGCCGCAGCTTACATGCTTACTTATCTTCCTTAAATATTAGGGGGATAAAAATGGCTAAAATCGCCTTACGTTATTAATGAATGGTCCCTTACCTATCCTTGCGACAACACACTAGGTTTCCTCCCATCTTGCGCAGCTATGCCTTTGGGGCAGTTAGGGACGGGTAACAATTTTATGTCTAAATACTAGGGCTTGCGATACCGGTTTCCCGATTTCGGTTTTACCCGTAAACTGCCAATTTTGACGGAAAATAAATTACCGGTAAAAAATTCAAAATTTGCAAATCGGTAATTTACCGATTTGCAAAAATTTCATCGAATTGGTGACAAACACAAGAAACTATTATAAACCGATCGCGGCCGGCCTGGCCGAATATGACCGGACCAAGTCAGGAAAAAGTCACCCTTATTAACATTCATTAAAGGTGTATTTAAGGTAATGGCCGTCGACGCGACGGTTTGTATTCTTTACTTTCTTTAGTCTACATTTTTACATCCATTATCATTTATAAAGTAGGAAATATCGAATGTATATAGCAATCATAAACAAATTCTAAATATGAATTTCCACCATTAAATGTATAAAACATAGAAACACGTCATACAAACATTGCTCTTATTTTAAGTTATGAAAGATTCTAAAACTTATATTGTTTACTTCGCATTGTTTCATTTGTTATTTTAGCCACGTCAATGACTTTTTGAAATCTATGTTCCCATCATGCTTACTATGTTGAGAAAAATGATCAGAAATATCATATTATAATTTTTGCTTTTGATTTAATAACTAGTTTTGCAGAGCTGATAATTATTTTATATAAATCTTACTGTTCAGGAATATAAAAAACATTAATATAATATTTTTAAGTAATATATTTAAAACATTAAAAACACACACGTTTAATATAAAAAGTAAATATCAGTTCGAGTTGTTTGTGCTTATTTTTTAGAAGTTTGATGATTTTCATCTTTCATCGAAGGATTTATTTCACAGATTATTAAATAAATTATTGTTTTTTTTTAGTAAAACACCAACTTTGCATCGACTCTAAGTCGCGGCGGGCACAGTAACTTAGTGTTTAGAGCCAAGGAATTTTTTTATCAAAGGAAAAAAATGTGATAAATAGATAATTCAGTCAAATTGTTTTAAAGAACTTTCTAATTTAATAAAAGTTTTAACATCAAAATAAATGCATTACAAAAAAAGTTGAATTCATATACACATTTTTATTGCATTTAGATTACTTTTCCGATTATACATAGGTACTTAAATTTTATCTATTCTATATTTTTTCGAAAAACACGACGTCGGTATAGGTTTTATCACAATAATATTATTATTATACAATATATTCATTTCGTACATGCATATCATATTATTTCACATTCTTTACATTTTGTTCAACTTGCGTGCATTTTTTAAATAATTAAATTAGCAATTCCCACGGTATTACATCTTGTTTTTATTGTTTATAGGAGTTTACCTAACATAGTTTTGGATACCAGATTGAAATTTATTCAGCTGTTTTTACGTGCTAAGCGATCAAATTATTACACAGATAACGAGACTATTCCGCCCACACTCTCATTGTAACTCCTGTTTAGCCAGGATCAACAATGGCACGCATTTTTTCGACACCCAGTAATGAAACTCGGCGAGTCTCTGGGAATGTCTGAAGTAATAATCGAAAAAGGTATTAATTAACCTCTAACATTTATGTATTTATGGATTATAGACAGCAGAGATTTCTTTATCGTTTTATTGTGATCCTATACATTATAAATATATTCCAACAAAATAACTTCGGTAAGGTTTCATTTTTAGCATATTTTTTTACATTTAATAATTTTATTATAAAATATAGGTAATTCTGGGTAAGGGAGGATAGATGGCAGCACTCGGCTGATTGAACCTCCTTGGTTCGAACGACTGGCCGGTTGTGCTATGTTTGAAAAAAAAGTATTTTAAAAATAGAATGTTAAATAGAGAATATTTTTTTTAATATAAACTATAACGTTATATGTTTATAATAAAAGTTTATTCCATTCTTGTGAGCGCATTTAAAAAAAACCTTTATTTTTAAAGAAGTTTTTTACTTGACGTCAGATGCATTGTTATCCAAACTAAACGTGTATGCAAAATTTCAGCTCAATCAGTTGAAGATATCTGCTTCAAAATGTTTATAAAAACAGTGTCATTACATGTAAAATGGAAGGATTCATTGTGAAATTACGAAAATACAAACAATAGATATAACTTTTTTATTTTAATTATAATAATAATAAATAACACCCAACAGTCACACACATAGCCCCGATCCCACATAAGGTACGAGTCTTGTGTTGTGGGTATCAGGGACTACGAGGGACTTTCGGTCTCACAACACCCAGACCCCGGACACAAATATCTGTCTGTCATACAAACATTTGTCCCGGTGTGGGAATCGAACCCACGGCCGCTTGTTTCACAGCCGGCTACTCGCCAACTAGGGCACGGAGGCCTCTGTAATTGGGAGATACTTACACTTCTAACGATATAAATGCATTTGAGAATCTGATCTGATTAAAGTTAAGTAAATTAAAGTAGGTACCTAATAATTTTATTAAGTATAGATAATAAAATGAAATATGTAATACATTTTTAGGTTTTTTATATTCCTAAGCATTATATTATTATTTATTATTATTATTTCATTACATTCTATAGGTACACATTATGAGCCTAATTTATTTTTAATTTATGATTATATCTAAAATTTGGTGTTCTTTTTTCATTATATTTAACTTATGAATACTTACCTACTTATTAGTAATTAAACGTTTCATATAATCTACATTAAGAGCTTATATCACTAGTATTATAATTAAAATAATTAATTATAGCTCGTGGTGAATAAAAGAACTAATATTTAATAATCACATGAAAAAATTAAAGCAAAATAAAATAGACTCAATTAAATCCAAAGATGGATGCTACTATGCTGCAGGCACATTGGGCACTTTTGAGATAGAGAATAAGCACTGAACTTGCGTGACCATTACGCTCAGATTTCAGTTTTTTTTATATCATATTCCGACAAACGAGCCAGTGGGTCACCTGATGTTAAGTGATCTCGACCGCCCATGAACATTCACAATACCGAAAGTATCACGTATGCGCTGTCTGCCTTAAAGGACAGGAATAGGGATTAGGGAAGGGAAGGAGGAATCTGGGCCTCCGGATATATCACTTACTATACGAAACGCGACAGTGAACTGTCACTTTACGTTGGTTTTCTGTGAGACAGTGGTACTACCCCGGTCGAGCCGGCCCATTCATGCTGTAGACAAATATGTCTACAGCGTGGCTCTACCAATAAATTTTACTTTACATAAGCACACCTATGACGTTTTATAATTATTGACAAGCAATCATAATTAAAAAAGTTACAACTTGATAGAAGCTGTTTCGAAAAAGAACACAGTAATTCCAAAGTTATAAGTTTTCACTTCTGTCGGTAGTCCCCGCGACTGCCTATTTATTTTTATTTAAGATTCCCAAAACGTCGTTTTGCTCCCAGGATCGATGTCATCAGAACTAAGAACTAAGAACCATTACAGTTCTTCTTTTCAGATCAAATATATTACTTGAACAGCATGTGGCAGGAATAATGCACACCCTCAGGCTTCCCAATTAAAACATAAAGTTATAATCGTTAGACATACACTTACATTATACTGAGATCTACTTAAGTATTGCTCACGTATTTGAAACTATATTTGTAATAACCTTTGTTTCCCTCGACATAAAGTTCATTTTTTGCTAACGGATATTGTGGCATCAAAGATGGCCTTATCAAATAAAATGTCAGGATTTTTTAGGACTTAAGTTTTGCCATAACTATGCTTCTTGTGTATGACAGAGGTCTAAAAGCAATTTAAGCGACATTGTAGGTCAGAAGTTACTGACATCCTTAAACCAATGGCGTGCGAAAACAATGAATACTTACATAAATAACACGCCATTGTTTAGATATGTTTAAGAATAACAACTAAATAGTTTATCGTCAATACATTTTAGTTTTAGTTTCTAACAAAACTCGGGAGAAAATCTGGTACACAATCCATGCATCTCCAAGACGCCATACGGACTTGCAATACTGGCCATTCTGTCATTTACACAGTGGTAACTTTTTGTTTTTCTTTTGAACAATATACCTAATAAAAAATATATATATTTTACGCGGGAAAATCTTGACGAATACATTCCTAACCCCGTGGACCGTGGTTGACTAAGGATGGTTAGGATGGTAAGATGATTAAGCCTAAGCCGGACTCTGGCCGCCAGACTCAGTTAGTCCGTTCCGATACATACGCAATAGATAATTGTATATTACTGTGGGTAGGGCTGTGTGTAAAAAAACAACAACTACAAAAGGCTATAGGTATGTCAATTTAGGTTTTCTATAATTTGATAGTCGAGCAACTCGCAAAGAACTCGCTTGGCGTAACGTTACAAGCTGTATCGTGTATATTTTCAATAGACATGAAAAAGGTGGAAATTTTCAATTCGTCTGTATATTTAATAAATACACACTGCCTCAGCGGGGCAGTTGTAATTGCGAATGCGTTAAGACTGCTGTGCTTAGGTCTCCAGTTCAATCCCCGGGTCGGCTAAAGTAATATTAGGTTCTTCTATTTAGAAATATTCAGGGATCTGAAATTGAGCCCGGTATGGCGATAGGTTTGCCCTCTATAAAGTTATGGGACCTTAATAAATTCGACGAAAAGTGGATGTACTTGTTACACCTCTGCCTACCCCTTCGGGGTTTACAGGCGTGAGTGTATATGTATGTGTTTAATAAATTTCAGAGTGTTGCGTAAACAAACATTGTTAAATTGGTCACAGATGTACCAAATACCTTAAGTCATGATCAGGAACTATTATTTGCAATAATAACGTGGAAAAACATTAGCCTACTTGTGGGTGTGGTTTATGTACCACCCAGTTACTCAGAAAAACAGTACCTTGATGTCCTAAGTTGTATAGAGGACGTTGTATGTACTTATGAAACCTTTGATGTTGTTAATGTAGGTGATTTTAATCTGAACTCATTTAATAATAATGTGAAAAGCCAATTGGAATGTTTTTTGGAATATTGTAATTTGATTCAGCATGATAAGGTGTGTAATGGGTATGGCGGCATTTTGGATCTAGCGCTATCAAATGTTCAGAACAGAAGTGTGACTGGCTGCGTGGAGCCCCTGGTGCCGATAGACGCTTATCATCCGCCGTTACAGATAGAAATATCTATGCCTCGTGCAGCTTCTGTTTCCCGTTGTGTGTCCTCTGTCCCGTCTTCATCGGTTCGCCAAAATGACCCAAAGTGGAATTATAAAAAGGCAATTTTTTATGGGCTCTATGCAGCTATCTCCAATCTAGATTGGTCTGAGGTTATGAGTGAGATGGGAGTTGAGAGATGAGTTATGAGTTGATTCTGTGGTATTGATATTTTTTACACTAAATTATATGATACTTTTGAGCAGTTTGTGCCTATTAAGAAGGAATTTAATGGTTCACTAAGTCAAAAGTATAATTACCCAACGTGGTACACGTCTGAAATTATACGACTTATAAAAAATAAGTACTTTCATTTAAAGCGTTTCAAATCAAGCAGACTAGAATTTAATCGTGCAATGTTCAAATACTATAGAACAAAGGTTAAGGAGTTGATCGATGTGGCGTTCTACCAATACACTCAATCGATAGAACGCAACATACGTAACAATCCCGCTAGTTTTTGGACCCACGTCAAAAGTAAACGCAACCAAATGAAACAGCTGTGTGAATATACATATAAGAATAAGACAGTTATAAGGCAAGAAGCTGTAGATTCATTTGCAAATTATTTTAGCTTCGTTTTCTTGAAGGTTGTTCCAAAGCTAGATGCTGAAGCTGCAGAGTCGATGGCTTCCGAATGCCTCAACGTCCCACTTGTAGCATTGAACTACGTTTCTTCGCGTGATTTGCAACTAGCCCTCAAGAAACTAGATGCATTTTCAGCTGTGGGTCCTGATGGAATACCTGGATTTTTGGTCAAGGATTGTCTTCGTTCGCTGGAGTCTCCTCTATTACATATTTTTAATCTTTCTCTGCAAAGCAGCGTTTATCCCACTAGGTGGAAAGTCAGTAGAGTAACTCCAGTACCTAAAAGCGGATCTTCGAATGATGTTGAAGCACAGAGGCCCATTGCGATTCTCTCCATATTTGGCAAAGTATTTGATTCTATAGTAAACCGGTGTGTCACAGCCCAAATATGTCACCGCTTCAGCAATTCTCAACATGGTTTTCGCTGTGCGCGCTCTACTACAACAAATCATGTTGTGTTCGTAGATTATGTGTTAGCTGAAATGGACGCTGGTAAACGTGTAGATACTGCATATTTTGACTTGGAAAAAGCATTTGACGTAGTAGATAATGACATCCTTCTGTCTAAATTATCACGTTTTGGCTTTACCCCGCACCTGCTGATTTTTTTTTCTAATTACCTGAGAGATCGAAGTCAGTACATACAACTTGGTTAATTTCTTTCGAAAGATTATTATACTATTTTTGTTGATGATTGATGAAAGTCTTATCATCGACCAAATGCTTGATGTTTGCCGATGACATGAAGCTCTTTCACGGGATCGGAGGTCCTCTGGACAATGCGGACTTTCAGCGAGATATTGACGCTGTGGCTAATTGGGCTACCGTTAATAACATGAAATTCAATATCACCAAATGCAAGGTAATCACTTACACCAGATCTCGTGAACCCGTAAATCAATGTTATAGTCTATACGGAAACACTCTGCAGAGGGTAGACAAGATCCGGGATTTAGGTATCCTCATGGATAGTAAGCTGCGGTTTGATGATCACATTACCGCCATTTGCAAAAAAGCAAATAAAACTATGGGATTTGTAACTCGCACTGCCACTCAGTTTAGAGATATAAGTACACCTATATTACTATACAACACGTATGTACGTAGTGTGCTTGAATTTGGTGCTGTGATTTGGGATCCGAAAGAGGGAAAATATACTCTTATGATAGAAAGAGTCCAGCGTAAATTCGCCAGGTATCTCTACGAGAGGATCTACGGTTATTACCCCTTTGTTTTCCCATCTTTATTCGTCTCTGGCATGGTGGGGCTTCTTACGCTAGAGCTCAGGCCCAAGCTTCTACTGATTATACATTACATTATGTTAATGCGTAACCAAGTAGATAACCCGTGTGTTCTGTCGCGACTGCACTATTATGTCCCGCGGAACTATACTCGCGTCTGACGACTTACGCACCCGATATGCTAACAATGCACCTACAGCGAGAGCTGTCAGAGTAATAAACTCCTTTCTAAATGAGATTCAAATTGCCGATATACATTTTGATCCCATCAGATGTTTATATAAGTAGGTATGCCATATTTCATTTAAGTAATTTGTAATTGTAATTTTTTCTTAATATAGTTTAACATTGTGAGCGTTTTGGCTTAGCTGTAAGTCCACAATTGTATATATTTAAATAGGTTCAGAGGGTACCCGGACACCCCCCTTAGCATACGATTTATAAAAAAATCACGGAATATTGATACGATTGAATAGGCTATTGTGTGCCGGGTGACATGCCAAAATCAGCTGAGGCTATTAATTAATTATTTTAATTTATTTTAAAGTGTTAAATTATCTTTATACGTGTAAATAATACAGTTTACAATCTGCAAGATCAATATAAATGTTAAAATCAACGGAAAGTCTGATATTATAGTGTATCCGAGTGCCGAACGTAGCAGCTGTCCGTCAACGGATCGTTGCTCAAATATTTCAAACAAGAAACTGTTACGGGGGAGTATTTGCTTTTATTTCTATATTCTGTGATTTGAATGCCCCCAATAATTAAAAATAGTATTAAAAATTAATGTTTAAAGGTTAAAAAATTCATTTCGCGATTTTGTTGTAATTTGTCCTACCTCCCTAACAATAAATTATTAAGTATTAAGGGATACTTTTCATTTATTCTAATCTTTTATTCCCTATTTGTCTAGTAATTTTTCTTCTAACATATTTATTACATTACTGTTCTTTCACTCCATTTAATTGACTATTAACCTCTATCAGTTTTGGCCTAATATTTACCAAATTTTCACTTCATTCCTTGTAATACTTTCAGTTTCCCTTCTATAAAAGATGCTGACTCGCAAGGCTATTGCTAAGGATGTGGAGTCTAAATTAAAGTTGTCTTTGCAAGAGCTTAAAACATCTAAGGACCTCTGCAATCAACTCTTAAGGGAACGAGAGGAAAGTGAGGAGGAAATTATAAAAATTAATCAGAAGAATTCGGAGCTTAAAAAACAACTAGCAGATTGTCATGTACAATTAATGGATGTATTTGATGAGAGAAACAGACTTCAGGATATTGTAAACTCCTTTAATGAGTGCAGTGACACCCATGAGAGAGCCTTGACTCGCATTGTGGAATTGGAAGGGAATCTAAGTGAGGCCCACAAATCTATTGTGAGCCTCGAAAATTCCAGAGATTCCAATGAAAGCATTGCGACTCAGAGCTTGTACACTGAACTCATTGAGTCTTGTCCAGGTACTAGTAATTTAATATCACAAACTCACACAAACACAGTAAGCCACAATAAATTAAAGAAATATATTAAAATTAATAGTATTATTAAGAAAATAAAAAAATCAATTAAATACAAAAAATGTGCTCAAAGTGTTAAAAAATTAATAAATGAACGTAGCAATTTACTTTCAAGTTTGCATGATTATAGTGAACAAATGACAAAAAATAGACAACATTATGATCATGCCACTCACTGCCTTGAACTTGAGATTTTAGACCTTCAGTCAGCTATTACTTCTATAGCCAAAAAGTATGAGGACTCTAAACTACAGATTAAGGAGCATATTTTAGCCACCTCAGAACTTCTCAAACTGAGCAATGAAAATATGGAGCGGTTTGAATCACTCACTAACAACTATGAGTGTAAATGTTATCAAACTATAACACCGGTCAAACCACAATGTAGTTCTGAACAGCAGTGCACTATTAATTTAAATGAGACAAGTCCAATTGTTAGCGACACTATATTACATGAGTCTAACCATAATGCATCCAAAGGACATGCACACAAATATTATATAATCACTGACAAGCTAGGATTAGGTCTAGGTAGCTTGTTAAATAATTATGCACATCAGCCTCTTATAAATATATGTTCACCCGGAGCTAGCTTTAACTATATAAATAAAAAAATTGATTCAATTTGCCAAGTGAATCAATGTAACAACACAATGTTTATGTTACTGGGAGACAGCCTTTCTGTATGTAAGAATGACATTTTAAATATTGTAAATACTATGACCAAATGTAGTTCTAAATTAGAAAATAAATTTATATTGTGTGCCTTTCCATACTCTAATATTTTGAGTAAGGAACAAAATAGGCACATATATGACATGAACATGCTAATGTACAATATTTCATGTTATAATCAGGCTATTTCCTATTTTGATACTAATATTTTTATTAAAAAATTTAAATTGACAAAAGATACTATGTATCTGCCTTATGTATATAAGAAAGACCTTGCTAAAACATTAGCATTTTATTTATTATGTATGGACACAGATAACAGTAGTTTATCTAAGCATTCTCCTAACATTAGCTTAACTAATGATGATAATAATTGTTTAAATAGTGACATTGGTACTTGTTGTACTGTTTTTAATGAAAATGTTAGTATACGTACTAACAATAATATTTACATGCCTAATAGTTTAAACTAAAGGGTGCGACAAGGGGCAGGCTGAATTGTTTGAATGTAGTTCATCAAAATATACAAGGTCTGCCCGGCAAAGATTTAGAAATAAGTTTATTTTTAGAAAAATACAATGTTCATGATTTTTGTGTAACTGAACATTGGCTTAAAAATCATGAAGTGAAATATACTAATAGTGAAAAATTCGTAGTACAAAGTGCGTTTGTAAGAGAAAATGCCATCCGTGGTGGCTCTTTAATTATTGTTTCCACCATTTTGAAATCAAGACCTAGACAAGACATAGTAAATCTCTCTATCGAGCGCACTGTTGAGTTGTCTTGTGTCGAGCTTGAGCGATACATTATAATTTGCGTTTACCGACCCCCACTTAGTGATCTGAATTTATTTGAATCAGTTATAGAAGATGTACTTACTAAAGTTTGTATTTCTCAAAAGGGTATAATTGTTTGTGGTGATTTTAACATTAATATCCTAGAGGTAAACTCAACCAGTAATAGATTGCTGAATCTATTTAAATCTTATGATATGAGGCATATATTTAATACACCAACTAGGATAACATCACATTCATCTACCTGCCTCGACAATATATTTTCTAATTTTGATACAACTAGCCACATGATTCTCAGTAATTTAACCTCTGATCATTGTGGACAATTAGCAGTGTTTAAAAATAGTGAACAAAAACAGGATTCAAAAATTACTTGCAGGCCTATCTCAGACATGGGAATCAGCATTTTTAGGAACAGTATGGTTAAAAAATTAAACTACTCATTGTTAAAAGCCAAAGATCCTAATAAGAACTATGGGAGTGTATTCAAGATTATTAAAAATGAATTTCATCACATATTTAAAAAGAAAAAACTAAATGTCAGAAACACTTCCAAGTTCAATGAATGGGCTACTCCAGGAATTTATAAAAGTCGAGCTACTCTGTATGAGTTATATGGTATGAAAAAATATAAATTTGATAATGACTTCCTACAATATGTTAGAGACTACTCAAAGATATTTAAAAGAGCTTGTAACCAAGCTAAATCTAATTTCATAAGTGAGAAAATTAAAAACTCGACTAACAAAATAAAGTCAACATGGGATGTCATCAATAAAGAAACTGGGAAGTTCCGATCACGGGATAACCAGTTTGAATTAAATATAAATAATATAATTGTTTGTGATGAAGTCGAAGTTGCTCAGGCTTTTAATAATTTTTTTTGCGAATATACCTATAACGACTACTTGCTCTTTAAATTCCTCACCTAGTCGTGCTGTATCTTTGCTTTGTGAGAGCGTGTCAGAGTGTAAATTATTATTTAAATTTGAGCGTATAACAGCAACTGAGGTAATAAGTATAGTAAAAACTCTCAATCCAAAAAACACGGGTGATTTGTGGGACATTTCTGTCAATTTCTTAAAAAAAATAATTGATATAGTAGCTCCCTACTTTACTGTAATTTTTAATAAGTGTATAGATACGGGCATTTTTCCAGATTTAATGAAATATAGCAAAATTATACCCTTATATAAATCTGGCTCTAAAGAAGACCCAGGTAACTTCCGACCAATCTCAATATTACCAGCCTTCAGCAAGATTTTTGAGAAACTTATACTGAAGCAGCTGATTAACCATTTTAAGGTTAACGGCCTCTTGCATGATAATCAGTATGGTTTCACAAAGGGTCGCTCGACAACTGACGCGGGAGTTGCTCTTATTAAACACATATTTGATGCGTGGGAGCGATCGCAGAACGCCGTAGGGGTCTTTTGTGATCTCTCGAAGGCATTTGATTGTGTGCATCATGACACGCTCTTACGGAAACTTCGTCATTACGGTATACACAACACTGCTCTTGACGTTGTTTCTTCTTACCTGCTACAAAGAGTTCAGTGCGTAGATGTGAATGGAGTGAAGTCCAGGGATCTTCCTGTATTACTGGGAGTACCACAAGGTTCTATTCTGGGCCCGTTCTTGTTTCTAGTGTACATTAATGATTTACCTTTTTATTTAAAAAACATGTGCAATACAGTGCTATTCGCTGATGACACTTCACTCGTTTTTAGAGTGGATAGAAATAGAGATAATTTTGACGAAATTAATAGTACACTTTCACAAGTAACTCAGTGGTTTACGGCAAATAATCTTGTACTTAATGCCAAAAAAACAAAATGCGTTAAATTTATAATGCCAAATGTAACAAATCTAGGACCTAATCTGGTAATGAACAATGAGGTTCTAGAAACTGTTGATTCTACCGTGTTCTTAGGAATTACATTAGATAAAAAACTCCAATGGGGCAAGCATATATCATGCCTAGCTGGGAAACTCAGCAGCGCAGTGTATGCCATTAGAAAGGTTAGACAGTTGACTGATGTAGAGACTGCTCGCCTTGTTTACTTTAGTTACTTTCACAGTCTTATGTCTTATAGTATTTTGTTGTGGGGCAAGGCTGCTGATATTGAGAGCATATTTATTCTACAAAAACGTGCAGTTCGTTCGATTTATCAGTTAGGAACGACCGTATCCTTAAGAGAGCTCTTTAAAGAGATAGGTATTTTAACAGTTGCATCCCAATATATCTATGCAAATGTAACATACATTAAGAGGAATATATGTATGTTTAAAAAGAAAAGTGATGTACATACTTTAAATACTAGATATAAGCATAAACTGTGTACCCCGTATTTTCGGTTGCAAAAAGTACATGCTTCTTTTGTGGGGCTTAGTATTCGTTTTTATAATAAAATTCCTAAGCCAGTGCAAATACTGCCCTTCGACCAATTCAAAGTCGAAGTTAAAAACTTTCTATCAAAAAGGGCTTATTACAATATATTGGAATATTTAAATGATAAAAAACAGTGGTCGCTTAGCTAAATACACAACTCAATAATTGACATTGATTTATTGTATTATATTTTATATTGCTTATTTTATAGAATGTTTTGTTTTTGACGGATTGATGTACATGGCTTTTACAGGATTGCTGAGTTTAATAGTCTTGGCTTTTTATAAAGTTTTTGTGTCGCATATTTATTTATTTTCTCTCATTCTTTGATGCGATTAGGGTATGTCATGCTCGCTTAAATGTCTATGCTTGCGGCGGCGTTATGTGCCGGGTCGGTCACTTCCCTGTATCATGGTTGAGGAGGCCGATGGCTGGCACATGCGTCATACTCGTGAACGGGTGCTGCTCGCGTGGACTGGTCTGCCCGGATTGCTCATTGATTGTTAGTTTAAGCTAATTAATTAACTTGTATAGCGTCACTTACTTAGTCTATGCCTTGTATTTACACGTATATCAATCTTAAACAGTTTTTTTGTTCTATAATTATGTATGGAACTTAAGTGTAATACTTCTAGTAGGTATTGTTATTAATTTTAATTGAATATTATATGTTATGATGAAAATACAAAAGACCTACGGCTGAGTTTCTTGGTGCTTCTTCTCAGACCAGTGGGCATTTCCGAAGCACCGGTAGATAAACTTAAACCTGACATGTAAAAAGTGCCCCTAGTGGCCTAATTTACAAAATAAATGATTTGATTTGATTTGATTTGATTTGATTTGTGTGTGTGATTGTGTAAATTTTTGCGATATTGAGCTATATGCATATTCGGAATTAACAGATTTTTCTACGACTTTTGAGCCTAGTTTAAATTTTTTAGTGTACTTTTTAGCGCTTTAATCAGTTGATTAAAGCGCTAAATGAGCCTTGTTTTACCAGTTGGTAAACAACGCAAATTTTTTTCAGGGCACATTAATTTATAAAAATACGAACGAGTCTTAAGTAGTCGCATATGATGTACCATAAGTACCTGAGTTCTAACATCTCATCTTGGTAATAAGCCACAATAAAATAGTTATTTACCAAAAATAAATTGACTTCACTTGACACTTAGTGTTTTGACAGTTGTTATGTAAACAATAAAACAAAAATTTATGAAAATCTGCGGCATATTTTCATCCATCCAAAGTCCAAATCCAAGTTTTAGTACCTATTTTTTATTAACTAGCGATTTCCCATTTTATGTTTAAATAATTTCTAAATAACTATGATTTGAGCTTTGCACTGATCAAGTATTTTCCATAAGGTGTACTGTGCCTTCGTAGACTTGGAAAAGGCTTATGATGGTGTGCGGAGGGATGTACTGTAGTCAACACTGTCACTAACATATGGGATTGAGAGCCGCCTAGTGAGTGCTGTAAAGTCTTTGTACAAGGACTCCAAAGCATGTATAAGGGTAAATGGAGCGCACTGGGACTGGTTTGGCATTTCTAGACGTGTTAGGCAGGGATGTGTTGCGTCTCCATGGCTCTTTAATCTTTATATGGACAGCTGTTTGAAAGTTTTGAAAGATATGGAATATGGACTGGGAATGAATGAGTTGCATGTCAAGTGTCTTCTCTACGCCGATGACCAGGTATTGCTTGCGTCATCGGCGGGGGAGCTACAAGACATGTTAAATGTAGAGAATAAGTCGTTTAAGGAGAAGGGAATGAAAATTAATGGAAGTAAGACGAAAGTTATGGTGATAGAAAGAGAGGAAGATGCTACTGAATGTAGCATAAATATAGATGGTGAGAGAGTGGAACAAGTGAAAGAGTTTGTTTATTTGGGAAGCGTGTTAACCAGAAATGGGAAATATGAGAGGGATATTGAAAGGAGAGTGATGGCAGGTAATAAAGTGAATGGTGCCTTGCACGCGATAATGAGCAGCCAGGCGGTGTCACAAAAAGGCGCGAATGGTTGTTCATAATGGTGTGCTGGTATTGACACTTACATATGTATGGAAGTGAAAGTTGGGTGTGGCAGAAGAAGCATGAAAATGGAGTTAATGCGGTGGAGATACGTTCCTTACGGAGTATGTTTGGAGTCACCCTTCCTGATCGCATGAGGAATAACCGTCGTAAATGTATGAGAAGATGTATGAATGTGGAAGATGCGTAAGAAGTGTGTCAGGATTGTGGCACTCAATAGTCTCTGCCTACCCCCATGGGATACGAGCGTGAGTGTATATGTATGTATGTATGATTTGAGCAGTTAGATTTTTAGCTTTTACCCGCGGACCCCCACCATGAAAAAGCTATTGCTACGTCACTGCCACCAGGTATCGTTGCCTGTTTTATTTGGCAATTTGTACGGGCCATTGCCTACCCGATCATAATTATACTAGACACAGCTCCATTACAATATAAATATAGACATGTATTTAGTACATTATTGACACGCAAATTTTGACTATTAGCGCAAAGTAGCGTAGGTGTGACAAATCGTCATTTAAACTCATTATCACAATTTGACAACGCAGTGCGAAACACGTATTTAATAGAAAAATAAAACAAAATGTATATGTGCGGAACCCGACGTCACACATGTGTTGAAAACTGTGTTATCAAATGGTTCGGTCTAAAAAAACAAAAGCGGAAAATTACCTTCGTAAACTGTACAAAAACACACTAAAAAGGTCGTCAAAAACGGGCAAGTTTATTTATAAACTTCTATTTGGTAACAGTCATTACGGGAACGATCTCGGACATAACGGCACTATGATTACTACGTTCCCGGAACTATGATTCCCAAGATGACTATTTCGCTACCAAGATGTATATTAATTAATTAATTAATTGAGTAAATTAAAATAACAGTAGTTATAATTATTACAATTTTTTATTTAATTACTGTGCTTTATATGATAACTTTATATTTTATGATAAGTGTTTTTTTTTTAAAATAGCATCTCATGTAGAAAAACAAAAAATGACCAAATAAAAACGACTAAACGTACTGCAGTGTAGACAAATAATGTGCCAAAGAATAAATCTAATTCTAGAAAAATTAAGTTATTAGATAACATCACAGATAAGGATATTATCAGGAAAAATGTTCTTCTTCTTTGTTTGATGGCGACGAGCTTAACTAAGAAGCTATTCCGCCAATGTCAAGTTAGTCAGTTTTTTGTTCAGTATTTTAGTTGTCAGTAGAAATTTCAACTTTCAAGTATTTACTTGATTCTGCTTGTCAACGCGCCGGGACACACACGTGCCCGGCCAGAGGCTCACATATTAGAGGTTATCCGCTAACATGCGAACCTCCGACCGAACACGCGCGCACCCCAACACATGGACGAGCAGAATTAGTTAGATTTTATGGCATAACTGTCGCTTATTATTTAAGATTTGATTACCACCAGCAACGTGAATAGTTAAATATGCCATTTGCCCTGCCATAGCTCGGCAAAGCACCACATAAGCACAGCGCCGTCAAGTTAGAGAATCAAGTAGCGAGAGATAACTATACCTCGCTACTCGACATAATACCACCAGCCTACTGAGTAGCTTCTTGTCACGCTTGAAGGGTGGGAAAGAGGGAACTAGATTAGAATTTGTAAACCCCATAGTAGACATCACGAAGCTGTGACTCCGTAAACCAGCCGTGATTCTAGCGTGGAAGGGTAAGAATGTGATAAGACTAAGTAATTCTTTAGACCATTCACCATGATACAGCTGTAGCAAACCTAGGCTGTTAGTCACCTCGCAGCATTAATCGTGAGTATGATCGAGAGTGAGGAGGATGGAACTCCGTTGCTTCATTTTACGAGCACGTCATGTCCGCAAAAGAAACAGATGAGAGGAAAAGGGAGCAGACTATAATATTACCCTGCCTAAATCGAAGCACTCGACGTCGGAAAGATGATGTCCGGCCTCCATAAACTGGCCTGCAGGTGACGGTTGCACAGACCACTGGCCCGCCACACGCATATCCAGTGCTCCGTCGTAGGGGTCTATTCCTCAGACCGTCATTGACCCTGTACAAGAGCCGGCTCCTGCGGAGGTTGCGGCTGCATACAATTGCATACGCCGTGGCTTGGCTGGTATTTAGCGGAACCGTTCCAGAGGTGTGAGCAGTATTCCATTTCTGGTCGCACCAGCGCTTTATGTAAGCGACAGAGCTGACCGGTCAAATAATTTAATACACAGAAATATTAAAATACTTGTATTCGTTTGTGAAAGGTATCATGTTATAAAAAGATTGTTATATAAAGATAAAATTAACCATGTAATAGGGCAGTTGACAGTAAGTAAAAACCTGATATTATTTTGTTTTTTATAATAGATTTTAGTCTAAAAATATCGAAAATTAATCCAATTTGTTAATTTATATGTGATTATTTAATATTTTCATAAATATGTAGAAAATAAAGCATTTTGTTACATGACATGAAACAGCCCAGACTGCATGACGTCACAGTATCATCAAATGTCAAATTGTTTTGTTGATAGTTCGAGAATCCAAACATTGAGGAACCAAATCTTTTGTAATTTTTAGTGATCAGTTGCAATCAGTCAGTTGCAATTTGTTCAAAATACCAAAATCTAAGTACATTAGTTATAGACGAAGGGGTTTCTAAGGCAAATAACTGTAATTTGCCTCGAATAGACGTGATGATGTTGGGAGAATTTTTGGCGGCAAACAAAGATTTTTGTTCAACAGAAAATAAAAATGTCAAAACTTCTATGTAAGTAATAATCCATAAAAAATATAATAATTCATAAGTCAAGACCTTATAAAATTGCTTTTTACATACTCTTATTGGTAGATTTATTATCTTTAGAAAATTTTTAATTATTAGAGGTTACATTGAAATGATTTATTTTTAATTATGGTCTGCAAGTACTTACACAATTATTTCTTCATTATAGGTCTTCCAAGCCATATATTATTCGTTTTGTTTAACAAAATAATATAGATAAAACATTAACGCCATCTATCGGCACTTTTTATATCATTATATTATACTTTTTTTTGTGCCTGGATAGGCAGACGAGCAGACGGGCCACCTGATGGTAAGTAGTCACCGCCGCCCATAGACTTCTGCAATGCCAGAGCACAGCAGAGCCGCTGCCTACCGTTTAAGGACTACTCTTCTTAAGCCTCGTTTAAAGAAGGACATGTCATAGCGCTCAGGGAACCGCTGCACGGAGTTCATTCCAGAGCTTGCACGTACGTGGTAAGAATGAACCCTGAAAACGAACCGTGCTAGACGGAATCGTTTCCAGGTGGTAGGGATGAACTCTGTTGCGGTGTCGGGTGGTGCGATGATAAAATGGTGATGTAGGCACCATTTTAAACAGTTCCTGGGAGCACTCCCCGTGGAACAACCGATAAAACAAGCAGAGAGACCCGAAGTCTCTCCGCAGTCCCAACGGTTCCAGGCTATCCGTGATATCAGGATCCCCGACAATTCGAACGGCCCGCCTCTGTAAAGAGTCAAGTGGGTCTAGCAAGTATTTCGGGGCCCCTGCCCAGAGATGAGAACAGTACTCCACGTGGGGCCGGACTTGCGCTTTATAAAGCGCCAATCTATGGCCCGACGTGAAATACCGCCTCGCTCTGTTCAGGATCCCCAATTTTTTGCTGGCCAATTTGGCTTTGTCCTCCACTTGACTCCTAAACTGGACCGTGTTCGATATATTTACGCCGAGGATTCCAATACCCTCGGAAACCCGCAGAGTGACTCCTTGAAACTGTGGCGCCATGACAAATGGGTCCTTCTTAGCGGTGAACGCGCAAACATGTGTCTTAGTGGGGTTGAAGTGAACTTCAGATTCAGAGGCCCGCCCTAGAGTGCTCTCAATTTCCGACACAAGTTCTAACATTCTTTCTTCCAAAGTACTCCGTGGGATACCCTGAAGGCCGGTGTATCGCACGTCGATAGTACTATCATCTGCATAACAATGCATGCCATCAATAGACAGCATGTTATTGATATGCAGTATGAATAGTGTCGGCGACAACACCGAGCCTTGTGGAACGCCAGCATTAATGGATAAAGCGTCGGAGCAGTAGCCGTCTACGACGACTTTAATCCTCCGACCATCCAAAAAGCTAGCGATCCAGTCGCAGAGTCCCTCGGGGATTCCATATGATGGTAGCTTCGACAGAAGGCCGCCATGCCATACCCGATCAAACGCCTTCGCGATGTCTAGAGCGACGGCCATAGCCTCACCCTTGCTCTCTATAGCCTCCTATATACCTATATACGTATTAATTGTGATATTGTCTATTAACTGTTATAAAGAAGAAATTAAAGTCAGTCTGTTTCAAAAGCCATTACTGTGTATTACTATATATTTTATCATATTTATTTGGGTTTGGTAAAAGAAATAAGTGTAGATGAAGTAAGAATGGCTGTACAAAGTATGAAAAACGGAAGAGCGGTTGGCCCAGACAGCATACCTGTCGAAGTATGGAAGTTTCTGAAAGCGGACGGATGGAAATGGCTGACTTTATTCTTCAACAAGTTGTTGCATTTAGAGACGATCCCGAACGAATGGTGTAGCAGTCTTCTGGTGCCCATCTTCAAAAATAAGGGTGATGTACAAGAATGCAACAACTACAGAGGAATAAAGCTTATGTCACATAGCATGAAAGTATGGGAGAAAGTGATAGATAAAAGAATGAGAGAGGAATGTGTGATAACCCAGAACCAGTTTGGTTTTATGCCAGGACGGGGGACTACAGATGCAATATTTGCCTTACGCCAACTCATGGAAAAGTACCAGCGTGCACATAAAAACCTGCACATGGTTTTTATAGACCTGGAGAAGGCGTACGACCGAGTGCCCCGGGAAGTTCTGTGGTGGTCTTTAAAAGAAAAAAGAGTGCCTGGGAAGTATGTAAGATTAGTGAAAGCGATGTATGCAAGAGCGCGTACGAGTGTTCGGTCCGAAGCCGGCGTCACTGACGAGTTCGGTGTGGCAGTGGGCCTGCATCAGGGGTCGGCTTTAAGCCCCTATCTGTTCCTCCTGGTCATGGATGCTTTGACATCACACATACAGGAGGACGCACCTTGGTGCATGCTTTTTGCAGACGACATTGTACTCGTCGGAGAGGAGGCAGCTGAGGTACAGAGCAGACTGGTAAAATGGCAAGAGAAATTGGAAAGAGTAGGCCTCAAGATCAGCCGTACTAAGACCGAACAACTATCTTGTGATTTCGGTGGCTCTTCCAATTTCTCTAACATTGCCTTAAATGGTGTATCCCTACCGGTATGCTCCGATTTTAAGTACCTTGGTTCGCTTCTCCAAAATGATGGCAATATTGACCGAGATGTGAATAGTAGAATGAATGCAGGGTGGATGAAGTGGCGACAGGTCTCAGCAACAATATGTGACAAGATGATGCCCCTTAAACTTAAGGGGAAAATCTATAAGACTGTCATAAGACCTGTCGCTATGTATGGATCTGAATGTTGGGCAATGAAAAAGGCGGATGAGAGGAGAATGCATGCTACTGAGATGCGTATGTTAAGATGGATGTGTGGGGTCACAAAGTTAGATAGGATAAGGAATGAGTATGTAAGGGGAAGTCTGAAAGTAGCACCAATTGTAGAAAAGATGAGGAGTGCTAGGTTAGCTTGGTTTGGGCACGTGATGAGGAGGGATGAAAGGCATGTAACAAGACTAGTTGTCAATATGAATGTGGATGGACGAAAGAGTCGTGGGAGACCCAAAAAGAGGTGGATGGATTGCGTGAATGAGGACATGCGCGTGAAAGGAGTGAATGCAGATTTGACGCATGATAGGGCTGCGTGGAGAGTTAAAACCAATTGTGCCGACCCCACTTAGTGTGGGATAAGGGCAGGTAAATGATGATGATATATTTTATCATATATTATATTCCAGGCCAGGCCTGAACAGGCCAGGGAAAGAAAAATGACTTTAAAAAAATCAAATTAATACATGCATGTGGTTTTAGCATATAAAATTCACGTAAACTTCTTATAACTCTTTCTATGTGTATCCTTAAGCTTGCCATTTGTTTGGTTTGTTTCGCATGTTTTCACATTCTTGATGGTCGTATTTTGACATTGAGGTACTACACAAATCTTGTAAAACTTCGAATTAATTATAAATAAAAAAAATCGATACACTGAAATCACATATCCAACCAAACTACTATTAGTTTAACATATCGACAGGCCATGACAGTTGGCAGCGCTTGAGTGGGAAAAATAAAGTTGGTTTATAAAAATGCAAATTAAATCTTAAAAACGTATGTTTTATGTTTATTAATGATAATATTTTAATAATAGACCATGAAGAATAATATAAAACGGTTTCCCAAAAATAGTCAACTAGCCTATTGCAGCAGTTGAGCTAACTAATCATATAACTTCACATGTGCGAGGTATACTTTGGGAACTGATATCGTATTGACAGACTTGATAGTAAATACTGTAGAAATGAATAAATAGAAGAAGAAACATGACTATAATAATATATGTGTTCATGATTATGTTCAAAATTGAAAATATAGTCATTCGTCTTAGTTTCTTGATGCATTACAATTACCTTGTTTTATTTATTAAATATATTTTTTTAACCACTCGCGGATTAAAATATATTAAAAAACGAAGGTAGTACAGAGTAAATTGAAGCCAAAATCAATTTTATTTCCATAACATTAAAGTTGAAAATAGCATGTAAGAACGTCGACTTTCGGCGCGCCGGCATGCCATTTGATACGTGACTGGTTAATGCCTAACTTCATCATTCACAACACAACCCTTCCCGTGCTAGGTTATTCAACTAAAAAGACGAAAGTTTCAACTCCCCAAATTGGTAGTAATTTTAGTAACCGGCAACACTGAGGAAAATAAAAATGGCGTCATCATCGAAGACCTAAACAAAATGTTCAATACTCATATAACCCGTAAATATAGCGGCTACTTTATTCGGATGTATATTAATACGTGTACAAGTCATTGACTAAGTACAAATAATATAAAACCATTATTTTTGGTCATTTAGGCAATCTTTATCTCAGTAATGCGACTACAATGACTATAATGTAAGTGCAGCATAGCCAAAATAAAATGTTGGCCAATGTATATATTGTATTATTTATATTACGGTAAAGAAATAATTGTTCCCAATGTTTTAGAGAAAGACCCAAAGAGCTTCGCAGACAAATCAAGTCAGCAAATACAAGGGGAATAAAATTTTACTATTCAGTACCGACATCTGTGAATGCTCTTATGAACCTGACATAGCAACAATCATCAATAGGTGGCGCTTTTTTAAAGTGTCAAAGAGAATGTTTTCAGTTTATTTTTATTTGAAATTTAAAATGTACAATAAATAAATAAAACATAGTGGAACACAAGTAAAAACTATAAATAAAACTTTGCGAAAATTAAATATACACTACTATCCGTAAGACCGTTTTTGTAACTCCAAATTCGCCCATGTTAAATGATTTTTGAATATTATCCCACGTTTTTGAAATGGTAAAAAACTTTTTATACAATAACACTAGGTTTACCCATATAATTCATACACGCTTATCAAAAGCACTTGATCTATTTTTTCGTCTTTACCTTAGGTTGTATTAGAATAAGTCATACATAAACATTCTATATCCTTGAAGTAGCTATGACATAGGTAGAGTCTACCAGATACATAAATTCAAATCCTTGGGCATCTGTTATTTTCAAATCAAGACACTAATTTTATTTGGATATTCGAACAGTTACCAAATATAATTCATTAATTACGTAGGGATGATTTTCACAATTTTTAACCCCACCCTCCCCAATGTAAGGATACATAAGATTTCTTGGACTCCCTCACCCATTTAACGTAAAATTTTACCTATAGTTATCTTGTATAGTAGTTAAATGTCGGTAGAAGACCATCAGTTGTACTAATGCTCATTATTTTACATATATCAAAGATGTTTATTGCATAAAATAAAAATATTATAACCAACTTAAAAATATTACATAACAATGACTTTTACCCCCTAACCGTTGGGACCCTTACGTAATTAATGAATGGCCCCTTACTGGTTACACAATATAAATGCCCTTTTTCAGCAATAATGGAAAATGAGACTTAATACACAGTAGGAAAAGTTAAAAACTTGTACGAAACAGATTAAGTATATTTAAGTGAAATAGTACTATTTTTTATCTGACTATTATAGATACTTCACAAAGAGGCAAACACTACAGTCCGCTTATTGTCTCCTGCAGCAGGCTAGTAGCCAGCTGTGAAACGAGGACGTGGGTTCTATTCCCGCACCGAGACAAATGTTTGTGTGACATATTTTTTCAGGTCTGGGTGTTATGGGACAGTAGTCCCTTGTAGTTATTGATACTATATTATCTATTGATTGAGATCAGAACTATGTATGTCACTGTTGGGTGTATTTATATTATTTATTTGTGTAATAATTTTAGTAATGTTTGTCTCTATTCATCCCTTTTTAATATACTTCACTGAAATATACTTAAGTCATACATAAAATACGTCATGGCAGTTTCATTTAACATACTTCATTGTCATATTTAAAAAGCAACTTTTATATTATATATTGTGTAAAATTTATATTCACATATATGTAAAATAAATTAAAAAGCACTAAAATGTATACTTATTTGAAACTATTACTTTGGCTTACTCTAATAAATCTGACGTCATATACGGATTTGGATCTTTGGTGAGGGCTCATAAATTGTTGAAATTTAATTTTTAATAAAAATATTCCCTTTTTAGATCCAACATCCATACTTATTCCAGTATTTTACCGTGACGTAATTTATACCCCTCACTAGGGATAATATCCAAAAAACCTGCTTCAATATTACACAGCTATAAAGACGGCAAGCAAGCCTGTTCGTACAAACACAAGACTTTATGTATCAACTCGTATTGTTCCGAATTTTGTACCATACCTCCTCTATTCAACCGCATATTACAGACAATACCCAGCACATCTACCTTCTGCTCATTGCTCAGCTGCTTGATGCCATTCAATATGGCAATCAGACAGCCCGTCCGGCCAATACCAGCTGAGCAATGGACTATTGTAGGAGGCGAAAACGTCTCAACAGAGAGATCTAAAGGTGTGGACACTTCGTATTTAACCTCGCAGGGAACAACGCCCTCTAGCGGAGGGAAAAGGAACTTCGACTCGCTCTTAGGACTCTCACATTTACACAAAGCGTCGCATACATCGTTTACCTTATCAAAGTCATACGCATTATTTTTTAAGACATCCAGGCTTAACGTTAGTAGCGCATTTACATCCTTCGGACACTTATGGTCAGCCCAGTTGTGGAACCAGTAGTGGTACACTGTGACATTGCTCGGCTCAGTTCTATGACTAAAAACACATTGACTAACACTAGCACTTTGGTCAAAATCAGTTCTCTCATCGCCTCTGTCAGCTATGTCTATGGAGGCGTCGCGTTTGAGACTTGGACGTCTAATATACTGACCAGAATCACTGTCTGACTTGTCACTTGTAGCACTCACACACAATTCACTGACTCTTTTATAATACTTCACGTCCAACTTTCGTATAGTATACCCGGGTTTTTTAATCATTCCACAATTTTTTATCACAAATTTGTTTTCTGCTTCAGTTTCTGGATTACTAATTTCCACTTCTTCGTTAAGTTCTAACGGGAAGTACTTCTCGCACTTCTGTCGGTTGTTCTCGATGAAGTTCGTAAGCATCACGATTTTCTGGACACCGTAGTGGGGGGGTACGGGCCCCGGATCAGGGGGCCGCCGGGCCTTGTAATCCATGGTGTTTTGGTGGACCAATAGCCAGAAATCGTAGATAGTGTTCTGCAGGGGGCCCTGGGTGGCTATGTATGTGTTTTTCGTGTATTCATGACCCTGGAAATATATTTTTTAGTATACAGTACATCTGAAATATTAATTCGCTTGATAAGATTAATAACAATGTGTTAATAACTTATCTAAAACCTAAAGACAGGCAAATGGCTGACGTTTAGAGGTTACATGTGTATTTATTGTTAATTATCTCTCGGTAAAACGGTGACGGAAAACATCGTGAACAAACCTGCATGCCTGAGAATACTAAACAATTTAGAAGGTATGTGAAGTCTATCATGCCGCATTAGGCCAATGTGGCTTAACCCCTCTTATGCTGTAGTGTATACCACAAGCATATTATTTTATAGTATTATAAAAATAAAGGTTGTGAAATGACAGCTTACCTTAATAAAATTGGCATTGATGTAACCCTCGCTGGACCCCGCTTCGTTCCTCAAAATGAATCTCGAATGCTCATTCGGCAATATCGTCTTATATCTATTCTTAGGGTGCGACCCAGATACAATGGGTTTCTCCTGAAAATTCGTGGGCATATCCCAAAACTCCTGATGCAGGTTGCGCAGGAGCATCTTTTGGTATTCAGAGCACGGTTGCGATATCTCCGGTATCACCATTTGTGGGTTCTCCTTCGAGATATCTTCAACTCTGCCGGAGCAGCAGTGTTGGCCGTCCGTTGTGTTGTGACATTTCACCTTGGAGTACCCATTTTGGAAGACCTCGTTGAGGTCACGCAACTGCTTTCTGGATAGGACGCTTGAGGCGTTCTGCAAGTGCTGCATATTAGCCAAATACAGTCGAAAATCCTCTGAGGTACTTTGAGGACTTAAGGGTTTTGTGGTGATGTTACGGACGAAACCTTGCTGGAAATTTGGGTCGTCTTGACGTCCAAAAGCGTATATGATTTCATTGTCCTGATCCCCACAGACGTAGGTCAGGTTTTGAGGGTAGTCTGCCTCTGTGTAGGACGTAGACCATAAGTTGTCGTGCGAGCCGAATCCCACACCTTTTTCAGTAGAACGCCTAGTTCTATGTTTGTATGATTTTGGTATCAAATTCTCTGTACTAAGCGACTTCCTGTGCTTATCGCGATGAGGAAAATCTTTTAAATTCGGTTCTAGAAGTGTCTCGTCTATCTCCAAATCTCTTGGTTCTTGAGCTTGGATGTTTAGAATCAAAGAAGTGTTAGAACTGCGTCTTTCCAATATACCTTTTCTTGGCTCTGTGGTAGGGTTATCTATACTATGATTGCTATTATACCTACTTAAGTTACACGTGGAGCCATTTAAATTATAGTTCGACACACTAAGTCCTCTGTTGACTGATAACTGGGGGTTTGAAGTGTTTATATTAAGGGTCAAGGAGGTATTTGAGCTTCGTCGTTCGAGTAGACCCTTCTTCTGGCCTGGTTTGGCATCCTTGTTCAAAGAGCTGTTACTCGAATGCCTACTCAGATTGTTTGATGAGTAAATATTTAATGTTAAGCTGTTGTTTGATCCCCTACGCTGGAGAAGACAGTTTTTAGATACTTCTCCGGATAAATTTGTGTTTGAAGAACAAGTGACTCTGGTAGTAGGTGTTAAATGTTCTGTGTTTATTAAAGACGCATTTGAATCCCTTCTTTCTAAGGACAGTTTCTTCTGTCTATCTGAATTTAGACTAAAATTGGATAGACTAGTTCTTACTGTCGCTAGGTTGTGACAGGATGCTCCCGAACTATTGAGGGAGCAGTTTGAGCCTTGGAGACTATGTGTACTGAGCATCAAGCTTTGATTAGAATTTCTTCTGTGCAATTTCTTTACTACTTTCTCGTCTTCCACACTAGGTTCAAAATCGTCTGACGGCACACCTTCCGGAAGGGTCTTCAAATTGGTACTAGACACGCTCAAGTTCTGCTTATAGTTAAGCAAATTTGAGCCTAATGTCTGACCAGAGTCTAAATGATATCTATTATCAGATCCTGATATGTTAATCTCTGGGGGGTTTTCGGTAAAATCAGTCATATTTTCATCAAAGGACCCCATAGTTCGCGAGCCCATTCGTGAAGTCCCAGGTTGGTACAACATAAGACTAGCGTGGTTCTCGCGTAAGTAAATACCACTGTCTTGAGCTTTCATGAAAAATCTGCGCTGCTCCGCGTTCGATTGTATAGAATTATACCCCAATTTGGCACCGCAAGGGTCATGCTTTAAAGACTTTTGAGCTAGTATTCGCTTGAGCTGTCTTTTCGGTGTGTTTGGAACTGAAATAGAATTTTGAGGCACTTCCAAAGTCTTTTTCTGCGGCAAAGAGAGGTTTACCGTCTCTGACGAGTCCAGAGAGGTCGCCTTGACCTTCAAAGTCGGTGTTTTGACTTTCTTTTCCTCAGCATCCGTGTATAATTTCTCAAATTCTAACAATTCCTTTTCTAGCTCACTGTCTCGTTTTGTCAAGTCGATGGTTAGATTTCGTAAATTCTTTGTCTTCGGTTTCGTTTGGAAATCGGCGGTCGTTGTGGCTCCTTCCTCGGAAGTGACAGTAATTTCGAACTCTTTAGGCGAGAATCTAGGCATGTCCAGAAACGACTGCGTATCTGAACTTTGACGGAGACATTTTTTCTGCTTCACCGGAGACTTCGCTTCGTCAACCTCTCGTTCCTTATTGTCTTCGAATTTAAAAACGGGCCGCTCTTTGCTCGGTGTTTTTGGATGCCGATCCATACTTTCGCAAGACGCGCTAACTTCCTGATTCTTGTATGCTTCGTTCATTTGATCTTTCATTTGTTTCGCTATAGGCAGGCCCAAATTTTGCTCTATTATCTTAGCATTGTCTGAATCTAGAGATATCGATTTTAATCTCTGCCGCCTAGCTTGAGCAGTGTTCGATGGACTTGGTGTTAGTTCGTTTGGTTTTTCCTCAATTTTGGTATCGATTTGTAATGATTCCATTTTATTACAACATTCCACCAAATCTTTATCTACAACGTTTGTTTCCTGTTTTTTATCGTCAGTAATATTTACTTCAACAGTTTTATAATTCGTATCACAGCTATTATGCCTTCTGTATTTCCTTATTTCCTTATCAGCAGGTGGGGTAAACCTTTCCTTTTCAATTGAATTCCTCCCCCCATATTTTCTAGGTCTTGGCGACATTCTAGCATCTTCCCTGTACGAACAAGATTGATCAAAAGTGAAGTAGTTCTCTTTATTGTAGCTATGGACTTTCGGACTGGGTCTGGCACTCAAAATCTTAGGTGAACTTGGCTTTTCTATCCCATTTCTATTGAGATGGTCTGCCAAAGTCCTTGGCGAGTGTGGTACGTCGACATCGCGAGGAGTATCAGGAAAAAACTTCGGCGATCTCACAGAATCATAGTATACCGATCTTGGTGACGGTTCTGCGAAGAACATAGGTGATACAGTCTCCGGTGGGGTGAAGAACCTTGGCGATGTTATCGTATCGCCTAAAATTTTGGGAGAAAAATCGAATTTGGGTACGGATGATTTTTCTTTCGCCGAACTGCATTCAACAAGTCGCGGCGAATTTTGCATCTCTAATCTCTCTTGCTGTTCCTTCATTTCCACATTATCATTTACACTGCACATATTCAGCTTTGTACTGACAGACCTAAATCTCCTCAAGTTACTAGGAGAAGCGTCTTGGGACCTCTCGCCATCTTTCGACATCATTCTATCACTCATTTCACTTTCGTTAAGTTTGTTCACAATCTCAGAATCGAAACCGAAAACACGATCCGATTTTGCACTGCTCACGAACGGGGACTTTTCGTCTTTTTCCAGAGATGGTGATCGAGTAGCGCTGAACTTCTTAGCTCTGCTCTCTTGGTTCAAGTCACTGCCTAAATCAGCGTTGACAATCTGAGCTAGCGGCCGTGGTATAGTCGAAGTGTATTTACAGTCAAGGTTCCGCTTATGTATCCACTGTTCAGGAAGGGGTAATTTCGGTATCCCCTTAAACTCCGGAGGGGCTGTCGAGCTCGATGGCTCCGGATTTTGCCCCTGAGCTATAGTATTTTGGGTGGAATTTTGGACGATCACGATTTGGGGTGGAGGATTTTGCGGATCGTCGGCTGGCGCGCCGGCGAGGGTGGCTAGGATCTTGCGTGGGGGTATCGGGGTCACCGGGAAGGGGAGGGAGGGGTGCGTAATGCGCGGGAGTTGCGGGAGACGAGCCGGAAACGCGTCACGTACAATGTGTACCTGAAACGAAAATATAGTATTACTAATATACGACTTCAATATACTTTCGGATACCATGGCACTTTTTCGGAAATGACTCAACAATAGGTGGTTAATGAGAATTTCAGTGTGAACATTTTCGTTGCTTTTGGCCTTCTGAAAACTGTTGGCATGGAACGTTCACGTTTATACTAAGAGTATGAGCAATTGATTGTTGTATGACACATACATTATTCCTTTTACAGAGAATACTAAACGTACATTCAACCCACATATAGATACAGGGGGGTGATTTGTTACTTATTGAGCAACCGCCCCTTTATTTCTCACCAGACAGAGCTGCAAGCACCCACATTTAATCGGTGAAGAGGCGAGCTTATATAGCCGGGTATAAATTCACAATTCACGTGGGATTGTTCAGATTGAATATGTATGCGCGAGCTGAGAACCGAATTTCAGTTTCACAGTGTAAATTATTTATTTATTTTACAGTCAAAGTACACATTACAAAGACATTCTCTGCCAGTCAACCTCATCGATGCAGAGATGAGCGAAATAGGTGGCATTGAATATATTTCGAACTTTGATAAAACCCATTTTTGTATTACACACATGAATAGTAATATTAATTTAATTTATCATCTAATTTCAATTAAACATGAGAACTAAATATCGTTAACCGGTGTTCAAAATTAGCAACGCTAGAGTTTCTTGCAGTTCTTTTCTGACAACATTTCTGGCGGTAGAGTGAACAAACTCACTGAATATAAATAATGTATAGTATTTCATGGATTCAATAAATTTTTATGGGATAGTACATCACTATATAGTATAAAACAAAGTCGCTGTCGCTGTCTGTCCGTCCCTATGTATGCTTAAATCTTCAAAACTACGCAACGGATTTTGAAGCGCTTTTTTTTAATAGATAAAGTGATTCAAGAGGAAGGTTTATATGTATGATACATGCATAATATTGATTGATTGTATACCTTGGCGGAAAAATATTATTAAGCCATGGATAACACCTGGCCTCATAAGATGCATGAGAAATCGAGATAAGTTACATCAAAAAGCCAAATCCTCCCCTAATGATGACACGAAAAAATTAATATACTGTAGGTATCGGAATTTTTGCAATAAATTATTAAAAAATATAAAAAGATGTTATGAAAAAGAGCAAATTACTAAAGCTGGTAATGATAACAAAAAACTATGGCAAGCAATAAAAAATATAACACACAGTGCAAAACCTAAAATATTTCCGAAAGAACTTCTCTCTTTGTCCGCAGATCCCCTGTCATCATTAGATAAAGTAAATAATTACTTCACAAACGTAGGGAAAAATATAGCCGAAAAAATTCAAACTAAAGTAGTTATGGGGTCTCCTAACAATTTATTCCCAATTAATACCAAATGTGACTCCTTTGTGCTTCTTGGTACAGATGAGGAAGAGGTAAATCAACTTATCACATGTTTAAAAAATCAATGTTCTGTAGGAATCGACAAGATTCCAAATAGATTATTAAAAGAGTTTAAAACATTCCTGGTGCCACCACTGACATATATATTTAATAGTTGCCTACAGTATGGTGTCTTCCCTGGAGTTCTAAAGAAATCGGTAATTACACCCATACATAAGAGTGGAAATAAAGACATTATAAATAATTATAGACCAATATCAATTTTACCTTCTATTTCTAAAATTCTAGAGAAAATTTTGAATAATAGATTGATAAAATATTTAGAAAACAATAACTTGTTGTCCGATAATCAGTTCGGTTTTCGGAACGGCAAAAGTACTAGCGACGCGGTTCTTTCCTTAACTAACTTTATATCTAGTAATTTAGACAGTAGCAAAAAATGTTTAGCAATTTTTTTAGATTTAGCAAAGGCTTTCGATGCAATTTCAATACCACTCCTTCTAAATAAATTGGAACAACTTGGAATCAGAGGTGACCAACTTAAAATATTTCAGAGCTACCTCAACGGAAGATACCAATGTGTAAAGTTGGGTACATATGTTAGTGATGATCTACCACTCTCTTATGGCGTACCTCAAGGCAGTATTCTCGGTCCAACACTCTTCCTCATCTATATCAATGATCTACTTCTAATGAAACCATTCCAAGGCAAAATTATATCATATGCAGATGATACAGCGCTTCTCTTTGCAGGTCACAGCTGGAATGTAGTTTTTGAAATGGCACAATCAGGCTTTAACGATGTGATCAGATGGCTGTATACCAATAAACTTATATTAAATTCAGATAAATCAAAATATATAACTTTTTCCATTCGGACTCGGGCTGAATTCGACAGTCAATTGCATTTAGTGGCACATGATTGCTCCTGTCTATTTACTAATTTGTGTTCATGTTCAAGATTAGAACCCGTAAATAGCATAAAATACCTAGGAGTAATTATTGATTGCAATTTAAATTATAATAAATACATACAAATGCTCACTACAAGGTTGCGTAAACTTACATACCTATTTAAAATTTTAAGACACGTCTTGGATCCTTCCCAATTAAGACAAACATATTTTGCATTGGCTCAGTCCCTAATTTTATATTGCATTACAAGTTGGGCTGGTGCACCCAAAACATCATTAAAAAAAGTTGAAATTGCTCAGAGAGCAATACTTAAGGTCTGTACATTCAAACCTTTTTTTTCCCCAACAACAGACTTATATAAACAGTTTGAAGTCCTCACTGTTCGACAATTATATATATTGAACATAATTCTAAAACAACATTCCATTTTAGAATATAGTACAATTGACAAGAGGAAGCGGAGGAAAGACATAGTTTGCACCTACAAACATCATTTTAAAACCTCTTTCTCTCGTAGATTCTTACCATTCACAGGCCCCTATATTTATAATAAGGTAAATAGAATAATAACCATCTATAGTCTCAATAAATCAAAATGTAAAAAAACAGCATCAGATTGGTTACAAAAACTTACTTATAATGAAACTGAAGACTTACTTTTAATTTCAAAATAAGATAAAATGGATAAGTGACATTATTGAATGGAGGTATAACATACATAGATCCTACGGAGTTATGATAGATACACACACCACACACACACACACCACCACACACACACACACACACACACACACCACACACACACACACCACACACACACACACCACACACACACACACCACACACACACACACCACACACACGCATGCGCACACACACACACAGCGCCCAGACGCACTCGCATGCATGCCCTATTTTAATTGATGTGTTTACTACTATTATTATTTTTTTTTTTGTTTAACTACACTTGATTAACTATGATTGATTTCGGTTTCATGTTCTAAACACAAAATGTCTACTATGGTAATTACTTACAGGAAAGCCTAACACTCCATTGTGGGGATGGGCACTGTATTCTGTAATACAAGCTTATAGCTTAGTACAGATACAGAAATTTAATTTTTCATGAAAATATGTTTGAGATATATACTTAGCAATACATGTAACTCTTATATGGAAATAAACAATTATTATTATTATTATTACCTTTTCTTACAAAAAACCTCCACGCGGGCGGAGCCGCGAGCAACATCTAGTATATTAAAAAGGTTAAGGGGACCGCCGCGCGGGGAAAATTCAAATGAGCAAGGAAATATATGGGTATATTTATAAAATACCCAATAGTTTGTCCTGACCCTGTGTTGGTCTTGCTTGTGGGCTGGTGTGTCTCGACAAGTTTCTCGGAGCGACCTCGGTGTATTGAGGATTTCAGCCTGTATGTAGCTATGCATTCCAGGATGACGTTGGAAACTGTTTTGGACCGCGACACGTCTTCTTTGTATCCTGAGTATCAACTACGAGAACAGTAGGCAGCGGCTTTGCTGTGCCCTGACATTGCAGAAGTCTATGGGCGGCGGTGACTACTTACCATCAGGTGGCCCGTCTGCTCGTCTGCCTATGTTTCGGACACGGGGCGCATAATTATGCCGTTTATTTTACTTGTGTAATTGTAGCCTTTAAGATTTACCTATGTGTTATTACTTATTTAGTTTCATGCCACCTGGTCCGGAGATCATGGCCAAATAAAATATTTTCTTTCTTCCATTCTTTCATTCTATGCCAGTAAAAAAAAACATTAGACGTGACACCCAGCTCAAAGAAAAAAAAATAGATTTCGATTCCTCGGCGCCCTCTTGTTTGACACGTTTTCTCGTAGTCCACTTACCGTGTGCGTGGCTATAACCGCGCGCGGTCGCTTGCGGCGGCGACATCGTTGCGCGAGCACCAACAGCAGGAGTGCGCCTGCCGCGAGTGCACCGCACCACCAGCCCCCCGCCCCACCCCACATCGCGCCGCCCTCACATCTGTGAAGTAACGGACATTACGTACAGACTTTCTCAATATCAACCACTCAAGTATCTGGACATATTTGGCCACACCAAACTGGCAATACTAGCCCTTATTGACGTCCGAATTAAGCGTGTTTGTAAAGTTAATGTTATGGAAATAAAGTTGATTTTGGCTTGTATTTTGACTCACTACTTATTACCTTTTTACGAACACCACCGGTGTCCACGTGAAAAAACAAGCCAAAATCAATTTCCATAATATTAACGTTACAAATATGCTTAATACGCACGTTAATAAGAGCTAGTATTGCCAGTGTTTGACTGCACAATGGTGAAGAAATAAAATCAGGTAATTATAACTACTAATGGTCGCTTACTGGCTGAGAAACTACCGTTATTCGAAAAAATATCAAATATATTTTTTTTCAATAAGGATTATTTGTTTTTTTTATTTCGTTTCAATAAGTATTATTGAGACGTATTCAATTTTAATTATCGCTTGCTTTAACTGTGAAGGAAAACACAATAAGAAAACCTGCATACCTGGGAATTCTCATACGAATTTCAATTGCAAAGGTATACAGTGAAGTCTGCCAACCTGTATTGGGCTAGTGTGATAAGCTAACCCCTCATTAGTAAAGGAGTTATGTGCACAGGAGCAGGACAAGTTTAATACAGGGCTGGTATTGTTATTACACTTCTATATTCATTGCATATTTTTTAATTAGTGGTGCCAGACAGACTTTGTCCTGCCATAAACCTCCTTCTCTGTGGACCAAATTTTAGTTGAAAAAATAAGAAAATCACATCCCGACAACAGCGCCACCTATCAGATCTAAAACTGTCCTATCTTTTAAGCTGGACCCAACTACATACATACAGAAAATTTCATTGAATTTGGTGGAATGGTTTCAAAGTCTATAACGCACATAGGTACAGACGAATTCGTTTTATTAGGTGATTAGCCTGCCAACTGTTAATATAATAGTATAATAACCAAAGAACTTACATTTGCACAGATATAAGTATGATTTCTGCAATAATACAGTCTTTTATTTTCATTATTTATCAACAACCACACAACACTTCACAAATAACATCCACCAAGTATTTTTCTGCACAAAGAGGAAAAACTCTAGCAGAACCAATTTATCTTTTATCTATACAATACACAATTTTTTAAAACAAGAAAATTTCTAAAGTTTTACGCCAATATTATAAATTGAATTAAAACTAATTTTACAGATTTTATCACAGTTGTTTTTTTTTTAAATACTTTTACAAAATAAACACAAGTGTATGCCAAAAGTGCTGCAAAACAAATGGCAGTGTCTGTCGGACCTATTATATTAATCATCAAGGGAAGCATAAAATGCTACACCATTTCAAGTTGTTACACCACTTATGATTTATAATTATGAGTCATTTTGAGAAAGGGCTTGAGTGGGCTTGTTTGCTCAGACTCTCATTATAATTCCCTGCTGATAGATATGATCTAGTAATCCACTTGATACAATTTATTGCCTTATTACCTAATAAGCAGCAGTGCCTAGTCGGGTGTTATGTTTAGACGAAAGTTGGAGGTTCAAATTACAGTAATTGGTGTAATTTCAAAGGTATGTTAAATCCATGAAAGTGGTGGACTAAGGCCTAACCCCTCTCATTAGTAGAGGACTGTCTCCATAATGGGCCTATGATAAATACAGGGCCAGTTTATAATTGTTTACACTTTACCTAATTGCATTATTATTTTATTATACTGCCTTGGTGGCACAGTTGTAATTGTGGATGCGTTACAACTGCTGTGCTGAGGTCTCGGGTTTGATCCCCAGGTTGGATTGGGTTGTTCTATTTCATCAGGAATTGTGCCTGGTATAGTGATAGGTTGGTCCCCATCATATTATGGGAACATAATAAATTTGGCAAAGTGTACTGGCTACCTCTGCACACCCCTTTGGGGATAATATGTATATAATGTATTTATTTAAATTTTTTAGTGATCAAGGAAACCAGTCATAGTTTAACAAATTACTTTTTATTTTTGCACTTGCAATCATATAGGTTTTAGACCTCCAAAACCCATTCTAATTGGTTGCTTGTCTTAATTTTGCAGTTGTGTGTATGCATTATAAATTATTTTTTAATGGCAGAAGAAAACATTTTAGGGAGTCTTGCATACCTCAGAATTCTCAATAAACATTTTGATAATAGCTGAAGATTAAGAACAATTTTTCAACCAGCATCTAAGACTATTCAAAAATGTTTATCCATTTACTTTTGTTCTGGAATCTGTTCACAACTGTCGACAACTGGTTACAAGGATAAAATTGTCTTTATTATAGATGACAGGTCATTTTATTTCGTTTAATTGGTAATTTTCACCTAACAACATTGCCAAAAGTGGCCTTTAAGACCTGATGATTATACTAAAATTGTGGTAATAAAGTCCTTTTATTACTCACAGAACACATTAAGTAACAGATAAAAATCCTATCTCACGCAAGCTTAAAGCACGATATCGAAATGATAAATGTTCACATCTATTTATGGACAACTGACACATACATTGCGACGAGGCACAAAAATCAACGTTTTCCTACGTTATTTTTATTATTATCGCGTACGTACACACTATGACCTCGTTATAAAAGCACTATCAAGGCTGTGATGTTGTGTTTGGACGATTTACAACGATATTTTGTGATTATTATAAACCTTAAAAATATCAAGATGACCACTTCGTCGTAAGCATTTCTAGAGTAAACCTCTCTGTTTTAGTTATCATAACTGTTCGATATATGCGTTAGGAGTGTTGTGGATGTGTTCAATATTATGTTAAAGCTGTGAATTGTTGAAAAATATACTTACTGTGCATTGATTTATCCTTTCATAGACTTTTAAGAAATCGCTGTTTACCATATAAATATTGCTACATGAACCAAGTGTCACAGTTTTACATCTACCAAAACACGTCACCAGCACTGCACAAGCACTTTCCTTGCGTTTTTGTTGTATTTTAACACGTTTTCAATGGAATATCTCGCCCTACGAGTTTTGACATTAGATGAATCGGCCATTTTTCTTTTAGCGACAACAAAAGCGGGGAGTGTTGCTAAGCCGATAATTTATTTCTCCACCTATTTTAATTTCCTAATAAATATTAGGTAATCATCAAAGATAAATGCCCGGATAATGCGACGATAATATAAAATATTGTGTCACTTTACGAGATTTATTGCTAATTAAGTTGAGAAATTTGCTAGATTTCTTCATAATTGCCAGAGCATCGTAGCAGAGTATTAGAAATAACTCTATCGGAAAATATCAACACTTTTAACTATTAAACTAAAATGCAACAGATTTTCCCGAATAAACAGGGATTTTTCCACTCGTTCTACACGTGAAGCTATTGTTACGGGGCGCGCTCATTGAAGCTACAAAGTGCACATGCGCGGTATACGACCTGCCGCCAATTCAGGGCACTAGGGCATCGACTGGCCCTGCCAGCCGCCTCCTAGGTCAAAACATACATAGATATAAATTTATTGAGGACAGAGGCTAGGCTTTGCCATTTTACTCATGATAAACATTGGAGTCTGTCCCTATTGTCAATCTAATATTGTTTGAATTTCCACATTTATGTGGAAATTTTAAGTACACCAGAGATATATTTTAGAAATACAAGGTGGCAATATATCAGTGCTATATACACGTACAATACCGTACACAGAAAAATAATCCATACTAATACTATAAATGCGAAAGTAACTCTGTTTGTTTGTTGGTTACCTCTTCACGATTAAACGGCTGAACGGATTGTAATGAAATGGATGGTAAGAGAATAGATTATATCCTGGAGAAGGACATAGGCTATCTTTTTTCTCAAAAAACAACCTTGAAAGGAGTCAAATAGGAGTTCAAAATTTGTAGTGGAAATCCATAATTCCTCGACTTAGGGATCTGTAAATTTCAACGTATTTCAAATATGTTTCAACGTTTTTGAAAAATCATCCCTAGAAGGGGCAAAATGAGGTTAAACTTATGGGGTATTCTTTAGATGCAATCTCAAGATTCAGACACAGCACCTGAGAGGCTGGACAATCGCTACAGATGCCTCAGTGCAGAAGACAACTCCTTGGAATGTATACTTCTGCTCCCGAATATAACCTCAACGCAGGCGGAGCCGCGAGCAACAGCTAGTTACCTATATTTATAGGAGATACCTATCTACATACGTACCTACTGTAGGTATATATTAGTGACGAAAGAAACCTATACAGTTATTTCATTGGTTTCAACAGATTTAATAAAATTTATTAGTGAATACTGAATACCATTAATGTTACATTTTTTTTAATAACACAGCGATCTATATGTACTACGTACTAGATGCAGCATCCAGAACAAACATTATGTTCCACCGAGTTGAGGTGTATACTCCACACCGACGTTAGTATGCTTCATGCCACCTACGAATGCACATCAGTTAATTTGAGTTGTTTGTAGCGATATTCCCGAACAAATCTGCCTTAAATTGATTTACAGTGAAACGGTCAATAGTATATAAGGTAAATAACATAATTTCATAACGTTTAGAACGTAATATCAATAAATATTAATTATTTTTCATTTCTGAATACGGGAAGCCTATATTTCCAAAAAAAAACATTATACAGTTTGTCCCGTTTTAGCGCGCGGAAAGTCCCGTTCGAGAGACAGTGACGGGAGTTATATCTTCCAAATACTTCTTAGTAAAATGATAGATGGCATTAGTGGGCGGACAAGGTTTTCGGAACATCTTTTGTGTTCGACAGTTCGTGTCTATAGAATATAAGTCAATGTAATAACATTAGCTTTTGATATAACATAACATTAGATCCCAAACTTCAATGGGATCTCACATATCTCTACTATCCAAGAAATTAAGTGCCGCAGCTTATGCTGTGAGAAAAATACATCAGTTGACTCATGCTAACACGGCTAGGTTAGTCTATTTTGCGTATTTCCATAGTTTGATGTGCTACGGGATTCTACTATACTGCTGACATCAATATTATTTTTACTCCCAAAAAGCGAGCTATAAGATCTATCTACTCGCTAAGTTCTAGGAGTTCTTTGAGAGAAAAATTCAAAGAAATTAATATAATGACAGTAGCATCACAATTTATATTCGCTAATTTAATGTATGTTCATAAGAATATACAACAATTTCCTAAAATTAGTGATGTCCACAGTGTAAATACTAGAAACAAAAATAACCTTGTTAGTTATAAAACAAGGCTCCACAAAATCAGCAACTCTTTCAAGGGTCTTTGTATACGCTTTTACAATAAGGTTCCCATTCATATTAAAGAACTCAATGAAAGATGTTTTAAAGCTACTATTAAGCGAAAACTAAGTAATTAAGCCTATTACAACATTTCTGAATATTTAGATGACCTAAAGGCTTGGGAATAAGTTATCCTATTACTTAGAAGAGTAGCCATTCAATTATTATTGAGAACTTTATATACTTTAAGTAAAGCCAATATATTTTATTTCTTTAAAATTGCAAACTCATATGCCTTACATGACTTTACTTCATATTTTTCTAGTATTTTAATTGTTGTATTCAGTCTGGGTATGTCATGCTCGCTAAAGTGTCTGTGCTTGCTGCGGCGCCATGTGCCAGGTCGAACTCTTCCCTGTAAAATGGTTGAGGAGGCCGATGGCTGACACATGCGTCATTACTCGTGAACGGGTGTGGCTCGTGTGGACTGGTCTGCTCAGACTGTTTCAGTAAGGACCAACTGCTTTAAGAAATCGAGATTTTCATCACTCACGATGGTCATGTGCGACACTAGGCCTTGTAATGATTTTTATTCACAATATTGCAATAAGGCAACTTAACATACATTGAGCTGCTCTAATCTAATATAATTAAACTGAAATCGTTTACTAATTGTATGACCAAATATTGTTAACCGGTGTGAAAAGAGCAACGCTAGAGTTTCTTGCCCGTTCTTATTTATCGAAACTGCATTCCGAACTGGCGGTAGAGTAAAAATTGACTGAATCTAAATTATGTATAACATTTCATGGATTCAAAAAATATTTGATTTTGATTTATTGAATCCATAGCATTATGCACGAGTTGCCTAATGCTATGCTATGCTAATGAAACTGGTTATGCCTTAGTCCATTACGCTTCTCTAACTGAGTTGTAGACCCCTTGACATGTTTTTCGGTTTTGTGTAGACCCTAATAATTTTTGAAAACATTCCAACTTCAAATGTGCACCTATTGTCTAACTGTAGCGACATGTAGAGTAAACAAGAAAATAAACACCATTTTTTTTTTAAATATACCAACTCAAATTTAAATAAACCAAAATGAATACAAACCAAAACCAAACTAAGTAACCTACTTTGTAATACATAAAAACAATAAGTAAAAAAACTGATTTTTGTGGGATGAACAAAGGTGCTTTGATAATAAATTTTCAATATTTGGCATCAATTTAGTGAGGTTTAGGTAGGAGGTGACTGGTGAGGGACCCCGTTTACATCCCACAGACCCCTAATTCTTTTGTTCGCTCTCATGGACCCCTGAGAGGTCGTCATCGACCCCTTGGGGTCGATATAGACTATTTTTGATATCATTGTTTTAGATCTATGTTTTTTTTAGTGCCTCGATAGGCAGACGAGCAGACGGGCCACCTGATGGTAAGTAGTCATCGCCGCCCATAGACTTCTGCAATACCAGGGCACAGCAAAGCCGCTGCCTACCGTAAATATATATATGTGTCGAAAGTCTTTCGTAGTTGATACGACACAAGACTCGTGGGGTCAGGACTATGTGTGTCACTGTTGGGTGTAATTATTTATTTATTTGTATTATTAGGGAAATACCTGCAATGTTATTAGTGTTTGTTATGATAAGGTTTAACTGAAGTAAAATATACCTATAAAAAATGCAATAAAAACACTTAGACACTTGAAAAAATATTGTATTTATTGATTTGTCATACTTCTTATGATTATACCAAATTATAAAAATGATATCTAAATAATGTATGACTCGCCATTGTCTTTTGCATAATATTATACTTATCAACGGTTATTGTAAAAAAAATCCCAGATATGAATTTGTTTATTGTGCAACAGTCGCTATCGTTTAAAAGGATACGCAAGCGCAATGACGTCATCGCGCTACAGTGAAATAGAATCAAATAATAATCGAATCATTGCAAAAAGGTGGTTGGTAGGTACTCAAATCGAAAGTAGGTACTTTGAATTAATTGAATAGGGTGGGAATAGTCATTGCGTCATTTGCCAGAGTCCTTGATTCTACCACCAAACAAATTAGGCTCTTCGAAGTCACTACAATTAATACACTTATATTCCGGTCTTGTTTACTAAAACCAACATCGTATGATATCATTGTAGGTCGTCATTACGTTTATCTGCAAAGTTAACGGCCAGCGTAGTCGGTTTTAGGTTATTCCTTAGGTCGATGATCTCGATGACTAAAACTCCGAGCTATTATACAACAGAGCTAGCTTAACTACCAGTTTCAATACATAATGTTAATCTTCTTCTACAGATAGTTTCCAGAAATGAGCCAATAAGAATAAAGTTTCAATGCCCCGCCATTATTTGATTGGTTTATTTTCGGGATCGATATGTGCATATGGTTTGAGATTGTTAGTTAAAATTGGCTGTAAATCAGTCTTGCGGTTGAGTTGCGTGTATCATAGTAGGTAGTGATTATTTTTATTGAAGTGAAAACTTCTTTAGGCACATTGGGCACTTTTGGGATGGGGAAAAAGCACTGAACTCGCTTGACCATCACGCTCAGATTATTTGACTTAAGCACAAGTTGAAGTTCTATAATTATTGACGAGCAATGATAAACTAAAAAAGTTACTACTTCATGGACGCTTGTTCAAAAAATAACATAGTAATTCCAAAGTCTTAAGTTTTCACTTCTGACGGTAGTCCTCGTGACTGCCTAGTGCTGTTTTATTGACTAAGATTTGTGGGTATAAATACGTACCGACGTAGTTTTTCAAACACAAATATTTCTTTTGTTTAAAACATACCTGACTCGATAAATAATATCAACCCTGTATTATACACCGTACCACGGCTGGGCACGGGCCTCCCCTGCTAATTAAGTTAGGCCTTAGTCCACCACGCTGGCCTAATGCGGATTGGTAAATTTCACATACCTTCGAAACCAAGGTGAATAAAGTATTTAAGGTTCCTCACGATGTCATTTGGGCTGGTTTTGAAATGATGACTTTCGTTTTTTTAGTCCGCACCACTCCCAACTAAACTATCGAGGCTCGATGAATTATAAATAATAAATACACCCAACAGTCACACACATAGTCCTGACCCCACACTTGGTAAAACCTGTATCGTAGGTTTCAGGATCTAAGGGGTCCCACAATAGCCAGACCCGAAACAAGTTCAGTCTGTCACACAAACATTTGTCTTGGTGCGGGAATAGAACCCACCGCTTCTCGTTTCACAGCCGACTACTCGCCCGCTGCGCCATGAAGGCCCTTAAAAAAATTATTATAGTAATCAATAAGATCGACGCATCATAGGTAAGCTAGTTCCACCTCTACCCACCCTTTCGGGAAAACGTGTGAAGTACAAAATAAAACAACACATAAAAATATCATATTATGTTGTCCGTTTGACGTCCAAAGTCCTTTTATGAGAGAGTACATCCGTTTTCTTTCCTTACACAGCCGCTAGATTTGACTCGTTTCCGCCCGCTATACGCCTTGATCGCCCTCTAGGTACCTTAACTCAAACTATAATAATCACAGAAGCCGCCATCTTTTGCTCATTGTTGCAAAGTTTTTCAAACTGTGCACACCGTTGGATAAAATTATTATAGTGCGATAATTTTTCTTAAAATTTTCGAGATTAAAGTAGAAAATTTACTTAGTAATATTTAAAAGTGATTAGTTTCCGTCCGTTTTGTTATTGGAGTTATGCAAGAAGTATCAGCAAGAAAACGGTCGAAATATGTTTTCGCCAAATGCGGGCCGTAGCAACAGCGTGCCAGACCGCGGCACCGTACGACTTGCAGTAAGATAACAAGGAATAAAGGTTTGAATTGTCTCAGCACCTGGTAAGTCAGCTTAACAACATTATAATAATAATTTTTCTGTTACCGTCACTACCAAATCTAATTTGATCACGCGACTATTTTTCTTACGTACGATATAAGATTTTCATCAAGCATCCACCTTCAGGAGGAATTGATATATTTGCCAATATGAGCGTTTTAAAGAAAGTCCTGTTCTTGACTTGTCACAATATGCAAAGATTCAATTCTTCTGATTGGAAAAGGTGCTCTTTATGCAGATATATGATGGAGATGACGCATTTTTGCGGCGCTGTCTAACGCCCCTGTGGCGCAATATTAAAATATTAAACCATAAATTTAGATGTGGAAATTTCGAGCGTGTGACTCTCCTCGCGAGGTTTACCTGCATCGTTGAAGCAAGTGTATATATGGTGAATACACGTGTAATTTGGAGGAGTCAGAGGTGTAAACTAAATTTGGGCTGAACGAGCCCGCGACTTTCGTCTGGACGATCGGTACCGCTTTTAGCTGGGCTATGGCTGCTTTTAATTATTTAGTTATTATAATTTTATTATTTTTAAAGTGGGTATACATCTACATGTATGTCTACACATACCACCATCTTTGAAATAATTTCATCCACAAAACTTGCAAATATTTGCAACAACAGTTTTGAGGACAAAAAAGGAAGAGGGGAGCATAAAAAAGGCGCCCTTAAACAGGCAAAATGCGAAAAAGACCATAAGTTACGTTTCTATCCAAACAAAGCTGTTTTGAAAATTATATCTGGGTCTCGAATTGCATTCAACTGTACACTTCTTTTAATTTTACCAACATTAAATGTCATGACTGTCTTTTAAAATTAATTCATTGGAAATTCAAAGAAGGTAAATTATTATAATCTAATAATTTTATAGCCTGGTTGTCTGACTCCTTCTTTTTATATGCGCGCTGTTTTAATAACCAAAACACACTCCGTGATCGTGCTCAAATAATATTGTAACTATTCATCGGGGGCGATCTGTGTTCACCTCGACAACAAAAACACGAAACACACGTACACACACACAGTTTGTGGCAAGACATCTGGAAGCAACGCCCTCCGGGATTATGCTCAAATAATATTGTAACTAATCACCAGGGACGATTTGTTTTCACATCGACCACAGCCAACGTCCATACCACTTTGAATACACCGGTTCTCGTCCGATCACCAAAGTCAAGCAACGTTAGGCGCGGTCAGTACTTGGATGGGTGACCGCCTGAGAACATCGCGTGATGTTACACAAGGCGCACACACAATTCGTGGCACTCTGTGGCGCAGTTGTAATGTAAACGTGCGTGTTGCTACTGCTGTGCTTGGGTTTTGGGTTCATTCCCCGGGTCGGGTAGAGTGATATTAATAATAATAAGTAACACCCAGCAGTCACACACACACGGCCCCGACCACGTTACACTAAGATGCGATTCTTGTGTTGTGGGTGTCGGGGACTGCGAAAGACATTCGATCTCACACCACCCAGACCCCGTACACAGATGTCTGTCGGTCGCACAGACATTTGTCCCGGTGTGGGAATCGAACCCACGGCCTCCCGTTTCACAGCCGGCTGCTCGCCAACTGCACCGCGGAGGCTGTTGAATATTGGCTTTTTCTATTACGAAATATCAGTATCAGTTCAGTATGGCCAGAGGCTCGCGTCTGTCACAACGTACGACGGTTATGGGTTCGGTGAAGTGTGGGTGTGCTATTGCACCTCTCGTATAACTGAATCGATCGCGTAATGTTCAGCTTAAAGGCCTTAAATCTATTGATGGCGCCGCGGAATTACGTCATTTCCATCAAAATCGCGTAACAAAATCTGAGTCATATCAGAGCCAGATATGCTACCTACTACGACCTGCCATTTGGCCAGGCAGCGGCACCGAAGTGGTTCACTTAATTGACAATGTAGGGTACCAGAATATACTCCAGTCACAGGCAAATTCTGCAATAAACTTTTTAGCCAGCCTGGGCTAGTTTATAAATTTGGGTAAATCGATCACTGCCCCGACGAGATCGATAGAATATCTGAGTATCAATTGGGGCACAGGAAACAACAGAATCCTTGCCGCAAGATACAAGATACACCAGAGCCTTCAACAGCAGGTTCAACGCCTCTTAGGGTACCTAAATGATGCAATCTTCATCACCCTCTGGGGAAGGTTGCTTTTCCATTCTTTGCAGCGTCAGAACCTCTACCACAAGAAGAAAAACCAGAGCCTGCCTACACGCCCCGCTGCCGGCAATTAGGCCCTCTAGCAGGCCAATGCCTCTAAGGGTACCTAAATTATGCGACCTTCATCACCCTCCGGGGAAGGTTGCTTTGCCATTCTCTGCAGCGTCAGAGCCTCTACCACAAGTCACAAGATACACCAGAGCCTGCCAACACGTCCCGCTGCCGGCAATTAGGCCCTCAAGCAGACTCAACGCCTCTTAGGGTACCTAAATTATGCGACCTTCATCACCCTCCGGGGAAGGTTGCATTGCCATTTTCTGCAGCGTCAGCAATTTGAAAAATACCACGCGAGCCTTCTGTATATTTCGGAATAGTCCTTGATAGATCTCAAATGGTGGCTAGAAAACATTGCTCTAGAGTCTGATACATACATAGATGCTTCCTATGACATCTATTATGACAGATGCTTCGCATAGACAATGGGGCCATTTAGTAAATTACAAAACCAGTCAGATTTATTTATATAAGAAGTGTAGTAAAAGAGCAACTTCAAATTTAGCACGGTGATTGCTACAACATCAAGAAGCAGCAGCTCTCGTACACACACCAGTGATTCTTAATGAGCGAAAACTGAAGTTGCTGTTGAAGGACTAACCGGCTCTGATGGACAAGCTCAATATTGTACTCATCTCTCACTACTTTCCGGGATTGTACAATACGGAAGCCGGCAAACTCTCACGCACGGGCTCCGAGTGGCACCTTATAAACAAGGCTACGTCAAAGTTTTTGAAACGATGGGAACACCAAGTAGCGACCTGTTCTTCGTACCAACATCGCATAACACTTATCGAACGCCTATTATCACAGGTCAGCTCCCTGATTCCCATCAATAGAGTAAATTTCGGTTGAGATCATGCTGGAGACCATAAGTCTTATGTCTCAATTGTGATTAAACAGTCACATTCAGGCTGTCAAAATAATCTAACTTCTTATTACCGAAACTCTGACAGTGAGATAAGTGCTTAGCAAATTTGTTTTCATTAAATAAATTGCCGTAGAATTCTTATGCATTTTTCAACAAAAGCGTCAGTGTGTAAAACTATTACAGATGTAAAAGTTTCAAGTAATTTTATTATAAAACGCATTACTAACAATTAGCTAATTCACGTTGCCTAAGTCATAACCAATATGAGGCTAAAGTTGGTTAAAAATTATTTTTCATAAAAAATAATTACTGAAAATTATATTTCAATATATACGGCATTGATTTTATTAGAATCAGACCGCAGGATACTTGGTTTAGCCTTGTTGCATTGTTATCCTGATAATCATCATTATCAATATTCATCAGATTATCAATATCATTACATTACATTTTATTAATCCTGTTTTTGGATCAAAGGCAATCATTTGAATACCAACATTCTGGGTTGAAATTTATGAGTTAAGGATGTAGGTTTATAGATATCCAGATGAGAACACTAGGCCAAAGTAGCTACTTTGGCTTAGGACGATAGTAAATACAACTAAAGATATATGAGGTTCTATCAAAGTTTTTCTAAAGTTCCAGTTCGGACAGCCATGCCAAATATTAATGTCGATTACGTACTTATTACGATTATTAGTTGTGGCTGGAATATATGCATTACCTGGTAACAGTAGAGCAGCCGTTTCAACCTTTAACTGGGCACAAATTATCCTAATACTGAAATCCTTACCAACGCCAATTGGAAGTAGGCATGTATCTTTAGAAAATTCTATCTGAAACTAATAGCATTTCAGAAATTCTTTCTAAATAACTTTTATCTATCTGAATAAATATCTATCGTTGTAATATGTAATTACTTATGAAAATAATTATGTGAATTCAATTGTGGCACATATATTATTACGCTTTCTATTCTCACATTGTTGCATTTAAATGTCATAAGCCGCCAGGAGATAACAAACACGTCTCTCATAAAAGGACTTTGGACGTCAAACGGACAACATAATATAAAAATTTTACCTTCCAATAAAATTTGTATTATGTTTCCTCAGACGTCCAAAGTCCAGGTAAGCTCTTCCTGGGCTTAATTAATATCATTATGAACCAAACAATGAGCAAAAGATGGCGGCTTCTGTGATTATTATAGTTTGAGTTAAGGTACCTAGAGGGCGATCAAGGCGTATAGCGGGCGGAAACGAGTCAAATCTAGCGGCTGTGTAAGGAAAGAAAACGGATGTACTCTCTCATAAAAGGACTTTGGACGTCTGAGGAAACATAATACAAATTTTATTGGAAGGTAAAATTTTTATATTTTATTATTTATGGTACTGTCATAATGTGCTTAGAATTTAACTCCATGAAGTATGCAATATTTGATAACTGTCGACTATGAAAATTATTTGGACCTGAAGTTAGCCACGAGCGGGTTTAACCAGTCATGACACATTGGCTTGCCGGTGGTGCGGAGGTGCGTTCAAATACTGGCCAGTTTCGCCGTTCTTACATGCTATTTTTAACTTAAATGTTATGGAAATAAAAAATATTTTGGCTTGTATTTTACTCCCTACTTTTTTTTTTAAATATCCTTACTAGACACGAGTGATAAGCGGTTCAAGCAGAAGTCGCCGCGCTTCCCGATGAAAAAAAACTACTGCATGATTTCAGATGGTATTGAAAACAATGATTGAAAAGCTTCGATCAACAATACAGTTGTATTGTTGATCGAAGTTGAAAAGCGATAAATCGTTTACGCTTGAAAATAAATAACGTGTGGTGTTAAAAATTATTATTTTGAAAGTAAAGGATAATGAGAAGGCGGTCGAGGGAGAACTTCAGTATGCACAAATTAAACTCAAAAGTAACTTTAATATGATTATCATTATTATTAATATGTGTTCAAAGCGGTAAGGTCAGGGTGGTTGCTGGGCAGCAAAACGACACTTTTCGCAGTATATTTTATATTTATAATAACCGGCAGAGATTCCTTACAGTTTGACGATTACAAAACAACTAACTCATCTGTCCATTATAACCAGTGTTGCCAACAACTAAACTAGCTCTCCACCAGATTCAACTAATAAACCACCAGAAAACACTAACAAAAAATTGACCTAGACACGACACCACAGAAATTTCCACTAAAAAAATATTGTTTTTTTTTTACTTAGAAAAACAATTAATATATTATAAGTTATTACTTTTTAAACCAATCTTTAATTATTTATTTTTTTATCCTGACAAGGCAAAGTGACCACACTGCACCTGGTGATAAGCGCAGTGCCGTCCAATTAGTGTCGAGAACGGAGAGACAATCTATCCCCCGCTACTTAACACAATCATACCTGCTTCTTAATACTACGCCATGGGCCAGAAGGTGAAGAAGCGGTCGAGTGTCTAGTGTCCGAGTACTCAGAAGGCTGCAAATCGGTCAAACATCGTACCCCAACTCTAGACCCCCGACAAAAACCGGATGTACACTGGCTGATCCTGGAACGCGACACACTTAGCAGGCCGGCATGATTGTGTTGAGTAGCGGGGGATAGACTGTCTCTCGCTACTTGATACTCTATCTGGACAGCACTGCGCTTACCATCAGGTGCAGTGTGGTCACTTTGCCGCGCCAGAAAAAAAATAAAAAAAACACTTGCGTGTGCCACTATGGCGGGTTTTACACCCTGTGTACGGTGGTCGCTATCCGGGCGGATATGAATATTCTACCACCAGCAATAATCACCATACATAAATGTGGGTCTTAAAGCTAAGAATGCCGAAAATTTTGTGTATATTATGGTTTAGGCATTTTTACGCATGAATACATTCGCGATATTATCACAAAACACTATGACTAAGCTGCACTGAGTGTGTGAGCAATTCTGTGTACTTCTGAGTTCGAGTTACATATTCGACGGGGAATCCCCCGCATAAAAACTGAACATTTTTATTAGTTGTCTAGTGGTCATGTTCTGATGGATCATAATACTTTATTACTGTGTACTGGGTAGGCACAGTAAAAGTATTAATCCTAAATAACTTTAAAGAATGTTAAAAAAATATATTTCAACAAGTACCTTAGTGGCTGATTAGTCGCATTTTGTGTAATTTAAAGTATTAACAGAATTTTACTAAACCACTAAAAAATCCACCAGCCACTAAAATAAATATTTCGCCACTAAATAGGAGGTTAAAACCACCAGTTTTAGTGGAAAATCCACTAACTTGGCAGCACTGATTATAACGGCCTTTTATGCATTTGGCATTGCAATATTTTTAGTGACGTCAGTGGACAAAGTTATTATTGTTACCATAAATTATTGCAATACAAATCGTACAATGATAATTAATAATTATCAATTAGTAACATAATCAATAATCAAATGAGAATTATTGTTTACATACATATTAATTACATTGGGTTCGCCGGAAGCTGACAAGCGGTTGGCGTCTTTATTTCTTATTTAATTGTTCTCTATAAAATTTAAATATAATACAGTAAATGTGTCCTAATTTTGTAGTTAGTTTATCTGCTAATAATAATTAGTCGAGCTGGTAATTCCAGGACCTATGAATCAGTCACTTATACTATGCGGCTATAGGGCTTGCCGCCATTTATCGTTCTCAGCTAACTTCAGGTCATACACTTTTGAAGCACTTTGCAGGTAGATCCTTATCTTTTTTACGTCATTGTATTAGATTAATATTAGGATTCAAGATTATGAAAATAGGTTTTTAAATAAGAATTGTTAGGAACTTATAATCATTTATTTTATTATATATATTATATTTAGATAATGTATTTCAATAAAAATAATGATCTTAATAATTAAAAATATAATGTCAGAAATTACAAACTAGCTTAATTATATGAAAAAGATATAATACTCAACTGAAATAGGTCAAATTTAATATTATTTTAATATAGTATCAATAGGTAGTTATGCATTATGCACAAGTAATGTAGAAAAAGCCTAAGACACACAGCAGTTTCAAAGTACTTTCATGCTTGTATCAACATTGTAAGGTCGCAAATTGTAAAGCCCGAGTACTGAAGCGTATTGCAACCCGCCCTTTTTCTCATTATGTGGTTCGGATTGCGATTTGCGACCGTATTACAATGTAATTTACATTGAAAGTCGCATGTTAAGTCTTTTCTATGTCTGCCACATACTAAATATTGATATTTGAAGCGACGTAAGGCAGCAAGCAGCAATATCAAATATCGTTTTATGCTATAATCAGTCATATGTTTCTACTTCGCTGCATATGTCACATACCGCACCTTAGACAAATTATTTAACTTAGAATATTTTTGTTTTGGTAAATAACACAAAATGATTCTCACCGCAAATTAGCCAAGAACATTCATTAACTGTTTTGTATTTAATCCACCTAAATGATGTGAGTTTTAAATTACACATAGATTTTAAGCCAATTCACAATTTTTTACATATTATTGTAATGAGCCTCTTTATTTAAGTAGCAGTTGACGTGGTTAATAAATAACACCCAACAGTCACACACATAGCCCCGACCCCACACAGATACGAGTCTTGTGTTGTGGGTATCAGGGACCTAGAGAGACGCACGGTCTCACAACACCCAGACCCCGGACACAAATATCTGTCTGTCACACAAACATTTGATCTGGTGTGGGAATCGAACCCACGGCCTCTTGTTTCACAGCCGGCTACTCGCCAACTGCGCCACGGAGGCTGTCAATCTGTTATCTACTAACTTTAGTTAACAGAGTTGTCGTACGGGTCTTTACAAAACTATAGCAAAAAATTTATACTTAACTAAAATATATTACTGAACACCATTGAGTAAAAAAATACTGACGATTATAAGATCTACGTACGTATTGATTGAGAGCACCCAAATTACATATCACAAAAAGAACGACTACAATGTTCAAAATTATTCTTACTTGACTGACGCTTGCACAATTCGCATGCCGTTACAGTACATATGACTATGCACAAGTCATTCCTATTGGTGCACCACATAGCTTGTAGTACATAGCATACATGCTAGGAATAACGCACAAGTAGAGGGGAATTAGAAGTGCATGCGTCTTGTGTGTCTCGACTGACTACCTTGGTGGCGCAGTTGTAATTGCGCATGCGTTACGACTGCTGTGCTGAGGTCTCGGGTTCGATCCCAGGGTCGGGTGAAGTGATATCGGATTTTTCTATCTAGAAATTCCTCAGTATTAGCCCGGAGTCTGGAATTTGTGCCCGGTATGGCGATAAGCTCGCCCCCTGTCACATTATGGGACCGAAATTCGGCGAATAGTGGGTGTACTCGTTACACCTCTGCCTACCCCTACGGGGATTACAGGCGTGAGTGTATGTGTGTGTGCGTCTTGTGTACATATAAAAAAAAATTGGTGTCTACATTTTTAAACTACGTTGCATTTCGCAATATGTTATAAATACCAATTTATTTCCCGACATTCAACCGTTGAGATCCATTTCTTTATTTTATAAAATGTATAGTAATCGCGAAATTCTAAGAACATTTGCGTTGTATCGCTTTTTATTATAAATACATTTTAATATTCGAAATTGAGAAGTGTTTATGGAATAATAAAAGCCTGATTGGTAAAAGTAAGTGAGGATATGCTAAAATACCACCAGTTTATATATTTATTCATCTCGCTGACAGTTGTCCTGCAACTGATATTTAATAGTTTTAGCACTTAATCATTTATTTTATTTTGATTTGTTTGGGAAGCTTACAGCTGTATTTACAAATTAAGTTAAATATATGCCAATTACAAGCTACCACATGTGTAATTTAGCTTTTTGTATAAATATTCAGCATAAACTTTTTTTATCCTGGCTCGGCAAAGTGCACCTGATGGTAAGCGCAGTGCCGTCCAATTAGAGTATCGAGTAGCGAGAGGTAATCTATCCCTCGCTTTCAACACAATCATGCCGACCTACTTCTTCACACTACGCCATGGGGAAGAAGGTGAAGAAGCGGTCGACGGTCTAGTGTCAGAGTACTCAGAGGGCCGCAAAACGGCCAAACATCGTACCCCAACTCTAGACCCTCGACAAAAACCGGATTACACTGGCTGATCCCGGAACGCGACACACTTGCGTGTGCCACTATGGCGGGTTTTACACCCTGTGTACGGTGGTCGCTAACCGGGCGGATATGAATATCCTACCACCAGCAAAATCATGACGTTTAGCTATTTCCCCACTAACATTATCAATTAGCAAGCGTCTTCTGTTGCATGTGCGTAGTGCAACAGTGCACGTGTCACAAGTATGTTTTGTTTCTCACAGCGCATGCATCACGAAGAGATACAGGAAGACGCAATTTGATGCCCTAAAACGTAGGTATAGATTCCCTAGGCGTGTTTAACAATGCATCGTCCATAGACAACAGCATGTTGAAAGAAAGGTATAGAGCAGCCGCGGACGTCCCGTGCCATATGTCATGCGAGTCGAAGAAACGGAGGCTGGAACACGGCGCGTTGTGGCGGCGGGAGTGGGCCGGTGTTTCCTGGGGACCATCACAATGAAATGAAATGCAATCGTTTATTATATACTTGCTGTTGCTCGCGGCTCCGCTCGCGTGGAGGTCATATTTGGGAGAAAAAGTATACAATACAAAATACCAATTTTCATGCGTTTAACTTCAAACATGACGGATTTTTCATACAAACTTTCTTCCTCTATTTTACCCCCTCAGGGGCGGAATTTCCAAAAATCCTGTAACATACATTTTTTTTTATATTTTTAACTAAAACGCGAAATATTAACTTTCATGCGTTTAACTTCAAAAATGACGCATTTTCATATAAACTATCATCCCCTATTTTAGGTGTGGTATTTTCAAAAACCCTTCCTTAGTGGTTGCCTACGTCATAAAAGGTACCTACTGTCAAAATTTCAAGTCTAACCCCAGCCGTTTAGGCTGTGCGTTGATCGATCAGTCAGTCAGTCAGTCAGTCAGTTTCTTCTTTTATATATACAGATTTTACTATCTGGGTTCCCTATTGAAAACCAGCGCTGCAGTACGGGTTAGCTTGTACTGCAGCATGTAGCTGAATAGGGCCTCCCATTGTTGGTTCGTTTATTATTGTAATATATATTTTTTTACATATGTCATTTCTTGTTTACATTCCAACAATAAAAAGTATTTTCTTTCTATTAATCATGTAGGCAATTACATAACTCTTATGACAAGTCAGTACATTACAAAGGAAAAGAAATTAAATCAATTTACAGAAAGCATATCAGCTTTTGTATCATTGTCTTAATTTCTAAATAGCTGGACAGACATTCCAAACATAAATGCAAATGGCGTAGCATTTACTCGGGGTGGGGCAAAAGTAAAATAAACTAGGATACAATGTAGTAGGAATAAATGTCTTGTTAAGTTTCCTTCCTTATTTCAATAAAAACCTGCAAAGGTTCTGGCAAAAAATGGTTAAAATTTTTATTCTATTTTGTGTTTCCAGAATCCTCTGCATAGATACTGCAATATGTCGCGCCTTCATTCGGAATTTTATTAAACAAATATTTTTTTTTTTGTAAAATGGATATAATGTTACACAGTGTTCAATAGTGTTCAAAATGAAACACAGTGTTCTAAAGTGTTACAAAATGTTCTAAAGTGTTACAAAATGTTACACAATGTTCTATAGTGTTACTTAATGTTATAATATGTTGCAATAATATTTGAACTAACTCCCACTTACCGACCACTTAGTCCTCGAGTCCAAAAAGAACCTGAGAGCCGTGAACCAGGCCACGTGAGCGGTGATCACATACGCCCAGGTGTGGAGCAGAATCCTCTCCCGATGCACCAGCTTCATGACGACGTAGAACATGGTGTACAAGATCGCGTTCCCCATCAGGATCGCGAGCAGTTGACGGGCGAAGTCCTTGTTATGCTCCCACGTGCTGGAAATATTATATTCTTCATGAAGCTCACGATAAATACACATCAGTACACAGAGATTGGTGGTAAAAATTCATACTAATACTATAAATGCGAAAATTACCATCAGGTGCAGTGTGGCCACTTTGCCGCACCAGAATAAAAAAAAAGTAACTGTATGAATTTTGTTTGTTTATATGTTTATTTGTTACCTTTTCACGACTAAACGGCTGACCGTATTGTGATGAAATTGGCAAGGAGATAGATTATACCCTGGAGAGTGACATAGGCTCTTTTTTCTCAAAAATCAATCTTGAAAGGGGGCAAATAGGAGTTCAAAATTTGTATGAGAAATTCATAATTCCTCAAGTTAGGGATCTGAAAATTCATATTTAGGCTTTTAGTAGGAAATAAAGAAATATGTGTCTCCATGTTTTATACCTCTTCTTTCCAAAATGACTACCAGGCGGGCGAAGCAACTTGCAAAACCTAGTCACTCCGTATAAGGAAAAATGTGTGTTGACACTCACTCATAGATAGCATAGGACCAGTTGGCAAGGTTGGCGACGGCGAGTAGTAACGCGCGCGCTCCGAGCGTCGGCACTAGCGCGCGCCATCCGTACGTGCGTAGCATCTCACACGCGCGGCGCAGTACGGACAACTCTGCGGAGTCAAGGACGAAATACATCGATGTAAAGTATCGATACATCGAATCAGTCCGATATGTAAGGGTACTTTTTAATACAATCATTTATTCAATGACTGCCGGCATAATATACATATTAGGTATACTTTAGATTTTAGTGAAAATATTGCGGGTCACTTACAAAATATTTGCGGGTGGATTGACAAATTGTAGACTCAGTGGGGAAAGATTTGTTATAAAAAGGAACACCTCAACGCCGCGGGGCAGTCTACACGAAACTAGCGGGAGTGTAGCTCGGTTTTAATCAGTGTGCGTACAGTCGTTTTCTGTGTAGTTTGTGTTTAATCGATTATGGCTAATAGATATAATATCGTTCATTCATCAACATCGAGTACACATCGATGTTTTTTATTCGATGCATCGAAGAGACAAACCTGCTAGGAAAGACAAACTCCTCATCGCGATCTATGGAAAACTAATTTTATCCTTCGAAGATAAAATTAATTTTCCATATTTGACGAGTCTTTTTCCATCCACAAATATTAGTTTCTGTTCTGGGTGTTGTGGACCGTAGTCCCTAGTTCTTGATACCCACGATACAGGTTTAAGGAGAAGTCAAGTTTAAGTGTGTACATTTATAATGTATACTAACCCATTGTAAATTTTCCCGCATAGTATATCTTGAGCGTGAAGATGAAACACGTGAACAGATGTAGTATAGTGAAAAGAACAGAGAAATACATGCTCGGGTAAAGGATTCCGAACAAACCTGAAAATAAAAATCATAGATGTTTATCACGCCATATTGGATTCTTTCGATGAGTTAGAGTTAGCCAGTGTATATCCAATTACTTCAGAAAGGACAACTGAAGTGCATTTTTAATAAATGGGCGAGAATTATAATATTAACATTTTAATTATAATAATTCGTTTCTTTAATGTATTGTCAGCGTATATATGTTGAAAAACAAAGTACTGGGTTCAAATATGTTGTGATTGTACATCACAGCTTGTGTTCGAATTTGTTGTGCATTAATAGAAAATAGCAGCGATAGCCTAGTTGGTTGCGGTAGGGACTGCCAAGACGAAAGTCGTATGTTCGGTATGTGTGTATTAAATGTTAATTATCGCTTGCTTTAACGGTGAAAGAAAACATCGTGAGGAAACCTGCATACCTGAGAATTCTTATAAGAATTTCGAAGGTATGTGAAGTCTACCAACCCGCATTAGGCCAGCGTGGTGGACTAAGGCCTAACCCCTCTCACTAGTAGAGGAGGCCCGTGCCCAGCAGTGGGACAATGTTTAATACAGGGCTAGTATTATAATAGAAAATTCAAGTATGTTTGAATTGCTTAATATGTATATGTAGAGTGCACATAGCATTGTCTCTCTCTCTCACACACACACACACACACACACACACACACAAACACACGCACACACACAAAGTTAACATAAAAACACGTTGAGTTTCATACTCACCAATGGTCATAATAAGTGCCAACACCATAAAAGTGGAATGCGCGCTCGGTATGATGTCAGAATGTCTGTTTTGGTACAATTTCAACATCACCAAAACAGCTATCACGTACATGAAAGATGAGTCTGGAAAAAAGGAATTTTCTAGTGTGGCTTGCTACGTTAGCCCCACGTTGGGCGCCACTTTAAAGTGTTCCGTATTTACAAAACTAGTTTATTGTTCAAATAATTACAGAACTGTACACACGTTAATCTACTAAAGGTGTATATTAACGCTACACCATAAGTGTTACAATTTCATAATATAACTCCCCCAATTATAAATAATAAACACCCAACGGTAGGCAGCTGCTTTGCTGTGCCCTGGCATTACAGAAGTCTATGGGCGGCGGTGACTACTTACCATCAGGTGGCCCGTCAGCTCGTCTGCCTATCAAGGCACTAAAAAAAAAACCAACAGTCACACAAAAAATCTTGACCCCACACTAGGTCCCGTTATGTTTGTATCAACTACGAGAGACTACGGTCCCACAACACCCAGATCCGAAACAAAAATCTGTGTCACCCAAACATTTGTTTCAGTGCATGAATTGAACTCACGGCCTCTCGTTTCGGTAGTTTTCAGTCACTTTTTGAATTAGTCTATTCGATAAGTTACACCCATTATCGAAACTGACAGACAGATATTTTGTTTTGGGTCTGGGTGTTGTGGTGTGGTAGTCCCTCGAAGTTCTTGCCACGATACAGGTTTTACCTAGTGTGGGGTTAGAACTATGTGTGTGACTGTTGGGTCTATGTGTGTATGTATTTTATTATATTATTTGTATACACTAACATGGTGTAGACTACTGAGCGCCAGGTCGCAGTGTGCAGAAAGGAACCGAATGCCAGACATCCCTATCCTCTAGATATTGTTGAACATTATAATAGCCCCTGTCCGTAAGAACACGTTTAATATGAGCCTTAAACATTTTATTGGGCAAATCAATTACATTATTGGGGATTTTATTATAAAACTTAACACAGTTACCCATTAGAGACTTTTTAGATCTTACTACTCTTAAGGAGGGTACTGTAAGTTTGTTTCTATTTCTAGTATTAATGTTGTGAATTTAACTATTTTTACAGAATTTACTTATCTTATTACGAACGTACATGATATTTTGATAGATGTGTTGATACCCACGATACAGGACCTAGTGTGGGGTCAGAACTATTATGACTATTGGGTGTTCAAATCATTTTTTATTCTGTTGTTCGCAAAAGGGTTTTTTAATAGCACATCAAATTATGTAAAAAATAGTACTTACCAAACTGAAAGTTCATCTTATTGGGACATAAATGGTAGCATCCTGACAGTACACCTTCCATGAGTAGAGCGAGTCCCATCGAGTACAGGAGACCGTAATGTTGTGGTATGCCCATATCCTGTACAAGAAATCATTTTCAATAAGTGTTATTTTGACAATCTTTTTTATTTACACACTTTTATAACGGTATAGGTAAAATAATATAATGCGAAGTTTGGCTATAATTAAAACACGGCGACGCAAAAATGGCTTTTTAAACCACGAAAAATTTGCTCTTTAAAAACACAGTTAGGCAAAATGGCTCCAGTTAGAAAGTTAGTTAGGCTTCACAAAACACCTCAAACATGGCTTTTTGAAAACATAGTCAGGCAAATTGTAAATTGCTTTTAGCTCCAATTAAAAACTCCAACAAAAATGGCTTCATAAAACACGAAAATATTGGCTTCGATTAAAAACATGCATTTGGAAAAATTCACATTATATAACGATAAAAAAGAAAATAAAAGCATAATACTAAGATAAGCTAAATAAATAACAAGCATAAAGGTCACAGTTCATTAGAGCCACCCGGCACCCGACCCGTACCGCCTCGTCTCTCGGCGTCCACTCGATGTCGGCAGGAGGTCCACGGGTGGACGCCGCGTTATCACTAGTAAATGTCGCGACTTATGGGGCTTGTGCGTTGGCAATGCGCAGCAACGCAAGGCAAGTTGTCACCTAGTGGTCAACTCGCCGTCCGCGCGTGGATGGCTTACGACCGAGGCGATCCGGTGACGCTACGGAGTTGATGTAGTGAGCGCATATCCAGAAAGGTCCATATAAAGAATACTAACCGCAAGAGTCGAGGCGGTGCGGGTCGGGTGCCGGGTGGCTCTAATGAGCTGTAACCTTAAACCGTTCGAGAAATTGAAGAAATAATATCAATACATTGTAATAAAGCATAAAAATAGCATTGACATGCCTATTGCCTTAATAACTCACGTGAGGATACGCCTTCCTCTTCACCTGCCGCACCCTGACTTGCAGCATGAAGACCAGCCCCAGTAGCACGTACCCGATGTTAGAGTACACATGGTTGAAGTCAGACAGGAAGCCCAGCGGGTGGGCGCAGAGGAAATTGTAGTAGCACAGATCCTGGTCACCGGTTTGGAATACCAGCTGTGAAGTAAGATAGTAAAATTACCAGCCCTGTATAAACCCACAGCTGGGCACGGGTCTCTAATTGATAGACCTTAGTCCACCACGGTTGCGGATTGATAAACTTAACATTGAAAATGAAAATGATAAATATTTATTAAAATATACATCTCTTAACAATATTACAACATATAAGATCACACAGAATAAATTTAAATAAGTTGTAAATTAGCCCGATGCTCTAAGATGTATGACCGTGGTCCCCCACTAGCCATGCCTGTATCGGGGGTATGATGTTTGAAATTTGAAGCATTCGAAATTCTTATGAGAATTCTCAAGTTCCCTCATGATTGTTTCCTTCACCGTTAAAGCAAGCGATAATTAACAATGAATACACACTTTAGAAAAGTCAGAGGTGTATGCCATTTGCGCTGGTTTCGAACCCGCGACTTTCAGTTGCCACTCTACCAATCCAAACTATGCTATCTCTGTATATAAATGTAATGGAAATAACTAATTGTTATAGCGTTATAACGAATCTCTATTTTCATAACGCTATTATTTTAAACTGTTTAGTATATCCTGCTTTTGTGTGGTCAAATTTAGTAAGTTTTAATATAATAGTAGGTAATAGTAATATACCTACGAGTCACATAGTTTTGACCCCACACTAGATCAAACCTGTATTTTGGGTATCAAGAAATATAAGAGACTTTTAACACCCAGACCCGGAACAAATATCTATCTGTCACAAACATTTGTCTCGGTGTGGGAATCGAACCCACGGCCTTTCGTTTCACAACTGGCTGCTCCTTGTGCGCCACAGAGACTGTTAAAACAAAACTTGGTACATATTTCATTACTCGATTGTATAGTTGCCACTGTATATATGCAAAAAGAGCTATAAATAAATAAATAACACCCAACAGTCACACACATAGCCCCGATCCCACACAAGGTACGAGTCTTGTGTTGTGGGTATCAGGGACTACGAGAGACTATCGGTCTCACAAAACCCAGACCCCGGACACAATATCTGTCTGTTACACAAACATTTGTCCCGGTGCGGGAATCGAACCCACGGCCTCTCGTTTCACAGCCGGCTACTGGCCTACTGCGCCACGGAGGCTGTCTAGAACTTTACGAACCTTTAAAGAAGACAGCCACCGTGGTGCAGTAAATGAGTAGCCGGGTGTAAGACAAGGCCGCGGGTTTGATCCCAGCGTCAGTATTTGATCCACAACGTTTCACGTGTGTGTGTTGTGTGTAGTCCCTCATAGTCCTTTATACCCACATTACATTTTGTCGGGGTCTAGAGTTGGTGTACGATGTTCTGAGTACTCTGACACTAGACCATCGCTTCTTAACTTTCTTGCCCATGGCGTAGTGTGAAGAAGCAGGCCGGTATGATTGTGTTGAGTAGCGAGGTATAGATTGTCTCTCGTTACTCATTACTCTAACTAGACTGCGCTTACCATCTGATGCAGTGTGGACACATTACCGTGCCAAGATAAAAATATATAAATACATGACCTAGTGTGGGGTCAGGACCATTCATGACTATAGGGTGTCCTTTTTCTTCCTGAAAACTACTTTGTGGCCAATTTGCCGCGCCAGAATAAAAAAAAAAAACTTACTCCTTGATAAGTGAACAGCAATTGTACCACGGGCAAAGCATACACCACGGCGACAGTCAGCGCACCCCAGAAATATCTGCAATATAAATATATACAGAATGTTGCAAAAGGGGGGTACTAATGAAAGCACCATGTATATAGTTGGTAACTGACCACTATCAATACGAAGTATTCCCTCGAGTCATCAATTTTATATTTTTTTTTTTAGGAATGCTTACAGACTAATAACAGTAACGAATAAAATCAATGATATAAATTAATAGCTAATTAAAAACCTCAACTGATTTACAGCCATATAGCTGTTGCTCGCGGCTCCGCCCGCGTGGAGGTCATGTTTGGGAGAAAAAGTATACAATACAAAATACCAATTTTCATGCGTCACTTAAAAATGACGGATTTTCATACAAACTTTCATCCCCTATTTTACCCCGTTAGGGGTCGTATTTCCAAAAACCCTTCCTTAGTGGATGCCTACGCCATAAAAGGTACCTACTGTCAAAATTTCAAGTCTTTAACCCCAGCCGTAGTGGCTGTGCGTTGATCGATCAGTCAGTCAGTTTCTTCTTTTATATATACAGATTGGCACCTCTTACTATATACTTACATACATATTTCAGTGTGAGCTATGTGTTGAAAAATATTCTGTGAGTACATGTTTAACCTTTTGTATTTTATTACAAAACAAGTTCACACTCAAGTTCGAATGCAGTCCATTGGAACTATTGGAGCTACGTATTAAAAATGCATTATGTCTATATTTGGTATTTGTAGAAGATGTGTACAGCAAAGGCTTTTGCCTAAAGCATAACATATATTTATTGAAGAAACATAAATTAAAACAAACCAAAATAAAATCTTATAATTTAAACTTTAAATCATCTATTTGAACTAGCTCGTAATATAAAAGAGACTTTACTAACCTGTTAGATCTCCTGGCAAGAGTATCAGGGGGTGCCTGACTTAATCTGCCCACAGTCAGGGGCGAAACGCATGCCCAAGCATCTTCTGTAAATAGGATAAATACAGACTGAATACTGGTGGTAAGATATTCATATCCGACCGGTTAGCGACCACAGTACACAGGGTATAAAACCCGCCATAGTGGCACAAACGTGTGTCGCGTTCCGGGATCAGCCACATCCGGTTTTTGTCAGGGGTCTAGAGTTGGGGTACGATGTTTGGCCGATTTGCGGCCTTCTGACACTAGACCCTCGACCGCTTCTTCACCTTCTTGCCCATGGCGTAGTGTGAAGAAGTAGGCCGGCATGATTGTGTTGAGTAGCGGGGATAGATTGTCTCTCGCTACTCGATACTCTAATTGGACGGCACTGCGCTTACAATCAGGTGCAGTGTAGTCACTTTTCCGTGCCATTATAAAAATAAACATTTTTTTGAAGAGTTACAGGAGAGATTGAGTTTTATTTTAATAAAAAAAAACACTATGTAAATATGACGCTTAAATCAAATAGCCCACCAACCGTATAAAAATTAAAGGAATTGATTGGAGTACTTGCTTTTCAACCCATCAACTAAAATCACGGTATATAATTTTATAATCACTACTCACCCACAGTATAATTGTGGACAGGTTTCGCGCTCGGGCCAGGCTCGGCGTACCTGTCTGACGAAAGTAGAACTTCTTAAATCAGTTTTGATAATGGACCAAATACCTAATAAGAATTTTTATATGTCCCACATGTGAAAAGCTCGAATTTTAATCAAAATCGTACCATAACCAGTCATGTAGCAACGGCACGCCGGCGAGCCGACGACAAATGCTGGCAACCTCGCCTTTCTTACATGCGATTTTTTACTTTAATGTTATGTAAATAAAATTGATTTTGGATTATTTTTACTCCCTACTTTAGATATTTCATAGCAAAAAGAGCTTACATTGTGCATATTATATAACTTTGTGTAATTTATAACACTATATAACATCAAAGAACATTTTATAACTTTAATTAACATTTTATAATAATAGCAAAACCGAGCAGTAATCTGGTCAGATAAGTGAAGCCAAACTGGGCTGAACCTAGCGAACAAGCAAATTAGTAGCTTGATGGTAACTGAACTCCATGAATGAATGCATTTTTTAATTAAGTCCGCCTATGTACCTTGTATATAAAGATTAAAAAAAACTCCACCACCCATCGGTGAGTCACAGACATTAATGGAAAGGAATTGCCCCGGCGGCATAGCATTATTATTGGGCTTGAATATTAATTAATTTCACAGAACTGCTGTAGCCGTGTCGTAAATGAAAAACTAAACCTTTTTATTTACTACACCCTGTCTAATCATGTACAATATGACAGAGCCGGCCTACGGTTGAGTATACTACTATTCGATAGGCAGCGGCTCTGCTGTGCCCTGACATTGCAGAAGTCTGTGGGCGGCGGTGACTACTTACCATCAGGTGGCCCGTCTGCTCGTCTGCCTACAGTTCTACCACTTACCAACTTCATCATCGTCCAAGATGGGTTGCGTCACGCTCGACCCCGGCTCCTCGTAACCTCCTGATGTCGGTGCTTCCTCTTCTACTAGCACAACTACATCTTCTGAATACAAAACACACTAGTTTCATTATCCATCAAGGATTAGTAGATTTAAATAATCCAAAAAATGCTGCGTAGTGTCATGGTAGCCTGATTATTAAATAAATACGAATTTATCCATGACAAATGACGCAATGAATGTGACATGTGTGTCGTGTACAACGACACGTGTGACATATGAATGTCAAAAATGACATTAATGGCCACGGTATTAAATATTAATAGTATCTACAAATATGTAATTGACATAATTTTCAATAGTGACATAATAAATACAAAATGTGTCATTTTCAATTGTTAAGGTGTCAAAGGTTGACATTTGCAAAATCACCGAACTTATTGAAATTTGAGTCGTATAGAACCGAAGTCGGCAAAGTAGGTAGTTGGGCAAAGATGAAAAAATATATGGCAATATAGGAAATAAAAATCGACGTAATTTCAAAGGTGACATAAATACGTGTCAAAGATGATATAAATACGTGTCAACGATGACATAAATACGTGTCAACGATAACATAAATACGTGTCAAAAGTGACTTAAATACGCGTCAAAGGTGACATCCATACGTGTCAAAGCTAACATAAATGTCGAAAGTGACATAAATACGTGTCAAAGGTGACATAAATATGTGTCATAGGTGACATAAATATATGAGACGCGTCATCTATAAATGGTAATAGCCCGCCTACCGGAGCACCTGCATGTGCAGTGCAGCAGCGTGGCGCCGACGAACGCGGCCACCAGCACCACCAGCGCCAGCGTCACCAGCACGCCCTGAACGTACTCCTCGTACGATATGGTCGCCACCACTTTGAACCTGCGACCAAACAGTCGTACTTTTACAACCTTGTAAGCGGTAAAACCCCGCCGTATTAAGTACTACGTTAGCTAGTAATACAAATAAATAATACCCAACAGTCACACATATAGCCCTGATCCCACACTAAGATACCAGTCTTGTGTGGTGAGTCTCAGGGGCTACGAGAGACAAATATCTGTCTGTCACACAAACATTTGTCCCGGTGTGGGAATCGAACCCACGGCCTCTTATTTCACAGCCGGCTTCTCGTCAACTGCGCCACGGAGGCTTACTAATTAGGTAAGTACAATACCCCCTTCACCATAAGGGCATACGGGGCCCGTGTCGAGGGTGCCCCGAAATGTCAATATATTTCCTTATATTATACATTCTTGTTCTATTTTTTGTAGATACACTTGTAGTTCCACTCGCAATGCGGAATGACCTTAGTGTCCTAGGTATGGATATCCGCTGCGATCTTAATCCAAGGAGTCAAATCGAGGGCGTAATATCCGCCACTTCACGCAGGGTCGGAATCCTGAACAGGGTGCGGCGGTTTTTCACGCCCGGTCAGTTCTACCGCTTATATAAAGCTCAAGTGCGGCCGGGAATGGAATACTGCTCGCACCTCTGGGACGGTTCCGCAAGGTACCTTCTCGATGCCTTGGATGGGTTGCAGCGGCGGGCCATCCGCATTGTGAATGATGCAGACGTGAGTAACAGCCTGGAGCCGCTACAGCTGCGTAGGGATATTTCCTCGCTTAGCGTGTTCTACCGTCTGTATCATGGCGAATGCTCTGAAGAATTGTTTGATCCTATCCCATCCTCTCCCTTCCATACCAGAACCACGCGTACTGGATTGCGGAACCACAGCTTCGTGGTGTCTACTACCCCGGCCCGAACCAAGAGGTTCGCAAATTCGTATTTTTGCCGCACCATCAAGCTGTGGAACAGTTTGCCAGCTAGCGTTTTACCTCCGTCCTATGATCCTATGATACATGATCCATGTGAAGAAGCTAAACAGCAGGCCGGCATGATTGTGTTGAGTAGCGGGGGATAGACCGTCTCTCGCTACTTGATACTCTATCTGGACGGCACTGCGCTTACCATCAGGTGCAGTGTGGTAACTTTGCCGCGCCAGAATAAAAAAAAAGATATATACCCAAAAAAATTTAGTGAATATAATACATATACTATCAATTTCTTTACTTTCCAAAAAAAGGGCCCCTAATTTCTTGTATGCCCAAGTGACAGCCGGTGGACTAAGGCCTAATAACCTAGAGCGCTGGGTTTCATGCCCGTTTTCTAGCGAAACTGCCTTCTGAACTGGTGGCAGAGTAAAAAACTGATTGAATCTAAAGAATCATCTAAATCATAATAATTTCAGCGATAACTATTTTGATTTATTTTAACCCTTTTCATTAACATACGCCTTACGAGTGACACATCTGATGTTATCATTAATGGTCTTTCGAGCCGGATCACTGACCTGAATTGCTTCAGTCGTCTGTCGGTGTCCATGACCGGTGCTTGGAGACCATCGTTTGTCTGTTTCTTGCCCGTACACGCGTCATCGCTCTCTTTCACTATGAAAACTACGTAGAAACCGTTAGGGAACATCGATTGCTGGAATAAGCAATATACAATTTAGTTTTTGTTTGAGGGAATAGCACATTGTTTTTTTTACTTCAGGCTCCGTCTATCTGTCCTTTAACCATGAAGGCTGTAAAGTCGAAACGTCAAAACTAACCTCTCATGTATCAATAGGACACCGGAACTCGGTAAAGTAATAAGTAGTGAGTAAAAATACAAGCCAAAATCTACTTTATTTCCATAACATTAACGTTACAAATACGCTTAATACGCACGTCAATAAGGACGAGTATTGACAGTTTGGCGCGGCCAAATATGTCCAGATGATACTTGAGTGGATATAGATTACTCACAGTCAACGTAATGCCTCCTTTAGTGGTCATTGTCAAATGATATCCTCCATATTGAACTTCTTTTTCATTGTCGAAAATCGGACACTGAAATAGAAAGTTTATTTAGTTGATATATAATATAAAACCTAGTAGGTAACGAGGCAGATGCGAACTAAAGCGAGACACGCATCTGGCTTCTATATTAGGGGGCGTGGAACCTTAACACTACAATTGAATTTCTTAGTGCTTCGTGTATTTTCACTAACTCGGGTCTCTGATGGATGGTGACTGATATAATTATTAAAAATAAAACACTTATTTACATTTGTTCATTTTATATATATTTTTTTTTATCGTGACTCGGCAAAGTGACCACACTGCACCTGAGAATATACTGAGAATAATATATCTGAGAATATACTCTTTATGTCATCTCATTTTCTTTTTCTTTGTTTAATAGCTTTAGTGATATCAATAAAAAAAAATAGGGATTTTGGAAATATATTTTTCTAACAGAGGAGTAAAAGGTACTGAACTATTTTGTCTTTGCCTTTTTATATATAAAGTATACTTTCTCTGCTCGCTTACAAAATAAGAAGATAAAATCTCACCGAATTATTTTGTATAGAAACCGTGGCGCATATTTCATCGTCAGACTCGATCACTACAATAACACTCTTCGGTATAGTGTAGTTAAATCTGTGAACATCAAATTCCTGTTTAAGATTATCAGCTCTGTAATATATCACTTGTGGAGAGAAGCCTCAAAAGAGGGATTAGGTCTTAGTCCATGCAGTAATGACAATCAGTAGTAATTATAATACTTAAACTTACTTCTCTCTCATATAATTTTATTTCACACTACCTGCTGTTTCCCTGCAATTTACTGTCAGTAATATTCCATGGATTCTGGTCGAATGAGAAATAGTAATATTTGGGTGAACTTGGCATCGTCGTCAATTTGACCTCCTGCAACAATACAATGCTGTTATCACCACTGTGCGTTGTCTGGCCCTGTATCATCTGTCGTCTAACGTCCATCGTCCAACTTCCAACGTCCAACGTCCAACGTCCAACGTCCAACGTCCAACGTCCAACGTCCAACGTCCAACTTCCAACGTCCAACGTCCAACGTCCAACGTCCAACGTCCAACGTCCAACGTCCAACGTCCAACGTCCAACGTCCAACGTCCAACGTCCAACGTCCAACGTCCAACGTCCAACGTCCAACGTCCAACGTCCAACGTCCAACGTCCAACGTCCAACGTCCAACGTCCAACGTCCAACGTCCAACGTCCAACGTCCAACGTCCAACGTCCAACGTCCAACGTCCAACGTCCAACGTCTAACATCCAACTTCCAGCGTTCAACGTCCAACGTCTAACATCCAACTTCCAGCGTTCAACGTCCAACGTCCAACGTCCAAAGTCCAAAGTCCAACGACCAACGACCAACGACCAACGACCAACGACCAACGTCCAACTTCCAACTTCCAACGCTCAACTTCCAACAACCAACGTCTATCATCTGTTCGATAGATTTACCTTAACGGTACGCAGCGGCTTTACTGTGCCCTGGCATTGCCGAAGTCTATGGACGGCGGTGACTACTTACCATCAGATGGCCCGTCTGCTCGTCTGCCTATCGAGGCACTAAAAAGACCCTTACTTTTAACTTTTCTACCCTTTACACTTACCTTGTTGACTTCCAAATAGAAATCCGTAACTCTCTTCAATCGGATGTACACAGACACATTTTTCGCGTCCGAAGTGGCTAAATGTATAGTTGGACTCCTCTCTTTTCTTATATCTATAAAATCGAAATCATTTAATTCTGTTAATAGAATGTACATATGATGAATAATAAATACTAAATTCATATAATTATTAAGCTAGGCAGCGCTGAGATTTCTTATATACCTCGAAGGAATGTCGACACAAAAAAAAATTGTCACTTAAATACCATACTCATTACAGGATAGGATATCTTAGTGTGTCAAAAAATTTGCCTAAATAGCTCATTATGCTACATTAAAGCTTCTTATCTTTTTTCTCCTTATATTTTGTTTTTACTTATTAGACATTTGAATTATTTAACACGTCTGTCAAAACTCTTTATTCCAGTCGTGACGTCATATTTTCGTAAACTTAGAACCTGTAAAGATAATTAATAATAACGCATTTTTAGAACTGCCTCGGTGGCGCAGTTGTAATTGCGCATGCGTTACGACTGCTATGCTGAGGTCTCGGATTCGATCCCCGGGTCGGGTAAAGTGATATTTGGTTTTTCTATTTAGAAATACTCAGTGTCAGTCCGGAGTCTGGAATCGTGCCTGGTATGGCGATAGGCTCGCCCCCTATCACATAATGGGACCGTAATAAATGCGACGAAAAGTGGGTGTACTGGTTACGCCTCTGCCTACGCCTTCGAGTATTATAGGCGTGAATTTATAAGTATGTATGCATTTTTATAAATGCTTGGATAATATAATATTGGACTACATTAAAATAGCTTCACAAATTGATTGACACTCATATTCTTAATACATTTTTCTAGGATCATTCGGACCTCTGATGTTCTATAATATTTTCATACTACAAAATTGTGACGTCACGAACAATCCGACAGTGTTTTAGATCACGTGAATGGGGAATAAAAATGAGTCCGTCACATTATCGACGCTGCAACGGATACAAAATTTCTCCTACTGTAAATTCATGTTATTAATAATCGTATCGTACCGTGTCGTATCGTATCGTATTGCAGAAAATTGTAGCTTTAGATCTGTAGCACGCATTTACTCAAACGGCATCTGTTAAAATAAAGTACTTACCAGGTCCCGCGTCGTGTGGGCATAATGTTCGGGCCATGTCATTGAACATTAAAAGCCAGTGGTTGGTCTGGATGACTAACGGCAATTCCCATGATGAGACACCTAAAAAATATATTCTATTTCTAATTAAAGGACTTGATAAAGTAACCCCACAATAAGACAATAAGATTATATATTAATGGCCGTACTTATAACATTTTCAATTACCGATTAATATAATCAAAGTTCTGTGTCTTTCACTGTTAAGTAATTTGACGTAACGAGGAAAGAGATTTTACCTTTTTGTTGTCTTGCTGTGATGAATACTGGGTAATCACTCGTAATTGTGTCATTAGTGGAGATATGTACCCGAGTTGGTAAGGCAGATGTGTTTTTCTAGAAGAAAATTATATTTTTTTAGCACAGGTTTGTGAACTACCAAGCATATTTGCTGGAACCTATTCAGCATTTTAAGACTTTAGAGATTTTTACTTCTAACAAGCACTGGCTCGCGGCAAGGAATGAGGAGCGGATTAAAAAAAAAGTAACCTATGTCTATCCTCTAGGTTATAGGTATTCTCATACTAAATCTTATCAAAATCAGTTCATTGGTTTAGCCGTGAAAACGTAACAGGCAAAAAACTTTCGACTCCTAATGCACACACATAGGAGTAACATTTTGAAAAACGCCAATACACGTGTACATTTATTTACAGCTAACAGATTTCACTTATTTTATATATATTTTATGTATAATATAGACCTGATTTCTTTCTTATGCATTCACAATATGTTAAAACAACCAAAATTACCTGCTGAAAGCAGAAAACGTAAATAATGTTATATATTTATCCTTACCTCAGAGAAATCCATGATCTGTTCCACTGAACTGTTCAGAGTCAAATTAATTATCATGTTGTATGGGTATCTGAAACAAACTTTATTGATAAATTTCTACATACAATAGGCAAATCCGGCAATTAATTGTTTCTAAAAAACATTTGTATCAGTTAGTTAGATTTGATTGTAAGGGAAACATTTTCTATGAGATCACAAAGCACAGATAAAAAAAATATATAATCAAAAAAAGTGAAATAAACCTGTTGAGAAACTGAGTAGCATCCGTATGCCGTATGTAAAACCTTTATTCATTTGGAGCCACTTAAAGTTAGACTATCTTTTGCAGAATCTTCTGTCCATTAATCAATGTGATTTAATAGATTTATATTCATCTAGATTGCTTCAACAAAACACATATATTTACTGTAGGGTGAGGATTATGTTTTGTAGGCTGTAATTATTATTCACTATCCCAAACAGCCATTTGAAATGGAAAATAATTCATTTAATTTCCATAAGAATATCCACAGTTGGTGGACTATTTGATTTAAGCGACATTTTTGCTATATTTATTTATACATATTTGGAATCAGCAAATTTTTCGACAACCTTTGAGCCTATAATTTCCAGGGTTTTTTTTCAGAGCACATTTATTTTAGAAAATACTGTTCATAAATGCATGAAAATAAGTCATAAACATGGAGTAGGTGGTTGGTGTTTATTACTTTTTTTAATTTTTTTTTAATCTTTATTAAGGGCTTTTGCACTTAGTGAATTTGTCGCCCTGGTAAAGATACATATAAATACGTACATGAACTTATAACACAGATATTATAATTTATAAATTAATTTATATAACATTCTGGCCGAATCTGTTTGAGGCTCTGCCAGAATGCTGTTACAAGCCCCCAGTTGAAGTACATTGAGTCTGCACTGACTTCGAATATCATTGGTACATACACATTCCATATGGATGTGATATATGTCATGAATCATATTACAATCAGGGCAATTAGGTGATGCAGTATTAATACAACTAAAATCAATGTAATAGTTTTTTCATAAAAAAAAACTTATAACCTATCCTGTAACTTTTCAAAAATCTTGCTTAATTCGAATAGCCTGCCAACCGTCTATATGATAATAATAAAGCCTTTCATTCAGACAAAATACTATGATCACTAAGACACATATCTTATGTTGTGGGTATCAGGGACTATGAGTACGAGAAACTTTCCGTCTCACAACACCCAGACCTGACACAAATATCTGTCTGTCACACTAACATTTGTCCCAGTGTCGGAAACGAACCCGAGAACTCTCGGCTCACATCATCTTAAATATTTGGATATATGTAGCAGATGCTTTTCTCCAGGTTATGTTAAAATGCTTTAAATAGTAAGTAAAGGCACATAATAGTTGTATATAATAATAATTCCTAAAATTCCAAACAATTTAAATATACAGGAACTACTTATTTTGTCTTGATTTATTCATTTGTGACAGGGGAATTCCCGAATCCAGACTCTGTTTATGACACAACTTTAGTAAGAATCACAATAAACAATTTCATTTCGAAGCAACAAACAAGTAGACAATGATCAACAAAGAGTGTATTTATAATATACACAGATAAAACTATCATTACTTTCAAAATATTTACTAAAAACTTACATGCCATAGTTAAAAGTCCTGTTTGGCAACAATGCTATGTTTTCCGACATGCAATTTGCCTTAACCACAATAAAAATCAATAAAATCACTTTAAGCTTCATATTTATTTAATTGTTTACGCTATGAAAATAACAGCCCACTACTCATCAATGCGAATTATAATCAATTACAAAACAGTCAACATTCGACTATCAAAGTATCAAGTGCAATATTATGACTTATCAAAGGTCTTTCGAGTGTCAAGACCGGAGAATTACCACTTCCTTTTATATTTTTACACACATTATATTCATAATAAATTTTATTTAGTTCATGTAATTTATATATTTTGTAGAGCGTTTTTACCATCTTGTTATCGTTTACGACATGTACCAGTTAATTGTGTTTTTTTTTTATAAAATGTCTTGCATGTGATGATAGCAAAGTCGCTAGAAAAAGGACCCAAAAATATTATTGCCGTCTTTTTAACAGCAGAAGAATAAGATGTCAAAATGACAGTAAGTCGTAGGTTTCTTCCTCTCGGAAAGGCAAGGGCAAGCCATACAGCCTAGTTTTCAGTAAACTTTTACTTCTCTAAACAAAATATAAAGATCTAACTAGCGAAAATATTCTTTCAAATTGAGTCCAAGATTAATATTATGCACTCAAGGAAAATTAAAATTTAACTATTTAGGTCTTATTGCTAAAGTTCTTGAGCAAGTGGGAAGTTTCTTTACATTTTTATATACACTATATTTCACATGTACTTTTAATTTGTTTTACACGCGACTAATATGAGGGCCAATGCTCTTTGATGAGGGCCTATTAGTGCGGTGAAGGTGAAATTGGGTCAGATACGAAAAAACTGTCATTTTTCTGTGCCACCTTAGAGTAGGCAACCAAAAATAAATAAAATAAAAAATACTGTAAATTTATTTATTTATTTTATTTATTTATTTACAGCATGGAAAACTTACAGCTAATAGTTACATAAAAAAAGCATCAATTTAAGTGACAAAAAGCCAATAACAAGTGAATGTGCCACACAAAGGCCACACAGTGTGTCGCAAACTTATTGTCTATGGGCATAAATAACGACAGACAAGGCTGCATGGTGGAGAACCTTTGCCTTCTCTTATATATAAAAAGCATAGATAAAAAGGGAGCATGAAATAAAAAAAAATATCTATGGGCAATCTGACATCGAGAACAAGCCAATGATTTACAAATTGAAAATGGCGTCGTTTATTCGACCAAATGAATCAAAGAGTTTATTCCTCAATTGATTTCATTAGCCACTACGCTATAATTACACAGAACGTTGACATTAAATCACAATTATTTGTTACAAAGTGTTTAAATAGTTTAATGTGAATGTGTATAGTGTTTAAATCGCACAAAAAGCGGTATGGATTCATATGTTATGTTGAATTGATAACAGCAGTGTTTACATGAATTCGGAGCGGGTTTGCTGGTTAAGATGCTGCCGACAGTGGAGGAGACGAGAGGGTACGACTTTCAGGACCCAGAGAACGCTGAAAAATGGCGTGGATTGTTCGTAAACTCTCTCCGAAAGGTTGGTCTGTGTTGTTAATAAATGTTGTGTCGTTGTGAAATATTTTAATTTTCCCTCTGAAGGCTTTTGTAACGCGTTAAATGAATACATGTTAATTATTTTCGAATAGTAAATTTGTTGTTTATCTTGTTTGGAATGTGATAGTAGTAAATATTTTGTTGTGTTCGATGCCATTCTCCTTGTAATCGAATCCAAGTCAAGGTCTCGTATCTTATCATCGTGTATCATACACAGTTTGGACAGTAAATGATTGATTTTTATTATTCGCAATGTTGTTGCATGCTTTGGATTTTGTTTTAGTCCGGTGTTTATGTTACAATAATGAATATTTGACAAATACTTTTGCATGAAAATGCTAATGAAATAGTTTAAATTTTTTTGCTTACCCAATTAATATTGTGGCCTGAGGCCATATGATGCAGATGTCTTGAAAGATAATTGTTTGAATATGTAAACATAGTTAGTTCTCAATACTCTAAGAGAAGTTACAAAATAAATTACTATTTTTATATATATATTTTTTATTTTTGAACATTGTAAATTGGGTATTCGGACAAGTGAAATTACATTAACATAATTATATTAATAATGTTTACAATGCTTTCAGCATATAATAACTTTTTATGGGCCAATGAAATCAAATGAAATGAAAACAATAAAAAAAAATGTAAAATTCACTTTTCTATAGTTATTTCTAGAGTAATTTAATTGTTACTATTATTAAGTATATTGAAGGTTGGCGGGCTATTTGATTATAGCAACATTTTTGAAAATTTATAGGAGGGACGTTTACAGATTTTTTGTTATTAGAAAAAAAAACTTCCCAAAAAAATAGATATAGAATAATAGGATCATCTAGACTAAACTATATTTTATAGAAAACACAATGGAATTAATTTACTAGTTGACAAGCTGCAAAGATTTGAGACTTGTTGTGTTAAATTAAAGTCAACATAGCTACTAATAACACTCAATAATAACACACATAGTACTGACCCTACACTCAGAATATAAGTCTTGTGTTGTAGGTATCAACTATGAGATATGAATATTACACAAACATACACCTCTGACTTTTCTTAAGTTACATGTGTATTAATTGTTAATTATCGGTTGCTTTATCTGTGAAGGAAAACATCCTGATAAAATCTGTATTCCTGTGAATTTTCTGCTTAAGTTAACACCTTTTCGTTATGATTAAAATAAAATATATATCGGTTTTTTGTTTATATCTCTACATATTATGAAACAAGGTCCTCTCGCAGCACCTGTCTGTCTAAAAATCATAAACTCAAAAACTACTGAATTTTAATGCAGTTCCCACATATAGATGAAGTAATTCAGGAGGAAAGTTTAGGTTTAATTAAATATTTGTATCAATTGAATGAAATATTACAATGAAAATATCATACCGTCTGGTACTAGGACTTAGGCTGTGACATCTAAACATGATATGCTAGTTTTTAACTGAAAAATAGAAAAAGTTATCAATTTTGCATATGATGAAATATTTAAGTTTTTTTATTTATGTATCTATATTCTTAACTTTTTAAATAATTGCAGGATTAGAAATAGAATACATCAAAAATGTAACAGGCTAGGTGTACATGCTGTGCGAAGCTGGGGCGGATCGCTAGATTTTATTATATAGTTTTAGCTTTATTGTGTTTATGTACTATAAATGATTTGCAGGTGCTGGAGCAAGTTCATCCGACTTTGAACGCAGAGGAAAGCGCCCTCGAATATGTCGAATCACTGTGTCTCCGTTTACTGGCGATGTTGTGCGCGGTGCCCACTCCACTCACAGTGCAGGTACATCACCACTTAACATCGTGAACATCGACTTAACTTTTGAAATACAAACTTAACTTGTACATATTGCCTAAACTTTGTGAACATTGAGTTAATGTATTTGGATTAATAAATAAATGTAAGAATATCTTACCAAAATACTAAATAATCAATGTGGTCTACAGTCTGAATAAAATTATATTAAGAAACATTAAATTGTATTAAACACAATTTAAAGCAATAGAGGTTCAGTTATTCACTTATTAAATTAACGTAATTTCTATTATGAACAAGTTAAAAAAAGCAGATTTTTTGGCTTCTTTCACATACAATCTTTACCATGAATTTCTGTGATTTTTCTTCACTATAAAATTCATTACTAGATCCCCAACACCTGTCATACACTAAAAGAAATATTAACTCAAAAAGTGTCATATCAATCAAGTAGGTTTAAAAAATTGTGGAAAAACAGATATTAAAAAAAACTAACGCAATTATCTACAAATTCGTGACTTTGTTTTATTTCATAGTTTTCTCTCGGTATTTGATAGTCTTAACTGGATTTCTATTATAATATAAGAAAATGTTTATAATATTAAATCGCAGTTACTATCGAGCAGTCAGATCATATCACTTCCAACCTTACAATATGGTGTTTGAATCATTAGATTCGATGAGAATTATTAAGAAGCTAAACAGTAGGAGTGGGCGTTGAATCAACGAACCGTTTTTTTTAATTGTTTTTCTACTGTTAACGAGTCAACCGTTTTCTCTTTACCACAAAACTAGTTGAATTTATCAACCTGTTTCATTCAACGACAGACCCGAACAAAACGGGCGCACGGATAAACTAGTTAAATTTATCAACCTGTTTTATTCAACGTCGTTGAATCAACGACAGACGCGAACAAAACGGGCGCACAGATACACCAGTTAAATTTATCAACCTGTTTTATTCAACCTCGTTGAATCAACGACATACGCTAACGAAACGGGACATTAACGTATAGATCTGTGGACGTTTCTGCAAACCAGTTAAAAACGTCAACTGGTTGAAAAACCAGTTGACGTTTATAAGAAACAGTTTCATTTCGTTAACGCAAATACCGCCAACGACCCACCTCTACTAAACAGCAGGCCGGCATGATTGTGTTGAGTAGCGCGGGATAGACTGTCTCTCGTTACTTGATACTCTATCTGGACGGCACTGCGCGGTGCGGTGTGGTCACTTTGCCGCGACGGAATAAAAAAAAAATTATGGATGTTATTATATTTAGAGATATATTGTTTATATTTATATCGTTCTGGCGTAAGGACGTGGAAGAACGCGTGGCGCGGACGTTCCCTACGCCCCTGGACAAGTGGGCGCTCGAAGACGCTCGGGATGCCGCCGCCTCCCGCCGCAGGAGGGCGCTGCTGCCGCTCGACAGGCTCCATCATATGCTGCAGAAGGTATGGACTACCCACAAGACAAACCCTGTACAGCTGGCTTATCTGGCTTCGATCAGGGGTTGCGCTACGTAGGATCCATAACCGTGATGATCTTGGGTCCTTTAGGCATTGTGTGAAACTACTCAGCAGGTATGATTGTATCGATTAGCGAGTATTACGGCGAGTAGGACGGTATTGCACTTACCATCAGGTGCAGTGTGGTCACTTTACCATGCCAGGATAAAAAATATACAACACAGAGGTGTAACCACTACACCCACATTCGCCGAGCTTATTACCGTCCCGTGATGTGATAGGGGGCGAGCCTATCGCCAAGCTTATCGTAATTCAAAAACCCAATATCACATATATCTTCATAATATGCTTACTTAAAAAGGAGGAAAGCTGACACTTTGGGTATCAAGTGATTCAGTGGTATTATTTTTCCAGTACATTCAACCAAAACTGTAACCAAAACTGTCTACAGTTTGGGTCTACTACTTATTTACCAAACTTTATCTCTAAAAACATGTAGTAATATTGTTTCTCATTTTAGGAGGTACTCTTATATAAAATAGACATGTCTGTGTCTATATTCATGAGCGCCATACTGGAGTATGTGAGTGCAGACATACTGAAGCTAGCTGGGAACTTTGTGAAGAAGATCTCGCAGAAGTCTGGGTATGAGACAATCACCTGCAGGGACATTAAGACTGCCATGTGTGCCGATAAGGTAAGTGTATTTTTAATTTTTATGGCCACACCATATAAATTCTTGTTTTTTTTGTATGACTTATTTTTTATTTTTTTTTAGCGAAATAAGCTTGCGTTTGACCACTATCTCGCCTGATGATAAGCAGTGTGGTATACCTATACACTCTTGACTTGAAGATACCCCGGTTATAATTTTCGGGAAATATAGACTCCAGTAAAGAGTTCCACTCTCTAGCTGTGCACATGATAAATGTACTAGCAAAACGGGTTAGGGGAATCAAATTGTGTAATTTCAAGGCACACTCGCCGAAATGTATCCGGTAAACAAACCATGGTTCCACCGTATACATTCTTCTTGTTTTTTAATTTGTGCATACATACATACATATACACTCACGCCTGTAATCCCCGAAGGGGTAGACAGAGGTGTACACTAGTACGCCCACTTTTCGCCGAATTTCGGTCCCATAATGTGATAGGGGGCGAGCCTATCGCCATACCGGGCACAGATTCCAGGCTCCGGACTGATATTGAGAATTTCTGGATAGAAAACCCAATATCACTTTACCTGACCCGGGGATCGAACCCGAGACCTCACCGCAGCAGACGTAACGCATGCGCAATTACAACTTCGCCACCGAGGCAGCAAACTTTTTAATTTGTGTGGTTCGTTTTTTTATTTTTATGGCTCCAACATATAAATTCATGTTTTTTAATTTTTATAGAGATAGGCTCGGCCTCTGTTACATTATGCGACGGTGATAAGCTCTGCGAAACGCAGGTGTATTACACCTCTACTTACCCTAACGAGGATTACAGGCGTGAGTGAATATTATGCATGGAACATTAAAGCCTAACTTCCACCACCAGGTCCTCATGGACATGTTCTACCAAGACTCTGAGCTGGCTGCAACGGATAACTCAACCACGGGGACCGAGAGACGGGGTCGTCGAGGGTCTCTCTCGTACGCCGAACTGGTCCGGGATCTCCTCACTGATGAGAAGCACTTCCTCAGGGACCTGCACCTCATCATCAGGGTGTTTAAGGATGAGCTGGAGAAGATACTGGATCGAGACAGTAGAGTAAGTAATAACCAAAGTTGATTATCGGCCTATTTCGCTACTAGGTACAATCTCTAAAATCTTGGAAAAGATTATTAATATAAGATTAGTGAAATTCTTGGAGTCACACAATCTATTATCCACGCAACAATACGGCTTTCGTAACAAACGCTCTACGGAGGATGCTGTACTAGACCTTACATCTACGATCACCGAATACACTGATAAAGGATATAAAACTCTAGGAGTCTTTATTGATCTACAAAAAGCATTCGACACGGTGTCCCTACCCATTCTGCTGAAACGATTATATAATTTAGGAATAAGAGGCACTGCCTACGCCTGGTTTGAAAGCTATTTGACTAATAGAGTACAGTGTGTTAGGGTTAATAAACATGTAAGCGATGAATTTACTTGTTCTTACGGTGTCCCTCAAGGGAGCACACTCGGCCCAACGCTATTTCTTTGTTACATTAATGAATTGTGTAAAATGGTTTTGCATGATGGCAAAATTATAATGTATGCTGACGATACAGTTTTATTTTTCCACTCAGAGTCCTGGGACAAGCTAAAGATCACTGCCGAATTAGGGCTATGTAAAGTATCACAGTGGCTAGAAAACAGCCTTCTTACATTAAATGAATTAAAAACTAAATATATATGTTTTGGAAAGACGAATGCTTCTCTCCCTAGTAATGAGTTCAATATACATGCACATGCTTACCCATGTAACTTAGAATATGATAACGCCTATAAGTCCTGTCTTTGCACTAAGCTCATGAGAGTTCATGTAATTAAGTATCTAGGGGTGTTAATTGATAACAAATTGCAATGGAGTGAGCATATAATGAGCGTTGCCAAAAGAATTCGGAAGTTTATTTATGTATTCAAAACGTTGCGCCATGTAGCAGACCAAAACTTAGTTATCAATACGTACAGGGCGCTAGGCGAATCCATCACTAATTATTGTATTTGTGCGTGGGGAGGTGCCGCCAAAACCCATTTACTTGTACTTGAACGAGCCCAACGTGCTCTATTAAAAGTTATTTTGTTCCTGTCTTTTAGACATCCTACTACGGATGTCTATAAAGAATCTAAAGTACTTAGCGTAAGAAAAATGTTTATTTACAACTGCATCGCAAGATACCACAGAGTAACAGTTCCTTTTTTACCCGTTTTAAATAAAAGAATTGACTATTGTCCAGTCCCACGTCCTAGAAGTGCCTTTGCTAAAAGACAATATTCATATTTAGCACCAACCCTATACAATAAATTAAATGTGAAGAGTAAGATAAAACAATACAAAAAACAACAACTAAAATACAAAATACATGAGTGGTTATTAGAATTAAATTACGAAGCTGTAGAAACCATAATAAAATAGCACACATACACGCACGCACCCACCCACACGCACACACACACACACACACAACACGCACACACACGCACACATTCACACGCACGCTCGCACGCATACGTACTAACAAACATCCACACACACGTAAACACACACACACACACACACACACGTACACACACGCACACACATACACAACGTTGTTTCATAATGTTTTATTAGTAAGTTTTTTTTTTTCATTCTATTGTCATTAAACTTAAGTAAAGCCAATCTCATAATGGGAAGTAACTGACTCCTGATATACAGCTACGCTAGTTTGGGAGTCAGGGACTATATTGAATTTGTACCACCATTTTTAATGTACAATAAATAAATAAATAAAATAAAAAAAAAAAAAATATACATACGATAATCAAGATGATTTTGAATATTGTCTTGTAGTCATCATACTAAGGTCTGTTAGCTGTGAATTGCGTCCAGTCAGCCAATGCAATAGGGTAGTTGACACTTTTTTTTATTATGTTGATCAACAAGTTACATTACATAAAAATGTATTTATAGAAATATTTTTATGAATCCGAACAAAAATAAGTAAATAAGACGCCATTCAAACCTGCTGGAAGGGATAATTGTCAAATGACAGTAAAAGTATGCATGATATGAGCCGTGACGTCACCTCACAGAATGTCCATTACTGTGCCGTTGTGGGAGGGAGATAGTGAGATGTTCCCACTACGCACACATTTTTGCTCATACCAATATTTAAAATTTATTTTACGAACTCATTTTTCAAGCATTTTTGATTTTATTTTCGCGAAAGGGTTTCTTTTGCGTATTATATTCGGTTGCATATCGAATAATGTACAAAATTAAACACAGGACAGTACCCTATTGTAAATAAAATAAATAAAGACCACCCAACAGTCACACACATAGCCCCAACCCCACACTAAGATACGAGTCTTGTGTCGGTAGATAAACTTAATCTTGACCTGTAAAAAGTGCCCCTAGGCCAAATTGACTAAATAAATGATTTGTGTTGTGGGTATCAGGGACTACCGGACACAAATATCTGTATGTCATACAAAAATTTGTCCTGGTGTGGGAATCGAACCCACGGTCTCTCGTTTCACAGCCGACTACTCGCCAACTGCGCCACGGAGGCTGTCTAGTGATATTGTTTATGTATATGTTCAGGAATACGTTGGTATTGTTTCAGGCGATCTCGTTAATATTCGGCAATATAGTGGACATATACGAGTTGACTGTGACGCTGCTGGGTAACCTGGAGGATGCCATGGAGATGTCGCAGGACTCGCCCACGCCATACATAGGCAGCTGTTTCGAAGGTATTCTATACTATAAATAATTTTTATGGATTTTATCAAGGTTGCCTTGCGTTATGACTGCTGTGCTAAGGTCTCGGGTTCGATCCCCGGAGCGGGTAAATTGATATTGGGTTTTTCTAGAAATTCTCTGTATTATCTTGGAGTCTGGAATTTGTGCCCGGTATGGCGATGTGCTCGCCCTCTTATCATATTATGGGACGGAAAAAAGTGGGTGTATGCCTCTGTCTACCCCTTCGCGGATTACGGGCGTGAGTGTATATGTATGTATGTTTATCAAGGTTTACATTTACTTTTTGTATATGAAAGCTTTACAGCATTCATCGTGTAACCATTCGTAGTTTTCAATGTGTTATACTGGCGGAAATGTAAGAAATCATCAGGTATTCTATTCTATTATCTGAAATGAGTCCATGATACTAAGCAACCATGACAGCAGCGATTTGAAGTTATTAAACAAACAAATGAAAGCCTCCGTTGTGTGGGTGACTAGCTGTGAAACGAGAGGCCGCGGCTTCGATCCCGACAAAATATATATATATATTTTTTTATAGTATAGTCCGACAAACGTACCAGTGGGTCACCTGATGTTAAGTTATCTTCACTGCCCATGAACATCCACAATACCGAAAGTGTCATGTGTGCGCTGTCGGCCTTAAAGGACAGGAATAGGGATTAGGGAAGGGAAGGGGGAATCTGGGCCTCCGGATATCTCACTTACCATACGAAACGCGACAGTAAACTGTTACTTTACGTTGGTTTTCTGTGAATAATGTTTACTTCTACACTAATATTTGTTTCGAGTCTCGGTATTGTTCCTAGTCTCTCGTAGTTGATACATACAGAGTCAGGACTATGTGTGTGGCTGTTGGGTGTATTCATTATTTCTTGCTTACTGATTTAATTATCATTTATATATTACATATTTATTTATTTATTAAGCAAACAGACCAGTATTTGACTTCAAACGTCAATGGTGTAAATCATTGTAGAATGTGCTGATGCTTCAATTCTACTTGTTTGATTCAAAGCACTAAGAAACATAAGTACATATTTTGGAATATTCTATTATAATTTTTTTTTATTTTTTTATTTATTACACCTAATACAGATATATGTACAGGCGGACTTAATGCCTAAGGCATTCTCTACCAGTCAACCTTTGGGTGGTGCAGAAAACAATAAAGGCAGGTGTATATAACAAGAAAAGGAAGTAGAGAAAGTGTTCATCATAATAATATATGATATACGAATACATATATAAGACTTACATACATGAATATATAGTAATACACATACAATATAGTACAAAAATAAAAATAAAATATATAACATAATTCTATATATATGTATGCTTGTATATAGAATTATGTTATATATTTTATTTTTGTACACACATATAAATATGAATACCATACTATCGTGATGACTCTGCGACACCATCCTGCGACAACTTCCTAACTCTTGTTTTGAAAGTTAGGCGTGTAGTGGCCGACCTAATTTCTAGAGGGAGCGAGTTCCAGAGGAGTATTGATTGAACAACAAAAGAAGAGTGGATAAAGTGAGAACTATGTGGTGGACATTTGAGAAGAAGACTGCTTGAAGAGCGAAGATTTCTGTCGTGGTTACTACCAAGGTATTGAAAGTGGGACGTTAGATAGGCAGGTGGAGTGGGGGACGTAAGAAAAGAGAAGAGGGTAGTGAGTGCACGCAAAGAGCGGCGCTGACGGATAGGTAACCATTTCAGTTGAGAACGATAGTATGATACATGGTCGTATTTGCGAAGGTTAAATATGAATCGAATGCAGTTATTAAGAAGTCGGTAATAATATATCAAGTTACAACAGTTCTCACGGTAATGCCCATTTATCTCGGTGCGGCAATCCAACCTGCGATCTCTCGTTTCACAGCTGGCGACTTGCCCCATGGAGATTGTTAATAAACGTTTTGATTTTGTGTTTAAGTATGTCAAAGACAAACATTTGAATTTTTTTTTTGTCACCAGATCTGGCTGAAGTGGAAGAGTTTCGTGCGTACGTCCGGTACGCTAACATCGTCACCAGAAAAGAATCCAGGGAGGCGTTACAGAACATCGTTGATGATCCAGTGGTGAGTGCACATTATCCGACTGTACAAAGAAGTACATTAGCCCTGCATCACTGTCCCACTGCTGGGTCTTTACTAATGTAATTAAACTTAATATATTAATCACTAGCTGTTGCTCGCGGCTCCGCCCGCGTGGAGGTTATTTTCGGGAGCAGAAGTATACAATCCAAGGAGTTGTCCTCTGCACTGAGGCACCTGTAGCGATTGTCCAGCCTCTCAGTTGTTGTGCCTGAATATTGAGATCGCATCTAAAGAGTACCTCATAAGTTTAACCTTACTTTGCCCCTTTCAGCCTCAAAAGCCTTAATATGAATTTTCAGATCCCTAACTTGAGGAATTATAGATTTCCCATACAAATATTGAACTCTGATTTGACCCCTTTCTAAGTTGTGTTTTGAGAAAATAGATGTCCTTCTACAGGATATAATCTATCTCCTCGCCAAATTTTATCACAATCCGGTCAGCCGTTTAGTCGTGAAAAGGTAACAACGGACTGACGGACTCACTCTCTCACTCTCTCACTCCCTCACTCCCTCACTCTCTCACTCTCTCACTCTCTCACTCCCTCACTCCCTCACTCTCTCACTCTCACTCTCTCATTCTCTCACTCTCACTATTTACTTCGTGTAAAAATGTGAAACACGTATTTCTTTATTTCCTACCAAAAGCCTAAATATGAGTTTACAGACCCCTAAGTCGAGGAATTATGGATTTCCCATACAAATTTAGACCTCCTATTTGACCCCTTTCAAGGTTGTTTTTTGAGAAAAAATATAGCCTATGTCCTTCTCCAGGATATAATCTATTCCCTTACCAAATTTCATTACAATCCGTTCAGCCGTTTAGTCGTGAAGAGGTAACAAACAAACAAACAAACAGAGTTACTTTCGCATTTATAGTATTAGTATGGATTGTATGACCAAATATAAGCGGTATTCGAAAAGAGCAACGCTAGAGTTTTTGCCCGTTCTCTAGTGAAACTGCATTACTGGCGGTGGAGTGAAAAAGATTCAATAAATATTTGATTTCAATTAGATTTTAGTCCACCACGCTGGCCTAATACGGGTTGGTATACTTCAAATACCTTTGAAATTCTTATGAAAATTCTGAGGTATTCAGGTTTCCTCACGATGTTTTCCTTCACCGATAATTAAGATTTAATACACACGTAATATCAGAAACGTCAGAGGTGTATGCCATTTGGGTTTCGAACATACCACTTTCGTGTTGACAGTCCGTACAACTAGGCTATCGCTTGTTACCGTATCAATAGTTTAACAGTTAATACAGTTGTGAACACAGTCTATAATTTCAGCTGTCTGAACGTCTGGACACAGCGGGCCACGGCTTCCGGTTGGCGGTGAAGTATTACCTGCCCAAATTACTGCTAGCCCCGGTGGCCCATGTCTTCCTCTACCACAACTACGTGCTGGCGTTACTGCAGATCGCACCGGCGTCTGATGACAGAGAGAGTTTTAAACAGGTATGTACTCGGCTTTGGTGTTTTTTTTTAATATCTCGATAGGCAGACGGGTAGACTGGCCACCTGATGGTAAGTAAAAATCGTTGCCCATAGACTTCTGGGATTAAGGCACAGCAGAGCCGCTGCCTACCGCGAAATTATTTCGTACCTTTTTGTTACCTTAAATCTAAAATTTTTTGCAATTTTGTAAATTCATTTAAAAATAAATTGGGAGCTTTTTCTTTATTTGGAAGGGGCTAGTGTGGAATGAAAAGAAGCAAGGCGTGACGTCATTGCTATTGTGATGCGGGTGTGCGAGGGAGATGGCGCTACTTCCATTGTGCTCTTTCCACACATCGATATTGTTAAAATTGCTGCTCACTTTTGAAACTAATTTATATAATTATTATAATTGTTTTGTTTTCTTTCAGGTGGAATGCAATCTACATCCAATAAAAAAAATATTAATAAAAGCTTTAGGAAATGGACCAAAGATGTGAGTTTGAATTTATTATAATGGAAAGTTATTTCTATAAGATTTCAACGATATTGACAAACATATTGTAACCATGCACATACTGTGTTAATAATATATTGAACCAATTTCCAGGGACGCGACGTTAAGGATGGCAAGCAGAGCTCGGAGACAGCTGGCCATAGAGAAGTGTAACGAACTGGCGCGGATAGTCGAGAACTGGGACAACCGGGACATCGGACAGTGCTGCAACGAGTTCATTAGAGGTAAACTACATATATATACACACAAACACAAACATATACATACACATATACTCATATACATACACACACACACACACACGCACATATATAGTAGGTAGGCAGCGGCTTTGCTGTGCCCTGGTATTGCAGAAGTCTATGGGCGGCGGTGACTACTTACCATCAGGTGGCCCGTCTGCTCGTCTGCCTATCGAGGCACTAAAAAAAAAATATACACATACACACACATACGAACATACACATATACACTCACGCCTGTAATCCCCGAAAGGGTAGGCAGAGGTGTAACCAGTACACACACTTCGCTGAATTCATCCCGGTCCCGAGGTCCCATAATGTGATAGGGGGCAACCCTATCGCCATACCGATCACAAATCCAGACTCCGGGCTGATACTGAGTATTTCTAAATAGAAAAACCCAATATCACTTTACCCGACCCGGGGATCGAACCCGAGACATCAGCATAGCAGTCGTAACGCATGCGCAATTACAACTGCGCCACCGAGCCAGTAGAGGTAAATTAGTAGGCATGATTGTGTCAAGTAGCGAGGTATAGTTGTCTCTCGCTACTTGATACTCTAACTGGACACTGGACACCGTCAGGTGCAGTGTGGTCGACGTGCCTGGGTAAAAAAATACATTTAAATACAGACTTAATGCCAGAGACATTCTATGCCAGTCAACCTGAAGTAGTTACTTTAACAACCTAGTAAAAATAATAATATCACTTCAAAAACTGTTTTTCTTTTTTGCAGAAGATACGTTATCAAAAATAGGACCCGGCAAGAGAATAGCAGAGAGACGGGCGTATCTCTTCGACGGATTACTACTCTTATGCAAGCCTGTAACTAGTTTGGTGAGTTTTTATTACAGCTAGCAAACGTGCACGTGGGTCATGACTTTGAACATCAATAATTATGATTTTTTAAATTTAATTTATTCATAGTCATGGATATATGTCCTTCAGCTGGATAGTTTGTTGTATTATCTATAATACTGAATTAGGGTGGGTTGCCAGCCTTAAAAGAAAGGATGGGGGGGGGGGGGGGTTCATTGTGTATCCAGGAATCTTCCAGTACTAAACCCAATGGCAAGCTTTAGTAAGTTATATTAATTTGTATATTGGAGTTCAATAACTATATCTCACTTATGATGTTGTGTATAATAGTTTTATGTACTAACTAGCAGTTGCCCGCAGCTCCACACGCGTGGTAGTTTAAAAAAAAAAAAAAAAAGAAACAAAATCCATGGAGTCTTCTTAACTATTACATCTTTCTATATTTTGCTATCCCATAGGAACCGTGCATTTTTCCGGGATTAAATATAGCCTATGTCATTCTCTGATCCCTAAACTACGACTGCAAAAAGAAAAAAAATTTACATATTCCCTCAATAACTCCCATGGGGGTAGACAGAGACTATTGAGTGCCACAAGCTACGATCTTGGCACACTTCTATCGCCTCTTCCACATTCATACATCTTCGACCTTTGGAGGTACTCCTGATTTGCCCTTTTCGATACCTTACTCTGTGAAAAATAAAAACTATAACCATGTTCACACTTTCCAGGTGGGTGTCAACAGTAGCAGCAGTGGCAGCAGTTCAGGAGGATCCCAACAGCTTAAACTGAAGGAGAAGTTGCACGTCAGGAAACTAGAGCTGGTGGACAGGCCTGATACTGATGGTATGTGAAGGTTATTTTGATGTCAAATCCGGTTCGAAGGACCACGTCATTTTATAACTAGCAGTTTTTTTATTACTCGAATTTTTTTGGGATTGTAATCAAAATTTGAAGGAAAAGGAACTAGGCTTTTGCCCAGAAGAGACAAAAACTTATTGACAAATTAGAACAAATTTAGTTGCAGTTCAGTTTTTGTTTTGCTGGGGGTAGTATATTCATATCCTAGGGGATAGCTCGCACCGTACACAGGGTGTAAAACCAGCCATACACAGACGAGTAGTGGCACACGCAAGTGCGTCGCGTTCAGCCAACAAGTCAGCCAGCGTACATCCGGTAAGGGATGCGGTCAAGGGTCTTGAGTTGGGGTACGATATTCTGAGTACTCTGACACTAGACCCTTGACCGCTTCTCCACCTTCTTGCCCATAGTGTAGTGTGAAGAAGCAGGCCGGCATGATTATATTGAGTAGCGGGGGATAGATTGTTCCTTGCTACACGATAGTCTAATTGGACGGCACTGCACTTGATGATGTTAATATTGTTTTTCATATTTTTTGGCAAGACATTAGTTTAAAACTTTTGTCTGGTTTCTGTGAATAGCTTTTAAATGAAGTTTGAATCATTAAATTTGATGAAAAATTACAGAGTGTTGGCGTACTGACAAATAACAATTTGAGAAATAAAAGTTTTTTAATTCATAAAAGTAAACCGACTTCAATAAAAAACAAATTAAAGTTTGAGGGTTGACCTCGATTTTTCTGAAATCCCGTCATCAGATCCTGACTTGGTGCCAATGGGACCACCTGGGAAGTATACCCTTTTAAACAAATCGGGGAACATACAATAAAAAATAACATAAAATAAAAATCCGACGAATTGTTAACCTCCTCCTTTTTTTGAAGTCTGTTAAAAATGTAATCGTTTCGTTTGTGTGCAGAGGGTCGGCACCTGGTGGAGTTGTGGCCCCGCGTGGGTCCCGCCGTGGTGCTCGCGTGCGGCTCCTGTGCAGAGAAACGGAACTGGATGTGCGACCTCGTCATGTTGAACACCAAGCCGATGCTCGACCGGACCCTGGACAGGTCAGTGTCGTAATCTAACTACTTTCTTCATATGCTGAGTAGTTGCAGGAGTTATGGTGGCACTTAGTATAAATACTCAGGCCGGCATGATTGTGCTGAGTAGCGAGGGATAGAGTGTCTCTCTTGTCTTGATACTCTATCTGGACGGCACTGCGCTTATCGTCAGGTGTAGTGTGGTCACTTTGCCGCCACAGAATAGCAAAAAACATGTCTGAATAAAATATAAATGTGTCCAGTATCCTCCTGGACCTGGAGAAGCGTCACCCGCTGAAGCTGCCCCCGGTGTCGCTGTACCGGTTCGCGGTGCCCGACTCTCCCGACAACATAGTGTTGGAGGACCACAACACCAGTGCCAGGCATCAGGGGAACGCGCCGGTGCCACTTATCAAGGTAAACATTTCATTCAATCGTGTCATCATTCGTTCGTTCATTCTTTTATTCATTCAGCCATTCTTTCATTCATTCGGTCGTTCGTTCATTCATTCAATCATTCGTTCTTTTGTAATGTCTGGATAGACAAACGGGGGACGGGCCACCTGATGGTAAGTAGTCACCGCCACCCATAGACTTCTGCAATGCCAGGGCACAGCAAAGTCGCTGCCTACGGTTAAAAGACTACTCATTTTATCAATTACTCAGTACTCAGGGCTGCTATAGATCATTGTTTCAATCATTCGTTCTTTTGATTAATAATTCAATCTTTCGTACATACCATCAAAATTTGATCTTAAAATCTTTTGTTTTTACGGTCAATGATTCGTTTGTAAGGTCAGTTATTCGTTCTACTTTTCGTTCTTATCGGACGGTAGTATTAACACAACTTGCCGCATGGTAAAGAATCCGGGTCAGGATAAAAAAGGTGCGCACAACCATGACTGAAATGAAAAATATCTTTCATTTTGCTTTTTTAGACTGCCTTGGTAGTGTAGTTGTAATTGCGCTTGCGTCGATCCCCGGGTTGGATAAAGTGACATTGGGTTTTCCATTTAGAAATACTCAGTATCAGCCATGAGTCTGGAATTGTGCCCGGTATGGCGATAGGCTCGTATCGCTCGCCCGGATAACAAAAGTGGATGTACTGGTTACACCTCTACCTACCCCTTTAGGGATTACAGGCGTGAGTGTATGTGTGTGTATATTTTTCCCAGGGTGCAACGCTGCTGAAACTAGTGGAACGTCTGACGTACCACATATACGCGGATCTGAACCTGGTGCGCACGTTCCTCACCACGTACCGATCGTTCTGCTCGTCGTCGGAGCTGCTCGACCTGCTCATAGAGAGGTTCCACATCCCGGAGCCCAGTGAGGTGTACGACACGCCCAGAACCGGTGAGTACAGGAGACAACCGGGGCTGGCTCGAAGGACCAAAAAATAATGTACGGTGTTTGGTGACCGTACAGAGTTTTAGACAATTTACCCCTCGCTACTCAACACAATCATACCGGCCTGCTGTGTAGCTTCTTCACACTACGCCTAAAGGACCCAGGATCATACGAAGGAGGGAACACGGTAGCTGGCAAACTGTTCCACAGCTTGATGGTGCGGCAAAAATACGAATTATATTGGTTTGGTAAAAATATTGCTCATTGAGACTGACTTGGTCTAAATGGTATGGTAATAATGGTTATGAAGACACGCGAACCAAATGGTGATTGAACGTGAACTGAATTATAAGGTCGATGCAAATAAATGCGTGTGGCGTAAAATGCTGACGCAGCGCAATACACTGTACGTTGCTTGCATCGTACAAATAATAACAATAAATAAATAACACCCAACAGTCACACGCATAGCCCCGACCCCACACTAAGATACGAGTCTTGTGTAAATATCTGTCTGTCTTATCCCGGTTTGGAAATCGAACCCACGGCCTCTTGTTTCACAGCCGGCTACTCACCTGCTGCGCCATGGAGGCGCAGTAGGCATAAGTCAAATGCATCCGGTTAAAAGGACCAAAAGTTGCTGAGAGCTTTTCTGGCTTCAAGGGCCTTTTTTGTATAGACTACGGCTGATTTAGTATCTTATGTTAATTACTATATTCAGTATTCTATTTTAGAATGTGATATGACACCATTTAGGGGGTTGTAGGGGAGTCAAGTTCAAAAGTTTGGGACTATAAATTATATTACCATTATTGACAACCTACATCTTAGGACAATTTTAGAATACATTATAACGACTGAATCTCCCATATGAATGAATGCACACTGACAGCCTCCGTGGCGCAGCAGGCGAGTAGTCGGCTGTGAAACGAGAGGTGATGAGTTCGATTCCCTTACAGAGACAAATGCTTGTGTGACAGCATAATATTTGTTGTGGTGTGGTAGTCCCTCGCAGTTGTTGATACCCACGATACAGGTTTGACTTAGAATCGAGTCAGAACTATGTGTGTGCCTGTTGGGTACATTTATTATGGATTTTATAAAATTTGCCGGAAAATAATACATCAAGTGAATGATTGAAGTGTTATCATTTATTTTGTCTTCGCATGCCAGTCACAAGGATCAAGACACCCAAAAAGGACGTCAGTCCGAATTCTTCTCTACTTGAGATCGATATAGGTAATGTATTACAACATAGACAGTTCAACTCATTTGTGCACACGGTGCCGAGTGTTTATACAAATGGCTCTCTGCAACAATTTTCCCGATTTGTCTTTATTAATTTGAAACATTATACTATGAATATGTATGGCAACGTGATTTAGCAAAGTTTTCCTTATTGTAATGCTAATAAGATTCACACGTTCTAGATAATATAGGATCAAAGATAAAGTATATATCGTTCATAGAAATAACAGTACGAGAGTTAAAAATTCCTTGCATATATTTGGTTGGTCTGGTTTTGTTTAGTGCCAGAAACGGACCAATCACCTATACAGAAATCCAGACTGAGTAAAGAGCTTATTTAAGATGTATGATTGGTGTGTTTTAATTGGCCTCAAAAATTAAACAATCATGTACTTTGAAATGAAACAAATTTTTACGGATTCTATCGCGGTTTATTATCTTTTATACGGGTCCGCCCCGTGACCATGAAGGCTGTAAAGCTTTCGAAACGTCGGGATTAAAAAGTTTAATAAACCGCGATAGAATCCGTAAAAAATTTGTTTCCTTTCAATGTATAATATTCGCGTAAACATACGAAATCATTATGTAAATCATGTACTTTTTATGCATAGTAAAAAGGCCATTTAAGATCCATGAACAGTCTGTTTTAATTTGCGTTATAAATAAAACAAACATCATCATCATGTCAGCCGAAGGACGTCCACTGCTGGACATAGGCCTCCCCCAAAAACAAACATATAAAAATACAATAAATAGCTCGCTTCAGTTACACGTTTGGACCGATTTAATTACCCCTAAAAATGTATAATTCACGTTCAGAAATCTTCATATAGTTAAGATCTATTTAGGCATATGATTAGTCTGTTTATGACTAGTGTCGCATGCAGACTAATTACGTAAAAATCAACGTATAAATAAAATCTTTTTTAAGATAGAGATATCTAATACTATATACTATTTGCAGCGGAGAGTATAGAGAGTGTTGCCAGCAGTGACGCTGAGAAGTTAAGCAAGAACACAGCGAGAGAAGACTGGAAGAGGTACCGGAAGGAGTTCCAACAACCTGTCAAATTTAGGTCAGTGTTTGGAGAATAAATTAAAAAAGTAATCAAATTTGACGTCCGTGGCGCAGTGGGCTAGTAGCCGGCTATGAAACGAGAGGCCGTGGGTTCGATTCCCGTACCGAGATAAATGTTTGTGAGACCTACAAATATTTGTTTCGGGTCTGGGTGTTGATCGTAGTCCGTCGTAGTTGATACCCACGATACATGACATAGTGTGGGGTCAGGACCATCTGTGTGACTGTTGGATATATTTGTTTATTACATACTATCTGACCCCTGCCAATACTTTGCACCTATAGTGCTCATTTACGTAATATAACAAAGGATTGCGCTTCCTTAAACTGCGCGTAATCGTAAATGAACAATACAACAAATTAGTTGGATTATATTATCAACAGATGGCACTCTTCATTTTTAATATTTTTTTGGCAAAACTTATAATTTTAAAACATTTTTCTATTTTTCGTCAATAGCGGCAAACGTAAGCTTTAAAATGGTGTTTGAATCATTGAATTTGATGGTTAATTATGAAAGTTACGCGTTCCGGCAAAAACACTTTTGAGAAATAATATATCGAGATAATTTTTGTCAGCCTCCGTAGCGCAGTAGGCGAGTACCCGGCTGTGAAACGAGAGGCCGTGGGTTCGCTTCCCACACCGGGCCAAATGTTTGTGTGACAGACAGATATTTGTGTCGGGTCTGGGTGTTGTGAGAGGGTGCGTCTCTCTAGGGCCCTGATACCCACAACACAAGACTTGTATCTAAGTGTGGGGTCGGGGCTATGTGTGTGACTGTTGGGTCTTATTATTATTAATTTTAATTCCCAGAGTAATAAACGTGATCCGACATTGGGTGGACCAGCATTTCTATGACTTCGAGCGGGAGCCGGCGCTGTTGTCCAGGCTGAGGGAGTTCCTCGAGTCTGTGGACGGGAAGCCCATGAAGAAATGGGTCCAGAGCGTCCTCAAGACCCTGCAGAGGAAAGTAAGTATAGCAGTGGTAACATTGCCATTAGAGTACTAACGAGCCGTTAAAGAAGTAAACTTAATTTTTAGATTTTAGTTAGATATTGTTAAGAAGTGATGTCCATAGAAATAATAAATAAAAATTGTATGACCCTGACTTATTCTTTATTTTTTACATATAAGATTAATCAGAAAGGGTGTACTAAGTCATGGCCAGTTTGAAGTATAAAAAATACTGATTTCTGTCATTAATATAAAATATTTCTATAAATTTATGTTACCTGAGCTTGAAGAGCCCTATTTCAGTAATTCATTGAAATATACGCACAAAATTTCATCTAAATCGGTTCAGCCGTTTAGGAGGAGTTAGGTGACAGACACATGTACAGGAGAATTATATATAAAGATATTTATTATAGATTATTAAGATTTATTAAATCTATTATTGTTTGATACTTGATCGTAGAGTAGTTTTCTGTGTTTAATTTTGTACATTATTCGATATATAACCGAATAAAATACGCAAAAGAAACCTTTTTGTGAAAACAGAATCAAAATTGCTTGAACAATGAGGTCGCAATATTTAGTTTAAATATTGGTATGAGTAAAAATGTGTGCATAGTGGGAACATATCACTATCTCCCTCGCACAACGGCACAGTAATAGCCATTCTGAGAGGTGACGTCACGGGACATATCTTATTACTGTTATTTGATAATAATCCCTTCCAACATTTGAATGGCGTGTATTTTATAAAATTCTTTCGATAATAGGTTTTAGGTAATGTAACTTATTGATTAAATTTAAATAAATCGAGTCAACAATCCTATTGTTGTACTTACTTCTGTGCTTTTATGTGTGTGTCTGTGTGTGTGCGTGCAGAGCGGTCAGGGCGTGGAGTGTGAGAGTGGGGTGGTGTCGCACGTATTCGACCGCTCGCCCCCGGCGGTGCTGCGGCACGTGTGCGACCCCGACAAGCACGGCTGGCATCCCCTCGCGCTACACCCCCTCGAGCTGGCCAGGCAACTCACACTGCTGGAGTTCCAGCTCTACAGGCAGGTCAGTACCGACTACCAACTAGTAACGCATAGCCTGCTCTCACCACGATACTCTAATGTAAATAAACTTAAATTGTGTATACATATTCTGGCTCGGCAAAGTGACCACACTGCACCTGATGGTAAGCGCAGTGCCGTCCAGATAGAGTATCAAGTAGCGAGAGACAGTCTATCTACTCGACTATACCCTCGACCGCTTCTTCACCTTGTTGCCCATGGCGTAGGGTGAGGAAGTATGCCGGCATGATTGTGTTGAGTAGCGGGGAATAGACTGTTCCACGCTACTCGACACTCTAATTGGACGGCACTGCGCTTACCATCAGGTGCAGTGTGGTCACTTTGCCGTGCTAGGATAAAAAAAGATAAAATAGCGTCAATAATTCTTCGTACATTTTTTAATAAGAAGAATTATGGAATATAGGATATTAATTCTCAATGTTCACAACAAGCTTCATCGATAATTATCAAGTCCGGACTATCGATAAATTGTGAACTCAATAAAAAAGTCATTTTAATAATGATTGGCGGTCATTTCAGGTGAAACCGTCAGAGTTAGTGGGCGCCGTGTGGACGAAGAAAGACAAGGAGAAATCCAGTCCTAACCTACTCAAGATCATAAAACACACCACCAATGTAAGTTGGAATTACATCTCTATTAACCTGTCGGGCCCGCCCCGGCCGAATGTGGCCGGACCGAAACAGGCGATAGTCGCCCTTATTAACATGTATAACGAAACGGCATTCCGAACTGGCGGCAGAGTAAAAAAATGACTTTTCATGGATTCAATAAATATTAGATTTTTTATTTAAATATATTATAAACAGGTTAGTTTCCTGTGTTTAATTTTGTACATTATTCTATACGCAACCGAATATAATACGCAAAAGAAACTCTTTTGCGATAACAGAATCAAAATTGCTTGAAAAATAAGGTCACAATATTTATTTTAAATATTGGTATCAGCAAATACTCACAGGCATGAGCGAAAATGGTTGCGTATTGGAAACATATTGCTATCTCCCTCGCACAACGGCACAGTAATGGGGGTACTGAGAACCGTGACGTCACACTACATATACATTATTTTACTGTCATTTGTCAATTACCCCTTCCAGTAAATTTGAATGGCGTCTAATTTACTTATTTTTGTTCGGATTCAAAAAATTGTTTCGATAATAGGTTTTAGGTAATGTAAATGTTTGATTACATTAATAAAAAATATTGAGCCAACTACTCTATTTGTTCCAGTTCACCCGCTGGATGGAGAAGTGGATAGTGGAGAGCGAGAACCTGGAGGAGAGGGTCGGCGTGCTGTGCCGATTCCTAGAGGTCGCCATCGGGCTGCGGGACCTCAACAACTTCAACGGGGTGCTGGGGGTCGTGGCCGCCTGCGGGTCCGCCTCCGTGCACAGGCTCCGGGCTACATTCCAGGTCGGCGCATACCTTCTATAAGGACTCACATCCGGCTCGAAGGACCAATTTATAACTGTTGTTAATAAAAATAAACGTTAGACTTAGAGATGTCGATAGTTATAGGTATGTAGAAGGGCCAAAGGGCAAAAAAATAGGGCAAAGGGGAAAAAATACAGGGTTAGTAGGGTAAGTAACCTTGTATTTGTTGTGGATTGTATGTAAACTCAATAGTAATAAAACGTTTTTTAATTCATTAAAAGTACACCGACTTCAATAAAAAACAAATTATGCGTCTCTATAAAATTTGAGGGTTGCCCTTGATTTTTCTGAGATCCCATCATCAGATCCTGACGTGGTGCCAATGGGACCACCTGCGAAGTATACCCTTTTAAGTCTAGCTCGGATATCTTGTAACCCTACGTAATCCAATTAAATATTTTTTAATACGATACGGACTTTCGCTAGTTTCCATCAGTATTAAATTCAAAATGAACCAAACCAAATGGCACCTCTTTGACGATGAAGAAAAACATGAACATTGCTCGTTTTAAACCTTTTCATTAGTATTCAGCAAGCTCCGTGTGATTTATAATGTTTGCTCCAGCAGGTTGTGCCAATACGCCTAGTCAGGGCTCTGGAAGAGTTCCGGGAACTGAACTCGGACCACTTCCGAAGATATCAGGAGCGGCTGCGCAGCATCAACCCACCGTGCGTGCCCTTCTTCGGGATGTATCTAACTAACATACTGCATATAGAAGAAGGGAACCTTGGTGAGTATGTAAAGTTTTAAATATATATATTAAACTAGCGGACCGTGCAGACGTCGTCCTGCCCGTAAAAGTAGTGCCACACCGACTGCAGCGCCATCTGCCGGGCTGATTTGTGAATCTAAACCATCCAGGGCGCCCGCGCCACCCTAACGCATAAAAAAATCATTCAAATCGGTCAAGCCGTTTAAGAGGAGTTCAGTGACATACACACGTACAGTAGAACTATATATATATATAACGATAAGGAAAAACCTTGATTCCATACTATGTCGCCGGTAGGCGGGCTTTTTGATTTAAGCGGCAGTTTTTGTGATATCGACTTATACCCGGAATTACCAAATTTTTCTGAACCTTTGAGCCTAGTTAAACATTTTTGGGCACTTTTTTATGGCGCTAAAATCAACTGGCAAAACAGAGCTTTTTTCAAAACACATTTATTTTAGGTTAAAAATGCTCATAAATTCATGAAAATAAGTTATGAAGACGCAGTACGTGCAATTTACAAGTAATATAAATTTTTTCGTTTCTGTATTGTGTGTGTGGAAAAATAAATGGTTTAAATGGTTTTTTTTAATATATTAATTCTACTAAAATCTACGCAATAGTTTTTAAATGTGTTTTTTTTCCCTAAAAACAACAAACTTTTAACCTCTCTTCTATAACTTTAAATCAAAACTAAACCAAATCTCCCGCCAACTGTCGAAGTAATAAATAAATAAATACACCGAACAGTCACACGTAGTCCTGATCAAACTAGGTCAAACCTGTATCAAGAACTATGGAGTTTAAATATTTTCGGACCACACCAACGTTTGTCTCTTTGCGGGAATCAAACCCGTTATACAACGGGTTACTCTCCCTTTAATATTTAAAAATTGCCCACAGACTACCTGCAGAACACCGAGTTGATCAACTTCTCGAAGCGGCGGAAAGTGGCCGAGATCACCGGCGAGATACAACAGTATCAGAACCAACCGTACTGCCTCACTGTCGAACCTAGGACCAGGGTGAGTGAGACGTTATCTAATCATAGAACAGATTAAGCGAAGTGAAGAAGTGAAGACGAAGCGATTACATATAAGATCAGTTTTATTTTTCTTTTGCTTGTCTGTCTGATTTTCTGTGTCTTTTTCTTTTCTTTTGTTCCTTTGTACTAGTGTTTTTTTTTTCATTTGTTTTGTGCTTATGTTTTATTACCTATAACTACGCGCATTATAAACATATTGTATTGTTCTACAAAGCAGGTAGGAGCCAACTGAAAAACAGTGTTATACACTGAGCTGGCCCCTCGCCGCATACATATTATTGTTATTTTTAGTGTATCTTTCTTTTACTGTATTATTGTGTGTTTTATATGTACTGTGGCAAATAAATGGTTTTAAATGGGTTTTAAAAAGTGACCACACTTCTTCAACGGTAGGCAGCGGGTTGCTGTGCTCTGGCATTGCAGAAGTCTATGGGCGGCGGTGACTACTTACCATCAGATGGCCCGTCTGTCTATCCAGGCAGTAAAAAAATGCAATAAGTATGTGTGCAATTTACACACGGTAGAAGTGAAACTTCAGAAAAGTTACCTACGAGTAAGCTTTGTAACACGCAGCCACATACACGCGTATTCACACACATACTAAGTACTAACTACTAAAATATTTCAAAACAATTAAAGAACTACGTCAATAATATTAACCGATTCGATCCCACTCGATCCCACCGGATCCCACTGTCTCGTAGGCTCTTATTCTCTTTAGGCTTAGTCCTATAGATTTATGGGTTTGTCACTTTTTACTGTCGCATTTTTCGTTTCATCGAGTTTCAAATCACAACGGTTCTAAAGAAGTTTCACTTCAAGGAGTAAAAATGGCAGGTGTGTGGGTGGGATAGTCGGTAGTCTCTAGAAGAGTCGTACAATAATCGGTGTTTGTTTCCAGGCGTTCCTGGAAACCCTAGATCCGTTCCCGGGTAAGGACGACAACGAGATCACAAACTATCTGTACGCGAAAAGTCTGGAGATTGAACCCAGGCCGCCTGTCAAGCAGATGCCCAAATTTGTGAGTATAAGTAGGCCTGATTTTTTAAAATATATATATATATATACTAGCTGTTGCTCGCGGCTCCGCCTGCGTGGATGTTATATTCGGGAGCAGAAGTATACAATCCAAGGAGTTGTCTTCTGTACTGAGGCACCTGTAGCGATTGTGCAGCCTCTCAGGTGTTGTGCCTGAATCTTGAGATTGCATCTAAAGAATACCCCATAAGTTTAACCTCATTTTGCCCCTTTTAGGGATGATTTTTCAAAAACGTTGAAACACGTATTTCTTTATTTCCTACCAAAAGCCTAAATATGAATTTACAGATCCCTAAGTCGAGGAATTATGGATTTCCCATACAAATTTTGAACTCATATTTGACCCCTTTCAAGGTTGTTTTTTGAGAAAAAATATACCCTATGTCCTTCTCTAGGATATAATCTATTCTCTTACCAAATTTTAATACAATCCGTTCAGCCGTTTAGTCGTGAAGAGGTAACAAACAAACAAACAGAGTTACTTTCGCATTTATAGTATTAGTATGGATATATAGCTAGGTGACAAGTGAGAATATTTGGAATCGATATTCGATAGTGGTCAGTTATGTAATATACAGAAGAAATAACTAAATATAAATATTTTAATGTACAAAATAGTAACGAAATTAGTCTTATGCGACAATAGATGGCGCTTCCTAAAATTGTCTGTGCACGTAAGTAAATTAACAATACAGTAAATTAGTTGTTGATATTGTCAATAGATGGCACTGTTATCTTTCATCTTTGGTGAAACCTATAATTTTTCAATTGTCTATGTTCCGTAAAAAAAACTTTAATATTGTGTTTGAATCTTTCAATTTAATGAAGAATTATGCAAGTTACGGCGTACCTTAAAAGGCACATAAACGATGGCTACCACTGTATTGATCAATAAATGATCACCATTAACGTTAGTGTCCAATACACACGGACATCATAATCCTCTATGCTACCAGACCCATAGTAGTAGTATTATGATATTTTTAAACAAAGAATAAGGAAGTGCGTTGTCCACAGCCTCGGAAGTATCCAGACCTGTCCCTGAAGCAGGTGAAGGTGTCGAGACGGACGCACCACGACCAGCCCACGCATCAGTCCACCTCCAGCAATGACGACAATCTTAGTAAGTACAGATTTAATCGTAGTGTAGTTACTCAGCAGGTATAGTGTTGAGTTGAGATGGCTAGACAGACGCCACGGGGCGCCTACGTTCCGACTGACACAGGTATTAACGGACCATGGGTGTTTCGGTTCGTTCCTGTGTCGGATCGGAAAGGAGGTGTCCGCCTTGTGCCACCACTGTGGCAACTGCCGCGAGGACACGGCCCAACATACGTTGGAGGAGTGCCCAGTCTGGGACGAAGTGCGCAGCGCTCTCAGAGCAGTCGTTGGAGGAGACCTCTCACTGCCGGTCGTGGTGTCGTCCATGGTCGCCAGCCGGAGGTCGTGGCGTGCGGTGGCCCACTTCTGCGAGAACGTCATCTCGCAGAAGGAGAGTGCTGAGAGGGATCGGGAACGATATGATCCCTCCCGCCGCCAGAGAAGACGTAGGAGGCGCCGGGTGGACGACTGACCGGCGTCTCCCGCCCTGTGGAATGGGGGCGTTTGAATTCCACCACAGTAACCCCTGCCTGTCGTACGAGGCGACTAATTGGGGCCATCGGGGGTCGCGGGCGCGCAGCGGAGGGCTGTCAGCCCGTATCGATGCACTCCCAATTCGGATCATCGTGCGACCCCGAGATGGACGGCAGCGCGGGTGGTAAGGGCTCGTTCGCTGTCGTTGTTCGGTGCGCGGGGGCTCCTTAGCCCTCCATGGAGATGGGCTGCTACGCAGCACCGCGCAGGGGCGATTCCGGCTGCAATTCTAGCACTCCTTAGAATACCCCGGGATCGCTCCGCAAGCGCCGAACAAGGCCACCGCGGGGTTTTAGCTGGTAGTGTCGGGTGGGGTGTACATAGGGGTCAGGGACTCGGTCCAGCGGCTGCCCGGATAGCCATCATCCGTGCGAGGGGGATGCTGGGTTGTAAGACCGGCTAGTCCAGCATACCCATTTTATTCTTAATCCACTTCCCTCCCGAGCGGGCGGCAGTAATAAAACGCTTTCCCCGCGATAACAAAAAAAAAACGTATAGTGTTGAGTAGGGGGGGATGGTTGTCTCTTGCTACTTGATACTTAACTAAATGCCGTCTGCATTGAACACCATCAGGTGCAGTGGGGTCACTTTGCTGTGCCAGGATAAAAAATTAACCTATCACCAGGTGACCCGCTTGCTCGTTTGTCGGTCGATGCTACAAAAAAACAATACACTAAATCTGTTTATTTTTTGTATTTTTACAATATTTTTGCATTGAACTACAATTTTTGGTTACACTTATGCCGCATTTTTTAAATATTATGTATTTTTTTATTATAGGTGTTTCCCAACTGTCGCCCACTAGTGGGAGCACGTGGGATGGAGCGTCTGTAGCGTCTCTGCCTATCCATCACGATGATCATAAAGGTAATATATTATGTAATACATACATTTGTATTTAAATTGGTCTTTAGCTCATAACTTTGCCATTTGTATCATATTGAAAATGTATAATATTTTTCCAATTGACAACACTAGTAATAACAACACTAGTAGTACTTGGCGGTATTGTATTATAGAGGGTGCGTGTTCGATACCCCTTCTGAGACAAATACTTGTGTGAGCCATAAATATTTTCGGGTTTGTGTGTTGTGTCAAAGTTTCTTTAGTGGATATACGAGACTCATCTCAGTATGAAGTCTTTTTATAATATCCTCTCATGTATTACAAGGACACCGGTGTTCGGAACATGGTAAAGTATTAATATTATTAATACAAGCCAAAATCAAATTTATTTCTATAATATTAACGTTACAAATACGTTTAATACGCGCGTCAATAATGGTGAGTATTGCCAGTTTGGCGTGGCAAAATATGTCCAGATGATACTTGAGTGGATAATGACAGTGTTAACATAAAGTGGTCCTTCGAGCCGGATATGAGAACGATCTATGGATTACTTTATACTATCAACTAAATTTAATAGAAAATACATAATTTGAGCGTTAGTGAATCGCTAGTCAAAACATAGATACTATAGGTCAAGACTATGTGTATGACTGTTAGGTGTATTTATTTTTGTTTAAAAAAGTTTTGTAATTGCTTTTATCCTGGCACGGCACCGACCACACTGCACCTGGTGGTACAGTGCCGTCTAGTTAGTGTATCGAGAGACAATCCATCCCCCGCTACTCAACACAATGGGTAAGAAGGTGAAGAAGTGGTCGAGGGTCTAGTGTCAGAGTACTCAGAAAGCTGCAAAATGGCCAAACATCGTACCCCAACTCTAGACCCCCGACAGAAACCGGATATACACTGGCTGATCCCGGAACGCGACACACTTGCGTGTGCCACTATGGCGGGTTTTACACCCTGTGTACGGTGACCGCTATCCGTGCGGATATGAGTATCCTACCCCAGCGACTGTACTGTGTGGTTTCTTCACACTAAGCCTAAAGAGTCAGGATTATAGGAGGGAGTACGCTAGCTGGCAAACTGTTCCACAACTTGATGTGTGTGTGTCAGGTCGTGGCGAGGAGCGGTGGTCAGGGTCTGCGGCCACGAGTCCTCGTCCGGAGCCGCGGCCGCTCGGCCAGCTCTCACACCTCAGCCAACTCAGCCAGCTCAGTCTCTTCGACAAGAAGCTCGCGCTCTTCGACAAGCCCAAACACAAGTATGTACATACACCATTAACGTTAGGCAGCGGCTTTGTGGTGCTCTGGCATCGCAGAAGTCTATGGGCGGCGGTGACTACTTACCATCAGGCGGAGCGGCAGCATCGGGTTGAGATTTGGGGAGGATTCTTTCTTGTTGGAAATACATGAGCAGAACTACTATGTCAAGCTCGACAGACTGCCACGCAGATACATATAGATATTCACTAGATCTATCTAATACTATTGATAAACACGCATGAATGTATAATAAAATCGGTCGGGTTATCGGTCCAACTTGGGTTTTGCAAAGTCACAATATCAATTTAAGAAAGCGCTACTAAAATGTCAAGAAAAATTTCATATTCCAATTTTCATTATTTACTTTTACCAAAAGGTATCATATCGTCAACTGTATACACGGAGCTTTTATTAGTACCACCTTTCTGGAACACCTTGTATATATACACAAAAAGAAAAACGTGCACAAATGAACTATATCTATTGCTTGTATTTATTTTAATATATAAATCTCTTCTCGACTGCCTCGGTGGCGCAGTTGTAATTGCGCATGCGTTACGACTGCTGTGCTGAGGTCTCGGGTTCGATCCCCGGGTCGGGTAAAGTGATATTGGGTTTTTCTATCTAGAAATTCTTCAGTATTAGCCCGGAGTCTGGAAAATGTGCCCGGTATGGCGATAGGCTCGCCCCCTATCACATTATGGGACCGAAATTCGGCGAAAAGTGGGTGTACTAGTTACACCTCTGCCTACCCCTTCGGGGATTACAGGCGTGAGTGTATGTGTGTGTAAATCTCTTCTGTAAGTATGTTTGTCACCTAACTCCTCCTAAACGCCTGGACCGATTTGGGTGAAATTTTGTGTGTATTATTTAAATGGACCTGGTAGGTGGCGTTGCTTTTCCAGACAGGACGACGTCTGCCGGCTCCGCTAGTAATGTTATAATATTCTAACTTGTCACCACAGCCTTATTGGTCTAGTGGTCTACTCAGAAAAAAAAAACAGTCGAGGGTTCAAATCTAAGGCTAATCACTATTTATATTATCGAATTGAGTAACACGTGAATTACCCAGAATTTATAATACAATTTAGAGACCATGGTTGTACTTGAACAACAGTATATATTCTACGATACGAGAGATATCTTAATATTATTGAAGTAAACTAATTTCACGGATTTTATCGTGGTTTATTTTACTTTTTTAGTTCTGATAGCTTTTCAAACTTCATGGTCACGGGGCGGACTGAGTTGTGTGTCTATAAGACACGTCGGGCAGCCACAATGGCGTAACGGGCTAGTAGCAGGCCGTGAAACGAGAGGCTGTAGGTTCAATTACCGGAACAAATGTTTTTTTTTTTTATCCTGGCACGGCAAAGTGACCGCTCTGTACCTGATGGTAAGCGCAGTGCGGTCCAAATAGAGTACTGAGTAGCGAGAGACGATCTATCCCCGCTACTCAACACACTCATGCCGGCCTGCTTCTTCACACTACGCCATGAGCAAGAAGGTGAAGAAGGGGTCGAGAGTCTAGTGTCAGAGTACTAAGAAGGCCGCAAAATGGCCATTGTACCCCAACTCCAGAACCCCGACAAAAAAAAACAAAATGACAAACAAACAAATGTATGACAAACAGACATTTGTTTCAGACTGTTGTTCTGACTTTAGTGGAACCGTAGTCCCACTTAGTTGATACCTACGATACAGGTTTAACCTAATGTAAGGTCAAGATTAAACTAAACGCAATAAAGTACGTAAAATTAGTGTTACGTATTCTATTGCGTAACATAAAAAACAGCTTATTATTAATTACAGAAATAACGTACGCGACGAACCACCATCGCCTAGAGACAGACATTCCCCGAGACACGACAGGTGAGTTCACTATAGCGTAACATATATTCTTTTACCATATGACCTTCGTATTCAATACCTTTTAGTTCGTTATCTCATTCGCTCTAGAGGGAAGTGGACAGTTAATATTTACAACTCCAATACAATGTGTGTACATCAAACGTCAAAATATCAATACGGTAGTTGACAAGATAATTTAATTATCACACACACATACACTCACGCCTGTAATCCCCGAAGGGGTAGGCAGAGGTGTAACTAGTACACCCACTTTTCGCCAAATTTCGGTCCCATGATGTGATAGGGGGCGAGCCTATCGCCATACCGGGCACTATTCCAGACTCCGGGCTAATACTGGGAATTTCTAGATAGAAAAACCCAACATCACTTTACCCGACCCGGGGACCGAACCCGAGACCTCAGCATAGCAGTCGTAAATGCATGCGCAATTACAACTGCGCCACCGAGGCAGTCAATAATTAAAAATAATTTAATTATTTTAATCAACAATTTACATTGCCTAAAATTTATTATTGAAAGAGTTTCATGAATACAAAAATAAGTGAATTAGACGCCATTCAAATCTGCTGAAAGGGGTAGTTGTCAAATGACAATAAAAGGAAGCATGATATGAGCCGTGACGTCACCTCTCAGAATGGCCATTACTGTGCCGTTGTGCGAAGGAGATAGTTCCCACTATGCACATATTTTTGCTCATACCAATATTTAAAATCTGTTTTCACAAAAGGGGTTTGTTTTGCTATGAGTATAACATTGAACAGGCCTTTTGAACCATTGTAATACATCAGAAGTACATAAATATAAAACACGTTAGTAGAAAAGTGTGTCGTAACGCGATTATAAATCGCCGTTATATCCATGAACAGTATAAAGGTGTATATTTCATTGTTCATAGACAAACGCCATGTAATGAACGCAAGCCGCAAGCGTTGTCTCCACGCGGCGCCATAGTCGATGCCGAATTATTCTACACAAGTCGACAGAGTCTGGATTTACTCGCCAACAAGAAACAAGAACAGGTAAGGATAAGCATATTAAAAATACAATTTATTTTGTTAGAATACCTAATGTACAGGTGATGCAGAAATGTGGTATACATAAAAATAAGACCCTAAAGATAATTTATCGTTTTTTTTCTTCTCTTGTTGTTTCAGTAATTAGTATTTGAAATTTATTGAGAATCGTTTGTTGATTCTTGAAGCCACTGATAAATATCTTCTCCAATCTAAATGTAAAACCGTCACCTTTATACAGTACTACGTCGTACCCCAACTCTAGACCCCCGACAAAAACCGGATGTACACTGGCTGACATGAATATCCTACAACCAATTGTATTTGTATTGTGCAGGTGCCCCCCCTCCTGCCGCGGTGGCAGGGCGGTCCACCCCCCCGCGACGATCCCCCACCGGTCCTACCCAGGAGACCTACCAGTCCACACCATCACTCCGCGTGTGAGTACCTTATATGTATAACGAGTGATTTTAATAGTAAATAACACCCAACACACTAAGATACAAGTTTCGTGTCGTGGGTATCAACTATCGGATACTCACCTAATGCTAGTGACTATGCGTAATGTATGCGTGACTGTTGGGTGTATATATTATAAAAAAGAAGTTTTTATTAACCATTCAGCGTGTTACAGGAATAACGCAGGCCTTAAGACTCCCCAACTGAAACATAAAGTTACACTCGTAATACAAACACTCACATTATATCAAAATCAACTAAAGTATTATGTATTTGAAACTGTATTTGTAACCTCTATTTCGTTGGCCATAAAGTTCATTTTATTAGATTTCGTTCATTGTTGCATTTAAAAAACTACCTTATCACCTAGATTTATGTTTCAATTTCGTTTGTTTTGACTGTTTTACGAAGGATGACTGTTATATAGTTTTTAAAAAATTACCTTTATTAAAATAAGTGAAATCGATTAAGTTGCCTATTATTAACAAACTACTTCCACCGTGATAGAAACGTGTTCATAAAATCAAGTATTGTAAAGTGTATGTAAGCTTTAAAGTGAAATATAAAAAGGTATTATATTTTTTGTATTTAGCCTCGTCGATATCTGAACATCCGCCGGAGCCGCCGGACCGACCCCTGCCCAGTCCGAAACACCATGACTTGTTCAAGTAAGTATAATTAAATTAAGTCATGACACCAATGAAAGCTTCGTGGGTGTATTTCTTTAAAATCCAGCATAGTTTCATAAAAATAACTGATTCTTGGTTAATACTAGCCCTGTATTAAACATTGTCCCACTGCTGGGCACGGGCCTCCTCTACTAATGAGAGGGGTTAGGCCTTAGTCCACCGCGCTGCCCTAATGCGGGTTGGCAGACTTCTCATACCTTCGAAAAATTCTCAGATATGCAGGTTTCCTCACGATGTTTTCCTTCACCGTTAAAGCAAGCGATAATTAACATTTTAATACGCACATAACTTTAGAAAAGTCAGAGGTGTATGCCACTTGGGTTTCGAACCTACGACTTTCGTCATGACAGTCCGTACCGCAACCAACTAGGCTATCGCTGCTATATATGATTCTTGGTTGTATAAGTTTTATTGCTTTTATCTCTTACTCTTTTGAAAGGGTAAATTAAACGAGAGCTGCCTAATGCTCACTTTTTATATCATTAAATGACTGTGCCCCTCCCTTTATTTTCGTTAGCATTTTGTAGCGCAATCTTAAATTTGTATTGTTTTACTTTTAAAATCCCTGATAATATATATAATATAATGTATCAACCGAGCATCTAAGCGCAAAAAATATACTTAGACACAGCAGAAATAGTTTGTCAGCATTTACCAGTGGCTTCAGGGATCATAAAACGCATGATTATCAATTTTACTGATAAAGTACCAATCACCCACCCTTTACGTTGTACTTTTGTTAATACCACATTTTTGCAACACTCTGTATAGACACTTTTTTTTATCGTGGCCCCTGAAAGTGACCACACTGCACCTGATGGTAAGTGCAGTGCCGTCCAGTTATAGTATCAAGTAGCGAGTGATAATCTATCCCTCGCTACTCAATACAATCATGCCGGCCTGCTGTGTAGCTTCTTCACACTACGCCTAAAGGACCCAGGGTCATAGGAAGGAAGGAACACGGTAGCTGGCAAACTCTTCCACAGCTTGATGGTGCGGCAAAAGTACGAGTTTGCGAACCTCTTAGTTCGGGCCGGGGTAGTAGGCACCACAAAGCTGTGGCTCCGCAATCCAGTACGCGTGGTTCTGGTATGGAAGGGAGAGGATGGGATAGGATCAAACAATTCTTCAGAGCATTCGCCATGATACAGACGGTAGAACACGCTAAGCGAGGAAATATCCCTACGCAGCCGTAGCGGCTCCAGGCTGTTACTCACGTCTGCATCATTCACAATGCGGATGGCTCGCCGCTGCAACCCGTCCAAGGCATCGAGGAGGTATTTTGCGGAACCGTCCCAGAGGTGCGAGCAGTATTCCATTCCCGGTCGCACCTGCGCTTTATATAAGCGGTAGAGCTGACCGGGCGTGAAAAACCGCCGCACCCTGTTCAGGATTTCGACCCTGCGTGAAGTGGCGGATATTACGCCCTCGATGTGACTCCTTGGGTTAAGATCGCAGCGGATATCCATACCTAGGACACTAAGGTCATTCCGCATTGCGAGTGGAACACCCTGAAGAACGGGGATGGGAGAAAACGGGGATTTCTTGCACGAGAACGCGCACACCTGGGTTTTCTTGGCATTAAACTCAACCCGATTCCTGGTACCCCATGATGATATGAGATCCAAGGTCTGGTTGAGCTCCATGACAAGATCCTCGCGTCTCCTCTCAGTATCCGCCCGAAAACCAGGAGGCTTGCTGCAATAACGCCCATGAACCGTGCTGTCGTCTGCATAGCAATGAATGTTGCCAAGCGACAACATATCATTAATATGCAGAATAAACAAGGCGGGCGAAAGCACAGAACCTTGTGGTACTCCGGCATTTACTGACATGAGCTGCGAAGCATGTCCGCAGAAGCATGTCATGCAGAAAGCCGGAAATCTACTTGCACAGGTTGCACAGTGTTGAGCTTGGAGAGAAGGCCACGGTGCCAGACCCTACAGACACTGACAACGCTTTACGAACATCTGTGTTAAGTAATTTTATATCACATCTGGTATATTAAAATATCATATTTCATTACGCAATGCCATTTATATCGACTTATCGAAGGTAAAACTATACGATAGAATACATCTGGTGTTTAGGTCTTTTATATATCAACTGTCCGGTGGTATGGTATTGTGTTTATATTAATTGTCAAAACGTTCCTCGTTTTTACTGATCTAATAAGAGTTATCGACATTTTAAAGTGTTAGAAGTAAGTAATTAGGATTTGAAAAAGGATATAAATAGTGTCATAAATTAGTTTAATTTTTTCGTGAACGATACAGATATTTTTCGCCTCGACTGAAAAAATCAGTATGGGGTTCTTCAAGTGGGAAGTAAATACGTTTATGAAAGGTCCGGGCATGTGATGCTCCTCGTGTTGCAAGCGTCCATAGGCTTCGGTAACCGCTTACCATTAGGCGGGCCGTAAGGTTGTTTGCCACCATCGTGGTATAAAAAAGGCGCTGACTCGAAATAGATCTTTTTTACAGTTTTAAGTATTAGTTAGAAATTTTAGCTATAATGTAGCACAACAATAGATCTATCATAAATGTTTGTATACAGAATGCCTGCGATGTCGCCGAAAAGATCGCCGGCGCCACAGCCGCCGCCCAGTCCCTTAGTACCTCCAGAAAGGTAAGTCAAATTAATAAATGCTACTATTCGACACATGAATTCCCGCGCCGAGACAAATGTTTGTGCGACAGATAGATATTTGTTTCGAGTTAGGTGTGTTATCACCCATTACATTATTATTATTATTGTGTGACTGTTGGGTGTATTTATTTATTCATGCATTTAGCAGGATATAAATTAAACAGCAATAACACAGGTGTAATATTACAATTACCGAATATTGTTGTACATTTTTATGTATTGTTTGTGTGCACAGAGCTTCAGCGTTCAGTTTCCCGAGTCGCGGCGCGCCCACGCCCTCCCCGCCGGCGCCGCCTCTCACTCCACACCAACGTGAGTACCACCGCCCGGGCAGCGCCCACCGTACACAGGGTGTAGAATCCGCCTCAGTGGCATACGAAAGTTTGTCGCGTCAGCCAGTGGTACGATGTTCTGACTAGTCTGACACTAGACCCTCGACCGCTTCTTCACCTCCTTGCCACATGGTGTAGTGTGAGGAAGCTACACAGCAGACCGGCATGATTGTGTTGATTAGCGGGGGATAGATTGTCTCTAGCTACTCGATACTCTAACTCGACGGCACTGCGATTACCATCAGGTGAAATGTGGTCACTTTGCCGTGCCCGGATAAAAAAATACTGCTGGGTACGGTTCACATATAACGGCCTAGTTCTAGACCCTAGTCCAATGCGTTACACCCCACATACTGATACTTTTAATGAGAGCTTTAAGTTGGTATTCTGATGTTTAATGTTGAAGCTGTGTTAGGCAATATTTTTGTAATTTGAGAAGTCATAAGTGCGTCCTCCGTATATACATATTCGGAATTAGCACATTTTTCTGAATTTTTTGAGCCTACTTTAATTTTTATTGTGCAGTTTTTGGCGCTCAAATCAATTCAATTGTGTCCTAAAAAATCTCTACACGGATTTTTTAGGACACAATTAGAAAATAATGCTCATAAGTGCATGAAAATAGTTAATAGTTTTCTTTAGTAATGTTTTTCCTAAAAATCAAACAATTCTTTAAATCTCTCTTTTTTAACTTTCAAAAATGTCGCTTAAATCAAATAGCCCGCCAACCGTCGAATTGTTTTCCATATGACTTGCGCCTAACTAGTGCGTGTTGTGTGTTGCAGCGTCGTTGTCGTGCGGCACCCCTCCCCCGCTGCCGCCGCGCCGCCGCCGGGACTCCCCCGCGCCCCCGACGCCCGTACACCAAGTAACTACCTATCTATACTTATATTATCCACTGTTTCTGTTTATGAAATGTATTTACTGATTTAGAAGTATAAAAAAGTCTAAATTAACATTATTTTATCTTGTTTCTTTGTAATAATAATCGATTAGTAAAAAATCGATACTATAAACTACATTTTTTTTATGTCGTTATTGTTTTTCATAATAAAAAAATCCCCACAAATTGAATATTTTTCTAAATAAAAATAAAATTATTCCAAATCGATTAATATTGAAAAATGAATGAATGCCCCATCCCTAGTATAGTGTTGTAGTGTTCCGTACAGACGCCGCCGTCGCCGTCGCCGGCGTGCCTGCCCTCGTCGCTGCCCCCTCCTCCGCCGCTGCCCCCGCGGCCCGCCGCCGCGCCCGAGCTGCTCCGCCCCGCGCACTCCACCATACTGCAGAGGCGGCATCACAACAACACGTGAGTACTACACACCACACACACACACATAAACGGTAGGCAGCGGCTCTGCTGTGCTCTGGCATTGCAGAAGTCTATGGGCGGCGGTGACTACTTACCATCAGGTGGCCCATCTGCTCGTCAGCCTATCGAGGCACTAAAAAAAACACACACACACCTTATAAGTTTGATTTCGCCCTCTCCCCTCATGATGTCCTCCATGACATCATGGGGCCACCCTAGGGCCGCCACTGCATATAGGATGATGATGATGTTATGTCCTATTTCTATTTTTGGCACATGTCGGCCCCATTTTTTTCTAATCATTTGATTATTTGTGGTGCATGTAACTTGTTGTGAACATGGTACCTTATCAAATTAAGCAGTACGTAACGATATTTATAATTACTAAATGTAGTTACTGATGATAGAATAAATACTTTTGAATATATAACCCAATTTGAATGAAACATACTGTCTAGGCATTATGTATATATGTTTCAGAAAGATGGTATCAATTATCATTTTACATCCAGCTAAAATTATAATAATAAAATACATACATATACACTCAAGCCTGGTAATCCCCGAAGGGGTAGGCAGAGGTGCACCAGTACACCTCCACCCACCAATAATAAAACGAAAAATAATAATTAACAAAAGAAATAATATTTTAATATATTAAAATCGTATTGCGATATAATTCTTAGCCCTAAAAGCTTTAGCAAAATAGTGCGAAGAAACTCCCAAGGGTTTTAAAAATTCTCTTCTATAAGTGAAATTATTATTCATACCACATTTTTCCAACAGCCTGTATAGATGGTTCAATTTTAATTACCGTGAAAATAAATTTATCCGTGTTTGTTACTACTGATTCAATCTAAGTTGTCAATTTTTTTAAATACGAAGTAACTGATAGCGCATTCGTCATTGTCTTTCGCAAATGTATTAAATATATTTGGTTTTTTAAATTTAACCATACATATGGTTGCCTTACATACATATTCTTAGTCTTTACAAAATTTGTGAGTTTATATGAAGCAAGAAGCCACGGGTTCAATCCCTGCATCATCGCAAATATAATTTATATGTTTACTTTTACATAGTTCTTGATATATTTTTGAAATAATGACAATAGTCAGGTCTATCCATTGCGTGATATTTATGTACCGTCATCATGTTCCTTAGCGCCCTGGCCCCCCGACTGCCCCCGAAGCCCCCGCCGGCGGGCCTGTCCCGCACCTAGCGCCGCGCCCCACCACCGCCCCCCACCGCACACTCGACATAACCATATGTGACACCACACCCTGTATAACAATGGCATTGTGAACAGGTTTTCGATTGTAACATATTGTGAACTGACAGCCAGTACATTTTGACAAGTTGATTATTATCACATGTGTTTATTTATTATTAATATTATCAATGAAATAAATAATTATTACAAGTTATAAGTAGTGTACGAAGTGCAGTATTAAGATTGATTATAATGGTATGGTTTGTGCATTTGACGTTTACACTTGCTTATTGATATGTTCTTATAGCTACACAATTTTTTTTCCATACATCATTGTGATTGCTTCAATCTTTACTTTACCGCTAGGAAGAAAATCCGTTTCACTAGAGAAGAGGCATGAGGCATTGAGTTATATAGCTAGCAGTTATGTACATAGAAATTTTAATAACATGTTTGAAATTGAAAGTGCAAGCGTCTTCGTATAATGCACAATCTATAGTTGTTTGAATTATTAAATACCGGTCTTATGAATTATGTATGTATCAATGCCGAGATCTATAAAGCAACCTTACATTTTTTTGTCCAAAATGGATTAATTAATTCATAACTTTACTCGGTAGCCCCATGAGTTTGTTTGAAAACTAAATCACCTATATTTTTTTTTATGATCTGACTAGTGATAAAACTCCGAAGCGCAGTCATTATCAAAATGACCATAACTTCGTTTATAGATCTCATTGTCTCATATATGTTCAAGAGAATTCAATATAAATTGTTAGAACGGTATATAATATATGTATAATTATACTGCAAATATTCAACCACGGTGCCATACTGTAGGCGCAATTCATCTTGTCCATCCTAAAGTTAGTTGCTTTAGCGTTCTTTTTTCTTTGCCAAGGCGGTTTGCGTATCTGCCATTATAAATAAATGTAATATTTTTAAATAATTTCTATAAAGTCAAGTAAAACAAGTCACTATAACATGCTATACACTGATAAAGTGATGGCGATTTACTGGTAGCTTTATGGAGTTTTGGAGGCAATATAAATACACTTATAATACACATTATAATATTTACTAATACATGTGACATTAGTGAACACTCAATAACTAAAATGACTCCATTTATACACAAAAATTCGGCAGAACATAAGTGTTGCAAAATAATTAAAAGAGTAACATACCCGACATCAGTCCGGAGTCTTGAATTGTGCTCGGTATGGTTACAGGCTTGAGTATTCACTTCTCTACCCCTTCGGGGATTACAGGCGTGAGTGCATATGTGTTTAGGTATTTACTACATACATATGCACTTACGCCTGTAATTCCCCGGAGGGGTAGCCAGAGGTGTAGCCAGTACACTCACTTTTCGGCGAATATATTACGATCCCATAATGAGATAGGGGGCGAGCCTATCGCCATACCGGGCACTATTCAGACTCCAGGCTGATACTGAGTATTTCTAAATAGAAAACCCAATATCACTACCCGACATAGCAGTCATAACGCATGCGCAATTACAACTGCGTCACCAAGGTAGTCCGTATATTAAGTGACATGATTTTATCAAGTTCCCACCAATACTTCACGTCTATTACTCATATAATATGTGACTTGACTAACTTAATGATGGACAAGTAACACGTATACAACTAGATGAAGTAAATGATTTTTCCATATATGTCAAACGTTGTCAATAATTGTCCAAATCGGAGGTGCCTAGTATATTGGGATATATTTATGTCATAGTAAAAGACCGATGTGATGTGATTGTAAGTGATTATACCTATCTTGAACATTCAATACTTGAAGAAACATGTGTTTTATAAAAAGAATGGTGTTTGGTATATTTTTGGCGTACGTAATCTTATTCTGGGATCAAAAATATACAGCGTGTTGCAAAAAAGTGGTACTCCAGAGGTACATGTATGGAGTTAGCAATTAGTTGGGAATTTGTTAATACATTTATCAAGCGGGATCCTTATATAAGATGAAGCTGTTATGTGTTATATATATATATACCACATTTTTGTCACTATATACAGTTAGGTCAGGCAGCTTAATTCTGGCTACCAAAAAAAATTATAGCACAAACATGACAGACTATTTGTCACGGTCACGTGGGGTACAGTCAGCAGAAAAATATAACGTCAGATTTATAAATGAAATCCAGTTTCAACTTGATAATGAGGGTCTTATTCTTAAATTTAAATATATATTTTCTACTGACACATAAAAATGATGTGGGGCAGTTTGTTATTGCACTTCGTATGGTGATTGAGTTTTCCGCTGGGCCAAATATCCCTTTCCAATTGCCATTCTTTTGTTTAGTCGGTAACGCACATAATTATTTATTGATAGTGGTTATTGAGGTGGAAATCACTTACAATCAAATGATTTGCTTATTGCCGGTGTCTAAAAATGTGTGGGACTTAACGTATCTTGAGCGACTGTTGACTGCTTCACTGTGTCAGAGAACATTCATAATATAACACGACCAAGTATAATAGCTGTCACGGCTGTCAAAAGATAGTTGAATACTTATTATTTTTGCCGATTGTATATAGGATAATTTTATATTGATTATAAGAATTGTGTTATTACTTTTTAATATTATTTAGAAAAAAAGAAGGATATGCCAGTGGGCTGGTTTTTAACTTCCAATTCAAAATGACGGAACTTGCAATCTATGTCTTCTAGCCCCTAAATGATGGACCAATTTCAATGCGGTTTATTCTAACATGAAACTGCTTTTGTCGAGATCTTAGCTATGTTTGAACTCAAGCACTTGACTGATGTGATTCAATGGATAGGTTAGGTAAATATTAGTTTAAATTACTTTGACATGGTGAAACAAGTCCTTATGTATTATTGCATTGTAAATATTTAGTGCTTAGGAAATGGGTCCCTCGGGTGGTAGTCGCGTATGTTTAGAGTCACGCCACACCGTCAGGGACAACATATTGTTGTATAAATATAGTTAAGTAGATCGTTATCAAATTTGTCGTTTGACAACAATGTTGTGTTGCGACGACAAATTCCGATGCACGGGACACGTGTGATGGAGTTAAACAAATGTGTACATTGTATTTTTTGTAATTGACACTGTTCGTAGCTGATGTACAGATGTATTATTGACGGCAGGCTACTTGCTACTCACTTCGCTATAGTGTTACACTGCAGTTATTTCAGGTCGGTGTAATATTTGCGTCTCCCGATAGTGGGCGTAATTTTGGACTGCACTGTACTTACCAGGTGCATTGGCTTTGTCGTGATAAAATGAATTGCAAATAGATTTTGATGTTTCGACTATAATTAATAAAACAAAGCTTTATTGCAGTTTCAAAATTAAGGGTCTCACTGTACTAAAATGTAACTGAAGCGTATCAAACGTCAACGGTGTTCCATTTTCAAATCTAAATATGAAAATGGAACATCGGTCGAATTTCATTTACAAATTTCGGTTTGGAAATTAAATCCAACGGCTGCCAGTTAAAATTTAAAAAATCGAAGAAGAACAATGGCGCTTATTAAAATTTTGTAAATGGAATTCCAGCTGACCAACGGCCAGTTTCAATACATAATCTTAATCTTGGTCTACAGATCGTTTACAGAAATGAGCCAATAAGAATATAGTTGATAGTAATGTCACGCAATTTGATTGGTTTATTTTCGGGATCGATCTGTACATGTAGTTCAAGATTGTTTATTAAATGGCTATCATACGCTTTATTCGTAACATAGCCGACGGATTTGTATAAATAAAAATAAATGGCGATCGTAGCGAGGCGATGTACGCAAGACATATCACGTCGTATGACGTGATGTCAGAAATCTACTTAATGTAAGTACATGTTAAAAATGTAAAATCAAAAATAATCCATTAATAAATGTGTCGCGCGTCCGCCATGGCCCATCGCTTACACAGATCAAAAGGCATGAGTCGGCAATTAACGTACAATCGAATGAATTTTACTTTAAAAATAACCTAGTAAATGACAGCCTCTGTGGCGCAGTGAGCGAGTAGCCGATTGAAACGAAATTCCGTGGGTTTGAATCCCGCACCGATGTTTGTGTGACAGAAGATCTTTGTTTCATTATTCAAATATGGGGTAGTTGTCAAATGATAGAGACGCACGACATGATTCATGACGTCACCGCTAGAACGGCCATTACGTCCGAGAGAGACAGTGAGATATTTCCAACGCACTCTTGCTTATACGAGGTTTAAAATTGCGGCCTCAATTTTGATAATTTTTTTAATTCAAAATGAATTATTATTTTCGATTGCATACATAAAGGTTATTCCACTTTTTGGAACATTGAATCTTGTTTTTATCTAGTGCCGACTCATGTCTGATGTCTATATGTTGATATATAAAGAGCTATATTGTAAAGTGTTTCTTAGTTTTTATGTCACGTTAATTTTTCAACGTAATTTGCAGACAGTGCAAACATATTTAATATGAAATGAATTTAGATTGTGTATGAGTGCTATTATCGTTTATATTGCAATACGTTTCAGATCTACTTTAAAAAAAAACTTGATCTATAAGATTAAGGAAATAATTGTTTTATATATTTTTCAAATTACAGAGAAGTCTCGATATATGATAATGTGTAGTGAGTAAGAATACAAGCCAAAATCAACTTTATTTCCATGATAATAACGTTACAAATACGTTTAATACGCACATCAATAAGGGTGAGTATTGCCCGTTTGCCGTGGCCAAATATGGTCAGATGATATTTGGATATAACCACGGATCTTACTATTCTCGTGTTGTCTGTGGTGGAGTGTCCTAGGCGTTGTATATTGGAGTTCTTGTTTATACTCTCTGCAAATATTGTTGAAAAATACAGAATGCTTAAATATTGACTACAGTGTAGTGTTGAAGTGTAAATATGTACCTTAAACGTATATATAGCGCGATGTATCAAGTTCTTGGTTGTTTTATTTATTTCCCTTTACACTTCTGAATCAGTTAGAATAAGTAATTATATATATAAACTAGGTATTGCCCGCGGCTCCACCCGCGTGGTAGTTATTTTTGGAAGAAAAGGTATAAAATCCATGAAGACATCAGCTATTACACATTTCTCTATTTTGCTATCTCATAGGAAGCGAGCATTTTTTCCAGGATAAAAAGTAGCCTATGACACTTTCTGATCTGCCACTATGCAAAAATCATGTCGATCCCTTGATTTGTGAAAACTAAACTATCCCACGGGAACTATACATTTTTCCGGGATAAAATGTAACCTATGTGCTATTCCAGACTATAATCCTTTGTCAAACTTCAACCAGATCTGTCCAACCGTTGTAGCGTGATTGAGTAACAACCATCCATCCATCCAAACATTTGCATTTATAATATTTGTATAGTAGGATTATTATCTACCATGGATAGTATTTACCCGACGTAAAAGTGGAGTGCTCGCTTCTAACCGTGGGAATAATGATCGAAAATGTAATAATGTTGTTTATCTTCTTAATTGAGGCCGTCAGCGCAAAAGTGGCCTAAGCTTGAGACAATGAGTATGAAAATAATGGGGTTTGTATATTCATGAATTTTAAATCAATGTACATATAATGCAATTTTTGCAATGCCATCTTGTTGTCATCATATTGGCAATTGGTGAAACTAGAGATAGGCCGGTTTTGCATAAAATTTTCGCACATTTTAAATCATTTGTAGTACATAGGTCAGATTATGAAAAATTGAGGGTTAGGCCACTTTGCACAGCCTCAATTATAATTTGGAACGTCAACATTTTCTTTGGAAGTTGTTCGAGTGTCGGTATGTATATGTTTGATATTTTGTTATTGGCAAAACAGGGCGCTCTGCTGATGATGTATAATCAGAATGTATGTGTGCCTCGGTGACGCAGTTGTAATTGCGCATGTGTTACGACTGCTGTGCTGAGGTCTCTTCGTTCCCCGGGTCGGGTAAAATGATATTGGGTTTTCCTATCTAGAAGTTCCTTAGTATCAGCCCGGAGAATCTGTGCCAGGTATGACGATAGGCTCGCCCCCTATCATATAGGACCGAAATTCGGCGAAAAGTGGGTGTACTGGTTACACCTGTGCCTACCCTTTCGGTTGCAGGCGTGAGTGTATGTGTGTGTAAGTGTGAGTGAAATGGAACTGTGAGAGAGAGTGTGACAAGTAGATATAGTCGAGATGGGAGAACGACGAAAAAGGTGCAATCATAACAATTAAAAAGTTACGTAAAATTACGAAAATTCCACAATTTTACTTCTTACTAATATTATAAATGTGTTTGTTTGGATGGATGGATTTTTGTTACTCGAATCACTCCAATACGGCTGATTGGTTGTGGTTGAAATTTTTCACAGAGATAAGACTGATTATAGTCTGGAATAACCTTAGAGTATTTAACACTGGAGACGCCATTGAGCGCTTACCCCGTATGACAAATGTAAGAGCACGGTGCTCATACACGTTCTATAAAACGAGTTGCGCTTCGTGATCCGCCACTAAAAAAGTGACATCACGTGCGAATGGAGCTCCCTGAAAACGCGAGCCTGTAGCGGTATTAACATGTAAAAATAGATCTGACACATCAAACTTACAAAAATACAAAATTATTTTTCACCTGGACATATTTTTTTAAAGTAATATTATCATTAAAAGCAACAAAACATATAATCTCTAAAAATTATCATCGGGTAATAAATGTTGCCATGATAAACTTTTAGCCACAGTAGTGCAAAATTTATTTGCATTCAATATCTTAAACGCAAGTTGTTTTTTTAATATTCATTTTTAACCCAATTTTGCCCGCGGCTCCGCCCGCGTGTAGGTCTTGGAGCATTTTAACCTTCTATATTTTGCTATCCCATAAGAAGCGTGCATTTTTTCGAGTTAAAAGTGGTCTTTGTCATTTTCTGATCCCTAAACTGCCACTATGCAAAAAATCATGTCGATCCTTTGCTCTGTGAAAAACTAAACTATCCCATGGGAACTGTACATTTCTCCGGGATAAAAAGTAGCCTATGTGCTTTTCCAGACTATAATCTATCTCTGTGCCAAATTTTCAGTAGATCCGTCCAGCCGTTGTAGCGTGATTGGATATCAAACAACCATGCATCCATCCAAACATACGCATTTATAATATTAGTAGGATTACTTTATTTATGCTTCTTAATTTATAATTTAAAAATATTAGGAGAGTTGACATATCGACTAAGTTTACAATTTCATAAACTTTATGCCAGTGTAGCATTTTGGGTGGTTTATGTGGTAACACTGTCGTTTATGCAAGACTCAAATAGTGTTGCAGATAAACTTATAAAGGTTATCGATAAAATTACTAATCCATCTGGACTGTCTTCTAAACACATACTTTTAATGTAAATAGTTCTAACACACTAGGAATGTCACAAAATATGACAAAACCAGAATAAAGTTTTTGTCAAAAAAATGTGATCCTAAAATTGTATCCGGTATATTTAAAAAATATTTAGGTATGAATTTTGGCGCCATTCATTTATTACGTAAGATGATGTAGGGGGGGAGTCGATCATGTCTTAGTTTTTGTTACAAGGGGTGGAGGGAGTCTTAATAGTTCTTACGTAAGATCACACAAATGCGCAAAGTTAGGATTATACTTTGAAAAAACGCGGGCCATGCCTATAATTTTAAAAACAAGAAACTTAGATTTTTTTAAATTTTTTTGTTAACCGGTATGTCTTGCCTTTTCACCCGGTTCCGCCTTGACGTCGACTTTTGGGACACCCTGTATTCATGTCGAGATCTCAAGCCCTTTTTAAATGCTCTTCATAATAGATAGCCGTTAGCCGGCTACCACACCAAAACAGGCGATAATCGCTCTCAATGACATAAAATAATTTCATTCACAGCATTTGCTAATCGCATTCGTTACCAGTAACACTGTATTTCTTGGCTCCGCTTATTTAATTTGAAATTTTATGGAATAACAGAACACTCCATTTTCTTACAAACTATATACCATTGGAAAGGTCGTGTTGTGTACTTTCCGGTGTTATATTTGCTGAGGTATAATCGGAATACCTCAAAACGAGTGAGTAATCAACATTTTAAAATAATTTGCAACGGCCGTCATTGTTGTGTTGCATGTGCTGACATACCTGAAAAACGCTACTCTACAATTAGTGTTGACCAAAAAAAAATGGAAGTGTCACGGATGATGTGCAAAGCAACCAAAAACTGATAACAGTAATACGCCTTTACGTCCCATTGACTCACCCGGGAAGTCGAGGAACAATAATGACTCGCTACCTTTTAATGACAATATTACGCATCGAAAAAAGCCACTATTGATACTAGCGCAATTAGTGGAAGTTCCGGCTTAAACTCTTCCGCGTCAGTTATTACAAAGAAAGACGCTAGGGAAATAATAAGAGAAGAATTCAATGTCATGAAATTGGCTTTAGCACAGGAGCTTAACCAAACACTTAAGCAGATGGTGAGAACCGAATTTCAATCTCGAAAATCAATTCATAAAACAGGAAATAACTGCTTTGGATAATAATGTTTGTTTCTGAATGAAAATTATGAAACCACCAAATCCGCCATCGCCAAATACCAAGACACACTGGGAGAGCTAAAGAAATAGAACGTTCAGTTAACATATACATTACAGGATCTGCAAATCAGGCTTCAGGTTGCTGAGCAGCATAACCGTTCTAACAATCTTGAGATAGAGTGTGTCCCCGAGCACAAACAGTAAAACTTGCTATCTATAATTACTCAGCTGTCTAAGGTATCCTGCAACTTGAAAGAATCCGACATTCATCATTGCACTCGTGTGGTAAAAAGTAACAGAGACGACAAGAGACCTCGCTCAATCATTGTTAAATTGGCTACCTCTAGGCTTCGGGATACATTTTAGCCAAAACAATAAATTTTAATAAGGCAAATCCAAACGACAAGCTCAGTACTGCTCACATAGGCATTGGAGGTAATAAATCGCCGCTTTACATTGTTGAGCACCTTTCACCTAAAAACAAATTACACACAGCGGCTCGCCAGATCGTCAAAGAAAAAGAGTACAAATTCGTTTAGATTAAGCAAGGTCGTGTTTTCATTAGGAAAACAGAAGAAGACGAGTTTACTTATATAAGAAACCAAGAGACCAGAACCGACCTAAAACAATTCTCTGCCATATCCATACTAGCTGTTGCTCGCGGCTCCGCCCCCGTGGAGTTTATTTTCGGGAGCAGAAGTATCAATGCAAGGAGTTGTCTTCTGCACTGAGACACCTATAGCGATCGTCCTGAATCTCAGGTGTTGTGACTGTCTAGATGGCTAGACAGGCACAACTCCTAACTTAAACTTCTAGCACTCCTTATAATACCCCGGGATCACTCCGTAAGTGTCGAAGAAGGCCACCGCGGGGTTTTAGCTGGTAGTGTCCGGTTGGGTGTACATAAGTAGTGGGACTCGGCCCAGCCGCAGCCCGGATAGCCATCATCCGGGCGAGGGGGTGCTGGGTCGTAAGACCGGCTAGTCCAGCATAACCGTTTTATTCTCATTCCGCTTCCCACCGAAGCGGACGGCAGTAATAAAATGCTTTCCCCGCGACAAAAAAAAAGTGTTGTGCCTGAAGCTTGAGATTACATTTAAAGAATACCTCATAAGTTAACTCCTCACTTCGCCCTTTAAGGGATGATTTGGTAAAAACGTTGAAATACGTATTTCTTTATTTTTTACCTAAAGCCTAAATATGAATTTTCAGATCCCTAAGTTGAAGTATTACGGATTGCCCATACAAACTTTTAACCTCTATTTCACCCCTTTCAAGATATTTTTTTGAGACAAAAGATACCCTATGTCCTTCCCTAGGATATAATCTATCCCTCTACTGAATTTCATTAGGATTTGTTCACCCGTTTAGTCATGAAAAGGTAAGAAACAGACATACACACAACAATATTAATTTTGTTGCGGAGATATTTTAAAACTGTAATATCTCCTAAGATATTCATTGAAATCAAATGACGTAAAGGGCAACTTTGTTCAAAATTAAATACTTGTGATGAATAAAGTATTTATTTGGATAAGGATTAATACCATGTTTATAAAAACCCCTTTCCAAATAATACATTGTTTCAGAACAAATTCGATAACCATTAAAAAGGTTATAGTGAGCCAACCGAAATAGATAGACATATGCTATCGCGGACTTTTTTTAGAACTTTTTAAGAGGAACAATTTCGTCGTACATGATTGTTATGTAACTTTAACCGTTAACGCAGCGTACGCAACGGAAGCTCTCAAAAGGAATCAATTTTCCCCGTTTTTGCAACATTTTTCATTGCTGCTCCGCTCCTATTGGTGATAGCGTGATGTTAAATACCCTATAGCGCTCCTCGATAAATGGGCTATCCAAAACTAAAAGATTTTTTCAATTCGAACCAGTAGTTCCTGAGATAAGCCCGTTCAAATAAACAAACAAACTCTTCAGCTTTATATAATAGTATAGATTAAATAAATTAAAGGCGTATTATTTAAAAAAAATCTAAAAAATAAAATTTTTATTTTTGCTTATTTGGCTTGTATTTTTCTCAGTACTCATTGCCTTTATTATCTTTACAGTATTTCGATTAAATTAGAAATATTAATTTACACTATTTTTAACTATACCTCTCTACTTCCGTCCCTTTTCACGAAATCACACCCAGAGATTGCAAGAAAGCGATAGAAAAGATGATACACATAAAAAAATATCTTAAAACATTTAATAAACTATAATTGTTTTATTTTATCTATCGATAGATAAGGACAACGCTATCTATACCTCGTGTCGACATTGCTACGCTCTACTGTTTTTACACAGTTGTCAATATATGACACTGTAAATATATTTCACAACAAGATAAATTTGTAACTGTGTGCGTAAATTTGCCAGTGTTGTATGAAATGGTGTAGTGTGCGTGTGTAACGACGTGATTACATTTTGCATTTGTGTGCACATGTTTATTTGTAGTTGTACGAAGCCCCCCACCGACATTGCTGAATTTTTTGTTCAAGATTCGAGCGTAATGCCGTCTCCTTTTGGTTGCCTACTCTAAGGGAATAACACATAGAATGCTTTTTATCCCGGAAAAATGATTGATGCCCGCGGGTTAGCTTTTTTTCACAGAGCAAGGGATCGACATGATTTTTTCCTATTTTCCCAGTTTAGAAATCCGAGAATGACATAAGATACTTTTTATCCCGAAAATGGCACAGTTCCTATGGGATTCCTCATAACTTAAGAGGACTTTGGTAGAACTACGAGAGACTACGATCAAAACCCAGATCCGAATTTGTGAGTCACAAACTTTTATTACGGTAATTGAACCCGCGGCCCCTCGTTTCACAAGCTAATAGGTACTCACCCACAGAGCCTTTGACATAAAGACTATTATTTCTTAAAATAATTATGAAGATAATTCCTACAAATCTGAAAGATTTTCTAAGGAATTTCAAAGGTATGTAAATCAAATCAAATCAAATCAAATCAAATCAAATCAAATCAAATCAAATCATTTATTTTGTAAATTAGGCCACTAGGGGCACTTTTTACATGTCATAGTAATGTTAAAATCTAAGTCTACCGGTGCTTCGGAAATGCCCACTGGTCTGAGAAGAAGCACCAAGAAACTCAGCCGTAGGTCTTCTGTAATTTGTCATTACATTCCAACAAAAAATCACACATAAAATACATTTTTAAATAAGTACATTCACATGACAAAAAAAATTACGGTATACATGTCAATACAAGGCAGAGTCGTAAAAGAGGCTATACAACTTGTTATTTAATTTTATCCAACTAACAATCAATGAGCAATCCAGGTAGACCAGTCCACACAAGCAGCACCCGTTCACGAGTATGACGCATGTGCCAGCCATCGGCCTCCTCAACCATGACACAGGGAAGTGACCGACCCGGCACATAACGCCGCCGCCAGCACAGACCCTTAAGCGAGCATGACATACCCTAATCGCGTCAAAGAATTATAGAGAAACAAATTCACAAGACAATAGCTTTAACAAAAAAACAAGAAGCCAAGACTAATACGACTCAGGCATCTTGTAAATACAATTTACATTAAACAGAAATAATCAATACATAATCATTTATTGTAATAGATCTGGAAGATTCAGAGCAATTTAATCCCAAGCCTTCTTGTCGTCAAGATAATCGGAAATTTTGTAGTAACCTTTTCTACTAAGCTTGGTTTTTATTATGTTTTTAAACTTATTTATTGGTAATTCTCTTATATCATTCGGAAGTTTATTATAAAAGCGTATACTTTGCCCCATAAAAGAATTACTGATCTTGTGGAGACGAGTCGAGTGTAACACAAGATTATGCTTGTTCCTTGTGTTTACTTTGTGAATATCGCATTTTTTATCAAATTGTGCAATATTTTTACGCACATACATTAGATTTTCAAAAATATATTGCGATATCAAAATTGTGACAGTTACGTCACTACAGTAAACAGTGGCTCTGTAATTAACTGAACACAAAAATAGTTATATTTAATTTTTTCTTGTACATTGATGTTTTCTTAAAAGTATATCATCTGAATCGCCTCATCTATCGTTTGTGACTCTCTCCCGTGCCGGAACTTCGAGAAAAAGTGAAAATAGTGTAACTCGAAAATGTTGTCGTACAACACCTTTAAAACTGTGGAATCCTAGAGAAATTATAGCTTTTACCTTTGTCTCTAGTTATAAACTCATATATCAGTGCGAAATAACGACTTATTCGGGACAATCAGTGACAATTAGTGCAAAAAAACCATTTAAAGTTCGTTGTTACGTTTAAAACTGTGAAGTGTTTGATCAGCGTCTCGTGATTGGTTAACTCCAACATTTTATTAAAAGACGTTACAATTCAACACAATCGAGCAAATACAATCACTTAATTTCGTCACTCGATTAATAAGCAAGCTTGGTCTGTTGGAACGCAGTGTGTACATTACTGCGTGGCGGATTCTCTAAGACACCGAGTTCAAATCCTGCACAATTTACAAAAAGAGAAAATAAAATTAAAAATTATTTTGCTTTATAAATTATATTAAGAATTAAATTTGTCTTGATATTCCGCAATGAAGTACACTTGCTGTAAATCCACAACAGATGGCGCCTCTGGTGCGTTAACCTGCTCTAAATGCAAATCTAACTTCCACATTGCATGTTTGTTTCCCAATGATAAAAAGAGACAAGCGCCAAATACAATCAAGAAGAGTTGGATATGTCCCGAATGTTCGCCCAGTCAAAAAAAAAACTACAACGACGACGACACACCGATACGGCCTAACACTCGTCTAAATAGTGGCAGCCCGGAGAACGTTACTATTCGAAGAGGTGTATCTCGCAAATCCCCTTCTATGGAGTTATACTCACCAGTTTCTTATAACCAAATGAGAGACATCGTCGCCGCCGAATTCGATAAACTATGGCAGAATATTAGACCAACCATCATCAACACTATTGCGACCGAACTTAAACCATTGAAGGATGAGATTGCTAGTCTTAAAGAAAGTATGAAATTTATAAATAATCAGTACGAAAGTATGAGCAAACGAGTCACCTCCATCGAAAGTGACATAAAGAGCGTAACAGCAATTAAAAAGGATATTGGTGAACTGAAAACGACACTAAATAAGTTTGAAGATCAAAATAACATTCAGGAGCAATGGTCAAGGCGTTCAAATATAGAGATTTATGGTATTCCAGAGAAGAAGGGCGAAAACCTTTTGTTACTTCTAAAATCAATTGCCGAGAGGATTGATTTTCCTCTAAACATAAATAATGACTTGGATTTTATTACTCGCGTAGCCCCCAAAAGCGATAAAGTTAAAAATATGACAAAACCCATAGTTGTGCTGTTTTTGGCACGCTACAAAAAGGACGACTTTTTAAGTAAGGCTAGAAAAATAAGAATTAACGCTACTGATCTTGGTTACCTTAACAATAAATCTATCATATATTTTAATGATCACTTAACAAGGACCAACAAATTACTTTTGCAGCATGCCAAAGTTAAAGCGAAAGAAAATAATTACTTGTATGTCTGGGTTAAGAATTGTTCTGTTATGGTCCGTCGTTCTGATACGAGTCCTATAGTACACATTGCTAATTTCAATGATTTAAACAAAATAAAGTAAGTGTTAGGTTCTTTTGTAATACATGTCTCTTATATAAATTTTATTGTTTATTTTTAGATGTTGCTGCTATTGTACTTTTAATTATGAAATTAATAATTATTTTAGGTAAATTTACATTCACTATTTTTTTGTACCTGCCGATGACATCAATTTATGAAATCGTATTTTGTCTGTTCTCTCCCTGCCGTGTCGACAATTACTTGGGTTTCTTTACTTTATGCATATTCCGACAGTTAAGTATGTCAGTACGATCTTTATTAAATTATATACATTTTAACACAATATTAAACCATGACTAATCTCTCGATCTATTACCAAAATGTTCGCGGACTGCGAACAAAAACGAGCACATTCTTTAGGAATTTAATGACTGTTGACTATGACATCATTTGTTTATCTGAAACCTGGTTACTTCCTGGAATATACGACGCCGAACTATTCGATAATCGCTACATCATTTTCAGGAATGACCGTGATTATAGCGTGAGAGGGGTTACTATGGGGGGTGGAGTTCTCATAGCTTTACGTCGCGAGTTCTCGGTCTTATCATCAACGCCGGTTATTTTTACAGGTGCATCGGCTGATGTTCTGGAGGTCATTATTAACCTAAATACAATCCCTGACGAAAAAAAATTACATTTATTTTGTTGCTATTTTCCACATTGTCGAAGTCACTCTGAAAACTTAAAATATTTTCTTGATTTCATCTCAAATGACTACATGAAGAACCCTGATGACACTTTTTTAATCGTTGGTGATTTTAATTTGACTTTCATGAAGTGGTCAGACTCCAATTCACATTCCAGCAATATTATTGAATTTAACGAAAGCGACGGACTTAGTGGCTCAATGTATCACTTTTTGAATTTCACAAATTTTATTCAGTTCAACTTAATTCCTAATTTAAACGATAGGCAGCTTGACCTAATCATCAGTGGTAATAATTGCTTAGTTCGGAAGTGTTTGGAACCATTAGTTGAAGAGGATTCTCACCATCCAGCTCTGTGTATCGAAATGCGTGTAGTCCTTCAGCACAAATTTCACTCCCTTGTACGTACAGTCCGCAACTTTCGCGCAGCTGACTATGATATCGTAAATAGAGAAATTGCTTTGATTGATTGGGCCAGTGAACTGAATAACATGACCAATATTGAATCTGCCACGGAGAAATTTTATGTTTTAATCAATAATATCATTTCTAAATTTGTTCCTATTAAAAAGATTTATGGTTCCAGATATCCACCGTGGTTTTCGGGTGCATTAATTAAAATAGTGAATGAAAAGCTAAAATATCACAAGAAGTGGAAGATATACAGAAGGCAAAGTGATTTAGACACATTTATTCTATTGCGTGAGCGTCAAAAGCGCGTGCAGAGGGAGTGCTATGATAAATTCATACGTAGTGCTGAAGAACAATTAAAAATTCATAGTAAATACTTTTGGAACTTCATAAAAAGCAAAAAAGCTTCAGCTGATCTTCCTGGCACTATGTACTTTGATGACTATAGTTCTTCCGACGGCCCCGAGATCTGTAACCTTTTTAATAATTACTTCCGTTCTGCTTTTGAACCGACGTTTCATAAAAAATTGAACGATACTATAAGTGATGGAAGTTGTTATCAGGAAGGAGTCTCGATAGGTTCTGTCGATTTGACTCTTGATACTATCGAAAAGTATTTAAGGAATTTAGACATAACTAAAGGCGGCGGGCCTGACGGGATTCCTCCCTTATTGTTAAAATTGTGCCACAGGACTGTAGCTTTTCCTTTATTTATATTATTTAAGTTATCTATTAATACCGGGTCATTACCTGCTGTATGGAAACAATCCTTTGTTGTTCCAATTCATAAATCAGGTGATAAGCAAATTATTCAAAATTATAGACCAATTTCCAAATTGAATACCATTCCAAAATTGTTTGAAAAGATAATTTTTGACGTAATATATCCAGTCTTGAAACCTATTCTAATCGATCAACAACATGGTTTCATTAGGGGTAAATCGACTGAAACGAATCTCTGTGAATTCATTCAGCATTCATCACTGGCAATGGATAATGGAGGACAGGTAGACGTCGTGTATACCGACTTCTCTAAAGCCTTCGATAAGATTTGTCATGGTTTATTAATTTATAAATTGAAAATGATCGGCATACATGGCGACCTTTTACGATGGCTTGAGTCATACTTGAGAGATAGAAGTCAGGCAGTTTCCATCAAAGGATTCTGTTCTACTTTTGTTCCCGTTACTTCCGGTGTTCCACAGGGCTCTCACTTAGGGCCTTTACTATTCAACGTCTATATTAACGATGTGACAACTTACTTTAGGAATAGTAATATATTACTTTACGCAGACGATTTAAAAATTTTCAGATCGATAAATTCACCTCAGGATTGTAGCTTACTTCAAACAGATCTCAATAATTTTTGTCATTATTGCGAAAAATATCGCCTCGTATTAAATATCGATAAGTGTAACATCATCACGTTGACAAGGAAAAGAAAGCCATTGTACTTTGAATACACATTGAAAAATAAAGTTTTAAAAAGAGTGTCCATAGTTAGAGACTTAGGTGTATTTTTGGACCAAAAGTTAACCTTTTATCATCATTTTCAACAAATGACTTCCAAGGCGTACAGGATGCTTGGCTTTATTTTGAGAATGGGAAAAGAATTTAGGCAGTGTTCTAGTCTTGTTCTTCTTTTCAACTCATTTGTGCGGTCTGTTCTGGAATATGCATCAATAGTTTGGAACCCACAGTACAAAATATACATCAACAGCATTGAAAGTATACAAAATAGGTTTTTAAAGCATCTTCGTTATAGGTTTGGTGACTCGGAAATAGCAAGATTAAATGTGTCTTCTTTGGTTGACCGTCGGCGTGAGAGAGATCAGATGTTTCTTTATAAGATTTTGAATAACAGAGTAGACAATATATTTTTGTTAAATCATATACAGTTAAAATGTCCTCGGTTAAATTTACGTAATAAATCACTATTTCATGTACCTGCTTGTAAGTCAAATTATTGCAGCAACACATTTTTGTATCGTGTTTGTCATATATATAATAAAGAATATTGTACAATAGATATTTTCAACGAAAAACTGAATTCATATAAAACGAAACTTAGGAAACTTATGAACACGAAATTAACGTAGTATATTAATTTACATATATTCATTTACTCTGTCTTACTGTAACTATATAATAGCTATATTTTAGTGGAAACTTTGTTGATATATGTATTTTCAATTATGTTACCTAGTTTATAAGAATTTTAAATATTGTATGTTTCCCATAGAAATAAATAAATAAATAAAATCACGATGAGAATGCTTATTTCTTTGAATCTTTCTCTAAGAGAAACTTTGGGTCCAAGATCATATATAGCCCTAACGGCTCTTTTTTGTAAAGTAAAAATTACATTAATATCCGCAGAGTTTCCCCAGAGAAGAATTCCATACGACATTATACTGTGAAAATAGCTAAAATAAACTATTCTTGCCGTATCTACATCAGTCAAACGTTTGATGGTTTTAACTGCATACGCCGCTGAACTTAACCTGCCTGATAACTTTCCGATATGCGGCCCCCACTGAAGTTTTGCGTCTATTGTAATGCCCAAAAAAGTAGTTGACGCAGCAGGGTCCAATTCTTCCCCATTTATTTGAACATTGGTTCTCGTTTGCTGAACGTTGGGCATTGTAAATTTAAGGCATTTCGTCTTCTTTTCATTTAATACGAGGTTATTCGCGTTGAACCAATGTACAACTTTACTAAGAGCATTGTTCACTTCGTCAAAATTTTTAAGCTGTCTATTAATTTTAAAAATTAATGACGTGTCATCCGCGAACAACACAATTTCAGGGTTATTTCTTACATAGTGGGGTAGGTCATTAATATAAATAAGGAATAAGAATGGTCCTAAAATTGATCCCTGCGGAACTCCCATGGTGACCGCAGATCCAGGAGAGAGTTTTCCATTTATATCAACCTTCTGAGTCCTATTGCTCAAATAGGAGGTCAGAAGTTTGAGAGCCTTGTCCCGAACGCCGTAATGGTGTAGTTTCCTGACCAATGTATCATGCTGGACACAATCGAAGGCCTTGGATAAGTCACAGAATATTCCAAGAGCATCCTGCGAATCCTCCCAGGCCTCGAAGATACCTTTTAGAAGTTGGACTCCTGCATCAATGGTTGAACGACCCTTGGTAAATCCGAATTGTTTCTTGTGCAGTTAATTGTTATCATCAAAATGTTTTATTAACTGACTTAGCATGATTTTTTCAAAAATCTTACTAAGTGTTGGTAGGACCGAAACTGGACGGAAATTTGTGGGGTCAGCAGTGTCTCCAGACTTAAATAGTGGAATCACTTTACTATGCTTCATTAGGTCAGGAAACACACCGAATGTGACACAGCAATTAAACACAGCCGCCAAATGGGGAGCCAGAATGTTAATTATGACGGATACATTCTTAACGGACATACCCCATAAGTCCGCTGTTTTTTTAACGTTAATAGTTTTAAAAGATTTTATAATTTCCCGCGGGCTGACAGCTGAAAATTCAAAAGATGTGACACATTGGGGTACATTATTTTTCAGCAGCAACTCAGCCGATGTGGAAGACGACCTCAGGTATTGCGTCGTAAAGTCTACCAGGCTGCATTACACCAGCGTGGTGGACTAAGGCTCTATCGGGTGTTGTGTCAATAGTGTCTCATAGTTAGTACAGCCTTACTGCGACACATTGTAGAATACTTCTTTACTATAATTCTTATCCGACTTCAAAAAAGGAGGAGGTTCTGAATTAATCGGAATCTTTTTATGTATGTTCTCCGATTACTCGAAGACGCCTGGACCGATTCCAGAAATTCTTTTTTTGTTTAAAAGGGTATACTTCCCAGATGGTCCCATTGGCACCAAGTCAGGATCTGTAGACCTACTCTTGAAATCAATTCCAATCTCGAACTCGATACAGTTTAAATTCCAATCTAGAAGATATTGGAACTCTAACTCACTCAACTAAATGAAATAGAGTATTGACGAACTAGCGATCGTAAATACTCTATTTCATTTAGTTACTAAGAATTCCGCCGTATTCAGTTAAATCGAGCGCTGGTGTTGCGTTCAAGAGTGCAAATTGTACAGTTTTCGAACCCAATTTAATTGGAATCGAGTGTCAAGAGTAACCCTCCTGATGATGGGATCTCAGAGAAATCGAGGGCAACCCTCAAATTTTCTAGGGACGCATAATTTGTTTTTTTTTATTGAAGTCGATGTACTTTTTATGAATTAAATACTTTTTATTTTACACACTGATATCATGTCAATGTGTAAGGGCCTTAATTATGCGCGTTGGAAAAATATGTACGAATATTTTACTATTAAGTGTTATTTAATATCCTTAAATGACAAATATAATACTACGTACGCGAATAGTTATTTTTAGCAGGAAGTCCACAATGCGTGTTACAATTACATAATATTATGGTTACCCATCATTAGTGTAGTAATTGGCAGTATTTAACCAACTTACAAGTTGAGTGTGCGCTTCTTACAGCGGGAAAAATGATCAAAAAATTATTAATATTGTTAGTAATTCAGAATGTCACATGTTATCAGTATTCAAATGGCCACGCATGTGGAAATTATTGCACGTGGCAAGGTATTTATTTTTAATATATGACATACTTTTGAAGTGTAAACTTCTTTAGGTGGGTTGTACACTTTATTTTGTGGATATTAAATGAGACTGAGCCGTCACGCTCGGTTATGTAACGCTCGTTCGAGTAAAGTCGACTAAAGGAGTGAGAGAGTTATAGTCAACGCGTCACAGCTATAATCGAAATGTATACATAATTATATTTGTTTTTATACAACAAGCTTACCTTAGCCTGGTGGTAAGCGGTTACCGTAGCCTATAGACGTTTGCAACACCAGGAACATCATATACGAGTTGCCGACCTTTCATAAATCTATTTACTCCCTTCTTGAAGACTGTAGTCCCTTTGGAACACCTCAGCAGGGAGCTCATTCCACAATCGGAACGTTCGCGAGAGGAAATTCCTCTGAATCCAATTTTTATGTGGCGATTAGTTCTTCAGACTTAACAGAAATTTCTTTGCACTTACTCCTTTTTATGGCTTGTTTAATAAGGGTTACAATTAAGATTGTTTATCATTGAAATTTTTATTTATATATTGTAACAAGGTACGATGGGGTTGACTTGTCCATAATGGATAAAAACCCCAAAATAAAAATACCGGCGGGTAGCCGGTTGCGAAACGAGAGGCCGTGGGTTCGATTCCCGCACCGAGACAAATGTTTGGGTGACAGACAGATATTTGTGTCGGGTCTGGGTGTTGTGATGCCGTAGTCCCTCGTAGTTCTTGATACCCACGACACAGGTTTTTTCTAGTTTGGGGCAGAATTATGTGTGACTGTTCGGTGTATTTGTTTAAGAGTGCTAAAATGGATTATGATAATATTATAACGAGATCTTTGAAATAAATGTATGCGAAGTGGCACCTCGCACTTAGCGGGCCCTCATTGCGATGCCTAATTAATATGATCACTTTAACGCTCAAAAAAGGACGTCATAACAATTTAAAAGCATCTATGCGCATCTATATTTTTTCTCTATCATGAGTAGTTAAGTCGTGTCAAAGAATGTTTGGTAGGATAGATAGGTCTATTGCAGGGGTGGCTAAGATCATTGATAGTCGAGCCATTTTTCAAAATTTGAAATTTTTCTCGAGCCGCAATTAAATACGTATTTAAAAGATATGCAAAAAAGATGCAAGACTGCCTCGGTGGCGGAGTTGTAATTGCGCATGCGTTACGACTGCTGTGCTGAGGTCTCGGGTTCGATCCCCGGGTCGGGTAAAGTGATATTGGGTTTTTCTATCCAGAAATTCCTCAGTATTAGCCCGGAGTCTGGAATATGTGCCCGGTATGGCGATAGGCTCGCCCTCTGTCACATTATGGGACCGAAATTCGGCGAAAAGTGGGTGTACTAGTTACACCTCTGCCTACCCTTTCGGGGATTACAGGCGTGAGTGTATGTGTGTGTGCAAAAAAGATTTTTTTTTTACAGCAATTAAATTTAAGTCTCTCATATGTGATGTCAGTAATTTAAAAGTCATTTTTAGCACAAAAATGAAAAGGGAACTCGGGTACATTTATAGAGAGCCACAAATAATCCTTCAAAGAGCCGCATGTGGCTCGCGAGCCGCAGGTTGCAACTGGTCTATAGGGTAGATACTGGGAACGAAAGAAAAAGGGGTCTCGCTGATGCGACTTCGCCCTTCGTCTATAATTAGCCCACGCCTCTGCCCTTCAGGGTTTTCAGACGTCAGACCGTAGATGTACATGTATTATTAAATTATTATGTCATACCTAACAATGCTTTTATTCACACACTTAAGGATAAAGTATGTTTTTCCTTGTTACAAATTGTGCGCGAATAAATTATAAATAATTTTAGTTTATTGAGCGTGGTTTATTAGGTGCGCAGAATTTTGCATATCATATCTACACCGTGCGAGCCTGAGATGAACGGCAGCACGGGTCGGTCTGGATGTTGCCGCGGACGCCGAGGGTGTCTTTCGCTTCTATACTCCGAATGACGGGAATCACTGCGAAAGATTATATATTGACTATATCATCAAAAAGGGAGCACGCCTCAGTGGTTTTGTGACAAGGCAAACACGTTTTTTCAAAGATTCTGAAATATCTATTATTTTATTTAATTGCTACGTCCGAAGCCTATTAGAATACTGCAGTCCTGTTTGGAATCCCTCCTATGCAGTACATATCAACCGACTTGAAAGGCTTCAAAAGCAATTTTTATATCATATTTCCTATGCTAACAACCTCTGTCATAATCTGCAGTCTTACCAATCCAGATTAACACACTATAAAATAACCCCGCTTGGATACAGACGGACTATAGCCGACTTAGTTTTTTTAAAGAAAATATTAGATGGCAATATCGATAGCTCAAATCTGCTCCATAAAATTAATTTTACTGTTCCGCGATCTTGCACCCGTCTCCAAAATAGAACAACGTTCAGTCTTCCTTTTTATCGTACCAACCACAGTCGGAATTCACCAATTTACAGAATGTGCTGTACATACAATAAAATTTGTCACAATATAGATATTTTCAGTACATCTATATCCTCATTGAAAAGACTGTTAGAAACTAATCCAAATACATTACATAATAATTAAGTTATATGTTTGTTATGTAGTTTATGTTTTCTGTTTATCCAGTTTATATTAATTTTTGTTTAGGTTCTTACTGTTTAATTTTTATTCTCTGTTAATTTATTTTTCTGTATTTTTATTATTTTTAATTAAGCCGATTTATAATTTACACGCATGCTGTGTTCACTCCAAGAAGGTGGTACACTGTTGTATGATATTTTTATTTTATGTCTTAACATTGTAATAACTGTGTACAACTAGTTCAGTGAATCAAATAAAAAAAAAAAAAAAAAAAAAAAAAAAAAAAAAAAGATTCTTGAAAAATCATCAATAATTAAGCGCATGCGTTACGACTGCTGTGCCGAGGTCTCAGGTTCGATCCGCGGGTCGAGTAAAGTGATATTGGGATTTTCTATTTAGAAATTCTCAGTATTAGCCCGGAGTCTGGAATCTGTTCAAGGTATGGCGTTAGGCTCGCCCCCTATCAAATTATGAGACCGAAATTCGGCGAAAAGTGAATGTACTGGTTACACTTCTGCCTACCCATTCGGGGATTACAGGCGTGAATGTATGTATGTGTGCATAACATTCAGCGGTGCGGTCCGAGAAATGTGCTCAGACTACAAAGCCGCGAATGAAATTAAATGAAATGTATTTTAACGAATTAAACCACTATTACGATGCCAGTTCGATCCGCTTATTAGACTGACGTTAACCCAATGACGAAAAAATTAGTTTCTTTCGTCATTGACAAAAATTGATGACATCCTGCCGCAACTAAGTATTTTCAAAGTGGGATACAGTGAATGTTGCCAGTACGGTTTAAATTAAAATATAGCTATCCTTTTTTACGCACATAAATTTATATTGGCTTGATAGAGATGGCACTATGTTTATGTATACAATATCGAATTATTCTGTTTTTGTATAACCTAGTGATTCTCTAGCTAAACACTTCAAGTCCTTGTATATGTTTCTTTCGTCATTGCGTTAACCGCAGAATTTATTGATTACTTTGTCAATCCATATGTTACTAGTTATTTGTACACACGTGTTTACTTACAATGTGTTTAAAATATATTTTAATATTAATTATATCCACTGCAACTGTAAAATCCTGTAAATCTTCCGCGAAAGGTAAGTTGTTTAAATAGACTTTCTTAGGTGTATGCGAATATTACACATTGAAAAAAAAAAACAAAACCCGACTGCAAAAAAGACAATTTAAAAGTAATGCCCTAAAAAGACTAAATAAGAGTTTTAAGACGAATATAGCGATAGGTAACTCAGCTGTCGGAATCCATTCAGCCGTTTGGAAACGTTAATAAAATTAACAAACAAACTTACAAGATACGCGCGGAAAACATAAATTTTCCTTGGCAGTCGGGTACTAAAATCTTTCGAAACGTTGAGACTAAAATCATTTACCGCAAAAAATCCATAAATTGTTTAAATATGGTGGAATTTAGCTAGAACTTAATACCAAAAAACAATGTGGTACAGCTGCCAAGTCGAAAGATGTACCTAAGTCACAAACCAACCCAAATGGCACACACATCTAACTTTTCAATTCTGAATTATCGCGTTCGATTCCCGGCTCTGGTAAAGTTATATTGGGTTTTTCTATAAAGAAATACTCAGTATCAGCCCGGAGTCTGGAATTGTGCCCGTCATGGCGATAGGCTCGCCCCCTATCACTTTATGGGACCATAATAAATTCGGCGAAGTGGGTGTACAGGTTACACCTCTGCCTGTATGTAAGTTACAATTCGGAAGGAGTATCAAGTCTCCCAACATACATTAAGCCAGTGTGGTGGATTAAGGCCTAACCCCTCTTCTAAATAGGGGTGGGCTGTGTCTGCAGTGGGACAGTGTATGATAAAGCACTGGTATTATATTAATAAATCTAATTAGTAACAATGAGAATTTGCAATTACCTTTTCAGTACGATAAATGCATAACTTGGCTGGGACTAGAATTTGGGCCCAAAGTTATCATGGGATGGAAACAAGCACAGCGACCGTGGGTGTACTAGTTGAATCTCTGCCTACCCCTTTACCGACCCAGACATCTATACTATAATAAGACTGCAGAGGCATTTTGTATGTGCATTAATACTTTTGCAATTTTTTTATTATATTACGTTATAATGTCGATACAGAACACAAGACTTTTTTTAATTATTGTCTGTCTGTCCGTCAAGGTATCACTTTAAAGTACTGTGTTTTTAAATAGAATCGGAAATAAAACTAAAGAGTATATATCAAGGTATCATTTAATCTTTATTTTTGTATTTATTAAAATCGGTTTATTCAGTCGAAAGTTGTGAGTATTTATAGTTCACAAAAGCTGTATTAAGGCGATAAGGCGTGGTGAGATATTAAGTAATTAGTAAAAGCTAACAAGCCAGCTCCCAAAAATAACATACACGCGGGCGGAGCCGCGGTCAACAGTTAGTATAAAATAAAAATAACATTCAGATGCAAGTGTAGTGTCATCGCAAGATAATAGTTTAGACAATTTGTTTATACCGAAGATAACATTTAACCTATCCCACAGTCGTCGTGGTGCAATGGGCGAGCCGGTTGTAAAATAAGAGGCCCGGGTTCGGTCCCCATACCGAGACAAATGTTTGTGTTCTTAATAATAATTTATTTTGAGTCCGGGTGTTGTGTTGAAAGTATCTCGTAGTTGACACAAAAGACAGGAAAAATATAGGAAAATTTGAATTGTTATAATTATAAATAATATAATTATTATAAACATTACATTAAAAGCCGCATACGTTTTCCTTCCTTATTACAGGCTAGCAATTACTCGCGGCTTCGCCTGCGTAAAGTTATATACTGCAGAGGGAATGTGAATTAAATAAAAAAATCCTCTATATCCGTCCTCGGGTTATTACATCTTATCACAATCGGTTCATTGGTTTAGCCGTGACGTTGACGTTACCGGTTCTTATAGCGTGCGATTCCATTACGCGGCCAAACCAAGTCCCGCCACTATTATAATAATTACGTAAATCAAGAAAATAACAATAAAACATTTAGTATTACAGTATACTAAATATTTTATGACGTTTTGAAAACGTTACATCCTTCATGGTCACGGGGCGGACTGAGTTGTATGTCGTCACGAACGTATAGTGTAACGCATCTATCCTCCAAATGGTTTTTAAGTTTTATTTCTTGTACGCAGAAGAAGCTCACAGAGTCTTGAGGTCTGGTCGATATTTTAGGTTTCGATTTAATTAAATGTATAATTGGGTCCCAGGTCTGCCAAAATAAATAAAATAATATTAGTTTTTTTCAATGTGTAATGTTCGCGTAAACATAAACCATTAGAGAAGTACCTACTCAATTATGACACCTACGATATACTCTCAAATACACTGTTATTAACTTTCTTCTATTCTCGCAGTGGTAACAAGATCAGAATCCAAACAGAACGGTAAGTTCCGGAACAACTTTTATTCAAGCAATATATGAGAACGTCATCTCACAGAAGGAGAGTGCCGAGAGGGATCGGGATCAATCCGATCCGATCCCTCCGATCTTCGCATGTTATTGTAGTCTGCCAGTAGTAATGCCACCATTGTCACCATTGTAACAACTGTCCGCGTGACACGGCCCAACATACTGTTGAGGAGTGCCCAGCCTGGGACGAAGAGCGCAGCGCTCTCGTAGCAGTCGTCGAAGGAGACCTCTCGCTGCCGACTTTGGTGTCAGCCATGGTCGGCAGCCGGAGGTCCTGGCGCCGGGTTGACGACTGACCGACGTCTCCCGCCCTGTGGTTTGGGGGCGTTGGGAGAATCCCACCACGGTATCCCCTGCCTGTCGTAAGAGGCGACTAATAGGGGTCATCGGGGGTCGCAGCGGGGGGCTGTCGTAGCGCCCATTTCGGTGTGTCGAATTTTGTCTGTACATAGCTATTTATTTTGTATATACTTCGTCGGCACACCGGGCAACCCCGGGATGTACAGCAGCGAAGGTGGTTGGCCACGTTGCTGCCGTGGACGCCGAGAGCGTCCTTCGGTGCGCGGGGGCTTCTGAGCCCCCCCCCCCCCCCCATGGAGACGGGCCGCAAGGCGGCACCGCGCAGGGGCGGTTCCGGCCGAAAATGGGGCGCTTCTCGTCCCGTGAGCTCGGGATTATCTTATGCGCCGAAGAGGGCCACCGCAGGGTTTTTAGTTGGTATTGCCGGTGTAGGGAATTTGTTAGGGACTCGGCCCAGCGGTCGTCCGGATGTCAACATCTCTCCCGGACGGCTTAACGCTGGGTCGTAAGGCCGGCGAACCCAACATAACCGTCCCGCCTCCCCCCCGGCGGAGCGGTAGTGATAAATCGATTTTCCCCGCAAAAAAAAGGTAAACCATAGTCATAGAGAATGGACTGACCGTTCTCTATCCAGCTGTTAAGTGAATACGGGCAGAAAAATGTGAAAGACAATGCAAAGGTGCGGCCAGCAGTTGTCTTTTTCTAGAATTTTGATTGGTTTACATCAGACTTATGACGTTTTTTTTGTAATGTAATGACAAACTACGAAAGACCTACGGCTAAGTTTCTTGGTACTTCTTCTCAGACCAGTGGGCATTTCCGAAGCACCGGTAGACTTAGTTTTTAACATTACTATGACATGTAAAAAGTGCCCCTAGTGGCCTAATTTACAAAATAAATGATTTGATTTGATTTGATTTGACTTGCACGAGCGAAAAGAAATAGGTATTGCCAGTTGCTTTGTCTCTTCCTACAAGTGGTCAATTTTGGTAGGATATTGCTCAGTCCATTCTCTGTTTATGAGGTCGTTAGCTTTGCAGCGTTGTTTTTATGTATGGAATGCTTCGTTCTTATACTACAGAATTTAGTTTCTCACGTAACCGGTAGAGGCGCTGTACATTTTGCCATATAAACATTTTAAGTTGTCGCTAGCGATTATACATGAGTAAAACTCCAGGGGCATTATTCTCTATCTCCTTCCAAATGCGTAACTAGGCGCATTACGTTAACTACATGTTATTCACGTGTAATTCGCATGTTATTGTAGTCTGTAATGCCATTACATGCGAATAAAATTCAGTTAGCGTAGGGTTACCAACCCCGGAATTCAAATACTAGGATTTGAAGTTAGAAAAACCAGGACAATTCAGTTTTAAAACAGGACGCATATTTGTTTTAAAATAGCGTAAACACTTGCGAGCTGAACGCTGCCCTTAAAGTAAGGATTGCAAAAGTGGTGTGCGATTTTTAAAATACAGGACCTTATCAGGGCGCTTTAAAAACCTAGGACACGCTAAAAACCAGGACATGTCCTGGAAACAGGACTGTTGGCAACTCTAAGTTAACGTAACGCGGCTCGTTACGCGTATTTAAAGACATAGATAATAATGCCCCTGGTTGAGCTAGAGGTGTTGGGGCCGTAACGATGTATTATTTACGCGTGTGGCGTGTCATGCTAGTATATAACTGTAAACTTCTTTACGCACGTTGGGCACTTTTGCGATGGGGAAAAAAGCACTGAACTCTGTGACCGTCACGCTCGTATTATTTTACTTTTAAGCACGCCCATGACGTTCTATAATTGACAAGCAATCACAAACATAGTGGTAGAGCCACGCTGTAGACATATTTGTCTACAGCATGAATGGGCCGGCTCGACCGGGGTAGTAACACTGTCTCACAGAAAACCAACGTAAAGTGACAGTTTACTGTCGCGTTTCGTATGGTAAGTGAGATATCCGGAGGGCCAGATTCCCCCTTCCCTAATCCCTATTCCTGTCCTTTAAGGCCGTCAGCGCATACATGATACTTTCGGTATTGTGGATGTTCATGGGCGGTGGACATCACTTAACATCAGGTGACCCACATGCTAGTTTGTCGGACTATGCAATAAAAAGAAAAACATAAAAGTTACTACTTCATGGACGCTGTTTCAAAAAGGAACACAGTAATTCCAAAGTTGTAAGTTTTCAATTCTGTCGGTAGTTTAATTCAATGAATTCTGTTGTCGCAAAAGGTTTTCCTCATTAAATAAAAAAAATAAAATAAAAATCTTTATTCATCATGTAGGCATATAAAAAGCACTTATGACAGGTCAAAATACACATGGGAATTCTCCATACGGAATGAGTAATCATGGTTAATGGCGTAGGACCTTGGAATCCACCGTCAAGGGCTGATAGGCAGGGATACAACGACGAGGATAGGACTGGAAAAGGAAAAAAGAGGATGATCGGAAAATTAAAGGAATCCTAATTTTCGGTAATGGAAGTGACGGGAGATGATGATCAGGAGAAGGGACAGGAACAGGAGAGGAGAAGTTGAAAGGAGACTGGACGGATTTGGAAGGAAAGTAATCCCTAGTCTAGCTAACCTACCAGCCTTTCACTAGCTATCTAAGCGATGACGACCCGAAGAAGAAAGGCAGAAAGAAACTCCGGGCTTATTTTTTTCGTCATCAATTCGTCATCATTACTTTGGCATATCACGTAATGCACAAAATGATCACAGGAAACTAACCGATTCTTGAGCTTCGGCAGTGCATGTGATTATGGTAATACACCTAAATAAAATGACGCTGATGATATATAATGTTATATTTGTTTTTTTCTAGAAAAATCGAGTGTACAAGTCGTTTTGAATGCCAACGGAAAACCCGTTATCAATGAAGGTAAGGACACTGAGGTAGTTTTACCTTTATTACGGGAGCTTATTCTCCGGACAGTTATATAACATATATAATAATAATACTATAATAATACTAGCCCTGTATTAAACATTGTCCCACTGCTGGGCACGGGCCTCCTCTACTAATGAGAGGGGTTAGGCCTTAGTCCACCACGCTGGCCTAATGCGGGTTGGCAGACTTCTCATACCTTCGAAAAACTCTCAGATATACAGGTTTCCTCACGATGTTTTCCTTCACCGTTAAAGCAAGCGATAATTAACATTTTAATACACACATAACTTTAGAAAACATATATAATATAACATAACATATATAATTTTTCATATATTTATTTAAATCGTTATTCAACCGTCAAAACGCAGTGATAGGCCTAGTTGGTTGCAGTACGGACTGTCAAGACGCAAGTCGTATGTTCGAAACACAAAATACACCTCTGACTTTTCCAAAGTTACGTGTGTATTAAATGTTTATTATCGCTTGCTCTAACGGTGAAGGAAAACATGGCGAGGAAACCAGCATACCAAACATATAAGAATTTCGAAGGGATGTGAAGTCTACCTACCCGCAATAGGCCAGCGTGGTGGACTAAGGCCTAATCCCTCTCATTAGTAGAGGAGGCCCGTGCCCAGAAGTGGGACAATGTTTAATACAATGTTAAATATTATTATCATTATATTGTTATTCAACCGTCAACATCAAAGATTATTTGTTCGTTATTACAGATTTTTATTGATTTATCAATGTTTTATTATTGCAAATAATAAATTTTAAAATATAGAAATTTGTGGACTATTAATATAGATATAGATAGACTATTTATCATCTATTATTTGTGACGCAATATTGAAAGGGGCTCACAGAATTGTGACATAGCGTGACGTATTTTATGAAGGGCTCCTTACCCCAAATCCTAGAAAGAATTCAATTTTTTATTTTTCAGGTATGCCAAATGATGTTATACATATTTATAATGCAGGCGATGAACTGAATTTTGCCTGTGCTGAAAAAAGCACAAGTCAGGATAATGGATATAAGTATAGCTTGGTTCATCAGCGGAGTAAGTAAATTTAATTAGCTCTGCGCATGCGTGATAATGTTTATCTATATCGTAGGAGATTCGCCCGGATAGCGACCACCGTACACAGGGTGTAAAACCCGCCATTGGGGCATACGCAAGTGTGTCGCGTTCCGGGGTTAGCCAGTGTACATCCGGTTATATTCGGTTTTAAACACAAATACCCTATTAATCCAAGATTAAAGTTAGTCCACCTTTGTATAAATAAGGCCTTTAATATAATTACAAAGCTGTCATTTCAGATGGATACAACGTTACAATACCTACGAAACTCTATCAAAACACAAATAAATTCTACTACACCATAACAGCTAACGACTTCGATAGCGAATCTAAGATAATTTGTATTACGAAGAAGGATACATATCAAAGTAAAGACGATATTAGCGCTGTCATGAGACTGATTGTTAATTCAGGTTAGTTTTTTTTTATTCTGGTATGGCAAAGTGACCACACTGCACCTGATGGTGTTGCAGTGCCGTCCAGTTAGAGTCCAGTTATTACACATATTGTCATGTAAACTACACGTTATTTAAATTACCTCAGGTAGGGCCTTTTTAGGCCATTCCAGAGCCCGTGGGTACACAAAAATTTAGGGCCCTTTCAGCTTTCCGAAGTAAAGAATGTGAATTACATAGTTATAATTTATTTTTGCTGACCACCTCGGTGGCGCAGTTGTAATTGCGCATGCGTTACGACTGCTGTGCTGAGGTCTCGGGTTGGACCCCGGGGTTGTGTAAAGTGTTGTTGGATTTAACCTCAGTATTAACCCGGAGTCTGGATTTTTTATTTATTAAGGAAAAATAAAAACAATTATACATTACTTACAAAATTACAAACACAGTGTAGTTACATAGCATGGGCTAATATACAATCCACATAATTTTCCACGGATTACAAAAATTGAAGAAATTTACAAAAATTTCAAAAATTAAGAATTGTGCCTGATATGGTGATAGACTCCCTATCACATCATGGGACGGTTATAAGCTAGGCGAAATGTGGGTGTACAGTTAACACCTCTTCCTACTCCTTCGGGGATTAAAGGCGTGAGTGTATATATAAACAGAATAATGTGGCAAATTTTCCGCAGTTTTTGAATATGAGTCACATTACCTTTCAAATTAAATTACATATTTTAATTTATTCTTATGTACTTGTGTTTATTTTCAGATAAAACAATGAATGATTCGATAAATGAGATCCTGTATCATACCAACACTACGATACTCAATAGTTGCACAAGTAAGTTTATAACACCGAACAGTCACACACATAGTCCCGACCCCTAAGGTCTGGCGTCGCTCGTGGGATCGATCGTCGACTAAAGATTAACCAGACCAGTAGCTCAACTAGTCAAAAGTTTTTTTTTATAGCATAGTCCGACAAACGAGCCAGTGGGTCACCTGATGTTAAGTGATCATTATAGTTGTTAGCGAATATACGTGAGAAACTACAGCTACAAATATATGAACTTCACAAATAATTGACTGGGATTGTCGTTGTCAGCTACACCACTGCACCACGCAGCCGGTGCAAGCGCGCCACGGAGGAGAATTCAGTGTGCCTATATTCTAGAAAGATGATGTTGAAAGTTGTTGATGATAAGCAAGTGATGATTGGCACTGCGCTTACCATCAGGTGCAGTGTGGCACTTTGCCGTGCCAGATTGTATGTTCATACATATACATTTTAGCTTTCTACCATCCTCTATATAAACTGTAACTAATCTAAAACTCCTTAGTGCACAATATTTTTATAAAAGAATATCTTTTCCTTTCACTTATATAATTTTTTTAGTTTTTCACTTGTTTTAGACGATACGCTAATCGCAATACAAAACGGAAGTTATTATAATTACTCTGGAATCGAAGAAATCACATTAACACCTTCAAACTCTACATCTGTTTACTTCTGTGAAGCCTACCCTTTCAAATATCTTCCAGACGGTGTAGGAAAAAATTTTACACGAAAAAATTATAACATTGCAAAATATTTGTATACCCCTCTGGCATATAAAAGTAAGTATCACCATTTTTTTGTTGTAGCGGGAAAAGCGTTTTATTACTGCATGCCGCCCGCCCCGGGGGGAGAGGAATAAGAATAAGCCTTGGTATCGTCCATGGTCGCCAGGACCACGACACGAGCGGTCTCCTCCGATGACTGCTCTGAGAGCGCTGCGCTTTCGTCCCAGGCTGGGCACTCCTCCAACGTATGTTGGGCCGTGTCCTCGCGGCAGTTGCCATAATGGTGGCACACGGCGGACTCCTCCTTTTCGATCCGACACAGGAACGAACCGAAACAACCGTGGTCCGTCAGTACCTGCGTCAGTCGGAATGTAGGCGCACAGTGACGTCTGTCAAGTCATCTCTTTAGGACAGGACGCACTGCCGCGACCGTCCTCTACGGATCTCCCTCGGGGCCAGTCTTTCCTGACGGTGGCTGGACGACTCTTCCCGCCCAAAAAACACTGACGAGAGGAGTTTGGTGTCCGACTCCCAAGGAAGGGTATCGGCCAACAGGCACGTTGCCTCGTCGGAGACAGTGCGGTCGCCCCTCACTAGTCGCTGCGCCACCGGACGCTGCGGCTTACGCCGCTTACTTAAGGCAACCAGCGGGCGTCTGGGACTCTGCCCATACAGGGCTATTGACCGCACGACTACGGTGTATAAACTTCGGCAAGGGCTACTAGGTCCTGCCAGGTTCGGCAGCAGGTGTCTGAGCGCGCCCGCCGCCCGCATCAATTTCGGCGATAACTCCTCGAAATGGGTACGGAAATTCCACCGGCTGTTCAGAATCAGTCCCAAATACTTCTTTTTACAGCCGATGAGAATCCACACACTCCCCTCGCTGATGTGGGCCCTGGTAACCAACGTGATACCAAGTCGCCGAATTCTGCCAACGAAAGTAAGTACGCCATAGATTAAGACGGAGACCCATTACGTTCTGTAGACAATCTATAACATAAATGTACACTACCCCGTTGCTGGACACGGGCCTCCTCTACTAATAAAAAATAATAATAATAACTTAACTAATTTTTCAAAATTGTAATGGTGAATTGTCAGATATGCAGGTTTCCTCACATTTCCTGACGCCACTTTGCACTTTCTGATCCATGGAATATACTCTGCAAAGTTTTACAACTAGTGTCGTAATTTGTGGTTCACTAATATTTTCAAACTAAGCTTATATGATCAGAGTTACATAAGTTAATTTTGTTTAACCATAATTGTCTTTTGTAGATGAAGCATTATCATCGACAGTAAAAATATTAATCGGTGCAGGAGTTGTGGTCTTTATCGTACTAGTGTTGAGTTTCCTGCTCCTACGATACAAGAAAAAGAAGAAAACACCCGTTGAAGTCACGCCTCCAAACCAGGACACTGAGCTTTATGTGAGTCTTACTTAAACTACTCATGTATCACAACACCGGACACCGGTGTTCGGGAAAAGGATAATAGTAGTGAGTAAAAACACAAGCCAAAATCAATTTTATTTCCATAGTAGTAACGCTAAAAATTGCTTAATACGCATGTCAATAAGAGCGATTATCGCCTGCTTTTGTCCGGACATCGATGTCCGAATGATACTGCCAACATTTTGGTATTAGCCACAAAGCAGTGGCCTAGTTGGAAGTTGCCAATCCGAAAAGAGGATCAACACCAGCAATTGTATTTCTTTTTTAGCTTGACACGGCATGTATAAACCTCCTTGAAGTTACGTGTGTATTATTTGCTAGTTATCGCTTGTTTTAACGGTAAAGGAAAATATCGTGAGGAACCTCCTGAGAATTGTTCATGTGAAGTCTACCAACCCACACTAGGCCAGCGTGGTGGACTGAGGCCTAACCCCTCTCATTAGTAGAAGAGGCCCGTGTTCATCAGTGGGACAAAAGTGGTACAGCTTAGACATGGTTTCCATCCTAACCCTCAAACAACACATCTGACTTTTAGAGTATTTTCATTGATGAAAAACATCGCGAGGAAACCTCCATCTGTAAGTTGAGCTTCTGTATAGTTTTTATTGCTTTCCTTGTTCCAGGCTTGCCCCAATCAAATAATCTATGCAGATTTGGATCTATCTGAAACGCCTGACAACGCTACGGTTTCTCCAGCGAGAGAAGATTCGACCAACTACGTGGAGATTGGCGGGTTTCTTGCTAAAAAATAATTAAAATGTACCGAAAGTTATTTTTTTGTTTTAAAACCTCGGTCACACTACGGAACAAATTATACAGGGTGTGGCGTAATGAATGGATAATACGGTACCTGCGGGTAGAGGCCATTGCGCTGGTTCAAATAAACAAATGTTGTGTTCAATGAAAGTGTCACGGTTTCCGAGATATTCGACATTTTCGAAATTTTAAAAATATTTCCTTCGGTATTCATTTTGATGCCAAAATTGCAAATGAAGACATTTTTCCTATCTGTTTTTTGGGTAGTATTCCCGAATAGATGTGCTATCGAATGTAAACTATTATTTTTATAACACAAGCATAGTTTTTTTTTAATTAAGGGTAAACTCAAATTTTACGTTTTATAATTATTTTTTGTCACTTTCACCCTACCGTGGTGTAAAAAAAATGTATTGTCGCTTGAATGCCAAGTTAATAAAAAACATGCCTGTTTCACCGAGATTCCGAAATGGTATGGCAAATGATATTTTCGCTACTCAATTCAACATTAATTCGTTTTAAACTGAACTAGAGCTAATTATTATGAGACTACAAATAGTACCAATATTTATTTAATTATCTAAAATCGCCTAAAAATGAATGTTTGAAAATTGTTGAGTAAATAAAACGAAAGAATGACAATTTTAAATATAATAACTTTAAAATTATGGAAATTAAATTGATTTTGGCTTTTATGTATTGTATTACCCCTATTTTATTACTTTTTAAATAATAGACGGCAAATGTTTTCCACCATGCAGCCTTGCGTCATAGACGCTAGATATCAGTCATAGATTATATAGCAAATACAGATGCGGTTACCTCTGGTTACTGGTTATACACTCATTTGCAAAAAAAACGGGCGGTTTTGATTTTAATTCTTCTTTAAAAAAATACGGTACCAAAATGATTTCAATCATTTGTACATGTTACTGGCCGGTTTTAAAAATGCCGTGGTGTTTAAAACAGTACGTTCTAAATTTAAATTTTCGTTTGATGCTCGTTTTTACAGAAAACCACTTTTTATCCTACATTTTTGGTGCGAAGTTCCAAAAGATAATATCGGTTTTCATAACTTTTAGTCAATTTTTATGAATTTATTTCATATTCTTAATTGTCAAAGCTTCATTTATTGCTGTTTAGCTGTCTCAATAATGTTAGAGAAAGTGGTAAAAGCTACCAAAATTATTGCGCTGCTCGAAGAGGGTTGCAGCCAATGCTTCGTGGCTCAGAGGCTAAGTGTGAGTCGCTCGACGGTTCAAAGGATCTGGCAGCGGTATCAAGACACCGGTTCCGTCGAGAGAAGGCCTGGTTCTCGGAAGTTCTAATTCCTCATGCACAACCCGCATTGGCTGCTTTAGGCGAAGACTCAATTTTTATGGACGACAACGCTCGCGCCCACCGGTCTGGCGATGTGGAAGCGTATGTGCAAGAGGTCGGCATTCGTCGTTTGGATTGGCCAGCTCGAAGTCCCGACCTCAATCCTATAGAGCATGTCTGGGACGTTCTGAAACGACGCGTGAGATCAGTACAACCGGCTCCGCAGACCATCAGAGAGCTGAAGAATGTGATTACCGCGGAGTGGGAACGTATTCCGCAAGCAAGTATCTGGGATATCCTCGCTAGCATACCCAGACGAATTCAAGCTGTGATTTCAGCTAGAGGGGGTCACACTCGATACTAAACATTTATCTGCTTTTACTTTATTAAAGAAAAACAAAAATCTTTGTTAACTTTTACTTCACGAGCATATGCACTACTAGCGAGCATACACTACTTGTGAACTTTAGCATTAAAACCCATAAATTTTATCAAAATTTTATGATAATACTGACGAAAACGATTATTTGCTTATTAAGGTTCATTGCTTAGGTGCCCGTTTTTTTTGCAAATGAGTTTATATTATGTAGTCGATTATTTGAATAATTACAATTGCTAGTAATATTACATTAGTAATTTACACTATGAACCATAATGATGTATTATACAGCTCGTATTACTTATGACTTGTGACCATGAACCGCCTTCAATAGGTATTTTATGACGAAAATTGTTTGCTACACTATTTAGTTTATTCGCTGTCATGGCGCTGTATCCATCCTAATATTATAAATGTGAAAGTTTGGATGGATGGATGTTTGTTAATCAATCACGCTACAACGGCTGGACGGATCTGGTCGAAATTTGGCACATAGATTATAGTCTGGAATAGCACATAGACTACTTTTTACCCCGGAAAAATGTATAGTTCCCGTGGGATAGTTTAGTTTTTCACAGAGCAAGGGATCGACATCATATTTGCAGTTTAGGGATCAGAAATGCGCACTTCCTATGGGGTAGCAAATTGATGAGAGACGATCTATCCCCCGCTACTCAACACAATCATGCTGGCCTGCTTCTTCACACTACGTTATGGGCAAGAAGGTGAAGAAGCGGTCGAGGGTCTATTGTCAGAGTACTCAGAAGGCCGCAAAATGGCCAAACTTTGTACCCTAACTCTAGACATAAATTTCTAAAATAAAGAAAGGTGTAATAACTTAAGATGCCTCCATGGATTTTATACCTCTTCTTTCAAAAATAACCACCACGCGGGCGGAGCCGCGAGCAACATCTAGTAGTCTATAAAAATAGGGTGTAAGAATCTGAATAAAACTATAAGTAACGATCATAAAATATTTATTTTACAACATATGAGAAGGTTACATCTTAGTTCTATATCTACATACAATAGTGTCATCTCTTTTGTCTCCGGCTAAACTAAAATCAAGCTACAACCAAATAAAGTAATAATTTCTTAAACTTAGTCAATAGATCAAACTGTTCAAACCGTTGAGTCCTGTAATGCTAATTTGTAACCCCCCATTTGATAGTAAAGTATATTATGTTTATAACAGATATGACAATGCTTTGTATTATAAATTTGATTTGAATGCTTAAATTTTAAAATCATGTGTGAGAAGTGGTAGAGCCATGCTGTAGACATATTTGTCTACAGCATGAATGGGTCGGCTCGACCGGGGTAGTACCACTATCTCACAGAAAACCAACGTAAAGTGACAGTTCACTGTCGCGTTTCGTATGGTAAGTGAGATATCCGGAGGCCCAGAATCCCCCTTCCCTTCCCTAATCCCTATTCCTGTCCTTTAAGGCAGACAGCGCATAAATGATACTTTTTGTATTGTGGATGTTCATGGGCGGTGGAGATCACTTAACATCAGGTGACCCACTGGCTCGTTTGTCGGACTATGCTATATAAAAAAAATGTTAATCGAACGACGATAAATATTAAATAATACGGGAAATGCATGTAAGCGTAAATTCGAGTAGATATGGTAAAATTTTATGTTTTTAGGACTTGGTGCTGAAAACAAATCCAAGTTTCCACGGTAGACCCACAAAAATGGTCAAGACTAACGACAACTAACGACAGTAAAGTCACCGATAAATTTTGGTAAACTTAATAAATGTTTATTTGAAACACTTTATCTTCTGTATTAATTTCACGTTCTTCTCAGCAGACGAATCGGTGTTTGAGAGGTGGGAGTCGTAACAGGGCTGGAAAAATTTAATATTTTTAAAACACTCAATTACTTTGCCGTCCAAGTATAAAAAAACAAATGCCGGCAATCGAGCCAGCACTTTTGAACACTTTCTATAATGATAATAATACTATTATTGTATTAAACATTGTCCCACTGCTGGGCACGGGCCTCCTCTACTAGTGAGAGGGGTTAGGCCTTAGTCCACCACACTGGCCTAATGCGGGTTGGTAGACTTCACATACCTTCGAAATTCTTATAAGAATTAGGTATGCGGGTTTCCTCGCCATGTTTTCCTTCGCCGTTAGCAAGCGATAATTAAAATTTAACACACATAACTTTATAAAAGTCAGAGGTGTATGCCACTTGGGTTTCGAACATACGACTTTCGTCTTGGCAGTCCGTACCGCAACCAACTAGGCTATCGCTGCAATGATGAACACTTTCTACTACAAAAAAAGAATTTTATCATAAATCTATACATTAACATATATTTATGAAATAAAAGGAATAATAACTACTGTCCCACAACACCGAGGCCAGAAACAAATGTTGTGGAATACACAAACAACGAAACGAGAGGCCGTGGGTTCGATTCCCACACCGGCACAAATATTTGTGTGACAGACAGATATTTGTTGTGAGACCGTGCGTCTCTCTTTTATTTTAGTGATGCCCTTGATTTTTCTGAGATCCCATAATCAGATCCTGACTTGGTGCCAATGGGACGACCTGGGAAGTATACCCTTTTAAATAAAAAAAAAAAATTCACGAATCGGTCCAGGCGTCTTCGAGTATCAAGTAACATAAAAAAGATTCCGACGAATTGTTAACCTCCTCCTTTTTTGAAGTCGATTAAAAAAGAAAACTTACGTAGTAGTAACATCGACTTCTGGACTTTTCCCTTCGTGGACTTCCTCCACGAGTTCTGCCAGCTCCCCTGCGTCGTAGCCGAGCAGTTGGCGGAGGTCGCAGACGAATTTATACACAAACCTGTAGGGATGATTATAGTCAAAAATAAAATCGACAAAAAAATCGTCTCACGAAATGGCATTAGATTAGTATTGAGCAATAGAAATGGGCTTAATAGTTGAATAGTAAGTTGCAAATCAAATCAAGATATTTACTAAATCCATGAAATGTTATACAATAACAGATTCAGTTAATTTTTACTTCACCGCCAGTAATGCAGTTTCACTAGAGAATGGGTAAGACACTGTAGCGTTGCTCTTTTCGAACACCGGTTAACAATACTTTGACATACAATAGGGTAGTAAGTGAAAACCGGATAGAATGAAATTTTTTATAATAGATATTAGCCTAAAAATGTTTGAGGGTTACCTCGTACTGTGTAAGACGGCTCGTTCGTTAATTTTTAGATATTTAGTATGACAATCGAGTACCGAATTCCCAAAATATGAATCTGTCAAAAAAACTATTCGTTTTCCATTCGTCCAACCCGTCAGAACTGGCGGGAAATCCGTCAAGTTGGCAACACTGCGTCTGGCAGATGTGGAACATCGAAATTATTTTGTAGAAATAATGAGCATAAATGTATAGCTTATGAAAGGAAATATGGCACAATTAGAAATATAATATTGTTATTTTTTAGAAAAAGGTTATCCACCCCCCCCCCCCCCCCTCCAGTCCTGTCACCACACCGTATTAGATGTTTCATATTATCATATAGCGTGGCGACGCATTACGTGGTGACGCGTCGCCACGCAAACAATCGGTCTGTACCGCTGCGTTACATGTGAAACATCAGAAATCATCATCTACTGTATAGTACAGACATGAGTATGATAAAAGAACAAAAAAAAGTAAGTGGGTTTGGGGTCCCACCAAATCTCACCAAGGGGAAGGCGGGGATCCAAATTAAAATAAAAACATCCCACATAATCAATGGATGCCCCGTAATATGGTAGTTGACCCGATTTTTTCATTAATTTAATCAACGAGTTACATTACCTAAAACCTATTATCGAAACAATTTTGTGAATCCGAACAATAATAAGTAAATAAGTACATAAAAGTTTTTTAATCAATAAAAAGTACACCGACTTCAATAAAAAACAAATTATGCGTCACTATAAAATTTGTTTTTCCTTGATTTTTCAGAGATCCCATCATCAGATCCTGACTTGGTGCCAATCGGACCACCTGGGAAGTATACCCTTTTAAACAAAAAAAGAATTTCTCGAATCGGTCCAGGCGTCTTCGAATAATCGGGCAACATACATAAAAAAAGATTCCGACGAATTGTTAACCTCCTCCTTTTTTGAAGTCGGTTAATTAGACGCCATTCATATCTACTGGAATGGGTAATTGACAAATGACAGTAAAAGGAAACACATGAGCCGTGACGTCACCTCTCAGAATGTCCATTACTGTGCCGTTGTGCGAGGGAGATAGTGATATGTTCCCACTACGCAACCATTTTTGCTCATACCAATATTTAAAATAAATATTGTGACCTCAATTTTCGAGGAATTTTGATTCTGTTTTCGAAAATGGATTTCTTTTAGCGTATTATATTTGGTTGCATATCGAATTATGTACAAAATTAAACACAAGGAACTATCTTATGCGCCAAAGCCCTCTTTGGGCCACCGCGGGGTTTTTAGTTGGTATTGCCGGTGTAGGGAATTTGTTAGGGACTCGGCCCAGCGGTCGTCCGGAAGTTCCTTTCTTTCTTTCCCGGACGGCTCAACGCTGGGCCGTAAGACCGGTGAGCCCAGCGTAAACCCCCCCCCCCCCGCGGCGCTTTAACCCGTGAAAAAAAAAACAGGGAACTACCGTATTGTCCACTCACCGCTTGCCAGACACCTTAGCGATCATATCCCCGTCGTAGTAGTACCGCAGTGCCCGGGATAGTTTCTCGTAGTTCATGGCCGGCTTGTGTTTCCTGGCGCCCCACAGTCGGGCCACCCTTTCCGGCTCGAGTAGTTTAAATTCACCTTCTGTGCCTAGAACAAGTACATTGACTTCAAATTACACATTGTAACGTTACTTAGATCTTACTAATTATTTATAGATTTTGTTATAAGTCTATGGCTCGCAATGATGATCGTCTATTATTCTACAATCGACCTCTAACCTTGAGTATTATTTACCCCAAACTATCTGCGGACAGTAAAAAAAAACACAAAGATATCAAATCATTTAAATATACTAGATCCGCGAATAAAGACATTTTTAGTCGCCTATATCTATCTATATCTATCGCAACTTTTTTAGCCCGGGTAAAGTGAAATCGCGAGTAATGAAATCGCGAATAGTGAAATCGCGAATAGTGAAATCGCGAGTAATGAAATCGCGAATACGGAAACCCCGAATAAGGAGTTTTGACTGTATTTCGTACTTACCATGCCACCGTATGATGTTGAAATATTCAGCGCTAGTCAGAAGCTCCAATAAGAACTGCCACAGTTGTATCTGTCCGTTGTTGCCATTCCTCGTGACATACGTGGTGTCTTCCTCGCTCGGTGCACGGTTTATTATCTGCTGGAGATAGTATATAAAAAACAGACTGGCATTGTAAGGTCTCGGGTTCGATTCCTACGGGTAAGGTGATACTGGATTTGCTATCGCGAAATACTCAGTATCAGTCCGGAGTCTGGAATTGTGCCCGGTATGGAGACAGGCTCGCCCCCACACATTATGGGACGGAAATAAGCTCGGCGAAATGTGATTCGGGGATTGCAGGCGTGATTGTATGTATTTTGTGTGACCGTAGTCCCTTGTGGGTGTATTTAAATAATTAAAAAAACATTCACACATATTTCTGACGTCACACTATGTCATGTACAAGAAGCTACACAGCAGGCCGGTATGATATGCATATCCGCCCGGGTAGCGACCACCGTACACAGGGTGTAAAACCCGCCATAGTAGCACACTAAAGTGTGTCGCGTTCCGGGGTCAGCTAGTGTACATCCGGTTTTTGTCGGGGGTCTAGAGTTGGGGTACGATGGGGTACTAGACCCTCGACCACTTCTTCACCTCCTTGCCTCATGGCGTAGTGTGAGGAAGCAGGCCGGCATGATTGTGTTGAGTAGCGGTGGATAGAGTGTCTTTCGCTACTCGATACTCTAATTGGACCGCAAGGCGCTTACCATCAGGTGCAGTGTGGTCACCTTGCCGTGCCAGGATAAAAAAAAATATACCTGTTTTGGTTTCTTCTTGATTGCTGACTGTTGTATCTCTAACGGGTCCTTGATTTGCTGCTCATCTGTCTGTACTATGGCTAGAATAATAGACAATAATTAAAATATATATGTTTTATACAGCGTCCAGTAGCCGGCTGAAATGAGATGTTGTGGATTCGATTCCCGCACCGAGACACATGTGTGACAGATATTTGTTCCGTGTCCATGTGTAGTCCCTCGTGGTTGATACCCATGGTACAGGACCTTAGTGCTGGGTCCGAACTATGTGTGTGAATGTTGGGTGTATTTATTTATTTATTTAATAGCACATCCTGTATGTAGTTTGTTAACAATGGCCTGTTGAATCGATTTTAATCATTTATAAATATATTGTTTTCTTAAAAAGTAATTGGAGTTAGGTAAATCATAGTCACCCTACTTAAACAGTCAAAAAAACGAAATTAAAACATAAATCCAGGTGATAATGTCTTTTTTATGCAACAGTAAACGAAATCCATTATCAAATAAAATGAACTTAATGTCGAGGGCAATAGAGGTTACAAATACAGTTAGTTACCAAATACATAATACTAACGTTGATGTGAGTATAATGTCAGTGTAATGTATTACGATTGTAACTTTATGTTTCAATGTTGTAGTTGGCGAGTAGCCGGCTGTGAAACGCGAGGCCGTGGGTTCGATTCCCACACCGGGACAAATGTTTGTGTCACAGACAGATATTTGTGTCCGGGGTCTGGGTGTTGTGAGAGGGTGCGTCTCTCTAGTCTCTGATACCCACAACACTAGACTCGTATCTTAGTGTGGGGTCGGGGCTATGTGTGTGACTGTTGGGTGTTATTTATTTATTAACTTTATGTTTCAATGTTGCAGTGGGCACGATTTTTTTATAACTTCAATCAATAAGTTACATTACCTAAAACTTATTACGGAAAGAATTTTATAAATCCGAACAAAAATAAGTAAATTAGACGCCATTCAAATCTGCTGGAAGGGGTAATTGTCAAATGACAGTAAAAGGATACATGATATGTACCGTGACGTCACCTCTCAGAATGGCCATTACTGTGCGGCCGTGCGAGGGAGATAGTGATATGTTCGCACTACACACACACATTTTTACTCATATCAATATTTAAAATAAATATTGTGAACTCAATTTTCAAGCAATTATGATTCTGTTTTCGCAAAAGGCTTTCTTTTGCGTATAATATTCGGTTGCGTATCAAATAATGTACAAAATTAAAAACAGGAAACTACCCTATTGGGGTGTCTGAGGTGCGTTATACCTGTGACATTATGCAATATAAATTGTAAAAATTACTAAAACTCACCAATAAACTTGCACTTTCTCAATAATTCGAAATGGGTCCAGAACAAATCACCCGGGTCGGACGGGACTTTCTCTCTGTAAATATTATAAGGGGCTTTTCATTAATAACGTAAGGGTCCCAAGGGGGAGCCGGGGTTTAAGAAATCTCTACACGACCTTATCTCGGGGATGAGGGGGGTAAAAGTCATTGTTATGTAATATTTCTAAGTCAGAATGTGCACATACAAAAAAATCTTCAAAAACTTTGATTTATGTCAAATAATGAGCTGTAACGAAAGATACAGGCTGCTGCAACTAATAATGATGGGCAAGGTGAAAGGGAAGAGACGCGCTGGGCGAAGGAAAAAATCGTGGCTGCGAAATATCCGGGAGTGGACCGGTATACTAGGCTAGGCTTCTTCACATTACGCCTAAAGGACCCAGTCCAGGCATAATGTGAAGAAGCTATACAGCAGGCCGGCATTATTGTGTTGAGTAGCGTGGGATAGACTGTCTCTCGCTACTTGATACTCTATCTGGACGGCACTGCGCTTACCAACAGAGTTCATCCATACCACCTGGAAACGATTCCGTCTAGCACGGTTCGTTTCCGGCGTTCATTTTTACCACGTACGTGCAAGCTCTGGAATGAACTCCCTGCTGCGGTGTTCCCTGAGCGCTATAACATGTCCTTCTTTAAACGAGGCTTAAAGAGAGTAGTCCTTCAACGGTAGGCAGCGGCTTTGCTGTGCCCTGGTATTGCAGAAGTCTATGGGCGGCGGAGACTACTTACCATCAGGTGGCCCGTCTGCTCGTCTGCCTATCGAGGCACTAAAAAAAAAAAAAAAAAAAGGTGCAGTGTGGTCACTTTGCCGCGCCAGAATAAAAAATAAAAAAGTTGATGGGGGATGATGGGAATGTCGCTTTAATCAAATAGCCCGCCAACCTTCATTTCATTAGGTGTATCACGTCATTCGCGCGCTGTGCGGACCATACAAAAAGCGTCGGAAATGGAGGTTGGCGGTGGCATATTATCATGATATATCTCATAATTTTGTAAACAAGCCACTTATAGAGTGGTTCCAACATACATTCAATTAAATAATTAACAATAGATTTTTTAAATTTTTCGCATTAGTAAAAATCCATAACATTTTTTTTTTATCCTGGCACGGCAAAGTGACCACACTGTACCTGATGGTAAGCACAGTGCGGTCCAAATTGAGTACTGAGTAGCGAGAGACGATCTATCCCCGCTACTCAACACAATCATGCCGGCCTGCTTCTTCACACTACGCCATGGGCAAGAAGGTGAAGAAGGGGTCGAGGGTCCAGTGTCAGAGTACTAAGAAGGCCGTAAAATGCCCATTATACCCCAACTCCAGACCCCCGACAAAAACCGGATGTACACTGGCTGACCCCGGAACGCGACACACTTGCGTGTGCCACTATGGTTTTACACCCTATGTACGGTGGTCGCTATCCGGGCGGATATGAATATCCTACCACCAGCTAATAATAATATAGCTAATATTTTTTAAACAAATTAAATAAAAATACCATTTATAAAGTAACCGAGTTGTGTAAGAGCGGCAACATGCGCTAGTTCTATTGTCACTAAATTTTCAAGAATGAACGGCAACGTCGCCAAGTTTAATATGTACAGAAGTCATTGACCGCTAAAATCAGCTGTTTCGATCATATGTTAAAATAATAAAAAGGAAAATTACTTAACATCAGGTGACCCACTTGTTCGTTTGCTCCTGACAACACATTTATCAATACCATAACAAATATGGGTATGTTGCCGACCTCCTACTGTTAGATAACTAAAGTTTTTGCATAGTGGTAGCACCCCGGTCGAATAGTCAAAACTAGCGATAAAACGGTCGTTGCAGACGTTATTCCGTTAAAGTACTGTAGTTTTTGCGTAGCGGTAGCACCCCGGTCGAAGAGTCAAAACTGGTTATAACACGGTTTTACCATCAAACATACTTACTTGAACTCCACGTTACTCATGGTGCATAACTCAGCGCCGCTTATGTTCCAATCTGAAAGCTTCACCCCGGTCAAATTGAACTGCCTGACTGCCCACTGGATCCACAACTTGACGTGTTGGACTGACCTGATGGACAATTACGAGATCCCATATAAAGACTTTTCTAACACCAATTTTATTTATAAAATGATGAGACCGGCTCGACTGGGGTGTAACAATTTCAATATCATGCTTCAATACTGGTGAGAAATGTATATAAAAATTTCAATATGAATTTCAAAGGTATGTGAAGTCTACCTATGCATTAGTTAAGCGTGGTGGACTATGGCCTTAGCCCTCTCATTAGTAGCAGAGCCCGTGCCCAGCAGTGGGACACGAGCATAATATTACTCACCATTCAGCCGGATCATCTGGTATCCTTACTCTATGGTCGCTTTTGAACTGCGCGTCTACCACCCATTTGACATCCGCCGCGTGTTGTGGCATCGATTCCGCTTCCATTAGACATTCCATCGGCTCTTCCATCACTGGCAATGGTTCGTCGAATTCTAAGCCTATGGTTCAGAAAAATCATAAATTTTAGTACTATTAAAAAAGTCAGTGTTGGTTGACCCTCGGAATTCCGAGGTTTACCGCTTTCCCACATAAAAATAACTTTGGAGTGACTGCTTGCTATTGGGTTTTGGATAGTAGGTGATATTATCAGTCTCTAATCAGTCATTTTTTTTAAATCGAGGCAATTAATAATGAAATTCCCAATGGTAGAGTTTTTTAACAAAACCAAATAAAAAAAAATTTAAAAAATTTACTGTGGTTGTTACAAAATTACCCTGTTTTCACACATTCTGCAGTCAGATAAAGACACTTACTAGCACGTCTCCGGGGCAGCTGGACCAGTTCTTCGTCAGGTTTGAGCACGTCCAGGATATTGATCTTCCTCTCTGCTGCTCTGAGCTGTACATTCACTTGCACAACGCCTTCGCCTCGGATGCATTGTTCCACTAATGTCTTGTGGTTCTCAAGCTTTAAAAATAAAAAATCACTTCTTTATTTATTGTAAAGAAAAGAGATGATAGGGTGACACAAAAACGATCTCGACATTGGATATTTTTATTTGATTTACTTGATACTTTAACTAGACGGCCCTGTACTTACCATCAGTGCAGTTTATGAAGTGGTAGACCCACGCTGTAGACATATTTGTCTACAGCATGAATGGGCCGGCTCGACCGGGGTGGTACCACTGTCTCACAGAAAACCAACGTAAAGTGACAGTTTACTGTCGCGTTTCGTATGGTAAGTGAGATATCCGGAGGCCCAAATTCCCCCTTCCCTTCCCTAATCCCTATTCCTGTCCTTTGGGGCCGACAGCGCATACATGATACTTTCGGTATTGTGGATGTTCATGGGCGGTGGAGATCACTTAACATCAGGTGACCCACTGGCTCGCTTGTCGGACTATGTTATAAAAAAAAAAAAAAACCATCAGTGCAGTGTGGTCACTTTGCCAGGATAAAATAATTGTATAGAAGATAGGCAATGCTAGACTGATAGTAATGTGATTGACTGGAAAATAATATTTACCATTTTTGCATCTTGTAACCAGAAGGTGTAATCTGATAGATCAGCGCCCAAACGTCTTTCCAACATGGCGCGTAGTTTTGATAATCTAGTTCTGATATCCATTAGTTGTACGATGACTTCCTCTGCAATGTTTTAATAAATATAAAATCATACCATCCACTGCTGGACATGAACTCTTATAGTAATAAGGTTGGGCCATAGTCTACCACACTGTACCAAATATAGATTGGTTACACTTGTAAGTTCATATGCACTAAACTTTGCCACCTAAGTTCATGCATAAGTCAAGGATGCTGTAAATAGCATGTAGGGCAGTGCAGCCACCTCAAATGTAGAAATCGTACAACTTTTTCAATTAAAGATGTTGCGATGATAACAAATACACTTTGGTATGTTACCAACAATCAACTCAGCAACCTGAAGATGCCAATGGTGAAACAGAAGATAATATAAAAGCTGAAATCCTATGCAAGATGTATTCAAAAACACCCAAACATTCTTGCCTGCAATTTGATGGGTAAGACCGTCAGCATTTTCCATAGCATTAAAAGAAAAGCTCTTTAAGACCTCATATAACTTCTTGAGATAACAATATAGATTGGTCAATGGGCTAGCTCCATTCATGACAAATAGAAAAGTTCCTAACCTCTAACTAAAAGCAATAGGCAGATAGCAAGAAGAGTATTATTTAAAAAAAAGTCTAGGATGGATTTTGAAATGAAATGCTTGGCACTAACCATCAGCAACTAATTCTTTTATTAAGAATACTTAGAGAATTTTACCACCCATTTCACCCCTTGTTTTGTTAGTAACACAAGATGTATCTTAGTCAGTTTGAGGACTATGTTCTGCTGCTGAGTGCACTTTTTTTAAAAAGATTTTGGCTGCAGCTTTGTATTCATGTTTACATTTATCAGAACCAGTTGTTTGGTTTTTCAATTCATGGCTCAGTGACTCAGAAACACTATAAAAAGGATTTAGATGGGTACAAGGATAAATGTTTGTGTTATGAAACATTTGTTGCAAATCTCTTGCACGTCTTGAATACCCACAACATAAGATTTGTATCTTTGTGTGGGGTCAAGACTATTTGTGTGACTGTTGGGTGTATTTTATGAAATATTTTTCTCAAATGTAAACTATATTTTATGATTAATAATAATAATAATACTAGCCCTGTATTAAACATTGTCCCACTGCTGGGCACGGGCCTCCTCTACTAATGAGAGGGGTTATGCCGTAGTCCACCACGCTGGCCTAATGCGAGTTGGCAGACTTCTCATACCTTCGAAAAAATCTCAGATATGCAGGTTTCCTCACGATGTTTTCCTTCACCGTTAAAGCAAGCGATAATTAACATTTTAATACACACATAACTTCAGAAACAGTCAGAAGTGTATGCCACTTGGGTTTCGAACCTACGACTTGCGTCGTGGCAGTCCGTACCGCAACCAACATTTTATGATTACTTGGAAAAAAATATTACCACTGCTATCCGTGCTTTGCATGGTGTTGTCATCATCAGGGGCGTCGGAGAATACTGTCAAGGGTGTGTGAAGAATTTCAGTGCCAGGTTGCATCAGTCCTAAAATAACACCAAATTACTAGCTGGTATATATCTTGTATAGAATATTCAACATATTTTGATGGAATGTGTCCGGAACAGATTGGACAGGAGGTTTTTTTGTAAACTGATAGTAATGTTGGCATTGGGAACAGTATTTTTTCTGACCCATTATCGAATACTGCTGTTAAATTGTATTATTTAGCTAGTAAGTGCTTCATAATTATTGTTTATTATTTTTCCTGATTGGGCGATATGGTCGCTCAGTGACAAAGACCTTTTGCCATTAATTAAAGATATATACAACATTATTTTTAGTATACTACAAAGCCGAAAGTGATTTGTTGAGAATCAGTAGCACAATCTATTGCACTAATTTTTAATGTGCTATATTGGTATCCAAAAATCATATAAAAATGTTCGTCAACCTGGTTACCTTGTTTATTACTTAATAAAAATGCGGCGCGTGTCGGTCGTTCACCTATACCTACATAATACTTTGGCGGGAAACAAACAACAGCGCGCGCCGCGCGTATTGCCATGCATCGTTCAAGAAACGGGATAAATTATTTTTGCCTGTCACCGCATGAGTTTTCCTTATTAATGTTATGCCATACATTTATCTGATCTTTTATACCAAAATCTAATTTGGGTGTTTCGGCTTTATGGTATACAAAAACTAATCTTGTATATTGTATGCTGTAACAGAAGGTAAACCAGTGACAAATACCACAATAATTCGGACAACCATCTGTGAAATCAATTATAGTATAGTAAAAGGCTGGTAGGTTAGCTAGACTAGGGTTTCCACTTCTCCCTTTCAAATCCGTCCCCTTCCTGCCCTCACTGATTATCATCTCCCATCTCTCTCACTTCACCGATATCCCTACTTTTGTTTACCAGCCTTTCTCTACTCTCCTTTCCCAGAAGTTTTGTTGATATTCATTCCATAATATGGTGTATTTCCACCTGCGTTTTGATCTGTTATGACTTTTTATATGATCAGGGCCGTCGTAGGTCATTTAGAGCTCTTGGACGCACAAAAATTTGGGGCTATGTAAGTAAATGATAAATATAGTCCATTTTTTTTTGTCTGGCTATATCTATGTAAAATATAATAAAATGTGTAATGTAAGCAAATATATCTTCCTTTTGAGGCGCCCGTGAGAATGGGGCCCTATGCCCTTACCTTAAAGACGGTATTGTATATGATCCAAGATATTATTTGTTTACATATCTACAAATGTTTGTCAGACATTGTGTTTATTGTTTTCATGCTATTTTAGATTCGTTTTTATTATTAATACTCTGAGATTTAAATGTAAATACATTTTACAATAATTAAAATGATAAAATTAAAAAATATCAGCTATTTGTTTCGAGTGACAATAAATTAAATTTCGCGGTAAACACAATAACTTAGCAGCAATAAGGAAATAACTGTTTATAATTTTCAAGGTAATTTCATAGTGAATAGATGTAATATGTGAGGTAGTTAATAGAAAGTCGTGTTTTACTGCACCTAAATCAGATTCTGCGACGTATTGAGGGATTATTGACAAAGGATCCGATGTCTCGACGACACTTTCGTCAAAACCATTTTCACTTGTTTCCATTTTGATTGATCGCACATTAAGTATATCACTTAGGTCCGTCACCTCCATTGTGGAATTTATTCAATTAAAAACAACAATATTTTGTTGAAAGTTTGAAAAATATAGGAAAAGGAAATAGATATTTCTCAAGTATTCACTTCCGCGTGCGCCGAAAGGAAACTGCCATAGATTTGACGTTTTTACTCAAGTTTTTGACAATTCGTTGTTTGTCTGTGGAATTGACAAGAATAATAAAGAATAATAGAAAAAAACATAGGAAAAAAATAATCTTTGACATTGGCAAAAACACTGTTTGTAAACCATAGTTGTAAACGGTGCAGCCGTGGTATTTTAAAAGAAAAAGAAGAAGAAGTAAAAATAATATAGTCGAATCGTTGCTCCGCAAAGACCACTGAAACAAGAGAAGAAGTATTAGTAACCAATGTAAAAATACCACTAAATATTTTTTCAATCTTATAAATTATAATTATAGTGCATGTGCGCATTTTAAATAAGATTAATGATGGTACAGCCTATTTATTAGTAACGAAAGCAGAGCATTATAATCTTTGATTATACTACTGAAAAACCTAAACGAAATAAAAAATATATATATTGTTCCATTCTCATTTTTATAAAAAAAAAGGCAAAGGTTCTGCACCATGCAACCTTGTATGTCGTTATTTTTCAAAACTGAGAATTTACTTTTAACCACTCACGTATCAAACGCATATAAGAAAAGAAAAAATGTGTCAAAATAATAAATATACAAGACTGGATTATGATTTGGCAGAATTTTCAGTAGTATTATAATGCTCTTTGGGCAGAATGTTCTGTGACTTTAGCCGTTTCCCGTGAAAAGAATAATGAAAAACGCTGCATTGACTTGACGTATAAAATTTCACACATGGTGTAATTGTTTATATATTTCCTAAAATGAAACCCATGATAAAAGCTAAACAAAAGAATCAAAACATAAAACACAGACAAATAGATAAATCTAAGAAGGGTCAGGTGCTTATAGTAGCTCAAGAAATAAAGTTTGCGCGACTACTTGCGGGCAATGAAAAAAAATCTCGTGACCGTGTGTTAAAAACATTGAAGAAATGGCTTTCCAGTTGTTTTCAGAAGAAATACGGTACCAGTACAATTTATATACTAAAAATGATTTTTTTAATATCTGGAAGGAATTACGCAGGTTGTTATTGTTAAAATAACCTCAAAATTATTTAAACTGTAGAAAAAAAATCCGGTACAAGCTAATCTATTTGGTTAATCAATTTTATAACCTACACTATATACTTAGCAATACCACAATTATTTAACAGGAGGTTAAAATAATGTAAAAGAATTTATCTTTTATTATCTCCATATCAAGTTTTTGATATGGCTTAATCTAGATAGAATTATCTATGAATAATAGTTTTACTTATTAGGCTTTTGTCTAAGTTACAAACCTGATGTCTTTCACCACCTGGGCTTGACTGGCATAGAATGATTTCACTAATAAGTCGAAGTTTGTATTTCGTGCTTAATGTATAATAATCTATGCTAGTTTTCAAAGTGGCACCTTTAACTTCAAAACCTGTGTATCATTACTATGCAGCTATAATAATATTTATTTACTAGCTGCCCCGATGAACTCCGTTTCGCCTTATAAATAACTTAGTCAAGGCTCACAAGGACATAATGTATCACGCACATACCAGGCTGTTATCTATTTAAAGACAAAAGAAATCACTGTAAAGCTGGGCTCATCTATCATGGCCCCTATTCAACATAAATGAATTGTAAAAGTGAAATATAATTTTGGTTAGATGATAAGAAATCCATACTAATACTATAAATGAGAAAGTAACTCTGTTTGTTTGTTTGTTACTGTTTCATGACTAAACGGCTGAACGGCTTGTAATGAAATTTGGTAAGGGGATAGATTATATCCTGGAGAAGGACATAGGCTATTTTTTTTCTCAAAAAACAATCTTGAAAGGGGTCAAATAGTGTTCCAAAATTTGTATGGGAAATCCATAATTCCTCATCTTAGGTATTTGTAAATTCATATTTAGGCTTTTGGCAGGAAATAAAGAAATACGTGTTTCAACGTTTTTGAAAAATCATCCCTAAAAGGGGCAAAGTGAGGTTTAACTTATGGGGTATTCTTTAGATGCAATCTCAAGATTCAGGCACAACACCTGAGAGGCTGGACAATCGTTATAGGTGCCTCAGTGCAGAAGACAACTCCTTGGATTGTGTATTTCTGCTCCCTAATATATCCTCCATGCAGGCGGACCTGCGAGCAACAGCTTGTTATTAATAAATTAATTACTTAGTGTAATTTTCAACGAAATTTTACTTTCTAGCCTTCAAAGAGGAAGACTTCACGCGAGTATGGAAAGGATTGTTCTATGCAGTCTGGATGTCAGACAAACCTTTGGTGCAGGTAATTTTTTTTTTTTTTTTTTATCTTGGTTCGGCAAAGTGATCACACTGCACCTGATGGTAAGTGCAGTGCCGTCCAGTTATAGTATCAAGTAGCAAGTGATAATCTATCCCTCGCTACTCAATAAAATCATGCCGGTCTGTTTTTTCCATTTGCCAGATTGGATTTTTAGATAGATATTTAATTTATCTGGAATGGAAATCATTGGTCCAGTATCACCAAGCTGTACATATTTTATGATTTAATTATCAAGTTATAAATCGAAAAAAAAAGAATCAATTTGGTAAGGAGCTTTTTTAAATGAGCTGACAAGTAAAAAAGATTGTCAAAATCTGAATATTGCACCTTCCTGTATGTCATTTTATGGTTTCCATAATTTATTTGATTTTGCATGCATGTTTGTCTTCAGTAACCTGTGATTTCTTTTCAGGAGGAATTATGTGAAAACATTGCCAGCATACTGGATCAGTTTCCTGTGGAACAGTTCCCACATGCTGTCATGATGACTAAGGCTGGTCTCCGGGTCCTAGCTACAGAGTGGTTCGGCATAGACCAGCACAGGATGGATAAGTTTATGATGGTAAGTGTAACAAAGGCAGCATGGTTTTATATTGTTTTTGTCCTGCCACAGCAAAATAACCACACTGCACCTGGTGGTAAGAGCAATGCCATCCAGTTAGAGTATCAAGTAGCGAGAGACAATCTATCCTACACTACTCCAGGGGGCAAGGAGGTGAAGAACTTGTTGAGTGTCTAGTGTGTCTAGTATCAGAGTACTCAGAAGGCCACAACATAGCCAATCATCATACCCTATACAATACATACGCCAATAAAAACCAGATGTACACTGGCTGATCCCGGAACGCGACACACTTACGTGTGCCACTATGGTGGGTTTTACACCCTGTGTATGGTGGTCGATATCCGTGCGGATATGAGTATCCTACTACCAGCATATATATTAATTTAGTAGGCAAGCTGTATATTTCTCTAATAAACACTATGCCCGGCCAGAAGTGTACCCAGGTTGAGGCAGTGTGGGGCCGCCGCTTCCCAGACTTGAATCTAAAATGAACTGTGATGTCTATTAATTGTGAATTATGTTTTTAACAATGAAGGAAAACAGTGAAGAAACCTGCATGAAAAGTGTAAATTAGAATGTTGTGTGAAGTCTACCAACCCACATTGGGCTAGCTGGTGGACCTACGGCCTAACCTTATTATTATTTTTAGCTAATATTCTTTTAATGGCTACGATGATTAATATTTTTTTCAGCTGGTACGCCGTTTACTCAGGAGCAGTCTCAGATGTCTTCAAAGAAGTGATTGGAGTGTGGATAAATGCAAAATGTATGCCAAAATGCTGTCTAATCCAGATGGTAAGTATATGTTATTGACTTTAAACGAGTGGCAGTGGGTTCGATTCACGCACTGAGACAAATATTTGTGTGACAGACAGGTACTTGTTCCCGGACTGGGTGTTCGGGGACTCTAGTCCCTGTTGTTGATACCCACAATACAGGTTTTATGTGGGGTCAGAGCTATCTGTGTGAGACTGTTGGGTGTAATGTTTTTCGAAATTTTACTTTAAGAGCACAGCTTCTGTATGTGTTGTTTTATTCGAACGATAGATATGAATGATCAATGAGTAGTGTAGAACAGTTGGCAAAGTAAGGCCTTAAATAAAAAAAAAACTGGTAATTTTTGTTTAAGTTGAATGTAAATTTTGTTTCTAACTTTTTTATGGCAAAGGCTGAAAACAAGCATATGGCAAATTACCACTGACCACGGACAATACTAGCAAAACTAATTGTAATTAGCGAAGGGGTAGGCAGTTATGTAACCAGTACACCCAAATTTTGCCTATCACACAATGCCAGACTGTACCACGGAGGCTGTCAATATTGAAGTAGTGTTTATTATACTTTTGTTTGTTTTCAGGTATATTAGCTGTGAAGACACCCCACTATGCTCGAAACGCCACCTCAATGATATTGCACTACATTGACTGCTTTTTGGAGGAATTGTCTAAGGTAAAGATCACACACACATAGTAGCGATAGCCTAGATGCGAATGGTACTGACTGCCGATGTATCATAGCATCAAATCCAGCCCAAATGGCACACACCTCTGTTTTTTCTAAAGTTACAAACATTGCAAGTTAAATAAAAGCTTTCAAAAATATGTCGCAGACTGAACTATAGAGAAAAAATATGTTTTTTTATTATTTTGTATATATAATTCAAATTTGTCAAAATGTCACTTAACATTCTTTTAGTAAGTAGAGCAAGCACTTCAACAGGTTAAGGGGGCATCCATTAATTACGTACGCTCAAATAGGAGGGGAGCGCTCCAGTAAAATCTCATTTTATCACCTTTATAATTGTCAATATAATGTCAACTATTGAGAAACATACAAGTAAATGGGTTAAATCATAAATAAATAGGTTACACCTCTGCCTACCCCTTCGGGGATTACAGGCGTGAGTGTATATGTATATGTATGTATGTAAATGGGTTAAATCCTCCATCTTATCTGCCCATAGTTGGAAAGCAGAAAAGATCCAACTATAATTTTTTATGAAATCGAGTTAAATACACAGCCATAATCTCCTAATCGAGTGTCATATGTGCACAAAAGATCCAGGCAGTTTGATGACATTAACCTAAAAAAACTTGTCATGTTTTATTACCCAAGGTATGAGGTCCCTCCAAATCTCACCAATGGGAAGGGAGGGATCCAAATTAAAATAAAAACAGCCCACATAACCAATGGACTCCCCGTAATAGGGTAGTAGACATGTTTTTTTTTATTAATTTAATTAACAAGTTACATTGCCCAAAACCAATGACAGTAAAAGGATGCATGATATGTCCCATGGCATCATGGTTCTCAGAATGTCCATTACTGTGCCGTTGTGCGAGGGAGATGTTTCCACTACGCAACCATTTTTGCTCATACCAATATTTCAAATAAATATTGTGACTTCAATTATCAAGCAATTTTGATTCTGTTTTCACAGAAGGGTTTCTTTTGCGTATTATATTCGATTACATATCGAATAATGTGCAAAATTACACACGAAACTACCATATTAGTTAATTTCTTCAGGTATCCCGTGGAGACATCCTGGAGGATAGTTTTGTTGAACTACTGTCTCCGTTCATCAAGTATACGGGGTGTGGAGAGAGCAGTAGCGTGGTGGTGCGCACTCGACGCATGCTGACGTGGTTGCTGCGACAGTCCACGCTGGGACTCCAGTACCAGGACGCCACCAGGGCTTGGCAGCAGGTCTGAAACCTTCCTTTTACCAGTAATTGTCAAATATGCACAATAACTGCCATTTTTTTTTTTTTTATTTTTTTTTTTTATTTTTTTTTTTATCCTGACACGGCAAAGTGACCGCACTGTACCTGATGGTAAGCATAGTGCGGTCCAAATAGAGTACTGAGTAGCGAGAGACGATCTATCCCCGCTACTCAACACACTCATGCCGGCCTGCTTCTTCACACTACGCCATGAGCAAGAAGGTGAAGAAGGGGTCGAGGGTCTAGTGTCAGAGTACTAAGAAGGCCGCAAAATGGCCATTGTATCCCAACTCCAGACCCCCGACAAAAACCGGATGTACACTGGCTGATCCCGGAACGCGACACACTCGCGTGTGCCACTATGGCGGGTTTTTCGCCCTGTGTACGGTGGTCGCTATCCGGGCGGATATGAATATCCTACCACCAGCAAAACAGCCAATAAACTTAAATGGGATCTTATATCATCTCCATCGTTACAGGGACTTTTTAGCGTAAATATTAATATTGAATGCTTGATTAAAACAATAAAGTTTTTTATATAATGGTTTATTATGTTAACACGAATATTATATATTGAAGTAAAACTTATTTTACGGATTTTATCGCGGTTTATTTTACTTTTGATAGGACTAGATTTTTTTATCCAGTGTCCAGTTAGAGTATCAAGTAGAGAGAGATAACCATTCCTAGCTACTCGACACAATCTTAACTGCCTGATGGTTGATCCCGGATCCGCCCCTGAGCGGTGCATTGCAGATTCTTTTTTTTTTTTGTTTTTTTTTTGTTTTCGCGGGGAAAAGCGATTTATCACTACCGCCCCACCGGGGGGGTGGCGGGACGGTTATGTTGGGCTCGCCGGCCTTACAACCCAGCGTTAAGCCGTCCGGGAGAGATGTTGACATCCGGACGACCGCTGGGCCGAGTCCCTATCAAATACCCTACAACGGCAATACCAACTAAAAACCCCGCGGTGGCCCTCTTCGGCGCATATGAGACGGTCCCGGGCTCACGGAGCGAGAAGCGCTCCATTTTCGACCGGAACCGCCCCTGCGCGGTGCCGCCTTGCGGCCCGTCTCCATGTGGGGGGGCTCGGAAGCCCCCGCGCACCGAAGGACGCCCTCGGCGTCCACGGCAGCGACGAGGCCAACCACCCGCGCTGCCGTCATCCCGGGCTTGCAGATTCTAATCCAACCTAACCTATTGATTAACAGATGGGCTGCCCTGAAGGTGGTCCGGAGGCTCTACAGCTGGTGTTAGATGATGATGATGTCCAAGAGAATGGTGACCACGGCTCAGGACAAGAATCTGATGATGAACAGGATCTGTGAGTTGCAAACAATTTATTTATCAGATAGGCAGATTTTATTAGTATTTTTGTAGTTACACCATATACAAGATTAGTTTTTGTCTACCATAAAGCCGAAACACCCAAATTAGATTTTGGTATAAAAGATCAGATAAATATATAACATAATAACAATAAGGAAAACTCACGCGGTGACATGCAAAAATAATGTATCCCGTTTCTTGAACGATGCATGGGCATACGCGCGCCGCGCGCTTCTGTTTCTTCAAAATGTCCACCCCTTTCCCTAATACACAAGCGGGCCCGTTTATGCATATTGCGCCGCATTTTTATTAAGTAATACCAATATAACACGTTAAAAATTAGTGCAATGGATTGTGCTACTGATTCTCAACAAACTACTTTCGGCTTTGTAGTATACCAAAAATAATGTTGTAGAAGAGTTATGTAGTGGTGATGTTTTTTTAATATCTTTATGACCTACTACACTAAAAGAGGCGTACATTTAGTGTAGTAGGCTATAAAGATATTACTAGGTAGAAGCTTTTGTCTGTCTGTGCCCTCATAATTTCAACGGACAAAGAAGATCCACAGATGCTCTATGGAGTTTGGGCTAAATGGTTGACTCAGATAGGATATAGTAATACACCCAGCAGTCACGCACATAGCTCTGACCCCACACTAGGTCAAACTTGTATCGTGAGTATCAACTACGAGGAACTACGAACAACAGACCTGAGACAAATATATGTTGATCACAGAAACATCTGTCTCGGTGCGGGGATCGAACCAACTGCTTCTCGTTTCTCAGCCGGCTACTCGCTGTGCCATGGAGTATGTCGACTATGATCTATGGCGTTATACATTGGAGAAATAACATATACTATATGACATATACATACCAAAAAAATATATTTTGTAAAACATATTCTTTTGTAAATTATTTATTAAATACTACTTTTTCTATCTTCACTCAGGAGTGAAAAGCCTCTCGATCCTCGAGCTGGTCGCGTGGACGTGGAACTGAACCCGCTACCCGTCCCAGCTGAGAAGATCGCAGCGGTACTGCGTGAACAACTACGCACAGCTTCGTCTAAGGCTCATAAAAGGATCAAGATTTGTATGCAGAGGTAAAGTTGTTATTGCGGAACTGTAATACATTGTCCCACTGCTGGGCGCGGACCTCTCATGAGGAGTTACGCCTTAGTCCACCATGTTGGACTAAATCATTGGTAAATTAAAGATTTGAAAGAATTCTGAAGTATGCAGATATTCTCAAATTTTCCTTCACCATTAAAGCAAGCTATAATTAACAATGTAATTTGGTTTCGATGTTACGACTTTCGTCTCAACCGCTTTTAAATAAAATTTTAATAAAAAACAAAGGTTTTTTTGCTTATGGCCTAACAATAACCTCGGTGGCGCAGTTGTAATTGCGTACGCGGTACGACTGCTGTGCCGAGGTCTCGCGTTCGATCACCGGGTCGGGTAAAGTGTTATGGGTTTTTCTATCTAGAAATTCTCAGTATCAGCCCGGAGTCTGGAATTGTGCCTGGTATGGTGATAGGCTCGCCCCCTATCACATTATGGGACGGTAATAATATCGACGAAATACTATACTCACCTCTGTCTGTCTCTGTCACACCGCTGCCTACCCATTCGGGGATTACAGGAGTCAGTGTATATGTACTAACAACAAAAGTGGTTTCTTTCTATCTCTATGTCTATTATTTGTTTATAGGTTTGAGAAGCTCGCTAAAGAAGAGTACCCCCTCCCACTGCCATCCACTGACTGGTCACGTAACACAGGACCGCGCGTATCAGAGTTCAAATCCGCGTCCAATCTGATCGCATTAGACTCCAAGTTGACGGAGACTACTGATGAACTGGCGCTCAGAGGTATTGCACGCCCCTTATTTGACCCCTTATTTTAAGGGATAAATATCTTATTTCAAAGTGACGGGAATCTTATTATCCATGTGTATTTAGAGTATTATTTAGGAGTTGCCTGTTTCTCGAGGTCAATGCCCTTCAAACAACTGGTTCAGTATACCTTCGCTGGTGGTAGGATATTCATATCCGCCCGGGTAGCGGCCACCGTACACAGGGTGTAAACCCGCCATAGTGGCACTCGACACAAGGGGTCAGCCAGTGTACATCCGGTTTTTGTCGGGGTTCTAGAGTTGGGGTACGATGGGGTATTAGACCCTCGACCACTTCTTCACCTCCTTGCCCCATGGCGTAGTGTGAGGAAGCAGGCCGTCATGATTTGTTTAGTAGCGGGGGATAGATTGTCTCTCGCTACTCGATACTCTAATTGGACGGCACTGCGCTTACCATCAGGTGCAGTGTACTTTGCCGTGCAAGGATAAAAAAAAACGAAAAGTATACTGGAACCAAAAGCTGTTCATTTTACGATATATTAACATTAATTTGTTGTCAGGTCTTAGTAGGAAGCATCGCAAACGCGTCCTGGCCAAATCTCGCTCCGGAGTCAATATTGTTGAAGAGTTGGAGAAGTCCAGACAAAAGAAGGCGAAAAATGGACAGGAAACGAAAACTACAGTAAGTTATCTGTTTTACATCCCAACAATTACTCGGGGTTTTATAATAAATAAATAATAATTCTAGCCCTGTGTTAGACGTCCCACTGCTGGGCACGGGCCTCCTCTACTAATGAGAGGTGTTAGGACTTGGTTTTATAACATCAGCTCTATATTAAAATGTGCAATAATGCCATATTAGACATATGTCAAGTAACCAACTCCTCTCATTAGTAGACGAGGCCCTGTTATATCTCTACCTACCCTCTTCGACAATACAATCTTAACCTTTCCTTTTTTTCCAGAATGGTGATTGGCAAGTGGAAGACGCGGAACCGGTGCCGAAAAAAGCTAAATTGAAAAAGAATAAGCAAAAAGAGAATCTTGAAAAGAAAAGCAATAACTCGTCGGCTAATATTGAAGATAAAAAGCAAAAACGCAAAGAAAGAGAAAGAAAAAACACGGGAGGGAAAGTTAAAGATGTAGTTTTAAACGGATTTGAAGATAAAAAAGGTATTAAAGGTGTAATGGATAGTAAAAAAGATAAAGAACGACGAAAAGATAAAAAAGTTGGCACAGACACGAAAGTGAGTAAAGAAATGCTAGTTGCTAAGCGACATGAAAATAAAAATAATTTAGTTAATGGTATAAGTAAAAAAGAAACTAAAAACGCTCCAAAAATTATTAAAAACAGTACAATTAAACCTGATCTGGCTGGAGTTAAAAAAGAAAAATCTATAAAGAGTGTCAAAAAGTATGAAAAAGACACAAAAGGCGCCATCAAAAATACAGACAAACCCACCCTGTTAGTTAACAAGGTGAAAAAGTTCCAAAAAAGTACAAAAAAAGATGGTGAAAGGAAATTACTGACTACACCGAAAAAGGTGAAGTTTGTGCTTAAAAATAATTCAATGCAAGGAGCAGTGGATTATTACAAGAGTGTGAGACAGAGTCCGAACATCCCTTACAACCCAAGTGTGAAGCCGAACAAGACGAATTTAAAACCCTCGACACCCTCCCCAATCAACCCTTTTTTTAAAAAGAAGTTGAAATTGAAATACTGATATTTTGACTCAGAAATAAAAAGTAAACAATAATGATGTTGTTTTATTTAATACATAATAATTTGTGAAAGCTATGTATGAATTATTATATATTATTATATAAACTCCCCAACAATTTATTCAGTATATGAAAGCTGCCTCGGTGGCGCTGTTGTAATTGCGCATGCGTAATGACTGCTGTGCTGAGGTCTCGGGTTCGATCCCGGGTCGGGTAAAGTGATATTGGGTTTTTCTATTTAGAAATACTCAGTATCAGCCCGGAGTTTGGAATTGTGTCCGGTATGGCGATAGGCTCGTCCCTTATCACATTATCATACTGTAACAAATAAGGCGAAAACAGCGAGGTGATTGACATTTCTAAATTCAAATATCTATACACCGAGGCTCCATAAACAAATAATTGCCAGTACCGTTTAAGTATAAATACTGTTTGGATAAATTCAAGTCGGGCGACAACTAGATTTATGCAACCTCAGCCCACATCTTTCCTCTCCTCTCCTCTCCGCCCCTCTCTCAACTCCCTCTCCTCTGCACTGCTTCCGCCTCAGCTCTCCTCTGGCTTCTCTCCATCTCTACTTTTCTATGTCCCTCTTTCCAATTGCTTGTCCCAAATATTGCGCGTTACAGTCGGCCATCCTGAAACAATTGCACCGCAATTGGCGCAAAACACTATATTAGCATCAATCAAATTATCTCTTGTTACAATTTCTGCGTCATGCTTCTATCACTATAATTAGGATCACCGTATCAAAGCCTTAGTGAGATTCGTAAGGGTCTAGCAATTATAGTGAATTGGGCCACATACAAATACATATACACTCACGCCCGCAATCCCCGAAGGGGTAGGCAGGGTAACCCGTACACCACCCACTTTTTGCCGATTTTATTACGTGATATCCCATCATGTGATATGATGTGGGACTGAGCCTATCGCCATACCGGGCACAATTCCAGACTCCGGGCTAATACTGAGTATTTGTAAATAGATAAACCCAATATCACTTTACTCGACCCGGGGATCGAACCCGAGACCTGCAGTCGTGCGCAATTACATCTGCGCCACCGAACTTACGGACAACATACTTACGAAAATAGCTACATAACTCTAAAAAATGACTTAATTCGTGCACGTTGGAGGGAACTTTGAAGTTAGCAACAGCTTAAATTTTATAGTTACCTGGCCTAATGCCGCCACTACTTATCTCATGACCTACAAACAATACCTCTGATTTTAGAAACGACCAATGTGACAAACGACAAACGTGCCAATACAAATATCTGTCTGTCACACAAACATTTGCCTCGGAGCGGGAATCGAACCCACTGACTCTCGGTTCACAGCCGGCTACTCGCCCGCTGCGCCACGGCGCGGAGGCTGGCAATGCATTGACAGGGCTGTTTTGTATTACTGTCAAGGATGTTATGTATTCGTAATGACCGTCTGGAGTGACAAAGACAGTCTCAATTACTGAGTCATCACTATGAAATTCGATAACCTGCAAATAAGTCTAAACTCGTAAACACCTTTCCCCCGCTAATTTAGATAACTGATCATCAATATAAGGCAAAGGAAACTTCTCCTTTTCTGTGATAGCATTAAGTGTCATATAATCGACACACATAATATAAACTCCACTTTTTTAAGAACTAATATTACAGGCGATGCGAATTCAGATAGACACTGTTATTATATTATTTTCTAACATTTCATTTATTTTATTAGTCAATATCCATTTTTCTGAATGCGTCATATATGGTTTGCTATGAATTGGGTTATTAGCGGTAAGTTAATACTTATGCATTTCACATAAATCCGTGGGGCCTATATTTTTGTGTGAACTAGCAAAACAATCTGAATACGACTTAGAAGTTCTATTAACCTGCATTTTTGGCCTTGATCAACATCCCCTACATCAATTTCATTTAATGTTATACATCCTATACGATAACAACATTGCATAAATTCTCTCCTCTTTTAAAAATTAATAAGTTCGCACTCACCGCAGTTATAACTTCACACCACTCAGCTCTGGTGACAGTATCGTCCCTCTTCCACTGCAGTTGTACCTCACCGATGTTGCAGACAGACGGAAACCCGAGCCCTCGTTGAGGATTGAGCTGGCAACTGAGTTGTTTGTAGCCCCGATGCTATGTTGGCGTGGTTTGGAACAGTGCCCTCCTGGCGGCGCTACTCTCACCACCACTTTCACAAGGCTGTCCCCAACTCATACTTAATTCAGCCCCAGCTCTTGTCACGGCGACTCTAACTTTTTCATCGTGTCCGACGTCCCCCAAATCCATGGTTGTTGTGACTGCTGTAGTGTATATCCTAACGTGGTCTACGTAAAAGTCGAATTCCGCAATACCTTCTTTGTTTGACTTGCATTGGTCGCTCGTGATGATGTGCAGGAACTAGCTACATGTCCAACTCTTCCACACTTGAATATAATTCATCTGGATCGGCGCACTGGAAAGCCTGTGCATTTGCCTGCAGTTCGTCTGGCAAACCTCGTATGATACAAGAAACAGCCGCCTGGCCGCTAAGTTGACATCTGTAGCACATAACTAGCTTTTTCTGATAATATTTGGTCATACTTTCGATAGTCAACTTCTTTCTAGACATTAATTCATCTTCATTTACATCTAAATTCGAATTATTACGGGTGTTTGTGTCGCTATCACCCTATTTCTGCAACTTTATAGATTTTACATAATACTCTATGACGTTTCGCTGGTCTGGTCCTTTTATCCCACTTCTGACTATAAAGAGCTCATAGAACGGAATACATTTATTGCAAATATTTTCACATAAAACAACATTGACATTTCTAAATTCAAATATCTATCCACCGAGGCTCCATATACAAATAATTGCCAGTACCGTTTAAGTATAAATACTGTTTGGATAAATTCAAGTCGGGCGACAACTAGATTTATGCAACCTCAGCCCACATCTCTCCTCTCCGCCCCTCTCTCAACTCCCTCTCCTCTGCACTGCTTCCGCCTCAACTCTCCTCTGGCTTCTCTCCATCTCTACTTTTCTATGTCCCTCTTTCCAATTGCTTGTCCCAAATATTGCGCGTTACAATATATAGTATTATCTCTTAGAAAAAAATTGTTGACAATTTTTTTTTACTGTTTTATTGGATGAAATCTAGGAGGAAATAGGGAGGGGCATTTTATGTCGAAGCAATCGCCGGCACTAAACTTTATCACGTATATAGGAAAAAAAATAATTTGCGATATCAGAGCAGGCATTTTTTAATCCTTTTCCTCAACCACTAATGGGCAAATACGATAATGAACAAAAAAATACAATAAGGTATACAAGGTTAGTCAGAATGGGTGTTAAGCTGTTGCCAACTTAAAGTATGAAATATACTTATTTCTATAATAATATATATATATATGTTTTATAATAAAATTAAACATTTATTTTACCGCTACGACTTGGCTAAATACAAAAAGCGCACTCCCGCTCTTCCGTCATACCTAACTTAGACTTTATGGGGTAGGTACCTATCTATGTGTATTTTGATTATAGTCTAGAACTTGCCTTTTTGGAGGTCAATGATCCTAGCTAAATCACAGGTGATCGTAGGGTTATATATAAAAGTGGTAGAGCCACGCTGTAGACATATTTGTCTACAGCTTGAATGGGCCGGCTCGACTGGGTTAGTACCACTGTCTCACAGAAAACCAACGTAAAGTGACAATTTACTGTCGCGTTTCGTATGGTAAGTGAGATATCCGGAGGCCCAGATTCCCTCTTCCCTTCCCTAATCCCTATTCTTGTCCTTTGAGGCCGACAGCGCATACGTGATACTTTCGGTATTGTGAATGTTCATGGGCGGTGGAGATCACTTAATGGGTCTCAGATGACCCACTGGCTCGTTTGTCGGACTATGATATAAAAAAAAAACTTTGAAATGCAGTATCCCAGAAACCATAGGGTTTTTGAAAAAGTTTAAGTACAAAAGTTGCTTAGAAATACTCTACTTACTCTAACTTCGTATAAGTATTGATAGGGTAGTCCCTGTTTATTAGAATTACCGAGGTACTCTATAAATAACTGTGGGTAGATTGATAATTACCAATTGAGTGGAGGTAAAGGTTTTCAATAAAAGGGAGCGCTAAGGCGTTCCAGAATGATAGAATTTCACTTGGCATACTATGAATATGAATTTCTGCTGCATGCCAAAATTAAAATAATGTCTTAAAAAGTCAATATGTTCTGCTACCCAAGTCAGTGACGGAAACGAATCGTTGCAAATTGAAAATCTCTGAAGAATTGTTTGATCTTATCCCATCCTCTCCCTTCCATACCAGAACCACGCGTACTGGATTGCAGAGCCACAGCTTTGTGGTGTCTACTACCCCGGCCCGAACCAAGACGTTCGCAAACTCGTATTTTTGCCGCACCGTCAAGCTGTGGAAAAGTTTGCCAGCTACCGTTTTCCCTTCTTCCTATGATCCTGGGTCCTTAAGGCGTAGTGTGAAGAAGCTAAACAGCAGGCCGGCATGATTGTGTTGAGTAGCGGGGGATAGACTATCTCTCGCTACTTGATACTCTATCTGGACGGCACTGCGCTTACTATCAGGTGCAGTGTGTTAAGTGTTAAACATGTTAAGCGAGGAAATGTCCCTAGGCTGCTGTAGCAGCTCTAAGCTGTTGGTCACGTCTGCATCATTCATAATGCAGATGGCCCGTCGCTGCACGCCACTGCGCTTGCCATCAGGTGAAAAAACTTGAATGTGTTAGGATATTGCAGCCTACAAAGCTAGGATTTATTAACCACTACGCTGGACGAACAGTTAACTAAACAATATGTCTAGTGATGATCTCATTTAGTTTTTTACGCCAAAGTTGTTTACCCAACTGATTAGGAGTGATGATGAGACCCAACTTGGGAGTGTAGTCTCTGGCAAAATGAGCGCAACATTATGCTTGACAGTATGCAGATAACATCTGGAGTTGTATACTATATGGACCTTGTGGAGACTAGGAGGAATTTCCGTGCTTTCCGGCGTTTTTGCCATACCTATTATTGGAATCAAGCGTAACAGCTCGCATGATAGGACCCGTTAAGTAAATTCCGTGGTGCTTTACGTCTGGCTTCTCCAGACGTAAATGTCCTTTATTGAGGTTAATACCTCTTTAGTTCAGTATTTGTCTCCCGCTTTGCTATGGAGGGAAGTGGACAATTTATATTTCCAACTCCTCCCTATATTTCTATTTGATTAATTTCGTTGCGGGATAAAAGACAGTTATGAAGCATTCCCAGAGACTCGCCGAGTTTCATTACTCGGTGTCGAAAAAATGCGTGCCATTGTTGATCCTGGCTAAACAGGAGTTACAATGGCGGGTGTGTGGGCGGGATAGTCTCTATACCCAACTGATTAATTTTTGTTTGTTGCGCCTGCGGTACCTTATAAGATTCAATTTAAATTTTAAGCCACTATTTTTACTTTCAGCTAGTTTTTTTTTGTGGCTTCGCACTTCTTGTGCATTTAGCCAAAGACGAGTTGGTATAATGTTGGTAAAATACGAAAAAGGTAGGGAAACTGTTAAATATTAATTCAGGAGTTACGGAATAATGGCGCTATCAGGAGAGTTTGGGTAAAGGAAAGGAAAAGTATGATAACAAGAAATATAAATTATATACATAACATAAATTCACAAATATACAGATAATGATGGTCGAAAATGAATTATTTACAGCTTTATATTTCAGCTAGTTATTTTGTACGCAACGGGTTTTTGTTTTTTTTTATATCATTTAATGGATGAGGAGAACCGAGACACGATGCCTTAACGTGCGTGTTATGAAAATAAATAGGAAGAAACTAATGAATATGGCTGATAGTGTTAGAAAAACCCAAATAGCCAGGAAAACGGGTTATTTTTTCCTTAGATAACAAATTATATTTAGAAAACAATGAACAGAGCGACTATATAATGCCCTGAACCGCTTGTCGCCATTGCAATATAAATAAATATGTACATAGAGAAGTGATTATTATACTGTAAAATTATTTGATTATAGTGTAAAGTTAAAATGAATTTATTTAAATATATATTTGTATTTGTGTTTTGTTCGGTGACTGCTGCAGCGTCTGGTAAGGAACTGAGAAAAATTAATCAGGGAATTATTATCGCTATGGTTGAGACCTATGAACTAAAAAAATATCTTTTTTCTAAAATCATTTTTTGAACTTCGAAATTTGAAAAATTGATCGGCGCCGTTTTTTTTTATAAAACGACTATAATTGATCATGAATAGACTTGCAACGAATATTCGGTATTCGGCCAAATGTGGATCTTTTGGACGAATAGCTGAATATTAGGCAAAGTATTCGGCCACCGCGTAGTGGAAAAATGGTATCGAGGTAATTGTTTCTCGCTCGGTTATTCAAATGTAATTAAACCTAAATAAGCCTCCATTCCATGCCGCGCCCCGGGCACTCTTATCTATTGCTACCGCGATGAAGCTAGGATTGTCTGGCATAAGAAAGGACTAATCTACTACCTAAAAATATATAAAAATTAATATTAATTATGATAATTCAAGTGCATAGACATTTTTGTTAATTTTTATATAATAATATAGTTGATTACGTACCCATGACTACTTTAAACCAAACAAATATATATTATTATAAAATAACACAATATTTAAATTTTACCAATTATCTCATCACAATAAAACAACTTATTAAATAATCCGTATTCGGCCGAATAGTACCTGGAATCCGGATATTCGGTATTTGGCCGAATAGTATACAACATAGAGTAACTAGAATAGTATACAATTAGCCTAATAGGAAGAATTTTGAGAATGATATCCGAATATTCGTCGCAAGTCCAACGATATACCTGTTCAGTAGTCACTAATGTCGTTTTTAAAGATCACTGTGTTGTTAATTCATATTTAGTCATAAAAGCCATGTACGTATAAATAAGTTTAAACACTTTCGTCCAATGGTATACACCTCTGACTTTTCTAAAGTTACGTGTATATTCATTTTTAATTATCAGTTGCTATAACGGTGAAGGAAAACATCGCGAGGAAACCTGCATACCTGAGAATTCTCATAGAATCTAAAAGGTATTTCCCAACCTGCATTACGCCAGCATGGCGGACTAAAACGTTACCCGCTCTCATTAGTACATGAGGCCTGTGCCCAGCAGTGGGACAATGTTTAATACAGGCCTAGTATTAATCAATTAATTAATTCAACAATATTTGTGCCGCCTACTTGCTATGCGTAGATTTTAATAATGATCTTCTTTTATACATACCAGAGTGACATAAACTCGATAAAAGCAATAAACATTAACCGACCTCGTAAAATGGTGTTGCAAGCGGGGTCATATTGAATATCCGCATTTGGTGTTTCGGATGTGCTCCTTTGTATTTTATAGTCCGCGTAAGTAATATTTGGCCTGCTGCTCCCTTCAAGCATATAGTCACAGGGTAGAGACAAGGGGTTATCTAAGGACTGAACTCAACTACAGAGTTGAAATTGCACCTCTAAACTGAGGCATATAATAAGGTCGTAGTTTGAGGCGCATCTTCTACTGCTATTATAACAGCGTTTATTTTTTTCAGTAACCGAGACGTTTGGTCTGAAGCTGTTCGTTGATGGCGAACCGATAACAATCGGTGAAGGTAATATCTGAGGTGGCAGTTTATATTTAGACACCGCATCCTCGGGCTAAGTCTATCACGTCGAGTCAGTCTTCTAGCCGTCGATCAAATAACACGAAATAGACATTTTAATCGTCCTTGAAACACAACGATATGTTGATTTTCCTGCGAATTTTTCACTATACCTTGTGCTCAGATGCAGTGCAGTTATAATATTTGCGGCCCCGCGTGCCGTCTTTGTAGAAAGCAGCAAGGGATAAACGATTCGTATCATCATCATCAGCCGGTGTCAGTCCACTGTTGGACGTAGGCCTCTCCCAAGATGCGCCACTGAGCCCGATCTTCAGCTCTTCTTTTCCAGTGACTGCCCACCGCTTTGCGTATGTCGTCGCTCCACCTGGTCACAGGACGTCCTACGCTACGTTTGCCGATTCGTGGTCTCCACTCTAGGACAAGTCTACCCCAACGGTTATCAGTCCTGCGGCAGATATGACCGGCCCACTGCCACTTCAACTTGCCAATCCGTTGAGCTATGTCGATAACGTTAGTTCTCTGGCGAATAACTTCGTTCCGGATTCGATCCCGCAGAGAAACACCGAGCATAGCTCTCTCCATAGCTCGTTGAGTGACTTTGAATTGGTGGACCAGTCGAGCTGTGAGTGTCCACGTCTCGGCTCCGTATGTCAACACGGGTAGAACGCACTGGTCAAAGACTTTCGTCTTTAGACACTGCGGTATAGGCGACGAGAAGACTCGACGGAGTTTTCCGAATGCTGCCCAGCCCAGCTGAATTCTTCTCTGGATTTCCTTCTCGAAGTTGTGTTTACCTAGTTGGAGCGTCTGCCCTAGGTAAACATACTGCGTAACAACTTCGAGTGGGATTCCATCTAAGGCAATCGGTTCCGGAACAACGTGCTCGTTGTACATGACTTTGGTTTTATCCAAATTCATCCGGAGACCGATGCGACGAGAAGAATCAGCTAGGCCATTCAACATCCTTTGCAGGTCCTGCAGCGTCTCTGCCATGATAACGATATCATCTGCGAATCGCAAGTGAGAGATGTACTTGCCGTTGATGTTAATGCCACAATCTTTCCAGTCCAGCGTCTTAAACATATCTTCCAAGGCGTTAGTGAACAGTTTCGGGGATATGACATCCCCCTGTCTCACTCCTCGACGCAGGTTGATATGTTTAGTACGCCGGTTCTGTACTTGTACAGTCATCGTTGCGGCATTGTACAGACATCTCATCACTTCGATATATCGCCAGTCAACTTGGCAGCGCTGCAGGGACTCCAGAACAGACCAGGTTCCGATTGAGTCAAAGGCCAAAACGATTCGTATCAAATCAAATCAAATATTTATTAAATCCATAAAATGTTATACATCATTTAGATTCAGACAATTTTTTCACTCTACCGCCGAATGCAGTCTCGCTAGAGAAGAACGGGCAACAAACTATAGCGTTGCTCTTTTCACACCGGTTAACAATATTTGGTCATATAATTATAATCATAGGTCATATAATATATACGATTTAAGTTTAATTACCTTAGATTAGAGCAGCTCAATGTATGTTAAGTTGCCTTATTGAAATATTGTGAAATAGAACTCATTACAAAACCTAGTGCCACACATGACCGTCGTGAGAGTGATAAAAATCTCGATTTCTTAAAGCAGTCGGTCCTTACTGAAACAGTCTGAGCAGACCAGTCCACACGAGCCGCACCCGATCACGAGTAGTGACGCATGTGTCAGCCATCGGCCTCCTCAACCATGTTACAGGGAAGAGACCGACCTGGCACATGGCGCCGCAGCAAGCACAGACACTTTAGCGAGCATGACATACCCAGACTGAATACAACAATTGAAATACTAGACACAAAATATCAAGTAAAGTCATGTAAGGCATATAAGTTCGCAATGTTATAGAAATAAATATATTGGCATTACTATATATATGTACCGAAAGTTCCCAATAATAATTTAATGACTACGCTTCTAAGTAATAGGATAACTTATTCCCAAGCCTTTAGGTCATCTAAATATTCCGAAATTTTGTAATAGGCTTTATTACTTAGTTTTCGCTTAATAGTAGCTTTAAAATTTAGTTCTTTAATATGATTGGGAACCTTATTGTAAAAGCGTATACAAAGACCCTTGAAAGAGTTGCCGATTTTGTGGAGCCTTGTTTTATAACTAACAAGGTTATTTTTATTTCTTGTATTTACACTGTGGACATCACTAATTTTAGGAAATTGTTGTATATTCTTATGAACATACATTAAATTAGCGAATATAAATTGTGATGCTACTGTCATTATATTAATTTCCTTGAATTTTTCTCTCTAAGAACTCCTAGAACTTAGCGAGTAGATAGATCTTATAGCTCGCTTTTGGAGAGTAAAGATGATATTGATGTCAGCAGCACCACCCCATAGTAGAATCCCGTAGCACATCAAACTATGGAAATACGCAAAATAGACCAACCTAGCCGTGTTAGCGTCGGTCAATTGACGTATTTTACTCACTGGCTCACTGCATAAGCTGCGGCACTTAATTTTTTGGATAATACAGATATGTGAGATCCCCATTGAAGTTTGGGATCTAATGTTATGCCTAAAAACTTGGTTGTCTCCACAAGACCCAATCTATCCCCATTCATGTAAATTATAGCGTCGATCTTTCTGACATTAGGTGTTAAAAATCTAATTCATTTGGTTTTCTGACTATTCAATAGTAAATTATTAACGCTAAACCAAGTATAGAACCAAAGGCGGTAAAATAGGTAATTAGGCAAAAATACGGTAATACAAATAAATAATAATGGTACGGCAAAGTGACCACACTGCCCCTGATGGTAAGCGCAGTGCCATCCAATTAGAGTATCATGTAGCTAGAGACAATCTATCACTCGCTACTCAACACAATCACGCCGGCGCGGCCTGTAGCTTCTTCACACTACGCAATGGAGCAAGAAGGTGAAGTAGCGGTCGAGGGTCTAGTGTCAGAGTACTCAGACGGCCGCAACACAGCCAAACATCGTACCCCAACTCTCGACCCCCAACAGAAACCGGATGTACACTGCCTGATCCCGGAACGCAACACACTTTCGTGTGCCACTATGGCAGGTACACCCGGTGTACGGTGTGGGCTATCGGGGTGGATATGATATCCTACCACCAGCAAAATCTGCATCAACTATTGCAATGTTTTATAATTAAAGATGGCTGTAAACCCTTCTAAAACACAAGACAAAAGGTTGGCAATCTTTCACTATCAACCAATCAGAAGAGTTTGTCAAGTCAACAGTCCTATTTCTCATAATAATCAAAAATATGTGAGGCAATTAAAATTTGAGTAAAAAGCAAGCCAAAATTAGGTTTATTGCCATAAAGGAAATGTTTAAAATCGCTTGTCAATAAGGGCGACTTCCGCCTGTTTTCCTTGGTCCGCCGGCGTGCACGCGATTTTACAAATTGTCAAAATATAATATGCCAACTTTGGTTCTATGCGACTCAAATGCTAGTGATTTCTTTCAGATGCATTCGAGAACAGTGTGTATTACAATATTGGTCAAAATGTAACCTTTGTCTGTAATTCTTTTTTGGACGCGTTGTTTAGCCAAATAGTCCACGTGCGAGGTGAGTGAAGTTCCAATCCATACTATTAGGACGGAAAAGTTTTTAGTTTATTTATTTAATTTTTATGCCTCGTGGCGCAGTTGTGATTGCGCATGCGTTACGACTGCTGTGCTGAGGTCTTGGGTGCGATCCCCGGGTCGGGTAACGTGATATTGGGTTTTTCTATCTAGAAATTCTCAGTATTAGCCCGGAGTCTGGAATCTGTCCCCGGCATGGCGATAGGCTCGCCCTCTATCACATTATGGGACCGAAATTCGGCGAAAAGTGGGTGTACTGGTTACACCCCTGCCTATCCTTTCGGGGATTATAGGCGTGAGTGTATATGTATATGTGTATTTAATTTTTAGACTATCTATATATTATTTCTCAAAGGTGTTAAATATTCGGTTCACCATAACTTCCATAATTCTTCACCAAATTTAATGATTCAAACACTATTTTAAAGCTATTGTTTGCCGCTATTCATGAAAAACAGACACCCGTACGAAAATTATAGGTTTTGCCGGCAAAAGAAGAAAAACAATAGTACCATCTGTTGACAGTGTAAAAAACTAATTTGTTGTCAATACTATAATAAAACATAAGGTCCATATAAAGCATACTAACCAAGAGGCGAGGCGGTGCGGGTCGGATGCCGGATGGCTCTAATGAGCTGTGACCTTTCTCGTCCGCTGCGCCACGGAGGCTCTCAATAGGGTATTTGACAATTTTTGAAGATTGATGGACATCGATAGAGGACTCTTCACTTATAGCCCCCGTAATATTTTTATTATTGAAATATACTCAATTTATATAAAATCCGTGATTTAATTTTTTCATATATAATTTCGCGCTAAAACGCGTTATCACGTGACATTATCTCTATGTGACGTCATCGCACATCTACAAACATTCGTGACACCTAACAACATAACAAATTATTTGCATTTATCTCCAGTTTTTCCACAAAAATGAATGAGCTAGCATATAAATATTGTTCAATGCCTTTGTGTAAAAACTCGACACTAAATCACGATAAATTGTTCATCCATGTGCCAAAATCCAAAGTTTTAAGAAAGAAGTGGCAGATTTCGACTATCAGCCCTTGTAATGCCTTCTTCCATTCTTATAGAAGACTTGAAGACGAAATTAACACGTTTCCACACGTTTACACATCGAAAAATATGTTCTTCCTTACAATTTTATTTGTCGTAGGATGCAATGTTTATGTGCGATGTCGTCACGAGTAATGGCGGCCGGTATTGCTACGTTTTTGGCACCGAGTGATACAGATTAAAAATTCTAAATTTAGAATGACGAAAATAAAATGTTTATAATACATTTAAAATAAAAAAATGTATTTAATAAATATGTTTGCCCACTATCCTTTCTCCTAGTGCAGTTTTATATTTTTTGGTTACACCAGTCAAACACCCTATTAAGTTGACGATGATGTTTCAGTTGGATGTCAAATCAAGACGATAGAGGACACCAATTCTTATAGTATAACTGCTACTGTTCTCGACAATGATTCCATGGTATATTGTAGTTGGAAACACTTCGACCGCTTAGAGTACGAATGTGGGACTTTAAGAAGTAGCATCACGAAACTGATTATGAATCTAGGTAAGTACAAAAATCTAGTTACAGAGATATCCACTGAGCTAGATTAACTGAGTTGTATTAATAGTAATAGTCTTTCGTGAGTAGTATATTATATCAAATAATGAAAAATGGAATAAATTAAATATATACATATAAGTAAAAAAGTTTAAATTTGCCTATAATTGTTTTTTCGTTTTGATTGCATTGAGTTTTTTCTTTGTATATTGTATAGTTAATTTGGGGACAATGGTGTGGGTAGTACAATAATGTATAAATATGTAATAACACTTTTAGTTAAGATATATTGTACTGCTGTTTGTTGTTCCTAATAAAGTGAAAAAAAAAAAGGTTGGTTATTTTTCCTCTTAAGTTTTTAAATGTTTTAAAAACAAAAATGATCACAACATTCAAGAACTTAATGATATGAAATAAAAATTGGACTGTAATTGTCGCAAAATTTTCATATAGGTACCCATAGACTTATTATCACAACTATAGTGGATTGTGCAAAAAATGTAATCGAAAGACGAGTCTTTAAAATTAATAGCGTAGGAAGCTAAATTATGGCACTAAAACAAATAAAAAATAATACACTTTATTATTACAGCTGAACCGAATATCACAATTGAAGAAAGAACTAAAAAAATATCAATTTTGAAAGAACAGTATTTACAAGAGCTACGAAAAGCTAAAAACGATTCGGATGCAAACGGTTTATGGAGTAGTGATATCTCGGGGAAAAAAATTGAAACAACTGACACAGTGGTACGTTATTTACTGATATAATATCATCCCATCCTCTCCCTTCCACACCAGAACCTGCTTGCTGGTGGTAGGATATTCATATCCGCCCGGATAGCGACCACCGTACACAGGGTGTAAAACCCGCCATAGTGCCACACGCAAGTGTGTCGCGTTCCGGGATCAGCCAGTGTACATCCGGTTTTTCGGGGTCTAGAGTTGGGGTACAATGTTTGGCCATTTTGCGGCCTTCTGAGTACTCTGACAATAGACCCTCGACCGCTTCTTCACCTTCTTGTCATGGCGTAGTGTGAAGAAGCAGGCCGGCATGATTGTGTTGAGTAGCGGGGGATAGATCGTCTCTCGCTACTCGATACTCTAATTGGACCGCACTGCGCTTACCATCAGGTGCAGTGCGGATATATATATATATATATATAAATGGGTTTGATATGGACCATGGGTATTTCCGAGACGTCGCTTGTTTGAAAAGCTACCACCGGATCCAAACGCGACCCCGCCTGAGAAGACCCGGTGAAATAAACTCAGCGGGCTTACATTACCGCTGGATACTACGCGGCGCGACCCAGTCCTGAGAGAATCCAGCAAATCAATCTCAGCGGGCTTGTTTTTGGTCCGGTTCATTATTTCTAGTAGATGACCTGTCACAAATTACATTGCCAATTTATTATTTTATTTTATACGCGATCGGTCGTCATAGTTTATTATTTTTTAAGTGTATATAATATTACAACATGTCATTTATTAATGCTTTATGAATTCAGTTTTTATTTTATTTTGTTATACTAATTGTATACACTAACATTACTATATTAGGTCCTAGATTTGTGACATTTGGCATTACAAATTTTACACATTTAATTTTCTTGGCAAGATTCTTTGCCGTAAACCACTGAGTTACTTGTGAAAGTGTACTATTAATTTCGTCAAAATTATCTCTATTCCTATCCACTCTGAAAACGAGTGAAGTGTCATCAGCGAATAGCACTGTATTGCACATGTTTTTTATATGTGTGTCTGTCATTAATAGACTCTAGTTTCGGTTGATTTACCATAAGTCCGTTATCCGGTAATCTTTATTTAGGTAGGTACCAATTGTTTATCACGTTAAATCCTAGCCTTTCTTATTGTAAACAAAACTTTCTATAACGATAATGTGACATAACCACTTTAAAATAAAATGGTGAGAACTAATTTTAAAATTTTAAAAAAAATATTATTCTTTCAGCAAAATATTAGTGACGTCACAGGGATTGAAACAAATCCAGAAATAGTTACGAAAGTCAAAGGGTTATTGAACAAGGAAGAAAATAAATTAGAAGCAGACGATGCAGACGATGACGGTCTAAAATTTGTCGACATCTTATCATTATTCCAGAAGTTGACCGATAGTAGAAAAAAGAATCAATTGACGCTTGTAAAGCAAAAGACAACTGTAGAAATACGCGAAATTGATTAAGTGTATTAGTTGTATATCGTCTGTGAAGTTGTAACAGTGCTAAAGTCACTCAAGAAAAAATAACAGTGAGCAAACGAAGACAAACCAGTAACAGTGTGTTTGAAAATCACAATTACTGTGCAGTTTGGAAATATAACAACTTAATATTGAAGTATTATCTGGTTTGGCTTTGCTCGTGAAGTAAGAATTATATATTGACTTTCCCACTGTTACAACTTTACTTACGATAAATACATTTACGGGTGTTCATTATATAAATATGACATTCTTTCTGAATAAATATTTTTACTTGTATAAATCCCGTAATTTTGATTTAATTCCAACAATATTAATGTATCAGAACACACATCCACATAAGAGTACATCGCCAATGGACAAGTGCAGTGCACTCGACATTGTTTCTTGTTTTAAAACCGCACATAGTATCATACAAAAATGTACTAAACTGATTTAATTCAGAACGTTATTGATATTTTGAATAAACGAGTAACCCAGTATGCAGAGAAACGTATTTTAATTAATTTAATACACTCACAAACAACACCACACGTCTATTATTTTAGCTTTTTCACATACATATTCTATATAAACTACACCACACACTATTTAGATAGATTTCAGAAACAATATTCATAGCGAATATTAATTGTGCGTATTTAAATTGTTCTCCCAACACAACGGATAAGAAGTCCAATCACAAGTCAACTTATTATAATAATACAGCTATTTTATTAATGCATAATACATATATTTGTTTGTGCATTTATAGTTTTATTTCAATTTAACCGTGTTAAGTTATAAACTAATAAGTACACCAGTGCAACAGCACGTCGATCCAAAGCAAACATTTGTGGACGATACAATTATGTTTGTGTCCGACATTTGTAATTAATGATACCATGTACATAGAGAATTGCACCGCAATCGCACCATCAAGCTGAGGAACAGTTTGCCAGCTACCGTGTACCCTCCTTCCTACGATCCTGGGTCCTTTAGGCGTAGTGTGTAGAAACTACACAGCAGGCCGGCATGATTGTGTTAAGTAGCGAGGGATAGATTGTCTCTCGCTACTTGATACACTAACTGGACGGCAATGTACATACCATCAGGTGCAGAGTGATTACTTTGCCGTGCCAAATTAAAAAAAATACTTGGAGTGAACTTTGGGTAGAAATAAAAAAACATTATTAATATTTTCTCGAAAGAAATCCGACAATCTGCACGTAGTTAGAAGTGGAATCATCTCTGGCCGGCGACACAGGAGCAGGCAGTTTAGATAGTTCCAAGTCTGCATAGATTACTTGTACAGGACAAGCCTGGAAGGAAGACATTGAAAAGTTTATACATAAACCCATCATGCGTGTAGGGAGAGGTGCCAATACTCCTTCGCTTTTCCGAGGTATCAGGTACAAATTTAACCAGGCAACACAAATGTTTTTTTTAGTGCCTCGATAGGCAGACGAGCACAGACCACCTGATGGTAAGTAGTCACCGCCGCCCATAGACTTCTGCAATGCCAGGGCACAGCAAAGCTGCTGCCTACCGTTATCTTGAGCAGTGGTAGCCTAGTCTGGATTACGGTTTGTCCAGACTAAAGTTGTAGGTTAAACCAGCCCAATTGGCACACAATTCGGAATTATAAAGTTACATGTGACAACAATTGATTTTTTTGTTTATGATTGCTTGAATAATTAGAGAACTTCATAGGCGTGCTTATGTCAAAGTAAAATCTGAACGTGACGTTGATGCGAGTTCAGTGCTTTTCCCCATACCAAAAGTACCTACCCAATGTGCCTAAAGAAGTTTTCACTTCAAATAGTGGGACATTGTTCAAAAATTTTAAATTCCATCAAAATCCCCCCAAACTGAATATGTCTATGGAACTTCAAATGACTCACGTAAAGTTCATTGTCCTGGTTTATAGACGTGTCTTCAGCAGGTGTTTTTTTCTTTTTCTTGTATCGTAGGAGCAGAAAACTCCCCACTATGACACAGATCACCACTACTGCACCGATTCCGAATAGCACTGAAAAAGCTAAGCTAAGGTTTAATATAGTAGAACCCCGATTATCCGGTCCAATTAGCGCCCGAGTACAGAGTAGTAGGAAAATCTAAAATCCAGATAAACTATTTAATAGTAAAAAAGCAACACTCTTGAAATACTTTTTGTAATTAATTAAATACACCCAACAGTCACACACATAGTTCTGACCCCACACTAGGTAAATCCTGTATCGTTGGTATCAAGAACTACGAAGGACTACGGTCCCACAACACCCAGACCCGAAACAAATATCTGTCTGCCACACAAACATTTGGCCTGGTGTGGGAATCGAACCCACGGCCTCTAGCTTCACAGCCGGCTACTACTGCCCCACGGCAAAACCATAGTATAACAATAATAATATTAGCCACTGAAATGATGTTGCTCTCTGGTACATATTTCTAACTATATTGCCTATCCGTGTTTTTAACATACGTCAGGAATTGTTCTTCCCATTGACCCAATCCATTCTTGTAGTGTCTATCGAGACGGGGTTTTTGGCCATAAAAATCCGGCATACCCCTTCGAAAAATATAAAAAAGACCCAATCCACTAACACCTCACCTACATTTTTATATCACGATGGTAGCAAACAAGCTTACGGCCCGCCTGGTGGTAATCGGTAAACCAATAAACCAGCATAACTTTTTATCCATCCATACAATAGTCCTACACCAACCGGGGGATATCCTTGAGTGCACTTGTGTAGTGTACACAGGGATAACCGTCAGCTGGTGTCACATCACAGTATAAAATTAAAATTGTCTAGCTCCCCTCCGGGTTGAGTGGCTGACACGACTTCCAAAGGTCCGGGACTCCATAGTCCCGAGATTATAGTAAGAGAAATAAAATACCTAATAATGTCTCACACGTCGAGTTAAGTCTACCGAAGGCAACAAAAGAAATGTACTTACATTTATTTCTTTCCATCGGATTGTACAGATATAACGTTTTGTTATAAATTTCCCGTGTGTAATGAACAGTATCTTTAATTATAGAGTCATTAGTTATTCCTCGGTTTTTAATAATTTCACAATAGAGGATAGATCCTGAACTAAGGGAAGTTAACTCCGTCGGTTTAAACATTTGTATATTATTTATAGTATCATTTATTATTATTCGTATATTAATAAATGTCAGCGTATTATTGTCTGTAAAAGAAATGTATCTTTGAGAAATCACATCGGATCCACAGTACCAAATATGGTAGTTTCCTGTTTTTAATTTTGTACATTTTTCGATATGCAACCGTATATAATACGCAAAACAAACAGTTTTGCGAAAAACAGGGTCAAAATAGCTTGAAAAATTATAAATTCCTAGATGGCATGTGTTGTTACTATAAGAAATAGAGGACGGGAATATTTTCCTATCTCCCTCATACGTTTACAACTTAATGGCCATTCAATGCAGTGACGTCATAAATTATATCGGCATCTTTTTTTGACATTTAAAAGGAACTCACTTAATTCTAAGTGTATTTATAAAGTTCTTTTGTGGATAGGTTTTAGGTATGTTAATTAATATAAAATCGTTATTTCCTCACCTTGACTGTTGCAAGTGTATTTATGGGCATCCCTTTCATTATATTGAACCTTGGGCAATGTGGAATCGTAATGTTTACCTGAAAAAATATTTATTAAAGAGTAACTTATGAAAAATATAGTAGCGATGGGTTAGTTGGTAGTACGGACTTTAGAGACGAAAGTCGTTTTGAACCAACCCAATTGGCCTACACTGACTTTGCTAGAAAAATAAATAATAATTATTTAATGTCCCACGGCTAGGCACGGGCCTCCTGCACTAATAAGAGGGGTTAGGCACAAGTTCACCACGCTGGCCTAATGCGGGTTGGTAGACTTCACATACTTTCGAAATTCTTATAGGAATTTATCTCTTATTATTTATATATTATTCTTATGAGGTATGCAGGTTTCTTCACGATTTTTTCCTTCACCGTTAAAGCGAACGATTAACAATGAATATACGCATAACTTTACAAAAGTCAGGGGTGTATGCGATTTGGGTTTCGAGCATAAGACTTTCGTCTTGACAGTCCGTACCACAAAACATTCTATACATAAAAAGCAACACGGCAACTCTAGAAACTTCGTTTACCTATCGAATCGTTTTGACATAGAATAAATAAATAACACCCAACAGTCACCCATAGTCCCGACCCCACACTAAGATACGAGTCTTGTGTAGTGTATATCAGGGACTACGAGATACTTTCGGTCTCCCGGACCCGACATAAATGTCCGTCACACAAACATTTGTGCCGGTGACAATCGAACCCACAGCCTCTCGTTTCACAGCCGGCTTCTCGCCTACAGACCTTCCACTTACACTGCAACTGTCTATGTATATCTCACAACCTTAAAAAATTAAAGTGTGTAGCGCGCCCTTATTTTCACGCGGTACTAGGGCTCCGATGCGGCCGGTGGCAACGCCACGCCGCACCGCGCTGTTGCTAGGTCTCGCTTCCCGTTCGCTCTTTCCCGCGCCGAGTCGCTCGGCGCGGCGCGTCTGCCCGACTCGCGAGTCGCCAGTCGGTCCCGCAACCCCTTACCGTTCGCATGACGTAGTCTGCGCGCGCGCCGCATACTGCGGCGACGAGTATTGTAAATTGTAATGTAACCTATGTATGATACCTGTAATAGTTGAATATACAGTGCTACAACAGAGTACACGTATTTGTATTTACGCCACCGCCATTATATATAACACCCCACATTATAATTGCGCCCAACTAGCGGCTCGGACCACGTGTACGCTCTACGCTGTACGAACCCGTGGAATCGGCAGTGATCCAAGTATGCCGTGGACGGCACGAAACACAAAGAAAGGTAACGCAACAAGCGCCGCATCATCTGAAGACGAACGACCAGAACGACGCTTGGTATTTTTCGAACCCACGTGCTCGGACTCCGCAGCCGCACCGAACGCGGCACGCGCGGACTCCGCAGCGGCGCCGAATGCGGACCGCCACGAAAATCACATGTGGCATACCAAAGGATCCACTATCCAGACCGTTGATTAGCATCATGTCAAGATTAACGACAACCAGAACAACCGGCGAACGCGAGGGGCCGACTCCCACTCCATCCGCCGGCAACCATCCAAACATAAACCTGCAGAGGAAATTATCTCGGTGCACGGCCCGAATTTACGGCGCCGCCCGAAGTGCAGGCGACCTTGAATATTTTATGGACGGCGTGCTTACGGAGTGTGCTTCATCGAGCGTCGAGTACACGCCCTGCGGCAGGGCGATGCTGCTGATCGTCGAGGCCGCCACGCGGTGGCGCGGCGAGGATACTACGGTGACCACGTGGAACGAGGCTGCACGTCGGCTTCGGCCGACGCACGGCGCCCTGCGACCTGCCCGATGCAAGGTCCTCCAAGAAGAAGATCATCACGTCGACTCCTTCGTTTCACGTGTGCGTGCGAATATTTCCGTATAAAGTGCTAAAAGTGATAGAAGTGATGCAAGTGGACATTGTGCACGACCTATTGTACTGTAGACATAAGCGTATGATCCGCGATAATGTTTCCGCGGGCCTCCAATGCCTGCTTGAGCGCGCTAGGTGCGTGGAAGAGTCGCTAAGCGAGGCAAAGTCACAATTGCCTTATTCGAACGGGGAGAGCGATATTCATAGTAAACTCGCGGATGTTTTAATGTTACCTATTCCCGAACTTTCGATTGTTTATGATTATACCTACGCTTTGAATGCAGCCATTTCCGACCCTAGTTCGAGCGATGTTCGTTCCTCGAGCCAGGTGCTTGTATGTCCACGTTGCGCTTTCTACAATCCATTCATCGATCATTCGGTTGATCGGTGCCGAAATGAACCGAACGGCGATAGTGGTAAGACCCATAAGACGCTGTTGTCATGCTACATTTGCAGACTAGGCGAAACCCGTTCGAGCTGTGCTGCGTGCAAAGGCACGTTTCCTACCGATAAGGTGAGTCCCTTGAGTACGTAGTTCAAAGGATCTTCAACAAGTTTTGCTGCCCAACGCATCCGAGTTGATGAGAAGCTGGAGTCGACCGCTTCACCAACTCACCGAATGTTCCAAGGTACGCATGACTTGTTGGACGTAGAACCCAAGGAGCTGCTGCACACTAGGATGTAACCAGAGTGTGAGGTGACCTTACAGAGCTTTGAGGTTAGCTCATCCCTCCACTCTGACATCACTAGATCTATGGTGCTGATAAGGTTTTCAACTCCGGTGTCACGTTTTAGCGCGTAATCGATTGCTGTCAAATCGAACCTGGGCGTGACCCGTCGAGCGACGAAGGTAAGCAGGTGGTAGTACCGAGGCCCCACCCGGAACTTGTTGGTAACAAGTCCGTGGCGATGTTATGGGTTTTCGAGCGATTGAAGCTATCACCAACCTTTGTTATATCCGACACATTATGTCTGGCTACCCTGCTATGATTGCAGCGGATTTGTTCTCAATCCATTTCTGATGTAGGGGGAGCCTATATAGTACCCCACCAGAAATGTGCACGCGGCTGCCGACGCACTGAGCCACACCGCCTGCTGCGCGAAATTCCACAGGTGGTTGCCAGGTATGCTCAGTGACTACGAGGCCGCGCATCCCAGGTACAGAGTTTGTAACCTTGTTTTAACAATGAAGCAGAATGAATGATACCGCCTCCTGGCGAGCCCGAACTTTAGACCCCGGAGCTGTGTTCGACACATTTACCCGATATGTAGATGCGAGGCAGGAAAGGTGAGCATGTCGGACGTTACCATATGTCCCATTCCACTCCATCGGTCGGTGAAGTCGACATCCCGGTTGGACAAGCGCATAATATGTGGCAAGTAGGCGATGAATCCTAGTCCGAACGCGAGGACGCACCGTTCGAACTAGAGGGGGAGTATGTAGCGCGCCCTTATTTTCACGCGGTACTAGGGCTCCGATGCGGCCGGTGGCAACGCCACGCCGCACCGCGCTGTTGCTAGGTCTCGCTTCCCGTTCGCTCTTTCCCGCGCCGAGTCGCTCGGCGCGGCGCGTCTGCCCGACTCGCGAGTCGCCAGTCGGTCCCGCAACCCCTTACCGTTCGCATGACGTAGTCTGCGCGCGCGCCGCATACTGCGGCGACGAGTATTGTAAATTGTAATGTAACCTATGTATGATACCTGTAATAGTTGAATATACAGTGCTACAACAGAGTACACGTATTTGTATTTACGCCACCGCCATTATATATAACACCCCCCGCATTATAAGTGTTTATAATATAAAACGTTAGGCAGCGTCTTTGCTATGCCCTGGCATTGCTGAGGTCAATGGGCGGCGGTGACTACTTACCATCAGGTGGCTCGTCTGCTCGTCTGTCTATCCAGGTAGTAAAAACATACACTACCTTTTGCTCGTGGCTCCGTTCGCGTAAACTTTTAGACTAAAGGAGATATTTTTAAAGGAGATACTGAATATTTCTTATAGAAATACTTAACATCACTTTACCCGACCCGGGGATCGAACCCGAGAACTCAGCACAGCAGTCTATATGACTTTATTAAAAATTGTTTAATGTACTTCTTGGGCAGGAGTAATTATTGTTTTTGTGCTTCGGGATAGCGACAAACACATTTCACCGCAGACGAAGTCAGATCAAAATGTAGTCTACGATACGCTGTCATAAACTCAGTCCGAAAGCAAATAAATAATTTTGTGTTTAAATTTTAATATGCTGCCTCGGTGGCGCAGTTGCAAAAGAGCATGCGATACGAATACTATACTGAGGTCTCGTGTTTGATCCCCGGGCCGGGTAAAGTGATATTGGGTTTTCTATATAGAAATATTCAATATCAGCCCGGGGTCTGAAATTGAGCCCGCTATGGCGATAGGCTCGCCCCCTATCACATAACGGACCGTAATAAATTCGGCGAATAGTGAGTGTACTGGTAACACCTCTGCCTACCCCTTCAGAGATTATAAGCGTGAGTTATTTTTTTTTTATCGAAGGTCTTTAGGAGATTAGTTGCGGGTACTTACATTAATTATGACAACCTAAGTGGGGAGTAGTAAATGTTTAGCATAAAAATGAGTGCCTTCCGCGCTTCGGAGTTCAGTGGTGTAGCAGTCGGGTCGATGATGCGTACGTTCGCGGTGCAGTACCTTAGTGTAATCAGTTCAATGGCCGCGTAGTTCAGCTTCGAGGGTAATGCTGGTAGATTAATTATAAAGAGAAGCCTTAAGTAAGCCTTGAGTGCAAAACAAATTTATTAGGTTTTTGTACATGAAGCAGTACGGGGTGTACCCATTTTACCCACTAATGTATCCCACATTGTTTATTTTAGGTATGGTGGGATGCAATGAATTGAGAGTTAGGAGAGATCTAACTCTAGTATGTTATCTTTTAAAAAAAATTAGAGGTAAGGTAGATAATAGCGACTTACTAAGACAGATAGGGCTATTTGAAATGAAATGAAATCGTTTATTGATCATGTAGGCAATTACATAGCTCTTATGACAAGTCAGTACATTAAAAAAAAAGTAAAGAAATTTAAGAAAAGGATATCAGCTTATGTATACATAGCATACATAGCATCATCAATACACTAGCAATCAATTTATTAATTTATAAGGTGTTTATAATTTTTATTTTTAATGTTATTCAAAGAAATACCAGTCAAATATAAATATTTTTAAATGGGTCTGATAAGGACCATGGGTATTTCCGAGACGTCGCACGTTTTAAAATCTACCACCGGATCCAAACGCGACCCCGCCTGAGAAGACCCGGCGAAACAAACTCAGCGGGCTTATATTACCGCTGGATACTACGCGGCGCGACCCAGTCCTGAGAGAATCCAGCGAATCAAACTCAGCGGGCTTGTTTTTGGTCCGGTTCATTATTTCTAGTAGATGACCTGTCACATATTAATTGCCAATTTATTGTTTTATATTTTATACGCGATCGGTCGTCATAGTTTATTATTTGTTATATTTTAAGTGTATTCAATATTACGACATGTAATTTATTAATATTTTATAAATTTAGTTAATAATTTATTTTATTTCTACAACTAACATTGTGTAAGCTACAGGGCGCCAGGTCGCAATGTGCAGAAAGGAACAGAATGCCAGACATCCCTATCCTCTAGATATTGTTGAACATTATAATAGCCCCTGTCCATTAGAACACGTTTAGTGTGAGCCTTAAACATTTTATCGGGCATATCAACCACGTTTTTGGGGATTTTGTTATAGAATTTAACACAGTTACCCATAAAAGATTTTTTAGATCTCACCACTCTAAAGGTGGGTGCGGTAAGTTTGTCTTTATTTCTGGTGTTAATGTTATGAATTTCACTATTTTTATGGAATTTACTTATGTTTTTGCGAACGTACATAATGTTTTGATAGATGTATTCAGACGGCACAGGTTATATATTACTCTCCTTGAATACAGATCGTAAGGAATCCCGACTACCCAGGTCGTAAATAGCTCGGACTGCTCTTTTTTGTAATATAAATATGGTGTTTATATCAGCAGCTGATCCCCACAATAGAATGCCATAAGACATAATACTGTGGAAGTATGCGAAATATACCAACCTAGCCGTTGAAACATCTGTTAAACGTTTTATTTTCCGGACTGCAAAAGCCGCAGCACTTAATTTAACGGATAACCTTTCTATTTGAGGACCCCATTGAAATTTACTATCTAGAGTTATTCCTAAAAAAACTGTTGAAGAGACTAAGTCTAATGTTTCTCCGTTTAGTTCCAGGCACGAATTTATATTTGGTACATTAGGTAATGCAAATCGAATGCATTTCGTTTTTCCTGGATTGAGTAAAAGATTATTATCAGAAAACCAATTTGAAATTAATTTTAGAACATTATTTGGCGTAACTAGGTCTTTATCCTTACGATTTACTTTAAATAATAAAGATGTGTCGTCAGCGAATAAAACAATGTTTGAAACCTTCTCTACCATATAAGGAAGGTCATTTGACCTTTTGAAAGAAGCGCCTATAACCCGCGCTCTTCGAACTCTCAATCTAGTAGCAGTTAAAACGGACATATTCCACTGTGCTCTGAGTGAATTTACAAAGACAGCGGCCATGGTCATATGTTATGGCCAAGAAAAATAAATATTATGGTAGTTGTAGGTTTCTTTTTGTTTTTTTATGTGTTAGTTATAATTAATTATATGTATTTAGTAAACTATATATTAATAGTCGACACAACTGCATTAGGGTAGACACTGTAAAAGTAGTTGTAAGAATGGAAATAAATAAATAAAAAAAAAACCTGCCATGCGGTTAATATTAAGCACTGAGATGTGTAACAGTGTTATTAATCTTAATTCTTAATTAATCTTATGTTTCCTGTACAAACTGGTGTATGTGGTGCCTACCTATAAGTGATTGCTACACTTACACACAAGTTTATGTATGTTATGATTATATGTTCTAGTGTAAGCAATTGTTGGTGGCCAAATAAATCAATAAAATAGTAAACATTTTATTTGTGCCTTTTTAATATCCAACTTGAATCGTTTTGTTGATGTTGCTAACATAAATAAGAAATAAACCTGAATTCATGATGAGTCTCTTGGAAGCAGTTTGCGTGGGTACATAATCATTATTGATACTCCATACTGCCACACTGCAATAAACCTCAGCGGCATTATCGAAATCATCAGCGGTTATGGTGTACGAAATAAATTGAATTGAATCCCTCTCTGGCACCGTGATGTTAGATCCATCTGAAATAAATTAATTTACTACGCTTTTTAATGTTTTTGATGTGTAATATATTTCCTATCGCTTTCCTGCAATCTCGTGGAGTGATTTCGTAAACAGGGCAGTAAGTATTTTTTATTTTATAGTATAGTCCGACAAACAAGCCAGTGGGTCACCTGATGTTAAGTGATCACAACCGCCCATGAACATCCACAATACCGAAAGTATCATGTATGAGTTATCGGCCTTAAAGGACAGGAATAGGGATTAGGGAAGGGAAGGGGGAATCTGGGCCTCCGGATATCTCACTCACCATACGAAACGCGACAGTAAACTGTCACTTTACGTTGGTTTTCTGTGAGACAGTGGTACTACCCCAGTCGAGCCGGCCCATTCATGCTGTAGACAAATATGTCTACAGCGTGGCTCTTCCAAAAAGCAGAAGGAAGGAAGGAAGTGATAGATTAATTACACAATAAATAAATATTTATAAAAAACCGAAACAAACATAAAAACTTCGCTGAACCACATTTGGCTAGTGAACGTTCAGAAGCAAAAATGTCTCTCTACGCTCATGAACCATATGTGTGTTCAGGGGTTCCACATCCGGGGTTTTTTAAAATTTATATTAGGGCAATCCGATGACCGTTAAATCCAATATTTTGCAAAAAGCCTATTGAACTTCCAGGTCAATTTTGCATTTTTGTTTGAGACAGGGAACGTGTTAACAGAACATAGCGGAATTTCTAGTAACTAAATGAAATAGAGTATTTACGATCGCTAGTTCGTAAATATTCTATTTCATTTAGTTGAGTGAGTTAGAGTTCCAATATCTTCTAGATTGGAATTTAAACTGTATTGAGTTCGAGATTGGAATTGATTTCAAGAGTAGGCCTACAGGTATTACCGTTGGATGAAAAGGAAAATAATAAGGTAATACTCACTTCGCTTAAATACCACTTTAATTTTATGATATAATGTTTTACACTCTGTCGCGTTTCTAAAGCTGCAAGAAAATGTTATTTTGTCATCTATGTCATAATACACAGTATTATTTACAGGAGTACCTGAAAAAAAATGACTAGTCAAATCAAATCAAATATTTATTGAAGACATAACTTAGATTCAGTTCATTTTTTTTCTCTACCGCCAGTTCGGAATGCAGTTTCGCTAGAGAAGAACGGGCCAGAAACTCTAGCGTTGCTCTTTTCACACCGGTTAGTATTTATACACATTAAAAAGCAGCAATAGCCTATTTAGGAGCGGTAATGTCGAGACGAAAGGCGTACGTTCAAACCCTGACTTTTCTAAAGTTACGTTGGTGGGATGAATCCAGAATACTCACTGCTCAACGAATTAAACTAAATATGGATGTAGGTCTGATTCAAGGCATCTTATAGGCCTTGACAAGATCTTATCTTGATTGTGTTGAGTAGCGGGGGATAGATTGTCTCTCGCTACTCGATACTCTAATTGGACGGCACTGTGCTTACTGTCTTGAGTTGGGTTACGTTATTTGGCCGTTACGCGGCCTTCTAAGCACTCTGACACTAGACCCTCGACCGCTGCTTCACCTTCTTGCCCATGGCGTAGTGTGAAGAAGCAGGCCGGCATGATTGTGTTGAGTAGCGGGGGATGGATCGTCTCTCGCTACTCGATATTCTAATTGGACCGCTCTGCGCTTACCATCAGGTGCAGCGTGGTCACTTTGCCGTGCCAGAATTAAAAAAAAATCTACTCGCTAAGTTCTAGGAGTATTTCCGAGAAAAATTCAAAGAAATAAATATAATTACAGTAGCATCACAATTTATATTCGCAAATTTAATGTATGTTCATAAGAATATACAACAATTTCCTAAAATTTGTTATATCCATAGTGTAAATACAAGAATTAAAAATGACCTTGTTAGATATAAAACAAGTCTCCACAAAATCGGCAACTCTTTCAAGGGGCTTTGTATACGCTTCTACAATAAGGTTCCCAATCATATTAAAGAACTCAATGAAAGATGCTTTAAAGCTACTATTAAGCAAAAACTAAGTAATAAAGCCTAATATGACGAATATTTAGATGACCGATAGGCTTGAGACTAAGCTATACTATATAGCTATACTTTGACAGCCTCCGTGGCGCAGTTGTCGAGTAGCCGGCTGTGAAATGAGAGGCCGTGGGTTCGATTCTCACACCGGGACAAATGTTTGTGTGACAGACAGATATTTGTGTCCGGGGTCTAGGTGCTGTGAGACCGAAAGTCTCTCGTAGTCCCTGATACCCACAACACAAGACTCGTATCTTAGTGTGGGGTCGGAGCCATGTGTGTGACTGTTGGGTGTTATTTATTTATTTAATTAATTAATTTTTTACAATAATTTAATTGATTATATGTGCAGCCTAACGTGTTCTGCAACATATACAAAAATCGGAGATCTATAAGTAATATATAAACAACTAGCTGTTGCTCGCGGCTCCGCCCGCGTCAAGGTTATTTTTGTAAGGAAAGGTGTACAATCTAGAAACCTGTAAATTCATCAGTGTTTCTCTACAATATTATGCATATATCATACATATAAACCTTCCTCTTGAATCACTCTATCTATTAAAAAAAGCTCTTCAAAATCCGTTGCGTAGTTTTGAAGATTTAAGCATACATAGGGACGGACAGCGACAGCGACTTTGTTTTATACCATGTTAAGATTAAGATAATAAAAAAAACTCTCCTGTAAAATTACATATTTCTCGCTTGCGATGTTCTTTTATAACAGGATCGATAAATTCAGTGAAAAGTGGGTGTACTTGTTACGCCTCTGCCTACCCCTTCGGGGATTCAAGGCATGAGTATGAATATATATGTCCAAATATTGTTAAACGGTGTTCGAAAAGAGCTAGTTCGTTGCCCTTCAGCGTAACTGCATTACTGGCGGTAGAGTAAAGATTGAAACTAAATAATGTATAAAATTTCATGGATTCCATAACTATTTTGGTATTGTCTTATCCAGGGAGGGGTTGTGTAGCGGACTTATTCCACCACTCCTCAAGTGTCGCTGGCGGGTAACCAATGAAAAGCCAAAACGTTGCTGACTAATAGTGGACTGTATTTATTGAATGTTGTTATCACAATGATCTCCGACGGACTACAAACTAATCACATTTTGCCCCATCTTATAAGGGGCTCGCAATATGTGCGCGCTCATCGGGTGCGAGACTGTACCGTCTAGCGGTCGGCCAATCAGAGAGCGGCGCTCCCTGGGCCTCCCGTCGACCAATCACGACGCGTTATTATACATCGCACCCGGTGACGCCCACTTACAACTAACAATCTGCGGCGTAGCTCGAAGGCTGGCTCACTCGGCGTCTGCCGGCGCTTCGATGATGTCCGCAACAGTCTCCCCCCTAGTGCCTGCTCCTTCAGGCGCTCCAACTTCGGCGAAGGACGTCGTCGCTGGCGCTGGCACGATGACGACGAGGCGAGATGTCGGTCTTCGTAATATTTCTCCTTTGGTCCGCACGTCTGCTATCCTCGTCCGTCCATCCGGTCCCACGTAGGGTTTCACTACTTCTTCTAGTGGCAGTCCCTGGGGCTTGGCTCTTCTTATCTTGCACCATTGGCAAAGGTGCACCACTTTCTTCACGGAGTTCCGCAGTGAGATGATCCAGTACCGTTGTCTCATCTCATTCATCACCGTGGCATGATTTCCGTGGTGGAACTTCTCGTGATACCGGCGTATCAGGAGGCGAGCTATTGTGCTCTTGCCATCCAAAATGACCGGTCTCGTTTGCAGATCACTGTCGCCTATCTTCCGTATTCTGCTATTCAGCCGCAAGACTCCTTTGTCGTCAATGGCAATGTCTAGCCGTTTCAACCTGCTTCTCGATCCCAGAGGTGCCTTCTTCTCGATGCGATTGATGTCATCGCTAAACGTTTCTCTTTGACTCGCTCGTAAGAGAGCCAACTTAGCTCTTTCTAAGTATTCAGCGTCGATGGGCAGCCAATTCTTGGTGTCTTTGACACCTTCGATTCTCCTTTTCCTGCAGAGATCCAAAAACATGAACACTCTCGCTGTTGAGCGGAGTAGACGCATCCATGAAGAGAATCTGTGCGGGTCTGGTGTTCCCCGAGCATCTTCTTCAATCGTTGCGGTGACCCTTTCTCTGGTTTCTTCATCTGTGGCGGTTACCTCAAAACGGTTCTTCGGCCACTCTTCCTCGGGTCGACGTAAGAATTTCGGCCCGACGAACCATCGGCTCTCGCTCCCGAAGTCCTTTGTTTCTCGGGTGGCGTCATCAGCCGGGTTCTCCTTAGTTGGCACCCATCTCCAATCTTCAGGGCGTGAAAGCTCCTCGAGCTCGGCGAGGTGGTGAGCGACGAACGCTTTGAACCTGCGTGGGTCGGACTTTATCCATTGCAGGACTGTGCTGGAGTCTGACCAGAAAACCTTTCTCTTGATGTCCAGGTCCGTTTCACACGTTATGGTGGCGGCGAGTCTCCCGCCTAGCAAGGCCGCTTGCAACTCCAAGCGCGGGATTGAAATACTCTTCACTGGCGTAACCCGGGCCTTTCCCGCTATTAACGCCAGTTTAATCTCTCTAGCAGTCGTCTCTGATCGCCAGTAGCATGCCGCTGCGTACGCCGTTTCGCTGGCGTCCACGAAAACATGGAGTTCCCCTACTCGATGTTGCGGAGCTAGGCATCTTGCCACTCGTAATTCGCTGAGAGATTCGACCTTCTTCACGTAGTCGTGCCATTCCTCCCCATGTTCCGGTTTAACTTCGCCGTCCCAATCAGTTCCTGCTCGCCATATATTCTGGATCAACTTCTTTCCCTGTATTAATACCGGGGCGATAAGTCCCAGTGGGTCGAATGTTGACATCACCGCGCTGGTGACCTCTCTTTTGGTCGGTGTCCGGGATCCCGAAATGATCTCGGCGGGCGTATTTCGCAATCTCACGTCGAAAGCCAGCGCGTCCTCTGTTGTGCTCCATCTGAGCCCGAGCGTTCTTTCTTCCTGACTGACCAGCGTAGTCTCGTCCGGCGAATCCTTGCCTTCTGCAACATCCTGCAATATTTCCGGACGATTGCTGGCCCACTGGCGTAGTTCGAATCCTGCACTTCGATGGGTCTGTTGCACTTGGTTCGTCACCTTTCGAGCTTCTTCTGGATCCCAAAAGCTTTGAAGGTAATCGTCCATATAATGGTTCCGGACGATGGCTTCCGTTGCCTCGGGATATTTTTCTTTGTGTTTCTCAGCATTCAGATTTTTCACAAAGATTGCTGTAGCGGGAGATGATGCGGCCCCGAAGATTACTGACGTCATTCTATACTCTCGGGGTTTCGCTTTCCTGTCTTCACCAAGTATCGTAGGCAATCTCGATCTTCCTTCCTTATCTTTATTTGCAGGAACATTTCTTTAATGTCTGCTGCCACTGCTATGGGCCCTTGGCGAAAGCGTAGCAATACTCCAAAAAGAGGCTGGAGTAGATCAGGTCCTGGAAGCAGTGCGTCGTTCAAGCTCTTGCCTTGAAACTTGGCGGCAGCGTCGAACACAATCCTCATTTTCCCTTTCGCGGGATGCACTACTGCGAAATGAGGAATGTAAAATGTACGGCCCGGGGTGCACGAGGTTGGAGCTTCTTCGGCGTAGCCATGGTCCACCAAGTGTTGGAGTTGCCTTGCGTATTCTCTCCCTTGTTCCTTATTTCTGTCGAGCTTCTTCTCAACTCCCGTCAGTCGGTTGAGCGCTTGAGCATAATTATACGGCAAGGTCTCGTCCGTTTTCCATAACAGCCCCGTTTCGTATCTTCCGTCGATCCTTTGTGCCGTAGTTTGGCTCAATAGCGTCTGGGCCCTCTCGTCGACGTCATTACTTGGCCGCCGTTGTTGTATCCCGATGGATTCAAGCTCGAAATGCTTTCTCACCATGTCTTCCAAACTGTTGTCCGCGGGCAGACAATAATTGACGGTGTGTACCGAAGCGACTCCTTCGTCACTGCGGCCGTGTAGCACCCATCCGAGGCTGGTGAGTGAAGCAACAGGTTCGCTCTGTTTGCCCTTCACTATTTTTCTCGAGACTATTAAGTCCCAATTGTCCTGACCTATGAGCAGCGATGGTCTTTCCCGGTCGTACAGAAGCTCTTTCACCTTTCCCTTTAGGTGCTTGCACTTCTCGATTACGTCTCGACGAATGCACAGTGGTGACAACAGAAGTGATTCCACTGTTCGCACGTTCCTGAGTTGACGCCTGTCCTGTCGATGCGCGCCTTTGATTCTCAAGTCCATCCTTTGAGAATCCTTCTTCTCGACGACTTTTCCACCGACGGTCTCCAGAATGAGCGTTTCGGCCTTCCCGGTGGCTCCGATGCGAGTGGCCACATTAGCGTCCAGCAAAGTGACGGTTGACCCTTCGTCCAGTAGTGCCAAAATGCGAACTGAACCCTTGGGGCCGTAAATGTCGACTGGCACCATCTTCAGGTACGCCCTGGATCCGCTTGTCACCGTTAACACGGGCTTCGTGACTACATCTTCCGTGACCGCGGACGGCTCTGCTTGCTCCTTTTTCTCTTCGCGCTCGGCGTGCAACATCACATGATGCGGACGTTTGCATCTTTTGCAGGCTTGCCCCCTGCAGTTCATCCTGGTGTGCCGCTGTCGTAGGCACTTGAAGCACAGTTCTTTCTTTTTGGCGAGTTGCCATCTTTCCTCGACGCTTGCCTCTCTGAACCTCTTGCACTCGGTGATCCAATGATCGCCATTGCAGTTGAGACAGTGTCGTCTTTGAGCTTCTGTCGTTGTTGCGACAACGTGCTCCTCTTCTTCGTATGTTGCGTGGACCGGTTGTCGGGAGGTCGTCGGCCTTCTTTTGATCGTCTCGACAACCGCGAATGCCCCACACAAATCGGCTTCTGTGTCTAAGAATTTCTTGATTTTCAGCAGCTCTGGTTCCTCAGGGGTACGCGCATTGTAATCGTACCACCTGTACTTCAATATAGCCGTCATCTTTTCAACGATGCGTCGGCTTATCTCCGGTGAGTACAAATATTGTGGCTTGTTCAAAGCCTGTATAGTATTCACCGTGTTGCTGATCCGACTTGCGAAGATACATATCTCCTTGGGGGTGTCGCTCAGTCGTGGAAGCTCCTTAATTTTTTCCACTTCTGCAAGCACCAATTGTTCCGGTCGTCCAAACCGCCTTTCCAGTGCGTCGATCACTTCGCAAGGATCCGATGCTGCGAACAACAAACTCCTAACGGCTTCCTTGGCGTTTCCTTTAATCGCCTTTCGTAGGCGAGCCATGTTCTGAACCTCGTTGAACGTCGTTGCGCTGTCGTGATACGCTCTCTTGAACGGTAGCCACTCTTCTTGTGTTCCATTGAAATCGGGCAGGTCCCATGTTTTCTGCGGTACAAACGAGTTGGTCCATGGTGTCGATCTTGAGGCGGTAATAATCGCGTCAGCCAGTTCCTTAATGTCGTTCTTCTGAGGCGGCTCCGGTTGTTTCTGTTCCTCAATATAAGTGGTAGTGCGCTCCACCCATTGTTCTACGTGTGTAGACTTCTCAGCCTCGAACTCTTCCTCTATTTCATCCTCTGAGTCGCATTGAACGAGCTCGAGTTCCGTTTGCGCAAGTGCGGCTGCCATTTGCGCTACTTCCATTTGCTTCTTCAGCAGTTCACGGCGTGCCTCCAGTTCCAACCTCTTGCTGGACTTATTGGATCTCGGCGCGTGCGGCACAAGTGTTTCCGAAGAAACAAACGGTGGAACTTCCCTTTTTCCTCCAGTTTTCTTCGGGTTCTGTGCCATAGTGCTGCTTTTAATCGGAGCGATGACTGTGGCGCTGTTGAGCTGAGCTCGACTCTCAGGCTCCGTTGTATGGTCGTTGCGTGGACGCGCAGTAGGTGCTCGTGGTGTGGGAATCAGTGGGGCTTGCACGTCGTGTCTCCTTTGTCCCGTACTAGCGGCTACGGCTGTACGCGTCGATCTGCCTGAACGGGTTACTACCGTTGAGGGGTTAATTGATCGAGGCGCACTAGACTCGAGAGTGCGTGAGGTCCCCGCTGAAGCAGCCGTCCCCGTTGTTCCCGACGTGACGGTGCTCGACTCCACTGGCGTCTCCATCGACCAATCGGTGGTAGCCGTCCTTGACGAATCTTCCTTATTCGAAGACTTGCTTGGAGATCTTGAACGTACGATCGGCATGTCGATTTCTTGCTTTTCTTGTACGGTTCTTCCCGATCCGGCTCGAAGGACCAGAAATTGTAGCGGACTTATTCCACCACTCCTCAAGTGTCGCTGGCGGGTATCCAATGAAAAGCCAAAACGTTGCTGATTAATAGTGGACTGTATTTATTGAATGTTGTTATCACAATGATCTCCGACGGACTACAAACTAATCACATTTTGCCCCATCTTATAAGGGGCTCGCAATATGTGAGCGCTCATCGGGTGCGAGACTGTACCGTCTAGCGGTCGGCCAATCAGAGAGCGGCGCTCCCTGGGCCTCCCGTCGACCAATCACGACGCGTTATTATACATCGCACCCGGTGACGCCCACTTACAACTAACAATCTGCGGCGTAGCTCGAAGGCTGGCTCACTCGGCGTCTGCCGGCGCTTCGATGATGTCCGCAACAGGTTGTCTATGTGTGCTGCCATCAGTCTTACCTTCACTGACATGTTTGTCGTTGACGTGTACATTGAAATTAATGCACTCTTCTGAAAAGATAAATTATTACTATTAAATAAACAGTAAATACGTGCAGAAATATGTTCATAATCCCTCATGATAGTGTCAACTGTCAAGTAGCGAGACATAGTCGTCTCTCGCTACTTGAAACTGGACGGCACTATGAACCATCAGGTGCAGTGTGCTGTCTTGACGAGCTAGTATAAAGAAACATTATAAATATGTATAATGAAACGACCAGTTTAATGTGGGCATGGACGAACATCGACCATCGACTGATTTTTCAGTAGTATTCAATACTATAAACGGAAATTATAATGCTCTTTGGACTGACTTATTTAAGTTATGTACTAAAAAACTATGGACATGTCTGGGGGATGGCATTCTGTGGTTACAAAGTACATGTGGGCGCTTATTGATTTATATATAACATTTGTCGGTGCAGACATGATTTGCAATAATTATATTAATGTGTTTATAATTATTGGAGTTATTTTTAAAGGTGTTATAGTCATTTATTTGTTTGTAAAGTTACTGATTTGATTACGTGTTTTTGTATAAATACCTCCGAGATTATGATCGAGGGGCATTCTGTCGTTACTTGTGAAAGAGTGAACATCTACTAGTAAACTGTGTTAAAAGAGCAACCATGAGAGTTTCTTGCCAGATTCTTCCCCATGGATAACCTTCCGAACTGGCAGTAGTTCAATAAATTCTGAAGTGTTAATCTCGTGTTTTTCTACTGAACTATCATTCGATTTGCATCCTGACAGTATCTAGAGATAAGAGAGGGTGTATAAGCCCTCTCACAACCTCGGCCTGTGGTCATGCCGCCGACATACACTATACTTAATATTATTTTAGATATATAACATACAGTATGTTACAAATTCTTTTTCACAAACTTATTCCCGTCACTCGAATTGTTCTTGTTGTTATTTACCTCTACCTAATAAGATATTTTCCTGTTTTTTATCATACAATATATTTTGTACAATTCATATGCAACCATAAATCATATGCAAAAAGAAACTTGCGAAAACAAAATTATTTTATCAAAAACACGCCTACAATTATAGTTTGAAATATTGCTATGAGCAAAAGTGCCTTTTTTAGTTTTCGTGGGTAAAAGCGAATTATCACTACGGTTATTTTGGGCTCACCGGTCTTACGACCCAGCGTTGAGCCGGGATAGATGGTAACATCCGGACTACTGCGACCGCTGGGCCCTAACACTATACCGGGTGTTTTTTTACTACTTGCTGTACCCTGGCATTGCAGAAATCTATGGGCGGCGGTGACTACTTACCATCAGGTGGCCCGTCTGCTGGTCTGTCTGGTGTATCGAGGCACTAAAATAAAGGCCGGCATGATTGTGTTGAGTAGTGAGGGATAGATTGTCTCTTGCTACTTGACACTCTAGCTGGACGGCACTGCACTAACCATCAGGTGCAGTGTGGTCACTTTACCGAGTAAGGTAAAAAAATACACTTCTGAAAAAACGGCCTGCGTCTTCGTAAAGAGTTTAATAAATAAGCATACATCTAATTGTACTTTTTTATGGACCAACATTAAAAATCGGGCGCAGTTTCTCATTATGTGAATTGTTCCCGAAATTATTGCAGTTTCAAGTTTTATTGAGAAAGCAAAAATATTGTCATGATCAAGGATATCTGAGATTACTCTCTGTTAAGTCCTATAGCTGCTTGGGAAAACTCCGTTACAATCGATAGAGCCAGTTATAGGATTAACAAACAAATATTATTCAAATTAACTGCGTCTTTGGGTGTTGAGTCATGAGCAGATATTTTTTTTGTTTATTTATTTGCTCCAATTAGGTGGAAATTCTACAAAGGAACATACATTATATAAAACTTTAAAATATACACTTCCTTTGCTTCGTTGTAATCGAATAAAAAATTACGAGGAGCTCATAATATGGGCTTTATAAATAACTAGATGTTGCTCGCGGCTCCGCCCGCGTGGAGGTTATTTTTGGTGGAGGCATCTTAAGCTATTACAGCTTTATATATTTGCATTTTTTCGGAATAAAATCAGCCTATGCCATTTTCTGATCCCTAAACTGCCACTATGTAAAAATCATGTCGATAGAGCAAGGGCTCTGTAAAAAACTATAATATCCCACGGGAACTACATATTTCCGAGATAAAAGGTAGCCTATAGGCTATAGCATATATGCTATTCCAGTCTATAATCTATCTCTGTGCCAAATTTCAATCAGATCCGTCCAGCCAGCGTGTCAGCAGTCCAGCGTTGTAGCGTGATTGAGTAACAAACATCCATCCATCCAAACATTCGCATTTATAATAGTAGGAAGATAAGATAAGGCGACATGTTTTTTTACGATAATGACTAATAAAGTACTCAAAATCATACCTGGAACAAAATCAGACTCTTGCGCAAACGCGATCACACATAAAAAAATAAACAATAAAACACATCTTAACATATTCACACTCGGCACCGCACAAAAAATATACGTATTTAATAAGTTAACATTCACACAAAAGTGCAGTTAGCTTATGTAGCTTATTAAGTATGTTCATTGTTTAGCAATATATGAGTTGAGGCAAAAATTTACATTCCTGTTTATATCACGGTTAATTGTATAGGAGGAAATAACTTAATTATCCTTGTGTGGTCAATAGTTTCATATTATTTTAATATTTTAGAGGGCATGCATTAATTACGTGAGGCGATTTTTCAAGTCCTTCTCTTCCCTTGGTGAGATGTCGTTAGATTTTCGCATCCAACTCGGATCCCCTATTTTTCAAAATACGTATTAGTAATAGCAATTAGTTTCTTAGTACCCTGACACTAGACCCTCGACACCTTCTTCACCTTCTTGCCCATGGCGTAGTGTGAAGAAGCAGGCCGGCATGAGTGTGTTGAGTAGCGGGGATAGATCGTCTCTCGCTACTCAGTACTCTATTTGAACCGCACTGCGCTTACCATCAGGTACAGTGCGGTCACTTTGCCGTGCCAGGATAAAAAAAAGAACTTGATTGTGTTGTATTTATTTGAAATACATAATTTGATTAATTATTTTTATTTAAGACTAGTGTTTAAGATTTCTAAATCGAATAATAAACAACTTGTTTAGAAACTACTACAATTCGTAAAAGAATATTCATACTAATTCAGTTGGTTCATGGAGAATCATGCATGGTCTCAAGAGTGACTACTGAAACCAACATGTCTATGTCATTTTCAGTAAACTCATCTGCTCCTTCTACCTTACTCTGATTTAGTCACTCTATAGTCTATTGCGTTATCGCTTGTACACAGAAGCTCAGTAGCTCAAAGTGTGACAATCCTTGATGGTCGCAGCTGGTGCACTATGGACCGCACGCAGGTACTCTGCAGCTCTTGTGTGATAGATTAATGTAGATACCGCATATATTGCAGTATATCTTTTCTAGAACTCCACGTACACTTGGGCATTAGAGGTCATAGGACATGCTATGGTTGAATCTTTAGGCAGTGGGGAATCAATAAGGAAGCAGATGACTTTCCGTCATCACAATACAATGTAGATATGATTAACATACAGTTTTCCCATGCCGTTAACTCCGTAAAGTTGAGATTCGCGTGTTTTATGCTGATGTCGTTTATAGTCCATACTTGATAATCGATATTTGCCTATGCCGAACTGAAGAGTTAATTTTACCCAGTTTTCACGCATTTGCTGACTCCCGACCGCTTTTTCACCTTTTGGCGTGTAGTAGCTACACAGCAGGCCGGCATGATAGATTGTCTCTCGCTGCTCGATACTCTAATTCTGCGCTACGGCACTGCGCTAACCATCAGGTGAAGTGTGGTCACTTTGCCCTTCTATATATCAATGACGTTGCCGTGCCAGAATAAAAAAAAAGTCTACCTTCACAATCTTCGACCGCTACAATCTATAGGAATGATTGTTGAATAAACAGGTGTGTTGCTGGGTCGATTGCTGAATTTGCCTACGGAAAGATCTTTGTACTTATTTCTGGTCTTACAAACAGAATTAAGTGCTGATTACACTGATAAATAAGTCGATGAAACTAAAATAGACTTATTTTAATCATAACCATACTGCCTAGTCTTACATGAAATCATAACTTGTATCCAACATTTGGTATTTATAGTAGAGTTTTATAAGAATCGACTATTGATCGATATTTGCTAAAAGTTTGACAGCAATCAAAATAAATACAACTCTATTACAGTGTCGTGTTGTCAAAATTGCTGGATGTGTATATTTTTAAAAAATCTAATATTTATGCTAAATTAACAGTAAACGTTAGGAAATCAATATAGGTAGGTATCAATGTAGGTAATATGCCTTGTAGACGTGTAATAACAGTGTAATAAGAACAGCTGCGCCGTGAAGTGGCTTGCTTCAGCGAAACTTTTTATTTAAATCGCTCAAAAAAACTTGATCAGCAATGGATGGGACTTGGGTATTAATTTTACTGGCTTTGGTCATGCTAGTAGGATCCTATGTGGCTGGGAGCATACCGTTAAATGTGTCGATGTCTGAGGTGAGTTAAAATTTACTTTAGCGGAGAAATCTTTCGACAAAAAACAACTTTACTTTCGAACACCAAATGTAATTCAAATCGTGAAATCTTGGTTTTTATTACACAACCGACTTCGTTTTGTTGTGTAATATACTCTGCAACGGTTTAACGTAGGCAATAGTGTTAAGAATTTGATGTTTAAATGTACTATTTTGTAAAAACTTCGTACACATATGGTTCAATATTTCTGAAACCTTCAAACTGAACCAGAACTGGCTGTTACTCAGTTAAATATGCTTTTTTACTATTTTTATAACCTGCATTCCTTTCTATTTTTATACAATATGCATTGCCGTAAAACCTTTATCATTTATCAACTTGAAAAAAAAACAACATAAAAATAAACACAAAAAAGTTTTTAAATTATATTAATTTTTTAAATAAAAACATAGTACGTCCTTTAGAGCTTGTGCCAGTGCTTGGGAAACATTATTTTTTAAATTGTTTAAGAAAATTACAATGTCTCAATTCTAACACATTACTGCTATATCCCTATGGTTTTATCATCAGATTGTAACTAAATTTATATGAGACCATAGAGACATGGACATAGAGAATGGACTGAGCAAAATCCTCACAAAATTGACCACTTGGTACAAAAAAAAAGGCGACTATGAGGCCAATACCTATTTCTTTCCACTCCTGCAAGTCTGTGACTAGACCAATAAAAAAAGCCACAATTTTTTTTTAGTGCCTCGATAGGCAGACAAGCAGTCAGGTCACCTGATGGTAAGTAGTTACCGCCGCCCATAGACTTCTGCAATACCAGGGCACAGCAAAGCCGCTACCTACCATTGAATACCATTAAATTGGCATCACATTTGCTTTATCTCTCTAACATTTTCTGTCCGTATTCACTTAACAGCTGGATAGAGACATTCAGTCCATTCGATATGTCTATGTATGACACCAATTGACAGGCAATATTTTCAAATATATTCATACCTGCCCAGATAGTGACCACAGTATACAGGGTGTAAACCCGCCATAATAGCACACACACATGTGTCACATTCCGGGCTCAGCCAGTGTACATCCTTTTTTTGTTGAGGGTCTAGAATTGGGGTATGATTTATGACAGTGTTGCAGCCTTCTGAGTATTTTGGCACCAGACCCTTGACCGCCGCTTCACCTCCTTGCCCCATGGGGAAGTGTAAAGATGCTACACAGCAGGCCAGCATGATTGTTTTGAATAGCAAGGGGTACTTTGTTTCTCACTATTTGCTACTCTAACTTGATGGTACTGCGCTTACTATCAGGTGCAGTGAGGTGACTTTGCCGAGCCAAGATTAAAAAAAATCCTGTTTTTACTGAACTATAATTTTACTGATGATATTTTCTGTCACTATGAAAAATATTAATATTGGTGACTGTGTTGAAATAATATGACGAATCCACCTATGCTAATCCAGAGTGTTAAATTTTCTTTGATACCTGTGCAAGATTGTGTAAATCTTGTATTGTCTTTTTTTTCATGTACGTATTCTGTCACGTGATGTGATAGTGAGTATAGCATTAGCTTAGTGATAATATATGATGTTATATTTACAACAAACATATTTAGAACAGATATGGGAGTGAAATGTAATGTTTTTGATTTACAGATAAGAATCGAATTATCCTTTTAATACAACACTAAGATACGTGAATTATTCGCTGATAGAAATGCACAATTTTTATAATACTGTGTTTGACCATTTTGGGAAATCATCCTGTACCAGCACGGATGCTGGACAAGGTGTTCAGCTGCCGGTGCAGCTGCCGAGGGGAGAGGAACTTACACTATTTATAGACGAAATGTGTGCCACGAGAAATCGTTGAGATCTGGAACTGGGAACTTATCGTACTACCACTTACCCGAGCTTTCCGGCTTCCCCGCTTTGCGGAGTCCACAGCTTGCACCACGGCACACACAAAAATACTAAGTACTCAAGTTCAACGATGAAAACAGCGAGAGGATAACGAGTGTTCTTGGAGGGTTTTCCGTTGCGAGATTTCGAATAGAACTGGTGTCCAGGGTTCCCAGTAACCGTTCTTATCTACCACTTTTGCGTTCCTCCCATTGGCCAGTCGTGAGGGTTGCGTATTGGTCAATGAGGTTCGGCTAATCCGATCGGGCGCAATCGGATATCGTGCAAAGCTCGGCGCGGGTGGCGCCCTCTAGCCTGGGATATGATAGCCAGACAAGAACCCAGTAACGGAACCCCGAAGCAGCACACATTTCAACGAAAATAGCATATGACGATACATACCGCCCACCAAAATATAAGTATATTTTCCCAATGGAAAAGTTACGAAGGGAACGAGCATATATATATATATATATGTGCGCTACGAACACACTCGATGATATAATTTTATGAATGAAGGAAAAAATATATAGATATTAACTTCAATAAAAATTATAATATATATAATAATAATTAATGATATAAAACGTAATACGGAAAATACAATTATGAAAGGGGTAATGGACAAAGTTTTACTAACGGGCGTGTGATGATATGATGATTGGCCATCCTTATCGACGCGCACCGGGTAACTCCGTCGGGACCGGGATGAACCTCGATCACACGACCACTAGGCCATTGCAACGGAACTCTGTTGTCGTCCTTGATTATGACAATGGAATTCAATGGTAACGCCTTACAATCTTTCGTCCATTTTGCTCGTTGAGTTAAGGAATGCAAATATTCGTTTTTCCATCGCATCCAAAAATGTTGTTGAAAGGATTGTAACAGCTGCCAACGATTCAGTCTATTTAAATTCGTCGTTGTAAAATCGTGTTCAGGGACGCTAGTTAAAGGTTCCAATGTTAAAAAATGTCCCGGCGTTAGAACGTTCATATCATTCGGGTCTGAGCTTAACGGGCACAACGGTCGCGAATTAAGGACAGCTTCTATTTGCGTAAATAGCGTGGCGAGTTCCTCGAAGGTTAGCACTTGTTCCCCCACCACACGATATAAATGACTTTTGGCTGATTTTATTTGAATCTCCCAAACACCTCCGAAATGAGGGGCTGAGGGCGGATTAAATTTGAAGTCAATTCGTTCGTGCTGAGCAGCATGATCAAACAGACTGCAAAGTTGATTCTTTGCACCTATGAAATTAGTCCCACAGTCCGCATGAATCACGCTACATCTACCCCTTCTTGACACAAATCTCCGTAATGCTGCAATAAACGCGTCCGCTGATAGACTCGAAGCAACTTCTAGATGGACCGCCTTTGTAGTCAGACATACAAATAAGCAGAGATAAGCTTTATCTACCTTGGCTCCGCGGTGTTTTCCAAGCTTAATGCGAAAGGGACCACCGAAATCAACACCTACCACCGAGAAGGCCTTAACTTGGTTCACCCGAAATGTCGGAAGATCGCTCATTAAAGGTTGAAGCGTTTGAGGACGAGTTTTAAAACAACGTACGCATTGTGCTATTTGTTGTCGAATGACACGTTTCGCAGCTATAATCCAAAATTGTTGTAATATCAAATAATGAGTAGTGTTAATGCCGGTATGACAGTGTTTGCGGTGCACCCATACGATATAGTGACTGGTTAGAGCACACTGGGTCGGTAACAACGCAGGGTGTTTGTGATCATATTCCAAACCACTGCGAGATATCCTGCCGCCCACCCTGAGGATTCCCTCACTGTCAATGAATGGATTAAGTTTGCTTAACCATTTTGGCAGTTTTTGACGATTTTCAAGTTGAGTTATATGTTCACTAAAGAATTTGTGTTGGTAGAATCGTACCACAATATACAAAGCCTTATGTCGTTCTAATTCTGTCAACACAAAACGATCGTGAGGAGGGCCGACTTTACGCGTATTATTAATGAACCTGCACATGTAACTAATTATGTGAATAATTTTAGTAAACGACGAATACCTTTGAAAGATTTCATCGATCCACGTTACGGGTTCGGTGGTAGATTTAGTCAACAACACTGTTTTTGACCGTTGTTCCGTCTGGATGATTTCTTCCTCCGACGTTTTAGGTTCAATCATGTTTGGTGGCCATAACTCAGAAGGTTGCGATAACCAACTAGGACCCGCCCACCATAATGCATTGTCAACCAGATCAGTCGGCATTTGCCCACGTGAACATATATCGGCCGGGTTGTCGTTTGTTGGCACATGCCGCCACACTTCTGTCGGTACGCTGTCTTGAATGAGGCTTACACGATTCGCTACGAATGCGGCCCATCGCGAGGAGTGTGACCGCAACCAACATAAAACTACAGTAGAATCGGACCATAAGTGCACACTCTGCAGAGGGATTCGGAACGATGTTTGTACACTCGTAATTAGCTGAGCGAGTAGGACAGCCGCACACAATTCGAGCCGAGGCACTGATATCCTTCTGATGGGCGCCACACGAGCTTTTGCGCAGTATAAAAACGTTCGACGTGTACCTGATGGATCAGTGGCCCGAATATATATGACTGCTCCATAAGCTATTTCGGAAGCGTCACAGAATCCATGCAATTCGAATGTCGGAGTTATGGTCATGTTTATACAGCGCGGGATTCGAATACGTTTAAGTTGCGGCAACTGTGTTAGGTATTGCGTCCAACGTTCGTTAATATCGGGTGGGGGTTTATCATCCCATCCTACGCCAGCTATCCAGAGGTGTTGTATGAAATATTTTGCGAGAATAGTCAGAGGCGAAAGAAACCCAAGTGGATCGAATATTCTGGCTAGTTCGCTTAAGATGTTGCGTTTTGTGCACGATTGCTGGAGATGCGTTACGCTAAAATAGAAGGTATCACATGATGGCTCCCATCGCAATCCGAGTACTTTGAAAGTGACGTCTTGCGTTTCGTCAAAATTGATACTATCTATCAGTAGCTTGTGATCGTCTGGAATATCGTCTAACAACTCAGGTACGTTGCTGACCCATTTACGAAGGTGTAAATGAGCCTTTGAAAAAAGACTGATGATCTCCGATTTGGCTTTACGAGCTTCAGACACCGAGTTACATCCAGTAACTACATCATCTACATAAATGTCAGACAGTACAATTTGTTTTGCAACCGGAAAGGCATCTCCTTCGTCATACGCCAATTGTTGTAATGTACGACAAGCTAAAAATGGGGCCGCTGACGTGCCATACGTAACTGTGTTCAGCACATATTCCTTGATAGGTTCTGTCGAATGTGTTCTCCACAAAACACGTTGATAGTTTCGCTGGGTTTCCGTAACGAGAATTTGTCTGTACATTTGACGAACGTCGGCCATAAAAACTACTTTATGCTCCCTAAAACGCAAAAGAATGGAAAATATGTCAATATGTAATTTTGGACCCGTTAACAGTGTATCGTTCAAACTTTTACTATTGGCATCCTTCGCCGAAGCGTCAAAAACTACGCGGAGTTTCGTGGTCGCACTTTCTGGCTTTAGAATACAGTGATGTGGGATATAGTATCTTCCTTGGCCAAGTTGAGTAGTCGGCACTAACGACATATGGCCGCTCCTCAAATAGTCATCCATGAACTCGACATATTTTGCCTTTAGTTCAGGGTCTCGACCTAGCCGTCTTTCTATAGCCAAGAATCGCCGCAAAGCAATGTCACGTGATCCGCTAAACACCGGGATGGAATTTTCCTTGAATGGGAGGGCCACCACGTACCTTCCTGACGCGTCGCGATAATGTTCTGACTTGTATTTTAGTTCGCAAAGCTGCTCTTGAGGGGTAAGAGTGGATGCTTGAGGAACACTATCTACCTCCCAGAACTTTTGAATCATACTAGTCAACTGTTCACTTTCGTTTGTTGCGTGAATGCCAAGTAATGAACTATGGGCTATAGACGTCTTCCCCAGCAAAAGCCAACCAAATACCGATCTAAGGGCCGGTGGTTGAGATCCTCTACCCTTGATACGTTCGGTGAGTAAGGACTCTGCGAATACGTCCGCACCCAACAATATGTCAACTGGTCCTGGCACATCGAATCCAGGGTCCGCAAGCTGTAATGTCTTAATATCCGACCAACCGTGCGAGTTGAGTTTTGCGATAGGTTGGTCGCTACAGATCTTCGGAATGACTAACATGTCTAGTTTGAATAAACGTTCGGACTCCGTTCCTAAACTACACCGCACTACACCATCGATTGATGCTTCGGTACCTCCGATGCCATTGATATTCACGGATACAGATTGAGGCACAAATCGAAGACGATCCACTGCCTGTTGCGTAATAAAGTTATTTTGACTACCTGTGTCAAAAATGGCACGAAATGCCAAAGATTGTCCACACGAATCTTGCACATATACAATCGCAGTGGCGAGGAGAACAATAGGGCTGCTACCTACGGATTGCTGCCGTGTAATCAGTGTAGTGTGAGTAACTGTTTCTTGAGGGGGTTCGAGTTCCTTGTGCAGTAGCGTGTGGTGTCTATGCTTGCATTTCTGACAAGAAAACATTGATTTACAATCCCTTATAGTGTGTGATGATCGTAAACAATTAAAACACCATTTATTGTTCCGCGCTATATTTATGCGTTCATCTACGCTATTTTGCAAAAATGGTTTACAATTTAATATTGAATGCACATCCGAACAAAAAGCGCACCGTAAAACCGGTTTGTTAACAGCTGATGACGAGACAAGCGGCGGCGGCGCGGGCGGCGCGGTCGGCGAGTGGGAAGCGACGAGTGCATCGCATGCGCCGTTATTGTTAGTGTACTCGAGCGCAGCGACCAGAGAATGACTTGATTTCGGTTTATTTAAATTTAAGTTTGGGCTTGCTTTCGCGAATTGATCCTTGCTATAGGCGCTACTTGTTAACCCAGAATCAGTGAAATGTGTATCTCGAATAAGTGCCCCACACTTCGAATAGAGGAATGATTTTAAGTCCGCATAACTCGGCAATTCAATCTCCGGATGTTTCTCTTCAAATTCTCTACGTAATTTTGTGTCTAATTTCGATAGAATATGATAAGATAAAACGAAATCCCACTGTTTCACAGGTAGATTCAACCGGTTTAAAATAGTTAAATTCTCGTCAAACATATCGAGAGAACGGCGAAAATCGTGTGCGTTATTTAACTTGAAGTTTGTATTTAATATGTCACGCCAACACGTGAATGCTAGGTCCCGTTTACTTTCATACCTGGCAACTAATGTATTATAAGCGTCCATATAATGATCACCTGTTGTCGGAAATGTACGAATAAGAGCCAACGCGTCACCTTGTAAAACTGATGTTAAATAATTAAATTTGTCGGTGTCACTGAACAGTACTTCATGGATTAATGTATTATAAGTGGCGATGAATTTAGGCCATTCCTTTATGTTACCTGAGAATGAAGGCAGAGTTATCTTAGGTAATTTGACATGGGCTTTCGTGGAGTGTGTGTTCATGTGTTCGATTGCAGATTGTGAAGTGGATGAAATTGATTTATTCAGTGAACGATGCACTCGGATAATGTCGTAATACATATCGTCGAATCGGGTGCAAATAATTTCTTCTTCCGTTGGCTCGTCTACTAGATCCAAAATTGATAGATGAGCTTCCTCGAAACTACCCACGATCTTTTTGATCTCTTGGTGATAGGAAAAAAATAATTCTATTTGAGAGGGATCACTGATACTAAGTTTGGCGATGTCGTAGGCTTTTGTAAGGCGATTATACGCGAGTGTACGTTTTCTACGTAAGGATGGTAAATCATCAATCGTATAACTCCAAGAATCTTTGGACCGAGACCGTTTGGCTACACTAAGTTTCCGTTTTGAATAGCTCATGATGTACGTTGATTTTTAAAGGATAACAAGAGTTAGTATATAAAACGCAGGCACCTCAACGCTATGGAGTATGAAATCAGCAAACGCGTAACGATAATGAAGCCCCGTCAACCGTTTAAATATAGCAATACAAAAAAGGTATTCTTGTTTGCTATGAATTTGACGTTGCTGGTTTAAATTAAATACTGTCAGCTGATTTCAAACGAGAACTGATAACGACTAAAATTTAAAAGAGAATCAAATTGGACAAAAGAGGGCGTTACGTAACGGTTAATATTATAGTAAATATAAAAATTTAGTAGTGTAGACTTTGCATAAATGCATAAACTACTTGACATTAAATATATATTACTTCGATAAAGCTGTGTGTATTATAACTATATGTGAATATATAGGTATATATCTATATATATTTAAAAAAAATATATAATTCTATTCTTTCCGGTTTCGGCACCATAACATGTACCAGCACGGATGCTGGACAAGGTGTTCAGCTGCCGGTGCAGCTGCCGAGGGGAGAGGAACTTACACTATTTATAGACGAAATGTGTGCCACGAGAAATCGTTGAGATCTGGAACTGGGAACTTATCGTACTACCACTTACCCGAGCTTTCCGGCTTCCCCGCTTTGCGGAGTCCACAGCTTGCACCACGGCACACACAAAAATACTAAGTACTCAAGTTCAACGATGAAAACAGCGAGAGGATAACGAGTGTTCTTGGAGGGTTTTCCGTTGCGAGATTTCGAATAGAACTGGTGTCCAGGGTTCCCAGTAACCGTTCTTATCTACCACTTTTGCGTTCCTCCCATTGGCCAGTCGTGAGGGTTGCGTATTGGTCAATGAGGTTCGGCTAATCCGATCGGGCGCAATCGGATATCGTGCAAAGCTCGGCGCGGGTGGCGCCCTCTAGCCTGGGATATGATAGCCAGACAAGAACCCAGTAACGGAACCCCGAAGCAGCACACATTTCAACGAAAATAGCATATGACGATACACATCCTAAACAGCTAATTGTGTTATTATAGAACTCGCAGTATATCTACTTGAAAGTATTGCTTGTATTTTTGATATTACATGAATTTTCTAACATTCTGATTTAGGTCCAGCAGAATTCAAATTGATTTAAAATGGATAAACAATATGCATAGTAATATTTGGGATGAAGTTATTGTAAGATAGATTTTTTACAGAATCTTAAAAGGCGATAATACTTTATTAAACTCTGTCCATTCTTGCCATAAAATTATGACTTCACAACAAAGCCAAAAGTGTTTGAATCATGTCACTGGAACCCAAAGATATATTTTAACCACTCACAGATCATTCGGACACCGGTGTCTAGTCAAAAATTGACAATACTCGCCTTTGTTGATGTGCGTATTTGTAACTTTAGTATTATGGAAATAAAATTGATTTTAGCTTGTCTCACTACATATTACCTTTTTCCGCACACCAGTGTCCTTGTGATCTATAAGAGGTTACAACACGAATCTAATGATATAAAAAATACTATATTTTTGTATACTATTTGTACCCGATTGTAACCTGTTTTGTGTGTAATAAATAAATAAAATAAATAAATAAATATATTTTTATAGAAAAATTATCTAAAAGCCTTTGAAGTGATAGTCAGATGGCAATATACATCCGTATTTATAGTCTAATACCCAATTTATTCTAAAAATCCTTGTTCAACAGGACAAATTAAAGAAGGTGACGGTGTTTGGTGCTGGTCTCCTGGTCGGTACAGCTCTGGCAGTGATCATACCTGAAGGAGTCAGATCTCTCTTCAGTGAAAGGACTCATCCTACAGTCGTTACTAAAGACTACACGGCAGAACCTCCAGACAATGATGACCTGCATTCAGTGATTGGAATTTCTTTAGTTTTAGGTGAGTTTTTTTAGGAAATTGATATCGTTGTATCAATCATGTAGCCAAAAAAAACTTACTACAATCAGTATATAAAAATTTAATAACAGGAATGTAATTAAAAAAAATTAAACTACATTTTTGAAGAGTTACAGGAGAGAGATTTTAAGTGTTTTTTGGTTTTGCGAAAAAAAACATAAAAAACTATTGCGTGGACCTAACTAGTAAATTGAGCCTTGTTTCACCCGTAGACTTGAGCGCCAAAAAAAGCACATAAAAATTTAACTAGGCTCAAAAGTTGCAGAAAAATTTGATATTTTAAATCAAATAGCCCGTCAACCAGCGATATTTAATGTGTTAGAATATATGTGTGACTTTTGAATGTATATGCCTTATATAATGTATGTATATATGCCTTGATTTATTTAATTCTAAACCACATCTATTTAAAAAGACTGCAACTATGTCTTGGTTCTCTAACTGTTAAGCAATGGTATTAGGTATGAAATAGGTTTTTTTTTGTATTGTGTGTGTACTTTATTTTATATTTTTATGTACATCTTGCAAATGTTTTAATCTAATTTGTATTTCTTTAGTTTTCTTTTTGTTACACTCTATGTTCCCTTAAAATAAATAAATAAAATAAAATAAATAATGTTTATGATATGCAGCCATTTTATGAGCATGAATTGCCGTTTTTTTTCTGGTATAGGAATTCCTTACAGCACACACTTTGGTTTTAGGTTTTGTCTTCATGTTGCTGGTTGACCAGATGTCTTCTAGGTACAATGACTCCACAAATCCGGTGGAGAAAAACGTCACGGCAACCGTTGGGCTGGTTGTGCATGCAGCAGGTAAGACGTCTTACTGATATGAATGCAAATATTTGGATGGATGTTTGTTACTCAATCACACCAGAACGGCTGAACGGATCTGGTTGAAATTTGGCACAGACATAGATTATAGTCTGGAATGGCACATAGACTTTTAACCAAGAAAAAGTAAGGATCCCGTGGGGTAGATTTGTTTTTCACAGAGCAAGGGATCATCATGATTTTGTATAGAGGTAGTTTTTGGATCAGAGAATGAAAAAGGCCTATTTTTATCTCGTACATAATATAGAAATATGTAATAGCTATTTTTTTTATCCTGGCACGGCAAAGTGACCATACTGCACCTGATGATAAGTGCAGTGCCGTTCAGTTAAAGTATCAAGTAGCGAGAAACAATCTATCCCTCGCTACTCAACACAATCATGGCAGCCTGATAAATTAAGATGTCTCCATGGATTGATGTCATCTTGGCGTTGACTCCAGCCGGTCTAACATTCAAGCCACGATTCTTAGTTGAATTGTTTTTCTTGCAACAACCAATGTTTAGGTAGCTCTAAGCATTTATGGTGTAAAACATATATTTATAATAGTCGCGTAAATTATTAATTAAACAATAGATTCATATATTCATATTCATTATGGGTAACTGTGTTAAATTCTATAACAAAATCCCCAATAACGTGATTGATATGCCCGATAAAATGTTTAAGGCACACACTAAACGTGTTCTTATGGACAGGGGCTATTATAATGTTCAACAAAATCTAGAGGATAGGGATGGCTGGCATTCGGTTCCTTTCTGCACACTGCGACCTGGCGCCCTGTAGCTTACACAATGTTAGTTTGTAAAAAGAATATAATACATACATACATACATATACATACATATACACTCACGCCCGTATCCCATGGGGGTAGGCAGAGACTATTGACTGCCACAAGCTACGATCCTGACACACTTCTTTCGCCTCTTCCACATTCATACATCTTCTCATACATTTTCGGCGGTTGGAGGTACTCCTGATTTGCCCTTTTAGGAGAATATCGTTAATTTGATTGGAATAAGTTCTCCTCGGGCGCCCTCTACCCACTCTTCCAGTCACATTCGCACGATAAATACCTTTCGTAAATCGCCTTTCATCCATCCTCTCCATATGGCCAAACCATCTCAGCATACCTCTTTCTATCTTACTCACCACATCATTCTTCAACTTACAACGATCTCTTATCACGCTATTCCTCATACGATCAGCAAGGGTGACTCCACACATACTCCGTAGGGAACGCATCTCCACCGCATTTACACGACTTTCATGCTTCTTCTGCCACACCCAACTTTCACTTCCATACATAAGTGTCGGTACCAGCACACCATTATGAACAGCCATTCGCGCCTTTTGTGACACCGCCTGGCTGCTCATTATCGCGCGCAAGGCACCATTCACTTTATTACCTGCCATCACTCTCCTTTCAATATCCCCTCATATTTCCCATCTCTCGTTATCACGCTTCCCAAATACACAAACTCTCTCACTTGTTCCACTCTCTCACCATCTATAGTTATGCTACACTCGGTAGCGTCTTCCTCTCTTTCTATCACCATAACTTTCGTCTTATTTCCATTTATTTTCATTCCCTTCTCTTTAAATGACTCATTCACTACATTTAACATGTATTGTAGCTCCCCCACCGATGACGCAAGCAATACCTGGTCATCGGCGTAGAGAAGACACTTGACATGCAACTCATTCATTCCCAGTCCACATTCCATATCTTTCAAAACTGTCAAACAGCTGTCCATATAAAGATTAAAGAGCCATGGAGACGCAACACATCGCTGCCTAACACCTCTAGAGATGTTAAACCAGTCTGAGTGCGCTCCATTTACCCGTATACAGGCTTTTGAGTCCTTGTAAAAAGACCTCAAAGCACTCAGTGTTGACCATAGTTCATCCCTCGGCACACGATCATAAGCCTTTTCCAAGTCTACGAAGGCACAGTACACCTTTTTAGACTTAGCTAAGTGTTTTTCTACAATGCACCTTATGGAAAAGACTTGATCAGTGCAACCCATTCCTCTTCTAAATCCTGCTTGTACATCCCATATTTTTTCTTCACTTTCATTTATCACTCGTGTGATCAATATCTTTGCATACAATTTACCGACAACGCTGAGAAGACTTATGCCTCGATAGTTTTTGCATTCTTGCTGTGACCCTTTGCCTTTATAAAGTGGAACAATGACGGCTCTACACCAGTCCTCTGGCACTCGACCATTACTCCAACACATATTAAAAAGTAGCCACAACAATTTTGCCACTATACTTTTGCCGCTTCTCAACATTTCAACAGTAACCCTGTCATACCCTGCAGCCTTGCCTATCTTCATATAATTCAACGCATTCATTATTTCATCTTCCGTAATCACCTTGTCTGCATCGCCTTTTGAATGAGCCGAGTCTATAGCATCCTGTATATTAGCTACGCTCTCATCGCCATGCTCAAAAAGACTTTTAAAATAAACTTTCCAGCGATGCAAGACTTCTCTTTCATTGCTCAACATTCTACCATCCTCACTCCTAATCACGCCTAACTTTGACGCCCCTGATGATCCCCTAGCTAACCGTACCTGTTTCCAGAACAGTTTGATATTTGCTTTGAAATCACCAGAAAGCTTTTTGTCAAGCGTTTCTTTCTTACTTTCTTTCTTTCTATCAACTACTTTCTTAACTCTCTTTTTCGCTTCAGCATAAATACCCTCTGCTTTTATCCTTTGTGGATCTGCGTCCCCTATGACATTCAAAAATCCTTTCGCTTTTATAGCTAGTAAATCTAGCCATGCCTTTTTCTTCTCTTCCACGACCTCTTTCACTTCATTATCCCACCATTTATCATTAATCAGTCTTTCCTTCCTCTTTGCTACTCCACATACCTTTGTAGCTGCTCCAACCAGACTAGTCTTCACGGTTTCCCAAACCACATCCATTCTACCCTCATATTCTTCTTGCCATACGTGCGAAGTCTTAACTCGTAATTCTTCCAAATATAATAAAATAAAATAAAATATTAATGGTATTTATAAAATTAAATAAATGACATGTCGTAATATTGAATACACTTAAAATATAATAAACTATGACGACCGATCGCGTATAAAATATAAAAAAAAAATTGCCAATTAATATGTGACAGGTCATCTACTAGAAATAATGAACCGGACCAAAAACAAGCCCGCTGAGTTTGATTCGCTGGATTGTCTCAGGACTGGGTCGCGTTTGGATCCGGTGGTAGCTTTTAAAAACGTGCGACGTCTCGGAAATACCCATGGTCCATATTAAACACATTTAAAAATATGTATATTTGACTGGTAATCCTTTGAATAATATTAAAAATTAAAATTATATACACCTTATAAATGAATAAAGTAACTGCTAGTGTATTGATGATGCTATGTATGCTATGTATACATAAGCTAATATCCCTTTTCTTAAATTTCTTTACTTTTTTTTTAATGTTCTGACTTGTCATAAGAGCTATGTAATTGCCTACATGATCAATAAACGATTTCATTTCGTTTCATTTCATAAAATAATTACTGTATTTTTTACACTATTGAATATTTTTAACAATTGTTATCCATACATTTTTGTTTTGCGTCTGGTTGTTCGGTAGTCTCTGATACCTACGATACAGGTTTGGACTATACTGGGGTCATTTTCGTGTGCCATAAATTCGCAAGTCTGAATTGTCGTGAACATCGGATTCGTACCCATCATATCTGTCCCAGTTCATTCTGCTCCACATTACACTATCGTTTTACAAAATTGACATGTTTTCAAATATAATGTAATAATGAAACGTGTTTTATTTTATTTTGTCTTATCAGTGTAGAAATCAATTAAGTAGTGTGTAATGTTGATAACAGTCGTCTGTGTTATCAGAAGGGTTGAGATTTGAGTCGAAGTGTGGAGAAATATATATACTTCATATTTATTTACATACATATTCACTCATGCCTGTATTCCCAGAAGGGGTAGGCGGAGGTGTAACTAGTACACATTTCGCCGAGCTTATTACCGTCCCATGATGTGATAGGGGGCGAGCCTGTCGCCATACCGAGCACAATTCCAGACTCCGGGCTGATACTGAATGTTTCGTGATATCAAATCCAGTATCACTTAACCCGACTTGGGGATCAAACCCGAGACCTCACAGCACTCGTAAAGTATGCGCAAGTACAACTGCGCCACTGAGGCAGGCAGTTTTTATTGGCATTCTAAAACACCCTAGTTATTTATAATAAAGAAAATTCCTAACACTAGATGAACAAAAAAAGGAGTCTTTATATTCTACAACCTAAAAAATGTATACTTTAAACTTATAAATTAAAATGTAATGGACCCGGGTATGTCCGAAAACTACGACCAAGACCACCGGGGGATGGGCAGCAGCATCCTTGGAGTTCGGTGGAGACACTGCGATCGCCAACCCGCATGCCAAGCGTGGCGATTACGGCATTCACCCCCCATGCAGTACACACATGAACCACGGCCCCGAGTTTCCGGCGACCCCCAGTGCCCCGGTTATGGTAGCGGCCGGGGTACTAGCGGGGTCAGGGGTGCGAAGAATCTCCGGCAAAGATCCGGCTACCACCACCGACGACTCCTGGCCCTGGCAACATATAACACGCGTACACTGCGGACCGACGAAAAGTTAACTGAACTGGAGGAAGGATTGAGCAAGTTGCGTTGGGATATCATAGGGTTATCTGAAGTCCGAAGAGAGGGGGAGGACACGATTACCCTGAAGTCCGGCAACTTGCTTTATTTCCGGGAGGGCGACCAACAGTCCCAGGGAGGTGTCGGGTTCATCGTCCACAAGTCCTTCGTAAACAACGTAGTGAAAATCGAGAGTGTGTCGGCCAGGGTGGCGTACCTTATACTCAGAGTATCCAAGAGGTACTCGTTGAAGGTCATACAGGTATACGCGCCGACTTCGGCACACTCCGACGACGAGGTGGAGGCTATGTATGAGGATATATCGAAGGCCATGCATAGCTACAAAACCTACTTCACCGTTGTTATGGGGGATTTCAACGCGAAACTGGGCAAGAGAGACGGTGAAGAGCTGAGAGTGGGGCAATTTGGAGTGGGAAGTCGGAACCACCGGGGCCAACTACTGGCTGGCTTCTTGGAGAAGGAGGGACTCTACATGATGAACTCCTTCTTCAAGAAAAGCGAGCACCGAAAGTGGACCTGGATGAGTCCCGACGGCGCAACTAAAAACGAGATTGACTTCATCATGTCGACGAAGAGGCAAATATTCAATGATGTCTCTGTGATCAATACGGTGAAAACCGGAAGTGATCACCGTCTGGTAAGAGGCACATTGAATATTTGTGTTAAGCTAGAGCGCTCTCGATTGATGAAGTCTACGCTCCGTCCAGCAGCAGCCCAAATCCAAAACCCCGAGAGCTTTCAGCTGGAACTCCAAAACCGTTTTGATGGCCTAGGTGGCGATGTGGACGAATTCAACGACGGGTTTGTGGAAGCTGTTCATAGTACTGGGTCTAAGTTCTTCAAGGCCCAAAGGAACAACAGAACCAAGAGGCTCTCTAGCTCCACTCAGAGACTCATCGAGGAAAGGAGTAAAATGATTCTACAGTCTTCAACAGATGCGACACTATACCGACAGCTCAACAAACAGATCTCTAAGTCCCTTACCCGTGATCTGCGCCAATTCAATACGAATCGTATTGAAGAGGCCATTGAGCAGAATAAGGGCTCTAAAGTTTTCACAAGAGATCTGTCTATTGGGCAGAGCCAGCTCGCCAAATTAAAAACTGCGGATGGTAGAATTGTTTCATCCAAACCTGAGGTTCTGAGTGAGATAGAGTGCTTTTATGGACAGCTATACACGTCAACTAGCAGACCCGAAGTTGGTCTGGCGGAAGATCCTAGAGCTAGACTGAACCGACATTATACCGAAGACATCCCGGACATCAGCCTGTGCGAGATTAGAATGGCTCTTAAACAGCTCAAAAACAACAAGGCACCCGGTGAAGACGGAATCACAGCTGAACTCCTGAAGGCGGGTGGTAAACCGGTCCTTATGGCCCTCCAGAAGTTGTTCGACTCCGTCTTACTGGAAGGGAGAACGCCAAAGGCATGGAACAGAAGTGTGGTGGTCCTGTTCTTCAAAAAGGGTGATAACACCCTACTGAAGAACTACCGACCCATCTCACTTTTGAGCCATGTTTATAAGCTGTTTTCAAGAGTCATTACGAATCGTCTCGCACGCAGGCTAGATGACTTCCAGCCTCCCGAACAAGCCGGTTTCCGAAGAGGCTTTAGTACCGTAGACCACATTCATACGCTCCGACAGGTTATACAGAAGACTGAGGAGTATAACCTGCCCCTCTGCTTGGCGTTTGTGGACTACGAGAAAGCCTTCGATTCGATCGAAACCTGGGCTGTACTACAATCTCTCCAGCGGTGCCAAGTGGACTACCGCTATATCGAAGTGCTGAAGTGTTTGTACGAGAACGCCACTATGTCTGTCCGACTCCAGGACCGGAATTCGAAACCTATTCCGTTGCAGCGGGGAGTAAGGCAGGGAGATGTTATTTCTCCTAAACTATTTACCGCTGCACTGGAGGATGTTTTCAAGACTCTGGACTGGAGAAGGCTTGGCATCAACATAAATGGCGAGTACATCACTCACCTTCGGTTTGCTGACGATATAGTAGTCTTGGCTGAGAACATGGAGGACTTGAGTACGATGCTCGATGACCTCAGTAAAGCTTCAAAGCGAGTTGGTCTAAGGATGAACATGGATAAGACGAAGATCATGTCAAATGCCCGTGTAGTACCAACTCCCATAAAAAACGGAGACTTTACACTCGAAGTTGTAGACGATTATATATACCTAGGACAGACTATCCAGTTAGGTAGGTCCAACTTCGAGAAAGAGGTTAATCGTCGAATCCGACTCGGTTGGGCAGCGTTCGGGAAGCTACGGCACATCTTTTCGTCCAATATTCCGCAATGTCTCAAGACGAAAGTCTTTGACCAGTGTGTGTTGCCAGTGATGACATACGGAACTGAAACGTGGTCCCTTACTATGGGCCTCATAAGAAGGCTCAAAGTCACCCAAAGGGCAATGGAGAGGGCTATGCTGGGAGTCTCTCTGCGTGATCGCATCAGAAATGAGGCCATCCGCAGAAGAACCAAAGTAACCGATATAGCCCTCCGAATCGCTAAACTTAAGTGGCAGTGGGCGGGGCACATTGCGCGTAGAACCGATGGCCGTTGGGGCGGAAAGGTTCTGGAATGGCGACCACGTACCGGAAGGCGCAGCGTGGGTAGACCCCCCACAAGGTGGACTGATGACCTGGTAAAGGTCGCGGGAGTCCGCTGGATGCGGGTGGCGCAGGACCGGTCATTGTGGCACTCTTTGGGGGAGGCCTATGTCCAGCAGTGGACGTCCTCCGGCTGACATGATGATGATGATGATGTAATGAAAAAAATAGAAAATACTTATGGCTGAGTTCCTCTATGCCTTACAGACCAGTGCCGCATTTCTGAATCTCCGGTAGATTAATTTCATGACCTGTAAGAATTGCCCCTCATGGCCTAATTTACTACTTAAATCGCGTCGCGTTCCGGGATCAGCCAGTGTACATCCGGTTTCTGTCGGGGGTCTAGCGTTCGGGTACGATGATTGGCCGTGTTACGGCCTTCTGAGTACTCTGACACTAGACCCTCGACCACTTCTTCACCTTCTTGCCCAAGGTGTAGTGCGAAGCAGGCCGGCATGATTGTATTGAGTGGCGGGGGATAGATCGTCTCGCTACTCGATACTCTAATTGGACTGCGCTTACCATCAGGTGCAGTGTAGTCACTTTGCCGTGCCAGAATAAAACATACATATTTGAATTTTTCCCCCAAAAAAAACTATATTTTATCCTCAGCCGATGGTGTGGCATTAGGAGCCGCTGCAACAACTTCCCATACCGACGTGGAATTCATAGTGTTTTTAGCTATCATGCTGCACAAAGCACCGGCCGCTTTTGGCCTGGTCACCTTCCTAATGCACGCGGGACTTGACAGGTAATTTGACATTTTATACAAGCAGTGGCGTATTTGGACTAGTTTCATGGGAGCCATGACCCAGGGCGCTTTTCGTTATTTTATTGTTAGGTCTTTTAATAGTTTGAAGCAATTTAAATGTAGCTGTGTTATGTCTGTCTTTTGCGAATTTGTGTATCGTAAAAAATGATAATATTTAGTAAAATGGTGTTTTTTTTAATACATAATATGATGTTTGTACTTTGTAAAAAAGTTTTTTTCCTATATTTATGGGGTTTAAGCTTAACAGACGCTAATACTTACGAGCGTATGTCCAAATATCGTTAATTTTAACTTCATGATACAAGACACGTATCTTAGTGTGTGGACAGGACTATGTGTGTGACTGTTGAAAGCTCAATATTTCTGAAAAAAGATGCAGTTTTTTTTGCTTCTGTCATGATGTCTTATTACTTTTGTTTCAGAAATCGGATACGAAAACACCTTTTGATATTCTCTTGTGCGGCGCCGTTGCTCGCTCTATTGACGTATTTCGGAATTGGCAACGAAAGCAAACAGACACTGAGCGATTTCAATGCAACAGGTATGTAACAGGGCCGCTTTTGGACTATTCATGGGGTTATGACCACTCACATTACAGTACACATACACTCACATAAATACAGCGCAATTCCAGTAATATATCACTACGCAACCTTTTTTTATTGTCTTTATGTCTGGATATATACCAGATGAAAGAAGGGACGTGACATGTCAAAACAATAGTTTCACACTATAGCTTTTTGTTAGCTGGTCTCTGAGTGGGGTCGTTGTGCGTGTAGTTCTTGTTATAGGTTTGACCTAATGTGACTATGTGTGTAATTTTATGAGCAATTTGATGTAAAAAGTGGTTTCAGTATACCATTTTTCAATTTCCAGGTATCGCCATGCTGTTTTCGGCAGGCACATTTCTGTACGTCGCCACTGTGCATGTGTTGCCCGAGTTGACTCACTCACATTCGCACACACACACACTGCTGCCTATGCAGGACGGTGTGGCGCCGAAACGTGGTTTTGGCGGGTTGCAGTTTTTCGAAATGATCATACTGTCCATAGGGGCCTTGTTACCCGTCCTACTCACCATGGGACATAAGCATTAGTTTTGTAAATGGGGTGGTTGTGTCAGGGGGTCATGTTTTGAAAGAATTTCATAGAATTTTAAAGTGTTTATTGGTCACAAAATTTAGTTAACAGAAAAATTAAATTCAGTTTAATGGATAATATAAAATCACGTCACAAAAAATTGGGTCATGATGTATTTAATGACTGAATAAGACCCCCACGCGAACAACCCAATCCGCCCCTGATATTCTAAATGCAATAATTTTATTGTAAGATTGACAGCGTTATTACACTTGTAACCAATATTAACCGCTTTTTTATCCGTCAATAGTAATACCACGTTACAACGGAACAGACGTGGCCGATGATCGGTCGGCCACAATTTTTTATTTTTTTTTAGCCTGGCACGGCTAAGTGACCGCACTGCACCTGATGGTAAGCGCAGTGCGGTCCAATTAGAGTACTGAGTAGCGAGAGACGATCTATCCCTCGCTACTCAACACAATCATGCCGGCCTGCTTCTTCACACTACGCCATGGGCAAGAAGGTGAAGAAGCGGTCGAGGGTCTATTGTCAGACTACTCAGAAGGCCGCAAAATGGCCAAACATTGTACCCCAACTCTAGACCCCGAAAAACCGGATGTACACTGGCTGATCTCGGAACGCGACACACTTGCGTGTGCCACTATGGCGGGTTTTACATCCTGTGTACGGTGATCGCTATCCGGGCGGATATGAATATCCTACCACCAGCAAATTTTATTTCCTTCTGTTCAAATCTGAAAGACATGTTGCGTAATTTATATCCGACTGGCATGATTGCGTTGTAGTGATGGTTGTCTCTCGCTAGTTGATACTCTAACTGGACGGCACTGCGTTTATCAAATGCAGTGTGGTCACCGTGTCAGGATAAAAATACAAAAAAATTACCTAAAATGAATTTGTCAAAAAATCTGAATTACAGTAGAAGTGGTTTCAAAGTTTTCGTTTCATAATAAAAATATTATCAAAGATATTTCAGTCAAGTTTAAATTTGATAGAAATACCAACTACATTTTTATTAGCACAGGCGTAATGGCGGTTACAAGTTAAATGACGTCATTAGAGGCATAATATTGTGATATGACGTCACACAGGTAAATACAGTGAATTTATTTGAATATCGAATGTTACACTGCCGGCCTCACCGGAGAATCTCACCTTTATACATGTTTTTTGTTTAATTACGATGTGATTTTCATACCTTTGAAAATAACATTCAATTTCAGAGATTAATAATAAAGATACTAAAGAAGAAAAAATAATTGGTTACATTTAAATCAATTAGTTATATGCAATTTAAATCAATTATTTTTGGAGTCGGTGCCGGTGTTGTTTTCTTTACTTTTAGATTCATAAAAACCGAGTATGGATCTATTATTTTTTTGTATGCCTGATTATTCTGTTTTTTCCATGTTTTGGCTGGCACCGACTCCAAATAATTGATTTAAATTGCATATAACTAATTGATTTAAATGTAACCAATTATTTTTTGCTTTTTAGTTGTGTCTGGGTTTTTTTGAAGGCGGTTTAATTTTTATTTAAAAAGTAATAATTTATTTTTTGCTTTTTAGTGGTAAATTATATAAAATCGGTTAAAAGCTGCTGAAGATATTAGAATTTACGTGTATTTTTAACCGACTTCAAAAAAAGGAGGAGGTTCTCAATTCGACTGTATGTTGCTTTTTTTTTTTTTTTTTTTTTTTTTTATGTTTGTTACCTCGTTTCTCTGTACTGTGTGAACCGATTTCGACCATTCTTTCTTTGATTGAAAGCTGGTGCTTGTCATTTGGTCCCATAAAAATATGGTGAAGATCTGATGAATATCTTCGGAGCTGGAGAGGGTAACTCCTTAAAATTAAGTAGTATTCCAGTGGTTCTTTTTGCATTACGTTCATTATAAAAGTTAAGTTTCAGTGAGAGAGGGTAAAAGGGGTGGGGGTGAGGGAGGGGGGTGATAAAATTAAAATACACGTAAATTCTAATATCTTCAGCAGCTTTTAACCGATTTTATATAATTTACCACTAAAAAGCAAAAAATAAATTATTACTTTTTAAATAAAAATTAAACCGCCTTCAAAAAAACCCAGACACAACTAAAAAGCAAAAAATAATTGGTTACATTTAAATCAATTAGTTATATGCAATTTAAATCAATTATTTGGAGTCGGTGCCAGCCAAAACATGGAAAAAACAGAATAATCAGGCATACAAAAAAATATAAAATAGATCCAGACTTGGTTTTTATAAATCTAAAAGTAAAGAAAACAACACCGGCACCGACTCCAAAAATAATTGATTTAAATTGCATATAACTAATTGATTTAAATGTAACCAATTATTTTTTGCTTTTTAGTTGTGTCTGGGTTTTTTTGAAGGCGGTTTAATTTTTATTTAAAAAGTAATAATTTTATCACCCCCCTCCCTCACCCCCACCCCTTTTACCCTCTCTCACTGAAACTTAACTTTTATAATGAACGTAATGCAAAAAGAACCACTGGAATACTACTTAATTTTAAGGAGTTACCCTCTCCAGCTCCGAAGATATTCATCAAATCTTCACCATATTTTTATGGGACCAAATGACAAGCACCAGCTTTCAATCAAAGAAAGAATGGTCGAAATCGGTTCACACAGTACAGAGAAACGAGGTAACAAACATAAAAAAAAAAAAAAAAAGCAACATACAGTCGAATTGAGAACCTCCTCCTTTTTTTGAAGTCGGTTAATAAAAAGGTACGTTAGTTTTCTATTTATCTCATAAAATATTACTATATTTTCCTGTGTGATGATTTGAATATGAATTTAGCGCTTCTTATGTGAACGAAAAGACGGACAAACATTGTTATACACAAAAAATACAATAAGATATCATTCTATTATTAAATCGGTTTGTTTATTTATATTCATATATTTGTGTTCTGTAATTATCCGGACAAACCGAAGATTTTCCGGACAATCCGAATAAATGTTTTCTTAGCCGAAACTATGTCTATGATATTTATTTATGTCTGTGGTACGCAGCTTTTTGTTTCTTTCATAAAAATATAGTATTAAAATCATAACATAAAAATTTGGCCTAAATAATGAAACGGTACTACCAATAGTTTATTTTATTTTTAAGCATTTTATTAAGTGAGAATTTATTAGGATAATTTTTAATTTTAAAACTTATGTCAGAAAAGACGTTTGAAGAATTGATCACATGTTTGAAGCGCATGCAGAAGGGACGAAAAATCAAATCACGTCAAATGTTATCACGTCTTGTGATTTATTTATTGTACCTTGTGTAACAGTAAAAATCACTTAAGAAATTCCGGAACTCTGACGTCCTAATCTCGTAGTAATATGTACTAGGGCACATTAACGACTATTTTGTCGCATCGGCAGTTTTACAAATTATATTCATTTATAATACAACAAAACCGTATGTTTTGTTCTATTATAAATCATCTAAATAAATAATACTTCAAAAACGTTAATAAATGTCTGTAACCTATTATTTTCGAGTTTTAACAATTATGCGGGATAATTGATATGTTCGTGGTTTATTTATAGTATCTAGTATAAATAATAATAAAATCTAGTAAAAATATAAATAAATAAATATTGAGTTTATTGTAGTGGGTTATCCTATGTTTGTATTTGGCAGAACCATGCCATTTTTGACGATCACACGTACACATCAGCTCGATGGAGTATTTTTAACACACAAAAACCTATATTAAATTCTATTCAGTGCCGGAGTGGCATAAATTCCTCAAACGATCTCATATTCTGGGTGTTTATGCAGTCATTATTATTTACCTTCGGGATCATTTTGTTATTCTTAATTCACAGAAATATATCTAAAAAGTATTTTTACAGAAAACTGTCGGTCGACTAAAAGTCGTGTGTGCAGATCAACCTATTTAGATTGTAATTACCCTAATTAAGTGGAGAAAAGCCAAACGGCAGTGTTTATAATGTACAACAGTGTATATAATTTTTTTGTATATCTGGTTTGTTGTAAATATAAACGTGTATTGAATGTGTTGTTTTATTTGTAAAAAATTGTCTAAATATTATAAATAATAATATAAAAATAATACATAATAATACCACTGCTGGGCACGGGCCTCCCCTACTAATGAGAGGGGTTAGGCCTTAGTCCACCACGCTGGCGTAATGCGGGTTGGTAGACTTCACATACCTTCGTTTGTACGAAAATTCTCAGGCATGCAGGTTTTCTCGCGATATTTTCCTTTACTGTTAAAACAAGCGATAATAAACAATACATACGTAACTTTAGAAAAGTCAGGTGTAGGTATGCCATTTGAGTTGGTTTCGAACATACGACTTGCGTGTTGACAGTCCGTACCGCAACCAACTAGGCTATCGCTGCTTTAATAAAACATTATTTGACGACTTCCAGGCGTTTAGCCGGCTGTGAAACGAGAGCCCGCAGATTCGATTCCCGCAAGACAAATGTGGATTGTGGATGTTTTTTCGGGTCTGGGTGTTGTAGGACCGTGGTCCCTCATAGTTGGTAACCACAATACAGGTGTGAGCTAGATCTATGTGGTTGACTGTTCGGAGTATTTATTATAATGATTATTATTATTCTCTTTACAATTTATTATAGCCTGGTACGTTTTTTATTAAAACTATGGTACCGAATCTGATTACTTTAACTTTTTTTTAGTGCCTCGATAGGCAGACGAGCAGACGGGCCACCTGATGGTAAGTAGTCACCGCCGCCCATAGATTTCTGCAATACCAGGGCACAGCAAAGCCGCTGCCTACCGTTATTCCGTTATTACTTCCTCATAATTCGTGGGTGCCTTGTCCTCCAGATTATCAACTGCTATTTTATTAATATGATAGAAGAAACAGGTATTTAAACTATTTTATTGTAAAAACATATAATTGTTCACTAAATGTATCACAATGGAGAAAATCTCGCATAATATCAAAGCTTCATTACTACACATTCGTAGTTTAGCAAATTATCGCTAGATGGCGCAAAATACAAAGTAAATTTATATCAGCAAATACATTAAACTATATATAACAAATATCAGTATTATTACTTATGTCTCTTAATGGCATTGCACATAGCATATCAGCAGTTTATATCTTAATATAACATGATAAAGGAAATATAAAAGGTAAATAAATCAAATATAAATCTCCAAATAAGAATTGAATAAATATTGATGGTTTTCTAAATAAAATAATTGAAATAGCTTGTTAATTTCGTGTAAAGAAAAATTATAGATCGTTTATTGATTAATTTCAGTATTTAATCTCAGATATTATTAAAGTAAGAAATAAAATAGTTTTAAGACAAGCTAGACATGTTTAAAAAGTAAAGAATTTAATGTACAATTAACGACGACAATTATATAGAAAAAGTACAAAACTAGTATGAATCATAAAAATATTTATACATAAAACTAAGTTTTTTTCTTTACGAAATTGTATTGTTGGAAATATTTTCATTTTTATTATATTTGCCTATTTAACTTTAGACCCTTAAAACCTTAAAATAACTCAATTAAAATTCACTATGGTAAAAGACTCTTAATAAATAGTTTCTAAATATAACACTAGATGTCACTAATTCGAAAATACCTAAAACCTCCAATTACATTGGAATATGGTATTATTATTACTTTAACAATATTCTTGTCAATAAAGGTTACATAATTAAAATGTCTTGATAATCTCATAGATTTACGATATTGTTTACACTATTGGAAAATAGATGTCGCTCAGTAAATCACTTTGCAACTTGTACATAGAAATTCGGAATGTTTTGTGCAATAATTAATACTTAAACTAAGTAATTTTATTAAAATATAGCTGAAAGAATCGGCCTAAATAACGAATAAACTATATATAAAACAAAACTTAAAGTGATTAATTTTAGAAGTTGATGCATCAGGAACAATCTGAAAAAAAAATATAAACAATTATGAAAAATAATATACAATTTTGAACAGCCAAAAGATGGATCTTATAAGACTTTTGTCCTGGTAAAATTAATTTAATTATGATGGATGACACTGCCATCTATAGTTTAAGACCCTGACTCTTTAAATGACATAATAGTAATAATATCAGCCCCTTATTACATACTGTAACACAGAGGATTAATATCGTAAATTATATTATTCGCTGGTATTTATATAAAGCCAACTAAAAAAAATAGAAATATACTCATCAAACAAAATTAGGCCGTACCCTTTCGTGAAGATATACTACTCAGTCTATTCCGTGACTACACGTGACTCACGCCTGTAATACCCGAAGGGGTAGGCAGAGGTGTAACAAGTATACCCACTTTTCGTCGAATTTCAGTGCCATAATGTGATAGGGGGCGAGCCTATCGCCACACCGGGCACAATTCTAGACTCCGGGCTGATGCCGAGTATTTCGTGATACCTTATATCACTTTTACCCGACCCGGGAATCGGACCTGAGACCTCTGCATAGTGTCGGTACGACGTCCACGTACGTTACAACTGCGCCACCCAGGCAGTCTATCACTGCTATGAAATAATTATAATCAACACATTTTTCATATTACCTGTTCCACTTCCTTTTAGCTTCAGGAAGCGTGGAGAGATCATCTTTCAGCAGATATACTCGAAGACCTGGATAAGACAATTGATGTTTAAGAAACGAAAACAGTTTGCTGGTAGGATGTCTGATATATTTCATTGATTCAAAACTAAGATGCTTGAATATCTCAAATAAATAATAGGCTATTTGACAACATTGAAAATACACTGCAAAATGTGGTCATCCTGTTAGATAATAGCTTAAAAAACCATATTTCACTTAATTTTAAACAAAATAATGTATATTTTATGCAAATGAAACGAAATAAAATACAACATTTTTTAAATTTTATATGAGATGTGAACACTCTGTGATTGGTTGCAACTCTTATGACGTCACACGTAAGTAAATATAGTTTCTTCGAGTGATTTTATTTCGCGTTTTGTTTTCTGGGTGATAAATTCTATTGTTGATCTATTTTTGAAGCAGTTTTATGATAATTGTTTATAAAACAATTATCATAAAACTTATCTTTGCTTATCATTATTAGCTTGTTTACTTGCATGTGACGTCACACGTGTCATAAGATCAGCGCCATTACAGAAATAGCGTTTTTGCCGGGGTTTTGGAGATTTAAACTTTAACATTGATTTTTATTAAAAATACAGTAGATTTCCCGGAAATATCAATATAGTGTGCTTATTATGTAATAAATAATAGTTTTAAATCATTTTCGAAAATTAGTCAAATAGCCTATTATACTAATATTAACAATGAATTAATATCTATATAAATAAAAATGTTATGCTGTTTGTTGGTAAGCGCATCCTTTGAGAACGACTGGAAAAGTACGGCTGTATTTTTTTATGTTCGTTATCTAAATAAGATTTATAATAAAAGAAAACTAGAAAGTTGCCCAGGACAAGTTGCAGCAGAAAATTCTAGAAAAACTGAAAGTGCATTTATCTATGAGACTTTAATCTCCGAAGCCGAATGCCGGGCGACACAAATAAAATCCATCAAAAACGTTGAATTTCGGTCGGGGCCCTCCACTTTAGCTGCTACTTAAACTACTTACAAAGAAACCTATTCACTCACCGACTAAAAACGTCTCACACATGTAGTCCCAGGACATTTCTGACATACTGAACGGGAATATAACTTTATCCTCGCTCGATAGAGAACTCCACATGTCCCTCACACCATTGTCTTCGAACTGCCAATCTTGCATAGAGAAGTAGAACAGAATGTTGGCTAGCTTCATCACTTTAGCGTATATTTTAAGCATTCTGAAAGGGACAATTTTATTAATACTTAGTATTAAGAGCCTCCGTAGTGCAATGTGCGATTGGGGGTACGAAACGAGAAGCCGTGGATTCGATGCCCGCATCAAGACACTTCGTGTAACAGGTGTTGTGGAACCGTAGTTCTTGATACAATACAGTGTACATATAACTAGTGAGGGGTTAGAATGATGTGTGTGACTGATTGAGCTGACTGAGTGTGCATTCTAAAACGTAACATTTAGTTTGTTGTTGCCATATATTTCATTTATGGCTAAAGCTTCATAGGAGTCAGCCTTTTGGTCAAATGAAGCTGTATAATTCAGAATAACTCATATCATAGGTCAAAAAAAGTCAGTATCGAAACCAGCCAAAACACATCCGATTTTTATGCTGCAATTGTATACAGCGCCATCTATTATTAGATTCCGTAAATACTTACGCTCTCCGTTTGCCGGTGAGGGCGCAGTAACAGTCAATAAACAGAGCAGGCAGGTAATGTAAGAAGAAGTTGTAGAATAAAAACAAGTGGTAATTATTTGTCGGGTTTAGGCCGTAGTACCTGAAATCAAAATAAATATTGTAGATAAATAATCACCCTTATCTTCATGGATGAAAATGAGTATTTTTACAAATCTCTAAACGGTGGACTTGATCACTTGTTATCAGGTGACTTACTTACGGTTCCGTGAGAAACTAAATTCAGTACTATAAGAACGAAACATTCCATACATAATCAACGCTGCAATGCTAAGGACTTTGTTTACCTATCGTAACTTTTTGACATAAACTCATGGTTGAGCTACTGCTATAGAAAAATGACTTACCATACAGCCTTGGTCGTGGGTTTGTCGATGCCGTTCTTTCTGTTGATTTCAATGAATTTTTCCCATTTTATTGGATTTTGAGCACCTGATACGTAATTGTAGATTGGTATGTGCGAAGTTTGGCTGAAAAAAGGATATTATTGTTGTACTTGCGTCTTGTTAAAATTGATTTAAAAAGCAATAGGTATTACCGAGGCCAACGCTTATATTCCGAAAAGGAGTGAAAGCTACTACTTCATCTTGAGAATTTTCCGAGTTAACTCTCCCTTAGGGACCTTATTCGGACTATTTATAAACATTTAAATATGTTAACCGATCTATCTAGCCGTTCTGATCAAGTGCTAGGCTTGCCAACAAACAGCGTTTTAATTTTTATTCATAAAGATTGTTCACAGGGAGCGATAGCCTAATTGGGTGCGGTCCGCACCGTCAAGACGAAAGTCGTAAGTTCGAAACTAGCCCAAATGACATACACATCTGACTTTTGTAAAGTTACGTGTGTATTAAATGTCAATTATCGCTTGCTTTAACAGTGAAGGAAAACATCGTGAGGAAACCTGTATACCTGAGAATCTTATACGAATTTCAGAGGTATGTGAAGTCTACCAACCCGCATTAGGCCAGCGTGTTGGACTAAAGACTAACCCATCTCATTAGTAGAGGGGACCCATGTCCAGCAGTGGGACAATGTTTAATACATGGCTTAGTATAAATTGGTTGATAGTATACGATTGAACTTTATTTAAATCTTACGTGTATTGCCATAGTTTAACACTGATACTCACTTCACTAATCGTCTGGAAAAACGACTTGACGACTTTCAACCACCGGAGCAGGCCGGGTTCCGTAGAGGATTTAGCACCATAGACCACATCCACACTATGCGGCAGATTATACAGAAGACCGAGGAGTATAATCGGCCCCTGTGTCTTGCTTTCGTGGACTATGAGAAGGCCTTTGACTCTATCGAAACCTGGGCTGTTCTGGAATCCTTGCAGCGATGCCGAGTTGACTGGCGATATATAGAAGCGCTGAGATGTTTGTACGACGTGGCATCAATGACCGTCCAAGTACAGGAAGACCAGACAAGACCAATTCCATTGCGTAGAGGTGTAAGACAGGGGGATGTCATATCCCCGAAACTGTTTACTGCCGCATTGGAGGACGTCTTCAAGACTCTGGACTGGAAAGGACGAGTACATCTCCCACCTGCGCTTCGCTGACGATAACGTCATCATGGCGGAATCGTTGCAGGATCTACAACAAATGCTGCACAGCCTAAATACTGCATCCAGACGGGTTGGTCTCGGAATGAACTTGGATAAAACCAAGATCATGTTCAACGATCACGTTGATCCGAGACCAATCAATGTCGATGGCTCACCCCTTGAAGTTGTTCACGAATATGTCTACCTCGGACAGTGTCTGCAGTTGGGACGAAACAACTTCGAGAGGGAGGTAGCTAGAAGGATCCAATTGGGCTGGGCAGCGTTTGGAAAGCTTCGTCAAGTATTTTCGTCGCCCATACCGCAAAGTCTGAAGACAAAAGTCTTCAATCAGTGCGTCCTACCCGTGATGACCTACGGGGCCGAAACGTGGACACTCACAGTGAGACTGGTCCATCAGCTTAAAGTCGCTCAGCGTTGCATGGAGAGGGTTATGCTCGGAATTTCGCTGCGAGACCGCATAAGAAATGAGGCTATTCGCGCGAAAACCAAAGTCGTCGACATAGCCCAAAGAATAAGCAAGCTGAAGTGGCAATGGGCCGGTCACATTTGTCGTAGAACCGATTACCGATGGGGTAATAAGGTTCTTGAGTGGAGACCGCGTACAGGTAAACGGAGTGTGGGACGCCCTCCTGCTAGATGGAGCGACGATCTGCGCAAGGCTGCAGGCAGACATTGGATGCATAGAACCGAAGATCGGGTTCAATGGCGAACCTTGGGGGAGGCCTATGTCCAGCAGTGGACTGCGATAGGCTGATGATGATGAACACTGATACTTACTTTTCTTTAAAGTTGTTAGCGGTGTGCCAGGCTGACGCAAGTATGGCGTTTACTGTAAGATCCACTGGAACCATATCGGCCACCTTTTCTAGGTCCATGTACATCGTTCTGAGGACCTGATTTTTTTTAAATATAACGGTGAAAAGTCTTGATCAATTAAAATCACAAATATACAGAGTGTTCCAATAAGTGGTAATAAAATACATAAATAAGATGTAAATGAACTTATTGGTGATGTTCAACAACTCATCTTTTCTAAGTAATTTGAAGTTGCGTAAAACGAATGTTTCTTTACAATTTGGTATCACCCAATAGTCAGACATATAGCCCCGATCCCACTTAGATACGAGTCCTGTGTCATGGGTATTAGGGACTACGAGAGACTTTCGATCTCACAACACGCAGACCCGACACAAATATCTGTCTATCACACAAATATTTGTCCCGGTGTGGGAATAGAACCCACAGCCTGTCGTTTCACAGCTGGCTGCTCACCTATTGCGCCACGGAGGCTGTCAAAATTATTCGTTTTTGACGATTCAAGTTGTACGTCGTCGTAAAGTACTTACTGGTGATATTTGTAATAATGCTCTCTTAGACATGTATATTTCGAAAATATTTTTCAGTGATCAGCTCTATTTATGGTCAGTTTTTATAACAAACAATCTTGTAGTTTATTACGGAAAAGAACAAAATGGTGAAATAAATATTGTGGAAAGAAAACATACGCCCGTCCCAATACCGATGACGAGTCCTGTAGGACCGTACACGCTGTCTGTCCATCCACGGACAGGCTCTTCATATGTTGATATAACTAAAAACAAAATATGTACAATATTATATGTTATCTATACTATTACTCTAATGTAATCCAATTAGAATTGTGTATAGAACAAAGATTGTGGAGCACTTTGATCAACAATACAACTGTCGATCGAAGGTGGAGCATGACTGACTGGATGGGTTAGGCTTTAATCCTAAATGTTTGATACTACAATTTGAAAATCTAACAAAATACCACTGGTCTTTAATATTTTTAACTTTTCAAATCCGCCCACAGTCCTCAATAACATCTATTTTTTTTAATAATAAAATGTTAAAGTTTATTCGTACCGATTGATGGTCGGACTATGCATATAGGCATTCCTTCGCCGTATATCCTCACTGCTTCTTCAGCTACTGCCTTCGTAAAGCAGTATGTGTTAGGGCGTTTTCCTAATAATCTGAAACAATTTAAAACTAAGTTATTCTTTAAAGAATAAATTTATAGGTGTTGCTGCATTACAACTTTTTCTAGTATGTTTCTTTATTTCAATGTTGTTTGTCTATATGTTTTACGATTGTGTTTTGTTACTTGTTCCATATTGTTTCTTTGTCCGTCGCTATTAAAACATTGCTAGAATTCAAGAAATCTTATTCAATATACAATCCAATAATTTTTAAGTGTAAAATATACAGATTTGCATTATAGACAGCTTCATCCGTAGTTAAAAAAATATCACTTGCATTTAGCTTTCAATTTCGTTGGTTTTAACTGTTTTACGACGATAACTATTATTTATTCAATTCTAGTTATTCATCAGTTCATTATTAATAAAATTATTTCAGGGTTTGCGTTTCTATTGCATGTTGTTTATAACAGTCTCGATCGCACGTAGCTTTAATACAAATGTCAGAGGTTTAAAAGTCCTCTCCTTATTACAATATTTAAATTTTTCGTTGACGAACGGCAACGCATCTATATTACGGATGCTTATCGCCCGTGATAATACTCATCAGGTATCGCTTATTGATTTATTCACCAAGTACTATAAGAAACCAAGAAAACAGAATTCGTAACTTACGTAGGCAAAATGCTCTCAATAATATTCTCATCCAGCTCAGAAACGGCCTCCAAAGCCTCCACAGACATGGGGGGCTCGTAGAATCTATAATTGGAAGACAAAGCAGAATTATATATTTATAATTTACAGAGCGTGCTAAATAAATACACACTTGAACATTACTCGCCCTTCTAGAGCAATCTAGTAACTAGAAGCACCTCTGTTTATAGACGACAGACGTTATGGTAAGTATTACAAATGAATATCAATAAATAATCATACTTCTCCTCAATTCGCTTCACGTGGGTGTTTGAAAAAGCAGTAGACACGTGTGTAATAGCTTTCAAGTTACGACACTCTTTTGCCAACTTGAGCACTTCTTTAGTCCCCTTTACGTTAATGGATGTTGCTATTGACAACTTCTCGTCGAATTTAACTGTGGCTGCGGCGTTTATGATCACAGTAACCTTAAATAAAAACATACATTTGACCTAAAATCAATGATAACTGAGAAATTTGGATATTTTCTACCAGAGTGTTCGCTGTTTTATGGTTAACCTAAATTGGACAGTTGTGTGCTGAAAGTACTGGTGCCATAATGCCAAAACATTTGTTTGGAATAAAACTCCGGCACTACTGAACAGATTCTGAAATTGTTGCATTACCAGAAAGCTAAATTCTTGAGTAAAATGGTAAACTGTATCTTAAAGATCTATTTCTTATCTAACAGCGCTGTTTGTCCGTCTGTGCTGAGCTCTCGGGTTCCCCAGGTCCCCCAGTCATTCCCTGATCGGGTTAAAGTGATATTGAGTTTAACTACCACGAAATACTCAGTATATTATAGTGGTAGAGCCACGCTGTAGACATATTTGTCTTCAGCATGAATGGGCCGGCTCGACCGGGGTAGTACCACTGTCTCACAGAAAACCAACGTAAAGTGACAGTTAACTGTCGTGTTTCGTATGGTAAGTGAGATATCCGGAGGCCCAGATTACCCCTTCCCTTCCCTAATCCCTATTACTGTCCTTTAAGGCCGACAGCGCATACATGATACTTTCGGTACCTATTGTCAATGTTTATGGGCGGTGGAGATCACTTAACATCAGGTGACCCACTGGCTCGTTTGTCGGACTATGCTATAAAAAAAAAACAGCCCGGAGTCTAGAGAATTTTGCCCGTTCTGGTGATAGGGTTACTCCCAAATCATGGGACGATAGCTCGATAAAATGTGGGCGTACTGGTGAAAACTTGTGTTTAGTACGTACATATATCGATATATTTTAACGAGAGAAGTTGCGGGACAAAAACTCAACAGCGCCATCTATGATTTAAGACCAAAGACCTTACCCTACTCGTGAGAGTTTTTCTGTCTTCATCACTGATTCCTAGCCCGGGCAATACCATATCGCCACAAATTGGGATCACTTTATGAATTCCTTTTGGATTTTCTTCGTGCGCTCTGTGGAACAGCTGAAAGTGTAAAATGTTTTATACTTCTGTATTCTATTTCCTTATACAAATACTATACTTCAAACTAATTCAATTCTTTAGACATTTTAGTAACTATTATCATTTTGATTTTTCGACCATATTTATGATAAAACTAACATTACTAACACGTAATATTTTTAAACTGCAACTGATTACTTTGGAGCAGTAGAAACTAATACTGGAAATTAGTATTTCTCTTGATTTATTTAAATTGACAGTGAGCTAAAATTATGGTCAGGTGTATATACAATAAATATATTTATTACAGCGCCATCTAGCGATCTATTATTTACTATTTTATTAATAAACATAAATATTTAAAAAAAATATATATGCTTACAAATTCGTCTAGCATTTCATGAAGACGGGCACTGGGGTCTTTTCCCTTCTTGTTTCTTACTAATACGTAGATTGTGTCGATGTCACCACAGGCCCGAAGGAGTTTTTCGATCAGTACTGAAATTAGTTCAATGTGATAACAGATGTCGCTAATATAAATTTGAAATATAAGTCATTTTTTATATATATTTCATTATTATTCTAATAGCCTAGTTGTTTGCGGTACGGACTGTCAAGACGAAAGTTGTATGTTAGAAACCAGCCCAAATGGCATATACCCGCAAGTTTTCTAAAATTACCCGTATATTCATTGTTATTATCGCTTGCTTTAACGGCGAAGGGAAACATCGTGAGAAAACCTGTATACCTGAGAATTCTCATACGAACTTCAAAGGTGTTTGAAGTCTACCCGCATTAGGCCAGCGTGGTTGACTAAGGTCTAACCCAGATCTCATAAGTAGATGAGGCTCGTGCCCAGCAGTGCGACAAAGTTTAATACAGGGCTATTATTATTATAAAAAATATGTAAGTACATTTTATATTCTACGACCATGCGAATTATCTATTGGTAATTTCTGAATACGTGATTGGTCTGTTTTTGTTTGGCGCTAAAAATGAACCAATGAATGTATGCATAGCTACCATAGCTAAGAGTTCGTTTATGTATCGTTTTTGAATATGGAGCCCGTAGCACTATTGGTCGTATTACTTATCTGCATTTAGAGATATTATGGCGTAATAGTAACAATTGTTTTTTGTTAATCTTGTTTTAAACATCTATGAACCAAATCAAATATTTATTGAATCCATAAAATGCTTTACATTATTTAGATTTAGTCAATCTTTTTTACTCTAACGCCAGTTCGGAATGCATCGGTAGAGAAGTACAAGAAACTAGCGTTGCTCTTTTCTAATATGGTTAATATTTGGTCATGCAATTAATATACGATTTAAATTTGATTACATTGGATTCGAGTAGCTCAATTTATGTTAATCAAGTTGGCTTTTCGTAATATTGTGAAAGAAAATAAACATATATTGGCAAAGCTCCTAATAATAATTTAATGGCTAAACTTCTAAGTAATAGGATAACTTATTCCCAAGCCTTTTCGTCATTGCAATAACTTTTTAACAAGCTGTCCAATGGTGATTAAAAATTATAAATAAATAAATACACCCAACAGTCACACACATAGTTCTGACCCCACACTAGGTAAAACCTGTATCGTGGGTATCAAGAACTACGAGCTACTACGGGTCCACAACATCCAGACCCGCAATAAATATATGTCACACAAACATTTCGTCTCGATGTGGGAATTGAACGGCACGGCCTCTCGTTTCATAGCCGGCTACTCGCAGCGCCACTGAGACTGTCAAAGTTTTACGCGCACTTTTGCTTTTCATATAACATTTGTATTTTAGTGTTTGATTATAGAAGTGATATTGGGTTTTTCTATCTAGAATTTCTCAGTATTGGCCCGGAGTCTGGAACCTGTGCCCAGTATGGCGATAGGCTCGCCCCCTATCATATTATGGGACCGAAATTCGGCGAAAAATGGGTCTACTGGTTACACCTCTGCCTACCGCTTCGGGGATTACAGGCGTGAATGTATATGTATGTATTTATGATTATAGATCTATAGATATGTTGCAAAATATGTCGCACTCGTACTAATAGCCTCTATATAAAAGTTCCGCGTCTTTCAACATTAATGAGCAACCAATGTAGTGTGCGTCACTCGTTGCCTCTACTCTATAATTTATGCAAATTGGTAACGTCGCAAAAACTCTGGACACTTATAATAATGTTTATTCTTATTTCGAAATAAAAAACAGCTGTGTATTGTGAACCAGCTTTTAAACATGCGCTATTGCTGGTTATGTGAATCCAATTGAATAATTATAAAAATAACACCTGTTTAGCGCTGTACAATATGCATCATTCAGTCATTTAAAATTCAAATAGAAATATTTGATTTTGATTTTGAAATTAACTTCAAATTCAATTTCAATAATGATAAATGTCATGGTATCAACATCATATCGAGATAATGGATCCATAGCGTGTCTTGTTGTGTAAGCTAGAGTGGAAGGCACAAGACCGCGCGGAAGGGCACCCATGCGATGGACCGATCAAATCAAGTCTTCTGTGAGCAGTCCTTTAAATAAGTGCACCAGATTCTCCATATAGGAGCAGATGGCAAGATATCGAGAGCCGAATCACATCAGCCCCTGAGGAAGATACTACATGATGACCACAACCGCTCTGTCAAGAGTGGTTCGAAGGAGAAGAAATATCATGAAAAACAAAATGCTTGAACTTAATAATTTTAAATGGACAGTTTGATTTGTCATTTGTTCTATATACAGGCTGTGATTGGAAACATATCGATAAAGTTAAAAATCCCGTAAACCTCATCGTATCTGAGTAATTGTAATTTGATTTTTTTATGTCTAGTTCTTCGGCGTATGTTTCTAGTAGGTATGCCTGAAAACGTTAAAACGCATATTTCAAAAAAGATTCCTTACACTTCAAAAACTGAAAAGTATTGACTCATTATTAACTAGAAGCCATCCCAACTGGGACGACCAGCTTATATTTATCAAATCAAATCGTAAATTTTGTACCTAAATAGCGTTAAATATCACTTTAAATGTCGACTGTTTTTATGCTGGCGCTGGCATTTTCTTGATTAGAAAAAATGCCGAAACTAACTCAGGTTATTTATTTAGTAAACACATAACAGGTTACAATCACGTATGCGGTAACATTATGAGAACACGTGTGTGGACAATAATCCCAATCATTGGGATCCCAAACATTATGGTGTTCCAGAAAGTTATATCTAAGCACGAGTAATAATGCAAAACAAAAGATAAATAAAGGAAATAAAATTACAGATTTACAAAATGTGAGATATGTACATTAGGGTCCATCCATTAATTACGTGACGCTCTTAGGGGGGGAGGGGATTGAGTCAAACCTCACCCGATCTCACGTGGGGGGAGGGTGCTATCGGCAAATCTCACCAAGGGGGGAGGAGGGTTTAAAAATCGCCTAAATTGCAACACGTAATTAACTGATGCCCCCTTATCTGTTAAGTCTCGACATTTAGAAGAGTAGGAAAGTTTCTGGAATGGTCATAGAAGAAAGTCGTATAGTCATAGCTTTCAGTAAACTAGGCCTATTATGAAAAATAGGCGAAAAATATTTTTTTTGTTATTTAACTGGAATTATATGCGTTGAACTGCTAAGTAAATTATTTGTTGCTTTATTTAATATTACTAATTTATTAAATTATTTATGTATTAATTTATATATGTCATGAGAGTATAAATTAATTTAAAGGATTAAAATAAAAAAAAGTGTGATTCCGGCCAGGATCGAACTGGCGGCCTTCTGCGTGTAAAGCAGATGTGATAACCACTACACCACGGAACCGATATTGTATCTGACGAAAATAATGATCATATATTAAAATTACACAATTTACTACTATACTATATAACAATGAATTATTTTAATTCTTATTTTCATAGTGTTAGGTTTTTAAATAATAATAAACCTAGAAATTTTATATGGCCATAGAATGGACTGCCCATATAAAAAACTTTAAGAAAGGCGTTTGTTAAAGCGTGTTTTTTTTATATATTTATACATTAATTTTTTCCCTTCTGTCTGTAAACCGTTTTTTAGTAGCTATACGAACTTTAGTAATATCAATAAAAAACGTTAAATAGTATATTTTCGAATTGTAGTTATTAAAAATAGCAGAAAAACGAACCGTCAAAACACTGTATCGCGTTATCGCAGCGATCGTTTTAATATAAGCCAATTAAAATCAAGGATAGATCGTCAATAATGAATATTTACTTGTACTAGAGATCGCCCACTGGTTGAAATTCGACCATAACTAACAAACATTTTAATACAGTTACTTATTGAAGTTCTTTTTTCAAAAGTATACTTCTGTCATTCCATATGTTTTTGTTCTATTACGTCAGCTAAGTGCCAAAGGTAAGCAAGACAAGAGGGGAAATAGATCTACCAAACTCTCGCACTCGCGTCATGCGTCTATAACAACTAATTATAATTATTAATAAAAAGCACTAATATGTACACATATGTAATTAGCGTGTGTTGTTTGTTTGACATTCACAATCTTAATGTAAACAACACACACACATATACACTCACGCCTGTAATCCCCGGAGGGGTAGGCAGAGGCGTAACCTGTACACCCACTTTTCGCCGAATTTCGGTCCCATAATGTGATAGGGGGCGAGCTTATCGCCGTACCGGGCACAGATTCCTGACTCCCGGCTAATACTGAGAATGTCTAGATAGAAAAACCCAATATCACTACCCGACCCGGGGATCGAACCCGAGACCTCAGCACAGCAGTCGTAACGCATGCGCAATTACAACTGCGCCGAGGCAGTCATGTAAACAATTAATGTTTTATTTTATCATATTTATGTATTTGTAATCCATATTATATACATTTTAGATTTATGCACACCTCCATACAATCTTTAACTATGCAAAATTTCACACTCGGTGCGCGCAATATGCTTAAAAATGGGCACAAAGGTTTCCCTTCACGTATGAATGTATTTACTTTATACGTCAAGTTGCTAGAATAATACAATATAAACTATTACTATTTAAATATGCGTAAACACAAAGTTCATGTTATTCACATATGTTTTTTATTACTTATTCAATAAAACAACATTAGTAAATATTTATAAAACAAATGTATTAGAAAATTGAATTCTAAACCTAGTCGCTAAAGGTATAACATTTTTTTACTCGGTACACCCGTTATTACTTTTACATTCATACCATACCTTGCTAGTTAGGGTCATTCTTGCAGTGGAGGGGGTGCGGATTCCCATCGGTTGTAAAATGAAGTACTTGGAATTGATTCTGGACAGCCGGTGGGATTTCCGTGCCCATTTCAAGGAGTTGTCGCTGAAATTGGTGCGGGCGGCGAGCGCCCTCGGACGCCTGCTGCCGAACCTGGAGGGACCTAATAGCCCTTGCCGAAGTTTATACGCTGGAGTCGTGCGGTCAATGGCCCTGTACGGATGTCCCGTATGGGCCGAGTCCCTGAACGCCCGCTGCGTCGCCCTGCTGCGCAAACCGCAGCGTTTGGTGGCGCAGCGAATAGTAAGGGGCTACCGCACGGTCTCCCACGAGGCGGCCTACGTATTGGCCGGCACACTCCCTTGGGAGTTGGACGCCAAACTCCTCTCGTCAGCGTTCCTCTGGCGGGAGGAGGCGTCCAGCCGCCGTCAGGAGAGACTGGCCCCGAGGGAGATTGCGGCCCGGTTTCGCAGAACCGCCGTGGAGGAGTGGCATACCAGGCTGGAGAGCCCGACTGCGGGCTTGAGGACTGTCGCGGCAGTGCGTCCTGTCCTAAAGAGATGGCTAGACAGGCGCCACGGGGCGCCTACGTTCCGACTGACACAGGTATTAACGGACCATGGGTGTTTCGGTTCGTTCCTGTGTCGGATCGGAAAGGAGGTTTCCGCCGTGTGCCACCACTGTGGCAACTGCCGCGAAGACACGGCCCAACCTACGTTGGAGGAGTGCCCAGCCTGGGACGAAGAGCGCAGCGCTCTCAGAGCAGTCGTCGGAGGAGACCTCTCGCTGCCGGCCGTGGTGTCGTCCATGGTCGCCAGCCGGAGGTCCTGGCGTGCGGTGGCCCACTTCTGCGAGAATGTCATCTCGCAGAAGGAGAGTGCTGAGAGGGATCGGGAACGATATGATCCCTCCCGCCGCCAGAGAAGACGTAGGAGGCGCCGGGTGGACGACTGACCGGCGTCTCCCGCCCTGTGGAGTGGGGGCGTTTGAATTCCACCACGGTAACCCCTGCCTGTCGTACGAGGCGACTAATAGGGGCCATCGGGGGTCGCGGGCGCGCAGCGGAGGGCTGTCAGCTCGTATCGATGCACTCCCAAATTCGGAGCATCGTGCGACCCCGAGATGGACGGCAGCGTGGATGGTAAGGCCTCGTTCGCTGTCGTTGTTCGGTGCGCGGGGGCTCCTTAGCCCTCCATGGAGATGGGCTGCTACGCAGCACTGCGCAGGGGCGATTCCGGCTGCAATTCTAGCACTCCTTAGAATACCCCGGGATCGCTCCGTAAGCGCTGAAGAAGGCCACCGCGGGGTTTTAGCTGGTAGTGTCGGGTGGGTTGTATATAGGGGTTAGGGACTCGGCCCAGTGGCAGCACGGGTAGCCATCATCCGTGCGAGGGGGATGCTGGGTCGTAAGACCGGCTAGTCCAGCATAACCGTTTTATTCTTAATCCGCTTCCCTCCGGAGCGGGCGGCAGTAATAAAACGGTATCCCCGCGACAACAAAAAAAAAAAGGTCATTCTTGCAGCTGGACACTTACAAATTGCCCCCCATTACTATTCTGTTTATTTCTACCCTCCATATGTTTTTGTAAATATATATAATTGTTTTTTTAATACAAAATAGCAAGGGTTTTTCACATTCAGCCTTGTCTGTCGTTAGTTTTTAAATGCGGACTCGAATTGATAATTCAGAGAGTTATATGCCATAACAATTGCCGTAGTATAAAATAAAACACATTGTGATTAAATAATTTTAATAAATAAAAAAACAGACACCATTTATTAAAAAATACATAGATTTTCAAAGGACGACTTTTTCAACTACGCGGCTTGCCTTCAAGCTTATTCTACCGTCTGAAAAAAATGCAATACAATTAAAAAATAGTCAAAATACAGCATAGTTTGAATGTACACAGCTGAGACAAAGGTCGCGGGTTCGAAACACTAAATTACATATATCTTTGACATTTCCATGTTATGTGTATCCACTTATAGCTTGTCTCTCGCTACTTGATTCTTTAACTGGACGGCACTGCGCTTACCATCAGGTGCAGTGTGCCTTTGCCGTGCCAAGATAAAAAAAAGCTTTATATTTTTTTTGACCGGTGACTGACAAAGCTGACTACAGCGTAACCAACTTAAATGGGAGATGTGGGAACTGCCTAGGTAGCGTTAGTTTCTCCAAGACAGGCACTTATAACATTTACATGTGTATTGTTATTCAATCGCTTTAACTCCGAAGAAAAAATGAATATCAGAACGAAAGAAAAGAGTACCAAACTCAGTACGAAAGATATCAAATCATTTATTTAGTAATTTTTTTTTTACATATTAATATTAGAGTCTACCGGTGCTTCGGAAATGCCCACTGGTTTCAAAATAAGCACCAAGAAAGTCAGCCGTAGGTCTGCCAATAAACAGCCGTAATGTGAAGTCTTAGGCAACGCATTAGGCCAAAGTGGACTATCACATGCCCAGTAGGGGTTTATACCCCTAATATCAGCTGTGAGTCTAATAACTATCCTTCCCATGATCCTGGGTCCTTTAAGCGTAGTGTGAAGGTACTCAGCAGGTATGATTGTGTCAAGTATCGAGGGATGGTTGTCTCACTACTTGCTATTCTAATAGGACGGCACAGGTCAAACAGGTGTAGTGTGGTCATATTGCCGTGCCACGGTAACATAAACCCTAAGGTTTAAATACATGATCCAAAATAAAAATATGTACTTGTACAACTCAAACAAAACATGCTTAATTTTTTTATATCAAAGTTAAAGTATCATGTAGCGAGAGAAAATCTACAATGAACGCAACATTTCCCGAAACATCAAGTTTTAGGTCATTTTAGGATTCGCTCCATACAACACGTCGAAACCGGTTCAGCCGTTCTTATTTTGAAATAATAAACCCACAGAACACAAATGCCATGTGATTTACATCAATCACTATAGTATTCATTTTTTAGTCACGCCACACAAAATTTCAATAACAAAGCATGCATATATATTAAAAACAAGAGCCCAATTTATAACATTATTCCATCAATAAACTATATAAAAAAAATATTGAAATAAAACAAATTTTACGGATTTTATCGCGGAAGCTGTAAAGTTTAAAAAAGTCGGGACTAAAAAGTAAAAATAAACAGCGATAAAATCCGTAATATTTGTTATATTTCAATGTGTAATATTTGCCAATGAAGGCATCTCTTAACGGCTGAACCGATTTCGATAATTTTACTTTAGGATATATTTAAACTAAACGCGTTCACCGCTGACCATTGAAAAAGCAAAAACAAATCAATACTTACTTTGAGGTCTATTCATGCACACACAAAACACACAAAATCACATGCAATATAATAATTAACACATATTTTAATCGATCCACATAATCCACATAATTTATCCACAAGTCACTAAAAAGCAACGTTGTGGAAGTTGGCAGCGTATCAGCGCGAGTGGCGTACCTTGTCTTAAAAATAACTGAGAGATATACTCTGAAGGTTATACAAGTGTACGCCCCAACGTCAGCTCATCCTGATGACGAAGTAGAGGCCATGTACGAAGACATAGGGAAAGCTATGTCTCGTACCAAGGCTTCCTACAGCGTTGTAATGGGTGACTTCAATGCCAAAGTGGGAGTACAAGGACACGGCGAATCGAGGGTAGGATCATTCGGCTATGGGTGCAGGAATCACAGGGGGCAAATGCTAGTCAACTTTCTCGAGACCCGGGGGCTCTTTCTGATGAATTCCTTTTTCCAGAAGAAACCCCAAAGGAAGTGGACTTGGCGAAGCCCCAATAATGTCACCAGGAATGAGATCGACTTCATTATGACTGATAAGCGCCAAATATTCAGAGATGTCTCTGTGATCAGTAGGTTTAACACCGGTAGTGATCACCGACTTGTAAGAGGCACTCTGAATATAAAAGTTAAAATTGACCGAGCGCGCTTAATGAAGTCGACTCTCCGACCAACTTTGCCCCAAGTCGAGGTCGGCTGTGAAGCTTTCCAGCTAGAGCTACAGAACCGATTTGCCGTATTGGAAACTACGGCGGATATTGATGACGCCACTGACAGCCTGGTGCGGACTCTGCGTGAGGTGGGTAATAAATACTTTCGACCTCAGAACAATAGACGTAAGTCGAAGCTCTCAAGCGAGACTCTGGACCTTTTAAGGAAACGACGAGAGCTCGTAAAGGTCACACAATCTGAGCGTCAGGTACTTAACAAAGAGGTAAAGAAGCTAATACGGCGCGATATAAGACGCTCGAATACTCTGGACATTGAAAATGCTATTACGCAGAACAAGGGTACCAGAGTTTTCGCCAAGCCACTTACCTCTAGTTGTCACCTGACAAAGCTCAGAACATCACAGACCACCACCGTCACTTCCATGCCAGAGATACTCGCAGAGGTCGAAAGGTATTATGGGGACTTGTATACTCCAAAAACAAGTCCACCTGAGGCCCCGAGCGCGGATGATCCGCGTGCCAGACTAACTCGCCACCATACAGACGAGTTTCCCGACATCGACTTCGGCGAGATTAGAAGAGCCCTTGAACAGCTTCACAATAACAAAGCTGCAGGTGATGAAGGAGTAACTACAGAGCTGCTCAAGGCAGGCGGTATGCCAGTATTAACTGAGCTTGTAAAGCTGTTCAACTCCGTCATCTACACTGGTACAACACCGGCGGCATGGAGCAGGAGTGTGGTTGTTTTGTTCTTCAAGAAGGGAGATAACACCCTATTGAAGAACTACCGCCCTATATCACTCTTGAGCCATGTTTATAAGCTGTTTTCGAGGGTTATTTCGAATCGTCTTGCCCAAAGGTTCGATGACTTCCAACCGCCGGAGCAGGCTGGGTTTCGGAGAGGCTTTAGTACCGTAGACCACATACACACACTAAGGCAAATAATTCAGAAGACCGAGGAGTACAATGAACCTCTTTGCCTAGCGTTTGTGGACTACGAGAAAGCCTTCGACACCATCGAGACCTGGGCTGTTCTGGAGGCTATGCAGAGATGCCGCATTGACGACCGCTATGTCCAAGTGATGAGATGCCTGTATGAAGCCGCATCGATGACCGTCCAAGTACAAAAACAAAGCACAAAGCCAATCCAACTGCGACGTGGGGTAAGACAGGGAGACGTAATCTCTCCGAAACTGTTTACCAACGCGTTGGAAGACGCATTTAAGACGCTTGATTGGAAAGGACGGGGCATCAATATCAACGGCCAGTACATCTCTCACTTGCGATTTGCGGATGATATAGTCATCATGGCTGAAACTCTGCAGGATTTGGAAGACATGCTGAACAGCCTTAACTGTTCTTCAAAACGGATAGGTCTCGGGATGAACCTTGACAAGACGAAAGTCATGTTTAACGGTCACGTCCTCCCGAGACTCGTCGCCGTGGGTGATGCCATTCTCGAGGTTGTGCAAGAGTACGTATACTTGGGCCAAATAATCCAACTAGGCAAGCACAACTTCGAGAAAGAGGCAGATAGAAGAATTCGTTTGGGCTGGGCGGCATTCGGTAAACTACGTAACCTGTTTGAGTCGTCGATCCCTCAATGCTTAAAAACAAGAGTTTTTAACCAGTGCGTCCTACCCGTAATGACCTACGGGGCTGAAACGTGGACACTCACAAATGGACTGGTCCATAAATTTAAAGTCGCTCAGCGTGCTATGGAGCGGGCAATGCTTGGGGTTTCTCTGGTGGATAGAGTTCGAAATGAAGTCATCCGCCAGAGAACCAAAGTCATAGATATTGCTCGCAAAATTAGCACGCTAAAGTGGAAGTGGGCTGGTCACGTCTGCAGACGGACAGATGGCCGATGGGGCAGACATGTGTTGGAGTGGAGACCGCGTTTAGGCAAACGTAGTGTGGGACGCCCTGCTGCACGATGGACCGACGACTTGAAGAAGGTGGCGGGTAGCGGGTGGATGCGGGCTACCCAAGACCGGGATGGTTGGCGTTCACTTGGGGAGGCCTACGTCCAACAGTGGACGGCAACAGGCTGAGTATATATTTTAATCGAATATCAGCGATAGCTTAGGGAGGGGTCTGGACTGGCGAGACACAAGTAGCAGGGTCCAAACCAGCCATAAAGGCACACTTTACGAAGTTACGTCTGCAATAGTTTTTTTTTGTGCAACGATAGACAGACGAGCAGACGGGCCATCTGATGGTAAGTAGTCACCGCCGCCCATAGACTTCTGCAATACCAGGGCACAGCAAAGCCGCTGCCTACCGTTGCTAGATTGCTAGATAGCTTTAACAGGGAATATAGTGATCTTGATAAATCCGCGAAAGAATTTCAAAGGTAAGTATGACAGCCTCCGTGGCGCAGCAGGCGAGTAGCTGTGAAAGAGGGTGTGGATTCGATTCCCCAAGACAAACGTTTGTATTACAGATATTTCTTTCAGGTCTGGAGTTTCGTAGTTTTTGATACTCATGACACAGGTTTGACTTGTGAGGCCAGAAATATGTGTGTGACAGGTTTATATTTCTTTATGTAAAATGTTAAACCGTACTGGTGGATTAAAGCCTAATACCTCTCATTAGTAGAGGAGGCCCGTGCCCAGCAGTGGGACAGTGTAAAGGGCAGGTATTATTTCAACAAAAATTATATTGAGGTCGAAGAAATTCCTGATAACTTGAGATTAATCTAATTTTTTTTTATATATGGTTTCAAATAATGTAGATTTATGAAAATGGCTGAATTTATATAATTTGTATTTAACCTCTCGCGCCAGGCCCGGCCGAATATGGCCGCACCAAAGTGGGCAAGGGTAATTATCGCCTGCTTTGGTGCGGCCACTTTCAGCCGGAAATGAGATGTTATATTACTCATTGCTATTCACTTATGTACTAAAAAATAATGACATCTCCACATTCAACGTTTGTAAAAAAAAACTATCACCAGAGTACCTACGACGTGCTAAATATCAATAGCTTTTTGGAGACGCTTAGCTTTAAAAAGAGACGCAATGAACTCTTCAAATTGCACGCAAAGTTATCGCACTTGTTATTTGTTACTCGTTGAAGAGTAAAAAAACTTAACAATTTAATAGTCTCCTGTGTTTAATTAAAAACCTTTTACGGAAAAAGGAATCATTGATATAAATGAGGATTTGTTATTTTAATCATTGTTATGAGCAAAAAGTATGCGCGTAGTGGTAAATCTCACTATCTCTCTCACACGCCTGCAGCCTAATGACCATTCTGAGCGGTGACGTCACAAATCATATCGTATATTCTCTTTCTGTCATTTGATATCTACCCCTTCCACCAGATTTGAATGGCTTCTCACTTATTTTTGAACGGATTTATAAAATTCTCTCGGTATGGGTTTTAGGTAATTAAAATAATAAAGGATATCGTAAAAACAACTCTTTTAAAGTTTGTTGAATAGCAATTGTAACTGTAAGGTCGTAGTCCCTCGAATTTCTTGATACCCATGATACAAGTTTGACCTAATGTGGGGGTGTATTTACAAAATATCATAGTTTACTAAATTTAAATATCTCTAAATTCGTTTATTATTTATGAGATTTCAAAGATAAATTTTATTTTTTGCGTCGGATGAAATTTTGAATTCATTATGACTTATTATATATGTATATTGATTCAAACATTACTAAATTGAACGCAATATTACAAATACTTGAATAATTTATTTAAAAAATCGCATGCAATCATTCCATTCGTTTGCTACGCCCATAGTTGAAAAACCAGTTGACGTTTTCACCTGGTTTGCAGAAACGTCCACAGATCTATACGTTAATTTCCCGTTTTGTTAGCGTCTGTCGTTGATTGAACGACGTTGAATAAAACAGGTTGATAATTTCAACTAGTTTATCTGTGCGCCCGTTTTGTTCGCGTTTGTCGTTGATTCAACGACGTTAAATAAAACAGGTTGATAATTTCAACTAGTTTATCTGTGCGCCTGTTTTGTCGCGTCTGTCGATGATTCAACGACGTTGAATTAAACAGATTGATAAATTCAACTAGTTTATCTGTGCGCCGGTTTTGTTCGCATCTGTCGTTGATTCAACGACGTTGAATGAAACAGGTTGATAGATTCAACTAGTTTTGTAGTAAAGAGAAAACGGTTGACTCGTTAACAGTAGAAAAATAGTTTAAAAACGGTTCATTGATTCAACGCCCACTCCTACCGCCCATAGACTTCTGCAATGCCAGAGCACAGCAAAGCCGCTGCCTACCTACTTACCAACATTTTTAAACAAGCTTTTATTTAAGTGCGCTAAAAAGAAGAGAATAATGATTTAAAGAAGTAAGTAGTAGAATAAAAAGTACTTGTCAAAGATCTAACGGGTCTAAACACGATATGGCTGCTGTAAGCTATTGAGGAATTGAGTCAGCTGATGGCCCAGCAGCACCAGGCCCAGTTCATCATATAACATTGTCATCAGGCTTATACATGAATACCAACAGCCTATTCTCCCTACGAGAACTGGATCAAAATTCTGTTGTAAATTTTACCTTTTTTTGTTTTCTTTTTTTATCCTGGCACGGCAATTGACCGCACTGCACCTGATGGTAAGCGCAGTGCGGTCCAATTAGAGTAGCGAGAGACGATCTATCCCCCGCTACTCAACACAATCATGTCGGCCTGCTTCTTCACACTACGCCATGGGCAAGAAGGTGAAGAAGCGGTGGAGGGTCTAGTGTCAGAGTACTCAGAACATCGTACCCCAACTCTAGACCCCCCACAAAAACCGGATGTACACTGGCTGATCCCGGAACGCGACACACTTTCGTGTGCCACTATGGCGGGTTTTACACTAAACAAACATTGCAAGTTAAATAAAAGCTTGTTAAAAAAAACAATATCTATGTTTGCAAAGTATTATGCAGTTTTCAATATTATTATCTGGTATAGCTTGGCGTTTACACAATTTTTTTACTCCATTTAAAGGAGGATTTTACTTTCTCACTGCTAGAACTATACTTAAGCATAAAGATAGTTCAATTCATTTGTGCATACTATGTGAATTATAAACACACTGTGCATGTTAATACAGTGAATAGTAACCAAACCACGGTTTACAAGCACACACATGGTACCATCTTCACAAATGAGTTGACATATCCGTGGAAAATCAGAATTGTCATGCATCTTACCTTTTCCCAGGAACCCAGTACCACCAGTCAAAAACACACACTGATCTTTATAAAACTCTTGAATGTCAGTCTTTCCCGATTTACCCTTAGTCAATCTTCTCTTTTCTTCTTCTCTGGCGTCTTCTTTGTCTTCTTCTTTGTAGCAGTTGTCCAGATGGTTGGCTGAGATGAACTCGTGGTCTTCTGAGAAGTCCAGTATTGGTGCTGTGGGGTTCATTGCTTGGTTTTCGACGTCTGCTATGCGGACGGCTGTCTCTAACACCTGGAGAGGTTGTTTGTTAAATTAGTTAAAAAATATACCTGTCGAATACAAAATACTTCGACAGCCTCCGTGGTGCAGGCCGCGGGTTCGATTCCAGCCCCAAGACAAGCTGCACCCGGCACGCGTTGCAATGCCACGTTAAGTAAATTTTATTCAATGCGATTAAGGGTACATAAGTTGATGTTCTGCAGCGCCACCTAGAGAATGCTATTTTTTGGACCAATAACCTTCACAGGCATACGCACAACAACTCACCAAAGTTTCATCATAATCGGATGAATAGTTTAAGAGTCTATAGAGGACAAACATACTTACATTGATTTTATCTATACTATAATCCTATTAATATTATAAATGCGAAAGTTTGGATGGATGGATGTTTGTTACTCAATCACGCTACAACGGCTGGACGGATCTGGTTGAAATTTGGCACAGAGATAGATTATAGTCTGGAATAGCACATAGGCCACTTTTTATCCCAGAAAAATGCACGCATCCTATGGGATAGCAAAATATAGAAAGTTGTAATAGCTTAAGATGCTTCCATGGATTGTATAAGTTTCCTTCAAAAAATAACCTCCACGCGGGCGGAGCCGCGAGCAACATCTAGTAATATTATAAAGAGGAAAGATTTGTATTTAAGTATGTTGGTAACGAATTGGCTCAAAAAATACTGGACCGATTTTAAAAATTCTTTCACCATTTAAATGCTACAATATCACTGATTAATAAAGGCTACATAATAAACTCATTTGCAAAAAAACGGGCACCTAAGCAATGAACCATTTCAAATGTTACTATTGGTTTGTTTGATAATTATAGGTAGTTTTACTTTCACAATTTTGTAAATTAATAAGCAAATAATCGTTTTCGTCAGTATTATCATAACATTTTGATAAAATTTATGGGTTTTAATGCTAAAGTTCCCTAGTAGTGTATGCTCGCTAGTAGTGCATATGCTCGTGAAGTAAAAGTTAACAAAGATTTTTGTTTGTTTTTTCTTTAATAAAGTAAAAGCAGATAAATGTTTAGTATCGAGTGTGACCCCCTCTAGCTGAAATCACAGCTTGAATTCGTCTGGGTATGCTAGCGAGGAAATCCCGGATACTTGCTTGCGGAATACGTTCCCACTCCGCGGTAATCACATTCTTCAGCTCTCTGATGGTCTGCGGAGCCGGTTGTACTGATCGCACGCGTTTTTTCAGAACGTCCCAGACATGCTCTATAGGATTGAGGTCGGGACTTCGAGCTGGCCAATCCAAACGACGAATGCCGACCTCTTGCACATACGCTTCCACATCGCCAGACCGGTGGGCGCGAGCGTTGTCGTCCATAAAAATTGAGTCTTCGCCTAAAGCAGCCAATGCGGGTTGTGCATGAGGAATTAGAACCTCCGTTATGTATCGATGTCCAGTCAGTGAGCCGTTTTCAATGAAGACTAACTCTGTACGATCCATTGAATTTATTCCTGCCCAAAACATAACAGAGCCCCCACCATAAGGTGTGATTTCTTCAAAACAAGCCTCTGCAAAGCGTTCTCCTCGTCTTCGTAGCACTCGCCGACGTCGATCTTCACCGAACAGAGATATCCTGGCTTCATCGGAGAACAATACCCTATTCCAGTCTTCTTGAGTCCATGACTCACAATTTCGAGCAAACCTAAGCCTGGCAACTCTGTGCTCACGGAGTAACTTAGGGCCGCAGGCCGGGCGATGACTGCGTATATTGGCCGCGAGAAGCCTCCTCCTGACCGTCCATAGACTAATATGCACATTTCTTACTTCTTCGAGGTTGTTCTTAAGGTCCACATACGAAGACTTGCGATTTCTCAATGCGCGACTCACAAGAAAACGATCATCCCGTGGTTGGGTACATGGTTTTCTTCCAGAACCAGGCCTTCTCTCGACGGAACCGGTGTCTTGATACCGCTGCCAGGTCCTTTGAACCGTCGAGCGACTCACACTTAGCCTCTGAGCCACGAAGCATTGGCTGCAACCCTCTTCGAGCAGCGCAATAATTTTGGTAGCTTTTACCACTTTCTCTAACATTATTGAGACAGCTAAACAGCAATAAATGAAGCTTTGACAATTAAGAATATGAAATAAATTCATAAAAATTTACTAAAAGTTATGAAAACCGATATTATCTTTTGGAACTTCGCACCAAAAATGTAGGATAAAAAGTGGTTTTCTGTAAAAACGAGCATCAAACGAAAATTTGAATTTAGAACGTACAGTTTTAAACACCACGGCATTTTTAAAACCGGCCAGTAACATGTACAAATGATTGAAATCATTTTGGTACCGTATTTTTTTAAAGAAGAATTAAAATCAAAACCGCCCGTTTTTTTTGCAAATGAGTGTATTAAGATTTTATATCTTTTCCTTCAAAAATAACTACCACGCGGGCGAAGCCGCGAGCAAAAGCTAGTTTATTATAGATTGAGAACCATATATTTTTGGAATCGATATTAATACTGTGAACACGTGTTTATTTGCATGGTTATTATGGAATAATATAAAAAAAGTGTTTGCATTCACCAAAGCGGAATCAAAGAATGTCAATTGAAGACATGTTTTATGTCTAATAAAAATTTAATAAATTCAGTTATTTTCCGTGATCTATACTAGTTTAGCAAGACTAGATCGACTTTAGGCGGTAGTGTTACGTAACCAGGTTTTTGACAGAAATAACGGAATTTGTTCGTACTTTGGCACAGAACTTAGGTCAACTGCTTTGCGGGATTCTTATTATTAATTTTTTTATACTTTTAGTTGTATAAATGTATAAAATTATAGGTTAAGATATGAAGGAATGACATATCCATGTTGGATAAAAGTCCCTAAATTATATAAAGAGAAAAAAAACTTAGGTCAAAGCGTGGACAGGTCTAGCCAAACTTAGTAAGAAGGTATGTGGTGCCTAATAAAGAGCCAACGGCAATAAAAACATGATTCCATTATGACATCCCATTCCAAAACTATTGGGTGAAGCTTATCGGTACCTCCCACACATAAAGTCGTATGCAACTTAAAAAAAACATATTTTTGGCTCAAAATTATAAGAAATATCAGATTCACATATTTCTGAAACAATTTTTTTTTCATATTTTTTATGTTAAACTCATGTAACACGCCGTAACTTAATATGCCAGTTTCGTCCCCAACCATAAACTGACAAGTTGCTAAATTATATATTTCTCTACGAATATACGGTTTCTGTCGAGGGTCTAGAGTTGGGGTACGATGTTTGGCCGTGTTGCGACCTTCTGAGTACTCCGACACTAGTCCCTCGACCCCTTCTTCTTCTGCCCATGGCGTAGTGTGAAGAAGCAGGCCGGCATGATTGTGTTGAGTAGTGGGGGATAGATTGTCTCTCGCTACTGGATACCCTAATTGGAGTGCACTGCGCTTACCATCAGGTGCAGTGTGGTCACTTTGCCGTGCCAGAATAAAAAAATAAATAAAAAAAACGTAGTTTTGGCGTCTGTGCGTATAATATACTACAGCATTAAAATCAAAAAGAAATCGCTATAGGGTAGTTGACAGTAAGTGAAAAACTTATAGAATTTTGTCTTTTATAATAGATTCTAGCCTAAAAATATCGAAAATTAAGCCAATTGGTAATTTATATGTGATTATTTAACATTTTCAAGAAACAAATAAGTAAAAATATAGCATTTTGTCACGTGACATGAAACACCCATCTGTCATACATGACGTCACCGATCGAAACATATATGAAAACACTGAGCCAAACTTCTATTAAATCCAAACAGGAACCTTTTTTTGTTAAAATTAAAATAAAACCATGGTTCCGCTTTGCTTATTATTGACACGATAAAAGATTTTAGAAGTGATCTAAACCGACGTGAATCCAAGATTAAAGTAGACGAAGCGAAAGTGTGCCTCCGTGGAAAGTGGAAATATAGTCTTTGTCTACTCCTACAGGATAATATCGTCAGTTGGCGGACTATTTGATTTAAGATTTTTTTTTGTTGTATTGATTTATATACATATTCGGAATCAGCAAATGTTTTCTACATCTTTGGCTTGTTTCAAAATATCGCAAAAATGTCGCTTAACTTAAATAGGCCAACCATCAATATAGTTTCAGCCTTTTTTTTCACGAGGAATCCATTTGCGGATCTTCCAAGGAAGTATGTCGGAGTCACCAGCCTAGACCGCCTTACCGACTAAACCCCGCGATGTTCCACTCTCTCCTTTATGTCGAAAGCCGCGGGGTACGCAATTGCAAACAGCCGCAACTTCTGCAGGAGTCGGCCCTTAGGACGTCGAGGGCATACTTTTCCCAGCGGCAAAAAAAAAGGAGTCTGCCCTTATACAGGGCCAATCACGGTCTGAGGAATAGACGGAGCACTGGAATTGCGTGTCTAAGGCCTTTACTTGCATGGTGACGGGCCGGTCTGAGCAACCGTCACCTGCAGGCCAGTTTATGGAGGCCAGCGATTATCGTATAGTCCGGTCCCTTTCCCTCTCGGCTGCTTCTTTTGCGGACATGACGTGCTCACAAAATGAAGATATAGTGTCTGCCTACTTCTATGGGATAATATGACGTATTGTCATTGTATCCCTGCCTACCAGCCCTTGACGGTGGTTTCAAAGTTTATACGCTGTTAACCATAATTATACATTCCGTATGGAGAATTTCCATCTGTGTTATGACCTGTCATAAGTGCCTTTTATATGCCTACATGATTAATAAAGATTTTATTTTTTATTTTTGTGATATAAAAAAGGTATTTACTTCTAAATTGTCCTGTAACTCCTTGCTTAAATTCCTGACGTGCTCCAACTCCCGAAGCTGCTTCTCTGTCGGCTTCCCGTAGACGTCTATGTCAATCTTCTCCCCTCTTCTCTGCGCTTCTACCCACTTCTCCATTTTCTCTGATGTGATACTCGTGTCGAGCAACGGTGACACCTCTGACGAGTGGTTCATATTTCTGTAAATAATAATGTAGTTTAAATAAATATGCCCACACATTTGAAGTTTTAGGGAAATAACAGATGTAAATATTGTTACAGCCTCCGTGGCCTAGGTGTGTGAAGGCCGTGGCTTTGTTTCCCGTATCGATACAAATATTTGATGGGGGTCTGGGTGTTGTGGGACCGAAAGTTTGAATTTTATGAATCCGAACAGAAATAAGTAAATTAGATGTCATAAATCTGCTGGAAGGGGTAATTGTCAACATATACATATACACTCACGCCTGTAATCCCCGAAGGGGTAGGCAGAGGTGTAACCAGTACATCCACTTTTCGCCGAATTTCGGTCCCATAATGTGATAGGGGGCGAGCCTATCGCCACACCGGGCACCATTCCAGATTCCGGGTTAATACTGAGTATTTCTAGGTAGAAAAACCCAAAATCACTTTACCCGACCCGAGGATCGAACCCGAGACCTCAGCACAGCTGTCGTAACGCATGCGCAATTACAACTGCGCCATCGAGGCAGTCAAAGTAATTGTCAAATGACAGTAAAAATATTTATGATATGAGCCGTGACGTCATGTCTCAGAATGGCCGTTGTGCGAGGGAGATAGTGAGATGTTACCACTACGCACACATTTTTCCTCATACCGATATTTAAAATAAATAGTATGAATTTATTTTACAAAGCAATTTTGCTACTGTTTTCGCAAAAGAATTTCTTTTGCGTATTATATTTGGTTGCATATAGAATAATGTACAAAATTAAACACAGGACTACCCTACTGCATACACGGTACGACTGCTGTGCTGAGGTCTCGGGACGGTTTAACGTGATATTGGGGTTTTATATTATGAAATACTAAGTATCAGTTTGGAGTCTGGATTTAGTGATAGACCTAATCATGGGATGATAATAAATTCGGTGAAATGTGAGTATACTGGTTAAATTGTAATAGTGCTGCTGTTGATGGTGGAAGGATATTTATATCCGTCCGGATAGCGACCACCGTACACAGGGTGTAACCCGCCATAGTGGCACGCGCAAGTGTGTCGCGTTCTGGGGTCAGCTAGTGAACATCCGGTTTTTGTCGGGGGTCTAGAGTTAGGGTACGATGTTTGGCCGTGTTGTGGCCTTCTAAGTACTCTGACATTTGACCCTCGACCGCATCTTCACCTCCCTGCCCATGGCGTAGTGTGAAGAAGCTACACAAGTAAGCCGGCATGATTGTATTGAGTAGCGAGGGATACATTGCCTCTCACTACTTGATACACTAACTGGGCGGCACTGCGCCTACCATCATGTGTAGTGTGGTCACTTTGCCGTGCCTTGATAAAAAAAACCTCTAATGGGGATTACAGACGTGAGTGTATTTGTCATAATATTGCAAAAGTATATTTTTATATGTAAATAACTGCAATTTCTAACATGCAGAAACATTTAGAAAGTAGTTTGAATGATTTATCTGTCTGAGTAAAATGTATTTGCAATTGGCCTCCAAAAACAAAGGCTAAAGGTGAAAAAAGTTATTCTTATGCCACACCAGTTTCTGGGTGCTCTACTTAGACCAAGGCATTTCCGAAGCACCAGTAGACTTTAATATTAACCTGACATGCATAATGTGACCCCAGTGGCATAGTTTTGCTAAATAAATGATACCATTTGATAGGGTTTCAAAAATGGCTATTTGCTTTTCTATTTTCACAACAGAACTAGGCGTGAACTTACAGAACCACAGCTTCGTGGTGTCTACCACTCCGATCCGAACCAAGAGGTTCGCAAATTCGTATCTTTACCGCACCATCAAGCTGTGGATTGTGGAATAGTTTGAGAGCTACCGCTTTCTATGATTCTAGGTCCTTTAAGCGTGCCCAACACACGTTGGAGGAGTGCCCAGCCTGGGACGAAGAGCGCAGCGCTCTCAGAGCAGTCGTCGGAGGAGACCTCTGGCTGCCGGCCGTGGTGTCGTCCATGGTCGCCAGCCGGAGGTCCTGGCGTGCGGTGGCCCACTTCTGCGAGAGCGTCATCTCGCAGAAGGAGAGTGCCGAGAGGGATCGGGAACGAAATGATCCCTCGCGCCGCCAGAGAAGACGTAGGAGGCGCCGGGTGGACGACTGACCGGCGTCTCCCGCCCTGTGGAACGGGGGCGTTTGAATTCCACCACGGTAACCCCTGCCTGTCGTACGAGGTGACTAATTGGGGCCATCGGGGGTCGCGGGCTCGCAGCGGGGGGCTGTCAGCCCGAATCGATGCATTCACAGTTTCGGAGCATCGTGCGACCCCGAGATGGATGGCAGCGCGTGTGGTAAGGCCTCGTTCGCTGTCGTTGTTCGGTGCGCGGGGGCTCCTAAGCCCTCCCATGGAGATGGGCTGCTACGCAGCACCGCGCAGGGGCGGTTCCAGCAGCAATTCTAGCACTCCTTAGAATACCCCGGGATCGCTCCGTAAGCGCCGAAGAAGGCCACCGCGGGGTTTTAGCTGGTAGTGTCGGGTGGGGTGTACATAGGGGGTAGGGACTCGGCCCAGCGGCTGCTCGGATAGCCATCATCCGGGCGAGGGGGATGCTGGGTCGTAAGACCGGCTAGTCCAGCATAACCGTTTTATTCTTATTCCGCTTCCCCCCGAAGCGGGCGGTAGTAATAAAAGGCTTTCCCCGCGACAAAAAAAAAAAAAGGTCCTTTAAGCGTAGTGTGAAGAAACTACCCAGATATGATTGTGTCGAGTAGCGAGAGATAGGAGTGAGCGTTGAATCAACGAACCGTTTTTTAAAACTGATTTTCTACTGTTATCGAGTCAACTGTTTTCTCTTTATCTTTACTGTTTCATTCAACGTCGTTGAATCAAAGACATCGACAGACGCGAACAAAACTTAAACTAAAATCGTTTACTAATTGTATGACCAAATATTGTTAACCGGTGTGAAACAACGCTAGAGTTTCTTGGCTGTTCTTCTCTAGCGAAACTGCATTCCGAACTGGCGGTAGAGTAAAAAATTGACTGAATCTAAATGATGTATAACATTTCATCGATTCAATATATATTTGATTTTGATTTTGAAACGGGCGCACAGATAAACTAGTTGAAATTATCAACGTGTTTCATTCAACGTCGTTGAATCAACGACAGACGCTAACAAAACGGGAAATTAACGTATAGACCTGTGGACGTTTCTGCAAACCAGTTAAAAACGTCAACTGGCATTTCACCTAGTTGACCGTTTATAGGAAACGGTTTCATTTCGGTAACACAAAAACCGTCAACGACCCACCTCTAGCGGGATAGTTGTCTCATGCTACTTGTAAGCGACACTGCGCTTACCAGGTGCTGTGCAGGTACCATGGTATTTTTAAAGTACCACATACAATCCTTACCTAATATTCTTTTCTAGTATCCTTTGTAATCCTTACATTGATAGTTACAGCAATATAAATTCATGTATACTAGTGATCGTCCAGAGGTCGGAATTCGACCATCTTACTAATGTTATAAATGCGAATGTTTGGATGGATGTTTGTTACTTAATCACGCCAGAACGACACAACGGATCTGGTTGAAATTACAGAGGTAGATTATACTCTGAAATAGCACATAGGCAATTTTTTATTCTGAAAAAAATGACGATTCCCGCGGATTATTTTTTGTTTTTCACAGAGCAAGGGATCGTTTTTTTGTATAGTGGTAGTTTAGATATCAGAAAATGACATAGGTTATCGTTTATCCCGGAAAAATGCACGGTTCCTATGGGATAATAAAATAAAGACCACTGTCTCACAGAAAACCAACGTAAAGTGACAGTTTACTGTCGCGTTTCGTATGGTAAGTGAGATAACCTGAGGCCCAGATTCCCCCTCCCCTTCCCTTATCCCTATTCCTGTCCTTTAAGGCCAACAACGCATACATAATACTTTCGGTATTGTGGATGTTCATGGGCGGTGGAGATCACTTAACATCAGGTGACCCACTGGCTCGTTTGTCGGACTATACTATAAAAAAAATAAAAAAAAAAAACATTTTCCCCATACCAAAAGTGCCCAACGTTCCCAAAAAAGTTTTCACTTTAAAAACTACGGGCAGTCCGCACTCACTGTGCTATCGCTTCTATTACTAAAAGTAGGTTATAATCAAGTATCGGCCAAGTCAATCGATTTTTAATTAAAAATTCTATTAACATAAAAACCATTGGCACATAATATAGATTGGTAATAATTTATGCGCAGTTAAATGTTTTTTTGCAAGATACCTATTAAATGATGATCTATCTGTCAATTCTGGTGCTCCTGGTGTTGCAAGCGACCGTACGGTCACCGCTTCCTATCATGGAGGCCGTAAGATGGTTTGCCACGATCGTGGTATAAAAAAAAACCAGCGGTCGACTGCGATCTCCAATATCTAGAATATGTATATAACCATTGCCATATATATAAAACTCAATGTCGCAAAAAAATATCAAATAGCCCGCCAACCGCCCGATATTATTCTTCTGTATGTTTGTCACTCAACTCTTAAACGGCTGGACCGATTTGGATAAAATCCTGTGTATATTTCAATGGGTTTGAAACCACAATTGGACTCGGAAGGTGGCGTTGCTGTCGGTGCGGGGGTCTTTTCCGGGCAGGATGACGTCTGCCGAGCCCGCTAGTTTACATATAAGAATGTAAATATAATTAGTTATATACATTAATCATTTTTTTTTATTGCATAGTCCGACAAACGAGCCAGTGGGTCACCTGATGTTAAGTGATCTCCACCGCCCATGAACATCCACAATACCGAAAGTATCATGTATGCGCTGTCGGCCTTGAAGGACAGGAATAGGGAATAGGGAAGGGAAGGGGGAATTTGGACCTCCGGATATCTCACTTACCATACAAAACGCGACAGTAAACTGTCACTTTACGTTGGTTTTCTGTGAGACAGTGGTACTACCCCGGTCGAGCCGGCCCATTCATGCTGTAGACAAATATGTCTACAGAGTGGCTACACCACTTACATATTAATGTATACAAATTGTTGTTAACACCTAATAGTAATTGTTATTTTGACAGCCTCCATGGCGCAGCGGGCGAGTAGTCTGCTGTGAAACGAGAGGCCCTGGATTCGATTCAAACAACAAGACAGATGTTTGTGTGACAGACTGATGTTTGTTTCGGTTGTCCCTCGTATTTATACCCACGATACAAGTTTAGATATATTATGTTTATGTTATGTATGTATATGTAGTTATCTGTCAAATACATCAGTGCGTTGTTAACCATCCAGCGTTTCACTTGTCTCTGCGCAATTATCCAACAGTTTATATTATATTCCAAGATAAAGCCTGTTGTTGAATTAAGTTAAAAGTTGACTACAATCTTCAACTTTGAGGCAGCATTCTTGAGTTTCTCACGGTTGACATTTCCGGAGGCTTTAACATGACTTTCCCTAGCCTCAATTAACTTTTTAACGGTTAGCTATTTTGTGAAGATCACATTTTTTTAATCATTCATATTGTCTGCCTCGGTGTGATTGCACATGCGTTATGGCTGCTGTGCTGAGATCTTGGGTTCGATTCCCAGGTCGGGTAAAGTGATATTGGGTTTTTCTATTTAGAAATACTCAATATCAGTCCGGAGTGTGGAATCGTGCACGGTATGGCTCGCCCCCTATCACATTATGGGACCGTAATAAATTCGGCGAAAAGTGGGTGTACTAGTTTGTATTTATACCGTGCCTTACATTACCGATATATTAGCCTTAGAGCCTTACCTTTGAGCTTAGTTATTGTGCTGTCATTCAAACCAATTGAATTTATTTACATACATACATGCTGATGGACTGTATGTTTGATTACAGCTACTACTACGAAAGATTTTTATTATTTTTCTATTCTGGCACGCCAACGTGCCCACACTGCACCTGATGTTAATCGCAGTGCTGTTCAATTAGTGTATCGAGTAGCGAGAGACAATCTATCCCTCGCTACTCAACACAATCATGTCGGCCTGCTTCTTCACACTACGCCATGGTCAAGAAGGTGAAGAAGCGGTGGAGCTAGTACCAGAGTACTCAGAAGGCCGCAAAACCACGTTCTTATATGTACGTCGTTATTATTACGACATACATATCTCGCCTGTAACCCCCGAAGGGGTAGGCGGAGGTGTAACCAGTACACCCTTGTACACCACCTTGTACACCAGTACAAGCACTTTTCACCGAATTTATTACGGTCCCATAATGGGGCGAGCCTATCGCCATACCGGGATTCCGAGCTGATATTGAGTATCTCTAAATATAAATAAATACAACCAACACAAACATTTGTCTCAGTGCGGGAACCCACGGCCTCTCGTTTCACAGCCGTCTGCTCGCCCGATGCGCCACGGAGGCTATCACCATGTCAAATAAAAAACCCAACAGCACTTTACCCGAACCGGGGATCGAACCAGGGACCTCAGCACAGCAGTCGTATAGCATGCGCAATTACAACTGCGCCACCGAGGCAGTCCGAAAATATAAGTGTTGTGTTGTATTAGAGTGGTTTAACTGGTTGCAAGTTGCAACCGGTTACGCGGTAAATATATTTTCACGGATAATCGAATTTATTATTATAATAATCAAAAGAACTGGAAAACTTAAATTGATTTATTATTCTAATCTAACCAATTATGAATCGGTCCAATAATAAATAAATAACACACAACAGTCACACACATAGCCCGAACCCACACTAAGATACGAGTCTTGTGTTGTGGGTATCAACTACGAGAGACGCACGATCTCACAACACCCAGACCCCGGACACAAATATATGTCTGTCACACAAACATTTGTCCCGGTGTGGGAATCGAACCCACGGCCTCTCGTTTCACAGCCGGCTACTCGACAACTGCGCCATGGAGGCTGTCAAATCATCAATCAGCATTCGTTTAGTACACATATAAAATCAAAAGGCAATATTTAAATCGATAACATAGCTAAGAAAAATAAAGAATGAATATAAATACATACATACATATACACTCACGCCCATATCCCATGGGGGTAGGCAGAGACTATTGACTGCCACAAGCTACGATCCTGACACACTCCTTTCGCCTCTTCCACAGTCATACATCTTCTCATACATTTTCGACGGTTGGAGGTACTTCTGATTTGCCCTTTTAGGAGAAGATCGTTTATTTGATTGCAATAAGTTCTCCTTGGGCGCCCTCTACCGACTCTTCCAGTCACTTTCGCACGATAAATACCTTTCGTAAATCGCCTTTCATCCATCCTCTCCATATGAATATAAATGTTTACTGTTATTATAAAAAAGTCGAAAATGTTATCTCAAATAATTTTTCTTCTTAGTAAACTAAGCCACCTGAAGCTTGGGGCAAAATTAAAATAGAAATTTGAAAGCTATATTTGATGTTCTATCACGAAATACTCAGTATCAACCCGGTCTGGAATAGGGTTGTCAACACGTTTTTTATTATTTTTAACCGACTTCAAAAAAGGAGGAGGTTAACAATTCGTCGGAATCTTTTTTATTTTTTTTTTATGTATGTTACCTAATTACTCGAAGACGCTGGACCGATTCGAGAAATTATATTTTTGTTTAAAAGGGTATACTTCCCAGGTGGTTCCATTGGCACCAAGTCAGGATCTGATGATGGGATCTCAGAAAAATCAAGGGCAACCCTCAAATTTTATAGTGACGCATAATAGTAAAACGCATATCGTTTTATATTGAAGTCGGTGTACTTTTTATCAATTAAAAAACTTTTACTTATAATCAACAAGTTACATTAATTAAAACATATTATCAAAAGAATTTTATGGATCCGAACAGAAATAATTAAATGAGACGCCATTTAAATTAGCTGGAAGGAGTAATTGTCAAATGGCAGTAAAAGGATGCATGATATGAGCCCTGACGTCACCTCTCAGAATAGCCATTACAGTGCCGTTGTGCGAGGGAGATAGTGAGATGCGTCCACTACGCACCTATTTTTGCTCATACCAATATTTTAAATAAATATTGTGATTTGTGACTTCATTTTTCATTTTTAGCTTCTGTTTTGGCAAAAGAGTTTCTTTTGGGTATAATATTCGGAATTGAGCCCGGTATGGCGATAGGCTCGCCCCTATGAAAATGAGTGTACTGGTTACACCTCTGTCTACTCCTTCGGGGATTACAGGCGTGAGTGTATATGTGTATAGTAAATTAAAAACAGGAAACTATGTGGCACTATTATCCATTCATGCTGTAAAGATTTTTATTGACCATTCAGAATTTTATTGTCAGATCGTTTATGTATTTTTAGTACACAGCACAAAAAGGTTAGGAAAATAAAATTATATTTTGAAACATATAAAAAAGGTTCTTAATTTACCGTAATATTTCATGCATGTACCTTAAATAAATATTTTACATGTTAAACAATATTTAGATTCAGTTAATGTTATTTACAGTTTTCCTAGAGAAGGGGCGATAAACTCTAGTGTTGTTCTTTTCTAAAACTTCTTTATTTTTGCACTACGCTAATTAAAATACAATATATTAATGAATGAAATTACAAATAGTTTATTCATGTAAGCAATAACATAACTTTTATGACAAGTTAGTATATTAAAAAAGAAATATGGCAGAAATCATATCAACTTATGTATACATAACATTTGTAGTGTAATTTTAGCGAGTTTATTTTACATTTAAACATTTAGTAATTATTAAAACTAAGGTAGTTATGGATGGAGACGATAGATGGCGGGGCACTCTGCTGATGCAGCCTTTTTGATCCGAAGGAGTTATAGTATGTAATGTTTAAAAAAATAAAGAGCAAGGATTTCAAAAATAGAATGTCATGAAAAGAAAACCAGAGCCTGTGGCTTGACATGAAAAATGGAGGGAAACGTTGTTATATCACGAAAATAGAATATTGTTCTAATTTTTGTTTGAATTAGTATCTCACAATAGCATCATCAACACACCAGCAATTTGTTTATTTATTTAAAATGTATTTATATTTATCCTTTTCATTATTATTATTTGATAGGATTAGAGTAGCTCGATGTATGTTAAGCTAATACAACGACTATAGAAGTTAATTCAGTCCTTACGAGCCGCACCCTTTCACGAATGTGTCAGACATCGGCGTCCTCATCTTAAACTTTGACTCGGCACGTGGTATACCAAAGGTAGGTATAACATAATTGTGGTTTTAACGAGCTGTATGTAGACGCGCTTTCTCTGTGACTTGAAAAGACATATACATTCGTGAAATCGAGATATTTTGGGCGCCGAAGACATATACATGCCAGTAATCAAAAAGTATTTTTTTAATTTGTTCCTATAAGTGTTTACTGAGGAAGATATAAGTATTGTATTAAGAAATTGGACACCACATTGTTGGGACTGGTTTCATTCAGAGCGCGATAGATCAAACCGTAGACAACATTTGTTCTCAGTACCTGCAGCTACGATTAATGTAGCACATAATAGTCCGTTATGTCGTATGTGTAATTGTTACAATGATAACTGCAATGAGTTAGATATATTCCACCAAAGTATTTGCCACTTTAAAGCCAACATTAAAATTTTAAAACTTCTGCAAATCTTCTTTGCAGCTTTATCATTTTAATTGAATAAAGTCAAGTCTTTTGATCTTATCCCATCCTCTCCCTTCCATACCAGAACCACGCGTACTGGCTTGCGGAGCCACAGCTTCGTGGTGTCTACTACCCCGGCCCGAACCAAGAGGTTCGCAAATTCGTATTTTTGCCGCACCATCAAGCTGTGTTACCGTGTTCCCTCCCTCCTATGATCCTGGGTCCTTTAGGCGTAACGTAAAGAAGCTAAACAGCAGGCCGGCATGATTGTGTTGAGTAGCGGGAGATAGACTGTCTCTCGCTACTTGATACTCTATCTGGACGGCACTGCGCTTACCATCAGGTGCAGTGTGGTCACTTTGCCGCGCCAGAATAAAAAAAAAGTCATCATTTGAATGTTGTGCGCGGATTTTATCGGTGTATAAATATAAAAATGTTATAATGTATATTAGATAATTAAGTATATTTATACATTGTTTCTGTGCCTAATATGTCGGGACTATATGTGTGACTGTTGGGTGAAAATCAAAAAACAAAACAAAATGCATTTCAAATGAAATTGTATAAAGCAAAAGCAACAACAAATTAATTCACGTTCTCAGGTTACAATGGTAGGTTATAAAGGTTACGAACCGCATATTAATGTAATTAAAATTCTCAGGTCAAAAGTTACATGCGGTATCATTATCCGACAACATAGTATTTTAAAAACAATGTAGGGTTGCTAACCGTAAAATTCACACTTAGTAATTATTTGTAAAAATAAATAATACCAGCCCTGTATTAAACATTGTCCCACTACTGGGCACGGGCCTCCTCTACTAATGAGAGGGGTTAGGCCTTAGTCCACCACGCTGGCCTAATGCGGATTGGTAGACTTCACATACCTCCGAAATTCTTATGAGAATTCTCAGGTATGCAGGTTTCCTCACGATGTTTTCCTTCACCGTTAAAGCAAGCGATAATTAACATTTAATACACACATAACTTTAGAAAAGTCAAAGGTGTATGAACTTGGGATTCGAACATACGACTTTCGTCTTGGCAGTGCGTGCCGCAACCAACTAGGCTATCGCTGCATCAATTTTTTGTATCTATTATAAAATTTTACAGCTCATAGTTCAATATCCATCTTCGGCAGCCTAAATATATGATACCAGCTCTATATTAAACATGTCCCACTGCTGGGCACGGGATTCTAATAAGAGGGGTCAAGCCTCAGTCTGGTATGCGGGTTCATCGGGCTGCTAAAATACTAAGTATGTTGTAAGTTGTAAGTATGCGGGTTCCAACATTTGAAACATTGGGCCCAATGGAATGGGCTCAATGTTTCAAACATTGTCTTATTCTTTGACATCTTTAATATTCAAAGTAAACCGTACGGATAAAGACGTAGTTACGCCTAATAATGTTTTAAAATTCTGCAATGCCAGGGCACAGCAAAGCCGCTGCATACTGATAAATGTATACAATATATTGATATTTTGATACCCTCAAAACTATAATATACACAAATTATTAGCGCATTAGAAGCAGACGTAGCGACAGCCTAGTTCGGAGTCTTTATTAATGTGACGTTTTATTTATTGTTTATTATCACTGGCTTTTAACATTGAAGAAACGTGTTTAATCTTTTATAATCTTTATTGTTTATTTTAATTATTTAATATTTAGGATATTGTGGATTTAGATAGATGGCGGGGCACTCGGCTGATTGAGCCTTTTTGAACCAAAAGACTGGCTGGTTATATATTGTTATTTTAAATAGAGAATGCTGTAAGAGAAAGACGGCCTTGTGGTCAGTGATTTCGAAGACTAGACTGTATGGCTGTGCCCTTTGCCTTTCCGAAAGTAAAAAATGATATATCATTATGTAGGCGGGTGGCTTGGTATTATAAACTTGGAGAGGCGTTCTATAATTATAAAAAAGTGATAGGCGTTCATTGGGTCTACCGACAGAAGTGAAACTTCAATCTTTGTAATTACTGTGTCCCTTTTTAAAACAGCTTCCATGAAGTAGTAACTTTTGTTGTCTATGATTGGTGATGATTGGTTGTCAATAATTATAGAACTTCATAAGCGTGATTTATCTTTTTTAACTGTCCCAATGTACATCAGTCTTTATATGACATCCTTCCTATGGATATTCCGCGTCCCACATACATGAAAACTCTTCTAACACTTACGTTTTCGGCATTTGTTTACTTTTTAGGTAAGTTTATAGATAAGAACAAAATTAAATTATAACTTTTCCGTATTTTTTTCCCGTATATATTTTACTTATTTTACTTTTAAGTCTTGTGATGTGCTATTGATATGATCTCTATTCTTCAAATCATCTTGGTTGTCAAACAGCCTCAACAATACTTTACTATCTTTACTAGTGTCCATACTTCGTGTAATTTACCTCGATTCGAACATTTGTTAATTTTATTACGTGACATTGGCAAAATTGTGGAATCGTTCTTCCGTAAAAACCATTGAAACAAGGAGTAGCGTGCTTATGTCAAAAGTAAAATAATCTGAGCGTGATGGTCCCGCTTCAGTGCTTATTCCCATCCCAAAAGTGCCCAACGTACCTAAAAAAGTTTTCACTTCAAAAATACAAAGAATATTGCTAATGGTACTTGTTTAAATTTGAATATACCTAACACGTGCATACCTGAACTCTGGTAAGAATTTCAAAGGTATGAGAAGTCAACTGCAACCCGCGTCACATATTATGTATTCAATTTGGCATGATAAGTAGTTTAGTATATAAATAAACGTGTAATAAATGCGGAATTCCGCATATGCAACCTTCATTACCTCATTATGGTAAATATAAAATCGCAACTATCAATCAACAATCGAAAATAAGAGACGCTATTCAAAAACGAGTTTTCTGTCTCCATAATTAAATTGATACGTGAAAGGAAAACTTTGTACCCCTTCTTAAACATATTGCGCTGTGTTCTATAATTCTATATTTAAAATACATATTATTACTATTTAACATAAACACCACATTAAAACCTATGTTCAGGTAAATCATAAATTGGCAACACGAATTGACTTCCTGGTTTTTGAAATGTTACGATTGGACTTATGAGTGCACATATTACATTATATGATTACCCTTTAAACTTTAAAAAAAGCTCATTAGCTTTTACTAAAGTTTAAGTGGTTTACTGGGTTTAATGTTGTAAATTGTTCGATATTCAATTGAATATAATACGCAAAAGAAACCCTATCGTGAAAACAGAATCAAAATTGCGTGAAAAATGAGTTCACAATATCTATTTTAATTATTGGTATGAGAAAAATGTGTGCGGAGTGGAAACATCTCCCACTCACTATCTCCCTCGCACAATGGTACAGTAATGGCCATTCTGAGAGGTGACGTCACGGCTCATATCATGCATCCTTTTACTGTCATTTGACAATAACCCCTTCCAGCAGATTTGAGTGAAAATTTATTTATTTTTGTTCGGATTCACAGTACACAGGGTGTAAAACCAGCCATAGTGGCACACGCAAGTGTGTTGCGTTTCAGGATCAGCCAGTGTACAGCCGGTTTTTGTCGGGGGTGTAGAGTTGGGGTACGATGTTTAGCCGTTTTGCGGCCTCTGAGTAATCTGACACTAGACCCTTGACCGCTTCTTCACCTTCTTGCCCATGGTGTAGTGTGAAGGAGCAGGCCGGCATGATAGTGTTGAGTAGCGGGGGATAGATCATCTCTCGCTACTCGATACTCAAATTGGACCGCACTGCGCTTACCATCAGGTGCAGTGCGGTCACTTTGCCGTGCCAGGATAAAAAAAGGTAATGTAACTTGTTAATTAAAATAATAAGAAAAAATCGTGTCAACAACCATATTCCTGGTTATCTGTATATATAAAAGAAGAAACTGACTGACTGACTGACTGACTGACTGACTGACGATCAACGCACAGCCAAAACGGCTGGGGTTAGAGACTTGAAATTTTGACAGTAGGTACATTTTATGACGTAGGCATCCACTAAGGAAGGGTTTTTGGAAATACCAATCCTAAGGGGGTAAAATAGGGGATGATAGTTTGTATGAAAATCCGTCATTTTTGAAGTTAAGTTTATGAAAATTTGTATTTGGCCTTTTAGTCAAAAATAAAAAATATATATTTCAGGATTTTTGGAAATTCCACCCCCAAGGGGGTAAAATAGGGGAAGAAAGTTTGTACGAAAATCTGTCATTTTTGCAGTTAAACGCATGAAATTTGGTATTTGGCCTTACAGTTAAAAATTAAGAACACATATTTCAGGGTTTTTGGAAATTCCACCCCTAAAGGGGTTAAATAGGGTAAGAAAGTTTGTATGAAAATAAATCCTTCATTTTTGAAGTTAAATGCATGAAAATTGGTATTTTGTAGTGTATACTTTTTGTCTCAAACATGACCTCCACGCGGGCGGAGCCGCGAGCAACAGCTAGTCTGTATATATAAAAGAAGAAACTGACTGACTGACTGACTGATCGATCAACGCACAGCCTAAACGGCTGGGGTTAGAGACTTGAAATTTTGACAGTAGGTACTTTTTATCACGTAGGCATCCACTAAGGAAGGTTTTTTGGAAATACCACCCCTAAAGGGGTAAAATAGGGGATGATAGTTTGTATGAAAATCCGTCATTTCTTAAGTTAAACGCATAAAAATTGGTATTTGGCCTTTTTATAAATATGAGGAAACCTGCACAACCGAATGTTCTGGAATATACAATATGAACCTAACATAAACACACACCCTAACATTAGTATACGGAAACTGAATAATATGTTGCACTCATTTTTAAAATAGGTAATTATTACCAGAAAATAATTTGAACAAAATAAATTTGTTCCGGGGACCCGAGGTCGAACCTGAGACCTCAGCACAGCAGTAACCCATGCGCAATTGCAACTGCGCCACTAAGGCAGTCGAATTTATTATCGAATGAATTTGATTATATACAACCAACATTCACACATATAGTCCTGACTTCACACTCAATAAATAAAAATAAAAAAATGTCAAACCTGTATCATGGGTATCAACTACGAGGGAAAACCCACAACACCCAGGCTCGAAACAATTTTAGGGATATTTCCTCGCTTAGAGAGTTCTACCGTCTGTATCATGGCGAATGCTCTGAAGAATTGTTAGATCTTATCCCATCCTCTCCCTTCCATACCAGAACCACGCGTACTGGCTTGCGGAGCCACAGCTTTGTGGTGTCTACTACCACGGCCCGAACCATGAGGTTCGCAAATTCTTATTTTCACACCATCAAGCTGTGGAACAGTTTGCCAACTACCGTGTTCCCTCCTTCCTATGATCCTGGGTCCTTTAGGCGTAGTGTGAAGAAGCTACCCAGCAGGCCGGCATGATTGTGTTGAGTAGCGGGGGACTGATGTCTCACGCTACTTGATACTTTAACTGAACGGCACTGCACTTACCATCAGGTGCAGTGTGGTCACATTACCGTGCCAGAATAAAAAAATAACAATAAAATTTTCTGTCGGTCACATGAACATTCCTCTTGGTGCGAGAATCGAACCCACTGCCTCTCGTTTCACAGCCGGCTACTAACCCGCTACGCCACGGAGGCTTTAAGTGTGTCTGTTTGTGACACTTTGTTTCGGGTTCGAGATTTCGAAGTCCCTAGTCTTGATACCTACATATTGATTGGTTTGACATAGTGTGGGATCAGGACTAGGTGTTAGTGTATTTTTTACCAACTCACTGTAGGCCAGGGTGGTGGGCTAAGGCCTTACCCCCCTCATTTCTAAAAGAGGCCTATATCTATAAGTAGGGACTTACAAATATCAGTTAATATTTTTTAATAAATATATTTTCTTTAGTGTTATAATATTACCCCAAAAAGTGGGAAATCGCTCCGAGCTAGCAACATGACGCGGGTGGTAGGTGGGGCAGGTGCAGGACGTACGTATTGGTTTTGGACACAGCGCGGGGTATGTAATTATTATTGAGCGCGGTTTCTGGATTGTTCTGTATTCTGAGATCTAACAGTGGGACACTCTGTTTTTAAATACGCAGCTTGTCATGCATGCGATATCTATCCATCGTCAAATTACACGTAATTATTGTAGCATATACAAGACGTCAAAGGAAATACAAAGCTATACAGCAATGCCTACACGTCGCGCAAATAGTAATAATGATAAAACCAGATAAAACACGTAACATAATAACATACACCCTAAAAATACCTTGTTAACCCAAATTTGCTTGCACCAAAAACTCTCTTTTCGGTAGTCAAAATGAGATCTTAAAAATATATTCCATTTATTTATCGAAATATTCACAAACACTATACGAAATAACTTTTTTATTTTATTTATTTGGCTACCATTAATTGTTTACCAGTACTTATGATTAGTAATGTTGTATTTTTTTTATAATATAGCGTAAATAACAGTTAGTAAAAGGATTTCACCACATACGCTAGTTTGAGCATTTAACATACTATAAATACAAAATTACATCTAACAGAAATATTGAAAAATAGTAAAATATCTCACGAAATATTACTTAGGCCTTACGAATGAATGACTTTTGCATTATAGATAAAAAAAAAACTGTGTTTACGGTTCGAGCAAATTGGCGGGAAAACACCAGCTTATAAAACGAGTTACGCTCGCGTAACCTCTGCGAAGGTCCACAGATATATATAATTACGCAGTTTTTTCCTTCATTCGATCTGTACGATAAAACGTAAAATTCCGTAAACAAGTGCTGTTGTGATTTAAGCAAATTCGTCATTTGGCCGCACAATCAAGCTGTGGAACAGTTTGCAAGCTACCGTGTTCCCCCTCTTATGATCCTGGGTGCTTTAGGCGTAGTGTGAAGAAGCTACACAGCAGACGGGTTTGTGTCAAGTAGCAAGATATAGTTATATATCTGCGCTTATCAGGTGCAGTGTGGTCACTTTGGTGTGCCTGAATAAAGAACATTAAACGTGCCAATTCGAGGTGGATCGCTAGCGTTTTTTTGTGTATAACAGAATGGTATTTGTATAGACAGGTGGCGCTCGAGGTTATAGCCATTATTATTGTAGATTTGAAGACTGACTGCTTCATACGAACAGCGACTGAAGCGGAGGTTCCTGGTTTAATAAAAGCTGATAAAATTTATCATATATAGAGATTGGGTCAGAAGACTCAATAATTTATTGGAACTTATTTATTCTGGTTTGTGGGTGACCTACTCGCTCTTGACCTTCTGTTTACAAGTGATTTATCGACCTTTCGATACCATCATTGACTTGTACAACCTTATACATCATTTATGTAAGTTTAAAAATGGAAAGTTAAAAGAGAATTAATATTATTAAGGAACGAGGTTTATATTGAATTAATTTTAAAAAGGAAGTGGCCGTTTGTCCAAACTACCAATAAAGAACGTTTTTAAGTTTATTTTTTTTTACTGCCTGGATAGGCAGACGAGCAGACAGGCCACCTGATGGTAAGTAGTCACCGCCGCCCATAGACTTCTGCAATGCCAGGGCACAGAAAAGCCGCTGCCTACCGTTACCGAAGTATCGAGATATACGCGGGATAGTTGTATGCGATCATTTAATTGCTAAACCGCCACATTAATATACAGAAAATAGTTTTTCATAAATACAAAGTGACGCCATGTTGAAAACGCCATGTTCCCGCCAAAACTCCATTGTTAAGCGAGCACACACGTTTAGACTTAGAGCTGTTGCTCTGGGCCCTGGGGATCTGGGTTAACCTTTGAGTTACAAGGGCTCAACATTTACTCCCATATGTATCAAGCTTTCGCCTACATAGTGTCGTAACAAAAAATTCACTGTCTTATTCATTCTACATAAAAATTCTTTCTACACAAATGGTGAAAAAATTAAGATTTATTTAATATAAGCTAGGTAAAGGAAAACGAATCATATGTGTACAGCGCAAAGAGTGATATTACAATAATAAATGGTTTAGTCATAACAATGGAAAATTACTAAAATATAATATTCGTCAGCATGAAATTAATTCAAATCTGACCCGGATTTAATGCAATGCTGCTAATAATGAGCAGCGACTTTATGATCTCAATTCTTTTGTCGGATATTAAATAATTACTTAAAAATCATACACCGTAAAGGTAAGGCCGAGTTTTGACGAATTAAGTGTTTTATATAGTTCTGAAATTTTGTCCCCATCCTTTTTTTTACAAGCAAGTAGCTATGAGTGCTTTTTAGTGGTGAATCAGCAGGCTCAGTAAGCTGGAGCCTAGAGCAAGTTAGGGACAAAATATATTTATGCCTTACAGAAATTCAAAAATCATATTTATATATATAATAATAATAATACTAGCCTTGTATTAAACATTGTTCCACTGCTGGGCATGGGCCTCGTCTACTAATGAGAGGGGTTAGGCCTCCACCACGCTGGTCTAACGCGGGTTGGTAGACTTCACATACCTTCCAAATTCATATGAGAATGTATGCAGGTTTCCTCAAGATATTTCCTACACGGTTAAAGTAAGTGATAATTAACAATGAATATACACGTAACTTTAGAAAAGTCAGAGGTGTGTGCCATTCGGGCTGGTTTTGAACATAGGGCTTCTGTCTTGATAGTGCATAACGCAAACATCTAGGCTATCGCGTTTTTTCTATATTAGTTCTAATATATTCTTATTCTATGTTGTTTACAGTATAATTAACTACATTAATTACTTTATTTAGCAGTGAATAGAAGGTACCGAATAGCATTCTCATCAATCAATCAATCAATCTGCAGTGTGGTCTCTATGTCGCGCCAGAATAAAAAAAAAACTAACCATAAAAACTACATCGAAATTTATTCAGCCGTATGGCGCGAAGCCCGAACAACTAGCGGATCCGCTTGTTTTACATATTTAGATAAGAATTAAAATACTAGGCAAAAAATATTTAAATTAATCATTTTTAATACAGGAAATATTTTTATTATAATATATAATTTAAATGATAATTTAAAACGCATGTTTAATTTATAATAGTTCAATATTTATTATTTGATTTATTTTAACATGCACCCATGCGTGTATTTCTGAATGTTACCAAAAGCATACCGAGAAAAAGAACAAACATTATGTTCCACCTATTCGCGGTGTATACACTGCAGTCTGCATCGACGTTAGTATGCTTCATGACACCTACGAATGCACACCAGTTAATTTTAGTTATTTGTAGCGACATTCCCGAACAAATCTGCCTTAAATTGATTTACAGTGAAACTGTTAATAGTATATAAGGTAAATAACATAATTTCATAACGTTTAGAATGTAATATTCATTTATTTCAATTCTGAATACGGGAAGTCTATATTTCACAACAAAATTTATTATATTATTAGGGTATTTACTATTATTAGAAATACCAAAGGTATAACTGATGTATTTAGGAGACTAGTTGGGGGTAGTTAATAATGACAACCAAAGTGGGAGTAGTAAACGTTTAATATAAAACAGAGTGCCTTCCGCGCTCCCGTGTTCAGTTCAGTTCTTTTGTGAAGTAGACTAGGTGATAGCCAGGATATTCGTGGTTAGTTCGCGGGGTAGTAAGTGTATCAATGTGTAATCAGTTCAAGGGCCGCGTAGTTCAGCTTAAAGGGTAATAATGCTGGTAGATTAATTATAAAGAGAAGCCTTAAAGTGAATCCTGACATGCGTTTAAGCACTGAGATGTGTAACAGTGTCGTGTAAATCAATTAATAAATTATAAATATTGTATTTGTGCCTTTTAAATATCCATCTCGCATAGTTTTGTTGATGTTCCTAACAATATAGTTTGTCCCGTTTTGGCGCGCGGAAAGTCCCGTTCGAGAAAAAGTTACGGAGTTATCAAATAGTTCTTAGTAAAATGAATAGATGGCATTAGTGGGCGGACAAGGTTTTTGGAACATCTTTTTTCTTCGACAGTTCGTGTCTATAGAATATAAGTCAATGGTATACATCAAATAAGTAGACATGAAGAAGCGACAAACAAATAAATATTGGATAGTCAATAGATAGTGTTTAAAAATGGCTGCCCGAATTGGAATTCGATCTTATTATTTTTTGTTTGTACGTAGTATCAAGAATTTATAATATGAAGCAAACACAAACAGCAGGAAATGTAATTAATGCAATTATAAATGTAAGTGAACAAAGAAGTGATTAAAAGTTGTTGTCAATATCTGTTGTAACTGAGTTACAATAGGGTAGTTTCCTGTGTTTAATTTTGTACATTATTCGATATACAACCGAATATAATACGCAAAAGAAACCCTTTTGCGACAACAGAATCAAAATTGCTTGCAAATTGAGGTCATAATATTTTCTTTAAATATTGGTATGAACAAAAATGGTTCCTTAGTGGGAACATATCACTATCTCCCTCGCACAATGGCACAGGCCATTCTGAGAACCGTGACGTCAAAGGATATATCATGCATCCTTTTACTGTCATTTGACAATTACCCCTTCCAGCAGATTTGAATGGCGTCTAATTTACTTATTTTTGATCGGATTCATAAAATTCTTTCGACAGTAGGTATTTTAGGTAACGTTACTTGTTGATGAATGTAACAAAAAAATCAAGTCAACTACCCTATTATCGCGGTTTTTATTCCCGATATCGGACAAAATCCGGTATACCGTGATTTACCGGGTCCCGGAAACATTAATTGTAATGTTTAATTTGGGTATAATGAAACCAATAAACCAACACTTTTAATTATTTATGCTAATGTGAGTAAATAATTAGTGAAGAGTAATGTGAAGGCACACAAAAGGCCGGCATGATTGTGTTGAGTAGCGAGGGATAGATTCTCTCGCTACTTGATACTCAAACGACGGCGCGGCGCTGCGCTTACCATCAGGTGCAGTGTGGTCACTCACACCGTGTAAGGATAAAGAAAATATTTTTAAATGCAATAATAACATGATGGTAATATGAGTATAAGGTCAACCAATGATACTGCCGCCCTTCCTCAACAGTTGGCCTTAAATAACTGGATATACACCGGCTAAATATCGCCCCTATGTTTTTTCACCAACACAAAAAATTCTCACGAAATTTTCTAAATAATCGGTATATATTTTTTTTCCTGGCACGACAAAGTGTCCACATTGCACCTGATGGTAAGCGCAGTGCATCTAATTAGAGTATCGAATGGCGAGAGACAATCTACCTCCCGCTACTTAACACAATCATGCCGGCCTGCTTTTTCACACTACGCCATTGGCAAGGTGAAGATGCGGTCGAGGTAGTGTCAGAGTACTCAGAAGGCCGCAAAACGGCCAAACGTCATAACCCAACTCTAGACCCCTGCCAACATATCTATTAATAAAGAAGTACTATGCGAATACATAGATAAATTCCCTTTTACCAGAAATAACTATAGTTTCTAGGTGTTATCGAAATTTCTACAGTAATTTTCGAAGGCACGAAGGCGGATTTGCGTGTTTACATTATACGTTTGTGTTTACATTATACATTTACACTTGTTTTTGTGCAATATGTGAACGTTAAATGATGTCGTTTATGCTAGTTTAAATATGATTAGACATTACGCATATTTAAAAATACAGTGGATATTAAAATCGGGTGCTGTCTGGTTCAAAGGTTCACTCTTGTCTATATTAGTGTGTGTCAGTCTTTATTTTATCAAGATGGTTGCCAGTAGCCGAAATCCGAATAAATGTGTCTTTTATAAATTAACTTCGTTTATTGTCTATAAATCCCGCCTGATGACTACTTTCGCAGTTACTTTTAAAGATTTTCTTTCCTTGTTTATTTCTTTAACCTACTTTAAAAAGTTTTGGCGCTTTCTTGAGAATTAATCTTGCTACTGCAGTAACGACATACTAATTTAACCAATGACGAAAAAACCTAAACTCTGAAAACCTCTATGTATTATTGAATATTGCATCGCTGCCTTTAGAGACACAGGCGTGAACTTGTTTTATATTTAGAAATAAATCACTGGCCACACAAACATTCTGCCAAATGGCGCGAAGTAGTTAATAATAATAAAATATTATGTTTGAAGACAATTTGTATTCTGCGTGCGTCGACATTATCCGCCATAGATTAAAGGCCTGTTTATACAGGTTTTTTTACCAGTGCGGAAATACTGTTTTACTTAATAATAACGATTCACCTTGATTGTGATGAAAGTACGTAGGTTTTTTTTATTATTATTGTTTTTGTTCAATATTCTCCTTTCATTAAAAAAATATGCAAAGGTTATATACCACACAGTATTGTCTGACATAAGTTTGTTCAACTTTCAATAATAATAAAGTTAACATTTTTATAGTCCTGTGTCATATGCTGGGCAAAGGTATCGCCTTTATTCTTCCACTTATTCGGTCTTCCGTCAGCTCTCAACATTTTGTCTCGAAAGCATCCACCTTGTCTTTTAATCTCTTTTCAAGGAATCCGTGTTTCGATTGTTTTCTTTCCTTTAGAGATTTCGAAAAGGATAAATTAAGATCTAAAGAAGAAGAGATGTTCCCACTACGCAACCATTTTTGCTCATACCAATATTTAAAATAAATATTGTGACCTCATTTTTCAAACAATTTTGCTTCTGTTTTGCGAATTATATTCCGTTGAAAATCGAATAATGTTCAAAATTAAACACAGGAAACTACCCTATTGTGTCCGGTATGGCGATAGGCTCGCCCCTATCACATTATGGGACCGTAATAAATTCGGCGAAAGTGGGAATACTGGTTACACCTCTGCCTACTCCTTCTGGGATTACAGGCGTGAGTGTATATGTGCCAGTGTACAGTAAATTAAAAACAGGAAACTATGTTGCACTATTATCCATTCATGCTGTAAAGATTTTTATTGACCATTCGGAATTTTATTGTCAGATCGTTTAAGTATTTTCAGTACACAGCTCAAAAAGGTTGGTAAAACTACCATATTCTGGTATATTTTAACGTACTTAAGCCGTTTTACTGCTACAGTAATTTTTCTTTAGTAAGGCTAGAAAGAAGCATTTTCTACCAAGAAGTCAAAATCGCCAAAATATTATTTTAGCTCCTATACGCACCATGCCCCACCATGCCGCGCATAATCTTGGGTGGGTCCGTCGTGCCGGTTGGTGACCGGATGTGGGGTCCCGGCGGCCTATCCCGGGAGGGTACGGGGGCCCTTCCGTCCGGCGGATCAGCTTACCTCCTCTCGGCTCTTGTAGTGGACCGGCGCTTGTTGCGGCCTTCTGATTACTCTGACACTAGACCCTCGACCGCTTCTTCACGTCCTCCCCCCATCAACTCCATGACAGTGCCTAAAAAGAGAAAAGGACCTACAGCGGTGCGTAACCCCACCACCGCTTTCACAATGGAGTTCGCTAACATCCGCGGACTCTATTCGAACCTTAATGCCGTCCACCACCATCTTGAGACGGCCCGGCCTGCTCTTCTCTTCCTGACGGAGACGCAGATTTGTAGTCCGACCGATACCACATACTTGCTTTACCCCTGCTACTCACTTGAAGAAAGCTTCAGGCCGAGGGCCGGGGTATGTCTGTATGTTCGGTCGGACGTCTGCTGTCGCCGTCTGCGCTGCATGGAGGACCCCTCCTTCTCCACCCTGTGGGTGCACGTCGACCTCGGCTCCCAGAGTCGGGTTTACGTGTGCCTTTACAGGTCACACGACGGGGACGTGGAGACAACTCGGCTATTTGATTACATTAGCCAGGCGACAGACGACGTGCAGGAGCAGTTCCCAACAGCGGAATTGGTTGTTCTGGGGGACTTCAACGCACACCATGAGTTGTGGTTGGGCTCCTCCAGAACTGACCATGCTGGCAGAACTGCTCATGCATTCGCCTTGACTCATGGCTTGACACAGCTGGTGAACCAGCCTACCAGGATCCCAGATGTGGCGAGTCATGCGCCCTCTCTGCTGGACCTTCTGTTGACGAGTCACCCGACCGGGTATACGGTGTCGGTTGGTGCTCCTCTGGGGACCTCCGATCACTGTCTGGTTGGGACGTCAGTACCTCGCGCTTTGCCTCCACGTCCCGTGAAGGTCAAGCGCAGGGTCTGGCACTACTCGTCGGCAGATTGGGATGGTATGCGGGATTATTTCGCATCCATCCCTTGGCGGCAGCGCTGCTTTGAGGGAAAGGATCCTTCTGCGAGTGCCGACGCCGTTGCCTGCGAGATCAGACTAGGAATGGAATATTACATTCCTTCCTCTGAGATCGCGGGCCACGGTCGAGGACGCTCCTGGTTCAATCGTGCATGCGCCGATGCTGTTGGTAAAAAACAGACGGCGTATCGCGCTTGGATCGGGGGTCGCGCTACGAAGGATCCCAATCTTAAGTCCCTCAAAGCAGCCTACAACCGTGCTGCCAAGGCTTGCAAGAGGGCGTACGTTAGAGCGGATGCCCAGCGCGTCTCCAGGATTGGATGTGCTTTGGCCGATCACCCGACAAGCAGTCGAGCTTATTGGAGCTTGGCTAAGGCCGTCCAATCTAATTTCTGTCGCCCCTCGCTGCCACCGCTGAGATATCGAAATGGAACACTAGCCCATAGCTCGCAAGAGAAGGCCGATTTACTGGCAAACCTCTTCGCGGCTAATTCGAGACTCGAGGACTGCAATGCTCATTTACCACCTACGCTGCCCGGTTGCGGTCACACAATGCCTGATATCCGTATCAGGCATTGTGATGTGCGGCGTGAGCTGCAGTCTCTCGACTTCCGGAAGGCTAGTGGTCCTGATGGTATCCCAGCGCTTGTTCTCAAAAAGTGTGCAGCGGAGTTGTCTCCTGCACTGACGCGCCTATACCGATCGTCCTACCTCTCAGGTGTTGTGCCTGAATCTTGGAGGGAGGCCAATGTGCAGCCGATCCCCAAAAAAGGTGATCGGTCAGACCCTAACAATTATCGCCCAATCGCCATCACCTCAGTGATGTGTAAAGTCATGGAGCGACTAATTAACAGCCAATTAGTTCGCTACCTGGAGGATCACTCGTTGATCAGTGACAGACAATACGGGTTCCGTCATAACCGATCAACGGGTGATCTTCTAGCGTTTGTATTACATCACTGGGGCGAGGCGATTGACAGGCATGGCGAGGCTCTGGCTGTGAGTCTCGACATAGCCAAGGCGTTTGATAGGGTCTGGCATCGCGGCCTTCTCTCCAAGCTCCCGGCATACGGTCTGCCCGACAACCTGTGCAAGTGGATCTCCGGCTTTCTGCATGAGCGTAGAATACGTGTCCTCGTTGATGGACACGCTTCGCAGCTCATGTCAGTAAATGCCGGAGTACCACAAGGTTCTGTACTTTCGCCCACCTTGTTTATTCTGCATATTAATGATATGTTGTCGCTTGGCAACATTCATTGCTATGCAGATGACAGCACGGTTCATGGGCGTTATTGCAGCAAGCCTCCTGGTTGCCGGGCGGATACTGAAAGGAGACGCGAGGATCTTGTCATTGAGCTCAACCAGGCCTTGGATCTCATATCATCATGGGGTACCAGGAATCGGGTTGAGTTTAATGCCAAGAAAACCCAGGTGTGCGCGTTTTCGTGCAAGAAATCCCCGTTTTCTCCCATCCCCGTTCTTCAGGGTGTTCCACTCGCAATGCGGAATGACCTTAGTGTCCTAGGTATGGATATCCGCTGCGATCTTAATCCAAGGAGTCACATCGAGGGCGTAATATCCGCCACTTCCCGCAGGGTAGGAATCCTGAACAGGGTGCGGCGGCTTTTCACGCCCGGTCAGCTCTACCGCTTATATAAAGCGCAAGTGCGGCCGGGAATGGAATACTGCTCGCACCTCTGGGACGGTTCCGCAAAATACCTTCTCGATGCCTTGGATGGGTTGCAGCGGCGGGCCATCCGCATTGTGAATGATGCAGACGTGAGTAACAGCCTGGAGCCGCTACAGCTGCGTAGGGATATTTCCTCGCTTAGCGTGTTCTACCGTCTGTATCATGGCGAATGCTCTGAAGAATTGTTTGATCTTATCCCATCCTCTCCCTTCCATACCAGAACCACGCGTACTGGATTGCGGAGCCACAGCTTCGTGGTATCTACTACCCCGGCCCGAACCAAGAGGTTCGCAAACTCGTATTTTTGCCGCACCATCAAGCTGTGGAACAGTTTGCCAGCTACCGTGTTCCCTCCTTCCTATGATCCTGGGTCCTTTAGGCGTAGTGTGAAGAAGCTAAACAGCAGGCCGGCATGATTGTGTTGAGTAGCGAGGGATAGACTGTCTCTTGCTACTTTATACTCTATCTGGACGGCACTACGCTTACCATCAGGTGCAGTGTGGTCACTTTGCCGCGCCAGAATAAAAAAAAAAAAAAAAAAATAAGGATCTGATGATGGGAACTCAGAAAAATCAAGGGAAACCCACAAATTTTGTAGTGACGCATAATTTGTTTTTTATTAAGTTACTGTTTCAATAATCTAATTCTAATTGTCTATGTCTAATTCTATATTAGATAATATAATGTGTAGATGCAGATATACCCTGAAAGAAATCCTGGAACATGTGTAAGATCCATCGATAAATAATATCGACGGTCGGCGAGCGAATTTTTTTGTAATATTGAGTTAATTTTTTTTTTATTCTGGCGCGGCAAAGTGACCACACTGCACCTAATGGTAAGCGCAGTGCCGTCCAGTTAGAGTATCAAGTAGCGAGAGACAGTCTATCCCCCGCTATATTCATATTCGGAATTAGTTTTTCTGCATTTTTTGAGCCTAGTTTTAATTTTTATGCACTCTTTTGGCGCTCAAATCAAATGGTAAAACAGGGGTCTTATTTTAAAAAATAATGCTCGTAAATGCATGGAAATAAGTCACAAAGACGCAGTACCTGCTCACACAAATAATATATTAATTCTATTAAAATCCATCCAATAGTTTTTTATAGTGATTTTTTTCGCCAACAAAAAAAAACTCTCTCGTGTAACTTTTCAAAAATGTTGCTTAAATCAAATTGCCCGCTGACATAAACTTGATATATCGGATAGACAGACAGTTTACAGATTTATTAATAAGATGTGTATAAGCCTTTACGTCGATGTTTAACTGCCGTGACCTTGCCTACTCTGAGGGGGGAATCATGTTTCACAACCTTGTTTTAAAGGCATTGTTTTTTATATAAGCCATTAAGAATGTTTTGACAGTAAGATCATTCAAACAGGTTTAATACAGTTTTTATTTATAAATAGCGATGACATTTCATTTTAAACTGTAATTATTGATTTTGAAAGATATTTACAGCGTAAGGAAGGAAAACAAGAACTTCAAGAACAAAGTTGAACGTAATTTTTTTTATCATTTTAATATTTTGAATATGGAACATTTCAATTTTGTTTTTCAATCATTTCCAAATACGTATTTTATAAGAAATAAATAAATTGTTTTAAAATACGAATTTGGAACTGATTTAAAAACACAATAGTGTTCCATATTCATATGAGAATGATATAAAAAAATCGTCGGGGAACTTTCGTTCAATATGGTCACCATGTGTTGTATAAAGAATAAATAATAATAATACTAGCCCTGTATTAAACATTGTCCCACTGCTGGGCACAGGCCTCCTCTACTAATGAGAGGAGTTAGGCCTTAGTCCACTACGCTGGCCTAATGCGGATTGGTAGTAACTTTACATACCTTCGAAATTCGTATAAGAATTCTCAGGTATGCAGGTTTCCTCACGATGTTTTTCTTCACCGTTAAAGCAAGCGATAATTAACATTTAATACACACATAACTTTAGAAAAGTCAGAGGTGTATGCCACTTGGGTTTCGAACATACGACTTTCGTCTTGGCAGTCCGTACCGCAACCAACTAGGCTATCGCTGCTTCGACGCTGCTATGCGCGTATAAAGAATAATATTATGATTTTGAAAAATACGTGTAGAGGAAGGCAGGAAAAGGAAATAATAAATACATACTATAATACATATTTGGAACTGGTATGAAACCGGTCTTCTAAATTCAAACTATGGAAATAGTAAAAAAAAATTACTGCCTCGATAACTGTGATTCGCTCATTTATTTCACCTTGTATTGTTTTTTTGTTTATGAAGACCCATCTCTCACAACATACAACGCATATGGCTTAGACCTTACTGGAAAAAAAATCCATACATTGAAAGAATAAACTGAAGACTTGGTAAGCCAAGTTCTTTCAAATTCTTAGGCCTTACTGGGAAAAACACATGATATCTTTACACAATTGACGAGGCTGTATGAGCTGGAACCCTTTGCCTTCCCATCACAAGGGAAAAAGGATAAAACACAACGCACACGTGATTTGCAATTACTTTTATCGCCCTTTAGCTGGTTAGTTTTTAATCACACATATTATAACTTGACGTCATGTGGCGGTAACTTTCCTGTGACATGGTTGAGGAGGTAGACGGATGGCACATGGGTCATACTCTTGAATGGGGCTGTTGGTACTGAACCTCAAACGTGATACAGGCGCTATATATTTTGTTTTATAAATATTGTTGGACTGCCTCAGTGGCGCAGTTGTAATTGCGCATGCTTTACTACTACTGTGCTGAGGTCTCGGGTTCGATACCCGTGTCGGGTAAAGTGATATTGCGTTTGCGCCTGGTATGGCGATAGGCTCGTCCTCTTCCACATAACGGGACCGTAATAAATTCGGCGAAAGCTTCCGAGATTACAGACGTGAAGGTATATTTATGAGTTTTACTATACACAAATCAATTAAACGTAAGATTACCGTACCTAATTCTATTACCGAAGAATTTTATAAATTCGCTCAAAAATAAGTTATAAACAATTTAAAATATGGAAATGGTCGTCAAATGACAGAAAAAGGATGTACGTTATTAGTTGGCAACCCTATACGCAGTTTTGTAAAAAAATTACGACATAGTGCGTGGTAAATATAGGCAGCGTGAGGTTAGAGGTTAATGCTCTTTTCGAAATTAAATGTTCTCACGTCCTGTGTGAGATTTATACGAAAAACTTACAATGAAAATGTGGAAATATGACAAATTTAAATTTATATTTAGTTTAAGCTTTAAAATTATTTATTCTATTAATGAAGTAAAAAATTTAGGCAACGTTGGGCACTTTTGGGATGGGGAAAAAGCACTGAACGCGCGTGATCGTCACGCTCAGATTTTACTTTTGATATAAGCACGCCTATGAAGTTCTATAAATATTAATAGCCATACAAGTTACTAATTCATGGACGCTGTTTCAAAAAAGAACACAGTAATTCCAAAGTTATCACTTCTGTCGGTAGTTGCCATGACTGGCTCTATTATTTATATAATACACCCAGTGACATACTCCTGGTCTCCCGACGTCAGACTTGTAAAGTGGGTATAAAGAACTACTAAGAGCTACAACGGACTCGAATCAAATACTTATGGATCCCAAATAAATTGTCGCGGTACGGGATCGAACCACCAACCTCTCTATAGTACCAAAAAACCTCTGTGAAGTCTATTGACTCAATCGCTATATAAATAAATACACCCACTACGGTTCCACAACAGACCTGAAACAAATATCTGTCTGTCACACAAACATTTGTCTCGATGCGGGAATCGAACCTACAGCCTCTGGTTTCACCACCGACCTCTGTGTTAAGTCAATTATATCTGTGCTATAAAATCATTGCTCATCGTAATATCATTACCATTATTCACAAATACAAAGCACCGGTCTGCTATGTGCTAAGGCTATGTTATATCAACTGTAGTCAAGTTTAACTATAGTTAAAGTCTTCATAATCCAATATAAGGTCTCGTCTCAACTCACCAATAGTCACAGTAAACAATTGTTATTATTAAATAGATTATAAGTTGTTTAAGTTGAAGAAATGCGACGAACTTTTATTTGAGTATGAAAAAAGACTCTAACCATAGTGAAAATATCTATGACAATTTTTTTTAATAATTCCTTTTTTCCAGCTATATTCTCTATAAGTACTCTTGACTTAGTTAAAAAACATTGAGACGAAGCGAGAAGGAGAAGCGATTGATCTGGCTGGCGAGAATCGTGTCTGGCAATTCGATACTTTATCTGGAGGGATCTGTAATTCCAACAGTCGCAGTGTTTCTCCCGAGCCAGAGTAAAAAAAGAATAATCAAGTCAAACGACAGCTTTCGTGCCGCAGCGGTTGAGTAGCCGGCTGTGAAACAGGAGGCCGTGGGTTCGATTCCGGCAACGTGACAGACAGATATTTGTTTCGGTGTCTGGGTTTTGTGGGACCGTAGTACCTCGTAGTTGATACCCACGATACTGGGTTTACCTAGGGTGGGGTCAAAACTATGTGTGTGATTGTTGGCAGTTTACTCAAACAAGACAACCCTATATGGATAAGACTGGAAGTGGTAGAGCCACGCTGTAGACATATTTGTCTACAGCATGAATGGGTCGGCTCGACCGGGGTAGTACCACTGTCTCACAGAAAACCAACGTAAAGTGACAGATTACTGTCGCGTTTCGTAAGGTAACTGCGATAACCGGAGGCCCAGATTCCCCCTTCCCTTCCCTAATCCCTATTCCTGTCCTTTAAGGCCGACAACGCATACATGATACTTTCGGTATTGTGGATGTTCATGGGCGGTGGAGATCACTTAACATCAGGTGACCCACTGGCTCGTTTGTCGGACTATACTATAAAAAAAAAATAAGACTTTAACAACAGTTAAAATCGACTACAGTTGAAGTAACACGGCCTTATTAACATGTCATTGCAGAAAATCGCGTATAATTAAAAATATGTAAGCATTTTATGAGTACGTTATTCAGTGAAATCAGCATGTGTTTTCTAAGAATTTAATAATGTCAATCTGTCATGTAGGTTACTCTTTAACCTTGTAATCTTTTCCGATATACAATAAAGAAATTAACGATAGGCAGCGGTTTTGCTGTGCCCTGGCATTGCAGAAGTCTATGGGCGGCGGTGACTACTTACCATCAGGTGGCCCGTCTGCTCGTTTGCCTATCGAGGCATTAAAAAAAATATATAGTAATATAATCGGCAATACTGTATTTTAAGCGGGATTTTAAGTGAAAACTTTAAGCACGTTGGGCTTTTGTGATGGGAAAAAAGCACTGAACTCGCCTGACCGTCCGCTCAGATTATTTAACTTTTCACATCACGCCTCCTTCTATAATCGACAAGCAATAATAAACCAATAAAAGTTACTACATCACGGACGCTGTTTAAAAAAAGAACACAGTAGTTCTAAAGTTTTAAGTTTTCACTACTGGCTGTATCCCAGTGACAGACTATATATTTTATAGAGGCCAATAACTAAGGCCTTACTTCCACTTTTTCGTGGATGAAATCAAAACCGTTTTAACTGTATGACAAGATAATATTTGTTTGTCGTTCCCTCACTAATTAGGATTGTGCCCGTATAAACGTCATGTAATCTCGTCGATAGTGCTAAAATTTGATCTGGCTGTATATATTTTTGTGTACAGAATTCCGAAATATATACCTTTGCGTATTAAGATAAAAAAAATTATGTCATCTACCTGACGTAAACAACTTGCTTTTCATAATAAGAAAAACCATTTTCGTTAAATAATCTTACGACAAATTTTATTAAAACATTCTCAGGATATGTATACTATTCTGAAAACAAACAAATCAAATTACGTTTGTAAGTGTGGCATTTAAATTTTATCTTTATTAGCTCGTTGGCGGGAACGATTTGCAGAATCGAATTGCTATTGAAACTGGCCATTAAACGACTTCCGCCCAGGCAAAGGTAATACGACTGTACAGCCAGTATATATTTATTCCGCATTCAGACCTTTAACAGCTGTACGAATTTGATTGTGCGAAGCACTACGGTCCCAATGCGTACGGACCCGAAACAAAGTTGATCACATAAACTTTCACGTAAGACTAGGCAGTATTGTCATTAGACATAGGATGCCCTTTGAACAAAACAAAATGATCACACAAACTTTTACTTGGAAGAACTTGGAAAAATCATATTGCTGTTTTGTATTATGAACCAAAACTCATGTTTCTTTGAATGTTAATGTGTAAATATGATAGTTATATTTTAATATAACTAATATATTTTTATAATATATTAGTTTATATATTAATATTTTTCTGAGATAAACATTTTTTTTAGTTCCTGGATAGGCAGACGGGCCACCTGATGGTGAGTAGTCACCGCCGCCCATAGACTTCTGCAATGCCAGAGCACAGCAGAGCCGCTGCCTACAGTTAACATATCCTATATGTTATCCTATATCCAGTTAATAAACTATCTGTGTGCCTAATTTCATTCAAATCCGTTCAGCCGTTTTCGCGTGATTGAGTAACAAACATACAAACTTCACAGTTATAATATTAGTAGAACTTATGCAATTTTAAAAATGTCATAAACGAATTTCCACTGGTATTTAATATGATTACGTTAAATCTTATTCATCTATGTTTTAATGCGTACAGGGAAACCATCAATACACATTGAACTTCTCTAATTAATTTAATTTGCATTATCCATATTTATTATAGAGCAATCCAGTTTTTGAACATAGCAGACTGGGTTTTTGCGCATTTTTTTAAACTAAGATGCATTCCGAACCGGTAAAGCGAATAATATTGACGAAATATGAATTATATCGTTTTATTAATGAAATAAATAACAACCAGCGTTCAACAATACTTGGATGTGGAACAACAACAATGTGGAAGTGGTAGAGTCATGCTGTAGACATATTTGTCTACAGCATGAATGGGCCGGCTCGACCGGGGTAGTACCAATGTCTCACAGAAAACCAACGTAAAGTGACAGTTTACTGTCACGTTTCATATGGTAAGTGAGATATCCGGAGGCCCAGAATCCCTTTTCCCTTCCCTAATCCCTATTCTTGTCTTTTAAGGCCGGCAGCACATACAAGACACTTTCGGTATTGTGGATGTTCATGGGCGGTGGAGATCACTTAACATCAGGTGACCCACTGGCTCGTTTGTCGGATTATACAATAAAAACAAAAAACTTTGACGCGATTAGGGTGGGCGTTATGAGCTGAGTCGATCACTTCCCTGTGTCATGCTTGAGGAGGCCGATGGCTGGCACATGTGCCATACTCGTGAACGGATTCTGCTCGTGTGGACTGGTCTTTGTTATTCTGGTACGGAAAGTGACCACACTGTACCTGATGGTAGCAGTGCCGTCCAATTAGAGTATCTAGTAGTGGGAGACAATCTATCCCTCACTACTCAACACCATCATGCCGGCATGATTGCATGCTGTGTAGCTTCTTCACACTACGCCATGGGGCAAAGAGGTGAAGAAGCGGTCGAGGGTCTAGTTTCAGAGTATTCAGAAGGCCGCAATATGACCAAACATCGTACCTCAACTCTAGACCCCGACAAAAACCAAAATCTTGCAAACTACATCTTTACTTAGTTGATGGTCCTTTACTAGCTCTATGCGGTAGAGCAGCTTTTTCTCGAAGTTATAATTTTATTTTTTCTACAAACCGGTTATATTACCTTGAATACTGTTGCGAATTGAGTATTTGGGGTGAATACTCTTTATAATTGCTTTCGAATATATTACTATATATGGTTTATAGTTGCGGGTTCGAAATTTCTAAATTATTTGCAGACATCGTGACGCAGGGCCAGTAGCCGGCTGTGTAAGAGAGTTTGAGATAGAGACCAATATTTGTTTGATCCATAATCTCACGTCTGAGCGGTTGTGTGATCCACCATGGGACTAGGTGGGATCGTAGTCCTTAATGTCAGGAGTATGACTTGGGTGTATTATTATGTTTAGATTTTTCGTACAACAGAAACCATGTTTAAAATACATATAACTACTCTGATTGACTGATTCATCAATGCAGAGCCTAAACCGCTGTGGCTAAACTTGATATTTTGGCAGTTAATGCTCAGTTAATTATGTTGTAAGTATCCACTAAGGATTTTCTAAAATTCCACCCCTTAGGGAGTAACAGGGGAAAAACGGTTGTATGAAAGTTCGTTATTTCAAAGTGAGAAGAGACTATCCCGCCCACACACCCGCCATTGTAACTCCTGTTTAGCCAGGATCAACAATGGCACGCATTTTTTCGACACCGAGTAATGAAACTCGGCGAGTCTCTGGGAATGCTTCATAACTGTCTTTTATCCCGCAACGAAATTAATCAAATAGAAATATAGGGGGGAGTTGGAAATATAAATTGTCCACTTCTTCAAAGTGAGAAGTACGAAATTTCGTATATGTGCATCTGGTCAGGACTCAGGAGTAAATGTATACGTGTATCGGCGTTTTTCATAATTTAAACCCTTACTGGTTTAATTAGAGGTCGAAAGTTTTATGTCTGTTACATTTTCACGGCTGATATTTATATATTGAACAGGTTTTGATAAGATTTAGTACGATAATACCTATAACCTCGAGGAAGGACATAGTTACTTTTGTCTATAAATGTTACGCGGGCGAAACCGCGAGCAAGTGCTTGTCTGGTATAAAAGTATTTCAACATGATTACTGCATGTAAAGTGTCTGCAGAAAATCTAAAATTCCAGCCTAAATCTAAAAATCTGATGTCAACAATACAGCATCTTAATGTTTGCTATTTTTTTAAATGACTTAGCATTTTCACGGACATAATGATTTCGAACAAAGTCCATAGTTATCGCACACTGATAGAAAATTTTGTCAACGATGGCATTAGGTTTTAAACCAGAAAGTAAAATTACGTTCCGTCTGTGAAGATTTTTCAACGTAATAATTCTAGCTACAAATATTAATTCTGGGATATTTAGTTACCGAGTGTTTCTAAATAGAAAAACCCAATATCACTTTACCCGACCCGGGGATCGAATTCGAGTACCTATCCACAGCGATCGTAACCCATGCGCAATCATAACTAATTGAACAATTAATTATGGACATCTGAAAAAGCCCAGTTACAGATTTCATTTTGGAAGGCAATGTTGCTAACTAAGGTGAAAAAGGTCCCAAGAATTTTATTCTTATTTTAAATCATCACCCATGTATTAAAACAAATTTGTTCCTCTGACAAATATAAATATGATTAAAAAAATTATCTTGTCTAATTATTTTTTATTTGGTAGTAATAACTTTTTATGAAAAAAGAACATTACAAATGTGTTGTTTTTTTGTCGTTGAGGACCTGTAGGCCTACTCTTGAAATAAATTCCAATCTCGAACTCGATACAGTTTCAATTCCAGTCTAGAAGATATCGGAACTCTTAACTAACTTAACTAAATGAAATAGAATATATACGGACTAGCGATCGTAAATACTCTATTTCATTTTACTAAAAAATCCGCCGTATTTAGTTAAATGTTGAGCTGGTCTTGCGACCAAGAGTGCCAATTGTACAGTATTCAAACCCAATACCAATTTTAAATTGGAATCGAGTGTCAAGAGTAACCCTCATGTTCATTGACGTAAACTACTCGAAATCCCGTTTAGAGTAAAAAAAATGGCATGTTATTAATACGTCTCGTCTCAATGGCAGTGTACATAACACGTAAAACCGGTGGGTCCCACGTTTGAACCTCTGTCTACCACTTCGGTGACACAGGCGTGAGCATAGTTTATAAAATTTACAGAATTTGTAAATTGGCTTTTATGAATAGGTTTTAAATTTTTTATGTCCCCTTACCCCTGATGGATGCAAAGATGCCGAGCAGAATGTAGCCCAATTAAAAGGGAATCTGCTATTTTATCAAGGTCAAAATTTATATCCGGGTTTTATATAAATAAAACTCATAAAGACAGCTCCCTTCATTCAGGTTCAAAATTGAACATAGTACCTACATAATCCTTGTGACAAAAAAAAACAAAAACTCCCTTTAAAAAAAAATCTTACCAAAAATTCTGTCACTAAATTCACTTTAACATAAAAACAAGCACACAACCGTCTGCCACCGTGAACTGCTATGTACTGTTGCCTTATAATAATGACTAATAAGGTATGATATAAAACGCAAGGTGCGCACTGGCCAGTCGACTACTCGTTCTTTATTCAAATATTCAAAATCGATTGAAAATGGAATATATTTGTTTTTAATTAAAACTAAACAGACTAGAGTTGAATTTATAATTTTACATAGTTGCATGTAAATTTTGGTAAGCGGTTGCTACAATATGAAATGAAATACCTATTTTATTCAAATCAAAGATATGCACTATGTTATGGTACAAACCGGTAATCCAGCATGTGTGTCACTTGATGGTAAGTGATCGCCCTCGCTCATGAATACCCAATTATGAATTATGGTTGCGTTTCCGATTGTAAAGGAAAGGCATGAAGAAGAAGAGGGAATTAAATCTTTGTTCTAAGAGACATTGGTTCTCAAAAAAAATTATACTGGGGTAGTTGAATGGGCCGATTCATGTTTTTTTACTGTGTTGATGGCAGACGAGCAGACGGGCCACCTGATATTACAGGGCACTGCAAAGCCTCTGCCTACCGTTGAAGGACTACTATTCTTAAGCCTTGTTTAAAAAAGGACATGTCATAGCGCTCAGGGAACACCGCTGCAGACTTTAACCCGCAGTTCAACATACGTTCTTTAATTGAATATCCAATAATCATTTCATTGAACACCAAGTTTGAATATAAACTCCTTTCCATTATAACTAAAATTAGCCATTTCGAGGCAAAAGTGGTCACTGGCAGGTCAACATAACGTTCTATCTTTAAATATTTATAATGTAATTTGAATTTAGAATGTTTTAGTTAGTGGTTCCCGCGTTAATGCTATATAACGCGGGAATCATTTTAATTACCGCCATAACGTGCTATTAATGTGTTCTTCACGCGTATAGAATTCACTATCCAGTTGTTTCAGATAATTACTGATATTTCTAATGGACCATTAGGACTGAAACACTAAATAATCATTGACATACTACGTGTAACGGGAATAACGCACATCCTCAGACACCCCTATTTAAAAATATTATTACAATCAAAATTCATGTATTGAAATTAGACTGCGATGAATATAAATATTGTTTTTTATGAAATTAGTTGTACTAATTTTCGAAATAAAGTTCGTAATTTTAATTATTTGATTTTTTAAAGTGTTCGTTTATAATTGCATTTAGAAAAGACTTTATCGCATCGAGTTATGTTTCAGTTTCGTTTGTCTTGTACGTTAAATTAAAGGGTGACTATTATTTACCTGAGTGTAAATAATTTTTCGAAAAAAAAACAGTCTATTAAAAATTTATAAATAGGTGTGGCAATAGGAATCTTTAAAAAAAATGTAACACATTTCAACATACGTTTAAAAAAACCGTCTGGTGATTTACTTAAATAACTCATTCGTTGCGATATCAGCGTCTCGGACCAAAGTCAAATTCTGCAAGATGCCTCGTTTCTTATCAAATTAGACACCAGGCTGTTGCTCCGACAAAATAATTATACAGTCCATAAAATATCATTAATTATTTGATCCGTCTAGCTCTTTACTCTATCGCCAGTTCAGAATTCAGTTTCGCTAGAAAACGGGCAAGAAACTCTAACGTTGTTCTTTCCAAAAACTAGTTTTTAATTTTCAAAACATACTAAATGAATATAACTCTACATAATATTTCTTACAGGCACTGACTTATATTATATAGACACGAACTGTCGAAGAAAAAAGGTGTTCCGATAACCTTGTCCACCCACTAATGCCATCTATCATTTTACTAAGAACTATTTGGAAATAAAACTCCCATCACTGTCTCTCGAACGGGACTTTCCGCGCGCTAAAACGGGACAAACTATATATATACTATACTACTATACTATAACTATAATGATTTTGTTGTGTAATATAGACTTCCCGTATTCAGAATTGAAATTAATTAATATTTATTGATATTACATTCTAAAGGTTATGAAATTATGTTATTTACCTTATATACTATTAACAGTTTCACTGTAAATAAATTTAAGGCAGATTTGTTCGGGAATGTACATGTGCTACAAATAACTAAAATTAAGTAATGTGCATTCGTAGGTGGCATGAAGCATACTAACGTCGGTGTGGAGTATACACCTCAACTCGGTGGAACATAACGTTTGTTCTGGTCGCCGCATCTAGTACGTAGTACATATAGATCGCTGCTTACAGGCGTTTTTTGTCGGAACGGCATAAGTTCCATAATTCTTCATCAAACTTAATGATTGAAACACCATTTTAAAGCATATGTTTGCCATTATTGACGGAAAATAGTCATTTTTTTTTAAACTATAGCTTTTGCCGAAAGATGGTGAATTAACAGTGCCATCTGTTGACAGTATAATCAACTAATTTATTGTGTTGTTAATTACTATCTGTGCGAAGTATTCGCACGGGTCATCTAGTATGTATAATGTATACGTATAATCTCAATGAATGTTAATTATTATGTTGCCTTATTGTAGGGTTGCCAACCCCGAAATTCAAATACCAGAATTTTTAGGTTTTGAAGTTAGAAAAACCAGGACAATTCAATTTAATAACATTACGCATCTTTTGCGAGCCGAGACGCAAGAGGGATTGCAAAAGTGGTGTGCTAATTTTAAAATTCAGGACGCTTTAAAAACCCAGGACGCTGCTTAAAAATACAGGACGCTGCTTAAAAATACAGGACGCTGCTTAAAAACTATCCAGGACACTTTAAAAACCAGGACATATCCTGAGAAAACAGGACGGTTGGCAACTCTACCTTATTGTAATATTGAACAATTATTGTAAAGTTGTCTCTATACTATAGCTGCTGGGTTTGCTGGTGGTGGGATATTCATATCCACCCGGATAGCGACCACCGTACACAGGGTGTTAAAACCGCCATCGAGGCACACGCAAGTGTGTCGCGTACCAGGATCAGCCAGTGTACAGTGTGTGTGTGTCTAGCCAGTGCATCTTAAGCCATTACAACTCTCTATATTTTGCTATCCCACAGGAATATACATGTCACACTATGTCATTTTCTGATTCCTAAACTGCCACTATGCAAAAAATCATGTCGACCCCTTGCTTTGTGAAAAAAGTATCCCACGGGAACTTTACATCGTTCCGGGAAAAAAGTAGCCTATGTGCTATTCCACACTATAATCTATCTCTGTGCCAAATTTCAACCAGATTAGTCCAGCCGTTCTGCGTAATTGAGTAACAAACATCCATTCATCCAAACATTAGCGTTTATAATATTAGTAGCAATGTTATGTCATAGTAAATATCCTTATCAAACCAAATCTAATGTACGCACATCTTGTGTTGACTACTAAATCAGAAGTATATCTTTTTAAACTATTATTACAATTAAATATAGTAAAAAGTGAAAGTAGCTAAGAAATTTATATTAAACTAGCTGTTGCTCGAGGCTCCGCCCGCGTGGAGGTCATGTTTGAGAGAAAAAATATACAATACAAAATACCAATATTCATGCGTTTAACTTAAAAATGACGGATTTTCATACAAACTTTCATTCCCTATTTTACCCTCTTAGGGCGGAATTTCCAAAAATCCTGAAACATATATTTTTTATTTTTAACTAAAATGCTAAATACTAATTTTCATGAATTTAACTTCAAAAATGACGGATTTTCATACAAACTTTCATCCCCTATTTTACCCCCTTAGGGGTAGTATTTCCAAAAACCCTTCCTTAGTGGATGCCTACGTCATAAAAGGTACCTACTGTCAAAATTTCAAGTCTCTAACCCCAGCCGTTTAGGCTGTGCGTTGATCGATCAGTCAGTCAGTCAGTCAATCAGTCAGTCAGCTTCTTCTTTTATATATACAGAAACTGGAACGAGTGTTTGATGTTTAAAGTGAATATATTATGATTTTCATGTAATTAAAAAAGTATTTCATTAAGAAGATGAATTTGTAATTTAATAATTAGCTGAATGTGTCTATATCAGCTTTGATTTACATTGGCTACTTATTCTTTTTATTTTAAGACGGCCTCGGTAGCGCAGTTGTCATTGCGCATGCGTTACGACTGCTGTGCTGAGGTCTCGGGTTCGATCCCCGGGTCGGGTAGTGATATTGGGTTTTTCTATCTAGAAATTCTCAGTATTAGCCGGGAGTCTGGAATCTGTGCCCGGTACGGCGATAAGCTCGCCCCTTATCACATTATGGGACCGAAATACGGCGAAAAGTGGGTGTACTGGTTACAGCTCTGCCTACCCCTTCGGAGATTAGGCGTGAGTGTATGTGTCTGTGTATTTTAATATGCAGAAGTTTCCGCCTTCAAACCTGATATAATGTCAGGATTTACGCATTGCCCGCGTCATAATGAACGGCATCGAAGTCTTGAGAAAATAATGGCCAAATAATACTTAAACGAGGATATTTAACGTTTCTGACTATACTCCTTTGTCCCGTGCAAACACCGGTTGAAATCGAAATTTTATCGCGGTTGTTTTAATAAAATAAAAATAAACCGCCATAAGATTAGTTTTATTTCAATGTTCATTATCTGATACTTTATTTGTGTGTTAGGAAATGTGAAACCACGGCTAAACACTTTTTGCCAGGATGGTATAACACCTGCCCTGTGGTATGGGGGCGTTTGGAGAATTCCAGCACGGTGTTCCCTGTCTGTCGTAAGAGGCTACTAATAAGGTTACCTGTATTTAATTTTGTACATTATTCGATAACCGAATGTAATAAGCAAAAGAAACCCTTTAGACAAAACATAATCGAAATTGCTTGAAAATTCAGGTCACAATATTTATTTTAAATATTGGTAAGAGAAAAAATGGGTGCGTAGTGGGAACATATTTTTTTTAGTGCCTCGATAAGCAGACGGGCCACCTGATGGTAAGTAGTCACCGCCGCCCATAGACTTCTGCAATGCCAGGGCACAGCAACGCCGCTGCCTACCGTTAGCAAAGCCACTGCCTACCGTTCTATACCGTTCTGCCTACATCTCACTATCTCCACTAATGACCATTCTGAGGGGTGACGTCACGGTTCATATCATGCATCCTTTTACTGTCATTAAACAATTACCCCTTTCAGCAGATTTCAATGGCGTCTAATTTATTTATTTTTGTTCGGATTCAAAAAATTATTTTGATAGTACGTTTTAGGTAATGTTATTTGTTGATTTAAATAATAAAAAAAACGTGTCCATTATCTGTGTCTATTATTTAAAATTCCTTAAACAGAAGATAAAACATTCAAGAAGCAAAATTAGATATGATATTTTTATCAGGCGCAAATGTGCAATAATATCTCATTGTCGATCATTACTAATACTATAAATGCAAAAGTAACTCTGTTTGTTTGTTACCTTTTCACGACTAAACGGCAGAACGGATTGTGATGAAATTTGGCAAGGAGATAGATTATATCCTGAAGAAGGACATATGCTATCTTTTTTCTCAAAAAACAATCATGAAAGGAGTCAGATAGGAGTTCAAAATTTGTATGGGAAATCCATAATTCCTCAAGTTAGGGATCTGAAAATTCATATTTAGGCTTTTAGTAAGAAATAACGAAATACGTGTTTCAACGGGTTTACCAAATTATTCCTAAAAGGGACGAAGTGAGGGGTTAACTTATGAGGTATTATTTTAATGTAATATCAAGCTTCAGGCACTACACCTGAGAGTCAGAACGATTGCTATAGGTGCCTCAGTGCAGAAGACAACTCCTTGGATTGTATACTTCTGCACCCGAAAATAACTTCCACGCGGGCGGAGCCGCGAGCAACAGCTAGTATCATAATATATTTAAATTACATGATGGCAACATTAGGCACTGGATTATGGGATTCGTAAATTCGTATCTTTGCTCCATCATCAAGCTGTAGATGACATTGCCGTTCCATGTTTTACCTCCTTCCTATGATCCTGGGTATTTAAGCGTAGTGAGCAACTCTGCAGGTAAGTGTGATTGTGTCGAGTAGCGAGATATTGTTGTTTCTCGCTACTTGATACTCTAACTGGACGGCACTGTGCACCATCAGATGCAGTGTAGTAAATTTTTCGTGCCAGTATAAAGAAATTCATTACAGTGGAGTACTTACACAAAGCCGCCAAAATCAGGTAATCATCCGACATTGTAATAAAACGAAATTTACGGATTCTATCGCGGTTTATTTTACTTTTTTAACCAGACGTTTCGAAGGCTTTACAGCCTTCATGGTCACGGGGGAGACTGAGTTGTATGTCGTCACGAAAGTATAGTGCAATGTTTCTACCCTCCATATAGTTGATATTTAATTTCTATTTGTTGTATGTAATATTTGCGTAAACATAAGAAACCATTATGCAATCATCAGACATGACAATGACGCGAATGTGATTTTCATGCAGATTGACATACTTGCGATCTCTATTTGAATGTAAGTCTATGGGTTATTAAGTTTCAAGTAAATGTCAGCTTTTACTTTTAATTCAAAAATGACTTCCTTTACATAAGGTGTTTAAAAGGTCACCCAATAAAATCCGTGAAATAATATAATTTAATTTCCTCGCTCCACATTTTTGCGCAGAAGGCCAATATGATTACGCACATATTATATCCAGCGCCTATGGACGTTACTTCCGGTTATTAGCTTAGCCATGGGTTCCGCTTGGTGGCGCCAGTAGTTTAATGTGATTATTATTTAAAGACTATGATTGAACGGATCGTAATGAAATTTGGGAAGGAGATAGATTATCTCCTTGGATTGTACTTTTCTCCCACAAATAACTTACACGCGGGCGCAGCCGCGGGCAACAGCTAGTATAAAATAATTTTACACTATAGTTCACGGAGGGTGCCAACAGATGGCGTGAGTAGGACTACCAAATTGGCGGGAATGCCGATGCTCTTTTAAACATTTTTCAATATTGAATATTTCTTAGAAATGTTAGTTCTATCTGTATATATAAAAGATCGCAGGCAATTGAAATAAAACGATTCTGGAATATGCGTTTTCATGTAGGTTTTTATATGCATAAATATAATGCCAATATTTACAAACACTTTATATGATAATTTAAACCCCATAACAATCTTACTTGTTTAAATACCGAGAAAGAACTGACTCTCTGACAAGAAGAGGAGCTTTTATACACCTACTTTTCTACAATCATTCTTGTTTGTGAAAAATAAAGCGTCATAGACTTTACGACAGCCATGTCAAACATGCGGCCCACTGAGCATTTTCCTGCGGCCCGAATCAATGTTGAAAACAGCCACGTATTTTTTTATTCTGGCACGGCAAAGTGACCACACTGCACCTGATAGTACGCACAGTGCCGTCCAATTAGAGTACCAAGTAGCGAGAGACAATCGATCCCCCGCTGCTCAACACAATTATGCCGGTCTGCTTCTTCACACACCATGGGCAAGACGGTGAAGAAGCGGTCGAGGGTCTAGTGTCAGAGTACTCAGAAGTCCACAGGGCCAATCATCGTACCCCAACTCTACACACTTGCGTGTGCCATTATGGAGGGTTTTACGCCCTGTGTTGACTGCCTCGGTGGCGCAGATGTAATTGCGCATGCGTTACGACTGATGTGCTAAGGTCTCGGGTTCGATCCCCGGGTATCGATATCGGGTAAAGTGATATTGGCTTTTTCTATCTAGAAATTCTCAGTATTAACCCGGAGTCTGGAATTGTGCCCAGTATGGCGATAGACTCGGCCCCTATCACATTATGGGACCATAATGAATTCGGCAAAAATTGGGTGTACTGGTTACACCTCTGCCTACCCCTTTGGGGATTACAGGCGTGAGTGTATATGTATGTGTTTACGCCCTGTGTTCTGCGGTCGCTATCCGGGTAGATATGAATATCCCACCACCAGCAAAAACTATTCCAACTATACTATCGCCTTTACATATTCAAAGTATTTAAATAAGTTTAACATTGAATACAATATGTATAATAATATTAAGTTAACATTAATTAACCCCAGCTTTTACGTAGTCAGTATTCGTGTGATTATTTTAAATTCAGAATGTTGGACTGTCCCCACGTCAATGCCCGTGACTTTGAACGCTGGTCGCATACAATTAGCGGCGGCGGCGGCGGGGGTTTCGGGTGGTAATTTTTTTTTTATATATCATAGTCCGACAAACGAGCCAGTGGATCAGATGATGTTAAGTGATCTCCACCGCCCATGAACATCCACAATACCGAAAGGACAGGAATAGGGATTAGGGAAGGGAAGGGGGAATCTGGGCCTCCGGATATCTCACTTACCATACGAAACGCGACAGTGAACTGTCACTTTACGTTGGTTTTCTGTGAGACAGTGGTACTACCACGGTCGAGCCGGCCCATTCATGCTGTAGACAAATATGTCTACAGCGTGGCTCTACCAGCTCTAAATGCGGGCTTTTATATGATATACATACATGTATACACTCAAGCCCGGAATCCCCAAAGGGGTAGGCAGAGGTGCAACCAGTACACCCCATTTTCGCCGAATTCATTATGGTCCCATAATGTGATAGGGGCTGAGTCTATCGCCATACTGGGCACAATTCCAGACTCCGAGCTGATACTGAATATTTCTAAATAGAATAACCCAAATATCTCTTTACCCGTCCCGGGGATCGAGGCAGTCAGTCAGTTTTTCTATTATTACACGCTTTATATTTGTAAGTGGTAGAGCCACGCTGTAGACATATTTGTCTACAGCATGAATGGGCCGGCTCGACCGGGGTAGTACCACTGTCTCACAGAAAACCAACGTAAAGTGACAGTTTACTGTCGCGTTTTGTATGGTAAGTGAGATATCCGTTGGCCCAGATTCCCCCTTCCCTTCCCTAATCCCTATTCCTGTCCTTTAAGGCCGACAGCGCATACATGACACTTTCTGTATTGTGGATGTTCATGGGCGGTGGAGATCACTTAACATCAGGTGACCCACTGGCTCGTTTGTCGGACTATGAATAAAAAAAAAATATTAGCTTCACCTGTATCTCTATGAATGTATGTAACGGAATCTTTCAACGTAATTTCACCACATTCCAGACGTCCGATTTACTTGAAAATATGCGTGTGCCAGACCGATGACAATATATTCTCATAACTTTGTCCTTATGTCCTAACCAGGAGCACCAGGATAATAATATGAATACTACCTTTCTCCCGCGTAGTTGTTATTTTTGTAAGAAGATGTATAAAATCCATGGAGACACCTTTAGTTATTACATCTTTCTATATTTTGCTATCCCATAGAAACCGTGCATTTTCCGGGATAAAAAAGTCTATGTTATTCTCAGACCCCTCAACTAACACTTACTAACAAACAGAGTTACTTTCACACTTCTAGTATTAGTATGAATAAGAATGGCTATAACTTTAGGGATGATTTCGAAAAAAATGTGAAACTCGTATTTCTTTATTTCCTACCAAAAGTCTAAATGTGAATTTCCAGATCCCTAAGTCGAGGAATTATGGATTTCCCATACAAATTTTAAACACCTGTTTGACCCCTTTCAAGGTTGTTTTTTGAGAGAAAAGATAGCCTTTTTCCTTCCCTAGGATATAATCTATCTCCTTGCCAAATTTCATCACAATCTGGTCAGCCGTTTAGTTGTGAAAAGTGAAAAAAATAATATATTTTGCATCATGTGCTCTTGATTTGAAATCGAGTTAATTGTAAGTACTATGATGCTGTTTTGTGTCTAAAAATAAGAAATTAAATTATTTATTTATTTATTTATTTACGGAAAACTAACAGCTAACATACATATAGTTTGTACAAATATTATATAACATAAGGCCAATTAAAAGTTTTCACAGATAGGTATTAAAATTATGTTAGAAGTAGACAGCTCAGAAGATTACAGAAATACTTTTTTTAACTAAAACGTAAAGAGAAAATAAAAATAAAAAAAAAAAAAATAATAAAATTAATTAATGTATAATTAATTATAAAATTAATTATACATAGTTTAAAAATTAAATAACGCTTTAATAGCTAGCTGAACTAAAAGTAGAATTTAATTCGATTGTAAAAAAAGCGTGGGGTGCTATAAACTATGTCCTGGTAATGACCCCAAAGTATAGCTTCTAAGTATGGCTAAGGATGTTTATTTAGGATGTCATAACATTTATTGTTATTCTTGTTATTATGTGCTTTTAGTGGAAATAAAAAAATACGGATTTTATCACAATTTATTTTACCTTTTTAACCCGACATTTTTGGATTACAGCCTTCAAGGTCACGGGGAGGACGGAGCAGATTTTAAATTTTATTTGTTGTAGTCCGGTCTACGCAGAAGTAGCTCAGTGTCTTGAGGTCTGGAAGTAGGTCTTTTGAGTTCCGTATTTATTGAATTTATAATTGGATCCCAAACTGGTGCTAACTTCCAACCATCTTCTGTATTGAAATTAGGATGTTTTATTTGCTCTCTTCTTTTAGTGTAAAATACACGAAGACTTCGTAGATTTCCAGACAATTTAGATTATACTCGGGCTTTGTCCTCAAGATTAGCATGTTTACATGTAGTATACACTAGGTGTCGCCAACTGCACTGTATTTGAGACCATTCCATTTTTTTTGTGTATTTGTCCGCCCCACCTTACCTTCATTACACGTTCAGTGCTCAGCCACTCCGCACGTTTCGTTGTACCGCGCAAAGTTTGTTCGCTGTTACTTTTTATAAAGTGATAATGGGTAAGCGAAAACGTTATTCCAGCGACTATGATAATATAGCCAAAAGAATAAAGAATCTTGAACGGGAATTATTGCGCGTACGACGTGGAGATCAACAAGAATCCCGCAGGATCTCATCTTCGGAATCTTCGGAATCTGACTCCTCAACAAGCAGTTCCCACACTTTACGCTCGAGGCGCAGATATCCAATAACGGTACCATCGTTGCCTGAGCCTCCATACATAGAAGGTTAGTAAATATTTTTATTTTCTACCTACTTGACAAAAAAAAAAAAAAAAAAAAGATAAAAAGATACAATTGTGTATTATAATTATCTTTTTTGATTTACGAATACACTATTAATAATTATTGTGTGGTAGTCTATGTAATGCTATAGTCACCTTACAATAGGCTACAGGTTACAAACCTAATTTAGGAATTCTAATGGAATGTCTCTTTTAATACCAATTGAACATAAAGCAAGTAAGCTATTAATGCGGGCAGTCGCACTGGGCTGTCACTTTAATAGTATTTTGCTTACAAGGATTGGATATGCGGGCTGCCTCTGGGGCTGTCACTTAACCAATTCCGGTTGTTCAAGGTGTGCCCACGACGTCGATGGGTGCTGTGCCTGCTGGAACAGAGCTACCAGAAGTAAACGCTGCGCCGGTGATTCCTCAATCACCGAACCAAATAGTAAACGCTGACCTTACCTCAGCCGTGACTGCTCCAATACCTTCGACCAGCTCAACGTCGGATCAAATCCTGCCCGGTTCTGAAGACCAGCCCCAAGAACTTGATGGCGAACTCCTTCAAATTCTGGGTAACGACCCATCGCAGGTTAAGAAATATAATAAAAATATTCAACCGGAACTTGCTGTACGCTTACAACATATAGCCACTTCTGGGCTACCCAAAGAAGATCGTAAGGACCTTCTTGAGAAGTACTTACTGCCAGCAAACTGTAAGCTTATCGGCGCACCTACCTTAAATCCTGAAACGGAAAATGCAGTTCCGGATTTAGTTAAGAAACGCGACAAAGGGATTGAACAAAGACAAAAACAACGGGCTGCTGCTACCTCATGCGTAGCGGAGGCCTTGACGGTGTTAATGTCTTCAGATCCTAAAAATACTGCTATTATACAGCTTCTATGGGACGCTACTAAGCTTCTCTGTGACAACCAGGCTGCTGACTCATCAACTAGGAAGAGTTTCGTGTTGAACAGTCTCAGAAAGGACTTGAAAGATCGTCTACTAGCGACTAATATCGACACTATGCTCTTCGGGGAAAAGTTGCCCGAAACACTTAAGGCAGCTCAAGCCATATCTAAATCAGTTGCAGATATGAAACCAACCCCCGCTAAGCTTCCAGCAGCTACTAAGCACAAACCAGCATCGCATCATTTAAACTGGCGTGCTCCTGCCCCTATGCCCAGGCCGAGGGGAACCAACAGGAACAAGGAGCCTGTACCTCAGAACTCACGCAAGAATCATCACGCGAGCTCCTCGAGGCGGTCATCGCATCCAGCGCAGAATTTCAAACGAAATCGACGCTAGACCCGGTAAGATACGCTGGTAGGCTGGCTAATTTTCATAGTCAGTGGTCTCTTATAACTAGTGATAACACGCTACTTTCATGGATAGAGGGCTATCGAATTCCTTTCTCGCGCCCTGTAGTCCAGTCTTCAGTACCGGCACCACAGACATATTTAAATTTCGAGAAAAATTTATACCAAAATTGTATAAATGATTTATTAGCAATTAACGCTATTGCTGAATGTACCCCTTGCATAGGACAATTTATATCACCTATATTCCTGGTTCCAAAGTCGAACGGAAAGTCTCGATTTATCTTAAACTTGAAATCACTCAACAAGTTTATAGAAACTACCCACTTTAAGCTAGAAGATTTACGCACTGCGCTTAAATTGGTAACAAGGGGTTGTTTTATGAGTACTATTGATTTGAAAGACGCATACCTTATGATACGCATTCATAAGGACTTTAAAAAGTACCTACGGTTCTATTTTAATAGCAAATTATACGAATTTAATGTTCTACCGTTCGGACTTAATACCGCACCTTATGTTTTCACAAAGGTTATGAAACCAGTGATTAGTTTGCTTAGATCATGTGGCCATCTGTCTACAGTATACTTAGATGATAGCCTTTTACTAGGAAACAGCCCGCAATCGTGCTTAGAAAACATTTCTGACACAACTAGATTATTAAAAGCTCTAGGTTTTATTATTAATTCGGAAAAGAGCAAACTTAATCCGGATACAACTTGTAAATTCCTTGGTTTTGTTATTGACTCAGAGAATTTTCAAATTAGCTTACCAAGTGAAAAGGCCTTAAAAATTAAAACAGAAATAGTCAAATTTCTTAATATAAGCCATTGTAAGATTAGAGATTTTGCTCGTCTTTTAGGGTTACTCACCTCGGCATGTCCTGCCATAAAGTACGGTCTGCTTTACACAAAGGAACTAGAGCGTAGTAAATATTTAAACCTTAAAGACCATGACAATTATAATAGGCGCATGAGCGTACCAAAATCTCTCAAACCTGACCTTAAATGGTGGTATCACGCGATACAATATCCCACAAACGAAATTAAACAGCATGAGTTTCGTTTAGAAATTTTTACCGATGCCTCAACTACGGGATGGGGAGCCGCCTGTGGTAGGGACCGCGCAAGTGGGAAATGGACTGCCGCCGAAAGCTCACGGCATATTAATTATTTGGAAATCTTAGCTGCGCTATTCGGTTTGAAAGTGTTTGCTAAAGATTATCACGACTGTCAAATTCTGTTACGGATAGATAACACAACAGCTATCTCATATGTTAATAGAATGGGCGGCGTGCAGTTTCCACATCTCACTCAAGTCACAAAACAATTATGGCAGTGGTGTGAGAAACGTAACTTGACTGTTTTTGGTTCATACATAAGTTCAATTGAAAATAACGTAGCCGACGCAGAATCACGTCGAATTCACCCTGATATAGAATGGGAACTATCTGACTTTGCTTTTAAAAAATTGTCAAATGCTTTGGTACTCCCCAAATTGATTTATTTGCCAGTAGGCTTAATAAAAAATGTTTAAAATACATCTCTTGGCATAGGGACCCAGACGCCTACAAAGTAGACGCATTCACTATGTCTTGGTCAAATATTTTCTTCTATAGCTTCCCACCTTTCGCTGTAATACTCAAAGCTCTAAGAAAGGTCGTAGATGACAAAGCTAGAGGAATAATGGTAGTACCAGCCTGGCCTACCCAGCCTTGGTACCCTCTATTTAACAGTTTGCTAGTAATCAAACCTTTGTTGTTTACACCCTCTAAAACACTAATAAATTCTCATTCCAGCAATCGAGATGTCCACCAGAGGATTACCCTGGTTGCCGGGCTATTATCAGGGAATCGTTTATAAGAAGAGGATTACCCACAAATTCGATTCCCATAATGTTAGACTCACTTTCTGAAAACTCACAAAAACAATATGACACATATCTAAGGAAATGGTATATTTTTTGCAAACAAAATAAGATTGATTTATATGAGACACCTGTTTATAGTATACTGGAATTTTTAACTCAATTATTTGATTCAGGTGCCCAATATAGCACATTAAATAGCTGTAGATCAGCCCTTTCCCTAATACTGGGACAATCGTTAACAAATAACTCATACCTTAAACGATTCTTGAAAGGAGTTTATAGATCGCGACCTCCTTTACCTAAATATAACTTTACGTGGGATACATCTCTTGTTCTAAACACCCTTGCATCTTGGTACCCAAATGAAAATTTAAGTTTAGAACATCTTTCAAAAAAATTGGTAACCTTACTTGCCCTTACAACAGCGCATAGAATACAAACAATCTCAAAAATTTACATATATAATATAGAGTCTTTCCCTACTGAAATTCATATCAAAATACCAGAATTGATAAAAACATCTCGTCCTGGCAACTCACAGCCATTATTAATACTTCCCTTGTTCCTTGAACGGCCTGAGATATGCCCCGTTGTTTCTCTACACTGTTACCTAAATAAAACTAGGCCACTGCGTTCAAGTTCTAGCCTATTCATAAGTACTAGAAAGCCTCATAATGCCATTGGTGCCCAAACATTGAGCAAATGGGTTAAAGCCACTTTGGGTCTTTGCGGAATAGATGTGTCTAAGTTCAGTGCACATAGCACTAGACATGCCGCTACGTCTAAAGCTCACAAACTAGGAGTTAATTTAGATGTAATTAGAAATACAGCTGGATGGAGCCAAAACTCACGAACCTTTGGAAAATTTTACAATAGAATTATAAGTCAAAATAATGATTCTTTGGCAAGAACTATTATGATTGATTCAATTACATAATTAAGTAGATATAATTATATTATTTTCATAATAAGCATTGTTGCAATGAATATAAGTACATGAAACTTATAATAAATGAAATATCATAACACTATAAGTAGATATTTTTTATTATTTTCACTCTCAACATCTACATGTAAACATGCTAATCTTGAGGACAAAGCCCGAGTATAATTAGTGATTAAACGAGCTTACCTGTAAGTGAAGTTCAATCATAATTATGCGAGGGCTTTGTCCGAAGAGATTAGCATCCCACCCACCCGTTATATCTTGTATGTGAGTAGCATACACTCATAATTGTATGTAGTAGCATACACCCTTGAGTCAAGTAAGTTACTTAACTTTTGTTTCTTCATAGCAACCTATATATAGTTCCAGGTTATGTACTTATATTATATCTCTGAACTAAATGAAGGTAAGGTGGGGCGGACAAATACACAAAAAAAATGGAATGGTCTCAAATACAGTGCAGTTGGCGACACCTAGTGTATACTACATGTAAACATGCTAATCTCTTCGGACAAAGCCCTCGCATAATTATGATTGAACTTCACTTACAGGTAAGCTCGTTTAATCACTAATTAAAAACGTTTTAGAATTGTTCGTACATTGACATTGAATCGAACCCACAGCCTCTCGTTTCACAGCCGGCTACTCGCTCGCTGCGCCGCGGAAGCTCTCAGATAGACAGTTTAAAAACCTTTACCAATTAAATTCATAAAATGATGTGAAAATTAAATTGTCATGCCATTGCTGCTTAGAGCCAACACATTGATTACTTATAAAGTGTAGTAGCAGCAGTGTACTATAAATAAAAAACATTAATAAAACAGAGGAAATCACTTCGCCCTTTTCAATCGCTAACACGGATATCACAGTGTCGCACTGTGTTTACAAATAATGAATTAAATTACCACTTTCTATTACAATTATGATAAATGGAATACAAGCTGTCTCACTCAGACGGCTTGTATTCCATTGCGGCATTGGTTTCACGCAATATGAAAGTAGTAGGACAATCTTCGAGTAAAATGTGGTAAGCGTCTTGTATAATAAGCTGTTATAGTCTTTAATACTTAAATAATAAGGTACAAGTTTCAATAACGATTAATATTTCTAATATGTTGCAAAATGCAAAGTGTCGCCAAAGTGAATGGAAATCCCCACGAACATAATGCATGTATACTAAAACCGTATTATTCAAAATCATTCGTAAACTTAGGAGATAAAGTTGAACTTCGTTCAACAGTCCTTGAACACTTACATTCAAAAGTTTTGAAATTCCGAACACATGAACCCCCATAAGCAAAGTCAAAAAGATCATAAGCACGCTGACTAATAAAAAAAGAATTAAGAACTCTATTCATATTTCGAATTGGTCACAAATTACGTAACAATTACTACCGGTTATAATCTTTTTATAACGAGTGAAAGTTACGACATTCGTACTTCATGTGTTCACCTCTTCGGTCAGTTTGGCGGTAAACAGAGACATTGACAGTTTGATTTTTTAATATTTACTTTTAAATTACGAACAGTGCGTTTTTAAAATGTTTAAGTGACAAAGGTGTTTGTTTCTTCAATTATACTATTCCTTGTGCCAAAATGGATGCGAGAACCATCTTTTTTATATCGCTACTTTCTTTTGGTAAGTCCAATAATTAAGTAACGACAATACTATAGAAAAGGTAATGTTATGTAAGCTTCAAAATGCCGCGTAATGAAAATAAAAAGCCGTCAGGTTGTATTTACCAGAAACTTTTCTTTTTTAATCCACATAATTTCTATATGATCAAAGGTTTAGATATTATAACAAAATAAAAAACAGTGTTGTTTTTATATATGATTTTGAAGTAACGATGGGACTTCAATCCTTAGTTTTGTACGTAATGCAAATATTATGTAAAATATACAGTTGTAATCTTATGACGTGTATCAGGTCAAGGAATAACACCCCTTTACTAAGAAGGTTAGGCCTTAGTCCACCACGCTGGCCTAATGCGAGTTGATAGACTTCACACATTCGATTTTTTTATTATTTCTCAGGTCAAGGTAATATCGGGTCGCTTAACGTAAACATTGGCCTAAAAAACGTGGTAGCTTGTATAATTATATTTTAGATAGCGGTAAAACCTACATATACACTCACGCTGGTGATCCCCGGGGTAGGCAGAGGTGTAACCAGTAGACCCACTTGTCGCCGAATTTATTACGGTTCCATAATTTGATAGGGGGATGCCTATCGCCATACCGGGCACAATTCCAGATTCCGGGCTGATACTGAGTATTTCTAAAACCCGATATAATTTTACCTGACCCGGGGATCAAACCTGAAAACTCAGCACACTCACACAGCTCAGTCGTAACGCATGCGCAATTACAACTGCCTCAACAACGCAGTCCTTGTGAATATGTTTGTTTGTTTATTAGTCGGCTGAACCGATTGTTTTTATCCTGGCATGGCAAATTGACACTGCACCCGATGGTAAGCGCAGTGCCGTCCAGTTAGAGTATCAAATAGCGAGAAACTATCCCTCCCTACTCAACACAATCATGCCGGCCTACTGTGTAGCTTCTTCACACTACGCCATGGGGCAGTGTGTCATTACACAGCCTGTATTAATAATAATAATAATACTAGCCCTGTATTAAACATTGTCCCACTGCTGGGCACGGGCCTCCTCTACTAATGAGAGGGGTTAGGCCTTAGTCCACCACGCTGGCCTAATGAGGGTTGGTAGACTTCACATACCTTCGAAAAACTCTCAGATATGCAGGTTTCCTCACGATGTTTTCCTTCACCGTTAAAGCAAGCGATAATTAACATTTAATACACACATAACTTTAGAAAAGTCAGAGGTGTATGCCACTTGGGTTCCGAACCTACGACTTTTGTCTTGACAGTCAGTACCGCAACCAACTAGGCTATCGCTGCTATCCTAGCTAGCCTGCATTAGCTCTGTATTATACACTAACCTACTGCTAGACCCAGGCCTCTACTAATGAGAGGGGTTAGGCCTCCACCACGCTGGCCTAAAGCTGTTTGGTAAAAACGTGCCTTTGATATTCTTATTTAAAATGGCTACCATGTTACCGCATGATGTTCTCCTTCATGTTTTAAGCAAGCGACAACAGGGTAGTTTTTTGTGTTTAATTTTGTACATTATTAGATATGAAACCGAATGTAATACACAGAAGAAACCCTTTTGTGAAAACAGAATCAAGTTTGCTTGAAAAATAAGCTCAGAATGTTTCTTTTAAATATCGGTATGAGCAAATATTTGTGCGTAGTGGGAACATCTCACTATCTCCCTCGCACAACGGCACAGTAATGGCGATTCTGAGAGGTGACGTCACGGCCCATCATGCATCCTTTTACTGTCATTTGACAATTACCCCTTCCAGCAGATTTGAATGGCGTCTAATTTACTTATTTTTGTTCGGATTCATAAAATTCTTTCGATAATAGGTTTAAGATAATGTAACTTGTTGATTAAATAATAAATAAAAAATCGTGTAACTACCCTATTAATAATACACACGTAATGTTTAAAAGTCTGAGGTGTATGCCACAGGATTCGAACACACGACTTTCGTCTCGACAGTCAAAGCCATCAGTAACTAGGCTATAGCTCTTTTTTTGTAATAACCACTTCCGCTATATTTTTTCACCTCGTTCTTGAATGTAAATTGCTTTTGCTTCACCAACCTGTTCCAAACATGGAACCAAACCTGCGACCTCACGTTACTTACCCAATGCCCAACGCAGAAAGCCTTGTTCCCTTTATTTTCGCAATGGCGCTAAATGGTTGCGAAAATTCACACGTAACTTTAATGTTGTGGTGAATATGAACAGTTATTCTGACAAATGTCTAGAGCATTCAAATGTTTATGTTTATTCCCTCCTCCTTGCGTCGTGTTCCTCAATAATGAGGGTCGTGACCTCCCTTCTGCATCACCATCTCATGTGTGTACTTCTTCCATACTTTTCTGTCTCTGGCGGCGTGGAGGGCGTTATAAACTGTGAAGTTAAGAGCGGTGCGGATTTGGTCAGACCAACGTATTGGGTTACGTCCACGAGGCCTTCTTCCATCTACTTTGCCGGTCACAATGAGTTTTTCGAGGTTGCCACCGTCTTTCCTTGCAATGTGACCGAAGTATCCTAGAACTCTGCGAAGGCACTCGGTTGGTTATGTTTATTATTTAATGTATAAATACACCCAACAGTCACACACATAGTTCTGACCACCTCCACCCCCTAAACCTGTGTCGTGGATATCAAACATATGTCTGTCACGCTAACATTTGTCTCAGTGCGGGAATCGAACTCACGGCCTCCCGTTTCACAACCACGCTACTCGCCCGCTGGGCCACGGAGGTAGTCAGTACTGTCGAACATATTAGTCTTTCTTTAACTATGTTTCTAAGTAAGTGAGTCATAAAAGTATTTAATTTTTTCCCAAATTAATTAAAGATGCAATATTAATATACATTTTTAATCAATAATTAATAATAATAATTACTAATTTTCATTCGTATCTTTGCCGCACCATCAAGCTGTGGAACAGTTTGCCAGCTACCGTGTTCCCTCCTTCCTATGATCCTGGGTCCTTTACAAGTAGTGTGAAGTAACACAGCAGGTCGGCATGATTGTGTTGAGTAGCGACGGATACATTGTCTCTCGCTACTTAATACTCTAACACGCCAACATGCCAACACGCCAATACGCCAACAATACCTCAATAATGTCTGTCTACCCCACAGTACAAGTACCCTAGTCATTTTACGAAAAACCTTACACTGTACATTTACATACAAAACGAAGTTTTGAATACAATAGTAGTCGCATTAGAATTTCCCAACTGTGTGGAAATGTGTACATCCAAGATTTCTGCTTTTGTTGAAATCTTGATACAGCTTGGAAAAAGAGGCAACGATGAACGTGCCAAACCTAGTCTAGCCATAGTTTTTTTTTGTTTAATTTTCCCTTTTTATAAAAAAAGTAAAGGCAAAGGTTCTTCACCACGCAGCCTTGCTGGCCATAAGTTTATTACTAGATACGCAAATAAATTTATGTTTTAATGGAAATAAAAAAAGATTTATTTGCCACAATTCTTATGTAAGTACACTAACTTATTAAAAACATCGTGCATAATACGGACATAAACAATAAATATAAAAATAACATCTACAAAACATTTAAGTCTTTGTCAGAGTACTCAGAAGGCCGCGAAACGGCCAAACATCGTACCCCAACACTAGACCCCGACAAAAACCGGATGTACACTGGCTAACCCTGGAACGCGATACACTTGCGTGTGCCACTATGGCGTGTTTTACACCCTGTGTACGGTGGTCGTTATCCGGACGGATATGAATATCCTACCACCAGCAAAATTCCTTCCTATTTCCTGTGTTCCAAAATGTCGCTTAAATAAATTCGCACCAACCGTCGATATGTGTTTCTAAATACATTAAAAAAGTAATATATTGTTTACGTTCACACTGCCAGTGGCAAACACATAACCAATGACGAAAAATGTATAGGTTTCTTTCGTCATTGCGCATGACCATTGATATATGAGGCCGTCAGCGCAAAAGTGGCCTAAGCTTAAAACAATGAGTATGAAAATAGTGGGGTTTGTATATTCATGAATTTTAAATCATTGTACATAAATGCAATTTTTGCAATGCCATCTTGTTGTCATCGTATCGGCAAATTGGTGAAACTAGAGATAGGCCGGTTTTGCATTAAATTTTCGCACAATTAAATCATTTGTAGAACATAGGTCAGATTATAAAAAATTGAGGGTTAGGCCACTCTTGCACTGACAGCCTCATATAGAAGCGCATAATACATGCTCACAGCTGACGTATAGAAAAAAAAACAAATATATACAACGATTATAGAGGTATTTATATGTATACTCTAACCTTAACCAGAAAATAACCTCAATAAAATTCAAATTTAAATAACGAATTCACTCGAATTTCGAACACTAGGCGACCATTACTATGAATCACATTAATAAAGCGTTGCATTTAATCACCCTTTTCGCCTACCTGTTTTATAACGAGCGGCGTTTCAAAATGTTTTGTCTCGTTCTTTCCGTCGTCTCTTTCATTGGTTGAATTTTTTCGACCCTAAATATTTTTTTCTCAAGATCGCTCCGCGCATATGATGTTCTCCTGGTATTTGTGGGAATAATAAGAATGTGCTGAGAAAGTTGAAATCGTCTTTCGTGTATACTTTTCGCGGCGTATCTTCGGATTTATGCTACCTTAGTAACTGTGAGAAAATGTTAACCCTTCGCATTTTAACTGCCAAGATCTTGTAACTAACTCTTCTCTTTTTTTACCCATAATGATGAGTTTTAAGAAATTCATACTTTTGACTACTTCAGAAATACAATCAAAGACAAAGTCAGGTCGAATCAGTCAATCCAACGGTAGGCAGCGGCTTTGCTGTGCCCTGGCATTGCATAAGTCTATGGGTGGCGGAGTCTACTTACCATCAGGTAGCCCGTCTGCCCGTATGTCTATCCAGGCAGTAAAAAAACAGTTTCTATTTCATGGACGCTATTTCAAAAAAGAATACAAAAATTCAAGTTTTACGTTTTCACTTCCGTTATTGCCCATTTTCTTTGTAAAATCTTGTAACCTTTCTTCATACTCATAAAATATTCTTTTGCTACTTATGTAACCCTGGTACTTCGTGTATCGGTTACCATGACGTTCTCACGCCTTAATCTATGTGCTAACAAAAGCTTTTTTTATGAGCTGTTAATGTCATGGGAAGTGCATTAATTGATTTTGCCAGCATATTTTTAATACAATAATAATAATGAGAGCCCTGTATATCATACTGTTAAACTGGCACGGGCCTCCTAAAGAAGGGTTAAGTAGTCAACACTACATTTTCTTAAGAATTAAATTTATAGACTGTCACTTAGTTTGGATAGATTTTGTTTGTGCTTAACTAGTACCTATATATTTTTCAGTCTTATAACTATAGACCTACTCTTGAAATCAGTTCTAATCTCAAACTCGACGCAGTTTCAATTACAATCTAGAAGGTATTGGGACTTTAACTCACTCAACTATGAAATGAAATATTTACGAACTAGCGATCGTCAATACTCTATCTCATTTAGTTACTAAAAATTCCACCGTATTTAGTTAAATCGTGCGCTGGTGTTGCGTTCAAGAGTGCCAATTGTACAGTTTTCGAACCCAATCCCAATTTTAAATTGGCGATTCCAATTGTGTGCAAAATTGGCAAAAGTGTCAAGAGTAACCCTCCTGAGAGCTCCCTATCCAGCTATTAAGTGGATAAAGGCAGAAAAATGTGAGAGAGATAAAGCAAACATGCGGTCAGTTGTCTTTTTCTAGACTTTTGATTGGTCTACGTCACAGATTTGCAGGAGCGAAAAGAAATAGGTATTGTCCGCACATTCGGTTTGTATCTTTTTAAAAAGTGGTCTATGTTGTGAGGATAATTTTCAATTAATTAGTGCGCCTTAATCCACAGCACCTGGCCTAAGACGAGTTGTAAAACTTCACATACCTTTAAATATCTTATGGATAATTCTTAGACATACAGATTTCCACAGTAAGCGACAATAAACAATAATACACGTAATTTTCTAAGTCAGAGGTGTATGTCATTTGATAGAGCTGAATTCGAACCTTGGACTTTCGTCTCGATAATCCGTTACCCAAAGTAGATTAACGCTACTATTCAATAAATTGTTAAAGATAAAATAGTATAAAAACAAAAAATAACTTTTACACTTAAATTTGAGATGATACAATGGAGTTTTTTAAGTCGATGATAGAACCACGTGAAATTACAATAATATTTAAATACACACCAGTACATACACTTAGTTCTGACCCCACACTGGGTAATACCTGTATCGTGGGTACAAGAACTAAGAGGGACTACGGTCCCACAATACCCAGACCCGGTATATGAACCCACGGCCTCTCGCTTCGGGTTCCTCACCCGCTGCGCCACGGAGGCTGTCATAAAATTGAATCTAATTTTATTTTATTTCATTTCCTATTTTTTGTCGTTTTTATTTGCTAATAAGTTTTGAATCGGTGTCGATCTTAATGATATCCTGAAATTCATATGAATCATAAAACATAACCATAAAACTATATTTTGTTTTATTTATCTGCACCTATTTTAATACAAATATTGTAAATGACAGCGTCTGTGTCTCTGTGAAACGAGATGCCGTGGGTTCGATTCCCACACAGAGACAAATGTTTGTGTGACAAACAGATGTTTGTTTCGGGCCTGGGTATTGTGAAACCGTAGTCCCACGTAGTTCTCGATACCCACGACACAAGACTCGTGTAGGGTCCAGACTATGTGTGTGACTGTTGGGTATTATTTATTAATTTAATTATATTTATTGTCCCCAGGATCATGCGCTCTGATCATCCCCGAGGAACTGCCTTCGCTTCTCTCTGTCGCTTACTCCAACATACCACCTATAAAAAAGGGTAATTATGTTTATTTATATACATAAACTAGCTGTTACTTGCGGCTCCGCCCACCTGGAAGATATTTATAAAATCTTTTCATCTCCCACAACTACTCTTTGCATAATACAGATGTTTGTTCAAACAGGTATAACTTTTGATTGAATTCACCGATTTAAATGAAATAAAGACTAAATGTTACCTCAAGATACACTCTATGATTTTATAATACAATACGTAATACAGTACTTTGGACTTGATGCCTTGACAGACAGATAATAATTCTAAAAACAATTCTTTTGTGTTTTAATCAACAAATTGCAGATTTAATAATGTATATAGGTAGATATTGCTCAATATAAATTAAAGCGCTTTTAATTTGTAAAAAAAGGAATGGCAAAGATTTTCAACCATGCAGCCTTGTCTGTAGTTAGTTTATTCAAATCCGGAAAAGACGACTTTTCATATTAAGGTTCCGCGTTTTATTTCATGAGTGTTTTGCATAAACAAGTTTTTATGCGCTTTATTTTTAAAAGAGCAAAGCCAGTATTTCTTGCCAAGTCTCTGGCGAAACTGTACCATAAACTGGCGGTAGTGTAGCAAACCTTGCAAAATAGATTCAACATGAATTTCATTTCATTCACAAAATCAATTTTACATGCATATTATCACGCTTTTATCCTATAGAGAGACTGAGATCTCGGATTCGATCCCGGGACGGGTAAAGTGATGTTGAGTTTTTATATCCCGCAATACCCATTACTAGCCCGGAGTCTGGAATCGTCCCCGGTATGGCGATAGTCTCGCCCCCTATCACATTTTGGGGCCGTAATAAATTCGGCGAAAAGTGGGTGTACTGGTTACACTTCTGTCTACCCCTTCGGGGTTTACAGGCGTGAGTGTATATGTATTATGTATCTGTATATATAAAAGAAGAAACTGACTGACTGACTGACTGATCGATCAACGCACAGCCTAAACGGCTGGGGTTAGAGACTTGAAATTTTGACAGTAGGTACCTTTTATCACGTAGGCATCCACTAAGGAAGGGTTTTTGGAAATACCACCCCTAAGGGGGTAAAATAGGGGATGAAAGTTTGTATGAAAATCCGTCATTTTTGAAGTTAAATTCATGAAAATTAGTATTTGGCATTTTAGTTAAAAATTAAAAATATATGTTTCAGGATTTTTGGAAATTCCGCCCCTAAGGGGGTAAAATAGGGAATGAAAGTTTGTATGAAAATCCGTCATTTTTAAGTTAAACGCATGAATATTGGTATTTTGTATTGTATACTTTTTCTCCCAAACATGACGTCCACGCGGGCGGAGCCGCGAGCAACAGCTAGTGTATAATAAAATGATTAACTAGCAATTTTATAATATTGCAGGTACTGACTCCCGCGTAGGCTTCGGTTTTGCATTCGGCAACCACGCTGACTTCCAAGTTATGCTTGAATTGGGCCCACAGACAAACACTATGAACCTTAGTAAGTATATATAAAACAAAACACTCAAGCAGGCCGGCATGATTGTGTACACTACGCCATGGGACAAAGAGATGAAGAAGCGGTCGAGGGTCTAGTATCAGAGTAGTTAGAAGGCCGCAACACGGACAAACATCGTACCCAACTCTAGACCCCCGACAAAAAATGGATGTACACTGACAGACCCTGGAACGCGACACACTTGCTTGTGCCACTATGGCGATGGTAAACGCAGTGCGGTCCAGTTAGATTATCAAGTAGCGAGAGTCAACTATCACCCGTTACTTAACACAATCATGCCGACCTGTTGTGCAGCTTCACATTACGCCTAAAGAACCCAGGATCATAGGAAGGGAACACTGTAGCTGGCAAACTGTTCCGCAGCTTGATGGTGCAAAGATACGAATTAGCTCCTCTTGGTTCGGGCCTGGGCAGTAGACGAAGCTGTGGCTCGGCAAGCCTGTACGCGTGGTTCTGGTGTGGAAGGAGAGGATGAGTTGCGATTAAAGAATTCTTCGGAGCATACTTTAAGTAATATTTATTTATCATTTATAAAATAAACGATTTTATTTTATTTTCAGCCGGACAGCCGTTTCCATCATCAACCAATAATAAGCGGCAAGCTCCTGCACCGTCACCGCCAAAAATTAATAAGAACAGAGAAAAGGTAGGTCTAGGGCTCACAATTCTAGTAGATGGTGGCCGTGCCTAGCAGTGGAACAATATACAGGTATTGCAAGGGGTACTAATGTAAGCACCATGTATAGAGTCTGCGATTAGATACATATAGGTGAAGACATAAAACCAGTAACCCTCATAGTTTCTGCGTATTTGTAATTTGATTTATGATTTTGTTTTATGATTGGTCCCTGAAGTCAATGATAAATGCGAACTATTTTTACAGGGCCTAAGTATATTTAATGCTTAGATAATCGGTTAATACTCTATCAATAGTTTTGATAACAATTAAATTTTAAGATCTATTTGTCTGTCACAAACGTTTGTCTCAGTGTGGGAATCGAACCCACGGCATCTCGTTTCACAGCCGGCTACACACCCGCTGCGTCACGGAGGCTATCAAAATATGATGAGACGCTCCTTTATATTCTGCGATTTTTATTGTGCCCCACTGTAATAGTGACCTCACCTGATAAACCACTCTAACCACCCTTAAAATAGAAAACAACTGACGGTACCCACAACTTACAACTGATCGAGTTACTTGCCAGATCAATTCATTATCTTGACTGACTCCGTGGCGCAGCAGGCGAGTATGCGGCTGTAAAAAGAGAGGCCGTGGGTTCGATTCCATAACATTAATCTTGAACGTTTGTGTGACAGACAGATATTTGTTTCGGGTCTGCGTGTTGTGGATCGTAGTCCCTCGTAGTTCTTTGATATCGTAGACACAGATTTGACCTCATGTGAGGTCAGGACTTTGTGTGTGACTGTTGCATTTTATTTTTAACCTCAAAAATAATCCAAACCTTCCCTCAGTTTCTCCAATCAGACGCCGGGAAATACCTCCAGCAATGGGCTGAGAAGATGAAGAGACCCCAGAAGATTACCGCCACACGTCCCCCAGCTCCTAAACCTGGAGAAGTGCCAAATCTAGAAGATTCTGTAGTGGAAATAATCAAGAACGACAAGGGAGAATATGAAATACATCAACCTACTCCTGGAAATATGCCCCAAAACGTAAGGACTGGACTAGCATGTACACCACAAGATTGACAGTCTTCGTGGCGCAGTGGGGAACTTTTGCTGGTGGTAGGATATTTATATCCACCCGGATAGTGACCCCCGTCCACAGGGTGTAAACCCGCCATAGTGGCACACGCAAGTGTGTCGCATTCCGGGATCAGCCAGTGTACCTCCGTTTTTTGTCGGGGGTCTAGAATTGGGGTACGATGTCTGACTGTGTTGCAGCCTTCTGAGTACTCTGACACTAGACCCTCGACAACTTCTTCTCTTTCTTGCCCATGGCGTAGTGTGAAAAATCAGACCATGATTGTGTTGAGTAGCGGGATAGATAGATTGTCTCTCGCTACTCGATACTCTAATAGGCCGGCACTTCGCTTACCATCAGGTGCAGTGTGGTCACTTTGCCGTGCCAGGATAAAAAATACCAGTTGTGAAACTTGAATTGTAAACTTCGATTCCCAAGACAAAAGACCTAGTGTAACGTAGGTTTGAACTAGTTGGGGTCAGCACTGTGTGGCTGTTGGGTATATTAAGATATCTCACACTGACATGACAATATGTTTTAGCTAGAATGTTTGGAGTTTCTATAATTTATGGGTTGGTAATTTTTAGCATAACTAGATCCAATTAACATGTAGCTGCTAACAAAATACTTCTTATTCCAGATACTGGATACATTAAAGAAGTTATACGGACAGAAGACAGCTGTGAAATTACCACAGATAGAGACAGTGACTCAGAAGAGAAGCGAAGATGAAGTGCGGAGGATCACTGAGGACCTGTCTAATGTCGATTTGGATTGAGGCTATAGTATATTGGAGTGATTTGTTAAAATATTTACGATAATGACAAGCGTTTTAAGTGAAGCTAGATATTTTATATACAGCAGTGATATGTTAGGAAATAACAACTTGGGAAGTTATTTTAGCAATTCACTCCTAACGCTTGGGTACGCTTAACTGGGTGAGGCTTTCTAATAAACATTTGTACATATTATAAATATTGTTTTATTTATATTTAGTTTAAGGCATTCAGCCTTTGGTTCCTTTCAAAGTACAAGAGGAACGCTCCCGAAAACAAAAAGAAATTGTAATCTTAAATTTTAGTGTAGTTCGTACAGATAAATAGCCTAATAGCCGAAATTCTACTTTTTTTTTTGACAGCCTCCGTGGCGCCGTGGGTGAGCCGACTGACGTGAAACGAGAGGCCGTGGGTTTGATTCCCGCATCAAGACAAATGTTTATGTGACAGACAGTTGTTCTTTCCCTCGTAGTTGATACCCACGATACAAGTTTAATTTAGTGCGGGGTCAGGACTATGTGTGTGACTGTTGGGTATATTATTAGTAATTAAAAAAACTTATCCAATGTTTAGATAAGAACGAGCAAGAAACTCTAGCGTTAAACTCGAACACCGGTTAAATATTTGGTATATCCAATCAAAATTTGATTACATTAGATAAGAGAAGCAGCGATACCCTAGTTGGTTGCGGTACGGACTGTCAAGACGAAAGTCGTATGTTCGAAACCCAAGTGGCATACACCTCTGACTTTTCTAATGTTACGTAAGTATTCATTATTAATTATCGCTTTTAATGGCGAAGGACAACATCGTGAGGAAACCTGCAATACCTAAGAATTCTTTTAAGAATTTCGAAGTTATGTGAAGTCTACAAACCCGCATTAGGCCAGGATGGTGGAGTAAAGCCTAAACCCTTTCATTAGTAGAGAAGGCCCGTGCGCAGCAGTGGGACAATGTAAACATTGTCATACAGATTGATAAAAATCACGATAAAGGATAATCATGTACAAATCTACACACGAATTGCCAAACTTGTGGATAAGCCTGTAGCCACATTGGCTATTGAACCTGGTTGTTTGTCCAGTATGGATCGAACCTTATTACTCTCACAATATAAGTGAACTTTCTTATTGTTAAAACGACGTTGTAGACAGTTTTGCTTATATGAATGGACCGGCTGGACTCGGGTATTACCACTGTCAGAGAAAACCGGTGTGAAGTGATAGCTTGCTGTTGGTATACCAACAGTGTTACACCAATGTTGCTACACTGCCGGTCTTTTATTAAAAGACCGTTAAGTGAATGAACTTAATTTTGAGATATTATTAACCGTTATGTAGTTACGGTTAATAGTGAGCGTAGGTCTAAAATCTTGTTTTTTATCCTGGCACTGCGAAGTGACCACACTGCAGTTGAAGCCATGGGGCAAGGAGGTGAGGAAGCGGCGGTAGTTTAGTGTCAGAGTACTCACAAGGCCGCAACACGGCCAAACATCGTACCCCAACTCTAGACCTCCGACAAAAACCGGGTGTACACTGGCTGACCCCGGAACGCGACACATTTATTTATTTATTTATTTATTTATTTATTTATTTATTTATTAATTATCACAAAAAGCGGTACAAAATTACAACTACACTTTATATACATTAAGATCTTTCTGAGTTTATACATGTTTAAGATGGTATAAGTGCAATTGAGTAAACCCTGTCCCTTAAACTAGGCATTGCCTGTATCTTAAGAGACAGTGTTCGGCCACAATGTTATAATCATTATCATTATATAAAATGTTTGAAAATTGTACTAAAAGTAAAGTGGGTCAGTTAGGTGCAGTTGTACTTGGGTGATCCGTGATAGTATTAATTAAAAAGTGTATGCATGCGTGCGTGTGTGCGTGCGTGCGTGTGTGTGTGTGTCTCTGTGTGTGTGTGATGCGCGCGCACGTCCACGCGTGTAAGTGTGTGGTGTATGAATGGTATTTTATGATATGTAAGTTAGTAATGACTCGGTTTTTTGGTAATCTTGTTGCATTAGCCACATCTTCATTTTAGATTTAAGATTAAATTTTGTAAGATTGAGTATGTTTATGTATTTATGCACTTTTTTATAGATGTGATTACTTATAACATAGTACTGATGTTTAGCAAATGTTGTTTTATGTGGAATTCCTAAAGGGGTGTTCCTTCTTTTAATAGTGTTGCTTTGAGGCAGTGAGCAATGGGTTCTAAGGACAGTTTGTTGAATAAACAGCTGTCGGATTGTTAAAACTTTACACTCAGCGTAAAGCTGATCTGTTGTATATCTGTAAGGTTTATTCATCATAACTTTAAGCACTGCTCGTTGAGCTCTTTCTATCCTTAAAAGATTCGTTTTAGGTGCAGCTCCCCATACTGTTATGCAATAGCTAATAAGTGATTGACATAATGCAAAATATACCATCTTCAGTATATCTTCATTTGCAGATATTCTCAGGGATCTGAAGACACCAATAAGGCGCAATGTTCTGTTGGCAACCGTATCAATGTGTTTGTCCCATCTCAGGCCATCGTCAATTTGAACACCTAGGTACTTCACGGTTTCAGTTCTTGTAATTGTAGGGCAGGAGCAAGGGTTAGGTGAGTTTGAGCAGGAGTGAGCCGTTATAAAGAAGGTTGGTGGTGGTCGCAAGTGACGTCGTATGGCAAAAGGAACAAAACTGGTTTTGGAGAGATTTAAAGTGAGAAGATTTGTATTAAACCATTTCATTATATTGCTCAAAACTGATTCAGCTCTGGCTTTGGTGATATCCCAGGTGGGGCCGTTGACAACAATGGCAGTGTCATCAGCATAGACATAGATATTACAGTTGGGGAATGTCATTCTGCAAAGGTCGTTGATATATATCAGGAAGAGTGTAGGTCCTAGAATGCTGCCTTGGGGCACGCCATAGGTCACAGATGCGTCATTACTGAGGTGATCATCAATTTTTACCAGTTGCCTACGATTTTTTAGGTAGTCTTTAAATATTTCAAGTGGAACACCTCGTACACCCAGAAACTCCATCTTAGAGATAAGTTTGGGGACAGAAACTGTGTCAAAAGCCTTTGACAAATCTAGAAATATACCTATGCATTTAGACTTATTATCCAGTTGTTTTGCTACATGTTGTGTCAAATCCAATACGGCATCCTCGGTGGAAACACCTGAGCGAAAGCCGTACTGGTTGTCGGCAATAAGGTCATATTTGTCCAGGAATTTTCGAAGATTCGTGTTAAGTATTTTTTCTAAAACTTTAGATATGGTATTCAGGACAGAAATTGGCCTGTAATTATTGACACAATTTATGTCCCCTCCCTTGTAAATTGGGTGAACTATGGCCCTTTTTAGAGCATTCGGGAAAATACCTGTTTGTATGCAGAGGTTGCATAGATAGGTCAAAGGTGAGAGCAATACATGGCGACACATTTTAAGTATCGTTGTTGATATACCGTCCCAGCCTACGGCGCAGTCGTTGCGTAATTGTAAGATAATTGATTCTACATCTCTTTTATCGACTTCCAGTATGACGAGGGAGTTACTGGGGGGGTGTTTTTGAGAACTCAAATCTATGGGATGCTGATCACTATTTTCAGTGTGAGTATTTAATATATGTGTTGCCAAATTCTGTCCGATATTATTGAAAAAGGAACATACTCCATTTATTGAGCTTGAAGGATTATTGCATATTTTCAGTAGTTCAACTGGGCTTGTGTGTCTTTTGCGAGTATTGGTGATGTCCTTAATAGTTCTCCAAAGTGCTTTTGGGTTGTTCCTAGATTTCTTTAACTCACTTTCTTCGTAATTTCTTTTCAGTTTTCTGAGCAATGCATTGCAAAAGTTACGGTACCGTTTATATGTAATTTGTAAAATTAGGTTATTTGGTGATTTTTTTGATGTCTTATGTAATTTGTCTCTATTTTTTATACACTTAATAAGCCCAGTGGTTATCCATGGTTTAATATTTCTTTGCCTTCTTGGGATTTTAATGTGTTTGGTATGTTTAGAAATTATTGTTGTAAGAGTTTTTATAAAATTATCCATAGCCTCGTTGGCATCACTCATTCTTAAAATATGTGTAAAGTTAGTGTTGTCTATCTCTAGTTTTATGGCATTTAGGTTAGGTTTAGAGACAGAACGACTGCTTTTCCGAGTAGGAAAAGCGTTTTTCAAGTTCAATAATGTTGGTTTATGGTCAGTTATATAGGATTCAAGAATTAAGGAAGTAGCTTGTAATTTAGTTTTTAGGAATATGTGATCTAGGCAGTTATCCAACCTAGTCGGAAAAAGATGAGTAGGCAATAGCCCGTGCGCGGCGTTTAACATAAGGTAGTCTAAACTAAAACCGTTCCTGTTGTCATGTTTAATATCTATGTTAAGATCGCCAACTAACGCAATGTTTGGGCAGTTGGACAATCCATCATACAGTTCACCGAGACCACTAAGAAAACAGTCATAATGTTGTTTAGTACAATATGAGGGGGATCGGTATACGGCTACAATAGGGTGTTTGACTGGTGTAACCAAAATATATAAAACTACACTAAGAGAAAGGATAGTGGGCAAACATATTTATTAAATACATTTTTTAATTTTTAATGTATTATAAACATTTTATTTTCGTCATTAAAATTTAGAATTTTTAATCTGTATCACTCGGGGCCAAAAACGTAGCAATACCGGCCGCCATTACTCGTGACGACATCGCACATAAACATTGCATCCTACGACAAATAAAATTGTAAGGAAGAACATATTTTTCGATGTGTAAACGTGTGGAAACATGTTAATTTCGTCTTCAAGTCTTCTATAAGAATGGAAGAAGGCATTACAAGGGCTGATAGTCGAAATCTGCCACTTCTTTCTTAAAACTTTTGATTTTGGCACATGGATGAACAATTTATCGGGATTTAGTGTCGAGTTTTTACACAAAGGCATTGAACAATATTTATATGCTGGCTCATTCATTTTTGCGGAAAAACTAACAGATAAATGCAAATAATTTGTTATGTTGTTAGGTGTCACGAATGTTTGTATATGTGCGATGACGTCAAATAGAGATACTGTCACGTGACAACGCGTTTTAGCGCGAAATTATATGTGCAAAAATAAAATCACAGATTTTATATAAATTGAGTATATTTCAATAATAAAAATATTACGGGGGCTATAAGTGAAGAGTCCTCTATCGATGTCCATCAATTTTCAAAAATTGTCAAATACCCTATTGCAAACTTACTATCTACGCGACAAACCAGGCAGTTTGCATACTTTATATTAGGTTCCCAAACCGTTATATTTAGCCCTATTTTATTATAAACTATAACACCGTCGTTCTGGTTTGTCGTATTCTTTGTGGTATGGAACTCGAACCCTTGCAATACAGGGATATTTTTCACCCTGCTTAACCAACATTCAGTCAAAATAACAATATCAAAGTCAACCCTAGAGACGCAAATGAGTGCTTGGAGGCTATCAAAATTTTTATTTACGCTACGGATATTAGTGTGTAGTAGTATTATATTCGAATCAGTTGGATTGATATAGTCAAGGCAGTTCTCGGCTTTACATAAGCGTGATTTGGAGTTATAGGTTTCGGAGATAGGGTTGTCTAATTCATCACTTATACTTTGTATAGTAGCCATTTGTAGTTAAAATTAATACCAAGCAAGTCCCGAAGTATTGTTTATAGACATATAATATTAAAGTCGATTTAGTAGGCATCGCTCTTATGGGTAATAGTTTATAAGAAATGGTAAGAGATTGTAGTGTGATGATGTATATATATATTGCATATCATGATGTGTATTGGAAATTATATATAGCGAAGTAATGATTAATGTGTGTGTTTGTACAATAGGTATAAATAATAATGTGTAAAGGTGTATTACGATTGTTAGAGTATAACAGTCCGTTAAAATATACATAACAATATAGTTTAAACTTATGAGATTTATAAACAACTTAAGTACTATGGGAGATGTGAATAGTCACAAAGTCTTATTTGCAAGATCTTGAAGGGTGTTTTCTGAAGATATTAATATTTGTTTTTCTTTCACTTCTTTACGCAGGAAGATGTTACCGTTTTTGGTCCAGCAAAACATATACTTATGGTTTTTTGCGTATTCTCGTGTAAGATGGAATAATTTTTTCATGCTGGGGGGCAACTGTTCAGCTACATAGACCGGCTGACTCTTTCCCGGTAAACCAATTTGGTTTGTATTTAGCTTCTCTTCTTTTGAGTGCTTATTATTATTGTATGTCCGGACAGCGGTTAGAAGTTTTTGTCTTGTTTGTACAGAGTTAAATTCCACAATGACAGGACGCGAGTTGTTTGCAAGAGAAGACTTTGAGGGTAGCCGGTATACATCTCGATAGTCAGAGTCAGAAATGGGTGTTCCAGCCAGTTCTCCAATTTTGGACACTATTTTTATTAGATTGGTGGTTGATTCGTTGTCCGCAGGTGGAATATTACGAATTTCAATCCCAGAAGAGCGTGAACGATGCTGGAGATCTAATAGTTTTTTTTCCAGGTTCTCGATGTATGACTGTTGTTGCTGCCGTTCCCTACTCAGATTCTCTACCTCCTTTTTTAATTCTTCAAAGGCTTGATTCATGAAAAGCATGGATCGTTCAATCTCTGTATTTGTCTTACAGATAGCTTCATTCGATTCCTGAATCTTCTTATTTTGGGTTTTGATGATGCTAATGTCATCTGCTAGCTTTGACATGAGTGATGTTTGATCCGTTAGCATTTTCGAGATATTTGCTTGCTGCTTTTCCTCCCATCTAGCTAGCATACCTTGCAATTCCTGGCAATTTAAATCTAGTTTATTATTTGGTGAATTTTCTGGTCTAGGTCGCTTACTTCTACCCGTTGCATTATCGCCTGATGTAAATAACGAGTTTATGTCAGGTTCCGACTGCGTATTTTTTGAGTTATTATTTTTAGATTTCGATTTTGGTGGAGTACGTTGAACATTTGCCATTTGGATTTAGCAGTACTAAATGACTTATGAAAATATTATTCTACAACCGGCGTCACAGCACGATACACAATAATATTGGAATAATACTTCGTTACCGCTGTACTTGCGTATTGGGTGCCGCGCCGCTCGCTGTGCGCAGTGATCCTTAGTTTCGAATACTGTAGCTATGCACTCGGTGGCGCAGTGGCAAGCACGCGCGCTTCGCCGCTTAGTCTCCCACCGCCGCGCCGCGCCGGGTGCCGCCACACATATGTGTGTGCCACTATGGTGATTTACACCCTGTGTATGGTGGTCGCTATCCGGCCGGATATGAATATCCTACTACCAGCAATGTGTTGCCATCAGTAATCTTATAACTGTATTTTCTTTTTTTTTAAATATACCACAGTGGTGTCTAACAAGCTTACGGCCCGCCTGATGGTAAGCGGTTACCGTAGCCTATGGACGCTTGCAACACCAGGAGCATCACATGCGCGTTGCCGACCCTTCAAAAACCTATTTACTCCTTTCTTGAAGAACCCCATACTGTAGTCCTATTCGATAACCTCGACAGGGAGCTCATTCCACAATCGGAGCGTTCGCGGGAGGAAATTCCTCAGAAAACGCACTGTGCGCGACCATTTAGGTTCCAATGTGTGAGGATGAACTCACTGTCGATAATTCTTCTATTTTATCATGCTGTTTGGTTTAAATGTTTGTCATGTTAATCCGCATTACTTCTTGTGTGTATTACAAAATTAAAATCTTAAATTAAGCATATTTTTTTTTGTTTTCAGCAACATGTATACCTACGTATAATATTATTACCTTCATGTGATCACTTCACAGATAACCTACTTAGTCATATAGTATATAAAAACTTAGCTTAGAAGGAACATTAATTATTAAAACTTATCTTTTCTGTGGGAAACTATCGGACAATTATATTTGTTGTGTTAATAAGACAATAGCCCTTCATGTTGTTTGGACGCGGCTTCGCGCACGTGAACTATGGATATTGTATTCAGCTTGCTGCTTTCGGTGATATTAAAAAGTAAGTTAAATAATTACGAATGTTTATACTGTATAATGAATTAATAGGGTTATTAGTTTTATTTATGGATATTTAAAGTGCCATCCCGAAAACCCCTGCAATGGATTTTCAATATTTTTTCTACATATATTTCTACATAGAAATCCTATAGATTCGAATATTAAAATATATTTTTGGGGGACAATTTTATGGCGGGAATAACATTACAAATGCTAATATGTAAGTATATCGTTTGTCCATTTGAAAAGAATTAAATTAAGTTTGTTGATCGATAAAACCGTTTGTCACAATTCTTTGAAGACGAATGACACAGCCTAGTTTTTTTATTGTTTCATAAAAATTCAAACACATTACTTAAATAAACAGCCAGTATGGTAATGGCGTCGCTAACATTAGCCAGACATGTTCCTAGGCATAATATAATAAGACTATATTTCCAGGTGACAACGTGCTGCTCCTAGTGGTTCCTGAAGATGTACCGGCTGGATTTGCCGCTATTTTTGGCTTTACGCCAAAGATTTTTAAAGGTAGAAGTGCCCCGATATCTATCGTCGATTTTTGTGATAGAGGGGTAGTCGAGACCAAATTAAAGCCGTCTCATTCATTGGTTAGATTTTGTTTTTTTTTTAAATCGAAATAGGCTTGCGTTTGACCACTATCTCACCTGATGGTAAGTGATGATGTGGTCTACGGTGGACCACGATTGCCTAGAAGATACCTATTCATTCTTGACTTGAAGATGCCCAGGTTATAATTTTCGGGAAATATAGACTCCGGCAAAGAGTTCCACTCTCTAGCGGTGTGCATGATAAATGTGCTAGCAAAACACTTCGTGCGCACTGGTGGAATATCAACCATGTATCGATGACGCTTTGCCGAGTCTTTTGTCGTCCGATGATGGAAAGGGGTTGGGGGAATTAACTGTCCATCGCTTAGAGGTTATATGTCAGAGAGTGGGGTAGGTAAACGATACAGTAATTATTACTGCCTCGGTGGCGCAATTGTAATTGCGTATACGGTACGTCTGCTGTGCTGGGGTCTCGGGTTCAATCCCCAGGTCGAGTAAAAGTAATATTGGGGTTTTCTATCACGAAATGCTCAGTATCAGTCCGGAGTCTAGAATTGGCGTTAGGCTACCCCCTATGACCTATCACCCCTATCACGTCATGGGATGGTAATAAGCTCGGCGAAATGAGGGTGTACTGGTTACACCTCTGCCTATTCTTTCGGAATTATAGGCGTGAATGATTATGTTATTCATAATATTTACTATTGAAATTTTTAGAAAGCAGCGAGAAGGAATTTTGTTTACCTAATAACGAAAGAAATCAAAATTACATCTAAAAATCATAAATAAAATTACCAATGGCTTTATTACTGTAGGAAACGACCATAGGTTCGGGTTCGGTTTCCAGTTGGGCAACCACGCTGACTTCCAAGTGCTGTACGAGTTCGGACCACAGACAATCACGAAACCTTTGCAACCTATTAGTAGTGAGTTTATTCCTTTAGTAATTTTGTGCCTCCGATATTCTCTTGGACATCAAATGCAATAGAAATCTACCACTTTGGCGCTAGTCCAGTAAAGTAGCTCAATTGTGTACACACGGCCATTTTTTCTATGCTGTTAGCCTCTAATTCCTTTAACAGCTTCACTTAACAATGACTGCTTATGACGCCATAGTCAAAAATATAAATATTTGAAACCGATCAGGTTCAAAAGTGCTCTTAAAGGGACTTGGACCTTAATTAAATAAATAATTAATGAATAAATACACCCAACAGTCACGCACATAGTACTGACTCCACTCTAAAAAAAACCTGTTTCGTGGGTCAACAACTACAAGGGACTACGGTCCCACAACACCCAGACCCGAAACAAATGTCTGTCTGTCACACAAACATTAGTCTCGGTGCGGGAATCGAACCCACGGCCTCTCGCCCGCTACGCCACGGAGGCAACATTTGTATAGTCTATTGGAATAGTAGTTTCAAGCGGCGTTAGTTACCATAGGTGACAAAAGGTTTCCATTAAGTATATTTATTATTTTCAGGAACCCGTTCTACAACTTACCGACAATTCTCCAGGAGACGGCCGGTTTTGGACTTCTTGCTGCGGACCGGCATATTACAGGAATCGTCTTATAAATTAGATGCTATTCACAAACGTAGCAATAAAGCTAGATAAATATTTTATTTTCCATAACGGAAAATATGACTGTAAGGGTACTTTTAGATTTTTATGGAAATATTGGTGGTCACTTATAAAATATTTGTGGGTAGATTGGATAAGTTATAGACCCGGTGGGGAAAGATTTGTTATAAAAAGGAAAGCCTCAACTGCTCGCGGGAGCAGTCTGTACGAAACTAGCGGGGGTGTAGCTCGGCTGCTCGGTTTTAATCAGAGTGCGTACAGTCGTTTTCAGTGTAGTTTGTGTTTAATCGATGATTGCTAATATGACCAATAAGTTTTATATCAAATAGAAATAAAAAAAAATTTAAGCAATATTAGCAAATAAAATTTAAGCAGAACGTACGTATGTATTTCTGAATGAATAAGTCACTTTATGCCGCCAATTTCTGTTCGCGCGTTTTCTTTTATGCCTTAATTTTTGTAATCCCTTTATGTAAATGAATGAATTCAATTCATTTATCGTTTAGCACGCGGTTAATTAACTCCAAGAGTTTGTGACATGAACTTTTATATAAATAATACTTTCTGTAAATAAATCCATACTAATACTATAAATTCGAAAGTAACTCTGTGGCTTAGGGATCTGTAAATTCATATTTAGGCTTTTGGTAGGAAATAAAGAAATACGTGTTTCAAAAATCATCCCTAAAAGGGGCAAAGTGAGGTTAAACTAATGGGGTATTCTTTAGATGCAATCTCAAGATTCAGACACAACACCTGAAAAGCTGGACAATCGCTACAGGTGCCTCAGTGCAGAAGACAACTCCTTGGATTGTATACTTCTGCTCCCGAATATAACCTCCACGCAGGCGGAGCCGCGAGCAACAGCTAGTAATTTTATATTTTAATGACAGGTGGTAAAATAAAGCTTTGCTGCTAAAAAGGTATGAAAATAAATAAATAAAATACAAGATCCGTTTTAATTACCCTTTTATTTCATCATAAAAATGCTCGGACATGAGTTTACCTATTTATTTACATTAGAAATAACATTAAATTTTACGCGCGTAAAATATGTCACCATCTTGTGAAACACGAAATGGCTGAAGCTGTGAAAAATGTGTCTAAGTAAAGCGTATGGTTTATAGATAAAAGCAGGCCCGTATCCACTGGCTGAGTTGTGGGTATATGGCCCCCTTAAATGTCTACAGTGAAGTAAAAATCTATAAAATGAAGGTCATCTATGAACTATAAATTAAAAAAGTATTTGTAAAATTTATGTCCATCTGTCTATGGTCCTGCTTTTTTCACTATATATCGGAATATTACTTAAAACTATTATGGCAAATAGTTGTAAATAAAGTATATAAAAACCAAGTTTGGATTCTCTGGTCCTACATTATTAATATTTTTCAAATACCATAATTTTGTAAGGGACAGATTGGTTATTCATTTTGTAAATATCCAAAAAGTATGCTACTTGCGTCTTGGTGTGGATAAAACCTCACAGTGGTAGAGATAGACTATTATAAGTGGGACACTAATCCAATCTTACTATAGGTGCACACAGTTGAGTGGAAACGGAAATTCAAAGAACATTTACTTTTTAATTAGACACTTACTTACTCAGGCTTTATTGAAAGTAAACATATTTCCCTATTCTGTTACTTTGACACCCAGAAAACCAAAACTTGGTACTTTAAAAAATATCATAGCGATTTTTAGTTATCCATCGTCGAGACTTGGTACATATGGACAGAACATAAAGCAATCACTGTTCCCTCTTAGTCTTTATATAGTTCTAGCCTTTCCTTACCCAATATAAGTTAAATGTAGTATATGTCATGTTGTCACAGAATAACGCCCTTAGACACCCAAGTGATTTTCTTAGTTCTAAATATTTTTAGGGAAATTACCTAATTCATAAATGACAAATCGATTCAGTATGCCCTTAACAAACTACTTAGGTGTGTATTTTCTGAATGAGCCAAGTCTCGAATATTATACAAATAATCGCTATCTGAAATCATATAAGTGTATATAAATAACTCTGTGACATTCCTTTAGGCAATTCCTTAGAACCATTCAAATCCAACTGAAAATAGTGAAGGTTTGTTCACATGACACGTAACATCTTATGACGCATTTAAAATATGCCGATAATTTTATTTGTGTTTAATAAACTTTCACTAAAAAAAATATTACAATATTTTTCTCACAAATTACTTTATTTTTGTATGGCAGGCCTGGCAAGGCAGTGACCACACTGCACCTGATGGTGTTGATGGTGATGGTGAGCCCAGTGCCATCCACTTAGAGTATCAAGTAGCGAGAGACAATCTATCCCTCGCTACAACTTAATCATACCTGCTTGCTGAAGATCTGCTATTGGCATTGTTTAATCGGCGTATATGAACAAACCTAAACATTAACCCCGATCAATTCCAATCCAAACACAAAAAAGAGAAAAAAGGAAAATAAAAAGAAAAAAATACTCATAATAAATTGTAATATCATAAACATTATTAACATTAGTCTTTTTGCATAAATGGCATTTATAATTTTGAACATTAAATAAAAAAACACTATCTACATCGATAACTGCGCATCATTACCGAGTGTGAACGGACCTTGACGCAGGTGCATTCATACCACACGTACTGTAAAGTTAGAAAGTCTCCATAAACAAGTCTCGAGGTTTAAAACAGGGTCTCTATGGAAGAAAATTAATACTATGTTAGAAAATATAACCTACACCCCATTCTTAGCTCAAGCTTATCCACGAATTATAAAATATACAAACTTTAAAGTGTTAGAAATGAAATAGAAAATAAAATAGTTGTGGTAAAATGATGTCAGTATAGATAAAAATGCCTACAATACAGAATATGAACAATGTTCCCAGATACGACACTGAATTATACCTCAACGTACATAATAATTTTAAAATAAATAAATTATTTATCCTTCGGCATCGTTAAAAAATGATAGCCAACTTTTTAAGTCAGTTATAAACAGTTTGTAACACCGAATTAAATTTTTCAAGACCCAATTTTTTTTTATAAAAAAAGTCAAACGACAAACAACGGTCAGATGAATCGTATAATATAAAAAGAATCGTGTCGTACCCGTCACGTGTGGTATGAACGCGCCTGGTCGTAACACCTCGCGAATGATTCAACCGCTGTTATTTACAAAACATATCACATGCACACATGTTATCATTAATAATTAATTTAAAAAATTGTGACGAATTCTAATTTTCTACATTGACAATACATGGACGACTTGAAGATTTATATCCCAATATATTTGAGCGATTACATATATGTTGCCGTCTCGCTCTCTAGCTCGTCATACATATAATACTGAGATTAACAGATATCGCTGTATCACTCACTCTTGCGACAGATCTCTCAAATGACGTCACGTATGAGTCTCTCTCGCTCACACTCACATGAACAATTTATTGGCACTCGCTCTCTGCGATATATTTTAGTTTAGAGTTAATTCACATGAGTTGTTTATAATTTTGGTTATAAGATCAGCGCTGGAGCACGGTAAAGGGTTCGATAATTGAATCTGAACTTTATATATTTACAGATAAGGCTGATATTACAACGCAACAAACGATAAACCGCCACACTTTCTATTCTTAACCATATACAGAAGAAAATAAGGTTGAAATTCAATTATTAGAACTTCATAACCGCCAGTGCGCGCTGACCTACATATCCTTATAATAAAGAATGACAAAACATGATTTCTCATACATAGCTAATTCAAATGCGTCTTTTACTGAAGCCCTTTATATATCGCCGTCTCTTTCACACCTAGAGACCCCAGCCAAGTGGCAATAAGCTCCGAAACGCATCTATTTATAAATTTGATAAAAAACTATTTATCGACTTTGAAATTAACGATAAATAGCCTCACACGAAATTCAAAAACGAAAATACACCCAACAGTCACTTATTGACCCCACAATGGGTCCAAACTGTATCGTGTCTACCAAGGATTAGGGTTACAAGATCCAGACACGAAACTAATTTTGAATCACGGAATTGTCTCTATACGGGTATCGAATCCGCAACCTTTCATTTCACTCTTCAGACTGATTGCCACTTTGTTAGGACCTCTGAATTATAACTGAACGCATGACGTCTCAACAATCACTATAGGAAATACATACATACTTTTTACTGTAAAAATAGATAAAAGATGTAAAGTAAGTTTTAGATATTTTGGAAATAATAGAAAACTGCAGAGACGTCAAATTATTATTCGATTTTTTTTTACCCCAGTGAAATATACAAACTTTCACGTTTATATTAGGATCTGATACTCAAACAACAGAAACAATACTTAGTAAAGGTAATAAAAAACTACAGTTACGCCAGTCGTTGGAATATTCAATTACTTTCCGTACGATTTCACTAAAAATCATATCAAAAAATTTCATCATGTCACATTAACTCATTATAAAAAATACATAATTTTTATGGGACAACACAGTACATAAAAAATAGGAAATAATTTAAATCCAGACCACTTGTATTTGTATTATAACCATGACATAACCACTGAGCTAGTTATCGGTAGTTTTTAAAATTTACGTTTTGATATTTTTTGTGTCCAAAAATGACATTTTTTATCCTGGCACAGCCGTGATCCCACTGCACCTGATAACAGAGCCGTCCAGTGTCCAGTTAGAGTATCAAGTAGCGAGGGACAACTATACATTGCTACTAGATACAATCATACTGAGTAGGTTCACACTACACTTAAAGGAATTAAGAAATAATCGAATTAAAAATACCACATAAACTAAGGTTAACAATTTTAAAACCAGTCAGTGTGTGGTCATGATTATAATACATTTATGAGTGGTATCTTGACAATACACAAAATGGAATTACAAACGCATGTCTTTTAAATGCCTATACAATTTGAAATGCATAAATTAACTTCAACGCCATCTATTGGTCCTTATTGTGTCAACGCGCGGTTAAAATATCGCGCGATAATCAATTTTAAACCTTATCCCATACAAAAAAACGGCGCGAGGAATGATCGCCAGCATAATTTCACATCCAGAGCCCTTTAATGTTCTATGATGACCAAATTTTCGATTCGATATTTTTTGCGGGTGTTAAAGACAATTTAAGCCTTTACTCGCTAAAGTCGATTTTTATATATTTAATCTAAGCAACTGATTATGTAAGGTTCCCTCGTGTCTTTTACTCTTCACCCATTTTAAATGTCTTGTATCGATTATTATCGTCTTTTGATCAAGTCAACCCTTAACGCTCAAAACATATTAAACTGCTTCGTCACGCTGTTCTGACGTGTTAAACATTAAGGTTTAACTACAGTTAAACATTGGTAAAGTGGCCTATCCCCTACTTATAAAGCTTACAAACATCGATAATCTAGTTCGATATTTCACAATGTTAGTAACAAAGTCGATATATCCTCGAAATATCTTTGTTGAGTTTGGTTTTGTTGTAACTTTGGTGGCAAACCAGAAATAATACCACAATATAAGTAAGTTACACATATCATTTCTACCTATTAATTCGATCGCATAAATGACCAAAGTTACCCGAAAAACTCGATTATGGAGCATACAAATATCGATATATTTGTATCGATGTTACTCACACAGGTCTGTACAATCGATACTTCACTAGCTGTCTGCGCCGGGGTCTCTCGTGTTGGGTGGTAGACTGTGAGGACTCGAGGGGAACTGGTTCACCATCTTGGACTGCATCATGTTGAGGAGTATGTCTGAATATTGTTCGATGAGCGACATCGCCGGGTTACCGGCGCCAGTCGATTCTGTATGTGAAAATGTTAATTTTAAAATCAATCTTATTTAACATTTGACAGCATCCGTGACGTAACGGGCGAGTAGCCGGTTGTGAAACGGGAGGCCGTGGGTTCGGTTCCCGCACCTGAACAAATGTTTGTGTGACACAGATGATTTTTTCGAGTCCGTGTGTTATTGGACCGTAGTCACTCATCTTGATACCCACGATACCGGTTTGACCTAATGTGGGGTCAGGACCACATGTGTGGGATGTTTTTATTTATTTATCTGTATATATAAAAGAAGAAACTGACTGACTGACTGACTGACTAATCGATCAACGCACAGCCAAAACAGCTGGGGTTAGAGACTTGAAATTTTGACAGTAGGTACCTTTTATGACGTAGGCATCCACTAAGGAAGGGTTTTTGGAAATACCACCCCTAAGGGGGTAAAATAGGGGATGATAGTTTGTATGAAAATCCGTCATTTTTGAAGTAAAGTTTATGAAAATTAGTATTTGGCCTTTTAGTCAAAAATAAAAAATATATATTTCAGGATTTTTGGAAATTCCACCCTGAAGGAGGTGAAATAGGGGAAGAAAGTTTGATTGAAAATCTGTCATGTTTGCAGTTAAACGCATGACATTTGGTATTTGGCCTTACAGTTAAAAATTAAAAACACATATTTCAGGGTTTTTGGAAATTCCACCCCTAAGGGGGTTAAATAGGGTAAGAAAGTTTGTATGAAAATCCTTAATTTTTGAAGTTAAATGCACGAAAATTGGTATTTTGTAGTGTATACTTTTTGTCTCAAACCTCCACGCGGGCGGAGCCGCGAGCAACAGCTAGTATTCTATATATTAGATGTCGCCGAGGTGCTATGACATCATGGAATGGTAGTGAGCTCGGCGAAATGTGGGCATAGTGTTTTTTACATATCTGCCCACTCCTTCGGGGATTACAATTAAGTGCATATGTAATGCACTTACGTTTGTAATATATATGTATGTACAGTCTAATATTTCATTTCCACATCTTATCGACTAGCCCGTCACATGCTGTCACTTTTAGAAGTATTATAAAAATATAGAAAAATGCAGTAAGGTACCTTTGGACACTAAATGCTCCAGCTTCTGCCTGGTGGAGTCTACATTCAGACCTCTGTAGTCCCCATCAGTGGAGGACAGGCTGCTGAGGGCGTCTCCTCCGTTCTGTGGGCGGGAGACTGCGCTGCGCAACACCTTCTGCGTCTCCAGGATGGCAGCCTCCAGACCTAATACAACATAATAAATCCACACTTTGAAAGAAGTTTGTTAATGGGCTACTTATTCGACATCAGCATTTTTAAAAAAGAAAATTTTTCCTAAAAAAATTTAAACATGAATCCAAGTGGTAGAATATTTTTGGTCACACGGTCTACTAGCGTAATTGATCTAGTAGTCTCATAGTGCACCAGTCTTCCGAACTCAGGGTCTACTAGCCATTTTCAACTAGTTAGGCGGTCTACTTTTTTTTACCGAAATAGGCTTGCATTTGACCACTATCTCGCCTGATGGTAAGTGATGATGTGATCTACGGTGGAGCACGCTTGCCTAGAAGATACCTATTCAGTATTCACTCTTGACTTGTCTACTGGTCTGATGTTCTAGTCTATTCCCATAGTATTCCAGATTTAACTCAGTCTTCTCATTTCTAATCACACGGTCTACTGGTAGTCTATCAGTCTACTGATCCATCTCAGGGTCTATTTATGACAGTCTCCATGGCGCAGCGGGCAAGTAGCCGGTTGTGAAGCGAGAGGCCGTGGGTTCGATTTCCGCATCAAGACAAATGTTTATGCGACAGACAGATGTATGTTTCGGATCTGGGTGTTGTGGGACCATAGACCCTCATAGTTCTTGATATCCAAAATACAAGTTTAACCGAATTAAGTGAGTGACTGTTGGGTGTATTTATTCATATGCTGTTGTTCTACAGAACCTTTGGTCTTTCAGTGCAGGTGTTGTGTACTCACCGCTGATGTCGGCGTGCGCGTTTGGTTCCCGCTGCAGGCTCGCGTACAGCTGCACCACCTTGCACGCGGTCTTCGTCAGCTGTTCAGTCAGCGCAGAACACAGCTGGGATGACGACGACACTGCGGAACACAAAATTATGGAAATGGATTAGTTGACACGTTTTATATTATTTTAATCGATAATAGGGCAGTTGACAGAGTTATTTAATTAATTTAATCACTAAGTCACATTACCTAAAACCTATTCTCGAAAGAATTTTATGAAAAATATGTAAATTAGACGCCATTCAAATCTGCTGGAAAGGGTAATTGTCAAAATGACAGTAAAAGGTTGCATGATGTCCCGTGACGTCACATCTCAGAATGTCCGTTACTGTGCCGTTGTGCGAGGCAGATGCCAGATAGTAAGATGTTCCCACTACGCAACCATTTTTGCTCATACAAATAGATAATATTTTGACTTTAATTTTCAAGCAATTTTCTGTTTCCGCAAAAGCATTTCTTTTGCGTATAATATTTGGTTGCATATCAAATAATGTACAAAATAAAACACAGGTAACTACTCTATTAAGTTACCTTAAATCACTTATTGTTGAAAGAATATATAGAAAGGGATAAATGTCAAATATGTTGGCAACATCAACAAAACTATGCAAGATGGGTATTTAAAAAGGCACAAATACAATGTTTATCATTTATTGATTGGTTTACACAACACTGTTACACACCTCAGTGCTTAATAGTACCACAAACGCATGACAGGATTCACTTAAAGCTTCTCTTTATAATTAATCTACCAGCATTACCCTCTAAGCTGAACTACGCGGCCATTGAACTGATTACACTTACTGACCCGCGAACGAACCTCCAATATCCTGGCTATCACTTAGTATCTTCACAATTCGACTGAACACCGGAGCGTGGAAGGCACTCCGTTTTATGCCTAACATTTACTACTCCCCACTTGGGTTGTCATTATTAATGTACCCCCAACTAGTCTCCTAAATTCCTCCGATATATCTTCGGTATTTCTAATAATAGGAAATACCCTAATAAATAACAGAAAAAGGATCCACTATATGCGTTGTGACGTCACCTCCTAGAATGGTCGTTACGATGCAGTCGTGCGAGAGAGATAGGGAGTACACAGCCACTCTTGCTAATACCAATATTTAAAATAATCATTACGTCTCATTTTTGAATCAATTTCGATTTTGTTTTCGCGAAACGATTTTTTTATTATTATTTTCTGTTACGTATTTAATAATGTACTAAATTATACACAGTAAGCTTTCCTAATATGAATAGCTTTAGTGTTGCGTTACATACGTGCAATCTGCTGTAAAACTATTCTCCCATTCTGCTATTCCTTTCTCACTTGGATCCTTTTTCTAATTCAATTAAAAATAAAGATATTAAATTTTATTTTTTTCATGGTAGGGGCAACTGTCAAATCACAAAAAACTATATTGCGCGGCAAATTAATTGATTTTTATTCTGATTTTATTTAATAAATGTAGCCTAAATTACTCCTTATAACATCAGCTATCTAGAAGTGAAAGACCCGTCAATTTCGGTCTAACCGTTTTGGACATTAGCCGGAACAAACAGACAGACAAAAAAAATGATTCTTTTATAATGCTCGTATGAGCTTTTATATGCATTTAGTAAAAAACTGTTATTTACATACAAATCAGACACTTAAATTTTATTTATTTATATAGATAACTTACAATTGGCATCAGTCTGTTCAGGTTTTGGTCTCTGCCTCGCGTTGGACGTAAGCCTGGCCGTCACTTCCCTGGCCTTGGCCGAGAGATCCCTCTCGCTCCCACTGCGGCCTATATGACAAACCACCAAATAAATACTACGACCCTAGAGAAAGATACAATCATCTTGTCTCTTGTCTATCAACGAGAGATTATTAAGACACTGAGAGCCGAAACAAACAAACTGCACCTGATGGTGTGCAGTGTCGTCTAGTTAGTACCCAGTAGCGAGAGTGAAGTTCGCTCCTACCTCGCTACCCGACACAATCATGCCGGCCTACTGTGTAGCTTCTTCACTCTACGACATGGGGCAAGAAGGTGAAGAAGCGGTCGAGGGTCTAGTGTCAGAGTACTCAGAAGACCGCAACTCAACCAAACTTCGTACCCCAACTCTACACCCTCGACAAAAACCGGATGTGTGCCACTATGGCGGATTCTACACCCTGTGTACGGTGGTCGCTATCCGAACGGATATGATATCCTACCACCAACACCACCAGTTCGCCAGCTACCGTGTTCCCTTATTATGATACTGGCTCTTTTAAGCGTAATGCGAATCTACTTAGCAGGTATGATTGTGTCGAGTGACGAGGTATAGTTGTCTCTCGCTACTTGATACTCTAACTGGACGACACTGCGCTTACCATCAGGTGCAAGATGCTTACTGCCAAGACAGACAAAAAATCAGCGTGGGAATAGAGTCCGCGAGCTCTTTCTTTAATTTATCAATGGTCACTACCGAGACACATAAAAGATCGGCGCGGGAATAAAATCCGCGGCCTCTGATTTGACAGCCAGCTCAGCTGAGTTGGCTGTCAATTCAAGCTACTGCGTCACTCGGGCTCTGAGATTGTAATGCAAATGCTCCTAGAGTGTTTAAATGTATAAACACAATAGTCAAACTGAATTGCTGTGCAAGGACCCTTAGTCAACCACGCTGGCCTAATGCGGGTTGGTAGACTTAGACCTTTGAGACTTGTATTTTAACAAGATGTATCGGAATGGGGTGAAAATTTATTCATGGAAAAATCCATATACATCATGTTGCAAAACAAAGGGTTCAAAATTACCTAATCTCTAACAAATTATCTGATTTAAAATAGTTTTCGATGGCTTCCCTCATTACAAATAGATACAATTGGTATAAGCTCAACTCATTTATGTACTTAAAGAGCTTAGGCGGTGTGGTTTGAACTATAGTCAATTTTAACAATATATTTTGACGGTTGGCGGCTAATTGATTTAAGCGACATTTTTGAAATCGTACAGGAGAGAGGCTTAAAGGTATTTTGTGTTTTCGGAAAAAAACACTATAAAAAACCTATAGCGTGAATATTAGTAGAATTAATAGATTGCTTGTGTAACGAACTGCATCTTTGACATTGCCATTTTTTTTTAATAAAGGTGCCCTAATAAAATTTTACCCTTTTTTACCATTTGATTTGAGCACCTAAAAGGTGCAAAAAATCATTGAAACTAGGCTCAAAAGATGCAGAAAAATTTGCTAATTCCAAATATTTAACTCAATATCGCAAAAAAATTAAGATTTAATCAAATAGCCCGCCAACCGTCGATTTATTCTTACTCTTTATTTGAACACACCAACAAATAATTGAAATGACCTGCCTTATCGCTCTCGACTAACTTCTTCATAATATCTAGTCGTTAACCAACTCACCTATCCTCCTCTGGTTGTCAGACCTCTGTCCCTTGTCCGAGGGTCTCTCCTCCGCCTCCGAGCTGGACTCCTCGTGCCCCCCGGTGTTGAGGTTCACTGTGCGTGGGATGCGAGGGGTAAAGCGTGGGGTTTGAGAGCATGTTATTAGGGGGAATGGTGTCGACTTTAGCTGATTGCGTATTATTTGACAACTATCACACATTTTTATCTTTCTTTTATTCAAATTGACAGCCTCGGTGGCACAATTGTAATTGCGAATGCGTAACGTTTGCTGTGTTGAGGTCTCGGGTTCGATCCCTGGGTCCGGTAAAGTGATATTGGGGTTTTCTATTTATATATACTCAGTATCAGCCCGGAGCCTGGAATTGTGCCCGGTATGGCGATAGGCTCGCCCCCTATCACATTATGGGACTGTAATAAATTCTGTGAAAAGAGGGTGTACCGGTTGCACCTCTGCCTACCCCTTCGGGGATTACAGGCGTGAGTGTATATGTATGTATTTTTATTGAAATTGATCTAAAACCAGTAATTACCCAATAAAAAGAGGAAATATTAAATATCTTGATCCCACTCTAACTTAACTATCTAACTACTAACGTATCAGGAACTACGAAGGACATACAAGGCTGTATACGCAAACTGTCAATATTTATTTATATAATATAAGTAAATAAATGAACACGTTATTATGTCAAACAACTATAGTCGACAATAGTTTAAATAATCATTAATTAGATAAACATCATCAGGACTAGTAAATCTAACTGATCATTAAATTACTGCAAAACAAAGGAATCTGTTTAAAATTAGTATCACTATTATTAAAGAGCGACTTCAGTCTCTTAGAAATCGTAATTGGATAATCGTTAACTGGAAAAATAAGGAGCTTTCTAAATCTTCGGTTTATTAGTGACCGGTTCGTATGCAGATATTATTTTTATAAAAATGAAAGAAAATTTAAAAAACACTATTTTTGATCTCAAAAAAACATTTTCCCATACACTCCACGAAGTAATACACTTTTATTAAAACAACCTGTACATATTCAACTTTTGTAACATATTTTGTATCAATATTTTAGACTTATCAAACACGTGAACCAGTCTCTAATAACTAAGACCTTACCAATAAACGCTGTATATCACTCATACAGTTTACACAACCATAAGGCGTAGTGTGAAGAAGCTACACAGCAGGCCGTCATGATTGTGTTGAGTAGCGAGGGATAGACTGTCTCTCGCTACTTAATACTCTAACTGGACTGGCACTGCGCACTATCAGGTGCAGTGTGGCCACTTTGCCGTACCAGGATAATAAAAACACAATCATTTGGCACACTTTGCTCGCTTAAACGGAACAAAAAATAATCTAGTGATTAAAATAAGGAAAACATCAATAATTCCTAAATTACTGAACAAATATCTTCAAACGTAGCTAAGAACCATAGCGATTCTATCAGTTTTCAAACAACAACAGTGCATCAAAATGTATCCATCATTTTGGAAAAAGACACATGTAGACAGAATCAGGCATTTAATAAAAATTATACACGAATTAACAGCGTTTATTGGTTAGGTAATAAATAAAATCTACGAAGAGTCAATATTAATCGTGTAATATCTTTAGAATTGCTTTTGCGTCTTCAATTCATTTGTGCACATTTTACTATGTGTGCGTGGACTTGTAATTATATGGTATTGATTAGTGATAATCACATCCGTCCTATACCTCAATATAAGACGGATATACAAACACAATACATGACACACAGCACCGTGCGCACAAACGAGTTGAAATAAATACACACTCACCCGCACTGTACGCATTGGCTAGACCCCGTCGTCGCGCTGTGTTCGCTGCGGCCTTGTTCATGGAGCTGATTGTGGGTCGCATCAGACCCTGGGCACGGGATGGCTGCTGCCGGGACGGCTGGGGGTCTGACTCTGAGTCACTCTGGAATAAAAGTATAATTTTTATCCTGGCACGGCAAACATCCATCCATCCAAACATTCGCAAAGAAATCTTCACTCCAGAGAAATCTAAATAGGAATTTACATTGTGAAACAGCAGTGAAACAATGTATAACATATGGTAACATACTGTATATAGGCAGCGGCTTTGCTGTGCCCAGGCATTGCAAAAGTCTTTGGGCGGCGGTGATTACTTACCATCAGGAGGCCCGACTGCTCGACTGCCTATCCAGGAACAAATAATACACACTTAATTCTATCGTATTTCACCAACCTGATTCAATACACCGACACTAGAGCTTCTGGTCATGTTCGACTTGTTTGAGTATCTTGGTGCTTCTCTTGAGGGCCTTGCGAACCCTCCCGGTGACTTGGATAAGTTACCTCCTTGCGGAGTCGACGGCTTTGAATTTGGACCTGCAAGTATTGCCTTATTATACTGGTTTAGCTATAAAAGAGTTCTGATCAAATTTTACAATTAATAACAAAAACTCCTAGAGTATTTTGGGATGTAAAGGTTCTAATTACAAATTAAAATCGTTTCAAGCTAAATTAGACTCAATTACGTAGGAAATTATAATTATTACAAGTCGTCATGCGTTTAAAAGGTTTTATAAATAGAAATAAATTTGATTACAACCAGCACCTCCACCTACCCACTTGGGGATACACGCGTAAGTATATAGTTTCCTTAATAGAATTAATAGCAAGTACGTAAAAAAATCAAGCTTTTTTGCAAATAAACAAGCAATTCACCTGATGGCAAACCATCTCTATCACCCATGATACAATACTAGATAAATTACCGCAGACATATTTAAGCGTGCCTGATTTAAGAAAAACTGTTATGCTCTATTTATTACATTTGTTGGATTGGAACGAGTATAAAAAAATAGCATAATGACAAATTAATTTGACCATGGAAGACTGTTTTTTCAGTTTATATTTACGCGAGAATATAATGTAGTTTTGGGACTTATTTATTTCTACGCCTATCTGGACAACAAGTTTAAATGCCATAAATTCAATATCACCGTAACTTTAACAGAGTCACTATTGTAAATATTATTTGTTATTAGTTAATACTTAGAGAAAGTTAATACATTACCTTCAATCCATTTTTTGTTAGTAAATAAGAATATCACAGACATATGTCTAACAGATGACGCAAATACATTTTGCGAGACGAAAACTAATCTGATACGTGAGCAAGTGCAATCACGATGATACCACAGTAATGTGACACGAACCACAAATGCCTCAGCGCATCTTGGGGTAGCGTAAAACTCTTTGAAAGTAAATTACTCATCTTTTGACCTCACAAAAAGAACAAATCTGTGCTCCAGAGGCCTAAAAGAGTAACAGCATTGTTTCAAAATCTTGTAACAACAATGTAACCAAGAAATCAAGTTGTAATTATATAAAGCAATAAATCCTATGACGCGAATGATTAGTTCATTACAATAATTTTTAACCAGTGCAATATTATATTCAAAGTTTTACACGCATTTTTGCCTTTCCTGTATTTTTTTTGCGTTTTATAATATAGATATAGAAATGTGGCACGCTTGACTTTCACATACATTAGTACTTGCGTTGTCTATAAGACATATCTGTGGTACATATTAACTATGCACATGCCAAAATAACAGGCATGCAAGCAGAAATGATCATATCGAATAGCATACATATGATCAATTCTAGCACTAGCACATTTTGCGAGCAGTAAGGTGCAAAATTGAATACGGTGCACATATGTCTACATTAGGTATATAAAATCTAATAGTGTTATAATTATATCTATAAAAATAAAAATTGCTGTTGATAAGTGCATCTTGACTTGAGACAGGCTGGAACGATTCAGCTATATTTTTAGGGAAAGAAAATTTGAAGAACTGAAATTCGGCGAAAAGTGGGTGTACTGGTTACACCTCTGCCTACCCCTTCGGGGATTACAGGCGTGAGTGTATATGTATGTATGTAAAATTTGAAGAGCCGGCTCAATAATACTAAAAGATCTTTTCTATGATATTTCAGCCACGTATTCCACCATATGATCTAAAATATACGACCAGCAGACAATTTTTTTACAAAACCAAGTAAAATACCCATGATAGACAACTCAGTACATTTTCACCTCATCCCGTTAGTGTAACCAATAATATTAGCTTTACAAACATACTTGAGCGTGACTGATTGTAACAGTATAGCATTAAAAGAAACCATCGCCAAAATGTATTCTTATTATATTATATACAGCATGTCAGAGGAATAACGCACACCTGAGTAGCTTCAAACTACACCTAAAAGACCCAGGATCGTAGGAAGGGAACACGGTAGCTGGCAAACTGTTCCACAACTTGATGGTGCGGCAAAGGTACCAATTTTTCGGGCCGGGATAGCAGACACCACGAAGCTGTGGCTCCGCAAGCCAGTATGCGTGGTATCCTCTCCCTTCCACATCAGTATGTGGCATGTGACATGTTCTCCCTAAGGAAGAAGTGTGATCTTTGTGGAGCCAATACCTGGAATTGCGGACCAATTGGGAAAGAGTGGGAAATTTTTCATGGAGTGGATGGGATGATTTCTGAAGGGTATAAAAAAAACCGGTTACAAAGGTATTGCCTGCGAAGAAAGAGGGGAGGCTCTAGGCATTCAACTTGTAGAGCATTGATTGGGGAAGATCTCATGGCTCCTGTTATTATACGAAGGCACCTTGATTGGAGTTTATCCAGAATTTTTAGGACTGCTTTATTGCATGGTTCTAAAAGATCCTAGGAAGGAAGAAAGGAAGGGATAAAATTAATCAATTTTTCGGAGCCAACGCGATGATATTGACGGTAGAACATGCTAAGCGACCTTACGCCCGTACCACCTAACATACGCCCGCCACCGCGACCCACCTTGGCTCCGCGGCGCTGGCATCGGTTTCGCGGCAAGGTCTGACAGGGAGATGGCTCTCCTCATGCCGGCGCCTTCCTCCTCGCGGTCAGACGCGGACGTGTGACGAGTCGCTACGCAATGCGTATATTTATAACACATGCAGGTGTTGAGAGCAATCTGATTTTACTTCTTGTTTATTTTATCAGGGCAAATTTCGATAAAAAATGATAGTGATATAGGCGTATAAAAAAGGGGTTAGGAAAGAAATGCATATAAGAATCGCTGATTGTTTTGTTTTATAAGGTTCCGTTAATTTAAAAATCAAAGCAAATAAAAGATCAGATTGCTCTCAAATGCAAAAACAGCAAAATCATATATCAAAAATCATTTCGGCACGCACATATGCACTAAATAAAAACATGCTTAAATATAAAATTGTATAAAAATATCGTAAAAAATGTCCAACAAGTGTACACAATACTGAAAAATAAAAACATTTATAAAAAAGCTGAAAAACGCATTTTTCAATGATAAATCGTGAAGATGAAAAGGCAGTGCTTATAGCGCAAATAAATGGCAAAAAGTATTTTTTTATTGCTCTTTTACTATGACATTACCGATTACCCTATTAGAGACATTTAGGCCATAGTTCACAAAGATCATTCAATAAAGGTTAGTGGTCATTATTTATTAACGAAATAACTGATCTATTGCTTTTGCATTTTTTCCTGAATAATTATATGATAGTAAAATCAATACAGTCCAAAAACCGATGAGGATCAACGTAAGAATGTAATCGATACTACTGGTATCAAAGACAAAATCGATATGTTCAGTACAATAGCCCATGCCTATCTGCTCGGGTGTAACATAAATGATGCCTAACTTGACCCTCGCTTAAGACTGCCTTCATCTCCACAATTTATAGAAAGCGCAACAAAAATCGAGGGAACCGCAACAACATTTGTTTCGAAACATGCAGTCCCGACCTTGCAGAGGCGCGAATTTCGGCGGCAACACCGGAACGGACACCTTCTTAGCCAGACACATCCTTAGGCCACTCCCGCACTGAACTATCGGTCTCGTGCCAAAAAAACGATTCTCCATACACAATCTGGGAGTGGGTACTCGCAAAATCTTCCTAAACGGCGTCTTTGGTCTATTAAATCCATAAAAAGATAGTCTTTTCGGAGAATTTGTACAACTCGAACTCGTCGTTGACGATTCATAATTTTCACTATCCAAATGTACATCTGTTTTGGGTACTATAGTTTCATTATATACCCTTTGCTTTAGACTTTTAGGTACTATATCTGTTGGCACTGTATTGTTTAGTTTTATAGGGTCGTCATTACCCGTGTTCACAGACTCGTTCATACATTCTATTTCCTTGACAGTAACTATGCCAATCTGATCTGTGTCTAGAATATCAGGTAGTGATAAATTTCGTTTTATTTCTTTATTATCTCCACTATTCTCAGTGTCAGTTTCAGCTTCTTCTAGAGTCAAAGAAGTGCAGTTACTCGACTGCTTTGTTGCTAACTTCTCGAACTTTCTAGAAAGCAGTTTAACAACACCTTTACCATCGTTAATGTTCGCACTTAATGGTCTCATGCGCCATTCTTTAAGTATTTTCTCTTGCAAGATCTTTCGTTCTTCCATTTCAACTAATTTGTTGATAATTTCAATTTTCCGTTCAATATATTTGTATTTCTTTATCTCTTCATCTATAGGAGCTATGTTTTCCTTGGCCTCGACTTGACGACTGTGACAAGGTACAGATTCTCGGTCGTTTTTAGCTATTTTGAGATTGATATTATCTTTTATATATTTCCCGAATGGATACTTATTTTCTTGCTCCGCATAATAGTCTAACGAATCCTTTGCAAAATCGTCGATCACATCCAAAGAATCCATGCTTACATGTTTCATTCTTTCCATCTTCTGCATAGCATAGACTTCTAGGCTATCCATTTGCATTTCAGATTTATTTTCATTCACGTCTTTCTCTTTAACGAACACATGAAAAGTTTTCTCCGAATTATCTGTCACTTCAGTTTTGTTATTATCCTCGTCATGTTTTTTGTTGGCCAAATAATTCTTGTTATGTAGTCCGTCCAATTTAGCTTTATATTGAGAAGATATTGAAGAACTTAATGCAGATTTGTCAATTCCAGCTTTGAGTCTATTATTCATTTTAACTGACGATGTTCTTTTTATAGGTTTAGGAGGTTTGTGTGGCACAAACTCCATAGTGATTTTATTGTTATTTTTCTGCCCCGAACCTCTTTCTAAACTCTTTGTAGTATTATTATATTTAGTCCCATTAGCTTTATCTTTATTTAACTGATTTTTTGTAACTTTATTTTGAGAACTTTTTCGTATTTGCTCTTCGAATTTATCCAAATTCTTCTGTACGTGCGAATTACGTTTTTCCATTAGATTTTTTAACGGATTTGGCTTCGAAGCTGGCTCGAGTACCACCTCAAAACTACAGCTTTTAGATTTGGGTATAGCACTCTGATCACATCCAGACAGATCATTTCGATACTTATGTTTTTCAATAAAATTTGGTTGCAACGACTTCGTGGTATTCGCCATATAATCAGCTTTGTTAAGCCTCGGTATTTCATCGCTGGGTTTCTTCTCCTTAGTATATTGTTGTACATTATTCCCATCGAAATAATAAGCTATATTTTTCGCTGGAGGTGGCTGTTTACTGGATGAATCATACAGACTCTTTGATCTAGTTACCGTTTTATGCCCATCCACTGGTAGATCGAACCCGTAAACTTTACTGACTGGGTTATTCGCAGCTCCTGTCATATTCGGCACTGGATTATGCAAATGGTCTCTATAATAATTAGGGCTAGTACCTTCAATATAGTTGTTGTACATATACCCACCGAAATAGGAAGCATTGTTCGGACTAGACCCGTAACTTTTGGAAGAATTGTCGAATTCGTAACAGCTTTTGCTGTTTCTTGGTATCGCACTGCATTTCTGTTGTCTTTTAGGACGTGCACCCTCAAATAGCATCTCTAATGGAGCGCTCTTAGTGCATTCAGAGTCATCAGAAAGCACACTCTCCAATGAATTACAATTAGTCTTCGATAACTGGTTGTCGTTGTCTAAAAACATGTCATCAGACAAAACTGACTCCTGGCTGCAGCTTGATTTCATATATTTCTTTTGGTTTAGGAAAAAACTGGCACTACTGTGTCGATGATTGTCTAAATATTCTTCATCGTTAATATTTTCAAAAGAGCAATTCTGTGAATCGTTCAGATTGTATCTTCTATCGAGTTTCGCCTGTTGGAAGGACACTTCATTGCCGTACTTTAAAAATATCTCATTAGAAACGCTAGAACAATTCGAATTATCACTTAAGACCGATTCATTCGATCTAGTAACACATCTCTTGGTCAAGACGCTTTGACATCTGTACATGTTATAATTATTGACATTTTCATCCAATTCCTCGAGGTTTGATGGCATATTTCTGGGCAACGTCGAGCTTTTCTCGCCTATGTAGGCGGGTTTCACAGGTACCACTGGCTTTTCATAATTACCATATATTTCATAATTAGATATTGCACGTCGGGGCATACTTTTGTTATGTTTCTTGCAGACTTTCTTAGAATACAATTTATTCTTGCAACTAACATCTTGGCTTAAACTGCAGTCTTCTAGAGAGTCTGATGAGAAGTTACCATCTTCCTTTTCTTCTTTAGTCGGTTGTAAATCCAAATCATTCTGATTATTTGGCTCGTATTCATCCAAATCACCATATTTCTTGGTTATTTCAGCTATCATACGTTCTGTATCACTCTTTATAGTATCAACTATACTCCTACCACTATCTTTGATTCTATTATCAAGACCGACAAAAAAGCTTAGAGAATTCCGTTTCTTAGGGTCCAAAGAATGTGTATTATGTTTTTTTGGATCTTCATTTCGATTCTGCCCTGTTTGAGGTACCTTATCTGCCCATTTACACTCCTCAGACACTGGTGATACCGGGCAAGATTTGTAATTTTTGAAAATGCTTCTAGCGTTCGGCTTCGGCATTTTAGGTTGAGGCTTATCTACATCTTTGGTTAAGTTCAAATGAAAATTCCGTGGAGGCAATTTCGGAGGCTCTTTCTCTGGGAAAAGTCTATTGAAGACTTTTGACTGGACCGGTTTAGACATATCTATACTGAAGGCTAACGCCTGGTTTTGTGCCTGTTCTTTAAATATGGGTTTTGTGTATGGAGTGTAATTCATATTTCTCTTATCATTAACACATGGCATATTACTTTGCAAATATCGCTCGTTATTTTCCATGCACTCTGGTAACCTGTGGTTCAAATTTGCGGGGATGGCGTAAGGATTTTTATTTCGATAGTCTTGGTTCAAATTCTGGTACGGATTAAGACTATCGAAGTAGTTGGAGTTGAGGCTGTCTAAGGTGTCCTCCGGGAGGAGGTTAGGTAATCCTGGTCAGCGTTAGTGGGGAGAAATTGATGATTTTTGTTAGTAATGCACTTAGTCTATATTAGAATTATCAATAATTATAAACGTTTACACACTTTTTGCGTTAAGTCAATATTAAATTTAAAAATCATTTAAAATTTTTAAATTTTACACATTTAATTTACTCAAAACACGTAAATTATAATTAATCTTTGGATTTTAAGGGTAAGAGCATTCAAGTAACATTATATAATGTAAATTGAATTATCTTTAAACAAACCATTAATAGTTTAAATTAAGACTGGCATTTGAAATTTGTATTTTCTAAAACCGAATAAATCTTTCTAGAATAGTAATTTTAAATGAATATATTTTAGATTTATCACGTGAATGCTCGAATCCTGTACAAAGATGGCAGCCTCCGTGGCACTGTGGGAGCTGTCAAACAAGGTCGCAAGTTCGATCCCAGCTAATTTTTTTGTTATATATAAATTTGTTTCTGTTGTTATGCAACCGTAGTCCCTCGATCTTGATCCACGATACGTGTTTGACCCATGGGTTCAGGACTATGTGTTTAGCTGTAGGTGTTGTTAATAACCACGATACAGTTTTGACCCATGGGATCAAGACTATGTTTGTGACTGTTGGGTGTGTTTGACCCATGGGGACAGAACTATCTGTGTGGCTGTTGAGTGTGTTTGACCCTTGGGGTCAGGACTATGTGTGTGGCTGTTGGGTGTATTTATTATCAACTCACCATAAGGCCTGGTGTTGGTGGGTATCGCCATAGACACGGGTCGAGCTCTGCGCGAGTTATCCTTCTCCGGGATGTAGGAGAGGTCATTTGTGGACTGGCTGGACTTCAGGTTCGACCGGAATGCCACCTGGGTGGGGAATATTGTTTTTATTAATTCATCGTCCGCGGCGAAGTGGGCGAATAGCCGGCTGTGAATGAAAGGCCGTGAGTTCAATTCCCGCACCGAGACAAAAGTTTGTGTGACAGATAGATATTTGTTTCAGGTCTGGATGTTGTGGAATCGTAGTTCCTCGTGTGACCTAGTGTGAGGTCAGGAATATGTGTGTGACTGTTGGGTGTATTTATTTATAAATAATAATAATAATAATGTATTAAACATTGTCCCACTGCTGGGCACGGGCCTCCTCTACTAATGAGAGGGGTTAGGCCTTAGTCCACCACGCTGGCCTAATGCGGGTTGGTAGACTTCACATACCTTCGAAATTCGTATAAGAATTCTCAGGTATGCAGGTTTCCTCACGATGTTTTCCTTCACCGTTAAATCAAGCGATAATTAACATTTTAATACACACATAACTTTAGAAAAGTCAGAGGTGTATGCCACTTGGGTTTCGAACATACGACTTTCGTCTTGACAGTCCGTACCGCAACCAACTAGGCTATCGCTGCTATTATTATAAATATATATGCTATTATTTTTTATAAATACATATTTATATTATTTATTATTATTATATTAGTACCTAAGCGCATCACTTGAGAACGACTATACTAATATAGCAAATGTTTGTAACAACTAGAATATGGTTTTTACGTTTTTACTTGGTTAAGTAAGGTTTTAAGGGATATTTAGAGCAATAGCTAGTAACAAAAAAATTACTTACGCTCTCCAACTGCTTCCTGGTCTCCAGTATCCTTCGGTTGAGCTCCTCCCTCCTGCGGGCCGCCTCGGGGTCCAGGGGCTTGGAGCGGGGCGCGGGGGACGGACGGGGCGCGGGGGAGGGGGAGTGGCCCAGGGAGGGGACGGGGGCGGGCGCGCGGGACAGGTGCTGCGACGAGAGGGACGTGTGTCCTGTACGAGAGGCCATAGATCATTAACACATTAACACATTAAGGCAAGAATGCAGTGTATGTGTCTTATCGTGTCGTGTAGTGTAGTGTTTTTTTTTGTCCTGGCACCGGAAAGTGACCAGACTGCACCTGATGGTAAACGCAGTACCGTCCAATTAGAGTATCGAGTAGCGAGAGACAGTCTATCCCCCGCTACTCAACGCAATCATGCCAGCCTACTCCTTCACACTACGCCATGGGCAAGAAGGTGAAGAAGCGGTCGAGGGTCTAGTTTCTGGTGTCGTGTCGTATCGTATGATATTGTTTAGAACTCACCTCCAGTAAGAGTAGTGTCCATCTCCACCCCACTGAGGCTGTCGAATGCCGACTTGATGTACTTCTCCCTCCGACCAGCTGTGTCTATCGACTCGCACGACCCTGATAGCGGGTTCCGATCTGCGTTGTCTCCAGACGGCGTCGATACCTGTTGAGGGAAATTGTACTTTAGTACGTTGAGTTAGGGTAGACTAAAACCGTATGATTCATATCATATGGTTTTCACTTAAATATCTATTAAGATATTAAAATGAACTTTATTACATCATAATAGAGTAGATTGTTTTTTAAACGCAACGATAGAAAACATTTCTTTCTTTTCACACAATAACGATATTAATGAATAGACAGCAGACATACAACAAACAGACGATCAAACACACAGAAACGAACATACAACCAAATATAACCCAATATCCCAATTATCTTTCGAGAAACCTCAAGAACTTAAGAAATGACCAAGACACCGTGGAATAGAGTGGAAACGAGACAAATTCACAAGCACACAAACGGACAGACACGCCGAACACTTAATTTCAATTCTTATTATATAAAGACGTCTAAAAGACAGGGATGACATACAGATCAATAAAAAACATAAACAGACAGTCCCAATTCCATTCTCCGACACCTATATCCATCTCTCTCCTACCCTAGAAGTGAGTGGTAAAGCCATCTCTCGAGTGCCGACCTCGTCATCATCGGAGTCGTGTCCCGAGCCACTGAGGGATGTGGCGGCCGGTGGCAGCTCCAGGCGAGGAGAATCCGCCTTCCATCTCTTGGAGCGGCGCACCGACTGACGCAACTCCTCGGCGTCCATGGCGTTTACCATGAATTCACTGAAAGAAACAAAATGAGTTTTGACAGTTTTGGCAGATATTAACAGATTAAAGAAAGGGACGAACCAATTATCGATCGCATGAATGGAATCCAATCTGTGTAAGAGAAACAAAGTGTTCAGAATTCGAGCGTATTGGAAGATATTAGGGTACTAATCGTTTACAAAATCGATTATCGTTCGGTGGACGATTAATGAGCGACCAATCGATTGATCGATAAAAAAAACCAGTACGTTTCATGGAAAATGTACGCGTTTTTCTAAAATGCCTGAACGCTGAACACCAGCAGCTGTGGTACTTGGCACTTACCCAGGCGTCTCTTCGTCATTGTTCCCAGGATAGTATGTAGGTCTGGTTCCACGTTCAGACGATGACGTCCTCTCTCCATCAGATATATCTTCAATGTCTCCGTCATGTTCTGTCGACTCTTGATCCTGGAACGAATGAGCAATAAAATAAATGAAATGTTTTTATCTGTCCTCGAGTATATATGTAACATAAAACGCGCACCCTAAGTGTGTTAACAATGGGCTACTGAATCGATTTTATGAAAATTTTAAATAAGTATTTTTTCCTGAAAATACTTGGAACTAAAATAACAATCACCCTTCGTAAAACAGTTAAAACAAACGAAACTGAAACATAAATCCAGGCAGACCTTTTTCAAATTAAACAAAATTTATTATTAAATAAAATGAACTTTATGTCGAGGGAAATAAAGATTTTTATAAATACCGTTTCAAATATGTAATACTTAAATTGATCTCGGTATAATGTGTGTGAGTGTATGTATTACGATTGTAACTTTATGTTTCAATTGGGGACTCAGAGGTGTGCGTTATACCAATGAAATGCTGTAACCTTAATCTTAGATAAAAATCTTGCTAGACATGACAACAGAGCATTTCAATCTGTAACCATTTACGGATCATTCAGACAAGTCGAGTCAAAAACTGGCAATACAATTGTATTTTTACTCACTACTTTATTACCTTTTTCCTAACGCCGTCTTGTGATCCGTGAGAGGTTAAAATTAGCATGTGACATTAGTACACGCTGTAGCATTAGAAGAGCTATTTAGTTATGACAAGCACTTAAAGGATTTTGACACAGTGGCAAAGCGGGCGAGTAACTGTAATGAAAGACAGCGTGTTCGCTCCCCATAATAATACGGGCACGGGCCTCCTCTACTAATGAGAGGGGTTAGGCCTTAGTACACGCTGGCCTAATAATAATAATAATAATATGTGGATTTCTTTTTTTTGAAATAAATGAATTATTATTATTATAATATACGATTCAAGTTTGATAACATTAGATTAGAGCAGCTCAATATGTCAATATAGAACCCATTACCACGGATGATAAAAATCGAACCTCATATTTAAAACTGCCGAGCGACGAATCGTCAGTGTGGTGTCGACTGCGTGGGTCCAAAGTTCGATTCTTGGATAAGTTTAATGTCACCTATTGTGGTAAAAAGAAGAAATTAACATAAAATAAAATTTAGTAAGGTCAAGTCGTGCTATTAAAAAAATAAATAAGAGGATTCATTTATAACTAGTGGTCAAAATAAGAAATACAGATCTCGACAATAACGCCGCCTATCAGATCTAAAACTATCCTATCTTTTAAGTTGGACCCAACCACACGCATACACAACGTTTCCTCTTAATCAGTTCAGTGGTTTCAAAGTCTATAACGGACATTTGTGTTTTATATGAAAAAACACGGTCCTGTTTTTCCAGGATATGACCTGGTTTTTAGAGTCCTGGATAGTTGTAAGCTGCTTTGCTGCTTGTCATGAGTTTTTAAAGCGCTCTTATAAGGTCCTGTATTTTAAAATTTACGCGCCCATTTGCATTCCTTACGTTATTGGACGCGCTCGCAAGTGTTCAAATGCACGCATCTTGTTTCCAATTTATTATTTATTCTCCAAATACTAGTTTTTAAAATTCGCGGTAGACAACCCTACATAAGACTAACAGAATACTTGTTTCGGGTTGATAATATAAGTAGGGGGTTATTGGCCTCAATATATCCCCTGAATAGATATGGGTTCTATTAAAGCACGACTCGACATACTGTAACCAAATATACCCAAAAATAATACTAAATAATAATAGCCAAACAAACAGTGTATTAAGCGTTAAGCATACATAAAGCATAATATGAATAGTGCGGGGCGCGAAAGCTGTGAAGATGTCGCGGGCATGATTTTTTTTTGTTTTATTCTGGAATAGCAAGGTGATTACACTGCACCTGATGAGGCGTGCAGTGCTGTCCAGTTAGAGTATCAAGTAGCGAGAGACAATCTATCCCTCGTTACTCGACACAATCATGCCGGCTTGCTAAGACAAATAGCCGCATCGAGACAAATGTCGGTATGGTAGAGTCGCTTAGGCAATTTTATTTTAATTTATGTATGTATTACGCACTAAATTAAACTGTATTCTCTATTCGTTCTTGCAAACAGCAGATTTAATGAGAGAATGACTTAACAATATGAATGTAATTTTTGGTATAGGTGTTTTATGCGTTAATACAAATTATGTATAAGTGTATAATGATCCTTGATATTAAAACTTAATAGGGAAAACACCAAAGACCTACGGCTGAGTTTCTTGGTGCTTTTCAGACCAGAGAGCATTTCCAAAGCATCTATATATTTTATATCGATATATTGTGGGTTGTTTGATTTAATCGACATATTGAAACAAGACCTAAATGATACATAAAAAATCGCTAATTTTGAATATGCATATAACTCAATATCGCAAAAAAGGTCGCTTAAATCAAATAGCCCGCCAACCGTCGGTATAATCCTGACTTATGAAAAGCCCCTAGTGTCCTAATTTACTAAAGTGTTTATTTGAATATTTACCATATTTCCAATTTCTACAATAACACTAGATTTTTTTTATTACTATATCATGCATTGGCCGCTATGCAGCCTAAACTTGCAATACAAATGCGTGCACATCTATGTTCTTATTTAATAATGAATACTTACACAGAATCGATTAAATAAAAAATTAAATCGATTAAATTAATAGAGACTTGATAACATAATGCAATGTTTTGTGATAAATATCATAAGCGTAACAAAGTCACAAGATGCATACACAAGCATGTCGTAACAAAGTGCATGAATTTGTTACGCGTAACAAAATGCTTGAAATTGTTACAAGTAATAAAGTGTATCAATTTCTTACGTGTAACAAAATGCACAAAATTGTTACAAGTAACAAAGAGCATCATACTGTTACATCGTAACCAAACATTACATAACGTAACAAAACAAAACAAAATGCAAAAAAAATATAAAACAACATAAAACCTTCTCGACCCTCGGCGATATTGTCAATATATCGTATGTTTTTCGCATGGTCGCGTCAAAATTGCGAAACAACGCCTCGACGCGCGGCAGTTGTGACAGATTCAGCGATTTCGGCCGCTAGTGTAACAGCACCGCAACCAATCAGTAAAAGGGTAAGCAGAAGTGTGGATGGTACAATTTGTATATTTAAAATACTTATTTTTACGGCCTAACCTAATTATAAAAATAGTGCATATGTGCACTATTTTTATAATTGTGTGTGCTTTAACAACCGGGCGATTTATTTATTTCATGCACAATGCAGAATATATGTTATTATTTATTTAATTGAACACAAAATAGTCAAAGAAAATTTGATGTTTTTTTTATGAAAAACTTCTAAAAAATTAAAAGAAATTGTATCATCCACAAGGAAAGAAAAAATATTTTAAAAAATTACAAAAAAATGAACCAATAAAAACATATTAGTCGAAAAAAAATATAACAACTGACCAGAAAACAGTGTAACTCATCTTTTTTTATTATTTTTATACCGCAATATACCACCATCTATAGTTTATATGGCATTTAGCCGAACCCAAAAACAGTAAAGTGAACAATTATTAAAATTTACAATCGCTTCAAAATCTCGGCCCAAACTGTTTTCTAATCAATTCAAGTATAAATTCACTCTAAAACCACCACCACAAACCAACACCATTTGTGAGTGATTATACAACACATTAAACTGTCATGACGGATAGACACGCCGGCGGCGCGTAACACTAGCAACACTCGCCGTTCTTGCATGCAATTTTTAACTTTAGTGCTATGGAAATAAAAGCTTGTTGCTTTACTCCCGACTTTTTTTTTAATATCCTTCCTGGCTGGAGGGGTTAATAGATACAGGTATCATTGTTTACATATACACCGCAATCTTGGGACTATGGATACCCAGACATTATCCTGGCAGGGCAAAGTGACCACACTGCACCTGATGGTGTGCAGTGCCGTCGAGTTAGAGTATCGAGCAGCGAGAGACAATCTACCCCCCGCTACTCAACACAATCATGCCGGCCTACTTCTTCACACTACGCCATGTAGAGGTGTAACCAGTACACCCACTTTTCAACGGATTTATAACGGTCCCATAATATTATATAGTATTCCAGACTTCGGGCTAATACTGAGTATTTCTAAATAGAAAAACCTAATATCACCTTATCCGACCCGGAGATTGAACCTGAGACTTCAGCACAGCAGTCGTAACGCATGCGCAACCACAACTGCGCCACCGAGGCAGTCAGTTGCACATGGGTGTATTTATGTACTTTCAAATATATTTTAAGTCTCGGTACTCCACTCCCCCCTTTATTAGGTAGTCGATGAAATTCAATTACATGGCAATTGGTCTATAAAATAAATGCTTCATTAATGAACGTCATATAAGTTTAATATTATCGAAAGAGTATATGTAAACAATGATATCCTATATCAAACATATTATTATTATATACAGTACTGTGGCTATGTTGAAATATCGATTCGAATATTCAATTCAGTGCACATTACTTCTTAAAAAATGCAATTTTATTTCATGTCAACTAAGCGTAGAATGCGTGTCCTCGTTGATGGACACGCTTCGCAGTTCATGTCAGTAAATGCCGGAGTACCACAAGGTTCTGTGATTTCGCCCACCTTGTTTCTTCTGCATATTAATGATATGTTGTCGCTTGGCAACATTTATCGCTATGCAGACGACAGCACGGTTCATGGGCGTTATTGCAGCAAGCCTCCTGGTTGTCGGGCGGATACTGAGAGGAGACGCGAGGATCTTGTCATGGAGCTCAACCAGGCCTTGGATCTCATATCATCATGGGGTACCAGGAATTGGGTTGAGTTTAATCCCCGTTCTTCAGGGTGTTCCGCTCGCAATGCGGAATGACCTTAGTGTCCTAGGTATGGATATCCGCTGCGATCTTAATCCAAGGAGTCACATCGAGGGCGTAATATCCGCCACTTCACGCAGGGTCGGAATCCTGAACAGGGTGCGGCGGTTTTTCACGCCCGGTCAGCTCTACCGCTTATATAAAGCGCAGGTGCGACCGGGAATGGAATACTGCTCGCACCTCTGGGACGGTTCCGCAAAATACCTCCTCGATGCCTTGGATGGGTTGCAGCGGCGGGCCATCCGCATTGTGAATGATGCAGACGTGAGTAACAGCCTGGAGCCGCTACGGCTGCGTAGGGATATTTCCTCGCTTAGCGTGTTCTACCGTCTGTATCATGGTGAATGCTCTGAAGAATTGTTTGATCTTATCCCATCCTCTCCCTTCCATACCAGAACCACGCGTACTGGATTGCGGAGCCACAGCTTTGTGGTATCTACTACCCCGGCCCGAACTAAGAGGTTCGCAAACTCGTACTTTTGCCGCACCATCAAGCTGTGGAACAGTTTGCCAGCTACCGTGTTTCCTCCTTCCTATGATCCTGGGTCCTTTAGGCGTAGTGTGAAGAAGCTACACAGCAGGCCGGCATGATTGTATTGAGTAGCGAGGGATGGATTATCACTCGCTACTTGATACTATAACTGGACGGCACTGCACTTACCATCAGGTGCAGTGTGGTCACTTTGCCGAGCCACGATAAAAAAAAAACTAAAGGCCACTATAATTTAAAATAACCGCCGTCATCCTTTCACCGTCCACAACCAATATTTCAACACACCCCACCACCACCCTATTATAAATATAGGTAGTTACAACTCGTTTGTGCATACTTACGTATACATACGTGTGCGTGAGTGTAGCACGGTGCACAAATGAGTTGATGCGTGCATACATACCTGCTTGCTCGAGGGTTGGTCTTTTCTCTTCTCTATGAACCTTGTGTCTGTGCCGCTGTCGAGAGAACTGTCTTTGGATCCGTCGGAATCGACGCGTTTTTCTAAAAAAAAAAAACCGTAAATATTTTTAATCATATCATAGTTTCTTGTGTTTAATTTAGTACATTTAAAAAGAAAAAAAAACAAATGGACTGTTGTTTTTATTATTTAATATTCTCCTAAAAATAAGTAAATTAAAATCCGTTTAAATCTAGCCAAAGGGGTAGATATCAGATGGCAGAAAAAGGATGCACGATATGATTTATGACGTCACCACTCAGAATGGCCGATAGATATTTCCCATGTATCCCCATGGACACGATAGTAACTCTCCAGTACTCCCGGCCTACTGTCTAAGCCTACATTGGTTATTGCTGTTATGAGCCATTACTTGTATTATGTGTAGACCTCCACTAGTTCAGTACTGACCTGGTGCAGGATGTATCCGCGTGGCCCACTTCCCCCGGGCGGGAGGGTCTGGTGCGGGGGACTCCGGAGCCGCGAGCTCGTCGCCGAGGCTCTTCTTGGCCCACGACGGCAGCCGCCCTATCCGTAACCTGCATATACATTTACAAAATAAATAAATAACACCCAACAGTCATACACACAGACCCGACCCCATACCAAGATACGAGTATTAGGGTCATATATAAGATATCGACCAAATCCAATATCTGATCCAATCTAATTTCCCAAAAGCGGTTAGTTTTGGGATATGGTAACATAGTGAAAGTAGTCACAAATGATGGAAACTACAACCTGTTAAAGGATCTAGGCCGACTTAACCTGTTACCCGGTATAATGATATAGCCTCACGTGTAGTCCGGTACTTGTGGCGCGGCGAACTTGTCCGGCGGTATGTCCCGCGGCGGAGAACCCCACTGCGACTCGCTCTCACTCTCCAGTCCTGACGTGCCGTTACTCGCACCAGACACTTTCCTGTAAACAAAATAAATAACTGCAATCACTCACACGCATGGTACCCGGTTTGATGTTTCCACTATTTCTTTTCAAGGCAGTATTCAATTATAGATAGTCGGTAGGCATTAGTCAATAGTCGATAGACAAACGTCGGTATTCAATAGTCGATAATCGGTAGTCGATAGTCAATAATCAGTATTCTATAGTCGATAATTGGTAGATGAGAGTCGATATTAGGTATTCGATAGTCGGTATTTGATAGGCAATACTCGATACTAAGTATTTGATAGTTGGTAGGCGATAGTTGATAGTCGATAGTCAGTTGTCGATTTCGATGACGGCGACCCGAACAGTTGTCAGTACCCAATAGTTTGTAGTTTGTACTCACTTGCCCTGCCGTATGGCTTGCTGCGCGAGCCTGGCCCTCATGGTGACGACCATGTCGTGGGGCACGCGCCACACGAAGATGCATCCGTCTCCGGACCCTGACACCAGGTGCTGGCAGTCCGGGGTGAATCTGCAACGATATGCCCAATTATTAAAGCGCAATTTAAAAAAACATAGGCAGTCAGAGACTACAGACAGAAGTGAAAATATAAAACTTTGGAATTACTGTGTTCTTTTTGAGTCCATGAAGTTGTAACTTTGGTTGTTTATGATTGCTTGTCGATTTATTTACTTAATTCTAATTGTATCGACGGTTGGCGGGCTAATTGAGTTAAGCGACATTTTTGAAAAGAGAGGTTTATTTGTTTTTCGGAAAAAAACCATTATAAAAGAACTAATGCGTGGATTTTAGTATATTACTTGTGGTAGCGTGTACTGCAGCTTTATGACTTATTTCCATGCATTTATTAGCATTATTATCTAAAATAAATATGTTATGTTTTACCAGTTGATTTAGGTACCAAAAAATTGAGCTAGGTTGAAAAGATGCAGAAAAAAAACGAATTTCGAATATGTATATAACTCAATATTGAAAAAATGTCGCTTAAATAGCCAGCCATCTGTCGATTTTTAGGAAAAAGTACCTATATTAAAAACTATAATCAGTTCAGTAGCCCATTATTAAACTTCTTTCACAGCATTTATAAGAGTTATTACTTACTTGAGTCCAGTGACAATCTCTGAGTGTCCGAACATGGTCGCCATGCATTCTCCGGAGTAGTAGTCGTAAACGCTGAGTATCTTGTCAGTGCTGGACGTGGCGAGGTATATGCCGCTGTTGTCCAGCGCCACCTGGTGGAATATCACTATTATACATGGATATTTTTTAACTACAGCGGTCATTTTTAACCGACTTCAAAAAAGGAGGAGGTTCTCAATTCTTCGGAATCTTTTTTTATGTATATTCTTCCGCAATGACTCGAAGACGCCTGGACCGATTCGAGAAATTCTTTTTTTGTTTAAAAGGATATACTTTCCAGGTGGTCCCAAGTCAGGATCTGATGATGGGATCTCATAAAATCGAGGGCAACCCTCAAGTTTTATAGGGACGCATAATTAGTTTTTTATTGAAGTCGGTGTACTTTTATGAATTTAAAAACTTTTACTTATAATCTCATATGCGGGATTAACACTGGTGGTAGAATATTCATATCCTAGTGGATAGCTCGCACCGTACACAGGGTGTAAAACCCGCCATATACATACGAGTAGTGGCACACACAAGCTCGCTCCAGGGTCAGTAGTGTACATCCGGTATGGGGTACGGTCGGGGTCTAGAGTTGGGGTACGATGTTCTGAGTACTGAAACAAGACCTTCTTCACCGCTTTGCCCCATGGCGTAGTGTGAACACTACCTTCTACACAGCAGGCCGGCATGGTTGTTTTTGTAGCGAGGGATTGATTATCTCTCGCTACTCGACACTCTAATTGGACGGCACTGCGCTTACCATCAGGTGCAGTGTGGTTACTTGGCCGTGCCAGGAAAAAAAATAAACTGCTATGAGAAAATATTCAAGGTAGTTAAAAAGATGATCCGAATTCTATGTTACTTTAATAAGATGTAAATACTAAAATGTTTTGATGCCATAAGTAAAGACATATTTTAAATGTTTCAAAGTTCAATAGAGCGCCTAATGTATTATCTAGACCTTGATAAGGGTCCCGTCTTCAGCTGTGGTGCCTCTGAAGGTCTTCGTATGTCTGCCATGAGCCGCGCTGTACACTCGAACATTGCGATCCTGCGATACAATAATGATAGTCTCATGTTTAACGACTGTTTGCCACTCGGGTATCAAAATAAATTAAAAACGTAAGGTAGTACAGAGTAAATACAAAAGCCAAAATCAATTTTATTTCCATAACATTAAAGTTGAAAATAACATGGAAGAACGGCGACTTCCAGCGCGCCGGCATTCCATTTGATACTTGACTGGTTCACGTAATAGAAAAATACCCTATATTCATTTAAAACTATAAAGCATATGTATACTATATAAATTATAGTAAGTGTTTTATTAATTAATACTAAATATTTCTCATTGACGAAAGTGTACAGAATAATGTTCCTCAGCCTTGAAAAAATAATTTTCTCATTTCATACACTATTCCATTGGTCTTTCTATCTAGTAAAAATATAGCCTGAGCTTTATAAAAAACAAAAAAAACTTAAACTAACTTTAACTTATTATAAAAAAAATCGAAAAACATTAATAACTAGTTTGGAACGGCAACTGACATGTTGCTACAGATTTTACTTTATAAAAAGAGTAAAAATGGTAAGTTTAAATGTCGGAGATAATCTACTAATATGATTCCGACATACTTCTTTGACTAATACGAAGCTACACTATCCACGAGTGCTATAGACTATTTTTAATATATTAAAAAAGTTTCCCATAAAAAATCGACTTGACGCAGACAGTAAAAGCCAATATCTAATAATAACGGTAACGTCAACTGCTAGGCTGTATGGATCAATTCCTTTGTCAATTCTTTAAAAAATTTAACATGGCACGTCGGTACAAAATCGACATTAGCGATAAAAAAGCAGATTCATTATAGTAGAGTTGCCAACCGTCCTGTTTTCCAGGACATGTCCTGGTTTTTAGAGTGTCCTGTGGTGTCCTGGATAGTTTTTAAGCAGTGTCCTGGGTTTTTAAAGCGCCCTGATAAGGTCCTGTATTTTAAAATTCGCACACCACTTTTGCAATCCTTACTTTATGGGCGACGTCTCGGCTCGCAAGTGTTTGCGCTATTTAAAACAAATATGCGTCCTGATTTTAATCTAAATTGCCCTGGTTTTTCGAACTTCAAATCCTAGTATTTGAATTCCGGGGTTGGTAACCCTACAGTATAGTATGTATTATGAATTGATTTATTTATAATAATTCTAATTCCGACTGACTAAGCTGTATGGATCAATTCCTTAAATCTGACCTGACAAGCTGTGAGGATGTGTCTTCCACCAGCATCGACCTCCATATCATACAATGTGGTGCGACCGGCGACATTCTGACCACGGGCGAACTGGTAACCACCGTCCTGCGTCTATAATTTGTGAAAATATAACACTATTACCAAATTGGAACTTTCTGGTACATATTTATACCCTACAGGATTATTTTTTATTTTTAAATACCATTAGGTAATAAACAGCACATACATTTTATGAAATTTCAGGCATAGAGGATTGTATTCACCTGCTGAAGGTATTTAAAATGCTTAAATACTTAATTGGATACTAGATTATCAGGAGCAAATTTAAATACTAGTTAGGCAACGGTACGCAGCGGCTCTGCAGTGCCCTGGCATTGCAGAAGTCTATGGGCGGCGGTGACTACTTACCATCAGGTGGCCCGTCTGCTTGTCTGCCTATCAAGGCAATAAAAAAAAATCTTAGAGAACATATTTTTTGAATATGTACAATACCTTCATAAAATTTACCATTGAATAACAAAATAACAACAAAAAGATAAGAATGAACAGAAGTTTTATGCCGTTTAGATTACCAGATCGGAAAATCACTTGTATCATTGACTATTGGAGATACAAAAAAGAAAGAGTCTTATGTTATGAAGCTTTAACCATATATAAAAGCTTTTTATATAATTCACCATTTATTCGAACATGACAAAATGTTCTAAATAAAAAAAACAGAACAGAGGCTTTACTCACATTTCTCAACTGCCTGAAGAGTATGGTCTTATCAGCTCCACATGACACCATCTGAAGACCACCGCTCGACATGATGAACCGCACCGCCGTTATCGAGGACGAATGCTCATCCAACGTCTGCAAGATCTGGTAACCCTGGAGATGAAAAAATAAACGGCACTGTTAAGTATGGGGTGCTGTGACAGCACCCGGTGCCTTCTGTGCAGTCAATACACCTAGTGCTGTCATTAAACCTGGTTCAGTCAGTTCATCTAGTGTAGTCAATACACCTGGTGAAGTTAATACACCCGGTACGGTCAGTACACCCGGTGAAGTTAGTACACCCGGTGCAGTCAGTACACCCGGTGCCATCAGTGCAACTGGTGCTGTCCATACACCTGGTGCAGTCACCACACCTGGTGCACCACCCGAGCCTACTCACATTATCAACATTGAAGACGTGTATAAGCCGGTCCCTGGATGCGGATGCCAGCAGCCTCGGCCCCGCCGGTGGTGAGTACTCGAGCGCCAACACTTCAGCGTCGTGCGCCTCCAGCGTGTGCAGGAGCGTGGCGGTGCTGGTGGTGGTGCTGGTGCTGGCGTTAGTGACGTCAGTCTGCAGCGCGTGCACCCACACGTTCCCGGCGCGGTCGCCGGCGGCCACGTGCCGGCCGTCAGGGGACGCGCGGACGCATCTGTTAATGATACCATTAGTAAGGTGCGGCTACAGCACCTACTGACTTACAGAGTTTATTATTAAAAGTTAAAACAGTTTTACATCAAACAAAAATGCATATACAAAGTTGTCTTAAAAACCTTTGTGGTGCATTGAGTTAGCCGTCTGTGAAATAAGAGGCCATGGGTCCGATCTCGGCACCAAGACGTTTGTGTGTTCAACAAATATTTGTTTTGGGTCTGAGTGTCCTAAGAGCAGCAAGTCTCACCTAGTTCCTTATACCCACAACACACGACTCGTATATTATTGTGGGATTCAGAGTATTTGTGTGACTGTTGGGTGTATTTTATTATTTAGAAATAGCTAAAATCCACATATCTGTTTCTTGCAATATGATATCTAAATTAATACACCCAACAGTTACACACAGTCCTGACCTCACACTAGGTCAAACCTGATCTGACCTGATCGTAAGTATCACTCCTACACACACAACACCTAGACCCGTACCAAATATTTGTCTCGCTGCGGGTATCGAACCAACAGCTCTCGTTAGGTGTCAATTAGAATCCATCTGTTATAGTTAACCATGAGTTTATGTCAAAAGTTACATAACATACGCTAGCTTTGTAGCGTTGTTAATGTATTAGAATGTTTCGTACTTATATCACCAAAATTAGTTTCTCATGTACTCGCTAGAGGCGCTGCATATTTTGACATATAAATGTTTTTGTTGCTAGCGAATATACGTGACAAAAACATACTACAGTTAATTCCCAAAGTATAAAGAACTGAAGCAGTTATAATGATAATAAATATTTTGTTTTTTTTTTAATCTGGTACGGCAAATTGACCACACTGCATCTGATAAATATATTCAAATACCTGACTCCGATCTTGTCGTCGTATGACTTCGCTTTGTCCTTGTCGTTGGTCACCGTGAGGTCGACGTCCTTCAGAAACTTCAGCTCCGGGTCTATGTACAGGACCTTGTTCAGCTCCTGGATTAAAATAATATTTGTAACATTTTTTTATCCTGGCACGGCAAAGTGACCACACTGCACCAGATGGTAGGCGCAGTGCCGACCAATTAGAGTATCGAGTAGCGAGAGACTATTTATTCCCCGCTACTCAACACAATCATGCCAACCTGCTGTGTAGCTTCTTCACACTACGCCATGGGACAAGGAGGTGAAGAACCGATCGAGGGTCTATTGTCAGAGTACTCAGAAGGCCGCAACACGGCCAAACATCGTACCTCAACTATAGACCCCCGACAAAAACCGGATGTACACTGGCTGATCCCGGAACGTGCACACTTGCGTGTGCCACTATGGCGGGTTTTCCACCCTGTATACGGTGGTCGCTGTTCGGGCGGATATGAATATCCTACCAAATATTTATTCAAGTGTAATACTCACATTGCTGTAAATATTCTGCGGTTGAGACGCAGCGATCCTCCACAGCCTGACGGTGTCATCGCTCGAGCACGTGATGAAGGTCCCCCCTGCTGCAGACACCATGTCCACGCCCCATATACAGGCCGAGTGGTATAGGGCTGAGTGGGATTTGCCCACCTGAACAGTAAATGGTATGAAAATGCATCGACTGGTTAGTCAAATAATCGATACTGGGCTGTGATATTTGATAACTATTAATCGATTACTGCGACTTATCGATAAATTGAATAGCATTAGCATTTCAATCAATGTGATCCGACAGGGGTCAATTTTAATATATAATATAAATTCGAATCTATAGATGACTAATAAACTTAGTTTGATTTTTTACTCTCAGTATCATAAGTAAATAGTTATTTTAAGTACACCCTATATTTATATTTCAAATATCGACCTTATCAACTAGTATATATGATGGGAAATCCTCTATAACGCTATTAAAATGATATATAATAATAAAACTAGCCCTGTTTGTCCAATGTCCTACTACTGGACAAGGGACTCCTCTGCTAATGAGAGGGGCCAGGCCTGAGTCAAATATACAATATATATTTTAAGACACTGAGCTTTAAATATTTTCAATATCAACTTTATAATGGACACCATGGAAATAATTATTTTAATAAAAACCAGGCCAAATATCATGGAATCAATTATTTTTCCGTCCTATTTAATATCGATCATCCATCCACCATCGATTACATCACTTCAAGCCAATAAACTCTAATGCTGAATGGTATTAGGTTGAGTTTCATTTGACACTTGACCAATCAATCAATATTCATCCACAATCGACTACATTACGTCAAGTAAATATAACTCGAATGCTGAATACTATAAGGTTGAGTTTCACTTTCCACTTGAGGCAGTCTGTTAACAAGAGTAAAAGAGATAGAAGATAACCACTCACCCGCTTTATATCTCTAACGTCCCATACGTAAAGGCTGTGGTCGTTGTAAACAGCTGTTAGCTTGTGGTTTCTCTCGTCGTATGTCAGAGCTACTGCGTCAGGATACCGGGCTTGTGACGGCTGACGGAACATGTGACTGGAAAAAAACTTGCATTATTTTTTGCATTGCAAAAAAAGCATTGAATTTTTTTCATGTGAAAAGAATTACAGTACTCCTTATTCGCGGTAGATATGCAGTGAATATAGGAACCGTGAATACTGAATGGTAAGTTTGGGGTTTTAGGAGATATGTTCCAAGTTAAAATGAAATTAATGAGATTTTATCAAAATTATTATTACTGTCAGTATTTGTCATGTTTTATAGAACTTAGTATTTATTTTCTTGTTATGCCGCAGTTATTATTTTATTCAGTTTGACATTAAAATATACCATTAACAATTTTTTGTCTTTAAAAAATTAATTTTTCCTTCATGTTTTGTCATCAAGTTTGCTGTCAATTCTTTTTTCAATTTAAATGTCTCATTTTAAGTCTATCCGGCTATCACACAATGTAATCAACCGCCTCGGCAACCACCAGCAGCGCTCAAAAGATGCCGATGCGTTAAACAATACAAAATCATTTTTATATACCTACTAGATTTGCGAATAAAGATTTTTTGGCGGGGATACATGATTGTTTTTTTATTCGGGCACGGCAAACTGTCTACACTGCACCTGATGGTAAGAGCAGTGCCGTCCAGCAGATAGAGTATCAAATAGTGTTGTAATTGGTTGTAAATAAAACTGATCATAAATATATTGTCTACTATATTTCGTGTTAATAAAATTATAGCGGAAACAAGAATGGTAGAAAAGGCAAGTGACAGCAGACACAGTATGACAGTAGCGGAAATTATTGTGTTACATTTCTAACAAATAGCGAGAGCCAGTCTATCCCTCGCTACTCAACACAATCATGCCAGCCTGTAAACGTTGTCTCATTTTATTCCTGCCAGTAAAAACGCGAATACGGGAACCGTGCACAAGGAGTATAGTATTATTTGGGTCCAATGTGCTACTGATGACTGACCTGATGTTGACCCCCTGCGCCACGTCGACGCCCAGGTAGTGCGTGCGCGGCAGCGTGGTGATGTACTGCAGCGTGTCGGGGGCGAAGCACCGCACGATGCCGTCCGCGCACCCCACGAATATGTACTGCGACCCTATTGCCATGCAGTTCGCTGATGTCGTCTGAAATGTACACATAGCAGTCACACACATAGTCCTTACCCCACACTAGCTCAAACCTCTATGGAGTATCAACAACTACGAGGGACTACGATCAACACTCACAGCCGAAACCAAAATATGTGGCTGGCACGGTGCGGGAATCGAACCCACGGCCTGCCGTTTCACAGCCAGATATTCGTCCACTGCGCCACTAAGGCTGTCGATCAAATAATTGATTATGAACACATAAGGAAACCTTGAGTCCACACTGTAATGTCTGTAGACTGTATGTATGTGTGCGGGCGTGCGTACGTGCATGTCACGTAAAGGTCAGCAGTCTCGATTAAACCGCATTACGAGCTACACGTTGTTTTAATGATACACCTCACACACCAGGACCACGCGTGCTGGCTTACGGAGCCACAGCTTCGTGGTGTCTACTACCCCTCTAGTCCATCGCGCTATACACACCTTGGAATTTACTAAGGCCTTACTTCATTAGTAAAGGAGATCCCTGCATAGTAGACATAGAGGATTTTTTTTATTATGAGTATTTAACAAAATATGCTATATAAACAGCATCAAAATGATATCAACAAGTAAAATCCCTGCATAACATATTTTGTTGTTAGCAACTCAACACTAGATGGCGTTACTGCAAGTTCCGCATTCGTCCACTAGATGTCACCACATACATATTATCACACCTTTATCCCATGAAGGTACGCAGAGATTATAGATTTGGACGTTGCACAATCACGATACCATAGTAGCTTCATATACATTCATTAATGTCTTCATGCGTTCACGTCGGTTTCGAGTATTTCTTGTCATTAGACATCGTTAAACTCTACATAGTAAATAAAAAGTAAAGCTGTATGTTTTATAACACAATCGAGGCAACTGACACTGATCTTCCCAACCTTTTTACATTACATTTCACTCCCATCCGCCAATACTAGATGGCGCCACTAGTTACTACTTAGTTCAATAGATGCCGCTACGCCACCGTATGGGTACATACCCTCAACTCGACCCACTTGTCGAGCAGCCGCCTGCTGTTGAACTCGCAGAGCAGTCCGCCGCGTGTGATTGCGTACGTACTCTCGGCGGCCGCGCCCCGCCCGCACACCACGTCGCAGAACTCGTTGTCTTTCTGCTCGCCCAGGATCGCTGACCGGCCCATCAGCGGCACTGGCTCTTTGAACTGAAAAACAATGAACAATGAAATCGTTTATAAATCATGTGGGCAATTACATAGCTCTTATGCAAGTCAGTACATTATAAAATAAATTTAACAGAAAGCATATCAGCACATACATAGCATCATCAATACACTAGCATTTTTTTATTAATTTATAATTACTTTTTATTTTTAATATTATTCAAAGACAGCGCACTTTCTAACTGCATTGAATTGTATGATTCGCTATGGACTCTAAACTACTATTTTCAGATACATAAATATTAGTTATTTGTTATTATTTTAATGTAATAGTGGGTAGGCTTGACAGTTTAATGAACCATTTGTCATTACAATCTTAACCAGGTCGTATCATTTTACACATTTTCCACTACAACAATTAATCTTTACAAGTTCAGATCTCATGATAAACTTACCTTAGCGTTCCTGGAGTACTCCAGATACCAAAATTTGACATGCCTAAAGCCCACCGTGACGAAGTAGTTTCCATTCTCGGCGAAACTGACTGCTTTTACCCGTGAAGATACCTGCAATATACACAAATTACCGGTAAAACAAACGCTAAATATATCTTTAAAAAATATGTTATTTCTTTTACATAAATAAATTAAGTTATTCGAATGAAATCCCCCAAATCGCCTAGTATAAAAATATTTACGAAACCGCAGATTTTCTACTAAACGACATAGCAACTTTACCTAGTATAAATATCGCAAGTTATATTTACCTTATTACTGGCCAATTTAAGGTTCGCCCGCCAATCCCACACGTTGACTATCATATCATGCTGAGATCCGACAGACACCAGGTACTTCGACGAAGTGGAAAAAGCCTGCAATAAACGAAATTAAATATTACAAAATAGGAAATTGTATTATGTATTTTAAAACAAGAAAACTCCAAATATGTTCTTCAATATTTACAATAATTTCATCAATATTTATTTTTTTGATTACGGATAGTTGTTTTGGTATTATTTTAATTTATTGTGTGTGACAATGAGGATTTTAAATACCTTGTTATGAAAAAATATTGGATTTCATTAAATAACTAAATTTTAAACTGAATCAGACAATCATTGCATCTCTGCCAGCCATGTTGAGAATACAAGTGTGACAGCTTACATATTCCTTATACGTACCACACAACTGACGCCATGCGTGTGACCTGGGAACTCTGCGATCTGCACCGCACCAGATGCAGTCGGGTCCTGTAATTTACAAATAAAAATTTAGAAATAGTCGAGTTATATCCAGCTTCACAGAACACAGTAGAATCTTAGATATTTTTATGTGTCAGTCTAAAAGAACAGTTAGTTTACATCAATTGCCAATGTAAATACTAAGCCAAATGTACCGCCAGACGAATCTACATTGACCCAATATAAAAGCAGAAAGACTTTAACCAAACAATTTGGCGCGAGTTTCCCGTCGCATTCTCTAGATGTCGCTATTATAAATAATATGTTCCGCAAGTTTCCCGCACCCGAACACTAGATATCGCTAACCTGCAAGTCCCACACGCGTACTGCGGGCGCGTGTCCGCACTCGCCCGTCGCTAGGTACCTCCCATCCGGTGAGAATGCGACGCACGTCACACTCTTGCGGGACGAGTTCAGCACGTGCGACTGGCGATTTTTGCGCACATTGTATAGGACTACGGTGCATCTGTAACAATGATGGGGAGATAGTTAAAGAATTTTTTTTTTATCCTGACACGGCAAAGTGACCCCACTGTACCTGATGGTAAGTGCAGTGCAGTCCAGTTAAAGTATCAAGTAGCGTGAGACATCAATCCCCCGCTACTCAAAAATAAATACTAAATTGGGGGAGTAAAAATAACAGTTTTAGTTTTAGTTTTTTTTTTTTTTTTATAGTATAGTCCGACAAACGAGCCAGTGGGTCACCTGATGTTAAGTGATCTCCACCGCCCATGAACATCCACAACACCGAAAGTGTCATGTATGCGCTGTCGGCCTTAAAGGACAGGAATAGGCATTAGGGAAGGGAAGGGGGAATCTGGGCCTCCGGATATCTCACTTACCATACGAAACGCGACAGTAAACTGTCACTTTACGTTGGTTTTCTGTGAGACAGTGGTACTACCCCGGTCGAGCCGGCCCATTCATGCTGTAGACAAATATGCCTAAAGCGTGGCTCTACCACTTCCAAAAGTACACCTAGTTGTACTATATATTTTTTACAGTACTTAGAAATTTTTAATAATTAAAAATTGATCGTTGGTAAACACATAACACGGGTATGGCTGGATTGATTAGGAAATATTTTTTTAATGTTCCGATTAGATTATTAGAATAGTCTGAAAAACATGGAATTAAAACTTCAGTAGCCACAATTTTACATCCCTCTAGTTATTCTATTCAATATGAGTATTGGACAGCCTCCGTGGCGCAGCGGACGTTGGCTGTGAAACGAGAACTTAGGTTCGATCATATATATCATCGATCCCGAAAATAATTGTGTTCTCCACAATTTGCTTCGAGACTAGGTATAGAGAGCGTAACTGATTCCCACAATCCGGGTTTGATCTAGTGTGGGTACAGGGTATTTTTTTATGTTATAGTATTTCCGAGTATATAAATCATATATGTCCTCTAACTACTAACTAAATGCTTGAGACGATGTCTTGTTTATAATAAGCGTGTAAAAGTTGAATTGGACCCTGTTAAGCAGAAAAGATCTATCTGACATTTTCATACTTTTGAGTAAATGCAGTTTAAAGTTTGACAGCGAATTTAAAAAAAAGTACTGTGCAGTAACTTATTGAATATTAGTTGGGTAATAAAACATGACAAGTTTGTTTAGGTTAATGTCGTCAAACTGCCTAAATATTTTGTGCACATTTGTAACTTTTTTAGGATATTATGGCTATGTTTTAACTCGATTTCATAAAATATTTGGTTGGATCTTTTCTCCCTAACAGGGTTCCAATTATGGATGTTCATAGACGATGGTGCTCATTTACCATCAAGTGACCCAGTTCCGCGTTTTTCGGACGCTACTTTAAAAAGACATCAACCGATAAGCATTCCATAATCTATTCGTAGGGTGTCCGATATCCGTTAAGCGCACGATGGCATGTCACCGGCCGTGAGAAGCGACCGCGACACTTCGACCGCGCTGTATCGTGCATGTTAATTGTGTGGGGCCTGCTCTGGTGAGGGGCGAAGCGATTATACGTCCTATGGTGTGATAGAGAATCGGTGTCAAATTCCAATACCGAGCAGTGATTTTAATTTGAACTCACGTTTTGAAAACACCCATTTTTTTAAATTATGCTATTCCGTAACACATTTTCTTATGTATCTCATAAGGTTTATATCCAGCGCGGCCTTAGTAATAAGCACCCAAAAATATAGTTTGATAAGATGACAAAAACATTAACTTCTCTTTGTATTGTATAATGTATATGCATGTATTGACTGCCTCGGTGGCGCAGTTGTAATTACGTACGCAGTACGACTACTGTGCCGAGATCTCGGGTTCGATCCCCGGGTCTTGATAAGTAATATTGGATTTATCTATTACAAACTACTCAGTATTAGCCCAGAGCCTGAATAAGCTCGGTGAAATGTGGGTATACTGGTTACCTCAGCCTACCTCTTTGGGGACTACTAACGTAAGTGCGTCTGTATGAATGTATATGTTTTATATATATAAACGGAAGAAATTATATAAATAATAGTGATAACGGTACTAAAATCTTTTGCGTGGTTTAGAAGAACCAAGCACACACATATATATAAAAACAGCTATTTCATTTAATACTAACTATTTAGTGAAAAACACACCCCCACTAGATCAATACCTAATATTTTTCTAGTTCCGCTGCCCGCCCCTCTTATGTGAATACCCCGCTCCTCTCATGACAACACCCCGCACCGCCAACCCGCCGTGACGTGCACCCACGTCCTCCCAACGTGCCTTATGGAAATGTATAGTATAACGCATCCCGGATAATACTTAAAGGAAAAAATAATACAATTAATATGACTGTCGTGATTAATAATAATTACACATTACACGACTGTCCAAAAGTGTTATATTTACAGTTTACATAATGTTTTAGCGAATGTTTGTGTGACAGACAGATGTTTGTTTCTGGTATTTGTGTTGTGGGACCGTAGTCCCTCGCCACCCACCATAATAATAGAAGTTTGAGCTAGTGCAGGGTCTGGAATGGGTGTGACTGTTGGGTGTATTTTTTTTTATCCTGGCACGGCAGTGTCCACACTTCACCTGATGGTAAGTGCCATCCAGTATAATGTAGCAAGATACAATCTATCCCTCGCTACTCAACACAATCTTGCCAGCCTGCTGTGTAGCATCTTCACACTACGCCTAAAGGATCCAGGATCATAGGAAGGAGGGAACACGGTAGCTGGCAAACTGTTCCACAGCTTGATGGTGCGGCAAAAATACGAATTTGCGATCCTCTTGGATTTATTTTTATATTTAGAAAGCTTTACAGACGACTGCTGTGCTATCGGGTAAAAGTCGGTTTTTCTATCACATAATACCAGTGTCAGCCCGGAGTCTGGTATATTGCTTGGTATGGTGATATTCCCGCCCCCCATCACATCATGGTATAAGCTGGTCGAAATGGTGTACTGGTTACTCCTCTGCCTACCCCTTCGAGGATTACAATTTTGTATTCATTTGGATAGGGAACTATAAAATTTTAAATTCATGCACCGCCCGCTGTAGTGGCGCGGCGCGTCCGACGACCCGTCAATATTTACGCCGCAACTGTACTCCCGACTTCCGTTTCCGCCCGGTGAACACTCTAACGAGGTCTGAATCATTCCGAGACCACCTGACGAATAAGGGGCCAGGTCGATCACGGAGGGGGAAAAATATTTGACGATTGTTAAAAATAATGTTACTATATTTTACTCTATTAGGACGGACATACTGTCTTCCTTTCGTTGCCAGCATCGTGCCCAGCAATGGATTAATATATTCATGACCAATTTGATAATACCTCAATAATCTTTCCATAGAGGTTTCCCAAAATAGTCTTTTATAGATTTTTTTATTATTGCACGGCTAAGTGACCACACTGCCCCTAATGGTAAGCGCAGTACCGCCCAGATAGAGTATCAAGTAGCAAGATACAACTATAACCTCGCTACTTGACACAATCATACCGGCCTGCTGTGTAGCTTCACACTACGCCTAAAGGTCCCACGATCATAGGAAGGAGGGAATAGGGTAGCTGGTAAACTATTCCACAGCTTGATTGTGCGGCAGAGATACGAATTCAGTAGACACCACGAAGCTGTGGCTCCGCAAGCGAAGGAAGAGGATGGGATAAGATTAAGCAAGAACATTTCACCTGTTTGATAAAATCTATATTTTTCCGGGATTAGTACTAATGTACCAGATAATATGGCATTGTATGTAAAAGAAATAAGCTCGACGAACCATCTATAAAATATTTGCATCTCTACTCCTTCAGGGACTATGTATCACAGGTATTAGAACTCAGAACAGAAACAAATGTTTGTAGATCACACAAACGTTAATCTCGGTGCGGGAATCGAACCCGCGACCTCTGGTTTCACAGCAACATCCCCGTTGTGCCATGGAAGCTATCAACAGTCACAGTAGAAACACCTAATACAACTTTCAATTCAGCCCTATACAACCCCATCTCGACGTGAAACCTACACTACCGGTACCAAATTCATAATTTTATAGTCCAACTACCGCATGCAGGTATTGATTTAAAGGCACGCCTTTACCACACCCCGCTAGGTGCGGCTAGGGTGTGTGTGTTACCGGCTTCAAATTCATGGGGATTATCACAACTTTATCTATGTTAAACAGGGTATATTTATAATTTAATACCAATAATGGTGGGTTAAAAGCCTTACGTCACGCGAATCCATAAAAATTACATAGGGTTCCAAAAAAATCTTATAACACTGCTGACCAAAACTCTAGATAAAAAACACATTGAAATATGGATTCATTACGGAACTTAACAATCAATTACCCAATCCACTAACACCTCACCTCAATAAACCATCATTTTGCTTTTTATCCATCCATACAATAGTCCTACACCAACTGGGGGTTGTCCTTGGGTGTACTTGTATAGTGTACACAAGGATAACAGGAAACCACCCAATTGGGGTGTCAGCTGTAAATATATATGCTGTTGAGCTTATATATATGCTTGTTGTATAGGTTTAATAAATATACATCAATAGCCCCCATTCCCGGAACTGAATAGCACATCATTCACAATTTGCATATATTTATGGCTTACACCCGATTAGTACGGACGGACGCAAACTAATTGCGTCATTATTATATAATTCAAGTCAACGACCTCGCTATTGGTAGTCACAGCTTCAATTCCAGTATTTGTTTTATCCTTGCACGGCATCGTGACCACACTGCAAGTGATGGTAAGCGCAGTGCCGTCCAGTTAGAGTATTAAATAGCGAGAGAATCCACCTCTCGCTACTCAACACAATCATGCCGGCCTGCTGTGTAGCTTCTTCACACGACATCTAAAGGGGTCCAGTCCAGGGTCACAGGAAGGAGGAAACACGATAGCTGGCAAACTGTTCCACAGCTTAATTTCTGTCTAACTAGACTGTTTAGTGTATCCCCATTAAGAATTGTTATTGTATTTCAATTTTGACAGCCTTTGTGGCGCAGTCATTGAATATCCGGCTGGGACACCAGATGCTGTGGGTTCGATTCTGTCGCCGAGACAGACTGGGCGTTGTGTTAGAGTTTCTCGTAATTGATACCGACTGCCTCGGTGACGCAGTTGTAATTGCGCATGCGTTACGACTGCTGTGCTGAGGTCTCGGGTTCGATCCCAGGGTTGGGTGAAGTGATATTGGATTTTTATATTTAGAAATACTCAGTATTAGCCCGCAGTCTGGAATTATGCCCGGTATGGCGATAGGGTCGGCCCTTACCACATTATGGGACCGTAATAAATTCGGCGAAAAGTGGATGTACTGGTTACACCTCTTCCTACTATTCCATGTATGCTCGGGTCTATGTGGCTGTCTGATGCTATATATTTATAGGACTAGTTATTTTCGTTATTGTTTAGTTTTCCCACGTGTATAATAATAAATAAACAACCAACAACAATAATATTGACAGCTGTAAACTGAGAGGCCGTGGTGGGTTTGATTCCCGCATCGAGACAATGTTTGTTTGTTTGATAGACAGATATCAGTTCCAGGCAGTGACGTAGCTATAGCTTTTACATGAGGGGGGTCCGCGGGTAAAAGCTAAAAATCTAACCGCTCAAATCATAGTTATTTAGAAATTACTTAAACATAGAATGGGAAAACGCTAGTTAATAAAAAATTGCTACTTGCTATTTGGATTTGGACTTTGGATGGATGAAAATCTGCCGCAGATTTTCATTCATTTTTGTTTTATTTTTACATAACAACTGTCAAAATATCAAATGTCAAGTGAAGTCAATTTATTTTTGGTAAATAACCATTTTAATGTTGCTTATTACCAAGATGAGATGTTAGAACTCAGGGAGAAAATTCTCACGCACACGAACATATGGTACATCATATACTATCACACTCATCACGACTAAGTAGTCACTACTTAAGACTCGGTCGTATTTTTTTAAATAGATGTGCCCTGAAAAAAAAGCAGTCTTGTTTTACCAGTTGATTTAAGCGCTAAAAAGTACACGAAAAAAATTAAACTAGGCTCAAAAGTCGTAGAAAAATCTGTTAATTCCAAATATGCATATAGAATGCTGCAAAAATTGACACTTAAACAGCCTGCTAACCGTCTATATTATCCGCTATCAGTAGTCCGCGATTTTTTATTATGTCGTATGCTAAGGGGCGTGTCCGGACCCCCTGAACCCCCCCTTATATACGCCCATGGTTCCAGATCTGGATGTTGTGGGACCGTAGTCCCTCGTAGTTGTTGATACCCACGATACAGCTTTGATCTAGTATGGTGTTAGGACTATGAGCGTGACAGGGTCTTAATTATTTAATTGGTTAATTATTTATCTATTTATTATTTACCTAATAGTCACACACATAGCCTTTACACTAAATCAAACCTGTAACTTGGTCATTAATTACGAGGGACTACGGTTTCACAACACCTAAACCCGAAAGAAATACTTATGGTACACAAAAGTTTCATCGAAGCTGTGGCCTCTGTCGTTCACAGTCGGCTTCTCACCTACTGCGCCACGGAGGCTGTCAAACGAAGTGATTATTTCAACTCGACCTCGTTCATACATTACGGTACGTGCTACAAACATGTCAAGCTGCATCCCGCGAGATGGCTTCCACTTTCCGTTATAAAACATCACCAACATTTAGATTTTTTTATCTCAAAGTTTTACAAGAATTCATTCTAATGAACAAATAGAGAAAATTGTATGATTCATATGCTACAATAGTAATTCCACCCCCGATTTCTACTAATGAGAGGGGTTAGGCCTTAGTCCACCACGCTGGCCTAATACGGGTTAATAGACTTCACTTATCTTTGAAATTCTTATAAGAATTCTCAGGTTTTCAGGTTTTGTCACGATGTTATCCTTCACCGTTACAGCAAGCGATAAATAACAATGAAGACACGCGTAACTTTAGAAAAGTCAGAGGTGTATGTCTGAGCTAGTTTCGAGCATACGACTTTCGTCTTGACAGTCCGTAACGCAACCAACCAGGCAATCGCTGCTTATTTTTTTATTAAAAATAGCTGTTTTTGTAAATTGTATGTTTAATTTGTGGTATGTGAGCGTTGTGGACCGTACAAATAAATCATTTTTCTTTATTTCTTTCATGGTGAACGTGCGAAGTCGGGGCGAGTCGACAGTTTAAAATATGGATTCACATTTTGCATAAACTTATGGGAAGCACCTGATAAATACAGACGGACGCGTGAAGAATACGTCATTCTATGAGCGTCATGGTCGAAGAACTCGGTGGTTCTGTGGTCAACGATCAGCGAAGCGTGTGCCAAAAAGAACAAGACCAAGTGTATGATATAATGTTTTATTTACATTACCCATATTGCGCAACAATTATTAAAACACCCAACAGTCACACACATAGCCCCGACCCCACACTTAGATACGAGTCTTGTGTCGTGGATATCAGGGACTACGGAACTAAAGGAGGATTAATTCACTCCGAGTGCTGCAGTTTTTAATTCTTTACTAAGGGATTACTTAATGGTCAACGAGTCTTGTGTTGTGGGTATCAGGGATTACGAGAGACGCACGGTCTCACAACACCCAGACCCCGGACACAAATATATGTCTGTCACACAAACATTTGTCGCGGTGTGGGAATCAAACCCCTGTGGGTTTCACAGCCGGCTACTCGCCAACTGCGCCACGGAGGCTGTTAAGTATACATATACATAATATAAAATAGTCCTAACACGTTAAGATATGAGTCGCGTGTCATGGACGTCAACTACGAGATGCTTTCGACACAACACCCAGCGTGTAAAATGCGTGCGCGTAAAATTTATACACAGGAGAGTGGAGGGGATTTAAAAAATGGAACCTATGTCCGTCTTCGAGGATATAAGTTTACATACAACATTTTATCAAAATCGGTTCATTGGTTTAGCCGTGAAAACATAACAGGCAGAACACATTCGACCCCAAATTAATTAACCCACTTAGGGGTTAAAATTTTAATAACGTTGACGTGTACATTTGTTTCTAACCAGAAGCACGTATACGAAATTTCGCAGTTCTCACTTTGATAATGACGAACTTTCATACAACCGTTTTCCCTCTATTTTACCACCTTAGGTGTAACATTTTCGAAAATCCTTTCTTAGTGGATGCTTAAAACATAAAGAGGATCAACTTGCAAAATTTCTAGTTCGTAACCCCAGCGGTTTAGGCTTTGCGTTGATGAATCAATTAGTCAGGGCAAGTAATTTTATATGTATAAATAGATGATAGAATTTAGTCCGTAAGTGATCAGTATTCGTCTGACTAGCGTGTATATATAATTAGGCGTTACCTTCGTTTAAAATAGGCTCGCCCCCATCACTTTAAGGGACCGTAAGAAATTCTGCGAAAAGTGGGTGTACTGGTTACACCTCTGCCTACCCCTTCGGGAATTACAGGCGTGAGTGTACCTTGGTTTAAATTATTTACTTGTAGAAATACCTCTGTATTATTTAGAGTTGAAGCCTGTTTTATATACCTTAAATAAACAACAAGCGAGTAGCTTGCTGAAATTAATTAAATTTATTTCGTAGAACATTTACACTTACATTGCAATCCTCAAAATTTAATCCGAAGAAACAGAAGCTTGCTCGAAATTTCTGTACCAAAATAGCGAAATTTTATTATATTTTAAAAATTTACAGTTAGCATACAAAAAACATTACAGAAATATAAATCCAAGAAGGCCATTTAAAAGTTTTCACAGATAGAAAAACTAGTATAGCATCCACGAACGAGAGCACACATAAGAAAACATAGCAATTATTTTAATTACTCATTGTAAAAATTATTCATAAGTAAATTTTTTAGCTGTGAAGCACTGGTATTGGTCAAGTCCAAATCAATATCACGTAACAGATCGTTGAAAAGTCTGCTCACACGTATAACGAAGCTGTTTTATCTGTACGCAGTATTTTGGTAATACACATACATACACATACATACATACGCACTCACGCCTAATCCGGTGGCGTAGCCAGAGGTGTAACCAGTACACAAACATTTCGCCGAGCTTTTACCGTCCCATGATGGTGAGCCTATCGCCTACCGACCACAATTACAGACCCCAGTCTGATACTGAGCATTTCGTGGTAGAAAAACCCAATATTTATTTATTTATTTAACATAAGTTATGTATATTTAACATTATTATTTGAGATTTATTTCATTATTATTTCAGAGTTGCGAGTGATCCTGTGAAGTTTGATAATGATCGGATTAACAGTATTTTTTAGATTTTTGGTGATTTTGTGTCATGTTACCCCGCAAATTTTTATTTTTCTTAAATTTTTGAACATGGGCAATTAAAAGTGATATTAGGGCGGGTCGCTAGTAAATAAATAAAGCTAGGAAGAGAGAAAGATATTAATTTGATGTCGTTTATAATAGAATCGGCGCCATTTTGTCCTTGATATGAGCTGATCTAACGGATCATCGAAGCTTAATCCATTAATATAGTGTATCATAAAGACGGGAAACTTTCTGTGCAGCAATTTAACAGGAACTACGCTATAGAACCAATTTCCTAATGCACAGCCTGCCACGCCTTCTACCGGATATGAAATAAAGTGTATTACATGGTACACAGACCAAAAAGTCTAAAGACGCCCGTAGAGTACATTAAAACACAATTGCAAAATGACGGAAAGGCGGAAAAGTTGAAGTGTGTACATCTGTCCAAATAAAAATCCTAACTATTTTTGGTCTATTATCATAACTTTATTTCACAATAGAAATTTTATGTGTTCTCAAATAATTTTAAAAAGGTTTTAATGCAAATTGTTTTTAAACTGATAATTTTATCCATGCGCTCTGCATAAAAAGAAGTGTTTTGACATCGTAAAAAACGAATCAAATATTAAAATAACAAATAAAAGTTATTAAATCCATAGGGCGATCAGTACTCGAATCATCAAGATCATTGGCATTATACGCGTGTTAGTAATCGAAAAATTCATTTTGTAGGCAGCTTTGTTTACGGCATAGTTAGTATTTTCGTGATATAAACCAACACGAAAAAAAGTGGCATCTTCGGTAAGCGAAACAAACAGATGTCTAAATAAACTGGTCTACTCAATAAGCTCATCATGTAAACGTTAAATAAACAAATAAAAAATAAGCTTTCACAGCACAGCAGACTATGTAAACCAATGGGGAGAAGTGACATGTTGTGTTTTAGATATTGCACCTTACGTCTTGACTGTGACGTCTTGTAAGTTTACATCTCTGTGACTGAAGTGAATACGAACGGGACAGCTTAATTATTTAGGGGTCCCGTAGTACTTTAGTCCAGTGTCAATATAATTTTCAGTTGCGGTTCTGGCTGAGGCCGGGACGCTTCTCGTCCTAAGAACCCGGGCCGTCCCTAATGCGCCGTAGAATGCCACCGAAGGGTTTTTAGTTGGTAATGCCGATATAGGTTGTATAGTGTTAGGGACTCGGTCCAGAGGTCATCCGGATGTTACCATCTCACCCGGGCGGCTCAACAGTCTGCCAGCTACCGTGTTCCCTCCTTCCTATGATCCTGGGTCGTTTAGGCGTAGTGGGAAGAGGCTACTCTGCAGGCCGTGATTGTTACGCGTAGCGAGGAATAGATTGTCTCTCGCTACTTAACACTATAGACGACACTGCGCTTACCATCAGGTGCAAGGTGGTCGCTGCGATGCCAGCATAATAACAATGCCAGGACGTGACATACAACTCGAACCCTTCGAAACTTTATAACAGCTTCATAAATTATTTAGTTGTACCGCAACGGCGTAATCATGAACCGTTTCATATTTAATAGTGCCGGGGCTGATAGGTCACTGGGTCGGTGTAGTAATTAATAAAATAGTAGTTTTCTCACTACTTCTTTGGAGCTAGCTCTCGGGTTCGATGCCCAGGTTGGATATAAGTGATATTGGGATTTTCTCTTCTCTCCTGTGTTCAATTCTGTACATTTGATATGCAACCGAATATAACACCAATAAAATACTTATTTTTGCGAAATCCAAAAACAATATTGATTCCATAAGTAAGTTGCAATTATTAATATAAATATGCCCAAAAGTGGGTGCGTAGTGGGAACATCTTACTATCTCCCTTGCACGACTGCACCGTCATCAATCATATTGTGCATCCTTTTCCTGCATTTGACATTTAGCCCTTCGATCCGAGTTGAATGGTTTCTAACATAATTTTATTTTAACCAATTTATAAAATACTTTCCATAATACCAGCAAAACATTCAAACCCAAGACTTCAACGATACGCCGCCAATAGATCAATCAGATGAGAGAAATACACACAGTACAAGTAAATCCTGTATATTTTTTTATATTTAAAAGCAGACGACATCTACAAGAAATCTCTTGAGTGTAGTGACCGCAAAATTACAACCAGCGACTCGAATAACGCGCAGCGAAATTGAAATTTAAACCACGACTTCTAAGATGCGAAAAGGAGAAAATTTGTTCAAGGAAACCTCCGTAAATAGGGTTGCTTTACTGAAATAGATTTGGCAACATCTTCGCATGCGCGATTACATTTATCGGTCCCGTAGGTGACCGTAGGTGAGTGAATACCCATACTAAAATTGTCCTTCAATTAATCCCGAATATTCCGGACATTACCAACTTTTCTTTAACAGCCTCCGTGGCGCAGTTGGAGAGTGGCCGGCTGTGAAACGAGAGGCCGTGGCTTCGATTCCCACACAGGGACAAATGTTTGTGGGCAGAAGTTTATAGGTGGCGGTGTCTACTTACCATCAGGTGGCCCGTCTGCTCGTCTGCGTAAGCAGGCATTAACGAATAACTATTAAAAACCGAGTTGATGATGTGGACTTACCCTGCTGGATACGCGACCAGCTCGGTGTTAGGATCGCAGTCGAGTGCCGCGTTGCTGTTCACCGTCAGCCCGAGCACCGTCTCCAATTTGATCTGTGGACAAAGGCAAAGACCATAAATAACTGGCTTTTTACGTATGTGTAGATTCATGGGAGCTAATTGCCAATAAATACCTGGAGCGGGATTTCGGATGTCCGGTGAAGTATTCGTAAATTAATTTTACGTGATATTTTTCTTATTATGAACTAATGGTAGGTGTTATCGTGTCATAAACCGCATTCTCTATCTATCGGATCTAAAACTATCCTATCTTTTAAGCTGGACCCAACCACACACATACTCAAAATTTCATTGAAATCGGTTGAGTGGTTTCAAAGTGTATAACGGACATAGGTAGAAACAATTTTTGTGTTTTATATACACATTCAGGTCATAAGTATTGTCTCACAGTAAAAACTTTTATTTTAGAATGCTGGCCACAAAAAAGTTTATTGAATTCGTATTTCAAATTGTTCATGAAAATAAAAAAGTATACTTTTTAGAATTTTACTCATTTTTAAATATGGAGTGGACGCTTAAAGAAGACCGTGTTGCAGTAATTGCGTTGCATCGTTGCGGTTACGCGCCAATTCAAATTTTTGACATACTGAAAAATTTGAATATAACCAAAAGATTCGTTTATCGTACCATCAAACGATACAATGAAGACTCTAGTGTAGATGACAGGTCAAGAAGTGGTCGCCCTCGGTCTGTTAGGACTCCAGCAGTGATAAAAGCTGTGAAGGCGCGAATTCAAAGAAATCCCAAACGTAAGCAGAAACTGTTGGCCCTTCAGATGGGGTTAAGCAGAACCACGGTGAAAAGGGTGTTAAATGCTTCGGGCATATCGAAGAAAAACAGGACATCGTTTGAATGCTCGTCTAATGGACCTGAGACTGAAGAGATGCCGCGCTTTGTTGAAGCGGTACGCGGAAAAAAATATCGGGAAATTCTTTTTTCAGATGAAAAAATTTTTACCGTAGAAGAGAGCTACAACAAACAAAATGATAAGGTGTACGCACACAGTAGTGAAGAAGCGAGCAACCGTATTCCGCGTGTCCAACGAGGTCATTTTCCATCCTCGCTCATGGTATGGTTGGGAGTTTCTTATTGGGGCTTAACAGAGGTACATTTTTGTGAGAAACGTGTAAAAACGAATGCAGTTGTGTATCAAAATACAGTCCTGACGAACCTTGTGGAACCTGTTTCTCATACCATGTTCAATAACAGGCACTGGGTATTCCAACAAGATTCGGCGCCAGCTCATAGAGCGAAGAGCACACAAGACTGGCTGGCGGCGCGTGAAATCGACTTCATCCGGCACGAAGACTGGCCCTCCTCCAGTCCAGATTTGAATCCGTTAGATTACAAGATATGGCAACACTTGGAGGAAAAGGCGTGCTCAAAGCCTCATCCCAATTTGGAGTCACTCAAGACATCCTTGATTAAGGCAGCCGCCGATATTGACATGGACCTCGTTCGTGCTACGATAGACAACTGGCCGCGCAGATTGAAGGCCTGTATTCAAAATCACGGAGGTCATTTTGAATAAACTTTAGTGTCATAAGAATCTATGTTTTGTTAAGTTCATTTTGGTATATAAATGGTTACATAATGAATAAACTTGTTTCAATTATTTTATATTAAACATTTGACAGAATTTATGACCTGACTAGGTATACTAGGAAATGAATGTAGGCTCGAATTGTAGGACGTTATAAATTACATTACTTTTGTAATGATGAATATAATAAATAGTTTTCAAATCAATTTGCATCAAAAGCCTGCCTTATCTACTTTAAAAGGTATTTTCTACACTACAATTATTTTTTATTTTATCCATTGCGAGATCAAAAGAATTTCTAGATATGCTACGTCATCTTTACAATTGGTTTAGAATATTGGAACTACACCAAGTAAAACGCAATTTGAATTGGATTAGATTAGAGCAGGTCCATGACAGCCTCCATGGCGCAGCGGGCGAGTAGCCGGCTATGAAACGAGAGGCCGCGGGTTCGATTCCCGCACCGAGACAAATGTTTGTGTGATCCACAAATATTTGTTTCGGATCTGGGTGTTGTGGGACCGTATTCCGGTGTAGTAGTTCATACCCACGATATAGTTTTGACCTATTTTCGGGTGAGAACTATGTGTGTACCTGTTGGGTGTAGGTACTTATTATTTGTATTTAATTATCAATGTTATTTAAGTTGCCTTATTATGATAAAATAAATTACAAAACATATTGCCGTACATGACCTTCGTGTAATAATCAAATTACTGTTTATGGGTAACCGACCTAAAGTGGGTAGAACTCCACATAAAAACAGTCTGCAAAAGACGTTCCGAGGCCGTTTTCATACTAAACTATATACAAATATCTCGCCTTAGCACGAAGTACCATAACGTTAATCTGCGAGTAAACACGACTATTAGTTAACCAAACGCAGCGCAAGGTCTTTAACTAGTTCCTATTTAAATATGGCGAACATTCGATAAGAAAACGAAGATATGAGAGGCCTATGTGTTAATAGTGTATAATAATAATACTATCCCTGTATACATTGTCCCACTGTTGGGTACGGGCCTCCTCTACTAATGAGAGGTATGGCCTTAGTCCACCACCCTGGTCTAATGCAAGTTGGTAGACTTCATATACCGTATATAGTTAGACTTTGAAACCACTTAACAGATTTCAATGAAATTTTGTGTTTATGGCTGAGTCCAATTTAAAAGACAGGATAGTTTTAGATTCGATAGGTGACAACGACTGTTGTGATCTAAATTTCTTATATTTTTCAAGAAAAATTTGGTCCACAGACCAGGCGATTTATGTCAGGACGTCTGCCCGGGACCACTAGCATGTATTAAATAAATTCTTATGAAAATTTTATGAGTTTTATTATATTTTTTCAACGTGTATTTATAAGGTTCTACAGTCACAATTTAAATCTTTAAAAGTAGCACTATACCAACTGTCAAACGCATATAGGGTTGATGATTTTTCAAAAGTCTGCCTAGAATCGAAAAACATAGCAAGTGATCTGAGAAAAGTTTACAGATAACTGGTATAGGGTATAGACTCCGTTGTAAGTCATTCGCTTTGTACTTTCATGTATAAATAAATTTTAATTAACCGATTCGTATCTGCATCGCATTCCCACAGGACACGTCATCTCTCGTACGGTGACTCACACGCGTCCTACAGGATTCTATTGGTCACTTGGATTGTCATTGTGGAATATTGCCACACTAAGAGCTCCTTTAAATTAGCTTTAAATAACAATAAGTTGATGGTCATTTAGCACCACACTCAGTCAGTAATTGACCATTAACATACTTTACTAAAGGATTACCCCTTATTATCGAATTAAAACTGCAGCACTCGGAGTGAATTAATCCTCCTTTAATGTAAGTAAAACATAAAAAATTTATAAACGCATTTAAATCAGTTTTTTTGACTTATTAAAAAAAATATCATGTCAATACTCGAATCACTCTGAAGGGGGACTTTGAACAAAATCACAGTATTTAGTTACGATATGAGTCCACACTTATATTATAGAAAGTGACTCTGTTTATCTGACTGATTTTTAGTGATTAGATTTTAGTGCCTCGATAGGCACGCGAGCAGACGGGCCACCTGATAGTAAGTAGTCACCGCCGCCCAGACTTCGGCAATGCCAGGGCACAGCAAAGCCGCTGCCTACCGTACCGTTACATCACTAAATATCCAAACCATTCGTTATGAAATTTGGGATAGAGATGGCCTGGGACCTGGAGAAGAACACAGAATACTTTTCATCCCGGTAAATGCACGGTTTCAAGTTCGTTTGTAGGGGGCAATGTATAAAACTTACCATAAGATTCATAAAATATTGATTGTTTTTCGGTTAGAAATCCAATAGGGTAGTTTCCTGTGTTTAATTTTGTACTCTATTGTATATACAACCGTATATAATACGCAAAAGAAACTCTTTTGCGAAAACATAATCAAAATTGCTTGAAGAATGAGGTCGCAATATTTATTTTAAATATTGGTATGAGCAAATACTCACAGGCATGAGCGAAAATGGTTGCGTATTGGGAACATATTGCTATCTCCCTCGCACAACGGCACAGTGCTGGCCATTCTGAGAACCGTGACGTCACGGTACATATCATGCATCATTTTACTGTCATTTGACAATTACCCCTTCCAGCAGATTTGAATGGCGTCTAATTTACTTATTTTTGTTCGGGTTCATAAAATTCTTTCGATAATAGGTTTCAGGTAATGTAAATTGTTGATTTAATTAATAAAAAAAAATTGTCAAGTACCCTATTGCGCTTGGGCGGAACCACGAGAAAATCCTAGTATTTAATATATTTAAATATCTACTTATAACAATGTATAATATAACATTTGATGTCCTAATCGTGGGCTTATTACTGTTTACATCTACAGCGTTATAGTATTTAGCTAGTGCTCGCTGCTCCGCCTGCGTGGTCGTCATGTTTGGGAGAAAAAGTATACAATACAAAAGACCAATTTTGCATGCTAAACTTAAAAAACGACGGATTTTTGTATAAAACTTTCATCTCTTTTTACTCCTTTAGGGATGGAATTTGCAAAAATCCTAAAATATATATATTTTAACTAAAAGGCCAAATACTAATTTTCATTTCCACACGCATGACTCATCGCTGGTCCCGCGGGATGCCATCGACCGGTGACCTCAAGGTCGCCGGTCGTCCTCGCCACATGCCAGCAAGGACGGCCGGCACGCACGAGAACCAAGATGCGAGACCTCGGCGCATCCGGCCCATGGTCCCTGTTATTACAACAACCAGTTCTGCAAGCTTCTTTTGCGTATTGAATATCATTTGACGTAGATTTCCTTCAAGATTCATTGTTATTAATGAGTTACATTGCAATTTAGACTTTGTCATACATGGGTCGTTTTCAAATTGAGGGCCAAAAAAGCATAAATTTCATGAAAAAAAAATATTTGTGATATTGGTGTTTTTTATTACACGGGTGCGATTGTTTGTAAATAAAACACATTTTAATCAAAAGTACCACTTATTTATTTGAATATTTATGCATAAATCAACATTTTGAGTGACACAAATGAGAAATAAAATTCTTCTAATGATAATTCTAAATTTACTCATGAGATCAAAGTTACACTAATGATAATTATTATAATTTCTATATAAAATAATTAACACAACATAGTTTTCTTTTAACCTAATCATCGTCAACATAAATAATATTAAAACTTCCCTTAGTATTTAATTTCTTTTTTTAATATAACTTCTTTTAATCATTGGTACATATTTTCATTTCAGTCTTCACGATTCATAATCAGTCATCATCAATACTTAACTTGTAAGGATTTAATAAAGTCATTAAATCATACAAAGAATCATCACTATCTTTAGATTTTCCGATAAATTTATGGAACTCTTTTTCATGCACTGATGCCTTGGTGTTATCTTTTATAAAAGTTTTGTTTGTCCAAGAGCGTCGAACGCTCCGAAGACTCGTAGTCTGTGATATCTTGCCATCTAATGTTGAAGCTATGTTGCCATAGCTAATTGTGATGTCGCTTAGAACTTTGACCTTTTTATTTTCCGGTATTACGTTTATATTAGCAACAATTGCTTCCGATTCAACGGGCGCATTATATATTTTAAAATAGCTTAAGTGTTTCTCATGTATGCAAGCGGTGTTTAAGCATTCAAAACAACTTTTCTTCCTAAATTCCAAATAGGCAGAGATATCCCATACAACTTGAAGAAATATTATATTATTATTATGTAGAATCAATATTTCAGTATACCTAGTCAATTAGTGATATTATATTGTTAGGGTTATTGATTTTACCTGATGGACTGTCACAGTCCCCTTAAAAGTAGCTATATCTTTCGGCAGCATTAACTCCTTCATCTTGACTTCGTGCTCCTGAATAATTCCAATTTCTGTGTTTATATCGTTCTTTTGAATAACGTCTACAATGCAGCAAAAGTTCCAACATCCTGTTGACACTTCAGCAGTTCTTTAAATTACGGCACCAATGCCATCAGGGGCACCTTTGCCGTGCCCAGCTTCTTGGTAATTCCAAGTAACAAGTTTAAATTGTGGAAAATCATTCTTAAATTGCGTTGATATATAGAAAATATATTTATTTCTGTATTGTCTAGAAGGACCATCTGGCAAAATGTGGATGCGATCAATTTGTGGTGACCTATTGTAAACAAATTTTATCAAGTAAATTAGATGAGCCCATACCGCCGCTACATCATGCCGGGTGCATTCACTAGCTGTACAAATGGAGTAGGGTTCAGTTGCACCCAGCTCATTTTTTAAGTAAATCACAGCTGCATGGAGGCATACCTGACCACGACTGGCACCATAATGCATGCTCTGAACTTCCTCTGCATATTTGTATGAGTTATTTTCAGAAAAATCCATATGAATCAACGATTCGTTAGTTCGCAGTGATTCCTTCAATTGTTTTATAGTGGCATACTGGTTGACAATGTCACTAATTATTTTGTATTTTTCTCTTGTAGCTATTCTTCGTCTTTCTAATTCTTCTTCGGTTTGGCTATTTTTACTTACGTATGACATTTACGTATAAAATATATCATTCGTGTGACAATCAATACCATTCGTGTCACTCGTGAATCGACACGAATGAGAGTAACACGACTGAGAATTTTGGCACTATTTTGAATTTATCACCACAATGTAACGTTCTAGAACGTAACTTTGAATCAGAAAAAACATACTCCTATCATGTCGTATTAACGAAATAAATCATATACGAAATATGACATAGGTAATTACAATTAGCAATGAAAACACTAATGACAAGATTTTGGCAACAAGTTTAAAATTTTACCTGATATTCAAACTTTTGCCCAAAAAGCGTCCTACACAGCAAACCAGCACACGTGTTCGTCGACAACTGATCACAGGGGACCGCGTGAAGTGGGAGGCGGGGTAGTAGAGAGGTTCCAATTGGGTTTTTTTTTGAGTTTGAAAACGGATACACAACTGATATTTTTAAAAGACACAGTTTTATTTAGCTGTAAAATCTTATATTTTTTAATACTTAATATTGTTTTAACGGTTAATATTCATCATAGAAAACTATATTAGACAATGGAAAAATAAAATGTGCAGTTTTCAGCACACATTGTTAGTTTATGAAGCAATTATCAAAAAATAAACTTTGGCTTACGTCACACTTCTGAGATTTGAGTTAGTTTTATGGGTATATCTTCGTAATTAATCGAGGTATGGGATTTGTTATACTGGGCACATTAGCGCCACAGAGAACTTGTTTATTAATAGTAATGTTAATTTTGATAGCAATTACAACATGAGAATAAAATCAGATTATATGTTTTTGGCCCTCAATTTGAAAACGACCCACATACGTTGTTGTTTTGTACCTCGGAAAGGAGTAACTGGGACTCTTGATGTAAACTCCACCACTTATTACCACCCACGTACCAGCAAATTCTTGCTTGGTAATATATACATATACACTTACGCCTCTAATCCCCGAAGAGGTAGGCAGAGACGTAACCAGTACACCCACTTTTCGCTAAATTTATTACGGTCCTATTATGTGGATAGGGGGCGAGCCTATCGCCATTTCGGGCACAATTCCAGACTCCGGGCTGATACTGAGTATTTCTAAATAGAAAAACCCAATATCACTCTACCCCACCCGGATATCGAACCCGAGATCATAGCACATCAGTCGTAACGCATGCACAATTACAATACTGGCTGGCTACTGGCTGGTGGTAGGATATTCGTATCCGCCCGGATAGCGGCCACCGTACACAGGGCGAAAAACCCGCCATAGTGGCACACGCAAGTGTGTCGCGTTCCGGGATCAGCCAGTGTATGTCCGGTTATCGTCGGGGGGCTAGAGTTGGGGTACGATGTTTGGCCGTGCGGGTATAAGCCGGTTCACAGTCGGTTGGAGGCGCGTTGATCCGTCGGCCAGGGAGACCACCAGGGAGAATCGTGGCTAACCACCACGAGAGGCTGCCCCACCATGCCGCGCATAATCTTGGGTGGGTCCGTCGTGCCGGTTGGTGACCGGATGTGGGGTCCCGGCGGCCTATCCCGGGAGGGTACGGGGGCCCTTCCGTCCGGCGGATCAGCTCACCTCCTCTCGGCTCTTTTAGTGGACCGGCGCTTGTTACGGCCTTCTGACTACTCTGACACTAGACCCTTGACCGCTTCTTCACCTCCTCCTCCCATAACTCCATGTCAGTGCATACAAAGAGAGCAGGTTTTACAGCGGTGCGTAACCCCACCACCGCCTTCACAATGGAGTTCGCTAACATCCGCGGACTCCATTCTAATCTTAATGCCGTCCACCACCATCTTGAGACGGCCCGGCCTGCTCTGCTCTTCTTGACGGAGACGCAGATTTGTAGTCCGACCGATACTTCATACTTGCTTTACCCCGGATACTCGCTTGAAGAAAGCTTCAGGCCGAGGGCCGGGGTATGCCTGTATGTTCGGTCGGACGTCTGCTGTCGCCGTCTGCGCTGCATGGACACACGTTGACCTCGGCTCCCAGAGTCGGGTTTACGTGTGCCTTTACAGGTCACACGACGGGGACGTAGAGACAACTCGGCTATTTAATTATATTAGCCAGGCGACAGACGACGCGCAGGAGCAGTTTCCAACAGCGGAATTGGTAGTTCTGGGGGACTTTAACGCACACCACGAGTTGTGGTTGGGCTCCTCCAGAACCGACCATGCCGGCAGGACTGCTCATGCATTCGCTTTGACGAATGGCTTGACACAGCTGGTGGACCAGCCTACCAGGATCCCAGATGTGGCAAGTCATGCGCCCTCTCTGCTGGACCTACTGCTGACGAGTCATCCAACCGGGTATAAAGTGACGGTTGGTGCTCCCCTGGGTACCTCCGATCACTGCCTGGTTGGGACGTCGGTTCCTTGCGCTTTGCCTCCACGTCCCGTGAAGGTCAAGCGCAGGGTCTGGCACTACTCGTCGGCAGATTGGGATGGCATGCGGGATTACTTCGCATCCATCCCTTGGCAGCAGCACTGCTTTGATGGAAAGGATCCTTCAGCGAGTGCCGACGCCATTGCTTGCGAGATCAGAATAGGAATGGAATATTACATTCCTTCCTCTGAGATCGCAGGCAAGGGCCGAGGACGCTCCTGGTTCAATCGTGCATGCGCCGATGCTGTTGGCAAGAAACAGGCGGCGTATCGTGCTTGGATCGGGGGTCGCGCTACGAAGGATCCCAACCTCAAGTCACTCAAAGCAGCCTATAACCGTGCTGCCAAGGTCTGCAAGAGGGCGTATGTTAAAGCGGATGCCCAGCGCGTTTCCAAGATTGGATGTGCTTTGGCCGATAACCCAACAAGCAGTCGTGCTTATTGGAGCTTGGCTAAGGCCGTCCAATCTAATTTCTGTCGCCCTTCGCTGCCACCGCTGAGATATCGAAATGGAACACTAGCCCATAGCTCGCAGGAGAAGGCCGATTTACTGGCAAACCTCTTCGCGGCTAATTCCAGACTCGAGGACTGCAATGCTCATTTACCAACTACGCTGCCCGGTTGCGGTCACACAATGCCTGATATCCGTATCAGGCATTGTGATGTGCGGCGTGAGCTGCAGTCTCTCGACGTCCGGAAGGCTAGTGGTCCTGATGGTATCCCAGCGCTTGTACTTAAAAAGTGTGCAGCGGAGTTGTCTCCTGTACTGACGCGCCTATACCGATCGTCCTACCTCTCAGGTATTGTGCCTGAATCTTGGAGGGAGGCTAATGTGCAGCCGATCCCCAAAAAGGGTGATAGGTCAGACCCTAACAATTATCGCCCAATCGCCATAACCTCAGTGATGTGTAAAGTCATGGAGCGACTGATAAACAGCCAATTAGTTCGCTACCTAGAGGATCACTCGTTGATCAATGACCGCCAATACGGTTTCCGTCATAACCGATCAACGGGTGATCTTCTAGCGTTCGTATTACATCACTGGGGGGAGGCGATTGACAAGCATGGCGAGGCTCTGGCTGTGAGTCTCGACATAGCCAAGGCGTTTGATAGGGTCTGGCATCGTGGCCTTCTCTCCAAGCTCCCGGCATACGGTCTGCCCGACAACCTGTGCAAGTGGATTTCCGGCTTTCTGCATGAGCGTAGAATGCGTGTCCTCGTTGATGGACACGCTTCGCAGCTCATGTCAGTAAATGCCGGAGTACCACAAGGTTCTGTGATTTCGCCCACCTTGTTTCTTCTGCATATCAATGATATGTTGTCGCTTGGCAACATTCATTGCTATGCAGACGACAGCACGGTTCATGGGCGTTATAGCAGCAAGCCTCCTGGTTGCCGGGCGGATACTGAGAGGAGACGAGAGGATCTTGTCGTTGAGCTCAACCAGACCTTGGATCTCATCTCATCATGAGGTACCAGGAATCGGGTTGAGTTTAATGCCAAGAAAACCCAGGTGTGCGCGTTCTCGTGCAAGAAGTCTCCGTTTTCTCCAATCCCCGTTCTTCAGGGTGTTCCACTCGCAATGCGGAATGACCTTAGTGTCCTAGGTATGGATATCCGCTGCGATCTTAATCCAAGGAGTCACATCGAGGGCGTAATATCCGCCACTTCACGCAGGGTCGGAATCCTGAACAGGGTGCGGCGGTTTTTCACGCCTGGTCAGCTCTACCGCTTATATAAAGCGCAGGTGCGGCCGGGAATGGAATACTGCTCGCACCTCTGGGACGGTTCCGCAAGGTACCTTCTCGATGCCTTGGATGGGTTGCAGCGGCGGGCCATCCGCATTGTGAATGATGCAGACGTGAGTAACAGCCTGGAGCCGCTACAGCTGCGTAGGGATATTTCCTCGCTTAGCGTGTTCTACCGTCTGTATCATGGCGAATGCTCTGAAGAATTGTTTGATCTTATCCCATCCTCTCCCTTCCATACCAGAACCACGCGTACTGGCTTGCGGAGCCACAGCTTCGTGGTGTCTACTACCCCGGCCCGAACCAAGAGGTTCGCAAACTCGTATTTTTGCCGCACCATCAAGCTGTGGAACAGTTTGCCAGCTACCGTGTTCCCTCCTTCCTATGATCCTGGGTCCTTTAGGCGTAATGTGAAGAAGCTAAACAGCAGGGCGGCATGATTGTGTTGAGTAGCGGGGGATAGACTGTCTCTCGCTACTTGATACTCTATCTGGACGGCACTGCGCTTACCATCAGGTGCAGTGTGGTCACTTTGCCGCGCCAGAATAAAAAAAAAAAAAAAAAAAAAACTGCGCCACCGAGGCAGTCAAGTTGCTTGTTTGGTAAGGGGGGCAAGATTTGTTTTTATCTTGGCACGGCAAACTACACTGCACCTGATTTTGCGCAGTGCCGTCCATATAGAATATCAAGTAGCGAAAGACAACCATATCTGTATATAAACCCAAACCCAAAAAGATTTAGGCACGTACGCCGCCACTACACCGATCGTTCAATAATATCGCCAAGTCATCACAACAAATCTGGTTTCATAACCAACAGATAAAACTAAACACTGAATGAATGCTATCGACATTAAATTAGAAATATAATTACTTTATTTCACAAAACTTTCCATTTAATCTGGCGAAACGTAACAATTCGGTTATTTGCTTTCACTTCATTAAATAAGATGTTTTAGTTTGATTAAAAGGACCGGTTGCAGCGGCGATGCGTTTGATCCGTCGCAGTCGCGCAAATTACGTCTAGTCGTAAGAAATTCCTCAGATGTCCGGTGATTTAATTGTTATTTAAAACTTATATATAAAAGGATGCCTCGGTTGCAGTTTTTATTTTAGTGTTTCGTTAGGTAGACGAGCAGACGGGCTACCTGATGGTAAGTCACTGCCGCCCATAGACTTCTACAATGCCAGGGCACAGCAAAGCCATTGCCTACTGTTAGTTGTAATTGAGCAAGCGTTACGACTGCTGTGCTGAGGTCTCGCTCGGGTTCCATCCCGAGTCGGGTAAAATGATATTGGATTTTTCTAACTAGAAATTCTCAGTCCGGAATCTGGAATCTGTGCATGGTATGGCGATAGGCTCGCTCCTTATCACATTATGGGACCGAAATTCGGCGACAAGTGGGTGTACTGGTTACACCTCCGTCTACCCCTTCGGGAATTACAGTTGAAAGTTTTACGCAAGCTGTCTTTAACACTAAAACCATTACTATTTTGTATTCATTTACTAAGAAAACCGCTGGTGGACAGAATAAATTAAATAAAAAATCTACCTATCTGTCTTAAACTTAAAGAAATCGCTACGGCTGGGGCGGATTCCTTCCAATATCATTTGCGATGAATTTTCAATTTGAAAACACGGTCAATTTACTCTTGGATGAGTTCAATTGGAATATTTTAAGCACTATCGCTTCCCATCCGGGATTGGTACCCACTAGAGCGTCCAATCAAACAATGGGTAATTGAAAAACTTTAATTTCCGTTAACAACATACTTACAGTAGTGTAAACTGAATGATACCTACGTAATTGTTTCAAGAATCTATATAAAGAAGTGAAGAGAAATCTTTATATTCCTATTTGAGCATATAATAAATAATAATATGCGATTTGGCTCAGTTAAAGTTTATATAAAGAAATAGTGTAGAAGAATCTCAATATATAAAAACAACTTGACAGCCTCCGTGGCGCAGCGGGCGCCGTGGGTTCGAGTCCCACACCGAGACCAATGTTTATGTGACAGACAGATATTTGTTGTGGGTATTGTGGGACCATAGTCCCTCTTAGTTCTTGATACACACGATTTTACCTAGTGTGGGGTCCGAACTATGTGTCCTACAACACCCAGACACGAAACAAATATCTGTCTGTCACACAAACATTAGTCTCGGTGCGGGAATCGAACCCACAGACCCTCGTTTCACAGCAGTCTATTCATCCGCTGTCACTTAAATGTATAATCTTCTCTGCCCACACTCTCCAGGCTCCTCCGTGTTGAAACCAGTACAAAATGCGCCTAAACTCGCGAATCGCATTCCATCGGATCTAGTTCGCCGATGTCGAAACGGAATGGCGAAACATTATAGTACCTGTTTAAATGAAGCCAGCCCACGTGCCTGTAGTTACCGATATATAGTAAAAAGCACCTGATATTAAGTAAAACTTGAGGCAGTACATTCTGCAAATCGAATTGTAATGTCGTGAATCTTGTTGATCCAATTATCATATAATAATCAACATAAAATATGTAATAATTATATCTTCATTTTATTATATTATATAGGAAACTTTCTGTCTATCAGAGTTTCTATAAGTGTTCTCAAATAACATTGAAATTAAAACAAAAAGATGATACCGGCATTTAATCCAAATTGTCTTTAAAACATTTATTACTTCCACGTGTCTTATATAAAAAAAATGACGTAACATCTTAAAAAAGTGTGTAGCTACATTTTTTTAATTTTAATAACCTTTATAAACCATAACTAATGCCTGTCGGATGCCTGAATCCACCGTCTACACAATTTCTGTATTACCTACGTTAAAGTTTAAATCGAGGCACTAAGTAACTCTTTAAAATACCATTACATAAGGAAGAAATCCAAATTAATGACCAAGGGCTCAGCACGAAATTGCGAACAAGTATTCATATGGAATATGACAAATTGATTGGTATGCTTACATTCCTGATCCTAAGACCTTAAACCAAGGCCACAGTACCTTTACACACCCAAACACCATTAGAATTATAATAGAACTAGCGTCAGATCAGATAAATCATTACATACAAGGCGAGCTATTCGCGTAGGCTGGTGACGGGCGATCGCCGCAAATTCTTCCGTCAAAACAATGTCTTGGTGGAATATTAATATTATTGACGATTATTGTTTATCATACACCCAGCAGTATCATAGCCCTGACCTCACACTAGGTCTCTGTATAGTTTCAATTACAAGAGACTACGGTCCTATAACATAAGTAGTAACATAAGTTTGTCTCTCCTTATAGATGGCTACGCACCACGGAGGCTGCCAATATTAAGTATCAATCACTCAATTACTATACAGCATAAAAAGCAGCGATAGCTAGTTGGTTGTGGTACGGACTGTCAAGACGAAAGTCGTATGTTCGAAACCCAAAAGGCATACACATCTCTTTCTAAAGTTACGTGTGTATTAAATGTTAAGTATCGCTTGCTTAAACGGTGAAGGTAAACATCGTGAGGAAACCTGCATACCTGACAATTTCGAAGGTATGTGAAGTCTACCAACCTGCATTAGGCCAGCGTGGTGGACTAAAGCCTAACCCTTCTCATTTGTAGAGCTTTGGCTCAAAACTTGAGATTAGAAGAAAGCAAAGAGAATATAAAAAACAACAGAACAATAAATATATGCTATGTGGAACCAGGCACACTTCTACCGCCCGGACAGTCTGTGTCTCAAGTTTGACCATAAAGACCACACGTACAGCATATACCAGATAAAATAAACTTTGATCAGTAAAACAATTTTGATTCTGTTGTTACAAAAGAGTTTCTATATCGCATTATTTTCAATTGTATATCAAAGAATGTACATTGTATAACACACGTAAATAACACTGACGTTATGTTTTCAAACAAATTGTCATCATAACGGTACGTTATCCACACACCATAAAACCGTAACTCAAAACACCGTAAAGCACTAAAATAAATATCATTACACACAAACTGGTTTACTATGAAATCAAAAGTGGAATGTTTGGTGACCGAATTAAAAATCAATAAAACATAACATGTAAGAGAAGTATCGGTGCTATGGATGGAGTATTTATGGTATTTAGGTAGCCCGGTCTTAACAAGGGACCATCCATAAATTACGTCACACGAAAATGGGGAGGGTCGACGAAGTGTGACAATGGGTGGGAGGAGTCCTAATTTTCGTGACGTCACATATCAAAATGTTTGTTTAATCATGTTTCTTAAAAAAATTGTATGAGATAATTTATGGATGGCCGCCAAACTACTATCAAGATGTGCCTTTATTATATTACCTGTTGTATAAATACAAATTATTTCAACTTTCATTGTAAATTGAACTCACATCGTTTCCAAATGACCTTATATTTAATTCAGCTATGTCATTGCAGTCAAAATTGCTTAGACTGAAGTTTTGCTTTATAAGTTTTGGCTTTATTCATCTTTCCAGCTGTCCTGTTCTCGAATCGCATAGTCCATTAATTTCTCACCGAGCTCACCTGTATCGATTTTACCTAAAATAGCTTGCCGTGCAATATTAAGCCGTTAGACAAGAGCTTAGAATAGACCGTCCCTTTGCTACCCACCCTCTAATTTTACTGCAGAATTATAAGATTTAATTATAAGAATTAATCTGTATATATAAAAGAAGAAACTGACTGACTGACTGACTGATCGATCAACGCACAGCCAAAACGGCTGGGGTTAGAAACTTGAACTTTTGACAGTAGGTACCTTCTATGACGTAGGCATCCACTAAGGAAGGGTTTCTGGAAATACCACCCCTAAGGAGGTAAAATAGGGGATGATAGTTTGTATGAAAATCCGTCATTTTTGAAGTTAAGTTTATGAAAATTAGTATTTGGTCAAAAATAAAAAACATGTATTTCAGGATTTTTGGAAATTTCACCCCTAAGGGGGTTAAATAGGGTAAGAAAGTTTGTATGTTTGTAAGTTTGCATTTAACTTCAAAAATCCTTCATTTTTGAAGCTAAATGCATGAAAATTGGTATTTTATAGTGTATACTTTTTGTCTCAAAAATGACCTCCACGCGGGCGGAGCCGCGAGCAACAGCTAGTTAATTATAAGACTGACTAATATTTTTCTCTGGATAAAAGATGCATACATTTTTCTCACTGTGGTTTTTTACTTCACGTGTGTTATTGTGGAGCCTTTGTATCGTGGTTTAGCTCACGAATGGGTGGACCAATTTGAATTGCAATTAAAGAGTAGAAACAGTACTCAGAAAATATTTATTGTAAGTTTTTACTTCGCATTTTCTGATCCATGAAGTATACTCTACAAGGTTCGATATGCAGTCTGTAAAAATGTTTTATAAAACAAACTTAATACAGAATTGAAAATTGGACAAGAAAAGGGGCCATGCATCGAGTAGCAACAGACAATCTGTCCCCCGCTACTCAACCCAATCACGCCGGCCTGGGTTTTTCACACTACGTCATGGGCAAGAAGGTAAAGAAGCGGTCGAGGGTCTAGTGTCAGAGTACTTAGAAGGGCGCAAAACGGCCAAACAACTCTAGACCCCTGAAAAAAACCGGAGGTACACTAGCTGATCCCGGAACGCCGCACACTTGCGTGTCATTATGGAGGGTTTTACATCCCATGCACGGAGGTCGCTATCCGGGTGGATATAAATATCTTACCAGCAGCAAGTATAGGCCTTGCACGCTATTTCTCATGATTCTGAGTCGCTCGAATCCAGTACTTTACAGCTACATCATCTGACTATCGGACTAGTGGTCTGCTTAGTCTTACTATAGTATAATTATATTAAACCAAACAAAAAGATCATTTGCCATATATTAAACACGGACATCCCAGATTAAAAAGGAAACGTAAAAAATCCCATAATCACATTATTATTTTAATTTTGTAACAAAGTATGCGGAATCAACTTTTTGTTTAGACACTTTATACTTGATTATAATGCATATCTTTATGACTTTTTTCTCACATTAATTACGATCATATTTGTAGGAAATCTACGATGTACATTATGAGTTGTGACGTAATTACTATACCATATCTTTATGTAATACTTCCTGAATTTAGTTTTGTACATTTGATATGCAAAGTGAAAATGGGCTGGTCAGGTCTGCAGACAGATGGTCGAATGAGTAGACGTTGGACGATGGACCCACGACTTAAAGGTGGCGGGTAGCGGATGGAAGCCAGCTACCCAAGACAGGCATGGTTCGCATTGGGGAGGCCTACGTCCAACAGTGGACGGCAATAGGCTGAGATGATGATGATGTGCGACCGATAATAATACTTATTAGAAACCCTTTTGTGAAAATAGAATCATCATCTAAAAATGAGACCGCAATTATTATTTTAAATAGGCAATAGTAGGTGCGTAGTGGGAAGATGTTACTATCTCCCTCGCTCGCATGCACCGTAATGATCATTCTAATAGGTGACGTCATAACTCATATCGTGCATCCTTTTTGTCACATTTTGTGTTGACAAGTCCTTCTAACAGACTTGAATTGCTTCTAATTTACTTATTTTAAACAGCAGCGATAGCGTAGTTGGTTGCGGTACGGACTGTGAAGACGAAAGTCGTATGTTCGAAACCCAAGTGGAACACACCTATGACTTTTCTAAAGTTATGTGTGTATTAAATGTTAATTATCGCTTGCTTTAACGGTGAAGGAAAACATCGTGAGGAAACCTGCATATCTGAGAATTCTTATACGAATTTCGAAGGTATGTGAAGTCTACCAATCCGCATTAGGCCAGCGTGGTGGACTAAGGCCTAACCCCTCTCATTAGTAGAGGAGGCCCGTGTCCAGCAGTGGGACAGTGTTTAATACAGGGCTAGTATTATTTATATTTATTATTATTATTACTTATTTTAAGCGGATTTATATTATTATTTCGATAACAAGTTTTAGATAATGTAACTTATTGATCACATAATAAAATCATGTCAAATACCCATCCTCTCACTCTCTCACTCATTGCGGGAATCGAACCCACGGCCTCTCGTTTCACAGACTGCTACTCGCCCGCTGCGTCATGGAGGCTGTCAAATATTTCATTATTTCATTTTATTTATTTTATTTCTCTAGGACTATTTAACCATAGTGTTGCACTAAACATAAGTGGTTGCATAATGCCTAGAACACTGATATGAACCTGACATTTAGGTTAGGCTTTGCATAGGTAAGCTCTGAATTCACTGGCATAAACGACCTTTAATCTCGAACACGAAAGTGCTTACACACTGGTGCGACGATGTAAATAGAAAAAGCGATTACACTAGAGCATACGAGAGAACAAGTATGTGCTGTTGCACTATGCACAAGTATTTCTCTATACGTGACGAATGCACGAATTTGCCACTGAACACGCGGCTACCAGACGCATAAAAATAACAACTAGCTATTATAATTACACACATCACGAAACACGTTCGCGGTGTATGGAGAGCGCCGCATAATTTCTAAATAATTAGCTTTTTTGCACATTGAAATGCTTATAATTTCAGCGCATATTATTTATGTCTAAAGTAAATTAGGGGCAACGGCCTTAGTGTATCTACAATTACTGATGTGTATTTTGAAAATATTGTGTGAAGCATTTTACACATAATCTGTATCGTATAAGTAAAATAGTGTAAAATATATTAAATTAAATAATATTATATGACTACAAAAAATGTTGCAGAGACCTGATAGTGATCAGAGAGAGAGAGAGACGTCAAAGAAACACCAACAATAAGAAACTACGAGGAATTTAGATTGCGCAATCCCACAACATCCAGATTCAAAATAAATATTGAATAAACATTATATGGCAAACATATGTCTCAGATCACCGTGCTGCCACATTTATTGTGAACCGTCGTGCAATATACTTGTGATATGTGCACTGTAGCATGCACTATCGTACTACACAAATGCAACACAAGAAGACGCCGCGGCGGTAGCCACCATTTAGACAGTTTTGTCTTCAGCATGTATAAGCCGGCTTGATTCGATGCAGACGCGTATGACAGTCTGTAGTACACGTATATGACATATATTTTTCTCAACACAATTCTCTTTATCTATTGTAGGTTAATCGTTTTATATATTTAGTCCAACATTTCCAATTACTCCAGTACTCACCTCGTACGCCGGCGTGTTGAGACTGTCCCTGATGACTGGCACACTGTTCCTCGGTCCAATAAACGCCATATTCTCATCTTATACACATACAAAAATAACTGATAACCGATAACTGGTATTGTTAGCGTTATATTGCTATTTATTCACTGTCATTGCACTTGTACCGGTTTTTCTAGCACTGACACTTCGATTGTTCTCAATTTCAAATTCGAATTTATCGGTGTGATCAACTTTTATATTATTGGTGTTGTGACAATTGTATTTTAAAAATTTCATCAATTATAATATTGGTAAAACTATGAAGAAAATAATTTTATATTAATTAATAATTTTATACTAATTAATAATTTGAAACGAATAAGTCTATGAATGAAAAAAATCTACCAAACCCACTAAGACCTACCACTACATTTAAACAACTACTAAACTACCATCCTACCATATCCTATCATAATGGCCGCAAAAAAAAACTTAATCTAGCTTCCTTCTAACACAAGGTCACTCCACATTAGCACCTTAAGTAACCAACGTTACATTGGCAAATGTAACGCGTTACTTTTTGCGTTATAACTTCCTAAATAGATGATGTAACGCGGTTTTTAAGGTGCGAGCTGTGGAATCTTTTAAATCTGTGTGAATAACAAGAGCCAAGCGAGAGTAGAACTCAGGTTCGATCCCAGTGCATGCACCTTTTTGTCCATATTACGTGTATAATAATTATCACTCGCTATAACAGTGAAGGAATATCTTGAAGAAACCCGTATACCTCTGACTTCTGAGCTAACTTTCCTTTACGTTAAATACTAGTTCTGTTTAAACATTGTGCGACTGTTGTGCACGGGCGTCCTAACTAACTAGAGGGGTTAGACCTTAGTCCACCACGCTGACCTGATGCAGGTTGGTAGATGGTAGTACAATTGAAATTCTTATTGAGACTTCCTAAATAAGTTTCCTCGCGATTTTTATCTGAATGCAAGCGAAAATTGACAGTGAATACACACATAACTTTAGAAAAGTCTGAGGTGATTGCCATTTTGCCTGATTTCAAACATACGACTTTAGTCTTGACAGCTGATATGCTTTTCTTAAAATTTCCTTAATTTAGTTAACACGTTGACTGCGGCGCACACACACGGTGTGTTTTTGATTTTGATACGCGCATGCGGCCGTCACACGCTAGGTGCGTTTAAAAAAAATCCATACAAGGATGCGGGCGCACACGTTAGGTGTGTTTTTTATTGCGCGACGCCAGTGCGGCCGGCACACGCTAGGTGCGTTTTACAAGAATATATATAATGATGGTGGCTTCACCTACATTATTTTATGTAATATTTGATTACTTGTCTTGGATAGTCATGGTTTGATTTATATTCATAGGAATGATTATTCTAAATGTAGCTTTGAACATTAAGCGAGTTATTTCGATCAATCAATTGCATAAATAACATTTATTATAAGAACAATCAAGATATACATTTTTATTACACTTAAAAAAGAAACACAAATTTTAACAAATTACAATAACAGGTTTGGTAGTTGTTACTTTAGAGTATGGAGATTTAAAGAGTAACTTTGTACAAAACTATGCGAAATTACTGTGTTGCAAGTAACTCACCAGTACCCTAAATATGAGGAAAAAAATCCTTCTAAATCTTTTAAATACCAATAAATAAATTGTTTCCTAATGCTATTGTACGTACATGTACAAATATAATCATTGACATTATTTTATCATGACTTTTCACTGATGCTGTCGGATTATTATCGTGATATCATAAAATTATATTAGTTTTATATATGAATACTTTGGTAATATCATTTCATATTGTATCACTAAATGTTTGAGGATTTTACAACCGTCCGCGTAAATATGTAGGTAATCCATTCCATTATACTATTAAAAATACGATTTTATTTTTACTATTGCACGTGCTCAGTTCAACGTAAGAACATATGTCATTTACGATGAAATTTACATTATTGGTTCAAAATATATTTTTTGAGCGGCTAATGCTTTGTCGGACGTCGAGCTCATTGTTTGCCGATATAATTTAACCGAATTTGAAAAAACAGCGCACATTTATTATTAATAATATTTCACGGCGACGCGGCCGCGGCGGGCATTAAAACCCCCTCTCTATAACTAAAAATAATATTACTTTTATGAGGATGCACTTGCTATTATTCATTACATTTTTACTTAAAATAAATATTGAACATTGAACTGGGTTTTAAAAAAATCATATAATGGTAATATTAACCTTCGTAATGGTTTTATGTTTATACGAATAATACACATTGATATAATACTAATTTTACAGATTTTATCGCAGTTTGTAAAATCCGTAAAATTAGTTTTATGTCAATTTTAATACGTATTGTAGGTTATTTTTATTAAAATAATAATGCACGTATTTTGTTTACCGTTTTATTTAAAATAAACTATTTTTTAAAAAAAACACACCGTATGTGTTTTGGCCGCATGCTCGTAGCGCTAATTTCAACACGCCCGGCGCGTGATGCCGCACTGGCGTTCGGGATTGTTACGCGAGTGCGGGAAACGCACCTAGCGTGTGCCAGCCGCATAGGCGTATCATCGCATAATTTCGCGCCGCAGTCAACGTGTTAATGTTCTGACTTGTCATAAGAGCTATGTAAGTGCCTACTTGATCAATAAACGATTTCATTTCATTTCACAGTCCGTACCACTACCAACTAGGCTATCGCTGCTATGGTTATGGATACGGATATGAAATTAATTCGGATATCCAATAGTATCGGCTATGGATATTAGGTCTTTCAAACAGTTGTGTATAATAAGTTGATTTATGCGCAGACTGATTCTTTTCAGAGCGTGATTAACCAGATCTTAGTCAGTACCTTATACCTACTGTTGACACTCCATGACGCAAACGTAAATAAATAGTGTATGTTTAGATTCCGTCCCTATCAGAAATTATTGGAAACATTTTTATACCGCTACGGATATTTAATCATTACAGATATCCGATAGTTTCGGTTTCGCTTATGGAGCTCCATAACATTCCTACTTCAGACCATCGAGCCGACAAAGCAAAAACATTATCCATAAAAGGCACAGGTACTCTACCCTTCACGCAGTACTTTCACTGCACGAGAGAAACGCGTAATTATCTCAATAGCTTTCTCATGGACGCCGCTGGGCTCGGCTGCGGGAAGTACATATTCATTGAGGATAGATGGCGAGGTTCGAATTTTCGGTTTTTGAATCACGTTATTGAAAAGTAGCTTCGATTCTCGTACCAAGACGAATGTTTGTGTGACAGACAGATGTTTGTGTGTTTCGGGTCTTTGTGTTGTGGGACCGTAGTCCCTCGCCACCCACCATAATAATAGAAGTTTGAGCTAGTGTCGGGTCTGGAATGTGTGTGCCTGTTGGGTGTATTTTTTTATCCTGGCACGGTAGTGTCCACACTGCACCTGATAGTAAGCGGAGTACCATCCAGTTAGCGAGAGACAATCTACCCCCCGCTACTAAATCAAATCAAATCAAATCAAATCATTTATTTTGTAAACTAGGCCACTAAGGGCACTTTTTACATGTCAGGTTTAAGTTTATCTACCGGTGCTTCGGAAATGCCCACTGGTCTGAGAAGAAGCACCAAGAAACTCAGCCGTAGGTCTTTTGTATTTTCATCATAACATATAATATTCAATTAAAATTAATAACAATACCTACTAGAAGTATTACACTTAAGTTCCATACATAATTATAGAACAAAAAAACTGTTTAAGATTGATATACGTGTAAATACAAGGCATAGACTAAGTAAGTGACGCTATACAAGTTAATTAATTAGCTTAAACTAACAATCAATGAGCAATCCGGGCAGACCAGTCCACGCGAGCAGCACCCGTTCACGAGTATGACGCATGTGCCAGCCATCGGCCTCCTCAACCATGATACAGGGAAGTGACCGACCCGGCACATAACGCCGCCGCAAGCATAGAAATTTAAGCGAGCATGACATACCCTAATCGCATCAAAGAATGAGAGAAAATAAATAAATATGCGACACAAAAGCTTTATAAAAAGCCAAGACTATTAAACTCAGCCATCCTGTAAAAGCCATGTACATCAATCCGTCAAAAACAAAACATTCTATAAAATAAGCAATATAAAATATAATACAATAAATCAATGTCAATTATTGAGTTGTGTATTTAGCTAAGCGACCACTGTTTTTATCATTTAAATATTCCAATATATTGTAATAAGCCCTTTTTGATAGAAAGTTTTTAACTTCGACTTTGAATTGGTCGAAGGGCAATATTTGCACTGGCTTAGGAATTTTATTATAAAAACGAATACTAAGCCCCACAAAAGAAGCATGTACTTTTTGCAACCGAAAATACGGGGTACACAGTTTATGCTTATATCTAGTATTTAAAGTATGTACATCACTTTTCTTTTTAAACATACATATATTCCTCTTAATGTATGTTACATTTGCATAGATATATTGGGATGCAACTGTTAAAATACCTATCTCTTTAAAGAGCTCTCTTAAGGATACGGTCGTTCCTAACTGATAAATCGAACGAACTGCACGTTTTTGTAGAATAAATATGCTCTCAATATCAGCAGCCTTGCCCCACAACAAAATACTATAAGACATAAGACTGTGAAAGTAACTAAAGTAAACAAGGCGAGCAGTCTCTACATCAGTCAACTGTCTAACCTTTCTAATGGCATACACTGCGCTGCTGAGTTTCCCAGCTAGGCATGATATATGCTTGCCCCATTGGAGTTTTTTATCTAATGTAATTCCTAAGAACACGGTAGAATCAACAGTTTCTAGAACCTCATTGTTCATTACCAGATTAGGTCCTAGATTTGTTACATTTGGCATTATAAGTTTAACGCATTTTGTTTTTTTGGCATTAAGTACAAGATTATTTGCCGTAAACCACTGAGTTACTTGTGAAAGTGTACTATTAATTTCGTCAAAATTATCTCTATTTCTATCCACTCTAAAAACGAGTGAAGTGTCATCAGCGAATAGCACTGTATTGCACATGTTTTTTAAATAAAAAGGTAAATCATTAATGTACACTAGAAACAAGAACGGGCCCAGAATAGAACCTTGTGGTACTCCCAGTAGTACAGGAAGATCCCTGGACTTCACTCCATTCACATCTACGCACTGAACTCTTTGTAGCAGGTAAGAAGAAACAACGTCAAGAGCAGTGTTGTGTATACCGTAATGACGAAGTTTCCGTAAGAGCGTGTAAACACAATCATGCCGGCCGGCTGTGTAGCTTCTTCACACTAATTGTAAAGGAGTCAGGATCATAAGAAGGAGGGAACGCGGTAGCTGGTAAACAGCCTGATGGTGTGAAAAAAATACGAAGAATTTCTTTCTTCCGAGCCTAAGCTGAACTTATTCGCTCGTACTTCCAGCCAACATAAAAACAACTGCCTAATTGGGTACAACAAACGCATCAGGTATCCTGAGCATTTAGCCACTTAAGGTACACATGTCTCAGTTTTAGCTTCCATTTCAAGGTCTAGAACAATTCCGTCACATTTTTTTATCTCTAACCTTGACACGAAAGTCAAAGGTGACATCTATGTCGAGAATATGTATGAAAAGATGCTGAGCCTCTGGAGAGTTACAGGCTTTGTGTCTTCATACATGCGAGTTCTCTTTGACATAGACGCAATTACAAAAAAACTATTGAATGGTGCAGTGAATCTGTTTGTATAGCGTGTGAATATAGTACTCTTATACCACTAGTCGATACGTTACCGTACGAAAGCTAAAAGAAACCCAACCGCAATGCATTACACATTGTTGTGGCATATTGTACTCAAGAAATGGATTGGAGAGGCAGAATATAGGGGTCAGATGGAGCAAAAGCATACGAACGTAACAATCAGACAAATATATGCGGGAACCACGATTTGTGTCAGATTTGAATGTAGTCAATCCCTCATAGATGATACATTTCTAGATTTGAATGTAAGTTTGAGATCAGAGCAAAAATGAACACTTCCAAAACAAAAACTATGACCAACAGTGTCGGAGGAACCGATTATAATAAATAATGCTTCAATCCAATATGTCCAGGGGTACACTTATCTTGGACAAGTTATTACAACAGCGGGTCAAACTTCAAAAGAAATCGAGACAAGAATAGGTAATGCCTGGAAACGATATTGGTCTTTAAAGGAAATCATGAAAGATGTAGATATAAGTATTAAGTTCAAAACCAAGTTGTTTAACACATGCGTTCTTCCTGTGCTAACTTATGGCTGTCCAACATGGGCCCTTACTAATGCTTACTATCGGAAGCTCGAAACTTGTCAGAGATCTATGGAAATAAGCATGTTCGGTTTCAAGAAATCGGAAAGAATAAAAAACATAACGCTAAGAGAAACAACAAAAATGAAGAGTGTCACATACACTATAAGAGCACAAAAATGGAGATGGACAGGTCACACACAACGCGGGCAAGAAAAGTGGAGCAAAACTATAATGAACTGGTATCCTAGAGACAAGAAGAGGAAACGGGGGAGACAATATAAAAGATGGGAAGACGAAATAAAAAAAATAGCAGGAACAACATGGTCAAGAACAACCCGAGATAGAGACGAATGGAAGAAGTTGGGAGAGGCCTTTGCCACCGTTGGGCAAACAGATAGAGATGTCGACAATTCTAAAGCGTAGTAATTAAATGTATGTAAACTGTGAAATCTATCTGAATAAAGGCTTTTATTATTATTATTATTGAGATCAGAGCTATGTAACAGTAGCAAAAACATATGTCTACTGTCTTGATGATAAGACCTTACTGTATCCCATATCTATCAACATCAGAGGCATCGATATCAGCTCTAAAATCAGTTACACGCACTATTTAAGAATCCCTATAATAGTTCGTTATGTATTTTATAAGAAGCTTATTTCGTTTTAGTTTCCTATTTGTTCACTAATTTGTAATATGTGAACTTTTTGTGAGGACTGTGTGTGTAAATAAACCCCCCAAAAAACTCCCAAATCTCTCCCATATAATGGCGTCGCTAAAAGAATGGAACTATTGGAAAGGCAATGGCTCCTTGTAGCGAAGTGAAATACGATTCGCAAGCGCTAGGGGCATACACGACGACTTAAAAAGTCCCAAGTGTAAAAATCTGTCAACAAAACTAAACTAAAGAATGTTGGTAAAATAAATTCCTTGACATGTTTATATATTAGGTAATATGTTTTATTTATCAATCCAAAATCAATCGAAATCAATTGTTTTATGGATTTAACTCGGGTTTTCCAAATCCCAAACAGACGTATGGATATTTCTGTAATATGCCAAAAATATGTCACCTAAGTACTTTTTTTATAAACGAAATCGGACACTTTAAAATTATCAATATTTTTTAACAATTCCTACATCTCTGGTGATCTTAGACTATCCTGTAGTCCTATACGGGATGTGGCACAGAGGGTACGCAGGCGTATCAAAGCAACTACAGCCTTCAATGGCTTATAAACTTTTTCATTAAATGTATATGAAATAAATACTATGGTTAACATTTCCACCAGCCAGCACCACCGATCTACACCACACGACCTTGTCGACCCTGAACTACCACGCACCCAGTCCGCACGCATCCACTTTCACCGGAGACAATCTCGTGAGGCAATACACATGTCACGATACTTGATCACAATCTCCAGACTGGTTGGTAAACAAGTCTGTTGACAAATTACAATGTGCAGTATTTGAATTTCGCCCACGATCATCAAACCAGTCGGCGGACCAGTTTGACAAACGCATCGACGGCTTGATTATTGCTTCTAAAAAATCCTCATATCTAAATTTAAGTGTTTTTAAATTCTGGCAGTTGTTTGTAGCATATAAACAGCAGAAATTAATTATTGATCAATTACGAAATTTCCAGATCGGCTCCCGGAAATTAGTAGATTAGAAACTAAATTCACGCTACAGAATAATAAGTATCTTTGTATTTATTTCATCTAAAAGCTACATCTTTACTCAAAACAACTGCCCCTGTGTAAGCCATAGAGCTTTTCTCCCTCAAAATACCTCCAAATCCATGGGGTTCAAGGTATACGGGTCAAAGTAACATTTTCGCGATTTTGACTTTTTGGTGGAAAATAATTTTCAGCCGAATTAATCTGATAATTTCTTCATGGAAGAACTATATTTTGTAGAAGTAAAACGACTTTACCTTGTTTAAAATATACCAGGACGTCAAGTTTTGCTTATGCACTTTGGCCCTTCTACATAGGACCCATCGATGTATGCAGAGTACCTACCTTAATTCTTTGTTCATATGACTATATATCACATAAACATAAGAACCATATAAGAACTAACATCACCATAAACCTAAGGTGGTTTGTGTTAACCCCGTTCCCGTTATGGTGGCAAACTATTTCCCGCGCGCCATTTCCGTACGTTTCCGCTCCATGCAAGATGGTGTTGCTTCCGTTTGCAAATAGCGGTATGGCCTTTTACAGTTTTGTTTGTGGTTTTAAAATACTTAATCGCGCAAGTTATTATTTAACTGTAATTGATTTTTTCTTTTCTTATTTAACCACTACAATTTAATTATGTTTATTATATTATATTGTGGTGGATTAAGAAATGTTTTCAATTATAATTAGATCAATCATGGCCAAAAGCCCAAAAGCACCAAATTAATATTGAAATGAAAGCGAGAGGTCAGAGGGCTTTAAATGCTACTCCTGGAGGGCATGTTTACTCTTATACGAGTGGTGTCGTGACCGCACGCCCTTCACCGGACCTCTATGTAGGGCTATTATACTGTCAAGGGAATATGATAAATAAGTTTGATAGGCAGTGTTAGTGTAAATTAATACATATATAGATAAACTTATAAAAATATTGACTCCAAAACAGTTTGAAAGATTTTTGGAGAGATTTTCAGACAATCTTCAGATTAGCCCAGTCGGCGATTTTATGAAGTTTGGTAGCGATCGAATCAATAGATTTTTTTGTTCTGGTAAGTTTGTATCGTATTTTACTTATGCAGGAGTAATAATTGTTTCGGTTCCACGGTATAGCGACAAACTCATTCAGTGCGGAGAAAGTCACCAGCAAAAGCTAGTATAGATATAAATACTGCCCTGGTCTCTCGTCCTATAACGTCCTCGACGTAGGACTCGCTGGCGAGTCCAAAGAACTCAATCACAGTTCACATTCTCGACACACTAATATATCGATATGGCCCCGGTTACTATCCCAAGCAACTTGAGAGCTCTAATAAAGGTCTTTTAGAAGACACCTTTGAACTTAGCCAGCCACAATGTCAGGTGAAGCTGTAAAAGCAATTAGAAAATCTAACAGCACAGATCTATTCGTAAAATAAATTTCCCAGAGATTATTTACATCTTTAGATATGAAAGCTTACAAAGTAAAAATTGCAATTCTAGAAAATGCGTTAGTTTTTTTTAATAGAAAAATTTATGATACCCGAGTCATGTATAATATTAAATAAAAACTATAATATTGCTGGGCACTGGCTTTATTTATTAATTAAACCTGAGTTTACAAAGCTGTCCTAATGCGGGTTGGCAGACTTCACATGTAATTGAAATTCTTGTGGAGAATTCTTAGATATGTAGGTAGCCTCACGGGTTTTTCTTCACTATCAAAACAAGCGATAATTAACAATACACACGTAACTCTAGAAAAGCCAGAGGTGTATGCCATTTGGGCTGATTTCGAACCGACGATTTTCGTCTCGACAGTCCGTACTCCGTACCGCTCCCAACTAGACTATCGCTACTTACAAAAACATGCAAAATTTTAAAGCACGACCTCGACCTGGGACTCGCACCCTAGACCTCACCAGCCTCCTAAATACGTAACAAGTCCAGTGAGCCGATTAATCATAACTTATCAGAACCTGTATAATTACACCCATAAAGATATCACTGCAGTATTCGCCAAGTGGGCGAGACTGTCTGTGACCCACTAACAGAATATGCAAAAAAGCGTTTAGTGCGAGTAGGTATAGAACTCCAAGTGGTTCCGTACTAATTATTGCACGTAACATACTCGTAGCTGGCGCAGTTGTAATTGCATACGCGGTACGACTACTGTGCTTAGGCCTCTTGGATTACTCTCCATATTAGATAGACCCCGAGTCGGGTAAAAGTGATATTGGAATGTTCTATGACGAAATACTCAGTATCAGCCCGAGTCTGGAATTGAGCCAGGTGTGGCGATAGCCTTACCCCCTATTACATTATGGGACGGTAATAAGCTCGGATAATTGTGGGTGTACTGGTTACTCCACTGCGTATCCATTGGCGGATTAAAGGCATGTGTGCGTATGTATATGAAAATGAAGGAATGGACAATTGAAAAGTACAAAAAATAGTAATGGAAAATGGAAAAATAATGAGTGTCCACTGAAGAACGAGCTCAAAATAAAAGCCATATATTACTATATTCTTTTCCTATCGCAGTACAACCTTTCGAAATTTAAGATGGCACTAGACAAATATTTGTAGAACGCGTTAAACTATCGACGTCGACCTGTGAAAGGTGTAAAATTTGGGCGAGGCAATCGAGACGCAATGTAAGCAAAAGTATTTGGAGAAATATCTTAAATACCTTATAATGTTCACTTTTTATAACTAAAATAATTTTACCATACATAGTCTCACAAATGTTTCCCAGAAATTATAGGTAAAGAAGCAACTAGCGAATCCCCAATTCGCCGAGCTTATTGCAGTCTCATATGTGACAGATTAAAGCCTATTACGAAGTGGATATGAGAAATGAATGAATCTATGAGATGCATGAATGTGGAAGATGAGAAAATGTGGCAGTATAACATAATTTTCATTTTCAATGTTATTCCTAGAGAATCCTAAAGAATGCATCTCCCGCGCGCCGAATTACGGCCCCCGCGTGGGTGCCAATGACAAAAGAACACACACTGATGCAGTCAACAATGAATTAACTCATTTTAATGAGAACATTATGAAAAGAAGAGTCTATAGGAAAAATGAACCGGCTGTAGCAGGCTATTACTACTGCCTAACAAAAAACAGAAAGTGACACATTGCTATTTCGTTCGTTGAGTCAGATTTTCAGACTTCTAAATTCCCTAAACGCAAACCCCATTCCATTAATATCGGCAATGCTTGTATACTTATTCTGGTAATATGTTAGTTCGTTACGTTATAATACCATTATCTTGTTCTGTTATCATTTGATAAAAAAAAGATTTCACCAAGATTCTTAAATTTCAACTCTAAAACCTTAAACGTTAAGGACACTGCTCAGCGCCCATACAAAGTTCGCCTAAGAAATAACAGCCTTAGAAAATATATTTTCGGGTTCTAAAGAACACTTATAAACCCTTAAAACTTGATTAAAACAACGGACACTTCTTAGAGTTTATTTATTTCCAAAAATGTTTTCTATTTTGAGGTTATATTCTTATTTGACATTAAGAATATAACCATGCATAATTGTGTATGTTGTTTTAGCGGAGCCTTATAGGAAGCTACCTACCTACATTTTAAATGTTATTTAAAAATAGTACCATGTATTATTTTTAATACTTACATGTTACCATCGCGAAATCAATAAAATGCCTATTTATTTTAATAATATGAAGTGTCTGTTAAATTCTAGTATTTGGAATAAAGTGCATAAAATAAGCTAAGAATTATGGCATAAGTCAAATCTCTGTTGATTCCTAGGCGACTTTGGACAATCGCTTTTCCGCTAAGTACATAGTTTGGTAGATGTAGTCACGCTGATTCATGAACGAGTCCAATTCGATCGAATTAGCCACTATTTACAAAATACATAAAATTGCAGACTTACAATAAAATTTTGCAACCACTAAAAAGTTCTTTTAATACCAGCACACAAAACCTCATGATAAATCTTCAAATATGACCTTACAATTCAGAAGCTTATCCTCAATCCATCAACCAATGAATATGGTTGATGGATTATACCATCATGACCCAGTTGCTGATTTCTGCTATTAAGAACCACACGGCGGCCCGTGCGTGGGTGCCAATGACAAAAGAACAGCCACAGCCGCCAAACTCGGTTCTAATGAGGATATGATTTCACACAGGTGATTATCCTATAAAGACAGCACGGTTTCATGGTCACTCCAGCCGGGGATATTCCAGAGTGCTCCTATTATTTCGCGCTATAAATCTTGATTATTTTTATGGCAACGACTGCGGTAGTACAATGGGTTTACGCAACAGCAATCTTTAGAAGTTATGGGAGTCGTGGCCATTTTACTCAACCTGTTTTTAGCTTTACTTGACCCCTAACATGTAACATAAAATTGAACGATACTCAAATGAAGGTCAATGTCACACTGGTTTTGCATGTTCTTAGCGCAGAGGATATGTTGTCATTATGTACATTTTTCTCTAAATTTTTTGTTCTTTAACAGTTTACTATTTTTTATTACACCTTAAAACCGAAATAAACCTAAGTTTCCGAGATTGACTAAACACAACTTTGTTACTTAAGTTTATTGACAGCACCGCCGTAAATTCAATTGATTATTCCTCTCCATGCATGGTTCTCTGGAAGAGATCTCTCTTAGCGATAAGACCGCCAATTTGTAACACCTAAATAAGTTGATACAACCTGTTTTTGTATGTTGTGGTATAACAATAAAGTGTTATATTATTATTAACAATCCCAAAACCCCCGAATTAGTAATAAGAGCCGGGATCTAATTGCCTACCCTAGTTGGGCATTAGGCACTAAAATTAATTAAAAATTAACTTAAAGAAAATGAGCACGAAACACCTAGGTTAGACCTGATCGATCAGACGCAACACTCAGGATTTTGGTTCAAAATGTTCTTTTAAAAAAAAAAGTTAACCTCATATAAAAACAAGTTCAATCATATCTTAAAAACAGAAAGTTAACAAAATAACTTTGATTTCAGGTGCAGTGTGGTCAATTTGCCATGCCAGGATAAAAATCTGGATTTGCGATTGGATTGCGATTTTGGATTTGTAAGCGCAGTGTTGTCCAGTTAGAGTAGCAAATAGCGAGAGACAATCTATCCCTCGCTACTAAACACAATCATGCCGGCCTGCTGTGAAGCTTCTTCACACTACGCCTAAATCACCCAGGATTATAGGAAGGAGGGAACACGAAGTCGGTGCCATTAAATACCACACAAATGAAGATGAAAGTGCCAGGAACTAAGACAAATCTAGACACGGTATATTTAGTAAATTCACAGACAGGTTTCGCAATCACTAAGACGCTATAATAGACAATATGCCCATATGCTAATGCGTGTTACGCACGCCCTCGCGCGCCGTGGGTGTGAAAAAACAATTATTTTGCAACGTGCCACTGCACATTATGTAAATTGTAATTACAGCGATGGTTAAGTCATAGTTTTTATTGTAACACCCACCATTATAATTAGAAGGGATCGAAAGCATTCGCCTGAGAATGGCGTAGAGGCGTTTATATTCTTGATGAACTTTTTTAATGGCTGCAATGTGTATATGATCAGTATTCATCCTAATGTCTATGTTGACTATAATAATAATAAATACACCCAAAAGTCACATACATAGTCTAGACCCCACACCAAGTCAAAACTGTACCCTGGATATCAAGAACTACGAGGGACTACGATCAACACCCAGACTCGAAACAAATATTTGTCTGTCCACATTTGTCTCTGTGCAGGAATCGGACCCACCACTATTCGCCCGCTTCGCCACGAAGGATTTCTTGTTGTAGAACAGTAGATCCTCATCTTGATAACGATACAGGTTTGACCTAGTGTAGGGTCAAGATACGTGTGACTGTTGGACGTATTATTGGATGTATAATTCAAAAAGACCAACCAAAACTCTATTTGCCGAGCATTACTCAATTCTGGCTACATACACTAAATCAACGATCATCGTCCATATTAAAGCATGATCTAACCGGTGCGCGAACCACTTATCTGGTTTGCTTTCTTGGCATGGTGACGTCATCGTACTATATACCTTGATAATGTTACCAATTTGTTTTATTTCACCGGTATGAGGAGACGACTATCTCGCTAATGAAATATGTAAACCAGCAGACACATACACAACAGAATGATGAATTACGTAACAATAATAAGAATACCAGCTCTGTATTTAACACTGGTCCACGGCTGATCACGATTTCCTCTACTGATTAAAGGGGTTGGGCCTTAGTCCTGGCTGGTCCGACTCAGGTTGGTAAACTTCATATACCTTAGAATTTGCTTATTTAGAATTCTCAAGTATACAAGTTTCCTCGTGTTGTTTCTCTTCACCACCAAAGCAAGAGATAATTAACAATGAATACACACGGAACTTGGAAATGTCAGAGGTGTATGCCACTTGGTCTCGAAACTACAGGTCTCATCTCGGTAGTCCGTACCACAGATTTGCGTCGTAGGTCGTATGTTGACATGCTATTGAGAGTATGCTTATCTATCTAACAACACTGGATTGCCCTGGTAGATATCAGTATACATCCAGTTACTTCAGGCCTAATTCTGGCGAGGTGTAATGGGTTATTATCAGGATATAGTAAAAAATATTTCCTGCTTTTTAGTTCAACTAGGAATTAACGCGCATTTTTTTATAGCAGCGATAGCCTAGTTGGTTGCGGTACGGACTGTCAAGACGAAAGTCGTAGGTTCGAAACCCAAGTGACATACACCTCTGACTTTTCTAAAGTTATGTGTGTATTAAAATGTTAATTATCGCTTGCTTTAACGGTGAAGGAAAACATCGTGAGGAAACCTGCATGTCTGAGAGTTTTTCGAAGGTATGAGAAGTCTGCCAACCCGCTTTAGGCCAGCGTGGTGGACTAAGGCCTAACCCCTCTCATTAGTAGAGGAGACCCGTGCCCAGCAGTGGGACAATGTTTAATACAGGGCTAGTATTATTATTTTTTATTATTATTTTTTTTTATATAATTTATATTCTCGTTTTTAGTCTCAAAACAGCACCAAAAGTTTTTAACTCTCGATTTCGAATCAAGAACACATAATAAAAAATATGATTTAAAATGTTTATATTTTTTACTACACTGGTGCTCCTGGTTAGGATATAGGACAAAGTTATGAAAATATTGTATTGTCATTGGTCCTTGACACGTGCAAATTTTCAAGTAAATCCGTCGAAATAAAGTAGTAAAGAGTCCGTTACAGACAAACATACATACAAAGATACAGGTAAAGCTAATATAAAGCGTGTAAGAATACCGTCGTGTTGAGAGCAAAAGTCTTTGCTTATTTTGTCATAACGTCCCAGTTAGTTTAAGAATTGTTTAACATGATAACGGACAGGGTTAGCGCTGTTATATTTTAAAGCACATATTATTAATGATCAGCGAATAATATCGACAGCCTAGTTATTTTTTTTAACTTAATTATTTGGGGGAATTTGGTGAAGGGATAGCCTAGTTGGTGGTACGGACTGCGAAGACGAAAGTCGTAGGTTCGAAACGAGCCCAAATGGTATACAACTTTAACTATTCCAAGTTACTTGTATTTATTGTTAATTATCGCTTGCTTAACGGTAAAGAGACACACACGAGGAAACGGTCATGCGTGAAAATTCTTATGAACAATAGCATCACAAAAGGCTACGTTTCGGAAAATATTCATAAGACCGGCAACTTCGTCCGCGTTGAATGAGTTTAAATATTAATTTTTATTAATAATTACTCGCCCCGTAGGGAAATTGTGTCACAAAATTACCAAAAAGTAAAAAAAAAAACTGCTCATCCGATCGCTACCAAACCTCACAAGATCACCCAATGGGCTAATCTGAAGATTGTCTGAATATTTCATCAATATCGTTCTAGCCGTTTTCGAGTTTTGCGGCAACAAACATACGGAAGCTGATTTCTTATATACGAATAAAAGAAGATGTACTAATTAATGAATGCATTTTAAGTCTTTATATAATTCACTCGATATCATATTCGTGCCGACCCTAACAGACTACATCGTGTTTTATCTCGTTCGTATGTTTTCCAGCCTGACCCGGTGTTAATCTTTTAAATGCTAGCTCACGTCGCCAGCTGTCGTGTTATCATCAATGACGTTAGAACAATGTTTTTACCATTCATCTGGTATGTGAAAAATACATTCGAATAAAACGAATATTACAAATTCTACCGCGGTTCATTTTTACTTTTTAAACCAGACGCTTCGAAAACTTTACACCCCTTTTCAGATTTTTTTCTGCGTAGATCGGAAATAGGTATCCAGGAATGTTAGAACCATTAAGTAACTTTTGTGGTGCTTTCCGTCTGGCTTCTACATACGTAAATATCCTAAAGTTAGATGTTAATACCATTTTGAGTTCATAGTATCTCGCTTTGCTATGGAGGGAAGTGGACAATTAATATTTCCAACTTTTCCCTATATTTCTATTTGATTAATTTCATTGCGGGATAAAAGACCGTTTAGTATTCCCAGAGATTGATGATGAGATGCGTGCCATTGTCGATCCTGGAGTCCAGGAGTTACAATGGCGGGTGTGTGGGCGGGATAGGCTATCCAGAAAATAATAATTACCAACGATCAAAGTCAACGCTTTTAACAAATGACCTTAGACAAGTAAATTCCTAAATCAGAATTCAATATAATTTATAAATTCACCAACTATACCTTTTATTTAAAAATCTTACGTAACTATTATGTAGCCGTTTTATTATCACACAGTATAGAAATGGAAAGTAAAAATAAATAATGCATGCAAATAAGTAGCTTACAAGGCAGTAATTTACTTTTTAGATCTGAGTGGCGTGATAGTAAAGTGCTTGAGTGAATTTAGATTCGCTGTGGCTTGACGTATGCGCGGAGTGTCTCCAAAACTGGAGGTAAATTGTGCTCAGTATTACATAGGTTTTAAGTGTTTTTTATGCTGACTTTAATACAGCCGATCACAAAAAGACTTAAATATGTTCACAATTAAGGAAAAAAAACATTTCAATGTCTTGCTCTACAGGGAGCGTAGTAACAAATGACGCAATGGAATAAGTATAGAATTTGTAAATTCCATTGCAACACTCGCTTTGCGAGAAAGGGGTCTGGGGGATCCAATTCTACAATACATTAAATCGGAACACAAAAATAACACTCAGTCCACCCCGTGACCATGAGGGATGTAAATCCGAAACGTCGAGACTAAAAATAAACGCAGTAACGCCTGTAATCCCTAAAGGGGTAGGCAGAGGTGTTATCGGTACACCGATTTTACGCCGAGCTTATTACCGTCCCATGATGTGACAGGGGGGCGATCCTGTCGCCATACCGGGCACAATTCCAGACTCTGGGCTAATACTGAGTTTTTGGGGATAGAAAAACCCAATATCAGTTTTAGCCGACCTGAGAATCCAAGACAAGACCTTTGCACAGTTGTAAAGAGTACAACTGCGCCACTGGGACAGTCTAAATAAATTAAAAATAAACCAATATAAAATACGTAAAATTTGTTTCATTTAAATTTTATTTTGTTTTCCGTATGGGTCGAGGTCTGCATGGTGTTTCAAAGCTGCCTAATCCATGAGAACGGGATAGTTGGTTGACCCTTGACTCTTTCATACAATCGTCAGCTTATGTCATACACTAAGTCTAACTCGGTATGATTCCCATGATAGGAAAACATTTAGTATTCAGTGTCCGTACTGAATAGTCAACCGGTCAACAAGTCACCGTATATAAAGCCTATGTGATTGTTATATAAACGTTCACTTCACGCTGACATAATATAAAATATCGTGTCGAACTTGACAAATTATTTCCCGATTCACGAACCTATGCTTAACATTAGTTGACCACTAGTTATGTGAAAAATAGACTAATGTCGCATCGCTTGCTGTACACGACAGGAGACACTGAAATGTGACAGTAACACTTCTGCTTGATATGTATTACCCACTACTGGGCATTGCTATGAGAGGGGTTAAGCCTTAACCAACCATAATGGTCTAATGCAGGTAAATAGATTACACACATTCAACTTCTTATTTAGATTCATCAGGTATGCGGGTTTCCGTATGCTAATTTAATTCACCAGTAAAGCGAACGATAATCAACAACGAATCATCGCAACTTCCAAAACTATGTATGTCCTTGAGGCAAATTTCATCTCAGCAATATGTTTATTTACAGGCAAATTTTAAAGGCAATTTATGTCGAGTAGCGAGAAATATTGTCTTAATACTTGATATTCTAACTGGGCGGCACTGCGCTTACATCAGGTGTAGTGTGGCCACATTGCGGTGCCAGTATTAGTAAAATACTACTAGCTAGCTGTTGTTCGTGGCGTGTGCCGTGTAGCAGCTATTTGCCCCGCTCTCATTAGTCGTAGCGTTATGTTTTATATCATATAACCTACCTCAATAAATACTCTATTAAAAGTAAAATTATTTTTTAAAATCTGCCTGGTAGATCCAGAGATTATCGCGTTCAAACAATGTCTTCATATTCATAACAATGTATATTAACACAAGTATAAGAAGTACTGCGGAAAATGACATCATGTCCTGTGCAGTGCCGGTGCAAAACCATAATATTATAAGTGTTATTTTATTGTCTGTATAAAGGCATGTCTTCACTTAGAGCTAGATTTGAACCTGATAAATCAGCTGATAATACAAAATGATAATGGAAATCAGTATTGTTTTCAAACCCATGGCGATCCTAAAATATGGGTTAATAAAAGTTTGATTTAAAGACTGTGTAAGCAGCGATAGTTAAAAGTGGTAAGCACTGTCTAGAAAAGTCATAAGTTCGAAACCAGCTCAAATGGCATACACCTTTGACTTTTGTAAAGTTACATGTGCATTCATAGTTAATTATCGCTTGCCTTAACGGTGAAGAAAATCATCGTTAGGAAACCTGCATGCCTGATAATTCTCATACGAATTTGGTGTGTGAAGTCTACCAACCCGCATTAGTCCAGCGTGGTGAACAGGCCTAACCCCTTTCAATAGTAGAGGCGACCCGTGCCCAACAATGGGACAATGTTTAATAAAGGGCTAGTATTTTTTCCACCAGCCTTTTTCCCATGGATAATATTTGTCGTTGGGCCCTCAGCCTAACATCAACTACGGTCGGACTCCAAGGTGACACCGAGCCTGCGTGATGATAGCAATTATTATAGGTCTGGTCGTCAAACTTATATCTATAATTTACTATTAATTGTACAACAAATGATTGCTTCATACATTAACCTTTTTAATCTAATTTAATGTAATGTAATTGTGTAATCTATTATGTGTGCTATTTTCGGTATTATTCTATTTCTATTGTCTTACTCTCTTTTTTTATGAATGCTGTGTATGTCTTTAATTGATATTCATAACTGTTATGCTGCGATAAATAATAATTCTATGTACTTTATGAATATTGTTGACGTACCTTATTAAATAAATAAAATAAACATTTAAACTTAGTTTTACTGCCTGACCTCGGTGGCGTAGTTGTAATTGCGAACTCGGTACGACTACAATGCTGAGGCCTCGAGTTCGATCCCCTGGTCGGGTAAAAGTGATATTGGATTATTCTATTTAGAAATATTCAGTATCAGATGGGAGTCTGGAACTGTGCCCGGTATGGTGTTAGGCACGCCCCCTGTCACATATGACATCCCTCAGCGTCAATCCCTCCCACATTTGGCTTATTAGTATAAAGCTCTGTTTATTTCGATATAAGTATGTATTTCGCTTTAAAATAATTGACACGTTTGATAAATGATATTATTTTCAGAATAAACGATTTGGTTTGATATATGAGTTTGAATTTCATATTGTATATAGATAGCGATTGGTTTAGCAGACTTATCGGGAATTTCTTTTTTTACTGCCTGGATAGACAGACGAGCAGACGGGCCACCTGATGGTAAGTAGACACCGCCGCCCATAGACTTATGTAATGCCAGGGCAAAGCAAAGCCGCTGTCTACCGTAAATTTCAAACTTCAATTACCGTAAATTTTAATTTCAAACTAGCTTAAATAACATAGCCACTTACTGTACGTGTTGATCAAATAATGCTCCATTAGTCAACTGTAGTGGCTGTGGGCGGAGAACGGACATAAATGCATATGTGGCACGAACGATGAACGAATATTCTAGAATTACGACCACTTGACAATATAACACACATTAATAATGTGAGAGCATTTGATTGAAATGACAGCCTCCGTGGCGCTGTAGGCGAGTAGCCCGCTGTGAAACGAGAGACCGTGGGTTCGATTCTCGCACAGAGACAAAATGTTTGCGTGACAGAGATGTTGGTTTCGGATCTGAGAGTTGTGGGGCCGTAGTCCCTCGTAGTTCTAGATACTCACGATACATGTTTGACCTAGTGTGGTCAGAAGTAACTTTGTGACTGTTAGGTGTAATTATTTATTTAATGATACAGTTTTTATCGCGGTTTATTTTTACTTTTTAGATCTGACGTTTCTAAAACCTTATAGCTGTAAAGATTACTAATAATACTAGCCTTGTATTAAACATTGTCCCACTGCTGGGCATGGCCCTCTATTAATGACAAGTCACGGCTATTATCATCATCATACCCAGCCTGTAGAGTCCCACTGCTCTATAGGCCTCTTTCATGTTATCACCTGCCACGATCCTGAGCCATGCTAGTATTATGTCAGCCGGCCTACCACCACCTCTTAGAGCAGTTTTGTTTTAATATTGCAATGTGAATTCATGGTACAAATTGGCATTGTAATATTTTTTTTGTGCCTGGATAGGCAGACGTGCAGACGGACAACCTGATGGTAAGTAGTCACCGCCACGGATAGACTTTAGGTCGGCTGGTGATATTATTAAAACAACTGGTTGACCCGTGCGGATACTTCGCTCCTATATTGTTCAGTTACGTAATATAAATAATACAAAAAAAATCTTGATTACACCGTCAACAGATGGCACTGTAAATTTTTCATCTTTTTTGCAAAACCTATATTTTTCGTGAAGCGGCAAAGAAACTTAAAAATTGTGTTTGAATCATTAAATTCGATGAAGAATAACGGATGTTATGGAATAGAAAAATACCATTGAGAAATAATATATAGATATATTTAGATCTTATCAAAAACAATTTCTTTATGAATCCATCAACAATCGATTAAAAACCGCACAATTCGATATGAAACCTGTTTTACGCCGGTTAATAATTACCTCACTGGATGTTACGTCGCAATGGCCTTCCCTCCTTACTCTACACCCACGTGGAATTTCACAGAGGGCGTCTACGACTTTGAACTCGATTATGCGTGGATTTTTGAGGTCGGGTGGATTGGCTTTGAGACTGCACCACGCTAATGACTTTGGAAATTTAAACAACTGAAGTGGAAGTTTCTAGTGCTCGAGATGCAGCATTTTGCATGACTTTTAAGTGTTGTAATTTTTTTTTGTTAGGCAATTTGAAAATGTAGCTACATTTTTTAGGATATCATAACACTTCTTCTAAATGGACTTAGTAATTAAAAACAAAATGTATTTAAAATCTGTAGCTTAAAATTCTACCATTATTTCTGCTGGATCCAAAGCCCCCAGAAAATGGCTTTACACCATTCAAAAGAACAACACTACCAAAACTGTTCATAATAATACACCCAACAGTCACAACCACAGTCATGACCACACTAGGTCAAACCTGTATCGTTAGAATTATTATTAGAAAAAATTACCAACCATTTTTAACAAACTCAAAGGGTGTGCCTTTATTATATTACTTGTTGTATATCACTATAGGCACGCTCATATTACAAGTTTTTATCGCATATAGATTTTCTAATCAGCCTGCTAGCCCATTGGCCCTTCTCTCGCGTCAGTGAAAGGGTACATGCACTGTACAGAGTACAGACTGACCGGAGCACTTAAGGTCCGATTCCGTATGCGACTGAAGATGTAAATATATTTAGTACACGAGCAAGTGCGTGACCCGATGGTAAAAACAAATATTTTTTATGATAGATCATACAACACAATATTTGACAGATTTATTTTTAATCTTACATATTATGGGGACCTTTAATGTAATTTTAACCATACCATCCCCATCGTAACCTAAATATCATTATGTTATTCAACAATTTATATATAACTGTGGCGGCTAAAGCCACTATTTTAGTAATTTACCAAATGGTTTAACTACATGGCTCTCATATTCACACATTATAATACGGAAAACGTGTGGCGGCACACAGAGTCCACTGCGCCATTGCCACATAATGTCAATAAATTCTGAGTCGCGGTAGCAAAATTTGCGACATTTCACATATAAATATGCAGAAGCCGTGCGGAACCCAATATTCACCGTTGGAAGGTGACCGTAAATGATCAGGCACCCCTTAGGAATGATTCTTTTCGCTAAACGAACACTATCACCCGTACCTCTAAATGATTTCTTCTCGGATTTTGTCGCTGCAGTCATGTTAGGAATTTCACCTTAACCCTTCACAGAACGTATTCCGTATTTGGACTACGTGTAGGTAGGGTCCGTGACCTTTATATATATAATCAATAATTCCAATAAACTTATGAAATTCGCACGCCAATCTGTTTTGGTAACATCATATCTTTATTCAGTTTTGTAGAGATGAATTGGATACAATAATAATCACTTGGAGTCACTTTTTTATAACTTATGTTAGTGCTAGCATTTACACTTTAATCGGGAAGTTAATATTTCAGTATAAATTTATATTTATGCGAATATTACATATTGAAGTTAAACTAATTTTACGAATTTTATCACGGTCTATTTTACTATTTTAGTCCCGAAGTTTCGAAAGCTTTACAGCCTTCATGGTCACGGGGCGGACAGGGTTGTATGTCATCACAAAAGGACATTTTTACTCTCAATATGAATGCTGTTTAGTTTAATGTATTGTAGTCCGGTCTACGCAGGAGCTCCCAGTGTCTTTCATTGGTCTTTATGTTTCAATTTAATTAAATGAATAATTAACCCCTTATATTATGTCGTCGTTTATATAAAGACTAGCTGTTGCTCGCGGCTCCGCCCGCGTGGAGGACATGTTTGGGAGAAAAAGTATACAATACAAAATACCAATATTCGTGCGTTTAACTTAAAAATGACGGATTTTCATACAAACTTTCATTCCCTATTTTACCCCCTTAGGGGCGGAATTTCCAAAAATCCTGAAACATATATTTTTTATTTTTAACTAAAATGCCAAATACTAATTTTCATGAATTTAACTTCAAAAATGACGGATTTTCATACAAACTTTCATACCCTATTTTACCCCTTTAGGGGTGGTATTTCCAAAAACCCTTCCTTAGTGGATGCCTACGTGATAAAAGGTATCTACTGTCAAAATTTCAAGTCTCTAACCCCAGCCGTTTAGGCTGTGCGTTGATCGATCGATCAGTCAGTCAGTCAGTCAGTCAGTCAGTCAGTCAGTCAGTCAGTTTCTTCTTTTATATATACAGATACTGCCTCGGTGGCGCAGTTGTAATTGCGCATGCGTTACAACTGCTGTGCTGAGGTCTCGGGTTCGATCCCCGGGTCGGGTAAAGTGATATTGGGTTTTTCTATCTAGAAATTCTCAGTATCAGCTCGGAGTCTGAAATCTGTTCCCGGTATGGCGATAGGCTCGCCCCCTATCACATTATGGGACCGAAATTCGGCGAAAAGTGGGTGTACCGGTTCCACCTCTGCCTACCCCTTCGGGATTACAGGCGTGAGTGTATATGTATGTTTATATAAAATCAGGAACAAGTCGGTGAAAACGATCGTAAACAAAATTGGTACTTAATTTTTTATTACACTAATGACAAAAAACACATCTTAGCACATCATAAATGACTTTGTAAAAACCAAACGCTAACCATTACTGATAACCTACAAGACGCGACCTCAACATCGTAGTTTTAGGGTTATCGCCAGTGTGTCATTAACTATGATAAAAATTTGGGCCATACCTAATGAAAATTGTCATTAGTGCCCTAGTTTGAAAGGCGTTCACGCCTGATCCCAAAGGGTCAGACAGATACAATGACATCGCACAGTTTACAATATATGAGTTTGTTTTTTTTATATTAAGGTAGTTTCCTGTATTAATTGTACATTTGATATAACAGATAATAATACGAAAAGAAACCCTTCTGCGAAAAGATAATGAAACTCTGAGATAAAACGAAGTTTACTTTTAAAAGTATTACATTTTTATTTTGATGTAGTCCGATCTACGCCGAAAGAGCTCACAGTGTCATGAGGTCTGGCAGTTGGTCTCATGACACTGTGAGCTCTTTCTGCGTAAATCGGACTGCATCAAAATAAAAATGTAATATCAACTACATGGAGGGTAGAAACATTGCACTACACTTTCGAGATGACATACAACTCAGTCTCCCCCGTGACCATGAAGGCTGTAAAGTCTTCGAAACGTCGAGTTAAAAAAGTAAAATAAACCGCGACATAATCCGTAAACTTCGTTTTATTTCAATGTATAATATTCGCGTAAATATAAGAAACCAGTAGATAACGAAACTTTGTTAAAAAATGAAGTCCCAATTATTTTAAATATTCGTATGAGTAAAAGTGCGTGCGTAATGAGAACATTTAACTATCTCCCTCGCACGACAGCACCGCAACGGCCATTATGCATGGTGACGTCATGAATCATATCGTGCATTCTTTTTCTGTCATTTGACAACTACCTCCCACCAGATTTGAATGGCTTCTAACTTGCTTCATTTTGTGCAGATTTATAAAGTTCTTTCGATATAATATGATATAACCTATTTTATACTTATTTAAGAAGTACTTCAATTTTACCTGTGTATATTGTACACATAACACATTATAAAATCTGAAACATCACGCACGTCTCCATTGTACGTAGACAGCACGCGACCTACATTCTGATGAGCAACTGACTAGACCGGATCACAGTTTAAAAAGCTTATAGACGCTCAATAAATGCGTTTATACAAAGTAATGTGAAATACGACGCCAGACGATGAATTGTAATGACGTTTAATGTAAATATTCTAACAGATTTCAAAATAAAGCCGATTACAATATGACTGTTTGTTAAATTATTAGATATCTTCCGATTCAAATAACAATGATAGCAATATCTTACAATATGCTTTGTATTTTCGTAATTTTATCATGTCAAGCTACAACAGACCCTCATTCTATTTTTAAATACCTCATTGGTTATTATATTTATTTTTATTGTTTATTTATTATACACACAAACGCCCAGTCGTTCCGATCAAGTAGGCTGAATCAGCCGAGTGCCCCGTCATCAAACGTCCACAATTACCTGCTTTTTAAAAATCATAAATCTTTACATAATGTATGCGCATTGTCTTGAGGAGGGTTTGTTGGTTGGTTTTGCAATGACAAGGTGCTTGAGAAATGAGAACTTTAAAAGGTGTTGGAGTCTGTTTTTACATTTTAGTTACACATACAATAAATGTTCAATATGATGTTTTTAACCAACTTTTTTCTAGTTTAGAACTTATAGTCATGAACTTTATGACATTTGCATCTGTCACATTAGTCTCTGGATTCCAAAATCAATGGTTTTGGAGTGAGCGTGATTGGCAATATCGCATCGTTCGTCAAAATCAAATCTGTTGACAGTCTGTCCGATTTTTAAACTGTGACAACACTCTCTAACATTCCGCACGCCTTTCCACGGCGGTCGGGTAATTATAATCATGATTTCTATGTAACGTAAAACTGTAGACCTTGTTTTAACAACGTCAGTGTCTGAAGTCATCTGTATATCAAGGACTATACAACGGTAGGTATTAAATCTTTCTCCATTTAAGGATTCATAGGAAACACTAAGATCTGTATAACTTATCTAGTGTATATGTAAATATGGGTATATAAAATTTGCCACCATGACGCAGCCTGTGAGTAGCCAGCTGCAAAACAAAAGACCGCGGGTTCTATTCCCGCACCGAGACAAATATTTTCTCCCATACAATTGTTTCGGGTCTGGGTATTTGGACTTTCCCTAGTAGTTGGTAGCCACGATATATGACCTAGTGGGGTCAGTACATATATGTAACTGCAGTTACAGTGTATTTATTGACTTACTCTAAGTTTTATTTCGCAGATTTTTTCGTTTCCATCTTGTAAAAATACTTATATGTTTTTTATTTATTCCGTATGCAATTCTACATAATCCATGATAACGACAAAACTTTGGTAATAGTTAGGTACCCGCATTGTTTCTGACATAAAGTGTAATTAAATTGCAAAGCATGGTAGGCGTTAAATACTTATTGATCAATACTAACGTTAAAGCTAAAGAGTATGTTTGAACGCGATAATCTCTGGATCTACCAGTCGGATACGGAAAATAGTTTTTGCATTGTATAGTTTATTTATTAAGAAAGGCCATAGGCTATATAGCACGGTACAATTCACGGGGGCGGAGTAATTGTTATAGATGATACGCGCCTAGCAACAGCTATTATGACATAATATCTTCATTTATAGAACCATGTCTCTCTACTAGACTTTTACGTATAAACTCAAGCCTAACTCTTACGCACTTATTAAAGACATGCACTAACCATAATTGGCTCCACAAATACTTAGGATATATAAATGGACCTGACATTTAGGATGAAATATTTAATTTTTGATAAGGCCTGGGTTAGCAACTTTAGTGCTAAGGGGCATTAATACCAGTCACGTATTAAACTTCTCATACTGCTGCACGAGCCTACTCTACTAATGAGGTAAGGCCTTACCACCACGCCTAATGCTTGGTAGACTTCACATACCATTGTAACTCTCGAGAATTCTCAGGGGCATTACAAGTATTGACTAAGAGTATTTTTGACAGCAAAATGTCTAAATTTACTGTTAACATGTACATTTTAAACATGACTAAATACCAGACTACTTTATAACACTTTAAAGAACCCAGCACACTGGCTAATGATTACCAAGTTTTAACTCTTGAGTTGAATTCACAAATGACTTAGCAAACACAGTTCACACCTTAAACACCATGCACGTTTTTACAATTACTATAAGACAGACCTACATATTAATTTAACGCAAATCCGTAATTAAAAACACTTGAAGAATATCTATGTTCCGACTGTGCAATCCATGTTTGGACTTATAATTTTTAACACTATATCTCACAATTTAGTACTGATTTTTACCGGTATTTTCAACGCACTTGTTTAATGCACATTCACGATAAAATCCCGTGTTTTTTACTATTTATCTGTATAAAGACCGCATCACGTGCGCTTCGCGCGGCTGTCGTCACATCACTGACTCCTGTGTTGGGGGGACCGTACTGTTGTGACTTGTGGGTCATAAAGTCGCCTGTCATCTGGTTGGAGATATACTGCGCATTTTGTGTTGAAGGTCACTTATATTGTAGATAATGAACAACTTTGCATATACATGAATTTACGTGATTTTAAAAGGGCTTATTAAACCGATACAGTGCACGATATATTGTGATTTCATGCGGTAATAACCGAAAGCCGCAGGTTCGAAACAAGCCTAAATTGCATACACGTATTTGTTCATTGTTAATTATCGCTTGCTTATGGTGAAGGAAAACATCGTGAGGAACCCTGCATGTGTGCCATTTGGTTTCGAACCTATGACTCTCGCTATTTCGTACAACCAACTAGTCTATCGCTATTGTTGATGTAGTGTTTAAATATAGTAAATCTAATTTAATAATCATAAAAAGTCAGCATTTTGAGATACATTTTTGTATAAGCCTTGAGGTAAAGCCTTTGACAGTCACAAGAGCTCTTAAGCTTTGAAACTGCTCTCTTTTCTACCGTCTATCTCCAGTGCCTTTTCAACGCGATGTTATAAATAACCTCTTGTATTTTAAAATATATTATATCATGAAATTGTAGCATTTACGGCGACCTTGTTTAAGGTATTAAGGGCAATAACATTTTATAAATAAATGCACCCAAGAGGCATACACATAGTCCTGACCCCACACTAGGTCAAACCTGTGTAGTGAGTACCAACTACGAAGGGCACAAGCACACAACGACAATCAGTCTGTGCCAAAGATTTGTCTCGGTGCGGGAATCGAACCCAAAGTAGACAGCCATCAGGAACCCCCATTTAGCTCTATGTTGTATTATTATATTGCTTATGATATACTGCGTGCTGGCTTGCGGAGCAACAGTGTCTACTACCCGTCCGAACCAAGAGGTTCGCTAATTCGTAACTTTGCCGAACCATCAAGCTGTGGAACAGTTTACTAACTACCGTGTTCGCTTCCCCTATGATCCTGGCTCCTTTAACTGTAGTGTGGACCTACTCGGCCGGTATGATTGTGTCGAGCTAGGAATAGTTGCTTCTCGCTACTCTGGACGGCACTGCGCTTAGGTGCAGCGTAGTCTCATTACCTTGCTAGATAACAAAACAATGCTTCTACAGCGCTAATTTTCAATGGGCAGTTTGATATAATATTATTTGATATATATTAAACTAGCTTGCTCTGCGAACTCCGTTGTGCCCAAAAAAATTCTTTGTCCCGTATAACCCGCGGGATAAAATTTTCCGGAATAAAAAATAGCTCAAGTTACTCCGGAATAATGTAGATTTTCATAGGTGTTTTTTTATCGGTTAAGGAGTTTTTGAGTTCGTCCATTACAATCAATTTTACAAGCAAACGAAACAATCAAATCTTTCCTCTTTATAATATTAGTACAGATTTAATAACTTGCGGTATCTATACAGATCCTAGTCTATGGTCCCACGACTTGCAAAGTAATTTATCAGTTGCCATCACCAACATTTCTTCGCCTACAGCCGTTTTATTACAAAGTTTACGTGTGTTGCGTCAATTAGCTGGGTGCGCGGCGTGGCGGCACAGAATGCAACCATTTCACGGTTTAGTTCATTTATATATTACATTCCTGCATTGTTAACATACATTACGAATCAGGAGTTCGGCATTGAAATTTTACAAATATTAAAAAAATCCCACCTCGGTGCTTCTTCTCGGAACAGGCTTTTCCGAAGCATCTGTATTTTTTAATATATTTTGCTAGCTTTTTGTCTGCGTTGAATGAGTTTAAATATTCATTTAGTAAAGACCCGCCCCGTAGGGAAAATACGACACAAAATAACCAACATTAAAAAAACTGTTGATCCGCGATCCAAAGCTCACAAGAACACTCGCTGGGCCAATCTGAAGATTGTTTGAAAATTTCATCAAAATTGCCCCAGCCGTTTTCGAGTTTTGCCAACACGGACATACGGAAGCTGTATTCTTATTATAATAAATTTTGTTTAGTCTTATAAAGGTGGCTTCGCTTTTGTAATTAAATAATGTAACTAGCTAAACCAATAAAACATTTTGTTTTTCAGTATCTGAAATGTATGCCACATGAGAAACAGAGTTCCACTTCTCGGGGCAGGATTAGGGCTAGACACTAAACTACATTACATTAGTAAATAATATTATTAGTCCTTAACAATTAATTATACTCATTAGTCATTACTTACCCTATCCGTAATGGCTTCCTCCATTTTCCCGCGCTTGAGTCCCGGCGCGCGCACCACATTCGTCGGTGGCGCCACCACGCTCGGCGGCGGCACGGCGGAACCACCGCCCGTGCCCACCGGTATGAAACCGGCCTCCATCTCATCTACGCATTATCGCCGCTCAATAATAGATGGCGCTGAACACAATTATTTTTAAAACACTACAATCAATTCACCATTGCATATGACACGTAAAAAAACTTATATTATCACACTAATAAAAGCACTGATCAATTCACTGTGTAGAACTATGGACGTATGCTGTCACTAGCCATTATCGCAGGAACTGTCCCGTTTATCACTACGGCATTTATGCGTACATTTTGAGCATCATGAACGGAATGTCTGTTATTTCGTAACATAAATCAATTATCGTTCGTATTCGAATATCACGTAATCATTTGCGTGTTAACACTATCACAATATCAAAAACACTCGACGGTGGCCGGTCGCGTTCTGCATTTCGTGTTGTCGGTTGTAATCTTGCGTCTCGCTCACACCCATAACCTGCGAAAGAGACGGTGGATATCAGATGGCAATCTACGCGAAATCAAAACAGGTTACATATGCAGGTACACGTTTTTTTTTTCACTATCAAAACATCAAGGTCGTACAGATTATCAATGTTTCGCGCTAATAAGGTTTATTACATTCTTGAACATTCCGGTTGAGGCGTGCGTGAAGCGATCGGATCGTCCTTCGCGTGATAGGAATACGCGACGAATGGCGCCAAGAATTAGGGCTGTCAATTTCAACACTAAGTTGTACAATCAGGTGATTAGTTTTATGCTTCTACTAGCTCTAAAACTGGTTAAAAAAAATCATACGCAAAAATAAAAATTCCAGAACTACCAAACATTTTACTAGGCTACGCTCCGTGATTATAAAGTTTTCGAAACGTCGGGACTAAAGTAAAAATAAACCGCGATAAAATAAATTTGATTTCAACTTTACTTGATATTTAACCTTTTACAATGTATCAATTTAGTTTTAATTTATAAGGATATTATTTTTCTGTTTTTATTTTTACACAAAACTACCATAATTCATTCACCACAAATATCCTACATAAACTACTATATTAAAAAGAAACAAACAAAATAAATAAATTATTTATTTAGAAAAACTGGCACTCGAATTAGACCACGTATATTGTCCCGGTCTTCGTGAATTTATACCGTGTTATAATAACAAAACCCATCAGTCACACACGAAGCCCCGACCCAAAGTAAAATACAATTTCTAGTCTTGTGGGTATCACTAGAGACATGCGGTCTCACAACATCCAGAGCCGAAACAAATATTTGTGGATAACATTTGTCTCGGTGCCAGGATCGAAGGCGCAGGGTCGCGCAGGGGCGATTCCGGCTGCAATTCTAGCACTCCTTAGAATACCCCGGGATCGCTCCGTAAGCGCCGAAGAAGGCCACCGCGGGGTTTTAGCTGGTAGTGTCGGGTGGGGTGTACATAGGGGGTAGGGACTCGTCCCAGCGGCAGCACGGATAGCCATCACCGTGCGAGGGGGATGCTGGGTCGTGAGACCGGCTAGTCCAGCATACCCGTTTTATTCTTATTCCGCTTCCCTCCGAAGTAATACAACGCTTTCCCCGCGACAACAAAAAAAAAGGACTCTTCCTCCATAAGAGCTGTCAATCATTATTTAATCGATGATTGTTTTTTTATACTCGGGCACAGAAAAGCATTCGACTGACAGCCCTGAAACGAATAGTGCGAAAAAGTTACGCACATTGAAAACCTTTTTGGGTATTTTTATTGATAGGCGATTAGAATAAAATTAGTTATTTAAATTTTGTTTCTGTAGGAATTACCTTCAATCTATATTTCTTTATTTATTTGCTTTAAAATTTGGTTGGTTAATAAAAACAACGTAAGGAAACTTGCATCCCTGCAAATTACATACATACGAACTCACGTCTGTAATTCCCGAAGGGGTAGGTAGTGGTGTAACCAGTACATTTCGCCGCACTTATAACCGTTCCATGATGTGATAGCCAACGAGCCTATGGTCATATCTGGCACAATTCCACACTTTTTTTATACTGGCACGGCAAAGTAACAGTGCACCTGACGGTAATTGCAGTGTCCTCTAGTTAGAGTATCAAATAGAGGGAGATAACTATACCTCGCTACTCGACACAATCATGTCGTCCTGCAGTGACGGAAAAACACAATATCACTTTAATCCAACTCGGGAATCGAACCAAGCACAGCACTCCACGTACGCTATTACAATTACGCCACCGAGGCAGTCAATGAGAATTCTAAATAAGAATTGAGGTGTGTGTCTATTGCATTACTCCAGCTTGATGCACTAAGGGTTAATTAAGTCCCATAGGACAGGAATATAGGGCTTATTGTACTATAATAAGAGTTGGAAGCCATCCAAAACAAAAGGGCTATGAACTAAGAATGTTTACATTAAAAATATTTCATGAATACGGAAATGAACCAAAATAAACTCCAAATGCGATTAGAAATTTAGAATTAGTTCTGTGGAATCGTTCCTGGAGTGTTGTAATATCGTTTTATATACCCGGCGCGTCGCCCGCATCACGCATGACAGCCATTTACTCCGCCCCCGTGGGACGTACCATGATATTAGATAGCCTATAACCTTCCTCCATAAACAGGCTATAAAGTGCAAAAATAATGACTCTAATCTGACTAGTATTTCCAGAGATTAGTGCGTTCAAACAATCTCATGTTCTTTATAGTATACCAGTGGGCCCGTGATTTTTTCGTTGAAATAATAAAAAATGCCGTCAACAGCGCTACCTATCCGATCTAAAACTATCCTATCTTTTAAGTTGGACTCAACCATACACATTCACAAAATATCATTGAAATCGGTTGAGTGGTTTTAGTTCATCGCGGACTAACATCGTGACACGCGAGTTGTACATTATATACATATATTAAGTTTATATAAATAGGCAAAGACAATAAATATCCAAGTACCTTTTTAACCGACTTCAAAAAAAGGAGAAGGTTAACAATTCGTCGGAATCTTTTTTTTTTATGTATGTTACCCGATTACTCGAAGACGCCTGGACCGATTCGAGAAATTCTTTTTTTGTTTAAAAGGGTATACTTCCCAGATGGTCCCATTGGCACCAAGTCAGGATCTGATGATGGGATCTCAGAAAAATCGAGGGAAACCTTAAAATTTTATAGAGACGAATAATTTGTTTTTCATTGAAGTCGGTGTACTTTTTATGATTTAAAAAAAATTTACTTATAGTAAAGGCACTTAGAAATTTATAAACCTGCGGCGGCATTATTCCATGCTATGCTGATATTTCTTCACGAAACTTTTCCATATAAATGGAAATGGTATTTTTAACAGTTACGTGACATTAATAGCCTGTTAGAAACACCACGCTTGCACTCGACAACTAATTCACGATTGTGAATGATAATAATCACTTCTGTGGTTCTTAAACGGTTTTCTATGTATAACTTCATTTGATAAATGTTAGTGAATGATAAGATAAATGAAGAAAATAAATCATGCTTTTTTTTAGTTCCTTGATAGGTAGACGAGCAGACGGGCCACCTGATGGTAAGTAGTCACCGCCGCCCATAGACTTCTGCAATGCCAGGGCACAGCAAAGCCGCTGCCTACCGTTCCGTTTTATCATCAAGGAATAATGTAGCTTCTTAATAGTGATAGAATTTTCAGAATTAAATAGTACCAGAGACACATTAATTAGTTTCCAATTTCCTTGCCAACATTTCCAATTTCTATTATTTTTAAAACCTAGTTTTAAACTATATAAACAAATATAAAAATATCCAAACCAACCAACTGTTCCCAAGTGTTTTTTTTGTTATCCTGGCACAGCTAAGTGACCACACTACACCTGATCATGCGCAGTGTCGTCCAGTTAGAGTATCAAGAAGCGAGAAACAACTATACCTCGCTACTTGATACAACCATGAATGCCTGCAAATGCATGATGCACTTACGAACAGTATATAATTTTTTATTTAAATAAATATAGTCAAATCTAGCCTCATCTTAAGGAATGGGCAGAAACGGTAAACGAATAAACCGCGATAAAATCCATAGTTAGTTTTAATTTCAATAGTAGTTTACTTTCGAACGTAAGAGCTTAGCCGAGTTAAAGTACTTTTACCAAACGCCCGATATGAACACCATAAAACACACACTTTCACTCACACGCTAATTCTACAATTATCTCTCCACGATTTGTTTTTCCACACACAAAAAGAGGTTGTTTCGTAAGTTGTGTAACTCGAACAATATTTGCATAGCGCGTCTCGTAATGTGGACATTTTGTGTAATATATGTGGAAAGGTTATTCTGATCACATGCGATTGGTGGGCGTAAATCTGTACCTCTGTTGTGAAAGAAAATAAAATAGAAAAGTTGGTATAGGCTTTTTTGTAAGCTCAGTGTCGTCCAGTTCGAGTATCAAGTAGCGAGAGGCAAACTATCTCTAGCTACTCAATACAATCATACTGGCCTACTAAGTAGCTTGTAAGTAAACGCTGTTGTTTTTGACCCTGGATCATAGGAAGGAGGGAACACAGTACGTCTTAGGCAGGAGTAATTACTAATTAGTATTTCAGTTCTTCGGGATAGCGACAAATTCATTTAACGCGGACGAAGTCCGAGCAAAATATGTAGAAGCTGTACCGTTGTTGACATATCCTATTAGATAAAAACTCTTAATCCTATTAATATTATAAATGCGAATGTTTGGATGGAACATTAGAATGAGTGGATTGCAACAGCTAGTTAAAAATATCTGATGGTAGGTAAGCATTACTCATCAGATCTCTGCACACAACAGCTGCCACATCACGTAGGTGTTCTGAAGTCTGGAGCAAGCTCATCCATACCTGCCAAGACTTCTAAGTATTATTAACCTATTGCGATAAATCGTGGTTTTCGTAACACCAGTTGACCGGTTCAAGCTAACTTTCATTGAGTATCGGATCGCGGTTACGAGGCGCCGATGACAAGATACTGCACGCGTGGATGCACACGCACTGGTACGTGCTTCATTCATGACTTCGTAATATATACGTTCCCTTATGAGTTTGATAATTACGCTCAGGAGGTTTCCACTTTCGGGATTATCGAGAGCTTTTGTGCACGAGTGTACGCATACGTTGTAAAGACAAATCCTATTGATGCTGAAAAATTCTTTATGAAGCTATCCTACTAATATTATAAATGCGAATGTTTGGATGGATGGATGGATGGATGTTTGTTACTCAATCACGCTACGACGGCTGTACGGATCTGGTTGAAATTTGGCACAGAGATAGATTAATAGATTCTCGAATAGCACTTAGGCTACTTTTTATCCCGGAAAAATGTACAGTTCCCGTGGGATAGTTTAGTTTTTCATAGAACAAGGGATCGACATGTTTTTTTGCATAGTGGCAGTTTAAGGATCAGAAAATGACATAGGCCACATTTAACCTGAAAAAATGCACGCTTCCTATGGGATAGCAAAACATAGAAAGCTTAAGATGCCTCCATGGATTGTATACCTTTTCTTCCAGAAATAACCTCGACGCGGGCGGAGCCGCGAGCAACATCTAGTATTTCACATACATTTTGTTCATGTGTCATTTTCACACCTCACTCTCCCGTAGTTCATCCACAAACTAAACATCAGTATATTGCAATCCAAAATCCAATTTGGCACTCCGAAATGGGATTGTTCAACGTTTCATCTAGTGGGGATTATATGAATATAACTTTTTAATTGACTGCCTCGGTGGCGCAGTTGTAATTGCGCATGCGTTACGACTGCTGTGCTGAGGTCTCGGGTTCGATCCCCGGGTCGGGTAAAGTGATATTGGGTTTTTCTACCTAGAAATACTCAGTATTAACCCGGAGTCTGGAATGGTGCCCGGTGTGGCGATAGGCTCGCCCCCTATCACATTATGGGACCGAAATTTGGCGAAAAGTGGGTGTACTGGTTACACCTCTGCCTACCCCTTTGGGGATAACAGGCGTGAGAGTATATGTATGTATATATGTATGTATTTTTAATTGAGTTGGATTTGTTGAGCTTTGATTAATCCAAGTTATTTAGTTTATGTAATGGATTTTTGTTGAAACTATTGGTCGCACCCTGCTGTTAAGTCGACCGTAATCTATATATACAAAAATACAGCCTCCGTATGTTTGTGGTCGCAAAACTACTACTTACGGAAGCTATTCTTTTTTCACAGTAAAGCGTTCACCAGGTTTAACTAGTTGATTAAATATTTCCGTTAGAATTTTATTAAGGTTCTTTTGTGAAAAACCTCTACAGTCATACATATTTTTTTTAATTTTGTTCTTTTACGTCATCTGCTAGCTAATAATAATAAAAAATATATAATAAAAATATTTATTTGGCACAACATGGAGTTAACAATAATATTCAAAACATTGAGTGACGTAAAAATTGTTGTTGCTTATACAGAAATTTTAAACTCTAATTGACAGGGGGCCCCAAACTAGGCAATGCCTGTATCTTGGAGACCAGAATAGTTTTAGTTATAATCTAGCTTAGTTTTAGTCTTATTATTATGGATTGTGTTTTACTGTAGTGTTTTATGTATTTATTATATGTAGCTTGAACTAATATGTTATTAGCATGTGTTATGTATTTGATATTGGCAGCCCTTACCAATATTTCCTGATAAACCCCACGTGATCTTTGCAATATAGGGTAACAGTCGAGGGGATTATGAGTAAACTTTGGTTTTCTGTTGAACCCTACCTGCGTGGTGCCTCTGCATCTTTTTTTTTGGGTCTCTTCAATGTACTAATTCGGCGAGCTAGGTTGCTTTTTCGAAGGATCTCATTCTGAAGTCATTACTGAGTGCAACTTCTTTACAAACTTACTACACCAAGATCAGTCCATTTAAATTCGACCTTACAATGTTACAACAGAACAGCAGTATGCTTTTAAACTGCCTCGTACACGAACTTTAACATGTATATTCATAGAATTTACACAATGTTAAATGCGTAGTAGCTACTACAAGACAGTTAAGTTTTTAGGTTGCGTATGGGTTACAATTAATCCACATATTTTGAAACCACATAAAATTACCACTCCTGTTGAAAGTAATATTGGGTTTTTCTATTTAGAAATACTCATTATCAGCCTGGAGTCTGGAATTGAATTATGGGAACGTAATAAATTCGGTAAAAAGTTGGTGTACTGGTTTCACCTCTGCCTACTTCTTCGGGGTATGTATGTCCTGCTGAAAAGGGTTAGGCCTTAGTCCACCACGCTGACCTAATGCGGGTTGATAGACTTCACACACCTTTGAAATTCTTATAAGAATTCTGAATGATGCAGGAAAACGTCGTGAGGAACACGACGTTTTCGTTCACCGTTAAAGCAGGCGATAATTAACAATGAATACACACGTAACTTTAGAAAATCAGAGGTGTATGCCAGGTGTACTCCGTTGATCAAAAGGTTTCTGGGCTGTTTTGAGGAACCCCGTAAGTACGCAACAAGTCCCTTCTAATGTAAAGTTGATGCAAATTTCAAATGTTTTGTCACATAGTCGGTAGACATAAATACTACTAGTGATGTGCCCTTTTTGTATCAGTTAAACCTCTCAAGTATCACAAGAACACCGGTGGTCGGGAAAAGGTAATACGTAGTGAGTCAAAATACAAGCCAAAATCAATTTTATATCCATAATGTTACAATACAAGGACGTTCAGTTTATATATAAATAATAAATACATCCAACAACCACTTATCATAGTTCTGACCCCACACTAGATACGACCTGTATCGTGGGTATCAACAACTACAAGGGACTGCGGTCCCACAACATCCAGACCCGAAACAAATATTTATCTGTCACACAAACATTTGTCTTGGTGCGGGAATCGACCGCACGGCCTCTCGTTTAACAGCCGGCTACTCGCCCGTTGTTAAATCTTACACCTGTTCCTTTCTTTGAGTTTGAACACAACTATGGTAAGATGGCCGCCGTAGCTACTGTACTCCTGCCAAATTCGCCACTTTTTGTACTGTCATTGCTTTAATGAGAAATAGGATTGTTGACTTGGTGGACGCTTCTGATTTATTTTATTTTGAAATACCATTAGGTAATTGATTGGTTAATAGTGAAAGATTGCCGCCGACTTTGGTTCTAAAGCAACTTTTGTTCTGTGTTTTAGAAGGGTTTATAGCCATCTTTATAAAAAAAAATTGTGGATGTACAATTGAATTTCCTATCTGTATATATAAAAGAAGAAACTGACTGACTGACTGATCGATCAACGCACAGCCAAAACGGCTGGGGTTAGACTTGAAATTTTGACAGTAGGTACCTTTTGTGACGTAGGCATCCACTAAGGAAGGGTTTTTGGAAATACCACCCCTAAGGGGGTAAAATAGGGGATGATAGTTTGTATGAAAATCCGTCATTTTTGAAGTTAAGTTTATGAAAATTAGTATTTGGCCTTTTAGTCAAAATTAAAAAATATATATTTCAGGATTTTTGGAAATTCCACCCCGAAGGGGGTAAAATAGGGGAAAAAAGTTTGTATGAAAATCTGTCATTTTTGCAGTTAAATGCATGAAAATTGGTATTTTGTAGTGTATACTTTTTGTCTCAGGGGCAGAGCCGCGAGCAATATTGCCATATATTCTTTTCATGTTTGCCCAACTACCTACATTGCCGACTTTGGTTGTATACATCTCATATGTAACTTCTGGTATGGAGAGTGCCACATGACATCAGGTGGCCCACTTGCTCATATCCCCGCCATAAAATCTTTGCTCATACAAATCTTCTTTTAGGTTTGTATAAACGCGTCCTACATCTCTATTCATTAACCTTCACCTGTGTTTAGCGATGTGGGCGCAAACATGTGACAGACATAATGAGGGCTTGTTTAAACACAGAAACGTGTACAAAATTAGTTATTTACTGAGTATTATAAAGTCACCGATAGCCTAGTTGGGTTACGGACTGTTGAGAACAATGTCGTAGGTTCGAAACCTACAATGGAATACACCTCTGACTTCTAAAGTTATGTGTATATTCATTGTTAATTATCGCTTGTTTCAACTGTGAAGGAAAACATCGTAAGGAACCTATCTATCTAGGAACTATATATCTATACAAGGAGCATATCTGAAAATTCTCATTCAACGGTATGTAAAGTCCACCAACCCGCATTAGGCCTACATGCTGGACTAAGGCCTAACCCCTCATTAGTAGAGGAGGCCCGTGCCCAGCAGTGGGACAATGTTTAATACAGGGCTAGTATTATTATAACTACGTATTTATACGTTAAATAATAAGGCCTAACCCCTCTTATTAGTAGAGGAGACCCGTCCCCAGCAGTGGGACAATGTTTAATACAGGGCTAGTATTATTATAACTACGTATTTATACGTTAAATAGCTTGTTAGAGAGCGGTCCTTGAAATTAAGATCACAAAACTTTCTGTATGAATTGTATTTTTGTAATGTCAAATGATGTAGAAAAATATCTTAAAAGAGCATATGACCGGTTTAATGCAAATTGCCTTTTACATGTATCTATATACTAAAAGTGTCGTGACATTGTAGAGAAACGAAACTAGCATGTAGCTGCCTTCAAAACGTTCCGAATGAAATAAAATAACGAATAAAAACCATATAAATGTTTTTTTTTCACTCTTCACTGCACCGGATGGTAAGCGCAGTGCCGACTATTTAAAGTATTAAGTAGCGAGAAGCAATGTATCCCACGATACTTAATACAATCATGCCAGCCTGCTTCTTCACACTACGCAATGGGGCAAGAAAGTGAAGAAGCGGTTGAGGGTCTAGAGTCAGAGTACTCAGAAGGCCTATGCTATCACCAGCAAAAGTGTGACTATCTCTTACAAAATGCTCTCGCAACTTTTATTTCTTACTAACTAATGTAAATTTTACGCGGGCTTTATTACCAAAATACCACCAAATGCCGCAATAAAAAACACAACTTTATTCAAAATCAATCGATACACCGTTAATATAACCCACTGGCCTCTAAACGTGATTCTGAACCATTAAAAACTGTACAAAAATATTAATCTTGCATCGATATCAATTGGCGGCTCGCGGCTAACTCCGATTTAGTTAGGGTTGTCATATATTGAAAGCCTCCGTGGCACAGCGAGCGAGTAGTCGGCTGTGAAACGAGAGGCCGTGGGTTCGATTCCCGCACTGAGATTAATGTTAGTGTCACAGACATTTTTTTACTTCGTGTCTGGGTTTTGTGGGACCGTAGTCCCCCGTAGCTCTTGATACCCACGATACAGGTTTTAGCTAGTGTGGGGTCCGAACTGGGTGTGACTGTTGAGTATATTTATTTATTTAATTTATGAGTCATATTTTTGTTAAAAAATAAATATATTAATTAACAGCTTAGTTGGAAGTGGTGCGGACTGCCGAGACGAAAGTCGAAGTTCGAAACCAGCCCTATAGCCCAGCGGGTAATCCTGTGAAGTTTGGAAGCGATTGGATAACCAGAAATATTTTTTTGGCTTTTTCGTAATTTTGTGTCATATTTAAAAAAAAATCATTCTAAATTAGAATTTTACTATTTTTCTAAAATTTTTGAACATTCACAATTAAAAGTGAAATCAGGGGCATTGCTAATATGCTATAATCAATGAACTACATAACAAGGCATTCTAACTATTTGCCAACGCCCGCCACACCTATACATATTAAAAATTATTTAAAACATCATACCAACCCTATTCACGGTCAATTTGACACACAGAGCATTGTGTACGATTCGCTCCATTTGACGAGGCTGAGCGGATCCGTGACCCTGGGACCATCGGTAAGATCATCAGGATCGTCAAGAAACAGGGAGTGGTTTGAAATAGGCTACCATATTTTAATGAAAATATAAATCACTGAGGGATTTCTCTGGTTGGGGTTTCTCTGGTGGATAGAGTTCGAAATGAAGTCATCCGCCAGAGAACCAAAGTCATAGATATTGCTCGCAAAATTAGCACGCTAAAGTGGAAGTGGGCTGGTCACGTCTGCAGACGGACAGATGGCCGATGGAGCAGACATGTGTTGGAGTGGAGACCACGTTTAGGCAAACGTAGTGTGGGACGCCCTGCTGCACGATGGACCGACGACTTGAAGAAGGTGGCGGGTAGCGGGTGGATGCGGGCTACCCAAGACCGGGATGGTTGGCGTTCACTTGGGGAGGCCTACGTCCAACAGTGGACGGCAGCAGGCTGAGTATATATAAATCACTGCCTCGGTGGCGCAATTGTAATTGCGCATGCGTTACAACTGCTGCGCTGAGGTCTCGGGTTCGATCCCCGGGTCGGGTAAAGTAATATTGGGTTTTTCTATCTAGAAATTCCTCAGTATTACCCCGGAGTCTGGAATATGTGCCCGGTATGGCGATAGGCTCTCTATTGGGTTTTTCTATCACGAAATACTAAATATCACCAATTGTGTCCGGTATGGGGATAGACTCGCCCCCTGTCACATCATGGGACGGTAATAAGCTCGGCTATATGTTGGTGTACTGGTTAAACCTCTCTACCCCTTCGGGGATTACAGGCGAGAGTGTATATGTATGTACCTTCACGGCGCGAGTGAGTATCCGACTGTAATGATTACCGCGAGTGCGATCCCCGCGATCCATAAATATTTGACTCACTGACGTGTGAGCTTACTGATGCGTGTCGACTGATTTCGAAGGTCCAAAGGCTCCAAAGATAGGAAGGAATGGTCTGCCATTCGGCAAAGCGCGTGTCTGTTTGGAATTTATAAGGCGTTTGTAAGGTGACGTAATGAGTATAGCATGTCGGGGGTCTGACATCCAATAGAAACATAAAGCTACAATCGTAATACATACACTCAATTCCAGACTCCGGGCTGATACTGAGTATTTCTAAAAAGAAAAACCCAATATCATTTTACACGAGGCGGGATCGAACCCGAGACCTCAGCACAGCAGTGGTAAGGCATGCGCAATTACAACTGCGCCACGGAGACAGTCATGTTATAAACAATAACTACTGCGGTCAGCGCACAATGGAAGGATACCACTATGTAAACCTTCAATGCCAACTGCTCTTAAGATTGTATTCCATTGACATATAGGCAAGTAACTCTAGCAGTGTTCGAATAGAGCAACGCTAGAGTTTCTTGCCATTTCTTCTCTAGTAAAACTGCATTTCGAATTAGCGATAGAGTAAAAAAAAAGACTGAATCTAAATAATGTATAGCATCTCATGGATTCTATAAATATTTGATTTTGATTTTTATAGTTGGTTTGGTCTAGATTTGAATCAAGTGGTAGCTTACATAGGCTGAGTAACGGAAACCACTTTTTGTATGGGACAGTTAGCATTAAAATCGAACCGCTATGTACCTTAAACAAAATTTACCTCTTACAAAGCATTAAGTCCGGATTGCCCAGCAAATCAAAAGCCGCAAATGGAGTTAGATAGGCCACACCCTCCGAAGGGATCCAAACCACATCCCGAGGCAAACACTTGACTGCATTTTTTCGGCATCTTCAACCATTGTCATATTTCCGGCAATTTACGCAAAGCTTTAACGAATTAGATACCTCAACCTTCCTCATGAATCACTCCTTCTATTTAGGAAAACCGTATGAAAATCCGTTCAGTAGTTTTTGTGTTTATCGCGTTCATACAGACGCGGCGAGAGACTATGTTTTAACAATTCGTCGGAATCTTTTTTTTTATGTATGTTACCCGAATACTCGAAGACGCCTGGACCGATTCGAGAAATTCTTTTTTTGTTTAAAAGGGTATACTTCCCAGGTGGTCCCATTGGCACCAAGTCAGGATCTGATTATGGGATCTCAGAAAAAGAAAAAAGAAGGAAACCCCCAAATCTTATAGAGGCGCATAATTTGTTTTTCATTGAAGTCGGTGTCCTTTTTATCAATTAAAAAAACTTTTACTTATATAATATGTAGGTATGGTCATAGAAAAAACATAAACACAATCATTAATGCGACTATAGCATCACATTGCTGTGTAACGCACCTAACCTCAGGACGCAGGTAAGCAGTAGACGATACAAAACCGCATAAACGCGCGGCTGCCACATAATCGTCTTTAGATACCAGAGACGAGTACTATCTATATTATACATAAATAATTTACATTTATAGTACCTGTTTGCTTTTTAAATATGACTGGACCTTACGAGTGTTTGAAATCTGAATATCGAATGTTGTTATAATGTGAGACGGTGAAAGGGTAGGGAAACTACGGGCTTTGTGCTTTGACTCTGTCTTTTCAATTTTTGCGCCGATTTGAGACATAGATATAGTATATACAACTAATTTGAGAAAACTAACGACAGACAAGGCTGAATGGCAGTTAGCCTTTGCATTTTCATTTTTTTTTTAAATGAAAAATTGTAGGATGGAAATATAATGCCAGTTTTGGTGGGAAGGTTAAAAAATGACGCCCCTTTATATTATTCTCTTAAACTTGTGTTTCTTAGAATGTTAATGTGCAACTTGCCTTAAGTGTTAATGCCCCAACAATCGTATCCAAAGACAGCGTATCAGCTTTTATGTATCCCCACATACAGAATAAATGAAGGTAATTCTGCTGCAGTACTCAAGCTATGTAATCAATATAACTATAATAATAAATAATACTAGCCCTGTATTAAACATTGTCCCACTGCTGGGCACGGGCCTCCTCTATGACCGAGAGAGGTTAGTTAGTCCACCACGCGGGCCTAATGCGAGTCGGTAGATATAACTATCTTGCGAAAACAAATGGTCTTGAAATCACACACATCTAGGTATAAAAAACAGGAGGGCTACTCTTGACACTCGATTCCAATTTAAAATTTGGATTTGGTTCGAAAACTGTACAATTGGGACTCTTGAACGCAACGCCACCGCACGAATTAATTGAATACGGCGGAATCTTTAGTAACTAAAATGAATAGAGTATTTACAATCGCTAGTTCGTAAATATTCTATTTCATTTAGTTGCGTGAATTAAGAGTTACAATATCTTTTAGATTGGAATTGCAACTGTATCGAGTTCGAGATTGGAATGGATTTCAAGAGTAGGCCTACAGGTCTGTTATTATTATGCACCACATTATCCACGTCATTGCCATGTTAGTTACTATCAATTGCGTATTTTCCTTGTGAATGATCTAAAATTAACAGTCGATATAATAATATTCAAATTCGCTGTATAACTAAATATTATAAATTTAAACGCTGTGGTCCCCTATAATTGAGTCGTGTAGAACCAAAGGTGAAGTAAAATAAACTAATATTTTGGCAATTAACAAAAACGGATAACTTTTGTTTAACAATTTTGCTGAATTATTTATTTTAATCTTAGGAGATATTTAATTTAACAACAACAACAATGATAAAAAATTAAGCTTAACGGTGCAAAATGTTATTAAATTTTCTAGATTGCAGAGTTTGAACCCAACCAAGGTAAGACGGCCACCTTTGCGACTGTACTGCAGCCAAGTTTGTCATTTTTATTGTTATTGACTTCATGATAAATAAGATAGTTGACTTGACAAATTCGGAGCTGATACTGCGTATTTTGTGATAGGAATTTTCTAAATGGACGCCTTTGCTACAGTACTCCTGCCAAGGTTGCCATTTTTGACTGTCCCTGACTTCATGAGAAAGGATAGTTGACTTGACAGACGATTCTGATTGGTTAATAGTGAAAGATTGCCGACTTTGGCTATAAAGCAACTTTTGTTTTGTGTTTAAGGGTTTCCAGCTGTCTTTAATTATAAAACATTGCAATTTTCATTTTTGTCTAACTACACACACTCACGCCTGTAATCCTCAAAGGGGTAGGCAGAGGTGTAACTAGTACACCCACTTTTCGCCAAATTTCGGTCCCATGATGTGATAGGGGGCGAGCCTATCGCCATACCGGGCACAGATTTCAGACTTAATACTGCGAATTTCTAGATAGAAAAACAACCCAACCAAACATCACTTTACCCGACCCGGTGATCGAACCCGAGACCTCAGCATAGCAGTCGTAAACGCATGCGCAATTACAACTGCGCCACCGAGGCAGTTGGTTCTATACGTCTCATATGTTTCTAGATAATGAAAATGTATACATCTGCACAGTCGCTAACTCTGTGCACGGTTTATTGAACGAAACGCACTATGTATGCAATTTCATTCATTCAATGCAAATGTATGTAGGCTACGAGGAACTGATAAAATTATTTGATACGGCATCCTAGAATGTGGCTCAATGAAAATAGGATTCATATTCCATAGTTTGATGTGCTACGGGATTCTACTATGGGGTGGTGCTGCTGACATCAATATCATCTTTACTCTCCAAAAGCGAGCTATAAGATCTATCTACTCGCTAAGTTCTAGGAGTTCTTTGAGAGAAAAATTCAAAGAAATTAATATAATGACAGTAGCATCACAATTTATATTCGCTAATTTAATGTATGTCCATAAGAATATACAACAATTTCCTAAAATTAGTGATGTCCATAGTGTAAATACTAGAAATAAAAATAACCTTGTTAGTTATAAAACAAAATCGGCAACTCTTTCAAGGGTCTTTGTATACGCTTTTACAATAAGGTTCCCAATCATATTAAAGAACTAAATTTTAAAGCTACTATTAAGCGAAAACTAAGTAATAAAGCCTATTACAAAATTTCGGAATATTTAGATGACCGAAAGGCTTGGGCATAAGTTATCCTATTACTTAGAAGCGTAGCCATAAAATTATTATTGGGAACTTTAGGTACATATATATATAGTAATGCCAATATATTTATTTCTTTAACATTGCGAACTTATATGCCTTACATGACTTTACTTGATATTTTGTGTCTAGTATTTCAATTGTTGTATTCAGTCTGGGTATGTCATGCTCGCTAAAGTGTATGTGCTTGCTGCGGCGCCATGTGCCAGGTCGGTCTCTTCCCTGTAACATGGTTGAGGAGGCCGATGGCTGACACATGCGTCACTACTCGTGATCGGGTGCGGCTCGTGTGGACTGGTCTGCTCAGACTGTTTCAGTAAGGACCGACTGCTTTAAGAAATCGAGATTTTTATCACTATCACGACGGTCATGTGTGGCACTAGGTCTTGTAATGAGTTCTATTTCACAATATTTCAATAAGGCAACTTAATACACATTGAGCTGCTCTAATCTAAGGTAATTAAACTTAAATCGTATATATTATATGACCTATGATTATAATTATATGACCAAATATTGTTAACCGGTGTGAAAAGAGCAACGCTATAGTTTCTTGCCCGTTCTTCTCTAGCGAGACTGCATTCCGAACTGGCGGTAGAGTGAAAAAATTGACTGAATCTAAATCATGTATAACATTTTATGGATTCAATAAATATTTGATTTTGATTTTTGATTTTTAGGTTAGATTTCTTTGCTTAATTTTATATTATTTGAAGTCCGATACATCTGAGCAGTTTTGTAAAAAAAATGTTGCTAATAGATTTTATGTAATATAATAAAAATATCCTATCAACTACAATCACGACTACCACTTCTCTAGTTTTCTGCAAGACAGTGGCATTTTAAGCAGACTATGCTGTACGGTGTGGTGCTTTCACTTTTTTTTTATGAATCTTAAGCCCTGTCCCATCCGCTGATTGAACAGAATCCAGAAAGACAGTGTGTGCAATTACGGTAAATAAAAAATCAGTCCGGCCCGTGACCATAAAGGCTAAGCTTTCGAAACGTCGGGATTAAAGTTTAGTAAACTGCGATAGAACCCGTAAAATTAGTTTCATTTTAATTACGGTAAAGTTCGGAAGTGTTGGAAAGTTGGTAGGATATGATGCAGATTTTTATTATGCGGATTTAACAATTTCCGGGAACATTTCACAATTAAACAGGATATAAACAATCCACAGCGATAACATGTGACATACTCACCAAAGATATAAAGTAAATGCATGACAATTTACTTCCCATCTTACAAACTTTGTCTTAAATTAATTTGTTTAAAAATATTATGGTGCTGTGGTGGCTGCTGGTATTTTCATATTCGCCAGCGACCACCGTACACAGGGTGTAAAACCTGCCATAGTGGCACACGCAAGTGTGTCGCGTTCCGGGATCAGCCAGTGTACATCCGGTTTTTCTCGGGGGTCTAGAGTTGGAGTACAATGTTCGGCCATTTTGCGGCCTTCTGAGTACTCTGACAATAGACCCTCGACCGCTTCTTCACCTTCTTGCCCATGGCGTAGTGTGAAGAAGCAGGCCGGCATGATTGTGTTGAGTAGCAGGGGATAGATCGTCTCGCACGACTCGATAGTCTAATTGGACCGCACTGCGCTTACCATCAGGTGCAGTGCGGTCACTTTGCCGTGCAAGGATAAAAAAAATAAAAAAAAATTATGTCACACGTAAAATGGGAGGGGGTCGACGAACTGTGACAAAGGGTGGGAGGGGTGCTTATTTTCGTGGCCCTAACGTGAAATTAGTGCTTTGATAGTAATCAATTAAACACTATTCGGCAAAGGGCCCCGAATTTACCCTTAACCTATGTAACTGAATTTTAAACATAATTTTATAAATAAAGTAAATGGAAAATAAAAGTGTGTTTATAGAAAAAAAAACTATTTACAGCGAAGATACATTTTAAATCTGTTTCCGAGATAAGTGCAATGTCAATAATATGCGTCATCACATAGCTTGTCGCATCAAATTCATAATAAAATGATTCATTATAAACAAAGAGTATGTTCATGAAATCTGAGAGATAATCAGCACAATACGATCTATAACGCATATCTCAACTACTGGCGCCCGTATGCAATCCTACTAATATTATAAATGCGAATGTTTGGATGGATGGATGTTTGTTACTCAATCACGCTACAACGGCTGGACGGATCTGGTTGAAATTTGGCACAGAGATAGATTATAGTTTGGAATAGCACATAGGCCACTTTTTATCCTGGAAAAATGCACGATTCCTATGGGATAGCAAAATATAGAAAGGTGTAATAGCTTAAAATGCCTCCATGGATTGTATACGTTTTCTTCCAAAAATAACCTCCACGCAGGCGGAGCCGCGGGCATCGTCTAGTAAGACATAAAGCAATTCGTTGTGGTCATAGAAGGTGTTCCAAGAAATCATTGTGAAGACTACTGACTCATCGCTAAAAAACATATATATGTTAAACAGCTTACGCTGTACGCCTGCTATGCTAAGGTCTCGAGTTCGATCTCCAGGTAAAGTGATATTGGGTTTTTCTTTCACGAACTGTATCCGGTACGGTGGAAGGTTCGCGATCACACCATGGGACGGTAATGAGCTCTGCGAAATGTGGGTGTTGATACACTCATGCCTACTCCTTAGGGGATTACAGGCGTGAGTGTGTATGTATAGATTTTAAACATGGCTTCATTGCGAAACTATGTGTCAATAGAATATCTGTAAGTGCTCAAACAATGCACTAAAAATCTACCAATACCAATTTTTAATACAAATTGTCAGGAAATCTACTAAGCCTGCTGGTGGTAGGATATTCATATTCGCCCGGATAGCAACCAACGTACACAAGGGTATAAAACACGCCATAGTGGCACACGTAAGTGTGCCACGTTCCGAGGTCAGCGTACATTCGGATTTTTGTCAGGGATCTAGTTGGGGTACGATGTTTGGCCGTTTCGCGGCCTTCTGAGTACTCTGACACTAGACCATCGACCGCTTCTTTACCTCCCTGCCCATGGGTTAATGTGAAGAAGCAGGCCGGCATGATTGTGTTGAGTAGCGGGGGATAAATTGTCTCTCGCTACTCTATACTCTAATTGGATGGCACTGCGCTTACCATCAGGTGGAGTGTGGTCAATTTGCCGTGCCAGTATAAAAAAGAAACACCTGAGTCGACATATGAAGCTTCCTGGCTGATAAGGAGCTGGATAAAAGTGAGAACGCGGGCATTCTGTCTTTGTGATACTCCTCTACCAATAAACATCTTTATGCAGAACATAGTATTCATTGATTAATTGAGAAGCACACCTCAGACTATTTGCTAACAATACTCCATCCATGGAGGCATCTTTATATTACATCTTGAGTAATCAACATACAAACTTTACATTTATAATATTAGTAGGATTTGCCACATCCGACCATTCGTATTCGAACAAGGTAGTTAGTTAGCACTGGTTGGTTATCTGCTAGTCCTTCCTGCCTTTATGCCAACACAATGGGACGGTTAGGCGGCATTGCTCTATTGTGAAACAGTACGCATCGCATCTTATGACGTGTGTCTGCTGGGCTTCGAGTATATTACTGCTATGCTACCAGACCAGTGGTCTAAATTCCATTATAAATTTTTGTCTGGAACGTCAAAGTGAGCACGCTGCACCTGACGGTAGAGATGCCACGTGTTAAACTGCCACGAGTCAATTAAGTTCCAAACACTTACGTGAAACACTCCATTCAATTGCCTACCCTCCCCCAAGCTCACACCTAGACAACAAACTGGAATGAAGCCATATTGTAAACAAAGTGTTTAAGCCGATTTAAATGAATATCGACTACATAATATTGTATTAATCAATTACTATTTCAATACATACTATGGGCTTTATTACAAAACTTATACTAATTTAGTCCTAGCCTAATTCCACAAAGATCAATAAATAACGTTACCTTAAACGTATTATCGAAAAAAAAATATAAAACCGAACAACAATAACTAAGTTAGCAGTAATTGAAATCTAGTGGAAGTTGTCGAATTACAGAAAAAGGATGCATGATGAGTCGTGACGTCACCTGCCAGAATGACCATTACGGTGCCGTCGTGCGAGGGAGACAGATGTTCCCACTACGTATCCATTTTTGCTTTTACCAATATTTAATTGAATTGTGACCTCATTTCAGGGACCTCACTTGAATCAACTTTGATTCTGTTTTTGTAAAAGTGTATTTTTGGTATTATTTTCGGTTGCATATCAAATAATTTACAAAATTCGACAAAAACAATTGCTGTATTAAACCTGTTTAAGTTTAGTGTTTACTTAACTAACAGTAAACCTTAGTTAATTTAAATAAAAAAAATTGAGATCACAAAAATAAAATAAGAAAGTAAGAAGCAACAAACCACGATGGTTATAGCCCAAAACTGCTACTGTAAATTCTAAAGCATTCATGGCCATTGAATTATCACCTAACATCGTACGCGTTAATGATAAACGATATCAGATTATGCAAAATATTCCAAACGCCAGAATTGATTAATGATTTTGCATTAATATTAATTGATAATATGCATGTGTGTGAATCTATCATATGATTTATTACAAAACACGGTGAAAGCATATTGATAAATTAAGCTATATAATATTCTTGACAGCCTCCGTGGCTCAGTGGATGAGTAACCGGCTTGGAAACGTGAGACCGCGGGTTCGTTCAAAAGTTATCCATAATTATTTTTTTTAGTGCCTCGATAGGTAGACGAGCAGACAGGCCACCTGATGGTAACTAGTCACCGCCGCCCATAAACTTCTGCAATGCCAGAGCACAGCAAAGCCGCTGCCTACAGTTTTTTGTTTCGGGTCTTACCATAAGAGCTCAGTATATGAATTACATAATGAGTTCAAATATGAATTCATTCTATCGTCATTCTCGCGTCCGGCGATGGACCTAATGTCTTTCAACGATCATAATACATTTGCAGGGTCATTTAGCCAGGATAAAACATTACTGGCGACGCTAACATATACTATAATCCATAGGGAAACTTCTATAATTTAAGTGTTGGCAGGTCATTGATCCTCACATACCGTCCACACCTTTCCCCAAGGGCATAATATTTTACTTACAACATTCATAAAATATTAGCTCGTCTAAATAGTGTAGGTATTCATAAATGTTAATGTACGTACTTATGTAGTAGTGAATAAATTTAGCTGTAGCGAAACAGGAGGCCGTGGGTTCGATTCCCGCACTGAGACAAATGTGTGACAGATGTCACACATGTGACAGTGTTTGTTTCTCTGGATGTTGTGGGATCGTAGTTCCTCGTCTAGTTACCCACGATACAGGTCCCACCTAGTGTGGGGTCAGGACTATGTGTGTGACAGTTGGGTATATCTATTTATTGTTATAGGTGGGGTATAAGAGCGGTGCCTAATGCTAATTATTACCGACCTTGAAAACCCATAATACCAGCAAATGCGTGTGTGTTAAGGATAATGGGGATACGAGATTATCCCTCATACAATCGCCACAAATTTGTGTCTTTGCCGCGCCATCAAGCTGTGGAACAGTTTACCAGCTACCATGTTCCTTCCTTCCTATGATCCTGGCTCCTTTAGGCGTAGTGTGCTGTGTTACTACTCAGTAGGTATGAGTGTGTTTTTTCATCCTAGAACGGCAAAGTGACCACACCTCACCTGACTGTAAGCGCAGTGCCGTCCAATTAGAGTGTCGAGTAGCGAGAGACAATCTATTCCCCGCTACTTACACAATCGGCATGATTCTTCACACTACGCCATCGGCAAGAAGGTGAAGAAGCGGTCGAGGGTCTAGTGTCGTACTCAGAAGGCCGCAACACGGCCAGACATCGTACCCCAACTCTAGACCCCGACAAAAACCGGATGTACACTGGCTGACCCCGGAAAGCGACACATGAGCCATTACAGCGGATTTTATACCCTGTGTATGGTGGTCGCTATCCAGGCGGATCTGAATATCCTACCACTAGCAACTAATGTGTACACAACACATAAGTAATTGTGGTGCAGTCAAACGTAACGTATTTTGTTACAGTTTTGTATCGTAGAATACCCACTACACACGTTATCTACACAGATAACTTATCGTGGAATAATTATTCTTTATCAGTCAAAGCCAACTCGTGGGCGTGGTGTGAAATTGATGTTATTTCTTAAATTACGGGTCAGGGGCTAGACAGTTATTATAATTAGATAGTTAATTGGATTTAAATTTATCAAAATTACTCTGCCTCGGTGGCGCAGTTGTAATTGCGCAAGCGGTAACAACTGCTATGCTGAGGTATCGGGTTCGATCCCCGGGTCGGGAAAATAATTATTAAAATGCTCAGTATCAGCCCGGTGTCCGGAATTTTGCCCGGTATGGCGATAGGCGCACAACCTACCACAATATAGAACGGTAATAAGCTCGGCGAAATGTGTGTACTGGTTACACCTCTGCCTACCCCTTCGGGGATTACAGGCGTGAGTATATGTATTTGTTTATCTAAATATAAGGAAAATATGTTTATTGGACTGAGAGGGAAAGGCACTTGAAATTATGTTAGGGTCACCAATCATACTGTTGTTATAATGGTTTCTTATGTTTACGCAAATATTACACATTGAAAGGAAACTACATAATTCTGAAGTCTACAGTTGCTGAACCTTCAGAAGAAAGCTCCTACATTATCTTCCATTTGAAACACCACAGACCCTTGCCAAAGAACACCGATTCCTACCTAGGTTAATCCAATGTATCAATGGGTTAAAAAAGTATAATGAACTGCGATAAAATCCGTAAAACTAGTTTTATTTCAACATAATGTTGTTTCTTGGCATAACTTGCTTCATCTCCGACGTAGGAAACAACGGCGAGTCCAAAGAACTCAGTCCGAGTTTGGACTCTCGACACACTAATATAAAAATGATATCAATATTATATCAAGATGGCTCATGGCCTCTGTTACTATCTCAAGGGACTTGACGGCTCAATGAAGGTATTTTAGTAGACACATTCGAGCTTAGCCATCGCCTAATATTACGTTTTTTGGTAAGAGCACCACAAGCACCAGACGCAATGTTAGGTGAAGCTGTAAAAGCAACTACAAGCTAACAGCACAAATGCATAAACAAAAAAAACTTGCTTTTTGAGGTGTATAAATTAAAAAATCCTGTTCTTTGGAAAGTTGAGAATGGCTGGACAGATTTGACAGTATTATTAAATGTTAGGTTTAAGGGAAAGAAAAATTGGAAATGTTGCCTGAAAAATTAACTAATAGTGCCTTGTTCTGTGGGTTTCCAGTCTCCTATTTAACCGTCAAATGTTATCATATAAAGCTACAGTCAAAAGTTGGTTTAAAAAACTTCTACAATTTCACTGAGGTCAATGAAATGCCCAATGGCCCAAGTCCACATAGAAGCCTGGGCAAAACAACACTGACAGTTCGAGTTTGCATCAAGATTATAATACTAAAATTTTGGTATTTTTTTATCCTAGCACAGCAAATGACCACACTGCACTTACTGACAAGCACAGTTAGAGAATCAAGTAGCAAGAGACCACTATATCTGACTACTCAACACTATCATGGCAGCCTGCAACTTCTTTCTATAATAAAGTCATTATGAATGTGCACAAATCTTACTGCATTATTACATTTCCAAGAAACAACTGATTTTATAGTCTTGGAAGATAAGCTGATATTGTTGATAAACAGGTTCATTATAAAGATGATTAATAAATTATTTCTCTTCTACATCATTGTGATTATAATCTGTCTACCTCATTGTGGGTAATGGTGTGAGGTTTTAATATACATAACAATGTTGATCCTGTGATGTTGTGACTCAAATTGGCAGCACTCCCACCAGATTAGATATATATCTAACTTTTATTTTAATGCTTTTAATTTTTTATATATGTTTATGATTGCAGCTTTTTGATTAAAGCAACAAAAATGTTGTTTAAACAACAAACTATTGAATCAGTTTTTATGTATAGAACAATTAAAATGTGAACAATAATATCAGTCACCTAAGTAGTCAATGATACAAGAGGCAGTGGGTTGGATTCCTGCACCGAGACTAATGTTTAATGATTTAATTTTAATAATTTAAAAGTAGTCATGATTGACTACTTTTAAAGATTTTCTTGTAAATCAAGGCACTATGGGCGAAAGACCATAGCCTGAAGCTGTGTTTTAAAAAAATGGGAAAGCCTTTGTTATAGGGCCATATGAGAATTAACATTTTATGTCTCAGGGTTTTATGCTGGCGACTAGAGTGATACTTGTTAATTTGATAATTCATAAAGATGGACAACAATTCTTATATGACAATAAATCTTACAGATATTATTATACAAAAAAAAATTGTGCATATAAAAAGCACAACATTGTATGAATGTGGAAGAGGCGAAAGAAGTGTGTCAGAATCCAAGCTTGTGGCATTTAGTAGTCTCTGGCAACCCCCAAGGAATACAGGGATGTATATGTAAAATATGTATATAATCGTTCCTCCGCAAAGACCATTGAAACAAGAAGAAGTCAAAATATGTATAAAAGAACGTAGAAATTAAAAAATACGTCGCAACTCCTAAAATACCTTGAATTTTACAATTTTTGTTTTCAATGTAACGCCAAATTAGTGAACGTTTTAAATCATTTACAATATGCCCATCAGACAAATGTCACCATGACATTCGAACTTAGGCCAAAACTAGTTCAAGTAAATTCTCGGAAAATATTTTTTCCTCAACCAACCATCGGCCACGACTGAGAAATTTTATTCGCCAAAACAATGGTGCCATTATGCCGAAATAGCACCAAGCAAATCTACTTTCACCATCTCATCGACCGCAATGAGATGCTTATCGAAATATCGTAATTTTTGCGTACGAAAAAAAAACGGCCCAAAATTACTTGAATTTTGCATGCGTATTTATGTGATAAAATCGCTTACCTTGGACAAATACGCGCTGCAGGTCACTTTCAAATAGACGAAATCACATATTCAACAGATATTACTGTGATAACGGCACGATAATTACTAAAAAGCGTAAAAATCTTTGTCCCATACTCCGCATTGGACACACACAATATGGACACTGCGTTATGATTGTTCACACTATATTTACCGCTGATGTGTAAAAAATGAACAAACAAACAAGCACATGGAACAATATTTGAGCACTATACACAACTAAATCGTGGGTTCGAAAAATATACTCGCTCGATAGGTTGGCAATCGACACAAAATTCTTTTGGATTGATTGATTGATTTGACGAATCCCGAATCCATTCATGTTGTATATTCGTGGACCGAATGACTTTACGGCGTTCCGTTTTTGGTAAATAATTCTTATATGGAAATTGTCCTTTTAAGTTTTAAATAAGTGTTGAATACATTTTAATATTTTTGATTACGTATTTACATGAATATATATATTAATGTTACCTATGTTATTGTTTGTAACTTTTTAAAGTTAATTCGGAATAATTTTGAATCTAAAGTAACACCAAACTTCACCAAAGTCAAAACCATTTTTGTGCCAGGATGGTGCCAGGTATACATTTTAATACTTTTAGCATGATTCCATTTATGTTTTTGATTCTCTCGAATTGGATTGGAGATAGCCTATAAATATATATTTTTTTCAATTTGCGGTAGATTCTATATTTAAATTAAATAAGATTTAATCAAATTATTATTATTACATGTCAAAATTACATTTAAAACATTGTAAGTGATTTTGATATGCATAGAGACACGGTATCAAGTAGAAAGTATCGATACTGTACTCATGAGTAGTATCGAAAAAAAGTATCGTACTCGTATAAGTATCGAAATGAAAGTATCGACACCTCAAGTATCGACATTTTTCTTAGGGTTTAATCAACTAGAAAGGAGGAGTCTGCCATGTGCTACTATTGTGGTAACTGCCGAAATGACACGGCTCAACACACCCTCGAGGAGTGTCCGTGAACCGGAACTGTCCCGTATGCACCGCAGAAGGCCACCACGGTTTTTGTTGGTACACCGGCGTAGGAAAATTAGTTAGGGCCCGATCTAGTAGTCTCTCGAGGAAACTGGGTCGAAAGGTCGGTGAGCCCGGCATAAGCATCTCTCCTCTCCCGAGGTTGAGAAGGTATCCGTAAGATGGATTTTCCCCGCGGGAAAAAGGGACTAATCAACTACACGTCATGTCATTGTCAGCCAGTGACGTCAGTTTAGCTTATAAACATAGAAAATACGATACGATACCAGTCAAAAAGTACTTATTGAGTACAAATATCGAATACAAAGTATCGAGTACAAAAGTATCGGTATCGAAAGGCAAAGTATCGATACTTTTTTCGTGTCCCTAAATATGCATACTGGTCTCAGAAGCAGTACCAAGTAACTGAGGTGATACTCATTAGTCTACCTGTCTACTGACAGCATATATAAACTGAGCAACCGATCATACGTTGGATCCAAATCTTATTTATATTTCTATGTTCAAATGAAATTTTCGATTCAAAATATCATACTCCAGTTGCCCAAAATTAGAATTAGTTCTTATTGTGGCGAAAAGCCACGTAAATATACTAGTTGCACCTCTGCCTACTCTTTTCAAAATACCGACGTCAGCTCATTTAACATTAGTAAAATTTATTTAGATTAGATTGATTAGATTAGATTGTTAGCGTATCTCGAACATCCATGCTGAAAATATTGAAAACAATAAAACATGGAACGCCATGCTATAAACTGTCAAACTCAAAATCTTGTATTTGTTGTATTTTATAGTTTTACAGGATTTACTTTAAAAAAATAAACTTGAAATCATTTCGATGATTTTTGTTATAAGTCTCAATTTTAGTTTATAAAATAGGTATCAAATAGGATATACACTTTATAATTTAATCAATAGTGAAAATCTGACCTAAAATGTCTGACAATACGACACCAGAAACGAAAAAGGAAGAACAAACTGAATTTAAAAAGCCTGTCCTTATAGGACGCATAGGGAAACTACCCAAAAAAGCTAAAAATGAGCCAGAAAAACCAGCAGAAGAGAAAAAGCCAGAGGACCCTAAGGAAAATGCATCAGATGATAGTTCTAGGATTGCTTTGCCGCCCTCAATTTCAATGAAAGATTACACACCCGTACCTTATAAGGAGCCAAAATGGTCAGGAATGTGTCCAGATGGTAGATATTTCATTACTTAACCTCAGTCACAGACTCTTGGCTTCTAAATGCGTCCAGTTTGCTGTCTTTTCGGATTATCATCTCTCGTCTCTTCCTTTGCGGAATATCTCGATTCCCTTCCTTTCGGTATAGTATTGCCTACCAGTCCTTAATGACTATTCTCAACTTTTCATGGCATTAATGTTGTTATTATGTATTCCCATCCAGTGGTGGACTAAGCCTGTTGGGGGGGTCATACTTCAGACAGACAACTCGATCTTCTATAGATATACTTTGTCTATGTTTGAAATTCGGTTAAATATTTTGGACTCCCAAATATGGGAAATTCTTAAGATTTGGCCATTTTCCCTTCTCTTAATCCAGTACTGATTCCATCTGTGTTTTGACATATGCTTTTTAGATGCCCACATAATTGATTAAACAAAAATAAAAAATTGTGGTAGGATATTAATATGTACACAGGGTGTAAAACCCGCCATAGTGGCACACGGGAGTGTGTCGCAGTCCAGGGTTAGGGTCATCATACTTCCAGTTTTTGTCGGGGTTGGGTCGGAGAGTTGGGGTATGATGTTTGGCCGTTTTGCGGCCTTCTGAATAATCTGACACTAGACTCTTGACCGCTTCTTCACCTTCTTGCCCATGAAGTAGTGTGAAGAAGCAGGCCGGCATGATTGTGTTGAGTAGCTGGGGACAGACTGTCTCTCGCTACACAATACTCTTATTATGGGACCGTAATAAATTAATAGTTTTTGACTTTTCTAGGTTCTGATTATGCACTGGAAGTTTTAAAATCAGGCATGATAGTTGAGAAGACAGATCTGACAAATAAAGCTTACTATGTGTTTGGTAGACTCACCAACTGCGATGTTGTTTTAGCACATCCTACTATATCCAGGCAAGTAAAGTGTTAATAATAAAGTCAGTATAAACACAATATATATATATATTTAAATAGTGGTCCCGGACAGACATTGTCCTATCATAAACCGCCTTCACTGTGGACTGAAAAATAGTTGAAAAATAATAAATTCATATCTTGACAACAGTGCCACCTTTCGGATCTAAAACTATCCTATCTTTTGAGTTGGACCCACCCACACACATACATAAAATTTCATTGAAATCAGTTGAGTGGTTTCAAAGTCTGTAACGGACATAGGCAGAAATAATTTTTGTGTTTTATACAGTGTCATTTCGACATTGGGTTACTAAATGAAACCACCTGTTTGTTGTGACCACTGCTAACACCGTGCAAAATATTTTTCATGAATAATAAATAGTTTCTCCAAAAATCCCGATTTTAAGTTTATGGTTTTTTGTTCACGATGTGAACTCTGTCACAGCTGACGATAAAACCTATAGGGTTAAGAAGGTCAACTCACAAATTGACTCTCAATACTTTCACTGATATTCTTGCAACAATTCATTATGACGTCGAATATGAAATAAGATACGAAAATTACTTCAAGAATGGTACCTACTCCCCAACCAATACATGATAATAATAAATAACATCAAATAAAAAAAAATATTACAGGTAAATGTATGAAAAGGAATTAAGTATTTTGTATGTGCTTGTTGCGTGTAAATAAAGGTATTTATTTCGACAATTATAAACTTCGATTTCGTTAATAAATAATTTTTCCTACCGAAATAGGTACCTACGTCATTTCTAAAGTTACAAGATTTAAATCTATTGGAATCGAATTTTTTTTAGATTCTACATGACATTTATTTTAATTCCAACATAATATTTCGGATCGTCATAATATTATCTAAAATAAGACTACGTAGATATTACCGAACGCCATATGCTTTCTGTACCATCTATTCGCTAGGTAGGTACGCGCGGCGCGGTGCAACAGACTACCGCTGCGCTCCGAGTGTGCATCTCTTGTTAGTGTGCGAGACTCTAATATTCATTATCAATGACTGCGATGTTGCCGCTCCCTAAGACTTCTAGTATGGTAGTAGTGGCAAAAGGGTGTGTAAAAATAAAAATACTTTTTTAATACTTATTTTGTTATTGTAGACGTATGGTTAGAGTAACTTATTGTAAACTGTTGCTTTTGAAATGACTTTTTCGCAGTTAAGTCTTCGGTTACAAAATGACACTGTATATACATACAAGATTAGTTTGTGTATACCATAAAGCCGAAACGCCCGAATTAGATATTTGTATAAAAGATCTGATAAATATATGACATAAGGAAAGCTCACGCGGTGACATGCAAAAATAATGTATCCCGTTTCTTGAACAATGCATGGGCATACGCGCGCCGCGCGCTGCTGTTTGCTTCCCGCCAAATCGCAAAACACTGGTACTATTTACACTGTTTCGTTTATTATCGGAATGCAGCCTAATTGACTACTTCACTACTTCTTGAGCTCGCCTAAAGTGGTACAGGTATTGACCGTCGTCCCGTAAGGTTCACCAGGCGTAGCTTTGGCTCACATTAAACAATGTTCCTGCTCGAGTCGTGCTGCTCTCGGGGTTATTAGACATGTAGTCTAAAATACCTTCTTGCACGGTGGTCGGGATACGCGCTACACCTCGGTCGACCGCGGTCGGAGGATGAAACTAGCCATAATCCCTCAGTCGTTGCGTGGCACTAAGCATCGTTTGCCAAGACATGCGTCCACCAAAATGCTCTTCATAATATCACACTGCCGCGGACCCATTATCACCACAAATTGGGATACTACGCACCAACTCTGTATACTCAACGTTGCTGTAACGAAAAGCCATCGCGAAATCAGCACGCGCGCGGCGACGTCTGTAAAAAATCACGACAAATGCGAATGCGTAGACGCTTCCGGAGTGACTAAATTGATAGATCTAAGTCTAACGCACGCCGCGTGCGGGGTGGCGGTTTTTAGTATACTAAAAATAATGTATAGAGATTGATTATATTGAGCTATCTGATATCCTACAGGGTCAACAGTAAATAACTCAGATAGATACATTTCATCGCTACTATACTTGAACATACTTCATCAGGCATCACGCAGTCCTGCAATACAAAGCCTTCGCTGAAGAAGGTGAGCCTCCCTCCGGCTGGTATCTCTTCGACCTCGGCAGCACCCACGGCACCTTCCTGAACAAGGAGCGGCTGAAGACGAACCACTACACCAGGGTCAGAGTTGGACACCAGATCAAGTTTGGAGCAAGCAGCAGAACTTTTATCATGCTAGTGGGTATATTATGACAGGGATATTTATAATGATTTCTGAAGGTTATATGAATATTATACATTGAAATAAAACTATTTTTACGGATTTTATCATGGTTTATTTTGCTTCTTCAAACTGAGTCTGTCCCGTGACAATGCAAGCTTTCGAAATGTCAGGTTAAAAAAGCAAAATAAACCGCAATAATATCCGTAAAACATGATCTACTGATGATCTGACTGATCTACTATGATCTACTTTCTCTACTCCAACCAGTTTAGTCAAGTTTTATGTTTATCTCTGGACATCCCGTATTAGTGATATGTCTGTAACAATGAGGTGTGCTGTATCTACACCTCAGTAGCATCTACGGCACCTTAAAAAGCAGGGCTTTTATCATACTGGTTAGTATATTGCAGTGTATATAACAGTGATATCTGTAATTAAGTGAGGTGCTGCGTCCACACCTCGGTAGTACCTACAGCACCTTCCAAAAAAGGCAGTTGATCAAGTCCAGAGTCTTTAGATGGACGTAATTGCACTTTGATTACACTGCACCTACCACCTACCACTCCACACGTAAAAATCTTCTGATATTTAAATCTGACTTACAAACTACATTCTTAACCCAGGGTCCAGACTTTGACATCGAGGGTGAATCGGAGCTCAGTGTTACAGAGATTAAGAGAAAGACGCAAGAGTTGAAGTCAGACCGAGATCGAATGATACGCGAGGCGATAGAACAGAGGGAGAAGGATAGACTCGAGGAGGAGAAGAGACGGGAGGAGCAAGGCATTGATTGGGGAATGGGTATGTTGATTTACCGCCTTTTTAATCAATATATATCTGTTATAAAATTAGAAACGGGTCTTAATCGCGCAATATTATAATGGTATAAATACCACAATTATTTCCCGACGTTTCGACCGAGTTGCATCGGCCGTGGTCACGGGCTGACTGCGCGATTAAGACCCGTTTCTAATTTTATAATATGTATTCAAATCGCGAGAGTCTAAAAACATTTAATATATATCTGTAATAGCAATTTATGTCCCAATTTGTTGACATTTATCATGTTAATTTATGTATATTATGTTTATATTATGAGAGAAAGCACTACCCTTTATTGAAGTAAAATTTTATTTATCCTGGCTTGCTGACCACACTGCATCGGATGCTGCAGTGCCGTCCAGTTAGAGTATCAAGTAGAGAGCGACAATCTATCCTTTATTACTCAAGCATTTGCTGTAATTAGTTTATTATTTTCCAATTTTTCATTCATACTCCACTTTGATGACTAAAGGTAGTCACCTAATCACATGAACTCAGGAACAATAGATATTTAAACATTCCCCATATCCTTAGGCGAAGACGCTGTAGAAGAGACAGATCTGTCTGAGAACCCGTATGCAGCCACCACTAATGAGGAGTTGTACCTGGACGATCCGAAGAAAACCCTCCGAGGGTACTTCGAAAGGGAAGGCTTGGAGCTTACATACGATTGTGAGGAGAGGGGCGTAGGACAGTTTATATGCAAGTAGGTATTAGACTATTCTAGAAGAATCGATTATCGATATCGATTACAACTAAATCGATTCTCACATGCTTAAATCGATAATCGATTCTCACATGCTTAAATCGATAATCGATTCTCACATGCTTAAATCGATAATCGATTCTCACATGCTTAAATCGATAATCGATTCTCACATGCTTAAATCGATAATCGATTCTCACATGCTTAAATCGATAATCGATTCTCACATGCTTAAATCGATTCTCACATGCTTAAATCGATAATCGATTCTCACATGCTTAAATCGATTTAGTTGTATTGGCATCTGGCATGGCAGAGACCACTCTGCATTGTTGGTCAGTGCTGTCCTGTGTAAAGTATCTAATAGCGAGATTAGCAACCATCCCTTGCTCCTTGACACAATCATGACAATCTAAATTCTATGAAAGCCGAAGTATTTATGTCTCATTCGCCCATCACTATTTTTTATTTCACATATTTATCTACACTAGACAGATATAGAATAGATATAGAAGGTTTTATATAATAAGCTATTGGACTAATTTTCGAAAATGATTTAAAACTATTATTTATTACATAATAAGCACACTATATTGATATTTCCGGGAAATCTACTGTATTTTTAATAAAAATCAATGTTAAAGTTTAAATCTCCAAAACCGCGGCAAAAACCCTATTTCTGTAATGGCGCTGATCATATGACACGTGTGACGTCACATGCAAGTAGACAAGCTAATAATGATAAGCAAAGCTAAGTTTTATGATAATTGTTTTATCAACAATTATCATAAAACTGCTTCAAAAATAGATCAACAATAAAATGTATCACCCAGAAAACATAAAACGCGAACTAAAATCACTCGAACAAACTATGTTTACTTGCGTGTGACGTCACCAGAGTTGCAACCAATCACAGAGTGTTCACATCACAGATAAAATTTTAAATAAATGTATTTTATTTCGTTTAATTTGCAAAAAATATACATTATTTTGTTTAAAATTAAGTGAAATATGGTTTTTTAAGCTATTGTTTAACAGGATGACCACAATTTGCAGTGTATTTTTTTCAATGTTGTCAAATAGCCTATTGTCTTTGATAAAATGAATGGTAAAAAAGCCTGTTTCCATTGTAACATTTCAACACGTTGTAATTGATTATCTAATCTAACTATCTAATTTAATAATGTATATTGTAATTAAATAGATTGCCAATTCGATGCCTTTTTATAATCAGTATTCGAATAATTCAACAATAATTTAATCACTTACTTCACTTGATCCCACTCGACCCCACTAGATTTCAATCGATCCCACTAGATTCCACTCGATCCCACTTGATTCAACTTGATTCAACTCGATTCCACGCGATCCCAGTCGAATATATATATTGTTATAAACAGGAACTATAATAGATGTTTTAAAAAGAATTTATTGGCCGGCTGGCCAAACTACATATAATTTATTAATAATTTAATATAGCTAACAAAATTAATAAAAATTCGTGCAGAGCTTTCGTACGCTATGTTCGTACGCTAATCGAAATAGTGAGTGGACACGGCCAGCGCCAGCACTGCTCCTTTTATGGGCCGTCGCAGTGTTGCTACTCGCTGTTTTGATTTAGTTGCAACAATATTCTATCTCATTCTCTCGTAGGCTTAGTCCTATAGATACATGTGTGTCTTTGTTTATTGTCAATTTTTGTTTCATCAAGTTCCAAATTACAAAGATTCTAAAGAAGTTTCACTTCAAAAAAATTGTTTCAGGGTAGAACTACCTCTCGACGACGCCCGCGGGAAGCCGGTCATGGCGGAGGCTCTCCATCGAGGCAAGAAGAAGGACGCGGTGGTGGCGTGTGCCCTGGAGGCCTGCAGGATCCTCGACAGGGCCGGACTCTTGAGGCAGGCCAAGCATGGTGAGTATACTAGTGATGGTATACTCCCGTCTATAATTTTTGAAGTGATAACTTCTTATGGGAGGGTAAACCGCTTCGTAACGTAACGCGTTACGGCGCCACTCTGTCTGGCTTCTTTATTAATTTCTATAATCTCTGTGCTATATTTTTTTGAAGTGAAACTTCTTTAGAATCATTGTGATTTGATTTGAGTGGGATCGAGTGGGTAAAATATATTTTATAATCAATTATTATTGAAGTTATTTTTTTTCTATTTAGAAGTACTCGAAATAGGCTCGGGGCGTCTGGAATTGTGCCATTGCACATTATGGGACCGTAATAAATTCTGCAAAAAGTGGTTATACTGATCACACCTCTGTCAACTCCTTCGGGGACTACTGGCGTGAGTGTATATATGTACCTGATCGTGCTCAGTGCCGCCAAGAGTATCAAGTAGCGAGAGACTATACCTGGTGGCAGTGGGTATGTTCACACTAGTCGCGGAGCCAGGATGCTATGTTGATGTTGTGTGCAGAGTCCCGTCGCCGCAAGCAGCGCGACTGGTCTGCGGACGACTACTACGACTCCGACGAGGACTCGTTCCTGGACCGCACGGGCGCCGTGGAGACCAAGCGCAGCGCGCGCATGCGCAAGCACAACACACAACACGACCAACAACCGCTCACATACGACACACTGGTAACTACACATATTTACAGCTAGCGAGAAAAAAAAACAAAAAAATAGAAAAAAATTTACTCTTCTGCTATACTTACGTAATTTGTGAGGGAATATTTTTTTTCTATTTTTAGTATTTTTTATATCAAATAGGAAACAAAAGATGGAAAACGACTCTATAGGTTACGTAATGATATATTTTTTTTCATTCTCTCTTTTTCACATAAAAGAGAAGGCAAAGGTTCTCCACCATGCAGCCTTGTCTGTCGTTATTTTTTCCAAATCTGGGCTAAAATTGAAAGTCTTCTCCTTCTCTGGTTTTAACTTATACAAAAGGCCAAGGCCATGTCTGTAGTTTTTATCTATTTAAAAGGGGGGAAGCCAGGTCCGATTTTTCCATTCTAAAGGCCGAAGCCATGTCTGAAATAGTCACAATTCAAAAGGCCAAAGCCATGTCTGAAATAATTAATTCACTTAATATTCACAAATAAAATGTCACATCACGTCTTTAACTTGAACAAATGTCTTTAACGGTGAAGGAAAACATCGTGAGGAAACCTGCATACCTGAGAATTCTCATAAGAATTTCGAAGGTATTTGAAGTCTACCAACCCGCATTAGGCGTGCGTGGTGGACTAAGGCCTAACCCCTCTCATTAGTAGAAGAGTCCCGTGCCCAGCAGTGGGACAATGTTTAATACAGGGCTAGTATTTATGTGGAGAGGATGCGATAGGCTATCTTCAACAAATTCGGGTAACTCTTATATTTATAGTATGTTGGAGAAAAGTCCAAATGTTTTACAATAATAATTTTACAATCCTAGACTCCGGGCTGATACTGAGTATTTCGTGATAGAAAATCCAATGTCACTTTACCCGGCCCGGGAATCTAACCGGCGACCTCAACACAGTCGTACCGGTACGCAAGTTCAACTAGGCCATCGAAGCAGTCTTTTTTATACATGTCGGGTCGGCGGGTCATCAGGCCGAGGTTGTGAGAGGGCTTACACGTCCATCTCCGATCTCCAGATATAGTCAGGATGCATAGCGTATGATAGTTCGGTAGAAAAACACGATTAACCCTTCAGAGTTAAATAAACTACTGCCAGTTCGGTAGATGCCAGTACATGCAGTTATCCATGGGGAAGAACCTGGCAAGAAACCCCATGGTTGCTCTTTTAAACACATCACAGTTTACGTTACAATATTCGAAACACAATAACACTTCTACATCACGTTAACTTTATACTTTAACAGTATTTCGGCATTACGACCTACAAGTTACTGTTTCAATGATTATTCGTGAAGGCCTCGCCAAAGACTAGGTGCTCGTTTATATTGTTAATTTCGTTGTGTCCCACCTGTGAGTGAGATCACCTGATAAACAACTCGAAACTACCTTCAAAATAGCAAAACAAGTGACGGTACCCACAGTTTACAATAATTAAAGTTATTTGCAAGTTCAATTCAGTATTCATGACGATCCGACATATATATATATATAAATTTTTCCTCCAGCTCAAACAAATATCAGAGTTGGAATCGAAGATATCTGCCGAAGAAAAGACGTTGGAGGGTCTACGTGCGGGGAGCAAGGCTCCCGAGGGCGGGGAGGTGGACGAACTGGACGCGTACATGACGTCACTCAGTCACGGGACTATGGCGCAGAAGGCAGAAATATCCAGGACTAAGGTGAGGTCTCCCTCTTTTACACCGACTTTCAAAAATAGGATAATGGCCTAATTACCAAACTTCGTAACTCTTTTTCGGAAAAAGGATAAATTTTGTGTTTATTCTAAGATGTTATCAATTCAATTCGATTCTAATAGAAAATGGATTCATGTATTTTAATTATACAGTAATAGTCTATTTGTAAGAAATAAATATAGGAGTTACGAAGTTTGATACTTAGGCCATCAATATGTAATTTTGATCTTCTGATATTGTGGTACTGCTGGGCTGTATTGGTGAGAGGGTTTAGATAATCTCACCACACAGGCCTAATGCGGGTTGGTAGATTTCAATCAAAGGATGACTATTATATAGCTAATTCTAATTATTATCAGAGATAATTTCGCTGGTGGTAGGATATTCATATCCGCCCGGATAGCGGTGTACGGTGGTGTACACAGGGTGTAAGACCCGTCATAGTGGCACACGCAAGTGTGTCGCTTTCCGGGGTCAGCCAGTGTACATCCGGTTTTTGTCGGGGGTCTAGAGTTGGGGTACGATGTTTGTCCGTATTGCGGCCTTCTGAGTACTCTGACACTAGACCCTCGATTGCTTCTTCACCTTTTTGCCCCATGACGTAGTGTGAAGAAGCAGGCCAACATGATTGTGTTGAATAGCGGGGGATAGATTGTCTCTCGTTATTCGATACTCTAATTGGACGGCACTGTGCTTACCATCAGGTACAGTGTGCTCACTATGCCGTGCCAGGATAAAAAAAAAATTACCTTTTTAAGAATAACCTGAATCGATTCAATACCTCGTTCTTAACAAACTACTTTCATGTTGTATACTCAACAGATGACCATCCAGAAGTTAAAATCAGAGTTAAGTAAAACGCAACGCCTGGCAGAACTAGCAAGGCCTGCTCATTTACCACCGCTGATCAAGAAGGATGACAAGAAAATGGCTGTGAAAATGGGACAGAATTCAGTGCTGTATGGCAAGAGGTGACAAGCTATTCAAATCAAAAATTAATTGAACCCATGAAATGCTATACCGCCAGTGATGCAGTTTTGTCAGAGTACCGGCATGAAACTCTTTTTGAATAATTCAAATACGAATTATATTTGATTACATTAGCAGCTCAATATATATTAATAGAGTTGTCTTATTGTCTAGTGAAATAAAACTTATTACAAGACTTATCACCGTACATGACCCTGGTGAGAGTGATGAAAATGTGGAATTGTGGTTAACACACAACCGTGACATGTGTTTGACAGTTTATAAAACCAGCCGTGAAGTACATTGTCCTACTGCTGATGGGCCTCCTGTACTAAGGGATAGACCTTAGTCCACCACACTCCCCTAATGCATTGGTAGACTTCACATACCTTTGAAATTTTAAAGATAATCATCAAGATTCCTCCCGTTTTCCTTCATCTTAAACATAGTAAGTTCAAACGTAACGTCAAAGAGATATTCATTGTTAATTAAGCAGCTTTAATGGTGAAAGAAATGTGCATACCTGAGAATTCTCATAAGAATTACAAATGTAAAGTCTACCTACCCACATTAGGCCAGAGTGGTGGACTAAGGCCTAACCCCCCTCATTAGTAGAATCCGTACTCAGCAGTGGGACAATATAAATACAGGGCTAATATTCTATGTCCACCATAATCGGGACCATCGAGTCCTGGACGTTTAGAAGGTGTACTTGGGTCTGAAGCCAATACATTATTCTAAATAGGGTAGTTACACGATTTTTTTAATTGTTTACCTAATCAACAAGTTACATTACCTAAAACCTATTATCGAAAGAATTTAATAATTCAGAACAAAAATAAGTAAATTAGACGCCATTCAAATCTGTACAAGAGTAAATTGTCAAATGACAGTTGCAGGATGCATATGAGCCGTGACGTCACCTCTCAGAATATACAGAATTAAGCACTGGAAACTACCTTATATTCATTTAATATTGTGATGTGACACTATGATACGATTATCCATGTATACACTATTTATTATGGAAATTATAGCTATTATTATCAAGTATTGATAAATTTACAATGTTATTTATTTTCAGAATCCGACTGAAAAACGATATAGAAAAACGCCCGAAAATTCGCAAACAAATTACACAAGAGTCGGAATTTGTAGAAGAAATGGACTCTGATGAAGAGACAGAAAAGAGTGAGGGAGACACTAAGTGTGACAAGGATAGTGTACAGACTAAAGAATGTAAAGACAGTGTACCGAGTAAGAGTGAGACGGAAGATATGAAACAAGAGAAGAGTGAGCAGGACAAACGAGTGTTTGGACCTATGAGGCCACCTGATAATTATGTGGTGCCAGAAGATTATTTTGATCAGGTTTCAGATAGAGATTTACCGGAGATTACAGACGAATAATTTATGAAATATATGTATATGGGTATTAAGGGTTTTGTTTTATTAACTTAATATAAGTGGCTCACACCATTTTTATGTAATAATGAAAAAAAATGGTAGTGTAGTGGACATGTATATTTTATTATTTTGAAGCAATGTGTTATATTACCTAAAATCTATTAGAATATAATGACTGCTAAAAATATAAAAGTTGGAATCATCCAAATCTATAGCAAAGGATGGTTGTCGAATGGAAGAAAAAGGATGCACGATGTGATTCATGACGTCACCACTGTGATTGGCCATTACGGTGCAGTAGGTGCGAGGGAGATGAGACGTACCCTGTACGCGCCCACTTTTGTTCATACCAATATTAATACAGCTTTTTGTTTATTTAAATCAAATATTTTGTGGGCATCAAGTCCTACGCCAATTTTTTGCTTTTACCGACATTCGGACCCGGTACAAATATTTGTGGCAAAAGTTTATCTCGGTGCCCAAATCAGGGATCGAACCCTTACCCTTCCGTTCCCCTCCTCTACTTACTTGCACTACGAAACCTGTCACTAGGGTTAATAAAATAAAACACTATAATATTTTGTATATTAATGCACATTTATGAGACGAAGAACGGATTTAAATTATATACAACTACTGCATCACTTTTGGCTTAGCCTACGACGGTCGCCGAAGTACCCCGATGTTTACCGATCGATCTCTCCGAACACAACGTCCAAGGTTCCGATGATGGCCACAATATCTGCCAACATAGAGTTTTTGCCGATTTTTTCTAGAGCTGCCAAGTGAGCGAAGCCTGGCGCCTTGATTTTGCATCTGTGAGATGAAAGATACTTTTTTAGTTAAAGTTACTCATTTACGTCGGTAATCCCCGAAGGTGTAGGCAGAGGTGTAACCAGTACACCCACATTCTACCAAGCTTCTTACTGTCCTATGATAGGGGGGAGGGGGGCAGCCTATCGCCATACCGGGAACAATTTCAGACTGAGTATTTCGTCATAGAAAACCCATTAACACTTTTACCTCTTACCTGAGGAAGAACCTGAGACCTCAACAGTAGTACCCATACACAATTACAATACGTTATTTGACAAATTTTCGAAAATGATTTAAAACTATTATTCATTACATAATAAGCACACTATATTGATATTTCCGGGAAATCTACTGTATTTTTAATAAAAATCAATGTTAAAGTTTAAATCTCCAAAACCGCGGCAAAAACGCTATTTCTGTAATGGCGCTGATCATATGACACGTGTGACGTCACATGCAAGTAAACAAGCTATTAATGATAAGCAAAGCTAAGTTTTATGATAATTTTTTTATCAACAATTATCATAAAACTGCTTCAAAAATAGATCAACAATAGAATTTATCACCCAGAAAACATAAAACGCGTACTAAAATCACTCGAAGAAACTATGTTTACTTGCGTGTGACGTCACCAGAGTTGTCCCCAATCACAGTGTTCACATCACAGATAAAATTTAAAAAAATGTTGTATTTTATTTCGTTTAATTTGCAAAAAATATACATTATTTTGTTTAAAATTAAGTGAAATATGGTTTTTTAAGCTATTGTCTAACAGGATGACCACAATTTGCAGTGTATTTTCAATGTTGTCAAATAGCCTATTGGCCAATGGGACAGTAATAAAATTTACAGAATAAAAAAAACAGTAATTTAAAAAATATATCAATGTAGTGTACAGTATATACATCCTTTCTGTCTAACCTTGTATAAGGGCTGGTGTTATAATTAAAGACTCGTGCATGTATACCCGAAAGGGTAGGCAGTAGTCATCATGTGATTTTTCTAATTCAAAAATTAGACTTCATTGATGACCCTAACTGGGATATGAACCCAGATCTAGGCTTAAGTACACCAGAGACAAAAATGACCAGTCTATACCTGTAAGGCTTGGAGCCTCCATCAGACACAAGGTAAACCCCGAACTCTCCCTTGGGAGCCTCGACGGCGGTGTAGGTGGCTCCAGGAGGCACCTGGTACCCCTGGGTGAACAGCTTGAAGTGATGGATCAGGGCTTCCATGGACGTCTGTGGATGCAAAAGTCATTGTCATGTCTACTTCTAGTAGTTCCTTTATTTCTACTATAGAGTGGTCCACTCATACTGTGGACGGATTTGTCTGCGGTATCTTTGAACCATTAAGTAAACCATATACAGTGTAACCTTAATATAACATTTCCTCGATTTAACATTCTTCTTATACCCCTGGAACTGTCCGTAAGAGTCAATGCAAAATATACTTTTACATTTGTCAAAAACCTGTTTATATCGAATTTTTAATCATAGCAGAATAGTAATAATACTAGCCCTGTATTAATCATTGTCCCACTGCTGGGCACGGGCCTCCTCTACTAATGGGACAAGTTAGACGCTGGCCTTATGCGGGTTGGTAGACTACACATTTTTTTTTTACGAGTATTCTGAGGTTCATATCTGAAGGTTTCCTCACGATGTTTTCCTTGACCATTACAGCAAGCGATAATTAACAATGAATACACACGTAACTTTAGAAAAGTCAGAGGTGTATGCCATTTGGGTTTCGAACAAACGACTTTCGTCTTGACCGCAACCAAAGAGGTTATCACTGAATAATATAAATAAAAATTTAATTTATGTCTATATCCTACCAATTAATCAAACAATGTCACAATAACACCAATTCATTTTCTTACCTCGTTAAAACGAAACGTAGACCAACCTAACATCTTTATGACATACACCATTGTAACAACTTACTTGGTATAACAAATATTTTCTAATTCCCTTCAGCTTTGTTATATCGAGGTTGCACTGTTTTTTTTTTTATTATTCTGGCGCGGCAAAGTGACCACACTGCACCTGATGGTAAGCGCAGTGCCGTCCAGATAGAGTATCAAGTAGCGAGAGACAGTCTATCCCCCGCTACTCAACACAATCATGCCGGCCTGCTGTTTAGCTTCTTCACATTACGCCTAAAGGACCCAGGATCATAGGAAGGAGGGAACACGGTAGCTGGCAAACTGTTCCACAGCTTGATGGTGCAGCAAAAATACGAGTTTGCGAACCTCTTGGTTCGGGCCGGGGTAGTAGACACCACGAAGCTGTGGCTCCGCAAGCCAGTACGCGTGGTTCTGGTATGGAAGGGAGAGGATGGGATAAGATCAAACAATTCTTCAGAGCATTCGCCATGATACAGACGGTAGAACACGCTAAGCGAGGAAATATCCCTACGCAGCTGTAGCGGCTCCAGGCTGTTACTCACGTCTGCATCATTCACAATGCGGATGGCCCGCCGCTGCAACCCATCCAAGGCATCGAGAAGGTACCTTGCAGAACCGTCCCAGAGGTGCGAGCAGTATTCCATTCCCGGTCGCACCTGCGCTTTATATAAGCGGTAGAGCTGACCAGGCGTGAAAAACCGCCGCACCCTGTTCAGGATTCCGACCCTGCGTGAAGTGGCGGATATTACGCCCTCGATGTGACTCCTTGGATTAAGATCGCAGCGGATATCCATACCTAGGACACTAAGGTCATTCCGCATTGCGAGTGGAACACCCTGAAGAACGGGGATGGGAGAAAACGGAGACTTCTTGCACGAGAACGCGCACACCTGGGTTTTCTTGGCATTAAACTCAACCCGATTCCTGGTACCCCATGATGAGATGAGATCCAAGGCCTGGTTGAGCTCAACGACAAGATCCTCTCGTCTCCTCTCAGTATCCGCCCGGCAACCAGGAGGCTTGCTGCTATAACGCCCATAAACCGTGCTGTCGTCTGCATAGCAATGAATGTTGCCAAGCGACAACATATCATTGATATGCAGAAGAAACAAGGTGGGCGAAATCACAGAACCTTGTGGTACTCCGGCATTTACTGACATGAGCTGCGAAGCGTGTCCATCAACGAGGACACGTATTCTACGCTCATGCAGAAAGCCGGAAATCCACTTGCACAGGTTGTCGGGCAGACCGTATGCCGGGAGCTTGGAGAGAAGGCCACGGTGCCAGACCCTATCAAACGCCTTGGCTATGTCGAGACTCACAGCCAGAGTCTCGCCATGCTTGTCAATCGCCTCCCCCCAGTGATGTAATACGAACGCTAGAAGATCACCCGTTTCTTTATTATTATTACATAAATATACACTCACGCCTGTAATCCACGAAGGGGTAGACAGAGGTATAACTAGTACGCCCACTTTTCGTCGAATTTAATACGGTCCGATAATGTGATAGGGGGCGAGCCTATCGCCTATTGCACTATATTATTGTCCCATAGATATCCGAACAGACTAACTTGCTATTGTGAGATTTGCAGTTTCAAATACGTACTACTCAAGTAGATCTCTGTATAATGTATCACGATTGGTACTGTATGTTTCAATTGTAGTCTGAGGGCATGCGTTCTTTGACATGTTGTTAATATATGGCTGTGAAACGAGAGGCTGTGGGTTCAATTCCCACACCGAGACTATGAGACTATTTATATTTATTTTTCCTCACAAAAAGTCTTACAAACAGTATAGAGTAAACATTATATTTATTATTTCCCAGTCTATTATATGTCATGATGTATATGACAGGAGCTGGTGTCTGAAATATAAATGTGACAGATAGATATTTATTTCGGGTCTGTGTGTTGTGGGTAGGAGTGGACGTTAAATCAACGAACCGTTTTTTTAAACTGTTTTTCTAATGTTAACGAGTCAACCGTTTTCTCTTTACCGCAAAACTAGTTGAATTTATCATTCTGTTGTATCATCTGTTTCATTAAACGTCGTTGAATCAACGACAGACGCGAACAAAACGGGAAATTAACGTATAGATCTGTGGACGTTTCTGCAAACCAGTTAAAAACGTCAACTGTTTTTTCAACTAGTTGACCGTTTATAGGAAACGGTTTCATTTCGTTAACGCAAAAACCGTCAACGACCCACCTCTAGTTGTGGGACGGTAGTGGGGTCTAGACTATGTGTGATTGTTGGTTGTATTGGTATACCTTCATCTCCTCCCTGCCCGGTGGTGTGAGCTTGGCATCGTCCGTCTTGATCTCCCCGGGCGGCATCTGGTTGAGACACTGGTCAATGATCCGTAGTGACTGACGCATCTCCTCCACACGGATCAGGTACCTGACGCACAGTAACCGTTTATAATTTCCTGACATACATAATTTCCATGCAAATTTTATATTTAGGAATAGCTTTTGCCCGCATTTTTTTATCCTGGCACGGCAAAGTGACCACATTGCACCCGATGGTAAGCGCAGTGCCGTCCAGTTAGAGCATCGAGTAGCGAGAGACAATCTATCCCTAGCTATTCAACACCATCATGCCGACCTGCTTCTTCACACTACACCATGGGCAAGAATTACAAGCGGTCAGGGATCTAGTGTCAAAGTACTCAGCACATCGTACCCCAACTCTAGACCCTCGACCGCACCCCGGATGTACACTGGCTGACTCCGGCTGGCTGACGCGACACACTTGCATGTTACACTATGTATGTATGGCGGTATTTACACCCTGTGTATTGTGCGAGCTATCCACTAGGATATGAATATCCTACCACCAGCAGCACACATACCTGCTGGGTAGCTGTGTAGGTAAGATTATCTCGAGTAGCGAGGAATGGTTGGCTCTCGCTACTCGATACTCTGGTGGTAGGATATTCATATCCGCCCGGATAGCGACCACCGTACACAGGGTGTAAAACCCACCATAGTGGCACACGCTAGTCTGTCGCGTTCCGGGATCAGCCAGTGTACATCCGGTTTTTGTCGGGGGATCTAGAGTTGGGATACGATGTTTGGCCGTTTAACGGCTTTCTCAGTACTCTGATAATAGACCCTCGACCTTCTTGCCCATGGCGTAGTGTGAAGAAGCATGCCGGCATGATTGTGTTGAGTAGCGGGGGATAGATTGTCCCTCGCTATTCGATACTCTAATTGGTCGGCACTGCGCTTACCATTAGGTGCAGTGTGGTCACTTTGCCGTGCCAGTATAAAAACAAAAAAATATTATTCCTGCATGGTACTGCCACCATTAGATGCAGTGTTTCTTCTTACCTGTCATAACAGTCCCCGTTGGTGCCGATGGGTACGTCGAAGTCCAGCAGATGGTACGCGTCGTACGGTTGGGACTTACGAAGGTCCCACTTGATGCCGGAGCCTCGGAGCATCACGCCACTGGAAATAAATTAAGTATGGATTGCTGAATTGATATCAGACATTTTTAAATTAGGTTTTCCTAAAATAGAATTATAATAATAATAATAAAATAATAATAGCAGCGACAGCCTAGTTGGTTGCGGTACGGACTGTCAAGACGAAAGTCGTAGGTTCGAAACCCAAGTGGCATACACCTCTGATTTTTCTAAAGTTATGTGTGTATTAAAATGTTAATTATCGCTTGATTTAACGGTGAAGGAAAACATCGTGAGGAAACCTGCATATCTGAGAGTTTTTCGAAGGTATGAGAAGTCTGCCAACCCGCATTAGGCCAGCGTGGTGGACTAAGGCCTAACCCCTCTCATTAGTAGAGGAGGCCCGTGCCCAGCAGTGGGACAATGTTTAATACAGGGCTAGTATTATTATTATTATTATTAAAATAGAATTAAATAAGTAATTTTTATAAATCAGTCAAAACAAACGAAATTGAACCAAAAATACAAGTGATAAGAGCTTTTTTTAAAATGCAACAATAAAAGAAATTATCAAAAAAAAATGATGTAGGGCAACATAGGTTTTTATTTTAAAATCGTTTAATGTCATGTTAAACGCTTTTATATTATTTATTTATTTATTATTAAGGACCTCCAACGAAGGTTACACGTATATAAAAGAAAAAGTGTTACATTTTATATATGAACTTTGTGACGTGCTCCTTCAATTACAGGAGACCACAGCATGCAAATTTACAATTTTATGTAATGACTTTGAATATTATTATTTACAGATAACTACCGATATTGGTAAAATATCGATATTTAAATATCGATATTATCACAACTTGTAAATATCGATATTGCATTATATCGCTCATCCCTACCTCTACGGTACCGTATTACCTGAAGCCGTAGTTAAGTGCGTCCTGTGCAGAGACGATGCCGATGTCCTTGGTCCTCTGCACCCAGATCCTGTTGGTGGTCAGCACATCCTCCACCTCGTCCAGACGCTCCGCGAACTTGGTCGCGAACTCATAGATATCGTCCATGAGACCCAGGGGCATATCCTGGAAAGGAAGCGTGAAGTTTGACTGTTTTAACCATCAGTGCAGAATGAGTATTCAGTGCCAGATTCAACATTAGCACTGCGTCTGGGCACTGCAAAAATGCCACCCCATAATCGATACACGTGACGTCATTACTTACATTTTGCATCCTTTTTTGTCATTTAACAACCGCGTCGCCGCAACATTCAAAGGGCACGAATTATAGTATTTTTTAACAAATATATTCAAATATTTTAAAACCATCACATATTGTACTTATTACTGGCAAAGGAATCAAATCCCTACATCCTGTTTTTTTTTGTCAAAGGAACTAAATCCACACAGCTCTTAAGTTGTACATGCATACGCACTCATGCACGCACGCATGGTAGAGGTGTAACCAGTACATGCACATTTCGTAGAGTTTTAACTGTCCCATAATGTGATAGGGGGCGAGCCTATCGCCATGCCAGTTTAAAGTTGTTTAAATTCATACAGTCTACATTATTAACTTATAGCAACATAAAAAAAGCTACTTAAAGTGGGTAATGATCAGTTTAATGATAACAATTACACACCTCAATGGCCACCGTTATCAACTCCATGTCGGGATGTACCAAATACCAATTAGTCCCAAGTGCGCACGGACAGCATAACCCTCTATGTGGAACTGCCACCAGACCAACAGCAGTATAGGCCGATGTGAACTGATGCTCACCATACGTCCATACTGTAGACAGTCCCAGAACGGACTGTGTTCCGGAGCGCCCAGGAGCAGTCTTTTATTGCAACTCTTCACCCCCACTCAGTTGGTTATTATCAATATACCCACAGATATTTATGCAATACCCTCGATATGTGTAATACATAAGTCTTACTCTCACAATCTACCCACAGATATTTATGAAATACCCTCGATATGTGTATTACATAAGTCTTACTCTCACAATCTACCCACAGATATTTATGAAATACCCTCGATATGTGTATTACATAAGTCTTACTCTCACAATCTACCCACAGATATTTATGAAATACCCTCGATATGTGTATTACATAAGTCTTACTCTCACAATCTACCCACAGATATTTATGAAATACCCTCGATATGTGTATTACATAAGTCTTACTCTCACAATCTACCCACAGATATTTATGAAATACCCTCGATATGTGTATTACATAAGTCTTACTCTCACAATCTACCCACAGATATTTATGAAATACCCTTGATATGTGTATTACATAAGTCTTACTCTCACAATCTACCCACAGATATTTATGAAATACCCTCGATATTTGTATTACATAAGTCTTACTCTCACAATCTACCCACAGATATTTATGAAATACCCTAACAACAAATGTATCCCATACTATACTTACTAATGACACTCCTCCCGGCCGTATGTAGGCTGCGTGCATCCTGGCACCACTGGCCCTCTCGTAGAACTCCATCATCTTCTCTCGCTCCTCGAACAGCCAGAAGAACGGAGTGAGGGCGCCGATGTCCAGGGCGTGGGTACCGACCGCCATGATGTGGTTCAGGATACGGGTGATCTCCGCGAACAGGGCTAGAAAATTATAGAAATAAATGAATTTGTTTTTAGTGCCTCGATAGGCAGACGAGCAGACGGGCCACCTGATGGTAAGTAGTCAACCCCGCCCATAGACTTCTGCAATACCAGGGCACAGCAAAGCCGCTGCCTACCATTAAATCATGCGGCACTTTTGATATCACAACAATTCAGTGATCTTTCGTTGGTTTGCGCCATTGCTTTATTTAGTTTTTTTGTCTAATATAGATCATTTCCCAAAATAAAAAAAAACTAAATATACTATTGATTTAGGTTCTATCATCAATACTTGACCATTTGTGTCAGTGTACATCCGGTTTGAGTCAGGGGTCTAGATTTGGGATACGAGAGGACTCTGACACTAGACCCCGGACCGCTTCTTCACCTTCTTGCCCATGGCATAGTGTGACGAAGCAGGCCGGCATGATTGTGTTGAATCGCGAGGGATAGATTGTCTCTCGCTACTCGATACTCTAATTAGACAGCACTGGGCTTACCATGGGGTGCACGTGGTCAATATGCCATGCCAGGTAAAAAAAATAAAAAAACCGTGCCTTAATTTTTCTTCTGTCATTGCATGACCGAGGATTGCAAGAACAGTTTCTCATATATACTGTCAATAGATCAATTTCTTATGTTTTAAGTGGGTTCAAAATATATATAACTAACTCCGGATGTACTTGGCCCGTATCGGCACGTCAATGTTGAGTAACTTCTCTACGGCGAGGCTGTAGCACTGCTCGTTGCACATCATGGAGACGTAGTCCAGCCGGTCGAAGTAGGGCAGCGCCTGGGTGTAGGTCTTGTACTCGATCAGCTTCTCCGTGCCGCGGTGCAGGAGCCCTATGTGGGGGTCTGCAGCACGGACTGTCTGTGGACAAACAACAAAAACTCACTCAACAAAAAATTGCTGTTTTTGACAGTACTCCATAATTCTTTGTAAAATTCAATGATTCAGACATCATTTTAAAGCGTACGTTTGCCGCTATTCATGAAAAATATACAGGTGTTTTTCAATTACAGGGTTTGCCAAAAAATATGAAAAATAAATCAGTGCCATCTGTTGACAGTATAATCAAATAATTTGTTGTATTGTTAATCTTGTACTATTATAAAGTTAATCTAAAGAACTACCAGATTCGGAAAAATTCTTTTGTATTTGATATCTTGTTTATTGAGGTAGCCTAGGCTGTGAACCATAAAAGCGGAGTGACCATGTCAACAAATCTGGAACAATAAACAGGGAACTGTTTATTGTTCCAGGTGTCGAGTTGTATGCGGTATCCACACCACTAAAACCAATTATTATTGAGAAGAGCGAATACTAAAGTCAACGAGGTACCGTGTCGCGCGGCTGAGGCACAGCGCAACAGTAGCGACTTAGCAATCTTTACGGATGTTTTAGGTTAATTTTAGTTAACAATAAATACTTTATAGTATAAAAGTTTATTCAAGAAGCTATCAAAGTAGAAATATCGTGCAAGACGCAACACGGTGTCATAACTTATATCGACACTAACAATTTATACTACGCTAACTCGAATTTTAGGTAATTTCGTTTGTTTATGCCAAGTTGCTTAAAATGTGGCTATTTATATGTAATAAAAAAAAACCTAAAAATATAAATTAATAACTTCCTTATTTTCGTATATTTCTTCGCGTTTGGTGTCGATATGATTTAGTTAATCAACAGTCCCGTACCTCTCCATCAAGCTCCAACACGAGTCGCAACACGCCGTGAGCGGCCGGGTGCTGCGGTCCGAAGTTCAGGATCATGTTGCGCACCTGCTTCTCACCAGGGCTTATCACGCCTGTAGATTATTATAAGAAAACTTGTAGTTATGTTGGTTAGACTGATTCTAGGGGTTTGCTAACAATAATCAATCAAAATAATTTATGTTGTTTTTTGGTCCACTGCTGGACAAACGCCTGTCAATTTCCACTCTTTCCTGTCCTCGACGATTTTGCGACATGGCTTCCGTAAGGCGTCCAGGTCATTCTTCCATCTTTGGTTTTCCACATCTTCGAATAATAGAGCTAAAACCATGAAGTTAGACGACTTCTATGGTATTACGAGACTGTAATACCAAAAGAAGAAAAACACTTTTCTCGAATTTATTTTTGAAGTGAAAACTTCTTTAGGCACATTGGGCACTATTGGAATGAGACAAAATCACTGAACTCACGTAACCGTCACGCTCTGATTATTTTATTTTTGTCATGAATGCCTATGAAGTTCTATACTGATTGACAAGTAATCATAAACACAAAAAGTTACTACTTCATGAACGCTGTTTTAAAAAGAACACAGTATCTAATTGTCTGACTAATGACTCCAAATGCTTGCCACCATCCAAAAACTAATAAGCAGAGGCAGAGGTGTAACCAGTACTTCCACTTTTGGGGTGAGCCTTAATTATAGAAAAACTCAATATCTTTTACCCGACCAGGGGATCACCCGAGACCTCAGCACAGCAATCATAACGCATGCACAATTACCACTGCGCCGAGGCAGTCATGACTATGCGTCTATGGGATAAGAATAAACATAAGAAACCATTTGTATTTACACAATTAAAGTTAACTTACTTTTTTTTTTTCTTGATTTGGAACAATAAACAGCAGTATATTACAGTTTATTCGGCGAAAAGTGGGTGTACTAGTTACACCTCTGCCTACCCCTTCGGGGATTACAGGCGTGAGTGTATGTGAGTGTGTAAAAAGCAGTATAATATATCTTAACTAAAAATGTTAATACATATGTATACATTATTGTATTACCCACACCATTGTCCCCAAATTAACTATACAATATACAAAGAAAAAACTCAATGCAATGAAATGAAAAAACAATTATAGACAAATTTTAACTTTTTTACTTATATGTATATATATTTTTCATTATTTTATACAATAATACTCCCGAAAGACTACTTTTAATACAACTCAGTGGATATCTCTGTAACTAGTTTTTTGTACTTTCGAGGTGGTAGTACGAATAAATCAAGTTCGGTAAATATTCATTGTACGATCTCATCAGCTGACCTAAAGGTGCACGTTCACCGGCATTAGTTCGACAGAATTTTGGAAAAAATAAGTTACAATAGTATTTGTTACATGTACGTGGTGCTTGTGAAGCAACTTACTGTGGTACGGTGGATGCTTGAGCAAGGAGGTGACTTCATCAGGGTACATGACGGCACCCTGGAACTGCTGCACATACTCCTCATCGGGAAACCACCGGTGGGCATTGCGGTTTGTGCTGAAATTATTTGATAGTGTCAATTCTATATGAAGGCTATGTATACCAGTGGTCCGCAGGCCTGGCAGGAGAATCTGTGTATAAAAAAAGTGAGGGAAGCATTCTATAAGGACATATGCATAAACTCAAAATCTGAATAAGCTTACAAAAATGTCTCTTGTAGTTTTGACAAATATTTGTTTATATTTTGTCTCAATTTATGATAAAACATATTATCAGTCAAAAACCAATGAGACATTTCTAAAAAGCCTTAAATATTCCTTTAACGGTAGCCTCTTCATGAAACCAGAAAACCAACTGTGTTCCACTGAAGTACTGAGGTACATTTTTCTAAGTTGAATTTACACAGGTAATTTCAAATTCTACGTCCATGGCTGTGGTCCCCCTTTTTTTGTTCTGGCACAGCAAAGTGACCAGACTGCACCTGATGGTGCGCATAGCCATCCAGTTAGCGTATCAAGTAGCGAGAGACTATTACAACCCCTAACCTTAGGCTGTTAGCAGTTGGGCCATTGTGTGTGATACTACCATTATATTTTACTAAAATCATTTCTAATCAAGTTAAACTTAGTGTTTTGAAGAACCCTCCCCAGTATCTTAAAGAAAGGAATGCTGATACTTTATATAACTCTGTATGGTAGATCGAATGAGTTTATATCAAAAAGTAAAGATAGGTAAACAAAGTCACTAGCGTCGCAGCATTGTTTTTTATGTATCTTATAGTACCAAAATATGGTGATAGGATCGCCCCTCGAAAAGTGGGTGTAATGATTACACCTCTGCCTACCCCTTCGAGGATTACAGGTGTGAGTGTATATGTATATGATATCAGTTCACTATGTTAGAAAAATTTAAAAATAATTATATTCTTATAGAAGGAATTCAATCATATTTTGATAGTTGTAATTTCAGCCCTATTTTACCACAACACACGCTATGTGGCGACTAGTTTTAACTGTATACTGTAATACATTCTTTCACAATTAGAAAATTGTAAAATGAGTTGAGAATATTATGTGTTTTGATCAATCAGCTGTAAAATTATACTTTACGGAAATTATCAAAAAAAAGTATTACATGAGTTTATCAAAGATATTATATCAATATCATGATTTAATAAGGCTCCTATATGTTTCGTTACCTCCATAGAATAGAATTTCAGTCTAATAACATAATAATTTGGATACTATTCATAACCTTAAATGTTACATAATTTTATAATCACTTTAACACCATAAATTCCACTACAACATACATATTTTCACAATGGGCACTCACTTAACATTATAAACTGCTGGAATATTCTTTAAAAGAGCGGTGGCTTGGCCAAAATTAGAGGATTTTCGCAGCAAAACATTCAGTAAAGAGGCCATTTTTGACGGGACTACGTTCCGTTTCACGCAAAGAGTATTATACTCGGGAAGCCTCGAAAGACTGTCACATAAATGTCAAAGAGTTTATTGTGATTTTTGTATGAAAACTAGAATAGATTTTCAGTTTACAACATAATTTTCATTACATACATAATATACGTATAAAATTATATGTATGTTATAATAGTAGATGTAATAATTTATAAAATAACGAAATCGAAATCACTTGGTTCTTGGCAAGGTAACGTTTTATTATTCGCAGTTTAGTCTATATAGTATTAAAGTAGCATCTATTTCAAAATAGATGTAAATAAAACATTGACTTATATTCTACTAGCTGTTGCTCGCGGCTCTGCCCGCGTGGAGGTTATTTTCGGAAGCAGAAGTATACAATCAAAAGGTTGATTTTGACAAAAAATATAGCCTATGTCCTTCTCCAGGATATAATCTATCTCCTTGCCAAATTTCATCACAATCTGGGCAGCCGTTTAGACATGAAAAGGTAACGAACAAACAAACAGAGTTACTTTCGCATTTATAGTATACTAGCTGTTGCTCGCGGCTCCGCCTGCGTGGAGGTTATATTCGGGAGCAGAAGTATACAATCCAAGGAGTTGTCTTCTGCACTGAGGCACCTGTAGCGATTGTCCAGCCTCTCAGGTGTAGTGCCTGAATCTTGAGATTGTATCTAAAGAATACCCCATAAGTTTAACCTCACTTTGCCCCTTTTAGGGATGATTTTTCAAAAACGTTGAAACACATATTTCTTTATTTCCTACCAAAAGCCTTGTGGCATCACGGCCACACACATACAGGACGTATGCCGGGATTACCAAGAAAATAAACGACGCATTTCTACTTTAACAAAGCCTAGTTATTAGATTCAATGTAAACTTTTACCTACGGAGAAATAGCTGTAAGAACCATTGTATTTTATGTTTATATTAATAAACACCACGACTGCTGACAGTAGATATTCATAAGGCCAGAACGGGGGTGCCGCGCAGAGAGTATGACTATACAAAAGTCACGGCCGCGCTACGCTCCATACGAGTCTATCAAACAGAGCGACACAGCATACACCTATCACTGTCGGCATTCGAGTCAGATACTACGTTATTGTTTTATTCGCAACCCTGCAATTTTATAAACTTCATTAAGTAGGGCAGAAGCAACCCCTACAGCCTTAATATGAATTTACAGATCCCTAAGTCGAGGAATTATGGATTTCCCATACAAATTTTGAACTACTATTTGACCCATTTCAAGGTTGTTTTTTGAGAAAAAATATAGCCTATGTCCTTTTCCAGGATATAATCTATTCCCTTACCAAATTTCATTACAATCCGTTCAGCCGTTTAGTCGTGAAGAGGTAACAAACAAACAAACAGAGTTACTTTCACATTTATAGTATTAGTATGGATAGACACGAACTGTCGAAGAAAAAATATGTTCCAAAAACCTTGTCCGCCCACTAATGCCATCTATTCATTTAACTAAGAACTATTTGGAAGTTATAACTCCTGTCACGTTCTCTCGAACGGGACCTTCCGCGCCCGAAAACAGGACAAACTATATAATGAATTTTGTTGTGAAAATGCCATCTATTCATTTTACTTAGAACTATTTGATAACTCCGTCATTTTTTCTGAACGGGACTTTCAGCGCACCAAAACGGGACAAACTATATAATGAATTTTGTTGTGAAATATAGACTTCTCGTATTCAGAATTGAAATTAATTAATATTTATTGATATTACGTTCTAAACGTTATGAAATTATGTTATTTACCTTATATACTGTTAACAGTTTCACTGTAAATCAATTTAAGGCAGATCTGTTAGGGAATGTCGCTACAAATAACTAAAATTAACTCGACACTGAAAGATGCAATGTGGTGTGCATTCTTAGTTGGCATGAAGCATACTAACGTCGGTGCGGAGTATACACCACAACTCGGTGGAACATAATGTTTGTTCTAGTCGCCGCATCCAGTACGTAGTATATAGATCGCTGAAATAAAATGAATACCTATCTAATCAATACCTACAAAAGCATACTAGACAATAGACATGAATCTAGAGATAGGGTTTAATTATGATATGCGTGAAGGTACTGGATTAAAAAATATCCTATCGCCATAATATTAATACGGGATAAAATCTGCCCGTCTCCACTTGGCAATATTTGTCATACCTCTTCTTTTCGTGCCTATAGGATACACATGAAGACTTAGTAAATTTCCAATTGGACTAAACTTCTGTACTATCTACTTTTGTAATTATTAGGATTTTTCAACGTTGTTTCAGATTACTTTATTATTTATTCCCGTGTGAATGTCGCATACTAAAATAACTGTCGCGATATCTTAAAAAAGGGTCTAACTACATTTTCAACGTTCTTAATCTAAAATTAGAACCTTCAAAAACGCTGTTTATGGTGGTAGCTAGCGGTAAAATATCGACATGATATATTTAAATACATGAAGGTTAAATAAAACAACAAACTCATATAAAATCATAATCTTAATTCATTATTTTCAAGTATAAAATGTTTATTTGACTCGTTTCTGTTGCCGCTGCCGATAGATGTCGTTGATCGGAGGCGCCACTCCGAGGTCGTCGTCATCTGAATCATCGCCCGCTTTCCTTCGGCGAGCCTGTTCACAAAAATACCATAAAAATATATATTATAACACGATTTTTTTTATTGTTATTATCACCTACCTAAGTTACATTACCTAAAACCTACAAAGAATTTTATGAATCCGAAATTAGACGCCATTAAAATCTGCTGGAAGGGGTAGCTGTCAAAAGACAGTAAAAGGATGCATGATATAAGCCGTGACGTCACCTCTCAGAATGGCCGTTATTGTGCCGTTGTGCGAGGGAGATACTGATATGTTCCCACTACGCAACCATTTTTGCTCATACCAATATTTAAAATATTGTGGACCTAATTTTGCAAGCAATTTTGATTGTGTTTTCAGTTTCTTTTGCGTATTATATTCGGTTGTATATTGAATAATGTATAAAATTAAACACAGGAAACTACCCTATTTCTTTGAGTTATCAATTAAATTCTGCAACTTAAAATAAATATGTAGTATCGCACATACCTTGCTGGATACCGTGGTGATGCCTTCATCGTCTACAATCCAATGAACTGATCTCGCCAGGTCGAACAGCTTTGTGTCGCAGCCATTCTCTTGCGTTGGAGCTGGTGCTGTAAAATTATTAAATATTACACACATATACACTCACGCCTGTAATCCCCGAAGCGGTAGGCAGATGTCTAAACCAGTACACCCACTTTTCGCCAAATTTCGATCCCATAATGGTTCCAGACTCCAGGGTAATATTGAGAATTTCTAGATAGAAAACCCCAATATAATTTCAGCCGACAAGGAGATTGAACCCGAGACCTCAGCACAACACACAGTCCTAGACCTAGTGTGGAGTCATGACTATGTGTGACCGTTGGGCGTTGATGATGTAAAGCACTCACGTTTGTCCGGCAGTGATATCCTGTTGAAGAGCTGCATGAGCCTGTCGACGGCCACGAAGGGTCCTCGGTAGCAGGTGGGCGGAGGCATCAGGGTGCACAGGTGGGCGGCCGCGGGGGGCATCGGGAACGTGCCACCTGGGAAATACAAAAAAATAATAGTCAATTGCCAATCTTTTTAACTTAAAATACTGTAAACGAACTGCGAATGGACCGCGATTTAACCCTTAATTAACTGCGTATGAACTTCCAATGAACCGCGATTAAACTCCTAATTAACTGCAAATGAACTGTGAATAAACTTTTAATGAACTGTGAATTAACTCCTAATGTACTGCGAATGAACAACGAATGTACCACGAACGAACCACGAACACTGAATTAACCGCATGAACTCCTAATGAACAGCGAATGAACTGGGAATGAATCGCGAATGAACTGCGTATGAACATCTAATGAATTACGAAGGGACTGCGCTCTGGAACAATAACTCCTCTTTTATTGCAAACCTTCACCCCACTAAGTGTGTAACATGTCCATCTACCCGTAGTTATTTTCTAAGAGACCCTCGATATTTCCAATAAGTAGGGGCCACTCCAACAATAGAGAAGCACTGATAGCCTAGTTGGGAGTGTACGGACTAGTAATAAAAAGTAAAAGTAATACAAGCCCTGTATTAAACATACTAATGAGGGCTTAGGCCTTAGTCTACCATGCTGGCCTAATACGGGTAGACTTCACATACCTTCGAAATTCTTATGAGAATTCTCAGGTATGCAGGTTTCCTCACGATGATTTCCTTCACCATTAAAGCAAGCGATAATTAACATTTAATACACACATAACTTTAGAAAAGTCAGAGGTGTATGCCATTTCAGTTTCGATCATACAACATTCATTTTGACAGTCCGTACCGCAACCAACTAGGCTATCGCTGCTTCGTGGACGGACTGACAAGATGTAAATTGTCAGTACAAAACTAAACGGTTTACACCTCTGACTTTTCTAAAGTTATGTGTGCATTAATTGCTTGATTTGACGGTGAATGAATGAGGAAACCTATATGAGAATTTCATATGTAAGTTCAACCATTATTAAGCCAGTGTGGTGGACTTAGGCCTACTCCAGTATAATAGAGGCGTGGTATTAATTTTTACATACCAGATATGGGGTGTTCGCCGGGTAGTGGGTTCGTTTTCGGCTTGTAAGGTATCATCTGACTTATGTCTGGACGGGCTATGTCCTTGTTGGGGTCATTGTCCCTGCAAATTAAAATTATATTATATTAAACATAAATATTATGGTATTTAAAAATGTCATATTTGTTATACATAAGTTGACGGCTTGTACTTCTGCTTTAATAGAAAGATTTTTTTTATCCTGGCATGGTAATGTGACCACACTGCACCTGATGGTAAGCACAGTGCCGTACAATTAGAGTATTGCGTAGGGAGAGACGATCTATCTCTCGCTACTCAACACAATCATGCCAGCCTGCTGTTTCAAAAAGAATAAATTTTTCCCGTTTTTGTAACATTTTTCATTGATGCTCCGCTCTTATTGGTCATAGTGTGATTTTATATAGCTTAAAGCGTTCTTCAATAAATGGGCTATCGATCACTAAAATATGTTTTCCATTCAACCCAGTTCTTGAGATTAGTGAGTTCAAACAAACAAACTATTCATCTTTATAATATAAAAAAGTATAGATTTCAATTTTTTATAACATATACATATACACTCACGCCTGTAATCCCCGAAGGGGTAGGCAGAGGTGTAACCAGTACACCCACTTTTCGCCGAATTTCGGTCCCATAATGTGATAGAGGGCGAACCTATCGCCATACCGGGCACAGGTTCCAGACTCCGGGCTAATACTGAGAATTTCTAGATAGAAAAACCCAATATCACTTTACCCGACCCGGAGATCGAATCCGAGACCTCAGCACAGCAGTCGTAGCGCATGCGCAATTACAACTGCGCCACCGAGGCAGTCAAGTCAGTCAGTTTTTATAACAATTATTAATATTAAATGTGTAGCTCGTTTTTTAAGCTGTCATAACACTTCTTTTAGTATAGGACACACTTGAATAGTCTTAGTAGATTTACATACAATTTAAATTAAAAATCAGTATGATCTACTTTCAAGTTTTTTTGTATAATATTGAACAACATTTATAGATTACCAAGACAAAGTTTCGTAATGAAGCCATTTTTAACATATATTTACACAGTGATTGAGTAAAGTCACTTCTTAAAAATTTCTTGTCACTCACTTGTCGTAAGTTTTATTTGCATTGATATAAAAATGCCTTACTTTTGTCCCAGTATCACAGCAGCCAGCTCCGGTGAGATGCCAGCCAGTGGACCGCCCAGCGCCCACGATTTATTTGACATTGATGCCACCTAGAAAAACACATGATATTTTGTATATTAGGGTATTTCAATATATATATATATATATATATTCGTTATGCTATAAAGAAAATTCTGTCAAAATTTGAGCTCTTGATATTAATTATAAAAGGTCAATCAAATTTATAATTTCCCCATTGATTTAACGTGAAAAATAGTTTTTTATAGGTAGGGAATCAATTTGAATACAGGCGATAAGGTCTTATTAAATGCAACAGTAAACAAAATCCATTATCAAATAAAATTAACTTTATATGGAGAGATAAGGGTTTACAAATACAGTCAAAAACGTGATACTCAAGTGGATCTTGGTATAATGTCAGTGTATGTATTACGATTGTAACTTAATGGTTCAATTGGGGTGGCAGAGTTCGGTATTCCTATGACATGGTGTATATATAAGTGACCATATATTCTACTTGTCTAACCTATCATGTATCATCCATCCCTCTCACGACGGGATTTTTATTCACAATATTGTAATAAGGCAACTTAACATACATTGAGCTGCTCTAATCTAATGTAATTAAACTGAAATCGTATATTAATTGTATGACCAAATGTTGTTAACCGGTGTGAAAAGAGCAACGCTAGAGTTTCTTGCCCATTCTTGCAGCTCGCCAGTTAAGAAACTGCATTCCAAACTGGCAGTAGAGTAAAAAATTTATAACATTTCATGGATTCAATAAATATTAGTTTTTTTTATTACAAGGGCAACGGTGTTCGGAAAAAGGCAATAAGTACTGATTAAAATACAAGCTAATCAACTTTATTTTCATAATATTAATATTTTTGTTATAATTTTTGGTACAGGTAATAACTTGATACTCACCTCCGTATATCCAATAGACTTCAACTCAGCTATACTGCACGGATACAAATCGAGGAACTTATATCTGTCGACCAGTTGAGCTGTCTCTTTGCCTTCAAACTCTTTTATCTGAAAACAAATTATCAGTTTTATAGTATACTAGGAGCACCCGGCATGGGTTGCCATGCCGCGTAAAGTAAAGGAGAATGACCAGGAATTTATGGATCTCTGTACAAGTTTGCGTCAATTCCAAAGTTGTTTTAAATAGTCTATTAAGTATCCAAATACTATCTAATGTGTACATTTTTGGAATTGGAACGTGGGTTTCCATGTTTTTTGTGGAATAATAATAATTTTTGTGTAAAATGTAGGTATATACAGATTTAAACGTAAGACTAAGCAGTATGATCAATTGACTATAGTCTGTTCATTGGACGAATAAAAAAAAATAAACTGTAGGTATCATTCATTACGTCAATGAAAACTGGTAGTCATTTTTAATCAATAATATGTCTGATTAAGTAGTCTAAGAAATCCCCTATACAACACAGCCATTCTGTTTGCCAGACGACTTCAAAAATAAAGAAATTGATTTAAATATTATTTTTATCTTGAGGCGCGAGAAAAAGCAGTATCAAGGATGTGCATTCTCCTTTGGTTAATTGCGTTCAGTTGAACGGTATTGAAGATGATGTTCTGCAGGAGTGGCATAACTTGCCTTAGACGGGCGACGGGTGACGAGTCTATGTGAGATTGTATTCCGGGGTCCTATAGCCCGGGGCCCCGTATCATTGGTACGGCGGTAGCTACGCCCCTGTTCTGCATCGTCATATAGCGAGTTCTTTTAATTTTTCGGGCCAGGAATCATCGCGGGCGTACGAAGAACAACTCACCAACCCTACCTAAACTATTCATTACAATCGGATGAATAGTTTAGGAGTGCATATAGGGCAAACACATTTACATTGATTTTTATTTATAGATGGCCTCTCATTGTGTGTTAGCTCGCCCGAACCAAGAGCAAAGTAAATTCTTATCTTTGTATCATCAAGCTGTGGAACAGTTTGCCAGCTACCATGTTCTCTCCTTCCTATGATCCTGGCTCCTTTAAGGGGTTGGCGTTCAGTAAATCATGAAATTCGTGTGATCTAATTTATGAATTGCCCCTGAACAGCTTTTGTCGCTGGCTGTACCACTCGCGACTAATCTATCGCTGTTTTTACTATACCGAGTACTGCTGGTGGTAGGATATTCAACCACCGTACACAGGGCGTAAAACCCGCCATAGTGGCACACGCAAGTGGTCAACCAGTGTACATCCGGTTTTAGTCGGGGGTCTACAGTTGAGATACAATGTTTGGCCGTTTGCGGCCTTCTGAGTATTCTGGTACTAGACCCTCGACCGCTTTTTCACCTTCTTGCCCATAGCGTAGTGTGACGAAGCTACACAGCAGGCCGGCATAACTGCGCTTACCATCAGGTGCAGTGTATTCACTGCCGTGCCCGGATAAAAAAAAAACATGATTTGTAATTCAAATACAATATTTTAACTATTGTGTCTGAATCCATGATGTTACCTTCTCAAGAACAGCCTGCCTCCTCTTCTCGACCTTGACGATGCTGACCAGGTCTCCAATATTGGATTCGAACTCCAGGAATCTGTTCCAGATGTCCACAGAGCTTTCCGGCTTAAGACTGCCTGAGGAGAGGACCCGCTCGAACAGGACTCTGGTGTTATTGTCCTCTGGGGGAGAAAAAATTGACAATGCATAAAGATCAAGACTGTAAAATCTATTTTTTTTTATTCTGGCGCGGCCACGTGACCACACTGCACCTGTTGGTAAGCGCAGTGCGGTCCAATTAGAGTATCGAGTAGCGAGAGACAATCTATCCCCCGCTACTCAACATAATCATGCCGGCCTGCTTCTTCACACTACGCCATGGGCAAGAAGCTGAAGAAGCGGTCGAGGGTCTAGTGTCAGAGTACTCAGAAGGCCGCAACACGGCCAAACATCGTATCCCAACTGTAGACCCCCGACAAAAACCGGATTTACACTTGCTGAACCCGAAATGCGACACACTTGCATGTGCCGCTATGGTGGGTTTTTCACCCTGTGTAAGGTGGTCGCTATCCGGGCGGATCTCCTACCACCAACAATGCAAGCAGCACAGTAAAAGCTCCTTAATTTCGAGATTTATTCGGTGTGTAGGCCACGAATACATTAACCATGAATGGAATAGTAATTTGTTTCGATTATAGGAGATACATTCGAAGGTATCAAAATAAAACCAATTTAATCAGAGTTTTTACAATACTTATTATGGTCAGGTTTGGGTTTAAAGAACTCATTTTCTTCTGCTACTTTTATAAGGTCTGACAATTCAAATTAATATTCAGCTATACGTGTAAGGCAATTGAAAACGTGCTTTAGGTATAATGGTAATACTCTTTTTAAAAGCCAACAGTAGTTAAACGATGCCGACGCGTTAATAAAGGATACTGAGGGTTTAAATACGTCGACTAGATCCGCTAATAATTTTTTTTTTTAATACAAGAACCTAGTCGTAATTTTTTAACCAGCGTAAACAAGTACCGTGAATAAGTAGCTTTAATCGTATACCGGTCACACATAGCCGTAACCACAGAGAAGGTCATGTCATTGTGTCATGGGTATCAAATACTTGTATATTTGTTTCTGTACGGGGATCGAACCTGTGGCTTCTCGTTTACGGATGTGCCGCGGAGGCTGTCCGCAGTAGAAGATTGACTCAATTCCAACCTAAAAGTTATCCTATAAACTAATGGCCGAAATTCGACCGTAACTCATTCAAAAAACAACTGCTACAATTTTTTTTTATTATAAACACTATAAAAAAAACATTAATCGGTGAGAAAATGGATAATCTCAATATATTTTCCTTCACAAAGCAAACGATAATTAACAATACATACTTTACAAAAGTCAGAGGTGTAAACCATTTGGGCTGAGTTCGAACATACGATTTTCGTCTCGATAGTCTGTGCCTCTCACAACTAAGTTATCGCTAATTAAAAAAACTATTCAATGTCTATTAATATCATTGATAATAGAACTTACCGTTAAGATGGGACAAATAATCAATATAACACAACACATATTCCGGTATATGTGAGAACTTCTTCAGGCCAAGCTCGAAGATCCTGAAGGCAATGTTCTTGTCTTTGGAACAATAGTACTCCATTAGCGCTGCTGCCACGAACACGTGGTACCGGGATCTGATAATGAAAAGGCTCATTTTTGGTGGAGTTGAGTTTAGTTAGGCTGAGTTTTGGTTAGGCTAAGTTTAGGTGAGGCTGAGTGATAGCGGAGATAAGATTTAAAAAGCGTTTCATTTGATATTTGAAGGGCTGAGTTTATTGGTATGAATGATTTGATTAGTAGTGCAGTTTCTCAGTGACTTTATACTGGCGAGTGTTGCAAATATACAGTTTGATTATTTTTGAGTTAATGAATCATTTATTTAATGAATCTTTAAACATCCATATCAAGTTCTGTTTGATATGACGATACGCCGGACTAGATAAACAATATCTAGTTGGTTACGCACAAATTTTTCAGAAATTACCGTAATTGCAGACTGGCTGTCGATTTTAAATTTACAAGGAATATTAATAACAATCACTCTTTCTACCAAGTTCTAACGGTGAAAAGTCAAATTTCTACTTCACTGAGGATATACATGTTTTTTTATTCTTCTATTTTAGTCACGGAAAAGTGACCACATTGCACCTCAGGAGCCACAAAACGGCCAAACATCCCACCCAAAATCTATACCCGCGACAAAAACCGGATGTACACTGGCTGATCTCGGAACGCGACACACTTGTGTGTGGCACTATCGCGGGTTTTACACCCGGTGTATGGTGATCACTATCCGTGCGGATATGAATATATTACCACCAGCGAATACATAATTTAAAATTAGGTTAAATCATTTATTCCATACCTGGCATCCTCTCTGGCCCTCTTAAATACAGTCCTGGCGGTCTTGATGCCTTCAGCTCGTCGTGCGAACTTCATGTACTGTACATAGGCTAACGTAGGGTCTATGTCCTCCATATCAAGATATCTGGTGTACACTTGGTGCACCTGGAAGGTGTAGGTAATATGAATAAATGACCCCACAGTTGGATAACCTGCATCATTGTTCATTTAAATTTGGTGCGTTATGTAAGTCACCCGTCTCATTCCTTTGTTTATTGTCTCACTCACTCAGCTATTCATCACTATTTTGTTTCTTGATACAATACTGAACTTTACATTCAGGTACATTTATCGAGAGCCACAAATAATCCTTCAAAGAGCCGCTGGTTGCATCATTATCCATGTCCTTACAAACACGTAACGTTAACTGCATGTTATTGTATACCTTTTCTTCCAAAAATAACTTTGGACGGAGCCGGGGGCAACAGCCAGTTTTATATAATTCACCTATAAATCCTACTATCCTACTAATATTATAAATGCGAATGTTTGGATGGATGGACGTTTGTTACTCAACAGATAGATTACAGTTTGGAATAGCACATACGCTACCTTCATCCCGGTAAAATGCACGCTTCCTATGTACAGCAAAATATAGAAAGGTGTAATAGCTTAAGATGCCTCCATGGATTGTATACATTTTCTTCCAAAAATAAATAAAATTAGTCTTCTGAGAAACTTCTTGGAACATAATTTTTTGATTTAATCAGTACCTTGTTATAATGCAGCCTACTCTCTTCATAGTCAGCATGTGCGAAGTGCAGCAGCGTGGAGTGCTTGAGAGGGCCGCTGGTGGCTCGCTCGTACACCGCCGCCGCCTCGTCTGAGAACAGGCGGGCCGCGTTCGAGTCCTGTGGGGGGATTATTTACATTAACCATTTTGACATGCGAAAGTTACTGTCTGTAAAGTACTGAACCGATTTGGTGAAATTTATTAAGAGAATACCCTTTTTTTTTTTTTTTGTTGTCGCGGGGAAAGCGTTTTATTACTGCCGCCCGCTCCGGAGGGAAGCGGATTAAGAATAAAACGGGTATGCTGGACTAGCCGGTCTTACGACCCAGCATCCCCTTCGCACGGATGATGGCTATCCGTGCTGCCGCTGGGCCGAGTCCCTAACCCCTATATACAACCCACCCGACACTACCAGCTAAAACCCCGCGGTGGCCTTCTTCGGCGCTTACGGAGCGATCCCGTGGTATTCTAAGGAGTGCTAGAATTGCAGCCGGAATCGCCCCTGCGCGGTGCTGCGTAGCAGCCCATCTCCATGGAGGGCTAAGGAGCCCCCGCGCACCGAACAACGACAGCGAACGAGGCCTTACCACACGCGCTGCCGTCCATCTCGGGGTCGCACGATGCTCCGAATTTGGGAGTGCATCGATACGGGCTGACAGCCCTCCGCTGCGCGCCCGCGACCCCCGATGGCCCCTATTAGTCGCCTCGTACGACAGGCAGGGGTTACCGTGGTGGAATTCAAACGCCCCCATTCCACAGGGCGGGAGACGCCGGTCAGTCGTCCACCTGGCGCCTCCTACGTCTTCTCTGGCGGCGGGAGGGATCATATCGTTCCCGATCCCTCTCAGCACTCTCCTTCTGCGAGATGACGTTCTCGCAGAAATGGGCCACCGCACGCCAGGACCTCCGGCTGGCGACCATGGACGACACCACGGCCGGCAGCGAGAGGTCTCCTCCGACGACTGCTCTGAGAGCGCTGCGCTCTTCGTCCCAGGCTGGGCACTCCTCCAACGTATGTTGGGCCGTGTCTTCGCGGCAGTTGCCACAGTGGTGGCACACGGCGGACACCTCCTTTCCGATCCGACACAGGAACGAACCGAAACACCCATGGTCCGTTAATACCTGTGTCAGTCGGAACGTAGGCGCCCCGTGGCGCCTGTCTAGCCATCTCTTTAGGACAGGACGCACTGCCGCGACAGTCCTCAAGCCCGCAGTCGGGCTCTCCAGCCTGGTATGCCACTCCTCCACGGCGGTTCTGCGAAACCGGGCCGCAATCTCCCTCGGGGCCAGTCTCTCCTGACGGCGGCTGGACGCCTCCTCCCGCCAGAGGAACGCTGACGAGAGGAGTTTGGCGTCCAACTCCCAAGGGAGTGTGCCGGCCAATACGCAGGCCGCCTCGTGGGAGACCGTGCGGTAGCCCCTTACTATTCGCTGCGCCACCAAACGCTGCGGTTTGCGCAGCAGGGCGACGCAGCGGGCGTTCAGGGACTCGGCCCATACGGGACATCCGTACAGGGCCATTGACCGCACGACTCCAGCGTATAAACTTCGGCAAGGGCTATTAGGTCCCTCCAGGTTCGGCAGCAGGCGTCCGAGCGCGCCCGCCGCCCGCACCAATTTCGGCGACAACTCCTTGAAATGGGCACGGAAATCCCACCGGCTAAACTCGAGAAACGGAGGAGTGAAGTACCCTATTACTTTATCTAATCATTCCTAAAAAGGGGTGAAATAGGGGATGAAAGTTTGTATGGGAATTCAGTCAATCAGTTTAATACTTATTTAATGAAATTCTTAGATGGCTCTCCCTCATTGCAATAGGGGATGAAAGTAAGTCAATGACCCGAATTTAACAAAATTCAGTATTCTTATATATATTACGAACAACGGAGTTACGAATTCTAAATATGGTCATGACATACAAATTTTTTAATCAACCTCCTACAATGTGAAATAGGGGATGAAATACGCCATAATGTTTTAAAGCCGTTTGAGTTATCAAAATTGTAATCTTAAAAAGATCTATAAAAAGGTCTATATCAGTATAATATGTTTAAAGACAGGTTGGTAATTATTTGTCAAAGTGACACAGTCGAAATTTTTTTATACTCTGTATAGGGCAAAAGTGACGTTGGGACGGTAATAAGCTCGGCGAAATGTGGGCGTACTGGTTACACCTCCTTCTTGCATTACAGGAGTACATATAAGACCTGGAATAATCAACTCACCCCCTTCTCCTGGAGTAGCTTGGCAGAGTGGTCCAGGAACTGTGCCGCCTGGTGCCACACATCCGGGTGATGAGCGAGACAAAGCAAGCACTGTTCTATCGCGAACATCACGCGCCGGGCCACCAGCGCCGTGTCTTCGGAACGGAGCGGGTTCGATCTCTCCCATGTTATGTACTTCTTCCATAGTTCCACCTGGTGAAGAGTTTCAATATTATTATGAGAACAGCTAAAATACTAAATGAATAAATAACACCCAACAGTCACACACATAGCCTCGACCCCACACTACGATACGAGTCTTGTGTGTGGGTATCAAGGACTACGAGAGACGCACTGTCTCACAACAGCCAGACCCCGGACACAAATGTCTGTCTGTCACACTAACATTTGTCCCGGTGTGGGAATCGAACCCTCTCGTTTCACAACCGGCTACTCGCCAACTGCGCCACGGAGGCTGTCTTAGATTTTTATATGGTGCTAATAGATATTGCAATTCCTGGTTCTTTTCCAACTCCTGGCACACTAGCCCTGTGGACATGGTACCTGCTTCATCTCCTCCCTGTCGACGGTGGGCGGGGTAGCCGGCATGTTCCTGTTCAGTCCTCGGGTGACCGTCTCTAACTCCTTGGCGACACGACGGGCGTTCATGTATTCCCGGGAGCGTTCCATCGCCATTCTTTCGGCTGTGCAAACACAATAACTAAATTATTATTAAACAGGGTAATTTTTTAACTACTATAATATACTCAAATACGACAATTTTTACTTATTTCTTCTATATTCTGAAAAACCCTAGGAAGAGAGGTTATTTTTCTATCACCCTATCGTCTTATTTTTCGTTTACCTACTGTAATACCACTAAAATATCGTGAAATAAATCTTCTAAAATTATCAATTGAATACAAATTTTCTAACAACATAATGTAACGATAATAAAATTATCAGCTGATGCTCGGTTCAATGACCGCGTGTTGTACCGAGCAGCAGCGCGGCGAATCGCACGCGCTTACTCTTTAACCGACTTCAAAAAAGGAGAAGGTTCTCAATTCGTCGGAATCTTTTTTATGTATATTCCCCGATTACTCGAAGACGCCTGAACCGATTCGAGAAACTTTTTTTTTGTTTAAAAGGGTATATTTCCCAGGTGGTCCCATTAGCACTAAGTCAGGATACGATGATGGGATCTTAGAAAAATCGAGGGCAATCCTCAAATTTTATAGGAACGCATAGTTTGTTTTTTATTGAATTCGGTGTGCTCTTTATGCATTCAAAGCTTATTATTGTCTTTATGTTTTATTGAGTATTAGGTCGAATGTCGTAAATCATAAATAAATGATATCGTTACGTTCTATTATATTCGTCTACCTAAAAAATTATGAAAAAAATACCTGTGTAACTATCTTCTTTTGCATGGTTACTGTATAGACATGCCGTAAAAGGAATTTTCTGTAGGTTTTATTAACAATCAATTATTTTGATGTACCTAATAAAGATGACGAAATTCTTAAACAGAATACGTAATTCTTAAGTACGAAGTTGTTTCCACGATGATTTCCTACACCGTTAAAACGAGCGATAATTGACAGTGAATATACGAAAGGACCCATGGGGCTAGGGTACCTCAACCTGTCTTAGCAGTCTTTTCAACGGAAATGAATATATCTTTGGTGTAAAAAGGAGTGCTAAAAAAGTTGAATGCCATACCTATAATAGTGTTGATACTTTGTTCGAACGCAATGTAGTCTTTCCATAGAGTTTCAATCCCAATAATAGGCGTGATCACTGCTCTCTGATATACCTGTAAAACATTCTTTATTTGTATATCTGATACTCAACGCATTTCACAATGAAAAATAATCCCTTACTAGTCTATGCTGAAAGGATGTATATGTCAAAGACTTTGTTAAAATACCAATGCTTACGAAAGCGTAGGGGGGAGGGGGTAAGAACTTTGCTTACATTTGCTGACAAGAGGGTGGAGGGGGATGAAAATGACTAAAATTCAGCTCACATAATACTTGAATGACCCACCCGTCTTGAGCATTTCACCATCTAGAGTATATTAGGAGTGGGCGTTGAATCAACGAACCGTTTTTTTAAACTGTTTTTCAACTATTAATGAGTCAACCGTTTTCTCTTTACCGCAAAACTAGTTGAATTTATCAACCTGTTTCATTCAACGTCGTTGAATCAACGACAGACGCGAACAAAACGGGCGCACAGATAAACCACTTTAATTTATCAACCTGGTTTATTCAACGTCATTGAATCAACGACAGACGCGAACAAAACGGGCGCACAGATAAACCAGTTGAATTTATCAACCTGATTTATTCAACGTCGTTGAATCAACGACAGACGCTAACGAAACAGGACATTAACGTATAGATCTGTGCACGTTTCTGCAAACCAGTTAAAAACGGTCATAGGACCGTTTATAGGAAACGGTTTCATTTCGTTAACGAAAAACCGTCAATAACCCACCTCTACAGTATATTTGAGGTACTTACCTTCCTAACGGCAGATATCTTCTGATTCTCTGCGTAAGACCCGACCGCGTCCACGCTCTTCAGAAACGTCACGTAATCATTCCATATCGGGTACGCGTGAATGTCCAGCCCTATTTTATCCAGGGCAAAGTCGTACGCTTGCGCCATTTTCTCTCTGCGAACAATTTGATATTAAATACACCCAACAATCACGCACTGTAATAAGCACAGCATTGGTCAAACCAATATCTGCAATGCAAAACAATATGGTATATAAATACACCCAAACTCGATCCGGTGACGCTACGGAGTTGATGTAGCGAGCGCATATCCATAAAGGTCCATGTAAAGAATACTAACCGCACGAGGTGAGGCGGTGCGGGTCGGGTGCCGGGTGGCTCTAATGAGCTGTAACCTTAAACCTCACCTTCGACCAGTATTTGTATGGGTCTGTCAGCGTCTCGTATCGTCAGCGTATCGTCGAGGTCATTGCGTTGCGATTAATCTTAAGTGATCTCTTTGCTTTATTCATAGTCATAGATAACTGACTGAGCGCTCTCTATCTAGCTATTGTGAATATCTACAGAAAACTGTGAGAGAGATAAAGCTAACGTGCGGCCAGCAGTTCTTTTTCTAGAATTTTGATTGGATTCACATTGCTGGAGCGAAAATAGGTATTGGCCTACTTCTACCTCTTTCTACAGGATATTGCTCAGTCCTATCTCTCTGTCTATGGCTTTATTGATTTCTGTATGACCCATCACGTATGGGTCATTTTCATGATTGTCAAAGTTCGCTTAAGTATCGTATTTTGAGATTCAACTTACTTGTAAGTGGGAAGCATAGACTTTGTCTCCTTCACATAGTTGAGGTATAGTCTCCAGAGCTCTATATTGAGGATCTTCATGAGACATCGCTGGAACAGCTGTTGGACGGTCAGCACTCAATTAGATCGGGTTATGTAGCTTGGGGAGCAGTTCTGAGTATATTCTGATTTTGGAGTAGCTTACTGTATTTAATTTGTACATATATGCAATCGTCACAAAACGGAATCCTTTTGTAGCGTATACCCCGGTACTCAACACAATCATGCCGGCCTGCTTCTACACACTACGCCATGGACAAGAAGGTGAAGAAGGTCTGAAGGTCGCAAAACGGCCAAACATCGTACTCCAACTTTAGACCCCCGACAAAAACCGGATGTACACTGGGTGATCCCGGAACGCTGCACACTTGCGTATGGCGGGGTTTACACCCTGTGTAACACTCATAAATGCATGAAAATAAGTCATAATGATGACTGCAACTTAGCACGTAGTGACGTGCTTATAAAAGTATTTCTATTAAAATCTAAGAAATAATTTATTAGTGATTTTTTTTCCGAAAAAAAAATACTTTAAACCTGTCTCTCGTAGCTTTTCAAAATTGTCGCATAAATCAATTAACCAACGGTAGATAATGATATATAGAAGCTATAGTCAGCTCAACAGTAAATTAAGCCATCACAATGTCAGTAGCTAGTTCCATAAAGATAATGTAGCTTTAAAATGTATTAAAATTATTTTACATTATAACGCACATGACTATTTAAGCCGCCTATTTTTTTTATTTATTGTGAACCACATTTGCCTATTCTAGAGTCAGTTAGTCTTAACCTGTGTTTAATTTTGTACATTTGATTTGAAATTGAAAATAAGAAACTCTTGCGAAATCTCAATCAAAATGAAGACTCTTTATATTAAAAATAAGTATGAGCAAATTTGCAATAGGAAACATCTTACTCCATCGCACGACTGCAGCGTTATGGCCCTTGTTGCGGTGACGTCTTAGATTATATCTTGCATCCCTTTCTGCATTTGACATTTACCCTATCCACCAGATTTGAATCCTTCTGATTTATTTTTAAGTGGATTTATAAAATTATTTCAATAATAGGTTATGTAACGTAAGTTATTGATTTATACTGATTGATTTATATTGATTTATTTGGTAATATAAAATATGGCGTCAACTACCCTTATTCTGATGCCATACTTGTACTGCTTTCTTATCGTACAACATACTAACATTTATATGGTTACAGGGATCGAACTGGTTTTACGTTGTTGTAGGTATTTTTTGGCATTTAGAGACAGATATTAAATATTAATTTGGTCATTAAATCTTCAGAACTGTCCCCTTTAATGTTTTTAATAAATTAAATCCACTTACCTGCAAAATTTTAATTACAGTGTCCCAATACTCCATCGCAAATTCAATTTACCTAATAACTGACTTTTTTGGCAACATATTTCGTAGGTTTTCATTATTTTCATATTTTACTATTAAAAATACTATCAAATAAAAGGCTATTTCATGTTTTCTATGAAAAGCTCAATTCTGTTAAAATCAGAATTCAAGCTACGGTCCTCAACAACCCAATATGAGATTGAAACTAATCATTAATTTAATGCTTTGTTACATATGTAATGCTAAATGGGAGTATAACAGAGGGATTATTTACATATCAAAAGCGAGCTTCTGTGGCAGTGCATGGTAGAAAATATCGTAATAAATAATATGATTTAATTTATTTCCAATGTAATCTCACAGTAAATAAATAAATACACCCAACAGTCACACACATAGTCCTGACTCCACATTAGGTCAAACCTGTATTGTGGGTATTAACAACTATGAGGGACTACCAACCACAACACATAGTCCCCAAAAAAATTCGTGGATACCACAAACATTTGTCTTAGGCGGGGATTGAAACTGTGGCCTCTCGTTTCACCGGCTACTTGCCCACTGCAGCACAAAGAGGCTACAAGACAGTTTTTTTTACTTAATATAGGTACAAAGCTTGGTATATTATTTAATCTATTTACTTGTTATTTATTTATTTCTAGCCCACTCGCCAGCAGAAATTCGCCTCCAATATGTCTGAACACACATTACCCTAGCCGAAAAAAAACATTTATATCAATATATCTGAGTGTTTATTTCAACTTAAATCTAATACACTAAACATTATCAAATCATAGACATTTCATTTCAATCTACTTGTCTATGCTTTTTTATGCTAGTATCACAGATTTCTTAAAATTACATATTACCTATCTTACATTGTAGTTATACTAACCTTTTCAACTTTCTCAAAATTGCGTGCCTTCATCTGTAATTGTAAAAAAAAAACATAATTGTAATAGCAGTGACAGCCTAGTTGGTAAAGGTACGGATTGTCGAGATGAAAGTCGCATGTTCGAAACCAGCCCAAATGTCATACACCACTGACTTCTGGCAAATTATTTATTAATCACCAATTCTAAACATAGTGCTTTCATTAGTAGCCCCCTTTTGCAACACCCGGTATATCTACCAATAGTGAAGGGATGAGATTAAACATTGTGGCAACTGAATTCAGAAAGGTTTACTTTATTATTCACTCACCTCTTGCTCAATATATATCTTCCAGTACCGTCCAGTGGTTGGAAATGCAGTGATAAGATTTTCATACATAGTCCTGACTTCGTTGATGTTCCGAGTCTGTGCTTCTCTGATGAGGAGGGACCATGAGTCCACATCGTAAAGGTTGCTTTCCACAGCTCGTTGGGCACGGGTCAACCTTTCGTTGCCCCAGTCCTGATACATACAACAAATTAACAGTTTTAAAGACTACAAAGTTGAATTTGAGTAAAAATATAAATACAATGTTTTATACTAAAATGGCAAATAATTTGACCCTTGGAACATAGAGAAAATTATGCTAAAGCTCAGCTTGTTTTTAAAACACTGTGGCCAGTATATAACATATTATGAATTTAAAATACTCTAGTTGAAATAATATTTTCAGTAAAAGTTTCTTCAGTCATGAAAAATGGTCAAAAACAGCATTTTAAGATTAAATATTAATATCCAAGCTATTGTTGCTCTTCTATCACAAATCTACAGAGTTGCACACATTCCATCGAAAGCAATCATCATCGTGTGCAACCGAATATAATACGCAAAAGAAAACGAAAACAGAATAAAATGAGTAAAGTGCTTAAAAGGAACATCTCACTATTTTCCTCACACAGTAATGGCCATTCTGATGTAACGTTACGGCTCATATCATGCATCCTTTTTCTGTCAGTTTCATAAAATTCATAATTCATTCCATGGTGGTAGGGTACTCATATCCTCCAGATACTCTTATTGGACGGCACTGCACTTACCATCAGATGCGGTATCCTATTATATTTTACCTAATTATATAATATTATTACCTATTATATATTATGTTTATAATAATAAAATAATTCGTTCCTGACTGCCTCGGTGGCGCAGTTGTAATTGTGCGTGTGTTACGACCACTGTGCTGAGGTGTCGGGTTCCATCCCGTTGGGTAAAGCGATACTGGGTTATCTATTTGGAAATACTCAGTGTCTGGTAAATCCGGTAATAGTGCCCGGTATGGCGATAGGCCCGCCCCGTATCACATGGGACCGTAATAAATTTACACCTCTGCCTAGACCTTCGAGGATTACAGGCGTGAGTGTATACGAATATCGACTCATTGGCAAATATTTGTATTTGATAATAAACTACCTTTGAGAAAGGCGACACAATAAAAAACGATAAAATAAGTTGCTATTGAATTATGATTAAACTATTGTATTCCAAGTAGTTTGTACATTTACTTAAACGAAGTGTATTTTACTTACAATTTCGGTGTTTTCGTCTGTAGTCGTCATTTTGTTGAATGTTAGGTTATGTTACTTATTTGATCACTTTGCTATTAAACTTAAAAATTAAAATGAAATTATATTACTGCACGTAATGGTAATTTCACTTATTGAAGAGTCATTACAAAGGAATAATTAATAATATGGATATCCGAAGTAAAACACGAAATAGACGCCAACAGCCAAGGAAATTGTTATTTTTTTAGTTTAACGCCATGGAAACAAGTCCTTTATACAAATGTACAAAGTACATGCAGTTTTAGTGTATTCCTATAATTCTGATACAAAGATAAGTCATTGAGAGCTAAAATAATCTCAGTCTGCGATTTTACAACACCACATAGGTCATAGCGGGCGCATTTCATTTATAATAACTTGGAAACATATTTATAAAAGATAAAATACGTAGACAATTCTGCTAACAGAAAGGAAATACCTAAAATGGTCACATTGAAATATGTTCGGAATCTTTGTAACTGTAAATATACTTTATGCTCAGTAACTGTAAATTATTTATCTCTTGTTCTAGTTTGCTAAAATACTGCTTTTGGTTTGTGTACTAAAATCCAAATCCTTTACAGAACAGAAGAAACAACAATTTTTTGTGTTTTTATTCAAAACAATAGTGTTTTATCGTCAGAATTCTATAATTTTAATAGTTTCAAAACGTGTCTCGGCATAAAATATTTGAGATTGACAGTTGCCAGAAACATTTGACAATTACCGAGTAAATAATTTGAGGCGCGGGTGTAATAATAAACAAAAATGTTATTTTACTCGTTTTTCAAATCATTAATCGGAAAAGACGTAGTCGTGGAGCTCAAAAACGACCTGAGCATTTGCGGTACGTTGCACTCTGTTGATCAGTATCTCAACATAAAACTATCCGAAATAAGCGTCATCGACCCGGACAAATATCCTCATATGCTGTCGGTAAAGAATTGTTTTATCAGAGGTTCTGTAGTCCGTTACGTGCAGCTGCCAGCAGATGAGGTTGACACCCAGTTACTACAAGATGCTGCCCGGAAAGAAGCCACTGTTTCGACAAGATAATCCTAACCTATAAACAGCGTCAAAATATGCTGTTTGGACTAATATGTGGGTGTAAATACTAATTTAAGCGTAAAATTTGCAATAAAAGTTTAACGTGATTTACTAAGTTGTTTTATTTAAAAAAAAAAAGTTCTGTTTGGGTATAAATAAACTTTGTATAAATAAATAAACTCCTTGCTAATGTTTATTGTAAATTTTCTGGCTGTGTATTATTTTGCAAACAAAACCAATTTTTTGCTATATATGAGTTTAATTAAACGTGCCTACGTGAGAGCTAGACATAGAAAATATTTTTTATTATATTTTGCTATGATAGGTAATATGTAGTAACATAACATTTATCTATTCTGCGTGAAACGAAATGTTAAAAGCTGTCCTGACATATGCAGACAAAGCAAAAATACTATCTTTTGAAAAGTCTACCATTTTAGAAGAAAAGTAATTGTACAAATGAACGTTGATTACTTACAAATTCATAATATTATTTATTTATTTATTCTTTATTGTACACTTAAGATTAAAAAATAAAGAAAGATTACATTTATATACTTATTAAAAGTACAAATGGCGGTCTTATCGCTCTAGGCAATTTCTTACAGACAATCATGGGATGGATATAAGAAAAGGAGAAAGAGAGGGCAGTCTAAAGAATAAAGGATTAAAAACACCAATAAATATAAATAAACAAAAATACTTTAAATAAATGTATATTTATACAAATATATACACACATACATACACATATACAAATGTATGATAAATAAATAATTACACATAATATATATATAGACAATTTCATAGATAAATAAATATATGTAGAAAAAAAACACTATAGATTACCAATAGAATAATATTTTACATTATTAAGTCTACGTGAGGTAATGCATTTATATAACGCGTTTCTACGTATTTACATTTCTTTTATACAGCGTTCAAATTATGTTAAATAAGGAGACAGTAAAAATATTTAGGAATTAAGTTACCAATAGTTTTTATAATGACTTTGGTAGAAATGTAGTGTGAAAATGGCAACATTTTTATTTCATTCATTGTATAATTTCGAAGCTTTTCGGCTTTCGCTCTTCGCGTTCGCTAATCGTCGCTGTTTATGTATTTTATCTATAGAATTTATCTCAACCAAATGAATAGAACCTTTTTACAAAGTTATTTTCGCCGCGAGTGATGCAATGGTGCCTTTTTGGTTTCAGTTGATGAGTGTCGCAATGTAACATACGTTCATTGTATTCAGTGTTTTTTAACATGTGATGCTAAATGTAAATAATTAATTAAATATAATCGCACAAAATGGACGTGAAAGGTTGTTACAGTGGATGTTATGTGTTATGACTGCATAAAAATTATAATTCAGATTACAGTGTGGTGCTGAGAAAGCAACTTTTTTGTTCAGTAAATTTCGTCGCTGCCCGCTTAGAGTTACAAGAGTAAGATTTTATTTTTATATTTATATTTGTTTATGTTACAAGTGGCCAATGTTTAATGACATACGCCGTGTTATATACAAACTGTTATTTTCTTAACTTTCTTCGTGAAACGTAATGTTTTCTTTTTATCTTAAATACATTGTCAGCCAGAGATGGACTTAGTAAATTATATTTTTGAATTTCGAATATTTTAATTCTATTGAAACTTTTTAATCGCATCTGCGATATTCCGCTGCCGACTGCGGCCATGACTCATCGAGTTAAACACGGGTTTATTTTTTGGTTCCGCGTAACGATCGCAGTTAATTTTGCGCGGCATTATGCTTTCGGCACATTCAATTAACGTCAATTAAAGCAATTCAAATACACGTTTATAGCTCTGTGTAATTTACTGTGTAAAACTACCACAATACCAAAGTTGCCCAGAATTTTATGTTGCATACAAAAGTGCCTATAGATCAAGGAATCCCAAATTCAAAAATTGGCATAGAGAAAGTATGTGACTGTGTACAGATGAAATGGCATTATCTGATGCTATTGACTCACAACTATAAAGTTCTTAGTATTTGTTTTTTGAAACAGCAGAATATTAGTCACTGAATGCATTTTAATGCCTCAGTTTATGACTATACACCTTACTAAAATGTACCTATTTTGTTTTAAATATCTCTTGGGAAACAAAAAACTATTGAGAGTTTTAATTGATTGACAATGAATTTGTTATTGTTATTTGCTTAGCCTCAGGGGCATTAAAGTAATGAGACCCATGGGCTGCTGAAGATAAAATTGATCAAAGTAAATATGTCTCTTGATAATCAATTCCTGTTGCAATTTTGTGATTGAAACTTGACTTGAAGAATTATTTTAACATAAAATAGGATAAAGTTAGTAAAATAAATGGACTACGATCTATTGATATTAAAATTAATATTATCATGGTTTATTTATATAGTCCCAATTTTCGAAAACTATACTATAACTATAACATAAGAAACCACTAAAGGCTATGACCTAGCCATTCAATGATAATAACAGGTAGACTTATACCATATATAAAATGATTAAAAGAATGTCTTTAGGTCTCAAAAAACACTGCATTGCTTGGGACAAGAGCTAGCATAAGTGTTATTGGGTTTTATTTCACAATATTACAATAAGGCAACTTATTAACATACATTGAGCTGCTCTAATCTAATATAATCGTATTTTCATTGTATTATAATTGTTTGACCAAATATTATTAACCAGTGTTCCAAAAGAGCGATGCTAAAGTTCTGTTCCTGTTCTCTAGCAAATCTGCCTCTGAACTGGCAGTAGAGTAAACATTGACTAAATTGTGTGAATCTAAATAATGTAGCATTTCATGGATTCAATAAATATTTGATTTTGATTTGTTCCGCTTGTTACAATTTGATTCCTAGTGCTGGGATTATATGGGATTAGCTCGGTACTCCCGATATTCTTAATACTCCTTTGAAAGCCTAAAATTCGTGCTTCCTCCGTGATTATTCAATAATTGATGTAATGATAAATAATTAGGAAATTTCTTCATCACTTCAACAAATCGATTTTAGATATGCAGACAATAAAGTATTACCATTTATTCTGTTTTATTTTATCGATTTTATGTCAGGTAAAACTAGAGTTAAAATAAATATATAATAAAGATATGGTTCTGAAGTAATTGCTTGATTTTAAGTAATGATAATACACATAAACACTTATGGAATTTATCATTTATTACTGTTTTATAAACTTTAAGGGTAGAATGCATTTTGTGGAAAAAGGGGAAGGGGTTCTCTATCTTCAAGATAATATGGACCTTTAAGATGCAACAGAAAGCCGTTGGTATATGTTGGTTCCGTGTGATAGACATACCATATGAGTAAAACTGTCTCCTTTGTACTTTGTAACATATTATGTATGAAAAAAAAACTATATGTTATCAGGGTATTCTTGTCCATTCTATATTTTTTCTACATCTATACTTAATGGTTTCTTATACTTACGCGAATATTATACATTGAAATAAAACGAAATTTACGGATTATATAGCGGTTTATTTTACTTTTTTAACCCGACGTTTCGAAGACTTTGCAGCCTTCATGGTCACGGGGGAGACTGAGTTGTATGTCATCTCGAAAGTGTAGTGCAATGTTTCTGCTCTCAATGTAGTTGATATTACATTTTTATTTTGATGTAGTCCGATCTACGCAGAGCTCACAGTGTCCGTAAATTTCGTTTTATTTCAATCTATACTTAAGATAATAATCGTTAAGAGTCTGAGTGTGAACATAATTTATTAAGAAACAAACAGCAGTCATGCTAATTGTTATTTCCTAAGATAAGTAGTGTTGATAGTATAATGACACAGTTTAATCATTATACAGACTGTAAATATTTTTTTATGGTAAATCTGACTTTTAATGTGATTGTGGCATAATATATGAGATTTAAGCAGGTTTTGCTTACAATTATTAAAATGAAACTATTCTATTATAAATTTTTTCAAAATTCTAATTTACATTTTATCTCTTCTTAACTACTAACAGTTTTAACTGGGTAGTGCAATGAACACAACAAATTGGATTGGTAACTGACTAGTAGTTTTATTTATGTAAGTCTTGTATTAAAAAACCATAAATGCAAAAAAAAACTGTAAAAAGCTTAAATTTTTGTTAACATAATTTAATTATTAACATTTCGTTCCTCATATGTATGGCTTATCAACTGGTCCTGTAATTTCTTTTATGATTCTTGCATGGGACAAACCCTAATGTCACACACACTAAGTGATTACTAATGTTAACAAAGGACTAACTCACTTGTGGTGTTTAATTTTTACTAAAGAATGAGTTAATGGTACAGTATAGACTCTGAGAGTGTCAGTTCACATCTTACGTATCAGTTTGCTAAGTGCAATACCGCATAATTCAGAAATTCTTAGAGGTACTGCCATTTGTTGGATCCAACTTCATCCTTCCCCACAACATACTATGGCCCTGCATCAACTTCGAGATTTTTTAACTGTGGTATCGGCCTTGTCGAAGCACGTGTTAGATTACGTCTTGTGGTTTTAAGTTTTCCATCCATATTGGGTTATCTTTGCGACCTAGTTTGAGATGTGTTTCGGAATTATAATCAGACTTACTTATTAGTCTTGACACCAAGGAATCGTATAATTATCTAGTGTCGTAGGTATCGGGAACTACAAGAGACTTACAGCCAACACCCAGACCTGGTAGTTCTTCATATTTCATCTTTAAATAGGGTAAATCTTGTGCTTAATTTTTTTAATTTGATCTACAACAGGACATTCGAAAAAGAAAACTTTTCGCGATAGCCGAATTAAAATTAATTCAAAAAAGGAAGCCGCATTTATTATTTTAATTGACAGCCTTATGGTTCAGCTGGTAAGTAGCCGGCTGTGAAATCAGACGTGGGATCGATTTCCGCGCCGACACATTTTTTTTTGTGACAGATAGGTATTTGTCTCGGGTCTGGGGTGGGACCATTGTTCTTGATACCCACGAAACAGGTTTCACCCCAGAACTATGTGTGTGACTGTTGGGTGTATTTATTATTATTTATTTTAATTAAATATTTATTTATTGATTAAATATTATTGTTCGTCCAGCTCTGCTCTTGATGATTTTGCGTCCCTCTTTACGTCATGAGTTGAAACTTAGGTCAGAAGTCTCCACTTCCTGTCTAGTGCGTGCGTATTAGGCTGGATGGACTTATCACTGACTCGTAGCATTTCTGGCGGCATTGACCCGTTATCAATGCGCGCCGTGACCCTAGTCTGGCTACGAATGCACATCCTGATGCCTTTATTGCAAGTATTGAGTAATTGCGATTATATTTTTTCATTAACTATAACTTCATATAACACAGGGATACCGGTGTTCAGAAAACGGTAATAAGTAGTTAGTAAAAATACAAGCCAAAATCAACTTTATTTCCATAATTTTAACGTAACAAATACGTTTAATACGCACGTCAATAAGGTAAAATCTGGTGGGAGGCGCAAGTCAATGATTGAAAAAGAATGCACGATATGATTCATGACGTCAATGTTCTGATAGGCCATTACCGCGCAGTCGTGAAATTGAGATAGAAATTCCTACTATGCTCCTACTTTTGCTCATACTAGTATTTAAAATAATAATTGCGGTCGCGTTTTTAATTAATCTTGATTCTGAAATGGTTTATTATCTTTACGAAAATAAATGAAGATAGAAAGGTTACACTTTAGACACAGACGAAAAATCGTAGAATGCCTTTATCGGATTACGATGATAGTGTATAATTTTCATACATACACTAGCGACCCAGCAATGCTTCGCACGGGTGCAAGTTATATTAAAAATAATTGCGAGTTGGATGCGGTACGGACTGTCAAGTCGTATGTTCGAAACCCAAATGGTATACACTTTTGACTTTTCACATGAGTTTATGAGCTTTCAACTACTTTTGCCAAGACCACAAGTCCGAACACAGAAATTTATTGATCATGATATGTTTTATCAACAAATTGCTAAAAATAAAAAGTTGTTTTTTACATAAGTGACTATTTTTTTACACGTAGATGCGTAAATATTCTCCATACACCATTTTTAAATATGTTAATGCTACTTATCTATACTTATAATAAATCTGTAGAGAGGTCAATTCTGTACATGAAATATATTTCCAAAATAACTATCAGCGGGTGATTAGTGATCGATACTGACGCCAAAAATGCAATCAGTAAAATTTTTGTCTGTCTGTCTGTCTGTCTGTCTGTCTGTCTGTCTGTCTGTCTGTCTGTCTGTCTGTCTGTATGTTCGTTATAGAAACAAAAACCACTCGACGGATTTCAACAAAACTTGGTACAATTGTTCTTCATACTCCTGGGCAGGTTATAGTATACTTTTCATCACGCTACGATCAATAGGAGCAGAGCAGTGAAGGGAAATGTTGGGAAAACAGGAGAACTTACTCCATTTTTTAAGCTTCCGTCGCGTGTGCAGCCTTAATAGTTAAAGCTACACAGAAATCATGTATGACGGAAATGTTCTCCTTAAAATTATATAAAAAATATTCCACGACAGCAAATGTCTATATTTTATGGTTGACTCACAATAACACGTGTAACTCCCGATAGCTTAGCAGTTCAGAGATTTCTGATTATATTTGTCTACTCTTACGTTTATAACACTCTCAATCATCCCTAATTAATAAATGTTAACATTATTACCTATTTAACTTAATAAAAAAATAATTATAGACATAGGTACAGAAACACCAAAGTTATACATGAAATACGCTAATAAGGCCATCGCGCGTGAATACTGAATCATGCTATAAGGATTATTTTTGTGTAACCGTCGCGTCGGGTCGCCGCGGGAGCCTACTAGGCAGATGCTAGAGGGATGTAATAGCGTAATATGCCTCCATGGATAGTTTGCTTTTTCTCTAAAAACCAACTTCCACGCGGGCGGAGCTGCGGGCAAAAGCTAGTTTTACGAATAAAATGGTATTGTCAGGTTTAATTGATTTTACAACGCAAAATGATTATTGCACAAAAATATATGATATTTTTGTTATATGTGTAATGCAATGTGGTAAGTATTCTTATTTACTAAAATAAAATAAAAAAACATAAAATAATATTTGACAGCGGTGGGATTCGAACCCACGCCCTTTCGGACTGGTGCCTAAAACCAGCGCCTTAGACCGCTCGGCCACGCTGCCTTGTAACGGCTGTGATGAAAATAACGAACGATTTTGCATTTTTCTACGTCACTAATGACGTCATTCTGATATTCTATATTAGGCATGATTATTTTTAAGCCATTGTTCTATGTTATATGTATTACGTATTGTTTCATTATGACATATATGTCACGGACAATGAACTGCGAATACGGTATTTCAAAGATGTAAAAGAATACCAATTCCTTTTTACGTTATGGCGTTTTATAAATAGCTAAGGTTCTAAACAGCACTTTGTTAGACTTAAAAAATCTTCGGTTTTTTACATTTCTTTTCCAAAATTATTCGTTGTTTTTTTTTTAATCAAAACAACCAGCCAAGAGCCAGATTGAGCATTCTTCTGGATCAAGGAGGCTCAATTAGCAGTATTTAAAATCATAAAATATATAAGCATGGTAGAAATTATGAAACCTTAATATAATATCCCTTCATAAATATTCGTTTTCTATTTGACTGAGCAATTGGCCGTTGGTGGTTGTTTGAAACGGTGATCGTACGAAATAAGGGGTGGCGTCAGGTCACCGATGGTAGATCTATTCTAGATGTGCCATGATTTATTATACGCCCTTTTATGCATTGATAAGCAGACGAGCAGACGGGCCACCTGATGGTAAGTAGTCACCGCGCCCATAGACTTCTGCAATGCTAAGACACAGCAAAGCCACTGCCTACCGTTACCTTCTTTAAGAACACTTAGTGTGCTCTTTGTCTTTGCTTTCATTGATTAATTTTGGGCGCAAAAAAAACAATCACGTGCAGAAATCAAAGCATAATAAAGAGCTCATCGTGTAGGTTCTAGTGTTACAGTCAAATGCACAAATTTGTTTTTATATTTATTTATAACTGGCTGCACCGGCATGCGTTGCAATGCCACGTAAAGTAAATTTGATTACTTGCGATCGGTTGAATGGTATTGAAGTTCGTGTTCTGCAGCGCAATATACGAGTCTTTTTATTTTTTGGTCCAGGAACCTTCGCGGGCGTATGATGAATATCTATCTCACCAAAGTTTCATCATAATCTGATGAATAGTTTAGGAGTCCATAGAGGACAAACATACTTACATTGATTTTGATTTATATAGATGTTGCGTGACAAGTAATAGTTAGTGCGCAGCCCAATGGTATGTTATGAAGTTTATTGTTATGGTTTTTGAAATAAATAAATATAACATACTAATTTGTGTATTTGTCCATAGTAACAGAAATGAATGGCTGCGGTTCCACCCGCGTGGAGGTTATTTTTGATAGAAAGGTATCATATATCATCATACAATCCATGGTGGCATCTTAATCTATTAAACCTTTCTATATTTTGCTATCTCATAGGAATCCATTTTTCCGGGATAAAAAGTGGCCTATGCAATTTTCTGATCCCTAAACTGCTGCTATGCAAAAAATAATGTCGATCCCTTGCTCTATGAAAAACTAAACAGACATTCGCATTTATAATATTAGTAGGATTATCTTGTAAAATTTCCTCTAGTAACGTAATTATCTTAATTATTAATCTAGTTTAATATCTTTTATTGTGAGTATGACGTCAAAAGTATCTCAACAAGTTCTACAATTGTCTGCAACTTGTCTGGGTCTGTGTACTTTGAATGAAAAAATGAATGTCATATCCATTGACCGTTATGAAGGGTGCAGTAAGAGGGCGCAGACGGGCATTAACTCATTTTAGGGCTTCGACTCGGGGTCGATGACACGAGCCCTTTGATCGATCAGTCTGTTGCGTCAATGCATGCCCTTGGCGGTGGTCGGTTTGAGGGTCGATGCGAAATTTTGAACTTGCTTGCTACATGATTATTTACTTTAGTTATTATATTTTTATTTTTCTTACTGCTCAGTGTGGCAGTTGTTATTGCGTACACGGCACGACTTCTGTGCTGAGTTTTCGGGTCTGAGGTCGGGTATAAGTGATATTGGGTTGTTCTATCACAAAACAATCAGCAGTGTCTGACTGTCTCGGTGGCACAGTTGTACGCGGTACGACGGCTTTGTCGTGGTCTCAGGTTCGATCCCCGGGTGAGGTAAAACTGATATTGGGTAGTACCAGCCCGGAGTCTGGAAATGTGCCTGGTATAGCGATAGGCTTGCTGCCTATCACATCGTGGGACGATAATGAGCTCGGCGAAATGTGGGGGACTGATTACACCCCTAGCTACTCATCCGGGGATCGGCGTATGTATTTTTTTCTTGGGGTTTTATTATTTCTAAATAACAGAAAAACTACTGGACTTTGCCAACTATTTAAAATCATCACATTTAGATTTAAATATCTAATAATTGACTACAATCTTAGACGCTACCTACTCTAAGACTACAATTGAAATAATACGATTTTAGACTTCTATCTATTCGAGGCACTAGCGACCTATTGCCCGCATGGTCGTAGGTTCGATGACACGACCTTTTTATAGGTTGAACTTGCGTCTCGGGCTGGCGAGGTCAGGTTGAAGCGACTGCGAATTATATTTCGTGTGTTCCCAAGTGTTGATACTTGAATATAAGATAACTGTCGAACGTGTTAATAAATTATAACTTATATGAACCCGAATGATACACGGAATTTTTCGCGGTCAATTTTACTTTTTTAGTCCCGTTTCAAAAACTTTACAACCTTTATGGTCACGGGGCGGACTGTGATGTATGTCACCATAAAATAGTGTATCGTTTCTTGGTTTCTACCTTCAAAAAGAGAAAATGAAAAAAAAAAAACGTTTCTAACTTCAAATAAGTTTTTTTTAAGTACGATTAATGCACTAAGAGTGTATGTACAGTGTTTTGAGATCCGGCAATCGGCCTTTTGGCTCGTGCTAGCTTCCAACCGTCTTCTCTATTGAATTTTGTATTTTTTTAATTCCAATAACCCCGCGAGTCATCCTAGTTAGAGGTTTTGTGGTTTGTTAAATCTATGATTACGTATGGTAAAAAAAGTGAAATAAACCGCGTCAAAATCCTTACAATTAGTTTTAATAGATATTATAAAAAATACAGTGACAATGTAATTTTCTGAGGACATCTGTACGTGGCTGCCCAAAATGCAAGCTTCGTGTTTCCGGCATTAAGGTATGTAACGCCTACGAAATCTTGATCGATATGTTCATGGGCGGTCGTGAACACTCAGGGTTAACCACCTGGTTTGCCGGTGTTCTGCCATATTTATATTTATTTATTTTAATCAATGAACATTTATCTTGATGCGGGAATCGAACCATCTTTTTCATACTCGATTTCTCACTCACTGCGCAAGAGGGCGTCAAATATACATACATACATACATACATTATACACTCACCCCGAAGGGCTAGGCAGAGGTGCAACCAGTATACTCACTTCGCCGAATTTATTACGGTCCCATAATGTGATAGGGGACGAGCCTATCGCCATAACACCGGACTCAATTCCAGACACCAGTATTTCTAAATAGATATATCACTTTACCCGATCTGGGGATCGAACCCGAGACAGCAGTTTCAACGCATGGGTTGACTGATTTTTTTAAATTAATTTAATCAAATATTTACCTAAAACCTATTATCGAAAGAATTCAAATCTGCTGGAAGGGGTAATTGTCAAATGACAGTAAAATAATGCATGATATGTACTGTGACGTCACGGTTCTTAGAATCTATATTACTGTGTCGTTGTGCGAGGGAGATAGCAATATGTTCCCAATACGCCACCGTTTTCGCTCGTCTGTGAGTATTTGCTCATAGTAATATTTAAAATAAATATTGTGACCTCATTTTTCAAGCAATTTTGATTCTGTTTTCGACTTCGTAAAAGACTTTATTTTGCTTATTATATTCGGTTACATATATAATAATGTACAAAATTTAACATAGGAATCTACCCTATTACAACTACGAAGCAACTACGCCACCGAAGCAGTCAAATATAAAGCAACTTATGTTTTACACGTTCATCCCAGTTATGTAGATGTAAAAGCTCGCTTATTAGGAAAGTTGGGACGCGAGCTCCCGATGGAAAACGTTCTGGAATTCAGGAGCGAGCTTACTCAGTGAATAAATGTAGAATCTCGGAGTAATGTCTGGGGAACGTGTATTGGGGAATACGGAAACGGGGAGGTATTTAAGTGTTTTATACTCGTTTTCACCGACCTGTGTTTAACTTTAGTTGATCCCTAATAACCAACACGTCGAAGTGATGCATGCGACTATGCAACAATAGTCTAAAGTTGCAATGTTAGGGGTCAAGTTAAGGGTGCAAGGGCGTTGTAATATGTTATTTTATTGGTATATTAAAAATTGAATTAAACACTAAATTGCATGTAATAATTATGCTATTTCCACTCAATTTTCAGTTTTGTGAGCAACTTCTCAATTTATTTCCCTAATAACTTTAATCGGACTTTTCTGAACATTTAAGAAAAACCAAATGGGTCCAGCCGTTCTCAAGTGATACACATATCAACGAACAGTATTAAATGTTTATTTATATAGATTTAAACACGTAACATGTCTGTCATTGGGTCACGTATCACTACAACCCCCGTGAGTCCGTCTCATCGTTTCACGTTCCGAGTTAAAATCGAATTAAGGTACTATCAAATTGTCTGGGCTGAATAACAAATAGGCAGTGTACATACGAGCCAGATGTATGATGAATGGATTTATGTTAACTAGAGGTCGAATTAGACCGTAATAAAACAAAATTGAACATAGCACAAATTTCACAGCTCGAAACTCATTGTCAAAAAAAAAATTCCAAATATTTTTTATTGATAACACTAAATCTCATTACAAAAATGACACGACAATAGGGTACTTGACACGGTTTTTTTTATTAGTTTATCAACAAGTTACATTACTTAAGTACATATTATCGAAATAACTTTATAAATCTGAACAAAAATAAAACAAACACAAAAAATAAATTACACACCATTCAAATCTGCTGGGAGGAGTAATTGTCAATGACAGTAAAACGATGCACGATATGAGCTGTGACGTCATCTCTCAAAATGGCCATTACTGCGCCGTTGTGCGAGGGAGATAGTGAGATGTTACCACCTTTTTTGCTCATACCAATATTTAAAATAAATATTGCGACCTCAATTTTCAAGCAATTTTGATTCTGTTTTCGCAAATGGTTTCTTTTGCGTATGTATTATATTCGGTTGCATATCAAATAATGTACTAAATTAAACACAGCAAACTACCCTATTATTACGTTTACTAATGTGTGCATATTTGCATGGGACATCTCGTTATCTCCCTCGGACAACTGCACTAAAATTGCTATTCCGGTTTGTTACGTCATAAATCATATCATGCATCCTTTTCTGTAGTTTTTTTTTATTTTTTTATTTCATAGTCCGACAAACGAGCCAGTAGGTCACCTGATGTTAAGTGATCTCCACCGCCCATGAACATCCAGAATACCGAAAGTATCATGTATGCGCTGTCGGCCTTAAAGGACAGGAATAGGGATTAGGGAAGGGAAGGGGGAATCTGGGCCTCCGGATATCTCACTTACCATACGAAACGCGACAGTAAACTGTCACTTTACGTTGGTTTTCTCTGAGACAGTGGTACTACCCCGGTCGAGCCGGCCCATTCATGCTGTAGACAATAATATGTCTACAGCGTGGCTCTACCACATACCACATCGTTTGACAGTTATCTCTTCCATCAAATGTGAATGTATAATTTATTTATTTTTGAGCGGATTAAACTAATTTAGACTTTATTGATTAAAATAATACAAAATAATATGGCAATTACCCGTAAAGCTTTTTTTGGTTGAATGCTGATAACGATCTTGTAACTCCTGTTTCAAGATCAAAGCGAGTCTCTGGGAATGCTTAACTGTATTTTTTCCCGCAAAGTAATTAATCAAGCAAAAATATTGGAAATATTAATTGTCCACGTCCCTCCATAGCAAAGTGCAAATAAATAGAATGTGTTTAACAGAGCTTATATGCACCGGTTGAAGTAGGAAGTACGTATATGGAAGGTACAGGAAGAACACGGGTGTCGGTACTCGTGTTGTGAATATTTCGTTTTAGATTAGTTGAGTTATAATAAGGGGGCATCCATTAATTACGTGAGTTCATAATGGGGGGTTCAGTAAAATCTTATTTAAAGGTTGGGTATAATTGAAAGTTCAGCGTCAAATGAAAATTATTATAGGCATGATATAAAATTATATCTCACGTAAAGAGGACTGGGGATCTCACCAAATCTCACCAAGGGGAAGGAAGGGATCCAAATTAAAAGAAAAACAGCTGAAGTGGACAGATGATGTATGCTCCTAACAATACACCCAACATCACACACATTGTCCTAACCCACAATATGTTAAACTTCTATCGTGGGTATCAATGACGAGGGACTACGGTCCCACGACACTCAACCCGAAACAATGTAGGTCGCACAAACATTTGTCTTGGTGCGGTTATAGAACATGTGGCCTGTTGCTTCACAGCTGGTTACTCTTCAGTTACACCACGAACGCTGTCCGGTGTTATTGTACTATTTATATTAGCGAAAAACAACAGCCCTGATAGTCTAGTCGACTGCGGTTGTAGCGGTACTGCCAAGACAAAAGGCGTAGGCGCCTCTGACTATTCTGTTACGTGTGTATTCAACGTCTGCTGTAACGGTGAAGAAAAGATCGTGAGGAAACTCGCCCGAGACTACATAAGATTTTCGAAAGTGTGTGAAATCTGCCAACCCACATTAGGCCAGCGTGGTAGACTAGGCTTAACCCCACTAATTAATATCACGACACTAGACTCGGTATCTTAATGTAGAGTTACCACTGTGTGTGTGATAGTTGGCGGTTATTATTATAAACTAAATTATTGAAGTGAAAACTTTTGAACTTTTCTTCTTCTTTAGGCATTTTGGGCACTTTCGTGATGGGGAAAAAGCCCTGACTCGCATGACAATTACGCTCAGATACATATATATTCCAGTTGACATACGCACGCCTATGGAGTTCTATAATAGGGTAGTTGACTCGATTTTTTTTATTAATTTAATCAACAAGTTACATTTCCTAAAACCTATTATCGAAAGAATTTTATGAATCCGAATAAAAATAAGTAAGTTAGACACCACTCAAATCTGCTGGAAGGGGTAGTTGTCAAATAACAGTACAAGGATGCATATCCGATACCGTGACGTCACGGTACAATGAATCGCCTGTACTGTACCGTTGTGCGAGGGAGATAGCGATATGTTCCCAATACGCCATCGTTTTCGCTTATGCCTGTGAGTATTTGCTCATACCAATATTTAAAATAAATATTGTGACCTCATTTTTCAAGCAATTTGGATTCTGTTTTCGCAAAAGAGTTTCTTTTGCGTATTATATTCGATTACGTAGAGAATAATGTACAATATTAAACACAGGAAACTACCCTATTAATGACAAGCAATCATAAACAAACAAGTTACTACTTCATAGACGCAGATTCAAAAAAGAACACAGTAATTCCAAAGTTTTAGGTTTTCATGTCTGTCGGTAGTCCCCATGACTGCCTATGTTTTTTTTATCATACGGCGATATATAACGTGGTTAACAGGCCCCGACTTGATCCTGAAAGCCGCGCCTGCCTCGTATTGCGCAACACGCACGCTGAGATACAATGGCCCATTTTCTTTCCCTTTTCTTCGCCACAATTAAAGTTTTCTTCTAAAAGCGGCACGTCCCAGTTGGATACGTGTACTGACAGTGTATTGTGTAGCTCTTTATGTCGATTGTTTGGAAAGATGTAGAGTTGATACAAATCTACACTAATATTATATAGAGGAAAGATTTGATTTTTTGTTTGTTTGTTTTCTTAACCGATTAAAAAATTCTTTCACCTATGGAAAGCTACATTTTTCCGGAGTAACCTGAGCTACTTTTTATACCGGATTATTTTATCCCGTGGTATTATAGACCGGCCGGGGCAAAGATGTTTTTCAGGCGAAACGAAGTTCGCGGGGCAGCTAGTGATAAATATTTTACTGATAATCACGCCTTCTTGTTTCAAGGTTTAACTATATCTATTTAAACTTCTTTTTAAACATTTATACATTTGAGATTATATTTTGTTTATTAATTATAGACAAAATATGTACAATAAATTTCGTATTCATACTGATAGAACATCTCTTACTTTGTGCCTCTGCTTAAATTCATTTAATTCAATTTCAAGTCTTTGTAATAATGACCTCCTGACTGTGGTTCATTTACTACAGAATATAAAAAGCTCCAATTAAACTTAAAACAACATATTTCTGACTAAGTCAAACCTGTATCGTAGGTATCAATAACGGCAAAGGACCAACGGTCCCACATTATTAAAATAAAATAAATATATACACCCAACAGTCACGCACATAGTTCTGACCCCATACTAGGTAAAACTAGGTGTATCGTGGGTATCAAGAACTACGAGGGACTATGTCCCACAACAACCAGACCCGAAAAAATATCTGTCTGTCACACAAACAGTTGTCTCGGTGCGGGAATCGAACTCACGGCCTCTCGTATCAGCCGGTTACTCGCTCGCTGCGCCAGGGAGGCTGTCAAATTAAATATTTTGCAACGTGGGTCATATCCCACTGAAATCACCCTAGTACGTGCTCTTACGCAATATCTCACAGATACAATGGCCCGATTTGCTCCACATCTCGTCCATAATGAAAGTTCTAGCTAAAAGCTTCGTGTCCTCGTTTGACGGCTCTGTCGAGTAATTGACGGGATGACCAGAGTCTGAACTTCCTGTCCGATATTTGATTGTTCTTGTCCGGATATGAATGAAGTAATTAAAGATGGCATTTGTGTTTATTATAAATTGAAGTGGCTATATGTTAGTATAGTTATATAGCTATATTCTCTAGTAATCTATATAAAAGGGTTTTTTTTTTATTTGGTTCACTGAACTAGTTGTACACAGTTATTACAATGTTAAGACATAAATTAAAAATATCATACAACAGTGTACCTTCTTGGAGTGAACACAGCCTGCGAAATGCGTTGTATCCATCAGTAGTGTAATCTGACAGATTGGCGTCACGTAGAACAAATAGTGTTCAAGTTGGGAGTCTATCATATTTTACCGTAAGTCTACTCCTATTTTTATCCTGGCTCGGCAAAGTGACCACACTTTCTATAACAGCTTTAAGTAAAGTGTATAGAATATAGCTATTATTGGAGAGCTTTGGTGGCGCAGCGGGCGAGGAGCTTTATGTAACAGGAGGCTTTGGGTTCAAGTGGCACTCACACCCGAAACAAATATCTGTCACACAAATATTTGTCTGGAGTCTGAGTGTTATGAGACGATAGTACTTGATACTCACGATACAGGTTTCACCTAGTGTAGGGCCCCATTATAATAGCAGATCTATATTAAAGATTGTCCAACTGTTGCCAAAGGGTTATGTTTTTTCTATTGTATATAATAGGTACCTATCGATAGTACTCTTATGATTAAACTATTTTCAAGTTATGCATTACTTCAGTAACATGTATATTCATCTATCTAAGATTGACTATAGGGGGGTAATAAAGCCCCTAATAAAATCCTTAAGTCCGCCACCATTTCCGAGTTCTGACACTTCGTCGAATCTATACTGGTGCGGTTTATGTATTAGTTTATTTGGAGAATGGTTTAAGTATAGTTGAATTATAATTAACTTAATGTTTAAATCTAGGACTTTTCGTTTACACATATTTTTTTTTCTTTCTTTTCTTTCCGTGGCGCAGTTGGCGAGTAGCCGGCTGTGAAACGAGAGGGTTCGATTCCCACATCGGGACAAATATTTGTGTGATAGACAGATAATTGTGTCCGGGGTCTGGGTGTTGTGAGATCGTGCGTCTCTCTAGGTCCCTGATACACAACACAAGACTCGTATCTTAGTGTGGGGTCGGGGCTATGTGTGTGACTGTTGGGTGTCATTTATTTATTACTAGTGCAGTGTAGTGACTTTGCTGGGCCAGAATAAAAAAATGTATTTATTTCTTTTAAATTTTTACGGACATAATATAATTATGTACAAGTGTTTATCGCGCTTCGTGGCCCCATGACCTGATAGCATTTAGGTAAAAGAAACCAGGATTAATATACCTATTGGCCGACATTTGTAATTACAAAGTGTTATAATAACTAGAGTGACAAGAAAACCAAAAACATGGACAAAAAACACCGACTGCCATTTCAATAAAAGTTTAATTAGATCTGAATGTAAATCTAACAGTAAACTAGAATTTTTTCGTACTGTCAGAACTACACTGACGATAACAAATAAGAAAAAGTCTTGATATTTGAGCTCTCTAATGACAATGACTGTGCCACTTTCAAATTTCACCAATTGATATTCATAATAGATTTTTTATAGTCACTTTTCAAGTTACTATTCGAGCCTGTTATTGTGGCTTATTTTAAACTTCAAACTTTTAAAACCTTATATGTTAATAGCCACCGTCCCGGCTTCGGACTGTTGTAACTTAGATTTAAAAAAACCGAAATGCTTTAATAGGAAGAAAATATTTTTGTTGAATTAGCCCGCAGTCATGAAGTGTACCCGGTATGTAGTATCAAGTAACGAGAAAAAATAATCTATCCCTCGCTAACCTACTCAATCATGCCGGCCTGCTGTGTAGCTTCTTCACACTGCGCCATGGGGCAAGGAGGTGAAGAAGCGCTCGAGGATCTGGAGTTCTGACACTAGATCCTCGACCTCGGTCGACTCAAAACTCAGACACTTAGTGTACTCTGGTGCTCAGAAGGCCGCAACACGGCCAAACACCGTACCGCAACTCTAGACCCGGGACAAAAACCGGATGTTCCCTGTAGCCAGTGTCAATATAGTATCGAATACTGTAGGCAGAGGTCTATCTAAGCGCCCAGCGCGCACCCTGTGGCCAAGCCAAAAAATTAAATCCCGAGCAACGTAGTAATTTAAATAAAACTCATAGAAATGTTGTCAACAATGGCCACCCGAGTCGACTTCCTGACCGATAAGCAGTGCGACAGAAAGGAAGGAAGAAACGAGGCGACGCGGGGATTGTGATTCTCTGCGAATAAACATTTTTATGCAGATCATAGTCGTCATTAATGAATACAGAAGTACACCACCGCCTAGTTTGCTAACACAAGTTGTGATTGAGAGATTTGATATTGGAATAGTACGTAGCCGCTAGACCAATGACGCGAATGAAATTCCCTGCTAGATAACTAACTACACAATTTGTATCTAATGTTAATTCCACTGGCTTATTTACTTTCCCAAATATTTCGCTTATCTTCTGACCCGCACACAATTCAAATATTGCTTTATGATAATTCAACCGGTATAGCCGTCCCTTTCCCTCTAATCCTGGATCCATGAGAGGGACAGAGTTAGTAATCTTTATCTTTCAGACATCTGAATAGACGTTGCGAATTTCTCAAGGGGCTTATGTGGGCCGTTTTCAGTGGCCGAGATTTTTTAATCGAAACACGTTTCAGTTTGGTTAAAGTATACTAATTAAAACTTTGTAGAAGTAACACTCTCAGTACAACGTGCCCGGTGTTCTACATACATATACACTCACGCCTGTAATCCCCAAAGGGTTAGGCGGAGGTGTAACCGGTACACCCATTTTACGCCGAATCTGTTACGGCTCAATTCCAGACTCCGGGCTGATACTGAGTTTTTTATATATAGATAAACCCAACATCCCTTTACCAGACCCGGGGATCGAATCCGAGACCTCAGCACAGCAGTCGTACCGCATGAGCAATAACAACTGCGCCACCGAGGCAGTAGTATCTAATGGTAAGAAAATCATAATAGTTTCTTATGTTAAGGCAAATATTAATCATAAAAAAAAATCCCGATAAGAGCTTTACAGCCCTCATGGTCAATCAGATACCAAATCAGTTCGAGAGTGTCAAGGCTGTAGGTTGCGCCATGAGATGTTTGCAGGAGCAGGTGTTAATATTCCTCTAGCGAAATTTTCTCAGTCAGATGGTGTATCAAACCCACCGTCTCCCCTCCAACCATTGATTCACAGTAATACAGCTTGTTCTAATATCTAACCTAAGGCACACCCTCAGACACCCTAATGAAACAAAGTTACAATCGTAATACATCATCATCATCATGTCAGCCGAAGGACGTCCACTGCTGGACATAGGCCTCCCCCAAAGAGTGCCACAATGACCGGTTCTGCGCCACCCGCATCCAGCGGACTCCCGCGACCATTACCAGGTCATCAGTCCACCTTGTGGGGGGTCTACCCACGCTGCGCCTTCCGGTACGTGGTCGCCATTCGAGAACCTTTTCGCCCCAACGGCCATCGGTTCAACGCGCAATGTGCATGTAATACATACACTGACATTATACAGAAATCAACTTAAGTATTGCTTACGTATGTCAAATTGCATTTGCAAAAAAATATATTTCCCTGGACATAAAGTTCATTTGATTTGAGAATGAATTTCGTTTACTGTGGGCCTTTCGCCTTATTTGCCCAGGCAACTTTTTGTTATCGAAATCAGTCAATTGTTGGCGGAAATTTCTAGACATTCTACATAAAAAACAATAATTGATGCCTTCTTTTCGTAGTCTGTTGCACAGTTTTTTTCACGATATTGCCTCTAAGATCACGATAAATATTCTGGAAAATGAACAGATTCGTTTCAGCGTTTGCCTCAAGGTCTTTGTTGCGTAATAGAGGGTTGGGGCGGGTAGGTGGGGGTGCTGAGTAAGCTATTCTTTATTGTTAGGACGGTGGCAATTTCTGTGTGAATGAGAATTATTATGAACGCTTGTTCAGTTAGAATGTGTAATGCGCTGTCTCTATCCAAAATATTTTCTATCCCTCTTCTAAAACTCATTATGGAGGCTTTGAAATGCTAACAGAAAGATTAGTCTTTAGTCCACCACGCTAGCGGAATGTAGGTTGTTAGATTTAACACCGTCAAAATCCCATTCTGACATGTTTATTTTGGCACATCTGAAATATTTTATATCCCTCTTCTAAAACTAATTATGAAGGCTTTGAAATGCTAACTGAACGATTAGGCTTTAGTTCACCACGTTGGCATAATTCAGATAGATTTCACTACTTCAATTTTTATTGCAGGTTTTTATGATTTTTAAGTCACCGATAAAGTAACAGAAATTAAAGATAGTGTAACTCCTTAAAGACAGAAGCGTGCCTTGGTCCTTGGTTTCGCCCTACCATACGAATATACGTTTCGAAAGTCTGTTCGACTAGACACTGACTACTGTAAAGGCGTTTTTAGGCAGGGAAATGTAGTACAGATTGGAAAACAGGGAATAGGTGAACCGGATCGATTTTTGCATGATGCCAGCACATGAAGGACACCTGTCTCCGAGAAACAGAATTTCACCCTAGACATGCAAATTTAAACCTTTTGTTTTGTCATAAAGTTTTATTTAGCTTGAATTGGTCTCATTACTTAAGTTTTACCTTACCACAATGAAATATGGCCTGTACCACTCAGAGATAATGTACATTCTTGTATGTTAGTTAAGTAATAAGTTTTAATTACGTTAAGTGAGGAGATTACTGCCTACATTTTAAATTACAAAATATACCTATGTAACCCATTAAATATTTCGTTAGAGCTGATATAGAGGTAACCACGAACTATGAAGTTATGCTTCATGAGAGGTCAAAATGTCAGGGCTATACAAGCGATTGCTAGAAAGTTTCCACTGTATCGGCGCGGCGGTGGTTATTGATTGTAACTAGATCTGTCTGATGGGTTAAGGCCATTTGGAATATAAATGGTACGGGAGGAGCATAGGCTGTATAAATTTATTTTGCTGGTGGTAGGATATTTATATCCGCCCGGATAGCGACCACCGTACACAGGGCGAAAAACCCGCCATAGTGGCACACGCAAGTGTGTCGCGTTCCGGGATCAGCCAGTGTATGTCCGGTTATCGTCGGGGGGCTAGAGTCGGGGTACGATGTTTGGCTGTGCAGGTATTAGCCGTTTCACAGTCGGTTGGAGGTGTATTGATCCGTCGGCCAGGGAGACCTGTAGAAACGGTTGTACCGCTGGCCGCCCGCGGTACAGTACAGGGGCCCAATCGTGACTAACCACCACGAGAGGCTGCCCCACCATGCCGCGCATAATCTTGGGTGGGTCCGTCGTGCCGGTTGGTGACCGGATGTGGGGTCCCGGCGGCCTATCCCGGGAGGGTACGGGGGCCCTTCCGTCCGGCGGATCAGCTTACCTCCTCTCGGCTCTTGTAGTGGACCATGCTGGCAGAACTGCTCATGCATTCGCCTTGACTCATGGCTTGACACAACTGGTGAACCAGCCTACCAGGATCCCAGATGTGGCGAGTCATGCGCCCTCTCTGCTGGACCTTCTGTTGACGAGTCACCCGACTGGGTATACGGTGTCGGTCGGTGCTCCTCTGGGGACCTCCGATCACTGCCTGGTTGGGACATCAGTACCTCGCGCTTTGCCTCCACGTCCTGTGAAGGTCAAGCGCAGGGTCTGGCACTACTCGTCGGCAGATTGGGATGGTATGCGGGATTATTTCGCATCCATCCCTTGGCGGCAGCGCTGCTTTGAGGGAAAGGATCCTTCTGCGAGTGCCGACGCCGTTGCCTGCGAGATCAGACTAGGTATAGAATATTACATTCCTTCCTCTGAGATCGCGGGCTACGGTCGAGGACGCTCCTGGTTCAATCGTGCATGCGCCGATGCTGTTGGTAAAAACAGACGGCGTATCGCGCTTGGATCGGGGGTCGCGCTACGAAGGATCCCAACCTCAAGTCACTCAAAGCAGCCTATAACCGTGCTGCCAAGGTCTGCAAGAGGGCGTATGTTAAAGCGGATGCCCAGCGCGTCTCCAAGATTGGATGTGCTTTGGCCGATAACCCAACAAGCAGTCGTGCTTATTGGAGCTTGGCTAAGGCCGTCCAATCTAATTTCTGTCGCCCCTCGCTGCCACCGCTGAGATATCGAAATGGAACACTAGCCCATAGCTCGCAAGAGAAGGCCGATTTACTGGCAAACCTCTCCGCGGCTAATTCGAGACTCGAGGACTGCAATGCTCATTTACCACCTACGCTGCCCGGTTGCGGTCACACAATGCCTGATATCCGTATCAGGCATTGTGATGTGCGGCGTGAGCTGCAGTCTCTCGACGTCCGGAAGGCTAGTGGTCCTGATGGTATCCCAGCGCTTGTTCTCAAAAAGTGTGCAGCGGAGTTGTCTCCTGCACTGACGCGCCTATACCGATCGTCCTACCTCTCAGGTGTTGTGCCTGAATCTTGGAGGGAGGCCAATGTGCAGCCGATCCCCAAAAAGGGTGATCGGTCAGACCCTAACAATTATCGCCCAATCGCCATCACCTCAGTGATGTGTAAAGTCATGGAGCGACTAATTAACAGCCAATTAGTTCGCTACCTGGAGGATCACTCGTTGATCAGTGACAGACAATACGGGTTCCGTCATAACCGATCAACGGGTGATCTTCTAGCGTTTGTATTACATCACTGGGGTGAGGCGATTGACAGGCATGGCGAGGCTCTGGCTGTGAGTCTCGACATAGCCAAGGCGTTTGATAGGGTCTGGCATCGCGGCCTTCTCTCCAAGCTCCCGGCATACGGTCTGCCCGACAACCTGTGCAAGTGGATCTCCGGCTTTCTGCATGAGCGTAGAATACGTGTCCTCGTTGATGGACACGCTTCGCAGCTCATGTCAGTAAATGCCGGAGTACCACAAGGTTCTTTACTTTCGCCCACCTTGTTTATTCTGCATATTAATGATATGTTGTCGCTTGGCAACATTCATTGCTATGCAGATGACAGCACGGTTCATGGGCGTTATTGCAGCAAGCCTCCTGGTTGCCGGGCGGATACTGAAAGGAGACGCGAGGATCTTGTCATTGAGCTCAACCAGGCCTTGGATCTCATATCATCATGGGGTACCAGGAATCGGGTTGAGTTTAATGCCAAGAAAACCCAGGTGTGCGCGTTTTCGTGCAAGAAATCCCCGTTTTCTCCCATCCCCGTTCTTCAGGGTGTTCCACTCGTAATGCGGAATGACCTTAGTGTCCTAGGTATGGATATCCGCTGCGATCTTAATCCAAGGAGTCACATCGAGGGCGTAATATCCGCCACTTCCCGCAGGGTAGGAATCCTGAACAGGGTGCGGCGGTTTTTCAGGCCCGGTCAGCTCTACCGCTTATATAAAGCGCAAGTGCGGCCGGGAATGGAATACTGCTCGCACCTCTGGGACGGTTCCGCAAAATACCTTCTCGATGCCTTGGATGGGTTGCAGCGGCGGGCCATCCGCATTGTGAATGATGCAGACGTGAGTAACAGCCTGGAGCCGCTACAGCTGCGTAGGGATATTTCCTCGCTTAGCGTGTTCTACCGTCTGTATCATGGCGAATGCTCTGAAGAATTGTTTGATCTTATCCCATCCTCTCCCTTCCATACCAGAACCACGCGTACTGGATTGCGGAGCCACAGCTTCGTGGTATCTACTACCCCGGCCCGAAACAAGAGGTACGCAAACTCGTATTTTTGCCGCACCATCAAGCTGTGGAACAGTTTGCCAGCTACCGTGTTCCCTCCTTCCTATGATCCTGGGTCCTTTAGGCGTAGTGTGAAGAAGCTAAACAGCAGGCCGGCATGATTGTGTTGAGTAGCGAGGGATAGACTGTCTCTTGCTACTTGATACTCTATCTGGACGGCACTGCGCTTACCATCAGGTGCAGTGTGGTCACTTTGCCGCGCCAGAATAAAAAAAAAATAAAAAAAAAACGCTTTTAAAAAAACGAAATTCAAACAAGTTAAATTTTTTTTATAGTATAGTCTGACAAACGAGCCAGTGGGTCACCTGCTGTTAAGTGATCTCCACCGCCCATGAAAATCCACAACACCGAAAGTGTCATGTATGCGCTGTTTTGCCTTAAAGGACAGGAATACGGATTAGGGAAGGGAAGGGGGAATCTGGGCCTCCGGATAACTCACTTACCATACGAAACGCGACAGTAAACTGTCACTTTACGTTGGTTTTCTGTGAGATAGTGGTACTACCCCGGTCGAGCCGACCCATTCATGCTGTAGACAAATATGTCTACAGCGTGGCTCCACCACTTTCCAAATGCAACGATTGTGTTTTTGGCAGGATGATTTTGTACCTTTGCCTGTCCAAATAGATGAAATAAACTTGCAGGTACTGCTATCTACTTTTTTGTTTTGAAATTTGATTGCCTCCAACCTTTTACTCCCATAATCAGTGATATTTTTGTAATCAATAAATCATCGTATAAATATACACAATTTACATAAAGTTGGCGCCACTGTCGCGCCGATAAATAAATCATTGCCGCCAACATTGACATATGGCGCGAAAGGAATGATACGAGCTTTAGCGGAATGCACTTCGATAATATTTGTACAAGTGCTTAAATGCTGATTACCAGAAGAATGGCATAAAATGCATATAAACAGCTATATTTATAAACGCAACAACTTTTGCATCATGTAACTCTTAATAACACACCTGTAAGCTAGGGTTACCAACCCCGGAATTCAAATACTAGGATTTGAAGTTAGAAAAATCAAGACAATTCAGTTTAAAAACAAGACGCATCTTTGTTTTAAAATACTGTAACCACTTGCGAGCCGAGACGCCGCCCCTGAAGTAAGGATTGTAATAGTGGTGTGCGAATTTTCAAATACAGGACCTTATCAGGGCGCTCTAAAAACGCTGCTTAAAAACTATCCAGGACATCCCAGGACACTCTAAAAACTAGGACTGTCTGGGAAAACAGGACGAACAGAACTCTACTGTAAGCGGCAGAGCGACGTTGCTTACAGTATTGTTTACAATATGAGTTACCTCGATCCTTTTTTTGACCATTCTCTTTTTCAATAAAAACAAGAAGGCAAAGGTTCTCCACCATGCAGCCTTGTCTGTCGTGCCTAGTTTCTCCTTTTTATTGAAAATAGCATGTGATTTTAAAAGACCAAAATAACGACCTTCCTAATCTGACACGGCAAAGTGACCACACTGCATCTTATGGTAAGTAGAGGTACTCGACACTACCATGCCGGCCTGCTTCTTCAAACCATGGACAAGAAGTTGAAGAAGCAGTCGAGGGTCTAGTGTCAAAATTAAAATCAAAATCAGTGCCACTATGCCGAGTTTTACACCCTGTGTACGGTGGTTGCTATTCGGGCAGATATGAATATCCTGCAACCGGCACCAGCTACTGTTAAACTAATAGGTAGTCTTGTTTTAGTTCAATGCATTTTGGTTTTATTTTTTATTTAAGCTCCCGACGTAGCTTGTCTACATCGTATTAACTTTTTTATAGTAACATTACACGTTACGGACTGGCTATAAGTACATTGCGTCCGCTGTCTCAATAGGTAACACGTGTGCATTACGTCACAATTTTAATATAAATAATGGTGTATACTGCGCTATAAAATTTACTATTAAACTATGGATTAAAATAGAAAGACACTGTCTTATAGCTTTGGTGGCAATATTAACTTTATACTAACAATTTGCACCTTAATTGCTGTGTTGGATGAACCAATGTGGATGTGGTTTTCAGTGATGTGTTGAAATCTGATTGGGCTAATACGTTTATTTAAAAAAATGATTTTAAATACGTTTATATATACTGTATTATAATGTATACACGACCGCCATAGTGCGCCATAGTTGTACACTAAATTATTGTTTAGCCAGCCAACATTTAAACGATATAGAAAATTCAAATCAGCATGTACTAATGCAATATTTTATAATTAAAGACGGCTATAAACCGTTCTAAAACACAAAACAAAAGTTGCCTTAGAACCTTAGAACCAAAGTCGGCAATCTTTCACTATCAATCAGAAGCGTTTGTCAAGTCAACAGTCTTATTTCTAATTAAGTCAATGACAATAAAAAATGGGAAACTTGGAAGCAAAGGCGGCCATCTTACTTTAACCATCTTACTCGGCAATCTAGAAAATTTGTTAAGATTTTTCACGGTTAAGCTTAATTATATTATTTATCATTGTTGTTGTCATTGATTAAATAAAAAATTTAAAATAAAATATTTAACAAAAGTTATCAATGTTTTTTTAATTGCCAAAATTTAAGTCGGGCCTACTTGGCTGTTTTAAGTTCTGTAGACTCAAATATAATAATACACGTGGGCACCTCCGCAGCTTTTGTCACGTATTTTACAGATAATATTTTTTTTTATTCTACTCATATGAACCTAATCATAGCTTAACAAATTTGAAATATCGTGCTATTCAATATTCAAACTTTTTATAATTTTATTAAGGCCGTTATTATGACACCATGTTGTTTTCAATTAAGAATACCATAGAAAGTGAGTGTGTTCAATCTGAACATACAAGATAGTTACTTACATTGTTCATAAGCCGCTCAAGAAAATATACTTTCACAGTTTAATAGGGTTATAACGCCCTGGCAGTTTGAAATAAAAAATCAAAAGCGCGGGAAATGAGCGCGCGCGCCCGTCCATAATGAAAGAGCTCTTTTCAAATTTGGAATGCATTTTCTATTTATACCGGCCGCTTCAGTTATTGTTGGATCTTTCAGGTTTTATTTTAAGTTCATAACCTTTATTATTTTTTTAAATATCTTCAGCCTGTGTTATTTACCTTTTTACCATTGTCTGTTTTTAGTGCTCACTTTTGCCGATTTTAAGTTCCAACAAATAAGAGGTGCGTTGTATCCGTGGAACAACAGACATTGAAAAATAAATAAATAAACACCTCCTTGTGCAGGCAACATTAAAATGTACTCATTACTTATTGTTCAATGCTACCTCTTCGTGATTTTAACTAATTAAGATACGTGTACTTTGCATCCGCCGCCTCTGGTCGAAAAATTTTCCTATCATATAAAACATACCTATATTTCTCGACATGAGATTTGTGATCATTTGCATCAGGTAAAACCCTTGACCGTTTGCCGACCCAAAAATACTTACTCCCAAATATAGCTTGTCATATTGGATGGTGTAATAATGTAGACAACTGACAAACACATTAGAGCCGCTAATTAAACTACATAATTATACAAATGCCATATGTTGTTGATGTCTCCCGCGATGGTATTTACGTTATTATTTTTATCACAAACAAGCATTTATGGTTCTTTTTTGTCGTTTTGCAAAAGGGGTCAAGTTATACTAAGTGATCGGTACTCATAAATACTTTATAAATAAATATCACCCAACAGTCACACACATGGTCCTGACTAAGATACGAGTCTTGTGTCGTGGATACCAAGAACTACGAGGGATTACGGTCCCACAACACCCAGACCTGAAAAAATATCTGTCTGTCACACAAACAGTTTCCTGGTGGTCGGATATTCATATCCGCCCGGATAGCGACTACCGTACAAATGATGTAAAGCCCACCATAGTGGCACATGCACGTGTGTCGCGTACCGGGATCAGCCACTATACATCCGGTTTTTGTCGGGAGTATACGATGTTTGGCCATATTGCGGCTTGCTAAGTATTCTGACAGTAGACCCTCGACAGCTTCTTCACCTCCTTGCGCCATGGCGTATTTTGAAGAACACTACCCGCTACACACCAGGTCGGATAAAAAAGTCTCCGTGCGGGAACCGAACCCACGGCCTCTTGTTTCACAACCGGCTACTCGCCCGCTGCGCCACAGAGGCTGTCATGGCTGGTATAGTTATATATGTATAGGCCCACCTGCCACCCAAAGCCCACAAAAGCCTGGATTTCCACCGTCACCCATTTGTTTTGCGATCGTCTTGATAATTTACGAAGCGTGTAGGCGTAAGACTTGTTGTGAGAATGTGCGGTCACCAGTTATTTTGAAAAACGTCTGGGCAAAGGCGTGGTTTTATTGTGATATGTAATTTTATATCAGTAGTTTACGCACAATGGCCCGAGTTCTGAGGTGCTAAGTGCGGAGAAAGGCGCCCGCAATCGAGAACTCTGTTGTAATTTCCAACTCCTTGTTATATTTCTATTTTATTTCGTTGCGGGATACAGACAGTTAAGCATTCCCAGATAGAGAGAGAAAGAGAGAGTGAGATATTCCCTGAGTTTCACTGCTCAGTAACGGAAAAATTCGTGCCATTGTAGATCCTATCTTGCAGCAGCTGCAGTGGAAGGAGTGCGGGCGGCATTTTTTTATTATTTGCAAAGTGACCACACTGCACCTGATGGTAAGCGCAGTGCCGTCCAATTAGAATATAAAGTAGCGAGAGACAATCAATCGCTACTCAACACAATCATGCCGGCATAAGTAGTCTCGTAGTACCTCAATTTAAATCCTTTAGGGTCAGTGGGAATACCTAACGTTCTGATATTGGTACGATTATTTTGACTCCTTTCATTAATGATTAGTCTTCATATGTTCTGTGCCATAGTACTGGTATAATATCTGGACATTTGACTAAAAAACTCAGTGAAACCTTCCCGCGACACGCTTTCCGGTGGTCTTAATGTTGACACATGTTACGTTAACGCGGAGTCCTTGGGTTTTTATGTTTTTATATATTTAACATATTATCGACTTGTACGTGATGCGAATTCGATTCTCGGGTAAAGTCGAACATACACATCAGCTGTTTGTTATACATTGATTTCTGTATTGTTATTTTTTGTTTGGCGCCAAAAATGGTTTTGCCTACAGTCCCACTGCTGGGCACGGGTTTCCTACGAATTTCAGGGGTTAGGCCTTAGTCCACCACGCTGGCCAAATGCTGGTTGGCAGACTTCACACACCATTGTAATTCGTATAATAATTCTCTGGTATGCAGGTTTCCTCACGATGTTTTCCTTCACTAACTTTAACTTTAGAAAAGTCAGGTGTGTGCTGGTATCGAACATACGACTTTCGCCTCGACAGTTCGTACTACTACCAACTAGGCTATCGCTGCTATAAAGGTGTATTTATGATTTCCGTAAATCTCACTCGTCATACAAATCATCCGCATGCTGTTATCTCACGCCAGTTCTCTGGTAAACCGTCGAGCCGGGGTTTCATGAATATGATTTAGTTATGCCTGTGTAAATAACCTTTGGTATGTAACAGGATCTGAACATATGTTGACATTAATCTGGTAATTAAACCGCAGATGTCGATATTATGAGTCACGAGTAATCATCTGCATGATCTAGGTTACGCAATGCAATTGTCTTGTTTCAAGGATGCGATAAGTGCGCTCTTCGGTTTTATACAATTAGCTCTTGTTAGTTATTCTCTGTGATAGCATTTTGGTATGATAAGGTAGTTCTTAAAATAAAACATAGTCTGTAGCTAACCGTGTAGCTCAAGGATCACGTAGAACACAAAGATTTTCTGAAAAGGATCGTTTACTTTAATTTTGTAAATTATTTTGATATGCGAGTGAAAATAATATAAAAATAAGACGCTTTTTTGAAAAAAAATGAGGCTTAATTATTAGAAATATTAACGAAAGAAATAAATTAAGTTACTTAGATCGTGACATATAAAAATAGATTTATCCTGACACTTTAGACCAGGAATTCCCAAAGTAAAATAGTAAGAAGAGACCCCTTTTCCGAAATGAACTGATATCTCAGAGCCCCATAGCTGCTAAATAGCCAAAATCCTATCTCTAGTTTTTGTCTAGTAACTGCTAGTATTTTTTACGAACTTTTTACACGCTTGAGTTTTTAAAAGTACAACAATGATACGCCCTACTAAAATATTAGTCATTCTTATAACACGTTGGTATAAGTAACAACTTACAGTATCTTGAAAGTTTCAAATACTTGTGTTGTGTTAATTAATAGGGGTCGATTTGACCCCGTCAACCTCCAAAACAAGTTTTCGTTTATGTCGACCCTGGGAATCCCTGCTTTAGACGATTTCAGAATAGGAGGCGTCGTTTAACAAGAACAAAAGTTAGTGATTTTAGTCTACAAAATTCTGTGATAATAGAATCTACATATAGCTGTCCATATATGTTTGGACAGACACCAGCTGTCACGGATCAAATATGCAAGGGGAATGGACGCACGCGGCGCCCCTTCTGATTCACCCGTGAATCATTTGTGAAGGGAAAAATGACCACGTTCATTGCACATTGACATGGTGCATTGTTCCGAATAATACTTTTAGGCAATAGCCCACGTCAATACCTTGATGAGCTGAAAGCATGCATCTTTCCGGGATAAAAGTAGCCCATGTCATTTTTTGATCTAAATTGCCATTATGCAAAAAATCATGTCGATGCCTTGGTATGTGAAAAAGTAAACTATCCCACGGGAAATGTACATTTTCCGGGATGAAAAGAGCATATGTGTTATTCCAGACTATAATCTATCTCCGTGGTAATTTTCAACCAGATCCGTCCAGCCGTTGTAGCGTGATTGAGTAACAAACATCCATTCATTCAGACATTCGCTTTTATAATATTAGTAGGATTAAGGTCACAGCTCATTAGAGGCACCCGGTATCGACTCGATCCGGTGTCGCTACGGAGTTGATGTAGTGAGCGCATATCCATAAAGTAGAGATGTTATGGATTTGAAATTTCGGATCTAGATGTTGATACGGATATGTGAATAATATTATGTCGGTTTCAGATACGGTTACGAATATGAAATTATTTCGGATTATCCGCTAGTTTCGGATAGTTTCAGTTATGGATATTAGGTTTTAAAAAAAATCTAAAAGTAAAATACAAATAGCTTTATTAACTATTTATGATTTGGTACTATTTTATGTGGGTAAGTAAGTGCAATCCCTCAAGAGTAAATTACTGACTGGTCTAAGCACTAGAACTAAATATAAACAATGGATTGTGTCAAAAACAAAAGACAGTCATAACGTGTCTCATGTAGACTCCGCCCCTATCCAAAATTATTAGAAACTTTTGTATCAGATTCGGTTACGGTTACGGATAGAATTTTATTTCGGATATCAGATAGTTTCGGTTACGGTTACGGAGCTCCATAACATCCCTGCCATAAAGGTCCATATAAAGAATACTAACCGCACGAGGCGAGGCGATGCGGGTCGGGTGCCGGGTGGCTCTAATGAGCTGTGACCTTTAAGTCGGCGAGAGAATGAAATATAATACATTACATAGTATTATATATTCTTCATTTATGTTTGTATATGTAAATACCCGCCACCTTCTTCAAGTCACCGCGGTCGGTCCATCGTGCAGCAGGCTTTCCCAAACTACGTTTGCCTTAATGCGGTCTCCACTCTGGTTTTGGCAACAATAGATAATTATACACTAAAAATTCTTTCCACGTTAACTACTGTTACTCTTCTAGTCAATGTGAATGAAAAAATTGCGGTCCCGTATAAAGCGATCACGTCCAAAGGGCTCCATAAGTGACAAAGGTTTGTTAAATTGTCACTTGAGTAAAAAAACTTCCGCCAAAGACAATGACGGAAGCGCTGTATTAATATTGCAGGTTGTCAAATTTGGGCTTTGATGCGACTATTTAAAGTTGGTTTTTGTTTATTAAGTTAAGTATGGGGTCTATAAATTGACTTCCTTGTGCGTACTTTGAGGATTATATTTAAGCTTCACTAACTGGAGCATGCGTTCTTTACCTATCTTCCTTGAGGCTTGTTTTAATAGCTGATGTTGGCAAATGATTTTAACTCCCTCTAAGCAATCTACAACCGTGCTGGTAAATACGTGTTTAAAAAATTATTAAAATGATTTATTAGCTCTTACTAACAAATTACTTTCAGGGTGTGCTATGCAGGGGATGAAATTTTGTATGAAAATTTATTTTTTTAAGATAAACGCATGAAATTGGTATTTTGTATTGTATACTTTTTCTCCCAAACATGACCTCTACGCGGGCTGAGCCGCGAGCAACAGCTAGTGTTACATACTTTAGAGACCCACTAGTCTCGGTATGGCTCAAGTAATTGCAGAAATAATTTAATTGTAAGCAAAAAATAACCGTTCAACCCCATTAAAGTTTAGTACCCTTCTTAAAGTTTTAAATACCGAAACACATATTTTTGGTGGTTTAATTATGAATGCATTTTACCCTCCCGCATTGAGTGTCGACGTCTCAAAAGGGTGTATTTCCGTAGTGACAAAAGGGCATCGTTAGTGCTAAGTTCCGGTGTGGATGCAAGTCTAGATGAGATATTGTGTTTCGGGTCGTGTCACGGGGGTTTATCAAGAGGATGGAAAAGCCGTTGATTTTAAGGAGTCCATCGCAGTCACGAGGAAAGACTTATGTGTCGCTCCTGAATACGGGCTTGATGTATATATATGTGAAGATTTCGGCATAAGACACCTTGAACAACTTAATAATTTTGTGTTACGGACACCTTACACCTTGCACTTTTTGGAACGAAGTTCCTACGGCAGGCTTGGAGGGGATAGGGATTTTGCTGCGCGACCGAACTGAAAAATATGTGATAGTAAAACCGTAAGAAAAAGTGCGTGGAATAAAACCGTTAAATGAGACGTGCGCAGGCGGGACAGTCGCATACACAATTAGTTCCTTACGGCAGGCTTGGAGGGGATAGGGATTTTGCTGCGCGACAATAGTGACGTCCAGTTAGAGTAGCAAGTAATGACATCCAGTTAGAGTAGCAAGTAGTGACGTCCAGTTAGAGTGGCAAGTAGTGACGTCCAGTTAGAGTAGCAAGTAGTGACGTCCAGTTAGAGTGGCAAGTGATGACGTCCAGTTAGAGTGGCAAGTAGTGACGTCCAGTTAGAGTGCCAAGTAGTGACGCCCAGTTAGAGTAGCAAGTAGTGACGTCCAGTTAGAGTATTTTTTTAGCTTTTTTTAAATTTTTTACTCTATAAGAGAGAAGGCAAAGGTTCTCCACCATGCAGCCATGTCTGTCGTTATTTTTTCCAAAGCTGGGCTAGAATTAAAGTCTTCTTCTTCTCTGGTTTTAACTTACACAATAGGCCGATGTCAGCCATGTCTGCAGTCTTCATCCATTCAAAAGGGGGAAGCCATATGCGATATTTTTCTCATTCTAAAGGCCGGAGCCATGTCTGAAATAGTCACAATTTAAAGGCCTAAGCCATGTCTGTAATAATTTTTTCACTTATTAATCACAATACAACATCACATCACATTCCCGCCCTTTTTTTGTTGCAATCCGCCATCATATTTTATTTTTAATTTACTTCCTTACGCTTCGTTCGGAAACATGCATCACGAGAACTTATATTAAATAATTTTAACTTATAAGTAGACTTAATAATGTTGTTAAATAAAAATATATATTTTCAATTAAAATTAAATTTAAAATGTTTTTTTTATCTGGCTACATGTTAGATAATTAATGATCTGGTATAATATTTATTAATACTATTGGCTCTCCAACAAATAAATAAAAAAACATCTCGTTTGTTTCAGATTTCACCAGCCGTTGCGTCACACAGCATTTAAAATGCATTGACACTTAATTTAGGGTCGCCAGGACCAAGTGATACGTAAATAGGCCTAAGTAACAACCCTACGTTCCTTTAGATTAGAGTCAATTAACAACCAAAGCAAATTATTAGGTCTGCCAAAGATTAAGATGTCGAATCAGATCCCCATATACAGCCAAGTAGTCCCGAAATCGCAATACAAATCTAAGAATCAAAAAGCGCGCCAAAATATACCCAGAACAGATTTTGATCCATTAAACTACAACAACGGTGGCAATTTTCCTGTAATGAATCCTGAAAAGGTAGATAAAGATAAAGATAGGAAGGAGAAGAAGGAGAAGGTCAGGGATGAGACAAAGCCTCGGAGGAGTCAGAATAGGAATGAGGCGAGCGAGGGCAAGGTTGAGGCGTACTTGAGGCAGTACCAGGTCAGCATGAGGCAGCAGCAGCATCGACATTCGGCTGTGAGGCAGGCTGAACATCGGGTCAATCTTAGGTGAGACTTTAACTTCCGTAAAATAAATACGGATTCTTTGTTGATCGAATGTGACTGGTCCGAGGAGAAAGTATATTCATCTCCGACCCGAGACCCCCGAAGACAATGTATATAGAATAAAGGACTTAAATTTATCGAAAATAATATACAAGTGATATTGACCGCAAAACTAATATTCTCTCAGAATCACCATTTCAATCTGCGATAATAATTAATCGGTATAGAATTTCAAATTGCCTAATCGTTAAGCGAAATTGAAATTTAATCTGCCGAGTCACCCTTTTTTAATTGGAGGGTAAAACTACAATTTATTTTTATTGTATTATAAGTCATTTCAAACGATGCCTAATTTCGACGTGTAATGCATGAGGCAGCGTGGCCGAGCGGTCTAAGGCGCTGGTTTTAGGCACCAGTCCGAAAGGGCGTGGGTTCGAATCCCACCGCTGTCAAATTATCTTTTTACTTCTAATTTTTTTTACACTCCATGGATTTTATATTTATTTTAAACTAGTGAATTTTGATCGATTTAAATTTAATCTGTAAAAAAATTGGCGACATTTTTATGTTATTGATGCAGTAGAAGTTTATATCAGTGATATAATTTTAATTTTATTGCTTTTTATACTAACACACTTGACAGCCTTGGTGACGAGAATTAGAGGCTCCAGGTTCGATCCCTGCATCGAGACAAATGTTTGTACGATCCACAATAATTGTTTCGGGAAGTAGCTGGCTATACTCCGTCTGAGCTCGGAACGTTCGTCGCCTGACCGAGACATATTTGCCTTTCGCTATGTAGAGAGAGCACCCGCCATTGTAACTCCTGTTTAGACACGATCGACAGTAGCTTCTATTTTTTCAACGCCGTGTAATGAAAATTGGCGATTCTCTGAGAATGATTAACTGTCAAATGTTCAAGCTGTGGAACAGTTTGCCAGCTACCGTGTTCCCTCCTTCCTATGATCCTGGGTTCTTCACAAGTAGTGTGAAGAAGCTACACAGCAGGCCGGCATGATTTTGTTGAGTAGCGAGGGATAGATTATTTCTCGTTGCTTGATACTTTAATTCGACGGCACTGTTCTTACCATCAGGTGCAGTGGTCACATTGCCGTGCCAGTAGAAAAAAAACGTTATATTTCTATTGTTACTTTTAAAGTCCTTGATAAAGTATTCACCGATTGTCTAAGCATTGTATGTACTTGGTAAATGAAATAGTTCGTTATGATACTTCTGTCTTCAGGGCTCCTAAGAAGAATAATTCCATACAGATTTCAAATTTTAACACTCAGGTGGGATTTTCATCTTTACTGATAACTTACCAATCACAGTCCTTTCATGTCGTATTATTATATATACCGCCTTTTACAACATTCTGTATACTGATTCCAGATCCCTCCCCCTCAACGAGGCAGTGGCGACATCTCGCGGCCACGATCGCACACCAACTGACCGGCATCGCGGCTTTCCTGAAAGAGACGGCAGAGAGCAGCGCCGCGAGCGGGACAAGAATAGAGATAGAGACAGAGATAGGGATAGAGATAGGGACAGAGAGAGGGATAGGGAGAACTTTGATTTTGATGGTGAGTAGATTTTACAAAGGAGGAATTTACAATTTTTAACCGAATTAAAAAGAGGAGGTTCTCAATTTAACGGAATATTTTTTATGCTAAACTTTCTTCAACGCCCTTAGTCATAAGGCCGCTGTACACATTGGGCCAAGGTGCTGGGCCAGCATGTTAAAAACATTCAAACTATTATTTATTTCAGGCACCCCCCTAAGCCCAATAGCGTCTCGCGACAAAGACTCCCGACCAGTCCACAAGTCGTCGTCCTCCCACAAGGTGACGGAGGCCATGTCGACTGACAAACGAAGGTTCTTCTGTCGCGAGTGGGCCTTCCAGAAGATAGCGCACTGTCTCGAACAGCGGCCCGTGAGCAAGACATGCGGCGCTCTTATATTAGGTAAGATTGAACGAATTAATGTCACTTAATACATACATACCCCCGCAGGTAAAGATGCAACCAGTAACATTTAGATTTTTACCGTCGCATGATAGGGAGCGACTCTATCGCCATTCCAGCTAATGTTGGGTATGTCGTGGTAAATGTAATATTGGGTATGCCATTTACCCGACTCGGGGATCGAACCCGAGACCTCAGCACAACAGTCGTACCGCGTACGCAATTATCAATGCTCCACCGAGGCAGCCCTATATTGTAGACAAGTATAATATCAGCAGCAATATTATACATAGCCTCAAAGCTAGACACGGGCCTCCTCCACTTATGAGATGAGCTAGGTCTGGTCCAGTACGCTGGGCTAATGCGGTTTGGTAGACATCGCTTACTTTACGCTTCGCCAGAATTCTTTTTAAGCTAGATGGCGCCGGAATGTATCTGACTAACCTTGAGAAATGCCGAAACAAAATTACAGGTTATCGTCTCATAAAGTCCTGACATGTGCAGTATCAGACTGCCTTGGTGGCGCAGTTGTAATTGCGCATGCGTTACAACCGCTGTGCTTAGGTCTCGGGTTCGATCCCCGGGTCGGGTAAAATGATATTGGGTTTTTCTATCTAGAAATTCTCAGTATTAGCCCGGAGTCTGGAACCTGTGCCCGGTATGGCGATAGGCTCGCCCCCTATCACATTATGGGACCGAAATTCGGCGAAAGGTGGGTGTACTGGTTACACCTCTGCCTACCCCTTCGGGGATTATAGGCGTATATGTATGTATGTGCAGAATTATGCGAATACAAAAGGCTGGTTTTGTCGAAGACTGTGCCATTTGATGTTACGCAAATGTGTAAAATGACATTCTAAAGAGAGGGCAATTTGTAGCTTATAAATAAATTACACCGACTTATTATTGATTTTGAAACTTGGTAATATGTTGTGAAGTATAACTCTAGTCTCATTTTAATATTTGTTTCCAGGAGACGCTGGTAGTGGTAAGACCGCCCTCTGCCAGGAGCTGAGTGAGCCGGGGCAGGGTCCCCAGGCGCGGCAACAGAGGGCGCTCAACAGAAGACTTCTGGCGAGGCACTTTCTACAGGTAAATCCTGGTGAAATTGGCGCTGACGTCTTTGATTTTAAGTCTGTGTTCAAGCATGCTGTACTTTTTCGTTATATCGTGAGGAAACCTGCATACCTGAGAATTCTCATAAGAATTTCGAAGGCATGGGAAGTTTACCAACGCGCATTAGGCCATGGTGGACTAAGGCGTAACCCTTCTATCTATATGTCCCTCGCATGATAACATCGGGCAGGGACGCCATGAATTATACCGTGCATTCTTTTACTGTCATTTGGCAAGTATCCCCTCCACTCAGTATGGATAATTTGTTACTTATTTTTAAGATTCTTCCGACAGTTGGGTTTTGGGTAACGCAACTTAAAATGTGTCAACTATACTTTTTTTTTCATCATAGAGTAACTCGGAAAGTAGTCTTCGTCCGGGAGAGCTGATTCGTTCCCTGGCGATGCAGATCCTGAGTCACTCGTCTCGCCGCCCGCTGCCCAGGTCCGACCGGGACACCGACGAGTGTGACACCCCGGGGAATGGACATAGGTACGGCATTATAGTTGAGAATGGTTGATGGTCCGGTGCACGCCAAATATATATATTTTTTTACTGCCTTGACAGACGAGCAGACGTGCTACCTGATAGTAAGTAGTCACCGCCGCCCATAGACTTCTGCAATGCCAGGGCACAGCAAAGCCGCTGCCTACCGTTTATTCTCTAAACTAAACTCAGAAAGCAATTGAATAAAGTTTGTTCCTGCCAAACGAGGTTTGGTATTCTAAAATCGTTTATAGTGATAAAACTAAATCTATGTTAGTTCGTTATGACCTAAGTTATTTATTTCTTTTATGGATCTGTTTTAATCATTTTCCCATTTTTAATTTTTCAACTAGATTTAGCACTGTCTCAATTTAATTTATTTATAATGAATAAATTAAATTGAGACAGTAATATAAATTTATTTATATGGTTTCTTATGTTTACGAGATTTACATTGTAATAAAACGAAATTTACGGATTCTATCGCGGTTTATTTTACTTTTTTAACAACAAATAAAAATTAGAGTGGCAAGTAGTGACGTCCAGTTAGAGTGGCAAGTAGTGACGTCCAGTTAGAGTGGCAAGTAGTGACGTCCAGTTAGAGTGGCAAGTAGTGACGTCCAGTTAGAGTGGCAAGTAGTGACGTCCAGTTAGAGTGGCAAGTAGTGACGTCCAGTTAGAGTGGCAAGTAGTGACGTCCAGTTAGAGTGGCAAGTAGTGACGTCCAATTAGAGTGGCAAGTAGTGACGTCCAGTTACAGTAGCAAGTGATGACATCGAGTTAGAGTAGCAAGTGATGACATCCAGTTAGAGTGGCAAGTAGTGACGTCCAATTAGAGTGGCAAGTAGTGACGTCCAGTTACAGTAGCAAGTGATGACATCGAGTTAGAGTAGCAAGTGATGACATCCAGTTAGAGTGGCAAGTAGTGACGTCGAATTAGAGTGGCAAGTAGTGACGTCCAGTTACAGTAGCAAGTGATGACATCGAGTTAGAGTAGCAAGTGATGACATCCAGTTAGAGTGGCAAGTAGTGACGTCCAGTTAGAGTGGCAAGTAGTGACGTCCAGTTAGAGTGGCAAGTAGTGACGTCCAATTAGAGTGGCAAGTAGTGACGTCCAGTTACAGTAGCAAGTGATGACATCGAGTTAGAGTAGCAAGTGATGACATCCAGTTAGAGTGGCAAGTAGTGACGTCCAGTTAGAGTAGCAAGTAATGACATACAATTGGAGTGGCAAGTAGTGACGTCCAGTTAGAGTAGCAAGTAATGACATCCAGTTAGAGTAGCAAGTAGTGACGTCCAGTTAGAGTGGCAAGTAGTGACGTCCAAATTGAGCACGATTTTTTTTGCAATTTGTGTCGATTCTACATTAGCCGAAGGAACTTCGTTCCTACCTGGTGTCCCACGACACCACATAATTTTTTTGTAATTGGGACACACACACTTGCATTGATTTTATAGTTTTTTTTAACGGCTTATAGAATTCTTATGAAAAAGATTTTTCTTTGAATTAAAAAAATCTTATGGCCATAACACGTTACAAAAAAATCAATTGAGATTTATAATAAATTATACAACTTATCTATACTTACACAGCTATTGTTAGTATGCTGAAAAATCATGCAAAATAATAATATTTAGATTACAAAGTATGAAATTCCTAAACGCAATATTTTTTTGTAACTATGATTTCGCCACTGTCCTTTCGTTTTATTACAATTAATTTATTTATATTATAAAATTGAAGAACAGGTCTTAATCGCGCAATATTTAATGCCTTAAATAACAATATAATTCCCGACGTTTCTACTGATGCCTCAGCAGTGGCACGGGTGAAACGTTGGGAAATATATTGTTATTTATGTCATTAAATATTGCGCGATTAAGACCCGTCCTCTAATTCTATAATATGTATAGAAATCGCGAAAGTGTAAAATCATTTAATGTATGAATGTTAGAAAGTTTAGTGCTGTTATAACGAACTAAAATTGTAATCCGATGCTATTAGAATACCTTATACAAATATAAATCAAAGTGAATGTGTACAATAGTAAGTGTGATGTTTCCAGAAACATCTCTGATGAAGAACATTTAGTGAATCGTTTTCGTGAGCTTGGCGGTGATGATGGAGAGGAGAGCTCCAAACCCTTGCTGGCTGATAGTGAAGGTAACACATTCTGATCAAAGAGATAGCAAAACCAACCTGTCCATGATGGTACAAAGTATTCTATGTTAATTCATTAATTATAGTCCAATATTGATTTCAAAGTTTACACTCTTTTTTGCCTAGTGAAAATTGTCTTTTGGCATTAATGTATACTCAAAAGTCACACATATGGTTCGGATACCACACTAGGTGAAACCTATATCAAGAACTACGAGGGACTGCGGTCCCACAACACCCGAAAACAAACATCTGTCTGTCACACAATTACCTCGGTGCGGAAATCCAACCCACGGCTTTTCGTTTCATAGGCCTACTCGCCCGCTGCGCCACGGAGGCTGTTTAATGCTATATATTATATACCATGGACAACCTGCGGCTCGTGAGCCACATGCGGCTCTTTGAAGGATTATTTGTGGCTCTCGATAAATGTACTCGAGTTCCCTTTTTATTTTTCTGATATAAAAAAAATGATTATAGTTCAGTGTGTTTCAAAATGTCTTTTAAATTACTGACAACAAATATAAAAGCCTAAGTGCAGCGGTAATATTTAAATGCAATACATATATTATTTATATGTTATCAATAAATATAATTTTTGTAAAAAAAAAATGAATACCTTTTTGCATATCTTTTATATACGTATTTAATTGCGGCTCGCTAAAATTTTCAAATCTATAAATGGCTCGACTATCAAAGATCTTGCCCACCCCTGTTATATACCTTTAAATTGAGTATATTTATTCCAGACCAGCGTACAGATGAAGAGGAGATGTGTGGCAGTGGCCGACGACGGACCATAGACAGGATCCACGAGTGTGACAACTACATCGACCTGCACGACGCGGCGCTCAGCAGAGTGCACGATGTACGTATATTGAACTCTGTCCAACATACATATGCATATACACTCACGCCTGTAATTCCCGAAGGGGTGATTTATACCTACTTAAAACAACAGCCTGTACAAAGCTTTCCTAAAATTCTTACAATAATGAAAAAAAAAATATATGTTATGTTTTTAATTGTACACACATATATACATATGGGCCACCGTCCATGTGACCTCCATTGTTCAAAAGAATCATCGGTGGCTTGTCTCCCTAAAGGGAAAGGCATTTTTATATCAGCCTGTATGTCCTACTGCTGGAGAAAGGCCTTCCTCTTCCATTCCTAAATCATTCATTCACTGTGGGGTTTTAGAGTTATGAATGATTTGGGCTTGTGCAATTTTCAAATTAGTTTTTCGTGTGAGAATACTTACTACTTCGATAAATGAAGTAAAACGATCTACTCTAAACTGACTATCACGTATGGTATTGAATAATATTTGAAATTTAATTTTGTCTATATAGTTTTAAATTTCCTTTTCCAGTTGCCGGAAATCTTGCCCCGAAACAACACGAAAACGACAAACCCATTCGTGTCAGACGAAAAAGATTCTGACTTTCGGCTTTACGAGAATCACGAGAACCTGTTCCTGCGCAACATATCGCAGCGGCAGTCGAAAGAGCTGCGGAACTCGCGGCTTTTACGTCAAAGCTCAGAGCCTTTGACCGAGAAAAAGCCGCACGCTCTGCAAAAAAGCCTCTCCACCGAACAGAAGAACGACAGCGCTAGCGAAAGTGAGAGGCCGAAAGTGGAAAGTAGTCCGCCGAAGTCCAGAATACCTGTGGCGAATTTCAGATACCCGAACAAAAGTGAGTTGCGATCGAACGAGAATTCGCCGCGTAAAGGTGATAAGGAACGACCCGCGTCGCCCAAAGCCGAAGCCGAAGCCGAAGAGTTGCCCGAATATCAGAATGTGGTTAACCCGAAGCACGAAGATGTGCCTGATATAGAAGCGCTGGAGAAGAGAGAGGTTGAAGATGTTCCTCCACCCATCCCTAGTCTACCAGTCAGTCCGAGGACTTTGATTGCGAACGCGTACTACGACAAACTCTTGGCTGAACCTGAGATTCAACAGGTAAATGTACATAGCATGCATGTCGTGAAAAATTTTCATCGATTTTTTTTGTTTGGAATGATAAATGAAATTGCTGATCGTGTAGGCTTAAAAGCTTTTCTCCTAAGCCAGTAAAAAATGTTACAAAAAATATATATATTTACATACACCATCAATAAACTGGTCAATGTTGTATAAATTTATGCTACTTATGCAATATTCCATAGTAGCGATAGCTTAGTGGTACGTGCTACTGACGAAAGTTGTAGATTCAAAACCCAATTAGCATTCTCTGAGTTAATGAAGCTACATGTGTATGCTTTGTTAATTACCACTTTACCTGAAACCTGCATACTTGAAAATTCTCCATAAGATTTTCAAAGGTATGTGAAGTCTACCAACCCACTAGCGTGGTGGAATAAGCCGTTTCTATTAGACCAGGGCCCAGGCCCAGCTGTGGGATAATATTAGACTGGTATATATATTATAAGCAAGCGATAGCCTAGTTGGTTGTGGCACGGACTGACAAGACAAAAGTCGTATGTTCGAAACCCAAATGGTATACACCTCGGACTTTTATAATGTTACGGCGAAGGAAAACATCATGCGGAAACCTGCATACCTGAGAGTTCTCATACGAATTTCGAAGGTATGTGAAGTCTATCAACCTGCATTAGGCCAGCGTGGTGGACTAAGGCCTAACCCCTCATTAGTAGAGGAGGCCCGTATCTTTGCCCGTTAATACAGGGCTAGTATTATATTTTATTTAATAAAAAAATGTCCACAGGCTCTTCTACCCCAGAACCTGGAGAAGAACCCTGATGAATGCTTCAAGCAAGCGCTGCTGTTCCCACTGCTAGAGATCGACCCTCCCAAGCAGTGCCTGTTCCTTCTGGTCGATGCCATTGACGAGGGGGCGTCAGGAGGTATGTTAATATCCTGCATGACATTGCATATAATTTTTTTTTACTGCCACGATAGGCAGACGAGCAGACGGGCACCTGATGGTAAGTAGTCACCGCCGCCCATAGACTTCTGCAATGCCAGAGCACAGCAGAGCCGCTGCCTACCGTCAGCAATAAATAAATAAAACTAAAGTCACACATATAAGATATAAGTATTAAAGATCACATTTGTCTGGGAATTGAACCATCTTATTACCGATTGCATCGCTGATTGCATGAGGGTTATCAATCAACAACACCCAGACCAGACACAAATAGTTGTATCACACAACCGCTTGTCTCAGGATCGAATCCATAACCTCTCGTTTCCGCCAGCTAATCGCCGATGGACTGTCGTCAAATATACTATTAATTTAATATTTTTCTTCTCTCAGGATTGTCGTCAGAGGAGCGTGACGGCACGGAAGGTTCTCGAACAGTGGCGGCGCTGCTCTCCCGCCACCAGCACCTGTTCCCGCAGTGGTTGCTGCTCGTCTGCACCGCCAGGAAACACTCCAGACCACTGACCAAGATGTTTACAGGTATAATAACCTACAGAGGACTGATGACTTTCCTATTTTGTGAATATTCTAGAAATTGTCCTACATATCACATAGTTCTGCATACGAGTTTGTTTCGAGACGTGACGAACAACCTACTACCGCTAGAGCTGCGAAGGGATATTTCCTCGCTTAGTGTGTTCTGTTTTCATGTCCAGGGTTCAGGAAGATCACCCTGGATGAGTTGCAGCGGGCCCACGTGTCTGCAGATGTACAGAGATACGTCCTTGCGCGGTTGGATACAGAGCCTCGATTGAGGTAAGATAAATATCAAATTTTCCATTGGGTCAAATAGATTTCAGTGTATTTCTTTTGGGAGACCCAGAGTGTTTTATGCTGATGGAGAATATGGCCTTTAGCTAGAAACATTTATAGTTTTATATGCCATTGGTTAACTTTTGGCTCTATAGACACTAACTTATACAGAAATCAATTAAGCAAAGATCTTCCTCAAGGGTTTTAGAATATCACAAAATTTCACACTGGTGAAAATGCAAACCGCGCCTCGTTAAAGAGAGAAGTTTCTAGAATGTTTGGTTGGTGCAGGGCTCGCGTATCGAGTGACGCCACAGCAGCAGCGGCGGCAGCTGCGGCACTCGACCATCTCAGGATCAAGAGCGATGGGTGCCTGCTCTATCTGGAGAAGGTACTCCCCTTTTTTATAACTTTTCATTTTTTTGCCCTTAAGCACAGTGCTGTGGTAATCTTGTATGTTAGTAGATTTTCCAGCAACAACAACAACCAAAGTATACGTCGTGGCGACTTGAACAAAGTTTTTTTATACTGGCACTACAGTGACCACACTGCACCTGATTGTGTGCACGATAGGTCCCATTGAGTAACTTCCGTGGTGCTTTACGCTTAAAAGAGGATTATGAAAGGTTACTTAATGTTTCAGGTACTCGATGGAGTGGCAGACGGATTTATAGCATTACGTGAGATCCGGGAGATCCCCGGCACGCTCAATGGACTGTATCTATGGCTTGCCCAGAGACTATTCCACGGGAGGCGATTCACCAAGGTAACTATCAAATTTTTTCTCAAATCTGTGTAGAACGACCCATAGACAGCTTTCTCTTTGGTATCAAGGAGCATGCTCGATCTAGGTATTGTCACAATCTTGTCTTTGATTATGGATTTTATGGTCTACCACAATTGATACACATTTTAGCAAAATTTTGGCTTGTGGTAGTCAACCAATGCATTAGAAACTAAATTCCTTAAGATTTGTACAACTGATCTGACTCGAAGGACCACTTTTTGTCACTGGATTGATCTAGTTAAGTCATATTCATAGAAAACCATATGACAACAGCCGTCTTTAAGTCAAACAATACAGTTTATTCAAAATTCAAATTCGAAAACGACAAAAAGTGGTCCTTCGAGCCAGATCAGTTGCACAAATCTTAAGGAATTTAGTTCCTAATGCATTAGTTGTCTAAAAATAAAATAATTTTAAAACAACACTGGAAGCTATTTTCGTTTTAAAGACTATAAAGATTCAACAGTATTTTAAAACTTTTACTCCGGAACGATACCTGAGCAAGCTCTTGGCATACATACATTTTTGGCCAATCACCTGTACAGAAATGTACGCAAATAGCAAAGAGGTCGTTCAAGTCTCTTGCGTACGAGCATACATTTTGTTCATTTGTTTTTTAGCTGTAAACTAAAGTAATTCAGTGTTAAATATTTATCCAGGTCCGTCTCCTGCTGGACGTGTTGTTGGCAGCCAGGTGCGGCGTCACCGAGGAGATGCTGTACAAGTGCCTCCTCACCAAGGAGTACAGCGTCACGCGCGAGGACTTCAACCGCCGGTTACATCTGTTGAGGAGGTACCAGACACCAGTGTTACATTACACTTGCATCCAGGTCCGTCTTCTGCAGCCAGGTGCGGCGTCACCGAGGAGATGCTGTACAAGTGCCTCACGGACAGTGGACACGTGTTGTTGGCAACCAGGTGCGGCGGGACAATTTCATAACCACTGCGACAAAACTGGTGGCTCTGCCACAGACATAAAACTGTCTAAACTATGGCTCTACCACAGACATAAAATTGTCTAAACTGTGGATCTACCACAGGCATAAAACTGTCTAAACTGCGGCTCTACCACAGACATAAAACTGTCTAAACTGTGGCTCTACCACAGGCATAAAACTGTCTAAACTATGGCTCTACCACAGACATAAAACTGTCTAAACTATGGCTCTACCACAGGCATAAAACTGTCTAAACTGTGGCTCTACCACAGGCATAAAACTGTCTTAACTGTGGCTCTACCACAGACATAAAACTGTCTAAACTGTGGCTCTACCACAGGCATAAAACTGTCTAAACTATGGCTCTACCACAGACATAAAACTGTCTAAACTGTGGCTCTACCACAGGCATAAAACTGTCTAAACTGTGGCTCTACCACAGGCATAAAACTGTCTTAACTGTGGCTCTAGCACAGGCATAAAACTGTCTTAACTGTGGCTCTACCACAGGCATAAAACAGTCTAAAATGTGGCTCCACCACAGGCATAAAACTGTCTAAACTGTGGCTCTACCACAGACTTAAAACTGTGGCTCTACCACAGGCATAAAACTGTCTAAACTGTGGCTCTACCACAGACATAAAACTGTCTAAACTGTGGCTCTACCACAGGCATAAAACAGTCTAAACTGTGGCTCTACCACAGGCATAAAACAGTCTAAACTGTGGCTCTACCACAGGCATAAAACTGTGGCTCTACCACAGACATAAAACTGTGGCTCTACCACAGGCATAAAACTGTCTAAACTGTGGCTCTACCACAGACATAAAACTGTCTAAACTGTGGCTCTACCACAGGCATAAAACAGTCTAAACTGTGGCTCTACCACAGGCATAAAACAGTCTAAACTGTGGCTCCACCACAGGCATAAAACTGTCTAAACTGTGGCTCTACCACAGACATAAAACTGTGGCTCTACCACAGGCATAAAACTGTCTAAACTGTGGCTCTACCACAGATATAAAACTGTCTAAACTGTGGCTCTACCACAGGCATAAAACAGTCTAAACTGTGGCTCTACCACAGGCATAAAACTGTCTAAACTGTGGCTCTACCACAGGCATAAAACTGTCTATGGCTATATCTATGGCTTGACCACTGAAACAATTTGTCTAGACCGTGTTTTTATATCCGTAACAAAACTATCACGATCGTGGCTATACCACTGTAAAAAGTGTCTAGCAGTTATCCTGCAGATCCCCTGTTTCATATCATATAATATAACTTTTTATATAAAGCCTAACTCTTGCAGGATTCTGGTAATGGACAAATCGACATGCTACCTGTCCATTTTCCACCACTCGTTTGCCGCGTGGCTGGTGGATGTGAAGCATTGCACGCGGCGTTACCTGTGCTGTCTCGCGGACGGACACGCAGCACTTGCTATGTATTACACACTCGACGCCAAAATGTGAGTTCAAATCTTTATGTACAACATTATTTTTAGTATAATACAAAGCCGAAAGTAGTTTGTTGAGAATCAGTAGCACAATCCATTACACTAGTATATAATTCTACTGCACGTGTGTATGTCACTGAACTCCTCCTAAACGGCTGGACCGATTTGAATGAATTTTTTGTATGCGTTTGGGTGGCGCCCTGGATGGTTTAGATTCACAAATCAGCCCGGCAGATGCCGCTGCAGTTGGTGTGGCGCTGCTTTTACGGGCAGGACGACGTCTGGCGGGCCCACTAGTCTTGTATATAATTCTACTGTACGTGTGTATGTCACTGAACTCCTCCTAAACGGCTGGACCGATTTGAATGTTTTTTTTTTGTATGCGTGTGGGTGGCGCCCTGGATGGTTTAGATTCACAAATCATATATATGTATGTGTATGTATTTATATTTATTTTTTCATATTTCATTGTTTTTCAAATTAAGGGGATAGAAATAGCGACCAGCCCCCGGTTTTGCACGGGTAGCTGAATAAGCCATTTTTTTTTCTGTCGTAATGTACCAGCCTATTAAAAGCATTGGGGTTAGATTAAAATGTTTATGATGTTCATACTTCTCGTAGATTTTTATAATAAAATATGGATTTTTTATATAAATAGATCAGGAGTTACGCAATGTCCTACGATTACCTTGAGTTTAACGGTAATTATAAATGGAAATATTTTATTTTCGCCCCCTATTTATGCAGTGCATTGAAGTCTTCCCACTATTATGCTCCCAATCGGCATGATTTTTCCGACTTCTTCAAAAATCATCATATTTCAGCCAATATACACAACATTTTATTGAATTATATACCAACCTTCCTCATGAATCACTCTGTCTATTAGTGAAAACCGTATGAATATCCGTTTAGTAGTTTTTGAGCTTATCGCGTTCAAACAGACGCGGCGCGGGGACGTTGTGTTATAATATGTATAGATAATACACCCAACAGTCCTGACCCTACTAAGCCAAACTTGTATCGTGGGTATCAACTACGAGGGACTACGGACAACGCTCAGACCCGAAACAAACATATGTCTTACATCCATTTGTTTGGTGCGGATTCGAACCCACGGCTTCTCGGTTCACAGTCTCCTATTGGCCCAGGAGGCTCATGGTTTCTAATATTTCGTTTCTTTCAGATTATGCGCCTTAGAAATACATAACTACGTGTATCACATGACACAACTGGAGCACCATTTGTCATCGCAGAAGAAAACTAAGGGGTGTGTATTTTTCTTTATTCTATGATGATTTTATTATATGTAAATAGGTCAACACATTTGTGCAAGCCCCCTGTGTGTCTGTAAGTATGTAAATTTATTTAGGACCATCAACAAAGAATTAATCCCGATGGGGTAGGCATCCAGTAGTACATTCACTTTTCGCCGAATTTATTACAGTCCCATAATGTGGGAGGGGGAGAGCCTATCGCCATATCGGGCTCAATTCCAGACTCCGGGTTGATACTGACTATTTCTAAATAGAAAAATTCAATATCACTTTACCCGACCTGGGATCGAACCCGAAACCTCAGTAGAGCAGTCGTAACACATGCGCCACCTGTGCCACCGAGGCAGTCAGTCATGCAAAAGTTTATGTCTTTCTTACAAAGCGATACTTTCCACAGGGAGCAACAGGATGAAGTCCTGGACCTGCACACTCTCATTCTCCTGTGGGTGCTGGACTCTTCATGTGACGTGGAGTCAGCTCTCAAGCGGGAGAATGACCTCATGAAACTAGAGCCGACGAGTGCAGAGGTGAGGTTTGAAATCAGAGCAGTCACACATATAGTCACTACACCAGGGTCAAACCTGTAGCGTGGGTATTAACGAAGGTGCCACAACACCCAGACCCGATTATTTATGGATGACAACATTTTTTTTTTTTTTTTTATATCCTAGCACGGCAAAGTGACCGCACTTCACCTGATGGTAAGCGCAGTACGGTCCAATTAGAGTAGCGAGAGACGATCTATCCCCCGCTACTCTACACAATCATGCCGGCTTGCTCCTTCACACTACGCCATGGGCAAGAAGGTGAAGAAGCGAACGAGGGTCTATTTTCAGAGTACTCAGAATGCCGCAAAATGGCCAACATTGTACCCCAACTCTAGACCCCCAAAAAACCGGATGTACACTGGCTGATCCCGGAACGCGACACACTTGCGTGTGCCACTATGGCGGGTTTTTCACCCTGTGTACGGTGGTCGCTATCCGGGCGGATATGAATATCCTACCACCAGCAAATTTGTCTTCAACGGGAATCGAACCCGCGGCTTCTCGTTTTACAGCCGGCTACCGGAGGATGTTAATAGATCATTGTGAAACAAGTGCGACAAGTTGTCGATTGCCCACGAAAGCGAAGTTGAACGCACGAGCGAAGCGAGTGCGGTCATTCGCTTGAGTGGGTTGAGTGGGCAATCGACAACGTCGCACGAGTTGCACATACTATTTTGTATTACAAATGCGGTGATATATGTAAGTACAAAAGTCCCTCAAAACAAATAAAAAGTTTTAAAAGAAGAAAAAAATATATTTTAAACAATAAATAAAATTTTTTTTAAAAGGACGAAGCCTTTTCGGACCAGAAATAATAGCTGAAAAATTAAGCATTCAAAAAAGTATCAATTAATTACAAATAAATATAAATTTATTTGATCAGAACAAAAAATAACAAGAACAACAACAGCAACATAAATAAGTTACTTTTTTTCAGTGTCATTTAAAAGAACTGTAATGTTTGTGCAGTTCGTAAATGTAATATTCAAATTCATGGCGTTTTTAGATGAAACCTGCTCTAAAATTTCGGATCTTTCATTTTCTTGATGCATCAATTTTATCTAAATTTGCGTGTGCCAAGAATAATTTGAGTGCGACAAGTAAACTTGTCGCACTCGTCGGCAAACGGTTCTTTTTCAAACGTAACAGCGAGCGTCAAGATACTACTTTTCCCGCATGAGTAATACAAAAATCATTTACACATATAGAATAAGTCTTCTGTTTTTTCTTTATTAAAATCTATTCAAGAATGATACATAAGTGTGTTAGATGCTATGGGTACATTTGTGTGTACGTCATTGGTCCATTTTGTGGTAAAAACTGACCAATCATGTGTACAGAAATCAACGCATAGTAAAGAGCTTATATACTCTTCCATACGGGCTTAAATGTAATAGATAATATTATTAATCAAAAATAGAGTCGATATTGATACAAAATAAGGTATTTATATTTATTTTCAAATATTAATTATTAATATTTTCCAGGCGAATGTAAATAACAATGAAGAGAGAGACGAAACAGCTTCAGAACAACCGACTACAGTAAACACAGGTAAACACTTACAGTCTTATTCATAATGAGTTATCGGAGCTTTATAAAGCCGTTAATAGGAGCTTGTGAAAAATGTTATTCATAATGGCTCAATAGAGATAAAACGGCCATATAAAGCTCCGATAACTCATTATGAATAAGACCGTAACACAAATAGTCCTGATCCCACGGGGTCATTCATATTACGTAAGCAGAATTTTAGTTATTTTCAACCCCCTCCTCCCACTTGTCAGCAAAGTTCTTACCCCTCCCCCGTACACTTTCGCAAGCATTGGTATGATTATAACAAAGTCTATCACATAAATCATCCTTTAAGCTTTTAAGCATAGAAATTGGGATTGCCATATATGTTCAAATTCGAATCTTTTAAATTTTTCAATTAAAATCTAAAATTCGGTATAAATAAATATTGCTGATGAATCGCCATTCGCCATTTTTATCCTCAATCCACCACATATTTTCCACATTTAAACGGGAATTCATATAACCACATTCCATAACTGTATGTTTCTACAGGAAAAAATATAAGTACAGATTTTTCCAGTAGGCGATAGAAGTTACTTTAAAATTGATATATGATATCCCACTTTAAACTAAAACATGGACACAATACGCTATTATCAAAATAAATGCGTGAACCAATGAAAGAGGCCTGAAAGGGGGCACTAATGTAAGCATTATGTATAGAGTCTGTGATTAGTTACATATCGGTGAAGACAGAAAACCAGTAACCCTCATAGTTACTGAGTAATTGAATTTTAAAAATTATATTAAAATTTTCGTCGTTCAGCCATAGAATCAGCTGTTATATGTCAACAACCTGTTATTATAGGGACTAAGTAAGACCAAATTTTTTTTTTTAGTGCCTGGATAGGCAGACGATCAGACGGGCCACCTGATGGTAAGTAGTCACCGCCGCCCATAGACTTCTGCAAAGCCAGAGCACAGCAGAGCCGCTGCCTACCGTTATATGATACCGTTAAATGAGATTGAATATATTTACATAAAGTTTGTAAATCAACACAACACCACTGTGATGTAGTTATAGGTTGCGACAGTCCTAAACAGACGTTTTTTATCTCATGTGACTTGTTCAATGAATGTATGTATTTTTTTTATTTAGTGTAATGACAAATTTCAAAAGACCTACGGTTTAATTTCTTGGTGCTTCTTCTCAGACCAGTGGGCATTTCCGAGGCACCGGTAGACTTTAAAGTGGCCTAATTTACTAAATTTATTTGATTTGAACAACCTCTTAATAGATTTTTTTTTATCTTGGCACGGCAAAGTGACGACACTGCACCTCATAGTAAGCGCAGTGCCGTCCAATTAGAGTATCGAGTAGCGAGAGAGGATCTGTCCCCCGCCACTCAACACAATCATACCGGCCTGCTTCTTCTCACTACGCCATGGGCAAGAAGGTGAAATAGCGGTCGAGGGTCTAGTGTCAGAGTACTCAGAAAGCCGCGAAACGGTCAAACATAGTACCCGAACTCTAGACCCCCGACGAAAGTCGTATGTACACTGGCTGATCCCGGAATTCGATACACTAGCGTGTGCCACTATGGCGTGTTTTACACACTGTGTACGGTGGTCGCTATCTGGGCGGATATGAATATCCTACCACCAGCATATATATAAATTTTAACAAGGTACTTTTTCCATCTTATTGCTAAACACCGACCCTATACATGGTGTTATCATTTCTACCACCCTTTAGCAACACCCTGTATAGTGAAGTAATTAATATTAAAATTGCCACAGTGAGTACGAATTATTCAGTATATTACAATGAGTAATGTATGTGATATGAACTTCCTGTCACCGACTAATTGACGCAGTTTCAAAGGAAATGGAGCGTTCCTCCATTGTTAAATTTAGTTGTAAACATTTTTGCTTTATGAGTAACTACTTGTCCTCGCGAACTCCATTTCGCATTATTTGTCCCGGAACGTCTATCCCGCAGGATAAAATTATCCGGAATAGGTGTTTTCCATAGGTGATAGAATATTGAACATTAGTTTAGTAGTTTTTGAATTTATCCATTGTAGCTTGTCACGCGAATTTTTTCATGATAAAATAAATAACACCCAACAGTCACATAACTAGTCCTGCCGGTCTACCACCACCTATTAGAGCAGTATTGGTGTCATATTACAATGCGATTTTGTACCATGAATTTACATTGTAATATTACAACAATACTGCTGTAAGAGGTGGTGGTAGGCCGCCTGATCACACTAGGTCCAAACTTATATCGTGGGTATCAACTACGAGGTGCTACGGTCCCACAACACACAGATCCCACACAAATATTGCCGCTGTGCACGGATCGAACCTACGGCCTCTCGTTACACACTACTCGCCTATTGTGGCACAGGCGCTGGCGAGAATCTATGGCGTCTATCACCGTGGCGCAGCGGGCGAGTAGCTGTCTGTGAAACGAGTCTCTCGTAGGTTCGATTCCCGCACCGAGACAAATCTTTGTGTGAGAGATAGTTGTTTCGGGTCTGGGTGTTTTGGGACCGTAGTGCCAAAGTGCTTGATACCCACGATACAGGTTTTACCTAGTGTGGGGTCAGGACTATATGTGTGACTGATGGGTGTCTTTATTTCATTTCTGGACCACCTCTCACGTTATTAAATGGAAATAATCTTTGTAAACTAGTTGCCCTGCCTGCCTCTTCGAGGATACAACCGTGAACTTATCTATTCATATTCTGGAGATAAAAACAAACGAAATTTAATCTGCGATTTCAGATAACGTATAATTTGGAATCGCCTTTGATAAGATTATGCATAATAGTTGATAATATTATAGAATTATTTTTAGGTATTGACTCATTGGTCTAATGTACCGTCAGGACCTGGGTTTGATTCCAATTCGGCAACTTCTTCTTATTTAGAATGATTATAATTTTTGCCATATTTGTTAAATAACAATAAAAAATAATATATTACATATTTATTTGAGATTCTTATGATAATTCTCAGGTAATTCATTAGAAAAGTTACAGGTAGATGCTGGGTTTTGAACCTACGACTGTCGTCTCGGCATTCGTAAAACAACCGGCTATCGCTGCTTTTTAACATACTTAAAAAAATACATACATAAAAAATTGAGGTTCTCAATTCGTCGGAATCTTTTTTACTATGTATGTTCCTCGATTACTCGAAGACGCCTGGACCGATTCAAGAAATTCTTTTTTGTTTAAAATACTTTCCGGGTGGTCTCATTGGCTCCAAGTTAGGATCTGATGATGGGATTTCAGAAAAATCGAGGGCAACCTTCAAATTTTATAGGGACGCATAATTTGTTTTTTATTGAAGTCTGTGTACTTTTTATGAATTATACTATCTAATGTTGGCAATAACCGCGCGAACCCAGGGCGAATCGCTAGTTCTATGTAGGCGTCATAAAGGGAATAAATTAGTACCTAATTGTTTATTAAAATATTATCGCGTACTGACCCATAGCTTTTCCAGTTATTGTACGCAGTGACACATCCCGCATAAATTTACTATCGCATCCTATGTATGCATGCAATGTAAAATGTACATTAAGTCTAAAGCAATACGGTGCAAATTCTCACCTTGATGAATGTGTAGGAAAAATGATATACATTTAAAATTGTTTAGTTGCGTTCCAATATTCATTTCGATTTATAGTGTAATTTGTTTATTGATTAATTGTTAATGTAATTTAAATTTAGATATATTTTTTCATTTATGGTTTGTGAACGAAACTTTTTGGTGGCCCGTGTTTTTTTTATATTTTGGATGCAGTGAAATATTTTGGAGCTTTCGAATGTATAAATGTATCATAGTATGGTGCAGTGGACACAAAACAATCATAGTGGGTGTTATTCTTTTAATTTTATGTTAATAAAAGCTCTTTAAGTGAATAAACTTAAGTCTACTTAATAAATAAATTTAATAAGTGATGTCCTTAAATGATATAGTTAGTGAGCGTAGTCTTTAGATCTTATAACTTTATGTAGAAAAACATGACCCAGATTGTTTGATTGTAAAAAAGTTGCCTTATTATTTTATATGTTGTACATTATACACTCAATAGTAACACACATAGTTCTGACCCCACTCTAGGTCAAACCTGTATCGTGGGTATTAAGAACTACGAGGGACTACGGTCCCGAAACATTCAGACCCGAAACAAATATCTATTTATCGCACAAACATTTGTCTCGGTGCGGGAATCGAACCCAAGGCCTATCTTAAATAAATAAATAAATCTTGGTGTGACCAAAGTGACCACACTGCACCTGATGGTAAGCGCAGTGCCGCCCACTTAGAGTATCGAGTAGCGAGAGACAATCTATTCCCCGCTACTCAACACAATCATGCCGGCCTGTTGCTCCACACGACGCCATGGACAAGAAGGTGAAGAAGCGGTCGAGGGTCTAGTGTCAGAGTATTCAGAAGGCCGCAACACGGTCAATCATCGTACTCCAAGTATAGACCCCCGACAAAAACCTGATGTACCCTGGCTGATCCCTGAACGCGACACACTTGCGTGTGCCACTATGGCGGGTTTTACACCCTGTGTACGGTGGTCCATATCCGGGCGGATTTGAATATCCGATATATGATATATGATATGAGTACCTCGGTGGCGCAGGTGTAATTGCGCATGCGTTACGACTGCTGTGCTGAGGTCTCGAGTTCGATCCCCGTGTCGGGTAAAGTGATATTGGGTTTTTCTATCTAGAAATTGTCAGTATTAGCCCGGAGTCTGGAATTGTGCCCGGTGTGGCGATAGGCCATCTATCACATTATGGGACCGAAATTCGGCGAAAAGTGGGTGTACTGGTTTCACCTCTGCCTACCCCTTCGGGGATTACAAGCGTGAGTGTATATGTATGTATATTTAATTCAATAAACATTTTGTTTTGTGTACCCGCTACGACCCTTAGAAGCCGTTCCCTAATATGATAATTCAGAAACTAACTTAACTACATCAGAACCAGCGACCCTCGAGTCCATAATACCGGAGCTGGTATCCGGTGCCGGCACGCGCTGGCCTCGCGACCGGCGCGTGCTGCGAGCCCTGCTGGAGCTGACGTCACACGCCCCCGACCAGGACTCTGAGCCTGCTGAACGGGATCACATACGAGCACTGGTGAGTTGGGGATCGGGCAGATGAAGGGCTGTGCCCTTGCATTGCAGAAGTCTTCTTCACACTACACCATGGGCAAGAAGGTGCAGAAGCTTCACTTTGCCCACTCGCCATTGTTATTGTATTTTATTAACACATTGTTTTAAGGAAATAATATAGTTCTTTGATAATAATCATTAATGGAAATATTTATGGCCCGTTAGTTTCCTTATTTACCAATGTATATAGATATAAAAATACCAGCCCTGTTAATTGTCTCACTAATAGGCACGTAATTCCTCTACTAATGAGAGATGGTCATTTAAAATAAAACTTATATGAGCACGAGATATGCTGAAAAATTTGCTAATTCCCAATATATATATACAATATTATTTTTAGTATACTACAAAGCCGAAAGTAGTTTGTTGACAATCAGTAGCACAATCTATTGCACTAATTTTAACGTGTTATATTGGTATCCAAAAAACATATAAAAAGTTCGTCAACCTCGTTACCTTGTTTATTACTTAATAAAAATGCGGCGCGTGTCGATTGTTCACCTATACCTACATAATACTTTGGCGGGAAACAAACAGCAGCGCGCGGCGCGCGTATGCCCATACATCGTTCAAGAAACGGGATACATTATTTTTGCATGTCACCGCGTGAGTTTTCCTTATTATTATGTCATATATTTATCTGATCTTTTATACCAACATCTAATTTGGGTGTTTCGGCTTTGTGGTATACAAAAACTAATCTTGTATATATGGGTCTTGCGCGTGGTCCAGGATTCATTTCAAGGACGTGCATCAAAACCTATCGATATTTATTTATTTATAACAGCTTATATTTTCGCCATGTAGTTGACAGCAGAACCGCCTTCGGAACGTGAAGATCAAAGCAAAGAGACTGCCGAAGAGCCTGAAGAAGTGGTCGTGGACCCTAGCGTGGTCCACGAGCTGGTGGCCCGGGGAGATGACGAAACCCTCGCGGCTTTGTTGAAGGTAATATATATCAATATATTGACTACGATGCGCACACCTGGGGCTTTAGTCTGTGTAGTGTGTCACACGCCATGCGTGTTTAATAATAATAGTAATAACACCCAACAGTCACACACATAGCCCCGACCCCACACTAAGATACGAGTCTTGTGTTGTGGGTATCAGGGACCTAGAGAGACGCACCCTCTCACAACACCCAGACCCCGGACACAAATGTGTCTGTCACATATACATTTGTCCTGGGGTGGGAATCGAACCCACAGCCTCTCGTTTCACAGCCAGCTACTCGCCTACTGCGCCACGGAGGCTGTCGGAGGTTTATGCAATAACACAGATACCTGATATATTAAGAATGAACGAAATTAATTCTTATTTTATATCTGACATCCTCCTTTAAATATCTTTTATATTACGGGTGTACTATTTCAAATATATAAGCCATATATTCGTATTAAAATGTGGTTGAAGTCCAATAATATGTTGATTTGTGCGGTAGCGTCAGCCGTCGCTAGCGTCCGCGACAGACGCGTCAGGCGGGTCGGCGTTGCACGCGGCCGCCCGCGCCGGACGCGCGCGTACTGCCGCGGCGCTACTGGCGGCGGGCGCGCGTCCTGACGCCGCCGACGCCGACGGATGGAGTCCGCTGCGAGCGGCCGCCTGGGCGGGACATGTTGACGTGAGTACATTACACCTATTTGAAGTTATACTTCTTTAGGCGCGTTATGAAAAAATGATGAGAGTGAAATTTTAAGATGCACGTGACACAAAAGTAACACCTCTGAAGTTGCCCTAAATACCAGGCTAGCAGAAATGTAAGGAGATTTGATACCGTTTCATTCTAGTGACTTGGGTACGTCATCCTACGTCACTGTCATTATTTACTTTCAGTACCAGGCTGGCATGAAATGTAAGTAGATTTGATACCGTTTCAAGTTATACTTCTTTAGGCGCGTTATCAAAATTATGAGAGATGAAATTTTAACCACTCGTGTCCAGAAGGAAATTAAAAACAAATATAGTAGGGAGTAAAATACAAGCCAAAATCATTTTTATTTCTATAACATTAAAGTTAAAAACAGCATGTAAGAACAGCGAAACTGGCCAGTATTCGAACGCACCTCCGCACCACCGGCAAACTTATGAGTCACTAGCTGTTGCTCGCGGCTCCGCCCGCGTGGAGGTCATGTTTGGGAGAAAAAGTATACAATACAAAATACCAATATTCATGCGTTTAACTTAAAAATTACGGATTTTCATACTAACTTTCATTCCCTATTTTACCCCTTTAGGGGCGGAATTTCCAAAAATCCTGAAACATATATTTTTTATTTTTATCTAAAATGCCAAATTCTAATTTTCATGAATTTAACTTCAAAAATGACGGATTTCCATACAAACTTTCATCCCCTATTTTACCCCCTTAGGGGTGGTATTTCCAAAAACCCTTCCTTAGTGGATGCCTACGTGATAAAAGGTACCTACTGTCAAAATTTCAAGTCTCTAACCCCAGCCGTTTAGGCTGTGCGTTGATCGATCAGTCAGTCAGTCAGTCAGTTTCTTCTTTTATATATGAGTCATGACTGGTTAATCTCTCAAGTATCGCAGGGACACCGGTGTTCGGAAAAAGGTAATAAGTAGTGAGAAAAAATACAAGCAAAAATCAATCTTATACGCACTTCAGTAAGGGCGAGTATTGCCAGTTTTATGATCAGTGACTGGTCAAATAGCACAGGCAAATATCTTCACTTGATGGTGAATGACCTCTAGCGCCAATAAACAACGACAATAGCAGAAATCTCTGTCTAGATAAAGTTTTGCTTTTTACGTTTACGTAAAATTTTTTTGTGTGTGTAGAGTATAGCTAGTAAGTGAAAGAGTATAGCTAGCTAGACATATAACTATGTCTAATGCAGATGAACATATAATAGCTAGGTGAGAATAAAAAAAAATGCCATCAGTTGTACGGCATTGAAGTGGATGTTCTGCCGCGCCATCTAGTACATAGAGTTCTTAATTTTTCTGGGCCAGCAACCATCGCGATAGTATGAAGAACAACTCACCAAAGTTTTATCATAATCGGATGAATAGTTGAGGAATCCATAGAGGACAAACATACTAACATTGATTTTTATTTATATAGATTTCATAATTAATCTAAGTAACGTTTTCCAGGTAGTGGATGTTCTTTTGGAATTTGGTTGCGACGTCGACTGTGTGGATGCCGACAACAGAACAGCTTTGAGGTAAATAACCTAATTTGATAATACATGTAAAATTATAACACACCCTGTAAATAGTTTGTTAACAATGGGTTACTGAATCGATTACAGAAAATGTTAAAATAATTTATATCTTCTGCCTCTTCTTACATGCATTACGACTGCTGTGCTCAGGTCTCGGGTTCGATCCCTAGATCAGGTAAAAGTGATATTGGGTTTTTCTCGCTATCAACTCGGAGTCTGGAATTGTGTCCGGTATGGCGATAGGCTCGCCCCCTCACCATCACATTATGGGACCGTAATAAATTCGGCGAAAACTGCGTGTACTGGTTACACCTCTGCCTACCCCTTCGGGGATTACAGGCATGAGTGTGTACGTATGTTATGTCTTCTTAAAAATAATTAGAACTATCTAAGTTACGATTGTAAAACACTTGAAACAAACGAAATTGAAAAATATATTCAGGTGATAAGGTCTTTTTTAAAATGCAACAATATACGACTCATTGTCAAATCTAATGAACTTTATGTCGAGGGAAATAAAGTCTTTAAAAATATAGTTTCAAACATCTAAGCAATACTTAAGTAGATCTCAGTATAATGTGAGTGTATGTATTACGATTGTAACTTTATGGTTCAATTGGGGAGTTAGAGGGTGTCTCGTTATTCCTGTCACTTACTGTATATTGAAATTTGAATATTTGAACTATTGGGGTCCTAAAGCAATAATAATTAACTCCACAAATATCACGTACCCCAGAAGTGCCTGATACTAGACCTCAGCTAAAAGTAAGGGCTCTTAAACCCATAGACCTTAAAAATAAGGAGTTGGTTTAAAAATTAGAAGGCTAGCAAATAGGTGATGAGTTGCCATTATTATGCCGGTCTGTAGTAACTGGGTATACACTGGCTGGGAAGCTAGTCGTTGAATCGAGGCAAATTGGTTTACATGGTGGTATATACAGTTGGACATGTTATGGAGCCGGTTTAATCTTGCACTCTTCTTCAGAGCGGCAGCGTGGTCAGGTCACCTGGGCGTGGTCTCCCGACTCCTCGCGGCGGGTGCAGCACCAGACCGAGCTGATGCTGAAGGTCGCACCCCCCTCATCGCCGCCGCGTACATGGGCCATGCGGACATTGTGAGAGCACTGCTGGATGCAGGAGCCAGGGTCGACCATGCAGATCATGATGGTGAGTGTTATACAGGGTGTATGGTTGTGTGAGTTATGGTTATAAAGGTGTTTCATTGTGTTTGTGGCTATATAGGGTGTTTCAGTATATTCGGTTGCATATCAAATAATGTACAAAATTGTAAACAGGAAACTATCCTACTGCTTGTCCATCAGGTCGGACAGCGCTCTCAGTGGCGGCGTTGTGCGCGTCAGGTGCGTCAGTGGCGTCACTGCTGGTGGAGAGAGGCGCGGACGTGTCGCGAGCCGACCGGGACGGAGCCACGCCGCTGCTTGTCGCTGCTTTTGAAGGGCACACGTGAGTACATATGGAGTTGATGGTTAATGAGAGTAGTCAAATATGACCTGTGGGTAAATTGGTATTTGTTACTAAATTACAATGTTAAATTGGAAAAGCTATACAGGTACACTATAATATTATAATAAGCAATGCTGGAGTACAATTGCTGCCCCCTATATTTTTAAATATATGCGTTTAGTCGGTAATTTAGGTAAAATGATCACCATGTAAATCAATAAAATCAAGTGCAATCATTTATCGATAAATTGTAAAGTTATCCATAAATGATTTCCCTTGTTCTGTTGAGAAATCCTTGATCCGTACATATGCTGTTAACAGTTTGGCTTTGATTGGGTTTGGGTTTGCTTAAATAATCGGTGATTAAGTTGGGATGTGATAAGTGCAGTATAGTTAAGAGTGATGTATTTTTTTTCCCGCTAGTGAGATCTGCGAGATCCTCCTGGAGGCAGAAGCGGATGCTGAGGCTGCAGATGGAGCTGGACGGTCCGCTCTGTGGGCTGCTGCAGCTGCAGGACACGCCAGGGCCGTGAGGCTGCTGCTGTTCTGGGGAGCGTGTGTGGACGCCATGGACGCGGAGGGACGGACCGTGCTCAGTGTGGCTGCTGCTCAGGGTACGTACTGGAGGTGGATCTGACGCTCCTCTCTGTGGGCTGTTGCAGCAGCAGGACACGCCACGGGATACCTTCAAATTCTTGAACGATTCTCAAATCTGGCGGAGTTCCCTCGTTAACCAACCAACAAAATTAAATTTTGTAAATGTGTAATTTTATTGTCCTCAGTACATGATCAATGTATAATATATTGACTCCCATCACCAGGTAACGTAGAAGTGGTCTGCCAACTCCTGGACAGAGGCTTGGATGAACATCACAGGGATAACTCAGGATGGACGCCACTACACTACGCCGCATTCGAAGGTAACCTGGGAGTAACTGTTTAGTATATTAATTAACCTGTTTAGTTAATTGATTTCAAAATTAATTCGTTTTTATTTATACCGACATCTCTTGAGCTGCATATCCCCTTACTCTTCTTCACTTCATTTTTTTCCAAGTTTTATATTTTTTTCATTTTTGATATTCACTTTTCGCTCCAATGATCTTCAATTATTGGGTGGAGAAAAATTACCATCAAGATAACCATTTTTTGTATGTCTGCTAGAACCGTGTTTATGTTGATGCTGAATGCGATTAAGACGTCATGCTCTCTCGTGTAACGGTCACCGAGCGAGTGTAGCAGTGACGCGTTGACTATAACTCTCTCGCTTACTTAGTCGACAAGAGCCGACTTTACTCGGACGAGCGTTACATAGCATTACCCTCACTGCATGAAATGCGCCTTTCACCTTTCTATCCTACCATGGCCAGTGCCGTCCAATTAGAGTATCGAGTAGCGAGAGACAATTTATTCCCCACTGCTCAATACTATCATGTCGGCCTGCTTCTTCACACTACGCCATGGGCAAGAAGGTGAAGAAGCAGTCGAGGGTCTAGTGTCAGAGTATTCAGAAGGCCGCAAAACGACCAAACATCGTACCCCAACTCTATACCCACGATAAAAAACGTCATTTTCTGTGAGACAATGATTGAGATGGAGACAAAACAAGTGACCCTATCATTTTATATCTTACATCCTGGTTAGCTTGCATCGCGTCCAAGAATATTTTGCAGAACTGATGGGTGTCTGATTTATTCGTAGGTCATATCGAAGTCTGTGAAGCACTCCTCGAGGCAGGAGCGAAGGTCGACGAGGCGGATAATGAGGGCAAGAGTCCCCTCATGCTGGCTGCACAGGAGGGCCACGCCAGGCTGGTGGAGATATTGTTGGACGACTGGGGAGCACCTGTCGACCAACGGGCGCATGATGGGAAAACGGCTTTTAGGTAATGTTCCTTTATTTGAAGATGTTGACATTTTAAGTTTGTTTGTCTACTTCATAATATAACGAAAAAATTTACTTCGTGGCTCATATTAAAAGTTTTGAAGGTACTTCTAAGTAGTAGAAGTAGAAGGTAGTTCGTACTGAGTTAACTTAATGGATTAACTAGTCACGTGACAAGTAGCATTCGGACACCGGTGTCCGGTCTTGAAGTGCGTATTAAGCGTATTTGTAACGTTAATATTACGCCAAAATCAACTTTATTTCCAAAATTGGTTTTGGCTTGTATTTTTACTCACTACTTATTATCTTTGCCGAACACCGGTGTCCTCGTGATACTTGACAGGTTAAGGGCTAGTCTCTCTCATTAGTAGAGGAGACTATGTTCAGTAAGAGGACAGTGTATCGGGATTGATATTAGTGATTCATACCCACCAACTCAGGTTGGTATAGTTCTGGCAATTGTCGATATAAATTCTCAAAACTATCGATAGTTTTATCGCACTTCACTGTACCTATCAACACTTACAGTGTAGACACTTTATCGATATATATTTATCGAGTGTTTGTGTATGTGCGTCAGACTGGCGGCGCTGGAGGGTCAGTTCGGTGCGGTGCGTGCGCTGCAGACGCGCGGCGCCGACGCGGACGCGCTGGACGCGGACCGCCGCTCCACGCTGTACGTGCTGGCGCTCGACAACCGGCTCGCCATGGCGCGCTACCTGCTCGCACACTGCGCCGCATCGCCACATCTCACTGATGCTGAGGTCAATATACAAACAAACTACTAAATTGCTAATGTATTGATGATGCTATGTATGTTATGTATACATCAGCTGATGTGCTTTTCGTTAAATTTCTTTACTTTTTCTTAATGTACTGACTTGTCATAAGAGCTATGTAATTGCCTACATGATCAATAAACGATTTCATTTCAAACTATGTTTAACTTGTATGACCTGAATTCACTCAAGTTATGTCACAATGTCCCAACTGCATTAAATTAATTGTGAGAAAATGAAGCTTAAAGTTTGTGTTGTAAACTCATTCCACTGAACTATCTGAATAAAATGTTAGTGCCAGTTTGTGGTTTGCTTCAAGGCTTGGGTACATGTTTAAGTTGTTTCTGTATTAATTAAGTTTTTTGTATGATTAAATTTAGTTAAAGTCACTTTTAACTCATAATTACTCTTAATTTATTGCATTTCATGGATTCAATACATATTTTGATTTGGTATCATCGAAAAAACTTGCCGGCTAGCCAACAAACACTGGTAACACTCGTCGTTCTTACATGCTATTTTTAACTTTAATATTATGGAAATAAAATTGATTTTGGCTTGTATATACTCCCTACTTATTACCTTTTCCGAACACCGGTATCCTTTTGATACATGAGAGGTTAAAGCTTACACACTTTGCGGCAGGGAGTTTATTATAGTGGTTTATTGCAGGGTCGGACCCCATTACATGTGTCAGCATGGCAGGGTCACACAGAGATGGTAAATCTCCTTGTCACTGTGGGTAAGTGGTTGAAATTTATGTGGTGATATTGATATAATTTTAATATTAATTTAGGCAATGAAGCATGAGATAAGATTACAAAGTTTATAAATTATACCGACGGTTGGCGAGCTGTTTGATTTCAGCGATTTTTTTGCGATATTGAGTTACATACATATTAGGAATAAGAATCTTCTGAACCTAATAAATATTTGTTGGATACTTTTTTGGCGCTAAAATTATCTGGTAAAACAGGGTTTATTGCAGAGCATATTTATTTTAGGAAATAATGCTCATAAATGCATGAAAATAAATTATAAAGACGCGGGTCGTGCTGAAACAAGTAATATATTAATTCTACTAAAATCCACACAATAGTTTTTTAAGTGATTTTTTTCCGAAAAATTTTGAACCTCTCATGTAACTTCACAAAAATGTCGCTCCGATCAAATAGTTCGCCAATCGATATAATAATTTATATTATAGTTGGTAACTGTTGTGAGTATGTTATTTATGTGTGTTGTACGGAGTAACCGCACATATTTACACACTCAGCACTTTAGCATGACACGCGTACATTATTATATTGTTAAAATCAATCAGTTCATATTCAATCAGCTCATATCGCGTCCGCATCGCACATACTAGCATATAGCATTAAATAGATCAATAAGTGAACTCAATTTATCAATTAAAAGCAGTTTAACGTGTTTCATTACACAAAAAGGTGTACGGACTCCTAAGCACAAGTAATATATTAATTCTACAAAAATCCACGGTATAGCTTTGGAAAGTAATTTTCTTAACAAAATAAAAAACTTTTCAAAAATGTCGCTTCAGTCAAATAGCTCACCAATCGATATAATAATTTAAATTATAGTTGGTAACTGTCGTTATGTTATTTATGTGTGTTGTGTGTAGGTGGTGCGGAGGTGGACGCGGTGGACCGGTGCCTGCGGACAGCGCTGCACGCGGCGGCGTGGCGCGGGCGGGCGCACGCGCTGCGGGCTCTGCTGCGGCACGGGGCGAAGCCCTCGCCGCTCTGTGCACAGGGCGCCACGCCGCTAGGTACCTGCTTACTACGTACACGTACACGTATACAAGAACAAGCTAGACACTGTCTGTCCCGCCAAATGACGAGCGTTTCATTTTAATCTGCGATCGCGACTCTTAAGATTGAGCTCACCTGATAAACAAATCTAACCACCCTCAAAATACTATAACTTCTGACGGTACCCACAATTTACAATCATAATCTATACTATTATATAAAGCTGAAGAGTTTGTTTGCTTTGTTTGTTTATTTGAACGGGCTAATCTCAGGATACTGGTTCGAATTGAAAAAATCTTTTAGAGTTGGATAGCCCATTTATCGAGGAGCGCTATAGGCTATATAACATCACGCTATGACCAATAGGAGCGGAGCAGTAATGAAAAATGTTGCAAAAGCGGGGAAAATTGATTCCTTTTGAGAGCTTCCGTTGCGTACGCTGCGTTAACGGTTAAAGTTACATAACAATCATGTACAACGAAATTATTCCTCTTAAAAAGTTCTAAAAAAAAGTCCGCGATAGCATATGTCTATCTATTTCGGTTGGCTCACTATAACCTTTTTATGGTTATCGAATTTGTTCTGAAACAATGCATTATTTGGGAATGGGTTTTTATAAACATGGTATTATTCCTTATCCAAATAAATACTTTATTCATCACAAGTATTTAATTTTAAATAAAGTTGCCCTTTACGTCATTTGATTTCAAGAATGTCTTAGGAGATATAACAGTTTTAAAATATCTCCGCAGCAAAATTAATATTGTTGTTTGTATGTCTGTTTCTTACCTTTTCATGACTAAACGGGTGAACGAATCCTAATGAAGTTCAGTAGAGGGATAGATTATATCCTAGGGAAGGACAAAGGGTATCTTGTATGGGCAATCCGTAATACTTCAACTTAACGGATCTGAAAATTCATATTTAGGCTTTTGGTAAAAAATTAAGAAATACATGTTGCAACGTTTTTACCAAATCATCCCTTAAAGGGCGAAGTGATGAGTTAACTTATGAGGTATTCTTTAAATGTAATCTCAAGCTTCAGGCACAACACTTTTTTTTTGTCGCGGGAAAAGCATTTTATTATTGACGTCCGCTAAGGGGGGAAGCGGAATGAGAGTAAAACGGTTATGCTGTACTAGCCGGTCTTACGACCCAGCACCTCGCCCGGATGATGGCTATCCGGGCTGCGGCTGGGCCGAGTTCCTACTACTACTTATGTACACCCAACCGGACACTACCAGCTAAAACCCCGCGGTGGCCTTCGACACTTACGGAGTGATCCCGGGGTATTATATAAGGAGTGCTAGAAGTTTAAGTTAGGAGTTGTGCCTGTCTAGCCATCTAGACAGTCACAACACCTGAGATTCAGGACGATCGCTATAGGTGTCTCAGTGCAGAAGACAACTCCTTGCATTGATACTTCTGCTCCCGAAAATAACCTCCACGGGGGCGGAGCCGCGAGCAACAGCTAGTAAAATATAACACTAGCCCTGTATTATACATGGTCCCATTGCTGGGCACGGGTCTCCTTTACTAATGAGAGGGGTTAAGCCTTAGTCCACCACGCTGGCCTACCTCCTGGCTGCGGGTTGGCAGACATAAATATAACTCTAAACTCTTACATCTTAAAATTCAATATCGACTAACAATTATTCCTTTTGACAGGTATAGCTGCACAAGAAGGACACGAAGAATGCGTGTTGTGGCTCTTGCAGCATGGGGCTGATCCGTTACAAGCTGATCATTGTGGTAAGTAGGTTTAAATGTATCTTTACTATAAGCAGAAACATCGATTATTTTTCAATCGATACTACCGATGCGTCATAAATGACGATAAAAACGCAATGCTTGTAAATTGTGCCAGTACATATTGTACACATATCGGCGGTATACAAACCTTGTGTATTGGGTTGTATTGGGTTGCATGTTTCCGCTGGTGTATTTGTTAACACCATATTGTTACAGGTCGTACTCCAGCTAAAGTGGCGTGGCGAGCAGGTCACGCCAACATCTGCCGCCTGCTGGACCGCTGGGCCACGCCCACCGCACCTCCCGCACCGGGTGACGCGCCCGCACCCGCGCCCGTACCCGCACCCGCGCCCGCACAGGTGCAGCCGGCGCACCCCACGCAGGCGGGCAGGCCGGCTAGTGCTGGTGAGTCTTTCCACCGATTCAAACCGACTTTGAACCGATTTCAAAAAAGGAGGAGGTTACTTGAAGACGCCTGGACCGATTCAAGAAATTATTTTTTTGTTTTAAAGGATGTATTTCCTAGTTCATCATCAACTCCAAATATGTGTTTGACATCTTCATTCATTTATTAATTGGATTAAAATCGATAAATAATAATATTAGTCCTATATTGTAATTGCCCGTCCACTAAGGAGGGCTTGGGGCATAGTCCACCACGTTGGCCTAATGCGGGTTGGTAGACTTATTGTATCATTGAATGAGAATTCTCAGGTATGCATGTTTCCTCACGATGTTTTCCTTCACCGTTAACCCCTCCAGTCAGGAAGGATATTAAAAAAAAAGTCGGGAGTAAAGCAACAAGCTTCTATTTCCATAGCATTAAAGTTAAAAATTGCATGCAAGAACGGCGAGTGTTGCTAGTGTACGCGCCGCCGGCGTGTCTATCCGTCATGACAGTTTAAAGCAAGCGATAATTAACAATAAATACACACGTAGAAAAATAAAAAGTATGCCAGTTTGGTCTCGGCAGTCCGTAACTGTTCTAGGCCTTAGTCTTTTCTCGTGTGACGTGACCATCCGCAAAACTAATAGACGTTTGGCTCAGCGTTTAATAGATGTTTCGTACGGTGACGTCATGCATGACTGATGGGTGTTTGGTTTCACGTGACAAAATGCTTTATTTTTACATATTTGTTTCTTGAAAACATTAAATAATTATAATTATTATAGTTTACTTTTCGATATTTTTAGGCTAAAACCTATAATAAAAAACAAAATTCTATCAGGTTTTCTTACTTACTGTCAACTACCCTATTGTCCAGGGTCACCAGAGTACAAGCGTCGCAGCGTCCACAGTTCGAACTCGACCAAGTCTTCATCGAACTTGACAGGCGGCTCGGGGCGGTCACACGAACAACCAGAACAAAACGATGCTCATGATAAGGTAATATATTAGCTTCTCTACCATCTAGAGGATAGGCAGAGCTACAGCTAATACAATTTTGATTGTTTCAATGCTTTAACGACGTTTAATATTAGAATACTCAATTGCATAAAACAGATGAACATAACGGTAGGCAGTGGCTTTACTGTGCCCTGGCGTTGCAGAAGTCTATGGGCGGCGGTGACTACTTACCATCAGGTGGCCCGTCTGCCTATCGAGGCACTAAAAAAAAAAGATATTATTACTCACAGACCACGGTTCGGCTTCTATAGATTGCAGGCGGCCGACATAACTCGATGTAAGTTTCACGTCTGCCGTGTGTGAATTGCACGCGCAAGTTTTTAAATTTTATTATTAACCCCATCCTTTTCGTACAGGCGTCCCGTGCGAATCTGTCCCTCTCTTTCGCACAGCAAGTGGTGCGGTGCGGACGAGGGCGACGCGACAGAGAGAGAGAGCTCGTCATACCCGAACATCAGGTGTTAGAAAAGGATGCCAAGTTGAGGTACTTAGAGTGGCAGCGGTAAAGCCGTTTTAGTGTTGTGATTGCATTTATCGATCAATTCACTTCTATAATTTTATATACAAGTCTCATGAATTTATCTATGTATAGGTAAATGTATGATTTATGGCGCTGTTGGCTCATTCGATTCCTTGTCTTTATATAACTAAACAAATTGCAAACACTAATACATAATTATTACTTTAATCAATTAATGACTGCCTCGGTGGCGCAGTTGTGATTGCGCATGCGTTACGACGGCTATGCTTCGGTCTCGGGTTTGATCCCCAGGTCGGGTAAAGTGATACTGGGCTTTTCTATTTAGAAATACTCAGTATCAGCCCGGAGTCTGGAATTGTGCCTGGTATGGCGATAGGCTCGCCCCTATCACATTATGGGACCGTAATAAATTCGGCGAATCACAGTACACCCAGTACTGGTTATACCTCTGCCTACCCCTTCAGGGATTACAGGCGTATATATATGTGTATGTAACTACATTAAAACATTTGACTGTAAGGAAATGTCACCTAAAAATATAGTTTCATTCCTTGTCAGGAGTTACGCTGCGAACGAGCGCGACGCAGAGCTGCGAGGGTACGCGTGCGAGCGAGACAGGAGGCGCGACGAGAGACACGGGTGCGAGCGGGACAGCGCCAGTCCGTTGTACGCGTCGCCACCGCGCAGTCCTGTCAGCGACGTGTGTAGTCCCACACAACCGAGTAACGCTTTTGGTAAGATATACTACCTTGTGCTTAGTTGGGCTGGGGATTGAGGTCCCCACTCGGCTAACGACTGAAACCCCAACTTAGACTGGGAACAGAGACCTCCACTCGGACTGGGAACAGAGACCGCCACTCGGACTGGGGACAGAGACCCCCACTCGGACTGGGTACTGAGACCCCCATTTGGGCACTGGTTTGCCCACTTGGGCTGAGTACTGAGGCCTTCAACCACCTGGAAATGTTTTTCATCGCCCCATCCTTCCGTAATCCCAGCCGCAACCCATCCAACATGTTAATTAGATTTTCTATACTGACTGACTAGTAAGACAAAGGACATACTGATATAGGGTACTCAGTACTCGATTGGCGTACCAAATATGTAAATAAATAGGTGATTAATATTTGGCCTCACTATCTACTAAAAACAATAAGTGTCGACATTCGTTTTGTGCGTAATAACAATTTACAAACGAGCGGACTCACGCAGCACGAGGTACCCCCCACCCTCACCCCCGCCGCGCACTTGCGTACGACCAAATTTTCATAATAATGACAACAATGTCAACGGTCATAAACTTGCTAGACACAGCGGCGCCGCGCCGTGCGTTACCACACTTTCAGAGTTTTATTCGTTAATGTTTTCTTTGTAGTTTATTGATATTGAATTAATGAGACTTATTATGAGAGAATGTCTTGTTCAACCAATCACCCTGTATAATTTATTTCCCCAGGATCCCAGCCACCAAGCCTAACTTCAGTGCAGCCGGTGGTCACAGACACACATTTCAACCGCGACACACACATGCGCATCATACTGGGCAGGGACAGCAAGCCATCTCACGACAGAGATGGGTATGTATCATGCTTTAGCATTGAACCGCCATGACTCAGTTCGAGCTGAAAACCGACGTGTAGGAACTACTAGACTGGCCAAAAGCCCTATATCCGTTCTTTGATTTTGTACAGCATTACTGTGCTAACTTTTAAATATCTTTAAACGTAAGACTAGGCAGTATGGTCGATTGACTCTAGCCTGTCCTTTGGACGAAAAAAAACCTAACTTAAAAAAAAACCATCGCTTTTAGACTTAGAGTTTGACAACGCATCTATTATTACTATGAAATTTCACAGACAGGCATAGGCATATGTATATATTATATGATAATTTATTTTTGACAGCTTTTTAAAAAGACCCACCCTTGTATGATTCATATTAATGGGGATATCTCTTATACACAAGGGATTTCGATCAGAATTGCAACTCTTATGCTATAGACATACGGTTGTTATTAATATAACAAAATACAGTGCATATTTTTTGCTGTAATAATTTGAGCTGTACGCTAGAAGAAACAAAGTTGAATTTAGTGCGTTGCTTTTACAATTTGTTTTAAATTGTTTTAGCATGAACCCTATATGCCTCAAATGTATCGAATTGTAATAACCAATTTTTGTTTCGCTTTGTCTTTATGTTGCTGTAGAGTTGTTTTATTTCATTAAAAATAAAATTATAAAAAAAATAGAACAATTTTTTTGTAACCTGAGACCTTTAATTTTGCAAATATAGTTGAAATATTAAAGTTTATTTAAAAAATAACAGCTAAAAGAAATAACTACAACTTTACACAAAGCTTTAAACCTTGATGTAATTAATATTTGTTTCAAAATTAAAATGTACACCAAGTTACCAAAGTAATATAAGTAAACAAATATTAGTTACATCATCTAAGCGATTATATACCTTATTAAAATCGCAATAGAGTACATTATAGTGTGATGTGCATTAGCGAGGTGTGGACTTCGATGGGACGGCTTGCGTACAACCGTATTGTGGGCAGCCTCGGGAGAGCGAGAGGCAGGATATTTAAGAAAACGTGAGTGAGCGAGACAGATAACCTTGCGTATAAAGCGACGGTCTGGTGCTGTGATGTGGTGGGATATATAAGGATTTGTACTTTTAATACGTAATTTTGTTCTTAACCAGTCACGGATCATTCGGACACCGGTGTCCGGTGAAAAACTGGCAATACTCGCGTTTATTGACGGACGTATTAAGCGTATTTGTAACGTTAATGTTATTGAAATAAAGCCGATTTTGGCTTGTATTTTTACTCACTACCTATTACGTTTTTAACACTGGTGTCCTTGTAATACATGACAGGTTAACAAGCAATGTAACTACAGTAAAGTCAGCTGTAGCTCGGTTCAACGCCCGCGCGTTTGGTGCGGTATCTTTGAGGTCACCACTGTTTAGTGGTCTTTCATTGGCTCGCGCATTTCTTTAATAGGACGCGCATTATTGTGTCCATTATTTATTTAATTTTAGATCGGATATCATGGATTAATTTCAAAATAAAATACCTAAATAAATTATATGCTTAGGTTCAAATTAGGTTAAAATTTAAAACAATCCTTAATAAAAAAAACCATATTAGGAAATGTTTGTGTAAAAATGAACTATAATTAATATCTTTTAAATCTTATAAAGGAGTTTGCTAATAGATAATATATCTGTAATGAAAGCAAGTAAAGGATAATCTTTGTTAACAAACTTTATTCTTATTAATTTCCGAAAAGCATTTGATTTTAGACTTTAACACGAAAGAGACTAGGAAACTTATCGACTACATCACAGTGATTGACCATTGGCATTTGGCTGGTATTGGCTGCAGGGTTGGTTCACACGGGGTCTGGTCCATCTTATCATTACATGGCTTTAGAAACCGATTGTGTAGTAGGTCTCCCCTACTCTGTAAGACTACCTCAGTCTAATTTTAAAGATAAATACACCCATCAGTCACCCATAGTCCTGACCACACAGTAGGTCAATCAACAACCAAAAATTACCAATGTTGTGAGCAAGTATTTGTTTCGGTTCTGGTTGTTGCCCAAAGTTTCATAGTTCCCACGATTCAAGACTCGGTATCTTTTTTTATCTTGGCATAGTGACCACACTGCACCTGATGGTCAGCGCAGTACCTTCCAATTAGAGTATCAAGTAGCGAGAGACAATCTACCCCCCGTTACTCAACACAAACATGCTTCTTCACACTATGCCATGGGCAAAAAGGTGAAGAAGCAGTCGAGGCTCTAATGTATTCAGAAGGCTGCAAAACGGTCAGTCATCGTACCCCAACTCTAGACCCCCAACAAATCTTAGTGTGGGGTCAGGACTGTTTTTAGTATTATTAAAATACTTTTATAGCTGTCTCCACTCATGCATTTATCAACTTAAGTGTGATATATTGTGTTTCAATGATCGTTTAAATCCAAAGACTTGAAAAGTTATTGTAGTGCTGTACGCATGCGTCAGTGAAACACGCAAGTTGAAATAAGTAAAAGTTTTTTAATTCATAAAAAGTACACCGACTTCAACAAAAACAAATTATGCGTCACTATAAAATTTGCTTTTCTTTGATTTTTCTGAGATCCCATCATCAGATCCTGACTTGGTGGCAATGGGACCACCTGGAAAGTATACCCTTTTAAACACAAAAAGAATTTCTCGAATCGGTCCGGGCGCCTTCGAGTAATCGGGTAACATACATAAAAAAAAAGATTCCGACGAATGGTTAACCTCCTCCTTTTTTGAAGTCGGTTAAAAATTATCACACAAAATCGGTTTTTAGGCGATAGTTTAACGCTTTGTGGCTTATACAGGGTGCAGTGAATATGGTTGATTGAATATTTGATAATTAATTTTGATCGTATAACGAAAACATGATTAGAACCATGGAATACAAATTAATTGTAAAATCAAGATAAAAAGGAAAATGAAGTTTATTGTCATATTAATTTATAATTGGTATATTTCCTCACCAGATTCACTACACCCGGCTTTTATTTATATGGTTTTGTTATATTAGATATATTAATTCCATTTTATCAATTATAAACTATAATAAATAATTTCTTTTTTATGAGTTATTTATAATTTAAATAATTAAAGGTTGTCCACACCATATTTTAACACTGTGCTTCTACTAATCGTGATGCATGCGCGTTATGCAAACTATGCCGCTACTTGCGTCAAATGAAACGCAAGACCAAAATAAAGCGATGTAGTTTCGAAATAGTTTAGATGCTTTTTAAGCTTCAATGGTATACGGAATAGTAATTTTAAATTATTAAAAATGTGGGTTTTTAGTTGTGTAAGAATTAATAACAGTATAATATCGGTCTGTGTATTTTAGATGTGTAAGTCGTTTAGATACTATAGTTTATCTATGCACGTCTTGCTATGTGTGCATGATATTCTATACAGACATTGTGTGTGTCTATCACAGTTGACAAACTAGGGTGACGGATTATCTATTATATTGTCACATCAGCCTCCAAGGCGGAGCGGGCGGGTGTGAAGCGAGAAGCCGTGGGTTCGATTCCCGCACAGAGAATTATTTGTGTGTCAGACATATTTGTTTCAGGTCTGGGTGTTGTGGGACCGTACTCCCTCGTAGTTCCTTGATACCCACGATACAGGTTTTACTTAGTGTGGGGTCAGAACTATGTGTGTGGCTGTTGGGTGTATTAATAAAGATAAACGGAAATAGAATAGTAAATGATATGTGTTACGGTTGTTGTAAGGTTTAAAAAAATGAAGTAGTGTGTTGTCACCTACACATCTTGCTTGCTTGCCCAAAAAAGCATAAAGCTTGCGATTGTGACAAATAGCTTTCATACTTACTAACAATCACATAAGAGTAATGTATTGACTGTATGCGTTCCCAAAACGATAATTTCTTTATTTGCTACAAAAGAGGACATTTGGCGAAATAAATTAATGTTTTACGAATGAATTTTTGTTTGTCGCAGTAAAAACAAGAGGAATGGTATCGTCACGAACCCGGCGATGAGGCTTGTCGCTAACGTCAGAAATGGCCTCGGTAAGTAGAAAAACTATTTAAATTATACTATGTTCATTTGAATAGTATTTTTCTAAACAGAATTAGTAGTATAAAAGTCCTAAGAGGTCTGGGCTTGTATTCATTATATTCAGACTATATATTTCATAATGAATGAAAGCTTTATTATATTGAGGTCATAAATTATTTGAAGTCTATTTATTATGCCTAAATTATGTATAAAGTTATTAACATGAGTTATTAAAATCTACTGTACATAATTCTATTCTATCGATAATCCAGAACTATAAAGAGCTTATTATATTCCCTATTGTTCTATATAAACAAAAACGAAATCTACTTTCATAGCCCAGATTGATAATTTTTCTATAATCGTATTTTTCATTAGACAACGCCGCAGCCAACATAAGGCGCACGGGCGTCGCTCTAGCCGCCAGCGCCAGTTCTGCCAACCCAGCGGTAAAGACGAACGCGTTCCAATGGAGGAAAGAGACGCCGCTATAAACATAGCACGTCGAGTGAGATGGAGATTTTGAGTGTTGCCACATGTAGCGAGAATGTACTATTTTGGTAGTTATTATTACTAGGAGTGTTTGCGATCGATTTTTTAAACGTTCACTATAATTGATGATTTTTTACGACGATTCATTAAAGGGGGTCGGAATAAAAGTTCTGAAAATGCATACCCTGTTCCATACATATGTCAAATAATATTACGAAGAAAAGAACAATATTTGCTAAATATAAGCTTCGCAGTTTTTGTATTCAATTGATTTTTTTTTATACAGAAATAGTAGAGTTCTTCGTCATACCATTCCAAAATATACGAATAATCTAGCTTTGTTTGCGAACACACAGATATTTAAAAGCGTTGCGTTTAAAAAACCGCTCGCAAATTAAAAATATAAATGAAAATAATCTGAAGCTATAATAAAAGTTAACTATATTAAGTATAGTGGAAATATATTATATATTATGCTTAATAACTATGTATGGTCTTGTGAGTTTGATTTCACTCGACGTCATCTAAATTGAACTAGTCGTATTATAGAAAATGGGAGGGGGGTAGATTGGTGGATTTTCGAAGGTCCCTATAGGGTCTCAGATGTTTGATGCTTTGTAAGGTATGCTTGATTATTTCTATCCCAAAATATACTTTCTCATGATCCACTTTAGGTTTATTTACACTAACTTTTTTCAGGCCTGTAATCCCTTAAAAATTCACTTTCATTTTTTTCCAAAAATTCCAGGCAACATTTCCAAGTTCCTGTGAAAAACACTTAGTACATAAATACTCGAATGTGTTGCAAGCGGTAAATGTAATGTAAAGACAATCCACCGATCTATGTGTCTACCTGATGTATAGAATTAATTAGTAAGTTAATTAAAAGAGTCGTAGTTCCTTCATTGTAACATCTTGACGTCAATTTTCTGATGTTTTTAAATTTTACGTTTTGAACATAATATTCAGTGGGTTATTGTTACTATGACAGCGTTTACTCACAGCTTCTCTACGTTCTTTGGTAATCTTGGAGAAAATCGATTCATATATAAATTTTTCTGCCTCAAACCGTATTCAGATATAGAAAAGATTAGACAAATCAGTCCAGCCATTTTCAAGTTATAAGTTTACTAACAGTGTATATTTTTATATCTAATAGATGAACAAATGGCCAAAAGATTACTGTGGGCACTAGATATATACTTGAACCAAATGGACAGAAACTGTCTACAGAAAACTAAACCCGTTTTGATGACGAGCGAGGATATTTATACTTGAGGCTAGCATAATAGGGTAGTTGACATGATTTTTTTATTATGTTAAACAAGTTACATTACCTAAAAGCTATTATCAAAAGAATATGAATCCGAACAAAAACAATTAGACACCATTAAATCTGCTGGAAGGGGTGATTGTCAAATGGCAGTATAGGAATGCATGATATGAGCCGTGACGTCACCTCTCAGAATGGCCATTACTGCGCCGATGTGCGAGGGAGACAGTGAGATGTTCCCACTACGCACTTTTTGTTCATGCCAATATTTAAAATTAATATTGTGAACTCATTTTTGATGCAAATTTGATTTTGTTTTCGCAAAAGAATTTATTTGCTTATTATATTCGGTCGCATATGAAATAATCTACAAAAGTAAACACAGGAAACTACCATATTTTAATAATCATATTAGACTGTACTGTAGTTACTTAGTGTGTACTTAGTATAAAGCGTAGTGACTTTGCCTTGCCAAAAAAAATCTGAACCAGAATTTTTCTCTCAGTCAAGGTCGCTATTATGAGCATAAGCCCCATATTTTTTTCTCACTTGAGTTTTAAGTCATAGTAATCTTGGAGTCAAATTAGACCCATAATGATTACTTATAAATTAACGAAGTGACCAGGTAATAAACGAAAATCTTTCATTTTGAATTCTGTTAAAAATAGTTTATTGAAAATATGATTTAAAAACGCCTTTTTTCAGAAAATGACGCCAAGACAGATAAATAAGTTTATATATACGGCTCTTAAATAAATAAATCAGTCTTTGTTTATGATACGTAACACGGCCGCCTTATACAGGGTGTGAACTAACATACAAATTTAGAGAAATAATGTATCCTTAGTTTAAGTAATATTTAATCTATGTAACTGCCTAAATCCCGTCAGTATCGGGATACCGAAGCCTAGTTGATACAGGCTGTTCTTGTCATAGAAATATTGTGTAAAAATGTTAGTGAACACGCTGTATAAATAGTTTACTTTTAAGTATACAAACTGTATTACTCATTAGTTTTGTAATAAGTATGGTGAAGGAAGCGGTGTGGTACTTAGTGGGCAGTTTTTGATAATTTAGTGAAACACAAAATAAGCAAGGATTTTGCATTAAGCACATGATTGTGCTTTTAATTTGACATGTTAAAATTATTTTCATAATTGTTGTCTCACCGTAGCTCTTGAATTAGCTACGGATTCTATAATTGCTGAAATAATCAGGTGTTTTTTGTTCTCTCACATCTGAAAATTATAAACAGATTTGTGACAAAACTGGATTCCTTTCTTCATATGTTGCTAATGACGGCCTCGCTAGTATCACATTGCTTCCAAAAGCCGATGTCGGCTTAGAAATCTTTATTTGTGTGAATTTTTGCAACAAAAATATAACGACAGTATTATTTGAACTCTTTAAAATACGTATTCGGAACATTACCAGAGTTTGCACCGATACAGCATTTTACTGCCATGTGGGTCAATTTAGGTACATAGGGTCATTTTTGGCCCCGTTATTTTTTACTTTACCGCATTTATGTGGATATTGAAAAATATTTTGATTTGATTGTAAGGGTTATACCTAACCCAGATATTTTTTATATAATTTTGGACGTAAAAATTTATAAAGCTACAGCTTAACTATTTTTTTATATAGTATAGAACACAAATCATGGCAGTCATTGTGCTAAGACACTTTGCATAGAAGCGTTTTAAAAATGGACATAATTTAAGAATTCACTAGAAATATAGTATATTTGGTCCCAATTACTTTGGCCTACAATTGTAGCAGCCTTTTATTAATTTCAGCCGCAACCTATGGTTCAAGTTGAGAAATAAAAATCCTATTGAACTTGTGCGCTGTGTAAAATATAAGAAATGAATGTAAGCCTGATTCTCTTAATCCGGTAACCTGATCGTAATGCCTAGAAAGCTTAATACGAACCGTACATAAAAAAAGTTAATTAAAGTAATATAAATGAACTTTTTTGATATACAACGTAATATTTTCTGGGTAAATTCTCCCGAAGCTTTTTAGACTAGCTAGTGAACTTATGCGGCCTGGTTTAACCTGATTAGTATGTTAGATCAATTGATCAACCAAATATAAATCTATAGAGGATAGTAAACTGGAAAATATCAAATCGTTTCTCTGGAAAGTGTCACCTAACATTTCTGTACGCAACTGATCTCAAATAGAACAAAGTTAAATTTAGTTCACTGTATTAGAATTTGAAATGATCAAAATTGTATTATTAAAAATTATGGATTTTATAGTGTACATTTAATTTTTATTACCACCAAATTCATCCCTGTCGCAACTAATTATTATATAGTCTGTTGGCGGGCTTTTTGATTTAAGCGTCATTTCGATGTAAGTTACAGGAAGGAGGATTAAAGTTATTTTGTGTTTTTTAGAAACAAACCTCTTTAAAAAACTATTCCGTGGATTTTAGTAAAATTAATATATTACTTGATTAAGCACGTACTGCATCTTTACGACTTATTTTCATCCATTTATGAGCATTATTTTCTAAAATATATGTACCCTGAATAAAACGAAAATGAGTCCTGTTTTACCAATTGATTTGAGCGCTTAAAAAGTGGAACTAGGCTCAAAAGATGCAGAAAAATTTGCTAATTCCAAATATGTATAAAACTCAATATCGCAAAAAATGACGCTGAAATCAAATAGCCCGCCAACAGTCGATATTATCTCTTTTGATGCATCTAATATTGCACATGCTACAAGTATGAAATTTAATGACAGCTCATTGTTGGCACATGCAGTAATGCACATGTCACAAGTATGGGATTAAACGAGATCTCGCAGCGCATGCATAGTGTGCCGAGAGACATGCGTCTAAGACAAATGATAAAATTGGAAGTCGACATATGAGGACTTTTAAACTTATTTTTTATTCATTTGCATGACCTATTCTACTCAAGTCTAATAGAAGTGTCTAGTTGTTACTACCCGCCTACTTTAACCCTATTTTTTTACTATAAATAGGCTTGCGTTTGACCACTATCTCTCCTGATGGTAAGTGATGATGTGGTCTACGGTGGAGCACGATTGCCTAGAAGATACCTATTCACTCTTGACTTAAAGATACCCAGTTTATAATGTTCGGGAAATATAGACTCCGGCAAAGAGTTCCACTCTCTAGCGGTGCGCATGATAAATGTACTAGCAAAACGCTGGTGGAATATCAACCATGTATCGATGACGCTTCACTGTGTCTCTTGTAGTCTTTTAAAGAAAATCCGAGCAAACTACTTGGAAATCTTAAAAGATTACTTGACCTGCAATAAAACCTACGAGTTTTCGGACCAAGGTTTTAGGTCGTATGTGGTTTGTTATTTTTTGAATATTTATGAAAGCCAACTTAAAAACTACAAAATTCATTAAATTAAGTTTCAATACTGCTTCGGTGCCGCAGTTGTAATTTATATGCGCTACGACTGTTGTGCTAAAGTCGAAAGTTCGATTTCCGGGTCGGGTAAGTATACCTATTGGATATTGATTGATAATTGTTTGATCTTATCCCATCCTCTACCTTCCATACCAGAACCACGCGTACTGCATTGCGGAGCCACAGCTTTGTGGTGTCTACTACCCCGGCCCGAACCAAGAGGTTCGCAAGCTCGTATTTTTGCCGCACCATCAAGCTGTGGAACAGTTTGCCAGCTACCGTGTTCCCTCCTTCTTATGATCCTGTGAAGAATGTGAAGTGTAATGTGTAGAAATGTAATAGTAATGTGAAGAAGCTAAACAGCAGGCCGGCATGATTGTGTTGAGTAGCGGGGGATAGACTGTCTCTCGCTACTTGATACTCTATCCGGACGGCACTGCGCTTACCATCAGGCGCAGTGTGGTCACTTTGCCGCTCCAGAATAAAAAAAAAACTATTTAGAAATCTCAGTACCAGCCCGGAGTCTGGAATTGTGCCCGGTAAGGCGATAGGCTCGCCCCCTATTACACCATGGAACTGTAATAAACTCGGCGAAATGTGGGTGTACTGGTTACACCTCTGCCTACCCCTTAGGAGATCATAGGCGTGAGTGCATATGAATTTAACGATATAAATGTCAAGAAATATCCACTTGCATATTTTTTATCAATCCCAATTACACAAACACAAGGTAAACAAATCCGAAACCCTCAAATTCAAAACGATCTCAATCTAGCGTAAACCAAAAATAATGGCCGACTAATTGCCTTCACGGTAAAAAACCACTTGCAAACGGAACATGACACCTTAGAAATGTCCAGAATGTGTCGACCCCTCGCTCCTCGACTATACCGCGTAAAAACTGGGGTGAAGAGGTCTGGACTTTTCGGACGGGGTAACAATGTTAACAACGCATCTCAGTTTGTTTAATGAGGGTGTAAAAAATAAGATCTCTATATGGTGTTTGATATAGAGGCTGGTGTAACATTTTGATGTATGCATGATATTATTGGTAAATAACAATTTTATGATTAATTTTAGTGAAAAGTCGGTGAAGATGTTAAATATGGCATAGCACAGTATTAGTACAGACGAAAAATGACTCTGTACAGCATAATTATTTGTTACATGTCCTCTTGATTACTTGCGAAATAGGCGGTAAAAGGGTAGAAAGCCACTTCGACTCACTTTGAGCATTCTCGCCTTGTCTTCGTCTAGGAGATTATAACTATGAAGTGTGATTACACAGCGGTTGCCAACTGGCGTGGAAAGTACGTCTCGGGCGGGAAATTTGCTTTGACGAACAATGCGATTCAATATTCTAGACAGATTGGAAAATAGAAAGTACAGCATTTAATATTGAATATTATAAAACCAGTGATTTAAAATCACTCTGTATAAAAGCGCGGTATTGTTGCAAAGTACTTAGTTCCGCCACTCGCCGCGTGGCGCGCGCGTGTCGCGTCTCCAGTGTCTAGAAGCTTTGTCCGACATCCTGCTCCTGCGGGACTTGACGTCGAGATGTGCTCAAGGAAATTTTGAATGCTTTTGCTTTGTGTTTTTTGTCATAATCTTAAGATCAGGTGGTGACAGATTTTGAAGATTAGATATAAGGGGATATGAGGAAATTTATTGTTTTAGAAAACATTTATAGTTACAAGAGTACATAATAGAGTACAAGCTGTTGCCCGTGGCTCCACCCGCCTGGTAATTATTCTATCTCGAGTTATTTTTGAAAGGTATACAAACCTTGAAGTCGTATTAAGCTATTACATCTTTCTGTCTTCATAGGATACGTGCATTTATCTAAGATAAAAATAGCCTATGTCATTCTCTAATCCGTAAACTTCTACTGTGCAAAAAATTATGTCGATCCTTGGCTCTGCGAAAAACAAAAAACTATCTCGCGGGAACCATTCATTTTACCGGGATAAAAAGTGGTGTTTAACAATAATTAGGGACTCGTGGTGTTAAAACTGAAGTCCGAAAATCATCTCGATTTAAAGGTTTTGGAGAGTAGGTACTTATATTTGTACATACGCACTCACGCCTTTAATCCCCGAAGGCGTAGGCAGAAGTGTGACCAGTACACCCACATTCCGCCGAGCTTATTACTTATTACCGGGCACAATTATAGACTCCGGGCTGATACTGAGTATTTTCGGATATAAAACCATATCACTTTAACCGACACGGGGATCGAAGAGACCTCAGCACAGCAGTACCGCGACGCAATCCCAACTACGCCACTGAGGCATTCATAAAATTAAACTAAATTGATTTTAGCGCACAATTTGCTGTATTATTTTCTTTCTGTATAACAGGAAGGCACGTGGCACCAATATGGAGCCCTCAACTGTTTTGACATGTCTAATTGAATCTAATTTTAGGGGTAGGGTCCGTTGATTTTTCACTTTATTCGCAGTTATTGAGTTATTCTCTATTAAATGTGTACTATGGGTACTTGGAAGTGTCAATTATGGATTTAAGGATAATAAATAAAAATAAATAACACCCAACAGTCTCGATCCCACGCGACTACTACACTACGAGAGAATTTCGGTTTCACAACACCCAGACCCGACACAAAGTTCAGCCACACAAACATTTGTCCCGGTGTGGAAATCGAACCCACGGCCTCGTCGTTTCACAGCCGGCTACTCGCTCTATGCGCCACGGAGGCTGCCGTGTCACGAGCCGGATGTTATTTATATTGTAACTTCACTATCGCGTTAATACAATTCACAGAACTATACATACATATACACTCACGCCTATAATCCCCGAAGGGGTAGGCAGAGGTGCCAGTACAATACTCACTTTTCGCCGAATTTATTACGGTCCTATAATGGATTAGGCGGGAGCCCATCGCCATACTGACATCAATTCCCGACTCCGGGCTGATACTGTCGCCAATTACCCTCAGCTACATAAGTATATGGCGAATATATAGGTATATTGGTACATAGTACTGTGTTGGTTTATAATTAGGATGGTGATATAATTAGGATCCATAATATCACAGATGAAATGTTGGTTATGATGGTTGCGTTTACGTAATTTAACTACGAGGGTAATTCGTGAACTATCAGGGAAGAAATCGTTCGCTTAAGGCACTCAGCCTACTATTAAACCATCAGGTCAGTTTTTTTTAGTGCCGTGATAGGCAGACGTGCAGACGGGCCACCTGATGGTAAGTAGTCAGCGCCGCTCATGGACAATCCCGTTTTGCGATCTAAAGACACCTCTGACCATTGGTGTCACCTGGGTCTGCTAACTGTGCGTCAGTATGATCTGATCTTTGAATCTAAATATAATGGCTTCATGCAATAACGAGAACCTTACTGCTTTACTGTTTAAAATAAAATAAATACATTATAACTGACTTACATTTGTTTCTCCTTTACCGCTGTCTACTGCCCACTGCTAGTAACACAACTAAACACACACACTGAACTGAGGACAACTGCACACTGATCCAAACCGAGCGAGACTAACTCGAGGACTCGGAGACGCTCCTATTTATAACAAATCCACCGAGTATAAATTATGAATCTACCCGTACCTATTTTGTAAGGGACCCTCGACATTTCCAATAAAAAGAGACTACCCTCACACCAAGATTTAATCGTTTGCTGCCTGTTCACAGTTCGCGACTATTCGCGACAGATACTGAGCGTTTCTAAATAGATAAACCCAATATCACTACACTCAAACTGGGGACCGAACCCGAACCCTCAGCACAATATTCGGAGCTATGTCGGAGCAAAATATATAAAGTCTGGTTGGCTAGCGTTAAAAGCGAGTTTTTCAAAGTAGAGCCATTACAATAGTACTCTTCCTTCCACACCAGAACTTGGCTTACGGAGTCACAGCTTTGTGGTGTGTACTACCCTGGCCCGAACCAAGGGGGTTGCAAATTCGTATTTTTGCCGCACCATCAACCTGTGAAACAGTTTGCCAGCTAGGGTGTTCATTTATTCTCATGATCCTGGGTCTTTTAGGTGTAGTGTGAAGAAGCAACTCAGCAGGCCGGCATGATTGTCTCGAGCGAGGAATAGTCAAATGCTCTATGGAAATCTATACAGACACAAATGAACCTACATCTCACTAAATTATTTTTTTTTACGGATTTTATCCAGAAATTTTTTGAACAGAGCTATCGAAACGTCGGGAAACAGAAATAAATATAATTAATTTTATTTCAATGCGTATTATTCGCGTGAATATAAACTTTTTAAATTCTCAACATTTTCCCCGCCACAATACCTCTTTCCCACGAACCTCCAAAAGGGCCAACATTAAAAATGAAGTACCAATGTTGCCACAACACGATGCGTGGTGTATCGCCGATCAGTAACACTTGACGCGCCGGCCTCGCTAATTGCAAGTGGCAGGACGTGGTCAATGGATCCACTTCTAGACTGCTAACACATTACAGATAATATCTATTTGGAAAGGGGTTCTAAGGTGTTTCTTTTCAATGTGTAAACATAATTAATGATAATAATATATCAGTACTAGGTGTTGCCCGCGGCTCCGCCCGCGTGGAGGTTATTTTTGGAAGAAGGGTATACAATCTTAAGCTATTGCACCTTTGTATATTTTGTTATCCCATAGGAAGCGTGCATTTTCTGGGATAAAAGTAGTCTATGTCATTTTCTGATGCCTAAACTGCCACTATGCAATAAAATCATGTCGATACCTTGCTGTGTGAAATAAAACTAAACTATCCCACGGGAAAGAAGAAGTTACTTAAGTAACAATTTTAAAAGTAGGTAGATTTTTTTGTTGGCAGGATGCAGGTGGTAGAGTTGGACAAGACACTAAAATTTGGTAGATCTACCGAAAAGTAGGTAGAGTAGGCCTGACAAAAAAAAGCATACAAAAATATGATAAAATGTACAAAAATTAGCATAATTTTAACTTTCGTACTCAACACAAAACTGTGCTTACTCTTAATTGCTCATAGCATGCGCATTGGTTTCCAGATTCCATGTACATTGGAATGGAATCCAGTATATTATCTATACTCTACAGATAGAAGGTTACGTTTTCAAGTTATTTTTAATGCCTCTATACACGATTATCGTGCGAGACACTTTTCAAAAATGCCTGATGGTAAGTAGGTCGTAAAGACCTATCGAAGAAACATACACTAGACTGGAGTATATGTATTCGGAAAGACGAGTAAACCATAGCGCGATCTAATTTCCATGTAGCGCCATCTATTGACGTGCTTAATCAACATACTCACAAAGCATTTTGGTCAGATTGTATTACTATGACCAATGTTATTAAGTAAAAAATATATTTCTAGGTGAATAGGAAACTTTATACCCCTTTTTAAACATATTGCGCGCATGGAGGAGACATTTGGCATAGTTAAAGCTATCGAGTGCAGAAAGCTAAAATTTATATATGTCTTTCAAATAGATTATATCAAATAAAATGTTCATACTTACGTTCATACTGTCAATGATAAACACTTATGTATATAAACCTATTTATTGGTCTTAATAGAACAACATTCAAAACCTATAGACATTTTTTTTGTTCAGTTCCGTTTTTTATAAAAAAAGGCAAAGGTCCTCCACCATGCACCCTTAACCCTTTAGAATAATTGAGGCCGTCAGCGCAAAAGTGGCCCAAACTTGAGACAATGAGTATGAAAATAATGGGGTTTGTATATTCATGAATTTTAAATCAATGTACATAAATGCAATTTTTGCTATGCCATCTTTTTGTCATCATATTGGCAATTGTTGAAACTAGAGATAGGCCGGTTTTACATTAAATTTTCGCACATTTTAAATAGTTTGTTGTACATAGGTCACATTATGAAAAATTGAGGATTAGGCCACTTTTGCACTGACAGCCTCAATAGAAGTAAACTTTTTAAAAAAAGAACTGCAATATATTCCAAACATTTTTTTAAATCACGTTGGAATTTCGACCGGTTGGCGACTAGTATTAATTTAAACATTCTGGTGCCGTTTTTTGTTCAAACCTGAGAGTAGGCAAAAATACTCTAAGGTTGAAACTAATAATTGCCCATCTCTACCTTAAATAGAGCAGTTTTAATCCAAGGATAAGATAGTTCCCTGTATCATTATACGTTATTTTAAGTGTAATCGAAAATAATACGAAATTGAAAATCATTTGAAAATATAGAATTTAAATTGATTTAAAAATGAGTTCGCAAATATAATCAACTTACATATGTTTCTGGTATTGACTGTTTATAGGCAGCAGTAATCACTTACCATAAGGTGATTCAGTATGTGGTCACTAACTAAAAGACAAGCAGATCTACTTAAAAGCATACTGGAGTATGATAAAGGTTCCGACACGGAAGTATAGACACAGAAGTAATAACTTTAATATTATAACTTATTAAAACTGCCAACTATCGATATATACGCACGTAAGTTAAACTTCGGCGTAAAAAAATAAAACTTCAAAACTATCTCGAACTTGTATAAAAAAATTACTATAAAATATTAGTTTCTTATGTTTACGTGAATATTATACATTGAAATAAAAGAAATTTTACGGATTCTATCGCGGTTTATTAAACTTTTTTAAAAGATAGAATCCGAAAAATGTTTTTCATTTCAATGTAAAATATTATTTCTTAATACCATAACGTACTGGCCACAATTATTTTCTTTTTTAAAATTAATATTTTGAATAGAGATATCAAACTGTAAATGCGGATTTATTTCTTAAAAATTCGCTCACATAATTTTTACCTAACGCGCCAAAAGTTATAACCTCAAAAATTCTAACTTAGCTTATTATCTGAAATAAATAAGTATAAAAACTATATGTTACTTCCTTGGTTGATATTTTTTGCATAAAAGTAGAGTCATGTAGTTAAAACAATTAGTTTTCATAATTATTATATGAATGGGTTGGGTCTTTGATTATAGATACTATAATGTTATATGCACAGATTACTTAGAGAAGCTACGCTTGTTATATGCTTCTAAGGCGCGGATCCAGCCTTCAAAAAAGGTTGTATTCACAGCCACTCGAAAACCGGCCAAGTGCGTGTCGACATATTTTTTTTTAATTTTTTTTTTTTAATCTGTCTGGTCGACATTTAGCTCGCTCATGATCGATATAGTTACTTATGTATATTTTATAACTTTTTTTCTTTTCTTTTGTTCCCTCATCTAATTTTATATTGAAGTATAGTTTAAATGGTGTGTTTTATTCTCTATCTTTAATATCACTTGGCTGGCGTCCGTATGCCACTTAAATTGACCACTGAAAACCAGCGCTGTACTGTGGTACCTATATAATAATATACTAGGTACGTGTCACAACACAGCAGTACGCTGAGTGGTCACCTACGCGCAAGTGCCATTAGTTTTAATGTTAATTATAATAAAAAGTGTAAATTATTGTCTGTTTTGTGGTATTTGCGTGTTGTGAGCTGTGCAAGTAAATCGTTTTTCTTTCTACTTTACTGCGATCCGAATCACACATGATTCAATGATTTTTTTATAAGGCATTGGATATAATATTATAAACCTGTTGATCTCAATAGCCCGTGCAAGTATGACGTCACAAGTCTATTAGGGTTGTGGGCATGCCCATCGTGCCCACAACAGTGGATCTGCGCTTCATCCTTCTAAAGAATTGATCTTTTTTTATTTTGGCACGGCAAATTGACAACCCTGCACCTGATGAAGATTTGTACCTTATGACCATTCTTGTAATTGTTGTATTGGAATAATTACGCATTTATTTCAAATCTACCACTAAAAAACAATCAAAGTTACTGACTAATTTTGACCAATTCGGACCGTATGATCACAGGCCCAATTTCGTTATTTGGTCGTCTAGATAGAGCTGAAAACATGACACATAATTAATATTTTTTTTTAATAATAATACCCCTGTATTAAACATTGTCCCACTGCTGGGCACGAGCCTCCTCTACTAATGAGAGGGATAGGCCTTAGTCCACCTAGCTGGCCTATTGCGGGTCGGTAGACTTCACATACCTTCGAAAACTCTTATGAGAATTCTCAGGTGTACAGGTTTCCTGACGATTTTTTCCTTCACCGTTAAAGCAAGGGATAATTAATATTAAATACACACGTAACTCTAGAAAAGTCAGAGGTATATGCCATTTGGGTTTCGAACATACGACTTTGGTCTTTTCAGTCCGTACCGCAACCAACTAGGCTATCGCTGCTAAAATTATTAAATAGCCAAAAAAAAGTTGACCGATCGCTACCAAACTTTAATAAACTAAATAATAATAATTTATTATTATTATTTAACAAACTTTACGGGATTACACGCCGCGCTGGTTCAATCTGAGGATTGCCTAAAAGTGTATCAAAATCGCTCCAGCCGTTTTGGAGTCCATAAGGAACATACGTACACCGTACACACATAGATTTTTATATAAAGACTAGTTGGCCTGCAACAAACCGCCTTCTCTAGACCGAATTTTCGTTGAGAAAAAAAAACGATTCTCGACTACGGCGCCACCTATCGGATATAAAATAAGTTGGTATGGTTTCTGACTTCAAAAGTATTCCCTCAATTTGACCTGCTATTTGCTTTCCACCTGACTGCCCGCAGAAGATAACTTTTATTTATCAAATGTTTGTTGTGACAGACAGATATTTGTATCCGGGTCTGGGTGTTGTGAGACCGTGGGACTCTCTAGGTGCCTGATACCCACAATACAAGACTCGTATCTCAGTGTGGGATCGGGGCTATGTGTGTGACTATTGGGTTTTTATTTATTTTACATATATACATACATATACACTCACACCTGTAATCCCCGAAGGGGTAGGCAGAGGTGTAACCAGTACACCCACTTTTCGCCGAATTTCGGTCCCATAATGTGATAGGGGGCGTGCCTATCGCCACACCGGGCATCATTCCAGACTCCGGGTTAATACTGAGTATTTCTAGGTAGAAAAACCCAATATCACTTTACCCGACCCGGGGATCGAACCCGAGACCTCAGCACAGCAATCGTAACGCATGCGCAATTACAACTACGCCACCGAGGCAGTCTGTTTATTTATTTTATTATGTTATACATTGAATGCTCAGCCAAATGTGAACCGAACTTCATGAAACATTCATTGTTCGTTATAGGCTTCCTACTATGTAATCCCATATAAATCTAGCTGGCTCTGTGACGTAGTTATAATTGTATACGCGGTACGATTGCTGTGGTGAGGTCTCGGACTCGATCCCCGGGTCGGGTAAAAGTGATATTGGGTTTCTCTATCATGAAATACTCAGTATAAGCCAGGAGTCTGGAATTGTGCCTGGTATGGCGATAGGCTCGCCCCCTATCATATAACGGGGCTAGGGAATCGTAATAAGGTAGGCGAAATGTATGTGTACTACAACTCTGCCTACCCCTTCGGGGGTTATGGCGTGAGTGTGTATGTTGATTAAGTTCAAAAAATATAAATTATTAAATAATATATAAAAAAAGGCATTATCAATAACCGTCCATTATCCAAAGTGAAATAAATACTAAAGTTTTAGACCCGACACCAAAACATTGGAAAGTCAAAAGTTACATAAAAATAAAAGGTATTTGGAGTCAATTTAAATTGACTTTAAATCTTAAAAGCTCTGAACCTGATGGTAAACGAAGTGCCGTCCAGTTAGAGTATCGTGTAGCGAGAGACAATCTATACCTCGCTACTCAACACACTGTAACTGACTGTGGCTTTGACTCTGGCAATTTTGTTCTCGACTTTTCTCACCCAAGGTAAATAACCTAATAACCAAATTGGTAACAAAAATAAAGATTTCATACAAACCCGCGTACCTTAACACTAGTAAAAAATAACCGAGATAAACGACAAACAGCGAAAAGTGACCCCAAATTTCTGCAGATACGTAATTGGCGAGCCGGGATTGGCCGAGTGTGGGGTGCGCTGTGTCCCGCACTGTGATTGGTCGGTTGGGTTAAGACACACCCCTAACCGGATTAGGGGGTGAGGTCGAGGGGTTGAATATGTAAACTAAGATAGTCTTGATACTTTGAATTTTCATTTTGGATTCGGTTATAGGTGTTGTTAATAAAAGATAATTCAAAACAAAAATGATATTTGATATTTATGTAAACTTTTTTCATAAAAATTAATACATGCAAACCAGAGATCGTAAATTTTTGTCTGGATTGGCTATAATTGTTTATGTAGTACATGTCAATGAAACAAGATAAAAAAATACATAAAAACCAAAACACTTTAAATTTGGTAGTTTTCTGCGGTTTTTTACATTTGTAGGTAAAAATGATACGCAAAAGAATTTTCGAAAACGTTAAATATTGCTATGAGTAAAAGTAGATGCGCAGTGAAAATATCACTATCTCTCTCGCACGACTGCACTGTAAACGCAATTCTGGAAGGTGACGTCACGACATATAGTGCAACCTTTTTTGTCATTTGACAACTACCCCTTCCACTATATTAGACTGATTTTCGGAATGGTGATATCATTATGAAATTCTAACAGTGCTTAAGTCGAAAAGGCATAGTTTACAAGGGAGAAACACCCTCAAGACTCAAACATTAACTTATAATCGTAATAAGTACATACACTGACATTATACAGAGATCAACTTAAGTATTGCTTACGTATTTAAAACTGTATTGGTAAAGATCTTTTTTTTATCGTAGCACGGCAAAGGTACCACGATGCACCTTTTCCCACGGCATAAAGTTTATTGAATTTGATAATGGTTTTCGTATATTTGAAATAACCTTATCACCAATTTATATTTCAATTTCATTGGTTTTGACTACTTACGGAGAGTGACAGTTATTTACCTAGTTCTATATGTTTTTCGAAAATACCAATTTTAAAATTCTTGAGACCGGTTCAGTAGCCCTCTTAACAAAATACTTTCAGAGTGTGCGTTTATTATACACGTTAAAATAATCAAGTATCAAGACTGCATCGTCGCAGTACGCCCCGTTTTGCATTCAGGGGATGATCTCTACGCGTTAGAGCATCTTACGCTCCCACATATGTATGTATATCGCACGTACCAACATTCACATATGTTTGTTAACTGAATGATACGCCTTGGAATATTTTTAAGCGTATTTAGGATGAAAACCATCGAACAGATTCGATTCTCGGCCGAGTCTTTAATGTGAGCTTTGTATGTTTTTAAAGTGGTAGAGTTACAATATGTATAGTACTGACTCTACCATGCTTACCAATTGTCCCAGATCAAGTAATAAGCTAAATAAATAAATAAAATAAAGAACACCCAATAGTCACACACATAGCCCCGACCCCACACTAAGATACGAGTCTTGTGTTGTGGGTATCAGGGACTACGAGAGACGCACGGTCTCACAACACCCAGACCCCGGACACAAATATCTGTCTGTCACACAAACATTTGTCCCGGTGTGGGAATCGAACCCACGGGCTCTCGTTTCACAGTTGGCTACTCGCCAACTGCGCCACGGAGGCTGATCAAGTAATAAGCTGTAAAAGACCGAGGATTGGATTGACACAGACAAATGTTTGTTTGATTTACCAATATTTGCTCCAGGTCTGGGTGTTGTAGTGATACCCACGTTACAGGTTGAGTGGTTCAGGAATATGTGTGACTGTTAGGTATTTATATATGGTATGATACGTAGTCCCTCGTAGTCCTTGATCCAGACGATGTAGGTATGATGTAGTGTCTGGACTATGAGTGTAACTGTATGTTTTATGGTAAGTAGAGACAATGATGGGTAGTCCCATATAAATCTCATCGCTCAAACCGCAGCAGTAGGCCTACTCTTAAAATCATTAATCATCTTTCTTGCCCATGGAGTGAAGAAGCAGGCCGGCATGATTGTGTCGAGTAGCGGAATATAGATTGTCTCTCGCTACTCGATACTCCAATTGGACGGCACTGCGCTTACCATCAGGTACAGTGTCGTCACTTTGCTGTGCCAGGATAAAAAAAAGTCGGTGTATACGGTTTGTGCTTGTGGAGCCACAGATTCGTGGTGTCTAATCCCCGGACCGAACCAAGAGGAAAGTAAACTCGTATCTTTGCATCGTCTGCTGTGGAACAGTTTGCCAGCCCTCGTTTTTTTCTTCTTCCTATAATCCTAGCTCCTTTAAGAGTAATGGGAAGCTACTCAGCGGATATGATTGTGTCGAGTAGTGAGAGATGGTGGTCTCTCGATATTTGATACTCTACCTGGACGGCACTGCGCTTACCATCAGGTGCGGTCAAAAAACCTTTTGAAAAATATTGCTTAAATCATCATCAAAATAACCGCTAACCGTGATAAAAAATTAAATACATAATCAAAAAACATACCCTAATAATTCTTACGTTGGTGTCCCGATGAAGTATTTCAACAAACAGACAAACGCGCCCTTAACTCCAGCGACATCCAGTAATCTGGCGTGTAACCCCCCCTCCACGGGGCGGGCCCAACCACCCTCAGTCAGACGGCCGCTCACGCCAAATCATCTCGTTTCGGGCCAAACAACTGCCGATTAACACATAATCGATTCTCATTTAACGCTGTGTGTACGTTCCGATTTTTGCGTAATAAGTAAAATAAATAAAGCGATTTAAATTGTGAATGGCGATTGTGTGATTTTAAAAATGTGATTAAATTTATTTAAAAAAATAGTGTGTGTGGATTAGTGGATTGAATTTAAAAATCTAAAGATTTAAAATTGGAACATAATAAAAGTATGAAATAAAATTTTAATTTTCAACTAAACGAAACAATATATTATTTTCTCAAGTGTCAAATAATTTAGTGTTGATAAAAAAATCACAAAATTCAAGACTCTATTTTTAATGTAAATTCGGCGCCAAAACCATAAAATGCAATGGATAAAATCACCGTTCTAAAAACAGGCAAAGGAAATTAAAACATGGAGCACGAAACGCGAAGCGGCTCTCCAACAGACACCAACCGGCAAGAGCATTCAAAAACTTCTTTTTTAATCGAAGACATACTTTATAGAGGCCAAGAAACGAGGTTTAAAGCCCCAATTACTGTTGAAAGGAGACTGGAGTACGAGCCGAAACCTTTTTTCTCTATTCCTAGTGAAATAAGGCCGCATGTCCAAGCCAGAGAAGGTTCATATCTTCAAGTCGCTATGGGAGCTTTAGGAGCATATTTACACACACCAAATACTTATAAGGCTATGGAAACACCTTATTTTTTGTCTCAAGGTAAGTTTTTTGCTAGGATTCAGACTGATCTATAAATCTAACTATATTCTACTAAAAACAGAAAACCTTTATAAAATAAACGCATGAAAGTCAACTTAAAGATAATAATTTCATGCAGTTCATTTTTGGAAACCAACAACAATATGATAATCTCTTTTTAATGAATCTTAAAAAATATGGAATGCAAAAAATATATAGATACCTACAGTTAGAAACGGAAATAACTTCTAACTTATAGCAGTGCGAAAGTTAAATTTTACTTTACAAAGTATATAAAATGTGTGAACGCAGCCAAGCCTTATAGCAGTGATGGCCTGGTTAGTAGTGGTACGGTCTGTCAAGACGAAAGTCGTATGTTCGAAACCAGCCCAGCTCTAATTTGTCTAAAGTTACGTGTATATTCATTGTTAACATCGCTTGCTGTAACTATAAAGGAAAACATCGTGAAGAAACCTACATACCTGAGAGTTCTTATACGAATTTCAAAGGTATGTGAAGTCTACGAACACGCATTAGGCCAGCGTGGTGGACTAAGGCCTAACTCCTCTCATTAGTAGAGGAGGCTCGTTCCCAGCAGTGGGACAATGTTTCATACGGGGCTTATAGTCAATCCAAATCAGATAATACCTGAATAAGTTCTCCTATTTCCAAAACTGCATAGTAGGATTTGGCTGGTGGTAGGATATTCATATCCGCCCGGATAGCGACCACCGTACACAGGGTGAAAAACCCGCCATAGTGCCACACGCAAGTGTGTCGCGTTCCGGGATCAGCCAGTGTACATCCGGTTTTTTGGGGGTCTAGAGTTGGGGTACAATGTTGGCCATTTTGCGGCCTTCTGAGTACTCTGATAATAGACCCTCGACCGCTTCTTCACCTTCTTGCCCATGGCGTAGTGTGAAGGAGCAGGCCGGCATGATTGTGTTGAGTAGCGGGGGATAGATCGTCTCTTGCTACTCGATACTCTAATTGGACCGTACTGCGCTTACCATCAGGTGAAGTGCGGTCACTTTGCCGTGCTAGGATAAAAAAAAAAAAGTAATTTTCAAACACATAGATAGAATCTCTTTTGGCTGAGTTTCTTGGTGCTTCTTCTCAGACCAGTGGGCATTTCCGAAGCACCAGTAGACTTTAACATTATTATGACATGTAAAAAGTGCCCATAGTGGCCTAATTTACGAAATAAATGATTTGATTTGACTTCGCTGACACGCTGTTTTTATCTCCCTTGTAGAGGGTTTTGACTTTTGTAGTGCTAAACTTTCGCTATTCCGTAAGCCGAACTTACGGAGCAATTACGGAGCGACCAACTCGCCATATTAGTGATCCGGACATAGGCTATCTATTTCTTTTAAAATGAAAAACTGTATCGAAGTTGAGTTGAGAAGCTGTATTACATATCTAATTTTACATATTCTTATTAAATCAAAATATTTATTGGATCCACAAAATGCATTATTTGGATTTAGTCAATCTTTTTTATACTACCGCCAGTTTGGAATGCAGCTTCACTACAGAACGGGCAAGAAACTCTAGCGTCGTTCTTTCAAACACCGTTTAACAATATTTGGACACATTAAAATATGATTCAAATTTAATTTCATTTGATTAGAGCAGCTCAATGTATGTTAATTAAGTTAAAGCACTTATCCCCAAGGAGAGAGATGTAAAGGATGACGAGATACGACTCCGTTTGGTGGTAGAGTACACTATGCCACTCCAGATTTTTAAAGAAGTCTCAGAACAGAGTCTAAGAACTGCTGTCCTCCGTGTTTTAACTTAACTGCTAACATTTTCTTATTATAAATTGCAATTAGTTCCTGGAGGTAGGTATTCATATCCGCCCGGGTAGCGACAACCGTACACAGGGTGTAAAACCCGCCATAGTGGGACGTACGACTAGGTTATTACTAATGTTTCACAGAAAACCGTGATGTCACCTACTTGCTATAAAAATATCTCATGTAGAATGGTTTTCTATGTTTAAGCAAATCTTACACATGGAAATATATAAATACATCCAACAGTCACACATAGTCTGACCCCACACTAGGTCAAACCTGTATGGATGTTATCTACAAGGGATACAATTTTTTGTGGATCATACAAATATATATTTTACTGAGGGAATCGAACCCGCGGCCTCTCTTTGCCACCAAGGTCACGAAGCTTGCATTTCATTTTATTTATTTTGTCATCAGGTGTACCATACCACGCTCTGTTCACGCCGTCGGATCTCTCTCTGTCCGCGTTGAAACACTGCCGTCGGAGGAAAGCAAGGACAGTGTTCTCGGATCCACAGTTGACAGGTGAGGTTTTAGCGGGCTTTTTATACATAGATTTTTGTATTATGTTGTCTATGGTGAATGCTAATAACACTTGTTGGTAACACAGAAACTATGCTTCATTCTATATTTTAATATCTTAATATGTAGTGATATTGGTGTACCTTATTTAATTAAATAAATAACACCCAACAGTCACCATTATCACTATCCCATAGGAAGATGATTTTTTTCGGGATAACAAGTGGCCTATGTCATTTTATGATCCCTGAACTGCCACTGTGCAAAAAATCACGTCGATCTTGTGCTCTATGAAAAACTAAACTATCCCACGGGAACTGTACATTTTCCGGGATAAAAGTAGCCTATGTGCTATTCCGGACTGTAATCATACTGAGAGGAATGGTTTGACATGATGCACACGGCCTCTTTCTACCATCGCACCTCTCGCCATCGACAGGGAGTTCATCCTCACACATTGGAACCTAAATGGTCGCGCACAGCGCGGTTTCAGAGGAATTTCCTACCGCGAACGCTCCGATTGTGGAATGAGCTCCCTGCCGAGGTTTTCCAACCGGACTACAGTATGGGGTTCTTCAAGAAGGGAGTAAATACGTTTATAAAGGGTCGGCAACGCGCATGTGATGCTCCTGGTGTTGCAGGCGTCCATAGGCTATGGTAACCGCTTACCATCAGGCGGGCCGTAAGCATGTTTGCGACCATTGTGGTATAAAAAACGAAAAACCAGAGGTGTATGCGCCATATGGGTTGGTTTCGGTCCATACCACTTCCAAATCACTATCACTGGTAGGTACTGGCTATTGTAATATGTAGAATGTAAATACCTGGTGTGTTTTTAATTTTTATATCTGGCAGGTCTGGAGAAACGTTTTGAGACCCAACGGTATTTATCGACACCAGAGCGGGTCGAGCTGGCGGGTGCCCTCAATCTGTCAGAGACGCAAGTCAAGACCTGGTTCCAGAACCGGCGTATGAAGCACAAAAAGCAGTTGAGGAAACAGCAGCAGCAGAGAGGTAGATAAATACACCCAACAGTATTAGTCATAGCCACACACGTAGTTTTGACCCCACACTAGCTCAAACCTGTATCGTGGGTATTGAAACTACGAGGGACTACGGTCCCACAACACCCCAAAGACATATCTGTCTGTCACATAAACTTTTGTCTCTGTCCGGGAATCGAACCCACGGTCTCTCGTTTTGCAGCTACTCGCCCGCTGCGCCACGGAGGCTGTCAATACATTACAAACACTCTTTGCAAACCATGTTAAACGGAACAAATATAAAAAGGAATAACACATACCCTCAGACACAATTGAAACATAAATTTACTGAACCCTGTTAAGCAGTAAAGATCCAACTGACGTTTTCATACTTTTGAGTAAATGCAGTTTAAAGTTGTACAGCGAATTTAAAAATAGTGCAGTAACTAATTGAATATTAGTAGAGAAATAAAACATGACAAGATTTTTTAGATAAATGTCATCAAACTGCCTGGACATTTTGTGGACATATAAAACTTGATTAGGAGATTATGGCTATGTATTTTACTCATACATATATACTCACGCCTATAATCCCCGAAGGGGTAGGCAGAGGTGTAACCAGTACACCCACTTTTCGCCGAATTTCGGTCTCATAATGTGATAGGGGGCGAGCCTATCGCCATACCGGGCACAGGTTCCAGACTCCGGGCTAATACTAAGAATTTCTAGATAGAAAAACCCAATATCACTTTACCCGACCCGGGGATCGAACCCGAGCCCTCAGCACAGTGGTTGTAACGCATGCGCAATTACAACTGCGCCACCAAGGCAGTATTTAACTCGATTTCAAAATTTGGTTGGATCTTTTCTGCTTCATAGGGTCCTATTATACATACAGTGAAATTATACTGGGATCAATTGTTTACCTACATATTTGTAAAAGCTTTATTTCCCGTGAAAGTTATTTTTATTTAGCAAGGGATTTTTTTTACTGCTACGTTTAAAGAGGCTTTATTATGTGGATTTATAAAACTTCTTTTGTTTTATCTTTACGATGGTGATTTCTTCACTTAGTTCTAAATATTTTTGAATAAACGTTTTAACAAACTACTTCCAGGGTGTACGTTCTTTACGTTACATCTATACTAATATTATAAAGGGGAAAGATTTGTATGTATGTATGTTTGTAATGAATTGGCTCAAAAAGTACTGGAGCGATTTTAAAAATTCTTTCACCATTAAAATGCTACATTATCACTGATTAATAAAGTCTATTTTAATTGCAAGAAAAAATAAGGATACGCGGGTGGAGCCGCGAGCAACAGCTAGTGTTATATATACAAAACTAGGACCCAAGCGTAAGGACACAAAATTAGCGAAATTAATACTATGTAATATGGATCTCAAATATCTATAGAACTGAACTATGCCAGGTATCGGCGAACTAATAAATCAATTATCGAGAACTTGGGCAAGTTCGAACAAAGCCCGAACTTCCCTGTTCTGATAGTTTAAGCAAGATGTTCAAACTTCATCGACTAATATTGCACTGCACTTGGCTTTTTATTAAATTTTATATTAACAAACTTTATTATGCAGCTCCGCTTACATTAATAAGTTTTTAACTCATTAGCTGTTGCCTGCAGCTCCGCCCGCGTGTTAGTTATGTTTGAAAGATAAGTTTTTTTAATTCATAAAAAGTACACCGACTTCAATAAAAAACAAATTATGCGTCTCTATAAAATTTGAAGGTTGCCCTTGATTTTTCTGAGATCCCATCATCAGATCCTGACCTTGTGCCAATGGGACCACCAGCTGGTCTACTCTTGAACACAATCCCGATCGATCGGTATTGGATTTGAGAGATTTCGTGCTTTTGAGCGCCATATTATTTCAATATTGTGTAGCCATTAATATACAGTAATTGGAATTAAGATTATCATATGAATGGTTATATAATATTGAAATAATACGGCGCTAGGATTGCACTCAGAATACGAAATCTCACAAATCCAATAGGTACCGATCGATCGGAATTGTGTTCAAGAGTAGACAGGCTGGAAAGTATACCCCCTTTAAACAAAAAAAAGAATTTCTCGGATCGGTCCAGGCATCTTCGAGTAATCGGGGATCATAAATAAAAAAAAGATTACGACGAATTGAGAACCTCCTCCTTTTTTGAAGTCGGTTAAAAAGATATACCATCCATGGAGTCATCTTAAGTTAAGAACCGTGATTTTTCCGGGATATAAAATAACCTACGCAATTCTCTAATCCCTAAACAACCAGTATGCAACAAAACTATGTCAAAAACCAAAAACTATTCTGCGGGAACTGTATTTTTTTTCGAGATAAAAAGTAGCCTATGTCATTCTCTGATCCCTAAACTACTAATCGAATACAGATCATGTCATCCCTTGCTCTGTGAAAGACTATCCTAGCCTATCATTTGACAAATCCAAATTTTCTTAGCGGTTGTTGAAATTTGGGTGCACAGACCGACGGCACCCATGGCATTTTAAGCGGTAGAGCCACGCTGTAGACATATTTGTCTACAGCATGAATGGGCCGGCTCGACCGGGGTAGTACCACTGTCTCACAGAAAACTTATTACTGTCTAGTAATAAGACGTTCTTTGAGACAACACATGACTAGTTGCAGATATAATTTGACCTTCGCCGGGTATTAAATCTGTTATAGGTTAAGTAAGAATTAAATTAAATTTTTGCCCTTATTTAAGATTTAATGACGATAACTATTTGTTTCTTAGGGTTCATTTAACGAAGCTCTAAGTTCCTAACACTCAGTAGGTATTTATTGTAACCGACCTTCGTGCTTCCCAACCCACCTACCGAAATGATAGCGGGGCACGAAATGGCCTAATTGGCGGAGGAAACCTCAAGGAGCGCGGAATTCGATTTGTAATGTCGTCGCTTTCGCGCCACAACTCAAGACGTTCGCAAATTGAGTTAGCAAGACAAGATGGCGGACGTCTTGGTTGCTAGGCAACGTGCGGCGATCGATTGTGTCTATGGTTCATGTTTTTCAATTACATTTTACAAATCAACGTGCATTCAATTGTGGACTTTAAATCACTTAAAATAAGAATGTGTTTCTAATTTAAGGGTTTCCTTTTCATATTTTTTAATATGATCGTTGTTAGGTTTATACGAATATATACGCATTGAAATACAAATATTTTTTTCGTGTTTATGTTACTTTTTATTCCTGACTTTTCCAAAACTTTACAGCCTTCATGAGGGAGGGGACTGAGGGGTGTATGTTGTTACGAAAACATATTGTAACAGTCTGCCTCTGCCTCGCGACCATGAAGGCTGTAAAATTTTTGGTAAAAGCTAAAAATCTAACCGCTCAAATCATAGTTATTTAGAAATTACTTAAACATAGAATGGGAAAACACTAGTTAATAAAAAAATGCTACTTGCTGTTTGGATTTGGACTTTGGATGGATGAAATTCTGCCGCTGATTTTCATTCATTTTGTTTTATTGTTTACATAACAACTGTCAAAACATCAAATTTCAAGTGAAGGCAATTTATTTTTGGTAAATAAATATTTTAATGTTGCTTATTACCAAGATGAGATGTTAGAACTCAGGGAGAAAATTCTCACGCATTCGAATCAACTTCGTATAATATGTAATTCAAATTCGAACTTTTTTCGAGTGAATGTAAAGTTAAGCTATTCTGGAAATGTCGAGTCCGGTGTTTCTCGAAGGTTTTGATTGTCAGTGTACAATGTCAAATGTTAATAAATAAATTATTTTATAAATAGAATTAGAAATCAAAATATTTGAGCTATTCTGAAAATTACCATTCGAACATTTCTCGAAGGCTATCGCTCGATCTGCTTCGACTGGTACAGACCATCCGAAACGTACATCTCGAATTCGAACCATTCAATATTGTGTCCTAACTTGATGATGATGATGATGTCCTCCAAGAAGTATCCTTCGACGGCGAACCTTGCACTTTTGGAATAAGTTTTTTTCGCCAATGTGAGCATATGTGACTAGCAAGCCCTAATTTTGTTTTAAAAGCCCTGTCACAGGACGTACAGAACAGTTGTCTAGAAGAGTAGCTGTAAGAGTCAACTCAAACTGGCGCAGAGTCGAAACGTCGCGCCACGTCCTATTTTTCAACTACAATGCATGGCGACGCGCGTCGTGTACACTTAGGGCCAACCCTAAGTGTACACAGTTTTAGGTCTTATTTATTGCAGCTCACGCTGGGCGTCAAGGCATTGGATACATACATGTTTCCTCAAAATGTGCACATGATTTTCGTACTGAGCCACGCCATTCGGTCTAGTGACACGAAAGTTCTTCCCAGCAGTCGCAGGGTACACCGCAAGATGCTAAGTAACGCTTGATGATATTGTAATAGGTAGAAAATTACATCCAGGCTTACGCCATTCTTGACCGAGTTTGCCTTAAACCACTGAAATCTAATGGCGTCTAAACCATATGGCGTCTTGACAAATTTCATATGAACTGTATCAGGTGAATTCTCCAGATAAAGTGGCAAGATTGTTTCCTTAACATTAATATTTTACGACGTTTATAGCTAAGCGGCATAGAGTCTATGCTCTTGGAGGTGGTGCGGTAATGTTGGACGTATGAAGACCTCTAGACACCCAAAGATATTGTTTTATTTTGGTCCTAACTTACTGCGTATATGCTGCCATATGCTAATGTGTTTACCCATAAAAAGACTCAATCTCGTGTTTTTATTATGATTTAACTAAAAGTCTTAGAAAGATAAAATACTTGAAAGAGTCCAAAAACATGTCCAAGAACTGGATAGTGGATGCACATTTGCTGAGGCCCGAGATATTATGGATATTAAAATACTTATAGATTTTTAGTTCGAAATTAATTTTTTTTAGTAGAATCTCATAGTAAGTAGTACGAAATTATTTTGAATGAAAGGAGAATTGCCCTCCAGGTACTTATGGTACATCATATACTATCACACTCATCATTACTAAGTAGTCACTACTTAAGACTCGGTCGTATTTTTTTAAATAGATGTGCCCTGATAAAAAAGCAGTCTTGTTTTAACAGTTGATTTAAGCGCTAAAAAGTACACGAAAAAAATTTAACTAGGCTCAAAAGTCGTAGAAAAATCTGTTAATTCCAAATATACATATAGCTGAATGCTGCAAAAATTTACACTTAAATCAAATAGCCTGCTAACCGTCTATATTATCCGCTATCAGTAGTCCGCGATTTTTTATTAAGTCGTATGCTAAGGGGGGTGTCCGGACCCCTTGAACCCCCCCCTTATATACGCCCATGCCCACAATACAGGATTCACCTAGTGTGTGGTCAGGATTATGTGTGTGACTGTTAGATGTACTTATTTATTATTATTTACAGGTACTACCACACCTGTTGACTTTACGACGAAGCATCCACCAGTAGTGGAATGTCGAAAGGTATTTCATAAAAGTTTTTTGAAGTGCAACTTTATTAGAATTAGATTTGAAACGAAAATGCGTCACAACAAAGAGACAAACACACAAATATATAGGATTTTATGTTAATATTTTTTTTGTTATTTCAATGCTTTCTCGTAGGCTACTTTTCTGAAGTTCCAATTCCACTGTGTCTGAATTGCTCACACACACATACACTCTTTTATGTATGTGCTGTTAGCTTACAATTGCGTTAAAGGCTCCTTTTAAAGGGCACACACACACTCTTTTTGGTTATTCTATATTTTGCTTAGTTGCCGAAAACACTTGCACTCGTCCGTTACAGAGCATACGCGCATTTAATGTTTGTACACTTGTGTTGAGGACAAAAATCTAATAAACACTTTCTTCCAGACACATGAAGATTCTAGAATGTCGACAACACACACATCTGACTCCGATACCGAGCACAGCGACAGTGATATCGATATAGTCGGAGAATCGAATTATTCACAACACTACAATACGTAAAGTTAGTTTTTAATGTAGTCTGGATCAATGAATTTTGGATACGATGTAAATAGAGTATAAAAATTGTATCGAAATACACGAAAATTTGAAAAATTCTCTATTGGGAGAGGTTAGGAATACTAAATCTATAATAAGGACTAACACCGGTGTGCAATCAACGATTTTTAATCGAATTCTTTGTCTATGATTTCTAATACGTCATCGCTTAATTTTTGGCGCCAAAAAACTAATTAATCACTTATACAGAAATCAATGCATAGGTAATAGAATTTGGCTTTTGAATAGGGTGTAAATATAGCTGTTATTAAACCGGGGTAATGATAGCTGTCCTTTTTACTTCATTGATACAAAAGATTTCAAACAAGTAAAGAAACATGACCGTCGTTGCTTCTTCACAAGTGTTGTAAATTGATTTCATGATCATTGATCACTTTATTTGCATTGTGTGTAAAATTTGTTGATTTGTTTGAATATGTCTAAGTCCTTGTTAAGTAAGCTAGTGTGTAGAAAATAGTGTCTCATTAATTCCAAGTGTATATATAGTTAACGTACAATCGTATCTGTATTTAGTTAATCTTATTTTAATATCATTGACTTATATTCTATAGACACGAACTGTCGAAGAAAAAAGATGTTCCAAAAACCTTGTCCGCCCACTAATGCCATCTATTAATTTTACTAAGAACTATTTGGAAGTTATAACTAGCGTCACTTTCTCTCGAAAGGGACTTTCGCGCGCCAAAACGGGATAAACTATATAATGAATTTTGTTGTGAAATATAGACTTCCCGTATTCAGAATTGAAATTAATTAATATTTATTGATATTACGTTCTAAACGTTATGAAATTATGTTATTTACCTTATATACTATTAACAGTTTCACTGTAAATCAATTTAAGCAGTTTTGTTCCGGAATGTCGCTACAAATAACTAAAATTAGCTGGTGTGTATTCGTAGGTGGCATGAAGCATACTAACGTCGGTGTGGAGTATATACCTCAACTCGGTGGAACATAATGTTTGTTTTGGTCGCCGCATCTAGAACGTAGTACATATAGATCGCTGTTTAATATTGAGTTTTTAGCTGTCTGCACTTTTTTAAACTTTGACAACGTTTATGTAAAGAAGGTTTAAGTGCAAGTCTAGCATGAACTTATGCCGTGTTCTTTATATTATATCTATATAATTCAAAATTTAAGTTTTTTCTGAATAACGATAGACAAGGCTGCATGGTGAAGAACCTCTGGCTTCTTTTTTTTATAAAAAAGAGAATATAGATAAAATATTTTTTTTCAGTCGAGTGCGGTAGTAAGTTATTGTCTAGTTCTTTATAAAATAGTTTTATGTTATACCATGTCGTTTAAAACTAATACGTGCAATAAGAATGTAAATCATCTAGTCAGTATCTAGTCTATGTTGCAAACCTTACATTTATACGTAGTCGTTAATTTTAAATATTATTTGCATATATTCTAATACCATAGACATCAATTTAATTAGATATTCTCTAACACTTCATAGATAAGCATTTTTTTTTTATCCTAGCACGGCAAAGTTACCGCACTTCACCTGATGGTAAGCGCAGTACGGTCCAATTAGAGTATCGAGTAGCGAGAGACGATCTATCCCCCGCTACTCAACACAATCATGCCGGCCTGCTCCTTCACACTACGCCATGGGCAAGAAGGTGAAGAAGCGGTCGAGGGTCTATTGTCAGAGTACTTAGAAGGCCGCAAAATGGCCAATATTGTACCCTAACTCTAGACCCCCAAAAAAGCGGATGTACACTGGCTGATCCCGGAACGCGACACACTTGCGTGTGCCACTATGGCGGGTTTTTCACCCTGTGTACGGTGGTCGCTATCCGGGCGGATATGAATATCCTACCACCAGCAAAAATCATTCTTGCAGCATCTTGAAAAATCATTTTTTTTAATTGTATCGTACGCTAGAGACACAGATTATAAAACTTATAACATATACACTCACGCCTGTAATCCCCGAAGGTGTAGGTAGAGGTGTAACCAGTACACCCACTTTTCGCCAAATTTATTACGGTCCCATAATGTGTTAGGGGCGAGCCTATCGCCATGCCAGGCACAATTCCAGACTCCGGGCTGATACTAAGTATTTCTAAATAACAAAACCGAATATCACTTTACTCGCCCCGGGGATCGAACCCGAGATCCCAGCAGTCGTAACGCATGTGCAAAACTGATAAGTATTAAATTAAAGTTAATTTTCCTTATCGTTCAGGACAATTTTCCAGACAACCTTGGGAGATAAAAACAGGACATAGTTAACAGAGGAATCAATAAATTTTTAATAAGTCCATAATATTATTTGTGGGAAATGTTTATTAGTAGGATCCTGTTACATTTAAGGTTATTTTTCAGAAGTTTTAATATAATTCCCAACACATTAGGTTTAACTACGCAATTGGTTAGATATTGCAATTTAAAATATAAAGTATTGTGAAGATTTGGGTTTAAAACGTTGTTCTTAATTCTTATTCTACAATCATCTCTAATAAAGAAATAGTAAACACACAACCTTGCAATATTTTAACACATAGTAAAGTGAACTTTTTAAAATATAAATTCGTATTTTTGGCCAGAATTGTTGGTAAAAAGCTTGCCACCCCTTTCCTAATACTGATTTCTAAAATATCAAATAATTAAATTAGATTTACGCTCAATAACTTAAGATACATTGTAATTATAGGTTAAGTATACTAATATTATAGGCTTAGTACTTAAGCTTTACTTGAATTTTGGTTTGTTAAGGCAGACTTCTCATAGTCGCATCAGGTGCAGTATGTATGCACTAAAGAGGTAGGTAGGTAGGGTCTTTGCTTTGTTTATTTTTTATGGCTGTGCGTTGATCGATCAGTCAGTCAGTCAGTTTCTTCTTTTATATATACAGATGACATGACGGAAGTGTATGTATTTGATAATGTTGTAGATATTGATTTCGGCATACATTATAGGGTTGATAACTCTGATTTTCAAAAACTAAAATTTGGACAAACCAGGACAATTCAGTTTAAAAATAGAACGCGCTTTTGTTTTAAAACAGCGCGGACAGTCGCGAGTATGAGGCGTAACCTAAGGATTTCTAAAATGGCAAATATTAAACAAAGGACCTTATCGGTATAAAAACCCAGGACGCTGTTTAAAAATCTATCCGGGACACTCTAAAAACCGGGCATGTCCTGGGAAAACAGGACGGTTGGCAACTAACATACATATAAAAGGCAATCCTACTTGTCTATACCCAAAAGCAGAAACGATGTTTATATCATAGACTTTATAAAAAACACACTATATAAATGTGTCGCAGCACAACACAACACAGCATTCATGCATCATGTGTCATGTCATGTATGTCAGGTTAGGTTAGGTGTAGGTACATCAGGCCGAGGCTGGGAGAGGTCTTATGCAACCTCTCCGATCGTCAGGGATTAACAACACATATTAATAACACAAGTAGAACCATTAATAGTTTATTAAGCTACTGCCAGTTCGGAATACTAAGCGTGGGAAGAACTGGTAAGAAACCCACTTATCTATTACATAGGCTGATACATAACACAATTGATTAATATTAATTACGTCGGCCAGCAGTGCCTGGGCCGTGGCTATGTATAGCCAAAGCCAAGTATAATAATTAATTCGTTTACACAAATTAATTATCCAATGAGTCTTTTTTTTTTTTTTTTTTTATCGTGGCTCGGCAAAGTGACCACACTGCACCTGATGGTAAGTGCAGTGCCGTCCAGTTATAGTATCAAGTAGCGAGTGATAATCCATCCCTCGCTACTCAATACAATCATGCCGGCCTGCTGTGTAGCTTCTTCACACTACGCCTAAAGGACCCAGGATCATAGGAAGGAGGGAACACGGTAGCTGGCAAACTGTTCCACAGCTTGATGGTGCGGCAAAAGTACGAGTTTGCGAACCTCTTAGTTCGGGCCGGGGTAGTAGACACCACAAAGCTGTGGCTCCGCAATCCAGTACGCGTGGTTCTGGTATGGAAGGGAGAGGATGGGATAAGATCAAACAATTCTTCAGAGCATTCACCATGATACAGACGGTAGAACACGCTAAGCGAGGAAATATCCCTACGCAGCTGTAGCGGCTCCAGGCTGTTACTCACGTCTGCATCATTCACAATGCGGATGGCCCGCCGCTGCAACCCGTCCAAGGCATCGAGGAGGTATTTTGCGGAACCGTCCCAGAGGTGCGAGCAGTATTCCATTCCCGGCCGCACCTGTGCTTTATATAAGCGGTAGAGCTGACCGGGCGTGAAAAACCGCCGCACCCTGTTCAGGATTCCGACCCTGCGGGAAGTGGCGGATATTACGCCCTCGATGTGACTCCTTGGATTAAGATCGCAGCGGATATCCATACCAAGGACACTAAGGTCATTCCGCATTGCGAGTGGAACACCCTGAAGAACGGGGATTGGAGAAAACGGAGACTTCTTGCACGAGAACGCGCACACCTGGGTTTTCTTGGCATTAAACTCAACCCGATTCCTGGTACCCCATGATGAGATGAGATCCAAGGTCTGGTTGAGCTCAACGACAAGATCCTCGCGTCTCCTCTCAGTATCCGCCCGGCAACCAGGAGGCTTGCTGCTATAACGCCCATGAACCGTGCTGTCGTCTGCATAGCAATGAATGTTGCCAAGCGACAACATATCATTAATATGCAGAAGAAACAAGGTGGGCGAAATCACAGAACCTTGTGGTACTCCGGCATTTACTGACATGAACTGCGAAGCGTGTCCATCAACTAGGACACGCATTCTACGCTCATGCAGAAAGCCGGAAATCCACTTGCACAGGTTGTCGGGCAGACCGTATGCCGGGAGCTTGGACAGAAGGCCACGGTGCCAGACCCTATCAAACGCCTTGGCTATGTCGAGACTCACAGCCAGAGCCTCGCCATGCCGGTCAATCGCCTCGCCCCAGTGATGCAATACAAACGCTAGAAGATCACCCGTTGATCGGTTATGGCGGAAACCATATTGTCTGTCACTGATCAACGAGTGATCCTCCAGGTAACGAACTAATTGGCTGTTAATTAGTCGCTCCATGACTTTACAGATCACTGAGGTGATGGCGATTGGGCGGTAATTGTTAGGGTCTGACCGATCACCCTTTTTGGGGATCGGCTGCACATTGGCCTCCCTCCACGATTCAGGCACAACACCTGAGAGGTAAGACGATCGGTATAGGCGCGTCAGTGCAGGAGACAACTCCGCTGCACACTTTTTGAGAACAAGCGCCGGGATACAATCCGGACCACTGGCCTTCCGGACGTCGAGAGACTGCAGCTCACGCCGCACATCACAATGCCTGATACGGATATCAGGCATTGTGTGACCGCAACCGGGCAGCGTAGGTGTTAAAGGAGCATTGCAGTCCTCGAGTCTCGAATTAGCCGCGAAGAGGTTTGCCAGTAAATCGGCCTTCTCCTGCGAGCTATGGGCCAGTGTTCCATTACGATATCTCAGCGGTGGCAGCGAAGGGCGACAGAAATTAGATTGGACCGCTTTAGCCAAGCTCCAATAAGCACGACTGCTTGTCGGGTGATCGGCCAAAGCACATCCAATCTTAGAGACGCGCTGGGCATCCGATCTAACATACTCCCTCTTGCAAGCCTTGGCAGCACGGTTGTAGGCTGCTTTGAGCGACTTGAGATTGGGATCCTTCTTAGCGCGACCCCTGATCCAAGCGCGATACGCCGTCTGTTTTCTACCAACAGCATCGGCGCATGCACGATTGAACCAGGAGCGTCCTCGGCCGTTGCCCGCGATCTCAGAGGAAGGAATGTAATATTCCATTCCTAGTCTGATCTCGCAGGCAACAGCGTCGGCACTCGCAGAAGGATCCTTTCCCTCAAAGCAGCGCTGCTGCCAAGGGATGGATGCGAAGTAATCCCGCATACCATCCCAATCTGCCGACGAGTAGTGCCAGACCCTGCGCTTGACCTTCACGGGACGTGGAGGCAAAGCGCGAGGTACTGACGTCCCAACCAGACAGTGATCGGAGGTCCCCAGAGGAGCACCAACCGACACCGTATACCCGGTCGGGTGACTCGTCAACAGAAGGTCCAGCAAAGAGGGCGCATGACTCGCCACATCTGGGATCCTGGTAGGCTGGTTCACCAGCTGTGTCAAGCCATGAGTCAAGGCGAATGCATGAGCAGTTCTGCCAGCATGGTCAGTTCTGGAGGAGCCCAACCACAACTCATGGTGTGCGTTGAAGTCCCCCAGAACTACCAATTCCGCTGTTGGGAACTGCTCCTGCGCGTCGTCTGTCGCCTGGCTAATGTAATCAAATAGCCGAGTTGTCTCAACGTCCCCGTCGTGTGACCTGTAAAGGCACATGTAAACCCGACTCTGAGAGCCGAGGTCGACGTGTACCCACAGGGTGGAGAAGGAGGGGTCCTCCATGCAGCGCAGACGGCGACAGCAGACGTCCGACCGAACATACAGGCATACCCCGGCCCTCGGCCTGAAGCTTTCTTCAAGTGAGTAGCCGGGGTAAAGCAAGTATGTGGTATCGGTCGGACTACAAATCTGCGTCTCCGTCAGGAAGAGAAGAGCAGGCCGGGCCGTCTCAAGATGGTGGTGGACGGCATTAAGGTTCGAATGGAGTCCGCGGATGTTAGCGAACTCCATTGTGAAAGCGGTGGTGGGGTTACGCACCGCTGTAGGTCCTGTTCTCTTTATAGGCACTGTCATGGAGTTATTGGGGGAGGAGGTGAAGAAGCGGTCGAGGGTCTAGTGTCAGAGTAATCAGAAGGCCGCAACAAGCGCCGGTCCACTAAAAGAGCCAAGAGGAGGTGAGCTGATCCGCGGGACGGAAGGGCCCCCGTACCCTCCCGGGATAGGCCGCCGGGACCCCACATCCGGTCACCAACCGGCACGACGGACCCACCCAAGATTATGCGCGGCATGGTGGGGCAGCCTCTCGTGGTGGTTAGCCACGATTGGGCCCCTGTACTGTACCGCGGGCGGCCAGCGGTACAACCGTTTCTACAGGTCTCCCTGGCCGACGGATCAACACGCCTCCAACCGACTGTGAACCGGCTAATACCGGCACGGCCAAACATCGTACCCCAACTCTAGCCCCCCGACGATAACCGGAAATACACTGGCTGATCCCGGAACGCGACACACTTGCGTGTGCCACTATGGCGGGTTTTTCGCCGTGTGTACGGTGGTCGCTATCCGGGCGGATACGAATATCCTACCACCAGCAGTCAAGGATAAGCTAGCAGCGGGATACCACAAGTGCACCGAGCCAAGCTAAAACAAGTGTCAAAACAAGTCCCGCAGTGGGGAGAGTGGGAGAACCGAATGACGCGCGCTGTCGTGATTGGTGCACGTGTTCTACGACGGTGCCGGCGCCGTCAAATGTATGAAGGTCATTTGATGTTATTAATGTGTAACATCTTTACTATCACTATGTGATTTCGTGAAAAGGGACGGAAGTGTGTAACAGGAAGTTGGAGAAGCGCGCGCTTTATTTTGATTTGACAAATGAGGCCGGGGTGCTACAGTTGGCCGTCAGGTGGTATCAACCCATTTTCCGAGAGGATTTTTAAAAGTGGAAACTTTAGGCGCGCTGTGAACTTTATCCTTTGTAACACTTGAGGTCACTAGCGTTTCCAGTATGCTATTAACATACACACAGAGAATGGGCTGAACAATATCCTCACGAAATTGATTATTTTGTAGAAAGAGTCAAAGTGACTGTGCGGCCAATACCTTTTTTTTCGCTCCTGTAAGCAGTGACGCATACGAATCAAAATTCTAGAAAATGACTTTCCGCACGTTCGCTTTATGTCTGTCACATTTATCTGCTCGTATTCACTTAATAGCTGGGTAGAGACGATCAGTCGATTCTCTATGCCCATGGGTATTAACAGATGATGTCACTAATGCGAACTTCAGAAGTCTACATCATGAAAGGTCTAGTCATTTCGTATCAGCGAATAATTAGTTACAATGTTTTGTGTAAAACCTTTTTATTCGCTGAATGTGAATTATGTTTGTAAATTGTATTTTACGGTCGGATTGGTACTGAATTTTATATATGTATTTCCGTACAAAATATTCTAGTCATTTCATTATGAAACACAAATACTTCTTTCATTTACTGTGTATATATGTTTATTATCTAATTGTGACACAAACCTGGCAATATGTGAAGCCATTAATTATTTCTAAGGTGTTTCAACCGTAGTTAATATTATATAGTCTTTTCCTGTTAAATCGTCGCGACTTGATTGTCCTCCATTTTTATAACAAGTAGTCGCAATAGTTAAGCGTGAGCGTGAAATATGGGATGTTAGATTTAAATATGAAATAGATTCTATCAGCAGTCATCATCACTACGGTTGAAATGAAGTAACTACCAAGTAGTATCTAATATTGTGCCGGGATCATAGCAATATATCTCATAAAATATTGTAATTTGTTAATGTAAGGTTTGTGCCAATCCGCCATTTTGAATAGTAGAATGTACTAGAATTGATTTAGTAACAATTATTGTAAAGTGATAACGGTTTAGAAAATGAGTTTCAAATAAAATAATAAAACTTGAGCGTGTTTTTTTACATTAACCTATATCAAATCATAATCGATATTTCCAAATAAACGATATTTTCATCGAATCTATTAAAACTTAAATTTGTGCCTTTATCCTACAAATCTTATATTTTACTAATATAAATGCGAATGTCTGGATGGATGAATGTTTGTTACTCAATCACTCCAAAACTGCTGAACGGATCTGATTGAAAGGCACAGAGATAGATTATTGCCTGGAATAGCACATAGACTACTTTTTATCCCGGAAAAAGGTACGGATCCCGTGGGATAGATTTCCTTTTAGACTTTTGATTTTCATAGAGCAAGTCATCGACATGATTTTTTGCATATATTCGTTTAGGGGCCAGAGATTGACACGGCTACTTTTATCCCGGAAAATGCACGGTTCCTATGATATAGCATAACAATTGTATCCTACAGGAACCGCGTATTTAAAAGGAGTTTAGTTATAGTTAGTTTTAGCACATTTTCCTCAAAAAGGCTTGACCAATTTACACAGTAACGAAGATATTCTCTAGTAAGATTAAAATAAAAACAAAATTAAAAGATGTCATTGTTTATCACGCCGTCAATATCTCCCAGATAAAGATCAAAATTCCACGCGGACGAAATCGCGGCCAACAGCTAGTAAGATATATTTCTTGAAATGGAAAACAAAAGACACCCTTATTTTTTGGTAATGTTATGGACAGTAATTAATAATTAGGTACTGTCTATAACTTATGTATCCATAAATATAATTACTAATTATATTTAATCTAAAAATATATATAATTAGTACGCTACTATTTATTGAAGAATTCCTATTTTCTCTGCCACTTCAAGATATTAGCTCGAGGTATCCATATTTGGAGAGGAGAAAGTGTAACAAAATTACAAAATAAAATTTGTTTGGCTTCGGTCTTACGAGTGGAGAAATGTTGAGTATATGGCTTTGACCTTGAAATCTATACATACATAGCTTTGGCCTGTTAACAAGGCTTCAACTCTCTTATTAATTTGTGGTGGATTTTAACAAACTAACGGCAGACCTCAGAATACAGAAAAAACCAGAAACCGCGCTCAATAAGAATTACATACCCCGCGCTGTGTCCAAAAACAATACGTAACGTCCCGCGCCTGCCCCACCTCCAACCCGCGTAATGTTGCTAGCTCGGAGCTGTTTCCCACTTTTTGGGGTAAACTTATAACACTAAAGAAAGTATATTAATAAAAAAAACATGAACTAATATTTGTAAGTAGGGTAGTAAACTAACGTTGTACACAACTACTTCAAAATACATGACAAACATTCTGAACCGGAGGGATACAATATAAATAAAGTAATTATTATGACTACATCTACCCTAGTTGGAATAGCTGCTTTCCTAAGTCTTTTCAAACCATTTTTTGTGTCATAAAAATATTGCTCTTTAAAATGAATTGAGCAAATTACGCTCCGGCTTGATGGTTTCCAAAACTCATCTAGCCGAGTTCTTTGTATGATTTTCATCCAGACCGAATTTCTCTTTTCATCATTAGGGAAACTAAAATTACAAGGACGATATACAATAGAACTATATATAAAAAATAGTGAATATTCTATAAAAGTATTAAAAAAATAAGTGGGTAAAATTTGCGATCAAAATAAAATGGCAACACTCAAAAAATGGACGCGTCATGTTCTAAGACGATCACAATAAGTAAAAGAAATTCAATAATTAAATAAATATACCTTTGAATGCGCTACTTACAGATGAAATGTGATCCCATCCTGTTTTTTTGTAATCCCAGCAGCATTTTTACATGTACGGACAACACAAGACGGCATTTTTGAATTAAAATTGAAACTTGTACAATACGTCACGACGCGCTTACTGCAAAGGAGTGACTAATCGCAAAATCGTCAAACCACTCTGTTTAAGAGTGGTTTTTGTTGCTTCAGTTTTAAGCGCGCTGGCGGTTTCTGGTTTTTTCTGTATTCTGAGCGGCAGACAAGGCTCCGTGGCTTAGAAACGTTGACTATTCATAAAAAAAAGAATTTAATGAATAAAACAAAAAAAAAGAATTCGATAAAAATTAAAAATCGAAGTCTTTACAAAAGCACATCTCAACTTCGCCAGACGCGTGTTAATTTGTAAATTGTAACCCAAGGCGGGCTATCGCGCCTAACAAAGTTTACGCGCCGGCCGTCGACATAACCTCGTTAGGACGTTCTCAGGCGCACGCACAATTTGCCCCTAATTCGCGTATTGTTTGCCCCCATTACAAGCACACGTCCTATTGGGGTATACAATTTTATTTGTTGATCGTATTTTGTTATTTATTTTGATTGATTCAATTGTTTCGAGATGTTGTTTAAATGTATGTATTATTTATTAAAGGGTACACCATGTTTCGATTTGAGGGCTGAGCGCCTTATGAAGAGTGACTGAAAAATACATGTCTAATCATTGTAAATTTGCCCTTGCTTTAATCGAAAAGGATAACATATGGAAACATGCAAATCTCAGGATTCTACATTAAAAAATTGACGATATGTGATAGACTTCCAAATACGCGTTAGGCCAACTTAGCAGACTAAGGCTTAATTGACCCCTCTCAGTCGCAGAGAAGGCCCATACCGAGTGTAAATTGGTTAGGATGTCATAGCATTTCTTTTAGTAATGGGCACACATGAGCAGTACCTGTTTGAAACAAATTATTAGAACAACCGGTATCACAAAATTTGAGAACATAAAGGAATTCAATCGAGATTAATTTCATACTCCTTATACATTTTTATATCGCAAAAACTCGATAATGCTGCTCAGGAACTACTATGAACTCGAAGGCATTTTAGTAATAAGCTTCAATTTCTGTATGATCATTATAATATGGCGTAGATTTGAATTGTTATAATACTAGCCCTGTATTTGAATTGTTACTTCGGATAATCTTACTAACATCATCGTGCTGGTGGTAGGATATTCATATCCACCCGGATGACGACCAACACAGGGTGTAAAACCCGCCATAGTGGCACACGCAAGTGTGTCGCGTTCCGGGATCAGGCAGTGTACATCCGGTTTTTATCGGGGGTCTAGACTTGGGGTACGTTGTTTGCCCGTTTTGCGGCCTTCCGGGTACTCTAACACTAGACCCTCAACCGCCTCTTCCCCTTCTTGCCCATGGCGTAGTGTGAAGCAGCAGGCCGGCATGATTGTGTTGAGTAGCGGGGGTTAGATCTTCTCTCACTACTCAATACTCTAATTGGACCACACTGCGCTTACCAATAGATGTAGTGCCGTCAGTTTGCCTTTGACTTTCGTAAAAAAGTAAAAAAAACGAAAGTGAAATATAAATGTTGGTAATAAAGTATTTTTTTAATGCAACAGTAAATAAATTCATTATGAAATAAAATGCCCTCCACGGTAATAAAGGTTTTTACAAATACAGTTTAAAATACGTAAGCAATACTTTAGTTCTAAGGGTGATTTTTGTGACATGCTGGCATTAGCCTACATCACGTAGCTAAATCTCTTTATTCTAATAACAACAGCCCTCTACATAACTTCATTTGTCTACTGACAGGTGCAAAAACGTCCTATAATACCCCAATAAAGGGTCCTTTAATCTGAAAATTCGCACTGATTACCTTTTACGGATAATAACGCCTTCAGACAATAAATAGATCAAAGCATTCCAACCTTGTAATAAGTAATAACCCGCTATATCAACCAGCGAAACTCGACCCAAGGGGTAAATATACGCGATCTTATTTCGATGGGGTAAGAACGATACTCAAATGGAATTTTATGGGGTAAAGTGGCGCGGAGTATATTAAATTTGGCGGGGTTACGGGGCTATCGGAAAGGTACACAACTCTTTTAATTTTACAGAAGCTTCAATATTGGAGTGATTTGATTAGGGATGGAGGAGTTTATACAATAGTAAGTTATTTTTCTAAAGTTAAAAGAGAATGTTGTCTGATGGAAAATGTTTTCAATTTAAAGTATCACGCGTTATAAGTTATATTTGCACAACTACTTGGAAACCACCGTGGCGGAGCGGGCGAGTAGCCGGTGAAACGACAGGCCGTGCATTCGATTCCCACACCTAGACAAACGTTTGTGTGACGGATATTTATTTCGGGTCTAGGTGTTGGACCGTAGTCCCTCATAGTTCTTGATACCCACGACACAGATTTTACCAAGTGTGAGGTCAGAACTATGTGTGTTCTAGTTGGGTGTATTATTTATTTTATTTACTTTATTGCATCTCTGTACCACCTAAGGTTCGAATGTAAGAGAATGTTAAGTCCACCTTTACATTTGAATGTATGTATGAAATGTAATACATTTCAGCGTATATTACTGACCTTGCCGATCTTAAACAGATCTATGACATTGGAATAAAACGAAATTTACGGATTCTATCGCGGTTTATTTTACTTTTTCGAAAGCTTTACAGCCTTCATGGTCACGGGGCGGACTGAGTTGTATGTCGTCACGCAAGTATAGTGCAATGTTTCTACCCTCCATATAGTTGTTTTTTTTTATTTATTGTAGTCCGATCTACGCAGAAGGAGCTCACAGTGTCTTGAGGTCTGGCAGCTGGTCTTTTAGGTTCCGATTTGATTAAATATATAATTGGATCGCAGGCTGGTGCTAGCTTCCAACCATCTTCTCTATTGAAATTTGTTTTTTTGATTTCAATAGAGTCGCGTATCATCCTAGGTAGGAATCGGTGTTCTTTGGCACGGATTTGTGGTTTGTCACATGGAAGATAATGAATGGAGCCTTCTTCTGAATGTTCAGCAACAGCAGACTTCGTAGAGCGTCGGTGTTTCACATCAGCTATGTGTTCTTTTACGCGGGCCCCTATATTTATCTTTGTTTGACCGATATAAGAGAGCCCACAATCACAGTCTGTTTAGAAATCAAATAATATCAAATCAAATAATAAGAAACCATTAGATCTATGACAGTCTCCGTAGCGCAGTGATGAGTAGCGAATAACGAGAGGGGTTCGATCCCATACCGAGACAAACGTTATGAGATCCACAAGTATTACAAGGACCGGTGTTCGGAAAAAGGTAATGAGTAGTGAGTAATTACCTACATGTTTTCGGTAAAACGTGTGTTAAAAAAATTTATTCATAAAAAGTACACAGACTTCAATAAAAAGAAAATTATGCGTCACTATAAAATTTGAGGGTTGCCCTTGATTTTTCTGAGATCCCATCATTAGGTCCTGACTTGGTGCCAATGGGACTACCTGGGAAGTATACCCTTGAAAACAAAAAAATGATTTCTCGAAACGGTCCAGGCGTCTTCGAGTAATCGGGGAACATACTTAAAAAAAAAGATTTTGACGAATTGTTCACCTTCTCTTTTTTTGAAGTCGGTTAAAAATACGAGCCAAAATCAACTTTATTTCCATAATATTAACGTTCCAAATACGCTTAAACGCACGTCAATAACGGCGAGTATTGCTAGTTTGGCAAGGCTAAATATGTCCAGTTGGTACTTGAGTTGACAGGTTGATGCCTTGGGTGGTTATTTCAGGTCTGGGAGTTGTTGAAAGTCTCCCACAGTTGATTCCCACACAATACTCGTATCCTAGTGTGGGTACAGGAGTATGTGTGTCTGTTGGTTATTTTGTTAAAGGTAAAAAATATTGGAAAGAGAAATTCGTACGTAGCAGGACAAAGATGTACTTATTGTTTTTATCATCAATGAATTTGCGAAACCATGTTAACCATAATGATTTCGACGGTTGGCGGGATATTTGACTACAGCAGCAGCACGGTGTTTCGAGCCGCCACCCGTTTCAGGGTCGCACCATGAAAAATAAATAAATAACACCCAACAGCCACATACATAGTCCCGACCCCACACTAAGATACGAGTCTTGTGTTGTGGGTATCGGGGACTACGAGAGACTTTCGGTCTCACAACACCCAGACCCCGGACACAAATATCTGTCTGTGACACAAACATTTGTCCCGGTGTGGGAATCGAACCCACGGCCTCTCGTTTCACAGCCGGCTACTCGCCTACTGCGCCACGGAGGCTAAATACTTTTATATATAAAAATATATATAAAAGTATTTATAAAGGTCGCACATCCCCGCTATCAGGGTATACCGTGGTAGAACTCTCCAGAGCCCCAGATCCACAGGGCGGGAGGCGCCAGTCAGTCATCAAACTCAGCGCCTCCTTCTCGTTTGGCAGCGAGCGGGATCGGATCGTTGCCGATTGCGTTCGGCGCTCTCCTTCTGCGACATAACACGTTCGCAGAAGGAGGCCATCGTACTCCACGACCTACGTCTGCCAACCATGGCAGCCATCACGGCAGAGGAAGGTCTCCATTGACAGCTGTTTCGAGAGCGCTGCACTCTTCAATCCAGGCTGGACACTCCTCAAGGGTAACTTTTAAACAACCTGACTAATATTGTGTTCAAAGCTATGTACAGGCGTAATGCCTTTCCTGTAAAATTTATATTTTATTGTATTTGATGTTAAGTACCGCTAATAAAGAAATATAACGTTGAAAACAGCGTTGGTATAAGTAAAACCATATTGTTACTGGTTCTCTCCAACATGCCACAACCCGCCCCCTTTGTCAATGAATGGCACTCACAGCAATCTTTTTGGCCACTGGGTGAGGTGTAGCAATTTAGACTTAACTCCATTGTGCAGACTTTATTTAGACCTGCGCCATTTTTCTTTGATGATATAAAGGATTAAGACCAATTACCATGTATAAGCAGTTTATATTCAGTAACAATGATTAATTCATGCAGGTATTTTGATCCGAATATAACAAAGCAATTCGCCATACACAATACATAGAAATCATACAAATAAGTCCTCACACAACCATTATGCTATCCAACATTCAATGTGACTTCAACAAAGTAGTGAACGATAAAAGTGAAGAGACTAAAAACTTTTGAATTTTTATAGTATAGTCGTAGATGGATAGATGTTTGTTACTCAATCACGCTACAACGGCTGGATGGATCTGGTTGAAATTGGCTCAGAGATAGACTATAGTCTGAAAAAGCACACTGGCTATTTTTATCCCGGAAAAATTTACAGTTCCGGTGGGATAGTTTAGATTATCACAGAACAAGGGATCGACATGATTTTTTGCAGAGTGGCAGTTTAAGGATCAGAAAATGATATAGGCTACTTTTTACTTTTCCGAAAAATGCACGCTTCCTATGTGATAGCAAATATAGAAAGGTGTAAAAGCTTTAGATGCGTCCATGGATTGTATACCTTTTCTTCCAAAAATAAACAACACGCAGGCGGAGCCGCGGGAAACATCTAGTATATCATAGTTCACATTTTACTGAATTATTTTACGTAAACTGTTATCTACGCCTTATTGTAAAGTCTACTACACTCAACCCCAAGCACATTTAATAGACAATAATAAACGAAATCAAACGTGTAATAGTTTTGGCATAACAAAGCGGAGGGTGCTTCAATAGGGGTGATTTACCGACGGACAATCAGATTATTTTCATTTACAAAGATTAATTTTTGATTCGGAATCTTTCTTGGATTGTTTAAGAACCGTGGCGCAGTGAGCGAGTAGCAATGGATCGAGAGGCCACGGGTTCAATCCCAGACCGAGAGAAATACTCCACAAATATTTGGTTAGGGTCTGGGTGTTGTGTGTCCTTCGTAGTTGCTACCAATGACACAGGTTCGACCTAGTTTGGGGTCAAGACTATGTGTGTGACTGTTGGGTGTATTTGTAACGATGTTTTAAGCGACTGCCTCGATGGCGCAGTTGTATTTGCGCATGCGTCACGACTGTGCTGAGGTCCCGGGTTCGATCCCAAGGTCGGGTAAAGTGATTTTGGATTTTTCTACTTAGAAATACTCAGTGTCAGCCCGGAGTCCTCGCCCCCTATCACATTATGGGACTGTAAAGAATTCGGTGAAAAGTGGGTGTACTGGTTACACCTCTGCTTATCCCTTCGGGGACTACAGGCGTGAGTATATATGTATAATGTTTCAAGCGATTAACAATAACTTAAAAAGGTAATAGTAATCATCACTAAACGTGTATCAATTAGGCAAAAGGTCACTTAATCCCTTGACGTCGCTTAACCTTTCCATTACCCCGTTTATAATAATGTCAGTAGTTTTACCCCACGGGTCACTGGTCTGTTGACGACACAGATGCGAAATGCAATGCGAGGTTTAATTAGGTCTGAAATTTAGTCCCGTTTGGCGATGGGCTCGCCCCCTATCACATTATGAGACGGTGATAACCTCGGCGAAATGTACAAGTTACACCTCTGCTTACCCTCTCGGCGATTGCAGGTGTTAGTGAGTGCGTGAGTACGTTATAAAAATCATTCAATTCGTTTCCCGATAACGTAACTTATTGATTTAATTTTTTTATGTCAACTACTCTGTGCGTTCCATTTATGCGAACGGCGCTTCTTTCTTGCCGACTTATTCCTGCATCACCATCTCCGATCTTCTCTCGGTAGGAGACTAGGAGTTGCACGCTATCAATATGCTAAGAATTCTTAGACGCGATTAGGGTATGTCATGCTCGCTTAAGGGTCTGTGCTGACGGTGGCGTTATGTGCCGGGTCGGTCACTTCCCTGTGTCATGGTTGAGGAGGCCGATGGCTGGCACATGCGTCATACTCGTGAACAGGTGCTGTTTCTGTGGACTGGTTTCCCTGGATTGCTCCTTGATTGTTAGTTTAAAACAATTAATAGGTTGTATAGCCTCGTTTACGACTCTCCCTTGTATTAATATGTATAGGTATCGTATTTTTTTTTGTCTCATGTGAATGTGACTTGTTTAAGAATGTATGTATTTTATATGTGAATTATTTTTATATAATGTAATGACGAATTACAAAAGACCTACGGTTGGGTTTCTTGGTGCTTCATCTCGGACCAGTGGGCATTTCTGAAGCACCAGACTTTAACATTATTATGACATGTAAAAAGTGTTCCTAGTGGCCTAATTTACTAAATAAATGATTTGAATCTTTGGACAAATCAACGATATGAAACTAAAGTTAAAGTAATACGTTGATCCGAATGAAGTAAGGTTGTAAGCCAACCCTACGCCAGTATGTTGACGGATGGATAACGAGATAGGTTAGGGTTGTCGCTTAGTCGAAAAAAATATGTTGTACAAAATGTTGGAATAGTAGATTAGTCATGTGCCTCGTTGTCGCAACTATAATTGCATATGTATTACAATGCCTATGTTAGAGTGTCGTCTGATTTTCCATTTCATACGGAGCTAATTCACACTTCTCACTTGTAATCTAATGTAACTTTATCTGTTGTTTATAAAAAAATATTATTAAAACTGCCGTGCAAATAACAAAAAGGCATTCCTAATGTATAATCATTTATTTAACAATTGTCTTACTGTAAAAACATTTTAGTTGGCATTTTAAATAAGTTTTTTTACAAATAAAGCTGCCAGCCCTATACCAAGGGTGTGCCGGTGTCGTGTTACACATCCCCGCAATGGCATTGTGTAAGTAACTCTTCATCCATATTAACTACACTTAAAACATACATAGATATCTTGACTATATTTAAGTTCTTTCAATCGTTCATTCTCAGTGATCCGTTCGTTCGAATATTGTCTGTGTTTCGAATATTGTTTTCCGGTTAATTTTATTCGTTCGATAATTTGGATAGTCGGCCGTCGCTTGTCGATCGTTGCGGTCCGTGATTTGCAAAACATGTAATTGGTCGGATGGACGATTGAAAGAGTCATTACAACCGTCAATTCTTCTACCCCATTCGGATTACACAGTTGAATTGAACTGAATTGAAATTGAAGATAAACACATATTTATTGTTTCACCAAGGCTTTTCGCATTACACACTCATAATATGTATGTGGTTTTAATCTTTATAGATGTCGAATTTATTAAATAAAAAATCACTGCAAGAAAGATGTCGGTTTTTGGTGTCGTTTTTCATTGTTATACTTTTTGGATCTAGCACCCCAGCCCGCAAACAAATGATCACGTGCGATAAGGAATTCCGTTCCAATATACTAGGTTAAGTAAGGTAAAGTACCAACATTAAGTAAAGAAAGGAATTTTGCTAGTTTAGGCAAGGTAGAAATCCGATAAAATAATCTTATAAAATCAATTTGTCTTTTTTTACTGCCTGGATAGACAGACGAGCAGACGGGCCACCTAATGGTAAGTAGACACCGCCGCCTCTAGACTTCTGGAATGCCTGGTCACAACAAGAAAGAAGAAGAAGCTAATAATAAATTTTAACGAATTTTAGCAGTAGATTTGCTTTTATATAAGCATAACCGAAAGCTCTCATTAGAATAGTCTCTTTATCCATTACTCTGATCTAATGGGTTTCTGAGACATCAAAATCCTTTGAAATTAATATCGAATTCTTACTTTTTCTAAGAGTAATTTATTCCATATAGACTTTATTAATATTATCATAACACCGAAACTCAGAAGAGTCGTGAATAATCACATTTAATGTAGTTAAAAATATAACAACTCAATATTAGCGAGCAAAAGAAATAATTTAATTCCATAATACCAAACGTCAATTAATTACATTTTATTTTCTTAACAACTCGACAACTCCCGCCATTTTGTCGTCAGTGTCCGCTTAGTGTCAATTATCTAGTGATTATCCTACTAGACGCTAGATGGCGTGCATCGGGTTTCTGCCCTATGGGACTTGTTAGCAAATATCCAACGTTAATTGACCCTTTATTTCAAATATTACTAAGGCGATACAAGGTCTTGTATAATGGAGGTTTGTGACACTAATGAAAGATTATATTGTCTGTTATAAGTTGAGCTGTTATGTCAGCTATTTTATACGTAATGAGATTCCTTATTTAGTGGCTTTTTGCAAAATATAAATCCAGTATAAATTAAGCTCTTATTTGAACTATATTGTCAGTAATGAACGGAGTTGAAATTTTCTGTATAATATTATATAAAATTGAACTTTTTGTTCGGAGATTTAAGTTTGATAATATATTGATAGGGAACTGTTGCGTTAGTTATCAGTTTATCTAGAGATAGTAAAATATTGATTTAGTATTAAATAGTAGTCCTTAAATACTAAAACGTACTGAAAGTATTAAATGCGTAAAAGATACGACATCCAATATTCACACACATAGTCCTGAGTCCTGACCCCACACTAAGTTATGGAGTCGCGTGTTGTGGGTAACTATGAGGAACTTTTTCACTTTTCCACCTTGGAACTTTTCCACCCACACACTCAAATATCTGTGGATCCCACAAACATTTGTGTTGGCGGGGAGCGAACCGACGGTTCTTCATCATAGCCGGCTACTCATCAACTGCACCACGGAGGCTGTCAAAAGAATTCTCGGGTTTGGAATTTTTGTTTTTTTTTTCTATGACGTGAATTATGGAGAATTCCACGGTTACTCCTGCCTGTCGTACCAGGCAACTAATTGGGGCCATCGGGGGTCGCGGGTGCGCAGCGGGGGCTACAGCCCGTATCGGTGCACTCCCAAATTCGGTGCATCGTGCAATCCCGAGATGAACGGCAGCTCGGGTGGCAAGGCCTCGTCTCTGTCGTTGACGCCGAAGGCGCCCTTCAGTGCGCGGCGGCTCACAAGCCCCCCTCATGGAGATGGTTGCTACGCAGCACCGCGCTGGGGCCTAGAAATAACTTAGGATACCCCGGCATCGCTCCGTAGGTGCCGAAGACGGCCACCGCGGGGTTTTGGCTGGTAGTGTCGGGTGGGGTGTAGATAGGGGGTAGGGACTAGGCCCAGCGGCTGCCAACCTCCGGGTGAGGGGGATACTGGGTCGTAAGACCGGCTAGTCCAGCATAACCGTTTTATTTTCATTCAACTTCCCCCCGGAGCGGGCGGCAGTGATAAAACGCTTTCCCCACGATAACAACAAAAAAAGGGTTATATTTTTGCCGCACATATCGATAAAATGACTATTGTTATATTATTATTGCTAAATATGACTTCATTACGATACTTTCTGTCTTACGTATATTGCAAATTGTATGTGGAACTTCTATGCCTATTGATGTGTATCCTTTACTAAAAAAGGAATCCACAAAACGAGTCAACTTACGTTTTTATTTTTCTTGACAAACGTTTTAATAACAATTAAATACTATAAAAGGCACTGCATTTAGTCGTCCGAGACCTCAGCTTCAATCGCTGTTATTGGCTTTGAAATCGTCAAGGTCATTAGCGTAGGGTACAGCCTTAACAGGTTGTGTCATGTTTTAAAAGACTGTAATTAATAGATCATTTCGCTTTTGAATTCTCATCTGTTGAAGACTCATCTTCCGGTTCTTTTAAATGATGCTTTCATATCCGTATTGATTCACAACTTATTCGAAGTATATTATGTAGAGTCATAATGTATGAATAATATCCTATATAGATTAATCAATAACATGATGTGTGGAAAGTGGTATGTAGCGATTGCAGTTTCAAGGGGGAATTATAGGTCATGTACATACATATGTATTTATGTACATGACCTATAATTAGGTAGGCAGAGGTGTACTCGACATAAAGTTAAGTAACCAGTACACCCACTTTTCTCCGAATTCCGGTCCCATAATGTGATAGGGGGCGAGCCTGTCGCTATACCTGGGACAGATTCCAGACTCCAGGCTGATACTGAGAATTTCTAGATATAAATCCTAATATCCCTTTACCCGACCCGGGGATCGAACCCGAGACCTCAGCACAGCTGTCGTAACGGATGCGATTACAACTGCGCCACCGAGGCAGTCATATAGGAATTATAGGTCATGTGTGTTTTTTATTGGCCCGTTTTCGTCCAAAAACAGTCCATGGTCAAATTTGAGCATCATGATCATAGATAGAATTACAATAATTATGATCAATACGCATGTAAAATGACAAGCTGTTTACAATAGTAATACATACACTGACATTATACAGAGATCAACTTGAGTATTGCTAACGTATCTGAAATTGTATTTGTAAATCCTTTTTTTACCCCGAAATCAAGTTTGTTTTATTATTGACGGATTTTTGTTACTGTAGGATCTAAAAAGGCCTTATGACTTCAATATATGTGTGTCATCGTTGTTTGTTTTACGATGGTAACTTTATTTACTTATAATTACTTATAGGAGAAAATTACCTGTTTAGAAAATTACTGAACTTGATTCAGTAGCCCATTGTTAACAAACTGCTTTCAGGGTGTGTATATTATGTAACATGTTGTATATTCAAAAATATATCTGTTATGAATGTAAAATAAACAACCGAATGCATTTGTTTGTCTTAACAGGTGTAACGTAAAATTATTGATCACAGTGTGCAAACTTGACCAGTCGTTTTGAAAGAGTAATTTATTATACAAAAATATATATTCAATTTTAAACATCAAGGAACTGGTGATACGAGTAATAAATTATAATATATTTCAATCAAGTGGTTTGCGGTAGTTTAAGGTTGTAACCCATTGACACATCGCCTTCGTAACGTTAGAGGTGACTACCGTGAGCGTGGGAGTACTTCCTACGTCATGAGCCACATACTGCATTCGACAACACACTGAATTGATAAACAATGATAACAAAGATAAGATACAAGGGCCGCCATTTTACTGTGCTTCAAAAACCAGTACTCAACATAGCGTGTAATTGTGATGTGTTTTACATAAACAAGGTAAATATAAAAATGAAAATGATTATAAAAAATATATTTTATAAGTGTATTTAAATGCAACTTATTTAAGAATCAATTATTAATTGAAAAATAAATTTTGGGTGGAGGTATCAAAGTGCATTTTAACGTCTTCAAATAAGGTGTGTTTTCAATTGTACTTTGCGATTTTTTTAAATTAGTCATAAGTGAAACTGGTACGATTATTCCATAGTAGTGATTTATAGTTGATTCTAAATATGTATGTTTAAAATTGTTTTTACTCAGGCCGAAATGTTAAGTAAGTATGTAAGTTTAGAAACTAGGTATTTTTTTAAATTTTGACATTGTTCTACGTGGATAGTCAACTGCAGTGCAATATAGTAGGTATCAGAGCCTATAAAACATAGTACAAAGCATCAAGGATTCTACTAATTTATCAATCGAATAAAGGTGTGGTTGCAAAATGAATTGTATGTTATGTTCAGCGATAACATGACGGTTGAATAATATTTACTGTCAATTACTCTTATCGAACCAAAAATATATTCCATTTCCTAAATTAACTGATGGTAAGAGCTAACTATTTAAAACTTAAATTATTATACTGCTTGATTTTTCGTATTGTAAAACATGTTTTTGATAGTAAGACTACGTGTATTAATAAGACCCCTGAGGCCTGACTACCGTTTCGGGGATTACAGTCGTGAGTGGCATGTATGAAAACTACCCAGTTTTTGCATTCCCGTTATCAAAAAATCAAATATTTATTTAATCCATGAAATACACTATTTAGATTCAGACAGTTTTTTTCTTTGTCGCCGGTTCGTATATTGCTATTATGGGCTTCGAACCTATTACCGACCAGATTACTTTATATAAATTTTTCCAGTAAATAAGAAACTACAAATGCAACATGACTTGGTGAATGAAAACAAATCCCATTCCACAAAATAAGGACATCTAAATCTGTGTTATTTTTGTTCCAATATACTTTTGTATAATCTTATCGCATTGATAACGTTTCATAGTATTTTACTCATCGTTGTACTTTTTAGAAATATGTGGCGAGCCGCGTCCTTTGTTGTGACTATTTTGGTGGTCGGAATCAGCTGCGAAGATAGTAAGTGACCTTATTTTTTAAAACGAAGTGGTATGTTATTAAAATTCATGTTTGTATTAGTATTTTTCAACAGAAATTTGCTCCATCGTCTGAGTCGCTTTCTAGGATAAACATTTTTTTTTAATAAAACAGCTTATATTACTTGGGCATAATTAAACAAATTGGCGATTTCAGGTATTACCACTACAAATAAAAAACAGCACATACAACATATTTTCTTTGGCTTTTCCAATGGAAATAAAGGTGTTAAACTCACTTTTTTGGGTTATTTTTCTTCAATAGAATAGCTTGATCACATGTTCTATTTTCAGCCACCACAGTAGCGCCGTTGAACAGCGTTGCCACAGAGTCGGGAATTTGTAGAAAATGTATTTGTAAGGACGATAAAGTCGATTGTTTTGACCAGACTATAACTAAATTCTTCAGCTTAGATGAGTGGACTGGTGAGTTACAATTATCTTATAGAATTGTAGATTTTTGCCATTAAGTAGTACACATACTGATCTAGCTAAATAAAGCATTAGCATAACCAACAAATTCATGGGCCTTTTACACATACAAAAGGTGATTTAAACAACAAATAGAAATATTGCGTTTCGAGATCTATTAAACAGTCATTCAAATAGAATTAAAACCTATCATTTTTTTTTTTGGTGAAAACCAATTCCAATACAAATCCTACTTTAAATATTGTGAATGAATAAAAAAACGTACGTATTGATTTTTAATTACAAATATAGAAAGTACCAAAAATAATATCGCACGCTTCCCCACTTCCTGTTACACACTTCTGTCCCTTTTCACGAAATCACTCCTAGAACTCGATAATAAAGATGTTACACATCAAAAAGTTTGTAAATTTTGTTGTATAAAATCATCAAGGTAATTGGGATGGATAAAACTTTACAAGCAAATCTGTTTATTTAAATGAGATGGCAGCAGGATGGCAGCAGGCCGGCATGATTGTGTTGAGTAGCGGGGGATAGACTGTCTCTCGCTACTTGATACTCTATCTGGACGGCACTGCGCTTACCATCAGGCGCAGTGTGGTCACTTTGCCGCGCCAGAATAAAAGAAAAAAAAAAGATTTACATGGCTATTCAGCATAACATTACACTCCTAATAAAACATTATAACTATGCCATGTTTTACCATAAATAAAACTTATCTTACAGAACTCGCAGATTTCAAGCCAAAACACGTAGATCTAAGTGAGAATTCATTCACAAACGTAACCGTGATAGGAGATCTGCCGATAGAAGTACTGAATCTATCGAGATGCGGTATTGATTCGATAGAGAAGGCCAGTTTCAGGGACCTGCAAGAGATGAGGGTCTTAGACCTCAGTCATAATGAGCTCACATCGGCAAAGTTGAGTCCACATGCTTTTGAGGTAAGGTTCTGTATAAATGCTTTTTTGTTGGGTCCTAGAACGACCCTTACAATGAAAAATATTCAGCATTGGCATTATGTGACTATTAAATTTTTTATTCATGGATGTAGATCTCTAACATTTTTAGAACTAGTTTTTTGCTCCGTTATTAAAATTATGACTACATGGACAAAAATAATAATTTAAATAATCACTAAGAATTTATTGGTTTCTCCTATGCTCTAGACTATAGCTATTACCACTTTGTCTATTTCTGCTGCCAAGCAGAAGGATACGAGTACTGTTGTGTCAAGTTTGCAAGACATTGAAACTAAGGGCATTAAGATATTTGCCATAGTTAGTACTTTAATTATAGTCGTGGTCCTTTATAACTGACCCCTGGCCTACTCGCATTTAGGTATAAAGATACCATACTTATATAAAAATGTCTCCAATATAATTTGTTTTCACAGGGTCGTTTCTCCCCCGAAGAATACGAACCACTCAGTGCCATGAAAGTTCTAAACCTTGCCTACAACGACCTGCACTCCCTAAACCAGGATCTATTCGAGCATCTTCCAGAGCTCGAAGAGTTGGACCTCAGTGGAAACCCTCTCACAACTCTTGACCACGTTACACTTATTGCTATCTCCAGTTTACCTTTAATGAAGGTAAGTGACATCTAACGGTGAAATAGAAAATAAAACTGTTTGAATTTAGCTGCGCTATTTGATGATAGATGGCGTTTTATAGTATAAATAAGGATGTGAGAGGAAATTGGAAGCTGGCCACAGAGGAAGAAATCTAAAAGATGGCGTAGTATCTCCATACACCACTTTAAAGACGCTCTACAGGAATCTACAGACATCCCTATTGTCAAGGAATTAAGGCTTTCCATCTGCCATGTTGGCTCTGACTAATCTTAAAATACCTATAGAGAACCAGAAAAAATATATGTGACATTCGGTATGCTTAATATTTTACTGTTTGTAGGTCCTCCGCATGCGTTCCTGCCAGCTCACAGAAATTTCTGAGAAGTTTTTGCACACGCCGCGATTCCTGGAACGCTTAGACCTTAGCGACAACCTTCTCACAGCAGTACCCCAGGAGTTGGAGGAGACTAAGAACCTCATCTATCTGAACTTAAATCAAAACCCCATTGTGGAAATCGACATGCAGTCTGAGGATTATCCGTGAGTAGAAATAAAAATTTAATAAAAACTTGTAAATTGATTTCAGAGACTGCACTGCTAGCGCCGACTTTCTATTTTTCTACATCAGATTAGCAAAATATTAAACTAAACCAAAATTTATTTATTGACCTCAAGAAAAATAACAAGTCCGCATATAGTCTGTATCTTGTAATATAAAGAATTATTGATTTCCACGGTTCCCTGAGGCTATTTTCAGAATGTTTGATTTATCCAACTAAAACAATGAATCCAGGATTTAATTCAATTTTTATTGAAAATTATACTACCTTTGCAGTTTAAACTATAAGAATTTCTACGACTCGCTATCAGAATTTCTATGAAGTATAAACAATTTTTCTGTAATAATGGAAATCGGACAAGGTTTTGCCAAGTATTTAAATCCCAAAACACTGCTTAACTATACACGCATATATCAACTCTATTCTATGTTTTGTATTAAGACCACATACTTTGCAGATTTTAGTAAAAAAACTGACACAATAATATATCTAAAAGTTTACTCGGGCTCGAATTGTGATTCAATTTGAACTAATATTTTCCAGCGGTTTCCCCCGCCTGCGCAAACTCCAAGAGCTTCACATGTGTAACATGAAGTCTTTGCGTCGCATCGGCGCAGGTGCGTTAGCTGGTCTCGAGACCCTGACCAAGCTGCATCTCAGCTTCAACCCCTCGTTGGAGTACATAGACCCTAAAGCCCTGGCGAGAGCTGATGACATCGGCGAGACCTACGACTGGCCGCTTATTAAAGAGGTAAAGTCTTTACGATTCCTTCACCAGTATCAATTCCTTTACATCACACTTGACAGCCTCCGTGGCGCAGCGGGCGAGTAGCCGGCTGTGAAACCGTGGGTTCAATTCCCGCACGGAGACAAGTGTTTGTGTGACAGACAGATATTTGTTTCGGGTCTGGGTGTTGTTGATACGTGTTGTACCTAGTGAGGGATCAGAACTGTGTCGCTGTTGGGTATATTTCTATGTTTCGGAGGCATTGAGTAATTAAAGGAACAATAAATATAGTCGTTACATAATAAACGCCCTCAAAGTAGTTGTTTAGAATGTGCTTTTAAATCGATTACACTTATTAAATTTATAAATCGGTAATTTGCTTCTTTTTTTTAATGCCTTTTAAGGCAGACGAGCAGACGGGCCACCTGGTGGTAAGTAGTCACCGCCGCCCATAGACTTCTGCAATGCCAAGGCACAGCAAAGCCGCTGCCTACCGTTAGAGTCTGTCTGTGCGTTATTCCTGTGCCATGCTATATAGTTTAATATTTACAGCTCTACCTCCAATCAAACAACCTGACAGAAGTGGACGCGAGGATGCTCTCCCGCTGGGATCTTCTGGAGAAAGTAGACGTGTCAGACAATCCGTTCCTTTGTGACTGTTCCACGCAGTGGATGGTGGATATGCTGGTGCCATTGGTGGATGAGAAGGGAGCTAACTCGTCTTTGATGATGTGAGTTGTCTTTGGGAACAGGAGTTGAATTTCAAGCCAGTAGCATCGTCGGGAAACAATGACGATGTTTATCTTTTTGAAAACTAGCTTCGTTAAATAGTTGTTAAAATTTGAAGAAAATTATTCCGCCAGATGTTTTCCCAATTATTCCCCGTTATGGCGATAGGCTCGCCCCCTATCACATAATGTGACCGAAATTCGGTGAAAAGTGGGTATACTGGTTACACCTCTGCCTACCCCTTCAGGGATTACAGGCGTGAGTGTATATGTTAAATAATAAAATGTTATTCAAATAAGCTACTCGTCCCTAGATGGCGTTGTTACAATGACATCTTGGTTTCACAGATGCCAAGAACCGATAGAGATGCGCGGCTATACGATGAAACATCTCCACGACATTCACCGCCACATGCGTTGCGTGGACAAATACGGCCACCGGCCTGAGAAGGACGGCGCTATATTACTTGGTACTCTTATAGGTGAGACACTTGCCATCATTCGTATTTGGTCGGTTTATATTTTCATTCGTTATTAACCATACACCTAGATAATGGACTGAGCGCTCTCTATCTAGCTATTAAGGGTACGGAACGGTAGGCAGCGGCTTTACTGTGCTGTGGCATTGCATAAGTCTATGGGCGGCGGTGACTACTTACCATCAGGTGGCCCGTCTGCTCGTCTACCTATCGAGGCACTAAAAAAAATATTAAGTGAATACGGACAGAAAATGTGAGAGAGATAAAGCGAACGTGCGGGTAGCAGTTGTCTTTTTCCAGATTTTTTTATTGGTCTACGTCACAGACTTGCGGGAACGAAAATAAATAGGTATCGGCCGCACACTCGCTTTGTGTCTACTACAAAGTGGTCAATTTTGGATATTGCACAGTCCATTCTCTGTATCTATGTTGTTAACTAAACTAGTGTCGGTATAACAAGCGCCCTGGGCGGAATTGCCATGGCATCTATCCGCTGCGCAAAACCACGTGAAAAGGAAAGAATAAAATACAGTATCTAGTGTTCGCGTCGCTTTAGCCATTTCGTGATTTAGGAAATAGATACTTTTCTGTGAATTGTTCGCTGCTAAGTATCCGACACGTCACAGAATGCATCTTGAATGAGCGGAAAGATATCAACAGCGCACTCCGGTGCCCCTAATTTCTGCCGTCCTGGGCAACAAACCCTGCACACATAGTGTTTATGGCTTTGTAGTCACAGACGCTCTCATATGAGTCATCACGTCAAGTGGACCCCTCATTTAACACTTGGTCCTGGATTTTGAATATAATTATTTTATTGTGAAGTAGTCACTGCCAATAATTAAACCCTGTACCGACAGCAGTCTCCGCTCAGTGATTAATATATATCGTTTAAACTAATTAATTGCGAGCAGTGAAATTTTCTTTTTAAATATTTAACTTCAATATATGATGCATTTAACCAAAGAACAAAATATAATATTTGAGAGAGAAATCATTAAAATTCCCATTTGTTAACTTAAAAGTTAGTTTGATGAATATTAAAATCCTGAAAATTTCATTAAGATATCTCTAACGGTTTGGATGAAATCAGTATTTTAATGCAAACTTCTCAAAATGTTCGTTGTAGAAAATATGATATATTTTTTTAAACTTTTTCAGGGTTTATTTATTGGCAGTGACTACTTCATAATAAAATAATTATAATTCCAGGACCAAGTGGTAAATGAGAGGTCCACTTGGTCGTGATCTTACTCATGTAACAGAATGGGCCAATAACAAAGCTTATCAAGATGTCCGGCATCTTCTATAAAATGTCTACTTATATTCAAACTAGACTGCCTCGGTGGCGCAGTTGTAATTGCGCATGTGTTACGACTGCTGTGCTGAGGTCTCGGGTTCAATCCCTGGGTCGGGTAAAGAGATATTGGGTTTTTTATCTAGAAATTCTCAGTATTAGCCCGGAGTCTGAAATCTGTGCCCGGTATGGCGATAGGCCGTCATCCCCTATCACATTATAGGACGAAAAGTGGGTGGTTCCACCTCTGCTTACCCCTGCGGGGATCATTGGCGTGAGTGTATATGTATATATGTATATTCAATCAATTACAAATACACGTGACATTCTTATCACTTATGGATATTCTTATAGATTTTTTTATATTCCAGGAGTATTACTCGCTGTACCCATCATGTTGTCCCTGGTGCTGCTATGGCGCCGAGGGTACTGCGGCTGGCTGGGACTCCGAGGACCCTCGGAGGCTTCCAGAGCGTTCTATAAGCGTGCTCCCGCCGACGACAATTACTTCTAATTTGTCTAGTTTTAATAAATATTATTTTTAGTAACTGTTTTTTATGTTCTCAAGCCATTATAGCGTGTCATAGGTATAACGCACACCGTCTGACTCCCCAATTGAAACATAAAGTTAGAATCGTAATAGATACACTGACATTATACAGAGATCTACTTGAGATTGCTTACGTATTTGAAACTGTATTTGTAAAACCTTTAATTTCTCTCGATAAACTATATCGATTTGATTGATTTGATTTAAAAACAGATTATGTTACTGTTGCATTTAGATCTTATAACCTGGATTTATGTTACAATTTAATTTATTTTTCAAAGGGTCACTCACGTATTCACATAATTCTGATTAATAAAAAATATATTATTTCGTTAGCTCATTTGTAATCTGCAAACAATGAAACGGTGAAAATAAAAAATATCTAGGAAAGCGACTCTGCTTAAAATATGATAATACTTAAATTCCGAACACTAAAAGAGAACTAAAAGACGCCATTAAAGCCTAAAAACATAGGCAGCATGGCGACTACCGTTAGAAGTGAGTAGTTACAACTTTGGAATTACTGTGTAATTTGTGTTTTTTGTAACAGCGTTCATAAAGTAGTTATTTTTTTTATATATTGCTTAGTCAATAATTATAGAACTTCATAGGCGAGCTTATGTTAAAAACGAGTTCAGTGCTTTTTCCCCATCTCTAAAGTGCCCAAAGTGCCTAAAGAAGTTTTTGCTTCAAAAATTGGCAACCGGTTTGTAAGGACACCCCGAAATTGATTTTTAAACATTAGATCTCAACGCTCAAGAAGTAAGAATACAATATATTTTACAAACACGATAATTAAATATCTTACATACCTTACTCGAATGCTTAAACAATCCTAGATCACTTTCAGCACCACTACTTGTGGCATACCCGCACCGTCTCCCGTAGCAAGTTCCTTTAAGTTAACCTGCGTGAAGCACTGGACTAGTTAAGCTCTGACTGTACTATAAACTTGTCAAATAAAATGCTATTCAACTGATTGGTAAACTGCCCTGTTGAATGCGGAGGCGTCCTTTATTCCACATTTGACACACTACTCAGTTCGGAATTATTGATGTACCCGCCGTTACTTTCTAAAATACTTTTGAAATACCCTCGATATGTCTAATAAACAGCAGCGATAGCCTAGTTGGTTGTGGTACGGACTGCATACACCTCTGACTTTTCTAAAGTTATGTGTGTATTAAAATGTTAATTATCGCTTGCTTTAACGGTGAAGGAAAACATCGTGAGGAAACCTGCATATCTGAGAATTTTTCGAAGGTATGAGAAGTCTGCCAACCCGCATTAGGCCAGCGTGGTAGATTAAGGCCTAACCCCTCTCATTAGTAGAGGAGGCCCGTGGCCAGCAGTGGGACAATGTTTAATACAGGGCTAGTATTATTATGTCTAATAAAAGGGAACTACCCTAACACTTATGACAATAATCCTAACATGTTAGTCGATCACATGTTAAATAATTGCTTACCATGGGTTTCGTATAGTAGCGCCACTATTTACATATCGTATTCTATGCTGCACTTTAGAGACATACATTGGTTGCTAGTATTTTTATTTTTAGTATTAATGAAATCGCAAAAACAAATGGTATAAACAGCGATCTATATGTACTACGTACTAGATGCGGCGACCAGAACAAACATTATGTTCCACCGAGTTGAGGTGTATACACGAATGCACACCAGTTAATTTTAGTTATTTGTAGCGACATCCCCGAACAAATCTGCCTTAAATTGATTTACAGTGAAACTGTTAATAGTATATAAGGTAAATAACATAATTTCATAACGTTTAGAACGTAATATCAATAACTATTAATTAATTTCAATTCTGAATACGGGAAGTCTATATTTCACAACAAAATTCATTGTATAGTTTGTCCCGTTTTAGCGCGCGGTAAGTCCCGTTCGAGAGACAGTGACGGGAGTTATAACTTCCAAATAGTTCTTAGTAAAATGATAGAGGGCGTTAGTGGGCGGACAAGGTTTTCGGAATGATTGATTGATTGATTGATTGACGTGAATGATTAGTTCATTTGAATAGCTTTTAAATAAATAATAAAATATAATAATGGTGCTGTATTAAACATTGTACTACTGCTGGGCACGGGCCTCCTCTACTAATGAGAGGGGTTAGGTTAGGTTAGGCCTTTGTCCACCACGCTTGCCTAATGCGGGTTGGTAGACTTCAGATTGTACCTATAAATTAGTATGAGAATTCTCAGGTATGCAGGTTTCTTCACGATGTTTTCCTTCACCGTTAAAGCAAGCGATAATTAACAATGAATACACACGTGACTAAAAAAAATCAGAGGCTATCGCTGCTTTGCGCTTTAAACAATGTGTCAAATATTATAAGTACATATACATACATAAACACTCACGCCTGTAATCCCCGAAGGGGTAGGCAGAGGCGTAACCAGTACACTTTTGGCCGAATTTCGGTCCCATAATGTAAGTCATAAGGAGCCAGCCTATCGCCACACCGGACAAAGATTCCAGACCTCAGCAGAGCAGTCGTAACGCATACGCAATTACAACTGCAACACCGAGGCAGTCTTGGGTCTTTAAGATTTTAATAGAAAATATATTAAACAACAGTTTTCTTCTCTTCGCCGCATTTATTTCGGTCCCATAATGTGATAGGGGGGAGCCTATCGCCATACCGGGCAAAATTCCAGACTCCGGGCTGACACTGAGTATTTCTAAATAGAAAGACCCAATATCACTTTACCCGACCTGGGGATCGAACCTGAGACCTCAGCACAGCAGTCACTGCGTCACCGAGGCAATATTGTAAGTTTTACGTAGATTTTTGCCTTGCCTTGATGTCATATACCTCTAAGGTAAAGATGGTTAAATACTCGTTTATTTACTTTTGATCATCCATTTACTTATAAGTGTCGTCATGTGAACCAACATCACGCTACATACATAAATACAACATGGTCTTGGCAGACTAGAATAAACATCTAACAAAATACTAAATGCACAAAATGGAAATAATTTTATGTGTAATATGGTCATTCATTCACATGATTAACCCCACCAAGATATAGCCCCGAAAAACTGCAACCGATATCACCTGATAAGAAAGATAAGGCAAAGATTAGAGTATTGAAGAAGGGACGCAGCATGTAATACATTTTATAGTTAATGCCTGCAGTTTCACTTACGATATAAAACATCCCTGCAATAAACAATTAAACCTAACATTATGATATAAAGTTAATTTCCTACAAGCCCGAATCGAACCTGCTAATGAGACATACATATTGCTACATATTGAAAGGTAGTAAAAGCCATAAACCCTACATTACAGGACGAGCAAAACTAAAATTTAAAAAAAAATGGCTATTACTTTTTTGTTCTTATAGGTATATTGGTCATATTAAGTGAGATTTGTTATTTTTTTATGTCCTTTGCAATGGAAAACCTTATTTTATTGTCAGTCTCTTAGTTTAGTTAGCGTGGATTTACGACCATTAAAAAAAATAATTATACACCCCATAATTATTGTAATGAGTCGTAACTAGATGTAAGTCGTTGTTATTGAGTTAAAAACCACTAAGATAAAATAAAGAAAGTCGTAAAGGTAGTTTCAAATATGCGGCCTCTAAGATATGGAATAACCTTCCTCCACCGCTACGCAAAAACATATATATATATATTTTTTTATATCATAGTCCGACAAACGAGCCAGTGGGTCACCTGATGTTAAGTGATATCCACCGCCCATGAACATCCACAATACCGAAAGTATCATGTATGCGCTGTCGGCCTTAAAGGACAGGAATAGGGATTAGGGAAGGGAAGGGGGAATCTGGGCCTCCGGATATCTCACTTACCATACGAAACGCGACAGTGAACTGTCACTTTACGTTGGTTTTCTGTGAGACAGTGGTACTACCCCGGTCGAGCCGGCCCATTCATGCTGTAGACAAATATGTTTACAGCGTGGCTCTACCACTTTTATATCTCAGGTAACTGTAAAAAAGAATATTAAAAGAGTACTTTTAAATGCTCAGAAGCTACTATAACAGAACCAGCAACTACGTGCGCTAAATGTAGTGATTGTTCTCATGTGTGGTGTTATGTCTGGGAAAAAAAATCTTATAAATTATATTATTGGGTGTATTTATTGATAGTCAAATATTAAATTCATTATTTCATTATTATATCTTCCATCGTGATCATCTTGTGGATCATCTGGTACACCCGGTATCCAAGATGATAAAAAATGGTGGTAGGATATTCATATCGGCCGTACACAGAGTGTAAAACCCGACATAGTTGCACACGCAAGTGTGTCGCGTTCCGGGAGTAGCTAGTGTACATCCGGTTTTTGTCGGTGGTCTAGAGTTCGGGTACGATGTTTGGCCGTTTTGCGACCTTCTGAGTACTCAGACACTAGACCCTCGACCACTTCTTTACCTTCTTGCCCTTGGCGTAGTGTGAAGAAGCAGGCTGGCATGATTGTGTTAAGTAGCGCGGGATAGTTTGTTTCTCGCTACTTGATACTGTAACTGGACGGCACTGCGCTCACCATCAGGTGCAGTATGGTCAATTTGCTGTGCTAGGATAAAAAAAAATTATGATGATGAGATGCTTAGAAGAATCATAAGTTATTTTTTTATTGCCTCGATAGGCAGATGAGCAGACGGGCCACCTGATGGTAAGAAGTCACCGCCGCCTGGCATTGTAGACTTCTACAATGCCAGGGTACAGGAAAGCCGCTGCCTACAGTTATTGTTATTCTACGGTTATTACAATGTCGCATCTACTTCAATGTAGAATCCATGCCACAATTTATCGCGTAAATAAATATTTATCGTTCAACGTCAAATATCTTGCTAACAATATCAGTATTCGATTATTGGAGAGACTTTAAGAAGCGTTTTGGAGATGTGTAAGATATAATTTTGGACAGTTTGATGATTGTGAAACTAAAATACAAAAACCTTGCATACGATTTTAATTCAGCCAATTTACTGTGTAGGACTGATTACGTTATAAAATTTAAAATAAAAACCTAACTAAATAAACCCTTGAAGTGATTTTAGCGAGCAAAAATATATCAGCGAATTCTATAGATTCGTATAAGTGGAATCATGTTAGATTCAGAAGAAACGAAAGAATTTAAAGTTGGATTTGGACTTTAGGATACATATATAATTATTAAAATTAAGATTACAAACTCTTGATAAAAATATGGAGTAAAACCTCGTGCTTCTTAAACAGAGAGAGTAGGAACTAAATGCCTAGTATTAGTGGAATGGAGTGATTTTGGAAGTGTAAATACCACGAAAACAGTGTAGGTACATATTAAAAAAGATTGAATTACAATGAACATGCAGATTTAATCGAGGAAACCTGAACTGCAAATTACATTTTGCGTGAAATAAAATGAAGATTTCGGTGACTTTTTTGTTAATGTTATGTAATTTGTGTATCATTGGTAAGTTATGTTTATTTATATTATTCAGTTTCTTTTAGTAATTGCTTATCTTAGTACACTCTGCATTTAAAGGGTAGGTTTAGGAGTTATATAAAAACAATATTTATACTTTAGTTGGTACATACATTTTGTAGTTTCTTTCTTGCTTTTGTTTTAATTACATTACAGCTCCGAATAAAGACTAATGTTTTAATTGGATGCACCTTTAGCACGTTTGCATGTTTTTCAACTTCGATTCACTACTTCCAAAGAAGTGTCCACAACAGTGAAATAGACTATTTACTAGATATAACTATTTCAGAAGCACATTCTCTGGAACAAAACACCAATAAATCTAACCCTACTGAAGTAATGAAAGACGATAATAAAGAGGCTATTATAATAAATACAAAATCAAAAACAAAAAGGTCTACTTCTGAAGAAAACACTGAGAATGCAGTTAAAATAAGTGGCACATTAAAACCAGCTGAAAATATTATAACTCAAGAAACTAAAATCACAAACGACACAGAAATAATTGAAACAAATAATATACAAGCAACAACATTAGAACCAACAATCGTCAAAGATTCTGCACATACACATACAACTGAAGATATTAAATTTATAGTAACTACAGATTCTATACTAGACAAAGCAACTAATGACCTAATAGAGGACACAAAAACTAATTTCATCAAAATTAATCATTCTTCGAAAGTAGTCGAAAATACCACAGAAGCACCTAATATTATACAAAATGAAAATGTAGATGAAAGTATAATTTACACAACAACAATTAATCCTTTAGTTATAGTATCCACAAAGTCTACTGAAAATATAGAAATCCCAGTTAATACAGACAAAACTCCAGAAAATGTTAACAATTTTACAGACACCAGAATAATTACTTCTACAGATGCGACTGTAACAGAAGAAACGACAGAAACTGAAGTTACTGCCGATGTAATATGTGGTGTTTGTGAATGCAAATATGGAATGGTTGATTGTAGTAATAAAAACTTGAAGGATCCATTTGAAATAACGGACTGGGATGGTAAAGTTGTTTTTTGATTATTATAATATCTATAAAAAGCAACTTTTGGAACTGGTACTAAAAAACCTCATAGGTCTAATAGCTCCATTCTGTGAGGTCTTGGACTCGATCTCCGGCTCAGCATTAAGAACTCGTGTATCTTTCGCTTCAATTTTCGAAAATTTTGAATCCAACACGTAATGGGGCTGATTGGGCAACCCGCTCTTACATAAGGTTTTTGAGCATTACTTACACCAGCTCACTGGTTTTATGAACTCAATCCAAAAAAATTACAATAAACAATAATGACACCACGATGATTGCTCTGTAATACCGCTATTTTCTTATACACCGTAAACTAGTTATTGATTTGAATCACACTTATAAACTATGGGTAATTTTATCTATATTTTTGCATTATTTGGTTGTTCAAAACCAGCAATTTGCATCTCTGCTTAGCCTTAACTTTGTTTTATGATTGAATATTTTTTGATACTAAAATATAAATCGCACATTTATTTTAAGCCTTTTACATGTAAATGTATTTAACATTTCATACATACTAGTTGAAGAATAAATTGTAATATTTCGTATATTTCCAGGTCTCCTAGATTTTAAACCAGTATCGGTAGATCTAAGCCAGAATCCTTTATCAACACTCACTAGAATTTCTAATGTAACCACAATAAAATATCTCAATATCTCAAACTGCAAAATAGAAAGCATTGAACCGGCCACATTCAGTTACTTAAAAGATTTGATAAAGTTGGATCTGAGTGGAAATATGTTGGCAACTTCAGCAATGAACAAGAGAGTGTTTGTGGTAGGTATATATATGTTTTTGAAATTCCATAATCACGTACGTGTCAGACAGAACATCTATAATATCTATATATTATAATAAAATATACTTAGAGTATTACACCACTCTAAGAAAATATACTATAATAATTTAAATCGGTGCGTTCAAAAGTTATACCTGTTAAATCGAATATCTGTATTATGCAAAGAGTAGTTGTGGGAGATGAAATGATTTTATAAATAGTATAACTTCGAGGCGGGCGGAGCCGCAGGCAACAGCTAGTGTTTAAATAAAATTTAGATAGATATTGTCAACATATAGCAGTGGCAGTCTAGGGAAGAAGTGAATAGACGGAACAGAATGCTGAGACTATGTGACGGTTTGATACCAACACAGGACACGCAATTTTAACTTTAAGAAGTTCTACATTCATTATTAATTTACTCGTTTTAACGGGAAGAAATCGAAATATTTGTATGCTTGAGTTATCCAAAAAAGATTGCGAAGGTATGTGAAATCTGTCAACCAGCATTAGGCTAATGTGATAGACTACTAATGCCTAAGACACCTGAGTAGAGAAGGCTCGTAATTACGACTGGGTCAGGTCATACATAATGCAGGTCTGGTAAGATTAATAAAATGTTACAAATTATTATGGGTTAATTTCAGGGCATCCTAGATCCAAAAATGGGCATCCTACCGTTCCCGAATCTTCGATATTTAAACCTGGCTAACAACGACATTCATTCTTTGTCTCAAGATATATTTGCATTCATGCCTGGTCTTACCACTTTGGATTTGAGTGGTAATCCGCTGGACTATATTGACCAGATCACGATGGGTGCTATCACTGATTTGGAGGACTTGAAGGTGTGTTTTGTTGTGTGACCACGCACGGTCAATAATCGAGTTGTTATACCAACGCAAATTTTAATAACGATCGAACTTAAAAAGGTCTTTAATAATAGCAGCCAGAAATTTACACTGGATAGCTATATGTAAACTAGTCTCGTGGTAATATTATGCAGTACTCGAGATTCTAAGTTTTGAAAATGTTGATCATTTCCTTTTCCAGTTCAGCTTTGGGTCAAACCCAATTTTTACCCATTTACAAGTAACACTCACGAAGATATTAATAATAATTAGCACCGAACAGTCACATGCATAGTCCTGATTCCAATTCTGAACACAAGGCTCAGAACACGAGCCTTGTGTTCTATATTAGAAACTACGAATTTACTAATGATATTAGAAATCACGAAAACATTACACAACAATAACAAACATAGCCCACTCGGTAGGCAGCGGCTTTGCTATGCCCTGGCATTGCAGAAGTCGGTGACTACTTACCATCAGGTGGCCCGTCTGCTCGTCTGCCTATCAAGGAAATAAAAAAAACTCTGCCTTCTACTACGCTACGGAGGCTGTCGAAATTACTTCAAAGTGTCAACAGTCAGTTCAAAACTATTCCAAAGATAATATGAATTACTTTGCATTCCAGGTACTGAATCTAAGTGGATGCAAGCTGGAAACTCTACCTACAGGAATTTTTAGGAGGCACCGTCGCTTACAACGACTTGATCTGAGTAATAACAAATTCACCTCAGTGCCACTGTCTTTGGGCGAAGCTGTTAGCCTGGAGTTCTTAGATTTCGGAAGGAATCCAATTGAAATATTCAACAGTAGTAGGTATGTTATTTATAACATCATCATCATCTACCATTCCATCTATGAGATCGTTTAATGACAAGGTAACACTTAGAGCTTTGCTACGTTCACATTAAGAAAGAATAAGTGATTCGTCAATAATCGCCGCATTTAGTTATAAATAGAGAATGAACTCACCTTTTGGTAAAGATAAAAAATTACAACACGCAGTGAGTAAATCCTTCGTTAGTATCAGTAAACCTTTTGTGAATTTACCAGGTTCTTTGAGGAAGCACATAACTAGTTTCCAATTTAATTTAATGAGTATAAATAGCTATATTTGCCGCCTTGAGAAGTGTTGTAGATATGGTCGCTCCAACTTTGAAACTGTAAGGCGCAATGTCTCATACTTTGTTTAATCATGTGCATTCATTCTAATTACAATGTTATTTATAATTTATTGACTACATCATCATAGTTATTCAAAGACCATTTATTTAAATATTATAAATAGTAGAAAACAATCTAAGCAGCAGTAACAGCCTCTGTGGCGCAGCTGGCGTGTAGTCGGCTGTGAAACGAAAGACCGTGGGTTCGATTCACGCACCGAGACAAATATTTGTGTGACAGACAGATATTTGTTTCGGGTCTGGGTGTTGTGGGACCGTAGTTCTTGATACTCGCGATACAGGTTTGACCTATTGTGGGGTCCGAACTATGTGTGTTACTGCTGTTATTTATTATTTATTTACTTGATGTTCCGGATAAATAGTTTACAAAACAGCAGACTAAGTTAAAAAATATTTTATTTTCCAGCCCTATATCAAACTTGAAGAAGTTAAAAGAACTACACTTAAACCATTTAACGAAGTTGCAGACAATAACAGATGGAGCTCTTGGTCACCTGGAGAACCTTGAGATTCTGGACCTGTCCTTCAATCCAAGGTTGTCTGATATTGAAGATGGATTCTTGCTCTGGACCGATGAGCAAAGTGAGCAGGAGAAATGGCCTCAGTTACAAGAGGTATTTATTGAGTTAGGACCCGAAATATCATTTTATTTGATCAAAGAAATTAAAATTATCATTCTTGATTAAGATTTTAACACGACAGAAGTCTTATGAATTATAATAATAAACTAGCTCAACCTAGAAAATATATTTGAAGACTGGCTTACTATACTTTTTAATGCAGAAGCTAGCAAAAGAACAAATGATTCACCAGATGGTATGTGGTCTTCATTAGCCATAAACATTAACAATACCATATAAATCACGGGTGGGTTGCTAAACTCAGAAAAAGAGATTGCATTTCAATTTCTCGATATCTTTCCAAACGAAATGCAAGAGTAAGCTGTCCACATAAGATTTCTGTAAGACAGTAGTGAGTTTATCGTTTCAAAAATGTTTGCAAATATGTCCAGATTTCTTGCATTTGATTTTAACACCTTTCAGCTGTACCTCAACAACAATAACTTATCCAGGATCTACTCGGGGTACCTGGAGCGGTGGGACATCCTCATCAGAGTCGACCTGAGCAATAACCCCTACTTATGCGATTGTAACAACCAGTGGATTGTCACCGTTTTTGTGCCTATGATCAGGTCTTCTTCTTCAAATAAGACTTTGGGTAATATGGTGTGAGTATTTCATACATTTTTAACTAGGTAGTATGAAGAATCGGAAATGGTATGAAAAGAAGCATCAATAAATTTTGCCGTAGGATTTTTGTATTTTTTGTTCTGGCTAAAAAAGAGCTTGTTTAAATGCTGCTCTTGCATGCTAGCGTTAACTTCTTGTTTTGGACTGATGAGAAAAATACAGTGCCATGCCATGGCGTATTTATTGATACAATGTTCTAGATGGTTAATACTGCATATGACGAGGCATATCGAGTAACCAGCCCGTCCAACCATTCAAGCAAATGAAATATTATGTTCGAAGTAACCTAATTCATTTTTCTAATTATTTTCTTTATTTCAACAAGAATTTCTAAGGAGTGAAGTCTACCAACTGGCATAGGCCAGCGTGGACTAGGCCTGACCCCGTTAGACAACTTTGACAGTTGGCTGAAAACAATCTCAAATGTAAAATACGTTGTACTTAGTAGTCGGAGGAGGCCGTGGTGTCTTCCATGGTCGCCAGCCGGAGGTCCTGGCTTGCGGTGGCCCACTATTGCGAGAACGTCATCTCGCAAAAGGAGAGTGTCGAGAGGGATAGGGAACAGTTTAATTTCTCCCGCCGCCAGAGGAGACGTAGGAGGCGCCGGGAAGACGACTGACCGGCGTCTCCCGCACTGTGGTATGGGGGCGTTTGGAGAATTCCACATCGGTAACCCCTGCCTGTCGTACGAGGCAGACGCGGGCGCGCAGCGTGGGGCTGTCACCCCGTATCGATGCACTCCCAATTTTGGAGCATCGTGCGACCCCGAGATGGATGGCAACACGGTTGGAAAGGCCTCGTTCGCTGTCGTTCTCGTTCGGTACGTGGAGGCGCCGGGAGCAATTTTAACACTCCGTAGAATACCCCGGAATCGCTCCGTAAGCGCCTAAGAAGGCCACCGCGGGGTTATAGCTAGCGGGGTGTGTAGTGTCGGGTGGGGTGTACATAGCGCTTAGGCCCAGCGGCAGCACGGATGGCCATCATCCGGGCGATGTCGTAAGACTGGCTAGTCCAGTATAACCATTTCTTCTTATTCCGCTTCCCCCCGGAGCGGGTTGCAGTAATAAAACGCTTTCCTCGTAACAAAAAAAAATTATGTACATGTAAATTATGTATTAATATTGCTCCAAATATTTTCAGCTGTAAAAAACCGAAGGAAATGAAAGGCTTGTCGTTCACGCAGCTCCACAACGCATCCAAGGAGCTCGTGTGTCCAGAACTCCAGGAAAGTACAAGCCTACCAGTGCCTGATATGGCGATACTGCTCGGGATTATTATAGGTACGTATTTTTTAAATGCTTGAGCTACGTTCGAGTGTTCGGGCGTCGGAGTGAGCGAATTGTTCGTGTCAGTAAAATTTTGGTATTATTTTGAGTTTTACAGTAATAGGTGAATTTACCGGGTTATTTAAAGTGACACATAACTAGATACCGATATATCTGGAAAAGTTGGATGCACTGTGTATGGTTAAATGTGTTATATGTGAAGTAAGGATCACATTTTGTCTCAGAGTTACTTTTTTTTTGTTTTTATCCTGGCACGGCTAAGTGACTACATTGCACCTGACGGTAAACGCAGACAGACATTTGGCCTACAAAATCAGCTGATTTGCTGCTAAATAATGGTGCGAGACTCCTTTATAAATCAAGAGTGGCTCCTCAGTTCACACGGACATCGGGGTCTGGGTGTTGTGAGACAGTGCGTCTCTCGTAGTCCCTGATACCCACAACACAATACTTGTATCTTAGTGTGGGGTTGGGGCTATGCGGGTGACTGTTGGGTGTTATTTATTTAATTGTTGTTTCAGGTATATTCGCGACATTCCCGATAGTCTTGGTAGTTATCTTACTATGGAGGCGTGGTTTCTTCGCCAGATGCAGATCGAGAAGAATAGAATCCGATTCAGAAGATGAAGAAACGAATACCTTCGTGAAGTTAAGGACTTTCAATGGCCATGACAGGATCCTTAAAGTTAAATAAATATTATTTTAAAATTACATTTTTTTTATTCTGGCGCGGCAAAGTGACCACACTGCACCTGATGGTAAGCGCAGTGCCGTCCAGATAGAGTATCAAGTAGCGAGAGACAGTCTATCCCCCGCTACTCAACACAATCATGCCGGCCTGCTGTTTAGCTTCTTCACATTACGCCTAAAGGACCCAGGATCATAGGAGGGAGGGAACATGGTAGCTGGCAAACTGTTCCACAGCTCGATGGTGCGGCAAAAATACGAATTTGCGAACCTCTTGGTTCGGGCCGGGGTAGTAGACACCACGAAGCTATGGCACCGCAAGCCAGTACGCGTGGTTCTGTTATGGAAAGGAGAGGATGGGATAAGATCAAACAATTCTTCAGAGCATTCGCCATGATACAGACCGTAGAACACGCTACATTACTTTTTATTTGTTATGGAGTGACCACATCTCTCGCCCATCAGGTATATAGTCTAAATATTATAAAGAGCTCATTAAACGGAATACATTTATTGCAAATATTTTCACATAAAATAACATTGACATTTCTAAATTCAAATATCTAGCCACCGAGGCTCCATAAACAAATAATTGCCAGTACCGTTTAAGTATAAATACTGTTTGGATAAATTCAAGTCGGGCGACAACTAGATTTATGCAACCTCAGCCCACATCTCTCCTCTCCTCTCCTCGCCTCGCCTCTCCTCGCCTCTCCTCTCCTCTCCTCTCCTCTCCTCTCCTCGCCTCTCCTCTCCTCGCCTCTCCTCGCCTCTCCTCTCCTCCCCTCCTCTCCTCCCCTTCTCTCCACCCCTTCTCTCCACTCCTCTCCCCTCCTCTCCTCTCCGCCCCTCTCTCAACTCCCTCTCCTCTGCACTGCTTCCGCCTCAGCTCTCCCCTGGCTTCTCTCCATCTCTACTTTTCTATGTCCCTCTTCCCAATTGCCCACCTAATTGCTTGTCCCAAATATTGCGCGTTACAGTCGGCCATCCTGAAACAATTGCACCGCAATTGGCGCAAAACAATATATTAGCATCAATCAAATTATCTCTTGTTACAATTTCTGCGTCATGCTTCTATCACTATAATTAGGATCACCGCACCAAAGCCTTAGTGAGATTCGTAAGAGTCTAGCAATTCTAGTGAATTCAGCCACATACATATACATAATGCCCGTAATCCCCGAGGGTAGGCAGAGGCGTAACCCGTACACCACCACCCACTTTTCACCGATTTTATTACGGTCTCAATTTGATAGGGGACGACCCTATCGCCATACCGGCACAATTCCAGACTCCGAGCTGATAGTAAGTATTTTTAAATAGAAAACCCCAATATGACTTTATACGACCCGGGATCGAACCAGAGACCTGCAGTCGTAACCCATGCGCAACTACAACTGCGCCACCGCACCACATACTTACGAAAATAGCTACATAACTCTAAAAATTTACTTAATTCGTGCACATTGGAGGGAATTTTGAAGTTGGTAACAGCTTTAACTTTATAGTTACCTGGCCTAATACCGCCACTACTTATCTCATGACCTAGAAACGATACCTCTGATTTTAGAAACGACCATTTTTTTAATTTTCAGACCTGCCTTTCGTAATTGAGTTATAATTAATTGAGTAAGTATAGTAATAAGTTAATTATAGTAGTAGTAGTTATAGTTAATTGAGTTACTTTGTGTAATAATCGCAACCCATCATTTACTTTAGAGGTAGACAATAGAATGACAATAGAAATCCATGAAAACCACCAGCTCATCACTCTGTACCATTATATCTAATTTCTGATTTACTCACATAAAAAAACTGACGGCGCATTGGTCAAACCAAATGGTACCCTTAAGTAAATAATTAAATAAGTCCAACAGTTACACACATAATTCTGACCCCACACTTGGTAAAACCTGCATCGTGGGTATCATGAACTATGAGGTACTACGGTCCCACAACACTCAGACCCGATACAAATATCTGTCTGTCACACAAACATTTGTCTCGGAGCGGGAATCGAACCCACTGGCTCTCGTTGCACAGCCACGGCTACTCGCCCGCTGCGCCACGGCGCGGAGGCTGGAAATGTATTGACAGGTCTGTTTTGTTTAACTGTCAAGCATGTTATGTACTCGTAATGACCGTCTGGAGTGACAAAGGCAGTCTTATTTACTGAGACATCACTAACTTTTGAATTCGATACCCTGCAAATAAGTCTAAACTCGTTAACACCTTTTCCCCCGCTAATTTAGACAACTAATCAATATAAGGCAAAGGAAACTTCTCCTTTTCTGTGACAGCATTAAGTGTCATATAATCGACACACATAATATAAACTCCACTTTTTTAAGAACTAATATTACAGGCGATGCGCATCCAGACGTAGAATCTCTTATTATATTACTTTCTATCTTTGTTGTATTTTACTAGCCAATATCTCTTTTTCTGAATGCGCCAGTCTATATGGTTTGCTATGAATTGGGTTATTAGCGGTAAGTTAATATGCACTTCACATAAATCCGTGGGGCCTATATTTTTGTGTGAACTAGCAAAACAATCTAAATACGACTTTGAAGTTCTATTAACTTGCATTTTTGGCCTTGATCAACATCCCCTACATCAATTTCATTTAATGTTATACATCCTATACGATAACCACATTGCATAAATTATCTCCTCTTTTAAAAATTAATAAGTTCGCACTCACCGCAGTTATAACTTCACACCACTCAGCTCTGGTGACAGTATCACCTCTCGTCCACTGCAGTTGCATCTCGCCGATGTTGCAGACTCTCAGGAAACCCAAGAGCCCTCGTAGAGGATTGAGCTGACAACTGAGTAGTTCGTAGCCCCGATGACGACGCTGCTCTCATACTTATTGCCCCAGCTCTTGTCACGCTGGAACTAAAACATCTGCGCCTATCCGGTAGAGTACAATCAGGCGCCACATGACCGGGTTGATTACATTGGATAGCAAAATGGTGATTTTCGCATATCATTATCCGTGTTGACAGCACCACTCATGAACTCTCATATAGTTGTAGTAGCTCTCGCATAGCTTGTTCTAGACAGCTGCGCTGTTGTCCGATAATTGTCAAATGCTGATAGGTAAACCTTTGTATAATTCATCTGGATTGGCGCACTGGAAAGCGTGCGCATTTGCCGGCAGTTCGTGACAAACCTCGTATGATACAAGAAACAGCCGCCTGGTCGCTAAGTTGACATCTGTAGCACATAACTAGCTTTTTATGTAAATATTCGGTAATAGTTTCTATAGCCAACTTCTTTCTAGACATTAATTCATCTTCAATTACTTCTAAACTCGAATAATTATGGGTGTTTGTATCACTATCACCCTTTTTCTGCAACTTTATAGATTTTACATAATGCCCTGGAACGTTTGGCTTCATTTTCTGGTCCTTTTATCGCACTTCTGACTATAAAGAGCTCATTAAACGGAATACATTTATTGCAAATATTTTCACATAAAATAACATTGACATTTCTAAATTCAAATATCTAGCCACCGAGGCTCCATAAACAAATAATTGCCAGTACCGTTTAAGTATAAATACTGTTTGGATAAATTCAAGTCGGGCGACAACTAGATTTATGCAACCTCAGCCCACATCTCTCCTCTCCTCTCTTCGCCTCGCCTCTCCTCGCCTCTCCTCTCCTCTCCTCTCCTCTCCTCGCCTCTCCTCTCCTCGCCTCTCCTCACCTCTCCTCTCCTCCCCTCCTCTCCTCCCCTTCTCTCCACTCCTCTCCCCTCCTCTCCTCTCCGCCCCTCTCTCAACTCCCTCTCCTCTGCACTGCTTCCGCCTCAGCTCTCCCCTGGCTTCTCTCCATCTCTACTTTTCTATGTCCCTCTTCCCAATTGCCCACCTAATTGCTTGTCCCAAATATTGCGCGTTACAATATATTAAAGTCTGTCGACAATTACATTTATATAAACATTTATGCAACCTCAGTCGACTATTTCTCTCTCCTCTCCTTTCTCTACTCTCTCTCCTTTACACTGCTCATCGCCTCGCTCTCCTCTCCCTTCTCTCCGTCTTTACTCCTCTGAACCTCTTGCCAATAGTGACGTAATCCTCGTCTTAACTCTTGCTCGTTACAATATATCTTTAAATTGCAACACCATCAAGATGTGGAACAGTTTGTCGGCCCACATGTTCCCTCCTATGATCCTGGGTCCTTTAGACGTAGTGTGAAGCTACTCAGCAGGTATGATGGTGTCGAGTAGCAAGGTATAGTTATTTTGCTACTTGGACGGCTTACCATCAGGTCCAATATGCTCACTGCTGTGCCAGGTAAAAAATACTTTTTTTTATCATGGCACGGCAAAGCGACTACACTGCACCTGATGGTAAGCGCAGTGCCATGCAATTAGAGTATCGAGTAGCGAGAGACAATCTATCCCCCGCTACTCAACACAATCATGCCGGCCTGCTTCTTCACACTACGCCATCGGCAAGAAGGTGAAGAAGCGGTCGAGGGTCTAGTGACAGAATAGTCAGAAGGACGCAAAACAGCCAAACATTGTACCTAACTCTAGACCCCCGACAAAAATCGATACTTTGATGCGTATCCGAAAATTATCATTTTGTCTGTATTAAATACAGCATCCTTCATAACTCGCTTCGTAAATAAGACAATATTAAGTTTTTAATGTTATTTATTAGTTAACTTTCTGTAGTTGTTTTTTGATGGGCTCGTCGCGTGCGTCACTGCCGCAAGCTTTTGACATCATTATGGCGTACCTTTTATCTGGAAAATACAAATATCCGTAAGATTTGAGGAGCCACTTCTAATTTCTAACAGTCATGGGTCATTCGGACACCGTTGTCCGGACAAAAACTGGCAATACTCCTCGTCGTATCGTAACGTTATGGAAATAAAGTTGATTTTGGCTTGTATTTTTACTCACTACTTATTACCTTTTCCAAACACCGGCGTCCTTGTGATACTTGAGAGGTTAAAGGAATCTCACACTCCTATTTAGTGGTAAATCACTTTTGATATCTAAACTTGGTGTTTTTACAACCTAAGTGAATTTTAATTAATTTATTAAAGAATTAGCAAAACTAAGTCCATAATGCCTAAAGGTATAAAGTATTAAATCCCACTACGCGAATGACTCCTTGCAATAACTTTTAAACGTATCCAATATTCTTTTACGCGTATTTTTGCCTTTGTAAAACGTGTTTTTGTGTTTAAATATAAGCTCTAAGCCACAGACTATAATGAAATAAATAATAACTTACTATACGCTACGAGGTTTTTAAGAAAATTTGGTGCTAAAGCCTCCTTGATCTTTGCTCTAAACTCTGCCAAACTGCAAAAAAATTTACGAGGTAACATTATACTCTCTTTTCTAGTATGTAGCTAACACTGCTTTGTCTATTTCTGCCGCGGTGATATTGTTTATGGTTTGTTCTGGTTTTTGGAATATTGAATACGTAATTATATATCTGGACATAAAAACAAAAATAAATATTTTATTACTTTGCACTGGCGCACCGGGCGAGTGCTCTATGGCTGTCTCCAATAATCCTACTTCCTACTAATATTATAAATGCGAATGTTTGGATGTTTGTTACTCAATCACGCCACAACGGCTGGACGGATCTGGTTGAAATTTGGCACACAGATAGATTATGGTCTGAAATAGCACATAGGCTACTTTTAACCCTGGAAAAATGTACAGTTCCCGTGGGATAATATAGTTGTTCACAGATCAAGGGATGGACATGATTTTTTGTATAGTGGCAGTTTAGGGATCAGAAAATGACATAGGCTACTTTTTATCCCGGAAAATGCACGCTTCCTATGGGATAGCAAAATATAGAAAGGTGTAATAGCTTAAGATGCCTCCATGGATTGTATACCTTTTCTTCCAAAAATAACCTCCACGCGGGCGGAGCCGCGGGCAACATGTAGTACGATATAAATATTGGCGCCACTTTATACTCACTCGCTTTTCGTAGGTCCGGCGAGTCTCATCACCTTAGCTCTCATGCAGCGATAGCTGTGCGATCTTCTGAAGTGTTTGCATCTAGAAATATATCGACGGTTGGCGGCCTCTTTGATTTAGGCGAAATTTTTTGCGATCTAAGTTATAAACATGTTTGGTATCAGCAAATTTTTCTGTCTTTTGAGGATTTTTTGTGTACTTTTTTGGCGCTCAAATCAATTGGTAAAACAGGGCTCATTTTTTTTAGAAAAGATTTTTTTTAGTGCCTTCATAGGCAGACGAGCAGACGGGCCACCTGATGGTAAGTAGTCACCGCCGCCCATAGACTTCTGCAATGCCAGGGCACAGCAAAGCCGCTGCCTACCGTTGAAGGACTACTCTTTTTAAGCCTCGTTTAAAAAAGGACATGTCATAGCGCTCAGGGAACACCGCAGCAGGGAGTTCATTCCAGAGCTTGCACGTACGTGGTAAAAATGAACGCTGGAAACGAACCGTGCTAGACGGAATCGTTATTAAGAATGCTCATAAATGCGTGAAAATACGTCATCAACGAAGTACGTGCTTACAGAAGTATTAATTCTAGTAGAATCCACGTAATTTATAGTGATATATTTTTCCGAAAATCAAAAAAACATTTAACCTCTCTCCTGTAAAATTTAAAAAATGGCGCTTAAATCAAATAGCCAGCCGTGGATATGTTTTATATAGAAATTAAATGGTCTCCTGATGGTATGAGTAGTGAGGTATAGTTGTCTCTCGCTAATTGGTACTATAACTGGGCGGTACTGTACACCATCAGATGCAGTGGTCTTAGCCGTGCCAGAATAAAAAAACAATAGCAGAGGAATGGGTTGTTAGCTTTAAAGAAAAGGAACATATTTCATGTGAGTTTCTCATGAGAATTTTAAATGAAAGTGAATTCCAAAAACCCGCACTAGGCCAGCTTGGTGGACTAACTAACCCCTCTCATTAGTAGAGGAGGGCCGTGCCCAGCAATGTGTGTAAAGGGTTAAACGGTTTGTGTAAAGGGCTGGCATTATAATTTAAAACTTTTATTCACCTTTTGTCATGTTGTTTGGATTCGGTTGACCTGTAATTACAAATCAAGTGTATATGCTGTTAAGTTGCGATATATATAAATTATTATTTTTTTATTTATAGCCCTGTATTAAATTATTCAATACTCACTCTAAAATCCGAGACATTTTCATCATTAAATGTAACCTGAAATCAAATTAAGTTAAAAATGACGGCATTTGTGGCCGCAGAACCCCCATGATAGTCCTAGATAGTGGACTGAGCGCTCTATCCAGCTATTAAGTGAATGTGAGAGAGATAAAGCGAACGTGCGGCCAGCAGTGGGGTAGTTGACACAATGATATGAGCCGTGACGTCCCCACTCAGAATAGCCATTACTGTGCCGTCGTGAGAGGAAGATAGTCCGACATTCCCACTACGCAGCCATTTTTGCTCATATCAATATTTCAAATAAATGTTGTGAAAACATTTTTCAAGCAATTTTGATTCTGTTTTCGCAAAAGAGTTTGTTTGGCGTATTATATTGGTTGCATATGGATTATTATTTAATATTAAACACAGGAAACTAGCCTGTTGCCTTTTTCTAGGATTTTGATTGTTCTATAGTCACAGACTTGCAGGAGAGAAAAGAAATAGGTATTGGCCGCACAGTAGCTTTGTTTCTTTCTACAAAGAGGTCAATTTTGTGAGGATATTGCTCAGTCCATTCTCCATGTCTATGCCCCGCATCAAGAAAATCACAGTGTAAACTTATTATCTATTAGTCTTGAGAAATTACTAAATTTACATCAGGCACCAATTTTTTCTAAATATGAAGGAATAGGCAGAGGTTTAACCAGTACACCTACATTTCCCCTAGCTCATTATCATCCCATGATGTCATAGGGGACGAGCCTATCGCCATACCTGGCTCATGAGACTCCGGGCTGATGCTGAGTATTTCGTGATAGAAAAAACCAAATGTCACTTTTCCCGACCCGGGGATGTAACCCGTGACCTCAGAACAGCAGTCGTACCTCATACTCAATTACAAAGGCCACTGAGGGTTCTCAAATAATAAATAAATAAATATTAGGTTTAAACGCAGTCAGATTTAAAAACTACATTTGACAGCGTCCGTCGCGCAGCTGGTGAGTAGCCGACTGTGAAACGAGAGGCCGTGGGTTCGATTCCCACACTGAGATAAATTTGTGTGCCAGACAAGGCAGAAAGATAACTGTTTCAGGTCTGGGTGTTATGGGATCGTATTCCCTCGTAGTTTTTGATTCCCACGACACAAGATTCGTATCTTAGAGTGGGGTCGGGACTGTTGAGTGTTATTTATTTATTAATTCAAATTATCTTTAAAACTACAAATATCAATCGGCAATTTACGACTCATGTCACTTCATGACGCATAATTCAATCTTAATTATGTAGTTTTTGGAAAGATTTTTGCTCTTACCACCCCATTCTGTATGGTGCCTTACGCCTGTTTATGGTGGAATATAACTTTCTCATGCCACGCTCTGAAATATTGAATAGGTACTCATTAAATACTAGAAACGTCACATATCGTTGGCCTAATTACTAGAAGTTTTTAGACTCTCGCGATTTGAATACATATTATAAAATTAGGAACGGGTCTTAATCGCGCAATATTTTAATGGTATAAATACCACAATTATTTCCCGACGTTTCGACCGAGTTGCATCGGCCGTGGTCACGGGCTGACTGAGTGAGAATTTAGTGCCGTCTTCGTAAGGTGGGCTTTCGTGTGGTGGGAGTATCGGTAACCAGTTTAGTGGGGGTTTTGATAACTACCTTCCCTTGGTTTTTATTTTTATTTTTATCACAAATACTGTCGGTACTTCGACAAACCACACTGACAGTATCCTCGCGCTGAAGAGTTGACTCATTCTGACGACGCGGTTTACATATACTTATGACAGGATTCCATGTTGTTGACAAACGGTATCCATCCTCTCGGTTGAAATTCTGATGTTTTTTGATTTCTACCGCTTCACGTACTATTCTGGAGTAATAATTTCAATTCGCGAACCGGTTGAACTCCATACATCCAAAGATCCGATTCAGTTATGAAATGGAGGTAGACAGAACGTTACCTTTTCTCGATGTGAAAGTAATGGTGAGAAAAGATGGTTCCAAGATGGCCAGACCAAAAGAACGATCGCTGAAAGGGTCAAGGAACACATTACAGCTGTAAAAAACCGCCAGATCAACAAATCAGCGGTGGCTGAGCATTTACTGGAGGCTGGACCTAATCATTGGATAGAACTACACCAACCACAGGTTCTATCCACCGATCGCCATTATTACTCCAGAATAGTACGTGAAGCGGTAGAAATCAAAAAACATCAGAATTTCAACCGAGAGGATGGATACCGTTTGTCAACAACATGGAATCCTGTCATAAGTATATGTAAACCGCGTCGTCAGAATGAGTCAACTCTTCAGCGCGAGGATACTGTCAGTGTGGTTTGTCGAAGTACCGACACATCCTAATTTCAATAGAGAAGATGGTTGGAAGTTAGCACCAGCCTGGGATCCAATTATACATTTAATTAAATCGGAACCCAAAAGACCAACTGACAGACCTCATGACACTGTGAGCTCTTTCTGCGTAGATCGGACTACATCAAAATAAAAATGTTATATCAACTACATTGAGGGTAGAAACATTGCACTACACTTTCGAGATGACATACAACTCAGTCTCCCCCGTGACCATGAAGGCTGTAAAGTCTTCGAAACGTCGGGTTAAAAAAGTAAAATAAACCGCGATATAATCCGTAAACTTCGTTTTATTTCAATACCGACAGTATTTGTGATAAAAATAAAAATAAAAACCAAGGGAAGGTAGTTATCAAAACCCCCACTAAACTGGTTACCGATACTCCCACCACACGAAAGCCCACCTTACGAAGACGGCACTAAATTCTCACTCAGTCAGCCCGTGACCACGGCCGATGCAACTCGGTCGAAACGTCGGGAAATAATTGTGGTATTTATACCATTAAAATATTGCGCGATTAAGACCCGTTCCTAATTTTATAATATGTAATTACTAGAAAATGGATTCACCTATTTTTATTATACAGAAATATTCAATTTTGCGGGAAAAAGAACTACTCCATTCGAATAGTTGATAAAATGTGCACTGATGACATTAACAAACTGCAAAACTTACGTTGATGGTCGGTGATCTCTTCTTGAAATAGAGTTTTCAATTTCTTCGCTATACACCTGAAAATAGGATTAGCACCAGAGAGTAGACAAACGAGTTAGATTCCTGATGGTTATTACTACTAACTGTACATTAATGTTAGATGAATAGCTTGACTTATTTTAAAGAAAGGATTTTTTAGGGCCTCGAAAGGCAGACGAGCAGACGTGCTACCTGATAGTAAGTAGTCACCGCCGCCCATAGACTTCTGTAATGCTAGGGCACAGCAAAGCCGCTGCCTACCGTAATGGAATGGTTTGGGGATTGACCAGAGAGTTGTTACCAATACATGAATTATCTCTCAGATTTATACAGGTCACAGGAATAACACAATTACACTACAATTGAAACATAAAGTTACAATCGTAATACATACATTGACATTATACTGAGATCTACTTAAGTATTGCTTACGTATTTGAAACTTTTTAAACCCATATTTTCCTCAACAAATATAATAATACTAGCCCTGTATTAAACATTGTCCCACTGCTGGGCACGGGCCTCTAAAAATGAGAGGGGGTTAGGCCTTAGTCCACCACGCTAGCCTAATGCAGTTTGATAGACTGCACATACCTTTGAATTCGTATAAGAATTCTCAGGTATGCAGACTGCCTCACGATGTTTTTCTTCACAGTTAAAGCAAGCGATAATTATGAAAGAATAATTAGTCGGAGTCTGGAACCTGTGCCCGGCATGGCGATAGGCTCGCCCCCTATCACATTATGGGACCGAAATTAGACGAAAAGTGGGTGTACTGGTTACACCTCTGCCTACCCCTTCGGGGATTATAGGCGTGAGTGTATATATATATGTATGTATTTATTTTATTTTATAATGGCGTTCGTCTTTGCATTTAAAGAAGGTCTTATCACGATTCAGTAGCACATTGTTGATCTACTTTCAAGGAGTGAGTTTAAAGTAACATATTGTATACAAGGTCATGAAATGATCTTACAATTGCTTCACCATAGCCAGGTATATGAAAAACTGTGTCCAACAGTACTTTCATAAAGCAACCCGACACAGAAATCCTCTTATTGTGGCAGCTGCCAACTATACCATAACCGGTGAAGCAATCTCCCTCCGTCGTCGCCCTAAACATGTTTTGGGAGATCCAAACGATCCCATCACGGTCGCTGTCGAGGCAGCACTGACCCTGCCCAATCGCAATCATAACCATGCTCTGAATGCACGTCGACGTAGGACTCGCCGGCGAGTCCAAGGAGCCCGGCCAAGGCTCAGATCTTCGATACAATAGTATATCGAGACGGCCCTAAACCTATTCAAAGCGACGCGACGGCTTAATTGAAGGCCTTTTAGAAAGCGTCTTTGAGCTTAGCCGTTGACAAATGTTGCGTTTTCTGGCTGGAACGCCATAAGCGCCGGCCACAATGTTCGGTGAAGCTGTAAAAGCAACTATGAGCTAACAGCACAAATCCATACGAAAAAAAAAACTTACAATTGCTCTTGTTCGCTAGAACTAATCGATAGTAGGACGCTGATGAGTGAACTTCTGTTTAAGATGCTCCTTTTGACTGAAAAAATATTTTATATTAGCAGCTATATTTTCGATATTGAAATAAATACACCCAACAGTCACACATACAGTCCTGACCCCACACAAGGTCAAACCTGTATCGTGGGTATCAACTACGGGACTATGTACAAACTCAGATAATAAATAAGCCGATCACCGAAAACAAAATTAAAATGCGTCCATAATCAAGGAAGATATAAGCATTTCAATATACGGATGCTATTAATTTTTAGGTGACATAATAAATATAGCCTATTTTATTTGACAATTTAAGTGCTTAAAATATATATTTTGCTAAGAGAGCGTACTAACAAATGACGTCACTTGCAATTACGCCATAATAACTCTATTGACACTCGCTTTGCGGAAAAGAGACAAAGCGTCCTCTGATAACCCGACTTTAAACGCTTATATATTAGAACTTTTCCAGCCAATTAAAACAAAACTCAAATACATTTAATTAATTATATTCTACACTGTGCTTTTTTTACAAAGATCATTTGTTCGGTAGCTTATTTTAATCAAAATATAACGTGGTTTGGATATTTAAAAAAATATTTACAGCATTTGTATGGCATCTTTAGTATACTGCCGATGTGTCTGTCCATCAGTCGCCTAGAAATATCGATAAAATATAAATTAGCTTAAATATATATATTTTTTTATCCTGGCACGGCAAAGTGACCACACTGCACCTGATGGTTAGAGTATCGAGTAGCGAGACACAATCTATCCACCGCTACTCAACACAATCATGCCGGCCTGCTTCTTCACACCACGCCATAGGCAAGAAGGTGAAGAAGCGGTCGAGGGTCTAGTGTCAAGAGTACTCAGAAGGCCGTAATATGGCCTACATCGTACCCCAACTCTAGACCCCCGACAAAAACCGGATGTACAATGGCTAATCCCGGAATGCGACACAGTTGCGTGTGCCACTATGGCGGGTTTTACATTCTGTGTACTATGGCCGCTATTCGGGCGGAATGAATATCCTACCACCAGCAAAATTTTATAAGTATTTATTTCGCGTATCCTCCAAATGTCTAATTAGGTATTTGAATGAAAAATTGCGTTCTGCTTAATAGAAAGAAATAACTTTGTTGATAAGTTTAAAATACCATTTTCACGAACTACAATTCTTTACTACATTATTTTGATGTACCTATGTCCTATGAGGTAGCCTACGAATACCATTGAAGTAAATTTTGGCGACTTGGTTACGAAATATCCTTATTATTTACACACACGAAATATTTATTATTATTTTTTTTTTATTCTGGCGCGGCAAAGTGACCACGCTGCGCCTGATGGTAAGCGCAGTGCCGTCCAGATAGAGTATCAAGTAGCGAGAGACAAAATTATTATTATTATGTTTGTCACACCGTAATCACGGGACTATAGAGTCCCGGACATTTGGAAGGCGTGCGTGGGGCCGAAGCCAACACGTAGAGGCCCGTTAGACAATTTTAATTTATTTTTGTTATGTGACACCATTATTATTATTATGTACTATACATATAAACCTTATGGAAAAAAATATCTACATGATGGTGAAAACCGTTGCAAAATCCGTTTGAAGGAGTTAGCGGATAAATAGACGCGGAGGGAGACTTCCTTTTATACTATGTATAGATTTATAGATGTTCTGAAATCTTCATATAATCTTTGTAATACCTCGCGGAAGCGTCGTGAAGAGTACTATAAGTGGAACCGATCCACTCATTGTCCACGTCACCAGACAAATCTGTAAAGAAATTATATATTTAATTACCAGCAATCCGCTCGTCTTTCCACCCATGCTATAAACAAACCCAGTCATGTATCATAAGCTTGTCGGCGGTGCGTCAAACACTGGCAATACTCGCCGTTCTTACATGCGATTTTTAACTTTAATGTCATGGAAATAAAATTGATTTTGTCTTGTATTTACTTCCCCTACTTATTACCTTTTTCCGAACATTTTGAGTCATGAGGGGTTATATAATGATATCAGGTGCAGTGTGGTCACTTTGCCATGCCAGAATTTTAAAAAAGGACCTTTTTTATAGTTTGAACATCGTTCATGTTTTTTGTCAAAGAGTAAAATTTCTATATTCATTGCATATTTGTTGTTAAGTTAGCTGTAAGAATACGCCATTAGCCCGTTGTTACATTAGATACATGTTTCATGTTTAGTGTTAAAGAATTTTACCTGACTCTTGCTTCAACATGGATAGACTGATCGACTCTTCACAGTGTAAGCGGGATCTGAAAATTATTTTCTAGTAGCTTTAGTCCGTATGCGTGATTCTAAAATACCAAAAAGACGGTTTTCCCCGCAATTGCTTAATTTCCTAATAACTTGTAATTTCTCTCGCCTTAAAAACCTTATTCGGATCGCATTACATTTTCATTTATTATATAGTATATATTATTTATTAGGCAATCGAAGATAATACGAAAACACTTAAAAACCAATCAAAATTGAAAATATTGGTATGAGCAATAGTGCGTGCGTACTGGGAACATCTCACTATCTCCCTCGCACGACAGCACAGTAATGGCCATTCTGAGAACCGTGACGTCATAACTCATATCGTGCATCCTTTTTCTGACATTTGACAACTACCCTTTCCACCCGATTTGAATGCCAAATTCTTAAAATAAGAATGTCAACTATGTTTTTAATTCAAAAGAAAACTTACTCAGATTTTATAATTACAGGCATTTCAGATTTCTTTCTGAGCGCCATATTAGCTATTTCAGTGGACGCGCCGAGTTCTGTAAAAAAAATATTAACAATCTATCTAGATTTGTCTTCGAAAATACATTTATATAAAATTTGTTTCTATTAATATTGGCAAGCTAAAGTCTGGATATAATGAATAAAGGGCTGTAATAAAATCGGTAAAATATTACATAGAATTCTACACAACAATTTTCAAGAAACACGGGTTCAATTTTGATAAACTAGGTAAATAAATAAATATACCCAGCACACACATAGGTCTTGCGTGGTGGGTTTTAGGTATTAAAAGAGACTTTCGGTCCCAACACACAGACCCGAAATAAATATTTGCTGATCACACTATTTGTCTTGTTGGCACTACAATAGCGGCGTCTCACAGCCGACTACACTCTATTTGTATTTAAGATTTGAATAGAAAATATATTAAACAACAGTTTGCCGTTGCCGCATTCCCTTCTTCCTGATCCTGGGTCCTTTGGACGTAGTGTGAAGCTACCAGCAGGCATGATTGTGTCGAGTAGCGAGGAATAGATTGTCTCTTGGTACTACTAGACGGCACTGCGTTTACCATCAGGTGTAGTGTGGTCACTTTGCAATGCCCGGATAAAAAAAAATTATACATTAAAGAAATAAACTAGATGGTTACTATACCTGCAATTCTGAGATCGCTGCATGATATTTTCCTCTGCAAAAAAAAGAAGTAAACTACTGATTCTGATTTTTTTTAAACAACAGAAAGCTACATTATCCCGTAGTACTATAATTTTTAACAATTTTAAAATATTTAATTTTAAATTATAACAAAAGTGAATATTCAGGAAAAAATATGAGGTTAAGAGGGCGTAGTTGCAGGCAAAGGGACATTTTATGCAAAACTTTATTGCAAAATAAAATTCTTTGCGGAAAAAAAGAAAACAATCCAGATAGTAAAATAATAGTTTTTGTTCGGCATGAAGTGCCTATTTATATCTTCATAGATTGTCCTCTTTCTATTTTATAAATATCTATATTTTATAATATATGAGAGCGGCAAAAGCTTCGTAGAAAGGGAAATGTCACAGGTTCTAATCCAAAGCCCGGGGCACCTTATGCTTTTAAGGTAAATAAAACATCATGAGGAATCCTGCATACGTAAGAAGCCAATAAAATCTCGAAGGTGTGTGAAGTGTACCATCCCGCATTGGCCCAGCGTGGTGGACTAAGACCTAACCCCTCTAGCAGAGGAGCAGACCCTAGCAGTGGGATATTATAATACAGTCTCTGTATATATAAAAGAAGAAACTGACTGATTGACAACAGTCTCGAAATTTTGACAGAAGGTACCTTTTATGACGTAGGCATCCACTAAGGAAGGGTTTTTGGAAATACCACCCTTAAGGGGGTAAAATAAGGGATGATAGTTTGTATGAAAATCCGTCATTCTTCAAGTTAAACGCATGAAAATTGGTATTTTGTATTGTACACATTTTCTCCCAAACATGACCTCCACTCGAGCGGAGCCGCGAGCATCAGCTAGTTGATAATGAATGTGATATTGAATCGCATTAAATAAAAGACACTAACTGGTTTTTCACTTCTTTTAGAATATCTGTGGATCGGTGGTGGTTTTCTGAAAAGGAAAAACATGTAATAAATAATTAAATACATTCAACATTAACAGTATCAGGACTATGTAGGTCCTGACCTCACACTTGGTTAAACCTAGATCCGAAACAAATATCTGTCTGTCACATAAACATTTGTCTCGGTGTGGGAATCGAGTCCACAGCCTCTCGTTTCACAGCCGGCTTCTCGCCCGCTGCGTTACCGAGGCTGTCAATTATTACATACATTAAAATACAAATACCCTTTTTAAGTCGGTTAAAAATATAGGTAATGCGTAATTTGATTTACTTACATAATTTCCGTACACTGGATTTGAGCCAGTAGCACTTGAGTGACATCTGTCGTTGTGCCCATTTCTGTAATTAAAAACCTGTTTCATTAAACAAATAGGTACTAAGAGCGTGTTGTTGTAAAGCCGCCCCTTTTTTTCCCCGCGGGGAAAATCCATGTTACGGATACCTTGTGGACCTCAGGGGAGGAGAGATAGTTATGCCGGACTCACCGACCTTCCGACCCATTTCACCCAAGGGACTACTCCTACTGTATCGGGGCCCTAACAATTTTCCTACTTCGGTGTACCGACTAAAAGCCCCGTGGCCTTCTGCAGCGCATGTGGGACGGTCCCGGGGATCCTGAGTGGTACTCTGGATTGCTGCCGGAACGATCCCTGCACGTTGCCTTTACGGCCCGTCTCTTCTAGGGCTATACTTCGCTCTGCCACCCAACTCGGAATGACTGGGTCCCCATGACTGCCTTTATTTTTAAAGCGCCCTGATAAGGTGCCACTTACTATAATATAGTTAGATTATCAAAATCAGTTCAAATGTTTGTTTAACGTTGTAGTTATATTGAAAGTCTCTGTCGGCAACGTCCAAGACTCGGTAAAACTTAACGTAACTATGTGTGACTGTTAGGTGTTAATTATTAATATAATTTTAGTAGAGTTCCCATAAAAATTATCGTGTAAGTTCTTCCTCATTTGATGAACAAAGATATATAACAATTCTTACCTACACTTTCTTTCTTCATGCCGTCCATATTCTATAAAGAAGCAAAATAGAATAAAGCAACTGAATATTCTTTATAACTAATACTGGCATAGGAGTAAATATTGTGGTAACTCTGCACAACCGATAAACATCCAATGCCAGGAGAACCATGGAGGCATTGCTAGCTTTAAAGGAATAGGTATTATAAAAGGGGATTTTGGCCTACGGTTAAGTAATAGACTTACACCCGTTCTCAATATCAAATCTATACCGGATTTTACCTTACTAGAGATAGAAAATTATAGCAAAAAATCATATAAATCCCTTGCTCTGTGAAAAACTAAACTATGCCACGGGAACTGTACATTTTGCCGGGATAAAAAGTAACCTATGTGTTATTCCAGACTATAATCTATCTCTGTGCCAAATTTCAACCAGATCCATCCAGCCGTTGTAGCGTAATTGAGTAACAAACATCCATCCATCCATACAAAAATTCGCATTTATGATATTAGTAGAATATAGTAGGAAGTAGCATTAGCTGTGCCCTGCGGCTCCGCTCGCGTATTGTTATTTTTGAACGAAAGGTATTGGAGTCCATGGAATCCATATATATCCAGTAGGTAGTTCTAAATGACGAACGAATCATCGTACCTACTGTTTATGTCTAAAGTTTAAAGAGTAGCAGAGAACATCATTTGTAATTATTCGAACTCAATAATAACCTTATTACACATCTCCTTTCCTACTTGCAATGTAAGTTCCGTCGATAGAGCGAGCGCTTTTCTGAAAGAAAGATAGTTACGGACATAGGTAGAAACGATTATTGTGTTTTGTATATATAGATTAGTCTAATTGGTCGTGTGCTCGTTTAATCACAAAACTTACCCCTTACGGTCATCAGAAAGACTCTTGCTATCAGAATCTGTGGATCCAACCAAACCGGCCAGCTCTATCACTCCAGTCATTCGCTCTCGGTTCGATGTCGGTGACCGTCGTGATTTTCTGTGTGACCTTTGATATGAAATTAAATTATACATATTGTGATATTGCAAACTTTGAACATTACGCCATCAAGAACGTTGTTGCGTTTGACTGTGCACAAAACGCTTCAATTCTCCAGGACATAGACATTAGCCTTGTAGTTATATATTGTCTCACTGCTGGACACTGACCTCCTTAACTAATAAAAGAAGTTAGGCCGTAATTGACCCTGGCGTAATGTGGTTTGGTAGACTTCATATGCCCTTAAATAAATAAATAAAAAGCTTTATTGATCATGTAGGCTTGTAAAAGGCACTTATAACAGGTCAAAACACAAATGGAAAGTCTCCATATGGAATGAATAATGCTTAACGGTGTAGGAACTTTGAAACCACCGTCAAGGATTGGTAGGCAGGGATACAATGACCGCGCCCTGTGGAATGGGGGCGTTTGTAGAATTTCAACACGGTAACCCCTTTTTTTTTTTTTTTTTTTGTTGTCGCGGGGAAAGCGTTTTATTACTGCCGCCCGCTCCGGAGGGAAGCGGATTAAGAATAAAACGGGTATGCTGGACTAGCCGGTCTTACGACCCAGCATCCCCCTCGTACGGATGATGGCTATCCGTGCTGCCGCTGGGCCGAGTCCCTAACCCTTATATACAACCCACTCGACACTACCAGCTAAAACCCCGCGGTGGCCTTCTTCGGCGCTTACGGAGCGATCCCGGGGTATTCTAAGGAGTGCTAGAATTGCAGCCGGAATCGCCCCTGCGCGGTGCTGCGTAGCAGCCCATCTCCATGGAGGGCTAAGTAGCCCCCGCGCACCGAACAACGACAGCGAACGAGGCCTGACCCGCGCTGCCGTCCATCTCGGGGTCGCACGATGCTCCGAATTTGGGAGTGCATCGATACGGGCTGACAGCCCTCCGCTGCGCGCCCGCGACCCCCGATGGCCCCTATTAGTCGCCTCGTACGACAGGCAGGGGTTACCGTGGTGGAATTCAAACGCCCCCATTCCACAGGGCGGGAGACGCCGGTCAGTCGTCCACCTGGCGCCTCCTACGTCTTCTCTGGCGGCGGGAGGGATCATATCGTTCCCGATCCCTCTCAGCACTCTCCTTCTGCGAGATGACGTTCTCGCAAAAGTGGGCCACCGCACGCCAGGACCTCCGGCTGGCGACCATGGACGACACCACGGCCGGCAGCGAGAGGTCTCCTCCGACGACTGCTCTGAGAGCGCTGCGCTCTTCGTCCCAGGCTGGGCACTCCTCCAACGTATGTTGGGCCGTGTCTTCGCGGCAGTTGCCACAGTGGTGGCACACGGCGGACACCTCCTTTCCGATCCGACACAGGAACGAACCGAAACACCCATGGTCCGTTAATACCTGTGTCAGTCGGAACGTAGGCGCCCCGTGGCGCCTGTCTAGCCATCTCTTTAGGACAGGACGCACTGCCGCGACAGTCCTCAAGCCCGCAGTCGGGCTCTCCAGCCTGGTATGCCACTCCTCCACGGCGGTTCTGCGAAACCGGGCCGCAATCTCCCTCGGGGCCAGTCTCTCCTGACGGCGGCTGGACGCCTCCTCCCGCCAGAGGAACGCTGACGAGAGGAGTTTGGCGTCCAACTCCCAAGGGAGTGTGCCGGCCAATACGCAGGCCGCCTCGTGGGAGACCGTGCGGTAGCCCCTTACTATTCGCTGCGCCACCAAACGCTGCGGTTTGCGCAGCAGGGCGACGCAGCGGGCGTTCAGGGACTCGGCCCATACGGGACATCCGTACAGGGCCATTGACCGCACGACTCCAGCGTATAAACTTCGGCAAGGGCTATTTGGTCCCTCCAGATTCGGCAGCAGGCGTCCGAGCGCGCCCGCCGCCCGCACCAATTTCGGCGACAACTCCTTGAAATGGGCACAGAAATCCCACCGGCTGTCCAGAATCAATCCCAAGTACTTCATTTTACAGCCGATGGGAATCCGCACCCCCTCCACACTTATGTGTGGCTCAAAAGGTGGCCGAATCCGAGGCCTGTGAAAACAAAGGGCCTCGGTTTTGTTGAGGGCCACCTTAAGGCCCAGTCGCCGAATCCTGCCCACCACCTGTTCGGTTGCGAACGAGGCGAGCAGGGTGGCCTCCTGGAAAGACCTGGCCGACGCTGTCACTAGTGTGTCGTCCGCGTAACAGACGACAGCGACACCTCGGGGGTAGGTACCACGGAGCACCCAATCGTAGCCGATGTTCCACAAGAGAGGGCCCAAGACTGAGCCCTGTGGAACACCGCAGGCCATCGCTCTTCGGTGCCAACCGTTGGCGCCCGGATACACTATGTATCTATCTGAAAGATACGAGTGCACCAGGCGCCGAAGATACGGTGGCACCACGTGGTACCGCAGTGCTTCCATTATGCAGGCCCAGGGTAAAGTGTTAAACGCGTTGGCGATGTCTAGAGACACCGCCACCACCACTTCACCACGAGCCACTGCATCCTCCGCTTGTGCCTTGACCCGCAAAATCGCGTGTATTGTCGATCGGCCCTGCCGGAACCCGTACTGGCATTGTGCCAGGTCCGGCCCGACCCCTTCGAGATGCTCGACGAGGCGAGCGTGAACAATACGCTCGAAAAGCTTGCAGACCTCGTTGAGCAACACAATGGGCCGGTAGGCCGATGGCGACTCTGCGGGCCGCCCCTCCTTCTTGAGCAGGACCAATTTCCCAGTTTTCCACTGAGATGGAAAACGGCCCTGCTCCAGACACGCGGAGAACAGGCCACGGAGCCTAGTACCCAGATGCTCGACGGCTAACACCCATGCACGCCCGGGGATACCGTCGAGACCCGGGGCCGTCTTCTTGCCCCGTAGCCGAAGCACCACCGCCCGAAATTCTTCGGGCGATACCTCCGAAACAACCCTTGCCGAACTTAACGACGATGGCGTCGATAAATGTGACACCATCGCTGGAGGAGTGACATTCACAGTGGCAGGGAACAAAGCTGCGACGACCTCTTCAACTAGATCGCCCCGGAGACTCTGAGTCAGTGGGGGCGCCCATGGGCGATACCGTCTCATCGCCACGCGATATGGACGCCCCCAAGGGTCGTTATCAAGAGTTCCCCGAAACTCCTTCTGAGCTGCAGACTTTGCACTTGCTATTGCCACGCGCAGCGCTCTCTTAGCCTCCCTGTGGAGGCCGTGAAGTAGCCGCTCCTGGTCCTCGTCACCGGGAAGACGGACCCGACGACGACGGTGTCTGGCGAGACGACGAAGGGCGGCAACGCAGGAGACACGTAACCGCATAAGTTCCGCCGACCACCAGAACACCTGGCGCTTCTCGGGAAGACGTCGGACTCGGGGCATGGCCGCGTCACAGACGCGCGACATCGCTGCCCCGAACCACGCCGCCTCCTGCTCGACCTGCATCGGTGCCTCCGGTGCAGGGAGCCACGCCTGGGCCAGTGCGGCCTCCTTCAGGGCCTCAACATCGAGACGTTTTACAGACCAACGCGGGCCGTCCGACCGCGGGCCAGTCGGTCCTCCACTGGACTGGGGGTTAGAGGATAAGCAGACGTCGAACCGAATGTATCGGTGATCCGACAACGTCTCCTCGTCCACCAGAACTCTCCAGTCACGGACACGGCGGGCAATAGCTGGGGTGGCGAACGTGAGGTCCACCACCGATCCGCCATTATGCCGCACGCACGTGTTAACCGACCCGCGATTCACGACGGCCAGGTTGGCCGAGATCGCCCATTCCTCCAGGGCCTCGCCTCGCCTGCTGGTGACCGACGAACCCCAAGCCAGAGACTTGGCGTTGATGTCGCCGGCAACGAGAACGGGGCGAGGCTGACTGCCTTGCACCACCAGGGCCCCTAGCCGAGCGAGAAAGTGCTCAAACTCGGCCAGGGATCTATTGGGGGAGAAATACACACCCACAATCCAGACCCCCCCCAATAGAACCGCCACACATCCCGATCCCTTCGCTACTTTTTCGAAGGGTGGGGAGCCGGCGGCGCCCCGAGTGATGACGGCCACCAAACCGTTAAGGTCCCCTGCCCAGTCTTCCCTGGGGGGAACAAAATAAGGCTCGGCGACCACAGCCACTTGTATCGACCACTGCGCCATGCTCTGGACTAGAAGGTCCTGGGCCCTGGCGCAGTGATTAATGTTCGCCTGGAGGAAACGTTGTGCCATATTAATGGGCGATCTCCATCTGCTCTCCACTGGTGCCCGCTGTCGGCTGGGTCACAACCTCCGACCCCCGACCACGATTAACGCGGCGAGGGCGGGAGGAGGCGACGCATGCCTTGGCGCCCACCTGGTGCCCCGCGGGTTTACCGACACCTGCGCAAACTACGTAGTGTGGCTCCGCGGAGCACCCCTTGGCCTTGTGACCCACAATGCCGCAGCGATAGCAAATTTCGCTGCGGTCACACTCATCGGTGCACCGCATCCGCACATGTCCTCTGTGCAGACAACGGTAGCACCGCATAGGCCTCGCCTCCAGGAGCTGGACACGCGCCGACACCCAGCCGATCAAGACTCGGCCCGACTTTAATATTTTGTCGGCGACCTTGGCGGGGCACCGCACCCACGCCGCACCAAGGCCCGACCGGTCGGGGCGGATCTCCCCGACCTTAAAGTTCTCTGGCAGAGAATCCCCAGCTCTTGCCAAGGCCGCTGCTACCATCTCCGGGTCAGCCGAAGCATCTAACCCGGACACTCGCATCTCCGCGGACTTGAAGGGGCGAGAAACGCGAATATCACCCGCAAGTTCCATTCCACCGAACACCTCCCTCACTTTATTAGCGAGGGAATCGGCTCTCGCCTCGGATTCCGGGCCGGGTACCTCATATAGGTACCCACCCGTCGCCATTAGACGCGCCCGCGTCTCAGCAATGCCGAGACCGGCCAAGTCCACACGTCGTTGGACCTCCCGCAAGACTTGGGCATAAGTGACACCCCGCGCCAGTCCCTCTGGCGTCACCGTCAGCGAGACTGCGGCCTTGCGGGGCAGATGAATCCGTGGCTCTGGCCGACGCGGCTGTGGTGGAATGGAAGCCACAACACTCGGCATGGGCTGGAGATTTTTCTTCCCTTTTTTTTTTGGCCACAACGTTCCACCCCTCTTCCATCGATACAGGGGCGGGGGGTAGTGGCCGTGGCTCTCGAGGCGTTATGGGAGTGCAGCTTCTTTTCCTTGCTTTTCCCCTCTTTCCCCCTCTTCGTGATTTACTCTGAGGGTGATTTGGGGACACCACGGATGTGGACGGTGCTACCGGCCCAGCAACTACGACAGGCGCAAGTAGGGGACGGGCAGCTTCAACAGGGGCAGGCTGGGCATTACTTTTTCCCTTGCCCAGCCCTTTTCCCTTCGGGGTGGCCGGTGGACCGGCGGCGGCTGGAGGGGCCTTTGATGGCCCAGCAACGGCAGGCGTTGCCAGAGCTTTAGCCCTATCGGCGGCCAATGGAGGCCGCATGATGGGCTCTGGAGGAAGCCTCGAGTAAATATCGCTAAAGCGCGCGTCTAAAATATTTAAAAAACGGCGCTCGAACCGCTCGAGGCGTTCCTCCTCTCCAGGAACGGCTCCAGTTTGGGCCGCCGGCTGCGACTGTCCTTGTATCGCTTGGACAGTCGCCATCATCTCCTCCAGGGTCCGCTGTTGGGATGCAAGCGAGGCCTTGAGGACGGCGATTTCTTGGGCCATCGCCACCTTTTCGGCCTCCAACCTGACTACCTCTGTGGAGGCTGACTCCTCAGCCCTCACCAACAGCTCTTTCGCCGCGAGATTCAGCCTCCGCTGCTCTGTCCCTTTAAGGTGCCGGGACTTGCTGGCCACGTCCCGGATGGTTGCTGCCATCTGCAAGCGCCAGTCACAGTCACCAGTTACTTCCATTGGCGCGGTGTCTTCGTCAGACACCACAGCCGAAAGAGCAAGTACTTTTGGCGCCGGTTCATCGTCACTGTCGCTTGCAGATGCGTCCAGTTGCCGAGCTCTTGCCGCCCTCTTTGAGCGTGTCATGACACCGCTCGTTCCAGCATCCGCATCTGAAACAGCTGAAGTGGCCTTGACAGTCTTTCGCCCAGCCTCATCCGTCTTCTCAGGGTCACTGTCATCCCCCGAAACTAACTTCTCCACTACATCTTTTTTTTTTGGTTTTAACGTTTTCATATTTATTCCCACGAGTATGGGGGAAATATTCGGTCCACCCAGCCAGAGCCCCCTGTAGCTGGGTAAGCAAATGTCTGCACGGGGTTCAGCACGTTCCCCGCCGGGGTTCGCACTAGCGACCGAACTACCCATCGGCCATGCATCCCCTCGCGGTGCGCCGCCGCTTGGGATTCGGGGTAACTTTTTATAGAGGTTTTCTCCCTCGCGGCCCAGGCGGTTAAGCCAAGACCCTCGGTCCAGTCGGAGCGCGAGACGTGACCACAGACCTCCTTTTGACTGGATTACGATATACGACGGTGACAACAGGAGAGAAAATCTCCCCTACTGCCAGCTCGGCGGCGGGGTAAGCGCACACCGAGCCCGCCGACGCCCCCGAGACAGAACCCGGGAGTAGCCCAAAGAACTGGGCACAAAAACTGACGACAGCCGCCACAACAGGCGACGACTGCCATCCACCTTTTGTCAGGATATCGGCCGTCGGTCAGCGTTACCGCCGTTGCCCAGGGTGCACCACGTGGAGGTTTCCTGACTTCGCACCCCAACACGGTAACCCCTGCCTGTCGTACAAGGCGACTAATTAGGGCCATCGGGGGTCGCGGGTGCGCGCGGGGGGCTGTCAGCCCATATTAATGCACTCCAATTTTCGGTGCATCGTGCGACCCCGAGATGGACGGCAGCTCGAGTGGTAAGGCCTCGTTCGCTGTCGTTGTTCGGTGCGCGGGGGCTCCTAAGCCCCACATGGCGATGGGCCCGTACAGGGCACCGCGCAGGGGCGGTTCCGGCAGCAATTCTAGCACTCCTTAGAATACCCCGGGATCGCTCCGTAAGCGCCGAAGAAGGCCACCGCGGGGTTTTAGCTGGTAGTGTCGGGTGGGGTGTACATAGGGGGCTAGAGACTCGACCCAGTGGCAGCACGGATAGCCATCATCCGGGCGAGGGGGATGCTGGGTCGGCTAGTCCGGCATAACCGTTTTATTCTTATTCCGCTTCCCCCCGGAGCGGGCGGCAGTAACAAAAAAAAGGGATACAATGACGAGGATAGGCTGGAAAAGGAGAAAAATGGATGACCGGAAAATGAAAGGAATCGTGATCTTTGGTAAAGGAAGTGACGGAAGATGATGATCAGGAGAAGGGGCAGGAATGGGAGGTTAAAAAGTCGAAAGGAAACCGGAGGGATTTAGAAGGAAAGGCTGTAATCCCTAATCTAGCTAACCTACCAGCCATTCACTAAGATTTCACTTTGAATCTTTCTTACGGTGAATTCTCAGGTTTCCTTAACAATGTTTTCCTTCACACTTCGAAAATCTGAGTTGTGTGCCTTGGCTACGTCCCAGTAGTCCATTCTCCTCTCCTATACGCTCTCGCCGGTTATTTAATGTGCTGTTACAGCAAGCATTAGACTAAAAAGAGACTAATCTAATTTGATCTGTACATAATTGCAAACCTGGAACTTGTCCTCTTAGGATGAGGAGCCTTCGTCTGCCGCGCCGTGGAGCACCCTTGAAAGATGCGCTGAGAGCAACTTGAGCAGAATATGACTCCTTTAAAGATCTCCGCGTTTTTTAAATCTGTTTCGCTGCATACGTCTAGATAAGACATATTGATAGTTATTATAAAACGGCGACAATTTTAAAATCGTTTTCATAATTCAAAATATTTATTGAATTCATGAAATGTATTAGTTATTTAGGTTCAGTCAATATTTTTTCTAATAGCCACTGTGAAAGTCATAAACAAAACCTTGCCAAAAAGAATCATGCTATGCTTACCAGAATGTGGATTAATAACAATTGGGCATTCAAAAAGTGTTATTAAAGATTGACTCTTCAAGTATTTCCACTGTGGTGAAATTGTCCCAATCATGATGTAGCCTAAACCTATTCCGTGGCTCTGCTTATGTACGGAGCTCTCAAAATTACTTATTCCGGTACTGTCTTAGGAAAGTAATAACCCAGAAAAGTAACAGCCGAGAGGGAAGCGAAGTACGAGAATTGCCTCCCAAACTCGACGTTCGCGAAGCTGGAGAGATGATTTCCAGACTCCATAAACTGGCCTGCAGGCGACGGTTGAATAGACCGCCTGTCGCCATACAAGTTAAGGCCTGAGATGCTGAAGCTGAGTAACACACGCATTGCGTGTGCTCCGTCTAAGGGGTCTTTCCTGGCACTGTACAAGGCCGACTCTCGCGGAGGGTACAGCTGTATGCAATTGCGTACCCCGTCGCTTTCATTATAAGAGAGAGAGCGGAACTCGGGGGTTTAGTCGGTAGGACGGCCTATGCCGGTGAGTCGTTCCTAGCTTAGAAGATCTGTAAAAGGTCACCGTTTATAAAAAAAAGTCATAACTGTGTACTAACAGCACTTGTGACATTGCTTGTGGTAGCTGTACCCTTCGTGTATGGAGACGCTGTCGGCACATCTCACCGGACTCTGGCAATGTTCGCACACAGCGCAACTATAAGTGGAGCATATGTTAATACTAAAATTATATAGAATACTTTGACCACTGCGGAAAATATTATATTAATAATTAATAGGCCTCGCCATCGGAGGGTGCACATTTTTATATTTTAAATGTATTTTTTATATAATAATTTATATTTAAAAAAAAAATACCTTTTAGAATAAAGAGTACTATAAAAAAAATGTTTTTTTTTATAGTATAGTCCGATAAACGAGCCAGTGGGTCACCTGATGTTAAGTGATCTCCACCGCCCATGAACATCCACAATACCGAAAGTATCATGTATGCGTTGTCGGCCTTAAATGACAGGAATAGGGATTAGGGAAGGGAAGGGGGAATCTGGGCCTCCGGTTATCTCGCTTACCATACGAAACGCGACAGTAAACTGTCACTTTACGTTGGTTTTCTGTGAGACAGTGGTACTACCCCGGTAGAGCCGGCCCATTCATGCTGTAGACAAATATGTCTACAGCGTGGCTCTACCACTTCCAAAATTTCAAAATTCCAAAATTCCAAAATTCTGTTATTTGTTAAATAATTTCCAAGTTATCGGTTGACAATAGTTAAACGTGGACTTAGGCAGCAGAATGAGGGGGTGCACTTGCAGGGGGAGGAAAGAAAATACATAGAAAAATCAAAATAATGCCAACCACCAACTACAGAGATGAAGTATGTTTTTGATGAGCGGAATATATTCAATCAAATCCCGCGCGATTTGATGTATAATGCTTGTGGTAGGATATTTAGTTCATATCCGCCCGGATAGCGACCGCCGTACACAGGGTGTAAAACCCGCACCGTAGCACACGCAAGTGTGTCGCGTTCCAGAGTCAGCTAGTGTACATCCGGTTTTTGTCGGGGAACTAGAGTTGGGGTACGATGATTGGCCGTGTTGCGGCCTACTGAGTACTCTGACACTAGACCCTCAACCACTTCTTCACCTCCTTGCCCATGGCGTAGTGTGAAGAAGCAGGCTGGCATGATTGTGTTGAGTAGCGAGGAATTGATTGTCTCTCGCTACTCGATACTCTAATTGCGCATTGCGCTTACCATCAGGTGCAGTGGTCACTTTTTTTTTTTTTAGTGCCTCGATAGGCAGACGAGCAGACGGGCCACCTGATGGTAAGTAGTCACCGCCGCCCATTGACTTCTGCAATACCAGGGCACAGCAAAGCCGCTGCCTACCGTTCTTTACCGTCACTTTACCGTGCCAGAATAAAAAAAATATAATGTGTAGATGCAGTTCCACCTCCCTGAAAGTAATTCTGGCAGCGTCTATAGACGATTATTTCACCCTATAGTAATTTGCTACTTGTGCGATGTTGATGTTGTTGATGCGCGGGCCTCTTCTACTAAAGAGAGGTGTTAGGCTTTAACCCACGCTGGCCTAATGTATGTTGGCAGACTTCACATATCTTTAAAATCTTCTAAAAATATGAAAATTTTGAGATACGCAGGTTTCCTTTATATGCAGGTTTCTTCACGGTTTAAGCAAGCGATAATTACCAATAACATATATAACGTTAGAAACATACGGGAGCGTCATGGTAACGGTAGGCAGCGGCTTTGCTGTGCCCTGTCACTGCAGAAGTCTATGGGCGGCGGTATCTACTTACCATCAGGTGGCCCTTCTGCTCGTTTGTCTATACATCCAGTAAAAAAAGAAAAGACAGAGATGTATGCCATTTGGAATAGTGCAAATGACTTCCGTTTCGGTAGTCCGCACCATTTCCAGCCTAATAATTGGTTCTCTGCATTTGTTTTTGCTGCTTTCAACAAAATTGTTAACATGAAGTTATCAGATAAGCAAGCAATAAATACTTACGCCATGTTTGTATTTATAATTTTTTTGTATTTTACATTTTTATCTCAGAATTTTATTATTACTATTTTGACATTTTAAATTTAGGTTTATTTTAGTTCTTTTAAATGGCCAGTATTTTTTATACAATGACATATTATATAGATTCTCTTTACGAGTTTGAAATGTAATACTCACTCCACAGATTAGGTGAGACTTGAGACATAATATTTTCTGTACACAATAGTGTGGAGTATTCTAGTCTTCTCTCACATTCATATTAAACACTAGCTTTTGCCCGCAGCTCCGCCCGCGTGGAAGTTGGTTTTGAGAGAAAAAGCAAACTATCCATGGAGGCATATTACGCTATTACATCCCTCTAGCATCTGCCTAGTAGCCTCCCGCGGCGACCCGACGCGACGGTTACACAAAAATAATCCTTATAGCAGGATGGCTTATTAGCATATTTCATGTATAACTTTGGTGTTTCTGTACCTATTTCTATAATTCTTTTTTTATTAAATTAAATAGGTAATAATGTTAACATTTATTAATTAGGGATAATTGAGAGTGTTATAAATGTAAGAGTAGACAAATATAATCAGAAATCTCTGAACTGCTAAGCTATCGGGAGTTACACGTGTTATTGTGAGTCAACCATAAAATATAGACATTTGCTGTCGGGGAATATTTTTTATATAATTTTAAGGAGAACATTTACGTCATACATGATTTCTGTGTAGCTTTAACTATTAAGGCTGCACAGGTGACGGAAGCTTAAAAAATTGAGTAAGTTCTCCTGTTTTCCGAACATTTCCCTTCACTGCTCTGCTCCTATTGATCGTAGCGTGATGAAAAGTATACTATAACCTGCCCAGGAGTATGAAGAACAATTGTACCAAGTTTTGTTGAAATCCGTCGAGTGGTTTTTGTTTCTATAACGAACATACAGACAGACAGACAGACAAAAATTTTACTGATTGCATTTTTGGCGTCAATATCGATCACTAATCACCCGCTGAAAGTTTTTTTGGAAATATATTTCATGTACAGAATTGACCTCTCTACAGATTTATTATAAGTATAGATGTCTCGCTCGCACGGGTCTAGCCTTATGCGTGTAGTATCTATATAAATAAAAATAATAAGTGCTGGGCTTATCAATGAATAATGGTATTCGTTGGTAAGCCCATCACTTGATAAAGGCTGGTACCCGGTTCTCCATATTTGCGCAAGGGATACGTTGAATCCCTATACAACAGCTGTCTGATATATCAATCGATATTTGGCCTTTAAAGGTCAATACTGGTTTGGTCTAGGGACAATCAAATAATTTAGGGACAAAAAATTCTTCGCCTTGAACAACTGATTTATTTGAACTCTAAATTAACTATGCGATTTTATTTAAAAACGCATAGTTAATCTACAAAGACGAACGCATATTCAGCGCTGTATGAAAGTAAGTATATATTTATAGGACCCCCAGGGAATTTTTTTCGATACACGTAATTCATGACAGGACATATTTGGGCAACACTATCAATATGCATACACACACACATACACTCACGCTGGTAATCCCCGAAGATGTAGGCAGGGATGTAACCGGTACACCCACTTTTTGCTGAATTTCGGTCCCATGATGTGATAGGGGGCGAGCCCATCGCCATACCAGGCACAGACTCCAGACTCCGGGCTAATACTGAGAATTTTAGATATAAAAACCCAATATCACTTTACCCGACCCGGGGGTCAAACCCGAGACTTCAGCACAGCAGTAGTAACGCATGCGCAATTACAACTGCGTCACAGAGGCAGTCAATATGCATAATCAAATTCATAACATATACTAAAAGAATTTATATTTATTCTGTTGATAGTTGTAGGTTATATCTCGCTACTTGATACTCAAACTGGATGGCACTCCGCTCTCCCTCGGGTGTAGTGTGGTCATTTTGCTATGCCAAGATTTAATAGAAATGTGAATTCCTGATTTCATTCACATTAAACTGAACATACCGGTGCAGTGTTATTTTTGGCCGATATTCACGATTGTTTAACACCCCTCTCAATAATATTGCAATTAGGGATCTTCTCAACAAACCCAATTCACGTTTTATTCAAAGTATCACACAACATTACTGTTAATTGCTATATAAAATGTTAAATAATTTTGAATTCACAACAGAATAATATATTTTGAAAGTTGCCGCAACTAAGTATTTTCATAAAAATAAGTAGTAGGTAAATGTTGTCAATATGGTTCGAGGTAAGATATAGCTATGTTCTTTTAAGCGCATAATTTTATATCAGTTTGACAGAGATGGCACAATGTTTATGAATACAATATCGAATGATTCTATATTTGTATAATCAAATTATTCTATAGCTAAACACTTGAAGTCCTTGTATAGGTTTCTTTAGTCATTGATTCGACTTCTGACTTCAAGTCGTTTTCTGTTTGTTAAGTTAGTAAAATCACAAATGATTTCTTAATTAAATATTTTAAATTTGATAACCTATGTAACCTTATAATCATATTTACAACTAGCTGTTGCTCGCGGCTCCGCCCGCGTGGAGGTCATGTTTGGGAGAAAAAGTATACAATACAAAATACCAATATTCATATGTTTAACTTAAAAATGTCGGATTTTCATACAAACTTTCATTCTTTATTTTACCCCCTTAGGGGCGGAATTTCCAAAAATCCTGAAACATATATTTTTAATTTTTAACTAAAATGCCAAATACTAATTTTCATGAATTTATCTTCAAATATGACGGATTTTCATACAAACTTTCATCCCCTATTTTACCCCCTTAGGGGTGGTATTTCCAAAAACCCTTCCTTAGTGGATGCCTACGTGATAAAAGGTACCTACTGTCAAAATTTCAAGTCTCTAACCCCAGCCGTTTAGGCTGTGCGTTGATCGATCAGTCAGTCAGTCAGTCAGTTTCTTCTTTTATATATACAGATAAATGCCGCATGGCAGAGGCTATTTAAATAGTACAAAAATCATTGTATTACTAGTATTCACTTTCGAGATCAGACTATCAAGTTCATTGTTACACCTACAATGATGAAGCTAGTGATTTTACTGGCGGTATTTGTCGCCGCGATTTCTTCTGAGAGCGATTTCGACAAGATTCTAGGTGAAGCGGTGCCGATGGCGACATCCCCTAGATTAATAGTTTTTTTTTATAGTATAGTCCGATAAACGAGCCAGTGGGTCACCTGATGTTAAGTGATCTCCACCACCCATGAACATCCACAATACCGAAAGTATCATGTATGCGTTGTCGGCCTTAAAGGACAGGAATAGGGATTAGGGAAGGGAAGGGGGAATCTGGGCCTCCGGTTATCTCACTTACCATACGAAACGCGACAGTAAACTGTCACTTTACGTTTGTTTTCTGTGAGACAGTGGTACTACCCCAGTCGAGCCGGCCTATTCATGCTGTAGACAAATATGTCTACAGCGTAGCTCTACCACTTCCAAAGGTGATGCCTATCGTTTGAATAGAACTGAACATAAATGTGTGTGTAAAAACAAAACTGATTTGCCAGTGCTGTCGGTAACGCTGAATAAGAAAGTAATTAGTCCAGATTCTTGATGCCTATTATAGTGAGAAACGATGAAGATGCTTCCTCGGCGTTAGAAATCAAAACTGCAGATTGCTTGTGTGATTTAGACGAAGGCACAATTGTACAACTTGCTGTATTGAAAGTTATCAACGATAATTACTTTTTACAATACTCTTCATCGGAGTATAGTGACAATAATTCGGAAATGGTTATTTTGCACCGCAAGAAAGTAGCAACGAAGAGCGAACTTGAAGCTATTATAGAAGCTAATGGTTTCGATAAAACAAATTACACGTTGATGTGTAACGAGTTTACCGAATAAATATAAAAATAATTTTAGTTTTAAAATAAAATATAATTCATTTTTATTTTTCTCTATCTGGTACAGTTTGTTAAATGTAAGTTTTTGTTGAAATAAATTATCAAAGTACAATTCGCTTCCTTTTGTAATATTATCCTCCCTAGCATTTAAATTATACTTTCATTACTCTTAATTGTCATAGATGTATCGTTATCTTGTGATGTTTTTTATAAAACATTATTAATGTTTTTTTCAGTTGTCTTTGCCACACAAACACCTCGTGATCAACCGTTCGTTATCATTTTATGTAAATAAAAAAAATACTCGACGTTAGATATGCACATATTGTTTACATTATTGTATAAAAAATAAACTAGTTGTCGCCGAATTTTGTCGATCTTTGCCGAAGTCATGATGTGATAGGGGGCGAGCCTATCGCCATACCGGGCATAGATTCCAGACTCCGGGCTAATACTGGGAATTTTTAGATGGAAAAACCCAACATCACTTTACCCGACCCGGGGATCGAACCCGAGACCTCAGCATAGCAGTCGTAAACGCATGCGCAATTACAACTGCGCCACCGAGGCATTCTATTATTATATCATTAATAATAGAATGATATATTATTTGTTGCCGTCAGTTAAAGATCAGTGAAAATGTCCTTTGGTAACAATATTTTCAAATCAACCACTTATAAGGTCAACTTTGTAATTGAAGACATGCCTATATATCATTGTTTATACTTTGTATACAATCCAATTTGATTATTATTCAAAAATATTCAGATTGGCTGTATAAACCAATTTCCTTTGCATGTACCTCTAAAATGAAAAAAGTGAAACTGACTTATCCGTCCTCCTTCATAGTAAAACCACGTGGCCTTACGGGGCCACAGCTTTGAGGTGTCTACTACATCGGCCCGAACCAAGAGTTACGCAAATACGTATCTTTACCGCACCATCAAGCTGTGTAACAGTTTGCCGGCCCACGTGGTCCCTCCTTCCTATGTTTCTGGGTCTTTTAAGCGTAACGTGAAGAAGGTACTGGTGGTAGGATATTCATATCCGCCCGGATACGATATTTGGCCGTTTTGCGGCCTTCTGAGTATTCTGACACTAGACCCTCGACCACTTCTTCACCTTCTTGCCCACGTGAAAAAGCAGGTCGGCATGATGTTGAGACAGATCGTCTCTCGCTACTCGATACTCTAATTGGACGGCACTGCGCTTACCATCAGGTGCAGTGTGGGCACTTTGCCGTGCAGGATACAAAAAAAAGCTACTCAGAAGGCCGACATGATTGTGTCGAGTAATGAGAGATGGTCGTCTCTTGCCACTAGATACTGCACTTATAATCAGGGGAAGTGTGGCCACTTTGTCGCACGATAATAAAAAAGAGTGGCGCCAAAATAAAAAATCACAAAAACTTTTAACACTTTATTGCCATATAAAAACACTAAATAGGTACAAACGTGAACTCCAACTCTGTCTGTAAAATAGGAATCATTATAATTCGTAACATTAGCCTAGCTCAACCAGCACCATATTGTCGAATTTCTTTGAAAGTTGTGATATTGCATAATACGTATAGCTCCCGGTGGCGAAAAACGGAACTAATTTTAAATTTACAAAACAAACTGTCAAATTTTAAAATCGAATGAGCGTTCGCTATACAAATATTTTTATGTTATATGTACTAAGATGGCGAATATAATAAATTAAGTTACAATTTTACTTTTTGATCTTGATCTATATGTAAAGCAATAATAGAAATAACTAGAAATACTCTAAATCACTTGAAACCGTATCTGAAATCCCATTTTTGTCACATGTTAATACTTTCCGTATGGATATAGATTTAAATACTTTAAAGAACAGTCTAGCATAATTTCACCTTAACCCAAGTCTCCAACTATTTACTCAATCTTCACATAATCTAGTCTTTTCCTCCCTACAGACATCAAAATGAGTATTTTGCAATATCAACAAATCTTTAAAATCACCAACACTTTCCGGTAAGACGATACGTAAAATCTATAGAACACTATACAAAATACTTAAATTATGTTATTAATTAATAGGTATCTTAAAATTAACTATCGTATAAGAGACATCATTATAAAATAGGATTATTTTTTTATTAGGTTTTAATAAAAATATCATTAACTTATATTCTATAGACACGAACTGTCGAAGAAACTATATGTTCCAAAAACCTTGTCCGCCCACTAATGCCATCTATTAATTTTACTAAGAACTATTTGGAAGATAGAATCGTGAGAATTCCCATCACTTCTCGAACGGGACTTTCCGCGCGCCATAACGGGGCAAACTATATAATGAATTTTGTTGTGAAATACAGACTTCCCGTATTCAGAATTGAAATTAATTAATATTTATTGGTATTACGTTCTAAACGTTATGAAATTATGTTATTTACTTATATATTATTAACAGTTTCACTGTAAATCAATTTAAGGCAGATTTGTTCGGGAATGTTGCTACAAATAACTAAAATTAACTCGACACTGAAAGATGCAATGTGGTGTGCATGCTTAGGTGGCATGAAGCATACTAACGTCCGTGCTGAGTATACACCGCAACTCGGTGGAACATAATGTTTGTTCTGGTCGTCGCATCTAGTACGTAGTACATATAGATCGCTGACAAATATCTAGTTTAATTCCGAAAACGGATATATCGAATGTTCTAGGAAAATTATTGACGTACAAAAAAAAAGGATTGATGGCATGACAGATCTGTATGGCAGATAGCGCCCGTCAAGCATTGTTGTCAGCCAATGGCAATGTAACACTTATAGAGGGAGGGGTAAGAACTTTGATTATTTTCGTTGACAAGGGGGAACTGGGGGTATAAATGACTAAAATTCTGCTTACGTAATTCGAACGAACCCCATTAATATTGGTGTGATTTACCCGAATCTGATCTTATTTAGACTTACTGAAAATTAAACAGTAAAAGGGTAGTCGACACATTTTTTTTTATTATTTTAATCAACAAGTTACATTACCTGAAACCTATTATCGAAAGAATTTTATAAATCCGAACAAAAAATAAGTAAATTGGACGCCGTTCAAATCTGTTGGAAGGGGTAGTTTTCAAATGACAGTAAAAGGATGCATGATATGAGCCGTGACGTCACCTCTTAGAATGGCCATTACTGTGCCGTCGTGCGAGGGAGACAGTGAGATGTTCCCACTACGCACTAATTTTTGCTCATACCAATACTTAAAATACATATTCTGACCTAATTTTTCAAGTAATTTTGTTTCTGTTTTTTGCGTATTATATTCGGTTACATATCGAATAATGTACAAAATTAAACACAGGAAACTACCCTATTCAGCATGTGCGATATTTCGCCATCCAAATATTTCATTTAAAATTAAATCACCTTGGTAATACTATATCAAACGATGTCTCTTAAGCGATAGAGGTTGCATGTTTTACTGGCCGGCGAAATGCTTGTAAACATTATTATAGATTTAAAATAGACTGGCTTAAGAAAATCAGTTATGTACTAACCAAAAAACTTTTTCTATTAACACAGCATGTGATGGTGTAAAATATTATCTGGGGGGTGCGTCTCGGCTCGCATAAAATGCGTCCTGTTTTTAAATTGAATTGTCCTGGTTTTTGTAACTTCAGAAACTAAAAATCCTGGTATTTGAATTTCGGGGTTGGCAACCCTAGTAGTATGGTCGAAAAAGACACTGCCAATTTATATGACTGGTAATATTAGCCGATTTGATAAAAACATTGTTGGTATACTGAAAATACATGGTTAATAAATAACTGATTATCGTATGTATGTTAGTTTTTGAGATCAAATTTACATAAACACATAGCGAGATAGAAGAACCAATCTGAGATCAATCAATCACTATTTTTTTTCGTATTTTCCATTGTATTATAGTAAAATATATTATATTGAGGTATGCACTATTTTTTCACGTATTTTCACTTTTCCTATGTAAGCCGATTTGGGCAAAGTGTAGAAAAAACTAACACGTATTCAAAGCAAACATATCCATCGTTTTTAAAAATAAAATAAAATCATTTTTTTCAATCTAACTGAAGTAAAACCATGATTATAAAGTATTTAGCTACCTATGGGTAGCTCAATATCATAGACCACCAAAGAATAGTACACACCTCAAAACAAATCTTAAAAAAGTATTACTTAATAATTTCAGGTATACTGGCCCCATATTTAAAACTAACCTAACCTAACCTAACCTATCTAGAATAAAAAATGACACTAACTCATAAACATTTGAAATAAAACAACCGTAATCATAACGATATAAAATACTATAGTATTAAGTACAAAAATATAGTTAGGACGAAAAAAATTTTACCTCTAATATTGCAACGAATGCCCTGTATATGTATTTTTTTATCTGGGAACTTTTTTATAGTTTTTTTTTTCACTTCAATTATGTAGTAACAATTTTTTTTTTTGGAATAGTGATACAATATTTTTTTATATTGTTTCCAATACAATTAGTTTGGTACGATTGAAATATAAAAACAATGTGTATATCTTTATATGAATGATTTCAGAACTTTTTCAGTAAGTAGGTTTTTTTTATAAGTACAATATACCATACTAATATTGATTTCATATTAGTGTCTGAAATATTTTATAAACAAAATATGATAGCAATTTTACTTAATCATCAAATGTGTTTTTTTATAAAAATATTATTTTTCCTGTGTCACTATCCCAGAAAAATCTCTATAAACTCGTGAACACATGTGGTATATTCAATACCTTAATACAGTAATCCCTCATTTACCACACCCTCGTTATACGCGGTTTCACTATACGCGTAAAATTAGAAAATATTGAGCCCTTAATAAATATTGAGACCCAAACGGTCGTTAAATATCATAAATAATTTAGTTACCAATTGGAAACGCATTTAAATCAAATAATTAGATTTTTAGATGGTTCGTAGAAAAATATTTCTTTAACATCCAAAAACCTACGCGACTTTTGCTTGAAATTAACAAATATTTATCCTCCATATGGTGTCAATAGTAACTCAAATCGAAAACCAGAAATGGCTTTCGAATTTCACAAATCAGACTTGCTTTGACATTTCTGCTAACCGTTTGCTAAAAGGTCGTTAAGTGACATTTTGAGTTCTAAATACATAGTGATAAGGCAACTTTTTGTCTATCAATCAGTGTAGGTCATATTGTTTTACATTACGTTGTAAACTAAATACCACGCTCACTAACATCATTAGGGACATCACTTACACGTTTTTAACAATCTCAATACTAAGTTTATTCACATAACTTCCTTTCAATAAACGGAGGGTAGATTTCACCTTTCTACATTCCTTAAAATCTATACAAATGTAGTAAAATGATAATTAATGTATTATTACTGGCCTTAAGTTTAATGCCTTTTGTTTTTATATTAACGTATGAAATACAAATTGAAAATATTTTCATGATGATGGTAAATCACTATCGCCATTTATACTTAAACTGCGCATTATATTATTTCCTATTAGGACATATATTGAACAAAACCACTATAGGTATTAAACAATATTTAAGTCTTAACTTTAATTGGTTGCAATATACCTTCTTTTTAAAAAAGTTACATAATCTATTCTATCATATATCATATCTGATTCTAATAAGGGCAATCGTTATTATAAATATCAAGTGTTATGAGCAACTTATAGTCCCAAAACATCCAGACCCGAATAAAAAAAAACACTTCGTCTAGAGATGGTTTAGCTAAATTAGACCTTGTTAAGCAGCAAAGATCCGACCAAAATTTTAATGAAATCGAGTTAAATACATATCCATAATATCCTAATCAAGTTTCATATGTGCACAAAATATCCAGGCAATTTGATGTCATTAAACTAAAAAAACAATTAGTTACTGCATAATATTAAATTTAAATTCGCTGTCAAACTTTAAACTGCATTTACTCGAAAGTTTGAAAACGTCAGTTGAATCTTTCCTGCTTAACAGAGCCCAATTATAACTTACCTAAATATATAACAGACAAGACTGATGTAATTTGGAATAAAAACAAGGAAAAACGATATTTTAGTACTTACTTAACTTGTCCCATTGCATTTACTATCATCACAAAAATATTTTACGCACAAGAATAGAAAAAAGCGTAATTAATAATGTGATTTATCTGTGTGTAAAAATATAGCTAACTTAAAATTATCTTATGTGTGTATTAAAACTACTTAAATAAATTATTGCAAAGATGACACAAAATGTTGCTGCTTACAGGGAACTCCGATAAAGCGGTCTCCGATATTTTAAATTGTACCAAAGTGATCGTCCGAATAAAATTATAATCTGACATGCCGCAAATTAAAAAAATGACCACCTTTAAAGTCACCCATTTATTTATGACATTTAAAAGGGCACCTCGGTTTCGGAATACGCGGTTTCGCATTACGCGATTGAAGCTGCCAATTTTGAACACATTACTGGAGTTCACTGTATTATGTCTCTCTCCAGAGTAACGTATAAGAATAACCATAAGAGTCTGCGTAAACTATATCTTATGCCGGCTTTAGATATAAAAAATGAGAAATAAAAAAAAACAATTGGCCATCTCAGACCACGTCCGCTTTATGAAAAAAAAAATTAAGCCATCGCATGACTGATATTAGTCTGAAGAGAGCTTCGCGTCATCAATAAATCTCTATCAATAAATATTGTCATTTTTACTGTCATTATTATTGAGCAAAAATATTAACAAATCACATGTGTAATGCCCTTATGTTTAGGTTTAAGGCTTTAAGCCTCGTTGGATGTGACCCAGTCGTTGGGGAAACTGAAAAAAAAACAATTTACTTATTTTTAGTCAAACCGCAATTGCCTAATCAGCATATAACTAATGTTTAGTTTAACGCAGATGGCGTTATGCTAAGTTTCCAAAGTCACCTTAATGCCACTCATAGACATAGAGAATGGACTGAGCGTTCTCAACTAGCTATTAAGTTAATACGGGCAGAAAAATGTAAGAGAGATAAGGCAAATGTGCGGCCAGATGTTGGCTTTTTCTAGAATTTTGATTAATCTACGTCTGAGTCTCGCAGGAGCGAGAAGAAGGCCGCACAAAGTGTTCAATTTTGATAGCCTCCGTGGCGCAGTCTCTCATAATCCCTGATACCCACAACACAAGACTCGTATCTTAGTGTGGGGTCGGGGCTATGTGTGGGACTGTTGGATGTTATTAATTTTGTGAGGATATTGCTCAGTCCATTCTCTATGTCGATGATGCAGTCGGAGATTGAGCTAGTGTAGCGCACTAATTTCGTTTAACGCCATCTATATTACGTTTCCTAACTCACCTCAATGCCGCCTCATGTGCAGTCCGAGATGGTCGGAGCGAGCGAAGGAGCGCGCGCACATCGGACAGGTGAAGGGTCTGTGGCCGGTGTGCTTGCGCGTGTGGCGGGTCAACTCGTCGGAGCGTGCGAAGCGCCAGTCACATCCCGCCCAGCCGCATGAGTAGGGCTTCTCGCCTGTATAAATAAACACACGACAGTTACAATAACACCCAACAGTCACACACCTGACTGACCATGTGTGTGACTGTTAGCCCCGACCCCGCACTAAGATACGAGTCTTGTGTAGTGGGTATCAGGGACTACGAGAGACGACCGGTCTCACAACACGGACCCCGGACACAAATATCTGTCTGTCATACAAACATTTGTCTTGGTGTGGGAATAGAACCCACGGCCTCTCGTTTCACGGCCGGCTACTCGCCAACAGCGCCACGGAGGCTGTCATGGCCCAGATCTGACTATAGGATACAATTATTTTGTGGGTAGCAACTAGCTTTAGTATTAATTATAAAAAAAGATTCCGACGAATTGAGAAACTTCTTTTTTTTTTTAAATCGGCTAAAAATTGATAATTGTCCGTTTTATAATTATATGATTACTTTTTATAACGGTTTGACAGAGGTTTAAGAGTCGATTTCTTGCTCATCGCAAATGCGTTTGTAAGTTAAAATTGTTTTTGAAAATAAATACATCAAGACAAAACAACTCCTCATACATTTTTGAAAATGTTTTTATTGTCCTGTAGTAACAAAAATTCTACCTGTTCCCAAACTAATCTTATCAAAGCTTACAAATAGTTCACCCAATCACCGCTAGATGTCGCTAAAACTAACTCACCCGTATGCGTACGTTTGTGCGCCTTCAGATGCGAACTCTTCGTGTAAACTTTATGACAACCGACTACATCGCATTTATGGAGCCTCCTACGATTCTGAACGTCTTCGCTGTTGTTGATGTATTCTTTCGGACATTCCTCCGTAACTGGCTTCGTGAACGCGCGCCTTTGCGTCAACTGGTTCAAGGAGCCACTCAGAGCGTTTTGCAGTGCCGTGTTTAGCAGAAAGTTTTTTATATGAACATCTGTGGGTTTGTGTGTCGGTGGTAGGGCGAACGGGAGTATCGGTTGCAGGAATGACTTCGACATTTCTAGATGTGTAAAATTTTTTGACAGCTCGAGTGGCGGTTGCGTTTGCGGAGTCTGTTGCGGTGAGATCTGTGTTGTCGGTGGTTTTAATCTGGAAAATAAATTGATATAATTAAAAGCATACTGAGTTGTGAAAATTGACAGAAACGCAACAGCAAGATATCACGTCGTTTTTCTGTGAGAAAATGGTAGCCAGCCAGAACTAAATAAATTCGAGTCAACTACCCTAAATTATACTTGAAAATCTAAAAAAATTGTGCAATAATAAAAGGAAATTAAATCTCTAAAGATACAAATATCTACCGTATTAGTGCAGCCACGATTCTACGACTTTATGTGATAGGTAGCGAGCTTTTTGTCTAATCGAAAACAAGTTCTAATACTGGGAAGTCATATGACTTTTCGGATCGAAAACTCGAACAAATATGATCGTTCAACCTGGGATTTTAATTGAAGACATACCAGCTTTCTCATGTATGTTAAACCAAGAAAGCAATTAAAGGATATTTCTCACAAAATATTACCTGTTTACTTGCTGCCTTGGTTTCCTAGCGTTGCGAAGGTCTGGCCCCACTTTAATCTTAGTCACTTGGTGGTTTGATCTGGAAATAACCATAACATTTTACATATCCATTCATTCACATATTTATTATTGTTTATATAATTCTAATTTAATATTATGCTCCATCGCTGTTCAATAATTTTGCCAATGTAGAGTAAAAAATAGCGTATCAGATCAAAAAGTTGTTTCAAAAGCAATACTCATATTTATAAGAGGTTAGGTTAGGTTAGGATAGGATAGAGAGATTATTAAGTTTATTCTCTGAGACATAAGACGTTAAGACCCATAAACATTATTCCACTAAATTCAAAAACCTTCAAACTTACAGTTACTTAGCGGAAGTAGATTAAGCGGTGAGACGAAGACTAGGGTATTCGAGAGATCTAGCAGCTAGTCCATCATATGAATTAGTTGTGGGTACTGTCCTAATAAAAGTTTGTGTCTTACACAAATATTTGTATCGAGGGTATTGTAGGATCGTAGTCTAGTAAGTTGAAGAGCCAGAATAAAAGATATAATGAGATGTTTCCACTACGCACCCATTTTTGTTCATATCAATATTTAAAATTATAGTTGCGACCTCATTTTTGATTCTGTTTTCGCAAAATACATTTCGTGTTTTTTTTTTTTATATATTAATGGCTCCATCGTTTAACGATGATTTTGCCAATGTCAAGGTAGGAAAAGACACGGTGTTTTATTTAAGAAAAATTAAATTATCTAACCATTAACCGGTGTTTGTAGAGATGAAATCTTATGTGCTTGAAGATACTGAATAATACAGAACAGCAGAACAGTTAAGTAGACATAAAATTATAACAACTCGAAAATAAAAAAAAAACATAAATATACATAAAGTAGAACAGAAACGCGGAAAATAAGTTGAGACGAATAACAAAAATTATAATCGAATATTATTGATCCTAATAAACTTATACAGAACTTTAATCATGGGAGAGTGGACTAGAGTTAATAAAAACGGGATGTTTATTGGTCGGGGTATATCAGAAGGAAGAAGGTCGTAGAGGGGAATCAAGAGCCTAGGACAAGAAAAAAATATATGCTCTAAAGTGCCCTCATCCAGACCACACTCATACATTTCGTGTTAATCGGTTGCATATTAAATAATGTACAAAATTAAACACAGGAAATTTACATATTCTAATGCTTATACTCCGCGGAAAATGCAGGTTGTTTATTTTAACTATGTAATAATTTTGTAGGTAATGTGTAATTGTTTGTTTTCCTTAACAAATAAAATAGTAATTCTTGACACCCACGATACAGGTTTAGCCTAGTTGGTCAAGACTATGTGTGTGAATGTTATGAGTATATCTTTTCGAAAATTATTAACTGGTCTCTTCGATTTCCGGGTCGGGTAAAAGTGATATTGGGTTTTTCTATCACAAAATACACAGTATCCGTCCGGAGTCTGGAATGGTGCGAAATAGCTTCACCCCTATCACATCATGGGACGGTAATCAGCGAAATGAAGGTGTACTGTTTACACCTCTGTCCACGCTATTGGCGATTACAGGCGTGATTGCGTATGTATGTATGTACTCACTGAAATATCATATGCGTAGACTCGATTTCATCCTCTGGAAAAAACTTCGTAGTCGTTGGAGTGGCACCGCCTGAAAACAATAACATGTCTATTAGATTATTTTAAGATTATAATACAGCCTCCATCGTGCAGCAGGCGAGTAGCCGGTTGTGAAACGGGAGGTCATGGATTCGATTCTCGCACCGACACAAATAGAAAGAAAATATTTTTTAGTATCGGAACATTTTAACGTACAACATTATTTTTAGTATACTACAAAGCCGAAAGTAGTTTGTTGACAATCAGTAGCTCAATCCATTGCACTAATTTTTAACGTTTTATATTGGTATCCCAAAAACATATAAAAATTTTCGTCAACCTTGTTTATTACTTAATAATACTTACGCAATATGCGTAAACGGGCCCGCTTGTGTATTAGGGAAAAGGGTGGACATTTTAAACAAACAGCAGCGGGCGGCGCGCGTATGCCCATGCATTGTTCAAGAAACAGGATACATTATTTTTGCATGTCACCGCGTGAGTTTTCCTTATTATTATGTTATATATTTATCTGATCTTTTATAATACTACTGGTTGCGGTACGGACTGCCAAGACGAAAGTCGTAGGTTCGAAACCCATGTGGCATACACCTCTGACTTTTCTAAAGTTATGTGTGTATTAAAATGTTAATTATCGCTTGCTTTAACGGTGAAGACATCGTGAGGAAACCTGCATATCTGAGATTTTTTCGAAGGTATGAGAAGTCTGCCAACCCGCATTAGGCCAGCGTGGTGGACTACGGCCTAATCCCTCTCATAGTAGAGGAGGCCCGTGCCCAGCAGTGGGACAATGATCTTTTATACCAAAATCTAATTTGGGTGTTTCGGCTTTATGGTATACAAAAACTAATCTTGTATATGTTTGACTTAGTGTGGGGTCAGGACACAGGACTATGTGTGTGACTTTTGGGTGTTTTTTTATTATTTTAAATTAACTCCATCGGTCATGAACACCAGGCGAATCATGTATATGTCGCCGGATTAATGGAATGTAGATAAAATTAGCTTTTTTTAAACGGTTAAAAATAATTGTGCAGTATTCTTTAAATTGCGTACGGCAAATGGCAAAGGGAAACTATGCGACTTTACACGCTCATTCACGATTTAAGTAAAAAAACTTGACAGCGTAATTACAAAGATATATAGCTTCGTAAATCCGGGTTAGATGAAAAAAATATTGCGCTGGCTTGAAATCTCAAATCCGTTCAGAAACAGGTTGGGTAGAGATTAATAGTGCTTAAGTCTTACAAATACTAAATCTAATACCTACTTAATTCAATGAAAACTAGCTTTTGTCCGCGACTTCATCTGTTGAATGTGTTTAAATAATCATTTTTATAGATCGAACCGGCCCGTAGCGAAAAATGACCCAAATTTACCAAAAATCCAAAAAAAAAACTGTTTAACTGATCGCTACCAAACTAAACAAGACCACCCACCCGCTGGCTAATCTGAATACAAAACAAAACTCGCAAAACTCGAAAACGGCTGGAACGATTTTGATTAAATTATCAGGTAATTTCAGGAATTTTTCTCCAGATTATCCGATCAGATCCTGTGAAGTTTAGTAGCGAATCAACATTTTTTGGTAATTTTGAGTGACATTGTCCATACTACGCGGTTCGTTGTTTATAAAAATGAATAACTCAACGCGGACGAAATCCCGTGAAAAAACTAGTAATGGATAAATCTAAAAAAAAACAGATAAAGACAAATCATATATATTTTTAACCGACTTCAAAAAAAGGAGGAGGTTAACAATTCGTCGGAATCTTTTTTATGTATGTTACCCGATTACTCGAAGACGCCTGGAACGATTCGAGAAATTCTTTTTTTGTTTAAAAGGGTATATTTCCCAGGTGGTCCCATAGGCACCAAGTCAGATTCTGATGATGGGATCTCAATCAATCAATCAAAATCAATGGCAACCCTCAAATTTTATATTGACGCATAATTTTTTTTTTATTCAAGTCGGTGTCCTTTTTATGAATTAAAAAACTTTTATATTTTATTGTTAATTATATCCCGACCTTTCGAAAGCTTCACAGCCTTCATGGTATAAACCGCGATAGTATCCGTAAAATTGCAATGTATAATATTCGCGTAAACATAAGAAACCACTATTAATATAATAAATACATACATATACACTCACGCCCGTATCCCACGGGGGTAGGCAGAGACTATTGAGTGCCACAAGCTACGATCCTGACACACTTCTTTCGCCTCTTCCACATTCATACATCTTCTCATACATTTACGACGGTTGGAGGTACTTCTGATTTGCCCTTTTAGGAGAAGATCGTTTATCTGATTCGTAAACGTTCTCCTTGGGCGCCCTCTACCCACTCTTCCTAATATAATAAAGTTCTTATTCAATCTGGCATTGTAGAATTATAAAGTTATATCTATTATCAAGAACCTGCTGACCGCCGCGGCCGGGCGTGGCCAGACTACTGTGTAATGGTGTCGACTTAGATAAGTATGGAGCGCCACTCCGAAGCATTTTGAAAAATTAAAAGAACGACTTTACTGTATGAAAGTTTAATGAATATTAATATAACATGGTACAAGAATATCATATGCAGACAGTTATATCATCCGTTACAGTGGTTTATTCGTATGCTTATCTTTATATATATAATTCTACTGTACGTGTGTATGTCACTGAACTCCTCCTAAACGGCTGGACCGATTTGAATGTTTTTTGCGGTGCCCTCACACGATGGTTCGCAAGAACTCGCTAGCATGTTGTGATAGGTACCGCTAGGGGTGTTGCACTACTCATAACGACTTGAACACAAAATATATTATTATAGCCAGCTCCCAAAATAACAGAAAAATACAATTTACGAAAACTGGATCAAAGTTGATCTATATTAACACATCAATTATTTTATCATGCCAAAACTGGGTGCGTAGTTGGAATATCCCACTATCTTCCTCTCAGGAGTGTATCGTAATGCCCATTCTGAGTGGTGACGTCATAAACAATATCGTGCATCCTTTTTGTCATTTGACAATTTATCCCTTCCAGCAGATTTGAATGGAGTCTAATTTACTAATCTTTGTTCGGATTTATAAATACTTTCGATAATAGGTTTCAGGTAAAGTAACTCGTTGATTAAATTAATAAAAAAACGTGCCAACTACCCTATTCCAGACTCCGGGCTGATACAGAGTATATCGTGATAGAAATACATCACATTTAGCCAACCCGAGATCTAAGCATAGCAGTCGTTCCGCGAGCGCAAACAGCGCCACCGAGGCAGTTTGCATTTCTGTTTATTAAATAAACAAATGAACGTATCAATTTTCCATTCTCGCTTGTTAAGTGTCGAATAGTATTTTATTATATCAATCAATAGCGTAGGCCGTGTCGGCGCACCGTCGAACGCTACTGGATTACGAGCCGGTTCTCCAATTGTATCGACACAAAATATTTTAATGAACCTTTTATTCTAACACTCGTATTTATAAACACGACATTACTGCGTATCAAGCAATTACTTAAATAAGTCTTTACTTGCCCAAGGAACGCTTGAGAAAGCTTACTTGGCCAAAGAATCTTATGCCAAACGATTCTTACTTGGTTAAGAATTCTTAACAATAAAACAGAATCTATACTTAAGCTATTACTTTTACTCAGGTGAAAAGTTTTTCTCGATTATAAATGTTATTCTTAATGGATCATTAACTCATCCTTAACTAAAAATTGCAACACTCAGAATCAGTTAATCCTCCTTTAGTCTCAACAAAAAGGTTGTGTAAAATTTTGTGAATTTTACAGTATAAATGGTATTTACCGAGTTTTTAGACACCACGCATAACTAGCTGATCTATCACAATTGGCGTACTGACAGGTGACGTCTCCATCGGTTAAACATGAATAAATAAATATCTTGCATCGAAATCCCAGAAGTGATGAGGATCTATCTATCTACCTATCTAGTTCTATTCTCACGCAACTCAAAATCTAACTCAGGCTTCGTGGTGTCTACTACCCTGGCCGAACTAAAGGGCTCGCTATTATCATTACCGTATCATTAAGCTGTGGAACAGTTTGCCAGCTAGAGTATTCCTTTCCGATGATCCTGGATCGTTTAAGCGTAGTCTTAAATTACTCAGCGGGATTGTGTCAAGTGGCAAGGGGTGGTTGTCTCTCGCTACTTGATACTGTATGTGGAGGACACTGCGCACCATCAGGTTAGTCAAATTCTCATATGAATTTCAAGGGTATGTAAGTCTGCCAATCCACGCGTCTAGAGTACTGGACTAAGGCCTAACCCCTCACTTGTATAGGAGGTCCTGGATGACACAGAGCTTACCATCAGGTGCGTGATCACTTTGTCTTGGATAACTCAACCAACTTATTTCCCTAATCTTCTCAATATCAATGCTATATTAGCTAATAAGCAAGCAAATAAAGCAATTAGCAGCTAATCTTCGTCATTACACACGCGAAATTAATATGGCGTTCGGTCGCGATTAGTCCCTTCCCGTCAATATTTTTTTTGGCACAATGCGTGACTTGGTGCGAACGTGCCCAATTAGCTGTTAGGATATCAGCTGTTTCATTTCATTAATATCTCCGAACAGAATTAAATCAAGTACATTATGATTAATCATAGTATAATCAGATAGCCTTCGAAGCGTAGCGAGTAGCCAGTTGTGAAACGTTAGACCGTTCGATTCCCGCATCGAGACAAATATTGTTTGGGTGTTGTGGGACCTTAGTCTCTTGTAATTGAACCCACGATAAGGGTTTACCTAATGTGGGGTCTGAACTGTATATGAGACTGTTGGGTGTATTTATTGAATCCTAAAAAGATATAAAGTTTATTTTACCAATTATTTTCTTAAACTTACTAAATATATGTATTTTTGTATGTACTACATATACATATTATTGAAAGAATTTTATAAATACGAACAAAAATAAGTAAATTACACGCCATTCAAATCAGCTGGATGGGATAGTTGTTAAGTGACAGTAAAAGGATGCATGATGAGCCGTGACGTCACCTTTCAGAATGGCCATTACTGTGCAGTTATAGGAGGGAGATAGTGAGATGTTCCCACTACGCACTCATTTTTCCTCGTACCGTATTTAAAACAAATATTGTGACTTCAATTTCCAATCAATTTTGATTCAGTTTTCACAAAGGGTTTCATTTGCGTATTATATTTCATCATCATTGACAGCCTCCGTGGCGCAGTAGGCGAGCAGCCGGCTGTGAAACAAGAGGCCGTGGGTTCGATTCCCACACCGGGACAAATGTTGGTGTGACAGACAGATATTTGGGTATGTGGTCTTGTGTTGGTGTGGTGTTGTGAGACCGAAAGTCTCTCGTAGTCCCTGATACCCACCAGACAAGACTAGTTATCTTTGTGTGGGATCGGGGCTATGTGTGTATCTGTTGGGTGTTATTTATTTATTTATTTTATATTTGGTTGCGTATCGAATAATGTACAAAATTAAACACAGGAAACTACCATATTCAGCATAATTTACAAACAACTGTGCCGGTCATATTCTTAAATTAAAAACTAAATCATAGGATATTGCACATTCCCTACGTATTATTGATTAACAACAAATCTAATACTAATAAGGGAGCTCAAATAATTGTTAACGTTCGATAAACATAAATATAAAATAGCGCAATACGAAATATAATTAACCGTTTCCAGCGTTACATAACCGTCAAATGTTCAATTGTTGCGCACAACTGTACGGTAAGGTTCGGTCTGTGCGACCGTGGCGTGAGAGAAAACCGATATTGGAAACTGAAATGTTAAAATAATTTTATTTATTATTTATTTATAATTTTACGGATTTTATCGCGGGTTTCTCAAAATATTTGTATGCCATGTACTAGTAAGGTTGCAACTGATCTCGTATATTCTATTATCTATTGTACATGTGTCTTTTTCTGTTTCTTTTATCGTTTTTTATATAAAAAAGAAGGCAAAGGTTCTCAACCATGTAGCCTTCTCTGTAGTTATTTTTCCAAATCTGGGCTAAAATTGAAAGTCTTCTTCTTCTCTGGTTTTATAAGTTAAAAGGCCGAAGCCATGTCTGTAGTTTTATCACTTTGAAAGGACAAAGCTATGTTCGATATTTTTCCATTCAAGAGGCCAAAGCAATGTCTGAAATAGTCACAATTTAAAAGGCCAAAGCTATGTCTGAAATAATTAATTCACTATCCATATCCGCCGTGCGTGTTTCATAAGGTTTATTATAACTTTTTTAGTCGAGACGATTCGAAGGCTTTACAACGCTATGGTCAGCAGGCGGACTCAAAATAACGACAAAATCCGTAAAATTAGTTTTATATCAATGTGTAATTTCGCGTAAACATAAGAAATCATTATCGAAAGGTAAGTCTAAAAACATTAACACTTTGATTTGTGTACATATTATAAGAGAACGGGTCTTAATCGTGCAATATTTAATGGTATATAAACCAATTTATTTCCGTAATCATAATATACTTCCCTAGTATAGCATCAGGTGCAGTGTAGTCACCTTACCGTGCCAGGTAAAAAAAAGAAACTTATTTTTTTATTTTTACTAGTGCCCTTTTTTATGAATATATATATATATTTATTCTGGTGCAACAAAGTGACCACACTGCACCTGATGGTAAGCGCAGTGCCGTCCAAATAGAGTATCAACTAGCGAGAGACAGTCTATCCCCCGCTACTCAACACAATCATGCCGGCCTACTAAGATATTATATTATGCATATACATTATATTATGTATATGATTGCTTGTCAATAATTATAGAACCTCATAGGCATGCCTACGTCAAAAGTATTATAACGTGACGGTCACACAAGTGCTTTTTCTCCATCACAAAAGTGAAATTAGATTTCACTTCAAAAAATTATTGGTAGCCGGTTATGAATGGCTCTTCGGAACCACTGAGGTCTATAAAGGGTTAAGGTCGATGTAACACGAGGCCTTTGGCTATAATCCGCATCGCGTGCGGTCAATTATGTATTAGGTACTTTGTATCTATACAGCATAAAAACTAGGTGTTCATTGTTACATCTTGCAACTATCATGGGTGCCAACTTTATACGAAAAAAAATGGGGCTGAAAAGGGTTGGGTTATTTGCTAACTATAAATAAAAAATACATTTCTTGGTGCAAGACTAGCTGGAAAACAGCCAAGACAGAAAATAAAATAGCATACAGAAATACACAACAATAGCTTTAGCCATATTCAACACTAGGTTTTGCTCGCGGCTCCACCCGCGTGGAGGTTATTGTAGTTTTAGTAGGGATCCTTATTTTTTTCTTGCAATTAAAATAGCCTTTATTAATCAGTGATAATGTAGCATTCAAATGGTGAAAGAATTTTTTAAATCGGTCCAGTACTTTTGAGCCAATTCGTTATAAACATAGTTACATACAAATCTTTCCTCTTTATAATATTAGTATGGAATACACATCCTTGTACAAAATTAAACATAGGAAACTACCCCGGTGTGAAGAATCAGGCTGGCATGATTGTGTTCAGTAGCGGGGGATAGATCGTCTCTCATTACTTGATACTCTAATTATACCGCACTGCGCTTACCGTCCGGTGCAGTGTGGTCACTTTGCCTTGTCAGGATTAAAAAAAACCTATTATTCCTGTGCCATGCTGTATATATTTATGGCGATAGATAGTGCATATTGTATATCAATAGGGAATGGATTCGTCTAAAAACAAGGTAAATATTTTTTGTTATTAATATAATATATGTTATTTGCTATATATATTCTAGTTGTACCTAGATCCTGGATTTAAGAAAGTTACACGTGCAGCCAGTCAACAGATGGAAGCGCCTTTCATCCAATTTAAATAAACTTTTCCCTTTTACTATATATATTGTAGATCAGCGGTTCTTATTATTTTTCCACTTACTTTGAAAATAGTAGTGTATTTTGAGAAATATTATTTATAAAACTAAACATGGGGCAAAAATGTATAACAATTTTTTTTATCTGATGGTAAGCGCAACGCCGTCCAGTTAGAGCATCATGTAGCGAGAGTCAATATGTCCCTCGCTACTCAACACAATCATGCCGGCCTGCTGTGTAGCTTCTTCACATTACGCCATGGCACAAGGAGGTGAAGAAGCGGTCGAAGGTCTAGTGTCAGAGTACTTAGAAGGCCGCAACATGGCCAAACATCATACCCCCAACTCTAGACCCCCGACACAAACCCCGGAACGCGACACACTTCCGTGTGGCAGGTATATGGCGGATATGAATATCCTACCACCAGCATTAAATTCCCAAACGAATGTTAGAAATGAATAGTAAAAAATTAAGTATTGTTAATTGTGTTCGTAATAATACCATTGTTAATTATGGCTTGCTTTAAGGATGAAGGAAAACATCATGAGGAAACCTGCATATTTGAGAATTATCATACGAATTTCAGATATGTGAAGTCTACCAACCCGCATTAGGGCAGCGTGTTGGACTAAGGTCCTCTCATTAGTAGAGGAGATTAATGTGCAGCTGTGGGACAGTGTTTAATTTAGGACCAGTATCTACATATAAATAAGCAAAGACAAAGTTCAGTAACTTTTTCTTTATGCATCAACTTTCCTTTTTTGTTTTGTATCTATTGACGATCTTTAGAACACTGAAATAATAATAATATAAGCCCTGTATTAAACATTGTCCTACTGCTGGGCACGGGCCTCCTCTACTAATGAGAGGGGTTAGGCCTTAGTCCACCACCCTGGCCTAATGCGGGTTGGTAGACTTCACATACCTTCGAAATTCTCAGGTATGCAGGTTTCCTCACGATGTTTACCGTCACCGTTGAAGCAAGCGATAATTAACATTTAATACACACGTAATTTTTGAAAAGTCAGAGGTGTGTGCCACTTGGGTTTTGAACATACGACTTTCGTCTTGACAGACCAAACCGCAACCAACTAGGCTATCTCGGCTTTGCACTGCTGGAACACTGAACAATAAAAAAAATTGGAAACAGATATTTTTATTAAACACGATCGAATTTCAACCAGTAGGCGAATATTGTTTTTTAAATAAGTAGTCAATATTTCTTCCAAAATATCCTTTGATAGTTGATTTGACTCTATTTGAAGTAATGAATTATTTAGTACACTAATTTCACAATTATTTGACAATCACTGGACGACACTACATCTGTCACCGTAGTGAATGTACACAGGACGGCAATCGGCCCAGATTCCCACGGCAAGCGCCGAATTTGCATGCATTGAAATGCCCGGAGAGCGCGCGATGTCGTACCCGATGGAAAACAACATCAAATTAGTAAGCAATGGGGCGGATTTGGGAGAAAAAAATCATGTAGGGGGTCGTTGGAGGCTAATTTTGTGACTTAGAGGTACATAATACCAACATATAAAATTTACAGAAAAGGCACAAATGCAAGTAAACCTTGAATATAATATTGTTCAAGTAGTTCAAAAGTGATTGCAATAAAGTAATCATTCGCGTTATAGGATTGAATACTTTATACCATTAAATACAATTTGGTTTTTGCGATTTCATTGATCCTAAAAAATAGATATTGAAAAAACTGGAGTTACTATTTATTATATTTCTCTGAGGCACAGATATGTTTCAATAAAATTAGTAAATGTTATGGTATGTGTTCTATTTATAAATATTTTTCTGTGATTAGATCTGCTAACTATTTTAAATATCGTATAAAATAGAGAAGTTTAGTATGACTATTGCTGACACAACCCGATGACCTTATATTTGATTAAAACGCCGTTAACAATAATTACTATAATTGATCACGGTTGAAAAAACACGGCCTAAGTTATTCGGTCGTAATTATAGTTGCCAATTATTGTTTTTTTTAATATATTTATGTTTACAAAATATGATTTCTTATTTCTATGACCAGTTTGTTGTCGCAGAAATTAAGCGAACGTGCAACTGGATCAATGATGAAAAGTGATCACTAAAGTCTATAAAGACGCACAATACCTTAAAGCGTTGGCTGCCTTTATAAACATAATATTCACATTATTGACAACAATAAATAATACTAATACGGGTCAGACCCCCCAAAAACATTACCCAAGTCCGTACACACCCGCAGACCGGTGGTCTGGCTATCTCGCATCGAAGGGCATTGGACCGGCGCGTATTGTCAGACTATTGCACTCCTTTCTAATGACCATAATTTTGCGGGACCCGCGTTGTATCGCTGGATGCGGCAGCGTTTTTTATAATTGTGTGAAATATTCCATTTTTGGTCGACAAAACGATTACGACTGAAAGTTTGAGCAACAAAGGTGACAAAGATCACAAAATGGAGAGGTAAATAGCTATCATTTACAATAATAGTGGCCATTTTTTGGATCCATGAAATGTTATACATTACTTAGATTCAGTCAATATTTTTTTTATTCTACCGTCAGTAATACAGTTTCGCTAGAGGACGGGAAAGAAACTCTAGCGTTGCTCTTTTCGAAAACCAGGTAACAATATTTGGATGTCGGTCAAATAAATATAGACAAATAAATACAATTTAAATTAGATTAGAGCAACTTAATCTATGTTAAATGTTAACATTGTATTTTGATCTTTTTCCGTTATTTGTCCAACTGTGGGACTTGCAGACTAACGGTCGATGGAGATTGATTACCATCAGATTCCTTGCTCTTTTGTGGACTACTGCTATAAAAACATTTGCCTAAGGAACAGCTTAATCTTCTAAACACATACATAAACTCCTTTAATATACCCGAAAGGATATACAAAGATGCACCGGGTGCATACTTCACCGAGCAAATTTACGTCCCATGATATGATAGTTAAGTCTATTTCGATTGGTTAGAATTTCAATCTAGGACCACTTTTCTTTTTTTATTCTGGCACGACGCAGTGCCATCAGAGTATCAAGTAGCGAGAGACAATCTATCCCTCGCTACTCAACACAATCATGCCGGTTTCAGACTGAATCTTTTGAAAGAAGGAACGAAATTATTGATTACTTTATTGAAATGTTTTGAATCATGATTGATTTGAATTCAGGAAGCAATTTAGTACGCTGTCGCTTTACCCTCTCAAATTTTTTGATCGTGATTTGCCATCTTTGGATTGGAACCCAGGATCGCTCCAGTTTCTCAAAATATGCTAATATCAAACCATTGCGGACACTTTTGATATGTAAATCATATTAAACTGTCGTGACAGGAGGATATGCCGGCGGCGCAACTAAACAGGCGAAAGTCGCCCTTATTGACGAGTGATTTTGAATTGTATATTTATCGAAATAAAATTCATTTTTGATTGTATTTTACTCACTACTTTTTACCATAAATATTTTGGAAGCCTTGCCAACCAAATAAAGTAAGATGCATATATGCCAATATCAAAAAATAATAATTGCGACAACTTTAGTGTTTGCGCCGCGCGGCCATTGACCGGGAGTGATTTTATTGTGTATTTCTTGTGATTTTGTGTGTTTTGTGTTGTGATTACAAGGTGAGTTGAACTATAATAATTGGTTAGTCGATCCATGCAATAAATGTAAATAAATATATTGGTTTTCGAGTAAATTTTGCATCTCGAAAACGAGACTATGTGACTCGTAATTTTCGGTTATTTACAATTAGTTTGTACATAATAACGTTGAAATAAGCTTTATAATCATATACAGTGATTGTTTTAGTAAATATCTGCATGTAATTTTGATAAAACTTGTAAAATTATTTTCAATAATATCGGTTGGTGAAATTCAAAATACGACGCATCGGCACGAAAATGTTGTTGCATATAACTTTGAGCTGTATTGCTATGAAGTTAGGGACCGTTTTCTTTTTAGCGAAGCATTCAACCGGTTTAGGTAACGTGTTTCTAATAGTGCTGTTCTAGAATATTTACCGTTGTACGATACGATATTGTTATTTGTACTTCGAAGTCGGCATTCGTTTATAAATTGCTCGGAATTATAATTTATGGCTAATATGGCGAAATGGACCTATTAGATTGTACAGGAAAAATAACCATTTTTGAAGTTATTACAGTTGCAATTTTTGTTTTTATATTACAGTACCGTGTCTCGACCGTGGAGAATCAACGACGGGCCGCCATCGTCGCGCTTTCTGGAGGAGCTGTTTGGGGAGGATGAGACGGACTCTGAGGAGCTCACGGACTCCGAAGACCAGACCGATAGTGACGAGGTATTTGCAATTGATTGTTACTGATGTTTATGTAAGGTATAATTTTAAGAAAAGCATCTAAAAATATGTATACCAGATGTTTACACCTTGCAGAATCTTCACAAGAAGTATCTAATGTTTATCTAAGAGCTTTGGTGCTGTGGAATTTATCTACCTTGGTTTAATTTTTTGACTCATGCATGAAGTATCTTTCAAGAATTCACCCTATTCTTGATGTGGTTATTTGTATGTCTCAATGTAAATTGTAAACTCATTTGTAGCAAACTTTGGTTATTTATTTTATAGTACGAGACACCGGACCCGCATCCTCCCCCGCTCTGCACCAGAAGATCTTCGGAGCGGCGAGACGGCGACGATGCGGGCGTCAATAGGTTCCGGTCGAGATCTCTACCGCTGTCTCGCCAGTCAAATTCGTAAGCTTTATATTTTTCATCCACATACCTTCAGAACACATTTAGAGTTTTATTGTAGCTAAAATTTCTTTACTGTATACGAAGCGTTTGCTTTGTCTCGAAATATTTATACCGCTCTCTCAATATTCTATCTATTACACCTAATTACGAAAGTAAGTAAATTTCAACAGGAGACAACTGCAATTTTTTTTTATTCAATTTTTATGTGTCTCTTCTATTATTTTTCAGATCACCGGGGTCTCCAAGCAGTTGGCTACTTCTAGAAGATGAGGATGATGTGATTCTGCTCATCGTGGCAGAAGATACGCCGGCGCTTGGAGACCAGGAAGAGTTTTATGACCCGGACGCTCATGTCCTGAATGCAAGGGATGAAAGAATGAGTCGTATGCCAGGCCGTATGACTGATGCCCGAGTGGGCGTGGGCGAGGGCGTCCGGGTCGTGGTTTACGGGGTGGACGTCGTCATCGAGTAGGTGGTGACCAACGTGGTCCTCACACTGGCCTAAATATATAATTACAGATAGTGGGCCGGTGAGGAATCGCCAAGTCAGGAAGAAATGTTTCATGTGCGTGCGGGCGGGGCACAGAAACAAAACGACACCATTCCAATGTGAGTCTTGCCATGTACCGCTGTGTGCGGTAAATTGTTTCAAGGCTTACCATTCCTAGTCCAACGGCGCAGAGAGGATTTAGCTAGTTTTTACAAGCTGCTTGGCAATAGGTATCCTTTATGCAGATTGTTTTTGTTGCGTTTATTTTTTTTTGTTTTTAGTAATATTCTGTATTTTCAACTCAAGACATTATATGTTGCCACTATGTACATGTTTCAAATTATGTAAACCTGTGTAATTGATGTAAGGCACTATTTGGGAACACGAATTGAAACAAACTTTCCGTTCTCAACATCTATTTATTCATTTACAACAACAAAAAATGTTAATAAAATAATATACACAACGACTCTGTTTTTTATTTTGTACAAAATAATAATAAAGTTACACCTAAACTTTTTTCTGATTTATCGATAAGCATCGATAAGACACTTGGGCAGCAGCGGCACATTACTAGTCGTAAATAAAGTACGTGTTCGAAGAAAATCCTTATTTTTATTTTCAACGATTTAGTTATTTATTCTAAGTGTAAATTATAGCAATTTACTATAAATATACTATATTGAGTATTTATCATGAAAATATAATGTTTACGTAAAGTATGTAGGTAGCTTAGGCCTTGAAAATAGACATTTGAAATTGTCATAATTTATCCGTTTTTACTTAGTAAATGTTGATAATTCTTTCACAACTATAGAAAACAATGTCAAATAATGGTCTCTTGTTTGATTATTAGGGTCGGTCCCCGCTCGCAATATAACAAAAAAATGTTTACAAATCGTAAACACTTGACGTAATCTGAGACTGAGTGGTTGTTTCAAGGCCCTTTTTTTGCTCACATAACCCGAGCAAGACAAAAGAAAGGTTTGTTTTTTCGTTAGCGTGTCTTTTGTACATGAAATCAATAAGACTATTCATAAAAAATATAGTTATAATTTTATATTATTCCAACAACAAGTCGCTCAACACACGATTACGCAATTCCGAAATTTTCGCAATTTACTAAAAGTCGTAATGTCGAGTTTGTTTTGTGGGTATCACAATACAATGTAGTTAGTAATACCCTTCAGTTTTCTTATGCCGTTTAGAGAACGAAGTTTCATACAGTATAACTTGTTTATGGATTATGTACCATAATACTGCCTCCGAAGTTTGAGATTCCCGCGTTTTACGCTTACGTCATCTATGGTACATATTTAGATTGTCAAAATTTGCCTCCCGGCTGGAGGGGTTAAGTAACACATCCAGTGCAACGATAAATCACAATCGCCACACTGCCTGTCCGTCTAACAAGCGTCGAGCTGTCAATCGTACATATCGAGAGTCGGTGTAATTGGTGGATCGATGGCCTGTTAGATATGGCACCCTTAACGTGTTGTCATCTTATTGTGAATACTCGAATGGGATACAGAAATGTACAATGGCACACTCAAAGTAGGTTTTTTAACCTGGCACGGCAAAGTGACCACACTGCACTTGATGGTAAGCGCAGTGCCGTCAAGTTAGAGTATCGTGTAGCAAGAGACCCCGCTACTCAACACAATCATGCCGGCCTGCTTTTTCACACTACGCCATACGCAAGAAGGTGAAGAAGCGGTCGAGGGCCTTGTGTCAGAGTACTCAGAAGGCCGCAAAACAGCCAAACATCGTACCCCAACTCTAAACAGCCAACAAAAAAAACCAAACCGTCCCTTCTCCCATCCTCATTCTTCAGGGTGTTCCACTCTCTAAATGGTCTGTGTCCTAGGCATGGCCATCCGCTGTGATCTTAATCCAAGGAGTCACATCGAGGGCATAATATCCGCCACTTCACGCAGGGTCGGAATCCTGAACAGGGTGAGGCGGTTTTTCACGCCCGGTCAGCTCTACCGTTTATATGAAGCGCAGGTGTGGCCGGGACTGGAATACTATTCGCACCTCTGGATGTGGTGTCAGAACTATATGTGTGACCGTTAGATGTACTCGTTTTTATTTATTTTATTTGTCACCCAGACCCGATACAAATATGTCAAACAATTGTCTCGGTGCGGGAATCGAATCGGCCTTTATTTCACAGACCACTGCGCCACTTCATACAAAATGTCCAAGCCCTGGTTTTGCGCTAAACACCTCATTCTGCGCACAATAGCTTATTTAATGCACGCAGCTTATCCAGAAACAATATGGCCGGCGTTTACGCCTTTGATTGGTCGCGGCGTTTTCGCTTTCTGTACTGTACAGTTTTATAAAAGAAGCGGATTTTATTTAATGGCGATAAAAATATATTGTACATACATATACACTCACGCCTGTAATCCCCGAAGGGGTAGGTCGAAAAATGGGTGTAACCAGTACACCCATTTTTCGAAGAATTACGGTCCCATAATATGATAGGGGGCGAGCCTATCGCCATACCGGGCTCAATTCCAGACTCCGGGCTGATACCGAGTATTTCTTAATAGAAAAACCCAACATCACTAACCCGACTCGGGGATGGAACCCGATACCTCAGTACAGCAGTCATAACGCATGCGCAAATACAACTGCGCCAACGAGGTAGTCTGTACCAATAAATAAACAAATATAGTTATTTGTTTTTCCCGCTACATCTTAACACTTGTGGTGTCGTATAAGATCGATTCTCACTACTATCGCTACAATTATGCGTCGATTTATACATTCGGTAGTCATTGTTACCGTACGGCTGCACGTTGCGAAAATAAGGTACAGGACACTAGGATGAGCGCAGCGGTATCGTAGCTTTTAATTCTATAGCTTAAAGATTTTCACAAGTTTTAGCAGAAATGCAAGTTCTAAAAATATTGTAAATATTAGGCTTTGTGCATACAAAGTTACTAAGGTAACATGCTGCCGTATTTTAAAACCCAACTCATACTAATTAGTTTTAATGATTTTTTTATTTAATTTCATGTGTATTTATAATTATTAAATAAATACAACCAACAGTCACACATATAGTCCCGACGACACCACACTAGGTCAAACCTGTATCGTGGGTATCAACTACGTGGAACTACGGTCCTACAACACATACACCCGAAACAAATATATGTTTTTCACACAAACATTTGCCACGGTGAGGAAATCGAACCCACAGCCTCTCGTTTCACAGCCGGTCACTCGCCCGCTGTGCCACGGACGCTGTCAGAAGTAATATGGTCAGTTCGGACAATGTTATAATAATAACAATCCTGTATTATACTGTCTCACTGGGTACGCACCTCCACATATGGGTTAGACCTAAATCCACCACATTCCCCATCAAATAGCCCGCCAACTGACGATATATATTTGTAGATATATATAGACCATACTGCACCTAATCGTAAGCGCAGTGGCGTCCAGTTAGATTATCAAGTAGCGAGACACAACCATACCTCGATACTCGACACAATCACGCTGAGTAGCTTCTTCAGACTATTGTTAAAAGACCCAGGATCGTAGGATGGAGAGAACACAGTAGCTGTCAAACTGTTCCACAACTTGATGGTGCGGCAGAAATACGAATTTGTTTTACTCTTGGTTCGGGCCGGGGTAGTAGACACCACGAGCTGTGGTTCGGCAAACCACAGAAGTGAAGAAACTACACAGCAGGCCGCCATGATTGTGTTGAGTAGCGGGGGATATATTGTCTCTCGCTACTTGATAGTCTAATTGGACGGCACTGAGCTTACCATCAGTATCAGGTCACTTTGCCGTGCCAGAACAAAAAAAAAACCAGTACGGTAAAACTTTTTCATTTTTTTTCAAACCTCTACATCTTATCAACATAGCATCAACCCGACGCGTACTATTCGTATATCTCACAAATTTCCGTATCAATAGATCGTTTTGGATATTACCTACCAACAAATGCGTAGAATTTATAGCGATGTTAATCTTAACATATTGCGTTTGGGCCGAGTGAACGCCTTTCTCTTCTCTTACCACACTGACCCATATCGGCTGAAACACGGATGTGAAGCTTTAAATTCACACAGTCCAGTTTCAGATGTTATACAACACTAGCTTTTGCTCGCGACTTTGTCCGCTTTAAAAGATCTTGTCGCTATCCCGTGAAACCGAAACAATAATTACCACTTTTATAATTAACTAGATGTTGCCCGCGGCTCCGCCCGCGTGGATCCGTAAACTACCACTATGCAAAAAATCATGTCGATCCCTTGCTCTATGAAATCTAAACTATCCCACGGGAACTGTAAATTTTTCCGGAATAAAAAGCTTATGTGCTATTCCGGACTATAATCTATCTCTGTGAAAAATTTCAACCAGATCCGTCCAGCCGTTGTAGCGTGATTGAGTAACAAACATCCATCCATCCAAGCATTCGCATTTATAATATTAGTAGGATTGGTTTTTGTCGGGGGTCTAGAGTTGGGGTACGATGTTCGGCTGTGTTGCTGCCTTCTGAGTACTCTGACACTAGACACTTGACCGCTTCTTCACCTCCTTGCCGCATTGCAAGAAGCTACACAGCAGGCCGGCATGCTTGTGTCGAGTAGCGAGGGATGGTTGTCTCTCGCTACTTGATACTCTAACTGGATGGCACTTACCATCGGGTGCAGTGTAGTCACTTTGCTGTGCCAGGTTAAAAAACTCCTGCCTAACAAGTATATTAAACAATTATTTAATTTATTTTCATCATATAAAACGTTATATTTTATAATTATTTTTTTGATGATTTTGCTTAATTATTCTGAATATTTCGGCCGGTCACTTGGAGATGGGCTATACATATCCATCGGTATTCAACTCCTAGATATAGAACAAGTCCTAAACTACAATTGCAAACCTATATTGCTAAACATGCCCTAACTCGACAATCTGTGTAATCATTATTGTTCCGTTTATGTTGTAGAAGTGAACGCTACCAAGCTACGGGCACTTTATACTTAAATTATAAGTTACGACCTTGTTAAAATTACCGCAGGCTTATTTATAACTTTATCTTGTGGTTCAGATACCACGCATAAGTAGCGGCGTTTTAGTTAAAGCTCTGAAGAAACATATTATTTTCCATAAAAACATATACACTCATGCCCTCGAAGGGGTAGGCAGAGGTGTAACCAGTACACCCACTTTTCGCCGCATTTATTACGGTTCCAGAATGTGATAGGGGACGAGCCTATTGCCGTACCGGGCACAATAGGGTAGTTGACTCGATTTTTTTTATTAATTTAATCAATAAGTTACATTACCTAAAACCTATTATCGAAAGAATTTTATGAATCCGAACAAAAATAAGTAAATTAGACATCACTCAAATCTGCTGGAAGGGGTAGTTGTCAAATAACAGTACAAGGATGCATATCTGATACCGTGACGTCACGGTACTATGAATCACCTGTACTGTACCGTTGTGCGAGGGAGATACCGTTATGTTCCCAATACGCCACCGTTTTCGCTTATGCCTGTGAGTATTTGCTTATACCAATATTTAAAATAATTATTGTGACCCCATTCTTCAAGCAATTTGGATTCTGTTTTTGCAAAAGAGTTTCTTTTGCGTATTTTATTCGATTGCGTAGAGAATAATGTACAAAATTAAACACAGGAAACTACCCTATTCTAGACTCCCGGCTGATACTGCGTATTACTAAATAGAAAACCCCAATATCACTTTACGCGAACCGTGGATCGAACCCGAGACTTAATTCACTTCATGATGCTGTGACCCGTGGGGATACGGTGGTGGGATTCTTCAGTGTACCCAATTCACAGGGCGGCTCTATATATACCCTGCATATGTTAAGATTAAAACACCTGCAATATCGTGTCGAATATCTGTGTCAGAGCTGTCGTCACCAAGCTGTAATGACGTTTGGGTTTTTTGTCGCGTGCGTATAAATGGATGGGCTGAAAGCGTCAGTTGTTAATTATAGATTTTATTCTTAGCTTTACATTTTACGTGATCAATATGAAAAGTCTGTGTAACATTAGGACCTTGTTCGTTCCTATCAAATGTACTTACTAAGATTTTTGTTTAAATTGGTATGTAGTAGTTAGCCGAGCTGGTTCCGGTACGGAAGTCGTATATTCGAAACCCAAATAGCATACACCTCTGACTTTTCTAAAGTTACGTGTGTTTTCAATGTTAATTGTCGCTTGCTTTAACGGTGAAGGAAAAATCGTGAGGAAACCTGCATACCGGAGAATAAATAATAACACCCAACAGTCACACACATAACCCCGACCCCACACTAAGATACGAGTCTTGTGTTGTGGGTATCAGGGACTACGGGAAATATCTGACAGTTTTTTTTATTTATTTTTTTATTCTGGCACGGCAAAGTAACCACACTCACCTGATGGTAAGTGCAGGGCCGTCCAGTTAGAGTATCAAGTAGCGAGAGACAATCTATCCCTCGCTACTCAACACATGCCGGCCTGCTGTGTAGCTTCTTCACACTACTTGTAAAGGACCCAGGATCATAGGTAGCAGGGAACACGGTAGCTGGCAAACTGTTCCACAGCTTGATGGTGCTGTGTGTCAGTTTGGATGTTCGGGGTAATCTCCGGTACTACTAATCCGATTGTGAAAATTATATCACTGTTAGAAAGGTATTTTATCGCTGAGTGATATAGACTTTATTTTGGTAAATATATAATAATAATATTAGCCCTGTATCTATTTAACATTGTTCCACTGGTGGGCACGGGCCTCCTTTACACGGGTTAGGCCTTAGTCCACGCTGGCCTAATGCGGGTTGGTAGACTTCACATACCTTCGAAGTTCTTGTGAGAATTCTCAGGTATGCAGGTTTCCTCAAGATGTTTTTCTTCACCGTTAAAACAAGCGATAATTAACATTTACTACACACGTATTTTTTTAGAAAATCAGAGGTGTACGCCATTTGGGTTTCGAACATACGACTTTCGTCTTGACAGTCCGTAACGCAACCAACTAGGCTATCGCTGCTATAAATAAATATATATTTGGTAAAAAATAACGTCCACGCGGACGGAGCCGCGGGTAACAGCTATTTTCTATAATCAGAAATTCTAAATACATTTTTAATCCTTCTATTGAACATTAAGCTACGAACATTAATTTTGTGAGTTGACCAAACCGCTTCCACTCTTAACATCGACTCCACAATATTTGGGTATGGCACACGTCCCTTTAAGGTCTCAACGTAAACTTTATAATAATTAGCCACAAGTTTGACAGCTCGTTTGAGTCGATATCGTTAAACGTTTAGATTTAAACTATTTAATAATATTTTAATATCTATTTCATGGTCTCATTTGGATTTAATATGATCTAGTGACTATAAGACGGCGAAGTAAAAAATCGTGAGGAAACTTGCATGATTAACAGTTCTAATGAACCTGAATGAGGTTAACCTCTCAAGTATCACACGGACACCGGTGTTCGTAAAAGGTAATAAATAGCCTTAGTCCACCACGCTGGCCTAATGCGGGTTGGTAGACTTCACATACCTTCGAAATTTGTATAAGAATTCTCAGATTCCCTTCACCGTTAAAGCAAGCGATAATTAACATTTAATACACACATAACTTTAGAAAAGTCAGAGGTGTATGCCACTTGGGTTTCGAACCTACGACTTTCGTCTTGGCAGTCCATACCGCAACCAACTAGGCTATCGCTGCTATTCAAATATCTAGTCATTATATATTGCAAATTAGGCGTGTATTTTTGTGCGTGTTGAAAAATAAATAATTTAAATGTTTAAAAATCTAAAAACGTCGACGGCATCGATATATAATGCAAATTGTCCGGAAATCTACTATATTTATTCAAGTGTATCCTATACTAAAGGAAGCGTTTTGGCTTCCTGACAAAACCGCTCCAGCCACATACTCCTAACAAAAAATTAGAAAAAAATATGCAGTCACGGGGACTACCGACAAAAGTGAAAACTAAAAAGTTGTTCTTTTTTCAAACAGCGTCCATGAAATAGTCACTTTTTTTGTTTAAGATTGCTTGAGATTGCTTGTCAATAATTATAGAATTTCATATGCGTGCTTATGTCAAAAGTAAAATAATCTGAGCGTGACGGTCACACGAGTTCAGTGCTTTTCCTAATCCCAAAAGTGCCCAAAGTGCCTAAAGAACTTTTCACTTTGAAAACACTGCATTTCGGCCGCGCGCAACCTCATCTTCAACGGGTGTTTGTATAGAGCTGTCAGCGCTCAAATCGTCAAGGTCGCTGGCTAAGCTTAACGATGAAGTATTCAGGTGTGGCAGCAATGCTTCCATGAAGATCGTACGTTAAGTTGCGACATTACTTCTCATGTGCACAGTTCGTTATAATATGTAGGCCAGATGCGCCTCTCACGAACGCTAGTGATGCGACACAAGGATATCGATTGTCGATGAAGAAATCCTACTAATATTATAAATGCGAAAGTTTGGATGGATGGATGTTTGTTACTCAATCACGCTTCAACGGCTGGACGGATCTGGTTGAAATTTGGCACAGAGATAGATTATAGTCTGGAATAGCACATAGGCTACTTTTATGCCGGAAAAATGTACAGTTCCCGTGGCATAGTTTAATTTTTCACAGAGCAAGGGATTTACATGATTTTTTGCATAGTGGTAGTTTAGGGATCAGAAAATGACATAGGCCACTTTTTATCCCGTAAAAATGCACGCACCCTATGGGATAGTAAAATATTGAAAGGTGTAATAGCTTAAGATGCCTCCATGGATTGTATACCTTTCCTTCCAAAAATAACCTCATCTAGTGTTTAAATAAATATAATTTTGCGGATTTTATCGCGGTTTATTGAACTTCTGCCTCCGTTGCCACGAAGATAGAGTGCATTGCTTTCATGTATACTTTCGTGATGACATACAACTTAGTCCGCCTCGTGACCATGAAGGCTGTAAAGCTTTCTAAACGCCGGGACTAAAAAGTAAAATAAACCGCGATAAAATCCGTTAAATTAGTTTTATTTCAATGTTTAATAATATATTTATTTTACACACTTTATACATTTAAGTATATGCGGACTTGATGCCATTCTCTGCTATGGAACCTGAGGTGGTACAGAGGTACAAGAAGGTAGGTGCTAAAATAAAATTCTACGTTTGATATTCGCATAAACAAAAGAAATCATTTATTAATATTAATTATATCAAACAGCTAAATCACGCGGTGCGTTAATTGTGTACTGCATCCCGTCTCAATTTAATGATTTAAGATATTTTCTACATCACTTGAGGAGTTTATGAAAATTCAGTTTCACTTACAGTGATATTAACATATACTTTTCCATGGCGATTCAACACATTTCTCAACTAAATTTTTAGGGATTGCGAAATGTTCCCTCTAACTTATTTCTATCGATATCGACACGTCCCATCACCACTCACTCAACGGTAACACGACGGGCGCGGCAGATGGACGACGAGCTCGCTTCAGGTCACGATTATACCTTCACGTACACTATTTAGTTTAGATTTTAACTTTATTAAAACTCATAAACTACCTGAATCTGCTGTATTTATTGCATACTAGCTGTTGTCCGCAGCTCCGCCCGTGTGGAACCTCCACTGATGGATTATTAGTTTCAAATTAATTAATTAATTTAAACACGTATTTCCTTATTTCTAATCAAAATCCTAAATATGAATTTTCAGATCCCTAATTTGAAACTTTTCGGATCGCCCGTACCAAACTTAAAACTTTATTTCGACCATTCAAGATTATTATTTAAGACAAAAGTTAGACTACGTTGTTCCCCATGGTATTATCTATATCTTTGCCAAATTTCATTACGATCCGTTCAGGAATAAATAAATAACACCCATCTGTCACACACTTAGTCCTGACACCACACTATAATACAAGTCTCGTGTCGTGGGAATCAAGAACCACGAGGGACTACGGTCCCAAAATACCGAGACAAATATTTGTCTTTTTTTTATCGTGGCTCGGCAAAGTGACCACACTGCACCTGATGGTAAGTGCAGTGCCGTCCAGTTATAGTATCAAGTAGCGAGTGATAATCTATCCCTCGCTACTCAATACAATCATGCCGGCCTGCTGTGTAGCTTCTTCACACTACGCCTAAAGGACCCAGGATCATAGGAAGGAGGGAACACGGTAGCTGGCAAACTCTTCCACAGGTATTTTGCATTATTTGTCTCTCACACAAACATTTATCTCAGTGTGGGTATCGAACCCACGGCCTCTCGTTTCACAGCCGGCTACTCGCCAGCTGCGCCATGGTGATATAGAAGTTAAAAACACATTTCTGTTCAAGGCTTGTAAAAATCAATTTTTTTTTTCATTAACCGCGTCGATAATGCTGTGAAAACCCCAAAATTAACTAGCCATTTGCTATTTTTTTAATATATTTCCATAAAAATACAAAACTACTACAGATAACAATCTTAATTATTTTATCTGATATCATTTGACATTTAAAACAAAAACAATAAGCGTAATTACGTTTAACAAATTCAATTAAAATCGATTTTTAAGCACAAACAGACACATAAACGGCGTGCATTAATGAAAAAACAATATGGCGACCATTAAAAACAAAATGGCGACCATTAAAAACAAAATGGCGATGGAAAGAATGCTAATTATTTTTATGGGCAATATTTGATGCGCTTAAATTGTAAATTAAAGGTCGCGATGTAAATGATAAGAGCTAAAAATATTTTAAGTATTTAATTGTACCGTTTTGCTCGTGTTTTTGTCTAAAATTGGTCTCTTTTCGTAGTTGACATCACTGTGCCGGAACGTTTCGCAGTGATTGTTATTTTTTTAATTATCGAGATAATAGCAACGACAGCCTAGTCGGTTGCGGTACGAACTGTCATGACGAAAGTCGTATGTTCGAAACCATCACAAATGGAAACACTACCGAGTTTTCTAAAGTTAACTGTATAATAATACTAGCCCTGTATTAAACATTGTCCCACTGCTGGGCACGGGCCTCCTCTACTAATGAGAGGGGTTAGGCCTTAGTCCACCACGCTGGCCTAATGCGGGTTGGCAGACTTCTCATACCTTCGAAAAAATCTCAGATATGCAGGTTTCCTTCACCGTTCCTTCACCTTCACAAGTTAACTGTATATTAATTGTTAATTAACGGCGAAGGAAAACATCATGAGGAAACCTGCATTCATGAGAATTCTTATGTGAATTTCATAGGTGTGTGAAGTCCACCAACAAGAACCCACGATATCTCGTTTCATAGCCGGCTACTCGGCCACTGCGCCACGGAAGCTTTCAATAGAAATTGAATGAAATAAATGCATTTAAGACCAACACTTAGTTCTAGATATTGTAAAATAATTATCCTGTTAAAAAAGTTTGTAAAAAGCTCATAAATGTTATTCTTGAATTTAAGCGCTGATCCTGTAAACGGCCCGCATTTAACACTGAACAGAGAAGCTCCCGAGTCTCTGAGAAACGTGTTTATCCCACAATTAAATTAATACACACATATTCACTCACGCCTGTAATCCCCGAAGTATTACTACTTACTTTTCGCCGATTTTATTACGGTCCCATAATGTGACAGGGGGCGAGCCTATCGCCATACTGGGCTTAGTTCCAGACTCCGGGCTGATACCGAGTATTTCTGAATAGAAAAGCCTAATATCACTAACCCGACCCGGGATCGAACCCGAGACCTCAGCACAACAGTCGTTACAACGTAATTACAACTACGCCACCGAGGCAGTCGAAATTAATCCCACTTCGTGTAGACATGAGCCTTAGCAGGTCGGCATGATTGTGTTTTGTAGCGAGGTATGGTTGTCTCTCGCTACTTGCTACTCTAACTAGACGGCACTGCGCTTATCAGGTGCAGTGTGGTCACTTTGCCGTGCCAGGATACAAAGTCCTTAGTTTTTTTTGTGCCTTGATAGGCGGACGAGCAGACGGGCCACCTGATGGTAAGTAGTCACCGCCGCCCATAGACTTCTGCAATGCCAGGGCACAGCAAAGCCGCTGCCTACCGTTATGATATACCTACTAGAATACCTACTGTATACGATCATACAGGCCCTAAGTATATTATCCGACCTGATTCATGAAGATGCATCTCTAGTATTATAAAGTATCGGCTTAGTCTTAAACATTTCTCATTATAGGCGGAGTCCTTGATATCATGAGGTTAATGTATTTTTAAATGAGGATAATAGGGTGACCATGGTATTGGAGATTGTGAGATTTTTTTATAATTTCTTTGGTTGTTTTGATTAGTTCATAAAAAGTAGGCCAGTTTTTGGACGAGGTTAATTATGTCTCTGGTTCAGTTTCGACTCTAAAACGGCTGGTGCGATATTGATGAAATCTTCAAATGACCCCAGCGGATGCTCCTGTGAAGTGTGGTAGCAATCGGATCAACATAATTTGTATTTTGCTTTTGGTTACTTTGTGCCATGTTTCCGAAGGAGGCAGGTCTCAGGTGTAAATATCAATACCAGCTAATAGAGCAATCAGTCATATGTCAATTACGATAGCCTCCGGTGTACAGAGAAAAAAGAAAACGAGGGCCGCGGGTTCTATACTCCCACTGAGACAAATGTTTGTGTAATCCAAGTATTTGTTTCAAGTCTGGGTATTGTGAAACCGTAGTCCCGTGTAGTTTTTCATATCCATGATATAGAGTTGTCATAGAATGGGGTCAGAACTATGTGTGTGACTGTGGGGTATATTGTTATTTATTAGTTTGTTTAGTTAAATTTCATTACATATCTACCAGCGTTAAATGAAGTTGTCCAGCTTAACGCAGCACAATTATCAATTATCATCAATTGAGACCATAGAACATACATACAAATAGAAGAATAGAAATACATAGAAGTCAGTTATAACACTAGACAAATTTCAAAACTGCATAAAATTAAGAACTTAAAAACCTGTATATCATTAAATTTCAAATGAATCACCCGCGTAAATAGTGCGATGGTGACCGATTTTTAGCTGTTTTGCTGCTAACGTGTCATCCACGCTCAAACCAAAGCAACAGAGAAAACCTTGACTGCCATATAGCAAACATTCAACCGATAAACCGCAAAAGCAACATAGTCAGTCTATGTGGACTACCGACAGAAGCGAATACTTGAAACTTTGACATTACTGTTGTTTTTAAACAGGTTCCATGAAGTAGTATTTTTTTGTTCTTTATAAATGCTTGTGTCAAAAGTAAAATATTCTGAGCGTGACGTGACTATAAAGTTTTCACTTCAAAAAACGAAAAACCGCATCAAATGAGGTTATGAAAATCCCCACTTTCCAGCAACCATGGTCACTCAATACAAGTGACTGAGCATTCGTGACACTGCGATTGCCGTTGAGTTTTTGCCGGTCCGTCCGGTATGCGACCTGGCCGGACCGTTTTAACGTCATTAGAGAAGACCTTGTGATGCTACTGTGCTGCTCCATCGCCTCATTTCTAAACTACGACTTTAAAATCTGAACATTTCTACGTCGTTGATATTCTGACAAAGATTTATACAACACTAGCGAGTCAGCCCGGCTTAGCAGAGAAGCTATTTAGATTCAAAAAATTGCAAAGCTGAATAGGAAGAAAATATAAGTAGGACAAAAGTGCTGGTGGTAGAATATTCATATCCGCCCGGATAGCGACCACCGTACACAGGGTGTAAAACCCGCCATAATGGCACACGTAATGAAAATTTGAATTGTGGTTGGGTCCAACTTAAAAAGTAGGATAGTTTTAGATCAAATAGGTGGTGCTGTTGTCGAGATCTGAATTCTTACTTTTTCAACGAAAATTCTGTCCTCACAGAAGGCGGTGTATGGTGGTAGGAAAACGTCTGCCCGGGACCACTAGTATAATTGTAATAAAACGAAATTTACGGATTCTATCGATTTTACTTTTTTAACCCGACGTTTCGAAGGCTTTACAGCCTTCATGGTCACGGGGGAGACTGAGTTGTATGTCGTCACGAAAGTATAGTGCAATGTTTCAACCCTCCATATAGTTGTTCCAATTTTTATTTTGTTTTAGTCCGATCTACGCAGAAAGAGCTCACAATGTCTTGAGGTCTGGCAGTTGGTCTTTTGGGTTCCGATTTAATTAAATGTATAATTGGATCCCAGGCTGGTGCTAGCTTCCAACCATCTTCTCTATTGAAATTTGGATGTTTTTTAATTTCAATAGCCTCGCGAATCATCCTAGGCAGGAATCAGTGTTCTTTGGCGAGGATTTGTGGTTTGTCAAATCGAAGATAATGCTTGGAGCCTTCCTCTGAATGTTCAGCAACTGCAGACTTCGTAGAGCGTCGGTGTTAAAAAAGTAAAATAAACCGCGATAGAATCCGTAAATTTCGTTTTATTACATACAATGTATAATATTCGCGTAAACATAAGAAACCATTACACTAGTATAATGTTCGAAATATTTTAAAACAATGATGATATACTAGTTGTACTCTATATTGATAAATACAAGTCTATGTATGTGGATACGTTTTTTACTGATCACGCCATCCTCATTCCAGTTAATCCAGCTAATAGAATACAACGCGTGACAGAATTATCAAGAAAGCTCATACACGCCAACTAAATAATTCATATTGCAAACAACAAATTAATAAAATTCAACTTTTTATAAAATAATATTGAATTTATTCATAATATATTTTATCTCTCTCGGAAATTTATTTTGCAAAAATGCGTGTTGAAATGAAATCGTAAGGTCCAATTTCTATTGCATATACTATTTTATAATTTTAATTTAATGCAATTAAAATCATAAACCGTGTTTAAAACTGATAAAATTGTCAGTATTTATGATTCTGAACATAGTTGTTTATCGCTTTGATTGGTTGTATTACACCTTTTTCATTGATCATATGAATTCAACAAGAAAAACTGTCTACTTAATTGGCATTAATACGTTTTTTTTTTGCTTAGTTGACTCTCGTAGTCCTGTTTGATTCTTAGATTAGACAAACCAATTTGCTTAAACCTTTTTTTTCGTATTAACATCTTCGGAACTGTCGACTGCTATTTATTCATTTATATTCAAAGTGATAAAGCAATTTATTCTCTATCAACCTGGGTCACATTTATCTATATGAATTTATAAGATCCAAAGACTACACTCAATAACTATTTCATTTCTAAGGACATCACTTCCACATTTTTTAACAACGTTTCAAAATTAGGCTTATTCATAATGGTTTCTTATATTTACGCGAATATTACACATTGAAATAAAACTAATTTTACGTATTTTATCATGGTTTATTTTACTTTTTAACCAACTTCAAAAAAAAGGATGAATTTCGCAATTTGTCGGAATCTTTTTTTTTATGTATGTTCCCTGATTACTCGAAGACGCTTGAACCGATTCTAGAAATTCTTTTTTTGTTTAAAAATTAATGTTTTTTTTTTTTTTTAGTGCCTCGATAGGCAGACGAGCAGACGGGCCACCTGATGGTAAGTAGTCACCGCCGCCCATAGACTTCTGCAATACCAGGGCACAGCAAAGCCGCTGCCTACCGTTAAGTATACCCATACTTCCCAGGTGGTCCCATTAGCACCAAGTCAGGATCTGATGATGGGATCTTAGAAAAATCAAGGGCATCACTCAAATTTTATAGGGACGCAGTGTGTGTTTTTTATTGAAGTCGGTGTACTTTTGGTGCCCACTATTTTTAACCCGATGTTTCGAAGGCTTTACATACAGCCTTCATGGCCACGGGGCGGACTAAGTTGTACGTCGTTACGGAACTATAATGTTTCTACCCTCCATATAGTTGATTTATATTTTATTTCTTGTAGTCCAATTGACGCAGAAAGAACTCACAAAGTCTGAAGGTCTGGCACTTAACAGCTTTTTAGTAAATGAAGTATTGTAAAGATGTATATTTTGTAAGGGTTAATCTGGAACTACTGGACCGTTTCTGTATTACTTGTCATTGCCTATCGTTTCATCAATAGAGAGGCCGTGGTTTCGATTCCCACACCGGGACAAATGTTTGTGAGAAGACAGATATTTGTATCCGGGGTCTGGGTGTTGTGAAACCGACAGTCTCTCGTAGTCCCTGATACCCACAACACAAGACTCGTATCTTAGTGTGGAGTCGGGGCTATGTGTGTAACTGTTGGGTGTTATTTATTATTTATTTATTTCTAATATACGCTGTATGTTACCATAAAATTCCTCACGTATCAAAAACAAAATTTTGCTCAACTATACCTTTAGTCAATAATTAAACCCAGCGTTATCTCGAAGGTTGTATAACCCTTTCCCTTACTAACTACTCGTCCGGTTAATTAAACTAAAAAGAGGCGCAAGTGAAAGGAAGCGGCTTCGTTGTGTACACACGGACATAGATGTGTGGGGGTAGATGCGATTTGTGGATGCCTAACGCGACGAGAGACAAAATTGACACGAAAAACAAGTTAGGATTAGCGATGACCCCTATTTCACCCACTTAGGGGTTAGAAGCACGTCTACGACATATCATACGATACATTCTCACTTTGAAAATGACGAACTTTCATACAACCGTTTTCCCTTATTTTACCCCATTAGGATAGTCATTTTCAAAAATCCTTTCTTAGTGGATGCTTTCAACATAAAAAGCATCAACTGGCAAAATTTCAAATTGGTAGCCGCAGCGGTTTAGGCTCTGCGTTGATGAATCAGTCAGTCAGGACAAGTAATTATATATGTATAATAATAAATAACATCCAACAGCCACACATAGCCCCGACCGGCGACCCCACGCTAAGATACGAGTCTTGTGTTGTGGGTATCAAGGACTACGAGAGACTTCCGGTCTCACAACACCCAGACCCTGGACACAAATGTATGTCTGTCACACTAACATTTATGCCGGTGTGGGAATCGGATCCACGGTCTCTCGATTCACAGCCGGCTACTTGTCTACTGCGCCTCGGAGGCTGTCAACCTGTCTATATAGATGAATAGAAAGTCAGAGACATGTCTATATCAAACTGAAATAACAACTGCAAATTAATCTGTGTCGATACGATAGGACAGTATATTCAAACGGTCGTTAAAAGGCCGTAACATGCGCGGACATGAAATGGCTAGATTTAGTGTACGATCTAGAATTACGAGCCTCTTAGACATAAACACAGCCTAGCTCACCGCACTAAAACATTGTACAACTCTGATTGGATGCGATTTATTTCACCCATTAAAGCGTGATATTTCATTTATAAATAGATCTGGTTAAGATGTTAGAGCGGTCGAGGTATGTTGAAGGATTACTGGTCATTATGAGACTTATCCTACTAATATTATAAATGCGAATGTTTGGATGGATGTATGGATGTTTGTTACTCTATCACGCTACAACGGCTGGACGGATCTGGTTGAAATTTGGCACAGAGATAGATTATAGTCTGGAATAGCACATAGGCTACTTTTTGTTCCGGGAAAAATATACAGATCCCGTGGGATAGTTTGGTTTTTCACAGAGTAAGGGCTCGACATGTTTTTTTGCATAGTGGCAGTTTAGGGATCAGAAAATGACATAGGCCAAATGCTTCTAAGTTATTTTTACGCGGATTTTAAAAATCTTTCGATAATATGTGCTAGCCGCGATAGCCTAGTTGGTTTCGGTACGGTCTCTAAAGAATGTCGTATGTTCGAAACCCAAGTGGCATACACCTCTGACTTTTATAAAGTTATGTGTGTATTAAATGTTAATTATCGCCTGCTTTAACGGTAAAGAAAAACATCGTGAGGAAGCCTGCATACCTGAGAATTCGCATAAGAATTTTGAAGTTATATGATAGTCTACCAACTAAGGCCTAACCCCTCTCATTAGTAGAGGAGGCCCGTGCCCAGCAGTGGGACAATGTTTAATACAGGGCTAGTATTCTTTTTTTATTAATATGTACACCGTGTCAACTACCCTATTGCGGAATCCTAAAAACAAAGATCAAGTCGTGAGCCGGGTGAGAGGCGCCCGAGGTCGGTGTATAGACACACGGATGTCCATGCCGGATCTATAGAGTTCATAAATAACCATCACTTTATTGTAACGCATAAATTAGCTAGGCGGTTTGTCGCGCAAATTTTAAAAGGCTCCAAGAAATCTGCTGAATCAATCGCTGTATAAAAATGCCTGTCCTCATAGAATTTCTACAAGTGTTATCTAATAATAGAGAAAAAAGTTTAATAAATAGTACGTATTTTTAATGCGGTTGGAAAGATACTAATATAAGTGTTATGGCATCTTAGAAAACGGGTTCAGCTATGTTTTTCACCACAGGTTTTATTTTTTATTCTGGCGCGGCAAAGTTACCACACTGCACCTGATGGTAAGCGCAGTGCCATCCAGATAGAGTATCAAGTAGCGAGAGACAGTCTATCCCCCGCTACTCAACACAATCATGCCGGCCTGCTGTTTAGCTTCTTCACGTTACGCCTAAAGGACCCAGGATCATAGGAGGGAGGGAACACGGCATATAGCATGGCTTCTTTTTAACCCCATTCCTTCCGAGGCATCCTTTTTTTTATTACTTTATTTTATTTATGTTTAAGGGTTCACAAACAATTGTTACCAATTGTCAAAAATACATTTACTACATAATTAAACTAAATGCATTTGCAAAACGGAACATGCTGCCTAAAAGTAAAAAGTAACAGAGTCGTTTAAGGGAGGGTGGGGGTGTGTTGGTCGAGTCGAACCTCACCCAATCTCACATGGGGTCTAGGCAAACTATACCGTTTACTTAACTGGGTTAAGTAAACGTCTCAAATTCTCCCCAGACAATTTTGATAACCTAAGTATAATAATACACCCAAATCCCACGACACCCAGTTAAGTGGGGGGGGGGGGGGGGGGGGGGGAGGTCGAAAAATCACCAATACGACCTCACGTAATTAATGGATGCCCCCTTCTCATTAAGGTCCATGACACATGACTGCAGTATTTTGGATTCAGGTATGTTAAATTAATTTAATTTACAATAGGCATAAGTATATGTTAATTAGTGTAATTGGTTAACCGTACTAATTAATAAAAATAAATGGGTCTTGGGATCATTTCATCAAGAACTGCGCTTATCATCAGGTGTAGTGTGGTCGCTTTGCCGTGCCAGAATAAAAAAAATTACCATCAGGTGTCGTTGCTCGTATGGTGCTTTAAGGACTTACCCAGTGGTCTGCCGCGTCTCCTGGGTGTCGGTGGACGTCGTTTGACACTCAGATCCACCGGCTCCAGCTGGACTGGTGGGCCGCACGCCTGTAACAAACATACATAGGTATATTTTTTACACCCAACAGTCGCACACGGTAGGCAGCGGCTTTGCTGAAAGCATTGCAGAAGTCTATGGGCGGTGGTGACTACTTACCATCAGGTGGCCCGTCTGCTCGTCTGCCTATCGTGGCACTAAAAAAACACACACATAGTTCTGACCCCACGCTAGGTGAAACCTGTACCTGAAACTACGAGGGACTACGGACAAACCCAGTCCCGAAACACGTATATATCTGTCACACAAATATTTGTTGTGGCGCGGGGATGTAGCCACGGCCTCCCGTTTCACAAACGGATGGATGGATTCACAAAACAAGACAGTTTTTTATGTATTGAGTTTGGGGTTGCCACAGATTGGGATTGAAAACTATTGCATATTTTCACAGTTACTTTTTACGATGTTTCATTCGATACTATACTTTAAAATATGTCTCATTTAAAATCACTTTAATATTACACCGATAGCCTAGTTAGTTACGGTACGGACTATCAAGACGAAAGTTGTATGTTTGAAACCCAAGTGGCATACACCTCTGACTTTTCTAAAGTTATGTGTGTATTACATATTAATTATCGCTTGCTTTAACGGTGAAGGAAAATATCGTGAGGAAACCTGCATACCTGAGAATTCTTATAAGAATTTCGAAGGTATGTGAAGTCTACCAACCCGCATTAGGCCAGTATGGTGGACTAAGGCCTGGCCCCTCTCATTAGTAGAGAAGGCCCGTGCCCAGCAGTGAGACAATGTTTAATACAGGGCTAGTATTATTAATATTGAGTTAACTGTTTAAACTATCTGATTTTCAACTTAATTTCACTTAAGGATACAGTGGTTACTAATCCATTAACACACAGTCGTAAATTAATTTCATACATCATTCAAGTACATATTTGTAAAAACCGCATAATGTACATTATAACAGCGGGAAATCGCATATATCGCATTACCAAACCCATCAGTCATTGACCAAAAAACTCGATTAAAATACACTTCAAGCCATAAAAACGATACATCGGCAATCGGCATGTTTAGACTATACGCACGGGTGCAATAACACCAATAAAGACTTTAAAGATTCGAACTTTGAAACAATTATCGGTCTATTAGATTTGTCTTGGTGCCGGAATCGAACCCACGGCCTCTCGTTTCACCGCCTACTACTCACGGCAAAGTGACCACACTGCACCTGATGGTGCACAGTGTCATCCAGTTAGAGTACCAAGTAGCGAAACACAGCTACACATCGCTACTACGCCTAAAGGATCATAGAAAGGAGTACCTACACGGTAGCTGGCAAACTGTTCCACAACTTGGTGATGAATTTAATAATAATAATAAATAAATAACACCCAACAGTCACACACATAGCCACAACCCCAAACTAAGATACGCGTCTTGTGTTGTGGGTATCAGGGACTACGAGAGACTTTCGGTCTCACAACACCCAGACCCCGGACACAAATATCTGTCTGACACACAGACATTTGTCCCGGTGCGGGAATCGAACCCACGACCTCTCGTTTCACAGCCAGCTACACGCCAACTGCGCCACGGAGGCTGTCATATAGGGATGTCATAGAATTTGTAGGGATATATGACATAAAAATACCATAAATCTAAAAAAACTCTATTAATTAGATCGCTAGCAAACTTCCGGGATCAATCTGAAGACTGCCTGTAAATTTCATCAAAATCGCTCCACCCGTTTTGAAGCTCATAGAGAACATACATACACATATACATGTATATAACGGCGCGCGATATTATTAAATAATGAAAATCAGTCAATTTTGAGAATTATCCGTTAACTTTATTATTCTAAGGAATTATAATTTTGTATTCGATTAAATACTATTTGTAATTAATAGCGGGTAACACCGAATGGAGTTGCGTCTGTCATTGCGTGCGAATGGCTGGTCAATTATGGTTGACAGCGGTTGTGCGTTGTGGTGATACGCAAACCCATTGGCTCTAAATCGCTAATTATTATTGTAATCCCTAATTGTCTAAGTTATTTAAATGTCTGTAAAGTTAAAATATTGTAAAGGCAACGCCATAGTCCACTTATTTAAACGTTTCCTGAAGTTTAACGCCTACCATGGAATTCCGTTATACAAGTTCACGAATAAGCAAAATGGAGCAGATCGGCTATTCCGACGTCCCGATGATATATTGATAGATAGATATATTACACGTGAGTTAGTTTAATGTCCGCGACTGTATGAAACAAATAAATTATGAAACGTAAACTAACCATCCACAATTTACACGCTTTTTAACTCGCGATGTTCGATGAAAAAGCGCTGAAACTTGTTAGAGACAGTAAACAATTCACATTAATATTTAACACACGATTTTGTGTTATTTTAGGGGTCTTTCATGTATTACTAAGCAGAAACTTACGTAAGTTCTAACCAATCCCTACTATACGTAAAATAATACTAGCTCCGTATTAAACTTTATCCCACTGCCACGGGCCTTCTCTACTGATGAGGGGTTAGGCCTAAGACCATACGTAAGCATTGGTAAATTTTAACAAAGACTGTGAAATATCTTTTCCGCTTTTAAACATAGACAAGTAGAATTACCGTATATGCACAAATCAGTAACTACTAAAAAAGACAATATTATTTTTTCCATCAAAATTAAGCAAAGCAAAGAAACCTCCCATCTGCTGATTACATTATACCTGGAACTGTCTCTTAACAGAGGCGAGTATGGATGGAAATGTTGGCAATGGATGTCTGATATATATAGATTCGAACAAGTATAGGCAGGAATATGTGTGTCACTGTTGGGTATATTTATTAAAGAAGTAGCAATAGCCATGGAATCCTACTTTGAACTGAAATCTTTATTTTCATGTACTTCTTTACGACACCTATTCATGTTACATTACTGTGTGTTACATAATATTAAAGACAAACCCACAACCAATTTTATTCACAACTCAACAGGACGATAATCATTGCGATTTCCATTGCTAAATTACACGAATATTCTTATAACGCGTAGTAAAAACAACGAAAAAACACACGTAATTGCATTCGGCAAATTTTCTTCACACCGACCGTGTTGATTACAAAGTTAACCGTTTTTCTTCGTACAAAAAACTAAAATAGTTCATTACTGTTTACTGTCTGACACGAATCCAGTAGTTATTCGGTTTGTAATATTGACTTTTAGGCATTTCATTTATTGGGTAAGGCGATCTACTTTTTACATGTCTGGATTATACAGGTGTCCGGATATCACAACTTAGAATGAAGATGGATTGAAGGTTGACTGACATACAAAACTGAATGGTGTCACCATTTTAGGCTTATGGAGTTTTTTTTAAATCGCTTGTGGTCCGTCTTGTTGCTGTGTACAAATACTCAGTTTTTTTTTTAGTTAAAAACTCGCCTAATGGGTCTACCCTGTAACCTGTAACTTCGAGGGAATACATACGGTCCCATAAGACCCGAAACAAATACATGTCTGTCACACAAAAAAATTGACTCGGTGCGGCTATCGAACCCACGGCCTCTCGTTTCACAGCCGGCTACTCGCCACGGAGGTCATCTCTGTAAACCCAAGCAATTTTTCATCACATGCATGTATTTTATTTGAGTGTGAGTTATTAGCAGTTTTGTTAGATGTGCTTACCCGTTCAGACACTAAAACGTGATAGTAAGGTACGGTTGTACGCGGTGCAAATGGTGGATCCTCATGTGACCATGGTTGTGTGCAATACCATTAGAAAACTATGTGGCTCCATTGACAGCGAACGGTATTATTCATTTTATTTTAAACTTGCTGTTGCCCACGGATCCGTCCAAAAAGAGATTATTTTTTACCAAACATATATTTACCAAAATAAAACGTAGTCTATAGCACTCAGGGATAATATACTTCTGTACTACCGGAGATTACCCCGAACATGCAAACCCACAAACTTTACCTAATTTATATATTATATAGAAGTATAGATATAGATGAAATAAGGTCGTTTATTGAACGTGTAGAAAATAGTAGTTGACAAAATATTTTCGATTATTTTAATCACTAAGTTCCGTAACCTGAACAGTCTCATCGAAAAAAAAATATGGATCCACTCAAAATAGCCCGCCAACCGTCTATATTCATTTATATAGATTTTCCGCTTGTACACGCACCGTACACCTCACACTATAATTGCAGAGGAGTCGTGCAATCGTCAGTTTCGCAAGCCGAGCGTCTGTCGGCGCCACGCCCGATTCGCATTTACTATTTACTACCTGTAGTCGCAACTCTACTCATTTACAACTCACAGACATCTTCAATCCAAGCCAAGATTCAAGCAAATATGACAAGTGAGAGAAAAGACGTCGGATATCATTTGAGAATCAATCACTTGAGTTTTTTTTTCGCAAATACAATAAATAAAGTAGTTACTTCATATTGTTTAACGAAGTAATAATAAAAGTAATAGTCCTATACCAACCGCAGGTTGTCTTTGGGTGCACTTGATAAAGGGATAACTATCGGCTCGCGTCACATCATAAAATTAAATTACATACATATACACTCACGCCTGTAATCCCCGAAATGGTAGGCAGAGGTGTAACCAGTACACCCACTTTTCGCCGAATTTCGGTCCTATAATGTGATAGGGACCGAGCCTATCGCCATACCGGGCACAGGTTCCAGACTCCGGGCTAATATTAAATTAAAATTGTCTAAAGGCCCTCTACGTGTTGGCATCGGCCCCACGCACGCCTTCCAAAAGCCCGAGACTCGATAGTGCCGAGATTATGGTGCGACATACTGGTAATACCAGCCCTGTATTAAACTTGTCCCACCACTGGGAACGGGTCTCTACTAATGAGGGGTTAGGCCTTACTCCACCACGCTGGCCTAATGCGGGTTGGCAGACTTAAAGACTTGAAATTCGTATGACAATTTTCAGGTATGTAGGTTTCCTCACATTTTCCTTTACTGTTAAAGCGAGCGATAATTAACACGTATCTTCAGAGAAATCAGAGGAGTACGCCAATTGGGCTGGTTTCGAACGCACAACTTTCATATTATAACGTAATGAAGTAACTAATACTAACATTTTTGCAGTAGCTTAAAATTATACTGTGTAGCATGTACCTATTAATTTTACAAATTACGAAGTCCAGAGTGAAAAGTTACAAACAATGCCCTTTATATTGGTACTGGCGCACCGCCCCGTAGAAAAAATATGCCATAAAATTACCAAAAAGCCAAAAAAAACTGTGTGTATGTATGTTTGCTATGGACTCCAAGGCTATGGCTGGAGATTTTGATGTCATTTTTTTTATATACTGGCACAGCAAAGTGTCCACACTGCACCTGATGGAATGCGTAGTGCGGTCCAATTAGAGTATCGAGTAACGAGAGACAATCTAATCTCCCGCTATTCAACACAATCATGCCGGGATGTTTCTTCACACTACGCCATGGACAAGAAGATGAAGAAGCGCTCGACGGTCTATTGTCAGAGTACTCAGAAGGCTGCATAACCGCCAAACATCGTACCCCAACTCTAGACCCCCGACAAAAACCGGATGTACACTGGCTGATCACGGAACGCGAAACACTCGCGTGTGCCACTATGGCGGGTTTTACACCCTGTGTACGGTGGTCGCTATCCGAGCGGATATGAATATCCTACCATCAGCATAAAAAATTCAGGCAATCATCAGATTAGCCCAGCGGGGGTGATCCTGTGAAATTGGGTAGCGATCGGATCTAAAGGTTTTTGTTTGTTTAATGCTATTACATTTTATCTATTAACATTACATTTTTAACCATTCACAGTTAAAAGCGATTAGGTTTAGATTAGCTAGTTAACTCTAAAACTAAAAAACAAACATTCTCGAACCACGGGTCCTAATAAGCACATATCCACGTTTGAACATTTTTACCTAGCTTCTTCAACTTGTTATCGCTTTATATGGCGGCAGACGTTTTGAGGATGGCCTGGCATCTGACCAGTCTTACGAAACTAGCCACACGCCCTTTCCCCGTGTAGGATAGATTTTATGAAACTGATGGTAACGTAGATAGTTTTGGCTTGATAGATAGAAGTATTCAGTCAGTATTTTTTACTCTACCCAGGCAATTAGGATAACTTACTTTTACTTCGATTACTTTTCCAATATCTGCTTAACAATATTTCGACTACATACAATTAAAATACAATTTAGTTTGGAATACAATTGTTAAGTTTAATTGTTAGATAAGATTTAATAATTAATAATCAGAAAAATTCTATTAATGGTTCTAAGGATCGATAAATATTTACTAAAAAGTAAAGCAATACATTCCCTTTATACTCCTGGAGGGACCAAGAAACTTATTATAATCTTACGCAACATCTCAAGGTACCCTCATCAACTAATAACGCAATCCATTGACAGTAGAATGCCTTCACCAGGCAGCCGTTACAAAACCGTAATTCAAATTCGAATTTCGAACAGGAACATTCTAAATTCGAAATCGTATCGTTCTAAAATTAAACACTAAATTCGAATGGCTAACGTTCTAATTTCGAATTCGAAAATCGAACACACGACAACATTCTTAATTCAAAATTGTAACGGCCTAATTTGACAGGGTTTTGAATGTGGAACGCGACTCCCGCGCACCAATGGCGTATCGCGCCTAATTGATCTATTGATTTGTCACTTAGATGATAGTAGGAAACGGTAGTTTTCATTTGAAATTGTATTGCCTAACTGTTTTTACTAACACGAACTGATAAATAGAGTTTAGATTTATATCCATGGTATTATAATTATAGGATAGTTTTGGTACCTAATGCTAAACAAAACTTTACTACGATTAAAATCCTCTGCCGAGTAAAAATAAGAAACATCGAATTTAAGTTATTTTTCGCTTGTAGGAGAGTAGTGCAAAATAATTATTTGTACCCAACTAGGTATCAAACACAATTCACATAGTGAAAACAGCGTTCCGGGATGATTAAGGCCAGCATAATTAGGAGCCACTGAGGGTGTTCAAAGGCAGTCATTGTACCTTGAAAAAGCCTTATAGGTGGGTTAAAAATCCGACAGCAGGCTGGTCTATGATTCAATGTCTATAATAATGGCACTTACCTCCATAACGGGCAGCACGGGGCTTTCGCGTCGCCCCGCGCCCTCCCTTTCATCCTAGAACAAAAAACATTTATTTAAATGATGTTAGAAACTGTATAACATATAATACACTCAACAGTCACATATGTAGTCTTGACCTCACTACTTGTATCGTAAGTATTAGGAACTAGAAGGGACTAAGGTCATATAACACTCATACCCGAAACAAATATTCGAACCTGCGGCCTCTCGATTCACAACCGGCTACTCGATCGCTACGCCACGTAAGCTGTCATATTAATGGATCTTAAATCAGCTCCTTAATTTTCATTCTCCGTTGCTAGGCACGGGCCTCCAAGACTAATGAGAGTGGTAAGGCCTTAGTCCACCACGCTCGCCTAATGCGGGTTGGTAGACTTCACCTTTCAAGTTCGTACTAGAATTCCCAGGCATGCAGGTTTCATCACGGTGTTTTCTTTCATCATTAAAGCAAGCGATAATTATCAAATACACTCAAAAACGGCTATATCGGCTGGTTTCGATCATTGTGGTGGCCTGTAGCAACTGTGTCAACCAGACTATCGCTGCTTTGTAAACTTTTTTGTTAAGCAGGCTTACGGCCCGCCTGATGGTAAGCGGTTACGGTAGCCTATGGACGCTTGCAACACCAGGAGCATCACATGCGCGTTGCCGACCCTTCAAGAACCTATTTATTCCCGGCTTGAAGAAGCCCATACTGTCGTCCCCTTGTAAAATCTCATTCCACAATCGGAGCGTCTAATTCCAAAAGACCTCCGCCTGAGTTTCTTGGTGCTTCTTCTCATGACAGAGGGCATTTCAGGAAGCAGTAGTCAATTCTAAAAAAGACTATCTATACATATAATAAAACAAAGTCTCTTCGCCGCGTGTCTGTCTGAACGCGATAAACTCAAAAACTACTGAACTGGTTCTTATACGGTTTTCACCAATAGACGGATTGATTCATGGAGGAAGGTTAGTTATATAATTAAATCATGTTTTGTGTACATTTTCTGAGATATGACGATGGTTTTCGAAGATTTCATGCTCGCGGTTTCAGGGGAATTTCCTACCGCGAACGCTCCGATTGTGGAATGAGCTCCCTGTCGAGGTTTTCGAAGGGGACTACAGTATGGGGTTCTTCAAGAAGGGAGTAAATAGGTTTTTGAAGGGTCGGCAACGCGCATGTGATGCTCCTGTTGTTGCAAGCGTCCATAGGCTACGGTAACCGCTTACCATTAGGCGGCCCGTAAGCTTGTTTGCCACCATCGTGGTATAAAAAAAAAGATGTCGGAGAAACTCATGCGGAGTGGAAATGCTACGAAACATCACATAAGGAGGACTCTAAATTAAAATATTTTCGTTACGCAACTATTTATCTAGGTATTACCATTTTTTATAATAATATAGCTTGTATGGACATCATTTTATCTAACCCACATGCTCGAACGTAATTGGATGGTACATTACGACAGAAAATAAATTGCGTATACACTCTGCTATCCATGCAAAACCGGGGCGATCGCTTAGTTGATATTTTGAATCCCGACGAAAGTAATCTAACCCTTCGCCGACTAAAATCACCACGATCGCGAAAGGCCGAATCATCTCCAGACACTGCGAATTCGATTACGCCACCGCTGGTAGAACTACCGTCGATGGTGAGCGGTTATGGTGGGCCGATGGTCAACGGTGAAAGCATAAATGCTACGTTCCCACGATACAGTTGCTGCGGTTCGCACGCGCGTCGCACCTTCTAATGCATATACATTGGATGGAAGGACGACGAGCTTGTTGGGTGATTTGTTGGCGTTGATATTTAAACATCTAACATAGCCGGCATGACTGTGTTGAGTAGCGGAGGATAGATTGTCTCTCGCTACTCGATACTCTAATTGGACGACACTGTGCTTACAATCAGATGCAGTGTGGTTACTTTGCCGTGCCAGGATAAAAAAAATAGTACTGGAATTTATTATTATTAGAAAGAAACACGACATTTTGTGTTGGGAAATAAACTATAAGTAAAAGTTTTTTTAATTCATAAAAAGTACACCGACTTCAATGAAAAACAAATTATGCGTCTCTATAAAATTTGAAGGTTTCCCTCGATTTTTCTCAGATCCCTTCATCAGATCCTGACTTGGTGCCAATGGGACCACCTGGGAAGTATACCCTTTTAAACAAAAAAAGAATTTCTAGAATCGGTCCAGGCTTCTCTGAGTAATCGGGTAACATACATAAAGAAAAAAGATTCCGACGAATTATTAACCTCCTCCTTTTTTTTAAGTCGGTTAAAAAATGATAAAGGTTGCTGATTAAATCAACGGATGCATTATTAGAATGTTTTACGTAATATCAGATGCACTGAATAAAATGTATAAATATGCCAACAATCAAAACAAAATAACTTTTCTATTGTAAAATAATAATCTATGATGCATCCGACATTTCATAATTTAATTTTACGTAAAAATCTATGAATCCTGTTTATCTACTGTAAAAAATATAATGAATCACTAGCTAAAAGTTCTACATTCCACTCAACAGCAACAAAAGGATAATGGACGAAGCATTATTATCTCCCATTTTTTTAAGGATTATGACATGCGAACAAAATCTTCACCTAATGATTATTAATCTCCAGTTATGAACACACAGACCAGAAGAATGGGTGCGTCGCTACCTTAGAAGATTGGGAAGGTAGAAAAATATTGTGCGTAAAGAAACTAACGTGAATTTTCTGTGATATAGTGCCAGTCGAGCTAATCCATTCGAGCTGTAGACAAAACAGCACAGCACAGCTTTACCACTTCCAAACATATCTTAGTTATGTCCAACTGCCAAACCCATGTTACCCGCGCGCTCCGGTCGTGTGTATCACATCTAAGTCCAAACAAGGTCGACTACAAATCGTTAACAGATCGCGGATGTGCAAGGAGAGTGACGAGTCTTATTTTATTATCCTGGTTCTTTACGCCTATCTTTATATATAATTCTACTGTACGTGTGTATATACTATATTTCCAACTCCTCCCTATATTTCTATTTGATTAATTTCGTTGCGGGATAAAAGACAGTTATGAAGCATTCCCAGAGACACGCCGAGTTTCATTACTGGGTGTCGAAAAAATGCGTGCCATTGTTGATCCTGGCTAAACAGGAGTTACAATGGCGGGTGTGTGGGCGAGCTAGTCTCTGTACGTGTGTATGTCACTGAACTCTGGACCGATTTGAATGATTTTTTGTATGCGTTTGGGTGGCGCCCTGGATGGTTTAGATTCACGAATCAGCCCGGCAGATGGCGCTGCAGTCGGTGTGGCGCTTCTTTTACGTCTGCCGGGCCCGCTAGTATAATATATGTAACTGATCTAGCAACAAATATTACATACATACTCACACTCGTAATCTCCGAAGGGTAAAGGTGTCACCAGTACACTCACATTTCGCCGAGTCTCTGATAATGCTTAACCGTCTTCTCACAACGAAATTAATCAAATATAGGGAGGAGTTGTAAATATTAATACACTTCCCTCCATAGCAAACAAATAATGAACCATAGGGGTATTAACTTCTCAGAATAGGATATTTACATCCGGAAAAGCCAGACCTATAGGAAACCCGTCATTGTTTAAGGATATGACAATTCATATTTAGGAGTTTGGTAAGAATTGTCGTGTTTCGCTATAATGGCGCAACGATTTTGCGAAATTCTGAGATAGCTTATACCTTGCATTAACACAGGTTAATTTTGATCCCAACAGGTTTGATTCTCGCACTGAGGAAAATATTTTCATTGAAGGAATTGTGCCTATTGTGCTAATCACAGTCTCCTAAAGTACAGATAATCAGGCACGTGTAGCTGCGGGCAAAAGCCAGAATGATTGTTTCGAGTAGCAAGGGATGGTTGTCTCGCTACCTTATACTCTACCTGGACGGCACTACGCATATTATGTGCAGTGTGGTCACTTAGCCATGCCAGGACAAAGCAGGAACTGATAAATGCAAAGAATAACACGACCCGGATACCAAACTCTTTATTACCCACCGATCATACAATGAAACCTGTTTTAAGTTATTACAAGTAATTACGCACACCAAAACAAAATTATCTAAAAGCACTAAAGATCTCTAAGATGTAAGTTTTTATCTAAGACTAGATGTTGCCCGCGGCTTCGCCCGCGTAATGGTTATTTTTGGAAGAAAAGTATACAATCCATGGAGGCATCTTAAGTTATTACACCTTTCTATATTGTGTTATCCCATAGTAGCCTATGTCATTTTCTGATCCCTAATCTGCCTTTATGCAAAAAATCATGTGGATCCCTTGCTCTGTGAAAAACTAAACTATCCCACGGGAACTTTACATTTTTCCGGGATAAAAGTAACAAACATCCATCCATCTATCCAAACATTCGCATTTATAATATTAGTAGGCTTATCGTAATCATTTTATAAATTGAAATGGCTTTTAATACAATGGTATTAAATATTATATTATTACAATCATAATTCATGTATTGAAATTAGACTGCGATGAATATAAATATTGTTTTTTATAAAATTTGTTGTACTAATTTTTGACACTAAGTTCGTAATTTTAATTATTTGATTTTTTAAAGTGTTTATTTATTATTGCATTTAGAAACGACTTTATCGCATCGAGTTATGTTTCAGTTTCGTTTGTCTTGAACGTTAAATTAAAGGATGACTACTATTATTTACCTGAGTTTTAATTATTTTTGAAAAAAAAAATCGTCTATAAAAAAATTGTTGATATCGATTCAGTCGCTTATTCTGAACAAACTACTTTCAGAGTGTGTATTAATCATGTTACATGTTGTATACCTCGGTACTCTACACAATCATACGTGCTTTTTCACACTACGCTTAAAGGACCCAGGATCATAGAAAAGAGGGAAGAAAAAGTGGTGGTGGTGATGGTAGTGCGGCAAAGACACGAATTTGCCAACCTCTTGGTTCGATCCGGGATAATAGACACCACGAACCTGTGGCTCCCCAAGCTAGTACGCGTGGTTCTGTACCATTTCTCTCATAGCTTTTAGAAATTAAGCCTAACGGTGGTATATCTTATTAAATTTTCTAGATTGCCGAGTTTGACCCCACTAAGGTAAGTTGGCCGCTTTTGCTACTGTACTTCTGCCAAGTTTGCCATTTCCGATTGTCATTGACTTCATGAGAAATAGGATTGTCGACTTGATAGACACTTCTGATTGGTTGATAGTGAAAGATTGCCGACTTTGGTTCTAAAGCAACTTTTATCCTGTGTTTTAGTTTATAGCCGTCTTTAATAAACATTGCATTAGTCGATGCAGATTTTAATTACCTATATTGCATATTAGTTGTTGCTCGCGGATCCGCCCGCGTGGAGTTCATGTTTGGGAGAAAAAGTATACAATACAAAATACCAATATTCATGCGTTTAACTTAAAAATGACGGATTTTCATACAAACTTTCATTCCCTATTTTACCCCCTTAGGGGTGGTATTTCCAAAAACCCTTCCCTAGTGGATGCCTACGTGATAAAAGGTACCTACTGTCAAAATTTCAAGACTCAAACCCCAGCCGTTTAGGCTGTGCGTTGATCGATCAGTCAGTCAGTCAGCTTCTTCTTTTATATATACAGATATTCTTTTAATTTTTTCCCAACTACCTACTTTGCTTACTTTGGTTCTATACGACTCATACAAGACACACAAAGGATGGCAGCGTCCGTGTTAGTGGGTGAAGGTTGAAGAGCGATGCGTCGGCCGTTACCTAGCCTCTACTCGTAATTATATTGTTCATGTATTTAGTAACCTGTTTTAAAGTGATAGACCGATGGTCAGGGTGATCATCAGATTATTATGACCTATTGCATACTTCGCAGTAATATATTTTAACTTAATTGACAAGACAGCTTCCGAGGCATAGCGGGCGAGTAACCGACTATGAAATTAAAGGCCGTGGGTTCGATTCCCGGTTATTTTCCTTACATGGCAAAGTGACCCCACTACACATGATGGTAAGCGCATTACCGTCCAGTTGTAGTATCAAGTAATGAGATACAACTATTCTTATGTTTGTGACAGACAGATATTTAGTAGTTCCACGTAGTTGTTGATACTCACGACACAGCTTTGACCTAGCGGGATCAGGTCTATGTGTGTGCCTTTTGGATGTATTTTACCATGGACGACAGCGATTAGCAGGAGCCCTGCAACTTTGCCCAGGATTGTAGTGGTGAACGCATTGGCCACGCTGCAGACATTTCGTCTACAAAGCGGATTGAGTGATAGCTTTCTGTTAGGTTTCGTATAAGATATTCTGACTCAATTCCTCCCCTTCCAATCCCCTAGTTCATTTGCAGGCAGTTATAAACATTATTTATACAAAGCACACACCATTTATTCTAAGTTTATCAAATTAATCAACTTCATCTTAACATCACGCATTTCCGGGATCCACTGGAAGTTGGATAAACCTTCGTGCAACCTTCAATGCCTTTAATGGTCATATGTAACCATTTTTAGATGATCGTAAACAATATTGTTGGCGTTATCTGTTATATCTTTAAAGATACGACCTTATTGTGATTGCAAGCACATTTCTATCGTCTTATTATATTAATGAGGTTGTATATAAGACACTGCCTCTCCTTCCATTTCAACTCCTAAGCAAGGATTAACAGATATTTGACAAAGCAATAAAGCTGATCGAAACTTGAGAATACAAAGGAATCTAGCTAATACTCTGACACTACGCTAACAGCATACCTGCTTCATAACCATGTTCTGCACAGCTTCAAATAAAACTAAAGGCACACTTGCTCAAGACCTTGCAGATTGCAGGCCGGCATGATTGTGTTGAGTAGCGTGGGATAGACTGTCTCTCGCTACTTGATACTCTAACTTGATAGCACTGCACTTACCATCAGGTGCAGGTCACATTGCCGAGATAGGATAATAAAATCCTTAGCGGACCACGGGACATTTAGTTTCACTGCCCCCTGACCGGACAGGCTTTCTCCGCCACTGGCTTTAATTTACATATTTTTAAGTAAATTCATAAAATTATTTCGATAACAAGATTCACAGTTCTATTGAATAAAACTCGACTAAGGGAGAAGTTTTGACCGCCTCCGTGGCACAGTTGGCGAGTAGCCGGCTGTGAAATGGGAGTCGGTGGGTTCGATTCCCACACCGGGACAAATGTTTGTGTGACACACTGATATTTGTGTCCGGGGTCTGGGTGTTGTGAGACCGAAAGCCTTTCGTAGTCCCTTATACCCACAACACAAGACTTGTATCTTAGTGTGGGGTCGGGACTGTTGGGTGTTATTTATTTATCTTTGTTAAGAGCAACATATTAACAACTCTTTTGTACTCACCATAAACACCATTAAGCAACTTTTGATTCAATCGGACTATCTCTATCTCCTGAATGCATGATCTGAAAAGAAAAAAAACATACATTATGTGAATGCAATACACTCAATGACGAAAAAGCCCAATAATTTATTTCGTCATTGAATACACTACATATCCTTTCATAGACCAAATAAAATGCTAAAGATTTCAATTAAAATTTAAGACTCAATAGTCTAGTCCGTCACCGTCTTTAAGTACCTACTGTTACATCATTGGTTTATTTTTGGCGCCAAAACTGAGCAATCACATACTGAGAAATCAACGCATAGAAAAGAGCTTACTTAAGTATTGTTTTTGCATGACAGTAATATTGTGCTAGGTCCTAATTCATTCCCATTTTTAACCTTGTTAGAAAAACACCCTAAAAAATTTCCCTAAATAGGAATCGAACCCATGAACAGCCATTCACAAGTGTGTGTGCCACTTGATCAAGAAAGTGGGGAGTTGCATGTGCAAAATTTTATTAACTATCTTTTGCCCGCTGCTTCGCATGCGTTATTCGTATCGGTGTTGTAGGACTGAAATCGTATACAAAAAAAACTTTTTTTTTTTTTTCATATTTTCCAGGCATTCCAATTTTTCTTTTCCTAAAACCTTACTAGGACTATTACTAACAAGAAAAATAGACGTGAGTCCAGACGCTCTCAAGTGATGCGCTTACCAAAGAACGGCGTTTAATATTGACTAGTGGTCAAAAATTGGCCATAAATCATAAAACATATCCTTGGTAGGTTATTCGTATCCGCCCGGATAGCGACCACCGTACACAGGATAGTACGCCATAGTGGTATACGCAAGTTTGTTGCGTTACGGGATCAGCAAGTGTACATCCGGTTTTTGTCGGGGGTCTAGAGTTGGGGTGCGATGTTTCGCCGTTTTGCGGCCTTCTGAGTACTCTGACACTAGACCCTCGATCGCTTCCTCAGCTTCTTGACCATGGCGTAGTGTGAAAGAGTAAGCCGGAATTATTGTGTTGAGTAGCGGCGGATAGATTGTCTCTCGCTACTTGATACTATAATTGGACGGCACTGCGATTACCATCAGGTGCAGTGGGGTCACTTTGCCGTGCCAGAACAAAAAACAGTTTGGACAGTACACGGCAGTAAAGCAGTCAAATAGCGGTTTTTCTTCTAACTTGATTTACAAATATTGAAAATATTAACTGAAAACTTGAATCTATTAAAACAAAATATAGCCTGTATTGTATATTTATGTCATGGATAATGCTCTTTTAGTGTTAGCTTGATAGGCAGTCCAGCAGACGGGCCACCTGATGGTAAGTAGTCACCGCCGCCCATAGACTTCTGCAATGCCAGGGCACAGCAAAGCCGCTGCCTACCGTCTTTCTTTCTATAGTATAGATTTATAGAGATTAAAATTCATACTCACAGATAAATGCAATCTCCAATCTTGAGTCTTCATAAACATACATTATAACAATAAACTAACCTAATACTGGCCTTATAAATTATATTTATATATCACATACTAAAACATTATGTTTAAATCCACACTACTGGCTTTTAAAATCATTATGCTGTAAGTTACATAGCTGTGTTTATTCTTCTTAAATCTGTAACAAAAGAATATAAGAATAAGATACAGGTATCTTTATCTTGGCACGGCAAAGGAAGCACTGCACCTGATGTTAAGAGAAGAGATTTTTTTTAGAGCCTCGATAGGCAGACTAGCAGACGGGCCATCTGATGGTAAGTAGTCACCGCCACCCATAGACTTCTGCAATGCCAGAGCAGTGCAGAGCCGCTGCCTACCGTTTAAGGACTGCTCTTCTTAAGCCTCGTCTAAAGAAGGACAAGTCATAGCGCTCAGACAACACCGCTGCAGGGAGTTCATTCCAGGTGTCAAGTAGTGAGAGACAACTTTTCATCACTACTCAGCACAATCATACCACTGAGTAGCGTCTACTACTACGTATTTTTTTAATGCATAAATTAATAAATAACATTATCTTTAATATAAAGAATTTTATAAATCTGTTCAAAAGTGAGTAACTTAGCAGCGATTCATATCGATTTGTGACGTCACCTCTCGGAATTGCTATTACGGTGCAGGTGTGCGAAGGAGATAGTGAGATGTTCCCACTTCCCTTAACTCAACCAATTTAAAATTTATTTGCAGATTCATTTCAAATCAATTTTGATACCATTTTTACAAAACCGTTTCTTCTTGTATTAAAACTTTATTATTTATATTATTAAAACTTTCTTGTTTTGAAACTACCCTATTATCATAACGTCCAAAGTACTTATTATCTCATGCCATATTCTAACATGATTTACTACCTGTGTTTACTTCGAGAAATTTATGATACTTAGACTTAATATAGCAATAAAAATACTATGTAAAATGGAATGGCTGAATATTAAAGCAGGCAACTTGCCCTAGACACTAGATTATTATAGGTACACTCAACAGTAATAAATAGGCCTGATCCTACACTAGGTCAAACTTGTATGGGCATCAAGAACTACAGAGGACTATGGTCCCACAGCATCCAGACCAGAAACAATTTGTGAAACACAAAAACATTAGTGTCAGTACGGGGATTGAAATTGTGGCATGTCATATCTATGATAATTACTAACCAAGCACTACATTGTACGTTTACAATGTTTTCATTGTTGGTCCACTCAGATCATAGTAATTTTACAATATTGCATATCTTGTATGGTCTGATGATTAAAATTCATATAATATGACAGCCTCTGTGGCACAGTAGGCGAGTAGCTGGCTGTGAAACGAGAGGCCGTGGGTTCGATTCCCACACCGGGACAAATGTTTGTGTGACAGACAGATATTTGTGTCCGGGGTCTGGTTGTTGTGAGACTGTGCGTCTCTCATAGTCCCTGATACCCACAACTCAAGACTCGTATCTTAGTGTGGGGTCGGGGCTATGTGTGTGACTGTTGGGTGTTATTTATTTATTCAGCTGGTGGTAGGATATTCATATCCGCCCGGATAGCGACCACCGTACACAGGGCGAAAAACCCGCCATAGTGGCACACGCAAGTGTGTCGCGTTCCGGGATCAGCCAGTGTACATCCGGTTTTTGTCGGGGGTCTAGAGTTGGGGTACTATGGCCATTTTGCGTCCTTCTTAGTACTCTGACACTAGACCCTCGACCCCTTCTTCACCTTCTTGCCCATGGCGTAGTGTGAAGAAGCAGGCCAGCATGAGTGTGTTGAGTAGCGGGGATAGATCGTCTCTCGCTACTCAGTACTCTATTTGGACCGCACTGCGCTTACCATCAGGTACAGTGCGGTCACTTTGCCGTGCCAGGATAAAAAAAAAAAAATTATACTATAATTGTTATTCTATTTACAATCAGATGCATTAATGAAATAGCATTATTTAAGTACATGGCAGTACTTAATAACCAACAGAATTTATATAGTTCAATACATATTTAAGTATATTTAAATGAAAACTGCACAAAATGTAATCAGATAATGCGATTTATGATATTTTTTCAGTTTTATATAGCTTTTTTATTTTACTGTTACTGCCTGGATAGGCAGACGAGCAGACCGGTCACCTGATGGTAAGTAGACATCACCGCTCATAGACTTCTGCAATGCCAGGGCACAGCAAAGCCGCTGCCTACTAAATGTACAATACAGTATATAATGTATGACAAATGTAGAGTGTGAGATCGACTATCCCTCCCCACACCTGCCATTGTAACTCCTAGAAGCCAGGATCCAAAAGGGGCTACATTAACACCAGGCTGTGAAGCTAATTTAGGGATGGACCCCTTGGACAGGCAAATATATCCCACAATTAAATTAATCAAATAGAAATATATGGACGAGTTGGAAATAGTGTGGGACAGAAAGAATTAAAATTCCCATGAAATCATATAGACGGTTGGCAGGCTATTTGATTTCAGTGTAATTTTATGATATTGAGTTATAAACATATTCAAAATTAGAATAATTTTCTGCATCTTTCTGAGTAGTTTTAATTTTTTTGTGCAATCTTTGGGAGCTTAAATCTACTGGTAAAGCAAGGCTTTTTTTGCCAATTTATTTTAGAAAATAATAATAATAATACATAATACTAGCCCTGTATTAAACATTGTCCCACTGCTGGGCACGGGCCTCCTCTACTAATGAGAGGGGTTAGGCCTTAGTCCTTAGTTAGTAGAAAATAATGCTCATAAAAATTTAACTTATGCATGAAAATAAGCCACATAGATGCAGTACATGCTTAACAAGCAATATATTAATTCTACTAAAATCCATGCATTAGTTTTTTTGGTGCTTCATAATTGTTGATGTTGTATGACAGTCGAGTGGTAGAAAATCTAGATAAGCCAGTAAAGTCCTAGATTCAAGTGCCAGTTTGGGCAATCAAAATTTGTGTATAAATTTTATATATTGAAGAATCATAAATTTCTCATGGATTGGAATTTGTGACCCGTACGGTTCATATGTTCTATTTTCAAACAGCCTCAAATTTAATATATATTAATAAAAAAAAAATACTAGTTCATAATAAATTATTTCAACAAAGTGGTACAGAATGAGAAGTTATTGGAGGAATTTATGAAATTGAACAGCATAGTCTAAATGCATTTTAAAGAGTTTTGGTTATATTTTAATAAATAAGTATTTAACAGATTGTAATTGGAATATTTTTAACATGCAATGTTTTAAATACTAAATACTTATTTTGTTTTTATATAAATCTTAACACATTTTCCTTCCACGTTATATAGGTACTATGTATTTCAATGAGAAAGTGAAAATTTTGAAGTGGAACTATTCAAGTGGTTTTCACATTGATTATCTAATTACAGGAGAATCTTATATCCGTTTATGGTAAAATATAGGCGTAAAGTACCATAATAGTAGAATTTTATATTTTGACCATTAAATAGTCTAAATAAAATCCCATTGAAACAATTTTTTGTTAAAAAGTTCGAAAGTACAAACCTGGATAAATTATGCGGACACATAACACCTTCATAGCACAGATAACTATCACAACACTTATCGTTTCATATTTTAATTTAAAATGTAAACAGTATTCTGTATTTTCAACACATTTCACATGAAAACCAATAAAAGTTTTTCGAAAACTGCACCCTACGTAAATATTTTCATTGGACTGTCAAAATTTAATACCCGAACAAAAGCGAAAGCGAGACATTGTAACACAAATGCATGCGAGAAAGTAACATTTTTAATTGGTTGGTTTATAGAAAAAAGTGTTGAAAAAAGTTGGCGGGTTTTTTAAGGTGCGTTCGGAAATTGTAAATGAGTGGATTGTGAGACCGCTATCCGGCAGTCGCGGCCTTCTAACACTACTCGTTTTACGAGGCGGGATGTTAAAATATCGCCAACCGCTCGCCTCGCCTCGGCTTGTTCACTTTAGGTACAATGCCATCATTAGTACAATAATTATGCACAAAATCTGGCTACTGTTTGAACGCTTGCGTGATTTTCTACGATCAACGGACGTTCCACGTTATTATAATACAATCGAGATTGAGATAGCGATAAATTATTGTGTTTAGATTCACAATGTGAATAATAATTTTGGATACAGTTTGTGAATGTATTATGACGTACGTAGCGACATCTTGTAGGTAATAGAAAAATCATTTTTGTTAAAATATATTGAAAAACTTAGAGAGCATTGATGATATCACAATAGCTATTGTTTATATAAAATATTTTAAAGAGAACATTTGTTGCATGTTTAGTCTAGCGACATCTTTTGGTAGCTGGTCGAAACTAGTTTAAAATTATGAAATGATTCATAAAATTCAATTTTTACAAATAATATATGAGAGTTTCTATCTATATACAAAATTATTTCCCTAAATATAGGACTCAATGTACAAAAATAAGGCGTACAATTTTTTAAATAATTTTTATTCACAACATTCCATATTTTCAGTTGTATCAGCGACTTTTCTCTTCTTCTTGTAATGTTCGATTCTTTCTTCTAAACTTGCTGTAATAAAAATAAGATTTTAGTCATCTTTGTCGTGAGAGTTCAGTCGTAAAAATTTCACTTATCTTCTTTACATAGGGGGCATTTCACGTGAAGCGGACAACGAAAAAAAAGTGAGGTTCTGAAATTCGTTCATATTAGACATACTTATACTTCTAGGTCATATGAACGTGTACACATAATATTTTTTTTTATTTTAGGTTTAGTTGTTAAGATATGGGATTCTAAAGATTTCATCTGACTGCGGGAAGGGTTTTTTGGAATTTTATTTACATATTGAAGTAAATTATAATAAAATAATAAATGCAGTAGTTTTTATAGAAAACTTACTGTTCTTTTTGATTTTGGACTCGGATTCTAAATTTGAATTTTTTTTCTAATTATAAACCGGAAGTAAATATTTCAATCGTTTTTTTTAATAACTTGGACCGCTTTAATTTTATTTATTTTTCTGCAAAATAAAGCTATATGTCTATAAATTGTGCCATAAAAATTGCAGAATGGGTTTGGAATTAGTTTAGGAAATAAATCAATTTGAGTACGTACATGTCACACTGTACACTTACTCAAGTTAGCTGGTTTTTACAAAAAATGGCATACTTCATAGTAAAACTGCTGCGACGTCACGTGTTTATGCATAAAGACAAATATTCGGAACTAGTTTAACACTTGATACCCATAAATTATTAATAATTATTTACAAATAAACGAAAAAAAACTGTCTCAAAAGAAAAATATTAAAAAAAATATTTTTTCCAAATTTACTATGCCAATCAACAGTAGTCCGTTTTATAACCATGTCTCCTGTAGATCTAACAAAACCGTGGTACGGTTCTGTCCCCGGAATAGTTACTGATGTTTGTAATCGTGGTTGGAGAAAAAATCTTCGGAATTCGGAAATAATAAACAAGTTATGAATGACCGGCGCGCGCGCACGTCTGGAACCGACACGTCGGTGCAACTGCGGGGAAGGGGAAGGGGGTCTGTAACTCTTTTTTTCTCTTTGGAACTACAAACAGCAGTACAATATATCTTAACTAAAAGTGTTATTACATATTTATACATTATTGTACTACCCACACCATTGTCCCCAAATTAACTATACAATATACAAAGAAAAAACTCAATGCAATCAAAACGAAAAAACAATTATAGGCTAATTTTAACTTTTTTACTAATATGTATATATACTCAGCCTGTTGCCGTCCACTGTTGGACGTAGGCCTCCCCAAGTGAACGCCAACCATCCCGGTCTTGGGTAGCCCGCATCCACCCGCTACCCGCCACCTTCTTCAAGTCGTCGGTCCATCGTGCAGCAGGGCGTCCCACACTACGTTTGCCTAAACGCGGTCTCCACTCCAACACATGTCTGCCCCATCGGCCATCTGTCCGTCTGCAGACGTGACCAGCCCACTTCCACTTTAGCGTGCTAATTTTGCGAGCAATATCTATGACTTTGGTTCTCTGGCGGATGACTTCATTTCGAACTCTATCCACCAGAGAAACCCCAAGCATTGCCCGCTCCATAGCACGCTGAGCGACTTTAAATTTATGGACCAGTCCATTTGTGAGTGTCCACGTTTCAGCCCCGTAGGTCATTACGGGTAGGACGCACTGGTTAAAAACTCTTGTTTTTAAGCATTGAGGGATCGACGACTCAAACAGGTTACGTAGTTTACCGAATGCCGCCCAGCCCAAACGAATTCTTCTATCTGCCTCTTTCTCGAAGTTGTGCTTGCCTAGTTGGATTATTTGGCCCAAGTATACGTACTCTTGCACAACCTCGAGAATGGCATCACCCACGGCGACGAGTCTCGGGAGGACGTGACCGTTAAACATGACTTTCGTCTTGTCAAGGTTCATCCCGAGACCTATCCGTTTTGAAGAACAGTTAAGGCTGTTCAGCATGTCTTCCAAATCCTGCAGAGTTTCAGCCATGATGACTATATCATCCGCAAATCGCAAGTGAGAGATGTACTGGCCGTTGATATTGATGCCCCGTCCTTTCCAATCAAGCGTCTTAAATGCGTCTTCCAACGAGTTGGTAAACAGTTTCGGAGAGATTACGTCTCCCTGTCTTACCCCACGTCGCAGTTGGATTGGCTTTGTGCTTTGTTTTTGTACTTGGACGGTCATCGATGCGGCTTCATACAGGCATCTCATCACTTGGACATAGCGGTCGTCAATGCGGCATCTCTGCATAGCCTCCAGAACAGACCAGGTCTCGATGGTGTCGAAGGCTTTCTCGTAGTCCACAAACGCTAGGCAAAGAGGTTCATTGTACTCCTCGGTCTTCTGAATTATTTGCCTTAGTGTGTGTATGTGGTCTACGGTACTAAAGCCTCTCCGAAACCCAGCCTGCTCCGGCGGTTGGAAGTCATCGAACCTTTGGGCAAGACGATTCGAAATAACCCTCGAAAACAGCTTATAAACATGGCTCAAGAGTGATATAGGGCGGTAGTTCTTCAATAGGGTGTTATCTCCCTTCTTGAAGGACAAAAAAAACAACCACACTCCTGCTCCATGCCGCCGGTGTTGTACCAGTGTAGATGACGGAGTTGAACAGCTTTACAAGCTCAGTTAATACTGGCATACCGCCTGCCTTGAGCAGCTCTGTAGTTACTCCGTCATCACCTGCAGCTTTGTTATTGTGAAGCTGTTCAAGGGCTCTTCTAATCTCGCCCAAGTCGATGTCGGGAAACTCGTCTGTATGGTGGCGAGTTAGTCTGGCACGCGGATCATCCGCGCTCGGGGCCTCAGATGGACTTGTTTTTGGAGTATACAAGTCCCCATAATACCTTTCGACCTCTGCGAGTATCTCTGGCATGGAAGTGACGGTGGTGGTCTGTGATGTTCTGAGCTTTGTCAGGTGACAACTAGAGGTAAGTGGCTTGGCGAAAACTCTGGTACTCTGGTACTAATATGTATATATTTATATTATTCCATTTTTCATTATTTTATACAATAATACTCACGAAAGACTACTTTTAATACAACTCAGTTAATCTAGCTCAGTGGATATCTCTGTAACTAGTTTTTTGTACTTTCGAGGTGGTAGTACGAATAAATCAAGTTCGGTAAAATAATCATTGTACGATCTCATCAGCCGACCTAAAGGTGCACGTTCACCAGACGGCATTAGTTCGACAGAATTTTGGAAAAAATAAGTTACGATAATATTTGTTACATGTACGTGGCGCTTGTGAAGGAACTGCGTAGGATATCACGTTATTAAGGCTAATACAATCAAATTTGTTTTGACAGATGTTGTACAACATCTCTCCAACAAGTTTGTATACGGAGATCTTGCACGAAAAAATTAATAATTAACAACTCGTGCTGTGTGACCGGCTCGTTTGTAAATTGTTACTACGCGCAGAGCGAGTGTCCAATCTTATTGCTTTTAGTAGATAATTTTTACAAAATTAGAATGACAATCGAGTACCAAGAACACTCTAACAGTATGTACGTTGTATTACCAGTTAATCTGTATCATTAAAAATGATTTACAACTAAATTAAACAATTTTGTATCAAAAGAAAAACATTGTAAATTATATTTTTTGAATTTATCTTAAACAAAAAATCTATTCCAGGGAGAAAACCGTACCACGGTTTTGTTAGATCTACAGGAGACATGGTTATAAAACGGACTAGTGTTGATTGGCATAATAAATATGGAAAAAATAAAAATTTTAACATTTTTCTTTTGAGACAGTTTTTTTTCGTTTATATGCAAATCATTATTAATAATTTATGGGTATCAAGTGTTAAACTAGTTCAGGATATTTGTCTTTATGCATAAACACGTGACGTCGCAGCAGTTTTACTATGAAGTATGCCATTTTTTGTAAAAACCAGCTAACTTGAGTAAGTGTCCAGTGTGACATGTACGTACTCAAATTGATTTATTTCCTAAACTAATTCCAAATCCATTCTGCAATTTTTATGGCACAATTTATAGACATATAGCTTTATTTTGCAGAAAAATAAATAAAATTAAAGCGGTCCAAGTTATTAAAAAAAACGATTGAAATATTTACTTCCGGTTTATAACTAGAAAAAAAATTCAAATTTAGAATCCGAGTCCAAAATCAAAAAGAACAGTAAGTTTTCTATAAAAACTACTGCATTTATTATTTTATTATAATTTACTTCAATATGTAAATAAAATTCCAAAAAACCCTTCCCGCAGTCAGATGAAATCTTTAGAATCCCATATCTTAACAACTAAACCTAAAATAAAAAAAAATATTATGTATACACGTTCATATGACCTAGAAGTATAAGTATGTCTAATATAAACGAATTTCAGAACCTCACTTTTTTTTCGTTGTCCGCTTCACGTGAAATGCCCCATAGTATAAAACATCCGTCCGTCCGTATGTATGCTTAAATCTTCAAAACTACGCAACGGATTTTGAAGCGCTTTTTTTTAATAGATAGAGTGATTCAAGAGGAAGATTTATATGTATGATACATGCATAATATTGTAGAGTAACACTGATGAATTTACAGGTTTCTGGATTGTACACCTTTTCTTACAAAAATAACCTCCATGCGGGCGGAGCCGCGAGCAACAGCTAGTACTGAATAAAGTACGCGCGACGTCTGACAGATGTCAAACATCGAAATAGTCTAGTTAACTGTTTTTGGGACCGTTTATTTCATTCTCCATGATCTATATTATTATAAAAATATTATCATTATTAAACATAAAAAATAAGTTTTCAAGATTTAATTTGCATTTTTATAAACCAACTTTATTTTTCCCACCAACTGTCATGGCCTCTCGTGTGACGTGACCATCCGCAAAACTAATAGACGTTTGGCTCAGCGTTTTAGATGTTTCGATGACGGTGACGTCATAAATCACTGATGGGTTTTTTACGCCACGTGACTAAATGCTTTATTTTTACATATTTGTTTCTTGAAAATATTAAATAATCACATATAAATTAACAAAATAGTTTAATTTTCGATATTTTTAGACTAAAATCTATTATAAAAAACAAAACTCTATCAGGTTTTCACTGACTGTCAACTACCCTATTATATTGTAGAAATAATGAGCATAAAAGGATAGCTTATGAAAGGAAATAAATATAAGACACTTAAAAATATAATAATCAGATTATTTTAAAGAAAAAGATGATCCATCCCCACTCCCACTCAATTTTTTTAATCAGTGAGTTCTGTCGTCACCACATCGTATTACATGTTTCATATCATCATATAGCGTGGCGACGCGTTCCCACGCCAACAGTCGGTCTGGCCCGCCGCCGCATTAGAGGTTTCACTTCAAAATATTAATTATTTTAAAAGAATAAGTTACCAACCAAATAATTCATTTTATTGTAAAAGAGTGTGGGATTAAATTACGTTGACAGATCCCGTTACATAGAAAAGTGTAATAATAGCGTATAAAAATAGTCACTCATGCTGCGGACGCGTCAAATTCTTTGTTTAACTTTAAATACTTATATAACTTACAGCACGTCTCCCTTTTCAACAAAGGGGTGTACACTTTCGCCCTAACACCGAGTGTAAGACAGTCAGCATGCGCCATCACTCTGTCCCTATCACTCTCGCCACTTCCATCTTGTGTCCCACTCGCGTACGTCAATTCTGCATATTTAGCTTCTAATTGCTGTACAGCGTCCTTTATCATTGTTGATCTGGAATAAGTTTTCATTAATTAGTAATATTTCTTATTCGACTGCCCAATAAAGTCTGTAATGAAGCTATGGGTCTTGGATTTGATTATCTGTGGCACTTTGAGTGATGTGAACATGTTCGAAGAGATAAATAGCTTCTGTGGCGCAACGGATGAGTAGCCAATAATGAAACGGGGGAACGAGTTCAAATCCCAGTATGAAATGTTTCTGTTATTCATGAATATTTACTTTGGTTTAAGTTTAATAAAACAAGTTTGTTATAGATCCTGATATCCATCACACAAAACTCTTATCATAGTGTTTTTTATCCTGACACGGGAGAGTAACCTGCACACTGCACCTGATGGTAAGCGCAGTGTTCGCCAGTTAAAGTATCAAGAAGTGAGAGATAACTACTCCTCACAATCATGCCGACCTGCTGAATAGCTTCTTCACACTAGTGTGGGTAGGTGTATGTATTATTCACTCATACTAACTTTATATTATACATAGTCCATTCTCCTTGAAAATGTGAAATAACGGTTTTTAGTTCTTCTTTGTCGTAAATCCATTTATTCGTATCTTCTATGTCGTATGAGCAATTGAACAGGTTCAACGGTACGTCCAAAGCCATGTGGTATTGAGGTTTCCTAGAATAAAATTTTAAGTGAACAGCGCCATCTAGTAGCGAGTAGCAGAGAGTTTAAACCGTACTATCTATCGTCAACAAATCTAAGTAAAAAGTGCAGTATTCTAATATTAGTCATTTACTGTTGATAATGACAATACAAAATAGCTTCCACAATACCATCTAGTGCTCAGTAGCATAACTACAAATAACGCTATTTTTAGTGTCAACTCTTTTTAATGCGCCATCTAGTGTGCAGTAGCAAAAATCTTTCGAAATATTGAAATTATATCATGTTTTTTTATTATACCTGGGCAACTTTTCTACGTCGAATAATTCACTAATAATGTCCGGGGACTCCTTCCCCTGGCCCACTAGTAACAATACTCCCATGATGCATCTTATCTGATGCCAGAGGAAAGCGTTGCCTTCGATGACTAACGCGTACATTGACGTTGCTGTAAGAAAGACACAAAATTTAGTTCCTCACGTAACCGCTAGAGGCGCTGTGTGTTTTGTAAAAAACGTATCGTTTGTACACATGAGCAATGCTCATGGTTAAGCTACTGATGACTAATTATATACTCACGTAAATTCCGTATTTTTGGAACGGAGTTCCTTAACGCATGTTATCGTTCAGATTTGCGGGCTGAGGGACTAGAAAGTTTAGTGATTTTGAGGCACTTCCCGGTCACCTAGGTAACTAAAACTTTCAATCGATTCAGCTTGCAGTAAATATTGAGAATATGAAAAAAATATTTATAGTTTTATTTAATCATTACTTAATACAAACAAAAAAGATATAGCGCAAGGAACTCCGTTGCAACCGGGTGTCCATAAGACACCTCTCTCATTTTTTCGTCAACATGTGCATAATAAACTTCACTGTGAAGAACAAATGACGATTTGATGACCTATGAATTTTGCAAAAAACTTACAGCGCCCTCTGGCGGTATAGCTTTCATTCGTCTTCCCCATCGTAGACCAAAGATACATAAACTCTATTTTTTATTATTATTTTTTTACTGCCTGAATAGCCACCTGATGGTAAGTAGACACGGCCGCCCATAGACTTCTGCAATGCCAGGACACAGCAAAGACGCCTACCATTAAATATAATACAACTCACGTAATTCCGTATCTATTCCATCTACAGGCACCACATCGGCGCTGAACACATTCCGAATAAACGCCATGACGCCATTGCCGACGTCCATCTTACAAAGATGGCGGAAGTCATGCGAGCCAACGAGGAGCGCGCACGCTCTGCGCATGGCGGGTAAATCCAGACACGAGCGCGGGAAGTAATATTTGTAGATACGTTTGGTGCAGTCAAACCTGTCAAATTATACATGCATCATCATCAGAATATATTCATATATAATATACGTATATATTATATATGACTTTACTTGATATTTTGTGTCTAGTATTTTTTTTTTTTTTTTTTTTTTTTTATTCTATAATTTTTAGGGTCTTTTGGTCTTTGTAAAAACCATGTCAGCCCCATAGGAATCACATTTTAATTTAATTACAAAAACTCTTAAATAACAAAAAGGCCGCACTCGAATGAGGCTCTGAGAGAACACTCTGGAATGCTCCAACACTCATAAGATTTATGTTTAGTGTTCTCATCAGTACGTCACGAATATTTCTGGTCCTGACACATTCCACCAACCAGTGATAGACATCTTCGACTGTACCACAATCTTCACAGTTGGGATTGTTACTTAAGCCCATTAGATGTCTAAACCTGTTCAGTGGAACATGTCCAGACCGCATTCTATGTGCCATAACAACAAGCTTTCTGTTCAACTTTGTATTGGCAAACCAAGGGATATGAGGAGGCTCACACTGAATTGTCTTATACCAGATGCCTTTATCACGAGATCTGACATCAAAGTATTCTTGCCAATCTTTATACCAATGTACTTTATGCTTTGATAACATTTCAAAGTGACTCGGTGCAACTTCAATCTCTGTGCCTTCGACAAGGGACGCCCTTGCTAAACGGTCTGCCTCCTCATTCCCTGCTAGACCAATATGTGAAGGAACCCATTGCAATATCGGAGTTATATTTTTAGATATAAAGTAGAGAATTTGTTTCAATATAACATAAGCTATCGAGACACCTCTGAAACCAGAGGCACATCGAGCTATATGCTGTAGAGCACTTTTGCTATCTACCAAAATCACAAATTTATCACTACCCATCCTTTGTACATATCTTAGAGCTTCCGAGATTGCAATTAGTTCAACTGTCATTATACATAAATGCCCATTACAAATTTTAAATTTCCCACTATTTTTATTTTTGGGATCAAAGAAGGCAGCACCGCATATGTTATCTTTCTTTGATCCATCTGTGTATATATGCAGATATCCCTTGTATTTATTATGAAGTTCCTCTAGTACAATACATTTTAAACTATTCATGTGATAATATTTCTTAGCCATTGTTGTGTTATGTAGCTTAGATTTAATTATCTTATGTAAATTTATATTAGAAACCCAGGTGTCCAAGCCAAACATTTCCAAAGGATAACTGGATGAAACAATGTCCTCTCTTGTTTTGATATATACTGACACTAATAATGGTATTTTTTTATTTAACCAATATCTGTATGGAAGTAGGTTTGACAAACAGTTAAGAAAATCCAAAGTAACATTGTTAAAAAATGACTGGGATTTAAGACAATATTTTGTAGCTAAATATTTCCGACGCAAATGCAGTGGAGGCAGGCATAACTCATTTTCCATTACATGAATGGGTGTGGTTTTGATAAAACCCCCAATTATGCGTAACGCAATATTTTGCGTCTTGTCTAATCTAATTAGGTTACATTTTGCTGCATTATCATAAATAAAGCTTGAATAATCAATCCTACTTCTAATCAGAGAAATATAAACTCTTCGAAGATGTTTGGGATGAACCCCCCAAGAAGAACCTGCCAAAATCTTCAAAATATTTAATACTTTCAATGCTTTTGCATTGATTTCTTTTATATGCCTATTCCACTTTAAAGATCTATCCATCCAAATACCTAAATACCTTACACAATCTACTACTGGTATGGCTTTACCGTTAATGGCTACCTCAACTTGATCTCTTCGATGCCCCCTACTAAATAAACAGAGCTGAGTTTTTGAAAATGAGATGTCCAATCCAATCTGTTCCAATAATGAGGAAATATTAATTATACAATTTTGAATATCCAATGTACTTTTTTGAATGTTCTTGTTCTGTACATAAAAAACAAAGTCATCTGCATATTGTAGGCTTTTAACTGTAATATTATCAATTGATTGGCAAATCTTATATGTTGCTAAATTAAACAAGATGGGAGAAAGAGGGTCTCCTTGAGCTAAACCTTTGCCAGTCCATCTAATAAGAGTGTTACTATTGTCATCTTCTTTTATTTTAAGACATCTTTTACTCAAAAAGTCTAATAGGTAATTGCAAATTTTAGCACCAGCATTTATTTCATCCAACATAACAATTAATTCCTTAACTAGAATATTATTATATGCTTCATTAATATCAAGGAAGCAGGCCATTGTCGGTATATTTTTAACAAAACCTGTCTGTATCTGAAGAGTCAATCTGGCTATGCAGTCAACACTCGACTGAGACTTACGAAACCCGGATGTGGTAGGTTCTAAGATATTATTTTTTTCTGTGAACCACTCAAGGCGTTTTTTTAGCATTGTGTGAAAAGTTTTACAGATGCAGGAAATCAGTGAAATAGGTCTAAACTTTGGCGGAGAATTAATCTCAATATTAGGTTTAGGAACTAGAATTATTCTTATATCGCGCCATTGAACTGGGATAGAGGTATTGTTAAATATTAAATTATAAATTTTAAGAAGAAAAAGCTTGCCTTCTATGGGAAGATAATACAGCATAGAATATGTGATACCATCTTCCCCAGGTGCAGAATCTTTTTTTTTTAAGCAACTAAATAATTCCTGAGAGGAAAAATCACTCTCTAATTGTGGGTTATGTGAAGTACATAAAGGTGAAAGCGGCGCTACATAATCAGGAGCAAGAGACCGGATCAACATTTCTTTCTGATCATCGTGTGCACACAGTCTGTTATTCCTAACACCTTTTATCCACCGCATTTTACGCCACATGTCAGAGGAGCTTGTTGTCTCATTTATCTGTCCACAAAAGTCCCTGAAACTATTTGATTTAGCTTTTCTTATACTTTTTTTTGCTTCTGCTACTCTCTTATTCAAAATACTTAAATTTGTTGGTGTTGGATTTTTCCTAAAAATTTTTAATGCCAGCCGGCGTCTAGCAATACTTAGAGATATGACTGGAGACCAATAAGGTTTAGGCACAAATGACTGTGAGGGATTCTTATATATTTTTTTGTATGGTATACTTTGATCGGCAGCATGATTTAGTTTTTCTATGAAAAAGTTATACATCGACTGAACATCTCTATTAAACAAAGCTGTATTATTTCCAGTAAAGCTACTGAGACAGTCGTCATGATACCGTTGCCAGTCCGCATGTTTAAAGTTGCGGGTTCTGTTGAAACTTGGGATATCAGAATATTCTAATTGGAATTTAATAAATATGTGATCGCTGCCAAGATTTTCCCTACTAACACCCCATTTAAAAAGAACTGCTATGTCTGTTGTAACAAAGGTGATGTCGGGTGAGCTTTGTTGAAGAACACCGTTAACTAATTTAACCCTTGTAGCTCCCCCATTATTTAGAGCTATAAAATTATAATCCAAACTAGCCTCATATATGTGAATACCTCTAGTATTGACTTTATTGGACCAATTTGAATGATGACCGTTGAAGTCCCCAGCTATTATAGCTTTTTGAGAAAATAATGAAAATACCTGATCCCAGTCACATTGAAGTACACTAACTGACGGTGGACAGTATACCGCCGCTACGTGCTTTACATATTTACAATTAAAAATCTCAATACATATTATCTCAATACCTGGGTTTCTTAAAGTAACTGGAAATAATCTAGTTTTAATCGACTTGTGGATAATGATGGCTACTCCCCCGTATTCATCATCTCTGTCTGCTCTATAGACGTTATAGCCACTAATTTTAAATGTTTTCTCTCGATTTAACCAAGTTTCACTGACTAAGCATACATGAATCTTTTCTTGGTTTAGCAATAATTCTAATTCTACTTTTTTAGGTACTAGGCTTTGAGAATTCCACTGCCCAAAACATAAGAATTGCGCAGTAGAACTCCCACAGCCCAAATCACTGTTTCGTAAATTCATTGTATCCATCATAGAAGAAATTTATAATTTTCTTTATAGAGTTCTCATTACTTATTGTGTCAATAAATAATCTTTTTACTCCTTCAACTAAAAATTTTAAGACTAACATTAACTTTTCTTTAAAACTAACTCTAGTGTTGAAAATCTTTTCAACTTTATGTAAAAATTCTTCCATGATAGATTCCTTATTTTCTCTTTTTTCTTCTTCTTTGTGTTCATTTCTTTTCTTTTCTTGTCGTTTTGATGTTGCACCTACTTTATCCTTTAAATTACTCTTAGTAATTTCTGAATAGCTATACTTTTCTCTAGGTTGCTCTGCTGTTATATTGTACGCATTTGATAGCTTTTTCGTTTTCTTTAAATCCGACTTACTATTACTCTTGTGTCTGATATTATATTCTTCTACACTGCTTCCGGAATCACAACTGTCATCATTCTCATGATTTGTACTCTCCTCGCCTTTTGAGTTGCCTATGAGAGCATCATCAGAAACTGCTATTTCTACACCAGAATGTCCCCTAAACATACTATCCTGTTTTCGAACACATTCTTTCAAATTTTTTTGGTTCTCCAGAAGTTCTATTAAAGCAATTTTATATGTGCAGTTCTTTTTACACATAATAATTCTAATTCTCTTTTCCTTCAAAAAAATTGGACAAGATTTATTAACAGACATGTGATCACCCCTGCAATTTGTACATCTGAACCTGGTAGTTTCACAGTTAGCATGTTCGCCACTGCATTTTGGGCATATTTGCTTTTTAGATTGGCAGATTCGAGCTAGATGACCATATCTCCAACACACCGTGCATTGGGTGACCGGAAAAGTATAAGGATCAACTTTAAAACGACTACCATAACCATACACATATGTTGGAAGGGTTGCTCCTTTGAAACACAATCGCACTGTTTCACTGTCGCTCCATTCACCTGACTCTGTCATACGTTTAAGTCTCTTAATCGAAACAATTTCTGTCTCACAATGCAATGACTCAGTTAATTCTTCTTCTTTCACATCCAGCTCTATATACTTGATGACCCCATAGGTTAAACTAACTTCATTTGTCAACCGGCATCGAAATCCCATTTCTTTAATTTTAATATTACTTAGGATCTTCTCAGAATCTGCCTTGGTCTCAAATTTCATAATAATTTTATATGGGGATTTATACTTTATTTGTGTCATGTTTGTTATATTTTCGGCTTTCAATATCTTTGCCAGACCGATTTGTTTAGGAAGCACTTCATCAGATGTAATGCAAACTTCAAATGCACTTAAATCGACATTATTTCTGCTATTTGGACCCCAAACTGTTTTGTGTGCCTGTCTATCTTGTTGAAATGCGTTATGCTTCGCAAATCTCTTATTATTCCTCTGCACTAATATAAATCCATCATCATTATTCTTTTCCTGCTCTTGTTCATCACTATCAGATCTAATTCTCTTCTCGGGTCTTTCAAAGCTTGTGTTATGCCTATTCAAATTTGACTCATGCCTGTTAAACTCCTCTAAATCACACACTATAGAAATGTTTCTCTGCAACTCCTCTTCACTCATATTACTACTACATGGAATCTCCTCATCACTCATCATGTTATTTCTTACACTATTGGATCGAGGTCCAATGACCTCGTCCATTTATCGAAAAACACAAAAAAAATATATATAGGGTAGATGAAAAAAAAATATTAATTAACTTGTCACAAAACGATAGCGTGCGTCCGCTACGACTCGCCGCACGCAACTCGTGTCTAGTATTTCAATTGTTGTATTCAATCTGGGTATGTCATGCTCGCTAAAGTGTCTGTGCTTGCTGCGGCGCCATGTGCCAGTTCGGTCTCTTCCCTGTAACATGGTTGAGGAGGCCGATGGCTGACACATGCGTCACTACTCGTGATCGGGTGCGGCTCGTGTGGACTGGTCTGCTCAGACTGTTTCAGTAAGGACCGACTGCTTTAAGAAATCGAGATTTTTATCACTCTCACGACAGTCATGTGCGGCACTAGGTCTTGTAATGAGTTCTATTTCACAATATTGCAATAAGGCAACTTAACATACATTGAGCTGCTCTAATCTAAGTAATTAAACTTAAATCGTATATATTATATGACCTATGATTATAACTATATGACCAAATATTGTTAATCAGTGTGAAAAGAGCAATGCTATAGTTTCTTGCCCGTTCTTCTCTAGCGAGACTGCATTCCGAACTGGCGGTAGAGTGAAAATATTGACTGAATCTAAATGATGTATAACATTTTATGGATTCAATAAATATTTGATTTTGAATAGAAAAAAATGGTGGATTAAGGCCTAATCCCTCTCATTTTTAGAGGCCCGTGCCAAGAAGTGGAACAATGTTTAATACAGGGCTAGAATAATTATTATAGTATATTATGTATAAGTCTGGCACATGCCTTCAACACACCATTAATTGACAGCTTCCTGCAGCGGGTGAGCAGTAACAGCTTCCATTATGCAGTGGGCTAGTAGCCTTTATGAAACACGAGGTCATGGGCTCAATTCCCACACTGAGACAAATGTTTGTGTGGGAGACAGATAGTTTAGGGTCTGGGTGTTGTGGGACCGTAGTCACTCGTAGTTGAAACCTACAATACAGGTTTGGCCCAGTATGGGGTCAGAACAATGTGTGTGACTGTTGGGTGTATGCATTATTTATTACTGTATCAAGCATGTACCTCGCACTAAACTCAGGCAAGTGTTTGGGTATCGGCATCCAGCCTACCACTCTTATCTCCTTTGGCAGCAATCTATTCAGTATCTTACAATATTCAATCTCCGATGATATTGACTGAGGCAAATCTTGTTTCTCTAGAGGATATTTACTGCGTATAGCGAGAGATATGACCTGAAACAGAAAAAAAATGCATACTCTAGTGTACAATAAAATTTAAATATTTAAAAATATTTTGTAATAAAATTGCAAAATCTACAGCTTTCAGCAAAGTTATAAAACAAAACTTCTCTGTAATAAAACTATTTTTACGGATTTTATTGCGGATTATTTTGACTTTAACTTTAGTTTAGTAGGGACTTTAATCCCAACATATAAAAACTTTGCAGACTTTATGGTCACACAATAAATAAATAGTCCCAACAGTCACACACATAGTTCTGACCCCACACTAGGTTAAACTTGTATTGTATCAAGAACCACGATGGACTACAACACCCAGACCCGGAAATATCCATCACACAAACATGTGTCTCAGTGCGGGAATCGAACCCACAGCCTCTTGTTTCACAGCCGGATACTCACACACTGCACCACCGAGGCTGTTGACAGATAGTCTGTAAAATTAGTTTTATTTCAATGTGTAATATTTGCCTATACATAAAGGATTATGTAACTTACTTGACCAAAAGAACTAACACCTTTATCTGTGCGTCCACACCTATGGTATTGAGAGCTGTCTCTGTTCTCTATAAGGCAGGTCTTTGTCAATGCATAGAATAGATGGTGCTCTATCGTCTGGGTGGTGTGCTCTTGCACTACAAACCCTTGGTAATCCCAACCGAAGTACATTATGTGGAGTAGGATGCGACGGGAATGGCAGCTGTAGTCAAAATATTTATTGAATCCATAAAATGCTATATTGTTGGCCTAATTATCAAAATTCGTAACTCCAAAAATTCCATATTGATTTTGTCATCAGTGCACATTTCTCTATTGGAATGGATTCTAATTTCCCGCACACATAAACCACTGCTATTTTAAATTTTGAAAAAAGATGTTCCAAAAACCTATTCCGCCCACTAATGCCATCAATTCATTTTACTAAGAACTATTTGGAAGTTATAACTCCCATCACTTTCTCTCGAACGGGACTTTCCACGCGCCAAAACAGGACAAACTATGTAATGAATTTTGTTATGAAATATAGACTTCCCATATTCAGAATTGAAATTAATTAATATTTATTGATATTACGTTCTAAACGTTATGAAATTATGTTATTTACCTTATATACTATCAACAGTTTCACTGTAAATTAATTTAAGGCAGATTTGTTCGGGAATGTCGCTACAAATAACTAAAATTAACTGGTGTGCATTTGTAGGTGGCATGAGGCATACTAACGTCGGTGCAGTGTATACACCGCGACTCGGTGGAACATAATGTTTGTTCTGGTCACCGCATCTAGTACGTAGTACATATAGATCGCTGCTTTACATAAATATAAACCATACTAAGTCTTACTTACTTCGAAAAATTAAAAGGTTTTTTACTGCGATTAACATCATTCTTCTCTTCATTACTTAAGTTCTTGGTTATAATACACTTTAATTGGGTATTATGGGCTTCTAAACGTAATATTCTATCGACTAACTCCTGCAAAAATATAAAAAATATCGTGAAACATTGCATTTACAGGTTATGCATAGTTTTAGAGTAATGAGTACATTAAAACACACATCTTTATTCAAATCTAGGAGTTCTTCACGGGTAGCATTCTTATTTTTGCGTCTTTGGGGTATTTTATCTGATTTATTGTCCATTATTTATTGTTTTTGTTGATCTATTGCATGTTTACGGTGTAAAGAACATAAAATTAATGCCAAATTAGTGATGATCAACTCGAGTTGCTAACTCGAGTTAACTCGAGTAGCGCTTAGATCGAGTTGACTCGAGTTGCATTCTTCCTAACTCGAGTTGGATTGTTGCGGTAAATGAAGAAGCGAACTGATTGACTCACTCACTCTGTCTCATTCTTATTCGAGCGCAGCGATAATTTGTGTGTGACTATATTCATTAGACTAGACTGCCTCGGTGGCGCAGTTGTAATTGCGCATACGTTACGAGTCGTAATGTACGACTGCTGTGCTGAGGTCTCGAGTTTGATCCCCGGGTCGGGTAAAGTGATATTGGGTTTTTCCACATAGAAATTCTCAGTATTATCCCGGAGTCTGGAATTTGTGCCCGGTATGGCGATAGACTCGTTCCTTATCACATTATGGGACCGAAATAAATTCGGTGACAAGTGGGTGTACAGGTTACACCTCTGCTTACCCCTTCGGGGATTACAGGCGTGAGTGTTTATGTATGTATAGGCTACAGACATATTATTATGTCACTGACACTTAAAGTCACTTCAATACAGATTTGAGGTTAATTTTTGAGTGCCGGTAATGCCGGTTTGTTGTTAGTTTTTTATGTATTAAAAAGGATTGTCTCAATACATGTTTATTACGAATCTGTTCTGTTTTTTTTAATATTATCGCGAAACAGAGTCATTGAAAAAAAAACTAAACAAATCATACATTAATTTCATCTAGCTAACTCGAGTTACTTAACTCGAGTCGTGTTTAATCCCGAGTTGGCACATCTATAATGTCAATGTCATGTCACCCATTCTCTCATAATTTTTTTAAAACCCCTCAGAGGGCGGGCTATAGTCTTTCGACCATACTGCCTAGTCTTACGTGAAAAATTGACATTGAGGGCATTTCATGTGAAGCGGACAACGAAAAAAAGTGAGGTTCTGAAATTCGTTCATATTAGACATACTAATACTTCTAGGTCATTTGAACACACATAATATTTTTTTTATTTGAGGTTTAGTTGTTAAGATATGGGATTCTTAAGATTTCATTTGATTGCGGGAAGGTTTTTTTGGAATTTTATTTTCATATAGAAGTAAATTACAATAAAATAATAAATGTAGTAGTTTTTATAGAAAACTTACTGTTCTTTTTGATTTTGGACTCGGATTCTAAATTAGATTTTTTTTCTAGTTATAAACCGGAAGTAAATATTTCAACATTTTTTTTAATAAATTGAACCGTTTGTTTTTATCTTTACTGCAAAATAAAGCTATATGTTTCTAATTTGTGACGTCACCTGTTCATGCATAACGACAAATATTCTGAACTAGTTTTACACTTTATACCTATAAATTATTAATAATGATTTACAACTAAACGAAAAAAAAATTGTCTGAAAAGAAAAATATTTTAATTTATATTTTTTACAATTTTACTATGCCAATCAACACTAGTTCGTTTTTAACCATGTCTCCAGTAGACAGAACAATACCGTGGTATGGTATGATATGGTATCAGTGAACCAATAGTTTAAAGAAAAACTTATTCATATTATAATATCTATACTTAAATATTATAATAGCTGAAGATTTATTTTCTCTGAATGGTCTGTTATGTTTCTTGAATTAATCTAAACAATTACCAGTCTGATGTAGGAATATTTTTCTGTGTTTGATAGCCTGTTTATTGAGGAAAGCTATAAAACATCACGCCGCGATCCAAAGTAGAGCAGGGCGCTTAAATGTCAACAGAACTAGCCAAATGTAAACAGAGGCGACGACGTGCGTCGCGTTAGGGGTAGGATGGCCGCATGAACAGCACATTATCGAGAAGGGCTTATTTATCGAGGAAGGTCATAGGTTATCTGACATCACGTTGCAATCCACGGGAACGAAGCAACAGCTAGAAAATGTTATCAATATCTTATCTCATCTATTAACTAAATCGAGAACTATGAACTTTTCCTATAAACACCAAACAAACATGTATTACTTATAATGTTATCTAGCAACATCAACAAAACTATGCAAGATGAATATTTAAAAAGGCACAAATACAATGTTTACCATTTTATTTATTGGTTTAACTGTTACACATCACAGTGCTTAATATTATCTCAACCGCATGTTAGGATTTACTTAAGGCTTCTCTTTATTAATTATAATCTACCAGCATTACCCTCTAAGCTGAACTACGCGACCATTGAACCGTTTACACTTACTAACTGCCCCGCGAACGAACCACGAATATCCTGGTTATCAACTAGTCTTCTTCACAACTCAACTGAACACCGGAGCGCGGAAAGCATTCCGTTTTATGCTAAACATTTACTACTCCCCGCTTAGGTTGTCATTATTAATGTACCCGCAACTACTCTCCTAAATACTTTCGATATTTCTAATAATAGTAAATACCTTAATAATAAATTCATAATTTTAACGCGAATATAGAGTGTCTGAAAACCAGATGAATTCGGACTCCTTTCTCCAAGCAAAGCACCTTATCTTAATATATATAATTCTTCTGTACGTGTGTTTATCACGTAACTCTTTCTAAACGGCTGGACTGATTTGGATGAATCGTTGTGTGTATATTTCAATGGCGTTCTCAATGGTTTGAAAACACAATTGAACCCGTTAAGTGACGCTGAAATATGGTTCTTCAATTTTAAGGACAGAATAACGTCTGCTGGGCTCGCTAGTATACTTATATAGATTGTCTCTCGCTACTTGATACTCTAACTGGACTTTAAAATGACTATACGGATGTCAGTGCTGAATCCACTGTACGATATAAATCAATTTTATCGTCACAAATGTCCATTAATATCGGTCAAGTGCTTGTCAAGTGTTGTTGTTTACAAAATTGGCAAGCGTCAGAATTAATAACTTCGTATTTGAAAATAGAACATTCGGTCAACATTGTTAACGAACAATGAATCGAGAATCGCGCCGCCCAACGCTGCGTAATGTAAGTATGTATCATTTTTAATTTAACAGCCTTAAATATTGTGTCATGCGAAATTCGTAGATATTTAAACGTAAATAATTTTAAATTCACGTATAAAATGTTTTCTAGGCTGTATATTCGCGTTTTTAAGTATAACATCGACAAAGCCGTCCGTTACAATTGCGTCTGTAAAAATGATTATAAATCGTTTCTGAATCTCATGTATGCGTATATATTGTAAAGTTATGTATGTAATCTAAACACTCAGTAGGTAATAGAAATTATATGAAACAATGAATGTAACTAAGTATAGAATCATTAATAATTTCGAATGACGACACAGGTGTGGATTCAAACGGTGTCTATTTTCGGAATGACGTAAGCGATCGTCATAAGAAAAGATTGCGTGCGCTATTTAAGATTAATACTTGATATACTCTATATATTGCATGGTAGTGACGCGGATCTTAATTATTATATAATCTGTGACGTATGAGCTATATGACGGATATCGATTTTTTTCTTTCCATATACAGCATTTCACATGAGTAAGGCAAACCCTCAGACTCTCTTGAAATGTATATGTATATGAAGAATGGTTTAGTAGGGTTTATGGATACGTAGAGGAGACGCGAAGATCTTGTTATTGAGCTCAACCGGGGCTTCTATCTATTCCATCATGGGGTATCAGGAATCGGGTTGAGTGTAATGCCAAGAAAACCCAGGTTTGCGCGTTCTCGTGCAAGAAATCCCCAAGGAGTCACATCGAGGGTGTAATATCCACCACTTTCCGCAGGGTCGGAATCCTGTACAGGGTGCGGCGGTTTTTCACACCCGCTCAGCTCTACCGCTTATATAAAGTGCAGGTGCGGCCGGGAATGGAATACTGCTCGCACCTCTGGGACGAACCACCACTAAAAACCTTCTCGATGCCTTGGATGGGTTGCAGCGGCGGGCCATCCGCATTGTGGATGATGCAGACTTGAGTAATAGCCTGGAGGCGCTACAGCTGCGTAGGGATATTTCCTCGCTTAGCGTGTTCTACCGTCTGTATCATAGGGAATGCTCCGAAGAATTGCTTAATCTTATCCCATCCTCCTCCTTCCACATCAGAATCACGCTACCGTGTTCCGTCCATCCTATGATCCTGGGTCCTTTAGGCGTAGTGTGAAGAAGCTACACAGCAGGCCGGCATGATTGAACGAAGGATAGATTTTCTCTCTTTACTTGATACACTAATTGGACGGCACTGCACTTACCAGGTGCAGTGTGGTCTCTTTGCCGTGCAAGAATAAAAAAAGAATAAATTCTATTTTACCAGGGATTAAATGTGCGAACGCTGCTTAGTCTCATCAGTTAACAAATTAATATTAATTTTTTACATAAATATACACTCTCCTATAATCCCCGAAGGGTTAGGCGGAGGTGTAACTGGTATATGATGAGATAGAGGGCGAGCCTATCGCCATACCGGGCACAATTCCAGACTCCAGGCTGATACTGACTATTTCATGATAGAAAAGCTCAAAATCACTTTTACTCGACCCGGGGATAAAACCTATGACTTAAGTATAACAATCGTACCGCGTACGAAATTACAACTGCGACACCGAGGTAGACAGTCATTAAGTTCTTGTATTTCTAAAATTATATAGTAATTTACTAACACAGATATTGAATCTTTTTTGTTTGACGTTTAGACTATTTTTTCTCCTTTGTAAAATAGGAGTTTTTGATTTCGCTCTGTTAGATATTTACTGACGCAATATCATGGACATAATCAGGGCCGTCTCAGGCCACACCTGGGCCCATGGGCACATAAGAATTTGGGGCCTAGTTGAAAAGTCAATGATATATTTACTTTCAAATTCTTTGTCGGGCTATATCTACGTATAACAATAATAATACTAGCCCTGTATTAAACATTGTCCCACTGCTGGGCACGGGCCTCCTCTACTAATGAGAGGGGTTAGGCCTTAGTCAACCACGCTGGCCTATTGCGGGTTGGTAGACTTCACATACCTTCGAAATTCTTATGAGAATTCTCAGGTATGCAATGTAAGTTACATTTATTACACACGTAACTTTAGAAAAGTCAGAGGTGTATGCCATTTTGGGCTTCGAACATACGACTTTCGTCTTGACAGTTCGTACCGCAACCAACTAGGCTATCGCTGCTATTTTCTATATCCACGTAAAATAGAAAAAAGTATAGTAGTAAGACCCCGTGAGGATGGGGGGCACGGGCCCCGTGTGGCGTTATAGTAATGACAGTATAGCACATTTTCATTAATTGACTGTACATACCTCTAGGTACATACACATCACAGGTTGTATAACACGGTGTGCAAAAATGGGTTGAACTATATCTCTCTCTCTCTCTCAAGTCGGTCCCTCATGTCTGAGGATCGTGGTCAGCATCAGGGTTGTATCTGGAGCGGATGAACCTCCACCGGGTTCTGTCCAGCGCGTCTCTCACGACCGTGTAGAATTTGGAGGACGACGAGGCTTTTACTTGGTCGGTCCATCTTGTTGGAGCACGAAATATATAAACAGACGTAATAAACAGTCCTTGACCCTTGTCAAGTAATCGATCATCACTTATTATCATTAATCGATATAAGGAAGGCTAGGATGTATGGTTGTGCTATTGCCTTTCTGAAAGGATTAATGTGTGTTATAATCAATATATAATATATATTTTACTGGTGGTAGGATATTCATATCCGCCCGCATAGCGACCACCGTAGACATGGTATAAAACCCACCATAGTGGCACACGCAAGTGGGTCGCGTTCCAGGATCAGTCAATGTAGGTACATCCGGTTTTTGTCGGGGGTCTATAGTTGGGGTACGATGTTTGGCCGTTTTGCGAACTTCTGAGTACTCTGACACTAGACCATCGACAGCTTCTTCACCTTCTTGGCCACGGTGTGGTGTGAAGAAGCAAGCCGGCATGATAGTGTTGAGTAGCGGGGGATAGATTGTCTCTCGCTACTCGATACTCTAATTGGACGGCACTTACCATCAGGTGCAGTGTGGTCACTTTGCCATGCCAGGATAAAAAAATCATCAATTTAATTTCAAAGATTTGATTTTTTTAGTAGGTGCAGGTTATAAAGTAACATAAGATAACATAAAGCCAATGATAAAATATAAATAAAATGACAAATGTTTCACCGCATGGATGTCGCTGAAAAACTATTTTCAGTGATATACTTATATATTAGGTGAGTGCTGACTGACGTCGCCAAATTACACGCTATTTGACGACACGCTCGCGTTGCGAAAGTGTCGATATCGATACTTTAATGATATATTTTAAAAATTTTGTTTTTAAAATAAATTTTTAAGATCCTGACCACTTACGATTACTATTTTTGAAATTTGCTTTAATATAGTAAGTAGACTTTAGTTTAAATAATATATGTACGCCGCGTAATCTCTTGTATACGGTTTTCATTTGTTAATTGTGGTGTTCACGAAGCTTCTGTTCAAGTCAGTTGATTGATATTTTTATGATTCTCATTAACAAATTATGTTAGTAGTGGACACAAATATTACCATAATATCTCCATACCTGATGTTTCTACATTATTTTAGAACTTTTACAGACATTCTACAGAGATTGAAAGTTCTATAACAAGCCATAATTCACATTATAATTCTCATACAACAATCGCTTCAAAGTGCTGTCCAAGAAATTACTGTAACCCAGCGTCAATTTTACAATTTGGCTTCAGTTATACCCCCATTTTAGGATATCCTTTGTTTTATAGCAGAAAGAGCTAACGAGTGGGTGTCTTACCTGATAACGTGCGTCCATGAACCTTTACATTACCACCAAGACCAAATAAATTATATAAAGATTGTCCTAAAGCAAACTACAGATTATGTCAACCGAAAATCTATTTTCATTGTTCACACACGTATGTCAACGCAGTTGATGTAATGTGTCACCAAGTTATCACACGATGACAAGTGCTGGGAAAGAGCCGATATCGATAAATTATTTTAGAATATTTTAGACACGAATTTTTTTAGGTAATAAAAAATATTCTATACTACATAACCCTCGTAAACCCTGATAGACACGATACAGAGCGTTTACATTATTCTCTGGTCAGTTCTAATATTGTAGAATTTATTTAATGTTTATTTAACTATTGGTTGTATATTAAGAGTGGTGATCAAAATATTTGAAATAAACGGTGGTTTGAACTCAAAACACACTCTGACCGTGATAAATTCTAAACGATCATACCAAAATAAATCACCTAGACGTTGTCAGTGTATTGACTTGTTGCTCTACTTTTATAAATCAGGCGCAGTGAAATATCTGTAATAATCTCTAAAAAGGATGAAACAATATGCTAACTGCATTATGTGTAACAAATTTTATCAATCATTTTATTTCATCTAAATTTCCGAACAATTTCCTTTAAAGCCTATATATGCCTGCTAGGGTTACTTTCCATGTCAGACATCAGCTTTACTATACCGACTAGTATGTTCCACACATGGGCATTTGTATATTCTTATGCCTTGTTTCTCCTTAAAGAACACACGGAACTGACTATCCGGTGGACAAAACTAGTGCCGCGGCCGCAGGCCATTACATTATTTATAGTTTTAATATTAAATTAATAATAAAAATCTATGCCACAAAATAAAAACAAACAGCGTAACAAATATAGCTTACATGGTCGATAAACTAATACCAGCTATTACCTACGCAATTCAAACAATTTATGAAGCATTAAAACTTTCACAATTAATACAGATGTTATCGACAGATCGCTATCCTCCACTACCCATTAGTGTCATTCAAGCGGCCATCTTGGATAGTTTATTCGAAAATCGAACGCTGGCGGAAACGCGCGTGGCGTTGTCGGTGCAATGGTGCGCGGGAAATAGAAAAAATAAAATTAATATCGGCCAGTGTCGTGTCATTGAAATAATAATAATAATAATAGTTTAATTTTTAGTACAGTGTGTGATGTGATCTTTGCCTGATTTATTGGAGATTTTGTATAGTAAGTAATTTTTTAATGTTTACATAAAGTTATTTGAGTATGTATGTTTTTTGCTGTGACCTTATTGTTTTTGTGGAGGTAGTTACGTGATATTTTTTACATCTTTAAACGTAAAAAAGCTATTATTTGCAATTCTTATTACAAATTTATCAATTTAAATTAAAAATGATATCTAGGCATATTTGAGGTAACCATTCGTCCAGGACTGGATTTTTCTAGCTTGTACAGAACGGACTGGGATTTTCCAACTGATTCTGTGTGAAACAGAACTAATAAGTCAATCTCGATAAACATTCAGCCGTGAAGTTAATATTTAAAATTGTTTTATTATTGCTTCTCGTATTTTCCCAACTTCTTCTTCTAAAGACTGACAGTATCCGTCGCAAACCTGGGTGCGGAACAAAAGTTCGCGGGTTCGATTCCAGCACCATGTTAAATGTCTATGTGATCCACAAATATTTGTTGTGGAATTGTAGTCCGTAGTTTTTGATATTTTCGATACAAGATTGATGAAATGTGGAGCTATAGTGTAAGACTTTATTATTATAAATATCTGTAACATTGAAACAACAATATTAAATGGATTTGATTGCAGTTTGTTATACTTTTTAATTTTCAATAACTTTCTTCGTTGTTCTTTTAACTCTACACCGTTGAATTCGGTGATTTTGCCAATGTCAAACTGGCCTGACGTCTCCTAAGTACCTAAATATATTGTTATAAATTACGACGATTTGTAATATAAATAAAAAGTACACCGACTTCAATAAAAAAACAAATTATGCGTCACTATAAAATTTGAGGGTTGCCCTTGATTTTTCTGAGATCCCATCATCAGATCCTGGCTCGGTGCCAATGGCACCATCTGGGAAGTATACCCTTTTAAACAAAAAAAGAATTTCTCGAATCGGTCCAAGCGTCTTCGAGTAATCGGGTAATATACATAAAAAAAAGATTCCGACGAACCTCCTCCTTTTTTGAAGTCGGTTAATAATGGGCGATGATTGTATACTGTCTGACCGGTCACCGTTTTATTGGATCGGCGGCACGTTGGCCTCTCTCTATGATTGAGGCAAAACACCTGAGTGGTAAGACAATCGGTACAGGTGCTACAGCGCAGGAGACGACTCCTTGAATTATATACTTTTTCTCCTGAAAGAAACAGACACGCGGGCGGAGCCGCTGGCAACAGCTAGTGGTAAATCAAAGTGCAACCTTCTTGGTTACGATGCGGACCGAGTTGTATGTCACAAAAGGACACTTAGTGTGAAATGTGTGAATGAAGGACACCATACGGATAATGAGTTTTGCAATATTTGCGTAAACATATAAAACCATTAATATTTGCTACTTTAGCCTATTAATTAATATTGTAAATTTTGATTATCAAATATTTATGTATTAACCCGTCATATATTAATTAATATTTACCAAACATATTTAAATTATTATAATTAAAATTGAATACGTACGTACGCATTTCCTTTGCTTTAAAAAACATTTATATGGTAAAGTTGTATTTGAATTTGGAAGCTCATTTCTCGTGATTTGAATTATAAACAGTTTTCCTGCTTCATTCTCATGTACTTTGTTTAAGATAGAATATTTTTCTTAAATGATAAAGATAAAAAGCCAACGGTCCCAAAGCAATTCCAGACTCCGTGGAATTTTACTCGGTTTAACTCCGTGGGTTTTTATACTTCGTGATATAAAAACCCAATATCACTTTACTCAACCCGGGGATCGAACCCGAGACATCAGCATAGTGGCAGTCATTAACACTAATAACGCTCAAACTTCGTATCGTAGGTATCAACTACTAGGGACAACACAACATCCAGACCCGAAACAAATATCAGTCTGTCATACATTTGTCTCGGTGCGAGAATCGAACCCACGGCCTATCGGTTCACAGGTACTGCGCCACGGAGGCTGTAAAATAATATAATCTTTATTTTAAAATAAAATATCAAGTTTACGGAGTAATGGACTCATAGTTAGAATTGAACACCGAATAATTTCTACATACAATTTTATTAATGCCGATATTATTTTAAATATTAGGCCGCATTTCCACGCATACATAAAGCGGGCGATCCACGTACAAGTGATGTTATCAGATCGGACAACCGTTCGGATTGTTCGGAGTTCACCTAGCGAGAAAGTTGCCATTATAAAAAGGCAATAAATTCTTAATATGTTTAATTTTATAAAATTAAAATACATTTAAATAACCTATTTAATAAGTAGTGAAACTAAGTCAAAATGAATTAAACTTCATTTCAATTTGATTATTAAGGAGTAAACTACAAAATAAAGCTTAAAAGAATAGTACGAAATAGGTGAATAGTACGAAAAACTATAGTAAAATCTAATTTTAGGGATCATGTAGGCATATAAAAAGGATCTTATGACAGGCAAAACACAAATGGAACGATAATGATAAATTGTTTAAAAGAGAATACCTATTTTTGATTTTTTCTACACAATTTGAATTTATATCGAGATTGAAAGCTCCGTAAAGAAGCTCTATTTCACGTAAATTGTTTACGGTAATCATATGAAAAGGTTTACTAGGAAAACCAGTTATTTTACTAAGTTACCCCAATGACCCGCGAGCGAGCATACGTGACTTCCCGAAAAGGCTGTATGCGCTAGTCGACCAGTGCCTTTATTTGTAAAAATTCATGACACAAATACTTTCTTTTCTAGAGCATGCTAGACCAAGGAAATTTTAAATATTACATTTCGGTCACTGACTTCCTTAGTGTGGAATGGCACGTACAGAAAAGAGGTCAAACTAGATCTACGAATCTAAACAATGTATTTTAAACCTCGCAATGTTAATACTTATACGATTCAATCCTATTTCCTACTAATATTATAAATGCGAATGTATGGATGGATGGATGTTTGTTTCTCTATCACTCCAGAACGGCTGTAGGGATCAGGTTGAAATTTTGCACAGAGATAGATTATAGTCTGGAATAGTACATAGGCTAATTTTCATCTCGGTAAAAGGTTTCATGGGATAGCATAGCAATGGAATCCTACAGGAACTAGAGTTTAGCTAAAGTACATGAAATACAGTTTGAGCGCATTTCCTTAAGAAGGCTTGATCAATTTACACAGTACCGAAAATATTTTCTAAAAAGTATAAAATAAGGACCTACATTATGGAAACCCACGACGTTGCGCGAACGAAGTCGTGTGCAACAGATAGTCCTACTATATATAATACTAGCTGTTGCTCTCGGCTTCGCCCGCGTGGAGGTCATGTTTGGGAGAAAAAGTATACAATACAAAATACCAATATTAATGCGTTTAACTTAAAAATGACGGATTTTCATACAAACTTTCATTCCCTATTTTACCCCCTTAGGGGCGGAATTTCCAAAAATCCTGAAACATATATTTTTAATTTTTAACTAAAATGCCAAATACTAATTTTCATGAATTTAACTTCAAAAATGACGGATTTTCATACAAACTTTCATCCCCTATTTTACCCCCTTAGGGGTGGTATTTCCAAAAAGCCTTGCTTAGTGGATGCCTACGTGATAAAAGGTACCTACTGTCAAAATTTCAAGTCTCTAACCCCAGCCGTTTCGGCTGTGCGTTGATCGATCAGTCAGTCAGTCAGTCAGTCAGTCAGCTTCTTCTTTTATATATACAGACTAGCTGTTGCTCGCGGCTCCGCCCGCGTGGAGGGCATGTTTGGGAGAAAAAGTATACAATACAAAATACCAATATTCATGCGTTTAACTTAAAAATGACGGATTTTCATACAAACTTTCATCCCTTATTTTAACCCCTTAGAGGCGGAATTTCCAAAAATCCTGAAATATATATTTTTTATTTTTAACTAAAATGCCAAATACTAATTTTCATGAATTTAACTTGAAAAATGACGGATTTTCATACAAACTTTCATCCCCTATTTTACCCCCTTAGGGGTGGTATTTCCAAAAACCCTTCCTTAGTGGATGCCTACGTCATAATAGGTACCTACTGTCAAAATTTCAAGTCTCTAACCCCAGCCGTTTAGGCTGTGCGTTGATCGATCAGTCAGTCAGTCAGTCAGTCAGTCAGCTTCTTCTTTTATATATACAGATTATAAATGCGAATGTTTGGATGGATGGATGTTTGTGACTCAATCGATCACGCTACAACGGCTGGACGGATCTGGTTGAAATTTGGTACAGAGATAGATTATAGCCTGGAATAGCACATAGGCTTTTCATCCCGGAAAAATGCACGCTTCCTATGGGATAGCAAAATATAGAAAGGTGTAATAGCTTAGAATGCCTCCATGGATTGTATACCTTTCTTCCAAAAATAACCTCCACACGGGCGGAGCCGCGAGCAACATCTAGTGTATAATAAAAATTAAATGCTCTTCATTTGTACAGCCCTTGCTTGCTTGCTTCAAGGTACGCGCATCACTTGAGAACACTTGAATTGGTATTTTTTTAAATGTTCCTTATAATTCGAGTAAGGCTTGGAAACGTGTCCAGAAAAACTGAAAAGGAAATCACGATTTGCGTGTGAGTTATATGCTATGGCTATATGGGCCTTATCTTTCGGACCTTGGATATACTAGTTGCTTTGGACAGGAACGCCGAATCTATGGTACGCCAGTAAAATGCAGTCACAACATAATTAAACAATTTAAGGTTATAACCCCACATCAATAACCTTGACGATTTGAACGCTGACATAAACACCGGTTGAAGCTGAGGTTTCGGGCGCTCGGGATGCCTTTTTGTTATTTATGTAATATTTTATGTTATGGTTATTAATGTTCAAAATGTGGGTAGGCTCATTTAGTCAGGATGCCATGACACTTCTTTCTGTTTAGTAAATAGACTTAGTAGATTTCCTGACAAATTGCATTAAACGGTACCGTCTACATTTTTTTTAATTTTTTGTGCATTATTTGGGAACACTTATAGAAATTCTGTTGGGACATAAAGTTTCGTAAAGAAGCCATGTTTAACATATATTTATATAGGCATTGGATCAGCAGTATTCTCTGGAATTTCTTGAAACTGTAATTTTCACGATTTGTGAGGATTGCAAAAGTGAAGGACGCTGCTTAAAAACTATCCAGGACGTCCCAGGACACTCTAAAAACCAGGACATGTCCTGGGAAAACAGGACGGTTGGCAACTCTAATCTATTGTTACAGAATTTTTCATAACAAAATATAACGTCATCGGATAATTCCCGCCCACACTTATTGTAACTCTTTGTTATTATACAGAACAATCAAGAGATTGTTGGAGAAATAATGCGATGATCTTATGAATATTTGACGATGAAAGACTAAAAATAGAACTTTAAAAGAATACGATTCAATATGGCCGATATAGATTCTTTCAGGACACGTGACCACTGTCTATAACTTTATTCTTTTTGTCCTGGCACGGCAAAGTGACCACACTGCACCTGATGGTAAGCGCAGTGCGGTCCAATTAGAGTATCGAGTAGCGAGAGACAATCTATCCACTACTACTCAACACAATCATGCATGCTTCTTCACACTACGCCATGGGCAAGAAGGTGAAGAAGCGGTCGAGGGTCTATTGTCAGGGTACTTAGAAGGTCGCAAAACGGCCAAACATCATTCCCCAACTCTAGACCCTCGACAAACACTTGAAATACACTGGCTGATCCCGGAACGCGACACACTTGCGTGTGCCAGTATGGCGGGTTTTACACCCTATGTACGGTGGTCGCTATCCGGGCGACTGCCGATAGATGTGATTTTTTTAACTATAATGCCTAATTTAGAATCGTCTGCAGCCTTTCCAATGGAGAAATGTTTGAAATGGCTTTGGCCTTTTATTCTCATGTATCAATTTGCAACTACAAACAAGGCTGCATAGTGGAGAACCTTTGCGTTTTCTTTTTTAATAAAAAAATAATAAGTAAAAGTTTTTTAATTCATAAAAAGTATCTATGTAAAAAGTACACCGACTTCAATAAAAAATCCTGAACTGATCAATCCTGACTTGGTGCCAATGGGACCACCTGGGGAGTATACCCTTTTAAACAAAAAAGAATTTCTCGAATCGGTCCAGGCGTCTTCGAGTAAAAAAAAGATTCCGACGAATAGTTAACCTCCTCCTTTTTTGAAGTCGGTTAAAAAGAGGATAGAATTAAACAAAAAAAATAATTTAGTAACAGTGTTCTGAATTATCATAATAAATTATAATAAATTTATTTACTAATTAAATTTAAATTTAAATTTATTTAGTCTGTTTTTTACATATATCAATTATTCGCAATAAAAATACTTGTAGCAACTGATATACTGTTATTAAAGCCTTGATGTTGCGAAATCATGTCATTTATAGTTTATACCCATGCAAAAACCGCCCAAACTACTAAAGTTTTCACTTCGAAAATGGCATATAGATCAATAAAGATTCACGATCCCTCCTTATTACATAAGTATGCTTATAAACTTGGTAGGTCGACTTGGTAAAGGTCGCGGGAGTCCGCTGGATGCGGGTGGCGCAAGACCGGTCATTGTGGCACTCTTTGGTGGAGGCCTATGCCCAGCAGTGGACGTCCTTCGGCTGACATGATGATGATGATGATGAGGTCGACTTTAGAAAAAGAAAAACTTATTTAAACTGCGAAAAAGTATCTTATGATTCTGTAACAGTTAAGGAATCTTATCGTCTACGTAACTTCATTTATAAACCATTCTATCGTCGTCAGTTTATCTCAGTGTCAACATAATTTAAAATCTCGATAAAAGATCAGGAGGGTTACTCTTGCCACTCGATTGGGTTCGAAAACTGTACAATTGGCACTCTTGAATACAACACCAGCGCACGATTTAACTCAATACTGCGATTTTTAGTAACTAAATGAAATAGAGTATTTACGATCGCTAGTTCGTAAATAGAGTTCCAATATCTTCTAGATTGTAATTGAAACTGTATCGAGTTCGAGACTGGAATTGATTTTAAGAGTAGGCCTACAATTATTATAAGTCAGCTCCATAGATCGCGTGCAAATCATTATATTTAAAAAAAAATGTCTTAAACTACTGTTTCTAACGGAACTAGATACAAAAGCCCTAGTACAAATTATACGAGGCAGTAAATATTCCATGAGAGTAATTTAAACATTAGAACAATAGATAAACGGTTGATAATAAACATGCGCCGAACAATTGTTTAATCCATTCAATCGTAATTGTTTTATGTTTACGTTGTATAAAAGCCGTTTGACCCGGGTTCCAAGAAATTCCTGTGTACTAAAACAATCGCTATATATTTTTTAATCTGACCACACCGCACCTGATGGTAAACGCAGTGCCGTCGAGGTAGAGTATCAAAAGCGAGAGACAATCTATCCCTCGCTACTCAACACAATCATGCCGTATATGTCAAATATGGCCTTTTATGAAACCTGTTTGAATAGAATTTCTGAAAGTGTGACAGCCTCCGTGGCGTGGTGAAATAAGAGGCCATGGATTCGATTCCCGCACCGAGACAAATGGACGTCTGAGAGATAGGTGTTTGTTTCGGGTCTGGGTGTTGTGGGACCGAAGTCCCTCAAGATCAGATTTTTTTTGGCTTTTCGGTAATTTCGTATCATATTTTCCCTATAAAATCATTGTACCTATAGATATCTTTTTTTCCCATCTGGAAAATCCTACGGATACCTTCTCAACCTCGGGGGAGGAGAGATGATTATGCCGGACTAATCGACCTTCCGACCAGTTTACCCGAGGGACTACCAGATCGGGGCCCTTACCAATTTTCCTACGCCGGTGTACCGACTTAAAACCCCGCGGTGGCTTCTGCGGCGCATGCGGGATCGTTCCAGGGAATCCTGAGAATCTCAGGATTGCTGCCGGAACCATCCCTGCGCGGTACCTCTACGGCCCGTCTCTTCTAGGGCTGGATGCCCTCTACGTTCTACGGCAGCACGAGACTTCGCGCCGCCACCCGTCTCGGGGTCGCATGAAATATATAGAAGCCAAAACTTCGTCACATGACCGCCCTGAACTATTTGGTTAGTTTCGAAGCTGCGTCTTTTGTCTCGGCAGTTTGTACCTGTAGGCTATCGTTTTTCTGATCATTAGCATTAATATTTGACGGTATTGAACTCTGTTCACTTTACTTAAATCCATATCAAATTATCATCAATAAAGCACAAGTAAATAGACGCACGTTTAAATATTTACAACTATAAAGAATCACGAGATAATGACGTCATAGGCGATATAAGTAATAGAAGAAAATTCTATATCGTTTTTACGTTGCTTTAAGGCTATACTCCGCTGTTACCTTGACGATTTAACCTCTGACAGCTTCATGCAAACACCGGTTGCAGCTGATGTTTCGAGCGCCTGAGATTATGTTTTTTATGGATTTTCTTTAATATTTTATTTTGTCAGGAAAATGTGAGACACGTTTGTCAGGTTGAACCCTTCTTTTAGTATAGGATACACGTGATTAAGCTTAGGATCTTGAAAATTTGTTTTAAATATCGCTACCATCTAGTTTTTAAGTTTTTTTTGTACATTACTTGATACATAATTAGACTGCCTCGGTTTTCTATCTAGAGATTCTCAGTACCCGCCCAGAGTCTGGAATCTGGGCCCGCTATGGTAATAGGCTCGGCGAAAAGTGGGTGTACTGGTTACAACCTCTGCCTACCTTTTCGGGGATTACAGGCGTGAGTGTATATGTATGTATAATTAGAAATTATATTCAGACAAAAAGGTTCTTAATGAAACCTTTTAACATATATTTTTAATACATTGGGACAGCAGACTTTTCACGAACTTTTTGAAACGATGTATTTTTCACGACTTGGCGACGAATGGCCTTATTGAGGTGTCGTTAGATGCGCCTGATTGTGATACTTGATAAGTGACGTTAGAAAAAACAATATGGCGGGCAGCGATCTATATGTACTATGGCGGGTCACCTTAATTTGCTATAGTAATAATTTTATTTAATAAAAAAACACGTCTAGGCGGATTTATTTATGCTTTATTGTACACCATTAAAATAATATTAACAATACATTGCAATAAACTGAAAATAGAATGTACAAACGGCGGTCTTATCGCTAACTGCGATCTCTTCCAGACAACCTTTAGATGGATTGGATTTGAAGAGAAAATAGTAATGGTCATAGTAGGGAAATGTACATATGATGTACAACATTCTACAGTTGGTACTTTATATTACCTCAGAACCCCTTTTACGTTGTCAGGTTTTAAAACAACTTTTTAAAACCAATTTGTGTTATTAAATACCTCATTATTACTGTGTTAGCGTCACGTGGCATTTTCACAGAGAATTTATCACGCGGTCTGAGTACTAATAATCCGATTATATTGCGAAGAAAGCGCGAATGTGTATTTCCTTGTTTAATACCAGCCTTTTTTAATTTGCCGCGTTTTAGTGTTATTTTTTTCAAGGCAAAGACAACTTGAACGTGGTTATAAGCGATTAAAATGTTTGTTTTATTTTCCTGTATTTTTGTGTTTTTATGTGGGAAGACATTTATTTCCTATAGTACATACATAATTTATATACAACTAAACATAAAATGCTGACACACTTGTAGCCAGAAGGCGTTTTTTTATCCTGGCACGGCAAAGTGACCACACTGCATCTGATGGTAAGCACAGTGCCGTCCAGTTGGAGCATCAAGTAGCGAGAGACAATCTATCCCTCGCTACTCAACACAATCATGACGGCCTGCTTCTTCACTCTACGCCATATGCAAGAAGCTGAAGAAGCGGTCGAGAGTCTAGTGTCAGAGTACTCAGAAGGCCGCAAAACGGCCAAACATCGTACCCCAACTCTAGACCCCCGACAAAAAAATGTGTATGTATGTATGTAATATGATATTATCTCTAGAATAAACGCAAATTCAACATCACCTGACGCTGATTATAATTTGTTTCCGCTCATGGAAATAGAAAATTATCTATACATCATAAACTGAGTAACTGTACAATAAGTATATTTTGTTTCGTGACGCACTGACCAAGTAGCAAGCTGTGAAACGAGAGGTCGTGGGTTCGATCTGTATCAAGTTCGAGATTGGAATTGATTTCAAGAGTAGGCCTACAGGACTAAGTGTATGACAGCTGGGTGTTACTTATTATTACACACTCGTTCACGCCTGTAATCCACGAAGGGGTAGGCAGAGGCTTACACCTCATTTTGCCCAGCTTATTACCGTCCCATGATGTGATAGGAGGGCGATTCTATCGCCATGCCGGGCACAATTCCAAACTGCAGGCTGATCCAGACTATTTCGTGATAGAAATTCACAATATCACTTTTACCCGACCCGGGAATCGAACCTGAGACCTCAGCACTGCCGTACCGCGCAAATTACAACTGCGTTAGACAGTCTTATGCACCACGGAGGTTCAAAAGGATTTGGTTAAAACTATTCTGCGTAACATAAAATTGTTATCACATTATTTGTCTGTGAAATTACACACTCTTAATCTCCATAATGGCTGAATAAATATTTACATGAGTTCATGCATGCATTAAGATAAGCATGGGCTAACATTGTGTTTGTTTTATGATGCCCGCGGCCCGCGTGGTTGTTATTTTTGAAAGAAATGGTATAAAATCCATTGAGACACCTTAAGCTAGTACATCTTTCTATATTATGTCATATCCCACTGGAACCATGAATTTTTCTGGGGCAAAAAGTAATCTAGGTCATTTTCTGACCCCTAACCTACCACTATGAAATCACGTCGATCCCTGGCTCTGTCAAAAACTATCCCGCGGGAACCATACATTTTTACGGAATAAAAGTAGCCTAAGTATGCGCTATTCCCGACTATAACCTATTTCTTTGCTAAATTTCAACCAGATTCGTTCAGCCGTTCTGGTGTGATTGAGTAATAGATGAAAGACATCCATCCATCCAAACATCGCATTTATAATAGTGGCAAGATTAGTAATATTACTCTCTGTGATCTACAAATTGATACAGAAATCTGTTTTCATAATGGTTTCTGTTAAGTGGTAATACGCACTCACGCCTGTAATCCATGAAGGGGTAGGCTGGTGTTACCAAAACACCCACATTTGCCCAGCTGATTACCGTCCCTCGATTGGGGGCGAACCTATCGCCATACCGGGCACAATTCCAAACTTCATGTGGATACTGATTTCGTGATAGATAAACCTAGGATCACTATAACCCTAAACGGGGATCGAACCCGGCACAGCACAGCAGTCATAACGCGCACTTAGTTACAACTGGAACATTGTTTATGTACGTGACCTTAAATCTAAATATTCTGAAATGTAAGGCAAATTTTAAGTGTATTACAGCATCGATAAGAATATATTTATTAGAGATATCTGAGGGTACTCTATAAATAACTCGGGGTAGATTGATAATTACCAATGGAGTGGGGGTAAAGGTTTGCTTTAAAAGGAGCGCTAGAGCTCTAGAGCACAGTCCGTTCTGGGACTGTCTACTGTACGGACGTATGGTGAGCATAAGCTCACATCGTCCTATACCACTATTGGTCTGGTGGTAGTTCAGCATAGAGGGTTATGCTGTACGTGCACACCTGAGACTACTTGGATAGTGGTACTTGGTACATCCTGACATGGGGTTGTGGACCTTAAGCACTGAATTGTATGACAGTGATCATTAAGTTGAACTCTGCAGTGGTCACCGTTAGTTATGTTGATCTTGTGGTGTCCACCTTTAATGGCCCTCTCTTTTGCTCTCTTACATTATATTAAATTCTCCCCAGATTCACACACATAGTTCTGACTCCACACTAGGTCAAACCTGTATCGTGGGTATCAACTACGAGGGACTACGGTCTACACCACCCAGACCCGAAACAAACATCTGTCTGTCACAAGTCCATTTGTCTCGGTGCGGGAATCGAACCCACGGCCTGTCGTTTCACAACCTCGCCCGCTTCACCACGGAGGCAATATTACATTACTATTAAATACTTAGACTTCCGGCCTCCATACGAGTACGTATCAACCAAATTATTCTGACCTCCCGACAATTTACTAATAATGAAAGAGATCTATCGAAACAAACCGACCCCATTCGATGTCCTTGATTTTTCTAACATTACGTCACTGGACAGCTCTACCCACAAATCAAATCAGAATATTTAATGAATCTAGAAATGTTATATAGTACTGGCTTTTGCCCGCGACTTCGTCCGGGTTGAATAAGTTTTTTACTATCCCGTGGAATAAATAATTACTCCTGCCTAAGAAAATGGCACAATATTACCAAAAAGCCAAAAAAAAACTGTTGATCCGATCGCTACCAAACTTCACAGTATCATTCTCTGGGGTATTCTAAAGATTCCCTGAAAATTTTATCGAAATCGCTCCAGTCGTTTTGGAGTCCATAATGAACATACATAAATATATACAACACACCATCATTTCACCGAGCTGATAACCTTACCATGATAGGGGGCGAGCCAACCACATATATACACCAAATTTCATTGAATCGATTGAGTGGATTCAAAGTATATAATGGACATAGGTAGAAACAATAGACAATAGGTTATTTTTTACTCTACCGCCAGAATGCAGTTTCGCTATAGAACGGGCAAGAAACGAATTAGTCTGAAGGTAGGAAGAATTATTTGAAGTGCCACTTCTGCTAACTGTGACGTCAGCAACATCGCATGACATAATTGCTTAACGTTATTTCCCCGAGGACAAACGCATATCATTATCGATTCCTTTCATACTAATCTAGTTGAAATATAACTAATGTTACGGATTTTATCAGTAAGATAGATTTTTATCTATTGTATTCTTTTTTACCTTTTAGTCTCGTTTCGAAAGCTTCACAGCCTTCATGGCCACGGGGCAGACTGAGTTTATGTCATGAAAAGATACTGTATCGCAGTGATATATCGACCCCCAAGGGTCTATGACCTATGAGGGGTCCATGTGAGTGAATAAAAGAATTAGGGGTCTCCGGGATATAAACTGGGGTCCTCACCTCCTACCTAAAGCTCACTAAATTGATGCCAAATATTGAAAGTTCGACTAAAAGCATTTATTTTGACTTATTGATTTTATGTAAGTACTTAATTTTATTTTGGTTCGTGTGATATTCGGTTTTATCAATATATTTAAAAAACTGTGCTTCATTGCAATTTTATTCTACATGTCGCTACAGTCAGACAAAACACATTTGAAGTTGATGAATTTAAAAAATGCAATATTAGCTTCATCATCTACCTGCCCTTATCCCACACTAAGCGGGGTCGGCACAGACGGTTTGAACCCTCCAGACAGCCCTATCATGCGTCAAATCTGCATTCACCCCTTTCATGCGCATGTCCTCATTCACGCAATCCATCCACCTCTTTTTTGGTCTCCCACGACTCTTTTGTCCATCCACATTCATATTGACAACCAGTCTTGTCACATGCCTTACATCCCTCCTCATCACATGCCCATACCATGCTAACCTAGCACTCCTCATCTTTTCCACAATTGGTCCTACTTTCAGGCTTCCCCTTACATACTCATTACTTATCCTATCTAACTTTGTGACCCCACACATCCATTTTAACATACGTATCTCAGTAGCATGCACTCTCCTCTCATCCGTCTTTTTCATTTCCCAACATTCAGATCCATACATAGCGACAGCTCTTATGACAGTCTTATAGATTTTTCCCTTAAGGGAAAAATGCAATATTAGCTTATCTCAACAAAACCGAAAAACATGGCAAGGGGCTTATGAGACAAAAAGTTTGGGGACCTCTACTGAAGCTTAGTCCTGCCGCTTAATCCGATCTTCGCAGAAACGGCTCACAGTGTCTCGAGGCAGTAGATCCGAGGCTTATGCTAGCTTAGGACTATCTTTTCTATTGAAATTTTGATGTTTTTTAATGTCAATAGCCTCGCAAATCATCCTAGGTAGGAAAGTGTTCTTCGGTGGTTTCTTAAATCTGGAGTCTCCGTATTTTAACGAAATTTTGTGAATGTGTATTTTTTTTAAATCTGGCATGGCAAAGTGACCATACTGCACATGATAGTAAGTGAAGTGCCGTCCAATTAGAGTATCTAATAGCGAAAGACAATCTATCCCTCGCTACTGAACACTATCATGCCGGCCTGTAGCTTCTTCACACTACGCCATACGGCAAGAAGGTGCAGAAGCGATCGAGGAACTAGTGTCGGAGTACTCAGAGGGTCGCAACACGGCCAAACATCATACCCCAACCCTAGACCCCCCACAGAAACACACACTAGCACACACACACGGATATACTATACACTAGCTGATCCCGGAACGCGACAAACTTGCGTGTGCCACTATGGCGGGTTTCATACCCTGTGTACGGTGGTCGCTATCCGGGCGGATACGAATATCCTATCACCAGCACGTGTATGTTGCTTCCTGCTTGAAAGATAGGATAGTTTTGATCAAAATAGGTGGCGCTGTATAGAGATCAAATTTCTTTAATTTTACGACATTTTCATATCAGACTTTTCATTTAAAAATACATAAAACCACAAATTTTATTTCTCTGCCCATCCCTCTCTTCAACAGACCCAAAATAAAATGCAATCTGCGAAAGGACAACGTCTGCCCGGACCCACTAGTGTCCTATATAATATTGATAATATAATATTGAAAAGTTCCTGTACTCTACTTAACAAGAAAACATATGTTCAATATTACCTCCATTATATGCGTGATGATAACGATTTGGCGTAGCGTGACTCAATCGTCCAGAATAACAAGACCCCTCGCGGATTAACTTTGGTTTGGTAAAGATAGTATTCGGATGTGTTTCTTATCCTGGCACGGCAGTGCAGTGCACCTAATGGTAACCCAGAGTTCCGGTCGTCCAGTGGCGAGAGACAACCATCCCTGGATACTCAACATAATCATGCCTACTTCTTCACATTATGCTTAAAGGATTAAAGGAAGTAGGGAACACATGGGTCGGCTTAATTTGACGCCAAAGATACGAATTTTTGCATGTATTCTGTTGTAGCATATCATTTGTTTTGGTCTTATTTCTGTTTAATATAAAACTGTTTACAGATATTGGACGCGATGAGCTCAATGAATTTTCATAAGTTTTTCACCAATAGATAGAGTGATTCATGAGGAAGGTTTTGGTATATAATTCATTAAAGTTTTGCATAAATTAGCTCTAATATGACAATTATTGTTAGAGATGTTGGAAAAAATCATGCTACTACGCATAAAGAGGAGACGAAAATGGAATATTTTCGTTAAAAACTTCAGTTAAACTCAAGGTGATCGTGGAACATTGTGCAATTCTTATTCACCTAATACTTGTGGTCCCGGGCAGACCATGTCCTGAAATTTGTTGTTGTCCATTTGTTGAAAAAATAAAAATTGTGATCTCGACAACAGCGCCACCTATTGGATTTAAAACTATCCAATCTATTAAGTTGGACCCAACCACACACATACACAAAATTTCATTGAAATCGGTTGAGTGGTTTCAAAGTCTATAAGGGGGCGTCCATAAATTACGTGAGGTGTTTTTTAAATTTTCTGTCCCTCCCTCCCCCCCTGGTGAGATGTCGTGAGATTTTATTCAACCCCCTCCCCCAACCCCCAATCTCACGAGAGATTTTTCAAAATGTGAGTTTCTTACGTAAACGCGTTGGATTGTTATTGTAAAAAGGAAAAAACAAATTTGCTTCGTGCTTTTGTTTACGACTAGTTAAGACTAGTAATCAATATTGCTGAGAGTTTAATTATAAGTGTAATAAAAATTTAACAATAGAATACTTAAATCGTAACTATTGTGATTAAAAAAAGAATACCTACTCTAATTCAGTCCATGGAGAATCATGCACGGTCTCAAGAGAGACTATTGGAACCAACATGTCCATATGATTTTCAGTAAAATCATCTGCTCCTTCAACTCCTTCATCTGTTCTGATCTAGCCACTCTAAGCCATTGGCACTTGCTTCGCATCGCGTTCGGCTGACAGTGGCGCGAAAACAAAGGACGGGCTCACTGTACCGTAAATTCAGATTAAATTGAGCTATTTGGTATAAAATAAATATGGTGGTTTGACAGTCAGTAAATGTATAACGTTGAAGTATGAATGAAATTATTTTCTTTCGAAAGAATTAGTAAATGATCTTAATCGTATTACGATTAAATCTTAAGCATGTACAATCTGGATTAAATGGACTAAAATAGTATAATTTTTTTTTTGTTTCAATCAGAAAAAAATTGCGTGATATTTGCCGAGACCCCCCCTCTCTCCAACGTAAGATTAGATGAGATTTGACTCGACCCCCTCCCCCCCCCCCTTAAACACCTCACATAATTTATGGACGCCCCCTAACGGACATAGGTAGAAACAATTTTTGTATTTTATACTATACCTACTAGCGGGCCCGGCAGACGTCGTCTTGCCCGTAAAAGCAGCGCCACACCGACTGCAGCGCCATCTGTCGGGCTGATTTGTGTATCTTAACCATCCAGGGCGCCACCCAAACGCTTACAAAAAAATCATTCAAATCGGTCCAGCCGTTTAGAGGAGTTCAGTGACATACACATGTACAGTAGAATTATATATATAAAGAAAGATATAGACTACTAGTAGTTTGAACATCATTTACATTTTAATCTAACCCACATGCTTGAACGTCATACATACCAGTCGTACGACATTACGACAGAAAAATGTATATGCTCTGTAATAGCAGCGATAGCTTAGTTGGTAGTGGTACGGACTGTCGAGTCGCAAATCCTATGTTCAAAACCAGCTCAATAAACCGTAATTTCTAAAGTTACGCGTATATTTATTGTGAATTATCTCTTGTTTAACTGGGAAGGAAAACATCGTAAGGAAACCGGCATACCTGAATATTCTTATACGAATTTCCAAGGTTTGTGAAGTCTATCAACCCGCATTATGCCAGTGTGGTGGCCTCATACATGTATATTCATTGTTAATTACCGCTTGCTTTACATGTGTAGGAAAACATCGTGTGGTAACCTGCATACCTGAGAATTCCCATAAGAATTTCGAAGGTATGTGAAGTCTACCAACCCGCATTAGGCCTGCGTGGTGGACTACGGCGTAACCCCTCTCATTAGAAGAGGAGGCCCGTGCCCAGCAGTGGGACAATCTTTAATACAGGGCTAGTATTGTTTATATTATTATTCTATTGCACACCCCAAGAAAATACGTAAATTCTAACTCAACTGACATCGAAAAAATTAAATTTGTCTTATATCTGACAAAGCAGAAGATACAATTTGATTAAATCCCGGAGGTCAACGCAAACTGGTCGTTAACATGAAATCGTCGAGACCTTGGGACGGTTAATCGAATGCCGATACGTAATTTGTGTTTCACTACAGTTTATGGACGCGTTTATAGTGGTTTAAGTAAATCAAGCCTAGCAAGGAATATCGAAAGTAGACGTATGTATACCTGGTCAGCTGTCTTACATAGAATTATTCGTACTCCGAAATTTGTAAAATGTACATATTGTTCACCTGATTGTAAAACTATCCCACGGGAACCATATTTTTTTCGGGTTATAAGTAGCCTATGTGCTATTCCAGCCATAATCTATTTGTTCTAAATTTCAACCAGATCGGTTCAGCCCTTCTGGCGTTATTGAGTAACAAACATTCATCCATCCAAACATTCGCTAATATTAGTAAGAAGATGATACCTTTAGGGATGATTTTGCAAAAAAATTGGTAGTGGCTTTGCTGCGCTCTGGCATTGAAGTCTATGGGCGGTTGTGTCTACTTACCATCAGGTGGCCCATCTGCTTGTCTGTCTATCCAGGCAGTAAAAAAATTTTACTAAAACCTAGTATCGGTAAAAAAATCATAAATCTGCTCAATACTATAATATTCTGAATATCGAGGCCTCCTGGCTTATGCCTCTTTTAGCATTTTCCATTAGGTCTGTCTGGCGGTACCCTTCCGGTGGTGTCCTGCCGCCCATCACGCTTATGGAAGTCCTCTATTGCGTTTGCCATCTGTAAGCGCTAGACAGCAAACGCTCAATAATAAAAAAGCTTACAAACCATGCCCATGTGGACATCCATACCAATACTATAAATGCGAAAGTAACTCTGTTTGTTTGTTACCTTTTCACGACTAAACGGCTGACCGCATTGTGATGCAATGTGGCAAGGAGATAGATTATATCTTGGAGAAGGACATAGGCTATCAAAAAACAACATTGAAAGGGGTCAAATAGGAGTTCAAAATTTGTATGGGAAATTCATAATTCCTCGACTTAGGGATCTGGAAATTTATATTTAGGCTTTTGGTAGGAAATAAAGAAATACGTGTTTCACATTTTTCTCAAATGTTAGGAACATCAACAAAACTATGCAGTTATATGGATATTTAAAAGGCACAAATACAATGTTTATAATTTATTGATTGATAGCTGTTGCTCGCGGCTCCGCCCGCGTGGAGGTCATGATTGAGAGAAAAAGTATACAATACAAAATACAAATTTTCATCCGTTTAACTTCAAGAAAGAAGAATTTTCATACAAACTTTCATCCCCTATTTTACCCTCTTAGGGGTGGTATTTCAAAAAATCCTTCCTTAGTGGATGCCTCCGTCATAAAACGTACCTACTGTCAAAATTTCAAGTTTCTAACCCCAGCCGTTTAGGCTGTGCGTTGATCGATCAGTCAGTCAGTCAGTCAGTTTCTTCTTTTATATATACAGATTTCTTAGAGTATTTATTGATTTACACGGAACTGTTACACATCTCAGTGCTTAATATTAACATACGCATGTCAGGATTCACTTAGGGCTTCTCTTTATAATTAATCTACCAGCATTACCCTTTTAAACTGAACAACGCCATTGAACCATTTACAATTACTTACTGCCCCGCGACCGAACCACGAATGTTCTCACTACCAGCTCACTGCTACACCACTAGTCTTCTGAACTGAACTGAACACCGGAGCGCGGAAGGCACTCTGTTTTATATTAAACATTTACTACTCCCACTTTGGTTGTCATTATTCACTACCCCCAACTAGTCTCCTAAATACCTCAGTTATACCTTCGGTATTTCTAATAATAGTAAATACCCTAATACAAGATCATCTCTAAATTTATAGCCACACTAATCTGTAGATATATATAAAAGAAAAAACTGATTGCCTGACATATCAACCCACAGCCTAAACGGCTGGGGTTAGAGACTTGAAAATTTGACAGTAGGTATATTTTATGACGTAGGCATCCACTAAGGAAGGGTTTTTGTAAATACCACTTAGTTGTAAATACCTAAGGGGTAAAATAGGGGATGAAAGTTTGTATGAAAATCCGTCATTTTGTATTATATACTTTTTCTCTCAAACATGACATCCACGCGGGCGGAGCCGCGAGCAACAGCTAATATATACTAAATCTATGCATGTGGAAGGGTGATTGTCAAATTACAGAAAATATGCACGATATGATTCATGACGTCACTGGAATGGCCCTTGCAATACACGCGTGCGGAGCTTGTGCGGAGATAATGTGATGTTCCCACTTTTGCTCATACCAATATTTAATTGCGGCCTCATTTTATTCTGTTTTCATAATGTTGTTTCCTTATTATTTTTGGTTGCCAATCAATGATAGTACATAATTAAACAGGAAACTATGCTATCGGCTATTTCTGGAATGGTCACATGAAATAATGCGTTATAGCCTTCTCTATCAGCATTAGAAGTTACCGGAAAAACAGACTATAAATAGCATTAAGCCGGAATAAAAAACCTCAACGTCAACTGACCGCGTGACGGAGTCGCACGGTCGTCTCTTCTGAATTATTAACCACATATCGATTATCTGCTTCTATATCGCACACAGCTTTTCCCACACACATTTTGTATTTATTTCTATATTTGTCTCATTGGTGGTATAAGTAAAGCCTTGTTTTAATGCCCTGAATACCCAGATCGTTGTGAGATTATGTAAAACATACGTTAGAAATATGTATATCATATTTAGTTAAAATAAAATAAAAAAAATCATGGCATCTGTAGGTATATAGAAAGGCATTTACGACAGTTCGAAACACAAGGAATTCGGCATAAGGAATAGGGCTGATAGGCAAGCGACAAGGATAGGACCAGGAAACAGGAAGAACGGAAACAAAAAAAACAGTGTTAGGTACAAATTCGTAAAGGAATAGACGGAAAATGATAAACAGGGACGAGAGGAGAAATCGATATATCATAAAGTATTAATAGGTTAGACGCTGATAGCTTTTAAATCTTACTTATTATCTTCTATCTTATAAGTGACTTAGACATAATCAAACAAATATATGATTCCTCTCTCTCTCTAAAATAAATGCTTGTTTGAAAATTTTCAGGTAAAAAATGGAAAATGTCCAAAAACCTATAGAAGAAGTAACTGTGAAAAAAGTCGCGGCTCGCCTGGCCCGCGGTTCCCGGCGAAGACTGGAACATTTGGACAAACTCAGCCAAACGTTGGAGAAAGCGGGCCACCTAGTTGGGCAAACGTTGGACAAACATCAATCTGTATTGGACCAAGTTACGTTTGAGAGCGAGAGATTGAGAAGTAGTCATAGTGAAACATCTTCTAGAAGAAATAGTGATGATGGGAGAAGAAGTAGAAGAGAACGGTTTCGATCAGGTGAATATGACTATTGTGAGCTTTTTATTTTAAAACACACATAAATATACTGTGAACCGCAGCCAATTGAACTTCTACCTTAAAGGCTTATCAATACGGCTGAAATTATAACAAAATCCACCCACTGCTTTAAGTCTTCAATATGTTATGCCAAACTATTTTTTCATACTTTTTGTCATACTCATCCCACAATGTTTTATAATATGGCATATGTTACATACGCACTCATGCCCAAAGGAGTAGGTAGAGGTGTGTTTTGGCGAGCCTATTACCGTCCCAAGATGTGATACGGGGTGAGCCTATCATCATACCGGGCAAAACTCCAGACTCCGATTGATACTTATTATTTCGTCATAAAAAACGCAATGTCACTTTTACCACAAGCAATGATCGAACCACAGCAGTCGTACTGCGTATGCAATTACAACTGCGCCACCGGGACAGTATCAAGGTTGAGGCAATAGTTTTTTCTTTTTTATCCTGTCACGTACCACCAGGATGGTAAGCGCAGTGCTGTCCAGTTAAAGTATAAAGTAGCGAGAGACAATCTATCCCTCGCTACTCAACACAATCTGCCCGCCTGCTGTGTAGCTTCTTCACACTACGCTATGTGGCAAGGAGGAATTTGCTGAATTCAATGTAAAGTTAGTTGATAAGACACCGAAATTATCGAACTAGTTAGGGTTGCCAATTTTTTTTGACAAACATAACGGATGAAATTGTTGGAATAGGAAAAAAATATTTGGAAGGAAACCAAGTATTTTTTAATATTTAGGTTTTCATTTTCTAAAAAAAATATTTTTTGGAGCTTTTAGCACATGATAACAATCTTTTTTGTCTTTGAACGTAACCAATTTTTCAACAATTTCTTCGAATGGGTTGATACCATTTAACTGCCAACTGTAGCACCCCGCGCTCATTGGTCAAATCAAAAGCGCGCGCTTCCACCCTGACTTTCTGTTACACACTTCCGTCCCTTTTCACCAAATCACTCCCAGAAAGCAATAGTAAAGATGTTACACATGAACAATGTTTGTTCTTTTCTGCACCCCGCTACCGGAGTCCATGTTATTGGACTGCGCTTATCAACTAGCATACTACATACTAGCATCAGCTGGACTACATACCGTTACTTCAGGACTGCATTGCGCAACGCGTTTGGATAGCCGTTATATTTAGACTCCAATGTACTTACCATCAGGTGCAATCACTTTTATAAACAACTATTAACCTCTTACTCTACTTCCATGGAGTACCAAAGACCTAATTAATAAGAACTTCAATACACAGGCAGCGGCTTTGCTGTGCCCTGGCATTGCAGAAATCTATGGACGGCGGTGTCTACTTACCATCAGGTGGTCCGTCTGCTCGTCTGCTTAGACAGTAAACAAAAACTACACATTTACCTGACCATTCTTCTAAACTACCACATAAATCCCCCCAGCTTATGACTACGCAGATGAAACCAGTTCCGAGCCTCCAACAGCGACCGTCAACTACAATGCATGGGAAGACCTGAACAGTTCCACTTCCACAACCAGAACTGAGCTCAGTGGGTCTGATGGGGTTCCTGATGATCAGGTAATTGATACGTACACACTCACGCCCGTAATCCCCGAAGGGGTAGGCTACACCCATTTTCACCGAATCTATTACGGTCCTATAATGTGATAGGAGCCTATCGCCATACCGGGCACAATTCCAGACTTCGGGCTGATACTGAGTATTTCTAAATAGAAAAAAAATCATAGGCATGGGGACTACCAAGAAGTGAAATTTCGAATTACTGTGTTCTTGTTTGAAACAGCGTCCATACGCAGTAACTTTCTTGTTTACGATTGCTTGTGATAATTATAGAACTCCATAGGCGTGCTTATGTCAAAAGTAAAATAATCTGAGCGTGATGGTCACGCGAGTTCAGTGCTTTTCCTCATCGCAAAGTGCCCGGCTAAAAACTCCATGGTTGTCTCCATCAATTACGGAAGGATTCCGCGATCATCACAACACCTCCGCAGGAATAATTATACACCAGGGTTCCAACAAATTACATACACCTCCGACTTTTCAACGTTGTGAATTCATTGTTAATTATTGCTTGCTTAAACGGTGAAGGAAATTATATAAAGGAAACCTTAGAACACGCAGTAGCAGAGGTTTTTGTCGGTCAGCGCACACTAACCGCTTAGATAGCCGGCGCCCTAACAAGACATCCCGAAGTATACCTCGACAGCACCTGTTGCCAGATACACATTTCTGTCATAAGTCGCGTTGCTTGCATTGCTTCACCCCGCGGCGCCCGGTTATGGCGTCCTACGGCGTGCCGTTACATACAGCAGTGCGGTGCGAGATCCCTTAGCGCGCTCCCAAATGCTGTGTCAAGAAATCCCTCAACACAATCATGTCGGTCTTACTTTTTGACAGGTCAAGTGTCGAAGTACTCACAAGGCCGCAAAATGGCCAAACATCGTACAAACACTAGACAAAACCGGATGTACACTGGCTGACCCCGGAACGCGATACACTCGTGTGTGCCACTATGGCGGGTATTACACCCTGTATACTTACTAACGGAAACGTACAATTAGCGCAGTTACCTAATATTTAATACGCATTACCTAGTAGTCTAAAAAACGAAAATAAAAAGTTATTTTTGTATACTCGCGAAATCGCAGCGCAGTGTAATAAACACGGAGCAATCTGTGATGTCTATAGGGCGGTCATTGAACTGATGGACTACGTACCAAGGCACAGCTGATTACAAGAATGTCTGTATGTTTGGTCAGGTTAACATTTATAACTTTTTTTAGTGCCTCGATAGGCAGGCGAGCGGACGGGCCACCTGATGGTAAGTAGTCACCGCTGCCCATAGACTTCTGCAATGCCAGGGCACAGTAAAGCCGCTGCATACCGCAATGAATTTTAATCTAATTTTCGTAGCCCGATAAGGCTGTTTGGTATTCATGCATAAACCTGATGACAGTGTAATATGCTGAGCTAGACTTAATACTGCTGCTAAGGCTACCTGCAAACAACACAACTCATCAATACCTTACAGCAGCCATATCCTGTATAGGGCCGTTAGATTTGTCTTAACAATTGCTTTTTTTCCCTTCTACTTTTCTTCTTTTTAGATCATTTAAATAAAAAAATTAAGAATGTCTTGGTGGCGCAGTTGTGATTGCTCATGCGTTACGAGTTACGACTGCTGTGCTGAGGTCTCGGGTTCGATCCGCGGGTGGGGAAAACTGATATTGGGTTTTTCTATCAGAATACTCGGTATCAGCCCGGAGTCTAGAATTGTACCCGGTATGGCGATAGGCTCGCCCCTATCACATTATGAGACCGGCAAAAGTGGGTGTAGATGACCTCTGCCTACCTCTTCGAGAATTACAGGCGTGAGTGTATGTGTATGTTTTTAAGAATAAACTTATTTTACGAGTAATAAGTGTCCAACACATATTTTTAGTGTAAAATTATGAAAGTAGTTTCTCGTTAGACATTGAAGGAATAGTAATTTCTTTCCATAGTCGAGAAACGCCATGTCTATTCAAGGACGTTATTTTATTTCATTAGCGCTGATAGTTGAAAAAGGTTCGAGGAAAGCCATGTCTTTTCTAGGTCGTTATTATGTTTAGTCTGCACTGATATTTAAAAATGTTGAAAAAATCAATTTTTTAATATCACAGGCCTTCGAACCAAGCGGCACTCGTCGAAGTAGCGATGAGTCGGCACTGCCTGGCACTCCGCTGCGCACTAAACCTGTCTGGAAGTCCACGGACAGCCTCGCACCAGAATCGGCTTTTGGCACATCCCTTGCTGACATCATGGAGAGTCCGGCGAATAGGGTAAGATATATTTAACATTTATAATTAGAAACACATCAGAGTGCTATTTAATGGTGGATACCTTAAATGGCACGTAAACGATGATCACCACTGTATTGATCAATTTAATGATCACAGTTACGCACCTCAGTGGCCACCGTTAACAATTCCATGTCAAGATATACCAAATAGCAATTAGTTCCAAGTGCGCACGGACAGCATTACCCTCTATGCTGAACTGCAACCAACCAATAGTGGTTGGTATAGGACGATGTGAACTGATTGCACTCCATGTCCGTACTGTGGACTATCTAATAAATGGGTCTTACTCTTACTATATATGTCCCATCAAATGATCCACCGAAATGGTCTGAATATTTAAGTAAATCATCAGGGATCGTTCAATTGTTGCGTAAGCAGAATTTTAGTCGTTTTTTATTACTGAGGTATTTAATAAAAATACACTGAATAAATAAAATGAAATAATTCCACGTTTTTCAGAGTGTACCGTTTGAGGCGGACGGGAAAAAGGTACATTCTATACCTTCATATGTCTATGTACATTATCTGTTCAAACTTGTATGTATCAGTGTTAGTACTGCACATGGTAACATGTATAGCTTACGAAAAAGTATTTGAAAACGTTAGCATTTTGTATATAATAAGGATATTAATATTAACATAACTCTATATTGTCGAAAATACTAAAATTTGTACTAAATAATTTGACTGCTGCCTTCTTGGTAACAATGAACTTAATTACGTCAATCCGCTCTCAGAAGTGACATGCTAATGTTTGGTGCATACAGTTTAATTTAGCTGAAATTAGTCACACTACTTATTACTTTATTTGATATACAATTTTTTGACGTTTCGATGACACTTTTTCGCAAGTTGGAGTAAGCCTCAAGAATTGTCTATTACTATAACTTTTTTAATGGTACCCTGTATATCCATGGTATGTACTGTTTTGCTTATAATTTTCTGTATTGGTACTTATATATTTTAATGTTATACATACTTCAGAGCAAGATAATTATTTTAATTTAACTATATGATTATTAAATTAAACTATTACCTACTATATCATGAGGAAAATAATGGTTGAAATAAAAGTAAATTATTTTTTACATATTATTTATATGTAATCATAATAAAAATACCCTTGTCCCATTTCTGGACACGGGTCTATACTAATGAGAGAGGTTAGGCCTTAGTTCACTACGCTAGCCTAATGTGGGTTGGCAGACTTCACATACCTTTGAACTCTTATGAGAATTCTCAGGTATGCAGATTTCATCACGATGATTTCCTTCACCATTAAAATTATAATTAACAAATACACACGTAACTTTAGAAAAGTTAATTGTATGTATATTTGTTTCATTTCTTTATATTTCTTTGCCACTAATGTGAGGTTTTTAATCTAAACGTCCATGGTTTGCGTCTGCATGTTTGTGTAATGCACTACTTGAATCTATGGGAGATAATTCAATGTACTTCCACTGCAAGCCTGATAAATATGAGGAATCTGAATTCACACGGCTATATATTTAAGAATCTTACAAATGCGAATGTTTGGACGGACAAAAAGGTACAGTTCTCGTGGGATAGATTTGTTTTTCCTAGAGCGAGGAATCTACATGATTATTTGCATAGTGTTAGTTGTGGGGTCTGAGAAGGCTAATCCCGGAAAATGTTTGATTCCTATGGGATTGCATAATATAGAAAGATGTAATAGCTTTAGATATTTGACAGCCTCCGTGGCGCAATTGGCGAGTAGCTGGCTGTGAAACGAGAAGCCGTGGGTTCGATTCCCACACCGGGACAAATGTTTGTTTGAAAGATAGATATTTGTGTCAGGGGTCTGGGTGTTGTGAGACCGAAAGTCTCTCGTAGTCCCTGATACCCACAACACAAGACTCGTATCTTAGTGTGGGGTCAGGGCTATGTGTGTGACTGTTGGGTGTTATTTATTATTTATTTATTTATATCTTCATGGATTTATACCTTTTCTTTCAAACACGCGGGCGAAGCGAACACTAGCAAAAGCTAGTAATTAAATAAATGCGCGAAAATATTTAGCGAGAAATAAAAAAGGTTGGTTGATTCACGGGTGTTTGTTTTGGCTGTGCAAGAATTACACGTCACATTTCTTTGCTAAATTGCTCCCGAATCCAAGAATGCACAATTTGCTCCTATGCAACTATTGATACAGTATCTCACATAAATAACGCATACCCTGAAACACTCCAATTGAAAAATAAGTTACAATCACACATACACTGAAAGTCGGTAAAAAACGGTAGGCAGCGGCTTTGCTGTGCCCTGGCATTGCAGAATTCTATGGGCCGCGGTGGCTACTTACCATCAGGTGGCCCGTCTACTCGTCTGCCTATCGAGGCACTAAAAAAAAACAGGCCGGCCGGCATGATTGTGGGGAGTGGCGAAGGATAGATTTTCTCTCGCTACTTGACACTATAACTGGACGCTACTCCACTTACCATCAGATGTAGTGTGTGATCACTTTGCCAGGATAAAAAAAATAAGATCAACATAAGTATTACGTACCTATATGAAGTCATATTTGGAAAAAATATTCCCTAGATAGACAACCTTTCATTTACTTTTTACCCAATCTTTCTCACAAGATCCATCTGCGAGATGATATCAAGTCCATACGTTCTGATAGCTCGGAGGAAAAGAGACCTCTTGGCTGGAGGTTTGTGAGGAATGTCACATCAGCAGCTGGGGCGTTTGCTCCTAAACACAAGGAGGCGTCTACTGCGCTTCCTGGAACACCTTTGCCCAGTTTTCAGGTATTTTGTTATATTCAAGGTAATTTTAAACCACTGCGGAGATTTCATCATCATGATTATCACAATATATGTTTTTCTTATTTCCTTGATTTACTAACCCTAAGTTTTGTTTGTCAAAAGATTAATTAACATACCTTGAGCTCTAAACTAATTAATAATTTTTTAATTGTATGTCCAAATATTGTTAACCGGTGTTCTAAAAGAGCAACGCTAGAGTTTCTTGCCACTGAATTCCGAACTGACGTTAGAGTAAAAAATATAGATAGAATCTAAGGGTCATAATGAGTTATCGGAGCCATATAAGGCCGTTAATAGGAGCTTGTTAAAAAATGTTATTCATAATGACTCAATAGAGATAAAACGCTCAACATTTTTTAACAAGCTTCTGTTAACGGTCGTATAATATAAGACCGAAATATTTTGATTTGATTTGATTTAATTGTTCCGTTGTCGAGATTGTTTTTCTGTCATCCTATCATCTTATTTTGAGTTTACCTACTGGTGCGCTGTAACTATTTCGACAGGGTGATTAGGGACACAATACCACTGAAATGACGCGAAATATATATTTTTTAATTTTAGCAATATGTTGGATATGTAATTTATCGATTATTAAAGTAATCATTTAAATACTTTTGTAACATAGCAATGTACCTATAATAACAAATCAGCTGATGCTCGGTTTAACGACCGCGCGTTGTTGAACTTTGCTTAGTTATAATACTATAATTATAACTAAGCAAACACACATACATACACACACACACACACTCGTACCCGCACAAACACACACACATATTTTATTCTAATTTCTCATTTAATTTTTCTTACTAATTCTGTTTATTTGTAACATGTATTTGTATCAATGGAAGATACTGGCTCCTGAGATACAGCTATCGCTAGTTCAAGAGCCAGAGAATGAACCTTATGTTAAGCTTTTAATTAGTGCAAATAAACAATTTTATTATTATTATTTATAATTCCACAGCCAAAACCAAACAGCAATTCATCGGAGTATTCAAATAAAAACGACCGAAAACCTTCCATACCAAGCTGTCCCAACGAGAAGGAAGAAAACGTAGGCGAAATGAGTCCTGAGGTAAGTATTTTACATACCATGTTCAGCCTCCGTGGCGCAGCGGGCTGTGAAACGAGAGGCCGTGGCCGTGGGTTCGATTCCCGCACCGAGACAAATGTTTGTGTGACATATTTGTTTCGTTGTAGACTATAGATTTCGGTTTTGGGTATACCCCCGTCTTACCTATTATTGATGGATTTAACAATTTCAAATTTTGGACTGTTGGCATAGTACAAGTCCCTTTGAAGGATACACATTTAAATTTTCGACTTAGAATTACGTAGTGTGAATAAGCTACTCAGCCGGTATGATTGTGTCGAGTAGCGAGGCCTAGTTGTCACTCGCTACTTGGTACTCTAACTGGACGGTAATTTTTTTTATGCTGGCACGGCAAAGAGACCACCCTGTACACCAGGTGCAGTGTGGTCACTACTAATAAAACATATGAATACATCCTTTGACTAATCAAATATCCTCTCAGGGACTCGAACCAGAATCCCTTATGTTCCGAGACGGTAGACGAAGGATTGACATGGTGTTGGCTTACGAAGAAGAGGATTATGGGGTGATGACTGAGGCTGAAGCCAAGAAAAGGGATCATAGAAGAACATTCCAGGTAAGAAAACTCCCTTACACATCCGCCACTGGAACTCTTATTAGCCAAGATCGACAAAGGGATTTAACAGCAACCAGCGAACCTCGAGTCTCGGGGAATACGCAAATGTATCCCGCAATGAAATTAAACATATACAAGTAGAAAACTTCTAGAAAGTAGAACATAGGTAGAAACTATCCACACACCCGCCATTGTAACTCCTGTTTAGCCAGGAACGACAATGGCACGCATTCTTTCGACACCGAGTAATGAAACTCGGCGAATCTCTGGGAATGTTTAACTATATTTTATCCCGCAACGAAATGAATCAAAAATAAATATCGGGAGGAGTTGGAAATATAAATTGACCACTTCCATCTATAGCAAAGCGGGAGACAAATACTGAACTAAAGAGAACATTTACGTCTGGAGAAGCCAGACGTAAAACACCACGGAAGATACTTAATGTGTTTTATAATGCGAGCTGTTACGCTTGATTCCAATAATAGGTAGGTAAAACATAGTTAGAGAAAATAATATCTGGACTTTAAGAGACAAGAACCTGCGAGTTTGTTACGGCATTTCTTCTCGGGGTTGTATAGGAAATGCTAGAACCATAGCTTAGTGTGTAGAAGGTATTCAGCAGATATGATAGTATCAAGTAGCAAGGTATAGATTTCTCTCGAGATGGCTAGACAGGCGCCACGGGGCGCCTACGTTCCGACTGACACAGGTATTAACGGACCATGGGTGTTTCGGTTCGTTCCTGTGTCGGATCGGAAAGGAGGTGTCCCCCGTGTGCCACCACTGTGGCAACTGCCGCGAGGACACGGCCCAACGTACGTTGGAGGAGTGCCCAGCCTGGGACGAAGAGCGCAGCGCTCTCAGAGCAGTCGTCGGAGGAGATCTCTCGCTGCCGGCCGTGGTGTCGTCCATGGTCGCCAGCCGGAGGTCCTGGCGTGCGGTGGCCCACTTCTGCGAGAACGTCATCTCGCAGAAGGAGAGTGCTGAGAGGGATCGGGAACGATATGATCCCTCCCGCCGCCAGAGAAGACGTAGGAGACGCCTGGTGGACGACGACTGGCGTCTCCCGCCCTGTGGAATGGGGGCGTTTTGAGAATTTCACCACGGTAACCCCTCCTGTCGTACGAGGCTACTAATTGGGGCCATCGGGGGTCGCGGGCGCGCAGCGGAGTGCTGTTAGCCCGTATCGATGAACTCCCAAATTCGGGGCATCGTGCGACCCCGAGATGGACGGCAGCGCGGGTGGTAAGGCCTCCCTCGTTCGCTGTCGTTGTTCGGTGCGCGGGGGCTCCTTAGCCCTCCATGGAGATGGGCTGCTACGCAGCACCGCGCAGGGGCGATTCCGGCTGCAATTCTAGCACTCCTTAGAATACCCCGGAATCGCTCCGCAAGCGCCGAAGAAGGCCACCGCGGGGTTTTAGCTGGTAGTGTCGGGTGGGGTGTACATAGGGATTAGGGACTCGGCCCAGTGGCAGCACGGATAGCCATCATCCGTGCGAGGGGGATGCTGGGTCGTAAGACCGGCTAGTCCAGCATACCCGTTTTATTCTTATTCCGCTGCCCTCCGGCAGTAATAAAACGCTTTCCCCGCGACAAAAAAAAAAAAAAGGTATAGATTTCTCTCGCTTGATACTCTAACTGGACAATACAAGACATCAGGTGACCTTGGCCGTGCCAGGATAAAATAATCTAGCTAAAATATAATTGACAACGGTAGGCAGCAGCTTTACTGTGCCCTGGCATTACAGAAGTCTATGGGCGGCGGTGACTACTTACTATCAGGTGGCCCGTCTGCTCGTCTACCTATCGAGTTTATAAAAAAAAATGACATGTAAAAGTGATATTTGATTCCCAGGAGAATCTAGTCAAAGAAGGTCTCGAACTGGAGTTGGAAAACAAATGCTTGTCCTACGACGAGAAGACGTGGTTTCTCAAAATACACATTCCTTGGAAGACTGAGATGCGGCTGGCTGAAGTGATCGGCATGAAGCTGCCATGCAAGAGATTCATATCAATATCTGTTAGAGCATGGGTGAGTATCAGTCTAAAGATACTTTAGTAGAGTTGCCAACCGTCCTGTTTTCCCAGGACATTTCCTGGTTTTTAGAGTGTCCTGATAAGGTCCTGTATCTAAAAATTCGCACACCTCTTTTGCAATACTTACTTTAGGGGCGGCCTCTCGGCTCGCAAGTGTTGACGCTATTTTAAAACAAAGATGCGCCCTGTTTTTAAATTGAATTGTCCTGGTTTTTCTAAATTCAAATCCTAGTATTTGAATTCCGGGATTTTTAACCCTACTTTACATCTACTTTTCGCGGGGATAATCCATCGTACGGATACCTTCTTGACCTAAGGGGATGAGAGATGGTTATACCGGACTCAGCGACCTTCCGACCCAGTTTACCCAAAGAACTACTAGATCGGAGCCCTATCGTACGCCGGTGTACCGACTAAAAACCCCACGATGGCCTTCTGCAGCACATGCGGGACAGTCCCGGGGGATCCTGAGTGTACTCTGGATTTGTGCCGGTACCATCCCTGCGGGGGCCTTTCTCTTCTATTCTTTAGACACCTTCAGACCTTCAGGCTAGAATAATTATAGTAGTGGCCAAAACCCTCATTACTAAGGAAGGTCCATCAACAGGGGGGAAGACGCCTGGACCGATTCGAGAAATTCTTTTTTGTTTAAAAGGTTATACTTCCCAGGTGGTCCCATTGGCACCAAGTCAGGATCTGATGTTGGGATCTCAGAAAAATCTAGGGAAACCCTCAAATTTTATAGTGACGCATAATTTGTTTTTTATTGAAGTTGGTGTACTTTTTATATTATTAATAAAATTGTAAGATGCCAGTCTGATTTATTCAGAGCGACGAAAAGCAAATAGAAAAAGACAAAAGATGGCACGCGAAGTGGTTGCGACGATGGAAGCATTTGTACGAGTATGAACACAGTAGAATCGAACCTGAGCCTTCGTTCTACGCAGCAACAGACCATCGGGGCGTGAAAAGAGAGGAACAGTAAGATTCTGCTTCATAAAATTATATTTTCATATAGCCTATAAGAATCATGCTCAATAATTCGTTTTTATTACTAGCTTTTGCTCGCAGCTCCTATAAACCCTGTGTTACATTATTGCTTTTTCCGCAGGGATTTCATTTTGTTTAATAAAAAAATAAAACTCATATCACTCCGGAATAATGTAGCTTACCATAGGTGAAAGATGTTTTGAATTTATGCATTCCAAAATTAAAATAACAATAAAATCTTTCATCTTATTAATAATAGTTTAGTTGATTACGGCGTCGCACCAGACAGTTATTTTTTATAAAAAAAAATTGCATAATGGCAATTTTTATTTGTGCAGGTTTTTAGTGAAAGACCGGCACACGCAGTTCTCGCCAGCTCAAAGAAGTCTACTAGTCATGCAAATATTATTAAGGGCCAAATATGACAACAACGAAACTAAGGTAATAGAATAAATCCGAGAAACCTAACCAAAGCCTTGTTTGAATTATGTCTTCTAACATTGTATTTATTTTCTTGGAAAACAATAATATTGATTTTTTTATAATGGCAAGGCTAAGTGACCACAATGTACCTGATGGTAGCGCAGTGCCGTCATTAAAATTGGTTAAACTAATATTACATATTCGATCGCAGTTTCTTTAAGTTTTTAGCCCCGACGTTTCGAGGTTAGTTTTAATTCAGCTTTTTTTGTATTTTTCCCAGTTGCATATTAAATAATTTACAAATTAAATACAAGAAACAACAAAATAGGGTAGTTTCCTGAGTTTAATTTTGTACATTATTCGATACACAAGCGAATATAATACGCAAAAGAAATTTTCGAAAACAGAACCAAAATTGAGGTCACAATAATGTGTGCGTAGTGGGAACATATCACTATCTCCCTCGCCCGTGCGACTAATGGCACAGTAATGGCCATTCTGAGAGGTGACGTCACGGCTCATATCATGCATCCTGCAACTATAATTTGACAATTACCCCTTCCAGCAAATTTCAATGGCGTCTAATTTACTTATTTTCGATAATAGGTTTTAGGTAATGTAACATGTTGATTAAATTAATTATAAATATCGTGTCAACTACCCTATTATATTTATATTTGTCTTTATAAAATAATATTTTCTTTTCAGATGGGTATCCGCAGGTTATTAAACGATAACACGTATTTAGCGTGCTTTCCGTTACACGAAGGGAGATATGAGGTGGATTTATCAGATGGCACCGTCACAGATAGAAGAGTAAGTATATAATAACAGGGGCTGTCTCGACGTATATAACGCTCGCTTATCAACCGATATTGATCGATATGACATAATGAATTGTCGGGTAGGGTGACATAGGGGGTAGGGACTCGGCCCAGCGGCAGCACGGATTAGGAATGGGCGTCGAATCAACGACAGACGCGAACAAAACGGGCGCACAGATAAACTAGTTGAATTTATCAACCTATTTCATTTAACGTTGTTGAATCAACGACATAAGCGAGCAAAATGGGCGCACACATAAACTAGTTGAATTTATCAACATCGTTGAATCAACGACAGACGCGAACAAAACGGGAAATTAACGTATAGATCTGTGGACGTTTCTGTAAACCAGGTAAAAACGTCAACTGATTTTTCAACTAGTTGACCGTTTATAGGAAACGGTTTCATTTCGTTAACGCAAAAACCGTCAACGACCAACCTCTAGCCCGGATAGCCATCATCCGGGCGAGGGGGTGCTGGGTCGTAAGACCGGCTTGTCCAGCATAACCGTTTTATTCTCATTCCACTTCCCCCTCTAGTGGGAGGCAGTAATAAAACGCCCATCGCGTCCCCGCGACAAAAATTAACAAAAGGTGGATACGACCTTTTCCTACACAAGCTTAATTTGCAGCTGCTATACTTGGAATGGGCACGTCCCTGCAAATGGTACAAGAAGCAACCCTTATGGCTCGTCCGTCGGTACTTCGGCGAGAAGATCGGGTTGTACTTCTGCTGGCTCGGCTTCTACACGAAGATGTTGTACGCGCCCGCCATTGTGGGGACTCTGTGTTTCCTCTACGGGTTAGCTAGTATGGAATCTAGTGATAATATACCAAGGTATGTACATTTGCACCGATAGTGATCAGTTAATAATATAATAAATAAAAATAACTTAAACGTCTAATCCTAAATTAACGATACAACAAATTAGTTGATGATACCGTCAACAGATGGCACTTAATTATTTTTTGGCAAAACCTATAATTTAAAACATTTGTCTATTTTTCGTCAATAGAAGCAGATATAAGCTGTAAAATGGTGTTTGAACCATTAAATTTGATGAAGAATTGTGGATGTTATGGTTATCGTATCGTTCCGATAAAATCTACCTTTGAGAAATAAATACACCCAACAGTCACACACATAATCCTGACCCCATAATAGGTTAAACCTTTATCTTAGGTATCAAGATACATGCTGATGTTTGTTTCGGGTCTGGGTGTCCGTCCGTAGCCCCTCGTAGTAGTTGATATCCACGATACAGGCTTAGTTACTAGTTAGGTTAGTTAGTGTGGGGTTAGAACTATCTGTATGACTGTTGGGTGTGTTTATTATTTAGGGAGGCCTATACTCAGTGGGTAAAAACATGAAAATCACCAAATAATAATTCACCAATTTGAGAGCCTCCGTGGCGCAGTTGGCGAGTAGCCGGCTGTGAAACGAGAGGCCGTGAGTTAGATTCCCACACCGGGACAAATGTTTGTGTGACAGACAGATATTTGTGTCTGGGGTCTGGGTATTGTGAGACTGAAAGTCTCTCGTAGTCCCTGATACCCACAACACAAGACTGGGATCGGGGCTATGTGTGTGACTATTGTGTGTTATTTATTTAATAAACAGTGATTTTGAAGCTTTAGTTTAACATATAATTTTCTCTCCAGTAAAGAGATCTGCGATACGAAAGGCCCCGGGAACACTACGCTATGTCCGCTCTGCGACAAGGCCTGTAAATACCAGACGCTAGCAGATTCCTGTTTGTTCGCCAAATTAACGTATTTGTTCGACAATCCGGCGACCGTGTTCTTTGCTATTTTCATGTCTTTTTGGGGTAAGTAGCTATACATTTTTTTACTGGATAAACTAAAAAAACTTAACTTAATGGTGCAACCATAGCACCCAGAAGTTGTTTAAGCGGGTAAAAGTAAGTCTAAGTAAGAAAACTCGATAAGCAGGAATAGTACATGTTGTTTTATGAAGCGGCCTTCCCTTCCTTGTATCATTAATAACTTGCAAAGGTTTTTTTTTTTTTTTTTTATTCTGGCGCGGCAAAGTGACCACACTGCACCTGATGGTAAGCGCAGTGCCGTCCAGATAGAGTATCAAGTAGCGAGAGACAGTCTATCCCCCGCTACTCAACACAATCATGCCGGCCTGCTGTGTAGCTTCTTCACATTACGCCTAAAGGACCCAGGATCATAGGAAGGAGGGAACACGGTAGCTGGCAAACTGTTCCACAGCTTGATGGTGCGGCAAAAATACGAGTTTGCGAACCTCTTAGTTCGGGCCGGGGTAGTAGACATCACGAAGCTGTGGCACCGCAAGCCAGTACGCGTGGTTCTGGTATGGAAGGAAGAGGATGGGATAAGATCAAACAATTCTTCAGAGCATTCGCCATGATACAGACGGTAGAACACGCTAAGCGAGGAAATATCCCTACGCAGCTGTAGCGGCTCCAGGCTGTTACTCACGTCTGCATCATTCACAATGCGGATGGCCCGCCGCTGCAACCCATCCAAGGCATCGAGAAGGTACCTTGCGGAACCGTCCCAGAGGTGCGAGCAGTATTCCATTCCCGGTCGCACCTGCGCTTTATATAAGCGGTAGAGCTGACCAGGCGTGAAAAACCGCCGCACCCTGTTCAGGATTCCGACCCTGCGTGAAGTGGCGGATATTACGCCCTCGATGTGACTCCTTCGATTAAGATCGCAGCGGTCTAGCAAACTCTCGTTAAAACATGAATTATTTTTTTCTTACAGAACCGTTTTTATCGTCATAGTATTGTATATGTAGCAATTTAGAAATTTATTAAATAACAATTCATACCCAGAGCCTCCGTGGCGCAGCGGGCGAGTAGCCGACTGTGAAACGAGAGGCCGCGGGTTCGATTCCCGCACCAAGACAAATGTTTGTGTGACAAACATATTTGAATCGGGTGTTGGTCCGTAGTCCCTCGTAGTGGATACCCACGATACAGGACATAGTGTGGGGTCAGGACTATGTGTGTGACTGCGGTGTATTTATTATTATTTCGTTGCTTATTATACGTAATTTTCTAGCTTTAAGTCAAGATGGAGGGTGAGGCACTGGGCTCAGAATACTCCACCGTACACTCATGCAGACAACTATGGTCACTCAACTATTTTTCTATTTTATACAGATTTATTATCTGATATTTTTGTTTTACAATTTTTCGCAGCGACAACCTTCCTTGAGTTGTGGAAGAGAAAACAGTCTATTTTGAGATGGGAGTGGGATCTAGGAGGCGTTGATCAGGTATTGAATTCATATTATCTTCGGTTTTTACAAGGTTTTTAATAATAACTAGCTGTTGCTCGCAGCTCCGCCCGCGTGGAGGTCAAGTCTGAGACAAAAAGTATACACTACAAAATACCAATTTTCATGCATTTAACTTCAAAAATTAAGGATTTTCATACAAACTTTCTTACCCTATTTAACCCCCACGGGGGTGGAATTTCCAAAAACCCTGAAATATATGTTTTTTATTTTTGACTGAAAAGCCAAATACTAATTTTCATAAACTTAACTTCAAAAATGACGGATTTTCATACAAACTATCATCCCCTATTTTACCCCCTTAGGGGTGGTATTTCCAAAAACCCTTCCTTAGTGGATGCCTACGTCATAAAAGGTACCTACTGTCAAAATTTCAAGTCTCTAATCCCAGCCGTTTTGGCTGTGCGTTGATCGATCAGTCAGTCAGTCAGTCAGTCAGTCAGTTTCTTCTTTTATATAGAGGGGTTAGGACTTAGTCCACCACGCGGACCTAATGCGGGTTGATAGTCTTCACATACCTTCGCAATTCTTATGAGAATTCTCAGGTATGCAGGTTTCCTCACGATTTTTCCCTTCACCGTTAAAGCAAGCGATAATTACATTTAATACACCCGTAACTTTAGAAAACTCAGAGGTGTAGGTATGCCATTTAGGTTTCGAATATACGACTTTCGTCTTGACAGTCCGTACCACAACCAACTAGGCTTTCGCTGCTTTTACACGTTTTATTCATAATCTTAGTGCCGTTTTGAAAGCTTTACAGCTTTCATGGACAACGGATGGTTCACCGCGCTGGCCTAATGTGGGTTGGTAGATTTTACATACTTTCTTTCTCTTGAGGTATGCAGGTTTTACGACGTTTTCCTTCACCAAAGCAAGCAATTAACAATGAATACACGTAACGCTATTTGGGCTACTTTCGAAAGACTTTCGTCTCGTGCGTAGTAGCAACTAGGTTATTGCTTCTGTACTGTAATTCATTTTCAAGGATGAAGAACCCCGTCCAGAGTTTGAGGCATCAGTCAAGACATTCCGTACTAACCCAGTGACCAGAGAGAAGGAGCCTTACCTTCCCGCCTGGCAGAAGAATATGAGATACGTTGCTACCAGCTCTGCTGTGCTGTTTATGGTAAGAACTTTATTCAGGACTGTCTCGTTGACCCTGGTCTTGGGTTCGATTTATCACGAAATAAATAAAATAAAAATCTTTATATATTATGTGGGCATATAAGAAGCACTTATGTCATAATAGAGATGGAAATTCACCATACGGGTTACGGAATAAATAATTATAGTTAACGGCATGGGAACTTAGAAACCACCATCAAGGGTAGGCAAGGATTCACCGAGGACAGGACTGGAAAAGGAGGAAAGAGGAAGACTCGGTATCAACCTGGAGTCTTTTGTGGCCGGTATGGTGAGCTCACCCCTATCACACCATGGGACGGTAATGACCTCGGTGAAATGTGGTTGTACAGGTTAAACCTCTGCCTACCCCTTCGGGGATTACAGGCGTGAGGGCGTATGAATATATGCACTTACCTCATAAATTCGGTGTTATGAGAGTAGAGATTTAACATTATTCTGATGTTTATATATTACTTTTGCTGATTTCTGTGGTCTGTAGAGCAGCCGGCTGTAAATAGAAGTTGCGGGTTCGATCCCCACATCACAACAAATGTTTGCATGATCACCTGCCATAAGAACCAAACCAAAGAAAAGAAAGATCATTTGACAGGATCTCGTTAAAAAATAGTATTTATTTTATTGCTCCAAGTTTCAACGATAAAATAGTTTTGATATAATTTCGAATCACAAAATAATATTGCCAAAAATACGGGCATAACGATAAAAATATCGATATTTTTCAACATCTCCCCATCCCTGGCTTGGAACATAATTTAGCAATTAAATCCTCTATTTTTTTTATGATTGATGATGATTCAATAAAATACTATGTTGTTATGCCTCAGATATCAATAGTGTTGGGAGCAGTGTTGGGCACGATAATCTATCGAATATCGATGGTGTCTGTCATCTACGGCGGATCGGGGTTCTTCATACAGCGGCACGCGAAGATCTTCACTGCAATGACAGCTGCTCTTATCAACTTGATCATCATCATGATACTCACTAGGGTGAGTATACACTTCATCATCCTTAACAGCTACTGTTAAATGCAAATGTTTGTTAGATCGATAAATTTTGTCCTGGCACGGATAACTGCACCTGATAGCACTGTGACACACTGATACTGTGGCAGTACTGTCCAGTTAGAGTATCAAGTAGCGAGAGACAACCATCCCTCGCTTCTCAACACAATCATACCTGTTGAGTAGCTCACACTACTTGTAAAGGACCCAGGATCATAGGAAGGGACCAGTCAGGTATAATTCGGTAGCCGCTACCGGACATATACTCGCCGTTCTTACATGCGATTTTTAACTTTAACGTTATGGAAATAAAATTGATTTTGGCTTGTATTTTACTCCATAATTATTACCTTTTTCCGAACACCGGTATCCTTTTGATACATGGTAGCTGGAAAACTGTTCCACAGCTTGATGGTGCAAAGAATGAATTTGCGAACATCTTGGTTCGAGCCAGGAGTAGACTCCATGAAGCTGTGGCTCTTCAGATATTTGTAGGGATATGAATGTTGTCTGTAGTCCTTGACACCCATGATACAAGTGTGTCAATGGGAAGTCAGGACTATATGCGTGACCGTTAGGTGTATTTATCAATTTACTTAGATGGTTTTCAGTCCATAGTACCGTAAGTCCTTCATGTTGATACCCGCGATAAAGGTTTCAGCTAGTGTGGGCCAAAACTATCTGTATGTGTTATTTGTGTGTGATTTTCTTTAATAAACCTTTGATGCCGAAGTATTTCTTTTATATTTTATAGATCTACGCGAAGGTAGCGGTGTTTCTAACGAACATGGAAAACCCCAGAACACAGACTGAATACGAAGATTCGTACACATTCAAAATATTCTTCTTTGAGTTCATGAACTTTTACTCTTCTTTAATATACATCGCTTTTTTTAAGGTAAGCTATTTATTTACGTTGCCTGAATAGTAAAAAAAATACTTACCTTATGTAATATGCTGAACCAATCCAAACTAATATTATAAATACGAATGTTATTGTGTCCGTCTGTTATGTCTTCACGCTTAAACTACTTAACCAATTTTCATGACATTTGGTATGAGAATTCCTTTAACCCTGAGGACGGACAAAGTGTAGTTTTTCTAAATCCTTAAGGGTTGACATAAGGGATTAAAGCTTGTATGGGAATTCAAACCCCGTTGAACAGACAGTATAGAGATATTTTTAACCCCTAAGTGATAAATTCCTTAGAAATGTCATAGGGGATGAAAATAAGCATCTGAATTCGGTATGGATATATCATCGTAAACTCTGAAAATGGACATGGAATAGTTTTTTATCATTTTTTTAGGGGTTCACCCCAATTTCCATAGGGGATGAAACAAGACAGACTATTTTAAAATAGACAACACATAATTTTTTTTCAGGGCCGTTTCTACGACTATCCAGGAGATGATCAGGCGAGGAAGTCAGAGTTCTTCAAACTGAAAGGCGATATCTGCGACCCGGCCGGTTGCCTCTCCGAGTTGTGCATACAATTGGCCATCATCATGATTGGAAAGCAAGTGTTCAACAATTTCGTCGAATTGGGATACCCGTGAGTATACATACTTCTATTTAGTATATGCTGCCGAAATTTATCAGTTTTTGATATATTTAAATTTTCTTCTTTATAAAAAATAATGACTGCCTCGGTGGTGCAGTTGTAATTGCGCATGCGTTACGATTGCTGTGCTGAGGTCTCGGGTTCGATCCCCGGGTCGGGTAAAGTGATGTTGGGTTTTTCTATCCAGTAATTCCCAGTATTAGCCCGGAGTCTGGAATTGTTCCCGGTATGGCGATAGGCTCACCCCCTATCACATCATGGGACCGAAATTTGGCGAAAAGTGGGTGTACTAGTTACACCTCTGCCCACCCCTTTGGGGATTACAGGTGTGAGTGTATATGTATGTAAAAAATAATAATAATCCCTGTATTAAACATTGTCCTACTGCTGGGCGTGGGCCTCCTGTACTATTGAGAGGGGTTACTTTATTACTGCATAGAGGAACTGTCCTGTAGCTGGCTGTGAAACGAGAGGCCGTGGGTTCAATTCCCAAATGTTTGTGTGACACAGATAATTGTGTCCGGGGTCTGGGAGTTGTGAGAGGGTGCGTCTCTCGTATTCCCTAACACCCAAGACACAAGACTCGTATCTTAGTGTGGGGTCGGGGCTATGTGTGTGACTGTTGGGTGTTATTATTATTATTATTTTAGTAACGACCGGCAGCGATTGTTTTCTCAGTTTAACGAAATTCAATTTTCTAGAAAACTCCACAACTGGTGGCGTCGTCGATCTCACAGGGCTGTCACGAGGGACCCCAGCAAACCCCACATGGCCTGGGAGCAGGACTACCATCTACAAGACCCTGGACGGCTGGCACTCTTCGACGAGTACTTGGAGATGAGTGAGTTGATATCTTGACAGCTTCCATGTAGCATTCTAGTAGCCGGCTTACGAGAGGCCGTTGATTCGATTCCCGCACCGAGAAAAATAAACGTATGACAGCAATATTTGTTTTGGGTCTGGCTGTTGAGCGTAGTCCCTCATAGTTGACACCCATGATACAGGTTTGACCTTGTGTGGACTGTATGTGACCGTTGGGTGTATTTATTGACACCATCGATGGCGTCGCGGGGAGTAGCCGGCTACGAAACGAGAGGTCGCGGGTTCGCTTCCTGTACAACTGTTTCAGTGGTCCACAAATATTTTCGCATCTGGGTTTTGAGCGTAGTCCCTCGTGTGAACGTTGGGTTTATTTATTGAGGCCTCGACAGAATATCTGCCCCAGGTAGTGTATTACTTCCTGACAAATGCTGAGCCTATGGCCTTATTGGTCATACTTTGGATAAGGTGTTCCAATTCGATGAGTAGTATATACTGTTAGTGTTTTTAAATGTTTTCTGTTTTTTCTGTACTTCACCTCCTGCCTAAACCTCACTAAATTGATGCCAAATATTGAAAAATTCATATCAAAGCACCAGGTTCATCCCACCCACTAGAAAGCGTTTATTTTTACTTATTGATATTATAATATACAGGAGGTCCTTAATTTTATTTTGGTATGTTTTAATTTCGGTTTCTTCTACAACTCACTACATTTAGACATCAATCAAAACACATTGGAAGTTGATGAATTTTCAAAAATGCAATTTTATCTTAGTAGAGGGTTTACCCAACCCCGAAAAAAATGGCAAGGGGTCTATGAGACAAAAAGTTTGGGGACCTCTGTTCTAAAGTGATGATAAAGTTTTTTTTCTTTCTCTCTTTATTATTCACAGTCCTACAATACGGCTTTGTGACACTGTTCGTGGCAGCGTTCCCTTTGGCGCCATTATTCGCTTTACTGAACAACATAGCCGAGATTCGAATCGACGCTTACAAGATGGTGACGCAAGCTAGAAGGCCCCTTGCGGAACGAGTCGAAGATATTGGGGCTTGGTAAGTGGAATCCTCCTGGTGGGCTCCTTTTTATCCCGAAAAATGCAAGGATCCTATGGGATTGGAAAATATTGAAAGATGTAATAGCTTAAGATGCCTCCATGGTTTGTTTACCTTTTCTTCCAAATAACTACCACCCGGCTGGAGCCGAGGGCAACGATACAAAAGTGAAAAGATATGTGCTACGAATGCATTTTATATCCTCGAGCTTTCTTTCTCCACTTAACCCGTTAAATTCGGGTCATTGTATTGTACTGCCAGCTAAAAGTATTAGCCTAACTCTAAACCGAAGCCCAGGATCCTTCTAGTGTCTCCACAGGCTTCGAAGCAACCTCGGAGCTCTGCTGTGTCCTGGCATTGCAGAGTCTATGGGCGGCGGTGACTACTTACCATCAGGTGGCCCGTCTACTCATCTGTCTATCCAGTCACTAAAAAAAATCTCTAAGAAGACCCAACTTATTATACCCTTTATTACAGGTTCGGCATCCTCCGTGGAATTACCTACGCAGCTGTAGTGTCTAATGTAAGTAATAATTCTATACAACAAAAAATTCAAGCCCCAGTCAACTTTGAAAATACCCGACAAGTTTTTTTTTAGTTCCTCGATAGGCAGACGAGCAGACGGGCCACCTGATGGTAAGTAGTCACCGCCGCCCATAGACTTCTGCAATGCCAGGGCACAGCAAAGCCGCTGCCTACATGCCTACAGTGCGAGTTGAACTCGCGTGGATAGGGTTCCGTACAATTAATATTATCTGCGAGGCACGGTGGAGGCTGTCGCACTTGACAGCAATATTTGTTCTCTTTCATTTGATTTCCCGGCTCTCACTGCTCAAGGCTTGCACTAGCTATCTGGAATATAATTGGAAAAGTGATCCAATGAACACAATAATTTATTTATTTTGATTACAATAGGCTAGTTGATCGTTTTTGGTAAACCGTTTTATTTTAATCTTCATGGTCCATATTAATAAAATATTATCATTAATAAAAATAAAGCATAAGTTTTCAAGATTTAATTTGTATTTTTATAAACCAACTTTATTTTTCCCACCAACACGCTACCAACTGTCATGGCCTCTCGTGTGACGTGACCATCCGCAAAACTAATAGACGTTTGGCTCAGCGTTTTCATGTTTCGAGCGGTGACGTCATGCATGACTGATGAGTGTTTCATATCATGTGACAAAATGCTTTATTTTTACATATTTGTTTCTTGAAAATATTAAATAATCACATATAAATTGGTTTAATTTTCTATATTGTTAGAATTTTGTTTTTTGTAATAGATTTTAGTCTATCAGGTTTTTACTTACTGTCAACTACCCTATTCCCGTTTCGCATATTTTCTTTCACTATTATCGTTGGCAGGCGTTCGTGATCGCGTACACGAGTGACTTTATTCCGCGTATGGTGTACAAGTACGTTTATTCTCCTGACTACACTCTAGCGGGGTATATCGACCATTCTCTGTCATGTAAGTATTGTCTCTTTTGGGTTTTCTTTAACTTTCCCTATAAATAAAATTTCGATAAGGGTTGTTAAATAATATAAACAAATAGAATCTAAAAAAGCAGAGGCGTGTTTATAATTGTGTTTAAAAATATTAGTTTTTATTTACGTGTGTGCGATACTAAAATAAATTGTATGATTCTAAAAACCTGAGCCTGAGTGAGTTAAAATAAAAAAAATATTAAAAACGTAGCATCGTGGAGGGCGCCCGTAATTACGGGTTTTTGTATTGGCGCTCAATTTCATATAGTCTTCAGAGCAAAGGAAAATGCCCATTCTTGGTACCTACTGCTTTTGCTCGCGCCTCAAGATAAAACTAATATTTAAATTAATTTCTTTTTATTTTTGAAGTCGTCTGGTAAACATAATGTCTGTGTTGTATAGGGGATTTCTTTTAAAACTTAATCAGACATCTTATTGATTAAAAATGACTACCAGTTATCATTGACGTGATACTTTATTATGTTTTTCTTTTCGTCCAAAGGACAGGCTATAGTCAATCGACCATGCTGCCTAGTCTTACGTTTAAATCTTTATAAACCTACAGTTTACACAAAAAATATTATTATTACACAAAAAACATGGAAACCCGCGTTCCAATTCCAAAAATGTACACATTAGATAGTATTTGGATACTTTATAGACTATTTAAAACAACTTTGGAATTGACGCAGACTTGTACCGTGGTCCATATATTCCTGGTCATTCTCCTTTAGCTTTATCTCACATTTCTAGTATTCAACACATCCGACTACCGCGAAGAGTGGGGGGCGGATGAGAACGAGGTAGACCCCCCGACGTGCGCGTACCGCGGGTACCGCAACCCCCCCGACCACGCGGACCCGTACGGCCTCTCGCCACACTACTGGCATGTGTTCGCCGCGAGACTCGCTTTTGTTGTTGTTTTTGAGGCAAGTGTTAACATAATTGCTGCCTCTCTGGCGCAGCGGGTTCGATCCCGCATCGAGAAAAAGGTTTGTTTCATCCACAAATATTTAAGACTGCCTCGGTGGCGCAGTTGTAATTGCGTATGCGTTACGACTGCTGTGCTGAGGTCTCGGGTTCAATCCCCGGGTCGGGTAAAGTGATATTGGGTTTTTCTATCAAGAAATTTTCAGTATTATCCCGGAGTCTGGAACCTGTGCAAGGTATGGCGATAGGCTCGCCCCCTATCACATTATGGGACAGAAATTCGGTGAAAAGTGGGTGTACGGGTTACACCTCTGCCTACACCTTCGGGGATTACAGGCGTGAGTATATATGTATGAATGTAAAAATATTTTATATTGGAAGAAAAACGATATAAATTATAAGGAAATGGGAAAATTGGCGGGGTCTAGAGTTGGGGTACGATGTTTGGCCGTGTTGCGGCCTTCTGAGTACTTTGACACCAGACCCTCGACCGCTACTTCACCTTCTTGCCCATGGCGTAGTGTGAATAAGTAGGAGGATTTTCTGTCACTACTCGATACTCTATCTGGACGGCACTTTGCTTACCATCAGGTGCAGTGTTGTCACTTTGCCGTGCCAGGATAAAAAAGGAATAATAAAATGTTAAAAAAATGAAAATAATTTTTGAATTCCTGAACCACACATTATTTAGATTTAGTAAATTTTTTACTCTACCTCCAGTTCGGAATGCAGTTTCACTAGAGAACGGGCAAGATACTCTAGCTTTGCTTTTATCAAAGACTAGTTATTTGCACTACACTGAATTTTCTCCTTCTCAATGTAGGTAAACATTGCATACAAAAGTACCCAACGTGCCCAAAGAAGTTTTCATTTGACAGCCTCTGTGGCGCAGTTGGCGAGTAGCCGGCTGTGAAACGAGAGGCCGTGGGTTCGATTCCCACACCGGGACAAATGTTTGTGTGACAGACTAATATTTGTGTCTGGGGTCTGGGTGTTGTGAGACCGTGCGTCTCTCTAGGTCCCTGATACCCACAACACAAGACTCGTATTTGAGTGTGAGGTCGGGGCTATGTGTGTGACTTTTGGGTGTTATTTATTATTATTATTTAAAAAAATACATAAAATAAAATATAAATGGACTAGATCAGCTCAATGTATGTTACTCACCAGCACGTGGTGTTCGGCCTGACCGGTCTGATGCAACTGTTCATCCCGGACGTCCCCACCGAGCTCCGAACCCAGATCCAGAGGGAGATGCTCCTCGCCAAAGAAGCCAAGTACCAGCACGGGAGGCGCCGCCTCTCCACCGAGTACAGACAACTCATCACCCAGAAAAGTGAAAACAATGGAGGTGAGGGTACTCGTTGTAACATTTGACAGCCTCCGTGGCACAGCGGCTGTGAAACGAGAGGCCGTGGGTTGGAATCCTGTACCGAGACAGGACGTGTGACAGATATATTTGTTTCGGGTCTGGGTGTTGTGGGACCGTAGTCTCTCGTAGTTCTTGATACTGAAGATACAGGTATACCTAGTGTGGGGTCAGAACTATGTGTGTGACTGCTGGGTGTATTCATAATAATAAAATAATACTAGTTATGCCTATTATTGCTAGTATTTCACGCATTCCTGACCCCAGGTCTAATCATGGGTATCATTTATCAGGTCACAACATCTGCTAATATTAGTGGATCATGCAAACATTTGTCTCGTTCCGGGGATCGAAGCCGCGGTCTTTTGCTTCACAGCCGGCTGCTCGCCCGCTATTCCACTAGTACAACTGCACTGTTTGACATAGCAAGTGATTATACTGCACATACAAAAAAAAATGTTTACTGTCACGAATAATACGACAGCAACATGTTACAGTCGTGCTCATAAAAAATTAAATAAACTAAATTTAGAATGCAAGATAAGATGACGTCATCTCATTCAATCGCCATTACGGCGCAGTCGTGCGAGAGAGACAGTGAGATGTTCCCACCACCCATCCACTTTTACTCATACCAATATTTATAATATCTAAAGTATGTATGTACGACCATACAATATAGAATCAAAGTTCCGGTTTATTCCTACCGATCCTTTACTTTGTGGTAGGTCTTTCTTATAACCTGCAGGTAGGTAAAGATTAACATACCCGTGTGCACAATATCAATAGCTTGTACTATAGATTAACGCTATCTACCGGCATAAATTTTTATTTTATAAGCGCCATCTGTTATCGAGTAGCGTGTTGTCCACAGAACGGTCCGGCGCGTGGATGCGGCGAACGTCGCGTGCGTCGGATGGACTGGACGCACATGTGGCAGTCACTCAGCGACCGGCGTCACCACCCATCGCACATTGAATATAATAATTTACCAATTAACAACTACTTTTACAGGGCAGCCCTAATACAGTAGTGTTGATCAACGTAAGCTACTTAAACTACTTATATTATACTTAAATCTATGTTATTTATTTTTAAAACTACTATAACAAATTGTATATAGTAAATCTTAGTGAAACTACTCAGAGTACACGAAAATATGTCTTTTTTTTACCTAAATAGGCTTGCGTTTGACCACTATCTCGCCTGATGGTAAGTGATGATGTGGAGCACGCTTGCCTAGAAGATACCTTTTCACTCTTGAGTTAAAGATACCCAGATTATAATTTTCGGGAAATATAGACTCCAAAGAGTTCCACTCTCTAGCGGTGCGCATGATAAATGTACTAGGAAAACGCTTCGTGCGCTCTGGTGGAATATCAACCATGTATCGATGACGCTTCGCCGAGTCTCTTGTCGTCCGATGATAGAAAGGGGTTGGGGGAATTAAATTGTGTAATTCCAAGGCTCACTCGCCGAAATGTATCCGGTAGAAAACCGATAAACTGGCAACTTTACGTCGATGTTCAAGGCTTTGCAGCCTTGCCTCGACTTCGTTGCCTATGAGCCTCTTGGCGCGTCTCTCGATGGCCTCCAACGCCTCAAGCTGGTACTTGGCCGATCCATCCCAAAGATGGGAGATGTCAATTTTTTCGGCAACTTCGTTAAGTGTGCGCAAGCCGCGTGTAATAGGGGCCTTGTTAAGTAAGTTGTTCCTACCACACGGCACAACCAGCAGCTGTGGCTTCCAAGCTAATAATAACGGTCCGAGCGTGGAATGGGCTCCTAGAACACGTAGTCTCGGCCCAAAATATAAATCAGTTCAAGAATCCTCTTGATAATTACCTCAAATGTAAAACCACATCTACTTAGGACTTTAATAACTGTAGTGTAATACTGGATACAGGCATTAACAGTTGCATGACAACTGCCTGTCTGATTAATAAATAAATAAATAAATAAATTTATCAATGGTTAGACTTAGGCAATGATGCCCTCAATTACGCCAAAGGGAAGTAGCAAATTTAGTTGCAATTAATTTATTTTATGGAGTTCTATCGTATGTACGATTGCCAGGGTATATTTATTTCTTCAAGGAAAAAATGGTCGTATATTACTCCATTTTTAATTCACGGCAATATGCTCGTAAAAGTCATGGCGTCTATTTCTGACGTCATTTCCGAGGTCTTTTGTACCATCAATCTATAATGCTAATTATATCATAAAGTGCACTAGCCACTTGAAATTTTCAAATGTGAGTAAATAAATCTGAATTCAACAAAATATATGAAAAAATACAGTGATATAATCCTAGTACAGGACGCTTAGATATTTTTTCACTGTATATCAACAAGAAACTTGACATATCTTTGCCATCTATATTTTTGTTATCTGTATTTTGACTTTTATGTACAGCAAGTCGTTATTCTATACTCTCATATTTATGATTATCAATAATGAATTAAGTTCAATTCTCCTATTTATTGTTATCAATAGATGATGTACATAGGTTAGTGCTTAAATTGACTCGCCTGAATAATGTTGTGTCTAAATAGATTGATGTACGAAAACGCAAATGTAAAATTGACGAAAAATGTTTTGTGGTATTCTTTATACAAAAATAAAAGCATTCATATATAAACTTTATTCAAATTATAAAAGACAACAGTTAAATGAAGTGAAATACAGAAAATTCAGTCAATTTATTTGTTATTGTTAGAATTAAACAGAAAACTACATTTTTGGAAGTCTTATTATCATTGTCTATTTAATATAAAAACATATGGGTCCAATAGTATACGTAAAGTCGATACAGGTGTTGCAGAGAGATGGTATATAGCAATACTACGTAAAGGACGGGTGATTGTTAGCTTATCTTAAAGGTTGGAAAAATCGTAAACGTATTTGTGTAATTGGAAATCAAAATTTCGTAATCATTCATTTTATGCTCCTTGCAGAATCTCAGTGTGATTATAGGTTTACAATTCATCAGTTATTTTAAATTTTAAAGTCACGTTACAAAAATGTCTAAAACGTTTAATTTTAATGTTTTAAGATCAGCAAGTTTGCAGATCTTTCCCTAGTACCACATTTCTGCTACAGCCTGTATATAAGATATTAGTTAAGGTCTTGGTTATTTTCAACCTTGTCTGTTTGTCTGTCTGTCCCTCTCACAAGTGTGTCGTATATCCCAAACAATTTAACCAGTTTCGATGTTTTTGAAGTGATAACTTCTTATGGGAGGGTAAACCGCTTTGTAACGTAACGCGTTCATACATCGCCACTCTGTCTGGCTTCTTTATTAATTTCTATTTCTGTCGTTCATAATCTCTGTGCTATATTTTTTTGAAGTGAAACTTATGTTGAATCGAGTGGGATCGAGTTGGATCGAGTGGGTAAAATATATTTATAATCAATAAAAGATTTTATTAATAAATAACCTTTCCTCACATTATCATATTAATATACATAAAGTTTAAGTAATAACCTAAGCTTTTCACAAGTTAAACAATTTCAATATTAAATAGTTCAACTTAGATTAGATTAAGTTATCACTTCTGTCGAGCGTCCCGAGACGCACACTTTTTTTTATAAGCGGTATATATTTTAGGTTTTAAAAAAATATTTCAGTCATTGGTTAATAAGTCTTTCTCATTTATTTCAGCGTATTTAGAGTTTAGGTTATTTGCGATTAGAAGAAATCATTTATATTTTCTCATTTTATTTATAATTAATTTGTGAACTAGGATATTTTTTAGAAAAAAATGCTTATTTATTAATATTTATTCCAGTGATATTAGGAATATGTTTCAATGCATTTACGAATTGCTGTGACAGTGTCTTAGAAAAACTGGTGAAGTAAAAAATGTAATCCCAAGTTATGGTTGAGTTATGCTTGAATTAGTCAGATATTACGATAGACTTGCTACCTGTCACACCATGGAAATAATCTCTGTGAAACAAGGATGTTGTATATACGTATCTACAACATCAAGGTTCTGAGAACTCACACTATCACGTAGCTATGATTTCCAGACCTTTATTCAGCCTTTGTGTTATGGTGAATAGCTGTAAAATGCGAGGCCATAAGTTTGAATTCTGTACTGGGCCAATTTGTTCTGAATATTTGTATCAGATCTGTTTGTTGTAGGACAGAGACTATAAGTTCCCGATACCTAAACATATCATATAAATATCTTACTATGAGGTCGGGGCTATTTGTGTGAATGTTCCTTGTTATTTATTTATATAGCAATGTAAGTAGGGTAATAAGCAACAAGTAATTGTTTGCATTTATTTATTCTCTCGTGTATCCCAAGGACACCGGTGTCCGGAAAAAAGGCACTAAACTTACTGCTAAAACGGGTGGATCTCAATATTACAGAGTTAAATTAAGAATAAAAATGTTTTTTAACGCATGTCAATAGAGGCAATTATTCTATGTTTTTAACTGGACACTGATGACCATAAGATACACGACTGGTTATAGTATATAACTAATGTACATACTCTGTTATTTATTTTTTTGTGTAAAAATGTATAAGATTGCCTGGGCAAAATTATTTAGGGACCGTTCAAGTATTACGGAGGCACTAAAGGGGGAGTGTCATTGCTTTTTATGTGCCGCCATAAAGAAATCTGTAAATGCGATTATTACTGTAAAACTTTACTAAGTGTTTATAGACCATTATGAACTGTGAGTGCCGATTATAATTACAAATATATGCACAAAGATCTTTTTGTGGCATTTTCTAGTTAAGCCTAGCTCTCTTTTATAAGATGTGTAACATTATAAAGATCATTGTATGTTCACTTTTTCGTCACGCATAAAGTCAGAATAATGGTTTAATGGAATTTAAGGTACTCTGGCAAAGTTAGCATGTGTACAACGCCATCTATGTTTGGGTAGTTGTAAGCTGTTGTGAAACGTTGAATTTAGGGAAATGTGTGTGTCCAATCTATATGTGATACTAGTTTATTTCTGTATATTCTGGTGAATCTCTGTAAACTTATTACATTTCCACGTTGGTTTTTTAACCTTTCTGACATGTTTTGACTTGTAAAAAATATAGGCCAAACAACCACAACTTTCTAGTTGAATTCATATACAAAATATTAAACCTGTTTTTCTTAAAATCCATCGTGGATATGGTTTATAAATAAGATATTCTGATGTTGTAATACTCATTGTACTGTAATAAATATTTATTTGTTTCATTGTTAATTTAATTTTTTTTATATATATTCACTGCTATTCACCACTAGATGGCGCTTTATGCAATGATTTAAATTCGACAAGTAAACCCGCCACGCCACTTCCTCCACAAACCGAGTGCTACGTAATGTGAACACTCCATTATGAAATAGTCATGTAATATTTTTACTTTAACAATAGCGTACCCGAAGTACGCTTTGATAGTATTGGGTTCGACTCTAATGTCGGGTAAAAAGTTAAAGTGTAAGCATTTCGTTTTAACAAACATACATGGCGGGATTGTATTGGTGCCGATAAAGGGGTAAGATTGCTTGAAAAACCATTTGATATATCACATCTTCCCTGTACCTACCCTTTCAGGGATACAGCAATATAATGTCACTTTACATAGATGATAGAACTAGATAAAAATATATCTCGCATAACCCATTATTAATTCCTACAAACTGCCAAAAGATGGCGGTATCAAAAACAATTAGAAACAGCAGTCTCATCTAAGTCACCAAACATCTAGCAAGCTAATAGCCGATTGAGAAACTGGACGCGTGGGTTCGATTCCCAGACAGAGACAGATGTTTGCAACGAGTCTGGGTGTTGGCGGACCGTAGTCCCTCGTAGCTCTTGTTACCCTCGATACGGTTTTGGCCTAGTGTGCGGTCAAGACTATGTGAGTGACTGTTGGGTGTATTTACTACTAAAATATGGCCCATGTTTCTTCAGTGCTGATTAATTTTAGAAATAAACACTCATAAATGCATGAGAATAAGCAGAGGTGGGTCGTTGACGGCTTTTGCGTTAACGAAATGAAACCGTTTCCTATAAACGGTCAACGTGCACAGATCTATAACTACGTTAATGTCCCGTTTCATTAGCGTCTGTCGTTGATTCAACGACGTTGAATAAAATAGGTTTATAAATTCAACTGGTTTATCTGTGCGCCCGTTTTGCTCGCGTCTGTCGTTGATTCAACGACGTTGAATAAAATAGGTTTATAAATTCAACTGCCCAGTGAACACATGACCTTGATATGATATAACAGATAAGTCATAGTTAGATAATGTCACGTTTATGTAATTTTCACGTATAAGTAACATTTGGTATTATTTATGACATAATTCTGACATCATAATGATATAATATTAATATCCTTTTTCTACGTACATTTGACGTAGCAATGATGTTAATTTTCTCACGCAAAACTAATGTTTTAAGACATAATTATTCTAAACTTAATATGTTTTTAGGTAACGTCAGTGAAACATTATTTCGGAATTACGACCTAAGTTACTAACTGCCCGATAATAATTATACCTAAATGTTTCAATTATTATTCCACATTTATTCGTGCATTATTAAACTTTATCTCTGATCATCTGCTGAATCCTCCGCTTAGACAAATTATTTAGCATAAGGTTGGGCATGCTGATATTTTTAATTAACCCCGAAAAAAAATTAAAACCTTAATTTAAAAATATATTTTGTTTTTAACAGTTTGTTTGTTGCAGAACTTTTTTAAAAGAAGCTACTAAGCCGTTCGATAAACGTGATCTTTATTTAAATTACAAGAATTAAATCTTAAAGTGAAGTCATATTTTCATTAATAATGAAAATATTATGATGTAATGACTTGGATTTATTAATAAAAGTAATAATATGCACGGGAAAAAATTTACATAAGACGTTATAAATGAATTTATAGCATTAAAGAAATAGTTTAATACTTACTTTAATAAAATAATGTTAATTTTAAAACAATTTTAATTCTGGGCTTAGGCTTTACTGCAAATAATTCCATGTTAATATACTACGATTGATGAGGCTGTATGAATTGAACCCTTTGCCTTCAAATTTGGCGCGCACGCCGCTCAATGATGGCGCCATTTTCACTGAACATAGACGAGCGAGTGTCTTGGTTAATAATTACAAATGATTTTTTACATCGCATAATAAGTTTTTAGCATAACGACAAATTTTATTTTATTATTGGCTATTTGTAATATCACCTGGGAATAAGTATATCCTTATTATTTTTAATTTAAAATTGTGACTATTAATAATAATATATTCAGACGTGTCTGTTTTAGATAATGAGAAATTTATAGTATAATCATTTTCAGATCAAACTTATACTGCAAATCGGTGAGTCTAACGGAAAAGAGTATATGGACAGAATATTTAAGAAAATATTTTCACCGTTTGCCAAATGAGAGAACGGGATGGGAGAATCTCAAAATATCCTGTTAAAGATTTGACTCTGATAAATATAAATCAAGGTACAGACACTGTTCCATTTTTTTAATTTTTTTTATTAAAATTAAAATGAAGCTAACAATTTTTCCATTCCAGAAACTATATTGACGAAATTTCCTTTTTGGGGTTCTGCCGAATTTAAAAAAAATCGCTGGTAACCAACTTGGCTTTCAACTTACGACTTTGTAACCGACGCGCAGTGGAACAACTTGGTCGACAAAAAAAGCTAAACTGTAGCAAACAACAGCCAAAGTGAGGAGTCAATAATTTTATTCTAATATATTATTTGGTTGGTTATTATCCAAAAATTGTAACAGATTTCTTATGTAATGTATAAATACTTGTGAAATAAAAAATAAGAAATAATTTGTTGTTTTAATTAGTTAAAAATCAATAATTTAATAAAAATAAAAAGCGACATCAATGTAATTTCTAAATAAATGAAGCGTCATTATTCCGTCAGTAGTACGTAAAACTGAGTATATGAGGATGTCAGGTTGACATCATCATTATGTCACGTGACTTACGTCACTATCTGACGTCACTAAGTGCGAAATAATGAGTCATTTATGAGTCAGTCCTTAGTCTTATTTTATGTAAAGTATGATATTAAACGACATCATACTGATGTCATATTTACATAAACGTGTTCACTGGGTGGTTTATCTGTGCGCCCGTTTTGCTCGCGTCTGTCGTTGATTCAACGACGTTGAATAAAATAGGTTTATAAATTCAACTGGTTTATCTGTGCGCCCGTTTTGCTCGCGTCTGTCGTTGATTCAACGACGTTGAATAAAATAGGTTTATAAATTCAACTGGTTTATCTGTGCGCCCGTTTTGCTCGCGTCTGTCGTTGATTCAACGACGTTGAATAAAATAGGTTTATAAATTCAACTGGTTTATCTGTGCGCCCGTTTTGCTCGCGTCTGTCGTTGATTCAACGACGTTGAATAAAATAGGTTTATAAATTCAACTGGTTTATCTGTGCGCCCATTTTGTTCGCGTCGGTCGTTGATTCAACGACGTTGAATGAAACAGGTTGATAAATTCAACTAGTTTTGCGGTAAAGAGAAAACGGTTGACTCGTTAACAGTAGAAAAACGGTTCGTTTATTCCACGCCCACTCCTAATTTCTACTAAAATCCACGCAATAGTTTTTTTTAGTGGTTTTTTCCGAAAAACATAAAAACTTTAAACCTCTCTCCTGTAACTTTTTAAAAATGTCGCTTAAATCAAAGAAGCCGCCGCCACGTAAGTTATTGATTTAAATATATCGTGTCAGCTCCCCATTGCGCAATTTTACTATCGCTGCACATTTGCTAGGCTCCGTGATAAGCCCGCGGTTTTCTCCAAAATACATTTCACTACAAATTGTTAATATCATAAAGGGGTCAAGAAGCCAGTCTATCATGTTTTTTGGGAACAGATACGTTTTTTTTGTATTGATGTAGCAATCTATAATGTCCAAAGGAATTTTATCCTATCTCTTATTAATAATAATATAATAATAATAACATCCAACAGTCACACATAGCCTCGACCCCACACTAAGATACAAATCTTGTGTTGTGGGTATCAGGGACTACGAGAGACTTTCGGTCTCACAACACCCAGACCCCGGTCACAAATATTAATCTGTCACACAAACATTTGTCCCGGTGTGGGAATCCAACCCACGGCCTCTCGTTTCACAGCCGGCTACTCGCTAACTGCGCCACGGAGACTGTCAAAAATTAAATTGAATAAATGCGGTAATACCATAATATGGTAACTATGTCTAGCACTTATAGGATAATTGCTATTTTCTTAAAACTCAGTGGGTTTATAGTTTATCTAGATTATTTCTCGGTTCGATCACGGGGAGGGTAAAGTGATATTCGGTTTTACTACGACGAAATACTCAATATCAGCCGGAGTTTAGTGCCCGGTATGGCGATAGGTACGCCCCCTATCACGTGGGTCTGTAATAAGCTCGGCGAAATGTGTACTGGTTATACCTCTGTTTACCCTTTAGGGATTACAGTACTGAATTATCGCAATAGAATTTACTATTACAATATTAAAATCTTTACTCATTCAACTCTGTTATCTGGTGATATAATAGCTTAACACTTAAAACTAAACATTAAGCATGCGTCGACTGGGTGGCCGCCAAAACGTTAGATAAATAAATCTAAACAAAAAACTGTCCAGAGATATGGATAGTGTCTGTATTTATTTAAACAAAAAAGTAATCATTTATTTAACATACCTACTACACATAAAATGTGTGAATATTAATGTCATATTCATTATCTGCTAGTGAGTGGATAATGCAGAGACAATACATTTTTTTTTTATCCTGGCACGGCAAATTGACCGCACTGTACCTGATGGTAAGCGCAGTGCCGTCCAAATAGAGTACTGAGTAGCGAGAGACGATCTATCCCCGCTACTCAACACACTCATGCCGGCCTGCTTCTTCACACTACGCCATGGGCAAGAAGGTGAAGAAGGGGTCGAGGGTCTAGTGTCAGGGTACTAAGAAGGCCGTAAAATGGCCATTGTACCCCAACTCCAGACCCCCGACAAAACCCGGATGTACACTGGCTGATCCCGGAACGCGACACACTTGCGTGTGCCACTGTGGCGGGTTTTTCGCCCTGTGTACGGTGGTCTCTATCCGGGCGGATATGAATATCCTACCACCAGCAGCATAAACGGAAAGAAAGATACTTATAAATGTACATTTCTTTTTTTTATCCTGGCGCGGCAAAGTGACCACACTACACCTGATGGTAAGCGTAGTGCAATCAAGTAGCGAGAAACAATCTATCCCTCGCTACTCAACACATGTCTGCTGTTTAGCTTCTTCACACTACGCCTCGGGACAAGGTGAAGAAACGGTCGAGGGTCCAGCGTCAGAGTACTAAGAAGGCCGCAACACGCCTAAACGTAGTCCAACTCTAGCCCCCGACAAAACTTTCTAAAGAACTATAACATTGTCCTACAAGGATTCTACTCACTCTCAACTCAAAATTCTTTATTATCACCAAACTTTACCTACAAAATGTTTACCAAAACCGAGCTTAATATACCTTATTTTCATACAAACTCTCTTCCCCTATTTTACCCCCCTTAGGGGTGGAATTTCCAAAAATCCTGAAATATGTATTTTTTATTTTTAACTAAAAGGCCAAATACTAATTTTCATTTAACTTCACAAATGACGGATTTTCATACAAACTATCATCCCCTATTTTACCCCTTTAGGGGTGGTATTTCCAAAAACCCTTCCTTAGTGGATGCCTACGTCATAAAAGGTACCAACTGTCAAAATTTCAAGTCTCTAACCCCAGCCGTTTAGGCTGTGCGTTGATCGATCAGTCAGTCAGTCAGTCAGCTTCTTCTTTTATATATACAGATTTAAATTCGAGCAGTAAAAGCTCTAAAACGCGCGTGAAACACGCTTATCAGACGCGTGTTATTTTGACAAAAGGGAAACGTGACGTGTATCATGGTATCAACGCGTTAATGTTTGTCGTTACAATACATGTTGTTCATCCATACCACCTGGAAACGATTCCGTCTAGCACGGTTCGTTTCCAGCCTTCATTTTTACCACGTACGTGCAAGCCTTGAAATGAACTCTCTGCAGCGGTGTTCCCTGAGCGCTATGACATGTCCTTCTTTCTACGGTAGGCAGCGGCTTTGCTGTGCCCTGGCATTGCAGAAGTCTATGGGCGGCGGTGACTACTTACCATCAGGTGGCCCGTCTGCTCGTCTGCCTATCGAGGCACTAAAAAAAAAAGAAAAGGTAGAGTAAAAATAGTGAATAGCACATGTATTTTCATTTGTTTGTAATGCCTACGATACTGAATTAAGCATTTAGTTAAACAAAGATCATTGTCCTCTTAACACATTGAATTAGGTTGAACTCTGTAGCCTAATCAGATGCTTCCTGCGAAGAATTCTTACAAGAATCGTGTTAATATGGATAATTTTGCCGTAATAACTGTCATGCAAATATAATACTAGCCCTGTATTAAACATTGTCCCACTGCTGGGCACGGGCCTCCTCTACTAATGAGAGGGGTTAGGCCTTAGTCCACCACGCTGGCCTAATGCGGATTGGTAGACTTCACATGCCTTCGAAATTCTTATTAGAAAATCTCAGGTATGCAGGTTTCCTCACGATGTTTTCCTTCACCGTTAAAGCAAGCAATAATTAACAATTAATACACACATAACTTTAGAAAAGTCAGAGGTCTATGCCATTTGGGTTTCGAACATACGACTTTCGTCTTGACAGTCCGTACCCCAACCAACTAGGCTATCGCTGCTTTTTTTTTCATGCAAATAGCCCTCCTAAATAAGATATGATTATCTTGAATCGTGGGTATCAAGAACTACGACAGATTTTCAGTATCACAACACCTAATTCAACCACTAATCGTAACGCCACTCATTAGTATAGAAGGCCTAGTTCTAACAGTGGGACAGTGTATACAGGGGTATTTTTTACTTCAAAGTATGCTGCAGTTTGGACCTATGAAGAAGATAGATAAAAGGCGATTTACAAAGTGTATATATCGTGCGAATGACTGGAAAGAGATCTGATGACAATTTATGCCGATCATATAACCTCCGAAAAGGACAAATAATGAGTACCTTTAACCATCGAAAATGAACGACATGCATCCAACTGTCCCGCACATAGTCCTGACCCCACACTAAGTTAAGATTGTATCATGGGTATCAAACTACTAGGGGAAAAAACATTTGTCTCTGTGCGGGAATCGGACCCACGGCCTCTCGTTTTACAACGCCCGCTGCGCCACGGAGGCTGTCAAATTATCTTGTAAAGCAAGAATTATCTCGTTTTATTATTACAAGCGTTCGAAGGAGATAACGATTTATCGAATACTGTTATCATAGCCGGCACTGAACCGTAGTTGAACTGCCGATCTGGGCGAGCGCAATCCTATATACGCATTTGTAATTTCAATATTCGCGATGTTCCATTAATGTAATTAGTTTCAGTTCGCTTAATATAGTATATGCTGTCTCATTGTTGGGTAAAATAAATTTAATTATAACATCTGTACTAATAGAAAGAAAGAAAGAAAGAAAGAAAGAAAGAAAGAAAGAAAGAAAGAAAGAAAGAAAGAAAGAAAGAAAGAAAGACAGAAAGAAAGAAAGAAAGAAAAACGATTTATTTGCACAAACTACAACGCGCACATACCACATTAACAAAAACTATTATTACACTTAAAACTAAACGGTTTGGCACTTGCACGTCGCAGCTGTGACAGGTAGGTGACCACTCAGCGTACTGCTGTGCTGCGGCACGTACATAGTACCTACCACAACACAGCACTGGTTTTCAGTGGTCACCTTAAGTGACGTACGGACGCCAGCCAGTTGATATAATAATAATAATAATAATAATAAAACACATATATACCATAGTTAAATTCTATATTAAATAATATACAAAATAACACTTTATTAAAATAAACACATACGTAGGTATATATATTATACTGTATTTATATACTTACATATATTGGTACATATTATACTTATTAAACTTTTAAATAGTATTAAATAATACTAGCGGGCCCGGCAGACGTCGTCCTGTCCGTAAAAGCAGCGCCACACCGACTGCAGCGCCATCTGCCGGGCTAATTTGTGAATCTAAACCATCCAGGGCGCACCCAAACGCATACAAAAAAAATCATTCAAATCGGTCCAGCCGTTTAGGAGTACACACGTACAGTAGAATTATATATATATATATATATATACACAGTCAGGTCATAAATTCTGTCACATGTTTAATATAAAATAATTGAAACAAGTTTATTCATTATGTAACCATTTATATACCAAAATGAACTTAACAAAACATAGATTCTTATGACACTAAAGTTTATTCAAAATGACCTCCGTGATTTTGAATACAGGCCTTCAATCTGCGCGGCCAGTTGTCTATCGCAGCACGAACGAGGTCCATGTCAATATCGGCGGCTGCCTTAATCAAGGATGTCTTGAGTGACTCCAAATTGGGATGAGGCTTTGAGCACGCCTTTTCCTCCAAGTGTTGCCATATCTTGTAATCTAACGGATTCAAATCTGGACTGGAGGAGGGCCAGTCTTCGTGCCGGATGAAGTCGATTTCACGCGCCGCCAGCCAGTCTTGTGTGCTCTTCGCTCTATGAGCTGGCGCCGAATCTTGTTGGAATACCCAGTGCCTGTTATTGAACATGGTATGAGAAACAGGTTCCACAAGGTTCGTCAGGACTGTATTTTGATACACAACTGCATTCGTTTTTACACCTTTCTCACAAAAATGTACCTCTGTTAAGCCCCAATAAGAAACTCCCAACCATACCATGAGCGAGGATGGAAAATGACCTCGTTGGACACGCGGAATACGGTTGCTCGCTTCTTCACTACTGTGTGCGTACACCTTATCATTATGTTTGTTGTAGCTCTCTTCTACGGTAAAAATTTTTTCATCTGAAAAAAGAATTTCCCGATATTTTTTTCCCGCGTACCGCTTCAACAAAGCGCGGCATCTCTTCAGTCTCAGGTCCATTAGACGAGCATTCAAACGATGTCCTGTTTTTCTTCGATATGCCCGAAGCCCTAAGTCTTCATTTAACACCCTTTTCACCGAGGTTCTGCTTAACCCCATCTGAAGGGACAACAGTTTCTGCTTACGTTTGGGATTTCTTTGAATTCGCGCCTTCACAGCTTTTATCACTGCAGGAGTCCTAACAGACCGAGGGCGACCACTTCTTGACCTGTCATCTACACTAGAGTCTTCATTGTATCGTTTGATGGTACGATAAACGAATCTTTTGGTTATATTCAAATTTTTCAGTATGTCAAAAATTTGAATTGGCGCGTAACCGCAACGATGCAACGCAATTACTGCAACACGGTCTTCTTTAAGCGTCCACTCCATATTTAAAAATGAGTAAAATTCTAAAAAGTATACATTTTTATTTTCATGAACAATTTGAAATTCGAATTCAATAAACTTTTTTGTGGCCAGCATTCTAAAATAAAAGTTTTTACTGTGTGACAATACTTATGACCTGACTAGGTATATATAAAGCGGTAAAGTTTGTGAGTTTGGATGTTCGGGGGAATCTCAGGAACTAATGTTTCGAATTTAAAAATTCTTTAGTGTTGAATTGCCCATTTATCGATGAAGTCTAGAGGCTATATAACAACACGCTATGACCAATACGACCGCATCAATGAAAAATGTTGCAAACACGGGGAAAATTTATTCCTTGTGACAGCGTTTTAGAGGATCGGCTGCACATTGGCCTCTCTATGATTCAGGCACAACACGTGTGTGGTAGGACGATCGATATAGGTGCGACAGCGCAGGAGACAACTCCTTGGATTGTATACTTTTTCTCCCAAAAATATCGGCAACATTTAGTTATTATACTTTAAAGAACCTGACTGCTTTAGTCGCTTACTTGTAATTACGTATGCGGTACGACTTGTGCTGAGGTCTCGGGTCAGGTGGAGTGATATTGGGTTTTTCTATCACGAAATACTCTGTATCAGCCTGGAGTCAGAGATTATGCCCCTTTTTTTCTTATTGCAGGGAAAGCATTTTATTACTGCCCACTCTGGGGGGAAGCCGAATCAGAATAAAACGGTTATGCTGGACTGACCAGTCTTACGGCCCAGCATCTCCCTCGCCCGGATGATGGCTATCCGGCAGCCGCTGGGCCGAGTCCCTACCCCCTATATACACCCCACCCGAAACTACCAGCTAGAACCCCGCGGTGGCTTTCTTCGGCGCTTACGGAGCAATCTCGGGTATTCTGAGGTAGACTAGAATGACTGCCAGAGCCGCCCCTGCGCGGTGCCACGTGGGTGCCCATCTCCATTGCTTGTCTATGTCAGTTTAAAGTGGGAAATTGACAACGTCTGTTGCGGAACGAGCGAGCAGCCGCCTGTGAAACCGAGACAAATATTAGTGTGGCAGACAATTGTTTCGAGTCTGGGTGTTGAGACCGAAAGTCTCTCGTAGTTCCCGATATCTACACCATTTACGTCTTACTGTGGAGTCTATATTTATGACTGTTGGTATTAATTTACATCCATGTAGATTATTTTGTCAGGCAGCGGTGTAACCATTACACCCACTTTTCGCCGAATTTCGGTGAATTTCGGAACGTGGCAGGGGGCGAGCCAGAGCTGACTCCAAGCTAATACTGAGAATTTTTATATAGAAAAACCCAATATCACTTAACCCGACCCGGGAATCGAACCCGAGTCCTCAGCACAGCAGTTGTTGTATGTATGAATTATGTATAATCTAGTAAAAAAAATTGTTTGTATTTTTTTTTGATAGTACAATTATTTAGACCTATCCTTACTGAAATAGTCTAATAGGGTCCAACTCGGGGGTCGTACCCTGTCTCTGCTTACTCGTTTATAAATGCCAATGAGCCGGCCGTTTGTGACTAATTAATTATAAATAAATTGGAAAACTTCAACAAGAATAATATTATAAAACTGAGTAGTCATAATATAATTTACGATTAATAAAATATAATGTTTAACCATATTTTTTGACATTAAACCGTCTTGTAAAATCATTGCGTTGCGATAACCTATATAATGGCATTAATATGTAAAAAATGCTTGTGATAACAGCGTCCTTTTGACCCAAGAGCATTCAGTTGCTGTCAAACCGTTGGCGCGAACCGTCCACGGTACGGTGAAAGTGTAAAGTCGATTTATAATCTGTGATTATCGGGATACTAGCACATATCAATAAAATATAAAAAAAAAACAAAAGAGTTTTTAGTCAATTATAAGTATTGTTTTCTTCTTAAATACTGGCGCGTAAAATTATTTTTTTAAATGCGGCTGATTAATTTTACTACTGGTTAGAATTCATGGTAATAAAAATAGAATAATTATTTTTTAGAAGATAAATAAAAAAATGCTTGCGTGATTTTTATTTTTAAATTGTATTTGAAATATAAAAATGGAACATCAGAATTTAGAGAAAATGGCATCTACAGCTCCAATGCTGTCGAAAGACAATGAGGAAAAACTTGTTATTATTACGCCTAATAATGGTGGGGTAGGCAAAATTTTAATTAGAGAAGATACGATAATAGGAAATATCCAGGGCTGTGCAACATGTGGCCGAGGACAATTTACGTGTTCAGGTGTTAAAAACCAGTGGTCGGCGTTATGCTGGGGGAAATTATCAGAAAGGAAATATTACACATGTAAGCATTCTTTAATATTTTTTTATTAATTTACTTTTTATCTCATCCCATCCTCTCCCTTCCACACCAGAGCCACACGTACTGGCTTGCGGAGCCACAGCTTCATGGTGTCTACTACCCCGAACCAAGAGCAAAGCAAATTATATTTTTGCCGCATCAAACTGTGGAACAGTTTGCCACCGTATTCCCTACTTCTTACGATCCTGGGTCCTTTAGGCGTAGTGTGAAGAAGCTACACTGCAAGCCGGCATGGTTGTGTTGAGTAGCGAGGGATAGATCGCTACTTGATACTCTAACTGGACGGCACTGCGCTCACTTTCACGTGCCAGGATAAAAAAAGGAAACATAACACTAATATAAGCTAGTATTGAGTTGGCGATTACTAAATTATTGATAAAGTTAATATGAAAATAAAAATTTGTAATAATCTTGATATTTTGTATAGCGACACTAAGTATTTCAACCTACGATGAAGTGTCAACAAGTTATCTTAGCATTAAACCTAATGAGATAATGCAATAGTTCGTTCACTTTCATAAGTGACTACATGAAATGAATGAATGATATACAGATCAATAAGAATAATTCCAGACTTTCATATTCCAATTACTTAACTTAGATCAGATTTAAGGTATTTACTACTTTACCGATAACATACCAATCAAAATCCTATCGAATTTGTATTTTCTTTTTTTATAATGATGTCTCGGGTACATTCCCCGGGTCCGGTAAAGTGATATTGGGTTTTTCTATTTAGAAATACTCAGTATCAGCCCGGAGTCTGGAATTGTGTCCGGCATGGCGATAGTCTCGCCCCCTATCACATTATGGGACCGTAATAAATTCGGCGAAAAGTGGGTGTATTGGTTACAACTCTGCCCACCCCTTCGGGGATTACAGGCGTGAATGTGTATGTACATTTTTAAGTTTTGAAAGATACTGCTCTCTGTATATACCAAAACACAAAACATATAACAGTTATATAGTTAACGGTAGGCAGCGGCTCTGCTGTACACTGGCATTGCAGAAGTCTATGGGCGGCGGTGACTACTTACCATCAGGTGGCTCGTCTGCTCTTCTGCCTACCCAGACACTAAAAAAATATATAATAATAAATACAGCCCACATTAAGATACGTCTGTGTAGTGGTTATCAACTTCGAGTCTTTCCACATAGCATCCAGACCCGAAACAAATATAAAGCACACAAACATTTCTCTCGGTGCGGGAATCGAACCAGTATTCGTTTCAGAGCTGGCTACTTACCCACTGTGCCATAGATTTATATGAAGGTTCTGACTTTACTAAAGTTACGTGTTTAATTATCGCTTGATTGATTTAAATCATCGTGAGAATACCTACCTGAGAATTATCGTAAGATTTTAAAATGTGAAGTCTACCAACCGCATTAAGCCAGCTTGGTGTAAGACCTAACTTTAAAAATATATAAACATAAATCTATGTAACTATTTCAGAACGTATATTATTTCTGAACGAACACTTGTCAGTTTATGATTTTTGCCGCCATTATTGCCGTTGTAAATGTTTTGTGATCCGTTCTCGTAATTAAACTCAATTGTTAAATCCTCGACTTTAATTAAATCCAATACCATTCTTATTTTATAAATAAATAAATAAATCATCAATAATCAAATTTAATTATCGCTCGCTTTAAGGGTGAAGGAAAACATCGTGAGGAAACCTGCATACCTAAGAATTCTCACAAGAATTTCGAAGTTATGTGAAGTCTGCCAACTCGCATTAGGCCAGCGTGGTGGACTTAAGACTTAAGGCCTGTGCCCAGTCGTGTGACAAGTTTTATATATAACTAGTATTATGTAGGTAACGAGCTGTCTACAACTAATTAGAATCAAATACTCTACTGAAAATAACAAACTTACCGTGATACAAATAATACTAAACATCAATTGTTTATATAATATGTCAGATGTGTGATAAGTGCGCTAGAAAATGATTTAAGAGCTGCGATCTTGGTTTATGGACCTTACATACGTGTTGTGTTGATTGATCTGACAGTATTGTGAATAACAGAGTCCATCCCTGAAGGTGTTAGCAGATATTAACGAAGCAATAGAATATTTTATATATGCTAGCCATATTTTGTATGCGTGCAACCCTCTTGTTGTAAGGGGTGCCTAGAAAATTTCCGATGGTACGATATTCATATCCGTCCGGATAGCGAATACCGTACACAGGGTGTTAAACCCGCCATACACATAGTAGCACACGCAAGTGTCGCGTTCCGGGGTCAGCCAGTGTAGTGTTTATCGAGGGTCTAGAGTTGGAGTACGAGTACTCTGACACTAGACCCTCGACCGCTTTGTCACCTTCTTGCCCATGGCGTGTGAAAAAGCAGGCCGGCGTGAAAGTGTTGAGTAGCGGGGGATAAATTGTCTCTCGCTACACGATACTCTAACTGGACGGCACTGCGCTTACCATCAGGTGCAGTGTGGTCACTTCACCGTGCCAATATAAAAAAATATCAAGCATGATTTTTGTAAGAACGAAACATTCCATAACAAAACCAACGCTACAACGCTAGCTAGCGACTTCGTTTACCTATCGTAACTTTTTGACATAAACTCATGGTTGAGCAGAGGAAACTAGCAATCTAGCGCCACCATTGAACTGTTTTTAATTATAGTAATAATACCCGCCTTGTATTGAACACTGTCCCACTGTTGGGCACGCGCCTCCTCTGCTAATGAGAGGGTTTAGGCCTTAGTCCACCACGCGGCAGATATCTGAGGCTCTTAAAATACCGGTATCATGTTTTTATTAAAGATCTTCTATGTTAAATATTTGGGAAACAGAAATTCTACCGAGACAATGTTTCGTTATGAAGCCACATTTCCCATATTTTTCTAAGGCAATAACTCAAAAGAACTATCCAGAGTTTTTAGGATGTGAGTCTCTAATTTATCAATTTGAGCCCGGATTTGGAGAAACTAGCGACAGACAAGGCTGCATGATAGAGTACCTTTGCCTTTTTCAATAAAAAGAGAAAATTTAAACAATAGATCTGTCCAGGAAATTTTTGCAACATGGAATATCTTCAATGTTTTTATTGTGTTTTCATGAGAATAAATTGTATTTCATAAACCTTTCGTAACCTTAGCTACACACATTTTACTGACGTTCCCTAAAACTACGACTTCATTCAAGGCGCTTCAACAGTTCTTTAAATAATAACTGTTTACTGCCCAAGAACACATTACAGATAATGATAAAGGTACACTAGGCAAACCTAGTTTATAAATGTATGAACCCCAGCTGCTCTAAATAGCAGTATATTCTCAACAACGCTTTTCTACTGTTATGAAAACAAGATAAGAACGCCAAAATATTGGCACGAACGAAATATTAAACACTTTTATTGCATATTGTTTAGATAAAGGCGAAATAACAGCTGGCAGTCAACGGCTAATAATCTTTTTTTTTATTGCCTCGATAGGCAGACGAGCAGACGGGCCACCTGATGGTAAGTAGTCATCGCCGCCCATAGACTTCTGCAATGCCAGGGCACAGCAAAGCCGCTGCCTACAGTCCTAAAGTTTGGCCGTGACTTCGCTTGGGAGAATTATACCCGCGTCGTCTCGCGTTCATAATAGGGTAGTTAACACGATTTGTTTAATATTTTAATCAACAAGTTACATTACCTAAAACCTATTATCGAAAGAATTTTATGAATCTGAACAAAAATAAGTAAATTAGACGCGATTCAAATCTGCTGGAAGGGGTAATTGTCAAATGATATTAAAACGATGCATGATATGAACCGTGACGTCAACTTATTTAGGCCATTACTGTGCCGTTGTGCGAGGGAGATAGTGAGATGTTCCTACTACACATTTTTGCTCATACCAATAAAAATATGGTGAACTCATTGTACAACCAATTTTGATTCCGTTTTCGCAGAAGGATTTCCATCGCTTATTATATATTTGATTGTTTATCGAAAATTACATACATATACTCACGCCTGTCATCCCCGAAGATGTGCAACCAGTACATCCACTTTTCGCCGAATTTATTTCGATCCCTTATTGAATATTGTACAAAATGAATCACAGGAAACTACGACATCTAAGGGACAGAACAAAAATAAAAAATATTTATTGTATTCATGAAATGTTATACATTATTTTTATTACGAACTGAGCAAACCACACAATACACATACATCGAATGTCTATCAGTGTTCGCAATCTAGAAAAATCTTAAATAATCTAACTTAACTCGTCTTTTTAATGTACTGGAAGCGCTCAAATCAAGATTCGATGTCTTTTACGACGCGGTGCCAACTGTATATTTAACGCTCTTCATCCTAACCGCTATTTATTGCTTTATTCTGTAAACGTATTACAGAATAAAGCAATAAATAGTACAGAACAAGATATTTTTATATTCTGTCATGACTAAGTGTCACTTTACCCGATGTGAACGCAGTGCCATCCAGGCATCAAGGAGAATCAAGTAGGGAGGGGAAACCACAATTTGCTTCTAACTCAATTAAAAAAATTTATGAATACACTGGGCTTTTTTTTGCTGTCGCGGGGAAAGCATTTTATTACTGCCGCCCGTTCCGGGAGGAAATGGAATGAGAATAAAACGGTTATGCTGGACTAGCCGGTCTTACGACCCAGCACCGCTTTGCCCGGATGATGGCTATCCGGGCTGCCGCTAGGCCGAGTCCCTACCTCCTATGTACACCCCACCCGACACTACCAGCCAAAACCCCGCGGTGGCCTTCTTCGGCGCTTACCGAGGGATCTCGGGGTATTCTAAGGAGTGCTAGACTGCCTCGGTGGCGTAGTTGTAATTGCGCATGCGTTACGATTGCTGTGCTGAGGTCTCTGGTTCGATCCCCGGGTCGGGTAAAGTGATATTGGGTTTTTCTACCTAGAAATACTCAGTATTAACCCGGAGTCTGGAATGGTGCCCGGTGTGGCGATAGACTCGCCCCCTATCACATTATGGGACCGAAATTCGGCGAAAAGTGGGTGTACTGGTTACACCTCTGCCTACCCCTTCAAGGATTGCAGGCGTAAGTGTATATGTATGTATGTATGCTAGAATTGCTGCCGGAACCGCCCCTGCGCGGTGCGGTCTTTCCTGACTGGACGCCTCCCCCGCCAGAAGAACGCTGACGAGGAGAGTACCAATCCAACTCCCAAGGGAGGGTGCCGGTCAATACACAGGCCGCCTCGTGTGAGACCGTGCGGTAGCCCCTTCCTATTCGCTGCGCTACCAAACGCTGTGGTTTGCGCAGCAAGGCAACGCAGCGGGCATTCAGGGATTCGGCCCATACGGTACATCCGTACAGGACCATTGACCACACGACTGTGGCGTATAAACTTTGGCAAGGGTTACTGGTCCCTCCAGGTTTGGCAGCAGGGGACCGAGCGCGCCCGCCGCCCACATCAATTTCGGCGACAACTCCTCGAAAAACATACACTGAGCTGCTCTAATCTAATGTAATTAAACTTGAATCGTATATTAATTGTATGACCAGATATTGTTAACCGATGTTCGAAAAGAGCAACGCTAGAGTTTCTTGCCCGTTCTTCTCTAGCGAATCTGCATTCCGAACTGGCGGTAGAGTAAAAAAAGTTGGACTGAATCTAAATAATGTATAACATTACATGGATTCACTAAATATTTGATTTGATTTGCTACTTGAGCTGTTTGGAGTATACAATGTAACAAGTCGTAAAACGAGTACATACACTCATTTGCAAAAAAACGGGCACCTAAGCAATGAACCATTTCAAATGTTACTATTGGTTTGTTTGATAATTATAGGTAGTTTTACTTTAACAATTTTGTAAATTAATAAGCAAATAATCGTTTTCGTCAGTATTATCATAAAATTTTGATAAAATTTATGGGTTTTAATGCTAAAGTTCACTAGTAGTGTATGCTTGCTAGTAGTGCATATGCTCGTGAAGTAAAAGTTAACAAAGATTTTTGTTTGTTTTTTCTTTAATAAAGTAAAAGCAGATAAATGTTTAGTATCGAGTGTGACCCCCTCTAGCTGAAATCACAGCTTGAATTCGTCTGGGTATGCTAGCGAGGATATCCCGGATACTTGCTTGCGGAATACGTTCCCACTCCGCGGTAATCACATTCTTCAGCTCTCTGATGGTCTGCGGAGCCGGTTGTACTGATCTCACGCGTCGTTTCAGAACGTCCCAGACATGCTCTATAGGATTGAGGTCGGGACTCCGAGCTGGCCAATGCAAACGACGAATGCCGACCTCTTGCACATACGCTTCTACATCGCCAGACCGGTGGGCGCGAGCGTTGTCGTCCATAAAAATTGAGTCTTCGCCTAAAGCAGCCAATGCGGGTTGTGCATGAGGAATTAGAACTTCCGTTATTTTTTTTTTAGTGCCTTGATAGGCAGACGAGCAGACGGGCCACCTGATGGTAAGTAGTCACCGCCGCCCATAGACTTCTACAATGCCAGGGCACAGCAGAGCCACTGCCTACCGTTGAAGGACTACTCTTTTTAAGCCTCGTTTAAAGAAGGACATGTCATAGTGCTCAGGGAACACCGCAGCAGGGAGTTCATTCCAGAGCTTGCACGTACGTGGTAAAAATGAACGCTGGAAACGAACCGTGCTAGACGGAATCGTTTCCAGGTGGTATGGATGAACTCTGTTGCGGTGTCGGGTGGTGCGATGATAAAATGGAGATGTAGGCACCATTTTAAACAGTTCCTCGGAGCACTCCCCGTGGAACAAACGATAGAACAAGCAGAGAGACCCGAAGTCTCTCCGCAGCTCCAACGGTTCCAGGCTATCCGTGATATCAGGATCCCCGACAATTCGAACGGCCCGCCTCTGTAAGGAGTCAAGTGGGTCTAGCAAGTATTTCGGGGCTCCTGCCCAGAGATGAGAACAGTATTCCACGTGGTGCCGGACTTGCGCTTATGTTATGTATCGATGTCCAGTCAGTGAGCCATTTTCAATGAAGACTAACTCTGTACGATCCATTGAATTTATTCCTGCCCAAAACATAACAGAGCCCCCACCATAAGCTGTGATTTCTTCAAAACAAGCCTCTGCAAAGCGTTCTCCTCGTCTTCGTAGCACTCGCCGACGTCGATCTTCACCGAACAGAGATATCCTGGCTTCATCGGAGAACAATACCCTATTCCAGTCTTCTTGAGTCCATGACTCACAATTTCGAGCAAACCTAAGCCTGGCAACTCTGTGCTCACGGAGTAACTTAGGGCCGCGGGCCGGGCGATGACTGCGTATATTGGCCGCGAGAAGCCTCCTCCTGACCGTCCATAGACTAATATGCACATTTCTTACTTCTTCGAGGTTGTTCTTAAGGTCCACATACGAAGACTTGCGATTTCTCAATGCGCGACTCACAAGAAAACGATCATCCCGTGGTTGGGTACATGGTTTTCTTCCAGAACCAGGCTTTCTCTCGACGGAACCGGTGTCTTGATACCGCTGCCAGGTCCTTTGAACCGTCGAGCGACTCACACTTAGCCTCTGAGCCACGAAGCATTGGCTGCAACCCTCTTCGAGCAGCGCAATAATTTTGGTAGCTTTTACCACTTTCTCTAACATTATTGAGACAGCTAAACAGCAATAAATGAAGCTTTGACAATTAAGAATATGAAATTTTACTTTATTAAAGAAAAAACAAACAAAAATCTTTGTTAACTTTTACTTCACGAGCATATGCACTACTAGCGAGCATACACTACTAGGGAACTTTAGCATTAAAACCCATAAATTTTATCAAAATTTTATGATAATACTGACGAAAACGATTATTTGCTTATTAATTTACAAAATTGTGAAAGTAAAACTACCTATAATTATCAAACAAACCAATAGTAACATTTGAAATGGTTCATTGCTTAGGTGCCCGTTTTTTTTGCAAATGAGTTTATAACAACTGGGATGATATCTCTTAAATATATTTTGGCGTTCAATGATGAACGAAAGTGATTATTGAATAATTCCTGAATATTTTTTTATACAAATATTGCTCTTACGACCTGTCCAACCGATAATAAATCATACGATCATGTTTACAGAAATTACTTGTATTTAATAACAGTACATTATTTAAATTAAAAGATAAATACTATATAGGTACAGTTCCATATATGAGGGAAAATTTGCGATGATAAGGCTATCGTCTGACTAGGCAGTTGGAACTGGTACATACAGCCAAAACGAATGCTCGAAACCAACTCCAATAGCATATTACATCTCTTTGTCGAAGCTATGCGTATATCCATTTTTAATTATATACCTTCCTCTTGGATCACTCTATCTATAGGTAAAAACCGCATGAAAATCCTTTCGTAGTTTTTGAGTTTATCGCGAACAAACGACAGACGCGGTGGAGGACTTTGTTTTATAATATGTAGAAGTGTAATTTAGAAGTGGTAGAGCCACGCTTTAGACATATTTGTCTATAGCATGAATGGGCCGGCTCGACCGGGGTAGTACCACTGTCTCACAGAAAACCAACGTAAAGTGACAGTTTACTGTCGCGTTTCGTATGGTAAGTGAGATATCCGGAGGCCAAGATTACCCCTTCCCTTCCCTAATCCCTATTCCCGTCCTTTAAGGCCGACAGCGCATACATGATATTTTCGGTATTATGAATGTTCATGGGCGGTGGAGATCACTTAACATCAGGTGACCCACTGGCTCGTTTGTCGGACTATGATATAAAAAAAAAGGAAGTGACTTAGAAACCATTATGTAGTGACTGTTATTTATTTATTTGTTCCAGTGTTAGTTGCGTTTTCTGCGACCTTCGTGCTCAGCTTAATCGGCACTATATGCTTCTGCTTCACGAACACCATCAACGACGCCGTCTTGTCTGTAAGTAGTTCAATCAGATCTTTCAAAATTTGAAAATATGTTTTTTATTCGCTTTAATGACGACACAGGTTTATTGACTGATGGCATCGCTTGTTCTAAACAATCCCATCATTAGGAACTTAGCATTACTAACTTATAGTAATAAGTATATAGTAATAATATTATATTTATTTTATATTTATTATATATGTATATTTGTTTATATATATATATATATATGTATGTATATATATATATATATATATATATATATATATATATATATATATATATATATATATATATATGTATATACATTTTTTTTCTGTCTTTTGTAATTATGCACCTACCCTGCAAAACCCTGCTCATCTCTGCACCACCTTAACCCCTGGAGTCCGGAAGGATATTAAAAAAGTAAAGTAGTACGGAGTAAATAGAAGCCAAAATCAATTTTATTTACATAACATTAAAGTTGAAAATAGTATGTAAAAACGGCGAGTGTGTTGCCAGTGTTGTGGAGCACCGATGTTCCATTGGGACGTGAGTGGTTAAGATTGACTGGGAGAGAATGCTTTTGGCATTAAGTCCGCCTATATACAATGTATATAAAGTGTATAAATAAATAAATCTAGTCTCTTACGCTCGAATCGTCATCTCGATACATACTACCAGCTACCATGTTCCCTCCTTCCTATGATCCTGAGTCCTTTAGGCGTAGTATGAAGAAGCTGAACAGCAGGCCGGCATGATTGTCTTGAGTAGCGAGAGATAGAACTGTCTCTCGCTACTTCATACTCTATCTGGAGAATAAAAAAAAATACTAAAGTATCTTAAATCCACATTTTACTGGCTTCAATATTTTGACCAAAGAATATTATTTCCCCTATAGACACTTTACAACCTCTTGAACTCCTTGATAAATATGCAGTTTAAAAATCTAGTGGATATCTGTGTTATTATTTGTTGTTAGAATTTGTGCTTTTTTTATCTGTCATTAAAGTTATTATGGTTTTGTTGTCCACAGAACATGGTAATCCGAAATAACACGATAGCGTACTCAATATGGCAACATCCCAACGTCCAGCCCCTGATGAAAGTCAGACTCTTCAACTACACCAATTGGGAGCAGGTGCGGGCCGGAGAAGAGAAGCGACTCCATGTTGAAGAAGTAGGGCCTTATGTGTACTCGTAAGTCTTTATTTTCTTACTGGAGTAATCCACTCCACTCCACTCGCTAAACTTGGTGAAGCTATTCATTCCATGAATAGAGACCTAAGTTTAATATCTGAGTGGAGCCTTGCTTATGGTCTTAGACTCAATCCACTTAAGACGCAACTTATTGTTGTGGGTAGCCAAAGAACAATTTGCAAGGTGGACTGGACTTCTGCCTAAGGTGATGATTGACGGTGTTTTTATACCATTTAGCGACACAGTAAAAAACCTTGGCGTTATCATCGACAGCACTCTATCTTGGGTTCCTCAATTAATAGCTGTCAGTCGTAAAATGTTTGCTGCTGCTGGTTCACTTCGTAGATTACGTAACTTTCTTCCAATATCCACTAAGATTGCGCTTGCACAATCTCTTCTGCTTCCTATTCTCGATTATGCCGACGCCAGCTACCTTGACCTTACCGAGGCCCAGCTGAATAAACTTGAGCGCCTTCAAAATTTTTGTATTAGGTTTATATTTGGTTTGCGCAAATATGACCATGTTTCCGAATATCGAGCCAAGCTCAAGGCCGTTAGTGAGGGTTCAGATATCAATCCAGAGTCATTAAGAATACCGTAGGATGGCCAAATGTGCCGCAGACGACCACCGCGGGCTTAGTCGGTACACCGGCGAAGGAAAATTACTCAAGGGCTCAACCTAGTAGTCCCTCGGAAGAACTGGGTCGAGAGGTCGGTGAGTCCGGCAAAACCATCTCTTCTCCCTAAAGGTTGAGAAGGTATCCGTAACATGGATTTTCCCCCGCGGATGAGGAAGTATTCCACCGCTTCATTTGTTAAAATAAACCAACAGTTTGGCTTTATGGTCTGGTTTGAAATACTGAATCCAAAGAAATTACTCAGTATTGTGAGATATCATACGAGGGCATTGTAGCATTATCTCATAATTCAAGAGACTAGGTGGCACCGCTATTATTCAAGGTGATAATAACGAATTTTATCTAAAAAGTACCTTAACAACAGCAAAGAAAGAATTAAAAACAACATTCAATTACTACATTTGGAATCTCGAAGAATTGTATTCAAAACAAAACGTGTTAAAGATGCAATTAATAATTTTAAAATATTTACTTTTACTGATAATACAATGACATCAAAGGAAACTGAACAGTTGCCAAGGGTGTTTGCAGATTACCTCTATACAGGACATTTATCAGAGTACAGCAGTGACTCCATTGCACCAGATAGTACAGAAGTAAATATTAATAGTCATAGCAGAGACGAGTATGTGAACTGATCATGAACATCCAGAATAGCAGAAGAACTATTTCTGACCTTAAAAAGACGAATTGGACGAGATAAAAGGAGATTTGGACTTCTGGAAAACACAGAATGAATTGCAATGGGGTTTCCTTTGTATTATATGTCATAGAACTTAAAATAACAACAAAATGAAACTCTTCTACTACTTCGAAGTCGTCATTATTTAAAATTTTCGTAAGAGCAAAAGTGACGGTAGGGTAGTGGACGGTGGGCAGCGGTTTTGCTGTGCCCTGGCATTGCAGAAGTCTATGGGCGGCGGTGACTACTTACCATCAGGTGGCCCGTCTGCTCGTCTGCCTATCAAAGCAGTAAAAAAAAAGTGAATGCGTGCTGGGAACGTCTCACTATCTCTCTCGCACCACTGAAGAGTAATGGCAACTCCGGGTCGTGACGTCATGAATCATATCTTGCATCCTTTTTTTTATTCAGTTATTCAAATCAGTTGGACGGTTTCGGAGATTAGCTTGTACGAACACGTGGTTTTATATATTAAGATAAGTCGTCTTGCCCTGATTCATACTTAACAGAAAAACCGACGGGAAACTAAGACGTCAATAATATGATATGTTATGTCTAAAAGGTATTAATTGTCATTGCATAATGCCCCCTGGATTGACGTGTATGCAAGACGTAACAAAACGTCAAACGTTATTGCCGTGAATACTGACGGACTTTTGATAATTCATAATGCAGTAGAATAAGATGACGCAGGCACCTTACCTCGTGTAAACACAAACAACTTGAATGGATAACTAACTAGTTAAAGTTATCTGTTAGACATAACATAATCAGATGTTCTATCAAATATACACTGGATCCTTTAGGCGTAGTGTGAAGAAGCTACCCAGCAGGCCGGCATGAATGTGTCAAGTAGTGAGGCATAGTTGTGTCTCGCTACTTGATACTCTAACTGGACAGCACTGCGCCTAAAATGCGGCTATAAATGGTGAAAACCGTTTCAAAATCCGTTTCGTGATTTAGAAGGAGTTGGCGGCTAAACAGACAGGCGCGGAGAGCGACTTCCTTTTATTATAAAAGAAGTGTTGTGAAAAACTAAAAAGGTCTAGGACATTTAATACATACAATAATTATACAGTATTTAGGACATATAAAACAATAAAATGGCAATTAATATGTGACAGGTCATCTACTAGAAATAATGAACCGGACCAAAAACAAGCCCGCTGAGTTTGATTCGCTGGATTGTCTCAGGACTGGGTCGCGCCGCGTAGTATCCAGCGGTAATATAAGCCCGCTGAGTTTGTTTCGCCGGGTCTTCTCAGGCTGGGTCGCGTTTGGATCCGGTGGTAGATTTTAAAACGTGCGACGTCTCGGAAATACCCATGGTCCATATCAAACCCATTTAACAATATTTATATTTGACTGGTATTTCTTTGAATAACATTAAAAATAAAAATTATAAACACCTTATAAATGAATAAATTGATTGCTAGTGTATTGATGATGCTATGTATGCTATGTATACATAAGCTGATATCCTTTTCTTAAATTTCTTTACTTTTTTTTAATGTACTGACTTGTCATAAGAGCTATGTAATTGCCTACATAAAATAAACGATTTCATTTCATTTCCAACTTTCTTGGCAAACATATAAAATAAAATAGTTTTTGTTATGGAAACTTCTAACTTAGCCACTTTTTGTGCTATAAACGTTCAAATCTTGAAGGTCAATAAAGTGGGGTACAGTCTTAAGAGTGAATGAGACAATACATTAAAATGTGTATAGTGTAGAATCAATAATAGCGATAGCAAATTCTTGTCAAGCTTTAAGATCACACCCAGGAACATATGATTTCCCCCCTTTTTAACAAAACCATCAGTAAGCCAAGAGCCACTGCTTATAATAATTCGAAATAGCATAGGTTGGCGAAAAAAAGGGTTTTTTAAAATTAAGCCCAATGAGACTAGATAAAGGAATGAAAATACACATCGTGATGCATAATTGTACACGCAAGTGACAATACAAATAGGTTATCTGGGGAACTTTGCACCGTCTATTCTACTAATATACTCTACGTTATAGTGTGGGGCGACGGCCTAATGATAACTAGCCCCCTCCCCCTTCCTCGTATATTATGATATTTTATACCAGTAATTAATAGCAGCGATAGCCTAGTTGGTGCGGTACGGACTGCGAAGACGAAAGTCGTAGGTTCGAAACCCAAGTGGCATACACCTCTGACTTTTCTAAAGTTATGTGTATATTAAAATGTTAATTATCGCTTGCTTTAACGGTGAAGGAAAACATCGTGAGGAAACCTGCATATCTGAGAATTATTCGAAGGTATGAGAAGTCTGCCAACCCGCATCAGGCCAGCGTGGTGGACTACGGCCTAATCCCTCTCATTAGTAGAGGAGGCCCGTGCCCAGCAGTGGGACAATGTTTAATACAGAGCTAGTATTATTATTATACCAGTACCTAGCTCATTAGTATATGTCTAAAAGTTACTTTAAGTAAACGAATCGAGAGAGTGAGCAAAATGAGCGCAATATTATGCTAGACGACTACTGTGCTGAGGTCTCGTATTCGATCTCCAGGTCGGGTAGAGTGATTGGGTTTTTCTATTTAGAAATACTCGGTATCATCCCGGAGTATGAATTTGTGCCCTATATTGCGCTAGGCTCACCCCCTGGGGCCGTGTTTATTATAATTAATTCGGCTAAAAGTGGGCGTACTGGTTGCACCTCTGCCTACCCCTTCGGGGATTACAGGGGTGAGTGTATATAAATTAACAATTGCTTAATCTTAATCTCGTTCGTGACCCGTAAGGTCTTATTAAAATATATATTTCTGCATTTTTGATAACAGCCGCTCAATATGGGCTTATCTGAGACAAACATAAACTTCCTGTTTTATTTGTTGTGCTCATTAATATGTATTTGTTTTTAATCTCAGGCTACCCGAGATAAGTTAGTGTGACAAGGTAATGAGTTTTGAGTCAGGATGTTCCCGCCTCCTTGGTCTGGTTCCTATTCAATAAATATTTTAGATTAAGTAAAAGAAAGCGTAGTGTGTAAGCGTAATTACTGTAAAAACGCGCTTCACAAACACTATATGTATTTATTTTTTGAGATATTTATAAAAATACTGGTGGACTTTGGCAGATGCTGTCCTGCCACGGGTCAGAAAAAATAAAAGCTTTAGATCTCGACAACAGCGCAACCAGGTCCAAAACTATCTTTCACACTGGAACTAAGCGTATATAATATCTTGACAGTGGAATTTTATATATTACAAGCTGTTTCTCGCGGCTCCGCCCGCGTGGAGGTCATGTTTGGGAGAAAAAGTATACAATACAAAATACTAATTTTCATAAACTTAACTTCAAAAATGACGGATTTTCATACAAACTATTATCCCCTATTTTACCCCCTTAGGGGTAGTATTTCCAAAAACCCTTCCTTAGTGGATGCCTACGTCACAAAAGGTACCTACTGTCAACATTTCAAGTCCCTAACTCCAGCCGTTTAGGCTATGCCTTGACATGTCAGTCAGTTTCTTTTTTTTATATATACAGATGATATATTCTTGTTTCGTTAATTTGGTAGGCAAACGTTAAAGACCTAGGGCACCCAACCTTGAAATACGCTACACAGAAAAAAACAGTCAGATGCAGAACCTGCTTTTTTTATTGAGTTAAATGATGCTTTTATGGATTTTATCGCGGTTTATTTTACCTTTTTGATGTGTAACATCTTTACTATCGCTTTCTGGGAGTGATCTCGTGAAAAAGAACGGAAGTGTGTAACAGGAAGTTGAGAAAGCGCGCGCTATTTTTTTACTTTTTCGTCGGTTAAACACTGACCTCACATTGACAGTATGCCCTTTATGGAAATCATCACTGGCCCATTTATACTGATATTATGCTCTACTTACCACACTTGTTTGTAATGAATTATTTATAATTATTTACTGCTCGTTCTTACATATAAAATCTTGAGGTCAAATGACACATTATTGACTCGTTAATTTTGTTTACAATAGGTTAGTTGGCTCGATTTTTATTTTTATTTTTAACCGACTTCAAAAAAAGGAGGAGGTTTACAATTCGTCGGAATCTTTTTTTTTATGTATGTTACCCGATTACTCGAAGATGGCTGGACCGATTCGAGAAATTCTTTTTTGTTTAAAAGGGTATACTTCCCAGGTGGTCCCATTGGCACCTAGTCAGGATCTGATGATGGGATCTCAGAAAAATCGAGGGAAACCCCCAAATGTTGTAGAGACGCATAATTTTGTTTTTCATTGAAGTCGGTGTCCTTTTTATGAATTAAAAAAACTTTTATAATCAACAAGTTACAGTAGGTACCTAAAACCTAGTATCGCCATTCAAATCTGCTGGAAGGGGTAATTGTCAAATGACAGTAAAATGATGCATGATATGTCCCGTGACGTCACGGTTCTCAGAATCGCAATTACTGTGCTGTTGTGCGAGGTAGACAGCGATATGTTCCCTTTGAGTATCTGCTCATATCAATATTAAAAATAAATATTGTGACCTCAGTTTTCAAGTAATTTTGATCCTGTTTTCCCAAAAGAGTTTCTTTTGCGTATTATATTTGGTTGCATATTGAATAATGTAGGTACACAATTAACCACAGGAAACTACGCTATTGGATTTAATTTCAACAATTTCTTTTTGAAGTATTTAGAATTACGTATGACCACAGCTGAAGATGGAAAAATTAAATATACGATTTCTATAAACTTAATAACTTCATAGTCTTAATAATAACTAACTTAATATTACTAACTAGATGTTGCTCGCGGCTCCGCCCGCGTGGAGACGTAGAGCATTCCATAGGAAGCGTGCATTTTTCCGGGATAAACGTAGCCTATGTAATTCTCTAACCCCTTAACTACCACTTTGCAAAAATCATGTCGATTCCTTGCTCAGTGAAAAATAAAAATCTATCCCGCGGGAACCGTAAATTTTTTCCGGGATAAAAGTCGCCTTTGTGATTCTCTGATCCGTAAATAACCACTGTGCAAGAAATCATGTCGATCCCTTGCTCTGTGAAAAACAAAAACCTATCCCGCGGGAACCTTACACTTTTCCGGGATAAAAAGTAGCCTATGTGCTATTCCAGACTATAATCTATCTCTGTGCCAAATTTCAGCCAGATCCGTCCAGCCGTTGTGGCGTGAAAGAGTAACAAACATCCATCCATACTTACAAACTTTCGCGTTTATAATATTAGTAGGATGAGAGGGGTAGGCCTTAGTCCACTAAGCTGGTCTAATGCGGGTTGGTGAATCAAATGCCCTAGAAATTCGTATAAGAATAGGGTAGTTGACTCGATTTTTTTTATTAATTTAATCGGCAAGTTACATTACCTAAAACCTATTATCGAAAGAATTTTATGATTCTGAACAAAAATAAGTAAATTAGACACCACTCAAATCTGCTGGAAGGGGTAGTTGTCATATAACAGTACAAGGATGCATATCTGATACCGTGACGTCACGGTACTATGAATCGCCTGTACTGTACCGTTGTGCGAGGGAGGCAGCGATATGTTTATATGATTATATTCGATTTTGCTCATACTAATATTTAAAATAAATATTGTGACCTCATTTTTCAAGCAATTTGGATTCTGTTTTCGCAAAAGAGTTTCTTTTGCGTATTATATTCGATTGCATAGAGAATAATGTACAAAATTAAACACAGGAAACTACCCTATTCTCAGGTATGTAGGTTCCCTCACTATGTTTCCTTCACAGTTAAAGTAAGCGATAATTAATAATCAAACCATTCGTAACTTTAAAAAGGTCGGACAACATTGTATGCTAATAAGGTACTTTCCTGTGATTAATTTTATAAATTATTCGATATGCAACCGAATATAGTACGCAAAAGAAATCTTTTTGTGAAAACAGAACCAAAATTTCTTGAATAATGAGTTCACAATATTTATTTTAAATATTGGTATTGAATTTATTACGGTCTCATAATGTGAGGCTATCGCCATACTGGGCACAATTCCAGGCTCCGGGCTGATATTAAGAATTTCTAAATAGAAAAACCCAATATCACTTTGCCCGACCCGGAGACTGAACCCGAGACCTCAGCGCAGCAGTTGTAACGCATGCGCAATTACAACTGCGCCACCGAGGCAGTCCAAATCCAGTTCAAATCGTCAAGATCAAAATTGGTCAGCATTTGATAACTCTGTCCAATGTTGACCAATTTTGACAATTCTTTTGAAGGATAGTTCCTTAAATATTGTTTTGAATCCAATTTCAACGGCACAATTTTTTTTTATTGCGTGACGAACGGCGTTAATCCAAATTGTCTTCTTTCACAGGCAAGAGCTAGAACGAGTGAATGTAAACTTCGACGATGACCAGCTGACATTCCAAGAGCGGAATCATTTTAAATACATCCCGGAGAAGAGTGTCGGGGCACACTTCGATCAAGTCTATGTGCCGAATCTGCCTTTATTGGTAAGCTATTTAGTCACTCGTAAGCCCAACCATATGTTTATGTCAAATACCGATAGTATAGAGTTACCAACCGTCCTGTTTTCCCAGGACATGGCCTGGTTTTTAGAATGTCCTGGATAGTTTTTAAGCAGCGTTTTTAACTGAATTGTCCCGGTTTTTGCAACATCAAATCCTAGTTTTTGATATGGCAACCCTACGATAGTGGATAGATATATGTAGCTATTATTTTTAATGTCTTGAAACTTTCGTTCTTATAGTACCAAATTTAGTTTCTCACGTAACCGCTAGAGGCTATATTTTGTCATATTATACGTTGTCGCTAGCGAATAATCATGGTTGAGCTACTCAACTATTACTAATAAGCCCTTAATAGGCCGTCATACATCGAACAGAGGCAATAGATAGGCTTCACGGCGCAGTGGACAAGTCGGCTGTGAAATTTGAGACTGTGGATTCAATTCACCGTGACAAATGTTTATGTTAAAGACGAAAGATTTCTTTCTGGTCCCGGTGTGGGGTCAATGTCCCTCGGTATCAACTATACCCACATTATAGGTTTGATTTAGTGTAAGGTCAGCAACGTGTGTATTATTATTGTTTTTTCTCCGAGCAAGGATAACTGTTCTTCCCCGTTTGTAAGCATGCGAAGTCTACCTGATAATGATATAAGTTACTAGTTGTTGCTCGCGGCTCCGCCCGCGTGGAGGTCATGTTTGGGAGAAAAAGTATACAATACAAAATACCAATATTCATGCGTTTAACTTAAAAATTACGGATTTTCATACAAACTTTCATTCCCTATCTTACCCCCTTAGGGGCGGAATTTCCAAAAATCCTGAAATATATATTTTTTATTTTTAACTAAAATGCCAAATACTAATTTTCATGAATTTAACTTCAAAAATGACGGATTTTCATACAAACTTTCATCCCTTATTTTACCCCCTTAGGGGTGGTATTTCCAAAAACCCTTCCTTAGTGGATGCCTACGTGATAAAAGGTACCTACTGTCAAAATTTCAAGTCTCTAACCCCAGCCGTTTAGGCTGTGCGTTGATCGATCAGTCAGTCAGTCAGTCAGTCAGTTTCTTCTTTTATATATACAGATAAGTATTTACCCACACATACGCAACTGTTTGTATACTAAGATAGTCAGTAATGAGACGCCCAAGGGAATCCCGCTTTTCAAACCTAAAGTGCCGAACGTTTGCTAAAAGGTCGTTAAGTGGCATGACAATTTGAATTATATAAACAAACATATTCATACATATACTCACGCCTGTAATCCCCGAAGGGGTAGGCAGAGGTGTAACCAGTACACCCGCTTTTCCCAGAATTTCGGTCCCATAATGTGGGGGCACAGGTTCCAGACTCTGGGCAAATACTGAGAATTTTTAGATAGAAAATCCCAATATCACTTTACCCCACCCGGGGATCGAACCCGAGACTTCAGAACAGCAGTCGTAAGGCATGCGCAATTACAACTGCGTCACCGAGGCAGCCTATAAACTAAGTGATAAAGCAACTTTTTGTCTGTCAATCAGACTGACTCATATTTTTCTATTTATATTAGCTACATAATTTCTAGGGTCATCTCTTCCACGTTTTTAATATTTCAAAATTAAGTTACTAAACATAAAAAACATTTCTGGATCACCCATTAATTTGTCTTGTCTTTGAACCTACGGCCTTTCACAGGCGACAGCCGCTGCGCCACGGAGGCTTCCAAATAATATAGTTCAATGTTGTACCTAGAATAGGCTAGTTGACTGTTTTTGGGAAACCGTTTTATTTTATTTTTCATGGGCTATATTATTAAAATATTCTCATTAACAAACATAAAACATAAGTTTCAAGATTTAATTTGCATTTTTATAAACTAATTTTATTTTTAACTGTCATGGCCTCTCGTGTGACGTGACCGTCTGCAAAACTAATAGACGTTTGGCTCAGCGTTTAATAGATGTTTCATACGGTGACGTCATGCACTGACTGATTTGTATTTCATGTCGCGTGACAAAATGCTTTATTTTTACATATTTGTTTCTTGAAAATATTAAATAATCACAAATAAATTAACAAATAGGTTTAATTTTCGATACTTTTAGACTAAAATCTGTATATATAAAAGAAGAAGCTGACTGACTGACTGACTGACTGACTGACTGACTGATCGATCAACGCACAGCCTAAACTGCTGGGGTTAGAGACTTGAAATTTTGACAGTAGGTACCTTTTATGACGTAGGCATCCACTAAGGAAGGGTTTTTGGAAATACCACCCCTAAGGGGGTAAAATAGGGGATGATAGTTTGTATGAAAATCCGTCATTTTTGAAGTTAAGTTTATGAAAATTAGTATTTGACCTTTTAGTCAAAAATAAAAAGTATATATTTCAGGATTTTTGGAAATTCCACCCCGAAGGGGGTAAAATAGGGGAAGAAAGTTTGTATGAAAATCTGTCATTTTTGCAGTTAAACGCATGAAATTTGGTATTTGGCCTTACAGTTAAAAATTAAAAACACATATTTCAGGGTTTTTGGAAATTCCACCCCTAAGGGTTTTAAATAGGGTAAGAAAGTTTGTATGAAAATATGGCATTTTGTAGTGTATACTTTTTGTCTCAAACATGACCTCCACGCGGGCGGAGCCGCGAGCAACAGCTAGTCTATTATAAGAAACAAAATTCTATCAGGTTTTCACTTACTGTCAACTACCCTATTATGCCATGATGAAAAAAGCTTTAAATTAACTTGACTACGATTGGAACAATACTGACGAATGTCAACTTTGCAGGGTGTCATCGCCAAAGCTATCGGTGCAAATCTGAACTCCTTGATGCAATTCCCTCTCAACTCAGCACTCCAGTGGTCAGACCATCCTGACGCGTTCGTTAAACTGCCAGTGCACAGGTATTTATTTACTTTGTTTAACGTAAGACTAGACATGCTACCTCTGTTAGCTACCACAATGGAATTTTTTTCTAGGAGAAAAAGTTGAGTCTCATCAAAATGAAGCTACTCACGGAAAATTGGCTTGATAGTAATCAATAGCAAACATAGTACCATGGATCCCGGATTAGGCAGTATGGAATGACTATAGCCTGTGATTTGGACGAAAAAAAACTGGCACGTGACCACACTGCAACTGATAGTAAGCAGTGCCGTCCAATTAGAGTATCAACCGAGAGACCATCTATCCCTCGCTACTCAACACAATCATGCCGGCCTGCAGTGTAGATAAATCTGTCTATAGCGTCCCACTATCAATTATTTACCAATTACATGAAGAAGCTCTTATTAAAGTAAACAATTAAGAATTTCCTCGAAGTGGTTCTATAGTCTATACAATTACGATAACAAATATTTATGAAGTGCCACAACACATGCAACGCCTGTATCAGTAAAGAGACAGGCAGAGGTAAAACCCACAGTTGTATTACATGGTCCAAAGTGTACAGCTATTTCTATCAAATTATATACGACGCGACGGTTGGCAATTTGATTTAAGCGACATTTCTGCGATATGGAGTTCTATACATATTCGGACTGCCGCGCAGTTGTAATTGCGCATGCGTTACGTCTGCTGTGCTTAGGTCTCGGGTTCGATCCCCGGGTCGGGTAAAGTGATATTGGGTTTTTCTATCTAGAAATTCTCAGTATTAGCCCGGAGTCTGGAATCTGTGCCCGGTATGGCGATAGGCTCGCCCCCTATTACCTTATGGGATCGAAATTCGGCAAAAAGTGGGTGTACTGGTTGTAACCAGTACCTGAGGTAAGAGGTGTGCCTCTGCCTACCCCTCCGGGGATTACAAGCGTGTGTGTATATGTATGTATGTATACATATTCGGAATTAGCGAATTATTCTGCAGTTCTTTAGCCTAGTTTAAATTTTTTGTGCATATTATTAGCGCTTCAATCGATTGGTAAAAGAAGGGTCATTTTTTCGGGGCACATTTATTTTAGAAAGTTATGCTCATAAATGCATGAAAATAAGTCATGTTGTATTACTATGTTTTTCGGTTTTGTGTAGACCCCAGCTAATATTGTATTTTTAAAATTCATCAATTACAAATGTGTTTTGTCTAACTGTAAAGTTATGTAGAAGAATAAAAACACAGATATTTGACAATCCAAAATAATTTTAAGTACTTATGTGTAACATAAAATCATTAGTAAAATAAACGCTTTTTAGTGACAGGGATGAACCCCGTCACGCAGTGAACGAATGAATTAGCGAATATAATGAATGAATGAATTTATTAAAAAACTAAACAATTTTGTATACCTACTATTTGTACCCGATTGTAACCTGTTTTGTGTGTAATAAATAAAATAAATAAATTAAGTATTAGTTTTGACAAATATTTTGAAATTGAATTATAGAGAACTAGAAACAGAAATAAATGAAATTGTAATTTTAAACTAGATTCTTACATAGTATTTTGTTTGTTCTTTGTTGTTTTGATATATCATCCTACATTAGCATAACTTTTTAAGGTTCCTCTGGGGCTATGAAGACAGCATTATTAATGCCGCAAAACCATTCCTGAGCATCGCGGGAAAATGGAATATTGACAAATTTGGACTCCTTGCAAGCGTAAGTATCTATAAAAAGCATACGCAGTCATAGGGATTACGGACAGAAGTGAAACCTTTAAACTATGGAATTACTGTGTTCTTTTTTAAGTAGCGTCCATGACGTAGTAACTTTTTTTGGTCATGATTGTTTGTTAATAATTATAGAACTTCATAGGCGTGCTTATGTCAAAAGTAAATTAATCTGAGCGTGACGGTCACGCGAGTTCAGTGCTTTTCCTCATCCCAAAAGTGCCTAAAGAAGTTTTCACTTCAAAAATAAATAAATAAAAACACCTTACTACATACATAGCCCCGCCCCACACTAAGATATAAATCTTGAGTTGTGGGTATCAGGGACCTAGAGAGACTTTCGCTCTCACAACACCCAGACCCCGGTCACAAATATTTGTCTGTCACACAAACATTTGTCCCAGTGTGGGAATCGAACCCACGGCCTTTCGTTTCACAGCCGGCTACTCGCCAACTGCGCCATGGAGGCTGTCTATGAAAAATAATAACAATCCTATATTAAACACTGTCTCATTGTTGGGAAGGGGTATCTACTAATGAAGGTTAGGCCTTAGTCCACCACGCTGGCCTAATTCGAGTTGGTATACTTCACATACTTTCGATAATGAATAAGGTAGTTGACACGGTTCTTTTATTATTTGAATCAACAAGTAACCTAGAACCTATTATCGAATTAATTTTATGAATCCGAACAAAAAAAATATTAAAGTTTTTTATTCATAAAAAGTACACCGACTTCAATAAAAAATCAAATCATGCGTCCCTTTAAAATTTGAGGGTTGCCCTAGATTTTTCTGAGAACCCATCATCAGATCCTGACTTGGTGCCAATGGGACCACCTGGGAAGTATACCCTTGTAAACAAAAAAATAACTTCTCGAATCGGTCCAGGCGTCTTCGAGTAATCGGGTAACATACATAAAAAAAAAAGATTCCGACGAATTGTTAACCTCCTCCTTTTTTGAAGTCGGTTAATAAGTAAATTAGACGCCATTTAAATCTGCTCGCAGGGGTACTTGTCAAATGACAGTAAGAGAATGCATGATATGAGCCTTGACGTGAACAATGAATATAGTGATGCTGTCATGGCATTTTATCCTGGCACGGCAAAGTGACCACACTGCACTTGATGGTAAGCGCAGTGCCGTCCAATTAGAGTATTAAGTAGCGAGGAGAAATATCCCTCGCTGCTAGACACAATCATGCCGGCCTGCAGCAGTTGAGGGTCTAGTGTCAGAGTACCTACTCAAAGGCCGCAACACGGCCAAACATTATACCCTAACTCTAGACCCCTGACAAAACCGGATGTATACTGGCTGAGCCCGGAACGCGACACACTTCTATGTGCCAGGCGTTTTGTATGGGTTTTACACCCTGTGTACGGTGGTCGCTATCCGGGCGGAATATCCTACTACCAGCAGTATATAGTATGAAACATTTTTTTTTAATGATCATATTCGTATTTCAGAAAAACGGGACTTTATCAGAGAAGTTTACTATTAATACAGGAGAGAATGACAAGGACAAGATGAATATGCTGGAACAAGTGGGCGGGGAAGACCATTTGCCGTATTGGAGCAGTTCGGAATGTAACAGGTAAGGTCTAACTTATTTATTTAGATATTGCAGAATGTCGGTACAGCAACAATATGTGACAAGATGATGCCCCTTAAACTTAAGGGGAAAATCTATAAGACTGTCATAAGACCTGTCGCCATGTATGGATCTGAATGTTGGGCAATGAAAAAGGCGGATGAGAGGAGAGTGCATGCTACTGAGATGCGTATGTTAAGATGGATGTGTGGGGTCACAAAGTTAGATAGGATAAGGAATGAGTATGTAAGGGGAAGTCTGAAAGTAGCATCAATTGTAGAAAAGATGAGGAGTGCTAGGTTAGCTTGGTTTGGGCACGTGATGAGGAGGGGTGAAAGGCATGTGACAAGACTAGTTGTCAATATGAATGTGGATGGACGAAAGAGTCGTGGGAGACCCAAAAAGAGGTGGATGGATTGCGTGAATGAGAACATGCGCGTGAAAGGAGTGAATGCAAATTTGACGCATGATAGGGCTGCGTGGAGAGTTAAAACCAATTGTGCCGACCCCAGTTAGTGTGGGATAAGGGCAGGTAAATGATGATTGCAGAATGTCGGTAGTTGGTACTAATGAAAGTTCTACGTATTGTTGCGGACTTCCGACCACTCTGGCACTAGACCCTCGAACCGCTTCTACACCTCAAACAAGCGATAATTAACAATCAATACACACGTAACTATAGAAACGTCAGATGTATGCCATTTGGGTTTCCAACATACGACTTTCGTCTTGACAGCCAGGCTATCGCTGATTTTTTCATAGTATATTCATATTTGCATAAACACACGCGCCTGTAACCCCGAAGGCGTAGGCAGAGATGTAACCAGTACACCCACATTCCCGGTTTACTACCGTCCCATGATGTGAATGGAGGCGAGCCTATCGCCATACCGGGCATACTATTTCTGATGCTGAGTATTTTGCGATAGAAAAACTAATATCACTGTTACTCGACTTGGGGATCGAACCCGAGACCCCAGCATAGCAGTCGTATCGCGTACTCGAAGCAGTTTTAACTAATAATTAATAATGATTATTTAACAATCATAATTGCTAAATTAAAGATCAACGCATAATTCACCTCCATTGGTAATCTCTCAAAAGTAATTAGTATAAAGCGGTTTAAACTTAATATTCCATTTTAACTAACAGTCCTTGTAAACGAATTGGTAATTTTGACAATGTTACAAGATAAACGGTCGGCGTCCTATCTCAGCCGATAAACTCTTGAACCGCGAGATAATAGTTAAAAATATAAGCCATTCAGAATCAATGATCAATGGGTTTAAATTTAAATGTTTTAAGGGCATAAGCTAGTGACCACACTGCACATGATGGTGAGCGCAGTGCCGTCCAGTTAGAGTATCGAGTAGCGAGAGACAATATATCCCTCGCTACTCAACACAATCATGCCAGCCTGAAGAAACCAGGATCATAGGAAGGAAGGAACATGGTAGTTGGCAAACTGATCCATAGCTTGATGGATTGTTTTTATAGAAAAGTCGAAAATGTGACTAGATTTTGTCAGGATAACACTCGTTTTGTATAGGATACACGTAAAAATATATGCCTATGGGTAAATTAACTCACCTTGACTTGACTGCCTCGGTGGCGCAGTTATAATTGTACATGCGTTATGACTGCTGTGCTAAGGTCTCGGGTTCGATCCCCGGGACGGGTAAAGTGATATTGGGTTTTTTTATGTAAAAATTCTCAGTATTAGCACGGAGTCTGGAACCTGTGCCCGGTATGGCGATAGGCTTGCCACACTATGGGACTGAAATTCGGCGATAATACGTGTACCCCTCTGCCTACTCCTTCGAGGATTACAGGCGTGAGTGTATGTATCAATTTTGTTTCTATTAAAAGAAACTATGTAGATTACCTACGTACTGCTTAATTTGAAACACCACCATCTAGCGTCGAATAGCGTATTAACTTAAAATTTTGTTACAGCCTGGAATCGTCGGATGGGTCCATATTCCCGCCATCTATGTTGGACAGAAAGCAGACCTTATATGTATTTTATCCGCAGCTGTGTCGAAGACTCCCATTTGTGTATGAAAAGGATGTGGAGGTTAGTTTATTGTAATTATGATTTTAGAAGTTTAAAGACGTAGACAAATATGGGGAGCTCTTAAATTAGTATGGGGAGCTCTTAATAGGGGCCTATCGCCATACTGGGCACAGGTTCCAGACTCCGGGCAAATACTGAGAATTTCTAGATAGAAAAACTCAATTCCAGTAAAAACTGTTTTGGGTTATAATTACTGTTCAACACACGTGTTCTCATAATTTATCGCATATACGATTGTAACCTGTTTTGTGGTTAATAAATAAATTAATAAAAATAAAAGACATATAACCGATTTGAAGGCTTTAACACTAATGAATAATGAGTACAATAATATGGACGGTCATTATATTTGTACTGCATCAGGTGCAGTTTGGGCAGAGGATAAAAAACAGCTCTAGGTAGAAGAGGCGACTAAGAATTATGACTTAAACAATATTAACCGACTTAAAAACAAGGTTTGTTTAATGTTTGTTACTGACATCTCTGCCGAATATTGACCGATTTTGATGATGTTTTGACTATAAAGTTTACGCCATAGGGCAAGAAAGTGAAGAAGCGGTCGAGGGTCTAGTGTCAGAGTACTCAGAAGGCCGCAATACGCCGAAACATCGTACCCCAACTCTAGACCCCCGACAAAACCGGGTATTACACCCTGTGTACGCTGGTCTCTATCCAGGTGGATATGAATATCCTACGACCAGCAAAAAGTGTAATTTGTTATGGTTATTTTTACTCCAACAGATCTCAGATGGCATCCATCTCTTACGCTACCGAATGCCTGAGAACGTTTTCGACGATCCTGACCACAATCCAGCGAACCAGTGCTACTGTGAGATCGACACCGGGACTTGCCCCCCACGAGGGGTCATCAACGTTACCGACTGCGCTATGGGTACGTTTGAGAAATAACTTGAAATTCATTTAATAATTTATGCGTATAAATTGGTCTCAACCAGCATATCTGAGAATTATCGTACTGATTTCAAAGGTGTGTGAAGTCTACCAACCCGCATTAGACCCGCGTGGTGGAATAAGGCTTAACCCCACGGCCTACGTGTACTCTCCTTCCTATAGCATAGAGTTTGACCTCGGCCCCTATAATAATAGATTTTAGCTAGCTTTGTGGCTTGCAACACGCTGCGTGTCCTTATCATGTAGCGAAGCTTTTGTGCAGAGCACCGACGAAAACGCATCAGGTGTGTGAAGGCCGCATCTGTGTATAGAGTTTTGACGCGCCTTGTGTGTGGCACCGTATTTTGCACAGATTTTTAAACACACATGTGTGCTGGCTGCATAAACGATACGCACTAAATCACGATAGGCGTGTTGTACCGCAGTCATCGTATTGAGCGAAGTGAAAAGAAGCAATTGCGTAGACCGGAATAATTGTTTTTTTTGTTTTAATGCCTGAATAGTCAGACGAGCAGACGGGCTACCTGATGTAAGTAATCCCCGCTGCCCATAGACTTCTGCAATGCCAGGGCACAGCAGAGCCGCTGCCTACAGTACTAATTTACTATATTTAAACCAAATTATAAAAAAAAAATATTGGATGGCGCGAGACAGTCGTCTTGGCCATTCTATACTCTATTTGAGGAGTACTGTGCTTACTATCAGGTGTAGTGTAGCAAAGCCAGAATAAATATAACATTGCATTAGTTTTTTTTTTTTTTTTATTCTGGCGCGGCAAAGTGACCACACTGCACCTGATGGTAAGCGCAGTGCCGTCCAGATAGAGTATCAAGTAGCGAGAGACAGTCTATCCCCCGCTACTCAACACAATCATGCCGGCCTGCTGTTTAGCTTCTTCACATTACGCCTAAAGGATCCAGGATCATAGGAAGGAGGGAACACGGTAGCTGGCAGACTGTTCCACAGCTTGATGGTGCGGCAAAAATACGAATTTACGAACCTCTTGGTTCGGGCCGGGGTAGTAGACACCACGAAGCTGTGGCTCCGCAAGCCAGTACGCGTGGGTCTGGTATGGAAGGGAGAGGATGGGATAAGATCAAACAATTCTTCAGAGCATTCGCCATGATACAGACGGTAGAACACGCTAAGCGAGGAAATATCCCTACGCAGCTGTAGCGGCTCCAGGTTGTTAGTTTATTTATTTACATGAAAATCTCACAGCCTTGGCACGATTATGTCGATTAGTGAGGGATATTTGTATTTTGCTATTTGATACTCTACCTGAATGGCACTGCACTTACCATCAGGTGTATTGTAGTCACTTAAAGTCAAAACCTCTAAATAACACTTTTTACATAAAATGAGTCAAATAAAAAGTTTTTATGATTAGTTGGTCTGTGCCCGGTATGGCGATGCTCGCCCCCTATCACATTATGGGACCGAAATTCGGCGAAAAGTGGGTGTACTGGTTACACCTCTGCCTACCCCTTCGGGGATTACAGGAGTGAGTGTATGTATATGTGTTATTATAAGTAAGGACATTTCTGTTATTCACAGGAGCTCCAGCGTTAGTATCATTCCCCCACTTCAACTTGGGTGATCCGCGTCTGCATGAGGCTGTGACTGGTTTACATCCAGACCCATCACAACACACCTCCTACATCGACTTCCATCCCACGCTGGGAATTGCGCTTAATGGCAAGTCTAGGTAAGGTTAAAGGACAATGGGCGAATTTGTATGAGCCCTGTCCCCACCCACCAACAGACACCATACATATACATTATTATTAAGTGTACTATAAAAACTCTTACCACATCATTTAAATTTAATAAATCAATGGAGATACCTTACAAAATAAAAAAAACATTCATTAAAAGTGTTCTTAGTAAACACTGCTATTTTATTGCATTTTTTTACTATTTTGATATACTTTTAATAAATATATAAAGAAATATGGTCGCGTAACATTTTGTTACATTTGGTAGGCAATTTCACCAGGAACTGTTCGCCAAGTAACTAAACCTTAGGAACTACCAATAGCTAAAACAGCCTATTTGGATATTTGAGCTTAGAACCTTTGGCATATTTATAGTACAAAATCTGATGCTCATCTGATGATGGTAGGGAAAGGAAAGATAAACTGGATCTTGGAAAATGTAATAGTTGGAGACGTCTTGTTTGCTCGTATATGTTTAGTAGGTACTCTGTGTAATTGCAGAAGTTAAAATCTTTCCACAACAGATGATAGCAATAGCAAAAATATTATCGGAGCTCGTGAACTACATTAGTTAAAAACGTCCCGTTTGGACATAAACGTTTAAAAACCTAAGCAATAACAGAAACACCCTACATACGTGGTGCAACACGACCGCCATTCATAGCATGGATGGCATGAATACTTTTTAGTACTTTGTTTTTACAAATATCAAAAGAGATTTAAAATAAAGATTGTCTTATGAAAAACTATTCATTTATGGTTTTTCTTATTTTTTGCATATATTTTTAAAATAATGATATCAGACGAATTAAAAACATAATACTATTTTATTATAATATTTACTAACGACCCCCCGGGTTTGCACGATTGTTGTCAGTCAACCTTTGGAGACATGTCAATGTGAACTCTTTCTAGATCATTTTAAAATCATAGTGCATTATTTTGATTAACCCTTATGGTTTAGCCGGAGTAAGTTTTTTTTTGGCGCGGCAATGTGACCACACTGCTCCTGATGGTAAGCGCATTGCCGTCCAGATAGAGTATCAAGTAGCGAGAGACAGTAATGTAATCACCCGAAAATATAATTAGACGATACGATTATCAAACGTTGACTTTACTGTACATTCTACAAATATAATATGTAAGTATTAGGTATACATTTAAACCTTCGGGAAAAATGATAATTATCATGTCGAGGCTGTCGAGAGGGCTTATACATCCCTCTCCGATCATCAGATATAGTATCACAATGCAGTCGTGTGATAGTTCAGTAGAAATAACACAAGTTATTTAACACAGTTAAATAACTTGTAATAACTTCAGAGTTTATTAAACTACTGCCAGTTCCGAATGCAGTTATCCTATGGAGAAGAACTGTCCAGAAACTCCATGGTCGCGTTTCTGTGCAAGAAATCCCCGTTTTCTCCCATCCCCGTTCTTCAGGGTGTTCCACTCGCAATGCGGAATGACCTTAGTGTCCTAGGTATGGATATCCGCTGCGATCTTAATCCAAGGAGTCACATCGAGGGCGTAATATCCGCCACCTCCCGCAGGGTCGGAATCCTCAACAGGGTGCGGCGGTTTTTTACGCCCGGTCAGCTCTACCGCTTATATAAAGGTCACCTCTGGAACGGTTCCGCAAAATACCTTCTTGATGCCTTGGGTGGGTTGCAGAGGCGGGCCATCCGCATTGTGAATGATCAGACGTGAGTAACAGTCTGGAGCCGCTACAGCTGCGCAGGGATATTTCCTCGCTTAGCGTGTTCTACCGTCTGTATCATGGCGAATGCTCTAAAGAATTGTTTGATCTTATCCCATCCTCTCCCTTCCATACCAGAACCACGCGTACTGGATTGAAAGAACGAAAAGATTGTTTATTGTCGGAAGCTGCATGCTGCAGTACAGGCTAACCCATACTGCAGCGCTGGTTTTCGATAGAACTCAACCAGTGACGTACACATGTTATACAAAATAAAAACTCTTAAAAACTAGCTAGTATTAAATATAACCTAGTAACAAAAATAAACCTGAATTAAGCGTAATATTGCGGAGCCACAGCTTCGTGGTATCTACTACCCCGGCCCGAACCAAGAGGTTCGCAAACTCGTATTTTTGCCGCACCATCAAGCTGTGGAACAGTTTGCCAGCTACCGTGTTCCCTCCTTCCTATGATCCTGGGTCCTTTAGGCGTAGTGTGAAGAAGCTAAACAACAGGCTGGCATGATTATGTTGAGTAGCGATGGATAGACTGTCTCTTGCTACTCTATCTGGAGGTGAAGTGTGGTCACTTTGCCGCGCCAGCATAAAAAAAAGTTGACGAAGCATTCGTTAGGTCCCCCGTAGTCTCGTTGAGAACGCGAGTCGCTACGGCAAAACTGCAACCTTGACGGTTTTATGTAAGACAGCGGTAACATACCATTGAGGTAGGCCATTCAAGCTGTAGAAAAAAAATCATTATAATGTAGCTCTACCACCTATATACTATGTTATAGCACGGCGTAATATAGTAAAATCAGCAAAAATTAAATTTTCTATATAAAACAAAAATGTGAATTAAAAAAAACTCAATACTTTTCGTTGTTGTCGTCATACCAAAAAATCATCACCTTGCTAAGATTAATCGATTGAGATCAATTTCAAACCTGTTGACGGGTGGGGACACTTGACCCATTGTCCTTTTGTTTTCAGCATCAATGAAATCGCAAAACCAAGTTATCCATATTGATTACCAAGTATATGTGGAGCTTTTATTAGTTACACCTTTTTGTAACACCCTGAAAATGTAAGCTTAAATAGGCTAGTTAGCAAGATTTCTTAAGTATTTTAATCAATAACCTTAAACCTTAAACTTACGTTACCTACAATCCACTATCGAAAATATTATAAATCCATTCAAAAATAAGTTAAAAGTCATTGAAATCTGGTGGAATGGGTTGTTGTCAAATGACGGAAAAAAGATGCACGATATGATTTCCGACGTCACCACTCGGAATGGCCATTACGGTGCAGTCATGCGAGGCAGATAGTGAGATGTTCCCACTACGCACTTTTGCTCATACCAATACCAACTTAAAATAATAACTGCGGCCTGATTTTTAATCAATTTCGATTCTGGTTTCGCAAAAGGGTTTCTTTTGATGTGAAACCTTGGCCACCACGCTATATGATAATATAAAACATCTAATACGGTGTCTATAACACAAGTTACTGATAAAAGAATGAAGCAGAAAGAGAGAAGAAAGCGAGAGTGCAGTGAGCGGGAGAGTGGGAGTGGATCTTGTTCTTTAAAATAATCTGAATATTATATTTTGAATTGTGCTATATCTATTTCCTTTCATAAGCTATCCTTTTATGCTCAATATTTCTACAATATAGTTTCGATGTTTCAAATATGCCAGACTTCCCGTGACGGCTCAATTTTTTCGTATTATTTTCGCTTGTATGTCAAATGTTGAAAATTAAACACAGACACCTACCCAATTGTACTAAACATAAAATAAATACAACAATCTACACATAGTTCTAACCCCACACTGTCATATCTGTATCGTGGGTATGAAGTAAGAGAGACTACGGTCCCACAACACCCAGACGGTCTCGGTGCGGGAATCGAACCCACGGCCTCTCGTTTCACACGCTACGCCGTGGAGGCTGTCGTTTATCTAAACATATTATTCTTCCAGCCTCCAGATCAACATTCAAGTGAGGAAATCATCTAGCTTCTCCGTACTCAGATATTTGGATGACAATCTCATTTTACCAGTGGCTTGGATTGAAGTCGTAAGTTTATTATAGCGCCATCTGTTGTCGAGTGGCCTTAATTTAAGATTTTAAAAATATTTAAATTTTTCATCAGTTGTGTAGTTGTAATTATGTACCTGGTGCGACAGCTGTACTATATCTCGGGTTCAATCCCCGAAATACTCAGTATCGGACCAGAGACTCCGCGGAGTCTGGAATTGTGCACGGTTTGGCGATAGGCTCACCATATCACATTATGGGACTGTAATCAGCTCGGCGATGTGGGTGTACTGGTTACACCTCTGCCTACCCCTTCAGGGATTACAGGTGCAAGTCAGTGCGCTATATTAAATTGTAGATATTTGGTTGCATTATTTAGTCGTAGGCCCGGATCCAATATTTTTTGTGGATTTTTTATTCCATTTTGAGATAGAATTGAGAAAATATCTATACTATTTGCATTGAAGTTACAAGTTTCCAAACATAGATGGCGCTGACACAATTTTTTTTTCTAGGGCATAGAAGAACTTCCAGAAAGCCTTCGCTCTCTAGTATATCACGGGACATACTCTACAGCTGCCATACAACTTGGACTCAGCGTGTTTTGTATCATAGCGTTAATTATATCCGGAATCTGTCTAGTTCTAATGTTTGAAAGGAAGAAGCAAAAACTATGCGCCACTGTAAAGAGGATCAACGTAGCTTCGGAATTGAAAGGGCCAGTTCAACCCGTGCGAATGGTACCGAATAATAAATAAAAACATATTTTTGTACTGTGGAATGTTATATAACATGGGAAACCTGTAGTTATCGCAGGTACGTAGGTAGGGGCGTGTGATTTTATTTATGCGAATATATTTTGATTAGCTAACCGAAAATCCTCAATAGTATAATCTATCATTATTGCACTGTCCCTAACTACGGACCTGCCCCGAATATCTTCTATAGCAAAATCTCCCATTATTGTCGCCCAAGCACTGTCCCTAACTACAGGCTTCCCTCGATGTCTATAAGTACATCTTATTTATACATGCAATGGCGTTGACTTAAAACCAAACCTAACCAGCACAGTCTATGTAAAATATGCTCATGCCTAATGTATTTCTGATTTGTTAAAAGTTCTAAGGGGTGAAAACGCATTTAATGACAAGCCGTCATCGATATAGGTCAGGTAAAAATCCTAACCTAACCTAAAATCTATCTTAACCTAACTTCTATCCTAACCCAACCCCTATCCTAACCTTACTAAGATGAATCTCATTTTTCTTTTATATTTATTTATTATGTATGAAAATAAGATACCAAAGCGATAATATTTCATTATGACGTGGTGACTTTTCCTATCTTACTATTACTATCGATCTACATCACATTTTTCTATATTAAGTTATAAAATCTAAAGACTACGCTCAATAACTACATAATTTCTAGGGAAATGTAAATGTACACAGATTTTAATTATTTTTGTATTTGATAGAATATACCTCAAGGATTGGTCTCTTATGATCGGTTGAGATCTGATGACAGAAAACACGAAAAATTATAACCTCAAACAATTACAGCAATGCATTTGTTGTTTTTTTAAGTTTATCGTTATATTAAGATTATTCTGGGTAATTTGTATATAATTGTTTATTGTTGTTACGTTTTAATTTATACTGATTTTTTATACCTACTTAAGATTAAATTAATATTTAAGATTATTTACTTAGGCTAAGTAAAAAAAAATATTGATGTTTGATGCAAAATTTAGATTCACACTTGACCGATTTTTTTAGTTATAATATCATAAGAAATTATAAGACTAAAGTTATTAGGTGTATTTTATAACAGAACTGAGGCAGCCGACTGTGGTCTATTTATAAAAAATGTTTCAATGGAGATGAAAATGTATTGATTGTATGGAGGGTAGAGTATGAAAAAGTCTCCGTCGAAAAGCGACCAATAGGGTGGCGCCACCGTAGCAAGTGGCGCAATTTCAAAGATAGCGGCAAAAGTTATTGAGTAGGATAGTGACGACTATGCGCTTGCTATGCTAGCGCTATTTCGGTGGGTTATAGAGTTGTAAAATTGCTGCTAGATGGACCTTCTTTCAACTTGTTCCTCATTTATGACAGTTTTCCTTATACTCTACCCTCCCTCAAATTGAAACGTGCAATAGTGCAGGGCACAGAACACTATAACTCTATGTGGTGCCAGAACTTCTGCCAGGTTTTACTATCGTTTCCTAACTTAGAGAACCGCTAAATATATTTAAAGAGCAGTGAATTTTGCTTTGTACTTTTTATGTACTTATAACACCCTGTACTGGGCACGGGTCTGCTCTACTAATGTTAGATCTTAGTCCACCACTCTGGAGTCCAGCGGCTGGACTAATGCGTGTTGGTAGACTTCACACACCTTTGAAATTCGTACGAGAATTCTCAGGTATGCAGGTTTTCTCACTATGTTGTCCTCGGCCGTTAATGCAAGCGATAATTGACAGTGAATATACACGTAACTTTAGAAAAATCAGAGGTGTATGCCATTTTTTGACTCGTTTCGAACCTACAATTCGTCTCGGCAGTCCGTACCACATCCAACTAGGCTATCGCACTATAATATGTAGGTATAGATGATATAAATGAAGGTCACTAGAGTAAAAATCTGAATCTCTAAGTCCAATACGGACAACCTAACTTAGCCGAGCTGGTTAGTCACTGCTCTCTATACACATGCAGAAGCATGCAAATCGCAGCGTGTATATTTTATTTTTAAGGGTAGCCAGAATTAGGATCTAAATAATGGAAATTTTGTTATAAATATTTTGAAATTGTATACGAGATATCTACTTATCTATTGTTAAGTGTTAATGACATCATTTTGTTACGTAAGAAAAAATGTAAATAAATTATTTTTTAAATTCTTTGATTTTATTTTAATAAAATGTTAGATAAAAACTGAACACGGGAGCGCGGAAGGCACTCAGTTTTATGCTAAACATTTACTTCTCCCTACTTAGGTTGTCATTATTATAATGTACCCGCAACTACTCTCCTAAATACCTTCGGTATTTCTAATAGGAGATACCCTAATAGAATATCTTATGAGTTATCGCAACGCGCGCGAAAATAAATCCAAACGCTTTCTCACCGTTTCTATCTGTATATATAAAACAAGAAAACCGACTGACTGATCGATCAACGCACAGCCTAACCGGATGGGGTTAGAGACATAAAATTTTGACAGTACCTTTTACGACGTAGGCATCAACTAAGGAAGGGTTTTTCGAAATACCACCCATAAGGGGGTAAAATAGGGGATGACAGTTTGTATGAAAATCCGTCATTTTTGAAGTTTCGCATGAAATTGGTATATGGCATCTTAGTTAAAAATAAAGAATATATTATAAACTCATTTGCAAAAAAAACGGGCACCTAAGCAATGAACCATTTCAAATGTTACTATTGGTTTGTTTGATAATTATAGGTAGTTTTACTTTCACAATTTTGTAAATTAATAAGCAAATAATCGTTTTCGTCAGTATTATCATAAAATTTTGATAAAATTTATGGGTTTTAATGCTAAAGTTCACTAGTAGTGTATGCTCGCTAGTAGTGCATATGCTCGTGAAGTAAAAGTTAACAAAGATTTTTGTTTGTTTTTTCTTAAATAAAGTAAAAGCAGATAAATGTTTAGTATCGAGTGTGACCCCCTCTAGCTGAAATCACAGCTTGAATTCGTCTGGGTATGCTAGCGAGGATATCCCGGATACTTGCTTGCGGAATACGTTCCCACTCCGCGGTAATCACATTCTTCAGCTCTCTGATGGTCTGCGGAGCCGGTTGTACTGATCTCACACGTCGTTTCAGAACGTCCCAGACATGCTCTATAGGATTGAGGTCGGAACTTCGAGCTAGCCAATCCAAACGACGAATGCCGACCTCTTGCACATACGCTTCCACATCGCCAGACCGGTGGGCGCGAGCGTTGTCGTCCATAAAAATTGAGTCTTCGCCTAAAGCAGCCAATGCGGGTTGTGCATGAGGAATTAGAACTTCCGTTATGTATCGATGTCCAGTCAGTGAGCCGTTTTCAATGAAGACTAACTCTGTACGATCCATTGAATTTATTCCTGCCCAAAACATAACAGAGCCCCCACCATAAGGTGTGATTTCTTCAAAACAAGCCTCTGCAAAGCGTTCTCCTCGTCTTCGTAGCACTCGCCGACGTCGATCTTCACCGAACAGATATCCTGGCTTCATCGGAGAACAATACCCTATTCCAGTCTTCTTGAGTCCATGACTCACAATTTCGAGCAAACCTAAGCCTGGCAACTCTGTGCTCACGGAGTAACTTAGGGCCGCGGGCCGGGCGATGACTGCGTATATTGGCAGCGAGAAGCCTCCTCCTGACCGTCCATAGACTAATATGCACATTTCTTACTTCTTCGAGGTTGTTCTTAAGGTCCATATACGAAGACTTGCGATTTCTCAATGCGCGACTCACAAGAAAACGATCATCCCGTGGTTGGGTACATGGTTTTCTTCCAGAACCAGGCCTTCTCTCGACGGAACCGGTGTCTTGATACCGCTGCCAGGTCCTTTGAACCGTCGAGCGACTCACACTTAGCCTCTGAGCCACGAAGCATTGGCTGCAACCCTCTTCGAGCAGCGCAATAATTTTGGTAGCTTTTACCACTTTCTCTAACATTATTGAGACAGCTAAACAGCAATAAATGAAGCTTTGACAATTAAGAATATGAAATAAATTCATAAAAATTGACTAAAAGTTATGAAAACCGATATTATCTTTTGGAACTTCGCACCAAAAATGTAGGATAAAAAGTGGTTTTCTGTAAAAACGAGCATCAAACGAAAATTTGAATTTAGAACGTACTGTTTTAAATACCACGGCATTTTTAAAACCGGCCAGTAACATGTACAAATGATTGAAATCATTTTGGTACCGAATTTTTTTAAAGAAGAATTAAAATCAAAACCGCCCGTTTTTTTTGCAAATGAGTGTATTACAGGATTTTTGGAAATTCCACCCCTAAGGGGGTAAAATATCAATAATGCTACTATTATAAATGCGAATGTTTGGATGGATGTTTTACTCAATCAAGCTACAACGGCTAGACGGATCTGGTTGAATTTTGGCACAGAAATAGATGTGTCCGTATGAACTGAGGAGCCACTCCTGATATTTAAAGGAGTTTCATACCATTATTTAGTAGCAAATCAGGTGATTTTGTAGGCGAAATTCTGGAATTTGTAGTAAAATATATCAAAAGTTATAGCAATGTAAAAGTGGCTCCTCAAACTAAATGTTTAGACTGAGGAGCCACCGTATAACTCGAAAAGTAGTAGACGTACATTTATGAAATTTTTGTATGATTTAGTAGTCATTGTGTATAGTATTTACTAAAAATATGGGTCCACTACAATTACTATAGGCATTGGTATGGCTCCGCAATTGCTAAATATATAAGAACACGAGTTTCTGTGAAAGTGATCGGTCAATCGGCATATTTGACTTAATGATAATTTAGTAGTAAGTGTTTTCTAATTTGTAGCATAGGAATTAAATATAAACACTGAGCGAATTTGGAAAATCAACGTATTTTATTTGGCTCCTCAATCCAGACGTTTTGCAAATAAATAATTGACTGTACGTACCTCAAATCACAACGGATTCGGAAGCTAGATACACCAATATTTAGTAGAAATTTCTACTAAATAAGTACATACATTTCAGAGCTCTACATATTCGGAAACGGAGACAGTAAATACTTTCGTCATTTTTTTGTAAAATTCACCATTAAGGGTGACCATGTCACCTATGAGTTAAACCAGGATAACTAGTAGTTGAATATTATTTTTGAAAAGAATAAGACCGACAACATGAAAATAGTATATAATGTGTATTTTTTATGTTTTAATTAAGTAGTTAATTTCGGCATAATTTAAAGAATGAATGAGTATTGGTTGGTCGGTGCTGGTATTGGTTGAAAACGGGGATTTGTTGCAGGAGAACTAGCACACCTGAGTTTTATTGACACTAAACCAAACGCAATTTCTGATACCCCATGTTGAAATGAGATCCAAGGTCATGTTGAGCTCAATGACAAGATCCTCGCATCTACTCTCAGTATCCATCCGGCAATCAGGAGACTTGCAGCAATAACGCTCATGAACCGCAAATGCACAGAGGCTTGTGGTACTCCAGCATTTACTAACATGAGCTACGAAGCGTGTCCATCAACGAGGACACGTATACTTCGCTCATGGAGAAACCTGGAAATCCACTTGCGCATGTTGTCGGGCAGACCGTATTCGCTTAGCTTGGAGAGAAGGCCACGATGCCAGACCCTATCAAACGCCTTGGGTATGTCGAGACTCACAGCCAGAGCCTCGCTATGCCTGTCAATCGCCTCGGCTTAGTGATGTAATACAAACGCTTCACATGGATTTTAAAACTGCTTTTATTTTGTGTACTAAAAGAAGAAATTTATATGAGCGCTCCCGAAGGTGTTGTTCATAAAAATAATTATATCTGTAAATTAAATAAAGCCTTATATGGGTTAAAACAGCTACATATTGGTTCGAGATATTTGAGCAGTCTCTTATAGAAAGAAAAGGGGTTTCAAAACTTATTAGTGGATCGGTGTATATATGTTTTAGATAACATTGATATTGGTAAAAATATTTATGTGCTGCTATATGTAGATGATTTGGTTTTAGTATGTTTTATTTTTAATATATTTTATATATTCATAAAATGAATTCATTTAAAAGTTATCTTATGAGTACAATGCATGATTTAAATGAAATAAAATTATTTATTAGTATTAAAATAACTAGATATTATGATAAAATCACATTAGACCAAAGTGTTTACATTAATACAATATTGGATAAGTTTAGTATGTCCAATTGCAACCCTATAAGTACTCCCTTAGAAAATAAACTTGATTATGAAGCTTCAAATATAAGTAGTGAGTATAATGCTTCTTGTCGCAATCTTATTGGGTGTTTAATGTACGTAATGTTATGTACTCGACCAGATTTGAGTACATGTATTAATATATTGACAAGATAGACCAGGTCATCGTTTATTGTGGGCTAACACACATTTGCGATGGACCAACAATCGGTGGGCTCATGTTCTGTGTTCGAATGAGTCTCGATTCGGATTTCATCTCGATTCAAGGAGAGTGCGTGTTTGGCGAGTTCCTAGTCGCCAGAGTTGACTCCAGAATCCTCAGGTAGTTCATCCTTATCAAGGCGGAACAATAATGGTTTGGGCCGGAATTCGCCTAGGTGGAAGAACAGATCTCGTTTGAATACGAGGCAATTTAAATGCGGAGACATACCGTAACGAGATTGTGCACTCTATGGTCATCCCTCATCGACAGCAACTCGGCCAAACTTTCATGTTCATGCATAATAATGCACGTGCACACACCGCAAGGCTGGTGATGAGTGTGTTTTTTTTGGTTCCAGCACTATGTTAGTTTTTTGTAATACATTTTTATTTTGTCACTAACAAGCCCTTTATTAAATTGCAAAATTAAAATGAATATTAAATTACGCTTCTATTGATGTATAACATCTAAGACAAAAAATATTGAATTTAAAATAAACACAATTTTTCCCTTGTTCCCTAGACTTTGTTGAGCAGTGTAGATGCAAAAATTAATCTAGTGGTAATTGTACTGGTCACATAGTCTTGATGATTTATGTCGATAGAATATAGAAGAGTGTATTATTTAAAAATGTCGATATTCCTTTATTTATTATACTTATTTTGTCGTGCTAGACTACAAACATAGCCCTTCCTTGTTACATTCCCATATTTGAAATACAAGTGATAGTAATTCACATCTCTTATTTTATTTATCTCCTATAACCTGATTTCCTATAAAACATTTAATAACACCAGGAGTAAAAATAAATCGAAAGTTCATGTCACGGCTGGTCGATGAATCATTCATAATCAGCCATACCACAGCATTATGCTCTACGTTCGTAACATTCAAAAAAGAAAAGGTCGATCGCAGCTGTCACTTTAGTCTACCTAATTAAAAATCAGAGTATAGTTGAGTTTATCAACCTCTTTCATTCAACGTCGTTGAATCAACGACAGACGCCAAAAAAATGGGATATTAACGTATAGATCTGTGAACGTTTCTGCAAACCAGTTAAAAACGTCAACTGGTCTTTCAACTAGTTGACCGTTTATAGGAAACGGTTTCATTGCGTTAACGCAAAAAAAGATACTTAATAAATTCAATACTACAAATCCAACAAACAATACTACAGTACTTCTTTTATTTTTTTAAACTAATATTCAACTACTAGTTATCCTGGTTTAACTCATAGGTAACATGGTCACCCTTAATGGTGAATTTTACAAAAAATGACGAAAGTATTTACTGTCTCCGTTTCCGAATATGTAGAGCTCTGAAATGTATGTACTTATTTAGTAGAAATTTCTACTAAATATTGGTGTATCTAGCTTCCGAATCTGTTGTGATTTGAGGTACGTACAGTCAATTATTTATTTGCAAAACGTCTGGATTGAGGAGCCAAATAAAATACGTTGATTTTCCAAATTCGCCCAGTGTTTATATTTAATTCCTATGCTACAAATTAGAACAAACTTACTACTAAATTATCATTAAGTCAAATATGCCGATTGACCGATCACTTTCACAGAAACTCGTGTTCTTATATATTTAGCAATTGCGGAGCCATACCAATGCCTATAGTAATTGTAGTGGACCCATATTTTTAGTAAATACTATACACAATGACTACTAAATCATACAAAAATTTCATAAATGTACGTCTACTACTTTTCGAGTTATACGGTGGCTCCTCAGTCTAAACATTTAGTTTGAGGAGCCACTTTTACATTGCTATAACTTTTGATATATTTTACTACAAATTCCAGAATTTCGCCTACAAAATCACCTGATTTGCTACTAAATAATGGTATGAAACTCCTTTAAAAATCAGGAGTGGCTCCTCAGTTCATACGGACACAAATAGATTAGTCTCCCAATAGCAAATAGGCTACGTCAATCCAGGAAAAATGTACGGTGGTTCCCATAGGATAGTTTTGTTTTCGTTTTACACAGGGCAAGGGATCCATATAATTTTTTGCATAGTGTGTTGAGGGATTGATAGCATAATTCAGGAAGAATAGCTCCAAAAATAACCACCACGCGGGCTTAACCGCGGGCAACAGCTAGTTATCTATATAAGCCGAGCAGAACACCTGAGAAGTAGGGCGATCGGTACAAGTGCGTCAGTGCAGGAGACAATTCCTTGGATTGTTCTCTTTTTTCCTAAAAATAATCTCGCGTGCGGAGCCGCGACCAACAGGTATTTTTTAATATTTATTAACTAGAACACTAAACCAGCGAAATGAAATGTCAAAATAAAACAACCAAGTCAGTTTTTTTCAAATATATTTATAGTTAGACGCTCTCCTGGACCGGAGGCTCGTATCCCTCAGGACGCTCCGACTTGTCTCCCACCTCTCCACGCTTGCCTCCACCACCTTCGCCATGGAGCTCCATCAGTTTGGAGATCTCGAAACGGGGCCTCTTCAGGACTTTCACCTAAACAGACATATTAGTTAGAAAGGTACGGACAATGCAGATTAGATATATTGGAAGGTATTTTCAGCGGTAAATCAAAAGGGAACATGAGTTTTCATCATGTATGTGTCATTGCGAGCTAGGTGTGTCATCATAATTGAGTACTCTATCTACTTATTTCAACCATAATCTTTGTTTTCTTTCTCTTGAAATATTCATTACATTATACATTTGGTAGGCAGCGGCTTTGCTGTGTCTATGTGTATATTGCAGAAGTCTATTATGGGTGGTGAAGGAGACGGCGACAGCAATTTCAATGAAACTCCAGATTCGGGGAAAAGGATAAAATATTTTTTTTATTGTGGGTAGAGGTGACAGTTCTCTATTGTAGCAAGCGTGCGGTTTGCGTGGAGTGATCTAATAGACTGGCCGCCGGACGGCGGCCGTAGCGGGCGCTAGCGGAGGCCTAGAACAGCCCCCCTCGCCTCAGTACGCTCCCGCGCGCTTACTATTACAATTATTGTACATTAAAATATGGCGCGTCGCTAACACGCCCCACCCTAGTGCTGCATTAGCGGCACTAAATATTTCCAACTGGAATATGAGCGACGCGTCCTGCTGACCTTGTAAGGATTCCAGATTTTGTCTTTATCCTGACCATCCTCACTCGACCATCTTGGCCAGGAATAACCTCGGATATCAATCCTTTAGGCCATATATTACGTGGACCGTCCGGGTCAACCACAAGCACAAGGTCGCCCACTTGTAATTTCCTCTGCTCTTCTTGCCATTTCTTCCGAGGCAGCATGTCTGGCAGTATTTCTTTGACCCATCGGCGCCAGTACATGTCTGCCAATCGTTGTGAAATTCGCCATTGTTTTCGCAGGTACATATCACTTTCGTCAAAAACTCCAATACACGGCAAATTGGATGAGGACCCCAATAAAAAATGATTTGGCGTTAATGTTTCAGGGTTGTTCGGGTCTACAGATACATGTGTTAATGGGCGGCTGTTGACTATATTTTCTATCTCTAGAAGTAACGTATTCAGAGCCTCATCTTTTGGAGCGCGTTCATTCAGCACAATCTTCAGGCTAGTCTTGACGCTCCTAATTAGCCGTTCCCAGGCCCCACCCCAATGTGGACTCGCAGGTGGTATGAAAGACCATTTAGTACCATGGTTCAAGCCTTCATTTTTCAGAACCTCTTCATCCAATCCCTGTATTGACTTTCTTAGTTCTGTGTTTGCTCCCTTCAAATTTGTCCCATTGTCGGAGAACAAATGATGTGGCCAACCACGTCGTGCGGCCATTCTCCGTAATGCCATTATAAATGAGTCTGAGGTAAGTGTAGGAACGACTTCCAGGTGGATTGCTCGCACAGTCATACAGGTAAAGAGAACGCCGTATCTTTTTTCTATGCGTCTGCCGACAGTTACATCCATGGGACCAAATAGATCAACTCCACAAAATGTAAAAGGTCGTTGATGATGGGCCAGACGAGCATAGGGTAAATCACCCATTCTTGGTATTTCTGGCTTGCTTTTTCTAATTCTGCATGTCATGCATTGAGACGTTACAGTCTTTACAAGAGGTCTCAATCTTGATATCCAATATTTTTGCTTAACTTCATTTACTACTGTTTCTTGGTTTCCATGAGCATAGTAATGATGAAAATACTTCACGATTAACTTGGCAATATAATTTCTTCCGTCTAATATTACAGGATGCTTCGTTTCGGGCAGTATACCAGCAGCAGCATCGATGCGGCCGCCGACGCGCATTACTCCATTTTTATCAAGGTAAGGCGACAAGGTAAGTACTTTACTTGATTTAGAAATATATGTATTGTTTTCTAATGCGGCTATCTCCTGTTCAAAAGACTGACTTTGCGACTGTTTAAGTAATAAAACTTCAGCTTTCTTTATTGTGTCGTGAAACTCAATACTAGACTTCTTACATTTATTTATGAACTGTAGTACCACAGAAGTTGTCCGAAGTAAACGGAGCCAAGAAGAAAATCTAGTAGCGTCAGGTACGGGCAAATCTATTTTCCTTTTTATTTGTATTACATTTATGTATTCCACTTCTAATTGTGTGTTTTTCCTTTCAGGTTCAAGGCGGCCAAAATTGCAGGGCCACTGGCTTTCATCGCTGCGCAAAAATGACGGCCCGTGCAACCATTATTTTTCCAGCACAGAACTATCATAGCATTCTCTCGTGGCAACGTCTGCTACATTAAGCACCGTAGGTACATAACGCCACTCGTCGATGCTCGTTACCTGATCTATTTCGCCGAGGCGGTTAGCAACGTACTGCTTATAGTTACGCGCATCATTACGTATCCACGTAAGTACCGTACTCGAATCACACCAAAATAATTTTCTTTCAGGTTTTATCCTATGTTCTTTCATGATCGTTTCAGCCAATCTAGCGGCCATCACAGCCGCCTGTAGTTCTAAACGTGGCACTGATACAGGCTTCACCGGCGCAACGCGGCACCGGCTGGTTATAAATGCCACTTTTACACAGCCAGTGCATGTCCAACGCCAATAAGCTACCGCGCACATCGCTTTCATAGACGCGTCCGAAAAAACATGTAATTGTAAGCACGTATAGCAAGTTATTGTCATAGGCGCGACCGGAGCTCCGCATTGTGTCCGCTGCGACGCGAGACTGGAAACCGGTTTTATCTTCGTCTCGCTCAAACTGGCAGGTGCCGTTGCATTCGGATAATATCTGGGTAGGCGCACGTTATGCAATGATTTTAATAGCGTTAACCATTCATTCCATTTATTTAAAATTATATCATTAACGTAATCATCCCAGCCGATTTTTAATTTCCAGGTTTCCTGCAGTATGATCTTTCCATTAATTGTATAAGGTGACAGAAAACCGTAGACGTCAAAAATAGACATAACCACTCTTAACATTATTCTCTTGGTCGGCCTTTGATTACAGCTAATTATGTTTTCGGGAATTCGCTTGAACGACACGTCGAATCTTAGTGTGTCGTCACTTGGATACCATATTAGTCCGAGGGTGCGTTCGCCTTCGTATTGCCCAATCTTAAATTTAACTGCTGCGTCTCCAAGTATATCTTTCGGTAGACTTTCTAAAACATTTTTATTGTTACTTGTCCAGTTGCGTATCTCGAAGCCGCCTTTCTTATGAATATATATGACGTCACGAATCAGCTGTATTGAAGTTTTTTCATCGGGTAAGCTATCGATATAGTCATCCATGTAATGCTGCTTATATATAGCAGCCACTGCGGTAGGCATAGATGTCTCAAATCTTTGTGCATTTTTGTTTTTTACGAATTGAGCTATAAAGGGCGAACAATTTGCTCCAAATATTAATGACGACATCCTGTAAGTATTCACAGGTCCCTCTGAATTATCTTTATATAAAAATCGAAGGGCGTTCTGGTCTTCAGGTCTTATTTTAACCCTGAGAAACATATCTTTTATGTCTCCTGTTACGGCTATTCGATTTTCTCTAAATCGCAACATGATGCCAAATAATGAAGTCAATAGGTCTGGTCCTTTTAATAAATAGTCATTGAGTGACAAGCCATTTGTTTTTGCCGCTGCGTCAAATACCAAACGCAGTTTCTTTTTATTCGGGTTATCAACGCCGAAATGTGGAAGGTACCAAGTTCTTGTAGTGACATCTGAATAATCAAGTTTTTTGGCATAATTATTGTCAAATAAGTGATGTATGCGTTGTTTATACCTCAGTGCATATTCACAATTTTTCTTCATCTTCTGTTCAACTCCTTTAAGTCTGGATAAAGCCGTTGGATACGAATCAGGCATCACACAGTTTTCATCCTTCCAAGGCAAGCCAACTTGCCAGCGACCATCAATGAGTTTCGAAGTTCGTTTTAAAATATTCTCAGCTCGTATATCTTCAGAATTTTGTCTCGGCTTAGCAGACACACCCATGGATTCGATAGTGAATGACCTTCGTACTTCTTCTTCAATCTCTCGCAGGATACGTTCTGGGTCCTCAACATCACTTGTGACAAATAGCGTGGAGTGACGTGCAGGACTCTGCGAGCAAACAGGTACCCGTCCATGTAGGCACCAACCCAGAGGAGTCCGGGTGGCATAGGGTTCATTCAATCTGCCCATCTTGGTTTCCAAAGGTAAGAGCAAGTGATAATTATCTTGGCCAATTAAAATTTGTGGTTTTTGAGGTTCCATACAAAGATTACGACTGATACTACTTAAATGTTTAAATTCATTACATTTTACAGTAGTCAATTTTTGTTTCGGTAAATTTAGCTCGTCAACAATGCGTGCATTTATTGTAAAATAACTGTTATCGTCGCCACACAATGTTAACTTAGTCAGCTGAGCATCGCATACTAGTTCTGTATTGTCCCATGCGCCACGCACACGAAGACACTCCCGGCGGCCGCGCAGCCCCACCTGTGATGCGAGGGCGGCGCTTACTAATGACACCGTTGAACCATCGTCGAGCAGAGCGGCCGTGTTTATTACTCCGTTCGGCCCGGTAATTTTAATAGGCACGACTTTGAGTAATATAGAACTGTGTCTATTAATGTTAGTGACAGTTTCCGACGGGATTTCACGTTCCACTACAGACGCACTAGTGTCCTGACGCGGTTCGTAATGTAATAGACGGTGATGAGCCTGTCCACAATTGTTTATGTCACAGCTAGGTGCAGGGCAGGTTTCTCTGCGATGATGCGCTAGTAAACACTTATAACATATACCGCGCCCCTTTACGTACATCCATCTGTCCTTACGTAATGATTTTCTAAACTTTTTACACTCAGTTAACTTGTGATAAGAAATACGACAGTAACGACACTTGTTCACACTGTTCGTCTTGCACCGAAATCGTTTGTATACTGTTCACTTTATCAAATTGTTTACGTTTTGTATTGTCCATAATAGGCCGCAATAAGTTCGCACTACACGTAGATATTTTCACTGCTTCTTCGGTAAGAAAGTCCGATATCATTTCCAATCTAGGTTTACGTGGACCCACGGTGACAAGCGGGTAACTATAGTCTGCCCATTTTGATACAAGAGCGGTAGGTAGTTTGGACACAATCATATTAGCAACTTCCACCCCTTGTAAATACTCTTCTCGACCAAGAGCCTGCACCGCCGCCACATAGTTTTTTATTTTAACAGAAAATTGTACTATCTCTTGGCAGTAATCCGATGGTAAGTTAGACGTCTTTTTGATGTCATTCATAATACGGGACAGGATAACATCAGCGTTCCCGAATTGAAGCTCTAATGTGGACATAACAACTGTAGGTGAAGTTGCACTAATCAGTAGTGCCGCGACACATCGATGAGCGTTACCCCGCAAACATTTCCGTAGTCGCCATAGGTTTTCCTTTTCGGTGAAGCTACATACTTCTGTAGATTCTTCGTAGGCCTGTTTAAAATGTAACCACTCCATTGAATCTCCATAAAATATCGGTAAGTCTCTTGGCGTGCTTAGGCGGCTAAGTAAGTGACTGTTCTGGTGAGTACTGGAGGAGGTGAATAATCCCTTTAGTGCGCTCGCTAGCTGTTGAACTGGTCCATCTGTGTCGGCGTGACCCGACGTCTGCGGTTTGCCTTTATCATTTGTACCCATAGTGGCATGCTGCAGATCCAGCTCCTGTTGACTACGCTCCACCCACCTCTCGATATCACTACCAGCGCTATGATGCTCCGATGTTTCCGAAGGTGGACTGTATTCTTCATCAAGTTCGGCTAAATCCGCCGCCAATTGTTTATCTATTAACTCCATTTCTATGCGTGCTTTCGCCTTAGCTGCTTCCAGTTTCAATTTGGTTTTCTGAGCTAGTATTGAAGAAGACGACGAGGCTTTTCTGGACCCTGTTCGGTACTGTGAAGCTAGTGAAGGCGGTTTAATGTTACCTGTACGTTCCGATTTCACTATACTCCCGGCGTGGGACATTCCCATCTTCTTCTCAGCACTCTTACTATTTGTTGCAGGTGTAGGCGGTGGCATTTCCTGTGCTTTGGTAACCGCTGAAGGCTTTGCTTGAACCTCTTTTTCCTTTTCCAGCTGTTTGCTCGCGGTACTGCGGGTGTTAACCATTGTTTTCTTCGTTGGTGGTGTGTTGAACATGGATCCGGCTCGAAGGACCACTTTGAAGGAGACGGCGACAGCAATTTCAATGAAACTCCAGATTCGGGGAAAAGGATAAAATATTTTTTTTATTGTGGGTAGAGGTGACAGTTCTCTATTGTAGCAAGCGTGCGGTTTGCGTGGAGTGATCTAATAGACTGGCCGCCGGACGGCGGCCGTAGCGGGCGCTAGCGGAGGCCTAGAACAGCCCCCCTCGCCTCAGTACGCTCCCGCGCGCTTACTATTACAATTATTGTACATTAAAATATGGCGCGTCGCTAACAGGTGGCGGTGTCTACTTACCATCAGGTGGTCTGTCTGCTTGTCTGCCTATACAGGCAGTTCCAGCTATATCAAACGTACTATTGTGTTATAATATTATAGAAGATCATGAATAAGAAGAAACAAGTCAGACTAATGAGAATGCAATGAGCTTTTATTTCACTAGGAATAAGATTTAACAATAGTTTAAATGGCGTTTTCTAATAGTAGTCATGATTATAGTCAACCTTTTCTCATATAACATTAACAATAACTACAAATCATCAAGTGGTCTAAATTAAATTTGATTCCTACAAATATTGTTATTTTCGGTTGGCAGTGACTACTATGCCAAGTACTCCCAATACAGATTGAATAAAATTCCAGCGTTATCATCTCACCTTCCTGATGCACACGTCCTTAAGTGGATAGATGCCGTGGCACGCCTTCTCGATGTCCTTGGCGATCGAGTCGGGGATCAGTTTGTTGACGACCTCGCGGAGTTCAGAGCTGGTCACGTCACGTGTGATGATTTCACACATCTTCTTTCTGATCGCACGCACCTGTGAATTAACAGAACAATTATTTACTATACAATTGAAGCTCACAGCCTCCGTGGCGTGGCAAGCAGTTAAACGAGTGGTCGTAGGTTAGATTCCCGCACCGAGACACTTGCGTGTTCCATAAATATTTGTTTCTGGTCTGGATGTTGATATCAACTATGTGACCGTAGTTCCACATAGTTGATACCCACAACACAGGTTAAACCCAGTGTGTGGTCAAGACTATGTTTATGACTTTTGGATGTATTATTTTATTATGTCTCAATATACTAGTAATATTTTTATAACCAAAACTTCATCCATTGCTACTGATGATCCATAGTCCATTTTCAAACTTTTACTAATTTAGTTAACACCCATCACATTTTGATCTGTCAGACTATCACACAGATTATATGAAATAGAAACCACAAGAGTTTAGCATATCGAGATTGAAACTAAATTCTGGGTACCCAGATTTATTACCACCAAAAACTCATACTGGACACAAAAATGCCTTTTAATACTCTTCAAAGTTACATATGGCATCATGTCATGAGATAACTTGTGGTGCCTATTTAAATAAATTAAGAGTGGGGGAATGTAGCATCTGCACAAATAGCCGGCGGCATGCCCGCAAGCCGCGTTTGTGATTATGCCTTTAATCTACGCAGTTAATAACAAAATGTACAAAGCATTTCCGCAAGTGCTCTCTACATGGGCTGGAGACTGCGATAGAAGAATTAACGTTTTAAACCAATCTGTTGTGCAAATTGTGAAGAGTTCCAAGAAATTCTTGAGAAATCTCCTGACCCAATCACTATACATATAAAATATGTGTAAGCTAATAAGAAAATACCTAGGGTCGCTATAGTTCCTTGCAGGCAGTAAAAAAAAATTATACTGGCACAGCAAACTGACCACATTGTACCTGATGGTATGTGCAGTGCCGTCCAGTATCAAGTTGCGAGAGACAATAATACTTTGCTACTTGACACAATCATGCCACCTTGCTGAGAAGCTTCTTCGCACTACACCTAAAGGAAGAATAGGAAAGACGGAACACATTAGCTGACAAACTGTGCCACAGCTTGATGGTGCAGCATTAATACGAATTTTATCAGCTAGCCAGTGTAGCAGACACCACGAAGCTGTGGCTCCCCAAGCCAATACGAAATAAATTTAAAAAACCCTGAACCTTTTAGTGGTCAAGTGTGAACTATTATATAAATATCTGCCCACCTGCGTGTGCTGGGCATAACAAGTCTTGCGATGGCTGAGCGAGTCCTTGTTGGTGAATCCGATGCAGAACACTCGCAGGATGTAGCCGTCGGTGGTCTTGACATCAATGTTGGCTTCAATGAGGGTTTGCCATTTCTTAACCATCCACCTGTTTAAAAATGGATACACATTTAAATTTGAATGGATATAAAACCTGCAAGCAACATCAGGCCAGTACATAGCACAGCAGGCCGACATGATTGTGTTGAGTAGCAATGGATAAATTGTTTCTCACTACTTCATACTTCTAACTGGACTATTGTGCGTACCATCAGATGCAGTGTGGTCACTGCAGTGCCAGGATTTAAAAAAAACAAGTATAACCAAACTGTTAATGAAAATAATGTAGCAACGACATGATTAGCCAATGCATAGTGTATGTAAAGGCGGATGCCATGTGGTCGCGTCGATTTTTGCAGCTTGAAACGATACGAAGGCCATAAGGTTAAACTTCATATAGCTGGGCTGCAGAATATACCAAATATACTTATATAAAGCAAGACCAATAATGCCTTTATGTGCTAACCTATATATATAAAATACGATGTGTTCACCATGGACTCCAAATCGGCTAGTGATTTTAATAAAATTTTCATACAATTTTACTTTAGAGATTAGCACAGCAGGTGATCCCCGTGAAGGTTCGTACGATCCTATCAAGTTATTTTTTTGGTAATTTTGTGTCATATATACCTACAAAATCAATGTACCTATAGATATCTAACAAACCAAAATACACAGTAAAATGAATCATGAGGAACATATTTTTATCTATCAATGTAAAATGGTAAACTATCCATGCCTTCTGATGGTATATTTTATATTTTTACCATTGACAACCTTTTTTATAAGTCTGTTAATATTTTTTTATATCTTACCTGAGCTTATCAGTGGTGAGGTCCATGCCGTGGAAATTGCAGAGCACATTGCGTCCCTGCACATCCTCGGCAATCAGACGGAATTTGCGGAAAGACCTGTAAAAACAATTCTATACAGTAATTGTATATGAAAGTGTGTATATGAAGAAAATTGTGTATGTATTCAGCAATAAATCAAAAGGGAACACAATTTTTCATCAGTTTTGTGTCATTGCGAGCTAGGTGGATCATCATCTGTATATATAAAAGAAGAAACTGACTGACTGACTGATCGATCAATGCACAGCCTTAACGGCTGGGGTTAGAGACTTGAAATTTTGACAGTATGTACCTTTTATCACGTAGGCATCCACTAAGGAAGGGTTTTTGGAAATACCACCCCTAAGGGGGTAAAATAGGGGATGAAAGTTTGTATGAAAATCCGACATTTTTGAAGTTAAATTCATGAAAATTAGTATTTGGAATTTTAGTTAAAAATAAAAAATATATGTTTTAGGATTTTTGGAAATTCCGTCCCTAAGGGGGTAAAATAGGGAATGAAAGTTTGTATGAAAATCCGTCATTTTTAAGTTAAATGCATAAATATTGGTATTTCGTATTGTATACTTTTTCTCCCAAACATGACCTCCACGCGGGCGGAGCCGCGAGCAACAGCTAGTTAAATATATGGTTTTGAACTGTGTTGTAAAGCCTCCATTTCACAGCTGGTGAGTAGCCAGCTGTAAAACAAGAGGCCGTGGATTCTATTCCTGCACTGATATAAATGTTTGTGTATGTTGAGTTCATTAATATTATTTTCTGCTATTTAAGTGTATAGCCATTTTGAATATCAAGTTTTTCAATATAATGTGATTGAGGAAAAAAGTGGTGGAATAAAGCATAATATATTAGTTGGAAGCCTGAATGAGGCTATTACCTCTGTGGAATATACTATATTGAATAAAAAAAATTATAAACATAAAATTTACTTAGAGTAATTAACAGTTACACAAAGGCTTTTGTAAATTGGGCATTAAAACAAATTGGTCATAATTTTTTTGCCTCCAGACAATTTTGTTGAAAATTAGTCTCACCCAGAACTTACCTTTCGGCATCAGTATCAGCCTGAAGATCAGCCAAAGAGACCTCAAAGACACGGCCTTTCAGTCCCTCGGAAGCAATTTTTGTTCCCTGTCAACAATTATTTGTTATTTAGTAAAAGAATATTACAATTATAAAATATTTTGACATGGATGAATGTTCAGCAGTAAATCAAAAGGGAACACAATTTTTCATCAGATATGTGTCATTGCGAGCTAGGTGGATCATCATATATAAATTATTTCCAGGAGCAAGCTAAATAAATAAATACACCCCATAGTCACACAAAACCCTGACCCCACACTAGGCAAGACCTGTATTATGGATATCAAGAACTTCGACAGACTATGGTCCAACACCCAGACCTGAAACAAATATCTGTCTGTCACACAAACATTTGGCTTGGTGTGGGAATCGAACCCAAGGCCTCTCATTTCACAGCCAGCTACTCACCCGCAACGAATAATTTAAGTAGCACCAATAATTCAAGTTATACATAAAGCAAACATGTGGTGATTTTTCAATAGTGATTAAAAAACAACCAACCACTATAAATTTGAATTTGGAATTAAAACCGTGAATGTTACAGGACAATCAAACAGAAACTTTTGTGAAATTTCCGATACGGCTATAACCCCAAAATGCCACGCGTGCTTTCATCTAACAAATTGGAAATTGCTGTATATAACCCTATTACGATGAGTATGTCATAAAAACACCAGTTTAGCCTAACCTAATAGACTTTAGCGTGAATTTAAGGTTTTACCTGAGTACGATTGACAAGGGTGGTTCCCACTTGTCTCTTGGTGAACATGGACGGCGCCTTGACATCGTACCAGTCTTTACGGGTGAATGGATCGACACTGGAAAATAATTATTAGTTAAACATAACCTCAAACACAAACTTACCGAGATTTTCAGGATTTACATTTCTGACCGGTAAATTAAACTCAAGAACTAGTTCCGAACCTCTATTAGTAGAATTTAGCACAATGGGTGCTTTTGATAAGAAAGTTTACAACAAAATATCTTGAGACACGAGACACCAACTTTCATCCGAAAATATTAAAAACATCACATAGAAACAAAAGCTTTTGTCTAGATAAACTAGTAGGACGTTTATTAAATAAGTAATATTTGTGTTTATTGCGAACTTACATCTTCTTCTTAACACCTTTTTTGCCACCTTTGGAAAGGCCTTTATTTTTACCGACCGCCATGTTCGCACACAAACTGAGAAAGAATTTGTGTTGTTTATGGTCCAAACAGACGGCTGAAGGAATGTCAAATTTGGCGTTTCGTCAGGGCTGCCAGCAATAAATTGAAAATTCAACGCTAGTAAATACAACAAATTCAAAAATCTTTAGGATCACGAGACCGCAGGAATATACTACTAGCTTACTAAAAATGCATGTCTTGGTTTTATATATTATTGTACGTTTTACTGAATTTTTTTATGGTTATTTGTACAAAATAAGTACAGAAGATTTTACAGAGATTGTTGTCCGGCGGTAGTCCTTTTAAACAGAATATTAAATGATTATTTGGTTTAGCTGTAATACGCTAACTATAATAAATGTTTTTAAAAGAAATGTTTCATTTCAAAGATTATTGTACAGTTTTTTAGAGATACTACAGAAACCAACCGAGTTTTAAGGAAATAAAAATAATCTTTAATACAATATGTATTCAAACACGAATCTAAAGAATTTATAGGTATATTGTTACAGGAAATTTGTTACAAATTCTTGGCGATGATAATATTATAATAATTCGGAAAGATGGTATAAATAACCATACAGTGAAATCAGCGCTGAATCACCGTGAAGGAAAACATTGTGAGGAAAACTGCATACCTGACATTTCGCATAAGAATTTCAAAGGTATGTGAAGTCTACCAACCCGCAGTAGGCCAGCGTAGTGGACTAAGGCCTAATCTCTCATTAGTAGAAGAGGCTCGTGCCCAGCAGTGGGACAATGCTGAATACAATATTATTACAGTTAAATACCACATTTTGTATCAAATCTTTGAATTTGGCAATCCACAATTACACAGGTTATAAATTTGATAACGCCCATAGACAATTGGACAATGCGTTGTAATGTAATGTCAACCCTCAAAAATAATCTAGATGTAAATTGTGTAAAAATCTACTTCTGGGAATGCCATCCTATATTGGATTTCAAGGAAGTAAACTCGTTATAATTAGCGTCAGTCTTTCAGTCTCATTTAAATGAATTAATTTTAACTCTACGTTTTTCATAAAAAAAATATCAAGTTGCATCCCACCACCCCGCGACTAGGGCTGTTGGTACTTGGTTTTGTATCCGACAAAGATAGTGAATGAAATATGAATAGATATCTACTTTATAATCTGTTATCTGTCATTGTATGATTTCAATCATAACTCACTCACCATCACTCACCTGATTGAAGCTGAGGAAAGTAATTGTGAACGTTTGGCGCAAATTATTTTGTTTTATAAAATTAGCAGCGGTTTTCTTGAAACGGCGATTAGCCGATATAAACTGGTTGTAAGAGTGTTTTTTTGTGACATGTTTTAATTCGATACCGTGTACAAAATAAATATGGGTGCAAAAGTGTCTAGAACTGATTTTGAGTGGGTTTACACAGAAGAGCCGCATGCAAGCCGCCGGAAGATTATTCTGGGTATGTTATTAATATTACGTCATATACTGACACACTAAATCGATTACCCTGTTATATAGGATTAGAGAATTATAATTAATTAGACAAGGTTAAGTGCAAATGCCTAGTTTCATTTGTACAAAAAAGCCATCTCCATGGTCAATAGTTTACGCCCCGTTGATTCCAAATTTAAATCGTGCAAGAATCTTATACTAATGCTTCGTGCTTCAATAGAAAGGTGAAATTTTGCGTTTTATATAATTTAATTTGTTTTTAATTGCGTCTGCAAAATGGACCTAACGGATAAACTGAGAGTTGTTTGTACAAGTATCTGGATATTATGTCTCGTAATCGCAAAGATTAATTGGATTCATTCTTATTTATTTCGAACGTGCTATCTTATTTGCATATTATTGAAATTGGACCAAGGAAATTGAATTATTATGCCTAGCAAACCAGTCCTTTTTATATTTTATGCCCAGTAGACTTATAGTTTTATGTTTGTATAACAAAGTTGATAATATTTTTTTATTATAAGATGGTAACTTGACTACATGATCAATAAAAATGTTTTTTTTTATTAACCCTAATGTCCACTAATTTCAGTAATACTCAAAAAAATCAGGACTCCAATAACTTTGACATAGTTCAAATTTTTTGATCAATTTTAAGTGGTACTTACTGAACGGATTGAATTAATAATCAGTAACTTGTTCTAATAATGCTCTAACTGTGGTATAATTAAGCTGTAAATTGCTTTGCTTTAAAGTAAAATGTCATTCATTTAGCCAAAACTATACTATTGCACCATATATATGGTGTTTATAAATTTAAATTTATAGTTTAGATTTTTTGGGTAAGTTTTGTCATATCATTATCTCTGGATTATGGAGTCCTGGACCTTTAGAAAGTGTGTTTGAGGCCAAGCTAACTCCTAGAGGCTCATTAGACAATTTTAGTTTAATATTGTGATGTGACTTTAGCTGATGATTATCCCTGTATGCACACACAAGTGCACCCAAGGAACCCAAAATTAGTGTATGGATGGATAAAAATGTTATACTGGTTTATTGAGGTAAGGTGTTAGTGGATTGGGTCCATGGGAAGAACTATGGCACCTGCATCAACAATGTTATTAAACAGAGATAAAATAGACAGGTGACTCATCAACTCTGGTAAATGGGCTCCCCAATAAAGTCGTAAAGTAGTATAGAAAGTTTCTTTAAGAGTGTCACAATGAGAACTTGATGTACAATAAAAATAAAGTATAGCTTATTAATGATTCAACAAATAAACACACATGACATTGATATTTATAAAAAACATCAACTAATTAGTCTTAAATTGAACATAAAATGTAAATTATTTTTATCAAGCAGTTTATCATGACTGTGTCGGAATGGAGTGTCTCAGTGAGTTAATTTTGTCTACAGAATGAATGAACCTCTTATGGTTGGATGGTTTTACATCATGAAACCTTCCATGTGAAGTAATAACTTCGGTTCTTCTGTGTTCGGTTTCTTTCAGTCAATGAAAATACTAGAAATTAAAGAACCTTTAAAATTCACATTCCATAACATAGGTAACACACCCACAATTCCTCAGATGCTGTTAATGCTAGTCAGTTAAACTATGTGGTTAATAGGATACTCCTTCAGGTGGCCTGTATGTTCTTTTGCCCACTTAGTAAAAGTGATTTTTGTCTATGACATTTAAATCTATTGACAAACATACTACCCAGGCGATTTAAAAAATAATGACAAGACTAGGCTGCATGGTCGAGGACCTTTGCTTTTTCTCTTTTTTATAACAGAATTGAGCAAAAAACACCCATGGGAAAAAACAAAGCTTAACCAATAAAATCAAGTTGATTTTTATATTAACCGCTCCACTTAGCAACTTCCTATAATACAGTATAAGGTCTTATAATACAGTTATTGTTAGTAGTAGTATTATATAGTGTTTCGTCTCGCTATATTTAGATATAACATCAGAGTAACCGAGACAAAACATTAAAGGTGTACAACATTTGTTAACAAAGTGTGTTTATATTAAATATTAAATCACATTCTGTGTTGCTAACTAAGTTTGTTGCAACCCTCTTCCTCAATTTGTGAGTAGAGACAGTACACTGCCACCACTTGTGAGCTAAAAACCCCCCAATTCAACAATAAAAAAGTCTTGTCTCTTCATTTCATATACCTAACCTAATAGAGTGAGTAAGTTCGTGCGACTCTGTAAACATCTATTTTTAGATATTTACAGCAATGGCTATATTTAGGGTTGCCAAATTTTGTATGACAAATAATGCATAATAACATGTACAGTTTTAGAAAATAAACGTTATATAAACACTCACACCTGTAATCCTTTCTCCTATCTTTACTGGTGGTAGGATATTCATATCCGCCCGGATAGCAACCACCGTACACAGGGTGAAAAACCCGCCATAGTGGCACACGCAAGTGTGTCGCGTTCCGGGATCAGCCAGTGTACATCCGGTTTTTTGGGGGTCTAGAGTAGGGAGGGGTACAACGTTTGGCCATTTTGCGGCCTTCTGAGTACCCTGACAATAGACCCTCGACCGCTTCTTCACCTTCTTGCCCATGGCGTAGTGTGAAGGAGCAGGCCGGCATGATTGTGTTGAGTAGCGGGGGATAGATCGTCTCTCGCTTTTTTTTTTAAAAAAAAAAAAAAAAAAATCCCCGAAGGGGTAGGCAGAGGCGTAACCAGTACACCCACTTTTCGTCGAATTTATTACGGCCCCATAATGTGATAGGGGGCGAGCCTATCGCCATACCGGGCACAGCTCCAGGGACCAGGCTGATACTGAGTATTTCTAAATAAAAAATCCTAATATCACTTTACCTGACCCGGGGATTGAACCCGAGACCTCAGCACAGTAGTCATAACTCATAACGCATGCCCAATTACAACTACGTCACCAAGAAAATCTGTGTGTCAATATTTATTGAATGTTCTTGCACAATATAACATTGATAGTTTGTTCTGAAGTTAAGTTTGTATGTTTACTTTTTATATATGTTTCATAGCTCTGAATACCAGCAATTTAATTAGTATTTTGTATACTTTTTTTTAAATAGAACACTATAAAAGTGCATATTAATGTATACTTACTGCTAGGGGGGTAGTGTTACTCGCGTCCGTAGGATTTACCACCTTCTCCTAGGCCCACCCTACACGCGCCCCCTGGGTGGTGCTAAATGAGTAACAACGCCGGGTAACAGGCGGCGGTTAAATAACCTGACCAACCAGGCTTTATCAGTCTGCTTAGTGTAGACAGGAAATGGTATACACTATCCGTTATCTTGTGGTCATGTCTCGCGAGACCGGTAGTCTTGGCTTCATTGTCTGGGCTAAGAGGTAGACAACCTCAATAAAAAGTCACCCTAACCCTACGGTGGGTAACGTGCCAAGAGGATGCATGACTGGTGGGATGACCAGCCCTTAGCGCCAACTTCAATGGACCTGGCTCACTTTGAAGTATTGTGCCTTCATATGGGAATGGGCGTAACCTCGTATGTGACATGTTTTTTCGACCCTAATCGTGGGAACAAAAATGAATACTGAATCAAAAAACCCTCTTTCTACCCAGAACAAATCTACAAATAAAAAGCTGGCACAGCAAATTTTCCACCCTGGTCTCTTTAATACACCGAGATCACAGTCTCTCTCAGATGTAAGCGCGACTAATAATAAAACAGCAAATATTACATGTGACGACACAACAACATCACTTCAAAACACTGAAAGTGAGCCTTGGATTGGAGCTCCAACTAAAAAAAGGCAACGCGACAGTCCAGAAAGTGACAAGACAGTGAAGCAATCAAAACCAAACAGCTATTGGCTCAGTCAACCTTTACCTACATCAAACTCATTTGCAGAGTTAGCAAACATAGAAGACAACTTACCTCAAACTCAATCAAACCAAAGACAACCAAAGCCACCTCCACTGTTCGTGGATAATGTCACAAATATACGACCTTTAACTAATTTGCTTAACAATAAAGTGGAAGGATTGTTCGAACTGAAAATCTTACGCGATAATAAAGTAAAAATACAACCATTATCAGGTGAAGCTTACAAAACAATAACTAAGGAATTGGATGATAAAAACACTGAGTACTATACTTACAAACCAAAACAAGAACGTAGTTTTAAAGTTATTCTCAAACACTTGCACCCGTCAACTGATACAGAAGACATTAAAGAAGAACTTGCCAACTCTAACCATATAGCTACCAATATATGGAATATAAAACAAGCTACAACCAAGAAGCCACTAGACATGTTTGTAATAGAACTACAACCAAACTCTAATAACAAGGAAATATATAATATTAAAAGTCTCCTGAACTGTCGTATTAAACTCGAACCGCCAAGACCAAAACGCAGCTTACCTCAGTGCCAGAACTGTATGGACTACGGACATACCAAAAAATATTGCCGTCGTAAACCAAGATGTATCAAATGTGCTGGCTACCATACCTCTGCTGACTGCACACGTAAAGAACGTTCTGAAAATGTGAAATGCGCTCTTTGTAACGGTAATCATCCTGCTAATTATAAAGGCTGCTCTGTATTTAAAGAACTCCAGAAACAAAGATATCCTCCTCTACGCAATAAGACAACTGTAAACCATAACAGCAACAACCTAATAAACGAACAGATCAAAGAACTCCATCCACCACAGTCAACCAGGCAAACCAAAACATATGCTGAGGTAATCTCGAATCCGGAACAAAGCAAAACAAAAACAAATCCGTATAACAAAAAGGCACCAGTTCACCTATCTCAAAATGTATTAACTGAAAATAACCTCGATTTCGTCGAAATACTAGATATGTTAAAACAAATAATGCAACAGATAACTACTATGACCACACTTATAGTGAACATCATGTCCCAACTGCATTCACATTCAGACCATTAAAAATTGCTATGTGGAATGCCAATGGGCTGTCAAACCATACTCTCGAAGTTAAAATGTTCTTGTACACACATAACATAGATATTATGCTAGTATCTGAGACTCATTTCACTGCTAAAACTTTCTTCAAAATTGATAAATATAAAATGTACAACACAAATCATCCTGATGGCTCAGCTCATGCAGGATCAGCTTTGCTAATTAGAGATAATATAAAACACTATGTCACACATTGCTATTGCAGCGATGCAATTCAAGCCACAAATATCAAAATCGCATGTTTAAATGGACCATTAACAATTTCAGCTTTATACATGCCACCTAAGCATAACCTAAAAAGTGAAAACTATATATCTTACTTTGAAACGCTTGGCCATAAATTCATAGCGGGAGGTGATTATAACGCAAAACACACCGAATGGGGATCAAGAATTATAACTCCTAAAGGTCGTGAACTTAACAAGACGATCTACCAACTGAACCTCAATGTGTCGTCTACTGGTGAACCAACATACTGGCCCAGTGACGTCAAAAAGAAACCTGATTTAGTTGATTTCTTTGTGACTAAAGGTCTTTCTACATCTGCCTTAAGTTGCAAGTCTAGTTATGACTTATCATCTGATCATACCGCAATCATAGGTGAACTATATAACGAACCAATCAAAATAGCGAGTACTTGTAAACTGCACAACAAGAAAACGGACTGGATCCTATTCCGAAGGTATCTAATGGACACTATGGATACTCAAATCTCATTAAAATCGGACGACGATATAACTAACGCAGTAGAAATCTTCAACAAATCTATACAATCAGCAGCCTGGGCAGCCACTCCTGAAACACACGCACAAAAAATTGCATTTCTACCCACATACCCACAAGTTATAAAGGACCTGGTCCAAGATAAGAGAAAAGCCAGGAAAAGATGGCAAGAGTCTAAATATTCTGGACACAAAAGTGTGTACAATAAACTAGCTAAAAAGCTGAAATACATTTTGAAAAAAATGACAAATGAAAACGTTGAAAGCTCCATTAAAAGTCTAGACGCCACACCCAATACAGACTATTCTTTATGGAAAACTATCAAAACAGTAAAAAGACCAGTTGTTTTCCAATCTCCCCTGCGCAAAGAGGAAGGAAACTGGGCCAGAAGTGACGCTGATAAAGCAAAATTGTTCGCAGAGCACTTGTTCCATATTTTTACTCCAAATGCTGATTTGGGATCATCCAAAATAGACGACGTAAGAGCGACTTTGTCACAAACTCACCAGCTTTCTCCTCCTCTGAAAAACTTTTCAAAAAATGAAGTACTTTATGCGATTCGGAAATTAGACTTAAATAAGGCACCCGGCTACGATCTCATAACCGCAAAAATTATGAAAGAACTGCCTGACATCGGTATAATATTTTTAACTCAGATATATAATGCTGTCTTGAGACGTGAGTTCATTCCTGGGCAGTGGAAAACAGCCGAAATAATTCTCATTCTCAAACCCGGCAAGGAACCTGACAAAGTCACATCCTACCGCCCTATAAGCTTGCTTCCAACACCCGCAAAAGTATTTGAAATTCTCTTTATGAAAAGACTACTACCAGAAATATCAAAGATACAAATTATACCACTGCACCAGTTTGGATTTCGGGAGGCCCACGGTACCACTGAACAGGTTCATCGAATTGTCAATGAGATAAACAATGCGTTTGAATGCAAAAAATACTGCTCAGCTGCTTTCCTTGATATCTCACAAGCTTTTGACCGGGTGTGGCACGAAGGTCTTCTGTACAAAATACATAAAACACTTCCTCCAAGCTATAAGCTACTAATACAATCCTATTTAGCTCAACGCCATTTCTATGTTAAGCATGGAGACGATAGAACCGGGTTGCACGATATTAGTGCGGGAGTCCCTCAAGGAAGCGTTCTAGGTCCAATTTTATACCTCATATACACGTATGACCTACCAATATCAGATAACGTCCTTGTGGGCACATTCGCGGATGACACAGCAGTTATAGCTACCCATGACAATCCATTAATAGCATCTCAAATATTACAAAGAAGTCTCACCGTTATCTCTAAATGGCTATGTGACTGGCGTATTAAAGCAAATGAAGCCAAATCTGCGCATGTGACCTTCAGTCTTAGGCACGGCTCGTGTCCTCCCGTTTGGCTAAATGGGATACAAATACCCCATCATGAAGAAGTGCGGTATCTCGGTATTTACTTAGATAGAAGACTTACATGGAAGAAACACATCTTTACTAAAAGGAAGGCACTTGGCTTACAACTCAGGAAACTGCATTGGCTGATCTCTCGCAGATCTAAATTATCACTGGACAACAAACTTCTTGTATATAAATGTATACTGAAGCCCATGTGGTCATATGGAGTGGAGCTGTGGGGCACTGCAGCTAACTCAAATGTAGAAATCTTACAACGTTTCCAGTCAATGTTGCGCATGATAACAAATGCACCATGGTATGTTACCAACAATCAACTGCACCGCGACCTGAAGATGCCAATGGTGAAACAGGAGATAATAGAAAAGCTCAAATCCTATGCAAGACGTATAGAAAAACACCCAAACATTCTTGCCTGCAATTTGATGGATAAGACCATCAGCACTTTCCACAGAATTAAAAGAAAAGCCCCTCAGGACCTCATATAACTTCCTGAGATAACAAAATGGACTGGTCAATGGGCTAGCTCCATTCATGACTACTAGTAAAGTCCTTAACCTCTAGCTAAAAGCCGAATAGGCAGATTGCAAGAAGAAAATAGATGAAAAAAAAAAAAAAAAATATTTATTGAATGTTCTTGCACAATATAACATTGATAGTTTGTTCTGAAGTTAAGTTTGTATGTTTACTTTTTATATATGTTTCATAGCTCTGAATACCAGCAATTTAATTAGTATTTTGTATACTTTTTTTTAAATAGAACACTATAAAAGTGCATATTAATGTATACTTACTGCTGTTTAACAGCATGGGTGGCAACCCTGGGTATATTGGGCTGTGGCTCAATTTCGCATTGCGATAAATGAATGACATACACAGTCTATTTGTCATTTTTAGTCAGATTGTAAGAACTCAAATGAATTTAAACAATTAAAAATGACAATTAGTAGTTTGGTTATCTACTCTAAGGTTAGGAGGGATAGGTACTTCCCTGTCGATATAATATTTAATTAATATTTATAATATTTAATAATGTATCAAATAGAAATAAAGGGAGTTGGAAATACAGACTGTCCTTGTAGAGGTATTCAGAGATGGGAACCCCTCTTCGCCGAGCTATATCATAACTTGCATCAATCATCGAATTGTCGAAGCCCAGGCAATTGCTTTTTTTTAGTGCCTCGATATGCAGACGAGATTATTCAAATAAAAAATATAAGTATTTTTTTACTTCTTCCCATCTGGTATTTGAACACAAGACCACTGTTTTTAGACCTAGTTTCACTGCCAATTGACGCTAGGCCAATGAGGCGAAAATCATGAGTTCAATTTAGGAGCATCGCGTTGAGCGTCGGTTTTCTCCCTGCTGCTTGAGTTACAATTTGCGACCTTATGGTACTGTCTTTGGTATGAAAATACTTTGAAAATTGCGCTACCTCACCTTCTGTTTGCGACTTACCCAATGGCACCATGACATTTCATAATGCATCAACAATGGTTGTATTTCTATTCCCTTAGAACTGCTTGTATCATTCATTTTATAGAAATCTTGATAATATTTATAAAAAATAAAAACAGTTGCACATATCTGCAAGTTTTATAAAAACATTCAAGGCAAAGTCTTTGTGGCAGAGTCTAATTTGCAGCAAAAATAAAAAAAATGTGAATTAAACCAAAAATTAGTATAAAAATCTTCGATTTATTTTTTAACCTGCTAATTAAAAGTTTTTTACTGGCACGGCAAAGTGACCACACTGCACCTGATGGTAAGCGCAGTGCCGTACATCACTATCATGCCGGCCTGCTTCCTCACACTACGCCATGGGCAAGAAGTTGAAGAAGGGAGGCGAGGGTCTAGTGTCAGAGTATTCAGAAGGTCGCAGAACGACCAAACATCGTAAACTCAATACCCCCGACAAAAACCGGATCTGCACTGGCTGATCCCGGAACGCGACACACTTGCGTGTGCCACTATGGCGTGTTTTACACCCTGTGTACGGTGGTCGCTATCCGGGCGGATATGAATATCCTACCACCAGCAGGTATTAAAGTCAACAACATTAATTGAATTTAAAAATAACGTTTTTGCTGTGGGTCTTTTGGGTCAAAAATACCTAAGAACTTACGTACGTAAATCGTTCTAATGAATACAATATTCTTGTTTTTTTTTATCATAGGCCGAGAAACGAGCCAGCGGGTCACCTGATGTTAAGTGATCTCCACCGCCCATGAACATCCACAATACCCAAAGGAACACGTATGCGCTGTCGGCCTTAAAGGACAGGAATAGGGATTAGGGAAGGGAAGGGGGAATCTGGGCCTCCGGATATCTCACTTACCATACGAAACGCGGCAGTGAACTGTCACTTTACGTTGTTTTTCTGTGAGACAGTGGTACTACCCCGGTCGAGCCGGCCCATTCATGCTGTAGACAAATATGTCTACAGCGTGGCTCTACCACTTTAAACTTTACTTTGTTGTTAATCGTATTTTTTTTACATTCATCAGTCATTAACCAGTTCAGACCCGGCAAATATCAATGTACAAAAAATACTCAATTAATTGAAAAAACCTTTTTCTTCATTGAGGTCGATTAAAAATGTCAATGAGTTTTTTTTTTTAATTTGAGTATAAATCTAAAGGAGAATAAACGTTCTAAGTGAACCGTCTTCTCGCCATCATAAACGGCTGTCTGACGTGTATATACATTCTGGTAAGAACTCGTATAACGTATCTAATTGTTTAAGGTATTCTACTAGGTTGTGAATTAACTAGTAACTAGCGGGTTACTAATTGACGAGAATTGGTCCGTATTTATGGACTCGTCACTTTGAATCATAATTACAGTATTTTTAATGGATTTTACAGGCAATGGAAACTCATATACTGCTTAATGTTTCGCATTTAATGTATAGTATGTCAACAAACGTTTTAATCTATGTTTTTATTTTTACGCCTGATTGAATAGAAAGGAAAGTTTACTTGATTTAAATTTGTACATTGCTTGCGAAAACAGAACAATAAATGATTAATAAACTAGGTCGTAATTGTTATTATATCTCTACAAAGGGATGTTTAATGGCCCATTACTGAGTCCGAGTATATTTTTAGCTGTCATTACCAACAAAAAAATTTCATACATTGTGGATGTTCAAGGGCGTTGTCACTTTTTTTTATCCTGGCACGACTATGTGACCACACTGCACCTGATGGTAATTGCAGTGCCGTCCAGTTAAAGTATCAAGTAGCGAGAGACAATCTATCCCTCGCTACTCAACACAATCATGCCGGCCTGCTGTGTAGCTTCTTCACACTACGCCAATCTCAATCATTTACCATCAGGTTGGTTGTTTAACTTCCTTTTGTTATTTTTTTTTGTTTAAAGAATGGTCAAAGTTCTCCACCGTGCAGCCTTGTCTGTCGTTAGTTTAAATCCGACCTCAAATTGATGAATAAGAGTTAAAGCCTTATTATATCCCAAAGCCATGTCTGTAGTTTTCTCAATTTCAAAAATAAAGCTACATTTAACATTACTCCATTCGAAATCCCGAAGCCATGTCTAAAATTCAACTGGCCTTTTGTAAAATTCTTTCACTATAAAATAAGTATACCGCATTAATAATTTCACATAATTGCCAAAAATAATACCGATTAATTGTTCAATTATCAGATAACGTACACGTGAGATTGTGTTTTACGTGACTGATAACACTAACATGGGCACTTATGTAATGGAATTATACCGTTATTAATCAATCATCGAACATATTTTGCCGCCAAAATAGATCTCGCCACTTGAGATCTACAAGATAGGTTATTAAATTCAGCGGTTCGACGCACAAACCGCGAGAATTACCTCTAGTTCCAAAAAACCCTGAGAAAAGTCTCAATCGCTGTATAAAAATATTAGTTAAATAAGGCTGAATTATGAAACTTGTCTCAGCAGAATACAATACAATAGACACCTAACAGTCACACACTGTATTATGGGTATCAAGAACTACGAGGGACTACGGTCACACAACACCCGACCCGAAACAAATACTTTGGGTTACACAAACTTAAGCGTAGACTTGTGTCTCTCGCCTTGTCAATCAATTCTATTGGCAGACTATGTGGTGGACTAAGGCCCTAACCCCTCTCATTAAATGTGATCCGTGAGCAGTAGAACAATGTTTAATACAGTGCTAGTATTATTTGTGTGGTCACTTTGCCGTGCCAGAATAAAAAAAAAATACGGACGTGTTGTGCAGTCAGTTCACATCGTCCTATACCACTGTTGGTCTAGGTGGCAGTTCAGCATAGAGGGTTATGCTGTCCGTGCACACTTGAGACTACTTGGATAGTGGTACTTGGTACATCTTGACATGGGGCTGTGAACCTTAAGCACTGAGTTGTGTGACTGTGATCATTAAGTTGATCACTGCAGGGGTAACCGTCATTTATGTGCATCTTATGGTATCCACCATTAATGGCCCTCTCTTTTGCTTTCTTTTTTTTAACCTATTGTGTCCCACTGCTGGGCAAAGGACTCCCCCATTTCCTTCCACTTATCCCTGTTAAGAGCCCTTTCTAGCCACGTAGTTTCAAAGGCGTCTAAGTCGTCCCGCTTTGCTTTTTTACAATATATTATTATTTTCATTGTTTCAGAAAAATACCCGCAAATCAAGAAGTTGTTTGGCTACGACCCTCTGTTCAAATGGGTGGTGACAGCGATGGTGCTGACCCAGTGCATCATGATGCCCTTGGTGCAGCATCTCAGCTGGCCCGTGACACTGGTGCTGGCTTACTGCTTCGGTGGAGTCATCAATCATTCCCTCATGTTGGGTAAGTAAGGGAAGACCTAGGGATGTATGCTGTAAAACGAAGCAACGAAATCGGAAAACATTGCGTTAAATTTTGGCTTGTACAAGGGAATTTACAGGAATTAAATTTGCTGGTGGTAGGATATTCATATCCGCCCGGATAGCAATCACCGTACACAGTGTGTAAAACCCGCCATAGTGACACACGCAAGTGTGTCGCGTTCCGGGATCAGCCAGTGTGCATGCGGTTTTTGTCGGGGGACTAGACAACTCTAGACCCTTAGAATCTTTTTTTATCCTGGTACGGCAAGTGACCACACTGCACCTGATGGTAAGCGCAGTGCTGTCCAGTTAGAGTATCGAGTAGCGAGAGACAATCTATCCCTCGCTACTCAAGATGATCATGCCGGCCTGCCGTTTAGCTTCTTCACGCTACCCCTGAAGGACCCAGGATCATAGGAAGGAGGGAACACGGTAGCTGGCAAACTGATCCACAGCTTGATGGTGCGGCAAAAATACGAAGTGGCGAACTTCTTGGTTCGGGCCGGGGAGTACACACCACGAAGCTGTGGCTCCGTAAGCCAGTACGCGTGGTTCTGTTGTGAAAGGGAGAGGATGGGATTGTAACCGATAACTTCAAACACCGTGCACGTATTGAAAATTCCATAACTCGTGTCGTTGGTGTTCTACAGTCAGCCAGTGTATATCCAGTTACTGTAGTCTGGCATAATTTTTCCGTGCGAGTGCACTGACTTACAGGTGACTTACAGCCGTACTAAGATAAACAGATTATACTATCAGCAATCTGTATTAAGATAACGCTGAATTGTTTGTTTGAACTCGCTAATCTTTGGGACTACCAGTAGATTCGAAAAAAACTTTTTTTTATCTTTTTATTGAGGAAGGTTATAGGGTATGTAATTCCACTTTACGACCAATCGACGGACCTAATGATTTAGGGAGCGTAATAATAAGAATTAAACGGCTATCCCGGACTAGCTAGTCTTACGACCCAGCACCCCCTCGCCTGTATGATGGAAAAAAATAATAGAACACCATAACTCAACCGTGAAGAACATCCTGTATAATACAGTACACGATAAAATTATATCGGTAAAGATAGGGATGCGGTGCAATTATATCGATTAACATGATATCGATAACGAGATACACCTGATAGATAAAAATCAATATTATGTCGGGAAATAACGATAAAAATCAATACATTAATAGATTTGGCTGTTCAATTTTGTAAAAACATGAAAAGAAAGTATACCGTGGAGGGGCTTAACTGGGTTAGTTTTAGAAACATTTATTCACAGAAAACTGACGAAAATAACAGTTGCCGTTTTTACGACATTTTACATACACACCTAGGCAGAGGTTAACGAGTACACTCACTTTTCGCCGAATTTATTTCTGTTTCATAATGTGATATCCAGCTAGCCTATCGTCATACCGGGCCGAATTCCAGACTCCAGGCTGATACTAAGTTGAAAATAGAAGAACCCAATATTACTTTATCCGACCCGGGAATCGAACCCGAGACTTCAGCACAGCAGTTTTAACGCATGCGAAATTACAACTGCGCCACCGAGGCAGTCATTACATGCAGTATGACATTTTACAGAGGCTTAAATCCCTCTCTTACGCAATCCTCATTCCTTCCCTTGAAGGCTGGCAGTGCAATGAGTCCTCGGGTATTTTGGCCTAAAGGACTTGATTCCAGAGGCGTTAACTGTTATTAAATAAAAAAAAACTGGTATTTTTTAGAAGTAAATGAAAACACTCGCATTTAATACACTGTAGGTAAAACTGAATGATAAGTTATATCTGATTAGATAGTGTATTATATACATTCCAACGACATTTAAATAATGTATAAAGGCAGCTTCAGCCTATTTCGGAGTGACACGGACTGTTCAGTCGAAAGTAGTAAGTTCGAAACCAGCCCAAATTTCACCTTTGACTTTTCTAAAGTTAAATGTATATTCATTGTTAATTATAGCTTGCTTTGACGGTAAAGGAAACGCCTTAAACCTGCATATCTGAAAATTCTCCAAAGTAACTTCTACCAATGCGCATTAGGCCAGCGTGGTAGAGTAAGGTCTATCCGCTCTCATCAGTATCCAGCAGTCGGATATTTAATACGGGACTGGTTTTATTATTTTATCAAATAATGTACAAAAAACAAAATTACAGTACTGACGGAAACGACGGTTTCCTAGACCGAAGTTACCCGATATTAGAAACAAACTTATTTCGCCACCCATACAATGACTACGATTTATCATAATTTGTGTAAATATTGATAAGAGCACTCGTGAGTTATCAAATAATGTGACAGTCGGTGATAGCGGCGCAATCACAGCGTACCACATCAAACAAATGACGCAAGTTCGAATCCCCATTTTTTTTTGTACGAGGGTAGTTTACGAACTAGCGTAAAGAGTGTGGAATGGTCTTAAAGGTATACTCACGTCAATGACCTTGACGATTTGAAAGCCCCATACAAACATCGGTTGGAGCTGAGGTTTCGTGCGCTCGAGATGAGTTGTGGTTTTTTTTTGTTGGGAATGTCGTAAATATGGCTGGAACCTTTTTGTCAGGATGCAATAAAAATTCTTTTAGTATAAGATACACTTAAACAGGCTTAGTAAGTTTTCAGACTATTTACAATAACAAGCGGTACCATCTACGTTTTTAAAGATTTTGACGTGAACCATCTAATGCGGCGGGTCAGACCGACTGTTGGTGTAGCGACGCGTCGCCACGCTATATGATAATATAAAACATCTAATATGGGAGCTGAAGTGGGACATATTTTTCATCAAAAAAATCAGGATATTATATTTATAATTTTGCTATATTATTTCCTTTCATAAGCTATCCTTTTATGCTCTACACAATTTCTACAGAATAATTTCGATGTTACACATCTGCCAGGCTTCCCGCGACGGTTAAATTTTTTACATCGTTTGTGGACACTTAAAGGATATTAAAAGACTAAGTTTCGTAATGAAACCACATTTAATATCTGTATATACATATAAAAAGAACTGACTGACATATCAACGCACAGCCTAAACGGTCAGAGATTTTGACAGTAGGTACCTTTTATGACGTAGGCATCCACTAAGGAAGGGTTTTTGGAAATACCCCCTCTAAGGGGGTAAAATAGGGGATGAAAGTTTGCGTGAAAATCCGTCAGTTTTGAAGTTAACCTATGAAAATTCGTATTTTGTATTGTATATTTTTTCTCCCAAACATGACCTCCACGCGGGCGGAGCCGCGGGCAACAGCTAGTGTTTTATTTATAGCCTAGACCTTAGAATAGACTTCTAAGGAATTTCTTTACGTAATTTTCCCGATATACGTGACAAATGGCTTTAACCAAATCTTTATTTTCCTTATCGATTTTAAAATACAAAATATTCTTTCCGTACTGGGTAGTGTCTGTACAATGACTAATTAAAAAGCATAAAATGCACACCGACCGAATGATGAGACCGTAAAATACATTGTTAATCTTCAGCAAACTAATTCTAATATACACAATATGACTGTGGCCTTGATGACATCTTGCCTAATAATAAATGTGTCAATAACTTACACTCAGTACAGTATACCTAACCATTCATAGCAGGAAGGACGGTTTTCAGCTAATTTTCCTCTTCAAAAATGTATATAAACTCGTCGTACATAATGTGCTATACATTATTTCATCATTGAGGTGATGAGATCCCATATGTTCCATCAGATGTTAAAATCTTGAGTACACGACTCGATCCTTTCAGTGTATAGATAAATACACCCCAGACCTAACTCCACGCTTGTAAAATTTTTGATTATGTATATCAGGGTGCGAGACTTTACAGTCGCAGTCGCCTAACACCCAACAATCACACACACAGCCCCGACCCCACACTAAGATACGAGTCTCGTGTTGTGTGTATTAGGGACTACGAGAGACTTCTTACAATAAAGAGAGCCGCCTAAAAATACACATCCCCGATGGGGTAGGCAGAGGTGTAACCAGTACACCCACTTTTGGCCAAATTTATGACGGTCACATAATGTGATAGGGGACGAACCTATCGCCATACCGGGCTCAATTCTAAATAAAGAGAAATAAATAAAATAGAAATAAAAGAACCGAATAGAAATAGAAAAACACAAAATCACTTTACCTGACGGAGGATCGAACCCGAGACCTCAGCATGCGCCACCAAGGCAGTCTCGAGCTCAGAAAATTACAAGCCGTGTATTGTTAAAATCCATTATAGTGGGGACATCGGTCGAAATATCAATAGCTATGTTTTCTTTCAAGATGTTTGAAACTAATATTTTCTTGTTACAGCAATCCATGAAATCGCCCACAACCTCGCCTTTGGTCATAATAGGCCTATGCACAACAGACTGTTCGGTTTCTTCGCGAACCTGCCCATAGGCATACCGATTTCTATCAGCTTCAAAAAGTACCACTTGGAGCATCATAGAGTGAGTTACATTTAGCAGATAGCTATAAATATGAATTTTTAAACTACCGGTCAGAAATTGTTGCATCAATTCCGTTAAGAAGTTAATAAAATAAAAGTATTGTCTAAAAATTGCTAAACTACACTACAAATTTCTTACAACATATCACTGTGAAACAAGACTGAGGGTTCAATACCCGCATTGAGATGATTGTTTATGTGATCCAGAAATATTATAGTTGTTTCTGGTCTGGGTGTTTTGAGACAGTAAGTCACAACGGCACAAGACTTGTATCATTGTGTGAGGTCAGGACGATGTGGGTGACTGTTGGATGTTATTTATTTATTATAAAGTTAGAAATAAATTTATAGCCAAGGGTTGTGGCTTCTGTCTACGGTCGCGTTTCTTTGTTGATCACAGTTGCACTTGCACCTTTGTTCATTGTTGTGATCTGTATTATATTTTGTTAGGGTAATTTCCATTTATTACTGATATCGAGAGTGATTCGAGAAGTAGCTTCGGGTAGATTGATAATTACACACCACGGTGGGGGTAAAGAATAACAATAAAAGAGAAGGTCTTTGCATTCCGGAGTTCAGTTATTCTTACTTCATGAGCAGTGCAGTCGTTAGAGTGTTGTAATATTTTCAATTCACGTTTATGTGCCTTCTTTTACATTGTTGTGTGTTTTTCTAAAAATAATATAAATATTCCTCCCACAGTACCAAGGAGATGAAGTGATAGACACAGATCTGCCGACCCTTATAGAAGCTAAGCTCTTCTGCACGACCGGAGGCAAGCTACTATGGCTGTCCCTCCAACCGTTCTTCTACGCGCTTCGACCGTTAGTGGTTCGACCGAAGCCCCCAACACCGTTGGAGCTCATCAATCTGATAATACAGCTGTTTTTTGACGCGATTGTTGTCCAATTGTTTGGTATGTACTGTTTTATTAACTTCTAGAGCATAAAATACATAAGTTTAAGCTATTTTTCTGTATGTATGTACAAAGAAGTCATTGATATTTTATATGTAAACTTGTTTGGGGTAGTTTTTTGTTACTCTCTCCATATATTAGTGTCTCTAAGCAAGCTATTTTTTGTGCTATATTCAACATTTTTTTCTTCTAAGCGTTTTGTCTGTTTGTGGTACGACCGCTATGGTTTTTCCCGACCTTTTCGACATGCTTGAATATTCAGTGATTCGCCCGAAGCCCCCAATATCACTGAAATTGATTGATTTCTTAACACAAGTTGTTTTTGATGCTATCATATTAGCTTTCGTGTGGTTTATAAATTATGTTAAATTTTGCTGACATTATTTTGACCAATGACAATAATAAGAGTGCCTTAACTTTGTCACCCATAATACATTATTTTTATTATGTACAAAAATATTTGTTTTGAAATTTGAACGTATTGACTTATTTTTATATATCTTTGTTCAGGTTGGAAAGTTCTCGGATATTTGATATTCGGATCTCTAATGGCGATGGGCGTCCATCCAGTTGCTGGTAAGTCGAGTTAAACTTTAAATATAAATATTGTAACATATTTTATATGTCACAGGTTAAAAATCGACTTTTCAACCAAATTTTTAGTTACGGCAATAGTCGATCGTAGTTTTGTTTGTGGTCTGTCACATCTCTACGGCATCCGCTAAAAAAAAAAGTATGCATTCGTTGGTTTTGACACTTTTCTCTCGCGAGTCGAACCGGAAATGTCGATAACCTGCAATCACCCATAGTATTTTATATGGTGGCCAAATAAGCCCTAAAAGGCTTATATTTAATCGCCATGGTGCGAAAGTTAATAATTTGATCGAGTTTGGGTGGTAAGTGATATTTCATCAAAATATTTGTAAATGCTTCGCTTGCGCGGGCGCGTGCCAAAATGGCGTCCCGTTATGAGCATAAAATTTAAATTTTTGTTCCGTTTGTTTCAGCTTTTTAAGGCGAAATATCGCCGCACCTTATTTTTGGGAATGATGCTATAAATATATACCGGCCGGTGCGTGATTTTTGGATTTAATAATCGTAATGTTAAAATTTGGAAATTCCAACCATGTGCTAAATAGTTTAATTTTGTTTCAGCTTGAAGAAGCGGCCGTTTTTATCGTTAAGTCGTTTCCGTTAAGTCGTTTCCGTTACCGTTTTCGTTTACATCTCGTTTTCGTTTACATCCCGTTTTCGTTAAATCGTTTTTACATGCAGTTTTGTAGTCTGTTTTTGACGTCGGTTTTCGCCTAGTTTTTTGTGCACTTTTGATGCCACGTTGACGTTTTGCTTGGAATTGAAGACCCATTTTGGGGATAATTGTTGATGGATGCCTGGATGCCCTACGCTCCATTACTATAACCTCCGGTTGATGGCGGTCTGGAAGACCCCCCTGGAACATTAGTAAAGTTAGTTATCTTAAATAGAGGTATGTAAAATTATAATTTTTGTAGCGAAAAGCCTTCAGCTCACTAGCTTCTTATGGGTAACCTATTTATAAATTTCACTCCAGAGTGCAGTAATGATCAATTTAAAAAATGAACCATTATATATAATCTTTATAATTTACACTTAGTATTAAACATAGTCAATTTTGTATCTGACAGTTTATATTATGTAAATATTTTGTTTGTTCCTTGGTAATTGTAATAAATCTTATAATTTTTTATTTTTTATTACAATTGGCGCTGTACGTCCAGGGACTTGAGAGGAACTTGTTCATATTGGTTCATTATTGCACTCTTATACTATATATTGTTTTGTGTATAACTATATACTCTCTTTATTTTGTTTGCATCTTGAAATAAGCCGTTAGCTTAACTCTTGACTGACACTCTATGGATCTTTGCTATAAATTGTTCTCTTGTTCACTTTATTTTGCTGTTGCTAAGCTTATTACTAGCTTCAGATATCTTTTTAGCTATTGAATATGAGGTTTAGATCATAAAATAGAATCAATTTTACTAGCAGAATGCATTAAATTCATATAACTTGATAGTTCAGAAGATAGGTGTGTATACTGTGTTTTTCCATTTGAATTGTTTAGAATCATAGGGTTTAATAAAATCTACAGCTCCGAGACTGGTGTGGTCAACTTCAAGGTTAATGTATGTACTTAATTATAATTGTAAACTTAACATTACTTTGATGTTTTCATAAACTCATTGTATTTTGAATTTGAAAACTTCAAATTGTGTTTTAACATTGTGTTAACAATTTTTGCTACTTGAATTAGTATACTAACTTAATAATTAGATAGTATTTAACCTATTTTCACTGTGTATTTACTAGGAAAGAGGTCAGTCAACCTTTTGTTAAAATATATTGAAAAACATAATTGTTCTATTGCGGTAAAGTATTTGATACTTTAAAATAACTTGTTAATTTTATACATACACATATTTTACACATTTAAGCAACTTTGTAAGTCAATACTGCACTCTTTAAACAAATTGCATAATAGATTTTCTTAAATATCATTATTAACTTTGTTAAAAACATAACCTCATTTTATTACTTTTTCACACGTTTTATTATTGCTTCATTTCTTGAAAATGATTATAAAGACACATTAATAAATGTCAATGTTTAATAAAACTTAAAAGTTTTTATAACTTATTATTTGCATAGTTGGTCATTTTTGATAACACTAGTATTGTGTTTGGATTTGCTTGGATAATTTAAAGTTTTTGTCATGGATGCAGAAACTCAAACTTTTTCTTTACCTGAAGTTAGGGAAGATCTTATTGCGGCACCTGAAGTTTCAATTAATTTACAGGATCGTGAAGATTTAATAACTTTGTCTAATATTCGAGAACCTTCGTTCAATAAATTTTCTCAACCGGGAATTTATTCGGTTTTGTTAAACGATACTGTTAGGAGGAATTTGCCTCATATAACTAAATTACATGATCTTAAAAAGAGTAATATTTGTTTTGATGGAAAATCTGGTGTTAGAGAATTTATTACTCAAGTAGAGGAATATTTTTTATTTAGAAATTTTGATGAATATGTTTTGTTAGCTTCATTTACAGACATTGTATCTGATATCGCCCTTAAGTGGTATAGGACTGTACGTACCCAGATTAGTTCTTGGTATGATTTGAAGGTTGCGTTATTGAAACGTTTTGATAAATTTGATTTTGACTATTGTTTGGAATATGAACTTCGTACAAAGAAACAGAAGTTTAGTGAATCTTTACCTGAATTTATTACCGAAGTGTTTGATATGGCTTGTCGTTTGACTAATCCACTTTCAGATTTAACTTTAATTACTATTATTAAACATAATATGTTACAAATTTATTTGCCTTATTTTATAGGAAAAAATATTACTTCCATTGAAACTTTTATTGAAATTGGAAAGGAACTTGAATCATGTGTTGTTAGAAAGCCTGTTAAGGAATATAAAGCGGTTAAATTTGAGAAACCACATATTAGTGCTGTCAAGACAGATGGTATTATTTGTTTGAAGTGTAAACTTGTTGGACATTCATATCGGGATTGCTCTACTCATCCTGGAATCATGTGTTTTGACTGTCATAAACCTGGAGTCATCACAAAAGATTGCGACGTGTGTAGACCCAAGAATAATTTAAAATTTCATTCAAAAAACTAGTTAGATCCCATCGATCACGGATTTCTGAGAAATTGCCTAGTGTATCGATGGTTAATAAAAATTATAAACGTATTGTTAAACCTAAGGTTATTGGGAAAGTTTCACATAGGACTACCAAGTCTTCTGTTGCACCTGATGACTATACAATTAAAAAAGAATTTTCAGATTGGTTAGATTATTTAAAAGTGTTTTTTAAAATACATAGTTCGGCACCTATTCTTTTTACAACTCCTAAAGATTCTAGACCTTATTTAAAATTTGTTATTGATAATATTTCTTATTCTGGATTATTGGATAGTGGTTCCAATAGATGCATCCTTGGTTCTGATAGCCATTTACAATTTCTTAAACATGGTTATACAATTAAACCTGATTCTAGTTTAGCTTCTACTGTAGATGGTACCTCGCGTAAAGTGTTAGGAACTTTAGATTTACCTGTAAAATGTGATGATAATATTGAGATCATTCAATTTTTAATTATACCTTCATTTAAACCTGCAATTATTTTAGGTTTTGACTTTTGGCTTAAATTTGGTTTAGCTAAAGATTTGTTAAAGAATATTACATTAGTTCCTGTGGATAATTATTCGACTTGTTCTATTACTGCTGCTGAATCTCTTTCTCCTTTTGAGAAGCGAGAATTAAGTAATGTTATTTCTCTTTTTGAAGATATTTCTTATGAAAAGAAAGGATTAGGACTTACTCACTTAGTTGAACATAAAATTAATACAACTGGTGAACCTTTTAAACAACGTTATTGGCCTTTGAGTCCGGCTAAACAAAAAGAACTTTTTGATGAAGTTGATGTACTTTTAAAAGAAAATATTATACAACCTTCTAAATCGCCTTGGTGCTCTCCTGTTCTTGCTGTTGAAAAGCGGGATGGTGGAACTAGATTATGTCTGGATTCTCGTCGTTTAAATTCTATGACTATTAAAGATTCTTATCCGTTACCTTATCCTTCTAGAATTTTAGATAATCTTAAAGGTGCTAAATATATAAGTACCATTGATCTTTCCAAAGCTTTTTTGCAAATACCTTTAGAAAAGAGTTCACGGGAAAAGACTGCTTTTGTCGTTCCTGGTCGTGGTTTATTTGAATTTGTGCGTATGTGTTTTGGACTTACGAATGCTCCTAGTGAATTGCAACGTTTAGTTGACAAACTTTTTGGTCCAGAGTTTGATAGTGTAGTTTTCTGTTATTTAGATGATTTGATAATCATAAACTCAGATTTTAAAACTCACATAGTTTATTTAAACAAAGTATACAATATATTAAAAGACGCTGGTCTTACAGTTAACCTTAAAAAATGTAATTTTTGTAAAGACAGACTTCGTTATCTTGGTTACATAGTTGATGAGGATGGTTTACATACAGATCCTTCTAAATTAGATGTTATTGAGAACTTTGCTCAACCACATACTGTGAGAGAACTAAGAAGTTTCTTAGGTCTTTGTTCTTATTATCGTAGATTCATTTCTAAGTTTGCTGACATTGCTTCACCTTTAACTAAACTTACAGAGGGAAGCAAGAATTCTAAAAAATCTATTGTTTGGAATACTGATGCTGAAAATGCATTTTCTAATTTAAAATTAGCTTTAATAACGGCTCCAGTTTTAAACTGCCCTGATTTTGAAAAACCATTTTATTTACATTGTGATGCTAGTTCTGTAGGAATTGGTAGTGTTTTGGCTCAGGAAGATAAAAAAGGTGAACAACATCCTGTTGCTTATTATTCTAGATCTTTAAATAAATGTGAAAGAAATTATAGTACGACAGAAAGAGAACTTTTGTCTATTTTAGATTCAATTGAACATTTTCGACCTTACATTGAGGGTATGAAATTTACTGTTATAACTGATCATGCTTGTTTAAAATGGCTTTTAAAACTTAATAACCCTTCTGGTAGACTTGCTCGTTGGGCTGCTAGAATTTCACAATTTACATTTGATATTATTCATAAAAAAGGATCACAACATGTAGTTCCTGATTTTTTATCTCCTATAGAAATTTCTACTATTGATTTTGCTCCTATTACTATAGTTAGTCCTGATGATGATATACTAGATCCATGGTATAAGAGAATATTTCTTAATTGTCAAAAATTTCCTAGACGGTTTAAAAACTTTAGAGTAGAAGATAATACTTTATATAGATTTTGTAAAAATAAATATAATCCTAATAGTCGCTTAAATTGGAAAATTGTTATTCCTAAAGAACATATTATTAATACTATTCGTGATAATCATGATAATCTCAATTCTGGCCATTTGGGCATGCATAAGACTTTGTTTAAATTAAAACAACATTATTTTTGGAAAGGAATGTTCATAGACGTTCAAAAATATATTAATGGTTGTGATATTTGTAAAGCATACAAATCATCAAATTCACCACCACATGGTTTCATGGTTAATCCTAAAAAAGTAGACTCTCCTATGGTTTTGTTGTCAATGGATATAATAGGAATTCTTCCTAAAAGTTATTCTGGTCATCGTTATATTTTGTCTATTGTAGATGTTTTTACTAAATACTGTTGGATTTTTCCTATGCTAAATGCTACTTCTAAAATTATTTGTAAACTTCTTGAAAAGGAAATATTTCTGAAATATGGTACACCTAATATATTTATTGTTGATAATGCTTCTCAATTTACTAATAAACTTTTTGTGGACTTCTTAAAAAGCTATAATATTACTAAAATATTCTATAACACTCTCTACACTCCGCAAAATAATCCTGTTGAACGATATAATAAAGTAATAGAGTTTTGTATTTCTTGTTATGTTAGAAACGATCATAGAACCTGGTCTAATTTTCTCCCTCATGTGCAATTATCTTTGAATAATAGTGTTAATTTGGCTACTGATTTTACACCAAATTATCTTATGTTTGGACGTGAACTTATTTTTGATGCGTCTCTTCATCGTTTTAGTAAATCCATAGAAGATTTATCTCATCTTGAGTTGGGTGATCGCAATTCATTTGCTAATTCTTTAAATTCACTTAGTGAAGTTTTTGTTAAAGTGCAAACTAATTTGTTAAAAGCATATAAACGTAATGCTATTTATTATAATCGCGGGAGGAAGGTCATTTCTCTTTCGGTTGGTGACATTTGTTGGAAGCGTAGTTTTGTTCAATCTAATGCCCCTGCATATTTTTCGGCTAAGTTGGCTCCTAAGTTTATAAAATGTGAGGTCTTGGAAAAGATTTCTGATAATGTTTATGTTTTGAAAGACTTGTCTAAAGGCTATACTGGTCGTTACCATGTCAAAGATATAGTTAAATATTAAATTTGTACTTTTTGGAACTTGTAATTAAGTTCTTGGTTTTGTATCTTGATGGAAGTCGCCCAGTGGATGTGGAAGGACTAGATGATAAGAATGATTAATAATGGGCTGTGAAAGAGATGTATGAGAGATGTATGTTATGAAACTTCTTATCATTATATAGAATTCAATTCTTATTTATACTAAAATTATTTAGGAGATTTTGGAATATTTAGAGTTGCGCTCTGATTAAAGTTTCCAACTGGAATTGATCTTATGTATATTTTGTTTGTTAAATATAACCTTTTTGTTATATACCTTGTTTGTTGTATAAATATGTTTTGTCATTTTTTGCAAACATTTTTATAGTAGGAACTTTCGTTTCTCAACTTGTATAGTTAGCATTTGCTTTCTACATAACATTTTGCAAGAAATGTTTATGCTAGAATATTTATAAGTTTTTTTATATTCTACATTACATTTAGGTTTTATAAACCTTAAATGTAACCTGTTGGAATCCTTTTTAGTGTATTTGTAGATTTAAGTCTCGGACACGACCTTTTGTTTGCTAACATACAATTTGTACACTCAGCTTCTTTAGCTAGTGTGGCATTTTTGTTATTGTTATGTTCATCTCTGATTTGACTCTCTGATTGGACTAGACCCGTACGCATTTGCGTCGGTCAACTTTGTTTACTCTGTTCTGTTTGCTTTCGCGACTGACAGTAGTTTTGTTTTGTTCTATTCGCCTTTGCGTTAGACCTTTTGTTTGTGCTATCGCTTTCGCGTTAGTCACACTTTGTTTGTTAAGACTTGTGCTTTCGCCTTGTCGTTTTTGTCTATTACGCCCGGGAAGTCGGAGTAGAGTTGTGCCGATCGTAATATGATAATTTTCTTTTGTGCTTTCGCGTCCAGAAAGTCTGATTAGGGTTGTGCTGACCGCGAAATGCCATACTTTGTTACAGAGGAATTTATATTCCTTAGTGATTGATATCTATTACGCCCGGAAAGTTGGAGTAGAGTTGTGCCGATCGTAATATGATAATTATATTGTTTCAGATGGATTTATATTCATTTGCTTTTGTTTGTTTACTATTGTTTCAGATGGATTTATATTCATTTGCTTTTGTTTGTTTAATTTGCTTTTGTTTATACACGGTTGTGGAGTTCTTCGTCTTTAGCGGGGAGAACCTCTCGTATTCTCCTTTAGCTTATTTTTTGGGTCTTAGATCGGCGGTTCTGTTTGGCCTAACCGATATTGACATAATTTGGATTTTGTTATGAGACAGTGGTTATTTAGCTTAACTGTTCTTTTGTTAGTAATGTAGAGTTAGCGACTATTTGGTCTAGCTAATCTCAAAGGGTTTGTTAAGAATGATAGAGTTAGCGACTATTTGGTCAAACTAATCTCAAAGGTAAGTGAATGAAAGCTAAGAGTTAGCGACTATTTGGTCAAACTAATCTCACAAGGTTTGGAGGAAAGTTAAGGTTGGTAGAGCTTTGTTGAGGTTTGAGTTAGCGGCTATTGTTGCCTAGCTATTTCATGGATGAGTTGTTTAGTTTGTTTCGATGGAAAGTTTGTAAGGTTTGGATTAGTAGTAACATAAGTTCTGCTATATCAGATTTTGGATTTTGTTTGTTAATAACATTTATATTTTTCAAAAATGTTTTGTTTTGATCTTTTTGTTAGAAATTCTTTTGGACTTTCTTGTTTCAGTATATAAAGCTTTTGCTTAATTTCATTTTGAGTATATCTTTTGATATATCCTTTTTACTTTTGATTGCTTTTGCAATTTTATTTACGTTCAGTAATGCTTTTCTTGGAACTTCAGATGTTTTCTGTTTGGTATTCTTTTTTGTTTATTGAATATTTGTTTCAGATTTTGGAAACTTAGACTTTTCTGATTGAATTCAAGGTTCATAAAAGAACTTTGTTCTTTTATTTTTTTTGGGAAAGTATGTGATGTAACATATTTTATATGTCACAGGTTAAAAATCGACTTTTCAACCAAATTTTTAGTTACGGCAATAGTCGATCGTAGTTTTGTTTGTGGTCTGTCACATCTCTACGGCATCCGCTAAAAAAAAAAGTATGCATTCGTTGGTTTTGACACTTTTCTCTCGCGAGTCGAACCGGAAATGTCGATAACCTGCAATCACCCATAGTATTTTATATGGTGGCCAAATAAGCCCTAAAAGGCTTATATTTAATCGCCATGGTGCGAAAGTTAATAATTTGATCGAGTTTGGGTGGTAAGTGATATTTCATCAAAATATTTGTAAATGCTTCGCTTGCGCGGGCGCGTGCCAAAATGGCGTCCCGTTATGAGCATAAAATTTCAATTTTTGTTCCGTTTGTTTCAGCTTTTTAAGGCGAAATATCGCCGCACCTTATTTTTGGGAATGATGCTATAAATATATACCGGCCGGTGCGTGATTTTTGGATTTAATAATCGTAATGTTAAAATTTGGAAATTCCAACCATGTGCTAAATAGTTTAATTTTGTTTCAGCTTGAAGAAGCGGCCGTTTTTATCGTTAAGTCGTTTCCGTTAAGTCGTTTCCGTTACCGTTTTCGTTTACATCCCGTTTTCGTTAAATCGTTTTTACATGCAGTTTTGTAGTCTGTTTTTGACGTCGGTTTTCGCCTAGTTTTTTGTGCACTTTTGATGCCACGTTGACGTTTTGCTTGGAATTGAAGACCCATTTTGGGGATAATTGTTGATGGATGCCTGGATGCCCTACGCTCCATTACTATAACCTCCGGTTGATGGCGGTCTGGAAGACCCCCCTGGAACATTAGTAAAGTTAGTTATCTTAAATAGAGGTATGTAAAATTATAATTTTTGTAGCGAAAAGCCTTCAGCTCACTAGCTTCTTATGGGTAACCTATTTATAAATTTCACTCCAGAGTGCAGTAATGATCAATTTAAAAAATGAACCATTATATATAATCTTTATAATTTACACTTAGTATTAAACATAGTCAATTTTGTATCTGACAGTTTATATTATGTAAATATTTTGTTTGTTCCTTGGTAATTGTAATAAATCTTATAATTTTTTATTTTTTATTACAATATGTATCAAATATAGTCTGATTTTTAATTAGATAGACTAAAATGACAGCAGCGATCGACCATTATTTTTTTAATGTTGCAAGCGTAGAGCATATTGTTGCAGTATGGCTCATTGTGTCATTGAACTGTTGTGACATGACATTTCGATTTAATTTTACTCCTTGGTGTTAATAATGTAAATGTTAAAAAAAGTAATAAAATAAATTTTCAACATTATTAAATATAATACATAAACTTTATTTGTAACAAATAAGATATCAACAATAAAATAAATGCGATCGATAAAATTTAGTTCACTCTTTTTACTCCTGTGTAGAAATTAGCTAATAATATTATTAATATGGTAACACTGGTAGGTTTTGTCCCGTGGAAGAGAAAATATAATTACTCCTGACCAAGAAGTATATTAAACGATTAATTTAATCCTCTATCGTAATGGGGATGAGCTCCCTAAGAGTGTGATTAATTAAATAAGTATCCCAGATGATTTTGTAAATTTCGCTGTTTTTTTTTATAGTATAGTCCGACAAACGAGCCAGTGGGTCACCTGATGTTAAGTGATCTCCACCGCCCATGAACATCCACAATACCGAAAGTATCATGTATGCGTTGTCGGCCTTAAAGGACAGGAATAGGGATTAGGGAAGGGAAGGGGGAATCTGGGCCTCCGGTTATCTCACTTACCATACGAAACGCGACAGTAAACTGTCACTTTACGTTTGTTTTCTGTGAGACAGTGGTACTACCCCGGTCGAGCCGGCCCATTCATGCTGTAGACAAATATGTCTACAGCGTGGCTCTACCACTTCCAAAAACTTCTTCTTTTCTTGGCTGTTTCTGAATTCTCATACAAACTTTATCCCATATTTCACGTTTTAACAGATGATTAAAAAAAATTGTAGGTACCTTACACTAGTTATAACTTTGTTAATTCTCTTTTAAGGTCACTTCGTGTCTGAGCACTACATGTTCCGCAAAGGGTTCGAGACGTACTCTTATTACGGACCTCTGAATTGGATCACATTCAACGTTGGCTATCACAATGAGCATCACGACTTCCCAGCTGTACCGGGGAGGAGACTGCCTGAGGTATGATTTAACCATTAATAGGGTCCTGTGTTTAATTTTGTAAATTTGTCGATATGCAACCATATATAATACGCTGCCATATATAAATCAAAATTGCTGAAAATTGATGTCACAATATTTATTTTAAATATTGGTATGAGCAAAAATGTGTGCGTAGTGGGAACATCTCATTATCTCCCTCCCACAACAGCACAGTTATGGCCTTGACGTCACGGCTCATATCATGCACCGTTTAATATCATTTGACAACTACCCCTTCCAGCAGATTTGAATGGCGTCTTATTTACTTATTTTTGTTCGGATTTATAAAATTCTTTCGATAATAGATTTTTATTAATGTAACTTGTTAATTAATAAAAAATCGTGTCAATTAGCCTATTACATACATAAATATACACTCACGCCTGTAATCCCCGAAGGGGGTAGGCAAAGGCGTAACTAGTACACCTTTTCGCCGAATTTATTACGGTCCCATAATGTGAACGCGATCCTATCCCCATACCCGGGACAATTCCAGACTCCAGACAGATTTAGAGTTGAGTTACGATGTTTGGCCGTTTAGCGCCTTCTGAGTACTCTGACACTAGACCCTCTTCACCTCCTTGCACCATGCCGTAGTGTGAAGAAGCTACATAACAGGCCGGCATGATTGCGTCGAGTAGCGAGGGATAGATTGTCTCTAGCTACTCGATACTCTAGATGGACAGCACTGCGCTTACCATCACGTACAGTGTGGTCAATTTGCCGTGCCAGGATAAAAAAAATACTTTCACGCCTGTTATCCTCGAAGCATGTATTCGCACGGGTCATCTAGTTATGTTTAATTGATTCAGGTAAAACGCATTGCGGCGGAATTCTACGACGACCTGCCGCAACATAACAGCTGGTCTTCTGTCCTGTACGATTTTGTCACGGACCCTGACATAGGACCTTACGCCAGGATCAAGAGGAAACACCACGGCCTTAACAGTTAGATAAGTGACGTTATACAGGTGGTTGGTAAAATATTTGCAGATTGCTTTATAAACTGTGGGGGATTACTTTGAGTAATATGTACAATAATGTTGGATTTTATATTTTTAGTTGGTTATAGTATGTGATTTTAATTTTTGTACCTCCTGTGAGTAACACCCTGCATAATATGGGCGACATTTTTATGGTATAAAATATATTATTAAAAAATATAATAAATGTTTTTCAAATATTTTAACCAGCCATCCATGTTTTGATATTTGATAATTTTATGAATGGATATTCTCAATATTTAAATAAATTTTATGTCAATGTATGATGTTTGTGAAGTGATAATTTTAATTAAAAGAATATCCATTGTTAGTAAATATGTTCTACAAGAGTGCATCTTTTGTCTATTCGAGGTTATGATTGAACCTGCGGTCTCTCATTTCACAGTTATTCACTCACTGCACCATAATGGCTGTCAGATAAAATCTATTGTAAAGATCGCAGTTACAGTGTTAAGCCTCATGCTACTGTAGAATGTAATTTACTAGCATATTACAGATCTGAATTGCTTTTTGATAGATTTTGATACTCGTCTAATTAAAATTCTCAATTCATAATATGATGTGGGTATTCGTGAAATGGTGTGTGTCAAAATTGTATCTATATGGGTACTGTTTTATTAAGCTTGATGGTCAGAGTATGTATTGATTATATTAAATTTGTATTTATAAAATTTATTGCACTAATTAACAAAAAAATTTTTTTTTCATTTCTAAACTCATAAAATCGCTTTTTTAATTGCAATACAGATATTTACAAACTATCATAGACAGAGAGAACGGGATTGAGCAATATCCTCACAAAATTGCCCACTTTGTAGAAAGAGACAAAGCAACAGTGCGGGCAATACCTATTTCTTTTCGCTCCTACAAATCTGTGACGTAGATCAATCAAAATTTATTTTTTTATTTTTATTATTTATTTTTCTGTCCGTATTCACTTAATAACTGGATAGAGAGCGCAAAATATCCATTAACATATGACATATGTGCCATTTTTAGTTACCCCTTCTGAATGGCGGTAAGTATTAGCGCCATCTATTGGCAATTTATTGGTGTTACATTGTAACGTGTTTTTATTGTGCTTACGATAGATGGCGACACTGTTATAACACGAATCGCAAGTGATATTTGAGGGTAGTACGCTTTGACCCTTTCCACACTAGTTTTACAGTGAATTTCAATATTTGTTTTGTTTAGTCGAATATATTAAATGAAATTAAATAGAGATTTAATAAATACCCCGAAGTTTGGTATAATGATTTGAAATGGCTTAAAATTCCTTTTGATTATTGAATATTTAGTCTTTCATTCTACTAGCATTTAGTCTAAGATAAAGATATTTACAATAAATAATTACAATAACATTTTTTTTTCAAAATTACACAAACTGAACGGTAGTCTGTTCAGGATTGTTTCCTTTTTACCTGTAACTTTTTGTTTAATAATAATGTTAACTATCACGCATAGTAATAAAATTATAACTACAGTTTTTATTAAATATTTTTAGAATAATTTCTTGTTCATAGAATTGCCAAAAATCGTTACATTGTACAATTCAGTGATATTAAAGTGTGGAAAGAGTCGGCGTTTTCTTGAGCTTGTAAATGTATTTTCTGATATTGTATACTGTACATAACTTATTGTTAACCAGCTTTTTCATACTGCTTTACCTCACTCCTCACTCAGGATATGTGCCCAATGTACCTAAGCATAATGATTATAAATATAGACTGGATCGATTTTGATGAAGTTTTTTTTTCATTCTTGGAAAGTAAATATAAAAAAATCATGGTAATATAATTCACTCTTTGTACAATTGAAATGAGTGCTCAATATCAAACCGATATTATTTAAGTTTGAAAGAATTTATTTTTTTAAGTACGTTGTGTTGTTTTTAGTTCTTCCAAAGATATGTAATGTATCTGTTCATTAATCATCACAGATGAAGGCTGCGAAGTCGACAGCAATTGACACTCGACCTTGTGTTCTTACCCGTACGGATGATTATAATGTAACGCGAAACACGGAGCGGTTCGAAGTGGCGCCATATTTATACTAATTTGAACCGTATGCTAAAGTTGATAAGGTCGACTTTCAATTAATAATACTAGCCATGTATACATTGTCCCACTGCTGACGGGCTTATACTAATGAGGGGTTAGGCCTTAGTCCACCACGCTGGCCTAATACGGGTTGGTAGACTTAAGATTGAAATTCTTATGTAGGTTTTGGTATTTCAATTGGAATATTTCCTATTCTTCCAGTTTCCACTAGACTTTTCTTAAGATCGACTGTTGTAACTTTCTGAACAAAACACTTATTGTTATGTATTTTTAAGTTTTTATTTGATAACTTGATTGAAATCGGTTTTAAAGTTAAAAATAATATCAATAGTCTAACCATGTGTCAGTAGTGGAAAATAAACAAACAGGATAAACTTTAGTAGCATTTATATAGCAATGTCGACAAAAGTGTAGAGAATATGACTATAGTCGGTGAAGATCGAACGGTGCGAAATTCTTACTTCACAGCCGAGAAAAACCAGTGTGTAAACACAAAAATAATAGAATACGTTTTTTTACTTTTCCCAGCCTGTGTATATATTTTTTTGTTGATAAATTTCTAATGTGTATAATATATTTTACATGATTAAAATACACATTGAAATAAATAAATAATACACTCGAATTAGAGTATCGAGAGACAATCTATCCCTCACTACTTAACACAATCACGCCGGACTTCTTCACACTACGCCATGGGCAAGAAGGTGAAGAAGCGGTCGAGGGTCTAGTGTCAGAGTACTCAGAAGACCACAACTCTAGACTCGACAAAAACCGGATGTACACTGGCTGATCCCGGAACGCGACACACTTGCGTGTGCCACTGTGGCGGGTTTTATATCCTGTATACGGTGGTCGCTATCCGGGCGGATATGAATATCCTACCACCAGCAAACCAAAGTAAAATAACGTCCATAGAATCCTTAAAATCAATTTTATTTCAATGGATATAGTATAGGTACTTTTGATTTAACTACGTTTATACATTGGTTTTTCCTCGACTGTAAATAAGAAGTATTTACCTACGACTTTGTATTCCATCGATATTATGTATAATGTAAAATTGTTGTAATAAAAGCGTTTATAATTGATTTTGTTTTTTATTTGTACTATTTTTTTGGTTCAAATGTGCTCATGTATTGGTGCTCATTGCTGTATTGGCGATCATTTGTTTTTAGTGCCTCGATAGGCAGCCGAGCAGACGGGCCACCTGATGGTAAGTAGTCACCGCCGCACATAGGCTTCTGCAATGCCAGGGCACAGCAAACAGCTGGCTACAGTTAATCATTGAATGTGAAGGGTAGTTGACACGATTTATTTTATTATTTTAATGAACAAGTTACATTACCTACCTATTACCGGATGATTTTTATAAATCCGAAGCCTTTTGATTGGTATCGTAATCACGAGTATTGTTTTTTTATTTCGCGAGTGCGATTCCCGCTTCAGATTTTAAAATTCAGAAATCATTGAAAAGCAGTTTAAATTATTTTTATAATAAAAATGATGTCTTATTTCAGTAAAATTTTCTATCTACAGTATTTAATACACCCTCGATATGGTATACGCCGTGGGACGCCGTGTATTAATTTTACAACAAATTACAAAAGACCTACGGCTGAGTTTCTTGGAGCTTCTCCTCAGGTCAGTTGGCATTTCCAAAGCACCTGTAGCCTTTAATATAATTCTGACACGTAAAAGGTGACCTGCCGGTCTACTCTTCGATCGATATTGGATTTGAAAGATTTCGTACTTTTGAGCGCCATATTATTGCAATATTGTGTAGCCATTAATATGCAGTAATTGAAATTAATATTAATATAAGAATTATACAATATTGACATAATATGGCCTCAGGGTCGCACTAAGAATACGAAATCTCACAAATCCAATACCGATCGATCGGAATTACGTTCAAGAGTAGAGTAGCTGATCTGACACTTAATTTACTAAATAAATTTTATTTGTCCTTCAGTTTATGGCCGGTGAATCGTGATAGATACCATACAATGATCCAGTTGCTGACTTTTTCATAGATAAAATATATTTTTTAACGACCGGAGAAATGTCATAAACTACTTCCTCCTTCTTGATAATAAAACACGATTTACTTAGTAATCTTTATTTGACGTACACAAGATAAAATATTAGAAAATATATTGGACGGCTTACTTCTAAGAATCAGTACATTTTATACATGTTTTACCAAACCATAACAGGCTTTTAAAGTCTAACAGACCCCGAAGGAATCAACGCATAGGAGAGTTTGCGTGTGTTCTTGCACACAGGTGTAAATCTTAATCGTGTCCCTCTCTACTTTGACTACCGATTGACAAAGACATATTCTTATTATATAACATAGACATAATATACAATAGAAATCGCACCTACCTACTTCGCCAGCTTAGACGAAATGTCATTTTGCGCAAGCATAGTCTGTTTTAGTCTGAATTCATCACCACCGCAGTAATTAAGTAAAAGTACAGTTGTGTTTAATTGCATGCTTCAGTAAAGAGCGTATTATATTATATATTTCTTCTATAATACACTAAATTGTCGACAGTTACTATGAATTCAAACGTGACCAATATATCTTTGGCGTGCCAGTGTTACAATAATTGGTAGGTAGATTACAAAATCAACCTCTATCAAGTAAGAACTCATACGAACAACTTGAAACGCTCTACTAAAATGTTTCAAATGAGATTTTAATCTAATACATTTGTGAGCAAATTTTTTAAAAATAGCATTCACGGTTTTACAAAAGTTGAGGTACTTGCGAAGTCTATTTAAAACTATGTCTATGACACATACCTTGTAATAGAAAAAATATGTTGCAAAGAATGTGTTAAATAAAGGTGCATCTACATAATCGTCCAACTTTCCAAATCACAAACAATAGCGTACTAAGTCCATCGAAGACCCATGGTGGCGAAACTTAATGTATTTGTAGTGTACATTTTTAAGATAAGTTCCCAAAGACCAGAGACCGAGCCTCCCACGCCATCCTTTTAGTCCATTACTGATTTCAAGTCAATAATCCAACAAAAGATGTCCACACCATGCCCTTAGTTCACAAGCCCTAGATTCTCGAGGCAGCCCAGATATTAACAAATTGTCAACTAGCCCAACAAATCTTACAAGATGTTTTTTTTTATTCTGGCGCGGCAAAGTGACCACTCTGCACCTGATGGTAAGCGCAGTGCCGTCCAGATAGAGTATCAAGTAGCAAGAGACAGTCTATCCCCCGCTACTCAACACAATCATGCCGGCCTGCTGTTTAGCTTCTTCACGTTACGCCTAAAGGACCCAGGATCATAGGAGGGAGGGAACACGGTAGCTGGCAAACTGTTCCACAGCTTGATGGTGCGGCAAAAATACGAATTTGCGAATCTCTGTTTAAGTGAACCGATTAATGGTAAGATTTAATAATAATTAAGGTCATGGGTCGGACTGAGTTGTATGTCGTCCTTGTCACGTGAGTATAGTGCAATGTTTCTACCCTCCATATAGTTGTTTTTGTAATTTTTATTTGCTGTAGTCCAATCTACTCAGAAGGAGCTCACAGTGTCTTGAAGTCTGGCAGCTGGTCTTTTGGGTTTCCTATCTTATATTGCCGAAACCACAATAGAATAGAAAGGAATGGAGATTGGCAAGGTAGTATAGGGCTTCAGGAAAAGTACTCACGTATTTGAAAAACTCAATACAGCTGTCAGACAGTTTTCTGTGGTTCAATCGGTCGTGCACACCCATTATGTAGACCAAATTGCCTACAGTGTGGTTGATATGAAGTACGAACCTGGATAGTTCAGTTCTAACGCTTGGACCGTGTAATTTTGGACGGTTATATGGATGAATATTAAAATATGTGCGTAAGAGAAAATAAATGCCATTTCATACTTTAATATGTGCACACACAAAATTAGAACGTAAAAAATCCTTATTATTTGTATATGTAGCGAGATTGTGGATTTTAACCAAAAATACTACCAGCGAGTAACTAATGCTATAGACAAATTGTCTATATATTGGCTCAAATCTATAGGTATGTAAATCGATATCGTTCGATTATCGATAAAAATCCATGTGTGTTCCCTACTTTAAGACAACTGGAGCGACTTTGATGAAATTTTCAGGCAATCTTCATATTACCCCTGGGGATCCTCCTGGGAAGTTTGGTAGTGATTGCATCAATAGTTTTTTGTAATTTTCCATACAACAAACTAGCGACTCAGTTTATTATAGAATCCACAACCTCGCTACCATGGCGTTTAATACATTATATCTACATTAATCCATTGACTGTGCAACTTGTTTTTAAGTACGCATTGCATATACGGCTAGCACACAATCGGCGTTTTACAAAAATCTATACAGGTATTGAGTCACATACCTGTATAGATTTTCTTACCACAACACATACACTTTTTTATTTGGCCAAGTGACCACATTGCTGATGGTGTGCAGTGCCGTATCCAGGTAGGGAGAGACGATTGTCCCCCGCTACTCAACATTATACCTGCTGAGTAGCCTCACACTACACTTAAGACCCAGGATCATAGGAAGGAGGGAACACGGTAGCTGCCAAACTATCACAGCTTGATGGTGCAAAGATATGAATTTGCTCTGCTCTTAGTTCGGGCCAGGAGTAATAACCATCAAGCTGTGGCTCTACAAATCTGGGATCTGGGTGTTGTCTTCGTAGTCCTTACAGGTTTGAGCTAGTGTGGGTTTCTTTACACTACGCTATCTATACATAACTTCACATACCTATTGTTTTTGTGCTTACACCATGTGTGTTAGCCGCATAGAACCAATTACGCGTACGTATGCCGTATATGCGTATTCGCTACGCATCGGCGGAAAACACCTAGTGTGTTGCAAGTCATAATACTCAAATTCCATTGTAAAATTTACACCAACAATTGATATTACGCTAACGCTTTGAATGGGCCGGCTCGACCGGGGTAGTACCACTGTCTCACAGAAAACCAACGTAAAGTGACAGTTTACTGTCGCGTTTTGTATGGTAAGTGAGATATCCGGATGCCCAGATTCCCCCTTCCCTTCCCTAATCCCTATTCCTGTCCTTTAAGGCCGACAACGCATACATGATACTTTCGGTGTTGTGGATGTTCGTGGGCGGTGGAGATCACTTAACATCAGGCCACTGGCTCGTTTGTCGGACTATGATATATATAAAAAAAATAACTCAACATTTATGACTTCCTTATTTTCGTATATTTCGTCACGATTATTTTATTACATATAAATAACCACATGTTATGCAGGTTGGGATAAACAAACGAATTTACCTAAAATTCGAGTTAGCGTAGTATACATTGCTGGTGTCGATATAGTTAAACTATTAATCACGGCTAGAAACTCTAATAATACTTTGCAATGGCCGCATTATTATGAACATAAACGTTACCGCGTGCCTTGAGTAAGATCCAAATATTTTTTACTACAGGCACTATGATTAAGGCACTGATTGCGGTGTTCAGAATATTTTATAGGCACAATCCATATGAGAGATCAGACGGTTCACTTTGGGTTTTCATTTTACCTCTATCTATGAATAAATCGTCGGAAAGAAGCCGCTCTAGTATAACGTAAGCTAGGCCTCTTTTTTGTAGTCGGTTAAAATGAAGCAAGTACCGAATCCAATCAAGGTGAATGAATATTCTCTCGATCCAACGTCTCTCCAAGTAAACCGTTTGATCGCTCTTTATTTTTGTAAGATTTAAAAATACATTCCTTAAAAACTAATATTTGCAAAAATAATACATATATAGAAATATAAAGAGCAATTTCCGAAATTCATTTACATTCGATTTATATAAAATTCTATACATGTGCAAAATCATAAATTCAATATATTATGCGTATAATTTTTGTGCACATAATAATCAATTCACGCGATATTATTGAAATCAGTGGCGGATATAAAGAGTTTTAGTCTGGAGTTGGGGTCCGATGTTTGGCCTTCTAAGTACTCTAACACTAGACCCTCGACCGCTTCTTCACCTCCTTGCCCCATGGCGTAGTGTGATTGTGTTGAGTAGCGAGAGACAGATTGTCACACGCTACTTGATTCTCTAACTGGACAGCACTGCGCTTACCATCCAGTGTGTAGTGTGTTCATTTTGCCGTGCCAGGATAATATAATATATAATCTTATAATCCCCGAAGGGATAGGCAGAGGTGTAACCAGTACACCCACTTTTTGCCGAATTTCGGTCCCATAATGTGATAGGGGGCGAGCCTATCGCCATACCGGGAACAGGTTCCAGACTCCGGGCTAATACTGAGAATTTCTAGATAGAAAAACCCAATATAACTTTACCCGACCCGAGGATCGAACCCGAGACCTCAGCACAGCGGTTGTAACGCATGCGCAATTACAACTGCGCCACCAAGGCAGTCAGTCAGATAAAAAAAGGGATAAAATATACGTTTCCGAAATACCCATTCTCCACATGAAAATATTGAACTTTGTGGAGGGTGTAACGAGAGGCTCTGGGTTCGATCGTGATCTGCAAATATTTTTTCCTGTTAATAATTGTTGTCGATATATAAGTTTATTTTTTTCGACAAAAATGGTTGTCAGGGGACACAAGCAACAGTTAGTAATTTATAATTTCTAGCACTCTCATATTAATCTGGCCCTCTAATATCCAATCACTCTTCACACCTTCCTAAATACTTCCCTTATAATTCTGAATCCACCACTGATTTCATTTATACATAACAATAATAATATACTTAATCCTAAAATTATTTTAAAATTAAAACCGGACGGAAATCTTAACAACAAAATAAGGGCGTCTTAAAATTATAAACTTAATTATTTTATTGGTGTTTAAGGTCGCTTATAAAAATAAATTTAATTATAAAACACTGTGTTTAATTTTTTTTGTTCAATTCTCTTGTGCAAATAAAAGAAAAGGCTAAGGTCTCCAACCATGCAGCATTGCCTGTCGTTATTTTTTCAAACATGGTGTTTAAATTGTCATATGTATACAGAATGTTTGACGCATACGAATACATACAGAGGCGGCGTCAGGTGTGGCTCACGTGGGTCATCGCCCACGGCCATTCGAAGAACTGAACTTTCTTCAACTCAGTACTTCAACCCTGAGATTTTCTCACAAATATTCGCTAGCGACAACATAAAGTATTTATATGCCAAAATATACAGCGCCTAGCGGTCACGTGAGTAACTAAATTATGTGCTATAAGAACGAAACATAACTTATATAAAAATCAACGCTGCGAATTCTTTTTCCTACCGAAACTTTTTGATATAAACTCATGGTTGAGCTACAGATATTTCAAATTCTTCTATGCGAAATCTTTTCATGTGAAAAGTGAGAAAAAAATATGTGTTAACAAAGTCAAATAAAAAAGTATGGCAAATATGGTGGTTTTTTACTATTTTTGTATAGATAAAATCAAGATAACGAGAATTTACTAATAAATGAACTGAAAGTACTATTATCTATGTGCGCGGAATAGTTCAATCTTGGACAGTGTGCGGAATCAACTCCGATTAGTACTTGTAAATGTACTAACCAAGTAATTGTGAAAAATGTACATTTAAACAAACCTCCCGAATATAGAGTAATATGAATTTAAAAAATGATAACATTATGACGTCATCGTTTTCTATTAAATATTTTATGATATGAATGAACACAAATCTGTAAAATCTAACAAATGTTAGTTTTCGTCGGGTAAGTATTAGACTTAGATAAAGTCAGATCTAGTGTCATATAATGTAGTACTTATTCTCAGATCCAGTGTCAATTTTAATTGTATGTAAAATTGTGCGAAAAAACTTTAAATAACATATTATTATATGATTGCCGAAATTTGCTTGATTATTCTGTATTATGGAGTAGAATTTAAATTTTTTCATAAAACAAAGCTGTAATGCTTCAAATATTCTTACAGATGATCAAATATATTGTCATTTTTGATGTTATATTCTGCACGTATGTTCTGGGTAATTGATGTCATTCATTCTTAACGATGATGACATATGACTATATCTGACACACATCGCCATTTACGGGTGATTAAATTGATTGTCATTGATATATTCTGACAGATGATTACAATGTGAGGGGTGATGAAATGATTTTATTGATTCATTCTTAATCATGAACAGTGATATTAAAACGAGTGATAAATGAATAACAATTACATATTCTAGATCATGACATGTTCTGACAGATGATGACATTCTGAGAGGTGAAATTAATTATTATTGATTATGGCATTATAACTTAACGATGGTCAGTGATATTTCAAACGGGTGATGAATGAATAACAATTACATATTCAAGATCATGGCATATTCTGACAGATGATGACATTTTGAAAGGTGATAATTAATATTTGTCGTGACATTTATTCTTAACGATGGTCAGTGATTATCAAACGGGTGATGAATGAATAACAATGACAATCTAACCGGTGATGATTCTGACAGGTGAGGACTGATTTCACACAGGAGTCTCTATGCTCTGGTTGAGTGGCTCACACTCTTCGGCGTTCTCCGGCGCCGGTTCGTGGCATCAAATCTGTGACGCGGGCATCGTCGATACCGTGCTGTGGGGGGTAGTGGGGCGGGAGCCAGCTAGCGACGCGTTCACTGATGCCATTGTACCCATCTGTGAAGAGGTTGAGTTATGAGTTACAGTTTTATTTATTTTTTACTAGCAACAGGTGCAATTTTGATTGAAAACATTGCGAACTGCTTAATAGGAAGACAATACTTAGTTGATAAATTTGTAAATACCATTTTTATGGGGATTTTTGTATGTCTTATATCTTTTAGCTAAGCCTACGTAAGCCATGAAAGTAAATCTTTGGGCGAAATTGACTACAGTTATAACAACACAGACTAAATATGACTACAGAATCGGGTTCTTCAAGGATGCAGTAAATAGGTTTTAAGGGTCGGCAACGCGCATGTGATGCTCCTGGTGTTGCAAGCGTCCATAGGCTACGGTAACCGCTTATCAGGCGGGTCGTAAGCCCGTTTGACATCATCGTGGTATAAAAAATACCCATTACTTTATTGTAAACGAAGAAGGCGAAGTGTAATCGATACATCTATACTAATATTATAAAGAGGAAAGATGTGTATGTATGTTTGTAACGAATTGGCTCAAAAAGTACTGGACCGATTTAAAAAAAATCTTTCACCATTTGAATGCTACATTATCACTGATTAATATAGACTATTTTAATTGCAAGAAAAAAATAAGGATCCCTACTAAAACTACAATAATGTTAGACAAGGTGTAAAAAAACTTCACGCGGGTGGAGCCGAGAGCAACAGCTCGTGGTTGATATTCCGCCAGTTCCACCACACAAAGCGTTTTGCTAGTACATTTATCTTGCGCACCGCTAGAGAGTGGAACTCTTTGCCGGAGTTTATATTTCCCGAAAAATTTTCTTTAACCTGGGTATCTTTAAGCCAAGAGTGAGTGAGTATCTTCTAGGCAAGCGTGCTCCACCGTAGACCACATCATCACTTTCCATCAGGCGAGATAGTGGTCAAAGGCAAGCCTATATATGTAAAAAAAAACTCACCCTCAAATGCGCCAAGTCCTCCAATTTGGTCAAGTCTGACAACTCCAAGTAAAGACTGTAGACCAACAGCCAACCATAGACACCGGCGATGCAGAACACGATCCAGCATAGACACATGATGACGTTGTACGCGAATATCATGTCGTTCACTATGGACGCGAATATAAACGCGACCAGACGGAACATTATGAACACGCCGAAGGAATACAACCACGGTACTATGCGCTTCTCGTGCTCCTGGAATTAATAAAAACTTATTATAACTGCCTCGGTGGAGCTTTTCGAAGCGAAAACTTCTTTAGGCGCGTTGGGCACTATTGGGATAGGGAAAAAGCACTGAACTGGCGTGACCCGTCACGCTCAGATTATTTCCTGTTGACATAATTGCCTAAGAAATTCTATAATTATTGAGAGGCAATCATAAACAAAAAATGTTACTACTTCATGGATGCCGTTTCAAAAAGAACACAGTCATTCCAAAGTTTTATGTTTTCACTTCTGTCGATAGTCCCCATGACTGCCTATGTTTTTTTTACTTTTGACATAAGCATGCCTGTGAACATCAACAAATCATAAACAAAAAAGTTACTAGTCAAGGACGCTGATTCAAACAGAACAGAATTATTCCAAAGATTTCACTCTGTTGGTAGTCCCCATGACTGCCTATTTTTATGACCTGAGACGGCAAAATGCCCACTGCACCTGATGGTAAGTGCAGTATCGTCCAGTTAAAGTATCAAGTAGCGAGAGTTATAATTGCGTATGCGGTACAACTGCTGGGCTTAGCTTCGATCCCCGGGTTGAATGAGTGATGTTGGGTATTTCTACCATTAAATACTTTGAATCAGAGTATAATTGTGCCGGGTATGAAGATAGGTTCGCCCTGTCACATTGACGCCTTATATTATTTTTTGTTATTTTATCACGATATAAAATGAAACACAACACGCAGCAAAGTAAATAAAAAACATAACAAAACGTCTTTAAAAGGCTGAATGAAAATATACTTAAAACCGTTTATGATATTAAAAAAATTGCACAAAAATTGGCGGGAAATACTTAAAAATTATAACCTATAAAATGTAACCTATTGAATTTAAAATCTTCAAACGAAACAGTGTTTTTCGCGTAATTTTAAAGGTTTATAAACGGTTTTAAATATGATAATGGAATGGAGTGTACCTTGTTTTTACCCTGCGCTACTAACTGATGGCAGCGTGAATAAATTGTATGGAAATTAATAAAAACCAATGCAATTTGAGTTTATTATGCGGTATAAATGTAACATAAAAAAAATCATGAGCAGATAATATCTCGAAGTTGCCAGGACTCCTATCTTAGTATGAGGTCAGAACTTTGTGTGTGATTGTTGGATGATATTTAGTTAGTTCAGCGATCTATATGTACTACGTACTAGATGCGGCGACCAGAACAAACATTTTGTTCCACCGAGTGGAGGTGTATACTCCATACCGACGTTAGTTGGCTTGATGCGACCTAAGCGTGCGCACCACATTGCATCTTTCAGTGTTGAGTTAATTTTAGTTATTTATAGCGAAATTCCCGAACAAATCTACCTTAAATTGATTTACAGTGAAACTGTTAATAGTATTTAAGGTAAATAACATAATTTCATAACGTTTAGAACGTAATATCAATAAATATTAATTGATTTCAATATTGAATACGGGAAGTCTATATTTCAAAACAAAATTAATTATATAGTTTGTCCCGTTTTAGCACGCAGAAAGTCCCGTTCGAGAAAAGGCGACGGAGTTATCAAATAATTCTTAGTAAATTTAATAGATGGCAGTTTCACAACAAATTCATTATATAGTTTTTCCCGTTTTGGCGCGCGGAAAGTCCCGTTCGAGAGACAGTGACGGGAGTTATAACTTCCAAATAGTTCTTAGTAAAATGATAGATGGCATTAGTGGGCGGACTAGGTTTTCGGAACATCTTTTTTGTTCGACAGTTCGTGTCTATAGAATATAAGTCAATGAGTTAGTTCTAGTTATTTTTAGTGTGGATATCAAGAACTACAAGGTACTACGGTCCACAACACCCAGACCCGAAACCAATATCTGTCTGTCACACAAACATTTGTCTCGTTGCGGGAATCGAACCCACGGCCTCTCGTTTCACAGCCGGTTACTCGCCCGCTGCGCCACGAAGGCTGTCAAATTATGTTACATGTTATATAAATAGAGATGATTGTTACCTTTCTAAGTGCATTGACTAGTACAATGCTAGTGAACATCACAGCAATCGAACCGAGCCAAGAGAACAGCGAGAACACTATGAGGACGTTTCGAACTGAAAACAAAAACAATCTCTAGAATATTTATACAATACTTTCTTATATTTACGCGAATACTTCTCATTGAAATAAAACTCCAACTCTGTGACTATGAAGGCTGTTCGAAACGTTGGGTTAAAAAACTACAATAAACCCATAAAATCCATAAAAAATAGTTTTATTTCAATCTCTATATATTATTTCTTAAAAGTGTTTTCTTGTCGGAACGCTATAACTTCTATAATTCTTTATCAAATTTAATTATTAAAACACCATTTGAAAGGTCACGATTGCCGCTGTTGACGAAAAATGATTTAAAATTATAATTATAGGTTTTGGCAAAAAATATGAAAAATTAACAGCGCCATCTGTTGACAGTATAATCAACTTTGTTTTATATTTTTTATTACTATTATGAACAAAACGCACGGATAATCTAGTATATTAAATAATGGAATAGTTTCATATGCTTAAAATTGAACTTTTTTTATATGCAATTAACTCTTGTTTACGCAAGAGTTAATTGCATCACAAGTTGAAAAATTAAGTCACAATTATTGTTTTGGTGTGTTCAAAGTAGGTGCATAGTGGAAACATCTCTCTATCTACTTTGCTACTTTGCTTTGGGTATGCTGTTGTATAGCTACCGGAGTATGGTGAGACCGTAAGACTTAAGCTTTCATGCCACCCACGAAACAAGACAATTAATATTACTGTGGCTTTAGGACTATACTGTTATCTGTTTACAAAATGGTTAAGTGAATAAACTAAAATACTAAAAATAAGGTCACAATATTTATTTTGAAATTTGGTATGAGCAAAAATGTGAGCGTCATCAATGTGAGCACATCTCATTATCTCCTTCGCACAAAGGCACAGTAAGTTATGGCCATCCTGAGAGGTGACGTCACGGTATAATCGTGCATCCTTTTACTGTCATTTATTTATTTATTTTATTTTGAGGTACCATTAGGTAATACACAGCACATACATATAAGATAACAATGCAGATATCTTCGATTGTGTTCACCTCTTGAAGGTATTTACAACTTAATCGAAAAAAAAGTACTTGTATGCAAGATATAAATGTAAGGAACACGTTTAAATTCTAATGCAACATATTTTAGAGTAATACATGAATAAAAAAAAATACTGTTGACTAACAAAATAACAAGAAGAAAAAACAATAAAAATAAAAACAAACAATGAACGGAAGTTTACCAGATTACAGTTTAAATATATGTCGGAGCAACATGAAAACGGTTACTCAATTGAACTTTTAAATAACTCGTTTTATTGTAGAATATCTGTACCGCGACTTGTTTTGCTATATTGCGGGTGGATTTGATTAGTTTTATCGCTTGATCTCGCTCACAGAGTGGGGCACAATAGAAAATATTATAATAAAAGCGTGCACTTTGTCATTTGTAGAAGAGTTCCATATTCAATCTTGAAATAGTTAGTAACTTAGAGGTCGTAATGCCGAAATATTGTAAAAGTAGTAAGTTAACGTAATGTGAAAGTGTTATTGTGTACTGCATATTGTAATGTAAACTGTGATGTGTTTAAAAGAGTAACCATGAGGGTTTCTTGCCAGCTCTTCCACATGGATGACTGCATTCCGAACTGGTGGTAGCTTTAAATCCTTAAATAGACTCTGAAGTGTTAATCTTGTGTTTTATTACCGAACTATTACACGCTATATGCATCCTGACAATATCTGGAGATCAGAGAGGGGTGTGTAAGCCCTCTCACAACCTCTGCCTGATGACCTGACCGGCCTGCGGTCGTGCCTGCACCCGACATCAGAAGTGCGATGGAGGACAGCGCTCACTATCGTGAATCAGGTGATGTAATGGTTTGGTACTGTGTTGTTTTTGTTGTTTGAGAGATTAGAGAACAGTGATAGTTCGCACATAAAGTGCGTACTTTGTTGGGTTGTACAAGAGGTTATCTATGTTTGGGATTCTATTATAAAAAAAATAGTGATGGTATATTGTGGTATTCTAGGGCGTTATACGTGGTAAAAAGGGCTTTATGCACTGTAGTCTACTGTACATGAGGAGGTTACGAGTATTTTAACATCATTATTCAAATTAAATTGTAAAAAGAGTAACGTCATAGTTTTGTTAATATACGTGGTTCTATCAAATATTTAGTTTATTTAAGAGAGACGAACTATATCATAAGGAATGTACTAGTCCTTTAGAGCAATACATAAGAAGTAAAATACAATTTTCTATTTATTGACAATGTAAGTTGGACAGCAATCCAAATTTAAATCTCTTAAAGCACTGGCCAAATATAAACCTCCTTGGTTTATTATTTATAAAAATCATTACCTATTTCAACAAGTCTTTATACGAACGTCATAAAATACATCTAGAAAATATGAAGCGTCGAAGATTACTGTGTTAATGATTTTGGTTTTCAAATTTCATATGCTGTGGATGGTTTCCCGCGGAGCTGTGGCGCGGCTGTGGCGTGGCTGTGGCGTGGCTGTGGCGGTGCACTGAAAGCGGAAGTAGTACGACAGCGTACTGATTACGTGCCCACACGTGACTGCGCGTATGGATGTTATTGGGATTTGGTGAGTCGCTTCTGGTTTTGTTTTTATGCCCCCTGTTAAAGCGAGCTATTAGAGATACAAATATCAGGGTTTATAGTCTATACCTTGCGTCCGTAGCCTGGTTATTGTCTACTCAATGTATTTTGAGTGACCTCGGGTCCGCGGTCCGCGCTTAAGGTATATGAGGGGGATCTGTGTAGAGGGGGATCTGTGTGGCAAAGGGGTCTGAAATATCAGGGTTTAGTCTATACCTTGCGTCCGTAGCCTGGTTATTGTCTACTCAATGTATTTTGAGTGACCTCGGGTCCGCGGTCCGCGCTTAAGGTATATGAGGGGGAGGTCTGTGTGAGGGTCTGTGTGAGTAGCCTGTGTGGCAAAGGGGTCTGTGTGAGAAGCCTATGTGGCAAAGGGGTCTGTGTGAGGAGCCTATGTGGCAACGGGGTTCTATGTGACGGGGTTCTGTGTAACGGGGTTCTGTGTAACGGGGTTCTGTGTAACGGGGTTCTGTGTAACGGGGTTCTGTGTAACGGGGTTCTGTGTAACGGGGTTCTGTGTAACGGGGTTCTGTGTAACGGGGTTCTGTGTAACGGGGTTCTGTGTAACGGGGTTCTGTGTAACGGGGTTCTGTGTAACGGGGTTCTGTGTAACGGGGTTCTGTGTAACGGGGTTCTGTGTAACGGGGTTCTGTGTAACGGGGTTCTGTGTAACGGGGTTCTGTGTAACGGGGTTCTGTGTAACGGGGTTCTGTGTAACGGGGTTCTGTGTAACGGGGTTCTGTGTAACGGGGTTCTGTGTAACGGGGTTCTGTGTAACGGGGTTCTGTGTGGCAAAAGCCTATGTGGCACTAATCTGTGTAGGTAATCAGACTAGGTCAGATATGGCCGAGCGTGAATGATACTGTGTGGGATTTTCTTTTCAGGTACATCACACTGGGACGTGTGAGCTGTCAGGAAGGCCGTGTCGGAGCAACATGAAAACGGTTACTCAATTGAACTTTTAAATAACTCGTTTTATTGTAGAATATCTGTACCGCGACTTGTTTTGCTATATTGCGGGTGGATTTGATTAGTTTTATCGCTTGATCTCGCTCACAGAGTGGGGCACAATAGAAAATATTATAATAAAAGCGTGCACTTTGTCATTTGTAGAAGAGTTCCATATTCAATCTTGAAATAGTTAGTAACTTAGAGGTCGTAATGCCGAAATATTGTAAAAGTAGTAAGTTAACGTAATGTGAAAGTGTTATTGTGTACTGCATACTGTAATGTAAACTGTGATGTGTTTAAAAGAGCAACCATGAGGGTTTCTTGCCAGCTCTTCCCCATGGATGACTGCATTCCGAACTGGTGGTAGCTTTAAATCCTTAAATAGACTCTGAAGTGTTAATCTTGTGTTTTATTACCGAACTATTACACGCTATATGCATCCTGACAATATCTGGAGATCAGAGAGGGGTGTGTAAGCCCTCTCACAACCTCTGCCTGATGACCTGACCGGCCTGCGGTCGTGCCTGCACCCGACATATATAATATATTTAGTGGTAGAGCCACGCTGTAGACATATTTGTCTACAGCATGAATGGGCCGGCTCGACCGGGGTAGTACCACTGTCTTACAGAAAATCAACGTAAAGTGACAGTTTACTGTCGCGTTTCGTATGGTAAGTGAGATAACCGGAGACCCAGATTCCCCCTTCCCTTCCCTAATCCTGTCCTTTAAGGCCGACAACGCATACATGATACTTTCGGTATTGTGGATGTTCATGGGCGGTGGAGATCACTTAACATCAGGTGACCCACTGGCTCGTTTGTCGGACTATGATATATAAAAAAAAAATATGCACAAGAGTACTAGGGGCGTCAATTTATTTTGTATTGATTACACTATTTTGGAAAACTCTCGAGTCTTATTTTGTTTTTAAATGCCGTTGATTTGTCATAGAAGATGTCAACGTCATCACCGTTAGGCAAATAATTATAAGTTCTCATCATTCTATTTATAGGCGAACTGAAACTTAAGTTTGTTCTAAAGAATGTTTCTTTAAATAATTTATAGGCTGAGAGCCTTGGTAGCCGACTCGGAGCCGATATGTTTATCCTGTTGAGGAGCTGTGGACTGTCAATACCTGAATTCAATAGTTTATAAAGGAACATCAAGTCTAAGTATTGTTGTTAAGGACTGCATTTTGTATAACTCAAGACGCTTACTGTAAGATGTCACATCACTAGCAAGATAATTTTTGTAGCATAAGTAATTTAGAAATTTTCTTTGTATCATCTCAATCCTATTTTTACGAACATCATAGTGAGGGAACCAAACTTGGGAACAGTACTCAAGAGTACTTCTCACTAGTGAATTATAAAGAGTAACTTTTGTAGACGGGCGTTTAAAATTACTACCATTTCTCATAATGAAGCCCAACATTTTGTATGATTTGGCTATGATGTTAGTGATGTGATTGCTGAAACTAAGTTTACTATCTATATAGACTCCAAGATCTATATAGATAGATCATTTGACAATTACCCCTTCCAGCAGATTTGAAAGGCGTCCAAGTTACTTATTTTTGTTCGGATTCATAAAATTCGATAATAGGTAATTGAAACTTGATGATGAAAATAACAAAAAAATTGTGTCAACTACCCTATTAACATCCTTTTAGTAAAGGCAGTATGTGATTAACAGTTGAGTGGTTTTTCTAATTTTACTAATCCATAAATAAACAAGGAAATTGGCTCACCTGGTGCGCTGCCAACATACACAAATTGAAAGCTGATAGCGTAGTATCCAGTGTGGTGGAACCCTGGCGTCGCCATGTACAGGCAGTACAGATCGAATATGCTTTGTGCGAATGTGAATAGAGATATGAACTGGAATAGAGATGTTCTATTATTATATCACGCCTATGAGTGTTATGTAAATACTAGCCCTGTATTGTCCACTGCCAGGCACAAGCCTCCTCTACTAATAAAAGAGGTTAGGTCTTAGTACACCACACTGATGACAACATAATGCGGGTTGGTAGATTACACACACTTTTGAAATTCGTATGAGAATTCTCAGGTATACAGGTTTCCTCACAATGTTTTCTTTCAGTAATAAAGCAAGAGATAATAAACAATAAATGTATGCCATTTGGGCTGATTTGGAACATACAACTATAACTAAACTATAATTTATATCTAATGTGATTTAAAATGTATTTTATTTAAATTTAGTCCAAATTTGGACAGCCAGTTTTCGAACAGAGCAAGATTAGTTTCTTGCTCATTCTTCTTTAGCGAAACTGCATCCCAAGCTGGTGGTAGATTTAAAGATTGAGTGAATCTCAACAACTAATAGATTTCATTTGCGCAATTTATACTGCAATATACACTCTTGATCCTATTGAACACAACTAGAAGACAGTTAAGCATTCCCAGAGACTCGCTGAGTTTCATTACTTGGTGTCGAAAAAATCGCGCCATTGTCGATCCTGGCTAACAGTAGTTACAATGCCGGGTATGTGGGCAGGCTAGTCTATCTATTTAACACATCTATACAAGGTACAAGTATACAAGGTATACAAGTCAAGTCAACAACTGTTGGGGCTTCCGCCATTGACATTATCCCAGGGGTAGTAATTTTGTGTTGTATGTACTGCCTTGGTGGCGCAGTTGTAATTGCGCCTGCGTTACAACCGCTGCGCTGAGGTCTCGGGTTCGATCCCCGGGTCGGGTAAAGTGATATTGGGTTTTTCTATCTAGAAATTCTCAGTATTAGCCCGGAGTCTGGAACCTGTGCCCAGTATGGCGATAGGCTCGCCCCCTATCACATTATGGGACCGAAATTCGGCGAAAAGTGGGTGTACTGGTTACACCTCTGCCTAGCCCTTCGGGGATTATAGGCGTGAGTGTATATGTATGTACTAAGTGAACTGCAAACCACTGTTAAGTTTTATTGTTTGATTTTTAAATCGACACATTATTACGTCACAGATTTTTGTTAGAACTAAATTGACAAGTAGTGCAGTACATGTAAATAACGCAAATCACTGTATAAGTAATATTGGCTTGTACAACAAGTTTGGCTATAAAATTATTTATTAACAAAATGAGCCACATCAGCCTGAGCTTAATGCATTTGTCTCTAAGCATCAATACTAACCAATGACAAACATGCGGTGAGGAGTGACCCTCTCTGCAGATCCAGGACAAATGCATCATGAAGTATAGGTTTTTGATACCATGGCAATCGAAGGGATCTCACCGACTTTGATGAATGTAGATTTGTTGACGATCTGGAAGGAATTTTTAAGTTAAATTTATCACTGGCTCTATATCTAATAATGTGAGCCTAAATAGCAACAGAAAACCATTTTCCTAATCCCAATAAAAACAATGAAAAAGAAGAAAATTCTAATTTTTAATAACACCAGCCGGTACTAATATCAACAATTCATCATCAGGAATCAGGAATCATTTTATAAAAAAAAACAGTGAAATGTAAATTAAAATAAATAAAATGTGAATAATTAAAATAATAGAGATAATGGTAAAAAATCCCATAAAAGAATAATAAATGGAAATTAGCAAGTTATGATTTAAATCATAACTTAATTATAATCATAAATTAATTTTATAGATAACTTTTATAGTTTTGAGAGACAGGACCAAAACCAAGCAGACTGAGTTTGATTTGCTTAGTCGTCTCAAGGCACAGTCTTCTCTCTGTTCGTAAGACAGGGTCGTTTTTGGGTCTGATGATTTTCAAATATTTTCACCCTCATACAATAATTCAAATCTAATTGGAATTTGTAGTCATTGTAATTGATTTGACAAATTATATATCATGAAAATAAGGTTGGTAAATTGTGTCTGCGAGGGTGCTATCGTGTCTTGTCGAGATATAAGCGCCAACTTTTGTCAAATTGAGGCAAATAAATAGTGCGCAGAAGACTGTAGACTGTATTATTCTTTTGAAATTAAACTTATTTTGGTCGCTACTGTGTTTAGTTTCCTTCATATTACCGATATAAACAAGATGAACAAGATTCATTATGAATCTTAAAAACTTTTCACATAGATTCTTATAGGAAATATAAGTTGGTCAATATAGTGCTTACTTTCCAGTATAATGGGAATAAACAGATGGTGTGGATCGATATGTTGACGGTGTTTTGCGTCCGTACATGATTGTTTTATAAAAATCTTGTCAACGCCCTTAAAACAATCAGTTTGAAAACACACTTTTCTCCACTATATACCGGTTTTAACCCACATTGGTATTACTTGTATTCCTTTTTTGTCAATTCTACACAAACTTTCACTACTATTTTATTTACAAAAAACAGTTTTATGAGTAAAAGCCACGCCTGAAAAATGTTTGTTGCGATTTCGCATTGACAACTTGGGTTTATAGCCCGGGCATGTTAGAAAGGTATTGACTTGAAATGATTAAGGAATTGTTGTATGGATGAATGACGTTTACGATTACTTCGTAATTTACGCGTATTATATGTTGAAACATTGAGGAGCTTTGGTTTTTTATGAATGACCGTTATCTATGACGTTCCATTTCAAATGTGTGAATAAAATCTTTTCAAAATATTGGTGGCTAAGGATGGCTACTATAATTACAAACCAAATAGAAAAATATACAAACTGACACAATCAAACCAAAAATGCTACAAAAATAAAAAACACCATGGAAGGAACATACTTTCCGTATATAGTATAATACTCTTTGGAACATACCAAAGCACTGATATATCATCAAGCTCAACAAAAGGATCAAATGAGAAATATTCCGAAGTCCGAAAAGTTAATAGTAAATTATGTTGTGAGTAAATATACTTACTTTTAAATAAAATTGCTATTCCTATTCACACTGGAACCGATAAAAGTCATAGATCAATTAGAAACAAATAAATAACACACGAACGATAAGTCGCCGAATATATCGTCCACAGGGAAGGCTGAGGTATACTTCCAAAAAATAATCTTGCCCTGCTGAGGTACATATTGCCCCCACTGTTACCTAGAGATATATCCTGGACAACTGGTGTCTTATTCAAATCAAAGACATAAACTTGGAGATCAAAATCAGGGTTTCCCTGATTAATGAAGCGATTCAGAATACTATATAGTAATATACTCCATAACAACTTGGAAAGTATAATATACCTAGTCAGGTCATAAATTCTGTAACATGTTTAATATAAAATAATTGAAACAAGTTTATTCATTATGTAACCATTTATATACCAAAATGAACTTAACAAAACATAGATTCTTATGACACTAAAGTTTATTCAAAATAACCTCCGTGATTTTGAATACAGGCCTTCAATCTGCGCGGCCAGTTGTCTATCGCAGCACGAACGAGGTCCATGTGAATATCGGCGGCTGCCTTAATCAAGGATGTCTTGAGTGACTCCAAATTGGGATGAGGCTTTGAGCACGCCTTTTCCTCCAAGTGTTGCCATATCTTGTAATCTAACGGATTCAAATCTGGACTGGAGGAGGGCCAGTCTTCGTGCCGGATGAAGTCGATTTCACGCGCCGCCAGCCAGTCTTGTGTGCTCTTCGCTCTATGAGCTGGCGCCGAATCTTGTTGGAATACCCAGTGCCTGTTATTAAACATGGTATGAGAAACAGGTTCCACAAGGTTCGTCAGGACTGTATTTTGATACACAACTGCATTCGATTTTACACCTTTCTCACAAAAATGTACCTCTGTTAAGCCCCAATAAGAAACTCCCAACCATACCATGAGCGAGGATGGAAAATGACCTCGTTGGACACGCGGAATACGGTTGCTCGCTTCTTCACTACTGTGTGCGTACACCTTATCATTTTGTTTGTTGTAGCTCTCTTCTACGGTAAAATTTTTTTCATCTGAAAAAAGTTTTTCCCGAAATTTTTTTTCCCGCGTACCGCTTCAACAAAGCGCGGCATCTCTTCAGTCTCAGGTCCATTAGACGAGCATTCAAACGATGTCCTGTTTTTCTTCGATATGCCCGAAGCCCTAAGTCTTCATTTAACACCCTTTTCACCGTGGTTCTGCTTAACCCCATCTGAAGGGCCAACAGTTTCTGCTTACGTTTGGGATTTCTTTGAATTCGCGCCTTCACAGCTTTTATCACTGCTGGAGTCCTAACAGACCGAGGGCGACCACTTCTTGACCTGTCATCTACACTAGAGTCTTCATTGTATCGTTTGATGGTACGATAAACGAATCTTTTGGTTATATTTAAATTTTTCAGTACGTCAAAAAATTTAATTGGCGCGTAACCGCAACGATGCAACGCAATTACTGCAACACGGTCTACTTTAAGCTTAGAGTAGGCAACCAAAAGGAGACGGCATTACGCTCGAATCTTGAACAAAAAATTCAGCAATGTCGGTGGGGGGCTTCGTACAACTACAAATAAACATGTGCACACAAATGCAAAATGTAATCACGTCGCTACGCACGCACACTACACCATTTCATACAACACTGGCAAATTTATGCACACAGTTACAAATTTATCTTGGTGTCTAATGTATTTACAGTGTCATATATTGACAACTGTGTAAAAACAGTAGAGCGTAGCAATGTCGACACGAGGTATAGATAGCGTTGTCCTTATCTATCGATAGATAAAATAAAAAAATTATAATTTGTGAAATATTTTAAGATTATTTTTTATGTGTATCATCTTGTCTATCGCTTTCTTGCAATGTCTGGGTGTGATTTCTTGAAAGGGGACGGAAGTAGAGAGGTATAGTTAAAAATAGTGTACATTAATATTTCTAATTTAATCGAAATACTGTAAAGATAATAAAGGTAATGAGTAGTGAGAAAAATACAAGCCAAATAAGAAAAAATAAAAAAAAAATTTTTAGAAAATGAATTTTAAATAATACGGCTTTAATTTATTTAAAATGGATATCCAGCTGTTGTTACATTACTTAGGACTAAGTTATAATGAGGTAACAATAATCTTACTATTAATTAACAATATTTTAAGGATACCACGACATGCGTTGAGAAAAAAAAGGAACACCAGTATTCAATAAAAGTACCTAAAAGGTTAATTAAATTTTCAAAAATAACAATGAGCATGACCAAATGAGAATTTAATTAATAAATTAATAATAAAATATATTTGTTATATCTAAGTATAAAAATATTATAGAATTGTAGCTATTAGAAAAAATGGCAAGCTGTATGTACAGCTAACCATTTTGCCACAACAGCTTTTTTGAATTTTGGCAATTTATCAACAAATACATCATACATACATCGTTTCACAAATAGAGTTATATGATTTGGACAAACGGGATATGGCAGAGAATTGTTTTAGGTCGGTTCTGGTCTCTTATATAAGTAAACTCGTCTTCTACTGTTTTCCTAATGAAAACATGACCTTGCTTAATCTACATGAATTAGTACTCTTTATCTTTTACGATCTGGCGAGCCGCTGCGTGTAATTTGTTTTTAGGTGATAGGTGCTCAACAATGTAAAGCGGCGATTTATTACCTCCAATGCCTATGTGAGTAGTATTGAGCTTGTCGTTTGGGTTATTTTTTGGATTGCCTTATTAAAATTTATTGTTTTCGCTAAAAATGTATCCCGAAGCCTAGGGGTAGCCAATTGAACAATGATTGAGCGAGGTCTCTTGTCGTCTCTGTTACTTTTTACCACACGAGTGCAATGATGAATGTCGGATTCTTTCAAGTCGCAGGATACCTTAGACAGCTGAGTAATCATAGATAGCAAGTTTTACTGTTTTTGCTCGGGGACACACTCTATCTCAAGATTCGGTTATGCTGCTCAGCAACCTGAATCCTGATTTGCAGATCCCGTAACTTATTTGTTAACTGAACGTTCTATTTCTTTAGCTCTCCCAGTGCGTCCATGTATTTGGCGATGGCGGATTTGGTGGTTTCATAATTTTCATTCAGAAACAAAACTTTATTCTCCAAAGCAGTTATTTCCTGTTTTATAGATTGAAATTCGATTCTCACCATCTGCTTAAGGGTTTGGTTAAGCTCCTGTGCTAAAGCCAATTTCATGACATTAAATTCTTCTCTTATTATTTCCCTAACGTCTTTCTTTGTAATAACTGACGCGGACGAGTTTAAGTCGGAACTTCCACTAATTGCGCTAGTATCAACAGTGGTTTTTTTCGATGCGTAATATTGTCATTCAAAAGGGAGCGAGTCATTATTATTCCTTGACTTGCTGGGTGAGTCAATGGGACGTAAAGGTGTATCAGTTTTTGGTTGCTTTGCACAACATCCGTGACACTTCCATTTATTTATTTTTTGTCAACACTAATTGTAGAGAAGCGTTTTTCAGGTATGTCAGCACATGGAACACAACAATGACGGCCGTTGCAAATTATTTTAAAATGTATTTGATGATTACTCACTCGTTTTGAGGTATTCCGATTCAGCAAATATACTACCGGAAAGTACACAACACGACCTTTCCAATGGTATATAGTTTGAGAGAAAATGTTCTGTTATTCCTCAAAATTTCAAATTAAATAAGCGGAGCCAAGAAATACAGTGTTATTGGTAGCGAATGCGAATAGCAAATGCTGCAAATGGAATTATTGCATGTCAATGAGAGCGATTATCGCCTGTTTTGGTGTGGTAGCCGGCTAACGCTATCTATTATGAAGAGCATATAAAAAGGGCTTGAGATCTTGAATTTAATACAGGTTGTCCCAAAAGTCGACGTCAAGCCGGAACCGGGTGAAAAGGCAAGTCATACCGGTTATCAAAAAAATATAAAAAATCTAAGTTGCATGTTTTTAAAATTACAGACATGGCCCGCGATTTTTCAAAGTATAATCCTAACTTTGCGCATTTGTGTGATCTTACGTAAGAACTATTAAGACTCCCTCCCACCCCTTGTAAGAAAAAATAAGACTTGATCGACTCCCTCCATACATCATCTTACGTTATAAATGAATGGCGCAAAAATTCATACCTAAATATTTTTGAAATATACCGGGTACATTTTTAGGATCACATTTTTTGACAAATATTTTATTCCGGTTTTGGTATATTTTGTGACATTCCTAGTGTGTTAGAACTATTTACATTAAAAGTATGTGTTTAGAAGACAGTCCGGATGGATTAGTAATTTTATCGATAACCCTTATAAGTTTATCTACAACACTATTTGAGTCTTGCATAAACGACAGTGTTACCACATAAACCATCCAAAATGCTACACTGGCATAAAGTTTATGAAATTGTAAACTTAGTCGATATGTCAACTCTCCTAATATTTTTAAATTATAAATTAAGAAGCATAAATAAAGTAATCTTACTAATATTATAAATGCGTATTTTTGGATGGATGCATGGTTGTTTGATATCCAATCACGCTACAACGGCTGGACGGATCTACTTTAAATTTGGCACAGAGATAGATTGTAGTCTGGAAAAGCACATAGGCTACTTTTTATCCCGGAGAAATGTACAGTTCCCATGGGATAGTTTAGTTTTTCACAGAGAGGGATCGACATGATTTTTTGCATAGTGGCAGTTTAGGGATCAGAAAATGACAAAGACCACTTTTATCTCGAAAAAATGCACGCTTCCTATGGGATAGCAAAATATAGAAGGTTAAAATGCTCCGAGATCTACACGCGGGTGGAGCCGCGGGCAACACCTAGTTAAAAATGAATATTAAAAAAACAACTTGCGTTTAAGATATTGAATGCAAATAAATTTTGCACTACTGTGGCTAAAAGTTTAACCTGGCAACATTTATTACCCGATGATAATTTTTAGAAATTATATGTTTTGTTGCTTTTAAGGATAATATTACTTTAAAAAAATATGTCCTGGTGAAAAATAATGTTGTATTTTTGTAAGTTTGATGTGTCAGATATATTTTTACATGTTAATACCGCTACAGGCTCTCATTTTTGCGGAGCTCCATTCGCACCTGATGTCACTTTTTTAGTGGCGGATCACGAAGCGCAACTAGTTTTATAGAACGTGTATGAGCACCGTGCTCTTACATTTGTCAAACGGGGTAAGCGCTCAATGACGTCTCCAGTGTTAAATACTCTAAGACTTTAAGCGTCCACTCCATATTTAAAAATGAGTAAAATTCTAAAAAGTATACATTTTTATTTTCATGAACAATTTGAAATTCGAATTCAATAAACTTTTTTGTGGCCAGCATTCTAAAATAAAAGTTTTTTACTGTGTGACAATACTTATGACCTGACTGTGTATATAATTTAAAAAAATCAAAAACCCGACTGCATAAAAGTTATGCACTAAAAAGACATTTAAAGACAAAGAAAATTAGTAGCAGGCGGGACTCAATTGCAAATTATAAACCGAAAGAAAATTAATGGATTCCGATTGATTTTTTATTTATTTTATTTTAGACTTTTTAGTGTCCCGGCACACTCTTATGATACTATATTAATGAATGTAATGCGTTTACTTGTTGGACTTTAAGCGAAAACCGATACCTAATTGAAACATATAACTTATATATATTTTTGTAATCCCCTTTTAATTTCTTTTATTTTGATACCCTACTCGATAGGTTTGGTCAATTTTTTTTATTAATGCATTACTATTTTGCCCAATAATTCGCCATTTTGATCTATTTTGTTCAAAAACTATCTAAGGACACTTGGGGTTTTAAGACGAACATAAAGATATTTTAATTGTTGAAATCCATCCAAGCGTTTACGATACGAGGTAATAAAGAAATTTACAAACATACATACAAGATACGCGCGAAAAACATAACCCTTCCTTGGCAGTTGGGTAAAAATAAACTAATACTAGCCCTGTATTAAACATTGTCCCACTGCTGGGCATGGACCTCCTCTACTAATGAGAGGGGTGAGGCCTTACTTGGAATATACAATATTAAAGTTTTTTTAGGTATTTGCCGCAAAATCCCCTCTCACGTGCGATCTTACTATGGACGTCTGTTTTGTATCGATTGTTTCTACAAATACATATGGGCAGTACCTAGCAAAGATTCCATAGGAGCTTCTAAAGCTTGATAACTCTGTTACGGAAAAATGGTGTACAGGTAATTTATACAATTGAAGTTATAAAAATTTTAGGTAATAATGTATGGTCCGTTTAATGTAAGAATAACATTGAAAAATAAAGCGCTTTATACTCATTTATTTTTCTTGGTTTTATTGTTCGCTCTTCGTATTCAAACAACAGAACACAATCTTTTCGTAGTCTAATAAAACTGATTTACGTGCCCCATCACTGAACCAATAAATCTTAAGACCAGTGTAAAATACATACATATATACACTCACGCCTGTTATCCCCGAAAGGGTAGGCAGAGGTGTAACTAGTACACCCACTTTTGGCCGAATTTATTTCGGTCCCATAATGTGATAGGGGGCGAGCCTATCGCCATACCGGGCACAAATTCCAGACTCCGGGCTAATACTGAGAATTTATAGAAAGAAAAACATCACTTTACCCGACCCGGGGATCACCCGATGGGCGATGCCTCAGCACAGCAGTCATAAGTCGTAACGCAAAGTGACCACACTGTATCAGGTGCATGTAAGCGCAGTGCCGTCCAATTAGAGCATCTACTAGCGATAGACAATCTATCCCCCGCTACTCAAAACAATCATGCCAGCATGCTTCTTCACATTACGGGATGGGCAAGTAGGTGAAGAAGCGGTCGAGGGTTACAGAAGGCCGCAAAACGGCCAAACAACGTACTCCAACTCTAGACCCTCGACAAAAACCGGATGTACACTTTTATCTAATAGAAATAGCTAAGTTTGAACAATTTTTAAATATACGTAGAGACAAAACATATAATCCTGTAATCCTCGAAGGGGTTGGCAGAGGTGTAACCAGTACACCCACATTTCACCGAGCTTATTACTGATCCTTAACTAATATATTATGTTATTAGTTAGTTAGGCAGTCAGTTTCCCAATAGCTTTAAAATGTTGATTGCGGTTGAAATAAGACTCCCCAAAAAGGTTTAGTTTATCCTGGTACGGCAAAGCGACCACACTGCGCCTGATGGTAAGCGAGAAACAATGTATCCCTCGCTACTCAACGTTGTCTACGTACTTTGAAATCTTACAATCTAAATGAAACAAAACGCATTGGCTTTTAGAACGGCACATTTATTGTATGGAAACTTCACAAACCCTTTGCAAATCACGGCTCACATAGATAGAACCGCACTGCCACAAACATCTAGGACAATCCAGCTTGGGCCTTTTATCCATTCCATATATTGATTTGAAATTTTTCCATTTTTTGTTCTCATTTCCGTGCAGATATTTCGTGAGCTTTTCGATTTTTTCGTTAGCAGATACGTTTGCGCTCCATGATTCATAGATGGCGCTAAGATCGATTTTTACGTTGGCTGATTCACAGATGGCGCTAGGGTCAGGCTCGGAGACGTCGGTCCGGTTCTCGAAGGACAGGTCCCAGGTAGATACAGAGTCTCCGCCGATAGAGGCGCTGGCGGCACTGGCAGGTCGCGGCGCTGTGGAATATGATAACACTTACGCACCTACAGGGACAAATTGAACTTGTTAATAAGTTATATTCGAAAAATTCACGGCCTAATTAAGAAACCACTAAATAGTCAATTTTTTTTATCCTGAGACGGCAAAGTGACCATATCTGAAGGTAACCGCAGTGCCATCCAATTAAGAAATGGAGGGAGTTAAGTAAGATTTTGTTAAGTAGGGAGAATCAATCCTGCCTACTAGCCTTCGCTAATAGACACAATAATGCCGGCCTGCTGTGTAGCTTCTTTGCACTATGCCTAAAGGACCCAGTATTATAGGAAGGGGGGAACACGGTAGCTGGCAAACTGTTCCACAGCTTGGTGGTGCTATGTGTTTAAGTATGTACCAGCTTTGCTCTGGGCACTGGCCCTCCCACTAAAGAACGAGGCTTATTGATAGTCATTTGGTGGTCCATATTACGAACGACAATGGTGTCGTAACCCTTATTGCCCACCATGTCCGCAAACAGCAATATTCTTGCTGAAGATTTATCCAAATACTTTACGTTCAACACAACAACGTTCCTTGAAAATTTCGGCCATTGTTCGCAGTAATAAGTAATCAAAAAGGCCTCACATTTTTTAGGTTCATTGCTCTGGAACCATTCTTGCGGCCCCGTGCCACATCTACAGAATGGCGGCTGTGGTCCCTGCATCATGAAAACAAATGGCGTCGCATCCTTATTGCAAGCCATAAAGTCTTTCATACTGTCTGCGAACTGGGCGTTGTTCTGCCATTGCTCGAAGCAGTGCTTGAAGAAGTCTGATGGGTTGTCCTTGTTGCGGTTCAAAATGTGGAGGTTAAAGCATTCCTCGCAGAATACTTGACCGTAGTAGATTTTCAAATTGGCGGTGGGGACGTTGTGGCAGGCGTCTGGAAATGGCGTTGGCTTTGGATTATAATGGATCTCAAAGACGATGTCATAAAATGGGTGTCGTTAGTCCCAACACAACTGAAGCAGTAAGAATTTTTTAGAATCAATTAATAAAATAAAATAATAAATCTGATAGTTTATTGCTTGAAATACTTTCTCTTATTTATCAGGACCGGAAGCCCATCGATATTATTTAAGAAGTTCAAGTTTCAAACTTACAGCATTTGGCACACTGTGGATGGAAAGTCTGTCCTCCAATCTCCAATTTGTTGGCTTCGTCAATCATCTGCAGGCATCGCGCGCAGATGCAGCGCTTCGGAGGCTCCTCGCTGCCATCAGACGACTTGTTTTCTGAAATTGGACATTTTGCAAAAGCTCATTTTGGTTTACAAACGGTGTGATCAAATTAAAAAAATTCTTGAACAAAAAGGACTTTTTCTTGAGATATTCCAAAATCACAAACAAATTATCCTTCGGCCTTGATTAAAATACTTTTGGTTCGTTTGCAAATATTTCCATGCACACGTGGTGATCACATTTTGCACCGGTTCGCACCACATATTTTAGTAGAAAATGCTAAGTTTTATCCAAAACCTGAGAGACTTTCCATCACAAGGGATATTATTCTCTATTTCTGTGACACCATAGATAGTGTAGATATTCATTGGTAGCGGTGATGTCTTAGCATCAGATCTACCTTCTAGTTTGTTGCCTACTGAAACAATGCTATTTAGTATAAACTGAAAGGACAACAAAAACACGCAACCAAAACTAAGAAATTAAAAGAACATATATACCTCCTTCCTTGTTGTCGGTGGCACCCTCCTGCTTGGTGCCGGGCGCCCACTGCATCCACCAGCTATTCGAATGGATGTGCGGGTTCTCGCCCCGGAAACGCGTCAGCACATGTGTTTTGAAACAGTCGTTGCAGAACACATGGCCATAAAACATCTTCAGAGCAGGGGGAATAGTTCGACAGATGCCTGTAACATTCAAAGCAAAAGCTTATCGTAAAAATACTCAGCAGTACTTTCTATCTAACGCATCTTTCCTAGCATGACTAACTATTCTACACTGAATATTCAAATTAAACATGTGAAATTATTTTTTATAAATAAGACCCCTTATGGTACAGATGTTAGGAACGAATTCAAACATATAAATATAAATTCAGCCTTAACACTTACAGCACATGCTACAGATCCGGTGGAAGTTCTGCCCTTCTATATCGACCTTGTCTTCGGCATCAATAGGTAGAAAACATCGCGCGCAAAAACACTTCTTCGTTTGTTCTTGATTGTTCTCCATATTCGACCAATGAATTTTGCTTAATGTTAAGTGAATGTAAATAAAAATTAAAGGATTAGTAAATTATTTTCATAGCGGTTTGTTTTCAGGTGGAAAAGTGATTAACAAAAGAACAAAATGTTCTACGAGAAAAGAAAGAAGTTTGAATAATTTTAAATAGAATGCAATTGCACTAGCCAGCTTCCTAAAAGTGCTTTGTATGGAGAATATGGATAATAGCCAATATTTTTAATAAAGTCATGGTTAATAAAATTCAATCTAAGTTAGATGATAATAATAATTCATATTTTTTTATTTTATAGCGAGTAATTTATTATGATAAATTCACAGAGATGGCGCTACTATTTAGAAACATCGATCAACTACGTCCCTAGCGTAAAGTGAGTCAAAGATTCAAGATTGTAACGAACATACTACATCACTATAGTATTACGTATGTGTGTCGGACTGTTGTTTGTGTTATTTATCATGTTTTTATCAAAAAAGTGATGATTATGTGCACGTATGAAACTAAATCAACGCTTATTTTGTGGTAAAGTATATTTATTATCTTATCTATAGAGTTTTGTTTGATTATATAGCAAGATAAAAGTGTTTGAATAGGTTATATCGATGGTAACCGTCGTTGTGAGACAGACGTATGTTTTAACATTTTTATGATATAAAAATGATTGTTTTCACACATACGGGGTTATTAGCCGATAATTTACTCTTGTATCTTTCATTGTATATAAATAAACTTCGTGTTTGTTCGGTCTGTTTAGAAATACGAGCGATTGAAAACTACATTTGTTGGACGTTAAAGTTTACTTTTTTGGTTTTGTGCGATGACCCAGTATTTCTAAATCGCATTGTTGCCTTCGACAATGCTAACTGTACTGTTAATAAAGACATTAACAAGATAGTTTGTGATAGTTTGAATACCTTTGTGTTTTTTTATAGTACTTAGATACAAGTTTTTTGAGCGTTAACTTTATTGATAACGGTGTTGTGTGACTGCATTAGTCTTTGTTTATCATAAAATGCAAAGGAAATACGTATCATTCTTCACAATATAAAATAATATAAAAATATGTTAAAATTTTATTTATCTTGCATAAAATGAGCTATTATAAAAGTTTCTTAAGTACTCTCTAGTAATTACAAAGTAAACATTAAATATTATTGTAAATAAATGCCTCGGTGGCGCAGTTGTAATTGCGTTACGACTGCTGTGATGAGGTCTTGGGTTCAATCCCTGGGTCGGTTTAATGTGATATTGGGTTTTTCTATCTAAGGAGTCAGGAATTGTGCCCGGTATGGCTATAGGCTCGACCCCTATCACATTCTGGGACCGTAATAAATTCGGCGAAAAGTGGGTGTACTGGTTACACCTCTGCCTACCCCTTCGAAGATTACAAACGTGAATTTATATTCATAAATGAAAATTTTCCTTGAAATGTCATAAACAATTTAATTACTGTGATTTTTATAATAAACCATTATGTGATATAGATGATAAAATAATGAGCACATAGTTTCATGGTATAACTAACACATACACTCATGCCCATATTCAATATAGGCATAGACTACTGAGTGCCATAAGCTATGATCGTGACATACTTATTTCCATTGCCACATTCATACATCTTCTCAAACATTTTCAATAGTTGGTACTCATGTTTGCCCTTTTAGAAGGTCAGTTATTTTATCGGCATAAGTTCTGCTCAGGCACCCTCTACATATAAATAAATTATAATATACACAGACATAGATCTAATAGATGACATAAATGTAAATCTGACATCAGAGCAGGTACAAAATGTGTCTAATTTGGTTTTCACACTAATTTGAGTAGGTTTTTGTGATCTGTGAAATGCCTGTGGTATTACTGGGAAAATCATTCAATGCATCAGCTTAAATTTACTAAAACAAACAACCTTGCTTGGACTAATTAAGATTTCTAATACTATATATACTAATAATCTGTTTATCTGAGTTTATTCCATGCTAGTGGTCCTAGGCAGACGTTGCCCTGCCATAAACCGCCTTAAAAGACTATAGTGGACATAGGTAGAAACAATTTTTGTGTTTTATATACATAGATTCAGCTTAGTTTCATGTAGTGAATAGGCCGGCTCAGAGCAGTCTAAATAACTTATACAAAGTAGTAGGTTAATGTTGTATTCCATTTTGATTATTATTGACAGCCTCCATGGCGCAGGCGAGTAGCCGGTTCTGAACAGAGAGGCTGTGGGTTCGATTCCCCCACTGACACAAATGTTTATGTGAAAATTTGGCCCCGGGTGTTGTGAGATGGAATGTCTCTTGTAATTCCTGATACTCATGATACAGTTTTATGTGGTCAGGCCTATGTATGTGACTATTGGGTGTACTTGCCCGAACCAAGAGGTTCGCAATTTTGTATTTTTGCGGCACCATCAAGCTGTGGAACAGTTTACCAGCTAATGTTTACCCTCTTTCCTATGATCTTTAACTGGACGGCACTGCACTTACCATCAGGTGCAGTGTGGTCAATTTGCCGTGCCAGGATAAAAAAAGTAACATTTAACTCAGAGCAGGCATCAAACCCACTCCTCCAATTTCACAACCTGCTACTCGGCTGCGGCACGGAGCCTGTCAAGACATAGAAAGTGTCTTTAAAATGCACCAAATGTTGACTTCATTGGGCAGTAATTAAAAAACTCATTAACATGTATTGTCTCATAATAACAGGATATGCACATTGTTTGTATGATAATTTATGATGGCGTCAGTGTACGTCAAAGATGCATTCATTTTTTTTACCGGACTGCCCTAGAAGGAGGGTAATGTTCTTGCGGTCAGTATGAAGATGGCGGGAAATTTTGTCCTATAGCATGGTTTTAGTTGGTTGGGAGAGTTTGGTTCTCTTAAATGAGAGTCCTGGGAAGACTTATGTTGAGTTCTCAAAAATCCTGAAAAGTCTGAATTGCTATATTGAATTTTATGTTAAATATGCCTTCATTACTCTCATAATAGATTTTGTATAAATGTTCTCAAATTGTGTGCAAAAAATCATTGAAAATCATCTTAAAAAGAAGTCTAGATAAAAAAAATTAATTCGCGATTTTTATACTTGGACGGCACAGAATAAAAAACAAAAAATATATTAAATACTAGCGAGTCTGAAGTGAAAAAATGACTTGAACTACTAAAAAAACAATAAAATATTGTGTTTATTCGATCGCTACCAAACTTCAAAGGATCACCCGCCGGGCTAATCTGAAGATTGCCTGAAAACTTCATCAAAATCGCTCCAGCCGTTTTAGAGTGTATGGGGAAGGTACATACACATCGATTTTTATATATACAGGTTACGGTTTCATACCGATTAGTATAGGCAGCGTGTGCGGTGTCCGGTGGGTGTGTTAACACGAAACCTTTCGTGCAACAACCGAATAAATCATACTGTGTTTGTAATGTGGTTGTAAAACTACGTTCATTAATGGAAATATTGTTTTAAGATTTCATTGATTTCGGATACATTATGGTCTTTCCCTTATACGATTTTAACCCATTTATGGTCATCGACTGGCGTATCGGGCACAATACCATTAATAAGTTACATTTCGAGTAACGGATTATGTAATTTTTGTAAAGTGTTGAATATTTTTTTAACTTCCGCAAACTTATAATAAAATCGTTAATCGTTATTTAGCTACCTACTATGTACGAAAAAATTATAATCCATCTCCTATTATTTACTTGTTTTCTATGCCCTACATAATGTTCCCAATCAAATAAATTTTTATAGTCATGGATTGTAAAAACATCCGATTTACGTGCTCATATGAGCACATGGTGATATCACCAATTCAACAATATTAATATTACACTTATTATTACGAAATAAAGATTAATGTTAAATTCTGTAAAGTAACGCTTAAACTTTCAACGACAATATGGTTTTTTTAACGGTTAAACAATTAATTAAGTTAACTTTAACGTGAACAGAAGCGTGTGAACTACACGTGTGTATGTGTTCAAAAAGTATGGGTCTCTTTGAACAGATCTTCAAATATTATATTACATACATATACACTCACGCCTGTATCCCCCGAAGGGTTAGCAAAGGTGTAACCAGTACCTACACTAACTTTTTGCTGAATTTATTACGGTCTAATAACATCACCATACGTTTATAGGGGGCGAGCCTATCTCCATACCGGGCACAATTCCAGACTCCGGGCTGATACTGAGTATATCTAAATAGAAAACCCAATATCACTTTACCCAACCCGGGGATCGAACCCGAAATTACAATTGCGCCATCGAGGCAGGCAAATATTATATATACGTTTCTAAATAACCGTTTGTCTGGATTTTGGGATTGCCAAATCTGGTTTGAATTGCACTTTTGGGACTTTGCTCGATATATGGCGGTAAGCTTCCCACCTATCAAATAATGAGATGAATAAAGCTCAGAGAGCTATGAGTGCACTATATGTACATGTAGACCAGGGATGTTATGGAGCTCCGTAACCGTAACCAAAACTATCGGATATCCGAAATAAAATTCTATCAGTAACCGTAACCGAATCTGATATAAAACTTTCAAATAATTTCGGATTTTCTAAATGAATGTTATGGCTGGTATTTGTTTTGCCAGGCCGAACCGACACACGAGCCGCGCGCGTACCTCAATGCATTTATTATATTTATTTCTATTGCTTAGACATAGTCATTTACTCTTGTGGGATTATATTTACTTACATAAAATAGTACAAAATTGTAAGCTAAAACTAAAGCTATTTGTTTTTTACTTTTACAATTTCTTCAAAACCTCCATAACCGAAACTAACGGATAATCCGAAATAATTTAATATCCGTAACCGTATCCGAAACCGATATAATATTATTCCCATATCCGTATCCAGATCCGAAATTTAAAATCCATAACATCTCTAATGTAGACCTATAAACTATGTAATTATAATTAATTGTTACAGAATGGTTCGCCTGAATGTCAAGAAAAGAAAAATGTCCCGCCATGAAAAAGCGAAGAGCGGTTTTGTAAGTACACTATACATTTCGTTTTACAGGTAAAGTCAGCAATACTGTTTCTGAATTAATTATGTTTTATAATCGGTGTAGTCAGGCCTGTGTTAAGCCTTGTAAATGTTCCGTTATTCTTCATACAAGTCGCGTTCCCCACCGAACAGGCTGAGTTATACAAATTGATTTAAACCGATCCTGAACCGATTAGAGCAAAAGTACTTTGTTGTCAGCAAGAGTGAATTCTGTAAATATGCTTCGATTCGGAATCGAATCTGGAATGTCTCATTTTATAGCCTATACATATTACTATTTGACAGGCATAGACAAGCATAATCTGTCCTAGAATCTTGTTAGTGTATAACAGAATCCTCCTAACTACCTCCCAGAAGTCTTTATCTACCTGTGTTATTGGTAAACAGAGGTAATCATTTCAAATCTGTCTCACTACAGGAATACTACCACATCCATTTGCTGACGTTAGGTAATAGGTATGGATAATCATGGGCTATAGATATTGCTTACTAATCCACTTGCCCGGGTGCCACCTTATGCTATGAATATGATAATTTGCTCCAATATGGAATTATCATTCATAGACGAAAGAGTCAAGACTGAGTGTCACAGCTGGGCACCGTTAGTCAAAAAGTTATTTGTTTAACGTAAAAACTTTAATTTACAAAACTCTTAATAATTTAGTAATGTGTGCAAGCGTGTCACAAATATTTGGTGCCTAATTAACGATTAACAGAATTAAGGAGAGTTAACTGGAGTTAAAAAATCTGTAAACGTCTTACAACTAAAATTAAAGTTAATCCGTTACTCGAAAATTTACCTTCGTTGTTAACAAATTAATGATTAAATGACCTTGTGCTGAGTATGTAGTTTAAAACACCACATTAAATATAATATAGCGACAAGAAGCGTGACTAGCTCATACAAATTATATTATGCTATGACATTGGTCGATAAAGGATTCCGTGTAAGGTCGGCAAAATAATTAATGAAGTTTCAAATTATTATAGACTGCCTCAGTGGCGCAGTTGTAATTGCGATGCGTTACGACTACTCTGCTGAAGTCTTGGGTTCGATCCGCTGGTCGAGTAAAGTGATATGGGGTTTTTCTAGTTAGAAATACCCATAATCAGCCCAGACTCTTGAATTGTGCCCGGTATGGCGATAATAAATTCGGCGAAGAGTGGGTGTACTGATTACACCTCTGGCTACCCCTTTGAGGATTACAGGCGTGAGTCTATATGTATGTATGAAATTATTATTCTCAGGTGTAGTTGAATGTAATGGTTACTTACGCGAATATTACACATTGAAATTAAACTAATATTACGGATTTTATCGCCGTTTATTTTTACTTTTTAATTCCGTTTACATTCATTACATTTTCCCTCCATAATAAAAACTTTTCCAAGACTTTATAGCCTTCATGGTTACTGGGCGGACTAATATGTCGCCAAGTAAGATACTATTGCGTTTCTACCTTTTATTTATTTAATTTCATTCTTAGTTCGATCAGATTTCAATGTTACATAATAAACACAAGCAACGAATATAATTTCCGATTTTTTTGCTATCAGTACTAGAATACGCGTCGCGGCTGTGTACACAATGATATGTTATCTTTTGAAAATTTTCAGTCAGTTTTCATACCGTAGTTGAGTGAGTGTCACGATATTAAAATGTATTCGGAATAAATATGTGATAATACTTGTGGAAAGTGTACATATTGGATATTGTATTGGGTATTGATATTGAATATTGGTCTTTTAGGCGTAGTGTGAAGAAGCTACACAGCAGGCCGGCATGATTGTGTTGAGTAGAAAGGGATAGATTTTCTCTCGTTACTTGTTAGTAAGTGGACGGCACTGCACTTACCATTAGGTGCAGTGTGGTCACTTTGCCGTGCCAAGATAAAAATGTTTAAAATGTGCTTACTGTGTTTTGCCCTTTGGAAATTTTTATCAGTGATTATAATATGGCTATAGGCCAGTGTGACCATCTTCAGTTAACCGTACACATTGTGTAACAGTGGATCGTTTGGGCTGTGAATACTATTCTGGGGTCAGTCGGAAAATACTTCAAGTTGGCTTAATACTGTCGTTTTGTCATTAATTTTGATTACAAATATATGTATATGGCATATGTATTAACATATGCCACCGAAAATACGAAAAAAATGCGAAAACAGATTTATTCAAAAATGAGTTATAAATTATTTAAATATTGGTATGAACCAAAGTGCATGCGTAGTAGGAACATCTCACTGTCTCTCTCGCACGACTGCATTGTAATGGTCATTCGAGGAGGTGACGTCATTACTCACATCGTGCATCCTTTTTCTGTCATTTGAAAACTTCCCCTTCCACCCGATTTTAATGGCTTATAAATTAGTAATTATTGGGCAGATTTATAAAATTATTTCGACATCAAGTAACGTAACGTATTGATTAAAAACTTGGCAACCTCCGTGGTCGAGTTGCCGGCTGTAAAACTAGAAGTCGTGGGTTCGATTCAGCGAGACAAATTTTTGAGTGTCAGACAGATGTTTGCTTTGGGCCTGGGTGTTGTAGAAACGGTGCGATACTACGAACGGTACGAAAATGTGGGAAAAAGCCATCAGAACTGCACTTTGATTGCCGGAAATGCTTTTTCCGTTTTTCGTATAGAGTCGGGCGGTACTAAAATCGATATTCCTATAAAAACTACCACTCCCCGTGTATCTTGCCTTAGACGGGCCCTGTATCAAAATTTGTTGGGCCCAAATGAAGAGCTAAGATTTTTTTGTAAAGACGTTAGGGTTCTCGGTAGCCTGGGGCCCTGTATCATTGATACGATAGTAGCTTTTTTTAGTACTTGCATAGGCAGACGAGCAGATGGGCCACCTGATGGTAAGTAGTCACCGCCGCCCATAGACTTATGCAATGCCAGGGCACATCAAACCCGCTGCCTACCGTAAGCTACGCCCCTGACCACTCCCCTAAAATATATTTAAAACGTTAAAATTCCTAGGCGCGTCCACCGACCGCCTCGGTGCAGCATGTTTGAGTGGTGACGTGTGATGTGATAATTCTACCGTAGTACCGCGTACACAAGGTCGCGTGTCGCATGACCCACTAATTACAACCGCAGATAACGTACACTGACCAGGTTACCGATTCGACTGGCTCTGTCGAGTCCTGTTTGTTTTAGGGAGTTGTTTTGTTTGTTGTCTCGTTTTAGTAGGTCGGATAGTCACAGTTTATTCGAGTTTTCAACTCGAAAAATCAAACGAATTGTTCGGGCTCGGAATAGAGTAGACGACGTGTTATTTTATTCAATCACGTGTTTTTTTTATCCTGGCACGGCTAAGTGACCACACTGCACCTGATGATAAGTGCAGTGCCGTCCAGTTAGAGTATCAGTAGCGAGAGACATTCCATCCCTCGCTACTCAACACAATCGTGCTGGCCTGTTGTGTAGCTTCTTCACACTATGCCTAAAGCCAACGCCTACTAACAAAATATTTTCTATTACTAATTTTGCGAAGCCGGGCCGTGTCGCTAGTAACCAATAACAAAGGCTTCATCTCCTGCGCCCTAAACATCTGCTTTAACCACTTTGGGACTCTTCAGATCTTCAAGGTCATTGGTGAAGAAATACACCCAATAGCCACACACGTAGTCCTAACCCCACACTAGGTAAAACCTGTATTATGGATTTCAACTACGAGGGATTTCGATCATCACCTAGACCCGAAACAAATATCTGTCACGCAAACTATAGTTCTGGGAATCGAATCCACGACCTTGTATCACAGCCGGCTACTCGCCACAGAGTCTGTCGAGTATAGCCTTAAGGAAACGACTCACGAGAACTGAAGACCGATCACCGTAATTTCCACCGATCACTCTTGTGCAACAGTCTACGATTTCACCAACCCTAATAATGAAATTGTTTACAAAACACAGCGAGTTGATCGTTATTGCGTAACAAATGATTTAATCCTAAACGATATCTAGTTTGTGTTTAATGTTATGAGTTATAGTATCACAATGAATAATTTGTATACAATAATAATACTAGCCCAGTATTAAACATTGTCCCACTGCTAGGCACGGGCCTCTACTAATGAGAGGGATTAGGTCTTAGTCCACCACGCTGGTAAAATAAAGATCGGTAGACTTCACGCACCTTTGAAATTCTATGAGGATTCTCAGATATGCAGGTTTATCACGATGTTTTCCTTCACCGTTAAAGCAAGCGATAATTAACAATGAGTATACATGTAACTTTAGAAAAGTCAGGTGTATGACTTTAGGTTTTGAACATACGAATTTCGTCTCGACAGTCCGTACCGCAACCAACTAGTATATCGCTGCTTTTTTTTAGTATACAATGTTTGTGATAATACGCTTTTTTATCCTGGCACGGCAGAGTGACCACACTGCACCTCATGCTAAGCGCAGTGCCGTCCAGTAGAGTATCAAGTATCGAGAGACAACTATAACCTCGGTACTTGACACAATCACAATATGTAATGAGTCCAAAGTTATATATAAAAAGTCCAGAGAAAAGTCCAAATACAATGTTAACATGTCGACAGATTCTGGACTAAGGTAACTGAACACAATCAAATCAAAATAGTTATTGAATCAATGAAATTTACATTTTTCAAAATCAAAATCAAATATTTATTGAATCCATAAAATGTTATACATCATTTAGATTCAGTCAATTTTTTCACTCTACCGCCAGTTCGGAATGCAGTCTCGCTAGAGAAGAACGGGCAAGAAACTATAGCGTTGCTCTTTTCTCATCGGTTAACAATATTTGGTCATATAATTATAATCATAGGTCATATAATATATACGATTTAAGTTTAATTACCTTAGATTAGAGCAGCTCAATGTATGTTAAGTTGCCTTATTGAAATATTGTGAAATAGAACTCATTACAAGACCTAGTGCCACACATAACCGTCGTGATAGTGATAAAAAAATCGATTTCTTAAAGCAGTCGGTCCTTACTGAAACAGTCTGAGCAGACCAGTCCACACGAGCCACACCCGATCACGAGTAGTGACGCATGTGTCAGCCATCGGCCTCCTCAACCATGTTACAGGGAAGAGACCGACCTGGCACATGGCGCCGCAGCAAGCACAGACACTTTAGCGAGCATGACATACCCAGACTGAATACAACAATTGAAATACTAGACACAAAATATCAAGTAAAGTCATGTAATGTCATCTATCAAATAGATTACCTATATCTCAGTTGATCTACTCTGGGTACAAGTTAGAACATAGCGTAGTGTGAATAAGCATTATTGTGTTGAGTAGCGGGGGATTGTCTCTCGCTACTCGATACTCTGGTTGGACGGCACTGCGCCTACCATCAGGTGCAGTATGGTCACTTTCCGTGCCAGATAAAAAAAAAGTTAGAGGCAGTACTTTTTAACATGTTCACCACGGCCTGGTTGTGAATCATCTATAAATATCCAGAATGTGTCAAAATATAAATGATTTCTTTTGTTTTCCGTAGAAATACCTCCGATACGATATCGGATTGCTTATCAAACGTATGATAACTATTTAGTTCAGTCTGGTCCGTTTGTGAGGCGTGACGGATTGTGTTGTTTGAAGTGGTTAATGTGGAAGCTTAGTTTGAGTGTGTGCCATTTGTTCTTGATATTGTGTACAGTCACGTGGGTATCAACAACTACAGACTACGATCCCACTACCCCCCGACTCGAAATACATACTTGTGGTTCGCACAAACATTAGTCAATGTGCGGGGATCGAAGTTACCGTCTTTTGTTTAACAGCCGGTCGCTCGCTGCGCCACGGAGGCTGTTAAAGCAATGACTGCTGTATTCCCTCTTTTTTTTATTGAGAACGTTGAAAATGTTGATCATGCGATGCACTGTTCTGGACGATTCAAAACTTAAGATCCGAGATTATCCCATGCTCTGCATAGTTTTAGGGTCGGCAACGCGCATGTGATACTCCTGGTGTTGCAGGCGTCCATAGGCTACGGTAACCGCTTACCATTAGGCGTGCCGTAAGCTTGTTTGCCACCAACGTGGTATAAAAAAAAAGTGTACGGTGGGGTATTTAGTAGGTACACTGCCGTAGGAAAAGTGTTCAGGACCCTGATCTAGGCACTAGGGTGACAAATAATTAAAATGGGAATTGAATTTGTTTACTTTTTAACTACATTCGTGGACAGACTGACAGTCAGACACGCATAATATGAACATAAAACTAGCATAATAAGTAATTACATTTTTCTAGTGTTTATAACAGCTAACAATAATGTGACATTTAAAACCTATTATTAAACGTGTGAAGTGTACTGTACAGTGGTAAAGTGATAGTGGAAAATGAGTGATAAGAAATATAACAGTCTGCCTCGATTGAAACGCAAGGAGACATGGCGCAAGAAAGGGGTGAGTTAATAAGTATATTTTATCTGGGTAAAGTACTAGCGACTACTGTATACAAGGTGTTGCAAAAAGGTGGGTACTAAAAACGGTCGGCAACGCGCATGTGATGCTCCTGGTGTTGCAAGCGTCCATAGGCTGCGGACTACGGTAACACCTTACCATCAAGCGGGCCGTTAGCTTGTGTGTCGCCATCGTGGTATAAAAAAAGCTGAACGTATAAAGTTAGCGATACGTAACTTATGGCCATAAAATATTAAAATAAGAATATAATTTTTTTCTTAGCAATTTTGTAGCCACCACACCTGACAAGTCAGCCCATTCTAAGCATTAAACATACTTATATACTGCAAATGTAGTTCCCATTTATCAGTAGTTTCAAGGATCATAAAACTTTTGATTCTGTTCAAGTTACAATATTATTTATATAATGATGGTTTAATTTAGAGAATTTCCAATTTCACCGATATGTTACCAATCATCCAATCTTTACGTCATATAATGTTTACCACTTTGGTCGATATAGACCTCTTTGGGTATCATTGGTGTAGAGGAACAAGTGTCAGTCAGTGTTCCTCTAGCGAAGGGGAAGAGGTCCAGCCAGGTGGGTGTTGTGGCTGATCGGCCGCGGCCCCGACCGTTGATATTCGAAGCTTTTATATATGTGAAGCGTCGCACAAACTTTGCTACCGCGATTCAGGATTGATAAAGTTGAATTTTCGCTACATATTTTACTGGTCTATAAGGTCTGTCCTGAGCGAGAGATACATCATATCAACGCTAATCTAAGAAGAGATTAATCCATAACCCACTGAGTTTTGTATGCAGTAAGATCTCAAATTGAATGACGCGATATAGACATGAACTCACAATGATAGTTCAAGTATAGTTCATTGCAAAAACACGTGATAATCATAGGACGTAGCATATGGCGCCCAGACTTGGTCGCTGTAAAGATGGCGGTACACTTAGGTTTACTGTATACATCAATAGGCTAGTTGACTGCTTTTGGGAAACAGTTTTATTTTATTCTTCTTGGTCTATGAATTAAAATATTATCATTAATAAACATAAAACATAGGGTTTCAAGATTTAATTTGCATTTTTATAAACCAACTTTATTTTACCCACCAAAACGCTACTAACTGTCATGGCCTCTCGTGTGACGTGACCATCCGCAAAACTTATGGACGTTTGGCTCAGCGTTTAATAGATGTATCGTACGGTGACGTCATGCATGACTGATTTGTGTTTCATGTCACGTGACAAAAAAATATTAAATAATTACATACAAATTAACAAATTGGTTTAATTTGTTAATTAATTAAACAAAACTTTTAGACTAAAATCTATTATAAAAAACTGGGTGCACTGGTTACACATCTGCCTGCCATTCAAATCGCCAAGGTCTTAGATACAGCTACAGCCTTAAGTAGAAAGATAAAGAGCAGTTGGAGATATTTGTCCACTTTGCAATCTTTTATGTCTAAAGTCTACCTTTAGATTCGAACCTACGCCAATGAAATTATAGTTGGTTGTACGACTTACTTTAGTGCATTAGTATTCAAAGCCAGCGTCGTTGAAGGTGAGACGGGTTATGTGGCACAAATAACTTCGACATTAGGTACTTGTTTACAAAGCTATGGGTCATATTGAAATAATACACCCAACAGTCAAACATATTTCAGACCCCACACTAGGAATAAAAAGGAAACTCAAGGGGAGTTTCCTGTGTTTTCTTGAACATTAATTTTATTTTTCGTTCAAAGTATTTATTTTATTCTGCACCCGATGGCAGGTGCAGTGTCATCTAGTTAGAGTATCAGGTAGCGAGAGACAATTATACCTCGCTACTTGACACAATCATATCAATAATTGACGGCCTACTAATAGTAGCTTCTTCACACTAAAGTGACTGAACAAAAAGTACTTGTGATAAATCTAAAGAGTAAGTCGATATGCTGTAAGCTATTGAAGAGTTGAGTGATCTGCAGGTGGCCCTTGCAGCATCAGGTCTAGATCACTATAATATTGCATTGTCATCAGGTTTATGTATGAATACTAATTTCAGCCTATTCGGGCGACGAGAACTGGTTCAAAATTCAGTTGTAAATTTACTAAATATCCAAACATTGCGAGTTAATTAAAAGCTTGTCAAAAAGAGCACAAATCTGAATTATATTAGGAGGTAGTGTTAGTTTTTTAACATACATACCATCAGTTTTATACCTTGAACTAAAATTTCTCTGAAAGAATCTCATTTTTTATTTCAAACAAAATAGCAGCCAATTCACATTATGATATTTCTTTATGCCTCCTTGTATATTAATCGTCATCACCTTACTATATCACATAAACAGTGATCAATACTAAATGATCTCTCAAGAAACTTCTGTAATATCTCAAGTCGCAGAGACATCAGTGTTCCAACTACGTAACTCATGACCGGCCCGGAGGTCGAACCTTGCACCTAACGGGACCGTAGTGCTGACCCACTGCCGGACCAGTTATACAGATTAACACCATTATTTTGATATGCGTGCCTTATTGTGTTTCAACAAGTTTCTATTTTTGATAGTTGAAAGGGCACTGCAGGCATACCACCAACTCTTAGAGCAGTCTTGTAATATTACAATGCGATTTTGTACCATGTAGGCCGCCGGCTGGTTTCGATTCTATTGTAAATTCTCTAAAAATATCAGCCCTGTATTAAACATGTCTCACAGCTGGGTACGGGCCTCTACCAATGAGGGATTAGGGGTTACTCCCCCACACTGTCCTAAACCGGGTTGGTAGACTTCACATACCTTTGAAATTCTTATGAGAATTCTCAGATTCATTTCGCGATGTTTTTCTTCCCCAAAGCAAGCGATAATTAACAATGAATACACACGTAACTTTAGAAAAGTCAGAGGTGTATGCCATTTTGAACCTACTTCTTGTGTCTCGATAGTCGGTGCCACTCCCAACTAAACTATTGCTGCTGTACAATTTTTGTAAACTAAACTAAAAATCATTAAAATTATATTATGTTTTCTCCTGTCAAACGATGTGTTCGTAATCGTGTGTGGTATTCCAAAATCGTAAATTACACTTATATAATTTGACACGATCTGAGTTACTCAATTTAGTTCTTCAGTCATTCTTTGTCACCTATAACCTCACATTAGTAGTAGGAGGCCCGTGCCCAGCAGTGCGACAAAAATACAGGGTTAGTGTAAGTGGTCAAACAAAAGACGCTGCTTTGTTTTTTACTATATATTGATAGAAGTTACGTGGAAAAAAAATGAAATCGCACATAGTTTCGCGGCTGTGCGGGTGACGTCATATTTACGTTTTGTAATATTACTCATTGATGCGTGATATGGCATAAGGAGGGAGGCACGCGGGCGACTTTTATTCGGACGATTATATGTCGAAAATAAAATGTAAACGGTGTTATATAACGTATGGCAACTGAAATGAAATGAAATGAAATGAAATGAAATCGTTTATTGATCAAGTAGGCAATTACATAGCTCTTATGACAAGTCAGAATATTAAAAAAAGTAGAGAAATTTTAAGAAAAGCATATCAGCTTATGTATACATAACATACATAGCATCATCAATACACTAGCAATCAATTATTCATATGGTATTTAACATTATTATTATTTATTTATTATTAATTATTTTTTATTTTTATATTATGAATTAATATTATTCAAGGTAATACCGGTCAAATATATATATATATTTAAATGGGTTTGATATGGACCATGGGTATTTCCGAGACGTCGCTTGTTTTAAAAGCTACCACCGGATCCAAACGCGACCCCGCCTGAGAAGACCCGGCGAAACAAACTCAGCGGGCTTACATTACCGCTGGATACTACGCGGCGCGACCCAGTCCTGAGAGAATCCAGCAAATCAATCTCAGCGGGCTTGTTTTTGGTCCGGTTCATTATTTCTAGTAGATGACCTGTCACAAATTACATTGCCAATTTATTATTTTATTTTATACGCGATCGGTCGTCATAGTTTATTATTTTTTAAGTGTATATAACAACATGTCATTTATTAATATTTTATGAATATAGTTTTTATTTTATTTTGTTATACTATTTGTATACACTAACATGGTGTAAGCTACAGGGCGCCAGGTCGCAGTGTGCAGGAAGAAACCGAATGCCAGATATCCCTATCCTCTAGATATTGTTGAACATTATAATAGCCCCTGTCCATAAGATGACGTTTAATATGAGTCTTAAACATTTTATTGGGCAAATCAATTACGTTATTGGGGATTTTGTTATAAAATTTAACACAGTTACCCATAAAAGACTTTTTAGATCTTACTACTCTAAACGAGGGTACTGTAAGTTTGTTTCTGTTTCTTGTATTAATGTTGTGAATATCACTATTTTTATAGAAATTGCTTATATTTTTACGAACGTACATGATATTTTGATAGATGTATTCAGACGGCACAGTTAATATATTACTATCCTTGAATACTGATCGTAAAGAATCCCGACTACGTAGGTCGTATATAGCTCGGACTGCTCTTTTTTGTAAAATAAATATAGTATTTATATCAGCAGCTGATCCCCACAATAGAATGCCGTAAGACATAATACTGTGGAAGTATGCGAAATATACCAACCTAGCCGTTGAAACATCTGTTAGACGTTTTATTTTCCGGACTGCAAAAGCTGCAGCACTTAATTTAACGGATAACCTTTCTATTTGAGGACCCCATTGCAATTTACTATCTAGAGTTATTCCTAAAAATACAGTTGAAGAGACTGAATCTAGTAAATCTCCGTTTAATTTAATACACGAATTTATATTTGGTACATTAGGTAATGCAAACCGAATGCATTTTGTTTTTCCTGCATTTAGTAAGAGATTGTTAGCAGAAAACCAACTTGATATTAATTTTAAAACATTATTGGGCGTAACTAGGTCTTTATCCTTACGATTTACTTTAAATATTAAAGATGTGTCGTCAGCGAATAAGACAATGTTTGAAATCCTCTCTACCATATAAGGAAGGTCATTTATATATACTAAAAACAAAAATGGGCCTAGAATGGAACCCTGTGGAACTCCTATTTTTACTGTAGATCCTATTGATGTGACGCCATCTATAGAAACTTTTTGTTCCCGACCCGATAAATAGGACATTACAAGATCCAGAGATGAACCAGAAATTCCATAATATTTGAGTTTTACAATGAGGGTTCGGTGGTCGACGCAGTCAAAAGCTTTAGAAAGATCACAGAAAACTCCAAGAGCATCCTGAGACCCCTCCCAGGCCTCCAACACAGTTTTTATTAAAATTGAACCAGCGTCTTGAGTAGACCGACCCTTTGTAAACCCAAACTGGTTAGGATGCAATATCATATTCCTATTAAAATGAACTAGCATTTGGTTGAGCATGATTTTTTCGAAGACCTTACTAAGAGTTGGTAATATAGATATAGGTCTGTAATTAACCGCGTCATGTGCACAACCTTTCTTAAAAATGGGTATAATTTTACTAATTTTCATTAGATCAGGAAAAATACCATTAATTATACAAAGGTTAAATATATCTGCTAAAATAGGAGCAATATTTACAATGACCGCTTCAATAGCTTTAATGGATAGCCCCCATAAATCTTCAGTACCTTTTGTTTTTAGAGACTTAAAAACTTTAACTATTTCATAATATGTTACCCTTTCAAAGTAAAAATTGGGCATATTTCCCTTAACATTTTCTTTTAACAATGATTCTGCTAAAGTCGCCGATGACTGCAGGGATTTAGTGGTCTCTACAGGTATATTAGTAAAATACTGCTCGAGATAATTGGCTACATTAAGTTTATCTGAAACCAGTTCGTCATTTAAAAGTAAAGCTATAGAGTCATTTATTCTAATTTTACCAGTTTCAGTATTAATAATGTTCCAAGTCGTTTTTATTTTATTATTAGACTGTCTTAATTTCTCACTAAGATGTGCGGCTTTAGCTTGGAGACATACTTTTTTAAATATTTTTGAATAATTTTTGACGTATTTGGAAAAATTGACATCAGGTGTATAGTTACGTTAGTCAGGTGTATATAACTGACTACAATTTATTATTATTTTATATAAAAACATACACATGATACAAATATAATGATATTTGATTTTCGACCCGAAATATATCATTAATGATGCATCGCGTAAGTAACACCTAGTTATGATATCATCAAGGTTTCTGTAATTGATTTGTGTAATTTTGGTGGTAGGATATTCAAGTCCGCCCGGAGTCCGACCACCGTACACAAACTGTAAAACCTGCCATAGTGGCACACACAAGTGTGTCGCGCTCCGGGATCAGCCAGTGTACATCTGGTTTTGTCGGGGTCTGGAGTTGAGGTACGATGTTTGGCCGTTTTGCGGCATTCTGAGTACCTACTGTGACACTAGAACCTCGACCGCTTCTTCACCTTCTTGCCCATGGCGAAGTGTGAAGAAGTAGGCCGGCATCATTGTGTTGAATAGCGGGGGATAGGTTTTGTTACTCTAACTGGACGTCACTGGGCTTACCATCAGGTGCAGTGTAGTCACTTTGTAGTGCCAGGGTACAAATAACACTAGAGTTACGACAGCAGATGTCGAGCGACTAAACGTCCAAGAGTCGTAAGCGTGTGTGACACCTAAGTCTGATATTTTCAAGGTCCTTTCTGTTCCTGTATTCACTAGCGATTAACGCGTGCTTCCGTGCGAATGGAATGTTATTCAGGTTATGTTTTATAATGGACTAGCTTTTGCCCGCGACTTCGTTCGCTTTAAAGTGTTTAAATATTTATTTTTATAAACAATCCGAACCTGGAGATCAACTGCAAAATTAACGTTGGTCTTTACGAACATCGGTTAACAATATTTTGTTAATGATTTTTATTTACAAACAATGAAAATTAAATTTTTCATACTACAGTTGATTGAAGTTTAAACTATCACTTCGGTTTGAAGTCTCTAGTGATTGCCTATTTTCTTTTTTTATCATTCCAACTCCTCTCTGTATTTTATTTGCTTAATTTCGTTGCGAGATAAAAACAGCTTCGCATTCACAGAAGAGTCTAGAGCCGAGCTTTACGCCTCTACAATGTGTGTCTCCTGATTGTAGCTTACAAGAGTTACAGTAGCGTGTACGAATTGTCCCATTGCTGGGCACGGGCCTCCGCTAATAACGAGACTTCTTCTTCTTCCCCCACACTGGGTGGCATTTTATATATACATATATGTACACACACATATACCAGCGCTGTATTCATCGTCTCATTGCTAGGCACGGACCTCCTCAATGATGAAACGGGTAACCCACCACGCTGCTCTGCTGGGGTTGGTAGACATCGCATACCTCTGAAATTCTTATGAGAATTCTCAGGTGAGCAGGTTTCCTCACGAAATTTTCGTTCACCGTCAAACCAAGTGATAATTAACAATAAATACATACGTAACTAAAATTAGAGATGTATTCCAATTTAGACTGTCGAACCTACGCCTGTCGTCTCAGCAGTCCGTACCACTGACAACTTGGCTATCGCTACTAGACCTCATGCATGATGCACTCATTATATTCTATGAAACGTCTGAATCATTTTACCTGCGTTTTTATGCATTGTGTCATGGTTAGTGATGACTTTATTAGTTTTAAGGTCCGGACGTGAATTCATTATGAGTCTTGCAAAAGTAAATATGAATTGCGTTTCTGGCACAGTTGGTGATTATCCAGCTTTCGAACGACAGGTCCTGAGTTCGCGATCTCCGCACCAAAACAAATGTTTCTGTTTCACAGTTTAGGTTTGTCCACAGTTTGTCTGGTGTGGTGTCTGGATGTTATGAGATTGCAGGCCTTCGTAGTTCTTGATACCTACTACATAAGTTTGACCTAGTGTGGGGTCAGGATTGTCTGTGCCGTATCGCCCAAATACTCAAACGCTACTCAACTGGTCGGCCCTCTAATCCCTCCATACAATTAGTAGTAAGGTACTCGGTACTAACTCTCGAGAAACAAAATTTGATCCTTACTTTTATTTCACCTATAACATATTTATCGATCCATAGTGCGTTGTATCGGTAACTGGTTATGTGTTACATCAAAAAACCGGTAAATTTGCTGTAAAATTTGCAAAATTTTACTGACACTAACGGAGGGTTAATTTGCTCCATTGCAAATATTAGATAAAAAAAGAAAGAACACAATAATGGTCCATTATTGTGTTCTTTCTTTTTTTTAACATGGCACGGCAAAGTAAAAAAGACCACACTGCACCTGATGGTAAGCGCAGTGCCGTGCAGTTATTGTATCGAGTAGCGAGAGACAATCTATCCCTCGCTACTCAACAGAATTATGACGGCCTGCTTCTTCACACTACGCCATGGGCAAGAAGGTGAAGAAGCGGTCGAAGGTCGAGTGTCAGAATACTCAGAATGCTGCAAAACGGCCAAACATTGTACCTCTACTCTAGACCCCCGACAAAAACCGGATGTACACTGGCTGATCCCGGGACATGTCACACTTGCGTGTGCCACTATGGCGGGTTTTACACCCTGTGTACGGTGGTCACTATCCGGACGGATTTGAATATCCTACCACCAGAATTATTACCAACAGCATCTACCGCGGAGAATGATTAAATCTGATGATAGCGTCAGTCAGTTAAGTAATATCTATTTTTATACAATGATGCATGAGTCAGCCGAGGGCGTGATGCTAAAATAAAGATGTCGCCGATTTGACGTCATTGTGTTTACATTTTTTATCTTTGTAACCTTGCAAAGATGTTGATTGTGGAGATTATAATGTTTAATTCTACCTAGATTGTCTGGTGTAAGCACTGAATTTGAAAGTACTAGATTCTATTACCTAATCGGGCAGACTTAAATAGAGTACATAGAGTTTTGATATTTTTTACAATATTTGGGAACAATTCGAAATTCTATTGAGACAGAAAAAGTCGTAATATACATTTAACATATAGTTTTAAATAACACTAGTTCAGTAGACTTTTCAGAAATATCTTGGAGTTTAACGCAATTTTTTAAATTAGTGCAATGAATAGCCCTATGTATCCTTCTGAAATACAGTCGTATGTTTAGTGAGTGTGCTATGTTAAGACCCTGCAGTTGGTTCAGGATCATTTTCTACCATCTGTATCATGGCGGGTGCTCCGTATTGTTTAATGTTATCCCATACTCTCCCTTCCACACCAGAACCACGCGTTAAGGCTTGTGAAGAAACAGCTTTGTAGTGTCTGTTGGCCTGAACCTAGAGGTTCGCTAACAGTTTGCCAGCTACCGTTTTCCCTCCATGATCCTGGGTCCACTAAGCTAATTATGACTGCTCAGGTATGATTGTATCGTGTTATAGTTGTCTCTCACTACTTGATACTTTAACTAGACGACACTGCGCTTACCATCAGGTGCAGTGCCGTACCGGGATAAAGAAAGGCCTAACCCTAACTATTATTATTGTAATATTCTGTACTGTATTATGTCTTTGTTTTGACGTGGTTTCGTTCCGTTACGTTCCGAACAGCTTTAAACTATAAAAATGAATGTTTCTTTCTTACACTCCTACGTTTTTCTATACCATTCGTATATTTCCAGTTCTCTATATTTCTATTTGATTAATTTTATGGCGGGATAAAGTCAATGTGCATTGTCAGAGGTACGCCGAGCTTCAATGCTCGTTGTTGAAAATTGTGCCGTCGTCGATCCCATGCAGGAGTTACAGTTGCGGGTTTTTAAGATAGTCTGGTTGTCTCGTATACTATTCATCCGGTTGTGATGAAGCTTTGGTGAGTTGTGCGCACGTCGGCGAAGATTTCAGACGTAGAAAAAATCCAAGATGCATCACAATATGCTAAGACTAAGGAAAGTAGTCAGTAGAGCACAAACCACTATGAGCATATACAATATGGTGTAATTTATACCTAAGACTCTTTGCTTAGTGAATACATTTACATAATAAGGAAGGACAATACTAAAACGGCAAGTATATGGGAATAGTGTTGGGAGTATCGATATATTTTGATATGTCAGATTATCGATATCGAAGTATCGATCGTGCTCAATATCGAGTATTGAAGACTTTTAAATACTTTACTTAGTCATTTTGTGTTTATGAATCAGTTTATAACAATTTTTAAGTCTATAGTACGTTGGGATCCATCGAACTATACTTGACTTGTGCCTAACTTCAAATGACATCAAAATATAATGTGAATAGAGTTTATACCTCTGATTACTAATGGCATTCATTTGATTATAACTAGGATTGGCTAGAATATGGCAACAGATATCCACAGCCACTAAATAATCGATTACAATTTGTAATTCCAAATATTGGCCATTTCAATATAAATATTATATAATTTTACATGACCACAAACGATAGACATCTCGATAAGTTTCAAAAATAATTAATTCTCTTCTAGGTTTTTTTTATTAATAGAAGTCGATAGTACGTTATATCGTTACGTTGTATCGATGTTCGATTTATTATCGATCGATTCAGTATGGCATAAAGTTGATACAGATATAATTTAAGCAAGTATCGGCGAGAGGTACTGATATCAACTATAAATAACATAACGTCGGATTCTGAGAGTAATATAGGATACCGATTGACTATATAATAATATTTTTATGTTGTTATAGAACTTGTATAAAACCATATTAAAAGATCTTTTTTTTACTGTCTGGATAGGCACACGAGTAGACGGGCCACCTGATGGTAAGTAGACACCGCCGCCCATAGATTTCTGCAATGCCTAATGTAAATCCGCTGCCAACCGTTGGAGTACTATGATCATAGGAAATCATAAATAGATCATAATAAATAATAATTAGATCATAGGAAATGTAATGTAAGTTTAAACTATTACAATGGCTAGTTCCTACGAGTCGGGTTCTAGACACGGCAAGGCCAGCATCGAGTCAACAATTATTGATATCTAAACTATCTATACACCCCATTCCCAACCATCCCTAACATATCCCCACCCGTACCCAATCCAAATCCCTAAAACCCTCCCCATAATCCATCGAGTTTCTCTTGGGCAAAGACCACCCGGGACATAAAACATACTAACATAAAAGAAAAGGACTAAAAATCTTTATTAAAATTTATTTAATTGTCACTGCCAGTAAGCAGTGAGAAAGATAAAGGAAACCGAAAAAAACTATCGATACTTACACAGCATCGACAGCGTCATGCAAACACTAGTGACGGTCATATAGACCATATTTCCTTCAATTAACTGCGTGTGTTTAGATCACTGAATACGTCTTTATTATTTTATGTTGATACTGATTTTATTAAATAAATTATGTTAACAATGTGATAAAATGGTTTAGTTTTCTGAGTTTTGTTTTAAAAAGTGTATAAAAATATGTAATAATTATAGTGGTTTTGTTTAAAATATTATAAATAATAATTGTATAAGTGCTAAGTACATATATTTGGTCAATATGGTAAGTGTTTTCCTTATTCTGTTAATTATAGTATAAATTTTCTAATAATAAGTATGAAATAATGATTGTGCGTAAAGACTATTCGGTGTTACAGAGGGTTTTTTAATAAAGCGACAATCGAATATCGCGGTCAATTGATAGTAAGTGATCTCTAATGCTCACGAACATCTTAACACTAAATATGTGGTTCCTGACCTTAAAGGAATGGGTTTTTTTATCCTCGGCAAAGTGACCACATTGCACCTGATGGTAAGCGCAGTGCTGTCCAGTTAGAGTATCAAGTAGCAAGAGACAACCTAACCCCCCCTACTCAACAATCATGCCGGACTGCTGTGTAGCTTCTTCAAACTACGCCTCAAGGACCCAGGATCCTAGGAAGGAGGGAACACGGAAGCTGACAAACCGTTCCACAGCTTTATGGTGCGGCACAAATACGAATTTGCTCTGCTCTTGGTTCGGGCTGGGGACAAACCAGACACCACGAAGCTGTGGCTCCGCAAGCCAGTACGCGTGGTTTTGAAGTGGAAAGGAGAGGATGGGTTAAGATCAAATAATTCTTCATAGCATTCGCCATGATACAGACGGTAGAACACGCTAAGCGCGGAAATATCCCTTGGTCACATCTGCATCATTTACAATGCGGATAGCCCGCCGCTGCAACCCACCCAAGGCATCAAGAAGGTATTTAACGGAGCCGTCCCAGAGGTGCGAGCAGTATTCCATTCCCGACCGCACCTGCGCTTTATATAAGTGGTAGAGCCAACCGGGCGTGAAAAACCGCCGCACCCTGTTCAAGATTCCGACCCTACGTAAAGTGGCAGATATTACGCCCTCGTGGTGACTCCTTGGATTAAGATCACAGCGTATAAGAAATATACGAATTTTATCGTACGCAACGTAAGCTTACGCAGTTTTCTATAGCAGAATTTATATTATATAATGTAACTAAAAATACAAAAGACCTACGGCTGATTTCCTTAGTGCTTCTTAGACCAGTGTCATTTCTGAAGCACTGGTAGATTTTAATATAATCCTGACCAAAAAGTGCACCTAGTGGCCCAATTTACTAAATAAATATGGAATAATTTGTCGCATTGTGTACACATGTCGGTTCTTTACCTGCTTCTTTAGTGTAGTGCATTACGGCTAAATCATAATAGTCACATTCTTCATACATATGAAATGACGTAAGCATGACGCGTAGTTTGTACACAAATGGCAGTTAGAATGCGTGCCAAGTTCTAATACAAGGTGAATTGGTGTTTGTTGTTGTTCACCATACACATAGAGAATGGATTAAGCGTTGTCTTCATAAAATTGACCACTATGTAGAAAGAGACAAAGCGACTGTGCGGCGAGTATATATATTGGCTGGTGGTAGGATATTCATATCCGCCCGGATAGCGACCACCGTACACAGGGCGAAAAACCCGCCATAGTGGCACACGCAAGTGTGTCGCGTTCCGGGATCAGCCAGTGTACATCCGGTTTTTGTCGGGGGTTTGGAGTTGGGGTACAATGGCCATTTTACGGCCTTCTTAGTACTCTGACACTAGACCCTCGACCCCTTCTTCACCTTCTTGCCCATGGCGTAGTGTGAAGAAGCAGGCCGGCATGAGTGTGTTGAGTAGCGGGGATAGATCGTCTCTCGCTACTCAGTACTCTATTTGGACCGCACTGCGCTTACCATCAGGTACAGTGCGGTCACTTTGCCGTGCCAGGATAAAAAAAAAATCTTTTCACTCCTGCAAGTCTCTGATGTAGACCAATCAAAATTCTAGAAAAAGAACTATTGGCCGCATAGTCGCTTTCTCTACTCAATACAATCATGCCGGCGTGCTGTGTAGCTTCTTCACACTACACCTAAAGGACTCAGGATCATAGGAAGGAGGGAACACGGTAGCTGGCAAACTGTTCAGCTTGATTGTGTGGCAGAAATACGAACTAGCGAACCCTTTGAAAATGCATGAGGAGATTGGTGAAAGTAGACGAAGCCATAGTGGTGTGTCAGGGTCATGTGTGGAAAATTGTATTCTATGTCTACCGCTATGAGATAAAGGTGTTTAAATAAATAAACACACCCAACAGCCACACACATAGTCCTGACCCTACACTAGGTCAAACCTGTCTCGTGGGTAACAACTACGAAGGTTACGGCCCCACAACACCCAGACCCTAAACAAACATCTGTCACACAAACATTCGTTTAGATGCGGGAGTTCCCACGGCCGCTCGTTTTACAGCCGACTACTCGTCGCGCCACGGAGGCAGTCACAGTAATATATATACTGAGTTGTCATGTATATGTGTATGTATAACTCTAGCCACCTTCTTACACAAATTTTTAGGTAATAAAGGTTCTATTTGGCGAGCCGCATATTCGTGTAATATTCATTAGGTCACATATATTTTGCGAAGTGTACCTCTCCGCCTTGACACGGTTCCAAAAGACAAACAAGGAAAATAAATATAAAATTGTGACATTATTCTATTTATAACATATCATATAAGCGTCACGCCCTGTACCAGAAGGGATAGACAGAGATTCAACTAGTACAAGGCTTGCCGAGTTTATTACGGCTCATGGTTTGATAGGTGGCTAGCTTATAGGATACTTAAATCCCGGGCAACTTATATCTTTTCGAATGGAAAACTCAAATACCAATTGTGATTACTCGACCTGAGGGATGAACCTATTTACCAGTTTCTGTGCGCATATAAGTATAGTGGTTAGCCGATAGCTCACTATGCCGATGACGCGATTTTATTAATGTTATAATTTCATTTTTCTGTTGGTTACCAATCTACTGGGATTTAAGTAAATTATAATACAAAGTGCAATAATAAGTGACCAAGTGCAAACCATTAAGACGCTAAAATCAGCTGTTGAGGGTAATTCACAGCTGATTCCCACAAAGCTAAAGAAACATACAGTCGTCGAACCTCAAGCGCAACCAGCGCTGCAGCGGCCAGTACGACAAGCGCGCATAAATGCGAACTCGAAAATCGCAAGCAACTACGCGACCGTTACAAAGCAGAAAACAGCTGCTGGAAGGGTTTGTGCGCCAGTAACAAGCAGTCCGACGCCGACCCCTACTCCACCTCCCGTAGCGGTAAACGATGCACCGGAGCCGATGACGTCAACATCAACCGGTGTGGCCACGAAACATACTGATTTCAGTCATATCAACATGGACACACTGTTGAATTCTGACGACTTAAAAAATGGTGAGTGGCACACCGTTCGCAATAAACGCTCGCGACATCGTCCTATTATCACGGGTTGTGGACAAGAAGATGAAGATCTTCAGACAGTGGAACGTTTTAAATACGTTCAAATATGGTCCCTTAAGCCTGGAACAACCGAAAACACCGTCCGAAATTACCTAATGAAGACTCACGGTCATGACTCATTCTACGTTGAGAAACGAATTATTAATTCGAATACTCATTCGTCTTTCGTAATTGGTTGTCCAGAGAGTATGTTCGATTTGATAAGCACTCCGACTTCGTGGCCACACCGTGTTAAACTCGCAAACTGGTTTCGGAAACGTCCCCACGCTGGTGGGGATAACAGCGACGGCGGCCCGCACGCGCCAGCCACGCTTGTCACCGGCCTCACCGCTCCGCACGCATCGGTCTCCTGCGCGGGCACATAATGCTATGAAAACTAACTACATCAGTGTTTTCTACCAGAATGTTAGGGGGCTTAAGACTAAACTGAGTGTGTGGCGTAACAGTTTACTAACTTTAGACCACAATCTCGTTGCTGCAACGGAAACATTCCTTGATGACTCCGTGGGAAATTCTGAATTAGGCGGTAGTGAGTGGAATATACTGCGCAGGGACAGAAATACGCCTTGTGGCGGAGTGTTACTCGCAGCTCGTGCGCCTATAACTCTAAAACGGTGCATGGAACTTGAAACCGAGCGTGGTGAAGATCTCTGGGCAAGCTTGAACTTCGGTGGGCGCACTTTTTATGTGTGTGTTATTTACATTAGGCCTAACGCCAGCGACGATGACTATATGCACTGGTTTTGTCATATTGAAAGTTTTGTTCCGTCTCTTAAAGGCGACATTATTATTTTAGGGGACCTAAATCTTAATAGTGCGTCCACCAATGTTATTAATTATTATTGTTATTTTGTATCTTTTTGCAATCTGGTTGAGAGGAACGATGTGAGAAATTTGTATGGAGGTGTGCTAGATGTGGTTTTGGTCCAGGAAAATGGAAGTATTGGCACTACATGCGTTTCTTCAACCGAGGGAATTGTACCCCCCGATGCATACCATCCTGCACTAGAAATTTCATTAAAGGTAGTCAGTGTGAAACGCGTGAATCTTCTTGAGCCTAGCAACATTAATACCAGTTTTGACTGGAATTTCCAGAAGTGCGATTATGAGCAACTTGTCGCACTATTCTCGGAATCTACATGGGATAATTTGTACACCTTTAGTGATGTAATCTCTGCCACCAACTATTTCTACCAAGTGATATATGCGATTTTCGATTCTTGTATTCCCAAGAAACACCGTAATGGAAACAAAAACAGGCGTTATCCAGTGTGGTTTACTTTTGAATTAATTCAAGAATCAAAATTAAAACTTAAACTACACGCAACCTGGAAACGAAGTAAGTTACCTCACGATTATGAATCGTTCTCTAAACACAGGGCTGCCTTAAAATTGAAAATAGCATCTGCATACCGGTTATACATAAGCCATATAGAGAGTAACATTGCGTCCAACCCCCGAGATTTCTGGTCATATATAAGTACCTTGCGCTCTAAGGGAGGATTTGAACCTAATGTTACCTTTAGCGGTCAAACACACACTGGTATCGCGGCAGCTGAGGCATTTGCAAAATATTTCTCTAGTGTATTTTTGGACAAAGTTCCTCTCTTAAACACCGATAACTTGTGTAATTTAGACATGTACAACAGTAGTTTTCATGTTAATATTTCCAGTTTTGTAGTGGAAGATGTTGCGTACGGTATTAATAAATTAAAATCTAATAATTCATTTGGTTCAGATCACATTCCATCGTTTATTGTAAAATATTTGAAGAAGTTTTTATTGCAACCGTTATGCTATTTATTTAACTTGTCCTTGCAAAATGGGACATATCCTCAGCAATGGAAGTTATCTAGAGTTACTCCTATACCCAAAAGCCTAAATAAATCCATTGTCGAAGAATATCGCCCGATCGCAATTCTGTCAACCGTCGCAAAAGTTTTCGAAAGTATACTACATAGACACATTTACAAACAAATTGAAATACACCTGGCTGACCAACAACACGGTTTCAGAGCTAGAAGATCCGTAGATACGAATCTTCTCATCTTAGTAGAGTATATTTCATCCAAGCTCGACATTGGTAACCAGGTGGATGTGTTATATTTCGATTTCCAAAAAGCATTTGACAGAGTTGATAATGATATTTTGTTATGTAAACTAAAAAATCTAGGTTTTACCCCGAAGCTATTGAGGCTGTTGGCTGATTACCTTCGCGATCGTCAACAATTTGTACGATTGGGCATTTACGAGTCAAACTCTTATCACACTCGCTCCGGAGTCAGTCAGGGTTCAATTCTCGGCCCATTACTTTTTCTAATAATGGTCAATGACTTGCCTCATGTGCTCAAATACTCCAAATGCCTCCTATATGCAGACGATCTAAAAATATATAGGGAAATTAGATGTGAAGCAGATTGTTTGAAACTACAAGAGGATATAGATGCCGTGCTCAATTGGAGCAGAGATAACGGAATGGAATTTAATCTCAACAAGTGCCATGTAATGACTTTTGGTCGGATGCGATACCCAATCTATACAGACTATAAACTAAAGGATACCTTTATAAAAAGAACCATCATAATGAAAGATCTGGGTGTCGCGTTCGACCAGAAACTTACCTTCCATGATCACATTGTATCTGTGGCCAAGGAATCCTTCCGTAAACTTGGATTTGTCCTGCGGAATACTTGCGATTTCCAGAGTCAGCACGCCATTAAACTTTTGTATAACACCCTTGTGCGAAGCAAACTTGAGTCTAGTGCTGCCGTGTGGAATCCACACGAAAGTAAATATGTGTTACTCTTGGAAAAGGTACAGAAGACGTTTCTACGATCCTTGTACAAGCGCGTCAATGGATACTATCCATACCTGTATCCAACTCTGTTCCTGCTGGGCTGTCTTGGATACAATTCTCTTCAGGTTCGGCGTCAAATGCAACAGGTCTTGATTGTTTTAAAAACTATCCACAATAAAATTGATGCACCAGACCTACACAATCAGCTTTTGCGCATTTTTGTACCCAATAATTACTGCAGAACTCGTAACCATTCGTTATTCTCAGTACCGCACGGTAGAACGGTTGCTAGAGCAACGTCTCCGTTGCCTCGCACTCTTAAGATGCTTAACAGATTCCTGGACTCAAAACCAGAGTGTGATATATTTACGTGTGACAGACGATTATTTTTGTTAGAATGCCTGAGGTTTTGCGAGTACGATGTATGAATGAATCATTTAATTATTACTATGTTTATCAATTTTCTATGTTATTAATCATATACATTAATCTAATTAAATTAATTAATCAAATTTAATATAATGTAATCAAATGTAATTTCTCAAATACCATAGTGAATAGTGTAAGTGGTTTTGTTACCGTGCTATTCAATAAATAAATAAATAAATAAATAAATAAATAAATAATTTAGCAACCCGTCCCATCTTCGTAAGTTTACTGCGAGTCGACCTTAAGAGATAGATACATGCCATGGTGGACTATCATTTGTCTCGGATCGGGGATCGAACCTACGGCCTCCCGTTTCACAACCGGCTACTTACGCATCGCTCCATGGAGGCCGTCAAAATGTATTACTGATTGCCAGCGTCCGAGGCGCAGCGGGCGAGTGGCCGGCTGTGAAACGGGAGGCCGTGGGTTCGATTCCCGCGCCGAGACAAATGTTTGTGTGACCGTAAAACCGTAGTCCCTCGAGGTTCTTGATACACACGATACAGGTTTGACCTATTGTGGGGTCAGGACTATGTGTGGCTGTTGGGTGTATTTTATTGTAGCAATTATTTTTTTCTGAAAATATCCAGCTGACATTCTACATGAGGTCATTTAAGAATTATTTTTGATACTCCCAGAATCAGTGCAATTTTATTATAGATTGCAATATATTTTTTTGCGAAATTATTTTCGCGAGTGACGATGACCTGTCATGTGAATATATTTAGCCGTGATTGTGCGTGTCCCCTGTTGATCTATTTAAAATCATTTTTCGTTGGTGCGGATTTGGATACGTTGTACGGGGGATATGCCCACATCCTGTGAAAAGTTTATGAGAAGTATTTATTATAACAGTTTTTGTAATAATCGTTGTTCCTGTTCAAAAATAAAATTTATTGCGCGGTATATTTTATGATTCACATAAATCAATGCAAATATTTAATATCGCATTCTTAAACGAATCGGAAAGCTTTACATCAAGACTTTACGATGATACGGGTGTTTCGGATGATCACGGTATGTTATTATCCATTGAGGAATTTCCCAGTTTACCAGTCGTTAGGTCTAAATTCCACTTTCCAAATAAGCGTCTCAATTTGCGAGGATTTTGGTAGTCAATATGTCAATAATAATAATAAACTGTGAACACTTTTTAAATAATTTAAAAACATGATAAATTGACCTACTGTTTCGTTAGGACATGTCTTAGAAATAACTTCTTAGAACTTAAAGAGAAGTCCCTTTTTGGCTTGGACCAATAATAATATTATTTCCATTACTCTTTAGAGCTTGGGTTACTATTAATAAGACTATACGGCCTAATAAAGCATGAAAATAGATATTTTATTTGAAATTTTTTCCCCATCCTCTAACCCTGAATCCGCCCCCATGTTTTACATCATCAACATATATAATTGTTTATTTTGAACGTTTCTCCGCTGAATTTTGTTTTGGCAGTATTGTTTTTGCCCTTGCCTTGATCGGTCGTGTGTTGATACTAATATTGAGTTTTTGGGATCGTAAGCCGAAATAGTTTTTGTAGTGTAGTATAGTGAGTTCGATTCTTCGAGGCCAGTGTTATTGTGATAAATGTATTATATCGTTGGAAAGCTAAGAAAGGCTCGTTAGTGTTTTCTGTGTCAATGGATACAATAAAGGTTGTTGGAGAATTTGTAAGGGAAAGATCGCCTTTTTCGGTGAGTGCTTAATCTCAGTTAAATACTGTCTTACTGCTCAAAATGCACAGGCATCTCTAATGAGAGGGGTTAGTCCTTAGCCCACGACGCTAGCCTCGCGGGTCGGTAGACTTTACACCTTCGAAATACTTTGCCGTTTAAGCAAGCGATGATTAAATAACTAAATAAATAACACCCAACAGTCATACACATAGCCCCAATCCCACACTAAGATACGAGTCTTGTGTTGTCGGTGTCAGGGACTACGAGAGACTTTCGGTCACACAGACCCCGGGCACAAATATCTGTGTCACAAACATTTGTCCCGGTGTGGGAATCGTACCCACGGCCTCTCGTTTCACAGCCGGCTACTCGCCTACTGCGCCACGGAGGCTGTGAAATGCTGATGATAAACAGTGAGTACACATAACTTTGATGTATGTGTCCCTTTGGGCTGGTTTCGAACTTGCGACTTTCGTCTCGGCAGTCAGTACCAATTAGGCTATCGCTGCTTTTTTTATCAGTTCCGTATGTAATTGCAATTCAACTTGCCAAGTGGGCCTTGGAGTTTTATTTACCCGCTTAATTGGTGGATTAAATTTACCATTTTGTTAGTGTTAATTACTCTTATTACAGATAGTTAGGTTCAATTACCTTTGTAAGCTAGATAACTAGACTAATTGTAGGAGAACGTGTATTTATTGTTACTAGTGGTCACCTAGTGGTTGAAATTCGACCTTAATTCACAAAAAACTGTTTCCATTATCATATTATAAGCAGCGAGAAACAATCTATCCCTCGCTACTCAATACAATCATGCCGGCTTGCCGTGTAGCTTCTTGACACTACTCCATGTGGCAACGAGGTGAAGGAGCGGTAGAGGATTTAGTGTCAGAGTACTCAGAAGGCCGCAAAACGGCCACATCGTACCCCACCAGCCACTGCGCCACAGATGCTGTCGAAGGAATATCCATTATATTGATAAAAGGGGATTCGTTTCGTGTTTTTCGCTTTTACTAATTTAACTAACAAAAGTAAAGCTACCACTTGGTAATGCCCCGGTCGAGCTGGCTGGCCCATTTATACCGTTTGACTTGCTGTAAACCTGGCTTGAGGCTCTGTTAAGACAGTTTCAAAACTATGTGTACGGTGGTCGCTATTCGTATGTAAGCGGGCGCAAGTACTTTATCAACTAAAACTAACAGTTGGTTTGCCAAATAAAGTAGGCCATTGACATCCATTGTGCCATTGTGGGTCCATATAAGGGGGCCGAGGAAATTTATTTGCTTGATGGTTTATTACTTAAACATGTAATAAACTATCAATACACTCAATAGTGCACCCACATTTCGCCGAGCTTATAACAGTCATAATAATATATGTAGGCATTTAATTTAGAATAATAAAATATACAGCCTCGGTGGCCTAGTAATTGCGTACACGCTAGGACTGCTGTGCTGAGGTCTCGGGTTCAATCCTCGGGTCGGGTAAAGTGATATTGGGTTTTTTTATGTAGAAATTCTCAGTATTAGCCCGGAGTCTGGAATTTATGTCCGGTATGGCGATAAGCTCGCCCCCAATCACATTATGGGAACGAAATAAATTCGGCGAAAAGTGGGTGTACTGGTTGCACCTCTGCCTACCCCTTCGGGGATTCCAGGCGTGAGTGCATATGTATGTATATATTATGCTGGCTTTTGACTACACTGCACCTGATGATGCGCGTAGTTCCGTCCAACTATTGTATCGAGTAGCGACCATGCCGGCCTGCTTCTTCACACTACGCCATGGGCAAGAAGGTGAAGAAGCGGTCGAAGGTCTAGTGTCAGAATACTCAGAAGGACGTAAAACGGCCAAACATTGTGCCTCAACTCCACACCCCCCGACAAAAACCGGATGTACACTGGCTGATTCCGGAACGCGACACACTTGCGTGTGCCACTATGGCGGGTTTTACACCCTGTGTACGGTGGTCGCTATCCGGGCGGATTTGATTATCCTACCACCAGCATACATGCATTACAACGTTAATCTAAATTTTTGATTCTCTTAACATGGTATCGAGTACACCCGTGATTTTATCAATCAGTCCATCGAATCAGGAATTTAATTTTGTTATCTAATCATGTATTTCTTTGTTTATACAAATATATGTCGAGTTGTGAAATCTGTAAGATCTGCCTCAGATTTGAGATAGATAACATGTTTTATTTATATCACTTCGGTACAGAAGTGGGTATAAAAATCTCAATCATGGTATTGTGTGATAAATTTTAAATAGAATTATTATTATTTTTCATAAACGCAAACGTCTAATAATAAATAAACGATTCATGAGTTAAAACAATTATAAAAGTACAAATACAATGTTTACAATTTTATTGATTCATTTACATAACAAAGTTACACATCTCAGTGCTTAATATTAAGCTAACCGAATGTCAGGATTTACTTAAGGCTTCTCTTTATAATTAATCTACCAGCATTACCCTCTAAGATGAACTACGCGACCATTGAACTATTTACACTTACTGCCCCGCGAACGATCCACGAATATTCTGGCTATCAACTGGTCTTCACAACTCAACTGAACACCGGAGCGTGGAAGGCACTCCGTTTTATGCTAAACATTTACTACTCCACACTTAGGTTGTCATTATTAATGTACACGCAACTACTCTCCTTAATACCTTCGGTATTTCTAATGATAGAAATACCCTAATACATGACCAAAAATCAAAATTTAACTCTCTTCTATCTGAAGTTATTTTCGAAAACATTTTTAGTCTTTTTCGCGAATGGGTCTTTATCGCGTATTATTTAATGGTATAAATATGTATTATGTACCTATTTATATCCCGTTTCAACCGAGTTGCATCTGCCGTGGTCACGGATTGACTGATTAGAATTTAACGACGACATAGAAATGTGCAGGTTTTCAACTACCCTTGGTATTCTTTTGTAAATTAAATCGTTAATCATTTATGCAATTAGATATCTGTTATGATAAGTTAGTACTTCAAATAAGAAAGAAATATAAAGAATATTAACTTACGTGTACATCATAAATACACTAGCAATTTATTTAAAACTAAAAACTAAAAAATGGCTTTTGCGGGCCGGGCAGATGTCGCCCTGCCCGGAAAAGCAGCGCCATATTAAATATGAGATTTCAAAGATCACAATCTTTGGCATTTCTCCCACATATAACAGCAAATGAAATTTGGTGACATACCGACAGTAGCGCCACCTATCGGGTCCAATAGTGTTTTCAAACCATCCAGGAACCCATTGAAATATACACACAACATTTCAAATCGGTCAAGCCATTTTAGCTAGACAAACGAACAGCGATTGATTTTTGTATTTATTTAAAATGTATTTTTACAAATCTAATCTCTCTGAACTCTTCCTCAGCTGGACACATGGTTCGGAAGGCCGAAGAAGACGGGCGGCGGCATCGAGCGAGGCTACGACACCGTGCCTCGTGGGGCGGAGCCCCGGGCTGATGATGACGAGCCCAACGCCACGGCCGAGTACACCAGCAAGATTGACGCGCTGGATGACAACCAGCTCTGCAGGCGGTTCGAGGAGATGCTTGTGAGTCTTTTAAACGTAGTGGAAGCTCTTCAGAATAACGGTAGGCAGCGGCTTTGCTGTGCCCTGGCATTGCAGAAGTCTATGGGCGGGGTTGACTACTTGCCATCAGGTGGCCTGTGTGCTCGTCTACCTAAGAATATGATTGTGTTGAGCCTTGAGGAATGGATGTCTCTCAGTTTCTAAGTACTTGATACTCTAACTAGAAGACACTGCGCTTACCATCAGGTGCAGTGGTCACCTTACGGTGCCAAGATCGTAAAATGTTTTTTGAATGAGAAAAGCTGCCACCTCCATAATATTTTTCTGGTAGGCACTGATCACTCCTGTGTAACAGTCTAGAGTAGAAAGCGTGTCCATCCAGATACTTCTAGAAAGAATATCAAGTAGTTTATTGAGTCCATATTATGATTATATTTAAGTCTACTGGTGCTTCGGAAAAGTCAACTGGACTGAGAAGAAGTACCAAGAAACTCAGCCCTAGGTCTTACACTTAATGTAAAATGATATGCATACTTATACACTCACGCCTGTAATCCCCAAAGGGTTAGGCAGAGGTGTTATCGGTACACCCACTTTTCGCCGAATTTATTACGTTCCCTTATGTGATAGAGGGCGAGCCTTTCGCCATACCACAATTCCAGACTTCGGACTGATACTGAGTACCCGGGGATCGAACCCGAGACCTCAGCACACGAATCGTAACGCATGCGCAATTTCAACAATCATAACTACAAAATTACATTGACTTTGTTTATTGTTATCCAGTCCGACATGAATCTCAGCGAAGAGAAGAAGGAACCGTTGCGGAAATACTCCAGGGATCAGAAAAAGAAGATGCTTGTCGCGTATAAATTTGTAAACACACAGGTATGTGTTCTACTTATGAAGTAGATAGGTTTTAGTTAAATTAACCTCTCACGGATCACAAGGACCCGGTGTCCTGTTCGGAAAAAGGTAATAAGTAGTGAGTAAAATACAAGCCAATATCAACTTTATTTCCATAATGTTAACTTTCCAAATACGTTTAATACGCACGTCAATAAGGGCGAGTATTGCCAGTTTTTGACTGGACACCGATGTCCGAATGATACGTGAGCGGAGAACCACTTCGGTTAGAATATCGGGGTTTTTTAAATTTCTGTAGAAAGCTGATTGTGGTGTTCATCACGCCACCCTTTCAGAGATTAGCGTTTACGAATACAATGATATGTGGTTTTTATTTAAAAGAAACGGATGCCATAAAAATGTACGCTTCCCAATTTTAACCCTAGAACTACAAACTCATTTTTACCAGTGAAAAACAAACCGGGGTAAACATTTACACCGTGGGTTTTTTGCTGCAGTAATCTTATAGTCATAAGTACTTGATTTTATTTTTTATGCTGAAGATAATGGTGAACAGAAAAGTAAATGTTATCAAGGTTTAATTGGTGAAAATTTGATTAGAATTTCTGTCGATAATGTCACTGACTCACTTAGAAAGGTATACTTCCCAGGTGGTCCCATTGGCACCAAGTCAGGATCTGATGATGGGATCTCAGAAACATCGAGGGCAACCCTCAAATTTTATAGGGACGCATAATTTGTTTTTTATGGCAGTCAGTGTATTTTTTATGAATTAAAAAACTTTTACTTATTTATTTTTCAGGAAGGCCGATCAAAATTCGAGAAGCCCTCGGACTACGTGGCGTACCTCAACCAACCTGAACTATCAGTTGGGAAGCTGCACGGATGCCTTGAGAACTTGAGGATATCTCTCACGAACAACCCGCTGTCGTGGATCGAGGAGTTTGGCACCAAGGGCATCGAGAGTTTGCTCACTACCCTCAATCTGTGTTATACTAAGTGAGTTTATGACCTCATTGTTATCAGGCTTATTGTTTTATATTTACTGCTAGGATGGGCCTCCCCTATTAATGAGTCCTCAGTTCACCACGCTGGTCTGGTGCAGCTTGGAAAATTTCACAATCCTTCGAAGTATTTAGAATTCCTAGGATTGTACATTTTCTCAGAACGTTCTCCTTCAAATGGAGCGATAGTTAATAATGAATACATCATTTGGAAAATATATGTGCTATAAGGAAATGTTATCGAATCAGCTACACACACCTCTTGGTAGTTTGTTCTCTTCCTCACTTAGCTATCATCGCTGTATGACTTGATATTATTGTTTTTCTAACTGCTGCAATTCTTTCTTATTATCTCTGCCTTTTTTTAATTTTGAGCTTCGTTTTTCACTATTTCTGTCTTATACTTCATATATTACTTATTTTATATGTATTCCTTTATACATGATGTTTTTCTTTGTTCCATGTTTCCGATCATCAATCGTTTAGGACACTTCTATTTCCTCGATATCTCCTCTCATTTCCTCATCTACCTGTATATTTTCTGCTTACCCTATTATTTTTTCTCTATTGCTATTTCTGGTGTATTTGATTTCTGCTTATACTTCTGTTTTTGTGTTGTCATATTTCTGTACTATTTCTTGCTCAATAAACTACTGACTCGTTTAGAATTTATGAAGTATTTTAAAAGTATACTTTAGCAAAGTTAAAACATTTAATCAATTTACATGCGTACAGTGGAAGTGGATTTTATCGGTAAGTTTACAATTTAGGAGTTTTAGCTACTATTAATTGGTAATAATAGATTTACATATTCAAACAAAAAGAGAAATTCTAAAAGAATGCCAAGTTTAATGGCCCAAAAATAGTGATATACATACATACGCACTTACGCTTGTTGATTCTGAAATGGTAGGCAGAGGTGTAATCAGAACACCCACATTTCGCTAAACTTATTACCGTCCCATGATGTGATAACAGGACGAGCCTATTGCCATACCTGGCACAATTCCAGACTCTGGTTCTGAGTATTTCGTGATAGAAATACCTAATATAACTTTTATTCCACTTTGAGATCGAATCGGAAACCTCAGCACAGCCGTCGTACCACGTAGGCAATCACAACTGCGCCACTGAGACTATAAAGGAAACAAATATTAATATTTTACAGTCTCAGTCATCCTTTTTAACATACAAGGCAAATGAAAAGAAGCTCAAGCGTACACATAATAAGGTCCAAAATATATTTTCCAGCGACTCCCGCTACGACCGCGTGCAGTACGAATGCATACGATGCCTCTCTGCCATCCTCAACAACACAGTGGGCATAAGGACCATGTTCGAATGTCGAGAGGCGCTACCAGTGTTGGCGAGGAGTCTCGAGGCGAGGAAACCACACTGCGCTCTCGAGGCGGCCAAGGTAAATTAAACTATAAGCAAAGATAATAGAGTCGATGTTTTATTTTGTGGGAAGAATAAGCCTATCAAGGTAATTTGAACCGTAACACCGATACAAGGATTATGTTCGATTCTCGGGAAGCCTTTTACCAGTGTTGGTGAGGAGTCTGGACGCGAGGAAACCACACTGCGCTCTCGAGGCGGCCAAGGTAAATTAAACTATAAGCAAAGATAATAGAGTCGATGTTTTATTTTGTGGGAAGAATAAGCCTATCAAGGTAATTTGAACCGTAACACCGATACAAGGATTATGTTCGATTCTCGGGAAGCCTTTTACCAGTGTTGGTGAGGAGTCTGGACGCGAGGAAACCACACTGCGCTCTCGAGGCGGCCAAGGTAAATTAAACTGTAAGCAAAGAGTATAGAGTCGATGTTTGTATTTTGATAGACGAAGAAGGCAATCAAGGTGATTTGGACCTTAATACCTAAACAAAAGGACTATAGTCGGGTGTCGAAACATTACTCCTGTTGACGTCTGTAAGTCAGGAACCACAATGCACCCTCGTGGCAGCCAAGGTAAATTAAACCGTAAGCAAAGAGCATCGAGTCAATGGTTGTATAAGACAAGGCAATCAAGCTAATTTGAACCGTAACTTAAGTATTTAAGGACTATCTTTGAGTATAAATATTCAATATGCATTATCTTTGTTAGCAAGTAGTCTTGACGCAAGGAAACCTCGAAGCAGCTAAAGCGAATTTAACCGTAGTTCATAAGAAATATGTCCGAATGAACGCTTGAACATTCGGTCGGAGTCGCTGATAGTGGTGTATGTGAGGATGGTAGTGGTGCCAATGATATTTTTATATTGATCATTTCTGTTCGCATTCCAGGTGCTAGCAGCGATATGCTTGATCCCAAACGGCCACGAGAAGGTTCTAGAAGCCATCACAATGGCCGGCGAGTCGAGCAGGAAGGCGCGGTTCCTGCCCATCGTCGAGGGTTTGGAGAGCAAGGCGCCTGAGAGCTTGAAGGTAAATAAGCTGAATCGTAATACAATATCAATATATTTAATAGAGGTCTTCTTTAAGAATCGATATCTGTGTATCGATATTTTCAATAATTATCTATATATCACTAACTAATATTCTTACATCGTAATATATGTATCTATAAAAAAAAGTTTTCTCTTCAATCGACTTTGATATCAACTCAATACATTATTAAGCTCATTTGTGCGCGTCATGCTATGTGTGTGACCTTATTAATATGTTTTACTTTGTGTACTCACACATATAGATGCACAAATGAGTTGAATAAAAAATATAACATTATTATCAATAATAATTGTATTTCAGAACGGATGCATGCAGTTAATAAACGCAATTATAACAGAACCGGAGGAACTCGAGTTTCGATTGCATCTGAGGAGTGAATTCATGAGAACAGGACTTTATGATTTGATTGGTGAGTTAGTTTTATGCGATTCGCAGTAGGTAATTGGCTTTGAACAGGCCGTGGGTTCAATCCCCGCATCGAGACAAATTTTTGTCTGATCCACAAATATTTGTTTCTGGTCTGGGTGTTTTTAACCGAAAGTTGTTGTCCGTATACCTACTGGTTGATACATCAGGCAAGTGAAATTAGTCTTGCCATGTATATAAAAAAAGTATAATGGCAACCATAATAACAATGATGGTAATTCTAATGATAATGTTGATGACAATGATGGTAATCGTACTAACAATGTTGATGACAATGATGGTAATCGTACTCACAATGTTGATGACAATGATGGTAATCGTACTCACAATGTTGATGACAATGATGATAATCGTACTACCAATGTTGATGACAATGATGATAATCGTACTAACAATGTTGATGACAATGATGATAATCGTACTAACAATGTTGATGACAATGATGGTAATCGTACTAACAATGTTGATGACAATGATGGTAATCGTACTAACAATGTTGATGACAATGATGGTAATCGTACTCACAATGTTGATGACAATGATAATAATCGTACTCACAATGTTGATGACAATGATGGTAATCGTACCAACAATGTTGATGACAATGATGGTAATCGTACTAACAATGTTGATGACAATGATGATAATCGTACTAACAATGTTGATGACAATGATGGTAATCGTACTAACAATGTTGATGACAATGATGGTAATCGTACTAACAATGTTGATGACAATGATGGTAATCGTACTCACAATGTTGATGACAATGATAATAATCGTACTCACAATGTTGATGACAATGATGGTAATCGTACTAACAATGTTGATGACAATGATGGTAATCGTACTAACAATGTTGATGACAATGATGGTAATCGTACTAACAATGTTGATGACAATGATGGTAATCGTACTAACAATGTTGATGACAATGATGGTAATCGTACTCACAATGTTGATGACAATGATAATAATCGTACTCACAATGTTGATGACAATGATGGTAATCGTACCAACAATGTTGATGACAATGATGGTAATCTTACTAACAATGTTGAAGACAATGATGGTAATCGTACTAACAATGTTGATGACAATGATGGTAATCGTACTCACAATGTTGATGACAATGATGATAATCGTACTACCAATGTTGATGACAATGATGGTAATCGTACTCACAATGTTGATGACAATGATGATAATCGCACTAACAATGTTAATGACAATGATGGTAACTATAACGACGAATGTATTTCAGACGAACTACGCGCCGGCGCGGAAGGTTCCCGTCTCATTCAGATGAACGTGTTCGATTCCCACGCGGCCGCCGATCAGGACGAGTTCTTGGCTAAGTTCGATGATGTCAGGTTAGTTACACGGACTATCAAAACACATGTCTGTATTTATTTCATACAACTGACGGTATTTTAATTAAAAACACTGTCAATTTATTTAAGCTACATTGTTAAAAAAAATGATGTTAATACTAAATAGACAATAAAAATAGTTAAAATTCATCATGATTATATTGATGATTTTGTTATTATTGATGGTAATGAGAAAATTGACGAATTTTGTGGTAGACTATAAAATTGGTTGTTGAAGCAAAACATTATTTATTATGGGAATGACATCAATTTATAGTGTTCAAGGCCAAGAATATTTTTTAATTAGTCACTGATAACAATTATGTATATAACGATGCAAATATTATCGATAAAAATAACGTTTATTATTCCAGGGTGGGTTGGGTTCGAAACCCAAATGGCATACACCTCTGACTTTTCTATAGTTACGTGTGTATTAAATGTTAATTATCTAACGGTGAAGGAAAACATCGTGAGGAAACCTGCATACCTGATAATTCTCATAAGAGTTTCGAAGGTATGTGAAGTCTACTAACCCGCATTAGGCCAGCTTGGTGGACTGATTAGTAGAGGAGGTCCGTGCCCAGCGGTGGGACAATGTTTAATACAGCGCTAGTATTATTATTATTATTCCAGGGTGGACTTCAACGACGCCAACGAGTGTTTCGAGTTAGTCAAGAACCTAGTGATGGACACGCCTGCCGAACCTTATCTATTGTCCATATTACAGCATCTGCTGTTCATCAGAGATGATGAACTAATAAGGTAAGAGCACGTTTAATTAAATAACCATATGTTACAACGCTATTGTACCATAAATTATAATGCAAATTATTAAACGATCGATTTAAATCGATTCTAATTGAATCGATGTTTGCTTTGATATATCAAACAAACAACAATTAACATACATTGAGCTGCTCTAATCTAAGGTAATTAAACTTAAATCGTATATATTATATGACCTATGATTATAATTATATGACCAAATATTGTTAACCGGTGTGAAAAGAGCAACGCTATAGTTTCTTGCCCGTTCTTCTCTAGCGAGACTGCATTCCGAACTGGCGGTAGAGTGAAAAAATTGACTGAATCTAAATGATGTATAACATTTTATGGATTCAATAAATATTTGATTTTTATCGATTTTAAGTTAAAGAAACAAATATATTTAGGTCATAGAAATATTGGTATTGGTGACACCTAGACCCAAAACAAAAATGTGTACAAACACTTGTCTCGATGCAGAGATCGAACCTGCCACCTCTCATTTAACTGCCTACTGCTCCCTAGCTGCGTCACAGCAACTGTAGGTGTATAAAATAAATAAATACACCCAACAGTCACACACATAGTTCTGACCCCATGGTACGGTACGGACCCATAGGTGGTACCTGTATCATGGTTATCAAGAACTACGAGGGACTACGGTCCCACAACACTCAGAAACAAATGTCTGTCACACAAACATTTGTCTCGCCGCGGGCATCGAACCCAAGGCGTCTCGTTTCACAGCTTGCTGCTCGCCCGCTGCGCCACGGAGGCTGTCAAACCTGATTTGATGCATTAATTAAAGGTATGTTTAATTTTTCCGCAGGCCTGCATATTACAAACTTATAGAAGAATGCATCACACAAATAGTTCTACACAAGAATGGATATGATCCAGACTTCAGAGCGACGCAGCGGTTCAATATAGACGTACAGCCACTTATAGATGGACTTATAGGTATGTATACACTACCATAGATAACTTTTACGTATCGATATATTTAAATAAATTTCAACAATTAGTATGTCTAAAAATATATTTTTTGTCAGTACATCAAAATCGATATCGATAGTTTATGATATCGATAAGTGAAATACCTATATTGTTTTGTATCCTTCAGAAAAATCCAGAGCGGAAGAAGAACGTAAAGTGGAAGAGCTAAAGACTAAGCTGGAAGCGGCCATAGCTGCGAGACAGGAAGCGGAAGCGAGGGCGGCGCATCTGGAAGAACGGATGAAGAGCGCCGCCTCGCCTACTGGACCGGGCGGCGTCACGCACGGGAATATAGCTGCTATCGCTAAGGTATTAGAACTCACTTTACATCTGTTGACAGTATAATTTAGTAATTGGTTGTATTGTTCATTTAGGATTACGCGCATAGACGATTTTAGGAAGCGACATTACATTTACTTATTTCTACTGTATTATATTACATAACTGACCACTATCGGTGCGAAGTATTCGAACGGGTCACCTAGTATATTCAAACTAAAATAAATACACCCAACAGTCTTGACACACACACATAGCTCTGACCCCACACTAGGTAATACCTGTATAGTGGGTATCAACAACTACGAGGGACTACGGTCCCACAGCAACCAGACCCGAAACAAATATCTGTCTTTTAGACAAACATTTGTCTTGGTGTGGGAATCGAACCCACGGCCTCTCGTTTCACATCCGGCTACTCGCCGGTTGCGCTACGGAGGCTATAAGTCGTACTTGGCCTCTGAAAGTAAAAAGTGTTTTAATTCATAAAAAGTACACCGACGTCAATAAAAAACAAATTATGCGTCCCTATAAAATGGTTGAATGAGGGTTGCCCTCGATTTTTCTGAGATCCCATCATCAGATCTGGACTTGGTGCCAATGGGACCGCCTGGGAAGAGTAGTCTTTTTAACAAAAAAAAAGAATTTTTCGAATCGGACCAGGCGAGTTCGAGTAATCGGGTACATACATAAAAAAAATCCGACGAATTGAGAACCACCTCCTTTTTTTGAAGTCGGTTAAATGGTCTTATAAGTTCGATAATTGACAAGTATGTCCTTTCCAGGCGATCGGAAGTCCAGGAGGCCCTGCGCCGCCTCCACCACCACCTATGCCTGGAGGTAAACTTGAATAAGATCTTTAGTTATTTTATTTATCTATTAAAAACACTACTAAAACAATAATAATGCTTCAATGACGCTCCTACACTTTGTTTGACTTGAAATCGATTTACAAAATTCGTTAGTTGATGTTTGTCGAAACTGAATAAGGCAGTATCTTGAGACAAACAATCGACCAATCAAGACTTTAGACGCACTTTAGGCGTGTCGTGATTGGCCGAGTTTGCGCTTTGAGACTCAAAGAGCTGTCTCACTCATTCTGGATGACAAAAAATATATACAGATACAATTTATCAAATAAAACTTATGATCATTACTCCTTTACCATTTTACTATACTTTGGCAGTGAAGTAATTCGATAAAAATTTAAACTAAACCTTATGCTCTTAGGCATACGTTTCATATTAGTATAAGTTATTGTCGAGTGACTGAGTGCTGCGCAATTTTTTTGCGTCATACTAATATCAGTCGTATGCTTAGTGTTATAAGGTTGAATTTCAATCGTTATTGAATTTAGATTTAAATACTGTTTATTAACAGACAAAATATATATCAATACTCTTTTTACTTTGACTAAAGCATATAATGTCTTTAAAACTTACTCAAATACACCCATCTCGCTCGCACTCACACTCCGCATGTATTCACCGCTATATACATCTCTTTCTAACGTGGTTGTAGAGAGCGGACCCCCGCCACCACCGCCGCCGCCGATGCCTTCAGGTATGCATGCTCTGTTTCTGTTTCTGTTTTTGTTTAAATTTATGTTTTCTGAACATTTTTAGAGGCAATTTTGTGAGAAATTACCATAAAACCAATATAATCAGATTTTTAATACTACATTATTTAAGATTACTTAGAAATATCGCATAAAAAATTCCTTAATGAACGAAAAGCTAGTTGGAAAGCGCTTTCCAGTAAATTATAAAGCCAATCTGTCGATTTGGCTTTGGTATCAGCTTTTATATTTCAGCCTATCTATTTCAGTCTATCTCACTTGCAAGCATGTACATTGCTTTATATCGGTCTCTTTCTATTGTGTATTTATAATTTTCTGATTAAATGTTATTATGTCGAACAAAATCATAATCACTAGCGTAGACTACCTATCTTAGTCACAACTTAGTCATCTATAGCGATCTCTTTCTACTAATATATAATTACATATTAGATTATTTTATAATAGTATGATGGATAGTAGTTCTCTAGTATACCTGTCTCACTCACAAGCATGAAGATCGCACTATAGTTGTCTCTCTAGTTTAATTTTAATTTTGAAATAAAACTAATTTACGGCATTTTATGAAGAAAGGATTGTTAATGTAGAAGTTACAGTATCATTTCGTGACGACATATAAATCCATAACCATGATGATAACATTTTCGAAACATCAGAATTATATGTAAAAAAACGCTATAAAATCCGTAAAATTTGTTTCATTTCAATTTGCAATATTCGCGTAAATATATATATTTTTTTATAAATTTTTTATTATGCGTATATCAATAGTAAATAGTAGTTGTGTAGTATATGTTTGTCTCACTCACACGCATGTACACCGCACTGTACCGGTCCTTGTCTGGTGTGGTTTTAGGTGGAGGTGCCCCCCCGCCCCCGCCGCCGCCGCCGATGCCCTCAGGTTTGTTCACGCTTATTTATATATATATATATAAACAAAGGTTGGTGGGCTATTTAATCTAAGCGACTTTTTAGTTATATACATTATATTCGGGTATTCGCGAATTTTCGGCACCTTTTAAGCCTAGTTTCAATTTATTGTGCGCTTTTTGACGCTTTTGACATTTATTTCATAAAATAATGTCCATAAATGCATGACAATAAGTCATAAAGATGCAGTACGTGCTTACACAAGTAATAATTCTACTAAAATCCACGGAATAGTTTGTATATATTATTTTTCCGAAAAACAAAAGACCGCCCTGTGACTTTTCAAAAATGATGCTTAAATCAAATAGCCCGCCAGCCGTCGATATAATATGTGTTTAAAAGGCTTACATAAATTATGACTATATTTATAAACTGAAACTAATATAATAAGATAATTTTAATTTAAATTTAAGTTCATAATATGTTACATACAATATTAAATAATACGATTTTGGCAAGTAAATATTATATCACCAAAATATATAAGGTTATATGTATAGTTTGATTCAATTATGCACGCCTTGCTTTGTGTACTTTATCTCGTCAATATGTTATTTCTGTCACAGTAACAATTCAGTACTCCTGTACCTTTTTGACACCAATACAATTGTATCTTCTTTTTAACTGGCACGGCAAAGTGATCACACTGCACCTGATAAGCTCAGTGTCGTCCAATCAGAATATTAGTAGCGAAAGACAATGTGTTCCTCGCTATTCAACACAATCATACTAGTCTGCAAAAAATATTATTCAATCACGCATACACCACGTGCACAAATGAGTTGAAATATCGATAGTTCAGTATCGATTTGATAAATAAAATCCACTTCGTAGTCACCCAAATGAATCGAGTATATTTCAACAGCAGGAGGAGGTCCCCCGCCCCCTCCGCCGCCGCCGATGCCGGGCGGACCGCGAGGCCCTCCTCCCCCTCCCATGCCCGGTATGGGAGGCCCCCCACCCCCGCCGATGCCCGGCATGGGGGGACCACGACCGCCACCACCGCCTGGTGGATTTATGCCGAGACTTGTGAGTGTATCTCATTTTAGCATTATCTTTTAATAAAAGTATGTAATTCTGTTTACAAAGTCTCTGAATAATATCAGAGAGAGCAAAGGGGGGCGTTCCCCACAAAAAAAAGGTGTAGAGTATTATAGACCACGCTGAAGCTCCCTAGAAGTAGTTTACGTTAACGGTAGGCAGCGGCTCTGCTGCGCCGTGGCATTGCAGAAGTCTATGGGCGGCGTCTACTTACCATCAGGTGGCCCGTCTGCTCGTCTGCCTATCGAGGCACTAAAAAAAACGTTCTGTATTGAGTAAGAACGATATGGTGTAAGGGGTGGGGAATCAATGCACAAGTCTCCTAGTGGGTAATAGAGGAGTCGGGGGAACTTTTTTAGAATATAAATGAAGATTGAGGAAGGAGGTATTTTTAGGTAGCCGGAAATCTCATTGCCCGTGATTTTTTAAACAACAGTATGAATACTGTGAAATATGTATAATAGGTATACGTTTTTAATATTCAATTGGTTGACAGCCTCCATGGCGCAGTTGGCGAGTAGCCGGCGGTGAAACGAGGCCGTGGGTTCGATTCCCACACCGGGACAAATGTTTGTGTGACAGACAAATATTTGTGTCCGGGGTCTGGTTGTTGTGAGACCGAAAGTCCCGGATACCCACAACACAAGATTCGTATCTTAGTGGGGGTCGGGCTATGTGTGTGACTGTTGGGTGTTATTATTATTATAATTGGTAAAAATTATAATATCGATATTTAAACTTTGATTGATTAGCTGAAACAAATATTAGACACACACTGGTATTCTGGACTAAGGCCTAACATACAACCCCTCTCATAAGTAGAGGAGGTCCGTGCCCAGCAGTGGGACATTGTTTAATACGGGGCTAGTATTATTGTTATTTATTACTGGTATTCTAAAAGTCTTTCATGGATTAAGGACCCCTCTCAATAGTGGAGAAGGCCCGTGTCCAGCAGTGGGAGGGTGTTTAATTTTTTCCCTTTTTCCTCTATATCTTATGCATCTGCATTGTTCATCTCTGCATCACCCTAAGGTTGACTGGGAGAGAATGCCTTTGGCATTAAGTCCGCCTATATACCTTGTATCTGAAGTGTATAAATAATATAGGGCTGGTATTATATTAGTAATATTATAGTTAAATATCTACTATCGACAGCTGAATTTAGAATGATTGAGTATCCTATTTTAATCAGTCAGTGAATAATAATTACAATAGCAGATACACTAATTACATTCTATCTAAAATATGATGTATATATAGTATATACCATATATATTGATATTTTCTCAACAATATTTCCTTTCGATTATTATTTTTAATATTTTTTTATTTCAGCCCCAACCCGACATCCTTCCACACGGTCTAAAACCAAAAAAGAAGTGGGAAGTGGAGGGGCCATTGAAACGTGCCAACTGGAAAACTATAGTGCCACAGAAAATGTCAGAGAAAGCGTTTTGGGTTAAGGTAATATCACTTTAACATACTTAAATGACTTTATATTCATTGTTAATTATCGCTTGCTTTAACGGTAAAGAAAAACATCGTGAGGAAACCGGCATACCTGAGAATTCTCATACGAATTTCGAAGGTATGTGAAGTCTACCAACCCACATTAGGCCATAGGATGATGGACTTAGGCCTAACCCCTCTAATTAGTAGAGGAGGCCCGTGCCCAGCAGTGAAACAATGTTTAATACAGGGCTAGTATTATTACTATCTACCTTATATACCAAACTTAGATTCTATTAATGATGATCTATTGAACTAAGACTTTTAAATGATGATTACTTGAAAGTCTCAAATCAATAATTAACTGTATTACTTCTTTAATCTTTCCAAAGGATTGATCTAACCAATTCAGTCAATTCAATTGCGTTTCCATTGAAAATTAAGTCTTTTTACTGTATTCATGTTTATTTGTCTGTGGAAAGATACAGCTATACATGGTGTGTAAATAAGGACAAAATCTTTTTATAACTACTTGAATTGAAAAGGATTCAGTCCACGATAAACTAAAACCACGTAATAGAAACTCCTCCTGAAACTCTTTATTTCAGAAAAAAATGTATACATGGTGTTCTAGGTTCTACCAACGTGTGGTACTATTTTTAAACCATGTATAGAGAAGAGGATTTAAAACTTAGTACTTACTAAGCTACTACTCGGCCAATTCCACTAAGGCTACCATATCTCTTTAGTTTATCACTTAATTAACTAAAAAACCCCTAGTGGAAGTGGCAGTGTACAGCCTGCTGAGACGAAAACCTCGTGTCCCAAAACGGTTCAACTGACTTTTCTAATATGTCTCGGGGAATCGAACCCGCGACCTCTAGTTTCACAGACTATTAACACTGTGCCACACAGGCGTGTACTTAGATTATTAAATATTTTATATCCTATATTGTTTCTTTGCAGGTGCAAGAAGATAAACTTGCATCACCAGATATCTTGACAGGATTGGCGCAAAAGTTCTCCAGCAAACCTGTCGCTAAGAGGAATGAAGATGCCGTCGATAAGTACGATTTAATTTAAAATAATTTAGCGGATAGTGGGATAAACTATTATCGAGACTATCCCTTACACATCTCCCACTATAACTCCTGTTTTTTATCCAGCAAAGTGACTACACTGCACATGATGGTACGCAGTGCTGTCCAGTTAGAGTATCAAAGAGAGACAACCTACCCTCGGTACTCCACTCAATCATGTCGGCCTGCTTCTTCACACTACTCCATGGGCAAGAAGGTGAAGAAGCGGCCAGGGTCTAATGTCAGAGTACTCAGAACGCCGCAACACGGCCAAACATCGCACCCCCGACACACCACTCTAGACCCCCGACAAAATGGTTTTGTCTTGTCCCGGCCAATTGCCCACAGTGCATCTGATGGTACGCAGTACTGTCCAGTTAGAGTATCAAAGAGAGACAACCTACCCTCTGTACTCGACACAATCATACGAGGAACTATCGTCCGACAACAACCAGACCAGTAACAAATTCAGGATCATCCAAACAATAGGGTAGTTTCCTGTGTTTAATATGGTCCATTTTTCAATACGCAACCGAATATAATACTTAAAAAAAACTGTTCTGCGAAAACAACATTAAAAATATTTAAAAAAAATTGTCACGATATCACATCCTTTTCACTTGCATTTGACAATTACCCCGTCAAGCAGATATGAATGGCGTCTTATTTATTGACTTGCGTATTAAGCGTATCTTTAACGTTAGTATTATAGAAATAAAGTTAATTTTGGCTTGAATTAACTCACTACTTATTACCTTTTTCCGAACACCAATGTCCCGATACATGAAACGTTAAATAAGACTGTCAAATAAAAAAAAAACAATATTTATGCTCCACAGATGTCACACGCTGAAGAAAGTGAAAGACCTGAAGGTGTTGGACAGTAAGGCGGCTCAGAACCTGTCCATACTGCTGGGCGGGTCGTTGAAACACATGTCGTACGAACACATACGGACGTGTGTGCTGCGATGCGACACCACCGTGCTGACTGGAAACGTGCTGGATCTGTTGATACAGGTGAGGGAAATGTTAATTTGGCTAATAGCTAGCTAATAGTATTAGCTATTGAAGATTGTATATGTAGTGAAAATAAAATATATACAAGCATGTGTATGTGTGCGTACACGTGTGCGTGTGTGCGTCTGTGCGTGCGTGCGTGCTAGAAAGATTTTTTTTTTCGAATTTTGAAACAATTCTAAACTGATTAAAAATTAGTACCTTTTTTCATCAATGTATTAAGTTAATTGTTGATAAAAAATAATTGTTCATTTATTACTTATCTCAAGCAGTCCATCATTATTTTTTACCATTTTGTCACATGAAAAATATTCCAAAGTAAACTGCATAATATACGCACGGGAAAGTTTTAGGTGTGGCATAGTTAAAGTTTTTATCGAGGAGGAGTGTATAAACATGAAATTCAACATTCAAAAAAGAACTTTACTAAACTTCAAACTGAAAAAGTTACGTTTGAATTTCGGCCACTAGGCGATGACTAATAAAATAATCTTTTGTTGTCCCCAGTACCTCCCGCCAGCAGATCAACTGAAGAAGCTGTCCGAGTTGAAGTGCAACAGCGCGGAGCTGACGGAGGCGGAACAGTTCGCCGCCACCGTGGCCGATGTGAAGCGACTGGTGCCGAGGCTCAGGAGTCTGGCCTTCAGGGAGCACTACAACGAGATCATATCGGAACTTAAACCGGTCTGTATTTGTGTTTTTTTTTTATTCTGGCACGGCAAAGTTACTACACTGCACCTGATTGTAAGCGCAGTGCCGTCCAGATAGAGTATCAAGTAGCAAGAGATAGTCTATCCCTCGCTACTCAACACAATCATGCCGGCTGCTAATTAAAATCTTGATATATTTCACAACAATTAAGTTTATTTGCGGGATCACACATGTACAACACCAATAATGGCGCGAACAGAACAATGGAGGTAAAAATCACAAAGCACTAACTGACAAGTGTTCGTTCAGAAATAGTTACACAGATGTATATTTATATTTCTTCAGTATAACAGTATTAACCATACACTGTATCACGGGAATGCTCTGAGGTATTGTTTTTTATCCTGGTAAGGCAAAGTGACCACACTGCACTTGATGGTAAGCGCAGTGTCTAATTAGTTTCGATTAGCGAGAGGCAAACTATCCTCCGCTACTCAAAACAATCATGTCGGCCTACTTTTTCACACTATGCCATGGGAAGAAGGTGAAGAAGTGGTTGAGGGTCTAGTGTCAGAGTACTCAGAAGACCGTAATACGGCCAAACATCGTACCCAACTCTAGACCCCCGACAAAATTCTCCGAATGCTCCGAAGAATTGTTTGATCTTATCCCATCCTCTCCCTTCCACACCAGAACCACGCGTACGTTACGGAACCATAGCGTCGTGTCTACTACTGACACTCGACACCCGGCAATTTCTTATTACAGAAATCGATTTAATAGACATGATGATTTATGTTATTATGACTTAAGTACTATTTTATTGTATACTTATCTTAATAGTATCTTGTGTAACTACCTTGTGTAACTAGTGGGGTAAGTACCTTGTGTACTCAAGTGAATGAGCGCACTCACTTCGTTGGTGCGCTCAATTTCACTCTCGTGGGCATTCTACAACACGAGTTGCAGATATTATTTTTTATTATAAATGCGGCGATAAATCCTTAATATATTTTTTTTTATCACAACAACCTTACCTTTTTAGTATTGACACATCGATTGTGTTTCTCATTTTGCATTTTCTCATGTATTTTTTTTCTATTTTAGCAGTTTTAATCTCCATTTGCATGCGTCAAGAATAATTAAATTAAATAAAAAATAAGCTATTTACCGAACTTAAAAACATAAGCTAAGATAGTATCCGAATGAGTAAAAAAATGAGTAAACAATATTTTATTCAACAGGACATAGTGTCAGGTACGGCGGCGTGCGAAGAAGTGAAGTCGAGCGGGAAATTCGCGAAGATACTTGAACTTCTGCTTCTCCTCGGCAACTACATGAACACGGGTTCGAATAATGCGGGCGCTTACGGCTTCGAGATCAGTTTCCTTACGAAGGTTTGTAATACATACACACATAGTCCAGACACTGATACCTGTATAGTGGATATCAAAAGGAAATATAGCCTATATTAGTCAGTACAACTTTCTGTTAGTGAAAGAATTTTTAAAATCAATTCAGAAGTTATAGAGATTACCCCTTACTAACAAACAAAGCTTGCCTCTATTTTATATATATTATAGATAGCCTAGATATATAGTATAGATTATACCACACCAGTCGAGCCAAAAAAACATATAAAGTTATTTTAACCCGCGGCTGCGCCCGCGTGGTATTTATTTTTAAAAGAAGGTATAAAATTCATGGTCACATCTTAATCGATTTTTTCATTAAGACATCTTTCTATATTATGCTGTCGCATAGGGACCGTGCATTTTTGGGATAGAAAGTAGCCCATGTCACTCTATGACCCCTAAAATAAGTAAAAGACAGTCAGAAAAAAGACAGTCTCTTAAAAAAAGACATTCATGGGGACTACCGACAGAAGTGAAAACTTTAAACTTTGGATTTACTGTGTTCTTTATTGAAACAGCGTCCACGAAATAGTACATTTTTGTTTTATGATTGCGTGTCAATAATTATAGAAGTTCATAGGCGTGCTTATGTCAAAAGTAATATAATCTGAGCGTGACGGTCACGCGAGTTCTTTTCCCCCATCACAAAAGTGCCCAACGTTCCTAAAGAAGTTTTCACTTCAAAAACTTTGCTTTAAATAATCGATATATTGTTATACTCAAAACGATTTTTTTGTTCCAGTTGACAGCGACCAAGGATTTAGAAAACAAGCAGACGTTACTTCATTACTTAGTGGAGACGATAGAGAGTAAATTCCCAGATGCGCTCAACTTTGCAGAAGAGATGCCGCATATAGACAGGTGAGACCATACAGGGTGTTATAAAATTAACATTTTTAGGTTAATTTATTTTCTTACTTAATTACTCCTTATTAGTCTACTAGCAGTATATATGCTGAGAAACCGGTGAAATCCTGGGTTCAACCCCCAGGCAAAATAATTTATGTTCGAGTTTTGGACTCCAATAATTATGCAAAAATTTTCGTATTGGAATGTATGTAACTTCTGAACTTCTGTATATAACTTCGAGGATACAATCATTATTATCACCGGGTGCAATGGTGCTTTCATCTTTCTTAATTCGTACCCCCCTTTGCAACATCCCTGTATATTACCTGAAGTACAAGCAATTTATACACTTTTAAATAATTAAAAACATTTTTCTTATCGACATTCAAACGATCATTATTTCCTTAATATAATTGCTCTTGTGTCCTTTTTCTTCTCAGAGCCGCCCGAGTTTCGTTGGAGAACTTACAGAAAGCGCTGAAGAAGATGGAGAACGACATCAGAGCTTTAGAAACGGACTTGAACAACTCGAGGGTGCAACAGAGTCCGGACGATCTGTTCCACGAGAATATGAGTGTATCCTTTTGCAATTCATACACACATACACTCACGCCTGTAATCCCCGAAGGGGTACGCAGAGGTGTACACCCACTTTTCGCCGAATTTCGGTCCCATGCTGTGATAGGGGGCGAGCCTATCATATTACATATTATATATTTTGCAATTCACCTTCTTCCTTTTATATAATAACTAGCTGCTGGCCGCGGCTCCGCACGCGTGGTAGTTAAAATAAAATCCATGGAGTCATCTTAAGCTATTACATCTTTCTATATTTTGCTATCCCATAGGAATCGTACATTTTTCAGCGATAAAAAGTAGCCTATAGTAGTAGCAGAATCGGACTCAGTGAGTCATAAAATTAATATTTCACACAAAATCGGATAAATTACTCAAATTTACAGACAGAACAGATTTATGTACTATTGATAATAATTTTATTTCAGACATTTGGCAATCCATATTAGTGGGTATCAAGAATTACGAATCTTCCTAAACACCCAGACCCGAAACAACTACTTGACTTACACAAACATATGTCTCGGAGCGGGTATTGAACCCACGGCCTATCATTTGGCTGGCTACTTGCCCGCTGGCTGCCAAACGCCTATGTAAACATTAATTTGATCGTCTAACTATAGTCAAAATGTACCCATTCCACACCACATCCTTGACTTGTATATCAGGCGTTCGCTGTAGAAGCCCGGGAACAATGTGACCTCCTGCACTCTATGTTCAAGAAGATGGAGGCGCTGTACGGGGAGCTGGCAGAGTACTACGTGTTCGATCCACACAAATACACACTTGAAGAGTTCTTCTCAGATATTAAGACTTTCAAGGATAGCTTCCAGGTAATCAAAAATATAATAAAAATTAAATAATATTCGATAAAAACGGTTTTTTTATAAGGTTTTGCAACAGTAAAGATATTTCTTAATAAAATTATAGAAATCACATGTTTATGTGTATACATGTTTTTTTTACAAATTACTTAATACTAAAATAATGGACTATACAGGTTGTTTAAAAAAGTTGGGATCATATTGTAATAAGATACATAGGGAATTTCGGTGATACAATTGCTGTGCTGAGGTCTCGGGTTCGATTCCCGTGTCGGGTAAAATGGGTATTGGGGTTTTCCATCACTAAATACTCAGTTTCAGACCGGAATCTGGAATTATACCCGTTATGGCGTTAGACTTGCTCTCTATCACATTCATCATTCACATCATTGGGGTGGTTGTAAGCTGGGCGAAATGTGGGTGTACTGATTACACCTCTGCCTACCCCTTCGGGGACTACAGACGCGAGTGCATGTATATGTATAATTATTCGTCATAGAAAGCCAGAATACAGTGCGATTTTAATGAAGGTTTTTTTTTCTATACTTACTTACTGTTACAGTAAATACTGGTACCATTAAACTTATTCACACAAGAGAAGTTATAGGCAAAAGCTGGTAAATATATTTTTGTTCCAGTCTGCCCTCCAAGAGAACGTGGTAGCGAGAGAGACGGAAGAGAGAGCACGTCGCGCGAGAGAAGCGAGAGCCACAGCCGAGAGAGAGAGAAGAGATCGACAACACCGATACAAACAGTTCGTCGACATGGAACGAGCGCAGGACGGTGTTATGGACAGGTGATGTTTTGTGCTCAATGGGTTTTTGCCTTCAAATTTGGGGTAAAATCGTGTATAAAGTCCATAAACACAATACATAATGACTTAACGCGTTGATTTCGGTGCAAAATCCATCTATGCGGCTCGTAGCACTCTAGGCGTATGTCCCCTAGCGTAGCGTCACACACACCTAGCATGTGCCGACACAAGACACGGCTGGCCTGTGCGATGCAAAGGGGCTGTTCATAAAATACGTTACGAAAACGCCTTCGTCACGCTATGTCACATTTTCTTACGTCACAAATGATAGAGCCCTCCCCCTGTACATGATATATGTATATCAAATAATAGTACACAAATATGAATATTGGAAAATATTTATTATTACGAAAAATAAAACTATAAAGAACAAATAAATATTTCAGTTAATTATCAGAATTTCAAAGATTTTTCGAATTTGCAAAATTGATGAGCTGCGAACGTCACGTTTCGTTAGACCCCTCCACCCCCATTGTCACATCTTGTCACAATAAGCGAAACACCCCCTCCACAAAAGTGCGAACGTACATTATGAATGGCCCTAAACGTGTTAAAGGAAAACAATGGATAGACATATACACACTATAGATATATACACTAGAACCCTAATTGTTTCGTGGAGGGCCTACTAACTGCAACACAGTTTTTAACTAATGCAGTTATTATGGTGCATTTATTACCATTGTACAGATTTGTGTTACAAGTTTCGAAATAAAGATTTTTTATTTATTTATTTTAAATAAATGATTATGGAAATTTGGTGGAGTATTTAATAGTGTACAAAACTCAAGGTGCCACTACGCGTTGATTTTACAAAGATTGTGGTAGAGCGGTCGAACCAGTTTTTTTCTCTAAAAAACATTTCTCCATCTTGTCTTTATTATTCGATTAATCATTGTGCTTAATTGGGACAACTTATGGTAACGGTTTATCAAAATAAAGTCGGTTAAAAGTGATCTTAACCATGGCATAATAATACCTTTTTTTATCCTGGGACGGTAAACTGACCACACTGCACCTGATGGTGCGGAGTGTCGTCCAGTTAGAGTATCAAGTAGCGAGAAAACTATACCTCGCTACTCGACACAATCATACCTGCTGAGTAGATTCACACTACGCTTAAAGGATTTAGTAAATAGAATCTATGTCATTTACTAATGTTTTTTTGTTATTTCAGTTTGATGGAAGCACTACAGAGCGGATCGGCGTTCAGTAGAGAAAGGCCGAGGAAGAAAGCGAACCCTAGGGTAGCTGGAGGTATGATATGTTTAAATAAAAAAGTATTTGTAATCTTACTGGGTCACTAGATAACGATTTATCGATTAATTGTAGTTTAAAATTAATTTTGAATCAATTCGGTTTGGTAATCGATTGTCTAGTCGATTAGTGGATATCAATAAAAATAAATAGCTGTAAGGTTTTTTAATAATTATTTTAAAAAGCTACATGAATGAAAAACTAGCTTGTATTTCAGGGATATTTTTCGAAAACATAAAAGAAATATATATATATATCAATTAATCGATAATCGTCACGTGTTTATCACAGTTGAAATCTCAGTGAAAATCTTGTGAAGTCATGAAATATCGCAAATCACATTGTGGGATATTTTTTGTTATTGAAGCACACTTTTTGATTTGTTCTTTTGAATCACCAAACCAATGTCTTAAATATATAACATTTGTGTTTACATCGTATGTTTCATGTCACAATTGCACTGTAGTGGCATTTCACCGAATATTATGTCATCTAGTATCACTATTGCCCAGCCTGGGCGGTTGTTTCTAAGTTTTCGTGGCTTTACTATTTAGTATAGTCATTATATGACTCTGAAATATAGACCACAACTTTCATCATAAAAATGATCCCATATACAGGGTGTTGTAAAAAAACGGTACAATATTTTAATCACATAGAGTTTGCAGTATATTACTCTAATTGCTGAATAATAGACTTTTTTTTCTATTCTAATACCGTATTGAAATTGTATTCTTCGATAAGCGTGATGATATAGCGTTTTTTTGGCAATTAAATTTGGTGTACTTTTGCACGCTAACACAATTATTAGAGGACATAACGGAATTGAGTGACGAGGAGGGACTAGTGCATGCAATATTGCACCGTATCGAAGGTATGTGGGTTTAATGCCATCAAAAATAATCACTTGTTTATACAAGATATTTCGATACTGTGTTATGACAGTAATGACATATGGATAGAAATTGTATATAATTGTTTTTAGAACTATATATAAAATTGTAATTAATAAATTTGTAAATATTAGCTTGGTATGGGCATGTGATGAGGAGGGATAAAAGGCATGTGACAAGACTGGTTGTCAATATGAATGTGGATGGACGAAAGTGTCGCGGGAGACCTAAAAATAATCTTTATATCACTCATTTTGTATTATTCGCATCATACAGTTACTCTCTATTGGACTTTTTACATCTGTACTTCAGAGATATATAATACCATATTTATCAAAATTTTCTTTTTACCATCAATTAAATTGCAAAACTAAGTCTATAGTGGTATCATGCATTAAATATACTATGCGAATGATTTTATTGAAATAACTTAAACAACCTGCCCAACATTGTTTTCAAAGTTTAAGGCGCATTTTTGCCTTCGTTAACATTGATTATTGACTTTTGATATATACCTCCAAAGTGCAGATATATTCTTATACACACTTAAAACATGCACTCTTCGTAAATAATAATGGAGAAAATGTTGAATTGTCCGTAACGCTGTACCAGAAATGACGAAGTCCCTGCAATGCGGCCGACGTTTACTACGCACCAAGCGCGACTCGTCGCCACATCTAGAAACATACAGACAAGTGATACAGGCTTTAGATGTTTACTAACTCGGCCTAATTTCTAGATAAAAAAATATCAGCCTGTATGTGACATGGCAAATATGGCTAGATATTTCCCTTCTGTATTTGCCGTTTCTAAATTGTAGTCATGAAAGAAACTTCTAGAAATCTAACCTAAAAATAGGATTATTATTATACAAGCATATTTTTTTACACTAATTAAGTTTTTTTTTGTAAGCACATTCGTCATATTTGTAGCGCGCCATCATAACCGCACGTTTTTTTTTCTCACTTATGAGTAAAAATATTTTTTCTATGGCTTTCGATGTTGTCTTGTGATATGAAATTGTAACCAATTATTGTACAACTCTTTAACCCCTGGAGCCCGGAAGGATATTAAAAAAGTAAAGTAGTACGGAGTAAATAGAAGCAAAAATCAATTTTATTTCCAAAACATTAAAGTTGAAAATAGTATGTAAGAACGGCGAGTGTGTTGCCAGTGTAGTGGAGCACCGATGTTCCATTCGGACGTGACTGGTTAAAAATCAAAATATCCCAAAATCAATTGTTGAAACACAATCCAACAGTTTCCATCGCATGGAGACATCGCTATGATTATTTTGCTGCTTTATGCATTTTTTTTCCTGTTTTCAATGTTAGATGTCCATTGCACGCATACCTAACCAAAGATTTATCGCAACCAGTAAAAATAGTAGGCAAAAAACTCTTTTTATTCGAGAATATATGTAATAATTGGTTACAGTAACAATTTTCAATGGCAATCAATACGTTAACTGTCATTCTAGTGTGGACAACTTTATAATCCTTTTGATATCGGTTATTGATGGAATGCATTTCGAGTTTCAGAAAAAAGTATCAGGAAATTGAGAGCAAGCAAATTTATTTTTGGTACTATTTTGTTGTGGGCTGTCATGTTACTTTAGAAGTACAAAACTCCTATATTCTTTTCTACAAGTTTGATCTATTCCTGAAGATAAATTTAAAAATCTCCGCGAGGAGTCGTATAAAGTTATGTATTATTAATAATTCGATAAAAAATATTACTAAAATTAAATAAGCTAATAGGACAATTGCCCAAAATACTTGAAAATTACTAGCACTCAATCCAAACTTGTTTGAGAGTGAAGTCAATTCCAATCAAGTGATATCAAGTTGAAATTCGTAGTAAAAATACAGCTCGATACAATATATAGACACATAAGTATGACAGTTAACTGTAGAAAAGATCAATACATTACAATACTAAATAAAGAATTTTGTTTAACAGCTGAACGAAGAGCACAGCTGAGCAGGTCGAGGTCTCGGTCTGGTCTCACAGGGCCCATAACGACGCGGGAGTTGACCAAGTGAGTTTCATGTGGTTATTTTGTGTTGAGACAATATTTTTTGAGTTAGAAATCCAAGAAGGCGTAGTTTCGCGTATATATGATTTAACATAAAAAAATAAGAAAAAATGTATAATAAGAGTGAACACTCTAATTTACTACCTATAACTTTCACAGAATTATTCTTTTTAATGGTTTGTAAGCAAAAAAAAAATTAAATATTTAAAAAATTTAAAACACCCTATAATTACTTTTTGGAAGTTACTTTTCCATTTGATTTTTTTTACTTTCTACTCAGTCCCTCATACTCACGATATTAGCACCTTGACGTGTGTTCAGGATTATTGACTATATTTATTTAATTTATTATTAACATTTTATCTAATTACAATTGTTGTTCCAGCGAGCTGCTAAGCAACGCGTGATGTCCCGGCTCATATCAAGTGATATTAGAGATTTAGTTACATTTGTATACACAATATTGTATATTAACCCATCAGAGAGATTGTGGAGATGAAATTATGAAAGATTTTGTATAGGGTCGTTTTTGACCCAACATGTGACGCGTTTGAAACGGGGTCAATTTGTCCAAATTTGAAACTAACAATTCCTTTGCCAATGTCGATAAAAAGGCATAAATCTGGCTGAAATCCATAGTGTTTTTTTAATCAGTAATACAGAATATAATTTTAAATTACTCGGCTTAAAAGACTGCGTGCGAGCCTAGAAAAATATTCTATGTAGATTAAATATTTTATAATGAAATTTTTAATCTTTTTTGAGATTCTCGACTGAGGAGGTGTTTGTAAAATACGTTAAACTTTTATTTTGGTCTTTTAAGACCCGGTATTGGAAATCATGTTTTTATCCTATAGGATAAATTTTTGGCGCGAAAATTGCGCCATTTTATGCCTACGATATTACTGTAAATAATGCATCTAACAAAATTGATTGTATTTTAATTATTTATCACAATTATTGCTTACAATATTTAATAGGTTATGCGGTAACCATATCCTATTACCAATAATTTGGGGTCAATAAATACCCTTATATGAAAATTTTATACTGTGAATAGAAATTTTATACCCCATTAGAAAAGGGTACATTCAGAGTACTGATAAAGTTTCCTGAAAAGACAACATTCAGTCAAGGTATTTAAAAATAACGCTTAAGTATAAAAACACAATAATTATAATCCATTGTCAATACTATTTCACCCGATTCTGAACTACATTATTTATATTACATTTTTTTGTCATTTGACAATTACCCCTTCCACCAGATTTGACTGGCTTCTATCTTATTATAAAATATATTTATGAAGTTCTTTCAAAAATATGTTGTTTGTATTATTACTAATTGTTAAAAATACTTTCATGTCAACTTCTCTATTATACATAAATACACCCAACAGTCACACACTGTATAACAATATTTATTTATAAATAACATTTGAATGCCTTTTTTACTGTAGGTTCTGGAATTTGGCTTACGATTCTTCTCTATTATATGTTTAAACATTTCCGAATATTTTAGAATATCTTTGAAGAAATGTGGTGGTGGGAGCGAGATAGAGATATCGATAAAAGTTACGAATGAACGAGTTCTAACGTATACAAAAATGAATTGGCGTCAAAGTGGGTACAGACTTAAATGTAGTTTAAAAGCTAGTATAAAGCTTTTTCAATTATTGTGCCTAAAGGTGTTTGATGCATCGAAAAATACATCTTTACATTGGGGTTACAAAAAACTTAAGAATGTCTTTCTGACTTAGAAGTTTATTTTATGGTAAATTTTTATCAAGTACTTACCTTACAATAACTAAAAGGATATGATTGCACAAGTTTATTGCATATTTATAATAAGCATACTATATTTTTGAAATATTTATGCCCATCTGTACATAATTACAAATACACTCACGCCTGTAATCACCGAAGGGGCAGGCACAATTGTAACTAGTGCACCAACTATTCGGCAAGCTTATTACGGACCCATAATGTGATAGGGAGCGAGCCTATCGCCATACCGGGCACAATACCAGACTCCGGGCTGATACTGAATATTTCTAAACCGAAAAACCCAATATCACTACCCGACCCGGGGATCGAACCCGAGACTTCAGCACAGCAGTCGTAACGCATGCGCAATTACAACTGCGCCACCGAGGCAGTCTAAATTAACTAGTCTTTATTAAATTAAGTTGTGTTAAAGAGATGTGTAATTACAGGATCCTAAATGCACACTATCGAGTGCACACTATCGGGTTCGATGCCCGCAGCGAGACAAAAGTTTACGCGTCTAGAAAAATCCGCATGACTAAGTCGTCCTAACAATGTATAGATTATTTTTCGTATTGTTATCGAAGCATTTGTTCTCTTCCACACGTTATTCGCTTTAGTATCACAATAAATAGTTTTATCAATTGGTGTGAATGGATGAAAACAATATGAACTGGAATCGATGGTTGCAGGTTTTAAAACGACCACTCTAAACAATTTTGTATACAGCTCTTGACTAGGGATGAGCGATTTGTATGAAGTATCGATAGCTTAATATCGATATTTACAAATTTTGATTATCTATATTTAAATATCGATATTTTACTAATATCGATAAATATCGCTCATACCGAGTGACAACGGCGTGCTTACTCGCGAGTAGGGATGAGCAATATTAATGAAATAATATTGATATCGATATTTACTAGTTATTATTCTTGACATTTAAATATCAATATTTTTACAGTAATATTGATATTTTACCAATATCGATAAATATCGCTCATCCCTACGCTTGATCGCAGTAGCGTTGTATCACAGTAAATAGCTGTTGGGTTTAGGTAGAGTAAAATTTCTGTTGACCAAGCCGTTTCTCATCGTTCCATTCCTTAAACGAACCGGTAACTCGAGTTATGGGTCTTCTTGGAGTAGAATACCTGGTGAACCCAAAGCACGCTTCTCAGACAATAAGAAACTATCGATTTCATCTCATTAAAGGGTACATCCATTAATAACGTCAGCTCAAAATTGGGTTCAGTAAAATTTCATTTAAACTAAGGGACGAAATTTAAAATTTAAAGTAAAATATATTGTTATAAGATTAATATATCTCACTTAGGGGGAAGGAGGGGTTCAAATTAAAAAAACAGCTTACGGAGTTAATGGATGTCCCCAAAGTGATAGCAGTTTATTAATTTTAAGTTTATTTTATCATAAGTGTAACGGTCGAAAGTATTTTTATATATTGTGCTAGCGGGTACTGGCGGGTACTGTGTTACCCCAATGTGAGAATGTAGCGCTGATTGTAAGTATATGTCCATATAGTATGTTACATGTAAATATATTTTTGTAAAATGTTACATTTTTAATTAATTGTAATGTTTTTAAAACATTTTGATTTTGTTTTATTTTTTAACCTACTATCGATCTGCCCGTGGGGAAAATGTGACACCAAATTACCAAAAAACATATCAGATCGCAACCAAATTTTACAGCACCGCTGGACTATTCTGAAGATTGTCTGGAAATTTCATCAAAATCGCTCCAGCCGTTTTGGAGTCTGTAGAGAATAATAATAATAATATAACATTTTATTGTTACACCACAACATACAAAAACAGGTTGTATCAACTTATTTAGGTGTTACAAATTGGCGGTCTTATCGGTAAGAGCGATCTCTTCCAGAGAACCACACAATCCTACTAATATTATAAAATGCGAATGTTTGGATGGATGGATGCTTGTTACTCAATCACGCTTCAACAGCTGGATGGATCAGGTTGAAATTTAGCACAGAGATAGAGTATAGTCAGAAATAGCATAACTTTTTATCCCGGAAAAATGTACAGTTCCCGTGGGATAGTTTACTTTCTCACTGAGCAAGGGATCAGAAAATGGCATATGCTCCTTTTTGGATACATCTTAAGCTATTACATATTTCTATATTATATTATCCCATAGAAACTGTGCATTTTCCGGCATAAAAAGCCTATGTCATTCTCAGACCCCTCAACTAACACTCAGCAAAAAATCATGTCGATACCTTGCTCTGTGCAAAACAAAAACCATCCCACGGGAACTGTACATTTTTCCGGGATAAAAAGTAGCCTATGTACTATTCCAGACTATAATCTATCTCCGTGCCAAATTGTAAAGTATCGTTGTCAACAATAGACAAGACTAGATTCTCTCAAATGTGCCACATATAGAATAGATATCGTAACTACTTCAAAAGGTATGCAACGAGCGTTCTTAGTATGTCACGTGAAACGCCAATAAAAAAATTTGGGGATTTTTTGCAATAACATTGACTTCAGCACAACACCCTTGGTTTTCCTTTTTTTATCACACTATCTGATGGTAAGTGCAGTGTCGGCCAGATAGAGTATCAAGCGAGAGACAATCCTCCACTACTCGACACAATCATGCCGGCCAAAGGTTTTTAATTAAAGTTATTATTGGTACATATAATACAAACCCTGTATTAAACATTGCCCCACTGCTGGGCACGGGACTCCTGTACTAATGAAAGGGATTAGGCCTTAGTCCACCACGCTGGTCAATGCGGGTTGGTAGACTTCACATACCTTCGAAATTCTTATGAGAATTCTTAGGTAAGCAGGTTTCCTCACGATGTTTTCCTTCACCGTTAAAACAAATGATAATTAACATTCAATACACACGTAACTTTAGAAAAGTCAGAGATGTATACCACTTGTGTTTCGAACATACGACTTTCGTCTTGACAGTCCGTACCGCAACCAACTAGGCTATCGCTTTTATGGTGCATGCGGCCGGCAAACACTAGGTATGCTAATGAGGCGCCCTACGCCAGGTGCCAAAAAATCTATTAACTGTCGCGTCCCTCGCACCTGAGGTTTCCATGGCGCTATGCTCTCAGCCGGTGTGGTAGGCTGCGTTCTCGTAGTGTCAGTTTTTACGCGCACTGCCTGAGCAACCGCATAGGCATCGTGTTCGCTTACGCGTGTTACCTAGCATATTGCAAGCTAGATATAAATAAATACACCCAACAGTCACACATAGTACTGAATACATACTAGGTCAAACCTGTATCGTGGTATCAACTACGAGGGACTACGGTCCTACAACATCCAGACCCGAAACAAATATCTATCACAAACATTTGTCTCGGTACGCGAATTGAACCCACGGCCTCTCGTTTCGGAGTTTAATCTGTTGTTGCTAATCGTCACCATCTACTTATCGAGATTTTCCATAATTTCAGAACACTTATAGAAATTATATTGAGACATAAAGTACCGTAATGAAACCATATTTAAATATATTTTTTATACAGCTACGTCAGGAGACTTTCAGGAATTTCTTAGAAGTAATTTACACAAGTTGTGCGACGTAAGGTCTTAATACCTACACATACCAGATAGGTATACAAGGAGTGGCGTAACTAGGAAGTCCAGAAGACTAGGCCAGATGGAAAGCGAAGGCGGGGCCACACACCTGCCAAGTCACGCCCCTCTGCACACGCGCGGCTATTTGCATACCTACTATTAAAGTTTATTATATCACACGTTTGTAGTAAATAAATAAGCTGTGAATATCATAATATTAACCCTATATTTCCTGTTTTATGAACACGGCCTGCTCTATTAATGGGCTTAGGCCTTAGTCCACCACGCTGCCAATGACGATAGACTACACCTTCGCAATTCTTAAAGATAATTCTAAAGTGTAAAAGATTCACGATGTTGTCTTTAAGGCCGTTGTAGCGCAAGTCTAAAAAATTTCGTCAAGATTCAAAATACTCCAGAAAAGTCTGCCGAACCAATAACTACATAAAAAGGGCAGTGATGGGGACTACCGACATAAGTGATATCTAAAACTTTGGAATTACTGTGTTCTTTATTGAAACGGCGTAGTAACTTGTTTATGATTGCTTGTCAATAATTAGGATATAAATGATATAAATGTTCCGTAAACAGCTGATTTAGGATAGGTTAGACATTCAAACAAAACTAACCTATATATATAAAAATCAATGTAAGTATGTTTATCCTCTATGGACTCTTTAACTATTCATCCGAATATGATGGAAATTTGGTGAGTTGTTCTTCGTGCAATGGTTCCTGGACCAAAAAAAGGAAACAACTCGATATAAGGTGCAGAACACCAACTTCAATACCGTTCAACCAATCGCAATTAATCAAATTTACTTTACGTGGCAATGCAACGCATGCCGAGTGCAACTAATTTAAAAATAAAAGTTCATTTAAAAACACCAGCATTTGTGTACTTCTCTGTGTACAGCACTTGTATACAAATATTCTATTTTCACTATCAATGAGGCTTCATTTCACCACGCTGGCCTTACCGGGTTGGAAGATTTCACATACTTTTGAAATATTACGGAGAATAGAGAAAAATGATATGATAAATTGGTATACAGATTTCCTCATGGTTTCCTTCAGCGTTCCAGAAAGTTATAATTAACAATGAATACACGAGGTACTTCCGTCAAAGCAATTTGGGTTGGTTTCGAACCTGCGACTTTGTCACGTTAGTCTCTTCCACGGTGGAAGTTCCACCCACAACTACGCTATCTTGATAATATTGTAAATGCGAATGTTTGAATGGATGGATGATTGGATTTTTGTTACTCAGTCACGCCAGAACGGCTGAACGGATCTGGAAATTTTAAAATTTGGGACATAAATAATAACCTCAAATAATACGTAAGCTATTTTTATCCCAAAAAAATATAGTACGGTTCCCGTGGGATAGATTTATTGTTGTTTTTCACAGAGCAAGGGATTGACATGATTTTTTGCATAGTGGTAGTTTAAGGGTCAGAGAATGACATAGACTGTTTTTGATCACGGAAAATGCACGGTTCCTCTGCGATAAATATAGAAAGATGTAATAGCTTAAGATGACTCCATGGATTTTATACAATTTCTTTCAAAAATAACTCCCACGCGGACGGTGCCGCGGGCAACAACCAGTGTCTAGATAAATATTACAACATAATAAAACACATAGGTACTCATTAAAATATATTTTATTTACAATAAACTAATATAAATAATATCTATACTAGGAAACATAACCGTATGAATATTTATACTTATAATAAAGTCAAGAGGGCGGAGCTGCGAGTAACAACTAGTGCTTACTATTTAACTATACAATACATTATTTGTCTCGTGACAAAAATAAAGTAACATATTATTCAGAAATTAATTGTTATATTAAGTATTTATGTTTTATAATTGTTATGTGTTTATAATTGTTATATATATTTACCTTTTATGATCATAGACATAGATAATGTACTGAGCGCTCTCTATACAGCTGTTAAGTGAATACTGGCAGAAAAATGTGAGAGAGATAAAGCGAACGTGCGGTCAGCAGTTGTCATTTTCTAGAATTTTGATTGGCCTACGTCACAGACTTGCAGGAACGAAAAGAAATAGGTATTGGCTGCATAGTTGCTTTGTTTCTTTCTACAAAGAGTTTCATTTTGTGAGGCTATTGCTTAGTCCATTATTTGTCTATGTTTATGAAGCATTATTTTTGTTTGGTCATTGTATAAGAAAATGTAGAATTGAAGAATATTTAAATTTTATGAATTTGTTAAAACACATCCATTTTATTAAAATGTAGAAGCACCGTCATATTACATATTTATCTAATAAAAGACCTTATTAAAGACCCTTCTCAAATCAATGGTAGTAGAGTTCACGACTATACTACTCTAGCCAATCAAAATGGCGGCATTTTTTTTTGCCTCTACAGCACGTTTTGCATCATGGTAGATAATAATTTTAAAATATCTGCGTAAAATCCACATATATTTGTTTCGAGACTGGGTGTTGTGACAAAGTCAATTTATTAGTATCTTACTGTTGGAGGTTATTTATAGTAAATTACTGAATACGCTGATGAACAAAATATATACTAACCTTTATCTCTCAGTATACCGAAAAAACTTATCTATACAATACCTACATCTATTCTGAGCAAAGACTTAAAAATACAGTAACTAATTGAGATGATTTTAATGAGCTAATTATTCTATAGTCATTGAGCGATGTCTTTAGATAATGCTTGCACTATACATCTAAGCCGGGCGAGACTGTTGCCACCGCATACACTGCTTTCATCTGTAACAAATAGAGTTTAAAATAGTATGACGCTGTTTTGTCTAGTCCTAGACTGACAGTGCGATTTGATCTAGTAGAAACTAGAAATAATTCAATAACAATCTTGAATTTGAACTAAAGTGACATAGGCGTACATAAATCTTACGATTTTTTTATCTCCTGGCACGGCGAAGGGACCACACCTGATAATAAGCGCAGTGCCGTCCCATTATAGTATCAAGTAGCGAGACACAATCTCTCGCTACTCAAAGTAATAATGCCTGCTGTGTAAATACATTATTCTTTTTCTTTGGTTGGTAGCGCAGCGGGCCAATCGTACCAATAGGCTGTGAAACAAGACGCCATGGGTTCGATTCCCGAGACCATTTTTGTGTGACAGGCAGATTGTTCGGGTTTGAGTGTTGACCGTAGTCCCTCGTAGTTGATACCCACGATACAGTTTTTTATAGCATACCCTGACAAACGAGCTAGTGGGTCACCTGATGTTAAGTGATCTCTACCGCCCATGAACATCCATAATACCGAAACTGTCACGTATGCGCTGTCGGCCTTAAAGGACAGGAATAGGGATTAGGGAAGGGAAGGGGGAATCTGGGCCTCCGGATATTTCACTTACCATAGGAAACGCGACAGTAAACTGTCACTTTACGTTAGTTTTCTGTGAGACAGTGGCACTACCCCGGTCGAGCCGGCCCATTCATGCTGTAGACAAATATGTCTACAGCGTGGCTCTACCACTTCCATAAAGTGACCTGTGTGGTGTCAGGACTATATGTGTGTGACTGTTGGGTGTATTTATTTATAACTTACTGTTTAAGAAAGGCTTTTCGTCTTCAGTTTTTATCTCTTTAGCGTCGTTTTGAGTCCTTGAACTCGTCACCGGCGTCTCCATGTAACTCTTGCAGTTTTCCGTTTCTAACTGCGAACAAAAGATCGACAAACGGGTATTTATTTTACTTAATGGTAAGTGACCGCGAGTGTCCATTACACAATACCGGGATTCATTCATTCATTGATTTTTAATTTATTTTTCTATTCATTCATTTCTTTGAGAAGGAATGGGTTTTTTTTTCTAAACTAATAGAGGTTTATTTATACATGCGAAGGAAATAAAATATCAGTTTATGGTTAGATATATTGACTCAGGTTCAGAAGCGAAAGATAAGCACTTCTTTTTTCTTCATTAAATTATTAATATCAGTGCATGTAGTGTTTGAATGTCTAAACTTGCTAAGATAGCAACGGTACGGCAGTTACGGGGAGTATATTACAGTGCACATTTAACAGAATGTGCCTTTTTTTAACTTCTTTGTATTTTTGTTATTTTACTGATTCTGCGTAGTGCGACATGCGCTTGATCGGATTGCTGCTGCGTGCAGGTGTGGGATGACTCGATCTCGCCGCATCTGTGTTGCTCATGGACCTGAAGTTCGTGCGTGTACCGCAATATTACTATTAATTCAGGTTTTTTTTTGTTAATAATACTAGCCCTGTATTAAAAATAGCAGCGATAGCCTAGTTGGTTGCGGTACGGACTGCCAAGACGAAAGTCGTATGTTCGAAACCCAAGTGGCATACATCTCTGACTTTTCTAAAGTTATGTGTGTATTAAATGTTAATTATCGCTTGCTTTAACGGTGAAGGAAAACATCGTGGATCAAGGAAAACAGGTGTTGTGCCTGAATCTTGGAGGGAGGCCAATGTGCAGCCGATCCCCAAAAAGGGTGATCGGTCAGACCCTAACAATTATCGCCCAATCGCCATCACCTCAGTGATGTGTAAAGTCATGGAGCGACTAATTAACAGCCAATTAGTTCGCTACCTGGAGGATCACTCGTTGATCAGTGACAGACAATACGGGTTCCGTCATAACCGATCAACGGGTGATCTTCTAGCGTTTGTATTACATCACTGGGGCGAGGCGATTGACAGGCATGGCGAGGCTCTGGCTGTGAGTCTCGACATAGCCAAGGCGTTTGATAGGGTCTGGCATCGCGGCCTTCTCTCCAAGCTCTCGGCATACGGTCTGCCCGACAACCTGTGCAAGTGGATTTCCGGCTTTCTGCATGAGCGTAGAATGCGTGTCCTCGTTGATGGACACGCTTCGCAGCTCATGTCAGTAAATTCCGGAGTACCACAAGGTTCTGTACTTTCGCCCACCTTGTTTATTCTGCATATTAATGATATGTTGTCGCTTGGCAACATTCATTGCTATGCAGATGACAGCACGGTTCATGGGCGTTATTGCAGCAAGCCTCCTGGTTGCCGGGCGGATACTGAAAGGAGACGCGAGGATCTTGTCATTGAGCTCAACCAGGCCTTGGATCTCATATCATCATGGGGTACCAGGAATCGGGTTGAGTTTAATGCCAAGAAAACCCAGGTGTGCGCGTTTTCGTGCAAGAAATCCCCGTTTTCTCCCATCCCCGTTCTTCAGGGTGTTCCACTCGCAATGCGGAATGACCCTAGTGTCCTTGGTATGGATATCAGCTGCGATCTTAATCCAAGGAGTCACATCGAGGGCGTAATATCCGCTACTTCCCGCAGGGTAGGAATCCTGAACAGGGTGCGGCGGTTTTTCACGCCCGGTCAGCTCTACCGCTTATATAAAGCGCAAGTGCGGCCGGGAATGGAATACTGCTCGCACCTCTGGGACGGTTCCGCAAAATACCTTCTCGATGCCTTGGATGGGTTGCAGCGGCGGGCCATCCGCATTGTGAATGATGCAGACGTGAGTAACAGCCTAGAGCCGCTACAGCTGCGTAGGGATATTTCCTCGCTTAGCGTGTTCTACCGTCTGTATCATGGCGAATGCTCTGAAGAATTGTTTGATCTTATCCCATCCTCTCCCTTCCATACCAGAACCACGCGTACTGGATTGCGGAGCCACAGCTTCGTGGTATCTACTACCCCGGCCCGAACCAAGAGGTTCGCAAACTCTTATTTTTGCCGCACCATCAAGCTGTGGAACAGTTTGCCAGCTACCGTGTTCCCTCCTTCCTATGATCCTGGGTCCTTTAGGCGTAGTGTGAAGAAGCTAAACAGCAGGCCGGCATGATTGTGTTGAGTAGCGAGGGATAGACTGTCTCTTGCTACTTGATACTCTATCTGGACGGCACTGCGCTTACCATCAGGTGCAGTGTAGTCACTTTGCCGCGCCAGAATAAAAAAAAAAAAATCGTGAGGAAACCTGCATACCTGAGAATTCATATAAGAATTTCGAAGGTATGTGAAGTTTCGATGGCCTAGGTGGCGATGTGGACGAATTTAACGACGGGTTTGTGGAAGCTGTTCATAGTACTGGGTCTAAGTTCTTCAAGGCCCAACGGAACAACAGAACCAAGAGGCTCTCTAACTCCACTCAGAGACTCATCGAGGAAAGGAGTAAAATGATTCTACAGTCTTCAACAGATGCGACACTATACCGACAGCTCAATAAACAGATCTCTAAGTCCCTTACCCGTGATCTGCGCCAATTCAATACAAATCGTATTGAAGAGGGCAGAATAAGGGCTCTAAAGTTTTCTCAAGAGATCTGTCTATTGGGCAGAGCCTGCTCGCCAAATTAAAAACTGAGGATGGTAGAGTTGTTTCATCCAAACCTGAGCTTCTGAGTGAAATAGAGTGCTTTTATGGACAGCTATACACGTCAACTAGCAGACCCGAAGTTGGTCTGGCGGAAGATCCTAGAGCTAGACTGACCCGACATTATACCGAAGACATCCCGGACATCAGCCTGTGCGAGATTAGAATGGCTCTTAAACAGCTCAAAAACAACAAGGCACCCGGTGAAGACGGAATCACAGCAGAACTCCTGAAGGCGGGTGGTAAACCGGTCCTTATGGCCCTTCAGAAGTTGTTCGACTCCGTCTTACTGGAAGGGAGAACGCCAAAGGCATGGAACAGAAGTGTGGTGGTCCTGTTCTTCAAAAAGGGTGATAACACCCTACTGAAGAACTACCGACCCATCTCACTTTTGAGCCATGTTTATAAGCTGTTTTCAAGAGTCATTACGAATCGTCTCGCACGCAGGCTAGATGACTTCCAGCCTCCCGAACAAGCCGGTTTCGAAGAGGCTTTAGTACCGTAGACCACATTCATACGCTCCGACAGGTTATACAGAAGACTGAGGAGTATAACCTGCCCCTCTGCTTGGCGTTTGTGGACTACGAGAAAGCCTTCGATTCGATCGAAACCTGGGCTGTACTACAATCTCTCCAGCGGTGCCAAGTGGACTACCGCTATATCGAAGTACTGAAGTGTTTGTACGAGAACGCCACTATGTCAGTCCGACTCCAGGACCGGAATTCGAAACCTATTCCGTTGCAGCGGGGAGTAAGGCAGGGAGATGTTATTTCTCCTAAACTATTTACCGCTGCACTGGAGGATGTTTTCAAGACTCTGGACTGGAGAAGGCTTGGCATCAACATAAATGGCGAGTACATCACTCACCTTCGGTTTGCTGACGATATAGTAGTCTTGGCTGAGAACATGGAGGACTTGAGTACGATGCTCGATGACCTCAGTAAAGCTTCGAAGCGAGTTGGTCTAAGGATGAACATGGATAAGACGAAGATCATGTCAAATGCCCATGTAGTACCAACTCCCATAAAAAACGGAGACTTTACACTCGAAGTTGTAGACGATTATATATACCTAGGACAGACTATCCAGTTAGGTAGGTCCAACTTCGAGAAAGAGGTTAATCGTCGAATCCGACTGGGTTGGGCAGCATTCGGGAAGCTACGGCACATCTTTTCGTCCAATATTCCGCAATGTCTCAAGACGAAAGTCTTTGACCAGTGTGTGTTGCCAGTGATGACATACGGAACTGATACGTGGTCCCTTACTATGGGCCTCATAAGAAGGCTCAAAGTCACCCAAAGGGCAATGGAGAGGGCTATGCTGGGAGGATACGCATCAGAAATGAGGCCATCCGCAGAAGAACCAAAGTAACCGATATAGCCCTCCGAATCGCTAAACTTAAGTGGCAGTGGGCGGGGCACATTGCGCGTAGAACCGATAGCCGTTGGGGCGGAAAGGTTCTCGAATGGCGACCACGTACCGGAAGGCGCAGCGTGGGTAGACCCCCCACAAGGTGGACTGATGACCTGGTAAAGGTCGCGGGAGTCCGCTGGATGCGGGTGGCGCAGGACCGGTCATTGAGGCACTCTTTGGGGGAGGCCTATGTCCAGCAGTGGACGTCCTTCGGCTGACATGATGATGATGATGATGATGTGAAGTCTACCAACCCGCATTAGGCTAGCGTGGTGGACTAAAAGCCTAACCCCTCTCATTAGTAGAGGAGGCCCGTGCCCAGCAGTGGGACAATGTTTAATACAGGACTTATTTTTTGTTACTAGGTTTAATAATATTTAATAGGTACTGGCTAGTTATTAAGAGTTTTTATTTTGTTTTTTTTTTTAGGTATAACATGTGTACGTCACTGGTTGGGTTCCCTATCGAAAACCAGCGCTGCAGTATGGGTTAGCCTGTACTGCAGCATGTAGCTGAATAGGGACTCCCATTGTCGAATCAATTATTATTATTGTAATTTTTTCTATTTTTTTTTATATGTGTTTTAACATCCGACAGTAAAAAACCATTTCTTTCTTTTCGTTGTTTCTTTCTATAATTATAGTTATACTGGTTTTGCAGTCATTTGCCATTAAAAATTACAGCTTTTACTCGATCTACCTTTTTGTTCTGTTTACACTCGATTTTATTGTTGTTTAATAGTTATTGACGAGCTTTGGTAAAATAAAAAAATGGAAACAGTATTTTTTATGAATTATGTTCGAATTTCGAGCATTAGGCGACCACTAGTTTGTGTAAAAAGGATCAATATTTTCTCGTGACATGCTACGCCATTCAACGTTCACAATTATATTCAGACTTATATTCCAAACACTGGCGAATCAAACGAAATCAAAGCGATACAATGAATGATCACAATCAAACTTTCTAAATGTGCGCGCCGTCTCGTGTCGCCAGCTTAAACGATCATTAATACACGTCCCACGATTATTTATTACAACATGCGCCCTCGCATCGGAATAGAATCCTGAGAACATGGTTAATTACATTATACGATGGGTATTCACTTCTTATAAATAAAAAAAAACAAATGATATTCTATTGAAATGAAACAAATGTTACGGATTCTATCGCGGTTTATTCACTGACTTATATTTTATAGACACGAACTGTCGAAGGAAAAAGATGTTCCGATAACCTTGTCCGCCCACTAATGCCATCTATCATTTTACTAAGAACTATTTGGAAGTAAAACTCCCGTCACTGTCTCTCGAACGGGACTTTTTGCGCGCTAAAACGTGACAAATTATATAATGAATTTGTTTTGAAATATAGACTTCCAGTATTCAAAATTGAAATTAATTAATATTTATTGATATTACGTTCTAATCATTATGAAATTATGTTATTTACCTTATATACTATTAAGAGTTTCACTGTAAATCAATTTAAGGCAGATTTATTCGGGAATGTCGCTACAAATAACTAAAATTAACTGGTGTGTATTCGTTGGTGGCATGAAGCATACTAACTTCGGTGTGGAGTATACACCTCAACTCGGTGGAACATAACGTTTGTTCTGGTCGCCGCATTTAGTACGTAGTACATATACATCGCTGGGTTTATTAAACTTTTTTATCGTAGCTCGTAATACAATAAATAAAAATTAAAAAACCGAAATGGAGTGTAGAAACATTGCACTATACTTGCGTGACGACATACAACTCAGTCCGCCCCGTGACCATGAAGGCTGTAAAGCTTTCGAAACGTCGGGATGAAAAAAGTTCAATAAAGCGCGATAGAATCCGTAAAATTTGTTTCATTTCAATGTATAATATTCGCGTAAACATAAGAAACGAAAATGATATTCTATATCAGCCTCCATGGTTCAGCGGGGGAGTAGTTGCGACACGGGGTGGGTTCGATTCCCGCCCCGAGACAAATGTTGTGTGACAGACATTTGTTTCGGGTCTGAGTGTTGTGTAGTCCCTCGTAGTTGATACCCACTATACAGATTTTACCTAGTGTGGGGGTTTTTTTAGTGCTTCGATAGGCAGACGGGAGACGGGCCACCTGATGGTAAGTAGTCACCGCCGCCCATAGACTTCTGCAATGCCAAAGCACAGCAGAGCCGCTGCCTACCGTTACCGGGATCAGGACTGTGTGTTTATTTATTTATATTTCGTAGAGTAATATTTCAATAAGTCTGGAATAATTCTTACAAAAGTAATTATATTTTAAAGTAAGTACATATCGTTGGCCTAATTATCAAAATTCGTAACTTCTTTTCAGATAATTTTACAAGAGAGAGAATAAACTGGTTGTTTAATTTTAGATATTCAACTAGAAAATGGATTCCCGTATTTTTATTATACAGAAATAGTCAAATATTATGTTATTTTGCGGGAAATAAGAACAACTTCATTCGAATAGTTGAAGAAATGTGCACTGATTGCATTAAAAACTTATATCGAATTTTTTGGAGTTACGAATTCACTAAAAATAAATAGTATTTACTTTTATTACACAATTTGAAATATATGAAATGTATTAAATCCTAATCTTAGATCTAAGTACTTGACCTAAAAATAAAGCTAAACATTTAATTACACCATTCCTGCCACCGCGCGTATCTCGGTTCGAATCCGTGCGGAGACGAAGCGTGACGGCGCGTTCGGAAATAGCACACGCACGAACAACAAAAACATTTTAATATGAAACATGTTTCAGCGAGATATGTCTCCGACGCGCAATTATGTTTCATGTATATGAGACAAAGACACGAAGTTTTGAAGACATTATTACAATATAACTTGAAGACATTATACATTTGACACGATTAAAATAGTCTGATTAAAAATCTATATAAAATTACGTGAAGAGGAAACTGTTGAAATCAATGATGAAAAAACTGTATAGGTTTCTTTCGTTACTGGTTGACAAAATATTATTTCTTTAAGTATTTCAGAACGTTTTTATTGTTTTTTTAAGGAATAACTGTCACTGTTTTCCCGCCAATTACTGTTCCCGCGTTTTTTGCCGTTGTATATTATGTAAATATTGTAGTCCGTTCTCGTAAATTTAACTCAATTATAAAATCTTTTATCATGAGTTTGATTAAGTCCAAGAGAATTTTATCCCTTTTTATATTGCGCATATGGAGGACTGTGAGATTTGACATAGGCAGTTAAACTTTATATGGTTCCACCATCTAAGCTAAAATTTATAAAAAAATTATCACTCCGCATTTTTTTTTTAGTTTATCAGGTATATTTAATACAACCTAACATTATCATTTATTTGAGTATTGAAGTGAAAACTTTAGGCACGTTGGGCATTTGTTGAATGGGGAAACACTGAACTCGCGTGATCATCGCGCTCAAATTATTTTACTTTTGACATAAGCACGGCTATAAAAGTCTATAAATTATTGACGAGCAATCATCGTGCAATCATACCTTAGAAAAAACCTAATAACTTTCGTCATTGAATCATACACAAAAAAGTAACTATGTACTTCATGGACGCTCTTTAAAAAAAACAGCAAATTGAAACTTTTAAGTTTTTACTTCTGTTAGTAGTCGCCATGGCTGCCTATGTTTTTTTTAATTTTGATATTGATCCATGGTATCCGACCTAAAGCTGATTTTTGATTATCGTTACGTTCAACTGTTAGAAAACGGTAGGCAGCGGCTTTGTTACGGTAGGTAGCGGCTTTGCTGTGCCCTGGCATTGCAGAAGTCTATGGGCGGCGGTGACTACTAACCATCAAGTGGCCCGTCTGCTCGTCTGCCTATCGAGACACTAAAAAAAAATATAATTCGTATAATTATTTTAATGAATAATCGGTATATTTGTTTATCTAACACGATTTTACTAAAAACTAATAGATTTATTTCAGTTGTATTCTGTTTTTAATCAATCAGAGCATCGTAGCAGTACAGTAATGTGACAGAAAAATGTTTCTGAAAAATTCTCAATTTTTACTGACACTAACGGACGATTATCTCATTGAGTTTTCTTATTTTTAAATATTTACCAAGGTAAGAGTTAATGGTCCATTACCGACTTGCTGGCGGTGAGCAACTGAAAAATAACACTGTATGCATCATAAAACAATGTTATACTGAAGCGGACAGCCATTGTCAAATATTTGTTTTGGATCTGGGAGTTGTGAGTTTCGTGGTGGATAGCTAAGACAAGATAATTGTATTTTACTAGCTTTTCCCCGCGACCCAACCCGTTTGGTAGTTATTTAAATAAAAAAAATGTATAAAACCCATGGAGACATCTTAAGCTATTACATATTTCTATATATTGTTATCTCATAGGAACCGTGTATTTTCTGGGATAAAAATAGCCTATGTCAGTCTCAAGCCCCTAAACTACCACTATGCAAATCACGTCGACTATAATCAATCGCTGTGCCAAATTTCAACCAGATTCGTCCAGCCGTTCTGGCGTGATTGAGTAACAAACATCCATCCATCAAAACATTCGCATTTATTAATTAGTGGGAAGTAGGGTAGGATAGGATAGTAAGATTAAAGAGTCTGCAACGATAGCCTAGTTGGAAATGGTACGTATTGTCAAGACGAAAGTATATTAGGTATAAACCATTGACTTATATTCTATAGACACGTACTGTCGAAGGAAAAAGGTGTTCCGAAAACCTTGTCCGCCCACTAATGCCATCTATCATTTTACTAAGAACTATTTGGAAGTTATAACTCCCGTCACTGTCTCTCGAACGGGACTTTCCGCGCGCCAAAACAGGACAAACTATGTATATAATGAATTTGTTGTGAAACTGCCATCTATTAATTTTACTAAGAACTATTTGATAACTCCGTCGCCTTTTTTTGAACGGGACTTTCCATGCATGCATGAAAGATGCAATGAGGTGTGCACGCTTAGGTCGCATGAAGCAAACTAACCTCGGTGTGGAGTATACACCTCAACTCGGTGGAACATAATGTTTGTTCTGGTCGTATAAACCGTTTACTTTTCGAAGTTGCGTGTGCATTAATTGTCAACTATCATTAGCTTAGACAGTGATGGAAAACATAGTGAGAAAACCTACATACCTATAAGGATTCTAAATAAGAATTTCGAAGGCGTGTGAACTCTAATCCGCATTAAGCCAGCGTGGTAGACTAAGGCCTGATTTCATTAGTATAGGAGGCCCGTGAGCAGTGGGACAATGTATAATACAGGGCTAGTATGCTATATTAAGACATTAGGCTATATTTAAGACACTAGGGTGCTATTAAAAAAATCTCCCAAATCACTTACGTATAATTCTGCCTAAAAACTGTGACGTGATTCGAAAAAAAAAATTAATTTTATTTGAATTTATCGAGATATTTAGAATTTTATAATGCGCTACGCCAGCACTTCGACCAGAGAAGTACCAGAGAGAGACATAAAGCCGGCATCTTGCTGAACAGCCTGAAATGCCCTGTGGCGTTTCGTACAGTGAATAATATTTTAAAATTTTAAAAATTCCGTATTTTAACGGTCGATAAAACTGCCAAACTCTTCTAGAATTGGATAAAGAAATTCACACTCATAAATTAACTCTAACTACTTGGAATAAAAATGTTTTATGACTAGATAGAGAGAGTATACTTGTTTCGGGTCTGGGTGTTGTGGGACCGTAGTCCCTCGTAATTGATACCAACGGTAACGGTAATTTATTTTTATTGCAGAAGTCCATGGGCGGCGGTGACTACGTACCATCAGGTGGCCCGTCTGCTCGTCTGCCCATTCAGGCATTAAAAAAACCCACGATACAGGTTTTACCTAGTGTGGGGTCATAACTGTGTGTGTGACTGTTGAGTGTATTTCTTATTATGATCTCATTTACTCTACCGCCAGTTATTTTGCTAGAGAACGGACAAGAGTCTGTAGCAACTCTATATCTAGATGTCGGGAATAAAAAGTCGAATAAACCGCGATAAATACCTTAAAAGTAGTTTGATTTACTGTTTATATTGTTACATATATTGTATCTGTGGCCGCTGTTTCCCGCACTTTCAATAATATGACATGTCATTCATTAAATCCGTTGCGTAATCAACTAGTTTTATTTTTCTATGTAATAAACTAGCTATTGTTTAATTTGTCCTTCATATCCTCACATCATACAAAATCATTTTATCCTGGCACGGGAAAGTGACCACATTGCATCTGCTGATATAAGCGCAATGCCGTACAGTTAGAGTATCAAGTAGCGAGAGACAATCTATCCCCCGCTACTCAACACAATCATGCCGGCTTTTTTCTTCACACTACGCCATGGGCAAGAAGGTGAAGAAGCGGTCGAGGGTCTAGTGTCAGAGTACTCAGAAGGCCGCAAAACGACCAAACTTCGTACACTAACTCTAGACCCCCGACAAAAACCGGATGTACACTGGGTGATCCCGGAACGCGACACACTTGCGTGTGTCACTATGGTGGTCGCTATCCGGGTGGATATGAATATCCTACCACCAGCCATGGGGCAAGGAGGTGAAAATACAATACGTTTTCTGGTGATCGGGTAAATAAATATGTCCTTACCGCTGCAGCAGCTCTTAGTGCGGCTTGCAGCCTCTCTATATGTTGTATTGCGGCTCTCAGGATCTCCAGCTTGGGCAGTCGCCCGCTACCAGCTCGAGCTCTTATTCTTAACTCTTCGAATGCCGCGTTTACCTAGAAACAAGGTAATAATATAGCTTCTTGCGCACTTTGATTTTTTTTCTGGCACGGCAAAGTACCACACTGCCCAGATGGTAAGCACAGTGCTGCCCAATTAGAGTATCAGGTACCAAGAGACAATCTATCCCCCGCTACTCAACACAATCCTGCCAGCCTGCTTCTTCACACTAAGTCATGGGCAAGAAGAGGTCGAGTGTCTACTGTCAAAGTACTCAGGCAAACATCGTACCCCAACTCTAGACTCCCGACAAAAACCGGATGTACTTAAAGCGACTATAGTGTAGTGGGGAGCGAAATAGACTGCAGAGAGAGATGTTGAGGATTCGAAGGGAGCTACGTAATACAGTTTCGATTAGGGATTCTTTTGTTTATAAATATTATCCTTTATTCTTTCGTACTGTGTCTATCACGTTTAGAGAATTAATTAAAGTTAATATAGATGGGAATGATGGAAAACAAGATTATACTGTGGTAAAATCACAAACAATTTTCGTTTTTTTAACCGACTTCAAAAAAGGAGGAGGTTAACAATTCGTCGGAATCTTTTTTTTTATGTATGTTACCCGATTACTCGAAGACGCCTGGACCGATTCGAGAAATTCTTTCTTTGTTTAAAAGTGTACACTTCCCAGGTGGTCCCATTGGCACCAAGTCAGGATCTGATGATGGGATCTCCGAAAAATCAAGGGCAACCCTCAAATTTTATAGTGACGCATAATTTTCTTTCTTATTGAAGTCGGTGTACTTTTTATGAATAAAAAACTTTTATTCGCAATTATTGTCAGTATAATGAAATTGTATGATCTATTTTTATTCTTTACATATAGTAAAAGAATAAAATAAAATAAAATGTCCATGTACAAGAAAGAGTATATAATAAATATTAAATAACACCAATAGAAATGAAAAAAAAAACATATTTTCATAACTCCCACTTTAATTCTCCAATGTGTAATAAATCATTAAAATTGCTCAATACATAACAGTTTGCCGCCATTTTTTTATAATATACAATTAGTCAACGTATTTCTGGTGTAAAGGAATTCTTATCAAAGGTTTTTTAATGTTGTTTGTTAGAAAAACGCACGTTTATTTTTTATCTGTGCATAAATCGAGTCAGTTGGTACGAACGATGCGAGACTAATAAGCATGGACTAATTTTGTACAAGAATTTAAAGCTCGTGTCACATAAAATGGCCCCTGGGTGAATCAGACGACATTCGACATAATAAGAGAATTTATATTCTCCGCTACTAAAGATAATTTCGATATAGATCCTTTGGCTGTATGTTTAATATGTATGCTGTATGCTCAATGCATTTAGGTAGGTACTTAAAATTAAACAAAGGCACAAATGTCCTGTTTTGAGTATTGTCCTGAGAATAAATGACTATTAAGCCTAAATAAATTTAACTTTGATTACTTATTAAAGTTCATAAAAACATGGAAATGACAAACACACTAATATTAATGGAATTTTCTTCAATTTTAAAACATTTTTTAAAAATAGCCTGTCCTAACTTCTAATTTCATTGCATTAGATGTTTAGCCAATTATATATATTCCTTTTTAGTTGAATTATGGACACATTACAGGAAAAAATATTTTACATTAAAATGTTGTTATTTTGCGCCCATTTTATTTCCCGGTTGGTTGTGGACACCGCTTTAAAGCCATAAAAACTCGCGCGACACATTCAAACATAACATTTGACAGATTTATGCCTCACAATCATAATATAACGGGCACTACAAAACGACACGAGTTAAAAATAAAAACCAGCACTTAGCTCGACTACTTTATGTGAAATTAAATTATCAGTTGTAAATTTTAATTTTATTGTCGATTCATGATGTTTTTTTAAACATTTCTCTACGCCTATGTGTTTTTTGTTGCGCTAATAAAAATGGCGGCCCATATCTTTCTGTCTCTTTCTACATTTAATCTAATGTAGAGCAGTATAAATATGTTTTTAATTCCTTTATGTTTGAAAGTTATTTCCTCATTGGTCTAGTGATTTAGAATTGAAGATGATCCTGGGTCCTTTAGGCGTAGTGTGAAGAAGCTACACAGCAGGCCGGCATGATTGTGTTGAGTAGTGGGGGATAGATTGTCTCTCGCTACTTGATACTCTATTTGGACGGAACTGTGCCTACCATCAGACGCAGTGTGGTCAATTAAAGCAGAATGAGAATAAGGAATAAAACAAAAAATAGTCCTGAGTTCGATCCTCAAGTCGGGAAAGCAAAAATGTTCATTTTTAGAAAACATGACTTTCCTGTGATGGATATGTGCTTTATATGGCAACAGAGGCCGCGGGTTCGATTCCCGCACCGAGACAAATGTTTGTGTGACAGACACATTTGTTTCGGGTTTGGGAATGTAGTCCCTCGTAGTTCTAGATACCCACGATACATTTTTTACCTAGTGTGAGGTCAGATACCTATATGTGTGACTGTTGAGTGTATTTATATATTGCTCGACCGGGGATTCCTACCTGTCTTCTATCCACAGACAGTTTATTTTATGAAAACCAATTATATTTCGGTTAAAGCAAAATTGGTGATGATCCATAAAAAACCACTAAAATACGTATCGAAAAATCCTTTTTACTCGATTTAACCGACTGTTGACGGTGATTGAAATAGCCAATTTATTGTGGCGTATACTATAGTAAGTGGATGTCAGGGCCGCGTGTGGAAGTCATATCTCTCGCTTAATTTACTGTTAGGGGAGTCTCATACAGGGTGTCTTAAATATTTGCATGCCCTGATAGACCACGTCATTATCTTGTTTAACGACAAAATTACAAAAGACCTACTGAGTATATAATGATGAGATGTAGTAATCAGAGCTGCAGTACTGCTCAGGTTGTACTGCAGCATATCGCTGAATGAGGGGACCTGTTACGGAGCAAACAGTTTTGTTTTTTGTTTTAAGATTTATTTTGTATTTTCCTTGTATTTGCTCTGGTAATAAAATCTTTTTCTTTCTTCTTTCTTTCTTTCTGAGTTTCTTGGTGCTTCTTCTCAGACCAGTGGGCATTTCCGAAGCACTGTTCTAACAGTGCTTCTAGACTATAATAAAACTGAAGAGGCACTCTCTCTGCACATTAAATAGTTTTGCAAAATGTGTTTTTTTTTATTCTGGCACGGCAAAGTGACCACACTGCACCTGATGGTAAGCGAAGTGCAGTCCAATTAGAGTATCAAGTAGCGAGAGACAACTATAACCTCGCTACTTGAGACAACCATGCCGGCCTGCCTAATGCGAGTTAGCAGACTTCACATACCTCTGAAATTCTTATGTTGAATTCTCAGGTATGCAGGTTTCCTCATGATATTTGCCTTCACAATGAGTGCAAGTTAACAATAAATACACACATAAGCTCGGCGAAATGAGAGTGTACTAGTTACACCTCTGCCTACCCTTTCAGGGATTACAGGCGTGAGTGCGTATGTGTGTTTACGGATCAAAAACACCACAAATTCAATTGCCTGATCAAAGAAGATCTAATTCCATCCGATCGCCGTCACCACACCAACAAGGTTTGACGTGAGTAATTAAAAACCTTTTAAAACGTTATAAATTTAACGGTGAGCTATTTTTCCACCCACGCGAGGTGATTCGTCGTGACATCTCTAGGGAGGGCCCTTTATAGCAATCTCAGAAAGTGCCTTGTCAAGTCATTGTCAGATAGAAATAGTTTTACCGTAACTTACTTTCAATTTAGAGGTTAAGTACGTGGATATAAATAGTTATTTACTTCTCCGTCTGTCGTCCATTTACTAAAGCCGTAAGTGACATTTTGAATTTGGATATTCAAATCCGCCCGGATAGCGACCACCGTACACAGGGTGTAAAACCCGCCATAGTGGCACACGCAAGTGTGTCGCGTTCCGGGATCAGCTAGTGTACATCCGGTTTTTGTCGGGGGTCTAGAGTTGAGGTACAATGTGTTGCAGCCTTCTGAGTACTCTGACACTAGACCCTCGACCGCTTCTTCACCTTCTTGCCCATGGCGTAGTGTGAAGAAGCAGGCCGGCATGATTGTGTTGAGTAGCGGGGAATTGAACGTCTCTTGCTACTCGATACTCTAATTGGACGGGGCTGCGCTTGCCATCGGGTGCAGTGAGGTCACTTTGCCGTGCCAGGATAAAAAAAATCTATATCAGTCTGGGTCATATTTTTCTATTTATATTAAGATCAGTCCGCGTCATGACCTTGAAGCTGTCAATTTTTGACTAACTTACTATGAACTGCGGTTTTTGAATCTTTACATTGTTATCGTCACCAGATTTGGGAATTTAAGACTTTTATAGAGAACAAGCATTTGCTAGCGTAAAATTTATAGACCGGAGTGTAGAGGGGATTTAAAAAAGTAACCTATGTCCCTTCTGGGGTTAGAAGTATTCTCATACTAAATCCTATCAAAATAGGTTTATTAGTTTACCCGCGAAAACGTTACAGGCAGAATACTTTCGACCCCTAATTCCCATTCCATTCCCCAACTCCCAATTAGGTAATTAAAAGCCCACTTAGGCGTAAAATTTTTAAAAACGCCGATATACTTGTACATTTATTTCTAACCAAAAGCACATATACAAAGGACATTGCTCATCGCCCATACAAAGTTCGCCTAAGAACCAACAGCCTTAGAAAAAATACTTTCGGGTTCTAAAGAACACCTATAAATCCATAAAAGTTGATTTAAACAACGGACACTTCTAAGAGTTTATTTATTAACAAACATGTTTTCTATTTTAGGTTATATTCTTAATGTCAACATGCCTTCAATACAGTGGCACAAGTTTAGAGTTCGTCAACTACTGCTGAATGGAGTAGCAGAATCACTTCAGTTATATATGAATTATAATTTGTATATAATATGTATTTACTATATTTATATTTTATACGTATCTTATTTATTTATACTGTATTTATAATATAATAGTAATGTGTAGTCAGTATGTATGCCTATATGTTTATGTATAATATGTACATCTATATTTATATTATAGTTTTTTTGTATCCCCTTCTCCTATATCTTTATGCACCTACCTTGTTCATCTCTGCACCACCTTAAGGTTGACTGGTAGAGAATGCCTTCTGGCATTAAGTCCGCCTATATACAAAGTATGTATATGAAGTGTATAAAAAAATTAAATAAATATAATCTAATTACGGCGTTAATGTATATTTTAGCCTTTTCGTGCTTATTTGGGTTAATTATAAGTGGGAGGTACGTATAGGAAGCCAGGTGACGATAGCGTGTAGAGTTTGCAATTTTGAGGCTGTAAAAAATATAGTTGGTCAATTTGACAGTTCTGAGGCCATTTCAATTAAACCAAGCAAGCTGGCATTTGAAGACATTTCCATTAAACAGAATATCGCCCTTATCTCAACAAATGCCTGACTGCCTCGGTGGGACTGCCTCGGTGGCGCAGGTGTAATTGCGCAAGTGTTACGACTGCTGTGCTGAGGTCTCGGGTTAGATCCCTGGGTCGGGTAAAGTGATATTGGGTTTTTCTATCTAGAATTCTGGAATCTGTGCCCTATCACATTATGGGACCGGAATTCGGCGAAATCTGGGTGTACTAGATACACCTCTGCCTACCCTTTCGGAGATAACAGGCGTGGGTGTAGGCATATGTATGAATCTCAACAAATTTCCAGAAGTGACCAAATGCCATGGAAAAATTGGAAACCAAAACCTGTATGTAAATCAATAGAAATACAGGTAACAATGGTCGAACTGGCTTACGCCCAATATTACGTATTCAACATCAGAAAACATTCGTAGAAAGTTACAGAATTTTCCTAAAAAATGACAGTTTTGAAGACATGAAAATATCAATGCTTACATCAACCTGCCTAAATAGGTATCTCCAGAAATGGCGCAAAATTCTAATTTTTTTCTAATGACTTCAGTTGCCGTAGAGAGGTCCTTTTCGGTTTTAATACTGGATGACTAACGTCACAAAGCTCTCGAAATTTTGGAAAAATACTTAATTGTATATTTTCACTAAAGATATGCTTAACTTTAAGAATATTCTTTATCATCGCGGTGTTTGTACCGTCATTAATTAAAATAAGTTTATCAAAAATATATTTTTATATTTTCTGATTGTTTAATGTGCATATTTTTGGTGTATGAAGAGTTTTTAGTGCCCATTTCAGCCTTTTATAGTGCATATTTTGGCACCATATTGGTGCATATAATCCGATGTCTAGTTATAACCATTGAGAAAACCCTATCACAGCAGACAGTGTTATGCACTTCCATGTTTTATTATTGTGTCACGGCAACATTGCACCTGACAAATAGTATAGTCCAAACTATATCAATCGTGAATACTGCGCACACTCCCTAGAATCAAGCCAGCCTGAAATATTTTTGGTGTCGCGGGGAAAGCGTTTTATTACTACCGTTCGCTCCGGGGGGAAGCGGAATAAGAATAAAACGGTTATGCTGGACTAGACGATCTTACGACCCAGCATCCCCCTCGCCCGGATGATGGCTATCCGGGCAGCCGCTGGGCCGAGTCCCTACCCCCTATGTACACCCCACCCGACACTACCAGCTAAAACCCCGCGGTGGCCTTCTTGGGCGCTTACGGAGCGATCCCGGGGTATTCTAAGGAGTGCTAGAATTACTGCCGGAACCGCCCTTACGCGGTGCTGCGTAGCAACTAGCAGCCCATCTCCATGGGAGGGCTTAGGAGCCCCCGCGCACCGAACAACGACAGCGAACGAGGCCTTACCACCCGCGCTGCCGTCCATCTCGGGGTCGCACGATGCTCCGAAATTGGGAGTGCATCGATTCGGGCTGACAGCCCCCCGCTTCGCGCCCGCGACCCCCAATTAGTCTCAGCCTGAAATATCCTGACTTTATCCATAAAACAAATACACAAAGTACTATTTTAATAAGACATCTCACACAAATATATTTAACTCTTTAATCTTTTCTAAATTGAGACATGTAAATAAGCTGGGAAAGTGCGTGGTGTCACGTACGAGGGATTTTCTGGATTAGGCGCCACATCACGCAGTTTACGAGGTTTTATATTTATTGACACGGGATTTCATTGCCCGTGCCCTTTGTTACGACTATTCTAAGATGTAATAAAAATTAAATTATTATTTATCAAACCTTCAACTAAGGATACACGATGTATAAAAAGCAGTGATATAATTTTCGATATTTCGGTGGCGCAGTAGTAACTGCGTGCTGAGGTCTCTTCGATCCCCGGGTAAAAGTGTTATTGGGTTTATCAAGAAATACTCAGATCAGTCTGAGAATATGGACCAATTGACAGTAACTAGCATAGAAATAAAGTGCTTAATTAGATACATAATATTTGCCAAACTTGTTTCTTATAACTAGAAGTGTTTTTCATATTTACGTGAATATTACACACTGAAATAAAACAGATTTAGCCCTTTTTATATGACCCTAGTTTTTAGTCCCAACGACATACAATTCAGTCCGCCCCGTGCGCATGACTAAAGCTTTCAAAACGTCGCGAAAGGAAAAAGGAATTCCTATTCCTTGTTTTTGAACTTTTGTTTTGTTAACTATTAGTTTTTAATATTCTGTCACGGCAACGTGACCACACTGCATCTGATGGTAAGCGCAGTGCCGTCCAATTAGAGTATCAAGTATCTAGAGTCAATTTACCCCTCGCTACACAATACAATCATGCCGGTCTGCTGTGTAGCTAGTAGGTGTTCATGACTTTCTGCTGCATTGTCCACGTCTTTATATTAGACAATACCTTCGCATAATGTGGACCGATTTTAATAACTTTTTGTATTCTCTCTATATTCCATCTCTTCCTCACCCTTCCGCTTCTTTCTCTCACACTCTGTCACATCCTTAATGTATCTGCCACTCGCAAGAAGAATTTTATAAATATATGAAGCATTCCCAATAAATTACCATGCTAATTTATAATGCGCTTAAAGTGACTAACAAAAGATATAGGTACTTTGATACCTTTATCACAAATCGCATTCAACTTGGAATTTTATTGAAATAAAAATAATTTTACGGATTCCATCGCGGTTTCTTTAATTTTTTAGTCCCGACGTTTCGAAAGCTTAACAGCCTTGATGGTCACGGGGCGGAATATTCGTAAATATAAGAAACCATTATGGCATTTTATATTAAACTATTAAAAGATCCAGCTTAGATTATTGCGTCAGTTAATTGTTATAAAGCAAGTAGAAAACAGTTTTTTTTTTCAACATTTTCTGTCTAGACTGCAGCAATGTCAAACATTTAGCCCATGGAGTATTTTCCTGCGGCCCGAATCAATTTAGTTAAAAACTGTTTTTGAAACTGCCACGTATTTTTTCGTAATTGTCCTATAATAATACCTTTTTTCGTTAAGATTTTCAGTACTTTATCTTCTTTAAGATTAGGTTTTCCGGCCCACCTAGTCTACGGTCTTCATGCTTTTGGCCCTTCAGTGACTGAGATGGCTAGTCTAGATGTTTTCAACGTTGTTTTAGCGGTTATAAGTTGTGTCTTGTGCCTAGAAGAATATGTAAGGCCGTCAGTGCTGGACATTTCTTAATTTATACCCGAAGTTGACCGTAGTATACAATGGCATTACCTTATCCATTAGCAGACAAGGCTGTATGCTCTTCAACTTTGTATCTTTGCCGCACCACCAAGCTGTGGAATAGCTTGCCAGCTACCGTGTTCCCTAACTATAAACCTGGGTCCTTTAGGCGTAGTTTGAAGAAGCTACTTGGATGCTGGCATGATTGTGTTAAGTAGCGAGGTATAGTTCTGTCTCGCTTCTTGATTCTCTAACTTAGGGTTACCAACCCCAGAATTCAAATACTATGATTTGAAGTTAGAAAAACCAGGACAATTCAGATTAAAAACAGGACGCATCTTTATTTTAAAATAGTGTAAACACATTCGAGCCGAGACGCCACCCCTAAAGTAAGGATTGCAAAAGTGGTGTGCGAATTTTAAAATACAGAACCTTATCAGGGCACTTTAAAAACCCAGGACGCTGCTTAAAAACTATCCAGGACACGCTAAAAACCAGGACATGTCCTGGGAAAATAGGACGGTTGGCAACTCTACTCTAACTAGACGGCACTACCATGGTGAAAAAACTTTTTGGCAATAATACTTACTTTTCTCAACCGGCGTCGCTCCCGCAGTGTCGCAGCTTTCCTCCTGTCGACAGCGGCTGTTTTCCTTTTGCAGGCTTTACATGCCCAGGCAAGGCAGCGCCTGCTAGGCCCCAAAACATGCTGCACATGCTCTTCCCGCTCTTTCACAAAACACTCATCACGTAGTTCCGGTGCTGAAAACGAGATGGCGCTATTGCTCATTCTACGACTATATTCCGCGCCTTCACGACATAAACTGAACAGGGTGCGTTTCACGAAATATTCGGCTATTAATAAATGCTGTAAGATGCCAATTTATTAGAGTTTGTATTAAAATTGATGTCGGCCATATATTCCAGTTGTATTTGTAACGTTGAAAGCTGTGAGACATTTTTATACAGTCTCTTTAGCGATTTGTATATTGATTTTTAATGTGGCGTTTCATTTTGGATTTTACGTGTGTATATGATTTTGGATGGATTTAACTTTTTAGAATTTTCTTTTATTTTTAAAGTAAAGACAGAGTCCGTGATTTGCGTCGAGCAAGAGTGACGCAGCGTGACTAGCACCGTGTCTTCGGATTTGTTGATTGATTATCATAAAACATAATTTTTGTAGTTTAGTTTAGAAAAAAAGTCTTAATGAAAAGTGCCGTGTGACATAACTGTCTTTTTTTATTTCCGTGGTTGTAATATATTCGAATGAATATTTTAAATCGGATTTTGAAACAAACTCTACTTCTAATTTACATCACGTGTGGATCCAAACGATCCATGTTTATAAACCTCCCCGTTAATTAAAATTAAAGTACTTTATTTATATAAAACATTTTATATAACACAATACTACTATTACTAGTTCTAAACTCGTGCATCTGGTGATAAATGATCATCATTGCATGTAAGCATTCGAAATTGTAGTAGAATCATGGATAGGTGTTGAGTAGCAAAGGATATGGAGATAAGGGGTTTGTCTCTCGCTACTTGATACTTTACTTGGACGGTACTGCGGTTACCACCAAGTGGAATTTTCAGTGCCAGGGACAAAAATGTTACTTCTACAGAAAGTGAGGGCACCTCCCCTGAAGGAAGACCTTAATCCGCGCCTGTCATACATTAGAAGCGCTGTTCGTACAAAGCTATCAACGGAAATACCAGAATGTTTCACAAATTTACCGTTTATAAATAAGGAATGTCACGCATGTTTACTAAAGGGGTAGACAGAGATCTACTTTTAGATTATTTATATGTGCTTCATTTTATTTAGTTTAAAAATGTTATTTATAGTACAGAAGTCAAACGGGTAAATGGGTCACTTAATGTTAAGCGAACTATCTATTTTCGGGGTATGTGTACATGATAAAATACAAAAAATCGATATAAATACACCCAACAGTCACACAGTATGACCCCACACTAAGTAGGACCTGTGTGGGTATCAAAAACAACGAGGGACTACGGTCCCACAACACACAGACCCGAAACAAATATCTGACTGTCACACAAACATTTATCTCGGTGTGGGAATCGAACCCACCTTCTCGTTTCACAGCCGGCAACCCGCTCGCTGTGCTTTGGAGGCTTACAACATTAGACAATAAATAAAATGATACAGGTTAGCCGTTGTTCACATCACGTCAAAACCACACAATTGATTAGATGAAATTAGGCACTTGAATAGACTATACCCTGGATTGAAACAGGTTACTTTTTAAATCAGTTAAGGGTTAGATTTTCACGCCGATGAAAATAATTCAAAAAATATTATTATATTATCCTGCTGGTGGTAGGATATTCACAACCGCCCGGATACCGACCACCGTACACAGGATGTAAAACCCGCCATAGTGGCACACGCAAGTGTGTCGCGTTCCGGGATCAGTCAGTGTACATCCGTTGTTGTTGCGGCCTTCTGAGTACTCTGGTACTAGACCCGACACCGCTTCTTCACCTCTGCCCCATGGCGTAGAATGAAGAAGCTGCAAGGCATGATTGTGTTTAGTAGCGGGGGATATATAGTCTCTCGCTACTCGATACTCTAATTGGACTGCGCTTTTATCAGGTGCAGCGTGGTCATCTTTGCCAAGATAAAAAAAATGCATCAAAGAAAATGTCGGGTATAGTTATTTATTATGCAAGACGCAGTCCACTACGGTACCGATAAATGTAAATTTCTACGTGTCTAATGCGTTAGAAATTTATATTTAGTTTTAAAAAGTGGTAAAGCCATGCTGTAGACATATTTGTCTACAGCATGGATGGCCGGCTCGATCGGGGTAGTACCACTGTCTCACAGAAAACCGAAAAGTGACAGTTTACTGTCGCGTTTCGTATGGTAAGTGAGATATCCGGAGGCCCAGAATCCCCCTTCTCTTCCCTAGGTCCTTCAAAGCCGACAGCGCATACATGATACTTTCGGTATTGTGGATGTTCATGGGCGGTGGAGATCAATTAACATCAGGTGACCCACTGGCTCGTTTACTGGAATATACTAAAAAAAAAAGTTTATTTAAGGATCACCAACAAAATTAACAATTTTACATCAGTACATAAAACAACTAATTGCAATTCTAATTACAGATAATCACAATATGCTTTTAGAAATAATAATAACAGTAAATAGAAGTAACATAGAAACATTAGTGACATTTACAATAGTAGTAATGTTCCTAGTACTATCAAGGCAGTTCTTATTAAATCAAAATATTTACTGATACGATGAAATACTCATACATTCACGCCTGTAATCCCCGAAGGGGTAGGCAGAGGTGTACACCCACTTTTCGCCAAATTTCGGTCCCATAATGTGATAGGGGGCGAGCCTATCGCCATACCGGACAGATTCCAGACTCCGGGCTAATACTGAGAATTTCTAGATAGAAAAACCCAATAACACTTTACCCGACCCGGGGATCGAACCCGAGATCTTAGCACAGCAGTAGTAACGCGCAATTACAACTACGCCCCCGAGGCAGTCAGGCAGTGATATGATGAAATGTTATATATTATTTAAATTCAATATCTTTTACTCTACCACCCGCGCCAGTTTGAAATGCAGTTTCGCTAGTGAACGGACTAACACTCTAGCGTTCCCTTTTTCAAGAAGTAGGTACTTTAATTGTGTGTCAAAATATAATAATGGACAAAAAGAAACAATTTAAATCTGATTACCATAAAGTATATCAGAACGATGAATGTTAATTAAGTTGCCTTATTATAGGTAATATTGTGAAAAGAAACTACAAAAACCTATTGCCGTACATGACCCTCGTGAGCGTGATGAAAATCACGAAATCTCACTTCTGCCAAACCTTTTTGTGATACAGGCGAGTTTCTCATAAACTTGACTACAATGATAAATGTTTCAGACATGATACATTAATAAATAGAAAACAACACTTTACTTATGTTTTGGCAACATTGTATTTACGAAACGTCATAAACATTTCTGATTTAGAATCGTTCCAGAGGAGATGTCGCGCTAAATACGCACACACGTGGTTTATTTGCCCATATTTTACAGTGATGCATAGAGATAAAGGCCATAGCATATTACGCCCAGGAGGGTTACCCTTGACACTCGATTCCAATTTCAAATTGGGATTGGGTTCGAAAACTGTACAATTGGCACTCTTGAACGCAACACCAGCGCACGATTTAACTGAGTACGCCGAAATTTTTATTTGCTAAATGAAATAGAGTATATACGATCGCCAGTTCGTAGACATTCTATTTCATTTAGTTTAGTCAGTTAGAGTTCCAATAACTAGATTGGAATTGAAACTGTATCGAGTTCGAGATTGGAATTGATTTCAAGAGTAGGCCTACAGGGCTGCCTGAAGCAACAACTTATTTTATACCGCCATCTCGCTGACATTATACAAAATCATCGTTACCAACCAACTCCAAAAAAAAGGTAATTATCTTTGTCTGTCGTTTCCGAAAAGCCTTCTTATTCTCTTATGTTTCTAAATAAAAAGACCATAGCCATGTGGAAAGTACTTTACTTTAATTTTAATTTTTGTGTTTCCAATTATATTAGGCAGTCTAATCACACTGGATACACAAGCTAACTTACACACATGTAACACATATTAAAACTATTTATTACTATATTATGAAAATATCTTGATATTGGTATATTTGTCTTTTGCCGGGAGACCCTTTTCGTGTATAGTCTATAAGTTTTTCTTTCTGTATTAGATAGTATGTATCCGTTATTTGTATTATTTTATTTTAAATTTTTTCTCTGCATCTGTATGTACATTCTACTTATATCCAAAGACAATGGCCAAATAAATATATTCTTTCTTTCTTACATGTTGTATTCAATTATACAATCTGGCAGCCCTGATTACGACGGCTGAGACGCTGCTGGAAATCGATGAATTAATTTCATGCTTAACTATATTTGGTATCTCTCGATAGAGGCCGTTTTTCACATTATATTTGAAAATGGAATTGTGTTAAGTCAGTTCTATTTTTGTGTTGTGGCGGACTAAAGCTGTCAGAGTTCTGGGGTCTCAGGTATGCATCAACATCTAATCATCTGCTTATACTAATATTATAAATGCGAATGTTTGGATGGATAGATGTTTGTTACTCAACCACGCTACAACGGCTGGACGGATCTGGTTGAAATTTGGCACAGAGATAGATTATAGTCTGAAATAGCACATAGGCTACTTTTTATCCCGGAAAATTTTACAGTTCCCGTGAGATAGTTTAGTTTTATTTTATTTTATTTTATTAGTTTTGTAGAAAGCTTACGGACTAATACAAACAGTTATAATAACAATACAATGAAAAAACTATTGCCAATTACAAGCTTTCGAATATGAATAGTAAGATATTATTAAGCTACGTTTCCTTAAAAAAAAATAATAATAACTGAACAAACAGAAACAAAGATAAATAAAGAACAAGAATAATAATGAAATAAATAATTCAATCAAACAAAAATCAGGCGCTACGCAAAGCAAAAAGAATCAGCTATTTTCTCCATCATTGAAGTATTCCTTATTGAGAATATTTTTAATGTTGTGTGCACTGGTACAAAATAGATCAATTTCCAAATGTGATGGTAGGCCGTTGAAAGTTATGGCGCTACGTATTAAATTTTTTTTTGCATAATCACAGTTTAGGGATCAGAAAATGACAGGACATTTTTATACTGGAAAACTGCACGCTTCCTATGGGATAACAAAATATAGAAAGGTGTAATAGCTTAAGATGCCTCCATGGATTGTATATCTTTTCTTCCAAAAATAACATCCACGCGGGTGGAGCCGCGAGCAAGATCTAGTTGATGCATAATTGCGACAAGCAGACATTCAATCTACTGTGGCTATATATATTTTTTTATATCATAGTCCGACAAACGAGCCAGTGGGTCACCTGATGTTAAATGATCTCCACCGCCCACGAACATCCACAACACCGAAAATATCACGTATGCGCTGTCGGCCTTAAAGGACAGGAATAGGGATTAGGGAGGGGAAGGGGGAATATGGGCCTCCGGATATCTCACTTACCGTACGAAACGCGACAGTAAACTGTCACTTTACGTTGGTTTTCTGTGAGACAGTGGTACTACCCCGGTCGAGCCGGCCTATTCATGCTGTAGACGAATATGTCTACAGCGTGGCTCTACCATTTGGAACTCTTTTAAAAATTATCTGGTATTGGAGCATCCAAATTTTGAGTAAACCGCGGTGGCATTCTTCGGCGCTTACGGAGCGATCCCAGGATTCCCTAAGGTAGACTAGAATTGCTGCCGGAATCGATAGCATGCCCGGGGTTCATAAAAAACGGGAGGCTATGGGTTCGATTCCCGCAACGAGACAAATGTTTGTGTGACAGATATTTGTTCCGGATCTGGCTGTTGGATCGTAGTCCCTCGTAGTTGATACCCAAGATACAGCTTGATTGACCTAGTGTGAGGTCTCACACATAGTCCTGACTATGTGTGTGACTGTTGGGTGTATAGGTATTTATTTATATAACGATTGGGTTAGTAGCCTCCGGTATTTCTTGGAACTCAACGCATTTTTTATGAATTGTGCGACGAATGGCTTTAGCAACATTATTGCATTACCTTCGTCTATTCAATTTTTGTGCTTATCTAGGTGAAGACACAGTGTCGCTCTGTGCCGCTCTATGTTGCTCTGTGTCTGTCCGGTTCGAGTCACGCACGCGCTCTGCTCTCAAAGAGTGAGACAGAGGGATGCTGTGAGGAACACGGAAAGATACGGAGTAGAATTTAATTAAAATATTTGGGAGTAAAATATGTTTAGAAAATATTTGAATTAAGAGGTTACAATTCATATTTAAAAATGATTTAGAGGTTGTTTTAGATGGCATTGGAAGATTTCTACACTATTTCAGCGGGATTTATTTGATATTGAAATTAGTTTACTTATTAATAATAATAATTATTGAGCACTCGAGAAAGACCTACCACATATACACATAATCGAGAGAAAACATTTAGATTATTCAGAGAGAATAATCAGAACATAATGAAAATAATCGATTAGAACATTTTTGAGTCTTCACATTTGGCCGTGTATTTTAATATCATTTAATTCTTTGGGTATTATAATATTATTTAAAATAAAGACTGATGAAAATATCAAAATATATCCATAGGTTAACAACTCCACGCCTTTCCCCGTGTTTCAACACAACATCCCCGATGATTGGGGTGTGATCCGCTCGCAAGGACACTGGCGCCATTAAATTAACAATAAAACATTAATAGTGCAAACAAAACCATACAGAACGCGTTGTATTCAATAAAAATATATATCAAATATTTTTGCGAGCGGTCCGTGAAAAAAACCCGCTGTTTCTCGTCATTTTGTGCCCATAACCATGTCCGAAGTGAGTAACGATTTTCTATAACACTTATTTATAAACCCACCCAAATATTCTATTTTTAAATTATGTTTTTTTAATTCATGAGTGTCAGTGCGTTATGTGTGTACCTAAATATTCTATTTTCAAAAAGTGATTAAAAATACTTTTATTTTAAAATTACTCTAATTTTTGTGCCAGTGCTAAAATTATTTATATAATAATCTGCTGCTATTACATACTGAATGGTATTAAAGTAGATTATTCTAAATTCAAAAACGAAAACATAATTTTAATATAAGTAAGTGTGTATATTTTTTTAAATATATATCTGGTTATGGCATCTTTGTATAAAGCTTATAAATAATCTACGACATTTTGCGCTAATATATATAAAATAGTTTGACCCAATTTTCATAGATGACATTTACCTAATAGACCTAGGTGATCTAGGTCATAAAGGATATCTAGCCTCTCGTTAGCTTACGAAATAGCTAGTGCTTTTAAAATGACGATATTCTATCAAAATCTAGACTAATGCGTGTAATTCCTGTTTTGTTGATTTTAATATAATATATTCTTTAATTTTCGCTAAATAATAGTGCATACCTAATTTCTGTGGTCGACCGACTGATAATACCTTGAAATTGTAATTAATCATTTAAAATGTGGTCACCAGTATTTTAGTAACTTTTTAACTACTTAGGGATGTTTCTGCAATTCGTTTTATTTCTGTTGCCATCTACGTAGCCCGGAATGAAGTTGGATAGCTATCACTGTTAATTTTAGTAACTGTACAATTTTATTAGTTTTTTTATTATATTAGAGACTGTTTCGGAGAAACTGTAAGCTTCACTAGAACATGCAGCAACCAAATGTTTCTATCACGATACGGCAGTGACCACACTGCACCTGATGGTAAGCGCAGTGCCGCGGCCGTCCAAGAAGCGAGATACGACTATACCACGCTACTCGACACAATCATATCTGCTGATAAGCTTCTTCACACTACCCAAAGGACCCAGGACAAAATTACAATAGTATAATTGATCAAGGCTTATAGGAGATGTAGAGCCCATCAATCTGGTAGCGAAGTTGTCCCACTGGTGGGCACGGGCCTCTTCTAGGGTTAGGCCTTAGTCCACCACGCTGGCCTAATGCAGATTAGCAGACTGCACGTACCTTCGAAATTCTTGTGAGAATTCTCAGGTATGCAGGTTTCCTCACGATGTTTTCCTCCACCGTTAAAGCTGCTATGTTATTAATAATGAATTAATAACATAGCAGCGATAGCCTAGCTAGTTGTGGTAAGAACTGTCAAGACAAAAGTTGTATGTTCGAGACCCAGCCCAAAATAAAAAATCCAATATTTATTGACTTGCTCTTTTCGAACATTGGCTAACAATATTTCGTAATACAATTAATATACGATTTCAGTTTAATTACATTAGAATAGAGAAGCTCAATGTATGTTAAGTTGCCTTATTGCAATATTGTGAAATAAAACTCATTACAAGACCCAATGTTTTGGCATACACCTCTGACTTTTCTAGAGCTACGTGTGTATTCTGCATGTATTGATAGAATTAAATAATCTTTATTGACATGACTCTTTTTGGCCAGTGTTTGAAATGTAATATTTTTTCTGTACAGGTTGAATTATTAGAATAAATGAATCGTAGACATCAAGACGCCATGGATTACGAGATGCGCGTCTTTAACCGAAGAGCTGCCTGAGATAGGTAAATATAGATAGATACTCTTTTTTGGCATCACTTGGGAACGGCTTGGCGGCACAGTTGTAATTGCGCATGCGTGCTGAGGTCTTGGGTTCAATCCCCGGGTCGGGTAAAGTGATATTCGGTTTTTCTATTTAGAAATACTCAGTATCAGCCCGGAGTCTGGAATTGAGCCCGGTATGGCGATAGGCTGACCTCCTATCACATTATGGGGCCGTAATAAATACGACGTATAGTGGGTGGTTCGAGGGTAGCAGAGGTGTGAGTAGGCTCTGCCTACCCCTTGGGGATTACAGGTGTGAATGTTTATAAGATTATCTATGTAAGACTTTTAATGAAAGAAAAATTGGGACTGTTGGTCAAGAGATACTGAAAGTGTTTTTAATGAAATTTCAATCTGTCGTGTTACCGATAAATGTAATCACGCGTGCGAAGCTGCGAGTGAAAGAGATTTTAAAATGATTTTTACAAATGGAAGGTCAGCATACATCTTGAAGTGCATTTTAAATTAATTATAAAATACTAGCTGTTGCTCGCGGCTCCGCCCGCGTGGAGGTCATGTTTGGGAGAAAAAGTATATTATACAAAATACGAATTTTTATGCGTTTAACTTAAAAAATGAAGGATTTTCATACAAACGTTCATCCCCTATTTTACCCCCTTAGGGATGATTTTGAAAAAAATGTGAAACACGTGTTTCTTTATTTCCTACCAAAAGCCTAAATATGAATTTCCAGATCCCTAGGTCAAGGAATTATGGATTTCCCATACAAATTTTGAACTCCTATTTGACCCCTTTCAAGGTTGTTTTTTGAGAAAAAAGATACCCTATGTCCTTCTCAAGGATATATTCTAGCTCCTTGCCAAATTTCATCACAATCTAGTCAGCCGTTTAATCGTGAAAAGGTAACAAACAAACAAAAAGAGTTACTTTCGCATTTATAGTATTAGTATGGATTCAATAATTTAAAATTAAGATTTATTAACCGAAACTAATTATACCTACATAATGTCCTAAAATAGCAAATTTAAAAAATGATTGTAAAACCGTAAAAATGATCTTTCAGTCAAATCTTTAGCTGTTACTTGCGAATGTATTAACATTTGTTGTATTTATTTATATTCACTCACGTCCGTGTCCCGTCCGAGCTGTGGCGAGCACGCTAGTTACCAGTTATTGTAGACGACCTGTAGGCCTACTCTTGAAATCAATTCCAATCTCGAACTCGATACAGTTTCTATTCCAATCTAGAAGATATTGGAACTCTAACCAACTCAACTAAATGAAATAGAATATTTCGAACTAGCGATGTAAACACTCTATTTCATTTAGTTACTAAAAATTCCGCCGTATTAAGTTAAATCGTGCGCTGGTGTTGCGTTAAAGAGTGCTAATTGTACAGTTTTGGAACCCAATTTCAATTTGAAATCGAGTGTCAAGAGTAACCTCCAGTTGTATATCCGCCAAATTGAGTTGTCGAAACCCCTGTGAACTGTACCCGTCTCTCTCTTCCGCAGCGATTCTGTGCGGCGTGCGAGCGAGAGAAAAATGAGCGAGATGCACCCGTCCGTCAGGTGACGCTGCCGCCGCCACCCGGCCAACATGTCATGGGACTCAATAGAGTCGCGCGACTTCCTCGGGTATGTCTTCTTTAATACACCCAATCACACACATAGTCCTGACCCCCCACTAGGGTAAGCCTGTATCGTGGGTATCAACTACGAGGGACTGCTGGTGGTAGGATATTCATATCCGCCCGGATAGCGACCACCGTACACAGGGTGCAAAACCCGCCATAGTGGCACACGCAAGTGTGTCGCGTTCCGGGATCAGCCAGTGTACATCCGGTTTTTGTCGGGGGTCTGGAGTTGGGGTACAATGGCCATTTTACGGCCTTCTTAGTACTCTGACACTAGACCCTCAACCCCTTCTTCACCTTCTTGCCCATGGCGTAGTGTGAAGAAGCAGGCCGGCATGAGTGTGTTGAGTAGCGGGGATAGATCGTCTCTCGCTACTCAGTACTCTATTTGGACCGCACTGCGCTTACCATCAGGTACAGTGCCGTGCCAGGATAAAAAAAAAACGGTCCCAGACCCGAAACACATATCTGTCTGTCACCCTAACATTTGTCTCTACGAGAATCGAACCCACGGCCTCTCGTTTCACAGCCGGCTACTCGCCCGCTGCGCCACGGAGGCTGAATTCTATCAGAATATTGTATAATACGATAACTGAGTTTCCGATTTCAATATTTCGGTTGGCGGGCTATTTGTTTTAAGCGACATTTTTGAAAAGATACAGAAGTTAAAGTTTTTTGGAATAAAACGAAATTTACGGATTATATCGCGGTTTATTTTACTTTTTTAACCCATCTACATCAAATCAGATCGGACTACATCAAAATAAAAATGTAATATCAACTACATTGAGGGTAGAAACACTGCACTACACTTTCGAGATGACATACAACTCAGTCTCCCCCGTGACCATGAAGGCTGCAAAGTCTTCGAAACGTCGGGTTAAAAAAGTCAAATAAACCGCGATATAATCCGTAAATTTCGTTTTATTCCAATGTATAATATTCGCGTAAATATAAGAAACCAGTATTAAAGTTTTTTGTTTTATAATGTTGACATTTATTTTATATATGCAAATATATTAATGTAAAATTTTTGTATATACCAGCAACACAGTCTTGAAAATAATATAAAAGAGGGTGTAAATTAAAATATAATTCCTTCCATATTCTGCTGTGCTAGAAAATTTAATATAAGTATGCAGTGATTTGAAACTATAGCCTGATTTCTGTTAGGTAGGAAATGTTGGAGCCATTTAGCTTAAATATAATTTATTTTATTTTATTAATCTGGCAGGCAGATTGCATGCACCTGTTAATGTCCGTATCCAGTATTACACTTCAGTTATTAAGTTCCTAATTAGATGTGGTTTTACATGTGAGGTAATCATCAAGACGATTCTTGAACTGGTTTATATTTTGGGCCGAGACTACGTGTTCCGGGAACATATTCCACGGTCGGACCACTCTGTTACTGATAAAATATTTGTGCGGGTTGTTGTTTTGACATAAGCATACATTAAATTATTTGATCTTATTTGTTTGATACGGTTTTGTAGCGGGGTGCCGGCGCACCAGCTGTCGGCGACGCGGCTTCTTAGCTCACCGGACCCGTCCCGACACCATCTCGATGATCAACAAGGTATGTTAGCTGATCATACTATTTGAACGCATGCTGGTGGTAGGATATTCATATCCGCCCGGATAGCGACCACCGTACACAGGGCGAAAACCCGCCATAGTGGCACACGCAAGTGTGTCGCGTTCCGGGATCAGCTAGTGTACATCCAGTTTTTGTCGGGAGTCTAGAGTTGGGGTAACATGTCTGGCCTTCGAAGTACCCTATTTTTTTTTTGTCGCGGGGAAAGCGTTTTATTACTGCTGCCCGCTCCGGAGGGAAGCGGATTAAGAATAAAACGGGTATGCTGGACTAGCCGGTCTTACGACCCAGCATCCCCCTCGCTCGGATGATGGTTATCCGTGCTGCCGCTGGGCCGAGTCCCTAACCCCTATGTACACCCCACCCGACACTACCAGCTAAAACCCCGCGGTGGCTTTCTTCGGCGCTTGCGGAGCGATCCCGGGGTATTCTAAGGAATGCTAGAATTGCAGCCGGAATCGCCCCTGCGCGGTGCTGCGTAGCAGCCCATCTCCATGGAGGGCTAAGGAGCCCCCGCGCACCGAACAACGACGGCGAACGAGGCCTTACCACCCGCGCTGCCGTCCATCTCGAGGTCGCACGATGCTCCGAATTTGGGAGTGCATCGATAGGGGCTGACAGCCCTCCGCTGCGCGCCCGCGACCCTTGATGGCCCCTATTAGTCGCCTCGTACGACAGGCAGGGGTTACCGTGGTGGGATTAAAACGCCCCCATTCCACAGGGCGGGAGACGCCGGTCAGTCGTCCACCCGGCGCCTCCTACGTTTTCTCTAGCAGCGGGAGGGATCATATCGTTCCCGATCCCTCAGTCATCTCGCAGAAGTGGGCCACCGCACGCCAGGACCTCCGGCTGCCTTCTAAGTACCCTGACACTAGGCCCTCGACAGCTTCTTCACCTTCTTTCCCATGGCATAGTGTGATGAAGCAGGCAGGCATGATTGTGTTGAGTAGCAGGGGATGGAACACACACGTTTGAACGCGCAAATCTCAGGAACTAACAGTAAAATTTCATTTTGTAGGTGTGAGGAAGGTTTTGGGCTATTTAAAGTCACGTTACGTTCCATAGAAGCGGTGAAAATGACTGCCATCTGCTATGCAACAGCTTCACTATTGTAGTGTAACCAAATGAACACGAATAAGATTATTGTAAAAACAGCGCCCGGCAAGCGATTACGTAGCTTACCTTATGGTTATCTCGCCCATAATACCAGAAGAATCATTGGCAAAGAATCATTGAGGAAGGGACAGGAATTTGGCCCCCTGGAAAATTAATAATGAAGATTTGGGATCAACAATCCCCCACTAGTAGATGGTAGGTGTCTGAAAACAACGGTGAAGGAAAACATCGTGAAGAAACCTGCATACCTGAGAATTCTTATCAGTAGCTCAACCATGAATTTTTCTCACGTATAATCGCTATGGACAACGTAAAATATTTATATGACGAAATAAACAGTGCCTCTAGGGGTTTTGTGAGAAACAAAAATCAAGTAAAGTGATATTGGGTTTTTCTATCTAGAAATTCCTCAGTATTAGCCCGGAGTCTGGAATTTATTATTTTAGGAGCCTGGTATGCTCTTATCCGTCTGCAGGACGAGTGTTCATTTTTTCTATTTTGCCGCCAAGAAATAGAACATCAGAGCGAACAAATGTGGAGGTTTTTTTGTCCTGGCACGGCAAAGCGACCACACTGTATATCGAGTCAGCCAATATCGAGTAGCAAGAGACAATCTATCCCTCGCTACTCAACACAATCTGGCCGGCCTGCTTCTTCACACTACGGCATGGGCAAGAAGGTGAAGAAGCGTTCAAGGGTCTAGTGTTAGAGTACTCGAAGGCCGTAAAACGGCCAAACATCGTACCCCAACTCTAGACTCCCGACAAAAACCGTATGTACACTGGCTGATCCCGGAACACGACACACTTACGTGTGCCACTATGGCGGGTAAAAGTGGAAAAAGTGCCCTTAGTTGGCGACTATGCTTTATTAAAACTGTGTTAATCCCAAGCATTCTTCACAGAAGTGTATCCGTTCTCGGAAGAGTACCCGGGGGGTCGTAATGGCGCGCTGCGGTGGGGGGCGCGGTTCGGCCCCGCACACCGGCCCCCTACAGCGGGCCTGCTCGACTGCTTCCGGGCCTGTCGCTCTAGACTCGACCAGTATCTGGCTAGGAGAAAGGTAATTAAAGCTCTCATAGATCAACCTAATAATAAATAAATAAATACACCCAACAGTCACACGCATAGTCCTGACGCAACACTAGGTAAAACCCTGTATCGTGGGTATCAAGAACTAAGAGGGACTACGGTCCCACAACACCCAGACTCGAAACAAATATCTGTTTGTCTCACAAACATTTGTCTCGGTGCGGGAATCGAACCCATGGTCTCTCGTTTCACAGACGACTACTCGCCCACTGCGCCACGGAGGCTGTCTAAATAAATTAAACATATTTAATGTGTGCGACTGTTAGTTGTATTTATTTATTTATTATTAGGTTGATCTATGAGCGCTAACAGTGTCTTGAGATATGGCAGTTAGGCTTTGGAAACCCGCAAAATAAACTACGATAAAATTTAATTATAATAAATATATATATATTTCTTTTCATTCTTTCTAATGTTGAATTATTTATTTCTTTACTAGATCGAACGCGGCGTCCGTCTGTACGGTCAGAACGAGCAGCGACAAGCCGTCAAGATCTGGCTCTCTGCCTTGCGAGGAGTGAGGCACCGCAGTGACAAGTTCGCCTTACTGGGACACCTGTATCAGGCTTACATGGACTTCGGCAAGTATAGGTAAGGACCGTGAATTTAAAGAATAGGGACTACCACCAGAAGCGAAAACTTGGAAATTTGCAATTACTGTGTTCTATTTTGAAATAGCAGCGATAGCCTAGTTGGTTACGGTACGGACTGTCAAGACGAAAGTCGTAGGTTCGAAACCCAAGTGGCATACACCTCTAACTTTTCTAAAGTTATGTGTGTATTAAAATGTTAATTATCGCTTGCTGTAACGGTGAAGGAAAACATCGTGAGGAAACCTGCATATCTGAGAATTTTTCGAAGGTATGAGAAGTCTGCCAACCCGCATTAGGCCAGCGTGGTGGACTAAGGCCTAACCCCTCTCATTAGTAGAGGAGGCCCGTGCCCAGCAGTGGGACAATGTTTAATACAGGGCTTGTATTATATTTTGAAACAGCGTCCATGAAGTAGTAAGTATTTTTGTAGAATTGTTAATAAGTATAGAACTTCTACTATGGTTCTACTGGTGTAGATCACTGACCATCAGGCGACCCAAGTGGATCACGGATTCGTATCCAACGCTCTGTCATCCTAAAATCCTAGTTTGAACTTCAATGTCCGACCAGATTTAAAATGTTAATAAACTCTACCGCTTGAAATATTACTTTCTCAGGGAATCCCTGGAGTTCGCCAACCGGCAGCTGGGCATATCTGAAGAGTTGGACTCGGCGCCGATGCGTGCTGAAGCTTACCTGAACCTGGCACGAGCTCATCAGACGCTTGGAGGTCTAGATAGGTAATCTTCTATATTATTTTATTTATTTGGTGCCATTTAGTCCAAATCAAAGTATTTATTTCAAAGTATTAAATTAGGCCACTATGGGCACTTTTTACATGTCATAATAATGTCAAGTGTACTGGTGCTTCGATAATGCCTACTGGTTTGAGAAGAAGCATCAAGAAACTCAGCCGTAGGTCTTTTGTAATTTGTCCCTTATCATTGTCAATCTAGTTCAGAAATAAAGTTATATATGAAATATAATATACTTGCGGGCCCGGCAGACGTCGTCCTGCCCGGAAAAGCAGCGCCACATTACATATGATATATTAAAGATCACAATCTTTGGTATTACTCCCACAAATCCCAGCAAATCAAATTTGGTGACAATCTGACAGTAGCGCCACCTACCGGGTTCAATTGTGTTTCCAAACCATCCAGGAACCCATTGAAATATACACACAAAATTTCATCCAAATCGGTGCAGCAGTTTAGGAGAAATTACGTAACACACGTACAGAATAATTATATTTATTTATCTATGAATACTAGCCCTGTATTAAACATTGTCCTGCTGTTGGGCACGGGCCACCTCTACTAATGAGAGGGGTTAAGCCTTAGTCCAACGCGCTGGCCTAATGCGGGTGGGCAGATGATGTCGTTAGATGTTTTACTTCACCATTAAAATAAACGATAATTAACAATGAATACATGCGTAACGTCGAAAAGTATATGCTATCCAACCTGGATCTTTCATCTTAGTGGTCCATATTAGTCCGGACAAGGCTATCGGTGCATGCTAAGGATAAGAGAGATTTTTTATTCAAACAATATTCTACTTCTGGTAATAAGCGATTCCTTTTCCAGGGCCCTGTCCTACGCCCGCCACGCTCTGTACAACGACTGCGGAGGAGGTTCCACAGCAGGCAGTGTACATCTAACAGTAGCTTCAGTCAGTCTGGAGCTAGGCGCCTTCTCCAAGGCCATGGACGGCTTCCAGAAGGCACTGGCTGTAGCACAAGCTCAGAATGATAACACGCTGTTGTTGCAAGTAAGTATAACTGATATATGTTAGGGAAATCGCCTAGTACAGGCCGTGTCTTGATACGAATTTAGGGGACTGTAATTTTAATGTATTTGATGTCTCACCGACACTGCAGCACTGTTTTTCTTAAGGGAAACCCGGTACTGATAACATAGTCAGGTCGCTGCCATCGGATCTACACAAAAAGACTTCTACTCTATATCATGGGATAAATTGATGTTTGTTCTGAAATCACGTCATTCAACTAGTAGTAGAGTATTTAGGGCGGGAATCCCGTGACGTCCTGGGTTCAGTTCCAGATCAAGCTATCACGGTTGCATAGGGTTTGACCCATGACGATATCACCCTTTTCACAATTAGGGCTGGCTGAGCGAATATAAGTGCACTAGTTGTACCATTACTTGGACCAGGAATGTAAACTTCTTTTTTACCCTCATTATCCTGATCTGAAGTCAAATCACCTGACCCATAATCCAGCATTCTCTGTTTCTAATTATCTACCTTCCCAGGTATACGTTGGTCTGTGAGCTCTGGCGCCATCTTCGTGACGAGGACTATCTTTTTCCCACGATTAATATCCTATTTGGAAGTCAAATCACCTTACCCAGTATCCTTCTCTGGTTTTAATTAGATACCTTCTCAGGTATACGTATACTCGGGCCCGCGACGAAGACTATCTGTTTCCCATTCTCATTATTCTAATCCAAATTTATAACCTGGGTATCTTTAAGTCAAAAGCGAATGGGTATCTTCTAGGCAAGCGTGCTCCACCGTAGACCACATCATCACTTACCATCAGGCGAGATAGTGGTCAAACACCAGCCTATTTATGGTTAAAAAAAGGTCAAATCGACTTATCCAGATAACAGCATTCTCTGGTTCTATCCACAGGTATACGCTGGTCTGTCAGAACTCTGGCGCCGTCTTCGTGACGAGGAGCGAGCAGTAGGCTGTGCAGCTCGTGCCTGTGACCTAGGCAGGGGACCCAGGGCCCTAGACCTGAACACCAGGCACCACCGCGGCGCCCTGCTGCAGATGGCGGCTGCTCTGCGTGCTAGAGGAGATTTGGGGGATGCTCATGATTATTGCAATGTAAGTATAGATCGCTTTAACGTTGAAGTAAAACTGCATAGAGATTCGAGTACTTTCCTGTGTGTAATGGGATCAAAAATAAATCAAGCTGAAAATCAGCGTTATAATATATGCTGCAGCATTATGCTGATCTTGATCTTTTTTGTTTTTTTTTTATTTTACTGAAAAGCCGTATAAACTCTTTATTTCTTTCTGTATTTAATTTAGTACATCATTTGATATGCAAACAAAATTAGGGGATTCTTTTCTTTTCGTGTTTCGTAAGTAGTATCGATCTTTATCGATTGTAAATACAAATGAAAGATAATTCCACAATTATGTAAACCTTTGAGGAATATCATCTTCAATAGTCGCTGGCCTGAAGTACTTACATAAAGACTCTTATCTAGGAGACCTTAGAAGCCTACTAGAAGTATTTATACTAAAGCTCTAGCGATGGTCACTCCTTTCCTGTTACTCCTCCTTCAAGTTAGTTCATAATTCCAGGAGGCACTGCGTTTGGCAGCAGTGGCTGGTGATCAGGGTTGTTACGCACGAGCGGTTCGCATCGCCGGAGACGTGTACAGACGGAAGTGTGACATTGGGAAGGCGCTCAGGTATGGTAAAACCAGTTTCATAGATATGGTTTAAGAAAAATCTGAAGAGTAGGAACTAGAAATTCTGTATGGCGATAAAAAAAAACATAAGGGGATTGCAGGAAAACATGGTGAAGAAACCTGTATAACCGATTTCTCACAACAATTTTAAAGGTGTCAAGTCTACCAACCCGCGTCAGTCTAGTGTGGTGGACTAAGGCCTAACCCTTCTCATTAGCAGAAGGGGCCCGTGCCAAGCAATGTGGTTTAAAAAGAGGATAGCGGATTTTAGCATAATGAGACAGGCCCTTTTTCTATTCATACTACTTCTTTGTAGATTATATACTATACTCATTATCCCTGTACTTTCTCTTACAAGATAATTTGTTCTTTTAATAACATATACTAATGGCAGAGATGATCTTACTCTATTTTGATTTTGATAGTGGTAGAGCCACTCTGTAGACATATTTGTCTACAGCATGAATGGGCCGACTCGACCGGGGTAGTACCACTGTCTCACAGAAAACCAACGTAAAGTGACAGTTTACTGTCGCGTTTTGTATGGTAAGTGAGTTATCCGGAGGCCCAGAGTTCCCCTTCCCTTCCCTAATCCCTATTCCTGTCCTTCAAGGCCGACAGCGTATACATGATAATTTCGGTATTGTGGATGTTCATGGGCGGTGGAGATCACTTAACATCAGGTGACCCACGGGCTCATTTGTTGGACTATGCTATAAAAAATATATATATACATATATATATAAAATCCGTATATGCACTATTGATGTATTTCCCCAGACACTATGAAGTAGCGATGGGAGCAGGCCAGGCCCTGGGTGACAGACTGGCCCAGATGGAAGCCATGGACGGCGCGGCACGGTGTCTCGAGGCTCTGCGGCTGCAGGGCAGGATCTGCAACTGCAGACCCTTGGAGTTCAACACCAGGCTGCTGGAGGTGGCCACGTCTGTTGGTGCTAAGGTGAGGACACGTGACATTTATATATTTAGTTATGGATTCTATAACAATACTAGCTGTTGCCGGCAGCGCCGCCCGCGTGGATGTTGTTTTTGGGAGCAAGAAATACAACCTAATTCCAATCAATTCTAACTTTACATTACAATGATCGATTTGCTGGTGGTAGGATATTCATATCCGCCCGGATAGCGACCACCGTACACAGGGTGTAAACCCCGCCATAGTGGCACACGCAAGTGTGTCGGGTTCCGGGATCAGCCAGTACATCCGGTTTTTGTCAGGGGCCTAAAGTTGGGGCACGATGTTTGGCCGTGTTGCGACCTTCTGAGTACTCTGACAATAGAACCTCGACCGCTTCTTCGCCTTCTTGCCCATGGCATAGTGTGAACAAGCAGGCCGGCATGATTGTGTTGATTAGCGAGGGATAGATTGTCTCTCGCTACTACTCTCTACTACTCTAACTGGACGGCACTGCGCTTACCATCAGGTAAAGATCTGAGATTTTTGTCAGTTTGTCCATTGAATACTTCATTTTTTTTTAATGCCTGGATAGGGCGAGCCGACGTTCTACCTGATGGTAAGTAGTCACTGCCGCCCATAAACTTCTACAATGCCACTGCGCAGCAAATCCGGTGCCTTTTTTTGTCGCGTGTAAAGTATTTTCTTATTGCCGCCCGCTACGGGGGGAAGCGGAATGAGAATAAAACGGTTATTACTGGACTAGCCGGACTTACGACCGAGCACCTCCTCGTCCGGACGATGGCTGTCCGGGTTGCCGCTGGGCCGAGTCCCTGACCCCTATATACACCCCACCTGGCACTACCAGCTAGCAAAGCCCCTGCCTACCGTTCAATTTAAAGTTGTTTTTTTTTATTTATTCATGTCAACAAAACAAAACAAAAACTAAAGACCAGACACAACTAAAAAGCAAAAAATTATTGGTTAGATTTACATCAATTAATTACATACAATTGAAATCAGTTATTTGGAGTCGGTTTTCTTTTTATTTAAAAAGTAATAATTATTTTTGCCCTTGAGTGGTATAAATATAAAATAGGTACGTTGGATAGAGTACCAAAAGAAAACACCACTGAAAAAGTCACAGAAAGGCAAAATTCGCACTTTCGTATCGGACAACATATTTTTTCAAGTTATTTTGTTTTTAAAACCAAACTACTCAACCGATTTTGATAATAAATCTATGGGACCAATCTGGAAGCATATTCTCTGTAATAAAAGAAGAATTTTCCAAATCGGTCAATAAATGACGAAGTTCTGAGGAACATTAAAAAAAACACGTCGAATTGAGAACCTCCTCCTTTTTTGAAGTCGGTTAAAAACCAGGACGCATCTTTGTTTTAAAATAGCGTAAACACTTGCGAGCCGCGACGCCACCCCTAAAGTAATGATTGCAAAAGTGGTGTGCGAATTTTAAAATGCAGGACCTTATCAGGGCGCTTTAGAAATCCAGGACGCTGCTTAAAAACTATCCAGGACACGCCAGGACATTCTAAAAACCAGAACATGTCCTGGGAAAACAGGACGGTTGGCAACTCTAACGTACGAAAACTCCATCTGTCGTTATGATCAGATGCTGGTCCGTCGCGTGCGGCTGCGGCTTGCCGACATCTACGTGGCGTTGGGCGACGAGGGCGCGGCGGCTCGCCAGCGTCGGTCGGCGGCGGCGTGGTCGGCCCCGGGGTGCGCCGTGTGCCGCGAGCCGCTCGCCGCGCGCGCCGAGCCGCTCGCCGCGCTGCCCTGCGCGCACATCGTGCATCACGCGTGAGTAACACACACTAACTAGATACACCATATACATACATACATATACACTCACGGCTGTAATCCCCGAAGGGGTAGGCATAGGTGTAACCAGTACACCCACTTTTCGCCGAATTTGGGTCCCATAATGTGATAGGGGGCGAGCCTATCGTCATACCGGGCACAATACCAGACTTCGGGCTGATACTGAGTATTTTTAAAAAGAAAAACCCGACCCAAGGATTGAACCCGAGACCTCAGCACAGACCTCACGAACACGTAACGCATGCGCAATTACAACTGCGCCACCGATACACCAGTAGCTTTTAAATCAATCTGACCTGTAAAAAATGCCCCTGGTGGCCATATACTAAATAAATTATTGGATTTGACATTCTTTTTTACGATCTCTATTATTGGGATCTACTGGCTCAGAGCCTTGGGGGAGGCCTATGTCCAGCAGTGGACTGCGATTGGCTGATGATGATGATGATGTGATGATGACTGGCTCAGAACTGTATAACCGTGGGTGTTTTCATCTGGCCCCTCCATATATAAATGTTGTAACGCTTACATGTGTAAAAATATTTCACTGACCCTCAAAGGTGCTTAGCATCAGGTGCAGTGTGGTCACTTTGACGCGCCAGATTAAAAAAAATAAAAAAGGTAAATTTGACGAAAACACGCCTGATGGACCCATGTGTGTTGTTGTACTGTAGCTGCATGCCGGAGTCGTGGTCGCGGCGCTCGACTCGCAGCACGGCGGGCGGCGTGGACTGCGCCGAGTGCGCCTCGCCCCGCGCGCCCCGCGCACCGCCACCCGCGCCCCCCGCGCCGCCCGTGCCCCGCACGCTACCCACGCAGGTATGCATGAACAATGTAAAAAGTTACATCCCTTGCAAGGAAACATTACCAATAAATCAAAATATTTATTGAGTCAATGAAATGCTGTATTTTATTTGCATTATTTAGATTCAGCAATGAAACGCAATTCGAACTACCTTTTGGGTAATTACTAGAAATATTCAGTAAATTATTAAATCAAATGGGAACGGATCTATCTTCCTGGTAAGACATTACAATGTACAAAGAAATGAACAATGTTTCTAAAGCTCTCGGGTATCTAGGTAATATGAGTAAGCCAAATTCAGTTACCGGACAACGTGTGTGACTGTTGGGTGTATTCATATCAGAAAATTGTAGTTCAGTTTTGACAGATAAAAGCGTATCAGTATCTGACACTTGATGCAATCATCAAAAGTCCTCCTATATTTCTATAATTTCCTAAACAATTTAATTAAATAGATTTTGTATAATTTAAGAGACCCAAAAGGTGATCACTGATTTAAGTATGTTCTAATTTTGTTTAGACGGATATGTAGTCTCAATAAAATAAATAAATTGACTTTGATATTTCTTTTCAGGATTTTCCATTCGGTACGCCACCAACACTCCGGGAGTCAGATCTGAACTCCATACTGTCAGACCACAGCAGTCAGCAAGCGACATCTAGCGTTTAGTTCATTACACACACCTACACACACGGAACTACTCCACTAGGAGGTATTTTAGGTTATAAAATGTATAATAACCTGCACACAGTACACTAATGCCTTGGCTTAGTCGAGATGCCTGCTCGTGTGTGTAAGTGACCATAGAAAATGGCTAGCTTGTGAGCACATGTCTTATTTTTGATAGCATTTAGTAGTAATGGCCCTAGTTAGGTAATAATCATAAATATGTATGATATTAAATGGCTTTGTCACACCAAATTTTCCATTTCGGTACGACGCTTTAGCCAGGTAGCAAATGTACGATGTTAAATCTAAATTTAAAATTATTTTCATTACTAAATCAGCCAAGACTATATCCAACACAGTCATGTCATTTATTTGAAAAAAATCTTAGTAGCGTAGTGTGAAGAAGAGACTCGGCAAGCATGATGGTGTGAAGTAGTACTTGATACTCCACCTGGACGACACTATCAGGTGCAGTGTGGTCACATTGTCAGACTAGGGTGAAAAAAGGGATAAGTTACTTATAGGCATATTTGCTTTTTTCACATCACAGCTGACTAGAGTATATTACAGTTAATTATTTTAAATGTTATTTAACTTTTGGTTAGGTACATCCATTTTATAACAGCGGAAAATTAATAACATCTTTTTAATGATACTTATTATTCTTTTGCAGGAGCAGCTTCCAAAAAATATCTGACGATAAATTAAGGTCAGTGGCGTTTTAGTTAGAAAATGTTTATTGAAGGAAGTAAATCAAGGGTGGTTATTTCACGTTTTTAAAAAAGAAGCACATGGATTGACAATCTTTTCAACATGAATACATCTTGGTAAACGCGTATTTTTATAGGGATCAATATGTGTGAGTAAAAATGTTTATAAAGCATTTTTTATGGTTTTATATCAGTTGATAAATATTGAAACAAGGATCTCATCTGTTTTTATTTAAATTAATGTTGTTTAACAACTGTAAACGAGAGATGGCTGGCATTTTTTGTATGTATTTTAAAATTTAATTCTTTATTGATATCATCACAAGTTGACGAGATGTATTCATGCAGAAAATATGGCGCGGAAATATTGATTTAAGAGATTTATCATTTTGATGCAATAATATGTGTGTATAAGTGTTAAATTGTGGAGAATACTTTATTTATAATTAATCGATAATTTTCTTAATTAGTATTTGTAAATGTATACAATATTTGTAAACTTGTATGTGACAAATCTGAGTGGGGAGTGATTGCCAACTTTCATGCCCTTGATCGGGACTACCTTTACATTGAAAACTTTGGATCTTGCTCGACCCGACCCGTGCTTATTTTGGAATTATTCCTAATAAAAGTATACTATTAAAGTAGATGAACAAATATGTTATTTAACGGTGGGCAGCGGCTTTGCTGTGCCCTGGCATTGCAGAAGTCTATGGGCAGCGGTGACTACTTACCATCAGGTGGCCCGTCTGCTCGTCTGCATATCGAGACACAAAAAAAATGTATGCAGGTCAAAAAGGCAGTTGCTCCCCATAAAAAGCGATGGAAAATGTCCATATCCTTAAAATCTATTAAACGTAGAGTGTGGTCGCTCGGCATATTAATAAAAATAGATTATTTGTATAATTTAGAAAATTATGTTTAGTTTTTTTACCACTTGATTAGACTAGTCGCAGTGCAGTGAGGCTTAGTTAACGATAAGGTCCTATGTTCGAATCCCTGGTGAGATCATGTAGGTACAAACTACAAACACCTAATGTCAAAACCCAAAACGAAACGTGTGATCCTTCCTATGATCCTGGGTCCTTTAAGCGTAGTATGAAGAAGCTATTCGGCAGGCATGATTGTGCCAAGTAGCGAGGTATAGTTGTTTCTCGCTTCTTGATACTCTAGCTGGATGATTCGCTGGACCCAACACATGGTGGAAAATTCGCCATAGTGACACATGCAAGTGTGTCGTGTTCCGGGATCAGCCAGTGTACATCCAATTTTTGCCGGGGTTCTAGAGTTGGGGTATGTTGTTTGGCCGTGTTGCGGCTTTCTAAGTATTTTCACACTAGATTCTCGACCGCTTTATCACCTTCTTGCCCATGGCGTAGTGTGAAGAAGCAGGCCAGCATGATTGTGTTGAGTAGCGGGGGATAGATCGTCTCTTGCTACTCGGTACTCGAACTGGACGGCACTGCGCACCATCAGACGCAGTGTGGTAACTTTGCCGTGCCCGTATAGAAAAATAATGATATTGGCCGAAGTTGGTCGGATTTGTATTTAGTAAATGTAGTTGAATTTTCCTTCTGTGTCGAACGACCACACAATTCCTTTGAAAATACGCTTTATTGATGAAATCTTTGATTTTGTACGAATTAAAATATATTACTGTGGTGTGTAAGGTATATGAGAAACTACATATATTGTGATTTGTTTTTATGACTATATAGTAAGTATTATATGCTTGTATCGTAATGTGTTGCTGTCGCTGTGGGCATGCGGAATTTTAGAAAAGGCTAAAAATAAAATATAAATTAATTTATATTTATCGTAAATATTTAATAAAAGAAGGGATTAAAAAATATATTATTGCCAGGAACTAAAATTACTATTTTTACCAAAATGCTGAGTGCCCACAGACAATATTTAAATTTGTTGTAGTTTAAAGATAATAAATATATCAGAATTTCTCAACTGTGGAAATATAATTAAGTATGATAAATAATGTATGTTTAAACCTGATATTAACCATTAAAGTCCACTATATAAATATATCATACTGGTACGTTTCTATTGTCAATTAAGGTAAAAACACTATAGTGCATATTAATTATGATATTACGAATACGCATTCGCATTTTCCGTTCGCGAAATACTTTCGAATTTTATTACCACAAATACATGTGGAATTTCGCGTGTATTTATGCCATATTTTTCTTTTAGTGAATATTTGTAGCGTATTTAGTTATGGTATTTTTTTTCAATAATAAAAAAAAATTGTATATCTTCAAAATATTCGTAATACCATAAATTAAGTTATCAATGTGTAATCACTGGTTTGGCAAAGGGCACAGCAGATATTAAAAGGTGGCAGTGAAAATATAAGGAAAAAATATTTTATTTATCTTTTTATGACAGCTTACACATATGTATTTAGTTATTATGCACTAGTTATAGACCCACACGGCTCACATCTGTCACTAGCTTTATTTATATTTCTTCACACAAATCTATAATTTTTCCGATTTTTTCTATAAAAAGAATCGGGGCATTAAATGTATCCTTTTAAAATACTAATAATCACGAAATATTGTAAAACGTTCACTGCCTCCATTCACTAAACCACTGTTAAACTGCGTTTATAGAGATATATCCATATAAATTCTAAATTCTATATATATTGTTCAATCACTTCAAATATTTATTTCTATCTCAAATACTATAATTATTCATAAAAGGATGTTACAGACATCTAATTCCAATTAATTCATCGACTTCCGATTCTTTAGAATCAGAGTGGTGTGTGTAAAAATGACGTAAGAAAATGCTGTTGTATGTGTTTAATGAACTATTTTAGTAAATTACACGTTTTGATGTTTTTATAATGGCTTTTCAATATTTTAAATGATAAGGCTTTATTCAAAATTACTTAAATAATTTATTTTATTTTCATACAATTATTTTACCATGATTCTTTCACAAATAATATTAAAAAAAAACTTGAAAATATTGTATACCGCTCTGTTACATACATATCCGTCATGATTCTGTTTTATATATCTTCCGATTCTGATTCTGTTAGATGTCCGTAACATCTCTAAAGAACACAAAGCTATACACTGTAAATACTTATATCTCTAGATTAATATCTGGTTCACAGATTACTTTGCCTTCCGACTGTATGTATGAAGAAAGCCAGTAGCAGATAAAAAAATCTAATAATGGAATTATATAGCAGATTTTTGTTTTTTAACTTCGAAAAATTGCAGTCTTTGTTATATTTCTTACTTTATTTTTATCATTACAATATAGTTATTAATTGTTAAACGAATAATCAACATATATGTCACTAGTGATAAAATACTTATGACTGATTGATGATGATTCCAAATTTATTTTCAACTAATTCTGCTTCTTACTTTCTCTATACTTCAAAGTCTCGTCCTATTTGTATTGTATTAGATATTGCGGCTAGACAAACTAATTTAGACCATAGCTGTAGACCTCAAAGGAATAGTTTGACACTCTTAGATAGGAAAATAATAAATATTTTTTATTTAGACAAACAACATATGTCTCTATTAGTTAGTCTAGCTAATTTGTTATCTTGTAGTTTTTGTTACAATGCATAAAAACATAGGTACTCTAAACCTTAATTATTTTCGTATATTTGATGCAAATTATTTCGTAGTATTTTTAATTTATACCGACATTTTACGACTATGGCAGCATATGACAATTATATATATAAAAATATCTCACCTGTCCTAAATTACCCTACTGTAACTTCTAAAATGTCGGTGTTAAATAAAAAAATCAAGAGAAAACTGTATTGTGAGGCATAAAAAAAATATTTTATTGAATAAGGAATTGAAATAAAATTTTAATATCCAATTAATTATTCATTTTCTACTAGCAATGTTATTGTTACAAAAACTACCAAATATTGAAAGTTTGTCTTTACATTATATGGATTACATATATCTACACATTTCATATATCTATTTATTTTATACATTTAAAGTTCCTTTCAAAAATATATTTATAATTGTATATTGAAAATATATTCGATTTCGGACACTATTTCGGTTGCATCACAAAACAATCGTAGTGGTGCCAAAATTTCGGAAATCTGTATAATGTAACCAATATTTTGAAAACTAAAATGAGTATAATATCTACACACTATATTATTAACAATATATCGTATTTTATTAGGCATTTATACTGATCACGTGATTATAAAATGGCGCCATATTGTAAGATAGTCAAAGATGCTTCTGGAAGTTTCTGTCGGAGATGCCGCACTTGGAAGGAACTTAGGCTCACCAATAATGATTTACAAATTCACCTGATAAATATATATTTATAGATTACAAAACTCTAAACCTATCTCTATCACGACTTAGTATTTAGGCTGCACAATCTTATTAGAACTGTGTGCAATGATCAGGAATTGTGGACGTCGGCATATCGGGTATTTTTTGACAATCTTCTTTTTTCAAATCAAATCAAAAAAAAAATCCTATACTTGACACAGGTATCCTGCACTACATTCAATATTATTTGTTGTAATAGTGGTAAATGCGCTTTTTTCCTGGCACGGCAGTGACCACACTGCATCTGGTGGTAAACGCAGTCCCGTCCAGTTGGAGTACCAAGTAGCGACAAACAATCATCCCTCGCTACTCCACACAATTTAACAGATTATTTTTTGTTGCTATTAGGCACTGACTTATATTCTATAGACACGAACTGTCGAAGAAAAAAGATGTTCCGATAACCTTGTCCGCCCACTATCATTTTACTAAGAACTATTTGGAAGTATAACTCGTTACTGTCTCTCGAACGGGACTTTTCGGGAAACTATATAATGAATTTGTTTTGAAATATAGACTTCCCGTATTCAAAATTGAAATTAATTAATATTTATTGTTATTACGTTCTAAACGTTATGAAATTATGTTATTTACCTTATATACTATTAACAGTTTTACTGTAAATCAATTGAAGGCAGATTTGTTCGGGAATGTCGCTACAAATAACTAAAATTAACGCGACACCGAAAGATGCAATGTGGTGCGCTTGCTTAGGTGAAATGAAGCAAACTAACGTCGGTGCAGTGTATACACCACAACTCGGTGGAACATAATGTTTGTTCTGGTCGCCGCATCTAGTACGTACGTACATATAGATCGCTGCTATTAGGCTTATAAATTACCATATCAAATTTTATTTTCGCGTATGTACCTAGTGTGGATGTATACCACATTTTTGCATCGTCTTGTATATTTTCAGTCATCATAGCTGATTCTTAGCATTTTTTTTATCCTGGCTCGGTAAAGTGACCACACTGCATTCACAATTCCTGATCGAACTTCAAAGTTATATATTTTTTATTTACATAGATATAAAGAATATTGCTGTGTTAAATATTCTATCAGAACGCAATAACATGTGTTTAAACATAAGTCTACTTTTATAATTTTTAAATGAGCGTTTCAGTTTCTCTCAATACAAAAATAAAATTTATTTTATCGTATTCGAAAATTGTTAATTGTTCTTGTGAAATTATAAGCACAAACAGATGTATTGAAATGTATATTACGGTTTTCAATGAATAGGCAGACATAATGTCGCGCCCCTAATGTACCTACAGAAGTAGGCAGAATCTGGCCTTTTTATTTTATTAAGAACTTAAATACATGTTCAGTAAGTATAACAACAAAGTTTATTATTTAAATTACCAAAATGCAATATAATACTTCTGAAAATAGAAGCGCTCAGCTATGCACACCGAATTTTAATTAATATGTCATTGTTATGCATTATTGTTTATTCTGACGTAGCTAAATCTAAATAAATGTTAAATACACGGGTGGCCACTAAATGTACCAAAATAGTAAAAAAATATGTAGTCACGAAACATTTAGTTAGCGAATATAAGAAATTAATTATATTTTTCTTTTTAATACTAATAAGCAAAGGAAATAAGAATATGGTGAATAAGTGGTCACCCTATTAAATGTAATATAAAATCAACACAAAAATGTTCCCAAATGCAAAATATGTATATTGTTATATCATATAGTTAAATATTGAAATGTGTCCTAATAAAAAAAAAGTTTTTACTTATGTAAATATATTTAAAAAAAACTACTCGATGCGCACTTCAGTACCTATATAAAATATCTGCCTCTGACATGGATATATGTAGGTACGCACTATAAAATAAATAAATAATATTTTAATTATGTATTAATATTTGTATTTAAATGAAACAAATACCTCGGTGGCGCAGTAGTAATTGTGTATGACTATTGTGCTGAGGTCTCGGGTTCGATCCCCGAGTAGGGTAAGCGGTATTGGGTTTTTGTATCCTGAATTACGCAGTATGAGTCTAGAATTGTGTTCGGTATGGCGATAGGCACACCTTCTGTCTCATCATGGGACGGTAATAAGCTCAGCGAAATTTGGATGTACGGTTACACCTCTGCCTACGCCTTCGAGGATTACAGGCATGAGTGTGTATATATGTAAAATTATAACGTGTTTTTTATTTAAAGATGCAAATAGTTGTCAAATGGTACCTATACCAAAACAACGCTAATAAGTATGCGATGTTACTTCTTAATAAAACGAAAATAAAACATTGTTCTTTAAATTGAAATCAATAATAGACTTAAAGGAGAATGTTTTTGTCAGGTCATTTATAATCAGGGGCAGAAGACCATGCTTCGGCTCAGTAACTGAGGTTGTTATTTACTTAGTAATTTCTAGTGATTACCTAACGAAGTGATTACCTGTGTTACATCAGAGTTCTTCGTTTTTGACTCTCGACGAAGCAATCATTACCCATTGGCGTAGTTAGGCGCAAAGGTGTTACGGCCTTCTGAGTACTTACTCTGACACTAGACCCTCGACCGCTTCATTTCCAGGCCCATGGCGTAGTGTGAAGAAGCAGGCCGGCATGATTGTATTGAGTAGCGGGGGAAAGATTGTCTCTCGCTACTTGATACCCTGAACTGGACGGCAATGCTTATCATCAGGTGCAGTGTGGACACTCTACCGTGCCAGGATAAAATGCTAGCGGGGAGCGGAGGGTAGCCAGGAGACAAACCCTAATAACTTTGTATTAATCTTGACAATATATTCGTTATTAGACTTTGTCATAATATCTAAAAAAAAACAATCGGTAATTTAAATTCAACCGTGTATTATAGTGTGAACTATCTATTTTCTATTTCTAGGGGGTTTTGGGAAGCCTTGCCCCTGCCTAGCTACGCCTATGTCGTTCTCTAAGTGGATACGCGCTTGTGTAACAATAGCCGAGTAGGCAATATGGGCACATTTTAATATTTACATTATGTAGTTGTGATCTCAGCGTTGTGTTAAACACTATAGGATAAAGTTGAAAGTATGATCGTTCGTTATATTTTTAAATTTTAATATATATATTTCATTTGAATGATGGATTTGTTTCATTTCAACCCTGAGGTTTGCAGAGGAGAGCAGGAGAGACAGGTAGAGAAAGAAGAGCAGAGAAGAAAAAGACTAAATAAATTAAATAATAACACCCAACAGTCACACACATAGCCCCGATCCCACACTAAGATACGAGTCTTGTGTTGTGGGTATCAGGGACTACGAGAGACGCACGGCCTCACAACACCCAGACCCCGGACACAAAAATGTCTGTCACACAAACATTTGTCCCGGTGAATGGGAATCGAACCCACGGCCTCTAATTTCACAGCCGGCTACTCGCCTACTGCGCCACGGAGGCTATCAATTATATTAGTATAATAGGCATGAATTTAGTAAGAGTATTTATACTAGAACGACAGGCCGACATGATTGTGTCGAGTAGCGAGGGATTTTTTATTTTTATTTATTTATTTATCTTGAACAATATCATTACAGGTACTTAAACCTAATACAATATTGTCGCTTAACTAAATTAACTATATCATGGATAGATTGTCTCTCGGTACTTGATACTCTAACTGGATGGCACTGCACCTTGCTTCAGATGTAGTGTGGTCACTATGCCGTGAGTATAAAAAAAATTGTGTGTGCAATTCACACACAGCAGAAGTGAAACTTAGATTACGTCGATTCGCCCGCCTGCAATCTATGGAGGCCGAACCGTGAGTAATGATATCTGTTTTATGCAGTTGAGTATTCGAATAATCAATTAAACGTCGTTATAGCATTGAAACAATCAAGACAGTGTTTATTTAATTATTATTAGAGTTCCCACTCGATCCCACTCGAATCCCCTCGAATATATCGTCGGTGATACTGCAAAACGAGCTATGTCACCAAGAACTGATTTTACAGCAGAGACAAAAAACGTTTTTTTTTGTTGTTAAATAATTCGCTAAGTATATGACACGCTTATAATGATATAACGCTATTAAGACCTATATAATAACAGGCAAATAATCCCGGAAACAGATGCGTTCGTATACAGGATCTCGAACATTTTAACAAAAAAATAAAAATATATATTTTTTGACATGGAACGTATTGCAGTATCACCGACGATATATTCTGTCTCATTCTCTCGTAGGTTTATTCCTATAGATTTATGTCTTTTTCGTTTCATCGAGTCTCAAATCACAATGATTCTAAAGAAGTTTTACTTCAAAAACGTTACTGGCAATTCTGTTTATGTAGTAAAGCATAATACAGGACAGATATGAGTAAAATTATTATCTGTATATATAAAAGAAGAAACTGACTGACTGATCGATCAACGCACAGCCAAAACGGCTGGGGTTAGAGACTTTAAATTTTGATAGTAGGTACCTTTTATGACGTAGGCATCCACTAAGGAAGGGTTTTTGGAAATACCACCCCTAAGGGGGTAAAATAGGGGATGATAGTTTGTATGAAAATCCGTCATTTTTGAAGTTAAGTTTATGACATTTGGTATTTGGCCTTACAGTAAAAAATTAAAAACCCATATTTCAGGTCTTTTGGAAATTCCACCCCTAAGGGGGTTAAATAGGGTAAGAAAGTTTGTATGAAAATCCTTCACTTTTGAAGTTAAATGCATGAAAATGGGTATTTTGTAGTGTATACTTTTTGTCTCAATCATGACCTCCACGCGGGCGGAGCTAGTTGAATAATAAGATTAGGAGTCTTGTGCCGTAAAGTATATTTGATTCATTGCGCTCAGTGTAACGGTATTGAAGATGATGTCAGGTTCATCCCTCCCACTAGAAAGCGTTTATTTTTACTTATTGATTTTATGTATACATAGGTACTTGATTTTGGTATGTTTTAATTTCGGTTTTTCTACATCTCACTACAGTTAGAGATCAATCAAAACACATTTGAAGTTGATGTATTTTCAAAAATGCAATATTATCTTAGTAGGGGGTCTACCCAAAACCGAGAAACATCAACATGGCAAGGGGTCTAAAAGACAAAAAGTTTGGGGACCTCTGGTCTATGTGCCTGAGCCAAGTCCACTCAAATCCTGTTCCTTAAAAAGATATAAATAAAACACAACACACGAGGGGGTAACGATATATTGAATACACAGTTAAACGGGCACAGATGCGCGCGCTTCGTACAAACTAGACACACACTAAATAAATGCTGTGACTCGCGCTGTTTCGAACGCCATCTGTGATTCTGATGCCGAACTAACAGAACGAACGGACCGGACGAATGGGGCAAAACTTTTAAATGCAATGATTGAGACGGATTTAGTGCTGACTTAATCACTCGTGTCTATAAGGTTTTTAAAAAAAGTAGGGAGTAAAATACAAGCCAAAATCATTTTTATTTCCATAACATTAAAGTTAAAAATAGCATGTAAGAACGGCGAAACTTGCCAGTATTTGAACGGACCGCCGGCAAGCTTATGAGTCATTACTGGTAAATACAATCAGCAAGAACTGACTCCTCAAGTATCATCTGGACATATTTGCCAAACTGGCAATATCGCCCTTATTTACGCGCGTGTTAAGCGTATTTGCAACGTTAATATTATGGAAATAAAGTTGATTTTGGCTTGTCTTTTACTACTACTTATTACCTTTTCCGGACACATGATACATGAGAGGTTAAATAATAGTTGTTGTCGCTCGTATTCCAAACAATAGCTCAACCTTGAGATTTTGTCAAAAAGTTACGATAGATAAAGAAGTCGCTAGCGTTGCAGCATTGTTTATGTATGGAATGTTTCTTAAAGTACCACATTTAGTTCCTCACGTAACCGCTAGAGGCGCTGTACATTTTGATATATATTTAAATTAAAAAACTAGAAAAAATCATGTTTGAGCTACATCCTAATGGGAAACCATCGCTGGCCTTTAAACTCATGCTAAGTCGAGGTAGTGTTTGTGACGAAATGTCAATTATACTTTAGAATTTCATTATCTGAATGTTATGTATACAAACTACTTGTTACAAATAAAATATTTCTTGATAGTATATAGGTATAATTTTTTTAAATTGAAATTCAATTTTTATTTTTTTGGATTACTAATTATAACTTTATATGGATATTTCATTAGTCCGCCTTTCTGCCACACCCGTATTCTAACACACACATAGCAGCATGAAGGATGAGTTGAAATCCTACCTCATTTCAATATATTACTGTAAAATATTAAATTGTAAACAATAACAATAAGCCTGACTGAAATTTTGACTGATTTTATCGCGGTTTGTTTTTTAATTTTTAATCCGCTCTGTACTCTGTCTATATCTGTATCTATCGGTAATTTATGACAAGGGATTTGCATCGCTATGGAAATCTAAAGTATTCGGGGGTTTATCGTATAAAATAAAAAATTCGGAAACATAGGCAAAATGAAGTATAGAATATCCATCACAATGTTTTGAATAAATTGGACATTCATAAAATTCTTTTGATATTTCAAATAAATGGGACGATATTGGTATCAATTTTGATTATATTCGCAGAAGGGTTTTGTATATTTATCAAATAACTTACAAAACATCGACCTGGCCCAATCAAGTTAGCAAAGTGACTGTATGCATGGCTTTACTTGAAAAAATCATAAGTCATAGTTGTGGTCACTTTTCCCGCCTTTAAAAAACAATAAAGCATAAACAAAACCTATTAATATTTGTTCAATTCTAGCTTTGCCCCATGTCTACAATTTATATATCCATAAACAATTGGATTAATTGTTCAATTTTAATAATCAAATTATATTAATATATTTATATAGACTAGAAATTTAATTAAAGATTTTACTTAACGCTGATAGCTACTATAGTTAGTTTTAAACCGAGAGACCAATATGGCGTCTTGTATATGAAGATTTTTCAATAATTATTTTGTGCGACAATTAATTACAGATATAATTTTGGTTTATTAACATTTTGCCGCTCCACATATTGGGCGAGACTTATAGGGCAGTATTGTAAAATTTTCTTGTCAAAAAAGGAGAATGCCCATTCTTAGTACTGCTTTTTCTCGCGCGTCAATATAAAAATAATATTTAAATTCATTTCTTTATTTTTGAAGTCGTCTGGCAAACAGAATGTCTGTGTTGTATAGGGGATTTATTTTAAAACTTAATCAGACATATTATTGATTAAAAATGACTACCAGTTTTCATTGGCGTAATGATACCTACAGTTTATTTTTTATTCGTCCAAAGGACAGGCTATAGTCAATTGACCATACTGCCTAGTCTTACGTTTAAATCTTTATATACCTACAGATTACACAAAAATTATTATTATTACACAAAAACATGGAAACTCGCGTTCTAATTCCAAAAAAGTAAACCTTAGATAGTGTTTGGATACTTTATAGACAATTTAAAACAACTTTGGAATTGACGCAAACTTGTACCGTGGTCCATATATTCCTGGTCATTCTCCTTTAGTCTCGCCAAACGTGTGGAGCGGATATTATCGTCAAACATCTACGACCTTTGCACTCGCCAAATTAGTCTCTGGATTTAACTAAATATAGTTAGCTACTCTATAGCCTAGAAAAATTAGCTGTCCAATACACTGTAGTTGGCTATTCAACAGTTTCCCGGTCCATTTCGTTCTGTATTTCAACAATTTTGATCATTTTCGTCAATTTCATATACATAGATTTTACATTTGTTCATGGCTGCACGTATAAAAAAACATTTCATTAAAAATTGGCAAGTTTAAAAAACAGAGAGCTTGTTTAGTTTATAACAGAAGCATTAACTCGCCATAGTTTTATGGTAATTGTAAGCCTAACAACTTTCAAAGACGCCATTTTATTATTTAATATAATATGAATAAAATATTTTTTATTTAATTTAGCATGTTAGTGTGTTTTATTTCGAAGATATGATTGGTATTTATATACTAGCAATTCCATTTACACTAACAGAATGGCGAAAGCCCAAGATCCCAGAAAAGTATGGCTAAGTGATTCTGTCATAAAAAAGAAAATAAACAAGCCCATAAATTAAAATAAAATATAAATAATATAAATTAAAAATAAATACAAATTGCTCCACAGTCAATACATTTAAAATCGTAGTCAATAATTTTTTCCAATATCTAAACGACTTTTGGCATACCCATCTCATCTCAGTAAAATTTAGCACCAAATTTTGGCTAAATTGATATATTTTTAAAATTCTTTTTATGCTAAACGAAATTGGAATACAGCTTCCTCTGCCCATGGATTATTTTTTAAATTATCATATTTACGAAATAAACTGAGCCAAATTCTTTTTTCAAATATCACATTCAGTTGGCACTTCTGTACAGATTTTCTGTGGCAGTGTTACCAACCAAAAAAGTTACTGGATGACTGTAATAAACCTAAATGCCTGACTTAAAATGAATATCGCATATTCGACTTCCGATTTCTTTGGGTCTTAGAAGCAATAGTTAAATTAAAGGATTGTTTAAAATATGTAATTTTTTCCGCTATGTCAAACTTCTTGTAGATCCTAAAATTCACCATGAAAATTTATTTTATGGGACTTAAGTACTTTCCAACTTGCTTTTATACGTTATTGATTTATTAAAGAAGACAAAACACTAAACAACGATAATAGATGCATACGTTAAATAAGACCTTTTTAGGTTATTTCTATTTTTTTTTAAATCCAAAGGCAGAGAGCTATGACAATCACACATAGACGCCAAGCCGTGCTTAGCGTCGCTATACCAACTAGGTACGTTGTAGCCTGGATTTTGGTAGAGAAAAGCTTACTTTGGCAGTTTTGTTGCAATTTAAGGAATAGGCTAGTTGACTGTTTTTGGGAAATCATTTTATTATATTCTTCATAGTCTATACTATTGAAATATTATCATTGATAAACACAAAACATTAGTTTTCAAGATTTAATTAGCATTTTTATAAACCAATTTTATTTTTCCCACCAAAACGCTACCAACTGTCATGGCCTCTCGTGTGACGTAACCATCCGCAAAAGTAATAGACGTTTGGCTCGGCGTTTAATAGATGTTTCTAATGGTGACGTCATGCATGACTGATGACTGTTTCATGTCACATGACAAAATGCTTTATTTTTACATATTTGTTTCTTGAAAATATTAAATAATCATATATAAATTAACAAATTGTATTAATTTTCCATATTTTTAGACTAAAATCCATTAATAAAAAACAAAATTCTATCAGGTTTTCACTTACTGTCAACTACCCTATTCTGGATGGTATAATATAAAAATATAAAATAAAAAAATATAATTATTGACAGTAGAAAAAGTTGGTTTTACAAATTATAAGTATAAAAATTAACTGACAGATGTCATTTCAGACCGGTAAACAGACAAGTGGGTCACCTGTTAGTAAGTGATTATTTATTATAGTACTTGGGTGTGTTAGCTCTGGAATTATCGCTCACCAATTGTCACTCTACACCGGTATACTATAAAATAGTGGTAATAACCCGGTCGAGTCGCATTCTTGTTGTAGGAAACCAGTTCTCCTTACCTTATCCGGGCTACAGGTAACAATAAAATTGCACTCCTCATCGCATGAGATCATTCTAACGTCAGTCTGTACGATAGTGGACTGACACCAGTGGCTTGACAGTTTGGACTGAAGAAAAGCTTGATAATAAAAGTGTAAAAAACTATAAGTAAAATAAATAATACTTAATTGTAAATATATTTTAATACTGGCCGTATTTTTGTTCGCAATTTAACTATATATTTTTTGTATATAAACGAAATAAAAGCAAGTACGCAAAGAAAACGAAAAAAATGAGATTCAATTAGAACACCCAATTAGTCAATAAACTGAATCCGTTTAAATAAAACGAATTTTACGGATTTTATCGCCAATTATTTTACATTTTTACTATCGACGTTTCGAAAACTTAAGTAAGAGAAAAGGTAAAAAATATAAAAGTAAAGTATAACCGCGATAAAATTCGCTTTATTTCAGTGTTATATTCGCGTACCAGAAACCATTATGCTTCTAAAACATTAAACTAAAACAGATACAAAACCTTACCTTTGATCTGATCAGTCCAAATAGAACCACTGGCGTCAGCAATAACTTAAAAAAAAACAATCACACGAACCATAGACAAAGTCTATACCGAACTAAAATAAACTTATAAAAACATCTTACACCTTTAAATGGCATCGAAATCACAGATGAGTACAAAAACGTAAACACTATAGGAATCACATTGTCACTAATCAATATTTTTACAATAATAATAAAATTATAATAACAATCCAAAATCACAGGTAACAGACAGATCATATCGCTTAAAACTAAAGGGAATTGGGTTGCGTGGTCGCAACCTGTCCTGGTTGCAAGTCGACAACCTATCCTGGTTGCAAGTCGACAACCTATCCTGGTTGCAAGTCGACAACCTATCCTGGTTGCAAGTCGACGACCTGTCCTGATTGTAAGTCGACAAGGTAGCTCCGCAACCAACCCAGGTTGCCCCACAACCCTATACACGTTCATAAAAACAACCGACAACTTAATACTGGTCGCGAAAGAGAGCCTATATAAATCATACACGCAAATTATATTAAATAACTTATCTATTTTAAGTTGTGACAGCCGTGGGCAATCAGTACATTGAAACAGCGGGAGAAAAAACGCAGCGTTCAAAAAAACGTACGATTCACGCGCTCTTAACGTTACACTAACACTTATACAACAATGGAGCGCACGCCCGCTGCCAGTGGTGCGTTTCGCGACAACACACGGAGATTCAAAATAAGTCACAGTTTCAAACCTAGACTTAACACTAGTCAAAGTTACAAACTTAGTTAGAAGTACACTAGGTAGAGTTTCAAACTTAGTCATATTGGGACTAGTCAAAATTTCAAACTTAGTCGGAAATTTACAACCAGGTTCAAACTTAGCTACAGGTTTAAACTTACCCAAAAAGTTGCATCTACACGAAGTTTCAAACTTAGTCATGTAAAACTTATGCGATCTATAATTTAAAGTTTCGAACTTAACACGTTTCACACGTTTACTGATAGTTTTGAACTTAGTCAGAAGTTTACTAGCCGAAGTTTCAATCTTAGTCAGAAGTTTACTAGCCGAAGTTTCAAACTTAGTCAGAAGTTTACTAGCTGAAGTTTCAAACTTAGTCAGAAGTTTACTAGCCAAAGTTTCAAACTTAGTCAGAAGTTTACTAGCCAAAGTTTCAAACTTAGTCAGAAGTTTACTAGCTGAAGTTTCAAACTTAGTCAGAAGTTTACTAGCCAAAGTTTCAAACTTAGTCAGAAGTTCACTAGCCAAAGTTTCAAACTTAGTCAGAAGTTTACTAGCTGAAGTTTCAAACTTAGTCAGAAGTTTACTAGCCAAAGTTTCAAACTTAGTCAGAAGTTTACTAGCCAAAGTTTCAAACTTAGTCAGAAGTTTACTAACCAAAGTTTCAAACTTAGTCAGAAGTTTACTAGCCAAAGTTTCAAACTTAGTCAGAAGTTTACTAACCAAAGTTTCAAACTTAGTCAGAAGTTTACTAACCAAAGTTTCAAACTTAGTCAGAAGTTCACTAGCCAAAGTTTCAAACTTAGTCAGAAGTTTACTAGCCAAAGTTTCAAACTTAGTCAGAAGTTCACTAGCCAAAGTTTCAAACTTAGTCAGAAGTTTACTAACCAAAGTTTCAAACTTAGTCAGAAGTTCACTAGCCAAAGTTTCAAACTTAGTCAGAAGTTTACTAGCCAAAGTTTCAAACTTAGTCAGAAGTTTACTAACCAAAGTTTCAAACTTAGTCAGAAGTTCACTAGCCAAAGTTTCAAACTTAGTCAGAAGTTTACTAGCCAAAGTTTCAAACTTAGTCAGAAGTTTACTACCCACAATTTCAAACTCAGTCAGAAGTTTACTAGCCAAAGTATCAAACTCAGTCGGAAGTTTACAAGCCAAAGTTTCAAACTTAGTCAGAAGTTTACTAGCCAAAGTTTCAAACTTAGTCAGAAGTTTACAAGCCAAAGTTTCAAACTTAGTCAGAAGTTTACTAGCCAAAGTTTCAAACTTAGTCAGAAGTTTACTAGTCAATATATTAAACTTAGTCATACACTTACCTGAAGTTTTCACAGATAGAGTCATAGAGTGAGTCGCGTTTACGCCGACGCGGGCTAGTCCCGTACGTGGCCTAACATATTCGGAATGTATACTCAGACAACATTTAATAATACACATGGTGAGTGCGACAAGGTGAGTTGGGTGGGGGGTGTACGGGCGTGCGAGGTGGGGGGTCGGGGAGGGCGCGGCATCCGCTTTTTCACCGTACTGACAGGTGTTTAATGGTTAAGGGCAATGCTGTTTCTTCGGCTTCTTTAAATGCTCCTCGTCGATTCCGGACTTGGGCACCTGGAAATTGGAAGGACATTTTAAATAAAACCTGATTGTAAAGATTTCCATTGCTGATCCAGGCCGCCCGTCTCCGGAACAAGGCTTGATAATGCCTTGTTGTTAACAAGGCATTAATTGACTAGACGAATTTCATTATTGTTCTTATATTAATTATATAGTAGAAGCTCTCATGAGTAGACTCGTGCCTAGCAGTGTATGATACAAAGCTGGTATTATTATATCCATAATACACATTTATTTTCCATTTGAATATTATATTTTAAGTATATATTTTTCGTTTATTATTTTTTTTAAATAATTTTGATGTTTCACATCTGCCAAATGTGCGACGGCTCATTTTTATAAATTAAAATGCATGTGTTCATTTCCTTTTTTTATACTTACCTCAGTGTACCGTTCCCCTTTCAGCGACACTATTTTGTTGTCTCGGTAGCGGACCATCTTCTTGGGCTCGATCTTCGGTGCCAGAGGCTTGTGCTCCTTGGCCTCAGAGTTCTTGTCCACGTACGAATACCTACAACGTATCATACAATCAATATCATAAATAGGCAGACAAAATTGGGGTTGTGATTTTTTTTCTACGTGTACTCTATTCTACTAGTCAATTCTCTCTCTTCTTTCTTCTCTTCTCTCTGTCTCTTTCATTTAATACCCATATTGAGGGAGTTGTGAAAAAATATGTAATCCGCCATTTCGCGTCGGCCATCTTTTACAATGGTACTTTATATCACACAAACACACACATATACTCACGCCTATAATCCCCGAAGGGGTAGGCAGATGTAAATCCAGTACACCCACTTTTCGCCGAATTTCGGTCCCATAATGTGATAGGGGCGAGCCTGGTCTGTGAGGACTGTCTCAGTAAGGACCAACTGCTTTAAGAAATCGAGATTTTCATCACTCACGATGGTCATGTGCGGCACTAGGTCTTGTAATGATTCTTATACACAATATTGAAATAAGGCAACTTAACATACATTGAGCTGCTCTAATCTAATGTAATTAAACTGAAATCGTATTAATTGTTCGACCAAATATTGTTAACCGGTGTGAAAAGAGCAACGCTAGAGTTTCTTGCCCGTTCTTCTTTAGCGAAACTGCATTCCGAACTGGCGGTAGAGTAAAAAATTAACTGAGTCTAAATTATATATTATAGTATTAGAGTCTATATTATATTATATCATTTCATGGATTCAATAAATATTTGATTCGATTTGATTTAATATACTGGCTGTAACATAACGATTTGTAATATAATAAATGTATATCATAACAAGATGTATCATGTAAAATAATTATAATGGAAAGTAATAAATGTACATGAACAGGAGTTTCTTTTAAAAAAACTGGCCCCCACAGACATCCGTTAATTATCGAAATTAGAATACAAACGAAATATCAACCAAGTCTTGCCTCTTTGGATCGATTGATGTTGTAACACAACGACAATCAACGCGACGGTGTATTTGCAATGCCGTGTACCGCCTCAATGTCATTTAGTCAAGGAAGCATAAATAAAGTAAAGTATGTTTGGATGGATGCATGGTTGTTTGATATCCAATCACTCTACAACGGCTGGACGGATCTGCTTAAAATTTGGCACAGAGATAGATTATAGTCTGGAAGAGCACATAGGCTACTTTTTATCCCGTAAAAATGTACAGTTCCCGTGGGATACTATAGTTCTTCAAAAAACAAGGGAACGACATGATTTTTTGCAAAGTGGTATTTTAAGGATCAGAACATGATATAGGCTACTTTTTATCCCGGAAAAATGGACGCTTGCCGTGGAATTGCAAAATACAGAAACGTAATAGCTAAAGATGCCTCCATGGATTGTATACCTTTTCTTCCAAAAATAACCTCCAAGCGCGCGGTCAACATCTATGTAATACAATGTCGTGTAATATAATACCTTGTAATTAATCGACGTGTAATATAATGTGTAATATAACAACATGTAATATGCTACATGCTCGTGTAGTATACCTGGCGATGATCCTGCTCTTGAGCTCCTGGTCGTCGCAGGGTTGCTGACGGGGCGGCGCGCGCGCGGCGGGGTGCGCCAGTGCTGGCAGCGCCTGTCCGTGCTCGCGCCGGTGCAGCAGCGTCGCCGCCGCGCGCTCTATGTCCCCACCGGCGATCGATACGCAGTGCTTGATCTGACCATATACACTACATTTTCACCAATCTGTACATCATTTTAGTTGACACCTAAATACATAGAGTAGTGTGACGGACTGTTTATTGCCGTCGTACCGCTTTTATAAGTGCTGAGGTAAGTCTACTAATGTCAGGGGCGGTTCCGGTCGAGAAGGGGGCGCTTCTCTTCCTGGGTGCCCAGGACCGCCCCAATGCGTCGAAAAGGGCCACCGCGAGGTTTTTAGTTAGTATTGGTGTAGGGAATTCGTTAGGGACTCGGCCCAGCGGTCGTCCGGATGTCACCATCTTTACCGGACGGCTCAACGCTGGGTCGTAAGACTGGTGAGCCCAACTTAACCGTCGCACCTCCCCCCGGCGGGGCGGTAGAGAGAAATCGCTTTTTACCGCGAAAACAAAAAAATATATAATTAAGTAATTAAGTATAGTATAAGAGGGTAAGTAATCGTAGGCCTGTGAAATCGAGTAAGATATACGGACGCTAGATTAAAGACATCAAAAATACTATAGGTGGTGTAAATTAAAAACATTTCATCAAACAATAATCGTGATCCAAATCATAAAAGAATTATTCTAGCAGAATGCCATGAAACGAAATCTATATAGAGACACTATTGTGTTAGCAAAGTGACCTTTTTTGTTTTCATGGGGAAAATCACAGAATTTTCACCGGCTAAAAACCCCATGGTGTGTCCATCTGCACTACGGAAGGATTTCGGGCCCTCCAAAAGAAACACGCCAGAACCTGGTAACGTGACCTAGTTGCATATCCATGATGTCTTATTTGTTTTAATGGTCAACATAAAACAAACCTTGGATTTGGAACCAAATGGATAACATTATTTTCTTGAACTTCTTGAACAAATTACTGAACTGCAGCGAATAATCTAAAATGATTTCAAGGGTTTCACACATGTAATAGCAGTTGGTGGATAGAAATCTTACCTCCATTGCGCAAGTGTTCGGGAACATCTCATGCAGCATCCGGCACTGCTCTGTCTCCATGGGAGAACGACACCCAGCTTCAGCGCTCTCTGAACCAGAGCTCTCGGAATTGGAGTGAGATCTGAGAAAATGCAGCATTAGACGTATTTGCCAAATATCTGTCACGTAGTTTAATAATTCAACTGACCGGTTGGCCTTGGTGACTGGCGGCAGCATGTCACTGAGGCTTTGAAGAGTCAAACTGATCTTATCGCTGCTCGCGGAGTCATCTGAAACAAATATAGCACTTGAGAAACGGAGTTAAGCATTCCTCCTATTCCTTTGCTTCTTACTGATCGAGCTGGGCTTTAGCCAGTTCATCCTGAATTCATTCCTGAATGAGCCTGCTTGACAGGGGTGATACCACTGCCATACGGAAAACCAAGAGGCAGGGTTGGTTAAGCGTCTCGATAGTCGATAAAGATACTGGTATCCCAAGAAATCTAAAGAAATATACGCACCATGGTTAGAGATGGAATCAGTCTCCTCGCGGCGGGAGAATTCAGCCTCCAGCTCCAAGACCCAGGAGCATACTTGACCGGGGTCGATGCGCGCGAACTCCGGTACGTAAGCAGCCATCATTTCGATGAATCCTGGAACAATAGCTCAGCCTGTCAGTCCAGGCTGTGAAGGCATATCTTGGATTTCATTTCTAGACATGATTTTGAGTTTTCTAACAGAAATTGCCAAGAAGATTCTGACAATGCAATTTTTATAGCCCATAAATGTGCCCCTAAGTGTTTTTCATGAACACCCAACATATGAAAATAATCATAGATCTGTTCCAAACCTTAATAACAACTAATGGGTATGAAGCGCAGAAGCAGGTTGCCGGTTCGAAACAAGCCCAAATGGCACACATCTCTAGCTTTACGATGTTCAGTATGTATTCATTGAAAATTATGGCTTGCTTGAATGGTAGAGGAAAATATCGTAAGGAAACCTGCTTACCCGAGAATTTTAAAGGTATGTGAAGTCTACCAACCCGTACTAGGCCAGTGAGGTGGACTAAGTCTAACCACTCTCATTAGTAGAGGCTCGTGACCAGCAGTGGGACAATAATACAGCAATTATTATATACTAACGACCCGCACCGGCCACGGCTTCGTAAGTATACGCCATTTTTTCTATTATACCAGCCTATTACATTCGAGCACGTGAGTTAGATTAAAATGTAAATTATGTTCATACTACTCGTAGTAGTATAAAAATTGTAACAAATCTGAAGTTGCGCAATGTCTTTTTTTTCTAGTGCCTCGATAGGCAGACTAGCAGACGGGCCACCTGATGGTAAGTAGTCACCGCCGCCCATAGACTTTTGCAATGCCAGGGCACAGCAAAGCCTATCGTTAAACCGTAACCTAGAGTTAAACGGTAATTATTGACGAAAATAATTTATATTCGTCTCCTTTTTATGCGGTGTTTCATAGCCTATCCAGTCGGCATGATTTTTTCCGACATCTTCGACAATCATATTTTAGCCAATTATCACAAAACTTTAATGAATTATATACTTAAACCTTCCTCGTAAATCACCCCGTCTATTGGTGAAAACCGTATGAAAATCCGTTTTGAATTATGGCGGTAAGACAGACAGACGCAGAGATAGACTGAAATTGGCTGACCGCGTTTTCATGCCCAGTTCCACCATTCAAGTACATTATATGATAATGATAAAAACATGTCTAAAAATAACCATTTTTCAACAGAATCGTTTAAACTTGAATATTAGAGTGGGACAACTCTTTGTCTTGCAAATTTATTACAAGGTGAGAAACGTGCATTGTACGAGGTTCGTCCTGACCTAAATAATAATACCGTAACGTTTTGTATTGAGGATAGTTTCGGAGGGGTTTTATGTTTTCAACCGACTTCCAACAAAGGTTTTCAATTCATCTGTACTTTTTTATCCTGGCACGTCAAAGTGACCAACCACACTGCATCTGATGGTAAGCGCAGTGCCGTCTAATTAGAGTATCGAGTAGCGAAAGACAATCTATCCCTCGCTACTCAACACGATCATGCCGACCTGCTGTGTAGCTTCGTCACACTACGCTTAAAGGACCCAGGATCATAGGAAGGAGGGAACACGGCAACTTGTTTAATATTGACCTATTTTTCATAAAAAAGTTACAAAATAAAAAACACATTCCCATTATGAGTTTTCCAGGAAAGCAGTAAAACCGCCATCACAAGGTTTTGAAATGTACATTACTTGCGAATACAGAACTTCAGAAACAAAGTTTCGTAACGAAGCCATATTTAAAAGGTTTTTATAAAACGATTCGGTCAGCAGGCTTCTCAGAACTTCAGAGTTATAATTATTCCAATTTGCGCAACAGCTTAAGGAGCTCGGAGTGTACGCGCATGCGTAGATAGGTTCAACGGTAGGCAGCGGCATTCTGTGCCCAGGCATTGCAGGAGTCTATGGGCGGCAGTGACTACTTACCATCAGGTGGCCCGTCTGCTCGTCTGCCTATCGATGCACTAAAAAACCATGAGTTTTTTTTTATTCTAGGACGGCAAAGTGACCGCACTTCACCTGATGGTAAGCGCAGTACGGTCCAATTAGAGTATCGAGTAGCGAGAGACGATCTATCCCCCGCTACTTAACACAATCATGCCAGCCTGCTCCTTCACACTGCGCCATGGCCGAGAAGGTGAAGAAGCGGTCGAGGGTTTATTGTCAGAGTACTCAGAAGGCCGCAAAATGGCCAAACATTGTACCCCAACTCTAGACCCCCAAAAAACCGGATGTGCACTGGCTGATCCCGGAACGCGACACACTTACATGTGCCACTATGGCGGGTTTTTCACTCTGTGTACGGTGGTCGCTATCCGGGCGGATATGAATATCCTACCACCAGCAGAGATTTTCTCAAGTACCTATATTTTTTCTCTACCAACCCGCATTAGGCCAACGTGGTGGACTAAGGACTTACCCATTAGTAGAGGAGGCCCGTGCCCAGCAGTGAGACAATGTTTAATACAGGGCTAGTATTATTTAGTACTTTTCTAGCGACAAAGTGACGTTAAGTTAAAGTGACTGCCTCGGTGGCGCAGTTGTAATTGCGTATGCGTTACGACTGCTGTGCTGAAGTCTCGGGTTCGATTCCCGGGTCGGGTAAAGTGATATTGGGTTTTTCTATCTACAATTTCTCAGTATTAGCCCGGTATGGCGATAGGCTCGCCCCCTATCACATCATGAGACCAATAATACGGCGAGAAGTGGGTGTACTGGTTACGCCTCTGCCTACCCCTTCGGGGATTACAGGTATATAGTATATGTATATATATGTAACTCAGTTTTCAAGAAATTGTAATTTTGTTTTCACAAAAGGGTTTATTAGCGTATTATATTCGGTTGCATATCAAATAATGTACAAAATTAAACAAAAGAAACGACCCTATTCTCCCGTGCTTTAACGGTGAAGGAAAACATCCTGAGGACACCTGCATGAGAATTTCTTATACGAATTTCAAAGGTATGTGAATTCTACCAAGCCGCGTAGGCCTGCGTGGTCGACTAAAGCCTAAGCCCTCATCAGAGGAGGCCCGTGCCCAGCACAATGTTTAATACAGGGCTAGTATAAAAACAAAGCAATTTGCGTGCGACTAAGGCCTAACCCCTCACATCAGTAGAAGGCCCGTGCCCAACACAATGAAAAAAAAATACACATCTTATGTGCGGGGCGCATATACAATGCTAAACCGAGTGTGTTGCCGCCGACGGATTAAGTTCATACATAATTTCATAAATAGGGATGAGGTGGCGTTGTTTTTAAAGCTTTAATACGCCTGAATCACAAGGACACGGATGTTCGGAAAAAGGTAATAAGTAGTGAGTAAAAATACAAGCCAAAAACAACTTTATTTCCATAATATTAACGTTACACATACGCTTAATACGCACGTCAATAAGGGCGAGTATTGACAGTTTTTGCCCGGACACCGGTGTCCGAATGATCCGTGACTGGTTAATCGGAGATCTTTTTTTAGCATCCATGACTACAATAACAAAACAGTGGACCAGACAAGTTTAAAAAAAAAGAAATTAAAAAAATGGCTTATATATTTGAAACTAGCTGTTGCTCGCGGCTCCGCCCGCGTGGAGGTTATATTCGGGAGCAGAAGTATACAATCCAAGGAGTTGTCTTCTGCACTGAGGCACCTGTAGCCATTGTCCAGCCTCTCAGGTGTTGTGTCTGAATCTTGAGATTGCATATAAAGAATACCTCATAAGTTTAACCTCACTTTGCCCCTTTTAGGGATGATTTTTCAAAAATGTAGAAACACGTATTTCTTTATTTCCTACCAAAAGCCTAAATATGAATTTCCAGATGCCTAAGTTGAGGCGATGTCTAACAAACAATCAGAGTTACTTTCGCATTTATAGTATTAGTATGAGGGTATGGATTAGGGTGGCTATAACTTTAGGGATGATTTTGCAAAATGTGAAACACGTATTTCTTTATTTCTGCTGATATGCAACGATGGCTGATCCAGGACCATCGAGAGTCCACAAGGACCATTATCGAGACCCTGACACTGGTAATAATATAACGATTTGTTGCTCCTTAAATCAACACTACTCAATTTCTTACATCTGTATAAACTTATACCAATAAATTAAAAATATTTTTAATATATAAACTCCGCCCTGATGCTTGAAGGCCTGAAGGGGAATGCTGAGATGCAACTATTACACCTTTTACCGCGGGGAAAATCATCTTACGGATACCTTCTCACTCAACCTCGGGGGAGAGATGGTTATGCCGGACTCACTGACCTTTCGACCCAGTTGACCCAAGTTGGAGTTTTCCTGCGCCGGTTTACCGTCTAAAACCCCCGCGGTGGCCTTCTGCGGCGCATGCGGGGGATCCTAACAATCACTGGATTGCTGCGCGGTACCTTTACGGCCCGTCTCTTCTTAGGCTGGATGCCCTCAACATTCTACGGCAGCACTAGACTTCGCGCTGCCACCCGTCTTGGGGCCACTCAATAAAAATATTTACAAAATGCCGCACATCCCCCGCTGCGCAGCTGCGATCCTCGTGGTAGGGTAGTACACCTGTGGTTTCCTAATTTCCCCCCTATTATACATGGATGCCTATCACCACATCACAAAGTCAAATCTCAGGCAATGTGATTCTTTGCATCATAAACGCAAACAGAATTAATTATTGAATGACCTAGCTTTGAAACCATGATGATTTACAAGAAGCTAATCAGCTTCTCGTATATTGCCACTACAACAATGATTTCAATGAAACTTAATGTCATAATAGGTCACATCCTGTGTTCTGAGGGCATCAATGCCCTTCCTAATAGAATATACGGAGGGGACCGAGTAACAAGGTTAAATATTACTTTTATATAGAAATAAACAGAGGTATATCGACTGTTGGCGGGCTATTTGATTTAAGCGATTTTTTTTTAAATTGAGTTACATGCATATTCGGAATTAGCAAATTTTTCTGCATCTTTTGAGCCTAGTTTCAGTTTTTTGTTCACTTTTTGAGTGTTTAAATCAACAATAAAACAAGACCCATTTTTTTTCATGGCACATTTATAAAAAAATGCATGAAAATAAGTCATAAAGATGCAGTATGTGCTTACATAAGTAATATCTACTAAAATCCACGAATTCCGAAAAACTAAAAAACTATAAACCTCTCCTGAAACATATCAAAATCAAATAAGCCACCAACCGTTGATTATATCTAAGAAATAAGCATAGAAAGTGGTAGAGCCACGCTAAAAAGCGGTAGAGCACCGCTGTAGACATATTTGTCTACAGCATGAATGGGCCGGATCGACCAGGGTAGTACCACTGTCTCACAGAAAACCAACGTAAAGTGACAGTTCACTGCCGCGTTTCGTATGGTAAGTGATATATCCGGAGGCCCAGATTCCCCCTTCCCTTCCCTAATCCCTATTCCTGTCCTTTAAGGCCGACAGCGCATACGTGATATTTTCGGTATTGTGGATGTTCATGGGCGGTAGAGATCACTTAACATCAGGTGACCCACTGGCTCGTTTGTCGGACTATGATATAAAAAAAAAAGATTGTTAACAGATCACATAAATATAAAAATGATTTACAATAATACTTGCATTGATTAACTGTAAATCATTACTGTCATCATAAATCACTTTAAATCAAATCTTGAAGATAATTTAAATAATGGATGTGATATTTCTATAAATCACCTAAATTTAATGTAATATATTAAATGCTCTATTAGTACAATGTAATATACGTTTGTTAGAACAAACTAATTATTGATTTAATGATAAAATGACTTTTTACACTATCTGCAAGTTCTATCGAAAAATCTACTTTAATCAAAGGCATTTTTATTTATGTTTTAAGTTAATCTGTATATATAAAAGAAGAAGCTGACTGACTGACTGAATGATCAATCAACGCACAGCCTAAACGGCTGGGGTTAGATACTTGAAATTTCGGAAGGGTTTTTGGAAATACCACCCCTAAAGGGGTAAAATAGGGGATGAAAGTTTGTATGAAAATCTGTCATTTTTTAAGTTCATTCGCTATTGCAATGTTTTAGGATACACAACAATTATATTTATAACATGATGATGGCAAACAAGCTTATGGTTGATGGTAAGTGGTTACTGTAGCCTATGGACGCTTGCAACACCACTAGCAATACATTCACGTTGCAGACCCTTCATAAAACTATTTACTCTCTTCTTGAAGAACCCCATACTATAATAATACAGCTTTTATGGCAAGTAGCTATGAAAAGAGAGGCTGTGGATTTGTTTTTCACTACAAGATAAATCATTGTAAGATCCACAGACATTTGTGTCTGGGTATTATGGGGTTGTTGGAAGTGGTAGAGCCACGCTGTAGACATATTTGTCTACAGCATGAATGGGCCGGCTCGACCGGGGTAGTACCACTGTCTCACAGAAAACCAACGTAAAGTGACAGTTTACTGTCGCGTTTCGTAGGGTAAGTGAGATATCCGGAGGCCCAGATTCCCACTTCCCTTTCCTAATCCCTATTCCTGGTCCATGACACTTTCGGTGTTGTGGATGTTCATGGGCGGTGGAAATCACTTAACATCATGTGACCCACTGGCTCGTTTGTCGGACTATACTATAAAAAAAAAAAAAAAAACCATAGTCCCTCATAGATGATACCCGTGAGGTTTGACCTAGTATGGGGTCAGGAATATATATGTGACTGTTGAGTGTATTATGCTATTTGGAAGAGATAATCATTATCTGATTTATCCTTAACACAGTAAAATTCAGACACAGAAAATGTCAAAAAGGCAAATACAGGCAATTTCTTTTTGTGACGTAATAACGTCAATGGAATGCCTTTAAATCTCAATATTGACTTATTCTGCAGCACTGCAAATAAAACTAAAGGCTCAAGACTTCTTTGTTTAGCCTTTAGATATTGTTTTTTGCTCATACTGTAAAATACGTAAAGTGGTTTGTAACATAATTTATTTAATTATTTATTAATAGAGGCTTGTAATTAGCAATTTAAGTGAATTCGGAAATACGATTTATTATTTGTTATTCTGCTAACCTTCTGACAATCAATAAACAAAGTATTGTAAAATCTCCTCCAAATGTTACAAGGGCATTTCTCATTCATAAATTGCTCTTCTGGCTTTACAGAAAGTATTCAAAATGTGACATATTTGGTTGCATAGTGTTGTAATACTTGTGATGTCTAGCTTTATCTTTTTTTCATTTTACAGCCTGGATAGACAGACGAGCAGACAGTCCAACTGATGGTTAGTAGACACCTCCGCCCATAGACTTCTGCAATGCCAGGGCACAGTAAAGCCACTGCCTACCGTAAATCTTTTATATTATTATCTTCGTTCAAATACTTTATGTCAAAATTTTCTTGAAATGCATTCCTAGGAAGCAAACACTTTTTATTTAATAATTTAGGTGGTCTTTCAAAGCACTTACTATCAAGCTATCAATCCTATTTCCAATGCAGAATACAAAGAACTATATAAAATTTTAAATTTTTCTTTTTATTAAAAAAAATTGAAGTTATTGTTATTGGTTCATCTTTAAGCTATTTAAAGGTACTATTGGGTACGCCAGAGTAATTTATAAAATCATATACAAGGATTTGCAAAATCAAATAAATTATATGTGTTTACTTATTTTACAATTTTTTTTGCCTCCGTAATAAATTAAAATATAAAATTACTGTTTATAATATTGCGTATAACGCAAAGCAAAAAAAAAGTATATCCCTTATAAAATTTGAAAGAAAAAAAACATTAAGTGGCCAGTATTTATTTTATTTTTATTGCAAATATTTAAATACCAATATAGTAAAGTGATTCAATTAATGGTTAATTATTAAAGTAACATAATATTTTTACCTTCAACATCGAAACAGGGGTCCTGGGACGCCTCTTCCAAAATAGAAATAACGTAGGAGAGGACAATGTCGTCGATTACGTTTAAATCGGCAGACGGGACATTCTTAGTAATAAATTGAAATAAACTCTCCTTAACAAGAGATTCCTGTTGAGCAATAGCGCTCATTTTGCCCAAAATCACTGTATTTTAACTCAAAAACACACGTAAAGCCAAGCGTTAAACTCGCGAACCCGTTAAGGATGTTCACACAGCGTGAAAAATGCGATTTTATTATATTTTTCTAATTTTACACAAGCGGAGGAAGGTGCGCGCAAATTTTCAAGTCAGATCTAGGTTCCAGATGTTTTAAAGAGATTTTCGCTGAAAAACTGGGAATCAAGAGACGAAAATCAATACAATCGAAGTTTTTTTTAATAAACAACTTTTTGTTGTTTTGTAAAAGGCAAAAGTTTTAAAGTATACAGCCACAGTTTCTAGGTGTCAATAGTTAAAGTTAAAAATTTTACACAATTTGATAATAATACTAATTGATACAGAAATCTTCTTGAATTTTAACAAAAGTTAGTTATTCTCATTATAACACCGCTTGTCCTAGATTTTAGCACCTCCTTTGGCAAAATCCAATAAGATTTTTCGTAGGCTCCAGAAACGTAAAAAAGCGGGAAACTTGAATGAACTTCCAACTAAGTAGGTAAGTTAGGTACAAATTATACAATATATTATATTCTAATTAATGATTCTCATATCCTACGCCTAGCGTATAATCGTCTTTATGGTAGATCTACAAGTAGCGTCCAAAATACTTAATATTATGAGCTTTTATACAATATATTTTCATTTACATAATTTAATTTGTTACACTGACATCTAGCACATATAATAGGAACTGCAAAACTGACTTTTGATCTTCTCTTGAGAAATTAAGTTACGGGAGATCTAGTGCGTCTGAAATAATTGGAGCCATTAAAGCAATAAACTTTTACAAACCCAACTAAAGAACGCTTTTAGGATATAGGTAACCACATCTAAAATTTACAGCGTTTCCTAGACGGCCTTCAGTATTATACACCCAAAATTGTTTAGTTTTCAAGCGGATCCACAATCCGATGCAGCTGCCGATGTATTTAACCCACTGTCTAAACTTCAGCAAGATTATGCGCCCCCTATTTTATTCTGGCACGGCAAATCGTCAATGCATCTGATGGTAAGCGCAGTGCCGTCCAGTTAGACTATGAAATAGTGAGAGAACTATTACTAGCTACTTTTTTTTATCTGGTGTGGCAAAGTGACCACACTGCACCTGATGGTAAGCGCAGTGCCGTCCAGATAGAGTATCAAGTAGCGAGAGACAGTCTATCCCCCGCTACTCAACACAATCATGCCGGCCTGCTGTTTAGCTTCTTCACATTACGCCTAAAGGACCCAGGATCATAGGAGGGAGGGAACACGGTAGCTGGCAAACTGTTCCACAGCTTGATTGTGCGGCAAATATACGAATTTGCGAACCTCTTGGTTCGGGCCAGGGTAGTAGACACCACGAAGCAGTGGCTCCGCAAGCCAGTACGCGTGGTTCTGGTATGGAAGGGAGAGGATGGGATAAGATCAAACAATTCTTCAGAGCATTCGTCATGATACAGACGGTAGAACACGCTAAGCGAGGAAATATCTCTACGCAGCTGTAGCGGCTCCAGGCTGTTACTCACGTCTGCATCATTCACAATGCGGATGGCCCGCCGCGCCATCCAAGGATCGAGAAGGTACCTTGCGGAACGGTCCCAGAGGTGCGAGCAGTATTCCATTCACGGCCCCACCTGCGCTTTATACAACATTATTATTAGTATACTACAAAGCCGAAAGTACGTTGTTGAGAATCAGTAGGACAATCCATTTCACTAATTTTTAACATATTATATGTGTATCATTTTCGTCAAGCTGGTTACCTTGTTTATTACGTAATAAAAATCCGGCGCGTGTCGGTCGCTCACCGATACATACCTACTACGCCGGCCGCTGAAAGGGTCAAGGACAAGCAAACCCTTCCTCACCCGCACACGCCCCGCTCGGCGGCGCGGGCGTTGCTTTAGACTATCTATCATTTAGTCGCTTGTGTATTAGGGAAAGGGTTGGGTATTTTGAACAGTTACTTAGATATGTTTAGTTTTTATTGTTAGTAGTGAAGTAGTAAATTAGGCTGCAATCCGATTGGTTCTTAACAAACACATCCTTGCACATATTTGGTGGAAATGCAGCCTTATTGTTAAAATGTTGATTAATAAACGAAACAGTGTAAATAGTGCCAGTGTAGTATGTATTGATTGGCGCGAAACAGACGGCATCGCGCGGCTCGCGTATGTCCATGCGTCGTACAAGAAACGGGATAAATAATTTTTGCATGTCACCGCTTGAGTTTTCCTTATTGTTATTATATGACATATTTATCTGATCTTTTATACCAAAATCTAATTTGGGTGTTTCGGCTTTATGGTATACAAAAACTAATCTTGTATAAGCGGTAGAGCTGACCGGGCGTGAAAAACCGCCGCACCCTGTTCAGGATTCCGACCCTGCGTGAAGTGGCGGATATTACACCCTCGATGTGACTCCTTGGATTAAGATCACAGCGGATATCCATACCTAGGACACTAATGTCATTCCGCATTGCGAGTGAAACACCCTGAAGAACGGTGATGGGAGAAAACGGAGACTTCTTGCACGAGAACGCGCACACCTGGGTTTTCTTGGCACTAAACTCAACCCGATTCCTGGTACCCCATGATGAGATGAGGTCCAAGGTCTGGTTGACACATTCATGCCGGCCTGCTGAGTAGCTTTTTCCCACTACGCCTAAAAGACCTATTTTTGTTTTCAATTTCCCCTGATTTGTCCTAGATCTGTAAAATTTTGCAATGCATTTTTTTTTCAAATCATGGTAATTTAACTAATACACCCAACAGTCACACATATAGTTCTGATCCCACACTAGATAAAACCTGTATCGTAGTTATCAAGAAACTAGGATGGCCTACGGTCCCACAACATCCAGAACCGAAACAAATAATATCAGTCTGGTACACAAACCGAACCGTGAGAATCGAACCCACGATGTATCGAATGTTCAGATAAATCCCGTATACTGTCATCCGGATAATCCTACTAATATTATAAATGCGAATGTTTGGATGGATGGATGTCTGTTACTCAATTACGCTACAACGACTGACCAGAATGGCTGTATGGATTAGGTTGAAATTTGGCACAGAGATAGATTATAGTCTGGAATACCACATAGGCTATTTTTATCCTACGACCGACCGCAACGGACCGACATGGGATGTTTACCCAACTGCCAAGGAAGGGTTATGTTTTTCGCGCGTATCTTGTTTGTATATTTTAAATTTCTTTATTACCTCGTATCTTCCAAACGCCTGCATGGATTTCAACAATTATGGTATCGTTATATTCGTCTCAAAACCCCAAGTGTCCTTAAATAAGTGTTGGACAAAAAGATCAAAATGGCGAATCTTTGGTGGGAAATAGTAATACATTTTGCATAGTGTTAGTTGAGGGAACTGAAAATAATACAGACTTTTTATCCTGGAAAATGCACGGTTCCTATGGGATAGCACGATATAGAAATATTTAATAGCTTAAGATGTCTCCATGGATTTTATACCTTTTCTTTCAAAAATAACTACCACGTGGTAGTTACGGTAGGCAGCGGCTTTGCTGTGCCCTGGCATTGCAGAAGTGGGAATATGGGCGGCGGTGTCTACTTACCATCAGGTGGCCCGACTGTCTATCCATATAAAAAAATAACGCTGGCGAAGCCGAGTGTAACATCTAGCCTACAATAAAAATGAAATCATACATCTTAATGTGGATAATATAACGGTAACACACACCAGACGGCTTGATATATTTATTTCCATTAAAAATAATCATCAGCTTCATAAATCTAAAACAACTGTGTCACCTAAGTTTATGTATATCTGTTATGCATTTAGGTGGTGGTAGGATATTCATATCCGCCCGGATAGCACTGTACAGAGTGTAAAACTCGCCATAGTGGCACACGCAAGTGTGTCACGTTCTGGGGTCAGCCAGAGTACATCCGGTTTGTGTCGGGGGCCTAGTTGGGGTACGATATTTGGGCGTTTTGCGGCCTTCTGAGTACTCTGTCACTAGACCTCTACCGCTTCTTCACCTTCTTGTTTATGGCGTACTGTGAAGAAGCAGGCCGGCATGATTATGTTGAGTAGCGGGGGATAGATTGTCTCTCGCTACTCAATACTCTAATTGACGGCACTGCGCTTACCACCAGGTGCATTGTGGTCACTTTGCCGTGCCAGGATAAAAAAAATCTATAACGTTTTTTATTTCGTGTCAGTTTATAGGATTTACTAGCATTATTAGTATTATAAAAATAAAACAACAATATAATAACGGCGATTTATTCAACAACGTCACAAAATAAATACTACAACTACACGGTAATACTATACTCAACTGGTAAATAAGAACGATTTCATCACATTTATTTTGAACATTAAGGAGGTGTATTTGATACCTTTTGTTATAATAGGCAAAAGAATCGAAGATTATACAGCCTTGTAAAATTTTAAATTTAAACAAGAATTTTATTTATCACTGCTTACTGATTTAATGTCCGATAAATTAAGTATGACAAAATAATTCTTACTAACAAGAGCAAAAAAAAGCATTTTTTATCGTCACTTCCTCCGTCTTCGAAACATTTCATTTAGAAACAGAAACATTTAATTTAAAAATGTATAAGATCTTTACGGATTGTATATGTAAGTATAGTTGTAAAATATTGCAGAATTCACATGGAGTAACTTTTAAATGACACTAAAATCCTAGGTAGTAGGTTTTTCTTCTCATGCTTGCTGCCTGGCTAAGAAAAAAAAGCCTTTGCTTTATTGACCTAAAATTCGATAATTTTATAAATTACCGACAAATAAAGTGAGTTTATAAATAATTTGCGCTTATTCATTCTAAAGGGTACAGTTTTTACTAATTATTGTTGCTCGTTGCTTTCTTTTTTTATACAAAATTACCTTCAACTAAATTAGATTTTGTAGTTAAGCGGCACCAGATGGAAGTGTGGGACATATTTTCGATGAGCGATTATCGATTCATTTGATTATCAGAAAACTCGATCATTAATTAATTTTATTGAAGAAAAATCATAGCCTATAGATATTCGCTAAAGTTTTTTTGGCTTTAGGAGATCATTTTAAGTGTCAATAATTTAAATATTATATCATTCGATTACTACACTTGTCATCGGATTTATATATAATACGATCGATAATTGCACATCGCTAATGGAAATCAAACTTGATATCTCATTGGTATTCCATGGCTAGATCTTATGAAAAATGGAGGATGTACGTAATTGCCTTCATTATCAAAATACTACCATTATAGTAGAATTTAAAATATAAATGTAAACCAAATCTGTCAACATTTTAAAAATCTTTCAGCGAATTAGGCTTTATAAACCCAAAAGATTACTTCTATACAGCCAAGTGTATCACTGCAACTTTCATACATCCACCCAGTAATGCCAACCTAACATCTACCAATATTATTAATGATGGTATCGACGACCTCTTTGGAGGACGCAGTTCCGCCAACATCAGGAGTTAACACGCGGTCTATGTTGACGGTCTTGTCTATGGCACGACGCAGTAAATCAGCGTGGAAGTGGTTTCCGAGGTGCTCCAGCATGTCTACAGAGGCGTTGATCATAGCGATAGGGTTGGCAACATTCTTCCCGGCTATGGCAGTACCTAAAAAATATTTTCTAGTATTAGAACCAATATATTTTTAAGCTATTATGGTGTAGTGCACTGGCTGTAAAATGAAATGACCCTGGGTTTGATGTCCACATTGAAACTAATATTTCATTACATTATTCTAATTGGTTTACCAAGTTTCCTTAGTCCCATGGTGGGAGGCCAGCCCTATATGGACTGAGCAATATTCTCACAAAATTTAAAGAGAGAAGAGACATGCGACTGTGTGGCCAATACCTATTTCTTTTTGTGCAATGTGACTTAAGAGTGTAGACCACTCAAAATTCTAGAACAATACAATTTCTGGCCTACATTCACTTTATATCTCTCACATTTTTCTGTCTTCACTTAATAGCTGGATAGAGAGAGCTCAGTCCATTTTCAATGTCTATGGTTTTTTTAATTTGTCAAAATATAGGCCAACTTTCCCGCTTTTGATTTCATACGACTCATGACTCCTAAGGCCTAGGCAGAATATCCGTGCCGGGCACTATTTTACTACCTGGCAAATGCTGAGTCTACGCCTTTTTACTTTAGACACAGGTAGGTGTTCCAAATTGATGAGTATTTAGGGTTTATAATTGTTTTTTTTTTGTATTACTCTACTTACTATTATTTACGTAATACTCTATTTACTTTAATTTGTATGTCAACTAAAGTGTTGCGCAATAAAATGTATTTTTTTTCTTTCTGACTCACCAGTGTTTCTGGTGCCTGGCTCAAACACAGCATAATGGTCTCCGTAGTTCCTGCCTGATAGTAACCCTGCACCACCGAGGATCCCGCAGACCACGTTTGACACAATGGATCCATACAAATTGGTCATCAGCATCACATCGAACTGGTGGGGTCTGAAAGATTATTGAAGTAGGAAGAGGCATTTAGCTATTACATTTTTCTACATTTAGCTATCCCATAAGAAGCATGCATTTTTCCGAGATAAAAAGTAGCCTGTGTGATATTCCAAACTATAATCTATCTCTGTGCTAAATTTCAACCAGAACCGTACAGCCATTCTGGTGTGATTGAGTAACGAACATCCATCAATCCAAACATTCGCATTTATAATAGTGAGTAAGATTTCCAATGTACTATTTACCTGGCAACAAGCTGCATGCAACAGTTGTCGATGATCATATCATTATGTTCAATGTCAGGGTACTCCTTGGCCATCCTGCGTGAGGTCTCCAAGAACAGACCGTCTGATAACTTCATTATGTTGGCTTTGTGGACTGTAGTCACCTAGAAATAATTGTTTAAGACAATGTTCATTACAACAAAAAAATATATCACATATATTTAATTTATTTTATGTTAAAACCTACATATTAATATACTTTGCATAATAAAACAGATTCTCCCTGAACAATTTTTTTATCCTGGCGCGGCTAATGTGACCACACTGCACCTGATGGTAAGCGCAGTGTGCAGTTAGAGTATCGAGTAGCGAGAGAGATTCCATCCCTCACTACTCAACACAATCATGCCGGCCTGCAATTACTGTCGGCCTACCACCACCTCTAAGAGCAGTCTTACTGTAATATTACAATGAGATTCTGTACCATGAATTCGCATTGTAATATTACAATAATACTGCTCTAAGAGATTGTGGTAGGCCGCCTGTTCTCACAATCAGACGCAGCTATGAAAATGAAGATTACCTTCTTCCTGCCATTCCTCCTGGCGAATTCAAACGCGAACCTCGCCACACGCTCCGAGTTACTGGCAGTCACCACCTTCATGGACTCGATAACTCCATTCACAGATTCGTGTTCCAACATGGCGTACTCGCCTTCCGTGTTTTGTCTGCAAATAAATAACACCCAAAAGTCACACACATAGCTCCGACCCCACACAAAGATACGAGTCTTGTGTTGTGGGTGTACGAGGGACTGAGATGAGACTTTCGGTCTCACAACACCCAGACCGGACACAAATATCTGTCTGTCACTCAAATATTTGTCCCGGTGTGGGAATCGAACCCACGGCCTCTCGTTTCATAGCCGTCTACTCGCCTATTGCGCCACGGAGACTGTCAATGTAAAATGTATTTTTAATTGTGAAGTATGTGAAATAACCGATTCCATGCATTAATTAGAAAATCTAGCAGCATAGCAATGCTGCTAGATTTTCTAATTAACTGCAATATATAATATGTGTCTTTACGTGTGTTGCATATTGCTGAGTTAGCAATAAATTAGTATTTAAGTTGTAATACTAGCTTAACTCTCTCTATATTATACTGGACAAGACTAGAAATACATAATATTCAAATGAGAACATCTTTTATTACGGTACCTCGCCCTAACACCCCAATTGGGTCCATTAAGTAAAGGTCCACTAAGTAAAGTTCTGTTTAATTCTCTGTAAACTTCCGTGCAGATATTTTAAAAAAACTAGCAGCAAGACTCTCAAGGACATGACATTCAGCAATGATGGTGACCAAGAGAAATAGTGTATTTGACACGATTTTTTAAATTATTTTAATCAACAAACTACATTACCTAAAACCTATTATGGAAAGAATTTTATGAATCCGAACAAAAATAAGTTATAATAAGTATATAATATAATAAGTTGCCATTCATAAGTAGATTAGAGGCAATTAAAATCTGCTGGAAGTGGTAATTGTCAAATGACAGTAAAAGGAAGCAAGATATGAGTCACCTCTCAGAATGGCCATTACTGTGCTGTTGTGCGAGGGAGATAGTGATATGTTCTCACTACACACCCATTTTTGATCATACTGATATTTAAAATAAATATTGTAAAGTAATTTTGATTGCGTTTTCAAAAAACGGTTTCTTTGCGGTTGCTTATTATTGTGCACATTAAATAATGTACAAAATTAAACATAGGAAACTACCTTATTCTGGGAATATCATGAAGCATACATTGTTCGTTGATTTATATCAAAAATAAACTGAACACCGATCGACAACCATACCTGATAATGACAATATCAATGTCCTTATGCCTAGTCTCCACTCCCGGGTATGACTTGCAGTTCAGCACATATGCGTACATGTCCAGCTCGTTACGGAGCGCCACGTTGCGTGACGTAACGTACGCCGCTTCGCTCTTCGTTTCGATGTTACCCTGGAATATGAGAGTGAGTCAGTAGGTTCGATCCCCGAACTAAGACAAATGTGTGATCTGTAAATATTGGTTTCTGGTCTTGGTGTAGTTGAAAGTCTCTAGTAGTGGACACCCACGACACAAGACTCGTATCTTAGTATGGGTCAGATCTGTTGGGTGTATTTATTTGTAATGTCTGCACTCTATTATTCTTCAAAGTTTTTTTTTTTAGTTTTTACTGGCACGGCAAAGTGACCACACTGCACCCGATGGTAAGCGCAGTGACATCCAATTAGAGTATCGAGTAGTAAATCTATCCCCCGCTACTCAACACAATCATGCCGGTCTGCTGTGTAGCTTCTTCACACTACGCCTAAATGACCCAGGAACGTAAGACGGAGGGAACACGGTAGTGGGCAAACACGGTATATTATTATTAATAAGCTTAAAATTTAAATCTAGTCGCAAATTGAAATAAACAAAATGCTACTAATCATGCTATGTATGTTATATATACACAAGTTGATATGATTTGATCAATAAACAATTTCATTTTAATTTCACATTCACATTCAAATGTCAGAACCTTCAACATAATATATCTAAGTATAATAATAGTAAACATTTAAGTATAGGTGGACTTAAAGCCAGAGGCATTTTCTGCCATTTAACACTGCAGAAAGTCTGAATAACACACCTTAAGTCCAACACCGTTCCTCTTGATCGTGGTAATGGCGTATTGTACGTCATCATCGTTGTCGACTGTGGGATCGATGTCTACCACTTCGAAATCGACCGGGGCGCCAATGTATCTGAAAATTTACATTTGTTATTTGTTTCCCCTTGTGTTAAAGCAAATTGATCTTTTGGGAAAAATCCTCTAGGATTCCCGTCTTGGCGACATGGTATGCCGGATTTTTATCAACTAAAAACCCCATGGTTGTTTCTATCAACATTACAGAAGGATTCTGGATTCCGGACCTACAAAGGAAACACGCCAGAACACCTCCAGTGTTATGCTGTACTAGCACATAAAGAGCGGAGTACCAATATATAAATCAAATTTAGTAAACTATATTTATACATCACACCTGATAACTCATTGAGACTTAATACTTTTACGGCTGATTTAATGACATAAGCCTGATAATCTTATCAAATGATCTTTTATTTACATATTTTAGCACAGATTTTTACTATAAACGATAGCAATATAAATGCTTATTTTAGAAATAGACCAAGTATAATTGTTACTACCATAATTTATTTATTGCATCTTCCTGTTCATATGACAGGTGAAAAAAAATGTTTTTTTTTAAATCCTGGCACAGCAGTGGCTAACAAGTTATTTTAAAGTATATCAAACTCTTTGCAATAGTCATTGACTGTGGCACCCTAATGGCGCATTTACGCGCAACTGAAACGCTTACCTAAATTAAGTAGTTTACATTGGTCGGTTAACCGAATTCGGCGACTTGATTGATGCGGCGATTATATATTGAACAGTCGGGTTCAGGGGCAGTCAACTTTGTTCGCCGGCTATGACGACATTTGCTAGATACCTACGGGGGCAAAACATATGTTGCCACATACATTATATTAGTGTCGAATCATGGTTTTATTAAGCAGGCAACATTAATAAAACAGAAAGTTTCTACAATTAAATATATTCTTCCAATTAGTAGATTTTTAAATATTCACTTTACGATTTTTGTTTCTGTGTATTACTATTTATTATTTTTATAATTGAATAGTAAAATATAATTATTTTAAATACATTACTTTTAAATCAGCACATAAATAATTTAGGACGTATACACTAACTACGTGAGTTTTTGTTAATTTATGTATGGCAGCCCCATCATCCATATTGCGTCTATGTTCCGGACTTTACAAAACAATATGTCTGCCGATTGCCTTCGTCGCATGCGCATACTGTTTATTAAAATTTCTTATTCGCAACAACTAAAATATCCTCGCCATTGATAACGTTGAGTTGAGTTTGCCTCCTCCGTTTTTAGTGCCCTGATACATTTAGTGTTGTGTTCGAGATAGTGACTCTTTAGCTTGTACATTTTTACTATGAAGGAAAATAAAAGGAAATGTGTTAAATGTGGTGCTTCGCCTGCCGATGACGCTGACACAAAACTTTTTAGGTTTCCAAAACCTGGTTCTACTAATGCCCTCCGGTAAGTATAATGCTAAATATGTTTTTTATTTGTACTAAATTTCGTTAGTAGGTTATGATTTATGAACCGATTTATGGATACAGCACACCACAAAAATATACTAGGACGCTATTTAAATAAGTGAGCAACTTATAACGAAACATTGTAGCCAATTATTGTCGTTGTAAATGTAAAAAGTCTCCCAATGTTAATTCCGCTATATAGCGGTAGTTTGGTTATTTCATCAGCACATGATCACCCATAAAAACAGCGTGCAATGGCGGACTAGTTGCATTTTGTATTAAAATTGTGAAATTGCCTGACTCCCAATCAATACCCTTTTCTAATTACAATTGCCATTCTTCTTTTTTGATCCATATTCTTGGGTGGTGCTGATCACTTGCTATGAGTCAACTTTCTTGTTCGATTTCCTAACCAATACTGTAACAAAATTTATATGTATTGCAGTTGTGAACTATGGGCAAAATATTGCTTCCCGGATAAACCATGGTCCTTAGAAGATTTTCAAAGCAGACTTTATCTGAGCATAGAATGTTGTGTCACCGACATTTTAAAGAAACTGCTTTTGTGGACTATTCCTCGAAGAAATTGAGAAGGTTTGCTTCTCCAGATGTAGAGGTTAGTGAATTACGAGTATTAATATGCTTTTATTTAGATCTATGGTTTAATGATTAAACTTTAATCCATTCTTATATACAAATAACCTCTGTACCATCAATAATATTAATATTTTATTTATGGATCATAGTTGACATAAGTAGTGTATAAAAAGTAAGGAGAGCTACCAAATATATGTGAGAAAGTAAAATTTCGGTTGATGAAATGTAAGCTTAGCCTGGAGAAAATATTTTCTGCTTATTTATATAAGTGACCAAATGAACTTGAATGTAATAACTATTTAATCTTATAAATTCATGCTACTGAGCTCTTATTGTTGAATATTAAAAGTCATAATTTTAAAACCAGGGATACATCTCTAATCAATTGTGAAATCATTTAATTTTGAATATAAATCAAAATGTCATATTTTTGTAGTTGGTGACGCTGCCACATCTAGATGTACATGTGGAAGCAGTAGCTGGGCCATCAAAAGAACCACTGATGGACAATTCGAACCAGCCATCACTTGCTGTTCCTGGGCCATCAAAAGAACCACTGATGGACATTTCGAACCAGCCATCACTTGCTGTTCCTGGGCCCTCTAGAATGAGCCCAAAAAGTTCAGTAAAAAAATTTAAAGAAGAAAAGAAATCTGCATTTGAAAAATGCAAAAAATATTTACAAAGAATTTCTAAACTTCAGAGATCCTTAAGGTATATGAAGAATAAGGATTTTTTGCATAATTTGAATGCAAATAGAGCTCTGACAGCATTGTATAACAAGATTAGTCCTGCATTTGCACTTTTATTGCAAGGTCAAATAAAAAATTATAAAAAGAATCCAAAAGGTAGAAGGTGGACAACAGAGGACAAGGTAACAGCCTTGAGACTGTATAAAAGGTCCCCCTCTTGTTACAGGCTTTTAAGAAGAATGTTTCCATTGCCTGCGCCAACAACTCTTAAATCTTTATTAGGAAAATGTGTGCTTAAAGTGGGCATAAATGAGCATATTTTTAAAATTGTTGGCAAGTTTGCCTCAACTCAAAAGCCCATAAATAATGAATTTGTGCTAATGTTTGACGAAATGGCAATAAAAAAGCATATTCATTATAATCCAAAAGAAGACATCATCGAAGGTTTTCAGGATCATGCAAAACAAGGCAGAACATCTCAGCCAGCCTCACATGCATTGGTGTTCATGGTTGCTGGCATTAGAAAAAATATGAAACAGCCAGTAGCTTACTACTTATCAGGTTCTTCAGTTACAGCTGATAGATTAGCCATTTTAATAAAAGAGGTGAGCTAATTTTGTTCTCTTAAATGTACAGAACAGACTTTTTTAAATTTTCACTAAGATTAATAAATTCTTATGGAAGCGTTATGTGAATAATTTCTATATTGTTAATAATATTACATAGAACCTTTAGATTACCAATGATGTCTAAAATGTCTGTTTTAGGTTCTTGAACAATGTTATAAAAATGGAATCAATATAGCTGCTACAGTCTGTGACATGGATGGAGTCAATAGGAGGGCTCTAAACATATTAGGGGCAACTGTTAGCAGTCCACATTTTGACAGCAATGGCCATGAAGTGGTTGCACTCTTTGATGCTCCACACTTGATTAAGTGCTTCAGAAATCTTTTTCTTAAGTATTAAAAGTATTAAATATATTGAATGGATGACTGATATATCATCTGAAAAAAGGACCGGAACAGGTAAGACATCATATAAACAACTTATGTGCCATGACTTTGTTTATCTTTCAAAAATTACTTGAACTTCTTCACTTTTCTGGTAAAGTAGTATGTAATCAATTAAGCGCAATGGATTAAGTTGTATTTGAGTCATTAAGAAACACAGACCGACATTTGATAACTATTTGATAAAAATTTGAATTGTTTTTTTTTAAATTCTGTTATTACTATTCCAGGTATTGCCAAATGGAGCCATATTGTAAGCTTCCATGAACTAGACAATGCAAATCCCAATTATGCATTTGCACCTTTAGTTAAAACGGATCACTTAAATCCCAACACAAAACAAAAAATGAAAGTTAAATTGGCTGTTCAGGTGTTGAGCCACACAGTTTCTACTGGAATGTATTCAAGAATTGGCAAAGGTAATATGGGAAACACTATCTTTAGAAATATAGACAAAATTATTAGACAATTAAATACATATGTATTAAACATTGGTGGTAGTTTACTGAGGCTGAGAATCTGAAGAGGTCTTGGATTCAAATCACATGTTGGGCTAGTTTACAGTTAGTTGTCCTAGTTCACAGCCTCCAGTTGATGTAGATGATTTACAAAATGAATAAGATTAATATACACTATGTAAATCATGTGACTTCTACTTTATAGTCATTATTATTTTGATACTGACATATTTACATTAGTGGAGTTTAAAATTTTTATGATATTTTTGACCCACTACATTTGTTATTGTTTTTTTACAGGACTACCTGCTGAAGCAATTGTGACTGCAGATATGATATCTCAAATGGATAAAATATTTGATACTCTAAATAGTGATACCCCTGACTTACGTAGAGGGAAACCATTTTCCACTAATTTAACAGAGTCATCACCTCATTTACAATTTATAAAAGAAATGAAAATTAAATTAGAGAATATGAAATATGTGGGTTCTAAGCGTGCCCCACCATCGCAAGAAGGATGGCTTTGGACGCTAAATGCTATAGAGATATTGTGGGGTTATTTGCGGCAACGACATCCAAAAATAAAAAGTTTATCAACCAGGAGGTTACAACAAGATCCTCTAGAAAATTTGTTTGGGTGTATCCGAGCTAACTGTGGTGCAAACTGTAACCCTACTTCTGGGCAGTTTGTTGGTGCCTTAAAAGCAGCACTCCTTACAAAAATTTCACATATTGGAATTGGTAACTGCGAAATAGATACCAACAATGTAATAATTGATAATTTTAAAATGTTAATCAATAAGACGGTTAGTAATAATTCAGATATAAAATTAGCTACGTCGTCGGAATTTGAATTTTCTGAAATTAATAATAATAATTGATAACAATGTGTTAGAAGATAGTAGCGAAATGCAGGCTTGTGCGTATGTTTGTGGCTTTATAATTAAAAAATACAAAGGTGATTGTCAATCATGCCTAGATATGTTAATATCTAAAGATTTAACATCAATCCACACATTCATTGAGTACAAAGAATACAATGATTCAAAACATTCATTGTGTTATCCAACCAAATCTTTTGTATTTTGTGTGGAAGTGTGTGCCACCGTAATAAATAATCACTTAAATAAAAATGCACATCTTAATATAAAAATGAAAGATGATGTTATAAAAAATGTAAAAGACAAAGTTAATTTTGACTTTCTTAACCACTGTACAGAACAGAAAATCGAGAATATTAATTTTATTATAGAAAATGTTTTTTACATAAATGTAAAACGATTTTGTGTTTTAAAAAATAGATGCTTTGCACAAGAAGCAACTAAAAGTGCTCTGAGAAAAAAGATTGCTATTTTGACCCACGTATAATATAATAAATAAATAAATATTCTAGATAAAATGTAATATTTATTATTATTAATGGTACATATATAATTAACATGTCTTCTAGTCAAAAATTCTATTCCGAATTTGTAATAAATTCGAATAAAAATTATTTATAATTAAATATGTTATATGTAACAAACACCAGTTAACATAATTTACTTTATTTCGGTAGTACTCTTAAATAATGTAAACAAACAAGTATTGTTGAGATTTCCTTATGTTTTGTGTAAATCTCATAAAATATAGCAATTTCTTCAGTGATTTTAAAGTTTTATAATAATGTAAGACTGTTGTTAATTATTGAGAAAAAAGTTTGTACGTATTATTTATAATTGTATTTTTTATGTATAACTAAAAATGTATAAAGCTTTCTGTTGCCCTAAACATTGTAAAATAAGATCTTTAATCTATCTTTTAAATAGCATTGTTCATAAATAAAGTTACAACCTAATATTTGTTGTTTTGCTCATTTATACATTAGCAAGAAACTTATGACTAAGTATAACATACTTAGTCATTTTTAAGTTTCTTACTAGTGTAAAATCATTCCCTATTTTAATTTATAAAATATAGCCTAAAACCAACAGATAAGTTTAAATTTCGCGCTATTAAGTTGTTGGGGGGCGCGCAGGAGATGGCGCCAGCACATTTTGCGACAATTTTTTTATATGAAGTTGTTATTCTTCTCCTAGTAATAGTGTTCTGTGGTCGGGTTGCAAGCATCGTCATGAACAGTCTTGTGTTAGAAGGATTTTTAACTGTGTGCGATGTAATACAAGGAGTTTTGAGGAAAAAATTGAAAAATAGGAGTACAAAGAGAATCTCTTTCTCTAACATGTGTGGATAACACCTCTATTAAGTCAACGGGCTCGACCGAATACGGCCAAACCGAATACGCCAAACGAATACCTGTTTATATTAGTCGGTGACCGAATACGGCCTGCAGCCGAATACGGTCTAACCGACTAATGTAAATGCGCGATAATAATGGAAACAAAACAGTGACAGTTTCAAAATAATTGTACAAAGTATTTTCTGTAATGTGAGTAATTATTAAACATGATTTCTAATAATAATAACAATTGCAGTTTACCAAAATATTTTTTTTTATGTTGTCACAGTCTTGTCATTTTTGCAATATATATCAATAATATTGTAAAATGAACCCTGGACTTGATAGATCACAAAATAAATCTGACAAGTGCTTCTTTACAAACGATACACACTCATTAACAGATCTCAAGTATACATGTTACAAATACGTTAGAAAGGTATTTACTTAGTTGTTGGTTATGAAATCTCACTTTATCCAAATGGGTTGATGGCCACTAAAGGTAACGAAAAGAATAAATATAACTTGAAACTCGATGCCGCATTATTATGTAGGATCACTTGTGGGGAAAAGTTATTCAAGCAATATTCTCATTAAATAACTTTTTTTACATTTATACTTCTAAACAGAACAGATCATTCAACTTTGAATTTGTTTTTTTTTATCCTATCACGGCATAGTGACTACACTGCATGTGATAGTAAGCACAGTGCCGTCCAATTAGAGTATAGAGTGGCAAGAGACAATCTATCTCCCACTACTCAACACAATCATGCCGGTCTGCTTCTTCACACTAAGCCGTTGGCATTCTTCAGAAAAAAAGGTGAAGAAGCGGTTGAGGGTCTAGTGTCAGAGTACTCAGAAGACCGCAAAACTGACCAATATTGTACCCCCAACCCCAACAAAAACCAGATGGACACTTGCTAATCCCAGAACACGACACACACACATGTGCCACTATGGCGAATTTTACACACTTTGTATGGTGGTCGCTGTACAGGTGGCTATGGATAACCAGCTATGCCAAATGCAAATGGTAAGAGCACCAGATCTTTGAATCAAACCACGGCAACTCATTCACTAGTAGCCTGGGACATTAGGTATTAAACTTAGGTCTCATAATGCTTTTGCTGGATTCAGCATCCTTTAAACTGGAAAATGTTTGCACACTGCTTCCTGGGGCTAGAAGTAGACAAGCAGTAATTCCTACAGCACTGGTTATAGACTTATATAGATGGGTTCTACTACCTAATAGTACACAGTAGTATATAAAAATGATTAATTATTAACTCTCAGCACTACATATTCAGACAGTTCTGTCAAGGTTATACCAACATCCTTAAGGCATAGTAAATGATTACTCACTTGAAAATATCTCTGACGTAGCCCATGCACTCTGGACCGATGCCTCCACCAGGCAACATGGTAACCGCGTGACGCCCACCATAATGCGCTTTAGGAATCAGCTTCTGTTTCCTTATAACAGGAGTTTTGTGCTGCATATCGAAATCTGACAACGTAGCTGGTGCCGCTGCAGAGCTTACGTTCGCCACGCCGCGGATCTCCGGCAGAACCCTAAATTTGCTCAGTAAACGCACAGCCATCGCGATTTTCCACGAAAAAACAGCTGTTAAATGTTAAATAATCACAGGAAATGGACGACGGGAAAATTCGCAACGACTTGCAATATTTTCCGCCGTCAGGTGGCGCTGTAACGTCAAAGTTTGCGAATAGATGGCGCCGTTGAACAAGTTTTTGACAATAAAGACAACATGCATGAGCGTTGACTTTTTTGTGGCAGTTATTTAAATATCCTAGTAAAGATTATTTATTGATGCCTATTACAAATATAGCATCGCTTATATTATTTTATTAATTTTGCAGCATCAAATGGTGTCTATAAAGACTCTAAATTATAGCTTGATTATTTGAGAAATATTTAAATCAGTGACATATGGCAACACTAAAATAATGTGATTTTTTGTAACGTAACATGTGCGAGTGCTTTCTCTTTCTCGTCCGAGTTCTTGACTAGGAGCGGCTGAAGAACGGGCGTCCATTTTGCTTCGCCATATTGAATTTGGTCGGACATCTTTGGACGCCATGTTTAGTCAGACATATTTTATAAACATTTTCGCGTAAATTTCAAATATTTTTGGGCCTAAATTACGAACTTTTTTTTCTCTGAAAACTGTGGTTTCATATGCAGTGAATATAACTACGGAAAATTCTGTGCCAACACATCTGTCCATATTTGTCTCCTGGGGGCCGTGCAAGCTTTGTTAGAAGATAAATAGAGGTAAATTAATTCTGTGAAAAACATAGCACTTTTTGACATATCATAACAAGTGTTTAGTATATTTTTTGTGTAATTACACCGCTGAGTGATGTTTATAGGGCATGAAAGTGAAGGTCAAAAGGTTGATCAACGATGAAACCAGTAAGTGGCATGGTTGTAGTATAAATAAGTAATAAAATCGGGACGGCCAGGTCGCCCGGCCGGCCCGGCCCTCGACAGCAGCTCACACCTGCTTACCAACACGGTTATTTTATCTCTATCACCTAATAATACCTAAACTGCGGGGGGCATCGAACCTTGAGCTATACGTAAAATATTTAAAAAACCAGTCCTCAAACACATTGACCTGATATATTTAATTTCATGCACGTTCAACACGATACAAAATTTATTTCCCAAGATCTATTCATAAATCTGTTCTAATATGTTTATTTGTTATTATTCCTTGTATATTGCAAAAACAAGCACCCATATGCTCTGTTGACATTTTTATTTTTTTGTGATAAATAAATGGTATATACACAGCCAGGCGAAGGAACTTGTGCATAATGCCACATAAAAATAAGCAATTTTGTATAATGTCACAATGGAAAATATGTTTTTATACAATGGCACAACAGTTATGTTTATACAGATAAGAGAACAAGTTTTAAAACACTTGTTTACTTAACTACATATATAATTTTGTTGCAACTTTATTGCAATATCTATGTTCTATGAAGATAATATTGCTTAAAAACAATTCAATAATTCACCTGAAACAAATTAAAATCAATGTCAGTTTTTTATTGATACATAAATTTTTATTATAGTCATTAAAACATAATGACCAACATCACAAGTAAAAACTAGACAAAGTATTTAAAGTTCTAATTTAATTAAATATCCTTAATGGATAATAAAATAAATATATTTATTTATGTAGCATATCTATGTAACAACATATTGTACTTCTGTTATCAGTAACAAATAACACATTATATCTGTTTTGGGATTTTTTAATGGCTGTACAGATGTACAGAACTTTACCAACAGTAATATTGTATGTTCCTTTGAATCTGGAAAATGAGAGATCTATCTTGGGACCAAATATTATCAATGAATACACATGTAACTTTGGAAAAGTCAGGGTGTATGCCACTTGGGGTGATGATCTCTACAGTCCATAGCACTCCCAAATAGCTGTCACAGCTTTTTTGCAAGCAATGCTGGATTTTACAATAAATGTATATTATTTACTCAGTTTAAACAAGTATGCTTACAATGATAATGCCGTTGAAAACTTGTAGGTTTCAAAATTTTGTAATATTATCATAAAATTTGCCAGCCATTTTTTTATTTTTATTTGGTTAAGTGGTCACATTATTTCCTGTTGTTTTACACGAATCAAGCAGTTATTTCACTCAATCAAATCAAAATATTTATTGAATCCATAAAATGTTTTAAATTATTTATATTCTGTTAATCTTTTTTAATTCACTGTCATTCGGAAAGCTAGAGAATAAGGGCAAGAAACTCTAGCATTACTCTTTTCAAAAACTGGTTTACAATATTTGCACTTCACTACATAAAATACAATTTAAATTGGATTAGATAGAGTAGCTCAATGTATATTAATTAACTAGCCTTATTGAATGTAATATTGCTTTATTACGTATATTAAGAAAACTATACTCCACCACAAACCTTGTGGAGCTGTGGGTGAGTAGTCGGCTGAAACGGGAGACGGTGGGTTTGATTCCTGCACCAATTAAAATGTATGTGTAACAGACAGATATATGTTTCGGGTCTGGGTGTTGTGGAACTGTAGTCCCTTGTAGTTGTTGATACCCAAAATACAGGTTTGACCTACTGTGGGTTCAGGACAATGTGTCTTATGATAGAGGTTAATAGAGGAGGGAAGTGGACAATTAATATTTCCATTATATTTCTATTTGATTCATTTCATTGCGGGATAAGACAGTTCAGTATTCCCAGTGACTCGCAGAGTTTCTTTACTCTGTGTCGAACAAATGCGTGCTGTTGTCAATACAATGGCGGGTTTGTGGTCGGGATAGTCTCTTAGGGCCAGCGTTTGTCGCCAAGTAGCCCTTTACACTTTGGTTCAACGATCTGGCCCAATGTGTACAGCGTGCATTAATTGATACCTGTGACACAAATAGTTGTACTTTACTTTATGGTCAGGGCTGTGTGTGTGACTGTGTATAATTGCCACTAGTAGCTTTATTTACACTTCAATAGCCAGTAATTCCACTGACATCTAAATATGAAGGAGGTTTGTTCAAATTTGAACATGTCACCCCTAAATTTTGCTTGCTATGGCTAGTGAACCCTCAGTATTCCCAACTCCACATTTGATTGACTTCGTTATAAAGAGAGTTAAGCATTCCCAGAGACTATGAGCTTCACTGTTCGTTGAATGTCTGCCATTGTCGATCCTTAACAGGAGTTACAGTGGCGGGTGTATGGGGTATATATAGTCCCAACAATGCCCTTCAAGTTTGGCAGAAATTCACTAATTTAGAGATTATTTGGATTCTCAGAGAGTAAACAAAAGAAATACAATTTAAATAGAAACATCAAAACAGATCAAACTCGGCTAAGTGCTGCAGCATATATTACAGTGCTGATTATTTTCAGCTTGACCAAATTTGCCCAGTGTAATCCCTATAGCACGTACTTACAGTGGTTAAACCATTGGGTATATGACCACGAATCCGTACCTGTCAAGTATCATCTGGCCATATTTGGCCGCGCAAAAACTGGCAATACTCGCCGTTACTGACGTGCGTATTTGTAAAACAACTCCTGTCAACTACCGTATTATTTGCAGGTGGGTAGGAGAGGTAGCGGTTCATCATGATGAACCAGGAGATCATGTGCGAGGTGGAGATTGGCACGCACGCCATAGAGATCGATGGCGACGACCAGCGAGGGATCAAGGTAGAGTATAATCATCAGAAACGAGGCGAGGATTTAGTTGTAAAGGTTTTTTTCGGCACATGTCCGTGCCACATGAACACGGCACCTGATGGTGCGCAGTGCGGTCCAGTTAGAGTATCAAGTAGCGAGAGACAATCTTTCCCTCGCTACTTGACAATCATGCCTGCTGTGTAGCTTTTTCTCAGTACGCCTAAAGGCGCCAGGATCATAGGAACGAGGGAACATGGAAGCTGGCAAATTGTGCCACAGCTTAATAGTGCGGCAAAATACGAACTGGCTCTGCTCTTGGTTGGTGGTGGGTGTGGGGGTAGTAGACACCACGAAGCTGTGGCTCCGCAATCCAGTACGCGTGGTTCTGGTATGGAAGGGTGAAAATGGGATAAGATCAAACAATTCTTCGGAGCATTCCCCATGATACAGACGGTAGAACACGCTAAGCGCGGCTTATAGCAGTCGCGGCTCTAGGCTGTTAGTCACGTCTGCATCATTCACAATGTGGATGGACCAAATAAATTTACTTACTTAGACAATAGTTAAAATTGACCATGGTTTAAACAACATGAAAGGACTTGGTAAATCTTAGAAATAAGTGTAGTTTAACATTTCACAAGTGTTAATCTTACTATATAGCAGCGATAGCCTAGTTGGTTGCGGTACGGACTGTCAAGACGAAAGTCGTAGGTTCGAAACCCAAGTGGCATACACCTCTGACTTTTCTAAAGTTATGTGTGTATTAAAATGTTAATTATCGCTTGCTTTAACGGTGAAGGAAAACATCGTGAGGAAACCTGCATATCAGAGATTTTCGAAGGTATGAGAAGTCTGCCAACCCGCATTAGGCCAGCGTGGTGGACTAAGGCCTAACCCCTCTCATTAGTAGAGGAGGCCCGTGCCCAGCAGTGGGACAATGTTTAATACAGGGCTAGTTAGTAGTTAGTTAGTAATCTTACTAATATTTTAAATGCGAATGTTTGGATGGAATGGAATCACGACAAAACGGCTGTACGGATCTGGTTGAAATTTGGCACAGAGATAGAATATAGGCTACTTTTTATCACCGAAAAATGTACGGTTCCTAAGGGATGATTTGTTTTCACAGAGCAAGGGATCGGACATGATTTTTTGCAAAGTGATAGCTTAGGGGTCCGAGAATGACATTGCCTACTTTTTATCCCGGAAATATGCATGGTTCCTATGGGATTGCAAAATCTAGAATGATATAATAAGTTACTCCATGGATTACCGTTTGTTTCAAAAATAACTACCACGCGTGCTGTTTCAAAAATAACTACCACGCGTACGAAGCCGCGAGCAAAAGCTAGTGTTGACATAAAAAGGAAAACCCATATTAATCTCATTTCCAGTATGAGGAGATAGAGGCAGGTCAATATGAAGAGTACATTACTGATGACCAGTACGAAGAGGTGGAGGAACAGGTCATCGGCATGCAACACCTCGAGGAAGGTTCGTAAAAGATTTCACATATATACACGCACGTCTTACCGCGAAGCCTATCACCGTCCCATGATATGACAAGGGGCTAGCCTATCGCCATACCGGGCACAATTCCAGACTCCGGGCTGATACTGAGCATTTCGTGACAGATAACCCAATATCACTTTTACCCAACTCGGGGATCAAACCCGAGACCTCAGTACAGTATTCGTATCGCGTACACAATTACAACTGCGTTACCAAGTCCGTTATTCGTTGATACTATGACCACACTGCACCTGATGGTAAGTGCAGTGTCGTCCAATTAGAGTATCGAGTAGCGAAAGACAATCTATCCCTCGCTACTCAATACAATCATTTTGGCCTGCTTCTTCACACTACGCCATGGGGCAAGAAGGTGAAGAAGCGGTCGAGGGTCTGGTGTCAGAGTATTCAAAAGGCCTCAAAACAGCGAAACATCGTATATAAACTCTAGATTCCCGACAAAAACCGAAAGTACACTGGCTGACCCCGGAACGCGACACACTTACGTTTGCCACTATGGCGGGTTTTACACCCTGTGTACGGTGGTCGCTATTCGGGCGGATATGAATATCCTATTACCAACTATGTCTGGGGTGTGTGTTATTCCTGTGATATGTTATACTATCTATCCTAACCTATCCTCGATTCCAACTCCCGTTCCATATCCCATCCAATTGATTTTAGTTCTTGTCTTATTTATATATTTATACATAGTATATAGGAGCGATAGAAAGATATATATTCGAAACACACAAATGGCATACACATCTGAATTTTCTATACGTGTATATTCATTGTTAATAGGGTAGTTTCCTGTGTTTAATTTTGTACATTATTCTCAATGTAATCGAATATAATACGCAAAATAAACTATTTTGCGAAAACCGAATCCAAATTCCTTGAAAAATGAGGTCACAATATTTATTTTAAATATTGGTATGAGCAAATACTCACAGGCATAAGGGAAAACGATGGCGTATTGGGAACATATCGCTATCTCCCTCGCACAACGGTACAGTACAGGCGATTCATAGTACTGTGACGTCACGGTATCAGATATGCATCCTTGTACTGTTATTTGACAACTACCCCTTCCAGCAGATTTGAGTGGTGTCTAAATTACTTATTTTTGTTCAGATTGCTAAAATTCTTTCGATAATAGGTTTTAGGTAATGTAACTTGTTGATTAAATTAATAAAAAAAATCGAGTCAACTACCCTATTATCGCTTGCTTTAACGGTTAAGGAAATCATCGTGAGGAAACCTGCATACCTGAGAATTCTCATTAGAATTTCGAAGCTATGTGAAGTCTACTAACCCGCATTAGGCCAGCGTGGCATTACCCGTCTCATTAGAGGAGGCCCGTGCCCAGCTGTGGGACAATGCTATACAGGGCTTTTATTATTATGTAGAATACACATCACTTTTGCCCAATTTCAATAAGCAATCTCAATCTGCATTGTCAGATCCAGAAAATAAACCAATCAAACTAAGTAATTTTTTTTATACTGGATCGACAGACGAGCAGACGGGCCACCTGATGTAATCACCGCCGCCCATAGACTTCTGCAATGCCAGGTCACAGCAAAGCCGCTGCTTACCCTCATTTGGCATTCAAACTTCATTCTTACTGGTTCATTTTTCGGAACGATTTGTAGTTCGGATTAATATCGTTTATTGTTTGTTAAATTGGTTGTTAATCTATTAACACAAAACACTAAGAAAATAAGTTAATATTTTATTCATACAGTAATTATTATACAGTAGGATGGAACGGGGTGACCTTAGTGTACACATTTCATATTGAACACAGTGTTGTCGGCGATGCTGACAGATTTTAAGATTTCAGTGGGAAGCGAGGAGGTGATCCTGCCCGGGATATCCGGTGAGGAGGTGCTCCACCCTGGAACAGATACTTATGACACTGTCTACCCACAGCCAACGTCGTCGAGCAGGTACATACTGATATATTCTTCTCTAGCGACATTCCGAACTGGCAGTAGAGTCAAGATTGACTGAATCTAAATAATGTAAAAAAAAACAATATTTTGACTGCCTCGGTGGCGCAGTTGTATACGTTTGCGCATGCGTTACGACTGCAGTGCTGAAGTCCCGGGTTCGATCCCCGGGTCGGGTAAGATGATATTGGGTTTTTCTATTTAGAAATTCTCAGTATCAGCCCGGAGTCTGGAATTGTGCCCGGTATGGTGATAAGCTCGCCCCCTATCACATTATGGGACCGTAATAATTCGGCGAAAAGTGGGTGTACTGGTTGCACCTCTGCCTACCCCTTCGGGGATTACAGGCGTGAGTGTATACGTACGTATACATCAATATTTTGATTTAATTTTACTCCCCCACACTGTTTCGTCGCGCTGCGAACACCATGTGTGTTGCCGTATACTCGTAGTACCAATCGGATAATTTCCTGTGTTTATGTTTTGATAATAGGTTTTTAAGTAATGTAACTTATTGAATAACATTATATTGTTGCACACAACCATTTGTCTCGGTCCGGGATCGAAAACATAGAAAAAAAACCCAAAAAATACCAAACCAAAATAAAAACAAATTAACCCAACCCAACCGCAAAACGAGTGGTTTCATAGCCAGCTATGCCACAGAGCAGTCAAAAAATTAATTATCTTTGAATTAAATTATTTTACTGTACATACAGATTTTATTATAAAAGAAAATGTTGAATTTCAGAAGAGGTCGAGGAAGACCTCGAGGCAACGCGAATACAACAAACAACATACACCATTTGATGCCTATAGGTAAGGACTATACATTTCAATCTTTAATAATATTATAATCTACTAGCTGTTTTACGGATTTTATCACGTTTTATTTACTTGTTTAACCTGGCGTTTCGAAAGCTTTACAGCCTTCATGGTCACAAGGCGGACTGAGTTGTATGTCGTCACGAAAGTCGCAATGTTTCTACCCTCCATATAGTTAAATTTTTATTTGTTGGTAGTCCGAAAAAAAGCAAGTAATCCCGATAAAATCCGTACAATGAGTTTTATTTCAATGTGTAAACTTAAGAAACCATTATGACATTGTATCTTCCAGGAGAAGTGCCCATGGGTCTTATGGAGGGTGTGAGCAACACGCGAGGCACGGCCCGCCGCTGGGAACAGAAGCAGGTGCAGATCAAGACCATGGAGGGAGAGTTCTCGGTCACCATGTGGGCCACCGGGGAGGATGATGGTATGTATGTAGAGGAACGGATGATTGTGTTCCTCTAGCGAAGGCGGGACATCTCCAGTCAGGCGGTTGTTGTGCCCCTCCAACCGTTGATATTCGGAGCTTGTATATATAAGACAGCCTCCGTGGCGCAGTAGGCGAATAGCCGGCTGTGAAACGAGAGGCCGTGAGTTGGATTCCCACACCGGGACAAATGTTTGTTTGACAGACAGATATTTGTGTCCGGGGTCTGGGTGTTGTGGATTGTACCGCCAATAGAGCCCTGGGAGGTGAAGAAAGCGCTGCAAAAAATGTCTAACAAGAAGGCCGCAGGTCCTGATGGTATTCCCATTGAAGCTTGGAAATGTATGGGAGCACATGGTATCGTACTGCTTACTGAATTCTTTAATTGTATGTTGTCCTCCTCACAAATTCCTGACACATGGAGATTGAGTACTATCATACCAATTTATAAGGGGAAAGGCAGTAAGTATGATTGTAATAGTTTCCGAGGAATTAAGCTAATGTGCCATACTATGAAGCTTTACGAAAGAGTGATTGATAGAAGACTAAGAACTGAGGGCACGTTGTCGAAAAATCACTACGGCTTCATCCCCGGCATATCTACCACCGATCCCATGTTCGCCCTAAACACGATTGCCGAAGAATATCGTGCAAAGAATCGTCCACTTTATGTGGCATTCTTGGACATGGAAAAAGCATTTGATCGGGTTCCACGCACTGTGATCTGGTGGAGCCTTCGAAAGAAAAATATTCCCGACCATTATGTGAACATCATTGCTGACATGTACAAGAATGTTAAATCAATGGTACAGACGTTAGTGGGTGAGACAAAGCCAATAGCGGTAACAGAAGGTGTTCATCAGGGTTCGGTACTGAGTCAATTTTTGTTTTGCTTGGTTTTGGACTCCCTGACTACCACTGCGCAGAATACGGCATTGTGGACGTTTATTTACGCTGATGATGTGGCTATTTGCACTGAAAGTCGAGCTCAGCTACAAGAGGCACTTCTGTCATGGAAGCACCAGCTGCAGAAGGGCGGCCTAATGCTGAGTGTTACTAAAACGCAATTCATGTCCCTAAATGAACCAGATATAAACAACAGTCCTATTGTCATCGATGGACAAGAAATCAAAGTATGCGACCAATATAAATACTTAGGCGCTATGATGCACGGTTCTGGAAACGTCGAAAGTAACATTCAGCATCGAATTGCCGCAGCGTGGCTCAAATGGCGCGAAGTGACGGGTGTCACTTGCGATAAAAGAATGCCAATAAAACTCAAAGGTTTGATATATAAGACCATTATTAGACCAGTCCTTATGTATGGCAGTGAAACGTGGGCAGTTACTCAAAGACATGTAAGTGCCATTCAAGTTGCCGAAATGAAAATGCTTCGGTGGATGTGTGGCGTTACCAGGCTCGATAAATCCGTAACGAGTACGTGCGAGGTAGCCTGGGAGTACGCGATATCGCCGACAAGATGCAAGAGAGTAGGCTGAGATGGTACGGACATGTGAAGAGGAAGCCACCAGACTACGTGGGAAACTTAGCACTGCAGCTTTCTATACCTGGTCGAAGATCCAGAGGGAGGCCCAAGACAAGGTGGAAGGATGTAGTGCAGAGGGACATGAGGGAATGCAATTTATCCGCAGACGACGTCGAAGACAGAGCAAAGTGGAGGAGAAACAGTAGGAAGGCTGACCCTACCACCATGTGGGACGAATAGCCAGGAAGAGAGAGAGAGAGGTCTGGGTGTTGTGAGAGCGTGCGTCTCTCTAGGTCCCTGATACCCACGACACAAGATTCGGTATCTTAATGTGGGATCGGGGCTATGTGTGTGACTGTTCCGGGTGTTATTTATTTATTTTATTATGTTACGCATCGCCCAAACTTAACTACCGCGATCCAGGTTGGTATCTTTGCTATTCGTCGGCGTGAGGCGCTGTGTGCCGCCACTAGTATCATATTATACAAGACATTTTTAGGAGGTGGTTTAGTAAAATTGGTACAATGTAACAAAATAATCTATTTAGGTTTTTGAAGTGAAAATTTAGAATCTTGATTTGAAACTCAAACAAACACACAAATCTGTAGGATTAATCCGGCGACAGAATGAAATAGAATTACACAGTATTTTATATTCTAGGTTTAAGTTTGTTTTTTTAGGTTGTTTAATATGTGTGTTAACCCGTGAATGCGTATAACAATGTTTCCTCATAGTTTCTCTCTTTCTCACTTTCTTAAACTGTTCTATGATATTCTATCTAAAACTAAATATAACATAGGCACAATAATATGGTGGGCGCGTGACTAAAGTGCGATGACTTCAAAGGTGCCGCAAAACGATGCCACCACCACCACCAACCCTGGGCATGTTAACCAGATTTTTTCTTCTTAACATACCCTTATAAGAAAATTATGATGAATTTTTTAATGAATGTATAAAGTTATGTTTTAGTGAATCTGGTCTAACTGATTTTGAACGGTACATTCACTGGTAGCTGATGTCATAACAAGTTGCATAGGCTATGTTTATTTTAGAAAAAAAATAAGGGCGTGTCTCGACTTACACCTTAAATATTATTTTCTAGCAGTCAAATCATAATTTAAACATACTCATGCGAAACAACATCTAGTTAATACAATATTACTTCACTTCTAGATGAAGGCTCCAACCCTGAACCGGACCCTGACTACACAGAGTACATGACGGGAAAGAAAAATATACTAGGAAATGAGACGATGCCTGGTGAGTTAGCAAGCAGTTGTAACATGTACATCCAGTTTTCGTCGAAGGTCTAGAGTTGGGGTACGATATTTGGCCGTTTTGCGGCCTTCTGAGTACTCTGACACTAGACCCTCGACCGCTTCTTCACCTTCTTGCCCATGGCGTAGTGTGAAGAGGCTACACAGCAGGCCGGCATGATTGTGATGCGAGGTATAATTGTCTCTCGCTACTCGATACTCGATACTCTAATTGGATTGCGCTTACCATCAGGTGCAGTGTGGTCACTTTGTCGTAACAGGATAAAAAAAATAAAAATGTGTTGAAAAATAAAGCGTGTTGGACTAATGGTCTAAGAGCCCGTGAACCCCAGACCTACGTTATTTTATAAAAGCTGAAAGTTTGTCAGCGCATGCTCCCAACACAGGTAAGAACGATGGACCATTATGAAGTTTGGGTTACAGTGGCTTTGGCAGGTAAGAGTCACTAAAGGTGTGTAAAATACCGATCTAAATACATCAAATAATAAAGTGCGATTTTTTGGTATTACCTTTAGAATATTATTAAAAATCACGTTATTCATCGCCAGACACTTAGCATCGTGGCAACCCCTTGCCAGACACCCTTAATGGTCATGAAATTATAATTTTACTTACGTTATAGTATAAAAGCTGATTTTTATAAATAATACTTGGGTAATAAATAGATGATGTTTCCTCATTAGCCAGACACTTTTGATAGTTCCAACCCCTTGCCAGACAAGCATGTAGGGTAGCTGTAGGAGAGCGCGAGGCAGTATGCATATGGGTGAGATAGCGAGTTAAGTCTACCGCGGTCCCTCACTGCGCAGTTGTTATTTCTACTGATAGTCTATGTAAATTTTAAAAACATTTTAAGAAAATACATTCGATGCTACAACTACCTTAAATTGTTAAAAAAAAAAATTATTATGTCAATAACAGGTTAAAATACAATGTAAATAATACAATGTAAAAATATTATTATTGAAGGCCGGTTGTCGTTTTTGTTAATTATTGGACTGAATAAGTAAAAAGTGTAATTGTCAACTGATGTAAAAGTGATATGTTTAAAAGAGCAACTACAGGTTTTATTGCCGGCTGCTTTCCTAGTGGATAACTGCATTCCGAACCGGTGTAGCTTAATAAACAATGAACAGAAAGTGTGTTATTTCTACTGAACTATCGTACGCTATGCATCCTGGTTATCTGAAGATCAAAGAAGGATGAATAACTCTCATAGTCATGACTTATGATGACGTCATGACCTCAGCCATTCTGACCACAACACATAGAACCCGGATATCAGAAGTGGGATTGAACTCGACATCCACTATCGTAAATCAGGTGATGTAAATCCTACAGTCTCGTAACATGTTATTTTTGTTGTTTGAGAGTTCGGAAAACATTAATCATTAGTTTTATGCACTTTTTTGGGTTGTGCAAAAAACTGCATAAAACAAAAGGTTGTGCAAAAATTTATATATTATTGAAATTCTATCATCCGAAATAAAATAGTGATGGTAAAGTGTAATATGCTACCGCTTTACAAGTGGTAAAATGTGCTCAATGGTACTGTAAATTTGCTAGTCTCCAGTAAATTTCTAGGTTGCGAATGTTGAGAATCATTTGGATGTGCTATGTTTATAAATTATAGTAAGTCCCTTAAGTTTTGTAAATCATTTTGATTTATTTTATGTTCCAAACTAAATCGTTTAAACGATAATCAAAATTATGTGTCAATGTTTACTGTGTTAATGATTTTGGTGTTAAAATTCCATTTGCTGTCGATGGTGTCCCCTGGCGCTGTTGAGTTGTTGAGGCGGTTCTCTGGTAGTGCAAGTACTGAGATAGCTGGTTGTTTGCCTGCCTACCTACATAGGTCATGTTCTTATGGATATATTTAAAATTTGGTGAGTCGCTTCTGGTTTTAAAATTTACAGGATGAGTTTTAATTTTGTTCATTCTGATAAACTAAACAATTCGTTAAGTTAAAAATACCATGTTCTATTTCCTACCTTATTGATTTTTGTTTTAATTTCTGGTGTTAAAATCTGATGGTAATTCATCTTTTAGTTTTATTAAAACTGATGGTACTTTAATTAATATTTGAAGTTTTTGTTTAACTGTTAATTAGGCAGTGATATTATGGTAAGAGATTAAGTGTTGCTGTAACCACAAAAAAGTTTAAAATTTTCTCAAATTTACAATTTAAAACAAATCTTAATATCTACTCTTAGTCAATACAGAAAGTTAATCATGTTGTAACACTTTGTAAATTATATTGCAGTTTAAATAATAGTTTATTTCAATAACATTGTGATTGTTAGTACTTATGTGTTCCTAGATCGTAAACTGACAATTAATAATTAAACTGAAAATAATTGTGAATTTTAAATCAGTTATTGGCCTGTCTTTGTTGACTGGTTGATACCATCATAAACTACAAAATAGTAAGACTGTACAATCCATACTCGCGCTCTCCTACAGCTACCCTACATGCTTGTCTGGCAAGGGGTTGGAACTATCAAAAGTGTCTGGCTAATGAGGAAACATCATCTATTTATTACCCAAGTATTATTTATAAAAATCAGCTTTTATACTATAACGTAAGTAAAATTATAATTTCATGACCATTAAGGGTGTCTGGCAAGGGGTTGCCACGATGTTAAGTGTCTGGCGATGAATAACGTGATTTTTAATAATAATCTAAAGGTAATACCAAAAAATCGCACTTTATTATTTGATGTATTTAGATCAGTATTTTACACACCTTTAGTGACTCTTACCTGCCAAAGCCACTGTAACCCAAACTTCATAATGGTCCATCGTTCTTACCTGTGTTGGGAGCATGCGCTGACAAACTTTCAGCTTTTATAAAATAACGTAGGTCTGGGGTTCACGGGCTCTTCCTCTATAAGGCCTAAACCGTCTTCATTAGTAGAGGAGGCCCGTGCCCAGCAGTGGGACAATTAATACAGTGCTAGTATTGTTATTATATTATTTATGGCCCAAAAAAACATTTTACATTATAATACATAAATACAACGGTCGCCGGACTAGTATTTCTACTACGAAATATTCAGTATTAGGGAGTATGGAATTATGGCCCCTATAGCGATAGACCTATCACATAAAGGAAGGTAATAAGCTACGCGAAATGTGGCTGTACTGGTTACACCTCTGCCTACCGCATCGGGGATAACAGGCGTGAGTGCATACACATATAGTATGTAATATTATAATTTACGTTCCAGGTTTGGACCTGTCCGACCCGAAACAATTGGCGGAGTTCGCGCGACCTGGACACAAAATCAGACTGAAGAAACCGTCTCCGGAGTCCTCTGATAGGACTATAGGTAACTTGAGTCAGTATGAAGTGCTAAGAGCAATGATCTAAACAAATCTTAACTTAACAACCATAGTGTATCCCGGAGACAATGTCTGCCTGATTAGAGAACATAACCATACTATGTGAGCCATTTTTTACCACCACCTCGGTGACCACCCGTAGTATATGCCAAGACCCCCCCTGCCACTCTAGTTCATGCATAGTAGTTCATAAATATGGTTTTAAATCATTTTTTGCAAACAGAAAGAAAAAAAAGTCCCGGCATATGTGGTGCTGCCACCTGTGAGTTTAAAACGCTCAACGCTGTACGCGAGATTTCCCTAAAGCATATTGACTAAGTGACGAAAGCCTAAGGCCATCCCCCGCCCTTGTGACCAAGCGTGGTATTTTGAGGATTTCCCTTCCCCCCCATGAACTGGTCACGAAGTATGGGTACGTTCCCTCAATAAATCTATTTTACTTCTATAGCAGCAGTGAAAATAATAAAATGTTTATATCAGTAACATAGTAATATTGTATTAATAAAAAAGGTTGTGTCATAAAACAAATTTAAAGTAGATTTATTGAAAATTCTAATTATTTTGTTCCCAGCATGCCCACACAAAGGGTGTACGAAGATGTTCCGCGACAACTCTGCGATGAGGAAACATTTACACACACACGGGCCTAGGGTACATGTGTGTGCGGAATGCGGTTAGTAATATAATAGTATAGAGTAGTCCTTCAACAATAGGCAGCGGCTTTGCTGTGTCCTGGCATTGCAGAAGTCTATGGGCAACGGTGAATACTTACCATCAGGTGGCCCGTTTGCTCATCCACATATGCAGGCACTAAAAAAATTCTAGCCCTACTACTCGCAGAAGTGAACTAGGCATCATGCTCTGATTACGTCATAGTGGGGTAGTGAATGCATAAAAAGTAGTGTTTTGTAACTGAACCGGCACATAACGATGCAAATATTTTTTATATATATATATGCAATTACGAATATATCACAGAACCTACACTCAGATGATGTAAAAATAACGAAATCATAATAGGTACAAATACTATAAATCACTGTAATCCATTAAAACATCAACTTCTGACAATTCGGACTGATTGTTTTCTGAATAGCAGTTGTTATCGCTAGCACTGTCACTTTGATCCCTGTCACCCTACCTGTAACTACTTCACTACGCTACTCGATACTCTAATTGGACGGCTCTGCGCTTACCATCAGGTGCAGTATGGTCACTTTGCCGTGCCACAATAAAAAAATATTTTGTTAATCGATCTACATGATTTATTTCTCTTTTCCAATCTTCCATAGTAATTGATGCTATAAATTCTTTTGTAAATTTTTCTATTTATTCATTTGGTTAATTTGTTTTATTTAATTTGATGACAAATTGACTGTCATTGACAGAAGAGGCGGGTCACAGGAGGGTAAGCGCATTCCTCAAGTGCCTAGTTGATTTCTGTGTGTAGTATGTGAAACATTGTCCCACTGCTGGGCATGGGCCTCTAGTAACGAGAGGGGTTAGGCTTTAGTCCAACACGCTGGCCTAATGCCGGTTTGTAGAGAATGCTTAACTGTCTTATTCCGAAAGTTATCAAATAGGGAGAAGGTGAAAATATTATTCATCCACTTCCCTGTATTTCAATTCTAATTAATATTTAAAATTTTAATTTTTCAGGCAAAGCATTTGTGGAGAGTTCAAAGTTAAAACGGCATCAATTGGTACACACCGGGGAGAAACCGTTCCAGTGCACTTTCGAGGGCTGCGGGAAACGGTTTTCATTAGATTTTAACCTTAGGTATGATCTATAGCTCCATTAAATGCAAGCGGTATAGCCTGGCTTCTAACAGGCTGAGTGGAGAAAGGAAAAAACCAAAACGAAACTATAGTAGGAAAAAAGCAATAATATTTTCATTTGAAATACTCATTTACGAAGGCAACCAGAGAGAGATATTATAGTGTACACCCCGGTCCTGAGCTGGATAACTCATGTGGTGTGACTAGAAGCATGTGTATTGATTTGTACATGTGGATTGCCAGGTTACTTCGAACTCTAACATATATGAGATTTATATTTCTTAGGATAATATTAAAAATATTAATAACTGTAAAAAATATATATATATTAAGAAATCGCTAGCGTATTAATGATTCTACGTATATTATGTATACATAAGCTGATGTTGTTTCTGATACATATATTTTTTAATGTACTGATTTCGTAAGAGCTATGTAATTTCCTACATGATCAATAAACTATGTGAAATGGCCACACCAGAGAGAGACTATCCATATACCCATTGTAACTCCTGTATAGCCAGGATTGACACTTAATAATGAAACTCGCCAAGTTTCTAGGAATGACTAACTGCCTGTTACCCTGAAACCTGTTACCCTGTTACCAAAAAATCGAAATATAGGCTGGAGTTGGAAATATATCTACTATTATCCTACGGTAGGCAGCAGCTAGCCAAGCTGCCCTGACATTGCAGAAGTCTATGGGCGGCGGTGACCACTTACCATTAGGTGGCCTATCTGCTCGTCTGCCTATCGGGGCACTGAAAAAAAAATATTATGGCCACAGGTAATTGATTATTTACAATATGACCATTTTAACGTTTCAGAACGCACGTGCGCATCCACACGGGCGACCGTCCTTATGTCTGTCCGTTCGACGGATGCAATAAGAAGTTTGCGCAGAGTACCAACCTGAAGTCCCACATACTTACGCACGCCAAAGCCAAGTATGTATTGTGTATATGGGCGCTGATTTGATTTATTAATGCAACGTCCGGTAACCTATTGTCTAAATATTAAGTTTTAAATTACTAGACTATAATTATATTATATGAATGTAATTTTATATCCACTGTTTTAGTAACAGAATAAGTATGATCATGTTTGTGTCGGATATGACGTCATTAGAAGATTTGTTTTTATATGCGACGGTTGATACAATCTGTTCAGTTCGTTATGATTTGTCAAAGAGGGAACACCTAAGTGGTTTCGTGACTCCATCTTGTATTTTACGGCGAAAATAGATATCCGCTACCCTCATGGTGACGCCACGCCAACATATACTTAGAGTATTACAGTGTCATTGAAGGCACATTATAGGATAGTTGATACAAATTGTTTAATCTTATCCCATCCTCTCCCTTCCACACCAGAACCTTCATTGATTGTTAGTTTAAGCTAATTAACTAACTGGTTGTTTAGCGTTATTTACTACGCTATCCCTTTTATTAACACGTAATCATTCCTAAACCTAATTGTGTATGGAATTTAAGTGTAGAAGTATTGTGAATTAATATTATATGTTACGATAAAATACAAAACACCTACGGCTGAGTTTCTTGGTGCTTCTTCTCAGACCAGTGGGCATTTAAAGAAAGACGTAACGCACCACGGAAGGTACTTAATGGGTCCTATCAGGAGTCAGGACTAGATGTGTTTGACTGTTGGGTCTATTTATTTAGATAATAATTTAAATTTACACTTTCCAGATCAAGAAACTCTCTGTCACGCGGTGGCGGCGGCACGTACGAATCCGCTCGAACTACACCACAATTTGTTCAGCTGGAGATGTCTCCGGACGACTCCAACCCACAACTGATCTTCTACACGCACGAGTGAGAGTGAACTAGTGATGTGAATAGTGATTAAAACAAACAGTGGATCCGAAAACCCGGTCGACGGATCGAAATTATGTTGATGATCAAATGGTGTTAGTGCACACATGTCCATCAACATAGGCAAGGATCGAAAATTGAGTGACGTACGGATGTATCCACGGATCAAAAATGGTGTGACAACATGTACATAAATTGGTTTCAAGAGAAGAAAATCGTGTTTTATAGAAAACGGACAATGATTATATCCTATAGGTCTATAATGTTATTTTAATAGCCTTATAAGTCTGTCAAAAGTGTAAAATAAGCATAATTTTGTTGTAAAAACTGTCTTTCTCAAAGTATTGTACAAAATATGTATATAAGTAAATTTTATTTTAAAAAATGAGAGTGAAATTCTGTTTTGGGTGATATTTCTGATATACGTTTATAAAAGGTTGTAGTGATTAACTATTCAAGTATCATCATCATATTAAACATTTGAAAGTGATGTACATAGAAATAATATTATGTGGACATGGTCTTTACATCTTATGACTTAATATAGATAGAAAAATATGGGCCAGACTGATCAATAGAAAAAAAGTTGCTTTATTACTTTGTTATAACTCAAATTTGCCCAGATTTCACTTAACAACCTTTTAGTAAGCAGCAGATTAATTGAAGTATCCCAGGATTTATTTAATTTGTAAAGCATATCTTGTTAAACCTTGTGTGTTTAGAGAGATCTGAATCTGAAAATAAATATTTTTATCATGAGTGATTTTGTGTTCAAAGGAAAGCTTTATTGGTGCAAACTGTCTATTTCAGACTACAGTATGGAGATCCATATTCTCTTAGAGGTTATTTTTATGTTTATTACTATGATAAACAGTTTGACAGTCTTATAGATATTAATAATAACATTTTAGGACCTTGTGTGATGGACTATAGACATTTTAAACAAAGCGCATTACGAAAAGCGCCCGCATCTAACGGACTTAAGTGTTTTTGACCAAAAATATGAAGTAGATGCACCAGTAATGGATTTTACATCAGACAACATCAGCGAATTACCAATGAGTTAATTTTGTTCTTTGAATATATCTCTATATCTTAATATATATAATTATTCTGTACGTGTGTTTGTCACTCTCCTCCTAAACATTTGACAGATTTGGATGAAATTTTGTGTGTATATTTCAATGGGGATTCTGGATGGCTTGAATACACAGCTGGACCCGGCAGGTGGCGCTGCTTTTCCGGGCAGGATGATGTCTGCCGGGCCAGCTAGTAATGTCTGAAACTTTAAAATATGTTAAATTTTTTTTTATGTTTTACGTACTCATATTCTAGACCTTAACATGGCTCGGATATGCTAAGAAAATGTAGAAAAAAGTGTTTTCAATGAAGTTCCATAAGTTTTACGTTTATTTTATCCCTCAAAGATTTGTTTTATTATGTGAAATTTCTGTCAAATTGTCCATAACTGGTGCAGTGACTTACATGTTCATTTCATATCATATTTGATGATATTCAACTTAATAATTATGTTTTTATTGTCTTATGCATTATATATTTCCTTCTACGAAAAGCTCTTAGCATGACAGATTAATCTTCATAAACATGCAGAGTGATAAAAACTTAAATAATATTTTGCGTACAACATTGCGTCCCAATTAATTAAAAAATCAATTATAATGAAGTAATTCTGAAGTCCAAAAACATTGTTTTTTTATTGTAATTTAACAGGTGTGGAAACATGTCCTTTAGGCTATAAAAACATTGATAAGCGTTGATACAAAGTGACAGTTGACAGCCTCTGTAATGCAATGTGTGAGTAGCCGGCTGTGTAATGAGAGGCCACAGGTTCGCTCACCACACATTGAGATAAATGCTTGTGTGATCTACAAATATTTGTTAGTGCATAGTCTCTCATAGTTGATACCTACAATACAGGTTTGACCTAGTGTGGGTTCAGGACTGTGAGTCTGTTGTAATACCCAAAGGGATAGGCAGAGGCCTAGCTAGTACACTCACATTTCGCTGAGTTTATAACCGTCCCATGATATGATAGTGGGCGAGCCTATCGCGATACCGTGCACAATTCAAGACTCCAGGCTAATACTGAGCATTTTGTGATAAAAAATCCAATACAGTGATATTGGATGTTTATCACGAGGATCGAACTCGAGACCTCATCACACCAGTTGTACCGCGTACGCAATTACAACTGCGCCACCGAGGCAGTCAAATCAATTTGTATTCCGAAAAAAGGAGCAGCATCAATTGAAAGTCCAACAAAGGCTTCAGTAGTCTTAAATTTCTTAAAGATTTATCACTCTGCATGTTGAAAAATATTTTATTTCACATCAGCTTTGCTAATTCTAACGAATATCGCCAATTTATGTCAATTGGAGCGCGGGGGCGCCTTACATACGCTTACTTAGTATATCCATGATTCTATGTTTTTAATTTAGTTTTTGATAAATCTCATGAGTTGCCAATAATATAGAAGTACCAGATCGGAGCTAAATTTATGAGTTTTTAATCAGGCCAGAAGTTGATTGATTGTAAATACATCTGCAATCAGTAGCTTGAGTTTTTCTCACATACATTCGTTAGCGCAAATGTGAAATATTTTTATGACAAAATTTACAGCGCCTCTAGCGGTTACGTGAGAAGTTAAATTTGGTACTATGAGAACTAAAAACTCACACATAAAAACAATTCTGCAATGCTAGACTTTGGTTAGCTATGGTAACTTTTAAACACATGGTTGAACTACAGATTCTACTTTGTTTTTTTATCTAAAAAAAAGCATCAACAAAATTAATCTAATAAAAAAGAGTTTTAAACAATAATTTTTAATCAATATTTTTGTATATTAGGCCAACTGTCGCTCATTCATGATTAAAAAATTAGAAAAATATTTTATTTGTTTATGAGTCATAGAAAACAAATTTTAATCATGAACTTACGAGAAAAGTATAGATGGGAAAAAGTACCAAAAGGCTCTTTTGTTATTTTTAATTTAACGTCTAACATATTTATATTTTAGTGTAATTTAAATTTTTTAGCAGTAATAAAGCAAATCGAAAATCTTTTAATTATCCCTCTCAGTAGAAGAGACGCATACCCAGCAGCGGGACAGTATATACAGGGTTGATCTTATATATTTTAAAGAGATTTTAACAATAATTTATTACATATGTAATTCAGAGAATTATTAAAGCTCAGCTGAAAATTCGAAAGACTTATTTTATTGAATTAGAAATACTTATTAGAAAGATTGAAAAGACTTATCTAATGATCCATTTTAACTTCCTATACATCATACTTTATAGGTTGTATACATACATACATATACGCTCACGCTTGTAACCCCCGAAGGGGTAGGCAGAGGTGAAACCAGTACACCCACTTTTCGCCGAACTTCGGTCCCATAATGTCAAAGGGGGCGAGCCTATCGCCATAAAAAATACATTTTATGTCTCTCAAACAGGTTGTCACACCCTACATCTATACAAAATTCATTAGTACTGCCTTTTATTGTGTGCTTAAAATTTTATTGACGCCTAAAAACATACAGCAAAGATTCTAGATTCAATTTGATGTGTATTCTTTGCTTTATTATCCATCTATGATACGCACCACACTGCTTCGATGTTCGGTTAGGGATTAAAATTAACTTTGTCTGTGAAATTGGACATAAGGGTCTAAAAGACTTCTCTATCTTGGCAACATTATTTTGTACATTTTTTATTTTGTTTTGTCATAGAATCACGGATATACATTATGAATGTACATTTCGTACTGTAGATATGCCAAAAAAAACAAATGTAATTATAGATTTAACATAGTTGTAAGGGTTTTTTGTAAAATAAGCGGACCGTGTGCTCATTTCAATGCATAATATGTTTGTAATTATGAATCCCATAATTTGGTTTTGTCACTTTGAGTATTGGATTTGTACGGTGGAAATATTTGACGGATTATTCTTCTACTTGTAGGTTAATGGCGACGAGCGTATAAGGTAGGAATCCGCCAATGTCAGGTAAAAGGTGCAAACAAACGAAGGAGATTATGCCAAACAATCTCAATGTATTAGACATAATAAATAAGGTTTATGAGAATTTTCAATATTATACACTCGAGTTGATTTTTATTTCCTGCTAATTTGAATTTATAGTAGAAACGTGTGAATTATCGTCTATAGTCTATATAAAGATTTATATGACATGAAAATTTGTTAGCTATTGCTTGTTTTGATGTTTATAAAACCAAAATAGCAAAAAAATGTATAGAAATGTACTAGTAAAAATATTTATAGTTAAATCACCATGCAATATATTTTGTGTCAAAATTCGTGAAAAATTTCACAAGGAACATGTTAGTTTGAATTATAGGTGTCTGAATACTGCACAATAAATTAGTAAATAAAATGTTTGTGTGTATATCAGTCTATGTACTACTGCTAAGCATGGTCCTCCTTTATCAATGATAGGAGTTACGCCTGGTAGACTCTACTCTTCAAATTTTTTATTTATATACTTAAAAAGCAAGATTTATGAATTAGTTACATGAAGTCCTGGTTGTTTATATTTCAGTTGCTATATCATGAAATCTATTTACATAATGCTCGTTAATAATTACATACTTCATATAGATAAAACTCAAATATCTTAAACCGTACACAATCTTAGCAATAAACGAGTACCGGTCAGTTAATGTAAATGTTAAGTTTAACAAGGGTTAGTGTTAATTGTCTGTTTGTTGGCATAGATGAAGCTGAAAAGTTGCAATTTTTATTGACAATAATATACCATCTTTATTAAATCAAATAAAGTTCAAAACAGCACAAGTGGAACTGTGTTGAACAACTTGTATGCAATTTTCGACTCTATTTGAATTATACAAAGTCTTTATTGTCACTAAGTATATGTGAAAATTTTTCTGCTTGATCACTATTGAACCAAATCTTTTTATTCATGAATGCGTACAGGCAGCGTTTTAACTAAAGATAACAGCACAGTGGCTCCAGACTAGTGTTCAGACACCTTCAAATTAATGTCTCAATTTATTTTCACTAAGTTTGCATTTATGTGTGTACTGCTATGATGGTAAAACAAACATAGGTGTATGCATTCATGAATAAGGAGCTGTCATTAGAAGTCCACTTGTGTTACTCTGGGTTTGGAAAGATTTCAATTGTGAAATGAAAAGCTGCTAATTTTCTGTCTTGGTAACGGTAAATTTCTTGTAACAGACTAACACAGAGATAGCACCAATAACCTACATCAACAAATGCAGTTTTAAACTCAATTATTGTTTTATTTTAAACACAGTTTAAAACCTTAACCAAGGTTAATGCAAGAGGACCTACAAGAACAGACATTGGCCGTTAAAATAAGGTTATTCTAATGACTGAGCGATGTATATATTTTCATTGGTTTTGTCCTTGCTGTGGTGTAAATGTTGGCATTTCTGCCATGAACTATGATTTGTGATGTCCACAGTGCAGTGGTGAGGATGTGAAATTAATACAAACGAAAATAAATTGTAAATATTTATATAAATTGTGTTTTATTTATTACATAACTTTCTACTCGTAAATTTTTTTTTCTAGCACGGCAAAGTGACCATACTGCACCTGGTGGTAAGTGGAGTGCAGTCCAGTTAAAGTATTAAGTAGCGAGCAACAATCTATGCCTCGCTACTCAACACAATCATGCCGGCCTGGTGTGTAGCTTCTTCATACTACACCATGGAACAGAGGTGAAGAAGCGGTCTAGTGCCAGAGTAGTCGGAAGGCCGCTACACATCGTATCCGAACTTTAGACCCTCGACAAAAACAGGATATACACTGGCTGGCCCCGGAATTTGACACACTTGCATGTGCCACAGTATTATAATGCTCTTTGTTGTGCCACTATGGCGGGTTTTACACCCTGTGTATGGTGGTCACTTTTTAATGTACAACCTAAAATTTTCTTTTTACGAAGTGGTGTTTGATCGTCAATATAAATTCTTTATTTCATTTTATGTATGAGTAAAAAATTGAAATGAATTTAAATAAATAACATTCACGAATATTGACTTATATTCTATAGACACGAACTGCCGAAGAAACTATATGTTCCAAAAACATTGGCCGCCCACTAATGCCATCTATTCATTTTACTAAGAACTATTTGGAAGATAGAATCGTGATAACTCCCGTCACTTTCTCTCGAACGGGACTTTTCGCGCACCAAAACGGAACAAACTATATAATGAATTTTGTTGTGAAATATAGACTTCCCGTATTCAGAATTGAAATTTATTATATTTATTGATATTACGTTCTAAACGTTTTGAAATTATGTTATTTACCTTATATACTATTAACAGTTTCACTGTAAATCAATTTAAGGCAGATTTGTTCGGGAATGTCCAACAAATAACTAAAATTAACTCGACACTGAAAGATGCAATGTGGTGTGCATGCTTAGGTGGCATGAAGCAAACTAACGTCGTTGCGGAGTATACAACTCGGTGGAACATAATGTTTGTTCTGGTCGCCGCAAATCTTAGTTTGTAAATAAACTAAGGTTTAAACTTCGTGATATCGTTTATCTTCGTTTCTCCCGTTTTGGCGCGCGGAAAGTCCCGTTCGAGAGAAAGTGACGGGAATTATCACTTCCAACTACTTCTTAGTAAAATGAATAGATGGCATTAGTAGGCGGACAAGGTTTTTGGATCATATTGCTTCTTCGACAGTTCGTGTCTATAGAATATAAGTTAATGATTCCAGTTTATAATTTATTTCAAATGTAGAATTGGTTCATGAGACGACATTATTTTCGAAAATTCTTATTGATCATGCAGAAAAAGGATATAATTAAAAAAAATTATGGATTCAATAATTATAAAGTCACCTTTGTAAACTTAACTTTCGGATAAGTATCCGAACATTATTTTGACATTTCACAAAATTCGATACTAGTGAACGGAGTGACGTGTAAACTGTATTCGTCGGCACCCCACACTTTTCTAATAACATCAAAGAAAAAGCTCAAGATGAGCTCTTTCAAACGCGACAAGAAGGAGGAAGAAGATAGCGCCAGCAATCCCTATCAAAACCTTGACAAAACAATCGTCTTGCAAGAATCACGATATTTCAATCAGACGCCAGTAAATCCGCGAAAATGTTGTTTAATTCTTACAAAAGTGTTGTATTTGTTGAACCAGGGCGAGAAGTTCACCACTCAAGAGGCTACGGAAGCGTTTTTCGCTACAACAAAGCTGTTCCAATCGAAGGATGTTATGCTCCGCCGTATGGTGTATCTATGTATCAAAGAGCTCAGTAACTTGGCCCAGGATGTGATTATAGTGACTTCCTCGCTGACTAAAGACATGACTGGGAAGGAGGATTTATATAGGGCGGCCGCTATACGCGCTCTGTGCAGTATTACAGATGCTACGATGCTGCAAGCTATAGAGAGATATATGAAACAAGCTATAGTTGATAAGAACCCAGCGGTCAGTTCTGCCGCGTTGGTTTCCGCTCTGCATTTGTCGTCGACTGCGCCTGATTTGGTCCGACGATGGGCTAACGAGGCTCAGGTAGAGAAAAAGTTTTTATTGTTAATTTATTTAATTGGACACTGTTAAGCATTTAATACTATACACAGTATACAGTATTTACATTGAAGTATAAAAATGTCATTTGGATCTTTTCTGCTTAACACGTTGACTGCGGCGCACACACACGGTGTGTTTTTGATTTTGCTACGCGCATGCGGCTGTCACACACTAGGTGCGTTTTTATTGCGCGACGCCTGTGCGGGCGGCACACGCTAGGTGCGTTGTAAATAAATATATACAAAGATTGTGGCTTCACCCACGTATTTTTATTTAATATTTTATTACTTGTCTTAGATAGCCATGGTTTGGTTTATATTTATAGGAATGATTATCCTAAATGTTAAAGCTAACTTGAGCGAGTTATTTCGTTAAATCTTACGAATATAAGTATATACTCAAATTTCATACATAAAATTTATTTCAAACACGTAAATATCTACCTTTTTATTACATCTAAACAAGGACACAAATTTTAACAAAATACAATAACAGCTTTGGTAGCTGTTGCTCTAAATAAATAATGGTAATAATATCTAAAGTTTTACTTTAAGTTTTAAATTAAAACGATGCGCAATTACTGTATTGCAAGTAATTCAACAGTACCATAAATACGAGGGGAAAAGTGGCTTATAAATTTGCACGGCCAGACATGGTTTTTAGCTTAGCGATATATACAACACGCGAGGCGCGTAGCGCCGCACTGGCGTTCGGGATTGTTACGCGAGTGCGGGAAACGCACCTAGCGTGTGCCAGCCGCATAGGCGTAGCGTCGCAATATTTGGCGCCGCAGTCAACGTGTTAACAGGGTCCAATTGTTAATTTTATAGTCTCCGTGACTCAGCAGGTGGGTAGCCTGTGAGACTAGAGAGGTTGTGGGTTCGATTCCCGCACCGAGATAAATGTTTGTGAGACAGATATTTGTTTCAGGTCTGGGTGTTGGAGGACCATAGTAGTTGACTCCTACAATACAGGTTTTACCTAGTGTGGGATCAGAACTATGTGTGTGACTATTGGGTGTATTTATTTAGGTCAAACTAGCTTATATCTGCAGTTCTGCTTGCATGCTTAGATTTAACAGTATCCAAGAGTAGAAGACTGTCCTAAACAATAAACAAATCCACTCAACATGCATACAAAGTATTCTCTATTGTAATCCAAGAACTGAAGATCGGGTTCAATGGAGAGCCTTGGGGGAGGCCTATGTCCAGCAGTGGACTGCGAAAGGCTGATGATGATGATGAATCCAAGTTATGACCTACCAGTTTGTCTGATTTGATTAATTGGAGTTATTGCATCATAAAATACACTTACTAAAGAACCAAAATAAATTTTATTTCCATATTATTAATGTTAAAAATACACTTAATATGCATGTCAATAAGTGATAAGTGATAAGGTGAGTATTACCAATTTTTGACTGAACTCCGGTGTCTGAAAGGTCTGTGAGGGGTAAATAAAAGTTGACAATTTGTCCTTACTCAATTCACTTGATATTTTGGATATTCATATTCATTGATAATTACTCATACATACACACTCATGCCTGTAATCCCCAAAGGGTAGGCAGAGGTGTAACCAGTACACTCACATTTTGCTGCTAATTACCGTCCCATGATGCGATAGGAGGTAAGCCTCTCATACCTGGCACTACCCCATACTCTGGCCTGATAATGAGTATTTCATTCTATTCTATTATGTGTTTTCAGTATATTATTTCATATTTCTACATCAGATTATGTATTACAATTATGTTGTATTTATGTGCAATTAAAATATAAAATTTCTAAATTTTCGGCACTATTTAATAAGCATTCTGTTTTTGAAAAATGCAAGTGACATTGAATTAGAATTTGCAATTTTTCATCACTAATTAAAATAATACACACTTTCCTTTTTAACCGACTTCAAAAAAAGGAGGAGGTTCTCAATTCGACTGTATGTTGCTTTTTTTTTTTTTTTTTTATCTTTGTTACCTCGTTTCTCTGTACTGTGTGAACCGATTTCGACCATTCTTTCTTTGATTGAAAGCTGGTGCTTGTCATTTGGTCCCATAAAAATATGGTGAAGATCTGATGAATATCTTCGGAGCTGGAGAGGGTAACTCCTTAAAATTAAGTAGTATTCCAGTGGTTCTTTTTGCATTACGTTCATTATAAAAGTTAAGTTTCAGTGAGAGAGGGTAAAAGGAGTGGGGGTGAGGGAGGGGGGTGATAAAATTAAAATACACGTAAATTCTAATATCTTCAGCAGCTTTTAACCGATTTTATATAATTTACCACTAAAAAGCAAAAAATAAATTATTACTTTTTAAATAAAAATTAAACCGCCTTCAAAAAAACCCAGACACAACTAAAAAGCAAAAAATAATTGGTTACATTTAAATCAATTAGTTATATGCAATTTAAATCAATTATTTGGAGTCGGTGCCAGCCAAAACATGGAAAAAACAGAATAATCAGGCATACAAAAAAATATAAAATAGATCCAGACTTGGTTTTTATAAATCTAAAAGTAAAGAAAACAACACCGGCACCGACTCCAAAAATAATTGATTTAAATTGCATATAACTAATTGATTTAAATGTAACCAATTATTTTTTGCTTTTTAGTTGTGTCTGGGTTTTTTTGAAGGCGGTTTAATTTTTATTTAAAAAGTAATGTACTTAAAGTTTTGTTAATTTATAATTCTCATACATTTTTATTTTATGTTTAATTCATTGTTTTAACCATCAGATTAAACCATTTTGCTTAATCAATACATTATTTTTTATCTATCTTATCAGATAAGCTAATTTGCTTGAAGAAATTGTTTTAACTAGTAGAAGCAAAATTTTTACTCATAGACATAGATTCATATAGACATTGCAAGTATTTTAATCTGTATATAACTAAATGATACGATTACGACAGCTTCGGTTCATTAGCCAGTTGTGAAACGAAAGAGTGTGGGTTCGATTCCTGCTCAAATAGTTGTATGCCAGGCAGATGATTCAGATCTGGGTGTTGTCAAACCGAAAATCTCTCGTAGTTTTGATACCCTTTCTTAAAAACCGTAAACCAATATTATATTTGGAAATCATTTATACATGTATAAATATTCTTTTTTATTACAGGAAGCCATAACGTCAGATAACGCAATGGTATCGTATCACGCGTTAGGCATCGTCGCCGGTTCCCGTCGCAACGACAAACTCTCCACAGTAAAACTTGTAACACGACTAGCGAAGTCGAATATTAAGTCGCCTTATGCTCTGTGCCTACTCATTCGCCATGCAGCACAGCTGGTAGAGAATGACGACGATGGCTCCCAGCCCTACATAGAGTTTATAGAATGCTGCCTCCGCCATAAATCTGAGATGGTTATTTACGAGGCAGCTCATGCGTTGGTCAATCTCCGGAAGACGGCGAGAGACCTCGCTCCAGCTGTGTCAGTGTTGCAGCTCTTCTGTGGGTCTTCTAAAGCGTCGCTAAGGCTGGCTGGAGCAAGGACCCTGGCTCGGTTGACAGCAAAACACCCTACGGCAGTAGCAGCCTGCGCTGTGGATCTAGAAAATTTGATCTCTGATCCAAATCGATCAGTCGCCACTCTGGCTGTTACTACTCTATTAGCAACTGGGGCGGAAAGTTCAGTAGATCGTCTCATGAAGCAGATATCCAGTTTTGTATCGGAGATATCGGATGAATTCAAAATTGTCGTGGTCAGAGCTATTAGAAGATTGTGCACGAAATTTCCGAGAAAACATCTGTCGTTGGGTGCTTTTTTGGCTGGTATGTTGAGGGATGAGGGTGGTTTGGAGTATAAAGCAGCGATTGCCGACGCCATCATAGCATTGGTAGAAGAAAATCCGGATGCTAAAGAGACAGGGCTGGCCCATCTCTGCGAATTCATTGAGGACTGTGAACACACTGCATTGGCTGTTCGTATACTTCATTTATTAGGGCGTGAAGGTCCTAAATCTCGCGTACCGTCGCGCTATATCCGCTACATATACAACAGGGTTATTCTAGAATCTGGGCCTGTACGAGCAGCTGCAGTATCAGCAGTAGCACAATTCGGCGCTCAAAGACCGGAACTACTTCCTAACATGAGGGTACTCCTTGGCAGATGTCAACTAGATGATGAGGATGAAGTAAGAGACCGTGCAATATATTACAGCGCAATTTTAGATACAGGGGACCAGCAGTTGATCAATGATTATATCGTTAACGTGCCGAAACCCAACCCGGTATTACTGGAGAAGGCACTACGTGACCATCTTGCGACGCGGCCTGATGAACCCTTCGATCTGATGAGTGTACCATCTGAGGAAGTACCAAAGGAAAGTAAGGAGCCAATTGTGGAAATCGAAGTTCGGAAGCCAGTGCAAATGTCTATCGAAGAGATATACACTGAGCAATTGACACAAATACCTGGCATAGAACGACTAGGGCCACTGTTCAAAACTAATATTCCTATCGATTTGACTGAAGCGGAGACAGAATATAGAGCCCGCCTTCTTAAACATGTCTATGCGCGGCATGTGGTACTACAATTTGAGTGTGTTAACACTCTGAGTGACCAGATTTTGCAGGAAGTCCACGTGAGACTTGAATGTCCACCAGAATATGAAATAAAATCCATCGTTCCCTGCCAGAAATTGGTTTATGACAAGCCTGGAAGTGTATTTGTGGTTATAGAATACCCTTGCGCGTTCTTAGATAGTCTGGGATCTTTTGGCGCTACACTGGAATTTGTGGTCAAAGATTGCGACCCCACCACTGGCGCCCCAGACCCAGGAGAAGGTTACGCCGACTCCTACCCACTTGAAGAGTTTGAGATGGGTTGTTCAGACCAGATTAGGGCTAGGGCGGGGGTTGATGACTGGGAACAGACGTGGGAACGAGCGGCCAATGCTCCAGAAGCAAGCGATACATTTGTTCTCCCTCAAAGCGATATGGGAGAGGCAGCAAAGGCAGTTTGTGAACATTTAGGGCTGCCCAAGGCTGCTATTAGTGGAGATGCTGTTAAAGAGATCCGTGGAGGAGGTATATTCAGGGGTGGCGCTCCAGTGTTGGTCAGGGCTAGATTGGCAGGTACAAGTGGTGGGGTGACTATGAATCTAGCCGCCAGATCGCCCAGAGAAGATGTCGCGCAATTGCTTTTAGCAGCTGTCGGTTAAATTGAAGCATTTATGTATTATAGTATTTATGAAATTTCAGATCGATTGCTAGAGGAATTTTGTATTTCTGAAGTATCTGTGTAGAGTTAACAATATACTAGATTAAACTACTAGTACTAGATTAAATAAAGCAAGTCTTTTAATCTGACAATAGATGGTGCCAAGATAAACATCATTATTATATTAAAATTATCATTAATCAAAGAATATTAAAAAGATAAATTTGAGAGATTGTGTTTATACTTTGCTTAGTTGCATAATCTAACTGGACGGCACAGCACACCGTCAGGCGTCAGGCTGTCGTGGCCAGGAAACAAATTTGACGTCACCACAATAAAACGTAGGACGAACGCAAATAAATGCCTATCTCTATACACGGGCATCCATTGACCAATGTACCAAGCCGAAGCTCGAAAGCACTAAACATCCTCTAAAGTATTATAAGATCTAGTGCTTCAAGAGGTTCTCAAAAAATGATCTTGTACAGAGATCTTGTAACACCACCAGATACTAAAACTACACTGAAATTACTGACGTTACAAAAATCTGTAGATGTAGGTTTTTTTAGAGCCTCGATAGGCAGACGAGCCACCTGATGGTAAGTAGTCACCGCCTCCCATAGACTTCTGCAATGCCAGGGCACAGCAAAGCCACTGCCTACCATTGTAGGTTATTAGTCATCGGTCTAAATTCTAATTCACTAGTATTATTATATCTGTTATGTGACGTAGGTTTATCAGACTACCGTCAATAATTACCGCATTATTACGAGGAAGCTAGAACTGAATCACTTATTGGATTTCATAGACTTCCTACCACTCAAGTATCATCTGGACATATTTGGCCACGCCAAACAGACAATACTCGCCATTATTGACGTGCGTGTTCAGCGTATTTGTAACTTTAAAGTTATGGAAATAAAGTTGGTTTTAGCTTGTATTTTACTCACTACTTATTACCTTTTACCGAACACCGGTGTCCTTGTGATACTTAAGAAGTTAATCCTCCAATGGCATGTAACCATTGGGTCTGGTCATAAATATAGTGATAGAATCTGCACATTTGAGAATTCTTAAGAGTTTTGTACATCAAATCTAAGCTGCATTATGAAAGGTGGGTGGTGAAAAGCCCGTCTCGTTGATGACAAATACCTAACATTTTAAAAGACGGATATTGTATTTTATGCAACATTTATTGAAGGTAATCCAATTTAGATTTCTAGTAGTTATCTGAACATATTCAATGTTTTGAATTTAATAAGATATAACTAATATGACTGGCTCTGATAATAATGGGTTTTAACTAGGCGGCTGACAACACGCTTGGCGTGTTCCGCACTCTGGTACACTATTGCCTATGCGGCGGCAAACGCAGCGCGTATAACATAGCGTTACGAGCATGCCGCCCAACACTGGTGGGCTTATAGCGGACAAAACAGAGTCTCACACGTGCATATATTATACGCACCTGGCGTATTGCGCGGCATGCTTGTATAGATTTTTTGTAAAACACCTATTGTGTGTTGGCTGCATATACGCACTTGAGAAAATAACTAGAACGCAGTTAATGTAATGTCTAGACGTCTATCGCATATGTGTTACTTTTCGCATAATATATAGTAAAGGTTACTTCATAATAAGCTTATATTGGATATATATTATATAAAAAATAAATGCTCTTTGTTTGTAAGCGCATCACTTGAGAACCGCTGGATATTTGGTAAATGTTCGTAATGGTGTGAAATTAGGTTTGAACAAATTTCGATGCAAGTTTCTCTATAATAAAAGGCTATAAAAATACGCGGGTAGAGCGCAATGTATAGATTAAAATATTTTTTATTTTATTAAGTATTCTAAGAACTTGGCAATGTATTTTAAGTGAGTATTTCACTAATATGTTAATCTTATAGTTCAGAGTAGTTGGTTTTATTAATGCACAAACTAAAATATTTAATAACATTGCAACTCGAAACCATACTTTACAATAATTTCGTCAAAAATGGGCGATATATGACCACATGTCATGTTATTTTCAAACGGCTAATGTTCTTTTGGATTTTTATATCTTATGTGCTGTGTATTTCATCTTAGAAATTCATAGAACATTGCCGCCACGTTTCTTGTCTTTATATTTAAAATATGTGATATACAAATAAAAAACTTAATATTGATTTAACATGTTTTATTGATCAACTTTCGTACATATACTATGTAACGTGTAACAGTTATACATAATCTGATTCAAAGATTATGATCCTAAAATAACCAATTCACTACCTTTGCGACCCGCTAGGTGTAAACCACCATGCACACATATGTTGGCACTAGTATGCAACCCCAAAAACTATGCAGAGCACCGGCGTATACACAGCAAATGTGTGGAACAAGACTAAATATTTTTTATTCGCCTAGCGTGTTACTTGTATATTTATTGTAACACCTATTGTGTGACGGCTGCATATGCACTTAAATGTTTTATGCCGTAGTCCTTGTATTAATGATTAACGAATGTGGAATTATGGCGGAAATCTAACCATACAAACGTTTTTTTTGTTCTGGCACGGCCAAGTAACCACACTGCACCTGATGGTAACCGCAGTGCCGTCCAATTAGAGTATCGAGTAGCGAGATACAATCTATCCCCCACTACTCAACACAATCGTCCTAGCCCTTTTCTTCACACTACGCTATGGACAAGAAGGTGAAGAAGCGGTTTTCTACAATACAGTAGTACCCATTCACGATATAGACAAATTAAATTAGAATGAATAACCATTTTATAATTAAATTCTGTACTACAAAGGTATACAATAATAACTCAATTATATCAAAATCTTGTTCATAGAATCCTATAACAAACCAAAATTGAATAAAGCATTAAATACTGCGATGCGAATCAAAATCAATAATTTGAAAATCTTGTTTTTAAAATCTATGAAATCGCAAAACCGAAATGGTATAAAGCATTTCATCGATGGGAATGATTTTATTGCAATAACGTTTAAACGACTTGTCCAATATTATATTCAAAGTTTTACGAGCACTCTTTCATGTAAAATTTGTTTTGGCGTTTAATGTTATATAGCTCTGGGTACAGAATTTTCATCAACATTATATCAAAATAAAAAATACAACAAACGGCATTAGTCTTATTAATAACGACATTCTATGGATTCAGACTAGGTCCTGGGGGGGGTCATGACCTAACCAATTATATAAATATAAATTTATTTTTGTAATTGACACAAATATAAATTTGCGAGGCTTTGGTAATTTTATAAATCTTTGCCTAGCTAAACTTAAACTAATAAACTCTCGAGAAATAATATTCGGTTTTGAGGCGTATGCACACTAATTAGTATATATAAACGTGTGGGTCGATTGGACGATAACCACACACGTGGTAAATATCCGACATAGTGGCTTCAGCGTTTGTCTACAGCATGAATGGGCCGGCTTGACCGGTGTAGTACCACTGTCTCACAGAAAACCAACGTAAAGTGACAGTTTACTGTCGCGTTTCGTATGGTAAGTGAGATATCCGGTGGCCCAGATTCCCCCTTCCCTTCCCTAATCCCTATTCCTGTCCTTTGAGGCCGACAGCGCATACATGATACTTTCGGTATTGTGGATGTTCATGGACGGTGGAGATCACTTAACATCAGGTGACCCACTGGCTCGTTTGTCGGACTATGCTATAAATAAAGCGTCCATTGGTGTACGCCGGCAAAATTCTAGCAACTGTCGATAGTTGCAACGTGTTTCAACAATTGAAATAGATTTTTTTATTGAGATAGAATTTTTTACTTATAACAAGTTTCAAACGGTCAACGTTTCAACTGTACTACACCGTATTTAAAACAACCGACTTCGCCAAGTGAGAAATGGGTAAGATAGTGACAAAAATAATCTACAACACTATTCATAAAAATTAATTGCTAATATATGTTTGGTCTCATGTTGTAATCCTAAATACGGCCCTGAGGCAATTTGTACATTGTTAATACAAACTACAGTACCGAGGTAGAGTTTAAGTAGTTTTTAACGTTTTCGAGTACAACGAGAAGTTAAGGAGGCCTGCAAACAAGTGCCACATGCGACAGATATTTAAATGCGATTCTTACTAGAATTCATTTGTGAAAACTTGTAATGGCATTTTTATGTATACCTACTCTGTATTTATATCACGGGCGTAGCCAGGTTTTTGTATTGTGGGGTTCAAGAAATGAATAGCATTAATCATTTAACTCCTCGCCTCACCTTATTTCCATTTTAGGACGTTGAAGAATAAAAGGTTATAAAGTTTTAAATTTCGGAAAAAAATATTATTAATCTATTGTGGATTTTAGTCGAATTAATATATTGCTGTATAAACACGTATTGCAACTTTATGACTTATTTGCATGCACTTAAGAATTATATTCTAAAATAAATGAGCGTTGAAATTTTTTGGCCTGTTTTATCATTTGATTCGAACGCCAAAATAGTACACAAAAAAACAAACTACACTCAAAAATGCAGAAAAATTTGCTAATTCCGAAAATGTATAAGTTAATATCGCAAAAAATTTGCTTAAACCAAATAGCCCGCCAACAAGTTAACATCATGTAACTAAAGATTTTTAAAGTGTATTTCTTAAATTACTATTCAGGATCTTGTAATGTAGCCTTAAATAAACCACATTAATAAATGTCATGCATATCTGTGATCGGTATGATTACATTGTATTTTAATAATTATGTACTATATTAATATGAAATTTTATTATTCTCTTGGTGTGCTAAAAAAGATAAAAAAAATATGGCCAATGTCAAGTCTGACAAGTCGGATGAAAGACAACCCGGTACAGATAGAAAAAGTTAAACAGAAACAAAGGATAAAAATAAATTAATATTTATCCGAAAAACAAAATAAGAAATGGTCAACAATGCCTTTGTCATTCAAAGTTAAGCTTCATAAAGTGACCATTTATACATATACACTCACGCCTGTAAACCCAGAATGGGTAGGCAGATGTTACCAGTACATCCACTTCTCGCCGAATTTATTTCGGTCCCATCATGTGATAGGGAGCGTGACTATCGCCATACCGGCCACAATTCCAGACACCGGGCTGATACTAAATATTTCTAAATAGAAAAACCCAATATTTACTTTACCCAACCCGGGGATCGAAACCGAGACCTCAGCACAGCAGTCGTAACGCATGCGCAATTACAACTGCGCCACCGAGTCATAATGTGACCAGACTTATGAATTGACATTCCTATCTGTCGAAGTAGTTCTAAGCATTATTTTGACGGTGTAAATACTCCCAAATCAAAAAATCACATCCAGTTTCTCAGAGTTTATACCTATGACCATAGAAACTTCTCGTTGTCAAGAAACCGTTAAAAACAGTTCTTTATTCAAATATATTCAGATATCTTATGCTAGAACTTATAGACTCCGCGTGGATCGACAGAGACCCATCCCAATCCGCGTTTGTTATTGAGAGCATGATCTTTAAACAGTTCTGCAGGTTTTGGGCTTGCTCTAGACACTTTCTAATAATTGACCTGAAAATTAAAATTGTTCTGTTACACCAGCCCTGTATTAAACATTGTCCCACTGCTGGGCACGGGCATCCTCTACTAATGAGAATTAGGCTTTAGTCCACCACGCTCGCCTAAAGCGGGTTGGTAGACTTCTTCTTTGAAATTCGTATAAGAATTCTGAGGTATGCAGGTTTCCTCACGATGTTTCCTTTCGTTAAAGAAAGCAATATTTGTGTTAGTTTCGAACCTGCGACTTTCGTCTTGTCCGTACCACTACCAACTTCATCAGCTGTTTAATCAAAATACAATTTAATTTAACAAATTACATTGCAATAATGACCCATGAAAGTTTTTACATACTTATACACTCACGCCTGTAATCCCCGAAGGGATGGGCAGAGGTGTAATCAGTACACCCACTTTTCGCCGATTTTATTACGGTCCCATAATGTGATAGGGGGCGAGCCTATCGCCATACCGGGCATTATTCCTCCGGACTAATACTGAGCACTTCAGTATAGAAAAACCCAATACCACGCGACACGGGGATCGAACCCGAGTCCTCAGAACAGCATTGGTAAAGTATATGCAATTACAACTGCGCCACGGAGACAGAGGCACCGATTAATCCAAATTCTAATTATTGTTCAATATCTTACCCATTCAATACCTAATTTCCATCTCTAAACATATTTATTGATACCACGTTTGTGCAACACCATGTATAAGCTATATTTTGTAACAAACAACATTACCTGTATCTTGTAATTCGTTTGTCTCTAGCTGCTTCATCCAATTTGATGAGTAATGTGTTCAAATCATTATTTTCTTTTGACTCCCTTTCAACAATACTGGAAAATTAATTATTAATCAGACAGGCATTTGTCCTACATGTTACCAAATATATATACATATTATCACGTCTTTATCCCATAGGGGTAGTCAGAGCCTATAGATTTCCACTTTGCACGATACTGACACACCAATTTAGCTGTAATTAAGTTGCCTTATTTCACTACTAGATGTTGCTCGCGGCTCCGCCCGCGTGGAGGTTATTTTTGGAAGAAAAGGTATACTATCCATGGAGGCATCTTAAGCTATTACACATTTCTATATTTTACTATCCTATGGGATAGCAAAATATAGAAAGCTTCCTATGGGAAGCGGGCATTTTCCGGGATGAAAAGTGGCTTATGCCATTTTCTGATCCCTAAACTGCCACTATGCAAAAAATCATGTCGATCTGTTAAAAACTAAACTATACCATGGGATCTGCACATTATTCTGGGATGAAAAGTAGCCTATGTATTATATAGACTATAATCTATCTCTGTGCCAAAGTTCAGCCAGATCCGTCCAGCCGTTGTAGCGTGATTGAGTCTCAAACATCCATCCAAACATTCGCATTTATAAAATGAGTAGGATTTGTGTAATTACCTTTTCAATTTATTTATAATATCGCCAAGATGTCGGCGCGCTTCATTCACTTTTTTGTGTAGGCGTGTTTTCTTATCATCTGCAATGTGATCTTCGCGGAATTCGTTCAAGTTTTTATAGCTGTAACAATTTTTTTCTCACACAAAATATATAATACACCCAGTCCTGACCCCACAATAGGTTACCACCTGTATAGTGGGTATCAACTACGGGGAACTATGGACCAACGCCAAAATATCGAAAATATCATATATCATAATATCACACTCACGCCTGTAATCCCCGGGTAGGCAGCGGTGTAACCATTACAAGCACTTTTCGCCGAATTTATTACGGTCCCATAATGTGATAGGGGGCGAGCCTATCGCAATACCACAAATTCAGACTCCGGGCTGATACTGAGTATGTCTAAATAGAAAAAACCCAATATCACTTAACTCGACCCGGGGATCAAACCTGAGACCTAACCATCAAATATCAACATCAAAGATAAGTCTGTCACACGTGTCTCGGTGCTAAAATCGAACTGACGGTCCTCGTTTCACAGCCGGCCGCTGCGCCTTTTGTATATTTTATGTAAATTGAGTGGTACAAGATTTAATAACTAATTTTAACCAATGAAAAAGTTAATGTTTAAAAGGATTAAAAATGTAGGAGGTTAAGAATTCGTCGGAATCTTTTTTCTATGTATGTTCCTCGATTACTCGATGACGCCTGGACCGATTCGAGAAATTCATTTTTTGTTTAAAAGGGTATACTTCCCAGGTGGTCCCATTGGCACCAAGTCTGGATATGATGATGGGATCTCAGAAAAATCAAGGGCAACCCTAAAATTTTATAGTGACGCATAATTTGTTTTTTATTGAAGTCGGTGTACTTTTTATGAGTTAAAAAACTTTTATCTATAGCTCCTTTCGATCGTATTATAATATATATTGAAAAAAAAATATGTACTTACATAAATGTATGCACCATTTTGAAAGTACTGCTTAGCTCCGACAGAAATGTTTTTACTAATTTATATGTCATATGTGTGTCACTGCCTATACCACTGTCATTCGTAGTATCAGACACGGATATATAATCCTTTTCCACCAAATAATCATTTTTATTCACTTCAGAATCATTTGTTTCTGTTATTTTCTTAGAATCATTTTTTGTTGGAGCACAGATATCTAATAAGGATATATAATCTTTTTTTGTATCATTTTTATTAATTACAGAATCATTCATTTCTGATTTTCTCACATCAACTTTCATTGGATTAGTTACATCTGATATAGATATATAATCCTTTACCATTTCACATTCACTTTTATTCAGACCAGAATCGTTATAATCTAATTTAGCTTTTGCAGAATTATTTTTATTCACTCCATAATCTTTTACTTCTACTATTGTTTTCAACGGCTCTTTTGGCATATTAGTTTCACAATAAGTTATCTTTTGAGAAAGATTGTAACCAGAATCATTTTTCTCATGATCGATCTTTGCAGAATTATTAACGCATTTATTTAATTTTAAATTATCTATTATTTGCGTATTGTTAAGTGTACTATCATTCCCATAATCACTTATAATATCTGAATAATTTAATAAATCCATATCTAAGGGTGTATTGGTTTTTAATTTTTCTTCGTATTCTTTGATAACGCTAACACGCCTTGTTACTTTAGGTCCAGCCTTTATTATGTCAAAAGTATTATCATTTAATGAGAAGTTTAAATCATCGACTTTTATTTTGTTATCATGATTAGATATAATTGGTATTTTTTGTTTAACGTCAAAACATTTTACTGGTATATTGATTAAATTATTTATTGCTTCTGGGTTTTCTGTGTGTTCGTTTGTTTTCGGTCCAGCCGATACGCCTGTCTCTGTGGTTTTATCGACTAGATGCTTTGCTTTCGAATCAGTTACATTAAGGCAATTTGTAACAGTCATTGATTTGTTGCTGTCTATTTTTATCAGATTTAAATTTTTGCCTGACATACGAAATATTTTTGGATCTTCATTGTTTGATGTCTGAAAAGGAAAGTTCACATTTATGTCAGCAAATTAATGGTTCAGATTTTTGGCACGATTGTACAGAAGACAGCCATTGGGTCCTTAAAGCCTAGCAATTGTTGTTATTGAAACCCAACAGAGTAACGACCACCGTACAATTGGTAAATTAAACATACTGGCTCGTTAAGTTTAAATATGAAAAGGACTAACATTTTAAAATTGACTAAAGTTGAAACAATCATCGCCTTATTAGTGACCAACGACTTTGAAAAGAATAAAACAAATTGGTTTTGAATGGGTCTCGTATGTTATATATCCGCCATATTTAGACAATTATTTATGTAGTAGTTAGACTTCGAGAGTAGTTTTTTTTCATAAAATCGGTTATAATTTGGACTACGAATTTCTTAATTAAAGTAAATTTTAATCAAAATCAAAATTTATATATTTTTATATTTACCAGTGATAGAGCTTCAATCATAAACATTAAACACAGATTTTTTCTAAGCCCCTAAGGAATTTAACCTACTGCGAATAAGGATGTACTTACCAACGAACACTTCTTGGAATCCTGGTCGGCCAGCTCATCGTAACACTTCCAATCTTCATAGTGTTCTTTCAGATATTTTATAATATCTGAAGGTTGCTTTACATCTGTTGAATATTCAAAATACATAGTGTTTTAAAAAGGTAGTAATGAAATCTTCAAGTGTAGAATTAAGGATTAGTAACTTATTATTAAAGTAAAAAATTGAAAATGCGGTCTTAAAATATTTTTACTTTTAAAACGGTAGGCAGCGGCTTTGCTGTGCCCTGGTATTGCAGAAGTCTATGGGCGGCGGTGACTACTTACCATCAGGTGGCCCGTCTGCTCGTCTGCCTATCGAGGCACTAAAAAAAACCCCTGACAAAGTATCATTAAATACATTTAAAGCAAAAATAGTTCGTTGAATTTTATCACTGTCTTCAGGGATCACAAAACGAATAATTCCATACAAATTTTAAATTCCAATTACACAGATAAGGTGAAGTTTTTTTATCGATAAGGTACCAACCACTCTCCCTTTACGCATTTTTATGTATACCACCTTTAAGCAACAACCTGTATATAGATAGTAGCGAGTGAAATAGACACAGAATGGCGTTGGCTTTGAAACCATAGACATAGAGAACTTAACTGAGAGATATCCTCACAAAATTGACCACTTCGAAGAAAGAGACAAAGCGACACCGCGGACACCTATTTCTTTTCGCTGAACTGAGATAGTCAAATTATATTTGTCACTAAGCATATATATACCTGTCTGTTAGTTTAGTTTAATAATTATTTGTTACTTACAATTTTGTCTCCTTTCACTGTTCAGCTCAATGTGACTGACTTTAACCGTGTTGTCAAACTCAATCTCCATCGGGTCTGCTAGACTTCGCAAAAGATTCGTCAAAGATTGTTTAGCATTTGTTAATTCCTCACGATCCGGGTGTAGATTCTGAAATGTATATTTCAATGGGTTCCTGGATGCTTTGAAAACACAATTGGACCCGGTAGGTGGCGCTGCTGTCGGTATGTCACCAAATTATTATGTGGCGCTGCTTTTCCGGGCAGGATGACATCTGCCGGGCCCGGTAGTTTAATATATATGTCGGATCGTGATGAATATGGATACTGAATTGAACTTGCTAATAACTTTATTTATTGTAAACTGTGGGTAGCGCCATTTGTTTTGCTATTTTGAAGGTGGTTTCGACTTGTTTATCGAGTGATCTCGCTCGCAGAGGAGTGGGTCACAACGAAAATCATAATATAAAAGAGCACCTCGTCTTTGGTGTTAGTAACTTGTCGGTCGTAATGCAGAAATATTGTTAAAGTAGTAAGTTAACGTGATGTGAAAGTGTTATTGTGTACCGCATATTGTAATGTAAACTGTGATGTGTTTAAAAGAGCAACCATGAGGGTTTCTTGCCAGCTCTTCCCCATGGATGACTGCATTCCGAACTGGTGGTAGCTTAAATAGACTCTGAAGTATTAATCTCGTGTTTTATTACCGAACTATCATACGCTATGCATCCTGACCATAACCTGGAGATCAGAGAGGGACGTGTAACCTCCCCTCTCACTGCCTCGGCCGATGACCGCCCGACCCGTCATATATTTACATAGCTATTGGATCAGGCATGATTGTGTCGAGTAGCCAGATGTAGTCGTCTCTCTACTTGACATCCTGGACACTGGACGGCACTGCACACCATCAGGTGCAGTGTAGTCAGTATACCAGGAAAAAAAGCTCTTCCATAGATTTTTTTGAAACGTAATTTTTCAAGTTGCATTACAGCCTTAAGTGTCCTTGAATAATATCTTACCTTCAAACACTGCACAAGAAGCACACCGCACCCAACGGTCCTCATAAATTCATGTGGTTTTACATCGGTTTTTATTTTACCTGTAAAAATTATAAATTACTAGCGGGCCCGGCAGACGTCGTCCTGCCCGTAAAAGCAGCGCCACACCGACTGCAGCGCCACATCCAAGGCGCCACCCAAACGCATACAAAAAAAAACATTCATATCGGACCAGCGATAGCCTAGTTGGTTGCGGTACGGACTGCCAAGATGAAAGTCGGAGGTTCGAAACCCAAGTGGCATACACCTCTGACTTTTCTAAAGTTATGTGTGTATTAAAATGTTAATTATCGCTTGCTGTAACGGTGAAGGAAATCATCGTGAGGAAACCTGCATATCTGAGAATTTTTTCGAAGGTATGAGAAGTCTGCCAACCCGCATTAGGCCAGCGTGGTGGACTAAGGCCTAACCCCTCTCATTAGTAGAGGAGGCCCGTGCCCAGCAGTGGGACAATGTTTAATACAGGGCTAGTATTATTTATTTATCGGACCAGCCGTTTAGAAAGAGTTCAGTGACATACAGTAGGATTATATATATAAAGATTATAATAGATGGTGGTACGATATTCATATCCTAGTGGATAGCTCGCACCGTACACAGGGTGTAAAACCCGCCATACACATATGAGTGTGATGCGCTCCGGGGTCAGCCAGTCAAAGCTGTGGTCTTCTGAGTGCTCTGACACTAGAGCCTCGACCGCTTCTTCACCTACTTGATCCATGGCGTAGTGTGAAGAAGCTACATAGCAGGCCGGAATGATAGTGTTGAGTAGCGAGGGATAGATTGTTTCTCACTACTTGATACTCTAACTGGACGGCACAGTGCTTACCATCAGGTGCAGTGTGGTCACTTTGCCGTGCCAGGATAAAAAAAAACATCTTTAACCGACTACAAAAAAGAAATTAAATCTACACTTTAAACCTTACCTTTACTCATACATTCTGACATAGAATAAAGTAGCTTTTGAACAATGATTTTCAACATAGTATGGTCTTCGTATACCAATTTTACTCTTTCTATCATCTCTTGTAGCGTCCATGGTGGATTTAAATCTGCTTTAAATGACGAATTCTGTAAACATATAGTCCTAGGATATTATACAATAGGGTAGTACTTATGTTTATAATATTTCAACTTCTTAACTATCACAAAGAAACTGTTTGCGGAAAAAAGTAATAAGTGAGTGAAAATACAAGCCAAAATCAACTTTATTTCCATTACATTACGTTTAGAGCTTGCAATACCGGTTTACCGGTTTCGGTTTTTACCGCAAACCGCCCATTACGACAGGAATAAATTACCAGTAAATAAAATCAAACCGGTAATTTACTGATTTGCAAAAATTTGATGTAATTGGTGACATAAATACAAAAATATGATTATTAACCTATCGGGCCCGGCTCGACCGCATATGGCCGGACCAAAACGGGCGAAAGTCACCCTTATTAACATGCATTAAATGCGTATTTAAGCTAATGATCGTCGACGGTTTGTATTCTTTACTAATTGTGAGTTACCCAATAACTTTATTTATTTCTACTTTATAAAAATCGCACCACCGGTGTTACCGGTTTACCGGTAAACAAATATCTGTTACCGTTTTTTTTACCGGTAAAAGGAAATCTACGGTAATTGCAAGCTCTAATTACGTTACAAATACGCTTAATACGCACGTCAATAAGGGCGAGTATTGGCAGTTTGCCGTGGACAAATATGCCTTAGATGATACTTGAGTGGATAATCAATGATTTACGTTACCTATTCCCGAAAGAATTTAATGAATTCGCTCAAAAATGATACATACATATACACTCACCCCTGCAGTCCCTGAAGAAGTAGGCAGAGGTGTAACCAGTCCACCCACTTTTCGCTGAATTTATTTCGGTCTCATAATGTGATAGGGGCGAGCCTATCGCCATACCGGGCACAATTCTAGACTCCGGGCTGATACTGAGTATTTCTGAATAGAAAAACCCAAATCACTTTACCCGACCCGGGGATCGAGCCCGAGACCTCAGCACAGCAGTCTTAACGCATGCTATTACAACTGTGCCACCGAGACAGTCAGAGTATACTTTGCTCAAAAATAATATTCCCTTTAAAATATATTTTTAAAATAAATTGTTTAAATACCTGTAAGACATACCACAATGCATCTTCCATACTCTGTGTGAAAATGCACATCCATTCTTCAATGCGTTCCCTTATTCTATTTTCCATTACTTTGTCTCTGATATGAAACCTTCTTAAATTATTTTCCACAGACATTTCGGTCATATTTTTATTTATTTCATTATTTTTACTATCATTGACATTTTTATTCGAATTTTGAATTATGGTAGCATTCATATTTCCATGAGGTTTTTGTAACACTGGCTCTTCGTCTATGATTTTCAAATTTTTAATTTGGAATTGAGTGTTATTTTTTTCTAAGATGTCAAACTTTTTGTTTGTCTCATTTGATTTATTTTCCAACAGCAATTTCGAATTTTGTAAAAAGAACGGTTTATTTTTATTAGAATTCACTTCGTTTGAATTTAGAACACGCTTTTGAATTTCGAACACATCTTTATTCGACCGCGATGGCAAATCACTTTTCATATTCAAACCCTGTATAACCCTGTTAATTTCCGAAGTCAATTCAGTCGTAACACTTTCGTCGTCGAAAATGCTTTTTTGGCTTGTTTGTGTATTCGTAGATTTTTCTCCCATTAAGCCTGGAATATTCTGGAACATTTTCTTTGTTCTAGAAGATTGCAATTTATTCGAAAGGAATATATTGTGTTTATCTGTGTTCAACTCGTTCATATCATTTGACTTATTTGATGAATCTTTTATTGTATCAAATTTGTATGCGTGGATACGTAGTGATATGGCATTGTTTAGTAAATCTTCGTTGTTTGATAATAAAACCTGTAATAAAATGGCGCCAATTTTCTTTTACTACTCTGACACTAGACCCTCGACCTCTTCGTCTTCTCTTTGCCCCATGGCGTAGTGTGAAGAAGCTATACAGCAGGCCGGCATGATTGTGTTGAGTAGCGAGGGATACATTATTTCTCGCTACTTACTGGACTGATACTCTAACTGGACGGCACTGCGCTTACCATCAGGTGTAGTGTGGTCACTTTGCCGTGTCAGGATGAAAAAAAATAGTGTTTACAGGGCTGATATTATTATAGACTCCGGGGTGAGTAGTTGTCAAAGTACCAGGTTCAATCCTGAACCTATACATATATCTGTGATCTAAAAATATTGTTTCAGGTGATGAAAGTTTATCGTAGTTTATTCCTACGACACAAGACTCGTCAGTGTGGGGTCAGGACTATGTGTATATTGGGTGTATTTATGTTCTCAAATAAAATCTATATATACAAAAAATTAATGTGTGTGTGTGTGTATATTCCTATGGACTCCAAAACGGCTGAACCGATTTTGATTATATTTTCAGGCAATCTTCAGATTAGCCCAGCGGATGAGCTTTTACACACAACAATTCAAGATTTACCGGACCACGGATCGAGTAAAACAACTTTACATCCATCCATACTAATACTATGAATGCAAAAGTAACTCTGTATGTATTTTGTTTATTTGTTTGTTTGTTACCCTTTCACGACAAAACGGCTGACCGGATTGTGATGAAATATGACAAGGACCACCGTACACAGGGTGAAAAACCCGCCATAGTGGCACACGCAAGTGTGTCGCGTTCCGGGATCAGCCAGTGTACATCCGGTTTTTTGGGGGTCTAGAGTTGGGGTACAATGTTGGCCATTTTGCGGCCTTCTAAGTACTCTGACAATAGACCCTCGACCGCTTCTTCACCTTCTTTCCCATGGCGTAGTGTGAAGGAGCAGGCCGGCATGATTGTGTTGAGTAGCGGGGGATAGATCGTCTCTCGCTACTCGATACTCTAATTGGACCGTACTGCGCTTACCATCAGGTGAAGTGCGGTCACTTTGCCGTGCTAGGATAAAAAAAAAAAAAAAAGGAGATAGATTATATCCTGGAGAATGACATAGGCTATCTTTTTTTCTCAAAAAAAAAAAAAAAACAGAGACTTTAATTTTTTCTTTATAACAGTTAATAGACAATATCATAAATATGTATGTTATTATCTATATTATTTTGTTATATAAAACTAATATTTGTTAGTGCTACCCGAGGTGGCATATAGTAACTAAAAATAAGTAATATCCATAATATAGTTATCACTTACCACATGATGATTCTTGTCACTTATTTTCAAACAGCAGTTCAATAACTCATCATTTGTGACCATGTGCGTATCATTATAGAAACCCATTGAGCTTGCTGTAAAGAAAGGTATAAATATCATTTTACTCTTACATACATACACATACATTCACGCCTGTAATCCCCGAAAGGGTAAGCAGAGGTGTAACCAGTACACCCACTTTTCGCCGAATGTGAAAATAATGTGAAAAGGGGCGAGCCGGGCATAATTCCAGACTCCGGGCTGAATCAGAGTATTTTTAAATAGGAAAACCCAATATCACTTTACCCGACCCGGGGGTCGAACAGGAGACCTCAGAACAGCAGTCGTAACGCACGCGCAATTACAACTGCGCCATTGAGGCAGTGGATAAGGATTAATACCATGTTTATAAAAACCCTTTTGCAAATAATGCATTATTTTAGAACAAAATTGATACAACTAAAAAGTTTATAGTGAGCCAACCGAAAAAGATAGACATATGCTGTCGCGGACTTTTTTTTTGAACTTTTTCAGAGGAACAATTCCGTCATACATGATTATTACGTAACTTTAACCGTTTACGCACGTAACAGAAGCTCTCAAAAGGAATAAATTTTCCCCGTTTTTGCAACATTTTCCATTGTTGTTCCGCTCCTTTTGGTCATAGCGTGATGTTATATAGCCTATAGCGCTCCTCGATAAATGGGCTATCCAAAAATAAAAGAATTTTTCAATTCGAACCAGTAGTTCCTGAGATTAGCGCGTTCAAACTCTTCAGCTTTATATATAAGTATAGATGTGAAATGTCAGATATTAGTCATCATATGCGAGTACTGTAAAGCTCGTTCGTTTTTTTATATTATCTATGTAATAATACATACCATGGGCCAAGTCGACCGCCATATGCGGTGGAGGGTTGTCCATGACCCTGGCGACCTGCCGCGCTGTGTACACGTGCTTCCTGCCGAAACTATCGCCAGAACATAACGCCTTCACATCACGGTATATACACTTGGGGATCAGCAGGCGGCATGCTGCATCTGTGGCAACAACACTACTTCATGAATAGCCGTGGTGCACGGACGAGTGGGCTGAAATGACAGGCCGTTCGATTCCCGCACCGAGACAAATGTGACAGACCGTGCAGATGGATATTCATATCCTGGTGGATAGCTCGCTCCGTACACAGGGTGTAAAACCCGCCATACACATACGAGTAGTGGCACACGCTAGTGTGACACCCTCCGGGGTCAGCCAGTGTACATCCGGTTTTTATCGAGGGTGTAGAGTTGGGGTACAGCAGGCCGGCATGATTGTCTCTCGCTACTCGATACTCTAACTGGACGGTACTGCGCTTACCATCAGGTGCAGTGTGGTCACGTTGCCGTGTCAGGGTAAAACAAACAAAAAACAAATAGGTATTTATTCGGGTCTCCTTAGCCCCCCATGGAGATGGGTCGCTACAAGGCACCGCGCAGGGGCGGTTCCGGCTGCAATTCTAGCAATCGTTAGAATACCCCGGGATCGCTCCGTAAGCGCCGAAGAAGGCCACCGCGGAGAAGGTATTGAATCTGGTGTGGATATGTGTCCGTAGTCCCTCGTATGATACCTACGATACAGGACCTAGTGGGGCGGTGAGGACTATGTGGGACTGTTGGGTGTATTTATTTATATGTAGTCCAAATATTGTAAGTTTGAAAAGAGCAACTCTAGAGTTTGTTTGGTTCTCAAGCGATACTGTATTACTGATAGTAAAAAAGATTTATTGAAACGAAATAATGCGCAACATTTACTGGATTTTATATATATTTTGATTTGTAATATTAAATTGCATGTTTGACAGACTTAACAACGTACCGATGAACTTAGGACGTATTCAGTATGATATTTTTCTGAATAGTGTTTGTGAATGTTTATATATTTTTTTTAAATAGCGTGTCCACCTTTATTCGATGATTATTGTCTACTAGGTGTTGCCTGCAGCTCCGCCCGCGTGAAAGTTATCTTATACTACTTGTAAGATCATTTCATCTCTCACAAATACTCTTTGCATAATATACAGGTTCAAATAACTTTATTGAATGCACAGATTTAAATGAAATTAAGACTAAATGTTACCTCGAGATATACTCTATGATTTTTGTCGATTCTTTTCTCGTAATACAGTACGACGTGATGCCTTCACATACAGACAGATAGATATTTATTGTACAGACAAAGTGCCTCTTCAGTTTCATTATAGTATAGATTAGAGCCTCAAGCAATACGAGATATTTAAAAAAACCTCACCCGACTGTACCCAATCATTGATAAACTCATAGTTTTCAAGTAGAACATTTGTATCCATAACAATGTACCAGCAATCTTGTCTTGTATTACATTCCGCTACACCCCTTAGAGCTTGTAATGTCAAAATACCCTCATTAGGATATTTGTTGTCATTCTCCTGAAATAAAGGGATTATTTACAGATACGCCTTCATTTCGATATTGCTAGACAAAGATATACGAAAGTTGGGTAGTTTCCTGATTTTTATTGGATCAAGTTTTGCCAAAATGTACAAACATGTACATATACATTCCCACCTGTAATCCCCAAAGGTGTAACCAGTACACCCACTCTTCGCCGAATTTATTACGGTCCCATAATGTGATAGGGGGCGAGCCTATCGCCATACCGGACACAATTCCAGACTCCGGGGTGATACTGAGTATTTCTAAATACAAAAACCCAATACTGGTTTACCCGATCCGGCGATCGAACCCGAGACCTCAGCACAACAGTCGTAACGCAGTCGCAATTACAACTGCGCCACCAAGACAAAGATACTGCAAAAATAGCTTCATCTGTATATAACTGACTGACATATCAACGCACAGCCTAAACGGCTGGGGTTAGAGACTTGCAATTTTGACAGTAGGTACCTTTTATGACGTAGGCATCCACTAAGGAAGGGTTTTTGGAAATACCACCCCAACGGGGTAAAATAGGGGATGAAATTTTGTATGAAAATTTCTCATTTTTGAAGTTAAACGCATGATAATTGGTATTTTATACCTTTTTCTCACAAACATGACCTCCACGCGGGCGGAGCTGCGAGCATCAGCTAGTGGAACAAAAACGAATAATGTCATGCAAATTTCAAAATACAATAACTCAGATAATGGAACGTACCCATACTACGTGAACGGTTCAGGGGGTTGGGAGGTCTTCACAATATCACGATTAACCTCAGGGGCGGGGGAGAGGCTTACGTTTTTGTCACGTAGCCTTCCTTTAGGATAATCTCGCGATATTCGAGCTATATTCATTCAAATATGGCGCGCAGCGTTTAGCGCCTTTTAAACTCACAGGTGGCAACGCTGACGCACATAGTGATGGTCAACTCGAGTTACTAACTCGAGTTGCGGTTAGATCGAGTTGACTCGAGTTGAATTCTCCCTAACTCGAGTTGGATTGCTGCGCGGAAGAAGAACTGATTGACGCACTCACTCTGTCTCATTCTTATTCGCGCGCGGCGATCATTTGTGTGTGACTATATTCATTAGGCTAGACTGCCTCGGTGGCGCAGTTGTAATTGCGCATACGTTACGACTGCTGTGCTGGGGTCTCTAGTTCGATCCCCGGGTCGGGTTAAGTGATATTGGGTTTTTCTATCTAGAAATTCGCAGTATTAGCCCGGAGTCTGGAAATTGTGCCCGGTATGGCGATAGACTCGCCCCCTATATGTATATGCTACAGACATATTGTTATGTCACTGACACTAAGTCATTTCAATGCAGATTTGAGGTTAATTTTTGAGTGCCGATAGTGCCGGTTTGTTGTAGTTTTTGTTAACACAACCTTTTTAAGTAAACATTCTGTTTGCAAAAAATGATTTAAGTACAACCATATTTATGAATTACAACGTGAAAACTAGAGGTAGGGGGGGTCTGAGCTTTTACTACGGGTGGTCACCGAGGGGGAGAGGGGGCTAAAAATTGTAAAAAATGGGTCACGTAGTATGGATACGTTCCCTAAGATGAGGTCTATGGGATTTCCAACTTTACCGATAAGTTGTCAATCACTTTCATTTTACGTGATGTTCTGTATACCACGTTCTTGCAACACCTTGTATAATAGATAACGTAACTTAATTAAAATGATAAAAAAAAACGTGTGCGTCTCTGGACGCTCGACAGAAGTGATAACTTAAACTAATCTAAGTTGAACTAAATGTTTTTAGACTCTCGCGATTTGAATACATATTATAAAATTAGGAACGGGTCTCAATCGCGCAATATTTCAATGGCATAAATACCACAATTATTTCCCTATTAAAATAAATAATTGTGGTATTTATGCCATTGAAATATTGCGCGATTGAGACCCGTTCCTAATTTTATAATATGTAAGTTGAACTATTTAATATTGAAATTGTTTAACTTGAGAAAAGCTTAGGTTATTACTTAAACTTTATGTATATTAATATGATAATGTGAGGAAAGGCTATTTATTAATAAAATCTTTTATTGATTATAAAATATATTTTTCCCACTCGATCTCGCTCGATCCCACTCAAATCAAATCACGACGATTCTAAAGAAGTTTCACTTCAAAAAAATATAGCACAGAGATTATTGAACGACAGAAATAGAAATTAATAAAGAAGCCAGACAGAGTGGCGAAGTATGAACCCTCCCATAAGAAGTTATCGCTTCAAAAAATTCAACTATGGAAACTTTGAATACTCACGTCTGCCATTTCTGGGTCATCAGACGCGAAGGTCACCCGTTTCTTTGCACTCGGTGCCTGTGCATGATCATCCCTGTATTTCAATTTGATTTTCTTCACTGAAAAAAATAAATAACATGTAACAACTTTCCTGGTGGTAGGATATTCATATCCCGGATAGCGACCACAACATAGGTTGTAAAACCCGCCATATTGCTATTTAGTACAGTAACTTACTTTCAGAAGATCCTGTGTTGTTTTCTCCTTCAGTATTTCTTCTCTTTCTAGCCATCAACAATAACCTCAAGTCATTTCTGTCCAACTTTACGATATCTTTTTCCTCATCTAATTTAGATTCGACATTTATTTTTTCTTCCAAATTCAAATTAGCCAACGGCTTTTCCCCACTCCGAAAAATATTCTGATCGTTTGTTTCAATTTTTTGTGAAAATAAATTTGGTCTGAATGATTGAAAGCTTTGTGGATTATCTGATATTTTAAGATTTTTGATGTCCAACACTGGATCTTTGATCAAAGGTTTCTTCATAAGTCTTGGGTCCTTAGTTGAAGCATTTGGTTTCATTGGATCAAATATTGGATTAACTTTGAGTGGAGTTGATGTGAAAATGTTATTAACTTCAGGTTTGTTTTCTTTAGTAAAATTTATTACAGGTTTCTCATAATTGACAAATCTTTTGGATAAAGGTATTTCACAGGAATGAACATAAACTTTTTCCAGTTCACATGTTTGAGTAACTTGGTCCAACATTTTAGTTTCGTTTGGCTCCAACACCATAAGTGGTATTGGGGCCCAAACAACTTTTTGAGCTGTTTGACCAAATATTGGCATATTGTTATTCTTATTAAGCAAACAATTGGTTGAAATGTCAAAAGAGTTTTGGACAGTAGATGGGTTCCCATTAAATACATATTTGGGGAAGGAGGTTTGACCAAACAATGGGATGTTGGGTTGTTTATTGGGTGTAGTAATATTAATAGAATTATGTGACTTAGGTTGGAGTGTTGCTTTTGTCTCTTGTTCTTGTTTTTCATTGTTTTTTACAATTTCAGGTTCTGGAAAACTGTGGGATTTATCCACCACATGTCGAATATCCGCTTTTAAAGGTTTCTGTAAGAAAATTTAATAACAATAATTTTTATTGTTATCATTATGAGTATTCAGGCTGATATAAATATACTTTTACGAATTCTTTCGCCGTTTATTGTACTTTGTATCTCACCATTTTACAAATGACAACCTTCATTGTAACAAAAAAAAAAAATCCATGTGTAATACTTGTAAACCATAATACATACATAACCCAAGTTTTAAATATAAGTATTAATAAAAAAAATCTATTATTAATTATATTAATGTGGTGTCTACATTACAGAGAAAAATCATGGATCTGTATTTGTTTATCTCAATTATAGGGTTTCTATCGACATTTTAGTCTACATGATTGTGGATGTATGACCAGGATTACAATACTGATGCATTTTATGGAGTGGGATTTCAAGAGTATGCACTTCATCTCTTTTCTTTTAGATCCAGACACACCCATGATTAAGTAGATAATTTGAGATTACCTACCATCAAGTGTGTCAAAAACCACTTTGCCGTGCCAGGATAAAAAAAAACAAACATCTGTGAGGCTATGGTAAAACGAATTTATGGAATTAACTCCACCATTTCATAGAATTTTTTGAAGAATATTTATGTGTATAAAATATTTTATTTGCTACATAATAGTATATTTATATACATGTTATAACAGTCAATTGGAATAACAAATAAAAATTCCAATTAGAATCATATATGGCAAAGTTGTATGGCAACACTTAAATCTAAAAAGTGTCTAAACACTTAAAATTTGTAAATTTCTTATTTCCATATAGCAACACCATTTGCATTCTTGGGGATAAGAGGAGCGCGGGAACGTCTAAGTGAGAAAAGACGTTCCCGCGCTTTCCGTCGTTTTTAAATGTGAACCGAGTGTAAAATCAGTGAAATGAAAGGAATGGAGAATGGCGGGAATAAGAGACGTGGCTTCGGCCGGTGAATTCATGATAAATTCTTTTGATAAAGGAATAAATAAATGGCTTAATTAAAGCCTAGTTATTGATGAGTGAAGATTTTATACTGAAGACTATTGAACTATTAAAAATTGGATCACTCCGGGCCTAATTCGATGCCAAAGACACAGAGATAATCTGCACCTACAAGTCAGAAACAATCCACGTAACGAAGACCTCAAAATCACATACAAGAGGTATCGTAACTTTCTCAATGATTTGCTAAAAAAACTAAAATCCGAGAATAACCATAACCGACTGGAAGACTCAAAACAGAATCCTAAAAAACTATGGAAAACCATCAATTCTATTTGCGAACGTAACACTAAATCGTCAATTAATCCCGAAATCCTAAAATTAAGAGAAACCCCTTCTGAATCCCTCTCAGTCTGTAATGATTTCTTTTCCAAAGTAGGAAAAACACTGGCAGAAAAAATACTAAAAAACACAAGTAAATCTGAAACTGACCTTGCCACGGGAATAAAATGTGATATCCTCCCTTCAAACTCTTTCTTTATGACTCCTACCGACACCGCCGAAGTCGCCTCCACAATAAGCCAAATAAAATCTGATAGCGCACCTGGAATTGACGGAATAAACAATAAATTTATTAAAAGGTACAGTCACTTCATTTTGGAACCCCTTACTCACATCTTCAATTTGAGCCTCTCGTCTGGAATATTTCCCTCGTGTTGGAAAACTGCTGCAGTAGTCCCTATTTTTAAAAGTGGTTCAAAATGTGATCCCTCAAATTACAGACCTATTTCTCTTCTAAGTAATTTCTCAAAGATTTTGGAAAAAATTGTTAATAAGCGACTTTCCAACTTTCTAGAAGGACAAAATCTTATATCACCTAATCAATTTGGCTTCCGTACCGGTAAATCTACAGACACAGCAGTGAATCTCCTCCTAAATAAAATATCTTCTTCTTTAGATGATGGCAACGCTTGCCTTGGAGTTTTCTTGGATCTCTCCAAAGCGTTCGACACAGTTTCCCATGCTATTTTACTGCGAAAGCTAGAATGTTCGGGAGTTCGAGGTATCGCATTGGATTGGTTCACCAGTTACTTAGTTGCCAGGAGACAAATAGTCACTGTGGGCAGCAACATGAGTGACACCTTAGAAACCTCTTTTGGTGTTCCGCAAGGGAGTATCCTTGGTCCTTTGCTATTTATTCTATACATAAATGGTATTATGGGGCTTTTCAATCTGGAAGACAAAATAGAGACAATTTGCTACGCTGATGACACCGTCGTATTATTCCGCGATTCCACGTGGGAATCAGTCTACTCAAGAGCTGAAAAGGGGATGAATAAAGTAGCTAGTTATCTAAATGCTAATTTACTGACCTTAAATGTTGAAAAAACTTCCGTAATATGCTTTCACAAAACTAAATCTTCAAGTCCCCCTAAACCTCTATCTCTAAAAATACACACTTGCTACTCCACTATCTGCAACTGTCCCTCGCTTAAACGTGTCGACTCACTAAAATACCTGGGAGTGATCTTAGATTCAAGACTCACATTTCTTCCACACATTATAGCCCTTGCTAAAAGAGTAAGAAAAATCATTACCGTTATGAAGCTACTAAGAAATGGAGCCAAAAGGGAAACTCTTTTGCTCGTCTATAAAGCCCTTTGCGAGTCGCTACTCCGATACTGCATTACAGCCTGGGGCAGTGCAGCAAAATCAAATCTGATTCTAGTAGAAAAGGCTCAAAGATCCGTTTTAAAAATAATGTTTAGAAAAGACTTTCGATTCCCAACATATCTCCTTTATAACGAGTCTCAGGTGTTAACGGTACGTCAATTATACATACAGTGTGCAGTTTTACAGTATAATAAAATGTTCAAGAATTCCTCCTTATATACTGAATCCCAACAGAGAAGACGGCTTAAAGTAAATATTCCTCGTGTGAAAACTTCTTTCGCCAAACGCTTCAATCACTACTCTTTCCCCTCTTTATTCAATAAAATAAATCATCTTTGCCCTATCAGTTGTTTAAGCCATCATGAAGCTATTAGCAAACTGAAGAAATACCTCCTTTCCTTAAATTATGCAGATACCGAACTTTTGCTAACCACTACAAAATAGACGTCATTTTAGCACAGAAATCTGAACCTGTGTATGTGTATATATATTTATGTCTATGTATATAAATATATAGGTTTATGTCTACGTATTTTTATTTATTTATACATTTATGTATATATATATATATCTACGAATGTATATATGATATTATAACAATGTTATTTATTTATAAATAACTATTTCACTTTAATGTTCATAGTTATAATTTTTTCTTTCTGCAATGCCATTAGTAGCAAGTTTGTACAGCCCACTCGCACATTTATAAAATGCTTACTGTAAATCTATGTGGTCTCCCGCGATACAGGTTCGCCTAGTGCGGGGACCGTTGTATTTTTGTTACAATATGTAAAATGTGTTTTTGGACAATAAACAATTTACTATTTACAGTGATTTGATTCGTGTGAAATACAATTATTACAATGTATCCGGCTGAAGGACATGTATCCATGGCCATGAATAAATAATTAAAAAAAAAAACTTGGGGATAACAGACCATAGTATAACATCCATGATTAACTAAAATCCAAACTCAGATGTACCCAAATCAGTGGAAGAAATATTGAAGATATTAAATAATATATTTCGTGCATTCCATTATCAAAACAATATAAACTTAATTTTCTGTGTTTATTTGGAAAAAAAAACAAGTTTGGCTTAAAACCAAAGTTACACAAATACAAATAAAAAAAAATGAAATTTTATTTACTTAATTTTTTTTATTCGGCTTAAAAACCAAAGTTACACAAATACAAATAAAAAAAAATTAAATTTTATTTACTTTATTTTTTTAAAGTGTATTTGATTAATTATTATAATAGACTAGACCCATGTGAATACTTTGCACTGATAGTGGTCAGTTACATATTAAAGTAGAAATTAGTTATTGTAAATATGTATTAATTTATATATTATAATCTACAAAATAGTAATGATATTAGTCTTATACAACAATAGGAGAGGCTTTCTAAAATCTTCTATGCATGTTATCCTAAATTAACAACACAACAAATTATTAAATTATACTGTCAATAGATGGCAGTGTCCATTTTCCATCATGTTTTGGCAAAACCTAAAACTTGAAAATATTTGGCTATTTTTCATAAATAGCAGCAAATATAAGTGTTAAAATGCAGTTTGAATCATTAAATTTGATGAAGAATTATGGAATTTATGGTGTACTGACGAAAAAATACCTTTTTTTTTTTTTTATTCTGGCGCGGCAAAGTGACCACACTGCGCCTGATGGTAAGCGCAGTGCCGTCCAGATAGAGTATCAAGTAGCGAGAGACAGTCTATCCCCCGCTACTCAACACAATCATGCCGGCCTGCTGTTTAGCTTCTTCACATTAACTTTGGGAAGTAATATACATTAATACTTAGTATATGTGTTTATTACTTATATTTTATACTTAGAATATGTGTGGTTTAGAGGTAATTTCAGATAGTAAAATTCAATTTAATAGAACACTTATTTTAATAAAATCTTAGCATATAATTCTTCTGTACGTGTGTTTGTCACCTAACTCCTCCTAAACGGCTGGACCAATTTGAATGAAATTTTGTGGGTATATTTTGGGTACCTGGATGGTTTGAAAATACAATTGGAGACAATTGGACCCTGTAGGTGGCGCTGCTATCGGTGTGGCGCTGCTTTTCCGCGCAGGACGACTAGTGACTGAATAAATTAATCAGTAATATCACTCTCCTCATTGGCCACTTTCTTTAGGGAATTGAACCAACAACTATGAGTCAATTAAACACCAGCCGCGCCATAAGGCCATCATCAATTATATAGGTAATTATGATGCAATATAACCACAGACATTTACGATAATTTATTTCAAAATTTTCTGAAGATTTTTTGTTGACTTTCGATGACTTATTAGGGACTAGGACAGCGCAATTTTTCAATTTCAGGCCAACGGTACTTTATATTATTTTAATTTGAGACTAAGTATACGGACACAGTTCAATCTTCGTAGTTTCTGATACCCACGACACTTTTTTTTATTATATGCTTAATAATATGGTGACTGGTAGATAGATTTTTAAGTTGTGATAATTATTCCTTACCTTAGCGTCAGGCAAACTCCACACAGCTTCACCGTTCATTACGTTGAAGTAATAAAATTTACCGGGTATACTTTTCGACGGGCACAACACCCAGCCATTATCGTCTCTTTTACTTGAATGCATTGTAATATGTCTTACTTCGTTCGTTTACTTAGAAATTACACTACATACTCACTTACACAACCAAGTTAAAGGTCGCAACTTATTACAATAAAAGATTTAACTATAAAATAACTTAAACAAAAGTTTTTGCTTACGCCCGCGAAATTTTTGTATTTGGCTTTTATTAGAACTGCGTTCCAAGTACTTTTTTTTTAATTTTAGCATGTATATGAGTTTTTTATTTTATTTTAAATAAATATTATATAAGTTTAAATTTATAATTATCTTTATAAATATGACAGTCGTAGAAATTTAAATGTTGAAAATAAAAAAAGATAAAATTAAGTCCTAAATTTTTATACAATACGTTCTACGTCATATGCTAGAAATATGAGTGTGTGACGGATATTGATTAGTAACGTGACTTCGAACATGCACAAGGTTGTATATACTATATCTATGTGCACAAGGCGCACTTTTTGAAATATTGATCGTAGCTGTAATAATCAGCTGTAATAATGCTATACCTAATACTGAATTGCGCAATACTCTTTGAAAGAGAATATAACGCCTAGTTGTAGTTTTATCATATCAATTTATGTACATTCGATTCTTGGATTTAATGAAACAAGTCATTTAAACGTATTATGCCAACGGCACCTATTCGAAAGAGTCAAGATCATAGACATAGAAAATAGAATGTGCTTTAGGCTTACAAAATTGTCAACTTTGCAAAGAGAGACAAAGCGGCTGTGCGGTCAATGCCTATTTCTTTTCGCTCCAGCAAGTCTGTGATGTAGACCAATCTAAATTCTATAAAAAGTGGACTAGTGGCCGCATGTTCGCTTTATCTCTCTCACATTTTTCTGCCCGTATTCACTTAACCGCTTGATAGTGAACCATCAGTCCATTCTTTATGTATATAGCAAACATGTAGAATAAGAGAAAATAAATAAGGTAATATGAAATGTATTTATAAATTAAAACAACAAAAATATTGTAGCCACAGCGTTATATTGTTACAAAAGTGTTCTTAAAACTAGTGAGCAATTAAATGTTTTACTTAATTTAGGAACGATCACAGCTATAAACTACCCCAATAAATTACACTAACACCGTTTTTGCGTATAACTCACATTGATTCGTACATTTAGTTACATAAGCTTCCACCTATAACACCGAATGGATAGACAGGGTTGCATCTGTTCACACACCGTTCGCCATGTTTGTTTCGGACTCATGTGATATCGATTCAAATAAACAAATTCTAATCACGACCAATTCTAACACGAGTTGTGATTGGCCAATCAATGGATCGATCCGGACCGATCAATCATTGACATATTATGTGGTACTAATAATATAGGTCAGTGATTTTGACCCAGGAACTCATCATATGCACATATGCATATAGTTTCTCAACCTATGTACGCTTTCACTGTATCAATGAGGCTATTCTATAAAATGAGCCAGCTCACAATTTACTCAAGTGTCAGAAGATTTTTAATTTAACATGATGACAGATATAAAAATATATGTTTTGTCGAGAACTTAGACTCGGGATTATATAAGATTCACTTTACTCGGTAAAGTTTGATTTGGATTTACCAAAGTCAACCTTGAATATAGGTATACAGTTCATTTTCCAAAAATAGATATCGTTTAAGCCGAATTATATAAATATCTTTTATAAAAGGAAAGAAAATAACAAACATAAAATATACTATATTGTTTCATAATGCAAACATTGCTATGTCTTTTTCAATTAAAATTCGAAATGATTTGCACAGGATGTATGGAATCACCTTCCTTGTCCAATTATTATTATAATCTACTGAAAATAAAATAAATTCGCCTTTTTATAATGATTGATTTTGTTTTAGCTTATTTTTATTCTGCAGTTCTAAATCACCTCTAAGTGAGTGCAAGTGAGTGTTTAATACACATAATCACAGTAAAGTCTTAATTTTATTTCCATACAAGCATTTGTTCCACTTAAATACTTTTTAATTTTATCTATTTTATCGACCGTGCACTTTTCACCGAAAGCATTCTAATCGTACCTATTTTTTCCATCCTACATTAAGTGGTTGATCCCTGCGTTACTTTTTAAATGGCATTGCTAACGTAAGTAACGTTCCATATTGAATATTTTTTTCATATAATTTGAAAATAGAAGGTTAACGGATAAATACCTACATGAAGAATACCGTGACTCGTGAGGTACAAAAGGGTACAAATTATTGAGTTTTATAATATGAAAATAAGTAAAAGGATGTATTAAAATGTATAATTTGAGCAATTTTTTTTATAAAAATACATTTTAGCTTGATTTATTTTTAATTAAAATTTGCTAAACGTCCACAGATCTTTCCTTTGGCCCAGTTGTCATGCAATGTTAAATGTACATACAATTCAGTCTTATTTAAAATATATCTATAAAAACCATAAAAATGGTTATTAACTAGATCCTTTCAAGAATTTCTCCTTTTCGTACGTAAATATGGTATTTTTAGCTAATGTGTTGACATCTTTACTTCTAAAATGAAGTAACGTTTTCAATTTGTCATTACTTAGTTTGTTAAGAAACGTGTTTATGATTAAATAGAAACCTATTATAATTAATGCAATAAATATAGCTATTGATAGAGGTGGCATCACTACCACTGCGAAGTAAATTGTCCATTTTATTTTCGACGGTAGATCTTCCTGGTTCTGAAAAACATAATATGTTAGCACTTCATACATAGGTACATAATATCGAAGCTATAGACAGCCAGATCAATTTATAAAGTAATGATTTATTTGGAATCATATAAGTGTAAGGTATAGTTGTTGCGGGTGGTAGGATGTTCATATCCTAGTGGACAGCTCGCTCCGTACACAGGGTGTAAAACCCGTCATACACATACGAGTAGTGGCACACGCAAGTGTGGCGCGTCAGTCAACCGGGTTGTGTCGGGGCTCTAGAGTTGGGGTACGATGTTTGGCCGTGTTGCGGCCTTCTGAATATTGTGACACTAGACCCTCGACCGCTTCTTCACCTTCTTGCCCATGGCGTAGTGTGGAGAAGCAGACCGGCATGATTGTGTTGACCAGCGAGGGATAGTTTGTCTCTCGCTTACTTGATACTGTAACTGAACGGCACTGCGCACCATCAAGTGCAGTGTGGTCACTGTGCCGTGTCAGGATAAAAGGAGATCTCAAAGTTGCCACTTTGAGAGCTCGCACTACCTAAAAAGTTGCAAATAGAAACCATGCATCCCACCGCTGGTTATTAACCAAATATATACTTACATATTCACACCAGAACAGCGGTATGATTAAATTAGAAAACCTGTTGTATTCTTTACTGAATCCAGACAGATCGAAGAGTTGAAGGTTGCTCTGCATCCTAGCCACTGAGTGGAACGGGGTGCCGGTTAGCTGAAAATAAATTACTATGATTTATTACGCCTCTGGGTGCGAGTGTAGAAAGAATAACTCTGATTGGTTGATTCGCGGCATGTGATTGGCCGGAGGGTGAGAAACGGTCTCGCACCCAATGAGGGCTCACATATTGTAGCAAAATATAACGAAAATTTAGTAATTTTAAATCAATCTCATGCATCGTCGCTCGTCCGTTGCCACCTTTCTTACATTTCTATCGCTTCTACTATACTCGTTTACTCAGCGTTCCATTTTACGCACAGCTATTATTTCGATTATCCTACATTTACTATTTCCATAAAAGTCATGCTCTGTCTGACAGTAGAAGTGTTTTGGTACATACCGGCTCGACGATAACGTAAGAATTGTGCTTCATCCTGTCAGGTTTGAGTCCCGTCACGAAATGGTCTTTCGGTATCCCACCGGTGTAGAAATGTGGGTAGGAAGAAGTCATCGGAAAATCTATAAGTTTTAAAAATAGAATTTTTAAATTAGAAACCAGGCTCCATTTTTAAGGTCACCATAATGCCCCAATGGAACGGGATGGGGAAATAGATAACAATCCCTGTTATTGTAGTCCTGCTTATACTGTGTGGCCATTAGCTTATCACATTAAATGATACCACATACAAAAAAATACATACGATATTGTAGCCGTGGGACAGTTTTTTCCGATTTAATATTTGTCAACATGATGTAAATGCGTAAAGACTGATTGACTGGTAGGTAGTAGGTCAATGATCATGATGAATCAACTATAAGCGTAGTGTGAAGAAGTTACACAGCAGGCGTGATTGTGTTAAGTAGCGAGATATAGTCCCTAGATACTTGATACTCTAACTGGACGACACTTACAGTGCAGTTTGGTCACTTTTCCGTGCTAATATAAAAAATACCTATTGCCGTAGACACTCATGATGAAATATAACTTTTTTTATTTCCTCGATAGGCAGTCGAGCAGACGGTCCACCTGATGGTAAGTAGTCACCGCCGCCCATAGACTTCTGCATTGCCAGAGCACAGCAAAGCCACTGCCTACCGTTCATCATACCATAATAGCACTTGCTGGCGTCGCTGATGCCGTCCAGTAGACTGGGCTCGGTGTCGTAGCAGTCCGTCTCGTTGTACACACGTTCATGCACGCTCTCGGACAGATTGTATCTGTACAGTGGCACGCTGTCCAGGGTCACTTCAGCTGCAAAAACAGGATAGTAGGGTAGTTTCCTGTGTTTCATTTTGTACATTATTCTATATGCGACCGAATATAAACGGCAAAAGAAAGTTTTTTTGCGAAAACAGAAACAAAATTGCTTAAAAAGAGAGGGCACAATATTTATTTTCAATATTGGCATGGGCAAATACTCAAAGGCATGAGCGAGAACGGTGGCGTATTGGGAACATATTGCTATCTCCCTCGCACAACAGGACAGTAATATGGATTCTGAGAACCGTGACGTCACAGTACATATCATGCATTATTTTTACTGTCATTTGACAATTACCCCTTCCAGTCGATTTGAATGGCGTCTAATTTACTTATTTTTGTTCGGATTCATAAAAGTCTTTCGATAATAGGTTTAAGGTAATGTAAATATTTTATTAAATTAATAAAAAAAAAATGAGTCAACTACCCTATTATAGACCATTGTAACATAAATAATAAGCAGCGATGGTGAGGAATAGTACGGACCACGGTTCTAACCCAGGCCAAATGGCATTGTTTGTTGTTTATGATAAAGGAAAACACAGTGAGGAAATGTGATTGAGGATTCTAAATAAGATTCTATGTGTGAAGTCTACCTACGTCCAACAGTGGACTGACACCGGCTGATGATGATGTGTGAAGTCTACCAACCCGCACTAGAACAGCGGGGTAGACTAAGGTCTAACCACTATCAAGTCTCTAGTAAACGACGCCCGTGTCTAGCCTGGGGACAGTTTTAGCTGGTTTCGAACCTATATACTTTACAAAATAGATACAATTTACAAAACTATACTCACTATCAAAATAAAGAGGCATCACTTTACAGACAGTTTTCCTCCAGTACAAAAGAACATCGTTTTTCGTAAGGTGTTGTTGGTACATCACTCCTTCTGTGGAACCGAAGATACGATCTGGACACTCCTGGAAAAGAGAATTCTGCTAGAGAGACAAACTATCCCTCGCTACTCCATACAATCATGCCGGCCTGCTGTGTAGCTTCTTCACACTACGCCAAGGAGCCAGAATCATAGGAGGGAACACGGTAGCTGGTAAACTGTTCCACAGCTTGATCGTGCGGTAAATATACAAATTTGCGAACCTCTTGGTTCGAGCCTGCGTAGTAGACACCACGAAGCTGTGGCTCCGCAAGCCAGAAACGCGTGGTTCTGGTGTGGAAGGGAGAGGATGGGATAATCAAACAATTCTTTAGATCATTCGCCATGATACAGACGGTAGAACACACTAAGAACAGAAATAACCCTTCGCAGCTGTAGCGGTTCCAGGCTGTTACTCACGTCTGCTTCATTCAAAACGAGGATGGCCTGCCGCTGCAACCCATCCATGGCATCAAGTAGTTATTTAGTTGTACCGTCCCAGAAGTGCAAGCAGTATTCCATTCCCGGCTGCAACTACGCTTTATATAAGCAGTAGAGCTGACCGGGGGTGAAAAACCGCCGCACACAGTTAACGACTCTGAGCCTGCGTGAACTGGCGGTTATTACGCCGTCGATGTTACTCCTTGGATTAATATCACAGCGGATATCAATACTAAATCAGTGAATACCCATAACCCTTTAGTTTCATTATAGATAAAAGATGTTATTCTTTTAAAGTAAATGCTTCTTACATCAGCGTCATATCCAGGCAGTTGCGGGTTGCCCCTGAACTTCTCTATCTGGAAGAAGTGTTCGTGGCCCCACTCGGAGCCAATCATCACCGTCATTTCATCCGTAAAGTCCGCGTAGATCTGAAACATGGAGGATTTATAAGCACTAGAGCATTTAGGTGTGTATTTAGAAAATTCATTATCGCTGGCTTCATTCAAAGGTTTGGAGCTAAGAAACCATTTTGGCAAATGATCATATCTTATCCCTCTCACTATTACTAGTGCTGTACGACAGTATATACAAGACTGATATAGCTGCTGCTTCATGATTAGGTATAAACCTCAAAAAAATTGTAATTTGTTTCTTTATGTCTAGTCTTTATTTTCTATAAAATTTGCGCGTTTTTTATTAAAAAATATATGGCAAAGATTGTCTGAGGTTACTAATAACGTCTAACTATAGTAGTAGTTAATAAGGTCCAAACCTAGCCTATGCTCTAACCTCAATTTATTATTGTTCTAAACGAAAATTTGAAAATGGATCATCGGCGACGGTTGGTTTCCTTAATTTCCGTTGTATTAAACAACTGTTTTAAAGAAATAATTCAAGTTGTATTACACGAGATGGTCATTTCAATACTCTTGCATTGAAGGATGAAAAAAAACTCTTTTTGACACTTTTCTCGGGGGCCTAGAGTTGGGGTACAATGTTTGGCCATTTTGCGGCCTTCTAAGTACTCTGACAATAGACCCTCGACCGCTTCTTCGCCTTCTTGACCATGGGGTAGTGTGAAGGAGGAGGCCGGCATGTTGAGTAGCGGGGGATGGATCGTCTCTCGCTACTCGATACTCTAAATGGACCGGACTGCGCTTACCATCAGGTGCAGTGCGGTCACGTTGCCCTGCTAGGATAAAAAAAAAGGAAATCGGGTTTCCTCTTAAGTTAAATAAGATCAAGCTTTCTCTGAAAGTTTTATACGTCTTCCCTGGCCCTCTTACAGTCTTGGACTCCCGAGAAATAATAGCAGGTAAGTTGTTTAATCGTCTTTATTTAATTTTGTCCAAAAACGCATTAAAACATTATGAGTCGTATAGAACCAAAGTCGGCAAAGTAGATCGTTGGACAAAAATAAAAAAAAAAGTAAGAGCAGTATAGGAAATTAAAATCTGTGTCGACTGTTCCAATGTTTTATAATTAAAGACTGCTATAAACCCTTCTAAAACACAAAACGAAAGTTGCTTTAGGACCAGGAAGTCGGAAATATTTCACTATCAACCAATCAGCAAAGTCTGTCAAGTCAACAATCCTTTTTCTTATGAAGTCAATGACCGATCAAAAACGAGAAACTTGGCAGTACGCAAAGGCGGTCATCTTACCCTAGTTGGGATCAAACTCGGCAATCTACAACATTTTTCACAGTTCTGCTTAATTTTTTTACATTTTTGTTGTTATTGAGTAAATTAAATATCTCCTAAGATTAAAATAAAATAGTTTTTCGACTTAAAAATTATCAGTTTTTTTATTTACCAAAAAACAAGTCGGCCCTACTTTGCCGACTTTGGCCTACGAGTCATATAAAAAAACGATCCCCGCACCAGGTGAAGACATTTTACAAATGTGCAAATTGGCTATAGGCATAAACTAGCTACTAATGGCAGTTTTTATCTCAACATTTGTATTGCTAGTTAGTATATTTTTCAAACGTTTTGCCTTATGACAGCAGATGTACAAACATTAAAACAGTCGAAAATGATGCAGTTACGGACAGTCGTGAAATCCGGCTTATACAAGGTCAATTCATGTTTTTACTTCGAAAATATGTATTGAGAATGTCCGATGAGATTCATGTGTCCGAAATTATATAATACTAGGTTTTGCTCGCGTGGAGGTTGTTTTCGGGAGCAGAAGTATACAATCCAAGGAGTTGTCTTCTGCACTGAGGCACCTATAGCGATTGTCCTGACTGTCAGGTGTTGTGCCTGAAGCTTGAGATTAAATTTAAAGAATACCTCATAAGTTAACCCCTGAGTTCGCCCATTTTTGGGATGATTTGTTAAAAAGGTTGAAACACTTATTTCTTTATTTCTTACCAAAAGCCTAAATATGAATTTTCAGATGCCTAAGTTGAGGTATTACGGATTGCCCATAAAAACTTTCAACCCCTATTTCACCCCTTCAAGATAATTTTTTGAGACAAAAGATAACCTATGTCCTTCCCCAGGATATAATCTATCCCTCTGCTGAATTTCATTAGGATTCGTTCACCCGTTTAGTCATGAAAAGGTAACAAACAAACATACAAACAACAATATTAATTTTGCTGCGGAGATATTTTAAAACTGTTATATCTCCTAAGATATTCATTGAAATCAAGTGACGTAAGAGCAAATCTAAAATTTTTTTTTTCAACGTGTAAACATTTTATGATTTTGGGCCTCAAAAACGATATTGACCTCTGTGTTGTGAAACCACCAATATAGTTTTTAAATAACTTTAAGAATATAAGAACACTAAATATTTTTGACGTGTAACATCTAATACGGCGGGCCAGACCGACTGTTGGCGTGGCGACGCGTCACCACGTCAAGCGTCGCCACGCTATAATATGATACATTACATCTAATACGATGTGGTCTAATATCTGGTGGTATAATAAGTCACTACACTATACTTACAAATTATAATTATCTATATTGTGGCGAGTCAAAGCGCACCGCACGATTGTCAAACGTAATCTCATGCAATTCTGAATCGCGGTAGTAAAGTTTGCGACGCTTCACATATAGCTCCGTATATAAATGGGGCACGGCCTGTCAGGTACAACACCCGCCTGACTGGAGATCTCCCCTTTCGCTAAAGTAACACTGATATCCGTTCCTCTACCATATATTACGATCGGTGAAGTCCTGGCTGCCGGAAGAACAAAAGTCTAGATTCCTTTGCCTAATAGTAACAAAAAAGTTTTTTAATTCATAAAAAGTACACCGACTTCAATAAAAAGTAATCATGCGTCCATATAAAATTTGAGGGTTGCCCTCGATTTTTCTGAGATCCCATCATCAGATCCTGACTAGGTGCCAACGGGACCACCTGGGAAGTATACCCTTTTAAATAAAAAAAGAATTTCTCGAATCGGTCCTGACATCTTCGAGTAATCGGGGAACATACATAAAAAAAAGATTCCGACAAATTGAGAACCTTCTCCTTTTTTTTAAGTCGGTTAAAAAGAAGAAAATTATAAAACCACTCACCCTGGCCATCATTCCCATATTGTTAACCGGCACGAGTCCAGGCACAATACTTTTCGACGTGTCCAACACTGGGTCGCGGTAGTCCCACATGTATTCGTATACAGTTTTCTTAATGAACAGCTCACTACCGTGGGTGTTCACCAGGAATTTGAACGCTTGACGGACGAAATAGTTCGCATTGTGGAGGTAAGAAGCTAGACCCTGAAATATAAAACTAATTTTACGTATTCTATCGCGTTTTATGTTACATTTTTAGTCCCTCGAAAGCCGAATAAATAGCCTTCGTGGTCTAGGGGCTCTCCATGTCCGTAGTCTTATTTCAGTGTATAATATTGGCGTAAACCTATGAGACCTCGGTATCTTTAAGTCAAGAGTGAATAGGTAGCGACAATCTATCCCTCGCTACTCAACACAATCATGCCCGCATGCTGTGTAGCTTCTTCACACTACGCCATGGAGGGTCTAGTGTCAGAGTATTCAGAAGGCTGCAACACGGCCAAATATCGTACCCCAAATCTAGACCCCCCTCAAAAAATGGATGTACACTGGCTGACCCCGGAATGCGACACACTTGCGTGTGCCACTATGTACCCTACACTAGGGTGTAATCCTGTGTACGGTGGTCGCTATCCGTGCGTATATGAATATTCTTCTAGCAGTTAAATCAAATTAATTTTTCCTAAATGAGTTAATAGTTAATTATTGGAGTTTAATCTACGTTTTTTTTTGTGCCTGAATAGGAAGACGAGCACACGGACCACCTGATGGTAAGTAGTCACCGCCGCAATTCATAGACTTCTGCAATGCCAGGGCACAGCAAAGCCGCTGCCTACCGTACGTTTTAATATGGGGCTGAAAGAATTTGGCTAATTACGACAAGCGATTGACGTTTAATCGTATGACACGGCCTTAGGTCCAACAAGCGGTAAAATACTGCAATTAAAGATTGTTTACTCTATGCGTTTACGTGTAATTAGAGTTTCGTGTCAACGGAGTCGTAAGGCCGCGAGAGTTCGTGTTGGATAATTGCTGGTTGTTTAAATGGGATTTTATTTGTAAATGAGTTGTTGTGCATAATTTATTGACTATAAACTGCTAAACATTATTTTAAAGAATAATATTGATGGTATGCGGGCTATTTGTTTTGAGTGACATTTTTGAAAAGTTAAAGAGAGAGGTTTCAAGTGTTTTTTTTGTTTCGGAAAACAACACACACTCCTGATCCCACACTAAGATACGAGTCTTGTTCGTGGGTATCAAGAACTACAACACACAGACCCGACACAAATATCTGTCTGTCACACAAACATTTATCTCAATGTGGGAATCGAACCCACGGCCTCTCTGGATACCCGCCTTCTGCGCCACGGAGGCTGTCGGATATAATCTGTTCAAGTTTAATTATTCATGAGCAAGTATGAGTTATTAAGTTTACAATATAAGCTTTCGAGCATAGCTAAGTCAAATCAATCAATGTATGATTAAATTAAAATCTACAAAATTTAACAAATAAATACAAATATAGTAAATAAATAGCAGCGACAGCCTAATTTGGAATAGTATGGACTGTCAAGACGCAAGTTGTTGGTTCAAATCCAGGTCGAAATAATACTCCGACTTGTCTAAAGTTATGTGTGTATTCATTGTTAATTACCGCTTGCTTTAACGGTGCAGGAAAACATCGTGAGGAAACCTGCATACCTGAGAATAGGGTATTTGACAATTTTTGAAAATTGATGGACATCGATAGAGGGTTATCCACTTATAGCCCCCGTAATATTTTTATTATTGAAATATCCTCAATTTATATAAAATCCGTGATTTAATTTTTTCATATATAATTTCGCGCTAAAACGCGTTGTCACGTGACATTATCTCTATGTGACGTCATCGCACATATACAAACATTCGTGACACCTAACAACATAACAAATTATTTGCATTTATCTGTTAGTTTTTCCACAAAAATGAATGAGCCGGCTTATAAATATTGTTCAATGCCTTTGTGTAAAAACTCGACACTAAATCCCGATAAATTGTTCATCCATGTGCCAAAATCCAAAGTTTTAAGAAAGAAGTGGCAGATTTCGACTATCAGCCCTTGTAATGCCTTCTTCCGTTCTTATAGAAGACTTGAAGACGAAATTAACACGTTTCCACATCGAAAAATATGTTCTTCCTTACAATTTTATTTGTCGTAGGATGCAATGTTTATGTGCGATGTCGTCACGAGTAATGGCGGCCGGTATTGCTACGTTTTTGGCACCGAGTGATACAGATTAAAAATTCAAAATTTTAATGACGAAAATAAAAGGTTTATAATACATTTAAAATAAAAAAATGTATTTAATAAATATGTTTGCCCACTATCCTTTCTCCTAGTGCAGTTTTATATGTTTTGGTTACACCAGTCAAACACCCTATTGTTATACGAATTTCAAAGGTACGTGAAGCGTACCAGCCCGAATTAGGCCAGCGTGGTGAACTAAGGTCTAACACCGCTCTTTAGTAGAGAAGACACGTGCCCAGCAGTGGGATAGCGACCACCGTACACCGGCTGTAAAGCCATAGTGGTACACGCAAGCGTGTCGGGTTCCGGGATCAGCCAGTGTACATCCGGTTTTCGTCGGGGACTAGAGTTGGGGTACGATATTTGGCCGTTTTGCGGCCTTCTGAGTATTCTGACACTAGACCCTTGGCTGCTTCGTCACCTTCTTGCCCATGGCGTAGTGTGAAGAAGCAGGCCGGCATGATTGTGTTGAATAGCGGGGAATAGATCGTCTCACGCCACTCGATACTCTAACTGGACAACACTGCGCTTACAATCAGGTGCAGTGTGGACACATTGCCGTGCCAAGATAAAAAAATCATAGAATATACTCACCAATACAGCTAAATTAGGCACCACTAATGTGGCATTAAAATCCACAGTATTCTCTTCTGGTAAATATATCAAGAACCTTTTGGCTGTGTACGTCATAGTACTGTTCTCGTTAAATGTGATGTTATAATGGAGTAACTTCTCTCTGAAACAAACATTATAGACTTGTAACTTTATTTAATGGTTTCATTATGTTTACGCGAATATTATACATTGAAATGAAACAATTTTTTACGGATTCTATCGCGATTTATTAAACTTTTTTAATCCCGACGTTTCGAAAGCTTTACAGCCTTCATGGTCGCGGGGCGGACTGAGTTGTATGTCGTCACGCAAGTATAGTGCAATGTTTCTACCCTCCAAAAACGAAACGTCGGGATTAAAAAAGTTTAATGAATCGCGATAGAATCCGTAAAAAATTGTTTCATTTCATTGTAACTTTATTATTACTATCTATTTACTTATTCGGCTTCTAAATGGAGTAGGGCTTTCGTATTGTAGATGTGGCCCGCGACTTCGTTCACATGTACCGTACATTTTTCTGAGATAAAAAGTAGCCTATGTGCTATTCCAGACTATAATCTATCCCTGTGCCAAATTTCAACCAGATTCGTTCAGCCGGTCCGGCGTGATTGAGTTATAAATATCCATCCAAACATTCACATATAATAATGGTTTCTTATGTTTACGCGAATATTATACATTGAAATAAAACGAAAATGAAATAAAACCCGCGTAAAATATCTACGAAGTCTGCAGTTGCTGAACATTCAGAGGAAGGCTCCAATCATTATCTTCGATTTGACAAACCACAAATCCTTGCCAAAGAACACCGATTCCTGCCTAGGATGATTCGCGAGGCTATTGATATTAAAAAAACATCCAAATTTCAATAGAGAAGATGGTTGGAAGCTAGCACCAGCCTGGGATCCAATTATACATTTAATTAAATCGGAACCCAAAAGACCAACTGCCAGAACTCAAGACATTGTGAGCTCCTTCTGCGAAGATCGGACTACAACAAATAAAAATTAAATATCAATTATATGGAGGGTAGAAACATTGCACTATACTTTGGTGACGACATACAACTCAATCTCCCCCGTGACCATGAAGGCTGTAAAGCCTTCGAAACTTCGGGTTAAAAAAGTAAAATAAACCGCGATAGAATCCGTAAATTTCGTTTTATTTCAATTCATATATAATATTAGTAGATACGATGGGTTGTTCTGGGTGAAACTGGCTTCGATAGCATTTTTTAATTCGACCATGCATAAAAGTCCTGCTATTTTCTTTTAGCAAACCCATCGTCGAACTAATTACATGTGGTAGGAGGCGAACTCATCACACTAAATACAGGCCTAGACTCACCTCGCTTTAATTTCTATGCAGGGGAAGAATAAGCCCTATAGTCCCCTTTATTCGGTTTTCAACTAAACAACACTTATACTCCTTTGTAATAACAAAACGTTAGATTTACAAGATGTTTTTATTGAGGAAATAAAGCATAATACGACGTGTTGTGTATTGGTATTCGGTGCGAGCACTTCCCTATTTTATTATTACTTGTTAACTTAGTGCAGCTACTGGCAAAATGGTAGCGTTTTAAGATACAATACGCGATATAATTTAGACGGTGTTGTTTCAACTGTAGTTAGGTTATGACTATTATAACATGTTTTTATAATAGCCCTGTATTAAACATAGTCCCACTGCTGACCCCTCTACTAGTGAGAGGCGTTAGGCCTTAGCCCACCACGCTGGCCTAATGCGGATTGGCAGACTTCCCATACTTTCGAAATTCGTATGAGAATTCTAAGGTATGTAGGTTTCCTCACGGTGTTTTCCTTCACCGTTAAAGCAAGCGATAATTAACAATGAATAGACACGTAACTTTAGAAAAGTCAGAGGTGTATGCCATTTGGGTTTCGAACATACGACTTTCGTCTTTACAGTCAGTACCGCAACCAACTAGGCTATTTTTATAATATGATGCAAACCCTGTAGGTATACGCAGTCTTACTGCTGGGCACAAATCGCAGTTAATGGGCTTAGGACTTAGTCCACCATGTCTCGCTGGCCTAATGAGGTCCGTGAACAGCCATGGAACAGTGTTTTATGTATCATATAATTTGTTAAGAATCGTATAATACAAGGTCAATGGTCAGTAAAATCTATACTAATATATAAAGAGGTAAAGTGTGTGAGTTTGTATGTTCGGTACTTCAGAACCGATTTTGAAAATTCTTTTACTGTTTGAAAGGTATACTATCCCAGAGTACTGTAGACTCCTTTTTATCAGTACTAATATATATATGATTGTATACTTTTTCTCCCAAAAATAACCTCCACGCGGGCGAAGTCGCGGGCAACAGTGAGTAATATATAAAGCTGAAGAGTTTGTTTGAACGCGCTAATCCCAGGAACTACTAGTTCCAATTGAAGAATTTTTTAGTGTTGCATAGCCCATTTATCAAGGCTATAGACTATATAACATCACACTATGACTAAGAGCATCAATAAAAAATGTTGCAAGAACAGGGAAAATTTATTCCTTTCGAGAGCTTCCGTTACGTGCGCTGCGTAAAAGCAATTGCGCGATAATTGTATATTGTCTAACCGGATCGACTGCACGTTGGCCTCTCTCTATGATTCAGGCGCAACACCTGAGTGGTAAGACAATCGGTACCAGTGCATCAGTGCAGGAGACAACTTGGATTGTATACATTTTCTCCCAACAATAACCTCCACGCGAGCAGAGCCGCGGGCAACAGCTATTTTATTTAATGTATTGAGTTTACTGTGACTGTGAAGTAAGATATGATTGAGTCACTGACCTTCAGATTCGTGGATGATACAACAAGTACCATTATTGCACTTCATTTCGTGTTTACATTAACGAATACAAGTTGAGTGGAAATATAATATGTTTTTGCCGTGCAGCCTGATTGCTTTATACGTGCTTGTTTATAAGAAGTAAATTTGGGGGCATTTTATAATGTAATGCTTTATATTCACCATACTTTAAGATTATATAGCTTAGTGTCAAAATAGCTTCAGAATGGGTCCCAATAAAATAGACAAGGTGTCGTGGCAGACTCAGATGGCGGGCGACTTTGATCAATATTTAAAGGACTGGACATATCTAGCGAAACACAGATAAATCAAAGCGAGGAGGAAAGCGTTTGCCCTGCAGTGGGATATATCGTGGGTATCAAGAACTACGAGAAGCAGCAGTCCCACAACACCCAGACCCGAAATAAATGTCTGTCTGTCACACATACATTTGTATCAGTGTAGGAATCGAACCCAACAGCTCTCGTTTCACACGCTCGCTGCGCTACGGAAGCTGTCATGAAATTATTAATGTTATAATCTACCTTTTAAATTTATATATAAAAAGGTTTATTGCTTACTGTAAAAACCTGATAGATTTTAACTTGGCTGTATGTTAATGTACTCAGTGCAAAAAAAAAAAGAAAATACTCACAAATAAACTAAAGGTCCGATTTCTTCCACGTTGATCTTGTCGTCCAGCCCTTGCATGAACCGCTCGTGGTTCGTCACGTTGAAGAGGTAGGCCCGCATCTTCACCTCATCTGGGGGGTCTGCCCACCACTCGTATGGGGGAAGTCCTGGGATTTTGATAATACAAATATAACAAAGAAATTTTAAATGCAAGCAGATGCTGAATAAAATTTTACAATAACTTGAATTCATAGTTGTATATAGATCCTTTTTTTACCCCGGGGGAAAGCGCTTTATTACTGCCGCCCGCTCCGGGGGGCAGAGGAATAAGAATAAAACGGTTATGCTGGACTAACCGGTCTTACGACCCAGCATCCCCCTCGCCCGGATGATGGCTATCCGGGCAGCCGCTGGGCCGAGTCCCTATCCCCTTTGTACACACCACCCGAAACTACCAGCTAAAACCCTGCGGCGCTTTGTAGACCCTGCCCAGTCGGTGCTAATAATTCATTCATGTAAAAACGTTATTGAGGTGTCAGTAACATATACATTTGTTTTGTCTACGGCATCAATGGACCGGTTAAACCGACGTGAATACTGTTCACGTCTCTCTTTCCTCCCTATCCCGCAGGCAAGCCGACGCGACGCGTCTATTCGGACGGATTCTTCTAGTATTTTCGGTGTAAATAGGCAGTGGAAACGATTAGGTGACCCTTTGCACATTTGCACATCTTAAAAAAGCATTACTAGCCCGAGAGAAGTTTAAAAATGGAACGAGATACAAATATGGCGCCTATAGATGTGCCAACTCGGGTTTAAACACAACTCGAGTTGAAGTTCATGTAACTCGAGATACCTAGATGAAATTAAATGTATGTTTAGATTTTTTTCCAATTTAATGACTCCGTTTCACGATAATATTAAAAAAACGTAACAGATTAGTAATAAACATGTATAAAAAAAATATTGAGACAATTGTAATTAATAAAAAAAATAACAAACCGGCATTACCGGCACTCAAAAATCAACCTCAAATATGCATTGAGTGTCAGTTACATAATAATACGTCTGTTGCATATACATACATATACTCTCACGCCTGTAATCCCCGGCGGGGTAGGCAGAGGTGTAACCTGTACACCAACTTTTCGCCGAATTTATTTCGGTCCCATAATGTGATAGGAGGCGAGTCTATCGCCATACCGGGCACAAATTCCAGACTCCGGGCTAATACTGAAAATTTCTAGATAGAAAAACCCACCATCACTTTACTCGACCCGGGGATCGAACTCGAGACCTCAGCACAGCAGTCGTAATGTATGCGCAATTACAACTGCGCCACCGAGGCAGTCTAGTCTAATGAATATAGTCACACACAAATGATCGCTGCGCGCGAATAAGAATGAGACAGAGTGAGTGCATCAATCAGTTCACTTCTTCATTTACCGCAGCAATCCAACTCGAGTTAAGAAGAATTCAACTCGAGTCAACTCGATCTAAGCGCAACTCGAGTTAACTCCAGTTAGTAACTCGAGTTGACCATCACTAATGGCGCCCATTTCTATACACACGGTTATAATAAAAAAAAGATCTTAGTTTAGTAGCTTGAAAAAAAGCTTTAAAAAATATTATCGACTGAAATTGCGCATGGGTTACGACTGCGTGCTGAGGTGTCGGGTAAAGTAATATCGGGTTTTTCTATTCAGAAATACTCAGTGTCAGCCTGGACTCTGGAATTGTGCCCGGTATGGCGATAGGCTCGCCCCTTATCATATTATGGGACCGTAATAAAATCGGCGGAAAGTGTACTGGCCTGTGACCTCTGTCTACCCCTTCGGGGATAACAGGCGTGAGTGTACGTGTGTGTATGTAAAAAGTATTTCGTCAGAGTCCTCGAGTCTGCGAACGTAATGCGTTTGAAGTTGATATTCAAAGTAAGTGTAATTTAATTTACCCAACAGATTCTATTTAAAATTGACAGGGCAATTTGCATATTCTCCGCATACTTGTATTGATAATTCCTTTATAATTACCAAGCCTCAAACCTTAACGCACATTTAATAAGCCGGTAAATTTTATAAACACCAACCATGACCGCGATAAATTGACCGTCGCCTTGACGCCATTTTGTATAAATTTCTCTATACACGAATATCTCCATGGATTGATGACTGCAACTTTTTACCGTATAATTAAGAAGCTATTTATTGACTGCCCTTATGGGAGGGAATTTTAAATATTTATGTAGTTCTCGTATAAAACATAATTGTCGTTGGGTATATTATATTCTATGTTGTAACAAACTGGTTGCTTGCATAACTATGGAGTACTATTTTTGAATGACTCCGGTGGTGTAGTTGTAATTGCGTACGCGGTACGGCTGCTGTGCAGAAGTCTCGGGTTCGATCCCCAAATATAAAATTAATATTGTGTTTTTCTATTTCGAAATACTCAGTATCAGCCCGGAGTCTGGAATTGAGCCCGATATGGCGATAGGCTCGCCCCCTATCACATCATGTGACGGTAATAAGCTCGTCAAAATGTGAGTGTACTGGTTACACCTCTGTCTACCACGACGGGGATAACAGGCGTAAGTGCGTATGTTTGTATTTATAGTAGTGTATGTAGTATTTTTGCCTCACATATAATATTAGCCCTTTATTACAATGTCCTCTCCAAGCCTTCTCTACTAATGAAGGGTCAGGTCTTAGTCCACCACGCTGACCTAATGCAGGTTGGTAAACTTTACAAACTTTTCTTCGTTAGAATTCTCATTATAACTTAGATTAATCTCTTTTTTTTTTTTATTCTGGCGCGGCAAAGTGACCACACTGCGCCTGACGGTAAGCGCAGTGCCGTCCAGATAGAGTATCAAGTAGCGAGAGACAGTCTATCCCCCGCTACTCAACACAATCATGCCGGCTTGCTGTTTAGCTTCTTCACGTTAAGCCTAAAGGACCCAGGATCATAGGAGGGAGGGAACACGGTAGCTGGCAAACTGTTCCACAGCTTGATGGTGCGGCAAAAATACGAATTTGCGAACCTCTTGGTTCGGGCCGGGGTAATAGACACCACGAAGCTGTAGCTCCGCAAGCCAGTACGCGTGGTTCTGGTATGGAAGGGAGAGGATGGGATAAGATCAAACAATTCTTCAGAGCATTCGCCATGATACAGACGCAATCTTATTATAATCCAATGATCCTGGGTCCTTTAGGCGTAGTGTGAGGAAGCTAAATAGCAGGCTGGCATGATTGTATTGAGTAGCGAGAGATAGACTGTCTCTCGCTACTTGATGCTCTATCAAGACGGCACTGCGCTTACTCTCAGGTGCAGTGTGATCACTTTGCCGCTCAAGAATAAAAAAAATTGTATATGTGAGTGAAACTGTATATGTTTTTGCAAATTTGTTCCGTAAGCCGTGTACCTATGTAAAATAAATTAAAATAACTTCGGATTTAAAAATCGAAATTCCACGTAACAAACCTGGTCGCATCTGCAATTTTTCCCACAACATTAAGTCAAGAGGGGTGAAAACAAATCCAGTGACGGAAAGTATGATGAAGACAATCCCCCATACGCACTGGCCAACTGGATCTGAAACAATAAAAATAACTTTTTAAGTTTATTAATCAAGTAGGCATAATAAGGCCATACATTTGGCGTAGCACAGCAACACAGTGCTTGTAGCCATAAAAAAAGGCCATAAATTTTTCCTCTATACTAATTTTGCACTCTCTTTGACATTGCGGTTTTTCTAACATTTATTTGTGGAAACGTTACTGGTTTAATACTATATTTGGTTTATTTATTAATCTTATATGTATAATTGTACTGTTTGTTTTTCTAATAAAATAAAATAAAAAAATAAACATTGAGGAAAGAGTTAAAACATAAAACTGATGTCATTTCAGACATGGCTTCGGCCTTTAGAATGTAAAAAGAATGGAACAAAAAATAAAACTATGAAATATCAAAAAATAAAATGTCATAATTTGTAAGTAATTTGTATATTAAAACCCTTAATATTATCCTGGTTTTCACATCTATCTGCACGCATAACAAATATAAACATAACATACTAATAAAAATACTAGCCCTGTACTAAAAATTATCCCACTGCTGGGTACGAGCCTCCTCTACTAATGAGTGGGGTTATGCTTTGGTTCACCATGCTAGCCTAATGCGGGTTGGTAGACTTCACATACCTCCGAAATTCTTATGAGAATTCTCAGTATGCAGGTTTCCTCACGATGTTTTCCTTCACCGTTAAAGCAAGCAATAATTAACAATGAATACACACGTAACTTTAGAAAAGTCAGAGGTGTATGCCATTTGAGTTTCGAACATACGACTTTCGTCTTGACAGCCCGTACCGCAATCAACTAGGCTATCGCTGCTATTAAACATAATATAAACATACTTATATGGTGAATATTTTAACATATGTATATGTGCATATTGCACGGCGCTCAATAAAGAACTACTTAGTAACTAGTAAGACATTAATTAATGTTCTATTTGATTTCATGTATATGTATACTCGTAGTTCCGCCGCTGTATATATATATATTTTTTTTTAATCGAAATAGGCTTGCGTTTGACCACTATCTCGCCTGATGGAAAGTGATGATGTGGTCTACGGTGGAGCACGCTTGCCTAGAAGATACCTATTCACTCTTGACTTGAAGATACCCAAGTTATAATTTTCGGGAAATATAGACTCCGGCAAAGAGTTCCACTCTCTAGCGGTGCGCATGATAAATGTACTAGCAAAACGCTTCGTGCGCGCTGGTGGAATATCAACCATGTATCGATGACGCTTCGCCGAGTCTCTTGTCGTCCGATGATGGAAAGGGGTTGGGGGAATTAAATTATGTAATTCCAAGGCACACTCGCCGAAATGTATCCGGTAAAATACCGATAAACTAGCAACTTTACGTCTGTGTTCAAGGCTTTGCAGCCTTGCCTCGACTATGGAATCGTTAGAATATAGACACATACACTCACACCTGTAGTCTTCGAAGGGGTAGGCAGAGGTGTAACCAGTACACCCACTTTTCGCCAAATTTCGGTCCCATAATGTGAAAGGGGGCCAGCCTATCGCCATACCGGGCACATATTCTAGACTCCAGGCTAATACTGTGAATTTCTAGATAGAAAAACCCAATATCACTTTACCCGAGCCGGGGATCAAACTCAAGACCTCAGCACAGCAGTCGTAACGCATGCGCAATTACAACAGCGCCACCGAGGCAGTCAGGCAGTATACAACCACTCGAGTCTCAAAGGATATTAAAAAAGTAAAGTAGTACGGAGTAAATAGAAGCCAAAATCAATTTTATTTCCATAACATTAACTTTGATAATTTATAAAAAGTACACCGACTTCAATAAAAAACAAATTATGCGTGACTATAAAATTTGTTTTTCCTTGATTTTTCTGAGATCCCATCACCAGATCCTGACTTGTTGCCAATGGGACCACCTGGGAAGTATACCCTTTTAAACAAAAAAAGAATTTCTCGAGTCGGTCCAGCCGTCTTCGAGTAATCGGGTAACATACATAAAAAAAAAAAGATTCCGACGAATTGTTAACCTCCTCCTTTTTTGAAGTCGGTTAAAAACAGCATGTAAGAAAGGCGAGTGTTACCAGTATTATTGGCGCGCCGGCATACCATTTGAGACTCGACTGGTATATAGATGTACGTAACATATTCTTATTAAAAAAAAACAATTAAGATATTTTCATAAACGTTCCTCAAATCGTATTAGATCCGTGTCCCTATTGCCCTATTCCCAATTAATGCTAGAAAAGTTAAAGATATATATAGATATAGCTACAGGCATATTATTGCTATTACAGCATGTCGGTGACGCTAACTCATAAGATTTAACCTATCCAATCCAGGAGTCCATGTCCTTAAAGATATATGTATATACATACTTCAAAATTAAAAAGATTCTCAACTCATTTGTATATGATATTACACTAATGTTTTGATTTACACATTCAAATACTTAAAGATATACAGGTTGTTCCAAAAAGGGGGTACTAATAAAAGGATCGTGTATAAAGTCGGTGATTAGTAACATATCGGTGAAGACAGAAAACCCGTAACCCCCATAGTTACTGAGTAATTAAACTTTGAAAATTAATTCAAAATGTTCCTCGTTCAGCTCTAGAATAAATAAATAAATACACACCCAACAGTCACACACATACCCCCCCACTAAGATACGGGTCTTGTGTTGTGGGTATCAGGGACTACGAGAGACTTTCGCTCTCACAACACCCAGACCCCGGACACAAATATCTGTCTGTTACACAAACATTTGTTCCGGTGTGGGGATCGAACCCACGGCCTCTCGTTTCACAGCCGGCTACTCGCCAACTGCGCCACGGAGGCTGTTCAGCTGTTATAATTGTCAACAACTAGCCATTACAGAGACTAAGTAAGATCAGATGAGATTGCAATTTTTACCAACCCATACACGACTTTTTACATACAATTTCTTAGTAGGTATTATTCATGACATAGATATAAATTTGAACAAGATACTTTTTTCTTTACCATCGTATTATTATATTATGCTAATCACCGACTCTATACATGGTGATTTCATTAGTACAACCCTTTTGCAACACCATGTACTACGTAAAACGCCAAAACAGACATTTAACAGAAAAGCATGATGCGTGTATATCTTTGAATTTCTTTCTTTGTAAATCTTTTGCATGTAGCAAAATAGGATTTAATCTTTTATACCGGACCCCCCTGAATACACCCCTCCCCTTATATACGCCCATGAGTGGAAGACAGAGAGCGAACTATTCTTTTTAATGATGTCATTACGTGAGTTATACAAATTCCAGTGGCCTAAGAAATAAAAAAAATATATACGTATTGCATTTATTTATAAATTCCATTAATTTTCTACAATTTAAATACTTGTTATTTTCTAGAGTGATGAGTGATTGTAGAACGATGCGCCAAAAGTAGATGACGTTCTTCAATTGGCACGCATAGACTATGACATATATTTTATTCACTATCAAACCTTATTCGATGACAAGTGCGTGCAACCTACTTTCATTCTTTATGGGCATCGCGTCTAGGTTATGACGTTGTTGGTGTATTGTGACGTCACGACTCTAGAATTTTAAATAGATTAATATATTATTCAGTTATAACTGAATTCAATTAATAGAAAAATCTAATTGAATTCAGTTATAACCTTAATGGTACCTACCTTAATCGAACAAATACGATTCGTGACCTAGGGGTTATATTCGATTCCAAATTGTCATTTAAGTCACATTACGAAAATATAATAAGTAAAGCCAATAGGATGCTGGGATTTGTATTGCGTACAGCTAAACCTTTCAAGAAAATTGAGACATTGAATTTGTTATTTCAAGCTTTAGTTCGTAGTCAGCTAGAATATTGTTCATCCATATGGTCACCCATTTACAAAACTGATATTAATAGAATTGAGCATGTACAGAAACGTTTCTTAAGATATTTATGCCGAAAGGTCGGTGCTAGGAAAAAGCTTTTGGAATATAAGGATCGTCTTGATTTCTTCAAATTTGATAGTTTAGAAGAGAGGAGAAGGATAAGAGATCTTTGTTTACTGCATAAAGTTGCTAATGGATATTTCTGTGAAGATCTTCTTACGACATTAAACATTAGCACCCATAAGCATAGCTATCGGAATCCTCGTCTCTTCAGTGTACCCTGCTCCAATAACAACGTTTCTTACAATAACCCTCTCCATCGTATGTGCCTTCTCTACAACAATTCAATCAAATCTTCCAATGAACTCGATATCTTTCATCAAAATTTTCAAAAATACAAAAGCTGTTTATATTCATTATAGCGCTATAAATTGATAACTTAACTGTAAACCTGCCTAAGTTGTATGTAACTATTTTATACTTAATTATTTTTGTTTATGGTATGTGTTCTCTCTGTAACATTTCTTTTCGCCTTATTAATGAATTTCTAAAATTATTGGTTTTTAAATATTTTTATAATGCTGTGTACAATTTTATGGTTAATAGTTTTAATCTTTTTTGTTTATATAATAGTACTTACTTATATTGCATGTTTCAAATTGTTAACTGCTTTTGTACCTAAATAAAATAAAATAAAAATAAAAAATAAAAAATTATGGAAAATTGACATAGTTAATTTATAATAATATTTACTTGATGCCCTATTTAATACTTGACTTTGGCACAATCATTGAAAAACGTTGTGCCAATAATATAAAATTAGAATATTAAGGAAATTTTAAATATGGCTTCATCCTTTCGAATGGAGAAGTTTTAGACGTGGCGTTTTAATATGGCTTTGACTCCCTTATTTATCAATTTTTTCAGCCAAAATTTGAGCAAATTAACATCAGACCAGGCTGCATATCTTCGACCTATCTTAAAAAAAAACAAGCAAATTGAAATACAAAAAGTAAGTTGGAATGTATAATCACAGAGTTGTATAAATGTCTTATTTTACACCTTCAGACGATGCACAAGAAACTACACTCCACAATCGATAATTCCACGTATCACGCAAAATAATTAGATTTTTACGATCCATAAACCCGTGCTAATATTCAGGAAAGACGTTTGTATGCAACGCGCGTAAGTTCTTTATGTAATCGTCTCCTTGGTCGAGTTTAAGGCGACGACAGGTTGTAAACAGTAGCGGGAGTGTTCAATAAATACTTCTTTGAATTAAAATTAACTAACGTCCGTAGACAATAACAAACTCTTTGCTATGCTGATTATGCGACACTGGTCAGTATTTAATTGGCGCCAAAATTAATAACCAATGAACCAGTAATTTAAAAACTAATTCTGACCTTACTTTTTAAATTAATTTTGTTTCTGTTTGCGTAGAAAGGATTTGTTTTTTGTATTATTTTCATTTGTAAATTAAATAATGTACAAAATTAAACACAATAAAGAACTACACAGTGCACTGATTTCTTTAAACGTGCACGACATTTTTTTGGCGCCAAAAATGAATCGATGACATATACAGAAGTCTACGCATAGAACTCTCATATTGTTTTTGAATGCGGGTGTTAAGGATAGTACATCGCATGGATCAAAGAGCATTATAATACTACTGGCACGGATCATGCAGAGGCTCTGACGTGAAAAATACGTATCATATGTCTGGCCACACCTATTGCGAATTTTTAACGATCATAATAAATATTTATATAGTTCTGGTTTCTGTAAAACAGGTCCGTAATTTTATGGTGTCAATAATATTATTCTTACTGACTCCTATTCTTCCTGGGTAGATTGTATATTCGCAATACGTGTGACGTATGAGTCATCTTCGTTGATTTAGATTGAATTAATTAATGTTAAGTCGCAATTTATCGATATTAATACATCAATCAATCTCTACGTCATACAAAATACCTAGAAGATTGAATTTATAATAATTTTATCAAAATTAGGTAAGACAATTGGATTTCAATATTATAATTGAATCATCTTTTTTTTGTGGCTTCGCACTTGTTGTGCATTTTTTTTTTATTAATCATCTTTATTTTTGTTGAGGCCATTGCTATGGGTCATTGTCTATAGATCAATTTTAATAAATTTCAGCCAGTATCACATATACATTCTTTGTTGTTCCATTTTCAAATATATATTTTTTCCCTATTTAAACTAGTTCTGATAAATTCAGTCATTAGTCAATTTTGGCGAACTGGAAACAATGAAACCCGCTTCACTCGTGACCATAGACATACCTCACAAACTAGGCCTATATTCATCCTTTTGTTCCCAACACGGATTAAAAATAGCGTCATAGTTTATGGTCGACGGGCACGAATGGAAACGAAGGTCGCGACGTAAGCAAACAATAAATAATGTAGATTAGGTTGGGTCTATGATGACTGATATACTTGCATATATGTATGAGGAATAGACATAGAGAATGAATTGTGAGATCTCTATCCAGCTGTTAAATGAATACGGGCAGAAAAATGTGAGAGAGATAAAGCGAAGCGGCCAGCAGTTGTCTTTTTCTAGAATATATATTGGTCTATGTCACAGACTTGCAGGAGCGAAAAGAAATTGCAAATGGAAACCATTATCTTAACAAGCTTTTTACAGCCTTCATGGTCCGAGTCCGTACCGTGACCATAAAGCTTTCGAAATGTCCGGACTAAAAAACTAAAATAAACCGCGATAGAATATGTAAGAATTAGTTTCATTTCAATCATACAAGCTTTATAAAAATACTCACTGCAACAGCAATTCTTCTGACCCGTCCGTTCCGTCACAGAATATTTGACATCCAAACAGTTTTCAACACAGTCTTTCTCCACAGATTTATCGAAGAGTGTGTTTGTCGAATCTCCGGTCTCAGTGGACTCGCTGTCTTCGCATTTTGATGGATTACTTGAACTATCTGAGCTTTCTGATGGCAGGATTGTCTCTGCCGACATTGTCTTTGGTATCTGGAAAGAATAGACAAATATAAATAAGTTGAAGTGGTGGAACTAAGCAGTACACTTTAATGGTTTCGTATATTTACGCGAATATTATACATTGAAATAAAACGATTTTTACGGATTATATCGCGGTTTATATTACTTTCGTCGAGGTTCTTTTTTAATGTCGGGTTAAAAAGTAAAATAAACCGCGATATAATCCAAAAAAATCGTTTTATTTCAAAGTAGACACTTTGTTTATAAAACCAATGTGCCGGTTCGACCAGGTACAAATATCTTACAGTTTTTTTTATCCTTGCACGGCAATGTGATCACACTGCACCTGATGGTAAGCGCAGTGCCGTCCAGCTAGGGTATAAAGTAGCGAGAGACAATGTATCCCTCTCTACTCAACACAATCATGCCGGCCTGCTGTGTAGCTTCTGGACACTACGCCAAGGGACAAGAAGGTGAAGAAGCGGTCGAGGGTCTAGTTTCAGAGTATTCAGAAGGCCGCAACACGGCCAAACATCGTACCTAACCCAACTCCAGACCCCTGACAAAAACCGGATGTACAGTAGCTGATCCCGGAACGCGACACACTTGCGTATGCCACTATGACGCGTTTTACACCCTGTTTACGATGGTCGCTATCTGGGCGGATATGAATATCCTACCACCAGTAAATTTGTAGTCAGAGATTGTCCTTTCTGAATCCTCATTTCTATTTTATTAGGCGGATAAGGTTCCCAATATATTAAATACACACATAGTCAGGACCCCACAGTAGGTTAAGCCTGTATACCAAGAACTACGAGGGACTACAACACAACACCTAGATCCAAAAAATCTGTCTGTCACATAAACATTTGTCTCGGAATCGAACCCACGGTCTCTCATTTCACCACCGGCTTGCGCCACGGAGTGCTGATTTTTGTTGTGGGTGTTCACGGACGTTAGATATTAGTTACACTCAGGTTACTTGTCTGGTGGTCTTCCGCTCCAAATTAGGTACATACATAATATTTATAGCGACAGACGGCTATTTTAATTAGCGTCATTTAATTAAAGTTACAAGAGCGAGGTAAGTTTGGTTTTATAAAATCTAAGCTTCTGAAGTCTTGACAATCTTCTGTCTGTATATTTAAAAGAAGAAGCTGACTGACTGACTGACTGACTGACTGATCGATCAACGCACAGCCTAAACGGCTGGGGTTAGAGACTTGAAATTTTGACAGTAGGTACCTTTTATCACGTAGGCATCCACTAAGGAAGGGTTTTTGGAAATACCACCCCTAACGTGGTAAAATAGGGGATGAAAGTTTGTATGAAAATTCGTAATTTTTGAAGTTAAACGCACGAAAGTAGAAGTTAAAAACAAAAAATATATATTTTAGGATTTTTCGAAATTCTACCCCTAAGGGGGTAAAATAGGGGTTGAAAGTTTGTATGAACATCCGTCATTTTTCTCCCAAATATGGTCTCCACGCGGGCGGAGCCGCGAGCAACAGCTAGTTCACTATAAAAACTATTGAGTATATTGTAGTACAATTTATATTGACGGTTGGTGGGTTGGTGGGCTATCTGATTTAAGCGACATTATTAAATACTTACAGGAGAGAGGATTAAAGTTTGTTAAGTTGTTTTCGCTAAAAATTTTATAACTATTGCGTGTATTTTAGTAAAATGTATATATAGTGTTAGCACGTACTGCAACTTTTATAACTCATTTTCATACATATATAAGCATTATTCTCTAAAATAAATGCAGCTTAAGACAAAATGCACCGATTTTACGAGTTTTTAGAGTAAAGCGGGATGACTCAAGCGGCTATCGGGAATATTATACTTAACTAAGATGAATGCTTCAAATGTAAAGACGAATATGAAAATGTATTATTGCTCAGGTGTCATAAAATACTGATAATGTCAAATTGATTGAAGTAGAATGTAAATTTAATTCAAGGTGACGTAATATGATGCAAACTACGCTCGCTATTCAAACTGTGTTGAGAAAAAAGCAAATTCTACACCATTATTACGGGCGTAGGCAGAAAAGCATTGTCCTCTTACCATATCGCTGTACCTTTTTAGTTTTTATTAATAAATGGGGTTAATCAGCGAATAAAACTAATTGAGTAAAAATATTTCACTTTTTTTAAATATTATAGCTAATTATTTGGGATGGCAAATGATCACATAAGCCTATAAACGAGACGTCAGATTTTTTTATCCGAGCAGGGCAAAGTGACCACACTGATGATAAGCGCAGTGCCGGCAATTAGAGTATCGAGTAGCGAGAGACGATCTATCTCCCGCTACTCAACACAATTATGCCGGCCTGCTTTGTGGCACAAATTTTAGTGGGTTCAACAAACTGTAACATAATATAACAAGCATTATAATTAATAAAAATTAAACAATCAGCCAATAACGTCATGGGACGGCCATAAATTCGGCAAAACGTGGGTGTACTGTTACACCTCTGCCTATCCCTTCGCTTTGCGGATTACAGGCGTGAGTGCAAATGTATTCATCTATAATTAATATTTTATCGTTTATAAGTAGCCAGTATTAGTTTAGATTTAACTTGACGACGATTAAGCAAACAAACTAATATCAAGGCGACCGCGAGGTTAGATGAAAGTGCAACGTTGCAACATAGAGTATGATGTTGAGAAATTCTCATAAATATGTATTAAATGTTAAACAACCGTTTAATACTATATAGCGTACGCTCCAATTTGGCACATAATAACACAAATGTATAGTTGAGATTTTAGATTTATAGGTATAAAAACAAATTTATTGACGTGCCGTCCAGTTAGAGCATCAAGTACCGAGAGATCATCTATACCTCGCTACTTAACACAATCATGCCTGCCTGCTGAGTGGTACCGTGCTGCCATCTGCACTGAATGTCGCCAAGTGACAACATATCATTAATATGCAGAAGAAACAAGGCGGGTGAAAGCACAGAGCCTTGTGATACTCCGGCATTTACTGACATTAGCTGCGAAGCGTGTCCATCAACGAGGACACGCATTCTACGCTCATGCAGAAAGCCGGAAATCCAATTGCAGAGGTTGTCTGGCAGACCGTATGCCGGGAGCTTGAAGAGAAGGCTATGATACTAGACCCTATCAAACGCTATGTCGAGACTCACAGCTAGTTTCGCCATGCCTGTCAATTTAATTTATCTTGCTAGTAAAAAAATCGCACTAGATATGACCAGATTTAAAATTGTTTATTTGCACAAATTAAAAGCTTTACAAAAAGTTCATTCCCTGGCTCACCAGGAGGCGGTGTCATCCCCCATTGAAACAAATACATGTTACAAATAAACAGAATTAGGTAAGAAAAATAAAATAAGAAATTAAAACAAAATGTGTGTGTGTGTGTACGCGCACTCGCCCACGCACGTTTGTGTGTGTGCGCGTGCGTGAGTGTGTGTGGGTATGTGTGTGTAGGTGGGCGTGAGTGTGTGTGTCGGTACGCGCACGCGCCCATGCACGTTTGTGTATATGTGTGCGTGCGTTTATGTGTGTGGTGTGTGTACGCGCGCGCGTGTTTGTGTACACACGTGTTTGTGTGTGAGTACGTGCGTGTGTGTACGCGTGCGTGAGTGTGGGTGTGTGTGTGAGTGTGTAAAATTGGGTTATCTATTAACAATAATGTCTGTTCTATGTCATCATAGCCATTCATAGCTAAACTGCTAAAGCCATTTATGTTTATTATTAGGTTTTTTGAAAACAATTATTTTAACAATTTTTCACTTTATAGTGCTTATTTATTATGTTGTAAATATTTGGAGGCAGAATATCATAACGTTTTCTTGCAAAAGTAACCGACTGGACCTGCATCCAATCGTTTTCACGTGGTAGGTAACGTCAAATGGCGCCCTTAGCATATTGGCTCTATTCTTATATTGACCCCTAGATATAATTTTAGATTGGATTGCCCAATCCGGACGTTGCATGAAGGTTGAACCTGCCACTTAGACGTGAGTTTTTACACATCCACAAAGGTCATTGTAATTTAATGCATTCGGGTAACTTATTAACTGAGTTCAAAAAACGAACGATTTAATTTTTTTAGTACGTTAGCGATATCTCATACAATTCGAGACCAGAGTATAAAATATTGAATTTTGGGAGAGTTGGAAACTCTAAACTATTTTTTTTTACATAACTAACACCGGTGTCGATTTCGTAAGTGTTTTCTTAGAGTTTCTGGTACCGTGGAGTGTTCGAGAGTATAAAATAAATAAATACACCCAACAGTCACACATATAGTTTTTATTATTTTTTAAGTATTTCTTGTTATGTAAGTTTATTGTCAGCACCGCCGTAAATTCAGTTTATTTTATTCCTCTCCATGCATGGTTGTCTGGAAGAGATCGCTCTTAGCGATAATACCGCCAATTTGTAACACTTAAATAAGTTGTTACAACCAGTTTTTGTATGTTGTGGTGTAACAATAAAGTGTTATATTATTATTATTATAGTTCTGGCCCCAAACAAGATAAAACCTGTATCGTGGGTATCAACAACTACGAGGGACGACACACAACACCCAGACCCGAAACAAATATCTGTCTGTCACACAAACAATTGCCCCGGTGGGGGAATCGAACTCACGACCTCTCGTGTCACAACTGACTACTCGTCCGCTGCACCACGGAGGCTGTCTAATAAAACACTATTATATAAAAATTCAATGTTATGTAAAAATTCAAGTCTTTGAGTATTGCGGTATTGTTTTTTTTTCTGTAAAACAATCACTATAAAAACTATTTTAGTTTTCGTTTATGGATTTTAGTAGAATTAATATATTACTTGTGTACGTACACGTACTGCCTGCATATCTATGACTATTTTTCATGCATTTATTTTCTAAAATAAACGTGCCCTGAAAAAATGAGCCCTGTTTTTTACCAGTTGATTTGTGTGCCCAAAAATGTACAAAAAAATTTAAACTAGGCTCAAAGTATACACTCACGCCTGTAATCCCCCAAGAGGTCGGCAGAGGTGTAATCAAGTACACCCACTTTTCGCCGAATTTCGGTCCGATAATGTGATATGGGGCGAGCCTATCGCCATACCGGGCACAGATTCCAGACTAGGCTCAAAAGATACAGAAAAAATTGCTAATATGTAGGTATAGTATAACTGAATATCATAAAAAATTACGCTTAAATCAAATAGCCCGCCATTGACAAGCTAGTTCTGCTGTCTGTTTACTAAGATGTCAGCCATTAAACGATATTTTATTATTTATTATTTATTTATACACTTCATATACATACATTGTTTATAGGCCACATTTACAAACTAATAAAGCTACTTTTTGTCTGTCGTTGAGCCTGGGTCATATTTTCTATCTATGTTAGTTACCCTGGCAGACGTTGTCCTGCCATAAACCGCCTTCTCTGTAGACCGAATTTTCGTTAAAAAATAATTCAGACCTCGGCAACAGCGTCACCTAACGGATCTCAAACTATCCTATCTTCTGTTGGACCCAACCATGCACACACACAAAATTTCCTTGAAATCGGTTGAGTGGTTTCAAAGTCTATAACGGACATGGTAGAAACATTTTTTTTGTTATATATATATAGATCTAAAAACTACGCTCACATAGAAGTATTGTTTCCACGGTTCCATGTCTCAAAATTTTGTTTATTCATTTGAGGTTTTTTAGTAAACTAACGACAGTTATCTTTTATTGATTATAAAATATATTTTACTTTCAATCCCACTCAAATCAAATCACAAAGATTCTAAAGAAGTTTCACTTCAAAAAAATATAGCACAGACATTATTGAACGACAGAAATAGAAATTAATAAAGAAGCTAGATAGAGTGGCGATGTATGAAGAGAAGAAGTTATCATTTCAAAAAACATTTTTTCTGTGTAATAACACTGGTCAACACTAATCATGCCACAAGAACTCTGTTAGCTAATACTGTTTTAGAGACCTACCCTGATTAGTAAACAGCAGTAGTTTTGTTTCAGTTGGCCTCAGATTTTTTGTAATGTGTAAATACGTATAGCTAGTACTACGACGATAAACGCAAGTAAACAGTCGCGAATAAATAGCATATAATTTTTTTTTGGTATTTATTTAAATTTTGTGAATTATATGTAATAAAAAATTATAATACTGTGTGAATATGCCGAGAAAGTTTAAAAAAGACACTGACTAATTTTGTATTTGTGGTGAACATGAACTTTAAAAAAAAAAGACGAAATTTTACAAAACTTGTATTGGAGAGTTATCACCTGTATTTTAGATTCAATGTGGCTCATCAAGACAAATCGTGAGCCCCTCATATTTGTTGTATAACTTGTATATAAAATTTAACCGATTGGGAGAAAGGTCGCCGCCATATGCCGTTTGCTGTACCCATGATTTTGACCGAACCTAGAGCTCACGTTTCGGATTGATATTTTTGTCTAACCGACATAAAAGCTATTAATTTTAAGAAAAATGACAAATATTTACATCTTGAAGAGCCAGTTGGCATTGTCTGGAGTACTTCTTCCACCATAGCATATGTAATTACGCCTTATTAAATTTTTTGTTAAGGCGATGGATCGCAATCACGCAATGCAAGCGGATTTTTGTGTCTAAAAGAAAAAATCCTATAATAAGTGATGCAAAGATAAAAGAGTGTATTTTCGTTGAACCACAAATCAGGGAGTTAATAAAAGATCCAGTATTAGAACAATAATTGAATGATCTCAAAAAACAAACATGATCTTTTAAGAATGTTGTTACAATTTGTTTTGATAACCGTAAGATTGATAGCTACAAAGAGTTTGTTAACGAGCTGTTATGGGCTTATCAAGCATTGGGTTGCAACAAGTCACTCCACATTCACTTTTTAGACTCACATCTGGATTTTTCCCCTGAGAAATTGGGACCTGTGAGCGACGCACGGAGAATGGTTCAATATAAATAAATAAATAACACCCAACAGTCACACACATAGCCCCGACCCAACACTAAGATACGAGTCTTGTGTTGTGGGTATCAGGGACTACGAGAGACTTTCGGTCTCACAACACCCAGACCCCGGACACAAATATCTGTCACTCACACAAACATTTGTCCCGGTGTGGGAATCGAACCCACGGCCTCTCGTTTCACACCCGGCTACTCGCCAACTGCGCCACGGAGACATTTCAAATAAGGAAAAGCCTTATAAGGGCAAATGGGAAAAATCTTAAAACTGTCATTCTTAATAGAACTTTCTTATCAGACGGTCATTTTTTCGAAATATTTAAATTACGTTACAAATAAAATTCTTGGCCAATAGATTTTTTTAATTATTTATTTTTACTAACAGTCAGTCATCAAAGTGAAAAATACAAGTGAAGTACATGTGGCACGCAAATGTTAAAATTTTGTTGCCCAGTGTAATTTTATTATTTGTATGTAGATAGACATCCCAACTTTTGAATCAAAATGAGTTTACTTATATTATGTTTGCATAATAATTCATCAACATAAATATTAATTGATTAATCAAATAGATCAAGACGGGTTGCGTCGTAGTATTTGTGTTACCGTCTAAAACGCAGTGGCGCCCTCATTTATTTTCAACTCTTTTTTTTTTTTTTTTTTTTTTTATTGAGAAAACCAACAGCTGTCTTAACAATATATAAAGTACAGTTCATTTATAACAATACATAAGCCATTTATAGGTTTACCTAGGTTAACAATATATTTTACAATAATTTTTGCCAGACTGTAAGTATTTATTTATTCCCGCCAATTTTTCACTGTCCCCTAACGCGGCCAGGTGGCGGTCACTGTGATTGTAAATGTAAAATGATATTATCTGTGCCATATATTAAAATGCTGGCGCCACCAAGTGGAACCTGTGATAATTACACTTACATCTGACAGCCTCCGTGGCGCAGTAGGCGAGTAGCCGGCTGTGAGAGGCCATGGATTCGATTCCCACCCCGGGACAAATGTTTGTGTGATAGACATTTGTGTTCGCGGTGTTGTGAGACCGAAAGTCTCTCGTAGTCCCTGATACCCACAACACAAGACTCGTATCTTAGTGTGGGATCGGGGCTATATGTGTGACTATTAGGTGTTATGATGCGGCACCGTGATCCTCTATGCTACCTTGTCTAGTAAGCATAGGTCCTCAAAGATACTATGATGCTATGTTACGAAAGTCTTTTAACTTGGCACATTCTAAATGGCAAAACTTATTTCGTTATACCTAGTCAGGTCATAAATTCTGTCACATGTTTAATATAAAATAATTGAAACAAGTTTATTCATTATGTAACCATTTATATACCAAAATGAACTTAACAAAACATAGATTCTTATGACACTAAAGTTTATTCAAAATGACCTCCGTGATTTTGAATACAGGCCTTCAATCTGCGCGGCCAGTTGTCTATCGCAGCACGAACGAGGTCCATGTCAATATCGGCGGCTGCCTTAATCAAGGATGTCTTGAGTGACTCCAATGATGAGGATGAAGTCGATTTCACGCGCCGCCAGCCAGTCTTGTGTGCTCTTCGCTCTATGAGCTGGCGCCGAATCTTGTTGGAATACCCAGTGCCTGTTATTGAACATGGTATGAGAAACAGGTTCCACAAGGTTCGTCAGGACTGTATTTTGATACACAACTGCATTCGTTTTTACACCTTTCTCACAAAAATGTACCTCTGTTAAGCCCCAATAAGAAACTCCCAACCATACCATGAGCGAGGATGGAAAATGACCTCGTTGGACACGCGGAATACGGTTGCTCGCTTCTTCACTACTGTGTGCGTACACCTTATCATTTTGTTTGTTGTAGCTCTCTTCTACGGTAAATTTTTTTTCATCTGAAATAGAATTTCCTGATATTTTTTTCCCGCGTACCGCTTCAACAAAGCGCAGCATCTCTTCAGTCTCAGGTCCATTAGACGAGCATTCAAACGATGTCCTGTTTTTCTTCGATATGCCCGAAGCCCTAAGTCTTCATTTAACACCCTTTTCACCGTGGTTCTGCTTAACCCCATCTGAAGGGCCAACAGTTTCTGCTTACGTTTGGGATTTCTTTGAATTCGCGCCTTCAAAGCTTTTATCACTGCTGGAGTCCTAACAGACCGAGGGCGACCACTTCTTGACCTGTCATCTACACTAGAGTCTTCATTGTATCGTTTGATGGTACGATAAACGAATCTTTTGGTTATATTCAAATTTTTCAGTATGTCAAAAATTTGAATTGGCGCGTAACCGCAACGATGCAACGCAATTACTGCAACACGGTCTTCTTTAAGCGTCCACTCCATATTTAAAAATGAGTAAAATTCTAAAAAGTATACATTTTTATTTTCATGAACAATTTGAAATTCGAATTCAATAAACTTTTTTGTGGCCAGCATTCTAAAATAAAAGTTTTTACCGTGTGACAATACTTATGACCTGACTGTGTATATTTACATTCTTTAAACATTAAGTGCAGTTTCATAATCTATCTGATACTTATAAAAATCAATGAGTGTATGCATTTGGCTGTATTGGGCTGTTTCAAAATAAAACTATTTTTTTTTTCAAATTTATAAATTTGACATTGTGTTAACGTAAAATAGATTTTTATGATTTATAACGCCTCCATCTTAAGTAGAACTTTTTTATAACAGTTCCCGAGGGATAGATTTGTTTTTCACAAAGTAAGGGATCGACATGATGATAGTTTAGGGGTCACAGAATAATATAGGGTACTTTTTATCCCGGAAAATCCACGGTTCCTATAGCATTGCAAAATATAGAAAAACGTAATAGCTTAAGATGTCTCCGTGGATTTTATGCCTTTTGTTTAAAAATTAACTACCTCACGGGCGAATCCCGTATAATGTCACGCAAAAACACGTACCTACGTACTGCATTTTAGATGAAAGTGCCCTGAAAAATAATGAGCCCTGTTTAACACTTGATTCGAGCGTCAAAAGCGCAATCAAAAGTTCAAACTAGGCTCAAAAGAAGCAGAAAAATTTGATAACTCTGTAAATGTATATAACTCAATATTGGAAAAAAAATCGTTTAAATGCCTCGATGGCGCAGTTCTAATTGCGCATGCGTTACGACTGCTGTGCTAAGGTCTCGGGTTCGATCTCCGTGTTGGGTAAAGTGATTGGGCTTTTCTATCTAGAAATTCTCGGTATCAGCTCGGAGTCTGGAATCTGTGTCCGGTATGGCGATAGGCTCGCCCCCTATCACATTATGGGACTGAAATTCTGCGAAAAGTGGGTGTACTGGTTACACCTCTGCCTACCTCATCGGGAATTAAAGGCGTGATGTATATGTCTGTATAGCCAGCCGTCGATATAATCATGGGCTATTTACTAAGAATTATTGACACGTGCAAACAAGATCTAAGTTCAAATACTTATCTATTCAAGTTCAGAAAGTCGTCTGTGCGATAATACGAGATAGGGATTTACAACTAAATGTTATTTTGTAACAATGATGCTGAAAGTAGAACCACTTTTTGTGAACATGAATGATATATTAAACTTAACTATTAAGTGACAGTATAGAATTTGTATGGGGTACTTACAAGTGACGTCATTTGTTAGTATAGTGCGCTCTCTGTCTAGCAAGACATTAAAATGTTTAAGGGTCATTAATTAATTACGTAAGGACGATTTTGGCCATTTTTAACCTCTCCCTCAACCATGTAAGGAAACACAATATTTCTTGGACTATCTTACCACTTCTTAGGCAAGATTTTACCTATGGTTATCTTTTAATATTAGTTAAATAAAAGCTGCAGCTTTGTTTATATGGGGCGGTCAGCTTTCAAATCCTGTGGGATATAGTCTTAACAACCTTTTCATTTAAATGAAAACAGTTCCTTGTTTTATTATATATTTTGACAGCCTCATTCCAACCCACGGCTGTGTAACGCTCTCGTTACACAGCCGTGGGTTCGATTCCGACACCGGGACAAATATTTGTGTGAGAGACACATATTTGTGTCCGGGGTCTGGGTGTTGTGAGACCGAAAGTCTTTCGTAGTCCTTGATACCCACAACACAAGACTCGTATCTTAGTGTGGGGTCGGGGCTATGTGTGTTTTTATTATAAAACTATTTTAGTTCCTGCTGAAATTTTTTGATCTGTGGTTTGCCGACGTTGAGAGATTTGGGGACGCCTACCAAAGTATATAGGTAATATGAGTCGTAAAGAACCAAAGTCGGCAAAATATGTAGTTGGGCAAAATTTTAAAAAAATATATGCGATGGCCAATTCAAATCTGCATCGACTAATGCAGTGTTTTATAATTATTAAACCCCTCTAAAACAGAAAACAAAAGTTGCTTGAGAACCAAAGATGGCAAACGTCCAACCTCACTACCATAATCAGCAATCTTTTGCTATCAACAAATCAGAAGAGTCTCTCAAGGCAACAAACCTATTTCTCACGAAGTCAGTGACAATCGAAAACTGCAAACTAGGCGGGAGAATAGTAGCAAAGCGGCCATCTCTCACTTAGTTGGGTTCAAACACGGCAATTGTAAACTCAAAACCAAACTCAATCAATCTAGAAAATGTAACAAGATTTTGCACCTACTGAAGGCGGGGCTACTACCTACTCACCCGCGCTTGATTTACTTCACCCCCTCAAATACCTAAAAGTCGTCTATTCACCGCGCCTTAAGCTTAACTTTATATCATTGTTGTTATCGTCGATTAATTTGAACATCTCCTCAGAGTAAAGTAAAATATTCAGCAACATTGTCTTTCGATTATCGCTTACTTTTTTTTTTATTTTTTTTTTTTATTTATTTTTTTTGTTCTGGCGCGGCAAAGTGACCACACTGCACCTGATGGTAAGCGCAGTGCCGTCCACATAGAGTATCAAGTAGCGAGATACAGTCTATCCCCCGCTACTCAACACAATCATGCCGGCCTGCTGATTAGCTTCTTCACATTACGCCAAAAGGACCCAGGATCATAGGAAGGAGGGAACACGGTAGCTGGCAAACTGTTCCACAGCTTGATGGTGCGGCAAAAATACGAGTTTGCGAACCTCTTGGTTCGGGCCGGGGTAGTAGACACCACGAAGCTGTGGCTCCGCAAGCCAGTACGCGTGGTTCTGGTATGGAAGGGAGAGGATGGGATAAGATCAAACAATTCTTCAGAGCATTCGCCATGATACAGACGGTAGAACACGCTAAGCGAGGAAATATCCCTACGCAGCTGTAGCGGCTCCAGGCTGTTACTCACGTCTGCATCATTCACAATGCGGATGGCCCGCCGCTGCAACCCATCCAAGGTTATATCCATATTACTTACATATAACCAAAGTTATCAATTTTTTTATTGGCAAAATATAAGTCGATATACTTTGCCGACTTTGGTTCTATGCGATACGACTCATGTCTGAGAAAACTAGATAATTGGTGAACTAAATTGATCGTACTTTATATTGTAAATTACACTGAGATAAAAGACAGCTATCACCCTCTTCGTACCGGCTCTCAAGCGGTCTTCGTCTGAAGCCGATAACCAAGGCGAAAGCTTATCGCGTATACAATCTTACACAACCAATTAGAATGTATCAAACCTACAAAGTATGATTAGAGTTCAATATCATGTACTTCCATGAGGACATTTTGTGATATGTCACTAATTGCACGGACTGAACTGATAATTTTCTACGCTACATTTTAGTGCCTGAATGCCTATCGAGGTCTGGATGTTTGCCTAGACGGGCCACCTAATGGTAAGTAGTCACCGCCGCCCATAGACCTCTGCAATGCCAGGGCACTGCAAAGCCGCTGCCTACGTCAAACCTAAGTATCAAATTCACGACTTTTTTATTACTCATGCCGCATAAGTTATGCGGGATACCTAAGTACTACCTTAGGTCTCGTTTTTACATACATATACACTCACGCCTGTAATCCCCGAAGGGGTAGGCAGAGGTGTAACCAGTACACCCACTTTTTGCCGAATTTCGGTCCCATAATGTGATAGGGGGCGAGCCTATCGCCACAACGGGCACCATTCCAGACTCCGGGTTAATACTGAGTATTTCTAGGTAGAAAAACCCAATATCACTTTACCCGACCCGGGGATCGAACCCGAGACCTCAGCACAGCAATCGTAACGCATGCGCAATTACGACTACGCCACCGAGGCAGTGTGGCAGGTCTCGTTTTTAAGTTCGGTAAATAGCTGATTATATAGTCACTTTACTCTTTACGCACTTTTGTTTAAATCAAACTGTTCTTTGCGTGTAAATATAGTTTTCAAGTATACACACAGGAAATAAAAAGAAGTTTAGCTTATGTTTGAGTGTGATTACAAACATTAATTGACCGGTACTAGTACAAGACAACTACTGTCGTTCATAAGAGAAAATATTGTTACTTGCGACTTTTATATATTTACCTGGGTGATCGGCGTTTTTTCGGAGAAGATCTACTAATTTAGTGAATCTTGAGAAGCAAAATGTTAACTAGATGTTAATTTTCATTCCAATCATTACAGCCATGTTTTTTTTTTTTAGTGCCTCCATAGGCAGACGAGCAGACGGGCCACCTGATGGTAAGTAGTCACCGCCGCCCATAGACTTCTGCAATACCAGGGCACAACAAAGCCGCTGCCTACCGTTACCGTCCAAGATAGTTGTCATAATATAGAGGTACATAATATATATTGACACTTGGCGGGCTATTTGATTTCAGCGATATTTAGTTAAATACATATTCAGAATTAGGTATTTTTTCTGCATATTTTCAGCCTAGTTTCAATATTTTTGTGCACTTTTTTGGCGCTCAAAACCACTGGTGATATAGGGCTCATATTTCAGAACACATTTATTTCACAAAAAGGTTATAAAAACCTGTTAATAATTCATAAGGATGTATTACGTGCTTACACAAGTAATATATTAATTCTACTAAAATCCACGCTATTGTTTTTATAGTGTTTTTTTAAACAAAAAAACTTTAAACCTTTGTCCTGAAACTTTCATAAATGTTTCTTAAACCCTTACTTAACCCCCTAACCGTTGATATAATTATATGTTTTATTTATGTTTTTTATGTAACATCGTTTTGTAACGCCATCTCGTAGCGTTTTGAGGTAGTATGCTTACATCCAATACCAATGCAAGTGCCTCAAAGATTTTACGAGATTCCGTTTTTATGCTAACTCGCGTTTTTATAATCACGTTTTTGTGTGAAATCGCGTTTTTAGGTAATTATTATTACAACCATTTAGGTAAACTCGAAAACCAAATCATACTTATACTTACTAATATATAAATCTGTAACGTTTGTCTGTACATATAAGTAATTTGCGCGATTTAGCGTGAAATATGCTTTTTATGCCTGTTTGTGTTTTTAACTGTAATCTGTATGTCTTGTTTTAACTTAAAACAAGTTTGACCAATCATCCTGAAACTTAGAATTAAGAATACAGTTAGTTACTTTTTATCCCGGAACCACACTGCACTTGATAGTAAACGAAGTCAGGTAGAGTATCAAGTAGCGAGAGACAAGTATATCTCGCTACTCGACACAATTATGTCGCCCTAATGAGTAGCTTTTTCATATTGCGCTTGATTAATGATTTCATTTCACGAATATACAACCACCGTGGCGCAGTGAGTAGCCGACTGTTAAACGAAAGACTATGAGTTCGATCCCTGCATTTTATATCCTGGCATGGCAAAGAGACCACACTGCACCTGATGGTAAGTTGCCGTCCAGTTACAGAATCAAGTAGCGGGATACAATCTATCCCTCGCTACTCAACACAATCATGCCGGCCTGCTGTGAAGTTTCTTCACACTACGCCATGGGGCAAGGAAGAAGCGGTCGAGGGTCTAGTATCAGAGTACTCAAGGCCGCAACACGGTCAAACATCATACCCTAACTATAGACCCACGACATAAACCGGATATATATACACTAGCTGATCCAGGAACGCGACACACTTGCGTGTGTGCCACTATGGTAGGTTATTCATCTTTTTTTTTTGTCGTGGGGAATGCCTTTTATTACTACCGCCCGCTCCGGGGGGAAGCGGAATAAGAATAAAACGGTTATGCTGGACTTGCCGGTCTTACGACCCAGCATCCCCCTCGCCCGGATAATGGCTATCCGTGCTGCCGCTGGGCCGAGTCCCTAACCCCTATGTACACCCCACCCGACACTACCAGCTAAAACCCCGCGGTGGCCTTATTCGGCGCTTACGGAGCGATCCCGGGGTATTCTAAGGAGTGCTAGAATTGCTGCCGGAACCGCCCCTGCACGGTGCCTTGTACGGGCCCATCTCCATGTGGGGCTTAGGAGCCCCCGCGCACCGAACAACGACAGCGAACGAGGCCTTACCACCCGCGCTGCCGTCCATCTCGGGGTCGCATGATGCACCGAAATTGGAGTGCATCGATATGGGCTGACATCCCCCCGCTACGCACCCGCGACCCCCGATGGCCCCAATTAGTCGCCTCCTACGACAGACAGGGGTTACCGTGGTAGAATTCTCTGAACGCCCCCATTCCACAGGGCGGGAGGTTTTACACCCTGCATGTGGTGGTCGCTATCCGGGCGGATTTGCTGGTGGTAGGATATTCGTATCCGCCCGGATAGCAACCACCGTACACAGGGCGAAAAACCCGCCATAGTGGCACACGCAAGTGTGTCGTGTTCCGGGATCAGCCAGTGTACATCCGGTTTTCTGTCGGGGGTCTGGAGTTGGGGTACAATGGCCATTTTGCGGCCTTCTTAGTACTCTGACACTAGACCCTCGACCCCTTCTTCACCTTCTTGCTCATGGCGTAGTGTGAAGAAGCAGGCCGGCATGAGTGTGTTGAGTAGTGGGGGATAGATCGTCTCTCGCTACTCAGTACTCTATTTGGACCGCACTGTGCTTACCATCAGGTACAGTGCGGTCACTTTGCCGTGCCAGGATAAAAAAAAAAAAAAAAAAAAAAAATATGAATATCAGCTGTTTCGGGTCTGGGTGTTAAAAGTCTCTCGTAGTTCATACCCACGACACGTATCTTAGTGTGTGGACTATGTTTGTGACTGTTGCGTGTTACTTATTATTTATCTAACAGTATGTTTACTGATACGACAATCCATACTGATAAGTTCAAGGTTCAGACCTCGGTGTAGGCCGTCGCTTAGAATAGAAGGAAAATATCACTCATTTTGCACAGGAAAGTATGTTAGGATTTCTTCGACCTCGCCGAGTCAATGTCACGTTTAATTAATATCTTTATAATGAATGGCTCTAATAGCAGCGATAGCCAAGAAAGTTGGATTCGAAACAGACCCAAATGGCATACACCTCTGACTTGTCTAAAGTTACGTGTGTATTCAATGTTAATTATCGCTTGCTTTAACGGCGAAGGAAAACGCCGTGAGGAAACCTGCATAACTGAGAATTCTCATACGAATTTCAAAGGTATGTGAGGTCTACCAACCCGCATTAGGCCAGCGTGGTGGACTAAGGCCTAACCCCTCTCATTAGTAAAGGAGGCCCGTGCCCAGCAGTGGGACAATGTTTAATACAGGGCTAGTATTATTATTTATTTATTATTATTTATTACACTTAATCCGGATTCGAACGGTTACATGTATAATCGGGTAACATACATAAAAAAAAAGATTCCGACGAATTGTTAACCTCCTCCTTTTTTGAAGTCGGTTAACAAACATAAATAGAATGTAAATTTAAAACAATAGATAAAACATCAAATCATTGAAGTGTGTGCCGATTAGATTTCGTATGGTTCCGTAGAGTAATATTTGTAAAATTGTGTTGGGTTCGTGGTCATTAATAAAAATTCGAATCCAAATAATTGATTTAAATTGTATGTAATAATTAATTGATACAAATGTAACCAATTATTTTTTGCTTTTTAGTTGTGTCTGGTTTTTTTGAAGGCGGTTTTATTTTTATTTAAAAAGTAATAATTTATTTTTTGCTTTTTAGTGGTACAAATATAAAATAGGTAGGTTGGATAGAGTACCAAAAGAAAAAACCACTGAAAAAGTCACAGAAAAGCAAAATTCGCAGTTTCGTATATTCGGACAACATATATTTTCAAGTTATTTTGGTTTTAAAACCAAACTACTCAACCGATTTTGATAAAAATTCTTTGGGACCAATCTGGACGGATATTCTCTGTAATAAAATAAGAATTTTCCAAATCGGTCAATAAATGACGGAGTTCTGAGGTAACAAACATAAAAAAAATACTCGTCGAATTGAGAACCTCCTCCTTTTTTTTTGAAGTCGGTTAAAAAAAGGCAACGGTTCTCCACCATGCAGCTTTGTCTAGTATTTTTTTTCAAATCTCCGTGCATAAATGATGCAGTATCTTTCGCAAATTATTTTTATACTGACCGGCAAAGTCTGACCTGATGGTAACTGCAGAATTACTGAACCCTAAGTAACCCGAATAATAAATATTCCACTGGATCTCATATGTACCAGTAAACAACACAATCTACGAACCCCTTGACCTCACCCATTCTATATTTCCGTGTTCCTAAATAATAGAACATAATTCACATTGTGAAATACAAGAAATAAAGTATGTGATAAAATTACTATCTCCTGTGAGGTTTCCAACGGGGTTATTATGAGGGCATATACGGTATCAATATGAAGTGGTGTAAGATTTCTTAATTTTAGCATGTTTATTTTACATTCAAGTATTGTATAACTTATAATGTATAATGGACGATTAATGGCGGGGTACGGCTGATTGAGTTTTTTTTTTATCTGGACAACTGGCATCGTTGAGTCCGGGAGCCAGCGATCTATATGTACTACGTACTAGATGCGGCGACCAGAACGGACATTATGTTCCACCGAGTCGCGGTGTATACACTGCACCGACGCGACGTTAGTATGCTTCATGCCACCTGCGAATGCACACCACATTGCATCTTTCAGTGTCGAGTTAATTTTAGTTATTTGTAGGACGTTCCCGATCAAATCTGCCTTAAATTGATTTACAGTGAAACTGTTAATAGTATATAAGGTAAATAACATTATTTCATAACGTTTAGAGCGTAATATCAATAAATAATTAATTTCAATTCTGAATTCGGGTAGTCTATATTTCACAACAAAATTCATTATATAGTTTATCCCGGTTTGGCGCGCGGAAAGTCCCGTTCGAGAAAAAGTGACGGAGTTATCAAATAGTTCTTAGTAAAATGAATAGATGGCATTTTCACAACAAAATTCATTATAGGCATAGGTTGTCCTGTTTTGGCGCGCGGAAAGTCCCGTTCGAGAGAAAGTGACGGGAGTTATAACTTCCAAATAGTTCTTTGTAAAACGAATAGATGGCACTAGTGGGCGGCCAAGGTTTTTGGAATATCTTTTTTCTTCGACAGTTCGTGTCTATAGAATATAAGTCAATGCCGCGGCCGGGAGCTTTGAGAGATTGAAAAACTGATTTGGCAGATATCTTAGGGTTCATAATAAAGAGAAACTGTATATTTTCATTTAATATGCGTTTTAATTTATTACATCAAGGTATATCAATACGATATTATATTTGACTTGTATCTTCGTGGGGTAGACAAATCCACTGAATTTTAGCCTAAAATCGGCTTTGACACACGAGATAATTCTTTACAAATAAATAAAATAGTAATGTCCGTTTTAAATGTCAGACAACTTTTAATTAACATACATTGAGCTCTTCTAATCCAATGTAATCAAATTAAAATCTTATTTTAATTGTATGACCAAATATTGTTAATCGGTTTCGAAAAGAGCAACACTAGAGTTTCTTCCCCGTTCTTCTCTAACAAAACTGCATACAGACTAAAAAAATTACTGACTAAATAAGGTGTAAAATATCATGGATTCAATAAATATATGATTTTGAGAGTTGTCAGCGATGAGAATAATTATATTTAATTGGAGATGAATATCGCATAATAAATAAATACACCCAACAGTCACACACATAGTTCTGACCCGACACTAGACTATCCCGCCCACACACCCGCCATTGTAACTCCTGTTTAGCCAGGATCAACAATGACACGCATTTTTTTGACACCAAGTAATGAAACTCGGTGAGTCTCTGGGAATGCTTTATAACTGTCTTTTATCCCGCAACGAAATTAATCAAATAGAAATATAGGGAGGAGTTGGAAATATAAATTGTCCACTTCCCTCCATAGCAAAGCGGGAGACAAATACTGAACTAAAAAGGTATTAACCTCCAATAAAGGATATTTACGTCTGGAGAAGCCAGACGTAAAGCACCACGGAAGTTACTTAACGACCCGACACTAGGTAAAACCTGTATCATGGGTATCAAGAACTACGAGGGACTACGGTCCAACAACACCCAGACCCGAAACAAATATCTATTTGTCACACAAAAATTTGTCTCGGTGCGAGAATCGAACCCACGGCCTCTCATTTCACAACCGGCTACTCGCCCGCTGCGCCACGGAGGCTGTCATGTTGGTACTGATACGGGTCTTAACATAATATTTCTATGGACTGGTTAGTGATGGAAAATAAAACCGGTCGTACCAGCGACGAGCGTTCCCAGTTTTGAAATAGACTGTTTTTATCTCCTTACTTCACAGGCCACTATAGTTCTGACGAAGGTCGTCCATGACTCGACAGTCGACTTTGTGTCAAGGCTTAACTGTATGTATTGATTGATCAGAACCGTGTACCGTTTTTATTAACTACGGTAACTAACTTGTACGCTTGTCGGCCGTTATGACAATAAATTAAAACAAATAATTTTAAATGAAAATTTACAAACTTCAACAAAAAGGGGTCGAGTCAGCCGCAGTGGCTATACTATCGAAATCCTCTGAGTTTTATTTAGTTTCTTGCAATTATTTGCGGATTCACCAGTATAAGTTTACAACTTAGATACCAATTTAGACCAGCTTGGCGAACTGGCTTCCTCGAGGTGATTGACCCCCGGTATAAGACACCATGTCAGAATTATATATGCAAAGTTACAAACAAACTTAGATACCGCGATTTAGGATTTACCGATAAAGTAACTCCGTGACATGAAAAATATACTTTAAAAAAATAACAATTGGCAAATATGTTTTATTAACAATAATTTAAAATAGAAAATATATTTAAAAATAAATATAAAAGTGATATTAATAAAAGGTGGATTCGATTACCCAACGTTGAGGTGTGTTTTATACGTCATCTATTGGAATGGTTAAATAATAACGGTCGTTTTTATTTAAAACTTTGCCGGTTTCTGTGGCGCACAGATTTCTTGACATAGAAAAAAAAGAGATTTTAAAACAGACGAAAATACATAGAAAATTGCTAAATATGTTTTAAGTCGATTTGGAGGTCATTTGGAGGATTCATGTCTCTGACTTCATGAGATATAGGTTTGTTGACTTGAGAGACTTCTGATTAGTTGATAGCAAAAGATTCCGACTATGGTTGTGAGTTTTGGACGTTTTGGAACCACCTGATGGTAAGTAGTCACCGCCACCCATAGATTTCTATAATGCCAGGACGCAGCAGGGCCGCTGCCCACCGTTTAAGGACTACTCTTCTTAAGCATAGTTTAAAGAAGGACATTTCATGGCGCTCAGGGAACACCGCTGCAGGGAGTTCATTGCCATGGCTTCTAAAGCATTTTTTTCTGTGTTTTAGAAGAGTTTACAGCCGTCTTTGATTATAATACATTAGTCTGTAGATTTGAATTTCCCATACAGCCAATTATTTTTTCATTTTTGCCCAACTACCTACTTTGGTTCTATACTGGTTCTATTACGCTTCATAATAAAATTGTACTATTGTACATCCATTGAAAAGTTTGAATAAAACGGCCAATGTCATTCTTTATTTAAATCAGCGTTGACTGCTTCTGTGGCGTAGTTTTTTTTTTGTCCCTCGATAGGCAGACGAGCAGACGGGCCACCTGATGGTAAGTAGACACCACCGCCCATAGACTTCTGCAATGCCAGGGCACAGCAAAGCCGCTGCCTACGGTTAATAATAGTTGACTGTGAAACGAGAGGTGGCCGGGTCGATCCACGCACTGAGAATAACGTTTTATAACCTACTAGCTGTTGCTCGCGGGTCCAACCGCGTGGTGGTTATTTTCACACAGTTTTTTACACTTTGAGTAACATTATTGTAGTTTTAGTCCTTATTTTTTTCTTGCAATTAAAATAGCCTATATTAATCAGTGATAATGTAGCATTCAAATGGTGAAAGAACGTTTAAAATCTGTCCAGTACTTTTTGAGCCAATTTGTTACAAACATACATACAAATCATTCCTCTTTATAATATTAGTATAGATAAATATTTGTTTGTGGTCTTGGTGTGACACCAAAATCAAAGAGGTGTATTATCAGGCGTCTGTAACGAACTTGTATCATCTGTGGCCACTCGCGCGCAATAAAAGCAAATAAAAGAAATCCAAACTCAATCCACGCTCGTCCATATGAGGAAAATATTTTTAGGATTTGTTTTATTTATTTGATTTCTTATGTTTGGGCGAATATTACACATTGAAATAAAACGAATTTTAAGGATTACATTTGCCCCGTGACCATGAAGGTTGTAAAAGTCGGGTTAAACAGGAAAAAAAAATAACCGCGATATAATCCGTAAAATTCTTTTTTTCCTTCAAATTGACTTCAAAGAAGGAAAGTTTGCAATGTTGTCATTTTTATGAAATACGTATTTTTTGTGTGCATCGTTTGGCAATGAAACCATTATTATTAATTACACACTTATTTAATATTATAAAGCGCAACAATAAACTAAATTGTATTCAATGTAACCATCTCTATTGTCGGGCAAATTGCATTAAACCCTTGCCAACAAAAAAAGGTCAGGATCATATAATTTTATTGTTCGTGGTTCAAATGAAATGTTTATATTTTTTAACAGAAAATATAAATACTTTGTAATGTTAACAGTTGGTACATCTCTTGTTTAATTTAAACAGATAACCTAGTTAGAAGTGTTTTGTTTTTGGCGCGAAAAAGTTATGACTTTGCCGTGCTATCATAAAAAGTCACCACAATACGCATGATGGCAAGCGCATCGCCATCCAGTTAAAGTATCAAGTAGCGAGATATAACTATACCTGGCTAAACGACCCAATCATACCTGCTGAGTATGCACAGTACACCTAAATGACCCAGGTTCCTGTTCCACAGCTTGATCGATGCAGTTCTTTCCAATAAGTAATTGATATTCAAATTCTTTCGCCTTTGCTTTGGGGTTATATTATTTCAAGGAAAACAGTCAAGGGCTACGAACTTACTCGATTGTAACTTTTGAAACCGGTTTATTTAGCAAAACTTGTGTTCCAGGGCCGGATTCAGGAAACAGTAGGGCCCAGGACCCCCAATAAATAAACAAAATATTTGTTAATTACAAATAATAGCTGTTGCATAGAATAGATTTATTAAACACTTGGCGATTCAGTTATATAAAGCGTAGTGGCCGTAAGGAAAAAAATATAGTTTTAATTGTAGGCGCCATGATGGCCTATGAACTTCACATACAATACAGAATAACTATTTTTTACAAATTTTACACAGTAATTATACTTTTATATACCCATTTAATCTGTTTTAATATAAAAAATAAGGCTCTGTTTTAAATAACAGACATAGAGAAATTCTTTATTGAAATATTGTAACCACTAGTCAGACTATATATCCAGTTAACCACAACTACCAGATCTCACCTTTACCACGTAATATTACCCCCGAAATTAAACACTATGTCCGGCCCAGTTCTCAAGTTGCAGTAATCGGGTGCGGTTACGCTATTATTGCTTAATGTTATATGAAACATAATTTGATCGCAAGCCACATTAACACATAGAACAGCGCCTTCACCTGCACAGCTGTGAACTGAGAGGTCACGGGTTCGATCCCGCACCGAGTCTAATGCTTGTGTCGTTTATTTGTTTGGGTGTTATGGTAGCGTAGTTCATACCCACGATACAGGTTTGACCTAGTGTGGGGTCAGGACTATGTGTGTGGTAGTTGGGTGTATTATTACCTTGAAGAAGGCATACTAAGATATTCATATTGTAGAAGCCATCACGATAGGCCATAAACCCATCACAGGATCATTATAAAATAAAGAATATAAATAAAGAAAATAAAATAAAGCACGGTAGGCAGCGGCTTTGCTGTGCCCTGGTATTGCAGAAGTCTATGGGCGGCGGTGACTACTTACTATCAGGTGGCCCGTCTGCTCGTCTGCCTATCGAGGCACTAAAAAAAAAACAAAAGAATCTCATACATGTATGTAAAAGACTAGATTTTGTGTTTAGTTTTTTATATTTTTCGATATTCAAAATATAATACGAAAACTTCTTAATTGATTCAAAGATGAGTCCGCTATTAGTATTTTAAATATTGGTATTTGTAAAACGAGTGCGTAGTGGGGAACATATAACAGATATACCCGAATTAAAATAGACCTTTTTTTCATGGCATAAAATACAGTTTGCAAAATGTTACCTGCATATTATTAAACTACATGTAAACAGCCTCCGTGGCGCAGTTGGCGAGTAGCAGGCTGTGAAACGATAGGCCGTGGGTTCGATCCCACCCCCACATCCCATCGGGACAAATGTTTGTATGACAGACAGATATTTGTGTCTGGGTTCTGGGTGTTGTGAGACCGAAAGTCTCCTGGTACCCACAACACAAGACTCGTATCTTAGTGTGGGGTTGGGGCTGACACTAAGATACGAGTGACTGTTGGGTGTTATTTATTTATTTATGGGGATTTAGACGTAAATTTCCTACTTTTTATATATGTAGCAAGTATTGTTTAAAATGCTGTTGAACCTGCGACCTTAAATGCCACCCACTGCATGTATTACAAAATACTAAAAATAACTCGACATCAAAACTGTTTCGTCGGTAGAGTTGTTTAAAAAATAAGTATTGAAACGTTCTTCTTGCCTGATATATACAAAGGTGAAGGTTGAAGCACAAAAATGCAGATCGGGCTATTTTTCCCGCAGCTTCTCAAGTGAAACAAACAATAAGTTAAATTTTTAATAAGATAAAACAAAAGAAACAGCAGGCTCTCTCGCTACTTGATACTCTATCTGGACGGCACTGTGCTTACCGTCAGGTGCAGTGTGGTCACTTTGCCGTGCCAAAATAAAAAATAAAAAAAAGACGATCTCAACAGAAGGGCCGGTCAGTAGAGCATAGGAGAGACATGTCATCTGCCAGAAATCACCATGATACAGCCACTCTGTAAGGGTTTTGTCTACAGAATGACGTCATAACCGGGTTACTACCACTGTTCACAAAAAACCGAGCCAAAAAACTTTTTTTTTCTCAGGGTTATATTTCTGTAAGCCCATATTTTCCTCTGCTGTCTAATTCATATTGTTTTCCTATAAGGCTGTCAAACCCCATTCTGGTATCGTGAGTGATCAAGTTCGAAATCACATGTCGTGATCTACGTGCCAGTATCTGCTCTAAAAAACAAATACTTACTCTGACTTCGTAATGATAATTACAAAAAAAATGGCTGTCTTTGGGGACTGTCGACAGAAGAGTATAAAAGTATAAAGAACTTTGATTTTTGTTGGTTTTTCAAATTGTGATATTAAAGATGAAAAATACATAATGTTTTAATTAAATTTATTAATTTTCGTTTGTTTTTTTTTGTCACTTTACGTTGTTTTTCTGTGAGACAGTGGTACTACCCCGGTCGAGCCGGCCCATTCATGCTGTAGACAAATATGGTTTTCACATCTAATGACATTTCGAGCAACGGTTATTATGTTTATAAAATAAAAATACTTATAGCTACGGATATTGTGCCACACACGTTCGTTGGTAACTCAAACTCATATTAGTTTACCAATCCAAAAATCTTCCAACGCGTCTAAACGAGTTTATACTTCATAAAAGGTTACTGTCTTCAAATATATCGCGTCGTAACATCCTTAAATTAAAAATCCTTACTAACAAATAATGTGAGTTGAGGTGTCGGTTGGCCGTAGTGAGAGGGAACCTTGTACCAGTTTGTATGTGACGAACGGTGTTAACGACTCCTGGCCGGGTATTTTAGTTTATATCCATCATAAGTTTTAGGGTGAGTTTTTTAAATAATGTGTATATAATTACATGGATAAAATTCCAAGGTCGAGTTTCAGGTTACGTTTTTTAACAACATGGTAATGAAAAATTTCTGACGCATACAAACAAAGAGTATGTAGTTGTCCAAAAAGAAAAGATTATCATCAGCGTCATAGTTTCGTTTTTTAAATAAAATGTGGCCAGTACGTTATAGTATGATGAAAGAACGAAATAATAATTTATTTACTGATTTACTAACTAGCTATTTGAAAATGGAATACAGCATTCAAGTCAAAGAGCATTATAATACTACTGATTCAAGTTCATTTGACGCTGTCACCTGGTCAGGGTGGGTCATGCTAATATATCCACTGCATACGAACATCTGGTGGTAAAGGAATCGTTGGTGTATATTGAATCACTTCAGGCTCCTTACGAGGCCCAAAGCTTTGGATGGCATTTCAGTTTACATCAGAGTGTAGTATCTTTTTAGTTGCATTAAAAAATGAGCGCATGTTTTTAATGATAGAAGAAAAACTGAGATTCCTGAGTTCCGATTTCGCCACGTTTACGTCTATCACATTATTGGGGAAGGTTAAAGGCTATCTGACATCATGTTACGACCCACGGGAGTGGAGCAAATGGTTCTCTCGGGGTCGATGCCATCAGCAATCTTAGATAAATATTAATTGCCGCCCGAGGAATGTTCCACAATTTCTCCAATTTTATATCTTAGCATATTTGACAGCCTCCGTAGCGCAATTGGCGAGTAGCCGGCTGTGAGACAAGAGGCCGTGGGTTCGATTTCCACTCCGGGACAAATGTTTGTGTGATAGACAGATATTCGTGTCTGGGTTCTGGGTGTAGTGAGACCGTGCGTCTCTCGTAGTCCCTGATACCCATAACACAAGACTTGTATCTGAGAGTGGGGTCGGGGCTATGTGTGTGACTATTTATTTTATTGGGTGTTGTTTAAAAAATTTATTTATTACTACTAGACTAGAGTTGCCAACCGTCTTGTTTTCTCAGGACATGACCTGGTTTTTAAAGTATCCTGGGGTGTTCTGGTAGGTTTAAAGTAGTGTCCTGGGTTTTTAAAAAGCCTAAATAATGTCCTGTATTTTAAAATTCGGATGTTACTTTGCAATCATTACATTAGCTACCGTGTTCCCTCCCTCCTATGATCCTGGGTCCTTTAGGCGTAATGTGAAGAAGCTAAACAGCAGGCCGGCATGATTGTGTTGAGTAGCGTGGTCACATTGCCGCGCCAGAATAAAATAAAAATTAGGGGAGGCTCCACGGCCCGCGAGTATTTGCGCTGCACAAAGACGCGTCCTGTTTGTATACTGTATTGTCGTGGTTTGTCTACCATCAAATCCTAGTTTTTTTAATTGCAAGTTTGGCAACCCTATCCTAGACCAATGACGCAGACATGATTTTATGACAATAGTGATAAATGATACCTTATTGGATACAATTGAATGCATATTTGGGTCAGATCCTTATTCTTTATTAGGTCATATGTCATTGATAGTAATAGAAAGTCACCTTGAATATATTTGTAGTCTAGACTCTGACGAATACTGACGTTTTAGAAAAATGCATTAAAAACTATACTATATAGTAACTAACTATTAGTTTAACTAAGACTACAAAATATATAAAGTAAATTTATTCATTATTTTATTAATTTTTATTTTATATTTTTGCCTTTCATTTCTTGCTTTTAAAAGTTACAAATAATATAATAATAATTAATTTCTAGTTAATGGTTTATTATATATTATATATATATTTAAAATTAAGATTAAATTAGTAATAATATTATTATAAGACAATTAAACCTTTTTGTTTAAGGAAAATACAGAATTAGAATTGCTATGCCCTGTATAATATCACCGGTTGACTGGTTATTTCATTTAAGCGGATTTTTGTACATATACATATACATTCACGCCATTATAGGCGTGATAATGTAATCCCCGAAGGGGTAGGCAGAGGTGTAATTAGTACGCCCACTTTTCACCGAATTTCGGTATTATTTTTTCTTTTCGATATTTATCCGACCCGGGATCGAACCCAAGACCTCAGCAGCACAGCAGTCGTAACGCATGCGCAATTACAACTGCGCCACCGAGGCATTCTACATTTTTTGTAATATTGTGTTATATACATATTCCTTTTATTCATCTTTTGAGACTTGCTTCACTGGTAAAACACGAGCCTTATGTTTTTTGATTTAGAAAATAATGCTCATAAATGCATAAAATAAGTCGTAAAGATGCAGTACGTGCTGACACAAGTAATATATTAGTTCTACTTAAATCCACGCAATAGGTTTTTTATACATTTTTTTTTCGGAAAAACAAAATACCTTTAAACCTCGCTCCTATAACTTTACAAAAATGTCGCTTAAATCAAATAGCCAACCGTCGATATGTATTGGTATACATTACCCTATATTTTTCTCGTACTAGGTACTTCATAATGAGATCTGACAACCAGAATAATCTGTATTGATTTATGATCAGATCGCCATTACGGTCCATTCTTTTTTTTTATCCTGTCACGACAAATACAATTTCGGTTGCATAATAAATAATGTACAAAGTTATACACAGGAGACTACCCAGGATTCATTCCGGACGGTGAATTTCCATTTGTGTTTTGACCTGTCATCAGCAGGTCGACGACACTGCGCACCATCAGGTGCAGTGTGGTCATTTTGCCTTGCCAGGATAAAGGGCAAAAATCTGCGCCTTTTATTATGTCTACATGATCAATAAAGATGTTTATTTTATATAAATAAATAACACCCAACAATCACACATCACACCATTTGTCCCGGTGTGGGAAGCGAACACACAGCTTCTCGTTTCTCAGCCGGCTACTCGTCCGCTGCGCCACGGAGGCTGTCAAATATATTGTCATTGTTACTGTCATTTATATTGGAGGTAGACATCGTATTGAGAGTTACAAATAAGTCATCTTAAGACTATGTTAAACGGATAGGCCGAGCTCTTTGCCACAGCCATTTTTATTTATAAAACGTAAAATCTATTCATAAAGGCACGTGTAATATTGCAAAATGATTTTTTTTTATATATTTGCAAAACAAGTTTTGGAACTGAGATGATTAATAATTTGTGGCTTATTACGTTTTTGAAATTTATATGACCTCGATAATTTGTAAACTTTTAATAATATTCATTGTAATAAAATAGTGCTTACTACCTGTTAAGATCGATTGAATATAAAAAAAAACTTTTGAATAATGCCGAATGCTCCAAAGAATTTTGTTTTTTTTTTACTGTCTGGAAGGACAAACGAGAAGACGGGCCTCCAGATGGTAAGTTATTTATTTTAACCGTTATTTAATCTAATCATATCCTCTCCCTTCCACATCAGAACCACGCGTACTGGTTTGCAAAGCCACAGCTTCTGTCATCTACCCCGGCCCAGATAAAGAAGTTCGTACATTCGTATCTTCGCCGCACCATCACACTGTGGAACAGTCTGTCTGTCCATGTTCCCTCTTTCCTATAATCTTGGCTCCAGTAAACGAGCGTGATGAAGCTACTGGCCAGCCGCAGCAGGCCGGCATAATTTAATATATTACTAGCGGGCTCGGCAGACGTCGTCCTGCCCTTAAAAGCAGCGCCACACCGGCTGCAGCGCAATCCGCCGGGCTGATTTGTGAATCTAAACCATCCAGGGCGCCACCCAAACGCATACAAAAAAAGTCATTAAAATCGGTCCAGCCGTTTAGGAGCAGTTCAGTGGCATACACACGTACAGTAGAATTATATAGATATATAAAGATTCATTGTATCGAGTAGCGAGGGGTGATTGTCTCTCGCTACTCCATACTCTACCTGAACGGCACTGCGCTTACCATCAGGTGCAGTGTGGTCACTTTACCGTGCCATGATAAGAAAACAACATTCCATCCCTAAACATACGTTTGGTCCGCGCCATGCGTAAATTTTTGATTTTTCCTTATTACGCCACACACAAATATGGTCATTGCACTTGTGTTAACAACCTCCATGGCTCCATAAATGGGCACAGGTATTCATGGGTCTTAAGAACCCGCTGATTAAGTAGATTTTTCTTTAAATAACTTTTAAAAACGGGTCACATGCATCTAAGAATATTTAAATTGATATTTTTGTAACATCATAAATTTGAATTGAACTAAATTTGAAACATCTAAATCCTTATTTGGTAAAGAATTATTTGTGTAACCACAATACTGGTTTTGCTTACAAACTAGCTGGAATAGTTTTAATAAGGGTCGAATCGTGGGTTCGGTTCCCGCACAGAGACAAATATTTGTGTGATAGATGTTTGTTTCGGGGTCTGGATGTTGTGGGACCGTGGTCCCTCCATACCCACGGTACAGGTTTGACCTAGTGTAAGGTTAGGACTATTTGTTATGTGTTTTATTGTTTGTCTGTTGTGTGTATTTAATTAATAGATGTTGCTCGCGGCTCCTCCCGCGTGTAGGTAATTTTTGGAAGAAAAGGTATACAAACCATGGAGGCATCTTAAGCTTTTACACCTTTCTATCCTTATTTTTTTGCAGATAGAATAGCCTATATTAATCAGTGGTAATGTAGCATTCAAATGGTGAAAGAATTTTTAAAATCGGTCCAGTACTTTTGAGCCAATTCGTTACAAATATACATACAAATCTTTCCTCTTTATAATATTAGTATAGACGAACATCAGATAAATATTAATATATCAATCTATCTTATTCGAAAATATTTGTTTGGCTTATGATTGTTGTGAGAGATTATTATAGAAAATTAAGTTCGTAAAACTCAACTTTTGGCGTTTTTTGCCTCTAGACCTCTGTACTCGGTGACTAGATTTTATAATATACTTTCTAGAATCTAGGAAACATGGCCTATATTGCCATTTGGTTTCCCGGGAATAAGTTAAAATCTGGATTAAATCTGATAATTATTTAAACGGAACCAAAATTTTCTATAATGCCACAGAGTTCAAATGTTAAACTACGTCGATGGCCAATACGGTTAACCGCGGATCGCTTATTCTTAAAACAAGAAGCTACACAGCAGGCCGGCCGGTGTTGAGTACCGAGGGATAGATTGTTTCTCGCTACTTGATACTCTAACTGGACGGTACTGCGCTTACCAACAGGTGCAGTGTGGTCATTTTGCCGTACCAGGATAAAAAAACATTGACGTTTCAATGTACGAACGGTATGATTATGACATATGTAAAAAAACGGTAAAATTAATTCATCCCAACTGCTCCAATCAATAAATATATGTATCCCACGTCCGTGTAGCCGCCTGTGCAACCGGAAAACATTTGCACCGTCACGGTGCCGAACAAATTTAGGTTCAAACTCGCCCATATGCAGAATACTTCACTTAGCAAACTCCGTGGGCAATGATCTCGACGTCTTTAATGGTTCGGTGGCCTCAGTAAAAAATAAATTAAAGCAACTTGTAAAATCCTAAAACATTTCCTTCTTATTCATTGTACCTAAACTTATTGTTTTTTTCTTTAACTCTATAAACTAGAATTAAGTACCGTAAATTAGTAATGTAATAATATGCGCTAGCTGTATTCACATCGAGTAGATGTCAATAATTGTGAAAGTAGTTGATACATTTTTATTTATCTTTTTTGTAATATTGTACATCAGTTTTGTGAATCGAATAAAAAAAAATGTAATAATAGGTAATGACATAATATGTAACTTTTACCCGGCCACAAGGATTTTATTGTTTAAATGAATAATTAATAAACCATTCATTGGGAATTTAATCAGTGATTAAAAATTAAAATCAAATTGATTAAAATATTTGTAGCATAATTTGAAGTATAAATAGAAATTTCGTAATTATATTATACCTTTTTTTTTTATTCTGGCGCGGCAATGTGACCACACTGCGCCTGATGGTAAGCGCAGTGCCGTCCAGATAGAGTATCAAGTAGCGAGAGACAGTCTACCCCCCGCTACTCAACACAATCATGCCGGCCTGCTGTTTAGCTTCTTCACATTACGCCTAAAGGACCCAGGATCATAGGAGGGAGGGAACACGGTAGCTGGCAAACTGTTCCACAGCTTGATGGTGCGGCAAAAATACGAATTTGCGAACCTCTTGGTTCGGGCCGGGGTAGTAGACACCACGAAGCTGTGGCTCCGCAATCCAGTACGCGTGGTTCTGGTATGGAAGGGAGAGGATGGGATAAGATCAAACAATTCTTCAGAGCATTCGCCATGATACAGACGGTAGAACACGCTAAGCGAGGAAATATCCCTACGCAGCTGTAGCGGCTCCTGGCTGTTACTCACGTCTGCATCATTCACAATGCGGATGGCCCGCCGCTGCAACCCATCCAAGGCATCGAGAAGGTACCTTGCGGAACCGTCCCAGAGGTGCGAGCAGTATTCCATTCCCGGCCGCACCTGCGCTTTATATAAGCGGTAGAGCTGACCAGGCGTGAAAAACCGCCGCACCCTGTTCAGGATTCCGACCCTGCGTGAAGTGGCGGATATTACGCCCTCGATGTGACTCCTTGGATTAAGATCGCAGCGGATATCCATACCTAGGACACTAAGGTCATTCCGCATTGCGAGTGGAACACCCTGAACCCTGATACCTACATAATTTTAGCGATTGGCTCAAAATATTTTTTAGCTGTATCTTGAAACTCAACGTAATTTTTACATTGACGGTGTCTTTTTTATATTGTAGCAGTAACGCGAGGGTCAGAAGTTTTTGACAGCTTTGTCAGGCGAAATTTATTTCCCATCTTCGTATAAAATTTTGCCTATTCAACCTTAGTTGGAGTCCGTGCATATGTATTGCAATGTATTGGAATTAGGGCGTCATAATGAATGACTATAATAAAATTAATATTATGAATAATAAAACGGTTAAACACGTGCTTTGAAACTTGTTTAAATTTAGAATTCAGTTTGACGGTCAAGTTACGTTGGTTCATTGCTATTTTGCAATATTTTTTACGTCACTAATGCAAATATTTAGGTGAAATAATACCGTATGAGATTTGTTAGTCCAGGTTAAGGACTGCCTCGGTGGCGCAGTTATTGCGCATATGTTACGACTGCTGAGCTGAGGTCTTGGGATCGATCCCCGGGTCGGATAAAGTGACATTGGGGTTTTCTATCTAGATATTCTCAGTATTAGCCCGGAGTCTAGAATTTGTGCCCGGTAGGGCGATAGGCTCGCCGCCTATCACATTATGGGACCGAAATAAATTCGGCGAAATGTGGGTGTACTGTTTGCACCTCTGCCTATCCCTTCGGGGATTACAGGCGTGAGTGTATATATATGTTAAGTTTTTTTAATTTTTAAGTATTACCACAATTAATCATAATTTTATTTTCAAATATGTATTTCACAAATTGATAGGGAAATACTAACTAAAAATAATTTTAGTTTTATTTATATTTCATGATATCGTATATAATTTTATTTTAAGATATCCAATATTATTATTTGAAACAAAAATTGTATAATTGTAAGAATAATAATAAATAAATAAAAATATAAAAACATGTTTAAAATAAAAATTCTAACTAAAAACAACCGAATCATAAGAAAATATATAAATAATTTTCACTACTGACCTTAAAAAACCAAAATCAAACGCACGCACAAACACAAGCACAAATAAAAAAAAATAAGTGGACAATATTTTAAAATTACAAATTTCGAAGTTCGATGTTTAAAATACGTATTAGGCTGCGCGCCGACGTGCACGGTGCTAGCCGCGCTCCGTTGCGAAATGCTGTAACCTCAGGCCACCATTCATCTTTTGGCCTTAGCTTCTTGATACATAATATTTTTAAGACATACGTTACTTTGTCTTAAGATGTATGCCTTTCATTTTTTATCCAAGATCTTTACAGGTTTAGTTATTATCCTTGGTCTAGCTAGTAGCGTAATACCCTGAATCTTGTGCGGGATTCCCAAATAACACGGTTTTATATTTTTTTGTGACAATATTAACGAGTTTTGGCATTAAAATGGTAGAATTAATGAAAAATGTGGATGGATAAATCGATTATTCCTTTTATATATACTTAAACGTTATTATCTTTGTATCTGTATATAATAATAGATAAATAAATAACACCCAACAATCACACACATAGCCCCGATCCCACACTAAGAAACTTGTGTCGTGGGTATCAATGACTACGAGAGATTTTCGGTCTCACAACACCCAGACCTTGGACGCAAATATCTGTCTGTCACACAAACATTTGTCCCGGTGTGGGAATCGAACCCACGGCCTCTCGTTTCACAGCCAGCTACTCGCCAACTGCGCCACGGAGGCTGTCAATGTAAATGTAACTACTTGATACTATCATCATGTTGATACTTTAAAATCAATATTTATTCTTTGGAACATTATTTTATTATGGCACATCTTTATAACAAAGTAAACAAATTATGTGCTTAATGCATAAAAAACCACATAACATTATTTTGATACATACAGTTTGTAAAAATAAACACGATTATAAATCTTAATCAGTTAAATTGCATGGGAATTTGAAATGTAAATCCAAATAAGGGTTTCATTGTTTTTTATTATCTGTGTCAAATATAATCTTTTTAACCGACTTCCAAAAAAGGAGGAGGTTCTCAATTCGACTGTATGTTGCTTTTTTTTTTTTTTTTTTTTATGTTTGTTACCTCGTTTCTCTGTACTGTGTGAACCGATTTCGACCATTCTTTCTTTGATTGAAAGCTGGTGCTTGTCATTTGGTCCCATAAAAATATGGTGAAGATCTGATGAATATCTTCGGAGCTGGAGAGGGTAACTCCTTAAAATTAAGTAGTATTCCAGTGGTTCTTTTTGCATTACGTTCATTATAAAAGTTAAGTTTCAGTGAGAGAGGGTAAAAGGGGTGGGGGTGAGGGAGGGGGGTGATAAAATTAAAATACACGTAAATTCTAATATCTTCAGCAGCTTTTAACCGATTTTATATAATTTACCACTAAAAAGCAAAAAATAAATTATTACTTTTTAAAAAAAAATTAAACCGCCTTCAAAAAAACCCAGACACAACTAAAAAGCAAAAAATAATTGGTTACATTTAAATCAATTAGTTATATGCAATTTAAATCAATTATTTGGAGTCGGTGCCAGCCAAAACATGGAAAAAACAGAATAATCAGGCATACAAAAAAATATAAAATAGATCCAGACTTGGTTTTTATAAATCTAAAAGTAAAGAAAACAACACCAGCACCGACTCCAAAAATAATTGATTTAAATTGCATATAACTAATTGATTTAAATGTAACCAATTATTTTTTGCTTTTTAGTTGTGTCTGGGTTTTTTTGAAGGCGGTTTAATTTTTTTTTAAAAAGTAATAATTATTTAGTAAACATGTGTATATTTAACGATTATTTTAAAACGTTATTACGTTATATTAATAATATGACTATATTTATAAAGTGATTGAGTGACATTTACTACAAATTAAATGGTTCGTTCCGTGACCATGAAGATTGTTAAATTTTCGAAATGCCGGGACTAAAAATACATAAAAAGAGTTACTTAATCCACGATACGAACGACGAAAATATGTAAAATCAGTTTTATTTCAATTTTTAAGATACGCGTAAACATATGAAACCATTACGAGGCAAGCCTTTTAAGTTTTGTCGTTTTTATTGTTTTTCAAAGTATTCACCACGTAGCACCACTTTTCCATTCGCTCAAACCAGTCATTATAACATTTATTCCACTCTAAAGTGGGGGTGTTCAAAATGGCTGACTTGAAAGCGTCGACTGCTTCTTCACCGGACTGGAACCTTTGACCACGAAGACTTTTCTTAATTTTAGGAAATGTAAAGAAATCATTAGGGCTTAGGTCAGGACTGTATGGAGGATGGTCAAGAATTTCTACTTTTTCCTGCTTCAAATACTCAATCGTTTGACGAGCGCTGTGTGAGCTTGCGTTGTCGTGGTGCAGGATGATGCGTCGCAGTTTGAGTTAGATTTTCGAAGTTCGGCGATACCTTGTGGTAAACAAACTGTGGTATACCACTCTGCGTTAACCGTTCTACGACCTTCAAGTGCAATAGTCGCAACATGGCCGGTTTTTCCAACGAACATGGCCACCATCTTCTTTGAAGTGCTTCGAGAACGAACAACTTTAGTCTGCTTTGGCTCGTCTTGAAAGACCCGGATTGTTGTTTGGAATCAGGATCGTAGGAATAGATCCAAGATTCGTCGCCACTAATGATGTCGTAGACGTGATTCGACTCTCCTCGGTTGAACTTTTGCAGAGTTTTCTTACACCATCTGACGCGGGCAGCCTTGTGATCGTCGGAAAGCAGATGCGGTATCCAACGGCAAACTAGCTTTCTCACACCAAGCGCTTCATGCAAGATCTTCTGAATGGTTGTCCCTGAGATGCCTAATAGAGCCTCTATCTCTTGATACGTCACATGACGATCTTCGAGAATTAGTTGTCTCACAGCAATGATGTTATCTTCAGTGAAGGCGGATTTAGAGCGTCCTTCGCGAGATTTGTCACTAACAATACCTACTATGTCCACGCTGGAATTCTAAATACCAGCGTTCGACAGTCCGCAGGCATGGGGCTTCATCACTGAACACAGATGTTAGCTCTTCAAAACAGTGAAGCCGTGTCAGGCCTATTCTAAAGTTAAAGAACATTTTCCTTAGAAAGATTCATTTTCGTACGTAACCTGACAGATTCCAATCGACGCTGTGACTAAACAATAGCATTAATCCTAATACTTTTAACTGTTTTGAGATTCAAAATTTAAACACATTCGAATATAGAACAGTCCAAATTCAAAATTGCCGGGAAATATGGAAACGACAGAACTTAAAAGGCATGCCTAGTAGATATTGCCCGCGGCTTCGCCCGCGTGGAGGTTATTTTTGAAAGAAAAGGTATACAATCCAGGGAGGTATCTTAAACTATTACACCTCTCTATATTTTGCTATCCCATAGGAACTGTGCATTTTTCCGGGATAAAATGTAGCCTATCTGCTGTTCCAGACTATAATCTATTTCTGTGCGAAATTTCAACCTGATCCTACCAGCTGTTGTAGCGTGATTGAGTAACAAACATCCATCCACCCATCCAAAAAATTTCATTTATAATATTAGTAGGATTATTAAATTATTCTTCAAGTTTTGTTATAATGACCGAGCCGACTCGACTGTGCTTGTACCATTGTGTCACACAAAACTGACGAAGTAATAGCTTGCTCTTACGTTGTGCGAGATTTCTAGTTCTCTCTCCAATTCGCATTGCTTTTTAACCGACTTCAAAAAAAAGGAGGAGGTTCTCAATTCGACATGTATTTTTTTTATGTTGTTACCTCAGAACTCCGTCATTTATTAACCGATTTGGAAAATTCTTCTTTCGGTTGAGTAGTTTGGTTTTAAAACCAAAATAACTTGAAAAAAATATGTTGTCCGATTATACGAAACTGCGAATTTTGCTTTTCTGTCATCTGTGACTTTTTCAGTGGTGTTTTCTTTTGGTACTCTATCCAACGTACCTATTTTATATTTGTACCACTAAAAAGCAAACAATAAATTATTACTTTTTTAAATAAAAATAAAACCGTCTTCAAAAACACCCAGACACAACTAAAAAACAAAAAATAATTGGTTACATTTACATCAATTAATTACATACAATTTGAATCAATTATTTGGAGTCGGTGCCAGCCAAAAACTGGGAAAAAACAGAATAATTTGTCATACAGAAGAAAATAGATCCATACTTGGTTTTCATGAATCAAAAAGTAAAGAAAACAACACCGGCACCTACTCCAAAAATAATTGATTTAAATTGTATGTTATTCATTTACATCAAAATGTAACCAATTTTTTTTTACTTGTGTCTGGGTTTTTTTGAAGGCGGTTTTATTTTTATTTAAGAAGTAATAATTTATCTTTAAATCGGGAACTACCATGACTCTTCTGGTATATTGGATAGTCGATGGACATTTCTATCAGTTGATCTACTTGTTCGTTTGGCAGCTTTTGCTATATAAAAATGAATAAACAGATGAATTTATGAAGACCCATGTCGATCACAGCAGCTTTCTAACAAAAAAACCGCATCATAATCGGTCCATTCGTTTTGGAGCTACGATGCCACAGACACGTCAAACTTGTAAAACCCATCTTTTTGCATCGGGGGTTACAAAAAATTGTATTCGTCGCGGAAAGCGTGAAAATTACGTCGATTTCCGAGAAATTCCCGAGATGTCTGCATACCCAATAGCTATATAAAAAATATGCGAAACGTGCCTTCATTAAGAAACTTTCTGTCCCAATAGAATTTCTACAAGTGTTCCTTCATAATGTACAATAATAAAAGTTTTTTAATCCATAAAAAGTACACCGACTTCAATAAAAAATAAATTTTGCCTCACTATAAAATTTGAGGGTTGCCCTTGATTTTTCTGAGATCCCATCATCATATCCTGACTTGGTGCCAATGGGACCACCTGGGCAGTATACCCTTTTAAACAAAAAAAGAATTTCTCGAATCGGTTCAGGCGTCTTCGAGTAATCGGGTAACATACATAAAAAAAAAAGATTCCGACGAATTGTTAACCTCCTCCTTTTTTGAAGTCTGTTAAAAACTGCTAAAAAGTGGTAATGGTAGTTAATGGTACCGATATTTACTTCAAATAATTTCACAATTTTGATGAAGATGACCAAACAGCCTTGAGATTCTTGTCGAATGAACTTTTTGGTGTTTCAATGTCATATCATTACCGTAGTGTCGTACTCAGGTAGAATTTTGGGGGAACACAATGTGTCCCTAATCAGTGCGCAAAATTTTGGATATGGATGGGTTGATGGGATGCCTCCCTTCCCAAGTATTCTGTAGGGAAGATCATTCCGGTGTCTGGGTCTGGGTGTTATGGGACCGTAGTCTCTCGTAGTTGTTAATACCCACTATACAGGTTTGACCTAGTATGGGTCAGAACTATGTGTTTGACTGTTGGGTGTATTTATTTATTTTATTTATTGCACACTATATATTTCAGGTGCTGAAACCTTTGCTTTAATCTTTTGTATGTGGCTGTTAACGCTATAATTAAGACAAATGTACCTGACAAATGACCTCTCCTAAATCCAAACCTGTAACCTCATGACAATGAAATGTTGCCAATTTAAAAACAATTTGTTTACAAAAGCTATTTCAAGCTATTTCCCATGACTTTGACATAAAAATACGTGCTTTGAATTGAAATGTTTTTTATATGCGTATTAAATTAATTTATGTGTTTTGAAACGTTCTTTGGTTATTGAAGCGATGACCTGCAATACGATTCCATTGTCTTTTCAAAACACGAAAACACTAAATAAAGCCTGTCCCTTAGGTACATGTATTTAACATCAAACAACACAAATTTTACAGAAAAAGCAAAAACTCTTTACAAAATTCCCCCCTTTTTTGTCGGGGGTCTAGTGTTGGGGTACGATGTTTGGGCGTGTTGCGTTGGACATGGCGTAGTGTGAAGAAGCAGGCCGGTATTGTTTTGAATAGCGAGGAATAAAAGATTGTCTCCCGCTACTTGATACTCTAATTGCGCTTAACATCAGGTACAGTGCGGTCACTTTACCGTGTCAGGATAAAAAAATGAAAAGGATTTGCTTCATACTGTCATGGACAACTTGGTTTTACTGATGACTAGCTTTTGCTCGCGGCTTCGCTCGCGTGGTAGTTATTTTTTAAATAAAAGGTATAAAATCCATAGAGACATCTGAAGCTATTACATCTTTCTATATTATGCTATCCTATACGAACCGTGCATTTTCCGGGATAAAAAGTACCCTATGTGCTATTCCAGACTATAATCTATCTGTGCCAAATTTAAACCAGATCTGTCCAGCCGTTCTGGCGTGATTGAGTAAACATCCATCCATCCAAACATTCCCATTTACAATAGTACTGCCGTGGTAATCGAGAGGGCAGTAAGTCAAAGGTGGCAAAATTTTTATTATTACTGATTTGGAATGTACGTTAAACGAGCTTTCTTCCTATCTAGGTTTCATACATCTACGTAAATTAGAAATCCATTTTCTTGTTTGATAAACAGCAGTAAGAACGATAAGATAATCTAGTTAACCACGCAATAGAGCAGTATTTTATTGACATACTACCCTTTTCATTTGTATTCACAAATTTCTTAACAAAAGAGCAGTAAATCTGTGACATACTGCTCTTACGTTAGTTTGAACCAATGCACCAAATGAATTTCACTAGTAACATCTACAGTATGGAGCTGTACTGCAGTTTTTGAATTGTAAATATAATGAATGTCTTATAAATACACATATATAAACACAGTATCTTACCATACAAACGTACAAATATTTTTTACTAAAAGCTGATAATGAAAAGTTAGTAAAATTTTTTACGACGACGTTAGGATATAATAAAAAAATACAAAAGATAATTATTTAAAATATTACAGAAAGGTATATCTGATCAAAAAAAGAGAGAGCTGTCTTATGGACACCCGGTTGGGCCGGAGTTCCTTTCGCTACATCTTTTTTGTGTTTGTATTAAGCAATGATGAAATAAAATTATAAATATTTTTGCATATTCTCAAAATCTGAATCGATTGAAAAAAGTTTAAGTTTCCTAGGTGATCGGGAAGTGCCTCAAAAATCACTGCAAAATGATTTCGGTTTTTGGTGTGTTTTTCATTATTGCACTTTTTTTGGTCTAGTCATTCAGCCCGTAAACAAATAATAATGTGCGATAAAGAACTCCGTTCTAAAATAAGCACATAAGAATTTTGAAAACAATGTTCTTCAATATAACCTAGCCATATACCATTTTCGAAGAGATGTTCTCTTAGAAGAAGATATTTGTCAAGCGATGTGACTCTAAGATTATCTACGAGGATTACAAAGCCAAGAACCTATACAGATCATAAAACTTCATATGAATTCGTAACAAATATCGTTGCGAAGCAAATGAATATTTTATTTGCAACTCTTTCTAACGAAGAATGCGAAATTTATACAGAGTATGAAATACATAAAGCATAAACTAAGCACAGTGAGGTAGAAATATCCTCAGATTGTGTAATCTGCAATAAATATCTGAAACATAAAGATATATACATAAACAACAAAGAGGAATATCAAAATTATGTGAAAAAAAAAACAGGAAAATATAAATAATGAAGAATAGAGTTTACTTATTTTTCAAAGTATGTATATTGTGATGCTTCCACGTATAGATATATTCAATATTGTCTTGTTTACTCCTTGTATTATATGCTTCAAAGAGAGTTTTGCCCCTTTAAGCAAATTCACAGATATACAAAAACCGGATGCCGTTTTGTGGAATGAAGTGATATCCGGAAGAAGACAAGAAGATATTATATCTGCTTTTTGTGATTTTTTTGGAACAACGCGATGACAGGAATATAGTTATATGGACTGATAACTGTTCTTCACAGAACAAAAATTGGGCGTTTATAACAATTTTAGTCCAAATGATAAATAGCAATGAAATCTCTGCAAAAAAGATATTAATTAAACCTGGGCACACATTTATGTCAGCCGATGGTTTTCATAATTTAGTTGAAAAGCCTCTAAAAAGGCAAAAGAATGTTCATGATTTTAATGATTATGTCAATTGTGTCGCAACTTGCGTTAAAAATGTATTGTCAAAATTCCCGTAACCGACTTCATACAGTTTCAACATAAATCATCTCAGCATAGGCTCCGAAATTCTCAGCCTAGGGTTTACTTGAAAGACATAGATGCCAAGATTTCCCATAAATATGAAACATTCCGATCATTAAGTTTTTTACAGGTGAAAATCCTTAAATTCAAAGAAATACCTAGTTCAGATCCAAGAATGACTGAAAGAGGAATTGCGTGCGAAAGAAAAAAAATGATAATTCCATCCTAGAAACAATATCAATATGTGATATTTCATCGATCATTATGTTCGATGAATAAAAACACTTTTTGGTGTTCTTTTTAATGTTTTTTTGTTCTTTTCAATACTATTTATAAACATACTGCTTAAGAAATTCAGATAACACCAAAATCAAAATATTACTCGAAAAAGCAGTAACGTCCTTTACTTCATAATGAAATAGCCTAAATTATGTTCAAGATCTAAGGTAAAGGGCAGTATGATCCTTCCTTACTGCTGTTTTAAGTAGTAATTTAAATTTATTATTTTGAATTCTGTAAGTAATATAGCGGTTTCAAATAATACAAAGCAAGAGTGCAGTATCTATGGCAGTTACTGCCCTCTTACGTAAATATTAATTAAAATTAGTTAACAATATAGTAATGAAGACACGATTTGTTATGTTTTACGACAACCCTAATAAAAATGTGAAAACGATGTTATTCTACTGTAAAAAACATATATTTCCCTTTCTTTTGACATATAGAACATAAAAATTGAGTTAATAGTTTTATCACAAACGCTAAAATTGTGTCAAAATCTTTGCGCGCTTTTTTCTCGAAATCGCCTTTTCTGACTTACTGCTATATCGATTACCAGGGCAGAGTAGTATTCCATAAATAAATACACCCAACAGTCACACACATAGTTCTGGCCCCACACTAGGTAACATCTGTATCGTGGGTATCAACAGCGAAATATTATTAATATATAATAATATTTCGAATATTCAATATATATTTCGAATTAATATATATTGAAAATCAGCGATGTAGTAAATGCTGCAGCATTAAGCTGAGCTTGATCCTTTTTGGTTTTTCACTGTAATGTGCATTTTCTTTTATGTATTTTTTTTTGTTTTGTTTTTATTGAAAAGCCAAATAAACTCTTTCTTTCTTTCAACAACTACGGAAGACTACGGTCCCACAACACCCAGACTTGAAACAAGTATCTGTCACACAAACGTTTGTATCGGTCCGGGAATCGAACCCACGGCCTCTCGTTTCACAGCTACTCGTCCGCTGCACCACGGAGGCAGATTGCCAAATTATGTCAGCCAAATTGATAAAACCCTTAATAAAGTACAGGTCAAGAGTACTCAAACCGATGTGAATGAGATTTATGAAAGTAGATGGAGCCAATGTCTGTCAGGATCGTGCAAAGTGAATCTATAGTATGTATATAATCTATATCTATAGCCACGCTGTAGACATATTTCTCTGCAGCATGTATGGGCCGGCTCGACCGGTGTAGTACTACTGTCTCACAGAAAACCAACGTAAAGTGACAGTTTACTGTCGCGTTTCGTATGGTAAGTGAGATATCCGGAAGCCCAGATTCCCCCTTCCCTTACCTAATCCCTATTCCTGTCCTTTAAGGCCGACAGCGCATACATGATACTTTCGGTATTGTGGATGTTCATGGGCGGTGGAGATCACTTAACATCAGGTGACCCACACGCTCGTTTGTCCGACTATGCAATAAAAAAAAAAGTGGAAATATATAGTTTCTGCCTACCCCTATGAGATAAAGGCGTGATAATATTTCTTGAGATTGGTCTCTCATCTCCACTAGGAATACCTATATCAATCTATAAAACACGCATATTTACAAGATATTGTTTTTTATAATTCCCACAATAATTACATAATTAAGTGAACAGGCAATTATGTAAATCTATTGTAAGAAATATTTTTATGAGTGATTTTGAAGAGGTTGAGTCATGTAACGATTATTACTGTAGTTAAATTAACTATTCAAAAAACGTTTGCATTCCTAGTCTATAGGGTCCCCAACGCTGAATTTGTAAAACTAAGATTTCAAGTTGGACAAACCATGAACAGAACGTGTCTTTGTTTTAAGGATTGCAAAAGTGACAAACGAATTTTAAAATAAAGTCCCTTGAAATAAAAGGCTGTAAAGCTTTCAAAACGTCGGGACTAAAAAAGTTAAATATACCGCGATAGAATCCGTAAAAATTACTTTTATTTCAATGTGTAATATTCGTGTAAACATAAGAAACGATTGCATATTACACTGAGTTTAACTCGCTGTCAGTCTTCTGTCATTCAGTAAAAAGAAGAGAAGATTAACCTCACCAAGTCGTGTATGCAACTTGATAGCAATCTGGAACATCCAAAATCTACCCATGATTTCACGGCTGTTCTAATTGTTATTGGGCATGCGTTTGATAACGTCACGTGAATTTTAATAGGCAACTATAAATCACTTGGTTCGGCTATGTCATTATAATAACTGAGATTTAAGCTGTAGTTAAATACTATACAATACGCACTGTCTTGTTTGTACTGCCGTTCAATCAGAGGTTTATATCAAAAAGTTTCGATTTAAGCGAGGTCGCTAGCTTTGAATTGTTTTTATGTCCGGAGTGTTTCCTTCTTATAGTACTAAATTTATTTTCTCACGTGTCAACTAGAGGCGCTGTATATTTTCATATAAATATTTTACGTTATCGCTAGCGAATAAATAATAAATAACGCCCAACAGTCAAACACATAGCCCCTACCCCACACTAAGACACGGGTCTTGTATTGTGGGTATCAGGGACTACGAGAGACGCACGGTCTCAGAACACCCAGACCCCAGACACAAATATCTGTCTGTCACACAAACATTTGTCCCGGTGTGGGAATCGAACCCACGGCCTCTTGTTTCACAGCCGGCTACTCGCCAACTGCGCCACGGAGGCTGATAAACGTGAGATAATCTCATTGTTGACCTACTACAGTATTTTTGATCTTGGCGATTTCAAATGACGTACTTGTTAATTATTTTTTGTTAGGAAAGTGATTATATAGTTAGTCCCGTGTTTTTAGGATGGCATAACTGTTATTTTAGTATTGTGATTAGACACAATCATTTGTCTCGGTGCGGGAATCGAACCCACGGCCTTTCCTTTCACAGCCAGCTACTCGCCCGCTGCACCACTGAGGTAGACACGGTAGACAGCGACTGTGCCCCTGATATTACCAAATGTCAATGATAGACTATCCACTAAAATCTGCATCTCAAATGCGCCTTTAGCTCATCTGTCTTGGAAGCCACAAAAAATACTGACATTTTATTTTTATTTATTTATTTAACACACATTATACATTTAACTTGCCTGCTTGACTGCCTTGGTGGCGCAGTGGTAATTGCGCATGCGTTACAACCGCTGTGCTGAGGTCTCGGGTTCGATCCCCGGGTCGGGTAAAGTGATATTGGGTTTTTCTATCTAGAAAATCTCAGTATTAGCCCGGAGTCTGGAACCTGTGCCCGGTATGGCGATAGGCTCGCCCCCTATCACATTATGGGACCGAAATTCGGCGAAAAGTGGGTGTACTGGTTACACCTCTGCCTACCCCTTCGGGGATTATAGGCGTGAGTGTATATGTATGTATGTACATTATACATTTAAGTATAGACGGACTTGATGCCGGAGGCATTCTCTGCCAGTTAACCTGAAATGTCGTTTTGCCTTAACGAACAATTAGCAACTTATAATAAAACCGGCCCACTCCGACACAGTTTAGACACGCATTCTCGAAGGACGCACGAGCTGCGTCGTCGCAAATTATTCAAATTTATATCACACAGTGCATTATGTCACTTGATTTATTCCTTTATTCTTAACATCTCTTGTCCTTAACGCCACACGTATACCGGATCAATTGGGCAGTCATATAATAATTTTAGGCTGTATGTTACCCATACGCATAGAGCATTTTATAACTAATAATATGTGGAAAAACTTAAGAAAATAATTAAATTTATCGCATTTCATGCTTTTCTATAGATTTTTTGTTTTTGGACTATATATATACATACACTCACGCATGTAATCCCTGCAGGGGTAGGCAGAGGCGAGGCACAGGAGAGTAGTAAAATGGACCGCCGCGGTGGCGCAGTTGTAATTGCGCATGCGTTACGACTGCTGTGCTGAGATCTCGGGTTCGATCCCCGGGTCGGGTAAAAAGATATTAGGTTTTTCTATTTCTAATACTCAGTATCAGCCGGAGTCTGGAATGGGACCGTAATATATTCGGCAACAGTGAGTATTGTAGTGTTTCTGTTTTTTTCATTGTATTCCAAAAATTAAGGCAAACTAAAGATATTTTTTTTCAATCCCTTAGTTTTATGTTCACAGCGCCATCTGTAGTATTTCTTCGCAATTTCAATGACCCCATTGTACAGTTCACAAAATACAGCATCTTCCAGTAATAGTTACCTCTTACCAGTTATTCCAAGTTTTGCAAGTTCCAAGTTATGCCAATAATTACGGGAAATATCGCTGTGCATATCTACAGATGGATAAAGGAGAGAACGAAAATATAATATTACTAGCGGGCCCGGTAGACGTCGCCACACCGACTGCAACGCCATCTGCCGGGCTGATTTGTGCATCTAAACCATCCAGGGCGCCACCCAAACGCATACAAAAAAAATATTCAAATCGGTCCAGCAGTTTAGGAGGAGTACAGTGACATACACACGTACAGTAGAATTATATACAACATGTAACATGATTAACGCATACTCTGAAAGTAGTTTGTTCAGAATAAGCGACTGAATCGATATCAACATATTTTAATAGACGATTTTTTTCCAAAAATAATTAACACTCAGGTAAATAATAGTCACCTTTAATTTAACGTTCAAGAAAAACGAAACTGAAACATAACTCTATGCGATAAAGTCTTTTCTAAATGCAATAAAAAACGAACACTTTAAAAAATCAAATAATTAAAATTACGAACTTTATGTCGAAAATTAGTACAACTAATTTCATAAAAAACAATATGTATATTCATCGCAGTCTAATTTCAATACATGAATTACGATTTTAATATTTTTAAATTGGGGTGTCTGAGGATGTGCGTTATTCCCGTTACACGTAGTATATAAGATTTTGATCATTATTGGCTATGAAATCAAAACACAGCCTTAGCATAACGCAAATAAAGAACAAATTAAAATAACTTGAAAGAAGGTAGAAGTTATGAGTATTGTTTTTGCCTTTTGGATACGGAATTTAAAAAGGCCTTAAACTAAAACAGATACAAAAAAAATTACATTTGAAAGATAGTAGAACTAAGTTTTAAATTAGGGCAATTTAATTTACTTTTTCATCTTAATAAAATAATCATTTGTTATTTATTTAGCCTGTTCATAACAGTAAATAATTATATCATAAAATCGAAGGTGTTTATAAAAAAAAGTTCTCAACGAGTCTCATATTGTACCTACCTCAACGTTGCGTAATCGAATCCACATCATATTAATATCACTTTTATATTTAATTTTAAATATATTTTCTATTTTTAATTATTGTTAATAAAACATATTTGTCAATTCTTATTTTTTTAATTGTATTTTTCATGTCACGGAGTTACTTTATCGGCAAATCCTAAATCGCGGTATCTAAGTTTGTTTGTAACTTTGCATATATAATTCTGACATAATATGTTGTATCGGGGGTCAATCACCTCGGGGAAGCCAGTTCGCCAAGCTGGTCTAATTTGGCATCTAAGTTGTAAACTTATAATGGTGAATCCGCAAATAATTGCAAGCAACTAAATAAAACTCAGAGGATTTCGATAGTACAGCCACTGCGGCTAACTTGACCCCTTTTTATTGAAGTTTTTTTATTTTTATTCTGGCGCTGCAAAGTGACCATACTGCACCTGATGGTAAGCGCAGTGCCGTCTAGATAAAGTATCCAGTACCGAGAGACAGTCTATCCCTCGCTACTCAACACAATCATGCCCGCTGTTTAGCTTCTTCACATTACGCCTAAAGAACCCAGGATCATAGGAAGGAGCCCTTGGTTCGGGCCGGGGTAATAGATACCACGAAGCTGTGGCTCCACAAGCCAATACGCGTGGTTCTGGTATGAAAGGGAGAGGATGGGATAAGATCAAACAATTCTTCAGAGCATTCGCCATGATACAGACGGTAGAACACGCTAAGCGAGGAAATGTTAGCTCCAGGTTGTTACTCACGTCTGCATCATTCACAATGCGGATGGCCCGCCGCTGCAACCCAACCAAGGCATCGAGGAGGTATTTTGCAGAACCGTGCCAGAGGTGCGAGCAGTATTCCATTCCCGGCCGCACCTGCGCTTTATACATATAAGAAAGTAGAATAGTAGGGTAGTATTAATCTCTAGTAGTAGAGACCGGGCGTGAAAAGCCGCCGCACCCTGTTCAGGATTCCGACCCTGCAGGAAGTGGCGGATATAACGCCCTCGATGTGACTCCTTGGATTCAGATCGCAGCGGATATCCTTACCTACGACACTAACTAAGGTCATTCTGCATTGCGTGTGGAACACCCTGAAGAACGGGGATGGGAGAAAACGGGGCTTTTTCTTGGCATTAAACTCAACCCGATTCCTGGTACCCCATGATGAGATGAGATCCAAGGTCTGGTTGAGCTCAATGACAAGATCCTCGCATCTTCGTTCATGCGTCATTCGTCTTCGCGCGGAAGTTCGTAAATTTCCATTTAAAATTAAGATTAGGGACATTTCACGTGAAGCGGACAACGAAAAAAAAGGGAGGTTCTGAAATTCGTTCATATTAGACATACTAATACTTCTAGGTCATATGAACGTGTAATCATAATAATAATAATAATACTAGCCCTATATTAAACATTGTCCCACTGCTGGGCACGGGCCTCCTCTACTAATGAGAGGGGTTAGGCCTTAGTCCACCACGCTGGCCTAATGCGGGTTGGCAGACTTCTCATACCTTCGAAAAATTCTCAGATATGCAGGTTTCCTTACGATGTTTTCCTTCACCGTTAAAGCAACAAGCATATGAACGTGTACACATAATATTTTTATTTGAGGTTTAGTTGTTAAGATATAGGATTCTAAAGATTTTATCTGATTGCGGGAAGGGTATTTTGGAATTTTATTTTCATATTGAAGTAAATTATAATAAAACAATTGAAGTACAACATTTAGTAAAAATTTTCCTTTTGTTAATAAAAACAGACATTTCTGTTTTATGTATGTGTAAAGATCTATTTCGTGTGTCACCTACCCCACGAAGATACAAGTCAAATATTACATAGTATTTATATACCTGCCTTGATGTAATAAATTAAAACCGCATATTAAATGAAAATACCTGTTATTAAAATTCTCAACAAAACAAGGCATTGTTTCGAATCCGGTTTCGGACCCATGACCTTTTAGTTCTCAGAAATAATCTAGACATTATTAAAACTACAGTTAGCACAGACTTAAATATGAAAAGATGACGCGATGTTGCAGCAACTGCTTAAAAACTAAACTGAATCAATTTGAAAACTTAAATTTTTTTTGTGATAATTTTTTTCATGTTTAACATCTTTCCTATCGCTTTCCTGCAATCTCTGGGACTAATTTCGTGAAAAGGGACGGAAGTGGGGGATCACTAGAATATATTATACCCTATTAATAATTTATGAAATTAGGGAGGTATAGCTAAAAATGTATTTTTTATCTTTCTTATTACCCAATCACGGCAATTAATATATTACACGACACTATTATTAGTACAGAAGACATATGGATTAAGGACAACTGCATAAATTATTATTGCATATTTTCTACATTCTTGAAGAAGAATATAAATTTATCGCGGAATAGTTCCTTAATGAACTTTTGTTTATGACAAAATCTTGATTTCAAAAAGCCAAGATTATTTTATGAACCAATTGATATTCGTAATTCGTCAAATATATGACATTTACTTCAGACACGTCTGAGATCAAGAATAAATAACACCCAACAGTCACACACATAGCCCCGACCCCACACTAAGATACGAGTCTTGTGACGTGGGTATCAGGGACTACGAGAGACTTTCGGTCTCACAACACCCAGACCCCGGACACAAATATCTGTCTGTCACACAAACATTTGTCCCGGTGTGGGAATCGAACCAACGGCCTCTCGTTTCACAGCCGGCTACGCGCCAACTGCGCCACGGAGGCTGTCATAATGTCAGAATACACCGACCCATACACTCATACGATAAATAAACTTACTTTGGAAAAACGATTCTTTGGGATTAGATAATCATTTATTGGAAGCTATAAATCAATTTACATAAATGATTTCGGATTAATTAATAATTCAAACAGATTTTTGCCGCCTTCTTGGCGCAGCGGGCCAGTAGCCGCCTGTGAAACGAGAGGCCGTGGGTTCGATTCCCGCACCGAGACAAATGTTTGTGTGGCAGACAGATATTTATTTCGGGTCTGGGTGTTGTGGGACCGTAGTCCCTTGTAGTTCTTGATACCCATTATACAGACTTGACCTACTGTAGGATCAGGGTTCTATGTCTGGCTGTTGGGTGTATTTATTTATAAATTTTTGGTTCTATTTGAATTGGCCAGTAAAAATTAAATATCTTTCAATTTTAAAAAGCATCACGCACTTTATGTACGAAAATACTACGCCTCCATAGCAGTCGTAAATAACCACCAAACGATTTTCCTTAGCCAACATATTTTACAAAAGCGGAGCTCAATGCAAAAGTTATGTTCCAAGAAAATAGAAAGCTTTTTACAAATGGTAATACCCTATTACATACAGGAACTTGTAAAAACAATTAAAGTAAACCACAATTATTTACCAGAAATAGCTTTTACGATTATTATCATTTATGAATCATGTTTTATTCCACGAATGGTTTATTATAAAAGGTTTTTCGTTTGTACCAACTCACTTATTACGCGAATTTGTGCATTTTGATGTTATAGATAGATTTTACACTTTTTTTCTGGCACGGCAAAGTGATGCTATGGTTGCCGTCCAATTAGAGTATCAAGTAGCGAGAGATAATCTATCCCTCGCTACTCAACAAATCATGTCCGCCTCTTGTGTAGCTTCTTCACACTACGCCTAAAGGACCCAGGATCATAGGAAGGAGAAAACGCGATAGCTGGACAACTGTATTCCACAGCTTGATTGCGTGGTTCTGGTATGGAGGGTTAGAATAGGATAAGATTAAACAATTCTCCGGAGCATTCGTTATGATACAGACGGTAGAACACGCTAAGCGAGGAAATATGCTGCTGCTCACGTCTGCATCATTCACAATGTGGATGAGTTGCAGCGGCGGGCATCGAGTAGGTATTTAGCGGAACCGTCCCAAAGGTGCGAGCAGTATTTCATTCAGTTAATTTTATAAGGTGATCGTTTTAGTTGTTCATAATAATACACCACAAATAGCCTCCGTGGTGCATTGAATGAAAAGCCGGCTGTGAATTGAGAGAACGAAGGTTCTATCCCCGCATTGAGACAAAGGGTTCTCAATAGTTCTGATCCACATTGGTTTCGGGTCTGGGTTTTGTGTGACCGAAAGTTTCTCGTAGTTCCCATGACACAATGAAAGTAATAGTACCTATAATGACACATAATTAATTACGAATACATAAAACACACATAGGTTTGGGACTATAAGGTGTTATTTATTAATCATAATACCCGCTATGAATTAAACACTAATGGTCACGTACCTCTACTGATGAGACCCCATTACTAATTGTGTCCAATTTAGGCGCCATAATTTAAAATGTTCAGCCTGTAATTTCTTTTTTGGAAATGTATCCGAACATAATAACGTCTTGTCAATGTTAGCTGTCAAGTAGCCTTTTAAATTTAATGTCAGTGTCAAAGTCAACTCCAAGTAGGTACCATCCTTCCTATCTGCAACCGTGTTGAAATGGGTGATATCATCGTCCGCATGAAATGGTGAATTAAATCATTTCAAACAATAACACCAAAATATGTGAAAATGGCAGACAAGATCCGCCAGATAGCACAGCGCCTGCGCGACAAAGTGAGCACTGTGAGTGTTCCCCAAATCAACGCAGCCAGTAGAGAAAGAGTGGATCAACTTTTGACTAAATATGTCCCGGCAGCGAGGGTCAGCGAAGTCGCAGAGAAGTTCAAATATGAAGCGTTATCGACGAAGGTCAAGGATTTAGTCAACAAATACGAGAAATTCACTGGAGTTGAGGAAATTATGGCTATACAAAACACTGTTATAGATGCACAGGTTGGTTTTATAAAAAAACTATGGTCAGCCCAAGGTCAAAACATCATAAATCCTTGAACGTGATGGCGTTTTGAAATTATATTATGAGACGTACATTACATATTGCGCCTGATCTATATTATTTTTGAGTGCACTGCAGTGACTTGACAAAAATAAAGTTGTAAATTATAAATAGATAAAGATGAATCGTAGAATTCATTAATTGGCTGTAATCATGAAAAACTGCCTGATAATGATTACAATTTTTTCTTTTTAAAGTATACACAATTATTGACAATAAATTGCTTCTTTAATGAAACAAATGTGTATATAGTGTGTATGTAAATGTGTAGCACATAAATATTACACATAAATGCACTCCAAATTATATTAAAGAATCTAATAAATCTGCTTGGGATGCTGCCTCCTTAGCCACCAGCCACATTATCTTGCAGGCTTGCAACATTGTTATTATGTCACATTATGTCTTATTAATATTATTTTTCTCACACATACCACACATTTTCCATATACACTCTTCACCCTTCAGTTCACCTGATGCACCTTATGCAATTTTTATACTTGGGGCCATCCATAAATAACATCACACTTCAAGGGGGAGGGGATCACCCAAGTGTAACATGGTATGACAGGGGGTGGGAGGCATCCTAAGTTTCATGATAATTCAAAATCTGATATATCTAAGTAAAGTAAAACGTGATATTTGAACTGTCAACAAAACACATAAAATATTTCCAACTTTTTTATTTATTATTTCTAGATGTAAAATTGCAAATAAATATTGTTGACGTCACACTAGGGAGGGGGGAGTCACACGAAAGTGACCAGGTGACAAGCACTGGGGTCAAAAATACATGAAATTTGTTCGACATTATTCATGTATGGCCCCCTATGGGCTTGCTTAAGAACTAGTCAATTGTATCACATTAGTAAATTAGGACTGATGTATTATTATTAAAATTAATAGCTGTTAGCACTAAGCATACCCTAGCAAGTCAATATTTAATGTATGACCGTTAAACCTACTCCGCTTTCATCCATTTCAGGAAAGATTTATGACTGCACAAGACAAAAGGAGAGAGGTGGGTAAGCAGCTGGCCAACATTGAGGCGAGACTTAAAGAACTGCATGCAGAGATGCAGAATACAATGAAAGGGGATGAGAAATACTTGCATCTGTGTACAGAGGAACATAAGGTTTGTAGTCTTCAGTTTCTATTTCTAGGTTAGAAAGGATATTGAAAATATATATAAATGAATAATTATATACTGCCTGAGAATGAGTGACAGATTTGGGCAAATTTTGAATTATATTTGTAGTATTCTGAAGGTTTTTAGGCCAGAAACAATTGGTAATAGTTGCCAGGACATTACAATATAAATTGAACTTTATTACAGTAACATTACATTAAATATTTGATAGCCTCCATGGCGCAACGGGCGAGTAGCCGGCTGTGAAATTAGTGGGTGTGACGTTTGTGTCACAGACAGATAGTTGTTCCAGGTCTGGGTGTTGTGGGACTGTAGTCCCCTGTAGTTCTTGATACCCACAATACAGGTTTAACCTAGTGTACGGTCAGATCTATGTGTGTGACTGTTCGGTATATTTATTTATAATTCACTCATTGTAAAGAGACACTTAAACTTGGTTGTATTTCAATTGTTTCCACAGTATATATGTTCGCAGCCACTCTGTCCATTTATACTGACAATTAAAAACAAATGTTAGACATAGTGTCTCTCTACAGTCCTGACCCCATACTAGGTCAACTCCATCATGGGCCTCAATAACTATAAGGGACTATAGTCCCAGACCTGTAACATTTTTTTTGGATCATAGGAACATATTGATGGTTGGCAGGCTATTTGCAGAAAGCGACATTTTTGAAAAGTTACAGGAGAGACATTACAAGTTTTTTTGTTTTCGGAAAAAATCACAATAAAAAAACTATTGCATAGATTTGCATTAAACATGATATTGCATTTAGAGAAATTTATATATTACTTGTGTAAGCACATACTGTAGCTTTGTGAGAATAAAATGAAAATAATTCACGCATTAAAAAAAAGTGCCATGAAACAATGAGCCTTGTTTTACCAGGTGATTAAGTGCTCACAAAAAACATTAAACTAGGCTCAAAGATGCTGAAGAATTAATTCAAATATATAAGTCAATATCGCAAAAATTTCGCTTATATCAAATAGCCCGCCAACCGTCGATATGTCTCAGAGTGGGAATCGAACACGCGGCCATTCATTTCACGGACGGCTTCTCGCCCGCTGCGCCTCAGAGGGGCTCCACTAAATGAAGATGAAAAATCTTGGTTAAGCCAGAAATGCAACTTAAGTTATTACTTTTCACCATATTTATTACTCTCATACAGCTTTAAAATAACAACTAAAATAGATTCCTTATTCTTAAATTTTAACCTCTCACGGTTCAAAAGGACAACGATGTTCGGTATTGGTATTGGTTGTGGGCTCCTTTCTCCGCACTTAGCCCGTTAAACGTCGGGCCATTGTGCGTGTTCGGAAAAAGGTAATAAGTAGTGAGTAAAATAAAAGCCAAAATCAATTTTATTTCCATTATACTAACGTTGCAACTGCGTAGTTGCGTATTAAGTTTTTTGGGGGTCTAGAGTTGGGGTACAATGTTTGGGCATTTTGCGGCCTTCTGAATACTGTGACAATATACCCTCGACCGCTTCTTCACCTTCTTGCCCATGGCGTAGTGTGAAGGAGCAGGCCGGCATGATTGTGTTGAGTAGCGGGGGATAGATCATCTCTCGCTACTCGATACTCTAATTGGACCGTACTGCGCTTACCATCAGGTGAAGTGCGGTCACTTTACCGTGCTAGGTTAAAAAAAAGCGTTTAATATCCACACAATAAGGGCGAGTATTGCCCGTTTTTCACTGTACACCTGGGTCTGAATGATCCATGAGTGGTTAAAAAAATAATGCAATTGTGATTTGTATCAGAAAAGTAATATCAACCGTACATGTTAAATATTATCTTATCGTTATCAACCAGTATTGTTTTATGACTTGACATATCTTATCAGTGTGAGAAAACAATATTACGTGAAAGTGCAAAGATAAATCTGTTGAATATTAAAAACTATCACAATTTTTCAGTGGCCAGACTGAAATTAGTCACGAGTTATGTCGTCGCTTATTTTTTTTACCATTTAGCACACTGCACCTGATGGTTAATGCAGTGTTGTTAAGTTGTATCAAGTAGGGAGATACATCTTAATCTCGATACTGGACTTAATCACTCTGGCTCGCTGAGTAGCTTCACACTATGCCTAAAGGAGCCAGGATTATAGGAAGGGAATATGTGGACCGGCAAACTGTTCTAGCAAAAGTTAAATGCATTAAAAGCATTTTTAGTTTAAAAAAACTTTACTGCCACTTTGCCATCTCTATTGCTGTTCTTTGAGAATGCACCCATTCTCTGCAATTAAAGACTTTCAAAGCAATGAAGGATACATTTTAGCTTTAAATTTTCATACATATACACGCTCACGCCTGTAATGCCTGAAGGGGTAGGCAGAGGTGTAACTAGTCCACCCACTTTTCGCCGTTTCATCACGGTCCTATAATGTGATAGGGGCGAGCCTATGGCCATACCGGCACAATCCCAGACTCCGGACTGATACTGAGTATTTCTAAATAGAAGACCCAATATCACTTCGCCGACCCGGGGATCAAATCCGAGACCTCAGTGCAGCAGTTATAGCGCATGCGCAACTATAAGTGCGCCAGCGAGGCAGCCTCTAAATTTCTAATATCATAAAATATGTTTCAGCTTATAATTCAAGAGCGAGCCCTCCGTACACTATTCGCGGACGCTGAACGGGAAGAACGCGAACTGTTCGCCACAATGTCCGCTGCTGTGAAGCTGGGCCATGAAAGGGAAAGGGCTCATGCGGAGAGGAACAAATACTGGTACATCGTCGCTTCTATATTTGGTGAGAATTTTATATTTATATCTTAATACGCTGCAGATGCACACGCCAGGTGTGTTTTTAATTTCGTATAGGCGGCTGGCACACGCTACGCTAGGGAAAACACCCCTAGCGTGTTGTGAGCCACTTATTTTTATTATATTATTTCAAGCCACAGTCAACGTGTTGACTGAAAAACCATTATGATGGCCTCAAAAAGTACACTGACTTCAATAAAAAACCCATTATGCGTCCCTATAAAATTTGATGGTTGCCCTCGATTTTTCTGAGATCCCATCATCAGATCCTGACTTGGTGCCAATGGGACCATCTGGGAAGTATAACTTTTTAAACAAAAAAATAATTTCTCGTATCGGTCCAGGCGTGTTCGAGTATCGGGGAACATACATTAAAAATATTCCGACGAATTGAGAACCTCCTCCTTTTATTGAAGTCGGTTAAAAAGCAACACACTTGTTTTTACGCTGGCCTTGGCTTGCGTCAGGCACACGCTATGCGTGTCATAACAAAATATATACCAGAGGCGGCACGTTAGACGTATTCTAATTATACGCAAATGTCAACCTGCACACATATAGTTTCCGTAATTGCGTACGCGGTACGACTGTCTCTGGTTTGATCCCCGGGTCGGGTAAAAGTTATATTAGGTTTTCCTATCACGAAATACTCAGTATCAGCCTGCAAACTATTGTGCCTGGTATCGTGATAGGCCCCTTATCACATGGGAAGGTAATAAGTTAAATGTGGGTGTACTGGTTACACATCTGCCTTTACCTTCTGGGATTACAGACGTGAGCAATAGGTGATATTTTTCGTACATACAGGCACAGTGCTCGGCATAGCCGGTTCAACGATCAACAACCATCTGAAAATGGCCGAGTTTAAAGATATGATGGAACAGCAGATGGCAAGGAGCGCTAGTGTGTTATATACGATAGCTGGGGGAGGCACGGCCAGTAGATCAGATATCACTGAGGCGATGAAGACGGAATTCGCTTATCAGGTAACATGTGAACCCATGCAAGATCCACAGCCTCCGCTGCGCAGCCAGCTGAAAAAAGAGAGGTTGCGGGTTCGATTCCACAAATATTTGTTTTAGGTCTGAGTATGTGTCGCAATTCTCTCATAATTGATATTTACGTTACAAAATACGTATCTTAATATGGGGCTAGGAATAGGGATGAGCGATATTAATTAAATATCGATATTTTACAATATCCATGGTTTATTATAACACTTTTATGATATGTTAGTTTATGATAGCACACAAAAAATATCAAATAGGATATCTTGATCTAAATATCGATATTTATGAATTGTTTTTATAGATATTGAAATATCGATATTTTCATTGTAATGTAGATATTTTACCAATATCGATAAATATCGCTCATTCCTAGTCAGGACTGACTGTGGAGTATTGTTTATTTATTATTTTCGTAATTAGTAGAAGTTTGCGTCATTCGATTCATTTGTCGTATGCTACTAGATGATAGGTATCCTATGTTGAATTTTCTTCATCATTCGATATGCAACAGAATATAATACGCAAGAGAAACCCTTTTGCGAAAACAGAATCAAAATTGCTTAAAAATTGAGGTTGCAATATTTATTTTAAATATTGGTATGAGCAGAAATGGTTGCGTAGTGGGAACATATCACTATCTCCTTCGCACACGGCACAACGGCACTGTAATGGCCATTCTGAGAGGTGACGTCACGAGACATATCATGCATCCTTTAACTGTCATTTGACAATTATCCCTTCCAGCAGATATGAATGGCGTTTAATTTACTTATTTTAGTTCGGATTTATAAACTTTAATTTTATTTATTAACTTTAGGTTTTAGGTAATATAACATGTTGATTAAATTTTAAAAAATAGATTTTAAATGCATGCAAATATTAATAATTTTAATAATTAATATTAATAATATTTTAATTTATATCAATAAATAATACATACGGATAGTTAACCTCAATTATATTGGAGCACAATTTTTTCACTAAAATTTACGAATAGTAAATAATATTCAATTTAAATCACTACTGAATATAACTTATAGATAACTTTATGTAACTCTGAAACTAACCTAGAGGAGGTTCTATTTCTATTTTGTTGGTAGCTATTTTTCGAGACTTAATGAGTGGATTAGCGGGCAACTTCAGAGTGTTACTTTTGTGTCACGGTATGCGCGCGCATCTTAGGGCAACTTCAGAGTGGTACTTTTGTGTCACGGTATGCGCGCGCATCTTAAAATTTCACTCTCATATTTTTTTCATAACGCGCCTAAAGAATTTAATTAATCTAAGATATTTTTTTATCGAAGTTATACTTCAATAAAAAAATATCGAGTCAATTACCGTATTATGAAATGTGTATTTACAGGAACAACTGGCGCAAAATTTGAAGCTAATGCAAGAGAATATAAATCATCTAGTCAACAAACAAGAATCTTTGATTGGTAAGATGTCAATATATTTTTATAGATTAAGGAAGAGACTAACGCCCTCTCATTAGTAGAGGAGGCCTTATGATAATAATTATTATGGTAATTTCTGATGTCATTATGAAGTTTATAAAATAATAATATTTAAAATTGGTTAATGCTGCCCTTTTGGATTTATGATTATAGAAACAGTCGGTAAGTTATAAAAAAAATATTGCGTAAGTAGATTTTACCTGTGTCTTGGTCGTGATGATCTTGGAAAATAATGGTACCCAGTACAGTACAGACATCGTTAAACTTATTAGACCACTGATTAATAAATTATATTTATTAGTTGAATACATTTTAAGCTCTACAGTCATAACACTCCATTTTCTTAAGAACTATATTTAAAAGACCGTTACTTAGTTTGGATAGATTTTGTTTGTGCGTACCGTACTGTAACCGGTACCTATATATTTTTAAAGCTGGTTATTTTCATTTTTTCATGTGTAGGTACTCAATTTTCTTGCACTCAGATGTACCTAATTCTGTAAATGGTAGCCCAAGATACAGGCTAAGCCTAGTTTGGGTGCCCCTGGGAATACTAGTTTTAAGGATCTCGTTTTTTTTTATAACATCATTTTTAGGTAGTTATAAGTCTCTATTTTTTTATAAACGATTTTTCATTTAAATTTTTTCAGTTAATGTAATTTCCATACAATCGATTCTATGTAAAAACACATTAATATAATTATCCTAAATCATGTCTGTACAGACAAATGTTATAAATAGACAAGTGCCCACTTGCCCCTTTGTGGCCTATTATACTAAATAAATGATTTGATTTTGTGTATTTTTTTTAGAACACCTCCACCACCAAGAGGAGACAACGGAGAAGCAAATTAGAGACCTCAAGCGGTTAGTGGTCGCTGCCTCACAGAACAGTGCCAAGTCTGACGCAGAGCTGGCCAAGGCTCTGTCTGTAGTCCACCAGGACCTTGACGAGGCTGACCGGGACAGAGACCTGGCACAGAAGCACATAGCTCCCAATCAGATATTAACCGGGATAGGGATGGTGATCTGTATCGCTATAATAGTTAGCAATATGCTCGGCAGGGTCAGTTGATTTGGTTGCCTGGAAGTTCCTGTGTGTTTTTTTACTTAGTGAAAAGGGTATATTCGACGCGTATTTTTTTATATCGAAGTTTTTTTCATATTAGATTTTGTTTTTTTATTTACTTACCTTATTGGTGGTCACATTATGGTTTGAAAATAGATTCAAACCTTAAGAGGTGAAATCGGGGATGAACGTTTCGGCATTCGCTAATTATGTTGTTTCTTTCACTAAGCGATGTAAAATATAAAAAAATTAAATTGCTTCCTGTTCCAATCTATTTTGTGTTGGTGGTATTGAGAAAATGCGCATCGTATAATGTTTCTGTATACAAATGTAAATCTATAAACGCTGTTGGTAGTACAAAAGAGTCCATATTATGTGTCTATAGTATTTGTAAACTATGGACAATAGTACAAAAGATTGAAGAAGAAAAAATATTGGGATATGTGTTAAAGAAAATTTGCTTATTTGTTTATTTTATTACTGGTCAAATAAATTGTTCAAATTATAAATAACTTACAAAATATTTTTTTAAAGTATGTCTATACAACATAAGTTGGATAAGGCCATGATGCAAATATTATTTTGTTATAAAAAATTAATAGTTAAATTTAATTTTATATAATACTTTAACCTCTCATGTATTACAAGGACACTGGTGTTCGCAAAAAGGTTATTATGTAGTGAATAAAAATACAAGCCAAAATCAACTTTATTTCTATAATATTAACGTTACAAATACGCTTAATACACACGTCAATAAAGACTAGTATTGCCAGTTTGTCGTGGCCAAATATGTCCAGATGATACTTGAGTGGCTAAATATTTTATTCTTATTTATACTCTTTATTGTACACTAAAATACATAAAAATAGGAAAACAAAAAATAAATACTAATAAGATCAAAGCAAATTTTTTTTTACCTCTCGATATTATGGCCAGTCAGGTAAAAAACATCATGGGAACTTCCAAAAAATATTTTATTTATGCATAAAGTGTCATCCGCCGCACAATAATTAAACATATACAAGCATGCTTGCATATACAAGCAAGTCAGTGCACACGGAATGAGTGGAGCAGGCCTGAATGACTATAATCTCAACTTTATGTCGTTTAGCATACGGCTGATATTAGCATAACAATGTGTAATTATTTAATTACATTATCGGCCCTATTTTAAAGTCATAGAGTTGATTTAAGGTTTATCAAAAAATTGGTTTCTAGCGCCACTGTGCGTATGCGCTACTTTAGTCGAACACTCATTAGTAGATTTTAATGATATTGCCTATTGGCCAAAATTGACATTTTAATGACAGTTTACATCAATACCTTTTTAAAATGTTCACAGAATACTTCTCCCACCTTAAGTTTCATTATTTATGGCAGCTTCAAGACTTTCATCTCTAACCAACCGTTTCTTGCCTCTTTAAAAAAAATATTTAGTACTAGTTTTTTATTTTTCTAAAATGTTGTGGTCATTTTTATAGTGTCAAAATAAGTCAATAAATGTACCAAAGCTTTTTTTTTTAAAGTTATCAACATTATACATAAAAAATACTTTAGAAATGACCACACCCACACTCTATAATCGATTAAAATAGCACACAATCGATATAACGAATTAAATTACTATTTACTCCACTAAACATAATTTTGTAAAACATTTTTATTTACTTATTAAAAATGGGCACATATTTATAGTTTCTGCTGCATTTGTAAATGATTCCAATGTGAAACAGTGTTAAATAAATGTTAGTTGCAATTTTATGTTTTATTCGACAAATAATATTTTGCTAACAAAGTTTTCCTCCTCCTTTCTTCCCTTAAGTATTTTTTTATGCTATAACATGAATACGAAGATTCTGAATAATTTATCAGAAATGTTGTTTCTTATAAAACACTAAAACAATAGATAGACACCTAATATTCTAGCTTAAATTTTTTCTAGTTTGAAGCTTGAACCGCACTAGTGAAATCTGCGTGCACAGTTTTTGTTTTCACTTCACCTTTTTCCAATTTAAAATAACTAGCTGTATTTTATAGTAGTGTGGTCGTTCCTTAGACGAAAAAACCTAATGGTCGTTCCGACTATATATATGTAAAAATGATTTTGGCTTTTATTTTACTCCCTACTTTTTTTAATATCCTTATAGAGACGAGTGAGAAAATAGCATTCATTTCGTGAATCCGAACGGTTTATCAGAATGTCAATTGGCAGAAAGACTAGTGTCTCGGAAATAATTGCTTTTTAAAAACTTGCAATCTCTTATCTATCAAAATATTTTCTTCTGTTGCGCGACGTATATAAAACCTATATTTAGTAGGTATTAAAGTGTATTTTGGTGCTAATATTGAGTGTAATCGGACTGTTTTGAATAAAATATCATCATGCAAGAAGGTAATTGCATATTTACTCAAAAAATAATGGTAAAACTTTATTTCGCGCGTAAATGGATGGTAATCAATTTGCCATAATGAAGTGTAGAATTCGCCCGCGGCGTCACTCGTTTGGATTAAACGCTTTGCGAGATAGTAGATTCAGTGACAGATCGCGTAAAAATCCATCCCTAACATTTGCATATTATCGACAAAAAGCATTGTAACAAGTTTCACAAGAATCTTTGCAGTAATTTTTGCGTTTTAAGTAAGTAAAGAATCTGCAAAAAAATTACTTATTATCAAAAACCGGTGCATAAAGTAATAGCAGCTTCTTGTTTGTAAATCCATTTTTAACTATATTTTAATACGTTTGCACCGATTCATGAATGCATAAATGCATAAGTGTTTTGTCATTTATTGTTTTAATAATAAACTCGGTAAGTCCATGTGTAGAAATGCGTAGTATTATTGGCTTTTCTAATTTAGTCGCTTAAACGGTGAAATTGTTATAGAGTGAAGTGATATTACATGAAGCTGTTGATTCGTATGCACGCAATGCTGTCCTCTCTGGTAATATAACTCACAACTTCTGCTATGCTAGGGACTTAAGATGCACAACCAAATCTGACTTAATTAACGCATGGAACAACTGTTGGCAGATCACTAGATTAAATAAATGCAAAATTCATTATGCCTCTATCCAGCCCGCAATCCCCCAGAAACCGTGGTTTTTAAAAAAATATAAATAAAAGAATAACGTCAACTATGATCCGTCTCCGTCTAGGACATGTATGCTCCCCTGTCTTTCTTGCTAAAATCCGTGTTCGTGATCATTCCCTATGCGAATGTGGTTTAGATGAGGGCTCCCTGGAACATATCTTCTTTGAGTGTCCTAGAGTCCCATCCTCCATCTATGATATTCTCACTGATGAATTACCTCGTCCTGTTAATGTTAAAAGCCTTTTAACTTGTGATTTTTCCCATAACATTATCCTACTGTCCAAGTTTATTAAAATTAACAACCTATATCTATAAATATTACCAACTCCATCTTGTTCGGTTCATTCATAACTTGCGTGATATTTATTTGGTACCTACCTACTTGATAAATATTACGCCTCTACCTCTGCCAGTTCACCTGTTCAGCTGCACATGTTATATATCAATTCATAATTTACAATTAATAAGAATAACTTTCAATATATTTTTTTACGTATATATATATATATATATTATTATCTAAAAAAATTTAGTTTCATAAATCAATGTTCACTCTTAGCTTTAGTTTATCGGTTTTTAACAATTATTTATGTATCTGTGTGTATAGTGTAGGTCGCGTCGGGCCGTAATGTAAGGAAGTCTGATACTTGACATTGGCAAAATCACCGATGAAACGGTGGAGTCCAAATTAAAAAAAGAAGAAGTGATATAACAAGTTAGAGATTTATTAAATGAAAAAAATATGTAATTGTTTTCTAAAGTTCACATATTCTGCCTACATAACGTTTCTGTCATGTTTTAGCGAAGTTTCCGATAAATAGTGTATTCCAAAATATTAATGCCATAAACTCAATTGGACATAGTTATGCAAACTAGAATCAACCCACAGAAAGTCACATTCGAGATAATTAGATTTTTGTTTTAAACATGTGAAGAAAAAAATGGGTAAGTAAATTGAAAGAAATAACTGTACAAAGGTAAAGCTGGAGTATTGATGATGTATAGAAACACTAGATTGTTAAGATTTTTATTTAATTTAATTAGTTTAATATCAAAAACCTGATGGTTCCCTATGGAAAAATAACTGTATTGTGGGTTGGTTCTTTATAGCAATACATTTTATTTGAAATAAGAACGGACATAAGTATAGTAGTAACGAATGTGTAGGAGTTATTCATAAATGTGGCAATTTTTGGTAGATAATAGTATGGTAGTAATTATCATTATTTAAACACGCACAATATATACTGTAATAGCGACCTAGCTAGGTAGGAGACCTTTTTTTTCTCGCCCGGATGGCTATGCGTGCTGCCGCTGGGTCGAGTCCCTACCCCCTATGTACAACCCACCCAACTCTACCAGCTATAACCCCGCGGTGGCTATAATCCCGGGGTATTCTAAGGAGTGCTATAATTGCAGCCGGAATCGCCCCTGCGCGGTGCCCCGTAGCAGCCCATCTCCATGGGGGGCTAAGGAGCCCACGCGCACCGAACAACGACAGTTAACGAGGCCTTACCACCCTATTAGTCGCCTCGTACCTCAGGCAGGGGTTACCGTGGTGGAATTCAAACGCCCCAATTCCACAGGGCGGGAGACGCCGGTCAGTCGTCCACCCGGCGCCTCCTACGTCTTCTCTGGCGACGGGAGGGATCCTATCGTTCCCGATCCCTCTCAGCACTCTCCTTCTGCGAGATGACGTTCTCGCAGAAGTAGGCCACCGCACGCCAGGACCTCCGTATCCTCACGGCAGTTGCCACAATGGTGGCACACGGCAGACACCTCCTTCCCGATCCGACACAGGAACGAACCGAAACACCCATGGTCCTTTAATACCTGCGTGAGTCGGAACGTAGGCACCACGTGGCGCCTGTCTAGCCATCTCTTTAGGATAGGACGCACTGCTGACGGCGGCTGGACGCCTCCTCCCGCCAAAAGAACGCTGACGAGAGGAGTTTGGCGTCCAACTCCCAAGGGATGGTGCCGGCCAATACGCAGGCCGCTTCGTGCGAGACCGTGCGATAGCCCCTTACTATTCGCTGCGCCAGCAAGGCGACGCAGCGAGCTTTCAGGGACTCGGCCCATACGGGACATCCGTACAGGGCCATTGACCGCACGACTCCGGCATATAAACTTCGGCAAGGGTCCCTCCAGGTTCGGCAGCAGGCGTCCGAGCGCACCCGCCGCCCGCACCAATTTCGGCGACAACTCCTCGAAATGGGCTCGGAAATCCCACCGGCTCTCCAGAATCAATCCCAAGTACTTCATTTTAAAGCCAATGGGAATCCTTACCCCCTAGATAGCAGACCTAGGTAGGTACTTTATATTCCTAACAAACATTCATCTTTGTCAAATGCAAAACAAACCCAAGCTTCTTAGTTCATTCTTAAATTACTGATTATACAAAATATAATTACCTACATGGAACTAAGCATCTTCGTTCTATTCTAAGTGACTTTATTTTATTTTCAAGATACCATACATCATGGTACCTTTTAGCAAAAAAAAGACAAACATAATTTGTCTTTAATTTTTTTTTATAAGAACCATGTGGCTTAGTTCCTTTTTGCGTAATAAAAATGGTAAAGATCTACAGGTACCATGCGACATGGGTCCATTTAGCATTTATGAAGTGACTTAATCTAGGGTTAGTACCCTAGGTGGCTTTCATTATGTCTGTTGTGGTATGATATATTGGCCAGGGTCTTTTCTGAGGAGGTAAAACTCATGGTTGGGAGTCTATCTAAACATGTAACTCAATTTCACCCATAGTGTGGGTTGATTCTAGTTTGCATAACTATGTCCAATTCCTCATCAAGTGAATGCATTTCAGGAACACTAGAATACTGTGACATTTTTTAATTAACTTTATTGGTACAACTTTGTTGATTTTATAAATCAGAGTTCCCCAAACTTTTTGTCATAGACCACTTGCCATGATTTTGGTTTTGGGTAGACCTCCTGTTTTGCTTATATTGCTAAAGGGTTTCCTTTTCAACACTCTGAAAGCGTTTTTCCTAATATTACTATTGATTTACTGACAAATTAAACAAGTCAGTCTTCCTAATAGTTCTGTGTCAGACAAGAATGGATAAGTGCTTATCTTAGGCATACACACTTGTAACTTGCACATGTAGCAGGTTAACTTGCACAAAGTTATGTCATGTATTAATACGCTACTAATATTATAAAATTGCAGAAAGAATTTTGTTTATTAACTCTACAATCAGTGATGCAAATCATTTTTATTTAAAAATTGACAATTGTCATTAAAATAAAATTAATACTTAATTATAAATAATTAGTTAATGGAAAGCCAAACTTAGTATCCCAACCTACTTAAATGGGTCTATCGTAGAACCCGAGTTACATCCCACAAACCCTGAATTTATGTTTAGCTGCCTTGGATCCATTGTACGTTGTCGACCCCTGGTGGCCGATATAGACCACATTGGGTCCAGGGTCCAAGGACTTTTGTTATGAATAATAGATTTATGAGTTTTATAACTTTTATGTAAATATTTTTTTTATATCCGAACACTGACTGATGACTATATTACATAACATATTACAGTAAAGTTCAAATTTATATTGCTCATTGGGATGCTGTATCCCTCGAGAGCAGGGCCATGCCATGCCAGGGCCCTTGGGCACACACAAATTTGGGCCCCTCTTGGAAAGTAAATAAAGTGAATATACTTACTCTCAATATCTTTTTATGTCATACATACATAACATTTTTATTGTGACATAAAGCAATGACTCAGGAAACAAAATTCGCACAGAAAATTAAAGTTTCACAAGTGAAATGGCCAAATCATCCTTACGTAATTAATGAATGGCCCCTTAAATATTAAAAAATATTTTTTATTAGTACACCACACCTGATGGTAAGTGCAGTGCCATCCATTTAGAGTATCAAGTAGTGAGAGAGAATTATTATGTATCAGGATATTAAATAAAGAAATAAAAGCAGTTTACCCATATATTACATTATGTTTATTGGCCTAGATTTAGAAGTAACTGGCGTATCACGAAGCGGTCGCGTACGCAAGAAGAGCTCAAAACTGATGGATTTCGAATCCCCCGATGACATAGAGACGAAGTTCCGTCGCCAGACACCAGTCAAGACTTACAGCACGTTTCGGCAAGAAGAGCAGTACCAGGAGACGCCCCAAAGGATGGAGGAGGCTGGGACTGCGTCGGGGAGTGAATCTGATTACTATGAGAATACTGCAGAGAATGCAGATAGGTGTGTTTTTTTAACTTTTTTATTCACATCTTCAAATTAAAAATAATCGAGACTATGGATACTTAAATAAATAATTGAAGACTATACTGATGACCTTTCACTGTTCCGTATTGTATATTTTTTCTGGCGATATGATTTCAAAAACGTGTAGATTGTCTCATAATTTTCCGGTCAAACGGTGCACACTCACTGACCATTCTCACATCTCTCTCTCACCTGATGGTAAGTGCAGTGTCGTCCAGCTAGAGTATCAAGTAGCGAGAGACAATCAATACCTTGCTCCTCGATACAGTCATGTCGGCCTGTTTAATGATACTAATCTTTATTTTTAGTATGGAGTCAGACAGTTCAGCGTCAGACGAAGGTACTGCTCGCACTCCAGCCAACTCCTTGTATATGATGGAGAAGAGCACCAAGAAGAAACTCATTGTCAAAGACGGACGAGTAGTAGGCAGAGCTAAAGCCCAGAGGAAGGATAAAGGTAACATTAGAACGAATTAGGTGGACTAAGGCATATCCCTTCATTAGTAGAAACTCAGCCTCAATATTGTGATTTTGATAATACAGGGCGGATAATGTGGCAAGTGCAGTGTGGTCACTTTGCCTTGCCAGGATATAAACATTGCAAAGTTGTTAAACACAGCCATCAATAATAATTATTGTTAAAGGAAAAACCCGGATAACAGCGTACATGATGTGGGCAAAAGAAGCACGCAACGAGCTACTCCGCAAGCATCCTGACATGGACTTCTCAGCCATATCCAAACGCCTCGGGGAAATGTGGTCTAATGTAAGTAATGTAGAGGAACGGATGATAGTGTTCCTCTAAGAGATCTCCAGTCAGGTGGGTGTTATGTCCAACCGGTGAAGGGGTCCAACCGTTCAAATTTGGAGCTTCTATATATGTTACGCGTCGCTCAAACTTAACTACCGCAATTCAGGAAGGCTATTTGTGTGGAGTGCAAACCGGAGACACTTTCTAAAACTTTCTTTTAACCTTTTCAAAAGCAGATGTATATTATTACGAGATAGGAGTTCGGATGGATACATAAAACCCTAATTATACAAAGGGACATTTGATTAAATTATGTAAAAATAAATAATTAACAATTTTCTCTACACTTAGAGGTTTTACCTAGTGTGGGGTCAGAACTATGTAACTACTATAGTGACTGTTCGGTGTATTTATTTATGTTAGATCCCATTCACATAGGCCCCACCGAATTCTGCACCTGAAGGTAGATGCAACAACAATGTTTAATTTTTTTTTTATTTTGTAGGTAAATTACAATGAACGCTACCTATGGAAACGTAAAGCTAAAAGGTTCGCCATGCAGAAGGAACAGAGCAACCAAGCAACAAACAAGATCATATCTAATCCCGGTGAGTTTCTTTTAACTGTCAGATTCTGTAGACATAAAGTGTGTGAATTCAAGTGAAGGTCTTATTAATGAATGCTCAGTACAATAAATTTATGCAGAAGTTTCATGGCAAGATTAAATAGGGTGTTTGACTGGTGTAACCAAAAAATATAAAACTGCACTAGGAGAAAGGACAGTGGGCCAACATATTTATTTAATACATTTTTTTTATTTTAAATGTATTTTAAACATTTTATTTTCGTCATTAAAGTTTAGAATTTTTTATCTGTATCACTCGCTGGCAAAAACGTAGCAATACCGGCCGCCATTACTCGTGACGACATCGCACATAAACATTGCATCCTACGACAAATAAAATTGTAAGGAAGAACATATTTTTCGATGTGTAAACGTGTGGAAACGTGTTAATTTCGTCTTCAAGTCTTCTATAAGAATGGAAGAAGGCATTACAAGGGCTGATAGTCGAAATCTGCCACTTCTTTCTTAAAACTTTTGATTTTGGCACATGGATGAACAATTTATCGGGACTTGAACAATAATTATATGCTGGCTCATTCATTTTTGTGGAAAAACTAACAGATAAATGCAAATAATTTGTTATGATGTTAGGTGTCACGAATGTTTGTATATGTGCGATGACGTCACATAGAGATAATGTCACGTGACCACGCGTTTTAGCGCGAAATTATATATAAAAAAATTAAATCACGGAATTCATATAAATTGAGTATATTTCAATAATAAAAATATGACGGGGGCTATAAGTGAAGAGTCCTCTATCGATGTCCATCAATTTTCAAAAATTGTCAAATACCATATTGTCTATGTTCTTTTAGGTTGTCTATACATGTTCATAATGATCCGGATGAGATAGTCATATCCGCCCGGATAGCGACCACAGTACACAGGGTGTGAAACCCGCCATAGTGGCACACGCAAGTGTGTCGTGTTCCGGGATCAGCCAGTGTACACTGGCTTTGTCGGGAGTCTAGAGTTTATGATGTTTGGCCGTGTTGCGGCCTCCTGAGTACTCTGACACGAGACCCTCGACCGCTTCTTCACCTTCATGACGTAGTGTGAAGAAGCTACACAGCAGGCCGGCATGATTGTGTTGAGTAGCTAGTACTCGATACCCTAACTGGACGGCACTGCGCTTACCATCAGGTGCAGTGTGGTCACTTTGCTGATGGATAAAAAGAAATTGATGCAGAGCCATCTATCGGTGCTCATGAGAGTCATTCATAGTTGGTTGTAACACACATTCTATTGTTTCTATCTTATATGAAGATGTGTAAGTAAATATGGATGTAATCTGATGCTAATAAAGAGTCTTTACCGAACCACAGTCGCATCAACACGTCTCTCATCACCCGCCATTACAAGATAATGTAAAGGGTAAATTATTATGTTACAGTACCCCGACCGACTCACCCCGGTCCAGGCCGCCCCCCCTCCGTCCGCGCGCCCCCCAAGCAACAACCACCGCCCCCGCCGCCGCCGCAAAACTCACAGGCACTCGTGGTAAGTACGTTCGATTCCCACGACGATACAATTTATCATTAACCCGCTTTAAGTTGATACAAAAATAATACTAGCCCTCTATTAAACATTGTCTCACTGCTGACGGGCTTCCTCTAGTAATGAGAGTTAGGCCTTAGTCCATTTAGCATTAGTCCACGCTGGACTAATGCTAATGGGTTGATAGACATTACACACCTTTGAGATTCGTACTAGAATTCTCAGGTATGCCAGTTTCCTCACGATTTTGGCATCTGACGGTAAGTACACACTGGTTTACATTTAAACAACGATTCGCTCGAATGGGCCAGCTGTGATTGGTTTTTGCAGTTTTTGCCATTACAGTGGCCATGGTTCTGGTATCCACAACTGTGATTTCCTCTGATCTCTGGTATTCCATCCTATGAAACTCTGGTGATCTAACCCTCGATCTAACAAACTTTGGTATTTTTTCCCATGATCTAACTATATCCTGACGTGATCTATCTTGACTTCACAAATTCTGGTATTCCATCCCTCGATCTCAGAAGCTCTTGTATTCAATATGTGATAATTAGGTTAGAAGCAGTATTAGCTGAGTCATTTGACAGTTGGTTATGGACCAAGAGACTGTATGTTCAATTCTCACCTAGACAAAATTATACTCAGCCTGTTGCCGTCCACTGTTGGACGTAGGCCTCCCCAAGTGAACGCCAACCATCCCGGTCTTGGGTAGCCCGCATCCATCCACTACCCGCCACCTTCTTCAAGTCGTTGATACATCGTGCAGCAGGGCATCCCACACTACGTTTGCCTAAACGCGGTCTCCACTCCAACACATGTCTGCTCCATCGGCCATCTGTCCATCTGCAGACGTGACCAGCCCACTTCCACTTTAGCGTGCTAATTTTGCGAGCAATATCTATGATTTTGGTTCTCTGGCGGATGACTTCATTTCGAACTCTATCCACCAGAGAAACCCTAAGCATTGCCCGCTCCATAGCACGCTGAGCGACTTAAAATTTATGGACCAGTCCATTTGTGAGTGTCCACGTTTCAGCCCCGTAGGTCATTACTGGTAGGACGCACTGGTTAAAAACTCTTGTTTTTGAGCATTGAGGGATCGACGACTCAATCAGGTTACGTAGTTTACCGAATGCCGCCCAGCCCAAACGAATTCTTCTATCTGCCTCTTTCTCGAAGTTGTGCTTGCCTAGTTGGATTATCTGGCCCAAGTATACGTACTCTTGCACAACCTCGAGAATGGCATCACTCACGGCGACGAGTCTCGGGAGGACGTGACCGTTAAACATGACTTTCGTCTTGTCAAGGTTCATTCCGAGACCTATCCGTTTTGAAGAACAGTTAAGGCTGTTCAGCATGTCTTCCAAATCCTGCAGAGTTTCAGCCATGATGACTATATCATCCGCAAATCGCAAGTGAGAGATGTACTGGCCGTTGATATTGATGCCCCGTCCTTTCCAATCAAGCGTCTTCCAACGCGCTGGTAAACAGTTTCGGAGAGATTACGTCTCCCTGTCTTACCCCACGTCGCAGTTGGATTGGCTTTGTGCTTTGTTTTTGTACTTGGACGGTCATCGATGCGGCTTCATACAGGCATCTCATCACTTGGACATATCGGTCGTCAATGAGGCATCTCTGCATAGCCTCCAGAACAGCCCAGGTCTCGATGGTGTCGAAGGCTTTCTCGTAGTCCACAAACGCTAGGCAAAGAGGCTCATTGTACTCCTCGGTCTTCTGAATTATTTGCCTTAGTGTGTGTATGTGGTCTACGGTACTAAAGCCCCTCCGAAACCCAGCCTGCTCCGGGGGTTGGAAGTCATCGAACCTTTGGGCAAGACGATTCGAAATAACCCTCGAAAACAGCTTATAAACATGGCTCAAGAGTGATATAGGGCGGTAGTTCTTCAATAGAGTGTTATCTCCCTTCTTGAAGAACAAAACCACCACACTCCTGCTCCATGCCGCCGGTGTTGTACCAGTGTAGATGACGGAGTTGAAGAGCTTTACAAGCTCAATCAATACTGGCATACCGCCTGCCTTGAGTAGCTCTGTAGTTACTCCGTCATCACCCGCAGCTTTGTTATTGTGAAGCTGTTCAAGGGCTCTTCTAATCTCGCCCAAGTCGATGTTGGGAAACTCGTCTGTATGGTGGCGGGTTAGTCTGGCACGCGGATCATCCGCGCTCGGGGCCTCAGGTGGAATTGTTTTTTGAGTATACAAGTCCCCATAATACCTTTCGACCTCTGCGAGTATCTCTGGCATGGAAGTGACAGTGTTGGTCTGTGATGTTCTGAGCTTTGTCAGGTGACAACTAGAGGTAAGTGGCTTGGCGAAAACTCTGGTACCCTTGTTCTGCGCAATAGCATTTTCAATGTCCAGAGTATTCGAGCGTCTTATATCGCGCCGTATTAGCTTCTTTACCTCTTTGTTAAGTACCTGACTCTCTGATGGTGTGACCTTTACGAGTTCTCGTCGTTTCCTTAAAAGTTCCAGAGTCTCGCTTGAGAGCTTCGACTTACGTCTATTGTTCTGAGGTCGAAAGTATATTTTACCCACCTCACGCAGAGTCCGCACCAGGCTGTCAGTGGCGTCATCAATATCTGCCGTAGTTTCCAATACGGCAAATCGGTTCTGTAGCTCTAGCTGGAAAGCTTCACAGCCGACCTCGACTTGGGGCAAAGTTGGTCGGAGAGTCGACTTCATTAAGCGCGCTCGGTCAATTTTAACTTTTATATTCAGAGTGCCTCTTACAAGTCGGTGATCACTACCGGTGTTAAACCTACTGATCACAGAGACATCTCTGAATATTTGGCGCTTATCAGTCATAATGAAGTCGATCTCATTCCTGGTGACATTATTGGGGCTTCGCCAAGTCCACTTCCTTTGGGGTTTCTTCTGGAAAAAGGAATTCATCAAAAAGAGCCCCCGGGTCTCGAGAAAGTTGACTAGCATTTGCCCCCTGTGATTTCTGCACCCATAGTCGAATGATCCTACCCTCGATTCGCCGTGTCCTTGTACTCCCACTTTGGCATTGAAGTCACCCATTACAACGCTGTAGGAAGCCTTGGTACGAGACATAGCTTTCCCTATGTCTTCGTACATGGCCTCTACTTCGTCATCAGGATGAGCTGACGTTGGGGCGTACACTTGTATAACCTTCAGAGTATATCTCTCAGTTATTTTTAAGACAAGGTACGCCACTCCCACTGATACGCTGCCAACTTCCACAGCGTTGCTTTTTAGTGACTTGTGGATAATAAATCCGACGCCACCTTGGGATGGTTGGTGTCCTTCTCGGAAGTAGAGTAAGTTACCAGAATCTAGGGCTATCTTCTCCTCCCCCTGTCTTCGGATCTCGGAAAGCCCTACGATATGCCAGTTAATGTGACTTAGCTCTACTTCCAACTCAGCGATGTGTTCGTCCAACCGCAGAGAGCGTCCGTTGTACGTCGCCAAAAATAGCTGTTTGTGGTACCCTGCCGTAGCCCGGGGATTCTTAGCACCCACCACCCCACCGTTACCATGACCGGTACCGTGGTCAGGAATAGCGGGGCTACCGGGAACTGGGGGCCGTGAATTTGGGATGCCTTTCATCTTGGGGGGTTTTGCCATAGTCACCACGCTTGGCAGGCGGGTTGGTGACCGCAGTTGCTGGTATGTTTTACCGCCGACGCTGCTGCCCGTCGAAGGCATGGGTATTTGGCATTCCAGCATTTTGTGTGGTTATGCCGCCACAAGTCGGCCGCCAGAACCTCATTCGTTAGCTAGCAGGGTGTACCACGAGCAGGTAGGGTTGGCAGTTGGGAGCATGAGATGTAATTTTTCCCCCCTTATACCCTAAACAACAAAATTATTCACAAATATTTATACCCAAGTGTTTTTAGTATTTAAGTTTTGTGTATTTGGTACATTGATTATTGTCTTGTTTAAATAAAACGAATTTTACGGCTTTACAGCCTTCATGGTCACAGGGCAGACTAAGTTGTATGTCGTCATGAGAGCCTTCGAAACGTCGGGTTAAAAAAGTAAAATAAACCGCAATATAATCCGTAAAATTCATTTTATTTCAATGTATAATATTCGTGTAAATATAAGAAACCATTATATTGTCTTGTTTATTGCAGCCGGCTTCAAGCAGCACAGCGGGGCAGGCAGGAGTGTACCGTGTGACAGGATGTGGAGCGGTGGATGTGGCGGCGCATCTGCGACTCCTGGGCGAGAGTCTGGCCATCATCGGAGCAAGGCTCAAGGAGCATGAGGTAATGTCACTAGTCAGTATAACGGGGTGAAAAGATATGTATTAAATACGTATCCCAGTGTCTTGAATTGTCTTGGATGCACTTTACTTTGACCAATTAATAACTTTCTGGCGATACTGCATTATTGGGAGACTTACATCATGCTTAGGTTGAGAATCTAGTTCAAATTCTTTTTTTTTGCTTAAAAATCATATGTTTAGAGTTGTTTGTACTTTCATATCATATACTATGAAAGAAATAAACTCTATCCACTGTGGGGTTTAATAGTTGTTTGTTTGTTGACTTCTGGAATACCGGCTTGAATTTAGTGTTTTAGATTAATTAACTGTATATAAGAGAATAACTTAATAATGAGATGAATAACAAATATTGATAACACAAATTTGGGCGCGTTAGATGCGTCACGGAGACCGTAACTATGTATATAAAAGCAAATTATTGTACTGTCTGTTCACACACACATACACTCAGGCCTGTAATCCCCAAAGGGGTAGGCAGAGGTGTAACCAGTACACCCACTTTTCTATGGGCGAGCCTATCGCCATATCGGGCACAGATTCCAGACTCCGGGACTATTGAGAATTTCAAGATAGAAAAACCCAATATCACTTACCCGACCCGGGGTTCGAACCCGAGACCTCAGCACAGCAGTCGTAACGCATGCGCAATTACAACAGCGCCACCGAGGCAGTGTGTGTGTTCATTGTTTTATTTGATGTCTAGGGTCAGATCGCAGTGTCAGGGTCTGTGTCAGTACTGCTGGACACCCTGCTGTGTTCCCTGGCGCCGCTGCTGAGTGTTTGCCGCGCCGTGCCGGACATCGCGCCGCCTGCCAGGCTCCTGCAGGACACGCTGCACAACATCGCGTACATCATGCCGGGACTGTGAACCACATACCACTACACACAGAACAGAATACTAACACAGGAGGGAATACACACAGAATAACACAGGAGGGACTATACACAGAACAACAACACAGGAGGGAATACACACAGAATAAAAACACTGAATGGACAATGACACACAGAACAATAAGAAATAAAGAAGGCGGCGCGGATGTTGGCTGGGCTCATAAATCTCAAACTATTACACACACAGGAGCGACTATAAAAACTACACACAAAAAAACGATACACAGGGTTTATTAAAGGTTTCTTTCCTTGTTTATTTCTATATCCTACTCTAGTTGTTATATTGACGTTTTTGATTAAGCTTGTTGTAGCGCCACTCTAATGTAACGCATTACGACAAACACTTTTCATACACAGAGACTCCAATGTTATTCCAATGATGATAATCCAATGTTTTTAACTTTATTTATAAGTTATTAAATATACACGCGGAGCTGACATTTCTACCACCTCTCTTCAAGACATTGTATGTATATACAAAATGGGTTTAAAAGTTTTTAAATTGTAATTTTAAGGATACTTATAAAATAAATAAAGCAATTTTAACTTGTAGTTTCATTTATTTGTGTAAGATCATCAAGATCAGCGCACAATTTTATCTACAGCTAATATAGAATCAAACAAAACCACTGCAGCTGTTGAGTTTTGTTTAAAATAAAAGGCCCTTTACAGTAGGCGAGCAGGTGACTGGGAAACAAGTGATCAAGGATTCCATTACCGCACAAATATTTGATCCACGTATATATTTAACATGCTTCATTAGGTTCGTGATTATCAAAAAAAAATTGCCGTGCGTCGCGTGACGGTAGATGGCAAATGTGAAACATTGAAATTATTTTGTAGAAATATTATAAAGTATAGCTGAAATGTCATCAAATTATTTTAAACAAAAGTTGATCCATTGAGTTTGTGAGAACTCCACAATTTTTTTTTAACTTCATTTTTAATTTCATGTTTTTAAAATAAACTATTTTAAATTAGAATTTTTAGCCAAACTAAAATTATTTTGATTTGGAATGGCCAGTACCGCTGAACGGCAATTTCATAGGTAAAGACCTATTATTCACTTCCGTTACTTTTTTCTTATCCTAGCACGGCAAAGTGACCTCACTGCACCTGATGGTAAACGCAGTGCCGTCCAATCAGAGTATCGAGTAGCGAGAGACAATCTATCCCCCGTTACTCAACACAATCATGCCGGCCTGTTTCTTCACACTACGCTATGGCGTAGTGGCATAGGCAAGGAAGTGAAGAAGCGGTGGAGGATCTAGTGTCAGAGTACTTAGAAGGCCACAAAACGGCCAAACATCGTATCCCGACTCTAGACTCCCGACAAAAACCGGATGTAGGTACCCTGGCTGATCCCGGAACGCGACACACTTCGGTGTACCACTATGGCGGGTTTTACACCCTGTGTACGGTGGTCGCTATCCTCATAACACATGACGCCTAGTAAAACTAGAAATAAAACAACGCATATTAGAAAACGAGGTATATTTACTTATTTCATAAGAACACAATATTCACACTAAATATCAATACAATTGGCAAAAAATTCAGTGTATAATTAATAACCAGAATTCTCTAGATACAGCTTTAATGTCAATTCACATCATTCTAAAACGGTACAACCACGTAGACAGTTTTATCAGCAGCATGTGCTCGGCTCGACCGGGGTAGTACCGCTGTTTTGCAGAAAATTGTTGCGTTTCGTGAGATTCTAGTGACCCATCCTCAATCCGTTCTTTAAGGTCGGTAACGCACCCATTTCTACTCGTATTATATGAGTCGTATAGAACCAAAGTCGGCAAAGTAGGTAGTTGGGCAAAAATGAAAAAAATATGGCAAGATAGGAAATTCCCTAATGTCCTATAGTGGTAGAGCCACGCTGTGTAGACATATTTGTCTGCAGCATGAATGGGCCGGCTCGACCGGGGTAGTACCACTGTCTTACAGAAAACCAACGTAAAGTGACAGTTTACTGTCACATTTCAAAAATCTGCTGCTGAAAATCCTTTTAAAACACAGAACAAAGTTGCTTTAGAACCAAAGTCGGCAATCTTTCACTATCAACCAATCGGAAGCGTCTGTCATGTCAATCCTATTTCTCATGAAGTCAATGACAATAAAAATGGAAAGCTTGGTAGAAGTATAGTAGCAAAGGCGGCCATCTTACCTTTAGAAAATATAATAAAATTTAGCGCCGTTAAGCAATTTTTTTATCATAGTTGTTGTCATTGATAAAATTAAATATAGTCTCAGTTGAAAAATAAAATATTCAGCAGAATTGTATTTCAACAAAAGCTATAATTTTTTCTTGTCTTGCCAAAAAATAACTCGGCCCTACTTTACTCCACTTTGGTTCTATACGACTCATATGTGTTCATGACCGTGAATCTCGACCGAATTGCTCGTTTATTGACCTTATAAATAACTCGGAGACATCAATAGTCATTAACTGATGTACAAATTAAGTTATTTGAGATGTTTACAAAGCCCTATTTACACTGCATAGCACGGCCATAGAGAAATAGACTGAGCAATGTCCTCACAAAATTTACCACTTTGTAGAAAGAGACAAAGCGACTGTGTGGCTAAATCAATTTCTTTTCGCTCCTGCAAGTCTGTAACGTAGACTAATCAAAATGCTAGAAAAAGACAACTGCTGCCCGCACGTTCGCTTTCACATAATAGCTGGATAGCGAGCGCTCATTCCTTTCTCTATGTCTATGATCACGGCAAAATATAACAGCTCTCTTTCATATCAAATCTATTATTCTCACAGGCCCGGCCCGGTCGAATATGGCCGGACCAAAACAGGCAAAAGACGCTTTTAATCCATGTTAATAAGGCCGATTTTCTATAGGCTATCCGATAAACTATGTACATAGAGCTTAGAGGACCCGTTTACAAGAACGAAATACTTCTACGCGCTGTTTTCTGTGCACGTGATTGGTCAGTTTGTTTTTGGCGCCAAAAATAAACCAATGATGTTTGAAGAAATATATAACATAGCAGAGAATTCTGAATATGGGCGTATAGTATACATAAATTAGTAATTAAATTAAATTCGATAGTCTTACTTCTCTTACATCTATAGCCTGTCATGATATCAAAACATAGGCTTTTCATAAAATAAATAAATAACACCCAACAGACACACATAGTCCTGACCCCACACTAGGTCAAACCTGTATCGGCGGTATCAACAACTACAAAGACGGTCTCAGGTTCGATTCACGAAACAACGGTTTGTGTGATCCACATTTTTTTTCAGGTTTATTGTCGAAAGTTTCTCATAGTTGATACTCCAACATGACTATCCTAGATTAGACTGTTGACTTGACAGACGCTTCTGATTGGTTGATAGTGAAAGATTGCCGACTATGGTTCTAAAGCAACTTTTGTTTTGTGTTTCAGAAGGTTACAGCCGTTTTGAATTATAAAACCTTGCAATAGTCGATGCAAATTTAATTTCATAATATTGCCATATATTTTTTTTATTTTTGCCCAACTATACTCTGATTTTTAATTAGATAGACTAAAATGACATTTGGTGGGTTGCCACGTTATCGTAAAGTAAAAATAGTGTTGTATCCTGAGTGATCGAGTATTTAGTGATCAGTAAATGAAAAACCTAACTTTTTTCCGTGTTACATATTAATACTATTAGTATTTTTATTTATGAAAAATCATTATATTCGAGTCACTGTTTTGAGACTAAGTCTAGGTTACCTACAAGACTCTGTGGGGTCAGGACTAAATGAGACAAGGTGTTATATTCCACTTCAGCTTACATATTGATTTAACCGACGTTCATCGTCGACTACAAAAGTACAGACAACATTTACACTGTACTGCCGTCCATTACTAAAAGGCCGTCGAGTTATATAACTTAATTTTGAGATATTAAATGTGAATGTCCCTTGAAACCATGTAGTTATTGAGCATAGGCTGTTATTAGAAAAATATGCCCCAGACTGATGGAGAGAAAAAGTTGCTTTATTACTTTGTATACAGGATGTTACAGAAGAGTGGTAAATAAAAATACAACGTAAATGAGGGTAATTGATATCTCATAAGTTAAGTTGAAAATTCGATAATCCTTATCTTAGCTGAGTAATTTGAATTTGAATATTGTATGGAATTCTTTGTTTTATGAAGCCAATGATAAATGATAACGAACTATTTGCAGTGTCGAAGTATATTTAATCCTTAGATAATCGGTTGACATTTTATCAAGAGTTGAAAAGATACAATTGTACGATCGCGCTACAAAAATCCTAAGATACATTTCAAATTCAAATTCTCACGATTTTACTAATCAATTACGCATAACTAACTCTATACCTGGAAATTTCCTTAGTACCACCTTTCTGGAACATACTGTATATAAGACGAACTTGTCAATCACTTAACAGCCTTTCATTAAACAAACGACAGTACTTTTACAAATTTGTCGCTATACCTTACAACAACCTCCTCCTGCAGTTGGGCGCGCCGCAGTAGCAGTACAGGACCTTCCCGGGCACCGAACCCACGTCGTAGTTGTAGTTCCAGGTGAGCTCCGAGCCAGCGCGTATGTGGCTCAGTGCAAAGAACGCGACCCACGGGAACCGGGGGTCGTGCGTGTCCACAAACACATTCTGTACGAACACGTTAGGCGAGCACGAGTGCTGTGGAATAATACATTTTAAATCAGGTACATTTTTTCTATTTTTTTTTATAAATTCGGCAAAATGTCTGTATACTGGCACGGCAAAGTGACTGCACCTGATGGTAAGCGCAGTGCGGTCCAATTAGAGTATAGAGTAACGAGAGACAATCTATCCCCCGCTACTCAACACAATCATGCCGGCCTGCTCCTTCACACTACGCCATGGGCAAGGTGAAGAAGCGGTCGACGGTCTATTGCCAGAGTACTCAGAAGGCAAAACGGCCAAACATCGTAAAACTCACTAGACTAGACTCCCGACAAAAACCGGATGTACACTGGCTGATCCCGGAACGCGACACACTAGCGTGTGCCACTATGGCGGGTTTTACATCTTGTGTGGTGGTCGCTATCCGGGCGGATATGAACATCCTACCACCAGCAATGCGTCCTTTAGGCGTAGTGTGAAGAAGCCACAGCAGGTAAGATTGTGTCAAGTAGCGAGGAATAGTCTCTCGGAACTGAACTTTATAAGCTTATCCTCTCAGGCATCACAAGGTCATCGGTGTTCGGAAAAAGGTAATAAGTAGTGAGTAAAATACAAGCCAAAATCAACTTTATTACCATAATATTAAAGTAACCAATACGCTTAATACGCAGGTCAATAAGGGCGATTATTGCGGCTAAATATGTCCAGAAGATACTTGAGAGGCTAATTAGGTGCAAACAACGTATTATAATTCCTTAGATGCCCCTTGAGCATTGGGTTTTTACTCTGCGTTAAAACATTTAATATATTTAAAATAAGGCAAAGTCGTTCATGAGTGTTAAGTTTATGTTAAAAACAGAGGTGCAATTTAAAGTCTGTAAAATTTCAATATATATAAAAAAGGAGGTTAATCAACTTGAGTTGCTAAAGAGTTATTTCTCGACGCAAAATCAAAGATTTTATACATTCTAAATTAGGAACAACTTAGGCAGTGAATCAGTTTTTATTCGATAATGAAAGAGATTTTATAATTTCAAAGTAGGTACACTTTAAGTCGCCAATGATCATGACTATTACTCGATGTTCAAAAAGGATGTATTATGAATTCTACATTAGATATAACTTAAGTCGCTAACAATTAATTACTCTATGATAAAAATTTAGGCTACTCAGCAGGATATAGAGTTAGTTGTCTCCCACTACTTGATACACTAACTGGACGGCACTGCGTACCATCAGGTGCAGTGTGGTCACTGCCGTGCAAGGATAAGAAAACGTTGATCTATACTTACGTTGAGATATCGTCCGATGTTGCCTTGCACCTTGGCGTCCATGATGTAACACGCCTCGTCCCTGCCGAAATGTGCGCGAACCGACCTGTCACAAAGAGAATCATTCATTACAATACACAGGGTGTTGTAAAAAGGTGGTATACATAAAAATACGCGAAGGTAGGGTGATTAGTAACTTTTTTGTTAATTCTGGCGCGGCAAAGTGACCACACTGCACTTGATGGTAAGCGCAGTGCCGGTAGAGTATCAAGTAGTGAAAGACAGTATTAGTAAAGTTGAAAATAATCCTTGTCTTGTGCGTGATAGTTTCCTGTGTTTAATGTTGTACATTATTAGGTATGCAACCGAATATAAAACGCAAAAGGAACTCTTTTGCGAAAACCAAATCTAAATTGCTTGAAATTGAGATCACAATATGAGGTATGAGCAAAAATGGTTGCGTATTAGGAATATATCGCTATCTCCCTCGCACAACGGCACTGTAATGGCCATTCTGAGAACCGTGACGTCACGGGACAAATCATGCATCCTTTAACTGTCTTTTGACAATTACCTCTTCCAGCAGATTTGAATGGCGTCTAATTTGCTTATTTTTGTTCGGATTCATAAAAATTCAAAAATTGGAAGCATGGAAATACCACAAATCGTAGAAAAGACTGGTCAATATGAATGTGGATGGACGAAAGAGTCATGGGAGACCAAAAAAGAGGTGGATGGATTGCGTGAATGAGGACATGCGCATGAAAGGAGTGAATGCAGATTTGACGGATGATATGGCTGCGTGGAGAGTCAAAACCATTTATGTTGAACCCACTTAGTGTGGGATAAGGGCAGGTAGATGATGAAATAACATGCGTAAAACCAAGTCTGAACATGCTGTAGACTTCCCCTTCCCTGCCCTCATTTATATCCTGTAAGGTCAACATAGCACCCATACTCCTGCTGATATCTGAGGAGTTCGTAAGAGCTTACTGCTAGGTAACTTACTTGGCTTGTTATAGAAAATTTTACCTTATTTACCTGTATTTTGGTACATATTCGTTTGCACCCATTCCAGCCTGAGCGGTGAATCTAGAAGGTTCTCGAACTGCAAAAACAAAGTTAATTTCAATAAAGAACTGTTTTCAGTGAGACTTCAAAGGTGCCGGAAGATGTCGTTGACTCCTATCAGCTGATTTATTACTATCATAACATTGTGTCATAATTAAAATTATAATTTAAACGTTTTTAATAAGATAACAATTATTTACTTGTATTTATGCATCAATATAATGCCAGAACATTAAAATCAAGTAGATTTTTTCACGAAGTACTTTTTTTTTATTCTGGCGCGGCAAAATGACCACACTGCACCTGATGGTAAGCGCAGTGCCGTCCAGATAGAGTATCAAGTAGCGAGAGACAGTCCAACCCCCGCCACTCAACACAATCATGCCGGCCTGCTGTTTAGCTTCTTCACGTTACGCCTAAAGGACCCAGGATCGTAGGAGGGATTACTTACAGCATACCAGTAGATAAACGCAGAATATAATTCTATAATATCTTTAGAGGATCAATAATAATAATACAAGCCCTGCATTAAACATTGTCCCACTGCTGTGCACGGGCTTCCTCTACTAATGAGAGGGGTTAGGCCTTAGTCCACCACGCTGGCCTAATGCGGGTTGGTTCACATACCTTCGAAATTCTCATATATTCAATTTTCCTCTCGATTTTTTTTTTCACCGTTAAAGCAGCGATTAACATTTTTAATACCCAAGTAACTTTAGAAAAGTCAGAGGTGTATGCCATTTGGCTTTTATTACGACTTTCTTCTTGACAGTCCGAACCACAGCCAACTAGGCTATCGCAGCTTCCGTCAAACCCTAAGATTATTTAATCAAAACGTTTCTTAATGTAAGTAATTAATATTAAAATGTCTGCAGTGGCTAAAATTACCCTGTATAAAGTCAGTATCAGGTGACTCGTTTATCAGTTTGTCACTATAACCCTTACCTTCTTCATCATCGCTGATGGTGATACAATCTTCATCCGCGTTCTGTTCTTTCTCATCCTTCTTGATAGTATCGGGACCTTTCTGCTCATCTTCTTGGTCCTTCTTTTTCCCGCGTTTTCGAAGTCTTTTACTGTTGAACATTTGAGTCGTTTAGAATCAAAGTCGGCAAAGTAGGTAGTTAGGCAAAAATAAAAAAACGTGTGCGTCTCGGGACGCTCGACAGAAGTGATAACTTAAACTAATATAAGTTGAACTATTTAATATTGAAATTGTTTAACTTGAGAAAAGCTTAGGCGATTACTTGAACTTTATGTATATTCCCACTCGAGCCCACTCGATCCCACGATCCCACTCCATCCCACCCAATCCCACTCAAATCAAATCACAACGATTCTAAAGAAGTTTCACTTCAAAAAAATGAAGATTGAAGGACAGAAATAGGAATTAATAAAGAAGCCACACAGAGTGGCGAAGTATGAACGCGTAACGTTACGGTTTACCCTCCCATAAGAAGTTATCACTTCAAAAATATATGGCAATATAAGACATTAAGATCTGCATCGACTAATGCAATGTTTTATAATAATTAAAGACGGCTGTAAACCCTTCTAAAACACAGAACCAAAGTTGCTTTAGAACCAAAGTCGCCAATCTTTCATTATCAACCAATCAGAAGCGTCTGTCAAGTCTACAGCACCATTTCTCATGAAGTCCGTGACAATCATGGCAGGAACTAGTACAGTAGCAATGACTATGTAGGGTGTCCGAATTGGGGTGGTTAATTAAGACACGAGTTAAATGTTATTTTAATTGTTTATGTCTGTTACAAATGTTAAGAAATGTTAAATGTTATAATGTACTGTTGTTATATAAATGTTATGTTAAGTGAGATGCACCCGGTCGCGACGGCCGTACTTAATGCACTGTCTTAAATTAGTATGGGCGCGTAAACGAGCAATAAATAATGCAACGTAGGCGCCAAATACGTCGCGTGTTCGGGTTATACCATAACCGAACAGACTACCATCTTACCTTAATTGGGTTCAATCTCAGCAATCTACAATATTGCCGAAAACCGAACCTTGCAGTAAATGTTTTTTCTTATTGAACACATGTTTTCTAGCTGCGCAAAAGTATAACGTCAGGAAGGCCCACTCTTGTACAACGTTCTCAAAAAAAATTACATTGATATCTCTGATAGTTTGTTTTTTATGATGTTTTTCTTTGAGCACTGCGAATTGATTGAAAAATACAAAAATTGGTCAAAACTGTTGAACCGTAGATAATTGCACCAACATTCTTAGGGTTAAAGATTTGGAAATGACCTTGCCCATGCCCCAATTCGATTTGATCCATACTTCGAGGGACACCCTTTATATAATTCTATTGTACGTGTGTATGTCACTGAACTCCTCCTAAACGGTTTGAATGATTTTTTTTGTATGCGTTTGGGTGGCGCCCTGGGTGGTTTAGATTCACAAATCAGCCCGGCAGATGGCGCTGCAGTCAGTGTGGCGCTGCTTTTCCGTGCAAGACGATGTCTGCCGGGCCCACTAGATATTTATAAAAAACTTACTTGAACTCCATAACCCCAAGACCTATATACCCTGGCCTGAAGTCGTCATCTTGTTCCTCGTTTTTGGACACTGTTTCTTCATCTTCCGAAGACGACTCAGCTTCCGTAGAAGATTTCTCTTCTTTCGTCTGACTCTCCTTCTGTGAAATATTATTTATGTGTTGTAAAATGAAGTCTATATGTAAATATAGAAGGCCTGTATGTAATATCTTTATTATCTACAGGCTGTTGTAAAAAAGAGGTTCTATATTTATCTAGCAGATATAGGCTAAATATTTAGTATTAGACTCAATGGGAGATCTGTAACCAGTATACCCACTTTTCGTCGAATTTATTGCGGTCCCATATTGTGATAGGGGGCGAGCCAATGGCCATATCGGGCACAATTCTAGACTCCGGGCTGATACTGAGCATTTCCAAATAGAAAAACCCAATATCACTTTACCCGACCCGGGGATCGAACCCGAGACCTCAGCACGGCAGTCGTAATGCATGCGCAATTACAACTGCGCCACCGAGGCCGGCAGTTATTTTGCTGTTTATACAAATTGTAATGATTCCAACAAACTTGCCAGCTCGCTCAGTGTTGTCACCTTTGAATACACCCAAGTCTATTTTGACGTTCCGTTCCACACTGTCCGATATAAATGAAGTTTGAGGCATTACCTTATCTAAGGACCAGGGATAGCCTAGTTGGTAATGGTACGATTGTTGGAATGAAAGTCGTTGTTCGAAACCCAATGGCATACATGACTGACTTTCCTAAAGTTAAGTGTGTATTCATTGTTAATATTATCGCTTGAAGGAAGGCGCAGCGTGGGTAGACCCCCCACAAGGTGGACTGATGACCTGGTAAAGGTCGCGGGAGTCCGCTGGATGCGGGTGTCGCAGGACCGGTCACTGTGGCACTCTTTGGGGGAGGCCTATGTCCAGCAGTGGACGTCCTTCGGCTGACATGATGATGATGATGATTATCGCTTGCTTTAATGGTGCAGTTAATCGTGAGGAAACCTGCATATCTGAGTATTCTCGTACGAATTTCAAAGGTGTGTGAAGTTTACCAACCCGCATTAGTCCAGCGTGGTGGACTAAGGTCTAACTCTTATTAGTAGAGGAGGCCCGTGCCCAGCAGTTGGCCAAGTTTAATAAAGGGCTGGTATTATTATTTACCTTATCTAGAATTCCATACCTGAGAATTTCATAGGTATATAAAGTCTACTAACCAGCCAGTGTGGTGGACTAAAGTCTCTTTGGTAGAGGAGGCCCAGTATGAGACATTTTTTAGTGCCTCGATAGACAGACGAGCAGACGGGCCACTTGATGGTAAGTAGTCACCGCCGCCCATAGACTTCTGCAATGCCAGGACACAGCAAAGCCACTGCCTACCGTGCCTGTTTAATAAAGGGCTGGTATTATTATTTATTACCTTATCTAGAATCTTGTCAGCTTCCGGCACATCTTCTTCGTAGCCTTCTTTCATCTGCTCGACTACTTCTATATAATCCAGCTCAGCCAGATATTCATCACCTTCATTTAAACCATCCTGTAATATACCACTCATTAAATATTAGTACAGATCCCCAAAAAGAGTGGTCGGTGAGACCCTAACAATTATGGCCCAATCGCCATCACCTCAGTGATGTGTAGAGTCGTGACTGATTAACAGCCATTAGTTCGCACCTAGAGGATCACTCGTTGATCAATGACCGCCAATACGGGTTCCGTCATAACCGATCAACGGGTGATCTTCTAGCGTTCGTATTACATCATTAGGGGGAGGTGATTGACAAGCATGGCGAGATTCTGGCTATTAGTCCTTTAGGCGTAATGTAAAGCTAGTGAACATCTCACTGTTTCTCTCGCACTCTGCACCGTAACGGCCAGTCTGGGATGTGACGTCGTAACTCTGTCGTGCATACTTTTTCTATTATTTGACAACTACCCCTTCTATATGATTTAAATGGATTTAAATTTATATATTTTTGAGCTGATACGTAAAAATGTTTCGATAATGGATTTCAGGTAACTTTTGATTAAAATAATAAAACAAAAATTGACATTAACTCTATAGTAGAGCTACTCAGCATGGATGATTGTGCCGAATAGCGAGGTAAAGTTAATAATGTTAATACAATAAATTAAAATATGATCACGCTCACCAAGTTGGCCGTTGCGTCGGTGAGCAGGTTCCCTGCGTACACACATAAGAACGCACCTTTCGGCACGTCGTTTAACGCTCTTATACCCCAACCACGATTTGGAGTTTTAAATACCTGCGAACAATGATTTGTAAACGTGCATGAATGATTAGATAGATAGATAGATAAACAGTTTATTAAGACAACACAATTAAACTTAGCTTTAAGAAGATAAAAATAACTATAAACTAATTAGAGTCTAACGTAATAATACATTGCAGCCGAAATTAGGCCCCAGATCAGTATGATGTTTTGCTCCTAAAAGCAAAGCGCTGATAATTCTACTGAAAAACTACTTATCCGGCAACTACATAGTAGGCCAAGTGGCATATTAGGGTGACTCTCTAACATACAATCAATATGTAAAAATAAGTACAGTATAACTACATGAAATATTAAATGTATATACATTAATATTTTAAGTAAAATAGGGTAAAAAGAACACAAACACATATACACTCACGCCTGTAATCCCCGAAGGGGTAGCCACAAGGGTAACCAGAGCACCTACTTTTCGCCGAATTTCGGTACCATAATGTGATAGGAGGCGAGCCTACAGCCATACCGGGCACAGATTCCAGACTCCGGGTTAATACTGAGAATTTCTAGATAGAAAAACCCAATATCACTTCACCCGACCCGGGGATCGAACCTCAGCACAGCAGTCGTAGCACATACACAATTACAATTATGCCACCGAAGGAGGTAAAAAGAAATATATGTTTTTACGTATACAGGATGTTGATAAAATGATGATGATAAAATACGTAAAGGGTAGGTGATAGGTAACCTATCGATAAAGTTGTAAACCTCATCTAATTCGAGTTATTTGAAATATGTATGGAATAAATATACTCATAGTTCTGACCCCAAATTCAGATAATAATAAAATAATTTGCGAAGATATTGGAATTTTAAAAAAACATCTAATTTCATACATATTTCAATAGAGAAGATTGAAGCCCGGAATCTAATTATACACTGAATTAAATCGGACTACTAAAAATATAATTTAAAATCTACAATTGGAGGGTAAAAACATTGCACTACACTTTCGTAATGATATTCAATTCAGTCCGCCCCGTGACCATGAAGGTTGTAAAGTTTTAAAAAGTAAAATAATGAAATAAATAATTTGATATTAAAATAGCGTGCGATTTGTGTGTGAGTGTGTGTGTGTGTGTGATGTGTGTGTGATGTGTGTGTGTGTGTGATGTGTGTGTGAGTGTGTGTGTGTGTGTTTGTGTGTGAGTATATTGCTAAGAAAACGTTGTTCTTACAAAAGGCTTTAAGGATAGTTATACTTGACTACAGCTGAATAGCACGGCGTTAGATGCTCTGGCTCGAAGGACCAAAATGTGAATTTTAGCAAATGATGTAAATTTTGTTGAATTACATGTATTTTTGGTATAAAAAGCCCTTTTTAATTATTTATGTATTTATATATTTGGAAAACTAACAGATATTTCAAAACTTTCATAGAAGCATAATGATATGCAGGAAGTTAACCTCTCATGTATCAAAACGATACCGGTGTTCGGAAAAAGGTAATAAGTAGGGAGTAAATACAAGCCAAAATCAATTTATTTCCATAATATTAAAGTTAAAAATCGCATGTAAGAACGGCGAGTGGTGCCAGTATTTGTCGGCTAGTCTGAGTAAAGCTAGTAGACTGGTTAATTACAGGTCTTCGCTGATAAAACTATGATAGGCAGAATGTTTGAACACAAAAAAATAAAAACTTTACACCGCATGCGACAATAGAGATAGAAATAAATAGAACAGATACAATTAGCTACCTACCCACACAAAAAAAAACCAAATACCCTTATTTTTACCCGATTGTGTGGTAAAGTGTATCACTTACTTGCAACTTCAGCTGTAGCGGATGTTGCGCAACTCGGTTCAGACACGTCGCCTTGCATTTACATCTGGAAATTGTTTGCTTTTACATACTTGTACATTTTTAACCGACTTCAAAAAAAGCAGGAGATTCTCAATTCGTCGGAATCTTTTTTTATGTATGTTCCCCGATTACTCGAAGACGCCTGGACCGATTCGAGAAATTCTTTTTTTGTTTAAAAGGGTGGTACTTGGTGGTACGTGGTGGTACTTCCCAGGTGGTCCCATTGGCACCAAGTCAGGATCTGACTTGATCTCAGAAAAATCGAGGGCAACCTTCAAATTTTATAGTGACTCATAATTTGTTTTTTATTAAAGTCGGTGTACTTTTTATGAATTAAAAAACGTTTCTCATAATAGGGTAGTTTCAAGTGTTTAATTTCGCACATTATTCGATATGCAACCGAATATAATATGCAAAAGAAAGCCTTTTGTGAAAACAGAATCAAAGTTGCTTGAATAATGAGGACACAAAATTTAATTAGTATTAGTATGAGCAAAAATGGGTGCGTGGTGGCAACATATCACTATCTCCCTCGCACAACGGCACAGTAAAGGCCATTCTGAGAAGTGACGTCACGGGACATATGCATCCTTTTACTATCATTCCACCGCTTCTTCATCTCCTTGCCCCATGGCGTAGTGTGAAGAAGTCACACAGTAGGCCGACATGATTAAGTTGAGGGATAATCTCTCGCTACTTGATACTCTCACTGGACGGCACTGCGCTTACTATCAGGTGCAGTGCGTGTGAAATAACGTGTATGTCGGTTGAATATAAGATGCGCGACACAACAGGTGTGCGCAGTTAATGTTAACACAGGTATTAAATCTTCAGTTTTTTTTATTATTCAATTCCCTCTTTTTTAAAGAATAGGCACCGTCTGCCCATCATGCAGCCTATCCCCACTGACCACAGACAAGCGGCTGTACATACGTACCTGACGTTACACTCATAGATCCCGGACGGCAGCGGCTCCGGCAGCCTCTTGTACACGTACCCCACACTTTTCGTCTCTATGCCTATCGTTTTGGCGCCCTCTAGCGTCATTTGCCAACACGCGCACTTTGATTTATCCTAGAAGATAAATTAAAGAATTATTAATATATTAAATAATTATAAGAAATTATATTTATTTTATTCGGAGAACTTACAGCTAGCATACAGAAAACATAAAATAAATATAATTCCAAAAAGGCCATTTAAAGTTTTCACAGATAGAAAAATAAGTATAGCATCTACGGACGATAGCACACATAAGAACACCTAGCAACTAATTTAATTACGTATTGAAAAACATATTCACAAGTATTTTTTAGCTGATAAACACTGGTATTCAATAACTAGCTGTTGAGCGCGGCTCCACCCGCGTGAATGTTTGAGAGCTGTTAGCTTTTACTAATCACTTCATCTCTCACCACGCCTTTTTTTATAGCATAGGCCGACAAACGAGCCAGTGGGTCACCTGATGTTAAGTGATCTCCACCGCCCATGAACATCCACAATACCGAAAGTATCATGTATGCGTTGTCGGCCTTAAATGACAGGAATAGGGATTAGGGAAGGGAAGGGGGAATCTGGGCCTCCGGATATCTCACTTACCATACGAAACGCGACAGTCAACTGTCACTTTATGTTGGTTTTCTGTGAGACAGTGGTACCCCGGTCGAGCCGGCCCATTCATGCTGTAGACAAATATGTCTACAGCGTGGCTCTACCACTATCAACACCTTATCACCTTATCACTTATTCATGCCTTATCACCGTAATACAGCTATTGTGAACTATATATACTCATAACTTTTGATTGAGTGAACCAATTTGAATGAAATAAAGACTAAATATTACCACGATATATGCTCTTTAGTTTTGTTGCCTTGATTGCTTTTTTGTAAACAAACAATAATTTAGACGTGATGCCTTAACAGACAGATAGACAATAATTAAAAAAAAAATGGGTTTTATATCGATATTATAACATGACACAAACCAAAGGAGAATGACCAGGAATACATGGACCACGGTACAAGATTGCGTCAATTCCAAAGTTGTTTTAAATAGTCTATAAAGTCCAAATACTATCTAAAGTTTACATTTTTGGAATTGGTACGCGGGTTTCCATGTTTTTGTGTAATAATAATATTTTTTGTGTAAACTGTCTGTGTAACGCAGCATGGTCGATTGACTATAGCCTGTCCTTTGGACGAATATAAAAAAAACGTTATAAAGTATTACGTCAATGAAAACTGGTAGTCATTTTAATCAATAATATGTCTGATTCAGTTTTAAAAGAAATCCTCTAAACAACACAGACATTCTGTTTGCCAGACGACTTCAAAAATAAAGAAATGCATTTAAATATTATTTTTATCTCGAGGCGCGAGAAAAAGGAGTACCAAGAATGGGCATTCTCCTTTGTAAAAATATACAAAGTGCCACTGTAGTTGTATTATAGTGTAGACTAGCTTTGGCTTGATGTCGGTTGAGTAGCTGGTTGTGAAACGAGAGGCCGTGGGTTCAACTCCCACACCGAGACAAATGTTTGTGTGACAGACAGATATTTGTTTTAACTTCAATAACTTTTGCTCAATGCCGCGCTGAAACTGTCAATTCTAATCATCATGTCAGCCGAAGGACGTCCACTGCTGGACATAGGCCTCCCCCAAAGAGTGCCACAATGACCGGTCCTGCGCCACCCGCATCCAGCGGACTCCCGCGACCTTTACCAGGTCATCAGTCCACCTTGTGGGGGGTCTATCCACGCTGTGCCTTCTGGTACGTGGTCGCCATTCAAGAACCTTTCCGCCCCAACGGCTATCGGTTCTACGCGCAATGTGCCCCGCCAATTCTAATAGACCAACATTATTGAAAAAAAAGCTGCCGGGATAGACAGACTGGCCACCTGATGGTAAGTAGTCACCGCCGCACATAGACTTCTGCAATGCCTTCAGCAAATCCGCTACCTACCGTTTAAGGACTAGTCTTCTTAAACCTCGTGTAAAGGACATGCTATAGCGCTCAGGGAATATTATTTAATTGTGTGTAAATACCTCACAATCGTCAGTACAATCGCACCCGCACAGGAACTCGGGGTCCAGGTTGAGCGGCACCCCGGCCGTGGGGGTCCGCTCCGTGTTGTACGAACAGAACTCCGGCAGCGAGTCGTCCACGCTGTTCACGCACGGCACCGGCACGTTCTCTTTGCCGTGGGACAGGTCCTTGGATGAACACAAAAAAACATGATTAATCACTCGTGTCTATAAGGATATTAAAAAAAAAGTAGGGAGTTAAATACAAGCCAAAATCATTTTTATTTCCATAACATTAAAGTTGAAAAATTTATTTATTTCAGTAAAAGAATGTCATGTAGCCAAGCCGCGGGCAGTAGCTTGTTTATAAGTAAAAGTTTATTTATTCATAAAAAGTACACGGACTTCAATAAAAAACAAATTATGCGTCACTATAAAATTTGAGGGTTTCCCTTGATTTTTCTGTGATTCCATCATCAGATCCATGTATCCATACATGGGAAGTATACCATTTTAAACAAAGAATTTCTCGAATCGGTCTAATCGTCTTCGAGTAATCGGGTAACATACATAAAAAAAAAGTATCCGACGAATTGTTAACCTCCTCCTTTTTTGAAGTCGGTTAAAAATAGCGTGTAAGAACGGCGACACTGGCCAGTATTTGAACTCACCGCCGGACCGCCGGCAAGCTTATGAGTCATGACTGGTTAATAGTTGTACAGTGTAGTGAACTGTACACTACTATTTAGTTGTAAGTTAAGTAAATGTGAGTGTGCTGATGAGAGAAAACTCTTCTCGTATTGTTGAAAAGTGTATTGGTTAAATACAGTATAATATAGTGTGACTCTCACAAAGATCTCAGTATCGATAGTATGTTACAACACTGTCTCAATTTAATTATCGCGACAGAATATGATCGACCGATTTGCGTAAATGTTATACTAAGTGTACGTAAACCGTACAATAATAAAGATTGCTAAATACACAAATCTCTCTATAGAAATCAAATCACAATGGCAAGTGAACCATGTTCCAACAGTCCCCATTGTTTCTAGTACAGGCGATTACAAAATCTCTCCACACAAGTCTCAAGACTACACATAAGTCCGTCAACATACCTCATTTTGCAAAAAACTGTCGCAAACACCTGCCGCTTAACTCGTAAATTTTTAAACTGTGAGTTTTTTTATAGCTTAGCCCGACAAACGAGCCAGTGGGTAACCTGATGTTAAGTGATCTCCACCGCCCATGAACATCCACAATACCGAAAGTGTCATGTATGCGCTGTCGGCCTTAAAGGACAGGAATATGGATTACGGAAGGGAAGGGGGAATCTGGGCCTCCGGATATCTCACTTACCATACAAAACGCGACAGTAAACTGTCACTTTACGTTGGTTTTCTGTGAGACAGTGGTACTACCCCGGTCGAGCCGGCCCATTCATGCTGTAGACAAATATGCCTACAGCGTGGCTCTACCACTATAAAAATACGTAGAGGTCAACAATATAACGGCTTTGGCCCGTGCTTCTTAAACCCTCCAAAGTGAGAAGAAGCAGTTTTGTTAAGAACAATAATAATAATAATAACACCCAACAGTCACACATATACCTTTTTTTTATTTCATTCTCTCTATAAAAGAGAAAGTTTCTCCACCATGCAGCCTTATCTGTTGTTATTTTTCTAAATCTGGGTTAAAATTGAAAGTCTTTTTCTTCTCTGGTTTATATAAGTCAAAAGGCCAAAGCCATGTTTGTTGTTGTTATCCATTTAAAAGGGGAAAGCCATGTCCGGTATTTTTCCATTCTAAAGGCCGAAGCCATTACTGAAATAGTCACAATTCAAAAGGCCAAAGCCATGTCTGAAATAGTCACAATTCAAAAGGCCAAAACACACAAATAAAAAGTCACATCACATTCCTGTTACCTTCTTCCCGACGATGCACTTGCTGAGCACGAACTCTGCGAGACAGTGCGTCTCCGGGTTGAAGTCGAACAGGTCGATGGGCGCGTCGCTGCGCGTCAGCCGCAGGTACCGCTGCAGCTCGCGCGCGCTCCGCAGGCGGCGGCCGCACGGCGCGCGGTACAGCACGGCCTGCGAGCCCTTGTTGCGGACTAGCTGTCTGTACACCGTACCAAGTAAGTACACATCACCACACAGTGACCAACTAGCAAACCCAATACTTAAGGGGGACAGCGGCTTTACCCCACATCGCCATTAAAAAGCAATAAAAAGTTATTTTACAAGTAACATTTAGAGAGTACCGACAGTAGTGATATTTTAAAACTATAAACAGTGGTTATTTGATGATTTTTCAAATAAATTGTTGTGCCAAAAAATGTTTTATAATTAGCGTTAGTGTAAATTTACTGATGCCTTACGTATATTGTTTGACTATGCCCAGGACTCCTATTTATTTATTTATGCTTTATTGTACACCTGAATAAAAATATTGTCAGTACATTGCAATAAACTTAAAATATAATGTACAAACAACTCCTATGTACAAGGACTAAAGTGTACAAAACAAGTTTTAAAAGAGAAGCTCCAAATTTAAATTCTGATGTTCTTTAAACAGGGTACAGCTGTTTTACTGCTACAAAATACAGTTTAACCAAGAAGAAATTAGAATTTTTCAAATTCAATATTAAACAATATAGTTTAAAAAAAATGGATGAAAAAAACTTTTTCCACCAAAAAGTCGAAATCATCAAAATGTTAATCTGACTCATATATCAATATGTAACTATATATTTTTTGACAAGATTTATATAAAACTTAAAATACTTGACACTGGCAGATTTGCAAATCGCGCCACAGTAAAAAACATACCTTTCCCATCCGCTGAGCAGTGGCTTCGCCAACGGGTTGTATGAGCGTAACTCTTTCAACGTGAGGACGTCGCTTCTCTTACACTTCGGACCGCATGTATGTGCGCTCATTTTGTATGGTCGCACCGCATTTCTTGGTGTGTAATACTGTTTGGGGATAAATAAAACTTAGTATTAATCCTATTGCAATTAATAATTACATGTGTTTCGATAAAAGTAAAGAAGAAAAATAGTTTTTTTATAATAGGAAGAAGCCTAGTTGGGGGTGGTACGGTCTGTCGAAACCAAAGTTGTGAGTTCGAAATCAGCCCAAATGGCATACACCTCTGACTTTTCTAAAGTTACGTGTATATTCATTGTTAATTATGAATTGCTTTACCGGGAAGGGTAACATCGTGAGGAAATCTGCATACCTGAGAATTCTTATAAGTATTTCAAAGGCATATGAAGTATACCAACCTACATTAAACCAGCATGGTGGCCTAAGGCCTAACTTTCATTAGTAAAGCGTGTCCAGCAGTGGGACAGTGTATACAAGGCTGGTATTAACTAACCACGACTCTACTGGCGAAGGCGTCGGGTCCATCCCCTGCGCTGGCGAGGGGCAGGGTGTTCGCTGTAGACTTCTTGGCCACAGAGCGCTGGCGACGTAACTCCTGGGGAATGGAAAAAAATAAAGCATCAAAAATAACTAAAAAAAGTGTGTGTGGGCTATTCACATACGGCAGACCCCACCCGAATCCCCTCGGATATATATTCTGACACGAAAAAAAAATGGCGGAATGTGATGTGATGTTGTATTGTGATTAATAAGTGAAAAATATTTCAGACATGGCTTAGGCCTTTAAATTGTGACTATTACAGACATGGCTTCGGCCTTTGAATTGTGACTATTACAGACATGGCTTAGGCCTCTTGAATTGTGTTTATTTCAGACATGGCTTCGGCCTTTTGTATAAGTTAAAACCGGAGAAGAAGAAGACTTTAATTCTAGCCCAGATTTGGTAAAAATAACGACAGACATGGCTACATGGTGGAGAACCTTTGCCTTCTCTTTTATAGAGTAAATAAATTAAAAAATATATATATTCTGACTCATTCTCTCGTAGGCTTAGTCCTATCGATTTATGTGTTTTTCTCTTTTTACTGTCGCTTTTTCGTTTCATCGAGTTTCAAATCACAACGATTATAAAGAAGTTTCATTTCAAAAAACTTTACTATTACTTGCTGTCAGAACAGACTATTTAAAAACTGAAGTTTTGGCTTAGGCCTTACTGGCAAAAAACATTATATCTTTACACGATTGACGTGGCTGTTTGGGCCGGAACCCATTGCCTTCCCATAACAAGGGAAAAGAAAGGATTATTTAAAAAAAAAAACAATTGCATTTTTATACCACTATTAGTTACCACTGACCTCTATGAAAAATCATGTCTATTTTGATATGACTACCACTGACCTCTTGCTGCGCATATTCAGTAGACTTGTCTTGTTCATACGACCGCGTGTACTCTACATACGGCATGTTGGTCTGAAATAAATTATATACATATAAAAAAAATATGAAGTTATAAATAAAATAGAAAATTACTTATTAATCGGTATCGGATCTTTGGTATCCAGCTACCGGACAAGTGCCGCCAGTGCAACACTCGCATGTATTATCGTGTATATTAAGCATATTTGTAACGTTAATATTATGGAAATAAAGTTGATTTTGGCTTGTACTTTTATTCACTACTTATTACCTTTTTCGGAACACCTGTGTCCTCAGAAAAACATATAAATTAGTGTGTTCTCTGATCTCCTTACATTTTCATTGGCTATAATTTCTTCAAACTGGAAAATACGACGATAGGGTGACAGAAAAATACTCTCCACATGGGATATCTTTTCACAAGCAATAACTGAAGATTTTAAAATTCAAGGTATAGGAAAAAAGGTGTCTTAAGTACGTTTGTTGTTTAGCATCTATTAAAAATTCCCCATTGGTTACAAAAACACCCTGTATATTCATTAATTTACCATAAATAATATAACGCCCAACAGTCACCCACATAGCCCCGACCCTACACTAAGATACGAGTCTTGTGTTGTGGGTATCAGGGACCTAGAGAGACGCACGGTCTCACAACACCCAGACCCCGGACACAAATATCTGTCTGTCACACAAACATTTGTCCCGGTGTGGAAATCGAACCCACGGCCTCTCGTTTCACTGCCGGCTATTCGCCAATTGCGCCACGGAGGCTGTCTAAAAGAATGTCCGATCAGTTTACACGAGGGACCTGGCGAAGTACTTACCCTGGGCTGCGCCTTGCTCTTGGGCAGGTGCCTGCCTCTGTGTCTGACGGCCGCCTGCAGCTCCAGGAACAGGGGCTCCAGTCTGGTCGATCCTCGGTAGATCCACTCCGTCCTGTTGTCTTCTTCGAAATGCACTTGGACCAGTGAAGCATCCACTTGGATGACGCGCGAGTCCCACCATTTACCTGATGAAGGATAGCTTCAGATCACTCTCTTCATCTATGCAGAGGTAGGCAGAATCGTAGATATTGCTGTCCTATGATATGACTGGAGACTATTGCAATATTGGCGATAAAATCGATGCCGGGCGTTTTTGTGACCACACATCACCTGATGGTGCACAGTGCCGTCCAGTTAGTGTATCGAGTAGTGAGAGACAATCTATCCCCCGCTACTCAACACAATCATGTCAGCCTGCTTCTTCACACTACGCCATGGGCAGTAAGGTGATGAAGCGGTCGAGGGTCTAGTGTACACTGGCTGACTCCGGCTGCCAGACGCGCCACACTTGCGTGTGCCACTACTCGCATCTGTATGGCGGGTTTTGCACCCTGTGTACGGTGCGAGCTGTCCACTGGGATATGAATATCCTACCACCAGCAGAGTATCCAGTAGCGAAAGAACTACCTCGACCTGCTGAGTAGTTCCACAGCGTGATGGTGCGGCAAAGATACTCGTTTGCTTTGCTCTTGGTTCAGGCCGGGGTAGTAGACAACACGCTATGGCTCCGTAACGTACGCGTGGTTCTGGTGTGGAATGGAGAGGATGGGATAAGATCAAACAATTCTTCAGAGCATTCGCCATAATAGGAGCAGCGATAGCCCAGTTAGTTGCGGTACGGACTGTCATGACGAAAGTCGTATGTTCGAAACCCAAATGGCATACACCTCTGACTTTTATAAAGTTAAGTTTAATGTTAATATTGTTTGCTTTAACGGTGAAGAAAAACATCGTGAGGAAACCTGCATACCTGAGAATTCTCATAAGAATTTCAAAGGTATGTGAAGTCAACCAACCCGCATTAGGCCAGCGTGGTGGACTAAGGCCTAACCCCTCTGATTTGTAGAGGCCCGTGCCCAGCAGTGGGACAATATTTAATACAGGGCTAGTATTATTTAATACGGTAGAACATGCTAAGTGAGAGGTCCCAGGTGGTAGTCAATGGTATATATATCTCACCATTCCACTCGGTGTTCAGCCGCTGTCCAGCATGAAGCCTGACCATGGGTCTTTCTGGATACGCGCAGAGGTAGTTCCTGACGAATTCCCTAGAGAAGGGATGCACCTCCTCCCACACCGGGGCGGCGCTGGCGCACACGATGCGCGTGTGGACGTGCGACGCGTACTGAGCGTAGCCGTCATCGAAGAACACCAGGTATCTGAGGGTACGGTGCGTATAGTCCCTTTTAATAGTAATACACTCAATATTCTACGGTAGGCAGCGGCTTTGCTGTGACCTGGCATTGCAGAAGTCTATGGGCGGCGGTGACAATTTTTTTTTAATGCCTGGATAGGCAGACGAGCAGACGGGCCACCTGATGATAAGTTTTTTTTTTATTCTGCCGCGGCAAAGTGACCACACGGCACCTGATGGTAAGCGCAGTGCCGTCCAGATAGAGTATCAAGTAGCAAGAGACAGTCTATCCCCCGCTACTGAACACAATCATGCCGGCCAAAGTAGTCCCCGCCGCCCATAGACTTCTGCAATGCCAGAGCACAGCAGAGCCGCTGCCTACCGTTTAAGGATTACTCTTCTTAAGCATCGTTTAAAGAAGGACATGTCATCAATATGTCACTTACCATCAGTCTGCTAGTCTGCCCATTCAGGCATTAAAAAAAAAGTCACACACATACTACTGACCCCACTCTAGGTCCTGTATCGTGGGTATCAACTACGAGGGACTACACACAATAGACCCGAAACAACTATCCGTCTATCACATAAACATTTGTCTCGGTGTGGGAATGGAACCCATGGCCTCTCGTTTCACAGCCGGCTACTCCTCGCTGCGCCACAGAGGCTTTTTTTTTTGTTGTCGCGGGGAAAGCGTTTTATTACTGCCGCCCGCTCCGGAGGGAAGCGGATTAAGAATAAAACGGGTATGCTGGACTAGCCGGTCTTACGACCCAGCATCCCCCTCGCACGGATGATGGCTATCCGTGCTGCCGCTGGGCCGAGTCCCTAACCCCTATATACAACCCACCCGACACTACCAGCTAAAACCCCGCGGTGGCCTTCTTCGGCGCTTACGGAGCGATCCCGGGGTATTCTAAGGAGTGCTAGAATTGCAGCCGGAATCACCCCTGCGCGGTGCTGCGTACCAGCTCATCTCCATGGGAGGGTAAGAAGCCCCCGCGCACCGACCAACGACAGCGAAAGAGGCCTTACCACCCGCGCTGCCGTCCATCTCGGGGTCGCACGATGCTTCGAATTTGGGAGTGCATCGATACGGGCGTACAGCCCTCCGCTGCACGCCCGCGACCCCCGATGGCCCCTATTAGTCGCCTCGTACGACAGGCAGGGGTTACCGTGGTGGAATTCAAACGCCCCCATTCCACAGGGCGGGAGACGCCGGTCAGTCGTCCACCCGGCGCCTCCTACGTCTTCTCTGGCGGCGGGAGGGATCATATCGTTCCCGATCCCTCTCAGCACTCTCCTTCTGCGAGATGACGTTCTCGCAGAAGTGGGCCACCGCACGCCAGGACCTCCGGCTGGCGACCATGGACGACACCACGGCCGGCAGCGAGAGGTCTCCTCCGACGACTGCTCTGAGAGCGCTGCGCTCTTCGTCCCAGGCTGGGCACTCCTCCAACGTATGTTGGGCCGTGTCCTCGCGGCAGTTGCCACAGTGGTGGCACACGGCGGACACCTCCTTTCCGATCCGACACAGGAACGAACCGAAACACCCATGGTCCGTTAATACCTGTGTCAGTCGGAACGTAGGCGCCCCGTGGCGCCTGTCTAGCCATCTCGCGCCACAGAGGCTGCCAAAACCTTTTGTGTTTGTACATTTTATAAGCAGCCAATAATCTCTGTATATTATTTCTCAAAGGTTTTATCTTGTCGGTACGCCATAACCTACATAATTCTTCATCAAATTGAATGATACAAACACCGTTTTAAAGCTGAAGTTTGTTTCTATTGACGAAAATAGACAAATGTTTAAAAATTATAAGTTTTTCTCAAAAAAGATTAACTTAACAGTGCCATCTGTCGACTTACCTGTAGTTATTGACCGGATTGGGTATTTCGGCAATTATACCAGAGTAGTAAGACTCGGTTTTGGCTTGGTTACTCGTCTCTTTGAACAGAGCAATCACTCTCGTACCTGTGGGGTAGATAGATAAAATAACATAAATATACATAGAACAGTAATTTAGTCTAGATCCGGCCTTCTGTGTAGCTTCTCCACACTACGCCTATAAGAGCAAGGATCATAGACAGGGAATTACGTAAGCAAACCGATATAGCGCCATATATTATCGAGTAACAGAGCTACAACATTTCAGTGAAATCGGTTGAGTATCGGAGTTCATCGTGAACCAACAATATTACTTTTGTTTTAGTGCCTCTATAACCAGACGAGCAGACGGGCCACCTGGTAAGTAGACACTGTCGCCCATAGACTTCTGCAATGCCAGGGCACAGTAAAGCCGCTGCCTACCGTTGTAAGTACACTGGTGCCTTAGTAAGATATCGATGAGCGTTCTCATGTGTGCAGAATTCTCATAAAAATTTCAAATCTGAAGTATACCAACCCGCATTAGTAGAGGCTCGTGCCCAGCGGTGGGACAGTGTTTAATACAGGGTATTATTAAGATAACGATGAATTATTTTGAACAATGTATAATGAATCCTTCCTATGATCCTGGGTCCTTTAGGCGTAGTGTGAAGAAGCTAAACAGCAGGCCGGCATGATTGTGTTGAGTAGCGAGGGATAGACTGTCTCTTGCTACTTGATACTCTATCTGGACGGCACTAAATTTACCATCAGGTGCAGTGTGGTCACTTTGCCGTGCCAGAATGAAAACAAAAAAAGAAGACTACCATCCCGCATTAGGTCAGCGTGGTGGACTAAGGCCTAACCTCATTAGTAGAGGCTCGTGCCCAGCGGTGGGACAATGTTTAATACAGGGCTAGTATTAAGATATCGATGAATTATTTAGAACTTACCGATAGTCAGCCTGACATCAGCCGGGTCTATATAAGCCAGACATCTTGCGGACAGAACTTTGCATGGATTCTTCACTTTGTGGTCAAATTTGACGCGGAATGACGGGAACTGGGCGGTGAGCTGGTGGGAAAATGTACTTCAGAAGTTTATTTTTATTTATTTTTGCTGGTGGTAGGATATTCATATCCACCCGGATAGCGACCACCGTACACAGGGCGAAAAACCCGCCATAGTGGCATGTCGCGTTCCGGGATCAGCCAGTGTACATCCGGTTTTTGTCGGGGGTCTGGAGCTGGGGTACAATGGCCATATTGCGGCCTTCCTAGTACTCTGACACTAGACCCTCGACCCCTTCTTCACCTTCTTGCCCATGGCGTAGTGTGAAGAAGCAGGCCGGCATGAGTGTGTTGAGTAGCGGGGATAGATCGTCTCTCGCTACTCAGTACTCTATTTGGACCGTACTGCGCTTACTATCAGGTACAGTGCGGTCACTTTGCCGTGCCAGGATAAAAAAAAACTCTTTATTGTACACCAAAATACATAAAAATAGGAAATCAAAAATTATTTAAAGTACAATTGGCGGTCTTATCGCTCTCGGTGATGTTTTCAAGACAACCATGGGATGGAAAAATTTGAAAAGGGAAAAGAAAAAGGGGAGGGCAGTTTGTGTACATAATAGTTTTTAAGAATAACAAAAATTATAAAAAATAATTTACTTATAGATATAGGAATAAGTAGAATAATATTGTTACTTATACAAAATAATTATAAATACACACAGACGCATATATATAAATACATACACATACATACATACATACACATCTACATACATACATACTTACACATAAACAAAACTTAATCTTAATTTTAGCATCAATGAAATCGCAAAACCAATTGTCCATGGTACAAAGCATTCCTATGTGAATATTAGGGCAAACGGAATTGAACTTTATACTAAGGGCCCAAAGCTCATAATTGACTGAAGTAGCTAATACTATAAATAGCTACCAATTACAAATACAGCATGTCACAGGAATAACCAAAGACATAGATAATGGACTGCGCGCTCTCTATCCAACTATTAAGTGAATACGGACAGAAAATGTGAGAGAGATAAAGCGACCGTGCGGCCAGCAGTTGTTTTTTCTAGAATTTTGATTGGTCTACGTTACAGATTTGTAGGAGCGAAAAGAAATGGGTAATGGCGGCACGTTCGCCTTATCTCTTTTTTTCAGGATATTAGTCAATTCTCTATATTTATGGGAATAACGTACTTCCTCAGACGTAAAGTTAACAAAATATATACTGCCATTGTAGTCTCATCAGCTTTGATATTACATATTTGAAACTGTACTTATAAAAACCTTTATTTCCTTAGACATAAAGTTCATTTTATTTGATAACAGTTTATTTACTGTTGCATTTAAAAAAGGGCCTTATAAGGGCGTTGACTGTTTTACTATTTTAGTTTTTAGGAAAAATTAACTATTTTAAAAATGAGTGTAATCGATTCATTTGCCCATTGTTAACCAACTACATACAGAGTGTTCATTTATAAAAAATACAGGCTGTTTATGAAGAAACTTACCCCAGTGAGCTTCATGGCCTCTATGATCCTGGCCTTAGACCAGGATCCGAACGCGTTCCTCATAGCGTAGACCTGCATGCCGATCTTAAGCGGGGGTCTCTTGGGCTCCCCGGGGGGAGGGAGGTCCGCTGGGGCAGATTCAGCTGACAGTTGCACCACTGATACATCTTTCTGTTTAGGACATTATTAATTATTGGTAAAAAATAGCTAACTGACTGTCTAAGTGGCGGAGTTGTAATTGCGTGCGTGGTAAATGCTATGCTGAGGTCTCGGGATCGATACCCGGGTCGGGTAAAAGTGGAAATCTGGAATTGAGTGCGTTATGGCGCTAGGCTCGCCCCCTATCATAACATGGGACGGTAATAAGCTCGGCGTGGTATGATAAATAATAATACACCTCACATTCACAAGTTCTGACCCACACTGGGTCAAACCTGTATCGTGGGTATCAAGAACTACAGAACACACCACAACACCCAAACCCGAAACAAATATCTATCTGTCCCAGAAACATTTATGTCTGCGCGGGCATCGAACCCGCGACCTCTCAATTCACACTCAGCTACTCATTCACTGCGCCATTTAAGCTGTCAATAAGACATGAGCTTATATTTTTTTTCAGTGTTACCAATGAGGCAGTATAATATCCTACATAAACACCTTTTTTTCGAACAGTCGGTTAAATACTCACATCGTCATCATATCTGTTTGTATATTCGCCGGCCATGAGCATCGATGATTGATCCTGTAAGTATTTATTATTTTATTTTTTTAATTATAACAGAAATATGAAAAGTTCAAAAATTAACACTGAAAGTATATTGCGAATTTTATTTGATACTAGCTGCACCCGGCATGCGTTGCAATGACACGTTAAGTAAACTTGATTAACTGCGATCAGTTGAACGGTATTGAAGTTGGTGTTCTGCACAACCATATAGCGAGTTCTTTTTAGTTTTTGGGCCGCAACCATCGCGGGCGTCTGAACAACTCACCAAAGTTTCATCATAATAGGATGAATAGGTTAGGTGTCTATAGAGGACAAACATACTTACATTGATTTTTATTTATATTGATAGACTAGTGATCCGATCTAATATCGCTTTTAATTGTGAATGTGCAAAAAAAAAACAGAAAAAAAACCATTTTGTATTAGTTTGTAGGGATATATGGCATATGCATGACCAAAACGACAAAAAAATCTTGTCGATCCGATCGCTATAAAACTTCAAAGAATCACCCGCTGGGCTAATATGAAGCTTGTCTGAAAATTTCATCAAAATCGCTCCAGCCGTTTTGGAGTCCATAGAGAACATACATACACATAGATTTTTACACATATAGATTTGTATATGTTAGTTATTTAATAATGAATAATTTAATAATCTTAAGATAATAGCGAAAGAATTCTGCGAATTCGCCCAAGAATAAACAAGTTGGAAGTTATTCAAATACGGAAGGTATTCTAGAATGCACGGAATTCAATGAAAAGGATGCACGATATGATTAATGACGTCATCACCCTGAATGGACATTACAGTCCAGTCGTGCGAGGGAGAAGGCGAGTAGTAGTACGCAATTACTTTGGCTCATACCAATATTTAAAATAGTTTGATTCAAATTTTGATTATCTTATCTCAAAAAAGTTTATTTTTCGTATTTTCCGTTCCATATATAATTATACACAACAATAAACACAGGAAATTACCCTATTAAAGTAACAATGAGCCTAGTTGTTAATTATTGTCAGATATATGACGGAATGTGTTAGTAAGTTTGTCTGTGGTTTTAAAGGAATACCTGTTCATTTTGAACGAGAACCCCTGCGTCTAAAGGTGCATAACCCAAAGGTATGGCTGGTCTCTTGGCCGGTTGAACAGTAGCGGCTGCCAAGCGACGCTTCCCGTGCCTAACCTAGGAAATAAAAAAGTAACATTTTACGTATTACCTAATTCCTTTTTCTGTTTTATTTTTTGTTAAGCAGCGATAGCCTAGTTAGTTGCGGTACGGACTGTCAAGACGAAAGCCGTATGTTCGAAACCCAACTGGCATACACCTCTGACTTTTCTAAAGTTACGTGTACATTCATTGTTAATTATTGCTTGCTTTAACGATGAAGGAAAACATCGTGAGGAAACCTGCATACCTGAGAATTCTCGTACGTATTTCAAAGATATGTGAAGTCTACCAACACGCATTAGACCAGCGTGGTGGACTAAGGCCTAATCGCTCTCATTAGTAGAGGAGGCCCGTGCCCAGCAGTGGGAGAATGTTTAAAACAGGGCTTGTATTATTATTATTACGATATATATACGATCCTTGTGCATCTTAAATATAAGCAGACACAGAATGTGTTAATAGCAATAATTGCTAAATTATTTAAACTTTTTTCAAATATTTTTGACTTTTTTTTAACCTGGCACGGCAAAGTGACCGCACTGCACCTGATGGTAAGCGCAGTGCGGTCCAATTAGAGTATCGAGTAGTGCGAGACGATCTATCCCCCGCTACTCAACACAATCATGCCGGCCTGCACACTATGCCATGGGCAAGAAGGTGAAGAAGCGGTCGAGGGTCTATTGTCAGAGTACTCAGAAGGCCGCGAATGGCCAAACATTGTACTTCAACTCTAGACCCCCGAGAAAAACCGGATGTACACTGGCTGATCCCGGAACGCGACACACTTGCGTGTGCCACTATGGCGGGTTTTACACCCTGTGTACGGTGGTCGCTATCCGGGCGGATATGAATATTCTACCACCAGCAAAATTACTATTGACTATAAACGACTATTTTGACTTTGTTATAGTTTAACTAAAAGTTCTGCCTACTCTTTACAAATAATGTCCAATTGTATACATTCTAACTTCTAACTCCTGGCATTAATATATAATGATGTTTGTTGGCAAATATAATAAACACATATAGCATCAAGGATCCCTATATATTATTTCTCAAAGGTGTTTTTTGACAGTATTCCATAACTTCCATAATTCTTCATCTAATTTAATGATTCAAATACCATTTCAAAGCTTATGTTAAAAGTTTTAAAATTATAAGTATTTCTCAAAAAATATGAACAATCAACGGTGCCATGTGTTGATATTATAATAATATATAGTAAACTCATTTCTACTTTATTATAAGACGTCACACAAATATTTGTCTCGGTGCGGGAAACGAATCCACGGCCACCCGTTTCTCAGCCACACTCACCTACTACAGTACGGAAGATAATCATGTTATGTAAATGTGTAGATGTATTGATATAAAAAAATTACTCACTTCATCTAGATCAGCATTCGAGTCTGCCTCTAAAGTTATGAACTGAAACAATAAAAATATTAAACACTTTATTGTGGAAGCTGGTAAATTTAAAAGCTGGTCACCCACAGACTAGGTGACCCAATTGACTGTACAAAAAAATCTTGAACATTCCACGCCATAAACGCCATGTTGAAAACTTTTATTAGGAATAATACTGTTAGAGTTCATTTATTACAAATATCGAATCGTTGAAGGTATTTTAGAAATGAACTACGGGTAGATTGACAATAGGGTAGTGGACACTTTTTTTTATTTTTTTAATCAACTAATTGCATTACCTAATAGATCATTGTGAAACAAGTGCGACAAGTTGTCGATTGCCCACGAAAGCGAAGTTGAACGCACGAGCGAAGCGAGTGCGGTCATTCGCTTGAGTGGGTTGAGTGGGCAATCGACAACGTCGCACGAGTTGCACATACTATTTTGTATTACAAATGCGGTGATATATGTAAGTACAAAATTGGGGTCCAGGGGCGGGACCCCGGTGGGGTCCAGGGGCGGAGCCCCGGTGGGGTCCTGGGGCGAAGCCCCGGCGGGGTCCAGGGGCGAAGCCCCGGCGGGGGGTTGTGGGGGCGGAGCCCCCCCAGTCCCTCAAAACAAATAAAAAGTTTTAAAAGAAGAAAAAAATATATTTTAAACAATAAATAAAAATTTTTTTAAAAGGACGAACCCTTTTCGGACCAGAAATAATAGCTGAAAAATTAAGCATTCAAAAAAGTATCAATTAATTACAAATAAATATAAATTTATTTGATCAGAACAAAAAATAACAAGAACAACAACAGCAACATAAATAAGTTACTTTTTTTCAGTGTCATTTAAAAGAACTGTAATGTTTGTGCAGTTCGTAAATGTAATATTCAAATTCATGGCGTTTTTAGATGAAACCTGCTCTAAAATTTCGGATCTTTCATTTTCTTGATGCATCAATTTTATCTAAATTTGCGTGTGCCAAGAATAATTTGAGTGCGACAAGTAAACTTGTCGCACTCGTCGGCAAACGGTTCTTTTTCAAACGTAACAGCGAGCGTCAAGATACTACTTTTCCCGCATGAGTAATACAAAATCTATTATCCAAAGATCTTTTTGAATCCGAACAAAAATAAGTAAATTGTACGCCATTCAAATCTGCGGGTAGCTCGGAGAAATTTGGGTGTACTGGTTACACTTCTGCCTACTCCTTCGGGGATGAAAGGTGTGTGTGTGTATGTATGTATGTATTGTAATACTAAGACGACTGGCAGGGTCGCCATAAGGTGCTGGTTGAGGCGAGGTAATAAAATATGTTCTTATTTCAATTGTATGTATGTAATGTATGTATGTGTGAATTTATGCATGTTTGTATGTATCTATGTGTGTGAATGTATGTATGTATGATATACTGACCACACTATTCGCATTATTATATATAACTACAGCTGGCAGCTCTTGTCTCTTCGGTTCGAAGGTGGCGTACAGTTCGTTCCGCAGCTTGTCCGTCGCGGCTTGACAGTCGTTCAACATTTTATTAATTTCCTTGCTCTCGTCTGTGAAAACAAATGTAGGTCAGGTTGGGAAAAGCAAAATAGTATTTTTATCCTGGCACGGCAAATTGACTACACTGCACCTGATGGTAGGCGCAGTGCCGTCCAGTTAGAGTATCGAATAGCCAGATACAATCTATTCCTCGCTACTCAACACAATCATGCTGGCCTGCTCCTTCACACTCCGCCATGCGCAAGAAGGTGAAGAAGCGGTCGAGGGTCTAGTGTCAGAGTACTCAGAAGGCCGCTACACGACCAAACATCGTACCCAAACTCTTGATCCCCGACAAAAACCGGATGTACACTAGCTGATCCCGGAACGCATCATACTAGCGTGTGCCATTATGGCGGGTTTTACACCCTGAGTACGATGGTCGCTATCCGGACTGATATGAATATCCTACCACCAGCAAATTTATTTTGATTTTTTTTCATGGTGATCGATTTTTTTTTCTGACCCATCATCAAAGTCATCAGTACTATAGTCTGTCTTCCTTTTCGGGAGCGTTTCTCCAACCAGGTATATATATATTACTCACTGTCCAATCTCTCCATTTCTGCATCGAGTAACCCCTTGGCGTCAGTCAGGCTCGCGTCCATCTTGTATTTATGCCACATACTGTTTAACATGCTAGCCAAATTTTCCTCGAGTAACCTGCAATACAATAGTGATTCTGAACCAAAAAACCGACTACCGATAGAAGTGAAAACTTTGGAATTACTGTGTTCTTTTTTGAAACAGCGTCCATGAAGTAGTAATTTTTCTGTTTATAATGGCTTGTCAATAATAGGGTAGTTTCCTGTGTTTAATGTTGACATTATTCTACATGCAACCGAATATAATATGCAAAAGAAACTATTTTGCGAAAACAGAATCAAAATTGGTTGAAAAATGAGGTCAGAATATTATTTCAAATATTGGTATGAGCGAAAATGGGAGCGTAGTGGGAACATCTCACTATCTCCCTCGCACAACGGCACAAGTAATGACCATTCTGAGGTGACGTCACGGCTCATATCATGCAGCCTTTAACTGTCATTTCACAACTCCCCTTCCAGCAGATTTGAATGGCGTCAAATTTGATAATTTTTTTTCTAAGGGAAGGTAGTTATCAAAACCCCCACTAAACTGGTTACCGATACTCCCACCGCACGAAAGCCCACCTTACGAAGACGGCACTAAATTCTCACTCAGTCAGCCCGTGACCACGGCCGATACAACTCGGTCGAAACGTCGCGAAATAATTGTGGTATTTATACCATTAAAATATTGCGCGATTAAGACCCGTTCCTAATTTTATAATATGTATTCAAATCGCGAGAGTCTAAAAACATTTAATTTTTTTTCTTACAATCGATTCTTCGATTAATCGATCTACTGTATAGTCTCAGGATGATAACCATATTCAACGGTATGCAGCGGTTTTACTGTGCCCTGGCATTGTCTATGAAGTCTATGGGCGGCGGTAGCTACTTACCATCAGGTGGCCCGTCTGCTCGTCTGCCTATCGAGGCACTAAAAAATAAAAAAAACAATGAACTAAGGTATATACTCACTGAGCACCCGCCTCTCCTATAGTCTCCTTCGGTTCCTGAGCCTCATTCTCCGAATCTGAGTCCGATATCTCCACCAGGTCTTGGGACAGTTTCTCCATATTGAGATCCAGGAGTGGGGTCATGTTCTTTATGCCTTCTACTAGACTCTGAAATGAGGTTTATATTTTCGGATAAATGTATAGCTTTAGTTTACCAACCTACATTAGGCCAGCGTGGTGGACTAAGGCCTAACCCCTCTCATTCGTAGAGGCCCGGGCCCAGCAGTGGGACAATGTTTAATACAGGGCTAGTATTATTATTATTTATAGCTTTAGTAAGCCAGGTTTAGCAAATTTTAGATTTATAATCATAATCAATTTACTAGTAAAGAAGATTTACACGTCTGTTTTTTTAATGAATACAGTAGCAAATTAAATATGAGTTTGAAGAATTAAATACATTAAAATAATTAGATCTAACGGATCGGCCAGTAGATCTACTGGCTGATTCGACAGTCAATCATTTAACAACGATAAAGTTTAGTTTAGTTCTGTAGAGGGAGAAATGTAGTTGCGTAGAGGACTCATGTCACTAGTGGTGGGTCGTTGACGGGTTTTGCGTTAAGGCAATGAAATCGTTTCCTATAAATGGTCAACTAGTTGAAAAACCAGTAGACGTTTTTAACTGGTTTGCAGAAACGTCCACAGATCTATTTAAATTCCCGTTTTGTTCGCGTCTGTCGTTGATTCAACGACGTTGAATGAAACAGGTTGATAAATTCAACTAGTTTTGCGGTAAAGAGAAAACGGTTGACTCGTTAACAGTAGAAAAACTGTTTAAAAAACGGTTCGTTGATTCAACGCCCACTCCTATATGTCACCGATAAATTTAAAATAATAACACTATATTCCACTCCATACATACCTGGGTCCTGAGGTAGTGCGCGTTGGCACAGTCCTCGCAGTAGTGTCCGAGCGGCCCGGCGGCACTGCCCCGCGCGCCCGCGGAGCACCCCCGCCGGAGGCACCGCCCCGACCGCAGTGCCGCGTCCAACTCTAACGCGGTTAGTTTCTGACGACCACCGGTGCCTAACAAATAAAAATTAACGTGTGCGTCTCGGGACGCTCGACAGAAGTGATAACTTAAACTAATCTAAGTTGAACTATTTAATATTGAAATTGTTTAACTTGAGAAAAGCTTAGGTTATTACTTAAACTTTATGTATATTAATATGATAATGTGAAGAAAGGTTATTTATTAATAAAATCTTTTATTGATTATAAAATATATTATTTTACCCACTCGATCCCACTTTATTTCCCTCGATACCACTTTGTTCCACTCGATCCCACTCAAATCAAATCACAACGATTCTAAAGAAGTTTCACTTAAAAAAATAAATAGCACAGATTATGGAACGACATAAATATAAATTAATAAAGAAGCCAAACAGAGTGGCGCCGTAACGAGTTACGTTACGAAGCGGTTTACCCTCCCATAAGTTATTACTTCAAAAAAACATGTATTTTATCAGCGATCTATATGTACTACGTACTAGATGCAGCGACTAGAACAAACATTATGTTCCACCGAGTTGCGGTGTTGACACCGCACCGACGTTAGTTTGCTTCATGCCACCTAAGTATGCACACATCTTTCAGTGTCGAGTTAATTTTAGTTATTTGTAGCGACATTCCCGAACAAATCTGCCTTAAATTGATTTACAGTGAAACTGTTAATAGTATATAAGGTAAATAACATAATTTCATAACGTTTAGAACGTAATATCAATAAATATTAATTAATTTCAATTTTGAATACTGGAAGTCTATATTTCAAAACAAATTCATTATATAGTTTGTCCCGTTTTAGCGCGCGGAAAGTCCCGTTCGAGAGACAGTGACGGGAGTTATCACGATTCTAACTATCAAATAGTTCTTAGTAAAATGAATAGATGGCATTAGTGGGCGGACAAGGTTTTTGGAACATCTTGTTTCTTCGACAGTTCGTGTCTATAGAATATAAGTCAATGTATTTTATCGTATTTATCTATGTACTACTATTGTAGGGGACAATGAAAGATTTTAATTAGTCATCTAGCAATTGTATTAATTATAATTAGTATTAATTTTAAACATAAAAATCTTCAGTTAGCGTTGCGCAAATTAAATACAGCGGCGACATATGTCAAGTATGAGTTCATTCGTCGCTCCCTAATTCATCCTTTAGCGCGTCACATCGGCTGCGACAACATGAGAACCCTTTTCAAAATCGCGGAGATATTAAATAAATAAATAACAGCCAACAGTCACACACATAGCCCCGACCCCACACTAAGATAAGAGTCTTGTGTCGTGGGTATCAGGGACCTAGAGAGACGCACGGTCTCACAACGCCCAGACCCCGGACATAAATATCTGTCTATCACACAAACATTTGTCCCGGTGTGGGAATCGCACCCACGGCCTTTCGTTTCACAGCCGGCTACTCACCTACTGCGCCACGGAGTATTATACTGTGAATATGTCACTTGATTTCGTGTCACAAACACATGGTGTGGACGTAACGCAAACGAAACACAAGAAATAAGTAGGGCCCCACAGCCGTGCAAACTTTTTTAACTGGATAAGTTTCGACAGTCAATAACTTAGAGCTTATTAGAAAATCTATGCTAATATATGAATATGTAGCATCTGTTTGTACATTTGAGTTACTAGAAATATTTTTTTATGATCACGGTTTTCTAATTTCATAAATATTTGTCTGTCTGTCTGTATGTCCAGTTTTAAAATAAAAACGGCGTGACCAACTTACAACATATATATCATAGGCTTTTTTTTAGTGGCCGCCCATGGACTTCTGCAATGCCAGTGCACAGCAAAGCCGCTGCCTTCCGTTAATAGGTGGATAGTAATAGAGGAATGCCTGGAAATTTTTGCTACAATTTGTTTCTATATAAATATATTTGACAGCCTCCGTGGCGCAGTTGGCGAGTAGCCGGCTGTGAAACGATAGGCCATGGGTTCGATTCCCACACCGGGACAAATGTTTGTGTGACAGACAGATGTTTGTATCCGGGGTCTGGGTGTTGTGAGAGGGTGCGTCTATCTAGGTCCCTGATACCCACCGGCCATGACACAAGACTCGTATCTTATTGTGGGGTCGGGGCTATGTGTGTGACTGTTGGGTGCTATTTATTTATTTTCCCTTACCTTTCCCGGTGCCACCAAGGTCATCGTCATCAGAATCCAAGTTGAATACCTCCAACCCAAGTTGCGGTATATTATCCGTCGATTCTGACATCTGAAAAGAAAAATTTGCCTAGAATGGCCACTGAGGGCAATATTTTTTTTCCCGGATAAAGCCGGGTTTTTAAAAGTCGTCCGGTGTATCAGGAAATCAAAAAAATAACTTTTTCCTACTATCAAAAAAAAGGGGTGACATATCTTTTATTTTTTTTGTAGCTAATAGAAAAGTAATAAAGCAAATACTAACCTTAGTTTCAGGAATAATTAAAGTGGATTCGGAAGATGCGTGCGCAGTTTTGATAGTCACTTCTGAAGTGTTCAGACGAGCCTAAAAATCATATATAAAAAAATATAATACAATTATAACTCATAGTTACGTAAGATTATTGTGTATATACATGAAGGTAAAGATTAAAAATATTTTTATATTACCGACATTTTATTGTTGAAAAACAGAGAAAAAAATAATAAAAGAGAACTAGAAACGTATCCGGGGCATATTTATCTAAAAAGAAATAAACTAAAAAAACACTAGATTTTTAAACATAAACCTATGCCGTGAATTCTAACGACTTCCTAAAATGTAGGTGTTGTTAAAAATTTATAAGAAATATTAAAAAAAGATATAAAAAAAATTAGGTGCAATAAAATAAGTCTGAATTAAAATAACGATTTATGAAATTCCCACTGACCGGCTTATGAGGCGGCGGTTTAGGCACACCCTGTATAACGACCTCTCCCTCTTTCGTAAACATCTGCGACGTGCTGCCACAGGACGTGGACATTATCTCTATCTCTGTCGGGATGTTGACACTTGTGACGTCAGCATCTACGTCATCAAGCCTCTCCGGCTCCAGATCTTGTTCTATTGATAATATTTCTTGGGCGTCTGAAAAAAATGTGGTTATAGCTGGTGGCAGGATATTTATATACGCCCGGATAACGACCACCGTACACAAGGTGTAAAACCCACCATAGTGGCACACACAATTGTGTCGCGTTCCGGGATCAGCCAGTGTACATCCGGTTTGTGTCGGGGGTCTAGAGTTGGAATACGTTGTTTGACTGTTTTGCGGCCTTCTGAGTACTCTGACACGAGACCCTCGAACGCTTCTTCACCTTCTTGCCCATGGTGTTGTTGTTGTGAAGAAGGCCGGCATGATTGTGTTGAGTAGCGGGGGATAGATTGTCTCTCGCTACTTGATACTGGACGCACTTATCATGCAGTGTGGGTGGTACTTTGCCGTGCCAGGAATAAAATGTGTTTTTTTGCCTAGGGCTCTACGGTTGCCATAAATCAGAATAGTCTATAGGCCAATCTATATCAATCATATCCTTCAAATTTGCCAATAGAAACAAACTTACGCCACGCTTATAAGTAACACAATGTCATTGGTTTATTTTCGTTTTTATTTCATAAATTAAGTTGATATCCAGTCTCGTATCAATGGTATGCCGGCGCGACACAAATACTGGCAACACTCACCGTTCTTAAATGCTATTATTAACTTAAATTTTATGGAAATAAAACTGATTTTGGCTTGTATTTACTCCCTATTTATTACCTTTTTAATATCCTTTTGATTCATAAGTGGATATTTTTACGAGTTACGCGTGTGCAAACTGATAATGCGCCATCTATTATCGAGGCTCTGAAACACCATCTGCTATGGACTCACCTTCCTCCGAGGAGCTGCTCTCCTCAAGGTCGACTATGTTGAGAACGAGTCTGGGTGGGGCTACTCCTAATTTCTTAGTTTTGATTGGCGATTGGACGACTTTTTCAGAGGATTTCTCTGTACAGATAAAAAAAATATAAGATTTTTTCATGAATGTCCGTAAATAAAGTTTTGGTGCTAAAACATATCGGACCAATCTCGTGTCATTTATTTAGGCTGACAAACGAGCAATTGGGTCATCTGGGACATTTTTCTCCATAAACGCGACGAAGCGCGTTACGTTTACTGTATGTTATTCGCATGTCATTACAGAATAACATAGCAGCTGAAGAGTACAGGCTGTGATACAAGAGGGCGTGGATTCGATTCCCGCACCGAGACAAATGTTTGTCTGACCGATATATATTTATTTCGGGTCTGTTTTGTGGAAAGGGTCTCTCTTAGTTCGCAACTAGGTTTGACCTAGTGTGGGGTCAGGACTACTGTTGGCTGTATTTATTTATACTAGGCAGCGGCTCTGCTGTGCTCTGGCATTGCAGAAGTCTATGGGCGACGGTGACTACTTACCATCAGGTGGCCCGTCTGCTCGTCTGCCTATTGAGGCACTCAAAAAAACAGAAACAGAAATCAACGCAAAGCAAATTTGAATATCAAATTAAAAGGGCATTTGCATGTCTGAATTTGGCACGTTGTCAGGGCTGGCGGTAGAATTTGAACGCTTACCTTCTGTCTTTTGCTCCATCGAGGGCGGTAACTTAGACGCCTCTATATGAGAGACTGGTTCGGTTTCATTATCGGAATTATCCGATGATTTCACCATCTCTATATCCGCTGAAGGTAATGTGATCTGTAATAACCAGCGATCTATATGTACTACGTACTAGATGCGGCTAACACAACAAACATTATGTTCCACCGAGTCGCGGTGTATACACTGCACCGATGTTAGTATGCTTCATGCCACCTAAGAATGCGCACCACATTGCATCTTTCAGTGTCGAGTTAATTTTAGTTATTTGTAGCGACATTCCCGAACAAATCTGCCTTAAATTGATTTACAGTAAAACTGTTAATAGTATATAAGGTAAATAACATAATTTCATAACGTTTAGAGCGTAATATCAATAAATATTAATTAATTTCAATTCTGAATACGGGAAGTCTATATTTCACAACAAAATTCATAATATAGTTTGTCCCGTTTTGGCGCGCGGAAAGTCCCGTTCGAGAGAAAGTGACGGGAGTTATAACTTTCAAATAGTTCTTAGTAAAATGAATAGATGGCATTAGTAGGCGGACAAGGTTTTTGGAACATCTTGTTTCTTCAACAGTTCGTGTCTATAGAATATAAGTCAATGCGTGCCGCAGAATATATCATACCTCGCCATCCTTTTTTGACTGTTCCTCATTTTTCTCCACAGTCGTACTTTCACTGGATGCATCTTTGCTGCCAATATCCACAGAGTCCACCTGAAACAAACTTAAACTAAAAACAACATCTATAAAAAAAAAGGTCTGGATATGCAGACGAGCAGACGGGCCACCTGATGGTAAGTCACCGCCGCCCATAGACTTCTGCAATATCAGGGCACAGCAAAGGCGCTGCCTACCGTGAAGTGTGCTCTGCTGTGCGTAAGTTTCTGCTTATGTTATTGGTTCATTTTTGGCGCCAAATACAAACTAACCAATCAAGTGTACAGAAATCATACATCAACGATTGGCGGGATATTTGATTTAAGCTAATTTTTGAAAATTACAGCATAAGGTTTTCTGTATTTCAGAAAAATCACTATAAAAAAACTAGTTCGTGGATTTTTGTAGAATTAACATATTATTTGTGTAAGCACGTACTTACTGCCTCATTATGACTTATTTTCATGCATTTATGAGCATTCTTTTCTAATAAAAAATGTGCCCTGAGAAAAAATGAGCCCCATTTACCGGTCTATTTGAGCGCCAAAAGGGTGAACATAAAATTTTTTACTAGGCTCAAAAGACGAAAAAAATTGCTTATTCCGAATATGTATATAACTCAATATCGGAAAAATGTCGCTTAAATCAAATGGCCCGCCAACTGTATCATTTTTTTGCTCAGAAATATAATTAAGATTTTTTTCGGAACATACTGGACCAGTTTTCTCTATTGTTTTGGTGAAGCGGATTTGACGTTTACAACTAAGTCTAAATTATTAAACAATAACACGACCATTTACAAAATTATTACTTTCATTGTTTATGCGACAAATTTTAAGAACTTTTTAAATTTGTTCCAAAATAACTATTATTTCTGCAGAATATTGGACAAATATTGGAATATTAGTTTTGTTTTTTTTTATCCTATACTAAATGGCTAAATGACCACACTACACTTGATTGTAAGCGCAGTGCCGCATAATGTCCAGTTAGAGTAGCAAGTAGCTATATCTCTCTGCTTGACGCAATCAATGTTAGTTTGTCTATGGGCTGTGGTGACATGTCCTTTGCCGATCTTTGCTAAATAAAAAAAAACCGACCCTATAATAATCAGCACTGCATTCCATTCTCACTTACCGCTTTACTGGCCACTGCTTCTTCCACTTCTTCAACCACTTCATCACCCACATCCTGATTGTCAGACTCTTTGAAGTTGAAAGCCCGGTCTTTATCACCTGTCTTATCTTCTTGTTCTTTGCAATCAGAGTGTTGTGCATTCGAGTCTTCGGAATGTTCTGCTGTCATTTGATTGCTGCTTTCTGTTGGGGAAATATTATGGTATATGCAGCGGTAGGCAGTTGTGAAACAATACTGCGGAATTGATCACCTCTCAGAGATCGACCTAATTTCGGGTCTGGGTAAGGTACCTTCGATACATGTTTAACCTAGTATGAGGTCCGGAATATGTGTGTGACTGTTGGGGTGTTTAATCTGATAGTAGTAGTAAAAATTTGAAAGGTATGTGAAGTCTACCAACCCCCATTAGGCCAGCCTGATGGACTTAGGTTTAACCCCTCTCATTCCAGCGGTATACCATACCCATCAGCCGGTTGGACAGTGTTATTATTTTTCTATATATTATTTCTCAAATGTGTTTTTTTGTCAGAATGCTGTAAAATCTATACTACTTCATCAAATTTAATTATGCAAACGCCATTTTAAAGTTTATGTGTACTGCTATTGAAGAAAATTAAAATGGTCAAAATTATAGGTTTTGCAAAAAAAGGAGAAAAATTAACAGTGCCATCTGTTGATGGTATAATCCACTAATTTGATTTATTGTTAATTATTATGCAAAGTATCCGGACGGGCCATCTAGTTACCATTTGATAGTATAGTCTGTCCTCACAAGGCTTTTATTGGGAAAACGTAACTATTACAAGATCAGTTTGTCTTTTGTCGAGGCGTTTTTTAACAAGACTTGTAGTGTCTAGTTAAAATAATAAGGATCATTAACTCATATTGATATCAAAAATTTGGTCCCAAAATTAATTAAATCTAATTAAGATTAACTAACTACTAAGTTTTAAGTTTAATAAAAGAAAGTTCTTACCATCATCTTGATCGTAATCATCATCATCATCTTCATCTTCTTCCATCTCCTCGTCTTCCCTCCTCACCCTCGAAGACTCAGCCAACAGTCCAAGACTATCAGAAACTTCTGGTGCCTCATCAGCAGTATCTGGAGTCATTCTTGCCGCAAACACTGATGTTAAACCAATGTCTTTTTCATTTTTCATAGCGGATTCCTTTTTAATGTTCTCTTCCTGTATATTTGGGTCTATAGATTTTGTTTTGAGTTGATTTAAGTCATTCAGTTCTGTTTCGATTAAGTTTGAGTCATTTTCTGTAATTTGTTTTCCCAGTTCTGGTTCATTTTGTATTTTAGTATTCAGATTCGCTATTTCATTTCTGATTTCTTTTAGCGCTTTTTCGGATTTCTCATGAGTTAAATCTAAATTGACAACATTTTTTTCTAAAGTGGATAGCTTTTGTTCGTTAATATCTGTGCTTTCTGGATCTTCCGTACTCTTAACCGCTGTCACTTTAGTTAGACAGTCTTGACTTGTTTCTTCGGAATCAATATTTATAGATTCGTCAATATCATCAACATCTATCAAGTTATGCATAGGTATTTCTAACATAACGTCAGGTCTTAGTCTATGATCTGTATTGACATTGTAAGACTTTGAAGAGTCTGATTTAGATTCCGTTTTGTCTTTATTACCTGAAGTAACATCTTTTTTGGGATCCAAATTTTCTTTTGGCATTTCTGAATCAACTTCATTGTCTAGATTTATAGGAGATTGGGAACTTAGGTCGATGTAATTGTCGCATCTTTCAATAATTTCTACTACATCATCGTCTTCATCCGATTCACTGACATTTTTTTCTGGTTTATTACTATCAGATACATTCTCGACTTCAGAATTTATTTGCTTTATATTTTCTTCTGATAGTAAGTTAACATCGGTTCCAGTATCATTCGTAACATTATTTTCTTCACGACTACTGGAATCGATATGGACTATTTCAGATTCATTTGCATTTAAATTTTTATCGATCTCATAATTTTCAATGTTAACATCTGCATCTATTTCTACAAATGTATCTCTCTCAATACCATCTTTATGCGTGTCTATATTTTGAACAATTTCCGGTTTATTGGTATTAATATTTTTATTAATTTGATCGACATTTAAGATTTTTAAACCTCCATCCATTTTTGGACCTATGTCTTTTTCAATATTTTCTTGACTTATACTAGAATCAATACTTTGGCCCATTTCAGATGTATTTGAATTTAGGTTTTTATCAATGTTCTTATCTATCTCCATTTGTGATCCTACACTTCCACCAACATTTGCTTTGTCTGTTCCAGAATCAATATTTGCTACTATTTCAGAATCATTGCGACTTCGACTTTTATGATCTTGAGGATCTATTTGAATTATTTCATCTACATCCATTTCAAGGTTCGTTACTTCAACTGTGGTATAAACTTTGTCATTAGATACTGTACCTGTAACAGCTGATTCTACTTCAGATATAGGTTTACTTGCATCTACAAGATCAGTGTGAATAATATCAGGTACAACATCAGTATGCTTATCTAAATTAGAATTGATACTTTTAGCTAACACTTTTAATTGTTGCTCTAAAAATTTTATATTCTCATCACATGTCTTTTCTTCTTGTTTGGTATCTTGATCACCACTTTCTTGTGACGTACTTACTTCAATCAACGCTTTGTTAATTTTGTCATTAATAAGTTTAATTATTTTATTTTCGTCAATAATTTTCGAGGCATTTGTCAACAAATCACCAGTTTTAGGAGTGGATGGAGTATTTTCTTGGTCAATTTCTTCAGAAGGAATACTAGCCGTTACATAATCATCAGTTTCCAATACTTTGTGAGTTTTTTCACTTTTGTCTTGTACTATTTTATTTTGGTCTATAATACTTGAGGCATTGGACATATAAGCTTCAGAAATTAAAGATTTTTTATTGTTAACATCTTGAGTAAGAACACTAGACATCTCAATATCACCACTCACCTTATCATTTGGTGACTCGCAAATTGTAGAAGTGCTACATACAATTATATTATCTTCAATACGCATTTGAACACTGACATCATTAGATGATGAAATATTGACTACTTTTTCATCACCACTAGTAATTAAATCACTAGCTTTATTATCTATTTGGGAAGTATCATTAACATCGTCTTTATCTTCAGTAGTCAAATTTGCAGTGCGATAATCATCATCATCGTCGTCGATCGTCAGAATAGTTGCATCATTAGCATTCTTCATATCACCACCTTTAAGACTAACATCAGCTTCTCTAACATTATCTTTATTGGAAACTAAATCATTTGTGCTAACATCATCTGTTTCAGAGATAACAGATTTCTCAACATTAGACTGATATACATTATTAGTTATAAGACAACTTTCATTTTTACTATCAGCAGCAATTTCATCACCAAGTATTTCAACCTCTTCAAGTGCAATAGCGTCAATTCTTTCTTGATCGTCATTGATATCATCATCATCCCACCTCAGCAGTAGATCTTCATCTTGAGATTCACTTCTATTATAAGGCGATAGATTCTCAGTTGAATTGTCTTTAGTTATTTCTTCAATTTTATCATGCACCAAATTAGGTAATTGATCTTCAGAGCTTACTATGTTTTCCATAATTTGGTCTAGGTCCTGATTTGATACTTCTGCAGTCATTATACTGTTTCCATTGTCAATATTTTCAGTCATTTTTCCTGCAACAAATAGTTTTTTAAAATATTGCATGTGTAAATAACACATTTATAAATGAATAAATATTACATTTACTTATTTTAACTTTATTTTATTACATAACTGATCACTATCTGTGTGAAGTATTCACACAGGTCACCTAGTATACCTTATTAAGGAAGGATTTATTTATTAATTATTAAGGAACATTTGCAATGAAACAACCACAGGAATTAAGGATGTAGCCATTATGGGCAATACCTAGCAGCTAGTTACTGCCTCAAATTGATATTAATAGTCCCATGGTATTTATTGTTTTCAAAGTAGTAGGCTAACTATGCTGTGTTATGTGATCCATGCTGGATTTATCACCACGAGCACCCTGGGCGAGATTGCTGCACAGTGCCCCCTATCCACACTCCAAATTCATGAGAAAAAATTAAGGTAAAACATATGAAAGACTGTGTCCTACATGAAAATACACTCAACATTTTCATTCATGAAAATATTTCCTGGGATGAAAATCAAACCTGCAATTGTGACGTCGGTAACCTATTTCTTAATCTGGGATAGGCTATCTCTGATCCAAATTTCACTCATTACAGTTGAGCCATTACAGGTCCAAAAGTAAGATACACACAATGTTGCATATCATACAATAAACACCCCCTGATAGAATGTTTTGTAAAATCACTGAAAGATTTTTTCAGCATATAAGGGACAAATGCTTAAGGGTAAAAAATAGAGTATTTCAGTTTTTTACCCCTGACAAAAAAATAAACAAAATCAATTCAGTTGTTTGGCTGTGAAAATGTTACAAACAGATAGATATTGAGAATGTAAATCATTCTCCATTTTAGTGAAAATACAAAAAAAACTATTCATTGATCTCATCTGAGTTTCATTCATTGATCTCTTGGCAATGCAACACTGGTAATTGATGGCAAGTGCAAAATACAAGTACCTACAAACAGTAAAAAGAAGCCCAAATTTTTTACCTACAGACTACAGTAAACATTTGGCGTCAAGCAAATTATTTGAATATTTTGAATTTGATAATTGCCCCCGAAACCAGAAACTTTACCAATTTTGTCGAAAAACATAATATACCCGTCATTAATAACTTTTTGCACAGAATGTTGTCTTTTGACAATAGTTTTGGTAATACACAGTGTACCTTCATTATCCTTGCCGGTTTTATTCTTTTCCTCTATCGAACTCATTTGAAAATACTGTAAGCAATTATGAACTTATATGTTGAAATGTCACATGTAAAGTACGTCTATGACTTTACAGACGACTTATACTGTGAATTAATAAAACTGTTTCAAATATTATCAGTTTATGACAAAATTTTAATGAAATTTTGTTAAACACCGTTCATTTTCACAAAACACAGCGTTTTTGACACTTGACAGGTTACTGACATCTCGTTTAGTGATGTATATAACTGAGGTACTCGATACCACACTCGATACTCCGAGTAACTCGAGAAAAAAGAAATCTATAATTCCAGTCTTAGAGTTTACAGGTGTAGCCTGTAAGCCATAAAAATCTAAAATGTTATAATTACCAATAATAAAAAAAATGACCGTCGCGGGACGCCTGTTAGATTAATCAAATCAAAATTATTTTGTACAGGTAATATGTATAAAAGGCTAGTCTAAGAAAGCAAATGAGTAGGGCCTAATCAAAAATAAAATATTCATTTAATTTCTATATAGTTCTAAATATTTTCACACTGAATTAGATCTTTCACACTATCATATTCGAATCAAGGTAAATTACAAATATTATAAATTTTATTTGAGTTGAAAGTGAGAAGAGAGTGGAAATAATAAAACTTGCGCAACACTAAAATAATTTTACGCATGACAGTTAAGGGTTGCCACCACTACGTCGGCAGACGGCAGATCCTTTTTTAAATTACTTTTTATTTTTTTATACTTATCTATTCAAAAATATTTTGTAAAGAAAAAATTCTAACAACTCGAAAGAAAGAAGAAATTCTAACACATTTATTTCTAGAGGATTTTTTTACCAAATGTAGACAATGCAGTAGATAGAAAATAAATGTATTGGTGAAATAATGCGTCTTTTATTTGAAAACAGATAAAAAAATAATATATGTTAAAAAACGCAAAATCACTGGACTTTGGATCTGGAGCGCGGTTATAAATATTTGGTTTGATTGACGCACAGCCAATTTTCACTTACAAATTGTATAAAAATTGAAAAAATATCTCTTTGCTCAACAATTTCAAGTAAACTTATCCATTACGGTGCTTTTTACGACATAATAAAATTTTCTTCTACATTGATTTAGTATACAAAATTTATTTTCTTACGCACATATTGCACGCAAATTTGTGTTATTTTTAATGAGATTTTGCATTTAAATTACGTAATAATTCATTATTTACCAAGAATTGCATTTAAGAAAGCTATTAAACTTATTGTGTTAGCTTAAAACGTGTAAATCTTCTCTCAAATTAGTTTCGACATTAAGTGACGAAAAAATTGTGAAAATGAATGTGAACAATGTTCTATCATCTCGTGTGATGTTTGGGGCTGCTATTGTCGGCATCGTTGGTGCAGCAGGAGTCTTCATATACGAACAGATATATGCTGAAAAACGAAGGTCTATGTTAGGTTAGTATGTCTATCATATATATAGAGAATGGACCGAGCGTCTCTATTCAGCTATTAAGTGAATACTGGCAGAAAAATGTGAGAGAGATGAAGCGAACGTGCGGCCAGCAGTTGTCTTTTTCTAGAATTTTGATTGATTTACAGACTTTAATAGGTTTTGGCCGCACAGTTACTTTGACTACAAAGTGATCAATTTTGCAAGGATATTGCTCCTTGCATTCTCTATTTCTATGGTCTATATATTACTATGAACATTTATTAGTTAATACCATAAATATGCTTCAAGATGAACTGAAGTATAAATATCTAAACACTCTATTTACTCTGCAAATTAGGTGTTAGTTTAAATGATGTTTAAACGTTGAGGCTGTTATGCTATATACATTACTGAATTCAATTCCTGTTTTATTTTCCTTTCTAGCATTGACAAAGGATCATTCTCAATTTACTAAAAATTAAGTTATCCATTAAAGATTAAAATTTTTATTTATTTTAATAAATTTGAATATACTTGTGCACTTACTTAATCTATTTCATTAAGGCTAGTTGATAGCAACCAATAATTCTATTGATTTACATCAATAATGTGTAAGCAAGTGAAAAGTTTTATCCTGGCACAGCAGTAACTGTACTTGCTGATAAGCTCAATCGAAATATATGTACGTGGTTATGTACAGCAGTTTTGTAACCTCTCAAGACGGACCTGTTAGCCGGCTCAGCAAGGCCCTATCCACCCTTATTTACATGTATTAAAGGCTGTTTTAAATAAGTTTTCTAAAAACAAATTTTAATTTGGCTTGGATTATTCTCACTTCTACTTAAGATTTAAAAAAAATAAGGTAATAAGTAGTGAGAAAAATTCAAGCCAAATTAAAGTTTATGTTTACATAATGTATTTTAAATAATAATGCATGTCAATAAGGGCGATTAATGTCAGTTTTGGTGTGGTGGCTGGCTAACGGGTCAGTCAAGATAGGTTTAAAAAAAAAAAATTATATTGAGTATCAGTGGAGTAGCTGGCCCATTCAAACCATAGATAAAATTAGTTCTGTGTCTCCTACTAATAATAATTTTGTTTATTTCATAGTGAGAGAGGTTGCAAGACTAGACAAGCAAGTGGCTTCGATCAGAACCGATTTAGAGGCACTAAGAGATCTGCAAAAAGAAACGTAAGTTTTTATGTATAAAAGGGTTCAGTATTAAGTTTATTTAAGTTGTTCTAATGATCAAACATATGTTGAAGGATGGATGATAGTGTTTGGCTAGTGAAGAAGATCCTCATTTATGCTAGTGTGTGCCTGACCCACTATGGCCGCATTTGCGACATTTTACACATTTTTTTTCGCCCTTGTAATTTATTTAGGAACTAGCTGTTGCCTGCGGCTCCACCCGCGTCAATGTTATCTTATACTAATTATAAAATCATCTTATAACTACTCTTTGCTAATAAAGATATTCGTTCAAACACATATAACTGTTGATTGAATGCACAGAACTATGTGTGTGACTGTTGGGTGTATTTATTTACATATTTATATTGCAGTCAACTCCGTCGTATGAAACAAAAGAAAAGTGAGAAGGCGCGCCGTCAACGGATCGCTCAGAAGGCCGCCCCAAGTGGAGACCACACTGATGCTCCCGAACAGAGCTATGCTCCAGAACAGAGCTATGCTTCAGAACAAAGCTACGCTTCGGATTCAGAATATTTTACTGACTACCAATCAGTGCTGGGTAATGTACTATAATTAAAATTGAAAACAATTTAGATAAAAGTGTACAACTTGAAACAAAATAGAAGACTTTAGTACCAAGTACCTAATTGCATAATATTCGTATGCTCGCATGCTATTCCAACACCATGGTATTTGTAGGTTCAATATTCGCTCGAACTAACTAGTTGTCTCCAATAGCATAGATCTGTGGTGCCGTAAGGTGACCGGATCACAACCTAGCAAAAATTCTAAACTCAGGACTCGCCTGTTATTTGTTATGAATTAAAAAGAGTCATTATTATATGAATGCAAGGCTGTAAATAAGAAAATAACATTCAGTTGCAACCGAAAATCTTAACACTTAAATACAAGGAGTGGTAGGTTTCGGTCCCGGTTGGTCGATGTATTGTGCCATTTTCAGGGTCCACCCAATATTCGCTCGCGTCCCATACTTTGGGAAATGCTGGCATAGATATATCTATATATCTATGGTACAGCACAGCAGTGGGGCTCGATAGAGATTTTATCTTGCCTTGAGTTGAACAACCCCTTCCAATGACTGCAGGCACCGACGCTGAGCTGGACAGCGAGGAGTTCTACGACGTCCACACAGATGATGAGGACGACACTCTCCAGGAGACGCTACATAATGGACACATCACTAGTAGCAATGAGGTGTGCATTATATTTTTTACTAGATGTTGCCTGCGGCTCTGCCCAAGACCTCTCACCTCTGATGGAGGTTATTTTTGAAAGGTATACAATCCATGGAGGCATCTTAAGCTATTACACTTTTCTATAATTTTTTTTCTAAACTGCCACTATGCAAAATAATATGTCGAACTCTTGCTTTTTGAAAAACTATAGTATCCCACGGGAACTGTACATTTTTCCGGGATAAAAAGTAGCCTATGTGAATAGCAATTCCAGACTATAATAAAATGCCTTATCACCATTTATGATTCAATTTAGTTTTTTTTTATTTAATATTCGGATGGCTTAAAAGACTATTTTTATAATTAATTTAAATTGCTAATTTATTTTATTTATTTATTTTATTATCTTTAGCATACTAACAGAATAATTACATACATAGATTATGTTACACATGTCATAATATTATTAAAATACAATGTAATCAATCAGATCATAAGCATGCATGACATAGCATGACAACGCTACATTACAAGAATAAAAATTTAAAATAATAATATATGATGTGAATAATAATTTTAAAAAATACAAACAAAAAACATCTCATTAAAAAAAAACAAAACATTAAGTTTTTAATTAATTAATTTCATGAAACATCATGTTAAAATAATACAAAAATAATTAATGAGAGCTGTGATGAGTTATAAAGTTAAAGTATAATTTGTCATTATTTAGATTTGGTAGGTGAGCAAGGAGCGCTTGTATGAATCGTATGCGTGTGAAAATATGTCAACAGAATAGTTTTCAGATCTCTCGTTGTAGGACCTTGCCATTCGTATGAGGGGGTTATTATGTGACGTATTCAGTGTTGTCGTTGGAATGTCAAATGTACGTGGATTGCGTATAGCGCGGGATCTGCATCCATTAGGACCATTCACTATCTTATGCAGAATGAGTAAATCAGCAATATTGCATCTCTCATTTAAGCTAAGCATCTTAAAGTATTTCAGTCTATTGTTGTAATCAGTGATATATTTACGAACGCTATTCCTAACACTCAAATATCTTACAAAACGAGCTTGGACAGATTCTACAAGGTCTACGTAGGTAGAGTAGTGAGGCGACCATATGGCAGAACAATATTCGAGAATACTTCTTACCAGGGCATTATAGAGTAGGATGATACTCTCGTTTTTGCGAAATGGTCGTGATGAACGCATAATAAATCCAAACTTATTAGCTCTGGATACTATATTATTTATATGATGACGGAAAGTTAAAGAAGAGTCAAAAATAACACCCAAATCCCTAACAACAAATGCTTTATCCAAAGAAGTACCACCGAGCTCATAATTGAAATTAATATAATTAATTTTATTGGTGATAAGTGATATACTGACATTGGTGGCACACCATAATTCGAGCTTATTTAGGTCATTCTGTAGCTTGACACATTCACTAAGGTTTGTAACCTGGATATATATTTTCATATTGTCTGCATACGCTAGGCAATCACAGTTTAAAGACTCCAAAAGGTCATTTATAATTATTAAAAACAATAAAGGACCTAGCTTGGATCCTTGAAGTACACCGGATGTAGGTATGAAAATGCGTCGACCTGAGAACGGTTGCGTAAATAGCTATCAAACCATCTTAAGACACTGCCGTGAATTCCCGCATGATTGAGTTTGGCAATAAGTATGGAGTGTCTAATGTTAGGAACATCAACAAAACTATGCAAGATGGGTATTTAAAAAGGCATAAATACAATGTTTATGCTTTTATTGATTGATTTACACAACACTGTTACACATCTCAGTGCTTAATATTAACACAAACGCATGTCAGGATTCTCTTAAGGCTTCTCTTTATAATTAATCTACCAGCATTACCCTCTAAGCTGAACTACGCGGCCATTGAACTGATTACCATTTACACTTACTACTACACCGAACCACGTATATACTGGCTTTCGTCTCGTGTTCCACTCAACTGAACTTAACCCCGGAGCGCAGAAGGCACTCTGTTTTATATTAAACATTTACTACTCCCACTTAGGTTATCATTATTAATGTACCCCCAACTAGTCTCCTAAATACCTCCGTTATACCTTCGGTATTTCTCATAATAGGAAATACCCTAATACTAATTACAAAGCTCCACCAATAAAATGTTTTTTGACTGTTTCATGAAGAGTTTTTTACTTGGTTCTAATAAGTATTAGAAATAATTTACTAATTTTAAAAATTAATTAAATCCATTTAGTAGCCCATTGTTAACAAAGTACTTACAGGGTGTGCCTTTATTATGAGTGTATAATTTTTTAGCAGGACGCTCAAGATAAAGATGTACCAAAAACACCAGAGAAGGCTAGTACGTAGCTGATACATGTTTAAAGGTAATTATTGTATTTTATTTCTTTAGATATACAAAAACGTGGTAACACCAAACACTCGAACAATGCTTGGAGTTTGACGATATTTTAAATTCATTTTTGTAACGGTTGCCAGTGTTGCCAGATTGATAAAACAAAAATAGATAAAAATCGCGGTGAAGCAGAAAAAAATACGTAACAATCATATTAAAACTTTTTCATTGCCAACATGTAAATAAAATCAAATGCGGTAATTTTTCAAATATCAAAATTAGCTTTAGTAAAAGCGGGTTTTCGGGATCCTGTCAACGGCAGGGTGCGTTCCGAAATTTCCCAAAGCTAGTCCCGCTAATTTGTGGACATGTGGCAACACTGATAGCATTGCAATTTAAATTTAGAATTCGATATCTGAGTATTAATGCATACATTTTTAACAGACTTCAAAAAAGGAGAAGGTTAACAATTCGACGGTTTTTTTTTATGTTTGTTACCCGATTACTCGAAGACGCCTGGACCGATTCGAGAAAATCTTTTTTTGTTTAAATGGGTATACTTCCCAGTTGGTCCCATCAAGTCAGGATCTGATGATGGGATCTGAGAAAAAATAAGGGAAATCAAATTTTATAGTGACGCTTAATTTGTTTTTTTATTGAAGTCGGTGTACTTTTTATGAATAAAAAAACTTTTTTATTTCAGGAAAACGCCAGATATACATTGGTAATTAACCACCGTAGTTTAATATGTTAGGTTTGAGGTTTCGAGGCTCAAGTAATGATAAATATTACATTTATCATTTTAAGGCAGTGTTGTTTTAACTGTAGTCAATTTAAACTATTGTTAAAGTCTTTCTATATTTAAATTAATCTGAGTGGATATTGTGTGAATTTTTTGGTTCCTTGAAATCTACTTCTAATGTAACACTAATTCGTTCGAAGATAATAAAATCAGTATTTACCCAATTCAAATAACACTTGGGAGACATATCCCAACTATAAAGGTTATTTGCAATATCTGGAACTGAGCAATATCCTCACAAAATTTACCACTTTGTAGAAAAGGACAGAGCGACTGTGCGGCCAACACCTATTTCTTTTCGCTCCTGCAAGTATTTAGATTAATAAAAATTCTAGAAGTTAACTGTTGGCCGCACGTTCGTTTTATCTCTCACATGTTTCTGCCCGTATTCACTAAATAGCTGGATAGAGACGGTCGGTCCATCTCTGTCTCTATCTCTCTCTATGTCTATTCTAGGTACATAATGTAATGTACATAGGCAAGCGTAGACCACACCATCACTTACCATCAGGCGAGATAGTGGTCAAACGCAAGCCTATTTAGGTAAAAAAAGCCGGGCCAATCCCGGGCGGCAGATTCAGGGGGCGCCAAAAACCTGTTTGGCTCACCGTTGCCGGTTCTTATTGTCACATTCACGAAAAATGCCAACCATTATAGTTTTGTGAGGATTTTTACGTAATTTATCTCAAACTTTGGGGGCCAGTATCAAGTTTCTGGCCCGGTTGAAAAAATCGTAGATCCGGGGCTGATTTATAGCTGAACGATACGATGACGTCATATTTAGCTATGAAAAAGACTAAGAATAGTCGTAACTTGTCTATGGTTGAAACAATACGGCCTTAGACGGATACGAATAGACAAAGCCTATCGTTTGCTGAGGCGAAGTGTCAAGCAAGTGTATAATTCAAAAATGCATTTTCATGTAAAATATAGAAATCAAATGTTTCACAGTGTTTTTGATAATAAATTATTGTAATCAGCGGATATTATAGAAAGTTTTACAATTGAGGTACTTGCGGTGTCTAAAGAGATCTATGTCTATGGTATAGCGAATACTGGAATTCAAAGTTCATGTAATCATTATTAACAAAAATTATCTTGTTACCTTTTTTATTCCAAACATTATGATCTTGTTATGAATGGGTATTATACAGGTTGAAGTACTTGCGGTGTCTATGGAGATCTGTGTCTATGTCAATGTCTGTTATGTTTGTAACGAATTTTTAATAAATTTGGTGTGCGATTGTTATGACATGTGATTAATGCCGACCCCACACTAGGTCAACCTGCATCGTAGCAGGAACTACGCAGGAATTCATTGTCATTCAGCCTTGGATCCCACGGCTGGGCTTAGGCTCTTTTTTTGCCATTTGCATCGGCTGTGCCTACCGCATTAAATATCGACTTGATATATGCGGCCGCCACAAAAAGGTGTTTAACGCAAAAAGCGGTAACACGACAGGCGAGGTAGACTAAATACTAATGCAGTCCCCACACATCTGTTGTGATTCGTCGAAACTCTGCTTACACCAAGTGTGTGGGCTGCATGCTCTATTATAACGCGCCCCGGTGTGTGTATAGGCATTCATGGTCACTTAGGAGCAAACACCTAGCGTGTTGCGAGCCACAAGTATAGTTAAACTCCTTTATTTGGCCGCAATCGATCTGTTAACTAACTGTGAAATTGCTCACTTTTTAAGTATATTTAGCATAATAAAAGTACATGAATTGGTATCATAAAACCATAGTATTCATCAGGAATGTTGGCATATGGATATCAGAAGAGTATTTAATCGGTTTCGGTTATGGATGTAAATTATTTCGGTTACGGATACGTATATGAAATTATTTTACGATATCCGATTGTTTCGGATACTTTCGGTTATAGATATAAAAAATATCAAAGAGTTGTAGATTGTACCTAGTACCTATTGTCAATACTGCATGCTGCATGATACAATTATTATAAACAGTCTCGTTCCACTTAGTCGCTATCCGAAATTATTCGAAACATTTTCGTAGGATACGGATACGGTTAAGGATATTTTATTATTTTGGATATATATCCGATCTGGAACTTCATACATCTCTGGTATTCATAATTCAAAGCAGACCGGCAAGCAACTCGCCTGTTGAAATGTCATTACCTCAGACGGTCGTACTGACTGAAGGAAACTACAGCAGAGCTGTCGCTTACGTAGGTTTTGTATGAGACAGTGGTAATAGCCCGGATGAGCCGGCTACTGGGCATCTACCACTGACTAAACAACGTAATGGCTAAAATTAAAAATGTATTATTAAAACAATGTAATTAATTGAGTATTCGAATATAATTAAATTCATATAAATGTCACAAGTTTTCATAAATGAACTAATATTATTAATAATTAAATTAATGAAAGAAATAATTTATGATTGATTTCGTATATTTATTCTATGTAATTAGAAAAAAGTTTTATTTGATATAATGAATATGTACAGGTCCTTATAAATGTGTTTTATAAGGAATCCTAAGAAGTATATTCATATTTCAGAGGGTACTATCGAATCGATTCAATGAATTTTGACCAAAGGTAAAGTAAGTATTTTATTTGATTACTTTCCCTATGGAGAACGATCAATTGAAAATGTGATTACTAAGAGGCAGTCAGTGCAAAATGTTCATTGCAATCAATATCGCGTAGGTATGCAATTACAACTGCGCCACCGCGGCAGTCTTGAAGCTATTTATTCGAATAAATTGAGGTTTATGTTAATGTTGGAATGAAAAATTACACATTTCCAATTAAAAATATTTTTTTCATCATCATCTATAATGTACTAATCATTTATTTGTTAAAAATCTGCTAATGCACAAAAATAAAAATAATTATACGTCATTATTTTTACATTCCAAGCACAAGTCAGGGCCGTACTCAGACGGCCAATGTTAGGGTTGGACCCACGTTTTTATTTCGATGACTTAAGTATAGGGAATAGTTAGGTACGTGTTATTTTGTGTCATATTACTTTATGGTGTTATTGTTGTCTACGGTTTTCTATGGACTTTGTACATGAGGTAGGTGTAGTGTAATTTTTTTTACAGTACAAAGTGAATATTGTTAACGGCGCGGTCATACAAGCAGAGATTTTATTGCCATGTTTGTTAACTAAATTTATTATGTAATGAAATATTTACTTAATAATGATTGAAACTTTATCTAATAAGAGATTGCGGTTTGATTCTGGCGGTAATACTTTTCAAGAAAAACACAGTATTAGAATAAGTAATGTAGAAGCTAATTGGGATTATTTTATTTACTCTCGCCGCTACTGATTTCGATGATAGATTTTTTTATAATAATGGCATAGCCATTTTAACGGTAGGCAGCGGCTTTGCTGTGCCCTGGCATTGCAGAAGTCTATGAGCGGCGGTGACCAAGTACCATAAGGTGGCCCGTTTGCTCGTCTGCCTAACGAGGCACTAAAAAAAGCCCAAAAGTGTTTTTAAATTCACTTTCAAACATACGACGCCTCGTGTTACGGAAAATGTAAAGTTAATACCGGTAATAATCCAATATTTAAATATTCACTTTGTACTAAAATAGTCAATAATAAATAATTTCTCATACAATGCAATGTTAATCTCTTTAGCGCTCATAATGTATATGGTATTGTTAATTGAATAATAAAATCGAATATTTGTATAATGTTTTTTATTTTAATTTTAATCAAAATTAAACTTTTTTATTTCCAACATATTTTTTTATAAGCTTTTCAAAACTTAAAAATTTTAGGTCAAAATTTTAAACCAGTTCTCGTGCCCGAATAGGTTGACAATTGGTATTCATACATAAACCTGATGACAATGCAATATTATGATGAGGTAGACCTGATGCTGCTGCCAGGGCCACCTTCAGACCACTTAACTCCTCGATAGCTTACAGTATATCGTGTTAAGACTCGTTAGACTTGTCTTTCGCTATTTTACCCGTTGTAAACATGTATAACAATCCTAGTTATATTTAGATAAGTTATGCAGGTGTACTGTAAAAACTCAGATCAGCAGTTCAGGATACAAAACACAATGGTAAACTACTCTGTGGACAGCACAGCAGACATTGTCTACAGCATGAATGGGCTGGAACGACCGGGGTTGTACAATGTCCCACAGAAAACTGTTCTGTAGCTCCAGTATGAGATTTTCTACGTATACGCTAGCGACAATGTAAAATATTTATATGACAAAATATACAACGCCTCTAGCGGTTACGTGAAAAACTAAATTTGGTACTGTAAGAACGAACCATTCCATACATAAAAACAACTCTGCGACGCTAACGACTTTGTTTACCTATAGTAACTTTATGACAAAAACTCATGGCTGAACTACAGAAGTAGGTATCGAAATTAAATACATTGTAATTGACTTACATTTGTTTCTCCTAGACCGCTGTCTACTGCCCACTGTTAGTAACACAACTAAACACACACACTGAACTGAGGACAACTGCACACTGATCCAAACCGTGCGAGACTGACTCGAGAACGCAGAGACGCTACTATTTATAGCAAATCCACAGAGTATAAATTATGAATCCACCCGTACTTCTTTTGTAAGAGTCCCTCGACATTTCCAATAAAAAGAGACTACCCTCACACCAAGATTTAAAGTTTGCTGCCTATTCACAGTTCGCGACTATTCGCTACAGTTACCGCGTACCCGTGGTTCATGGGCACATTTCAAATTTTTACCTACAAGTTGTGACAGTAAAAAACTTTAATCACCCTAAACAAGGACTAATGACCACAATACCACAGGTGTTAAGTACCAGTTTGTCTCGCGTGATTAGCAGTACTGAAGACAGGCTCCGATGATGCAGTACCAACGTACCTAATATACGGAGTGCATCATACCCAGTTCGGTCGGTACAATAATGTCGGTTAATATGAGAGTAATTGATAAATAGTACAATAATAAGTACTTATACTATTCCTGTATTAAACATGTCCCATTGCTAGGTACGGGCTTCCTCTACTAATGAGAAGGGTTAGGCCTTACTGAACTTCATAATTATAATAGAAGAATACATACACATTCCTAATTCATAAACAACAGGACACTGAAAAATAGGCACAGTTCTATTGACAACCAAATCTCGGGACCATGAGGAAACACCGAATTATACCATCAACCATTCCATATTGAAATATACGGTAAGATGCTTGCTTTAAGCATTGAAATTGTAAGTTTTTGGGTAAAACAAAGTCGAAGTAAACTTCATGGAAGCAGATTAATGAAACCTTGTTTGGTATAAAGTAAAATTTGTATGGGTATAATATAAATAAAACGAAATATTACATATAATAGTTTTAATAAACACATAGATTTTTACATAATAATATTTTGACAACATTAATAAAGCTTTGTTTACGAAACTGTTTGATTCTTCAGAGAATTACTAATATTCATTTTAATTTATAACCAAAATAAATCAATTTTTCTATCGATAACGTAATAGCAAAACAAAACAAATTTGATTTTACCTTGGATAAAATAGGTCCAATATGAAATATACCCTAACTCAATGGTGGCCCTAGTAAAATTCCAGCGATTTTGATATCTGACACCACCAATTAGGGGTGCCAGATATCTGGCGCCTCTCTAAATACAAAACCTTAATTATTCCTAACTATGCAGTTGGTTGTCCGTGATTATAAATAGTATTTTTTTATCCTGGCACGGCAAAATAACCATTCCACCTGATGGTAAGCGCAGTGCCGTCCAGTTAGAGTATCAAGTAGCAAGAGACGATTTATCCCCCTGCTACACAACACAATCATGGTGGCCTGCTTCTTTACACTATGCTATGGGCAAGAAGGTGAAGAAGTGCTCGAGGGTCTAGTGTCAGAGTACTCAGAAGACCGCAAAACGGCCAAACATCTTACACCAACTCTAGACCCCCGGCAAAAAACTTAGCATATATCTTGGTGTATCTGCGGGGTACAGTGGAGACTGTGTCACTTGACGTAGCAGTTGTTCTGCTCAATTGATATTGGCACCCCTGATAGCGCCCGGTGCAGCCACACCGCTCGCATCACCCTAGGCCCGCCACTGCTTCAAATGTATTATAAAAAAACCATTTGTTTTCTTGAGAATCAAACGCGTTTCGCCGTAAAATTATCCAATTCATTCGCTCAATATGAATCAGTCACTACAAAAGTAGAATATTCAATGTACACTAGGCTAACGATGTTAGCTAAAAAATATAACTACAACTAGAACAGTGGAGTATTAAGAATGCGCGGGTATTTTTAGATTTTTATAATACGTATAGGTACATGATATAAACCAGTACACGCTTAGTTTGAGGCCATGTTTGTTATGAGCATGTTAATCTTATTTTATTTTAATCCTACACTATATCTGTAAGTGTTCTAAAAAAATTATAACTTAAATTCTTAATGTGCTTATTTGTTAAATAATTTTATTAAGTTTTTACGTATTTGTCTACATTTAATAAAGCTAAAATGTTGACTGCTTGTAGTAAATAAAATATTTCTTTTTTATATAGGTATCCATCAATTTGAATTGGTGTACAAAGCTGCTTGTACCAAATAAAATATTTCTATATTATTATTTATTGTGTTGAAAGTAAACCTATCACAAAGCCAATCAGCTATGGTAGCGACCACTGTAAATGTGAAAATGTATACATTTTGATTAATTCCATGCTCAGCCGGTGTATATCAGTTACTTAAGCTGGCCTTATTCTAGCTAGCTTGAACTGCACTGTACTTACCATCAGGTGTAGTCACTTTTCTGTGCCAGAATAAAAAATATTATGTTTAGAATGCTGTATCGATAGCGGAGCGACTACTAAATATAATACACATAATGTTATGACACTATACAACTTTTTGTTTTTCCTAAATAAATAAATACCTTCGTAATATAATAACGTATAGGGCCCCAAGCACATTCTTAATCCGGCACTGTTATACATTTGGTGTATCAGATCTAATCAGGTCACAAAGTCTAGTTTTTATAGTTAAAGTATTTGAGTTGTATTTTGTATGAAAGCACCCGATGGGTAAAATATATATCAAGCTATATAAAGCATAAGGTTTACCGGATCATATAATTACAAAAAAAAACATTTACGTTTAAAAACAATCTTTTAAAACACTATGAAAAATGTAAAAAGAAAAAAAATTTTTTTTATAAAACCTTTTCATTATTTTTAATGGAATTAAAGTTTCATGTGATTATTGTAAAAAATGTTTTGTATATTTTTTTAATTTTTATTGAATAAAAAAATATAAGTTTGTACAATAAAAAGCACCTATGCGTTTTTCCTTTTACCTATTATTTCTAAATAGTCGCTGTTTTATAACTTTTGAAAACGTAGTGCCTTCGAATTAAAATTATCAGGTACTGGCCCATAACAATATATAAAGAAACAAAAAACCTGCTCCCTAAAAACAGGTAAGTTTAAATACCGTATTGCTTGTATTCCGCGTTTTTTTTGTTTTTTTTTACTAAACTATTATTTTTAATTAAACTATCCTAGAACATGGTTATTTACAAAAATGCAAAAACATTAAAAACTACTTTATTTAAATATTTCATGGTAACATTAGACGAAGATTTTTTAGCGCCTAAAATGGGTTAAATATTATTTTTAGGCCTAGAGTTGACATTTTAAATTATGAAAATTACGCGAAATAGTAATAAATATATCCAGTAAGTAATTTTTGTAAATCTGCCGACCCAATCTCCATATAAAAATACTAGCTATTGCTCGCGGCTCCGGCCGACAGGAGGTCATGTTTGGGAGAAAAAGTATACAAATAAATAAATTTTCATACAATCTATCTATTTTCCCCCCTACTATCCCCTATTTTACCCCCTTAGGGGTGGTATTTCCAAAAACCCTTCCTTAGTGGATGCCTACGTGATAAAATGTATCTACTGTCAAAATTTGAAGTCTCTAACCCCAGCCGTTTAGGCTGTGCGTTGATCGATCAGTCAGTCAGTTTCTTCTTTTATATATACAGATATCTTTAAGATCATTGCGAAACTCCTATAAATCACAATTAGTGAGTCCCAACAATAAATTAATAATCAATCAATTTTCGACGAAAGCTTTCCAGATAATCTACTTATACAAGTAACTATCATAAATTCTTGCAATCGTATTAAGAATCTTGAAGTATTTTTACAACATCCTTGCACAAGATGTAAACAAAATTAAAAACTATGGGCACGCGCCGTGGAATTGTAGCTTTGTCGTACAAGCGAACAAAGCTATGTTGTAACAACCCTTCCCTTAGTGCCTATAGTAACGTAATAACACGTTATAAAAAAAACTCAATTGCGTGAGACGTAAGTTTAAAATTGCGTGACAGCCCGCGTGTTTTTTTGTTGTCTATGGTAAATATACAGCTGTAGTTAGCACACATAACAGACACTGTACTAAACTTATTTGCATTGTAATGTTAATGTACAATATGGTGGTGTACTTTTTATATCTATAAATATAAAAATATATGTTTCTATGGACGGCTGGAGCGGTTTTGATGAAATTTTTAGGCAATCTTCAGATCAGCCCAGCGGGTGATACTGTGAAGTTTGTTAGTGATTGGATCAACAGATTTTTTGCTTTTTAGTAATTTTGTGTCAATTTTCTTGGACAAGAGTATTATTTCGGTTCTATGGGATAGCGACAAACTTATCCAATGCGGACGAAGTTGCGGGCAAAAACTAATTTTTAAATAAATAACTATCTCTAACTTGAAGTGTTAAAAATACATTTTATCTCAATCATTCCGTGCATAATTTATTTTTTATTGTGCCTTAATTTTTTTTTAATTATATCTCATTCATTATATTTACGAAGAATTTATTGTGAAAATGACTTTATCGATTAAGTTCGATATACAAACAATAGCAAAATCGGTAGTCGTTATCCCCAGGCCGGCTTCGTTTTTCAGAGTCCCATTGAGTCTGAATAACTCGTGGTTGCTGGTTTTTATTCAAAGACAAAAAGAGCTTAACAAATGTCACTTGATTGGACTGGACTGACGTTATCTGTCACTTTATTGTCTCAATCAATTTTGATTTATAACTCACGTTTTTTTCTTCATTTTATTTACTAATTTATTTTTGATAATTCTTAGTTATTTGCATCTATTTGTATCAGGTATAATTTAGTATTTAATATAATACAAAACTTATTTTACAACGCAAAGAGGTCTGTAAGAACTGTCATGTGTCAATGTCAGTTCATTCCAAAATGGCGCCGTACCGGTAGCAAAAATCTAGATATAATTTACTATACATGTTAAGGTCATGAATAACTGGGGTGATATAAGTCAAAATTTAAATTTATATATTTACAAAAATTATTAAACTTTAATGTAAAGCGTAATTTATGTCCAAAATATATGGACGTCGGTCAATTCCTCAGTTGTACGTGTAAAAATATAAAGCAGTTTCACTTAATGTGCCATTGATCATTTTACGATATACGCTTAATTCTAATAAGAATAATTACACAGACTAAAAATAACATGGACGGTTGGCGGGCTACTTGATTTAAGCAACATTTTTATGCGATATTGAGATTTTTATTTTAGAAAGTAATGCTCATAAATGCATGAAAATAAGTCTCAAAGATGCAGTACATGCTTACGGAATATATTAATTCTACTAAAATCCACACATTGTTTTTTTACAGTGCTTTTTTTCCGAATAACAAATTAAACTTGTAATTTTACCTGTAATTTTTCAAAAATGACGCTTAAATCAAATGGCCCGCCAAGCGTCGATATACAATTAATTCTTATAATATTTAAGCGTAAAATACGAAATGGGAATATTTCACCTACCTGGCAACCCACTAACGATTCGTTGCATTGTGTGTTCAAAAAAATCGGCGATCAAGTTTCACCAGCGAGTTTACCGATTACATACATTGTTAATATTAATAATTATTATCTAAAAATACACTAATCTCACTTAAAATCGATTGCCTCCCATGAGACTATTGCTACAGTGAAGTGATATTACAACTATAATTTTTTAAACAATATTTTTATTCTCTATAGTTCGTGCATTTCAAGAAGTCGCGTGCACTTTATATTCGGTATTTTGTTTTTTATCCTATGACAACACTACGCCTGAATGCTCGAGCACCACCTAGTTATCTCTTTCCATAGACACAGATGGACCATGGACCGAGCATGTCTATCCAGCTATTAATTTAATACGGCAGAAGTATGTTAGAGAGATAAAGCAAAGGTGCGGCCAGCAGTTGTCTAGAATTTTGAATGGTCTACGTCACAGACTTGCAGGAGCGAAAAGAAATAAGTATTGGCCGCACAGTCGCGCTGTCTCTTTCTACAAAGTGGTCAATTTTGTGAGGATATTGTTCCATTCTCTATATCTATGGTTTTTATTTAGCAAGCATAGTCAAGTTATGACTATGGTCAGACTTTTTTTATAGCTAAATAACATCATCGCATAATTCCAGTTATAATATGTAAGGTTTCATAATGTTTATCTCACTTATAATTATTATATAAGAATATATGCATAGAATCACGTAATCTGAAGGCAAGTGAAGTGGAAGCGTCATCCTTAAATGCACGAACTATATTTAAACTATTATCTGTGATTTAACTAATCGATGTTTCATCCCTTACTTCCTTAGGAAAATAATTTGAGGCAGCAAGAGACAAATCACTGAATAATTTATTCATCGATTAAAAATGTTTTTTTACAACTAAAATATATCTTGTGCGACATAATCTATCGTTATTGACAACGTGTCTTGTCAAACAACACATGTGCGCTTATTTGCAGCTGTCAGTGTCAATTTGACAGCTATCAAATTTCCTCTAATGTGTTTTATTTAAATTTTGTCTATAATAATAAAATGCTAATTTCATAGTTAATTCAAAGATTTTGAGACGACATACAATAAGCATATTTTATGATATATAAATGGATATACATCTAAAAGTCGTACACACAGTCCAATAGTTTTCACCACACAACACCCAGACCCGAAATAAATATTTGTCAATCATATATTTATTTGCCTCAAACCCGCTATCTCTCGTTTCACAGCCGACTCGTCCGCTGCGCCTTGGGACGTCGCACGGTGGTCCCGTTCGAGAAAAAAACGGACATAGGGAATTTAAAAAATTAAAGTCGTAATTTTATAAAACTGAATATGCCGATCGATTCGTATATGAAATAGTAACTAAAATGATTTTTGCGTGTTTTAAGATTGGACTTATAGTTTATGAGTAAATCGAATAAAACTGATTTTCTTGTATGGAAAGCCACATAAAAATATGAATAACTCGTCATTTTCGTCCATTTTCGTTCTGAAACTTTTACAGTAGTAACTTGTCATTATATGCCACATTTTCTTCAAAGATACATGGTGCTACTTTTTTGCACTTTTTGAGATATGATGAAAAGTAGATAAATTTTAAAAAGTCAGGTCTAGATCAATATTAAGTGGATTTTATGGGACTTAAATGGGTTTTAAATTTACTAATAATAATTCAACTAAGAATACATACTATATTTTGGAATTTTCTCACTTTACATGTACGGAAATACCAAATAACTCAAAAATCAACAAAAATGAAATATTTCAAGTAATATTGATGACCACTGTAGTCGCAATCATAAAACTCGTGTCCTCACCTATCTATTTAGTGATTAAAAGGTACTATCTGGTAATAATTATCCGTCTATTTTAGGAGTAACTCGAATAAAACTAGTTTTATTGTATGGAAAGCTACATAAAAATAGGAATAACTCGTCATTTTCGTCCATTTTCGTTCTGAAACTTTTACAGTAGTAACTTGTCATTATTTGCCACATTTTCTTTAAAGATACATGGTGCTACTTTTTTGCACTTTTTGAGATATGATGAAAAGTAGATAAATTTTAAAAAGTCGGGTCTAGATCAATATTAAATGGATTTTGTAGGACTTAAATGGGTTTCAAATTCACTAATAATAATTCAACTTAAGAATACATACTCTATTTTGGAATTTTCTCACTTTACATGCACGGAAATACCAAATAACTCAAAAATCAACAAAAATGAAATAATTCAAGTAATATTGATGACCAGTGTAGTCGCAATCCTAAAACTCGTGTCCTCACCTACCTATTTAGTGATTAAAAGGTACTATCTGGTAAAAATTATCCGTTTATTTTAGGAGTAACTCGAATAAAACTAGTTTTATTGTATGGAAAGCTACATAAAAATAGGAATAACTCGTCATTTTCGTCCATTTTCGTTCTGAAACTTTTACAGTAGTAACTTGTCATTATTTGCCACATTTTCTTCAAAGATACATGGTGCTACTTTTTTGCACTTTTTGAGATATGATGAAAAGTAGATAAATTTTAAAAAGTCGGGTCTAGATCAATATTAAGTGGATTTTATGGGACTTAAATGAGTTTTAAATTTACTTTTAATAATTCAACTAAGAATACATACTCTATTTTTGAATTTTCTCACTTTACACTTACGGAAATACCAAATAACTCAAAAATCAACAGAAATGAAATAATTCAAGTAATATTGATGACCACTGTAGTCGCAATCATAAAACTCGTGTCCTCACCTACCTATTTAGTGATTAAAAGGTACTATCTGGTAGAAATTATCCGTCTATTCTAGGAGTAACTCGAATAAAACTAGTTTTATTGTATGGAAAGCTACATAAAAATAGGAATAACTCGTCATTTTCGTTCTGAAACTTTTACAGTAGTAACTTGTCATTATTTGCCACATTTTCTTCAAAGATACATGGTGCTACTTTATTGCACTCTTTGAGATATGATGAAAATTAGATAAATTTTAAAAAGTCAGGTCTTGATCAATATTAAAGTCCCATAAAATCCACTTAATATTGATCTAGACCCGACTTTTTAAAATTTATCTACTTTTCATCATATCTCAAAAAGTGCAAAAAAGTAGCACCATGTATCTTTGAAGAAAATGTGGCAAATAATGACAAGTTACTACTATAAAAGTTTCAGAACGAAAATGGACGAAAATGACGAGTTATTCCTATTTTTATGTAGCTTTCCATACAATAAAACTAGTTTTATTCGAGTTACTCCTAAAATAAACGGATAATTTTTACCAGATAGTACCTTTTAATCACTAAATAGGTAGGTGAGGGCACGAGTTTTAGGATTGCGACTACAGTGGTCATCAATATTACTTGAATTGTTTCATTTTTGTTGATTTTTGAGTTATTTGGTATTTCCGTGCATGTAAAGTGAGAAAATTCCAAAATAGAGTATGTATTCTTAAGTTGAATTATTATTAGTGAATTTGAAACCCATTTAAGTCCTACAAAATCCATTTAATATTGATCTAGACCCGACTTTTTAAAATTTATCTACTTTTCATCATATCTCAAAAAGTGCAAAAAAGTAGCACCATGTATCTTTGAAGAAAATGTGGCAAATAATGACAAGTTACTACTGTAAAAGTTTCAGAACGAAAATGGACGAAAATGACGAGTTATTCCTATTTTTATGTAGCTTTCCATACAATAAAACTAGTTTTATTCGAGTTACTCCTAAAATAGACGGATAATTATTACCAGGTAGTACCTTTTAATCACTAACTAGGTAGGTGAGGACACGAGTTTTATGATTGCGACTACAGTGGTCATCAATATTACTTGAAATATTTCATTTTTGTTGATTTTTGAGTTATTTGGTATTTCCGTACATGTAAAGTGAGAAAATTTCAAAATAGAGTATGTATTCTAAGTTGAATTATTATTAGTAAATTTAAAACCCATTTAAGTCCCATAAAATCCACTTAATATTGATCTAGACCTGACTTTTTAAAATTTATCTACTTTTCATCATATCTCAAAAAGTGCAAAAAAGTAGCACCATGTATCTTTGAAGAAAATGTGGCATATAATGACAAGTTACTACTGTAAAAGTTTCAGAACGAAAATGACGAGTTATTCCTATTTTTATGTAGCTTTCCATACAATAAAACTAGTTTTATTCGATTTACTCATAAACTGTAAGTCCAATCTTAAAAAACGCAAAAATCATTTTAGTTACTATTTCATATACGAATCGATCGGCATATTCAGTTTTATAAAATTACGACTTTAATTTTTTAAATTCCCTATGTCCGTTTTTTTCTCGAACGGGACCACCGTGCGTCGGTAAGCAATTTTTGAGGTAGTCGATATAGTTGACACGATTGATATTTTTATTATATTACGTTACCTTATCCTATCGAATTCTATATATCCGATCAAAAATGAGTAAGTTAGAAGCCATTCAAAATTGGTAGTAGGGGTTGTTGTGAAATGACAGACAAGGATGCACGTCATGATTTGTGACGTCACCCTGAATGTCTATTACGTTGCAGTCGTGCGAGGGAGATAGTGAGATCTCACTACTCACACATTTTGAATCAAGTTTTCGCAAGATTCTTTTTCGTATTGTTTTTGGTTGCATACCAAGTAATGTATAATAGTAATACATGGAACTACCTAATAGCATCTAATACCTATATTGCAAATTTAGCGGCCATTACTATAAATAATTGTCACATTTATTGGACTCCTAATGTCACACATATTTGATGCGACGACGCCAAATAATATTTTGCCTTTTTATATAGTGCGAACGTATTTTATGAACGGCCCCTTAAATCGGTGTTAAGAGTCATCTAAAGTATATGTAGGTGAAAATGTAACTGTTCTAAAGTCTTATGCATATTTGTTAAATGATTCGACACTCCCTGAATGCCGCCATTATTTGCTCGGCGGCACCCTCCGACTTGTACAGTCAAGAGGAAGGGTCGCGGGTTCAATCCTGCATATCCTGTTATGTCTCCTGCGTGGTGCAGTATAGAGTCGCCTGTCTGTGGACACCTGTAACTGTAGATAAAATACGATATTATTAATGTTAACATAGGATATAATTCCATTGGTCGAATGACTTGAACGAAGGATTGCACTTTCAATTTATTTTTAACACTAATTGAAAATCGTAAGAAGAAAAAAAACCACTGAAACCAGACAAAAAAGTACAAATCTAATTGGACGGCATTCTGCTTACCATCAGATGAACAGTTCGGTGATTATCAAGTGCATATCATCTGCTCATATTTGGCCGCGCAAAATCTATACGGCAATACTCGCTCTTATTGACGTGCGGATTCAGTGTATTTGTGACGTTAACATCATGGTAATAAAGTTAATTTTGGTTTGTATTTTTACTCACTACTTATTACCTTTATCCGAACACCGATGTCCTTGAGATGTGTACTCACCGTTGTTCCTGTGCTCGTGGTCGTGGTCAGGGTCTGGAGGCGGGGCGCGTGTGTGGCCGTCATCACCCCCCGGCAGGCAGGTCTCCACCATGGCTTCTAGACAGTTCACGAACAACTCGCTGCTTTCCGCTGTGCATTGGTTCTGTAGCAAATATTCAGTTTCTTTGACCTGTGGCTTAAACTTGTTCCCCATTTTAAATTACATTAACTCGATTGCCAATTATGTAGCATTATTTATGTTTTAATTCAAAAGGTACACGGTAGGCAGCGGCTCTGCTGTGCCCTGGCATTGCAGAAGTCTATGGGCGGCGGTGACTACTTACCATCAGGTGGCCCGTCTGCTCGTCTGCCTATCGAGGCACTAAAAAAAAAACCTAAAAAATCAGGGTTTTTCATGCATTTTAGACATTAACTAAAAAAACATATACAGGCTGTCCCAAAATATAACAATAATTAGTACACATCGTAGACCAGTTCTTATCTACCATGGAAATAATAAAAACCAATCACTTATACAAAAATCTACTTGTGTTTAATATGTCACACCTGTAAAGATACCCTTACCTTGGTGAAAGGTCCTGCAAATCTCCACAAGCCGCCGAAGCCACAACTCTGCATGTAGTGGAGCTGCTGCTGACTTGCATCCTCTGACGCTATCATATTCTATGACGTAAAATTCATAAATTAGTATTGAACTAAAAGGATTACAAATTTTTGTTGCAAATTGAAAGCCAGAAGTTTATTCTTAATTTTTTTATAACCTTTTTTTTAAATGTTCTAATAATAAGGAAATAGTAATTTAAATAAATGTAAAAAATACAAATGTATTTAAGTTAATGAATAAAAAAGACAAATGTAGCGGCTCTAAACACGATATGGCTGCTGTAAGCTATTAAAGAGTTGAGTGGTCTGCAGGTGGACCTCGCAGCATCAGGTCCATATCAATATTCTCATCAGATTTATGCATGATTATCAAATTTCAGCATATTCAGGCTACGAGAACTGGTTCGAAATTCAGTTGCAAATGACCTAAAGTTAATACAAAAAATACCCCTTGAGACCGTTTGTTTTGTTAACCAAACTTTTAGGTTATAGGTGATAGATTTATATTCAGTTAATCTTTTTTACTCTACCGCCAGTTTAGAATGCAGAGATGGCAACAAGGCAACAAAATATAGTGTTAATTTTTCAAACACCCTTTAACAACATATGGGCATTAAATTAATTATTAAGTTTGATTGATTGATTAAAGCAGCTAAATATATGTTAATTAAATTGCCTTATTAATATTGTGAAATACCAATACAAAACTTTAGTCGTACATGACTCTAATGAGCGTGACGATATACAATGTCACGTACTTGTATGATGCTCTGAACGGCGCTCAGTATGACCTGATCGTGGCAATGCATCAGAACATGGTTGATCTTCATGTCCAGGAGACTGTGGCTGTTTGGACAAAGGGCTCGCGTTGAGTAACAATCTACACACACATATATACACTCACGCCTGTAATCCCAGAAGGGGTAGGCAGAGGTGCTGATTACAATCAGTACACCCACTTTTCGCCGAATTTCTGGTGCCACAATGTGATAGGGGGCGAGCCTACCGCCATACCGGGCACAGATTCCAGACTACGGGCTAATACTGAGAATTTCTAGATTGAAAAAACCCAATATCACTTTACCCGACCCGGGGATTGAACCCCAGACCTCATCACAGCAGCAGTCGTAACGCATGCGCATTTACAACTGCACCGAGGCAGTCAACAATATACAATCCAAACTCAACTTCAGCAACTTAAAGTTTTGTAACGCTAGCTAAGCTGCCGTCTGTTTACTAAAGGCCGTTAAATGACATTTTGTTTTTTGTTTTGTTCTCATGTTAGGGTACTTCCCATATAATACCAATATCGAGGTTGATTTTAGAAGTAACTACGGGTAGATGAATAATAACAAAAGTGCAGTCGTGTGGTTAGAGTGTTGTAATCTGTTCAGTTCACGTTTGTGTGCCTTCCTTTACATTATCTTGAAATGTAATTGTAAAACTACTTACATAACTGGAAACACTTTTGGGAAAACAACCGATCCTTCTGCTAAATACTGATATAGTATTCTAATTTCGTTTTCATCTGAAACAATGAACGTTAATTACAATCAAGTTAAACAGCGCACCAAAACTTTGTTACATAAATCTACCGTAAGATGACGTGGGTATTTGTTGTTAATGTGTATGTTTTTTTTATTATTATATATCCTGGCACGTCAACGTCATCCTTTGATTTCTCTTTTTTTCTTTTTAAACAAAAAGGAGAAAAAATTCAAAAAAATATTTTCTGCGTCATGAATATTATATACATACCTTGACAAATTCTTTTGCACACACACACACACACACACGCATACACTCACGCCTGTAATCCCCGAAGGGGTAGGCAGAGGTGTAACTACTACACCCACTTTTCGCCGAATTTCGGTCCCATAATGTGATAGGGGGCGAGCCTATCGCCATACCGGGCACATTTTCCAGACTCCGGGCTAATACTGAGGCATTTCTAGATAGAAAAACCCAATATCACTTTACCCGACCCGGGGATCGAACCCGAGACCTCAGCACAGCAGTCGTAACGCGTGCGCAATTACAACTGCGCCTCCGAGGCAGTCTTTTGCATTATGAATAAAGTTTATTGAAATTACTACTATTCATTATTAATTTTATTTAACGTTACACCTACGACACGTCTTAAGGGCCGTTCATTACATTCGTCACGCAAAATTTTTACCATTTAGACCACCCCTCCCTCCCTTCGTCACGCTATGTCAAATTTTCTAAGACCGAGTCAATATTGCATCACAAACGATATCCCCGTACATCATAACAAAAGAATACATTAGTAAATATAATAAGTTACTGAGACATTATGATGAAAATATATACGTAGATTGTTTGATGACTGTCTTTAGACGTCCAACACAGCCCCCCCACCCATCTGGTCACAGTATGCGACACCCCCTCCTCCCCTGCGAACGAATTTTATAAACGGCCCCGTATTTGAATTGAATTGAGTCCTGAACACAAATCCTTATTAGGTAGGGTCATTTATAGTGGTAGAGCCACGCTGTAGACATATTTGTCTGCAGCATGAATGGGCCGGCTCGACCGGGGTAGTACCACTGTCTCACAGAAAACCAACGCAATGTGACAGTTTACTGTCGCGTTTCGTATGGTAAGTGAGATATCCGGAGGCCCAGATTCCCCCTTCCGTTCCCTAATCCCTATTCCTGTCCTTTAAGGCCGACAGCGCATACATGATACTTTCGATATTGTGGATGTTCATGGGCGGTGGAGATCACTTAACATCAGGTGATCCACATGCTCGTTTGTCGGACTATGCAATAAAAAAAAAACCTGCTTATTGCTAAAGACTGACCTGTTGTATACTTCACTAGAGTAGCCAGTACAGTCAACACTAGCGCTTGTGTGGTGAAGTCAGATAACACTGACGGGTCTAACAGGCAGTTGCTTTCCGGAGTAGATGTTGTGTCTTTATCGGTTGATGCTTGCTGTAATAACACTTATATTAATTAATAACTTTGTATTAACTTATCCCCACGGACCTCCTCTACTAATGAGGAGTTAGGCCTTACGAAAGCCTGACGCAGACTTGGTACTTGGTAGACTTCACATTTTAAATCTTATAAGGATAGGGTAGTTGACTGCATTTTTTTATTGTTTCAATTAATAAGTTGCATTACCTAATATCTTATTATTAAAAGAATCTTATGAATCCAAAAAAAAGTAAATTAGACGTCATTCAAATCTGATATGAGCCATGACGTCACTTCTCAGAATGTCCATTAATGAGCCGTTGTGCGAAGGAGATAGTGATATGTTCCGAATACGCACACTCATGCTCATACCATTATTTAAAATAAATATTGTGACCTCATTTTTCAAGTAATTTTGATTATGTTTTCGCAAAAGAGTTTCTATTGCCTATAATATAATCGGTTGCATATCGAATAATGAACATAATTAAAAACAGAAAACTACCCTATTGAACCCTCAGTCTCCGGTTTGACAGCCGGCTATTCCGGCTACGCCATGGAGGCTGTCATGAACTTACCTTAGTGGAAGACTCAGGGTAGTCACTGTCCCCAGACTTGGTACTGGAAGGTCGCTCTGTGGTGTCGTCTGTACTCCCTGGAGACCCTCTGCCATCATCATCTACCACCTGAAAACAGTTGTATACTGGAAACCGGTTTTACTGATAGTAATTGTTATTGTGATGCAATTGGACCTTTAGCTGGTGGTAGGATACTCATATCCGCCCGGATAGCCACCGGATGGCACACGCCAGCGTGTCGCGTTCCGGGGTCTGCCAGTGTACATCCGGGTTTTTTCGGGTGTCTAGAGTTGGGGTACGATGTTTGGCCGTTTTGCAGCTAGACCCTCGACTGCTTCTTCACCTTCTGGCCCATGGCGTAGTGTTGAGTAGCGAAGAATAGATTGTCGCTCGCTACCCGATACTATAATGGGATAACCTCCACACGGGCGGAGTCGCGGGCAACAGCTAGTTATTAATTTATTAATCCCCCACTCTGATCGTAGAGATCTCATAAGTACCATCTTTTTGCAACACCATGTATATGTTATATTATATTTATACTCACATCAAGCCCACTATCGGCATCTAGATCAGGTCTCGCGGCGTCTCCCGTAGAGCCATGTTGCATGCTATGTGCCCGCCCTTCGCTGTCCTACAGTTCAAGGCAGCTGTTAACTGGTATAACTTGGGGTAAGCTAGTGCACGCATGTTGTGTAATGCCGAAATTAATGGGGTAATTTTTTTGTATTGAAGTGTTTTTAGATTTTGGGGGTATTTGCGAACCATAGTCGAAAATACTATGCATTATACAACATATTTTGAGTTTTAATAAGATTATTTCTTCTAAATCGTTTTTCAAAAACGTTTTGTAGTTTTCACATAAAAATATTAGATGCATGTTAAGTAAATTACCCAAAAGAACATATTTTAGAGCTAATATGATAGAAGCCTCTACTACTAAGGGTCAGGCCTATCATTCTCGATGTTGATCTAATGCGAGTCTATAGAATAGAGATAATTAAAATACCATAATCAATTTCGCCATTACACAATCATTATTTCTAAATCTATAATTTGGATTGGGGTAAAAATTGAAAATATGGGGTAAAATTGAAACTTTCAATTTCTAAAGCATCTAAAGGGGTTTTTACAAAGTTATTGGACTGATTTTTAAAAAGCAATAAGCATTATTTGAGTTCGTGTTTGCTTGTATGCTTTTTTGTGGTTCAAGTGTTAATTCATATTTTGTGAAGTGCGTTAATTTAAATTCAATATTTGCCAGTGTCGCTAGAATCAAATTATGGATATTGTTATGTACGCTTTGAAAGTGTTCGTTGTTTCAAACCATGCGGGGTTTAAGGGTACACACTGTGCTGGGGTGCACTAAGGGTTGTTGCTTAAATGTATACAATAGAGTTAATTGTTTACACTTTTTAGGATAAATTCTGTTTTTAAAAATATCTAGAGGTGCATGGATAAAATTACATGAACATTTTGAATTGTTATTAATCTTTAGGGGTAAAATATATCTAGAGAATTTACCCCAAAATTTTACTTTATTAACTATCTTCTCAAATATAAATTATAGAATTTCTTTTTTAACCCCGTTTTTTATAAAGCATAGCTATGTATAATTTATTTTAAAACACAATTTCTTTTTCGTTGTTTATAACGGTATGCAGGTTCGGTAACGGACTGGAGTAGCAACAACGATGGCATACAGAACAAAATGTTGTGCTTTGAAATAAGACTAAGTATAAACCATCTTGTAAAAGAATAGTCATATTGTAAATATTTATATCCTAACTGGTGTATTCTCGTAGAGCTATGACAGACAGAATGTATAAGATTATTTTTTTAAAATTAGTAATTGATAAATCGTGATTACTCTTATGATTTATGGCCTATCTATAGGTCATTTCAACAATGTAGTTGTATGCACACTATTGTCTTTAATTGTTACTGAACTGCAATTATTGATTTCCAATTTTAAAGCTACAATTTGACGGGTTAAAATACAGTCCATCTATTTTAGCTCGTAGAGAACGTATTACTTTACCCTCGGCGGTCCAATGGAGTCTTTAGAGGTAGGCACTGAGAAGGATCGCTGCGTTTTGAAAAGCATTCTAGCCGAGGTCTACACACAATGCAAAAAGCGCTAGGCCAAACAGGGCAATAACGGTTACAATTGATGCGTTATTTATTATCGGTTATGGAAAATTAAAAGGGTTAAAACATTTAAATTTTGGTAAAAAACAACATCAATTGTTTACGGAAGAGATGATTTATTTGCGTTATATTCGTATAGAATCCCAATTAGACAACAAATGATTGGCCAGTTATAATTTATATCGAAATGATCGTTATACAAAATAACGATCGTTATTTGTTATAACAGTTATTTTAATAACATTATTAACGAATATATCGGCAAATATCATTAACGGGAGTGGGGATGACACAAATTATACGATGCAATACGAACGATACAAGGTATTTCATATCCGAAACAAGTGGCGTGGAAAAAACACAACATGATTATAGATAGATACATGAACATACTGCTCTTATGCACTGAAAAAGATAACAGTTATATGGAAATGATTGATGGAAGATTATCGTTAGTAAATAATGTGTACATATGAGGATGCGATACAAACAGAGTTTGAATTTCGAATGGAAAACATAAAAATATCATACGTTAAAAACGCACATTCTAAATTTAAAACGGTATACATTCAAATAACGATTACTAAATATTACATTAAAAGTTCTTTAACCCGGCTATAGTCTATTACTTTTAAGACACCTAGATAATTCAAACTAAAGATTTGTAAAAGGATTTTATCAAATTCGAACGCCAGTATTCCTAAAATTATTACGACTATTTGGGGTGTTGTTGTCTATGATTTTGCCTAAATATTATATATCCTCCATCAACCATGTGAAATAGTAACAACACATTACTGTATAACAATTACTAATGATGTAGAATGAGTTTCAATGAAAGAAGACAGAATTTAAGGAATATAATTATCATTTTGTACTCCAAATACTTTTCGAGTATAACTAACGGCAATAATCCGCTTAGATATAAAAAAAATATATAATTAGTTTCCTTGTATACAGTATGTTTTAAATTGTAAAGTATTTAATGGTATATTAACAAAATTATTCCAGTAAAAATAATGTCACTGAATATTAACCACTTAAATATATATTGTACAATTTTAACACAGCATTAAATGCTTCACAGGTTTTTAAATCAGCCTGTATATAATGATAGTCACATAAGCTCATATGACAATTCTACTGATGCGATCAATCTGAGTCTGCGTGGGATAGACATTCAAATAAAATTTTGTATTTATTTCTACCTATAGGTTGGCAGAATAGTCTTCTTGAATTCCATAACTCTATCGCAAAAGGAGGCAGAAGTAAACTTTGCGATACTTATCTGAATTAATTCATAAAAAGTACACCGACTTCAATAAAAAACAAATTATGCGTCACTATAAAGTTTGTGGGTTTCCCTAGATTTTTCTGAGATCCCATCATTAAATCCTGACTTGGTGCCAATGGGACCACCTGGGAAGTATACCCTTATAAACAAAAAAAGAATTTCTCGAATCGGTCCAGGCGTCTTCGAGTAATCGGGTAACATACATAAAAAAAAAGATTCCGACGAATTGTTAACCTCCTCCTTTTTTGAAGTCGGTTAATAAAGGGAAACCAAATGTTTCACCTCTGTGATTTATTACTTTACTTAATAATGCGCTGTATACACTTCTTCTAATGAGGGATTAGGCTTTAGTCCACCACGCTGGGCTGATACGGGTTGGTAGACTTCACGCACTTAACGAATGTTTTAATTAGCATTCTCGGGTATGCAGGTTTCCTCGCTATGTTTACCTTCGTCGTTAAAACAAGCGATAATAAACAAAGAATACACACGAAGTTAGAGAAGTCACATGCGACATTCAGGTTGGTTTCAAACTTGCGACTTTCATCTCTTTTATTGACCAGAAATAAAACTTCTATTTATTTGAATTATTTTGGATATAATTTTCTTTAGAGTATTTCCATACATATACACTCACGCCTGTAATCTCAGAACGGATAGGCAGAGGTGTAACCAGTACACCCACTTTTCGCCGAATTTATTACGGTCCCATAATCTGATAGGTGAATTAATTCAACACTATTCAATTTTCTTCGTGACTCGAAGAGGTGAGGTTCTTTTTTCAATTTCAAGACAAATAATAAGAGGTATTGTGTGCTGTTCCCAAACGCAGACTTTTTGACAAAATGAAATAAATGAATGTGAAAATACTGGCCCCGAAGAATAAGTTGTGTTCGAATTTCATTTTTTTTTATTATTCTAAAAAAGGAGATTTTATTTAAACTTAGCGACGTTAGAACTGTATTAATTGAAAACCTTTTTTTAAAATGTAGTTATACAAAACTTTATTTCTAAATGCAAGAGGACTTCTTAAGTCGATAAATAATAAATTAATAAAGGTAATTTAAAATGGACCGTATAATTCTTCGGAACAAGTTATAAATGGTCACTGCCATACGTTCTAAACACAAATAATATGGCAACACCATAGTGTGACAAGTTTAAAATTTTAAAATAACGAGAATTGTACATAAAAATACCATGATGTCAAAATGAATCCTTCAATAGAAAGAAATTATAATAACTTACTATAGGTAAGGTATATACCTATGTACGTTGAATAAATGGTATGCCTTTTCTCCTGACATACATATATTTATTGAGATGTCACACTTTGGAATTGATGTAATGATTTTGCAATAAACTTATCACAATATTGTAATTTTCAAGATTATATAACAAATACTTCATATAAAATGAACTTTGATGTACTGCATTTATAATTTTTACAAGCCAAGAGCCATAGAGGGTCATCCATAAAATACGTTACATGTTTAGGGTGAAGGGCAACAAAGTTTGACATTGTGTGACATAAGGCGGAGACGTCACATTTATCAATCTAAAGTGCTAGAACTCTAACGAACAACTTTATAATAGTACCATCACTTATCCAATATATTACTAATTTATTGTTATTTGATGAAAATATTTAGAATCGATATATAAATAAATAAGTATAACATGCTGTTTTTATTTAATAAAAACCGAACATTATGTGACGTCACAGTAGGGGGTTTATACAAATGTGAAAACATGTGACTATGACGGAAGAAGGTGAGGATTTGGTACCAAAAATCATAAAAATCGTGTGACGTAATTTATGGATGGCCCTAACATTTGACGCGTGTCTCGTTTCATTTATTCCATACACATTCCTATCAATGAATTATATTACTAAATAACAATCTACACATTGTGATAAGCCCTGTAATGTACTCAACAATGATATGATGTGATTATATGTGATGTGATATATAATGATATTACCTGATGAGTCATGGTTATCATGTGCGGACTGTGGCATCCGCTGCCAGACTGTTGCATAGTTGGTGATCGACCTAATAAATACATTCTAATTGAGCACTCAATATCATCTGGACATAGGCCACACCAAATTGGCAATACTCGCCCTTATTGACCTGCGTATTCAGCGTATTTGTAACGTTAATATTATGGAAGTAAAGTTGACTTTGGCTTGTATTTTACTCACTACTTATTACCTTTTTCCGAACACCGGTTTCCTTGTGATACATGTGAGTTTATATGTTGACTGTGACATACCGCACCTGATATTTTTAAGTGCGTATCATATGTGGTCGGCACATAGCAAATACAAACATATGGTATGTAAAAAATATATAATAAATACATAGTCCTGACCACTGGATCAAACCTGTATCGTGGATATCAACTACAGACTACGGTCCCACAACACCCAGACCTGAAACATCTGTTGGTCGAACAAGCATTTGCCTCGGTGCGGGAATCGAACCCACGCTCTCGCGTTTCACAACCGGCTGCTCGCTGCGCCACGGAGGCTATCAATAACAAATTTAGAAATAGAAAAAGTTTGGGAAAAATAACAATAGAAAAGAAAAATAACAATCGTAACAAAATATTACGTAAGTAAACGTTACGTTAGTGAGTTTTAGTTAAATTAGACCAACTTAGACCAGCAGTATTCCATGCTTGATTACTTTTGAGAGTATCATAGCGGTTCGCAGGTAACGGTAGGCAGCGGCTTTGCTGTGCCCTGGTATTGCAGAAGTCTATGGGCGGCGGTGACTACTTACCATCAGGTGGCCCGTCTGCTCATCTGCCTATCGAGGCACAAAAAAAATCATATATTACAATAAATAAGTAACATCTTCTTCGATGAAAACATTTTCGACGACGCGGGAATTGAACTCGCAGCGTTGAAAATATTTTGCAATCGCCGTGTCCTTACGAGGTGGTATGTATACCACCTTTCTGAAACACCCTATATATTGGAAGACATACCTCCATGTGCCGAAGATATAGCGGCTTGGTCCAGTACATCCCAAGACTTCTGCCTTCGACTTTGGCAAGAAGACTGCGTCGACGGCGTAGGATGAATGAGTAGTGATGACTGGGACAAATTGAAGAGATTTATTTATATAGTACCTTTGAGTGACAAAAGATAGCGTTAATTTAAAATGCTAGTGACGAATTATGTGTTAACATTCGAAATAATTAACACCTTCATTACAAGATCAATTACAGGTCACTTTAAAAAAGAGTGATCGAAGTGGTTTTTCACATTATAACAGAATTTCGAAGGTATTTATTTAAAATAGCATCGCCACGTTGAACATATTGCTTAAAATACTTAAAAACATAACATTACATATGGAAACATGAATGTAGGAAATTGGCGCAGGGTTCACAAAAATCAAACTAATTCCGTACGTCCAATTGCACTTTACTTTCTTAGAAAATAGCTTACACAACACGTGAAATCACTGTGTACATATAATATGAAACACACGTGGTTTGGATGAAGGCGGCAGCGGGCAGCGAGCCGCAGTCCGCGAGCAGTATGCGCGCGCACACTCCGTGACGTCAGTGTCGCGACTAAAAACGGATGGCGCGGCGCGGGCGTCATCACTGTATTCAGAGGGGCCGGGCGGCGGGCACCCCGCTACGCCACCTTCTTCCGAACGCACACCACGACAATAATAATAATGACCGTTTTGCCTACAATGACTGATATGCACAACAATTTTGGCGTACATAACGTTAATCAAAACATAATACTTGGAAAAAAGCAAAGGTATAGGTAAGCATCATATCAGCGTGGTGGAAGGCCTTACCCTCAATCACCACCATCAAGCTGCCATTTTAAATCTATGAATCCCCCTATTCTCTAGGGCCTAATGAAAGATGTGAATGTTCCTACAAATAATTATTTATGACATTATTGAAAAATAAATACAAAGGATTTCACATTGGAACAGTTTTTGTATTTAGCTTAAACTTTCACGGGAAAACAATAAACTTAATATTAATATTTTCGATGATATATCCAAAATCATTTTGATCAATACTGATAGCTTGTTTTATTGTAAAATACATTTGATTAATAAAAAGTATATGTAAATGATCATAGTACATATAATTAATATTAAAAATAATTACAACAAACAGTGTTAATCATGTAGGTCAGTGTAAACCGTACAAAACCAGGAAACACTTACTTGATGTAGGTCAGTGGTGGGGCAATAATGGTCGCAATTGTCCGGTAACCATTTAGGGAGGGAATGCTTCACGTGACAGCGGGATCTGACTTCCTCACTTACACATACTAGAGCTGTAGGATTATAAAATATTTATTATATTTAGTATTTATTATATGTTGTATAATATCGGTGTCATTTTACTGCGCAACGGAGGATTTTTTTTTATCCTGGCAAAGTGACCACACTGCACTTGATGGTAAGCGCAGCGCTGTTTAATTATAGTATCAAGTAGCGAGAGACAATCTATCCCCTACTACTTAACACAATCATGTCGGCCTACTTCTTCACACTATGCCATGGGCAAGAAGGTGAAGAAGCGGTCGAGGGTCTAGTGTCAGAGTACTCAGAAGCCCGCAAAACGACCAAACATCGTACCATAAACGTATGTATCATAAACTTGCCGGCAGTGCGTCGAGACTAGCAACACTCGCCGTTCTTACATGCTATTTTTAACTTTAATGTTATGGAAATAAAAATGATTTTGGCTTGTATTTTACTCCCTACTTTTTTTTAATATCCTTATAGATACGAGTCATTAATAAAAACATATTTTGAACCATTAGTACCTGTGAGGTATGCGACAGTGTCATGCGTGACATGGAACTTGTCTCGATGTCGGCGCGCCGTGATGGCGAGCAGTGTGGCGAGCACGCGGCACGTGCGCGACACTGTGCCCGCCGCCGGGTGTCGGTACCCCTTCACCAGGTGACCCGCCAGTGCGAAGTGGAAGTTCGACCGGAAACTGACAATATCGATACTCAGTACTTGGCATGTAGATGGTTCTGTAAGGATGGCGCTCCGTGGGTCCTTTTAAAAAAAACACTTTCTACTATTACAGTAACTTTAATTAAAAACATCACAAGATACAAGGACTGACTGGACCAAATTATCCAGACAATATTATCTACTCCTATACCGGTTGGTTTGTTGTAAGTGCCCAGCGAACATATAATTGGGTAAATTGCGTATAAATGCACTTTTTTGTATTGAAAATATTTATAACAGTTCGTTTGTTGACATTGTGTGAGCGGGTAAATATGTTGTATATTCATGTTTGGTCACGTGTCTTCTTATACCCATCGTCAGGTACCAAAGTATTTATTACTCGGTATTATGACTGAGCAGCGATAGCCTAGTTGGTTGCGGGACGGACTATCAAGACTAAATGTATGTTCGAAACCCAAATAGCATACACCTCCGTTTTTTCTAAAGTTACCTGTATATTCAATGTTAATTATCGCTTGCTTTAATGAAAGAAAATATCGTGAGGATACCTGCATACCTGAGAATTTTGAAGGTATGTGAAGTCTACCACCCTATCATATCCTATCATAGATTTAGTAATAAAGGTATTCTCACCTAAGTCCCACAGCGTGATCCAATTGCTTGAAATGCCACTCCAAAGGCTCTCGGGTTTCCATCATCACTTGTTCTAATGTCTGTTTAAATTTATATTAACTGAGTACACATTGTATATTTGTATATAAATAATAATGAAAATACTGCGATTTCAACAAACTTTCGTCTCTACTGTGATAGTTGTAAACAACAAAATTACTTCTGGCTCCTCAATATTACTTATAAAATAATAATTGTATTCCATAATTTGATACGGATTACAGTTAACAGATTTATGTTGATAAAATAAGAATTTTTGTCTAAAGATAATGAGCATTGGCTTTAATTGAAATCGGGTTCAAACTGATTATACATGTAAAAGTTCCAGAATAATGAACATTCTCACGATTTCTAGGTATACATCGTCAATTCAGATCAAAATCTGAAAAATTCTGTATTCGGATCAAAAAATATAATTTTTAATTTATTTCTCCCAATCACCACAAAAAGCTAAATTGTCTAGTATCACCAAGATTTTGGAATAAGCTAAGACCCTCTTCGTGATTGAGTTCATGTTTTAACACAATTCAATACTACGTTAAAACAATTCAAAATCTACTGTACCTTATTATCGAATTGCCCCTGAGAGTCCAGGGTGTGAATATTTTGCTCCATTAGAGCAAGTCCAGCCGCGTACAGAGTGGGGTCATCCAGTTGTAGGACGGACAGTGCCACCCAGAATAATGCTTTGTGGATGGGTGATGCCTGAACGGAGAAAATCAAATATTCGATTTTTTCGTGTTATAGAAGTATTTTTCAATAAATTTAAAACAAACGCAAAACAAACATAAATCCAGGCGATAAGGCCTTTTTAAATGCAACAGTAAATGAACTCTATGACGAAAGAAATAAAGTTTTTTACAAATACAGTTTCAAATACGTAAGTTCATCACAGTATACTTACGATTGTAAGTTTATGTTTTAAAAGGTATCTCAGGTCCGTTATTACTATAACATGCTGTATATAAGAATTTACGATTTAAAACTAAAATTGGCTTAGCCCGTAGATAAGTAAGTTATTTTGTTGCGATCCTTTCTCAAAAACGCATTCTTTGTAAAAAACCTCCTGGTGTATTGCACTCACCGGGTGTAACAAAGGCTGCAGTCTTGTAAGGCACATGATGATTGCTTCCAGTAGTGCGAGGTCGTTGAAAGACTCCAAGGCCTTCACTAATATCCTCAGTAGTTGCTTCATATCATCATCTGTTACGTTTTTACCTGAAAAAGTCATTACTTTAACAAGATTTTATTTAACCTGCAATGTTCGTATTTTTTATCTTGGCACGGCCAAGTGACCACATTGCACCTGATGACAAGCGCAGTGCCGTCCAATTAGAGTATCAAGTAGCGAGAGACAATCTATCCCACGCTACTCAACACAATCATGCCGGCCTGCTTCTTCACACTACGCCAAGGGCAAGAAGGTGAAAAAGCGGTCGAGGTTCTATTGTCAGAGTACTCAGAAGGTCGTATGTTTATTTTGGTCAAAATTTACAACTGAATTGCGCCACGGAGACCGGGAGTTGGCAGATTTGCTGGTTTACCGACCTTTGCTATAAAAAATAATAACTTTCGACTGCCTTATAATTAAAACAAATGTCAACTATTAACTGTGTAAGTATTATCTTTATTTGTTTCATATCTTTGAAGTATTTGACTGGATGACTAAAATAAAATAATAACCTAGAACTTAAATCACCCTGTAAAGTAATAAATATTCTGATATATATAATTAGATTTACAATAATACTACTTACTAATACAACCAAACACGATAAGCGCCCGCGGTTGTAATGCTGGGTTGAAGCAAAAAGCAAAGCTCTTTGCTAGTGATGTCCTAAAAAAGAAATATAAATATCGAGTATCAAGAAACTAGTGATGTCGAAGTAATGCCTGCAAATTGACAAAACAATCGTATCGAAGGAATAGTCAGAGGTACCGAGTGCATCTACCATTGTTTTCTTTTCTGTACGTGATGAAGTGATATTTATAAATATTTTAAAATGGAATAGATTCTATTGAATGGAATAATTCCCGTGGGATTCTCGTTGATTTCTGTTATCGTCTCTCATAGGGTTTAAAAAAAAACACGTCCTGACTTTAATTTCGAATTGACTTGTTACAAGTATATCTATAATTTTTTTTAGGTGATTTTTCAAATTAACACATGTATACGTTACAAATTGCTACAATTATGCTGTTCTCCATATATAACTACTATAAATCCATCACAGAGCTGTCAAACTTTCAGTAACGTAATGTTTTTTTTGTGTCGAGTCAATAGGGTGTGCAGCGGATTTGTTGTGCCCTGACATTGCAAAAGTCTATGGACGGCGGTGTCTACTTACCATCAGGTGGGCCGTCTGCTGTCTGCCTATCCAGGCAGCAAAAAAAAGATATTAATCTAATAAAGATAAAGTCTAATTTCCCATACCAAGTCTGCAGCCAATCACAATCCGGTATATCCCTCATACACGCTTCCATAATCTCCAACAACGCATCCGTGATAGTCTCTAGTGACTGTAATGGGAGTCTCTCCCGGTCCGACTGGGAGGGAGCCGGGGTGGGGGCGGGGGTAGGTGCGGGAGCGGGGGCAGGGGGACCGGGGGCGGAGCACCCCACACTCCCGGACGAACCTGATTCCGTACAGGCTGCGTAAGAATGGTCCGAGTACCTGTGTAGTTTTCAAAACGAAATGCTTAATACATTGATGTAATTAAATGCAATAGAATTTACGTAGAAATACATCTTTGTAAATTAACATAATGATATTTGTTAAAACGTCTTTTACACTAAATAAATTGAATGCAAATCTCTGAGAACGTCTATTTTGCATCTGTACTATTGTGAGGAAGACGATAAAGCAGTCATCATTCTTATCATTAAAATCTGATTGGCTAAATTAAAATACATTGATAAAAATGTTATAATTAGACATTTAAATATGTCCCCATTTTTAGTTAAATAGAAGAGAAATAACAATGTTAATAATGTGATTTAATTATTGTACCACTTTTATGCAACAACCTGTATATCAACATTCAATAATTTCTAAGTAATTACGTATATAGTTAAGAATCTTACCAATCATTAGTATGTCGATTATAAGGACTTCTGAAGGCAGTCACTGCTGCTGACTTGACCTTGGAAATACCAAACATCTGGTAGAATTTAGGCAGTGCAAACTCGTCTAGAGACAGCATGAGGACGCGTTGGGTTTCCTCTGCGAAAAGTTTGATAAATTAGAAAATTCTTAGACCATCTTTCATGCTGATATTTAATCGGCATGATTGCGTGGAATAGCGAGATATGATTGTCTCTCGCTATTTCGTATTTTACCTGGACTGTACTGCGCATCATCAGGCACAGTGTGGTCACTGCAGTGCCAGGATACCAGTGCCAACGGTAGGCAGCGGCTTTCCTGTGCCCTGGCATTGCAGAAGTCTATGGGCGGCGGTGACTACTTACCATCAGGTGGCCCGTCTGCTCGTCTGCCTATCCAGGCCGTAAAAAAAAAGGATAAAAATTGAGACACGTTTACACTCTGTATAGTATATGTCGACTGCAAAAATATCACTTGAAGTTTCTGAATTTAAAAAATAATATAAATAGCCGGTCTACCCAAAACAAAAATATGGCGAAGGGTTTAAAAAAAGTTTGGGAATTTGTTAAACCTAGAGCAGTGTAGTTCTTAGATAGAATGGAAAGATTCCGATGATGCATCCGACGCAAGATTTGTTTTTTAACTTGCGAAGATGAATTATGGGTCTGTTTGGTATATTATATTAACGGTTGGCGGACTACTTAATTTAAGCGACATATTGCGATTTGCGACAAACAATTGTGTTGTGTGCAGTCTATTGTAGTCGCTACCTACGACACAAGAATCTAAGCGTGGGTTTTTTTTATCCTGGTTCGGTTAGGTGACCACACTGCACCTGATAGTAAGCGCAGTACCGTCCAAATAGAGTATAGAGTAGCGAGAGACAATCTATCCCCCGCTACTCAACACAATCATGCCGGCCTGCTTCTTCACACTACGCCATGGCCAAGAAGCTGAAGAAGCGGTCGAGGGTCTAGTGTCAGAGTACTCAGAAACGCCGCAAAACGGCCATGCATCGTACCCTAACTCTAGACCCCCGACAAAAACCGGATGTACACTGGCTGATCCCGGAACGCGACACACTTGCGTGTGCCACTATGGCGGGTTTATCACCCTGTGTACGGTGGACCAGCACTATCTGGACTATGTGTGAGTGTTGTGTATTATCTACTCCCTTCTGTCCACTCACCGCTGAAGCTAGGCGTGGTGCAGGTGCACAGCGAGTGTATGATGTTGATGACGAGTCCGTGAGTGGCGGCGCGCATGGACACCGTGCCCGAACACACCAGGAACGTCACCGTGTGGAACAGGTATGGAAGGTGACGCGCCACGTCCAGGCAGTTGTTGAACGACAACATTAACTGTGGGAACAATCAAATAGTCATCGCCTTATTGTTTTGGGCATGTTACGGCTTAAAAAGTTAAGTTAAATCTCAGTTTGGAAAAGTACGATTAAATAATCGATATTTTGATTAAATATTTATTTGATTCATTCCAAAATCTAATTTCCATTTGATTCTAATCGAACGTACTAGAATCGATTCTCGATCAAATCGAGCATTAATAGATCGATTCTTGAATAATTGAATCAGAAACTGAAAGATTTAAAAAATATAGAATACAGTGGTGCAGTTTACTGTACAAACTTACAATCAACAAATGAAACAATAGATAAATTATATTAGTTTGAACATTAAGTGAATGTGGAGAGAGCGCAATTAAGTAATACTTAATCAAAATCAGTCGGTTCACAAAAAATAGCTATTATCAGTCAGGCCTGTTGTCGCACTAATGTGAATTGGTCCGATTCGAGGGGTTCATGAATAAATTCGGTATTCCAGATCGATCTTAAAAATCGATTATTTCATTCGATCAATCGAATCGATATACCAATCCAGGTTTTTGTTTAAACAAATGAATAAAGAAACCTGAAAAGTCAGCTTCAATCTTTCGCGCAGATAAAAGCACAGATTATTGGGAACTAAGGCATTCGTAACAGCATTATTTCCTTTTTATAAACTTACCAAATATCTAGCGAGGATCGCGATGTCATCCCACATCATGTGCTGCTCTAACATTGCCGTGGGTGAGTGACATGTCTTGTCCACCACCTATAAAGGCCACTATGTTACAAATACTTATCAACATTGGATGTGACGAATTAAAACTTCCTGATAAAAGGAACGCAGGCGAGACGGGGATTGTCTCTTTATGAATTGCTACAAATAATAAAAATCAATGTACAACACGGTCACAATATCTGTGCACCTCTCTGGTATGCGATGCCCCTCCCACTTCTCTCTTCACCTCCCCGCGCACGCCGTATCGTGTCAGTACGGTTTGCATCTTCGTTGCCGATACGTATTTCGATATTTCTATATATTATTTTATTCTCATAAAATAAAATAGAATGCTTTATTTATTACGCAGGCGAACAAAGTTGCCCTTGTGACATGTCAAAATAAATCATGAGAACTAATTTAATTATAGTAGGTAGCAGGTACTATTATTTAAATATCTTTTATAGCCATGTATATGTTATACAGTATATAAAACTGATAAAGAAAGGAAAAAATATCCTTTCATTAAATTATGCTTTAAAAACAAGTAAATAAAAACATACATACACAAAGAGCATACATTTAAAAAGAATCGCTTAGTTCTATTACAAAAAAATATATGATTTTTAATATATTTAGTGATATTTGTTTTACACACTGTACTTGATCGTCGATGTGACGTCATCAAAGCGAGGTGCACAGATAATGTGACCGTGTGGTATGTATGTTTTATCATATGTGATGAAGCTTTGGTGTGATGTTCTTCCTTGTGATAGTAGAAGCTGCTTATCAGTAGCAATTTATACTATAAAACCATTGGGTCATTACCTATGATCTTAAAAAGATACAAAAACACATAGAAACTAATTCGTATAAAATTACATAAACATACCTACAAACAATATAATCATGATAAAAGGAGGAAATTTGGAATTTTGGATAGTCGGCCAATGATTTTTTGTGGAGAAAAAAAAACAAAATGAAATACAAATAAAAGATGACAAAATAATGAAATAATGAGGTATGTTAATAAAAATAAGATAAAGTCTAAAAACACTCTAATCATTGGTGATTTGGTATCAAAAAAACATTGCTTTAAATTCGCAATAATTTTTTGTTCCAAAATACACTATTCAAGGTTAATAATTTGTCAAACAATTGTATTAATTTATTATACTTTCTACAACCCTGAAATTGATTTAGTATTTTTATAAAAATACAAAATGTAGTCTCACCGTCTCATATATTTTTTTTTTCAAACTTACGAAGCAATTGTCGTGAAAGCTGTGTGCAAATTCCTGAAGGCCATAAGATAAAAAATAACAACTAAAAAAAAGTAAAAAATGCATGAACTCACAGTGGCCGGGGTGACGGGACCCAGGATATTGTTAGGCAGTTTGGATAGGGCCTGTGGCAGACAATACTTTCCTTTACTAATTATTCTTAAACAGCAAACCAAGATTTGAAAGTCGATACTGTCAATAACAATTTTATTTATCCTGGCACGGCAAAGTGACCACATTGCACTTGATGGTAAGCTCAGTGCCGTCCAGTTAGAGTATTAAGTAGCGAGATAATCTATCCCTTGATACTCAACACAATCATGCCGGCCTGGTTTTTCACACTACGCCATGGGGCAAGAAGGTGAAGAAGCGGTCGAGGGTCTAGTGTCAGAGTACTCAGAAGGCCGCAACACGGCCAAACATCGTACCTCAACTCCAGACCCCCGTCAAAAACCGGATGTACACTGGCGGACCCCGGAACGCGACACACATGCGTGTACCAATATGGCGGGTTTTACACACTGTTTACGGTGGTCAATATAAGAGTTAACACATTTTATCCAACTTTTAAAAGAGATGTAGCCGCGTATGTTTATCGACATAAAGTATTTGCGTTATTTTATATACGCCAAGAGCGATATGGGTTTTAAAATAAAAACGCCTATTCAATATTTTTTCAATGTTAAAAACTAAAATATAAATAAATAATAATATATATATATTTTTTTACATTATACTTTCTCCATCTCTGAATGAAGGTTTACATCAATTAGCCAAAAGACAATGTTCTTATGAGTATATCCTAATGTCCAAACAGGGAGATATCGAAGGTGTCGAGTACCTTTTCACATCTAATTCAAGGATTTTCTTTTTATTTAGATGTGTCCAAAGTTCTGATATATATTAGATTAAGATCTGATGACGGGGTTTAAAACCTCCTCAATGGATAACAGCAAAAAGCGATTCTATTTTTAATATTGTTTTATTTTTTGTGTAACTTGGCAAATATTCTCAATGAAATTGACAGTATCAGTTCCAAATCTGAAATTGCAATCATAGTCTTAGTTTAGCAACTCAGGTTGGCATCGTAGGATAAATGCAACAGTATCAACTTAAGACTCAAAAGTAGTATTTTTAGCTGCCATCAGTAATTTCAAGTATTCACGCACACATACTTGATACTTTATGGTCGCAATATACTAAAAACATTGTTTATATTATTATTAGAGCACATGCTTCTCATTTTTTTTTCTATCAGCAATTGTTGAATGACTACTGCACTCACCCGACACATTCTCCCGATGACTTTCTTCGACACGAGCTGTACGTTGGCGGAGGCCAGAGCGACCGCTGTGTCAGCCATTATCTCAATCATCGGCGAGCCCAGACCTACGGACCAGTTTTTCACATACGTATAACATAACTTCACCATATAACAGGCTAAAATCCAATGAACTATAGACCAAAACCCAGATTAGGCAATCACAATTTATGTTTTTAGATTCGATAAATTATATATAAGTTGCCCGGGATTTATCATATATCATGGGACGGAGGTTGGTGCGTGCGATATTTACACCTTCCGTTTACAAATTTATGTATGCATATATTTATATGCGTATGCGTATACGTTTTATATCTACGTACATAGTACTTTACTATATATGGCATTTTGTATACCACATGCAATAGCAATATATTAAAATTGATTGTGAAATAAGGCAATAATTAATATATGAAATATCGATAAATTTATTATAAGCGCATGGTGGAAACATCCCACCATCTCTCATCTACTTAGTACTGTGACGGTACAATGAAAGGGTATACTGCGATTTTCTTTGTCTTTTTATTTCTATTCTATTACTTTAAAAAAGTTACCTATTATAGCTAATTCAAACCCACCCGAATTAACGCTCCTTTGTATAAAACTATCGAGCACCATGTCGATAAGTTCAGGGACGTGGCCTATCGACCCCCAGATCTTGGCCTGCACCGACGGGTACATCTCCGTCTCCTCGATCGTGAGGGTTATGAGCTTCTCCAGTATCTGGCCGACTTGTTTTTGACGACGAGACTCGTCTGAGGGCTTGCAGAATCTGAGGGAAGAGAAAGTTTTATCGATACTTACGAATTGTATTTTTTTTTAGTGAAAACTTCTAATCAGATACAAGTTACTACTTCATGGAAGCCGTTTCAAAAAAAACACCACAGTAATTACAAAATGTTTACTTCTGTCGGTAGTCCCCATGACCGGCTTTTTCTTTTATCCTGCCACGACAAAGCGAGAACACTGCGCCTGATGGTGTGCTGTGCCGTCTAGTGTCCAGTTAGAGTATCAAGTAGCGAGAGACAACTATACGTCGCTACTCAACACAATCATACCTGCCTGATCATGTATCGATAAGCCTAATCAAGCTTATTAAGCGAGTTTAAAACGATATGCTCACCTGACCAAGTTAGCCAACCACGGAGTCATGTACTCCAAGCACAAATGCTTTAGCTCAATAGTAGATCCTCTGAAGCCCTGGAACAATATCAAAAATTAAAATATCATGTCGATGTAATTCTTAAGAGATTTTTTTTTCAGTACAAAATTTACGGGTCTGTATTAGTAAAAAGTAGAGATTATTAGGTGAGAGTAGTAGTTCCTTGTGTTTAATTTTGTAAATTATTTTTATACAAATAAAAATAGTATCAAAAATGTATATTTTGGGAAATCAACTATCAAAAATAATTTCAAAAAAACTATTTTTTTTCAATTTTCCTTCACTTTAACTTCGAAAGTTAACCTAGGCTGGAGACCTCTTGGAAGTCCGTTCCAGTGCCTATCTCCATTAGAAAATAAGATATATACCTGTATACATTCCTCAAGAAACTCCAGAGTCAGATGTGGTTCGTTGTGCGCCAACTTCTCGCTCACTGACTTGATAAAAATAGTGTTATTCGATGGAATACATAGGCCTGTAAAAGAAAACACCCAACAGTCACACATAGCCCTGGCCCCACACTCACGAGTCTTGTATCGTTTGAAAAATGGAGAAGAGAGAGAGAGAGAGAGATAGAGAACTAGAGAAAGATCAAATTGTATGGAAATGTTTGAGTCACGTGACCACTTCTCTGGCGGTACACAGCGCCTCACATCGACGAATAGCTATGACATGAAATTAGGGGACATGTAATATAAATACAAGCTCCAAATATCATCGGTTGGAGGACCCGCGGCCGGTAGGGGCATAACACCCGCCTGACTGGAGATCTTCCCCCTTCGCTAGATGAACACTAACATCCGTTCCTCTACACCTCCATACAATTTGATATTTCCTTAGGGGTTAACACTAACAGAAAGGGGTTTTGTCTAGGCCCTCCGTTCAGACATACTGTAACCTGTCAACCCGCAGTTCGTTCCAGACTAAGGACTAAACCCTCATTAGTAGAGGAGGCCAGTAGTCGGACAATGCTTAGTACAGGGCTGGTATTAACGACAATAAACTTAAAAAAAAATACTTTAATTGTTCAATATCTGATTTAATTTACGAGATTTTCGACTTTAGTATTGAGTTTTACAAAATTGCCGAATTTGAACCCAACTAAAGGTAAGACTTCGAGTTTACCATAATATTCTATTGTCACTGACTTCATGAGAAATAAGGTTGTTGACTTGAGAGATACTTCCGATTGGTTGATAGCAAAAAATTGCCGACTATGATTGAGGTTTGGACGATTGCCATCTTTGGTTTTAAAACAACTTTTGCTCTGGATTTTAGAAGGGTTTATGGCCATCTTTGTTTTGTTTAAATAACGTTCCAATAATTCAGATAAATCTCGTGTTTTTTTTTATTTGGTTTTATACGACTCAGTCGATAGTTGGCTAGTGGTATGGAGGCCTACCTGATGTCTCCAGTAGTTGACCCTCGATCTTGAGATGGAAGGTGGCAGTCAAAGCACACAGCTGGTTGTACGCGGCGGTGCGGAGGTTCGGGTCACAAGACCCCAGGTTTAGAAGGGCCATATTCAGCAAGGTGCCTGGCACATCTTTTGGACGGATTTTTTGGTGAACTGTCACTGTATCCTATGAAAGAATAATGATATGAGTAATTTAAAGCAAAATATATATATTTTTGTAATTTATTTATTTTTCACAGAGGATATAATAATATCCTCTGAAACAATAATTTTCTTGTTAGACTGTATTTAGTTTTTCAGCGGTTTAATTTAAAAGAATAAATAATAAATGTACGCTGTCAGATAATGCTTGTTAAGAAATAAAAGTAAAGAATATGTTGTGAATGACTTCGTACTTTTTCCAAAATCCCACATACATATACAGGGTAATTTTTTAATCACTATACACCATAATTTTTATAGTTCATAATCAGATATTTTCTAACTAAAAATCAGCTGATGCTCGGTTCAATAACCACCCGTTGTACCGAGCATCAACGCGGCGACGCGCGCTTTCTAAATATGATAATACTTTGGTTTTATTTTGTGGTAAATGTGTATACACCTTATTATTGTGTCCATGTTTTGTTTAGTTTTAGGTCGGATAGCATAGATCAATTCCAAAATAATAAATCTATCAATTACACTCGACAACCTTAAAAATGTAATACTGATAAGTGTATAAATAATTAATAGTAACTTCGCTAAAAGTTTTCATTGAGAAAAAGTAGTGTACTTAAGCGTGGTACAGATTGTCAAGATGAAAGTAGCACTTCATGATCATAAGATAATCAATCCTCATTTGACAGCCTCTATCGCGCAGCAGGTTATCAGCTGACTGTGAAACGAGAGGCCGTGGGTTCGATTCCCGCACCGAGACTGTTCTTGTGACAGACAGATATTTGTTTTTCGTCTGGGTGTGGTAGGACCCTCGTAGTTGACACCAGGTTTGATCTAGCGTAGGGTCACTATGTGTGTTATGTAAGACCCTCACCGGCTGGCTGAGCTCCCATCTGTTCCTGATGTGTATGATGGACTGCACGATGTTGTCGCAGTCGTTGTGTATGAAGCTGAGGGGAGTGGGTTCGTTTATTATCGACAGGGAGAACTGATTGTCGTCCACGAGGCACACCTGGGGACAAACATTGAGGTATAATCTCTCGCTACTTGATATTCTAACTGGACGGCACCATGTCCATCAAGTGCAGTGTGGTCTTCATGCCGTGTCAGGATAAAAAAATGTGGTCTAGGTTACTTTTTTAGATATCATGTGGCAGATTACGCTACCTAGCCAGTATATTGACAAAGCTGTGATAACCTGGGTACCTAATTAGTAAATGATTATCAAGAACGGCTCTTAACCGCGCAATTTCCTTTATACCTTAGTTGGATAATATGCGTACAAATCTCAAAACATTTATTTTCATAGTAAAAGATTATCAAATTACAGAAAAAGGATGCACTGAATTGTCATCACAGTGCATTGTGCGAGGGAGATAGTAAGATATTCACACTACGCACCTAATTGAAATCAATACTTGCGGCTTCATTTATGAAACAATTTTGTTTCTGGTTTCACCAAACATGTTCATAATTCGACGGTTGGCGGGCTATTTGGTTTAAGCGCCATTTTTTTAATTTTACAGGACAGTTTTTGATTTTCGGAAAAAAATCCCTATAAAAAAACTATTGGGTGGATTTTAGTAGAATTAATATATTATTTGTGTAAGCATCTTTATGAATTATTTTCTGCATGAATGTATTTGCATTATTTTCAAAAATAAATGTGTCCTGTTTTACCATTTTATTTGAGCGCTAAAAATTTGCACAAAAAATTTAAACTTAGCATAGCATAAGATGCAGAAAAATTAGCTAATTCCGATTATGTATATAACTCAATATGGCGAAAAAATGTCGCTTAAATCAAATAGCACGCCAACCGTCGATATAATTTTTTGTTGCATATCAAATATACAAAAATAATTACAGAAAGCCTTAATGAACAGGTGATTCCAAACGAACTAACGAAAAGAAGTTATGAAGTGTTAATTACCCTTGACAGTTTAGGAATCGCTAGCTTACATGATAAGCGATTTTGAATTCAATGTTCTGAACATAGAGTTCAAAGTGACAATTATAATGACTTTACCTCATCGATCTCCGAGGCGTAGTATACGTCGTTGAGTAACACGGGATGGCCCAACACTTTGGTCTTCTCCACTGCTGTTATTTGAAGGGCTGTGGGACCGACCTGCAGAAAAACATAAAATATAAATACACCCAACAGTCACACACATTGTTCTAACCCCACACTAGGTTAAACCTGTATCTCTTGCTATTTGATACTCTACCTCTCTGCGCTTACCACTAGGTGCAGTGTGGTCACTTCGCTGTCCGGGAGAAAAAAGATACTGTGAGATCAAATATATTCCCCACCCAAAGCACGCACCTTGATCGCGACCTTGGTGTCCTTGTGCGAGAGTTTGAGCGCGTTGTTGAACACCTTCAGGTCCTCCTCCAAGGCGAGCGTGGCGCCCGGCAGCTTCTGTTGTTCCACCTCCACGTACTCACTGAGGCGAGAGTGGTTCTCGATGAACACCAGCTTGCGGTTACCCTGTGGGATAACAAATGGAACTTTGAGTGATTGTGAGTCAGTGTGAGTCAGTTTGAGTGAGTGGGAGTGAGTGAGTGTGAGTGAATGAGCGTGAGTGTGAGTGTGAATGAGTGAGTTAGTGTGAATGAGTGTGAGTGAGTGAGCGTGAGTGTGAGTGAGTGAGTGTGAGTGAGTGAGCGTGAGTGTGAGTAATTACGAAATGTACCCTCAAAGGTGCCAGTATCGCCTCGTGGAACTTGGTGTACTCCCGAACCCAGCTGTTGCAGTTGTATATGTAGCACGCGTGGATATTTATGTACGCCACCTCCGGCAGCACCGTGAACCACTTCTGCAGGAAGTCCGTCCTGCAACATGCATGCATCACGTTAGACACCGTGACTCATGAGTATGAGGCACCATAACTTTGAGAGTCACGGTGACCCACGACCAATTCTTATGTTTTGTATGAGTCACGTAACACGAGTAAGTCACGGAGACTCATGACAAAGTTACCTATGAATTTTATAGCCGTATACATAAAATGCGAATGGATTTTGAGTATGGTAAAGAAATGTGTGTTTTGTCGGTTTTTCTACCATCGTACGTGGATAATACCTTATCGATATCCAGTACGCAGCTACTTGTTAACGCGTTCGTATTACAGAGTTACCTGAACCTATTATCTGAGTTGGTGTGCGTGAAGTCGACGATCAGCTCGAACGGCTGCTGGCAGAACGGCTTCAGGGTCAATATCACGTGGTAGATGAGCAGGTCCGCGTTTACTTCGCCTATCCTGCAATAACATGTTTTATAGTGTTTAGCTAGTTGTATATTGATTGTTATTGTTGAAGTAAAATCGATTTTAAATCGATATAATACATATTATGGAATCAAAATAATTTATGGTAAATACAAGTGTCCTGTCAACGTCAAATGGACTCAGGGCGAGAGAGGTAGCCCCCCCACCCCTCACATCAATCATGCGAAAAAGATGAATCACTTAGTTGATAATAAGCATAATTTTGAACAACTTATAATCGACATCTTGTATTATTTTATTAAAATACTTTAATATTGAATTAAACATCAATATTTACAACAACAACAACTCATCAATATTGTATCATTAAAAAGCACAAGAAATACTAGAACAATTATAAATAAATAGTATCACACGTAATCGATTAAATTACTAATCGATTACTTACTTGTATCTTCTCGATATAAAGTAGAACACAGGGTTGCCCAGTTTACTAGTCCCAGCTTGGTAGAATATATTCAGACTTTTGATACTTTTGAATTCCTCCTTTTTGTGCATGTTGTGTTTCACGATGAACTCCTCGAAATTGGTTGACGATATATCGATGGATGACCAGCGGGCGTATGAGGAGAAGAGCAACCCCGATGTCCTAGTAATAAAGTAATATGAATAAAAAAATCTGTTTCAGGGTTTATCCTCTCATGACTCAAAAGGATAACGGTGTTCGGAAAAAGGTAATAAGTAGGGAAGTAAATACAATCCAAAATCAATTTTATTTCCATAATATTAAAGTTAAATCGCATTTAAGAACGGCCAGTGTTGCCAGTATTTATCCGCGCCGCTGGCAAGCTTATGATACATGACTGGCACTGGCAGTGACTACTTCACAATAAAATAATTATATTTAAATTCCAGGAGCAAGTGGTAAGTAAGACTTGACGTGATCTTACTAATATGTTAAAAGAAAAGTTTTGTTCAAACGCAATTCATCTTTTATTCTCTAATAAATTATTATTAGAAAACTAACAGCTACCAACTTTATAACAATTCATTAAAAAACAAAAACACATAATAATACATTCTCAAGTATAGAAGTACAACATAAACTAATTTGATGTGAACACATTATTTTTTGTGAGAAAAAGGAGAAACGCATTACATCATGACTTTTTTTTTTTATCCTGGCACGGCAAAGTGACCGCACTGTACCTGATGGTAAGCGCAGTGCAGTCCAAATAGAGTACTGAGTAGCGAGAGACGATCTATCCCCGCTACTCAACACACTCATGCCGGCCTGCTTCTTCACACTACGCCATGGGCAAGAAGGTGAAGAAGGGGTCGAGGGTCTAGTGTCAGAGTACTAAGAAGGCCGCAAAATGGCCATTGTACCCCAACTCCAGACCCCCGACAAAAACCGGATGTACACTGGCTGATCCCGGAACGCGACACACTTGCGTGTGCCACTATGGCGGGTTTTACACCCTGTGTACGGTGGTCGCTATCCGGGCGGATATGAATATCCTACCACCAGCATCCTACCAACAAAGCTACTTTGCCTACGATACGAAAGTAAAATGTAAAAACAAACTTACGACTCCACGGGTTTATGTTCCGGCGGTCCCAGATAGGCTAAGAGTGTCGCCATCTGTTGAAAAAGGTTTTCTAATATATATTTTTTTATTTTAATCAATATGTTCGATGCCTATTAGGTCTCGAAATTAGAGAACGCATAGTTCATGGTTGAATGCCTCGGTGGCGCAGTTGTAATTGCGCATGCGTGACGAATGCTGTGCTGAGTTCTCGGGTTGGATCCCCGGGTCAGGTAAAGTGATATTAGGTTTTCTATTTAGAAATACTCAGTTTTACCCTGGAGTCTGGAATTATGCCCGGTATGGCGATAGGCTCGCCTCCTATCGCACTATGGGATGGTAATAAATTCGGCGTAAAGTGGGTATACTGGTTACACCACTGCCTACCCCTTCAGGGATTATTTTCTATTTGACAGTTGTTTGAAAATAGAACACTTCTGCAAGCATTTCAATCACATAAGTGAAATATATTTTAAAAAGCAAGGCTGCATGGTGGAGAACCTTTGCCTTCTCTTTTATATAAAAAAGGGAGAATAAAACAAAAAAAATAAAAGCTTTTCTACCTTGTCAAAAGGCCGCCTCCCCACGGCCTTATGGTCCCTGCTGCAGGACAGGTAGTCCCCGATCCTCTCCTGGTGGTTCCACAGGAGTCGGTGCAGCGCCACCACGTTGGCGTCGCTGATGAAGGACAGGTTGTGGGACGTTTGGTCCACACTCTCGCAGTCTGACGCTATTTGGATGAAGAACCTGGTAGAAATGCGTTGAGTATTATTACCTTTTAGAGTTACCTAAGGGAAATATTTCATCTATAGCTAGGTAGAGTCAAGTTATAACATCGGAACTAACGGCTTTCTCTCCTGTTTTGGAATGGAGGGCAGTTAATTTTTCCAACTCCACCCTATATTTTTTATTGATTTATTTCAAAGACAGCAAAGCATTACCAGAGATTCACCGTGACATGGGTCGTTGTTAAATGTGTAGTATTGTCGATCGAGTAAAAGGGTTACAGTAAAGTCTGAGCTAACTTATAACGAACAAGTCGATGAATGAATGAAATGAGTGATTGATAGAATTAATGAATAAGGGACTAGATATGTTATTAATAGGCTAGTTGACTATTTTTGGGAAACCGTTTTATATTATTCTTCATGGTCTATATTATTAAAATATTATCATTAATAAACATAAAACATACGTTTTTAAGATTTAATTTGCATTTTTATAAACCAACTATATTTTTCCCACTCAAACGCTACCAACTGTCATGGCATGTCGTGTGACGTCATAGTATGTTAAACTAATAGTCGTTTGGTTGGATATGTGATTTCAGTGTATCGATTTTTTTTTATTTATAATTAATTCGAAGTTTCACAAGATTTGTGTAGTAGTACCTCAATGTCAAAACACCACCATTAAGAATGTGAAAACATGCGAAACAAACCAAACAAATAGCAAGCTTAAGGATACACATAGAAAGAGTTATAAGACGTTTACGTGAATTTTATATGCATGTATTAATTTGATTTTTTTAAGTCATTTTTCTTTCCCTGGCCTGGAATATAATATATGATAAAATATATAATAATACACAGTAATGGCTATTGAAACAGACTGACTTTAATTTCTTCTTTATAACAGTTAATAGACAATATCACAATTAATACGTATATAGGTATAATATAATGATATAAAAGGTACCGATAGATGGCGTTAATGTTTTATCTATATTATTTTGTTATACAAAACGAATAATATATGGCTTGGAAGACCTATAATGAAGAAATAATTGTGTAAGTACTTGCAGACCATAATTAAAAATAAAACATTTCAATGTAACCTCTAATAATTTAATTTTTTTTAAAGATAATAAATCTACCAATAAGAGTATGTAAAAAGCAATTTTATAATGTCTTGACTTATGAATTATTATATTTTTTATGGATTATTACTTACATAGAAGTTTTGTCATTTTTATATTCTGTTGAACAAAAATCTTTGTTTGCCGCCAAAAATTCTCCCAACATCATCACGTCTATTCGAGGCAAATTACGGTTATTTGCCTTAGAAAACCCTTCGTCTATAACTAATGTATTTAGATTTTGGTTTTTAGAACAAACTGCAACTGACTGATTGCAACTGATCACTAAAAATTACAAAAGATTTGGTACCTCAATGTATGGATTCTCGAACTATCAACAAAACAATTTGACATTTGATGATACTGTGACGTCATGCAGTCTGGGCTGTTTCATGTCATGTAACAAAATGCTTTATTTTCTACATATTTATTTCTTGAAAATATTAAATAATCACATATAAATTAACAAATTGGATTAATTTTCGATATTTTTAGACTAAAATCTATTATATAAAACAAAATTATATCAGGTTTTTACTTACTGTCAACTACCCTATTGTGCCTGTGCCTAAAACAGTGCCAATAACAGTGACTGCGGAAAGTGAATTATTGATTCTTCAAATGAGTGAATGATGTATTTTTCAATAGCCTCCGTGGCACAGTTGGCGAGTAGCCGGCTGTGAAACGAGAGGCCGTGGGTTCAATTCTCACACCAGGACAAATGTTTGTGTGACAGACAGACATTTGTGTCCGGGGTCTGGGTGTTGTGAGACCGAATGTCTCTCGTAGTCCCTGATACCCATAACACAAGACTTGTACCTTAGTGTGGGGTCAGGGCTATGTGTGTGGTTATTGGATGTTATTTATTTATTTTTTAACTAACTTCCGTCCAGTCTCGAAGTGCGCTCTGAGGAAGTGGTTGAATGGCAGCATGTGCTGTTCTTTGGAGAATTCGACGTGGTTGGCGATGTTCTGCAGGATCTTGGACATGAGCATCAGGCCTCGCTTCACCTGCGTGGGCACCGGCCGGCTCACGATGCCCATCTCTTGAGGTGATACTGGAACAACAGGGTGTGCTTGTTATGTCGGTGCAAAAAAACTATCATAGAATATTACAATTTATTTTTAATAAATATCGTATTCATTAAAAATAAATAATCTAAAATACTTCATCTACGAAAAATTCATATACATATATGAATTTTTGTTAGATGAATACTCTTAGTTATATACAGGGTGTTACGAAATATAGGTACAATATGTAAATCATGTAACAAGTTGATACATACGTATTCATCGTGGAGTAAATTAGAAGCATACATTCGTTGGCTGGTAATTACATAGTCCTATGTTACATATACTTAATAACATAGAAAACCTGTAATTTCCGACCAGCCGCATGTGGAGTACTTCACGTCTTGTTCAGCCTTCTTGATCCAGGGTTCGATTTCCAGATTTGTGTGTTTCGCTCATAAGTACTTAAATTAGAATCCAAAACAAATGGAAGGAGTAATGTCAAATGACAGATAAAGATGCACTACGCAGCCACTTTGCTCATGTTTATATTTAAATTATTCAACCTTTTCATCATATTTGATTCTAATTTCAGTAAAGGGGTTATCTTTATTATTATTTTTTATCCTGGCATGCCACAGTGACCACACTGCACCTTATAAGACAATGCCGTTCAGGTAGAATATCAAGTAGCGAGAGACAATCACTCGCTACTCGAAATAATCATACCTGCTGAGGAGCTAGACTACACTTAAACGACCTAGGGTCATAGGAGGGAGCACAGTACCTGGCAAACTGTTCTAAAAGTGTGTGGCACAGATATGATTTGCATTTTTTTTTCGTTTCCATATTAAATAATATACAAAACTATACTGAGATAAAGTTTTGAACCTAGTTCGGCATACGGATGCTAATTATTGTTTCTCGACTTACTTCTAATCTATTTTTTTTTTGTGAGTAAGTTAAATTTAAATTGTAAATAAGTCACACACATAGCCCCGATCCCACACTAAGATACGAGTCTTGTGTTGTGGGTATCAGGGACCTAGAGAGACTTTCGGTTTCACAACACCCAGACCCGCACACAAATATCTGTCTTTTTTTTATAGTATAGTCCGAGAAACGAGCCAGTGGGTCACCTGATGTTAAGTGATCTCCATCGCCCATGAACATCCACAATACCGAAATCATGTATGCGATGTCGGCCTTAAAGGACAGGAATAGGGAAGGGAAGGGGGAATCTGGGCCTCCGGTTATCTCACTTACCATACGAAACGCGACAGTAAACTGTCACTTTACGTTGGTTTTCTGTGAGACAGTGGTACTACCCCGGTCGAGCCGGCCCATTCATGCTGTAGACAAATATGTCTACACCGTGACTCTACCACTTCCACACAAACATCTGTCTGTCACACAAACATTTGTCCCGGTGTGGGAATCGAGCCCACGGCCTCTCGTTTCACGGCCGGCTACTCGCCAAACTGCGCCAAATGTTTATGACAATACACAGGTTAGTATTAGAGAGAGACTCACCGATGGCCGGGTTGATGAACCTGAGGAACAGCACCGTGCCGACGGCGCCGACGCTCGTTTGTGGGAACTGCGCAAATCTCTTACTAAGCACCTGAACAGAGCGTTCGCACGTTTAACCATTAACACGGTGACGTCATCGTCCATGATACACTCTCTCAAACATCTTATGGACAGGTATATATGAGGCCATGAGAACCATAGTGGACTAATACAATGGACAACACTTTTGAGTACAATAGAAAACAAACAGTATTTTAGAAACCATAACAGTGTTTATGCTGCCATCTATTGAATATTCATTGTATCATTTTTAGGCCACCCTGGTTCTATCAAAATTTTCAATTTGAACTGTAAAACACCATAAATTCAATATTGTAAAAAAAATAGTTAAGCCACTATGTTTCTCATGGCCTCATATTATAATACTAGCCCTGTATTAAACATTGTCCCACTGCTGACGGGCCTCCTCTACCAATGAGAGTTAGGTCTTCATCCACCACGCTGGCTTAATGGCTTAATTAGTTAGGCAGCGGCTTTGCTGTTCCCTGGCATTGCAAAAGTCTATGGGCGGCGGTGACTTCTTACCATCAGGTGGCCCGTCTGCTCGTCTACCTATAGGCACTTACAAAAAAAATGTGAGTTGGCAGATTTCACATACACATACATATACACTCTCACTTGTAATCTCTCACCCGAAAGGGCAGGCAGAGGTCTAACCAGTACAACCACTTTACGCCAAATTTATTACGGCCCCATGTGATAGGAGGCGAGCTTATCGCCATACCAGGTTCAATTCCAGACTCCGGGCTGATACTGAGTATTTCTAAACAGAAAAACCTAATATCACTTTACCCGACTCGGGTATCGAACCAGAGACCTCAGCACAGCAGACGTAACGCATGTAAAATTACAATCACGCCACCGAGGCAGTCCGAAGGATTTAACATACCTTCAGAATTTTTATTTAGGATTAGAATAATTATCGCTTGATTTACGCTGAAGGCAAACATTGTGAGGAATTCTTAGAATTCTTATAAGAATTTAGATTTTTCATAAGTATGTGAAGTCTACCACCAACCCGCATTAGGCCAGCGTAGTGGACTAAGGCCTAACCCCTCATTAGTAGAGGAGTCTGAGCAGTGAACAGTGTATAATACAGGGCTAGCATTATATATGAAAAGTATTACTTAAAATATGATTATAATAGGGTAGTTGACAGTAAGTGAAAACCTGATAGGTTTTTGTTTTTTATAATAGAGTTTAGCCTAAAAATATTGAGAATTAAACCAATTTGTTGATTTATATGTGATTATTTAATATTTTCAAGAAACAAATATGTAAAAAAAAGCATTTTGTCACGTGACATGAAACACCCATCAGTCAAATCAAATCAAATCCCAAAAACAGTCAACTAGACTATTATGACGAAACAAACCCTAATTCATCATCATCTACCTGCCCTTATCCCACACTGGTCGGCACAATTGGTTTTAACTCTCCACGCAGCCCTATCATGCTACAAATCTGCATTAACTCCTTTCACACGCATGTCCTCATTCACGCAATCTATCCACCTCTTTTTGGGTCTCCCACGACTCTTTCGTCCATCCACATTCATATTGACAACTAGTCTTGTCACATGCCTTTCATCCCTCCTCATCACGTGCCCATACCAAGCTAACCTAGCACTCCTCATCTTTTCTACATTTGGTGCTACTTTCAGGCTTCCCCTTACATACTCATTCCTTATCCTATCTAACTTTGTGACCCCACATATCCATCTTAACATACGCATCTCAGTAGCATGCACTCTTAAGTAAGTAAGTTTAAGGGGCATCATCTTGTCACATATTGTCGCTGAGACCTGTCGCCACCCTGCATTCATTCTACTATTCACATCTCGGTCAATATTGCCATCATTTTGGAGAAGCGAACCAAGGTACTTAAAATCGGAGCATACCGGTAGGGATACACCATTTAGGCAATGTTAAAGAAATTGGAAGAGCCACCGAAATCACAGGATAGTTGTTCGGTCTTAGTACGTCTGATCTTGAGGCCTACTCTTTCCAATTTCTCTTGCCATTTTACCAGTCTGCTCTGTACCTCAGCTGCCTCCTCTCCAACGAGTACAATGTCGTCTGCAAAAAGCATGCACCAAGGTGCTTCCTCCTGTATGTGTGATGTCAAAGTATCCATGACCAGGAGTAACACATAGGAGCTTAAAGCCGACCCCTGATGCAGGCCCACTGCCACACCGAACTCGTCAGTGACGCCGGCTTTGGACCGAACACTCGTACGCGCTCTTGCATACATCGCTTTCACTAATCTTACATACTTCCCATGCACTCTTTTTTCTTTTAAAGCCCACCACAGAACTTCCCGGGGCACTCGGTCGTACGCCTTCTCCAGGTCTATAAAAACCATGTGCAGGTTTTTATGTGCACGCTGGTACTTTTCCATGAGTTGGCGTAAGGCAAATATTGCATCTGTAGTCCCCCGTCCTGGCATAAAACCAAACTGGTTCTGGGTTATCACACATTCCTCTCATTCACATTCCTCATGAAATTTGGTAAGGGAATAGATTATATCCCGGAGAAGGACATAGGCTATCTTTTTTCTCAAAAACAACCTTGAAAGGGGTCAAATAGGAGTTCAAAATGTGTATAGGAAATCCATAATTCCTCAACTTAGGGGTCTGTAAATTCATATTTAGGCTTTTGGTAGGAAATAAAGAAATACGTGTTTCAACGTTTTTGTAAAATGATCCCTAAAAGGGGAAAAGTGAGGTTAAACTCATGAGGTATTTTTTAGATGCAATTTCAAGATTCAGGCACAACACCTGAGAGGCTGAACATTCGCTACATGTGCCTCAGTGCAGAAGACAACTCCTTGGATTGTATACTTTTGCTCCCGAATATAACCTCCACGCAGGCGGAGCCGCGAGCAACAGCTAGTATATTATATTTTATAGAAATAATTACTTTAGATGGAGCTTATTGGGCATATTTAGATTTATTTGATACTAGCTACACCCGGCATGCGTTGCAATGCCACGTTAAGTAAACATGATTAATTGCGATCAGTTGAACGGTATTGAAGTTGGTGTTCTGCAGACCCATCTAGCGATTTATTTTTATTTTTTGGGCCAGTAACCATAGAACGTATGAAGAACAACTCACCAAAGTTTCATTATAATCAGATGAATAGTTTAGGAGTCCATAGAGGACAAACAAACTTACATTGATTTTCATTTATATAGTTAATAAGTTTCATAAAAAATGACAGTTAATCACCCAACCTACTTAAGTATTTATTTATTTACAAAATGGATCTAAACAGAGTTACCTGGTACAAACAATGGCACATGCTTCGCAACTGTGGCGGGAACTTGTCCGCTGAGTTCACTATTCTATCAAACACCTCCTTGGTCAGGTCGATCAGGTTGGACCGGTTCACTTCTATGTCTTGGTTCGGGTCCAATCTGGAACGGATGAAAATTGTTACAAATGTATAAAAACAAAAAAAATATGTTGTACTCTCTATATACACATACATATACACTCACGCCTGCAATCCCCGAAGGGGTAGGCAGAGGTGTAACTAGTACACTCATATTTCGCCGAAGTCATTACCCTCTATATACACAGTCCAAAACTAAACGTAATTGTTGATTTTGAAAAGCATTTCAGAGTTGGCCAGTGTACATCCAGTTAAATGTAATGCAATGTCTTTCATCGATATTATGCAACACATATATTAATATGCGATTGAAAAGAATCAACAGTGCCTTACGCCATATTACATTGTGTCACTGTGCATCGATATTTAATATCATCATTTTTCGCTACTAATTATATCGATTCGATATATAGTCGAATTGTATCGATACCTGAGAACTCATTGGCTTGATATTGGCGGAGCGTGAGAGTTACCTGGCCGGATCTACTTCGAAGCTGAGTTCAGGCTGTTCCTCGGCCTGGTCGAGGAGCGAGGTGATGAGCGGCTCCAGCAGCCCCTGCAGGTAGCTGTAGCCGTATATCTTGAAGCAGTACGCCATGATCTTGCTGCCCAGAGAGTTGCCTCGGAACAGAGTCTGCATGCAGTCTGATACCTACGTGTGGAAGACGGCCAAGTTTTATTATCGATGTTTACAATCGATTGTATACCCTAAATGGCGATCATTACGTATCCTATCCCCATGTAAGGAAACAAAATATTTCTTGGATTCCCCTTCCCATTCTTAAGTAAGATTTTATCTATACTTATCTTTTATAGTAGTTAAAAGTCGATAGAAGAGCATCAGTTGTATTAATGCTCATTATTTGACATAAATCAAATATATTTACTGCATAACAAATATTTATAAAAATATCAATATTTCTGAGACTAAGAAATGAACATTGTACCACAACTTGCATCCAGCTACGATCACTGAACTTTAAACAACATGAAATACTACATCACGTCTATTCACTAGCATAATCGGTTTAAATATTTCATAATTCTAATATTGTATTTTCTCTGTAAGTGATTTTTTTGTAATCTTTTTGAGAAAATAAATGTCTTTAAACACAATATTGCAAACAATTTTAAAATTACTTGTGGAACGTCTAAATGGAAATGTTTTGTAGTTTTTAAAACATTTTCTGTGCCATTTTTATTTCATATTGTTGTATGGACATTTTGCCACAATAAAACATGAGAGACTCCCCCGAGATAAAGCCGTGTTAATATTCCCCTCCCCCTTGGGACCCTTATGTAATTAATGAATGCCTCCTAACACCGTGGCAATACAGTTAAATTTAATGTCACAAAAAAATCGTACTCTCCTAGGATAGGGTTACTAACCCCGGAATTCAAATACTAGGATTTGAAGTTAGAAAAACCAGGACAATTCAGTTTAAAAACAGGACGCATGTTTGTTTTAAAATAGCGTAAACACTTGCGAGCCGAGACGCCGCCCCTAAAGTAAGGATTGCAAAAGGTGTGTGCGAATTTTAAAATACAGGATATTATCAGGGCGCTTTAAAAACCCAGAACGCTGTTTAAAAACTATACATGTCCTGGGAAAACAGCACGGTTGGCAACTCTATTCTAGGATGATCTTTCACCTCGATGTCTATATCTTACCTCGACTTCTCTATAGAATATGTTCCACAAGAGTGGTGCGAGGAGATGCTTGGCGTCGAACAGTGTGACGAAAACACGCGCCAGCTCGTCCATCTGCAAGGTGCTCACCACGTTGGCCAGGGCCATGGCTATGGGCAGCTCGCCCTGGGGGAACAGAATTATAACTTTATATTAAAAACAAGTGGGTTACCGATATACAGATTTTTTATATCAAAAATTATCGAATTCATTATACTAACTTTTTAAAAATATCAACACAATTACAGTGATGTATCTTTATAGTTCAGTAATTTTTCTGTAATGATAAATCACCACCAATTCTTAGGTACAGCCAGAACCGATTGTGCCTTACCAACCTTAGAAGAAAAGAATAGAGACTGGGAAGTGAAAGAGAGATGTAATACACCGTACGTGGTTGCAGCGTTTACTGGTGGTAGGATTCATATCCGCACGGATAGCGACCACCATACACAGGGTGTAAAACCCGCCATAGTGGCACACGCAAGTGTGTCGCGTTCCGGGGTTTTTGTCGGGGGTCTAGAGTTGGGGTACGATGTTTGGCCGTTTGGACGCTCGACCGCTTCTTCACCTTCTTGCCCATGGCGTAGTGTGAAGATGTTACACTGCAGGCCGGCATGATTGTGTTGAGTAGCGAGGGATGATTGATATTGTCTCTCACTACTCAATACTCTAATTGGACGGCATTGTGCACCATCATAACTTTTCACACAGACGGCCGCTTCCCATCTTCGGTGTTGCCCTATACAAGTGTGCACACCTACCACGTATCGGCAGCCCGATGTTTTTAATCAAAACTAAAATAAACAAAGCAAGGTTACAATTGCATTGCTTGCTAGATATGAAGTCACATACCTTATCTGATATCATGGTGACGAGTTGTACTAGTTGTTCGAACCGGTCCGCCAGTACTGTCTCTGCCAGGGTATCGAATTCGGTACCTTGCTGCAGTATCTTGGTGAGGACTTCCATGAAAGCGGCTCGGGTCTGCAGGTCTCTGTGATAGCCTAGATCTGCGGGTGCAAAGATTTACATTACTTTCTTACTGGACACATCAGTCGATTCATAAATCGTATATAAATCGATTCAACAGTCGCTAAAGAAATCGATTCATTAATCGATTAATAAATTGAATGAACGATCGATTTGCAATCAAATATTTAAAGTATATTCGAAAAATACCTGCGTGTAACAGGCACGTTTAATTTGATTTTTAACTTTTTATTTTTCCACTTTTATTTTAAATTAGTTACTGAAATGATTGTTCGGTTGACAAAGCATTTGTTCTATTTCTAAGATGAAGACTCTGCCTCCTGTAATACAGTTTATACTAGCACAGGAATCAGCGCCGTTAATATTTTTTGTGTATTTCCTTTTTTGTCAATAAATAATTTATTATTATATTATTTAAAAGTTGTTTTTAGTGAGTTTTTCCTGTCTAAAAGACTTTATAGTCGGATTTATAGATCTTAGTATCGATTTGAAGATACACAATCGATATGTGTTGACGTCATAAATTCTTTTTTATAGTTAAAATTGTATAGATTTGAAAATACATACCGATACTATGCATAAGCCCTGAATCAATATTGGCGGATAGCAGATTGGACATGGCTTGTATGGTCGCGTTCCTTAGGGTCTCCAGCCGGCCTGGACCTTCAGCTATCTCCACTTCGTTGCAGTCGTTCAACAGATTCATGAATAGTGTGAAATATCTGGGAAAATATTAATCAGTTATGAGTGAAAACTGTATGTTTCATATAAATTGACTGATCCATTGACTTGGATCTCACTTAAGAACTGACTCTTGGCCTCCATGGGAACCCCTCGGTCCGACTCCTCAGGCTGGAGCGGTAGATCCTTCAGCAGCATCTTCAGCTGCGTGGTATGTACGACTCACTTGAGAAACAGCTGACTCTTGGCCTCCATGAGATCCCCTCGGTCGGACTCCTCTGGCTGGAGCGGTAGACCCTTCAGCAGCGCCGCCACCGCCTCCATGCAGGCCTGGTCCAGCTCCCTGCAGCACACCAGGTATCTGTCACCAAATGACACGTTGACAATGGCTACATCGTCATCTATTAATAGGAGCAAGTAGTGTAACCATGTTTCACCACATTTGACGGAGACATCGCTAATATGGGTAAAATGTAGGCTAACTGAAGACAAATTTTTTGAAGAGATTAGACTAGACTTGTTTCAAGAGACTAAACTATATTTTTTGAAGATACTACATTAGATTACACTTTTTTGAAGATACCAGACTAGATTTTTTTTAAGAAAGTAGTTTATACTTTTTTGTAGAGACTAAACTAACTAAACTACACTTTAGATACTCTGCTAGAGGACTTTTTTGAAGAGTGCAAGAGTGCTTTGTAATACCTGGTGATTGAAGACGCGTCAGCTCTCAATGGTGGTGCAATCTGATGGCTCGTGCCTAGTACCCAGTCAGTCACGTATTCTACCATCTTATTGCGGAATTTCATTTCCTATAGTAAAGAAATCTTGGTGTAAACAACTAAGCACAGAGAAAATTGTAGACACAAAGTGGACGAACGGATAAACTAAAGAAAATAATATATTGTGTACCATTCACTTGGGATTTGAGTATTTTTTTAATCAATGCGGTCTTGGCTATAATAAATAAATAAATACACCAAACAGTCACACATATAGTTCTGAACCCACACGAGGTGTCGTAGATCGTGGGTATTAAGAACTACAAGGGACTACGGTCCCAACTCACCCAGACCCGAAATAAATATCTATCTGTCATACCAATATTTGTCTCGGTGCGGGAATCGAACCCACGGCCTCTCGTTTCACAGCTGGCTACTCGCCCGCTGCGCCACGGAGGCTATCTAGAAATCATGTATAGAAATCGCACCCACTTATACAATACAATAGCACTAAGTGGGTTTTGAGTACTGCCCGAATCAAACACTACTTTACTACTTTATTAAAAAGGTTTCTGTGTTTTGTGGTGTTACTCCTACAGAAAGAACTGACCTGCCTAAACGCCAGATCGTCTCGTCTCCTCATCATCGCCTCCACAACTTGACAAAGCTTCGTTTTTATATGCACAGACAGAACTGTCATGTCGAGATGGCGCACGTACCTGTAATATTTTAATAGCTATAATCAGTCTGAGACAGAACAATTTAATCAAAATCAAAATCAAATATTTATTGTATCCATGAAATGCTATACATTATTTAGATTCAGTCAATTTTTTACTCTACCGCCAGTTCGGAATGCAGTTTCGCTAGAGAAGAACGGGCAAGAAACTTTAGCGTTGCTCTTTTTCGACATTGGTTAACAATATTTGGTAATACAATTATTATACAATTTTAATTTAATTACATTAGATTAGAGCAGCTCAATGTGTGTTAAGCTGTCTTATTGCAAGATTGTGAAATAAAACTCATTACAGCACCTAGTGCCGCACATGACCATCGTGAGAGTGAAATCTCGATTTCTTAAAGCAGTTGGTCCTTACTGAAATAGTCTGAGCAGACCAGTCCACACGAGCCGCACCCGATCACGAGTAGTGACGCATGTGTCAGCCATCGGCCTCCTCAACCATGTTACAGGGAAGAGACCGACCTGGCACATGGCGCCGCAGCAAGCACAGACACTTTAGCGAGCATGACATACCCAGACTAAATACAACAATTAAATACTAAGACAATAATATCAAGTAAAGTCATGTAAGGCATATAAGTTCGCAATGTTAAGCAAATAAAATATTGGCATAACTTAATATATATAACTCTTATACAAACATATAAAGTTCCCAATAATAAGTTAATGACTAACTTCTAAGTAATAGGATAACTTATTCCCAAGCCTTTCGGTCATCTAAATATTCAGAAATTTTGTAATAGGCTTTATTAATTAGTTTTCGCTTAATAGTAGCTTTAAAGCATCTTTCATTAAGTTCTTTAATATGATTGGGAACCTTATTGTAGAAGCGTATACAAAGCCCCTTGAAAGAGTTGCCGATTTTGTGGAGCCTTGTTTTATAACTAACAAGATTATTTTTATTTCTAGTATTTACACTATGGACATCACAAATTTTTGGAAATTGTTGTATATTCTTATGAACATACATTAAATTAGCGAATATAAATTGTGATGCTACTGTCATTATATTAATTTCCTTGAATTTATCTCTCAAAGAACTCCTAGAATTTAGCGAGTAGATAGATCTTATAGCTCGCTTTTGGAGAGTAAAGATGATATTGATGTCAGCAGCACCACCCCATAGTAGAATCCCGTAGCACATCAAACTATGGAAATACGCAAAATAGACCAACCTAGCCGTATCAGCGTCGGTCAATTGACGTATTTTACTCACAGCATAAGCTGCGGCACTTAATTTTTTGGACAATACAGATATGTGAGATCCCCATTGAAGTTTGGGATCTAATGTTATGCCTAAAAACTTGGTTGTCTCCACAAGACTCAATTTATCCCCATTCATATAAATATTGGCGTCTATCTTTTTGACATTAGGTGTTAAAAATCGAATACATTTGGTTTTCTGACTATTCAATAGTAAATTATTAACGCTAAACCAATGTACTATTTTTGCGAGCGTGTTGTTTACATCGTCAAGAACAGAATTATGTCGGCTTACTTTGAATATTAAAGAAGTATCATCTGCAAACAACACTCACACCTCACAGTTGTCCCTTATGCAATAAGGTAAGTCATTTATATAAACTAAGAATAGAAAGGGTCCAAGAATCGAGCCCTGTGGAACTCCCATGGTAAGAACAGACCCAGGAGATAATTTTCCATTGACGTCTACACTTTGAACCCTATTACTTAAATATGACTTAAATAACTTAAGAGCAATACCATTAATTCCATAGTGACTCAATTTCGTGACAAGTGTGTCATGGTGTACACAATCCAAGGCTTTAGATAGATCACAGAACACACCCAAAGCATCCCGTGAATCCTCCCAAGCATCAAAGATATTAGTTAGTAGCTCAACACCAGCATCAGTGGTGGAGCGACCCCTTGTAAAGCCAAATTGTTTATGATGCAACATGTTATTCCGAGAAAAATATTTTTGCAATTGCATTAACATAAGCTTCTCAAAAATTTTGCTTAAAGGGATTTAGCTCGTGTATTTTAGACAGAGAATATTGTTGGCATATATGACAGTTATTATGATATTTATTTAATCAATAATAAATAAAAAGGTTTTCAGATTATGTTATTTATTTTTAATAAAAAGGTTTTTTGAAAATTTAATTAATACACCCAACAGTCACACACATAGTTCTGACCCCACACTAAGGCATGTATCATAGGTATCATACAAGGGACTATGGACTAACACCAAGACCCAAAACAAATATCTATCTGTCACATAAACATGGCAGTTCAATGGCAAAAAAACCTTTTTCTACAGTGTTACTCAAATTTATCAAGTGGATACAAAATATTTTAACATTCTTATTTTAATATTAGTGCAGTTCATAATATAATCAGTAGTATGGTAACGGATTACCTATTATATTATGAGTTATACTCCTTTTTCTGTTATTCTTCATACTACTTATAAATACAATCGACATGGGTTTTTGGATAATCATTAAAAATAGTTGAGTTTCTCAACTCCGGTAGAAAATTTCATTCAAGTCCTATTGTCACTCACCTCTGCTTCGACGGTCCGTCGACTTACCTTACAATAGCCAGCATGAGTCCTTCAATAGACGTAGTGCTGAGATGCTCCGTGGGTTGGCCACTCTTCTTGTTGTCCAGTATACTCTTCATTATGAATATCGTGTGCTCCACGAATTGTGTATTTATATCCGTTAGCATTACCTGAAGAGAAAATGTTATGTGTGTAGCCATCAGTATCGGTATCAGTGGCAGTGTCTATGACAGCATCAGTGTCAGAGTCAGTTTTAGTCTTAATGTTAGCCCGCTGAGATTGATTTGCTGGATTCTCTCAGGACTGGGTCGCGCCGCGTAGTATCCAGCGGTAATGTAAGCCCGCTGAGTTTGTTTCGCCGGGTCTTCCCAGGCGGGATCGCGTTTGGATCCGGTGGTAGCTTTTAAAACAAGCGACGTCTCGGAAATACCCATGGTCCATATCAAACCCATTTAAATATATATATATTTGACCGGTATTACCTTGAATAATATTAATTCATAATATAAAAATAAAAAATAATTAATAATAAATAAATAATAATAATGTTAAATACCATATGAATAATTAATTGCTAGTGTATTGATGATGCTATGTATGTATGTATACATAAGCTAATATGCTTTTCTTAAAATTTCTTTACTTTTTTTAATGTTCTGACTTGTCATAAGAGCTATGTAATTGCCTACTTGATCAATAAACGATTTCATTTCATTTCATTTCAGTGTCAGTGTCAGAGTCTTTCTCAGTGTCTATGTAAGTATCAGTGTCAGAGTTAGTGTTAATGTTAGTGGTAGTGTCAGTGTCAGTATTAATGTTTGTGTCAGTGTCAGTGTTAATGTGACTGTTAGTGTCAGTGTCAGTGTCAGTGTCAGTGTCAGTGTCAGTGTTAATGTTAGTTTGTTAGGTGTGTGTTCGATGTCGGTTTCAGAGTCGGTGGCTGTGTCAATGCCAGTGTCAGTTCTTCTTCTTTTTATTTTATACATTTCATAATATACATAATAGACAGCTTAATGTCATAGACATTATATTTTATTACTCAACCTTACTTTTGTAATCATACCTGCTGATGCTGATCAAAGAACTTATCAATGATCGCCTTGATCTGATCGAATAATATGGGGAACAGTTGAGGGGACATCTCCCTTCCCACCAGCTCTTTGACGTGGCTCTGTATTTGTTGTCCAAAGCGTTCGTTACTGCAGAGGAGTAAGCGTAACAGCTGGCCGATAAACCTGGCAATAAAAGCCGGGATTTTGGTCGATTGTCATTTTGACGTAAGAGGTTAGGTTAGGTTGGGTAAGGATTTTTTAACCACTTGCGGATCAAACATATTTAAAAAGTAAGGTAATACGGAGTAAATAGAAGCCAAAATCAATTTTATTTCCATAACATTAAAGTTGAAAATAGCATGTAAGAACGGTGAGTGTGCCAGTATTTTTACCGCCGGCATACTATTTGATACGTGACTGGTTAAAAGTATGTGAATGTAGCCTAGTGGAGTGAGATTGCCTAGAGAGACCTTGATATTAATATATTAGGTACAAAACTCTTAATTATTTATAGTTTTGTGTTTTGGTAACCATGGATTCAATGGTGAAGGAAAACATCGTAAGAAAACCTGTATACCTGAGAATTCTAAATATTTTGAAGGTATGTGAAGTCGACTAGGCCAGCGTGGTGTATTAAGGCATTAACTCTCAAATTAGGACCTTTTCTTAGCAATGGGGCAAAGAATAAGTCTAATATTATTTAAAGTATATGCATAATAGAGCCACAAACTTTTTGATATGTATTTATAAAGGATAATTTGGTTTATTTTAATATCGAATACTTACTGTGTGACTGGACAATACTGGACCTCTTGAGAACTGTTTGGCAACACATTGTATTTCCGAGAATCTATAACAAATAATTTTACTTTTGGAAAACATTTTAATACTTACAAATTGTCAGTGGAGTTTTGAAAGTGAGAAAGTCATAAATTTCTACTTTACAAGAGAAAGTGTGTAAACGCATCCAAGACAAAACAGATAATACCTTACAAGTTCTTGCCTGTCCAAAACTAAATAGTAATTTCAAAACACTTCTTATTAATATTTTCTTTTTTGTTAAAACCCAAGTCTAGTATGTTCTCTAACAAAATATTAATATAAGAAAAAATGCGCCAATAAAGCAGCATCTTAGGCGCTTGAAACGTCTGTTTTATCTGGTTTTTATGTGGATCAGAGCTTAAATCAAGATGAGACGTATCTGCAGCCATTTTGCCTTTGAAACAATATTGTAGGGAATTGGCGCAGGGTTCACAAAAATAAATAAGTCTGTATGTCCAATTGCACTTTATTTTATTTAAAAACAACTAACACACGCGTAAATATGTACATGAAATCACTGTGTACATGCGTTACATAACACGTGGTTAAAACGATGGCGAACAGCGGGCAGCGGTCTCGTAACTCGCTTGCTGGTGGTAGGATATTCATATCCGCCTGGATAGCGACCACACTACACAGGGTATAAAACCCGCCTTAGTGGCACACGCAAATGTGTCGGGGCCAGCCAGTGTACATCCGGTTTCTGTCGGGGGTTTAGAATTGGAGTACGATGTTTGGCCGTTTTTCGGCCTTCTGAGTACTCTGACACTAGACCCTCGACCGCTTCTTCACCTTCTTGCCCATGGTGTAGTGTGAAGAACCAGGCCGGCATGATTGTGTTGAGTAGCGGGAGATAGATTGTCTCTCGCTACTCGATACTCTAATTGGACCGCAATGCGCTTACTATCAGGGGCAGTGTGGTCACTTTGCCGTGCTAGTGGCATCGCTGCATACACAGGGGCATCTTGGCTCGTCACACACAACGATAAAATAAGTCCGTTTCTCCTACAAGTATATACCTAGTCAGGTCATAAGTATTGTCACACGGTAAAAACTTTTATTTTAGAATGCTGGCCACAAAAAAGTTTATTGAATTCGAATTGCAAATTGTTCATGAAAATAAAAATGTATACTTTTTAGAATTTTACTAATTTTTAAATATGGAGTGGACGCTTAAAGAAGACCGTGTTGCAGTAATTGCGTTGCATCGTTGCGCTTACGCGCCAATTCAAATTTTTGACATACTGAAAAATTTTAATGTAACCAAAAGATTCGTTTATCGTACCATCAAACGATACAATGAAGACTCTAGTGTAGATGACAGGTCAAGAAGTGGTCGCCCTCGGTCTGTTAGGACTCCAGCAGTGATAAAAGCTGTGAAGGCGCGAATTCAAAGAAATCCCAAACGTAAGCAGAAACTGTTGGCCCTTCAGATGGGGTTAAGCAGAACCACGGTGAAAAGGGTGTTAAATGAAGACTTAGGGCTTCGGGCATATCGAAGAAAAACAGGACATCGTTTGAATGCTCGTCTAATGGACTTGAGACTGAAGAGATGCCGCGCTTTGTTGAAGCGGTACGCGGGAAAAAAATATCGGGAAATTCTTTTTTCAGATGAAAAAATTTTTACCGTAGAAGAGAGCTACAACAAACAAAATGATAAGGTGTACGCACACAGTAGTGAAGAAGCGAGCAACCGTATTCCGCGTGTCCAACGAGGTCATTTTCCATCCTCGCTCATGGTATGGTTGGGAGTTTCTTATTGGGGCTTAACAGAGGTACATTTTTGTGAGAAAGGTGTAAAAACGAATGCAGTTGTGTATCAAAATACAGTCCTGACGAACCTTGTGGAACCTGTTTCTCATACCATGTTCAATAACAGGCACTGGGTATTCCAACAAGATTCGGCGCCAGCTCATAGAGCGAAGAGCACACAAGACTGGCTGGCGGCGCGTGAAATCGACTTCATCCGGCACGAAGACTGGCCCTCCTCCAGTCCAGATTTGAATCCGTTAGATTACAAGATATGGCAACACTTGGAGGAAAAGGCGTGCTCAAAGCCTCATCCCAATTTGGAGTCACTCAAGACATCCTTGATTAAGGCAGCCGCCGATATTGACATGGACCTCGTTCGTGCTGCGATAGACAACTGGCCGCGCAGATTGAAGGCCTGTATTCAAAATCACGGAGGTCATTTTGAATAAACTTTAGTGTCATAAGAATCTATGTTTTGTTAAGTTCATTTTGGTATATAAATGGTTACATAATGAATAAACTTGTTTCAATTATTTTATATTAAACATGTGACAGAATTTATGACCTGACTAGGTATATATGTAGTGTCAAACTACATATATATATATAGTTTGACACTTACCCTGCATGAGTGACCAGGCGGTGGTGGCGGGTCTGGTCTGCAGGCACACTCCGCCCAACGCACACAGAAACGAGGTTATGTTCGCCCACTCTTGTATCTGCATCTGAAATACATTAATAAATATGTAGAGGAACGGGTGACAGTGTGCCTCTGGTGAAGGGGCTGGTCTCGAAGTACGTACCTCGAAGTCATGTTCTGAGCTGGTGTGGTGTGAGACCCTGCGCTTGGCCACGGCTCGGTGCAGCGCCTCCATCTGGTACTCGTCCATCTTGTCGCCCTGGCCCTTGGGGTACTTCTGCAGCAGTTTGCACAGGGAGTCCCTGGTGGTGTTTATATATTTCTCTATATATATTGTTAGGGTAGTTCTCATTTATTAGAAATACCGAAGGTATATCGAAAGTATTTTACAGAATAACTGGGGGTAGATTAATAAGTTTAGAGATTGAGCGGGGTTAAGGTTTGGATTGCAATAAAAGAGACCACTGTGGCATTCCCTCACTCAGTCAATCGCCAGTGAGTTTATCATTAGTTCGCGAGCGGTGTAGTCGTACAGTCGGTGTTGTAACTTGTAGGCCTACTCTTGAAATCAATTCCAATTTCGAACTCGATACAGTTTCAATTCGAATCTAGAAGATATTGGAACTTTAACTCACTCAACTAAATGAAATAGAATATTTACGAACTAGCGATCTTGAATACTCTATTTCATTTATTTACAATAAAATCCGTCGTATTCAGTTAAATCGTGCGCTGGTGTTGCGTTAAAGCATCGACCACATAACCCATAGACGCCTAATTCATAATCATTTACGATGCAAACTGTTCTGTCAACCACCTGAGGTGTGCGGGCGCGGTGTACTAAACACTTATTGGTCCGTACAAGGTCAAGACAAATTCTAAAGTAAAGATAGGGTTGGGGTATATAGTTTCTTTGAAAATAATTATCGATAGATTCTAATGAATAAGTAATCAACATACCTTTCTTTTTTATTCTTTTAATAAAATACTATATTTTTAAGTGTCCATTATTTATAAAATAAGTTTTTAATATTTTGTAATTTCGGCTTCCCAACATAACACGTAATAGGACTGTAAGCATAGTGAAATCAAGGTAGAAGCAGTGAAGGTACTGCAGAGTTTAGAAGTCTTCGTCGATTTTTCATATTTAAAAAGCAGTCTGGAGTAAAATGCCGGGAACAAATTACGCTATATTCTGATGGAACCCAATTTTTCCGCTTGGTTGTTTTTATCCATAATTTTTATAGTTCGATATCTTTGGGATACCTACAAACATTAGGTACAAGCTAGAATAAATTATTTCTTAAAATACATTATGAATATTTTTAGGTAATTGTCAAATAATCTTAATAAAAAATACACTTTTTTTGTAAACCATCATAGCCGAATTTCATAATATACCATCTACTAAACCTATACTCAGGAGAGTATAGGTTTAGTAGATGGTAATAAGGGTAATGGTAATGGGTAAGTCTTAGAGGATAAGATAGGAATCTTATCCTCTAAGACTTACCCTCAGATGGTAACAAAACCACAGTTTTAAAAAACTTTTTCTATTCCAGCAATCTTGAACGGACAAATCGCCGTCCTTATAATTTCTTCATAACTACATTTTTAAGGTTAACATTTACTTGAAATTTTGTTAAATACCAATATGCTATTATAAGTGAATGTTTTATTTTTCATTGAATTTTATCGAATTAATGAAGAATATTCGTATAATAAACCGATATCGATATTCCGATGAATCTCCGATACGGCACAACACTACTTGCACGTGCCATATTAAGGAAGAAAAGAATGCAACTATAAATAATGCCTAATATTGTTATGAAAGAAAGGGATGCACAGCTAGTGACGTCGACCGAGTGACCAATTAAAGTTGAACTCCTGTAATACTAAAATTAATGTGGGTAATCGTAAATAATTACAGAAACCAGCTTACTTGTGAAATGTTATGCCATTAATTTTTAAATTTGAGGTCTTGCTGTCTTTGCCACACCATTTTATGCTACAAGGAGCCATTGCAGCAAATTATTAAAATAGTTTTAGTAAGCGAGCGCAGAGATGTTTACGGATCACAGATCTGGACGTTACTGAACAGACATTAGTGGGCGTGGTTTTATATAAGATCTATTTTCCTAATGTGATGTCTGAAAGCGTTCGCCCTTTATTAGGCGTCTATGGGTTATATGGTCGATGCGTTAAAGAGTGCCAGTTGTACAGTTTTCGAACCCAATCCCAATTTTAAATAGGAATCGAGGGTCAAGAGTAACCCTCCTGTTTAGATCACGAGGGCCTATTTCGTGTTAAGTCTAGTTGTAGTTCAGCTTAGAGTCCGAACTCATAGATATTTGTTACAAAGCTGTTTTTAGTACATCCTGACATGTAGTTGGTAACATTAAGCACTAAATTGTGTAACAGTGATCATTAAATAAATCATTGATTAGTAATCTTCGTTTTTGCCTTTTAAGATACCCACTTTACATAGCGACTTAGTTATATGTTGCTAATTATATTATTTTCCAAAGGTGTGTTTTGTCGGTACGCCGTAATTACCATAATTCTTCATCAAATTTAAGGTGAGGTGGACTCAGACAGTTCAGTTCAGACTACATTTTTAAACTAATTATTCGATGTTAAAAACTAAAAATATTAACAATAAAAAAATTAGCCATGAAAGATGAACATATTTACAAAACGATTGTGCTTCTCGATACACGATTCATTAAAGTTGGCTCGATAGAAAATATTCGCAAAGATGCATCGAAATTTTAAAAATTCAATTCATACGACCCCAAATGAATCCGTAGTATACGGTTATAAAGAAAAATATTGAAACGAAATTTTTCTATCAAATTTTCAATGAACTGCATTAAACGAGTGTGTGAATATTTTATCACATTTCATTTATAAATACAAAGAAATAAATGTTTTAAAATTACGAAACATGAAATGGCCGTTGTGTCGATGTTGTAATGATTTTTAAACATAATGCGCAAGTGCGAGACTTGTCAGACGGCAATTGGGCCGTGTTGAGAGCAGACGTCTACGCGATTTTTCGCTCGCGCTGTCAAAAATATTTTTTGTGAAAACATAATGAATATGACATAAAGTGTTCTCAAATAGCACTTACTAAAGATAATATATTGAATATAATCAAATATATTTTACTTATCATAATAATTTCAAACGATATATATTTTATTTATCATAATGACTGTCAATTCTTATCAAAAGTCGTGAATACAGGTTGATTGATTTGAACAAACTATTTGAGAATAAAATTATGGTATGATACTTGATATAACAAAAATATACTAATATTATAATTACGAAAGTGAGTCTTCCAGTTTGGAAGTTTGCATGATTAAACCGCTGAACTGTTTTTGATAATAATCGATAAAAATTAAAACTAGTATTATTCAATCAATACCATTATTAAAATGTTGGTGTTCGAGAGAGACGAGAAGAACCAACAGTTTATGTTCTAAACAGATGTAGAAATATAAAATAAATACAACCAACCAATACACATAATAATCATAATCATAATCATAATCAATTTATTGGTAAAGCACATTTACACGTCTGTTTTTTTAATACATTTCAAATTAAATATAAATATTAAGACTTAAATAAATTAAAATAATTAGATCTAACGGATCAGCCAGTAGATCTACTGGCTGACTCGCTTGATCTCTAATACAATATACAGTCATATACATCATTTAATAATTATCATTTCTATCTATGTCAATCAAAATACATTATGGAATGTGTGAATTAATAAAATCATCTACATCATAGAATGTCTTCTCGATGAGCCACGTCTTTAATTTAGATTTAAATATTAAATTGCTAGGTGCTTCCAAAATATGAATTGGGAGTCGGTTGTATATGGTAGGCCCCAGCACATGTGTAAGCTTGTCTGATTTAACAAGTCTATGGGTTATTATGGCAAGTTTGCCAGCACCACGAGTATTGTGGTGACGAGCATGACAGTCTCCACGTGTTTTAAATAAATTCAAATTATACCTTACGTACATTGCGACCTGTAGTATTACCACTGAAGGTAGCGTGAGTATCTGTAGAGACCTAAAGTACGGTTTCGCCGATGTGTCCCATGATATTCCTGCGATCGTCCTCACAGCACGTTTCTGCATCCGGAAGGCGCGTTTTCTGTCCGCAGCACGCCCCCATAACTCGGATCCGTACTGGAGAAGCGAGTGCACAGTTGCAAAATAACAAGTACGAACAACATCAGATGAAACCACCCTGGACAACCTACGCAGAGCATAACAAGCACTGCCTAGCTTTCCACAAAGTTTGTCGATATGCGTACCCCAGGTCAGGCACCGATCAATGTGAAATCCCAGGAAAACAATTGATTGGACTTGCGCTAATGATGTTGAGTCGAGCGATACCGACAGGCTCCTGACTCGGTGACCTGACATCGAAAAATGAATGAAATGTGTTTTCTTGAGGTTTAGGACAAGTCCATTCCACTTGAACCACCGCGCCACCTGATTGGCGGCCTCACCCAACCGTTGCTCGAGCTGATCAAGAGATGAGGCACAAACAACAACTGCAACGTCATCCGCATACATGAACACCTCCCCCGCTATAACGTGCTCAGGCAGATCGTTAAGTAAGAGTGAGAATAGGATGTTAGATACTGACGACCCCTGTGCCACACCCATGGCTGTCCCAAGAGGATCGGATCTGGTCTCACCTCCATCCCCGACAACCATCTGAAACCTGTCTTTTAGGAGGTCAGTTAGTAAAGCATGGGCCTCACCCCCGACTCCGAAGTGTCGAAGCTTAGCCGAGATAACATTGTGATCTGCGACATCGAATGCTTTCGATAAATCGCAGCAAAGGACTGCGACTTGCCATCTCTGTTCACAAGCCTCTACCACCCGACGAATGACCTCGCGCGTAAGCGACGTAGTGGAGCGGCTGGCCCGGTAAGCGAACTGGCGCTCTGACAGTGCACCGGTTGACGCTAAGTATGCTGTAATTCGAGAGCTTATACCGTTCTCGAAGATCTTAGCAATGGCTGGTATTATCGACACAGGGCGATAGCCATCAATGTCTTCACGCCTACCCTTGCCCTTAAACAAGGGTGATATCTTACTCACTTTAAGGGTATTGGGATAAGTCCCTGCTTTAAGGCAACGGTTAAATAAGGAGGACAAACAAAAGGCCAGTGGTGCTGCGGCGGTATTTATCAACTGCATGGATATATCATAGATATCTTTAGTAGGTTTACGCGGAATTCGCGATGTTATAATCCTAAATACCTCATAAGGGGTAAACCTAGTCAGCCTCAAAGAGCGATCTGCCTGAAAGTCCATGGCTGCAAGAGCTCCTTCAACATGTGCCAGGTGAGCGCGCGGCGCGCCGCATGCGGTGGCCGCGCTCGCGAACATCATGTTCATGGTATCGGTCGCCGCCTTTCGAGACTCAAATTTCTGACCTGAGGAGTCTCTAACAACATCTGTAAAACTTGCCGTGGTACGGATGTTGGCATTTCGTTCGGCGTTGACGACACGCCATATTGCTTTGTGTGAGTTCGAGCTATTATATATAATTTTCTTGTAATAAAGAAGTTTTTGCGCACTGACAGTCTGTTCGTATTGAGTCGTAAATTTATCTATATATGCTTTTAGTTGTGCGTCTGGATACGTTTGTTGTAGTTGTATAGTCTCGAATAAAATGTTCTTTAAATCTATCAGATCCCTTGACACCCATGAATGATTTTTAATATTTACCTTTTTAAAGGGAAAGCAAATATTAATATTATTTATAATAATATTTATTATAGACCTCGCCAATGCGTCCACAGACTGAGCATTCTTGACTAGTATTTTGTCCCAATCGACACTCATAATTGCTGCCTTGAATGTCATACGGTTAGCATGCGAATACTGCCTCGCAACCCGAGTACGCGGCGGCCGCGGCAGCACGGTACGAGTGCACTTGAGCTCGGCTCTCACGGCGTAATGGTCGCTGCACCGGGTGACGACCGGTACCGCCACCACTGATCCGCGCGGCATATTGCTGTACACATGATCTATGCTCGTAGACGTCAGGCTAGTCACGCGTGTCGCAAAACTAACTTCATTAACCATATTATGCACAGACAATATATCACTTAATCGTTTTCTGTTGGGGCAAAGGTCATCCAACCAATCAATATTAATATCCCCAACAATCACGATATTCTTGCCACTTTGGGTGGCATAATCGAGAAGAGGTTCTAAGTGAGTTAGAAATTCCGCAGAAGTAACTAACGGTGTTCTGTAAATGCAAACAATTATTATATTAAAATCTATCAACTCAACAGCTGACACTTCACAATACCTCTCTGTGGACATTTCTGTAATTTTAACACATTCAATGGCTTTAAAACTATTTTTAACAAATATGCAGGAGCCCCCACGCAACATGTTAGTTCTACAATAACTAGATACGAGAGTATATCCAGTTAAACTTATACATTTTAACTTAGATTCTCGTAGATGATGCTCAGTTAACGCCAAGACATCACATTTTAATTCGTCGTGAGTAAGTACCTCTATTTGTTGCGTCTTTTTATCGAGTGAACTTATATTTTGTTGGCATATCACAATAGTCGAAAATAATGTACATTGGGCGGAAGTATCACAGTTAGAAGATGATCCATGGTGCCAAGGTGCGTATCTTCTGTGCCCGATGGAGTTACGTGCTGGTTTCTGTGCGCTCGCCACCCCGCTGTGCACGGGGACGAGCGGGAAACCAATCCGAGAAACGCACCCTGGAAGGCCAGGCTGTTGGTGTTGTCACCTCGTCGTACACACATTCAGGCATACCAATCACAAATGAAGCATGCAGTGCCGATCGAATGTTTCGTTTCTCAACAGTATACTGAGCTTCAACAATTTTGTTAAGAAAATTCCGTATTTGTTCTACAGTAGTATCTGACCTGAATGACCATGCTTGGATGAACTTCATTCTGTCTGCCGCTTGTATCTCGTGACTAGTAGTACCCGTACCTACCGTAACGGATCGTTTTATCTTTTTAATTTTATTTTTATTATTATTGTATCGACCGACTACTTCCCACTGTCCGGTATTTTCATCAACTGTCATTATATCACCAGTCTCTTGTTGAGTAGCTAAGGATTTTGCCTTAGTTGGCACTTCATTTGGTTTTATCTCGAAGTCTGCATGAGTAATATTAGAAGTCGATATTGTGTGACACACATAGACATGACCCCACACTAGGTCAAACTTGTATCCTGGGTATCAAGAACTATGAGGGACAATAGTCACACAACACCCAGATCCTAAACAAATGTCGGTCTGTCACACAAACATTTGACTCGGTACGGGAATCGGGCCCACGGCCTCTCATTTCACAACTTACTAATTGCCCGCTGCGCCAGGAGGCTGTCAAGAAATGACTAACTTATGTCCAAATTTGATTATTATTTTGTTGGAAATGAAAACCGTCATCAGCGGGCTCATACTATTTCCCACTACCATTGCGACTAATTACCAGATCTCTAGAGCTCGAAGACTATAATCGTAAATAACTGCTTTGGATACAGCACTTTGAATTTCTTTCAATTGTATATCATAAGTTCTGCTATATTTATTTTATATTGATTGCGCAAGACTCAAATACGATAATGACAAAGTTCATTATTATAATAATTTTATGACAATACGTTTTAAAGTACTCGTTTGTTTTCCGGCGGACGATCGATTATACGTTATTGTGTTCGTGTCGGTAAAAGAGAAATAATATATTACTATTCTTGTCATTTCGTGCATGACGTCAGATATGAATGACAATATTAATTGTCAGAAGAATAGATCTTGCGAAATTTATTATTTCTGAAAATGCATCAACTGAAGATATATACTTTTTACCCAGCTCCACCCCTGTCAAATATTATCTATACATTTTCTCACTTGTTTACGGCAATGAGTTACTATTATAATTTCCATAGCCAATTTTTATCCTATGATATCGCTGTTACTTTTTCGTATTAAAATTACGCTATTCAGTTTAACTTATCTCGATAGCTGCTGGTGGTAGGATATTCATATCCGCCAGGATAGCGACCACCGTACACAGAGTGGCACACGCAAGTGTGTCGCGTTCCTGGGTCAGCCAGTGTACCTCTGGTTTTTGTCGGGGTCTAGAGTTGGGATATGATGTTTGGCCGTGTTGTTCTGAGTACTCTGACACTAGACCCTCAACCGCTTCTTCACCTCCTTGCCCCATGGCGTAGTATGAAAAACTGAACATCAAGCCGACATGATTGTGTTAAGTAGCGAGGCATAGATTGTCTCTCGCTAGTTGGTACTTTAACTGGACGACACTGCGCTTACCATCAGGTGCAGTGTCGTCACTTTGCCAAGATAAAAAAAATATCAGATTCCATCATCATCGGAGCCACCCTGACAAAATAGTAAATAGACAAACAGATAATTTTATTGTAAATTCTTTATATCGATTTTCATTACTATGACATTTGATATTACTTTTTGTTTTGACAGAATATTTTTTTCTAATAATATTCATTCATACCAACGAAAAAGTTTTTATTCCACAACGAAATATTATATTAACATTATTAATTCAATTAACAATATATTGAGTTCTATTATTTTGATAATATAACTCAAAATTCAGCGGATTTATGACAATTCATACTTGACGGTCTGCATTGTGCAGTGGACGTTTAGTCGGTTGTGAAACAAGAAGTCCAAGTTGGATCCCGAAATCGAATATCGAAAGGATACACTTCCTTTACCGAAGATCAAGAGAAGTGACGGGAGATGATGATCGGGAGAAGGGTAAAGAATGGGAGGGTAAAACAAAAGGAAACTGGACGGATTTGGCAGAGATGGGTGTAATCCCCTTTTTTTTTTTTTGTTTTCGCGGGGAAAAGCGATTTATCACTACCGCCCCGCCGGGGGGGTGGCGGTACGGTTATGTTGGGCTCGCCGGCCTTACGACCCAGCGTTAAGCCGTCCGGGAGAGATGTTGACATCCGGACGACCGCTGGGCCGAGTCCCTAACAAATTCCCTACACCGGCAATACCAACTAAAAACCCCGCGGTGGCCCTCTTCGGCGCATAAGAGACGGTCCCGGGCTCACGGAGCGAGAAGCGCCCCATTTTCGACCGGAACCGCCCCTGCGCGGTGCCGCCTTGCGACCCGTCTCCAAGTGGGAGGGGGGGGGGGCCCAGAAGCCCCCGCGCACCGAAGGACGCCCTCGGCGTCCACGGCAGCGACGAGGCCAACCACCCGCGCTGCCATCATCCCGGGGTCGCCCGGTGTGCCGACGAAGTATATACAAAATAAAATTATGTACAAACAAGTTTCGACACACCGGAAAGGGCGCTACGACAGCCCCCCGCTGCGCGCCCGCGACCCCAGATGCCCCTATTAGTCGCCTCTTACGACAGGCAGGGGATACCGTGGTGGGATTCTCCAACGCCCCCAAACCACAGGGCGGGAGACGCCGGTCAGTCGTCAACCCGACGCCTCCTCCGTCTCGACTGGCGGCGGGAGGGATCGGAGCGCTGTTCCCGATCCTTCTCGGCACTCTCCTTCTGTGAGATAACTGCCTCACAGAAGAGGGCCACCGCACGCCAGGACCTCCGGCTGTCGACCATGGCTGACACCAAAGTCGGCAGCGAGAGGTCTCCTCCGACGACTGCTACGAGAGCGCTGCGCTCTTCGTCCCAGGCTGGGCACTCCTCCAAAGTATTTTGGGCCGTGTCACGCGGACAGTTGTCACAATGGTGACACACGGCCGACCCTTCTCCGCCGGCTATACGACACAGGTACTCGCCAAAACAACCGTGGCCCGTGAGCACCTGTGTCAGCCGGAACGTCGCCGCGCCGTGGCGCCTGTCCAACCACTGACGGAAGACAGGACGCACTGCCGCTACGACCCGCTGACCCGAAGTCGGGTTCTCCAGCCTGAGACGCCACTCCTCCACGGCGGCTCTGCGGAGGGAGCCACGGATGGCCTCCACCTCTCTCAGGGCCGGTCTCTCCCCGCGCCTGAACGCCTCCTCCCGCCAGTGAAATGAGGCGGAGAGGGTTCTTGCGTCCAGGTCCCACGGTATGAAACCGGCCAAAACACAAGCCGTGCCGCACGCACGTGTCCACCGACCCCCTATTCAAGACGGCCAGACCGGCCGAGATCGCCCAATCCTCCAGGACCTCACCACGAACATCGGTCGCCGACGAGCCCCATACCAGGGACTTGGCGTTGAAGTCGCCGGCGACAATTGCCGGGTGAGGTTGGCCTTGCGCCACCAGGGCCCCCAACTGAACGAGAAAAGATTCAAAATCAGCGAGGGGTCTGTTGGGAGAGAAATAAACTCCAACTACCCAAATATCTCCCAACAGAGCCGCGACGCATCCCCGACCCTTCGCTACTTTTTCGAAGGGCGGGGAGCCAGCGGCACCCTGCGTGATGATGGCCACCGAGCTGTTGACGTCCCCCGCCCAGTTATCACGCGGGGGGATGAAATATGGCTCGGCGACCACGGCCACTTGCACCGACCACTGCGCCATGCTCTGGGTAAAAAGATCCTGAGCACGGGCACAGTGGTTGATGTTCGCCTGGAGGAACTTAAACGCCATTATTGAGCGATCTCCATCTGCTGAACCTCGGCCTGCGGTGGGCTCTCCAACTGCGGCTGGGCCGTAGCCCCAGCGGCAGCCGGTTTAAATCTGCGAGGCGGACGACGACGATTTTTCCGGGAGGAGGCGGGACACGCCTTCCCCCCAATCTGATGCCCGGCGGGCTTGCCGGCCGCGTTACAAATCGGCCAATTAGGCGCGGCCTCACATTGCCGGGCTTTATGGCCCGGCTGACCGCAGCGGTAACATAAGTTGCTGCGGTCTGTTGCCTCCCCGCAGCAATCCCGAACGTGCCCAGTTTCGAGGCACCTGAAGCACCTCAATGGTCGCGGCTCGAGCACAGAAACTCGAGCCGCAACCTAACCGATCAAAATGCGACCCGCGCCTTTAACTTTTTGAGCCGCCCTTACCGGCATCTTTGCCCACACCGTCCCGAGGCCCGAGCGGTCGGGACGAATTTCGCCGACCTTAATGCTGTCAACCCCACACTCACCGGCCTTTGAGAGGGCCGCTGCGACGGCTGCCGGGGTGGCTGTATAGTCCAGCCCCGAAAGTCGTATCTCCGCGCACTTTGTGGGCCGGGATACACGGATGTATTCCGAACCCTCGAAACACTCCCTTAGCCTTGCGGCTAGGGAGTCGGCCCTCTCGTCACTATTGGCCCCGGGCACCTCATACATGGGGGCACCCGTGGCCGCAAATTTTGGCCTTAGCCTCTGTATATTGAGGCCGGTGAGGTCCACTTTATGTTGCGCATCAGTCAACACTTGGGCGTAGGAGATGCCCTACTCCACGGCGGCCGGCGTCAACGATATAATTACCGCCGCAGAGCGCGGCGGCCGAAGCTTAGGCTCGGCCTTGCGCGGCTGTTGCTGCTGACTTGCAGCTGGTGCCGCGCCAGGCGAGGCCTTTTTCTCCTTCTTGCCCGCCACCACGTTCCACGGCGTGTCAAGGGACAACGGGGCAGGTGGCAGCGGACGAGGCTCAACTGGAGTGGGGGCCTGCGGTACCCCTTTTTTCTTTTTCCCTCCTTTCTTGGAACTAGTGGCAGGAACTGAAGCCACCGCAGGGGCTGCTGATTTAACAAGTGGGCCAGCAGCGGCCTTGCTTTTTCCTGCCTTCTGGAGGCCAGAAGGTCCAGCAACAGCCAGCATCAGGACATTTGATGGCCCAGCAGTCGGCGTCAAAGTCGAGGGACCAGCAGATGGGGGGGGGGGGGGGGTACTTGCGGGAACAGGAGGCAGAACTCCTTTCCCCTTTCCTTTTCCCTTACCATCAGCAGGCTTGGGTTCCTGGGTTTTGCCATCAGCCCTCAGGTCATGTGCCAGAGGCGGTCTCTGAGACGGTCCCATTATTTTGGACTTGATTCTCGCGGTTATGCGAGACTCGAGCCGCTCTAAATCCTCCGCCGTAGGCTGCGCATTCCTGTCCGCCTCCAGAAGGTCAAGGCGGCGGCGGAGGGAAGCGTTTTCTTCCGACTGGATTTTCTTGCTCGCCTCGTGTCGGGCACACAGCTCCTTCCATTTATTCACCTCCTCTCGGAGGTGGGCCACGGCAGATGACTCGGGTTGGGCCTTAAACCTTTGGATAGTGTCCACTGCCATATTCAGGGACCTTTGATAGGTTCCCTTAAGGTGACCCGATTTTGCAGACACCATCCTAATAATTTTCCCGCACTCCTGCAAATCGTGTAGGAGAACCACCCTGTCCTCTTCCATCCATTCCATGCGAGAGAGTTTTAGTGGAGGAGGGGGCGGTGACTTCATAAAATTCTGGAGCCTCGCCTCCATCTCCTCCTCATCCTTTTGCCGAGCGGCTTCTCGCATTTGCGCTTTAAGCTCCCTCTGCGCTTTCCGTAAGCCGACGTACTTTCCCACAGACGGCGCACAGTCTAGCCCCTTATCCGACAAGTGGACTTGGACGTCCATGCCGCTCTCCGACTCACTTGAGAGAGCAGACCGGGAGCGAACAGAGTCCGTTTCGCTCGCCTGCCACAAGCGCCTTCTCTTCACCCTGGAAGAGGCATGACTACTCCTGGCCTCACCAACGCGTGCCGGAGCCGCAACCACTCCCTCAGGAGCCACAATCTCCGTGGGCGTCTCACCCACAACCTCCATCACACAACATCCGTCTTCGGGCTTGCGCCCTCCGACCTCCGCCTCTCCGGGCCCAGAATCGGGCACCGGAGTAGGCAATCTCGTCAATAAAATTTGGGGTTTTTTAAGATTCGAAATTTCCATTTTGAGTCCCACGAGTATGGGGAAAATAAACCGTCCACCCAGCCAGAGCCCCTGTAGCTGGGTAAGCCGTTAGATACACAGACGAGGCACCGGCATGTACCCCTCCGGCGTGGTTCGCACTAGCGACCGAACTACCCATCGGCCATGCATCCCCTCACGGTGCGCCGCCGCTTGGGATTCGGGGTAACTTTTTATAGAGGTTTTCTCCCTCGCGGTCCAGGCGGTGAAGCCAAGACCCTCGGTCCGATCGGAGCGCGAGACATGACCACAGACCTCCATATGACCGGATTACGATATACGACGGTGACAGCAAGAGAGAACTTCCCCCCTACTGCCCACTCGGCGGCGGGGTGAGCGCACACTGAGCCCGCCGACACCCCCAGGACAGAACCCGAGGGGAACCAAAAGGTGCCACTCTCCAAACACAATGACAGCCGCCACAACAGGCGACGACTGCCAACCTTCCGTCAGGATATTAGCCGTCGGTCAACCTGACCGCCGTTGCCCAGGGTGCACCACGAGGAGGTTTCCTGACTCCACACCCCATGGGGTGTAATCCCAAGTCTAGCTTAGCTTAGCTAGCTTAAGCTATTACATCTATATTAATATGTCCAGTAACCTTTGCTGAGCGGATACCGTGAGAAAACGCGAGGATCTTATCATTCAGCTCAACCAGACCCTGGATCTCATGTTTATCTTTCTCAGGAATCGGGTTAAGATCTATAGCAAGAAAACCTAGGTGATCGTGTTCTCGTGCAAAAAAAAACCCTGTTTCCTCACGTCCCCGTTCTTACAGGTGTTCCACTCCCAATGCACAGGATAAAAAAATATTTTCATAAAAATCGGTTCAGTGTTTTCAGTTCAGTCGTGAAAATGTAACAGACAGAAAACTTTCAACCACTACTAATTCACCATTTTAGAGGCTACATTTAAAAAAATACGTGTACGTTTATTTGTTTGTTTGAACGCGCTAATCTCAAGAAGTACTGTTTTTAATTGAAAAATTATTTTAGTGTTGGATAACCTATTTATCTGGGAACGCTATAGGCTATAAAACATCACGCTATGACTAATAGGAGCCGAGCAGCAATGAAAAATGTTGCAAAAACGGGAAAATATATTCCTTTTGAGAGCTTGTTTTGCGTGCGCTGCGTATACGGCTAAAGTTACGCAACAATCAAGTATGACGGAATTGATCCTCTTAAAAGTTATAAAAAAAGTCCGCGATAGCATATATCTATATTTTTCGGTTAGCTCACCTTAACCTGCCTCTGCCTTTTTAATTGTAATGAAATTTGTCCTAAAACAATACATTATTTTCGAAGGGGTTTTTATACACTTGGTATTTATTGTATACTTTTGCTCCCAAAAATAACCTCCACGCGGGTGAAGCCTCGAGCAACAGCGAGTAGTATATAAAAGACGTGATTACTTTCACTCAAATTGCAACTTATTTCACTGAACGTCAAATATGAGTAATAATTGACATTGTTATCATTATAATTTGTAATAATATAGGTACATCTAGACTTGAAACAAACATTAGTCTGTAACGATAACATTCGGTAACTTTGTTGCGAGAACCCACTGCCTCCCGTTTGAGGCCGAGGCTGTCATATAGGTTTTAATTTTAATAAAATAACATAATAGTTGAGGGTTTTTAAAAAATAAAAATTTATGGTATTTTACGTTTTATTTAATCTGAATTATTTGACATTTGCTCATTTCACTGTTTTAAATAATGAACATCCTTTATATGAGCGCCTATCGCTACTCGTTGGGGGGGGAGCCCCCGCGCACGCCGCCGCCACCCGTCGCATCTCACCCCCTCAATCATACCTCAGCCCAGAGCCGACAAAGCCTTAATGATTCACACGCCATTTTAAAGCTTCTGTTTGCCGCTATTGACGAAATATAGACAAATGTACATACATACATATACACTCACGCCTGTAATCCTCGAAGGGGTAGGCAGAGGTGTAACGAGTACACCCACTTTTCGCCGAATTTCAGTCCCATAATGTGATAGGGGGCGAGCCTATCGCCATACCGGGCACAAATTCCAGACTCCGGGCTAATACTGAGGAATTTCTAGATAGAAAAACCCAATATCACTTTACCCGACCCGGGGATCGAACCCGAGACCTCAGCACAGCAGTCGTAACGCATGCGCAATTACAACTGCGCCACCGAGGCAGTCAGTCAGTCAGTCAGTAGACAAATGTTTATAGGTAAAATAAATTAACAGTGCCATCTGTTGCCGCTCTGATGAACTAATTTGTTGTATTGTTAATTATTATCGGTGGGAAGTATCTACACGGGTCTTCTAGTCTTTGGCATTTTTGTTATAGCCTAGTTGTGAGTGGTCGGACTGTCAAGACGAAAGTCGCAGATTCGGAACCAATTGTGACTTTTCTAAAAAGTTACGTGTGTATTCATTGTTAATTATCGCTTGCTTTGACGAAGTAATACATCGTGAGGAAACCAGCATGAGAATTCTCATAAGAATTGTAAAGGTATGTGAAGTCTACCACCGCATTAGTGGCGTGGTGGAGGACTACGGCCTAACCCCTCACATTAGCAGAAGAGTGTCCAGCAAATGGGCATGAATAGACGGCTGGTATTATTAGTACTTTTGTTATACCGGCTTTAGACTTTGATTTATTTATTTATATTTATTTTTAGGTATTTTAAACCACAACTCACCAACATCGAAACGTTTCCTCCCAAACTGGCTGTACTCCATTAACGCAGTGATCGATTTTTCTCAACAACGCCATTATTCGCTTCTGTAACGCCGCGGAACCTAGAAAAAGTTTTTAGTTTTAATAATGTTCTTTTAGTTTTCATAGATATGGACGCTCTATTTAGTATTTTCCAATATAAGTAACGAATTAGCAGATGATTATTCTTGCTTATATCCCACTAAATAAAGTCACCCTGTATATGAAATATTCTCTGTAAAATGCATTAATATGGCTACATTTACGTGTTAGAAAAGTATTTCCACACTTTTTCTTCTTTTATGGGTAGAATTTGGAAAACGCATTAATACCTTTATATTCAATTGTGTAACAAATTTCAAGTTCGGACCAAATAATTTACAACCCCTTGTAGATGAATGGGAGTCACTGTAGAGGAACGGGTGTCAGTATTCCTCAGGTCTAGGGGAAGATATCTAGTCAGATGGGTGATGTATCTGATCGGACCTTTTTTTGTTTTCTCGGGGAAACGCGATTTATCACTACCGCCCCGCCAGGGGGGAGGCGGAACGGTTATGTTAGGCTCGCCGGCCTTACGACCCAGCCGTCCGGGAGAAGTGTTGACATCCGGACGACGTCTGGGCTGAATCTCTAACAAATTCCCTACACCGGCAATACCAATTGAAAACCCCGCGGTGGCCCTCTTCGGCGCATAAGAGACTGTCCCGGGGGCTCACAGAAGCGCCCCATTTTCGACCGAAACCACCCCTGGGCAGTGCCTCACTGTGGGGTATCTGATCGGATCTGACTGACCGTGGCCCGTCCAAACGTTCATATTCGGAACTTCTATGTCAAGCTTCGCGCAAACTTAGCTACCGCGATTCAGGATTTTTTCGATTCAGGAATATCAAAAAATCTTTCTTAATAGTTACCTAAAAATACTCTAATAAAAGAATTAAAAAACTCTAATAAAAAAAAAAATTACAGTTTTTTTAGAGAATTAAAAATACTCTGTCAGCTTTTCAGCTCCGGTGATTAAGTCTACGACGTTGATAAATCAGGACAAGTAATTTAATTTCTACCGATTACTTACTATGTATATTCTTATAATAACATCCTCTCGCCATATCCTGACTCGCTGCATGGAATAAAAATTAACAAAATATAAATCTAAACCGCAAACTTCCGTAGTGTAAATAAACGGTTGTGAAGCGACATGCGGCGAGTTCAATCCGCGCATTTTCGGTCTGGGTGTTGTGTTAGTCTCTCGTAGTTGATACAGGATCAGGATTATGTGTGTGACTGTTGGGTGTTATCACTATAATTACAGATTTGCTTTTTCAGCCCACCCCTAAGGGTTGTATCCTTTATAGTGTTTAATAAGCTGTAAAATCACGTTACGGTTAGATTTATTATATTAACTGATTTACGACGGTGACTGTTATTTCCTTAGTTCTAATTATACTAATTAAAAATAACCTATTTTAAAATTTTATGAAATGAATTCAGTAGCCCATTCTTAACTACAGGGTGTTTATTGTATGACATTCTATAACTGACCAGTAGTAAGCACAGTGGAGGTATGCGCTATTTCCTGAAACACGGCGTAGTTCGGCAGCAGGCACTGCGCGGTGATCTCATCCGATCCGCACCGGATATCCGCCTCCTGACACAACAGGGCGAAGCACGACATCGCCACTAACACCACGTCCGTGTCGATGGACCATAGACACATGAAGAACACCACCTGATGGTGGTAACAATATTTATGGTAAGTAACAATTTCAGAAATGGCTTTGGCCTTTTATCATGGCTTTGACTCTTATTTATCAATTTGATACCAGATTTGAACAAACTAAGGACAAGACTGCATAGTGCAGAACCTTTGCCTTTTCTTTATAAAAGAGAAAAGTTAACAAACAAAAATTATAGTAAGTATACGTCCAATATCGTTAAGTGTAAAAATTATTAGGGTCAGCCGACAGAAGAGAAACCTTAAACTATGAAATAACATTGATATCCCAGATTTATTGTAACATTAAAATTAAATAACTTTGTAATTAAAATCACTAACAGTAGTCTAGTACATATCTATCGGCATTCGAGTAACAATTATATACAAAAATATTCACAACACTTAGACGTATATAGCTAGAATTAATTATGAAAAAAAAAACAACGGTAGGCAGCGGCTCTGCTGTGCTCTGGCATTGCAGAAGTCTATGGGCGGCGGTGACTACTTACCATCAGGTGGCCCGTCTGCTCGTCTGCCTATCCAGGCACTAAAAAAAAAAAAAAAAAAAAGCCTTTATTCGAAAACTGTCAAATTCCACCCACCTCCAACTTGATATGCGCCTGTTTACATATAGGTATCTGTGATCCGAGGTTCGCATACTCCTTGTGCTTCGCCAGGAACTCGTTCCTATACGTGAGGATGTCCCGGAGCCAGCGCAGCACGTCCCGGTAGTTGCCTATCTGACGCTGGATCAACTTCTGGGAAATGTTGTACAGCACTTGGGAGCTGGAAAAGGTACCTCTTTAGAAAGAATCACGCTGTATATGAAAGCCTTGTGGAGGAGCGGACGAGTGGCTGGGGGTTCGATTCCCGCACCCAGACAAATGTTTGTGTGACAGACAGATGTTTGTTTCGGGTCTGGGTGTTGTGTGTAGTCCCTCGTAGTTGATACCCACGATACAGAATTGACCTAGTCTGGGGTCAGGACTATGTGTGTGACTGTTAGTTGTATTTGAAATTTGCAGACGGTTTTGTCTATAGCATGAATGTTCGTCCGGGTTATTTTAGTTAAGGTTCAGCGACGCACGTGAAGTAATCACTTGGTGTTACGTTTCGTGATGTGAGGTTGAACTTTATCAGGTGATATAAATCACAATATCATATAATACAAATGGATAAAAAATTACAATACACGATATGCTAGAAAACTGTAACACCATGTATATACAACTGCAGAAAAAATTACCATCACCCACCAAATATCTCAGAAAACGGTAACACCATGTATATACAACTGGATAAAAATGACAATCACCTAATATCCCAGAAAACTGTAACACCACTTATATACAATTCTAATTAAACGACACTCACCTGATATCCCAGAATGTGTTCAGAGGCGCCTCGGGGTTCCACATATAAACCCTGTCAGGTCTGTGCAGTGCCAGCAGGGCGTCCATGGCCGCCTGCGAGATCTCCCCCATCCCGGTCTGATGCACCAGCGACACCAGGCCGTTGATCAGCTCCGTGGTGGACGACTGGATCTCGGTGCTTGACCGACCTGGATTCTGTTAAAATATACTAAAGTTGTATTATAATTCTGAGTGTATGGTATTTTGTATTGATAAGACGCAAATTTGTATTTTTGTATTCGGATCTGTTTATATTTAAATACCAAAAATAAAATAACCGAGCTAGATAACCTTAATTTGACTAGCTGGTAGGTGTGAGCCACTTCGAATCCCATTACTCAGTTTTAAAAAGTTACAGTTTAACACAGTCGAATTTATACTTAATTTGATGAATTATGTATATTTAACCTCTCATGTATCCTATTTCCACCGGTGTTCGGAAAAAGCTAATAAGCGACGAAAAATACAAGCTAACATCAACTTTATTTCCATAACATTAACTTTACAAATACACTTAATACGTCAATAAGGGCGAGTATTCCCAAACATGACTAGAGGAAACTTGAGTGGTTAAATGCATTTCTGGATAGATTTTTTTTCGAATAACTAAAATCGGAAACATTAACCTGTCCACTTCACCTGGAATGCCCCATACTAAACATTTTTTTTGTGCCTCGATAGGCAGACGAGCAGACAAGCCACCTGATGGTAAGTAGTCACCGCCGCCCATAGACTTCTGCAATGCCAGGGCACAGTCACTGCCTACATACTTACACTCAACATCAGCATGGGGTCTGCATGTATGAGCTTCACCATACACAACAACAAGTTCCTGTAGGCGGGCATCTCCTCGGACTTGTTGAACTTGGACTGCACCTCTTTGGACTTCAGCGAGAGGGAGATCATCCTGAGTGGAGTGTGGACCACGTAGCCCTGGGAAATAAACTATAAGTTACATTTAAATTAAATAAACATATAACTGTGTGTCACAACTTCTCACCGGTCATGGCAACTTTAAGAGCAAACTATTCTCATTTATGTTGGTTGATTCGCCTGCGTGCCCATGATCTACACCAAACTGTGAGTACGAACAGTCCGCGCATCATGTTCTTTGGGAGTGTAGTCTCTGGCAAAATGAGCGCAACATTATGCTTGACAGTATGCAGATAACATCTGGAGTTGTATACTATATGGACCTTGTGGACTAGGAGGAATTTCCGTGCTTTCCGGCGTTTTTGCCATACCTATTATTGGAATCAAGCGTAACAGCTCGCATGATAGGACCCGTTAAGTAACTTCCGTGGTGCTTTACGTCTGGCTTCTCCAGACGTAAATGTCCTTCATTGGAGGTTAATACCTCTTTAGTTCAGTATTTGTCTCCCGCTTTGCTATGGAGGGAAGTGGATAATTTATATTTCCAACTCCTCCTATATTTCTATTTGATTAATTTCGTTGCGGGATAAAATACAGTTACAAAGCATTCCCAGAGACTCACCGAGTTTCATTACTCGGTGTCGAAAAAATGCGTGCCATTGTTGATCCTGGCTAAACAGGAGTTACAATGGCGGGTGTATGGGCGGGATAGTCTCTAAATATATTACTGAAAAATTGAAGTAAAAAAAAGTTATTAATTTAATTAGTAATATAATAAGTTGAGTAAAATTTATTGATACCACTATTTTTACTAGTTTAGTTTGTCAGAACCGTATGAAATCTCATAAGAGAAGCAGTTTCAGTTTTCAGTTTCAGAAGCAGGTTTTTCAATCTCCAGACTCTTCCACTTTTGCCAAAATAGCCAAACTCCATGCACGAATAGCCTTGAGTCGACCCTCAGTGTTTACAATATAAGTGACGTCATTCGCTCCGATTGGTGTTTCACGTAATATGGCGGGTTAATATATTTTGTGTTATTATTTAAACAAAATAAAACATTTTCGCTTTAAATAAAAGTAGCTCATTTGTCTATACAAATGAATATGTTATTACCATTCTTTTTAACTTAATTGGATATTGTTAATTCGTTTTTTGTCATGTCTATTGTGGAACGCTATATAAGTTTATAATCAATACCTGTGTTGCCTTATTCGACGTGTCGGTGAACATGGCCCTGAGTTCTGCCGCTCTGGGATACAGCAGCTCTATCTGAGGCCACCACGGCAGACGGGGTTGCTTTATTATCCTAAAATAGGTATATTAGGTTCATTAATTGAATTTGTCAGAATATCAGAATAAATATAACCAAAAATACTGTATACAATCTTGTATATTCAGTTATTTTTTATTAGTAATATAAATTAGACAATGCTTTCACGCTCCATTTTAAATTCAACATTATACCTACATTTTGGAACAACCTGTACACAAAATACTTTTAAAGAAAAAAAATTGTAACTATATTTTAATATAAAATTTTATACTTATAATTTTTAACATCCTGTATAAGAATTAAACATTGGACTTACCTCAGCAAGGAGTTGATGATCACGTAGTGGTAAGATATGTGCGTGTTCAGATTAAGGCACACTTTGAGCGCATCGTTGTTGTGGGGCATGATCCTGAACAGCGAGACGAAGCAGTCCGTCATTAGGTCCAGCTCAGAGTATCCAGATAGAAGGTTCCCGCGGATGTACGACTTCGACGGGTTGAAGAGTAGTGACTGGGAGGGAGACAGGGGGAAAAAGACAGGCTTTATATCTCGAAAAAATGGCATAATGGAATACCGGAAGGCAGCGGCTCTGCTGTGCCCTGGCATTGCAGAAGTCTATGGGCGGCGGTGACTACTTACCATCGGGTGGCCCGACTACTCGTCTGTATAACCAGGCAGTAAAAAAATGCAGTTCCTAGGGAACAACATAATATATGAAGAAGTTATAGCTTAGGATATCTCCATAGGTTTTAATTATTCTTTCAAAAATAAATACCACGCGGTCGGAGCTGCGGGTAAAAGCTAGTTTCTCATTACTTTAAAGTATTGTTTGTCATAACATATTGTATAGCGTGTTAAAAAAATAAGATTCCGTTACACAGTCGGCTACTTAAGTGGCGTTTGAGTATTTGGGCATTTGTTTTTTTTGACAAATCGATCACCTGCTACTTTCATACCTTCAGATCATTAATGACAGATTTCACAAGCACAAAGGTGACATTTCCGGAGTCTGCTATGTTGAGATAAGTGGACGCCTTGCAGAGTTTGACGCAGGTCACTACAGCAGCTTCTATCATCTGCTTTGAGTTATTTTGAGGATCTGGAACAAGTATCTGTATTAATACACGAAGAGAAAACTTTGTAACCTTTTAAGTATAAAGGATTGTGAGATTTGGCATACTTAAAGTTTATTGAAGAGTGCAGACAGCTAACATTTAGGTATTATATGTATTACATAATATATAAATAAAATAAAACATGAATTGTTTGCCTTCTTACTAATGTTCAAATACATAACACACGCTAATTAGTTGTTTGTACACTCCCGCAGCTGACATAATAGAATAAAATTCAAAAATACATGCAGTTATATAAGTATACTAGCTGTTGCTCGCGGCTCCGCCCGCGTGGAGGTCATGTTTGAGACAAAAAGTATACACTACAAAATACCAATTTTCATGCATTTAACTTCAAAAATGAAGGATTTTCATACAAACTTTCTTCCCCTATTTTACCCCGTTATGGGTGGAATTTCCAAAAACCCTGAAACCTATATTTTTTATTTTTAATTGAAAGGCCAAATACCAATTGTTATGCCTTTAACTTCAAAAATGACGTAGTTTCATACAAACTTTCTTCCCCTATTTTACCCCTTTAGGGGTGGTATTCCCAAAAACCCTTCCTTAGTGGATGCCTACGTGATAAAAGGTACCTACTGTCAAAATTTCAAGTCTCTAACCCCAGCCGTTTAGGCTGTGCGTTGATCGATCAGTCAGTCAGTCAGTCAGTCAATCAGTCAGTTAGTCAGTCAGTTTCTTCTTTTATTTATACAGATACTTTGATAAAAGAACCTCAATAAGGTTCAGACTTAAAATTGTATCTTGTGTAGTGTGGTAAGTTGTCAATTGCCCAAGAGAGAGAAACTGAGCGCGCGAGCGAAGTGAGTGCGTTCATTCGCTCTCGTGAGCAAACGACAACACCGCACGAGTTGCAGATGGTATTTGTTATTACAAATGCGGCGATAAATTTCGATAAATCTTGTAATATAAAACAATTTTCATCTATCATGTAAACCTCACTCTTTTAGTATTGACACATCGATTGTGTTTTAGTTGTTTCCCATTTTACGTTCTTTTATCAATTTTAGTAGTTTTGATCGTCATTTACGTTCGACAAGAAAAAATTGCATGCGGTAATGTTCAATTACACAAACAAATGATTAATCAGTTATTTACCGAACTTAAAAACGTCAGCTGATATAGTACTTATCCCGCATGAGTGATAAAAAAATATGGATTACTGTCGCATTTCATCCACCACCACTAGTATAGTTTATTTGCACGCTAGTTCTTGTGGTAGTATTTTTTTTTATATCACAGTCCGACAAACGAGCCAGTGGGTCACCTGATGTTAAGTGATCTCCACCGCCCATGAACATCCACAATACCGAAAGTATCATGTATGCGCTGTCGGCCTTAAAGGACAGGAATAGGGATTAGGGAAGGGAAGGTGGGAATCTGGGCCACCGGATATCTCACTTACCATATGAAACGCGACAGTAAACTGTCACTTTACGTTGGTTTTCTGTGAGACAGTGGTACTACCCCGGTTGAGCCGGCCCATTCATGCTGTAGACAAATATGTCTACAGCGTGGCTCTACCACTTCTAAAAAGTATGTGTGAACTTGTCTTGAGTTCTACTATAAGGTAAGGATTTTTTGCCACTTTGGAAGCATGTCAGCCCCTGGGGGAAAGAAATTCTAAAACACCGCTTTTAAGGACCACCGTAACACACACAGGTACTTACTGAGTCCCCTCTTGACGGCATCTATGAAATGTTTCTTCTTGGAATGTCGCGGACTGCACGGCGCGCCGCTGTCCGCGTTCACTATCTCCTCTAGAACTTTCTGGAATAACACCAACACTTTATAACCAGTAAAAAATACTAAGATAATGTTGATAGAACGGTTCAATTAAAATAGGGTAGTTCCTGAGTTTATTCTTGATATGCAACCAAAAATATAAAAAAAAACCGTCTTGTAAAAACAAAATCTAAATAGATTAAAAAATTAGGTCCTGTGCATATCTCATTATAATGGCCATACCGGGCAGTGACGTCACTAATCATATCGTGCATCCTTTTCTGTCATTTAACAATTTGAATTGATGGATTTAAATAGCTTGTTACTTTATTTTTGATGACATTTATTATTTTTTGATAATAATTTTTAAAGGGGAATGGGAGGGAGATGGGAGGATTGTTGCACTCAAAACTGTTCACCGAAAGAATAGTATATAAAACGGGTACACTACATAAATACGAAAAACATACATACATACATACATACATATACACTCACGCCCGTATCCCATGGGGGTAGGCAGAGACTATTGAGTGCCACAAGCTACGATCCTGACACACTTCTTTCGCCTCTTCCACATTCATACATCTTCTCATACATTTACGACGGTTGGAGGTACTTCTGATTTGCCCTTTTAGGAGAAGATCGTTTATCTGATTTGTAAACGTTCTCCTTATGGCCAAACCATCTCAGCATACCTCTTTCTATCTTAGTCACCACATCATTCTTCAACTCACAATGATCTCTTATCACACTATTCCTCATGCGAACAGCAAGGGTGACTCCACACATACTCCGTAAGGAACGCATCTCCACCGCATTAAATCCACTTTCATGCTTCTTCTGCCACACCCAACTTTCACTTCCATACATAAGTGTCGGTACCAGCACACCATTATGAACAGCCATTCGCGCCTTTTGTGACACCGCCTGGCTGCTCATTATCGCGTGAAAGGCACCATTCACTTTATTACCTGCCATCACTCTCCTTTCAATATCCCTCTCATATTTCCCATTTCTGGTTAACACGCTTCCCAAATAAACAAACTCTTTCACTTGTTCCACTCTCTCACCATCTATAGTTATGTTACATTCCGTAACATCTTCCTCTCTTTCTATCACCATAACTTTCGTCTTACTTCCATTAATTTTCATTCCCTTCTCCTTAAACGACTCATTCACTACATTTAACATGTCTTGTAGCTCCCCCACCGATGACGCAAGCAATACCTGGTCATCGACGTAGAGAAGACGCTTGACATGCAACTCATTCATTCCCAGTCCACATTCCATATCTTTCAAAACTGTCAAACAGGTCCATATAAAGATTAAAGAGCCATGGAGACGCAACCCATCCCTGTCTAACACCTCTAGAAAAGTTAAACCAGTCTGAGTGCGCTCCATTTACCCTTATACATGCTTTGGAGTCCTTGTACAAAGACTTCAAAGCACTCACTAGGCGGCTCTCAATCCCATATGTTAGTGACAGTGTTGACCACAGTTCATCCCTCGGCACACGATCATAAGCCTTATCTTATTAAATACGAAAAACTTTATTCCGAAAGTCACAAATAGAAATTACAAAATACCGTTTTTCATAATTCCGAATGGTTCAAAATTCCTAATTTAACAACTTAGAGTCATCATTCATCCTATTTTTATAATTTCGAAATTTCAATATTCCTATCGTTAATAATTCCTATTGTCAAAATACCGAGTTTCAATAGATCGAATTATTATTTTGATTGATAACCAACAATAGAGGGGATCTGGCGCTTTAATGGTCACTGTTCTAACATAACCTAACCTAACCCAAAGGATTTAACAGTTGATGTTGTTTTTCGGACCAAGAACCCATCGGGCATTTGATTCTTCGGACTTATGAAAATCGGAAAACAAACAAATCGGATGTATGACTTTAAATAAAATAAATTTCGTGATTTTGAATAATAGACATTATAATTATTAGGTATTATGAAATTCGGACTTTTGAGAATCGGAATATCGAAATTCCGAGTTTTTGGGTGTTCCATATAAAACTAGTTGACCCATGCGAATACTTCGCACCGATGCTGGTCAGTTATGTAATATAATAAAGTAGATTAAGTAAATGTGGATATTTATTCAAATCAAATATCTTAATTTATAAAATAATACCCAAATTAGTCTCATACGACAGTACATGGCGCTTCGTAAAATCGTCTATGCGCGTAGTTTTAAATTAACAATACAAAAAATTAGTTCAACAGATGGCACTGATAATTTTTCAACTTTTTTTGTAGAACATACAACTTTAAACATTTGTCTATTTTTCGTCAATAGCAGGAAAGATTAGTTATAATATGGTGTTTGAATCAATAAATTTGATGAAGAGTTATGGAAGTTATGCCGTACCGACAAAAAACACCTTTGAGAAATAGTATAGATACTTACGGGGTTTAACACAAGCAACATGATCTGCAGCGGCCACATCGCGACTCTGGACTTCTTGTTGTCGGAGAAACTGTCTTGTAATATGTCAAACAAAGTATCGCAGCATTTGCTTAGTTCGTCATTAGGCCGACATTGTACTTCGGAAAATTCCTAAAAAATAATTAGTAATAAAAAACATACATATACACTCACGCCTTTAATCCCCGAAGGGGTACTCCCACTTTTCGCAGAATTTCGGTCCCATAATGTGATAGGGGGCGAGCCTATCGCCATACCGGGCACAGATTCCAGACTCCGGGCTAATACTGGGAGTTTCTGGATAGAAAAACCCAACATCACTTTACCCGACCCGGGGATCGAACCCGAGACCTCGGCATAGCAGTCGTAAACGCATGCGCAATTACAACTGCGCCACCGAGGCAGTTAAAAAAATAGTAGTAAAAATATACCCCTAAAAGGCGTATACAACAGGAGATGATACCAGTTTTGGGAAAAATTACCCCTTGAATCATTGAATGTTGGTATACTTTTTCACTAGTTATTATGTTTATATCGACGGTTGGCGGGCTATTAATTTTAAGCGAACTTTTAAAAAGATACACGAAAGGGGTTTCAATTTTTTTAGTTTTTCGGACTGCCTCGGTGGCGCAGTTCTAATTCCGCATGCGTTACGAGTGCTGCTGTGCTGAGGTCTCGAGTTCGATCCCGGGTCGGGTAACGTGATATTGGGTGTTTCTATCTAGAAATTCTCAGTATTAGCCCGGAGTCTGGAATCTGTGCCCGGTATGGCGATAGGCTCGCCCCCTATTTTTTTTTTATTTTTTTTATTTTATTAGGATCTCCAACGAAGAATACACTTAACATGTTTAATCATTGTACTATTGCAATTTGTGACTTGTGCTTCCTCAATTATAGGAGACCACATCATGCAAAAGTACATCACAAACGACAAACAAACTTAAAAATCTATAAACATGAAATTAATTAATTTGTAAAGGTGATAAAATAATAAATAAAATTTAAAATAAAACTAAATGAAATAAATTATTGAATTATCGAATTATTGAATATAAAACAAAAAATAAATAAGCCAAGTAACAAGTCAAACATTCCCATAATTATTAATTTATATAATAATAAATAACACTACAATTAAAATTCAAATTAAATAAAAAAAAAAAAAACATAATTCACATTATGGGACCGAAATTCTGCGAAAAGTCGGAGTACCCCTTCGGGGATTAAACGCGTGAGTGTATATGTGTGTAGTTTTTCGGAAAAATACACTATAAAAAAACTATTGCTTGGATTTTAGTATAATTAATATATTACTTGTGTAAGCACGTACTGCATCTTTATGACTTATTTTCATGCATTTATGAGCATTATATTCTAAAATAAACAGGGCCCCTGTTTTACCAGTTGATTTAAGCACCAAAAAAGTACACTAACAATTGAAACTAGGCTCAAAAGAAACAGAAAAATTTGTTAATTTCAAATATGTATATAACTATTACAAAATATGTCGCTAAAATCCAATAGTCCGCCAACTGTTGAACGATAACTGGCTATATATTGGACCGTGGTCCCTCGTAGTTGACACCTACGATACAGGTTTGGCCGAGTGTGTGGTCACAACTATGTGTGTGACTGTGGGATGTATTATCCTTATTCATTACCTGGGGGTAAGTGTCCATCCAATTCCATATAGCCTTCTCTAACGACGTCACAAGCACTATGTGAGCCGATTTTCTTAGTAACCTAAATTTTTGTATAGACTCTGCAACAGTTTTTTATTTAAACAAATTAGTTAAGTAAAATATTCTGTATAGCATTGTATAACAATATATTTCATACAGTTATTGCAAAAAGAAGATTAACTTAAATATTACTAATTTATTTACCCGAATAATTGGCAAAAAAATATTGTTTTTATACATTTAAAAACAGTAAATCTGCTTTTTCACGTATAATTTTAAATAGCTGAATTTATTTCGACGCGGATTTTTATTATTTGTTTTTCATTTATATGATAGTATACAGTAGTATATTATACATTTCACTTACGGTACACACATATAAAACAAAAAACCACTATAATGCGCAACTGCGAATAAAATCTGCCATAAAACTATAAATAAATAAAATAATGATTTACCTGTCAATAACCTAATCAAACGTAATATATCCACATTGATGTGTTGTATCAACTCTATATCCGTGTAGTCGGGGTTCTCTTCCGAGCTTGATGACAATTCCTGAAAACAACTAACACATTTTAAAGTGTGAAAAAGCATAGCAATCTACATTCAAAAATATAGTTGTTAACTCAAAAGAGATACCTATACTGATAAAATGTTGATGTTAAATTTTTTTAGATATTATTATTGATGTAATTTTTTAACTAAGTGTTTTTTTTTTAGAATTTTGTTTTTAATTTATAAAATATATAAATCGATGCGTGCATGTATGTTCCCTATGGACTCTAAAACGGCTGGATCGATTTTGATGAAATTAACAAGCAATATTTTACTGCCTGGATAGATAGACTTCTGCAAAGCCAGGGCACAGCAAAGCCGCTACCTGCCGTTAGTTTTCTGATTAGCCCAGCGAGTGTTTTGACAGTTTGGTAACAATCGGGACAACAGTTTTTTTCGGCTTTATGAGTGCTACCTGTCCGTATCTAGGGCGGATCGCTGGTATTCTATAATTAACATATGCATATACACTCACGTCTGTAATCCCCGAAGGGGTAGGCAGAGGTGTAACCAGTGCACCCACTTTTGGCCGAATTTCGGTCCCATAATGTGATAGGGGGCGAGCCTATCGCCATAATAATTTACTGATAATATTAGCTCTTTAATAGACTATCATACAGTTAGTCACAGACCTCTATTAGAGGGGTTAGGCCTTAGACCACCAAGCCTAATGTATGCTTTATTAAACACTTATATTCCAACTTACTTGTAATCTGGCGCTTATCCGGTTAAATACTGCATTGAAGAAGTTGAGACTTAAGGCGAAAAGCACTTTGCTTGCCAACTGTCGCAACACCGTGTTATTTACCACACTCTCATTTCTCGTATCTAGGAATGAAAGTAAATAAATAAATACACCGTACCGTAGGTATCAACTACGAGGGATTACGGTCGAAAGAAAAGTTTGTAAATATCATATTTATTTTAATACGAGAATCAAACCCGCGGCCTCTCGTTTCACAAGCGGCTACTCGCCCGTAATGCTACGGCGCGGAGCCCAAATAATATTATTGAATTTAAATAATAATTGTTTTACTATTTTAATTCGCTACCTCAGCTACAAATCTAACGAGATTCATATGAAATTTTGTTTTAAAGTAATGGCAATGAATATAATAATAATTAACACACCCAACAGTCACACACATAGTCCTGACCCTACACTAGGTCAAACCTGTATGTGGGTGTCAACTATGAGGGACTATGGTCACACAACACCCAGACCCGAAACAAATATCTATCTGTCACACAAATATTTGTCTCGGTGCGGGAATCAAACCCACGGCCTCGCGTTACACAAAATGAAAATCAATTTTTATACCATTATGGCCAACTTGATTTTGCAATTTCACTGATACTAGAAACAAGTTTTTGGAACAAATCAATAACTATTGCATGCCTGTAAAGGTATTTTATTATTTTATTCAGGGTCTTTTTATAACCATTTGTGCCCCATAGGACTCTGAAATAATAAAAAGGTCACATTCGAATGAGGCTCTGAGAGAACACTCTGGAATATTCCAAACTGTAAACGTGTGAAAGAGCTTACCAATGAACTGACAGACTTCCCTCAACAATATCTTGACGTTCATGGCCTCATCATACTTGGCAGTGTCTTTGGGCTGAGAGCTGAGACATATCTCCAGCGTGTCCAGCACTATGACGAGACTGTCGTGGTAGCCCTTCTCCAGTTCTGTCTGCGGACGATTTACACTACTTGATATTGTCGGTTGGTACTGAAAAAGAGTTCATTAAAATTAGCTATATATATTATCACCTATATGTTATAGAAAAATATACCAGTATATGGAACTTAGGTTGTGGTGTGTTGAAAGTCTTTGTCAGCTCTTAAGGTCAGAGCTCATTACAGCTATCCGGCACCTGACTCGTACCGCCTCGTCGCTCGGCATCCACTCGTTGTCGACAGGTGGTCCACGGTGGTGGACGCCGCGTTGTCACTAGTAAACGTCGCGTCGCGACTTATGGGGCTTGTGCGTTGGCAATTCGCAGCAACGCAGAGCAAGCATGCGAGCAGCGAGTTGTCACCGAGAGGTCAACTCGCCGTTCATGAGTACGTACAGAGTTGATGTAGTGAGCGCATATCCGTAAAGATCCATATAAAGAATACTAACCGCACGAGGCGAGGCAGCGCGGGTCGGGTGCCGGATGGCTCTAATGACTTTTAGAGTGAGATGATCAATGATGGTGTTGCAAAAGTGATTTATGGTCCCGATAAAAATAAGATAAAATTCCGATTTCATACTTCTACAGTTCTACACCAATGTATATGCAGTAACATAGTAATTTTTTTTATGTTATCAAACAGTGATATTTATCGTCTGGTGAAGCATAGGCGGACTCATTTACTCTTTACTATTTTTAGTTTTATATAGACTAGTTTGCTGTGTCTCAGTATCCAGACAAACCTAAATAAGGTTTTTGTGATACTATGCTGATGTATATCTTATGTGTTTCAAATAAGTAAATAAATAAAAAAAAGACTCACCAACGTTAGTATAAAAAGCCTTGACTTACCAACTCATTGACCCTCTGCAGTATCTTGGTAAGTCCGGCGATAACCAAGGAGAACCGGTGTCTGCTGATCTGGACGAGACAGGCCTTGCATTGCTCCTCATTGATCCGAGAGTGTAGGTTCTGTGCACCAGTTTTGTATGGCAACTGGGGTCAAATATTTGTAATGTTATTGTTAAGTTGGCAAAGTATAAAGAAGATATTCAGCAGGTATGATTGCATTGTGTTGTTGTCTCTCGCTACTTGATTCTCTACCTGGACGACAGTGTGGTCACTTTGCCCACACTTTAAGAGGATAAAAAAATGTATCTTTCTTTTGTAGATATAACATACATCTTAAGATATTCTGCCTACATTTCTGTGAGAATGATGATGTTTGAACAAGTATTTTAATTTGTTTTTAATTAATCTTATTTTTAACAATATAAAGAATAGCTTAGCTATTAATCATAATATGCATAGATTATCCTTAACACAGTGTAATTATATTTGTATTTTCATTTTCAAAAAACTATTATTTTTTTTACTCACATATTTTAAGTAGGATATTACTCTGAAAATATTTTAGGAATGGGTGATGTTAGACTGAGAGTCTCCCACTGTTGTTTATAGCCAAAACACAAGATAACTGTATCAATCGGTGTTAGTATTATGTGTGACAGTTATTACTTCTCTGATGAATGATTACAAAGAAAATATTTTATTTATTTATTATTAAAGACCTCCAACGAAGGTTACACATATATAAAAGAAAAAGTGTTACATTTTATATATTACCTTTGTGGCATGCTCCTTCAATTACAGGAGACCACAGCATGCAAATTTTCAATTTTATACAGTGACTTTGAATATTATTATTTACAACTTTAATTTTACAACACTAGGAAAGAAATAGATACTAGTTACTAACATACTAATGATTAACTGCATAATATTTGCGAGACTTGTTTTTTATAGCTAGAAGTGTCCGTGATGTCAAGATCATGTGTTTTCGCAAGTTGTACTGCCTACAGAGCCTTGGGATAGCAGTGAAATGACCCAGGTTTGTTCTAGATAAGGGAGTATTTAATAGATTATTCTTGGGATACGAGTTGGGGCATTAATACTAAGCATGTATTGTTTATAAAATTGAACCAGTCATGAATTTGGTAACCAGCTACTGGACAAAAATGGCAATACTAGGTGCAGACTAGAGATGTTATGGATTTGAAATTTCGGATCTGGATGTGGATACGGATATGTCAAAAATATTATATTGGTTTCGGATATGGTTACGAATATGAAATTATTTCGGATTATCAGTTATTTTCGGATAGTTTCGGTTATGGATATTAGGTTTAGAAGAAATTGTAAAAGTAAAAAACAAATAGCTTTATTTTTAGTTTATCATTCGGTACAATTTTATGTAAGTAAATGTAATCCCACAAGAGTAAATGACTGACATCCTTTGTCTAAGTAATAGAAATAAATATAATAAATGCATTGAGATACGCGCGCGGCTCGTTGTCGTTGCTCGATGTCGGTTGGCCGGGCAAAAACATGTCTCAATTAGAAATTATCTGAAACTTTTATATCAAATTTGGTTACGGTTATGGATAGAATTTTATTTCAGATATCCGATAGTTTCGGTCCTGGTTACGGAGCTCCATAACATCCCTGGTGCAGACATACAAGTGACATCATGTCCCTACACACTCATTGATCTTAATTCCTTTTAATATCTAAAATGTTAGTTATGATTTAATTTTTGAACAATTAATTTTTTTTACAATATCAATTTTTTTATGTTATGCAGTACCGAGGACGATTGTTCGGCGGGAGGTGCGCGCATCCTACTTGTTCTACACCACCAAGTGTAGGACTAATGCTGGTAAGCGTGCACCTCTACGTCGCCTTGTGGAAACTTACAACACACACTTTGCCAGTATCAATATTTTTAAAAACTCACCACAATCATTCAAAAAGTTAGTAAATGGCGTGCTTGCTGGAGGCAGTTAAAGTTCTTTTTAAAAGCGCATCGCATTACAAATTTAAATTTAATGTATCATATTTTGTTTATATATATATATATATATTTTTTTTAATTTCCTTTCTAACTTAATTATAAAATAATGATTCGTCATGCTCCTATTCACATGTATAAGTGTGCAAGCAATGGTGTGGGTTATACATTTACTTTTCTATTTATTTAATTTAATGTTAAAAATGTAGCGTATAACTGTTTTTTGCATCTAATAAATAAAATAAAACAATAGTGTTTAATTTTTTCAAGACGACACCACTACTCCGTAACTATGTTACTATGCTATTTAAGTTACATTGCAATGGATCATTTGATTGAAATGTCCGATATTTGCTAAGTCTGTGTAAATTACTAAATCAGGTCATAAAATCATATATACATGTGTCTTACTGTTTATTGTTGAAATTATAGAATAAGTCCATATATTACTTTTTTTAATTCTAGTGTTACATTATTATTATTCATGTATAAATAAATGTTATTTTTTACTCATTATTTAAAATTAATTTATTTCTAATTGTAAGTCGAACAAATTAAATTATATAGTACAAATCGCAATGAAACTTGGAATTAAAATACATTATCAAAAAATTCACCGCATAGTGGCGAACATTTGTGTGGGTGTATAACTAATGGACAAATTAACTACTTTTATTCATCCCAAACAAATATTCAGTCTTAAAGAAAAACATAAAACATTCATATATGAATCGTACTAAAATTAATTGAATTTTTACACTTACAAAATTACCAAATTAGGGTGGGTCATTCTAAATATTTTATGAATATATTTCAACACTTACTTGCTCTTCGAAACGCTGTATAAGCGAGTTCGCCCATTCACCAGGTTTCTGCGTGCCCATTTTGTACAAAATTAACGTATTGTTTACATAAATAAAATAAAAACAACAAACGTTTCTTAAAGCTCCATTTCCTCTTTCGGCCTCCGAAAGCTACTATTGGAGTACCAGGTATTGATATTTTTTATTACCAATTAATTTATTTATTATGGTAGTCGAAAGTAACGTAAAGAATTACAGGTATTATAAAATAAGTTGCGAATAAGTAGAACACGAAAGAAAATAAGAGGCTATATTATAAATTTTATGACAACATAAACAAGAGTATTAACATAAAATTCTTATTCTATATTAGTAACTTTGATATGGTATCCCAGACAAATGTCAAACATGCAATCAATAAAATTTATAATGCGTTCAAAATAAACATTAAAAAATTAAGTGAGTTCTAGTAGTACCACAGTAAATTACTGGTGGTACTTATTTATTAGACACTTAAAATAATTTAATCATCACAACCATTGAAAATAATTTTCATTCAACAATGTTTAATAGAATTATTGTTAGATTCTTCTTTAAACTCCATGAAACGGACGTTACGAATTGGCAACACATATTTGACATTTCTTTTTGACAATCATCATTGTCAATAAAATTAAATTAATGTTCTCTTGTTGTTGTAAACCATTTTTAAACAGAAATTTATTCTGATTTATTGTTTTTTCTTGCCTAATTTGGTGCTCAATACTCACTTTACAACATGATGGTAAGTATTTCCCTAAATTTATTGCCGATTTTCAGTTTTTATCCACTTTTTAACTTTTCCGGGGGGCGTCACCGATAAGCCAGAAATATTTGATAATTCCATTATTTTCGCAAATCCCTTAGTATTTACTTTTGATAATGGACGGCAGGAAGGTAATTACAGAATTTTTAGCTGTTTTTTGTCGTAATATCCACTATATTACTGAAATATATAACGTGACGTGGATTATTCCTATAGTTCCGCGAGATTTGTGACAATTTCTTGTTTTGTTGATAAATAACAGCCATTGTAAAATTTAATACCAACAATTGGAAATCATGAGCCACTATTTTAAATAAAATTAATTTAATTGATTGTTTTTTGGTAATATGAGTAAAAAAAATTGCTTCTCATTTTATTCTTTTGTACTAATATTTCCTCGCTTACTGTAGGTCTGCTTTCTTGGTTGGTATATATGGTTTTATTGTTTTCATTTATTTATTTCCCATTTACACAATACATGCTTACCATTAAATGGCTTTTATGGCATTACATTACCTAACTTACTGGCTTATGGACACTTGCATGTATCCTAAACTCATGTAGGGACAAATTACAGCTAATTTGTGTGAAACTTATACATTTGGTCATATTTTACTATTTTTTTAGTCTTGTGATGTGCACTGATCTCATCTCTATTCTTCAAATCATCTTCAAATAACAGGTTCCTACAATTAAAAAAAAATTCAACAGATTACTCTTTACTACCTATTTTACTATCTTTACTTATTTGTGCCCATACTAAGTTTAATTTACCTGGGTCTGAAGATTTTTATTTTATTACATGATGTTGGAATTCTGGAGTCGTTCCTCCTCAAAGACTATTGAAGCAAGAGAAGGAGAAGATTTATCACATCTAATTATTTCAAGAGTTGAATTCTGTAACCATTCAATAAAATGACCACTTGCATGAATGCTGATTTTTGTTTTTTTTTTTTAACTATTTACATATCAATATCTGCTTGCAGGACTGTGTGGAAGAGACCAACCATGATCCCCTCTCAGCGCCTCCAGCATCCGCCCCAGCCATTGTAGACCCTAAAATGGAGAAGAAAAAACCAAATGAAAATGTCTCTTTAGCTGATAACAGTCTGTTGGTAGGTATTTGAATGTATGAATGAAAAATGGAACCTAATCATAATTAGATTTGAAATGAGCACTACAGCATTAAAAAATTTTACAGATTGTTTATAAGAAGTCATAATGTTCATCTTCAAGGTCACCATCTTAAACTATGTACCTCTGCCTCAAACAACAACCTGCACAATCATTTTTTACCTCGAGATTATTGAATCTTTATAAATTGTGTATACAATGCTTAAAAAATATTATCCAACAGGTAGACATATCAGATGCCCTCAGTGAGAAAGAGAAAGTAAAGTTTACAGTTCACACCAAGACTACATTACCGGAATTCCAAAAGTCTGAGTTCATAGTGGTGCGCCAGCATGAAGAGTTTGTGTGGCTTCATGACAGATATGAAGAGAATGAAGAGTATGCTGGGTATATTGTGAGTATTATGCCTTTGCTAATAGGGTAGTTGATACAATTTAATCCACCATACTGGCGTAATGCGAATTGACAGACTAAAGAAATCATTTTATAAATCCAAACAAAATAAGACACGCCATTTAAATCTTCTGGAAGGGGTGATTGTCAAATGACGGTAAACGGATGCATGATATGACGAGTGATGTCATATTCTCAGAATGGCCATTACTGTGCCGTTGTGCGAGGGAAATAGTGATAAGTTCCCACTATACAACAATTTTTGCTCATACCATTATTTAAAATAAATATTGTGACCTCAACTTTCAAGCAATATTGATTTTGTTTTCACAAAAGGGTTTCTTTTGCGTATTATATTTGGTTGCATATTGAATAATATACAAAATTAAACACAGGAAACTATAATATTGTAGTAAGTAATTAATGCACAAATGTAAATAAAAATTAAATACTGTTGGTAAGCATCACTTTAGGAAGGCTTGATCAATTCAGTAATTTTTTATAGGCCACACAAGGTTTTTATGCAATTAAATATTGGTACACACACACACACATACACTCACGCCTGTAATCCCCGAAGGGGTAGGCAGAGGTGTAACTAGTACACCCACTTTTCACCGAATTTCGGTCCCATAATGTGATAGGGGGCGAGCCTATCGCCATACCGGGCACATTTTCCAGACTCCGGGCTAATACTGAGGAATTTCTAGATAGAAAAACCCAATATCACTTTACCCGACCGGGGATCAAACCCGAGACCTCAGCACAGCAGTTGTAACGCATGCGCAATTACAACTGCGCCACCGAGGCAGTCCTAAATATTGGTAAAAATAACAAAAAAAAAACGAAAATGTCTATGAGATTTCAGATTACTATAATACCGAATAACATAATCACATTTGCAAAGTTGGAAGCAAAGCTACTCTGTAATAGATAACACATAAAAAAAGCATCAACTTTGTAACCCCAGTCTATTTAGCCTGAGAAACCAATGAGGCCCTTGGTAATGATTGAACTTGTATGTTGCTTTAGTGCCTAATACAAGTTTTAATGTCACCAATACAATAAAAATGAAAAAGGCTATTTTTTTCACAATTTTCGCTCAATTTAGGCTCATTTATCAATTCAATTTGATGCATTAATTGGCTTGAATGACAGTAAACCGTTATGACGTAAGCTTCATGGTCCTTCTCATTCCTTTAGTGGAATTTCTGGAAGCCTAAATCTTTTTCTCCTTCCTGATATCTACTCATTTCCTGCACCCATGATTCTTCTGGTATTGGGTTCAGAGAAATCACTAACTGAATACTGGCCATTACTACAAAACCACTGCCATTACATCAATCTATGATATTTAAAGCTACGAATATAAACAGATCCCACCGGCGCCCCCACGTCCCGACTTCGACGCGTCCCGGGAGAAACTCCAACGCTTGGGCGAGGGAGAAGGTGCTCTGACCCGGGAGGAGTTTCTCAAGATGAAAGAAGAATTGGAGGAGTTAGTAGAATTTATACTTCTATGATATTAACATACACAATATTTTTAGATATTACGTATAACATTTACACAATAGCATTTTATGGTAAAATTTCCCTTTACAGTGAATATCTGGCAACATTCAAGAAGACAGTTGCTATGCATGAAGTGTTCCTGCAACGATTAGCAGCTCACCCGGTGTTCAGGAACGACTCACATCTGCGCGTGTTTCTTGAATACGAGCAGGATTTGTGCGCGAAGCCGCGTGGCAAGATGGATGTTATCGGTGGACTGGTAAGTTAGTATGAGTCACCGTGCCTCACAATCATGCGTCACCGTGCCTGATAAACATGAGTCACGGTGCCTCACAAACATACGTCAGTGCCTCACAACCTTGGGTCACCGTATCCCATAGACATGAGTCACCTACATTTTAGGTCGGCAGAAAAGGATTCTACTAGATTTATAAATGTTCATTATCAATGGAAATTGCTTGAATTGAAGAAAAGATTCTTCTTCTGAAATAAATTCCTTTACAGATGCGTTCAATGACAACCACTACAGATGAAATATACCTGGGTGCTACAGTTCGTGATGTGAATGACTTCTTCGAGCAGGAGACTGCGTTCCTTCAGGAATATTACTCACATCTCAAGGAAGCCGTCGCTAAAGTGGACCGGATGACAACCAAACATAAAGGTCGGTGATACTATTGTGGGTGCAGCATGATGTAATGTATAACCGACTTTAAAAAAGGAGTTTCTCAATTCGGTGCGTTTTTTTTAATGTATAACTGGCGAATAAAACCTTAGCGCTAACAAATCAGTACAGGTTATTATTATGTTAAGGTGTGACAACTGTCCGAAAATACCTACTATCTATGTATTATATTGATATTTATAACTTTAGTGATAAGTTAATTATGAAGTTTTAGTACATTACTGTCTGTACATTATTTGAAATAAAGTGGCCTCCATTAATTACGTTAGGTGTTTAGGAGGGGAGTGGGTCGAGCCGAAACTCACCCAATTTAAGATGGGGGACAGGGGGGCTCTCCAAATATAACGCCAACAATCAGTGAAATATTTAGAAAAATGATTTAAATTAACCTCTAACTCACTGTGATGCCAGACTACGTTCTTAAAAGTCTTGAATACTAGTCTCAAATAGTAATAAAAGCAAGTTATGTTTTTTTCAATGCACAGGTTAACTTATTTACATTAAAAATCTCACCTGAGATTTGGGGAGGTGGTAGGGGTTGAGCAATATCTCACGACATCTCACCAAGAGAGGGGGTGTCGAAAAGTCGCCAAAATCGGCTCACGTAATTAATAGATGCCCCCTAATGTGTTTGCAGAGGTGGCAGACGCCCACATTAAACTATCATCCTGCATCACCCAGCTGGCGACCAGGGAACAGCCACCCATGGAGAGGTTCCTCACTAGAGCCTCGGAGACATTTGACAAGTGCAGGGTTAGTGGGAATTTTCATATATCACATGTACTGTGACCTCATACTAGGTCAAACATGTATCGTGGGTATGAACTAAAAGAGACTGGATTAACGCTGACACTCGTATTTATAATCGAGAAAAACATTTTACTTGAGTAAAAGTAATTACTTGAGCAATGATTCTATTTTATAGTTAAGAATTCTTAACCAAGTAAGAATTGTTTGACGTAAGCAGCGATGTCCGATGATTGAGTAACGAAATGACTTACTTAAGTAATTGCTTGAGACAAAGTAATGTCTTGTTTATAAATACGAGTGTGAGACTCTGTGTGGTAATAGGGTAGTTGACTGTTTTTGGGAAACTGGTTTATATTATTCTTCATGGTCTATATTATTAAAATATTATCATTAATAAACATAAAACATAAGTTTTCAAGATTTAATTTGCATTTTTCTAAAGTAGGGTACTCTATCAGGTTACAAAATTCCACTACAAGGTTATTCATGTGATTATTTTATTTATTGAAAAAAGCTTTTTTTTAAAAATGTATTGAAATCATTAAAACACCCTAAAGTAATCTCATTTTGAAAGTGTATAATAAAAAAATAGTTAGTAATATAAAACTCTAGATCTCAGATGCCAAAAACCTCTATGGTAGTTTTTTGTATTTCCTTACCAAATCAAGATGTGGATTGAAGGTATTTTAAACTCTAATGTCTATTGCAGAAAATCGAGGGTCGCATGGCATCGGACCAGGACCTGAAGTTGGCTGACACGTTGCGGTACTACATGAGGGACACGCACGCAGCCAAGGCGGTCCTCGTCAGGAGACTCAGGTCAGTTACTGACACCCAAGAGTCACACACATATCCCTGACACTAAGATAATGACGACGACGATGTTAGTGATGACGAAGATTTTTTTTCTGGCGCGGCCAAGTGACCACACTGCACATGATGGTAAGCGTCATTGTGAGGATGACGATTAAGATGACTGTGATCATGATGATGATGACGAGGATGACCATTATGATGGTGGTGGGGAAGAGAATGACGATTATGATGATAGGGATGATGATGCTACATATGGATCACACATTGTCTATATGCTGGGATTGAACCTGCTGCTTTCCCTCTCTCAGCCAACTGCTCTGTCAGTTGTCTTTATCCGAATCTATGATCTGAAGTATAATTTGGGTTATTTTTGGCAGATGTCTAGCCGCTTACGAAGCGGCCAACAGGAATCTCGAGAAAGCCAGAGCGAAGAACAAAGATGTCCACGCCGTAAGTGACTAAAATATTCTATCTCTTTCCCACTTATTTAAATCCGTATATTGTTACATCCTCTAATTTAATGACGCGATTAATCAATAATGAACTCTATTTTCTATGGAATAAGATTCATAATTGTATGCCGTCATTTGATTAGATGGTTTCTACATGTTTTTTATGCATATCGTTATCACTTCTTCACTCAATCAATGGGTCAGTTTGTCTCTTTCTAACTCACGTATTTTACAATATTTTGTCCTATAATAGTATTATGTTTACGTGAATATTACCCATTGAAATAAAACTAATTATACGGCTTTTATGCAGTTACTTTATACTTTTTAATACGATCTAACAATAAATTAAATTAATTAAAGGAAACATTTTACTTTCATGACATACAACTCAGTCCGCCCCGTGACCTTGAAGGATTTAAAGCATTCAAAACTTCGGGTGAAAAAAGTAAAATAAACCGCGACCTAATCTGTAAAATTGGTTTAATTTCATCCTGACAAAATTGTATTAACCTGTGTGTATTTTAATATTCTTATATTATATTAATATGTATATATATCTAACACTTTGTCTGTTTGTACGCACGCAAGCCCGTGGAAGTGCAAGAGGTAACGCACGCTTTACATTCACCCATTCATTAATTCATTCATTCATACACACATACACTCACACACATACACATTCATACATTCACATACACATAATTTGATCATATAACAATCTATTTAAGTATATTATATTCTGGGATTGAAAAACACTAAAATGGTTGTCCCGGTGGCGGAGTTGTTATTGCGCATGCGCTGAAGTTTCGGGTTCGATCCCTGGGTCGGATAAAGTGATATTGGGTTTTTCTATCTAGAAATATTCGGTATCAGCCCGGAGTTTGGAATAGGGTATTTGACAATTTTTGAAAATTGATGGACATCGATAGAGGACTCTTCACTTATAGTCCCCGTAATATTTTTACTATTGAAATATACTCAATTTATATAAAATCCGTGTTTTAATTTTTTCATATATAATTTCGCGCTAAAACGCTTTGTCACGTGACATTATCTCTATGTGACGTCATCGCACATATACAAACATTCGTGACACCTAACAACATAACAAATTATTTGCATTTATCTGTTAGTTTTTCCACAAAAATGAATGAGTCAGCATATAAATATTGTTCAATGCCTTTGTGTAAAAACTCGACACTAAATCCCGATAAATTGTTCATCCATGTGCCAAAATCCCTAGTTTTAAGAAAGAAGTGGCAGATTTCGACTGTCAGCCCTTGCAATGCCTTCTTCCATTCTTATAGAAGACTTGAAGACGAAATTAACACGTTTCCACACGTTTACACATCGAAAAATATGTTCTTCCTTATAATTTTATTTGTCGTAGGATGCAATGTTTATGTGCGACGTCGTCACGAGTAATGGCGGCCGGTATTGCTACGTTTTTGGCACCGAGTGATACAGATTAAAAAATCTAAATTTAAATGAAGAAAATAAAATGTTTATAATACATTTAAAATAAAAAAATGTATTTAATAAATATGTTTGCCCACTATCCTTTCTCCTAGTGCAGTTTTATATTTTTTAGTTACACCAGTCAAACACCCTATTGTGCCCGGTATGGCGATAGGGTCGCCCCCTATCACATTATGAAACCGTAATAAATGCGGCGAAAAATAGACGTACTGGTTACACCTCTGTCTACCCCTTCGGATATTACAGGCGTGAGTGTATGAATGCTATTATAATACAATCATAACTAGTAATATTTTGGCCTTCACATATCTTTGGAATTAACAGGTATGCAGGTTTCCTCATGATGCTTTCATTGCAAGCGATATAATTAACAATGAATACACACGTAATTCTATAATATAAAAGTCATGCCATCTGTTTTCTAACCTACGACTCTCTCCCGACTGGATTATCGCTGCTTTTAATAATATCCATGAATTGATTCACACACCTTTTGTTGTTAGGCGGAACAGGCTCAAGCGGACGCGTGTGCCAAGTTCGAGCAACTTTCTGCACGCGCCAGGGAGGAGCTCATAGACTTTAGGACAAGGAGGGTCGCCGCCTTCAGGAAGAGGTATTTATCTACATATATCATTCTTCTGTTCGGTTAGCTTGGTATGGGCGTGTGATGAGGAGGGATGATGATGATGAGGCATGTGACAAGACTGGTTGTCAATATGAATGTGGATGGACGAAAGAGTCGTGGGAGACCAAAAAGGTGGATGGATTGTGTGAATCCATCCATCCATCCAACATGCGCATGAAAGGAGTGAATGTGAATTTGGGTCTAGAGTTGGGGTACAATGTTTGGCCATTTTGCGGCCTTCTGACTACTCTGACAATAGACCCTCGACCGCTTCTTCACCTTCTTGCCCATGGCGTAGTGTGAAGAAGCAGGCCGGCATGATTGTGTTGAGTAGCGGGGGGTTGATTGTCTCTCGCTACTCGATACTCTAATTGGACTGCAATCTGAATCGCACTGCGCTTACCATCAGGTGCAGTGCGGTCACTTTGCCGTGCCAGGATAAAAAAAAATCAATTTGACGGATGATAGGGCTGCGTGGAGAGTCAAAACCATTTGTACCGATCCAACTTAGTGTGGGATAAGGGCAGGTAGATAATGTTGATATAATTCTTCTGTACGTCTGTTTGTCACCTAACACCTAAACGGATGGACGGTTTCGTATGAACTATTTCAATAGGTTCCTGGATAGTTTGAAAAAACAATTGGACCTGGTAGTTGGCGCTGCTATCGGCGTAGTGCTGCTTTTCCGGACAGGACGATGTCTGTTGCTAGTTACATATAAATAAATAGACCCAACAGTCACATATAGTCATGACCTCACACTAGATCCAACCTGTACCAGATGTTTGTTTCGGGTCTGCATGTTGGTCCGTCCGTCATACAAACATTTGTCTCGGTGCTAGAATCGAACCCACAGCCTCTCGGCCTCCGGCTACTCGCCTGCTGCTGCCGCGCCACGGACCTAAAATTCGAATTAGCATAGTATAAATTGTTGGTCTCGAAGTCTCGAAAATCAGTGTACAGACTTGCATCCAGATGGCCGAAGACCGTGCATCCTGGAGAGCCTTGGTGAACCAAGTGATGACCTCAGATAGTCACGACCCTCAGGCATGAGGACGCAACGAAGAAGAAGAAATTCTTGGTGTCGAAAAGTTGATTTAGAACAAAAGTCGCCAATCTTTTTAAAACCATTCTTTAATAACATCGTTTGTTTTATTATTGTCACAGCTTGATCGAGCTAGCTGAGTTGGAGATTAAACACGCCAAAGCCCAGCAAGAGTTGTTCAGAAAGTCCCTTCAGGTCCTGAGGGAATGTCAGTAAGCTTACATATTGTAACGGTGCATTTATGATACTATACTATAAGCATGATGTATAGAGATACAAGTTATACTGCCAAAATGTCTGGCATATACAGTGTGTTGCAAAAAGGTGGTACTAAATATAATTCCATGTGTGAGTTAGCGATTACTAACTTATAGGTAAAGTTAAAGAAATGGATTTGAAATTTTTCATGGAGTATTTTTGCACACCTTGCGTTTGTGCCTCGGTGGCGCAGTTGTAATTGCGCATGCGTTACGACTGCTGTGCTGAGGTCTCGGGTTCGATCCCGGGTCGGGTAAAGTGATATTGGGTGTTTCTATCTAGAAATTCTCAGTATTTGCCCGGAGTCTGGAATCTGTGCCCGGTATGGCGATGGGCTCGCCCTCTATGACATTATGGGACCGAAATTCTCGAAAAGTGGATGTACTGGTTACATCTCTGCCTACCCCTTCGGGGATTACAGGCGTCAGTGTATTTGTATATGTATGTTATGTACCATTCTTTGGCAACGCCCTGTATAATATTGATATATTCCAAACGTGCATTACGTAATTTTTTTCTATATACCATTAAAAGTAAAATTTGTATTGTGTAAAATGTTAACATAGAGAAAATAAAAAATATTTCCTTTTATTATTGCTTAAATTATGAACTCTGCCCAGATTTCTATGATAAACATGTTCTATGTTTCAGTGGTATTTTTTTCTGAATTATTTTAAAACGAACAATATTTATGTACTGAATTATTATTAAGTAATTATGGTCTCTATTTAAAGTTCGTACAGGTATGTATTTAGGGGAAGTCATGACTCGTGACCCCCTTCGATGTGAGTGCTGTATTTATATAGTAAATACGTAAGGTATATAATTGTTAAATGATTTATCTGGCTATTTATGTCTGATTTTTTTTGTATTATGTCAGAAATTCAATAAAAATATATTATGTTACCAATTACTGTTATTTGGTAAAAACTTGGTGTAAAATAAATCGAGACAGTTCAAAATTTTCCGATATAGTACTTACTATGAGACTTAGTTGAAAGACATCACACTTTAAAACAGATCTGAAATAGCCATTTTGAATCAGACTTTTTGAATAATTCCATTTGCGTATTTGGGTGTTAGTTTCCCATTACTATTGAATCGGGGTACTCTAGTACCCGAGGGTATATTTTATGTAAGAATGAAAATGTGCTGTAATGTATGGAAGGATAAAAACATAAAATATAAAAAGAACAAACGGATAAATGTATTGTATTTAAATACAATATACAGTATGAAATATATCACTCAATATTCTTTGAATGTTTTTTTTTTATCTCAAATATGATTTTTATAATGGGGTAGTGTGATACCCGAATGGGTAAATTAGGGTGACCATGCTGTAAAACGAAGCGGAAGGAATTTCGAAAACTTAGGAGTAAAGAATTTATAGAACTGCCTTTACAATAATAATATTTTCAATATAAATTAAACCAAAAAAAACCGCATGAACATTGAAATATATCACATTTTTTTAATTCTTTTATTTACGTGATGTTAGTTTTAGTAATGTATATTTATAATATTATTGCGGTGGATATTCTATCTGGTTTCGATTTTCTTCGTTTTGAGGTTCCCAGACCCACACTCACAATCTATAGTATTTAAACTTAGCACTCGTTTTGGCTATGCAAAGACAATTTTTACAATAAAATTGTATGTATGTAAGATATGTTATTTTTATTTAAGGAAATATATAGTTATCAGTATATACGAGTTTTTATTTCCTATCCGTAAGATATAAATTACTTATAGCTCTCTTTAACGACGAAGGAAACATCCTAAATGAGTTTTAGTCCTTCAACGGTAGGCAGCGGTTTTGCTGTGCCCTGGCATTGCAGAAGTCTATGGGCGGCGGTGACTACTTACCATCAGGTGGCCCGTCTGCTCGTCTGCCTATCGAGGCACTAAACAAAAAGGTAAAGAATGAGGTATGTGAATTCTACCAACTTGCATTTGGCCCGAATGGTGGATTAAGGCCTAACCCCTTTATAGAGAAAGCCCGTGCTCATCAGTTTTTTTTATTACACTGCACCTGATGGTAAGCGCAGTGGCGTCTAATTAGAGTTTCCAGTAGCGAGAGACAATCCATCCCCCGCCACTCAACACAATCATGCCAGCCTGCTTCATCAGACTACTACGCCATGGGCAAGAAGGTGAAAGGTGAAGAAACAGTAGAGGGTTTAGTGTCGAGAGTATTCAGAAGGCTGCAAAACGGCCAAAGATCGTACCCCAACTCTAGACCCCCGACAAAAACCGGATGTATCAGCCAGTGTACACCGGAACGTGCCACACTTACGTGAGCCATTATGGCGGGTTTTACACCCTGCGTACGGTGGTCGCTATCTGGGCGGATATGAATATCCAATACAGGGCTGATATATCTTTGATTCCCAGTATTATAAAATAAATACACCCAACAGTCACACACATAGTCCTGACCTCACACTAGGTCGGACCTGTATCGTAGGTATCAACAGACTACGGTCCCACAAACCCCAGACTCAAAATAAATGTATCTGTCACACAAACATTTGTCTTGGTGCGGGAATCGTATTCACGGCCTACTCGCCCGCTGCGTCACGGAAGCTGTCATTATGAGTGTCTATCAATACATGTTAATTGTCTATGTTCTGGTACAAAAAATATCAATGGAGTTTAAAGAATCGTATCAAAATTTCCTAGTTTCCACCATATTCACTCTTAAGTGATGCTGGTGGTAGGATATCCATATCCGCCCGGATAGCGACCACCGTACACAGGGTGTAAACTTGCCATATTGGCACACGCAAGTGTGTCGGGTTCCGGGATCAGCCAGTGTACATCCGGTTTTTTTCGGGGGAGTATTTTTTGCCGTCTTGCGGCCTTCTGAGTACTTTGACACTAGACCCTCGACCGCTTCTTTACCTTCTTGCCCATGGCGTAGTGTGAAGAAGCAGGCCGGCAGATTGTGTTGAGTAGCGGGGGATAGATTGCCTCTCGCTACTCGATATTCTAATTGGACCGCACTGCGCTTACAATCAGGTGCAGTGTGGACACTTTGCCGTGCCAGTATAAAAAAATGGAAGAAGTAACTATTAATCATAATAACAACTGCCGGCCGATTCTCTTACGGCTTTTACATGATTGGACAAAGTAACTGACTTAAATAATCGGTGATTACGAAAAATAAGATTTATTGACAAGAGCTTTAAATATCCCGCATATGAGTTTGCGGACAGCCCTAAAGTTAGTGACCTACCGACCTACTTATAGCCTCTTGGGAGTTAGTAATGCCAACACTTGACTTAACCACTAACATTGCTAATAATAAAAAATGTATCACTCTGGCTTAGCATAAGAGATACGAGATTTATCTCGAGTAAGTGACAAAACTATAAACAACAAATATCTCAATGTTTATATTCGATAGAATTACGTCTTCGTAATAGGTAGAAGGTCAATGTATAGAGTTGTGAAATTAACTACTTTTGAACTCGTGTAACTATGGTAGTCTCAAACGATATTATAATAATATCCATGGTTGGCGGGCTATTTGATTTAAGCGTCAATTTGAGCGCCAGTAACGTGCATAAAAAATTTATACTATAACTAACATTACTCAACAAATGCAGAAAATTTTTCTAATTCCGAATATTTAAATAACTCAATATCGCAAAAATGGCGCTTAAACTAAATAGCCTGCCAATTGGCGATACAGAATAAAGAGATATGACAAAATTTTCTCGTGTGCTTATGCTAGGCCAGGTAAATGAGCTTTTGCGTGACGACGCGTTGCCATGAAAACGCTTATTCACAACAACTTGAGTTACAAAATAAACTGGTTCAGAATCTGGTATAATTGTGATAAATAAGTGTTAAGAAAAAAGTGAGTAAATGTAACAATGGGGTAAGTCGAAAGCTTGAGAAATTAAATCTATGTTTAATTATTTTTTAATAGAAACGCTACGTAATATGGCAATTTTGCCTGATTAAATTGAAATAGACATATGATATTGCTATAGAAATATAACATTAGTATTTTTACAAAATCCACTTTTAAATATTCACCAGATATTATACTTGGGGACTATAGTGACCATCCGTTGATAGATGGGGTAGGACATATAATTTTAATATACGAATCTGGAACAGCGTATAAATTTCCCTCCTGACCTACGCACAAAAGGTTGTGGTGCCTACGCCACCAAATGATCTTCTCTAGGCCAGTATCCACAATGTCATGCATTTAACAACGACGAGAGAAGCTGTCGAGTCTGGGAATGCGCAAATTTCTATCCCTCAACGAATTTAAAAATAAAAGGAGGATTTTAAAATATATATTGTTAATTCCAAGGTTGGATACAAAATAATGAACAAAGGTATTACTTAGGCATAAAGGCATCCAACTAGAGAAGCCAGATGAAAAGCATCACGAGTGTTTTTTGCTCCTACTAACATCACAAGTAATTTATTTCAACAGTATGACACTATGTTGATCGCAAGCACCACGTCTGTTTGCAATAATTCAATTAAAGCAAAAGGACCTTCAATTAAATCCTACTTGTTGACGCTGAACACTCGCTCATAACCAGACATAAGATGCAAATGCATGCCCGTATGCAAAAAACTCAAGCTAGCACTTTATGCGTTGATTTCTGTACAGTCAAACAGTTTTTTTGGCGCCAAAATGACAATGATCTAAGCATACAGAAATCCATGCATAACAGAGATGACTTGAGAATCGTTCTTGAATAAAGATCTCAGTCTTGTAATGCTCAATTATAATTGCTCAGTGTCCTTCAAACCAAAACGCATTTTGTAGGCCGGCATAATTGGTACATAGGGAAAAGGCCGGCTTACACCTACTTCGATAGTACTTATCAAAAGTGGTTTATCACATAAATATTATTATTACTTCTTTCCAGTTAAAAAGCGTTAGTTAAATCAATATGTCGTCAAGGACGCGCATCCTGTTATTGTTGCTAGGAGCAATTTCTGGAACGTTCGGGAAATGGGTGCAGGGACATCTTGATACTAAAGAGGTATGACGTCATAGTCTTTCGAATACTATGATTTTATGAAGTTAATTCGATACAAGAACAAAGTAGTTAGGTATGGTAACTTGCTATAAGATACACCCCTACGACTATATAATGACCAGTAAGCATACATAGAGTTGCCAACTATATTCAGCATTATATTTTATTCCTATTAAATAAGCATACAAAATACTGTTGAATATTGAATGCAAAATGGCAGGATGATGGAAATGGATAAATTAAAATCCTTATTTACGTATTTTTGACTTAAATTGTGGAGAAGCTTATGATAAACTGACAGTGATTTACTAACTCGCGCAAGAAGCTCATAAAATATGTTTTTGTAAGATAAAAAATATTTTTTTTTGTTCTCCCACCATAGTATGCTTTATTGTAGTGATGGTCAACTCGAGTTACTAACTCGAGTTGCGCTTAGATCGAGTTGAATTCTTCCTAACTCGAGTTGGATTGCTGCGGTAATTGAAGAAGCGAACTGAGTGCGTCACTCACTCTTTCTCATTCTTATTCGCGCGCAGCGATCATTTGTGTGTGACTATATTCTTTAGACTAGACTGCCTCGGTGGCGCAGTTGTAATTGCGCATACGTTACAACTGCTGTGCTGAGGTCCCGAGTTCGATCCCCGGGTCGGGTAAAGTGATATTGGGTTTTTCTATCTAGAAATTCTCAGTATTAGCCCGGAGTCTCGAATTTGTGCCCGGTATGGCGATAGACTCGCCCCCTATCACATTATGGGACCGAAATAAATTCGGCGAAAAATGGGTGTACAGGTTACACCTCTGCCTACCCCTTCGGGGATTACAGGCGTGAGTGTATATGTATATATATGCTACAGACATATTATTATGTCACTGAAACTTAGTCACTTCAATTCAGATTTGAGATTAATTTTTGAGTGCCGGTTTGTTGTTGTTTTTTTTTATTAATTAGAATTGTCCTAATACATGTTTATTACGAATCTGTTCCGTTTTTTTTATTTCATCGCGAAACAGAGTCATTAAATTGGAAAAAAACTAAACAAATCATACATTTAATTTCATCTAGTTAACTCGAGTTACATGGACTCTAACTCGAGTTAACTCGAGTTGTGTTTTATCCCGAGTTGGCACATCTATACTTTATTATTTATACAAAAGGTTGGCAACGCTATACAGATTATACTAATAACACAATATTACATGGTAAAAACCAAATGGAATGACATGTTGCTCCTAATTTTTTTTAGAACTGGGCCTTCCTCGCTCGTTTCTGCTTTCTCTCCCTCGACGGACAGTTCGAGTACCTCATAGAGTATGACAAAGAGATGGGTATTCCGAATCTACTGTTGTACTATGATGATGATAGCCAGTGGCCTGCAGTGTATCATAGTAGTAAGGTATGAATGACGTTAAATGGTGTCCTAAATTTATGAGTGGCGTCAATGACATTATACAAGGTGTTCTCAATAGAGAACGCTGATTATCTTAAATATATAATAAATTTTATGTTAAATGAAAAGAAAGTAAATATTTAAGTTAAGTTATTTAGAATTTCTTTGCCATTTGCGAGTCTATCGCCATGCCGGGCACGATTCCAGACTTCTGTCTGATAGTGTGTATTTTGAGATAGAAAACCCCAATATCACTTTTATCCGACCCGGGGATGGAACCCGAGACCTCGGTACAACAGTCGTACCGCATACGCAATTACAACTGCGCCATCGATGCAGTCAAATATATCTGAACATAACTAGCACAAATAACACTTTTAAACTTAAAGTTAGTTGTACCATACAATACTACAATTGGGTGCATCAGATTAAAAAAAAACTTAAATAAAACCTAACTTGATCAATTATTTACAGACCTGCAAAGAACGCGAGGCAGTACTCAACAAGGCTGGTCAGAATCAAATCATAAAATTATCCCACTGGTATCCTGACACGGAATACTCAGGGTGTATAGTCACGAGGGCTAACAAGGAGTTGCCAGCTTCAAAAAGGTACAACTGGTGATACATAGGTCATCTAATTTGTGCGCGGGATAATAGGGTAGTTGACACGAATTTTTTATTGTTTTCAACCTATTATCTAAATAATTTTATGCATCTGAATAAAAATAAGTAAATTAGACGCCATTCAAATCTGCCGGAAGGGGTAGTTGTGAAATAACTAGTGTCCGACCGAAACAGGAATTTCTACCGAAACCGAAAACGAATCTTCGGTACCTGTTACAGTTTCGGCCGAAACCGAAACTTTTCAGACTTGTTAAAATCTATTGTTTAGTGAAATTTGGCTAATTTCATACACGTATACGTTATGCAGACAGTGAACACGTGTTAAGTTAAATAAAAAACAATAATTGAAGTATGAAAAAATAGAAAAAATCCATTATTTATATATTTGTTCGATATTGCCATTATTTTTACCCGACTACGGCATAGCAAAAGGGAGGGTTATGTTTTTGATCGGTATGTGAGTATGTATGTATGTATGTTCATCTGTTCCCTCATAACTTCTAAAATTTGACAAATAAGATGTAGTTGACGTCACATTAAATTGAAAATGCCCCCCTGTAGAGGGCAAGAAGTCGTGAAAAAAAAATATTTATCGCCTCACCCCATCATGTGAGGTATCATTGAACATTGATTTTAAAATAAAGGTTGGGTTTGATACATCATGTTTTTGTCAAACGTACCGTTTGCGAGATATACCCCGACGACGACATAAACACACATTTTTTACCAGACTACGGCTTCGCAGTGTTTGTTGATCGGTATGTACGTATGTAATTATGTATACATTTATGATAATTTGTTCCCTCATAACTTCTAAACTACTAAATATAATTTGTCAAAAAACCCTAAACAGATAAAAAATGTGATGTGGCTCTGCAAAACCCCAAAATACTTTAAATAAAAAATAAGTTCAAAAACTAAAACCCGACTATTGAAAAAACACTCTCTAAAAAGGATGAAACAATCTCATATCTCACCTATCGCAACAATACAAAACATTCTGCAAAGTAGCATACGACCACGATTATCCCAGAACAACACTATGAATATGTATACAATCGACCACCGAACCCTCATTGTTAAACTCAAATATTATGGAATTTCTGGTTCATCTCTGGATCTTGTAATGTCCTATTTATCGGGTCGGGAACAAAAAGTTTCTATAGATGGCGTCACATCAATAGGATCTACAGTAAAAATAGGAGTTCCACAGGGTTCCATTCTGGGCCCATTTTTGTTTTTAGTATATATAAATGACCTTCCTTATATGGTAGAGAAGATTTCAAACATTGTCTTATTCGCTGACGACACATCTTTAATATTTAAATTAAATCGTAAGGATAAAGACCTAGTTACGCCCAATAATGTTTTAAAATTAATTTCAAGTTGGTTTTCTGCTAACAATCTCTTACTAAATGCAGGAAAAACAAAATGCATTCGGTTTGCATTACCTAATATAAAATCGTGTATAAAATTAAACGGAGAATCACTAGATTCAGTCTCTTCAACTGTATTTTTAGGAATAACTCTAGATAGTAAATTGCAATGGGGTCCTCAAATAGAAAGGTTATCCGTGAAATTAAGTGCTGCAGCTTTTGCAGTCCGGAAAATAAAACGTCTAACTGATGTTTCAACGGCTAGTTTGGTATATTTCGCTTACTTCCACAGTATTATGTCTTACGGCATTCTATTGTGGGGATCAGCTGCTGATATAAATACTATATTTATTTTACAAAAAAGAGCAGTCCGAGCTATATACGACCTACGTAGTCGGGATTCTTTACGATCCGTATTTAAGGATAGTAATATATTAACTGTGCCGTCTGAATACATCTATCAAAATATCATGTACGTTCGTAAAAATATAAGTAATTTCTATAAAAAATGTGATATTCACAACATTAATACAAGAAACAGAAACAAACTAACAGTACCCTCCTTTAGAGTAGTAAGATCTAAAAAGTCTTTTATAGGTAACTGTGTTAAATTTTATAACAAAATCCCCAATAATGTAATTGATTTGCCCAATAAAATGTTTAAGACTCATATTAAACGTGTTCTTATGGACAGGGGCTATTATAATGTTCAACAATATCTAGAGGATAGGGATGTCTGGCATTCGGTTCCTTCCTGCACACTGCGACCTGGCGCCCTGTAGCTTACACCATGTTAGTGTATACAAATAGTAAAACAAAATTAAATAAAAACTAAATTTATAAAATATTAATAACTGACATATTGTAATATTATATACACTTAAAAAATAAAAATAATAAACTAATATGACGACCGATCGCGTATAAAATAAAATAGTAAATTGGCAATGTAATTTGTGACAGGTCATCTACTAGAAATAATGAATCGGACCAAAAACAAGCCCGCTGACTTTGATTTGCTGGATTCTCTCAGGACTGGGTCGCGCCGCGTAGTATCCAGCGGCAATGTAAGCCCGCTGAGTTTGTTTCGCCGGGTCTTCTCAGGCGGGGTCGCGTTTGGATCCGGTGGTAGCTTTTAAAACAAGCGACGTCTCGGAAATACCCATGGTCCATATCAAACCCTTTTAAATATATATATATATTTGACTAGTATTTCCTTGAATAATATTAATTAATAATATAAAAATAAAAATTAATTAATAATAAATAAATAATAATAATGTTAAATACCTTATGAATAATTAATTGCTAGTGTATTGATGATGCTATGTATGTATGTATACATAAGCTGATATGCTTTTCTTAAAAATTCTTTACTTTTTTAAATGTTCTGACTTGTCATAAGAGCTATGTAATTGCCTACTTGATCAATAAACGATTTCATTTCATTTCATTTCACAATACATGAGATACAATAAAATATTTATTATATCTTGTTTCATACATTTTAGAGCGTGTTTTATCAGTAGTCGGGTTTTAGTTTTTTACTTTAGACTTCACTTTCTCGTATATTTGTGACATCAGTGATATTCTAAAATGTTTTACAGACTTAATGCTATATTTATGAACCACGTAGGGATCAGTGAAATTGAGTCGTCAGAACGATTCGCCTTTTACTAAAGTATACGGTATGTCCCCAATTATGAGGTCAATTAATTATTGCTTTGTCAATACAATCATGCCAGACCGGACCGAGATCTGACAGATGACGATGGTGGGTGACACACGATATACGAACTCTCCCTATTGATATATAAATATTGATATTCCTTGATCAAAAGCTCTCCCTAAGACAACCGAGTGACGAGCGGTAATTCACGAATGCAGTTTCGGTGCGACCGAAGGTTCTCTGCCGAAACCGAAACTGGTACCGAACCTCGACTTTTTTGCCGAAACTTGCCGAAACCGAAACCGAACCTTCGGTCGGTCACTAGAAATAACAGTAAAGGATGCATGATATGAGCAGTGACGTCACCTCTCACCGCGTCGTTGATACAAATTAAAACTATATGTATACCAAAGCTCATGTACACACATTGACATATAGTGATAGCCTCCATGGCGCAACGGGCGAATAGCCGGCTGTAAAACCAGAGGACGTGGGTTCGATTCCCACACCGAGACAAAATTTAGTGTGACAGTTAGATATTTGTTTCAGCCAGAACCATGTGTGTGACTCTGGGATGTATTTATTTATTTCAAAATCGTATCACGTGCACAAATGAGCTGAACTATCTGCAAACTTAGATATTTAAGCGTAGCAAATTCTTTTCTATCTTTGGCCAGTGGAAAATGATGTCTGTAATTAATTTTTAAATCAGAGGTCGACTAATGAATGGGTCACTTCATGCTATCCGACCACCCATAGACAAACAAAGGTAAAATTGAAAATATGAGGATAAAAGTGCTATAAACCCAGTTTGAGAAACTCCATAGTTATATTTTTTTATTTAAACATGTTATAGGTACATTTAAGTATAGGTGGACTTTTTTTACATTTTAGGTCATCAACATCAAAACCAACAACAAATCCATTTATAAAAGCAAAAAATGATACAAATGCGTCCAAATCGGAACCACCACACGATCCGCTATACTACGACCAATTTTTAAAAACTACCACAGTCAAACCCAATTCTACCACCGTGCATACAAAATCTACCACTGCCGGTACAAATACTACCAAATGGTACGAATTGTTGCCAACGGATGATTTGAATTTTACCACCCCGTTTCCGGAAGATGAACTGTGGGAGAATATTGGACCAGAAGTTGTAACAAACCGTTCAGGAAATTTGAAAGATGTTGAGATTTTGTTTAGTAATAATAAAAGCGGGGTAAGTATATGGCAGCTTAAGTATATTTTACAAATCCTTAAAAATATACGCCCCATGCCTGTACCAAGAGGTTCAAAAATTAGTTTGCCGCACCATAAAGCTGTGGAACACTTGCCAACTGCTTTGTTCTCTCCTTCCTATGATCCTGGCTCCTTTAGGCGAAGTGTGAAGAAGCTACTTAGCAGGCATGATTGTGTTAAGTAGCGAGGCTAAAGTGGTCTCTCGATACTTGCTACTCTAACTGCCGTACCAGAATAAAAAAATCCTTATCTCGCGTCTAGGTGTTGTTGAAAGTCTCTCGTAGTTTATACCCACGACACGAGACGCGTATCTCAGTATGTGGTTATGACTATATGTATTTGACTGTTCATTGTTTATTTAATAATTTCAGCAAAGAATAAAGAGATCGACCTTTGAACTTATAGAGAGGTACCGTAGACGTAGATTGAACTCAGACTCTCAAAAATCTAGTAACGCCAACAGTGAGAGAATCGAGAAGCTCTTGGTGTCTTGTCATAATTCTAGAAGATTTAGATCAGCCAGAGAGAGATGGTGGTTTATAGCCGTCAGTAACTGCAATAGTCCAAAGGTATGGTTATAGGAATTACACTTAATATACCCTAACACTATATTTTTTTACTAGTTTTATATGAGACCGTCCTCAAATAATCGGATAAAAATAATGATAATCGGTCCACAGACAGAATACAAATGAGGGTCTTACCCTTTTGTACTAGCTTCAATCACAGCAGTGCTCACTCACGGCTGCTTGTAGACAGAGCTGGAATAACACTACCAGCCCTGGGCTAGATTGATACACAGCACAATATATTATAGATGAGCGGATAGGAGTAAATGGGTTTCCCCGGTCGCCCTGCTTGTATATAATTATAGATATAGTGGTGGTTCCTATCTAGAATATGACATACGAATAATATACTAATACAAGTGGGCCCGGGCAAACTTTGTCCTGCCACAGACCGCCTTCTATATAGACCGTATTTAACTTGAAAAAAGTTAGGTCTCAAAAATAGCACCACCTATCGGATTCTATCTACCAAGCTTGAACCCACAATATTTATCAACAAAATTCCATAGAAAACGGTTGGGTGGTTCAATGATTAACGAACATCGTGACTCGTAGTTTTATTTAAGACATAACACTATTTCCCAGGGTTTAGAAATTAAATACAAGTTTCTGATGACGAATGCGCCCGACGGCGACTTTTGGCACACACATTTCTCTGCAGACGAATTCTGTAAGTATATCATTTACTATTTCTATACTGTACTTATCAGTTGCACTAAAAAAAAAAAGAAAGTTGCCTGCAACTCCTAGGCTAATTAAAACATCGTAATAATACCAACCTTGTATTAAACTTGACCCACTGCTGTTAGGTTAGGTCTTAATCCATCATCTTATGCGAGTTGGTAGACTTCACATACCTACTTTTGAAATACTTTTGAAAACCTACATTTATTCATGTTTTCAGATGTACTTCCGGTACTACTAGCATATACTTTCGCATACATAATTGTAATGGTAGCAGTTGTTATATGCAGTGTAGAATTAAAGTCTCGACATCTCCTACACTCTACTTACAAGTTATTTTTAGTGTCAATCGTGACTCAGCACTGCGGAGTCATGATACAAAGTCTGGCCTATATCAAATATGCTTCGAATGGAGTTGGGAATCAGAGTGTCGTTATTATTGGTAAGTAAACTCGTTTATAAAGTTAATTGTAACTTAACATTGATGAGTCATGATATAAAGTCTCACTGACATAATGCTGTACTACAATACGACTGCCGTGCTGAGGTCTCGGGTTATCTCCCTGGGTCGGGTACAAGTGACATTGGGCTTTCTGTCATGAAATACTCAGTATCAGCCCGGAGTCTGGAATTATGCCCGGTATGGCGATAGACTCGCCCCTTATCACATGATGGGACGGTAACACGCTCGGTGATATCAGAATGTAAGTGTTACTAATCTGCTTACCCCTTCGGGGATTACACGGGTGAGATGTGTGTGATTAAAAATCATTTCAACTATCCAATACAAATTACCCTGTTTAATGTAGATTCTCCTTAAAATCCAGGTCAATTCTCCTGTGGGATGTCGGAAATGACGTTCCTCTTACTACTGGTGTTAATGGCTAAAGGATACACCATAACTAGAGGACGACTGAAAGTGGGTTTCACTGTGAAACTTACAATATTTATGTGCTGTTATGCAGTCACATATATAGTCCTGTTTATATACCAAGCTAAGGTGAGAAATACTTTGCTAAGTCTCTTTTGTTTTAAACATAATGAAGTTGACTAAAGTGTAAGATATCCTTAAAATGAAATGAATTAAAGCAATATTCTTTGTATTTTCACTCATATTTTTGACTCAGTGTTACCAGTCGTCAAGACCACGACCCAATCAACTGAGTGCCTCGTCATCTACCGTCCCTAATACACAATTATACATGTTTTATAACCATTACTTGTGAAATAAGCATGCTAAAAATTATAAAACCTTACAATTGCTAGTCTACGTCATCGCATGGTTCCAGATACAGTCAGATTTCTTTTGTGGTAAAAATAGAGAATAAATCCGAATATTCCTGAAACAACGCGATGGCTTTATTTAGCAATGCAAATTTTAACAATACTCATAACTTGATTAGTGAATACACGGCCTAAGACTAAACAGAAAAAGTTTTTATAGGGCCAAATAGGCTGTTTTATCCATGCCGATTCGACTGGCATCCTAGCATCTCACTGAGAAAAACTCTTCCTTTTAAATCTCATTTCATCTTAATTTTTTTTTAGTGCCTCGGTAGGCAGGTGAGCAGACGGGCCACCTGATGGTAAGTAGTCACCGCTGCCCATAGACTTCTGCAATGCCAGGATACAGAAAAGTCGCAGCCTATCTTAAATTCTACTTTCGTAACAATGCATAACTACAGGCTAGTCCAAAACTGTATATGCCATGGTTCTGCTGTTTATGAAATCTGTCTTATTTGATGCAGGCTTTCGACCCAGGCGAAGTGTTGTATTTATACGAGAGTCCAGCTGGTTATGGTCTCATAGTATTGAGGATTTCAGCGTGGTGTGTTTTTGCATATTCAACCTTTTTCACCGTCAGAAAATACCCCGAAAAGGTAAGTAATACTTTGAATATTAGAATTGTTTAAAAGTTATTCCATGAACTAATTCGCATAGTAGGATGTTTTTGTTATGCTTACAATATTTTGAAAAATGGACTTACTATTGCATACTTTTGAAGTACAGATATGAGGGTCCTACCAAATTCAATTTCCTTGATAGACCAAGTAAAATTGTGTCTCTAAACTTGAATACGTTGGTCAGAATCGGAATTTCTTATGGCTGTAAGCCCGCGTCCAATCCCATTATAAAATATGGAACAGAAATATGCCTTCATTAGTCACACCGCTAATTTATGATCTGTGTTAATAAATTGGCGGTTGGTGGGTTATTTGATTTAAGCGTTTTTTTTGCGATATTGAGTTACATATTCGGAATAAGCAATTTTTATTTATTTATTTATATACTTCATATACAATGTATATAGGCGAACTTAATGCCAAAGGCATTCTCTCCCAGTCAACCTTAGGGTGATGCAGAGATGAACAAGGTAGGTGCATAAAGATATACAGGAAGAAGGTAAACAAAAATAATATTATTAAACTCTATATAAATAAGATTTCGGCATATTTTCTGCATCTTTTGAGCCTGGTTTCAATTTTTGTGTACTTTTTTGGCGCTCATAACTGGTAAAAGACGGTAATTTTTTTTCAGAGCACATTTATTTTGGAAAATAATGCTCATAAATGCATGAAAATAAGTAGTAAGTTCTTACACAAGTAATATATTAATTCTACTAAAATTCACGCAATAGTTTTTTTAAGTATATTTTTTTTCCGAAAAACAAAATACTCCTGTAACTTTTCAAAAATGTCTCTTAAATCAAAAAGCCCGCCTACCACCGAAATACAGTCAGTAATCTGAATGAATGACCATATTGTACAAGGATTCCTTACACACCATCGAGTTTTAGTATTCTACTAAATAAATCTACTATTTTCTATACTCGTGTTTAACTAGCAACACTGGTGTTTTTTGAATTAACTAACGAACTTTTCATTTCAGAACATGTTCTACTGTCCGTTCTTCATTTGCGGAACTCTGTGGTTCTATTCTGGACCTCTGTTTATACTGACTGCGAATTCTTATATAGGTAAGTTTCTAAGTAAGTAGGGTATAGGTGAGATTCTAGGCGAGTGGGCTGTGAAACTGGAGGATGCAGGTTCGATCCCTGGCACCGAGACAAATGTTTGTGTGACTATAATTTGTTTCGGGCCTAGGTGTTTTTGAAAGTCTCTCGTAATTGATACCCACTACACAGGAATCGTATCTTAGTCTTTCAGGACTATGTGTGTGACTGTTGAGCGTTTTTTATTTAAGTCTATAGCCGGCCCGTTTTTACTCTGCCAGTTGTAAATTTTTATGTATTGCAAACATATTTCTTTGAAATTGAAATAGTAAAACAAAACCTATGAAAATAGATTTCTTTTATTCTGGCACGGCAAAGTGAACACCTGATGGTAAGCGCAGTGTCGTCCAGTTAGAGTATCAAGTAGGGAGAGATAGCTATCCCTCGATACTTGAAACAATCATGGCTGCGACCACTATCCGATAAGCGATCTAGCATGTGAAGCTGCAGGCAAGCTAGGTTATATTTATTATCGTATTATTCTTTCTAGATAAATGGGTGCGCGAGAGTGTAGTGACTGCCGTGTTGCTTTTCATTACGTTTAGTGGACACACCATGTTTCTGGTAAGTCAGAATAACGTCCCTTAATTACTAAGATATTTATTTAGTTACGAAACAAACAATAATACCTACGACTGCCTCGGTTGTGCAGCGTAGTAGTTGTAATTGCTGTGCTGAGGTCTCGGGTCCGTTCCCCGGATCGAGTAAAGTGGTATTGGGTTTTTCTATTTAGAAATACTAAGTATCAGCCCGGAGTCTGGAATTGTGCCCGGTATGGCGATATGCTCGCCCCCTATCACATTATGGGACCGTAATAAATTCTGCGAAATGTTGGTGTACTTGTTACACCTCTGCCTACCCCTTCGGGGATCATAGGCGTGAGTGTATATACAGTTATACATTGTCTAGTGCATTAGGTATATCTTAAAATACAAATGTACAACATCGTTCTTCACAGAATACATAATTCTGTGCGCTGATGTCGAGATCTGAATTTCTTATTATTCCAACGAAAATGCGGTCCACAGAGAAAGTAGTTTATGCCAGGACAACGTCTGCCCGGGACCACTAGTGACAAATAAAAATGTAAAGAATAAAATTGAGCACAGCAGCTGTAAAACCAGAGGCCGCAGGTTCGATTCCCACAAAAAGGGTTCTAGTTTGGGTGTTGTGGGACCGTAGTACGTCGTAGTTGATACCTACGATACAACAGTGCGTGAATGTTGTGCATATATTTATTTGCATATTATATGAAAAAAAAGTGTTTATTTGATGTAGATGCTGACTTTACCTGTGTTCGCCAATAAAAACTTCCCATACCACGTGAGGACCACACAAATTGGTGTTATGGAAGTGAGTTTATGTAAACCAATTGTATTCTTTTTTTATGAATGAAAGGGGCAGGCGGCTCACCTGATTGAAAGTGATCACCGCCGCCCATGAACATCTGCAACACCAGAGGCCTTGCAAATGCGTTGCCGGCCTTTCAGGAAAGAATATGTTCTCTTCTTGAAGGTTCCCAGGTCGTAACGGTTCGGAAAGACCGCCGGCGACAGCTGGTTCCACAGAGTGGTTGTGCGAGGCAGAAAATGCCGTAAAAATCGCGCTGTTGTGGAACGCTGGACATCGAGGTGGTGCGGATGAAATTTGATGTTTTGACGCGATGTCCGATGGTGAAATTCAGCGGCCGGGATCAATCCAAACAACTTTAATTTGACTTTCATATATCTTAAATGCACGAGTGCCGTTCATGAAATCGAATGACGTGTACACTAGTTCAGTCTTTGTAAACAGTAACAAAAGTCATATTGAAATTGTGTTTTGTGATAGACTAGCTGTCCCCGCGAATTCCGTTTCGCCTTAAAAATATCTGTGTTCCAGCCCGTCTATCCAGCGGGATCCAATTTTCGAGAATAAAAAGTAGCTCATGTTACTCCGGAATAATGTAGTTTTCCATAGATGATTTATTTTTTATATTATTTCTTTATAATATTAGAATAGAAAAGAAAATCTTTATATTTCTAACAAAGGAAATGTTAATGTATGCGATTCTAGGTGACAGGCAGTACCACTATAGACAGCTTTGGTCATAATCCTTACCAGCCTGGTAATGGCGCTGCGCAAACTGTCATCATACCATTAACCAGGTAAGTCATGACCATATTACACTTGAAAGGTTCGTTGTTTTATAATTAAGACATTGAAGTTTAATTTTAGAATATCAGTTTTTGTAGATCACATATACCATGTTTCTCACACCTTAGCGATTGCTTGATAGCGTTTTTAGGAGACAAGACCCAATAACTTCGAAACAAATTATGTTCCTCACGTAATTTTCATCGATGTATGTTTAACATTAGTTGAACCCTTATGCCCAATCGACGATAAAAAGCCGCGATGTATTGGGCGTTAAGGGTCAACTAAGATATGCAATAGTCGGTGAAAACGGTTATGCGAAATAATAGATTATAAGTAACAGAGTTTAGTGTTCTATCTTACTAAAATGATGTAGCTATTTTCAGGCGTACAGAAGAACTGATAGGTAGCATGTATAGCCAATATATGGCCACGGCCCCACCGATGTCTTTAGAAAATGAAACCCCAAAATTAAACGGGGTTCACAAAAGAGTTGAAAGCAATAAATATTTAATTTCCCAAGAAAGCACTGAAACCAACACCTCAGATGATATACGACCTTCTATCGCTGATAATAAAGAAATATTTACAGTAGAAAATCAAATTTTGAAAATGGAAAACGGCCATGCAGTTTTGCCAGTAAATGTAAGTTCTAGCAATGTTATCGAAAATGGCACTAAAACGGTAAATTCGAAATTTGAAAATGGTACAACAATAAATTCTATGGATAAATTAGACAAGAAAATGTTGCCAGTTAATCAAAATTCAACTAAATCGGTAGAAGGAGATTTGTACGATGCAACTTTGGATGATCCTAGATGTGATCTGCCGAACATTATGAGGTCTAGACGAAATATTTTGGAACCTATAAAGAGAGAAGAACCTTCTGTGCCGTCCTGGTCACTTGCTAGAGGGCCATGTGTGGTCAGTATGCAGAGAAAAACTAGTATTGACAAAACCGGTAAGTTTATCGAATTTCACTACATATATTTCACTCCTTATTTTACGCTGAGCAGTCGTTTCTACTATTATTTTCACAACCCAGCGGGAATATATAATAAAATAATGGTATGTGCACACTTATTTATAGGTACCTACAAATTTTCTCCTATCGTCCACAAAATCTTTCGTTGTAAATGATACATTAAACCAACAAGGATAATTATAATCTAGATATTCTTTGCATAAATATCGTTAAATTTAATCAAAATGGTAGAAATAAGCATGTCTGAAAATTCATATATTTTCTTTAAAGTTAGTTAAATGAATTGTAATATTTCAGAAGTCCCGGAAGCTAACGGAAGTCTAAACGGGAAAAAAGTGCCACCCGTAAGGAATGGGTTGCCAAGTTCTGGTGAAATTTCTACTATACATGAAGATCATATACACAGTTTTGAGGCGACCGTCAACAAAGCAACTATAGATCTTTTCAATGCTAATAGCAACAAAGGTTAAATGAGACCAATAAAAAATAGGCAGTAATGGGGACTACCGACAGAAGTGAAAACTGAAAACTTTGGATTTACTGTGTTCTTTTTGACTTCAATAATAATTACATAAATGTTTTTTGATAACTACGGTACAAATAGTACGCCTTAAGCCTTGATGCCAGTAAACTATTTCGCAAGTCAAGTAAAATCTTATATATCAGGCTATACAGCCCCATGCAATGCTAACTGCTATGTTATCGAAAATTCTGGATGGTCTTACCTACTGTTTATTAATCATGGCGTTTGCTAAGTCTAAGTAACCGGCTGTGAATCGAGAGATCGCGGTATCGAACCCCGCACCGAGACAAAGAAGTTTATTTTATATCTATCTACATATATGTGGCGATAGGCTCGCCCCCTATCACATTATGGGACCGAAATTCGGCGAAAAGTGGGTGTACTTGTTACACCTCTGCTTACCCCTTCGGGGATTACAGGTTTGAGTGTATATGTATGTACTATCTACAAATACTTATTTGTTTCTGGTCTGGGTGTTGAAAGTCTCTGGTAGTTGATAAAATACAAGACTCGTTATATTATGTGTGGTGTTAAAACTATTTAATAAGTTGTTCAACTTGTCGTTCAGATGTAAGAAAAATTGATTTTTTTTTTTATGATTTAATGTTAAGATCAAAGGACTACGCGATTCATACGTGGCCTATCCCGTGTCGCTAGTTTACGTTAGTAAACGTAGTAAGCTGTGGTCAGTTCTTTCTGCAGCACGAAAGATCTAGTTCAACTGAGATCTCCCAGAAAATTGGTCTGAAATGACAGCGTGCATTTTTTACGGTAAATGAGATTTCCGGATTCCCCAATTCCCCCCAGTTCTAGTCTCGTTATTTAAGTTTAAGGTGGGCAACATACGATTTTTCTGATATTGTGAGTGGTGAAGGTGATGATAATTTCCATCAGCTGACCCATTTGTTAGTTTGCGGGGCAGTAGAAAATGACTGGAATTCGTAAGTTGATAATTAAGAAGAAAATCTGAGTTTTATAAAAAAAAACTCCCTCCTAAATGAAGTTCCTGACATTTAAAGTTTAGAGACTGTCCCGCCCACAAATTGTAACTCCTGTTTAGCCAGGATCGACAATGGCACGCATTTTTTCAACACAAAATGAAAATCGGCAAGTCTCTGGGAATACTTAAATGTCTTTTATCCCACAACGAAATTAATCAAATAGAAATATAGGAAGGAGTTGGTAGGTAATAATTGTCTACTCCCCTCCATAGCAAAGCGGGAGACAAATAATGAACTAAAGAGGTATTAACCGCTAATAATGGACATTTAAGTCTGGAGAAGCCATACGTAAAGCAACACGGAAGGTACTTAATGGGTCGTGTCATGCGAACTGTCGAACATGCTTGCTTCCAATAATAGGTATGGTAAAAAAACGCCGGAAAGAAAAAAGTCCTCCTAGTCTCCAAAAGGTCCATATAGTATACAACTCCAGATGTTATCTGCATACTGTCGAGCATAATGTTGCGCTCATTTTGCCAGAGACTTCACTCCCAAAGAACATGATGCGCGGACTGTTAGTACTCACAGTTAGGTGTAGAACATGGGCACGCAGGCGAATCAACCAACCTAAATGAGAATAGTTTGCTCTTAAAGTTGCCATGACCAGTGAGAAATTGTACAATGGTTAAAGTTTGTGAGGAATCCAGATCTTTTGGGTGATTGTGATCACACAACTTAGTCTAATTGCTTCATAGTGGATTATGCTAACATATGCATTTATGCATACGTCAGAGGTCCCCAAACTTTTTGTCTCATAGACAACTTGCTGGTTTTGGCACTTTCGGATTTGGATAAACCTAAGCTTATATCGCATTTTTGAAAATTCATCAACTTCAAATGTAGTTTGACTATTGTCTAACTGTAGTAAGAAACCAAAATTAAAACATACCAAAATAAAATTAAGTACCTATGTATTCTGTAGTGGACTGTATATGTATAAATATAAATATGTACTGTGGGTGTTTACTACCGATGACTCGCAGTACTTCTTCAACTTCGATATATTTTGTTAACGTAATGAAACACAGGAGAACTCCGAACAACTACCATTTATTCCATCAATGTATCTACATATGTACAATAATTTAGTCTCGCAACTGGCACATGGTGCGAGAACGTTCATTAGGCCGTTGGCCAATCACAGGCCGACTGTGCGTCTTCTGTCTCCCTCGCACACTGCCCGATGCGTTGACCAATCCCGTGGCGGTCCGTCGGTGCGAGGAACGATCCTCCGTCTTGCTCGCACACCGCCCGAGGCTCGCAACTTCACACGGGTGCCAGCCTACGCGACAGTCTCTTCGGCGTCCTCAACATCCTCCCCCCGGCGTAGCTTGCGCAGCCTTCTCTACTCGGAGGAGGACGATCTTGGTTGTAGGCCGCTTGAAGACTCCATTTTTTGTTCTGACGTCCACTACTCGTATGCCGCCGTCAGGACCTTTGTAGATTCGCTCGACGACTCCCCTGGGCCAAACGTTGCGGGGAAGGGTGCCATCCACGATGATCACCAGGTCGCCGACTTGCAGCGGTCGATCTTCGCGATGAGACTTGCCTCGAGGTACCAGGCTCGGAAGGTACTCACGAAGCCACCGCCGCCAGAAGTGATCTGCCAATGCCTGGCTCACTCGCCATGTCTTCTTGTCGGCTTCAGTGCATGGTCCCGTTGATGGCAAGCCGGTCGATGAACCTAACAGGAAGTGGTTAGGTGTTAGCGCCTCGGGGTCCTCGGGGCTCACGCTAACATGGGTTAGCGGGCGGGCGTTAATTGCGAATTCCGCCTCCGCCAACAGCGTGAGCAACACTTCTTCTGCCGGAACTCTTTCCCGCAGCGTCGCTTCGAGGGCAGCCTTCACCGATCGCACCAGCCTTTCCCAGGCACCCCCTTGGTTGGGTGCACCGGGTGGTATGTAGCGCCACTCCATCCGATGAAGGTGTCCTTCTTCCTTGAGGATTGGTGCCCACTCGACGTACGCCGCTCGCAGCTCCTGATCGGCGCCTCGGAAATTGGTCGCGTTGTCCGAGTACATGAGACGCGGCCATCCTCTTCTTGCTGCCATCCTACGCAGTGCCATTATCGCTGAATCACTGGTTAGTGACGTGACGAGCTCTATGTGCACTGCGCGCGTAGTGAGGCACGTAAAAAGTGCGCCCCATCGCTTCTCTCGACGACGTCCCACCTTGACGAGCATGGGGCCAAAGTAATCTACTCCACAGTTGGTAAACGGACGGTGGAACGGGTCCAGACGAGCTCTTGGTAGGTCGCCTGGGACGGGTACTCGTGGCCTTGCCCTTCTTAATTGGCAGAGAGTGCAGTTTCTTTCTACCGTCCTCACTGTAGGTCTGAGGTGTATGATCCAGTATCTTTGACGCAGGTCATTCGTCACGCGTTCTCTGCTTGCATGACCTGCCGCGCAGTGCTCTCGTAAGACCAAGAGTCGAGTCAGGCGATGTCGTCCATCCAAAATGATTGGCCTCTTCGTGTCTTCGTGTGCTGCGGCTACATTGATCCGACCGCGCACGCGCAAAATTCCGTCTTCCATTACTGGATCCAACCTAAAGAGCTTGCTTCCTTTTGACACTGGACGGGAGCCCTTGACCTGTTCTGTCTCCTTGGCGAAGCTTTCCTTTTGTGCTCGCTTGATGAGCTCCTTCTCTGCTCGTTCTATGTGCCGATATTCCATTCGTTCGGCTTTGTGTCGACACATGTCTGTGAAGGCCAAGATTCTCGCTGCCGCTCGTACCAATGTCTCGTACTTGGAGAACCTTTCTGGATCCGGCAGCCATGTGTGCGAGTCGTTCGCCTCTTCGTTGGCGAGATGTAAGACCTCGACTTCATCTTGGCCCAGCTCTTCTTCGTCCTTTTGGCTGGGCCAATTGTCTTCTGGTTCGTACAAGAACCGTGGTCCCTGGAACCAGCGGTCGCTGTCGCTGATTGCGCAGGTACTTAGTCGGGTGGCGTCGTCCGCCACGTTTTCAGCTGTGGGTAACCATCGCCACTCTTCGCGATGTGTGAGCTCAGCCAATTCGCCAAGCCGATGTGCCACGAATGGTGTATATCGGCGGGCGTCGTGTCGTATCCAGTGGATCACTGTGGATGAATCCGACCAATACACAGTCCTCTTGACTTCGATCGAGTGTTCCCTTTTTACCTGCTCGGCGAGTCTTGCCCCGATGATCGCCGCCTGTAGTTTCAACCGTGGGATTGTTTGAGCGCGCCGTGGCGCCACCTTAGCTTTGGCTGCCACCAATGCCACTTTTATTCTACCGTCGGAGTTCACGGCTCGCCAGTACGCCACAGTCGCGTATGCCTGTTCACTGGCGTCACAGAGCACGTGAAGCTCCGTGTGTTCGTATCCCACTAAGGCGTAACACCGTGGTATCTTCAATCTTTCTATTTCCTCCAATTGAGAAATCCATGTGGAGAAGAGCGCCTGTTCTTCTGCCGGTATTGGTTCATCCCACGTCATCTTCAATCGCCATAAGCTCTGCAGGATGATTTTAGCCCTTATCGTGTATAGGCTGAGCACTCCCAGCGGGTCGTATATGGACATGACCGCACTGAGTGCTTCCCTCTTTGTGGGTGCACGTTGTTGAGCACGCACCGCTGCTGGGACACGATTCATACATGTATTGAATCTGAGTTCATCGTTTTCAGGGTGCCACATGAGACCGAGGATCTTGCTCTCTATTTGGTCTCCCCCCAGTCGCATGGACGAGACGGCGTGCAGCTCCATGGGCACGTCGCGCAATACGTCCGTGTGACTGGCGCTCCATTGACGCAGGGTCAACCCTGCCCGTGCGTGTACCTCCCTGGTCTCCCTGATGACCTGCCGCACTTCTTCGATGCTGCTGTAGCTCGCCACAAAGTCATCCATGTAGTGGCTTCCCGTAATCGCTTCCAGGGCTTTCGGGTATTCCTGGGCGTGTTCTTCAGCGTTGAAGTTCCGCACGTAGTGTGCCATGAATGGGGAACTTGCGGCCCCGAAGATCATGCTCTTCATTTTGTAATGCCTAGGCGGACTCGTTCTGTCCGCCCCACGCCACAAAAATTGTTGCGCTGGCTGATCTTCCCGACGTATCCCTATTCGCAAAAACATCTCCTGGATGTCAGCTGTCACGGCGATCGCTTTCTCCCGGAATCGGAATAATATCCCGGGTAGCGACAACAACAGATCCGGGCCTTCCAGCAGCTGACTGTTGAGGCTCACTCCGCCACTTACTGCCGCGGCGTCGAACACCAATCGCTGTTTGCCGGGCTTGTTTATATTCTGTACAGCGAAGTGAGGCAAGAACCAACAAACTGCGCTGCTCATTTCAGAGCCGTTGCATAATTCGGCGTAGCCTTTCTGGAGCAGATTCTCTATCTGAGAGGTATACTCTTCGGCGAACTTCGGATCAGCGTCCATCTTCCGCTCCATGCTCTTCAAACGCCTGAACGCCATGTCATAGCTTGACGGCATCTTAATATTATCTTGCCGCCAAGGTAAACCGACTTCGTAACCATTTTCGGTTTTCCTTATAGTGTTCTTCACTATATCCATTGCTCTGCGATCAGCATCGCTAACGCGTGGCTCTCGTGCCACGCCTAAAGCTTCTATCTTGAAGTGGAACTTTACGGTGTTGTGAAGCTCCTCATCCTGCGAGACGTGTTGCTCGTTGCTGTAAACGTGCAGCACACTCTCTCGGGTCTTCAGCAACATCTTTCGGGGTAACGTCCCATGTATTACCCACCCGAGATGAGTTCTTGAGGCCGCAGGCTGGTTTGGCTTGCCGACGCGTAACTCTCGGGACACTATGATTTCCCAATGATCGGCGCCCAAAAGGATTCCTGGTTGCGCGCTCTCGTAGCATATATCTCCATGTTTGAGATCTCTGAGATGCTGGAATCTTGTTAGCTCCATCGGGACCATCTGCCGATGTAGCTTTAAGTCCTTCATCGTTCTTGCCCTTATTTTGTGCGATGTTCCTTCGCTTTTGCCGCGGACTTGCACCGCGACCACCTTGCTGTCCCCTTCGGTCTGGGACATGTTCACCCCATTAATTTTCAGCGGTCGTGTTGGACCTTCTGCGCCAATCTTCTCCGCTATTTCTTCGTCAATCAGGGTGACGGTAGCTCCTTCGTCCAGGAGCGCGTAGGTATTAACCTCCCCCCGTGGTCCAGCGATTACCACGGGGCACATCTTCAACAATACTGCGCTTGGGCCCGCAGCTCTTCTGGTGCCTACTGATAGCACAGCTTCAGCGTTCCCTGAAGCTTCCGATGCTGCCGCCGACTTCTCTTCGAAGTGCAGCGTCGCATGATGTGGCCTTTTGCACTGACCACATGGTTTGGAGTGACAATTTCCTCGCCAATGTTTTTGGTATGCACACTTAAAACATACCTTCTTCTCCTTTAGCAGGTCCCAGCGTTGCTTCACCGTCAGCGCTTTGTATCTTGGGCACTGGTATAACCGGTGGGCCTGCTCACATTCCAAACACTTTTCCTGTTCGTCGGTGGTGTTGTAAACTGTGGTTAACTTTCTTTTAGGCTTCGCTGCTGGTACTTGCACTTCTCGCCTTGTCGTTGTGCTCGTGCTTGTAGATGGAGCATACGTGTAGCGCAATGCTCGGTCCGCTTCCCGCATCAAGAAGCGTGATAACACGACGACCTCTGGATCTGCAGCATCTTCATTCTCACTGGCGTAGTCGCACCATCTTGACCTTATGTGAGGGCTTAACTTTTCCAATATCTCCCGAGTCAACAAAGGGTTGTAGAGATATCCCCGTCGATCAATGGTTCTTAGAACACAAACCACGTTTTGCAGACGAACAGCGAACTGGTTTAATTCCGTAGCCGACGAACCGAGCTTCGGTAGCCTTTTCAGGTCTTCAATGGCCTTGTCGATAATTATTTCCGGCCTCCCGAAGCATTGTTCCAACGTTTTCATTATGTCATCCGGATTCGTTGCAGTATGTAGTAGCGCAGCCACCGCGTCTCTAGCTTCCCCTTTCAAACAGCTTCTCAGTCGCTGTATGTTTTCCGCTGCGGACACGTTGTACAGGCTTGTACTGTCTCTCATGGCTGCTTTGAAAGGCAACCATTCATTTATGGCTCCGGAGAACGTTGGTAGGTCGGTGTGACGTAACCTTGGTCGAGCCATCTTCTCCAAGGCTTCTGTGAGCTGCTCGACGCCTCCCTTTATAGGTGTTGGCGATCTTCCTCTCGCCGCCTCGAACCGTATTTGTCTAGGTTCCTCCCTGGGATCGGTCTGCAGCCACTCCTTAACGCGCTGATGTCCCTCCTGCGGACCCAGCGGTTCTTCATGGACGCTATCATTATCGTCCTGGATAATAGATACTTCGGCCGCTAGCCTTTTCTTAACTAGCTCGGCTTCAAGCTCTAACTGCTTCCTTTGCAGTACTGCCAATTTCTCGGCCGCCTCCAATTCTGCCATGCGCAGCCTAGTATTGACGCTCGCCGTCGATCTATGCGAGCGTACGGAATGCGTAGGCGATCTCGGCCGATCTTCATGTCGCGTCGTACCCGACGTACCTGCCATCATTGTAGATACTCCGGTAGCGGCGCGATGTTCCATCGTTGTGGAAGTGAGCTTCGAAGTGGGTGACGCCGGCGGATTTACCGACAAGCGCCTAATTCGCTCGATTTCAATCCGACGTCTCTCTTCTTGGCTCGTGGTAAGTTGTTCTCGTCCTGGTTCTTCCAACTCTGCCTTATCACCTTGGCTCCTTGTGACAACCATTGTGAACGATGATATTCACGAAAAACGACGATCGTTACGGCTTCCTTACTCCGAGCAGCCTCTTGATCCGAATCCCTACTTGATTCGGTACGGCCTCCTCACTCGGTGAAGCTTCCCGACTCACGTCCTGAACGTGTCTTACGTTTTTCGCGATCCGTCTTCAGCAATCCGGTTCACACACTATCCTAGCCGCGGTTCACACACTATATCGATTCGGTGCACGCACTATCGATCCGGTTCGCACACACTATACTTGATCCGGTTCCAAGGTCCAGAAACACTGTATCCTCTATCCGGCTCGAAGGACCATAAACACTGTATCCTTTATCCGGCTCGAAGGACCATAAACACTGTAGTGGACTGTATATGTATAAATATAAATATGTACTGTGGGTGTTTAGTACCGATGACTCGCAGTACTTCTTCAACTTCGATATATTTTGTTAACGTAATGAAACACAGGAGAACTCCGAACAACTACAATTTATTCATCAAATGCATTCATCTATATACAATATTATAGTCTCACAACTGGCATATGGTGCGAGAACGCTCACCAGGCCGTTGGCCAATCACAGGCCGACTGTGCGTCTTCTCTCTCCCTCGCACACGGCCCGACGCGTTGACCAATCCCGTGGCGGTCCGTCGGTGCGAGGAACGATCCTCCGTCTCGCTCGCACACCGCCCGAGGCTCGCAACTTCACACGGGTGCCAGCCTACGCGACAGTCTCTTCGGCGTCCTCAACATATTCCATCAAATCAAATAAGTGAAAATGATGACCTGGAGATTTGATAATAAAATTTTAAATTTTTGGCATCAATTTAGTGAAGTGTAGGTGTGGACCCCATTTACGTCCTTATGGGACCCCTAATTATTTTTTTCGCTCACATGGGACCCCAAATAGGTCGAGGTCGATATAGACCACTTTGAGTATCATTGGCATGCGGGGTTTCACTCTTGATATTGCACCAATGTTCTGCATACTATAAGAAATGATTCGGAATTACGTGCGGGCTTTAATCCCCGTAAGTTCATCTCTTAGTTCCTGTGTGTAAAGTTTTCTAGTCAAAATAAATAATTTAAGTGTGTACTGTTTTTTATTTTCCTTATTCGATATTGAGTAATCCAAGGAAGGTATGTAAATAATAATTAAATGCTGTCCGTTGGTAAATTTTTTACTTGAGAGTGGCTGGATCGGACAGACTCCGTGGCACAGAACGGAACCAGAGGTCGTGGGTTCGATTCGGTGGGTAGTTGACACGATTTCTAAAATCTATTATCAAAAGAACTTTATGAAACTGAACAAAAATAAGTAAATTAAACGCCATTCAAATCTGCTGGAATGAGTAGTTGTCAAATTACAGTAAAATAATGCATGATATGAGCCGTGATGTCACCTCTCAGAATGGCCATTACTGTCGCCAATTACCCTGAGCTACATAAGTATATGGCGAATATATAAGTATATTGGTACATAGTACTGTGTTGATATATATATGTAAACTTGAGGTTGCAGCGAAATAGTAAGGATTGATAATATCAAAGATTAAATATGACTTGCGTTTACGGAATTTAACTACGAAGGTAACTTGTGAAGTCTCCACTCACTCGGCCTCGTATATAACCATCTGGCCTAGTTTTGCAATTGGTCAGATAACTATCTGAAGAAACCTTTGACCATTGTTGTCACTTGGGTCTAGTAACTGTATATCAGTATGATTTGATCATTGAATCCAAATCCAATAGGCTCCATGCAATAGCAAGAACCCAACTGCTTTACTGTTTAAAGGAAAGTTAATAGATTCTGCACTATCTCGAAAATAAATACATTGTAACTGACTTACATTTGTTTCTCCTTGACCGCTGTCTACTGCCCACTGTTAGTAACACAACTAAACACACACTGAACTGAGGCCAACTGCACACTGATCCAAACCGAGCGAGACTGACTCGAGAACACAGAGACGCTCCTATTTATAGCAAATCCACAGAGTATAAATTATGAATCTACCCGTACTTATATTGTATGAGGCCCTCGACATTTCCAATAAAAAGAGACTACCCCCACACCAAGATTTAATAGTTTGCTGCTTGTACACAGTTCGCGACAATTACTGTGCCGTCGTGCGAGGGAGATAGTGAGATGTTCCCACTACGCACTCATTTTTGCGCATACCAATATTAAAAATAAATATTGTGAACTCATTTTTCAAGCAATTTTGATTCTGTCTTTCATAAAAGTTTTTCTTTTGTGTATTACCTAGTCAGGTCATAAGTATTGTCACACAGTAAAATCTTTTATTTTAGAATGCTGGCCACAAAAAAGTTTATTGAATTCGAATTTCAAATTGTTCATGAAAATAAAAATGTATACTTTTTAGAATTTTACTCATTTTTAAATATGGAGTGGACGCTTAAAGAAGACCGTGTTGCAGTAATTGCGTTGCATCGTTGCGGTTACGCGCCAATTCAAATTTTTGACAAACTGAGAAATTTGAATATAACCAAAAGATTCGTTTATCGTACCATCAAACGATACAATGAAGACTCTAGTGTAGATGACAGGTTAAGAAGTGGTCGCCCTCGGTCTGTTAGGACTCCAGCAGTGATAAAAGCTGTGAAGGCGCGAATTCAAAGAAATCCCAAACGTAAGCAGAAACTGATGGCCCTTCAGATGGGGTTAAGCAGAACCACGGTTAAAGGGTGTTAAATGAAGACTTAGGGCTTCGGGCATATCGAAGAAAAACAGGACATCGTTTGAATGCTCGTCTAATGGACCTGAGACTGAAGAGATGCCGCGCTTTGTTGAAGCGGTACGCGGGAAAAAAATATCGGGAAATTCTTTTTTCAGATGAAAAAATTTTTACCGTAGAAGAGAGCTACAACAAACAAAATGATAAGGTGTACGCACACAGTAGTGAAGAAGCGAGCAACCGTATTCCGCGTGTCCAACGAGGTCATTTTCCATCCTCGCTCATGGTATGGTTGGGAGCTTCTTATTGGGGCTTAACAGAGGTACATTTTTGTGAGAAAGCCCAGTGAACACGTTTATGTAAATATGACATCAGTATGATGTCGTTCAATATCATGCTTTACATAACATAAGACTAAGGACTGACTCATAAATGACTCATTATTTCGCACTTCTTGACGTCAGATAGTGACGTAAGTCACGTGACATAATGAGATGTCAACCTGACATCCTCATATACTCAGTTTTACGAACTACTGACGGAATAATGACGCTTCATTTATTTAGAAATTGCATTGATGTCGCTTTTTATTTTTATTAAATTATTGATTTTTAACTAATTAAAACAACAAATTATTTCTTATTTTTTATTTCACAAGTATTTATACATTACATAAGAAATCTGTTACAATTTCTGGATAATAACCAACCAAATAATATATTAGAATAAAAATATTGACTCGTCACTTTGGCTGTTGTTTGCTACAGTTTAGCTTTTTTTTGTTGACAAAGTTGTTCCACTGCGCGTCGGTTACCAAGTCGTAAGTTGAAAGCCAAGTTGGTTACCAGCGATTTTTTCCAAATTCGGCAGAACCCCAAAAAGGAAATTTCGTCAATATAGTTTCTGGAATGCAAAAATTGTTAGCTTCATTTTAATTTTAATAATAAATTTAAAAAAATGGAATAGTGTATGTACCTTGATTTATATTTATCAGAGTCAAATCTTTAACAGGATATTTTGAGATTCTCCCATCCCGTTCTCCCATTTGGCAAACGTTGAAAATATTTTCTTAAATATTCTGTCCATATACTCTTTTCCGTTAGAATCACCGATTTGCAGTATAAGTTTGATCTGAAAATGATTATACTATAAATTTCTCATTATCTAAAACAGACACGTCTAAATATATTATTATAAACAGTCACAATTTTAAATTAAAAATAATAAGGATATACTTATTCCCAGGTGATATTACTAATAGCCAATAATACAGTAAAATTTGTAATAAACTTATTATGCGATGTAAAAAATCATTTGTATTTATTAACAAGACACTCGCTCGTCTATGTTCAGTGAAAAAGGCGCCATCATTGAGCGGCGTGCGCGCCAAATTTGAAGGCAAAGGGTTCAATTCATACAGCCTCATCAATCGTAGTATATTTAACATGGAATTATTTGCAGTAAAGCCTAAGTCCAGTCTTCGTTTTATTTAAAATTGTTGTAAAATTAACATTATTTTATTAAAGTAAGTATTAAACTATATCATTTATAACGTCTTATGTCAATATTTGCCCGTGCATATTATTACTTTTTATTAATAAATCCAAGTCATTACATCATAATATTTTCATTATTAATGAAAATATGACTTCACTTTAAGATTTAATTCTTGTAATTTTAATAAGTTATTTTCGAGCCGACAATTTATTACTTATATTTATAAATAAAGATCACGTTTATCGAACGGCTTAGCTAGTAGCTTCTTTTAAAAAAGTTCTGCAACAACCAAACTGTTAAAAACAATTTTTTAAATTAAGGTTTTAATTTTTTTTTCGGGGTTAATTAAAAATATCAGCATGCCCAACCTTATGCTAAATAATTTGTCTAAGCGGAGGATTCAGCAGATGATCAGAGATAAAGTTTAATAATGCACGAATAAATGTGGAATAATAATTGAAACATTTAGGTATATTTATTATCGGGCAGTTAGTAACTTGGGTCGTAATTCCGAAATAATGTTTGACTGACATTACCTAAAAACATATTAAGTTTACAATAATTATGTATTAAAACATTAGTTTAGCGTGAGAAAATTAACATCATTGCTACGTCAAATGTACGTAGAAAAGGATATTAATATTATATCATAATGATGTCAGAATTATATCATAAATAATACCAATAAAGGATGTTACTTATACGTGGAAATTACATAAACGTGACATTCTCTAACTATGACTTATCTGTTATATCATATCAAGGTCATGTGTTCACTGGGAGGTGTAAAAACGAATGCAGTTGTGTATCAAAATACAGTCCTGACGAACCTTGTGGAACCTGTTTCTCATACCATGTTCAATAACAGGCACTGGGTATTCCAACAAGATTCGGCGCCAGCTCATAGAGCGAAGAGCACACAAGACTGGCTGGCGGCGCGTGAAATCGACTTCATCCGGCACGAAGACTGGCCCTCCTCCAGTCCAGATTTGAATCCGTTAGATTACAAGATATGGCAACACTTGGAGGAAAAGGCATGCTCAAAGCCTCATCCCAATTTGGAGTCACTCAAGACATCCTTGATTAAGGCAGCCGCCGATATTGACATGGACCTCGTTCGTGCTGCGATAGACAACTGGCCGCGCAGATTGAAGGCCTGTATTCAAAATCACGGAGGTCATTTTGAATAAACTTTAGTGTCATAAGAATCTATGTTTTGTTAAGTTCATTTTGGTATATAAATGGTTACAAAATGAATAAACTTGTTTCAATTATTTTATATTAAACGTGTGACAGAATTTATGACCTGACTAGGTATATTCAGTTGTATATCAAATAATGTACAAAATTGATCACAGGAAACTACTCCATTCTTGTTTTCAAAGTCTCTGGAATCATTTTTCACAAATACTTTACATATTTTCTATGTAATTTTAACATTATTACCTCGGATTAATTGAACAGTTTAGTAATTGGTCCGAGATTATAACAATACTCCTATATTTTAGAAATAGTAATCGCAGTGTTGCTAGCTAATATATATTATTCCCAAAGAACCGGGTAATTTTAATTACTACCAAGGTACTTTACCAGCATACTGATAAGGAAATCATTGAGAATTTATATTATTTACAGTTATTAAATGCCGTGTAATCAGTTTATATTTCAAATAAAACGAAATAAATAATACACCACAGTCTTTATTCGCTGACATTATACAAGGTGTTTTGAAAACATGGGACAATGTTACAATCAAGCTTACCAATAAAAAAAACTTAAGCTTACCAAGAAAAAATAGCCCATTATAATGAAAATAAAACGCCGCTGCTTCTTCCGTTGTAAATTTCCTTATGTTTAATATGAACTCCGTAATTCTTTACTAATCTCTTGTTATGGAGAGCAATGGAAATTATATTTCCAGCTTCTTACCATCTTTATATTTGATTAATTTCGTTACGAGAAAAAAACACATTCTTACGAGACTTGGCGAGCAATCACTGTGCAGTGTCGAAAAATGCGTGCCATTATCGATACTGGCTTACAGGCGTTATAGGGGTCTGTGGGTTAGTCTTATAATCCCCATATGCTTGGGAAAAAATTATGCTGCGTGTAGTTAAACTTCCGTTTAGTCTTTCAGGGATACATGAAAGACATATACATGCGACATGACAATTTCTATATTTGAAAATGATCCCACCTTTTTTAAACACCCTATATAACATAATTATACATACATAATAATTAAGTTAACATATTTCTAATTTCTATACATTCATTCATCCCATTTTTTAAATTCCAGGCCATCTGGGGGTTTTACTTCCACCTTGTCTTGGCCCACTTGATTCCAGTTTGTGCTCAAGACAGTACCACCGGATTCGACCTGAAAAAAAACACATTATTATACATGAAAAAAATTACAAAATGTTAAATATCGAAGTTATTTTGTATAAATAATGAGCATAATAAGCACAATTAAAATATAATACACACATACACATACACTCACGCCTCTAACCCCCGAAAGGGTAGGCAGCGCTGTAACTATTACACCCATTTTTCGCTGAATGTATTACAGTCCCATAATGTGACAGGGGGCGAGCCTATCGCCATACCGGGTGAAATAGCAGACTCCAGGCTGATATTGATTGATATTTCTAAATAGAAAAACCCAATATCACTTTACCCGACCTGGGGATCGAACCCGAGACCTCATCACAGCATCGTAACGCATGTGCAATTATAACAGCGCCACCGAGGCAGTCAGTCAAATATAAAATTCAGATTTTTTTTAAAGAAAAATCAGTGAATTCTGTCGTCACCACACCATATTGATCATCTTTTTCTTAAAAAAAACTTAATATATATTTAATTGTGCTATATATATTTCCTTTCATAAGCTATCCTTTAACGCTAATTGTTTCTATAAAATAATTTCGATGTTTCACATCTGCCAGATGTCCCTAAACGGCTCAATTTTTAAATAGGTAATTTTTCCTAATTTAATAATTAAAAAAAATCCTAATATAATTTTATAATCTAAGTAGAAGTAAGTAAATGAGAATTATTCTTCATAAAACATAAAAAACAAACGAAATTGGAATATAAAACCAGGCGGTACTGATTTTTTGTATGCAATAATATTTGTTAGGAAAGGGCTACTATTTCTTACACCGGCCATTGTAACTCGTGTTTAGGACAATGGTATGCATCAACATCGGTAGGCAGCGGCTCTGTAGAAGTCTATGGGCGGCGGTGACAACTAACCATCAAGTGGCCCATCTGCTTGTCTGCCTATCAATGCACAAAAATAAAATCGAGTAAAAACTCGGCGAGTCCATGGGAATGATCAACTGTCTTTTATCCTGCAACGATATCAAATAAAAATCACGACTTTCGTCTCTACAGTCCGTCCACAACGTTTTTTTTGTGTTTTCTGCACATTGGCTATCTGTTTAAGTCAACAATGGGCCACTCGTTTGTCTGATAGTTACGGTATGATGAGTATCTAGAAGAGACTACTAACAAGACTATTGCTGCTAACATTGTACTTAATGTATTAAAACATTACTTACAAAGCTCTTGTTCATAGCTCGTCGAACTTCATCCGACCCCTCGCCGTATATTTTTTGGAAGAGAGCATTGAGCGCTGCGTCACCTTCAGGTTTTTCTTCCTCCTCCTAAAAATGATAAATACACCCAATAGACACATAGTCCTGACCCCACACTAGGTCAAACCTGTATCGTGGGTATCAACTACGAGGGACTACACACAAACTGTCTTTTTTTTTTTTTTTTTAGTTCCTCGATAGGCAGACGAGCAGACGGGCCACCTGATGGTAAGTAGTCACCGCCGCTCATAGACTTCTGCAATACCAGGGCACAGCAAAGCCGCTGCCTATAAACCATGTCTGTCACACAAATATTTGTCTCGGCGGGAATCGAACCCACAGCCTCTCGTTCATAGTTGGCTACTCACCCGATTCGCCATGGAGGCTGTAAAATAATTTATAACATGACCGCACACTAAATAAATCAGTCTTGAGTGCACCAAATTTGCAGTTTTATTAACAAATGATTTTATAACACCATAATACATCTATAACCACAGTATAAGAAGTTTTTTACCATTTTCTTCAAATCTTTTTCAATTTTATCCCAATCCTTTTTGAATATTTTCGGCGGCTGTTGTGGACCAGACGCGTCGATAACCGCTGAAATAAACATTATAAATTTGTAAATAGCCACAAAGAGTCACTAATTATTAAAACATGAGTCATTGACACGAAATTGTTTTTTTTTATTCTGGCGCGGCAATGTGACCACACTGCACCTGATGATAAGCGCAGTGACGTACAGATAGAGTATAAAGTAGCGAGAGACAGTCTATCCCTCGCTACTCAACACAATCATGCCAGAATAAAAAAAAAAGCAAATTTAACTAATTCAAAAGTAACATACCCTGCGGTATAGCCTTGATTTTCGTCTCAGCCCCCTCTCCCTCCAACTGGGTCCACCTCAACCCCTCTTTCTTCCGCAACTTCACTTCAATCTTGGACGGTGTGACGGCATGACAACTCATTGAGGGCACCACTTCATGAGCCAACTCCAGCTCTAAGCTGTATTCGGAATCCGAGTCGGGTATTGCACTGGACACAGATAGCTGTAGAAAATATTTTTTTACTGACAATTTGAATGCATTCTCTATGGTAATTTTAACTAATGCATTGTGAATATGCAGCAGGTTGCCATTATTGTGCTGAGTTGCGAGATATAGTTCTCTTATTACTCTCTCTACCTGAATGTCACTGCGATTATCACTTTAGTGTGCTAGGATAAGAAACACTGCAGCTTCTGACATACTATATTTGTTGCAGAATGGTTTAATGTTGTTATGAGCATACAACCTTACATACCTGCAGTAGAAACACAATCAACTATTATGCAAAGGAAGGCACATAAATGTGAATTTAACAGATTACAACACTGAACGCACTGCACTGCTCACAGAGTAAGAATGAACTGAACTTTAGAATGCACAAGCCTTCTCTTTTATTGAAAATCTTTATCTCCACTCCATTTTGTTATTATTAATCTACCTGCAGTTTCTCCTCAAATCACCTCAATATTGGTAAATGGGAACTACCCTATCAACAAATAATTCAGATCAAAACAATGAACAAAAGTGCTGTGAACATCAACGAAGAAACGCGACTGTAAATTTATTCTAACTGTATATATGCACTGACGAAAACAATAGGTTTGTTTATTTAAGTGTTTGGCTTGTTGTGCCATATGCTTGTATATATTTTTGGTAAACACATCCATTGTGTGCCCGCCGCATACAACATTTCAAATACAGTCAATGTAATGGGATGACATTTACATATTGCTAGAAATTCATCAATCTTCGCTGCTATGTCAAAATGTGTGTCAATCATGGTGGAGGTACAGGAGTGTGTGGATAGGATAGTCTCATAATGTGATAGGGGCCTATCGCCATATCGGGCATAGATTCCAGACTCCGGGCTGATACTAAAAAATTCTATATAGAAAACCCAACATCACTTTACCCAATCTGTGGATCAAACCCCAGACCTCAGCACAGCAGTCTTAATGCATGCGCAACTGCAACTGCGCCATCAAGGCAGTGCAACAGTAATAGATAAATTTTAGAAAATACTCACACTTCTTTGGCCATACTGCACTTTGACTTTATCGCTGGGTGCATTTTTGATCAGAATGGTGATCACAACTTGTGACTCTGTTTGGTACCAATCATGTTTTATTTTAGGCTTTACTGGCTGCAACGATATAAAATCAATTAATTAAATTTTCTTGTGGTAGGATATTCATATGCTGGTGGTAGGATATTCATATCAGCCCAGATAGCGACCACCATACACAGGGTGTAAAACTCGCCATAGTGGCACACAAAAAAATACTGAGCTGCAAAATGTTTTATTTAATAAAACAAATAATAGTTTTTATGTTTTCATATTTATACTATTAGTCCCGGGTAGACGTTGTCATGCCATAAGCCACCTTCTCTGTGGACCGAATTTTCCATTGTGATGTGTGACTTTAGTGTATAGTATTATTATTTTACAGCTACATTATTTAGCAACACAGAAGAAGCACAGTCAATCTCAAGCACACTGCACTCACGAAAATGGAATTTTTACCAATTAATATCTCTTTTGCGCAGTCTTTTTACTTATTTACACTTAGATATTAAAAAATACATATTCTACAGCCTAATATGAAAAATGATCACGTTATCCTTTTGTTGAAAAATGTTACAATTTATAACTTCGTAACATGATACATGAAAAAAATAATGAAAATTTGAGATTAAAGGCATCTATTTAAATGTTTGTTATTAAAAATTCACTTTGAAAACAATATTCTTTTTATAGTTTAATGATTAAGTAGAGTAATTTGTGCTTTATTTTAAGATTTCTTTGTTTCGAAATAAAAGTACAACTAATAGATACCGGCAGTATGTCTAAAATTAACTTAGAAGCAGTTTAGTAAATGTTCAATGTCTCATTACCTCCGATTTATTCCCGTCCTTGGCTTCAGACATGTTTTTGAGACGTCTGTTTTGCAATTGTTGTTCTTATTCAAAATATTTTTTTATTTGCAGATTTATTTATTTTCGTTCCAAGTCCAACAAATCCAACCAGCGATTTTTCTAGACTGAAGCTGCGTTCGGAAATCGAAATGGCTTAAATCACAAAAAATACTGCCAACGAAAAGGAATTCATTCTTAAGCTTTCTTAAGTAGTTCTTGCAAGCGAAAAAATCACGGGATAAATAATATGATAGATGTATAGTTTATTTATAAAATACACTGTGATGAGTAAAAAATCTTTTAAATATGTTTTCGATGTTTGGAATGCGCCCAAAAACCTTTGACAAATATTTTAAATTATAGATGTGCCAACTCGGGATTAAACACGACTCGAGTTAAAACTCGAGTTGAAGTTCATGGAACTCGAGTTAACTTTTTTTTTATCCTGGCACGGCAATGATCTTGATGAAATTAATGATTTGTATTGTTTTTTTTTTCAATTTAATGACTGTTTAGCGACAATAACTACGACATAAAATGAAACAGATTGGTAATAAAAATGTATTGACACAATTCTAATTAATAAAAAAACTAACAACAAACTGGCGTTACCGGCACTCAAAAATTAACCTCAAATTTGCATTGAAGTGACTTTAAGTGTCAGTATCATAATAATAAATGTCTGTAGCATATACACTCACACACACACACATACATATACATTTACGCCTGTAATCCCCGAAGGGTAGGCAGATGTGTAACCAGTACACTCACTTTTCGCCGAATTTATTTCGGTTCTATAATGTGATAGTGGGCGAGCATTATTCATATCGATATCTAAAACCGTTTTCATATATCAGTATTAGTAGTCTTGATTTGCTACTGATTGCGCAATTGAGAACCGAAACATAAACGTAAACTATTTAAATAGTGCAAAACTAAAATTCAAAATCGGCATCCAAAACGCTAACAAACCGTTTCCAAAACAAAATATGTTTATTCATGTCTTGTCTGTGAATCTAAAGATCACTTCAAATTCGACGAATCTCATATCTACACACAACAGTTTTATTATCGATAATGGCATGTTATCCATAAAAATAGATGTAACGATTTTACTAAATACTAAATAAAAAATACACTTTATTATATTATACTTAAAATTAAATTAAATATTAAATAGCAAGCAAAGCCAATCAGCCTAATATGTTTACTAAATCACGACAAGATCGCAAGGAACCGGTTTGGTCGGTGGACAAGCGAGCGTGTCTAGCGTGACTGGCGCGGATTGGCACTTGGTCGTGAATCGCCGTTCGCTGCGTAATGCTGTACGATTGCCTCCATGCACAATTGTTACACTGTTACAATTCAAATTTAATAACGTCTTTACCTAAATTTTATTTTCTCTAAGTGTGTTACCCCGAATCGGGTGAGTGTTGCAAATTATCTCATTTAAATTATACGCTTTTACTTGTAGTTAGTCGTAGCAAAATAATCAGCTGATCAAATTACTCGGTGTCCTGACCGGGCGTATTTGACTAATTTGTAAAAGCTTGTTTTGCTATAATCGTGCTTATGCTTATTAGGCGCCTAGATGTACTATGATTGTATTAGTGCCACAAACTATCAGCTGTGTGTAGTGCAATTAGTATAAGTGATGTATATAAATCTACCTACCACTTAAGTTATATGTTAATTTTAGTCCAATTGACTGCCTCATCACTGATCACTATTCTATGCCATCATTACCACATTGTTCTGTATAGGACGATTATTAGCACAGGATGTCGCAGTCAAACTATTAAATCGGGACAATTGTATAATGTCTGGTTTGACACAATTCCAGGGTCCATCTCTCCGGTTAATAACTGATCGTCGATCAGCTCTTCGATTGAATAGAAGATAAACTACGCTTCCTGAACTCTGCCGAGTCACCATCCTGCGGTGACGTCGTTACACCTGCCTACCCGTCAGTCGTACAGGACAGTGGCTTTTGATTAAAGACTTATGCGTTCGGTTCGTGAGTGTAGTAGTCCCCACCCCCTAATACTATTTTCTATCATAATACAAGTATTAATTAGTAACGTTTCTAGTTTTATTTCTGTTCTGTCACTAGAGACGTGACATAGACTTTATTGTTTTAAAGATTTATTTTATTTTGCGATGGGCACTGTTATGTGACACGATCATCGCAACACATCACATCGAAATCCATATTCGCCACGTCTCTTTTTATACAATATTAAAAAGAGAAGTAGCGAATATGGATTTCGATGCATGGTGTTTGTAGTTTGCGTTTCGTTCTCAAGTTTGTTTGGTTTTTAATAGTTGGTTGGATATGTGACATCAGTTATGTACTTTGATTTATCGATACGATATGATATTTAAATTCATAACGATATATATGTTATGTTTTGATATATCGGACTCATGAACCAGGGATCGAACCCGAGACCTCAGCATAGCAGACGTAACGCATGCGCAATTGCAACTACGCCACAAACACACAAATAATCACTGCGAGCGATTAAGAATGAGACAGAGTGAGTGCGTCAATCAGTTTGCTTCCACATTTACCGCAGCAATCCAATTCGAGTTAGGAAGAATTCAACTCGAGTCAACTCGATTTAAGCGCAACTCGAGTTAGTAAATCGAGTTCATCAACACTGTCAGTGTCACTTCTAAATAATGACAATGACATATTAAATGATCTAAAAAATTTAAAATACGTGAAACACCAAAAATATTACGTTTGTATTAATAAAACGTATAATGCAGGCAAGTTTAGATAATCAATTTTATTATAGTATACAAAAATACAAGAAAATTTAAGTGAGGTTAAGTTCTATAGTGGTTTCCTTAGGTAATTCTTAGTATGAGCATTCATAGGTTTTGCTGAGAGGTCTTGCATTGGAGTTCGAGATCAATTAACAAAAAATCATTCTTCATTGGTCTAATGTATTTAGGGCGAAAAACCGGCGAGGTCTTAGGTTCAATACCTAGATTAGTCAATCACAATTTGTGCTTGAGATCTCAGAGATTCTCTTTTCAGAGTGTCTATTTTTAATATTGAAATCAAAAGAAACTAAAAGCAAAAATTATAATTAAGCACTACGTTAATTGAGAATCACTGATTTCGGCTATTTTTATGTTCGTAATATTAGTAACATATTTATGGTAAGAATATTTGGAAAAGTTACCAGAAAAGTTGGAAATGAAGGTGGTTTTCATGACATAAGTCTCTGAGGTCTTTGCCATCAAGGGTACACAGAGAGTTGCGGAAGTACATCAACTACTAACTAACAATAAGTCACTCAGTTAATTTTAATCATATAATACTCTATTCTATGTCAAACCGATAAATGTATTCACACATGCTAAGCTATGGTCAAAAGCTAGCCATATATAAACCTATGATAGACTAAGTTACATTAAGTGTTTTAGTCAGCTCATAACCAGTGCTGATGCAGTTCAGTTGAAATGCCGGAAATAATTTGGTATTTATTCAAATTGCACAATTTAGACCAGTTCTTTAATTTTATAAGGCTAAAATACAGGCAAGTAAAAGGCTACTTTTGGGATTAATCTGAAGTTTCAATGATATTAATATGTCATACATGTTCGTATGTATCAGGTGTTATCAGTCCCTGCGTTACATAAGATAGCTTTATCATATACAACTGTTTAATGTCAATGCTAATTGTGGATGTAAAGTTTATTATGTGTATTTAATTTTTTTTAGTGTTCCTTTATTTACAAATATTTTTTAATATTATAAGATGTTTCAAGAAAGTTTATTAAATGTAAGACAAGTACAAGATTCGGTAACAATAATATGATCGTTGCGAGAGTTCCAATTGATTGAAAGCTCTTTTAATACATGTGTTTACTCAATACATAAACTTTTGCATCAGACGCACTTATACAATGGCAGTCTTGTAAACCATAGCGCAAAGTAAATCGACTGTGCCGCCATCTCTTGGTGGTTTTCTAAGTATTCGTATTACAATATGTATTTCATATTTTAATAAAACTTATTAATTCCTATTGATTGATAATGTCTTTATGAACTGAAACAAAAATCATTATTGTCATAATTATGAAAAATATGATTCAAGTTGAATTTTTATGATACTGTCCATTACTTTTCCCCTATATATTAGCTTCACCTATATGTATGCAATGGAACATTTCAATGTAATTTTCATCACATTCTAGACATCCACCAAATTAATCAAATTATTTTCAACTTATTTCCTTCGTTTTTTTAAACTGTAATTTATTGAAAGCAAATAATAAAAATAATTTTATTTCAAACATTGTCTATTCTTGATATGTTTCCGTTCTGTTTTAGTATGGAGGAACCTTTAGATTTTCTTTTTTAAAATGAACAATACTTAGCCAGTCCTTAATTTACACAGGAAAAGTCTTCAATCCATCTACAAATCCATTTGCTATGGAGAGGAGTTCCAAGATAGAAAAAAGTGCATTCAGATATTCCCGAATATTTCTAATCTCTAAACTATTTTTATTAAAAAAAACCAAAAACCATATGTGGTCTATTATTTATTTAAATAAAATTGCCAGTTAGGTCCACCTATTATTAAATTACCCACCAATGAATAGCATAAAATTTTTACTCATATCCATACCAATACTCTCTCTCTCTCTCTATCAGCCTGTAGCCGTCCACTGCTGGACATAGGCCGTTCCCAGATTACGCCACCCTTGACGGTCCTCCGCCTTCCTCATCCAGCCGCAATACCAATACTATAAATGCGAAACTCTGTTTATTTGTTTGTTACCTTTTCACGACTGAACGGCTGACCGTATTGTGATGAAATGTGACAAGGAGATAGATTATATCCAAGAGAAGGTTATAGGCTATCTATTTTCTCAAAAAACAACCTTGAAAGGGGTCAAATAGGAGTTCAAAATTTGTATGAGAAATCCATAATTCCTCGACTCAGGGATCTGGAAATTCATATTTAGGCTTTTGGTAGGAAATAAAGAAATACGTGTTTCAACGTTTTTGGAAAATCATCCCTAAAAAGTGCAAAGTGAGGTTAAACTTATGAGGTATTCTTTAGATGCAATCTCAAGATTCAGGCAAACACCTGAGAGGCTGGACAATCGCTAGAGTTGCCTGAGTGCAGAAAACAACTCCTTGGATTGTATACTTCTGCTCCTGAAAATAACCTCCACGCGAGCGGAGCCGCGAGCAACATCTAGTAGCTTATATATTTCACGTTAAATTTTTGTTCAAAACTAAATAGTTAATGACGACAAAAACAGTGTTTTTAAAATTCTAGTTTTGGACAACCAATTTATTAAAAAGTCTAACAAAATTGGAATTGATTCTACGTCTAAGTAAGTCGGCCCATATGGCGAAGCGCATAGCTGTATGTCAAATGACGTCAGTGGCTGACAAGGCGGCCAATCTCGAAGTAGTGTCAAAGTTGATAAGTGATGCGGCGAAGGACAATGTTCAGGTACTTACTTTTTCTGGTTAGATGCAATGCATGTTACCATAACAATAATAAAAAAATACTAGGCCTGTATTAAACATTTCATTTTTGGCACAGGCCTCCTCTACTAATCAGAGGGGTTAGTTTACTTTAGTCCACCATGCTGGCCTAATGTAGGATGGTAGACTTCACATAGGTACTTTTGTAAGTCTTATAAGAATTCTCTGGTAAGTATGCAGGTTTCGTCTTATGCCTTATGTTACCCTTCACCGTTAAAGCAAGCCATAATTAGTATTGAATACACTCATTAATGATCGAATCGTTCCCAATTCAATCGACTGCCTCGGTGGCGCAGTTGTAATTGCGCATGCGTTACGATTGCTGTAATTTAATGATTTTTCTACCTAGAAATACTCAGTATTAACCCGGAGTCTGGAATGGTGCCCGGTGTGGCGATAGGCTCGCCCCCTATCACATTATGGGACCGAATTTCGGCGAAAAGTGGGTGTACTGGTTACACCTCTGCCTACCCCTTCGGGGATTACAGGCGTGAGTGTATATGTATGTATGTATCGTTCCCAATCTCTCAAGGCATTCAGTAGACCATCGGACAAGAGCACCTCTGGCTTTCGACCATGGAAAACACTACGCTTTGCAGCGAGAGGTCTCCTCCTACCGAGAGTGACCCAAACCAAACTGGGATTTGTAACCACGGCCCTATATTAACTAAATCTACACTTTAAGCTTTAAAAGCAACTTGCCCTGACATGAGGTCCCTCCCATAAAATGGTGAGAACAATGACGTTGTTGTCAATCATGATTCATATAGGTAATATCGAACTCTTATATGAATCTTATCTGATTCTTACAGATGGTATTCTTCCCCGAAGCATGTGATTATCTCTGTGATAATAAGAAAGATATTGTAAAATTCGCTGAGCCGATTGTAGGTGGTAACACCATGGGTAAATACAGACAGTTGGCAGCTGAACATAATGTCTGGTTGTCTATGGGAGGAGTTCATGAAAAGGTATGTAAGGTATTAGAAAGTAATTGCTACTAGAAATCGTTTTTATAATGACTATTTTTGGGTAGTCCAGTTACCTGAGTTGGGGAGTCACCACCTGCCTATTTTATCTGTCTTTTTTAATATTGGTCAGGCTGGTGTCACAGTTCTTTCCATAGACCCAATGACGTAATCCACTGACACCTCACCTCAATACCAGCATAAGTTTTTTATCCATCCTTACAATAGTCCTACACCAACTGGTAATCCTTGGGTGTACTTGTATAGTGTATAGCGATAACCGTCGGCTGGTATCACATCACAATATTAAATTAAAGCTATCTAACGGGCCTCTACGTGTTGGCTTAGGCCCCACGCACGCCTTCTAAAGGTTCGGGATTCTATAGTTCCGAGCGTTGTAGCATATAAGTTAAACTTGGAAAAACCACGCAACACTTATTTTGTGACATTTCCCCCCCTACATTCTGTAATATAATCTGTTTCTTACTATGTATGTATTTAAAGTTAATTTTAAATGTATATGAATATGATGACAGCCTCCGTGGCGCAGTTGGCGAGTAGCCGGCTGTGAAATGAGAGGCCGTGGGTTCGATTCCCACACCGGGACAAACGTTTGTGTGAGAGACAGATATTTGTGTCCGGGGTCTGGGTGTTGTGAGACCGAAAGTCTCTCGTAGTCCCTGATGCCCACAACACAAGACTCGTATCTTAGTGTGGGGTCGGGACTATGTGTGTGACTGTTGGGTGTTATTTATTTATTTATGATGACGATAATTATGATGACAATGACGCCTTCGTTACAGGACGAATCAGACCCGTCCAAAATGTTCAATACGCATGTGATAATAAACAACAAAGGTGATATAGTCCAGACGTATCGGAAACTCCATCTATTCGACGTAGAAATACCGGAGAAAGGGGTGAGATTGAAGGAGAGCGACTTCTCACACGCTGGGCGACATATTGTGGCGCCTGTGGACACGCCTGTCGGGTGGGTGGGTACGTTTTTTTCTTCTGGAAGGTCTGAGTTACATTGGACCAGTCAATTGTATTTAATAATATTATTTATACTACCAGCCCTGTTTTAATCTTGTCCCATTGCCAAGCACGGGTCTGAGGATCAGGCGTTAGTCCACGAAACTGGCCTAATGCGGGTTGGTGGACTTCACAGACCTTTGAAATTCTTTTGAGCATTCCAAAGGTCTGTGATAGTGTAGGAAAATATCAAGATAAAACCTGAAGAGAGTTCACCGTAATAATTATTAGGCATTAGGCCAACGTGGTAACACCTCAATTAGTAGAGGAGACCCATGGCCAGCTACCGATAAGAAGGATTGCTTTTTTTAGTGCCTGGATAGGCAGACGAGCAGACGAGCCACCTGATGGTAAGTAGTCACCGCCGCCCATAGACTTCTGCAATGCCAGAGCACAGCAGATCCGCTGCCTACCGTTGTGCTTGTGTTTAAAGTTTATACACTTTCCCACTGTGTTTAATATAGAGCTGATGTAAATTCAACTGTGATCATTTTTTTTCGCAGGTATGTCAATTTGTTACGACATGCGTTTCCCGGAACTAAGCACAGCCTTGAGCATTCTACGAGCTGAAATATTGACATATCCTTCCGCATTCACCCAGACCACGGGCGAAGCACATTGGCATGTTATACTCAGGTAGGTATTTTGTTCTTTAAGGTGGCGCGGTTTGCGCATTTGCCAGTGTCAAATACTGTGACATTTGAATTATTTATAATAAAGTCAAATAAGTCGCAGTAAAAGTCGAGCAAAATACAAGTATCTGCTTTATGTCTGTATAAGGTTAATGCAACAATAAACGAAATTCGTTATCAAATAAAATGAACTTTATGTTGAGGGGAATAAAGGTTTATATACATAAGCAATACTTAAGTTGTTCCCATTATAACTTCTGTGTATTACGACTATAACTTTATGTTTCAATTTATTCATTCAATTTGTTTCAAGTGTTAGCTCATTATTGCTTAGCATGGCATTTTTTTATTAGGCATTTTTCCCAGGGCAAGGGCCATAGAGAACCAGTGTTACGTGGTAGCGGCCGCTCAAGTGGGCCAACACAACCCCAAACGTCGTTCGTACGGACACGCCCTCTGTATAGACCCGTGGGGCGAAGTGCTCGCCGACTGTGGGGACTCCGCCCCCTGCTACAAAGTGGCTGAAATATCGCAGAAGAAACTGGCGGATGTTAGAAGAAATATGCCTGTGTTTCAACATAAAAGGTATATATCTCTTGTAATTACATTGTGAATCTATACAGGACTGCCTCGGTGGCGCAGTTGTAATTGCGCATGCGTTACGATTGCTGTGCTGAGGTCCTGGGTTCGATCCCCGGGTCGGGTAAAGTGATATTGGGTTTTTCTATCCAGAAATTCTCAGTATTAGCCCGGAGTCTGGAACATGTGCCCGGTATGGCGATAGGCTCGCCCCCTATCACATTATGGGACCTAAATTCGGCGAAAAGTGGGTATACTGGTTACACCTCTGCCTACCCCTTCGGGGATTACAGGCGTGAGTGTATATGTATATGTATGTATATGTATGTATATGTATGTCTATACAGGACATTTTTAGGAATAAGTATATTTCTAGATAGTCATGTTTTTAGAACTTAACTAACTGCGGCCTTCTGGGTACTCTGACAATAGACCCTCGACCGCTTCTTCAGCTTCTTGCCCATGGCGTAGTGTGAAGAAGCAGGCCGGCATGATTGTGTTGAGTAGCGGGGGATAGATTGTCTCTCGCTACTCTATACTCTAATTGGACCGCACTGCGCTTACCATCAGGTGCAGTGCTAGGATAAAAAAATATATAAATAAAAAAAATATATTTGATGAATGATATTTGATACAGATTTATGACATTTGAATTAAAATTTAATTAATATGGACACAATAATACTGTGACAATAACAGCAATGATAATTTGACTGAATGCACGAGCCAACAAAAGGAGTGAAGTGCGGTGACTTCAGAGGTGCCGCACGAAATCGCCGCAAACGCGTCGGGCGTTAAAACTGCGCTGATTTTTTTATCGTTAACCTTGCGTTCATAATTTATAATAATTCACATGGTTCTTTTAATAAGTGTAATTGGTATATTCTTCTATCTAAGCATGATGTTTGAACATTAATAAGTAAATTTATTTCGCGGAGTATTTATTTATTAAAAGTACATCGCTAGAGTATTCTTTGTCCTGGCACACTGCACCTGATGATGCGCAGTGGCGTCCAATTAGAGTATCAAGTAGCGAGAGACAACTATACCTACTTGCCACAATCATAGCTGCTGAGTAGCTTTTACGCTTAAAGGATCCAGGATAAAAATTATATAAAAAATTTCCTTCCAGACGTGATATATACTCCCTCTACACTCTATCAGTGAGGAAGAACCTCCTCCCCCAACATACGGAGGGTGATGTCCGGCCGGACGCCCCCGCCACCATCCCGGACGCTCCCCCCACCATCCCAGACAGCGCCTCGTCCAACGTGTTCGGACACGTGCGCATTCCACAGAGTTGTGTGTTCTATAAATCGAAATTGAGCTATGCATTTGTGAATTTAAGGTGAGTTTTTGTGTAGAAATATAGGTCGCCTATCCACCTACCAGTCTGAAATAAATTGCACTTATACAAAATATTTAATAACAGGTTCTGCCTCGGTGGCGCAGTTATAATTGCGCATGCGTTACGACTGCTGTGCTGAGGTCTTGGGTTGGATCTCCGGGTCGGGTAAAGTGATATTGGGTTTTTCTATCTAGAAATTCTCAGTATTAGCCCGGAGTCTGGAATTGTGCCCGGTGTGGCGATAGGCTCACACTATATCACATTATGGGACCGAAATTCGACGAAAAGTGGGTGTACTGGTACACCTCTGCCTACCCCTTCGGGGATTACAGGCGTGAATAAGTGTGTGTGTGTGTTGTATGAACACGTACTGCATCTATATAACTTTTTATATTTTCTTTATAATTTTTATGCATTTATGAGCATTATTTTCTAAAATAAATGTGTCCTGAAAAATATGAGTCCTGTTTTACCGGTTGATTTGAGCACCAAAAACGTGCATATAAAATTGAAATTAGGCTCAAAAGATGCAGATGCTAATTCCGAATATGTAAATAACTCAATATCGCAAAAATGGCGCTTAAACTAAATAGCCCGCCAATTGGCGATATAGATTAAAGAGATATGACAAAATTTTCTCGTGCGCTTATGCTAGGCCAGGTAATGGTATAAACCGGTGTAAATGTATGTATTTAATAACAGGTTCTATATAACGTAACTTATTGATTAAAATAATAAATATTAAACAATCGTCCAAATTAACTATGGTTAAAACAACAGAGCTTTGTTACGTCATGTTTAAAACAACTTAAACTCAACCGAAGTTAATTTAACGAACAAAGTTTCAATGCTATAATGCTACAATCAATAACACATTTAATTTGTTCTGTTTACGTTATTTTACATAAAGTAGCTTTTTATAAAAAAAAATACCATTGGCTTCCGATCCTTTCGCCACTGATAAATTTTAACCAAAAATATATATTTTCAGATGTGTCACCCAAGGTCATGTGCTAGTAGCTCCTATACGGATGGCTGAAAGGAATAAAGACCTGACAGATGAAGAAGCCGAAGATTTCTATAAAACTATAAGATTTGTGCAAAAGGTAACTTAGGCAACCCCATACTGTAGTCAAAAGCCTCCTTGACAGCCTCCGAAGCGCAGTGCGCGAGTAGCCGGCTGTGAAACGAGTGGCCGTGCGTTCGATTCCCGCACCGGGACAAATGTTTGCGGGACACACAGATATTTGTGTCCGGGGTCTGGGCGTTGTGAGACCGTGCGTCTCTCTAGGTCCCTGATACCCACAACACAAGACTCATATCTTAGTGTGGGGTCGGGGCTATGTGTGTGCCTGTTGGGTGTTATTAATATTTAATTATTAAAAGGTTTTGATTACAGTATGGGGTTCTTCAAGAAGGGAGTAAATATGTTTCTGAAGGATCGGCAACGCGCGTGTGATGCTCCTGGTGTTGCAAGCGTCCATAGGCTACGGTGACCGCTTACCATCAGGCGGGCCATAAGCTTGTTTGTCACCATCTGGTATTAAAAAAGTTCTATAATATATCATTGTAATTTTTGTGCAGTTTTTTCTAGATAGCGCAAATGAGTCGTATAAAACCATATCGGCATGTAGGTAGTTCGCCACGGAGGCTGTCAATTCAAATACCTCCAATGTTTAAAGTAAAATATTCAGCATAATTGTCTTTCGACTTAAACATTTTTGTTTTATTTTAATCACCAAAATATCAGTCGGCCTTACTTTGCCGCTTTTGATTTCATACGACTCAAATTGTGACAATGCCGCATATACTGTGATTTGGTCCTTCGAGCAGGATATAGAGGTCGAAGGTCACAAATTGATTTATTTCTTTCAGTTAATGGAGAGAGTCCACAATACACAATCTTGTACGGTGACCATACAAGATGGGCCCGATGCCGGACAGACGGTAAAGGTAATTTTGTAACAACGCCATCTATGTTTAAATATCGGTACTACGACACAGCGCCATTAAGGCAACCACCATGTGTATGCCGTAGTGGTGGAGAACTTTAATCATAGATGGCGCCAGTAGTTTTTCAACGTTTTTGCAGTTATCTACCCTGTGTAAGGTTCAAATGATAGTAAATATTATGGGTATTTTGGTCGTCAATTCTAATTAAAAACAAAATTGTCACGTAGTCCTGACCCAACACTAAGATACAGTTAAAAAGATAAGTTAATGTACCTATAACAAATTCAATTCAATTTATATTAGTACAGGACAATACAGAATTTTTTACGGCAATTTGGTAAAAAAAAAAATACAATTAACCACTCAAGACGTATCATCTGGACATATTTGCCAAACTGGCAACTCGACCTTATTCGTGCGTATTAAGCGTATTTGTAACGTTAATATTATGGAAACAAAGTTGATTTTGGCTTGTATTTTTACTCCCTATTTTTCCCAACACCGGTGTCCTTGTGATACATGAGAGGCTAACCCTTCGGGGTTTACAGGCGTGAGTGCGTATGTATGTATTAATATTTTGTTTCAGCATCTTCATTGCCACATAATGCCGAGGAAAAAGGGAGATTTTATAGAAAACGATTTGATATACCTCGAACTAGCTAAACACGACCAGTAAGTATAAAAATGCAAAGAAATTTGAACTTTGAAACCAGTGTAATAAGACAGTTGACTCGACATTATTTATTATTATAATTACGTTACCTTAAATATATTGTTGAAATACTTTTATAAATCTGCTCAAAAATAAGTTAGCTCAAATCTAGTTGAAGAAGTAAAATTACAGAAAAAGGATGCACTATATAAGTTATGACGTCACCGCTTTCAATGGCCGTTACGGTGGAGTCGTGCGAGAGAGATAGTGAGATGTTCCCACTAAACACTTTGGCTATGTTTAAAATAATGATTGCGACCTCATTTTTGGACCAATATATATTTTTTTTCGCAAGTTTCTTTTTCGTATCATTTTCAGTTGGATATAATGTATTTATAATATTAAATATCGGAACTAACATATATTATTATAAGTCATTATATGACTTAAAGTGACCATAAAATACCATATAATACTGATGAAATTTTTTAAATCCCGAAAATTATTTCCTGGGTATCATTAAGTCAAGAGTGAATAGGTATCTTCTAGGCAAGCGTGCTCCACCGTAGACCACATCATCACTTACCATCAGGCGAGATAGTGGTCAAACGCAAGCCTATTCATAAAAAAAAGATTAATAAAATGAGTCGAACTAACAACACAGGTTTCACTTTGTAGTATAAGATATTGAATTATCTATTTTAGGTTCAAATCCGGCCATCCATCAAAGCCGCCGCGAAGCTTAGAAGAAATGAACACGGAAGCGACGAGCTTGAGAGAAGAAGCACAGAAGATAATAGAAGAAGATAGATTGTTAAGCAGATAATTAGAAAATATAGCATTAAAATACGTACTTTAATGAATCATCGACAAATGTTTTTTTACCAATAAGTAAAATGTAATATAAAATAAAGCATGCCATCAATTGATTATCCACCTTATTTTGTGTACAGTAAGACTCAAAATAAATGTTATGGGAGTTGTATTAATTAATCGATATTTATGTTAGCATAATTTTATCGATATCGAAATGATATATCAGCACAGTTTTAATGAAGTAGGCCTTAGTCCACCACGCTGGCCTAATGCGAGTTGGTAGACTTATACCTTTAAAATTATTATGAATTCTCGGCATGCAGGTTTCCTCATGTTGTCATTCGTTAAAGCAAGCGATAATTAACAATGAATATGCTTAACTTGAAAAGTTGTAGGCCATGTAGGCTGGTTTCGAACTTTCGTCTCTGCAGTACCATTCTCTGCTAGACTGTTTTTTTATCGATGCCGATAGATACTTTAATTAGCGATTTAGTTATAGTGAATAATAAAATATTTAAAAGATGTTAAGCATCTAACTGTCTTATGTCTTTAGAATCTCAACTCCCCTTCCTTTATCCTTTATTGCAAGACGATACGACGGATCGATATCTTCGGGCATGGACAATTACTATAAAACGTCTAAGGTAACTTAAAATGACCATTTACAACAACTATTGATAGAAAGTATTTTATTTATCCTGGCACGGCATACTGCACCTAAAAGTCCGCAGTGTCGTCCAGTTAGAGTATCAAGTAGCGAGAGACAATCTAACCCTGGTTACTCAACACAATCATGTCGGCCGGCTGAGTAGATTCACACTACGCCTAATAGAGCCCGGATCATAGGAAGGAGGGAATCCGGTAGCTCGCAAACTGTTCCACGGCTTGATGATGTGGCAAAAAATACGAATTTGCGAACCTCTTAGTTCTGGCCGGAGCAGTAGAAAACAGTAAGACAGTAAGTGTTTCCGACTTGAAAGGAAAATTATAATTTACAGGTATCGAAAAATGCAACCCAACCAACTGTTAGACAATAAAATTTACCGTGGTGCAGTGAAGTCGCAAGTTCTTTTTTTTGAAGTTATACTTCTTTAGGCGCGTTATGAAAAAAATATGAGAGTGAAATTTTATAATGCGCGTGACACAAAAGTAACACGTCTGAAGTTGTCCTAAGTACCAGGCGGTCTCAATTATAAAATTTAAATTAATCATTTTAATGTACAGTATCAGTACGTTATGGTATTATGAAATACCGAATTAGTACTATACAGTAATATTATTTAGGTCTTTCATGATACTATAAAGTACTGGCCATTAAAATATTTTGTTATTCTTTTTTATTATTTCGGTATTTCATAATAATTAAATTTCTAGTGACTTCCTTTGGTGCCTTCTAGATGCTTCTAGGTAATAATAAAGCAAGGTTCGTTTGTTCCTACATTCTTCTTGGGTACCTACGTCATCATGACGTCACTGTCATTATTCACTTTAAGTACCAGGCTGGCATAAATATAAGGAGATTTGTTTTAGTAGTTCGGTCTTGCATGATACTATAACATAATATGTACTGGCCACAATTATTTTGTTTTTCTTTTCTGTAATTCGGTCTTGCATAATACTTTCACATACTGGCCACAAATCACAATTATTTTTGAAGTTATACTGTATAAAATTAAAAGACTGAAATTTTAAGATGCGCGCGTACTATGAACTATCCTTATGTATTATTTATTGATTATTTACAATATTATTAATATTAATTATTAATATTTGCATGCAATTAAAAACTCTTTTTTTTATGATGGCAAAGAAGTATAACTTCTCACGCGCGTACATAAGTACACGCACCCATTTTTTTTATCTTGGCACGGCAAAGTGACCACACTGTACCTGACGGTAAGCGCAGTACCATCATCAATATCGAAATTAGCTAATTTTTCTGCATCTTTTGAGCTACTTAAAAAAAAATTGTGCCCTTCTTGGCTCTCAGATCAACTGGTCACACAAAATAATGCTCATAAATGCATGAAAATAAGTCATAAAGATGCAGTAGGTACGTGCTTACACAAGTACCTAATATATTAATTCTTATCAAACCAGAAATAGCTTTTTATAGTGATATTTTTTCCGAAAAACAATAATACTTTATACCTCTCTCCTGTAAATGTTCAAAAAAGTTGCTTAAATCAAATCGCAAACCGTCGGTTTTTTATGTATTGGTTCAGCAAACATCTCAGGAATTTTCTCGAGCATGACGCAATTTTTATGATTCGCTCAAAGAATGGGCTTAGCAACACACGTGTATAATTCTATTTGTCATAAAGCCTAACATTAACCCAATAAATATCGGTTGATCGACCTTTTTCAGGCGTATACCCAAACTTTAATGTCTAGTTACTTGTTCTGAATGAATATTCAATTCTGTATAGCTAATTTATTCAAGGTTTCTTTTTCTGTAAAAGGGATGTTAGAATAGCGGATTTCACAGAAAGTTTTAAGGTAATAATAATACCAGCTCTGTAGTACAGGTTTGTTAGGATTATTGTAATAAGTGTTAGGGTAGTTCCCTTTATTAGACATATCGAGGGTATATCAAAGGTATTTTAGAAAGTAACGACGGGTACATCAATAATTGCGAACTGAGTGGGGTGTAAAATGTGCAATAAAAGAGGACGCCTCCGCGTTCACCAGGGCAGTTTACCAATCAGTTAAATAGCAGTAGAAGTGGTAGAGCCACTGTACACAATTTATCTACAGCATGAATGCACCGGCTCGACCGGGGTAGTACCACTGTCTCACAGAAAACCAACGTAAAGTGACAGTTTACTGTCGCGTTTCGTATGGTATGTGAAATATCTGGAGGCCCAGATTCCCCCTTCCCTTCCCTAATCCCTATTCCTGACCTTTACCACTTTCGGTATTGTGGATGTTCATGGGCGGTGGAGATCACTTAACATCAGGTGACCCACTGGCTCGTTTGTTGGACTATACTATAAAAAAAAGTTTATTTGACCAGTTCATATTACAGTCAGAGTTTAAGTACTCCAGTGCTTCACGTAGGGGGCATTTCACGTGAAGCGGACAACGAAAAAAAAGTGAGGTTCTGAAATTCGTTCATATTAGACATACTTATACTTCTAGGTCATATGAACGTGTACACATAATATTTTTTTTATTTTAGGTTTAGTTGTTAAGATATGGGATTCTAAAGATTTCATCTGACTGCGGGAAGGGTTTTTTGGAATTTTATTTTCATATTGAAGTAAATTATAATAAAATAATAAATGCAGTAGTTTTTATAGTAAACTTACTGTTCTTTTTGATTTTAGACTCGGATTCTAAATTTGAATTTTTTTTCTAGTTATAAACCGGAAGTAAATATTTCAATCGTTTTCTTTAATAACTTGAACCGCTTTAATTTTATTTATTTTTCTGCAAAATAAAGCTATATGTCTATAAATTGTGCCATAAAAATTGCAGAATGGGTTTGGAATTAGCTTAGGAAATAAATCAATTTGAGTACGTACATGTCACACTGGACGCTTGCTCAAGTTAGCTGGTTTTTACAAAAAATGGCATACTTCATAGTAAAACCGCTGCGACGTCACGTGTTTATGCATAAAGACAAATATGTATTCTGAACTAGTTTTACACTTGATACCCATAAATTATTAATAATTATTTACAAATAAACGAAAAAAAAACTGTCTCAAAAGAGAAATATTAAAATTTTTATTTTTTCCATATTTATTATGCCAATCAACACTACTCCGTTTTATAACCATGTCTCCTGTAGATCTAACAAAACCGTGGTACGGTTCTGTCCCCGGAATAGTTACTGATGTTTGTAATCGTGGTTGGAGAAAAAATCTTCGGAATTCGGAAATAATAAACAAGTTATGAATGACCGGCGCGCGCGCACGACTGGAACCGACACGTCGGTGCAACTGCGGGGAGGGGGAAGGGGGTCTGTAACTCTTTTTTTTCTCTTTATTTGAAACAACAAACAGCAGTACAATATATCTTAACTAAAAGTGTTATTACATATTTATACATTATTGTACTACCCACACCATTGTCCCCAAATTAACTATACAATATACAAAGAAAAAACTCAATGCAATCAAAACGAAAAAACAATTATAGGATAATTTTAACTTTTTTACTAATATGTATATATGTATTTATATTATTCCATTTTTCATTATTTTATACAATAATACTCACGAAAGACTACTTTTAATACAACTCAGTTAATCTAGCTCAGTGGATATCTCTGTAACTTGTTTTTTGTACTTTCGAGGTGGTAGTACGAATAAATCAAGTTCGGTAAAATAATCATTGTACGATCTCATCAGCCGACCTAAAGGTGCTCGTTCACCGGCATTAGTTCGACAGAATTTTGGAAAAAATAAGTTACGATAGTATTTGTTACATGTACGTGGCGCTTGTGAAGGAACTGCGTAGGATATCTCGTTATTAAGGCTAATACAATCAAATTTGTTTTGATAGATGTTGTACAACATCATTTGATCCAAGAACATTCTTCTCGCCTTAAGTGATGTAAGGGAAAACTTCTCCAACAAGTTTGTATACGGAGATCTTGCACGATAACATTAATAATTAACAACTCGTGCTGTGTGACCGGCTCGTTTGTAAATTTTTACTACGCGCAGAGCGAGTGTCCACACTTATTGATTTTAGTAGAATTTTTTTACAAAATTAGAATGACAATCGAGTACCAAGAAAACTCTAACAGTATGTACGTTGTATTACCAAATAATCTGTATCATTAAAAATGATTTACAACTAAATGAAACAATTTTGTATCAAAAGAAAAACATTGTAAATTATATTTTTTTAATTTATCTTAAACAAAAAATCTATTCCAGGGAGAAAACCGTACCACGGTTTTGTTAGATCTACAGGAGACATGGTTATAAAACGGAGTAGTGTTGATTGGCATAATAAATATGGAAAAAATAAAAATTTTAATATTTCTCTTTTGAGACAGTTTTTTTTTCGTTTATTTGTAAATAATTATTAATAATTTATGGGTATCAAGTGTAAAACTAGTTCAGAATACATATTTGTCTTTATGCATAAACACGTGACGTCGCAGCGGTTTTACTATGAAGTATGCCATTTTTTGTAAAAACCAGCTAACTTGAGCAAGCGTCCAGTGTGACATGTACGTACTCAAATTGATTTATTTCCTAAGCTAATTCCAAACCCATTCTGCAATTTTTATGGCACAATTTATAGACATATAGCTTTATTTTGCAGAAAAATAAATAAAATTAAAGCGGTTCAAGTTATTAAAGAAAACGATTGAAATATTTACTTCCGGTTTATAACTAGAAAAAAAATTCAAATTTAGAATCCGAGTCTAAAATCAAAAAGAACAGTAAGTTTACTATAAAAACTACTGCATTTATTATTTTATTATAATTTACTTCAATATGAAAATAAAATTCCAAAAAACCCTTCCCGCAGTCAGATGAAATCTTTAGAATCCCATATCTTAACAACTAAACCTAAAATAAAAAAAATATTATGTGTACACGTTCATATGACCTAGAAGTATAAGTATGTCTAATATGAACGAATTTCAGAACCTCACTTTTTTTTCGTTGTCCGCTTCACGTGAAATGCCCCGTAGGTTAACTTAAAGGATCTTGCCACGGGAGACGGTGCGGGTATGTAATAAGTAGTGGTGCCGAAAGTGATCTAGGATTGTTCAAGTATTCCAGTAAGGTATGTAAGATATTTCGATGGTCGCCACGTAAACTATCGAAATTGAAAAAAATACATTTTCGTTTTATTGCACTAATTGCAAGTAGAGATAAAGATTTATTATTCTATATAATAATATTGTACCAATTTTTATACCTTCAAATGTTTTTCAATTGAACAGAATAATTGATAGTGCATAAAGTAAACGTAATAAAACATCTAAAATGGCAACTTCAATGTTGTTTATATTTTTTTAATTTCGATAGTTTACTTGGGGACCGTCGATTTAATGATCGTGTTTGTAAAATATATTATGTTTTTACTTCCTGAGCGTTGAGATGTTTAACAATCAAATTCGGAGTATCCTTACAAGTTGTCCCAGTGCTGGGCACAGGTTTAATTTGTTTAGTTTTTATTTATAAATCATATTCAGGAAAGATAATCGTGAAGGAAGCAGTAAAAATTTATAATAATATCTAACATGTGTCTCTACCATATTAAATAAACCGGCGTGGTGGATTAAGGCCTATCCCATCGGCGAAGCTTGATATTTTCCTTCCTGGAGACAAACTTATTTCATAATTGTTTAGTATAAAAAGTGAAACACACACACATATACTCACGCCTCTAATCGCCGAAGGGGTAGGCAGAGGCGTAACCAGTTCATCCACTTTTCGCCGAATTTCGATCCCATAATGTGATAGAAGCGAGCCTATCTCCATACCGGGCACAAATTCCAGACTCTGGGCTAATACTAAGTATTTCTTGATAGACAAATCCAATATCATTTTTATCCTTCCCGAACCCGAGACCTCAGCATACAACATAGTCGTACAACGTACGCAATAACGACTGCGCCTCCAAGGCAGTCATAAAAACATAAAATCGCTTACGTTCATAGCTTCTACTATACATACACTTAATAACATGATTTTCTACCTTTCATTACATGAATACATGTCACAAAAAGAATATTATATTACATTTCTTTGCAAAGAATTATTTACTTTGCTTCACAAACATGATATAATAGCATAGTATTGCGTCCTTTCGAATCTCTAAGGTCTGTGAAGTTTACCAATCCGCATTCGACCAGCGTGGTGGACTAAAGGCTAACCTCTCTTATTAGTAGAGGAGGCCCGTGCCCAACAGTGGGACAATATAGGTACAAGGCTAGTATTATTATTATAGGGTCCTTATAAATAAATAAATAACACCCAAGAGTCACACACATAGCCCCAACCCACACTAACATACGATTCTTGTGTTGTGGGTATCGGGGACTTCGAGAGACTTTCGGACTTTCGGTCCTTATGAATAGTTTATCGCTAAAAGCCAACTTTAGTATTTTTACTGTAGCAATCTCCCCGACCGTGAAAACCACGTGGCTGCATTCAAACTATGAATGAGCGAGAGTTGACATATAAGAATCGAAGATAGCTTGTAGAAATTTTAATCTGTAGAAAAATGAATTTAATTAAATGAAAAATCAGCCCTAATGGTGCAGTGGGTGAGCTGATTGTGAAACGAGAGGTCGCGGTTTCCCGAGAACAAATGTTTCTGTGATTTACAAATATTTTTATTTCGCGTCTGGACTGGGACCGAAAGTCTCTTGAAGGTCTTGATAATCAATACAAGATTACTATTTTAGGGGTCGTATATAATATATACGCATAATATATAAGTATCTGTTACATCTGTTTAGAAGTGGTAGAGCCACGCTGTAGACATATTTGTCTACAGCATGAATGGGTCGGCTCGACCGTGGTAGTACCACTGTCCCACAGAAAACCAACGTAGTGTCAGTAAGTGACAGTTTACTGTCACGTTTCGTATGGTAAGTGATATATCCGGAGGCCCCGATTGCCCCTTCCCTTCCTTAATTGCTATTCCTTTTAAGGCCGACAGCGCATACATGACACTTTTGGTATTGTGGATGTTCATGGGCGGTGGAGATCACTTAACATCAGGTGACCCACTGGCTCGTTTGTCAGACTATGCTATATAATAAAAATAAAAACATAATATGTACAGATGCTTATTATAAAAAAACTACTTCAAATATTTCGGCGCTAAATTCTAATATCCTTCGTACACGTCAAAACAATTCAACAAGCTAAACTACCTTCTTGTAATCGACAAGGAATTGTATTCGGTGAAAATAGAAGACCCCAAGCAATGTTTCGGACAGATAACTGTCTTCAACCAACATTTTAGGGGCTCCCAGGTCGCACGAGCGAAGTAAATTTTATAATTTTACTACGTAAGCGCCGCCGTTCTTCCCAGAGAGGCTGTTTACAAAGTTCGTAAAATCTCGACTACTGAGGCAAAAGCGCCTTTAATATACAGCCTTATTCTTTTTTATATTTACGTTTTAATTAAATTACACGCTTAATATTTCTTGAGTGGATTTTTATTTGGAAGATTTCTTTTAACGTGCGAACCGACGTTTCGATTTTTAAGATTAAAAGTTAGCGTAAGGTTATCTACGTTATAATTAAGTAGTATTAGTTTTAAGATATCTAATTTGAAATGCATCACATTTATATGGCAGTAGAGAAAGTATAGTTTTATGATATTATTGATCTAATTCTAATTTTACCGTGGTTCTTGAGGTCTATACCAAGGTTATATATGAAAGTTTTATTTAAAAAACACAAATAATTTGAGTGTGTGGCACAGTGGGTAGGTAAGTAGCCGGCCATTAAACAAGATACCGCTTCAATCCACGCAAGACAAATGTGATTTACAAATATTTCGGGTCTGGGTGTTGTGAGACTAAAGGTCTATGTTAATTAGACAAATGACTTGTATATTAGTGTGGGGTCAGGATTATGTTACTGTTGGGTGTCATTCATTTGTCATTTGTTTCTTACAGCGTTCGTGGCTTGGTACTTGGTAGATTCGTAGTAGGTTCAGCGTAGCTACGTATTACAGCCTTATTACTTCGATACGAGCTTGAACTTATGTTAGGTGTACCTCTACGGAGTGGTGACATCTCTAAGGTGTGCCCACAATGTCAATTATGACCATTCGTAGCATAAAATCGCATCGAGTTTCAAAAGATTCCTGTGTCTGCTAATCAATCGCTATTTAAAAATATATGTTAAACATAACTATTATGTAACTTTCTGTTTGAATAGAATTTCTATAAGTTTTATTTTTATCCTGGCTCGGCATATTGACCACACAGAACTTGATGGTAATAGAGTACCAAGGCTTTTTGGCCTGTCCGCCTGCAGTGTTCTCAAATCATGTATAGAACTTTTTTAATGCGAATTGAAAAGAGTGGGTAGAGGGCGCCCAAGGAGAACGTTTACGAATCAGATAAACGATCTTCTCCTAAAAGGGCAAATCAGAAGTACCTCCAACCGTCGTAAATGTATAGAAGATGTATGAATGTGGAAGAGGCGAAAGAAGTGTGTCAGGATCGTAGCTTGTGGCACTCAATAGTCTCTGCCTACCCCCATGGGATACGGGCGTGAGTGTATATGTATGTATGTTTAATAATGCGAATTGTCGAAACTACGAAGTTTAGTCACTTATAAATAAATAAAAATAAATACACCCAACAGTCACACATATAGTTCTGACCCCACACTAGGTAACATCTGTATCGTGGGTATCAAGAACTACGAAGGACTACGGTCCCACAACACCCAGACTCGAAAGAAATATCTGTCTGTCACACAAACATTTGTCTCGGTGCGGGAATCGAACCCACGGCCTCTCGTTTCACAGCCGGCTACTCGCCAGCAGCGCCACGGAGGCTATCACTTGAATCCTATACTATAATACAATTGGTATATACTGATGATCATGCTTGCCAACAATATATAATAATATAATTGAAGGGATATCTCCGCGCTTAGCGTATTATACCGTCTGTATCATGGCGAATGCTCCGAAGAATTGTTTGATCTTATCCCATCCACACCAGAACCACGCGCACTGGCTTGCGAAGCCACAGCTTCGTGGTATCTACTACCCCAGCCCGAACCAAGAGGTAGGCAAATTCGTATTTTTGCCGTACCATCAAGCTGTGGAATAGTTTGCCAGCTACCGTGTTCCCTCCTTCCTATGATCCTGGGTCCTTTAGGAATAGTGCCCAGTGAACACGTTTATGTAAATATGACATCAGTATGATGTCGTTCAATATCATGCTTTACATAACATAAGACTAAGGACTGACTCATAAATGACTCATTATTTCGCACTTAGTGACGTCAGATAGTGACGTAAGTCACATGACATAATGATGATGACAACCTGACATCCTGACATACTCAGTTTTACGTACTACTGACGGAATAATGACGCTTCATTTATTTAGAAATTACATTGATGTCGCTTTATATTTTTATTAAAATATTGATTTTTAACTAATTAAAACAACAAATTATTTCTTATTTTTTATTTCACAAGTATTTATACATAACATAAGAAATCTGTTACAATTTCTGGATAATAACCAACCAAATAATATATTAGAATAAAATTATTGACTCTTCACTTTGGCTGTTGTTTGCTACAGTTTAGCTTTTTTTTGTTGACCGAGTTGTTCCACTGCGCGTCGGTTACCAAGTCGTAAGTTGAAAGCCAAGTTGGTTACCAGCGATTTTTTCCAAATTCGGCAGAACCCCAAAAAGGAAATTTCGTCAATATAGTTTCTGGAATGGAAAAATTGTTAGCTTCATTTAAATTTTAATAATAAATTTAAAAAAAATTTAATAGTGTCTGTACCTTGATTTATATTTATCAGAGTCAAATCTTTAACAGGATATTTTGAGATTCTCCCATCCCGTTCTGCCATTTGGCAAACGGTGAAAATATTTTCTTAAATATTCTGTCCATATACTCTTTTCCGTTAGACTCACCGATTTGCAGTATAAGTTTGATCTGAAAATAGTTTGATTATACTATAAATTTCTCATTATCTAAATCAGACACGTCTAAATATATTATTATTAACAGTCACAATTTTAAATTAAAAATAATAAGGATATACTTATTCCCAGGTGATATTACAAATAGCCAATAATAAAATAAAATTTGTCGTTATGTTAAAAACTTATTATGCGATGTAAAAAATCATTTGTAATTATTTAAACCAAGACACTCGCTCGTCTATGTTCAGTGAAAATCGCGCCATCATTAAGCGGCGTGCGCGCCAAATTTGAAGGCAAAGGGTTCAATTCATACAGCCTCATCAATCGTAGTATATTTAACATGGAATTATTTGCAGTAAACCCTAAGCCCAGTCTTCGTTTTATTTAAAATTGTTGTAAAATTAACATTATTTTATTAAAGTATTAAACTATTTCTTTAATGCTATAAATTCATTTATAATGTCTTATGTCAATATTTTCCCGTGCATATTATTACTTTTATTAATAAATCATAATATTTTCATTATTAATGAAAATATGACTTCACTTTAAGATTTAATTCTTGTAATTTTAATAAGTTATTTTCGAGCCGACAATTTATTAGTTATATTTATAAATAAAGATCACGTTTATCGAACGGCTTAGTAACTTCTTTTAAAAAAGTTCTGCAACAAACAAACTGTTAAAAACAAAATATATTTTTTAAATTAAGGTTTTAATTTTTTTTCAGGATTAATTAAAAATATCAGCATGCCCAACCTTATGCTAAATAATTTGTCTAAGCGGAGGATTCAGCAGATGATCAGAGATATAGTTTAATAATGCACGAATAAATGTGGAATAATAATTGACACATTTAGGTATAATTATTATCGGGCAGTTAGTAACTTAAGTCGTAATTCCGAAATAATGTTTGACTGACGTTACCTAAAATCATATAAAGTTTAGAATAGATATGCTATAAAATATTAGTTTTGCGTGAGAAAATTAACATCATTGCTACGTCAAAAGTACGTAAAAAGGATGAAAAAAGGATATTAATATTATATCATTATGATGTCAAAATTATATCATAAATAATACCTATATAGGATGTTACTTGTACGTTAAAATTACATAAACGTGACATTATATAACTATGACTTATCTGTTATATCATATCAAGGTCATGTGTTCACTGGGTGTGAAGAAGCTAAACAGCAGGCTGGCATAATTGTGTTGAGTAGCGAGGGATAGACTATCTCTCGCTACTTGATTCTCTGTCTGGACGGCACTGCGCTTACCATCAGGTGCAGTGTAGTCACTTTGCCGTGCCAGAATAAAAAAAATATGCTAATATCAATAACGTGTGGGTAGTCCGACCATCTCCGATCTCTGTCTACCGTCCGAATAAATGAGTAGTCTCGTTATACGTTAGTTTCATTGCGCTTCGTCATTTTTTTATCTGTTGAGTATTTACCAATAATACTAACCAAAATTTGGCGAAAAATGGGTGCACTGGTTAAACCTCTGCCTACCCCTTCGGGGATTACAGGCGTGAGTGTATAATGTATATGTATGTATGTATCCTATACGAAAAGAAATTTTGTGAGTTCGTTAAATATAATAAATAAAAATCATAAAAACGTTGCGTCTCAGGCGGCTGATAACACTTCAACCGCAGTTTCTATGTCTACGTTTAAATCACCAAAGTTAGTAGTGATTACAGTTTTTAATTCTGTATTTGAACAGTACGTATAAATTAAAAAATCCCACGGAACCATCTGTCGGTTCACACATCCTGAATCCTGTAGTCGCTTTCTAGTGAGCCTTCTCTCGTTGTGGCGCGCGGTTGTGTCGGCAAGTGGGTGCAGTTAAATAGTTTTTCCCTTGTGAAGTGTAGTGCGATTGTGTTACGGCCGCTGAAGTATAAAAAAAGGTAAGTTATTTTTTTTATGATTGATACAAAAAGTTTTGACACGGAAAAGTTTATTTATCACGGATTTCAGGATTTTAAGAGTGAATTGTATTTTAATATTATTTTGCCATGTTTTTGGTTGTATTTTACACAAATAAAACATGTTTTAAATACATATTTATGTTTGTGTTTACTTAGAATAACAATGCGGTATAATCATTACACGTTTCGTATATTGGTATAAAGTTTACAAGTTTTTCAAATTGAATATATAATGTGGTAATAGAGTCGAACCTACTACTACTATATTATTAGACAAAAATTAACACTTACTAATATTTTCATGAATGACATTACAACATATAAACAAACATACAACGATTACTTCAATTTATTTCTTAACAAATATGTATTTATAAAAAATATAATAAATATTATTTTCCCCTTATTGTTTAATTCGGGAAAAGTAAGATATCATCAAATTATATTTACCTAACGAAATATGTTTTTAAGAAAAAAAATAGTGTAACCAGCGTAATGTTCTCTACTTGAATTAGCAATTCATAGGTTTAAATTTATTGGAAAATAGAATAGGCATATATTTTTTACATTTCTGAAACTTATAACCAACTAGACTTTTGGTTGCGTTACCTTGTAACACATTATGAAAAAAATAACATCATGACGTCATCACGTTCTCTTTTTAAAAGCTGTATGGTGTTAACAATAATGTTTTGATTAGATAATACCAATAGGCTTTTTAATGCAGTTTTGTATTAGAAGTTCCTTTAATATTCTAGGATATTTGCCATATTTTCGTGTATATAAGTTTGGAAAGATAATGACAACTTCATTTCTATATGACGGGAAATATCGCACTTAAATTATGTTTAAACCACGCCAATAGATGCTACTTGAAAAATCACTTGTAATGTAATTGAGCTATCGGGCCCAAATCTGAAATCACATACATTATAATAACTGATTAACATTTTCTCTCGATTTTTGTAATATTCCAGGCAACTTCTCGATATTTTCCCCTGAAAACCTTTTTGGATTATTATGAAAAAAAAATGCCAATTCAGTTCAGCCTGCATCTAGTGCATATCAGCTATGAGATGCACTTATCAATAAATGTTATGACATTTTTAGTATTTATGTAGACATATTATGTCCACTGCGAAGTGCGCCCCGTCGGCATTCTATTGGCATTAGAATAATAGCTTATTGCATTTAATATGAAAACTGAATTCATCATTCTTATGGATACATCGTATACAAAAAAATCATTACATATATATATGCTTGTGATTATTGATAATAAATATTAGCTGTAATATAAAAATGTATTTTAACCTAAAAATATTTCAAAAAATTTACTAATAATATCTAATAATTTTATATGAATTGTTGACTATAATCAAAGATAAATTTGAATTTAAAAATGGAACTATATTTTTTTAAGAACATTTAGTGTGACCAGTAGTGGCAGAATATATTACACAGCTTTCAGACAGCGGCGCACAAACTAAGTGTATATTTTACATAAAGAATAACAAATATCATATCTATCTATGTATATAAAAAAATCAATCAGCGCATTGCGTATAAGCTTGTAATCCCAGTTTTAGCAGGTTTCACAATTGAAACCGAACCTTCCGGGAAAATGTAAAAAAATACTTTATTTTCACACGGACCAAGTTACAGTGATCTATTCATTAATAATTACGAATGATAGATCTTTATTCTTCCTACTTATATTGTATTTAAAAAAGAAACTGGAAAAAATTTAATTATAATGGTTTCTTATGTTTACGCGAATAATATATTACACATTCAAATAAAACAAATTTTACGGATTTTATCGCGGCTTATTACATTTTGTTAATCCGAAGATAAATAAGTTATTTTTTTAATCCGTAAAATTAGTGTTATTTAATTTAATTATTTTTATGGGCACTATGAAAATTGCCTTTACCGCTTAGTTAAAAAAAAAAGAAAGACTCTTTGTTTTGGAGGGAAACTATTATCGAAATATAAATATGATTTAATAATAATTAACATTTTCTTTTCGCTTATTTTCTCGACATAATAACAAAATTGTTTATCCTACACATCAATCTTCGTTAATGGCAGGAATCTGGACCGCCGGGTTCAGTAACGTGATACAATTTTAATGGCAGTTTACAAAACCCCTGGACCTTCAGTGGTCCCAGATTTGTTTGTTTGGGTTGTATATTGTAATGTATAATATAGTTTATGTTTTAACAGAGTTTAAAAAAAACGGTCCTCAATTTAAGGCATATTTCATTTAGTCTAGGCATCAGTGACAAGAATCAAACATTTCATGTGTTGCACGGCAAAGTGACCACACTGCATCTGATGGAAAGCGCAGTGTCGTCCAGTTAGAGTATCAAGTAGCGAGAGACAATTATATCTCGCTACTAGACACAATCATGCCAGCCTGATTCTTCACACTACGCCATGGGCAAGGACGTGAAGAAGCGGTCTTGGGTCTAGTGTCAGAGTACTCAAAAGGCCGCAAATTGGCCAAACATCGTATCCCAACTAGACCCCGACAAAAACCGAATACACACTAGCTGATCTCGGAACGCGACACAGTTCCTTCCAAATCCGTCCTGTTTCCTTTCAACTTCTCCCCTCCCATTCCTGTCCTTCTCCTGATCATCATCTCCCGTCACTTCCTTTACCGACGATCATGATTCCTTTCATTTTCCGGTCATCCTCTTTTCTCCTTTTCCAGTCCTATCCTCGATGTTGTATCCCTGCCTACCAGCCCTTGATGGTAGATTCCAAGTTCCTACGCCACTAACCATAATTACTCATTCTGTATGGAGAATTTCCATTTGTATTTTGACCTGTCATAAGTGCCTTTTATTATATGCCTACATGATGAATAAAGATTTTTATTTATTTTATTTATAACACCTTTCTATATTTTTCTATCCCATAGGAAGCATGCATTTTCCGGGTTAAAAAGTAGCCTATGTCATTTTCTGATCCCTAAATTGCCACTATGAAAAAAATCATGTCGATCCCTTGCTCTGTGAAAAACTATAGTATCCCACGGGAACTGTACATTTTTCCGGAATAAAAAGTAGCCTGTGTGCTATTCCAGACTATAATCTATCTCTGTGCCAAATTTCAACCAGATCCGTCTAGTCGTTGTATCGTGATTGAGTAACAAACATCCATCCAAACATTAGTAGGATTAGGGTGTCTAAGTGCATTATCCCTGCGACATGCTGTGTCTAACCTGAAACCCTCAAATGATAACCTCTTTTTTGATGTTGTTTAAAAACTATAGATAATTCGCGAACACGAACATCGTAAAACCGTTTTTATCATGCCATTTATTCATATTTTACGACTTGACATTTTATGGTAATACTGATGTTGTAGATTTGAGAATGATAAGCTTTTTATATACTGACTGGCAAGGCAAAGTGCACTCTAGCACTCTGCACCCGATGGTAAGTGCAGTGCCGACCGGTTAGAGTATCAAGTAGCGAGAACAATCTATCCCTCGCTCAAAACAATCGTGCCAATCAATCAGCTTTTGATAAGCATAGCGTTATGGAGTCATTGGAATGTCAGAATTTTGAGTTATATACAAATAGAGGTTTGCTTAATTGACATCTAACTTGTAAAGAGTAAAAACAGTTTTAAGTAGTTGACATGTTTTTTTTAATTTCATCAGTTAACAATATTTAAAGAGTTACGATTAAAATTTAATTACATTAGACTGAAGCAGCTCAATGTTTGTTAATGTTGCCTTATTGTATAGTGTAATGACACTTATTACAAGACCTATTGCCATCTGCCAAGTGGGCTACAGTGTGGGGTTCTTCACGAAGGGAGTAAATAGGTTCATGAAGGTTCGGTAACGCGCATGTGATGCTCTTGGTGTTGCAAGCGTCCATTGTCTACGGTAACCGCTTACCATCAGGCTTAAACTTGTTTTTTTTCTTTTTCCTGGCACGGCAAAGGGATCAAACTGCACCTGATGGTAAGTGCAGTGCCGTCCAGTTAAAGTATCAAGTAGTGTGAAACATCAGTCCCGCGCTACTCAACACAATCATGCCGGCCTGTTGTGTAGCTTCTTCACACTACGCCTAAAGGTCCCATATACACTGTTTGCCACTATATCGTGAGATATCGTGGTATAAAAAATGAGTGATTTCGGTTGTATATTATTTAAAACACAGGATACTATCATATTGACAAGTCGCATCTTTAATGTGTTAGCCGTTAGAAATCAGATTTAGTTAGCCAAAGATAAATGCATAAGAAACTTAAATAACTATATAGAATTTCTCCGTTGTCCCCAATAACTGAGCCAAAATCTATATCCTGAAGGTGCCCTTGATCTGTTTGCTTAGTGGCGCCCGAAATGCTAGTCTTTGTGCATTGTAAAAGTAGGGTAAAGGCAAACTTTACTGCCAAATATTAAATTGACCTTTGTAATAAGGTGACAACAGATATAGATATAAATAGAGACCGCAAGGGTGTCTTTGCGTGCTCAGATGAAGTATGAAGTCTTGCGCTAAATATTGCAGGAAAAATTACTTAAAATTAAATCAGCCCTGGATTAAACACTATCTCGCTGCTGGGCATAGTCGTCCTCTATTGAGTGAGGTTAGGCTTTTGTCCACAATGCTGGCCTAATGCTTGTTGGTACTTCATATACCTTTGAAATTGTTTTGTAATATTCCTAGGTATTTCTTCACCGTTAAAGCAAGGGATAGTCAATAATGAATACACTAACTTTAGGAAAGCTAAGAGGTGTATGCCATTTGAGCTGGTTTTAAGCCTACGACATTCGTCTCGGTAACTCGTAACTAGGCTATCTGTGCTTAAAATTACTGCTAGTTTTTAAGATTGTATCAAAGTGACAACGTAATATAAGTTTAAAATACATAAGTAGAGGTGTGAGGTACACTGTTTTGTCAGCAGCAGTACCGGCTTGATCATTACTTCTTGTACCTTACAATAAACCGACGTGAAAAAAATCTGTATGGTTTTTACCGTGAGAGAGATGTCTCTACATCTCCTGCTTCTCTTCGAAATAAATCTATATAAGTCACCACACCCATTCTTCTGGTATTGTGAATTGTGTGGTGTCTATGTTATGAAATAGGTGTCGGTCTGTGGTGACATTGCTGTGTATGGAAAATATTTTTTACAAATTTCAGAATGTAAAATCGATAAAAAAGCAATTAAATTAAAACAGATAAACAAATGAAAATATTCAATGAATCCATAAAATGTTACACATTATTTAGATTCAGTCAAACTTTTTTACTCTACCGCCAGTTCGGAATGCAGTTAGAGAAGAACAGTCAGGAAACTAGCGTTGCTCTGTTCGAATACTGATTAACAATATTTGGACGTACAATTAAAGCGTAAATAGTACATAAAACATAGTTATTGGTATAGCACAGTGAGAAGAAAGAATTTCATAAGCCCTTGGATTCAAATTCCAAGACATAAGTTATCAGTGTTTTTCAATCGTAAAATCACTTATGAAATGCCCAGGATGAAATTTTGACAGTAATCGCCACTAATATTAGGTGCAATTCTGCTCACTCTTTCAAGGATACAACGCGAGTTTATGATATATGTCGCAGATTTAATCCTTAAATATAACAAACAAATAATAAATAAAATAAACAACACCCAGTCACACACATAGTCCCGACCCCACACTAAGATACGAGTCTTGTGTTGTGGGTATCAGGAACTACGGGAGTCGCACGGTCTCACAACACCCAGACTCCGGAAATAAATGTCTGTCGTCACACAAACATTTGTCCTGGCGTGGGAATCGAACCCACGGCCTCTAATTGCACACTCGCCAACTGCGCCACGGAGGCTGAATCGATCTTTGTACCTAATTTTGGGCAAACTTGAGACGAAGACAGTCGTGGGGTGACGGCTTTGTTTAATTCCACATAGCAATGATTATATTATTGTTCTCTTTTGTTGTTTTAAGACCAGTGATAGCCTAGTTGAAAGTGGTACGGACTGTCAAGACGAAAGTCGTAGGTTCGAAACCGGTGCAAATAGCTTGCATCTCTGACTGTTCTAAAGTAACGTGTGTATTCATTTTTAATTATTATTTGGTTTAACGGCGAAGGAAAACAGAGAGGAGAGCATACCTAAGAATTCTCATAAGAATTTCAAAGGTATGTGAAGTCTACCAATCTGTATTAGGCAGCGTGGTGGACTAAGTCCTAACATCTCTCGTTAGTAGAGGCTACCCGTGCCCAGCATTGGGATCAATACAAGGCTGGTAATATTATTGTTGTATTATAAAAATATTTATTTGTCTAACAGTTCCTTTAGATTTTCTGCATGTCTCAAGGTATAGCTAAATAAAGTTATTTTCTTTCTTTCTCCAAGCACGTAGAAAGTATTCAGCTACGTGGGTCCTTAAAAATAACGACTCATTTGAGACCAAAATATCTGACCCCTAGATTTGCGTCAGCGTCGAATTTTCTCGAAACTTGAACAACTCCTTTGAGAGCTGGCTGTTAACTCGATTTACCATACCTATAATACTTTGCACATGTGTTGATATTAAACTACGAAAGTGATTATTGTCTGGCACCTGATTGATTTACACTCGTCAAATTTTAAGTCTGTTTATTTATACACATACATTTACAATCACGCCTGTAATCCCCGAAGGGCTAGGCAGAGGTGTAACCAGTACACCCACTTTTTCGCCGAGTTTCGGTCATATAATGTGATAGGGGGCGAGCCTATCGCCATACCGGGCATAGATTCCAGACTCTGGGCTAATACTGAGAATTCCTAGAGAAAACCCCAATATCACTTTACCCAACCCGGGGATCGAACCCGAGACCTCAGCACAGTAGTCGTAATGCATGCGCAATTACAACTACGCCATCGAGGGAGTCTGTTTATTTATGTTTTACCCAACATAGTTTTGCAGACTGCAGACCGATCTACAATATATTTCATGAATCAGAGAGTGTAGAGTGGTCACTTTACAGGATAAAACATTTTTTACAGTCTATACTTTGTTTCATTTTACCAAGCTCCGAGAATTTGCATTATATGTAACATTGGCTAGTGTAATTGTTTCCTCGCAATATACAAAAAACAATTGAAACATTTTTAATTACGAGAATCGGACTTCGTATCTCTGAATGTAAAGTATTCAATAGTGGCAGCTTCGATCGACGTCAGCGAAGTTCCTAACAAAAGGCAGTTCAACAAATACTAAAGAACCGTCCAGATAATTGATGACCAATACTAATTAAAGTTTTGCAGTCTGAAGTGGGGTACTTCAGTCCGATGTAGATCGATAGACAACTTTAACTGAAGACGCATTTATAGAAGAAACCGTCAAATACAAATGAGTCATTTGGTATTAATATCCACTGTACATGCATACAATATCAGAAGATAAAGCCTTCAAAATTCAAAATGTTTATATATGACATCGGGTACATAAATTGGTTTTAAATTATAGGTATAATCTTCCGAAATCTGCTGGAGCAAATAAATATATGGGAAGTAGTTCCTTAAATCTATTAAAGTTAAGAAATATTTTTGTCACACATCAGAAGTAAACAGATAGTACGAATAAATACATATATACACATATATGCGTTGGGAGCCTCAAACGAAAATAATAAGGACACACATACACACATACACTCACGCCTGTAATCCCCGAAGGGGTAGGCAGAGGTGTAACTAGTACACCCACTTTTCGCCAAATTTCGGTCCCATGATGTGATAGGGGGCGAGCCTATCGCTATACCGGGCACAATTCCAGACTCCGGGCTAATACTGGGAATTTCTAGACAGAAAAACCCAACATCACTTTACCCGACCCGGGGATCGAACCCGAGACCTCAGCATAGCAGTCGTAAACGCATGCGCAATTACAACTGCGCCACCGAGGCAGTCAGAAAATAATAAGGATTATATAATTAATAGCATCCAATACCTATACAAATAGTCCCGACCCCACACTAAGGACGAATTCCAACACGAACTACAATACTGTTAAAATTTAACAGTTACATTAAATATTACCACAACGTTTAGCAATTTAATATTGCACCACGATATAAAATGTTATTATTTAGTAAAAAAAAGGTTCAGAATGTTGTACTTAGCAAAGAGACTACGTGAGCCAGAGCCTTTGATGCCTTTCGAACCCAGAAATCTGTACAGAAATGTATTATCATATGTTTGAAATCATCAATGATTTTCAAGATTTTGATATCGGTGCGGGATTCGAATCCTTGTTTCACAGCCTACTCACTCACTGTTCCACGGAGGTTGCTAATCTATATCAAACCTCAGACCACGATAGGCTCGTCAGAATGGCTGTGGCTGCATATCTGTACCATCGGCACGCAGGCCACCGTAATTTAGGTCGATAAGATGGTCTAGGCTGTGGAATACAGAATATTCGGCTGTAACAACATACCTGCCTCGGTGGCGCAATTATAATTGTGCATGCGTTACGACTGCTGTGCTGAGGTCTCGGGTTCGATCCCCGGGTCGGGTAAAGTGATATTGGGTTTTTCTATCTAGAAATTCTCAGTATTAGCCCGGAGTCTGGAATTGTGCCCGGTGTGGCGATAGGCTCACACTATATCACATTATGGGACCGAAATTCGGCGAAAAGTGGGTGTATTGGTTACACCTCTGCCTACCCCTTAGGGGATAACAGGCGTGAGTGTATATGTATGTATGTATGTACAACATACCTTAAGTTAGCTGTACATGCAGGGTTTGCAAGATGGTCGCCTTAAAAATGTAAATTGAGTGGACTTAGTTTCAAGCATATTATCTCGGACCAATTATACGGAGTGATAGTTTAAAATGTGTATCAATTTGGGATGCGTGCGTTTGTCTTTTTGCCACTGTGTGCGTCATCTAGAATCGGGAACGATGATTTTGAATATCGAATTCTAGACCACATTAACCATAGACATAGGGAATGGACTGAGCAATATCCTCACAAAATTTACCACTTTGTAGAAAGAGACAAAGCGACTGTGCGGCTAAACCTATTTCTTTTCGCTCCTGCAAGTCAGTGACGTAGACCAATCAAAATTCTAGAAAAGACAACTGCTAGCCGTTTGCTTTATCTCTAACATTTTTCTGCCCGTATTTACTTAACAGCTGGACAGAGAGCGCACAGTCCATTTTCTATGTCTATGAAATTAACATATTACTTACTGCCTACTTCAAGTTGGAACGGACGCACCGAGACAAAGTAATATTTGTTTCGGGTTATATTATGGGACCGTAATCCTTCCTAGTTGATACTTACGATACAGATTTGACCTTAGTTGGGGTAAGGACTATGCGATTGTTGGGGCTTATTTATATGAATTTTTACCTCAGATAAAATCAGAAATTCACTAAAATCCAAATCAAACATTTATTGAATCCATGAAAGGCTATACATTATTTAGATTCAGTCAATCTTTTTACTCTACCGACAGTTCGGAATGCAGTTTCGCTAGAGAACGAGCAAGAAACTCTAGTGATGCTCTTTTCGATCAATATTTAGTCATAAAATTAATGTACGATTTGGATTTGATTACATTAGATTTGAGCAGCTCAATGTATGTTAATTAAGTTTAGTTGAATGAATACAAAATACACATTTGATCTAAAGATAGAGGCTAAAATCGATTAAAATCACACGATAAGACTGTGTCAAACGTGTGTGGTAGATAATTTGCAAAATCAGACGTTAATAAAATGACCCTTTTATAACCTATAAATTATTTTCATAATTCATTACACAACGAGACTATACATTATTTATATTCAGTCAATATTTTTACTCAACCGCCAGTTCGAAATGCAGTTTTGCTAGAGAACGGGAGAAGAAAGTCCAATTTCTTCTAGCTTTTTTGAACACTGTTTACAATATTTGGACTACATATAATTAAAATACAATTTAAAGTTAATTAGATCAGAGCAGCTCGATGTATGTTATTTAAGTTAGTGTAATATTGTGAAAAAAAAATCTCAATCAAATGCCTTACTTGACTCAAATGTAGACCAGAGCCCTGTTTGATGTAATTTTTCATCTTCACTTCAAACTTTGCAATTTATAAAACGACTACAAAGTGCAGACAAGCAGGTTGATTGAAAACAATACATTTTTACTATGCACTTTCTTATCTATGAAAAAACAAAAAAATTGTTCATCATGATTTTGTCTTCTATCTGTTTTGGTCAGATAACTACATAATTAATTGTAATTAGAGTAAAATCACGTCAACATATTGGCATCATGTTGTGTTATCAGTTCTGGGAGATCTTTTTGACTAGTTATTGCTTGTCTAAGGTTCTTTAAGAACTCCATTTACATTAAAATAATCTCTCCGTCTGTAGAACAAGTCTCTATTACTATTGATACCATATTTCTTCGCAAACTAATTACAACTATTATGTAAGTCATATGAAAAGCGTCTGAACGTATTGATGGATATTGGTCCAACCAGCTAACTTTGCTGCAGCACTGGGCAGGGACGGTTCTGGCACCAATTCTATTATACCTTAGGATACCCCGGGATCGCTTCGTAAGTGCCGAAGAAGGCCACTGCAGAGTTTTGGCTGGTTTATTGTCGGGTGAGGTGTACATAGGGGGTGGTGGGGGTGCTGGGTCCTAAGATCGGCTAGTCCAGCATAACCGTTTTATTCTTATTCCACGGCGCTGGCGGTAGTAATAAAGCGGTTTCCCCACGACAAAACAAAAAGCTGACTTTGCTGACGTTTCCTTATCTTTATATTCGTTCATCATTACATAACAATTTGTTCCTAGCCTAGACGTTTCAGCAAAAGGCTGATTCCTCATATTCCCACAACACAAGGTGCTTCAAGGTTTGATCATTCATACGAAAACTTTCCATCCGATTGCCCAACATGGATATAATCGAGTCTTAATGCGTGCTTAAGTCCGGGCTGAATGGAGCCTTATCCAGAGGCTTATCAGGTTGGTTTACTTTGGGATGTATTTTGTAGCGTTGATTTATCTTCGATGTTAAGATTATACTATGTAATATATAGACATGGGGTTTTTTGTTATTTAATATCATCGTTATTTTGTTAACGTTATCCGTTGGCAACGTCGTTGTTTCCATCAACAGTATCGGTAGCGTAGAGTGTAACATGTGGTTATCGTTGGTGTTTTTATAAATGTTATGTTGAAGTTAGTTCAAAAGCACTGTGCTTCAACGAAACGCCATATATGAAAAAAAAAACTTTTAGAAACACATTTCAAGATAATATTGCCGGGCAGATACTGAGAGGAGACGCGAGGATCTTGTCATTGAGCTCAACCAGACCTTGGATCTTATCTCATCATGTGGTACCAGGAATCGGGTTGAGTTTAATACCAAGAAAACCCAGGTGTGCACGTTCTCGTGCAAGTAATCGGCGTTTTCTCCCACCCCCAGGGTGTTCTTCAGGGTGTTCTACACGCATTGCGGAATGACCTTAGTATCCTAGGTATGGATATTATTATATTGATCTTAATCCAAGCACTCACATCGAGGGCGTTATATCCACTACTTCACGCAGGGTCAGAATCCTGAACAGGGTGCGGCGGTTCTTCACGCCCGATCAGCTGTACCAGTTATATAAAGCACAGGTGCGGCCGGGAATGGAATACTGCTCGCATCTCTGGGACGGTTCCGCTAGGTACCTACTCGATGCCTTGGATGGGTTGCAGCGGCGGGCCATACGCATTGTGAATGATGCAGACGTGACCAACAGCCTGGAGCCGCTACGGCTTCTAAGGGATATTTCCGCGCTTAGCGTATTCTACCGTCTGTATCATGGCGAATGCTCTGAAGAATTGTTTGATCTTATCCCATCCTCTCTCTTCCACACCAGAACCACGCGCACTGGCTTGCGGAGCCACAGCTTCGTGGTGTCTACTACCACGACCCGAACCAAGAGGTTTGCAAATTCGTATTTTTGCCGCACCATCAAGCTGTGGAACAGTTTGCCAGCTACCGTGTTCCCTCCTTCCTATGATCCTGGGTCCTTTAGGCGTAGTGTGAAGAAGCTAAACAGCAGGCCGGCATGATTGTGTTGAGTAGCGAGGGATAGGCTATCTCTCGCTACTTGATATATGGATATACTTGATGTAAAGGAAGGCACATAAACGTAAACTGAACAGATTACAACACTTTAACCGCACGACTGCATTGCTCACGAAGTAAGAATGCACTGAGCCCCAGAACGCAGAGACCTTCTCTTTTATTACAAATCTTTACCTCCACTCCATTTTGTTATTATTAATCTACCCATAGTTACTTCTCAAATCACCTTCGATATTGGTAATAAATGAGAACTACACTAACAACAAATAATTCAGATCACAACAATGAACAAGGTGCTATGAACTATGATCAACACAGAAACGCGGCCGTAGCTAAAAGCAGTGTTGTTATGCAACTTCTCTACTCTACTCGAACGATACCATCCGTGATGCCTAAGGCTATAAATTTATTTCTAACTATAACTAATAAATGAGAAAATGATTGTATAAAATTTTGTTGCTTGTAATTTTTGTTATGGTTATAGTATAAAGACGAATAAACATTAAATTATTATAATTAAATGTTGTCGGTGATAGTCGGCAGCGTTCGGAATCGGTACATCGTGATGCGAGCATCCATTGTTCAACATTCTGGCAACCTTTGCTACCATCATATATATGCATTGATTCATATATTATTAAAATATGTCTGTAAAATTACTATGAGAAAAAAAAATATATATATGACAATTGATGACGAAAAAAACAAGCCCGGAGTTTCTTTCTGCCTTTCTTCTTCGGGTCGTCATCGCTTAGGTAGCTAGTGAAAGGCTGGTAGGTTAGCTAGACTAGGGTTTACACTCATCCCTTCTATATCCGTCCAGTTTCCGTTCGCCTTCTCCCCTCCCATTCCTGCGCCTTCCCGTGATCTTCTGCTCCAGTCACTTCCTTTACGGAAGACCGCGATTACTTTCCTTCCTTTTTGTGGTCTCCCTCTTTTCTCCCTTTCCAGTCCCGTCCTCGTTGTATCCTTCCTTGCCTACCAGCCCTTGATGGTGGTTTTTAAGTTCCCATGACGTTAGACATAATTAATTATTTTTCCGTATGGTGAATTTCCATCTGTGTTTTGACATGTCATAAGTGCCTTTTATATGCCTGATCGTGATCAATAAAGATTTTTATTTTATTTTAACATCGTAGATCAATAACGTTTCTTTTTAAATGGCGATCGCCGACATATGGTCCCAACTACTCTTAAATCATTTAATTTAGATCTAAGATATTCACACTGTTTTTTATCCTGGCAAAGTGACCACATTGCGCATGGTGCGCAGTACCGTCCAGATAGTGTATCAAGTAGCGACAACCATCCATCACTTCTCGGCACAATGATGCCGGTGTGCTAAGTGAGCCGTGATAGTGACTCTCTCATGATTATCTGCGTTGACGATATTTAAGGTTACGCAAAGGTAGGGATTTCTCGGGACTCTTGAAATATAACTGGCCATATGTAAAGCAAAGCGTCATTATACAGAGACTATCCCGCCCACACACCCGCCATTGTAACTCATGTTTAGCCAGGATCGACAATGGCACGCATTTCCCACCGAGTAATGAAATGGCGAGTCTCTGGGAATACTGAACTGTCTTTATCCCGCAACGAAATTAATCAATTAGAAATATACCCAGGAGTTGGAAATATGAATTGTCCCTTCCATAGCAAATCGGGAGACAAATAATAAAAGGTTTGACAAAACGCCGGAGTCATTTTACACTAGTTTTTTTTGGAAAACACTGATCACGCTGTACTGCGTCCGACATATTGTGAGAACAAACTCGTTCAAGGTCTATTTATGTAGCCAAATCTGTCTATTCAGTCCTACTACATTTCCTGAGGTAATTTCTGGCTAATCCTCCATTACAGAGCTAGTTAATCGTTCATTGCTTGGCCGGAGGTTCCAAGTAGCAGATAATTGAAAAAGTTTTCTTTGGCTCTATGGACGTAAGTTATAAGCGTAGGGCTCGGTCAGGTTTAGACTATTCTCACTTTATTGTTTTTTTACTGCCTGACAAGGTAGACGGGCCACTTGATGGTAAGTCGTCACCGCCGCCCATAGACTTCTGCAATGCCAGGGCACAGTAATGCCGCTGCCTACCGATACTAGCTATGCTTGGCTTTGTAGGATAGTGACGGCGACAGACGAGCTGCGGAACAAGAAGCTGCGGGTTCGATCCCGGCACCAAAATGTTTGGGTTATCATTGGTGATATGTGCTGTGGGATGGTAGTCTTTAGTTTTGCCGGGTTTTTAGAGTTGGGGTACGATGTTTGGCCATTTTGCGGCCTTCAGAGTACCTACTCTGACAATAGGCCCTCGACCGCTTCTTCACGTTCTTGCCCATGGCGTAGTGTAAAGAAGCAGGCTGGCATGATTGTGTTGAGTAGCTGGGGATAGATCGTCTCTCGCTACCCGATACTCTAATTGGACAGGACTGCGCTTACCATCAGGCACAGTGCGGTCACTTTGCTGTGCCAGGATAAAAAAAATAGTTTTTGATACCCACGGTTTAACCTAGTGTGGGGTTAGGACCATGTGTGACTGTTGGGTGTATTTCAATTTAATCATTGAAAAACCAAGCATGGTGTTCTGGCGTGAATTGTTCCAGTCTCAGCCAGTGTATATCTAGTTACATCAGCATATTCTGGCAATCAGAGATACAACATATTAATTGTCGATATTATATTTAAACCTTTATGTACACAATGTATTCAATTTTAATTTTAACATTAATTTTACACTAAAGATCATGAAAAAAGCTCTTATTTTCAGTGTATCGAACCAAAAGCCTTTATCAGGCGGAAAAACAATTTCATATGCCAGATATCGTTATCTGTATGATAAATCTCTGAGTGTTATGACTGGCTACATCCAAGTACTATATACATTTATAGTTGGGAAATAATTTTGTCGAGGGTCTAGAGTTTGGGTACGATGTTTGGCCGGGCTGTAGCCTTCTGAGTATGGCGTAGTTTCAAAAAGCTACACAGTAGGTCGGCATGATTGTGTTGAGTAGCGATGCATAGATTGTCCCTCGCTTCTTGATACTCTAACTGGACGGCACTGCGCTTACCATCAGGTACAGTGTGGTCACTTTGCCGTGGCAGAGTAAAATATCATGGAATGAAGTTACTTTGTGTGTTTTACCAAATTCTTCGTTAATTTAATGATTAATATTCATTGATAATATTTTGCGCCCACAGGCTTTCTTTGTGGTTGAAAATAAATATACCTAATAGTCACACGCATAGTCACACATGACCTCACACTAAGATACGTGTCTTGTCTATAAACTACGAGAGACTTTCAGTTTCACAACACCCAGACCCGAAACGATTTACGTGTTTTTGTAGCTTATGTCATTTCATTCGTGCCATTTCGTTATATACGATTATTCTTTTTTTTTATTGCCTTGATAGGCGGACGAGCAGACGGCTGATGGTAAGTAGTCACCGCCGCCCATAGACTTCTGCAATGCCAGGGCACAGCAAAGCTGCTGCCTACCGTTAAAACCTCTTTACGCCACAGAGGCTGTAATGTGTATCGGGTCTGGGTCTGTGAGACCGAAAGTATTTTGAAATTGACATCTACAATACAAGATTATATTTTACTGTAGAATTGGGGTTATGTGCGACATTTGGGTTTTATTTATTTACTAGCTGTTGCCTGCGGCTCCGCCCGTGTGGAAGTTATCTTATACTATTTATAAAATAATTTTATCTCTCACAACTACTCTTTGCATAATACAGATATTCGTTCAAACAGGTATAACTTTTGATTGAAAGCACCGATTTAAATGAAATAAAGACTAATATTACTTCGAGATTGTATTGTTCATTTTTTTATCGTAATATAGTTCTTCGGACGTGATGTCTTGACAGACAGAGAGATAATTCCAAAAACAATAGTTTAAGGTTCTATATCTATAATAATAATAATATTTATTTTATTTCAGACAAAAAGTCCATATGGTGTTAGTAACAATTTGCTTAGAAACTAGTATTATGTATGAAGCTGCATCCATCGTAGCATCGGAGACTCCCACTTATCGGTAAACACACCCAAGATAATCATTGGCGCTACCGCGGACACGTGCCATCAGAGAAGCGCACCTTTTTCTAATAATAGCGGCGAAGCCGTCTATTCGTGCCTGCGCGAACATCCCCGACGCACTGCATCTCCACAATATAACACGGTACAATCAAAATTTTGCAAATATATTTAATGTGCAGACAAAGTGTCTTTTCAGCTTTATTATAGCATGGATATCATGTTTATTTTATTACAACTTGCGAAACCCTTTATTCTATTTATTATCAAATAACTTTACTTTCTCTGTGACACGACAACCCTTAAAAAATTTTACATTCAGTCTTGAACTAAATCTAAGAAATAGAACTGGCAAAATTTATAACCTATTCTTGGTTTTAGGTCAATCGATGTGACATTTAAGAGGTGTTAAATATACAATGTAAAATATAAATATTGATGTAATAAAGATTTTGTTTGTCTCTTGGAAAATAAACACAGCATTAGGCCAAGGTTAAAGATCGAAGTTTTTCTTGCCCGGTTGTTTGTTTTTGTAAAAATTATACATATGATCATGGTCTTCATGATTAGAACGACTGCTTTATACAAGTGGCTAAAGTTCGGATACATAGCATTTTTGATGGTATTTTTTGCTTTAGATTTTTATACTTTGAAAATGTAGACCCATTTTAGGATATCACGATATTTATTTTAATATAGGACTTATGTGAACGGAATTATTAGTTCTAAAGAAAATTGCAATAAAATAGGTTTATCTTAAAATCAGACTTTTTAAGATATTGTACGTTATTTGAGAGCACTTAAAGTAATTTTATTGGAAAAAAAAATCATAATGAAGCCAAGTCGAACATAATATATTTTCATATAGCGATTACATCAGGTTTTTAGGAATTTCTTAGAATTTGAAGCTATTTTTACGATTTGTGTATAATTTACCGTATTTTTTTATAGGTTATTTTGACATTGCGATTTAATGTTGACCGAACTGTGATTAGATTATGAATTAATTAGGATTATACATTTATTATATTATATTACTCACATTATATTACTATACGAATTATCACGTGGGTTATTTAAATGTTGTTTTATTTTTAATCTCATTTAAATACAATGTCGCTATTAACGTTGTATGCCAATTGTAACATACTTCACATCGAGACTAGATCGGAATGATATTTTAATCATTTTTTACTACGGGAATTTGTCATGAAATAAAACATTTTCACAGTTTTTAATGCCAACGTTTTGAAGTCTTTACAGTCTACAAAAAATAATAGATAAGGTGAAAAATAGAATTACATTAAGAACCACGATCCGCCAAATCTTCTGACTTGAGCCATGTTACAAAACAATTGGGGGTTTTAGCTCAATTTCATTTTATTTTTCATTCGAATAGAAGTTTCGGTTAATTTCAGGGTCTCTTGTGGGTACTCGTTTTATATAAGATTTGTCGGTGACCATAAATCTGTGCGGGAAACGAAAACTGATTCTGCGTTTGAATTAATTTATTTTTTAAAGTACGCGTAACATCTTGGTGGCCCACGTAGCGGAATGCTGTAGTGTGGCTACACAAAGCTGGTTTTCAGTGACCCTATAAACTGTCATAATGCAAGCAAAATTAAAGGCAAGCTAATATTTAGATGCAGGCATAATGCAATCTCATCTTATATAATCACGTGCTATGTATGATGCTCGAACACGCTATTTTCCGAAAACACCCAAGCGATTTCAATGAAATATGAATGTGTGTACTTAAAAGATAGGATCGTTTTGGACCTCTAATCTAAAACACTTTTTACAACTTCAAATTCAAAATATTTATTGAGTCCATGCAGAGTTATACATTATTTAGATTCATTCAATCTTCTTTACTCTGCAGTTACGCTAGAGAAGAACGCGAAAGACACTCTAGCGTTGGACTTTTCTAAAATTAAAATGAATAAATTCACCGAATAGACACACACACATAGTTTTGATGCCACACACCTGTATGGTGGGTATCAAGAACTACGAGGGACTACCGGTAGACTATAATATAATAATATAATATAATACACCCACCCACCCAACAGTTACACACATAGTTCCTGACCCCAAACTAGGTACAACCTGTATCGTGGGTATCAAGAACTACGAAGGACTACGGTCCCACAACACCCAGACCCGAAACAAATATCTGTCTGTCACACAAAAATTTGTCTCGGTGCGGGAATCGAACCCACGGCCTTTTGTTTTACAGCCGGCTACTCGCCCGCAGCGCCACGGAGGCTGTCAACTATGGGACAAAACGCCCAGACCCGAAACAACTATCTCTCTGTCACAAAAACATTTCTGCCTGGGTGCGGGAATTGAACCCACGGCTTCTCGTTTCACTCACCCGCTGCGCCACGGAGGCTGTCAAAACTGATTACAATACTTAGACAGGCATACAATTTAAATCAGATATTAGAGCAGCTTAATGTATGAAAATTACGTTGCCTTATTTGCCTTTTCGACATTGAAAATTTGGTTCACATAGAAGGCGGTCTTTAGCAGGACATCTGTAGCAGTATATAATTTTCTATACCCAAGAATTCTACACAAAGTCACATAGAAAAGTCACCCCAATTACTTCACCCCGTAAATAATATGCCTCTTCGAACGCGTTATGTCATGAGCTGAAAATTTAACTCGCGCGAAGGTCAGGTCTTTGGATGTTTATACGTCCCGAGGGGCGAAGCGACAATAACTAAGGGGATGGTGTTATATAGAAATGTTACATTTTATTATAAAATATGAACATGTAGTTCTGTTGGTAGAATGCCTCGCTGGCGTAGTGGTAATAGGGTAGTTTCCTGTGTTTAATTTTGTACATTATTCGATATGCAACCGAATATAATACGCGAAAGAAAACAGAATCTTACCATCAGGTACAGTGCGGTCACTTTGCCGTGCCAGGATAAAAAAAAAAAAAAAACTAAATTGCTTGAAAAATTAGGTCACAATATTTATTAACTATTGGAATGAGCTATGCTGAGCTCTGGAATTGTGCTCGTTATAGCGATAGGCACGCCATCTATCACATCATGGGACGGTAATAACGGTGCTAAACGCCGTCATATTCTCACTAATATTACTTCGTCCTCCCCTGCTAGTATCTGGAAGTTTTTCGGGACTTTAGGTATCGGCAAAGGGAGGACCTTGAACTTCCTTGGAGTAACTTTGGATTTGGATGACATTACTCGTAATTTCTCTTCTACTGTCTTAATTGACCCCCAAACCAAACGTCGTACTATGGATTTTATAGCTGGTCTTCCCAGACCTAAAATCGACACCTTTCAGATTTCTCCAGTTCCGCCTGGTGAGATCAAAAAGACAATCCTTACCATTAAGTCAAATGCGACTGGCTGCGACAACGTCAGTCGCCGTATGATAATTCCTATCCTGGATCATCTTCTCCCAGCCATTACTCACATTATTAATTTCTCCCTCAACACAGGTGTTTTTCCATCTCTATGGCGCAATGCCTTTATTTTTCCTCTTCCTAAAATCCTCAATCCCTCGTTCGTGAATCATTTCCGTCCTATATCCATTCTACCGTTTCTTTCTAAGGTGCTGGAGGCCTGTGCTCACAAGCAGTTGTCTAGGTTCGTACATCTAAACAACCTGTTATGCCCTCTGCAGTCTGGCTTTATACCTGGCCACAGCACCGTGACCGCGCTCCTCAAAGTGACTAAAGATTTTAGGCAGGGCATGAAGGAAACCAAAGTTACAGTTTTAGCTTTGGTTGACTTCTCGAATGCCTTCAATACCGTCAGTCACGACATCCTGCTTTCAATCCTCTCCCATCTTTTGATCTCTCCTGCGGCTCTGGGGTGATTCTTATCCTATCTTCAGGGTCGCCAGCAGTCGGTACGTCTCAATGATTCCTCGTCGAATTGGTCTGATGTCGACTCTGGAGTCCCTCAAGGCGGCAAACTTTCTCCATTGTTATTTTCTATCTTTATTAACCTCATAAGTCAAAACCTTCAGTGTGCGTATCATTTGTATGCCGATGACTTGCAAATATATTGTCGGGCTGGAGTCGATTGTGTGGCCTCAACTGTGGGTAGGGTGAACCGAGACCTAGCATATATTAAGAATTGGTCTGACAGTTTCGGTTTGTCGGTGAATCCCACGAAATGCCAAGCAATCATTCTAGGTAGTGCCAGGATGATTAGTAGACTGGACACTGCGGTCATTCCGGCTGTTACTTTTGATGGCACGGTCATTCCTTGGTGCCATAGTGTTAGAGACCTTGGGCTACACATCGATTCCACCCTGAGTTGTCGGTTTCAGGTGAACTCTGTTAGTCGGAGAGTTACCGGTACTCTTCGAGCTGTTTATCGCCTGAAGAATTTCTTCCCAAAAACCAAGACTATGCCTGTGCAAGCCTTAATTCTTCCGGTAATCGACTATGGTGATGTGTGCTATTTTGATCTGAATGTAGATCAACTCAACAAACTTGACAGACTTCTCAATAACTGAATTCGATTCATTTTTAATCTTCGCAAATTTGACCACGTTTCCTCTTATCGCTTGCAATTAAAATGGCTACCCATTTGCCAGCGACGATCAATGCGAGCTCTTACTACTCTTTATGCTTTACCTACTTCTCCTACCCTCCATCTTATTTATCTTCTCACTTTATCTAGCTTAGTGATAGCCATGATAGAAAACTTCGGTCATCTAGCAACCTTCTTCTCAAGTGCCCCTCTCACCGCTCCGACTTCACTCACTCTTCTTTCCCCATTCAAGCTATACTTCTGTGGAATTAACTCCTACTTGAAATCAGGTTGTGCACCACCAGGTTGGCTTTCAAATTAAGAGTGCGGCAATTGCTTCTGGACGGAGTTGCAGAATCTCGTCATTAATTCTATTATATTATATTATATTTATATTATATTAGATATAGATATATATATAAATATATATTAAATTAAAATATATTAAATTTATAAATCTTTTTTCCTTTTTTATTTATGCTAGTGTCTTTGGACAATAATAAAAACAAATATAGACTTGTGTCCATCTATATTTGTTTTTATTGTTTTTTTGTCTTTTGTAATTATGCACCTACCCTACTTATCTCTGGACCACCTTAAGGTTGACTGGGAGAGAATACTTATGGCATTTAGCCCACCTATATACAATGTATATATAGTGTATAAATAAATAAATAATAAGCTCAGCGAAATGTAGGTGTACTGGTAATACATCTGCCTACCCCTTCGGCGATTACAGACGTGACTGCAAATGTATGTATTTATGAATTAAAAAGGTCTGATTAATATTTCGAAGGAAATGGATATAGTCACTGACACGAGAACATGGTTTACAGCCCGGTGGCGCAGCGGCCGAGTAGCCGGCTGTGAAACGAGAGGCCTTGGGTTCAATTCCCGAACAAATTTTTGAGTGACAGACAGATATCTGATTCGAATCTAGGTATTATGGGACCGTAGTCCCTCGCAGTTGATACCTACGATAAAGGTTTTACCTAGTGTGGGGTCAGAACTATGTGTGACTGTTTGGTGTAAAAAAAACAATATTATTCTAAAACACATACAATAATGCCTGACTGCCTCGGTGGCGTAGTTGTAATTGCGCATGCGTTACGATTGCTGTGCTGAGGTCTCGGGTTCGATCCCCGGGTCGGGTAAAGTGATATTGGGTTTTTCTACCTAGAAATACTCAGTATTAACCCGGAGTCTGGAATGGTGCCCAGTGTGGCGATAGGCTCGCCCCCTATCACATTATGGGACCGAAATTCGGCGAAAAGTGGGTGTACTGGTTACACCTCTGCCTACCCCTTCGGGGATTACAGGCGTGAGTGTATATGTATGTATGTATGTACATACAATAATTATTACAATAGCTAACACTACGAAGTAATTTAATCAAGCAAACGCGCTTCTTTTGATAATTTACGACCGTTCCTAACCTCAAAAAACAATCCGACCCAGTTCTGAATTACCCCGTTCGTAACTAAGGCATTAACGCATCCTCGTATTGTGAACGCGTTTTATCGATCCACACCATAGATATAGACAGGGTTGCCAGCGTCAATACTGGAATTATACAAGGTTAGACAAAAGGGTGTACTGAGCCGAAAAGACTAAACTACCCACAATTCTAAGCAGCTTTTGCAATTTTAACTTTTTCAACAAACCCTAGAGATTCCGTGATATTGCAGTTCAAAGATTTATAAAAAGAGTATAATCTACAATCAGCTGTGATACAGTTAGAGTCATTGACCTTGAGAAAAGGGTGAGTTCTAGATAATAATCAAAATACACATAGATCGCTCTAACTTAACACTCACACAGCTATCGAGTTTTTTTTAGTGCCACCTGATGGTAAGTATTCACCGCCGCCCATAGATTTCTGCAATGCCAGGGCACAGCAAAGCCGAGTCCCCTCTATCAGTATGTCCGTGGTCTTACCAGTCAGTCTGTATATTGTGTTCACGTGTTTATTCTTGGATTTTTCTCTACCTGGTAAATATAGTTTGCGACCCTGTCTCAGGCGGCATTTTATGGATCATTGGGGTTATGTAGCAATGAAATATTTGATGGCCTTTGCGAATAGGAATCTTTAACGGATTTCTGGGTGATGGGTAATATGGTGGGATAATTAGTTTTGAAAGTAGGCATTAAAGCACAGGTTTCTGATTGAATAATAATCATTATTAAAGGTAGTTAGTATCTATGTTTACAAAGCAGGATGTACGTGGATGAAAATTTTGAAGGTGTGTGAATTCTACCCATATCATTCATATCATATCCCATTAGGTCAGCGTGGAGGACTAAGGCCTAAATCCTCTCTTTAAAGGAGGCCTGTGTCCAGCTGTTGGACTTGTTTTTCATAATTTTGAGCCCATTATTGACTGTTGCTGAGTATAAGCCTTCTTCATCGCCAATTCTTGCGGTCCTGGGTCACTCTCATCCTTTGTTTAATTGACTAATATCAATTGACAAATGGAGAATGCCTCGGGCTTATGTCCAATTTTTTAACCTGGCACAGCGTAATGATCACACCGCACCTGATGGTAAGCGTAGTGCCGTCCAGTTAGAGTATAAAGTAGCGAGAAACTATTCGTCCCTACTCATCACAATAATGTCGGCCTATTGTGTAGCTTTTTCATAGTACGCCATGGGCAAGAAGGTGAAGAAGCGGTCGAGGGTCTAGTGTCAGAGTACGCAGAAGGCCGCAACACGGCCAAACATTGTATTCCAACTCTAGACCCCCGACAAAACCGGACGTACACTGGCTGACCCCGGACGCTACACACTTGGTCGCTGTACGGGCGGTAATGAATATCCTACCAACACCAAAAAAACGTACATAAAAGTATAAGTGAAATTACCTAAATAAATTATAATGTTTTTTTAAGTTATTTAATATACTTTTGTGTCAGCCGTTTTCTCGAAGCAACTCCTTGAAACTCGACCTATTTTTTATAATATGCGCGACGAATAGCGGTATGTAAGCTCAAAGACCATTATTATAGTACTGAAATGTTAGCTCCTATTCATAGATGTCTACATGACCCGTCATTTTTTTTTCGCCAAAAATTTTATACAGAAATATACGCGTAGTAAAAAGCTTAGTATATGAATACGGACAAAAGAGTCTTATCTCTCGCAGATGACGTCATAGTTGCGTAATCAGGATCGTTCTGTCGACAAAATGTGTAGCTCTATTGTGGATTTTGATAGCGCCATCTGTTTATATCTTTGTCATCAGCGGCCGTCTACATTTAGTCTAAATAGGGTACTTTTCTCTGTTAAATATTATAGATCATTTTTTTTACATTGGCACGGCAAAGTGACTATACTGCACCTGATAGTAATCGCAGTGCCGTCCAATTAGAGTATCGAGTAGCACGAAGCAATGTATCTCCCGCTACTTAACATAAACATGCCGACTTGCTTCTTCACACTACGCCATGGGCAAGAAGATGAAGAAGCGTTAGAAGGCCGTAAAACGGCCAAACATCGTACCCCAACTCCAGACCTCCTACCATAAACGGATGTACACTGGCTGATCCCGGAACGAGACACACCTGCGTGTTTCACTATGGCGGGTTTTACACCCTTTGACGCTATCCGGGCGGATATGAATATCCTACCACCAGCGTTTGATATGCAATCGATTATCTATCCTACTAATATTATAAATACGAATGTTTGGATGGATGTTTATTACTCAATCACGCTGCAACGGATGGACGGATCTGGTTGAAATTTGGCACAGAGATAGATTTTAGTTTGGCATAGCACATAGGCTACTTTTTATTCCGGAAAATGTACAGATCCCGTGGGACAGTTTAGTTTTTCACAGAGCAAGGTATCAACATGACTTTTTGCATAGTGGCAGTTTAGGGATCAGAAAATGACATAGGCTACTTTTTACCCTGAAAAGTGCACTCTTTCTATAGGATAGCAAAATACAGAAAAGTAATAGCTTAAGATGCCTCCATGGATTGTACACCTTTCCTTCCAAAAATAACCTACACGCGGGCGGAGCCGCGAGCAACATCTAGTATAATATATAAAAGTAGAAACTGACTAGATGACTGATCGGTCAACGCGCAGCTGAAACCGTTGGGTCTAGTCGCATTGAAATATTGAACAAATGTTCCTTAAATGACATAAGTGTGCACTAAGAAAGGATTTTTGAAAATTCAACCCCAAAATGGGGTTGGAAGTTTATATGTAACTACGTTATTTTTGGTGGTAGCGATTTCAAACTCACAGTAAATACTCTTTAGTAATAGTAATATTGTATACTTTTTCTCCCAACCATGACCTCCATGTGGGCAGAGCCGCGAGCAACAGCTAGTAATATAATAAGAAACTTATTTGCGAAACACCAACTTTTCGCCGAATTTATTACGGTCCCAATTGTGATAGAGAGGCCAGCCTATCGCCATGCCGGGCATAACTCCAGACTCCGGTCTGATACTGAGTATTTCTAACCCAATATCACTTAATAATTAATAATACCAGCCCTGTATTAAACATTGTCCCACTGCTGGGCACGGGCCTCCTCTACTAATCAGAGGGGTTAGTCCTTAGTCCACCACGCTGGCCTAATGCGGGTTGGTAGACTTCACATACCTTCGAAATTCGTATAAGAATTCTCAGATATGCAGGTATCCTCACGATGTTTTCCTTCACCGTTAAAGCAAGCGATAATTAACATTTTAATACACACATAACTTTAGAAAAGTCAGAGGTGTATGCCACTTGGGTTTCGAACATACGACTTTCGTATTGACAGTCCGTCCGCAACCAACTAGGCTATCGCTGTTTAATACTACTTAATAATTAATTTAGTAATTTTTTCAAATGGTCATCACTATCCGGATGAAGTTTCAAGGAAATAAAAAATGGAAGACTTGCCTGGGAAATTACCTAGAAAACTGATAGTGATATTTTCTATTAGATTCTAGTTGCGATACGCGTAAATGTATAAGCGAAGCTGCGGGTGAAAGCCAGTAAAGTAATATTCCTTGTCATAGAAAAACTCAAGCGTTAAGTTTAAAGTGCACAACCTACTCGTGTAGATTAATGGTTCGACGGCAATAAGCGGGCTAATGGCTTAAGTCCTTTGAGCCGGCGACGAAGTATGTATAGTTGTTTTACTTCTCTAACATTAAACTGCTGGTTTATGTATCACTAGAGGTTGCCCGCGGCTCTGCCTGTGTAGAAGTTATTTTTGGAAGAAAAGGTACACTGTCTATAGAGACACAAAAAAAAGTACATAAAAGTATACTCAGATTTAATGAGCTATTATATCTTTCTATAATTATAATACAACCAACAATCACATTCATAGTCCTAACCCCACACTAGGTCAAACCTGTATCGTGGGTGTCAAATACTAGGGACTACGGTCCAAACTGACACCCGGACAAATATCTGTGGGTTACACAAACAATTGTCTTGGTACGTGGATCGAACCCACGGTCTCTCGCTTCACAACCGGCTCCCCTACAGAGGCTATAATCTTTCGATCTTTCAAACGAATCTTTCGGTAAACTAAAAAGTGTATGGTATCTGTATATATAAAAGAAGAAACTGACTGACTGATCAATCAACGCACAGCCTAAACGGCTGGGGTTAGAGACTTGACATTTTGACATTAGGTACCTTTTAGGACGTAGGCATCCACTAAGGAAGGGTTTTTGGATATACCACCCCTAAGGGGGTAAAATAGGGGATGAAAGTTTGTATGAAAATCCGTCATTTTTGAAGTTAAATTCATGAAAATTAGTATTTGGCCTTTTAGTTAAAAATAAAAAATATATGTTTCAGGATTTTTGGAAATTCTGCCTCTAAGGGGGTAAAATAGGGGATGAGACATTGAATGAAAATCCGTAATTTTTTAAGTTAAACGCATGAGTCTTTTGTATTGTATACTTTTTCTCCCAAACATGACCTCTACGCGGGCGGAGCCGCGAGCAACAGCTAGTAATATAATAAGTCTTTAAAGTCAGAAAGTAATTGAAAAGGGGTCTCAATTACATTGACAATTTCATGGCATATTCAGAGCCAATACCTTTTAAAGAAAAATACCCGAACCATAAAGTAAATAATTTTTTAACCGTCGTGGATTTATAATTTTTTGATCTGGCATAGGAAACCTTAGTAAAATATTGTGTACAGTTTCTGAGTATGGTACCTATACATTTGATAATTAGAGTGGTTCGGCATATGCGTACCACTGACTGATGATGGCTAAGACATTTAAAATTCTTTTAGAGAATAGGGTACTTGAAACTATTTTTTTTTCTTATTTTAATCAACAGGTGACAATACCTTAAACCTATTAACGAAATAAATTTATGTTCCGGAAGAAAAATTAGTAAATTAGGCGCCATTCCATTCAAATCAGCTGAAAGGGGTAATTGTCAAATGACAGTAAAAGGATGCATGATTTGAGCCGTGACGTCACCTCTCAGAATGGCCATTACTGTGCCCTTGTGCGAGGGAGATAGTGAGATGTTCCACCTATGCATCCATTTTTGCTCATACCAATATTTAAAATTAATATTGTAAACTAATTCTTCAAACAATTTTGATTCTGTTTTCACAAAACGTTCTTTTCAAATCAAATCATTTATTTACACAGGAAACTGCCCTATTCTGATAAAGCATGGATATTTCAATATAACAGTTGCCAAAGCTAATTTAAAACAAATTTATCTTTAATGTTAAGTTCACATTATCTTTATCTCATAAGCAGAAAAGTCGAATAAGGCAACGTGATTTATATACATTGAGCTGCTCTAATATAATATCTGATTTAAATTGTATGCATGTAGTCTAAATATTGTAATCCGTTTTGACAGCCTCCGTGGCGAAATTGGCGAGTCGTCTGTGAAACGAGAGGCCGTGGGTTCGTTTCCCACACCGGGACAAATGTTTGTGTGATAGACAGATATTTGTTTCGGATCTGGGTGTTTTGGGGCCGTAGTGCCTCGTAGTTCTTGATTCCTCCACGATGCTAGCGTGCAGTCAGAATATATGTGACTGTTGGGCCTATTTATTTATTATTATAGGTGATTTTGTATCGACGATTGTTTAACCAAAATTTATTCGTAGCCTGATCCTTTAAATTAGTGATCCTATAAATTATACAAGATGTTGTTACAAAATATATGGTGTTATACATATTCGACTGGCAATACTAAGCAGTAGTAGTCGTATTAACCCCGCCGATTAGAAGATTTATTGTCCGATACCAGAATGTATATAGCTTTATATAACTTTATAATCCATACAGTTGAGAAAATTTAGTTTCAGTTCTAAAATGTATATAGCTTTTTAATTAAGAACATTTAATTTAATTTTTAGTCTTTATAGTTTTAGTTTTGTATTTATTTATGTATACGTCTGAAGGACTAGTATCCATGGACATGAATAAATTAAAAAAAAAAAAAAAAAGTAGTCGTATTAATGCTGGTATCACTCTGCCCTTTCCACAATCATTGTACGCCATTTGAGCAGATAGTGAGAACTCGGAGCCATCAATCACCGCCAGCTGACCTGAACGATCCTGAAATTGGTCGTGGATATGAATATAGTTAATAATTTGAATGTTAAAATCAGAGTTTATTCCTGGAGTCATCTTTTCGTGATCGACCTGATTGCTGGTGGTAGGTTATTCATATCTGGGCGGATATGAATAACCTACCACCACCACCGTACACGTTCCGGGATCAGCCAGTGTACATCCGGTTTTTATCGGTGGTTTAGGGTTGGGGTACGATGTTTGTCCGTTATGCCGCCTTCCGAGTACTCGGACACTAGACCGCTTCTTCACTTCCTTGCCCATAGCGTAGTTTGAAGAAGCAGACAGGCATGATTGTCTCTCGCTACTCGATACTCTAACTGGACGGCACTGCGCTTACACAGTGCAGAGTAGTCACTTTGCCGTGCTAGTTTAAAAATAAGTAAAAGTTTTTTAATTCATAAAAAGTACACCGACTTCAATAAAAAACAAATTATACGTCTTATAAAATTAGGAACGGGTCTTAATCGCGCAATATTTTAATGGTATAAATACCACAATTATTTCCCGACGTTTCGACCGAGTTGCATCGGCCGTGGTCACGGTCTGACTGAGTAAGATTTAGTGTCGTCTTCGTAAGGTGGGCTTTCGTGTGGTGGGAGTATCGGTAACCAGTTTAGTGGGGGTTTTGATAACTACCTTCCCTTGGTTTTTATTTTTGTCACAAATACTGTCGGTACTTCGACAAACCACACTGACAGTATCCTCGCGCTGAAGAGTTGACTTATTCTGACTACGCGGTGTACATATACTTATGACAGGATTCCATGTTGTTGACAAACGGTATCCATCCTCTCGGTTGAAATTCTGATGTTTTTTGATTTCTACCGCTTCACGTACTATTCTGGAGTAATAATGGCAATCGGTGGATAGAACCTGTGGTTGATGTAGTTCTATCCAATGATTAGATCCAGCCTCCAGCAAATGCTCAGCCACCGCTGATTTGTTGATCTGGCGGTTTTTTTACAGCTGCAATGTGTTCCTTGACCCTTTCAGCGATCGTTCTTTTGGTCTGGCCGATGTAGGAACTACCACAACTGCAATTCACCTTATAAACCCGTTCCTAATTTTATAATATGTATTCAAATCGCGAGAGTATAAAAAAAATTATACGTCACTATAAAATTTTAGGGTTGCCCTTGCCCTTAATTTTTCTGAGATCCCATCATCTGATCCTGGCTTTGTGCCAATGGGACCACATGGAAAGTACCCTATACCCTTTTAAACAAAAAAAGAATTTCTCGAATCGGTCCAGGCGAATTCGAGTAATCGGGGAACATACATAAAAAAAAAGATTCCGACGAATTGTTAACCTCCTCCTTTTCTTGAAGTCGATTAAAACGACCTCACACTGTAGCTCGCGACGTCTCCCCACGTCATTTTACAATTTGCGAAACAAAACATACCGTATCCAATTTTCTAATATGAGGGTAAAATAGTAATTTGTTAAGGGAACTCGGGTCGTAACTGTCTCTTGTCACGCGAGTGTTTAGCAGCTGCCAGTATAGTGTATTCGAAATGCGACTCACAATTGTTTTATAAAACTTTGTATTGATTCTGAGCAATTGTTTTTACACGTTTTATTTAGCTTCACAGACAGTCTTTATATTAGACACACTCCGTGGCGCAGTAGTCGAGTAGCTGGCTGTGTAATGAGAGGCCATGGGTTCATTTCCCACATTGGGACAATTAACACATAGGATTTATGTTTTATTTCAGAAAATGTTAGGTGTATGATAAACGTAATGACACATAAAAATTCTTAGACTTTTGCGACTATATAAATAACTAGCTATTGCTCGCGGCTCCGCCCGCGTGGAGGTCATGTTTGGGAGAAAAAGTATACAAAAATGACGAATTCCAATACAAACTTTCATCCCCCATTTACCATGTATTTCCAAAAACCCTTCCGTGCCTACGTTATAAAAGGTACCTACTGTCAAAATTTCAAGTTTCTAACCCCAGCCGTTTAGGCTGTGCGTTGATATATCATTCAGTCAGTCAGTTTCTTCTTTTATATACACAGAAAATCAATGTAAGTATGTTTGTCGTCTATGGACTCCCTAAACTATTCATACGATTATGATGAAACTTTGGGGAGCTGTTCTTAATACGCGCGCGATGGTTCCTGGCCCAAAAACATAAAAGAACTCGCTAGATGGTGCTGCAGAACATCAACTTCTATACCGTTCAACCGATCGCAATTTATCAAATTTACTTTACGTTGCATGTCGAGTGCAGCTAGTAATAATAATAATACTAGCCCTGTATTAAACATTGTCCCACTGCTGGGCACGGGCCTCCTCTACTAATGATGAATTAATGCCATTAATGCAGGTTGGCAGACTTCACATACCTTTCGAAATTCGTCTAAAAATTCTCAGATATGCAGGTTTCCTCATGATGTTTTCCTTCACCGTTAAAGCAAGCGGTAATTAAAATTTTATACACACATAACTATAGAAAAGTCAGAGGTGTATGCCACTTGGGTTTCGAACATACTACTTTCGTCTTGGCAGTCCGTACCGCAACCAATTATGCTATAGTAGAAATAGGCAAATGTAAATATTTATTAATTTTAAATATATTAATTTACAAAACAGTAACGGAATTAGTCTTATACGACAATAGATGGCGCATCCTAAAAAATAACAATACAACAAATTGGTTAATTATAGCTGCAACAGATGTCACTGTTAATTTTCATCTATTTTAGGAAAATTATAACTTTAAATCAATTGTCTATTTTTCACAAATAGCGGCAAACATACGCTTTGAAATTGTGTTTGAATCATTAAATTCGATGAAGAATTTTGGTAGTTATGGCGTACCGACAAATATTACCTCTGACCAACATCCGCCCGCCCTGTATTAAACATTGTCCCACTGCTGGGCATGGGCCTCCTCTACTAATAATAATGCGGCCTAATGCGGGTTGGCAGACTTCTCATACCTTCGAAAAATTCTCAGATATGCAGGTTTCCTCACGATGTTTTCCTTCACCGTTAAAGCAAGCGATAATTAACATTTTAATACACACATAACTTAAGAAAAGTCAGAGGTGTATGCCACATTGGTTTCGAACTTACGACTTTCGTCTTGGCAGTCCGTACCACAACCAACTATCGCAGCTATCGCTGCTTTTTTTTATTGCAGCTAGTATATAATGAAAACAGGCAGACTCCTCTTCACGGTGGTGACCGCGGCTGATGCAACTGGGTTGAAAAGTCGGGAAATACACTGGTATACCATTAAATATTGCGTGATTAAGATCCTTTCTGTAATTTTACAACATGCACACATATATAGATAAACTAAGTAGTGATCCTGCCACACCATCGACGGGGAGCAAGTATTTTTCTAGCAAACTACCCTATTCTGGTAAGGCCTGGATCTTTCTTTATTACAGTTGTCAAAGCTAATTTAAAACAAATCTATCTTTTATAGTGGTAGAGCCACGCTGAAGACATATTTGTCTACAGCATGAATGGGCCGGCTCGACCGGGGTAGTACTACTGTCTCACAGAAAACCAACGTAAAGTGACAGTTTACTGTCGCGTTTCGTATGGTAAGTGAGATATCCGGAGGCCCAGATTCCCCCTGCACACATATATAGATAAACTCAGTAGTGATCCTGCCACACCATCGGCGCGGACCAAGTATTTATATAGCAACTATTTCATTTTCAAAGAAACTCCTCGGCTGCCTTTAAACATTGTTAGAATAAAGGTTTTCATGGAATCGTGAAAACACTTCTATACACGTTTCATTGGAACTATGTTTTAAATGTAGATTCCAGTATAAAATGATTTCATGGTAGCGATTGTTGTTCGTAAATTTTTAAAATGCAGTACTTTTTTGATAGAGTTATGTAGAATACTTGATGTTGACACGAAATCACAAATACCAGTGTAATTTATACAATAACTAGCTGTTGCCCGCGGCTCTGCCCGGGTGGAGGCTATTAATGGGCGAATAGTATACACTCCACAGAGTTGTCTCCTGCACTGATGCATCTGTAGAGATCGTCCTACCTATTAGGAGTTGTGATTCATTTCATTACAATCCTTTCAGCCGTTTAGATGTGAAAAGGTAACAAACAAATGATCAAACAAACATAGTCACTTTCGCATTTATAATATTGGTATGGATTGTTTCAAACACAATATAAAATTTTATTTTGAACACTGAATTAATGGAAAAGTATTCTTTTTTTTTTTTAGTGCCTTGATAGGCAGACGAGCAGACGGGCCACCTGATGGTACGTAGTCACCGCCGCCCATAGACTTCTGCAATGCCAGAGAACAGCAAAGCCGCTGCCTACCGTTAAATAAGTTATTCAATAAGTTTTATAGTTTTATGGGTCATGGTGAAACAAATAAATGATTTCATTAACCTTAGGGTAATGGTAAATAAATTACACATAGCCCAGACAAAAGGAACATACAGTATACATATGCTCTAGTTACCTAAAGCCTATTATCGAAAAGTAAGTAAGTTAGTAGTTAAAATTTGTTTGAGGGGGTGATTGTCAAATGGTAAAAAAGGATGCCCTATAAGATTTATGACGCCACCGCTGTAAATAGCCGTTGCGTTGCAGTCGTGCGAGAGAAATAGGCAGATATTCCACTACGTACTCAATTTTCCTCAAATCAGTATTTAAAATAATAATTGTGGTCTAGTTTTGAATTAATACTGTTTTTGTATAAGTGTTACATTTTTGTATTGCTTTTGGTTGCATGTAAAATAATGTACAAAATTAAAAACAGTAAAATAGGTAGTCTTTTTTCAGTGACAGCCTCCGTGGCGCAGTAGGCGAGTAGACGGCTTTGAAACGAGAGGCCGTAGGTTCGATTCCCGCACCGGGACAAATGTTTGTGTGACAGACAGATATTTGTGTTCGGGGTCTGGGTGTTGTGAGACCGAAAGTCTCTCGTAGTACCTGATACCCACGACACAAGACTCGTATCTTAATGTGGGATCGGGGGTTATGTGTGTGACTGTTGGGTGTTATTTATTTATTTATTCTAACACACGTATCTTATAAAGCTTATCGTATAAAGCTTAACTTCCGAAGTCAGGTATGTCCTCTGATCTCGCATCGAAGCCGCTACTCTTGTCTCAGTCATTCCACCCTGCTAAGCTACAAAAATGAATACTAACAGCGTTAAAAGCTTTTCACGTGTCAGTTAAAATGAGGCATATCAGTAAATTCAATATATCGATCGAACTGTTTCTGTATCGGGTCAACATGACAAATTAGGCCATGGGGTGACCTTGGTGTAACATTACTATCAGTACACTGGCGTTATTCGATTGCGTGGTTCAGGGTTCCATTCGAGGGCGTTCGAAAGATACTTTTTGTTTATGAGGCTTACTAGTTTTTTTCTATCATATTCAAAAATATTCTACCTATGTCCGTTATAGATTTTGAAACCACTCAACTGATTTCAGTAGCATTTTGTGTATGTGTGTGCTTGGGTCTAACTCAAAAGATAGGATAGTTTTAGACCCGATAGGTGGCGCTGTTGTCGAGATCTGAATTTCTTATTTTTATCAACGAAAATTCTGTCCACGGATAAGGCGGTTAATGGCAGGACAACGTCTGCCCGGACCACTATATGCAAATAGAAAACAAACAGCTTAGGCATTGGCGTAGTTACATGGAGATCAGCCAGGATATTCATATATATCTCAATATTATAATGGTTTCTCATATTTCGTCGCTTTGGCATGGAGCTAAGCCAAAAGTTTTGAGAATTATTCATAGTTAGGTGACCCGTGCGAATTCTTCGCATCGATAGGGGACAGTTACTTAATATAATAAAGCAGAATTAATAATAATACTAGCCCTGTATTAAACACTGTCCCACTGCTGGGAACGGGCCTCCTCTACTAATGATGAATTAATGCCATTAATGCAGGTTGGCAGACTTCACATACCTTTCGAAATTCGTCTAAAAATTCTCAGATATGCAGGTTTCCTCATGATGTTTTCCTTCACCGTTAAAGCAAGCGGTAATTAAAATTTTATACACACATAACTATAGAAAAGTCAGAGGTGTATGCCACTTGGGTTTCGAACATACTACTTTCGTCTTGGCAGTCCGTACCGCAACCAATTATGCTATAGTAGAAATAGGCAAATGTAAATATTTATTAATTTTAAATATATTAATTTACAAAACAGTAACGGAATTAGTCTTATACGACAATAGATGGCGCATCCTAAAAAATAACAATACAACAAATTGGTTAATTATAGCTGCAACAGATGTCACTGTTAATTTTCATCTATTTTAGGAAAATTATAACTTTAAATCAATTGTCTATTTTTCACAAATAGCGGCAAACATACGCTTTGAAATTGTGTTTGAATCATTAAATTCGATGAAGAATTTTGGTAGTTATGGCGTACCGACAAATATTACCTCTGACCAATAATCTTTGAGTATTTAACCCACTTTAAGCAAATAATATAAAGAGATTATTAATTTCATTTATTCGTTGAGAAAGGTCCGATTTTTATATCAATTAATCTAACAGATATAATCGTAAGTAGGGTAGGGTACTTAAATTTTTTCTAAAACACAATATCTTTAGCAATTTCGTTATTTTAAGTATACACATTATAAATATACATAAATTAATCATACTTATACCTACTTACCAACATGAGTCCGACGCATATTTGGTTACCTACTCTAAGGACGCATATATATCATAACCACAACACGTCGTACTTACCTATAGCTATAGATACTGCTATTACAGCGAGTTGTTTTTTTATTCTGACATGGAAAAGTGACCACACTGCACCTGATGGTCAATGCAGTACCGTCCAATTCGACTATCAAGTAGTCAGAGAAAATCTATCCCTCGCTACTCAACACAATTATGCCGGCCTGCTGTGTAGCTTCACATTACGTCTAAAGGACCCAGGGTCATAGGAAGGAGGGAGACAAGGTAGCTGGAAACTGTTCTACAGCTTGATGGTGCAGCAAAAATACGAATTTGGAATTAGTGACGCGAAATCATAATATTTTATCCAAAAATCACCCAAAGCGCCTAAATAAATTTTCGCTTAAAAAATAATTGGGCTTTGCAAGGCACCCCGGCTCTTTGGTAAAGTTATTAAAAATTAACCAGATTTCCGAGCTTACTTTCGCCTCAATGTAGTCATCAATTATTCATAATTTTCCGCCATAATTGTTTTGCTTCAAATTGACGGACTTTTAATTAATTTATAAGCGTGCCTCAAATTACTCATTAATCGATTCCGGGGCTTATGGACTGAGGTGCGTGGGTCCATGGGATTAAGGCTTTATACTCTATTTAAACACGTTGGATTTAAAATTTGGTAGATCAATTATAAGTGTGCTTATAGTCTGGAGACACTGTGTGATCCACAACGTTTTATTACTGCCGCCCGCTCCGGGGGGAAGCGGAATAAGAATAAAACGTGTATGCTGGACTAGCCGGTCTTACGACCCAGCATCCCCCTCGCCCAGACGATGGCTGTCCGGGCAGCCGCTGGGCCGAGTCCCTACCCCCTTTATACAACCCACCCGACACTACCAGCTAAAACCCCGCGGTGGCCTTCTTCGGCGCTTACGGAGCGATCCCGGGTTATTCTAAGGAGTGCTAGAATTGCAGCCGGAATCGCCCCTGCGCGGTGCCCTGTACGGGCCCATCTCCATGTGGGGCTAAGGAGCCCCCGCGCACCGAACAACGACAGCGAACGAGGCCTTACCACCCGCGCTGCCGTCCATCTCGGGGTCGCACGATGCTCCGAATTTGGGAGTGCATCGATACATTCTTACAGCACCCGCTGCTCGCCCGCGACCCCCGATGGCCCCTATTAGCGCCTCGTACGATAGGCAGGGGTTACCGTGGTGGAATTCAAACGCCCCCATTCCACAGGGCGGGTTGCGGTTTGACCTAGTGTCTGGCTATTGTGTAAACTATTTATTAAAACTGGTAGTCGCCCAATGATCGAATTTAGAATGTAACATAAAAATAAAGTTTTTATTTCTAACTAAAAGTACGAGGAATAGTGTGATAAGAGATCGTTGTGAGTTTACATACTGGTTTCTTATATTTACGCGAATATTATACATTGGAATAAAACGAAATTTACGGATTATATCGCGGTTTATTTTACTTTTTTAACTCGACGTTTCGAAGACTTTGCAGCCTTCATGGTCACGGGGGAGACTGAGTTGTATGTCATCTCGAAAGTGTAGTGCAGTGTTTCTACCCTCAATGTAGTTGATATTACATTTTTATTTTGATGTAGTCCGATCTACGCAGAAAGAGCTCACAGTGTCATGAGGTCTGGCAGTTGGTCTTTTGGGTTCCGATTTAATTAAATGTATAATTGGATCCCAGGCTGGTGCTAGCTTCCAACCATCTTCTCTATTGAAATTAGGATGTTTTTTAATTTCAATAGCCTCGCGGATCATCCTAGGTAGGAATCGGTGTTCTTTGGCAAGGATTTGTGGTTTATCAAATCGAAGATAATGTTTGGAGCCTTTTTCTGAATGTTCAGCAACTGCAGACTTCGTAGAGCGTCGGTGTTATCACAAGAACACCGATTCCTACCTAGGATGATCCGCGAGGCTATTGAAATTAAAAAACATCCTAATTTCAATAGAGAAGATGGTTGGAAGCTAGCACCAGCCTGGGATCCAATTATACATTTAATTAAATCGGAACCCAAAAGACCAACTGCCAGACCTCATGACACTGTGAGCTCTTTCTGCGTAGATCGGACTACATCAAAATAAAAATGTAATATCAACTACATTGAGGGTAGAAACACTGCACTACACTTTCGAGATGACATACAACTCAGTCTCCCCCGTGACCATGAAGGCTGCAAAGTCTTCGAAACGTCGAGTTAAAAAAGTAAAATAAACCGCGATATAATCCGTAAATTTCGTTGTGAGTTGAAGAATGATGTGGTGACTAAGATAGAAAGAGGCTGAGATGGTTTGGCCACATGGAGAGGATGGATGAAAGGCGATTTACGAAAGCTATTTATCGTGCAAATGTGACTGGAAGAGTGGGTAGAGGGCGCCCAAGGAGAACGTTTACGAATCAGATAAACGATCTTCTCCTAAAACTCCTAGAACTTCTCCTAAAAGGGCAAATCAGAAGTACCTCCAACCGTCGTAAATGTATGAGAAGATGTATGAATGTGGAAGAGGCGAAAGAAGTGTGTCAGGATCGGAGCTTGTGGCACTCAATAGTCACTGCCTACCCCCATGGGATACGGGCGTGAGTGTATTTGTATGTAAAAGCACGAATACGAAATATCGTACTTCATACTTTAATAGTGACAGACTTCAATACAACCGTTTTTCCCTTATTTCACCCCCTTAGGCGTGAAATTTTCATATATCCTTTCTGAGTGGATATTTATGATATAAAAGGCATCGACTGCCGAAATTTGTAGTTTGTAGCCCTAGTGGTTTAGGCTCTGCATTGATGAATCAATCAGTCAAGACAAGTAATTATATATGTAGTATAGATAGTTAAATATGTCAAATTTCAAACATTTCCATACATACATATACACTCACGCCTATAATCCCCGAAGGGGTAGGCAGAGGTGTAACCAGTACACCCACTTTTCGCCGAATTTCGGTCCCATAATGTGATAGGGGGCGAGCCTATCGCCATACCGGGCACAGGTTCCAGACTCCGGGCTAATACTGAGGATTTCTAGATAGAAAAACCTAATATCACTTTACCCGACCCGGGGATCGAACCCGAGACCTCAGCACAGCGGTTGTAACGCATGCGCAATTACAACTGCGCCACCAAGGCAGTCTCAAACATTTCCATTCACGTATAATTAAAAAAAATCTAGCCCTGTATTAAAAATTGTCCCACTGCTGGGCACGGGCCTCCTCTACTAATGAGAGGGGTTAGGCTTTCGTCCACCACGCTAGCTTAATGCGAGTTGGTAGACTTCACGTACCTTCGAAATTCTTATGAGAATTCTCAGGTATACAGGTTTCCTCACGATGTTTTCCTTCACCGTTATACCGATAATTAAAGTTGGTATGCCTTTTGGGTTTCGAACATACGTCTTTTGTCTTGACAGTCCATAGCATAAGCAACTAGGCTACCGCTTGCTCCATTCACGTATCATGGTTTTAAACGGGAACAAAGTATATTCAAGTACTGATATATAGATTTATTGGACTTCGTCAGTGTTTAAGTCTGATGACGCCACTAGGAGGTAGTCCAAAGAGGTAGTTATCGAATTATTCTTTAATTCCGCCCCTACCGAACTCTATAATTTCGTTTCCATATCGATCTTTGTTAAATGTCAGTACGCACTACTATTATTAATAACGTATAACAGTTAATATGTAAGAATTATTTAGTATTGAGTTTTGTTTTGAGGTATTCGCTCCATTTTATATAAGGGAAGTATGTCTGTTTGTTTAATGCTAAATTTCAAGTCAATCAGGTGTATAGTTTAAGAGATATCGTGATGAGTCAGTGGTATTTCGCTTATATACATACATATACGCTCACGCCTGTAATCCCCGAAGGGGTAGGCAGAGGTGTAACCAGTACACCCACTTTTCGCCGAATTTCGGTCTTATAATGTGATAGGGGGCGAGCCTATCGCCATACCGGGCACAAACTCCAGACTCCGGGCTAATACTGAGGAATTTCTAGATAGAAAAACCCAATATCACTTTACCCGACCAGGGTACGCACCCGAGACCTCAGCACAGCAGTCGTAACGCATGCGCAATTACCACTGCGCCACCGAGGCAGTCATTCGCTTATATATACCTACATAAGATTCATATAGGTTTAAATAGGAGGAAATTTCATCATATCAATAAACTTTATGAATATTCAATTCACATAAGTTTACTAAAATTCAAGTTTACATCAAAATATTCATGTACAATTTGCATAACATGTGTTTTATAATTGAATTTTACTTCTTGCTTATATAAGTATTAATGAGAAAGTAATTCGACTCAGTGGCGCAGTTGTAATTGCGCATGCGGTACGACTGCTGTACCGAGGTCTCGGGTTCGATCCCCAGGTAGGGTAAAGTGATATTGGGTTTTTCTAGAAATACTCAGTATCAGCCTGGAGTCTGGAACTGTGCCCGGTATGGCGATAGGTTCGCCCCTGTCACATTATGGGGCCGTAATAAATTCGGTGAAAAGTGGGTGTACTGGTTTTTTTTTTTTTTTTTTTATTCTGGCGCGGCAAAGTGACCACACTGCGCCTGATGGTAAGCGCAGTGCCGTCCAGATAGAGTATCAAGTAGCGAGAGACAGTCTATCCCCCGCTACTCAACACAATCATGCCGGCCTGCTGTTTAGCTTCTTCACATTACGCCTAAAGGACCCAGGATCATAGGAAGGAGGGAACACGGCAGCTGGCAAACTGTTCCACAGCTTGATGGTGCGGCAAAAATACGAGTTTGCGAACCTCTTGGTTCGGGCCGGGGTAGTAGATACCACGAAGCTGTGGCTCCGCAATCCAGTACGCGTGGTTCTGGTATGGAAGGGAGAGGAAGGGATAAGATCAAACAATTCTTCAGAGCATTCGCCATGATACAGACGGTAGAACACGCTAAGCGAGGAAATATCCCTACGCAGCTGTAGTGGCTCCAGGCTGTTACTCACGTCTGCATCATTCACAATGCGGATGGCCCGCCGCTGCAACCCATCCAAGGCATCGAGAAGGTACCTTGCAGAACCGTCCCAGAGGTGCGAGCAGTATTCCATTCCCGGCCGCACCTGCGCTTTATATAAGCGGTAGAGCTGACCAGGCGTGAAAAACCGCCGCACCCTGTTCAGGATTCCGACCCTGCGTGAAGTGGCGGATATTACGCCCTCGATGTGACTCCTTGGATTAAGATCGCAGCGGATATCCATACCTAGGACACTAAGGTCATTCCGCATTGCGAGTGGAACACCCTGAAGAACGGGGATGGGAGAAAACGGGGACTTCTTGCACGAGAACGCGCACACCTGGGTTTTCTTGGCATTAAACTCAACCCGATTCCTGGTACCCCATGATGCGATGAGATCCAAGGTCTGGTTGAGCTCAACGACAAGATCCTCGCGTCTCCTCTCAGTATCCGCCCGGCAACCAGGCGGCTTGCTGCTATAACGCCCATGAACCGTGCTGTCGTCTGCATAGCAATGAATGTTGCCAAGCGACAACATATCATTGATATGCAGAAGAAACAAGGTGGGCGAAATCACAGAACCTTGTGGTACTCCGGCATTTACTGACATGAGCTGCGAAGCGTGTCCATCAACGAGGACACGTATTCTACGCTCATGCAGAAAGCCGGAAATCCACTTGCACAGGTTGTCGGGCAGACCGTATGCCGGGAGCTTGGAGAGAAGGCCACGATGCCAGACCCTATCAAACGCCTTTGCTATGTCGAGACTCACAGCCAGAGCCTCGCCATGCTTGTCAATCGCCTCTCTCCAGTGATGTAATACGAACGCTAGAAGATCACCCGTTGATCGGTTATGACGGAACCCGTATTGGCGGTTATTGATCAACGAGTGATCCTCTAGGTAGCGAACTAATTGGCTGTTTATCAGTCGCTCCATGACTTTACACATCACTGAGGTTATGGCGATTGGGCGATAATTGTTAGGGTCTGACCGATCACCCTTTTTGGGGATCGGCTGCACATTAGCCTCCCTCCAAGATTCAGGCACAATACCTGAGAGGTAGGACGATCGGTATAGGCGCGTCAGTACAGGAGACAACTCCGCTGCACACTTTTTAAGTACAAGCGCTGGGATACCATCAGGACCACTAGCCTTCCGGACTTCGAGACACTGCAGCTCACGCCGCACATCACAATGCCTGATACGGATATCAGGCATTGTGTGACCGCAACCGGGCAGCGTAGATGGTAAATGAGTATTGCAGTCCTCGAGTCTCGAATTAGCCGCGAAGAGGTTTGCCAATAAATCGGCCTTCTCCTGCGAGCTATGGGCTAGTGTTCCATTTCGATATCTCAGCGGTGGCAGCGAAGGGCGACAGAAATTAGATTGGACGGCCTTAGCCAAGCTCCAATAAGCACGACTGCTTGTTGGGTTATCGGCCAAAGCACATCCAATCTTGGAGACGCGCTGGGCATCCGCTTTAACATACGCCCTCTTGCAGACCTTGGCAGCACGGTTGTAGGCTGCTTTGAGTGACTTGAGGTTGGGATCCTTCGTAGCGCGACCCCCGATCCAAGCACGATACGCCGCCTGTTTCTTGCCAACAGCATCGGCGCATGCACGGTTGAACCAGGAGCGTCCTCGGCCCTTGCCTGCGATCTCAGAGGAAGGAATGTAATATTCCATTCCTATTCTGATCTCGCAAGCAATGGCGTCGGCACTCGCTGAAGTTTCCTTTCCATCAAAGCAGCGCTGCCGCCAAGGGATGGATGCGAAGTAATCCCGCATACCATCCCAATCTGCCGACGAGTAGTGCCAGACCCTGCGCTTGACCTTCACGGGACGTGGAGGCAAAGCGCAAGGAACCGACGTCCCAACCAGGCAGTGATCGGAGGTACCCAGGGGAGCACCAACCGTCACTTTATACCCGGTCGGATGACTCGTCAGCAGTAGGTCCAGCAGAGAGGGCGCATGACTTGCCACATCTGGGATCCTGGTAGGCTGATCCACCAGCTGTGTCAAGCCATTGGTCAAAGCGAATGCATGAGCAGTCCTGCCGGCATGGTCAGTTCTGGAGGAGCCCAACCACAACTCGTGGTGTGCATTAAAGTCCCCCAGAACTACCAATTCCGCTGTTGGAAACTGCTCCTGCGCGTCGTCTGTCGCCTGGCTAATATAATTAAATAGCCGAGTTGTCTCTACGTCCCCGTCGTGTGACCTGTAAAGGCACACGTAAACCCGACTCTGGGAGCCGAGGTCGACGTGCACCCACAGGGTGGAGAAGGAGGGGTCCTCCATGCAGCGCAGACGGCGACAGCAGACGTCCGACCGAACATACAGGCATACCCCGGCCCTCGGCCTGAAGCTTTCTTCAAGCGAGTAGCCGGGGTAAAGCAAGTATGAAGTATATGTCGGACTACAAATCTGTGTCTCCATCAAGAAGAGCAGAGCAGGCCGGGCCGTCTCAAGATGGTGGTGGACGGCATTAAGATTAGAATGGAGTCCGCGGATGTTAGCGAACTCCATTGTGAATGCGGTGGTGGGGTTACGCACCGCTGTAGAACCTGCTCTCTTAGTTTGCACTGTCATGGAGTTATGGGAGGGAGAGGTGAAGAAGCGGTCAAGGGTCTAGTGTCAGAGTAGTCAGAAGGCCGCAACAAGCGCCGGTCCACTAAAAGAGCCGAGAGGAGGTGAGCTGATCCGCCGGACGGAAGGGCCCCCGTACCCTCCCGGGATAGGCCGCCGGGACCCCACATCCGGTCACCAACCGGCACGACGGACCCACCCAAGATTATGCGCGGCATGGTGGGGCAGCCTCTCGTGGTGGTTAGCCACGATTGGGCCCCTGTACTGTACCGCGGGCGGCCAGCGGTACCACCGTTTCTACAGGTCTCCCTGGCCGACGGATCAACACGCCTCCAACCGACTGTGAACCGGCTTATACCCGCACGGCCAAACATCGTACCCCAACTCTAGCCCCCCGACGATAACCGGACATACACTGGCTGATCCCGGAACGCGACACACTTGCGTGTGCCACTATGGCGGGTTTTTCGCCCTGTGTACGGTGGTCGCTATCCGGGCGGATACGAATATCCTACCACCAGCATGGTTACATCTCTGCCTATGTATGTATATATGAATTAGCATGTCAGCCTCCGAGGCACAGCGAAAAGCCAGCTGGAAAGGCCGTAGGTTCGATTTTCACTAGATTGGTGGGAATTCTACCTGGATGAACCTGGACGTCGTCTGGCCGTAATCTCTCATAGCCTTGATACGATACAGGTTTGACTTAGTGTGGGATCAGGTCTATGTGTGTTTACATTTAGAATAAAACACAAATATTCTTCATTCCAAACCAAAGAACTCAAAATTTATTGTGAGTTTCTAGCCCCTTCAAGTCCCACTCTGATTACGCCCCTGCGTTTATCTAAGAGCATTAACGAGGACTCAAACCGCAATCCCAAACGAATGTGCTCGAGATTTCGTGCCGTTTCCGAGGCTTATCAATGGGAACGAAAAGTCTTCTTAATCCGAGAGTGCTTGAATGCAGAGTATTCGGATTAGAAATCGTGAATTCGATTCCCGAAGACGGATAATTTAAGCAAACTGATTTAATTTGCTTTGAATTTGTTTTAATTAGAAATATAATTAAATTAAGCATAGTGTGTTAAAGCTATTCTGCAGGCATGGTTGCAGCGAGGGATAGTTGTTTCTCGCTACTTGATACTCTAATTGGACGGCACTGCACTTACCATCAGTGTGGTCACATTGCCGTACTGGGATAAAAAAAGATTTTCTACATACATATATTTTTATATTTATAATGAATATTTTTCATCTCAGGCATTCCTGTATCCACAAAGGATAATGCAACGCAAACACCCACGATCATCGAGTTTATTTCCGTTAGACAGCGCCCGTAGAGCAGCGAGCGTGTAGCCGGTTAAGAAACGAGAGGTTGTGGTTTCGATTCCCGCACTGAGATAAATGTTTGTATGAAAGACAAATATTTGTGGGACCTTTGTCCCTTTGTTGATGATTTCGTAGCCCTTAGGCTATAGGCTAATAGGCTTTAATTTAGTATTCATGCATAAACCTGATGACAATGCAATATTATGGTGCTGGATCTAATGCTGCTGCCAGGGCCACCTGCAGACCACCCAACTCCTCAATAGCTTACAGCAGTCATACCGTGTTTAGGACCGTTAGATTTCCTTGACAAGAACTTTTTTTTATTCATTCACTACTTACTACTTTAAGTCACTATTTACTTCTTTTAAGAGCATTTAAAAAAACTTGTTTAATAAAATAATCTTAATACATCCAACAGTCACGCATAGTTCTGACCCCAAACTAGGTTTAACCTGTATCGTGGGTATCAAGAACTACGAGGGACTACGGTCCCACAACACACAGACCCGAAACAAATATCTTTCTGTCACACAAATATTTGTCTCGGTGCGGGAATCGAACCCACGGCTCCTCGTTGCACAGCTCCACCACGGAATTTGTCGTGATTTAAGAATAAGCTTATTTAAATACTACTAAATTAGTGTGGGGTCAGGACTATGACTGTTCGGTGTATTTATTTATTATTATTCAGTTCCGTAACGAATAATATAAGAAATTAAACTCATGAAACTGTTCTGTTTCTGCAAAACGTATATAAAATATCTAAACTTTATAAAAACACTTCTCAGTATAAAAATCATTTAACCATAAATCAAAAAAGAAATAAAACCACAGATAAGAAATGGCGGATAAAGATACATAATTCATCGAAGGAGGTTCCGCTTAATTCTGATAATGTGAAAAAAATGAGGATTCTCCCCCGGGAACCGTTTTAATGGACCAGGCTGGCTGCTTATAGGAGCGTTGTACGGATAATAATTAGTCTATGCTGCAGGCCAGAGATCTTTACGGAGATCGATTGCAAAACCTTACGTCATTTAACAGTCAGTTATCAACATTAGTCAGTTATCGTTGGCCTAATAGGGTAGTTGACAGTAAGAGAAAATCTGATAGAATTTTGTTTTTACAATAGATTTTTGTCTAAACATATCGAAAATTAAACCAATTTGTTAATATATATGTGATTATTTAATATTTACAAGAAACAAATATGTAATAATAAAGCTTTCTGTCACGTGACATGAAACACAAATCAGTCATGCATGACGTCACCGTTCGAAACATCTAATAAACGCTGAGCCAAACATCTATTAGTTTTGCGGATGTTTTTTCCATGGACCATGAAGAATTAAATAAAACAGTTTCCCAAAAACAGTCAACTAGCCGTTTATCAATATTCATAATTCAAATAATTCGATATTGGCATTTAATGCCGCCAGTGCACATTTCTTCAACTATTCGAATGAATTACAGCCAATTATCACAATATTGACTATATCGTAAACATACGTGAATCCATTTTCTAGTAGAATATCTAAAAATAAACAAACAGTTTATTCTCTCTGTTGGGAAATTTTCCGAAAAGGAGTTACGAAATTTGATAATTAGGCCAACGTTTTATTATTGAACACTGAAAATCAGCGCTGTGTTTTGGTTTATATAGCACAGCATCATGCTGGGTGGTTACCTTCCAGGCGTACTATGCATCGCCAAAAAATTGTTTTATTCTAGTTTGTATCCAGACCATGCACTGTGTTAATGACTAACTGTGCTGTCAAATAAATCATTTTTCTTTATATTACAAAATATGATAAAAATTATAAAACCGTAGAGACGAATATCTTTAACTCACTCTAGACAATATTACGAACGCAATTACCAAACACAATATTGAAGAGCTGAACAAATATCACCCCGTATATCATTACATACTATTTGTTCTGCCTAATTGGATTCTTGGTATGACAATCTGTATATATAAAAGGAGAAACTGACTGACTGACATATCAACGCACAGCCTAAACGGCTGGGGTTAAAGCTATGGGTTAACGACTTGAAATTTTGTCAGTAGGTACCTTTTATGACGTAAACATCCACTAAGGAAGGGTTTTTGGAAATAACATCCCTGAGGGGGTAAAAAATGGGATGACAATTTGTATGAAAAACCGTCATTTTTGAAAAAAATTCAAGAAAATTAGTATTTTGCCTTTCAGTTAAAATTAAAAAATATATATTTCAGGATTTTTGGAAATTCTACCCCTAAGGGGGTAAAATAGCCGGAGCCGCGACAAACAGCTAGTTTTATTATATAGTGAAGAAGGTATTTAATTCTGAGTTGATACTTGCGTAAAAAGGTATCGTTGCAGTGGCAGATAAACCTCTTCTTCTTTTTTATTTTATATTAGCTTCACCTATATCTATGTTTATAATGGAATCTTTTAACGTAATTATCACCACCTTCAGGACTTCTGATTTACTTGAAACTTTGCACACGTGTCAAGGACCGATGACAATATTTTTATAACTTTGGCCTTATACCCTAACCAGGATAATAAAAAATATGATAGTTTTTAATATGACTGCCTCGATGGCGCAGTTGTAATTGCGCATGCTTTGCTACTGCTGTGCTGAGGTCTCGGGTTCGATCCCCGGGTCGGGTAAAGTGATATTGGATTTTTCTATCTAGAAATTCGCCCCCTATACTCGCCCCCTTTTTTTTTTTTTTTTTTTTTTTTTCCCGCGGGGAAAATCCTTCTTACGGATACCTTCTGGTCCTCGGGGGAGGAGAGATGGTTATGCCGGACTCACCGACCTTCCGGCCCAGATCGCCCGAAGGACTACTAGGTCGGGACCCTAACCAATTTTCCTACGCCGGTGTACCGACTAAAAACCCCGCGGTAGCCTGCTGCAGCACATGTGGGACGATCCCGGGGGATCCTGAGTAAACTCTGGATTGCTGCCGGAACCATCCCTGCGCCATGCCTTTACGGCCCGTCTCTTCTTGGGCTAAATGCCCTCCCCAATTTACAGCAGCAGCACGATGTTACGCGCCGCTACCCGCCTCAGGGTCGCACCATGAGAATATATATATAAAATATAAATATATAAAGGCCGCACATCCCCCGCTGTGCAGCCGCGACCCCTGTGATCCCTTTTAGTCGCCTCTTACGACAGGCAGGGTATACCGTGGTAGAATTCTTCAGGGCCCCCATTCCACAGGGCAGGAGGCGCCAGTCAATCGTCAAACTCGGCGCCTCCTTCTCGTTTGGTGACGAGCGGGATCGGTTCGTTCCCGATCCCGTTCGGCGCTCTCCTTCTGCGACATGACACGTTCGCAAAAGGAGGCCATCGCACGCCACGATCTTCGTCTGCCGACCATGGCAGCTACTACAGCCGGCAGAGAAAGGTCTCCATTGACAGCTGAACTGAGAGCGCTGCGCTCTTCATCCCAGGCTGGACACTCCTCAAGGGTATGTTGGGCCGTGTCATTTCGACAGCTACCACAATGGTGGCACGCGGCAGACTCCTCTTTTCCGATCCGACACAGGAACGAACCGAAACATCCGTGACCCGACAGTACCTGTGTCAGACGGAATGTCGGTGCACCGTGGCGCCTGTCAAGCCATTGGCTAAAAACAGGACGCACTGCCTCGACAGTCCTCAAGCCTGCATTAGGAGTCTCCAGCCTGGCTAACCACTCATCCAAGACGGCTCTGCGTACGGAGGCCAGTCGGGCCTTGACCTCCCTGGGAGCCAATCTAACCCCGCGACCCTATACTCGCCCCCTAACACATTATGTGTGTGTGTATGATAGTTTTAGATAATATTTTTTATCATGTGGTTTTGATTTGAAATCTAGTCCTTTAATTATCAGTACTTTTGATGCTGGTTAGAGACTAAAAACAAGAAAATAAGTTATAGTTAAAATAATAAAAACACCTTTTTTTATATATTTTTTTATCCTGGCACGGCAAAGTGACCACACTGCACCTGATGGTAAGTACAGTGCCGTCCAGTTAGAGTATTAAGTAACGAGAGACACTCTATCCCTCGCTACTCAACACAATCATGCCGGCCTGCTGTGTAGCTTCTTCACACTGCGCCTAAATGACCCAGGATCATAGGAAGGAGGAAACACGGTAGGTAGGTTAGAGAGTGGAACTCTTTGCCGGAGTCTATATTTCCCGAAAATTATAACCTGTGTATCTTCAAGTCAAGAGTGAATAGGTATCTTCTAGGCAAGCGGGCTCCACCATAGACCACATCATCACTTACTATTAGGCGAGATAGTAGTCAAACGCAAGCCTATTTATAGTAAAAAAAATGGTTGATTGTGGGGCAAAAATACGAATTTGGTTCGCAAATTTCCTGTCAATAAAGAGATAAAAATAGCCACATTTGAAATAGGATCTTTTCCCGCGCCCTTCCGTACCACAAATCTCAATTTCCTGTGTCACTTGATAGACATGATTAGGTATTTGACGTTTCTTTTTCGATTCTTGAAAATGATAGATTTCTATAAATATACTAGCGGGCCCGGCAGACGTCGTCCTGCCCATAAAAGCAGCGCCATCTGCCGGGCTGATTTGTGAATCCAAACCACCCAAACGCATACAAAATAATTGATTCAAATCGGTACAGCCGTTTAGGAGGAGTTCAGTGACATACACATGTACAGTAGAATTATATATATAAAGATGACTCGTATAGAACAAAAGTCGGTAAAGTAGGTAGTTGGCAAAACGAAAAAATATAAAGCAATATAGGAAATTCAAATCTGCATCTTATAATGCAATCTTAAATCCTACTAATATTACAAAGGCGAATGTTTAGATGGATGGATGTTTGTTACTCAATCACGTCACAACTGCTAGGCGGATCTGGTTGAAATTTGGCACAGAAACAATAGCTTTTGCTCGCGGGTTCGACCGCGTGGTAGTTATGTTTGAAAGAAAAGGTATAACATCCATTTAGACATCTTAAGCTATTACATCTTTCTATACTATGCTATCCCATAGGAACCGTGAATTTTCCAGGACAAAAAGTAGCATATGTCAGATCCTCAACTAACACTATGCAAAAATCATGTCAATCCTTTATCCTTTGCTCTGTGAAAAACAAAAATATATCTCACGGGAATCGTACATTTTACCGAGATAAAAATTAGATCCGTCCAGCCGTTGTAGCGTGATTGAGTAACAAACATCCAAACATTCGCATTTATAATTTATTTATTTATTTAACACACTTTATACATTTCAGTATAGGCGGACTGAATGCCGGAGGCATTCTCTGCCAGTCAATTATGACTAATAAATAATATAATATTGTTAGGTAGTAGGATAAATATACGTATCGATCTATTCATAATAGAGTTACTCGTGGTTGCTTTAAATTATAGGCCAAAAGCGTACTCTAGCTCGGTTGAAATTCAATAACGCATCTATAAAGGCTCCAATCTACTTGTTATTAAATCTATCACCGCGCTTCGGAACTAAAATGTTGAGTTTGAATGGTACCGATATAGATTGCGATTATATCGATAATCAATAAGATTTAGAATAGATTTTGAAAAAAGAAATTAGAGTTATATGCCTGTTTTTTTTAGTGGAACTACGAAATTGGCGGTGGAAACAATTTGACAATGGAATTGGAATCTAAATAACGTATTTCATGGATTCAATATATAGTTATTCAAAGAGAAAAAACCACTCGCAATTCTATTCTCCGAAATTGAAACAGTTCTTCTATTCAATTTATATATACTTTTAACTGATATGATAGTTTATAAGTCTTTTAAAATGTCATCTCTGAATGAAATGGTTTTTTTCGAATTACATCTTCTGGTGTCTTACATACATACATACATATACACTCACGCCTGTAATCCCCGAAGGGGTAGGCAGAGGTGTAACCAGTACACCCACTTTTCGCCGAGTTTCGGTCCCATAATGTGATAGGGGGTGAGCCTATCGCCACACCGGGCACCATTCCAGACTCCGGGTTAATACTGAGTATTTCTTGGTAGAAACACCCAATATCACTTTACCCGACCCGGGGATCGAACCCGAGACCTCAGCACAGCAATCGTAACGCATGCGCAATTACAACTGCGCCACCGAGGCAGTCAGTTCTGGTGTCTTATATATATCAATTGTATTCTAACTAGAGATTTCAATCCCGGCCCTTTATTCTAATTTCGGGATTGGTCACACACGATCCCGGATCAGTCCTGAATCAGTTTTTTAAGCGCAGTCTGTTCCGTTTATCCGTTAGCCTATCACTGCTTCACTTCTCAGAATTACAAAATATAAGTATTAAGCTATTGATATTCCGTTTAACTCGATATCTTTAGGAATCGATATCAACCGACGCTCTAACCACTCGGTATCGATTTGAAACTAATAACTCGATACCGCGTTATTAGATTTTATGTAGTAGCGGAGACAATTTATATTGCATGTGGGAAATCGGGGTGGACAGACACATATCTTGTTTATTCTTTTTACGCATTTTTTTTATTGGAAGCTAAAGTTGACAGCCTCTATGCCACAGCGGGCGAGAAACGAAACGCCGAGAGTTCGATTCTCGCAAAACAAATGATTGTGTGACAGACAGATTTGCTACGGGTTCTGCGTGCTATTGGTCCGTAGTCCCACCCACAGTAGTTGATACCCACGATACAGGTTTTACCTAGTGTGGGTTCAGATCTATGTGAGATTCAGGTGTATTTATTATTATGAAATAATAATCGACTGCTTGTTTAGGCAGACTAATTTTATTATGTTGTATGTTGAATTTCGTTGAAGCAGAGGTTTAGGGCGATGATACAGCGTTGTTTATGGTTTTTATTAGCTACCTTATTTGGAATGTTGTAAATATGGCTAGATCCCGTTATTAGGATGGTAACACTTGTATTAGGGTATTTCCTATTATAAGGAATACCGATGGTATAACTGAGGTATTTAGGAGACTACTTGGGGGTAGTTAATAATGACAACCAAAGTGGGAAGAGTAAATGTTTAATATAAAACAGAGTGCCTTCCGCGCTCCGGAGTGCAGTTCAGTTCAGAAGACTAGTGGTGTAGCAGTGAGTTGGTAGTGAGAACATTCGTGGTTCGTTCGCGGGGCAGTAAGTAGTTGTAAACGGTTCAATGGCGTTGTTCAGTTTAAAAGGGTAATGCTGGTAGATTAATTATAAAGAGAAGCCTTAAGTGAATCCTGACATGCGTGTGTGTTAATATTAAGCACTGAGATGTGTAACAGTGCCGTGTAAATCAATCAATAAATTATAAACATTGTATTTGTGCCTTTTAAATATCCATCTTGCATAGTTTTGTTGATGTTCCTAACACTTGTTTGTCTTTTTACCTTCTGAGTATTCCGGCACTAGACCTCGATCGCTTCTTCACCTCCTTGCCCCATTGCGTAGTGTGAAGAAGCTACACAGTAGGCCGGCATAATTGAAAAGCGAGGGATAGATTGTTTCCCGCTACTTGATACTCTAACTGGATGGCACTATGCAGTCATGTGCAGTGTGGTCAATTTGCTGAGCCAGGATAAAAAAACTTCTATTAGTGTAGAATACACTTGAGTAGACTTCGCTGTCAATACGGAAAAATATACGTAATATGTAATAATGGCAATCTGGGAACTTTGAAACCACCGTCAAGGGTTGGTAGTGCAGTAAAAGCATACAACGAAGACAAGACTGGGAAGGAAAGTGGTAGAGCCACACTGTAGACATATTTGTCTACAGCGTGAATAGGCCGGCTCGACCGGGGTAGTACCACTGTCTCACAGAAAACCAACGTAAAGTGACAGTTCACTGTCGCGTTTCGTATGGTAAGTGAGATATCCGGAGGCCCAGTTTCCCCTTCCCTTCCCTAATCCCTATTCCTGTCCTTTAAGGCCGACAGCGCATACGTGATACTTTCGGTATTGTGAATGTTCATGGGCTATGGAGATCACTTAACATCAGGTGACCCACTGGCTCGTTTGTCGGACTATGATATAAAAAAAAGAGAGAAAAGAGGAAGTCCAGAAAACGAAACCAGGGGAATCGTGATCTTCGGGAAGTGATGTGAGATGATGATAACAAGGGGCGGGAATGTCTATTTTTTTTATACCACGATGATGGCAAATGGGCTTACCCGCCTGATGGTAAGCGGTTATCGTAGCCTATGAACGCTTGCAACACCAGGAGCATCACATGCGCGTTGCCGACCCTAAACCTACCGGTACATAAAATCTAGCGGTATTTATATAAGTTTCATCTCTATTCATCGGACATTCCTGTTCACGACTCTATTTGGTATATTTTATATGGAGCATGGGCTGAAGTATGCAATATAGATGCATTCACTGGATTCTGTTTGGAATATGATTTTAAATTTGAACATAAATTTTTAAAAGGTTTTACGGTAGAAGCTGCGATATCCTAGTTGGTTGCGGTACCGACTGTCGAGACGAAAGTCGTATGTTCGAAACCGGCTGAAATGGCATACACCTCTAAATTTTTTAAAGTTACGTGTTCATTCATTGTTAATTATTGCTTGCTTAAACGGTGAAAGAAAACATCGTGAGGAAACCTGAATACATGCATACCCTACCGCATTACGGGACTGTAATAAATTCAGCGAAAAATGGGTGTACTGGGTATCTCTGCCTACCCTTTATGGGATTTCAGGCGTATATATGTAAGTTTGTATAGTGTTGCGTACTGCGCATATATATCGATGATATGGGATAAGTTTAACCCCATACCTGACACAATTCCATGGCTGATACTGAGTATTTCGTCACAGAAAAACTCATTAGGTACTTTTGACCCAGGGATCGAACCCGAGACCTCAGCACAGTAGTCGTACCGCGTGCGCATTATAAAAGCCATCGACACAGTTTCAAATCTAAACTAAGTGCTACTAAAACAAAAACAAACTAAGTAACCACCATCTTCAAAATTCCATTAAAATGTATACAACATTTTGTCTTCAGAATATGAATTTACTATAACTTGCAAGCCGCTGTTTAATCTAAGTTTCAACAAACTGCTTACATTAGCTTTAAGTTACAGTAAACCTGGCGAGAACATTTTAGATGCAATGAACAATGACTAATACATTTTTTTTATCCTGGCACGCCAAAGTGACCACACTGCACCTGATGGTAAGCGCAGTGCCGTCCAATATAGTATCGAGTAGTGAGAGATAATCTATCCCCGCTCGTCAACACAATCATGCCGGCCTACTCCTTCATATTACATCATGGGCAAGAAGGTGAAGAAGCGGTCGAAGGTCTAGTGTCAGAGTACTCAGAAGGCCGCAAAACGGCCAAATATCGCACCCCAACTCTAGACCCTCGACATAAACCGGATGTACACTGGCTGATGCCGTAATTGCGTGTGCCACTATGGCGGGTTTTACACCCTGTGTACGGTGGTCGCTATCCGGGCGGATACGAATATTCTACCACTAGGATATAATAATAAATACACCCAAGTCACACATTTGTGGGACTGGGTTAATCCTGTGTCGTCGGTATCAACAACTTCACGATTCAGACCACAACATTCAGTCCCGAAACAAATATTTGTAGATGGCACAATCATTTGTGTCGGTGCGCGTATCAAACTCCGGCCTCTGGTTTCACAGCCGGCTCACCCACTGCGCCATGGAAGCTGTCGTCATATTAATACCGGCCCTGTATGTCCCACTTCTGGGCACATGCCTCCTCTAATGATAGGAGTTAGGCCGTAGTCCACCAAGCCAGGCATAACACTGGTCCGTATCCAGTTGTGATCAGTATAAGGCTAATTCCAGATTGGTCTTCCAATCCAAAAGTGAGTTTTTTTTTATCCGGGCAATGTGACCGCACTGACACTATCGACACTGCACCTGATGGTATGTGCAGTGCCGTCCAATTAGCGTGTTGAATAGCGAAATCTATCCTCCGCTAGTCAACACAATCATTCCGGCCTACTTCTTCACACTACGCAAAGGACAAGACGGTGAAGATAGTGAAAAAGCGGTCGAAGGTCTATTGTCAGAGTACAAAAACTGGATGTACATTGGCTGAACCCGGAACGGGACACACTTGCATGTGCCACTATGGCGGGTTTTACACCCTGTGTACTGTGGTCGCTACCCTGGCGGATATAATTATCCCACCACCTGCAAAATTCGAATAATTTCGAATTCTACATATTTAACAATGCAATATTCCGTTTCAAATTGGTACGCTTGAAGTAAATGCACAATTCGAGCATAAAATTCTCTTAATTTTTTCAGATATGCAAATGTATGTAAAGGTATTCAGTGTCATACAGTATTAAAGCGTCCAGTGGCGCGGAAATTAAAATAACACCGTCCATTTAAACTTTGTTTTTTTTGCGTCGACCCGTCATGGAAATTGAGTAGTTCTTGTGTTTTTGTACATTATTTACATACTACATTAATTATAATAATGCTCTGTATTAAACATTGTCCCCTGGGAACGGGCCTTCTCTACTAATGAGAGGGGTTAGGCCTTAGTCCAGCACGCTGGCCTAATGCCGGTTGGTAGACTTTATATTCCTTTGAAATTCTTATAAGAGTTCTCAGTGCAGGTTCCTCACAATGTTTTCCTTCACTGTTAAAGCAAGCGATAATTATGAATGCACACGTAACTTTAGGGAAATCAGAGGTGTGTGCCATTTGGGCTGGATTCGAACATACTTTCGCCTTGACAGTTCGTACTAACTAGGCTATCTCTACTATACTACCTGTGCCCTCTCTGTTCTCTAACTTACATGAAAAAAAAACCTAGGCAGTCTTGGGAACTATCGACAGAAGTGAAAACTTAAAACTTTGGAATTACTGTTTTTTAAACAGCGTCCATGAAGTAGTGACTTTTTTGTTTATGATTGCTTGTCAATAATTATACAACTTCATAGGCGTGCTAATGTCAAAAGTATAAAACAGGAGCGTGACGTTCACGCGAGTTCAGTGCTTTTTTCCATCCCAAAAGTGCCCAACGTGCCTAAAGAAATTTTCACTTCAAAATTTTCACTTCAAAAAGCAATGAAAATACGATAAGAATTCTTTTTATTTTTAATATACTTTTAAATGTTTAAATTATGTAATCGAAAGGAAGCTACCACAGTTTATATAAAACCATTCAGCCAGACAGTATCGACTTTCCAAAGACATTGTTTATTTTTACTCAACAGAAGCTTTCTATGTTTAGAAAGAATTACTTATGGTTCAAAAACAGGGGCGTTTTACATCGTATATTCACTATAGCTACGGTAATTGCAAAACTTAATACTCTTTTTTTATCGTGGCACGGTAAAGTGACCACTCTGCATCCAGTTAGACTATGAAATAGCGAGAGACAATCTATCTCTCGCTACTCAGCACAATCATGCCGGCCTGCGGTGTAGCTTCATACTACGCCTAAAGGACCCAGGATCATAGGAAGGAGGGAACACGGTAGCTGGCAAACTGTTCCACAATTTGATGATGCGGCAAAGAAACGAATTTGCGAACCTCCTGGTTCGAGCCGTGGTAGTATACACCACAAAGCTGTTGCTCCGCAAGCCAGTATGAGTGATTCTGGTTTGCAAGGTAACGCAGTCGGGTAAAAAAATAATGTATTCTATAGTAGGTATCTCCTATGTTTTAGAATACCATGCAATAATATGCTCTATTGTACACACACACACTGCCTCGGTGGCGCAGTTGTAATTGCGCATGCGTTTACGACTGCTATGCTTAGGTCTCGGGTTCGATCCCCGGGTCGGGTAAAGTGATATTGGGTTTTTCTATCTAGAAATTCCCCGTATTAGCTCGGAGTCTGGAATTGTGCCCGGTATGGCGATAGGCTCGCCCCCTACCCCTGCCTACATCTGCCTACCCCTTCGGGGATTACAGGCGTGAGTGTATGTGTGTGTGGAATAATATGCTCTATTGAATTCTATTTAAAAGGATATTAAAGGCCAGTGAAATGAACTAGCTTTTGTCCGTAACTTTGCATGCGTTGCGTTTCTCGGTACTGTAGGAGGCTTCAATCTTATAGAACAAAGCATTTAATCTTCGCCGAATTTTCTAGACATTTTTTACGAATATTTTTTTACTAACTTTAATCGGAGCATATGAATGTTTATATGAGCCAAATCGGTCCAGCCCTTTTCAAGTAATGTGCTTTTTTGAAGTGAAAACTTCGAAGCACTGAACTCGCATGACCATCACGCTCAGATTATTTTACTTTTGACATAAGCTCGCCTATTAAGTTCTATAATTATTAACAAACAATCGTAAACAAAAATGTTACTACTTCATGGATGCTGTTTCAAAAAGTTTCACAGTAATTCCAAAGTTAGAAATTTTTACTTCTGTCGGTAGTCTGGAAGTGGTAGAGCCACGCTGTAGACATATGTGTCTACAGCATAAATGGGCCGGCTCGACCGGGATATTACCACTGTCTCACAGAAAACCAACGTAAAGCGACAGTTTACTGCCGCGTTTCGTATGGTAAGTGAGATAACCGGATGCCCAGATTCCCCCTTCCCTTCCCTAATCCCTATTCCTGTCCTTTAAGGCCGACAACGCATACATGATACTTTCGGTATTGTGGATGTTCATGGGCGGTGGAGATCACTTAACATCAGGTGACTCACTGGCTCGTTTGTCGGACTATACTATAAAAAAAAAGTCTCCATGACTGCCTATTTTTTTCTAGATACTAGTCTAGTCTAGGCTCTAGTCTCTAGAACTGATACGCTTACCAACGAACAGTACCACTGAAAACCAGCGCTGTGTTGTGGTATGTACTATGTACGTGCCACAGCAGGTTCCTTAGTGATTATAAAGGAAGATAACCTTCCGCCGCTTAAATGGAAATTAGGAAGAATAGTTGCGGTTCATCCAGGAACTGACGGGGTCGTACGTGTAGCTGACATTAGGACGACTACTGGAACAATCAGAAGGGCCTTCAACAAGATCTGCCCACTACCAGATTGGTCAAATTTGGGTTGGAAGCAAGCTTTCAACGTCCGGGGGCATGTCGAAGCTCCTGATACATTTTAAGCACTGCAACAATACTCTTTGGATCGCTTCGTTTTCATCGCCTAGTTTTCTTTTTAATTTTCTTTTGTTTTTAAAAATGATTATACCTTTGACATAACCCGTATCCACGCCGTCGTTTTATTTTTTGTAATCCTTAATATCCCAATACACACACATAGCCTCGACTCTACGCTAAGATGCGAGTCTTGTGTCGTGGGTATCAGGGACTACGAGAGACTTTCGGTCTCACAACATCCAGACCCCAGACACATATATCTGTCTATCACACAAACATGTGTCCCGGTGTGGGAATCGAACCCACGGTCTCTGGTTTCTCACCTGGCTACTCGCCAACTGCGCCACGGAGGATGTCAAAATAATTAACAACATATGTAAAATTAGCTTTATTTTAATGTTTAATATTCGCGTAGACTTAAAAGAATATCATGCGTCAGTAAATAAAAATAGAATAAGGTAAATATATTTTCATTTCAAAAACATTACTCTAACACAGCTATTGTTTTTAATCTAGTAATCGCTTTATCCCTTTTAAGCTCTGTTTATTATAAGCCTTTTCCTCATGAATGAAAGCTAATGTAGAGGCAGGCCTGCCTTTGCCAGATCCAATATTACACGCTCCGAAAACAGTTCACTCGGTAAAGGTCACTTTCATAAATTAAGGGTGACTGGTTGTATTTTGTTGTTGTTTGTAATGCAGTTATTATTATTTTTTTTTTTTAAAGTGCCTTGATACGCAGACGAGCAGACGGGCCACCTGATGGTAAGTAGTCACCGCCGCCCATAGACTTCTGCAATGCCAGGGCACAGCAAAGCCGCTGCCTACCGTTACCGTATTAATGATTAATGTATAAAATTATGCTAACGTTCGAAATTTTAAGTTTTTTTTAGTTAAAAGTTAAATATTACATCTATAAAATCCATTTAATCCTTGTTTTTGCGTCGACCCGTCATGGAAATTGAGTAGTTCTTGTGTTTTTAGTAATCTAAGTTAAGTGTTACTTTAAAATCTGTTAACAGGGGTCTTTGCTACACACTGCCGGCGCGTGGTGAACTTTACATACTCAATACCATCTTTAACATACGTATATAACAGCCCCCGAGGACGGTGCCCCCTTTCCTCCCAGGGTCTTCGAAAGGCCGATATATTCGCTTACATTATACATATTTTGGTTAGATATGGCCCGACAAAAACAAAAATATCATGCAATTACTTTAATTTTCAAAAGACCCCCGGATTCTTATGTGCCCAAGGGCCCCAAGGCCTAAGGCGGCCCTGTAAATATTTATTACAGATATTAATTTCACTTACGTTAAATCGATTACACATGTAACTTCAAATCCAACGTGCATGTCCGGTGAATGAACCTACGACCTTCAACTCAGCGGTCTGTTCTATCCTCCCTTGTCTATCAGAGATAATAGAGTATAACAAAACATAAGTTTATTAAATTCACTATGAACATAAGCTGTATTCAATAGAATATGATTCGATGAATTAAAGATTCAATATTCGTTTGGTTTCTTTATTATATTTAAAATATTTAACTGTATTATGTTTTGTATCTGACATCGGCATTGATAGAATAATATTATAGTTAAAAAGTTTTTTAATTCATAAAAAGTACACTACTTCAATAAAAACAAACAATTATGCGTCCCTATAAAGATTGAGGGTTGCCCTCGTTTTTTTTTGAGATCCCGTCATCAGATCCTGACTTGGTACCAATTGGACCACCTGGGAATTATACCCTTTTAAACAAAAAAAGAATTTCTCGAATCGGTCCAGGCGTCTTCGAGTATTATTATTTTTTTTTTCCTGGCACGGCAAAGTGACCGCACTGTACCTGATGGTAAGCGCAGTGCGGTCCAAATAGAGTACTGAGTAGCGAGAGACGATCTATCCCCGCTACTCAACACACTCATGCCGGCCTGCTTCTTCACACTACGCCATGGGCAAGAAGGTGAAGAAGGGGTCGAGGGTCTAGTGTCAGAGTACTAAGAAGGCCGCAAAATGGCCATTGTACCCCAACTCCAGACCCCCGACAAAAACCGGATGTACACTGGCTGATCCCGGAACGCGACACACTTGCGTGTGCCACTATGGCGGGTTTTATCGCCCTGTGTACGGAGGTCACTATCCGGGCGGATATGAATATCCTACCACCAGCTTATAATCGAGGAACATACATAAAAAAAGGTTCCGAGGAATTGAGAAACCCCTCCTTTTTTGAAGTCGGTTAAAACATTATGACAGTTACTTGTATCAACTTTTGTTTAAATATATAAAACACAAAAATTGTTTCTACCTATGTCCGTTACCGATTATAGACTTGAAAACCACAAAACCGATTTCAATGAAATTTTGTGTATGTAAGAAGAAAAGAAAATAATCTTTATATAGCCATCACTTTAGACCATAATTTAGTTTGTGATACACAAACACATAAAATAAGTATAATACTAGCCCTGTATTAAACATTGTCCCACTGCTGGGCACGGGCCTCCTCTACTAATGAGAGGGGTTAGGCCTTAGTCCACCACGCTGGCCCAATGCGGGTTGGCAGACTTCTCATACCTTCGAAAAACTCTCAGATATGCAGGTTTCCTCACGATGTTTTTCTTCACCGTTAAAGCAAGCGATAATTAACATTTTAATACACACATAACTTTAGAAAAGTCAGAGGTGTATGCCACTTGTGTTTCGAACCTACGACTTTCGTCTTGACAGTCCTTACCGGAACCAACTAGGCCATCGCTGCTATAAAAGAAGTAGTACAAAAAAAAAACAAAAAACAGAAATCATTTAAAATACTAACAGTTTAATACTACTCCTCTAATAAGAACATTTGTGTCCAAAGTATGACCAAAACGGCCATAGGCTCAGCATTTGCCAGGTAGTAAAGTACTGCCTGGCGCTGATTTGTAGTTGGGTCTAACTTAAGAGATAGGATAATTTTAGATCCGATTGGTGGCGCTGTTGTAGAGATCTAAAACAAAAAAAAAATAAGAAAAAAGAAGAAGAAATAAAAAGAAAAAAAGAATAAGAAAAAAAAGAATAATAATAATTTTCTCTTATAAATAAGAATATCAAATTTTTTCAAGGAAAATTTGATCCACAGAGAAGGCGGTTTATGTCAGGACAACGTCTGGGGACCAATAGTATATTATAATACACCCAACAGTCACTCACCTAGTCCCTACACTTGGTCAAACCTGTATTGTGGGTATCAACTACGAGGGACTACAATCAAACAACAACCAGACCCGGTTTTTTTTAAATCACACAAACATTTGTCTCGGTGCGGGAATCGAACTCGCAGCCTCTTATCTTACAGCCGGTGAGTAGCCCCTGCTCCACGGAGGTTGTCAAATATTTGTCAATATTTATTTTATAGACGAGATATTTTTTCAATAGCAATTATTATTCAATACTGCCTCGGTGGCGCAGTTGTTATTGCGCATGCGACTGCTGTGCTGAGGTTTCGGGTTCGATCCCTGGTTCGGGTAAGGTGATATTGGGGTTTTCTATATAGAAATTCTCAGTATCAGCCCGGAGTCTCGGATTGTGCCCGGTATGGCGATAGGCTCGCGTCCTATCACATTATGGAACCGTAATAAATTCGGTGAAAAGTGGGTGTACTGGTCTTCTGCCTACGCCTTCGGGGATTACAGGCGTGAGTGTATGTTAATCAATAGTCATTTTCGTAAAAATATCGTAATGTTTGTAAGTAGGATCACGAGCGAGGACAATTTTGCGTAAAATAATATTAAACATCTTTCCGGAGTCTCAAATTCACAAACTCCCTTCATTTCCTGACCGACTGGTAGCGTACTCATAATTTCCCTTCTAAGTGTAAATATAATTTATGGTCGTATTTATCATCCACTAATTGAATTAATTTTACGGATTTTATAGCAGTTTATTTTAATGTTAGTCCCGACGCAAAACTTTACAGCGTTCATGGTCTCGGGGCGGACTGTAAAATAAACCAAGATAAAATCTGGAGAATTAATTTTATTTCAATGTGTGATGTTCGGGTAAACATAAAAAAACATTTTATTAATTGCTTGTCTTGGTGCTATCTATACAAATAAATAAATAATAAATACACCCAACAGTCAGACACATAGTTCTGACCTTACACTAGGTAAAACCTGTGTCGTGGGTATCAAGAACTATGAGGGACTACGGTCCTGCTATACCCAGGTCCGAAAAAATATCTGTCTGTTACACAATGATTTGTCTCAGTGTGAGAACCGAAGATTGAAATTTTACGTCAAATAAACAGCTTTTTACTAAATGCGTATGTAAGTGGTACTTATTATAACTTTTGTTCCGGCTATTTTCGAATCGGTTGGACCGATTTTGACAGTTTTTCACTACTAGATAGTTGATGTTATAAGCAGTAACTTAGGCCTTTATATTAACAATTGTATGAAGTACTTTAGAGATAGAAAGCCGCGTTTGACCCAAAAATATTCTTTAGATTAATGTTGCAAGGATTCAAAAATAAAAAAACAACATGTCTTAGGTAGACCTCACGTACTGCCGTTACACATTCCCCGACATCCTTAGGGAATATATTACAGGAAAATATTCCAGGAGTTGAGAAAATGTAATGGCTCTTAAGTATTTACATGTAGTACAAAATATTCCGCTGCTACGCGTGACATGCTTTGCAAGTAACATTTGGAAGGTTAAGATTATTTTTTGGTAAAAGAATACTTGAATATTAAAGCATCAACTAGAGATTATCTCGCCTACTCACTCGTTTTGTTTTTATGCCATGGTGGTATGTGGTTACTACGGTAAATAAGGCTACGGCCTATGGACGCTTGCAACACCAGGAGCATCACATGCGCGTTACCGACCCTTGGATTTGACAAAGGCACTCATTTAACGAGAACGCAGACCCGAAACAAATATTTATGGATTAAAATTTGTTGTGGGAATATTGTGACAGCCTCCGTGGCGCTGTTGGCGAGTAGCCGGCTGTGAAACGCGAGGCCGTGGGTTAGATTCCCACACCGGGACAAATGTTTGTGTGACAGACAGATATTTATGTCCGGGGTCTGGGTGTTGTGAGACCGAAAGTCTCTCGTAGTCCCTGATACCCATAACACAAGACTCGTATCTTAGTGTGGGGTCAGGGCTATGTGTGTGACTGTTAGGTGTTATTTATTTACATATTTATTTAATCGAAGTTATGGCCTCATTTCATAACCTAGCTACCCTCCGCTGAGCCGTGGGGGAAAAAAATCATTACTTCCAAACTCTGCCTTTTGTGTTATTATTACCGGGTTTACTGTTCTTATTTTGTTATTGTGGTGCCAGGCACCGGGTATTCAAATATTTATTAAGTAATAAAATAAATTGAGCGGCCTGTGACCCGCGTTACTAGGGATTTAGTATGACCTCTAAAGGATAATTGAACTTTAAATTTGGTGTGAAATCGATACAAACTCTTATTATATTTTCTGATAGCCTTCGTGGCTCAGGCAAGTAGCAATGAAACGAAAGGTCGTGGGTTCAACACTTTACCAAAACAAATGTGTGATTAACAAATATTCAATTCCGAAAAGAGCAAAGGTACAGTTTCTTGCCCGTTCTTTAGCGACACTACATCAAAATTGGCGGTAGAGTAGCAAAAGTGCATCAAAATAATGTATTACATTTTATAAATACAATAAATGTTTTGATTTGATTTAATTTGTTTCGGGTATGAGTGTTGTGAGACCGTAATCTCATATATAATACATATACATGAACTTGGAGATCCAGTAAATTGATCAGCAAACTCTTGATTCAAATAGAGTCGGTATACTTATGCAGTAGACAAAACTGTTTACAGCGTGTCTCTACTATTTATACGACCCAGCTTTGTCTCTTGAAATAGTACGTACAATAGCATACACTATAGACTTTACTAAACACACACACACACTCACATACATGCCTGTTATCCCCGAAGGGGTAGGCAGAGATGTAACCAGTAGGTACACCCAATTTCGCCGAATTTCAGTCCTGTAATGTAATAGGGGGCGAGAGCCTGTCGCCATACCGGGCACAGATTCCAGACTCTAGGCCAATACTAACAATTTCTAGATAGAAAAACCCAATATCACTTTACCCGACCCGGGATCGAACCCGAGACCTTAGCCCAAACTCATAACGCATGCGCAATTACAACTGCGCCACCGAGGCAGTCCGTTATGTCCGTCATGACGTCACTGTTGGGTGTATTTATTTCAAACAGTAACTAACTTCAATAATTGTTGTTAAAATCTATTTAAAATAAAATACAAAAATTGATTCTACCTATGTACGTTATGGACTTTGAAACCACTCAACCGATTTCAAGGACATTTTGTGTATGTGTGTGGTTGGGTCCAACTTAAAAGATAGGATACTTTTAGATCCGATAGGTGGCGCTGTTGTCGAGATATGAATTTCAAGTTTTTCCACAAAGAAGACTAATATAAAACCTATGGTGAAAAACGTTCCATGGTAACTACCACTTTTATACTTATGCCATAGATATCATCAAGATATTTACAAGTCCACAACATCAGCAAATGACAATTTTTTTTTATCCTAGCACGGCAAAGTGACCACACTCCACCTGATGGTAAGCGCAGTGAAATCCAATTAGAGTATCAGGTAGCGAGAGAACTATTTCTCGCTATCCATCACAATCATGCCGGCCTGCTAAAATATACAGATCGATCAATTTCTCAGCCGGTATTTACAGCGGTTTACCCCACAGCGTCTAATTTTACAGCTGATTACCCCACGGCGCCACTAAAATCCTAAAATTCCATTGTACATTTTCGTTGTTTAATCATAAAATATGCCCATGAAATAAATTAATATAGGTGCATAAAAAAATAATTTTCAACAAATTAACAATGTATAAACCCAAAAAAAACTTCTAACAAAACTGTATTCACGCAGAAATTAAACCTCGGTGGAGGTTTGCACTATTTACTTTGAACATGTTTCACACGCTCGGTACGATGGCACTGTATTGGTATCGTATTGTGTATTATAAAAAAGTATAGTTATATATTTTTGTTATTTTTTTTGTTTAAATATTAATAGAAGTATTAAACAAATGTCATATAATGGCATGACTACCATCTAAAAATACCCATGACACTAGATAAATAAAAAAAAAAAGATAGCTTTCTCATTGATTGTTCATATAACGTATATTTACTGATGTATGCTTTGTATTGGACACATATATCATTCCTAAACATATATTTTTTCTGCAAATTATGTACTGAGGGAAATAAACTATATATTTAAATGTAAATAAATTTAAATTAATATTATTTACAAAAATAATAAAAATATACAGGACCCATTTTCTTGGTGCTTTGTTTAGACCAGGCATTTCTGAAGCATAAGCATTTCTGTAAAAAGTGCCCTTAGTTACCTAATTTATTAAATTAGTGATTAGATTTGATGTTTTTGGACTTTAAACAATGAGAGCCATGGAGTATAGCCTATAAGAATATGAGAGATTGCATGGGATGTAATAGCATACCGGCTTTTCGGTTATTTGCGAGACGAGTGGTTATATCCTATAGAGAATATAGACAGGCGATTCTATATTTTTTTTGAAAAGAAAACATTAATCATATCGCAGTGTATTCAGTGTTAATTATCGCTCGGTTTAACAGTAAAAGAAAACATCGTGAAGAAATCTTCTAACTTGAAAGATTTTCATAAGAATTTGTAATGTATAAGTTTATCTAGTAGGCGTGCGTGGGGGGTAAAGGACTAACTACTTTTAGGGAATGTAGGCCCGTACTTAGCAATAACAGTATTTATATAAGATGCGAAGAGAAACTTTGTACCGCTTTCTAATTATATAAGCCATCATCTATTAAACACAAACTAAACTGAAAACAACTGTACGCACACTGATTAAAACCGAGCAGCACTTCCGGTAGTTTCGTATAGACTGCTCCGCGAGCGTTGATGCTTTCCTTTTTATAACAAATCTTCCCCACCGAGTATCCAATCTACCCACAAATATTTCGTAAGTGACCCCCAATATTTCCATAAAAATCTAAAGTACCCTTACAGCTCGGCCATCCTGCTTCAAGCGAGTCCCTTCGCCTTGTATATCAGCATCAACATCAACATTATCACTCGATGAATCACCAGATTCGTTATCAATTTCAGTCCCTATATCTTTAATGCATCACTTTACCGCGAGCACAATCACTGATGGCATCTTGCTCTTGGGAAAACTCATTTAGTTGGCCATTAACCTCGGGTGCAAATACTGACTAACCGTTAAACCCTGGACCGAGTTGACCCTCGAGTACGTCAACTCATAAGCCCTTAACCTCGGGCATATCCATCCACAAGCCCTTAACCTCGGGCATATCCATCCACAAGCCCTTAACCTCGGGCATATCCATCCACAAGCCCTTAACCTCGGGCATATCCATCCACAAGCCCTTAACCTCGGGCATATCCATCCACAAGCCCTTAACCTCGGGCATATCCATCCACAAGCCCTTAACCTCGGGCATATCCATCCACAAGCCCTTAACCTCGGGCATATCCATCCACAAGCCCTTAACCTCGGGCATATCCATCCACAAGCCCTTAACCTCGGGCATATCCATCCACAAGCCCTTAACCTCGGGCATATCCATCCACAAGCCCTTAACCTCGGGCATATCCATCCACAAGCCCTTAACCTCGTGCATATCCATCCACAAGCCCTTAACCTCGGGCATATCCATCCACAAGCCCTTAACCTCGGGCATATCCATCCACAAGCCCTTAACCTCGGGCATATCCATCCACAAGCCCTTAACCTCGGGCATATCCATCCACAAGCCCTTAACCTCGGGCATATCCATCCACAAGCCCTTAACCTCGGGCATATCCATCCACAAGCCCTTAACCTCGGGCATATCCATCCACAAGCCCTTAACCCCGGGCACAATCATCCACAAGCCCTTAACCTCGGGCACAATCATCCACAAGCCCTTAACCTCGGGCACAATCACCCACAAGCCCTTAACCTCGGGCATATCCATTCACAAGCCCTTAACCTCGGGCATATCCATCCACAAGCCCTTAACCCCGGGCACAATCATCCACAAGCCCTCAACCCCGGGCACAATCATCCACAAGCCCTCAACCCCGGGCACAATCATCCACAAGCCCTCAACCCCGGGCACAATCATCCACAAGCCCTCAACCCCGGGCACAATCATCCACAAGCCCTCAACCCCGGGAACAATCATCCACAAGCCCTCAACCCCGGGCACAATCATCCACAAGCTCTCAACCCCGGGCACAATCGTCCACAAGCCCTCAACCCCGGGCATATGCATTCATAAGCCCTTAACATCGGGCGTGTCCAACCAAATGCTCTTCATCTCAAGCACATTCAATCCCAAGTCATTCACTCCGTTCATCCTGCTGACTTCCAATTGACCCATTCATCCATTCATCCAATTTCCATTAATCATATTCATTGTCGATCTTTGCATTCAAATCAAGTTCAATTCGCTTAAACATTATCAACTTATCACAATACCATCCATAAAACCATCGTGTTTCAGCATACTCCATAATTGGGTTATCGCCCTCCTGTGTATGCAAACACTCCAATCCGTGTAACCATCAGATACTTCGCAAGTTGACCATCACACACATCTTCACAATGACCATAAGCCACTCCTCAGACAATGGCCTATTGGCCTCCTGCGCTTCCGATAATTCCCCATTTAAAAATACAATCAATGATACTAGTCAATTCAATAGTCAAATCATTACAAAACATTAACAAATTATCAAAGAATCCATTATATGAAATCTAGTCAATTATTAATTTTTTTTTATTCCTAATTATATTTTTCAATATCGAGAACATTTTCTTTGTCACTTCGTCCTACAGCCAAATCATTAGTCGAATAAAAAGGTCATCATCGCCATCAATCACTTTATACATATACACTCACCTGCAATACCCGAAGGGCAGGCAGAGATGCAACCAGCACACTCCCGCCCCTCGGCGAACCCATCACGGTCCCACAATGCGACAGCGGGAGAGCCCATCGCCACACCGGTCCAACTCCAGATTCTGGACTGACTACGTGCACTTCCAAATAGAAAATCCTAACATCACTTCACCCGACCCGGGGATCGAACCCGAGACCCCAGCACCACAGTCGCAACGCACGCGCCTATCACAACTGGGCCACCGATGCAGTCACTATCATGTCTTCATTTTTATTCTCAATCGCTTTCCATATGTTCCTCACTTGAACCGTCCTGTTTACATGAACTATATGAATAGGTTAGTCATTTTACCGGATTGAGACATCGCGACTTTGCACGTTCGCAAAGAGGCTATGTACAAATTGTCATAAGTCATTCCCGAAAACCAATAATAATCATAAAACCAAAAATAATAAAGTACAGCTTCAAACTAGGCCACTTAGCCCAATCGCATGTTCTCCTGTTTCCACACTAATTGCGGCTTTCCAAATATACCTAAACCAAAGCTCAAGTAGTTATTTAACACAAATAATTGTAATATCATTTACTGAGGATTACAACATTATATATAAACTTTCCGTAACAACTAGGGGTAGTTGTAAATTACGAAATCTCTGCAATAATATTTTCACAACTTATAATATCACAGCGTGGATAAAAGTTAAGCAAAACATGATCTCGATCAAATTACTATCAAATTTAATTTAAGACAACTATGTATCCCTTCCAATCCCTTTAAAGTACCCAAGTTATGTTCAAGTTTACAACAACACTTGAATCTACCACTTTCTTTAATCAATAAACATTAACAGAATATAATTGGATTAATTACGTACTATTAATTTATCACAATCACTTAAGTTTCTCATATAGCCTAAGCATGGACTGTTAACTCACAGTCACCCAAGTGAATAGGCCACGGACGAAGGCAATCAACAATCTTATGAACCATTGGAACGGATCCCAACTTTGATCTAAATAGGTAAATCAATGGGACACACACAACCTCATATTCTCACCTTGACTAATTGCACAGTTTAACTTAACTGTTATAAAATTCATTAAATACTGGGTAGAACGAATTAAAACTCAAACTATAATAATCAACACCGGCATAAATATAAATATTCCTTACGTACTGGAATCGAACCAGAGCCAATTCAATTTTATCAAGAAATCCTACGCATTATGCGTTACACATTTTCACTACCAACTAATATTGGTATCTTTATTCAAAGGTACAAAAATAAAACCAGAAGCGACTCACCGAATTTCCAATAAATCCATACAGCATCGTTGTTCCAAACATCGGGTTTTCATATTATTCACTATTGTGGGTGTTGATTCACTATCTCACTTCTGAACTATAAGCCATCATCTATTAAACATAAACTAAACTGAAAACAACTGTACGCACACTGATTAAAACCTAGCAGCACTTCCGGTAGTTTCGTATAGACTGCTCCGCGAGCGTTGATGCTTTCCTTTTTATAACAAATCTTCCCCACCGAGTATCCAATCTACCCACAAATATTTCGTAAGTGACCCCCAATATTTCCATAAAAATCTAAAGTACCCTTACAATCATATTGCTCATTGGAATGGGAGATTTGGTACAGTTAAAGTTTATATACAGAAGTAGAACGCTAAGTTTAGGTTAAGTAAGTTTATGTAATATATGTGTTACGAATTCATTAATTATAATAAAATTAGAAGTCCCGCGCAGACGTTGTCCTGCCTTTAACCGCCTTCTCAGTGAAAGGAATTACCGTGGAAAAAATAAGAAATTCATATCTTGGCAAAAGCGCCACCTAGGGGATCTAAAACTATCCTATCTTTTAAGTTGGAGCCAACCACACACATACAATTTTTTTTATTGAAATCGGTTGTTTGGTTTCAAAGTCTTTAACGGTATGTCCGTCAATGTCAAATACATGACACACATAATGATGTATTGTACATGCCCGCAGCTGACTTAATAGCTCGGAATTAAAAATATATATGCGACGTTTCCTTATACTGGTACGGCAAAGTGATCACGCTGTACCTGATAAGTGCAGTGTAGTCCAGTTACAGTATCAAGTAGGGAGAGACACCAATACCTCGCTTCTCGACACAATCATGCCGGCCTGTTGAGTAGCTTCTGCAAACTACGCCTAACCCCTTTCTTTTTGACAAAAGAACCTCAATCACGTTAAGACTGAAAAAATAATTAATTACATTAGAATAGGGTAGTTGACTCGATTTTTTTATTAATTTAATAAACAAGTTACATTACCTAAAACCTATTATCGAAAGAATTTTATGAATCCGAACAAAAATAAGTAAATTAGACACCACTCAAATTTCTGATACCGTGACGTCACGGTACTATGAATCGCCTGTACTGTACCGTTGTGCGAGGGAGATAGCGATATGTTCCCAATACGCCACCGTTTTCGCTTATGCCTGTGAGTATTTGCTCACACCAATATTTAAAATAAATATTGTGATCTCATTTTTCAAGCAATTTGGATTCTGTTTTCGCAAAAGAGTTGCTTTTGCGTATTATATTCGATTGCGTAGAGAATAATGTACAAAACTAAACACAGGAAACGACCCTATTTTGATCACTAGTTGTAATTCTTCTTCTTCTTCTTAGTCGGGCACTCCTGGCGGAATATGGTTATGGATCGTCGTATTGGTCGGTTGCAGCATTTGCGATACGTCTCCATCCTTTCCTGTTCGTAGCACTGCGTGTACACTCAGCAAGGGAACACTTCGTAGATGATTTGATAAGGTCTGTCCATCTTGTGGGATATCGGCCGCGAGAACGTTGACCCTCTACCCTTCCTTGTATTACTAGACGCTCCAAAGAGCTTTCTTGCTAGTTGTAATAAAGGGTCTATATTAATTATCTTTGAATGAAGCACAATGAAATCGGTTACGATTTGTCGGAGCGTGTGTCGCAAGATAAAATGCTGATACGACGCTGCAATTTGTCAGTTAATTAGAAAACTTTGGAATTGCGGAATAATGGAGAATCGATTTTTACTACCTGGAACTTTGGTTTTAATCAGATTTTAATGATTTCAACCAATATTATTAGATATATCCTACTAATATTACAAATGCGAATGTTTGGATGGATGGATGTTTAATCACGCTACAATGGCTGGACGGATCTTGTTGAAATTTGGCACGGAGATAGATTATAGTCTGGAATATCACATAAAGAACTTTTTATCCCGGAAAAAAATACAGTTCCCATTAGATAGTTTAGTTTTTCACAGGGCAAGGGATCGACATGAACTTTTGCATAGTGGCTGTTTAGGGATCATAAAATGACATAGGCTACTTTTTATCACGGACAAACACACGCTTCCTATGGAATAGCAAAATATAGAAAGGTGTAATAGCTTGAATGCCTCCATGGATTGTATACCTTTACTTCCAAAAATAACCTCCAAGCGGGTGGAGCCGCAGCCAACTATAGCCAACTATACCTAGTCAGGTCATAAATTCTGTCACATGTTTAATATAAAATAATTGAAACAAGTTTATTCATTATGTAACCATTTATATACCAATATGAACTTAACAAAACATAGATTCTTATGACACTAAAGTTTATTCAAAATGACCTCCGTGATTTTGAATACAGGCCTTCAATCTGCGCGGCCAGTTGTCTATCGCAGCACGAACGAGGTCCATGTCAATATCGGCGGCTGCCTTAATCAAGGATGTCTTGAGTGACTCCAAATTGGGATGACGCTTTGAGCATGCCTTTTCCTCCAAGTGTTGCCATATCTTGTAATCTAACGGATTCAAATCTGGACTGGAGGAGGGCCAGTCTTCGTGCCGGATGAAGTCGATTTCACGCACCGCCAGCCAGTCTTGTGTGCTCTTCGCTCTATGACGTGGCGCCGAATCTTGTTGGAATACCCAGTGCCTGTTATTGAACATGGTATGAGAAACAGGTTCCACAAGGTTCGTCAGGACTGTATTTTGATACATAACTGCATTCGTTTTTACACCTTTCTCACAAAAATGTACCTCTGTTAAGCCCCAATAAGAAACTCCCAACCATACCATGAGCGAGGATGGAAAATGACCTCGTTGGACACGCGAAATACGGTTGCTCGCTTCTTCACTACTGTGTGCGTACACCTTATCATTTTGTTTGTTGTAGCTCTCTTCTACGGTAAAAATTTTTTCATCTGAAAAAAGAATTTCCCGATATTTTTTTCCCGCGTACCGCTTCAACAAAGCGCGGCATCTCTTCAGTCTCAGGTCCATTAGACGAGCATTCAAACGATGTCCTGTTTTTCTTCGATATGCCCGAAGCCCTAAGTCTTCATTTAACACCCTTTTCACCGTGGTTCAGCTTAACCCCATCTGAAGGGCTAACAGTTTCTGCTTACGTTTGGGATTTCTTTGAATTCGCGCCTTCACAGCTTTTATCACTGCTGGAGTCCTAACAGACCGAGGGCGACCACTTCTTGACCTGTCATCTACACTAGAGTCTTCATTGTATCGTTTGATGGTACGATATACGAATCTTTTGATTATATTCAAATTTTTCAGTATGTCAAAAATTTGAATTGGCGCGTAACCGCAACGATGCAACGCAAATACTGCAACACGGTCTTCTTTAAGCGTCCACTTCATATTTAAAAATGAGTAAAATTCTAAAAAGTATACATTTTTATTTTCATGAACAATTTGAAATTCGAATTCGATAAACTTTTTTGTGGCCAGCATTCTAAAATAAAAGTTTTTACTGTGTGACAATACTTATGACCTGACTGTGTATATATAGCCAACAATAGTTATATATAAATTTCAAATGCCGTACATATAGAAGTCTTCAGCGACCTAGAAAATTTAAAGTTATTGAGGCGTTAATTAATTACAAAATTGCGTTGCAAGATTAATAGTATTGGCTTGGGAGGGACTTAGGTCATGATGCGGGGATTTGACCCTCAATTACGGAGTATATTAAAAGCTATCCTTTAAATTTGTACTGACGTCTTTTTCATTTAAAAGAACACCAACAGTATATTCATAATTAACTAACAAAATATAACTAGCGTCTCGCTCTGATATCACTATTAATATCTGTGAATGTTCCGAAGTTAGTTTGGGTTTTTTTTTTTACCTAAATAGGCTTGCGTTTGACCACTATCTCGCCTGATGGTAAGTGATGATGTGGTCTACGGTGGAGCACGCACGGTTAAGTTAATTTGGGCCTTAAAAAAGGTATGGGATTGGGATTTGGGATTTTAAAAAGGCGTTATCACCTGGATATATGCCTGCATATGCTTAAATTTTGTTTTGACTTTTATCCGAAGGGTGACTAGTTATTTATTTAGTTCTAACTAAGAAAATAAAATACTGCAATCGTTTTAGTAGCCATTTTTATATAATAATAATAATACTAGCCCTGTATTAAACATTGTCTCACTGCTGGGCACGGGCCTCCTCTACTAATGAGAGAGGTTAGGCTTTAGTCCACCACGCTGGCCTATTGCGAGTTGGTAGACTTCACTTAGGTACCTTCGAAATTCTTTTGAGAATTCTCAGGTATGCAGGTTTCCTCACGATGTTTTCCTTCACCGTTAAAGCAAGATAATTAACCAAGAATACACATGCAGCCATTTAACCATTTTTTTATGGTGTCTTTATGATGTTACGTTGTGTATAGATATCAGAGTCGTTTCATGAAAATATGTCAATACCTTTAAGGAATTAAGAGGTAACATTTTCAATTATTTTTCCCATTTGCCGAGATTTGTCAGTTTGTTTAGGATTGTTTGCACACCCTTGTTTGTTGTTCTGTGTTTCGGCAAATATTTGTTTAGGCGTATTTTGTGTTGCTTAGTCGTTAGTCCTTAATGCTTAGTCGGATAAAGATTGATGCATCATTATAATTGACTTATCATGTATGTATGTGGTAGGATATTAATATATTTCAAGGTTTAAAACCGGCCACAGTGGCACACGCAAGCGTGTCGCGTTCCGGGGTCAGCCAGTGTACATCCGGTCTTTGTCGGGGGTCTAGAGTTGAGGTACGATGTTTGGCTGTGTTGCAGTTTAGACCTTCGACCGGTTCTTTACCTCCTTGCTCCATGGTGTAGTGTGAAGAAGCTACACATCAGGCCGGCATGATTGTGTTGAGTAGCTAGGGATAGATTGTATATCGCTGCTTAATACTTTGGCCACTTTGCCGTTCCATGATAAAAAATATCTCTCTCTGCTCATTCTGTCATTTATATCGACATGAGTATGTTATTTTTTTATTAAAATACAAAATAACTTACGTTACTAAAACCGTTATCCAAATTGTATATAATCCATGTTGGCTTGCGTGGGTGTGTACATATATATGTTTTGATAATTATTTATCTTAATTTTTACTGTATGACAGCTGTGCTGAGGTCTCCGGTTTGATCCTCGGGTTGGGTAAAAGTCATACTGGGTAGTTGATACCACGATACAGGTTTTAGGTAATGAAATGATTTATTTATTTATTTAGCATACAGGTTTCCTTTGGATCTTTTTTTATACTGGCACGTCAAAGTGGCCATACTGTACCTGCTGATCTTATGAATTTGGGGCTATATCTATGCAGTCTGCACCATTCCCAGTCACGTTTGTTCTTCACATTTACGCCTAGCCAAATATCAAAAAGCTATGTGAAAGACGAATTTTTTCAGACATTTCCACAGCAAATACGCTTAAATCGAGCGGCGGCGTGTCGACAAACAAAAGAGAACTTCTGCCGCATAGGGGCTTTGTTCCTCGTAGCATTGAGGGTATGGTCGTGAGCGGAACGGGTAAGGCAATAGGGATGTTCCCAACTGAGACTGGGGCGCTTCTTGTTCGGCATTTCTTATTCCGGCACCGGGGACAAGAAGTGCCCCAGCGTGGTGGACTAACGCCTAACCCCTCCTTAGTAGAGGAGGCCCGTGCCCAGCATGAGACTATCCCGCCCACACACCTGCCATTGTAACTCCTGTTTAGCCAGGATCGACAATGGAACGGATTTTTTCGACACTGAGTAATGAAACTCGGCGAGTCTCGAAATTAATCAAATAGAAATATAAGGAGGAGTTACAGCCCATGCCCAGTAGTGGGACATTGTTTATAGGGCTAGTATTATTATATAAGAGTATATATGAGTTTGTTTGCCAAGCATGGTGCTTTCCAGCGAGAGACCTGATTTTTTTTTATCCTGGCACGGCCAAGTGACCGCACTGCACCTGATGGTAAGCGCAGTGCGGTCCAATTAGAGTATCGAGTAGTGCGAGACGATCTATCGCCTGCTATTCAATACAATCATGCTGGCCTGCTTCTTCACACTACGCCATGGGCAGGAAGGTGAAGAAGCGGTCGAGGATCTTTTGTCAGAGTACTCAGAAGGCCGCAAAATGGCCAAACATTATACTCCAACTCTAGACCCCCGCGAAAAACCGGATGTACACTGGCTGATCCCGGAACGCGACACACTTGCGTGTGCCACTATGGCGGGTTTTACACCCTGTGTACGGTGGTCGCTATCCGGGCGGATATGAATATCCTACCACCACCAGAAATGGCTTGAAGAGATTGGTACAAATCCACCAATATTTCCGTCCCATGATGTGATCGGTAGCAAGCCTATTTCCATTTCGCATATAATTGCCAAACCCAGGTAATTTGTGTGCTATATTTTTGATTAAAAAACTCAATCAAAATATATTTATTTGTCTATGTGATTGTTGTATTTACCCAACAGTCACACACATAGTTGTGACCCCATACTATGTCAGCCCTATATCGTGGGTATCAACTACGAGGGACTACGGTCCCGCAACACTCAGACCCGAAACAAATATCTATCTGTCACACAAACATTTGTCTCGGTGTGGGAATCGAACCCACGGCCTCTAGTTTCACAGCCGGTTACATCCACCCGCTGCGCTAAGGAGGCTGACAATTATTTTTAGACCGCGTTGGCATTTCCTACCTGACTAATCCAGAGAAGAATATAATATATTAATTAGTATTTGCCGCCTTGACCGTGAAGGTTATAAAGCTTTCAAAACTTCGGGATTAAAAAAAGTTTAATAAACCGCGATAGAAACCGTAAAATTAGTTTCATGACAATGTATAATATTCGCGCAAACATACGAAACCATTTTTTTCTTATCAATATGTTTAAACATTTCTTGACTTATACAAATACTTTTCTCTAAATCGCTGTCGCTCCCGCTCCGCTTGTCTCCCACTCACAGCCTAACTCTACCGCAGGCTAGGGAGAGCTGACCAAGAGCCCGACACAGGCGACTTAAATTACTTGTTACACAAGTTTTATTCTATTTTTGGGAACTTTAGGCCTGTTAGTTAGGTCTACTTTGTTTAATGAAATCTTATCTAGTGAATGAAATTTAGCCAAAACGGTAAAGTAGTAAGGAAAAGAAATTGAATATCGTAGTGTACTTGGGTGATAAATCCATTAAATTATTTTGTAATGGAAAATAATTTAAACATAGCCATACCAGGCACAATTTGCCAGTGGAACAGTTTACCAGCTGCCGGGTTCCCTCCTTACTATGATCCTGGGTTTTTTAGGCGTAGTATGAAGAAGCTACACAGCAGGCCAGCATGATTACGTTGGATAGCGAAGGATTGTCTCTCGCTACTTGATACTCTAACTGGGCGCACTGCACTTACTATCAGGTGCAGTGTGGTAAATTTGTCATGCCAGGATGAAAAAATCTATACTCCTCGCTGATTTCTCTCGCTCTCTCTTCTACCTAGTCAGGTCATAAATTCTGTCACATGTTTAATATAAAATAATTGAAACAAGTTTATTCATTATGTAACCATTTATATACCAAAATGAACTTAACAAAACATAGATTCTTATGACACTAAAGTTTATTCAAAATGACCTCCGTGATTTTGAATACAGGCCTTCAATCTGCGCGGTCAGTTGTCTATCGCAGCACGAACGAGGTCCATGTCAATATCGGCGGCTGCCATAATCAAGGATGTCTTGAGTGACTCCAAATTGGGATGAGGCTTTGAGCACGCCTTTTCCTCCAAGTGTTGCCATATCTTGTAATCTAACGGATTCAAATCTGGACTGGAGGAGGGCCAGTCTTCGTGCCGGATGAAGTCGATTTCACGCGCCGCCAGCCAGTCTTGTGTGCTCTTCGCTCTATGAGCTGGCGCCGAATCTTGTTGGAATATCCAGTGCCTGTTATTGAACATGGTATGACAAACAGGTTCCACAAGGTTCGTCAGGACTGTATTTTGATACACAACTGCATTCGTTTTTACACCTTTCTCACAAAAATGTACCTCTGTTAAGCCCCAATAAGAAACTCCCAACCATACCCTGAGCGAGGATGGAAAATGACCTCGTTGGACACGCGGAATACGGTTGCTCGCTTCTTCACTACTGTGTGCGTACACCTTATCATTTTGTTTGTTGTAGCTCTCTTCTACGGTAAAAATTTTTTCATCTGAAAAAAGAATTTCCCGATATTTTTTTCCCGCGTACCGCTTCAACAAAGCGCGGCATCTCTTCAGTCTCAGGTCCATTAGACGAGCATTCAAACGATGTCCTGTTTTTCTTCGATATGCCCGAAGCCCTAAGTCTTCATTTAACACCCTTTTCACCGTGGTTCTGCTTAACCCCATCTGAAGGGCCAACAGTTTCTGCTTACGCTTGGGATTTCTTTGAATTCGCGCCTTCACAGCTTTTATCACTGCTGGAGTCCTAACAGACCGAGGGCGACCACTTCTTGACCTGTCATCTACACTAGAGTCTTCATTGTATCGTTTGATGGTACGATAAACGAATCTTTTGGTTATAATCAAATTTTTCAGTATGTCAAAAATTTGAATTGGCGCGTAACCGCAACGATGCAACGCAATTACTGCAACACGGTCTTCTTTAAGCGTCCACTTCATATTTAAAAAGGAGTATAATTCTAAAAAGTATACATTTTTATTTTCATGAACAATTTGAAATTCGAATTCAATAAACTTTTTTGTGGCCAGCATTCTAAAATAAAAGTTTTTACTGTGTGACAATACTTATGACCTGACTGTGTATATATTTGGTTGTAGAAAAACCCCAATACTTTATACGACCTGATCGAACCTGAGTCCTCGGCACAGGACTCCAGATACGCAATAGGGTAGTTGATAGTAAGTGAAAACCTGATAGAGTTTTGTTTTTTATAATAGATTTTAGTCTAAAAATATCGATAATTAAACCAATTTGTTAATTTATTTGTGATCATTAAAGTAAAAATAATGCATTTCGTCATGTCACATGAAACACCCATCAGTCATGCATGACGTCACTGTTCGAAACATCTAAAACACTGAGCCAAACGTCTATTAGTTTTGCGGATGGTCACGTCACACGAGAGGCCATGACAGTTGATAGCGTTTTGGTGGGAAAAATAAAGTTGGTTTATAAAAATGCAAATTAAATCTTGAATACTTATGTTTTATGTTTATTAATGATAATATAAAACGGTTTCCCAAAAACAGTCAGCTAGCTTATTACAACTGCGCATATTTTTTATTTCGATCTCTTTCATAATAGTATATTGTATAGATTATAAATAATGTTACACGTAAAGTAGAATTTCAAAGTATTTACCTCAAAATGTCTGACAAGAATCCAATATTTGGCACAGAGATCGTTCTCTTAACGAAACTGACTTAAAATGTTAATTATTTAACTCAGCCTATATTCATAATTAGATTGGGCTGGATAATTTAATCTGTTATATCTCGAGGATTATCAAATTTTATGCTTATTGAATTTTATACAGACGAGAGACTAATAAAACGCAAGCTGTTTTTTTAAATCGCACACTATAAGCTCAGAAGTAAATACACAATTTAACATTGTTAGTGACAGTGGCACCACGAAGCGAAACCTATGGTAATTAAGCTAAAAGTGAACGTTTACTGCGCTACCTCGCATATAATAGAATTTTTATTGCCAAATAAAATAAAAATCGCCATAAAACTTGCTTTGTTTATGTTGATGTTTATCTTAATATATAAAAAATCAGCTTCTGTATGTTTGTTGCTCGATTAATTGACAAATTTTACGGATATGCGCTGTCGTCAGTCCGTCTCGTGACCATGAAGGCTGCAAAGCTTTCGAATCGTCGGGACTGACAAGGTATAAATAAACTGCGATAAAATCCGTAAAATTAGTTTTATTTCAATATTTGTTTCGAGTCTGAGTGTTGTTGGGTCTCTCGTAGTTTCTGTTTAATTCCTGAATTGCATGGTTGTTTGGTACCCAGGATACAGGTTTGACCTAGTGTGGGGTCAGGATGTATGACTTTTGGATGTGTTATTTTGTACGACTTTTGCAAACACGATAGATCATAGAGGAAATAGATGTCAGGTAGGCAGATGGCAAATTTATGCAAGTGTTTTTTGTAATATGTCTAACAACCTTTCTTTCTATAAAAATCAGTCAGACTTTTTGTAGCCCGTCTGCATCGTTCCTTATTAGTAGGAACACCCAAAATAATTATTTCTTATTTGATTTTATGAAAGTCGTTGCGCGAGATTTTGTGATTAAAATACTCCCGCTATGAGAACGTGTCTAAGTTTAATAAAGTGATTAAGTGTTTGGGAAATAATACGCAAAGTTCGGGGTTCAATTTTATTATCGTTATATACAGTTTGTAGGGAGTTTTAACCCTTATTGTATTAACCCTTATAGTTATGCTTAGTTCCGATACGGCATCATAGGCTGTGATCTCAGAACCATATTGAATCCTAAATTCAATATGGTTAACACCATTTTTTATATTATTTTAATAAATGTCGTTACCTAAAATTTATTATCGAAATAATCGTGTAAGACCAATCAAAAATAAATGAGTTAAAACATATTCAAATCTGAAAGGAATATTTGTGAAATTACAGAAAAATATGTACGATTTGATTCATGACGTCTCCGCTCCAAAGGGCCATTATGGTGCAGTCGTGCGATAGAGATAGCCAGATGTTTTCACTATACATCCCTTTTTAACTGACTTCAAAAAAAGGAGGAGGTTCTCAATTCGTCGGAATCTTCTTTTTATGATGTTCCCCAATTACACGAATACGCTTGGACCGATTCGAGAAATTATTTTTCTGTTTAAAAGGTAATACTTTCCAGGTGGTCCCATTGGCACCAAGTCAGGATCTGATGATGGGATCTCAGAAAAATCAAGGGTAACCCTGGTTTTACTCATACGAATATTTAAAATTATATTTGCGGTCACATTATTTAATTAATTTTGATGCTGTTTGCAAATGTATCGTTAAACACACCTAACTATTCCCAGATTGCTGAGAATTTAATTTTTCAATCATGACTTGTATTATGAATTGAATATTAAGCGAATATCTCTGTGCATCGTTTCTTTTACGAAGAAATAGTTTGCAAACTCTCAATCAGTTAAATGTAATGACTAATGTCTAGCTCTTAGACAAAAGATTCTTTCGATAGGCGAAATCGAGGGCTATTGTGCACGCACTTACTGCCAAATTAAACACGCCAAGAGAATTTGCAAAATGAGGCGAGTACACAATTTAGAAAAGTGTTCCGTCATGATTTTTTTCCTTAACGCGGCGCGGTTTGTGTATCTGCCAGTGTCAAGTATTGTGGTGTTGTTATATTTTCGTAAAAATAGTCATATTATTCGAGCAAAACAAGTCACGATCCAGTGTTTAGCGCGTCAGTAAAGAGATTGCGAGTTTACTGGAAGCTTCTATGAAGTATTTCTCCGTACAAATTAACACTTAATGCCGTGCGTCGCGCAAATCATAAAGTCAAGTTCCAAGAAATTCCAGAAAATGTACTGAATCGATGACTATATTACAAAAAACATACGTTAAACACGGCGAAATTTTCTGTCTCAATAGAATTTATAATTACATTTCAACGCTATTAGCCTTACACAAACAACGTTTGACGCGGAGATTTTAACCGAGATCCAGCATTCTGCTTGGTTCTATAGAAAGTAAATATGTTTATTTGGCCATTGTTTGTATACCAGATGAAAGTATGTAGTAGAGACAGCAGCACAGGGAACCCATTAAGTAAATCAAAAAGTGATAATGGGATTAAGACTGCATGATACATAAAACGAAAAAACTTACTGTACATAAAAAACGATAGGTTCGTCCCCTATTATATTATGGGACCGTAATAAATTCGGCGAAAAGTTGGTGTACTGGTTGCACCTCTGCCTTCGGAGATTATGGCGTGGGTGTATGTATACTCAAAAAAGAAGTCCATACCTACACATCCCTAACATACTTATACATCCCAGCCCGTAACAGAAGCATGACCAAAAAGACCACGATGTTTTCCTTCACCGTTAAAGCAAGCGATAATTAACATTTAAATAAATGAATAACAGACACACACATAGCCCCGACCCCACACTAAGATACGAGTCTTGTGTTGTGGGAATCAGGGACTACGAGAGACTTTCGGTCTCACAACACCCAGACCCCGGACACAAATATCTGCTGTCACACAAACATTTGTCCCGGTGTGGGAATCGAACTCACGGCCTCTCGTTTCATAGTGGGCTACTCACCAACTGCGCCACGGAGGCTGTACATTTAATACACACATAACTTTTAGAAAAGTCAGAGGTGCATGCCACTTGGGTTTCGAACATACGACTTTCGTCTTGGCAGGCCGTACCGAAACCAACTAGGCTATCGCTGCTAAGAGGTTAACATATATTTTATACAGCGATTGATTTAGCAAACTTATCAGAAATTTCTTGGAACTTAACGCAATTTCATAATTTGCTTTAACACAGTAATCCATATTAATTCTAAAAAGTAAAGCTGAATGGAAGGTGTATGAAAGCTTACTAATAAATATGTGAGCTTAATTCGCTGTACTATAAATCGCCTTATACAAATCCCGGTCTGACTTACCCGTGAAGGCAAGTACATAGTTAATGACTCCCGTATGACGGAATACGTGATTAAGGTGGGCAGAGAATTTAATGTTTAATGAAGCGGAACAATAATTGTAACCTTTTCACTGGATTTTGTGGTTGTTAAGAAGTAATAGAAAATTTGAATATTTTCCATTGTGTAATTTTTTCTCGACTGCTTGCGGGTTTGCTGATTGTGGGTCTTTCCCCGGGTCAGGTAAAATTGATGTTGGGCTCTCGAATACGAAATGCTCAATATCAGCCCGGAATCTCGAATTGTCCCCGGTATGGAAAGAAAGAAAGAAAGAAAGAAAATCATTTATTTGGCCATAATCACCAGACCAGGTGGCAATAAACAATGAGTACATAAAACAAATTAAAAAAACTTTAAGGGCTACAGGTACACAATTAAAAAAATAAAAAAAGTCTCCCGGCATACTTATGCGCCCCAGCCACCCGTGTCCGACGCATGACCAAAAAGGCCACAAGCTCAGCGTCCGCCAGGTGGGAGGGCCCACCTGACACTGATTTTCAGCAAGGGCCAAGGAGTGTCACACGGATGCCAGCATAAATAATACAAAAATATTGATATATATAAAAAAATTAAATAACAATAATGAAAATAATACGTGGTTACATAGTTATAGTTAGTACGTAAGTAAGTGTGATATATGTGATAAATAGTAGTAAAACCGCGCCGCATCGGCGGGGCAAGCACGGGGTGCGGCGGCGCGGACGCAACCGAGTCAACCGCCATCGATACTGCTATTGATTCCCCACGGCCACATTCGGAGCGACGATCCCGGTCGCAACACCCGCGTTGTCCCGCATGGCTGAGTCGGCGTACGCAGACTTATACTGCGATTTACGAGAACGCATGAAAATAAAATTCCATCTCCGATGGAAAATGGCTATAGGCTCGCTCCGTATCACATCATGGGACGGTAATAAGCTCGGCGAAATGGTGTACTGGTTACATCTCTGCCTACCGTGTCGGGGATTACAGGCGTGAGTGCGTATGTATGTGATGAATCTTATTTTTCAGCTGATTAAAAATAAAGGTTAGGTCAATGTGTAGACCAGTATTTCTAAGTTCCTAAATATACAGAAAAACTGGAAATAAACTGTTTCTAAATAGCACAGGATCTGATTTTGCAAATTTTTTAAATTTTCCATAATTCTATTATCGTATTGTAATTTCTTTTTTTTATTTAAATGGCTACAAGAATGTTGTAATTAATTCTAGCTGAATCGGACGTTTTACCATAAATTATTTATAATTTTTTTTTATTTATTTACTCTATAAAAGAGAAGGCAAAGGTTCTCCACCATGCAGCCATGTCTGGCGTTATTTTTTCCAAATCTGGGCTAGAATTAAAGTCCTCTTCTGCTCTGGTTTTAACTTATACAAAAGGCCGAAGCCATATCTGCAGTCTTCATCCATTCAAAAAGGGGAAGCCATGTCCGATATTTTTCTCATTCTAAAGGCCGGAGCCATGTCTGAAATAAACACAATTCAAGAGGCCTAAGCCATGTCTGTAATAGTCACAATTTAAAGGCCGAGGCCATGTCTGTAATAGTCACAATTTAAAGGCCTAAACCATGTCTGAAATATTTTTTTCACTTATTAATCACAATACAACATCAAATCACACTCCCGCCATTTTTATTTTATTTTTTTATTATAATTGACAGATATTCTTTTTTGTTTCGTTCTCTTTCTTTAAAAGAGAAGGCAAAGGTTCTTCACCAAGCACCCTTGCCTGTCGTTATATTTAAAAATAAAATCCATTGACACATATTAATTTTCATTCCATTTCTTGGCAATGGCATAAAATTCAGTCTAGACTCATCAAATTCCATTTCATTTGTGGTTTGTGAATGAATGCAATTCGATTTTGAACATTGTTTATATTTGCTTAAATTATATAGGTCAAAACAATCAGAAATATCTCATTTCTAAAAAAATATTCACTTTCTCAATATATGATAAATCTATTTCACAATATGTATATAGTATAATTTCAACTATACATTATTCTAGAACTTTCCGCAATACTAATAAGGTTGAAATTCACCAACGCGTTAAATCGTAATTACATTTTGAACTCTATATCTTAAGGAATAAGATTGATAATCATCAGTACTTTCGTTCTGTGACTTATATTGACCTGTATTACACGAATAGTAATGTTCAGCAAAATAAACATTTACCAATATCGCGGGATGTTTTTATTATTTGTAGAATATTTTTTTTACGTTTTCTGTATTTTTTTATACATAATCGAGAGTAGCTAAATGTGAATTCAAATTACTGTTGACAGCCCCGTCAAGTGCTGTCAGTCACACAAAATTGGGGTTTCGTAATATTCAAATAACACTCATTTTACGGTTTATTTTTCTTCATTGTCCGCCCTGTGACCACGAAGGCTGTATAGCTTTTGAAACGTCAGGTTATAGAGGCAAAATAATCCACGATAAAATCCGTAAAATTAGTTTTCTTCCATAACATAGCAACGATAGGATAACGAGGAGTGAAGATTTAGTTTTTCTGGACATGGCCAGCCCAACAGTCACACACAGTCTAAAAGCAAAAGTAAGCTTTGTCGTGGGTATCAAGAACTGGGTACTGCGGTCCCATAACATCCGTAATAAATATTTGTAGTTCACAAAAACGTTTATCTCCGACCGGAAATCGAACCCGTGGCATTTCGTAGCTATTCACCCGCTGTGCTAAGTATATCAAAAAGAAAACAAAATAAAGCCTCGTTACCAACATTACAATGTTATGCCCCATGTATAATACTAATTAATGTTATCCGAGGAAAATGTTATGTTGTACATTTACTGATTTTATATTAACATAATAATACCAGCCCTGTATTAAACATTGTCCCACTGCTCCCGGGTCTCTACTAATGAGAGGGGTATTTTCTTTTTATTCTCGCAAGGAAAAGTGACCACACTGCACCTGATAGTAAACGCAGTCCATCTATCCCTCAAAACAATCATGCCGACCTGCTGTGTAGCTTCTTCACACTACGCCTAAAGGACACAAAATCGTAGGAAGGGAACACGGTAGCTGGCAAACTGTTCCACAGCTTGATAGTGCGGCAAAAATACAATTTGCGAGCCTCTTGGTTCGGGCCGGGGTTGTAGACACCAAGAAGCCAGTACGCGTGGTCCTGATTTGGAAGGAAGAAGGTTAGGCCTTAGTCCACCACGCTGGACTAATGCAGGTTGGTAGACTTCACACGCCTTTGAATTTTTTATGAGAATCGTCAGGTATGGATATCCTCACGATAAAATTAAAGCAAGCGATAATTAAAAATACGTGTTGTAATATAAAATAAATCTATGTATATAAAAATCGATACGTATGTTCCCTATGGACTCCAAAACGGATTTTGGGATTTTGATGAAATTTTCAGGCTAAATTTATTTGGATTTATGGTAATTTTGTGTCATGTTTGGTTGGGAAGTTTTCGGTTCCAAGGGACACCAACCTAAGCGGACGAAGTCCCGAGCAAAAGATTGTAAATAATAATTATTCTTAGACTGGTAGGGACAACTAGTGCGGTTAAGTATTAATATCCATTTATTCATACTTTTAAATAAGTTAATTAACTCGACACGCTATATTATACATGAGAATTGTAAATTACCAAGCAAATAACCTGATTTGAACTGTGCACCGTCACCTTTGTATAGGGTTGCCAACCCCGAAAAAATCTAGAATTTTAAGTTGGAAAACTAAGACCATTCAGTTTAAAAAAGTTTTTTTAATTCATAAAAAGTACACCGACTTTAATGAAAAACAAATTATGCGTCTCTATAAAATTTTAATGTTTCCCTCGATTTTTCTGAGATCCCATCATCAGATCCTGACTTGGTGCCAATGGGACCACCTGGGAAGTATACCATTTTAAACAAAAAAAGAATTTCTCGAATCGGTCCAGGCGTCTTCGAGTAATCGGGTAACATACATAAAAAAAAAGATTCCGACGAATTGTTAACCTTCTCCTTTTTTTTAAGTCGGTTAAAAATAGGACTCGTCTCTGTTTTAAGACAGTACGGGCAGCAACACACGCGAGCCCTGAAGCCATCCGTAACGTAAGGATTACAAAAGTAGTGCGCTAATTTTAAATTACAGAACCAAGGCGTATTAAAAACTCCGGGACGCTGTTTAGTACCCAGGACACTCTAAAAACCAGGTCATGTCCTGGTAACCATCAAGCGGATCAGTTTGCCAGCCACCGTGTTCCCTCGTTCCTATGATCCAGGGTTCTTTAAGCATAGTTTGAAGAAGCTACACAGCAAGCCGGTATGATTGTTATGAGTAGCGAGGAATAGATTGTCTCTCGCTGCTTGATACTCTAACTGGACGGCAGTGTCCTTATCTTCAGGTATAGTGTGGTCACTTAGCCGTCCTAGGATAAAAAAGAAAACAGGACGGTTGGGAACTCTACCTTTAAACGTAACATGTTTTGGCTGCGTTGTAGTAATATATGTGTATATTTAACGAAAGGGCACGCCTAAAACAGTAATAACTTCTAATGTGTTGTTTTAATTAAATTAATGTAAGCATACCATTACAGAACTGCTAACTTGAATAGTCCCTATATAATTGTACAACTTCGCCGGTTATATTCATTTATATAATTACTAGCTGTTGCTCGCGGCTCCGCCCGCGTGGATGTCATGTTTGAGACAAAAAGTATACACTACAAAATATATATAAATAATAAACAAAATATATAACTTCAAAAATTAAGGATTTTCATACAAACTTTCTTACCCTATTTAACCCCCTTAGGGGTGGAATTTCCAAAAACCCTGAAATATGTGTTTTTAATTTTTAACTATAAGGCCAAATACCTAATTTCATGTGTTTAACTGCAAAAATGACAGATTTTCATACAAACTTTCTTCCCCTATTTTACCCCCTTCAGGGTGGAATTTCCAAAAATCCTGAAATATATATTTTTTATTTTTGACTGAAAGGCCAAATACTAATTTTCATAAACTTAACTTCAAAAATGACGGATTTTCATACAAACTATCATCCCCTATTTTACCTCCTTAGCAGAGGTATTTCCAAAAACCCTTCCTTAGTGGATGCCTACGTCATAATAGGTACCTACTGTAAAAATTTCAAGTCTCTAACCCCAGCCGTTTAGGCTGTGCGTTGATCGATCAGTCAGTCAGTCAGTCAGTCAGCTTCTTCTTTTATATATACAGATTTTAAGGGTACATATTAGTATAGAACTAGATTAGCTTGGTGTGGGCATGTGATGCGGGGGGATGAAAGGATTGTGACAAGATTGGTTGTCAATATGAATGTGGATGGATGAAAGAGTCGTGGGAGACCAAAAAAGAGATGATTGCGTAAATGAGGACAAGCGCATGAAAGAAGTGAATGCAAATTTGACGCATGATAGGGCTGCGTGAAGAGTAAAAACCATTTGTGCCGACCCCACTTAGTGTGGGATAAGGGCAGGTAGATGATGATGATATTAGTGTAGAACTGTTGACTGTCTCTGGTGCAGTTGTAATTGCGTATGTGGTACGACTGCTGTGCTGAGGTCTCGGGTTCGATCCCGCGTCGGGTAAAAGAGATTTTGCGTATTTCTATCAGCTCAGTATCAGCCCGGAGTCTGGAATCGTGCCCGGTATGGCGATAGCTTCGCCCATAACACGTTTATCATATTACTTAATAAATATGTGTATTTAAAATAAATTTCTTATTGTTTGTTCAGCTTACGTTCTTTTTAAATAAATTGCCTCTGGCCTTTCTACGGTTGTCTGGAAATTGATCGAAGTGTCATATGCAAAACTTCTAAGATCATTTTTGTGTTTTTTTTCTATCTGTGTATGCCATATACTATTATTAAAGGGATTAATAAATGTATAGATAGGGCTCCTTATTGCACATAATCATAAGAACATAACAATAAATCTTAAAACTATGAATGTCTTAACACTAATGTCTAAATACTCGCGCTACACAACTGGCCGTTTCCAACGTCTATTTTTTGTAACACGTCATACAATAGGGTAGTTTCCTGTGTTAAATTTTGTACAATATTCTATATGTAAATGAATATAATACGCAAGAGAAACCCTTTTGCGAAAATAGAATCAAAATTGCTTGAAAATTGAGGTCACATTATTTATTCTAAATATTGGTACGAGCAAAAATGGTTGCGTAGTGGGAACGTATCACTATCTCCCTCGCACAACGGCACAGTAATAGCCATTCTGAGAACTGTGACGTCACGGCATATATCATGCATCCTTTTACTGTCATTTGACAACTACCCCTTCCAGCAGATTTGAATGGCGTCTAATTTACTTATTTTTGTTCGGATTCATAAATTCTTTCGATTATAGGTTTTAGGTAATATGACTTGTTGTTTTTTTTTTTCATAATTAGGCTTGCGTTTGACCACTATCTCACCTGATGGTGAAGTGATGATATGGTCTACGGTGGAGCGCGCTTGCTTAGAAGATACCTATTCACTCTTGACTTAAAAGTTATAATTTTCGGGTAATATAGACTCCGGCAAAGAGTTCCATTCTAACGGTGCGCATGATTAAATTATGATTGTTGATTAAATTAATAAAAAAAAACGTGTCAGCTAACTTATTATGACAAATAAAAGGGTCTCAAATGTTTAACACAATCTTAAAAGCTTGAGTTGCGTTTAAGTATTCCGGCGTAAGAGTGATACTTGCGAGACAACCTTATTAAAAAGAGAATAATTAAAAAGTGTCAAGTGTAGAAATAATATTATATATTATATTATAATTTCAATATTATATTTAGATGAATAATATAATGATATGAAATGCACGGATATGTCATTAAATAGGGGATAAGTATTTAAGAGAAGAAATCAAAGATAAATTGGGCAGATTTTTTCATTGATCTCCCTTATGGTACGAAATAAAACAACAAAACTCAAAACAAAATGGCGGTTTTTGCTGATGCGAAATATAAATTATAAAATCAACATTAAATATGAAGATTTATTTATTTTTTATCTTTATTCATCAATTACAGATATAAATTGTATTTTTATTTTTTATTTTTATTTTTATTTTTATTTATTTTATTTTATTTTGGACAACAAACAGTCACATACATCAACAAAATAAGTTTGATTACATGTTTACAACTTACAGACTTTGAGTGCCAACACTTTAATTTAGAAACTAATTACAAATAAAAGGATCACGCTTTGAATGACGCAAACATGTCATTAGTCTTTAGTATTTAAAGTAGGTAACAAATTACAAAAATGATTACATAGGTAGTTTTCAAGTGTTAAGAACAAGATTCTTATAATTCACTGAAGAAGAACTCTCTTAATTTTTCTTTAAATTGTGATAATGAATTATTAAACATATCAATATGAGATATTTTTTTATTATAAACAGTCAAACAACGACAGAAAAGGGTATTGGAGGTATAGTTGGCAGTGGTACTGCAACACGGAACTACAAACAAGTTATTAGTATAACGCATTGATCTAGAGGGAACTTTGAATTTTATTTGCTCAAGAAGTTAGAGGAATCAATTATATTATTAATAAGTTTATATAAAAACATCACATCCTGTAGTTGTCGTCTGAGTGACAGAGGTAGCATATTATGTTTTGCCAGACAATTATTATAAGAAACAAACTGAGATCAAATTCTGTATTCAAGAGATCTAATAAAAGTTTTTTGTACTCTTTCAATTCTATTAACATGACATGAGTAATAAGGGCTCCATATCACTGAGCCAAAGTCCAATATAGACCTTACTAAACTGTAGTAGAGAATTTTGTATGTGCTACTATTTTTAAAAGGTTTACACACCCTTAGAAGAAAACCAAGTTGTCGATACGCTTTAATGATCATATGATCATAATGATATTTGAAAGATAATTTATCATCCAAGATTATTCCAAGGTCGCGAATATGATCCACTCTGGCAAGGGTATAATTATTTAAACTATATGCATAATCTACGCGATTACGTTTACGAGTATAGCTCATAACAAAACATTTATCTTGATTTAAAAATAGCTGATTTTGGGAGCAGTAGCTAACTAAGTTATTTATATCCTCTTGAAGTCGGATACAATCAGTTTCATCTCTTATAAGCCTGAAAATCTTTGCATCGTCTGCATAAAAAAGACCGGTACTATTGGTTAGGTGGTTTTCAATATCATTAATATATAGAATAAAAAGTAAGGGCCCCAGATGAGAGCCCTGCGGTACATTCTGAAAGTCAGAAAGATAACCTTTAATACAAACGGCCTGAGATCTGTTACTAATATATGATTTCACCCAGCGAAGCAAATCGCCATGTATTCCGGCTCTTAAAAGTTTATTAATGAGCATATTGTGACTAATTTTATCAAATGCTTTAGAGAAGTCGGAGTAAATTACGTCTACTTGATGTTTATTGTCCATAGATTTTAACAAGAAATTAACAAAAGTAACCAAATTAGTGTCCACTGGTCGTCCACGTATGAAGCCATGTTGTAATGGTGTAATAAAATTTTTGACTAAAAAAGATAATTGAGCAGCTACAATTTTCTCCAATATTTTACCAAAAACACATAATTTCGAAATTGGCCGATATTGCGTGATATCGCTAGTTTTATCGTTTTTTGGGATAGGAGTAATTAAAGACTTTTTCCATATATCTGGAAGATGTCCTGTGTTTAAAGATCGAGAATAAATATGTGTAATGGGAACGTACAACTTATCTGCACATTTAGATATAAGCAAAGGATGGACACCATCATATCCGGCTCCCTTTTTCACTTCCACTCTTTTTAATTCGCTTAATACCAACCTTGGAGTTATATGTATACTGTTAATATTTAATATTTTATTTAGATTAGAGGTAGACGTGCTAGGGTTTAGATCACCATTGAGCGGATCACTAGGTTCAACAAAAACTGATTTAAAGTAATTGTTAAATAAGTTACAAATTGCTACGCTATCGCTAGTGGTAATATCATTAAAGCTCATTTTTTGTGGCATACTACGATTACCCATCTTTGATTTGACATACGTCCAAAAATAACTCGGATTTCTTCTGATATTTTCTTCAGCAAGTTTTGTATAGGTTTCATAACAGGATTTCTCAAGCTTTTGAGCTCTACGCCTTAGAAGAGTAAAAGTATAATAATCCAAATGGTCTCCATAACGCTTCCAATTGCGGTGATACGTACGCTTTTCGTTAAGTAACTTTATAAGGGGGCGCGTGACCCAAGGAGCATATCTAGTGTTAGAAACTGTTTGCCTGAGTGGAACATATGTTTGTATTAAATTATTTAAAACAGAATAAAAATATTTTACAGTTGACTCTAAGTCATTTCGAGCCTGAAATTCTTTAACAAATTTATTTTAAACAAAACATCATTTCAAGTTATCTTGAATCAGCAAAAAATATAATTCTCCCTAATTACAATCTCGCCATCTTGTTTTTACAAAATGAACGTTAATTAAAACAGAAGAGAGATTTGTATTTTCTGTTTTATATTTCTTACTGCAATAGAATGGTGATCGAAAAAATAATGAATATAATAATATTAGATAGTAATAACTTATTAAGGCCGTGTTGTTTCAACTGTTTTTAATTTTAACAAACTTTGACAGAAATTAATTTGATTATTTTCAATTTTTATTATTAATTTATTTTAAATTATTTTTAATAAAAGGTCACAACATATTATTATATAGCTGGAACTTTGCAATGGCGTTATATTTAACTATGAATAAAGACTAAGTCGTAACTTGATTAAGGTTGAAACAATATAGTTTTAAAGTAGAGAAGGTCTGCTGGTGGTAGGATATTCATATCCGCCCGGATAGCGACCACCGTACACAGGGTGAAAAACCCGCCATAGTGGCATACGCAAGTGTGTCACGTTCCGGGATCAGCCAGTGTACATCCGGGTCTAGACTAAGAGTACGATGTTTGACCGTTTTGCGGCTTTCTGAGTACTCTGACACTAGACCCTCGACCGCTTCTTCACCTTATTGCCCATGGCGTAGTGTAAAGAAGCAGGCTGGCATGATTGTGTGGAGTAGCGCGGGATAGATTGTCTTTCGCAACTCTATACTCTATTTGGACGGCACTGCGCTTACCATCAGGTGCAGTGTGGTCACTTTGCCGTGCCAGGATAAAAAAAAGAAGTTCCGTGGTCAACAGTGGGATATAATACAGTGATACTTTTGTTATAAATACGAAAGTACTAAACATATCTTACCTGCATTATTATGCTCGTAATGTAACAAAGGCCAAATTCCATTGAATTTCCAGCACAGTGTTGTTTACCATTGAGCATTGTCCTTTATCTGGGATCGCAAACTGCACGAAGGATAATAATGTGTTATCTTTATAATAACTTGGTACCAAATGTGTTGTTGTGTCTTATTTGGCATTTGAATAACATTACATTCTGTGAGAGGTTATTTAGTTAAGAATACCTAAGCTAAACTAAAGTAAAAATCTTCTACCAAAATCTGAATGATACATGTTACATTGATATTGCTATTTTATTGTACCTCGATAAAATAAATCTTAACCAAATACGTCAGATCATAGATTTGACAGCTTCAGTGGCATAGTGGGTGAGTAGCAAGCTTGTCTGCTCTGGTCTTCTGTCGTCTCCTATCGTCGCTCATCGTCTCCTGTCATCTCCTGTCGTCTTCTATCGTCTTTTATCGCCTCCTGTTGTCTTCTTTCGTCTCCTCTCGTCTGCTCTCGTCTTCTCCCGTCTGCTCTCTACTCTTGTGTCCTCTCCTCTACTGTTTCCAACGTAATTGGTTCTCGTCCTGACTCTTGCTCGTTGCAATACGCAAGAAATACTCTGTATGACACCAGCGAAGCCAACTAAAACTTTAGAAGTCGTAATATTTGGTACAAAGTTAATAGAAAACAAATGTGGGTCAGTATTAGTTTCACCATGTATTTGACTCTTTGAGGATTTGTTTATCATATTTTTATTTTATTTCGGTCCCAATTTAGAGCGAAAATTGCCATTGTTCTATTGTAATAGTTAAATCACGATTTTTCTTTGGATTTACATTGTTCGGGTGACTATAGTGCTATGTGTTGCTTGGTTCAAAACTGTCAACTGCTTTTTTCTGTTTTTTATCCTGGCACGGCAAAGTGACCACACTGCACCTGAAGGTAAGCGCAGTGCCGTCCAATTAGAGTATCGAGTAGCAAGAGACGATCTATCCCCCGCTACTCAACACAACCATGCAGGCCTGCTTCTTCACACTACGCCATGGGCAAGAAGGTGAAGAAGCTGTCGAGGGTATAGTGTCAGAGTACTCAGAAGGCCGCAACAGCCAAACATCGCACCCCAACTCTAGACCCCCGACAAAAACCGTATGTACAATGGCTGATGCCGGAACGCGACACACTATGGCGGGTTTTAGACCATGTGTACGGTGGTCGCTATTCGGGCGGATATGAATATACTACCACCAGCTAATTGGTACTTGGGACTAATCCATCCTTCCTCTCAATAGTTAGACACCCTACACACAATCCGAACAGGACCACAGACGAAAGTTATTAGTTTTATATCTTTCTTTTCGTAATAAAACTGAAGTTTCATGCCCCAGTGTGCGCGTTACGTCATATGTTTGTAAAGAGGCTTACATACTTATAGAGGCTTGATTACCTTCTTATATAAAGCCCATTTTCTCCTTGCTCTAGTAACATTAGGTTCTGAAAAGGAAGGTTTGATTTAGATATCTGATATCATTTTTCGATCTCCACAAGCTTTAAAGTAGGCTTGCGATAATATACATTAAATCTGTATATATAAAAGAAGAAACTGACTGACTGACTGACTGACTGATCGATCAACGCACAGCCTAAACGGCTGGGGTTAGAGACTTGAAATTTTGACAGTAGGTACCTTTTATCACGTAGGCATCCACTAAGGAAGGGTTTTTGGAAATACCACCCCTAAGGGGGTAAAATAGGGGATGAAAGTTTGTATGAAAATCCGTCATTTTTGAAGTTAAATTCATGAAAATTAGTATTTGGCATTTTAGTTAAAAATAAAAAATATATGTTTCAGGATTTTTGGAAATTCCGCCCCTAAGGGGGTAAAATAGGGAATGAAAGTTTGTATGAAAATCCGACATTTTTAAGTTAAACGCATGAATATTGGTATTTTGTATTGTATACTTTTTCTCTCAAACATGACCTCCACGCGGGCGGAGCCGCGAGCAACAGCTAGTAAATAATAAATTAACCACATAGGCTTAAATCACACAAAGATACGTGTCGTGTTTCATAAGTATCGATTATGAGAAATTTTTTTTACAATACCCATAGAACGCCTCGGTTGCGCAGTTGTAATTGCGCATGCGTTACGACTGCTGTGCTGAGCGGCTGTGCGAGTCGGGTAAAAGTGATATTAGGTTTTCTATCAGCTCAGTATCAGTTCTGAGTCTGGAATCGTGCCCGATATGGCGGTAGCCTCGCCCATAACATGTTTATCATATTACATGAACATCCACAATACCGAAAGTGTCATGTATGCGATGTCGGCCTTAAAGGACAGGAATAGGGATTAGGGAAGGGAAGGGGGAATCTGGGCCTCCGGATATCTCACTTACCATACAAAACGCGACAGTAAACTGTCACTTTCTGTTGGTTTTCTGTGAGACAGTGGTACTACCCCAGTCGAGCCGACCCATTCATGCTGTAGGCAAATATGTATACAGCGTGGCTCTACCACTTCATAAATTTATTTGTGATTGTTATACAATGTGTTCCAGAAAGATTGATACTAAGGAAAGCCCCACGTGTAGAGTAGGCCATTGATCATGTGTTGGAAAATAAAAAAAAATGGTATATTATTTTCTAGCCTCTTTTGTAGCAAGAAAATTTTTATGGTGACTTTTAAAATACTTGTTATTTAAGCATAAATATACATTCAAACAGCAAAAATAGTTAGTTGGCATTCATTATTGGCTTCAATGATCATAAATCGGGTGATTTAATTCAGGTTAAATGGAATTTCACTTTTCTCATAATTTCCCATCACTCTATACAACTGACCACCATTCTGCAACACAAAATTTATTTATTTTTCAACATTTTACTTTTGCTTCAACTAATTTCATGAATACTCCTAAAATAATCTTATAATATATTTAGTTTTTCATCAAGGCAGCTTACAAAAAGACCTAGGCTGCCTCCGCTCCAATTTACGCTTTGTATATCCTACAAAGCCCTTACTGAAATTACGTCGACCGCTAAGTTGCGACATTAACATTTCAATGCTTTTAATTATTTAGCTGTGCCTTGCCAAGTGTGAAATATTCTTAACAGATGTCGCATGTTACGTTTTACTGTTATGTCGAGTATGTATTTGATGTTTACACATTAGAAAACATTATATTATGTTTATGGAAGGTGTGGTTCTTCAAGAAGGGAGTAAATAGGTTTTTGAAGGGTCGGCAACGCGTATGTGATGCTCCTGGTGTTGCAAGCGTCCATAGGCTACGGTAACCGCTTACCATCAGGCGGGCCGTAAGCTTGTTTGCCACTATCGTGTTAAAAAAACAAGCCAGTGATTATTGTCGTGTAAGAGACACGCATATCCGTCATTCTAACTCCCGAACTGACCAATGAAATACTCACTTGCCCACCTATGCCATAAAATTGTTAATGTGCTTGAAATCCACTTGCTCGCATGCGTTTCATCATAACATGGGACTGCAATAGAAATGGTATTTGGGTGTTTGTCTGCCTACTTTTGGAGCATATAGAGGCTACGTAGAAAATACAGTTCATATTTAATAAATGTATACCCTGTAACATTTTCCCATTGCTGGAGACTCGGTTCGCGATTTATAGCAATTTTTTTTACAAACATCATAGTTTCTGTCTATCCGTTAAGGAATTTTCGCATTTTTCTCTCATGTCTTTTGATTTTAATGAAATTATATAAGCACCTTCGACGGATACCCCACAGTACACAAAGAATCATCAAATCATTCCACATTTTATGGTAATATCGCGTAAAACACACATAAAAATCAAACGAATTAAGAACCTCCACTTTCAAGTTGGATGAAATGAAAACTCGAACTTTAATTTTTTGTCGATTATTCTTACGTCTTCGAGCTGACATTGAAAATATATCTTCATCAGTATTTCAACTTTGAAACGAACAAAAGTCGTTTAACATTTTGACGAGTTCTGTTGAAATGTTGAATCGATTAATGGGGTGTGAAGTTGCGTGAGAATTGCCTTATTTATTGGTTGGATTTCAGACGCATATAATCTGGGTATATTATAATAAAATAAATGTTGCCCGCCGATTCGCATGCGTACGTTAATGGTACCGTAGGAGGCTGAAATCCCATATAAGAAAACACTTTAATTTGTTCTCGAATATCCCTGAAAAATCCATTAAAAAAAAACTCTACTACCGCTTTTTTCACTTTGCCTTTTTTTTAAATCAATTGGTAAAACAAGGCATTTTTCGGGGCACATTTATTTTACAAAAACATGCTCATAAATGCATGAATATAAGTCACTAGCTGTTGCTTGCGGCTCCGCCCGCGTGGAGGTCATGTTTGAGACAAAAAGTATACACTACAAAATACCAATTTTCATGCATTTAACTTCAAAATGAAGGATTTTCATATAAACTTTCTTACCCTATTTAACCCCCTTAGGGGTGGAATTTCCAAAAACCCTGAAATATGTGTTTTTAATTTTTAACTGTAAGGCCAAATACCAAAGGACAATGGCGAAATCGTAGTTACAAAAAAAAATTGCGTTTAGGAATTTCATACTTTGTAATCTAAATATTATTATTTTACATGATTTTTCAGCATACTAACAATAGCTGTGTAAGTATAGATAAGTTGTATAATTTATTAAAAATCTCAATTGATTTTTTTGTAACGTGTTATGGCCGTAAGATTTTTTTAATGAATGGCTTAAGGTCTTTTAGGCCAAAGAAAAATCTTTTTCATAAGAATTCTATAAGCCGTTAAAAAAAACTATAAAATCAATGCAAGTGTGTGTGTCCCTACAATTACAAATAACAAAAATAAATCAGCTTTACTTTTTACCAACTTAGTGAATGACTGGATCGTCTGTTATTTGGCTGTATAGTTACGACCATAGCTTATCTTATTTAGGAAAAAAAATCACTACTACCGTCATTTCATACTGACATATTGTGACATCATTTAAATTGATTTAAATACACGAATACTTGAAAGATTTCACTTAGAAAATAATCTAGCAAACATGACTGTGGCCACAAATGTGATCTGGAGATCGGAATATTCGGAGATCGGATAATTTCCAAAGTATAGCAGACCGATATAATATGCTATATTTGCCGTGAGAACGTACCAAATTCGACAAACACGTTCCTATAATTATTATGGTGAACATGTACGTTTCCACGGTAGTTCTATAATTGAAGTGTGCATAGAAACAATTAGTTCATCTTAATGGTTTCTTATGTTTACGCGAATGTTATACATTGAAATAAAACTAATTTTTACGGATTCTATCGCGGTTTATTAACTTTTTATTAGCTCCTTCTGCGTAGATCGGACTACAATAAATAAAAAATAAAAATAACTATATGGAGGGTAGAAACATTGCACTATACTTGCGTGACGACATACAACTCAGTCCGCCCCGTGACCATGAAGGCTGTAAAGCTTTCGAAACGTCGGGATAAAAAGTTAATAAACCGCGATAGAATCCGTAAAAATTAGTTTTATTTCATAGTTCATCTTAATTTAATTTAAGAGGCAGTTCAGATACCTTATTGATAAGAGGTGAAATAAAATCACACCATGTTTCAAATAAACAGTATTATGTTTAATTACTAATTGAAAATAATGTACCTGGTCCGACCAGGCTGGTCGAGCAGGCATTATAGAATACTATTGTAGTTGCTTGGTTGTGCGTCGTACAGTGGGCTCACTGGGCTGCTGCGCTCATACCATGATAGTAATCTGGTATTTGGGACGGGCCAGACATCAAGACATATCTGCCCCTGCAGCATTTTTAGATATATAAGATAGGATAATTATGAAGATGAATAAACATTAAAAAATCCAGTGTTTTATTTTTATTTAGAACCCGTTTTATTTTCTAATTTAATTTCTAAGTCCAGATTTAGGGTCTGAAGATATTTTCTGCACAACTATTGACAAACTCTGTGTCTTCCATTCCAACTTAGCTTGTATTGAAATAAATTATATGTGGCTTATGTTACTTTTGGTATAAATCTAATGGTGAATTATTAAAAACGGTTCAGCAGTTTATAAGTTTAAAGGATTTATCAAAAAATAAACAAATTATTCCTATAATTAAGTATAATGTGTTCATATCTGAACATGTAAACGTAAACACGAATGTAAACACTTGTGTGTAAGTACCTACGGTGTGGCGGATCATCCTTCCCCACAATAGTTATAAGTCAAGTTCAGTAGGTACATGTCTAATTCACGACCCTGCCTCAGGTGAAATTATAATGCACTTTGGAAAATAGGCAAATAACATTTTTATCAGCTTCATAAATAAAAATATTTTATTCAGAAATGTCAAATAGATCATAACCTCAAAATCTTTAAATTGCAATATCTTTAGTATTAGACTTTTTCATCAGAAATCCCTAATACATTACTGTTTAGGAATTGCTGCTGAATTTTTTGATATTTTTTTCACTTCTAAACGCTACATATTTATGTCAACTAATTTCATGTATGGGAACCTGCCATTGTCCTTTCATGCGTTTAACTTCAAAAATGACGGATTTTCGTTTGTATCATCCCCTATTTTACCCCCTTAGGGGTGGTATTTCCAAAAACCCTTCCTTAGTGGATGCCTACGTCATAAAAGGTAGCTCCTGTCAAAATTTCAAGTCTCTAACCCCAGCCGTTTGGGCTGTGCGTTGATCGATCAGTCAGTCAGTCAGTTTCTTCTTTTATATATACAGATAAAGATGCAGTACGTGCTTACACAATATATTGATTCTTCTAAAATCCACGCATTAGTTTTTCATATTGAGTGTTTTCCGTAAAACAAAAAGAAAACTATAGACCTCTCTTTTGTAACTTTTCAAAAATGACGCTTAAATTAATTAGCTCGCCAACAGTCGGTATGAACATTAAAAGCCATAGTCGAATCGGTGCAGGAGACCTCAAATGATGCGCTCACCAACGATTAGTATGATTGTTGACTATACCACTACTGGGTGTGGTTCTCGCCTAATGAGAGAGCTTAGGCCTTAGTCCAATACGCTGGGTCAGTGGTAGAGTTCACAATTTTTTATAGAAACCTCTCAGTTACGTAGATTTCTTTTCCATTTCTTTTTGAGTCGGGGCAACATAAACAATGAAGCCACGTTTTAAAAAGTTAGAGACGTTTTTCTTCAGACCAGGAGGGCTACTCTTGACACTCGATTCCAATTTAAAATTTGGATTGGGTTCGAAAACTGTACAATTGGCACTCTTGAACGCAACCCCAGCGCACGATTTAATTGAATACGGCGGAATCTTTAGTAACTAAAAGGAATAGAGTATTTACAATCGCTAGTTCGTAAATATTCTATTTCATTTAGTTGCGTGAATTAAGAGTTACAATATCTTTTAGATTGGAATTGCAACTGTATCGAGTTCGAGATTGGAATGGATTTCAAGAGTAGGCCTACTGGTCGATTCGACTTTTGAATTAGTTACATTCGCCTCTAAGCTAAAGTTAATCTTGTAACAGAACATAAAATATTATTTAGTTATTTACATTATTTCACATTTTTAATTTTGGAGATATGTGTGATACTCATGCTGGTTGAATGAATTGGCAATATTGTTGGCATTTTGATTTCGTTTTAGTTTCATTTCCATTTCGTTTAATTAATGTTATCTTAGCTAACCTCGCTAAGTTCACAGATAAAAGTGTACTTGATATTGCTATACAAAGGGCAGAGCAAAAACAAAAAAAAACAATTTAAATATTTGAGTACAATCTTTACATAGATCAATGTAAAGATTTTTGTCTCCTGGACCTTTTAGGGAAGTGTTATGCAAACAGTATGCCAACTGTGATGAAAATGTTTGATTTGTTAATTGTATTACTTAATTAATAATGTATTACTTTTTCACACGTGTTACAGAAATTAAAGTTATTTTTGTGTTTAAAATCGAAATGACTGGAAACTAAATCGATTTATGTGACTCAAATTGTTTTACATAAATGTGTTTAAACCGAACGAACGAAAACGAAAAAACCTAATAAATTTAAACAAACAAATAAAGTCATTCAAACCAAATATACGATGTTTGAATTTAAAAACAAGAATTTAATATAGTTAATTTTAAAGGTATTCTTACACCAATGGTCCTTTTCTTTTGACGGATTTTTTACATGGATTCAAAGCTCTTCTTACAAAAGGAACGTATTTAATCCGAGCTGATTTCTGAGTTTATTACAGTCATTAAGTTTTTAATTCTGCCTGTGTTGTGTTTCAAAGGTCCTGAGAGAAACTTCGGGCTATTCTTTAGTCTTTAATTGCTGGTCTTTTGTAGTTGGTGTCTGTTGGGGCTATCTTATTATTCTAACGTTGAAGGATAAATACATGCTATATTATACAGGGTGTTATAATAAGGTGGTACTGCTAAAATTTTTGTTTATTTATTTATATATGCTTATTTGTACACCAGAATAAAAATATTAAAAGTACATTGCAATAAACTTAAAATAGGATGTACACACGGCGGTCTTATCGCTAACTGCGATCTCTTCCAGACAACCTTTGGATTGGATTTGATGAGAAACAAAGTAATGGGTGGTCATAGGTGGTCATAAAATATCCATAAATAGAATTCTTCTTCTTCTTCGAGTGCCTCTCCAGTCTTGAAGGTTGGCCGTCTGCTTCTTGTACTCCTTCCTATCACTGGCCAGGTGGAACACTTGTTCAACGGAGGTGATACCGGTCCACTCCCGGACATTTCGCAGCCAGGATTTTTTCTTTCTCCCAGCGCGTCTCTTGCCTTCCACCTTGCCCAACATTATTAATTGCAGCTGCCTGTATCTTTCGTGCCTGAGCACCTGGCCGAGGTATTCTGTATGACTTTAAGGAACATAAAGGGGATTTTTTACAGTAATTTAATTTTTCCATTACTAATTTAAAATGATGTGTTGGCAACATCGAGTGAATGGAGCGGAACAACGTGAAGTTATTGCGAGTCGCTGTCAGTTGGCAGCCATTTTTCGCGTGACACGTTGAAGTTGAGTTCACATAGGTGGCGTGAAAAATGGACGGCGTGCGACATACGATCACTTTTGCTTGAACGTTTTTAAGTTGTTTTTTAGCTAACAGAACAAATTAACAATGAATACACTCGTAACTTTAGAAATATTCACAGGTGCATGCCATTTGGGTTTCGAACATACGACTTTTGACAGTCCCTACCGCAACCAACTAGGCTGTCACTGCTATCATTTAAAAATATTAATTTACTAATAAATAGTAAAATACTGTTAAATTACTTACAAAATTCACAATTATAGTAGAGGAAAAATAAATAAAAGACTGTTTAGGTCTGATATGCGTGATATACTTACGTAGTCTTTGGTAGTTCCTGATATCCACGACACAAGATTCTTTTGTCGGGGGTCTAGAGTTGGGGTACGATGTTTGGCCGTTTTGCCGCCTTCTGAGTACTCTGACACTAAACCTTCGACCGCTTCTTCACCTTCTTGCCCATGGCGTATTGTGAGGAAGCAGGCCGGCATGATGCCATGGATAGATTGTCTCTCGCTACTTGATACTATAACTGAACGGCACTGCACTTACCATCAGGTGCAGTGTGGTCACTTTTCCGTGCCTGGATAAAAAAAATGTATGTTAGTGTGGGTTCAGGACTATGTGTGTGACTGTTGGGTGTTTTAATGAATTTATACTGAGAGACGTCACCTATACTGATGTGATTTAAATGTGAAGTGTACGTACCGTACGCTTAAATTGATTCGGATCAATCCCACGAGTACACGTCGAGTGGAAAATTGGAAAGCTGCGGGGCGTACTCAAAAATTTAAAAATAAATACTGAGTTTGTTGATGGTACATGTAGCAGCGATAGCGAAGTTGGGAATGGCACGGACTGAGTTGAATGTCACATTCGAAACAAGCCCAAATGACATCTCATCGAGGTTACGTGCGTATTTATTGTTAAATCTTCTTCTTAGTCGTGCACTCTTGGCAGAGTAGTCGTGGTTACGTCGGATCCAATATAAATAGTGGTAGCGACTCTCACGATGCGTCTCCATTGATCCATGTTATAGGCATTGTGAGAACATTCTTTGATTGACTGAATATAAATAACATATACGGTAGGCAGCGGTTTTGCTGTGCCCTGACATTCCAGAAGTCTATGGGCGGCGGTGACTACTTACTACTTATCAGGTGGCCCGTCTGCTCGTCTGCCTATCTAGGCACTAAAAAAAAATATATAACATTTTATGGATTCAATCATATTTTGATTAAGAAAGTGAACATCAGGCAGGGAGAAGCAGATATACAATTATCTTTAATAGGGTAGTTGACAGTAAGTGAAAACTTCATAGAATTTTGTTGTTTATAAAAGATTTTAGTATAAAAATATAGAAAATTAAACCAATTAGTTAATTCAAAAATAAAGCATTTTGTCACGTGACATGAAACACTCATCAGTCATTTATGACGTCGCCGTCACCGAAACATCTAAAACGCTGAGCCAAACGTCTATAAGTTTTGCGGACGGTCACGTCACATGAGAGGCCATGACGTTTTGGTGGGAAAAATAAAGTTGGCTTATAAAAATGCCAATGAAAGCTTGAAAACTTATGCTTTATGTATATTTATGATAATATTTTAATAATATAGACCATGAAGAATAAAATAAAACGGTTCCCCAAAAACAGTCAACTAGCCTATACAACGTCCGCGTCATTAAGCCAATTAGCTGATTAGCTATACATATACACTCACGCCCGTATCCCATGGGGGTAGGCAGTGACTATTGACTGCCACAAGCTACGATCCTGTCTCACTTCTTTCGCCTCTTCCTCATTCATTCCTTCCCCTTTAGGAGAAGATCGTTTATTTGAGCTATTTCCTAATAAATACTATTGGATGTTGACGGATACTGACCTATGTCTTAATACCTTTGGGGAAATTTACCTCCCCCTACATAATGGGGTGACCTGTGACGCATTGTTTTGAAAGAGTTATTACTCCGAGTCGTCTATTATATTGTTGTCTTAACGATCGTCTTTACGACTCGAACTCGGTAAAATGACGCGATTAAAAGCGGTCCTTTGGAACAAAGGGCTTGAATTGTGTCATTTAGAACATTGTAATGTTTAAGTGAAAATTTACTCACTTCTCGTACATCTTAAAGAGTGTGTTAAATTTTTAGATAAATATCAAATGAAGCCGGCTGTGAAACCTAGCTATGAATTGGATACATACATATTATCACACCTTTGACCCCCCCAACCCGAGACAAATAAATAAATAAAATAAATAACACCCAACAGTCACACACATAGCCCCGACCCCACACTAAGATATGATTCTTGTGTTGTGGGTATCAGGGACTACGAGAGACTTTCGGTTACACAACACCCAGACCCCGGACACAAATATCTGTCTGTTACACAAACATTTGTCCCGGTGTGGGAATCCAATCCACGGCCTCTCGTTTCAAAGCCGGTTACTCGCTCCCTACGCCACGTCATTTCCAAAACTGACTGTAACATCACGAACCACGTATTGAATTATTTTTGTCATTTAAAAAGTCCAAAAGATATCAATGGCTTTCAAGTTTTATATATTCAACGGTAAGTAGCGGCTTTGTTGTGCCCTGGCATTGCAGAAGTCTATGGGCGGCGGTGACTACTTACCATCAGGTTGCCCGTCTGCTCGTCTGTCTATCCAGGCAGTAAAAAAATATCTTTTCTGACTCTGTATTTTGAATATAATCCCGTCAACTTGTTGTTGAGAATGTAAGTAAAATATATTTTTATATTAACAATTTCACGAACATTTCGTATTCTAACATTTATTTTTGTGTCACATTTCGTGTGTACGCTTAAGGAATAAAATATTATTTACTCCTTTTACACGTACCGCTGACAGTGAAATATTAAATTCACACGTCCTAAAGCGTGGTATGGTGTAGAAATGTTTAGGTTTTTAAATACTTTAATTGAGAATCATATACTTTTTTTTATTAATATCCTAGCAATGGCAAAGTGACCACACTGCACCTGATGGTAAGCGCAGTGCCGTCCAATTAGAGTATCCAGTAGCGAGAAACAATCTATCCCCCGATACTCAACACAATCACGCCGGCCTGCTTCTTCACACTACGCCATGGCCCATGGGCAAGAAAGTGAAGAAGCGGTCGAAGGTCTAGTGTCAGAGTACCAAGAAGGCTGCAAAACGGCCAAACAGCGTACCCTAACTCTAGACCCCCGACAAAAACAGGATGTACACTGGCTGATCCTGGAACGCGACACACTTGCGTGTGCCACTATGGCGGGTTTTACACCCTGTGTATGGTGGTCGCTAGCACCAGCAGCATACTAAAGGAATCGATGACATAAAATAAATAAATGCACCCAAGAGACACACAAAAGTTCTGACCCCACATTAGGCAAAACCTGTATCGTGGGTATCAAGAACTACGAGGAAAAACGGTCCCACAACACCCAGACCCGAAACACATATTTGTCTGTCGCACAAAAATTTGTCTGCCAATGGAACCCACGATTTCAATTTACAACTACCCTACCGATGAGGAGGTGGAACGGTAATGTTAAGGCTCACCTGTCTTACGATCCAGCATTGAGCCACGTGAGAGATGCTTACATCCGCCGACCGCTGGGCCGATACAGCGGCATACCAATTAAAAACTTAGCAGGCACGATTGTGTTGAGTAGCGAGGTATAGTTATCTCTCGCTACTTTATACTCTAACTGGACGGCACTGCACTTACCATTACTAATTTTAAACCTTTTGCAAAAGTTATTTAATTCATAAAAAGTACACCGACTTCAATAAAAAACAAATTATGCGTCTCTATAAAATTTGAGGGTTGCCCTCGGTTTTCTGAGATCCCATTATCAGATCCTGACTTGGTGCCAATGGGACCACCTGGGAAGTATATCTTTTTAAACAAAAAAAGAATTACTCGAATCAGTCCAATCGTCTTCGAGTAATCGGGGAACATACATAAAAAAGATTGTTTTTTGTTGGTTAAAAAAAATAAAACCGCCTTCAAAAAAACCCAAAAACAACTAAAAAGCAAAAAATAATTGGTTACATTTACATCAATTAATTAGATACAATTTAAATCAATTATTTTTAAACATAATGCTTTTGAAATTACAATTATATCCATAGTAGTAGACATATAGTAAATTCCCGAGAGCTTTTACTACCCCATTTACATACTGTTTTGTGACGGGTTATAACGTTAATGGGGTCGAGCTACCCCTTCAGTTTGTTGACTTTCATGGGTGCTAAATGCTGTTTACATTGGAAGGTTTCATTTTTACATTTGATGATTTTAAAACATAGATATTTAATTATCAATAATTAAGAATGGTAGATGCTGGGCATTCGGTTGATTAAGCCTCCTTGATCCGCTAGACTGGCCAGTTATATTGTTCTTTTTTTAAATAAACAACTAGGCATTTTAAAAATAGAATAGGATAAGAAGAAGAAAAAAACAGCCTGTGGCTTGACATGTTAAAAAAATATTAAACTTATATCCTACTATCCTACTTCATACTAATATTATAAATGCGAATGTTTGGATGGATGGATGGATGTTTGTTACTCAATCACGCTACAACGGCTGGACAGATCTGATAGAAATTTGGCACAGAGATAGATTGTAGTCTGGAATAGCACATAGGCTACTTTTTATCCCGGAAAAATGTACAGTTCCCGTGGGATACCTTAGTTTTTCACAGAGCTAGTGATCGACGTGATTTCTTGCATAATGGCAGTTTAGGGATCAGAAAATGACATAGGCCACTTTTATCCCGGAAAAATGCACACTTCCTATGGGATAGCAAAATATAGAAAGGTGTAATAGCTTAAGATGCCTTCATAGATTGTACACCTTTTCTTCCAAAAATAATCTCCACGCGGGCAGAGCCGCGGGCGTCATCTAGTAGTTATATATTTGTTGTTTCAATAGGAAGATATGTTACATCAAATGCCCATTATTTTGATATTGGCCTGGTGAATAAAATCTTTAGTACACAAATTTAACTTCTAAATTTACCCGTATATTTACCAATTTATACCATACTATATACATACCCCTTCTATGTTCAATAGAGGCGATAGGTTAGGACGCGGTTGGATGACCGCCCAGGGTTGGCCTAAAACGGGCACACAGCTGAGTGACCGAATTAAAAGACTTAATTGTGAACCATCCATATTCAAGTATGAAAGACTTCGGTGGGAATAAAAGAGTATAGAAAGGCTAAGAAAGTAAATTCTTTCCTAGCCTTTCTATAGCATTAATATACAATGAGCTGCTCTAATCTAATGTAATAAAATTTAAATTGTATGACGGAATTTTGTTAATCGGTGTTCGAAAAGAGTAACATTAGAGTTTTTTGCCCGTTCCATAACGAAACTGAATTCCGAACTGTTGGTAGAGTAAAAAATATGACTGAATCTAAATAATGTATAGCATTTAATGGATTCAATAAATATTTTGATTAGATATGAATGAAATATAGTATCTACTTATGAATTTATGTTTTTCTTGTTTTTATTTTTCTATGTATGAATTAGAGATGACATAGGTGCCAAAGCTAGCTCAGTTTATATTTAATGTAACTAAGATTTTCCTAATTTACCCCTTAAGCAATATTTGGTGGTAGGATATTCATATCCACCCGGATAGCGACCACTGAACACAGGGTGAAAAACCCGCCATAGTGGCACACGCAAGTGTGTCGCGTTCCGGGATCAGCCAGTGTACATACGGTTTTTCCCGGGGGTCTAGAGTTGGGGTACAATGTTTGGCCATTTTGCGGCCTTCTGAGTACTCTGAACATAGACCCTCGACCGCTTCTTCACCTTCTTGCCCATGGCGTAGTGTGAAGGAGCAGGCCGGCATGATTGTGTTGAGTAGTGGGGGATAGATCGTCTCTCGCTACTCGATACTCTAATTGGACCGCACTGCGCTTGCCATCAGGTGCAGTGCGGTCACTTTGCCGTCCTAGGATAAAAAAAAACAGAGCTTGAGAATCAAACCATAGATAGACCATTTCAATTTTACGTCCTCAATAATGACCACAAAACATGATTAATTGATATTGTCGCCAAATGTAATGTGTTTAGTAGGTTTTATTTGTCTCGTACTAAATTACACCCTGATGCTTTTGTAAACAAGTCTGGGTAAACAGTGGAATAGGGTTATAAACTCGCATTGTACGTTGACACTCATGTGGACAGTGTTTTCAGCTGAATGTATGTGTTTACAATGTCGTTTTATGAGTTTCGTTAAAGTTAGTGAAATAGTCAGTGTGGTCACTTTGCCTAACAAGTGTAAAAAAAAAAATAGAGTTTTAAGGCATTTTCCTGAAGGTGGTTTGACCAAATTACACAGTAAGCAAAAACTATTGGTGGTAGGATATTGTTATCCGCCCGGATAGCGACCACCGTACACAGGGTGTAGTGGCGTAGTGGCGTAGTGGCACACGCAAGTGTGTCGCGTTCTGAGGTCAGCCAGTATACATTTGGTTTTTGTCGGGGGTCTAAAGTTGGAGTACGATGTTTGGCCGTGTTTCGGCCTTCTGAGTACTCTTCACCTGTTTGCCCCATGGCGTAGAGTGAAGAAACTACACAGCAGTCCGGCATGATTGTGTTGAGTAGCGAGGGATAGATTGTAGTGTCCGACCGAAACTGAAATTTCTATCGAAACTGAAAACGAAACTTTTCAGACTTGTTAAAATCTATTGTTTAGTGTAATTTGGCTTATTTTATAAAAATTATATATTTGTTTGATATTGCCATTTTTTTACCCGACTACGGCGAAGCGAAAGTTACGTTTTTGACCGGTATGTGAGTAAAACTTGCCGAAACCGAAACCGAACCTTCGGTCGGTCACTAATAGATTGTTTCTCACTACTTGATACTCTATCTGGACGGCACACACGCCTACACACCAAAAAAGTTGAAACACGTATTTCTTTATTTCTTACCCAAAGCATTATAGTATGAGTTTTCAGATCCCTAAGTTGAGGAATTATGGATTACCCATACAAAATTTGAACTTTTATTTCACCCCTTTCAAGATTATTTTATAAGACAAAAGAGCCTATTTCCTTCTCCCGGATATTATAATCTATCTCCTTGCCAAATTTCATAAATTCCGTTTAGTCGTGAAAGGTTAAAACAAAGAAAAATACATGCATACAAATACTTTTGCATTTATAATACTAGTATGGACAAAGTATATTTTTAAATTGTAAAAATATATAAAATACATAATAAATGTTTTATTTAAAACAAAGCAATGATATGAATATAAATATATACACCCAAAAGTCATATTTTAAACTTGACCCCACATAAGGTCATACCTGTGTATCAATTGGGGTATCAAGAACAATGAAGTAATCCCACAACACCCAGACCCGAAACAAATATCTGTCTGTCACACAAATATATGTCTCGGTGCAGGAATCGAACCCACGGCCGCTCCTTTTACAACCGGCTGCTCGCCCGATACTGTTAATGTCAATTTTGGATTTGTTTATGACAAAATTGAGAAGTGACAACCCTGTTAACCCATTAGTGTTGATTACTATTTCATATTTAAACTATTGATTTGATGGTATAGCTTCTATTAGGGTTCTGTTTTGTATCATTAACTAAATACGGATTATTAGTAAAAGACTTTTCCATCGCTTTGTATTAATACTAAATGGACCTTAATAATAATAGTAGCTCTGTATTAAACATTGTCCCACTGCTGGGCACGGGCCTCCTCTACTAATGAGAGGGGTTAGGCCTTAGTCCATCACGCTGGCTTAATGCGGGTTGGTAGACTCCACATACTTTCGAAATTCTTATAAGAATTCTCAGGTATGCAGGTTTCCTCACGATGTTTTCCTTCACCGTTAATGCAAGCGATAATTAACATTTAATACACACATAACTATAGAACAGTCAGGTGTATACCACTTGGGTTTCGAACATACGACTTTCGTCTTGTCCGTACCGCAACCAACTAGGCTATCGCTGCACTGAAATGGACGTTAAATAAATTAATTTAGATTCATGTAATGCTGCTTAAATCGAATGCTGCTTGGAAATCACATACTTTTTAAATTTATGTGGTGTTTTTGTTTTATCCTGGTACGGCCAAGTGACGACACTGCATCTTATAGTAAGCGCAGTACCGTCCAGTTAGTGTATCAAGTAGCGAGAGACAATCTATCCCTCGCTACTCAACACAATCATGCCAGCCTGAATTCTTGTTAAACAAGCGATAAATAACAATGAATAAATATGTAGGGGTGTGTGATGATCGTGTGTCCGTTAAGTATAGCCGGGTCGTTGTAAATAAAAATCAGTCCAGAGTAGGAACACAAAGAAATTGTTTATTTCACACAGCACAAAATAAATTAAGAAGGAGTGAGAGCGATAGCACAGCATACAAAAGTGAATAGCGATAGAATATATAACAGATAATAGGTAAGCAAGCTCGCGATAGCCAGTGGCGGTTCGGTAAACGTCATGCGTTCCGCGTCGAATGCAGTTGGGAGCAGACTACTGGGCGATTTCCGAATGCCGCTGCAAGCGCCGGCCGCCGGCCGCTCGTGTACAACCGTGCATCTTCGGCCGTGAGTCGAGTCGCAAACCGGTCGATCCATCACTAATATGCATACGACGTTATTTTGTTATGCTGTTCATTGAATATTTATTTATATAATATAAAGATAGTTTAATTACATTTGAATTTTAACTTAAATATTGTAGTTGTAAGATTAGGGTTATTCTCTGTATATAATTTTAGATTTTATTTTCTAGATATAAATTTAGCTGTAAGTTTTAATATTAAATTTAGGTACAAATAATTTTGAGTTTATACATATTACAAAAGTATGTTACGTGAATGAAAATAAATAAGTGTAGCTCCGCTACACCACCCCCCTCCTGAGACCGTCCTACGGGCGATAATAGTCAGGAAACCTTACTCTTCGTCCCGACTTGGTAGTTTTGACAATGCTGTCTTCGGCATCAGGTGTACCTTGATGTAGGGTGTGTGTAGGAGTGTAACTGTGTGTATGTGTTGTATGAGTGTTTGTTTTTGTTTGTGAGGTGTGAGTGTTAGTTTGTGTATGATTGTAAGTCTGTGTATCGTGCATGGAGTAAGCAGGTTTTAGCCTATCTATGGACACTGTGACAGTCTTACCGTTTAACACAATTTTAAACACTTTATCCCCTCTATGAAGGACTTCATGAGGTCCCGTGTATGCAGGTTTAAGTGAACCAGCTACAGTGTCATCGCGTAGGAAGACGTGGGAAGTTGTAGCCAGATCCTTAAACACAAACGGGGAGCGATGGTTGCCATGTCGTGATGCTGGAGGAGGTTTTAACCTATTGACTATTGAACGCAGGCGAGCTGCGTAGTCCGTCAAGTCGTACGGCTCGTTCTCAGGCGGAAGAAAGTAATCTCCTGGGAGCCGCAATGTCTCTCCGTACACCAACTCAGCGGAAGATGATTTAAGATCATCCTTAAAAGCTGTCCTAATTCCTAACAATACTATAGGAAGCGACTCGACCCAACAGCTATTAGCGTGACAGGTTATGGCAGCCTTAAGCTGCCGATGGAACCTTTCCACCATGCCGTTTGAAGCAGGGTGGTACGCTGTTGTATGCTTGTGGGTGAAACCTATGATTTTGGATAGTGCCTTAAATAATGACGACTCGAACTGTCGTCCTCTGTCAGTCACAATCTTCACGGGGCACCCAAAACGAGAAATCCAGCCACTTAATAGTGACTTTGCCACAGTTTCAGCGGTTATGTCTGCGATAGGTATTGCCTCAGGCCAACGAGTAAAACGGTCGATTGCAGTGAGACAATACCGATAACCTAAGGAGACTGGTAATGGACCTACGATGTCGATGTGGATCACCTGGAATCTACCCTGCGGTACGCTATAAGTACCTAATGGGGCAGAGACATGCCTCGTGACCTTAGAACGCTGACATGCCAAACAGGTACGAACCCACTCGCGGCAATCCTTGCGGATGCCCGGCCACACGTAACGGTCACTCACCAATCTTATGGATGCACTGGCTCCAGGGTGACTTAAGCTGTGCAGTGACTCAAAGATCTGTCGCCTGTAGATTTTGACAACGTAGGGTCGAGGAGAAGTGCCACTTACGTCACAAAACAAAACTGTGTTGGTGCCAGGCAGTTTTACTTTGGTCAGTTGCAGAGACGTATGACCATTGAGGAGCTGCTTCAACTCCGGGTCACTGCTTTGAGCAGCTGCCAACGTTTCGGGATCAATTGGCTGTACGATCTCTTCTATCCTGGACAAGGGATCAGCAACTACATTATCCTTACCAGAAATGTGTCTGACGTCGGTCACGTCACGTCGGGGTCACCACTGTAGAGGAACGGGTGATAGTATTCCTCTAGCGAAGGGGGGTATCTCCAGTCAGGCAGGTGTTATGCCCGACCGTCCGCGGCCCCTCCATCCGTTGATACTTGGAGCTTGTATATATACAAAGTGTCGCGCAATTTTAAGTACCGCGATCGGGCCTGGCGTCTTTGCTATCTCGTCGGTGTGAGGCGCTTGTGTGCCGCCACATCACTCCCCCCCGGAGACCGGAGGTCGATAATCTTCATTCTTCAGCTGTCGTTGCTTGGTATAGTTTTCCCAGTGCCAATGCCGATGCTCCAATGTCCCAGTGAGTCGGGAATGTGCGCAAGTAGTTCTAGTGAGTCAGAACTATGCGGTAGTCAGCTCCAGTGAGTCGGAACTGCGAGAGTCCGAATCCAGTGAGTCGGATTCGAAGCTTGAGTAGCTGCGATGAGTGAGGCTATCACGTGGCTATACTGCGAGAACCGGCGAATGCTGCCCGTAGTTGACCCGGCTGTTAGCGCAGTTGTGCCGTGATTTGACGCCGATGTCGAGCTGTTGAAGTGCCGAGGGTAGGTACCAGGCCTGCTTCATGTAGCGTGCTTGTGGTTACCCTGTTGGCTTGCGAGTGATGGCTGGCTGGGTGAAGTGCAGAATGGCTGGAATGGAGGGAGGAAGTGACGAATGGCGGTGGCGATGACGATGCGAAGCGATGATGGTGCGATGGCGATGCGGATACGATGCGGTGCGGATGGCGATGCGGATGGTTGGTTGGAGCTCCGGTGTAGGTGCGGATGTTGTTCAGCGTCTGGGGTCACCACTGTAGAGGTGTGTGATGATCGTGTGTCCGTTAAGTATAGCCGGGTCGTTGTAAATAAAAATCAGTCCAGAGTAGGAACACAAAGAAATTGTTTATTTCACACAGCACAAAATAAATTAAGAAGGAGTGAGAGCGATAGCACAGCATACAAAAGTGAATAGCGATAGAATATATAACAGATAATAGGTAAGCAAGCTCGCGATAGCCAGTGGCGGTTCGGTAAACGTCATGCGTTCCGCGTCGAATGCAGTTGGGAGCAGACTACTGGGCGATTTCCGAATGCCGCTGCAAGCGCCGGCCGCCGGCCGCTCGTGTACAACCGTGCATCTTCGGCCGTGAGCCGAGTCGCAAACCGGTCGATCCATCACTAATATGCATACGACGTTATTTTGTTATGCTGTTCATTGAATATTTATTTATATAATATAAAGATAGTTTAATTACATTTGAATTTTAACTTGAATATTGTAGTTGTAAGATTAGGGTTATTCTCTGTATATAATTTTAGATTTTATTTTCTAGATATAAATTTAGCTGTAAGTTTTAATATTAAATTTAGGTACAAATAATTTTGAGTTTATACATATTACAAAAGTATGTTACGTGAATGAAAATAAATAAGTGTAGCTCCGCTACAAATATGTAATATCTAAAGTTGCAAGTGTATGCCAATCTCGATATGTCAGTTTCAACGGTAGGCGCTAGTTACTGTGCCCTGGTATTGCAGAAGCGGCGGGTGGCGGTGAATACTTACCATCAGGTGGCCCGTATGCTAGTCTGACTATCGAGGCACTAAAAAAAAAGGATCGGTAGTCCACGTGCCACAGCCAACCTGACAACAAAAATAGGTGTATAAATTTTTTATTAAATGTAAACTCATGCAGCACCAATTTAAGAATTGAACCCACATCCTTTCTCAGTAATACCCCACTTGACCAACGATACAACTTTATGTAATTTAAAATCGTACTTAAGTGAAGCAACCTTCCCAGACCTTTTTAATTCGAGCAAAAATATTGAAAAAGATAAATTTCCCGCGGAATTCTCATTTCAACAAAATGGCGGGTGCGGTCATTATTTCGATCTCAGATTAGACTTATTAAGTTAATTGGGAAAAAATGTGGGATTTCCCTACAGAGCAATTCTTTATAGAGATAATATTAAAGAAGAATTTGTAAATGTTTTAGATAGAAGTCCATATTTGTATCTCAAGATGTAAAGATAATCATATATTTCGTCAGTGAAAGTTTTTTTTTACCCTGGCACGGCAAAGTGACCACACTGCACCTGATGGTGAGCGCAGTGCCGTTCAATTAGAGTAGCGAGTAACGACAGACAATTTATCCCCCGCTACCCAATACAATCATGCCGGCCTGCTTATTCACACTACGCCATGGGCAAGATAGTGAAGAAGCGGTCGAGGGTCTAGTGTCAGAGTACTCAGAAGGCCGCAAAACGGTCAAACATTGTACCTTAACTCTAGACCCCCGACAAAAACAGTATGTACACTGGCTGATCACGGAACGCGACACACTTGCATGTGCCACTATGGCGGGTTCTACAATCTGTGTACGGTGGTCGTTATCCGGGCGGATATGAATATCTACCTCCAGGTGAAAGCTAAAATCAAAAATCCTACTTAAAAGGGAATAAAATAATGTGTGTAACAACAATCTACTCGATTGTAATTTTGATGATTTATATTTCAATAGCTTCGCGAATTATTCTAGGTAGGAGTCAATGTCCTTTGGCTATGATTGGTTGTATGTTAAAAATAATATTTTTTTATAGCATAGTCCGACAAACGAGCCAGTGGGTCACCTGATGTTAAGTGATCTCCACCGCCCATGAACTTCCACAATACCGAAAGTATCATGTATGCGCTGTGGGCCTTAAAGGACAGGAATAGGGATTAGGGAAGGGTAGGGGAATCTGGGCCTCCGGATATCTCACTTACCATACGAAACGCGACAGTAAACTGTCACTTTACGTCGGTTTTCTGTGAGACAGTGGTACTACAACGGTCGAGCCGGCCCATTCATGCTCTAGACAGATATGCCTACAGCGCGGCTCCACTACGTGGTACCACTATTAAATTAATGTCTACTTCTGGATGTCCTGAAATTGCAGAAAGCAGAGCGTCAGCTATATAAACAAATAAATACACACACATAGTCCTGACCCCAATCTAGGTAAACCAGTATCGTGCGTATCCACAACGAGGGATTACTGTCCCACGACACCCAGAATCGAAAAAAATATCAGTATGGCACATAAACATTTGTCTCAGTGCGGGAACCGAACCCACCCATCGTTTCACAGCCGGCTACTCGCCCGCTGAGCCACGGAGGCTGTCTGTATGTCCGTTTACACGTCCCTATATTTCCTTTTGTTTGGGTGATATAATAGTCCACAGTCACAAATTAATTCTAATATACCCGAAACTGCAATAACCCTAGCTCTAAATAAATGCAAGAGCTCAGCGGTGTTAGATAAGCGTCCCTGTTTATCTTGAGAGCTCAGGATGCAAAATCCACAAGCGTTATTGCGCGAATTTCTCCTCAAACTGGGTCACTTATTTGACTAGATGAATTTCAAACAGTGAATAACATTAATGCCGGTCTTCGCAAAACTTTGATAGTTCACGTCTAACTGGTATGCACTTACCATAAAAATGCGTTGCACTACAACCGCTATTTTAAGGATATACAGGGTTTTTTTCATGTTCAAAATTTGTCTGATTGTCAAGTATCATTGATAGAACCTAACAATATTCGTTTTTTTTAAGTTGAAATTGATCTATGATATCCGACCTAAAACTCAAAATGTGAACACAATAATAAGCTGCCAGTATTATCAAAATGAGGAAGCGCGCGCGCATCGCCGCGCTGGTGCTCAGTTCAACGAGCAGTGATTGAACCGAGCATCAGCTGATTTTTTAATATCGTTTGATTGAATAATTCAAGAACGCATTTATATATATATATATATATTATATTGTATATACAAGACTAGTTTTTGTATACCATAAAGCCGAAACACCCAAATTAGATTGTGGTATAAAAGATCAGATAAATATATGACATAATAATAATAAGGAAAACTCACGCGGTGACATGCAAAAATAATTTATCCCGTTTCTTGAACGATGCATGGGGATACGCGCGCCTCGCGCTGCTGTTTGTTTCCCGCCAAATTATTATGTAGGTATAGGGGAACGACCGACAAGCGCCGCATTTTTATTAAGTAATAAACAAGGTAACCAGGTTGACGAAAAATTTTATATGTTTTTGGGATTTTCACTTCCTCCACTGCTGAGACCCGACGGGTCTTTGGCTCACTCTGCTGAAGAGAAAGCAAACTTGTTTGCTTCTCTCTTTGCTGAATCTTCACGTTTAGATACTGCTGGCGAAGTCCCTCCTAGTCTACCAGTTTGCGAGACACATATGTCAGAAATTCGCATTCGTCAGACTGAGGTAAGAAGAACGCTGCGTAATCTGGACGTGAATAAAGCCAATGGCCCAGATGGGATTCCAGCAATTGTACTGAAAACTTGTGCACCTGAGCTTTCTCCTATTTTGACTCGCCTGTTTCGTCTCTCTCTGGTCACTGGGCAAGTGCCTAAAGCCTGGAAGCAAGCTAACGTGCAACCCGTGCCCAAAAAAGGTAGTCGTGCTGAGCCTGCCAACTATAGGCCCATCTCGGTTACGTCCATACTTTGCAAAAGTATGGAACGTGTACTGAATGGCAGGCTCATGGCATACCTAGAAGCGAATGACCTCCTAAGTGACCGACAATATGGATTTCGCCGAAACCGGTCAACTGGAGACCTTCTAGCGTCACTACTAGTTGCTACTATTACTAGCTGCCACTCACATCTGGAGCGAGGCTGTCGAGAGGCATGGGGAAGCGCTTGCCGTTTCACTCGACATCTCGAAGGCCTTCGACAGAGTGTGGCACGATAGCCTCTTAAGCAAGCTTCCTTCATATGGCTTGCCCACTGGGTTATGTGCATGGATATCGGACTTCTTGAGGGAACGATTGATTCGAGTGGTCATTGATGGCTGCTCCTCCGATCTATTGGCTATCAATGCCGGGGTACCTCAGGGGTCGGTACTTTCTGCGACTCTATTCCTGCTGCATATCAATGATCTGCTTAAGCCCGGTACTTTTGGGTACGCAGACGACAGCACAGTGGTAGAAAGTTATATATCTAATGCACGAACCAGTGGAGTCCAAGTCCAGTCCCTCAGGGAGGCCTTGGTAGAACGCTTGAACTTGTCCTTACAGGCAGTCTCCGATTGGGGCGATGCCAATCTGGTCAAGTTTAATGCCACTAAAACCCAGGCTTGTCTATTCTCTGCTAAACGGAGTCCCTTCCAACTGACTCCTACTTTCAGGAATGTGTCCGTACCGATAACTGACCACCTAGAGATTCTGGGCGTAACTTTGTCTCCAACTCTCAGTTTTGGCTCCTACATTGAGCATAAAGCTCAATTGGCTGCCAAAAAGCTGGCTATCCTTGCGAAGGTGAGACGGTACTTTACGCCGGGACAGCTGCTCGATCTGTATCAAGCGCAAGTCCGGTCGTGCATGGAGTACTGCTCTCATCTTTGGGATGGATCGGCCAAGTACCAGCTTGAGGCGTTGGAGGCAATCGAGAGACGCGCCAAGAGGCTTATAGGCAACGAATACATAGTCGAGGCAAGGCTGCAAAGCCTTGATCATCGACGTAAAGTTGCCAGTTTATCGGTTTTTTACCGGATACATTTCGGCGAGTGTGCCTTGGAATTACACAATTTAATTCCCCCAACCCCTTTCTATCATCGGACGACAAGAGACTCGGCGAAGCGTCATCGATACATGGTTGATATTCCACCAGTGCGCACGAAGCGTTTTGCTAGTACATTTATCATGCGCACCGCTAGAGAATGGAACTCTTTGCCGGAGTCTATATTTCCCGAAAGTTATAATCTGGGTATCTTTAAGTCAAGAGTGAATAGGTATCTTCTAGGCAAGCGTGCTCCACCGTAGACCACATCATCACTTACCATCAGGCGAGATAGTGGTCAAACGCAAGCCTATTTATAGTAAAAAAAAAAAAAAAAAAAAGGATACCAATGTAACACGTTAAAAATTAGTTAAAAATAGATTGTGCTACTGATTCTCAACAAACTACTTTCGGCTTTGTAGTAAACTAAAAATAATATTGTATAAGAACATTTAAAAAGTCAAATCAGTCCAGTGGTTCTCAAACGATGTGCTTACTAATGTTCGTATTAGTCAAAATAAGGCTTTTAGGGAAAGAAGAAATGTGGAAAAAAATCCTGCAATTTGACTCAACATTTTTTAATATTCACTTATTTGCAGACTTCTTTTTTTATTCTGATCCCACGTTCATATCCATAATATATACATAGATCCATACGTGACTTGAAAGTGGATTCGGACGTCCAGTTGAAATAACCAAATGTTTACGCTCCACACTCGTTGGAATCGAAACTCCATATTGTAAATGCATTGAATCACCCTATCACGTAATCCTACGTGATCAGAATTAGAGCTACTTTTAAAAAACGTTAGGTCGCTATATGCGTTTCATTGGTCTAGCTGAGATGTTGTGAATAAGTGAGATCGAGGAAATTTCCTCACCTCCGTAGCGGAGTAGGCGAGTAGCCGGCTGTGAAACGAGGCCGTTCGATTCCCACACCGGGAACAATGTTTGTGTGACAGACAGATATTTGTTTCCGGGGTCTGGGCGTGAGACCGAAAGTCTCTCGTAGTCCCTGATACCCACAACACAAGACTCGTATCTTAGTGTGGGATCGCGGCTATGTGTGTGACTGTTGGGTGTTATTTATAAATAAAAAAGTTGCTGAGATATAGTTGTGGGTTGTTATTTTTAAAATATATTCATTAAGCAGCGATAGCCTAGTTGGTTGCGGTACGGACTGCCAAGACGAAAGTCGTATGTTCGAATCCCAAGTGGCATACACCTCTGACTTTTCTAAAGTTATGTGTATATTAAATGTTAATTATCGCTTGCTGTAACGGTGAAGGAAAATATCGTGAGGAAACCTGCATACCTGAGAATTCTTATAAGAATTTCGAAGGTATGTGAAGTCTACCAACCCGCATTAGGCCAGCGTGGTGTAACTAAGGCCTAACCCCTCTCATTAGTAGAGGAGGCCCGTGCCCAGCAGTGGGACAATGTTTAATACAGGGCTAGTATTATTATTATTAATTAAGTTGATTTTTTTGCTCTAGTAAGGCAGATCAAAATTTTATGGTCTTTTTGAAAAAAATGCAGCAAAAAAAAAAAACAATACATAGGAGATGTGCAAACTTTAATTCGTTTAATTGGTGCTGAAGTCCGGGTTCGATCTCTAGGTAGGGTAAAAGTGATATTTCCAAAAAAAGCACGCTTCCTATAGGATAACAAAATATAGAAAAGTGTAATAGCTCAAGATGCCTTCATGGATTGTATACCTTTTCTTCCAAAAATAACCTGCACGCGGGCGGAGCCGCGGGCAACAACTAGTGTTTAGTAAATTAAAATTCTGTATCGACGATCCGATATCACAAGAGTCGGCGCCGCGAGCGGATGTATTAATTGGAATCAAAAATTCAATTATGCACTGTTATTAACGACCTGGGAGATGAACACCTTATTCATTTTTAAGATCACGTTGCCACTAAACTAATACGTAGATAGTGTTTTGTACTTAGAGGTTATAATTTGCCACATTTATTTATTCATTTATCTTGTCACGGCAGTGTCCACACTGCACTTAATGTATGTACAGTGCCGTCCCGATAGCGTATGAAGTAGCGAGAGACAACTATTCCTCAACTGCGTAGCTTCTCCGCATAATTTTTATATCCTCTCAAGTATCAAGGACACCGGTGTTCGGAAAATGGTAATAAGTAGTGAGTAAAAATACAAGCCAAAATCAGCTTTATTTTCATAACATTAACGTTACAAATACGCTTAATACGCACGTCAATAAGGGCGAGTATTGCCAGTTTGGCGTGGCCAAATATGTCCAGATGATACTTGGCGAGATTGATTAAATTGCTATTATGAAGAGGTACAGTTTGTGAGTATGTATGTAGGACTACTATTTTAATTTTCTATGCTTTCACGGATTGGTATTGGTATTGGTTGTGGGCTCCTTTCTTCGAACTTAGCTCGTTTAACGTCGGGCCATTGTGCGTGCTTCTTTCACGGATATAAAGCTATTTTCCATTATGGTAAAAGTGAGTTTTTCAAGCTTTTAAGTAGGTAGCGGCTTTACTGTATCCTAGGATTAATCCTTGCAGAAGTCTATGGGCGGCGGTGACTACTTACCATCAGGTGGACCGTCTATTCGTCTACCTATCGAGGCACTAAAAAAAATCAAAAGCCAGCGACTAATAAACGAATTAAAATTATTATTAACAGGTTGTACAGCCTGTTACTTGACAAGTTTTTAATCATACTGCCAACCTTGCCATTTAAATTACTATTTTCTTCCATTACTAACAGATGGCGCTATAAAATTTTCCAAGACAGGCATAATAAATCAAAAGCCAATATCGGGTAAACACGATTTACTGCCTGTTTTGCATTCAATGTTTTGCGGGTGGAAATCTGTGACTGGACTTTTAAAATCTGCTATTGGATCTTTGTATAACTGCATAATTTGATTAATTATTATTAATACTTTTGTAATTTGTGCTACATGTGCGACTTTCGGTTCTGGCAAGTGATCGACATGATTTTTTACATAGTGGTAGTTTAAGGTTTAGAGAAAAACATAGGCTATATCCCTGAAATATGCATGGTTCCTATGGGATAGCAAAAACATATAATAGCTCAAGATAACTCCACGGATTTTATACAATTTCTTCAAAAATAACTACCACGCGGGCGCAGCCGCGGACAACAGCTAGTAGTTTAAAATAGCAAATATGAGTTACCCAGGATTGGAATTGCCGATATGTTGTTAGGCTTGCCACCTATTATGGGATGGAAATAAACGGCGGACCGCGAGAGTTCAAGTATACATCTGCCTACCTCACTGGCGATTTAAGCATTTTTAAATGTAAAATATGTTTATTTTGGAAGTGGTACAAATGCTCATATCATTGTATATTCATTAATCAAGTCACGCGACGTGACCTGGTTGTTTATTATTTATTTAAATGTAATTCGAGGGTCTATGTAGATTGTATTATGTGTTTATTTTTCTGTGTGTTTGGGTATGAATGCGAAAAATAAAGAATGAAGACATAAATGCGAAAGTACCTCTGTTTCTTTGTATGTTTGTTACATCTGCATTGCTAAACGGCTGAACGGATCGTATTGAAATTTGGCAAGGATAGATTATATCCTAGAGAAGGACATAGGGTATCATTTGTCTCAAAAAACAATTTTGAAGAAGTGTAATTCATCGATATCCATCGCATAAATAACGTCCACGCGGGCAGAGCCGCGAGCAATAGTTAGTACTATGATAAAAATACCAACCCTGCATTAAACTTATCCTACTGCTGGGACGGATATCTACAAATGATAGAGACCTTAGTCCACATTGGTGTAATGGGGGTAAGAATTCTCCATAAGAATTTTAAAGATATGGTAAGACGGCATGATTGTGTCAAGTAGCGAGATATAGTCTCTCGCTGCTTGATACTCTAACTGGTCGGCACTGCGGTATAAGGTGCAGTGTGGTCACTTTGCCGTGCTAGAATTAAAAAAAAACAAGAGGATTTAAGAGACACTTTAATATTATGGTTTCTTCACGAATATTAAATATTCAAATAAAAATTTTAAGGATTTTATCGCAGTTTATTTTTACTTTTTAGTAAGGATGTTTCGCCATCGCCACGCGAGTATGAACGCTGTAAAGTTTTCTAAGAGTAGAGACAAAAAAGTAAAATAAGCCGCCATAAAATCCATAAAAATATTTTTATTTGAAAGTGTAATATTCGTGAGGTAGAGATATTTAAATTTAGTGAGGTACTGCAAAACCGGAAGCACTCTTTAATCAATGACGTTGGTTTTCCAGCTGTGAATTGTTCTGGAATACGTAACGGTATGGAATACTGGAATGAGAAGCGGCGCGTTGACACTGTGTCGGCTGGACGTGACTAGAATCAGTTCACGGAGATAAATATTGGCTCGTGTGGCGGTCAGAGTGATCGGACGTTTTGCAATATCACTATTTTTATATTTTAGAATTTATTTTCACCCAACGATCACACATAGTCCTGAACCTACACTAGGTTAAATTATCGTGGGTATCACGAACTATAAGAGACAACTGTCCCAAAACACCTAGAATAAATTATTTTTAGACAACATTAACACTTGATCTCCTTGCAGGGATCAAACCCGTAGCCCCACGATTCACAGTCGGCTATTTGCTCGTTGCGACCCAGAGGCTTTCAATATTTATTGAAATTGTTTTAGTGGTTATCAATTGTGCGAGTTACTTAAATATTTTTTTTAAATGTGAACCCAACATGGCCGTGTCCTCTCCCTAACTCGGAATGGTAACGGGTAATGATAAAACGTTTTCCTAACAATAAGATTTTGAAATAAAACTGTAAATGTTCCCCGGAAAACTTGGATATTCAAGAAAATTAGAAACATACACACTCACGCCTGTAATCTCCGAATGAGTAGGCAGAGGTGTAACCAGTACACCCACATTTCGCTAAGCTTGTTACCCTCCCATGATGTGATAGGAGGCAAGCCTATCACCATACCCAGCATAATTCCAGATTCCTGGCTGATACTGAATATTTCTAGATAGAAAAACCGAATATCACTTTAACCCGATCCAGGATCAAACCCGAGACCTCAGTAAAGCATTCGTAACGTATGCGCAATTACAACTGCGCCACCGAGACAGGTGTATACAGGGGGTAGGGCATCGGCCCAGAAGCTGCCCGGATAGCCATAATTTGAGGGAGGGTTCTAGGTCGTAAGATCAGCCAGTCCAGTTTTATTTTATTCCGCTTCCCGCCGGAGCTGGCGGCAGTAATAAAACGCTTTCACCGCGTCATTAAAAGAAGGGTATTGTTATATTGGACATTTTACATAATACCGTATTCAACTAAACATCTGCGACATATTGAGGGGATGAGACATTTTATTGGATTATAACCGAACGAGATGTGAATAAAGTGCTAAGTGGATGAATATCTGTTCCAATTATATATTCTGATTTTATGCTTACAGCTACTATTCTATTAAAATTAATATATTTATCGCAGACATAGCTTCCTTCGTATGCGTAATCAAATTATGCCATCGCGGGGGCTGTGCTCTGCCTCGTTCGCTGTCGTTGTTCGGTGCGCGGGGGCTCCTTAGCCCCCCATGGAGATGGGCCCGTACAGGGCACCGCGCAGGGCCGGTTCTGGCAGCAATTCTGGCACTTCTTAGAATACCCTGAGATCGCTCCGTAAGTGCCGAAGAAGGCCACCGCGGGGTTTTAGCTGATAGTGTCGGGTGGGGTGTACATAGGGGGTAGGGACTCGGCCCAGCGGCAGCACGGATAGCCATCATCCGGGCGAGGGGGATGCTGGGTCGTAAGACCGGCTAGTACAGCATAATCGTTTTATTATTATACCGCTTCCCCCCCGAGCAATAATAAAACGCTTATCCGCGACAAAAAAAGCTACTATAAGTTAATTGTACTCTGCCTACTCCTCACGCAATTGCAAGCACAACAAGGTGACAAAGTTTTATCGCAAACGGATGAACGGTATGGCAGCGCATAACATACGAATAAACAAACATTTATTGTTATATACAAGATAAGACGTATAAAAATGCATAACGTTATTTTTATTATCTTTCTCGTCTCCTATATTAAAAGGGGTAGGAGAAGTACAACTAGGATATTTACAATTCACCATGTTTATATTCATCTCATAATTCGATAGGTGACTGCTCTATTGTCATTTTAGACATCCAATATTTTGATTAGACAAGGATACATTATAATTGCCCGACCTGGACCTCATAAGTTGTTTGAATTAAGTACGCTAGCACAAGACCAAAGACGCGAAGTTAATATTTACTCATAAGATAGTAGACATTATTAGTAGACTTAATATTTTTCTGTTTAATTTCAAACTATTTCTATGACGAAACGTATAAATCAGTTGTTAAAGTTAAGTTAAATTTATTGATAATGATCATTAACAAACCAGTGGCATATAAACAAAAAAGAAATAATCTGTTGGTGATTAACACTAATATTAGAGAAATTTTATATTAAGCTGTGCTGAGGATTTTTTTTTATAGTATAGTCCGACAAACGGGCCCGTGGGTCACCTGATGTTAAGTGATCTCCACCGCCCATGAACATCCACAATACCGAAAGTGTCATGTATGCGTTGTCGGCCTTAAAGGACAGGAATAGGGATTAGGGAAGGGAAGGGGGAATCTGGGCCTCCGGATATCTCATTTACCATACGAAACGCGACAGTAAACTGTCACTTTACGTTGGTTTTCTGTGAGACAGTGGTACTACCCCGGTCGAGCCGGCCCATTCATGCTGTAGACAAATATGTCTACAGCGTGGCTCTACCACTTCCAAATATTTTTCTTATAAACTGTCATTTCGTAAAAAAATATCACCAGATTTTATTGAATATTATAAAACAAATTTGCTTAAGTAGATTTTTTCTGATTTTAACTCTGACTGCAAAGTAGTACATCACACCTAACGGCCAGTACATTATTGTCCGAATGACTTGCTAGAGCGAGCCAATGTTGTGGTCTCTATTAAGTCTATCAACATGTATCAATCCAGAATATATATATTTTTGTGTGTTTAATATCATATATTCCAGTTTCCAATAAAGAGTATAAATAAATAATGACACGACTGAAATTTTTGATTTAATGGAAAAAAGCTTTTATTCACAAAGCTCAAATACCTTTCAACTGTAGCTTAATATTCGTTTGGCTGTCAATTGTAGCGCTTATCAATTGCATCCACTGAGCTTATAGACAAAAGGAAATAAAATAATATTAAATAATCTGAGTTTAATTCTAATTTACACACACACCTGCTGTCTTTTAAAGAGGGTACTTTATGAAGTGGTAGAGTAACACTATCTCACAGAAATGTATGTAGAGTAAAGGTTTATTATTGTGTTAAGTAAAATGGGTAAGATTTCTGTAGACTGAAATTTCTACAACTCCGAATTCTCATTCCTTTTTATTAAGGCCAACGCGGCTATGATTATTTAGGATTTGTAGATTTGTACAAGCAGGATCCCCTGGATCCACCCACCCACCCACGACCCACTGGATCGATTGCCCAGCTATATAAAATAACATTCTTCTCCGCCTTCGCTCGACTAGAAGACAAGTATCACTGTAAATACTTAATCCGTGTTTAAATTTTAATTGTAAAAAATTTAGCAAATTATATATGTCGGAGCATCAAGAATACGGACACTGAATTGAACTTGAAAATATCTTTAATTATTGCAAACTGTGGGTACCGTCTCTTGTTTTGCTATTTTGAAAGTAGTTTCGAGTTGTTTATCGGATGATCTCACTCTTGGAGTGGGGCACAACGAAAATCAGTATCCGGTATCCGGGAGTAGTCGTTGAACAGTTAGTAGCTTTAAAGGTCGTAATGCCGGAATACGGTTTAGAGGGATGGGGCCTACCTAGTTTAAAGTAACTCTTATTGTTCAAAGAGATTGTCTAATCATTGTTATTCAAAGTGCTGTGTTTAAAAGAGCAACCATGAGGGTTTCTTGCCAGATTCTTTCTCATGGATAACTGCATTCCGAACTGGTGGTAGTTTAAATATACTGTGAAGTGTTAACCTTGTGTTTTTCTACCGAACTATCCATACGATGTGCATTCTGACTGTATCTGGAGGTCTGAGAGGGACGTGTAAGCCCTCTCACAGCCTCTGCATGTGGATTTGCCTGCGACTAATATATAAATAATATTAATCCAATAAGCGAGATATTTAGTAATTTTAAAAATAAAATACTTGAGTTATTTAGGATTGAAATTTCTGTTAATAATGAAGAGGAAAACTGGAAGCAAGTGTGTTATGTGGAGCCATACCCTCTGCTGCTTACTCTTTCGAGGAGTTTATGTTAAAGAAATTGAACTTAATTGATATTATTCTTAATGTAGGCTGAAATGTTTCAAAACTAAAGGATAACTTTCAGCAATCATAATAGCTATGTCAGCAATATGGTTTCAGTTTTATAATTTTAGAGCCTTTGAGTTCAATTAAGCATAATAAGTTTGGAAGAGTAAATTCAAAAACATCTTAATACATACATTTCAAGTAAAGCTAGAAAATAGACCGTGCCGTTACGACACTTCGTAGCAGTTTCGTAGCTGTGTATGTATACTACGCATTTGTAGCAACTGCTACGACACTTCGTAGCATTCACCCTGTAGCGCTACGTATTTTCATTAAATGCAATATTAAACAATGTGCTTTATTTTTCAAAGTAAAGCTTGAATAATTTTATTTGATGTATATTTAATGTATATGTTTGTGTTCAAAGGGAAAATGAGCGTCTATTTTTATTGTATTGTATTTAAATTGTTGAGATTTTCACAATACATGTCACGTATTGTGCCGCGAGCGATATTTTTATTTAATCCCTCCAAATGTTGCCCGTCGAGGCTCTATCCCAATTTACATGGATTTAAATATTTTTTATTCTGGCTAAGCCTAACAATGGCAACTACAATACGTGTAATAAAACTAGGACAACAAGGGTTGGTAACTAGATCTCTTTATAGTACATTGCCAACAAACAGCGTGTCATCTGATGAAAAAAGTTTTTTTAATTCATAAAATGTACACCGACTTCAATGAAAAACAAATTATGCGTCTCTATAAAATTTTAAGGTTTCCCTCGATTTTTCTGAGATCCCATCATCAGATCCTGACTTGGTGCCAATGGGACCACCTGGGAAGTATACCCTTTTAAACAAAAAAAGAATTTTTCGAATCGGTCCAGGCGTCTTCGAGTAATCGGGTAACATACATAAAAAAGATTCCGACGAATTGTTAACCTTCTCCTTTTTTGAAGTCGGTTAATAAATGATCTCTACCACATATAAAACTATTACCACTTGAACATCTGAGCGTTTTTTTTTAAAGTAAAGTGTAGGATTGTGTCTCGAGATAACATAAAGCTGTAAAGTTTTCGAAACGTTGGGATTAACTAATGAAATAAGCCGCGATAGAATCAGAAAAAATACTTTTATTTCAATTTGTAATCCTACTATCCTACTAATATTATAAATCCTACTAATAATATTATAAATGCGAATGTTTGGATGGATGGTTGGACGTTTGTTTATGGATTATGGATCGTTTATGGATCTGGTTGAAATTTGGCACAGAGATAGATTATAGTCTGGAATAGCACATAGGCTAATTTTTATCCCGGAAAAATGTACAGTTCCCGTAGGATACTATAGTTTTTCACAGACCAAGGAATCGTCATGATTTGTTGCAAAGTGGCAGTTTAGGGATCAGAAAATGACATAGGCTACTTTTTATCCCGGAAATATGCACGCTTCTTATGAGATAGCAAAATATAGAAAAGTGTAATAGCGATGCCTCCAATGATTGTATTACTTTTCTTCCAAAAATAACCTCCACGCGGGCGGAGCCGCGGGCAACAGCTAGTATAATAATAAATAAATACATCCAACAGTCACACACATAGTCCTGACCCCACACTAGATCGAAACTGTATCATGGAAATGAAGAACTATGGTCCCACAACACCCAGACCCAAAACAAATATATGTATGTCACACAAAAAATTATCTCGGTGCGGGAATTGAACCCACGGCTTCTCGTTTCTCAGCCGGCTACTCGCCCGCTGCGCCACAGATGCTATCAACATGTGGGTTAACATAAGAAACCATTATAGCAGCAAGTTGCCACTTCACGTTAATATTTTGGGACTACTCTTGGTCAAACATATTCATTCTGTAAACAATATTATCTATAGAGCGTCTCTACCATCTAAAAACTATTACGTAAGTTAAGTAAAATTTTCTCATGACTCATTCAAAAGTTAAGCCATTTTTCCTGAAACCAACACTTAAGCTCGGGTCTTCATTTTTTTCGTTGAATAACAGTAACGAGTTATCAATCATACGTAGAGTTAAGGCGATGTGAGTCGGACCCTTGTCATCCAGGGTTGGATTAAGGGTGGAGGTTCGACCCTCATCTTACAAGTAGTTTATTCCGCGTGATGTATGGTTATTGAATCCGGTTTACAGCGGGCATGGAGATAATAAAATAAGGTTTCTTATCGTTGACGATCCACAGATATAAGTGTTATATACGAGAAAGATAATGTATATTAACGTTAAAATATTTCATACTAGACAGACTTTTGATAATGATTTAAGCTTTTTATGTGAACGCTTAGGACTAGTATAACCTCGTAATGGTTGTAAATAGTCAACATTATCTGTAATTCTTTTTTGTCCACTACTTTGCCTCAATATATTAGGTCCAAGGCATCCTGAGGACCACCTTACAACTCACTGAATTTTTTGTTCCTTAAAACAAATACTGAAACGATTATCTACACAAAAATGATCTAACGTTTTTTTTTCTAATATATCCCGTAAAACAATTGAGATGGCTCCCGAATTCTTTGATAAATAATTCATAACAAAATCTTTAACACTCACTACATAACCCCTTCAACACAAACCTAAATCCACCCCTGTGAACATTAGAGCATTTTATTGTGCTTATTGTGATCGCTTTACACAAAGGCGTTACGTAAAGGACTCCCGTTACATACTGTAAAGGATGGATTTAGGTAAACTACTTGGGGGCTAGGATCTTATTAAAATAATGCTTTGTGTTATCACAATAGTAAGTTTTAATTATATTGTGTTTAAATATTCGCCATTCAATTGTATTTATCAGATTGCACTATAGTTAGGATTTTAGTGAAATTATTAAGGTGTTTAAATAAACGTTGTTCACATCTGTCATGCTATGTTTTGTCTTGCTTTCTCTTATTTCAAATGGCATTCATAGTAAAAAGATAATTCCTGTATAACTATTATAGACGTACACAACGTTGGTTATTACAATTAGTGGAAAATGAATTTCTATATCTCAACAATGAGTATATGTCAAAAAGTTACGATAGGTAAACGAAGTCGCTAACATTGCAGCGTTGTTATGTATGGGATGCTTATTTCTTATACTACTAAATTTAGTTTCTCACGTAACCAATAGAGGCGGTGTTCGTTTAGTCATATAAATAGTTTACGTTCTCGCTAGCGGCTATACGTGAGTAAAACTTATGGTAGAGCTAAACAATGGTGTTTAAGCGTATTCGAATCCCCCCCAAGACCATGAAGACTGTAAAAAACGTTGGCACTAAAAATGGTCAACGGTTAGTAAACCGGCATAATTGTGTTGAGTAGCGAGGTATAGATGTTTCTCCCTATTGATACTCTAATTGGACGGTATTAGGTGACAGGTGCAGTGTCGTCACTTGTGGCAGTGTACCGTAGCAGCATAAAAATCAAAATAAATAAATAAATAAAATAAACCGCGGTAAAATCTGTAAAATTAGTTTTATTTTTGAATTATAGTTTGTATTACTTTTTGTTTATGTGTAATACATTTATGCACCAATAAATAAAATTATTAAAACTTGAATTTAATTGTCTGCATTCCTAAAATTCTTAAATGTCTTAATCCGTCTCCGTGACATTGAAACCGTTTGTTACGCAGTTCAAACAATGGTATGTAATCAATAACATGGCAGCGTTTGATTGATCTCAAGTCGTGTGCTATGACATATTTTAGATTGATTTATATTCAGGATGACGGAGGCGACTTGGTTGAAAAATATTAAGCAAAGGAATAGCTTTACGGGAGAAAGAGAGATCTGTAATTTTTTTGAGATATTCACTTATGTATCTTTATCTACTGATATTAAAAAAATCTTTCGATAATGGCTAGGTATAAAATTAAAAAATCCAAAATATCGTAATTACATCTGAATTGACTTGATGGTTGGAAAGTTGTAATTGCGTATGTGGTCCGACTGCTTTGTTGAGATTAGGGTTCGATCCCCGGTTGCGTTTTTCTACCACGAAATACTTAGTATCAGCCCGGAGTCTGGAATTCTACCCGGTAAGGCGATAGGCTCACTCTATCACACCGTGGGACGGTAATAAGTTCGGCAAATTATGGGTGTACTGGTTACATCTCTGCCTAACCCTAAGAGGATTGTAGGCGTGAGTGCGTATTTTTATCTAATAAATAAATAAATACACATATAGTTCTGAGACCCCACACTAGGTAAAACCTATATCGTGGGTATCAAGTACTACGAGGGACTACGGTCCCACAACACCCAGACCCGAAACAACTATCTGTCTCTCATACAAACATTTCTCTCGGTGTGAGAATCGAACCCACGACCTCTCGTTTTACACCGGCTATTCGCCCGCTGCGGCACTGTCATATACACTATATTATGTGTAAAGTATACCACTGATTTAGTTACTGATAGCTTATACTTATTACTTTCAGCACTGACACACACTTCTAAGAAAATTGCACTAGACTGAGACAGAACACTCGCGAGCTTTTTCAAAGTTCTCATTAACCGTCATAGATTGAGTTACAGATTACTAATGTATTTTTGTTTGAAACAATGTGTGTGTCGTAAGGTTTTTCTTTCCAAAAACGTTGTTTAATAATGATTAAAGAAATTACATTTTCGAGCTTTTCACTGTAATACGATGATAAATTCCTTTTTAAAAAGTATTCGCTATTCTATGATATAATAATAATACTAGCTCTGGACAACGTCCAACTGTTGGACACTGGCCTCGTCTACTAATGTGCCGAGACTTAGCATATCTTTGAAATTCTTATTCAAACCCTTAAACATGGGTCAATGGGAATATATAATACAGGGCTGGAATTATCTTAATATCTAAAAAGCACGTGACATATAATTATATGGTAATCTCCAAAACCGCCCAAATAATTCAAATAAAATTTAGTAAACGTAAAATTTTTATTTTGTGTATTTATTAATTTAGTTTAAATTTTATGGTCGATATCAGCTTGAAAGGATATCTAAAATAGATCGTTTTAGACTCGATAGACGGCGCTGTTTACAAGATATAAATATTATTTTTTAAGTGTTTCTTTATCGTGTATATATCTTTCAAAAATAAATACAAACAAACACAAATTTTAAACTTTTCTCCCCTCAATGTCTTTAATGGAATTTTAAGGGCTTTTTATAGAAAAATATCTCTAAATAGGCTATCTAATAGCACTATAATCTAATAGCACTCAGGCCATTCTCTGTCTATGGTCTTAATAGAAAGTAGTCTGTGGCAGGAAAAAGTCTGCCCTACTACTTATATTTAAACTTGACATTTCAGTTGAATTTCTTATAATGCGTTCTTATATTGGGTTTTTCTATCTAGAAATTCTCAGTATTAGCCCGGAGTCTGGAACCTGTGCCCGGTATGGCGATAGGCTCGCCCCCTATCACATTATGGGACCGAAATTCGGCGAAAAGTGGGTGTACTGGTTACACCTCTGCCTACCCCTTCGGGGATTATAGGCGTGAGTGTATATGTATGTTCTTATAATGCAAAGTATAATTCACAGACTAAGCACAATGTAGAAAGGGTAGGTCAAATCAAACTTGACAATTGAACTACAATCAAATAGACGATGGAATTGGTATCTGAATTATTCAGGAGCTCATCTGACCCGCTTCTACTTAACATTTGTGTATTTTTCGCGTTGAGTTAGTGGAAAAGTTGTGAAGCGAATCAAGTTGAACACTTAATCAGTTTTGTTATGCTGGTTTGCAAAGTAGTTTCATTAAGATTTAACAAAATAGTGTCCCGTTATTTTAAAATTACCTTATTCTGTATTAAGGAGAAATGTTAAGGAATAATCAAATGACAATATACGTAGCGAAACAACTGAGTAGCTAGTTGTAACGAGAGACCGTGGGTTCAATTTCCGCGCCAAGTCAAATGTTTAGGTGACCCAGATTTTTTCTTAGTGTTGTAAGATCGTAAATACTTCGTAGTTCTTAATACCTCCGAACTGATTAGTGTGTGAGGTCAGAGTGAAGTGACTGATATTCACTTTTTATTATTAATATGTTTTCACCACGATCCACTAGAGGCGCTGTATCACTGCATATATCCTACTATCTTACTAATATTGTAAATGCGAATGTTTGGATGGATGGATGGATGTTTGTTACTCAATCACGTCAGAACGGCTGGACAGAACTGGTTGAAATTTGGCACAAAAATAGATTATAGTCTGGAATCGCACACAGGCTACTTTTTAACCGACTTCAAAAAAGGAGGAGGTTAACAATTCGTCGGAATCTTTTTTTTTATGTTTGTTACCCGATTACTCGAAGACGCCTGGACCGATTCGAGAAATTCTTATTTTGTTTAAAAGGGTATACTTCCCAGGTGGCACCAAGTCAGGATCTGATGATGGGATCTCAGAAAAATCAAGGGCAGCCCTAAAATTTTATAGTGACGCATAATTTGTTTATTATTGAAGTCGGTGTACTTTTTAAATATTAAAAAAACTTTTACTTATTATCCCGGAAAAATGTACAGTTCCGGTGGCATAGTTTAGATTTTCACAGAGCCCTTGCTCGACATAAATTTTTGTATAGTGGTAGTTTAGATATCACAAAATGACATAGGGCACTTTTATTCCGGAAAAATGCACGCTTCCTATGGGATAGCAAAATATAGAAAGGTGTAATAGCTTAAGATGCCTCCATGGATTGTATACCTTTTCTTCCAAAAATAACCTCCATGCGGGCGGAACCGAGGGCAACATCTAGTATTTTCATAAATACGACTGGCATGACCATTGTCGAAAGTCACAGACGCACCAATCATTTGTAATTCTTGATACCCACAATACAGATTAAGCCAGTGTGTGACTATATATTTTTTCATCACATATTAGGGCACATTGGTAATTGGTGGGTGTGTTAGCTGCACCTCTGCCTACATCTTCAGAGATATAGGCATGGGCTCTGATTATGTTAAGTAATTCAATGACATGCAAGTTATAAAGGGGAAAGTCCCTTATATATAATATACCAAACAAATAGCCGGGAGTTTCTAATAATTATATGCATATAACACAGTACTTAACCGTACGTAACAATATGATTACATAGTGATGGGTAAAATATCGAAAATAGTATAATCAGAACATACATACACTCACGCCTGTAATCCCCGAAGCGGTAGGCAGAGGTGTAACGAGTACACCCACATTTCACCTAATTTCGGTCCCATAATGTGATAGGGGGCGAGCCTATCGCCATACCGGGCACAAATTCCAGACTCCGGGCTAATACTGAGGAATTTTTAGATAGAAAAACCCAACATCAATTTACCCGACCCGGGGATCAAACCCGAGACCTCAGCACAGCAGTCGTAACGCATGCGCAATTAAAACTGCGCCACCGAGGCAGTCAGTCTGTATAATCAGAATTAAATCTGAAAAATACTTTTAAATCATAGGTATCATATAAGTCTAGTAGCAGTATGCAGCTATACTAAATCTTGTGGTCTATGGTTCGATTCCCAGGTCAGGTCATCTTTGCTGGTTGCTCGGTTTGATGAACATTATTTTCCTGAGACTAGGTAGCCGATATTATTTTAATAATATTTCCTTTAATGCAACAACAACGCACGAAATCTCAAGTAATTTAATATGAGAACATTATGCACTTTTGTTCTTAATTATCGTTTTTAACCGACTTCAAAAAATGAGGAGGTTAACAATTCGTCGGAATCTTTTTTTTATGTATGTTACCAGATTACTCGAAGACGCCTTTTTTTGTTTAAAAAGGTATACATCCCAGGTGGTCCCATTGGCACCAAGTCAGGATCTGATGATGGGATCTCAGAAAAATCAAGGGCAACCCTCAAATTTTATTTGGACACATACTTTGTTTCTTATTGAAGTCGGTGTACTTTTTATGAATTAAAAAACTTTTACTTATTATATTTAGCCAGTCATGTATAATTCGCTTGCCAGCTAGCGGACAAATACTGATCGCTACACTCGCCGTTCTTACATGCGATTTTTAACTTTAATATTATGGAAATAAAATTGATTTTGGCTTGTATTTACTCTTCACTTATTTCCTTTTTCCGAACACCGGTATCCTATATAACTATTAAGTATTTGAGGTTATATAGGCACTTCGTTCATATGGGTTTGCTCAATAGAGGTAATAGCACTATCTTACAGAAACGATAGTTAACCGACTTCAAAAAGGAGAAGGTTAACAATTCGTCGGTTTTTTTTATGTATGTTACCCGATTACTCGAAGACGCCTGGACCGATTCGAGAAATTCTTTTTTGTTTAAAAGGGTATACTTCCCAGGTGGTCCCATTGGCACCAAGTCAGGATCTGATGATGGGATCTCAGAAAAATCAAGGACAACCCAAAAATTTCATAGTGACGCATAATTTGTTTTTTAATTGAAGTCGGTGTACTTTTTGATTGATAAAAAGTTATGCTGGTTTATTTACTATTGTAATTCGGACGATTCGTGAGATTTCTGAATGCGGGAATCTGTCTCTTGTTTATAATCCTAATTCCTTTCCTACATGGTACCTACGTTTGTATTAAGAAAGAAGAATAGGATTTTTTTTACTTAACCGGTCCCAATTTAGAATACAGTTGTATTTTACTATGATCTCAATACTAGGCACATCCAGCCAATTTATCAGATAGGACTTCTTTACATTAGCTTTTACACAAATTAAGAAAATATAATCCAAAAACTGCGCCACTGAGGCAGTCATTTCAGTAAGTTCAGTTATGTAAATCGTACTACAAATTAAAATAAAAACTCGATGAACAAGAATTAAAACGTTTTATCGCAATTCTAATGTCGATACCAATATTATTAAATCAGTACATCACTATGCCAAACTTTCCAAGAGGCTGGGCGGGCCACGCAACCCCAACTCTCTTAATGGATGTTTGTAGATTGACGTTAAAAGCCTCTCGAGTATGAACATTTCCTATTTTAGCGCAAATACGCTGTTCGAAAATTAAATGTGATATAAATCCTACTTCATACTAATATTATAAACGCGAAAGTTTGTAAGTATGGATGGATGTTTGTTACTCTTTCACGCTGCAACGGCCTAACGGATCTGGTTAAAATTTGGCACAGAGATAGGTTATAGTCTGGAATAGCACATAGGATACTTTTTATCCCGGAAAAATGTATAGTTCCCGTGGGATAGTTTAGTTTTTCACAGAGCAAAGGATGGACATGATTTTTTGCATAGTTTAGGGATCAGAAAATGACATAGGCCACTTTTTTCCCGTAAAAATGCATGCATCCTATGGGATAGCACAATATAAAAAGGTGTAATAGTTTAAAATGCCTCCATGGATTCCTTTGACCTTTTCTTTCAAAAATAACCTCACGCGGGCGGAGCCGGGAGCAACATCTAGTAAGGATAATAAAATAAAAAATGTTTTTGCGTGGAATAAACTCGGATAAAATAAAGTATATTTATAAATAATAGAAAACGTGCCAACCCTACCGATTTGGGTCAGCCTTGCTGAACCAAAGTCCTCGCGGGTTAAAAACGTATGATGAATTAATAAAAATATTACCGGTGAAATCTGGTATAATATTTCCGGTTGCGCCCGGGTTAATTGGGATGTGTTGCGTTTACATTTTAATCCGGATAAAAACGTACCGGGCATGCCTGGGATTACTCCGGTTTAATTCGCACTTATTTCTGTAACAAATATGTTTTATGAGTTGCTATGGGTAACTGGTCGATAAATTTAATTTTTATTGCAGTTTTTACACAATTGTTCATATAAGTGAATGCTTTCAGTGTTCAAATCTGTATATATAAAAGAAGAAACTGACTGACTGACTGCCTGATCGATCAACGCACAGCCTAAACGGCTGGGGTTAGAGACTTGAAATTTTGACAGTAGGTACCTTTTATCACGTAGGCATCCACTAAGGAAGGGTTTTTGGAAATACCACCCCTAAGGGGGTAAAATAGGGGATGAAAGTTTGTATGAAAATCTGTCATTTTTGAAGTTAAATTCATGAAAATTAGTATCTGGCATTTTGGTTAAAAATAAAAAATATATGTTTCAGGATTTTTGGAAATTCCGCCCCTAAGGGGGTAAAATAGGGAATGAAAGTTTGTATGAAAATCCGTCATTTTTCAGTTAAACGCATGAATATTGGTATTTTGTATTGTATACTTTTTCTCCCAAACATGACCTCCACGCGGGCGGAGCCGCGAGCAACAACTAGTGTTTTCTAAAACTCAGAGGCGATGTCTTAAACATGTACTTTGTATGCATTATTAACATACATTTTGTTTTTTACGAATATAGTAAATTGAAAACAAACTAATTTTACGGATTTTATCGCTGTTTATTTTTACTTATTTAATCCAGAAAGCATTACATCCTTCGTGGTCATGGGGCGGATTGAACTGAAATGAATGCTGTAACACTTTCGAAATGGATAACGTTAGTTTTACCAAAATTCTGTCGATATCATAATCTACTAACAAGGGTGCTTACAAGATCCGGGAATTATGAGGATCGTTGGAATAAATTAAGAATATATTAGACCCTAGCTTACATAACTTGTAGGGGTTTATCGTCTCAAAGTTCCTCTTCAAGTCCTTTTACAGAGCTTTCGTAGGCGAAAGTTCTAGTTGTTTGGGTCATTTTTAACGAATTGGTGTAATTTGGATTATTGAGACGTTTTTTTTATATAACATACTCCGACAAACGAGCCAGTGGGTCACCTGATGTTAAGTGATCTATACCGCCCATGAACATTCACAATACCGAAAGTATCATGTATGCGCTGTCGGCCTTAAAGGACAGGAATAGGGATTAGGGAAGGGAGGGGGGAATTTGGGCCTCCGGATATCTCACTTACCATATGAAACGCGACAGTAAACTGTCACTTTACGTTGGTTTTCTGTGAGACAGTGGTACCACCCCGGTCGAGCCGGCCCATTCATGCTGTAGACAAATATGTCTACAGTGTGGCTCTACCACAATATTACTTAAATAAAATTTACAGCATTCAGTTACTTTAAGGCATAATACCCGCGACAATTGGATGCATTTTTTACATACATACATATACTATAACGTCTTTATCTCATATGTTGACAGAGACTATTTGATTTGACACTTCAAAGTTACCACACTGCACCTGATGGAAAGCGCTATGCCATCCAGTAAGAATATCAAATAGCGAGCAACTACACATCGCTACTCGACATAATCATAACGGTCTGCTGATTAGCTTTTTCACACTACAACTAAATGACCCAGGATAATAGGACCTTGCTCATTTGTCGACTTTTTGCTACAAACAAAAATACAGATAGAAACTGGGCTGAAATTTCGAAGTAAATCTGTGTCTAACTATACTCATTGGCATTTGTTAGAGCTGTGAAGCTGGCTTTGACATGCAAATGCGGGCTTACGGCTGGAATTTCGATTACACATTCCCAATCAACATTTTGATTTCATGTTTAAGTAGAGTAGGGTTCAGATTGATTTAATTAGAGAAAAACGGTTATAGCATGTAAGAAGAGTTTAAAATGTACATACATATACACTCACGCCTGTAATCCGGGTATCACTGTATCGGGTAGGCAGAGGTGTAACCATTACACCCACTTTTCGCTGAATTTCGGTCCCATAATGTGATAGGGGCGAGCCTATCGTCACACCGGGCACAATACCAGACTCCGGGCTAATACTGAGAATTTATAGATACAAAAACCCACTATCACTTTACCCGACCCGGGGATCGAACCCGAGACCTCAGCAGAGCAGTCGTAACGCATGCGCAATTACACCTGTGCCACCGAGGCAGTCCTGAGTGCAGAGTTTAAAATGTGTCTAGTGTTATTGTTAGTGATTGAAATGAATAATAAAATAGTCGTGTTTCATATTTTGATATTTATTTACTCACTTTTGTCCGCAGATTCGTATGCGTGAATACGTTTTTACATAACTTAAGAGACTGAATTTCCATAGAAACATTAAATTATCACATTTTTTTTTATTCCCTTCATATATTCGGATTACTATGAAAAAGAAAAATAGCCAATTAAAACTTGCTGTTCTGAATTAATGTTCTCAACGAGCAGCAATTAATTTTTATTTAAAGATTTGTAGTTTAGTGTGCCGTTTGATTCCCCGGTCATATAGTTACTATTACGAGTATTTAGGTTAATCTATTATGTATATGATGTAAATAAATACTTACAATATTACTATATACTAGAATATATTTACACAAAATAGTCCAATTGATTACATCAGAATTCCGGGTGCAATGTGATACTACAGGTCTGTATTGAGAGTCACGAAATAGGACCCACTAAAACATTGACCGGGCTGCTACGTCATCAATATGGTTGGCACGTTGAACTATTGAGTTTCGCACAGGGATGTATTAGCATATATTGTTGGGGGTCTTTATGGAAAGTAGATAAATTGTTTTAATGTTTGCTTCCCTAGATTTACCAAAAAAAGTTATTTGGGTTCCCAGCCTCTGTTATTCACCTCAAAATAAAATTCCTCAAATATTGACATGGCAATACAAACAATATAACCACAATAAACGGTAGGCAGCGGTTCTGCTGTGCTCTGGGATTGCAGAGATCTATGGGCGGCGGTGACTACTTACCATCAGGTGGCCCGTCAGCTCGTCTGCCTATCCAGGCACAAAAAAAATACCATAATACCTAATACCATACCATGTTATTGTCTAAACTTAATTGGGGTGGGGGTCATTACCCACATCTAAATTCCTAAATCCATCCCCGTCACGCACGCTTTACAACTTTACACAAATTCATACATAAGTTCACGTGCACTTAGAAGTTAGCTGGCAATTTAGAACCAAGAAATTTATGGCCAATGCATTTGAGAAATGTAGGTTACAGGGGAATTTAATTTTCTTTTCTCTACTTTGTGAATTACATAGTCATGTTAAGCTCGTTTCCTTTGAGAATATAAAAATGCACACACACATACACTCAGGCCTGTAATCCCCGAAGAGGTAAGCAGAGGTGTAACTAGTACACCCAAAAGGCACCACCCAGTATAAAAATGCATACATAAATATAATATTTTAAATAAGCAGCTTATTATCTATCGAGATCAAAACTATCCTATCTTTTAAGCTAGAACTACCCGGTATACGGTAACAAAAAAAAAATATTAATATTGGTTATGTTTTTTTTTTATAGTATAGTCCGACAAACGAGCCAGTGGGTCACCTGATGATAAGTGATCTCCACCGCCCATGAACATCCACAACACCGAAAGTGTCATGTATGCGCTGTCGGCCTTGAAGGACAGGAATAGGGATTAGGGAAGGGAAGGGGGAATCTGGGCCTCCGGATATCTCACTTACCATACGAAACGCGACAGTAAACTGTCACTTTACGTTGGTTTTCTGTGAGACAGTGGTACTACCCCGGTCGAGCCGGCCCATTCATGCTGTAGACGAATGTGCGGACAAATATAGTCTACAGCAGGGCTCTACCACTTCCAAAATGTGGTTTCAGAGATTAATTTTTAAATCGAATCGAAATCCCTTATAAATTATTTTAATTGATAAGGGATTTCGTTTACTGTTAAGAAAGGCCTTATCGCCTGAATTTATGTTTCAATTTATTTTGTTTGACTGTTTTACGGAGGGTAACCGTTTTTTACTTAGCTCTAATTACGTTGAATAATTTTAATTGATACAGCAGCCCATTTTTAACAAATTATTTTAAGGGTTTACATTAACATGTTACATCTGTATATATAAAAGAAGAAGCTGACTGACTGACTGACTGACTGATCGATCAACGCACAGCCTAAACGGCTGGGGTTAGAGACTTGAAATTTTGACAGTAGGTACCTATTATGACGTAGGTATCCACTAAGGAAGGGTTTTTGGAAATACCACCCCTAAAGGGGTAAAATAGGGGATGAAAGTTTGTATGAAAATCCGTCATTTTTTAAGTTAAATTCATGAAAATTAGTATTTGGCATTTTAGTTAAAAATAAAAAATATATTCAGGATTTTTGGAAATTCGGCCTCTAAGGGGGTAAAATAGGGGATGAAAGTTTGTATGAAAATCCATAATTTTTAAGTTAAACGCATGAAAATTGGTATTTTGTATTGTATACTTTTTCTCCCAAACATGACCTCCACGAGGGCGGAGCCGCGAGCAACAGCTAGTGTTGTATAAACAAATAATGTAGCCAGATTTAAAAGTATTTTCTTACCAAATTTCATCTTCATCGATAAAGCATTTTATCTGTCAAGTGAGACACAAAAACGAAAACAATATTTGATTGAATATCCATTTTTCCAGTAACAAATACTTTGAAATTAATATTTCAAACCAATTTATTACAGACGGGTGAGCGTGAGCGCTGATTCCAGGAAATCGCTTCTAATTACCAATTACTGTTTCTTTTATAAATATTTGAAATCATTTTTATTACGGATTGAAATGTATTTTCTATTACCGGGAAGGAAATCTTAAGAGAAAAGTTAATTTGAATTTAAAATTCTTGGTATATTTCAATTTATTTACAAGTTTAAATTTCGAATTACACATTCTTTTGCAGTTCATAGTATTGAGTCGCGTAAGATAATTTCAAGTGATGTTGAAAGTTAAATTAGAGTGTGTGACAAAATGTTGTATTATTTAATAATATTGTTGTATTGTTATTTGACAGCCTCCGTGGCGCAGCAGGCGACAGGCCGTGGGTTCGATTCCCGCACCGAGACAAATGTTTGTGTGACAGACAGATATTTGTTTCGGCTCTAGGTGTTGGTCCGTAGTCCCTCGTAGTTCTTGATACCTACGATACAGGTTTTACCTTGTGTGGGGTCAGAACTATGTGTGTGGCTGTTTGGCACCATTTAAATAAATAAAATTTATTTATTTTATTTATTTAAATGGTGTCAGGAATAGATGTCTGATGTTCTAAGAGCTATGTTGTATAGAAATTGTCCGCATGAATGGATCGGCTTGACTTTTTCATCTTGGCACAGCGAAGTGACCACATTAACGGTAAGCGCAGTATCGTCCAGTTAGAATATCAAGTAGCGAGAAACAATCTATCCAACGGTAGGCAGTGGCTTTGCTGTGCCCTGGTATTGCAGAAGTCTATGGGCGGCGGTGACTACTTACCATCAGGTGGCCCGTCTGCTCGTCTGCCTATCGAGGCACAAAAAAAAATCCCTTGCTACTCAAGACAATCATGCGGCCTTTTGCACACTACGCCATGGAAAAGAAGGTGAAGAAGCGGTCGAGGGTCTAGTGTCAGTGTACTCAGAAGGCCGCAGCACGGCCAAACATCGTACTCCAACTCTAAACCCCCAACAAAAATCCGGATGAATATATAAGAGGACGGAATTAATTTAAGAATCAAATTTAACAGAACGACTACACATTTTTTAAGTGACATGAAATACACAGCTCATTTCGGTACGTCAAGTCTGTTTTATTTTCTGTGGTCCAATTTAAAATAATTATTTAAAAACTACATTTTTTAGTAATATATATACCTAGTCAGGTCATAAATTCTGTCACATGTTTAATATAAAATAATTGAAACAAGTTTATTCATTATGTAACCATTTATATACCAAAATGAACTTAACAAAACATAGATTCTTATGACACTAAAGTTTATTCAAAATGACCTCCGTGATTTTGAATACAGGCCTTCAATCTGCGCGGCCAGTTGTCTATCGCAGCACGAACGAGGTCCATGTCAATATCGGATGTCTTGAGTGACTCCAAATTGGGATGAGGCTTTGAGCACGCCTTTTCCTCCAAGTGTTGCCATATCTTGTAATCTAATGGATTCAAATCTGGACTGGAGGAGGGCCAGTCTTCGTGCCGGATGAAGTCGATTTCACGCGCCGCCAGCCAGTCTTGTGTGCTCTTCGCTCTATGAGCTGGCGCCGAATCTTGTTGGAATACCCAGTGCCTGTTATTGAACATGGTATGAGAAACAGGTTCCACAAGGTTCGTCAGGACTGTATTTTGATACACAACTGCATTCGTTTTTACACCTTTCTAACAAAAATGTACCTCTGTTAATCCCCAATAAGAAACTCCCAACCATACCATGAGCGAGGATGGAAAATGACCTCGTTGGACACGCGGAATACGGTTGCTCGCTTCTTCACTACTGTGTGCGTACACCTTATCATTTTGTTTGTTGTAGCTCTCTTCTACGGTAAAAATTTTTTCATCTGAAAAAAGAATTTCCCGATATTTTTTTCCCGCGTACCGCTTCAACAAAGCGCGGCATCTCTTCAGTCTCAGGTCCATTAGACGAGCATTCAAACGATGTCCTGTTTTTCTTCGATATGCCCGATGCCCTAAGTCTTCATTTAACACCCTTTTCACCGTGGTTCTGCTTAACCCCATCTGAAGGGCCAACAGTTTCTGCTTACGTTTGGGATTTCTTTGAATTCGCGCCTTCACAGCTTTTATCACTGCTGGAGTCCAAACAGACCGAGGGCGACCACTTCTTGACCTGTCATCTACACTAGAGTCTTCATTGTATGTTTGATGGTACGATAAACGAATCTTTTGCTTATATTCAAATTTTTCAGTATGTCAAAAATTTGAATTGGCGCGTAACCGCAACGATGCAACGCAATTACTGCAACACGGTCTTCTTTAAGCGTCCACTCCATATTTAAAAATGAGTAAAATTCTAAAAAGTATACATTTTTATTTTCATGAACAATTTGAAATGCGAATTCAATAAACTTTTTGGTGGCCAGCATTCTAAAATAAAAGTTTTTACTGTGTGACAATACTTATGACCTGACTGTGTATAGGAGCGATAGCCTAGTTGGTTGCGGTACGGACTGAACAGATAAAAGTCGTATTTTCGAAACCCAAATGGCATACACCTCTGACTTTTCTAAAGTTATGTATGTATTAAATGTTAATTATCGCTTGCTTTAACGGTGAAGGAAAACGTCGTGAGCGAAAAACCTGCATACCTGAGAGTTCTAATAAGAGTTTCGAAGGTATGTGAAGTCTACCAACGCGCATTAGGCCAGCGTGGTGGACTAAGGCCTAACCCCCCTCTCATTAGTAGAGGAAGCCTGTGCCCAGCAGTGGGACAGTGTTTAATACAGAGCTAGTATTATTATTACTATATAAAGTACTAGCTTTTGCCCGTGGCTTCGCTTACGTTGTAGTTATTTCTAAAAGAAAAGGTATAAAATCCATGGAGACATCTGAAGCTATTTCATCTTTCTATATTATGCTATCCCATAGGCACATTTTCCGGAATAAAACGTAGCCTATTTCATTCTCAGACCTCTCGACTAATGACTAAATAAAACTAACTATGCAAAAATCAACATATTAAAAAATCATGTCGATTGCTCTGTGTAAAAAAAATAAAACTTTCCCAGGGAACCGTTAATTTTTCTGAGATAAGAAGATATCTGCGATTCCATCTGCGATCTATCTCTGTGCTAAATTTCAACCAGATCCGTTCAGCCGTTCTGGCATGATTGAGTAACAAACATCCATTCAAATATTCACATTTATAATATTAGTACGACATTATATCTTCACACAACATGTAACTCAGTATACGCGCATCCCGAAGGTGCTGGTGGTAGGATATCCATATCCGCCCGGTACACAGGGTGTAAAATCCGCCATAGTGGCACACGCAAATGTGTCGTGTTCCGGGATCTGGCAGTGTACATTTGGTTTTTGTCGGGGGTCTAGAGTTAGGGTACGAAGTTTGGCTGTGTTGTGGCCTTCTGAGTACTCTGACAATAGACCCTCGGCCTTTTTCACTTTCTTGCCCCATGGCGTAGTGTGCAGAAGCCACACAGCAGGCCGGCATGATTGTCTTGAGTTGCGAGGGATAGATTGTTTCTCGCTCATAGTATAACTGGACGGCACTGCGCTTACCATCAGATGCAGTATGGTCAATTTGCCTTGCCAGAATAAAAAAAATGGTTATTAAGAATGGGTTACTGAATCGATTTCAGTAATTTTAAGTAGCGAATCATTTAAATATAAAGTACACACAAATCATATCCGCTTATTCTTACATCTTGCATTTAAAACAAGACCATAGAAAGTTCACGAACAAGATCATCCGTCTCCCGTCTTATTTGTAATCGTGTGGAGTGCTTTGTTCCAAGATTTTTCATTAAGGGAACCATGTTACCGTTATGTTTAACATATCTCTAGAATACGTGAAGAGGAAATTGTGTACCGCTTATAAGTCCATTGCACGAAGGAGTGTGAGATATTACATAGCTAAAGTTCAGAAATCTAAAATTTGTTATATATGTTTCAAATATCTATATATATATATATTAATGAATCCCTATTTTCCTAGGTTACGGCATCGCGCGTGAACGGCTGGACCGATTTCGCAAATGTTTTTTAGTGTCAGGATTAGATACTTAGGAAAAAAAATTAAAATGTTGCGCATTAAATTTAAGAAATCTTATTAGTATTAGTATTAACTTTTCCAGTGTAACCTAACTTTGTATCCACTGGCAAAATGCACGCATCCTATGGGATAGCAAAATATAGAAAGGTGTAATTGCTTAAGATGTCTCCATGGATTGTTTACCTTTTCTTCCAAAAATAACCTCGAGGCGGGCGTAGTTGCGGGCGACATCTAGTAAGATTATAATTTTGTATATATTTATTTGATTATAGTTCACCCTCTGCCAGGACAACTTACTAGCAGGGGCACATGCAAAAAACCAAGGACAAAAGAAAAACTGACTCAATTTAAAATTTAATACTGGCTGAACTAAAGTAAATTAAAACTAATGAAGTAGAATAAAAGCTTCGCAAAAATTAATATTCATTGTTCCGTAGTAAGCGTTTTCCCCGCGGTTTTCCCCTATAATTTTCTACTAAGGTCGTAACATGCAAATTTTCTCATTTGTCATCTTGTATTACATCACGTGAGGAACATGTTAATGATGAGGATAGTGGTTCTCAAGTCTTTAACACGGCAATATAATTAATTAAGCGATAGTTTAGTTTAGAGTGCACACAGTATGCGTTAAAAGGATGACAAAGTTTTCTATTAACATATTATGCCTTGTTTCGCGTGGCTATTTAGTGAGATTGAAGTAGTGCAGTGTCCTAGTGTCCGGTTGGACAGCCTAGTTTTTCTGTATATCATAAATCTGTCTATATCGTGGCCCGTGGGTCTAACGGAATTGAAAATAGAACTAAAATTCCACGATATGTACACGATAAATGAATTAACGGCAATGCCAACTGCCTCGGTAGTTGTAATTTTGCATGCGTTACGAGTGCTGTACTGAGGTCTGGGGTTCGATACCGGATCGGGTAAAATATCGGGTTTTTCTATTCAGAAATTCTAAGTATCAGCCCGAAGTCTGGATTTGAGCCCGGTATGGGGATAGGCTCGCCCCCTTTCACATTGTGGGACCGTAATAAATTCGGCGAAAAGCGTGCGTATACTGGTTACACATCTGCCACCTACCTACCTATATATGAAAACGAAAACGAGAATAGTCTACTTACTACTCTTTTAAATCTATATTATATTTTATACGCCGGTGGGAGAAGATTCATATCCGCCCGGATAGCTACCTCCGTACACAGGGTGTAAAATCCGCCATAGTTGCACACGCCAGTGTCGCGTTCCGGGATCAGCCAGTGTACATCCGATTTTTGTCAGGGGTCTAGGGTTGAGGCACGATGTTTGGCAGTTGTGCGACATTCTGAGTAATCTGACACTAGACCCTCGACCGCTTCTTCACCTTCTTGCCCATGGCGTAGTGTGAAGGAGCAGGCCGGCATGATTGTGTTGAGTAGCGGAGGATAAATTGTGCACATTGCACCTGATGGTAAGCGCAGTGCCGTCCAGATAGAGTATCAAGTAGCAAGAGACAGTCTATCCCTCGCTACTCAACACAATCATGCCGGCCTGCTGTTTAGCTTCTTCACACTACGCCTAATGGACCCAGGATCATAGGAAGGAGGGAACACGGTATCTGGCAAACTGTTCCACAGCTTGATGGTGCGGCAAAAGTACGAGTTTGCGAACCTCTTGGTTCGGGCCGGGGTAGTAGATACCACGAAGTGGCTCCGCAATCCAGTACGCGTGGTTCTGGTATGGAAGGGAGAGGATACCTCCACGTTGTATATAATATAAAAAGGTTTTCAAGGATTCCCGTTTACAACCACTGCCTACTTACAAATTCAACGAACCGCTCGTATGTTTTGTAAAATAATTTTTATAATTAAAGCCACGCGTGACCACGTTCCCTCATTATATTTTTTTTAATCCCAGGTCAGTGTGTTAGGTCAACTGTTCTATGATTGTTGGTTCGTATAGACAATATTTTTTACGCCAATGAGGTTGTCGATTTGAACACTGAAAGCCCAAATACTAGTATACAACTAGTCATGTATCATTGACGTGCCGGCATGCCGGACAAATACTAGCAACACTCGCCGTTTTTACGTGCGATTTTTAACTTTAATTTTATGGAAATAAAAATGATTTTAGCTTGTATTTACTTCCTATTTATCACCTTTTTCCGAACACCTTTATCCTTTTGAGACTTGAGGTGTAAGACAAATACCGGTTGAAGATTGTTGAGGATTCGGGCTTCCGAGAGGGCAGCTTTTCTATTTGTTTTTTTTAACATCTGTTTCATCAGGATGCCATAAAGCTTCTTATAGTGTAGCCGTAGTGTGCGAAGATATTTCGTAGTTTTCCTGATGATTAAAAATCTTAAGGTACTTTTTTAAGGTTGTAGTACATTACTTAAGAATATTTAATGTGTGAAGTGGATTAACAGGAAACACCCAATAGTCACACATATCCCCGACCCTAAAGATACAATTATCTTCTGTCGAGGGCTTTTTTATCCTGGCACAGCAAAGTGACCACACTGCACCTGATGATAAGCGCAGTGCCGTCCAATTAGAGTATCGAGTAGCGAGAGACAATCTATGCCCCGCTACTCAACACGATCATGCCCGTCTGCTTCTTGACACTACGCCATGGAAAAGAAGGTGAAGAAGCGGTCGAGGGTCTAGTCTAGAATACACAGAAGGCAGCAAAACGGCCAAACATCGTATATATAGGCCCAACTATACACCCGCGACAAAAACCGGATGTACGCTAGCTGATCCTGGAACGCGACACACTTGCGTGTGCAACTATGGCGGGTTTTACACCCTGTGTGTGGTGGTCGCTATCCGGGTGGATATGAATATACCACCAGCGTGTTTTGTCGGTCTCAACACCTAAAACCGAAAAAACTGGATTAGTCATTGGTCTCGGTGCATGGATTGAACCTGCGTCCTCTCGTTTCACAGGCAGCCACGAAGGCCGTTAAAATTTGCTCGTGATGCTAAATATGAACCCATCATGTTATCCAGGTTAATGGAAAAACATATATTTTTATATAACTCGTACATTTTATCGTATTACATGAAAGTTGTAATTTGATAGCATCGATTACGTAAGGTATATTGGGAATAGTTTAAATAATTTTATTCGATCGGCACTAAACTCAGAAAGAACTCTACTGTCGCTTATATTACACTAGCTGTTGCCCGCGACTCCGCCCCCATGGTAGTTATTTTTGAAAGAAAAGGTATAAAAATCCATGAAGTCATCTTAAGCTATTATATCTTTCTATATCGAGTTATCCCATCGGGCCCAATGTTTGGATGGATGTTTGTTACTAAATCACACTATAACGGCTGGACAGATCTGGTTGAAATTTGGCACAGAGATAGATTATTTATAGAATAACCTGAACAAGGACAGCGTGGTAAGGTGCCTAGCCTAGCGATGGGAACTTCTAAAACATAGGTGGTATTAATAATATTTTATGTGATATTTCATACATAACATTTTCTATGGTGGTAGGGTATTCATATCCGCCCGGATAGCGACCACTGTACACAGTGTGTAAAACCACGCAAGTGTGTCTCTTTCCGGGGTCAGCCAGTGTACATAAGGTTTTTGTCGGGGGTCTAGAGTTGGGGTAAGATTTTTGGCTGTTTTGCGTCCTTCTGAGTAGTCTAACACTCCTCTCATACCCTCGACCGCTTCTTCACCTTCTTGCCCATAGTGTAGTGTGAAGAAGCAGGCCGGCATGATTGTGTTGAGTAGCGGGGGATAGATTGTTTCTCGCTATTCGATACTCTAATTGGACGGCACTGCGCTTAACATGAGGTGCAGTGTGTTCACATTGCCGAGACATGTAAAAAAACTAACATTCAGATAAGTAACAAACAGACACCTTTTGTAAATGACTTCTACTCGTATAAACATTATTTTATGATATTACACTCTATATTCAAAAGCTCCTCTACAAGCAATGAAATCTACATTTATACACGTTCCACGTTGTTACTCAACTTGTATGGAAGTTAGATAAATTCATTTCACACCTCACTACACGAACAAAGTTAAATTGTGTGGTGTACTCAATGTTTGAAGGGTGCGGGGTTTGATGCCGATAAACAAACCCAACGGTTACACACATAGTTACCTCACACTAGGTGAAACCTGTACCGTGGCTGTTAAGTACTACAAAGAACTTCGGATCAACACCCATACCCGAGGCAAATATGTCACACATCATTTGTCTCGGTATGGGAATCTACGACCTATCGTTTAACAGCCAGCCCGATGCGATACGACTGCATATAAAGCACAAGATCAGTTATCACCTGATGATTATTGATCTCCGCTGTCCATAATCATCCAGAATACCTGAAGAATCATGAGTACGTGGCTTGCCTTTAAGAAAAATAGGAGGAGGAGGATCGAGGAGAAGAGAGGCATTAGGGACTCCGGGAAAACAGTGTAAGAAATGCACCAGCAAGCTGACTTTACGTAGGTTAATGGTTTCTTATGTTTACGCGAATATTATACATTGTAATAAAACGAAATTTACGGATTCTATCGCGGTTTATTTTACTTTTTTAACCCGACGTTTCGAAGGCTTTACTTTACTTCATGGTCACGGGGAGACTGAGTTGTATGTCGTCACGAAAGTATAGTGCAATGTTTCTACCCTCCATATAGTTGATATTTAATATTTATTTTGTTGTAGTCCGATCTACGCAGAAAGAGCTCACAATGTCTTGAGGTCTGGCAGTTGGTCTTTTGGGTTCCGATTTAATTAAATGTATAATTGGATCCCAGGCTGGTGCTAGCTTCCAACCATCTTCTCTATTGAAATTTGGATGTTTTTTAATTTCAATAGCCTCGCGAATCATCCTGGGCAGTCCAAAGAACACCGATTCCTGTACAATTTACGTAGGTTTCCTGTGAGACTGTAATAGTCCACCCAATTCCACCTGTTAGGCAGTTTTACTAAAAAACTGACATTGACACGGGCCGAATGCGGGTTGGCAGACATCACATACCTTTAAAGTTCTTACTATATTATTTTGTCTACTATAGTCTACTAGTCAGTCCTTTGTCCACAACACTGGCCTTTTTTTTTGTCGCGGGGAAAGCATTTTATTACTGCCGCCCGTTCCGGGGGAAGCGGAATGAGAATATAACGGTTATGCTGGACTAGCCGGTCTTACGACCTAGTACCCTCTCGCCCGGACGAAAGGCTGTCCGAGCAGCCGCTGGGCTGATTCCCTACCCCCTATGTACACCCCACCCGGCACTACCAGCTAAAACCCTGCGGTAGTAATAAAATGCTTTCCGAGAAAAAGGAAAAGACGAGAAGACTTTTTTTGCTGTCGCGGACAACAAAATAAGTCTTCTCGTCTTGTTACACAAGTAAAAAAAGTTAGAGATTTTTATTCAACCGCCTCGGTGGCACATTCGTAATTACGCATGCGTTACAACTGTTGTGCTGAGGTCTTGGGTTCGATACTTGGGTCGAAGAAAGTAATATTTCTATTGGTTTTTCTATTTAGAAATATTCAGTATCAGCCCGTAGTCCAGAATTATGCCCGTTATGGCGATAGGCTCACCCCCTATCACATTATGAGACCGTAATAAATTCGGAGAAAAGTGGGTGTACTTATTACACCTTTGCTTACCCCTTTGGTATTGCAGGCGCGAGTGTGTATGTATGTATATACTTAGAAGATAATAAAATTTATTATCTTCTATGTATATGTATTACATATAAGATATAAAACCCGATCTGTCGTTATTGACGTATAAATAGTTAATAATATAGAGTAGAGACAGGTAGAGAATTCCCCTGGCATTAAGTCCGCCTTTACACATTTTGTGTATATAAAGTTTTAAATATATAATTTTAACATCGTAGATAAATAAATAAATAACACCCAACAGCCCCGATCACACACTAAGATACGAGTCTTGTGTTGTGGGTATCAGGGACTACGAGAGACTTTCGGTCCCACAACACCCAGACCCCGGACACAAACATCTGTCTGTCACACAAACATTTGTCGCGGTGTGGGAATTGAACCCACGGCCTCACGTTTCACAGTCGGCTACTTGCCAACTGCGCCACAGAGGCTGTCAAATGTTTTAAAAGATCCCTAAAAAACTTGGGACGAAAAACACTTCACCGAAATAGCTAATAAAAAGTTGTTTACAAAGAACTTTCTTATACATTCCGGCTTTATTCTCTTAAATAATGTAATCTTTCGTTATTTTTGCTGTATATCTTACATTTGTTATTGTATTTAACCTTAAATACAGTGAGGTTCCAGGTTCGAGTTCTTTAATTGTATGTAGTGTGTAAAAGATACTCAGTACTCCGGCACGATTGTGTCGAGTAGCGGAGAGCAGTTGTCGCTAGCTTCAACTCTATATGGATAGTACTGGCTAACCATCAGATGCAGTATGGTCACTTTCCCGTGCCAGGATTTAAAAAAATCAATCAGTCTACTGACGGACTGTCGACAGAAGTGAAATTTAAAACTTTGGAATTACTGTGATCTTTTTGGTAACGGTGTTCATGATTGTTCGGTGTATTAACTTCTTTTGTTTATAATTATGAAATAAAAAATAATACTAGCTCTGTATTAAACATTGTCCCACTACTGGGCACGGGCCTCCTCTACTAATGAGAGGGGGTAGGCCTTAGTCCACCACGCTGGCCTAATGCGGGTTATTAGACTTCACATACTTTCGAAATTCTTATAAGAATTTTCAAGTATGCGGGTTTCCTCACGATGTTTTCCTTCACCGTTGAAGTAAGCGATAATTAACAATGAATAACACGTAACATTAGACAATTCAGAGGTGTATGCCATTTGGGTTTCGTGCATACGACTTTCGTCTTGACTGTCCGTACCGCAACCAACTAGGCTATCGCTGTTTATGATTACTTATCAATAATAATCATAGAACTTCTAAGGCAGACTTATGTCAAAAGTACAATAAACGGTTGGACGAGGTATATCATGACGGTGCAACCCCATGTGCAAACCCATAAGTTTTCCCCCTACCCTCAACGGGACTATTGCAGTATTCAATTAAAAAAAAACCTACAATTTGTGTGATGAATAAAAAATCGATTTTGCAACACATTACTGGTAGGATTAAGGCTTGCACAAGCATAGTCTTTGTTTTAGCTGGGAGGAATTTCTTCAGGCGGTAAAGAGCACGAAGAGTACCGGTAACTCTCTTACTAACAGAGTTAACCGCCAGCTCAGGGTGGAATCAATGTGTAGCTCAACGTGTTTTATATATTTTTTTATAGTATAGTCCGCAAACGAGCCAGTGGGTCACCTGATGTTAAGTGATCTCCACCGCCCATGAACATTCACAATACCAAAAGTGTCATGTATGCGCCGTCGGTCTTAAAAGGACAGGAATAGGGATTAGGGAAGGGACGAGGGAATCTGGGCCTTCGGATATCTCACTTACCATACGAAACGCGACAGTAAACTGTCACTTTACGTTGGTTTTCTGTGAGACAGTGGTACTACCCCGGTCGAGCCGGCCCATTCATGCTGTAGACAAATATGTCTACAGCGTGGCTCTACCACTTCTAAATCAATCTTATCTACAATCAACTTTCGATCTACTTATCATTTCAATACAATGTCACAATTAACGTATTCCAACTGACAGTCTCGACTTTGAGACTAATTTATAATTATATTTTGAATATTATAATAACGAAAGTTTGACCCTGAGAAGTGATTTATTTTAGTGAACTTCTGACGTAACCTTTTTGATGTTATCTATGGAGATAGAGCCGCGTTGAGATCTACGAGTGTACTTGTGCGAGTTACTGGCGAGGGCGAGTTGAGTAAGCGAGTGATGTGTTACCTTTTTTATCCTGGCACGGCAAAGCCACATTGCACTAGATGCTAAGTGCAGTGCCGTCCAGGTAGAGACTATCCGGCCCACACACCCGCCATGTGACTCTTGTTTAGCCAGGATCGACAATGGCATGATTTTTTTCGACACCGAGTAATGAAACTCGGCGAGTCTCTGCCTTTTATCCTGCAATGAAATTGATCAAATAGAAATATAGGGAGGAATTGAAAATATTGCCGTCCAGATAGAATATCAAGTAGCGAGAGACAACTGTATCTCTCTACTCGCCAAAGTCATTCCTGCTTCTCTCACTACGCTTAAATAAAGGAAATTTAAAGGACCCAGGATCTTCAGAAGGAGGGAATACGAGGACCAGTGGGCCTATAGCTTGATGGTGCAGCAAACAATTTTGCGAACCACTTTCGGGCAGGGGTATAGTCACACCATGAAGCAGTGGCTCCGTGATCCAGAATGCGTAGTTCTGGTGTAGAAGGGAAATGATGGGATAAGGTTATAATACTTATTTAAGGATGCTTACATGATTAGACATTTATTTTTTTTACTAGCTGGCCTAACGCTTGTTGGTAGTCTTTACATACGTTCAAAACTTTTATTTTAAATTCACAAGTATTCCAGGTAACTTTTAACATAAAATTGTCTTAAATAAATACTGTACAATATAGCTTTGAAAAGAAGCTGGTGCTGGTATAGACCCTAAAAATTTCACGTCTCTAATTAAAATCCCTGCACAGGGGCAAATGTTTGTCACATATGCATTTGCTTCAGGTCTGGGTGTTATTGCCATAGTCCTTTGAAGTTCTTGAGACCCACGATACAGATTTGATCTACGAGTGGTTGTGACTGGGTGACTTTTTGAAGTGATATCTTCTTATGGGAGGGTAAACCGCTTCGTAACGTAACGCGTTACGGCGCCACTCTGTCTGGCTTTTTTATTGATTTCTATTTCTCTCGTTCCATAATCTCTGTGCTATATTTTTTTGAAGTGAAACTTCTTTAGAATCTTTGTGATTTGATTTGAGTGGGATCGAGTGGATAAAATATATTTTATAATCAATAAAAGATTTTATTAATAAATAACCTTTCCTCACATTGTCATATTAATATACATAAAGTTAATAGTAATAACAGAAGCTTGCCACCATCGTGGTATAAAAAAATCTACAGAGAAGGTTTGTGGCAGGACATCTACCCAGACCCACTACTTATTTATATCGTACGCTTGCAACTCACACAAGAACTCGCTCAAGTACTGTCCTAACTACAAACGCACACGGGTCGATGAGACCCCCGCGTTGTCTACCGCAGTACATTTCAGATTTCGTCAGTAAGTTTCGGGGTTCTGTACAACTTGAATAGGTTCAGAATGTAGTCGGTTTGTTTACGTTTTGAATATAGATCTACTGTCAGATTATTTGCATACCGACCTTTTAGATTATGTAAACCACGCTATCAGAGGGGTAGTCAGAGAGTTATAGAAAGTAGATGTAGTTTGGAAAAGGATTTTGGTGTTATGTAATAAAGGGTGAATTGTATATTTTTTCTTATATCAGCAGCGGTCTTTAGGTTGAACTGTAGTCCAGCCTAAATGGCATACACATCTGACTTTACAAAGTATTCATTGTTAATTATTGCTTTGCCAGTGAAGGAAAACATCACGCGTGTATTAATTGTTAATTATATTGCTTATAGAAAACGCATAAAAAAATCTGCATGCCTCAAAACTTTAAACATGAATTTCGAAGGTATGTGCAGTCTACCAACCCACATTAGGCGGGGTGGACTAAGGCCTAACCCCACATTACTAGAGGACCGTGCCCACGAGACAGTGTAATACAAGGCAGACTATTATAAGAGGTTGAAGAACTGGTAAGCAGGTCACATTATATAAAATTATATCGACTGTTTACACCTATGATAATAGAAAAATGAATGCCTTAAAGAATAGGAATTTTGATTTTAAAGTGGAGGAATTTTAGCCTTTGGGAATGTCTCTATACGAAACGGAAGTTACTTTGCGGCAGTTTTTATAAGATAGTGTATTCGAAACAAATTTTAAAATTGAGAAATGACCTCTGGACCTCATATACATCGATAATGTCGCTATATCTGTGAAAATATAGGCAGAACTTAAACAAGTATCATCAAATCTCGCAGCTGGCTGTGAAACGCGAGGACGTGGGTTCGATTCCCGAACCGAGATAAATATTTGTACGACAGATCGACCGACTCTGCTCGAAAGTCTGTCGTAGTTCCTCATACAGGTTTGACCTAGTGTGGGGGTCAGGACTGTGTGTCTGATTGTTGGGTGTATTTATTTATATATGTTCGTATGACCTTAAGATTAATTCTTATATTGAACATCAATCCATAAAGCATCAAATAATAAAAAAAATCAGGTAACACGAAGAAAACTTGTTCAATAACATTGAAGCGAAGAATAGGAATGTAGAAATACGTCTCGAGATTTTGTTTGTCGGTAGCTGAGGTGCAGGTTCGAATTAAGGATGTCGGGTTGGGGTCAAATTGTCACACATTTAAGTCAGTAACATCAACATCGAGAAAATTTGCGTGATTCATAAAATCTTGTCTGAGTGTTGTGGGAGGTATCCCCTCATAGTTTGATACCCACGATACAGGTTACCTAGTGTGGAGTCAGAACCGCTAGGATGTTGACCGTGTGTGTCTGTTGGGTGTTATTACTTACCTATTATGCAATAATATGAAAGCTTGTAACTGTATTAACTAACGACCAGTCATTACGGTTTTGGGTGTAGAGGAAACAGTTACAGTAATGAGTACTGTGACTATTTTTTAAACCATAGACTAAATGAGATTCATTTGATCACAAACAGTGTTACAGTAATTCAGAAAGATTGCGAATAAGTAAATAATACACTGATTAAATAAAAGAAATTGTATTTCCGTAGATGGAATAGATACACACTGTACATAGAATTATCTTGTGCTTTCAATTGTTTATATATACCAGGAATTAATGTTCTTTTGTTTGTGAATCTACTGATCCGTTTCTGAAAATTATTCTACTAATAAGAAAAAATATCTGTATGATATATTTTATGATTTAATAGTGATAGGCAAGCTATTTTTGCTATATCCGAAAACATATCAATATGTAATATCAATGATTAACACTTAGATACCTTAATTTATTAATAATATTTTTTTGGAATCGATGTTTTTTCTGATCATTATCTGACACAGTTAGTAGGTATAAATATAAAATTAGGTGCATATTGCACTTATTAGTTTCCTCGTAATTATAAAACTTTGATGGGGGGCTTGACCCACCGAGGCGTACCAAATACGGCCCATAGTGGGTCACATAAACAACGCATTTTCACAGTCGCTGGAAAAATAAACGATGTTTTTCTTATATTTATGGTGTTTTGGTAAAATATTAGTATTGATAGAAATAATAAGCAGCTCTTAATACATTTTTATTATTTCATATTCATGTTTCAACGTGATATTTATACGATATTATGATTATGTTTGTATTCATATCTAAAGAACAAGCTTTATAATAAACTTTTAAAACACTACTAAATCAAATGAACAATTATTATGCGTCACTATACAATTTTAGGGTTTCCCTTGATTTTTTAGAGATCCCATCATTAGATCCTGACTTGGTGCCCATGGGACCACCTGGGAAGTATACCCTTTTAAACAAAAAAAGAATTTCTCGAATCGGTCCAGGCGTCTTCGAGTAATCGGGTAACATACATAAAAAAAATATTCCGACGAATTGTGAACCTCCTCCTTTTTGAAGTCGGTTAAAAAAACTCTTTTTTAACCGACTAGGGGGTCAATCACCGGAACGGGAAATGAATCTGCGGCCACTTATTTCACAGCCCACTATTTGACCGCTGTAATGTGTAGATGTAATATGAAAATATTAAGATCAAAATGAACAGTTTCAAATTGCATTTTTTTAATTCATTCAACGATTAAATCAAAGGAAACAGCTCTATATAATCATTTTAGTCTGACCTCGGGTAAATTGGCGGTTCTTTGGCGGTTCTGTGGCGGATACGGTGCCTCGTAATTGGCCAGCTGGACCACAGCCAGAATTGTAGGGTAGTTGAATATGTACAGTTCCGGAAAGAGTGTGAAGCGGACATGCTAATGGCTATTCGTAAAATCTTGGGACATGGTTTTTATAGAAAGAAAGAAAGAAAGAAAGAAAGAAAGAAAGAAATATTTTATCTGTATAATTAGCGCTTAGTTTCAAATTTCTAGTGCACTTTTTTTGCGCTCAAACCAATTGGTTAAACAGACCGTTTGTTTTCTCAGAGCATATTAATTTTAGAAAATAATGCTTATAAATGCATGAAAGTAAGTCATGAAGATGCAGTACGTGCTTACACAAGTAATATGTTAATTCTACTGAAATACACGCAACAGTTTTTAGTTTGTGATTTTTTTTCAAAAAATAAAAACCGTAAACCTCCTGTAACTTTTCATAAATGCCGCTTAAATTAAATAGCCCGCCAACCGTCGATATTAAGAAATATATAGAAAAAAAATTTGAATATCTTAAATAAAAAAAAACTTATATTTTATACTTAAACGGTAGGCAGCGGCTTTGCTGTGCCCTTTTTTTTTTTTTTTTTTTTGATGTCGCGGGGAAAGCGTTTTATTACTACCGCCCGCTCCGGGGGGAAGCGGAATAAGAATAAAACGGTTATGCTGGACTAGCCGGTCTTACGACCCAGCATCCCCCTCGCCCGGATGATGGCTATCCGGGCAGCCGCTGGGTCGAGTCCCTACCCCCTATGTACACCCCACCCGACACTACCAGCTAAAACCCCGCGGTGGCCTTCTTCGGCGCTTACGGAGCGATCCCGGGGTATTCTAAGGAGTGCTAGAATTGCTGCCGGAACCGCCCCTGCGCGGTGCTGCGTAGCAGCCCATCTCCATGGGAGGGCTTAGGAGCCCCCGCGCACCGAACAACGGCAGCGAACGAGGCCTTACCACACGCGCTGCCGTCCATCTCGGGGTCGCACGATGCTCCGAAACTGGGAGTGCATCGATTCGGGCTGACAGCCCCCCGCGACCCCCGATGGCCCCAATTAGTCGCCTCGTACGACAGGCAGGGGTTACCGTGGTGGAATTCAAACGCCCCCGTTCCACAGGGCGGGAGACGCCGGTCAGTCGTCCACCCGGCGCCTCCTACGTCTTCTCTGGCGGCGGGAGGGATCATTTCGTTCCCGATCCCTCTCGGCATTCTCCTTCTGCGAGATGACGCTCTCGCAGAAGTGGGCCACCGCACGCCAGGACCTCTGGCTGGCGACCATGGACGACACCACGGCCGGCAGCGAGAGGTCTCCTCCGACGACTGCTCTGAGAGCGCTGCGCTCTTCGTCCCAGGCTGGGCACTCCTCCAACGTGTGTTGGGCCGTGTCCTCGTGGCATTTGCCACAATGGTGGCACACGGCAGACACCTCCTTTCCGATCCGACACAGGAACGAACCGAAACACCCGTGGTCCGTCAGTACCTGCGTCAGCCGGAAAGTTGGTGCACCGTAGCGCCTGTCTAGCCATCTCGGCTTTGCTGTGCCCTGGTATTGCAGAAGTCTATGGGCGGCGGTGACTACTTACCATCAAGTGGCCCGTCTGCTCGCCTGTCTATCGCACTATGCACAAAAAAAATTATAGTACAGAGTTATAATTTAACTTTTTGGAATGATTTAGGAATTAAAATCTAAATATTTTATTTTGACTATTCCACATTTATTTCCTTATATAAACTATTAGTTTATGAATATTATCTGTAAAAAATAATTTTAGACTATATTTTATTTACTTGTACAGAAAGAACATCTTCTGTTATACATATTTTCTTAATGTATATAATTAATCTGCCCTACCCAAAGATCGACAGATAGACAATGTCTTAGATATTATGTCCGCTGACCGGTTTTATACAAATTTTATATAAAAAGTTGACTGCCTCGGTGGCGCAGTTGTAATTTCGCATGTGTTACAACTGCTGTGGTTGAGGTCTCGGGTTCGATCCCCGGGTCGGGTAAAGTGATATTGGGTGTTTCTATCTAGAAATTCCTCAGTATTAGCCCGGAGTCTGGAATCTGTGCCCGGTATGGCGATAGGCTCGCTCCCTATCACATTATGGGACCAAAATTCGGCGAAAAGTAGGTGTACTGGTTACACCTCTGCCAACCCCTTCGGGGATTACAGGCGTGAGTATATATGTATATAAAAAGTATCAATAAATGAATAAGAGAGCTTTCACGGTATTTATTTTTATTACACACGTATGAATCCGCGTTAATCGGAACCGCAATAACTGAGGGATTACCATATTAATATCGTTTATTAACATAAACACCCGTTTGGCAGAACACCAGTTATGCATTGTTATGTTGTTATATTATATTTTATACCTTATTAACAACGCATAGGGTTGAAAACTGGATATGTAATTAATGAACAGTTTTATGATTTGAACTTTATGAATTGTAGTTAGAGTTTAAATTTGCCTGTGCGTATTATAAATTATGGACGCGATAAACCGCTATTGTTTTAAGTCTTTTGTTAACCGATTCTGGTGAATTATAAAAGAGGTTGTGCAGTTCTTCGACAATACTGTGAGCTTATTTCATGAGCCCTTTGTTTCAAATCTGTTATTGTTTAGAGGTATACATGGTCCCAAGTTTGATCCCCGGGTGGGACGATATTTTTACACGCTTTATATTAGCTTTACCTGTATCTATAATAAATACAACCCGTTACACACATAATTGATTCCACACTAGGTAAAACCTGTATCATGGGTATCAAGAACTACGAGGGACTACGGTCCCACAACACCCAGACCCGAAACAATATCTGTCTGTCACAGAAACATTTGTCTCGGTGCGGGAATCGAACCCACGGCCTCTCGTTTCACAGCCGGCTACTCGCCCGCTGCGTTCTGCGGAGGCTGTCGAAATCTATGTATGTTTGTATGCAACGGGATCTTGCATCGCATTTTTCACCCCTTCCACACGTCCAATTTACTTGAAAATTTGTATAGGTGTAAAAGACCTATGACCATACAATATTTTCATAAGTTTTGCCTTATATCCTAACCAGAAACACCAGAATAATAAAAATATGGAAATATTAGATATTTTTTTTAATATGTGGTCTTGATTTGAAATGGAGTTATTTAATTATAAGTACTTTTGATGCTGTGTTGAGACTAAAACTTAAAGTATGTTAAATACTCTAAGAACTAAACATGAAATAAATGATGGTTTAAAAAACTTAAACAATACGCTTTAATAGCTAGCTGAACTAAAAAATCCAGAATAATTAGATTGTAAAAAGTGCAGGGTATTATCCGGATTTATTTTACAGTATAGTTTCCATCACATATGTGCCCAAAATTGTATTTAATCCCAATGTTACGTTTGACTCGCTCTTATTTTAATATATCTTTGACGTTCCTAATAAAAAAAAAACCTCGGGTTATTGTGTTCGTAAACGCTGGTCTCCAAAATTGGACGGCACTGTGCTTAGCATCAGGTGCAGTGTGGTCCCTTTACCGCGCCAGAATAAAAAAAGAAGAAAAAAAAGCCAATCGAGATTTCAATGAAATTTTGTGAATGTGTATATTTGGTTCCAGCATGTACGATAGGATAGTTTTGGACCTGATAGGTGGCGCTGTTGTCGAGATCATTTTTTTTTCCACGACAAGATAAATATTTAAGCTATATAATTATATAAGCTATACATATTTTAAAAAGAAAGTACCGTTGTACAACTGTTGTTTTTGAAGTAACTCTGCTTACTCTTTGTGGGACTTGTATATGTACCAATGCTATTTATGTAAAAAGGTGCATAATGCCCAATTTGAGTAACACCCAACTCACATAAATCAGTGTGACGGCCCAACTATCTTGCTAGGGGACAACTAAAGTTAAGCAAATGTTGATGAAAACGGGCACATTTTGTTTATTTAGGTTAAAACGCAATATTTCAAGCACTGAAGTGATAAATTGATGCGAGGAGATAAGCCATCCGATGCATTCAAGCAATTTATCGACCGTGTTTGCAATATTGTGATTCATCGAGTATAGAGTTACGAGTAGTTGACAGCCTCCGTGGCGCAGCAGGCGAGTAGCCGGCTGTGAAACGAGAGGCCGTGGGTTCGATTCCCGCGCCGAGATAGATGATACTGAGTATTTGATTTTATCCATCACGGCAGAGTGACCAAACTGCACCTTATGGTAAGCGCAGGGCCGTCCAATTAGAGTATCTAGTAGCGAAAGACAATCTATCCCCCGCTACTCAACACAATCAAGCCGGCCTGCTTCTTCACACTACGCCATGGGCAAGAAGGTGAAGAGACGTTTCTGGGCCTAGTGTCAGAGTACTCAGAAGGCCGTAAAACAATCAAACATCGTACCCCAACTCTAGGCCCTCGACAAATGTACACTGGCTGATCCCGGAACGCGACACACTTGCGTATCCCACTATGGAGAGTTTTACACCCTGTGTACGGTGGTCGCTATCCGGGTGGATATGAATATCCTACCACCACTACCATTTGGTGCTACAAAACCCTAATATCACTTTTACCCCATCGAACCCGAGACCTTAACACAGCAGTGTACGCAATTATAACTGCGCCACCGAGGCTTAAATAAAACAATAAAATCATGCTCTTTGTTTGTCCTCAGGTCATAATGAAGACTCGTGATGTGGTGTTAGTGACTATACTTAGTTGTAGTGCTCTAGCTGGGCTGTTCGCTCTCGCAGTCTACCTCTTCGTGAGGAGGCGCCGGAGGAAGAGGGAAGATGATGAAGACACCAGCTGCGCGATACGGTGAGTAAATAAATAACAGTGGCCAGCTGTGAAGCGAGAGGTCGTGAGTTCGATTCTACGACGAGTAAAACATTAGGCGATCTGGCCAGCTGTGAAGCGAGAACCTGAGACAAACGTTTGTGTGACAGCCAGATATTTGTTCCGGGTCTGGGTGTTGTTGGACCGGAGCCCCTCGTAGTTCTTGATACCCACGATACTGGGTTGACCAAGTGTGGAGTCGGGACTATGTGTTGTGACTGTTGAGTGTATTATTATAATAAGATAGAGTTAACGTAAAATAGTGATCAGAAAAATTAAAAATATCATTTCTAACTACCCTGTTATCATATTCAAATCAAAAATATAACAGTAAGAAGACATCAAATTTAAAAAACATGTTTTTTGAAGTTATACTTCTTTAGGCGTGTTATGAAAAAATGATGAGTGAAATTTTAAGACGCGTGTGACACAAAAGTAACACCTCTGAAGTTGCCCTAAGTACCAGGCTAGCAGAAATGAAAGGAGATTTGATACCGTTTTTATACAACTGATATAATATTGACCTCCTTCAGAGCTAGAAGCTTCGGTCTGGATTATAAAATTTAAATTAATCATTTAAATGTGGCCAGCACGTTATGGTATTATGAAAGACCGAATTTTTACTATTCAGTAATATTATTTCGGTCTTTCATAATACTTATATTTCTAGTTACTTCTAGGTGCTTCTAGGTAATAAAAATGCAAGGTTTTTTGTTCCTAGATACTTCTTGGGTACGTGATCCTACGTCACTGTCATTATTCACTTTAAGTACCAGGCTGCCATGAAATGTAAGGAGATTTGATACCGTTTCATTTCTAGTGACTTCTAGGTAGATAAAACTTGCATTTTCATTGAAGTTATACTTCTTTAGGCGCGTTATTTATATTATCATATTTTTTAATGAGTCCAAAGAAGTATAACTTCTCACGCGCGTACATAAGTACACACACCCATTTTTTTTACTATAAATAGGATAGCATTTGATCACTATCCGCATGATGGTAAATGGATTGGTAAATTGGTCTACGGTGGAGCACGCTTGCCTAGAAGATACCTATTCACTCTTGAGTTGAATGTGTTCGTTACGCGAAACAAATAAGTAGCAACTTATGTAAGTAAGTATTAAACAGAATTCAACCAAACAGCACAAAAAATATTACTCTTATCTGGCAAGATTCTATCTCGCGGTTACTTTATTGACTTAAATCTTTGTAAAGTTGTCAGTAACTTAATGCTTTGTTATAACATTCAAGTCAAGTTTAAGTTTCATTAAGTTATTCTGTTTACTTGTGGTGACCTGTACTTTGAACTTAGCAACATTAATAAGGTAAATGGTACATTTGGCCACCACATGTCCCTTTAGAGCTGCACTGCTTTTAAAATAATCACTCACGCTTGTAATACCCGAAGGGATAGGCAGAGGTGTAACCAGTACACCCACATTTTGCCGAGATCATTACCGTCCCATAATGTGATAGGAGAGACTATCGCCATGTCGGGCACAATTTCAGACTCTGGTCTGATACTGAGTATTTCATCGTACAAAAACCCAATATCACTTTTACCCGACCCGAGAATCGAACCCAAGACTTCGGAACAGCAGTGGTGCCGCGTTCGAATTTACAACTGCGCCACCGATGCAGTTGTTTGTATATTTATAAATATATTTTTACATAATGAATACGCAAGCAGAGTGGAGTTTGGTTCTCGGAGTGCATCTTCGTCAAAGGCACCTACTATGTCTGGCTAGTTTTTATTAATTACACCATAGTTTCACGTAAAAATTAAATAATGAAAACCTTTTAAAGGAATTTTTAATAAACGCCTGTAGTCTTGAAGGGATAAGCAAAGGTAAAATTATTACACGTAATGTTTAACGGTAGACAGCGGCTTTGCTGTGCTCTGACATTGCAGAAGTCTATGGGCGGCGGTGACTACTTATCATCAGGTGGACCGTCTACTTGTTGGCCTATCAAGGTACTAAAAAAAGAAAAAAGTTTCCAGAATTTAATTCCGTCCCATGATAGAGGACAAGTTTATAACCTTATTGAAATATTTTTCAGCAATTCCAACATTCGTACATGGTTTTAAAATCATATAATCTCTTCCAAATTATTAAAGTATCGGATCTTATAGCCCAAACCAAAGATATTCTCTAATGAGATCAGTAAAGTGCAATTTATACTTTCAATAATTGTGTTTTTTATTTGCGTTCAGTTAAGTATACCATAATAGTCTTACTACTTATGTTGTAACACACCATATAATTACACACACACACATACACTCACGCCTGTAATCCCCGAAGGGGAAGGCAGAGGTGTAACTAGTACACCCACCTTTTGCCGAATTTCGGTCCCAAAATGTGATAGGGGGCGAGCCTATCGCCATACCAGGCACAGCTTCCAGACTCCGGGCTAATACTGAGGAATTTCTAGATAGAAAAACCCAATATCACTTTACCCGACCCGGGGATCGAACCCGAGACCTCAGCACAGCAGTCGTAACGCATGCGCAATTACAACTGCGCCACCGAGGCAGTCCATATAATTATGACAAATAAAAGCGTCGCAAATGTTTAACACTATCTTAAATGCTTATGTTGTATTTGAGTATTTCAGCGATTGCTCGTTCGTTGCAATTCATGCTAAATAGAAATTGCAATTTATTCATAATTCCAACTCATTGAGCAAGAAAGAGTTTAAAAAGATACTTAAGTATTCGTATTGTTAAAATTCTTTTTAAACAAAAAACGCTGGAACTAAGAATTTATTTAAAACTAGTTTTCTGTATTGCAAATATTATGTGTCGTTTATAAGGGCATTTACCCTACGTCTCTGAGCTTTTTGTACGCGCGGTGATTTGATAATGAATTACAATTTTATTGAAGGCATCGTTTCATAAAAACTCACTTCATTTGTCCATTTAGATCTTTTGAGAAAAACAAATACTTGTTGGTCCCACAAATTTTTCCTCAATTTGACCTCAGCGCGGAGATCGAACCTGTGGCTTATCGTTTCACAACATAAACTCCTATTGCTCCATGGAACCTGAAAAACTCATAAACAAAAAAATAATTTTAGTAATACATGAGATATCTAATAAGAATTTCGAAGGTATGTGAAGTCTACCAATCCGCATTAGGCTACCGTGGTGGACTAAGGCCTAACCCCTCTCACTAGTAGAGGAGGCCCGTGCCAAGCAGTGGGAAAATGTTTAATACAGGGCTAGTATTACTATATCCTACAAATATTATAAACGCGAAAGTTTGTAAGTATGGATGGATGTTTGTTACTCAATCACGCCACAACGGCTTGACGGATCTGGCTGAAATTTGGCACAGAGATAGATTATAGTCTGCAACAGCACATAGGCTTCTTTTTATCCCAGAAAAGTGCAAGGTTCCCGCGGGATAGATTTTAATTTTCCACAGAGCAAGGGAACGACACGATTTCTTGCACAGTGGTTGTTTAAGGATAAGAGAATTACTAAGCTACTTTTATCCCGGAAAAATGCACGCTTCCTATGGAATGCTCCACGGCTCCATGGCTCCACGCCGGCGGAGCGAGCAACATCTAGTATTATTATAATATACATCTGTATACTGTGGTGTTGTCTCGCTTCGAGTGACATTAAACGTCAGAGAAACCAAGACAAACTATATACAGCGTAAATGATTACAACCATTAATTTGCAAGATTGAGATGGCTTTACTTGATTGCTATTAATTAAATTCGAATCTGCCGCACCAAGCTGTGGAACAGTTTGCCAGCTACCGTGTTCCCTCCTTCCTATGATCCTGGCTCCTTTACAAGTTGTGTGAACTACTCAGCAGGTATGATTGTGTCGAGTAACGGTTTTTTTTTAAATCCTGGCACGGCAAAGTGACCGCACTGTACCTGATGGTAAGCGCAGTGTGGTCCAAATAATGGAGTACTGAGTAGCGAGAGATGATCTATCCCCGCTACTCAACACACTCATGCCGGCCTGCTTCTTCACACTACGCCATGAGCAAGAAGGTGAAGAAGGGGTCGAGGGTCTAGTGTCAGAGTAGGTACTAAGAAGGCCGCAAAATGGCCATTGTACCCCAACTCCAGACCCCCGACAAAAACCGGATGTACACTGGCTGATCCCGGAACGCGACACACTTGCGTGTGCCACTATGGCGGGTTTTTCACCCTGTGTACGGTGGTCACTATCCGGGCGGATATGAATATCCTACCACCAGCAAAGTGTAGCAAGATAGTTGTGTCTCGCTATTTGATACTCTAGCTGGACGACACTGCATTGAGTCGACCATCAGTGCAGTGTCAGTGCTGTGATAATAAAATAAGTCAGCAGCGACAGCCGTGTCTCGTTACTTAATACTCTACTTGGAAAGTACTGCGTTTATCATCACATGTAGTGTGCTCACATTGCCGTGCCAAGATAAAGAATCAGCAGGCTGGCATGATTGTATAGATTAGCGATAGTTGTTACTAATTGATACTCTACCTGGACGGCACTGTATCGAGTCGACCAAGTGCAGTGTGGTTACTTTGTCGTGCCAGGATAAAAAAATCAACAGTCATGCATGGATGTATAGATTAGCGATAGTTGTTACTTCTTACTATTCTACCTGGATGGCACTGCGCTTACCATTAGACGCAGTGTGCACTTTGCCGTGAAAAAAAAAAGGGGGGGGGGGCAAAAAAATTGTTGACGTAAATTTTTGTTAGAAGTGCATAAAGACGATTGAAGATGTTTTGGCGACAACACAACCGACAAACACATAGCATACGATTTATTACTTTGTTTTCGTCCACGGTGTTTGGGAAACTTGGAGAACGCTGACTCAAGATTTGAAAGTTTCGATTGGTTTTTTATACTTGTGAATGAGAAGACGAGTAGTTTAAGGTAGTATCCCTTACACACTCGCTGTAAGTCTGGAAGCCGAGATTGACAATGACACGCAGTCAACAACGAACAATGAACATAATTGACACACAACACAGTTGACGAGTAGCCGGCTGTGAAACGAGAGGCCGTGGGTTCGATTCCCACACCGGGACAAATGTTTGTGTGACAGATATTTGTGTCCGGGATCTGGGTGTTGCAGACCGAAAGTCTCTCATAGTCCCTGATACCCACAACACAAGACTCGTATCTTAGTGTGAGGTCGGGGCTATGAGTGTGAAAATGGGTCCAAAAAAAATGGTATCAACTAGTGGCTCCCGGCAGACGATACCCTACCAGAGATCGTTTATATGTAGACCGAATTTTGGTTTGAAAAAAAAGAAATCGATAACAGCGTAACTTGACAAGGTCAAAACTGTTCTGTCGTTCAAGCTGGCACCAACCATACATATTCAGAAAAGTACACCGTTGGGCGAATTCGAAGACTAGACTGTTCGATCGTCGTAGTTATTATTCGGAATTAACCATAATAAAAATAATAATACTAGCCCTGTATTAAACATTGTCCCACTGCTGGGCACGGGCCTCCTCTACTAATGAAAGGGGTTAGGCCTTAGTCCACCACGCTGGCCTAATGCGGGTTGGCAGACTTCTCATACCTTCGAAAAATTCTCAGATATGCAGGTTTCCTCACGATGTTTTCCTTCACCGTTAAAGCAAGCGATAATTAACATTTTAATACACACATAACTTTAGAAAAGTCAGAGGTGTATGCCACTTGGGTTTCGAACCTACGACTTTCGTCTTGGCAGTCCGTACCGCAAGCAACTAGGCTATCGCTGCTATATCATTTATTAACCAATAGCCAAAATAAAATTTTGTTGATCCGATCGCTACCTTTCTTAGGATTACCTGGACATCTGAAGATTGTCTGAAAATTTCAGCAAAATTGCACCGGTTTGAGTTTATCAGGTGATCTCAGAGCAGAAGAAACTGAATATAAAGAGTGTGGTTATTAGAACGGTCATTCGAGTTTTGAATGTAGTCGAGGGGAGTCCAAGCGAGTGAAATTTGAAGTCTTAATGTGACTGACGTAAAAGTAAATAATCCATACTAATACTATAAATGCGAAAGTAACTCTGTTTGTTTGTTACCTCTTCACGACTAAACGGCTGAACGGATTGTAATGAAATTTGATAAGGGAATAGATTATATCCTGGAGAAGGACATAGGCTATCTTTATTCTCAAAAAACGACCTTGAAAGGGGTCAAATAGGAGTTCAAAATTTGTATGGGAAATCCATAATTCTTCGACTTAGGGATCTGTAAATTCATATTTAGGCTTTTGGTAGGAAATAAAGAAATACGTGTTTCAACGTCTTTGAAAAATCATCCCTAAAAGGGGCAAAGTGAGGTTAGACTTATGGGGTATTCTTTAGATACAATCTCAAGATTCAGGCACAACACCTGAGAGGCTGGACAATCGCTATAGGTGCCTCAGTGCAGAAGACTACTCATTGAAGTGTGACTTCTACTCCCGAATATAACCTCCACGCAGGCGGAGCCGCGAGCAACAGCTAGTAATAAATAAAGTAAGTAGTAATAATAATAATAGGCTACAATATACCTCTGCTCGTTATGAAGAGTTCGTAATTATGCATCAATTACTGTTTTAAGAGCGATCTTGAGGTTTTTTATCCTGGCTTGGCAAAGGGACCATACTGCACCTGATGGTAAGTACAGTGCCGTCCAATTAGAGTATCGAATAGCGGGAGACAATCCATCCCCGCTACTCAACACAATCATGCCGGCCTGCTTCTTCACACTACGCCATGGACAAGAAGGTGAAGAAGCGGTCGAGGATATAGTGTCAGAGTACTCAGAAGTACCATCGTACCTCAACTCTAGACCTCCGACATAAACCGGATGTACACATAGGTATATATATATACACATACATAAGGTTTCTTGTCAGTCCACATAGAATGCATGCTAAATTGGTATTCATTAAACGAAGTGATACTACCTACCCTTTTTCTACAGTTTGTCAAATGCTGTGCATCTTGATTGTATCTGGTGGTTGGAGAGTGATGTATAAGCCCTTACAATCTCTGCGTGATCTGTTTCTGTGACATACTATATTATGCAGATGTTAAAAACTTCTTCATTTCGTTTTACAGGATATACAATCAGTTAAATTCCAAACGGTACAGTCCCAGTAAAAATATTATCATTGTATCATACAAAGGTCGTCAATTTATGCGAGCCTGTAGCAACCCTGACACCTTTAAATAGGATAAGCCTGGACCGTAATCACTGGATTTTTTATAGCAAACTCCGACAAACGCGCCAGTGGGTCACCTGATGTTAAGTGATCTCCATCGCTCATGAACATCCACAATACCGAAAGTATTATGTATGCGTTGTCGGCCTTAAAGGACAGGAATAGGGATTAAGGAAGGGAAGGGGGAATCTGGGCCTCCGGATATCTCACTTACCATACGAAACGCGACAGTAAACTGTCACTTTACGTTGGTTTTCTGTGAGACAGTGGTACGACCTCGGTCGAGCCGGCCCATTCATGCTGTAGACAAATATATCTACAGCGTGGCTCTACCACTACTAAATGTTTAGTAGTGGCCGAGTATAATTGACCAGATAATTATCCAGTCGGATATCACGGTATCAGATAAACACTTACTAGAGTCTTTCAGTTGAATATAAAAATGCCAAGTCTAGCCAAAATATATAGTGTTTTTCACTCCTACGTATCCTCTGAACGGCATTTACGTAATACTGTTAGGATTCGTCCCAAATAAGTTTTACAACTTTGTTTGCGATGTTTTGGGTATACACACTAGAATTTGTACGGGGCTCATTTTCTGAATATCTGTACTCATTTTTTTCTTTAACGTTTTCCATATAGTCCTTACCCCACACCAGGTTTTTTATACCACGATGGTGGCAAACAAGCTTACGGCCCGCCTGATGGTAAGCGGTTACCGTAGCCTATGGACGCTTACAATACCAGGAGCATCACATGCGCGTTGCCGACCCTTCATAAACCTATTTACTCCCTCTTGAAGAATCCCATACTGTAGTAAATAAATCGTAGGTATCAAGAATTATGAGGAACTACGCTCACATTACACCCAAACACATGTATATGTGGAGATAATCTTAATAAAGGACAAGTTAGAAGTACTCTAACTCTAAACGAACGTGATTGCATAACGAATTAAGCTAAAGTGGTGTGTCTGAGTGCAATTGGAAATCTAGATTCTGTCTATCCCTATAGATTAAAGGTATGATGGTATGTTTAAAGGCTGTAGGCACTGTTTACATAGCCATGTCTTTTGTCTAATACCTCGGCGAAATTGGGTATATGAATGTCATGAAAATGTTACGATTCCTATTTTATAGTTTTTACATTATCATTATTACCTTTGTGGAGAATACTGCATATTATTATCTGAACGGTTAAAACTATTACAGTAACATGAAAAAGTTAACCACAATATTCATTTCTTATTATTAATATTATATAAAATATATTGCTAAAACTGTTAGAGCAACATTACTATAATACATTTTCCTTATTATTAATATAATACATATTCAAATAAAACTAATTTTATGGATTGTATCGCGGTTAATGATGCTTTTTAACACGACGTTTCGGGTGTAATATTCGCGTAAACTAAAGAAATCATGACAAGATAAACATATATCAGAATTTGTCAATTTATGAAAAAGACTTTATCAAAATTATAAGACATCAATTCCATTTAAATTTTACTACTAAACCATTATGTATATTGTCACAAATGGAGCGTGATGGATGCCGTTTATTGAGAATTGTCGCTGCAATCAGACTTCGATTGAACTTTTCAACTTTCTTTAACACGCAAATGTCTGGTCGACAAAATTACGAATAAGTAAAACCGAAATAAGATCTTCGAAAATGTTTTATGACGAAGTACATAGTGTACGTGTAGCCACGTGCTCCGGCACGAAAGATACAGGCTGCTGCAACTTATAATGATGGGCAAGGTGGAAGGGAAGAGACGCGCTGTCCGAAGGAAAAAATCGTGGCTGCGAAATATCCGGGAGTGGACCGGTATCACCTCCGCTGAACAACTGTTCCACCTGGCCAGTGACAGGGAGGAGTATAAGAAGCTGACGGCCAACCTTCAAGACTGAAGAGGCACATGAAGAAGAAGAAGAACATAGTGTAAGCCTATTTCTTCGCGGGTAGCACTATTAAGGCCCAAAAAATCCGTTGATTAACTCTGCTGCTAGGCTAATCAGAAGATTGCCTAAAAACTTAATTAAAATCGTTCCAGCCGTTTTGGAGTAATCAAATCAAATCAAATCATTTATTTTGTAAATTAGGCCACTATGGGCACTTTTTACATGTCATAATAATGTTAAGGTCTACTGGTGCTTCGGAAATGCCCACTGGTCTGAGAAGAAGCACCAAGAAACTCAGCCGTAGGTCTTTTGTAATTTGTCATTACAATTTACATTATAAAATAATTTACATATAAAATACATACATCCTTAAACAAGTCACATTCACATGAAACAAAAAAAAAAAACGGTACGGTACATGTTAATACAAGGCAGAGTCGTAAATGAGGCTATACAAGCTGTTATTTATTTTCTCTAACTAACAATCAATGGGCAATCCAGGTAGACCAGTCCACACAAGCAGCACCCGTTCACGAGTATGACGCATGTGCCAGCCATCGGCCTCCTCAACCATGACACAGGGAAGTGACCGACCCGGCACATAACGCCGCCGCAAGCACAGACCCTTAAGCGAGCATGACATACCTTAATCGCGTCAAAGAATGATAGAGATACAAATTCACAAGAAAATAGCTTTAAAAAAACAAGAAGCCAAGACTATTACGACTCCGGCGTCCTGTGAAAACAATATACATCAAACCGAAATACATTATATAAAATGAGTAATATGTATATTATAAAATAAGTACCTATCAGTGTGTTGTTGTGTTTAGCTGAGCGGCCATGGTTGTTTATCATTTAAATATTCCGTTATATTGTAATAAGCCCTTTTAACTAAAAAGTTTTTTAGTTCGACTTTGAATTGGTCGATAGGCAATTTTTGCACGGGCTCAGGAATATTATTATAGAAACGAATACTAAGCCCCACAAAAGAAGCATGTACTTTTTGCAAGCGAAAATACGGCATACACAGTTTATGCTTGTATCTAGTATTTAGAGTATGTATATCACTTTTCTTTTTAAACAAACTGATATTTTTCTTGATGTATATTACATTTGCATAAATATATTGGGACGCAACAGTTAAAATACCTATATCTTTAAAGATATCTCTTAAGGAGACTCTTGTACTCAACTGATAAATTGAACGAACTGCTCGTTTTTGTAATATAAAAACGCTCTCAATATCAGCAGCCTTACCCCACAACAAAATACCATAAGACATAAGACTGTGAAAGTAACTAAAGTAAACAAGACGAGCAGTTTCTACATCAGTCAATTGTCTAACTTTCCTAATGGCATACACTGCAGAGCTAAGTTTCCCAGCTAAGCACGAAATATGCGTGCCCCACTGGAGTTTCTTATCCAATGTGATGCCTAGGAACACGGTAGAATCAACAGTTTCTAAAACCTCATTGTTCATAACTATATTAGGTCCTAAATTTGTGACATTTGGCATTACAAATTTTACACATTTAGTTTTCTTGGCATTAAGTACAAGATTGTTTGCCGTAAACCACTGAGTTACTTGTGAAAGTGTACTATTAATTTCGTCAAAATTATCTCTATTCCTATCCACTCTGAAAACGAGTGAAGTGTCATCAGCGAATAGCACGGTATTGCACATGTTTTTTAAATAAAAAGGTAAATCATTAATATACACTAGAAACAAGAATGGACCCAGTATAGAACCTTGTGGCACTCCCAGTCGTACAGGAAGATCCTCGGACTTCACTCCATTCAGATCTACGCACTGAACTCTTTGGTGCAGATACGAAGAAACAACGTCAAGAGCAATGTTGTGTATGCCGTAATGACGAAGTTTCCGTAAGAGCGTGTCATGGTGCACACAATCAAATGCCTTCGAAAGATCACAAAAAACTCCAATGGCGTTCTGCGACCTCTCCCACGCATCAAATATGTGTTGAATGAGTGCAACTCCCGCGTCTGCAGTCGAACGACCTTTTGAGAAACCAAACTGATTAGCGTGCAAGAGGTTGTTAGCCTTGAAGTGGTTAATCAACTGCTTCAGTATAAGTTTCTCAAAAATCTTACTAAAGGTCGGTAGTATTGAGATGGGCCGGAAATTACATACATACATACATATACACTCACGCCTGTAATCCCCGAAGGGGTAGGCAGAGGTGTAACCAGTACACCCACTTTTCGCCGAATTTCGGTCCCATGATGTGATAGGGGGCGAGCCTATCGCCACATCGGGCACAATACCAGACTCCGGGCTAATACTGAGAATTTCTAGATAGAAAAACCCAATATCACTTTACCCGACCCGGGGATCGAACCCGAGACCTCAGCACAGCAATCGTAACGCATGCGCAATTACACCTGCGCCACCGAGGCAGTCGTGAGATGGGCCGGAAATTACCGGGGTCTTTTTTCGAACCTGATTTATATAAAGGTATAATTTTACTATATTTCATTAGATCTGGAAAGATACCAGTATCTATACACTTATTAAAAATTACCGTAAGGTAGGGAGCTATTAGATCTATTATCTTTTTTAGAAAATTTACAGAAATGTCCCACAAATCACCCGTATTTTTTGGATTTAAAGTTTTTACAATACTGATTACTTCAGCGGGAGCTATGCGCTCGAATTTAAATAATAATTTACACTGCGACACGCTCTCACGCAGCAAAGATACAGCAAGACTAGGTGAAGAATTTAAGGAGCAAGTAGTAGCTACAGGTATGTTCGCGAAAAAATCATTAAATGCTTGAGCAACTTCCACTTGTTCACATACAATTTTATTATTTATATTTAACTCAAACTGGTTATCGCGTATTCGTAAATTCCCAGTTTCTTTATTTATAATATCCCATGTCGACTTAATTTTGTTACACGAGTTTTTAATTTTGTTGCTTATAAAATTTGCTTTTGCTTGATTACATGCTTTTTTAAATATCTTAGAGTAGTCTCTAACGTATTGTAGGAATTCGCTATCAAATTTATATTTTTTCATTCCATACAACTCATACAGAGTAGCTCGACTTTTATAAATTCCTGGAGTCGCCCATTCATTAAACTTGGTACCTATAACATTAAATTTTTTCTTTTTAAATGTATTATGAAATTCATTTTTAATTATATTAAATACACTCTTATAATTTTTATTAGGATCTTTGGCTTTTAACAATGAGGGATTTAGTCTGCTAACAATACTGTTCCTAAAAATGTTGATTCCCATGTCTGTAATAGGCCTGCAAGTTATTTTCGCATACTGTATTTCTTCACTATTTTTAAAAGCTGCAAATTGCCCACAATGATCAGAAGTTAAATTACTGAGAATCATGTGGCTAGTTGAATCACAGTTGGAGAATATATTATCAAGGCAAGTTGATGAATGTGATGTTATCCTAGTTGGTGTGTTAAATATATGCTTTAAGTCAAATGATTTAAATAAATTCAGCAATCTAATACTAGCTGAGTTTCCCTCTAGGATATTAATGTTAAAATCACCACAAACAATTATATTCTTTTTAGTAACACAAATTTTAGTAAGTACATCTTCTATAACTGATTCAAATAAATTCAAATCACTAAGTGGGGGCCGGTAAACGCAAATTATAATATATCGCTCAAGCTCGACACAAGACAACTCAACAGTGCGCTCGATAGAGAGATTTACTATGTCTTGTCTAGGTCTTGATTTCAGAATGGTAGAGACAATAATCAAAGAACCACCACGGATAGCAGTATCTCTTACAAACGCACTTTGTACTACAAATTTTTCATTATTAAGATATGTCAGTTCATAATTTTTAAGCCAATGTTCAGTTACACAGAAAACATGAACATTATATTTTTCCAAAAATAAGCTTATTTCTAAATCTTTGCCGGGCAGACCTTGTATATTTTGATGAACTAAATTCAAACAATTCAGCCTGCCCCTTGTCGCACCCTTTAGTTTAAACTATTAGGCGTGTAAATATTATTGTTAGTAAGTATACTAACATTTGAATTAGAAACAGTACTACAAGTACCTATGTCACTATGTAAACAATTATTATTATCGCCATTAGTCAAGCTAATGTTTGAGGAATACTTAGATAAACTACTGTTATCTGTGTCAATACTTAATAAATAAAATGCTAATGTTTTAGCAAGATCTTTCTTATATACATAAGGCAGATACATAGTATCTTTTGTTAATTTAAATTTCTTAATAAAAACATTTGTATCAAAATAGGAAATAGCCTGATTATAACAAGAAATGTTGTACATTAACATGTTCATGTCATATATGTGCCTGTTTTGTTCTTTAGTCAAAATATTCGAGTATGGAAAGGCACATAGAATAAATTTATTTTTTGTTATAGAATTAAATTTGGTCATTGTATTAACCATATTTAAGATGTCATTTTTATTTATAGACAGGCTGTCTCCGAGTAATATCAACATAGTTATGTCCGATTTATTATTTTGGCAAATTAAATTAACTTTTTGATTAATATAATCAATACTAGCTCCGGGTGAACATATATTTAAAAGAGATTGCTGTGTATACTGATTCAACAAGGTACCTAGGCCTAATCCTAGTTTGTCTGTAATAATGTAATGTTTGTGAGTGTTTCTTTTCGATACATTATAACTAGACTCCTGTACTATGACATTACTAACAACTGAACTTGTTAAATTAACAGTACACTGCTGTTCAGACCTACACTGCAGTTTGACAGGTGTTACAGTTTGATAACACTTACACTCATAGTTGTTAGTGAGTGATTCAAACCGCTCCATATTTTCATTGCTCAGTTTGAGGAGCTCGGAGGTGGCTAAAATATGCTCCTTAATCTGCAATTTACTGTCCTCATACTTTTTAGCTATAGAGGTAATAGTGGATTGCAGGTCTATGATCTCAAGTTCCAGGCAATGAGTTGCATGCTCATAATGTTGTCTATTTTTACTTATTTTGTTACTGTACTCATGCAAACTTGATAATAAATCTCTACGTTCATTTATTAATTTTTTAACACTTTGTGCACATTTTTTATATCTAATTGATTTTTTTATTTTCTTAATAATACTATTAATTTTAATATATTTTTTTAATTTATTGTGGCTTACTGTGTTTGTGTGTGTTTGTGATATTAAATTACTAGTACCTGGACAAGACTCAATGAGTTCAGTGTACAAGCTCTGAGTCGCAATGCTTTCATTGGAATCTCTGGTATTTTCAAGACTCATAATAGATTTGTGGGCCTCACTTAGATTCCCTTCCAATTCCACAATGCGAGTCAAGGCTCTCTCATGGGTGTCACTGCACTCATTAAAGGAGTTTACAATATCCTGAAGTCTGTTTCGCTCATCAAATACATCCATTAATTGTACATGACAATCTGCTAGTTGTTTTTTAAGCTCCGAATTCTTCTGGTTATTTTTTATAATTTCCTCCTCACTTTCCTCTCGTTCCCTTAAGAGTTGATTGCAGAGGTCCTTAGATGTTTTGAGCTCTTGCAAAGACAACTTTAATTTCGACTCCATATCCTTAGCAATAGCCTTGCGAGTCAGCATCTTTTATAGAAGGGAAACTGAAAGTATTATAAGGAATTAAGTGAAAATTTGGTAAATATTAGGCCAAAACTGATAGATGTTAATAGGCAATTAAATGGAGTGAAAGAATAGTAATGTAATAAATATGTTAGAAGAAAAATTACTAGACAGATAGGAAATAAAAGATTAGAATAAATGAAAAGTATCCCTTAATACTTAATAATTTATTGTTAGGGAGGTAGGACAAATTACAACAAAAACGCGAAATGAATTTTTAACCTTTAAACATTAATTTTAATACAAATTTTAATTATTGGGGGCATTCAAATCACAGAATATAGAAATAAAAGCAAATACTCCCCCGTAACAGTTTCTTGTTTGAAATATTTGAGCAACGATCCGTTGACGGACAGCTGCTACGTTCGGCACTCGGATACACTAAAATATCAGACTTTCCGTTGATTTTAACATTTATCTTGATCTTGCAGATTGTAAACTGTATTATTTACACGTATAAAGATAATTTAACACTTTAAAATAAATTAAAATAATTAATTAATAGCCTCAGCTGATTTTGGCATGTCACCCGGCCAGTGTTGCCAGTTATCATACCATACTCATATCAGTACATATGGAACATACATACACACATCGATTTTTATATATAGATAATACAGTGGAGTGTCAGCCGCACTGGCGACATTTGTTCTTGGTATCACCGCGAGAAGGGTTAAATAAGTAAATAGACAATGACAAATTACAAAAGACCTACGGTTGAATTTCTTGGTGCTTCTTCTCAGACCAGTGGGCATTTCCGAAGCACTAGTAGACTTTAACATTACTATGACATGTAAAAAGTGCCCTTAATGACCTAAAATACGAAATAAATGAAAAAAAAGAAGTTTTAAGTAAGAAAACACACTGTATTAGTACTACTGAGTTTTATTTCTATGCATCATTCCATCACACGTCTTGTAAAATATCTGCCAACACAAATTAAAAAAAATCTTTAAATCATAATTATACAAAGTTTCCCTCCATTTTAAATGTCAAGCCTCAGGCCGTTTTTTTTCAAATCATTCTATTTTGAACATACTCCGCTGTTTATTTAAAAAACAATACCCTTAACCGGCCAGTCGGTCGGATCAAAGAGGTTTAATCAGCCGAGGGCGCCATCTATCCTCCCTAATCCACAATGATCTATTTTTTTATCACTACACGATTAAATGTAAAATAAACATGCCAACAATTATTGTGGAACCTTACAGTCTGTTAACAAGGCTCAATCTGGATTGAATAGGCGTCTCTTATAAATTATATATAAAATCACAGGCTGACTCTAATTTATAATGACTCTAATTTTATAATATGTTTAGAAATTGCGAAAGTCTAAAATCATTTAAAATAAGTCAATTTTAGAGTCAGTTTACTTTAAAGATACACAACAGAATCGTCACCATATATGACAGCTCTTGTGGCGCAGTGGGCTGCTAGCACGGGAGACCATGGGTTCGATCCCCGCACCGAGGAAAATGTTTATGTGATCCATAAATATTGGTTCTTGTCTGGATGTTATGGGACTGTAATCCCTCGTAGTTCTTGATACCCACGAAACAAGACTCATATCTTAGTGTGGGGTCTGGACCATGTGTGTCTCCTTAGAATACCCCGGGATCGCTCCGTAAGCGCCGAAGAAGGCCACCGCGGGGTTTTTTTTTATTGGGGGGGAACAACCCCCTCTGCACCCTCTGATATTACTTCAGAGAATTGTAAACACCTAGTTGAATTCACATGCCTTTATTAAATGATAGTGCGAACTCTAAAAAAACGACTGAAGGTGTTCACAAAATATATAAAAAAAATCAAAATATACTGAATCTAAACTCTCTAAAATATAACAATTTTCATCCGACAACTACTACACTCACCGCGGGGTTTAGCTGGTAGTGTCGGGTGGGGTGTATATAGGGGTAGGGAGTCTGCACAGCGGCAGCACGGATAGCCATCATCCGTGCGAGGGGGATGCTGTGTCGTAAGACCGGCTAGTCCAGCATAGCCGTTTTATTCTTATTACGCGGGCGGCAGTAAAAAAACGCTTTCCCTGTGACAAAAACGACCATGTGACTGCTGGGATGTATACCGGTTCATATTCTTACATACTCATATTTGAAGGCAAAAATAAACAAGAGACCCCTACCGTTTAAAAGTTAAATATAGAGCTTTAGACTTTACTCAAACTTTACCCCATATTTAAACCCCAAATAGTTTCGACAGGACCACGCCACACCAAAAGGGGTTTATAACAAAGATTATTTCTAAAGTTTAATGGCTAAAGGTGAACTAATAAAAAAAGAGTAAGCGGAGTTTGAACTCGGAGACCTAATTTATTAAAGGTTTCATGAAGCAGTGAGCTGAAGCCAACTGTAAAACGATGGTGTGTCGGTTCATTTTTATCATTAAGGTGTTGATGTGGAAAATCGCTCGTATGTATGTACAATACTTGTATCCATACTAATACTATAAATGCGAATGTAACTCTGTTTGTTTGTTTGTTTGATACCTCTTCACGACTAAACGGCTGAACGGATTGTAATAAAATTTGGTAAGGGAATAGATTATATCCTGGAGAAGGACATAGGCTATCTTTTTTCTCAAAAAACAACCTTGAAAGGGGTCAAATAGGAGTTCAAAATTTGTATGGGAAATCTATAATTCCTCAAGTTAGGGATCTGAAAATTCATATTTCGGCTTTTGGTAGGAAATAAAGAAATACGTGTTTCAACGTTTTTGAAAAATCATCCCAGAAAGGGGCAAAGTGAGGTTAAACATATGAGGTATTCTTTAGATGCAATCTCAAGATTCAGGCACAACAACTGAGAGGCTGGACAATCGCTACAGATGCCTCAGTGCAGAGGACAACTCCTTGGATTGTATACTTCTGCTCCCGAATATAACCTCCACGCAGGCGGAGCCGCGAGCAACAGCTAGTTTTATATAAAACTTTATATACATAATAAAATGTTGAAAGGCGGACTTAATGTCAGCGGATTTCACTACCAGTCTTCCTATGGGTGATACTGAGACCATGTGGGTGTACATATACAGTAGAAAAGAAAATATTAACAATCAGTGTTAGAGACAAGATACTAATACAAAAAACATACATATACACCCACGCCTGTAATCCCCGAAGGGGTAGGCAGAGGTGTAACCAGTACACTCACTTTTCGCCGAATTTCGGTCCCATAATGTGAAAGAGGGCGAGCCTATCGCCATACCGAGCACAGGTTCCACACTCCGGGCTAATACTGAGAATTTCTAGATAGAAACACCCAATATCACTTTACCCGACCCGGGGATCGAACCCGAGACCTCAGCACAGCGGTTGTAACGCATGCGCAATTACAACTGCGCCACCAAGGCAGTCTTTTATATATAATTCAAATTTTAAATAAATATAGGTCTGACCTAGTATGAGGTCAGGATTGTCACTATTGGGTGTATTCATTTATTTCAATAATTAACCAATTGGTTTCATTGTAGCTCTACATGTAACTATCTTACAGTTCTCCTAGAAACGGGGTCGTTAACGTTAATATTTTTTGGCTACCATCCCACGGCTTATAAACACGAATTGCGACCTTGAACTGAATTTTATTGCGGAAGTTCCCTCCTATAACTTGAGTTACCTAGTGTGTTCAGTCGGTAGATAGTACAAGTGGTTAGAAGATATTGATTCTTTTAAAGCAGAAATGAAATCTTTTATTGATCAAGTAGGCAATTATACAACATGTAACATGATTAATGCACCCTCTGAAAGTAGTTTGTTCAGAATAAGCGACTGAATCGATGTCAACAATTTTTTAATATACGTTTTTTTTCCAAAAATAATTAACACAGGAAAATAATAGTCATCCTTTAATTTAACGTTCAAGACAAACGAAACTGAGACATAACTCGATGCTATACAGTCTTTAAAAATGAAATAATAAATTAACGATTTAAAAAATCTAATAATTAAAACTAGGAACTTTATGTCGAAAATTAGTACAACTCATTTCATAAAAAGCAATATTTATATTCATCGCAGTCTAATTTCAATACATCAATTATGATTGTAATAATATTTTTAAATTGGGGTGTCTGAGGATGTGCGTTATTTCCGTTACACATAGTATAGCTCTTATGACACATTAAAAAAAGTTAAGAATTTAAAAGTGGTAGAGCCACGCTGTAGACACATTTGTCTACAGCATGAATGGGCCGGCTCGACCAGGGTAGTACCACTGTCTCACAGAAAACCAACGCAAAGTGACAGTTCACTGTCGCGTTTCGTATGGTAAGTGAGATATCCGGAGGCCCAGATTCCCCCTTCCCTAACCTAATCCCTATTCCTGTCCTTTAAGGCCGACAGCGCATACGTGATACTTTCGATATTGTGGATGTTCATGGGCGGTGGAGATCACTTAACATCAGGTGACCCACTGGCTCGTTTGTCGGACTATGATATATAAAAAAAAGCATATCAGCTTATGTATACATAACATAAATAGCATCATCGATACACAAGCAATTACTTATTCATAATGTATTTATAATTATTATTTATTATTAATTAATTTTTATTTTTATATTATTAATTAATATTATTCAAGGAAATACCAGTCAAATAGATATTTTTAAATGGTTTTAATATGGACCATGGGTATTTCCGAGACGTCGCATGTTTTAGACAGAAATCGACAATCCAGCCAATATGTAATCTAGAAAGTTCTTATCCTGACACGGAAAGTTACCACACTGCACCATGGTAAGCGCAATGCTGTCCAGGTATCAAGTACTTGCTACTAGATACTGGTCTATTGAGTAGCTACTTCACACTACGCACAAAGGATCCACGATCATCGGAGGCGGGGATATGGTAGCTGGAAAACTGTTCCACAGCTTGATGGTGCGGTTAAAACATATATTTGCGAATTTGGACCAGTGTAGTAGACACCAGGGACTGTGGCTCCCTAAGCCAGTACTCGTGTGGAAGGGAGAGAATGGGGTAAGATCAAGTGATGTTTATAATAAATAATACTAGCCCTGTATTAAACATTGTCCCACTGCTGGGCACGGGCCTCCTCTGCTAATGAGAGGGGTTAGGCCTTAGTCTACCACGCTGGCCTATTGCGGGTTGGTAGACTTCACATACCTTCGAAATTCTTTTTGAGAATTCTCAGGTATGCAGGTTTCCTCACGATGTTTTCCTTCACCGTTAAAGCAAGCGATAATTAACAAAGAATACACACATAGCTTTAAAAAAGTCAGAGGTGTATGCCACTTGGGTTTCGAACATACGACTTTCGTCTTAACAGTCCGTACCGCAACCAACTAGGCTATCGCTGCTTAAGTGATCTTTAATACATAAAACATATTTACTAGCCATAAATACCCGCCAGAATACCATAAGGGCCATGGGTGCGTTGGATTTCATTTCATTCATGGCCTAAGACCAATGGTTTTTTATGTACATAAATAACACCCAACAGTTGCACACAGAGTCCTGACTGCACGCTAAGATAGGAGTCTTGTGTCGTGAGTATCAACTTTAGACTTTCCTAAGCCTCGGAAACAAAGGGTCACACAAAAATTTCCTTCTGCAGGAATCGAAACCCCAAGCTTCAATTTCACAGCCAGAGCTACACACCAAAGACAGAAATGAAAAAAAAAAACGGTTTTGTATAGTCTCAACGAAAAGTAAAATGTTCTAGTAGTTCATCAAGTAGATGGTAAATATACCATCCCTTTGTTGCTTCCCTTATTGATTATGCATGGAGTGTGTATGGTGACTCTAATTACCTTGAAAGGAGGCTAAGTTGAAATTGATGTCAATTAGCTAAAAGTCTGCCAACCTACCTTAATATTTAACACCTATATCAAATAAAGCTAATTTCGTATTGTTGCATTTATACACATTGTTATTTTACCAAACACTACCCTAAAACTATATATATAAAGTTCCAAATTGCTCGGAAAATTTCGAGTAGAGTTATAGGAGGTTGTAACCTAATTTTGTGCAAACTATTTTAGGTTTTATGTGGATGGTGTAAGGTTGATATTTATTTGTGTGTATTTTTCAGCAGTGTATTTCAGCCGTTGCTGAATTTAGTCTATCCGCGAATTCCGAAGGCCGACGTTGTTCGCCCGCTCTCCTATTTATATGATTCCACATTTATATAAAGTTACAGAGTGTTTCGTAACGTGCTCAACATATATGGTGTTTGATTTTCGAAAAAAGTATATATCGAAAAGTAATTTTCGGTAAATTTTCCTTTATCGTACTTTTAAACTACGTAACGGCGTAATCTCCATCCTTTACAAATTTGGTAAATTAAATTTTCTTTGATCGCAATTAAAGTTGGTAAGCTCAAAGTTTTGTGTTACAAGTGATTATAAAATATATCAAAGTGACGCCATTTGTGTGCGAACGCGTACTGACATTCTGTCAAGATTTGACCCTAAACATGAGCCTTCGGAGGTAAGAAGTTATTTTAATTACATAAGACATTTATCGTTTAATACGTTATTTGATACGTAACCGACAAAAATACCATAACTCTTTTGTGAATCATTCAAAAATGAAGCCATAATTATTATTTCAAACATCCCACTATCTCTCTCACACAACTGCACCGTAATGGTCATTCTGAGCGATGACGTCAAAAATCATATCATGCATCCTTTTTCCCTCATTTGACAATTACTTGGATTCAATTGGCATCTAACTTGCTTAATTTAGAGCAGAATTTTTCTTTCATCAGTATTAGGTAACGTAATCTATTGATTCAAATAATAAGAATATTATGTCTACCTTATTCTCTACTAGGGGTCAACTTAAGGGATCAGTGCACATAGTAAAATTGATGTTAAGTTCAATTTTGCCGACGTAGAATCCTTTGTGCTTCGGTGCGATAAACAATATTACCCCCATTAGACATGTGCTCAATGAAATATTAGGTTTTGAAGTCTAATTGCATTAGCGAACAGAGGTAATGGTTTGATAAATACGCAGTGTTTCCAGAAGGGGTAGGCAGAGGTAACAAGTACAGCCACATTTCGCCGAACTTTCATGATGTAATATGGGAAAAATGTATCCGAAACTACGAGAAATTTGCTCACAAAACCCCGATCCGAAATTTTGATGTACAGACATTTGGCTCGGTGCAAATCAAATCCATGACCCCTCGTTTCACAGCCGCTTACTTGACCACTACGCCACGGATGCTGTTAATGTTACCGGTGAACTTTACCTAACAGATAAAATGAATAGAAAAATATCTTATACGATGTGCGATTCAAACCAACTACCGGGATAAAAGGTAGCCTTCGATTTTATCCAGGTTATTGATGCTGTTTGATGTCTATGCCTAATTTCATTTAAATTGATCCAAAAGTTATTGCGTGATGCACGCACATCAACCACCCTATTTACTTTATTGTATTAATGTATATATTTATTGTTTATTTCTTGCTCTTGAAAGTACAGTCTTGGCACAATGAGTAGAATCTAAAAGCCAGTATAGGAACGAATGTTTTGTATATCTCTATAACCTTCAACTTTAGAAAGTGACAGAGCGTTGAATAGCTTAACCGATGCTTAACTATTTAAGTTTCAACTGGATAACCTTTAAACTTTTATAATATGACACTTAACATAGACATAAAATATGAAAAAGATCAAATATCGTATGGTATAAATGTAAATTAATATTGCTCCTTTTAATACGACAGTTTTACTCGTAGTTTCTAAAAATAATTCAATATATACACCCTACAGTCACACACATAGTCTTGACCTCACACTAGATCACACCTGTGTGTATAACAAGAACTAAGACGGACTATGGTCACACAACACCCAGACCCGTAACTATGTAATTCACATTAACATTTGTCTCAATGCGGGGATCGAACCAGTGTCCTTAGGTTACACAGCCGGCTATTGGCAAGTTAACAGTGTAGATTCCAGAACCCAGATATGGTATAGGCAATTTAAAGCGTGAATGGGGGCCACAGCTTCGTGTTTACTATCCTAAACATAGAGGCAGAGCATATGCGGCAAAGATACGAATGAGCAAATCATTCGTATCTTTGCCGCACCATCAAGTTGTGGAACAGTGTGCCCGTCCACGTGTGCCCCTAAGTATTATCCTGGGCCTTTTGAGTGCAGTGTGCAGCTACTCAGCAGGTATGATTGTTTCAAGTAGCGTGTGATTGTCTCTCACTACTTGAGATTTTTTTTTTATCCTGGCACGGCAAAATGACCGCACTGCACCCGATGGTAAGCGCAGTGCGGTCCAATTAGAGTATCGAGTAGTGCGAGACGATCTATCCCCTGCTACTCAACACAATCATGCCAGCCTGCTTCTTCACACTACGCCATGGGCAAGGAGGTGAAGAAACGGTCGAGGGTCTATTGTCAGAGTACTCAGAAGCAAAATGGCCAGACATTGTACTCCAACTCTAGACCCCCGAGAAAAACCGGATGTACACTGGCTGATCCCGGAACGCGACACACTTGCGTGTATGGCGGGTTTTACACCCTGTGTACGGTGATCGCTATCCGGGCGGATATGAATATCCTACCACCAGCACTGCGCTTACTAGGTGCAGTGTGGTCACTTTGCCGTGCCAGGATGAAAACAAAAAATATCCACGTATGTAGTTACAATCCAAAAACAAACAAATAAAGTATAAACAGAAGTTACATACTAGATATAGTAAGTGCGTAAGTACCGGCTATGTAACAATGGCTGACCCAATTCACTTGAATTTCGGCGTTCTTTATCTACGATCAAAACTTTGGTGAAATATTTGTACCGAAAGAGGGGAATAGTGTTAATTATCATTATCGCTCTTTGATAAGCACAGATTGTTCTAAAGAACAACTAAGAGTGTGTATTGTTTGACAGCCTCCATGGCGCAGTAGATGTAGCCGGCTGCGAAACGAGAGACTGCGGGTTCGATCCCCGCCCCGAGACATGTTTTTGTGTAATCCACATATTTGTTTCGGGTCTGAGGCTTGTGTCGAAAACCTCTCGTAGTTGATACACGACACAAGACTTGCATCTTAGTGTAGAGTCAGGACTATGCTTGTTAGGACTATTTGGTATTATTAAAGACAAAGACTGACAAACGATCAAACAGGTCACCTGATAGTAAACCTATCCTACCATAATAGAGTAGACAAAACTGTCTACAGAGTCTCTACCATATAAAATGTATTTTGTGTTTATGCGTATATACACGATTACAGCTTGCGATATGTTTTAGTCTGTAATTTACTTATTGGAAACTAATTTATGCTAATAGGCGACTTGGGTCACTTTTGTATGTCATTGTCTTATACAGGACTCTACTGTATAATTTGGAAACAGTATGACGTGTGTGGTGATAAAATAATAACTAGCTGGCCCCTGCGAATACTTCGCTTTATAGTGGTCAGTTACATAATATAATAAAGTACAAATACGTATTAGTAAATATTTATTAATTTTAAATATTTATATCTAGAAAACAATAACCAAAGTAGTCTTATACGACAATAAATTCTAAAATGTTCTATGCGCGTAATAGAAATTAACAATACAACAAAATAGTTAATTTTACTGTCAACAGATGGCATTGTCAATTTTGTCATATTACTTGACAAAAACTATAATTGCATTGCCTTAAGGTCACAGCTCATTAGAGCCACCCGGCACCCGACTCGTCGCTCGGCGTCCACTCGTTGTCGGCAGGTGGTCCACGGGTGGACGCCGTGTTGTTACTAGTAAATGTTGTATCGCGACTCTTAGGCATGTGCGTTGGCAATGCGCAGCAACGCAAGGCAAGCATGCGAGCAGCGAGTTGTCACCGAGTGGTCAACTCCGAACCGAGGCGTTCCGGTGACGCTACACAGTTGATGTAGTGAGCGCATATCCATAAAGGTCCATATAAAGAATACTAAATGCTCAGTTTGTGTGTTTTGTGTGGTCACTTTGCAGTGCCAGGAAAAAAATGGACTATCCTTCAGCTGACCACGAAACTTCTCTACTAATGAGGGTAGACTTCCCAAACCTTCGAAATTCTTGTGAGAATTCTCAGTCAGGTTTCTTAACGATATTTTATTTAACCAAAGCAAGCGATAATTAACAATGAATACACGTAACTTAAAAGTCAGAGGTGTATACCATGCTGGTTTCGAACCTAATACTTCCTTCAAGGCAGCCTGTGCCACTTCCAACTAGGCTATAGCTATAGCTTAAAAGCGACGAGCCATACAAATGGACATGGAAAGACTTCTAAATGAAATTTGACTTCTGTTTTGTAGACTTGTTCATTAAGTTAATGCATGTATTATGCAAGTGACGTGGCACAGTGGAAGAGAGAATTAAACAGGAACCCGCATGTTTGATTCCCGCATCAAGACAAATATTTATGAGACTGGGTTTTGTGGGACCTTAGTCCTTGTAGTTCTTGATTTACTCGATACAGGTTTGAACTAGTGTGGGGTCAGGACTATAGTCACTGTTGGGTTTATTTATTAGTTGGATATTTGTTTCTATGTTTTTAACCGACTTCAAAAAAAAGGAGGAGGTTCTCAATTCGACGTGTATTTTTTTTTATGTTTGTTAACTCAGAACTCCGTCATTTATTGACCGATTTGGAAAATTCTTCTTTTATTACAGAGAATATGCTTTCAGATTGGTCCCATAGAATTTTTATCAAAATCGGTTGACTAGTTTGGTTTTAAAACCACAATAACTTGAAAAAATATGTTGTCTGCATATACGAAACTGCGAATTTTGCTTTTCTTTGACTTTTTCAGTGGTGTTTTCTTTTGGTACTCTATCCAACGTACCTATTTTATATTTGTACCACTAAAAAGCAAAAAATAATTAAATACACTAAACGAGACTTTCTTCTTTTTACTGCCTGGATAGATAGACGGGCCATCTGATGGTAAGTAGATACTGCCGCCCATATACTTCTGCAAAGCCGCTGTCTACTGTTAAAAAGCACATTTATAATAGCCATGTGTAGTAAAGTAATAGAGTTTAATTGAGTTAGTAGACAATTCATCAGCCAGTGTACATCCGGTTTTTCTCGGAGGTCTAGAGTTGGGATACAATGTTTGGCCATTTTGCGGTCTTCTGAGTACTCTGACAATAGACCCTCGACCGCTTCTTCACCTTCTTGCCCATGGCGTAGGGTAAGGGATCAGCCGGTTTACTCTGTAACACAATTCCGACCGATCGGTATTGGATTTGACAGATTTCGTTCTCCTGAACGCCATATTATTTCAATATTGTGTATCCATTAATATACAGTAATTGGAATTAAGATTATCATATGAATGGTTATACAATATTGAAATAATATGGCGCTAGGGTCGCACTCAGAATACGAAATCACACAATTCCAATACCGATCGATCGGAATTGTGTTACAGAGTAGACCGGCAGGCCGACATGATTGTGTTGAGTAGCGGGGGATAGATCATCTCTCGCTACTCAATACTCTAATTGGACCGCACTGCGCTTACCATCAGGTGCAGTGCGGTCACTTTGCCGTGCTAGGATAAAAAAAAATAGGGTACATAATGGATCAGTCTAACCGGCTTACCACAGAATACCCGTGAAATAATAGATTGATGTTTCATTTAATACGATTAAACGATCCAAGAAATCCAACTCTCTCATATTTCTAGTACTAAATCCTTTCCTTGCTAGCGACACATTATGATTTTTCTGGTATTATGGATATTCATGAGCCGTGATGACTGATCTGGGGAGCCGCTTGCTCGTTCGCCTGTCACTGCAAAAAAAGTTGTTAATTTTTTGTGTAAAATGGCTGTAAATTCTGTACCGAAGCCTGTTTCCCATTCATAGAATAAATTTGTTTTCACTCTAAGAATGGATTGTACTTGGTGAATTCGAGACTAGGTGCACATATTTCTATCCTATGGAAACACGTGATGTAAATATCGCTTCCAGCTAGACCGAATTACGTATCAATTACGGTTCGAATACTCAGTCCACTTAATATCCAGGCCTTACTTCAACTAATACTTATCACGTCTTAAGTACGGAACTTTTATCTGAATAAACCATTCAGGCAAAAGTTCGGGTCTTATTAACACAATTTAGTCAGTAGTATAGTTCAGTTTATTTAGTAAAAACAAACACGTTTTATCTATTGTATTGCGTTTTCAATTCGCCTCCGTGTGTATGTAAAGGATAGCAACATACAACATTGCCTGTGGATGAGTGAGACACTGCATACAAGTACGCGTTCTACGACAGTGGAATCAGAATCAGAACGCGTGCTAGTACGAGTGTGTATGTAAAAGATAGCGACATACAACATTGCCTGTGAGTGAGTGAGACAAGTGACAACAAGACAAGTACGCGTTCTACGGTGGTGAAATCAAAATCAGATCGCATAGTACTAGATATGGACTAGATGGACTGGGTGGAGATTGACTAGGTAGACTTTATATTGTCAAAATTGGTATTAAGTGACGCTTGGTATAGTAAAATATCAAATTTTTGCATCTGATCTTGTAAATACTGGTAATCATTTAGAAATACTTTTCAGACAATGCCTATCCATGTTTACAATTCAAATGTAATAACTAATGTACTGATATTAAAAAACTTAGTACCCATGAATTTTAGGTAAACAAAAGTATTTTATTTGTAATATTTTTTTTCAATCGAATAAGTGGGTCACCTCATGGTAAGTGATCGTGAACATCCAAATATCGTAAAGGAATGGGGATCAGGAAGGGGAGGAGTTTTAGGCCTCCGAAAGCCTCACTCACCGCTAGAGCTAGCTCAACCTCAGTTTTCAGTTTTCTCAGTTTTGTGGTATAAGCCCATTCGAGCTGACCCTTTAATGCTGCAGACAATTTATGGTAGTAGGCCCTAAAAGTAAACGTTTATTAAAATTTTTTCATTTAAAAGGAGGTTTATAATATTATTTGTAACTTTTTAGTGTACATTTATTATTGGTGTTAGTCGACATTTAATATTTCTTAAATGTGTTTTTTTAGAACTCCATAACACCCATAATTCTTTATCAAATTTAATGATTCAAACAGCATTGAAGCTTATATTTGACGCTATTGACAAATAATAGACAAATATTTAAAAATTGTGGGTTTTATTTATTAATTACAGTGCCATCTGTTGACAGTATAATTAAATTATTTGTTGTATTGTCAATTATACGCACATGATATTATTCGCTCGGGTCATATTGTTACGTCTCTAATATGTAAGGAGTTTTCATTTTTAATTTTGCATTAAATGCTTAGAACCTTAATTAAATTGCAATAATATAAACCATACCTTGAATCCATAAAAAATAACACAAATACCAAGCTTTTTAACATTCCAAAAGACATTTCAACAACTCAATGAAAACTGGGAAAAGCAGCTTTCGCCAATTCAAAGACTGCAATGACTCTGCAGAATTCAAACGGTTGGTCTTAAGTAAATTTCGATTAGCGAGTTTTCTTAGAAAAAATTCAAGTTTTCCCTAACTTTTCTTCGCATTAACATTGATATAATTCGGGCAGTTTGTGACTTGCTATTTAAGTGCTTGTTTTTGTTGAAAGGTCGGGCGTAACTAAGACAATTGAAGGTTGAACCGACGATGATTGGAGTGAAAGTTTTAGTGAATTAGCTGTCTCAATCGGGTTAGTGCCTCTGTCTTACAAAAAATATGTGAAGTAGCAACACAGGTTAGTTTATATAGAAAGCCTCGATTCCCTTTTTTATATGCAAGACGACATTATAATTGATGACAAAAAAGGAGAAGCTTTCATAACTCCGACATATATGCACCGATTTGAATGACCTTTTTCTGTTTCGAAGAGTTTCTTTATTATTGAATATTGCCTGTAATATCAGAAAGGGTAGACAGAGGTGTAACCAGTACTCCCACTTTTCGCCGAATTTATTACGGTCCCATAATGTGATAGGGGGCGAGCCTATCGCCATACCGGACACAATTCCAGACACCGGGCTGATACTGAGTATTTCTAAATAGATAAACCCAATATCAATTTACTCGACTTTACGCGCCACCGAGACAGACAAATGACCAAATATTATTTTTCTTAATATACACACACATAATATATGCACTCATGCCTGTAATACCAGAAAGGGTAGACAGAGGTGTAAAAAATACAGTACTTATTTCGCCGAGCTTAATACCGTCCCATGATATCATAGGGGGCGAGCCTATGGCCATAATGGGCACAAATCCAGACCCCGGCCAAATACGGAGTATTGCGAGGAGAAAAATCTGGGGATTGAACCCGAGACCTCAGCAAAGTAATCGTACCACGTGTGCAAGTACTTTTAAGCCACTGAGGTGTTTTTCGTGTAATGTATCACGTGAAACGTTTTAAGTGGCTGGACAAATACTTACTACAAAGACTTATGATGAGTTCAATTTTCATTTTACTACGCAAAGTCATTAACAAGAACACTTAAGTTAGGTATAGGACATAATGTGTACCAGGCCTTAGTCGCCAGTGACATTTCATATAAAATAATCTGTCAAAATTTAAAATCGATTACGGCCGTTTGATAAATGCCCTGTCACATTCTGACAACATCGTTTTGATTTAGATATAAGTAATATTAAGTCTATTTCGATTGGGATTAAATGTTTAGTATATACAAAGTTTTCCAAAAAGATGGTACGTAAAAGTTAATAACTGAAAATCGATGTTTTTCTTGGCATTTTATTTTATTCGGGCACGGCAAACTGACCACATTACACGTGATGGTAAGTGCAGTATCGTCCAGTTAGAGTATCAAGTAGCGAGAGACAACTATACCTCGCTACGTGACACATCATTACGATCTGCTGAGCAGCTTCTTCACACTACGCCAAAAGGAGCCAGGATTATCCATTCGCGCATTTTTGTAGCGCGAATTTAAAATTGTATGATTTTTTTAACAAATGTAATTTATTAAAATGTCAGCTGTTTATCTAAACAGTACCCAGTGAACCATTTGATGTAATTTTGACGTCATCGCTTACATCATATATGTCTATAAACTGAGTCATATATGACTCATTATTTTGCACATATTTACGTCTGGCTTAGGCAATCCATATGTAATAACCCCGGACAAAGTGTAGCATTGATGTGAAGACATATTAATTAATAATTATAATATTTATATTACTTTTTTGATACGCGTGTAGGTGTATCTGAAATAAATATGAATAAAACTAAATAAATACTCATATAATAAGACAGCGATAGCCTATTTTGGGTACTGACTGTTGAGACGAAAGTCGTAAGTTCGAAAGCCCAAATGGCACACACCTTGGAGCCCAGTTGGCGATAGGCTCGCCCCCATCACATTATGGGACCGTAATAAATTCGGCGAAAATGGGTGAAATGGTTACACCTCTGCCTACCTCTTCGGGGATTGCAAGCGTGTATATGTATGTATGTATATTATTATAGAACTTGTGTTGCCAAAACCCCTTTAAGTTTTACGAATTTGAATCTAAATGGTGTTAGACAAGTTTAATGACCCAAATTATTCCAGACTGGTGGGTAAGGACTAGATCCATTTAAAACAGCCGTCAAAATACGGCATTTGTGCCGACCCTGTTGTACACTAAATTAAAATATCTCTGAAATTGAAATAAAATTAATTTTACTTATTTTATCGTTTATTTTTACTTTTCCCCGAATTCAAAAAAAGGAGGAGGTTTCTCAATTCGTCGGAATCTTTTTTATGTATGTTCCTCTATTACTCGAAGACGCCTGGATCGATTCAAGAAATACTTTTTTTTATTTAAAATAATAAAATTCCCTAGTGGTCCATTAGCACAAAGTCAGGATCTGATGACGGGAGCTCAGAAAAATCGAAGGCAACCCTCTAATTTTATAGGTACGCATAATGTGTTTTTTATTGAAGTGGGTGTACTTTTTGAGGCTATCGTAATGGTTTTTAATCCCGAGGTTTAGAAAACTATACAGCCGGTCACGGGGCGGGCTAAGGTATATGTCGATCGAAAAGGATAATTGTTTAAAATCTGCTAAATTAGTTTAATTTCAATGTGAAATATGAAACATATGGAACCATCTCTCTAAAATTCTCTTATTTTAAAGATTTCATCGAAGCTATTCTGTTGCAACGGATTAAATTTTAACTTAATTAAAACAGCACTAAATTCTGGAATCACCAAAGAGGCAGAGGTGTAACCATTCACTCACTTTTCGCCGAGCATATTACTATCCCATGATGGGATGGGGGGTGAGCATATCGCCATACAGGGCACAAATGGAGACTCCGGGATGATACTGCTGGTGGTAGGATATTCATATCCACCCGGATAGCGACCACCGTACACACTACACGGTGTAAAACCCGCCATAGTGGCACACGCAAGTGTGTCGCATTCCGGGATCAGCCAGTGTACATCCGGGTTCTGTCGGGGGTCTAGAGTAAGGGTATGATGTTTGGCCATTTTGCGGCCTTCTGAATACTCTGACACTAGCCCCTCGACCGCAGGCCGGCATGATTATGTTGAGTAGCGGAGGATAGATTGTCTCTTGTTACTTGAGACTCTAATTCGAGGGCACTGCGCTTACCATCAGGTGCAGTGTGAATCACTGAAGAAGAAAATTGAATATCAATTTTATTGCACCCGGGGATAGAGACTTTAGAACAGCAGTCGTAACGAGTATATTAATACGTACATATTAATGTGTATAAATAAATAACTTAAGAGATCAGCGGCTGCAGTCTCGACATTTATAACGCTCGCTTATCAACCAATTGCGGTCGGTATGACATAACAAACTCATCACAGACTGCCAAGACATCAACCGTTACTGATAGATGGATGGGCAATGCGATATGATACCATTAATAATATATTATAAAATGTCGAGACTACTACAGATTGTTATGATGAGTTCATTATGTCATACCGACCGATTTCGGCCGATAACCGAGCGTTAAGTATGTCAAAACTGCAGCTACTGGTAACACAATACATATGTAATAGTATATACACATTTATGATATAGTTTCCCCAACCGCTATCATAATGGGCTCCGACAACGGTCGACCAAGATTTTTATTGTGGCTGCCATTTTTATTTATTTATCACTTTGAAGCGCCATTCGGTTTGAGATTATCTAAGAGACGAGGGTTGAGTATTGACATGGGATTTATGTTGTTTTTGGTGCCTAAAATTCAATTTTATTTTAATCTGGCACGGCAAAGTGACCACCATCTGATGGTAAGCGCAGTGCCGTCCAGTTAAAATATCAAGTAGCGAGAGACAATCTATCCCTTGCAATTTAATACAATCATGGTGGCCTACTGAGTCTTCTTCACACTACGCCCAAAGGATCCAGGATTATAGGAAGAAGGGAACTCGATAGCTGGTAAACTGTACCACAGCTTGATGGTGTGGTGCGATTAATGTTTGAATTGTCAGTATTAGTTTATAATTAGGTTTAACACTATGACAAGGGTCACATCAGCCGTATTCATTACAATTTGTATGTACTTGATATAACGGATTCTATACAAAACATATTCATAAATACACTCAACAGTAACGTAGTCTTTACTCCACACTAGGTCAAACTTGTATCGGTATGTTTATTTTTATATCATAGTCCGACAAACGAGCCAGTGGGTCACCTGATGTTAAGTGACCACCCATCCACCGCCCATGAACATCCACAATACCGAAAGTATCACGTATGCGCTGCCGGCCTTAAAGGACAGGAATAGGGGATTAGGGAAGGGAAGGGGGAATATGGGCCTCCGGATATCTCACTTACCATACGAAACGCGACAGTGAACTGTCACTTTACGTTGGTTTTCTGTGAGACAGTGGTACTACCCCGGTCGAGCCGGCCCATTCATGCTGTAGACAAATATGTCTACAGCGTGGCTCTACCACCTTTTGTTTGTGGATCTCACTCATATTTATCTTGGGGCGGGGATTGAACTCACGGACTCGCGTCCCACAGCCAGCAACTCATCTGCTGGGCCACGGAGGCTGTCGTAAATACTAACGACGAACAAAAAAACTTGCACTAGGCGTCAAAATTGCATTATGTTAAGTGAAAGTATTATTATGATACCACCTTTTACCATCACCCTGTACATATGAGGTACACATATAATAAAAGATAACCCACAAACGGGATCTATAAAACTGTATATAAACATATTAAGAAATTAATTACCAACGCCTACATATAAATTGCTCCAAATTTTAAGGACACGAGTGAACTCTGCTTAGCATTACGTAACAAAGCTGTTTTTCCTCGCAAAGTAGATATTATGAGAAAGTTTGCACATAATTTATAACTTTGCGTTAGGTTCCTACATCTACGTAGATATCATTAAGTCTCTGATCGACGAGTGACTAAATCTGCTGATTTAAATCACCAATGGTTCACTCACCAATGCTGGTTTTTCTCGGGGGTCTAGAGTTGGGGTACAGTTTGGCCATTTTGCGGCCTTCTGAGTACTCTGACAATAGACCCACGACCGCTTCTTCACCTTCTTGCCCATGGCGTAGTGTGAAGGAGCAGGCCGGCATGATTGTTTTGAGTAGCGGGGATAGATCGTCTCTCGCTACTCGATACTCTAATTGGACCGCACTGCGCTTACCATCAGGTGCAGTGCGGTCACTTTGCCGTGCTAGGATAAAAAAAACAAGCTAGTTCCACTGATGTATGCACACTTTGTTATTTATGTGTAAGCTTGTAAATATATGGTTTTTATTTGAGTGGCAGTGATGTGTCATAGGTCTTATACCTATTGACAGGCATACTTAGCACTGCGCACGCAAATAAGTTGTAATACTTTTTGTTTGTGTTCAAATCCAATCGTTAAACGTTGTCTGGAAGAGATAAGACCACCGTTTGTTCATTATATTTTAAGTTTATTGCATTGTACTATTAATATTATTATTCTGGTGTACAATAAAACATAAATAAATAAATAATAACCAAGCAACACGATGCAATGCGGTTTTTTATATCAAAAGTCGCGTACTTACTTGACAATGCAACCTGAGTAGAGGAATAAAAAATATTTTATATTATCAAAGTATGGCGCGTCACGACATATAATTTTGAATGGTCATTTATAAGTAATTTAGAACACAACCTCCTGTGTATGATTGTGAACTATAGTTTAAAATTTTGATGAATTTGGTTCGTGCATCCTCAATCTACACTAATATTATAAAGAGGAGAGATTTGATTGTTTGTAACGGATAATCTCAAAAACAAGTTAACCGATTAAGAAAATCTTTAATTAATATAAAGCTACATTATGCCGTGGTAACATGAGCTATATTAAACTATTAAAATAATAATACTAGCCCTGTATTAAACATTGTCCCACTGCTGGGCACGGGCCTCCTCTGCTAATTGTTCAAATTAGTCAATGACAACACGAGTACGACGGAAGGAATAGATATATTGGGACAAAGATGTTTTAACCGACTTCAAAAAAGGAGAAGGTAAACAATTCGTCGGAATCTTTTTCTTTTTATGTATGTTACCCGATTACTCGAAGACGCCTGGACCGATTCGAGAAATTGTTTAAAAGGGTATACTTTCCAGTTGGTCCCATTGGCACCAAGTCAGGATCTGATGATGGGATCTCAGAAAAATCAAGGATAATCAAATTTTATAGTGACGCTTAATTTGTTTTTTATTGAAGTCGGTGTACTTTTTATGAATAAAAAAACCTTTTTTTAAGGCAAAACGGAGTTCGCAGGGACAGCTAGTTGTCTATAAATGTGCCACACGTCAGTCAGTTAGCCCCAGTCACTGTTGTTAAAACCGTCGGTTTAAAGACCACGTATTTAAGCTTGCACGTCGATCACCCGCTTTATAGTCTTTCGGAATTACGTATTCTGCGTGGCATATGCATGCTGAACTTTGTAGAGACAGATTTTAGCCCTGGCAGAGAATAAGTTATATAAATGTGCTGTGATCATTAGTTTCTTCTGTAATTAATTCAACTAGGAAGATCTGCGTACATTACATACGAAGAAAACATTTTTGAAGGTAAAAATCATCATTAATTGCTGAAACCAGAGTTCTTTTCTGCTGTAACATGAATTAGTGACTAACAGCGAAACAGGATGACAGCCTTCGTGGCGCAGCGGGCAGGTAGTCGGCTGTGAAAACAGGGGGCCGTGGGTTCGATTCCCGCACCGAGATGTTTGTGTGACAGACAGATGTTTGTTTCGGGTCTGGGTGTTGTGGGACCGTAGTCCCTCGTAGTTGATACCCATTATGCATGTTTTGACTTATTGTGGGATCAGGACTATGTGTGTGACTGTTGGATGTATTTATTTATAAACACACGTAACGGTAGGCAGCGGCTTTGCTGTTCCCTGGCATTACAGAATTTTAGGAGCGTAGGTGACTACTTACCATCATGTGGCCTGCCTGCTCGTCTGCCTATCCGGGCACTAGAAAAAAAACTGTGTAGATAAACGTATTGAATTGTAGTTTTTAGACGATGTTGATGACGAAGTGCGGTCAATTTGCCGTGCTAGGATAAAAAAAAAAAAAAAACTACATTAGAACATTGGAATAGTTATTTTCGAAGTGGTAGAAAGATCTATTAACGTAAGTGATACTGCCCGATAAGTATTGGTCTATAAAAGCCACCCTAAGCCTAACCGACATAATACAAATTAAAATATTACACATTTATTTTTAATTAAATCGAAACCCTAAAACCTAACTACCAGACCTCAAGACACTAAGCTCTTTCTGCGTAGATCGGACTAAAGATAAGTTAAATTAATTTAAGGCAGAAACGATATAGTAGATTTTCCTTACATACAGCTCAGTCCGCCCGGTGACCATGAAGGTTGTAAAGTTTTCGAAATGTAAAATAAACCGCGACAAAATACGTAAAATTTCAATGTGTTATATTCGCGTAGACATAAGAAAACCATCTTGTGTTACTAACATGTAAAGTTTACGAAACGTCGGGACTCAAAAGTAGAATAAACTGCGATAAAATGTGTAAAATTAGTATTATTTCAACACAACTATTTTGATAACCATGGCGCATTGGGTATGTAGTAAAAGCATAAAAATGTATTCAAGCACCAAAAATTCCTATAATTGGACTTCAATTGTTTCTAATTGTTCCAGTTAATATAAGATCAAAAGGCACTTAAGGAAGTCATTACTGTCAGGATATTGGCTCATGCGGCCAATTACTGTCCTATAAAAGACAATGAATTAGATCAGCAGCCTTTGTCTATACTGAGGGGTATATCTAAGAGTAAGCAGACTCGAAATTCGTAAGCTTTTTATATATTATACCAGCACATGCTGTGGTTACCAATTATAGAGGCGCAATTATATAATTTCGTTATTACTGTTTGTGGTTTTTTTGGAACGCAGCTCTTTATCGCACGTTATCATTTCATTAGACCTAAAAAAGTGAATAACAAGCTTGCCGTCAATTTTAATAATATGCAAAAATATTTTTAGTTTTATTTAATAATTACACAATAAAGATATAGAGAAGGGAACTCCGTTCCAACCGGGTGCCCATAAGACACCTCTCTTTTTTTGTTTGTTTTGTTTGACAAACTGATAACTTCAAACTCATTCAAACAAAAAAATATAAAAAAAAGATTTTTTTGTTTGAATGAGTTAGTCGCTCTCACGAGGAACTGAAACAATTATTACTCCTACCGAAGAAGTACATCATATAAAACTTTATAGTGGCCTAAATTTAATGATAGGTATAATGTAATTTTAACACTAATTTCTTTTCTACTGATGGCATTTTATTTTCACTTATTGCCAACTATTTGGACGATAAAGCGACCAAGCTGCGTTTTTTTTCTAACATGATTTACATGCCCACTGGGACAGTAATACAGAGCTGATATACACCTAAAATATCCTGCATTTTTAAATATACTTCATTGCATTCGTATGCGCATACCAAGTTGACAGCTAATAATTTGCAAATTGCATTACGCTTCACATTGTAATGGATTTACAGTTGGCAGATAGTCACGTAATATAATTTTGCTAATTTTGTGCTAGCGATGATAATTGGACAAGTAGTTGTATTAAAAAAATATCAGCAGTATTATCCTGCTACTGGACGCGGACCTCCTATACATTAGTATACCCTAAGGCCTTCAAAAATCCAAGTGTCATTTGGGTCGGTATCGAACCTTCGTTTCCATATCATTAATCTGTGCTACTCCCAACCAGGCTGTCGCTGCATGCATTTTTACTGTAGTGTGATTTGATTATGACCAAGAGATGCCTGGATCTTTTGTGCATGTATGAAACTTGATTAGGAAATTATGGCTATGTATTTAACTCGATTCCATAAAAAATTTTGGTTGTATCTTTTCTGCTTAACAGAGTCCAATTATCGTCGTGGGGAAACCTGCATACCTGAGAATTCTCGTACAAACTTCAAAGGTGTGTGAAGTCTACCAACCCGCATTAGGCCAGTGTGGTGGCCTAAGGCCTAACCTCTCTCATTAGTAGAGGATGCCCTTGCCCAGCAATGGGACAATGTTTAATACAGGACTAATATAATATTATATATAATTATCGCCATTGGTCTAGTAGCAAAAAGGCTGAAAAATCCGTAAGGTACACAATAAAACAATTTAAATTTCTGTTTCTGGTAATGAAATCACATGAGTCTTGATTGAAATTTGGACATGATATGACAAAATGTTAATTCATGTTTTATCATATCATGGGACCAAAATATGAACGTTATACTGTCTGCACAAATTTGCTTAACTTTTAGAACATAAAGAATTTTTTTAATGTTCATAACAGATTAAATGAAGTTTTTAAAGAAAAATACTCGGTATAGTTGCCTGGATATTTGGCAAATTTAAGAAATTTTTTAAATGATTTTTCTATAAGATTTCAATATCTTACGATACTTATAAACTAAATTATGAATTTGAACCAGTAGACAAGAACTAGTTTGTAAGAAAAGTAATTATGTTAATTTCTATGATTTTATTCTCTTAATATAATGAGACTTTAAAAGCTGGAAAATTGTAGAGTTTCCGCTCCTCGCTTCGCTTATGACTAGTACCACGACACGCAATAAGCTAATAACAGCGGCGTGAAAGCGTAACATTTGTCACTGACGCCTTCTTTCATTCAAACGTAAACAAACTCTATTCAGTATATTTTTATATACATTTTCTTATATATGAGGCGTCTCTACTTATTAAGTGGGTTTGGTATTTGTAATACATTAAAGACGATACATGTGTATAGTGAGTTTTTGAGTGGTAGAGCAATTCTCTACTGTTATAAATACAGTATGAGTGACTCTACCTGGGCATTATCTTTGTATTATTTTAATACTATTATATTATATTATATTTGACTGCCTCGGTGGCGCAGTTGTAATTGCGTATGCGTTACGACTGCTATGCTGAGGTCTCGGGTTCGATCCCCGGGTCGGGTAAAGTAATATTGGGTTTTTCTACCCAGAAATACTCAGTATTAACCCGGAGGCTGGAATGGTGCCCGGTGTGGCGTTAGGCTCGCCCCCTATCACATTATGGGACCGAAATTCGGCGAAAAGTGGGTGTACTGGTTACACCTCTGCCTACCCCTTCGGGGATTACAGGCGTGAGTGTATATGTATGCATGTATTATAAATGCGAATAATTGGATGGATGGATGTTTGTTACTCAATTACGCCAGAATGGCTGAATGGATCTGGTTGAGATTGGACTATATTTATTAAGATAGATTATAGCCTGGAATAGCACATAAGCTACTTTTTATCACGGAAAAATGCACGGTTTCTACGGCATAGCATAATAGCTTAAGATGTCTCTATGGATTTGATACCTTTTCTTTTCAAAATAAGTACCACGCGGGCGAAGCCGCGAGCAAAACCTAGTATAGAATACATACATCGACGGTCCCCACGTAAACTATCGAAATTGAAAAAAATGTTTTTTTTTAATAACTTCGAAGTTGCCATTTTCGATGTTTTAATACGTTTACTTTATGCACTATCAATTCTGTTCAATTGTAAAACATTTGAAGTTTTAAAATTGGTACAATATTATTATATATAATAATAAATCTTTATCTCTACTTGCTATTAGTGCAATAAAATGAAAATGTTTTTTTTTGTTTCGATAGTTTACGTGGGGACCATCGACATGTCAACTAACTGTTTGTATTTTGAAGAGATTTTGAGATTTCGAAAAATTAAAATAAATTATCGGTCTTTTTTTTTGTTAGAAGTACATCTGCAAATTGGAATTGTGATTGTTTATGAGTGGAAGAGGTTATTTAGCATCAGATGACCCACTTGATCGAATGCCAGCGTCACTGTATATAAAATTATTCTGCAAAAATAAGGATTATTAATTTACTGTCACTTACCCTAATCTTTTAAAATATCGAAGTTAAGCCGAACAAAAGAGTCTTCAAATAACTTAAGAGAGAAAAATAATATTAAATAAATTATACTTTTCTCTTAAATTATTGAAACTTTAAATATATCAATTGAATAGAGACTCAAAATAAACAATACAGAGGGATTCGAGTGAAGTGAGAAGAAATAGTGAAACGAGATAACTTTTAGTATATTTCCAAGAAAACGTTCTGAAACTACTTTAATACAGCGCATTACAATTTTTCTGTTTGTTTATGTAGAGGATTTGTAGAGCTTTGTGCTTTTAAAGCTTATTCATTTATTTTATGTGATTGATTGTTCTCACTAAATTAGTGACAGCGTACATAGTCTTACAGTGGGATGTTAGAATATTTTTTAATCTTACCAACTTATTTGTCCCTGAGTAAGATTTTCAGAGGAATGGAATTCCCTCTATTTTCCAATACCTATTCCTTACTATATCTACCGGAGTATTAGTTGGCGGACTAGCTTGTTTGCAGGTCTTTGTTAATTTTAACTTCCATATTTTATTGTTGCTCTAGCATGTCAATCTAAGCACTAAGTAACTTGTGAGCGGTAACCTTGCGGTAACTGACATGTATACACTTCTATTGTATTAATATGTCAAGTAATATGACTAAGCATTATTTGATAAAGTTTTAAGCATTGTTGAAGAGATTAATGGTGTTGCTTTTTGTTACGTGTTAAGCGTATACAATAGAAATCAATTTCCTGAATAAAGTAGGACGCGGTGTCGAATATTATAAAGGTTTGATTTTTGCTTAGGGTAGGGTAGGTGTATGTTATTTGACATGGTTTCGAACCTACAAATATAGCTTCTTAATTAAGCTCGTCGCCATCAAACAAAGAAGAAGAAGAACCTACAAATTTAGTCTTGACGTAGGACTAGCTCTGGCTATTGAAGCTTATGAACCACGTATTTGTAACGTTAATATTAAGGAAATAAAGTTGATTTTGGCTTTACTTCTCACTACTTATTACCTTTTTCCGAACACCGTCATCCTTATGATGCTTGAGAGATTAAATATATGTATATTAATATTATAAAGAGGAAAGATTTGTGTGTATGTTTGTAACGAATTGGCTCAAAAAGTACTGGACCGATTTTAAAAATTCTTTCACCATTTGAATGCTACATTATCATTGATTAATATAGGGTATTTTAATTGCAAGAAAAAATAAGGATCCCTACTAAAACTACAGTAATGTTACCCAAGGTGTAAAAAAAGAGCAACAGCTAGTTTGATATATATATGTAGAAACATAAATATTTGTCTGATAATTGTGAGACTCACAGTCTTTGATGCCCATGACACAAGATAATCGTTTCTTTTTGTAGGGTCTACTTTGTGTGTGTCCTGTGTTATTTATTCATATTATTGATCCCTTAAAGTGTATTTAAACGGACTATGACCCGAATAACAAGAAAATGTATAAACAAGATTGTATCCTAGCAATAAAATATTGATAAATTGAAGGAAAAGGTCGTGTATGAAAGTAACGTTCGGGAGCGTGGCAAAACTTTCGAGTAATCTCTTGAGATATTAGTGGGCTTGGCAGAATCATTTACTTCATATACATTCGAGTATATGTGTAGGAATTATTCTACTGATAAATTCTTGTAATGATAATGTGTATATTTTAATTTTTTGATGCTAAACGAGACTTCACATGTTCGATTCCTGCACCTAGATAGAAAGAAAGAAAATATTTTATGTGGCCATAATCTCCGGACCAGGTGGCAATAAGTACATAATACCTAACAAGTACATAAAACTTAAAGGCTACAAGTACACAAGAAAAAAGCCTGCCGGCCTACTTAAGCGCCCCAGCCGTTACCGAAGCATGACCAAAAAGGCCACAGGCTCCGCGTCCGTTAGGAGGGTCCACATGACACTGATTTTCAGCAACAGCCAAGGAGTGTTACACGGTTGCCAGCATAAATAGTAAATGATATTAGTATAAAAAAATAACAATAATGAAAATAATACATAATTACATAGTCTGTAGTAAGTATATAATAATAATAATACTAGCCCTGTATTAAACATTGTCCCACTGCTGGGCACGGGCCTCCTCTACTAACGAGAGGGGTAAGGCCTTAGTCCACCACGCTGGCCTAATGCGGGTTGGTAGACTTCACATACCTTCGAAATTCGTATAAAAATTCTCAGATATGTAGGTTTCCTCGCGATGTTTTCCTTCACCGTTTAAAGCAAGCGATAATTAACATTTAATACACACATAACTTTAGAAAAGTCAGAGGTGTATGCCACTTGGGTTTCGAACATACGACTTTCGTCTTGGCAGTCCGTACCGCAACCAACTAGGCTATCGCTGCTACGCGTTGTAGTAAGTATACAATATATAAATAAATGTGTGATCCTAGAAAAATGAGTGATCCTCAAATATTCGGGTGTGTGTGTTGTGTAAGTCTGTTGTAGTAGATTCCCTCGATACAAGACTCATATCTTAGTTTAGAGTCCGGGCTATAGGGACACCGTTGAGTGTATTTATTTACTATTATAGTGGCACACGCAAGTGTGTCGCGTTCCGGGATCAGCCAGTGTACATCCGGTTTTTGTCGGGGTCTAGATTTGGGGTACGATATTTGGCTGTGTTGCGGCCTTCTGAGTACTCTGACACTAGACTTCGACCGGCTTCTTCAACTCTATGCCCCATGGCGTTGTATGAAAGAGCAACAAAGCAGGCTGGCATGATTGTGTTGCGTAGCGAGGGATAGATTGTCTCTCGCTACTTGGTACTCTTAACTGGACGGCACTGCGCTTACCATCAGGTGCAGTGTGGTTGGTTACTTTGCCGTGCCGGGATAAAATAAATTATAAAATTGCTTCAATATCTAAACGTCGTGATTTATTTGACTTCAAATTACTTTTTAAACGGTTGCTAAATCGAATCGATTGTAATAACTTCTAGAGATAATTTGTTTCAAAGTTCCTTTAAAGCACCCTGCCCTTTTTTACAATCAAATGAAACGAATTATTTTCTACTTTTTAGTTCAGCTAGCTATTAAAGTTTTTTAAACTCTTATTAATAAAACTATACTGGAAGATTATGGTGTATTATTGCTTATGTTAGTAAATTATAAGAATTTTAGTATTTCTGGCCTTAGACCTAAGCTCATCTTAGATTTATGTTTGTAATTATGGCACTTTATTTGATTTGATATTGTTAAATAGTTATAAGTTTAAGATAGTAGTTTAAGTATTATTGAAGCTGTGTTTACCTATAACTTGGAGTTCTCATCTATATATATATAATTATTGTCCTGGCTGACTGATTCCTAAAATCAGAGCCTAAACCGCTGGGGCTACAAACTTGAAATTATTGCAGTTGATGCCTTTTATGTTATAAGTATCTAGTACTGTAAACTGTTTTTCAAAAATTTCACCCTCAAGGTGGTAAAATAAGGGAATGGCGGTTGTATGAAAGTCCCACAGAAGTGGTAAAATGTAAGAAGCATGAAATGTCGTATACGTGCTTTTGGTTAGAAATAAATGTACACGTGTATCGGTGTTTTCCAAAATTTAACCTCTAAGTGAGTGAATTGGGGTTGTAAAGTTTATCATGTGTATTAAAGTCTTTCATGTTTTTTCCGTATATTAAACCATTGAACCAATTTTGATACGGTTTAGTATTTTTTTCAAATGTTCGCGGGCGAAGCCGCGAGCAAATGCTTGTATACATCACTGAAGCAATTGTCATTTTGTATACATGTACTAATGTGAAATCCGCTAGAGGACCGAGTAAGATATTTTTTTTCTTTCGAAGCGTAATACTTATTTGTTAATGTTTTCTTTATGCAAATTTATATCCCACATTGTCGTCTTGGTACCCACAAGGAGACTGGTAGGGAATGCTTTTGGGAATATAACATGATGGGTTGCCAGCCTAGAAAGGATAGAGCTAAGCACACTCTTAGGTACACAACTTATTAGGTACTATTCCATACACAGAAGCAGCGATAGCCTAGTTGGTTGCGGTACGGACTGTCAAGACGAAAGTCGTATGTTCGAAACCCAAGTGGCATACTCCTCTGACTTTCCTAAAGTTATGTGTGTATTAAATGTTAATTATCGCTTGCTTTAACGGTGAAGGAAAACATCGTGAGGAAACCTGCATATCTGAGAATTCTTATACGAATTTCGAAGGTATGTGTAGTCTACCAACCCGCATTAGGCCAGCGTGGTGGACTAAGGCCTAACCCCTCTCATTAGTAGAAGAGGCCCGTGCCCAGCAGTGGGACAATGTTTAATACAGGGCTATTATTATAAGCACACTATGTGGAACACCACAAGAGCTGTCATACTACGTCGGTTTTCTTTGAGAAAGTGGTACTAACCCAGTTGAGATGGGCCCATGCATGCTATAGATTGTCAACTGACTCTACCACTTAAAATAACCACGATTCTACTAGCATTATAAATGTACAAAGGCGGTGCACTTGCTCTTTTGACATAAAAGGTACCCTGCTGCCCCTACTCTGGGGATACAGGCGTAAATGTCCTTCATACTTTAAATAAACAAAGAATAATCCTGAAATATGAGGCTTATAAAAAAGGTTTGGCATCCTAACCCTAATAAAAAGAATAAATGTAAAATTGAGTGTAGTCCCCAGAGAACTGCTACGCAGGGCTTTATAAAGGCTGGAAGATTTAGTGTTTTTTAGAAATCAACTAAACGTAGGTAGAGCCACATAGTAATTCAACGGTAGGCAGCGGCTTTGCTGTGCCCTGGAATTGCAGAAGTCTATGGGCGGCGATGACTACTTACCATCCGGGCCACCTGCTCGTCTGCCTATCGAGGCACTAAAAAAAACTTCTCACGGATCACAAGGACACTGGTGTTCGGAAAAAGGTTATAAGTGGTGAATACAAGCCAAAATCAACTTTATTTCCATAATATTAACGTTACAAATACGCTTAACACGCACGTCAATAAGGGCGAATATTGCCAGTTTTTAGTTGTTTTTGTCCTGACTATATCTGGTGATTAAAGATGAATGTATAAGCACAGCCTCTACGTCATGACCTTGACAAATATATAAACTGATTTATTTCAAATCAACAAACTAAATACATTACTCAACATTCTGACCTACAAAGAATTCCGCACGACATTAGTGACACGTTCGGTATAGAGCCTACATAATTCAATAGAATACGCCCGAGGCGGCTCTTGTACTACTAATACGTATTCGGATCTCCTATTAACACGCCTTTATGCCATACGGATAGGCAGAGACTATAGATTGCCAATTTGAATCTGTCACGGCACTTTAGCTTTATCTAGTATTAATACTAGCCCTGTAACATTATCCCACTGCTGGGTACGGGCATACTGTATCAATGAGAAGAGTTAAGGCTTAGTCCACCACACTGGCCTAATGCGGGTTTGTATACTTTACATATCTTTGAAATTCATTAAATATCTGTTTCTGATATTATGGTAATAAAGTTGATTTTGGCTTGTTTTTTTTTCTCACTACAAAAACAGTGCCCCTATGATACATGAGAGGTTAATTAAGCTACGTGTTCGGAATGTAGTTATTCTATGGGATAGAACTGGCAGAAAACCCCTTGGTCACAGTTTTTAACACTTTACATTACAATCTATGCAAGATTAAAATATACAAACACGCACATCACGTTAACTTATTAATTTAGTTGTAGGCAACGTCAGTGAAACAGTATTTCGGCATTACGAGAGGCTAATGTACTAGACATGTATGCGAATGTTCACTGTCGAATAGCTAAGTACAACTGAAGTAATGAACTTGTTTTATTTCTACCGAAATTAATGTGTGAAGTGAATCCTGGCTATATTGTATATAGTACTCTGACAGCCTCCGTGGCGCAGTTGGTGAGTAGCCGGCTTTGAAACGAGAGGCCGTGGGTTCGATTCCCACACCGGGACAAATGTTTGTGTGACAGACAGATATTTTGTCCGGGGTCTGGGTGTTGTGAGACCGAAAGTCTCTCATAGTCCCCGATACCCACAACATAAGGCTCGTGTCTTATTGGGGTCGGGCTATGTGTGTGACTGTTGGGTGTTATTTATTTATTTATTATTTATCTAGTGATGGGACAGGTATGTATAAACCCTCTGACAGTCTCTACAATATGACCTGTCAAAGACACATTTATCTTCATTTGGAGTATGAGTGTTTCTTTACTAGACGAAGTTAGGTCTCTTCGATGTTTTCGTTCTGCGTGATATTTATATAACTTTTATAATCAGTAGATTATTGATATTTGGTATTCAGGTTTCTTCATGATGTTTTTCTTCAACGTGCTTATTCCACAATAATCACTAGATTTCAGATTAAGATGACCACTGAAAACCAGCGCTGTGTTTTAGTATGTACTATGTACGTGCCACAGCACAGCAATATGCTGTGTGATCACCTACCTGTCCCAGCTGCGACAAGCAAGTGCCATCATTAACATTAGTTTTAAATATAATAAAGTTGTTAATTGTCTTGTGGTATGTGCGTGTTGTTAGCTGTGCTAATAAATAGTTTTTCTTTCTTTCTTCTTTCTTTCTTTCAGATAACTTTGCCATTTGTGTTTCCTTCTATTTTCCTTCTAACTGATAAATAGTAATGAGCATTCACGTTCAAAAAGCTTAAGTGCGTTAAAATAATATACTACTATGTATTTACATTTGATAATAAGTGGATTTCTTATAGCTTTGTCATTAGGTTATATTTCTTAACGACATTTTCCTTCACCGTGATAATTAACAATGAATGATCACGTAGCTTCAATAAGCCTGAGGTTACTGTATATATAGTATTGTATTCTTATTTTTATCTAGTCTTGTTATATACTAGTTGGTATATGACGGAGTCTTGTATATAGAAGAATCGTGTAGGGCGATGTTCTTGTAGCGCTATGTTAATCACACTGTTAAATTAGTTGTTTAATTTAATTTAGTCTTTATCTCCAGGGATTAAGATTTTTTTAAAATTAACCCGGCAGTAGAGTTCATGTTATCTTTATCACTTATGAACATTTATAGTATTACAAAATATTATCTAGCGTTCGTCAGTGGCTTTAAGAAATGGATATTTGAGAACTTGGAGTTCTAGAATATTCCTCACGGTACGTAAGAGTAGTGTAAACAAGCCATTCTGGCATGATGTTTGGTAGAGAGGGATAGTCGTCTCTCACTACTTGATGCTCTACTTACTTTAGTTAGTGAAAGGTTGGTAGGTTAGCTAGACTAGGGTTTACTTTCCTTCCAAGTCCGTCCTGTTTCCTTTCAACTTCTCCCCTCCCATTCCTGTCCTGATCATCATCTCCCGTCACGTCCTTTACCGACGATCATGATTCCTTTCATTTTCCGGTCATCCTCTTTTCTCCTTTTCCAGTCCTATCCTCGACGTTGTATCCCTGCCTACCAGCCCTTGATGGTAGATTCCAAGTTCCTACGCCACTAACCATAATTACTCATTCCCGTATGGAGAATTTCCATTTGTATTTTGACCTGTCATAAGTGCCTTTTATATGCCTACATGATGAATAAAGATTTTTATTTTATTTATTTTATTTTATTTTACTTGGACAGCCCTGCGCTTACCTAGTGTAGTGTGGTTACTTTACATTGCTAGGATAAAAACTTCTTCACCCCGATTTTATATAGTCATAACTCGGTCGAGCTGGCATTTATGGTTTCTATCATTTTACAGATACTTAGCTGTCAATACTCACATACAACAGTTTGACATAATTTCTCCCAAGAAATGTTCCCCGATAATATATAATTAAATTTATTGCGCCTTATTGACCGGGTCTGAATTCATGCCTATTAGAACAAAAGGGCCTAGAAAATTCGATTAAGGATGCCTGACTAGCATGGACGTGATATTGGTCCTAAACAGCTTTATCGATTGAACCGTGTATGGGCAGGTGTTCTGGTGTTCTTATTTTAAAAACGGAATGTATATTGAGGCACTGCCGAATATATTAATATTGCTGTTGTGGCCAATCGTAGCACAAATCGTGAAAATTTCGAGAGTTTCCATAAATATTCTCTAATAATCTACAAAACATGTCCAAAAATAAGTGTATTGAAATCCTTAAAAACATGTAACACAACAAACAACTAGCAATATTTGTGATAGGATATTCATATCCGCTTAGATGGCGACCACCGTATCCATCCGTATCCGTATCGGTGTAAAACCCGCCATAGTTGCATACACAAGTGTGTCGCGTTCCGGGATAAGCCAGTGTGCATTGTTTTTGTCTAGAGTTGGAGGACGATGTTTTGTTGTGGCCTTCTGAGTACTCTGACACTAGACTGACTCTACTGGCGTCGTACTCAGTAATCGAACACTACACATCCTTTAGTAAATACTTAATTGCAACACTCAATGTGTTAATCCTCCATTGTCAATAAAATGTATAATTTTATGATTTTTACAGTTTTTTTTATAGCATAGTCCGACAAACGAGCTAGTGGGTCACCTGATGTTAAGCGATCTCCACCGCTCATGAACATCTACAATACCGAAAGTATAATGTATGCGCTGTCGGCCTTAAAGGACAGGAATATGGATTAGGGAAGGGAGGGGGAATCTGGGCCTCCGGATATCTCACTTAATATACGAAACGCGACAGTAAACTGTCACTTTACGTTGGTTTTCTGTGAGACTTTGGTACTACCCCGGTCGAGCCAGCCCATTCATGCTGTAGACAAATATATCTACTATCTAGAGTATCTATCACTATACAGTAAAACAAATAAATAAAAATTAAGCTCTATTTGCCATGACATGTTAAAAAAAAATCTACTTGCCTTACAAAAACATATAAGCCATAAAAGCGCTGCATGTCGAACGTCTGTAACCTGCAATTCAGCCCCAGTTAGAATTTAGTAGTTAGCTAGTATTCAAATATTCAAGGTCATCGAGGGCTACAGTCTTAAAGAATGGGTGATCCGATGCTAATAATACTCGAATACCAGTGCGTTGTTTTACTTTCATTAAAAAGGATTATTGATTGTGACTAGTGAACGTGCCAAAATGAAATCGTGGGCAATTGGGCACTTTTTGGACTGGATATAAAAAATGTATACTGGATTCAGAAAGCTAATACTTTTGTCAATAGATCTCAGTATTGTATAATTTACATTGTTTTTCTGATGACCGTAGCTATTCCAGACAGTTTGTAATCAAAATATTGCTTGAGGATAAAACCTTTCATAATTCCCAACTAAAAGCTCAAAACTGAAAAGAGAAAACAATTTGGAAAATATTGTGTATAAATTGTGTAACTAAGAAAATCGCTTTTCTAAATCGCGACCCATTTATCGAAGCTATTTTTTTATCGATAAATCATTGGTATCGGCCCATAAAACAACCAGTTTATCGTTTGGCCCATTATTCACGTCTACAATACTAGTTCTGTATCGAGCTTTCAAAAAGCTTTTCTTTGTAGATTTTTCGCCATTTCGGCATGTCGGCGGAGGAATGAGAGGATGTAGGGTTGACGGTAGGTAAGAATTTAATAACTTACTGGGTTTTTGTAATTCAAAAGGAATTTTAACTCAAAATTAGTTAGACAATTGTTTATATATTGTTATATACACAATGCAGACTTTTAAACATCTCAACTAGTTTTAAAACTACATTATCTCTAGTGAACTACTATTTTTAAAAGCTTCTGTCTCATATTAAGATTTTTCAGGTAGCAGAGGTGTGAGAAAAAGCTACTCTTAAATAAATTAAATAAAACTAAATTATCTATCATAGTAGCCATAACATTTTATTCTTATTATCAGAATCGCTCAGGAGTTTCCGACGGTTTTAAGTGTAAGGTGTTTTACTAGCCAATTTATGGATGTGGGATAGCACCTACAAAAAAGATTGGTAGTCTTAAGAAAATACATCGTACTCTTCTCATCTAATGTAATGTATGTGTTCATAAGTAATCGTGTACTGTAATACTTTCTCAAGAAAGTTCTGATAAATATGAATTATTTTTGTTAAATCGATGGAAAGGAAAAACATAATTTTATTTAACATTTTTAAGATCATATTGAATTAAATAACAATAAATATCCATATTTTTCTAATATGGTTTGTCGCCGTCTATAATGTTTTGAAAGAGCCACCTCTGTCCACTTTCGAGAATCTCCAAAAAATTTAGGCATGACTCATAGATGGCGCTAAATCATAATATCTTCTCTGCCAGCTCTCTATAAATGTATTATTGTTTGATAATGTAAGATGGCGCTAATATAAAAACACCGGTAGCGAAGGCTGTCATTTTGAATATCAGCAGATTGTACTTCAACTCACTTAGCTTACAGTGCTTATGACTTATTTAATTAATTCCTTTATTAAAATTTCATTTATTCCTGATATTATTTAACTTTATTAAAATGACATGAAAATAGCATCAGTAATGTATATAACTGTCTGACCAGGGGCAAGGGCTATATAAGAATGAATGTGTTTAAATTTACCTTTTTTATTTTGCAGGGCCGAAACGTCCTCAAGTGACGGAGGCAGAGAAAAAAACATCACTCGACTAAACGGATTTCTCAGTTTGAAAACACCTTTAATAAGTACCAAGACATTGGGGTAAGTTTTTTCTATTTTTCAATGATCATGTTTTATATTTCTAAACAATATAAGCCTTAAAGTTTTGTATATTTTTATTTTTGATTTATTAAAACTAGTTGATAATATAATTAAATTAGTTGTTTTAAACCGTACGCGCCTGGGTTTAGGTGATAAAAATTTCTTCTTAAAATACTTTGTCTTACAGCGCTTCGTCCCCAGGACTTTTTGGCGGTGTAGCCTATGAATTTTGTGTTAAGCGCCATCTGTATTTTGTTTACTGAAATACATAAAATACTGTGTCAACTTTATTTTTTTATAAACACTAACAGATGTCACTTATTGCTTCATGATGAAAAGGCATTTCTCGTAATGATAGTCGGATTATTTTGGGCAAGGTTTTGTACACGTACAATAAATATGCTGTTGATTTCTGTTGCACAGATGTGTCAGCTATTTTCCTATATAGGACCTACAGGTATGCTACCTATAGACTTGAAGAAGGTGGTGGGTAGTGGATGGATGCGGGTTACCCAAGACCGGGATGGTTGGCGTACACTTGGGGAGGCCTACGTCCAACAGTGAACGGAAATAGGCTGATTATATATAGGTATGCTATAGTTAGGTACACACAGCTATTGAGTTATTGCTAATACATCACACAATAAGCTCCAGTTGCGACTAAGAATCAATAAATATGTAGTAAGTGACAGTGATGAAATGAAATAAAATGTGTAAAAATCGTTTTATATTTTCAAGCAAGTTAGACTAATAAGACTTCGTTACGTCGCTTTTCTTTGAATAAGGTTCAGTTATGAACAAAATAGCTTTCTATTTAGGCTGTATGTAAATCAAATGATAAAAAATATGTTATAATCCAAGAATTTCACGAGTAGTCTGACCTATAAAATATATGTAAAATAAAGCTTCAATAATAAACTCTCTGTTTTAAAACAATTCCTATAAGTGTTCTCAAATAGTGTGCCATCAAAATTCAAAAGAAGTTTGTACCGCTTTTTAATGTTAACTATCTAAACTACTAAAGCTTATTGACGTCTATCATATACTGAAAAAAGTGTAATGGTTTCCTGACGACATGGGATCAGCCATAACTTTTTTCTCTTAAAATGGAAATGAAAGCCAAAATAAACTGCATCGCGGCCACCTAAAACCTCTTTTGCTATTTGTGTCCGGCGGTTAATGTGAAATCGAGATGCAATGTACGCCTTCAATCTATTCCCCAATCACTCGTAACGAATACAGCACCATAATCACTGATTCGTGTATGAATAAGGGAATAACTTTAGCAATCAACTAATATGACTTTTCTCCCTTATAAAAGATCACGTATATATTTGTATTCTGCCAATAATACCTCTACTAACTTCAGAGCTACGACTTCGTAGCAAATTGCCTACGCGCTACGACGCTACGCAAAAAACGAGTACTACGTGGCTACGGTTTGGAAGTTTCCTTTGTGTTAAATTGAGTATGTTAATCATTTGTATGGGTTCGGCGCTTGTATGAAACGAGTTATTTAATAAGTGAGTGTTCATTTTGGAGGAGGATAAAATAATTACGAATGAGAGAGTAACAGTAGGGATAGTTGTGTATTTGTTCTTTTTTATATACATTCAACCTTAACTCCTTGCATTTAACCTTATTATTTCAATGTCCTCTTTGAGTATAGCATTTTAATAACTTAGATCAATGAAAAGCAATTTAATTAATGAATTTCATACACACTTACGCCTGTATCCCATGAGATAGGCAGAGACTATTGAAGGCAAAAACTACGACCCTGATACACTTATTTCGCCCTTCCACATTACTACATCTACTCATCTATTTCCGACAGTATACGTACTCTTATTTTACCCTTTTAGTAGAAGATCATTTATTATTATTAAATATTACATTTTATATAATTATATTTTTTATGCATATACTTTATGTAAGTAATTCCTGGCTAAAACGATAGAAAAGATCCTGGAGCCGCCCACCTAACCACTTGTATAAAAAAACTATATAGGTGAAATAAGATGTAAGAAACTGAGATCCAGACGAAATATCTCACACTTGCAGCGGAAGCCTTTCAAGGACACGATCTTCAATAATGAAGAATGCGATAAAGAAGAAGATATGCTTTAGAGTATAGGCTAGTTGACTGTTCTTGGGAAACCGTTTTATTTTATTCTACATGGTCTATATTATTAAAATATTATCATTAAAAACATAAAATATTTTTTCAAGATTAAATTTACATTTGTATAAACCAACTTCATTTTTCCCATCAAAACGCTACCACCTGTCATGGCCTCTCGTGTGACATGGATGGTCATGTGCAAAACTAATAGACGTTTGGCTCAGCGTTTAATTGATGTTTCAGACGGTGACGTCACGCATGACTGATTTGTGTTTCATGTCACGCGACAAAATGCTTTATTTATACATATTTATTTCTTGAAAATATTAATTTGTTAATTTATATGTGATTAATATAATATAAATTTACAAATTGGTTTAATTTTCGATATTTTTAGACTAAAATCAAAATAAAAAACAAAATTCTATCAGGTTTTCACTTACTGTCAACTACCCTATTACATATTATATACACTGACGTCTGTACTCGCTCACCTCTGCCTGCCCCTTTGGGGTTTAAGACGGGAGTGAGGGCGTATTAAATGCTTATAAATTTGAAAATGGAACTGAAACGTGCTTAAAATTAGCACCTAGAATTCTTTGAATACTAAATTCTTAGAAATAAAGTTTTACTATAAATCACGATGAATGTAATCATTGTTGTCAATCACGAGAACCGTTTGAAGAATATTCTACGATTTTTCTTTGATGTGTTCAGGTGTGGTGTAGGTTATGGCAGAAGGCGATTAAAATTATTTCTACTTCTGTAATTTGGTTCGATAATATGCTTCAATAGGGTAGTTTCCTGTGTTTAATTTTGTACATTATTCTATATGCAACCGAATATTATAAGCAAAACAAAGTCTTTTGCGAAAACAGAATCAAAATTGCAAACACTTGTTTGCCAACGGCTGAATCGAAAATCTGTCTGGAGAGTAGTCGCGTATAGAGCGAAATAAATGAGTTTTATTGAATGATTATAATAAAATATAAATAATTTACATTCGGAGCCTCGCAAGTGATTACGTTTATCATAAGATAATTAACACAAAAAAACCACTTTAAGTTTTTCCTGAATTTCCCATTGTTTAACCTAAATACCAAATCTGGTTAGTCGTGTTTAATTATCTTACCAATGAACAATGTTTCATTTTTATTTGTATAGGTAGATAAAATGCATTCATTTTTGATGCGGTCAAATGAGATTTATGCATTTGGTTTGGTTGTTGCGGGGAAAGTGTTTTATTACTACCACCCGTTGGGACGTGGAATAAGAATCAAATGGTTATGCTGGAGTTGCCGGTCTTACGACCCCCCTCGCCCGGATAATGGCTATCAGGGCAGCCGCTGGGCCGGGTCCCTACCCCTGTATACACTACCCACAACCAAAACCCCACGGTGGCCTTCTTTGGCGCTTACGGAAAGATCCCGGGGTAGTTACTAGATCGACAGTGGCAATAAAGCACCGAGCAGTAAAACGTGGCTCTCTGGAAATGCACAAATGTATTTATCCAGCAAAGAAATTGAACAAATAGAAATATAGGGCAGAGTTGGAAATTTATATTGCCCACTTGGTTAGTGAACCATGTCCTTATCTATACTAATATATAAAGAGGTGAAGTTTGTGAGTTTGGATGTTCGGGGTACTGATCCGATTTTGAAAATTCTTTTACTGTTAGAAAATATATTATCCGTGAGTGCTATTGACTACTTTTTATTTGATAAATATATATTTGGTAAAAAATAGCCTCCACACAGGCGGCGTCGCGGGTAACAGCTAGTCATGTATATAGAAACTAAATCGCGTGTCGCTTGTCGCTTGTATTTCAACTACATAGATACCTCGTTGTGTTGAGAAGCGTAAAGAATTTTCGACATGGCCAGCGTACTGTGCATTAGGTTGTGAAGTTAGTGGATTCGTCTATCTGTATATATAAAAGAAGAAACTGACTGACTGACTGACTGACTGACTGACTGACTGATCGATCAACGCACAGCCTAAACGGCTGGGGTTAGAGACTTGAAATTTTGACAGTAGGTACCTTTTATGACGTAGGCATCCACTAAGGAAGGGTTTTTGGATATACCACCCCTAAGGAGGTAAAATAGGGGATGAATGTTTGTATGAAAATCCGTCATTATTGAAGTTAAATTCATGAAAATTAGTATTTGGCCTTTTAGTTAAGAATAAAAAATATATGTTTCAGGATTTTTGGAAATTCCGCCTCTAAAGGGGTAAAATAGGGGATAAAAGATTTTATGAAAATCCGCCATTTTTTAAGTTAAACGCATGAGTATTTTGTATTGTATACTTTTTCTCCCAAACATGACCTCCACGCGGGCGGAGCTGCGAGCAACAGCTAGTATATCTATATTCCTCATCTATATATAAGTGTTCTCGAGACTTAAAGTCATTAGATTAAAGATCTTTTTCTGAACTTGCCAAACTTGAATATACCACTCTCTTTTAATTTCCCCGGTGGGCCAATTAGTGTGAAGAGTGAACATTGCATACGTCCTATTGTCTTGCGCGTGTAAATTATACTAGCGACCTGTCCCGGCTTTACCTATATTAAGTCAACCTTAGGAGATAGCCTTCGTGGCGCAGTGGGTGAGTAGTCGGCTGAAACGAGAGGCCGTGAGTCCACTCCGTCGTAGTGCTACACACGATACAGGTTTCATCTAGTGACTATGTCTGTGACAGTTGGGTGTATTATTATATTATTGATGTGTAACATCTTCACTATCGATTTGTGCGATTGATTTCGTGAAAGGGACGGAAGTGTGTAACAAGTGGGGAATCGCATGCTATTATTGTAGTGAAAACTTCTCTAGGCGCACTGGGCACTTTATTTTGTGGGTAATTAATGAGACGTCACGCTCGGCTATGTAACGCTCGTCCGAGTAAAGTCAGCTCTTGTCGACTAAGGGAGCGAGTAAGTTATAGTCGACGCGTCTCTGCTATACTCGTTCGTTGACCATTTATTTATAATTTATAATATTATGGCATTGGGACCAAATGCTTTCCATTTTTATTCTTTGTTTTTCTGTAAATATGTAACTTGGTACAGAAAATTAAAAATGGAAAATTATAAATTATTATATCTGCAGGATTTGAACACCCGGTTTGATAATCGTATATGAAAGATGATACCGCGAGGCCAACGCACTACTAGTCTATCTTTCTATTCATGAATGTTTAACCTCTCATGTATTACGGGGATATAGGTGTTCGGAAAAAGGTAATAATACAAAAAAGTAAAAATATAAGCCAAAATCAGCTTTATTTTCATAATATTAACGTTACAAATACGCTTAATACCCATGTCAATAAGGGCGAGTATTGTTTTTGTCCGGTAGCCGGCTACCGAATGAAACATCACTGTTAACGGTCTTTTAAAATAGATAAATCGCTTCCGCTTGTGAACTTACCCGCTACCCGGAGGTACTGAAACGGGTTCGTTTACCTGTATTTCGGTTATTCATTGAATTTCCTTGCGAAAAATATTACAGCTCCGGAAACGTAACAAAGCTTTTCGGAAAAACTCTTTTTTGGTATACAAACATCATGGGGAAGACCCTACACCAAGATACGCGTCTTGTATCGTGTGTATCATTGATTTTTTATTGAATTACAAGTGACTTGCGGTCACACTACATCCAGACTCAGCACAAATATTTGTGGATCACAAATTTGTCTCGGTATGGGAATCGAACCCGCGGCCTCTCGTTTCACAGTCGGCTACTTACACACTACGCCAGGAGGGCTGACAAATTACGTTTTCTCCAAAACGATACAAGGAAATAAATATTTTCATAAAATTTTGGCACGTTTACATTTATTCAAGTCTTCTTTATTTAGGATAATAATATCTAAGGTTTTATTTTGGGGATTTTGTCGTCGGTAATTGGCTGCGCGCGAAAAAAAAACGTAATAAGGGCTTCTAGGTTTTGCTCGCTGCTCCGTTTAAGAAATATGTTGATTGCTGTAGAGAAACAACGGTATTTTCAGAATATATACTACCAATTTCTACGACGTCATGCTATCAGTACACAGAACATCAGAATTTGATAAGTATTTAAGTTAGGAACAAAACAAGGCATTTTTCGTAGAAGAAAGTATTTCTTAGTTGCACGTTATAACGAAAAATTATATTATGTTTTATATAATGTATTAAGTACATTATGTTGTATTATGTATATTTATGGATCAAAACATTTGTCTCGGCGCAGGAATCGAACCCACAATCTCGCTTCACAGCTGGCTCATACTCGCCTACTACGCCTAGGAGGCAGTCATCGTGACAACCTCTATGATAAAAAATAACATGGCTACAGATTGAAGTAGTTTAATCATCTGTTTCAATCTATATCCAATAATACTAGCCCTGTATTAAACACTAGCTGTTGCTCGCGGCTCCGCCCGCGTGGAGGTCATGTTTGGGAGAAAAAGTATACAATACAAAACTCATGCGTTTAACTTAAAAAATGACGGATTTTCATACAATCTTTCATCCCCTATTTTACCCCCTTAGGGGTGGTATATCCAAAAACCCTTCCTTAGTGGATGCCTACGTCATAAAAGGTACCTACTGTCAAAATCTCAAGTCTCTAACCCCAGCCGTTTAGGCTGTGCGTTGATCGATCAGTCAGTCAGTCAGTCAGTCAGTTTCTTCTTTTATATATACAGATTGTCCCACTGGTGCGCACGGGCCTCCTCTACTAATGAGAGGAGTTAGGCCCTAGTCCACCACGCTGGCCTAATGCGGGTTGGTAGACTTCACATACCTTCGAAATTCTTATGAGAATTCTCGGGTATGCAGGGTTTTCCTCACGATGTTTTCCTTCGCCGTTACAGCTAGCGATGATTAACAATGAATACATACATATGGGACGGTTTCAAACATATGACTTACGTCTAGGCCATATAGCAACCAACTTGGCTATCTCTATCTATATATTTCTCTATCTATGCTAGTGTAAAAGTAAAGTAGATATTATAATAGAGAGATAGAGAGATAGAGAGAGGAGGGAAACATAAAACACACTGCAAAGGATAAATAAAAACATAAAATGCTCATACCACTCTCAGGCTACCCTTAAACTTCAAGGGCAAATGATAAAAGATGAGTAGTAAAAAATCTTCGTCTATAACATAATTTAGATAAAGTGAAGAGCACTCGAGTTTTTCGTGAAAATTCCGGCACAACCTTGATATTTTCTAGGCGCATATCTTGTTTACAAAAATACAGGCTTGGAATATTCCCGAGAAAATTTTAGGAAAGTGGTTATTATTTAAATTGATGTTTTGCGTTTCCGCTTTGGTGGGGAATTGTAAAAGCTACGTTTCTTTTAGATATTTTTTTATTACAATAATTGAAATACAACTAATTTTACGGATTCTATCGCGGTTTATTTAACTTTTTTAGTCCCGACATTCCGCCCCGTGACCATGAAGGCTGTAAAGCTTTCGAAACGGAGAGACCAAAAATGTAAAATAAACCGCGATAAGATCCGTAAAATTATTTTCACTTCAATGTATAATATTCGCGTAAACATAAGAAACCATTACTTTGTTTGTTTTAAGTAAAAATGTTTTCTCATTGTTTGTTTGCTTAAATTTATTAATTTACGTTACGTAAAATTGCCGAAATACAAAAATAATACTTAGCCCTGTTCTAACTTGTCCCACTGCCGGAAACGGGCCTTTTATACTAATGGGGTTAGGCCCTAGTCCGCCGGAATATAAAGAAAAGATATATTCGGAATTCCAAATCTAAGCAATTCGACGCATGTTTCCTATTCAATAATTACCATTATTGAAGTAACCGTACCCATTTTCCTTTTAGAAACAAAGGGTTCTAATAGAAACCGCAATGTACTGTCTCTCTTCAAACGATATCAAGTTACGTGGGTGTTGGTGACGAAAATGTTGCCTTTAAATACGTAACGAACCGTAATATGAGGGCTAAATTGAATCATTACAAATGTTTGTGTGACAGACAGATATTTGTGTCCAGAGTCTGGGTGTTGTGAGACTGTGCGTCTCTCGTAGTCCCTGATACCCACACCACAAGACTCGTATCTTAGTGTGGGATTGGTGCTATGTGTGTTACTATTGGGTATTATTTATTATAGCAATATGTTTGAATTCGAACTCACGGCCTTTCGTTTCACAAGGGGACAATTCCATTGCAGTATGAAGGCTGACAAAATGAAGCTGAAGGCTTTATGTTTAAATTAAAACTATTTTTCTGCAGTTTATTTTCGGATTTCGATGGTCATGTGCGGCACTAGGTCTTGTAATGATTTTTATTCACAATATTGCAATAAGGCAACTTAACATACATTGATCTGCTCTAATCTAATGTAAACCGAAATCGTTTACTAATTGTATGACCAAATCTTGTTAATCGGTGTGAAAAGAGCGACGCTAGAAATTCTGCATTTCGAAGTGGCGGTAGAGTAAAAAATTGACTGAATCTAAATGATGTATAACATTTCGTGGATTCAATAAATATTGGATTTTGATTAATAATAACATGCACTCACGCGTTTAATCCACGAAGGGTTAGGCAGAGTCGTAAGTAGTACATTCACATTTCACTGACCAACAACCGTCCTATGATGTGACAAAATGCGAGCCTATCGCCATACCGGGCACTATCCCAGACTCCAGGCTGATACTGAATGTTTCGTAATAGAAAAATCCAATATCACTTTACTCGATACGGGGATTGAACCCGAAACCTTAGCACAGCAGTGATACGCAATAACTCCTGCGCCACCGAGACAGTCTCAATTCAGTCAGATTGTTAGTAAATTAAATAAATTGAAACTAATTAATCTTAGTTATTTTCCCTGTATTGTTTAATTAACTTATTGGAACTTTTACTATGTAACTTACTGTGTGATAATTTTGAAATATATAATTGTTTGTTTTTCCTCAATAAATAAAAATGAAATAAAATGCAGCAGTGATAGCCTACTTGGTTGGGGTACGGACTGTCAAGACGATAGTCATATAGACCAGCCCAAATGGAATACACCTCTGACACTTCTAAAGTTAAGTGTATATTCACTGTTAATTATCGCTTGCTTTTACAGTGAAGGAAAACATCGTAAGGTAACCTGCATACCTGTGAATTCTCATTCTCGAAGGTAGGTATGTAAGTATACCGAACCGCATTAGACCAGCGTGGTGGAATAAGGCCTAACCCCCTCAGTAGTTAGTAGAGGAGGCCCGTGCCCAGCAGTGGTACGCTGATTAATACAGGGCTACTATTTATATTATAATAAAATGAAGGCAGTAATGTTACAATATTATCATTTCGTAACGACATACACCCTTTTTTTTTTTTTCTCGCTGGGAAAGCGTTTTATTACTGCCGCCCGCTCCGGAGGGAAGCGGATTAAGAATAAAACGGGTATGCTGGACTAGCCGGTCTTACGACCCAGCATCCCCCTCGCACGGATGATGGCTATCAGTGCTGCCGCTGGGCCGAGTCCCTAACCCCTATGTACACCCCACCCGACACTACCAGCTAAAACCCCGCGGTGGCCTTCTTCGGCGCTTGCGGAGCGATCCCGGGGTATTCTAAGGAGTGCTATAATTGCAGCCGGAATCGCCCCTGCGCGGTGCTGCGTAGCAGCCCATCTCCATGGAGGGCTAAGGAGCCCCCGCGCACCGAACAACGACAGCGAAGGAGGCCTTACCACCCGCGCTGCCGTCCATCTCGGGGTCGCACGATGCTCCGAATTTGGAAATGCATCGATACGGGCTGACAGGACGACATACACCCTAATCCGCCCTGTGGCCAGGAAGGCTGTTAAGTTTTAGAAACGTCAGGACAAATATAATTTTATATTAATGTGTAAAGATCACAGAAGAAATCATTATATAAAACAACTTTTCTAGAACGTTCAACGGTTTTCTCATTAAAAAGGTATTGTCATTACTGCAAAGAGTAAAATGTAAAATGCGGTGTCTATTTACTGGTATGTATGCAATACTATACAACTGCTGTAATTATAGTTTCTAAAGAAATATCTTTTGCAACTTTAAATTTAAATTACGACCTCAGTTGAACTTTACCTGTGGAATGTTTGAAGTGGAATACTTTGTGTAGTTCTTGGACAAAACTGTTTGTGAAGCGGTCAAACTTCCTTTAAAGTATGGAACAAATGTTAAACTTATGCAGAAGTATAATAAAACTTATCAACACATATTTATAGCCTAATCCGTTATTAGTAGAGTAAGCACGTGCCCAGTAGTGAGATAAATGTTTTTATTTATATAATTAATATACATCGTACATAATAATATTTATTAAATAAAAATAATTAAATTAACTAAATTAATTGTATGTGTATAATGAGAGAGAGAGAGGAGAGGAGGAGAGTGCATGCTACTGAGATGCGTATGTTAACATGGATGTGTGGGGTTACAAAGTTAGATAGGATAAGGAATGTGTATGTAAGGGGAAGCCTGAAAGTAGCACCAATTGTGGAAAAGATGAGGAGTGCTAGGTTAGCTTGGTATGGGCATGTGATGAGGAGGGATGAAAGGCATGTGACAAGACTGGTTGTCAATATGAATGTGGGTGGAAGAAAGAGTCGTGGGAGACCAAAAAAGAGGTGGATGGATTGCGTGAATGAGGACATGCGCATGAAAGGGGTGAATGCAGATTTGACGCATGATAGGGCTGCGTGGAGGGTTCAAACCGTTTGTGCCGACCCCACTTAGTGTGGGATAAGGGCAGGTAGATGATGATGATGAATTATATGTGTATATTTATATTTATATATACACTCACGCCTGTAATCCCCGAAGCCGTAGGCAGAGATGTAACCAGTACACCCACTTTGCGCCGAATTTTTTACAGTCCCATAATGTGATAGGGGCCAAACCGGGCACAATTCTGCAAGCATCAAACAAGGTACAAAGCTGGCAAATCTAGTATATAATATATTTTCTTAGAGATAAAAAGAATATAGAATACTCTGACTGCCTCGGTGGTGCAGTCTAAATAATGTTATAAGGTTTCGTGTTCGATCCCCAGATCAGGTAAAAGTGTGTGGGGTTGCGGTACGGTCTCGTAAGTATGTAGTGCCTACAAGTGATACTTTTTTTTACTGAGTTTTTCTACTACGAAGTACTCAGTATCAGCCCGGAGTCTTGTATATACACGGTAAGGACATAGGCTTACCTCCTATCACAACATTGGACGGTAATAAGCTCAGCAAAATGCGGGGGGTGTACCTAGTACACCCCTGCCTACTCCCTCGGGGATTACAGGCGTGAGTGCTTATGTATTAGAAAACTCTCGCATTTGATTCGATAACTCATTGTGATCCCTCCTGCGTTTGACAAGGAGATTAATAGGGCTATATATTTGAAAAATAATTAACTTGCAACTTATCGAATCCTGCAATATATTTTCTTTCAACATATTTAATGACTATTGTATTTTATTTAGTGTTGTCCAGATATTGAAAATCAGTTTTTGAAAAGAGCAACGGTAGAGTTTCTAGTTCTCTAGCGAAATTGCATTCTGAAGTGGTGCTGTAAAGATATAGACGGAATATTAATAATGTATACATTATATTGATTCCATAAATATCTTGATTTGATCTGGTTCTCGTATGCTGGTGGTAGGATATTCATATCAGCCTGGATAGCAACCAGAGTACACAGAGTGTAAAACCCGCAATAGTGGTACACGCATGTGTGTCGCGTTCCGGGATCAGCCAGTGTACATCCGTTTTTTTTGTAGGGGGTATAGAGTTGGAGTATGATTTTTGACCGTTCTGCGGCCTTCTGAATACTCTGACATTAGACCCTCGACTCCTTCTTCACCTTCTTGCCCATGGCGTAGTGTGAGGAAGTACGCTGGCATGATATTGTTGAGTAGCGTGGGATAAATTATCTCTCGCTACTCGATAATCTAATTGGACTGCACTGCGCTTACCATTAGGTGAAGTGTGGTCAATTTTCCGTGCCAGGATAAAAATATATATATTTGTCTGCCACTCAGAAATTGGTCTCGCTGCGGGAATCGAATCTTAACCTAAGATCTTTCGTTTTACAGCCAGCTACTCGTCCGCTGCGCCACGGAGGCTGTACATATTGATGTTTCTATTGAAATAAATAAACAATATCGAATAAAAACCAATGACAACAGACTTTTCCAATAGATAGAGTCGTTACAATCACTTATCAACGTGTAAGTGCTCTAGTTTCTAAGGTCACAAACTCGAGGTTTGTTGTGGTTTTAATAAGCTTTAATTTCAGTCTCCATTTTCCTTTTAAATGAAAACAAAAGAGTATTTATAACTAGAACAATGGTCCTCAAAGAATGCTCTACGCCCCCGAGGCAGTACGTGATCTGTCAGGGGTGGTGTGTGAGGTTAGAAATGATTAATATTTTTTTATTTTTATGTACTTAGAAGTAGGTTCGCTTTGGAGGTTATATGAATTGAAATTAAATCGTTTATTGATCATGTAGGCAGTTACATAGCTCTTATGACTAGTCAGTTCAGTAAAGAAAGAAAGAAATTTAATATAAAGCATATCAGCTTATGTATACATAGCATCATCAATACACTAGCAATTACTTTATTCATTTATAAGGTATTAAAATTTTGTAATTTTAATATTTTTCAGAGAGATACCAGTCACATAACCAGATATAATAACCAGCCAGTATAATATATCTTTTATCAGATATGAAGAAGGCTTAGACCAGTCAAAATATTGCTAGCTTCTGTAGTTCTGGAGTGTTGTTTTTATTTACTATGTAAGTTTGGTATTTATGCTTTATCATTTTATTTCAAAGACTATTTAAGATCATTTGATTTTTAAGATATATTGCAAGTTCATTTTGCAATATGAATATTTTTTTTTTTTTTTTGAAATACCATTATCTAATACACAGCACATACATAAAGTTTTACTATAAATTAATACATTTAATTAGTAAAGTATGTTGTTTCATCTTGCGCTGTAAAACTAATTTATCTAATTAAGATTTTTTATAGTACACCAATAAATGCAAATTAAAATAACAAATCACAGCATAATTAACGGTAATACAACCATTTTGTGTTTCTTATTAATTATCGACAAAAATATACTCTAGTCATAAAGTTTGACAACCACCGCAGCAGAAACCGAACCCTTATGTACCTTTTTAATTTACCGCCGCCAGAGGGCGCGCAATTGCCGGCGATAAATTGTTAAAGCCACTGCATTTGTGGAGCATACGGGTCTAGTGTATAGATATTACACTTATGCACTATAGTTATGTGACCTTGGGTTGTAGAACTAAAGATTTTTCTTGAAGTAATTAAGAAAAGGAAGTAAGTAAAATTCTTTTAGTAACGCGAATGTTATAGATTGAAATTAAACTGTTTTTAACTATTTCATCGCGGTTTATTTTTCCTTTTTTTATCCTGGCCTTTCGAAAACTATGCCTTCATGGCATGACAGCCTCCGTGACGCAGTGGGCGAGTATCCGGCTATAAAACGATTAGCCCTGGGTTCGATTCCCGCACCGTGATAAATGTTTGTGTACAATACATGTTTTACCTAGTGTGGGGACAGAACTATGTGTATGACTGTTGGGTGTATTTTTTTATTTTTTATGGTCACGGGCAGACTGAGTTTTATGCCGTCACGAAATGATAGTGTTACGTTTCTACCCTAAAAATATATGTTTTAAAAATTTATAAATAAAATTTTGTTGTTACATCTACGCAGAAAGAGCTTCCAGTGTCTTAAAGTGTGTCAGTTGTTCTTTTTTGTTCCCATTTAATTAAATGTATAATTGGATCCCAGGTCTGCTTAGCTTAGCTTCCAACCAACTACGGTACGGCTATCACTATGCTTTAGTTGAGTTCATTTTAGAAAGACCAATTCTTATGTCTTGTTAAATCTTCACATATGAATCGCCATATACTTTAACACATAAAAGCGTTGATTAATAAACGGAATATATGGTGAATGTAACGCAAATAAAAAGCTTTATGAAACAAAAGCAGAGGGCGCCACTCGCCACGTTACAGATATGAATGCTGGGGCCTTAACACCCCGTTGGGTACGGATAGCATATAAAACGAAAACAGAGAAATTGAAAAACTGGGTTAAGTTATTAGTCATTTATGGCAATAAGTTATGTTATTTTTTTCACATTATTACAATAAGGCATTATAATTAATATGGTTATCCTTATATAATTATTCTGTACGTGTGTTCGTCACCTAACTCCTCCTAAATGGCTGAACCGATTTGGATGAAATTTTTGTGTATATTTCAATGGGTACCTGGATGGTTTGAAAACCCAATTGGACATGGTAGTCGGCGCTGCTGTTGGTATGTCACCATCAATTTATTTGGTGCAATTTATGGGAAAAATGCCAGAGATTATGATCTTTAAAATATTAATATATTTTTTCGAACTGGCGAAATCAAAATATTTATGATATCCGTAACATTTTATGGATTCAATAAATATCTCAGTAATTTATCTCAATTACAATTCGATACCTTGACACAGATTGACAACGAAGTGGTCTTCTCCGATTTCCATTTTGAGATCAGACCCAAAAATTATCTTAGAAAGTATTGTTTTACTAAGGTAGCCACGATTTTACTAAAATTTACATGTATAAAAGAAGGAACTGACTGACATATCAACGCACAGCCTAAACGGCTGGGGTAAGAGACTTGAAATTTTGACAGTAAGTACCTTTTATGTCGTAAGCATCCACTAAGGAAGGGTTTTTGGAAATAAGGGGGTAAAATAGGTGATGAAAGTTTGTATGAATATCCGTCATTTGAAATTCGTGAAAACTTGTATTTGGTCTTTTAGTTTTAAAAATATATACATTACAGGATTTTTGGAAATTCCACCCGTGAGGGGGTAAAATAGGGGATGAAAGTTTGTATGAAAATCCGTTATTTTTGAAGTTAAACGCATGAAAATTGGTATTTTGTATTGTAGCCATTTTCTCCCAAATATAACCTCCATGCGGGTGGAGCCGCGAGCAACAGCTAGTATGTAATAAACCGTTATCTAACAAACCATGCGAACATTTATTTCATTCTTAGTTTGTTAAAACAACTTCCGTCTCTCACCGCTGCACCTGCTATCGGTACTCTATGACGTCACGCCCGGTGTCTCAGTTTATTCCGGTTGAATATTTCAGGGCGTAATTACAGCCTCTTTTCAGGCATTCACGGCCGCAGTCGGCCTTAATTTGACGCCTCTGGGTTACTCTGGACGTAGGTCGTCAAATAGTCCAGTAGGGCAACTGGGGCATGGCCCGAAGTAGGTATATTTATTTTTCTATCCGTAAACAGAGATGAAGTAGATATTGAGATCCTAATAGAACAATTATGTAGTCTGTGGGGTCCAGTTAAAAATCTGTGCTGTGTTTGAAGTGTACGCAGAGTTTGTAGTCCTTCCACACATTACAGCAAATCCCTATCTTTATTACGCTATTAAACGGAACAGTTTTCCGGTCCACGTGTTCTATCCTTCCTATGATCCTGGGTCCTTTAAGCGTAAGCGGAGAAGCTTCTCAGCGGGTATAATTGTGTCGTTTAGTAATGGCTGTCTCTCCCTACTTGCTACTATACTTGGACGGCACTGCGCTTACCATCAGATTTTGCGTGGTCCGTTCATAATAAAAAATACACATAACCCTGACTTCACACTAAGTAAAACCACGTCGTTGGTATCAAGAACTAAACGGGACTACGGTCCCACAACACCCAGACCCAAAACAAATATCTGTCTGTCACACAAACATTTGTCTCGGTGCGGGAATCGAACCGGCGATTTCTCGTTGCTCAGTCGACTGACTCGCCCGCTGCGCCACGGAGGCTGTCAAATCTCAATTACTTTGTGAATGTCTTAAGAACTGAGATTCACGCAGGGAATTCTCGAGATTTCGGCGCTTGGTAATTTTGGTATGATAATGGGTAAGGAATTTGCAAGTTAAGCTAAAAACGAGAAATTGTACGGAAGGGGAAGTTTGCTTTAAACATTGTGTTTTATTGTGGTGGCCTTCAACTCTGCGTGTGTTTAAGAGTAGGAGAATTATTTGGAGTGTACGACTGCCTCTGTGGCGCAGTTGTAATAGCGTATGCAGTACGACTGCTGCGCTGCGGTCTCGGGTTCGATCCCCGGGTCGGGTAAAAGTGATTTTGAGTTTTTCTATGACGAAATACTCAGTATAAGCCTAGAGTCTGGAATTGTACCCGGTATGTTGATAGGCTCACCCCCAATCACATCATGGGACGGCGATAACCTTTACGTTACACCTTCGCTTCAGAGATGACAAGCGTGAGTGCTGTGTATATACTCATAAAAAAATGTAAGTAATGTTTTAAAGTACTGAAGACACAATTTAAATAGATTAATGAAGTTCCGATATACAGGCGTTTAAAGCTTTTGGTCAAATTAGGCAGAGACGCCTTAAACAAAGTAAGTGCAAATAAATCTGTTTATCGTATTTAAAAGTGGCGTCATTTGTATGTAATGCGCTCTCTGTCTAGCAAGACCTTTAAATGTTTTTAGCTAAGTAAATTTTTCATTTTTTTTTCTGGTGACCAGCTTTATTTATGGTTAGCTTTTAGATAATAACAATTATTTTTTGTATAATTACTGTATTAAATCTCGTTACCTTCCCAAACACATTAAAACATTTTAATTACAAACAAAAACATTTCAAAGGCTGATGGGCAATTGTAATTCGGGCAAGGACTCAAGGGCAGGTCCATTCCGAACTCGATTTGCCCGAGGTCGGACCCGGGCGATTTGTCAGGTGTTATCTGAAATTGTGTTATAGAATCGCTTGTAGAAATGTAGAACCCTGGAATGGAGTTTGTGTTGGGTAGAACGTTAGGTATTTACATAATGTGATATAGAATTGAGTAAATTAATTTAGTAACTTTTTTTAAGTGGCGGCGATATGATTTATACAATTTAGTGCACTAAGGGCTAGTAGTTACTGACTCACAAAAAAGTACTATCTCTCTCTTCCTGGCTATTCGTCCCACATTGTGGTAGAGTCAGCCTTCCTACTAATCCTCGTCCATCTTGCTCTGTCTTCGACGTCGCTTGCGGACAACATGTATTCCCTCGTGTCTCTCTGCATCCTTCCACCTCGTTTTAGGCCTCCATAGATACACAATAAAGTACTACAAATTATTTTATTTAGTAAAATGAGATTCTAGTGACTTAAATTCCACCTCCCTTAATATCATTCCTTTTTTTTGAGGTCAAGAATGTAGCCATGATTCTTCTGGTATATTCCATTATATATTCTACGACGATAAAAATCACATGCGATAAACTGACCCACTTATTCGTTTCGCAGCTTCAGTTATACAAGGTGTTGCTGAAAGATGGTATACATAACAATACGAGTTAAGGAAAGGGTGATTGGTAACATAATAAATAAATAAATACACCCAACAGTCACACACATGGTTCTAACACGACACTAGTTAAAATCAAGAACTACAAGGGACTACAATCCTACACCCAGACCAGAAACAAATATCTGTTTGTCACATAAACATTTGTCTCTGTGCGTGAATCGAACCCATGGCCTCTCATTTCGTAGCCGGCCTGCCCCCTACGACACGGCTGTCGGAGATATCGGTAGATTCAAACTAAAATTCATTCTTATTTGTGTAATTGAAGTTTGAAATTTATAAACAATAATTTGTTCTAATGCCCCTTGAGGCTTCAAGTGGCTACTGACGCACGCTTTTTTATTTATTATCCAAATAAATAAAAATAAATACCATATCAGTAAATCAATGCGATGCTATAACAAATATAAATAACTTTGCGTTAACTCTTTATTAACTTATTTCTACAAGTCTGTATGCGGCTTCAATGAATTTCAGCTGGTTGCAATGAAAAATAACAACATCTTGAGATATTTAAAAAACGAATGTTACGTGATAAAGTGCTGAGATAAGTAATTAGTCCTGCCAGCGGGCACGAGGAGCAATGTGGCTGTAAGTTATTGGTCGCTAAATATACGTGGAAGTATAATTAGTACCACTTTTATGAAACACACTGTATATGAAACATATTAGTTTAGAAGTTAGAAATTAACAATTGTATTATTATTTATAATCATCACCGCCTCATAGATGCAGTTATTTTGACAGTCTCCGTGGTTCAGTAGGAAAGTAGCCGGCTGTGAAACTAGAGGCTATGGGTTTATTGCCCACACCGATACAAATGCTTGTGTGACAGACATATTTTTTTGTCGGGTCTGGGTGTTGTGAGACCAAAAGTTTCTCGTAGTTCCTAATACCCAGACACAAGACTTATATCTTAGTATGGGATCGGTGTGTGATTATTGGGCGTTATTTACATTTTGTTCAACTTTATTCATATTTTACTATCCGGATCACATATAGAGAATTAAATTATTCTCGCTAAACACAAGTACTTCCTCTATTATATTAAACCGAGAAAGTCAGAATACATTACAAATGGAAATTGCTATGAAGGTTCTTAGAAGCTTCCTAATAAACGTCGTTGCTGAGTTTCATGCTTTGTATTTTAAAATGTAATAGATACTTTAAGACTCTTGCTATTGGAACGAGTGGATAAAGGAATGACGTTTCTAAGAGCAGTCGGTACATATTGTATGAGACGAAGTCAGGTGGAAAAAACGGTATTGTATAGTGAAAGAAAACATCGTGAGTCAACCTGCATACTAACTTCGAAGGTATGTGAAGTCTTACAACCGCATTAAGCTATGGCAGACTAGGCTATCATGGTACCCAGCACTGGGACAGTATATAGAGATCTATAAGTATTTTGAATGTATGTGAAGTCTTACAACCGCATTAAGCTATGGCGGACTAGGCTATCATGGTACCCAGCACTGGGACATTATATAGAGATCTATAAGTATTTCGAATGTATGTGAAGTCTTACAACCGCATTAAGCTATGGCGGACTAGGCTATCATGGTACCCAGCACTGGGACAGTATATAGAGAATTGCTATTCATTAATTCTTATACATACATCACTCACGCCTGTAACCGAAGGGGTAGGCAGAGATGGAAGTAGCACACCCACATTTTGCTATCGGGGTTGCGGTATGTTTGGGCCGAGCCTATTGCTATACTGGGCAAAAACCAAACTCCTAGTATAGATACTAGATACTGAGTATTTCGTGATAAGAAAACCCAATATCACTTTTACCCTACCCGGGAATCAAACCCGAGAGCTCAGCACAGGAGTCGCGAACGCAATTACAACTGCACCACCGAGGCAGTATATAGATCATTTTGAGTCTCTCGATTTAAGGATTCTATGCATGAATCAATACACTTTTAAATCAATCCACATTTTTTATTCTGGAACCGCAGAATAACCACACTACACCTAGTAAGTGCAGTGCCGTCCATTTAAAGTACCAAGTAGCTAGGAATCTATACCTCGCTACTCAAGACAATCATTCCAGCCTGCTGTGAAGAATCACACTACGCCACGAAGCAAGGAGGTGAAGTCTAGAAGTAGTTGAAATTTTTTTCGGGCGTTTGTGTTCTTTATCTGAAATGAGAAATACTCAGTTTTATTATTTTGGAATAGAACCTAGAAGAGGTTTACAATATGTTACATAAGACCACCGAAGGGCATAAGGACGTTCTAATAAAAGACTATTAAAAGCTTGCGACAAAAACTTTATTAAAATATTTTTTGATCAATTATGCATAGAATTCAAAATGAAAGATGATAAGCGACTGCGAAATTAGTTATATTTGAATCTTGAGCTTTTTATGCATTAAAAAAGTTGTCTAAGATTTAAAAACATATTGTCGCTTGCATACAAATGAGCCGTTGTATAAAATATGCCAAAAAACGTTTTTTTTTTTAATTATGTAGTATAGAAATTCCCAAATTCTCTCAAGTAACAAATTAGAGAATAAATCCTTATTTTTGACTTGGTGGCGTAGTTATAATTGCGTACACGGTACGACTGCTGTGCTAAGGTCTCGGGTTCGATCCCCGGTCGGGTAAAGTGACATTGGGTTTTCTATCCCGAAATGCTCAGCCCGGAGTCTGGAATCTGTGCCCAGTATCGCGATAGTGTTCACATTATGGAACCGTAATAAATTCTGCGAAAATTCGCCAAAAAGTGGGTGTACTGGTTACATCTTTGCCTACCCCTTCGGGGATTACAGGCATGAGTGTATATATATGTACGTAAGTTTAATGGAAATTATTTGGAAAAACTAAGTCTTTTCCCTTCTATATTAAAAGGAGTATTAAGGCAAAAAAAAGTTTTTTAAAGTGTATCCACGTTTTAAACTTTCCTGACCGAAAAATTAAATAAAGACCATAAATTACGCGGCATCTCGAGCATCTGAAACCTGCTAAAGCCTCTGTTTGTATGAGGTGGTGAAATCGCCCAGGTCATTGGGGAGAAGTACAATCTGAACTAAAACTTATTTTAATATAAAATGTATAATAGGGTAGTTTCCTGTGTTTAATTATTCGATATGCAACCGAATATAGTACGCAAAAGAAACCCTTTGGCGAAAACAGAATCAAAATTGCTCGAAATATGAGGTCACAATATTTATTTTAGACTAGCTGTAGCCGGCATGCGTTGCAATGCCACGTAAAGAAAACATGATTCATTGCGATCGGTTGAACGGTATAGAAGTTGATGTTCTACAGCGCCATCTAGAGAGTTCTTTTTATTTTTCGGGCCAGGAACCTTCGCGGGCGTATGCAGAAGAACTTTCCGAAGTTTCATCATTATCGGATGTAGTTTAGGAGTCCATAGAGGACAAACATACTTACATTGATTTTTATTCATACAGATATTTGTATGAGCAAAAACGGATGCGTAGTGGAAACATATCACTATATCCCTCGTAAAACTGCATGGTGATGGCCATTCAGAGAGGTGACGTCACGGCTCATAGCGTGCATCCTTTTACTGTCATTTGACCACTACCCCTTCGAGCAGATTTGAAAAGCGTCTAATTTACTCAAGACCCTGTGAGATCTTTCTGCGTAGATTTGCCTAACAATAAATATAATTTAAATTATCTAAATTAAAGATAGAAACGTTATATTCTGTCGTGATGGCATACTGTAGTCCACTTTGTAATCATGAATTTGTCATATTTTCGTTACGTCGGGCTAAAAAGTTAAAATAAATGAAATTTCAATGTGTTTTTTTATCCTGGTACAGAAAAGTGACTGCATCTGATGGTAAGCACAGTACCGTCCAGTTAAAGTATCAAGTAGCGTGAGACAATCTATCCCTCGCTACTCAACACAACCATGCCAGCCTTTTTTTTGCATAGCATAGTCCGACCAACGAGCCAGTGGGTCACCTGATGTTAGGTGATCTCCACCGCCCATGAACATCCACAATACCGAAAGTATGATGTATGCGCTGTGGGCCTTAAAGGACAGGAATAGGGATTAGGGAAGGGAAGGGGGAATCTGGGCCTCCGGATATCTCACTTACCATACGAAACGCGACAGTAAACTCTTTACGTTGGTTTTCTGTGAGACTGTGGTACTACCCCGGTCGAGCCGGCCCATTCATGCTGTAGACAAATATGTCTTCAGTGTGGCTCTACCACTTGGACACTTGGAGGAGACACTACAGTGTAATATTTGAATAAACATAAGAAACCATTAGAAATAAAGTCTTCAGTCATTCCGTTGAAGGATCACTTGAATGCATGAAACCATTCCAGATTGGCTCAAGACCGGCGAATCGTCTTGCACTATTTGTAATTAATTACGTGCCCCGGAAATATACAGCGGAATCACGACTTTGACCGCAGATGTTCGGACTTTTTGTTTACATAGGATTGTAATAAAAGCGTAGCTTCTTTTTGTAATACTTACCCTGTATTATACATTGTTGCACTGTGAACGGGCCTCTACCAATGAAGAGTTAGCCTTAGACCACCACGCGAATTTGGTTAGACTTCATACATCATGGAAATTCTTATTTAGAATTCTCAGACCTGCAAGGTTCACGTTTCCCTTCACCGTAAAACAACAATTAACGATGAATACATAGGTATTTTTGAAGAATCAAAGGTGCAATTTGGGCTTGATTAGAACCCGTGGTTTATATTCACAGCAGTAAAACCTGACAAGGCTATCAGCGCTTTGTTTTTTGCTCATATTAACAAATGTACCCAGAAGTTGCACAGCCCTGGCCCCACACCTTAAACCTGTATCACGAATCTATCGTTTCTAATATTTAAGCGAATATTACACATTCAAAATAAAAACAGACTACATACAAATCAGCCTGCCCCGTGACCATGAAGACTGTAAAGCCTTCGTAACGTTAGGTTAAAAAAGTAAAATAAACCGCGATATAATAAAATTCGTTTTATTTTCAATCTGTATCGTGAATATCAACTACAAGGTACTACGGTCCCACAACATCCAGACCTGAAGTACTAGTTAATCACAGAAACACTTGCCTCGGTGAAGGAATCGAAAACTTCTCGAAGCTTCACACTTTACTATTCCTTTCTTCTTATGATCCTGGATCCTTTAGGCGTAGTGTAACGAAGCTACTCAACAGGTCAGCATAATTGTGTCGAGTAGCGAGGTATAGTTGTCTCTCGCTACTTGATACTCTAACTGGATGACACTTACCATCAGGTGCAGTGGGGTCACTTTACCGCGCCAGGGAAAAATATTCTCAATATTTTATACTATTTAGTTCCTTTTACTTTACGCAGCTTTTGTTCTGATGCTCGTCAGCAATCTATCCTTTTCAGATTGTTATCTAGGCCAATTTCCTGCGAATTAATCAAAAAGATATCTAGGTCGGTCCAGCCGGTGTCTCGACTACACACTAGTTTCAGATAATTTAACTTTAGAGGCCCATAGGGTATTTAGTATAATGTTTGTTCGGGATAACGTGGGTACGTTGACAGCAACAATTTCGATAAAATCTTTAAAACAGTTTTACAGTGCTTAATCTGATAAAAATTTGCTATAATTCACATACATGTCTGTAGACCCACATACTTATTAATACTAGCTCTATATTAAATATGAACCCACAGCTGGGAACCCTCTACTAATGCGGTTACGCCGTAGATTAAGGGGTTATGCCTTAGTCCACCATGTTGACCTGATACGGGTTGGTAGACTTCACATAACGTTGAAATTCGTATGAGAATTCTCAGATACAATGCAGTTATCCTCACTCTCCACTCCAGTGGTTTCGAACATACGACTTTCGTCTTGACAGTCTGTACCGCAACAAACTAGGCTATCGCTGCGACAGTCCTAATATGTAAAATAAATAAAACCCAAAAGTCCACACATTGTCCCGTCTCCACAGTAAGATATAATTGTCTTTTTACTAACTGGAACTACGAGAGCCTTTCAGTTTCACAACAACCAGACATGCCACAAACATTCGTTTGTTGCGTTCATCACAAAAATATTTGTATCGGTGCGGGAATCGAACCCGCGACTATTCGTTTCATAACGCTACTCGCCCGTTGCACCACGGATACTGTTAAAAGGTGGTCGTTTCAATTGTTTAATAATACTAAAATACTATTGACATCACATAACACATAGCTAAAGTTCACATGTGGTCTTAAATGATAGGCCGCAGTGGTGTAAGATATTTTTAAATAAATAAGTGTACTTTATTAGTTAAAGTGTATTGTCGTATCAAATGTAGAATAAGCTGTTCGTGTGTCACCTAAATAAATATTATGAGGTATAATACTAAATATTTAAGTGTGACCATCCCTCAACAAGTATTTAATAATAAAGTCCCAATCCCGAGATATATTAGCTCTTAAATAGCACTACGAATTTTAAACTATGAAAAATATAAAAAAAAGTTGACTGACAAAAGTATGTTATACAATTTAAAATATTTTCAATAGTACGCAATTTTTAGTTTATCGATACAAAAAATAATTTATCACAAACAAAATGTATACTTACTTTATTTCTAGTTATCTTACATCCTAATTACAGCACCCCTCTCTGTGCGTGGCGTTTCTTTCTTTCATTCTTTGCTACAGAAACAAGGCTTAAAATAATCAAAATAAAATTATATTTACAGTATCCTTTCTAAACGATTGTTGATTAAATAAATCATAAAAACGTCATACTAAATCTGTCCATTCATAACCCGAGTGGAAACAAACAGAAATAAGCCGAAACTATTTTTGCACAAAATTCGCGAACATAAAATCCGTAGCCGTAGCTACTTGCTACGCGCAGGGCTCAGTGCTACGATTGCTACGGTCCGCGACGCTCGCGTTTCTTCTCTCTCTCTCTGTGTATTCTTCTTTATGTAAAATAATACACAAGTTATGTGTTCTGTTATGTTTTGTGTGTTAAGTGTTTGAATCATTTTGTTATGTAACAGGTACTGTAGATACGTTTAATATAATATTTTTGTTATATATGTGAAAGAATGTTGCTCATTATGTTATGTATGAGGGAGTTGTTCGCGCGCATTTTAGCGGAAGCCGACGTTGTGATTGCGACTGGCGAGGGTTGCTAACGTGGTTTATAGACTTCTTTGAACGTATACTTTTATTAATATTTTTTATGGGAAATTAAAATCCTATGTAATCCTATGAAAAAAATCTAATGATATATAATATTTGATAAAGTTATATTCGTAGTAAAATAATAATCTAATAAAAAAGTTTTTATTTATACAATAAATAATTACATAACATAACTATTATCTCAAATATGTATTCCCAGAGGACAAAGACCTCGTTTTGTCAAACCAAGAAATATTTGTGTATGTATATGTATTTCAAGTAACGTTTATTTTAACTGTTCCTAATATAAATAGGCTACGTCGGTCAATACCACTTAGACAATCTTATGAATGTTGTGGCATCGAATGCCGGAAGGGGATCATGTAGAGCGGCTATTGGCTAAATTCTCGAGGTTTATCGTATTTAATGCATGTATATGTAATACCTTCCATTTTGAGTTTAACTGAAATAGGCTTCTAAAATTATCGTTACGTTACGATAACGTTACCTTAACGTATTACGTTGCTAATGGTGGAATCTTTTAGCAGTTAGTGCAATTAATTTATATAAACTTTTATACATTTGTATAAAGGCGGACAGGCATTACCTAAGGCGTTCTCTATCTGTCAACCTTTGGGTTGTGCAGAGATTATATTATCGAAGTACGTGTAGTAAATATACACATATAAATACATGCATAACATATATTATTATTATATATACAAACATATATAAATATATATTCGGAGAAATATAAGATAACATATGCAATTTCATTTGATCTGAAAATAGTTGACATAGCGAATTTAACGAAACTATTTACAAAATAGAGCCGAGTTTGGTCGGCATCAGCTACTCCAGAACAAGTTCTACTCTACTTTTGTTTACGTAGAAGTTATTTCTATTGACTTTTTAGTGTTAATTTTTAATTATTAAAAAACTTATTTTTTGTTTAGCCTCTGTAATCAGGTATTCGTTAAAGAATATCATTATTTACTTTTGAGTCATTTACCAAATTACCAAAATATAGAGCCAATTAGAAAGTAAACTCTACGGATCAAAAAATCTCTCATCAAGAAAAGTATTCGCCAGAAAAATCAATGTATGTACGTAAAAAATAGAGTCAAATTAACTACTTACTTCTGTTTTAAGCTAGTTGAAAATTCGTACAGACAGTTCCAATCTCGCAGAAGTACTAACCACTTCTGTAATATTGGAAATGGAATAAAAAATGGTTCATACTAGATAAGTAATCCAAGTGCTATCGTTTCTATCGATGAGTTTGATTAAAATTTCTTGGGTGGATGGGGTATCATCTAGCTTCATCCGATTTGTGCGGATTGTCAAGTTATCTGGGAAGTATAAATGGGATAATGAAAAATTTATTTGATCTAGGATTTATGATATTCTTTAAAAGTAAATCATCTTACATATGGTAACAAATTGTATAATTACTTTTTGTTTACTGGCATGTAATATTTTTTTTATTTTTCTTATTAGTCAGTTGTCTTTTTCTAAAATATTTTATTCTATTTTTATTTATTTGCATTCTACATGTGAGGGAATTAAATGTGTGCACCACAAACAATTTATTATGTATATTTATCCACACATACACATTAAACTACGTTTATCCTTTCTTACGTCTTGTGTTCACCTTGCAAACATCGTCAGTCTTTATATCATGTATTCGTCTTCTATATTCACTCATACATTCGTACTAGCCAGTAATATTAATAATACATACCGTTATATATGTAGATGAAATGCAACAGAGATTGAAAAAAGAAATGAATTTGAGAATGCAAAAATAAATTATTTTATAAATAATAATTAATCATAGAGTTGTCTGAAGCAACTTATTTCTATAGTGTTATTTGTGTTACTTATAGCAAACTAAAGTGAAGTTGCAGCTTGAGTTTTAACTAACAGATCTGAAGTATAAAAATTCCTCAAAACTCATTAATAGTTATGAGGATGTTCAAAGTTGATTTCACTATCAGCTGACTCACTTACTCATTTGTTTTTTTTTTATTTGGCATGGTAAAGTGACCACACTGCACCTGATGGTTTTTTTTAGTGCCTGGATAGGCAGACGAGCAGATGGGTCACCTGATGGTAAGTAGTCACCACCGCCCATAGACTTCTGGAATGCCAGGGCATAGCAAAGCCACTGCCTACCGTTGATGGTAAGCGCAGTGCCGTCCAAATAGAGTATCAAGTAGCGAGGGACAATCTATCCTCCGCTACTCAACACGATCATTTACCAGCCTTCCGCTATTAAATCCTATCATCTACTTTAATACAATCTTTCATACTGATCCTGTTTCTCGTGAGGTGAATAAAGCTATAAATATTAATGCTATTACCTCACGCTGTTCATAGGTTATTCCATGCTCCATTCATGTTAGCTAAGCTAGGTCTAGTGGGGAATAAGACAAGTGTGTTAACACACGCATCTTCAAGGTGTATACAGAAGTATTTCATTTTCTGGAATGGTCTAAAGAGGGTAGTTGACAGTAAATTAAAACCTGATAGAATTTTGTTTTTATAATAAATTTTAAACTATAAATATCGAAAACTAAACCAATTTGTTAATTTACTTGTGATTATTTGATATTTTCAAGAAACAAATATGTTAAAATAGAGCATTTTTTCACGTGACATGAAACACAAATCAGTCATGCATGACGTCACCGTTCGAAAAATCTATTAAACGCTGAGCCAAACGTCTATTAGTTTTGCGGATAGTGACGTCACACGAGAGGCCATGACGGTTGGCAGCGTTTTGATAGGAAAAATAAAGTTGTTTATAATAAAAGGAAATTAAATCTTGAAAACGTATATTTTATATTCATAAATGATAATATTTTAATAATATAGACCATAAAATTAAACGGATTCCCAAAAACAGTCAACTAGCCTATTGACTAGACTAAACTAGTTTTAGTGTTTTTCGTGATTTATTTTATTTATTGTAACACTTATTATTTTTTTAATTATAAAAGCTCTTGTTATTATCGGCTCAATTCAATTAGTTATGTCAGAATCTAATTTAGTTTTCATGAAGTCAATATTTCTTTCTTCAATAAACCTCTAAAACTCCAAACTAATTTAAGCTAATTTTAGTGAGTGATATTTTAATTTATTGATTTAATACACAATTCTAGGATTGTATCATCAAAAGACGCACTTAATCTACTCAGGGTTCTATAAGTTTTTTCCATTCCATAATATGAAAGGCGAGTCTCTCGATATATGTTTTACTTATGATATTTAATAAGAACTAATACTAAAGATTAATAGCATGTTTGCGTCATTCAGAGAGTGAATATTTTATTTGTAATTAGTTTCTAAATTAAAGTGTTGGCACTCAAAGTCTGTAAGTTATATACATGTAATCAAACTTATTTTGTTGATGTATGTGACTGTTGTCCAAAATAAAATAAATAAATTCCACTAAGGATGTGATGACCTTGTCCAATACTGTTAAAGTTACTTTGGTAATAAGACTCGGATCCAAGCTATGCTTAGTACAAGAGACAACGGCTAGTAAATAAAACTACAACAGCCGTTGACTAATGTAATTAATATATTATTAGCTATGAAGCAATAAACATTATGTTTTCATATACAGTTTATGATTATTATCTGACGTAAATCCAATATAGAATATGAAGATACATATAACTTTGTTTCGCATACATACATATACACTCACGCCTGTAATCCCCGAAGGGTTAGGCAGATGTGCAACCGGTACACCACTTTTCGCCGATTTTATTTCAGTGTTACAAGGTCATAGGGAGCGAGCCTATCGCCATACCGGGCACAAATTCCAGACTCCGGGTAAATACTGAGAATTTCTCGATAGAAAAACCCAATATCACTTTACCCGACCCGGGAATCGAAACCCAGACCTCAGCAGAGCAGTAGTAACCTATGCGCCACTAAGGTAGCCTTCTTTTGTTTGCTAAGACTCGAATCTTGGACTTTAGAGATCCTCACTGGATGGCGTACTTCAGCCACATATTCACAAAAATATAAATAACTAGTAGCTTCTTATGTTAACGCGAATATTACACATTGAAATAGAACTGCATTATCGCGGTTGACTTTACTGTTTTAAGTTCCAAGGTTTTGAAAACTTTACAGCTTTCATGGTCACGGGGCAGACTGAAAAAATAAAATAACCCGCGATATAATCCTTAAAATTTGTTTTATATCACTGTTTAAATACCTAGGCTTTTACTCGCAGCTCTGTATTTCTGTAAAATTTTTACTAATCTAAACTATCGCAATGAAAATTGCCTGAAGCACTCAGGAATATTGTAATGACAAATTAATGTAAACATTTGAAAATCAGATTGACAGTTCAAGAAATATTACCCTGCATCTAAACTTACAAACTAATACTTCTTTATAATATCTCTTTGATTATGAGAAGAAGCATAATAATATAAAAATTGACACACCTACCATACACTTAGAAGGAACTCGGTTTTCTCTAACAGTGGTACTATTATTAATATTATAACCCATTCATGATGTAACAACAAAACAAACTATTCTGTAACTGTCTGTCAAAAATTTCATTTTATCGTATTTCTTACAAACAAACGACACGTTTCTAAAAATAAGAAATTACAAGATATTTCACGTTACAACGTTGTCAATGGAAATTAAATTTCAGCTGAAAACTGAAATATTAAAAGTTCAATGCGGACAGGAAGAAACCGAACAAAAGCTTATACTTCAAGAGTATTTCAAAGGAAATTAACTTTGAGTGTTATTGAATTTAATTATTGTATATACTTACTTTATTCATTGATGTTTTAATATTTTATATGTTAATGAAAATAATAATAAGGAGGTTCCTAACTCTGGAGTCCTAACCACCGGTGGCTTGGGTCCTAGGCCTCGCCATCAGAGGGTGCACATTTTTATAATTTAATATGTATTTTTTATATAATAATGTATATTTAAAAATGTTTAAAAAACTAGAAAATTCTCAGTATTTGCCCGGTGTCTGGAATTTGTGCCCGGTATGGCGATAGGCTCGCTCCCTATCACATTATGGGACCGAAATTCGGCGAAAAGTGGGTGTACTGTTTACACCTCTGCCTACCCCTTCGGGGATTACAGGCGTGAGTGTATATGTATGTATGTATGTAAAAAAACCTTTTTGAATAAAGAGTAGTATAATATAATAATAAAATTCAAAGGAATACGAGAAATGGTTGCTAAGTTGAGTGGACATGTCTCAGGATCGAGATCGAGTAGGACAATGTAAAGGCAAGAAAGCCAATATGCTGTCCGGATTATGAGTGATCACCACATCCACACAAAACTCGTCAAGGTTTTTAGACCTCTTGAAACCGAAGTTACGTACCCTGTGATGATTAATTGTAACGCTGCAACTTCGCCATGGCTTTTTGAGGTAGTTGAATATCAAATTTGAAAGTAGAGGCACGTTGTATACATACTGGTTTCTTATATTTACGCGAATATTATACATTGAAATAAAACGAAATTTACGGATTATATCGCGGTTTATTTTACTTTTTTAACCCGACGTTTCGAAGACTTTACAGCCTTCATGTCTCCCCCGTGACCATTTTATTTCAACGTTGTATACAGTATTGACGATAATTGAGCCGGCTCTACCGGATTATTACCACTATCTCACAGAAAATTAATGCATAGTACAGCTTGTTGCGTTTTGTAATGTTTTTTTTTTTTTCTGGCACGGCAAAGTGACCGCACTGTATCTGATGGTAAGCGCAGTGCGGTCCAAATAGAGTACTGAGTAGCGAGAGACGATCTATCCCCGCTACTCAACACACTCATGCCGGCCTGCTTCTTCACACTACGCCATGAGCAAGAAGGTGAAGAAGGGGTCGAGGGTCTAGTATCAGAGTACTAAGAAGGCCGCAAAATGGCCATTGTACACCAACTCCAGACCCCCGACAAAAACCGGATGTACACTGGCTGATCCCGGAACGCGACACACTTGCGTGTGCCACTATGGCGGGTTTTTCGCCCTGTGTACGGTGGTCGCTATCCGGGCGGATATGAATATCCTACCACCAGCTAATGTGAGTAACCCCCCCCCCCCTGACTATTCTTTTTGTTTAGGCCGTTGCCCATTATTTTTGCTTAGGCCGGCAAACACCCATGACTCTTCTGGTATTGTGCTTGATCATGTTATGAAGGTGGCAGAGATCACATACCATCAAGTGACTCCCTTGCACGTTGGGGACCTCTGCTACGAACCTAGTCATACTCTTACGATTTTACCTCTAGAATGTTTCATGTAACACAATTGCATAAGAGCACGAAATGCTCCAAGGACGATGTTCGAACATTGAATATTGGTGACATTGTATGGTTAAGTGCGATCGTATAAAGTATATGCGATTTTCTTTTATTTATTCATACATGTAAGCTAGGGTAGGCAACACTATTGCACCCATAGTTCGCCTTATTTTCATACCATGATGTGACAGTGAGACTATATTGACTAAATCCGACTTAGGTATCATGTACCATGCGAATTTCCAATTAATCATAACAGCAAAATTTGATTATTTGAGCTGTAATCTGAATCCAGGATCTTATAGGTTTCTCCGCAATTTAAACTAATGAGCCAATTATCATTCTAATACCAATACATAAAAACCAAGGCAATTAGTATATTACCTATAAACTTCAAACCGGTCACCAGTGTGTTCCGTAATGAAACACATGAAATTGTTTATTTTAATCAACACATGCATTTGAATTGCAAATCACTAGGAATGGAGTAGTGTTATCGAGTTTTTGGTCGATAAAAATAATTCATGTGGAGAAATCTTTGAAATGAACATTTTAGTCGATTTTTGGAATTATGGTAGTATCTGTATATATAAAAGAAGAAACTGACTGACTGACTGATCGATCAACGCACAGCCTAAACGGCTGGGGTTAGAGACTTGAAATTTTGACAGTAGGTACCTTTTATCACGTAGGCATCCACTAAGGAAGGGTTTTTGAATATACCACCCCTAAGGGGGTAAAATAGGGGATGAAAGTTTGTATGAAAATCCGTCATTTTTGAAGTTAAATTCATGAAAATTTGTATTTGGCATTTTAGTGAAAAAATATGTGTTTCAGGATTTTTGGAAATTCCGCCCCTAAGGGGGTAAAATAGGGAATGAAAGTTTGTATGAAAATCCGTCATGCATGAATATTGGTATTTTGTATTGTATACTTTTTCTCTCAAACATGACCTCCACGCGAGCGGAGCCGCGAGCAACAGCTAGTTGAAAATAGATGCCAAAGCTAAATCAAATTATACTCTAACTAGATGTTGCTCGCAGCTCCGCCCGCGTGGTAGTTATTTTTGAAAAAAAAGGTATACATACATCCATACAGTCCATGGAGGCATCTTAAGCTATTACACCTTTCTATATTTTGCCATCCCATTGGAAGTGTGCATTTTTCCGTGATAAAAAGTAGCCTATATCATTTTCTGATCCCTAAACTGCCATTATGCCACGGGAACTGTGCATTTTTCCAGAAAAAGCCTATGTGCTATTCCATTCTATAATCTATTTGTGTGCCAAATTTCAGCCAGATTCGTGTAGCTGTTGTAGCGTGATTGAGTAACAAACATCTATCCATCCATCCAAACATTTGCATTTATTATATTAGTAGGATAACGTAGTAAAATAGGCCTAAAAATATGGGAAATTCGTATTTCGATTAGATTAAAATTGTTATGTTGTATTATTTTACAAAAAACATGTATATGTTTAAAATACTACACACTAACAAGCCACTATCGTACATACAAAAGCTAATTTGCATTTGCAATTCTCTAGCACTGTTCCAAAGTTGCTCTATCAATCACAGAGAGCCAATACGCCATGCAGTGCACGTATTCAGCGACATTTCATCGGCGTATCGAATACGCTGGCGATAAATACGACACACTGTTTATAGATACTCTGAATGCCGCGTTTCAGACTGCTTAATACTCAATACGCAAATACTGTTTACAATTTGTTTGAGTTCTGTTGATGGTGTTTTGAATTGGTTATGATGTGAATTTAAAAGTATATGTCAGCCATTGAAAATCAATAAGAGTTGTCTCTGTTATTAATCACTGTTTGCTGCTGGCTTGATTTTAACCAGACTCTTTATTTTGTATGGTGATAGGCTCGCCTCCTATCACGTTATGGGACCGTAATAAATTCGGAGAAAAGTAGGTGTACTGGTTACCCTTCGGGGATTACAGGTGTATATGTATATACTACGTGTAACGGGAATAACGCACATCCTCAGACACCCCAATTTAAAAATATTATTACAATCACAATTCATGTATTGAAATTACACTGCGATGAATATAAATATTGTTTTATATGAAGTTAGTTGTACTAATTTTCGACATAAAGTTCGTAATTTTAATTATTTGATTTTTAAAGTGTTCGTTTATTATTGCATTTATAAAAGACTAGCTGTTGCTCGCGGCTCCGCCCGCGTGGAGGTCATGTTTGGGAGAAAAAGTATACAATACAAAATACCACTATTCATGCGTTTAACTTAAAAATGACGGATTTTCATACAAACTTTCATTCCCTATTTTACCCGCTTAGGGGCGGAATTTCCAAAACTCCTGAAACATATATTTTTTATTTTTAACTAAAATGCCAAATACTAATTTTCATGAATTTAACTTCAAAAATGACGGATTTTCATACAAACTTTCATCCCCTATTTTACCCCGTTAGGGGTGGTATTTCCAAAAACGCTTCCTTAGTGGATGCCTACGTGATAAAAGGTACCTACTGTCAAAATTTCAAGTCTCTAACCCCAGCCGTTTAGGCTGTGCGTTGATCGATCAGTCAGTCAGTCAGTCAGTCAGTCAGTCAGTCAGTCAGTCAGTCAGTCAGTCAGTCAGTCAGTCAGTTTCTTCTTTTATATATACTTCGACTTTATCGCATCGAGTTATGTCTCAGTTTCGTTTGTCTTCAACTTTAAATTAAAGGGTGACTATTATTTACCTGAGGGTTAATTATTTTTGGGAAAAAAAAGTCGTCTAGAAAAAAATTGTTGCTATCAATTAAGTCGCTTATTCTGAACAAACTACTTTCAGAGTGTGCATTAATCATGTTACATGTTGTATATGTATGTCTTTATTTTGTAATAGTTTTGACCCAAAACATTTCATGTGTGATTGCGTTAATTGGAACGATGAGAGACTGAAATCCGATAGACAAAAACAGTTTAATTTTTCCCGAATTTTCAAGGCACCTTTACCAAAAATTTATTTTCTGAAACCTTTGTTTGGATTACGTCCATGTAAATAACTAAATCATTCAAGCCGTTCTCAAGTTATGCGCTTACGAACGATTCGTTTTTTAATAGATATATAAGACTACTAGATGTTGCTCGCGGCTCCGCCCGCGTGGAGGTTATTTTTGGAAGGAAAGGTATACAATCCATGGAGGCATCTTGAGCTATTACACCTTTCTATATTTTGCTATCCTATAGGATGCGTGCATTTTTCGGGGATAAAAAGTGGCATATGTCATTTTCTGATCCCTAAACTACCACTATGCAAAAATCATGTCGATCCCTTGCTCTGTGAAAAACTAAACTATCCCACGGGAACTGTACATTTTTTCTGGATAAAAAATAGCCTATGTGCTATTCCAGACTATAATCTATCTCTGTGCCAAATTTCAAACAGATCCGTCCAGCCATTGTAGCGTGATTGAGTAACAAACAGCCATCCATCTAAACTTTCACATTTATAATATTAGTAGGATATTAAGCCGTGGTCTCTTGGTATCTTTTGGGACAAGTGACAACAATAGCTACAAAAGGCAGAATGAATAATGACTTCTTAATTGGAACATTTCAGTCTTTGATTTAATTCAATATAACTTACAATCGTACTCAGAGAGCTTCCTTAATTAGCTTTAAGTAACAATTAGATGATCGTCGTTCAATTTATGTAACGGACACTCTCAGAAACAAAATTTGATCTTTACATCACTTATTACACACTAGCATTTGCTCGCGGCTTCGCCCGCGTATAATGTATAGACTGGAGAGGAAACGGGACTTAAAAAAATAAAGTACCCTATGTCCGTCCTCGGGGTTACAGGTATCCGGATTCATAATCTTATCACAATGGGTTCAATGGTTTATCCGTGAAAAAATAACACAGACTAACCGGAAGCACGTATACGAAATTTTATACCTGACACTTTGAAAATGGCGGACTTCCATTTAACCGTTTTTCCCTTAGTTTACTTATATATTTATAGATTTAGGGATGCATAGCATCGAACTCGTTACATACATAGTCTTGATCCCACACTAGGTCAAACTTTGGGCATTTAGAACTACGAGCAACTGTCGATACGATACGGTTTCACAACACCCAGATCCGAATATATATGGATAATACAAAAATATGTCTCATTGAAGTATGCAGGTTTTCTCATATTTTTTTTTTATAGGCTTGCATTTGACCTCTGTCTCGCCTAATGGAAAGTGATGTGGTCTAAGGTGGAGCACGCTTGCCTAGAAGATACCCAGGTTATAATTTCGGTAAATATAAACTCCGGCAAAGAGTTCCACTTTCTAGCAGGGCGCAAGAAATGTACAAGCAAAACGTAGTGGAATATCGAATCGAATATCATACATTATAACCATGTATGATGATAGAGTTTGTCTAATCGGCAAATGATCCTTGAAGGGCAAAACGATCACACTGCAACTGATGGTGCGCGGTACTATCCAAGTAGCGAGACACAATCATGCCGGTCTTCTGAGTACCTGTTTTAATCTTTATCTACATAGAACGTGATAAATAAGAATGATACACACTTAATGTTACACGAGGTATGCCCTGATGAATTGATCTCTCAACCTTTGCCTTGGTAGTCCGATCCTCGTTAGACTATGCACGTAATCTTTGATGAACTGAATTAAGTAAGAATTTAGCATAATTACAATAATTTGAAACCGTTTTTGTAATCCTGTGTTGGGTAATGGTAGCTCATATTCCCGCGGGACTATAAGCGAGTGTTCCCTCTACATAAGGTTAAAAGGGTTTCAAATAAATGGCAGTACTTAGTTATTTACATTTGAACGGAAAATGTTTGTTTGGGAAAATTTTATTTTACTTTCAACGTTTATTTTGGAATTGGACATATTTTTGTAACTATTCTTCAGATATCGGCCAGCATCTCACCTTCATCTTTCTCTATTGGAATCAGACATCACTTTTCAAACTATTCTTCAGATATCGGCCGGAACATCATCTTCATCTTTCTCTATTGGAATTATTATGGAATTGGACATCATTTTTTAAACTATTCTTTAGATATCGCTATCTTCATAGATACTTTAGAACCCAGTAAAATACGACATATATTTCTTAAAAATAATTTCACATAAACCCAAGCCTCTCAAGATGGTCAAGATATGGAGCACCAAAGCCATGGTCCAAACTCTTCCTTCTTTTCTTGTAGTTTCATAATTTACTCTAGATAATTACAACAACTCTCATGTGAAACTTTTTGGCATCAATTCGATTAAACAAGATCTAAGACGTCCTTGCTATTTTCTCAACATACATTCCTTGTATTAGGTACTTTCCTATTAACGACCGAATCACCTACCATAAACCTTATACACATCTCTCCCTGCTCGCAGAGTCAATAGCTTAATCTGCAGACTACAGAGCGTTACGTAATCTTAAGTAAACATGTATGTAGCAGATATATTGTTATCCACACATTAAGCGAAACGTCTAATTACTTACGAGCTTGTTTGCACTCGGTGAAATAGATAGTGCTGATAGATATACATAAACAACATATAGACTCACTTCTGTAATCCCTGTAAGGGTAGGCATAGGTGTAACCAATACAATCATATTGCCCTAAGCTTACTACCGCCCGATTATGTGAAAGGTGCCTATCTCGATACCGGTAAAATTTCTAGACTCCGGGCTGATACTAAGTATTACGTGATAGAAAAAAATATTATCACTCTTACCCTACTCTAGGATTGAACCCGAGACTTCAGCACTGCAGTCTTAATACGCAATTACAACTGCGCCACTAAAGCTGTCTTTGTCGATAATTTCAATGGCATTAAAATAGTTTTATATTCATGTGTTTACTTTATTTTTGACCTATAAAAATATAGTAACGACAAAGGTTTGGTATAAATATTCCAGCCATTTCTCAAATAGTCTAAATTGATACATGCTAGAAACCGCATTGTCAGTGTTACATCGATCCAGCCGTTGATAGACTATATTTGGGTCAGGTACGGTCGAAAATCGTTCGTCATGTAGTGCTAAATAATTCCGGGTAAGGGATGGGTTCGCTTATCTAGTGTAGTGATTATGAGATCTTGGAGAAATTATGAAGGGAAATGATGGAAGAACTGTCAGAATATGGAATTTAAATATAAAAAGTAAATATTGTCAGCCTCTATGGCGCAGTTGGCAAGTAGCCGGCTGTGAAACGAGAGGCCGTGGGTTCGATTCCCACAACCGGGGCAAATGTTTGTATGACAGGCAGATATTTGTGTCCGGGGTCTGGGTATTGTGAGACTGAAAGTCTCTTAGTGTAAGGTCGGGGCTATGTGTGTTACTATTAGGTGTTATTTATTTATTTTATAGAATACATCAAAAGACTTACCGAACCTGGCATAGTTTCAGCAGGCGCGATTGTGTCCAGTAGCAAGATGTAGTTGTAAACTCTATCTGGCCGGCACTGCGCTTACCATCAGGTGCAGTGTGGCCACTTTTCCTTTACTTTGCCTTTGGTCGCTTTGTGATTCAACGTCAGGTTGTAATTTTTTCTAAATATCGTAAACTAAAAAGTAAAAGATTCAAACCACCATAAAACCGCAAAATTAATTTTATTGATATATAATATTCGCGTAAAGATAAGTAACTATTATCAACTTAGCGGTCCCGTTTCGTAGTCGATTAGACGACACAAACTCATTTTTCATACATAATTTTCTTATTCCTATCGCAATTCTTGAGGTTACTAACAATATTACTATGCAGCAACTTAATTAACGTACACTGAGTTGCTCATCTTATATAATCCGATTTAAATTGTATTTGTGTTTAGTTCAAACATTGCATGCTCGCATAATTCTGTCAAGTAGAGAGGGATAAAATGTCTCTCGCTACTTGATACTCTAACTTGACGGTACTGTGCTTACCATCTGGTGCAGTGTGGTCACCTTGCCGTGCTAGGATATATAAAAAATCTCATCAATCAAACTATTCTGAATGAAGTGCTTACATATGAACAGCATTTTTTATTTTTATTAATACATAATACTAGCCCTATATTAGACAGTGTCCCACAGCTGGGCACGGGCCTCCTCTACTAATGAGAGGGGTTAGGCCTTAGTCCACCACACTGGCCTAATGCGGGTTGGTAGACTTCACATACCTTCAAAATTCTTATGAGAATTCTCAGGTATGCAGGCTACCTTACGATGTTTTCCTTCACCGTTAAAGCAAGCGATAAGTATTATCAATAAACTCACATAACTTTAGAAAAGCCAGAGGTGAATATCATTTTGGGTATCGAACATACGCCTTTGGTCTTGACACTCGGTACCGGAACCAACTAGGCTATCGCTGCTTTTTATTTATATAGAACATATAAATACTATTATTTATTTATCTTTCGATTCTAGCTCTTTCGCTTCTTTCTTAACCCTCGGAAAAATCTTTGATTCCATTTTTGAAATGGATCTTTCACACACTCATAAAAAGCCTTTTGTTGGTTCAATATAAATATTCGAGGTGTAAATATAACCTTTATCCTCAAAGCCATAAGGGTGTAAATCCAAAGGCACCTTCACGCTTCAATGCCATTGAGGAAATCTCAGGGAAAACTATTGGCATGGAATAACACAGGTTTGGTTTTACCTAAATTTGCAACAAAGTATTTTTACGTTAGGTATTATATATTTCAGGTTAGTTATATAGTAGACTAGCTGTTGCTCGCGGCTCCGCCCGCGTGGAGGTTATTTTTGTAAGAAAAGGTGTACAATCCAGAAACCTGCAATATTATGCATGTATCATACATATAAACCTTTCTCTTGAATCACTCTATCTATTAAAAAAAGCGCTTCAAAATCCGTTGCGTAGTTTTGAAGATTTAAGCATACATAGGGACGGACAGCGACAGCGACTTTGTTTTATACTATGTAATGATGTTAACTTTGCTTAAAAAACCTGTGTTACATTTTTCAAAATAGGTCATAGCAAATTGCACCAAAAACACTAATCTCCGTAGCGCAGCAAGAGAGTTGCTGCTGTACGAGAGGCCACAGGTTCGATACCTATACCCGAAAGAAATTATTGTTTCGATTATAGTGTTGTGAAACCGCATCTCTCTTGGTTCCCCATACCCATGATACAAATACATTAGTCCTTCCTCCCTTTTTTGAAAACTTCTTTAGGCACTTTGGAAATTTTTGGGATGAGGACTCGCGTGACCGTCAAGTTCTATAATTATTGTCAATTATTCAAAGGCAGCGATAGCCTAGTTGGTTGAAGTACGGGCTGTCAAGACGAAAGTCGTATGTTCGAAACCCAAGTGGCATACACCTCGGACTTTTCTAAAGTTATGTGTATTCTTTGTTAATTATCGCTTGCTTTAACGGTGAAGGAAAACATCGTGAAGAAACCTGCATACCTGAGAATTCCCAAAGGATTTTCGAAGGTATGTGAAGTCTACCAACCCGTATTAGGCCAGCGTGGTGGACTAAGACCTAACCCCTCTCATTAGTAGAGAAGATCCGTGCCCAGTAGTGGGACAAAGTTTAATACAGGGCTAGTATATTATATATTATTAATTCATGGAGACTGTTTAAAAAAAGGACACTGTAATTCCAAAGTTTAAGTTATCACTTTTGTCGGTAGTCTCCATGACTTATTATTTACGCAACATATTGAACTTGGTAAATGCTCTGTATATATGTATTAGGTATTTATATCTGGCAAAGTTATCTTGTCTATTATAAATGGAAATAATACGCAATACCTTGGTTTACCTATAAACAAATACTTATTGGTCAAGTACCTGATAATAATACAAATATAATACAATCATACTAGCCCTGTATTAAACGCGAGGATCTTGTCGTTGAGCTCAACCAGACCTTGGATCTCATCTCATCATGGGGTACCAGGAATCGGGTTGAGTTTAATGCCAAGAAAACCCAGGTGTACGCGTTCTCGTGCAAGAAGTCTCCGTTTTCTCCAATCCCCGTTCTTCAGGGTGTTCCACTCGCAATGCGGAATGACCTTAGTGTCCTAGGTATGGATATCCGCTGCGATCTTAATCCAAGGAATCATCGGAATCCTGAACAGGGTGCGGCGGTTTTTCACGCCTGGTCAGCTCTACCGCTTATATAAAGCGCAGGTGCGGCCGGGAATGGAATACTGCTCGCACCTCTGGGACGGTTCCGCAAGGTACCTTCTCGATGCCTTGGATGGGTTGCAGCGGCGGGCCATCCGCATTGTGAATGATGCAGACTTGAGTAACAGCCTGGAGCCGCTACAGCTGCGTAGGGATATTTCCTCGCTTAGCGTGTTCTACCGTCTGTATCATGGCGAATGCTCTGAAGAATTGTTTGATCTTATCCCATCCTCTCCCTTCCATACCAGAACCACGCGTACTGGATTGCGGAGCCACATCTTCGTGGTATCTACTACCCCGGCCCGAACCAAGAGGTTCGCGAGGGGCGGCGTTTATCGCCATTCTGGGCACAATTCCAGACTCCGGGCTGATACTGAATATATCGTGATAGGAAAACCCAGTAGGGAAATATATGTCTGGAAAATAATACGTAATACTAATAATATAATAATACTAGCCCTGTATTAAACATTGTCCCACTGTTGGGCACGGGCCTCCTCTACTAATGAGAGGGGTTAGGCCTTAGTCCACCACGCTAGCCCGATGCGGGTTGATAGACTTCACATTCCTTCGAAATTCGTACGAGAATTTTCAGGTATGCAGGTTTCCTCACGATGTTTTCCTTCACCGTTACAGCAAGCTATAATTAACATTTAATACCAACTAAATACGTAATATTGGAAAAGAAAAATAAAGCAGATTTTGTATTTAATATACTTTAACTGTTTACCAAAATATTCAACTTAAATACCCTTAGTCAGCAAAAGCTGTTTTTATACCTCGTTATGAAGTTTATGCTCGCCATTTTACAGATACGTAAAAAAACGATAAAATATCAAGTAGTGCCGGAGATTGCAGTTCTGTAAACAGCAAATTTATAGCTATATTACTACGTAGTAGAACCATAACGACTGACTGATGGGGTAGGTAGCAATGTACCCATTTACTCCCATACGATGCGATACTCCCAACATATGTTTTTTGTTAGCCCTGCGTTTATTGCTTAATCTAAATATATGGTTATTGCTTATGGCGCTCTAGCCGGAAAAATATTTGACTGCGGCTAGTTTAAAGGCGCTTTTTATAGGGCTCAGACCTTAATTTGATCTATCTTTGGAATAGAGAGACAGTCTCGAAAGAGGGGTGTGGTGGATTAATATCATCAATGTTCTTCCTATTGTTTAAATTGGGTCGCTAGTAAAATATGAATCACAATTACATACATATATACAAATACTCTTACGCCTGTAATCCCCGAAGAGGTAGCCAGAGGTGTAAACAGTACACCCACTTTTCGCCCAATTTCGATCCCATAATGTGATAGGGGGTGAGCTTATCGCCATACCGGGCACAATTCCAGACTCGGGCTGACACCGAGTATCTCTAAACAGAAAAACCCAATATCACTTTACCCAACTGGAGATCGAACACGAGACCTCAGCATAGCAGTCGTAACACATATGCAATTACAACTGCGGCACTGAGGCATTTAATTACAATAGGCTAGTTGACTGTTTTTAGAAAACTGTTGTATTTTACTCTTCATGGTCTATATTATTAAAATATTATCATTAATAAATATAAAATATAAGTTTTCAAGATTTTATTTGCATTTTTATAAACCAATTTTATTTTTCCACCAAAACGCTAGCAGCTGTCATGGCCTTTCGTGTGACGCCCCCATCCGCAAAACTAATAGACGTTTGGCTCAGCGTTTTAGATGTTTCGACCGGTGACGTCATGCATGACCGATGGTCGTTTCATGTCACATGCCAAAATGTTTTATTTTCACATATATAAAAAATCTGCTTCTTGGAAATATTAAATAATCACATATAAATTAACAAATTGGTTCATTTTTCGATATTTTTAGACTAAAATCTATTATAAAAATTAAATTCTATCAGATTTCCACTTACTGTCAACTACCCTATTATTTTTACTACATAGAAACACAATACACAACACAAAGCTACAATATATTTGTTAACATTATCATGTCGGTGAAAAATTTTATCCAGTCAAAAAAAGGCCTGACGCGTGTAAAAAAGCATTTCAAAGGTTGTTGACGAATTACATCATATTATTTTTTATTGCTAGATGAGTGAATGTTTCCAAATTGCAATCAAGTCGCCAGTTATAATTGTTTTGCAGGACTGTACCATATAAATTCCCTTCCCTAGAACAAAACAGTGAAGCGCGTAAAAAAACTACACAGTTTTTAACTAGTTACATCCCAAGGAATAAGTTATAGGCGTTGATGATAGCTGCTTGGCCCAGCGGGCAGCTTGTTGTGAAACGTTCGATTCCCGGACCGAGACAGATATTTATGAGATATTGTTTCGAATCTGGTTGTTCGAATTCGAATCGTAGTCCCTCGTCGTTCTTGATAGCCACGATACAGGTTTGACCTAGTGGCATCAGAACTATGTGTGTGACTGTTGGGTGTACTTATTTATTAATATTAAATTGTATAAACATGTCACAGTATTATCACACATATTTTATTACTAATGGTCCCGGGCATATGTCATGCTGCCATAAACCGCCTTCTCTGTGGACCGAATTCTCGACAACAGCGCCACCTATCGGATCTAAAAGTCTCCTATCTTTTATGTTGGATCCAACCACACACATGCACAAATTATTTTTGATATCAGTTGTGGTTTCAAAGTGTATAAAGGATATAGGAAGTAACCATTTTTTTGTTTTATAATATTTGTAAGATAAAAAAAAACAATAGTACACGTTCCACAACAGTTTTCGCAGATTACAATATCATGTTAATTATCAGACGCCGCTATATGAGTAACTATACGTAGATACACACCCAGATATTAACATAAATTTATATATATATATATATATATATATATACAGCTTTGGTCGCTGTATACCAAGAAGTCGTATAATACTCTCAGAGTGCAGTACAATAACGCCTTTCGAATGATGATGGGGAAGGCATGGTTTTGTAGTGCCTCGACTATGTTCGCCGAGTCCCGAGTTTCAGATTTTTATGCCATTGTCCGATCTCGAATAGCATCATTTTGGTCTCAGCTACGGGCTTCGAATAATGGTATTTTAAAAGCTGTATCAGAATATCCAAACAATGCTTTTGTCAAACACTGTAATAAGTATGTAGTTGTAGTAATGGTTTAATTTATACATGTTCTTTTTAATTTAATTTAATTGTTTAATTTTGTTTAGTTTATTGTGTAATTTATATGGACTGTATTGTCTGAATTAAATTAATTATTATTATTATTATATATATATACAAACTAGCGGACCCGGTAGTCGTCATACTGCCTGGAAAAGCAGCGCCACATTAAATATTATATTTTAAAGATCACAATCTTTGGAATTTCTCCCACAAATCCCAGCGAATCAAATCAGGGGAAATACCGACAACAATGCCACCTACCAAGTCCAATTGTGTTTTCAAACCATCCAGAAACCCATTGAACTATACACACAAAAGGAGATCCGCAGGTTTTCTATGTAAACTAGGCTAGGTGGTAAACACAAATGGGGTATGGTTTTTAACAATAAGTATATGCCACAATTTAACTACGATAAAGTATTTTTGAGCCAGGTCATAGGATTCCAAAGTTTTATCAACTTAAAGATATACATAATCTACTATTTTCTACCATCTTCAATGACTATGATTTTCATTAGATATGATATCCTTAATGATTATAATTATAAATAACGATGTACCTTACCTTACCGTACCACTAATCACCTTTCAAGATGGGATACATTGTATGAAGTATATCCGCCAATAGAAATAATTAATCCGTTATAATAGCCAAGGGTCGTCGTAAAATATAAACACAAAATAACCGGCACCACAAATCGAAAACACATTGCTCTCGCGACAAATCACATACCACAGATTAAGTATTAGTAGCAAGCTAGAGATTGAAAATGGACAGCTGTTAAAAACTTGAAGTGTCAATTATAATTCGATCAATATTGCAATAATAAAATCGATAGACCACCCGAGTCATTTTATTTTAGTGTGTTTTCTTTTAATTAATAAATGTTTGAACAAATGCCTTTCTAATGTACTTGCAATGTTTATGCTTCTTAGTTTTTGCAAACATTCAATGTCGTTTAACAAAAATTGAAAGAATATCGATTATCGATATTAGTTTAATTTGCAAATCGATACAATATTTACAAAAGCTATATGAGCAACCCCACGATCATTTACAATAAAAAATGGTAGAAATATTTTTGTGTTATCGTTATATTTCTTCTAAATCTGATTGCATCGGTGTAGGATGAAATAAAAATGAGAAATAAAGTCTAAAAAATACAAGTGATTTTTTGGTTATTAATAACATCTCGTTCATGCTGCTCCAAATCTGCCGATCTCCTTTCATCCTAATCGGTCCAGCCGTTTAGGAGGAGTTAGATGACAAACACACGTACGGAAGAATGATTTATATTAAGATCTATATACACAAGATATATAGAATAAATTATTTGATGTCATATGAGCACCATCTTTTTATCTTGCTATTATTAATCCAAATAATCGCTTCAGCTTATGACCTGGTCCAAGCCGCTTAATTTTACAGTGACAGAATCCAGAGCTATACATCAGTGTTGATTGCAATTACACGAGCACTAACTTTAGCCCGTGGCTTTTGTTGTCAAATAACACGAGTTGTTGATGTGAATTCTGTATTTAAGCTAGCTTAGTTTTTAAAGGAATTCACAGACATAGTCTTGACCCCGTAAGTAGATGGAATTCATAGTTAGATAGAACTCATTAATACATTTTAAACACTGTTTATAAATAATAGTGAATGCACCCAAAAGTCACACAAATAGTCCCGACCCCACATTGAGTCAAACCTCTATCGGGGGTATCAAGAACTACGAGGCACTATGGCCTCATAACACCCAGACCCGAAACAAATATTTATCTGTCACACAAACATTTGTCTCGGTGTGGGAATTGAACCCACGGCCTCGAGTTTTTCAGCCAGCTACTCGCCCGCTGCGCAACGGACGCTGTCGTAAAACAATAAGAAAGATCTTATAAAAACAAAGAGTCGAGTCTGTAATGTAGAGTCAGTGTGGGTGTAACTCAGACGAAATTCCGTCCATTTTCACTAACAAATAGATTCTTCAAACAGTGGAAGGGGAACCCTAATGGATTTATTTAATGTCTTTACTTCGAAGAGTCGAGAGCGGTTGACTTGTCAAATTTAAATTTACTCGTTTACGATGAAACCATTAGGAATAAAAAAATATTTGTTTACAATTGATTTATTTGGAACCGGTTTTTGTTTTTTATACGTTAGTTATATTTATTGGTACGAGACCACAGCAAAAGTATGATACATTTTTCTTGTAAAATCCTGGAAATTTACCATATTTTTATTCCCAAAAATCTTATTCGAACTATTAGAGTTGAAAAAAATACAGAAATACATTAAGAGACTGAAATCTCTTAGTTTTTCGAATTTTCCAGTATTTCAGGCAGCTATTCCAATTTTTTTTTCTAAAAACCTAATGATTATAACTAACAATTAAAAAATGCAAAGTTAGTGCAGTCGTTGGCAAGTGACACGCTTACAAACGGAAAGCATAATTAGCTGGGTATTGTAGAATACGTTTAGTAGAGTCTAGAGTGTATGCAATCATTGTTCGTACTATTTCAAGAGACAAATCTGCGTCGTGTAAATAGTAGAGACACACTGTAAGCAGTTTTGTCGCCTGCATAAAAATACCGGCTCTACTTGAATTAAGAGTTTGCTGATGCGTAGTGTCAATTTACTGGAGCTCCAAATGCCTGTCCTGCTCTCAATCCCCATTCCATTTTATCACATGACACTATCAAAATATCAAAAAGTGTAGTGCAAATTTCCGATGTTCTAAAAAAAATAACAAGTAATCAAAACAAATCGGAACCCAAAAGATCAGCTGCCAGACCTCAGGACACTGTGAGCTCCTTCTGCGTAGATCGGACTACAATAAATAAAAAATAACACCGACGCTCCACAAAGTCTGCAGTTGCTGAACATTCTGAAGAAGGTTCCAATCATTATCTTCGGTTTGACAAACCACATATCCTTGCCAAAGAACACCGATTCCTACCTAGGATGATACGCGAGGCTATTGAGATTAAAAAACATCCAAATTTCAATAGAGAAGATGGTTGGAAGCTAGCACCAGCTTGGGATCCAATTATACATTTAATAAAATCGGAACCCAAAAGACCAGCTGCCAGACCTCAGGACACTGTGAGCTCCTTCTGCGTAGATCGGACTACAATAAATAAAAAATAAAAATAACTATATGGAGGGTAGAAACATTGCACTATACTTGCGTGACGACATACAACTCAGTCCGCCCCGTGACCATGAAGGCTGTAAAGCTTTCGAAACGTCGGGATAAAAAGTTAATAAACCGCGATAGAATCCGTAAAAATTAGTTTTATTTCAATGTATAACATTCGCGTAAACATAAGAAACCATTATAATAACAAGTAACAATAAAAAACTCTACTAAAGGTAGAGCTGCTACACCACAGGTGCCTGGAACGTCCATTTTATGCACCCGTGCTAATTTTTGTGCTACCCGTTAAATCGATACACGCAATATTCAAGTCATTGGTAATTGTTGTCACTTTCTCTCAGACGTTAAATTATTTAAAAGTGAAAGAGAAAGGGACTACCTCGGTGACGCAGTTATTACGTACGCGGTGAGAGTACTGTGCTGAGGTCTCGTGTTCGATTGCTGGGTCGGCTATTAGTGGTATTAGGTTTTTCTACTACGAAGCTCGGTGAAATGTGGGTGTAATGGTTACATCTGTGGCTACTCCTTCAAGGATTATATGCGTGAGTGCGTATATATGTATGTGAAAGAGACAAGAAATCTAAAATTCAATGTTTATAGCTAAGAGAGTCGTTAGTTAATCATTAATTAACAAACATTGTAGTGTTTACGTGAACTGCAAACATTTGCTCAAAGTCTGGAACGTGTCCTTTGTTGTTCTTAATACCGACTTCACATTTCTAAGCTGAGTATTTACTTATCATTATGTCGCTCTACATAGAGAATGCGAAAGTGTACTCTGTTTAATTCTATCTAAAGCTTGTGGTATTATTGCATTGACCGTCGACGAACTTAGGTAGAGTTAGAGACTACTTTTACAAAATTAAATGTGTATAATACTAGCTTTTGCTCGCGGCTTCGCCTGCGTGGTTTTTATTTATGAAAGATCTAAAATTCATGGAGACATCTTAAGCTATTACATCTTTCTATATAATGCTATTCCATAGGAACCGTGCATTGTCCGGAATAAAAAGTAGCCAATGTTATTCTCAGTTCCCTAAACTGAGACTAGGTATGCCTTATAAAAAATGATGTCAATCCCTTGCTCTGTGTAAAACAAAAACGAAACTATCCCACGGGGTCCGTACATTTTTTCGGGATAAAAAGTACCCTACGTGCTATTCCAGACTCTAATCTATCTGTGCCAAATTTAAACCAGATCTGTCCAGCCGTTCTGGCGTGATTGAGTAACAATTTGTTTAATAATTTGAGGTGTTTAATTCGGCCCCACATGGAGTACTGTTCTTATCTCTGGGCGGGAGCCCCCCAGTCCCAACTACTTCCATTTGACCCATTCAACGTAGGGCAGCTCGGGTTATTGACGATCAAACTCTTTCCTATCGGCTTGATCCATTAGCTTTGCGTAGAGATGTTGGATCACTCTGCATTTATCATGGGAAATGTTCCGAGGAATTGTTTGGATTGATCCCGGCCGCTGAATTTCACTATCGGACATCGCGCCAAAACGTAAAATTCCATCCGCACCATCTCGATGTCCAGCGTTCCACAACAGCGTGATTTTTACGGCATTTTCTGCCTCGCACTACCACTCTGTGGAACCAGCTGTCGCCGGCGGTCTTTCCAAACCGTTACGACCTGGGAACCTTCAAGAAGAGCGCATATTCTTTCCTGAAAGGCCGTCAACGCATTTGCAAGCCCTCTGGTGTTGCAGATGTTCATGGGCGGCGGTGATTACTTTCCATCAGGTGAGCCTCCTGCCCGTTTGCCCCCTTTTTCCATAAAAAAACAAACATCCATCCAAACTTTCGCATTTATAATAGTAGTAAGATTTTGTATTGATAATAATATTAAGAGATATTGATGTTTGTAATAAATATAGAAAACTGTAAATTGAATAATTGTTCTTACAATTTCACGGTGATTTATTTAACAAATTGATGAACTCAAGTTTGGAATGAACGTAGATCGAAATGTTTGGGTAACTAACAGTAGTACTATTATTTACGCAGTTTTTCAAAGGTTTCTACAAGTATCAGTATCACAAGCATATGTCACATATTTCAGTTACCATAAATCTTAGTACAAAAGAAAACATAGATTTGATGTAAATAGTATTTTGAGATTTAATTGTCAAAATATTGTCCAAGTCTCTTTATTATAAAATATGTTTACCTAATTATCGTAGAATTTCAAAATTCGAATCGTTCATTATGTCCTTTTACATAATAGGGTATTTGACAAATTTTGAAAACTGATGGACATCGATAGAGGACTCTTCACTTATAGCCCCTGTAATATTTTTATTATTGAAATATACTCAATTTATATAAAATCCGTGATTTTATTTTTTCATATATAATTTCGTGCTAAAACGCGTTGTCACGTGACATTATCTCTATGTGACGTCATCGCACATATACAAACATTCGTGACACCTAACAACATAACAAATTATTTGCATTTATCTGTTGGATTTTCCGCAAAAATGAATGAGCCAGCATATAAATATTGTTCAATGCCTTTGTGTAAAAACTCGACACTAAATCCCGATAAATTTTTTATTTATTTTTATTTATTTATTTATTTCCATTCTTACAACTACTTTTACAGGGTATCTACCCTAATGCAGTAGTGTCGACTATTAAATTGTTCATCCATGTGCCAAAATCAAAAGTTTTAAGAAAGAAGTGGCAGATTTCGACTATCAGCCCTTGTAATGCCTTCTTCCATTCTTATAGAAGACTTGAAGACGAAATTAACACGTTTCCACACGTTTACACATCGAAAAATATGTTCTTCCTTACAATTTTACTTGTCGTAGAATGCAATGTTTATGTGCGATGTCGTCACGAGTAATGACGGCCGGTATTGCTACGTTTTTGGCACCGAGTGATACAGATTAAAAATGCAAAATTTTAATGACGAAAATAAAATGTTTATAATACATATAAATAAAAAAATGTATTTAATAAATATGTTTGCCCACTATCCTTTCTCCTAGTACAGTTTTATATTTTTTGGTTACACCAGTCAAACACCCTATTATTTAGTAGTCTAGAGAAAAAGGGCCGTAACAAACACACAAATTGTCATAGGGCGATTTTTTAAATGGTCATATGGGGGAAAAGCCATAGCCTTCAAAAGTCCTATGAGAAGGACATTGTAATTCGATCCAAAGATTCACCAGAATATTTATAATTTTATGAAAAAGATAGAGATCCGTTTATTTGACGAATAACATAACACCCTCCATAGCGCAGCAGTCGAATACCATGTAAATTCACATCCCTAGAACAGCAAAGAAGCGCGTAAAAAACTACAGAGCATTTCGTTAGTAATGACACAAGGAATAAGTAATAGCGATCATGATGACAGCCTCCCTGGCACATTAGCTGGCTGTAAAATAAGTAAAAGTTTTTTTAATTCATAAAAAGTACACCGACATCAATGAAAAACAAATTATGCGCCTCTATAAAATTTTAAGGTATCCCTCGATTTTTCTGAGATCCCATCATCAGATCCTGACATGGTGCCAATGGGACCACCTGGGAAGTATACCCTTTTAAACAAAAAAAGAATTTCTCGAATCGGTCCAGGCGTCTTCGAGTAATCGGGTAACATACATAAAAAAAAGATTCCGACGAATTGTTAACCTTCTCCTTTTTTTGAAGTCGGTTAAAGAGTGACCGTGGGATCTCGATTCCCGCACCAAGACAAATGATTGTGTGAATATTTGTTTCAGGTCTGGGTTTTGGTTCGTAGTCCCTTGTAGTTGATACCTACGATACAGGTTTGAGGTGTGGGATCAGGACTATGTGTGTGACTGTTGGGTATTAACAGGAAGTTGACATCTTTGTTTTCTATGAGAATGGTATTACCCCGGTTCATTAATGTTCTAGAAAAAATGTCTATTACCCTACCGATGTAAATCTAATTACATGGAAATTGCATAGAAACTACGAAGGTTTTATATTATAATTTACAATGTAACTTCCCTTAGGAGATGAGAATTCTTACGCGGATATTAATCCAGGCCTATCACCTCCATTTCAAATCGTTTAAAATATGAATAACATTTTTATTGACATTCTATTTCCTGTCTTTAAATTGCGTATTATTTTTAACTCACAGCGTGACTTTATGAAAGTCAAATATCTATTTTAAACAGAAGTGTATTTTCTTTCTGTTGAGTCAACGTCTATTTAGCACAACATCTTGCGCAGTGAGAAGTGTAATCATCGGCCAATTTCCGTATTAAATTGAACTGTGACCGAATGGTGACTGAACTTAGATTTGATTATGAATTAACTAAAATTGGGTATTCACGAGTATGTCGTTTGAAGTCGCGTTTTATTTTTTATCCTCTTAAAAATTTCAATCCAATTCCAATACAATACGATTGACGTTGTGTACAAATTACATTCCTGATGCCAAAAATTGGTCGAGATGATATTCGTTTAGCAGATGTTGCCCGCGGTTATTTTTGGAAGAAAAGGTATACAATCCATGGAGGCATCTCAAGCTATAACACCTTTATATATTTTGCTATCCCATAGGAAGCGTGCATTTTCCGGGATAAAAATAAGCCTATGTCATTTTCTAATCCCTTGTCCCTAAAAAAACATGTCGATCCCTTGCTTTATGAGAAACTAAACTATCCCACGGGAACTGCACATTTTTCCGGGATAAAAGTAGCTTATGTACTTTTCCACACTATAACTCTGTGCCAAATTTCAAGCAAATCCATCTAGCCGTTGTAGCGTGATTGAGTAACAAACATTCGCATTTATAATATTAGTAGGATTACAAGAATTGTTCTTCAGATTAAATATGCATTCGATGTTACCTTAATAAGACATGAAAAACGTATTTACAATTCGGAAATTCTTGGAAAAAGTTTCTTATCGTTCGCATCGAAAATTTATACGAATTGTTATTGCCATACCGAAGTTTTGACTGACTCAATTCTTTCTTAAGTTAAATACGCTAGCTGGCAAATTATCATGTAGGTTAATAACCGAAGATCCTAATAGAAGAAACAGAAATATAGACTGCCTCGGAGGCGCAGTTGTAATTGCGCATGCGTTACGATTGCTGTGCTGAGGTCTCGGGTTCGATCCCCGGGTCGGGTAAAGTGATATTGGGTTTTTCTACCTAGAAATACTCAGTATTAACCCGGAGTCTGGAATGGTGCCCGGTGTGGCGATAGGCTCACCCCCTATCACATTATGGGACCGAAATTCGGTGAAAAGTGGGTGTACTGGTTACACCTCTGCCTACCCCTTCGGGGATTACAGGCGTGAGTGTATATGTATGTATGTAGAAATATAGAACTGGAATACTGAACAGAAATAGAGACTGCCTCGGAGGCGCAGTTGTAATTGCGCATGCGTTACAACTGCTGTGCTGAGGTCTCGGGTTCGATCCCCAGGTCATATTGGGTTTTTCTATCTAGAAATTCTCAGTATCAGCTCGAAGTTTGGAATCTGTGCCCGGCATGGCGATAGGCTCGCCCCCTATCACATTATGGGACCAAAAGTCGGCGAAAAGTGGATGTACTTGGTTACACCTCTTGTTACGCCTTCGGGGATTACAGGCGTAAGTGTATATGTATCAAGAAATATAGGAGATTTGAAGGATGTACATGCTGATGATGATGTTAAAAATTATAATTTAGTGTTATTTCCAGAGTTCCACTTTGATGATATGAGAGTGGTATGAAAAGTAAGCCAAATATATTCAACTGTAATTTTTCTTTAAAAAAATCCACACCATATGAGAGTGGCATAGGGTTTGATATACTACTTTCAATTTCCTGACGGAAAAATTATGACACTTGCATATGTACCAAGTCAAATGAAACCGCTTCAACTTATGACTCGTGCCATAATGACTGTTAACCTAACGAGCCCTTTGAGCTAATGTCGTCATATAAGGAAAATTCTCGGTTCCTTTTTATGTCACAATTTTTATCTACATTTATATTCTCAGATACTTCAACTTATATGTATCAAACGGATTCTAATTTAATTTGTCATATGCGTGCTAAGGTAAAATATAGCTTTGACTGCCTCTGTGGTGCAGTGGGTGAGAGAGCCGGCTGTGGAACGAGAGGCCACGGGTTCGATCCCCACATCTACACAAACATATGTGTGATACACAAATAATGTATTATGTTTTATACATAAGCAACGATAGCCTAGTTGGTTGCGGTGTCAAGATGAAAGTCGTATGTTCGAAACCAGCCCAAATGGCATACACCTCTGATTTATAAAGTTTCGTATGTATTCATTGTTAATTATCGCTTGCTTCAACGGTAAAATAGTATATCATATTTATTTTATACTTACTTTATGTTATGTATTTATATATCTTTATTTGTCAATATTATTATATTTATTACATACATATATGTAGTCTATTTATGTATGTCCATCCTAATTTGATTTTAATGTTTTGTATTCGTTATCTTTGTACCACCTTAAGGTTAACTGGTATAGAATACCTTTGGCATTAAGTCCGCCTATATCCGATGTATATGAAGTGTATAAATAAAATATAATATTGTTAGCAAAACGACTAGACACGCACACTGCACTGAAGAAAACTGTACACACCATGATTTAAACTGCAAATGAACTACTTGAATTGGGCACAAACCGGGCTAGACCGAGCGAGACTACACGAGACTGAACTTTCACCCCGCTCAGTATATAATTTATGAATCTACCCGTACTTATTTCTTAGATATTTTTAATAAACCGGGGCTACCCTTTTTTTTTTTTGTTTTCGCGGGGAAAGCGTTTTATTACTGCCGCCCGCTCCGGAGGGAAGCGGATTAAGAATAAAACGGGTATGCTGGACTAGCCGGTCTTACGACCCAGCATCCCCCTCGCACGGATGATGGCTATCCGTGCTGCCGCTGGGCCGAGTCCCTAACCCCTATGTACACCCCACGCGACACTACCAGCTAAAACCCCGCGGTGGCCTTCTTCGGCGCTTGCGGAGCGATCCCGGGGTATTCTAAGGAGTGCTAGAATTGCAGCCGGAATCGCCCCTGCGCGGTGCTGCGTAGCAGCCCATCTCCATGGAGGGCTAAGGAGCCCCCGCGCACCGAACAACGACAGCGAACGAGGCCTTACCACACGCGCTGCCGTCCATCTCGGGGTCGCACGATGATCCGAATTTGGGAGTGCATCGATACGGGCTGACAGCCCTCCGCTGCGCGCCCGCGACCCCCGATGGCCCCTATTAGTCGCCTCGTACGACAGGCAGGGGTTACCGTGGTGGAATTCAAACGCCCCCATTCCACAGGGCGGGAGACGCCGGTCAGTCGTCCACCCGGCGCCTCCTACGTCTTCTCTGGCGGCGGGAGGGATCATATCGTTCCCGATCCCTCTCAGCACTCTCCTTCTGCGAGATGACGTTCTCGCAGAAGTGGGCCACCGCACGCCAGGACCTCCGGCTGGCGACCATGGACGACACCACGGCCGGCAGCGAGAGGTCTCCTCCAACGACTGCTCTGAGAGCGCTGCGCTCTTCGTCCCAGGCTGGGCACTCCTCCAACGTATGCTGGGCCGTGTCCTCGCGGCAGTTGCCACAATGGTGGCGCACGGCGGACACCTCCTTCCCGATCCGACACAGGAACGAAGGGTCTACCCTAACAATATAAATAAGAAATTAATTATATAGAATAATAAGTTCAAAGTAAAATATGGATGAGGATGAATGAAAAGAAAACAATGAGCAACATTCTTCCAACAGCTCTCGCAGTCGTATCACGGATATTTTTTTTTCAGGTCTTCATTGTGAAACGGAAAGCAATATCATCAACATTCTGTGATAAAATAAAGAGAGAAATCGTGAAGTTGTTATTATTTTGCGCGTTAATTGTTGCATGTAGAAATAATTCGATGTGGGCTTGCCATATTGAAAAGTAAGTTACGTATTTTTTGCTTTTTTAAACTCCTTGGCGGGTTTTTAAATTTTTTATCTGTGGCTAGTGACGTCTCAAGAATCGACGATGACGAAAAATTTTCTCACGGTCACCAATATTGTTAATGAGGGCATCAAAGGCAGCAAGATATCGAAGCTGGGACTATCGAAGTATCTGTCGCAGTCACTGTGAGTATTCTTTATTTAAAAGATTTTTCTTTTTGATGTGTTGGACAAAGGCCATTATTTTGGTCTGGAATATGTTTAACAAAAAGTTTTCACAGAATAATCTATATCCGTTCTTTTTTATTACGTCAAAATGTATATTTGTAGATGAAAATAACTTAAATGTTATATTATTGCCAGTTTTTTAAAACGGAATTGAATAATTAAGTTTGTTGAAAAGTACCATAATCATTTTATTTTTTTTAATCAGTTTTCCTGCCACTCAAATATATAAAATGAATGCCCAAATCTTTGATATTTATATGTACAACTTTCAACTATGAGCCTCAGTCTTAAGTCCAGACTCGAAATAAACTTTTGTCTCGGTGTGGGAATTGAACTTGCGTCCTCTCTGCCAGTTGGCTACTCGCTCACTACACCACGGAGTCTATCGATAATAGCTTATTTAGAAAAACTTATTTTAACACAATTGAATAATATATTGTGGAAGCATAGAACAGTTTCTACGTCACATTTCGCATTTGCTTTATACATGCCCCAAATTGAGTTGCTTGGGGCATGTAAACTACATCATGATAACGTCTTCCTACTTACCATAGCTGTGCTGACAAAATTTTATCATGTAAAATAAAACACATTCGAATATTCCATATATTAACACTGATAAATTATATATAAGTCAATAGGTAGTTGATATATACTTTTTATTTTTTGATGACCACAATACAAAGGACCTTAATTATATTTATCGAAAGAATTTGTCTAAATCCGCTCAAAAATGAAGCAGTTAAGAACCATTCAAATCTGGTGGAAGAGGCAGTTGCCAAACGACAGAAAAGTATAAAAGATATGATTCATGACGACACCGCTCATAATTTCCATTGCGATCCAGTCGTGTGAGCGAGATAGTGAGTTCTTACTATTCATACACTTTTGCTCGTACCATTACTTAAATGAATTTAATTGCAGCAATTTTTATAAATTTGATCCTATATTCGTAAAAGTTTTTTTATTCATAAAAAGTACATCGACTTCAATAAAAAACAAATTATCCGTCACAATAAAATTTGAGCGTTTTTCTTGATTTTTCTGTGATCCCATCATCAGATCCTGACTTAGTGCCAATGGGACCACATGGGAAGTATACCCTTTTAAACAAAAAAAGAATTTCTCGAATCGGTCCTGGCGTCTTCGAGTAATCGGGTAACATACATAAAAAAAAAGATTCCGACGAATTGTTAACCTCCTCCTTTTTTGAAGTCGGTTAAAAAGGGTTTCTTTTTTATAATCGTCCCCGTTACATATAAAAACATGTACGAAATTTAACACGGAACTACCTATTAGAACTATAAACGACTTCGTTGGATGAGTCGAGTTGTTCTTAGTTAATTTTAAACAGTCGTTAAAACATTAACATTTTATAATACACAGTGGTACAATTTTATAACTATAGGGATGTGGATATTGCATGTACAGTTAACAACAAAAGTTGCAATAAACAAGATTCCACAAATAGTGAACACTAAAAAAAAAAACATCAAAAGTCAAGTTTCGCAACATCCTTATGTTAGCAACTAAGAGTTATAAATGTCGGTGAATATCATAGAAACAACATTTAATTAATAAGATTACTTCTCTTTATTGTCTAGTAGGGTAAATTCAATTTTCAATTTTGTACATTATTTGATACGCACACGAAAATAAATATCACAAAGAAAATGTAATCAAAAATGAGGTCACAATTATTATTTTCAATATTGGCGCGAGAACAAGTGCGTGCGTAGTGGGAATACCTCACTATCTCTGTCGCACGACTACAGAGTAAAGGCAATTCCCATTGGTGACGTCACGTATCGTATTTAGCATCCTTTTCTCGCATTTGACATTTATCCCTTCTACCCTATTTGAATGACTCCTAACTTACTCATAAGTGAGTAGATTTGTAAAATTCTAAAATTGTATCTAAGTAAAATTGGATATTTACAGAACAAGAAACAAATAAGTCGTTTGTTTATTAAGCTGTTACATGACAAACAATCTAAAGGTAGTCCAATTTATAGTTTCAATGATTAAAAACTTTAAAGCTGCTGATGGTAGAATATTCATATCCGCCCGGATACCGACCACCGTACACAGGGTGTAAAACCCGCCATAGTGGCACACGCAAGTGTGTCGCGTTCCGGGATCAGCCAGTGTACATCCGGTTTTTCTCGGGGGTCTAGAGTTGGAGTACAATGTATGGCCATCTTGCGGCCTTCTGAGTACTCTGACAATAGACCCTCGACCGCTTCTTCACCTTCTTGCCCATAACGTAGTGTGAAGAAGCAGGCCGGCATGATTGTGTTGAGCAGCAGGGGATAGATCGTCTCGCACTACTCGATACTCTAATTGGACCGCACTGCGCTTACCATCAGGTGCAGTGCGGTCACTTTGCCGTGCCAGGATAAAAAAAACGCAATCTTTAAGATATTTCTAGCCTAACATTATTATTTCTAAACTAATTCTACACGATGAATTCAATATACATACTTGAAACATTGCGCTCAGAGATAAGCTACGCTAGCATGATATATTGATACGCCACCAAGAATCGCTACGGCCAGAGATACGCCGAGAAGCGCTACGATGCTCTCGATCTGGCTACGCGGTAATTACCGTAGTCTACGCCCCATTTGCGCGCTACGAATGTCTCCAATTACGTTATGATGATAGAATTTGCTACGAATACGTCATGCGTAAAGGGTTTTTTCGTCATGCGGCAATTTGGGTGAGAGAATTTATATTAGATATACATTTTGTAAATTATTTTTTGTGTGAATTTTTGTGAGTTATGGTATGTGTATATAAAATAATATTTATAATATTAGGCCTTCATCCACCACGCTGGCCAAATAGGTTAATATACACCATATACCTTTGAAAATCTTTAAGAGAATGCTAAAGCAAGTGTTAAACAAGAATGAATACACGTTTTACTAAAAAATCAGAGGTTTATCCATTTGAGCACGACTTTAGTCTTTGCAGTCTATATCTGTCAACTAGGCTATCACTACTTTTTTATGAGCATTGTCATCATCTTTAGCCTTTAGGCGTCCACTGAACATAGGCCTCCCCAAACCTCCCCTAAAGATTTCTAGACCAACCTGTCAGAAGCGGATACATCCACCGAGTTCCTGGGACCTTTCCGAGGTCGTCTGTCCACCTTGCCGGGGACGTCCAACGCGGCGCTTCCTACTCAATCATTGTTCAATTTATTATCAGAATATAGGTAAAAAGCATTCTACTTTTTTTTTAGATCAAATAAATCGAATTCTTTTCTGCTTATTATCTATTAAAGCGTGTTTTATTTTATTGGTTTTGTTATTTTCGTTTTCATTTAGTTTTATGTAAGGAACTAACTCAATATGTTTATAATTTTTGTCTGGTGTGATACTTGTTAGGAGTGATTGCTTGTAACTATTGTTGTTTTTGCTGGCACGGCAAAGTGACCGCACTGCACCTGATGGTAAGCGCAGTACCGTCCAGTTAGAGTATCAAGTAGCGAGAAACAATCTATTCCTCGCTAATCAACACAATTATGCCGGGTATCATTATAAAATAATTGTTTATTTATACAATATGTATCATCCACCGGCGATTCAATAAAATAGAAGCATCAGCGGTGAGTTGAAGGCCTATAGAGTGCTAGTTACTTTGCGATGATATTATGCACGGTTTTATTAAGTTTATCGTAATATTACCAAACCAAGCATTTTTGTATACCGAAAAAATCTATACATATACTAACGGACCGTGCAGACGTCGTCCTGCCCGTAAAAGCAGCGCCACACCGACTGCAGCGCCATCTGCCGGGCTGATTTGATTTAACCATCCAGGGCGCTGCCCAAACGCATCTAAAAAAATCATTCAAATCGGTCCAGCCGTTTAGGAGGAGTTCAGTGACATACACACGTAGAGTAGAATTATATATATAAAGATAATTACTATTATCCTGACTGAATAATCCATCAACGCTGAGCCTAAACCGCTGGGGCTTCAAACTTAAATGGCAGTTGATGCCTTTTATGTTTCCTTTTTTGTTCTTTTGGCCGTTGGGGCAGAAAGGTTCTCGAATGGCGACCACGTACCGGAAGGCGCAGCTTGGGTAGACCCCCCACAAGGTGGACTGATGACCTGGTAAAGGTCGCGGGAGTCCGCTGGATGCGGGTGGCGCAGAACCGGTCATTGTGGCATTCTTTGGGGGAGGCCTATGTCCAGCAGTGGACGTCCTTCGGCTGATGATGATGATGATGTTGCAAGTATCCACGAAGAAGGGATTTTCAAAAATTTCACTCCAAGAGGTTAAAATACGGGAAAACTGGATGTATGGAAGTCTGTCATTTTCAAATTAAGAAGCATGAAATTTCGTATACGTGCTTAGAAATAAATGTACACGTATATCAGTGTTTTTCAAAATGTTACCCCTAAGAGGGTGAATTGGGGATCTAAAGTTTTATGTGTGTTACGTTTTCACGAGTAAATAAATGCACCAATTTTTAAAAGATTTAGTTTTTTTAATTATACGAGGGTGAAGCCGCTAGCAAATGCTTGTATTGTATAAAATAACAGGACACCCAAAAACCCGCTACAACAAACACAATTCCCACTAACTTAACGTTAAACATAAAAAAATACAATTTATTTTAACTAAAAAACATTATGAAATTACTTTTGTAAACGATGAAGCATGAAACCATTTCACGGCCAATGATCTGGGTAATCAAGAAACTAGGTAGATACAGCCTCAGGAGGTTCAGGCTGTAGAGGTAAATGCGGCTATATTCATTACTCCAGACTAATTATTATACCTCTTCGGCACTTGGGATTCAGACGCAAATTAGAAGCGTTAGCGGTCGGACAACTTTTCTTCAAAATACTCTTGTCTCGTAATTACAGATGTAATGTGTGATCCAAAAAATAAATGTATGTTTTGAGTCTGAATAACCAATTTGCTTAGAATGGACGAAGAAGTTTTGCATTAACTGTCGTGCTAGTTTGTAATTATGCAAGTTTGGGCTCCGCAATTTTGGCATAAAAATAATTTGTGGATTTTTGAAGTTATACTTCTTTAGGCGCGTTATGAAAAAATATGAGAGTGAAATTTTAAGATGCGCGCGCATACCGTGACACAAAAGTAACACCGTTATGAAAAAATGATGAGAGTGAAATTTTAAGATGCGCGCGTATTATGAACTATCCCTATGTATTATTTATTGGTATAAATTAAAATATTATTAATATTTGCATGCAATTAAAAACTACTTTTAATGATACCAAAGAAGTATAACTTCTCACGCGCGTACATAAGTACACGCACACATTTTATTGTTATTGTTATTAAATGCTAGTTGATTATAACTAAAAATAGTATAAAGAAGTTCCTTTATTTAGACAGCCTCCGTTGCCCAGAGGGCTAGTAGCCGGCTGTGAAACGAGAGGCCGTGGGTTCAATTTCCGCCCCGAGACAATTTACAATTAATAGATACTTAATGTCTGGGTCTTGTGAGATCTTAGTCCATCACAGTTCTTGATAAAAGCAATAATCTTTCCCTCACTCTTTTTCTTTATTAATTAACAAGTATTTTCGAATATTTAGTGATGCATTTTCTTACACTGTAGACTCTCCATTTGTTGCAACTCTGCCTACATCGTATATAATACGTGGGTAAGTTATTCGTTAGAAATGTATATAAACGGTAATAGTGAACTAATTATACAATCAAAATATTCTATCGCCACAAATTTCCTAATAACATTTTTTTATGAAAAATATGCCCTGTGTAGTATAAAAAGGAAAGTTCAAAGTATTCTTCTGTGAAACGTATCTGTATTATTCATACCGAGATACCAAACTTTTTCTGGACCATAGCCAAAATTTGAGCTGTAACTTTTTGACGTTTTCTTATGCCTATTAAAGACTATTTCTTTGAAACTCAAATATCAGAAGTAACCAAAGGTTAAGTGGTATTATTTAATAATGGTTTCTCATGTTTATGCGAATATTATCCATTATACATTGAAAAGAAACTAATTTCGAAACGTCGGGATTAAAAAAGTTTAATAAACCTCGGTAGAATCCGTAAAATTAGTTTTATTTTAATTATTTAATAAATTAAAATTGTAGGTACTATATCAAACAACATATATACACCTTACATACGCACTCACACCTATAATCCTTGAAGGGGTAGGCCGAAGTGTTTCTTCTTCATTATATTTTCTTTCACAGTCAAGCAAGCGTTAATTGCCAATAAATACACACGTTACTTCAAAATGTTAGGAATCGCAAGTTTTAAAACCGTGAGTTATAGATTAGTTCTTTATTATCATACCGTATAATAATTCAAGATAATTTTTTATGTTAAGTACATTTTGCACATACTTACTGTAGTACTAGTCACCCTGTACTGTGATTTAAGACATTGTTTATTATTTTTAATTTAAACATGTATATTGTTTTTCCTCGATCGAATTTATAACGAATATGTCATGTTCGATCTTAACCACATCATGGGACGTTTGTGACCTATAGCTGTTCTTGGACCTACCTACCCCTACCGAGATTTATTTATTTATTTGGCCACCAACAATTGCTTACACTAGAACACACAATAACAACATACATAAATCTCTGTGTAAGTGTAGCAACCACTTAAAGGTAGGCACCACATACACCAGTTTGAGCAGCAAACATAACATTAATTAAAACTTTACTAAAAAAAAGAATAAGACAATGATAAAATAAAGAAACAACACCAAAAACAGCAAAAAAAAATTGGAAATAAAAAAAAAATTACACAACTAAAAACTTAACGTAACACAACTAATAGGATAGGGATAATAATAGGATAGGATATATTTAAATATTAATAGTAAGATAATTATATTTGTAACAATACTCACCCAATAGTCAGACGTTTAGTCCAAACCCTGTCTAATTCAAGCCTGTATCGGTATCATTACCTACGAGGGACTACGATCCCACAATCCAGACCTGAATTAAATATTTTTAGAACATATAAGCATAGCCTTTGGTAGGTTATTCATATCCGCCTGGATAGCGACCACCGTACACAGGGTGTAAAACCCGCCATTGTGGCACACGCAAGTGTGTCGCGTTCAGGGTCAGCGAGTGTACATCCGGTTTTGTGGGGGATCTCGAGTTGGGGTACGATGTTTGGCCGTGTTGCTACCTTCTGAGTACTCCGACTCTAGACCCTCGACAGCTTCTTAACTTCCTTGCCCCATGATATGGTGTGAAAAAGCTACACAGCAGCACTGGACGGCTCGAACTTACCATGAGGTGCAATGTGGTCACTTCTTCTTCTTCAGCCTTTGGACGTCCACTGCTGAACATAGGCCTCGCCTAAAGATTTACAGACCAACCTGTCAGAAGCGGCCTGCAGCCAGCGGGTTCCTGCGACCTTTACGAGGTCGTCTGTCCACCTTGCAGGTCACTTGCCAAGATAAAATTGTCTCCATGGGAATCGAATCCTCATTTCACAGCCGATGTAATCTCTCCTCGTTTAAAATCAAAAGTAATGACACACAACTCGCTCCTAACTCCTCACATACCCCACAGTCCCTATAACGGTGGAACGGATTTCAACAGTATAACAAGATTAAGTGGGAGATGGTCACAGAAGCCATCTTGTATAATCAGCTCTACGTTGGCAGAATTTGGTTGAATTAGCTATTTTGTAACCTAGGACGATGATGATAGGTCCTATATTTAAGATCAGTTTTATGACTCATTCTGGTAATATTATATACTTACGCCCTCACGCCTGTAATCCCCGAAGTCTAGACAGGGGTGTAAGTAGTACACGCACATTTCGTCGAGCTTATTATCGTCCCATGATGTGATAGGGGGCGAGCCTATCGCCATACCGGGCACAATTCCAGACTCCAGGCTGATTCTGAGAATTTCATCGTAGAAAAACCCGGGATCGAACCCGTGACCTTAGCATAGTGACCGTATCATGTACGCAATAACAACTGCGCCACCAAAACTTTTTCGTTATAGTCACCGTGCGGCACCGGAACATCATGCCAAGCAGCGGGAAGATGCTATCTATATCCCAATCATTTAGGCTGTTGCTTAGATAATCAAATTTACTCCAACAGTCAGACACATAGCCCCGACCCACAGTAAGGCAATAAACATAATTAAATAAATAAAATACACCCAATAGTCGCATACATAGTTCTGACCCCACACTAGGTACAACCTGTATCGGGGGTGTCAAAAACTACGAGGCACTGCGTTCCCACAACACCCAGACCCGAAACAAATATCTGTCTGTCCCACAAACATTTGTCTCGGTGCGGGAATCGAACCCACGGCCTCAAGTTTCTCAGCCGGCTACTCGCCCGCTACGCCACAGAGGCTGAAAACTTTTTTATTTAATACTATCTTTCACCCGCAGCTTTGCATGAATGATTACGTTTCAACACCCAAAGCCGAAACTAATATTTGTAGATCACAAACATTCTCTCGGTGAAGGAATCGAACTCACAGCCTTCCGTTTCACAGCCAGCTACTCACCCATTGCGTCATGAGGGCTATCTAAAATGATTAAATGGTTAGTGCACCGCACTTATTGGAATGCACATCCTAAGTTAAGCAAGAAGGTAAGCGAAGCTTAATTTCAGTGTAAAGGGTGTTCGATTCTGTCATAACATTGTGGAACAAAAAGAAGAAACGATTTGGAACTTTAAACAACTCATCGCCTTGGAGATACAGACTCAAAACTATAAATAAAGTTCAATATAATTTGTTACACTTTTTTGAAGGTAATCTCGTGTTTTCTTGAAGGCTAATGAATTCTTAGAAGTCGGAAAAAGCGGCCTTAATCCGCGTTTCTACCAGTCATTGTTGTGAAAAAAGTTTTTATATAGGGTAAAACCGGGATAGGTGCCGCACTGGGATAGACGCCTCGTTTTCAAAAACCCAACTACCAAAAATCTAAACAGCAAATGCGTTATTTAAATACGCGTCATATGTGCCCCCCATCTCGGTGACAAGCAAACTGTTCTACGGGGCGACCGTTTTTCGCTTGTGTGTTAGAAAATATCGCGGCGGACACGACGAACGCTTCTTTTCCTTTAAAAGTAAATATTCACGGCTTCGTATCTTTATAAGTAGTGATGGATTACAATTTATTTTAATTGTGTTAATACATTGGTTCATTGAGAACACATTTATGAGTCAATCACGGTTTTTTTTCATTTATTTTATTTTAAATACAAAAGGGCATCTATCCCTAGCGTAAGGGGATAGTCGCCCCGAGTTTTCAAAGGATAGGTGCCCTTAGGTGCTTCTATACCTCCGTAGTGTACGAGCTCTGTTAAAGTATTTTTATATTACGTTATGACTATTTTGATATTTCGTAATAGATATTGTAATGTGTGTGTGTGTGGGTACTTGCTTGTCAATTAAGTGTTTTATTCATGCCTTCTTGAAATCAACAAAAAATAATTAGGGATCAATGAAGTATCCAGACAATTCGAAATTCCATTTAGGACATTATGAAGGCGTTAAAAATGAAAAAGGTCGGTAGCGGATATTTTGACTAGTTTTCCGAAGAGCTGCAGATTCAACACAATATTGATAATGAAAACGAGATTGCTGGGAATGAATGGTTCAAAAGTTTTATTGAGTGACAGCCAGAGTTGTCTGTCAGGCAAGCTGAAGGTTTATCAGTCGCTAGGGCTAAAGGTCTTAGCAGAGAACAAGTTAATAATTTCCATGACTTCTGATCAAAGTCCTGATCAATAATGACCTCATAGGTAAATGTAAATGTATATGAAGATTATACCTAAATAAATCTTACATTTTGATTACTTATTCTTGTTGAATATGTAAAAGGGCATCTATCCCCCATCGTAGGCATCTATCCTTCTAAGAGATTTATAATCTGGCATCATATCATCATAATGTGGCATCTATCGACATTGGTAGGCATCTATCCCCTAAAAAATGGTCTTGCAAAAACTTTCTGTAAAACCAGTAATAGTTAGGTAAACAACAACAGATTCTGAAGCTATATAAATGATTAAACTAACTATATTACAGGGATAATCTGTGCAAATATATTTAGTATTAAAATAATGAGGCTCTTTCGAAATCTATCTCGATTTTACCCTACTTCCTGGAAACCGTTTTATACTCCCGATTTCTTTTACCTAATCATAGAAAATGTTCTTCGATCTATAACTGTATCGACCAGAAAAGGGCTATAATAATAATGATTGTTTATTGACTAAAAACACATTATAACAGTTAATTTTGTTTTTATTTTATACTTAGAGTATATTTATCGTTACTGTGTTATTGGGTTGCCTAGTCTAAGGTTATTGTTCAAGCCTTCATGAGGAAACTACGCTAAAACTCTATTTAACGAAACTCCTTTTAAATAAATCGTTCTTGGAGGACTCATTGTTTGTGCTATACCATAGTAACAGTGCATCTTTGCGGGATAAAAATTTGCCTTTGTAGTTCTCTAACCCCTAAACTACCATTATGCAAAAATCATGTCGATTCCTTGCTCTGTGAAAAACAGAAGCAAATATATACCACGGGCACCGGACACTTTCACGGTATAAAAAGTGCTATTCCAGACTATAATCTTTCTCTGTGCCAAATCTCAACCAGATCCGTTCAGCCGTTCTGGCGTGCATGAGTAACAAACATCCATCTATCCAATAATTGGCACTTAAAATATTAGTAGGATAAATACAACGGTCTCCGTACTTGGTGAACCTATATCCTATGGGAATAACTTTAGTTGGTTTCGGCACTCCCCCTCAAGGTTAATCGGACAGAAAATTGGCATGTAAAAAGTTTTTTAATTCATAAAAAGTATACATACATACATATACACTCACGCCTGTAATCCCCGAAGGGGTAGGCAGAGGTGTAACCAGTACACCCACTTTTCGCCATATTTCGGTCCCATTATGATAGACATGATAGGGGATAGATATGATTAGATATGATAGGGGGCGAGCCTTTCGTCATACCAGGCACAGGTTCCAGACTCCGGGCTAATACTGAGATTTTCTAGATAGAAAAACCCAATATCACTTTACCCGACACGGGAATCGAACCCGAGACCTCAGCACAGCAGTCGTAACGCATGCGCAATTACAACTGCGCCACCGAGGCAGTATTAAAAAGTATACTTCAATTCGACTTCAATAAAAAACAAATTATGCGTCACTATAAAATTTGAAGGATGCCCTTGATTTTTCTGAGATCCCATCATCAGAACCTGACTTGGTGCCTATGGAACTACCTGGTAAGTATACCCTTAAAAAAAAAAGAATTTCTCGAATCGGTCCAGGCGTTTTCGACTAATCGGGTAACATACATAAAAAAAAGATTGCGACGAATTGTTAACCTCCTCCTTTTTTGAAGTCGGTTAATAAAAAGTGGTACTTAATAATACTAATACAGAATAAATAATTTTATTTGCTATTATTTGTCTTGATATTATGCCAGATTAGCTTGGTATGGGCATGTGATGAGGAGGGATGAAAGGCATGTGACAAGACTGGGTCCTTGCGATACAAGCTTTGCTTAGTGCAAGGGCCAACGGCTACCAGTGTTTATTTTGCTACAACAGCTCTTGTAATTGTTATCATAAAAATGTTATTAGTTCGTAAGCAAACAGTTTTGTAAATAAATAAATAAAAATAAATAAATAAGACTGGTTGTCAATATCAATGTGGATGGTCGAAAGAGCCGTGGGAGATGTAAAACGAGATGGATGGATTGGGTGACTGAGGTTTTGCGAATGAAAGGAGTAAATGAAGATTAGACGGATGATAGGGCTGCGTGGAGAGTCAAAAACATTTGTGCCGACCCCACTTAGTGTGGGATAACGGTAGGTAGATCATTGTGACGACTTGATATTATTTGTCACAATCATATAAATAACAAGCCATCCACGATGTTTACAGTGTGGATAACATTTGTTTTGGTGAAGATAAACATAGTGAAGAAATCTATATATCTGAAAATTCACTATTAGAATTGCAAAGGTATGTGAAGTCTACCAACCCGCACATCTTGGTGGACTAAGGCCTAAGTCTTTAGTAGACGAGGCCCGTGCTCACATCAGTTTATAAACAGAACTAATATAATTACCTAGTCAGGTCATAAATTCTGTCACATGTTTAATATAAAATAATTGAAACAAGTTTATTCATTATGTAACCATTTATATACCAAAATGAACTTAACAGAACATAGATTCTTATGAGACTAAAGTTTATTCAAAATGACCTCCGTGATTTTGAATACAGGCTTTCAATCTGCGCGGCCAGTTGTCTATCGCAGCACGAACGAGGTCCAGGTCAATATCGGCGACTGCCTTAATTAAGGATGTCTTGAGTGACTCCAAATTGGGATGAGGCTTTGAGCACGCCTTTTCCTCTAAGTGTTGCCATATCTTGTAATCTAACGGATTCAAATCTGGACTGGAGGAGGGCCAGTCTTCGTGCCGGATGAAGTCGATTTCACGCGCCGCCAGCCAGTCTTGTGTGCTCTTCGCTCTATGAACTGGCGCCGAATCTTGTTGGAATACCTAGTGCCTGTTATTGAACATGGTATGAGAAACAGGTTCCACAAGGTTCGTCAGGACTGTATTTTGATACACAACTGCATTCGTTTTTACACCTTTCTCACAAAAATGTACCTCTGTTAAGCCCCAATAAGAAACTCCCAACCATACCATGAGCGAGGATGGAAAATGACCTCGTTGGACACGCGGAATACGGTTGCTCGCTTCTTCACTACTGTGTGCGTACACCTTATCATTTTGTTTGTTGTAGCTCTCTTCAACAGTAAAAATTTTTTCATCTGAAAATGAATTTCCCGATATTTTTTTCCCGCGTACCGCTTCAACAAAGCGCGGCATCTCTTCAGTCTCAGGTCCATTAGACGAGCATTAAAACGATGTCCTGTTTTTCTTCGATGAGCCCGAAGCCCTAAGTCTTCATTTAACACCCTTTTCACCGTGGTTCTGCTTAACCCCATCTGAAGGGCCAACATTCTCTGCTTACGTTTGGGATTTCTTTGAATTCGCGCCTTCACAGCTTTTATCACTGCTGGAGTCCTAACAGACCGAGGGCGACCATTTCTTGACCTGTCATCTACACTAGAGTCTTCATTGTATCGTTTGATGGTACGATAAACGAATCTTTTGGTTATATTCAAATTTTTCAGTATGTCAAAAATTTGAATTGGCGCGTAACTGCAACGATGCAACGCAATTACTGCAACACGGTCTTCTTTAAGCGTCCACTCCATATTTAAAAATGAGTAAAATTCTAAAAAGTATACATTTTTATTTTGATGAACAATTTGAAATTCGAATTCAATAAACTTTTTTATGGCCAGCATTCTAAAATAAAAGTTTTTACTGTGTGACAATACTTATGACCTGACCGTGTATATTGAATAACATTTTGCGCATGCGTTACGACTGCTGTGCTGAGGTCTCGGGTTCGATTCCGGGTCGGGTTATATTGGGTATTTCTATCTAGAAATTCTAAGTATTAGCCCGGTGTATGGGACCGAAATTCATCCAAAAGTGCGTGTACTGGTAACACCTCCGCCTACCCCTTCAGGGATTACAGGCGTGATTATATATGTATGTATTTTACAAAAAATAGTAATATAACCACAACAGCTCTTGAAAGAATTTAAAGATAAAAACTTTTTTAGCGAGTCGTAAACCGACTGTGGGTCAGGGACCCGCAAAAAGATGTTGAAATTAAGGTTTTTTTACTGTTTCGCACCAGGCGACGGATTTAGACTTTCAAATTGAATGGGGAGATGTTTTGTGTTTAAAACTAAACAATGAGTTAGAGTAACATGTTCACTTAAGGTTAAATCTTAAAAAGAAACGTTGGATTCCAAGAAAATAATAATTCAATACATAAATACACCCAACGATTACATATAGTCCTGACCCCACACAAGATCTGTATAGGAGTATCGTGAGTATTAACTACGAGGTACTATGATCCCACAACACTGACCCGAAACCAATATCTATTTGTCACACAAACATTTGTCGCGGTGCGGGAATCGAACCCATGGCCCCTTGTTTCACAGCCTACTCGCCCAATGCGCCACGAAGGCTATCTAAACATGCTGGTTCACAGATTTATTAACATACTTTCTGTGACAACTGAAGTTTATGAGAGCGGTAAAGTTAAAAAAAGGTTTATTTACTTGAGCTTTTTCCAGTCTTTATTTATGTTGTGGTTTTATGTATATAGATATGTCGACATAATCTTTACTATTTTAAGCAAATTAGCTAATTACTTGAGCTTTAAGCACGTAGGAATTTTTATCAGTATATTAACTTACTAAATCACGTCACTTGCTATCAGCAATCCATGACTTTATCAAAAAAGTAGTGAATTTAACAACAAATAGGCTTTTCTTATATAGTTTCTCTGTATCTCCTTCAGTAAAACTGCATTCTAAAATAGTTGTAGAGTAAAAAAATTGTTGAAATCTAGCTTTGTCTTCAATTCTACTGCTTGTGTATGTCACTAAACTCCTCCTAAACGGCTGGAGCGATTTGAATATTTTTTTGTATGCGTTTGGGTGGCGCCCTGGATGGTTTAGATTCAGATTATTCAGCCCAGCAGATGGCGCTGCAGTCGGTGTGGCGCTGCTTTTACGGGCAGGACGACGTGTGCCGGGCCCGCTAGTGTTATATATAAATATATTATATCTAGTGATCCCCTTCTCGGTGGACCGAACTTTCGTTAAAAAATAAGAAATTCAGATCTGGACAACAGCGCCACCTATCGGATCTAAAACTATCCTATCTTTTAATTTTTACAAAATCACACACATACACAAAATTTCATTGAAATCGGTTGAGTGGTTTCAAAGTCCATAACGGACATAGGTAGCAAATAATATTTTATATATATACTCGTAGCTATTTCAATAAATATTTTACTCTTATTTAAAACTACATTATTGTTAATAATTTATAGTATTTGAGCCACTAGCTTATTTTTTACGTCAATTTAAAATATATTAAAAAAAATATTGGCATTATCAAAAGTAACAAAACAAATATTACTTTGCTTTAAAAAAGTACTTTTTTATATGTATTGTTACTTGACTTTGTGTTTCTTTAATAGTAATAAATAAATAATGTTAAGGTATTTTAATAGCTGCCTGGTTGATGTAGTTGTAATTGCGTACGCGGTACGATTGCCGTGCTAAGGTCTTGGGTTCAATCCCCTGGTTGATAAAAGTGATATTGGGTTTTTCTACCTTTATGGTAGAAATATCAGAGCGGAGTCTGGAATTGTGCTTGGTATGGCGATAGGCTTGACCCTATCTCATGGGATGGTAATAAGGACAGCTAAATGTGGGTATACTGGTTACTCTTCTGCCTATCCCTTCTGCGTATCTATCTGCGTATGTATTCATGATGCTATTTTTATTGAATTTATTTACATGGAAAAGTTACAGCCTAAACATTTGAATACTACTGTTGACATAAAAACGTGGCAAATAACAAGTTTTCACCTATAAATAATATTATGGTAATTTTCGATCAAAATAGACGTTCTACGAATTCCACGCAGTGGTTAAATAAAGGATACAGAATAATATGCATACAATAAGTCAGAAGTTGGAATTAAAAAAGTCCGAGAGCAATTGCCGTTAAATACTGTCAATGCTGTCATAGGAGATAATATTATGAATGTTGCTGCCTATGTATAAGTAGAAATAAGTTGACATTTTACGCTTTTTTGTTTATTTTTAATGTAGCTATGTAATTGCCCACATGTTCAGTAAACTATTTTATTTATTTTTCATTTACACCCCAACCATCTTTCCCGAATCCGTCCCAGATAGTATCCCTGAAAAGGGTCTTCAATAAAACTGAAATGGTTACATCGAAGGGTATCATAAAAGCTAAACGTTCAGCTCTTTATGTTGAAAATAATCCCTTAAATGTTACTTTGAATACGTAAGTTTGTATTTAGGGACTCGATAGAAATCTGCAAATATATATTGTGATGTTTCGTTTACACAAATATTATTATACTAGATGTTGCTCGCGGCTTCGCCCGCGTGGTAGTTATCTTTGAAAGAAACAGTATAAAATCTATGGAAACATCTTAGGCAATTACATCTTTCTATATCATGTTACCCATAAGATCCGTGCATTTTCCGGGATAAAACTAAGACTATGCAACAAATCATCTGCATTCCTTGCGCTGTGTAAAACACAAACGAAACTATTCTACGGGAACCGTACATTGGGATAAAAAGAATAGCCTATGTGCTATTCCAGACTATAATCTATATCTGTGCCAAATTTCAACCAGATCCGTCCAGCCGTTCTGACGTGATTGAGTAACAAACATCCATTCATCCATCCAAACATTGGCATTTATAATAGTAAATATTATATTTTTGAGTTTACATTTAGAATAAGACATTTCGACTACTAACATTATAATAACTGTTGCTCGCGGCTCCGCCCGCGTGGAGGTCATGTTTGGGAGAAAAAGTACACAATACAAAATACCAATTTTCATGCGTTTAACTTAAAAAATGACGAATTTTTATACAAACTTCCATCCCTATTTTACTCCTTTGGGGGCGGAATTTCCAAAAATCCTGAAACATATATTTTTTATTTTTAACTAAATGGCCAAATACGGCCAAATGTTCATGAATTTAACTTCAAAAATGACGGATTTTCATAACTTTTCAAACTTTCATCCCCTATTTTACCCCCTTAGGGGTGGTATTTCCAAAAACCGTTCCTTAGTGGATGCCTACGTCATAAAAGGTACCTACTGTCAAAATTTCAAGTCTCTAACCCCAGCCGTTTTGGCTGTGCGTTGATCGATCAGTCAGTCAGTCAGTTTCTTCTTTCATATATACAGATTAGACACTTTAAAACAACGTTATTTTGTAATTGAAGTGAAAACTTCTTTAGGTACGTTGGACACTATCGGGATGGGTAAAGGTACTGAACTTACTTAAATATATAATAGCGGGCCCGGCAGACGTCGTCCTGCCCGGAAAAGCAGCACCACACCGACCTTTGAGAACACTTGCTGGTGGTGGGATATTCATATCCGCCCGGATAGCGACCACCGTACACACGATGTAAAACCCACTATAGATGAAGTCGCAAGTGCGTCGTGTTCCGGGATCAGCCAGTGTACATCCGTTTTTTGTCGGGAGTCTAGAGTTGGGGTACGATATTTGACCGCTTCACCTTCTTGCCCATGGCGTAGTGTGAAGAAGTAAGCCGGCATGATTGTCTGGAGTAGCGGGGGATAGATTGTCTCTCGCTACTCTATACTCTATTTGGACGGCACTGCGTTTACCATCAGGTGCAGTGTGGTCACTTTGCCGTGCCAGGATTAAAATAAAAGGTAACAGTCACCATCATCATCGTGCAGCCGAGTCGCCTGCTGTGAAATGAGAAGCCATGGGTTCAATTCCCGCACCGAGACCAATGTTCATGTATATAGACTGAAATTTGTTTCCGGTCTGGGTGGTGTGGGATCGTAGTCTCTCGTAGCTATTAATACCCACAACACAGGTTTTACCCAGTGTTTGTTCAGTACTATGTGTGTGACTGTTAGGTGTATTATGGTATATATTGGGTGTTCTGTAATCTAGAAAAAATAAATAATACTTTTTTAAACAATAGGCTATTTGACAACATTGAAAATACACTGCAAATGTGGTCATCCTGTTAGACAATAGCTTAAAAAACCATATTTCACTTAATTTTAAACAAAATAATGTATATTTTTGCAAATTAAAAGAAATAAAATACAACATTTATTTAAAATTTTATCTGTGATGTGAACGCTTTGTGATTGGTTGCAACTCTGGTGACGTCACACGCAAGTAAACATAGTAGGGATGTGACATTGAGTGAAAAAAAAACGATTTTTCTCACTTGAATAATAATCGATTTTAGAAAAATCTCTGTTTTTCTTTGTAGTAAGAAATTAATATTAACAATTTATTAGGAGTCTTCAGTTTGGCATTGAAGTCACCCATTTCACCGCTGTAGGAAGCCTTGGTACGAGACATAGCTTTCCCTATGTCTTCGTACGTTAGGGCGTACACTTGTATAACCTTCAGAGTATATTTTTAAGATAAGGTACGCCACTCGAGCTGATACGCTGCCAACTTCCACAGCGTTGGTTTTTAGTGACTTGTGCATAATAAATCCGACGCCATCTTGGGATGGTTGGTGTCCTTCTCGGAAGTAGAGTAAGTGACCAGAATCTAGGGCCATCTTCTCCTCCCCCTGTCTTCGGATATCGGATAGCCCCACGATATGCCAGTTAATGTGACTTAGCTCTTCTTCCAACTCAGCGATGTGCTCGTCCAACCGCAGAGAGCGTCCGTTGTACGTCGCCAAAAATAGCTTTTTGTGGTACCCTACCGCCTACTAGCCCGGGGATTGTAATGGGTGCCTTCAATGCCAATGTACAAGGACACGGCGAATCGAGGGTAGGATCATTCGGCTATGGGTGCAGGAATCACAGGGGGCAAAGGCTAGTCAACTTTTTCGAGACCCGGGGCCTCTTTTTGATGAATTCATTTTTCCAGAGGAAGTGGACTTGGCGAAGCCACAATAATGTCACCAGGAATGAGATCGACTTCATTATGACTGATAAGCGCCAGATATTCAGAGATGTCTCTGTGATCAGTAGGTTTAACACCGGTAGTGATCACCGACTGGTAAGAGGCACTCTGAATATAAAAGTTAAATTTTTTAATTGCTAAATTATTTTATAGCTCATTACGATTACGATTGTCTTTACACGCTTTATACTAGATACAATTGTATCCAAGTAGACTAAGTATATATGTAACGGAATCCTTCAACGTTATGTTCACCACCTTTAAGACATCCGATTTACTTGAATATTTACACACGTATCAAGGACCTATGATCACCAGGTTCACCAAGATATTAAAAAATATTAGGTATCATTTTAGATTATATTTTTTATGTGGTCTTAATTTGTAATCGAATATTTTATTATAAGTAGGTACGTTTGATGCTGTTTCGAGACTAAAAGCATACATAAATTATATTTAAAAATAACACGCTTAATTAGCTAGCCGAACTAAAAAGTTGAAAATAATATTAATTTCATTGCGAAAAATTATAACTTAAAAAAAAACTATAAAATATCACGTTTTAAGGTTAAGGTTTTCAAATATAATTCCAAGATCTTTGAATCTAATAAGTTCATTGGCACACTGTTTAACGAAGAAAGGATGTATGCCAGACCCTTAGAAAAGTCAAGATTTTCAATAAAAAATATCGAAATATCGATATTTTTTTTCGGTATATCAAACTCCGATATTGATATACATATTTAAAAATATCGATATATCAAAAACCCGATATTTTTAAAAATATCAACATCCCTTGTTATGAGCTTGTTTACTTGCATGTGACGTCACACCAGCACCATTACAGAAATAGCGTTTTTGCCGCGGTTTTGGAGATTTAAACTTTAACATTGATTTTTATTAAAAATACTGTATATTTTCCTGAAATATCAATGTAGTGTGCTTATTATGTAATAAAGAATAGTTTTAAATCATTTTCGAAAATTAGTCAAATAGCCTATTCATCTTTAAATCTACGCATACTATTAACGTGCACATGCTAAAAATTAATTTACAACGTTCTTATTTTAAATTAAAACAACCATTAAAAACTCTACCATACGTAAATAAATACGTACATAAATAAATAACAAAAAGTACCATCTGAGGTGCATGAAACTTTAACATAGATAGTCAAATCAAATCAAATCAAATCATTTATTTTGTAAATTAGGCCACTATGGGCACTTTTTACATGTCATAATAATGTTAAGGTCTACTGGTGCTTCGGAAATGCCCACTGGTCTGAGAAGAAGCACCAAGAAACTCAGCCGTAGGTCTTTTGTAATTTGTCATTACAATTTACATTATAAAATAATTTACATATAAAATACATACATCCTTAAACAAGTCACATTCACATGAAACAAAAAAAACGGTACGGTACATGTTAATACAAGGCAGAGTCGTAAATGAGGCTATACAACCTGTTATTTATTTTCTCTAACTAACAATCAATGGGCAATCCAGGTAGACCAGTCCACACAAGCAGCACCCGTTCACGAGTATGACGCATGTGCCAGCCATCGGCCTCCTCAACCATGACACAGGGAAGTGACCGACCCGGCACATAACGCCGCCGCAAGCACAGACCCTTAAGCGAGCATGACATACCTTAATCGCGTCAAAGAATGATAGAGATACAAATTTACATTATTATTTTTAATAAAATAGAAAATTTATTAAGAAAATAGCTTTAAAAAAACAAGAAGCCAAGACTATTACGACTCCGGCGTCCTGTGAAAACAATATACATCATAGCTTTGAAAGCTCACTGTTCGAATCATCAAAGTCTACAAGTTTGATATTTATAAATGGCCATAGCACATCTATTACGTTAGAGATATTTCACTCCAGACCTTAATGAAAACGTTCAGCATCTGGCAATACCGTTTAAATGAAATGCAACAATAAAATTTGTACTTTACGGTGGTCTTCTGTGAGATAGCTCGACCCTGGTTGAACCCTGGGTAGACAAAACATCTCCCGCACTCAGACAAATTTAGCTGTCACTTATGCTCTTGAAGCTCTCAAAATGTATTGTGCGGTTTTAAGAGATGTACAGAAATGCAGTCGAACTCTACAAAAAACGTTCAACTTTCGTATAACACTGAATACCACGAAAATTTAGTTGATATAGAAATAAATTGCTCGTGAAAACAATAAAATTCATTAATTGATCATGTAGGCAATTGAATAGTTGCATTGAAAAACATCTGTAGCAATTTTAATATTATAGGCTTCATTAATCTAATATGATAGATACATTTTTCTTTTTCACAAAGAAAAAAAACTGGGCTGCTTCGGTGGCGCAGTTGTAATTGCACATGCATTATGACTGCTGCTGTGCTGAGGTCTCGGGTTCGATCCTCGGATCGGGTAAAGTGATATTGGGTTTTTTCTATCTAGAAATTCTCAGTATTAACCCGGAGTCTGGAATCTGTGGCCGTTATGGCGATAGTCTCACCCCTATCACATTATGGGACCGAAATTCGGCGAAAAGAGGGTGTACTGGTTACACCTCTGCCTTCCCCTTCCGGTATTACAGGCGTGGGTGTATGTATAAAAAAAAAGACTAATGAACACAAAATATTCATTGTCTAAAGATATTGAATGTGGATATGTTTTTCTGTCAATATTGCAATATTGTATTTTGCCTACTGATGCACTGTAAGTACTTCGACGGAGTAATTATGAACAAAAGCCAGCTAAAATATCGCGAAACAAATCTACTTTTATCGAGGGTCTATAATTGGGGTACGATGTTTGGTCGTTTTGCGGCCTTCTAAGTACTCTGACACTAGACTCTCGACCGCTTCGTCACCTTCTTGCCCATGGCGTAGTGTGAATAAGCTAAACAGCAGTCCGGTATGATTGTGTTGAGTAGCGAGGGATAATTTGTCTCTCGCTACTCGATACTTAAATTAGACGACACTGCGCTTACCAACAGGTGCAGATGGTCACTTTGCCGTGCCAGGAAAAAATTTTTTTTTTTTAAGTAACATTATCTTAGTTACCTAAATATACCAATTATTTATTAAAATAAGAATTTAATTTGTAATTTTTCTATCTGCGTAACATTAAAAATCACGGGCCTTTAGTCTGATATTTTTTTTTTATATTTACATTCAAAAGTTACATACTGAAAAGGTAAAATCTGTATCGTGGGTATCAAGAACTAGGAGGAACTACGGTCCCACAACACCCAGACACGAAACAAAAATCTATCTGTCACACCAACATCTGTCTCGGTGCGGGAATCAAACCCTCGGCCTCTCGTTTCAGAGCCGGCTACTTGCCCCTGCGCCACGGAGGCTATCAAAAGACTTATTTTATACAAATTGCTATTTACAATACATTTTTAATTTTATGCGATACAAATTTGATGTAAAAGTCTGTTTGTATCGCACTTCAATCACCTTTGTTCATTTAAACTCAAATATCAAAGAATGTTTAAATTAAACTGAATGTACAGAGAGACAATAACTCACATATTCAGACAACAATTTTTAATATATCTCGCTCAAAAGGCAGAGATGTGTTACATGTTCAATATATACAGAACCGTTTATTGCACTCGAAAATAATTTTGAGGACAATAATGCTTTTAGACATGGAAATAGGATTTAGATCTAGTATTTTTGTTAAACGCATAGACCTAGGTTCCATTTCCAGTAGAGTTTTGTGAGAATTTTCAGAGATTTTATGTTCTATCTTTATCCTGGCACGGGGAGTGACCACACTACAGTGTACACCTGATCATGCGAAGTGCCATCCAGTTAAAGTATCAAGTAGCGAGAGACAATCTATCCCTCGCTACTTGACAAAACCATGCCGGCCTGCTGTGTAGCTTCTTTACACCACGCCTAAAGGATTCAGGATCATAGGAAGGTGGGAACCACGGTAGCTGGCAAACTGTTCCACAGTTTGATGGTGCGTCAAAAATACGAATCTGCGAACCTCTTGGTTCAGGCAAGGTTAGTAGACACCACGAAGCTGTGGCTCCGCAAGTCAGTACGCGTGGTTTTGGTGTGGAAGGGAGAGGATGGGATAGTATTTTCTCATACATACACGTGTCGGTGTGGGGATCGAACTCCCAGTCTCGTGTTTCACAACCGGCTACTCACCCACTACGCCACGGAGACTGTCAATATATTAATTTAGAACATGCCTTAATATCATATACTCAAGTAGTTGTTAATAAGGGTTTATTGATCTACTTGAAAATTGAGTACGATTAATATATTTGCCTTGATTGCAATGCCTTGCCTTGATGCCTTGATATGTTTTTCATAGGACATATACACTATCAACCGATGAAAATGTTTGAGAAGATATATAGTGTAAGAAGCGAAAGCGGTGTGTCAGTATAGTAGCTTGTGGCACACACACACTCCACCTACCCCCTTGACACATGATCACATCTATATCCTATGTGTATGTATGTTTATTTGTGGTATAACTCATAAGTAACCCAAAAAGTGGTAGAGCCTGGCTGTAGACATATTTGTGTACAGCATGAATGGGCCGGCTCGACCGGGGTAGTACCACTGTCTCACAGAAAACCAACGTAAAGTGACAGTTTACTGTCGTTTTTATGGTACGCGTTTCGTATGGTAAGTGAGATATGCGGAGGCCCAGATTCCCTTCCCTAATCCCTATTCCTGTCCTTTAAGACCGACAGCGCATACGTGATACTTTCGGTATTGTGGATGTTCATGGGCGGTGGAGATCACTTAACATCAGGTAACCCACTGGCTCGTTTGTCGGACTATGATATAAAAAAAAAGTTTAATAAAAACTGGATTCAATTGCGTTTCGTTATTCAGTAAAAGTTTTCAATATATTAATGGTTATTCATTATCAGATTTTAACTGAAGAACTCGTAACTTAAAAAAAAAACAAATAAATCTGCAACATGTGATGAGAAAAATGCAGAATTAGATTGAATTTGGACTACACTGTACTTACCTACCGTAAGGGTTTTCATGCCCGAGAAAAACAAAAAAAAACATAAAACAACTTTACACAAATCTCAACCACTTCAATACAAATGTAAACACCGAAATAGCTGGCGCCTTTCCAGCACTAGTCGCCATTTAAAGCCGTTTGAATTAATTGACTGGAGTTCTCCCGTCAAGTGAACTGGAGACTTTAGTTTGGCTTGCTTCAGTAGTATGGGCGTAGAATAAGCAGCTTCGATCCCAAAACCCATTTGAATTTTAGTTTGATATAATTATTTATTCGTATCTTTGCCCCATCATCAAGCTGTGGAACTGTTTGCTAGACCACGTGACCTTCTTAAAATCCTGGGATCTTTAAACATAGTGTGAAAACTCAGCAGACATGATTATCAAATAGCGATGAATAATTCCAATCAATTCATTTATTTAGTAAATTATGCCACTAGGGGCACTTTTTACAGGTCAGGATAAAATTTAAAAGTTGCCAGTGCTTCGGAAATGCCCACTGTGAAGAAGCACCAAGAAACTCAGCCGTAGGTCTTTTGTATTTTTGTCGTTACATTATTTAGCTCACAAATAATACACTTAAATTCCTTACACAATTCACAATAATGAACCCAGTCAAGCAGAAAGATCCAACTGACGTTTTCATACTTTTGAGTAAATGCAGTTTAAAATTTGACAGCGAATTTAAAAATAGTACTATGCAGTAAATAATCGAAAATAAGTTGGGTAATTAAACACGACAAGTTTTTTTTAGGTTACTATCATCAAACTGTCTGGATCTTTTGTGCGTATATGAAACTTGATTAGGGGATTATGGCTATGTATTTAACTCGATTTCATAAAAAATTTTAGTTGTATGTTTTCTCCTTAACAGGGTCCAAGTATAGAAGAAAAAATTACTGTTTAGGATTGATATACGCGTCGATCCAAGGCATAGAGTAGTAAATGAGGCTATACGACCAAATTGTCTCTCTTGATACTCTAACTGGACGGCACTGTGCTTACAACGTGCAGTGTGGTCACTGCAGTCCCAGGATAAATGTAAATAAAATAAATAAATAATTATAGATCGTTTTAAAGTGAAACCAGCTTAACAAAAGATTAATGAATAAACTATTATTATTATTTGATAATATATTTTAAAAACATTATAAAACCTCCTTTATTAAGGTTGGTATGTTGTCACCAACATGAATAATTCAAAACAACACATTAGATTCCTAAAAGTTGGCTCACATATCAAACAAGTTTTAGTTGTCTGGCATGTTGCCAGTCTGTCGCACATCAACAAGTTTAGTGTTATATCGCGCCAGGCAATGTCGTACTAATGATTTTATATTCGCCAGGCGTAGCACAAACGTATTTTTTTTAATCGTGGCACGGTAAAGTGACCTCACTACACCTGATGGTAAGCACAGTGCTTAGTAGCGAGAGACAATCTATCCCTCGTTACTCGACACAATTATGCTTCCTCACACTAAAAAAAAAGTGAAAAAGCGAGAGAGAGTCTAGATTTGTTAATATTTTTCACCAAATTTATATAAATGTCTTAACATGAATACACACTTTGGAATAATAACCTCAAAAGCTCACTGAACCTCAAAAATATCGACCAAACAAAATTAGCTACGTTATAAAAGCATAGACAACCGAAAATGCTGTTGGATATTGGAGAACCATCTCCCGAATCGTACGGTCAAATATTGAGGCAAATGTTATGATCGATCGGGAAGTTATTTTAGTTTACACTGTCTGTACTATAAATATGATGTGTCTCTTACAACGAAATATAGCTGGTTTTTAACTTAGGAGAAAAATTCATTTTCATTCTTATAATAATATGAGCCCTGTACGGTAGGCAGCGGCTTTGCTGTGCCCTGGCATTGCAGAAGTCTATGGGCCGCGGTGACTACTTGCCATCAGGTGGCCCGTCTGCTCGTCTGCCTGTCGATGAAGTAAAAAAATGTCTGATGCAGGTTTCCTGAAAATGTTTTCCTTCACCGTTAAAGCAAGCGTTAATTAACAATGAGTACACCTAAGTTTAGAAAAATCACAGGTGTGTGGGTGGGGTGGCATTTGGGCTTTCAAAATACGACTTTCATCTCAGCAGTCCGTTCCACTATTATATATATTTCTTACTGGTCCCGGGCAGATGTTTTCCTGCCATAAACCGCCATCTCTGTGGACTGAATTTTCGTAAAAATAATAATTCAGACCTCGGCAACAGCGTCACCGATCTCAAACTATCCTATCTTCTGTTGGACCCAACCACATACACACACACAAACATTTGTTTCAAGGTCTATAATGGACATAGGTAGAAACAATATTTGTGTTTTAAATTGAAGACTTTATAATATTTAACAAGAAGCTTTTTTTTCATCCTGGCACGGCAAAGTGACCACACTGCACCTGATGGTAAGCGATGTGCCGTCCAATTATTGTAGTAGCGAGAGACAATCTATTACCCGCTAAAACCGGATGTACACTGGCTGATCCCGGAACGCGACACACTTGCGTGTGCCACTATGGCGGGTTTTACACTCTGTGTACGGTGGTCGCTATCCGGGTGGATATGAATATGCTACCACCAGCAAAACTTTTCATTTTTTTTATTTTCCTATTAGCTACCAATATTTTCAGCCAAAAGAAATCTCGAATTTGTAAGAATTGCAGTAAAAAAGATTATGATAATAGGGGACATTAAAAGTTTCCGAGTGTGAGCCTGAAATGATATTTGTCATAAACTTTACCAAGGGATTTGAATAAATATATTTGGGTTGGAAAACTCTCTTTTTTTAATAATTTTACGATGTTTGCGTTGTCGAAAGGGATTTGGGTCATACAAAATGTTACATAAACGCACTTCTTGTAAGTATTTTGTTAATAATGGGCTACTGGATCGACATAAATAATTTTTATAACAAGTAAATAAGAGTCACCTTTCGTAAAGCAGTCTAAACAAACGACATTGAAAGGTGGTAAGGCCTTTTTAAGTGCAACAATGAAATTCTGTTTTCAGTTACACTAGGTTAAACCTGTACCTTGGGTATCAAGAACTACAAAGAACAACCAACACCCAGGCCACAAAATTATCACACACATATTTGTTGTGGTGTGGAAATCTAATCCGTACCTCGTTTCAATTACTGGGCCGATACGGCACAGAGAATTATTTCTTCCCTTTGATATAATTTTTTTTTAGTGCCTCGATAGACAGATGAGCAGACGGGCCACCTGATGGTAAGTAGTCACCGCCGCCCATAGACTTCTGCAATGCCAGGGCACAGCAAAACCGCTGCCGTTAATTAATTAATTATTAAATCCTTATAACCTTAACGATTAACTATATAAGAGGTTAATACATCGTTAGTTCATTATTTTTCTCCCGCTCTGCTAGAGAAAAGTGGAGAATTAATATTTCCAACTCCTTTTTATATTTCTAATTGATTTCGTTGCGGGATAAAAGGCAGTTAAGCACTCCCAGAATCTCGCTGAGTTTATCCATTGTCAATTCCGGCTTAGAGTTACAATGGGCGAGATTCTCCATTCCCTTAGCGAATGAATCCTGGGTCAATATTAGTGTAAGATTACCATGGAGTTTTTGTTCCTAAAACTCTATTAACAGACGAGAATGCTCAGCTTTGGGCGAATTTTATGCGGCTACCCAAAGTTCGCCAATAATCGAGATCACTGGCCCACGAGTTAACCAAAGTTTGGTAAACGACTGATTTTCACTGTCGGGTGAACCCGGTTACCCTGAAAATCATATCTATTGTAACAGAGTTTCTAAATTTTGTAATTTTAAATTATTGATGTTAGAAATTATGATGAAAACTAACATTTCTACTGTCTAATTAATAGGTAAACCGTTTAAAAATAGAGGTGGTTCTGTCGTAATTTTTGTACTTTAAAGTATATATTTGATTGATTTTACAAATGGCTGGCTGGCCTTTTTGCTGGCTTGCAAATGCAATTGCTTGTATATGCAAAAATTATAAATGTTTTTGCATATTCTCAAAATTGGCGGCAAGTTGAATCAATTGAATAAAGTTTTAGTTTCCTAAGCGATCGGGAAGTGCTTCAAAAATCACTGCAAAAAGATGTCGGTTTTTCGTGTCGTTTTTCATTGTTACACTTTTTTCTGTCTAGCCCCTCAGCCCGCAAACAAATGATAACGTAATGGTTTCTTATGTTTACGCGAATATTATACATTGAAATAAAACGAATTTTACGGATTCTATCGCGGTTTATTTTACTTTTTAAACCTGACGTTTCGAAGACTTTACAGCCTTCATGGTCACGGGGGAGAGTGAGTTATATGTCGTCCACGAAAGTATAGTGTATAATGCACTTTATTTCATATGATAACGTGCGCCAAAAAGCTCCGTTCCAAAAACATGTTTGATAACTTGTTTAACTCAACTTACAAAAAGGGTGAAATTGCCCTCAAACACCTCCATGAGGCAAGTAAAACTTTTGACGTAGGTGCACTAGAAGTTTGTGATGGGGCGAGTTGCCAATTTGCATGCGGTCTGCTAATGTTAGTTCCGCTTGTGAAGTTAGGGTAAATTTCAGACTGTTAAAGTTTAGTTGTTTGTAAAGATATAGTATCATTCCTCATTGGACAGCCTTCGTGGCTCGAGTGGGTGGTCTGTGAAACGACAGGCCGTAGCTTCGATCCCCGCATCAAATGTTAGTGGGATCCATAAATATTCTGGGTCTGGGTGTTGCGGGCCGTAGTGCCATAGATACCCACGAAACAGGTTTGATCTAGTGTTGGGTCAGAACTATGTGTGTGATTATTGGGTGTTATTATGTATTTGTAATAGGAGATTTTAGTTCAATCGTTATTTTTTGGAGACGAAGTTTTAAAAAAGGAATGATGGCTGAGGGTCGATGAAAAGTTTGTTTGTAAAATCTTTATGATTTTGAGCTGACGAAGACCAACCTATAAATTAACAAAGTGGAAAATTTTAGATAAAATCTTTTTCACAAAAAATGCCTATGTTAATCAGTAATAAAGGCTGTAAATAAATCTTCAAGTTATAGTTACGTATTGAAAGCTGATGAAATAAATAAAACCAATTAACAAACACTCCTGACCCTGCTCGAGATCAAGGCTGGGTATCAATAACTAAGAAGGACTTCCGCAACACCGAATAAATAAGTATTTGTGGAACACAAAAATGTCTCGGTGCGGGAATCGAACCCGTGGCCACTTGTTTTATAGGCTACTCAACCGCTTTGGAGTTTGTCTGAAAGTTATTCTTGTTTCAGTCCACATACCCAAATAGAACAATTCTGAAAAGCTGATACCAACATAGCATGTTAACGCGAAACTTTTCCCGTGAAATTTATTCCCGAGGGATTAAGCTGCGGACGTCTACTTGACAGATTTATCGTCCCGGCTCGCTTTTGACGAATTTATTGTTTTTTTGTACAATCTGATTGGCCGTGTACGTTTTTCGGCGATTTTATGGAACAATGATTTTTCAATTATCCGTGGAGTATTTAATCTGACAAAAAAGAATAAATTGGCCATTATATTATTGTCTTTATTGTTTCGTAAGCAAGCTATAGCCCAGCTGGTTGCGGTACGGACTGCCAAGACGAAAGTCGTATGTTTGAAACCCAAATAGCATACACCTCGGACTTTTCTAAAGTTACGTGTGATTAAAAGTTAATTATCGCTTGCCCTATCGGTGAAGGAAAACATCGTTAGAAAACCTGTATACCTGAGAATTCTCATAAGAAGATTGGTTCATTTTGATAATGATGGGATTCATTGATTTCCTAAATGATTTGATTTGATTATAGATTGGACTGTAGAGTACAGGTGCCATATTAATATGTATATCGACATTCTTTGCAATATATACATATTGAGTTATATACATATTTGGAATTAGCAAATTTTTCTGCTATTTTTGACCCCAGTTTAAATTTTTGTACACTTTTTGAACGCCTCAAACCGGTAAAACAAGGCTCATTTTTCCACGGCACATTTATTTTAGATAAAAATGCTCATAAAATCAAAATAAGTCATAAATATGCAGTACGTGCTTACACAAGTATGTATTAATTCAGCTAAAATTCACACACACTATTTATTGTGATGTTTTTCCGAAAAACTTTAACCTCTCTGGTGTAACTTTTCAATAATGCCGCTTATTTCAAATAGCCCGCCAACCATCGATATCGTCTGTATATGTCCAACTGTAAGGAAGACATCCTCAACCGCCTTCCATTCGTCTCTATTTTGGCAAACCGATGACGATTACGCACTAAAATTATTGAAATTAAATCGAAATATTTATATGCTATCAATTATACCCTACTACCGGTTTGAAAAGTTCGGTAGAGAACGGACAAGAAACTCTTCTGCTTTGTTGTTCCCTTGAGGTTGACCGTGAAGTTCATGACCAATTATTTATTTAAAACTTCATACACACAACATGTGTAAAGGCGGACTTAATGCCATAGGCATTCTTTACCAGTCTACCTGTGGATGATGTAGAGACGAGACAATTGTGTGATTTGTCCCTTATTTTTTTTAATGCATCGATAGGTAGACGAGCAGACGGGCCACCTGATGGTAAGTAGTCACCGCCGCCCATATACTTCTACAATGTCAGGGCACAGCAAAGCCGCTGCCTACCTACCTCTCCTGGACAAATTGTCTTCTACATATGGTTTTTTTGGGAAATTAGTGCAGTGCTTTCCCCTTGCCATGTGCACGAGATCTTTTGGGGGCTACTTAAGTCCCAAGGTCACTGATACCTCTTCCAGTATAGCTCTAGCATTGCTCTTTCTTTTTGATCGAATTGCTCGAACACTGGTTTGCAATATTTGGCCTACACTAAATATATTTCAATTTGGATTAGATTAGAGCAGCTCACTTAATTAAGTTGCCTTATTAGTAATACTTAATTATAAAAAAGTAAATTGCGTTTTCAGAGATTCACTATGAAGTTACTTGAAAACTAATTTAATGAAAACTTGGTAACTAAGTTAATAAGTTTTTGGTATGTAATAACAAATTGTATTTCATAAAATCTTATTCAAAATTTAATTAATTTCGGTGTATTTTATACTCAAACATACATACGCTCTCAAGTCTGTAATTCCCAAAGGAGTAGGCAGAGGGCAAGTACATACGTGTCGACAATTTTTTTAGCTGACTGACAAATTTTTACAATCTTTATAACTTGTAATGTTTGAATGTTTGTTTAGGTCGAAATCAGCAACTGAATTTGGAATTAGTTCTTGTAGCCCGAATAGGTTGTTTGGTATTCAAGCATAAACCTGATGATGCAATATTATGGTGAGCTGGACCTGATAATGCTGCCAGGGCCACCTGTAGACCAATCAACTCCTCAATAGCTTACAGTAGCCGTATAATCTACAGGGCTGTTAGATTTGTCTTGACAAATACTTTTTTACTCATTCACTACTTCTCTTTGAATCACAATTTTTTTGGATCATTTAAAAAAAAGATTATGAAAGATGTTTTTTAAGAATATACTTATTTATTTTTAAATAATATGAAAATTTGGTAATGAAGCCAAATTTTTAAAATTATTTTATAACTCTTGGGTACAATCGTATAGAATCCTATACCACACACCCGCATTTAACAACGACCAGAGAAGCCCTTCATTCCATCCACATCACCTCGATGTCCAGCGTTCCGCAACAGCGAAATTTTTACAGCCTTCGATTTTCTGCCTTACACAACCATTCTGTTCCCCTGAACAGGTTTTTTTTTTTTAGTGCCTCGATAGGCGGACGAGCAGACGGGCCACCTGATGGTAAGTAGTCACCGCCGCCCATAGACTTCTGCAATACCAGGGCACAGCAAAGCCGCTGCCTACCGTTGAAGGACTACTCTCTTTAAGCCTCGTTTAAAGAAGGACATGTCATAGCGCTCAGGGAACACCGCAGCAGGGAGTTCATTCCAGAGCTTGCACGTACGTGGTAAAAATGAACGCCGGAAACGAACCGTGCTAGACGGAATCGTTTCCAGGTGGTATGGATGAACTCTGTTGCGGTGACATCTAATGGGCTTAAGAAACAAACCAAACTGTGAAGATTGTGGTACAGTTGGAGATGTCTATCACATGTTGGTGGAATGTGTCAGGACCAGAAATACTCATGAGGTTCAGATGAGAACACTAAACATAAATCTTATGAGTGTTGGAGCATTCCAGAGTGTTCTCTCAGAGCCTCGATCGAATGCGGCCTTTTTATTATTTAAGAGTTTTTGTTAATAAAATTAAAAAGAGAGTCCTATGGAGCTGACATGGTTTTTACAAAGACCAAAAGACCCTTAAAATATATATTATAAAAAAAAACATCACTCTGTGGAACCAGTTGTCACCGGCGGTCTTTCCGAACCGTTACGACCTGGGACCTTCAAGAAGAAAGCTTATTCTTTCCTGAAAGGCCGGCAAAGCCCCCTGGCGTTGCAGATTTACATGGGCGGCGGTGATCACTTTCGATCAGGTGAGCCTCCTGTCCGTTTGCCCCCTGTTTAATAATAAAAAAACTCGCCGATTCTCTCAAAACTTTCTTGGAACACAACGTAATTTTTACGATCACATACAGCTTTTAGGTTAAAATAACTTGAAATGACGTTAACCTGTCAAGCACCACCCGGTCCAAAACAGCCGCACCGAAACTACTAATCACCCTTATAAGCACGCATAATAGCCGCCAATGGTTTGGTCACATTAAGTATTTTATTTCATGTAAAACAAAAAAATGCATGTAAGTAAGGATGATTATCGCCTGTTTCGGGCCGGGCTGGGCTTGAGCGGTTAATTATGCTCCGGATTACGACCTACCAGAAAACCCGAGTCAAGTAATCTTTATTCCTTTTTTGAAATAGCACTAGTCAATGCATCCATGCATATACTTCAAAAAACTCGGCAGTAAAACAAAGGGATTCGCGGAGTTACTCCGAAACTTTTGTTTGATTAAAAATACTGGCTGGTTTTTTCGTATTCCCAATATTTGGATGAGAACGCGTACGAATCTACAAAGGGATATTTTGCGAGACGGAGTTATGTAAACTGTAATTCTCGTATTCAATTGACACTGGGAATTAATGTTGACTAAACTCAGATTATACGTTTACTAAAAATTGATATTAATATGTGTGTCTTCAAATATGCGTCTGTTTTAACATATATAAAGATTATTTTATTTTAAGACCCTAATAGGGTAGTTTCCTGTGTTTAATTTAGTATATTATTTGATATGCCTAACCCCTCTCATTAGCAGAGGAGGCCCGTGCCCAGCAGTGGGACAATGTTTAATACAGGGCTAGTTTTATTTATTATTATTATTTGATATGAACCGAATATAACACGCAAAAGAAACACTTTTGCGAAAACAAAATCAAAATAGCTTTTTGATAATAGTTAAATGGGTGCATGGGAGGAACATCTCACAACTGCACAGTAATGGCGATTGTAAGAGATGACATCACGGCCCATATCGTGCATCCTTTAACTGACATTTGAAATTACCCCTTCCAGCAGATTTGAATAGCGTCTAATTTACTTATTTTTGTTCGTTTTTTTTTTTTTTTTATATCATAGTCCGACAAACGAGCCAGTGGGTCACCTGATGTTAAGTGATCTCCACCGCCCATGAACATCCACAATACCGAAAGTATCATGTATGCGTTGTCGGCCTTAAAGGACAGAAATAGGGATTAGGGAAGGGAAGGGGGAATCTGGGCCTCCGGTTATCTCACTTACCATACGAAACGCGACAGTAAACTGTCACTTTACGTTGGTTTTCTGTGAGACAGTGGTACTACCCCGGTCGAGCCGGCCCATTCATGCTGTAGACAATTATGTCTACAGTGTGGCTCTACCACTTTTAAATTTATAATTTTTTTTCGATAATATGTTTTAGGTAATGTATCTTGTTGATTAAAATAATAAAAACTATCAACTACCCTATTGTCAATGATTGCTTGCTTAAACGGTGAAGAAAAACTTCGAGAGGAAACCATTAATATCAGTGTGTAAGTGTAAACAAACTCTTTAGTAGAGGAGACCCGTACCCAACAGTATAATACAGTGTCCTTATTATTAAGTACTAGCTGTTGACTGCGGCTCCGCCCGCGTGTTATTTTTGGGACAACATTACAATTCAAGAAGTTGTCTCCTGCACTGTCGCATCTGTACTAATCGTACTGCCACTCAGGTCTTGTGCCTGAATCATAGAGAGAGGCCAACGTTCAGCCGATCCTCTAAAACGGTCACCGGTCGGACAATATACAATTAACGCCCAATCGCCTTTACGCAGCGCACGCTACGGAAGCTCTCAAAAGGAATATCTTTTCCACGTTTTTGCAACATTTTTCTATGATTCTCCGCTCCTATTGGTAATAGCGTGATGATATAGCCTATAACTTTCCTCCATAAATGGGCTATCCAACACTGAAAGCATTTTTCAATTCGAACCAGTAGTTCCTGAGATTACCCCGAACATCCAAACCCACAAACTTTACCTCTTTATAATATTGTAAGTATAGATTTGCCTCAGTCGAATTGAATCCACAATCTCTAGATTACAGCCGGATATTTTCTGATTACATCTCTTAAGCTATCAAATCTATTCTTTGTTTCAATAAATCAAGATTAAACAACTATTTTAGAAGTGGTAGAGCCACGCTGTAGACATATTTGTCTACAGCATGAATGGGTCGGCTCGACCGGGGTAGTACCACTGTCTCACAGAAAACCAACGTAAAGTGACAAATCACTGTCGCGTTTCGTATGGTAAGTGAGATATCCGGAGGCCCAGATTCCCCCTTCCCTTCCCTAATCCCTATTCCTGTCCTTTAAGGCCGACAGCGCATACGTGATACTTTCGGTATTGTGGATGTTCATGGGCGGTGGAGATCACTTAACATCAGGTGACCCAATGGCTCGTTTGTCGGACTACGATATAAAAAATATATATATATGTAAAGCAAAACTTAACATCTTATAAATTACTTGTATACCAAATTTGCAGTAACTATTTGAACAAAGAAGATTCTATGAATATTAAACATTTACTTAAACACTTAAAACAAAACAATTGCAACTTCGAAACGTCGAAGGGGGAAACAATTATAAATATAAGCTAGCGCACACTATCGATTTGTGATTAAACGGCGGAGGAAAACATCGTGAGGAAGCCTATATGACTGAGATTTATAAATAAGAACTTTGAAGCTATTGAAGTATGCCAACCTGCAGTAGGCCATCTTGAGGGACTAAGGCCTAACCTCTCATTAGTAGGAGGCCCGTGCCCAGTAGTGGGTCAATGTATAATAATGCTAGTATTATTTATGATGGTCGAGCAATGACCCATATTTGTATTTACAAAAACAATAAAAAACTGACGGTTAAATTCATGAGTATACGTAAGCCCTAACGTTAAGAGTTAACACAAATGAATTCCGAGCAACAACCCGTGGAAACTTGCGAATGCTTTAAAATCCGAGCTTTTTCGTTAATGATTTTTACTTAAATATTAAAGCTTTTATAATAGAGTTTTGTACAAAAATGAAAAAATTAAAAACTTGACTAGGTACACGTGAAATGGTAATGTAAAAAAAACACACTCGTTGCGCTTATGTTTATACTAAATTACTAAAAGTTCTAAAAGAAGGTAGTAGTTTACTTACTTACTTGCTTTTTAGTGTTTTTTACTAATTAAACTTAAGTTATGTACCTTCAAAGACCGCAGGGGGGCGTTAATAGCTGTAACACAGTTTTACACTACTTGAGCTATCATCTATTATGACTGCCTGGGTGACGCAGTTTTAATAGCGCATGCGTTACGTCTGCTGTGCTGAGGTCTCGGGTTCGATCCCGGGTCGGGTAAAGTGATATTGGGTTTTTCTATCTAGAAATTTTAGCTTCAATCAGTATTAGCCCGGAGTCTGGAATGTGTGCCGGGTACGCCGATAGGCTCGCCGCCTATCACATTATGGTACCGAAATTAATTCGGCGAAAAGTGTGGGTACTGGTTGCACCTCTGCCTACCCCTTTGGAGATTACAGGCGTGAGTGTATATGAATCTATGATGTATTATCGTTCGTTGAAAGTTTCACCTATATATTGCACAAATAAAATAAAATGAATAAATAAATAAACTTAATTTCCAAAGAATACATATAGGTATATACATACATACATATGCCTCACGCCTGTAATACCCGAAGGGGTAGAAAAGGTATACCTTTGAAGTCGTCACCTAACCTTGAGATGTGTCCAAAGAATTTCAGGACGGGAGTCTATACTAGAATAGATAGACGCTGTTTAATACCTAGCTTTTGGAGTATGTTGGTTTCTACACGAAATTAGGTCCCAGATAAATAAATACACCCAACAGTCTAAACCTGTACCACAACACCCAGATCCGATACTATATGTCTGTCACACAAACATTTGTCTCGGTGCGGGAATCGAACCCACAGCCTCTCATTTCATAGCCAGCTACTCGCCCGCAGCGCTTCGGAAACTGTCAAAGTAATATGGCTAGAATAGATAGACGCTGTTGAATAACATCTTGGAGTATAAAGGCGTTTGTTTAACATAATAGCACAAGAATATTTCTCCTGCACCAAATCTCCGTTTAATTTATTCTTTTCAATTTATCAGAGCAGTCCATTGTAGTTTGCTGATTTACTTTGACCAGTCACGGATCATTCGGACACTGGTGTCAGAAACAGGCAATACTCGCCTATATTGACGTGCGTATTAAGCGTATTTGTAACGTTATTATTATGGAAATAAAGTTGATTTTGTATTGTGTTTTTACTCACTACTTATGGTAATAACCATTTAAGATTCTGTTTGAAGAATTGTGTTGTAATTAAATGAAATGAAATCGTTTATTGATCAAGTATGCAATTACATAGCTCTTATGACAAGGTTGGACATTAAAAAAAACGTAAAGAAATTTAAGAAAAGGGATATCAGCTTATTCATACATATCATCATCAATACACTAGCAATTACTTTATTCATTTATAAAATATTTATAATTTTCATTTTTAATAATATTATTCAAAGAAATACCAGTCAGTTATACATATTTTAAATGGGTTTGATATGGACCATGGGTATTTCCGAAAAGCATTAAATACCATCAAGTGAATATAAAAAAAAAACTGTGTGTCCAGTAATATTTTGTCACTCTCTTTATCCGTTTAGACGTTGGATTCCGAGAAATCCCTTCTTGAATAGGGTACTCTTCATATAATGGAGCATAGTGCGTTGAACTTGGTGGTGAAATCTTTATATATATAATTCTACTGTACGTGTGTATGTCACTGAACTCCACCTAAATTACTGTAGTAACTAATAATAATTTAAACATTTAAGTTTGACAACAGAGAATGATAACAATTTTATAACATTAAGTCATCAAAATATTAATCGTTTCTCTGGCAAAATCCTTGATGTGGACCTATTTATAGAAAAATATAGCATAGATATCTTGTGTATTTCAGAAACTTGGTTAAAACCAGATAGAATGGCGTTTAGTATTAATAGCTACGGTGTCGCCAGCTCGTTCAACAGATCTTCAGCCGAAGGTGGTGGCACTTTGATCCTCATCAAGGACGGTGTTTCATACAAGGAGAGACGGGATATCTCAGATCTCTCTGTTGAGCGAATCTGTGAGGTCGCGTGTGCAGAGACTGATGAATACATTGTTATATGTGTGTATAGACCTCCATCAGCAAACATTTTATCTTTCTTATCCAAAATGGAGGATATTTTAAAAAAAATTAAAATGAATAAAAACATTCTAGTTTGTGGAGACTTCAACATTGACACATTGATCGACTCAACAGACAAAGATCATTTTCTTGCGCTATTAAAATCTTTTAATCTTAATTGTAATTTTTTCGAGCCAACTAGAGTAACCGATACATCGGCTACCTGTATTGATAATGTGATATCGAATTTTGAAATAAACCATAAGGAATTAGTCTCAGGTGTTCGCTCAGATCACAAATGTCAAATAGTCAGACTTAAACGTAAATGGTGCAACAATCAAACCACTATAAAAATTAGGCCTTTGTCAAAACATAATTTAGAGAAATTTAGCCATAGGGTAAATTCAGTGTTGCCTCTACTGTCACCTAAATCGGACAATCCAAATGAAATGTTTAAAACTTTATTTAATTGTATATCAGAAGAGTTTAATAAAACGTGCAAAGTGAAATTAGTAACACATAAAAAAACATTAAAATTTTCTGCCTGGGCAACAAAAGGTATTAGACGTAGTAGAGATATTCTTTACGAATTATATGACAAAAGATCTTATACACCCGATGTCAGCTTCAAAAACTACGTAAAGTTATATTCAAAAATTTTTAAGAGTGTATGCAAGCAAGCTAAAGCTGTCTATGTTGGTAATAGCATTAAAAACTCCGACAATAAAATTAAAAGAACCTGGAAGATTATAAATACTGAAACTGGTAAAAATAAGATAAATGACTGTAAAATTGTTTTAAATATTAATGACGAACTAGTTTCAGATAAAAGTACAATTGCAAATTTTTTAGACAGTTACTTTATTAACATACCACTCGAGACGACAAAATGTCTGTCATCATCATCTGAAGTAGCAGAATCAATTTTGAAAAAAAATGTCAAGTTAACATTGCCCAAGTTTGAGTTTAAGTTTGTTACACATAACGATATTATAAAAGTATTTAAGAGTTTGAAAAATAAAAGTACTGAAGATATTTGGGGACTGTCCGTTAAAGCCCTAGAGTCAATAATTATTAACATATCTTCAATATTGGCAAATATCTTTAATTGTTGTGTAAAAGACGGTATATTTCCTGACCTTATGAAAATTAGCAAAATAGTGCCAATTTTTAAAGCAGGCTGTTTAAACAGTCCTTCTAATTATAGACCGATATCAATATTACCAGTATTTAGTAAAATATTTGAAAAACTAATGCTTAATCAAATGTTGTTGCACTTTAATCAAAATGAGATCCTGCATAACAGACAGTTTGGATTTACAAAAGGCCGGTCAACGCAGGATGCTGGTTGTACTTTAGTAAAGTCTGTGTTAGAAGCCTGGGAGCGATCTAAAGATGCATTAGGAGTATTCTGTGATCTCTCCAAGGCATTTGATTGCGTTGATCATAACACTCTCATTTTAAAACTTAATTTCTATGGAATTCGCGGCCCAGCGCTTAAGTTGATGTCGTCATATCTAACAAATCGGCAACAAAAAGTATCTATTGACAATGTTACTTCTGTAGGTTCTTCTGTTAAGATAGGTGTACCGCAGGGATCTATTTTGGGTCCATTCTTATTCTTAGTTTATATAAATGACTTTCCATACATGGTAAATAGCATCGCAGATGTAGTATTATTTGCTGACGATACGTCACTTATCTTTAAAGTAGACAGGAAGGATGAGAATCTTCTAGAGTCCAATAAAGCTCTTAGCTTAGCTCTGGACTGGTTTTCTGCAAATAACTTACTTTTAAATGCAAAAAAAACTAAATGTATTAAATTTTCAATGCGTAATGTGACCCAAGACAAATCAAATATTACAATAGATAATAATCCATTGGATTTAGTTCAGTCAACTGTATTCCTTGGAGTTACAATAGATGCTAAATTGCAATGGGGTCCACATATAAAAATGATTTCTAGTAAATTGAGCTCCGCTGTATTTGCAATTAGGAAAATTAGACAGCTGACAGATGTGGCGACGGCTAGGTTGGTGTATTTTGCTTACTTTCACAGCATTATGTCCTATTGCATTTTGCTGTGGGGTTCTGCTGCAGATCTGCAGACAATATTTATACAACAGAAAAGAGCGATTCGCGCAATTTACAACCTCCGATCTCGCGACTCTCTTCGAGAACTGTTTAAAGATATTAATATACTGACGTTGCCGGCCGAATACATCTTTCAGAATATAATGTATGTCCACAAAAATTTAGCTTACTTTAAAAAAAACAGTGACATACACAGTCTAAATACAAGAAATAGGAACAAACTCGCAGTTACAAAGTTAAGACTCACTAAGACAAATAATTCATTTATGGGTAACTGTGTTAAATTTTATAATAAATTACCTTCCGAAGTAACAAATCTGCAGGATAATAAATTTAAATTCCATGTCAAACAAGTGCTAATGTCTAGAGGTTACTATAAAGTAGCAGATTACTTAGCCGATAGGGATATTTGGAATCAGTCCTGCACACTGCACCAAGACACTGTAGCATGTAATTGAACTAAAAACATATTACTACAATTAAACTATGCATTTTAAAGGTCCTGAATAATGACATATTATTAATATAAATATTTATTTTTTTTAACGTTTTGACATTGTACTTTTGTGCTAATACAATTATTATTTTGTTATTTTAAGACGTCCGATCGATCGTTCGATTTATAAGTGTATGCCTTTGATAAAAAAAAGAGTTTTGTAATTGTCTTAACGTAGGTATATATATACCAATGAATGTTAATTGTAAATGTGGGTTTAATGCAACTATGCACCCGTAATTATTATTATTTTTTATATTACTGTTATCAAGCTTTATATTTTAGTGGTGCTATATATGCATTGATTCATATATTATTAAAATATGTCTGTAAAATTACTATGAGAAAAAAAAATATATATATGACAATTGATGACGAAAAAAACAAGCCCGGAGTTTCTTTCTGCCTTTCTTCTTCGGGTCGTCATCGCTTAGGTAGCTAGTGAAAGGCTGGTAGGTTAGCTAGACTAGGGTTTACACTCATCCCTTCTATATCCGTCCAGTTTCCGTTCGCATTCTCCCCTCCCATTCCTGCGCCTTCCCGTGATCATCTGCTCCAGTCACTTCCTTTACCGAAGACCGCGATTACCTTCCTTCATTTTGTGGTCTCCCTCTTTTCTCCCTTTCCAGTCCCGTCCTCGTTGTAACCTTCCTTGCCTACCAGCCCTTGATGGTGGTTTCTAAGTTCCCATGACGTTAGACATAATTAATTATTTTTCCGTATGGTGAATTTCCATCTTTGTTTTGACATGTCATAAGTGCCTTTTATATGCCTACGTGATCAATAAAGATTTTTATTTTATTTTATTTATTTAAACGCCGGGACCAATTTGAATGATTTTTTTTATATTCGTTTAGGTGGCGCCCTGGATGGTTTAGATTCACAAATCAGCCCAGCAGATGGCGCTGCAGTCGGTGTGGCGCTGCTCTTACGGGCAGGACGACGTCTGCCGGGTCCGCTAGTGTTATATAAGTAACTAGTTATATTTTGCCTCAAAAATCCCGGCAAATGTGATTATTACTGTAAAATTCTCATTTTTTTACTTACACTAACCAAGGATTAACTCACACTCACATATAATCTAGCTATATAGAGTAAAACTCAGGGACACTTAGTATGTACATTAAATATTTTTGCAAAACTTCGATTGTGTTACGTTGTAATATCGATATAGAACTCAAAACATTTTTTCAGAATTATTGTCTGTCTGTCAAGGCAACAATAAAATACCGTGCTTTTACAAAAGAATCGGTAACTAAAGAGCATATATCGTGGTACCATTTAGTCTTTATTTCATTAAAATGGGTTCATTCAAACAAACATGTGTATTTATAGTTCACAATAGCTGTATTACGGCGATAAGGCGTGGTGAGAAATGAAGCGATATAATTAGTAAAAGCTAACAAGCTAGGTCCTACAATAGCATCCACGCAGGCAAAGACGCAGTCAACAGCAAGTTTTTAAATATATATATATATAAACAACAACAAGCACAATACTTAGAGGTTTCTAATTTTAGGTTCTGTTACACATTGTAATAAAAATTGTGGGCACCAAAAGTACGACGACATCAATAAAAACACATTATGCGTCCCTATAAGATTTGAGAGTTGCCGTCGATTTTTATTTCAAATTGCAGTACCTTTTGCACCTTTGTCAACTGATTTTTTTTAGAAGGCTCTAATAGGTTTTATGATACAAAAAATTTTAAACATTTTTTTATGAATTACGTGGAATTTCTACCACTAAGCGACCATTAGTTATTAATAATAGATAAGTTAATGGTTTATTGCTGAGCGCTTATACACCATCAGGGACATCTAACATGATTAAAACTCAAACTGGATCGTACCTGTTTTTTTACCTTTACTTCCACTGCTAATTGTGAATTAATTGGTGGCTCGGAACTCGATAAAGTGCCTGCCATACGCACGCTGGGGCGCCATTAATTACCTGGCCGTCTCTTGTTTAATTTAATATGTCTCTCTATGGAAGGCCTCGACCATGTATCATGAATATTATGAAGTAGTTACCTGTGTTATATTTTGGTATTATTAGATACTCAATCGATAATAATACGAACCAACTCTTTTGCGACAACAGAATCATAATTACATAAAAAATATATTTTTGAGGTTATACTTCTTTTGGCGCGTTATGAAAAAATGATGAGTGAAATGTTAAGATGCGCGTGACACAAAAGACACACCTCTGAAGTTTTCCTAAGTACCAGAGTAGCAGAAATGAAAGGAGATTTGATATCGTTTTTATACAACTGATATAATATTGACCTGCTTATGAGCTAGAAGCTTCGGTCTGAATTATAAAATTTAAATTAATTATTTAAATGTGGCCAGTACGTTATGGTATTGTGAAATACCGAATTAGTACTATACAGTAATATTATTTAGGTCTTTCATAATACTATAAAGTACTGGCCATTAAAATATTTTGTTGTTATTCTTTTTTCACTTTCAAGTACCAGGCTCCCATGAAATGTAAAGAAATTTGCCACTCGTGTCCAGAAGGAAATTAAAAATAAATAAAGGAGGGAGTAAAATACAAGCCAAAATCATTTTTATTTCCATAATATTAAAGTTAAAAATAACATGTAAGAATGGCGAAAGTGGCCAGTGTTTGAGCTTATGGTACATGACTGGCTAGTGACTTCTAGGTAGATAAACCTTGCATTTTCATTGAAATTATACTTGTTTAGGCGCGTTATGAAAAAATATATATAGGTATATAAATATATATTGATATTATCATATTCTTAATGAGGTCAAAGAAGTATAACTTCTCACGCGCGTACATAAGTACACACACCCATTTTTTTTATACTGGCACGGCAAAGTGACCACTGCACCTGATGGTAAGCGCAGTGCCATCCAGTTACAGTATCGAGTAGCGAGAAACAATCTATCCCTCGCTACTCAACACAATCATGCTGGCCTGCTTCTTCACACTACGTCATGGGGCAAAGAAGCGGCCGAGGGTCCAGTATCAGAGTATTCAGAAGACCGCAACACGGCCAAACATCATACCGCAACTCTAGACCCAAGACATAAACCGAATTCGCACTAACTTACCCCGGAACGCGACACACTGTCGTATGCCATTATGATGGGTTTTACACGCTGGGTACGGTGGTCGCTATCCGGGCGGATATAAATATCCTCCCACCAGCTGTGTCAGACTTTGCTAAAAAAAATTGTCAGAATTATGCAAGACAAATTTTATACCTACTGCCGTTTTTTACAGATACGTTTTTGATAGGATTTCAGATCATAAAAATAATTCTAGATGTGCTTTTGTGTTATATAAAGTCAAATTCAATTTTATTTTTACTTGTTAAAGCTTAAACATAAACCAGTTTAACACAAGAGATTTGCCAACGATTTTATAAGGTTAATAAACTTCTGTCCGTCTCTTATTTAAGTGGTATTACAGTTTTATGTGCTGGAGTCCATTGCCACTGTTTTATAGTGGATTGGATGGTGGGAAATAAACAGATCCAAAAGCGTTAAACTAGCTTGGTTTATATGGATCTGTACCTAAGGACTGTGTCTGACAGCCTGTGGCACAGCGAGCGAGTAGTTGGTGGAGAAATTAGAGATCTCGCATCTAAAATCAAATAAATCTAATATTTATTGAATCCATGTATTCCTATACATTATTTAGATTCAGGCAATCTTTTTTACTCTACCGCCAGTTCGGAATGCAGTTTCGCTAGAGAAGAGCGGACAAGAAACTCTAACGCAACGTTTCTCTTTTCGAACATCGGTTAACAATATTTGGTAATACAATTAATATACGATTTAAGTTTAATTACATTAAATTAGAGCAGCTCAATGAATGTTCAGTGCCTTATTGCAATAATGTGAAATAAAACTCATTACAACATCTAGTGCCGCACATGACCGTCGGGAGAGTAATGAAAATTTCGATTTCTTTAAGCAGTTGGTCCTTACTGAAACAGTCTGAGCAGACCAGTCCACACGAGCCGCACCCATTCACGAGTAATGACGCATGTGTCATCCATCGGCCTCCTCAGCCATGTTACAGGGAAGTGACATGGCTGAGGAGACCCGGCACATGGCGCTGCAGCAAGCACAGACACTTTAGCGAGCATGCCATACCCAGACTGAATACAATAACAATTAGAATACTAGACACTAAATATAGACCTGACACCATACTAGATCAAACCTGTGTCGTGGATATGAATTTCGAGGGACTACGGACCCACAAACCCAGACTCGAAACAAATATTTGTAGATCAAATATTTGCTTTGGTGCGAAACTCAAACTTGTGGGCTCTTGTTTTAGAGCTATTACCCCGCTGTGCCACATAACCCCACGTCATTTATTTTAAATTCATTATAAAAATATAATTTTACACTGAACTACTATTCCATACACAGAAGCAGCGATAGCCTAGTTGGTTGTGGTACGGACTGGCAAGACGAAAGTCGTATGTTCGAAACCCAAATGGCATACATCTCTGACTTTTCTAAAGTTACCTGTGTATTAAATGTTAATTATCGCTTGCTCTAACGGTGAAGGTAAACATCGTGAGGAAACCTGCATACCTGAGAATTCTCATAAGAATTTCGGAGGTATGTGAAGTCTACTAGCCCGCATTAGTCCAGCGTGGTAGACTAAGGCCTAACCCCTCTCATTAGTAGAGGAGGCCCGTGCCCAGCAGTAGGACAATGTTTAATACAGGGCTAGTATTATAATATTCCATACACGCCTTTTTATTTTTGTATATTTCTAAATTTTCTTTCAATGTATAGTTAGTAGTACTACCTTAGTTTCATTTACAGTATCAATGCAACCCGGTCAAGTTTTCCTTTTCATAAATAAACTGGACGAGAAACTTTGTTTTTTTTTTTTTTTATATCATAGTCCGACAAACGAGCCAGTGGGTCACCTGATGTTAAGTGATCTCCACCGCTCATGAACATCCACAATACTGAAAGTATCATGTATGCGTTGTCGGTATTAAAGGACAGGAATAGGGATTAGGGAAGGGAAGGGGGAATCTGGGCCTCCGGTTATCTCACTTACCATACGAAACGCGACAGTAAACTGTCACTTTACGTTGGTTTTCTGTGAGACAGTGGTACTACCCCGGTCGAGCCGGCCCATTCTAGCTGTAGACAAATATGTCTACAGCGTGGCTCTACCACTTTTAAATTATATAGATTCGTATGGTCAACAAGTCTAACTGAAGCCCAAATATGGCCTCCCGTCCTGTAAAATATTTTTGAACTGAAAACTTCTTTAGGCACGTTGAGCACTTTTGGGATGGGGGAAAAGCACTGAACTCGCATTACCATCACTCAGATTGATTTTACTTTTGACAAAAGCACGCCTATGAAGCTCTATAATTATTGACAAGTAATCATAAAAAAAAGTTACTACTCCAAGGAGGCTGTTTCAAAAAAGAATACAGTAATTCCAAAGTTTAAAGTTTTCACTTCTGGCGGTAGTTCCCATGACTACCTGTTTTTTTTAAATACGCAAATATTTTACAGTTGGGTTTTTATAGGTGGTGAATATTACCACCGGTCTTTAGCTATAAAGCCCGGTTTATTAAACGTTATTTATCCAGCATTGAGTGTCCCCAAGGTAGTTGACAGACATTAAAGCCGAAACGATAATCCCTAAATATCTTTATGTAACAAATGTAGCGTTGGGAAGATCTCTTGGGATTACATGAATTGCCTTCTGTGGTTAGGGAATAAAAAGGAATTACAGTAATTGATGTTTTTACTTCATTTTGACTACATCTGTGCATGTGTGATTGCGTTTATCTATACCTTAAGTGAGTGAAATTCCGTAGAAAAATGCAGTTATTCTCGAATTTTCCAATTTACGAAACAACTAAGTCAATGTTTTTTTCCTTAAAATCCCTTCTTAATATCCTAAATATAACTGCAATGTTACTTTTCCTAATAAGCTTATTCAGTCTACAATACACTTTAAAAATAGCCAAATTGATCCAGCCATTCCCAAACTATGCAGGCATGTGTCGTGTAGTGAAATACAGTTGTCTCTCGCTACTTAATACTTTAACTGGTCGGCATATATAACTACGCTTACCATCAGGTGCAGTGTGGTCACTTTTTAATGCTGTTTTTACCATTATATACGGAAAATTTCGGTAATCTATAAATGTTATTGTGGTGATAAATAAAAACTGTAATTTAACATCTCATTACGTGGGTATTCATTGTTAATAATGGCTCACTTTAACGGTGATGGCAAACATCATAAGAAATAAAAATGTCGAAAGAGTGTAATCTACCAACTCATATTAGGCCAGCGTGGTAGACTAAAGACCTAACTCCTTTATTATAGTATGATAAATTCCTATATACACCCAAAAGTCACACACATATTTCTGACCCCACACTAGGTAAAACCTGTATCGTGGGTATCAACTACTACGAGGGACTACGGTCCCACAACACCCAGACCCGAAACAAATATCTGTCTGTCACACGTCCATATCTATGCGGAAATCGAACCCACGGCCTCTCATTTAGCCGGCTACTCGCCCGAGCACCATAGAGGAAGGCACGTGTTCAAAAGTGGATCAATAAATACAGAGCAAATATTTTGTATTATTGTTTAAGCTTCAAATATTATATTAATCTGTCAATTGACTGAAAGTCAAGCGACTGCCGGACCCAGAACATGCACGTAGTAACCACATCAATTATTTACATTTAACTGGCGGGTTTTAATATATTTTCAGGTAAATACGCGTTTTTAATTTACTTTTAACGCTGCGTTTTGTTATTGTTACTCATTGCTGCCAACATTACCCAGCATTTTAAATTGCGGGAGATTTGGTAACTAAGTAGGCAGTTAATTGAATTTAATGTTTTTCTTTTCCAAATATTGTCCTTTTTTTACGGGTTTCGTGGCCAACATTAATAAACAGGAAGCCATAATTGGTATGGCTATTAACATCGGTCATTATTTGAACTGTACTGTGTGTTTGTTGACCGTAAAATGTGACCAACACAATATCCTGCAATATAATGCGAAAGTAACTCTGTTTGTTTGTTACCTTTTCACGACTAAACGGCTGACCAGATTGTGACGAAATTTGGCAAGGAGATAGATTATATCCTGGAGAAGGACATAGGCTATCTTATTTCTCACAAAACAACCTTAATACTAGCCCTGTATTAAACATTGTCCCACTGCTGAGCACGGGCCTCCTCTACTAATGAGAGGGGTTAGGCCTTAGTCCACCACGCTGGCTTAATGCGGGTTGGCAGACTTCTCATACCTTCGAAAAACTCTCAGATATGCAGGTTTCCTCACGATGTTTTCCTTCATCGTTAAAGCAAGCGATAATTAACATTTTAATACACACATAACTTTAGAAAAGTCAGAGGTGTATGCCACTTGGGTTTCGAACCTACGACTTTCGTCTTGACAGTCCGTACCGCAACCAACTAGGCTATCGCTGCTATAAAAATAATTAAAACAACCTTGAAAGGGATCAAATAGGAGTTCAACATTTGTATGGGAAATCCATATATCCTCGACTTAGGGATCTGGAAATTCATATTTAGGCTTTTGGTAGGAAATAAAGAAATACGTGTTTCACATTTTTTTTAAATCATCCCTAACGGGGTAAAATAGGGGATGAAAGTTTGTATGAAAATCCTTAATTCCTTAAGTTAAACGCATGAAAATTCGTGTTTTGTATTATATACTTTTTCTCATAAACATGATCTACACGTGCGCGGAGCCGCGAGCAACAGCTAGTGGTATTATAAATATATGTTAATGGGAATTACTAGAACAATATCGACGGCGCGCTATTTGATTTAGGCGTCATTTTTTAAAAGTAACAAATTTTTTTTTCCGAAAAAATCACTATGAAAAACCTATTGCTAGTTGAATTAAATTATTAATTGTGTATGTACTGCATCTTTATTCATTTTCATGAATATGAGTATTATTTTCTAAAATAAATTTGCTCTGACAAAAAAGTGTCCTGTTTTACCAGTTGATTTGAGCGCCAAAAAAAGCACAAAAACTGAATCTAGGCTGAAAGATGCAGAAAAATTTGCATATTCCTTGTATATAACAGAATATCGCAAAAATGTCTTTTTTTTAAGCAAAATAGGCTTGCGTTTGACCACTATCTCGCCTGATGGAAAGTGATGATGTGGTCTACGGTGGAGCACGCTTGCCTAGAAGATACCTATTCACTCTTGACTTGAAGATACCCAGGTCATAATTTTCGGGAAATATAGACTCCGGCAATATAGTTCCACTCTCTAGCGGTGCGCATGATAAATGTACTAGCAAAACGCTTCGTGCGCACTGGCACATGTATCGATGACGCTTCGCCGAGTCTCTTGTGGTCCGGTGATGGAAAGGGGTTGGGGGAATTAAATTATGTAATTCCAAGGCACACTCGCCGAAATGTATCTGGTAAAATACCGATAAACTAGCAAGTTTACGTCTGTGTTCAAGGCTTTGCAGCCTTGCCTCGACTATGGAATCGTTGCCTATGAGTCTCTTAGCGCGTCTCTCGATTGCCTCCAATGCCTCAAGCTGTCGCTTAAATCAAATAGCCCGCTAACCGTTGATGTGAAGAAATGCGTTTAAATACTATTTTTTTTTGGAATCAAACGTATTTGTACAACATAAGTATCCCCCACAACCCATAGAAGAGAGAAATGTAACTAATGAAATTATAATATTATCATAAAAAAGTATAAACAAATTTCTCCCGATATATATGCTGTTTATGATTATACAAAAAAATTTAAAACCGCAGCGCGCTCGTCCGTAATTCCGGTCCGTATGTTTCCACAGAGCGATATATCGCGTATGAGAGGATACGATCCACTTGACCCGGTTTTAGTCATTACTGAAAATTGAGCGCCAACACATATTCCGCTTCAATATTTTGACCGGAATATTCGCTTGTGTTTAATTTTTTATTTATTTTGCTTCACAATATATTTAAGAATGGACTTACCGGAGGCATTCGGTGCCAGTCAACCTTTTAACAAATTCCTGCAAACTATTGTGTGGGTCATCTTAAGGTATGTGATCTTCACCGCCCAGGAATACCATTGAAATAATGGGATCATTCCCAGGCATACGTTGTTCTACCATAAACCGCCTTCTCTGTGGGGCGAATATTCGTTGAAAAAAAAAATCAGATCTGGAACAGCGCCACCTTTCAGATTTAAAACTATCCTACACACATAAACAAAATTTCATTGAAATCGGTTGAGTGGTTTCAAAGTCTATAACAGACATAGGTAGATTTGTTTTCTATTTTTATATAATATATAGATAAGTACCTATGTGTTATGATCATCGCTGTTGTGGTTCCTTTTTTACGGAGGAACAATGAACTTTGTATTTTATGTATTTATTACTCTAGTATATTTCTTTCTGGTAAATCATACGTTACACGAGTTCATAATTAATATTCCTATTTTAAATATTACATTAAAATCCAAACAAGAAAACTCATTTAAAATTATTTTGAACCAGTCATAACATACCTTGTTTCAAAAAGATTGTTTCATTTTTCAGACTTTCAAAGTTACCCTATTCAGGTGTGCGATGCATAGTTTGAATAAAGTTGGGGAAACTTCGCTTCTATGCATCGTTTCAACTCTATATTTTCGTATCGTCTCTACAATTTAGTACAGCTTTAGTTCGGTCTGTGTGTAAATTTAAATTTGTTCTTGTTTTATGGATATTGTGAAATATAACTTAAAGTTATGGTTTTAGGTATCTTCATAGCCTCTTGGCTTGGCTCTTTAGGCTTGTTTATTATTATTTATGATAATATTGACAGCAAGCTTTTTTTACTGCCTAAATAGGCAGACGGGCCACCTGATGGTAAATAGACACCGCCGCCCAGACGTCTGCAATGCCAGGGCACAGCAAAGCCGCTGCCTACCGTTAGGCTCTAAGACAAATTAATAAATAAGAAATAAATTGTGCCATCTATAATTTAAGTCGGCTTTTCTTCTTAAAATTCCCTTCACCCCTGACTCGTAGGCCACTCATCCCTAAATCTAACCAAATTCTAAAACATTAAGAGCTTAAAATTCGTACCTTGTAGCTTTATAAAAAGAAGTACTCTGATAAGTTACGAATTGTAGTTTGAAGAGAGAACGTGACAGAAATACTGAGCAGATACGTGATAAATTATAAAGCTCTGGCAAAAGCTTCGCCCGCGTAGACATGATTAGCTATATTCAAATTATAGGTTTTTTTTACTGTGCAAAGTGACCACACTGCACCTGATAGTACAGTGCAGTCCAGTTAGAGTATCAAGTAACGGGAAACAATCTATCCCTGGCCCCTCAACACCATCATGCCAGCCTGCTGTGTGGCTTCTTCACAACACCAAGGGGCAAGAAGGTAAAGAAGCGGTCGAGGGTCTAGTGTCAGAATACTCAGAAGGCCGCAATACGGCGAAACATCGTACGCCAACTATAGACCCTCGACAAAAACTGGATGTAAATTGGCTGACCCTGGAACGCGACACACTTGCGTGTGCCACTATGGCGGGTTTTATTCCCTGTGTAGCTATCCGGGCGCATATAAATATCCTACCACCACCAAAATTAATAACAATACACTCAACAGTCACACTCAATAGTCCCGATCCCACATTAGGTCAAACGTATATTGTGGGTATTAAGAACTATGAGGAACTACGGTTTACAGCATTGCTCTACTTCGAAATGTGCAATGGATTTTCAATTTGGAGCATTTTATAACATGTCATGTACACTAAGGTAATTTAAGCATAGTGTGAAGAAGCTGCTCGGTAGGCTAGCATAATTGTGTCGAATAGCGAGGGGTAACTGTTCCTTGCTACGTGAAAATTTACCATCAGGTGCAGTATGGCCAATTTTCAGTGCCAGAAAAATAAACACCATCGCCTGTCCCTCTTTGTATCAATCATTCGCCCTTCAATTTCCACCACTCCCCAAAAACACACCATTACTGAATAATTAATAAATTATTACTTTTTAAATAAAAATTAAACCGCCTTCAAAAAAACCCAGACACAACTAAAAAGCAAAAAATAATTGGTTACATTTAAATCAATTAGTTATATGCAATTTAAATCAATTATTTTTGGAGTCGGTGCCGGTGTTGTTTTCTTTACTTTTAGATTTATAAAAACCAAGTCTGGATCTATTTTATATTTTTTTGTATGCCTGATTATTCTGTTTTTTCCATGTTTTGGCTGGCACCGACTCCAAATAATTGATTTAAATTGCATATAACTAATTGATTTAAATGTAACCAATTATTTTTTGCTTTTTAGTTGTGTCTGGGTTTTTTTGAAGGCGGTTTAATTTTTATTTAAAAAGTAATAATTTATTTTTTGCTTTTTAGTGGTAAATTATATAAAATCGGTTAAAAGCTGCTGAAGATATTAGAATTTACGTGTATTTTAATTTTATCACCCCCCTTCCTCACCCCCACCCCTTTTACCCTCTCTCACTGAAACTTAACTTTTATAATGAACGTAATGCAAAAAGAACCACTGGAATACTACTTAATTTTAAGGAGTTACCCTCTCCAGCTCCGAAGATATTCATCAGATCTTCACCATATTTTTATGGGACCAAATGACAAGCACCAGCTTTCAATCAAAGAAAGAATGGTCGAAATCGGTTCACACAGTACAGAGAAACGAGGTAACAAACATAAAAAAAAAAAAAAAAAAAAAACAACATACAGTCGAATTGAGAACCTCCTCCTTTTTTTGAAGTCGGTTAAAAATGAAAACATAAAGCCATATTATAAACGGAACAAACGCGACAATACTGACTAGCTTATTGACTATACAACCCACTTGGTAGGTCATTTAGTTCATTTTGTTTCGAAAATTTTCACCGTTATTCATTAACCGACTTCAAAAAAAAGGAGGAGGTTGAAAAATTTGACGTGTTTTTTTATGTTTGTTACCTCAGAACTCCGTCATTTATTAATCGATTTGGATTATTTTTCTTTTATTACAGAGAATATGCTTCCAGATTGGTCCCATAGAATTTGTATCAAAATAGGTTGAGTAATTTGGTTTTAAAACCAAAATAATTTGAAAAAATATGTTGTCCGAATATACGAAACTGCGAATTTTGCTTTTCTGCGACTTTTTAGCGGTGTTTTCTTTTGGTACTCTATCCAACGTACCTGTTTTATATTTGTACCACTAAAAAGCAAAAAATAAATTATTACTTTTTAAATAAAAATAAAACCGCCTTCAAAAAAATTGGTTACATTTACATCAATGAATTACATACAATTTAAATGAATTATTTGGAGCCGGTGCCAACCAAAACATGGAAAAAAAAACAGAATAATCAGGCATACAAAAAAATATAAAATAGATCCATACTTGGTTTTTATGAATCTAAAAGTAAAGAAAACAACACCGGCACCGTATGTTTTTAATTAATTAATTGATGTAAATGTAACCTTTTTTTGCTTCTTAGTTGTGTCTGGGTTTGAAGGCGGTTTAATTTTTTTTTTACATTGACGTTAAGGTGACATTGTTTGAAATTTTTGTTAAAAGTATTTGTTATATGAATGACAATGTGTGTAAAATTAATTGTCCTATTGTCAAAAGGGGTGTAGAAATGTACGGTGTATGTATGTGGGCTTAATTCTCATTAGTAGAGGCAGTCCAGCAGTGGGAAAGTTAATACATGGCTGGTATAATCATTATGATTTAGAGCGGTAGAACCACGATGCCATCTGGCATGAAAAAAGTGCGAGTGAAAGCAATTTCCTACAAAAAATCAAAAAGTTACTTTATTCCAATACTATTAGAATAGTACAAAATACTGGAGTGCCTTCGACCCACATATAAAACGTCTCTCATTCATTTCATACTTAACAACGTGAAAACAAATATATAATCATTTACCCACCAAGGATCATAAAGCGTCGAATCAACTGACATTAACTACAGAACTTGGTGCCGACGACTTCCGAACTCGGCCGAGTTTTGCCGAACTAAAATCAATATATTATGTATCTTTGAATTTGAATATTCTCTTATGTAAATGGAAAGCTATTTTTGGATTTGTAGATCTAATAATATGTAATTTAAAGTAAATTTTGATGACAGCGCTTTTTGGTAGATTGTTCATGCGACTTCAAAAAGTAGAGAAATAAAATTCGTCTGAATTTTTTATGTGTATATTATGTTTTTTTTCTGATTGATATAAATGTGGTTGACATATGAAAGTCGAGGGAAAATTAGGAACACATAAATAATAGCAGATGCATGGCTATAAGGTAGTCTTTAAGATATTTCTTATTAATTTAATCAATAAGATATATCACCTACAATCTATTTGTAGTTGTCAAATGACAAAAAAGAATGCACGATGCAATCGTGCGAGGGAGATAGTAAGATATTTCCACTATGCAACTTCTTTTGTTCACAAGAATCTTATAATAGTAATTGAAGCCTAATTTTGGAATCAACTTTGATTTAGCTTTTGCAAAAGGGGTTTTTTCTCGTATTATTTTTGCTTGCGTATCAAATAATGTACAAAATCCATACTAATACTATAAATGCGAAAGTAACTCTGTTTGTTTGTTTGTTACCTCTTCACGACTAAACGGCTGAACGGATTGTAATGAAAGTTGGTAAGGGAATAGATTATATCCTGGAGAAGGACATAGACTATCTTTTTTCTCAAAAAACAACCTTGAAAGGGGTCAAATAGGAGTTCAACATTTGTATGGGAAATCCATAATTCCTTGACTTAGGGATCTGGAAATTCATATTTAGGCTTTTGGTAGAAAATAAAGAAATACGTGTTTCACATTTTCTCAATATCAACCCTAAGGGGGTAAAATAGGGGATGAAAGTTTGTATGATAATCCTTAATTTTTTAAGTTAAACACATGAAAATTCGTATTTTGTATTATGTACTTTTTCTCCCAAACATGACCTCCACGTGGGCGGAGCCGCGAGCAACAGCTAGTTATATTATAAAAAATACACTCAAAGTGGTAGAGCCACGCTGTAGACATATATATCTACAGCATGAATGGGCCGGCTCGACCGGGGTAGTTCCACTGTCTCACAGAAAACCAACGTAAACTGACAGTTTACTGTCGCGTTTCGTATGGTTAGTGAGATATCCTTAGGCCCAGATTCCCCCTTCCCTTCCGTAATCCTTATTCCTTTTCTTTTAAGGCCGACAGCGCATACATGACACTTTTGGTATTGTGGATGTTCGACGGTGGAGATCACTTAACATCAGCTGACCCACTGGCTCGTTTGTCGGACTATTTAAAAAAAATACACTATTCAAATTTAGAAATATTTTTTAAAATTTTGGTCAAACTTATCATAGTGTAGAGTCATATTAATTATCCATTACGTTGAGATGCCGTAGAGATCGAAAAACTTTTTTCATCATAATTTGAAATTTTTCATCATTACATGCATAGTCGTTGAGAAGCTAATCCAAAAATACTCAGCTTTCATCTTGCAACTTAATATAAAGTAAGTCTATATTTCCTAAAATTGTAACCTGGGTATCTTTAAGTCAAGATTGAATAGGTATCTTCCAGGCAACCGTGCTCCACCGTAGACCACATCATCACTTACCATCAGGCGAGATAGTGGTCAAACGCAAGACTATTTCGGTAAAAAAAGCAATCCAATCTGGTCTTAATCTTCTTGGATTCCCGTGTTAGCGACGGGGTATGCCGGATATTTACCTGATAAAAACCCCATAGTTGTCTCCATCAACACTACAGAAGTATTTCGGGACCTCCAACAGAAACACGCCGGAACCCCACCAGTGTTACCCTGTACTAGTTACGTTAAGAGCGGAGTACCAATGACTCCCTAGCAATTTTTTTTTTTATCCTGACACGGCAAAGTGTCCACATTGCACCTGATGGTTAGCGCAATGCCGTCGAATTAGAGTATCGAGTAGCGAGAGACAATCTATGCCTCGTTACTCAATACAATCATGCCGGCCTTATTCACACTACGCCATGGGCAAGAAGGTGAAGAAGAGGACGAGGGTCCAGTGTCAGAGTACTCAGAAGGCCGCTAAATGGCCAAACATCTTACCGCAACACCCGGGTCTAGACCCCCGAAAAACCAGATGTACACTGGCTGATCTCGGAACGCGACACACTTGCGTGGGCCACTATGGCGGGTTTTACACCCTGTTTACGGTGGTCGCTATCCGGGCGGATATGAATATCCTACCACCAGTGACTTCTTACGTACCCCTATACAGAGGAACCGCGGCGATTTCTGACATCGCCTCAGCATCTACGTCTCCAGTTAACCCCTAAGGAATTCTACAAAATACATTTCTCTAACTTGGAGTTTTAACCGGTATATTCTTCTTCTTCAGCCTTTGGACGTCCACTGCTGAACATAGACCTCCCCTAAAGATTTCCAGACCAGTCTTAACTAGTATATACTAGTTAAATTATATATTAAAGTGGAGCCAGGCTTAGTACGCGTTGCGACTCTAATGCCAGTTGATATATTTCTTCGAGATTCTTATTTAGAATTCTCAGACATGCAGGTTTCTTCATATTTTCCTTTACTGTAAAGTATTATTCCTTTTTGAATCACAAAACTCAACTTAAAAGATTCTGTACACATCTAAAGTTTCGAAATATTTTCTTGAATACAGAATTCCATTATGTTAAGAAATTGGCCGTACACTTAGCGGGAGGGCTTCAAGTTTAAGCACACATCTGGGTCTGTGAAAAATGTTTAGTGATTATTTACTGTATGTTTTTTTTCAACTTTTTATAGTAGTGGTCAGCAAACGAGTAATTGGATCACCTGATTGTTAATTATCTTCACCCATGAGCATTCACAACATGAGAATATTAAAAGAAAAATATTATTTAGGTATTTCAAACTTTAGAAATCTCACGAAACTGTAAGCTCCACGGCAGTTTCTCTTAAAGCCTACGTGACAGCGGGCGAGTGGCTAACTGTGAAACGAGAGGCTGTAGGTTCGATTCCCGCATGAGACAAATGTTTGTGTGATCCGTAAGTATTTGTTTTGGGTTGTGGGACCGTAGTCCCTCGTAATTGGTACACATGATACATGTTTTACCTAGTGTGAGATCAGGACTATTTGAACTATCAATTTATTTATCTTAATAGATTTATCAAATGCCATATGACACACACCTCAGACTTTTCGAAAAGTTACGTGTGTATTCATTGTTTATCGCTTGCGTTAACGGTGAAGGAAAACATCGTGAGGAAACCTGCATACATGAAGTCTACCAACCCGCATTAATTATCATTATTAATATAGATTTGGATTCTTATCAAAGGCAATATTAAAGTTGCCACAAAAATATATATAAGAGAGGAGAAGTCAACACAATAGATATGTATAGGTCATGTAAATGTTAATTATAACACAATGGGCATTTGTAAGTTGACTTTTTAAATTAAAACAAATTCGTATTTGGACTCCATGTGAAGTATAGGCAACTATCACAGACTTGCTCGATCACCCTATAAAATAAATATACGCGTCCAATTAATGACTTCTTTCTTTTCTTGAAGAATATCAAGACGTTGCATTATCATTAAACCTTTCAAAGAATTCAACTCAGATATAAAAATGATGCCTCTATAAACATAATAAGCCAAGAAATAGAATGGACTTTGCAAATACTCGGGACCGCGGTATTTCTCATTGAAAGTTTTGAATTTTTCTTCTGAGACGATGCATTATGCCTTTTGTTCGGAAAAGTCGCCTCCACTCGCCGCTAATGATCCACCGCGACTTTCCTTGAGGGCAGAAAATATTTAAAAGTAGATGGATATTATCTGTATATATAAAAGAAGAAACTGACTGACTGACTGATCGATCAACGCACAGCCAAAACGGCTGGGGTTAGAGACTTGGAATTTTCACAGTAGGTACCTTTTATGACGTAGGCATCCACTAAGGAAGGTTTTTTGGAAATACCATCCCTAAGGGGGTAAAATAGGGGATGATAGTTTGTATGAAAATCCGTAATTTTTGAAGTTAAGTTTATGAAAATTAGTATTTGGCCTTTTAGTCAAAAATAAAAAATATATATTTCAGGATTTTTGGAAATTCCACCCCGAAGGGGGTAAAATAGGGGAAGAAAGTTTGTATATATTTGTATGATTGGTATTTTGTATTGTATACTTTTTCTCCCAAACATGACCTCCACGCGGGCGGAGCCGCGAGCAACAGCTAGTTTATAATAATAGAATATGAAATAGGCGCGAAATGTGTCAGAAGCTGTGTCCATAAATCGCCGTCTCTGTGGACCAAATTTTCGTTGAAAAATAAGAAAATCAGCCTATCGCCATACCGGGCACAATTCCAGACTTCGGGCTGATACTGAGTATTTCTAAATAGAAAAACCCAATATCACTTTACCCGACCCGGGGATCGAACCCGAGACCTCAGCACTGCAGTCATACCGCATGCCCAATTACAACTGCGCCACCGAGGCAGTGTTTTGTATATATTATATATATATGAGAGAAAGACACTGAGATACGAGTCTTATCTATCAACTAAGAGAGAATTTCAACAACACATAGACCCAAACAAATATTTATAGGTCAGACAAACATTTGTCTCGGGTCGGGAATCGAACTCGCGCTTTCATTTTCACAGCTGCCGCATCCACTGCGCTACGGAGACTGTCAAACTACGTACATAATTGGATTAGAATGGATTAGAGCCTTATTGGTAGTCCGTTTGTCACCTTTCAAATTGATGCATTGATGATTATTTATTTACATAGATAGATAACACTTTATTGCACACCAATAGGAACTTACATAACAAGAAACCTTAAAACTATAAAATGTTACTTAAGGCGGTCTTATCGCTAAGAGCGATCACTGCCAGACAACCTTAATTAAAAGAACATGAATTAAAAAGAAAATTGGGGGTGTTAAATGCAATACCATAAATATGTATGTATGTGTATATACCTAGTCAGGTCATAAATTCTGTCACATGTTTCATATAAAATAATTGAAACAAGTTTATTCATTATGTAACCATTTATATACCAAAATGAACTTAACAAAACATAGATTCTTATGACACTAAAGTTTATTCAAAATGACCTCCGTGATTTTGAATACAGGCCTTCAATCTGCGCGGCCAGTTGTCTATCGTAGCACGAACGAGGTCCATGTCAATACCGGCGGCTGCCTTAATCAAGTATGTCTTGAGTGACTCCAAATTGGGATGAGGCTTTGAGCACGCCTTTTCCTCCAAGTGTTGCCATATCTTGTAATCTAACGGATTCAAATCTGGACTGGAGGAGGGCCAGTCTTCGTGCCGGATGAAGTCGATTTCACGCGCCGCCAGCCAGTCTTGTGTGCTCTTCGCTCTATGAGCTGGCGCCGAATCTTGTTGGAATACCCAGTGCCTGTTATTGAACATGGTATGAGAAACAGGTTCCACAAGGTTCGTCAGGACTGTATTTTGATACACAACTGCATTCGTTTTTACACCTTTCTAACAAAAATGTACCTCTGTTAAGCCCCAATAAGAAACTCCCAACCATACCATGAGCGAGAATGGAAAATGACCTCGTTGGACACGCTGAATACGGTTGCTCGCTTCTTCACTACTGTGTGCGTACACCTTATCATTTTGTTTGTTGTAGCTCTCTTCTACGGTAAAAATTTCTTCATCTGAAAAAAGAATTTCCCGATATTTTTATCCCGCGTACCGCTTCAACAAAGCGCGGCACCTCTTCAGTCTCAGGTCCATTAGACGAGCATTCAAACGATGTCCTGTTTTTCTTCGATATGCCCGAAGCCTTACGTCTTCATTTAACACCCTTTTCACCGTGGTTCTGCTTAACCCCATCTGAAGGGCCAACAGTTTCTGCTTACGTTTGGGATTTATTTGAATTCGCGCCTTCACAGCTTTTATCACTGCTGGAGTCCTAACAGACCGAGGGCGACCACTTCTTGACCTATCATCTACACTAGAGTCTTCATTGTATCGTTTGATGGTACGATAAACGAATTTTTTTGGTTACATTAAAATTTTTCAGTATGTCAAAAATTTGAATTGGCGCGTAAGCGCAACGATGCAACGCAATTACTGCAACACGGTCTTCTTTAAGCGTCCACTCCATATTTAAAAATGAGTAAAATTCTAAAAAGTATACATTTTTATTTTCATGAACAATTTGAAATTCGAATTCAATAAACTTTTTTGTGGCCAGCATTCTAAAATAAAAGTTTTTACTGTGTGACAATACTTATGACCTGACTGTGTAATATGTAAATGAAGACGTAAAATGAAATAACATACATATGTAAATGAAGACCTAAATTATATCTCATGTGTGTAATTTAGAACATTTCAAGCTGATAAGAAATATTTGAGTAAACACGGAATAATATTTGCCTACATTAAACAGGGATTCACAAATCATTTCTAAAACATTACCCAACACTGGCGATAAAGTAAGAGTTTGGCTTTATCGTTCTGTTGGGACTAAATTGGTATTTTGGAGATATTTTCAAGCCTCTAAATTGATTGTTTCAACTTTCTACTGAAGCAAGTTATGACTATTGTTAGTCTTTGTTATATATAAAAGCATTGAAGTAAATACCTATTTAACAATGTTTTTCCTTTCCATGTATCACATTTACAATGATCTATACTATAATAAACCTGAAGAGGCACTTTGTCTGTACATTCAATATTTTTGCAACATTTTGATTGTATCGTGTTATATTATCGATATAGAACACAAAATTATTGGTTTTGGAATTATTATCTGTCTGTCTGTCTGTTTGTGAAGGCATCACGTCCAAAGTACTTTATTACGACAGTAAAATCATACAGTGCATTCGGTGCATTCAATTAAAAGTAATACCTGTTTGACCGAATATCTCCTGCATTGACGCGCCTATACCGATCGTCCTACCTCTCAGGTATTGTGCCTGAATCTTGGAGGGAAGCCAATGTGCAGCCGATCACCAAAAAGGGTGATCGGTCAGAGCCTAACAATAATCACCCAATCACCATCACCTTAGTGATGTGTAAAGTCATGGAGCGACTAATTAACAGCCAATTGGTTCGCTACCTGGAGGATCACTCGTTGATTAGTGACAGACAATACGGGTTCCGTCATAACCAATCAACGGGTGATCTTCTAGCGTTTGTATTACATCACTGGGGCAAGGCGATTGACAGGCATGGCGAGGCTCTGGCTGTGAGTCTCGACATAGCCAAGGCGTTTGATAGGGTCTGGCATCGCGGCCTTCTCTCCAAGCAAGTGGATTTTCGGCTTTCTGCGTGAGCGTAGAATACGTGTCCTCATTGATGGACACGCTTCGCAGCTCATGTCAGTAAATGCCGGAGTACCACAAGGCTTCTTGCTTTCGCCCACCTTGTTTATTCTGCATATAAATGATATATTGTTGCTTGGCAATATTCATTGCTATGCAGATGACAGCACGGTTAATGGGCGTTATTGCAGCAAGCCTCCTGGTTGCCGGGCGAAACTGAGAGGAGACGCGAGGATCTTGTCATTGAGCTCAACCAGGCCTTGGATCTCATATCATCATGGGGTACCAGGAATCGGGTTGAGTTTAATGCCAAGAAAACCCAGGTGTGCGCGTTTTCGTGCAAGAAATCCCCATTTTATCCCATCCCCGTTCTTCAGGGTGTTCCACTCGCAATGCGGAATGACCTTAGTGTCCTAAGTATGGATATCCGCAGCGATTTTAATCCAAGGAGTCACATCGAAGGCGTATCCGCCACCTCCCGAAGGGTCGGTTTTTCACACCCGGTCAGCTCTACCGCTTATATAAAGCGCAAGTGCGGCCGGTAATGGAATACTGCTCGCACCCCTGGGACGGTTCCGCAAAATACCTTATCAATGCCTTGGATGTGTTGCAGCGGCGGGCCATCCGCATTGTGAATGATGCAGACGTGAGTAACAGCCTCGCTTAGCGTGTTCTACCGTTTGTATCATGGCGAATGCTCTGAAGAATTATTTGATGAGGCTTTGAGCACGCCTTTTCCTCCAAGTGTTGCCATATCTTGTAATCTAAATGATTCAAATCTGGACTGGAGGAGGGCCAGTCTTCGTGCCGGATGAAGTCGATTTCACGCGCCGCCAGCCAGTCTTGTGTGCTCTTCGCTCTATGAGCTGGCGCCGAATCTTGTTGGAATACCCAGTGCCTGTTATTGAACATGGTATGAGAAACAGGTTCCACAAGGTTCGTCAGGACTGTATTTTGATACACAACTGCATTCGTTTTTACACCTTTCTCACAAAAATGTACCTCTGTTAAGCCCCAATAAGAAACTCCCAACCATACCATGAGCGAGGATGGAAAATGACCTCGTTGGACACGCGGAATACGGTTGCTCGCTTCTTCACTACTGTGTGCGTACACCTTATCATTTTGTTTGTTGTAGCTCTTTTCTACGGTAAATTTTTTTTCATCTGAAAAAAGAATTTCCCGATATTTTTATCCCGCGTACCGCTTCAATAAAGCGCAGCATCTCTTCAGTCTCAGGTCCATTAGACGAGCATTCAAACGATGACCTGTTTTTCTTCGATATGCCCGAAGCCCTAAGTCTTCATTTAACACCCTTTTCACCGTGGTTCTGCTTAACCCCATCTGAAGGACCAACAGTTTCTGCTTACGTTTGGGATTTATTTGAATTCGCGCCTTCACAGCTTTTATCACTGCTGGAGTCCTAACAGACCGAGGGCGACCACTTCTTGACCTGTCATCTACACTAGAGTCTTCATTGTATCGTTTGATGGTACGATAAACGAATCTTTTGGTTACATTAAAATTTTTCAGTATGTCAAAAATTTGAATTGGCGCGTAAGCGCAACGATGCAACGCAATTACTGCAACACGGTCTTCTTTGAGCGTCCACTCTATATTTAAAAATGAGTAAAATTCTAAAAAGTATAGATTTTTATTTTCATGAACAATTTGAAATTCGAATTCAATAAACATTTTTGTGGCCAGCATTCTAAAATAAAAGTTTTTACTGTGTGACAATACTTATGACCTGACTGTGTATAATCATATACCGTGTTCGATTATGTTAGTCTTTTTAAAAGACGCCTTAAAGAATTCCTTATTAAAAAAGCATATTATAGTATTACAGAGTTTCTTACAGAAAAGTTAAACCAATATAATATAATAGATAATACTTGTAATAGATTTGATTTGATAAGATAACTTCCCAGCGGGCGGAACCGCAGGCAACAGCTAGTCGTAAATATATGTTTTTTTTTTTTTTTTTATCGTGACTCGGCAAAGTGACCACACTGCACCTGATGGTAAGTGCAGTGCCGTCCAGTTATAGTATCAAGTAGCGAGGGATAGATTATCACTCGCTACTCAATACAATCATGCCGGCCTGCTGTGTAGCTTCTTCACACTACGCCTAAAGGACCCAGGATCATAGGAAGGAGGGAACACGGTAGCTGGCAAACTGTTCCACAGCTTGATGGTGCGGCAAAAGTACGAGTTTGCGAACCTCTTAGTTCGGGCCGGGGTAGTAGACACCACAAAGCTGTGGCTCCGCAATCCAGTACGCGTGGTTCTGGTATGGAAGGGAGAGGATGGGATAAGATCAAACAATTCTTCAGAGCATTCACCATGATACAGACGGTAGAACACGCTAAGCGAGGAAATATCCCTACGCAGCTGTAGCGGCTCCAGGCTGTTACTCACGTCTGCATCATTCACAATGCGGATGGCCCGCCGCTGCAACCCGTCCAAGGCATCGAGGAGGTATTTTGCGGAACCGTCCCAGAGGTGCGAGCAGTATTCCATTCCCGGTCGCACCTGTGCTTTATATAAGCGGTAGAGCTGACCGGGCGTGAAAAACCGCCGCACCCTGTTCAGGATTCCGACCCTTTTTTTTTTTTTTTTGCATAGTCCGACAAACGAGCATGTGTATCACCTGATGTTAAGTGATCTCCACCGCCCATGAACATCCACAATACCAAAAGTATCATGTATGCGCTGTCGGCCTTAAAGGACAGGAATAGGGATTAGGGAAGGGAAGGGGGAATCTGGGCCTCCGGATATCTCACTTACCATACGAAACGCGACAGTAAACTGTCACTTTACGTTGGTTTTCTGTGAGACAGTGGTACTACGCCGGTCGAGCCAGCCCATTCATGCTGCAGACAAATATGTCCACAGCGTGGCTCTACCACTTTCAACCCTTTTACCCTGCGGGAAGTGGCGGATATTACGCCCTCGATGTGACTCCTTGGATTAAGATCGCAGCGGATATCCATACCTAGGACACTAAGGTCATTCCGCATTGCGAGTGGAACACCTTGGAGAAAACGGAGACTTCTTGCACGAGAACGCGCACACCTGGGTTTTCTTGGCATTAAACTCAACCCGATTCCTGGTACCCCATGATGATATGAGATCTAAGGCCTGGTTGAGCTCCATGACAAGATCCTCGCGTCTCCTCTCAGTATCCACCCGGCAACCAGGAGGCTTACTGCAATAACGCCCATGAACCGTGCTGTCGTCTGCATAGCAATGAATGTTGCCAAGCGACAACATATCATTGATATGCAGAAGAAACAAGGTGGGCGAAATCACAGAACCTTGTGGTACTCCGGCATTTACTGACATGAACTGCGAAGCGTGTCCATCAACGAGGACGGTTGTAGGCTGCTTTGAGGGACTTGAGATTGGGATCCTTCTTAGCGCGACCCCTGATCCAAGCGCGATACGCCGTCTGTTTTTTACCAACAGCATCGGCGCATGCACGATTGAACCAGGTTAACAAACATCAATCTTTATTTCAATATTTTTAATAATAATGTCATATTAGACAAACATAAAAAGAGCATTGGCACTCCCGCCAATTTTTACATTCCCATCGCGCCACCTGATGGCGCTCTCGGCGATTCTAAATATAAAATTATATTATCTTTACCATTTTTAACCGACTTCAAAAAAGAAGGAGGTTAACAATTCGTCGGAATCTTTTTTTATGTATGTTACCCGATTACTCGAAGATGCCAGGACCGATTCGATAAATTCTTTTTTTGTTTAAAAGGGTATAATACTTCCCAGGTGGTCCCATTGGTACCAAGTCAGAATCTGATGATGGGATCTCAGGAAAATCAAGGGCAACCCTCAAATTTTATAGTGACGCATAATTTGTTTTTTATTGAAGTCGGTGTACCTTTTATGAATAAAAAACTTTTAAAATAATAGTAGCATCCACTATGCAAATAGTGGCGCCACCAAATGGAACTTGTGTTCATTAAGCTAACATGTAATGGTTTGTTATGTGTACGCGAATATTACACATTGAAGTAAGACTAATTATACGGACTGTACTGTTTATTATACATTTAGTTAAATCGCAACACAAAAGCCAACTGCCAGATCTCAAGACACTGTGAGCTTTTTGTGCGTAGATCGGAATAAAAAAAAATTAAAGTAGATAAGTTACACTATCCATTCGTGACGACATACAACTCAGTGCACCCCAAAATTTTTAAACATCGGAACTGAGATGTAAAAAGTTTTATAATATATCTTTTATATAGTTAAATTTTAATTAACAATAACGTTATTTTAGCTATAATGTATGTTTGTTATTATAATAGAGAAAAATCAAGTCTCATTCCTGAACCAACGCAATGACCTATATATTATATTTAACTGTAAAAAAGACTACGACAGTCAATGAAACGTTTGAAACAACACGAGCTAAATCAGAAATCGTTTAGTTCGTAAAACGATTTTTGATGTGAATAAATCGATTGTTTGGAATCGGTCTTCAATATTCGATTTAGCGATTCATGTTGTTTAATATGGTTTAAAACAATTAGATTCGGATTGTAAGATCTACATACAACATAATCAACGCAAACCCTGAAAGTAGTTTGTTAAAAATGGCCTACAAAATCTACATCAATAAATAATAATTCATTCATTCATTCATTAAATAATTCATAAAAAGTACACCGACTTCAATGAAAAACAAATTATGCGTCTCTATAAAATTTTTAGGTTTCCCTCGATTTTTCAGAGATCATCAGATCCTGACTTGGTGCCAATGGGACCACCAGGGAAGTGGGAAGTATACCCTTTTAAACAAAAAAAGAATTTCTCAAATCGGTCCAGGCGCCTTCGAGTATTGGGGTAACATACATAAAAAAAAATACCGACGAATTGTTAACCTCCTCCTTTTTTAAAGTCGGTTAATGAACTTTACCTTCCGGGAAATATAGGTTTTACAAGTTATAGTTTCAAATACGTAAGCAATACTTCAGTTGATCACAGTTTGTTTCAGTGTATATATTGCGATTGTAACTTTATGTTTGATTCTGAGGGTGTCCGTTATTCTGTGACAGCTGTACATTACCCTCTCATGACTCAAAAGGATACCGGTGTTCGGAAAAAGGTAATAAGTAGGGAAGTAAATACAAGCCAAAATCAATTTTATATTCATAATATTAAAGTTAAAAATCGCATGTAAGAACGGCGAGTGCTGCCATACATGACTGGTTACCTGGACGTTGACCGGGACCCGTTTCTGGACAAGTAATAAAAAACAAATACAAAAATATAAATCAGCGCTGCAGTACGGTCTTGCCATACCGTGGCATGTGGCTGAATGGGGGATCCTATTATTGGTTTTAAAATTTTAATGTAATTTACGTAGTGAATAAGTTAACTACGGATTATAATAAGAAAACTACACTCGGCATGTCCTGTCAAATGTGTGGAGCGACTATAAGATCCAATAAGCCATGTTCCATGAAGTAATCTAAGATATCGAATAGTGATGTTTTTAATGAAAGGAATTTATAATTAAAGTGTTGTCAAATAGAAAATGTATTACATAGTAAAATAATATTATTTTATGGATTTTATCGTTTTATCTTTTTACTTTTCATTTCCTACGTTTCGAAAGCTTGGAAAGTTACGGGGCGGAGTAAATATAAACCGTGATAAAAATTATTTTATTTCAATGAGAAATGCTACCAAATTTTAAACAACACCTAAACTTGAAACAATTTTCTTGACTACATTTACTATGAAATTAAAGAATGGCTCTTAATCTCGCGTAATAATTAAAGGTATGAATCTTTGTTCTTTAATTTCATAGTATGTATTTAAGTCTCGAAAATCTAAAACATTTATTCATAAATATTTGTCTCGATGCGGGAAACGACCCCGCAGCTTCCTATCACAGCTTACTCCCCCATCGAGCGTAAGATATGATATGGCAAAATACGTTTTTCTGAAGATTGAATAGGGTTCACTTATAGAAGTACTTTTTGCCGTATTTCAATTTTACGCCGACCCAAATAATATCTATTTGAAATAGGGTAAGATGATTATTTTCTACGGAGCTGAGTGATCTGTGGATTACTTTGCAATCACCAACCCCAATTTTTCTCACCCTCTATAACAAGATCGGCTGGTCAATAGGGTTGAAACGATATTTTTGAATCAATCAGTTGCGTTACCTAACATCTATTATCGAAAGAATGCGTTCGAAAATAACTTAGAAGCCATTCAAATCTGGTGGTAGTTGTCAAAGAAAAAGGACGCACGATATGAATGACGTCACCGCCCAGAACGGCCATTAAGATGCATTCGTGCGAGAGAGACAGTGAGATGTTCACTACGCATACATTTTGCTCATACCAATAAATTAAATTGACACAACTGGAAGTGGTAGAGCAACGCTGTAGACATATTTGTCTACAGCATGAATGGGCCGGCTCGACCGGGGTAGTACCACTGTCTCACAGAAAACCAACGTAAAGTGACAGTTTACTGTCGCGTATCGTATGGTAAGTGAGTTATCCGGAGGCCCAGATTCCCCCTTCCCTTCCCTAATCCCTATTCCTGTCCTTTAAGGCCGACAACGCATACATATCACTTTCGGTATTGTGGATGTTCATGGGCTGTGGAGATCACTTAACATCAGGTGACCCACTGGCTCTTTTGTCGGACTATACTATAAAAAAAAACTATGATTCTGTTTTCGCAAAAGGGTTTCGTTGTATTATATGTGTTACGTTATAATATCGATATGGAAACCAAAAACATATTTTTAGAATTATTGTATGTCTGTCAAGGCATCACGTCTAACGCACTGTGTTTACAAAAGAATTGACAATAAAACTAAAGAACATATATCGAGGTGACATTTAGTCTTTATTCCATTAAAATCGGTTCATTTAATCAAAAATTAAGAGTATAGTGTAGTCCACAATAGCTGTATTACGGCGATAAGGCGTGGTGAGATATGAATTCATATAATAATTAGTAAAAGCTACCAAGCTAGCTCCCAAAAATAACATACACGCGGGCGGAGCCGTGGTCCACATCTAGTTTAAATAATACAAATATAAAACCCCATTTTCAGTATTTTTTTTTAGGTTACGAAACATATTATTTTGTTTGCATATAAACTAATGAGCTACAAAATTAAACACAGGAAACAAGCTTATTATGCTGGTTTGAGCTTACTGGATAAACACTGACTGATTATATAACGCGATTCGCCTAAACAAGCCATATAAATTAACCATATATAATTCCTGTCTGCCCCGTGACCATGAAGGCCGAAAAGCTTTCGAAACGTCTAGACTAAAAAGTTTTTAAATTCATAAAAAGTACATAGACTTTAATAAAAAACAAATTATGCGTCCCTATAAAATTTGAAGGTTGCCCTCGATTTTTCTGAGATCCCATCAGATCCTAACTTGATGAGAATGGGACTTCGTGGGAAGTATACCCTTATAAATAAAAAAAACGAACTGCCAAGGTGTCTTAGAGTAATCGGAGAACATACATAAAAAAACCGACGAATTGAGAACCTCCTCCTTTTTTTGAAGTCGATTAATATAACCCGCGAAAAAATTCGTAAAATTAGTTTTATTTCAATATATATTGCCTTAAGTTATGTATGTTAGTCGTTATTTAGTTGAATATCAGTTACCTTTCTACCTTTTTTATGTATTACATTATATAATTAAAACTGCTTTTAACTAAGTTACATTACGGTTTCATCCATTTATGACAACTCACGTCGGCTGAGCTCTACAGCGCTTTTTTGCACTCGAGGCGCTTTTAAGCGATTCAAGCGGATACCTAGAGATACTTGGTGACATAAGTGCGCGTGTTTTTGCTTGCCAAGTTGACAAATGATGATCAATATTGACATAGGGGATATAAAGGTAGGTAGTTATTATATTATGATGGAGTAGGATTTCGAGAGGCTTTTTTTTTATAGTATAGTCCGACAAACGAGCCAGTGGGTCACCTGATGTTAAGTGATCTCCACCGCCCATGAACATCCACAACACCGAAAGTGTCATGTATGCGCTGTCGGCCTTAAAGGACAGGAATAGGGATTAGGGAAGGGAAGGGGGAATCTGGGCCTCCGGATATCTCACTTACCATACGAAACGCGACAGTAAACTGTCACTTTACCTATCTTGAGTAATTACATGATGAGCTCACGCCATATACTATCGGTTCACATTGCTTTTTCCGCCCCATGATGTGATAGGTAGCTATCACCACAAAGGCATCAAATCATCTCCATCAAGCTGTGGAACAGTTTGCCAGCTACCGTTACCTCCTTCCTATGATCCCGGGTTCTTTAGGCGTAGTGTGAAGAAGCTACACAGCAGGCCGGCATGATTGTGTTGAGTAGTGAAGGATAGTCTGTCTCTCGCTCTATCTAGACGGCACTATGCTTACCATCAGGTGCAGTGTGGTCACTTTGCCACGTCAGAATAAAAAAAAAACAATCTTGTGCAATAATAATACTGGCCCTGTATTAAACCATTCCACTGGCCACGGGCCTCATCTACTAATGAGAGGGGGTTTACTACGCTGGACTTATGCGTACTAAGCCGGTTTCCTCACGATGGTTTATAGTTTTATAGTTAGAGCGAGCGATAAATAAAAATATATTCAAGAGTAGACTGCCTCGGTGGCGCAGTCGTAATTGCGCATGCGTTACGACTGATCTGTGAGATCGGGTAAAGTGGTTTTTCTATTTAAATACTCAGTATTAGCCTGGAGTCTGAAATTGTGCCCGGTATGGCGATAGGCTCGCCCCCTATCACGTTGTAGGACCGTAATTCAGCGTGGTTACGCTTCTGTCTACCACTTCGAGGATTACAGGCGTGAGTGTATATCTATGAGTGTTTTTAAAAGTAAATAAAAAAAGCTGCGTAAACTCTATATAAAAGGATAAAGAATGATTCAAAAAATGACTGTCAATTTAGCGTCTCAATTAATTAAACCATTCTAGAGTTTTCTAAAGCGAAAAGCGTGATTGTATTATTTATCTCGACGTCTCTAACAATGGTCTAACAAGGATTGCGTTAGCTGGTAATGGAATGACTGCCATCTTGAACTGATTTTCTGATTAAGTTGACCTCAGTCTTTTTAGTCAGATTTATGTTTGAACATTCATAAAATTATATTAATCTTCAATTTCATTACAAACAAATGTCATGACACCTATGTTTTAGTTCGAAATTTAAAATTAGATAATAAAAGATCATTAAATGTTTGTAATTAATCTTTTTGTGAAAATAGTACTTATGTAGGAACACACATAGGATTTCAAAAGAAGACATCTTTACATATAAAAGAAGAAACTGACTGACTGAATGACATATCAAAGCACAGCCAAAGCCGCTGGGGTTAGAGACTTAAAATTTTGACAGTAGTTACGTTTTTAACTTTGGCATCCACTCAGGAAGGGTTTTTGGAAATAAGGGGGTAAAATAGGGGATGAAAGTTTGTATAAAAACCGTCATTTTCGAAGTTGAACGCATGAAAATTGGTATTTTGTATTGTATACGTTTTTTTTACCAAATATGACCTCCCCACGGGCGGAGTCATACAAATATTAAAGGAATCATTTCTAGGAAATTTCAGAAACTAACCTTTTTGTCTAAAAATAGATAAATCTCGACCCAGTTATTAGAAATAATTTTTCACCAGGTACAGAAAGATCCGTCAGGTGAGACTGGCCCCGAGGGAGATTGCGGCCCGATTTCGCAGAACCGCTGTGGAGGAGTGGCATACCAGGCTGGAAAGCCCAAGTGCGGGCTTGAGGACCGTCGCGGCAGTGCGTCCTGTCCTAAAGAGATGGCTAGACAGGCGCCACGGTGCGCCAACTTTCCGGCTGACGCAGGTACTGACGGACCACCCTGCTCAAGAAGGAGGGGCGGCCCGCAGAGTCGCCATCGGCCTACCGGCCCATCGTGTTGCTCGACGAGGTCTGTAAGCTCTTCGAGCGTATCATTCACGCTCGCCTCGTCGAGCATCTTGAAGGGGTCGGGCCGGACCTGGCACAGTGCCAGTACGGGTTCCGGCAAGGCCGATCGACAGTACACGCGATTCTGCGGGTCAAGGCACAAGCGGAGGATGCAGTGGCTCGGGGTGAAGTGGTGGTGGCGGTGTCTCTAGACATCGCCAACGCGTTTAACACCCTGCCCTGGGCCTGCATACTGGAAGCACTGCGGTACCACGTGGTGCCACCGTATCTCCGGCGTCTGGTGCGCTCGTATCTCTCAGACAGGTACATAGTGTATCCAGGCGCCGACAGCTGGCACAGAAGAGCGATGGCCTGCGGTGTTCCACAGGGCTCAGTCCTGGGCCCTCTCCTGTGGAACATCGGCTACGATTGGGTGCTCCGTGGTACCAATCCCCGAGGCGTCGCTGTCGTCTGTTATGCAGACGACACGCTAGTAACAGCGACAGCCAGGTCTTTCCAGGAGGCCACCCTGCTCGCCTCGTTCGCAACCGAACAGGTGGTGGGCAGGATTCGGCGACTGGGCCTTAAGGTGGCCCTGAACAAATCCGAGGCCCTTTACTTTCACGGTCCTCGGATTCGGCCACCTTTAATGCCCCACATCAATGTGGAGGGGGTGCGGATTCCCATCGGCTGTACAATGAAGTACTTGGGATTGATTCTGGACAGCCGGTGGGATTTCCGTGCCCATTTCAAGGAGTTGTCGCCGAAATTGGTGCGGGCGGCGGGCGCGCTCGGACGCCTGCTGCCGAACCTGGAGGGACCTAATAGCCCTTGCCGAAGTTTATACGCTGGAGTCGTGCGGTCAATGGCCCTGTACGGATGTCCCGTATGGGCCCAGTCCCTGAAACCCCGCTGCGTCGCCTTGCTGCGCAAACCGCAGCGTCTCACTCTCTACCGCACGGTCTCCCACGAGGCGGCCTGCGTATTGGCCGGCACCCTCCCTTGGGAGTTGGACGCAAAACTCCTCTCGTCCGCGTTCTTCTGGCGGGAGGAGGCGTCCAGTCGCCGTCAGGTGAGACTGGCCCCGAGGGAGATTGCGGCCCGATTTCGCAGAACCGCTGTGGAGGAGTGGCATACCAGGCTGGAAAGCCCAAGTGCGGGCTTGAGGACCGTCGCGGCAGTGCGTCCTGTCCTAAAGAGATGGCTAGACAGGCGCCACGGTGCGCCAACGTTCCGGCTGACGCAGGTACTGACGGACCACGGGTGTTTCGGTTCGTTCCTGTGTCGGATCGGAAAGGAGGTGTCTGCCGTGTGCCACCATTGTGGCAACTGCCACGAGGACACGGCCCAACATACGTTGGAGGAGTGCCCAGCCTGGGACGAAGAGCGCAGCGCTCTCAGAGCAGTCGTCGGAGGAGACCTCTCGCTGCCGGCCGTGGTGTCGTCCATGGTCTCCAGCCGGAGGTCCTGGCGTGCGGTGGCCCACTTCTGCGAGAACGTCATTTCGCAGAAGGAGAGTGCCGAGAGGGATCGGGAACGAAATGATCCCTCCCGCCGCCAGAGAAGACGTAGGAGGCGCCGGGTGGACGACTGACCGGCGTCTCCCGCCCTGTGGAACGGGGGCGTTTGAATTCCACCACGGTAACCCCTGCCTGTCGTACGAGGCGACTAATAGGGGCCATCGGGGTCGCGGGCTCGCAGCGGGGGGCTGTCAGCCCGAATCGATGCACTCCCAGTTTCGGAGCATCGTGCGACCCCGAGATGGACGGCAGCGCGTGTGGTAAGGCCTCGTTCGCTGTCGTTGTTCGGTGCGCGGGGGCTCCTAAGCCCTCCCATGGAGATGGGCTGCTACGCAGCACCGCGCAGGGGCGGTTCCGGCAGCAATTCTAGCACTCCTTAGAATACCCCGGGATCGCTCCGTAAGCGCCGAAGAAGGCCACCGCGGGGTTTTAGCTGGTAGTGTCGGGTGGGGTGTACAAAAAATATAGGGGGTAGGGACTCGGCCCAGCGGCTGCCCGGATAGCCATCATCCGGGCGAGGGGGATGCTGGGTCGTAAGACCGGCTAGTCCAGCATAACCGTTTTATTCTTATTCCGCTTCCCCCCGGAGCGGGCGGTAGTAATAAAACGCTTTCCCCGCGACAACAAAAAAAAAAAAAAAAAAAAGGTACTGACGGACCACGGGTGTTTCGGTTCGTTCCTGTGTCGGATCGGAAAGGAGGTGTCTGCCGTGTGCCACCATTGTGGCAACTGCCACGAGGACACGGCCCAACACACGTTGGAGGAGTGCCCAGCCTGGGACGAAGAGCGCAGCGCTCTCAGAGCAGTCGTCGGAGGAGACCTCTCGCTGCCGGCCGTGGTGTCGTCCATGGTCGCCAGCCGGAGGTCCTGGCGTGCGGTGGCCCACTTCTGCGAGAGCGTCATCTCGCAGAAGGAGAGTGCCGAGAGGGATCGGGAACGAAATGATCCCTCCCGCCGCCAGAGAAGACGTAGGAGGCGCCGGGTGGGCGACTGACCGGCGTCTCCCGCCCTGTGGAACGGGGGCGTTTGAATTCCACCACGGTAACCCCTGCCTGTCGTACGAGGCGACTAATTGGGGCCATCGGGGGTCGCGGGCTCGCAGCGGGGGGCTGTCAGCCCGAATCGATGCACTCCCAGTTTCGGAGCATCGTGCGACCCCGAGATGGACGGCAGCGCGTGTGGTAAGGCCTCGTTCGCTGTCGTTGTTCGGTGCGCGGGGGCTCCTAAGCCCTCCCATGGAGATGGGCTGCTACGCAGCACCGCGCAGGGGCGGTTCCGGCAGCAATTCTAGCACTCCTTAGAATACCCCGGGATCGCTCCGTAAGCGCCGAAGAAGGCCACCGCGGGGTTTTAGCTGGTAGTGTCGGGTGGGGTGTACATAGGGGGTAGGGACTCGGCCCAGCGGCTGCCCGGATAGCCATCATCCGGGCGAGGGGGATGCTGGGTCGTAAGACCGGCTAGTCCAGCATAACCGTTTTATTCTTATTCCGCTTCCCCCCGGAGCGGGCGGTAGTAATAAAACGCTTTCCCCGCGACAAAAAAAAAAAAAAAAAAGGTACAGAAAGATCATTAATCCCGGAATGTTATCGATCAAGTTCGCGCCAGTCATGCTGCTACAAGTGAAATCTGTGTAATTGGACTTCAATAAGACTGCCGTCGTTAATCAGGATAAGGGTTCTGATACAGTAGTGACTGAGCACTTTTAGAAAGGGTTTATCATTCAGGATAAAGTTTTAAATTCAAAAATGGAATTGGTTTTCGATTTGTCGCTTTTTGTGTTCGTTACACAATACTTTTGTTAAATGTGCATCAATTTTAATAATTAGAATATTATTAATAAACAATACACCCAACAGTTACACACATATACATATATCCCACTACCTTAGAGTATTTTGCCTACTCTAAGCCCACTACCCACAATTGATCAAACCTGTATCCAAGGTATCAAGAACTACGAGGGACTACGGCCCCACAGCACACCGATCCGAAAAATACATTTGTCTCAGTGCGGGAATCGAACCCACGCCTTCTCGTTTCACAACCGGCTACTCGCCCACTTCGCCACGGAAGCAGAAAATAATAATGTAAATTCCAAAATAACAATTTTATTTCTGATTAAAATTGATTCAATTTCAAAAATGGCTTTCGCTTTACAAAAATCTGAAAATAAATCATTCATAACACAAATAGACATCAATTGGAAAACATCTTAACAAGAATCAAATGGAAGAAGAGTTATTTTGCTGGAAGGGACGTCGGAGGGCGTCGGAGGGCGTCGGGCGCCGTGAGGGGGCGTCGAAGGGTGTAGGGAGAACGGTCAGACCACCCGTGGTTTCCGATTAACCCCACTTAACGGTATTCAATGGTATTTACCAAATGATTTGTGCATTGAACAGATACAAAATCGGGTTAGGGTTTGGAATACTTGACCAAAGTCATTGTCTGATACAATAAATATTTCAAGTGTTGTTAAGTTTTTTTGTAGTTTATAAGGTAATAGTTGCTCAGCGTCGCCCAAACAGCCAATAGCATCCGCAGCGGGCAAGTAGCCGGCTATGAAATAAGGGGGTTCGATTCCCGCGACGAGACAAATGTTTGTGTGACAGACTGATATTGGTTTCGGGTCTGGGTGTTGTGGGATCGTAGTCTCCAGTAGTTGTTGATACCCACGATACTGGTTTGACCTAGTGTGGGGTTAGGACTATGTGTGTGACTGTCGGGTGTATTATCATTTACTCTGCTGATGTGGTTTGTAACGTGATATTAGATTGCTTTCCTCAATCAACAGGCTATGAAATGAGAAAAGATTTTTTCAAATCTGATTAGTAGTACCAGAGATTAGCGCGTTCAAACAGTTATTTCTACGTTATTATATTTGTATATATTTCTTTATTTATTTTTATTAATTAGTACGGATAAACCAATTACACTAATTAACATATACTTATACTACTATAGACTATAGTAAATTAAACTAATTAAATATACACATATCATAATTAAAAGCTACATTAAATAGAGTAAATACATATTAACATCAGGCATTTGTTTCGCAGCAGTTCATTCACATTCACTTAGGATCACCTTCCATTCATCCGCCAACACGTCAAGATGACGTGGTGCACTGTCTAGGAGAGCATAGATAGGATAGATCGATCGTTTTAGCGGTTTAAGACCTAAAATTTTGCTGGTGGTAGGATATTCATATCCGCCCGGATAGCGACCACCGTACACAGGGTGATAAACCCGCCATAGTGGCACACGCAAGTGTGTCGCGTTCCGGGATCAGCCAGTGTACATCCGGTTTTTTGGGGGTCTAGAGTTGGGGTACAATGTTGGCCATTTTGCGGCCTTCTAAGTACTCTGACAATAGACCCTCGACCGCTTCTTCACCTTCTTACCCATGGCGTTAGTGTGAAGGAGCAGGCCGGCATGATTGTGTTGAGTAGCGGGAGATAGATCGTCTCTCGCTACTCGATACTCTAATTGGACCGTACTGCGCTTACCATCAGGTGAAGTGCGGTCACTTTGCCGTGCTAGGATAAAAAAAAAAAAAACCTTGATTTATTTATTATTTACAACGGCACTAACACCATTCGCTATACGTCGCCTTCCTCCTAAATTTAGGCTTATAATTCTATGATAACACCATTTATCAAACTTGTCATATTAATCTGGTGATGTGTTGAGTAGGGAATTAATCGTGTTACGCATGCTGTTCAAGGGATAAAGTAGTAAGGGAAGATGAGAAAAGACACAGACCGGCAAATGATAGGAGGGGAATCGTGATCTTCGGTAAAGGTTTTTCCTGGAACGGCAAAGTGACCACACTGCACCTGATGGTAAGGGCAATGCCGTCCAATTAGAGTATCGAGTAGCGAGAGATAATCTATGCCTGGCTACGCAACACCACTATGCCAGCTTGCTTCTTCACACTACGCCATGGGCAAGAAGGTTAAGAAGCGGTTGAGGGTCTAGTGTCAGAGTACTCAGAAGGCTGTAAAACGGCCAAAAATCGTACCCCAACTCTAGACCCCCGACAAAAACCGCATGTACACTGGCTGATTCCGGAAAGCGACACACTTGCGTGTGCCACTATGGCGGGTTTTACACCCTGTGTACGGTGGTCGCTATCCGGGCGGATATGAACATCGTACACCAGCAGATGTGTGAAGTGAAGTGACGGGCGATGGTGATCGTGCCTGCATCAAATACAGACGCTGCGTAAAATCATATTTTGTATATGCAAGAAACCCATGATGATTATGATGACTTAGCTGTTACAGTCAATACCTTACTCTATGATAATAAAGGTTGTGCTCTGACTGATCTTTGTTCAATTTCACTACTTTCCCATTACTTGACGCCACCTTATAAAAAAACTGGCAACGTTTCCAGTGCGACAGATGTCCGATAATTTCTACTTTGTAAAACCGCTTTTCTTCTTACGGAATGAAAGGCAGGCGTGTGACCCATTTTCTTTGAGACAGACACCATTTAGTGTCCCACATAAGCATAGATCTATTAGTGTTTAGCCTAAACTTCAGTGTACATGTTTACGACTTTTAGGTCTAACAAATGGTGTGGGAACGATCTTTTGTCCTAAATTCCACTTTATATTTATAAATAACATACGCACTCACGCTTATAATCCCCGAAAGGGTAGACAGAGGTGTAACCAGTACATCAACATTTATCCGACCTTATTACTGTCCTATGATGTGAGCCTCGACTGACTGAGCACAATTCTAGACACCGGACTGATACTGTCTTTTTTCTGATAAAAAGACCCAACATCACTTTTACCTCAACCAGGCATCAAACCTGAGACCTTAGCACCCCGTACGCAGTTACAACTGCGCCACTGAGGCAGTATATTTTTTAGATTCAATAAATTCGTATCTTTGCCATCATCATCATCTTTGCCGCACCATCTAGTTGTGGAACAGTTTGCAGCTACCATGTGCAACTATGGTGGGTTTTACACCCTGTGTTTAATGGTTGCTATCCGGGCGGATATGAATATCCTTCAACCAGCAACTAAAACTTTAAGCTTTTCACTTGGTCAAGGTCTGCACCAACCGTTTCAAAAGCTAAAGTTTAAAATAACTTAGTTGCGAGTTGTTCAAACTTCTCAAAGCTAACGTGTGAAACTACATTTGTTCTGTTGTCAAACATTGTTAGTTCTCTTTTGTGCCATGATTTACTATGTCTATTTGAATCTTCAATTGAATTGACAGCCTCCATGGCGCAGCGGGCGAGTTCGAGGTTTCATTCCCGCACCGAGAAAAAAAAATGTGTGACAGATACTTTGTTTGTTTCGGGTCTAGGTGACCGTAGAGTGTAGATCGTAGTGCCTCGTAGTAGATACTTATGATACAGGTTTTTGACCTATTGTGGGATCAGAACTATATGTGTCACTTTTGAGTGTAATTATTTATAGGTCGCCATTCTCTTCTCATTTGGAAAACTGTGTTGGAACTGCTATACTGTATGGAAAAATAAAACGAAATAAATTTTATGTGGCATAGTGATGGTGTTACATTTTATCTTCCTATAGAACACTTAAGATGAGGATAGCAAATAAAGATAACAAACAAACAAACAAATATATAATAATAAATAAATAACATCCAACAGTCACACACATTGCAGCGACCCCACACTAAGATACGAGTCTTGTGTTGTGGGTATCAGGGACTACGAGAGACTTTCGGTCTCACAACACCCAGACCCCGGACACAAATATCTGTGCCGTGTAAATCAATCAATTATAAACATTGTATTTGTGCCTTTTATTGTATTTTATATCAATTGAGCACCGGTGCTTCGTCGAAAACAAGCTAAAATCATCCTTATTGGCAAGCGATTTTAAACATTGATATTATGGAAATAAAGTTTATATTGGCTTGAATTTTTTCACCACCTATTACCAGACATATTTTTAAAGCCTTGTAGGCCGTAAGATGTATGACAACCAGTGCCTAAACCAAAAAATAAATTAAATATGTTGCGTAGTCATCGTGCTGCTGTGGGCGGCCATTGGGTGTTGTTGAAGTGTTTATTTATTGTGATTTAGTGTGTGGATTTTATATTATATGAGGTGAGTTGAACTTCCAATAATTGTTTTATCGATTGATTCAATAAATATAAATAAATATATTGGTTTTCAAGTACTTTTTCCATATCGAAAACGAGACTATGTAAATCGTAAATTTCGGTTATTTTCAATACAGTTTTTACATAATAAATAATTACAAAGAAGAAGGGACAGTTATCTCGGACTTACAATTAAAATTAAATTTATCACACCCAACAGTATATACACACAGTATATATACACATAGTTCTGACCGTACACTAGGTAAAAAACCTATATTGTGGGTATCAATAACTACGAAGGACTATGGACAACACCCAGAAATTGCTACACAAACATTGGTTTCGGTGCGGGAATCGAACCCACGGCCTCTCGTTTCAACCGGCTACCCACCCGCTGCACGGAGGCTGTCTTATAATTCTTTTAATCCAGTTCACATCCGAGTGATAGATCGGGCTCTGATTCCTTTTTTATGTCGGCAATACTGGCTATAACCCCATATCACACACATTCCAGTTGGCATAATTCGTGTTAGATATGATGATCATATAATCAGGTGACCGACTTGTGTAATAATTGTGTTGAGTAGCGAAGGATAGATTGTCTCTCGCTACTTGATACTTTAACTGGACGGCACTGCACTTACCATCAGGTGCAGTGTGATCACTTTACCGTGCTAGAATAAAAAAAGTGTTTGATGGCTTTTTAACCGACTTTAAAAAAGGAGGAGGTTAACAATTCGTCGGAATCTTTTTTTTTTATGTATGTTACCTGTTAACTCGAAAACGCCTGGACCTATTCGAGAAATTATTTTTGTGTTTAAAAGGGTATACTTCCCAGGTGGTCCCATTGGCACCAAGTCAGGATCTGATGATGGGATCTCAGACAAATCAAGGGCAACCCTCAAATTTTATAGTGACGCATAATTTGTTTTCTATTGAAGTCGGTGTACTTTTTGATATAAAAAATAAACAGACAGAATCTCACATTTGTAATATTACTATAGATTATCTTCAAGAAAGGAGTTCACTTATCTTAATACATACAATAGCGCTAACTTACTTCCCACTTGAACATTCAACTTGCTAACATGAGCTAACTTAGTTTATTTCCTTAGCTTATAACTGGGGCTTGACTTGGCTAAGTTAGGCTGAATACGTTGCGTTTGACACGCTTTGGTAAAAACTTTTCCTTGTATAAATTGAGTTAGTTTTATTGTTTTAATGTTAATTAAAGACATTTGCATTATAATAAATGCATGAATAGTTTTGTGAACTGTGATAGGATGGTGAACATTTCATCATTTTGTATTTAGTATTAGCATATTTCCTATTATTAGAAATACTGAGATTTACTGGTATTTAGGAGACTAGTTGGGGTACATTAATAATGACAACCTAAGTGGGGAGTAGTAAATGTTTAGCATAAAACGGAGTGCCTTCCGTGCTCCGGTGTCCAGTTGAGTTGCGAAGAATTGATAGCCAGGGTATTCGTGGTTCTTTCGCGGGGTAGTAAGTAAGTGTAAACAGGTCAATGGCCGCGCAGTTCAGCTTAGAGGGTAATGCTGGTATATTAATTATAAAGAGAAGCCTTAACTGAACCCTGACATGCGTTTTTGTTAATATGTGTTGTATGTATGTATGTATGTGTTGTGTAAATCAATCAATAAAATGTTAAACATTGTATTTGTGCTTTTCTAAATATCCATCTTGCATAGTTTTGTTGAAGTTGCTAACAGTATAACTTTTTAAATGTTAATTGTATATAGGCGACAATCTTAGAGTAGGTAACAAAGCCGACAATAAATACTTTAAAAGGAGTACCGACAGAAGTGAAAACTTGAAACTTGGAATTACTTATTTTTGTTTATAGTTATTGATATCAATATTTTTTTTGCGATATGACTTCCATGAAATTATCAATAATTATATAACTTCATAGGCGTGCTTACGTCAAAAGTAAAATAATATGAGCGTGACGGTCATGCGAACTTAGAGCTTTTTACCCCATCGCAAAAGTGCCCAACGTGCCTAAAAAGGTTTCCCTACAAAAATTAAATAATAATTTAAATGATCTTATGCATTTTAACATGTACCTAAGTAATAAAGTCCCAATTTTTTTACAGTTTATTTTGGTCCATGAGTATCTCCGAAATGTAGTACCTATGTAAAAAGTTTTTTAATTCACAAAAAGTACACCGACTTCAATAAAAAACAAATTATGCGTCACTATAAAATTTGGGGGATGCCTTTCATTTTTCTAAGATCCCATCATCAGATCCTGACTTGGTGCCAATGGGACCACCCGGGAAGTATATCCTATTAAACAAAAAAAAGAATTTCTCGAATCGGTCGAGGCGTCTTCGAGTAATCGGGGAACATACATAAAAAAGATTGCGACCAATTGTTAACCTACACCTTTTTTGAAGTCGATTAAAAAGAGAGCATCCAAATATGACCCTGAAAAGATCTGGCTGAGAAAACGGGTCTGTATGGACCTTCCCCTTAACGATTGCTCTTTCAAGGCAGCTGCGGCTGACAGACTATTTTTCGCTTTGTACTTAAACTAAGGAAAATGTTGACCGTCATGCGGAACTCTATCTTGAACCGTTTTATTTAAACTCACAATGTTGATTTTAAAGACTTTCATGTGCATAATTTGTCTTTTAGTTTGGTAAGATAAAATAGGAAAAAAATGCCTATATTCTTGCGAGTAATTTAAGTATACTTACTGGGGATTTTTTTTTTTATTTTTTTTTTTATCGTGGCTCGGCATAGTGACCACACTGCACCTGATGGTAAGTGCAGTGCCGTCCAGTTATAGTATCAAGTAGCGAGGGATAGATTATCACTCGCTACTCAATACAATCATGCCGGCCTGCTGTGTAGCTTCTTCACACTACGCCTAAAGGACCCAGGATCATAGGAAGGAGGGAACACGGTAGCTGGCAAACTGTTCGACAGCTTAATGGTGCGGCAAAAGTACGAGTTTGCGAACCTCTTAGTTCGGGAATTTAAGTATACGGACTGCCTCGGTGGTGCAGTTGTGATTGCACATGCGTTACGACTGCTGTGCTGAGGTATCGGGTTCGAACCCCGTGTCGGGTGAAGTGGTGTAGTGTTTTTCTCTGTGGGGTTGTGTGATGTGGGGTTTAAACCCGCGTTCTTTCGCTTTACAGCCAGCTACACGCCCCTTAAAATGCTATAATAGACTCAAACATTGTCCCATTGCTGGGCACAAGCCTCCACTACTAATGAGGGGGTAGACCTTAGTCCACCACGCTGGCCTAAGACGCTGAATTATCAGGTATGCAGGTTTCCTCACGATGTTTTCCTTCACTGTTAAAGCAAGCGATCATTAACAATGAATATACACATAACTTTAGAAAAGTCAGAAGTGTATGCCATGTGGGCTGGTTTCGAACATACGACTTTCTTCTTGACAGTCCGTACTGCAAACAACTAGACCACCGCTGCTATCACCTTATTTTACTTTTACGTTTTTCTTACCTTTCTTTAAATGAGTCAATCCATAAATCTTCTGTTATTGTGAATGTTCATAGACCATTGAGATCATTTGCCATTAGGTGACCCGCTAATTCGTTTGCCAGCTAGAATAAGAATTGATTATAACTTTTTAAGCATCGTCATGGAATATTCGAGAAACACGTAATAGTATCTAAAGACCTGCAAAACTTTCTAGTTATAACTTAACCACCACTTTTTACAATAACAAGTTTGTAAAGACGAAGCTCGTTTGTGTATTTACTGAACTTTGAAGGATTCTTAACATTCTGAACAAGGATGAAGTTTACACAGTGTAGCTTAAATGTTTTGGTTAAGAGATTGTAAACATTGTCTTTTTTATTGGTGATTGAACTCCATTTTTTTTTATATATCATAGTCCGACAAACGAGCCAGTGGGTCACCTGATGTTAACTGATCTCCACCGCCCATGAACATTCACAATACCGAAAGTATCACGTATGCGCTGTCGGCCTTGAAGGACAGGAATAGGGATTAGGGAAGGGAAGGGGGAATCTGGGCCTCCAGATATCTCACATACCATACGAAACGCGACAGTGAACTGGCACTTTACGTTGATTTTCTGTGAGACAGTGGTACCCCAGTCGAGCCGGCCCATTCATGCTGTAGACAAATATGTCTACAGCGTGGCTCTACCACCGAAAAAACATTCAATCCATTTCAATCCATTGTCAAAACAAATCAAAATATTTATTGAATTTATAAAATACATAGACATAGGGAATGGACTAAGCAATATCCTCACAGAATTGACCACTTTGTAGAAAGAGACAAAGCGACTGTGCGGCCAATACCTATTTCTTTTCGTTTCTTATTTAAATTCTATAAAAAGACAACTGCTGGCACGTTTGCTTTATCTCTCTCACATTTTTCTGTCAGTATTCACTTAATAGCTGGATAGAGCTGCTCGGTTTATGTCTATGATACAATAGATTACTTCTTAGAGTAGGCAATCAAAACTTTAAGGATTACTTAAATTCAATTTTTTTTATAATAATAATACTAGCCCTGTATTAAACACTGTCCCACTGCTGGGCACGGGCCTCCTGTACTAATGAGAGGGGTTAGGCCGTAGTCCACCACGCTGGCCTAAAGCGGGTTGGCAGACTTCTCATACCTTCGAAAAATTCTCAGATATGCAGGTTTCTTCACGTTTCTTCCTTCACCGTTAAAGCAAGCGATAATTAACATTTTAATACACACATAACTTAACAAAAGTCAGAGGTGTATGCCACTTGGGTTTCGAACCTACGACTTTCGTCTTGGCAGTCCGTACCGCTACCAACTAGGCTATCGCTGCTATTGAATCTTTTTACTTCACTACTAATTCGCCATGCAGTTTCGCCAGAGAAGAACGGTGAGATACTCTAGCGTCCTCTGCTCTTTAAAAACTAGTTTACAATTTTTGAAACACTAAATTAATACAAATTAAATTGGATTAGATTACAAAGAAAAAACAGCACTTTCAGTTTTACCTGAATTCTCTAATAATCTCGCCATTTTTTCTAATTTGTGTTTTGATAAAATCTTTATTTGGAATATAATTTATGTATCACAAGGATTCCGGTGTTCGGAAAAAGGTAATAAGTAGTGAGTGGTAATACAAGCCAAAATCAACTTTATTTTCATAATATTAACGTTACATATTCGCTTAATATGCACATCAATAAGGGCGAGTATTGCCAGTTTGGCGTGGCAAAATATGTCCAGATGATACTTGATTAGTCAAAAAAAATCCTGATGGTATGTATACCATTATATGAATATGTATACTACTGGTAATATTATAAACGGTAGTTATATATAAAAATGCGTACTATATATACTATGTACTATGTACATAAGGTATACCTAACATAATGTCCAAAACCGTTTCGTTCGTATTCCGCTCAGAATCCGCCCGATAATTCTGTTACGCTTTCCGGTGCTATCAGCCATGTCGTATCCGGTACCTCATATCCGGTTTACGATGATCTTTATTTACACTCCATAGTGACTTTGTTGTGATAAAAAGGATGGGTGTAAGTATAAAAATGTATCGACGGTTGGCGGGATTAATATAAGCGCCATTTTTAAAAAGTTACAGGAGAGATATAAAAATCAGTAGAAATAATTTATTGTATGAATTTCATTAGAATTAATAATATGTTACTTGTGTAAGAATAAGTATAACAGACCGTTATGCTGACAGACACCACAGAATAATCCGTTTCGAAGCAAAACGAAAACCATTACGACTCTAACACTATTTACAGTTAAAATCAATTTTAAATGTCGTGTCTATTGTTAGTTTTGGTTTATTCCAATGTTGAGAATAGTTTTGGTAGATATACAAATTTTAAATTACACTTTTATGATTTACTAGCTTTTGCTCGCAGCTTCGCATGCGTGATTATGTTTATCGGCACCGCAGAAAAGAACTTTTTGTTGTTATCGTGGCGAGAGCGTTTTATTACCGCCGCCCGCTCCGGAGGAAGCGGAATAAGAATAAAACGGTTATGCTAGATTAGCCAGTCTTACGGTTGATGGCTATCCGGGCAGCCACTGGGCCGAGTCCCTACCCCCCACCCGGCACTACCAGCTAAAATTAAAAAAACGCAATATAATTTTACTCGACCGTGGTATCGAACCCGTGACCTCAAGCACAGAAGTCATACCGCGTATGCAGATACAACTGAGCCACCGAGGCAATTTTTTCGAACAAATGTTAGGGCGTGATTCTTTAAATTGATATAACTCTTTTATTTGTGAATCGATTCGATTACAAAATACCCTAAATGTTAAGTGAAGTTTACCACAATACAATAGTGAAAACCACACCCAAATCGGTTCAGCCGTTTCTGAGATTAGCGCGCACAAAGGCACCAAAACAGACAAACAGACAAAAATTCTAAAAATCATTGATTAGAGTTCTATTGCGTTAATAAAAACCCCCAATCATAGTTTTTCTCATATATTATCCATGTAGACAGCGATTAGTTACAATTATATTGTATGTATAGACTAGTGGGCCCGGCAGACCTCATCCTGCCCGTAAAAGCAGCGTCTGCAGCGCCATCTGCCGGGCTGATTTGTGAATCTAAACCATCCAGGCCGCTACCCAAACGCATACAAAAAAAACATTTAAATCGGTCCAGCCGTTTAGGAGGAGTTCAGTGACATACACACGTACAGTAGAATTATATAAATAAAGATAGATAGATTTATATTTAATATTATAATACTGTGTTTATAAAAACATATATATATATAGGTATGTTGTTGCTGTAAAAACAAAATAAATACAGCTTGGAACTAATAACTTTGGAATATTTTTAGAACTCAAACATTAATACAGACTAAAATTCGCTATAAGATTGGCTAAACAACCGGCTCTAAGCCGTATTAAGGGCTTAAGCCGGCTTTGTACCTGAATTTATGTGTGTAGAGAATTAACTTTCTAGGTATTTGTAAAAGTATATTAAATTGTATATTCATTTGTACAACGAAATTAGCAGATTATGTAATAATACACCCAACTCCGTGGCGCAGTTGGCGAGTAGCCGGCTGTGAAACGAGAGGCCGTGGGTTCGATTCGACAAATGTTTGTGTGACAGACAGATATTTGTGTCCGGGGTCTGAGTGTTGTGAGACCGAAAGTCTCTCGTAGTCCATGATACATAACACAAGACTCGTATCTTAGTGTGGGATCGGGGCTAAGTGTGTGACTGTTGGGTGTTATTATATTATTTGTTTACATATAGTCACCCCATATTAGGTCAAAAATCTAAAAAAAACACGCTTTAATAGCTAACGCGTGTTTTTTAGTTTTTTTTTAACTTTAAATAATTTCTTGTTTTTTGTTTCAAAACAGTATCAAAAGTACTTATAATTAAGACTAGATTCAAATCAAGAGCACATGACAAAAAATATGACGACACATCGACGATCAAACTCTTTCCGATCGGCTTGATCCATTGGCTCTGCGTAGAGATGTCGGATCACTCTGCATCTTCTACCGCATCTATCATGGGGAATGTGCCGAGGAATTGTTTGGATTGATCCCGGCCGCTGAATTTCACCATCGGACATCGCGCCAAAACATAAAATTCCATCCGCACCATCTCGATGTCCAGCGTTCCACAACAGCGCGATTTTTACCAGCTGTCGCCGGCGGTCTTTCCGAACCGTTACGACCTGGGAACCTTCAAGAAGAGAGCATATTCTTTCCTGAAAGGCCGGCAACGCATTTGCAAGCCCTTTGGTGTTGCAGATGTTCATGGGCGGCGGTGATCACTTTCCATCAGGTGAGCCTCCTGCCCGTTTGCCCCCTTTTTCCATAAAAAAAAAATTACAAAAAAAGATTTCATTTTCATATTTTTTATTATCCTGGTTAGGATATAAGACAAAAGTTAAAATATTGTATCTGTCCTTAAAACTTATACAAATTTTTAAGTAAATCAAACGTCTTGAAGGTGGTGATAATTACGTTGAAAGATTCCCTTACGTATTTTTTGACACGTAAAGTGACCACACTGCACCTGATGGTAAGCGCAGTGCCGTCCAATTAGAGTATGAAGTAGCGAGAGACAATCTATCCCTTGCTTCTCAACACAATCATGCCGGTCTGTAGCTTTTTCACATTACGCCATGGGGCTAGGTGAAAAAGCGGCCGAGGGTCTAGTGTCGGAGTACTCAGAACGTCGCAACACGGCCAAACATCGTATCATACAGAAACCGGATGTACACTGGCTGATCCCGGAACGAGACACACTTGCGTGTGCCACTATGGCGGGTTTTACCCCGTTTGTACCGTGGTCGCTATCCGAGCGGATACGAATATCCTACCACCAACAAGACATACATAGATACATACAAGTGATGCTTATATAAAGCGTATAAAAAGAGGTGTATGCCATGCGTGGTTTAGAACCTGCAACGTCTCGGAAGCTTATACACTCCCAAATATAGCTTGCTATAGAAAAGGAAGCTCTGCAAATCTTTCAAAAAGATTCTCGCCATTTTTCAACAAAAATATCTTCACACAAGATAAAGTGTCTAAAGATGTATGTACACATGAAGGCATTATACCAAACACTTAAGATAAGAGAAGCTTTCAAAGGGTGGCTTAGCTTATGTAGCATATATTGTATTGTATATGAATACAGTGCTCGGCTGGTGAGCAATATTGATGTACTTTGAACCTATGTTATGATATTATATACGATATATATGATACTAGATGTTGCCCGCGGCTCCGGCCGCGTTGATGTTATTTTTGGAAGAAAAGGTCTACAATCCAAAGAGGCATCTTAAGCTATTACACCTTTCTATATTTTGCTATTCCATAGAAAGCGTGCATTTTTCTGAGATAAAAAGTGGCCTATGTCATTTTCTGATACTTAAACTGCCACTATGTAAAATATAATGTGAAAAATTAAACTATCCTATGGGAACTGTCACTTTTGTGTACATTCCGGCATAAAAAGTATATTTTTATTTATAAGTTTTTTTGTTGTTTATAAGATTATTATGTACTTATTATATTTTCTCTTTTCAGGTAAGTCCATTTTGTTGCTGGAGTAATTTAGTAAGTTTTTTATTGTTCTTGTTAAAGAAAAGTACGTTAAGTAATTGACATGAAGTTAACAAAAGTCTTTATAAGATAATTAGACATATTACGAACGATTCTAACACTCGTATCTATTATCGAAAAAAGTTTTACTTGAGTAAAAGTAATTACTTAAGTAAATATTATGTTTTATAGTTAAGAATTATTACCAAGTAAGAATCGTTTGACGTAAGATTGCCTTTTTTTCCCGCGGGGAAATCTTACGAATACCTTCTCAACCTCGGGCGAGGAGAGATGGTTATGCCGATCTCACCGACCTTCCGACCCAGTTTACCACTACTAGATCGGAGCCCTAACCAATTTTCCTATGCCGGTGTACCGACTAAAAACCCCGCGGTGGCCTTCTGCAGCGCATGCGGGATGGTTCTGGGGGATCCTGAGAATCTCTGGATTGCTGCCGGAACCATCCCTGCGCGGCACCTCTACAGCCCGTCTCTTTTAGGGCTGGATGCTTTCCACGTCCTACGGCAGCACGACACTTCGCGCCGCCACCTGTCTCGCGGTCGCACCATGAAAATATATATAGAAATATTTATGAAGGCCGCACATCCCCCGCTGCGCAGCCGCGACCCCCGTGACCCCTTTTAGTCGCCTCTTACGGCAGGCAGGGTATACCGTGGTAGAATTCTTCAAAGCCCTCAAATCCACAGGGCGGGAGGCGCCAGTCTGTCTTTATACTCGGCGCCTCATTCCCGTTTGGCGGCGAGCGGGATCGGTTCGTTCCCGATCCCGTTCGGCGCTCTCCTTCTGCAACATGACAGGTGTGCAGAAGGAGGCTATAGAGTTCAAAGATAGACAAAAATAAAACCAAATATTTGTTCGTGTTGGTATCGCAGACTGGAGACGAATGCTCCGCTTCTTTATTGTTTTATAAAGATTCTACAAAGATTCCAATTATAAATATTCAAAAAACATATCTTATAAAAAACTGCCAGTACTAGGTGAGCGCGTCGCTAACATTCCCCACCCTAGTGCTGAAAAGCAGTCAGCACTCTTCACTTAGAGATTGGTGCAAGACGCGTCGCTCCCCGTCGCCATGTACCCGTTGCAGTTTTTACCTCTACTAGCCGGACGCGGCCGTCCTTACCAGGAAACACCTGAGAAACTCGTCCCCTCGGCCACGTGTTACGAGAAGAGTTCGGGTCCACTATGAGAACTAGATCTCCTACCTGTAGTGGTTCCTGCTCGCCTTGCCACCTTTTCCTGGGCAGTAAATCTGGTAAAATTTCTTTCACCCACCTTTGCCAATACATGTCAGCTAGCCTCTGCGCCTTACGCCATTGCTTACGCAGGGTCAAATCGGAATCATCAAACGATCCCATGACAGGCAAGTTAGATGATGATCCAAGTAAGAAATGATTAGGAGTTAATGATTCAGCGTCATCTGGCTCAACTGACACATGCATCAAAGGTCGACTGTTCACTATATTTTCCACTTCGGCCATCAACGTATTCAATACTTCATATCTAAGTGCACGCTCCTTTAAAATTACCTTAAGTGAAGTTTTGACACTTCGGATGAGTCTTTCCCACGCCCCACCCCAGTGAGGAGTGGACGGGGGAATAAAGGTCCACTGCGTTCCATTACTCCTCATTTCAAAACCTCCCGCTCTATGTATTCTATTAACTTCACTTACCATTGCGATCGCTGACGCTTCATCGGGTAGGCTGTCGACATAGTTATCCATGTAATGTGAATTGCAAATCGCGTCCACTGCCGCCGGCATCGACGATTCAAAACGTCGTGCATTCTTATTTTTCACGTATTGAGCTACAAACGGTGAGCAATTAGCTCCAAAGATAAGTGACGTCACAGTATAAGTCTTCATCTTTTCGGAGGTGTTATTTCTCCACAAAAACCTAAGAGCATGTTGATCCTCAGCACGCATTTTCACTCTCAGGAACATATCCTTGATGTCACCCATCACTGCAATTTGGTTTTCTCTAAAACGCAGCATAATTCCAAACAGTGGTAACAACAAGTCAGGGCCCGTGAGTAAATAATCGTTAAGACAACAACCATTTACCTTACTCGCAGCATCGAAGACCAGACGGAGTTTCTTCTTATTCGGATTATCGACACCGAAATGAGGCAAGTACCAGATGCGCGGTGAAGCTAAAGATATAGAATTTTCTGTTAGTTCCTTAGCATAATCATTTTCCAACAAATGATTTACGCGTTCTCGATACCTTGTAGCGAAACCGACGTTCTTACACATTTTCGTTTCTATACCTTTCATTCTTTTTAGCGCCCCAGGATAGGCATCTGGCATGGTACAGTTCTCATCCCGCCACGGCAAGCCAACTTGCCAGCGACAAGCGACGAGTGTTGCAGAGCGCTCGAGCTGCGCTATGGCACGCTCATCGTCAGCATTTTGTCGAGGCTTACCTGCTACTCCCAGTGTATCGATAGCAAATGAGCGCCTTACCTCATCTAGCAGTTCACGCATCATCAGCTTACTGTCGCTCGTATGCGAGCTATTGCTGTCAGGGTTCGCAGCGGCGATGGTGAGAGCGGAGTGCGGCATGAGAGTCTCACGCGGCATGCGCACTACTCCGTGCACGCACCAACCTAGGGGGGTTAGGGTAGCTGACGGCTCATTCTGATTACCTACGCACACTTCTATTGGTGTCAACAAATGAAAATTATCTTGTCCGATTAACATCTCTGGCTTAAGCTGGCTATTACATAACAATTTGTCTTTAATTAATCTAAGATTTGCATATTTATCAAAATCAACAGAAGATACATTTTGCAATGGTAAGTTCAATTCCTTAACCGAACGTAAATTAATTTTATAAGGCTTATCATCATAACCAAATACCTCTACAGTCATTACAGTAGATTCACACACAAGCTCACTATTCCATGCGCCGCACATACGTAATGTCTCGTGGCGACCGCGGAGACCCGCGCGAACCGCGAGATCCGCACTTATTAGCGAAATCGTTGAACCATCGTCTAGTAATGCATTCACACTAAAAACACCTCGAGGTCCGTGAACGTTCACGCGCACTACCTTCAACAACACTGTACTGTCCCTGGAGCTCACGTTGGCTACAGTCTCATGCAGCGGAGAAGTTTCAGGCACAGACTCCGACACTTGCGAACGTTGTTGTGTGTCCACACGAGTTACTTCACGGTTCTTCCGTTTATAATGCAGTAGGCTATGATGCGCACCGCCACATTCCTCTTTATCGCATGCAGGAGCAGCACAGTTTTCTCGATTATGGTGTGACAGGAGACATTTGAAACATAGACGACGACGTTTGACGTGATACCATCTGACTTTACACAATGCTTTTTTAAATTTCTGGCATGCAGGTAAAGTATGTTTATCTTTGTTGCAAAACTGACATATGTCGTATTTATTTTCAGATTGTAAAAGCACTGCATGCGATTTATGACTATTGCGACCTGCATTTTTGGCAGGTCCGCGGAGACATTTTCGCAATCTCCATAGGTTCTCCTTCGGGGTAAAACCGCATACTTGAGTGGATTCTTCATACGCCTGTTTAAATTGCAGCCATTCCATAGGGTCTCCGGAGAACTCTGGTAGATCTTTTGGAGTACTAATACGGCTTAATAAAGTGGCGTTTGATCTTACATTGGCTGAATTCAATGCAATATCTTTAAGAGCACTTGCAAGCAATATAGAGTTCAAAGATAGACAAAAATAAAACCAAATATTTGTTCGTGTTGGTATCGCAGACTGGAGACGAATTCTCCGCTTCTATAAAACAATATTTTATAATAATTCTACAAAGATTCCAATTATAAATATTCAAAAAACATATCTTATAAAAAACTGCCAGTACTAGGTGAGCGCGTCGCTTACATTCCCCACCCTAGTGCTGAAAAGCAGTCAGCACTCTTCACTTAGAGATTGGTGCAAGACGCGCCGCTTCCCGTCGCCATGTACCCGTTGCAGTTTTACCTCTACTAGCCGGACGCGGCCGTCCTTACCAGGAAACACCTGAGAAACTCGTCCCCTCGGCCACGTGTTACGAGAAGAGTTCGGGTCCACTATGAGAACTAGATCTCCTACCTGTAGTGGTTCCTGCTCGCCTTGCCACCTTTTCCTGGGCAGTAAATCTGGTAAAATTTCTTTCACCCACCTTTGCCAATACATGTCAGCTAGCCTCTGCGCCTTACGCCATTGCTTACGCAGGGTCAAATCGGAATCATCAAACGTTCCCATGACAGGCAAGTTAGATGATGATCCAAGTAAGAAATGATTAGGAGTTAATGATTCAGCGTCATCTGGCTGAACTGACACATGCATCAAAGGTCGACTGTTCACTATATTTTCCACTTCGGCCATCAACGTACTCAATACTTCATATCTAGGTGCACGCTCCTTTAAAATTACCTTAAGTGAAGTTTTGACACTTCGGATGAGTCTTTCCCACGCCCCACCCCAGTGAGGAGTGGACGGGGGAATAAAGGTCCACTGCGTTCCATTATTAATACCTTCAGTTTTTAGCGCTTCGGTATCTAGTTCCAGCATCGACCGTTGCAACTCCGTGTTGGCACCCCGCAGATTAGTACCATTATCTGAGTATAGATGGCGTGGCCAACCACGCTTCGCTGTCATTCTTCGTAGTGCCATAATAAGCGAGTCTGACGTGAGTGAGGCAACCAACTCGATGTGTATCGCGCGCACTGTAAGGCAAGTAAATAATACGCCATACCTTTTCTCTTTTCGCCTACCTATAGTAATGTCCATTGGACCGAACAGATCCAAACCACAGTAGGTGAAGGGTCGTTGATGATGTGCCATTCGAGCTTTGGGTAAATCACCCATTCTTGGCACTTGTGGTATACATTTTCGTATCCTACACTGCATGCATCTTGAAACCACCGACTTAACTGTAGGTCTAAGCCTTAAAATCCAATATCTTTGTCTAAGCTCATTGACCACTGTTTCCTGGTTACCATGGGCTGCTTTAACGTGGAAATGACCAACAATAAGCTTAGCCACGGAATGTTGGCCGTCAAGTATATTGCCGCGTCGATACGGCCACCTACTCGAAGCAGACTGTTATTGTCCATGAACGGAGTCAAAGACAAAAGTCTACTACTTCGCTGAATAGGTTCCCTATTTTTTATTGCTACTATTTCAACAGCAAAAGACTCTGCCTGTGCATATTTCAATAACAGTGGTAACAACAAGTCAGGGCCTGTGAGTAAATAATCGTTAAGACAACAACCATTTACCTTACTCGCAGCATCGAAGACCAGACGGAGTTTCTTCTTATTCGGATTATCGACACCGAAATGAGGCAAGTACCAGATGCGCGGTGAAGCTAAAGATATAGAATTTTCTGTTAGTTCCTTAGCATAATCATTTTCCAACAAATGATTTACGCGTTCTCGATACCTTGTAGCGAAACCAACGTTCTTACACATTTTCGTTTCTATACCTTTCATTCTTTTTAGCGCCCCAGGATAGGCATCTGGCATGGTACAGTTCTCATCCCGCCACGGCAAGCCAACTTGCCAGCGACCAGCGATGAGTGTCGCAGAGCGCTCGAGCTGCGCTATGGCGCGCTCATCGTCAGCATTTTGTCGAGGCTTACCTGCTACTCCGAGTGTATCTATAGCAAACGAACGCCTTACCTCATCTAGCAGTTCACGCATCATCTGCTCACTGTCGCTCGTATGCGAGCTATTGCTATCAGGGTTCGCAGCGGCGATGGTGAGAGCGGAGTGCGGCATGAGAGTCTCACGCGGCATGCGCACTACTCCGTGCACGCACCAACCTAGGGGGGTTAGGGTAGCTGACGGCTCATTATGATTACCTACGCACACTTCTATTGGTGTCAACAAATGAAAATTATCTTGTCCGATTAACATCTCAGGCTTAAACTGGCTATTACATAACAATTTGTCTTTAATTAATCTAAGATTTGCATATTTATCAAAATCAACAGAAGATACATTTTGCAATGGTAAGTTCAATTCCTTAACCGAACGTAAATTAATTTTATAAGGCTTATCATCATAACCAAATACCTCTACAGTCATTACAGTAGATTCACACACAAGCTCACTATTCCATGCGCCGCACATACGTAATGTCTCGTGGCGACCGCGGAGACCCGCGCGAACCGCGAGATCCGCACTTATTAGCGAAATCGTTGAACCATCGTCTAGTAATGCATTCACACTAAAAACACCTCGAGGTCCGTGAACGTTCACGCGCACTACCTTCAACAACACTGTACTGTCCCTGGAGCTCACGTTGGCTACAGTCTCATGCAGCGGAGAAGTTTCAGGCACAGACTCCGACACTTGCGAACGTTGTTGTGTATCCACACGAGTTACTTCACGGTTCTTCCGTTTATAATGCAGTAGGCTATGATGCGCACCGCCACATTCCTCTTTATCGCATGCAGGAGCAGCACAGTTTTCTCGATTATGGTGTGACAGGAGACATTTGAAACATAGACGACGACTTTTGACGTGATACCATCTGACTTTACACAATGCTTTTTTAAATTTCTGGCATGCAGGTAAAGTATGTTTATCTTTGTTGCAAAACTGACATATGTCGTATTTATTTTCAGATTGTAAAAGCACTGCATGCGATTTATGACTATTGCGACCTGCATTTTTGGCAGGTCCGCGGAGACATTTTCGCAATCTCCATAGGTTCTCCTTCGGGGTAAAACCGCATACTTGAGTGGATTCTTCATACGCCTGTTTAAATTGCAGCCATTCCATAGGGTCTCCGGAGAACTCTGGTAGATCTTTTGGAGTACTAATACGGCTTAATAAAGTGGCGTTTGATCTTACATTGGCTGAATTCAATGCAATATCTTTAAGAGCACTTGCAAGCATTTTAACCGTTTCATCTGAAGTGCCGGTTATCGCCGCCGGCGGACGCAACTCCCCCAGATAATTCTCTTGGTCGTGGGTTTGCTGCTCCTTACGCTGCTTATTTTGGCTCTTGTCAATCCAGCTCTCCACCTCACTATTCTTGTGTGAAACGTTTTCGAAGTGTGGACTGTATTCAACTTCAAGTTCAGCGAGATCCGCCTCCAATGTTTTGTCTATTAGCTCTAGCTGAATTCTCGATTTTTCCTTAGCCGCTTCTAGTACTAAACGCTTTTTCCGCGCTTCTAATGACGACGAAGAGGAAGTTTTAGACTTTGCACCCGAAGTAGATGGGGCCCGTAGTGACTGCCGTTCGCCTATTGGCGGTGGCAGCCGAGACTCCGCATCATTAGTCTTAGCCGCATCCGTTGAATGATTTCTTAAAGCCAACAGTTCATTCCCTGTGGATGGGAAAACTTGGTGCTGCAAAGCATTATCCTTCTACTCAAGTTCGACGACTTCGTTGCGGTGCATACTGCGCGTTTTTACCATGTTTGAAGACGGTGGTGTTCGAAACATACTCCGAGATCCGGCTCGAAGGACCAATTTTATAGAGTTCAAAGATAGACAAAAATAAAACCAAATATTTGTTCGTGTTGGTATCGCAGACTGGAGACGAATGCTCCGCTTCTATAAAACAATATTTTATAATAATTCTACAAAGATTCCAATTATAAATATTCAAAAAACATATCTTATAAAAAACTGCCAGTACTAGGTGAGCGCGTCGCTAACATTCCCCACCCTAGTGCTGAAAAGCAGTCAGCACTCTTCACTTAGAGATTGGTGCAAGACGCGCCGCTTCCCGTCGCCATGTACCCGTTGCAGTTTTACCTCTACTAGCCGGACGCGGCCGTCCTTACCAGGAAACACCTGAGAAACTCGTCCCCTCGGCCACGTGTTACGAGAAGAGTTCGGGTCCACTATGAGAACTAGATCTCCTACCTGTAGTGGTTCCTGCTCGCCTGAAGAGTGCTGACTGCTTTTCAGCACTAGGGTGGGGAATGTTAGCGACGCGCTCACCTAGTACTGGCAGTTTTTTATAAGATATGTTTTTTGAATATTTATAATTGGAATCTTTGTAGAATTTTTATAAAACAATAAAGAAGCGGAGCATTCGTCTCCAATCTGCGATACCAACACGAACAAATATTTGGTTTTATTTTTGTCTATCTTTGAACTCTATAAAATTGGTCTTCGAGCCGGATCTCGGAGTATGTTTCGAACACCACCGTCTTCAAACATGGTAAAAACGCGCAGTATGCACCGCAACGAAGTCGTCGAACTTGAGGAGAAGGATAATGCTTTGCAGCACCAAGTTTTCCCATCCACAGGGAATGAACTGTTGGCTTTAAGAAATCATTCAACGGATGCGGCTAAGACTAATGATGCGGAGTCTCGGCTGCCACCGCCAATAGGCGAACGGCAGTCACTACGGGCCCCATCTACTTCGGGTGCAAAGTCTAAAACTTCCTCTTCGTCGTCATTAGAAGCGCGGAAAAAGCGTTTAGTACTAGAAGCGGCTAAGGAAAAATCGAGAATTCAGCTAGAGCTAATAGACAAAACATTGGAGGCGGATTTTGCTGAACTTGAAGTTGAATACAGTCCACACTTCGAAAACGTTTCACACAAGAATAGTGAGGTGGAGAGCTGGATTGACAAGAGCCAAAATAAGCAGCGTAAGGAGCAGCAAACCCGCGACCAAGAGAATTATCTGGAGGAGCTGCGTCCGCCGGCGGCGATAACCGGCACTTCAGATGAAACGGTTAAATTGCTTGCAAGTGCTCTTAAAGATATTGCATTGAATTCAGCCAATGTAAGATCAAACGCCACTTTATTAAGCCGTATTAGTACTCCAAAAGATCTACCAGAGTTCTCCGGAGACCCTATGGAATGGCTGCAATTTAAACAGGCGTATGAAGAATCCACTCAAGTATGCGGTTTTACCCCGAAGGAGAACCTATGGAGATTGCGAAAATGTCTCCGCGGACCTGCCAAAAATGCAGGTCGCAATAGTCAAAAATCGCATGCAGTGCTTTTACAATCTGAAAATAAATACGACATATGTCAGTTTTGCAACAAAGATAAACATACTTTACCTGCATGCCAGAAATTTAAAAAAGCATTGTGTAAAGTCAGATGGTATCACGTCAAACGTCGTCGTCTATGTTTCAAATGTCTCCTGTCACACCATAATCGAGAAAACTGTGCAGCTCCTGCATGCGATAAAGAGGAATGTGGCGGTGCGCATCATAGCCTACTGCATTATAGACTGAAGAACCGTGAAGTAACTCGTGTGGACACACAACAACGTTCGCAAGTGTCGGAGTCTGTGCCTGAAACTTCTCCGCTGCATGAGACTGTAGCCAACGTAAGCTCCAGGGACAGTACAGTGTTGTTGAAGGTAGTGCGAGTGAACGTTCACGGACCTCGAGGTGTTTTTAGTGTGAATGCATTACTAGACGATGGTTCAACGATTTCGCTAATAAGTGCCGATCTGGCGGTTCGCGCGGGTCTCCGCGGTCGCCACGAGACATTACGTATGTGCGGCGCATGGAATAGTGAGCTTGTGTGTGAATCTACTGTAATGACTGTAGAGGTATCTGGTTATGATGATAAGCCTTATAAAATTAATTTACGTTCGGTTAAGGAATTGAACTTACCATTGCAAAATGTATCTTCTGTTGATTTTGATAAATATGCAAATCTTAGATTAATTAAAGACAAATTGTTATGTAATAGCCAGCTTAAGCCAGAGATGTTAATCGGACAAGATAATTTTCATTTGTTGACACCAATAGAAGTGTGCGTAGGTAATCAGAATGAGCCGTCAGCCACCCTAACCCCCCTAGGTTGGTGCGTGCACGGAGTAGTGCGCATGCCGCGTGAGACTCTCATGCCGCACTCCGCTCTCACCATCGCCGCTGCGAACCCTGGCAGCAATAGCTCGCATACGAGCGACAGTGAGCTGATGATGCGTGAACTGCTAGATGAGGTAAGGCGTTCATTTGCTATCGATACACTGGGAGTAGCAGGTAAGCCTCGACAAAATGCTGACGATGAGCGTGCCATAGCGCAGCTCGAGCGCTCTGCAACACTCGTCGCTTGTCGCTGGCAAGTTGGCTTGCCGTGGCGGGATGAGAACTGTACCATGCCAGATGCCTATCCTGGGGCGCTAAAAAGAATGAAAGGTATAGAAACGAAAATGTGTAAGAACGTCGGTTTCGCTACAAGGTATCGAGAACGCGTAAATCATTTGTTGGAAAATGATTATGCTAAGGAACTAACAGAAAATTCTATATCTTTAGCTTCACCGCGCATCTGGTACTTGCCTCATTTCGGTGTCGATAATCCGAATAAGAAGAAACTCCGTCTGGTCTTCGATGCTGCGAGTAAGGTAAATGGTTGTTGTCTTAACGATTATTTACTCACGGGCCCTGACTTGTTGTTACCACTGTTTGGAATTATGCTGCGTTTTAGAGAAAACCAAATTGCAGTGATGGGTGACATCAAGGATATGTTCCTGAGAGTGTAAATGCGTGCTGAGGATCAACATGCTCTTAGGTTTTTGTGGAGAAATAACACCTCCGAAAAGATGAAGACTTATACTGTGACGTCACTTATCTTTGGAGCTAATTGCTCACCGTTTGTAGCTCAATACGTGAAAAATAAGAATGCACGACGTTTTGAATCGTCGATGCCGGCGGCAGTGGACGCGATTTGCAATTCACATTACATGGATAACTATGTCGACAGCCTACCCGATGAAGCGTCAGCGATCGCAATGGTAAGTGAAGTTAATAGAATACATAGAGCGGGAGGTTTTGAAATGAGGAGTAATGGAACGCAGTGGACCTTTATTCCCCCGTCCACTCCTCACTGGGGTGGGGCGTGGGAAAGACTCATCCGAAGTGTCAAAACTTCACTTAAGGTAATTTTAAAGGAGCGTGCACTTAGATATGAAGTATTGAATACGTTGATGGCCGAAGTGGAAAATATAGTGAACAGTCGACCTTTGATGCATGTGTCAGTTGAGCCAGATGACGCTGAATCATTAACTCCTAATCATTTCTTACTTGGATCATCATCTAACTTGCCTGTCATGGGATCGTTTGGTGATTCCGATTTGACCCTGCGTAAGCAATGGCGTAAGGCGCAGAGGCTAGCTGACATGTATTGGCAAAGGTGGGTGAAAGAAATTTTACCAGATTTACTGCCCAGGAAAAGGTGGCAAGGCGAGCAGGAACCACTACAGGTAGGAGATCTAGTTCTCATAGTGGGCCCGAACTCTTCTCGTAACACGTGGCCGAGGGGACGAGTTTCTCAGGTGTTTCCTGGTAAGGACGGCCGCGTCCGGCTAGTAGAGGTAAAACTGCAACGGGTACATGGCGACGGGAAGCGGCGCGTCTTGCACCAATCTCTAAGTGAAGAGTGCTGACTGCTTTTCAGCACTAGGGTGGGGAATGTTAGCGACGCGCTCACCTAGTACTGGCAGTTTTTTATAAGATATGTTTTTTGAATATTTATAATTGGAATCTTTGTAGAATTATTATAAAATATTGTTTTATAGAAGCGGAGCATTCGTCTCCAGTCTGCGATACCAACACGAACAAATATTTGGTTTTATTTTTGTCTATCTTTGAACTCTATAAAATTGGCTCAATTTTATAGAGTTCAAAGATAGACAAAAATAAAACCAAATATTTGTTCGTGTTGGTATCGCAGACTGGAGACGAATGCTCCGCTTCTTTATTATTTTATAAAGATTCTACAAAGATTCCAATTATAAATGTTCAAAAAACATATCTTATAAAAAACTGCCAGTACTAGGTGAGCGCGTCGCTAACAGAGGCCATCGCACGCCATGACTTTCATCTGCCAACCATGGCAGCCACCACGGCCGGCAGAGAAAGGTCTCCATTGACAGATGTTCTGAGAACGCTGCGCTCTTCGTCCCAGGCTGGACACTCCTCAAGGGTGACGTAAGATTGCCTGGCCCAAGCAATAGCAACAATTTTCGATGCTTGAGCAACGTAATGACTTATATAAGTAATTGTTTTAGACGAAGTAATGCCTTGTTTAAAATTGTGGGCACCAAAAGTACTCCGACTTCAATAAAAGCACATTATGCGTCCCTATAAAATTTGAGGGTTGTCCTCGATTTTTCTGAGATCCCATCATCAGATCCTGATTTGGTGCCAATGGGACAACCTGGGAAGTATATCCTTTTAAACAAAAAAAGAATTTCTCGAATCAGTACAGGCGTCTTCGAGAATCGGGGAGCATACATAAAAAGAAGAGATTCCGACGAATTGAGGACCTCCTCCTTTTTTTAAGTCGGTTAATAAATACAGGTGTAGTCTCTACGTTGTCTCTCGTCTAAGAAATTCTAACAAAATCTGGAGACCCAATTAATAATACCTTATATTAAATTTATCCTAGTTATCACGGGCCTCCTCTACTAATGGAGGGGTTAGGCTAATGGAGGGGTTAGGCCTTAGTCCACCACGATGGCCTAATACTAGACTTTACATACCTTTGGAATTCCTATGTGAATTCTCAAGTATACAGGTTTCCTCTCGAAGTTTTCCTTCACCGTTTAAAGCAAGCGACAATTAACAATGAATACACACATAACATCAAAAAGTTTGAGCTGTATGCCGTTTGGGCTGATTAAGAACCCACGCATTTGGACTCGGCAGTTTGCACCATTTCGAACTAGGCTATCACCATTTCTTTCTTTTCTTAAATAATGTACAAAATATTGATATAAACAGATGACACCGGTTTTCAACCTCTCACACCCCGCCCGGCCGAATATTACCGGACCAAAACAGGCGGAAGTCGCTCTTTGCGAATGCGTTCTACGTAAGACTTAAATAACCTGGAAACTATTCCGTCTAGCACGGTTAGTTTCCAGCCTTCATTTCTACTACGTACGTGCAAGCTCTGGAATGAACTCCCTGCAGCGGTGTTCCCTGAGCGCTATGACATGTCCTTCTTTAAACGAGGCTAAACAAGAGTAGTCCTTCAACGGTAGGCAGCGGCTTTCCTGTGCCCTGGCATTGCAGAAGTCTATGGGCGGCGGTGACTACTTACCATCAGAAAAATAAAATACATACTGTAAACAAACCCTCGACAGCCATTATTTTAAATACGCCTTTAATGCATGTTAATAAAGCCGACTTTCGCCTTGGTCCGGCCATATTCGCCGGACCGGGTCCGAGAGGTTTGCAGTTGTCTTCAAAGGCACTAATTCTAATTCTATTGACATGACCTTCATAAATATACTAAATGAAATTTAATTCCATTTTAAAAGTTCCTAAAAAAACAATGCATCTCGGAAGCCCGAAAGGCCCGCTACATCCACTTTTTGTATGGGAACTCAAATTACCAGGTCATTACCACTACTTACATTCTTAAATACCTACCTATTTACGAGCATCTACTTTCAAAATCTGTTTACCATTATTTTCACGGCACGTCCCGTCCCAAAAGGGTCAAGCGAATTGAATTTATTACGTGTGGAAAGACAGGCATACATTTGGTACAATTTCGGAATATGTGAGATATTTGAATTTCTATTTAGAATGTCAAAAGAAATGTTTTCAGGGCTCATGTATAATTAATAATATGTACTAGCTGTACATTAAACATTGTCCCACTGCTGGGCACGGGTCTCCTCTACTAATGAGAGGGCCTAGCCTTAGTCCACCACGCTGGCCTAATGCGGGTTGGTAGACTTCATACACCTTCGAAATTCTTATGAGAATTTTCAGGTATGCAGGTTTCCTCACGATGTTTTCCTTCACCGTTAAAGAAAGCGATAATTAACAATGAATACACAAGTAACTTTAAAAAAGTTCAGAGGTGTATGCCATTTGTGTTCCGAACATACGACTTTCGTCTTGACAGTCCGTACCGCAACCAACCTGGCTATCGCTGCTTCATGCATAATTACAGCATAATCCGACAAACGCGTAATTGAATCCCACAGCCATACTTGCTCGCACTCTGCAGCGTCGCTATTAGGTTTAAAGAACCTTATTCTCATAAGAAATTTATATTTATACATACATACATATACATTCACGCCTGTAATCCCCGAGGGGGTAGGCAGAGGTGTAATCAGTACACCCACTTTTCGCCTAATTTCAGTCCCATAATGTGATAGGGGGCGAGCCTATTGCTATACCGGTCACAGGTTCGAGACTCCGGGCTAATACTGAGAATTTATAGATAGAAAAAAAAATACATTTCACTTATAATGAGATAACATAAGAAGTTGACTTAAATTATAATAAATTAGTCTCTGGTGCTCGTTGTGGCAATATGTTATTTTAGCTTATTTTTAAAACTATTGACACTCTCACTGTTTTTTACCTTGTTCGGTAGCTTGTTAAACAGTTGTGCTCCCTCAAACAGAATTGTCTTCTTTCCATAATTAGTCCTTGGCCTAATTACTTTAAGTTGGTTTTTGTTTCGAAGATAATGTTTAGTACTTCTGGTGCCGCTATGCAAAAAATCATGTAGATCCCTTGCTCTGTGAAAAACCAAACTATCCCACGGGAACTGTACATTTTCCGGTATAAGAAAGAAAGAAAGAAAAACGATTTATTTGTGTACAAGCATAAAATATTTGTATAAAAGGTAGCCTATGCTATTCTAGACTATAATCTATCTCTGTGCCAAACAACCAGATTCGTCCAGCCGTTGTAGTGTGATTGAGTAACAAACATCCATCCAAACATTCACATTTATAATATTATAGTAGGATTGGCGTGATTCTATATTTTAGCTGTACACTGACCAGACATAGATAATATAGGTTAAAAGACATTTTCATATACTTGGCAAATCCCATACCATTAATATTTACTGCCGCAAAGAGGATTATTTGAATCCTTCATGAACCTCCTTTTGGCTCATCTCAGGACATTTATTTGTATGTTGGCAGCTCTAGTAGATATAGAAGCCAGTTCCAGAAGTGCCAAGTCATTAAGATTTAAAATATTTAACTTTAAAAAAATTTGGTTACTTGTGTTTACGTTAACATTATTAATATTACACATAGAAATGACATTGTCAGCCTCTGTGACGCAATAGGCGAGTATCTATGTGAAACGAGAGGCCGTGGGTTCGATACCCACACGGGACAAATGTTTGTGTGACAGACAGATATTTGTGTCGGGTCTAGGTGTTGTGGGATCGAAAGTCTCTCGTAGTCCCTGATACCTACAACACAAGACTCTTACGAACCAAGATCTTAGTGTGAGGTCGGGGCTGTGTGTGTGACTGTTGGGTGTTAAAAATAACTAATGTTACGAATTCAATGTGTCTTATTTCGAAAACTTTACAGCTTTCATTTCTACAGTTTTTGCCAGTCCGTCCCGTGACCACGAAGGCTATAAAACCTTACCAAAAAGTAAAAATAAATCGCGAAAAAGACCGTACAATTTATTTTATTTCAATCTACAGCTGATTTGTTTGTTGTATAGATTGATGAAACAAAAATACTAATCCATCAGCGAAAATCGTTTTGGAATCGTGACACAGACTTGACAACCTAATTTGGAAAGAAAAGTGTGCTTTTGAGAGGAAATTTTCATTTTTCCTAATGGTTGGCGGGATTCGGGTCACGTGCCTATGTATATTTTATACATATATTTAAAAAGCAGCGATAGCCTAGTTGGTTGCGGTACGGACTGTCAAGACAAAAGTCGTATGTTCGAAACCCAAATGGCATACACCTCTGACTTTTTTAAAGTTACATTGTTAATTATCGCTTGCTTTAACAGTGAAGGAAAACATCGTGAGGAAACCTGCATACCTGAGAATTCTTATAAGAATTCGAAGGTACGTGAAGTCTACCGACCCGCATTAGGCCAGCGTGGTGGACTAAAGCCTAACCCCTCTCATTATTAGAGGAGGCCTGTGCCCAGCAGTGGGACAATGTTTAATACAGGGCTAGTATTATTTATATTTATGTATGAATACAGTATTTTTAATCAAGTATTCAAATACAGGGTAATCTAATATAAAGCATGTAAAAATATGACCTACACTGATCGATAAAAAAAAGATGCTTTATTACTTTGTGTATATGACTCAAATTTGTCAAAATACTTAATGGGCTTTTAGTAAACGGACGCCAGGGTAGGGGATTAGACCTCTAGAATTTTTAATCACCCTACGAACTATACTCTTTAGCTGATAGTAGGATATTCATATCCGCCCGGATAGCGACCACCGTACACATGGTGTAAACCCGCCATAGTGGCACACGCAAGTGTGTCTTGTTCCGGGATCAGCCAGTTTACTTCGGTTTCTGTCCTGTCGGGGGTCTAGAGTTGGGGTACGATGTTTGGCCGTGTTTCGACCTTCTGTGTACTCCGACACTAGACCCTCGACCGATTCTTCACCTTCTTGCCCATGGCGTAGTGTGGAGTTGATAGTGAAAGATTGCCGACTTTGGTTCTAAAGCAACTTTTGTGTAGTATTTTAGAAGGGTTTATAGTTTATTTTAATTGTAAATCATTGCAATGGTCGATGCAGATTTTAATTTGCCATATATTTATCTAATTTTGCCCAACTACCTTCTTTGCCGACTTTAGTTATATACGACTCATTTTATTTGGTAGAAAATTTGTTTAAATAAACTTTTTAGTATCATTATTTAATGCTCACTCCGAGTTCTGCTATAATTATACAACTACGTACATTTTATTTTAACTTGTCTCAAGACACAAATAATATTTCAAATGCACCGTTCAAATATTCACCAACGATCACGTGAAGCCCACTTCCGGCAACAGGCTGCCAAGAGCCAACATAAGGAAATAAATCAAATTTAAATTCGGAATGTCATGTCGGTGTCGCAAGGTTTCCGGTACGCAAAGTGGTACCACTGTGTACGGAATATTATGCTAAGAACATTGGCATGTGCTGAATAGGGTTGTTGTCTTGTGCTTTATTTTTGTCATTATTTGACATGTAACCGAGAATAATAAAAGCAACACATTTGTGAAAACAGAATCAAAATTTATTCATAAATGAGGCCCCAATTATTATTTCAAATATTGGTATGGACAAAAGTGGGTGCGCAGTGAGAACATATCACTATCGGGAGATAGTTACTACTACACTACTATACGGTTACTATACGGTTACTATACGGTTACTATACGGTTTAGTTGTGCGAGGGATCGTACAACTGAACCGTAATGGCCTTTCTGGGAGGTGACGTCATAACCCATATCGTGCACCCTTTGTCTATTTGACAACTACCCTTTCTACCCAATTGGGATGCCTTCTATTATTTTAATTTAGATAAAATTTATAATATTCGTGAAATTAGTTTTATTTTAACTGCTACTACCTCAAATTTTTTAGAAATTAGGTTAAGTTAGGCAAGATATTTACCATACATATTAACAGATTTTTTATATTAAAAATACCGATACTAAATTTTGTAAGTTTATTCACAGAATTGACACAAGTATTTATAATTCAAATACTGTGATTCTAGCGGGATGTTAAGTTATAAATATTTTAATAAAATATGGTTTATTTTTGTTAAGAAAACAATTCCCAACGTCCAATAAAGCTCTTAAACACAATTATCAACTTTATGCAGCCAGTGAATCAAGTTATTCGGCGCTGAGATCAAGTTATCCGAAACGTTGGCATTCCTGATCTATACAACGGGTGTACCAACAGCGCGGAGGCCAAACATTTCAAAATTTGAATTCGAGCCACGTTCTAAATTTGAAACTACAAGTTTACCAAGTTGCGTGATGTCACTTTATCATTTTCGAGTTTAGAGTGAGTTTAAATTGCGAGGAGTGATGTTTTCTATAAATATGTGAAACGCCACGTTAACAGGCAGTTTTTCGTAATTATCATTAATGTTGAATGTAGTATTCCAGCAGAAATAAGTCGATTTTCGTCGTTTTTGTTCGACTTCCCTAAGGAAAATCACATGAGAAACTTCACCAATTGGAATTAACAGCTATAATTTATCATAAACCACGGGTGTTTATGATTTTTTATTCCATTGTTTGATTTTCACGTCGAGTAATCCCTTTTAGGTGTTTTGATTACAGACACCATGATTTGATGTGATGGGATTTATACTAGTCTTGATATATATAATTCTTCTGTACATGTGTTTCACCTAACTCCGCCTAAACGGCTGGACCGATTCGGATGATATTTTGTGTGTTTTTTAATGGGTTCCTGGATGGTTTGAAAACATAATTGGGCCCAGTAGGTAGCGTTGCTTTTCCGAGCAGGCCGACGTGTGCCGGGCCCGTTCGTAATGTATAATACGCTTATTTTTATGTTATTTATGTATAGAGCCTCCTGTCTATTACTACTGATAAACATCACTGTGTAAGACTTACTGCACTGTGTACGATTAATGCCAGTGTAATTAATGCGCATTAAGGCTAAATGACCTGATGATTTGAACGCTAACATCCTCGTAATAACACCGGTTGATGCTGAAGTTTCGGGCGCCGGAGATATAGCGGAGATTCTTTGTGGTTTTCCTTTGTTTTTGTTTGTTAGGAAAGCCGGAAATGTTGCTAGACCCGTTTTGTCACGATACCATAACACTTCTTTTGGTATATGACAGTATAGGATAGTAAATATGCTTAGTAGATTTCTAGACAATTTCTATTAAATATTGGATCCATCTACGGATTTAAGATTTCTTGTACATATTACAACAATTATAAATAAATCCTAATTCCGAAATATAAATAAGTCCTCACGCGACACTAGGTTAAATCTGTATCGTGGGTACCAAAAACTACCAGGGACCATGTCCTACAACTCCCATACCCGAAATAAATATCTGTCTGTCATCCAACATTTGTCTTAGCTACTCGCATACTGCGTCACGGAGGCTGTCATAGAAAATTATAGAAATGTTATTCAGACAAAAAGTTTCGTAATGTAGTCAACTTATTTTTTTTGCATAGCGACTAAGTCAGCAGACTCCTCAGGAATTTCTTGACACTCGAAGTAAATTTAACAACGAAACGATTGACTTTAAGTTAACATGTTTCAAGATCATGAATAATACTTTTAACTTCTAGTTTTAGCCGGTGTATATTGTTTATGAACAAATGTGTTGCTTGTCATCAGTGAGCTGGTCACCTCGTCTTTTAACAGTATAAAAATTTAAAAAAGAAAAATGCCTTGCCTATGCATGCCGATTTAAGATCCCTCATGTCTTCATATACTATTTCAAGCCAATTATTATAATAAAAACAAATTACTGGCAGCTTTGCATGATTTAAAAAAAAAACGAAAAAACAGTGACCACCCGAAACCAATAGTAGTGACTTTACGACTTGCTTGCCAATATGGCGGAAAGTTTGACGTTTGCACAAACAATATTAGACAGCCCAGTGCAAGATTTTATTGAAAGGCTTATTAGTCCAAGAGCAGGCTGTGAAAGTCCGAGCCTACAAAACAGAAATTGAAATGTTACGTGATAAAATGGACGATGCATTTTTTAATTTTTAATGTCTCCTCCGTAAAGAGGCTTAAAATGTATATTAAAGGCAATACTGAAAATGTTGTAAACATTTATCATAGATATAAATATTTATCATAGATTGTCAGCCTCCGTGGCGAAGCGAGTGATTAGCCGGCTGTGCAACAATAGGCCTTGGGTTCGATTCCCGCACCAAGATAAATATTTGTGTTACAGAAAGATATTTGTTTCGGGTCTGGGTGTTGTGAGACCGTAGTCCCTCGTGGTTCTTGATACCCACGATACAGGTTTTACCTAGTGTGGGGTCAGAACTATGTGTGTGACTGTTGGGTGTATTTGTTTATATACCGGCTTAGATTTATCTCGCTTTCTCTGATGTTCAACAGTGTGAAAGACAATGCAAGTACATATACCACCATAATAATTTACATATTTAATCTAAAAACCATAAATCATTTTACAAATTTAATTATGAAATGAAATATGAATGCCCGTGTGTTAGTAAGATAAAAAACGTTTGTTCATAATTACTTTAAAAAGTTATAGCTCTTGTAGCATAAAGACGATAACCAAAGGTATGACGTATGTATGTTGATTTATAAGAATTTGTTATTATAAGATCTAAACTGTGCCAACTTTTACGCAAATAAAGTATTCTATTCTATTCTGAAAGACCCGAAACCGATTACCAAAATATCATCAACATAATGGTTTCTTATGTTTACACGAACATTACACATTGAATTAAAACTTATTTGATTTTATTGCGTTTTATTATACATTTTTGGATCTTACGTGTCGATAGCTTTACTAGTAACAGGGTGGACTGAGTTCTATGTTGTCATGTGATAGTGTGAACTGAACTGAGATAAAATTCGTAAAATTTATCTTGTTTCAATATCGTTAACATTTTAATAAATTTAAAATCTAACTGTGGGATCGGGCCTATACAATTGACTGTTGGGTGTTATTTATTTTTAACACCATATGCAGGTTATAATTTTGCTCTACTTAATAAAAGCAAAAAGAATTGAGAAATATTTCCATTTTATAAGATTGATTTTTGCAGTGGGCTCTTGGTCTATATTATGTATATAGAACGAAGTTTATGGGTAATAAAGAGCGACCGTACTATGTCTGTGGCGTCGTGTTCCCGGTCTATATGGTTGTAAAATGTAGCATCAATTCTATCCCTTTTTAATCGTGTACTGAAGTGAAAAGAAGATGGATGGTGACGACCTTTATAAATTCAAATTATTTCTTGAACTTATAAATTAGGGTGTTGTGATTAATTTTATACATTGTTTGATATCACTGAATTCAGTGAATCAATTCAATGATTAAAATTCAGAATGCTTGAATTTGAATCATTTACTAATATTTTATTGTTCAGAATAAATTGTCGCATTCGTCCGAATTTATACATACATATATACTCGCACGCCTGTAATCCCCGAAGGGGTAGGCAGAGATGTGTAACCAGTATACTCTCTTTTAATCGAATTCATTACGGTCCCATAATGTGATGGGGGCGAGCCTAGCGCCTTACCGGGCTCAATTCCATACTCCGGGCTGATACTGAGTATTTCTTAATAGAAAACCCCAATATCACCTTGCCCGACCCGGGGATTGAACCTGAGACCTCAGTACATCATCAGCGGCCATAAGCTTATTATGACTGAATATGTATTATTATGATTAAAAACATTTTAATCATAATAATACTTAACAAAATAATTTAATAAATAATACTAGCCCTGTATTAAACATTGTACCACTGCTGGGCACGGGCCTCTACTAATGAGAGGGCTTAGGCCTTAGTCCACCACGCTGGCCTAATGCGGGTTGGTAGACTTCACATACCTTCGAAATTCTTATAAGGATTCTCAGGTATGCAGGTTTCCTCACGATGTTTTCCTTCACCGTTAAAGCAAGCGATAATTAACATTTAATACACACATAACTTTAGAAAAGTCAGAGGTGTATGCCACTTGGGTTTCGAACAAACGACTTTCGTCTTGGCAGTCCGTACCGCAACCAACTAGGCTATCGCTGCATCTGACAAAATAATCAAACATAAAATAAAAACCTCTTTGAACTGTCTAAAAATCCTTAGTTATTACCGAATGGCAGAACAACTCAAATATTTATTTGACCAAAACAAACTTATTTCGATGAAAGTATCCTGTTTTACGGACATGATAAATCTTTGTTCTAAGATAAGGGTTGCTTTGGCAGGGGTTGGGTGCGCGACCCTTTAAATGTCGACTCCATTATTGTGTAGTATTCATAAAATCCCTTTTAGACGAAGATATGAGATTATTGGTTGATTTATGTTTTTTTTTTATAATTTATTGTATACTTGTTTGATGGTAATAAGATATTCATATCCACCCGGATAGCGACCACCGTACACAGAGTATAAACCCCGCCATAGTGGCACACGCAAGTGTGTCGCGTTCCGGGGTCAGCCAGTGTACATCCAGTTTTTGTCGAGGGTCTAGGGTTGGGGTACGATGTTTGGCCGTATTCCGGATTTCTAAGTACCTACTCTGACACTAGACCCTCGACCACTTCTTCACCTCTTTGCCCAATGGTGTAGTTTGAAGAAGCTACACGGCAGGCCGGCATGATAGTGTTGAGAAGCGAGGGATAGATTGTTTCTCGCTGCTTGAGAAACGAGAGGCCGTGGGTTCGATTCCCGCACCCAGACGAATGTTTGTGTGACATACAGATATTTGTTCCCGGTCTGGGTGTTGTGAGATCCGAGTCCCTCGTAGTTCTTGATACTCACGATACAGGTTTTACCTAGTGTGGGGTCAGGACTATGTGTGTGACTGTTGGGTGTATGAATGTATTAATTAATTAATTATAAATCTCTATTCCAATATTTTGTAAATATAAAAAGGTGGACATCTAATTAGGTGATAATAGATATGTGTCCATTTCATATTTTCGTATTTTTAAACGCGGGAATTTCGCATATCAATGAATGTTTTTTCACGTCCATATTGATTTACACAAAGGTCACTACCCAAACATTCGCCAGAACACAATCCTGAATATTCGCAAGCGGTTTTCGTGCTCATAAAATATTATTCACGTGACCTACATTAACTAGAACATGAGCATGTTCTGCCATCTAGCGGCAAATAACGTAAACTACACCATTCGTCATAAGAATATGTCAAAACAAGCACATTCCACTTGTTAAACTGCAATTTAAACTTTAAAACCAGTTTTACAACATATTTTCTGGTTTTATTTTTTATATATCGAAAAAAATGCTAGCTTGAAAATAAATCCCATAAAAGTAGAAAGGGGATTACGCATGGTGCACTACACAGTAACGCCATCTCTAGTTTGAGAGCTGAACATATAACGTAATATTTAATTATTATTTTATCACAGTTTTGATATTGTTAAAACATGAGACCTATTTTTTGTTTGTTAATAATTTCACGAATATCATTAATATAAATTGTCTTAATTTTGTGTAAAGCGCAATCTAGCGGATAACTATTAAACTAAATCAAACGTGGGTAGAGCACTGTTCAAAGGTTTCACCATTACCAATAGGTGGCGCTGAACTTAATTACTGATTCTGTTACAACTTGTTGAATTGTCAACCTAGATGTCGCTGTTGTAAAATAATCTCATGACAATAATTCTAAATAAACTAACAATATAGGTATTATATGAATTGCTATATGGTTGCATTGAAAAAATACGATATAATTCACATCTAATCCTAAATAATGTAGAAAAAAATATTAGCAAAACTTTTAATTTGACAAGTACGCATAATATTAGATTTGTTGTGACATGATCCTCCAAAAACCTTTTATAGTGAAAATTACAGAAACAATTAAAAACTATAAAAAGTTATGTCACCACCTGGAACCTATGCTCAACTCTTTTCTGATATCTATCGCTCTGGGTTCAAACCAAGTGGTTATATAATTCCCTTAAATTCGAAAATCCCTTTACATTTTTATCTTATTCACTTCAAGTTGTCTGAAGAGCCTAATTACAACATTTTACCAGCAGAACTCCGAAATTACTCTTGTTACAAAACTTTTACGAATATTGTATACCGCGAAACAGTTCAAAGTGGTGCGGAAACAGTTCGTTAGGGTAATTATTTTAAATTACCGACATTATGAGCCGTTCCTTACTGTGTTATTATGAAAAAAGTTTGATACTTTTCTGTGTCATATTATCAACCTGTATCCGAGGGTCTGATGATGGAGACGGGAGACGGATGATGAAATGGTCTCGTCCCGCAACGAAATTAATCAAAAAGAAATGTTGGTCGGAGTTGGAAATAATAAAACACTTGCCTTCATAGCATAGAGAAAATAATGAACTAAAGAGATATTAATTTCTAACTTAGGGACATATAATGAAATGAATCAAAAATAAATATAGGGCGGAGTTGGAAATATTAATATTCCACTTCCCTTCATAACATAGAGACAAAATAATGAACTAAAGAGGTATTCATCTCCAAGATTAGGACATTTACATCTGAAGAAGCCAGAAAGTACCACGGATGCTGATGTTTCACTGCGGCGCACACGTCTAGCGTGTTTTTAAAACAAACTCGTACGTGTACGGCGCAGTGACAGTGTTAATGGGTCCTACCATACCTAACACGGGCGCTGCCGATCCTGATTACAATAAGGGAAACTCTGGCATCGCTCTTTTCAAAAACTGCATTATATATTTCGATTACACTAGATAAAACAATTGATTTTGATAGTGGTAGAGCCACGCTGTAGACATATTTGTCTACAGCATGAATGGGCCGGCTCGACCAGGGAAGTACCACTGTCTCACAGAAAACCAACGTAAAGTGACAGTTTACTGTCGCGTTTCGTATGGTAAGTGAGATTCCCCTTCCCTTCCCTAATCCATAGTCCTGTCCTTTAAGGCCGACAGCGCATACATGATACTTTCGGTATTGTGGATGTTCATGGGCTGTGGAGATTACTTAACATCAGGTGACCCACTGGCTCGTTTGTCGGACTATGCTATAAAAAAAAGAATTAGTTGAAATTACAGAAGCTCTATGTAGCATATATTTGAGAAGGTATTTTTTATTTTAAGAAACATTTTATCAGTACTATTATAATAAGATGACTCGTGCAAATACTTCTCACCGAAAGTGGTCAATTATATAATATATTGAGTAAGTAAAAGCATATATTTATGACTATTAACCTACAAAACAGTAACTTACACAACAATAGATGGCGCTTCCTAAAATCGTCTATGCGCGCAATCCTAAAGTAACAATACAACAAATTAGTTACTTATACTTTCAACAGATGGCTGTTAATCTTGTTTGGCAAATAGGTTTTGGCAAACTTTAAAACATTTGTATATTTTCCACTAACAGCGGCAAACGCAAGCTTTAAAATGGTGTTTAAATCATTAAATTTGATGAAGAATTGTGGAAGTTATGGCGTACAGACAAAAACACCTTTGCGAAATAACATATAGAGATTATAATTGAAACTACGTGATCGCTGGGTCGGTTACTAGTTATATTGGCTTTTCTATGACTTATCATGTGTATTTCCCAGTATCGGCCCGGAGACTGGAATTGTGCCCGGTATGGTGATAGACTCCTATCACATCACGGGACGGTAATAAGCTCGTACAACGTGGTTGTATTGGCTAAATCTCTGCCTACCTCTTCGGGGATTACAAGCGTGGGTACGATGTACGTATACTGCAAACTGAAAGTTTTTTTTATCCTACCACGGCAAAGTGACCACACTGCACCTGATGGTAAGCGCACTGCCGTCTAATTAGAGTGTCGAGTAGCGAGAGACAATCTATCCCTCGCTACTCAACACAATCCTGCCGGCCTGCTTCTGAACACTACGCCATGGGCATGAAGGGGAAGAAGCGGTCGAGGTTCTAATGTCAGAGTACTCAGAAGGCCGCAAAACGACCAAACAACTTACCCCAACTCTAGACCCTGACAAAAACCGGATGTACACTGGATCCCGGAACACGACACACTTGCGTGTGAGAACTGAAGACTTACTTGAATTCCATTATACTACGCGATCAACATCCATATTATCCACTTTCAGTAACATCAGGCTGTAAAAAAACAGTTTTCAACGTCGGCTGGCTTCTTTACCCTTTTACAAACCTGCGAAATGTCCATATACACTGTACAATGGCTCAACTATAAACTGCGTAGTTAGGGCATAATGGCACTAGTTGTGTTTCGTGGACAAAGGATCAACTTCCAAGGGTCCTTGTAAGGTATCTGAGACGCTTTGAAAGTTAAGTTGGGCAGGAATAAAGGCGGTTGGCTTGCCTGTATAGTTATACAATATGTAAAGTAACGCACACCTTGAAACTAGTTACTTATTAAAATGGGCTACTGATTGGGTTTAAGAAATATTTAAAACTAGCTGTTTACCGCGGCTTCACCCGCGTGTAAGTTACTTATGAGACAAAAGTACAATCCAAGGAGTTGTCCTCTGCACTGACGCACCAGTAGCGATCGTCCTACCTCTCAGAGGCTATGCCTGAATCTTGAGAATGCATCTAAAGAATACCATATAATTTTAATCCCTTACTTTCCCCCTGTAGGGATGATTTTGCAAAAATATTGAAACAAAGGATAAGCATATGCCTTTTACAGTATATAATCTATCTCCTTGCTAAATTTCATGATAATCCGTTCAGCCCTGTATTCGTGAAAAGGTAACAAACAAACAGATTAACTTTTGCAATTACCTATAATATTAATGTGGATACCCATCCATATTAATACTCCATTAGGAAGCGCGATAACGAGAGATGGGAAATATGAGAGGGATATTCAAAGGAGAGTGATGGCAGGTAATAAAGTGAATGGTGCCTTGCACGCGATAATGAGCAGCCAGGTAGTGTCACAAAAGGCGCGAATGGCTGTTGTGTGGTGTGCTGGTACCGACACTTATGTATGGAAGTGAAAGTTGGGTGTGGCAGAAGAAGCATGAAAGTCGAGTATATGCGGTGGAGATGCTTACCCTACGGAGTATGTGTGGAGTCACCCTTGTTGATCGTATGAGGAATAGTGTGATAAGAGATCGTTGAGTTGAAGAATGATGTGGTGACTAAGATAGAAAGAGGTATGCTGAGATGGTTTGGCCACATGGAGAGGATGGATGAAAGGCAATTCACAAAAGCTATTTATCGTGCAAATATGACTGGAAGAGTGGGTAGAGGGCGCCCAAGGAGAATTTACGAATCAGATAAACGATCTTCTTCTAAAAGGGAAAATCAGGAGTACATCCAACCGTCGAAAATATATGAGAAGTTGTATGAATGTGGAAGAGGCGAAAGTAGTGTGTCAGGTTCTTGGCACTCAATACTCTCTGCCTACCCCCATGGGATAAGGGTGTGAGTGTATATGATACCCATCCACAAGGAATATTTTTAGGAACAAAATACCCAATTTGTTTCAATAAATAATTAGGACCAATAAAATTACAGTTGCCCTTCGTAAAACAGTTACAACAAACAAAATTTTAAAATAAAGCCGAGTTTCGTTATTTTTTTAATTTTTTTTATAGTATAGTCCGACAAACTAGCCAGTGGGTCACCTGATGTTAAGTGATCTGAACATACGACTTTCGTCTTGGCAGTCCGTACCGCAACCAACTGGGCTATCGCTGCTTAGCATGCCTATAAAGTCCTATAATTAGCGAAGGTATGCGAATCCGATGAACATTTAAATAAATAAATTCAAAAAATAAATAAACATAAATAACCAACGGTCATACACATAGTCCTGACCACAGACTAAGATAAGAGTCTTGTATCGTGGGTATTACTATTTTTTTTTATATCATAGTCGACAAACGAGCCAGTGGGTCACCAGATGTTAAGTGATCTCCACCGCCCATGAACATTCACAATACCGAAAGTATCATGTATGCGCTGTCGGCCTTAAAGGACAGGAATAGGTATTAGGGAAGGGAAGGGGGAATCTGGGCCTCCGGATATCTCACTTACCATACGAAACGCGACAGTTACTGTCACTTTACGTTGGTTTTCTGTGAGACAGTGGTACTACCCCGGTCGAGCCGGCCCATTCATGCTGTAGATAAATATGTCTTCAGCGTGGCTCTACCACTTCCGATTTATTCTTCTTTATTCCTGTGATTTGCTGTATATATTTTAAGACAGTCATATAACGACAGGTTTTTTTTAAAGTAAACTTAACAGTCGCGCACTTAGTTTTGATCCCACACTAAGTCAAACTTGTATGAGTATCAACTACTATGAGGGGCTACGATAAAACACAGACCCGAATCAATTCTTGTGGGTTAAACAAACATTTGTCTTTCTGTGAGAATCGAACCTACTGCCTATCGAATCACAACAGACTCACCCGCTATGCCGGGGTAGCTGAAAGTGATAATATATTACCATATTTATAGAATAAACGATTTGTTTTGATTTTGAGAAACCATAACATGTTAGTACATTTACAATGTATATCATAATTTGTACTAATTTTCCTTTCAAATTTCCAAAAAGTTTAACAAAAAATGAAGCCTTAGTTGTAGCTCTACATTTACAAGTGAGATGTACCGTCAATTCGTCTCAGGTGAGAGCACAGAGTACCAGAGCAGGATACAATTCGATTATACCGCCGCTGTGAGCTCTGATTGAGTGGACCTATAGTCGGACTCTACCTAACTCTATATAGAGCAGTAACAATGTACCTTGGTAGAGACACGTTTAATGTGTGTGCATTAAGAGGGCCTCTGTACTATTATTATACAGGTGCTCCGTGGCGCCAATGTTCAAATTAAACCATTTATATTGTAAACAAGAGTTTTCTTGTCGCTTCGGCTGCGTAAAATTAAAAGAAATACTGAATCTTATCATAATTGGTACATTGGTTTATCGATGAAAACGTAACAGGCAGAAAACTTTAGACGCCCAATTTTTTTTAGTGCCTCTTTAGGCAGACAAGCAGACGGGTCACCTGATGGTAAGTAGTCACCGCCGCCCATAGACTTCTGCAATGCCAGAGCACAGCAAAGAGCTGCGTACCGTTAAGCTTATGGGTTACATTATGAAAAACGCCGATAAACGTGTACATTTATTTCTAACCAAAAGCACGTTATACGAAATTTCATGCGTCTTACTTTGACCGTTCCTTATTTACGCCCTAGAGGTGTTTTTTTTAAATCCCTACATATTGGATATTTACAACATATAAGGCATCAACTGCCATAATTCAAGTTTGTAGCCCCAGCGGTTTATGCTCTGCGTTGATGAATCAGTAAGTCAGGACAAGTAAATATATATGTATAATAGTTTAGGACACTAAATGAGGCTATAAACCAATTAATCAGCTTAAAGTATCAATCAATGAGCAATTCAATTAGATCAGGCATCATATGTAGCACATGTTCACTAGTATGACTCAGATGACCCAGAGAACCATCGGCCACCTCAACCATGTTACAAGGAAGTGATCTACCCGGCCCATAACGCATATATCTAGAAATATATTGACTTGACTTTATATTTATTTAAATAATAAACAAAAAATATTATAATCAAATATAAAATAAATAAAAACAATAAAATATTTTAATGGCCAGTACTGTATAATATCATGAAAGACCTAATTAATATTACTGTATAGTACTAATTCGGTCTTTCATAATACCATAACGTACTGGCCACATTTAAATGATTAATTTAAAATTTATAATTCAGAACGAAGCTTCTAGCTCTTCTCTTTACATTTCTGCTAGCCTGGTACTTAGGAAAACTTTAGAGGTGTTACTTTAGTGTCACGCGCATCTTAAAATTTCACTCTCATAATTTTTTCATAACGCGCCTAAAGAAGTATAACTTCAACAAGTTGCCAGTTCCTTATCAATGGCGGTCGTAAGTGCTGCGTTCGGAAACATCTAACAAATAGCTATTACATAATTCTATATTATGCTATTGCAAAGGAACCGTGCATTTTTCCGGCATAAAAAGTAGCATATGTGCTATTCCAGACTACAATCTATCTCTGTGCCAAATTTCAACCAGATCCATTCAGCCGTTGTGGCGTGATTGAGTAACAAACATCCATCCATCCATCGAAACATTCGCATTTATAATATCAGTAAAAGAGATTTATGCCTATGGGATAATGACACAATGACATACGAGTGTCTCTCGCATATGCTGTAGATAGTGCAACGGTTCCATTCATAACTCATGCTTTGGCTGGAATTGAATTTATGCCCGAATGTGCTAAAGCGTTGGCGATAGTACAATAAGCTCTTATACATGAATAATCGCTGTCTACTCCTTCGAAGTACATGTTCGAATATGCTATTTAAACTTCTAAACTACTTATCATAATTTGACGAAAAAAACCTCTACAGAAAAAAATGTGATGTGGCTCTATAAAAAAAATAAGTTCAAAAACTAAAACCCGACTACTGAAAAATGACGCTCTAAAAATTATGAAACAAGAATGTAATGAATATTATATGCATACGACCACGGTTGTCCTCTGAACACCACTATGTTTCATATTATACTTTTCAGAGCGTCATTTTTCAGTAGTCGGGTTTTAGTTTTTTTGCCAAATTTATGCCGGTCCCCATAATGTGATAGAAGGCGAGCCTATCACCTAAATGTTTGTGTGGTCCACTGTTATTTTTTCAAGTCTGGGTGTTGGAAAGTCAATTAAAAAATTAACAGTACATTGCAATAAACTTAAAATAGAATGTACAAACGGCGGTCTTATCGCTAACTTCGATCTCTTCCAGACAACCTTTACATGGATTCGATCTGAAGAGAAACAAAAGTAATAGGTGGTCATAGTAGGGAAATAGACATACTATGATGTACAGCAAAATACATAGACATAACATACATACTTCATACTATAATATACTACATAAATTAAATATCTTTATACACTACATACACTACCATATGATATATGTTATATATACTTCTTGTAAGTACAGAAACTGGAAGAAAAAATAAATAACAGTGGATAGTATTATATCAAAAAACTTCAGAGTATGACTGTTGGTTCTTTACATTTATTTATTTTTTGAATTTATTTATTTAAATGTTCATTGGATTCGCATACCTTCGCTAATTATAGTACTTTGTAGGTGTGCTAAGCAGCGATAGCCCAGTTGGTTGCGGTACGGACAGCCAAGACGAAAGTCGTATGTTCGAAACCCAAGTGGCATACACTTCTGACTTTTCTAAAGTTATGTGTGTGTTAAATGTTAATTATCGCTTGCTTTAACGATGAAGGAAAACATCGTGTGGAAACCTGCATATCTGAGAATTCTTATAGGAATTCCGAAGGTATGTGAAGTCTACCAACCCGCATTAGGCCAGCGTGGTGGACTAAGGCCTAACCCCTCTCATTAGTAGAGGAGGCCCGTGGCCAGCAGTGGGACGATGTTTAATACAGGGCTGGGATTATTATAGGTGTGCTTGTGTCAAAAGTGAATAATCTGAGCGTGAAGGTCATACGAGTTCAGTGTTTTTTCCCTATCACAAAAGTGCCCAACGTGCCTAAAGAAAGTTTTCACTTCAATTAATATACCCACATTTCTTGACATTTTGAACGTGGGAAGAATAGATACTCTTCCTTAGCCCATTAGAAGAAAAAACAATCTAGAGCTACTGTTCCAACTGGCTATTTGGAATAATAAGAGTACGGGCGGGATGCACTTACACAAAAATGTACAGTTGCGAGAGAGACAGAACGAGGTATCATCAATCGATCAGGTCGCCATGGCAACGGTACAGGCCACCGCAAAAGTGTGAAAATGATGTAGTACATGTAAAGGCTTTTTAAATGCGTATTGTGTTGCGTATTGTAAATTGATTTTGTATAGATGGCGCTAGTTTCTTCGTAATAAGTACACTATTGTAACACCTATCTAGGATCGTAGAATATTAAATTGAGCCCTGCCACTCCATTTTGAATCTTACTGCTCACAAAATGGAGTTGTTACCAGCTTATGTATACGTGTGTAAATTATGTACAGTTTTAGTTTGGTCACATTTTAAATGTACGGTAAATTACAAAGTTTTAGGATGGTAGTCATTAGTCAGTTTCGTCTTTAGTAAATTAGGCAGCTCAACTGGGCTCATACCACTGATTCAGATACACTTTTTTTTTATCCTGGCACGGCAAAGTGACTACACTGCACCTGATGGTAAGCGCAGTGCCGTTCAATTAGAGTATGAAGTAGTGAGAGACAATCCATCCCCCGCCACTCAACACAATCATGACGGCCCGCTGTGTAGCTTCTTCACATTAATAATAAAAATAAAAAAATGTTTATTACAGCAAAATAAATAAAACATGACATACAAAAAAAGTACACCGACTTCAATAAAAAACAAATTAAGCGTCACTATAAAATTTGATTTTCCTTGATTTTTCTGAGATACCATCATCAGATCCTGACTTGGTGCCAATGGGACCAACTGGGAAGTATAGCCTTTTAAACAAAAAAAGAATTTCTCGAATCGGTCCAGGCGTCTTCGAGTAATCGGGTAACATACATAAAAAAAAAGATTCCGACGAATTGTTAACCTTCTCCTTTTTTGAAGTCGGTTAATAAAATTAAATCTAACTTAAAATAGTAGAATAATGTTTTTGCTGATCACAATGTATCTGCGAACTATGTCCTTCGATATCCTCACTAGGCAAGCCTGTATCGAGGAAATAATCCTACGAAAATACTATGTGTTCAAAACTGAACACATGTTTTTAATAATATGTGTTCAGATAGCACAATTCTAAATAACTTAAATAAAATATAAATTAAAAAAAATTTAGAGACTATTTCTTTAAAAGTCTGACATGCTTAAAATAAATTAACTGAGTATATTAACTAGTATCTTGGGACCCTAGATCATAGGATGCTGGCAAACTATTCCACAGCTCTATTTGCGAACCTCTTGGTTCGGGCCGGGGTAGTAGACAAGAAGCTGTGGCTCCGCAAGCCAGGACGCATGATTCTGGTTTGAAAGGGAGAGGATGGGATAAGACCAAACAATTCTTCAGAGCATTCGCCATGATACGGACGGAGGAGCAAATATTGAGGAAACATTGCACTATACTTTCGTGACGACATACAACTCAATCTGCCCCGTGACCATGAAGGCTGTAAAGCCTTTGAAACGTCCGGTTGAAAGTAAAATAAACCGTGATATAATCCGTAAAATTTGTTTTATTTCAATTTCGCGTTAACTTAAGAAACCAATATACAAAAAAAACTATATTTTATCCTGACATGGCAATATCACCACACTGCGCTTGACTGTGTACATGCAATTAAATATACAAAACCACCCTATTGGCGGTTTTACCAGGCAATTTCTTACAGGCAAACATAGGACGGAGGTAGAAGCGGGAGAAAAACTGTAGACCTTGTCCCAATTACGTTATCTGGTACGCTCTAAGGCTCAACAGGCGGTTAAGTGGCTGTGAAACGAGAAGCCGCGGATTCGATTCCCGCACCAAATTAAATGTGTCACCTAGATTTGGGTTTTAAAGACCAAAAGTAATAGTAGTTGATGCACGACAAAATGTGTGGGGTTAGGTGGCAGGACTATGTGTGTGACTTTTGGGTGTATTTATTAACAACAATATTGTCCCAAATAACAAATTCTGTTTCAATTTATATCCAAACCGATAATTGTTTCAATAAGTATCCTACTAATATTATAAATGCGAATGTTTAGATGGATAAATGTTTGTTATCCAATCACGCTACAACGGCTGGACGGATCTGGTTGAAATTTGGCAGAGATAGATTATAGTCTGGAATAGCGCGTAGGCTTATTTTTATCCCAAAAAAATGTAGTTCCCGTGGGATAGTTTAGTTTTTCACGGAGCAAGGGATCGACATGTTTTTTTGCATAGTGGCAGTTTAGGGATCAGAAAATGACATAAGCTTCTTTTTTTAACAGACTTCAAAAAAAGGAGGAGGTTAACAATTCGTCGGAATCTTTTTTTTATGTATGTTACCTGATTACTCGAAGACGCCTGGACCGATTCGAAATATTCTTTTTGTGTTTAAAAGGGTATACTTCCTAGGTGGTCCCATTGGCACCAAGTCAGTATCTGATGATGGGATTTCAGAAAAAAAAAAAACAAATTTTATAGTGACGCATAATTTGTTTTTTGTTGAAGTCGGTGTACTTTTTATGAATTAAAAAACTTTTACTTATTATCCCCAAAAAATGCACGCTTCCTATGGAATAGCAAAATATAGAAAGGTGCAATAGCTTAAGATGTCTCCATGGATTGTATACATTTTCTTCTAAAAACCACCTCCACGCAGGCGGAGCCGCGGGCAACATCTAGTCTTTAATATATCAAACGTCGAATTGACCTGACAGTCTGACAGCCTGACAGTGGAGTTATATTTGACCTAAATAAACCAAGCGTATCACTGGTTTTGACACATCCTTGACATCACTATTACTGTAAGCATTTTCTTTAACCAGATACTGGGAAATGCCAATGTAATATATAATTATTTTTTTTAAGTATAGTCCGACAAACGAGCCAGTGGGGCACCTGATGTTAAGTGATCTCCACCGCCCATGAACATCCACAATACCGAAAGTATCATGTATGCGCTGTCGGCCTTAAAGGACAGGAATAGGGATTAAGGAAGGGAAGGGGGAATCTGGGCCTCCGGTTATCTCACTTACCATACGAAACGCGACAGTAAACTTTCACTTTACGTTGATTTTCTGTGAGACAGTGGTACTACCCCGGTCGAGCCGGCCCATTCATGTGTAGACAAATGTCTACAGCGCAAATAAATAAAATTATTCGTTGCAAGCGTCTCGCTTGAACGATTGGAGCAATGGGTTATTTTTTTAAATATTTTTTTTATACTTTTTTTATGCTGTCACCGCAACGTGAACACTGCACCTGATGGTAGCGCAGTGCCGATCAGTTAGAGTATCAAGTAGCGAGAGATAATCTGTCCCTCGCTACTCAACGCAATCATGCCGGCCTACAAATAATAGTAAGCAGCGATAGCCTAGTTGGTAGTAGTACGGATTGTCGAGACGAAAGTCGTAGGTTCAAACCCAGCCCAACTTCAACAACACCTCTCACTTTTCTAGTTACGTGTATATTCATGGTTAAACGGCTGCTTTAACGGTGAAGGAAACAACGTGAGGCAACCTGTATACCTGAAACTCTTTATACGAATTAAAAGGTATTGAACTATTGGACTTCGGCCTAACCCCTCTCATTAGTAGAGGAGGCCCGTGGCCAACAGTGCGACAATGTATAATACAGGGCTAGTACTATTATAGTTATATAATTCCATTTTTTTAATGTATATATGATATCTGAGAATTCTTATACGAATTTCGAAGGTATGTGAAGTCTACCAACCCGCATTAGGCCAGCGTGGTGGACTAAGGCCTAACCCCTCTCACTAGTTGAGGAGGCCCGTGCCCAGCAGTGGGACAATGTTTAATACAGGGCTATTATTATTATTATTATGTAAACAAAAGGGTAGTTTCCTGCGTTTAATTTTGTACAATATTCGACATGCGACCGAATATAACACGAAAAATAAATAACACCCACATAGTCCCAACCCCACATTAAGATACGAGTCTTGTGTTGTGGGTATCAGGGACTACGAGAGACGCACGGTCTCACAACACCCACACCCCGGACACAAATATCTGTCTGTCACACAAAATTTGTCCCGGTGTGGGAATCGAACCCATGGCCTCTCGTTTCACAGACGGCTACTCGCCTACTGCGCTATGGAGGCTGTCAAAAAAAGAAACCTTTTTGTGCAAACATACCTATATAAAATTGCTTGTAAAATTAGTTGTCAATATTTATTTTAAATATTGGTATGAGCAAAAATGGGTGCATAGTGGGGACATTTGGCATTTTCTGCCTCGCACAACCACTCTGTGGAACCAGCTATCGCCGGCGGTCTTTCCGAACCGTTACGACCTGGGAACCTTCAAGAAGAGAGCATATTCTTTCCTGAAAGGCCGGCAACGCATTTCCAAGCCCTCTGGTGTTGCAGATGTTCATGGGCGGCGGTGATCACTTTCCATCAGGTGAGCCTCCTGACCGTTTGCCACCATTTTCAATTAAAAAAAAAATATCCCTCGCACAACGGCACCGTAATGGCCATTCTGAGGGGTGACGTCACGGCTCATATCATGCATCCTGCAACTGACATTTGACAATTACCCCTTCCAGCAGATTTGAATGGCGCCTAATTTACTTATTTTTGTTCCGATTCATAAAATTCTCTTGATAATAGGTTCTATGTGTTGATTAAATTGTAGATTAAAATAATAAAAAAAACATATATACTACCCTATTGTGGAGTGAAATAAGTAAAATAACAAGATCATAATAGTGGTTTCTTATATTTACGCGAATATTATTCATTATAAGAAACGAAGTTTACGGATTATATCGCGGTTTATTTTACTTTTTTAACCCGACGTTTCGAAGACTTTACAGACTTCAAACGTGAAACACCGACGCTCTACGAAGTCTGCAGTTGCTGAACATTCAGAAAAAGGCTCCAAACATTATCTTTGATTTGATAAACGACAAATCCTTGCCAAAGAACACCGATTCCTACCTAGGATGATTCGCGAGGCTATTGAAATTAAAAAACATCCTAATTTCAATAGAGAAGATGGTTGGAAGCTAGCACCAGCCTGGGATCCAGTTATACATTTAATTAAATCGGAACCCAAAAGACCAACTGCCAGACTTCATGACACTGTGAGCTCTTTCTGCGTAGATCGGGCTACATCAAAATAAAAATGTAATATCAACTACATGGAGGGTAGAAACATTGCACTACACTTTCGAGATGACATACAACTCAGTCTCCCCCGTGACCATGAAGGCTGTAAAGTCTTTGAAACGTCGGGTTGAAAAAGTAAAATAAACCGCGATATAATCCGTTAACTTCATTTTATTTCAAGATCATAATAGTATGTGTCTATCTCCTAAGGCTACTCCCAGTACTGCAAAGCTTTACTATCTATGTTATTCTATGGCCTACTGGTCGGGTTTTCTCGCGAAAATTCACTTTGTTAAAATTCAGTCACGTATTATACTACATCACGGTCATCAGTCACCAATAACAGAGATCGAAGATACAGAACATACAAGAAAAAAAGAGACAAACCTATTTCACTAGAACAAGACAAGTGTCTGCGATAATTAATTCCAATTCCAAAATGTTACAAGTTCTAATTTATTGAATATCAAATTGAATTTCGAATACAGAACTGGCTGATTTGAATTTCGTGACATTTGTGTGTATTTTTTTTAATCCGCCATGGCAAAGAAACTACTGTCTTACTCTTAATCGATATTTAAGTGACCTCTATGCTGTGTCGATTTCTGTACGTCATTGCTTAATTTTTGGCGTCAAACAAAACTGCTGCCTTACAAAAAAGAACTAGGATATATCCTAACTCACCATTAGGTGACCCACTTGATCTATCAGTATTTGCTTTAAAAAATGCGTATGATACCAAAACACTCACGCCTGTAATCCCCGAATGGGTAGGCAGAGGTGTAACCAGTACACCCACTTTTCGCCGAATTTATTACAGTCGCATAATGTGATAGCAATCAAGATTACAATTCCAGATTCCGGGCTGATACTGAGTATTTCTATATAGAAAAACCCAATATCACTTTACCCGACACGGGGATCGAACCCGAGACCTCTGCATGGCAGTCGTAACGCTTGCCAAAAGTTAGTCATATTGACAGCCTCCGTGGCGCATTGGGCGAGTAGCCGGCTGTGAAACGAGAGGCCTTGGGTTCGATTCCCGCTCCGAGAGAAATGTTTGTGTGACAGACAGATATTTGTTTCGAGTCTGGGTGTTGTGGGACCATAGTCCCTCGTAGTTCTTAATACCCACGATACAGGTTTTACGTAGTGTAGGGTCAGGACTATGTGTGTAACTGTTGGGTGTAGGTATTTATTTATTATTATTTATTTATATATTTATACATACATACATATACATATACACTCACGCCCGTATCCCATGGGGGTAGGCAGAGACTATTGACTGCCACAAGCTACGATCCTGACACACTTCTTTCGCCTCTTCCACATTCATACATCTTCTCATACATTTCGACGGTTGGAGGTACTCCTGATTTGCCCTTTTAGGAGAATATCGTTAATTTGATTGGAATAAGTTCTCCTCGGGCGCCCTCTACCCACTCTTCCAGACACATTCGCACGATAAATACCTTTCGTAAATCGCCTTTCATCCATCCTCTCCATGTGGCCAAACCATCTCAGCATACCTCTTTCTATCTTAGTCACCACCTCATTCTTCAACTCACAACGATCTCTTATCATATATATTTATATAGCATAATATTAAAATAGACTTTAACCAACCTTTTTTTTTTTGTTGTCGCGGGGAAAGCGTTTTATTACTACCGCCCGCTTCGGGGGGAAGCGGAATAACAATAAAACGGTTATGCTGGACTAGCCGGTCTTACGACCCAGCATCCCCCTCGCCCGGATGATGGCTATCCGGGCAGCCGCTGGGCCGAGTCCCTACCCCCTATGTACACCCCACCCGACACTACCAGCTAAAACCCCGCGGTGGCCTTCTTCGGCGCTTACGGAGCGATCCCGGGGTATTCTAAGGAGTGCTAGAATTGCTGCCGGAACCGCCCCTGCGCGGTGCTGCGTAGCAGCCCATCTCCATGGGAGGGCTTAGGAGCCCCCGCGCACCGAACAACGACAGCGAACGAGGCCTTACCACACGCGCTGCCGTCCATCTCGGGGTCGCACGATGCTCCGAAACTGGGAGTGCATCGATTCGGGCTGACAGCCCCCCGCTGCGCCCCGATGGCCCCAATTAGTCGCCTCGTTCCACAGGGCGGGAGACGCTGGTCAGTCGTCCACCCGGCACCTCCTACGTCTTCTCTGGCGGCGGGAGGGATCATTTCGTTCCCGATCCCTCTCGGCACTCTCCTTCTGCGAGATGACGCTCTCGGAGAAGTGGGCCACCGCACGCCAGGACCTCCGGCTGGCGACCATGGACGACGACTTTAACCAACCTACCTTTGAAAGTGTTCAACGAATACAAACTACTTATTATACCTTAAGAAATATGAACGAAACAAATAACTCGAAGCTTCAACTTGTCTATTTATTACAAGGCAGTTTGAAATAATTGTAAAGTTGTGAGTTGGCAGCTTAAGTCCTTTACGTCAGTAATTAGTTTATTAAAGGATTTGACTTAAACAATAATAATAGGGTATTTTCCTGTGATGGGTTTTATACATTATTTCATATTATGCGACTTGAAATTACGTTAATTTAATAATAATTAAATTGGATGGCAAAAATGGCATACACCACTGACTATCCAAAACTACGTTAATTTAATAATAATTAAATTAACGTAGTTTTGAAACGTGAAAGTCAGTGGTGTATGCCATTTGGACTTGTTTCGAACAGACTTTCATCTTGACAGGCTGTAGCGCAACCAAGTAGGCTATCGCTGCTGATTCTTTTTTTGTTACCTAGACTATGTTTTGTATACATTATATATTTTTAGAATTATATATATGACGGGTCGGGCGGACATCGGCCGAGGCAGTGAGAGGGCTTACACGACCCTCTCTGATCTCCAGGTATGCATAGCGTATGATAGTTCGGTAATAAAACACGAGATTAACACTTCAGAGTCTATTTAAGCTACCACCAGTTCGGAATGCAGTCATCCATGGGGAAGAGCTGGCAAGAAACCCTCATGGTTGCTCTTTTAATCACATCACAGTTTACATTACAATATGCGGTACACAATAACACTTTCACATTACGTTAACTTACTACTTTAACAAAGTTTCGGCATTACGACCGACAAGTAACTAACTGTTTCAATGATAATTCACGAATGCCGCAACAAAGACGAGGTGCTCTTTTATATTGTGATTTTCGTTGTGACCCACTCCTCTGCGAGTGAGATAACTCGATAAACAAGTCGAAACCACCTTCAAAATAACAAAACAAATGGCGGTATCCACAGTTTACAATAAATAAAGTTATTAGCAAGTTCAATTCAGTGTCCATATTCATCACGCTCCGACACGGCCGTCCTGACAGCTCACACGTCCCAGTGTGATGTACCTGAAAAGAAAATACCACACAGTATCATTCACGCTCGGCCATATCTGACCTAATCTTATTACCCACACAGATTGGACCCACGTAGGCTTTTGCTACATAGAACCCCGGCACATAGAACCCCTCACACAGACCCCTTTGCCACATAGGCTCCTCACACAGACCTCTTTGCCACATAGGCTCCTCACACAGACCTCTTTGCCACATAGGCTCCTCACACAGACCTCTTTGCCACATAGGCTCCTCACACAGACCTTTGCCACATAGGCTCCTCACACAGACCCTCACACAGACCCTCCCTCATATACCTTAAGCGCGGACCGCGGACCCGAGGTCACTCAAAATACATTGAGTAGACAATAACCAGGCTACGGACGCAAGGTATAGACTAAACCCTCATATTAACATCTCAATTAATTGCTCGCTTTAACAGGGGGTATAAAAACAAAACCAGAAGCGACTCACCAAATTTCACATAAATCCACGCGCACACAACATGTGTAAACACGCAATGTACACGCCATTGCACTTCGTACACCTCAACCACACCGATACAGTTGCGCCACAGATCCGCCACAGCTCAGCCACCGCATATGGAATTTAAACACAAAATCATTAACACAGTAATCATCAACGCTTCATATTTTCCAGATTGTTCATAACGATCGTTTAATCACGACTTTAATTAGAGACTTATTACAATTTGTCAACATAGAACATCAAATTGATTCGAAAACGCCTAACTTTTAAATTTACAGTAGACCACAGTGCATTGCGCACTCTTTACTAAGTACAACACTATAGAATACTACAGTGCTCTTGAGGCAACCTATACCATCACTATTTTGATAATAGAATTCTAATAGAGTCTCTTTGGATAACCCAATAAAGTTCGCGCATAGAGCCAATAACCAATGTTGTCTAATCTGTCAAAAAAACAAAAATAACACTTTGGTACTGTGTGTACTATTACATCACCTGATTCACGATAGTGGGTGTTGATCCTTTATCCCACTTCTGATGACGGGTCGGGCGGACATCGGCCGAGGCAGTGAGAGGGCTTACACGACCCTCTCTGATCTCCAGGTATGGTCAGGATGCATAGCGTATGATAGTTCGGTAGTAAAACACGAGATTAACACTTCAGAGTCTATTTAAGCTACCACCAGTTCGGAATGCAGTCATCCATGGGGAAGAGCTGGCAAGAAACCCTCATGGTTGCTCTTTTAATCACATCACAGTTTACATTACAATATGCGGTACACAATAACACTTTCACATTACGTTAACTTACTACTTTAACAAAGTTTCGGCATTACGACCGACAAGTAACTAACTGTTTCAATGATAATTCACGAATGCCGCAACAAAGACGAGGTGCTCTTTTATATTGTGATTTTCGTTGTGACCCACTCCTCTGCGAGTGAGATAACTCGATAAACAAGTCGAAACCACCTTCAAAATAACAAAACAAATGGCGGTATCCACAGTTTACAATAAATAAAGTTATTAGCAAGTTCAATTCAGTGTCCATATTCATCACGCTCCGACACGGCCGTCCTGACAGCTCACACGTCCCAGTGTGATGTACCTGAAAAGAAAATACCACACAGTATCATTCACGCTCGGCCATATCTGACCTAATCTTATTACCCACACAGATTGGACCCACGTAGGCTTTTGCTACATAGAACCCCGGCACATAGAACCCCTCACACAGACCCCTTTGCCACATAGGCTCCTCACACATACCTCTTTGCCACATAGGCTCCTCACACAGACCTCTTTGCCACATAGGCTCCTCACACAGACCTCTTTGCCACATAGGCTCCTCACACAGACCTTTGCCACATAGGCTCCTCACACAGACCCTCACACAGACCCTCCCTCATATACCTTAAGCGCGGACCGCGGACCCGAGGTCACTCAAAATACATTGAGTAGACAATAACCAGGCTACGGACGCAAGGTATAGACTAAACCCTCATATTAACATCTCAATTAATTGCTCGCTTTAACAGGGGGTATAAAAACAAAACCAGAAGCGACTCACCAAATTTCACATAAATCCACGCGCACACAACATGTGTAAACACGCAATGTACACGCCATTGCACTTCGTACACCTCAACCACACCGATACAGTTGCGCCACAGATCCGCCACAGCTCAGCCACCGCATATGGAATTTAAACACAAAATCATTAACACAGTAATCATCAACGCTTCATATTTTCCAGATTGTTCATAACGATCGTTTAATCACGACTTTAATTAGAGACTTATTACAATTTGTCAACATAGAACATCAAATTGATTCGAAAACGCCTAACTTTTAAATTTACAGTAGACCACAGTGCATTGCGCACTCTTTACTAAGTACAACACTATAGAATACTACAGTGCTCTTGAGGCAACCTATACCATCACTATTTTGATAATAGAATTCTAATAGAGTCTCTTTGGATAACCCAATAAAGTTCGCGCATAGAGCCAATAACCAATGTTGTCTAATCTGTCAAAAAAACAAAAATAACACTTTGGTACTGTGTGTACTATTACATCACCTGATTCACGATAGTGGGTGTTGATCCTTTATCCCACTTCTGATGACGGGTCGGGCGGACATCGGCCGAGGCAGTGAGAGGGCTTACACGACCCTCTCTGATCTCCAGGTATGGTCAGGATGCATAGCGTATGATAGTTCGGTAGTAAAACACGAGATTAACACTTCAGAGTCTATTTAAGCTACCACCAGTTCGGAATGCAGTCATCCATGGGGAAGAGCTGGCAAGAAACCCTCATGGTTGCTCTTTTAATCACATCACAGTTTACATTACAATATGCGGTACACAATAACACTTTCACATTACGTTAACTTACTACTTTAACAAAGTTTCGGCATTACGACCGACAAGTAACTAACTGTTTCAATGATAATTCACGAATGCCGCAACAAAGACGAGGTGCTCTTTTATATTGTGATTTTCGTTGTGACCCACTCCTCTGCGAGTGAGATAACTCGATAAACAAGTCGAAACCACCTTCAAAATAACAAAACAAATGGCGGTATCCACAGTTTACAATAAATAAAGTTATTAGCAAGTTCAATTCAGTGTCCATATTCATCACGCTCCGACATATACATATATTTTATCACGCCTTTTTTATCCTGGCACGGCAAAGTGATCACACCCCATCTGATGGTAACCGCAGTGCCGGCTAGTTAGAATATCGAGTAGCGAGAGACAATCTATCCCCCGCTACTCAACACAATCATGCCGGCCTGCTTATTCACACTACGCCATGGGCAAGAAGGTGAAAAAGCGGTCGAGGGTCTAGTGTCAGAGTACTTAGAAGGCCGCAAAACGGCCAAACATGGTACTTCAACTCCAGACCTTTTTTTTTTGTTTTTTTTGTCGCGCGGAAAGCGTTTTATTACTACCGCCCGCTCCGGGGGGAAGCGGAATAAGAATAAAACGGTTATGCTGGACTAGCCGGTCTTACGACCCAGCATCCCCCTCGCCCGGATGATGGCTATCCGGGCAGCCGCTGGGCCGAGTCCCTACCCCCTATGTACACCCCACCCGACACTACCAGCTAAAACCCCGCGGTGGCCTTCTTCGGCGCTTACGGAGCGATCCCGGGGTATTCTAAGGAGTGCTAGAATTGCTGCCGAAACCGACCCTGCGCGGTGCTGCGTAGCAGCCCATCTCCATGGGAGGGCTTAGGAGCCCCCGCGCACCGAACAACGACAGCGAACGAGGCCTTACCACACGCGCTGCCGTCCATCTCGGGGTCGCACGATGCTCCGAAACTGGGAGTGCATCGATTCGGGCTGACAGCCCCCCGCTGCGAGCCCGCGACCCCCGATGGCCCCTATTAGTCGCCTCGTACGACAGGCAGGGGCTACCGTGGTGGAATTCAAACGCCCCCGTTCCACAGGGCGGGAGACGCCGGTCAGTCGTCCACCCGGCGCCTCCTACGTCTTCTCTGGCGGCGGGAGGGATCATTTCGTTCCCGATCCCTCTCGGCACTCTCCTTCTGCGAGATGACGCTCTCGCAGAAGTGGGCCACCGCACGCCAGGACCTCCGGCTGGCGACCATGGACGACACCACGGCCGGCAGCGAGAGGTCTCCTCCGACGACTGCTCTGAGAGCGCTGCGCTCTTCGTCCCAGGCTGGGCACTCCTCCAAACTCCAGACCCCTGACAAAAACCGGATGTACACTGGCTGATCCCGTAACGCGACACACTTGCGGGGGCCACTACGGCGGGTTTTACACCCTATGTATGGTGGTCGCTATCCGGGTGGACATGAATATCCTATCACCAGCCATCTGATAGGGTTACGTTTAGGGTTTCCACTTAGCTGCACTGACACAAAACTTCAGCTTCATCTACTTTCATGAATCTCTTCTTGCATTGACATTGGTTTAGAATACTCCTGACCTGTTCTTTATTATGAATGTCGCCAATATAATTTTGGTGCCGATCTTTTTTCCAACGTTTCAATCGACACACGCTGTGTATATCTGTTTCCTGAATCTATCATCCATCTTCTCAATGTGTCCGAGCGAGAAAAACCGTAATACCTGTTTTCGGAACCAGTAAAATAATTTACGGATATTGTATTGTCATTTTAGCACCAAAATGTGTTCCATTGGCACGATATTACGTTAATATGATATGGTATGGCGTACTCGTTACAGCGACCGCCACGATTGCCGCTCGAAGACGCTGTATGAGTTAGGATTCGAAGGCAGGACCTCCCATTTTACAAGCTTTTATTACATACGTAATGACTAAACAAAGAACGAAACTTTTCTTTGAATTTATGACTAAGATGGTTTGCCACGGTCGAGAAATCTTTATGAGACTTTATACTATGTGATCGGGAGTGGATTAGTATTGTTTATGGTGATAGGTTCAATCTCTAACTCTTCTAGAAAGAGATTAATTACTAGTCTCTGCCTACCCTTTCTTTGATATACCTTTATGTGTAACTAAGAGACGTAAGAGGCGCTGGATAGACAACTGGGGTATCCCGCTTTATAGATTGGGGACATTTCGTGTGTACTACCAAGATTTCCCTTGTATATGTTTAAATAAAAAATACACCCAGAGGTCACACAAATAGCCCTGAGCCCACATTCTGTGAAATCTATCGTATGTAACAACTACAAGAGACTACGTCCCAAAACACCCAGTCCCAAAACAAATATTCGTGGACCACACAAACCATTGTCATGGTGCGGGAATCGAATCCACGATCCCTGGTGTCACAAACGGCTACTTGCCCACTGTACCACTGTTATCACCAGCAACAGCTGGCTTATGGTGTAGGGGGTAACACAGTCAGAGGAGTTGTAGCGATATGAGAGTTTTTTTATACCATGATGATGGCAAACAAGCCTGCCTGAGCTGTTATTGTAGCCAACGGAAGCTTGCATCACCAGGATGTACTTCGATCCTGAGATGGACGGTTGCGCAGGCAGACGTCACTACTACTGTTGTGGATAGGTGCGGTTTTTTATTACCTGGATAGGCAGACGAGCAGACGGGCCACCTGATGGTAAGTAGTCACCGCCGCCCATAGACTTCTGCAATGCCAGAGCACAGCAGAGCCGCTGCCTAAAACATTTCGTAAGCTCGATAATGGTTCATGTTATATTTTTAGCGTTAAACTTCGGTGTAAGTATGTTAAAAATAATTTTATGATCATTTATTCAAGTAACATTATTATAGACTGATCCTCGAAACCAGTGGTTTGAAAAATGCTATTATTATATTGAATATTTCTTGTAAGTCATAAAGTTTTTGCCCAGAGCTCTGCAGCATTAAAGTTAAAAAAATACATAATATCACGCCTGCAATCATCGAAGGGGTAGGTATATAACCAATACTTCTATATTCGACAGCCACGGAGGCGCAGCGGGCGAGTAGCCACCTGTGAAATGAGAGGCCGTAGGTTCGATTCCCCCACCGAAACAAATATAGCACGCGGTGTAGCTAGCTTTGTTTATTTCGTATACGATTACATGTACCTACAAGGTTTCCTCGTAGCCCAAAACTACGTAACAAATTAACAATATTTCCCCGAAAATTACAATACCGAAGGACCTTCAAGGACCTTTGTCAAGTTTCGCCAAGGTCGCTACCTTGTAAACAATCTACGATAAATAAAGTAAACCTTTATGTAACGTATATAACGTAACGAAAAAGACTGACGCGTTTGGAGCAGAGTTGGTGGTAGGATATTCATATCCGCCCACAGGGTGTAAAACCCGCCACAGTGGCACACCCGAGTGTGTCGCGTTCCGGGGTCAGCCAGTGTATATCCAGTTTTTGTTTGGGGTCTAGAGTTGGGGCACGATGTTTGGCCATTTTAAGGCATTCTGAGTACTCTGACACTAGACCCTCGACCGCTTTTCACCTTCTTGCCCATGGCGTAGTGTGAAGAAGCAGGCCGACATGATTGTGTTGAGTAGCGGGGGATAGATAGTCTCTCAATACTCGATACTCTAATTGGACGAAACTGCGCTTACCATCAGGAGCTGACCATACTGCACCTGATCGTAAGCCATGCCAGTAAAAAAAGCTCGTATTTCTTATAAGGATGAAAAAGTATAGAGACATGTGTCTTCACCGATAAGTTCCTTCGCATTGCCTTTCAATAATTTTCTGCACATACATGTTGACATCGTCGGGCAGTTTCCTGTATCGACTGAATACCATTACTGCCTTACAGCTATCGATAGGTTGGCCTGAGGCAATATCTATAGTAGATATTACTGCTGAGGCAACTGCGAAATCCCTTTTATCAGGATCTGATTTGGTTGTCCCTTAACTATAACCACGGACCGCGGAAGACAATTTGAGTCCAAGATTTTTTTTTAAAACACTCACAATTTTAAAAATATTTATTAAATCCATGAAATAAACAAATGTTATACATTTTCTAAATTCATTCAATTTTTTACTCTACCACCAGTTCGGAATGCAATTTCGCTAGAGAAGAACGGACAAGAAACGCTAACGCAACGTTTCTCTTTTCGAACATCGGTTAACAATATTTGGTCATACAATTAATATACGATTTAAGTTTAATTACATTAGATTAGAGCAGCTCAATGAATGTTCAGTGCCTTATTGCAATAATGTGAAATAAAACTCATGACAACACCTAGTGCCGCACATGACCGTCGTGAGAGTAATGAAAATTTCGATTTCTTAAAGCAGCCTTACTGAAACAGTCTGAGCAGATCAGTCCACACGAGCCGCACCCGTTCACGAGTAATGACGCATGTGTCACCCGTCGGCCTCCTCAACCATGTTACAGGGAAGAAACCGACCTGGCACATGGCGCCGCAGCAAGCACAGACACTTTAGCGAGCATGACATACCCAGACTGAATACAACAATTAAAATACTAGACACTAAACATCAAGTAAAGTCATGTAAGGCATATAATAATAATAAAATTAAATTAGTTTATTTCCTTATTACACTGATTATCACATAGAAATTCTTATACTTAAACTATTATAATAAAGACAAAGGAGGCGGGCCGGGACTCAGCAGGCCGGAATGATAGTGTTGAGTAGCGAAAAATAGACTGTCTCTCGCTACTTGATACACTAACTGGACGGCAATATGCTTACTATCAGGTGTAGTGTGGTCACTTTGCCATGCCAGAATAAAAAAAATATTACATTCGAATCCATACAATAAAAACCACCAAAATGTATATTATGACCTTCATTGGAGCTTAATCAAGGGTGTTAGTATTTAACTCTGTACCTATATAATTCTGTCTACTGCCTTAACCTTGAAAAGAAAAAAGCTATATGCTGTGAAAAATAAATCATTACAAAAAGAGAACACATATCCATGTCTGGCATCTGGTATGGCATAAAAGCATGAAAGTCGTAACATTTACCGCCATTTTTACGATCCTCGGCCGAACGAAGAAAAAAGCAAAACCAATTGTTGATTCTAATACCTGCTTACATGTACTACAGTGTAGGGCTTTTATCTGTACTTTGTACCGGCACCGACTATTTTATCATGATCCATGGTGTGTTACCTAATAAGTCTGCGGTGAACCGCATGCTCGTTAGGCCAGAGAGACGCAGAAGGCCAACGTATATTGGCCTATCCTGAACAATTTTGTTAAGAGACCTGCGCAGATCTCTGCCACCATTCAGTCCATATAAGCCGGCAACGGATTACGAACGTGTCCGTTCGATATTTGAATTTAATGAACAAAATAAATAAATAATATTCATTTATAATTCGGAAATAAAACACGGTAAACGTTCTAATTTTAAAACTGTAACGGTCAGAATTGCTTTATTCTTTTAAGTAAATCAACAGTTTGTGTTCATTTTAAAGACTATAATATTGGAGGTGTTTGTGGTTTGTTTATTAATTAACTTTTTAATTTTTGCAATAGAATTAGGTCAGTTACCTGTTGCCTACTCCGTGGGCGGTAACGTAAAAGAGTAGATACGGGTGAATCAATTTTCATAACACAGGCTGATATCGGCAACGATAAAAGGCGCGTAAAATTGTGTGACGGCAATTTAGTGAAACTGGCTGGTATAAATTTCATAAATTTAGTTTTGTAGGAATAAAAAAGCTAAGCTATATATTTATATGGAACTATACTCACTTATTTTTAATATATATTTTTCTTTTATGCTGGCACGGCAAAGTGACCACACTGCATCTGATGGTAAGCGCAGTGCCGTCCAATTAGAGTATCGAGTAGCAAGAGACAATCTATCCCGCACGATTTAATTATGTTTAAATAGTACGTCGTAGTCATTGTCGTGAAAAATACAAACACCACTTTTCATTATGCACATAAAGATAAAAATGGAAGGTAAGACTGTATGGTAATGGCTACCATTACTTTCTGTTAAAAGTCATAAAAAGTGAAGATAAGATAAAAGGAGTTGTGGAGTGTGTAGTGGAGGGTGAGTTTTCTCTTGAACAAGTAATATAATAATATTAGAAAAAGAATCCTAGTTTATTATCACATCATCACTATATATTTTTTTTTAATTTAATTTCTGATATATATTAAAATAAAATTTACATTACTTACCTTTGCCTATTTCGTTATAAAAATAATGGTGCTTAAAGAAATTTCGTTTGAATATTGTGTACACAAAATTTAATCAAGCTAATAGCATTTTAGTCAAATTGTTTGGACGTTGATGTATTAGATAATTATTTCCTCATACTTACTTGATATAGGTAAACATTACTTCGAAACCTGTCATAATTTATTACTGACTAGCTGTTGCTCGCGGCTCCACCCGCGTGGAGGTTATTTTCGGGAGCAGAAGTATACAATCCAAGTTATTTTTTCTTGCAATTGAAATAGCCTGGTGTTTCTGTACCTATTTCTATAATTCTTTTTTTATTAAATTAAATAGGTAATAATGTTAACATTTATTAATTAGGGATGATTGAGAGTTTTATAAACGTAAGAGTAGACAAATATAATCAGAAATTATACAATTTTAAGGAGAACATTTCCTTCATACATGATTTCTGTGTAGCTTTAACTATTAAGGCTGCACACGCGACGGAAGCTTAAAAAATGGAGTAAGTTCTCCTGTTTTCCTAACCTTTCCCTTCACTGCTCTGCTCCTATTGATCGTAGCGTGATGAAAAGTATACTATAACCTGCCCAGGAGTATGAAGAACAATTGTACCAAGTTTTGTTGAAATCCGTCGAGTGGTTTTTGTTTCTATAACGAACATACAGACAGACAGACAGACAGACAGACAGACAGACAGACAAAAATTTTACTGATTGCATTTTTGGCGTCAGTATCGATCACTAATCACCCGCTGATAGTTATTTTGGAAATATATTTCATGTACAGAATTGACCTCTCTACAGATTTATTATAAGTATAGATATAGATAATCGGAACCGTACTGAAAAATGAGATCTTCATTATTTATTGTTTAAATATTTTAAAAAAGTATCATTATCACATTGGAAGAGGTACTCCTAATCAAAAACTGAACTTTTTTTTTCTAAGTATCGTGGAATAATTGAAAGAGTTTTTACTTATTATTTATTTCCAATATATACTTCGTAATGTAATCGATACAAAATTCTATCTTTTAATATGCTAATAAAATGTGTACTGACGTATAGTATTTAGCTATTTAGCTTATATAGTTTCCAACAGTGAAAACAAGACCATAAACAAGTGAAATTGTTGTGCCATAGACAAAAAAGTTTAAAGTGTCACCAGAACTATGTAAAAAAACTAAATGTCGGAAGGACCGTCTCGGCTGCCGTTTATGCCTCCAAAATGCAAGACTCACGAAATGTGGGCAGCAATGACAAGGTCCATTGAAATTTTAGTGGCGTTCTTCGAGTATTACGCGCAAAGGTATGTTTTATTATTATAGTTTTTTTTTATTCGTCCAAAGGACAGGCTATAGTCAACCGACCATACTGCCTATTTATTATTATAAGGACAAATAAGGTTATTTTCTTAAATACATATAGCTCGAGGCATTGGAATGGAAGGACGACAGAAGTTGAAACTTGAAGGTCACCGGTTTGAAAAAGTTTTTTTTTTACGACGATATTTATTTTTTCTTTTCATACAACTGGATGCTTGAACATCTAGCATCCTCGACTGATCGAGGAGATCGTTCTCATGATTATGAGCCCCATGTCCGCAAATAAAATAACCCGCTTGAAGACTTAGAAAGTACAAAGGCCGTGTTCCAACCATATTCGAACCAGTCTTTTTTTATGGTTAAATATATCGTATTTGTTATGTACAGATTTTTAATTTTTAACACCCACCAGTCACACACATAGCCCCGACCCCACACTGAGATACGAGTCTTGTGTTGTGGGTATCAGGGACTACGAGAGACTTTCGGTCTCACAACACCCAGACCCCGGACACAAATATCTATCTGTCACACAAACATTTGTCGCAGTGTGGGAATCGAACCCACGGCCTCTCGTTTCACAGCCGTCTACTCGCCAACTACGCTAAGGAGGCTCTCAAAACAGACCAATGAAGCCTGACTATGGTAGAGAGAAGACGATAACTTTAAATTTGACTATAAATAATTTAATACACACGCACTCACGCCTGAAATCCCCGAAGGAGAAGACCAGTATACCCACATTTCAGCGAGCTTTTACTGTCCCATCATATGAGCCTATCGCCATACCGCGCACAATTCTAGACTCCGTTCTGATACTGTGTATTTCGTCATAGGAAAATTCAATATAACTTTTACCAGACTCTAGGATCCAACCCGAGACCTCAGCAGTCGTATCGCGTACGCAATTACAACTGCGCCACTAACGTAGTCTAATATTAATTAAAAGTCTTAAATAATATAACAATAATAAACTTAACTACGATAAAATAACAGCCTTAATTACACTACACAGAATATTGCGTTATTCACGCTTTGATATGTAAAATTTTATGATTTTTTAAATCCTGGCGTGGCAAAGAGACACTGCACTCGCACTAGGCCAGCGACTGGACTTGGGGACTAAGGCCCAACTCCTCATTAGTAGAGACGGCACAGCAGTGAGACAATATATAATACAGGGCTGGTATTATTATTTTTATATGCCGGCTTAGTTATCTCTAGATGGTTGCGGGGTGGTTTATCGTGGTCCGATAGATTTAGATTGTTACGCACTAGCAATAAATTAAAAAGAAACCTTTCATAGTTCAATCAAATTAATGTCGTTGCGTGTACGTCCTGATACGGATCAATCACTCTGTAGAGACTTCTTGAATATTAAATTGCCTCTGTTATATTTATATGTATATATGGAAGAAGAAAAGTCGATGTTAGTCTTCTAGTTCTTCTATATGTTTTGTAATAAAATATCTGATACGGTTCAATATTTTTTTTTTATCCTAGCACGGCAAAGTGACCGCACTTCACCTGATGGTAAGCGCAGTACGGTCCAATTAGAGTATCGAGTAGCGAGAGACGATATATCCCCCGCTACTCAACACAATCATGCCGGCCTGCTCCTTCACACTACGCCATGGGCAAGAAGGTGAAGAAGCGGTCGAGGGTATATTGTCAGAGTACTCAGAAGGCCGCAAAATGGCCAACATTGTACCCCAACTCTAGACCCCCAAAAAACCGGATGTCCACTGGCTGATCCCGGAATGCGACACACTTGCGTGTGCCACTATGGCGGGTTTTTCACCCTGTGTACGGTGGTCGCTATCCGGGCGGATATGAATATCCTACCACCAGCAATCAATTAAACTTGTAATATCGATAACTTTAATTTTTTAAAATATACCTTTGAGTCATGCACCTTTTTCTATTTGCAGTGTTATAAAATCGTTTAATTAAGAGTCTTTGTATACAAAAAGAAAAAACTATTTTTATATGATAAATAATCTAGTTATTATTATATTTTTATCGTACTCTAGTTATAACTATTTTAAAAGTTTATTTATGTAATATTGTTAAGATCATGTCAAAATATTTAATTACCGTGTCTTATAATTTATTTAAAAAAATATTATAATTCTCATAGCCATGTATAACAAAAATCATAAAAATTTATGGAAATCGTTTATAACTTCTAATTGACTTCCTTTTTGAAAATGTTTTGCCTTCGCCACCAATACCAACAAAGGTTTAACCTTTTGGCTAAAACAAATAATATAATATCAATAGCACGTCACCGGGATAAAAAATAAGTTTAAAGAGCATCTACAATATTAATATTTATAATTTACTATCTAACTAACAAGTTAATACTAACAACTTAGAAACAAACTACGCTTCTAATAAAAAAGTTCGTAGCACTACACGATTATCGCAACTTATATCCCCTAAGCTACAAATTACTCTTGTAATAAAAACTTAGTCGCTACGTAATCGTAGCACATATAGTTTCGTAGCGGCGTAGCGCGCTGTATCTCACGGGAATTGCTACGACCGCCTTATGAGGGTAACAGTGCAGTATATATAGTTATATACTAAATACTGAGAACAATACTTATATAATACATGGTCTCGTATATAAATTTATTGTTTAACAAGTTTGTTAATTTACCAGACAACTAGCATTTATGCCGCACCATCAAGCTATGGAATAACTTGCCAGCTACCGTTTTCCCTCCTTCCTATGATCCTGGGTTCTTTTGGCATAGTGTGAAAAAGCTACTCAGCAGGCCGGCATGAATTTGTTGAGTAGCGAAGAATTTATTGTTTCTCGCTACTTTATACTCTAACTAGATGGCTCTGCACTTTGCCGTGCCAGGATAAAAAATATATAATAATAAGAGGAAGAAACCCTTCTTCAGAAATTGAATCTGAATACTAAAATGAGGCTGCAATTTAATATTTGGGTGAGTAGTGGAGTCATCTCACTATCTCCCTCGCACGCCTGCACCGTAATGACTATTCCAGGCAATGACGTCATGAATCATATATGCATCCTTTTCTGGTGGACCGCTTCCACCAGCTTTCAATTCCTATTTATTTATTTTTGAACGGTAGTATAAAATACTTTCGTTAATTATAAGTTAACGTAACTCTAGTGGCGGTAGGATATTTATATCCGCCCGGATAGCGACCACCGTACACAGGGTGTAAAACTCGTCATAGTGGCACACGCAAGTGTGTCGCGTTCCGGGATCAGCCGGTACATCCGGTTTTTTCTGGGTTGGTCGGTCTGGGCATTTTGCGGCATTCTGAGTACTCTGAAAATAGACCCTCGACCGCTTCTTCACCTTCTGGCCCATGGCGTAGTGTGAAGAAGCAGGCCGGCATGATTGTGTTGAGTAGCGGGGATAAATCATCTCTCGCTACTCGATGCTCTAATTGGACTGCACTGCGCTTACCATCAGGTGCAGTGCGGTCACTTTGCCGTGCCAGGATAAAAAAAACTCTTTGTTTTAAATAATAAAAAGCATCTTGAAAAACCCTGCTAACTTTACGTATTGTAATAAACGGAATTCCTAGTTTATCAAACGAATTTGCATTAAATACACACACGCACTACACAACGACACGCGAAAGATCCATCAATTTATATGAATAAATAGATGCAAAGCCCCGCTTAGCTCGTCGCATGTGGCACACGTCATGTGACACACGGACAGAAAGATAGATGAGCGGTATAGCTACTAAAGTATCGCCTGGACATATTTGGCTGCGCTAAACTGGCAATCTTTATTGACGTGCGTATTAAGCGCATTTGTAACGTTAATGTTATGGAAATAAAGTTGGTTTTGGCTTGTTTACTCACTACTTATTACCCTTTTCCGAACAGCTTGGGATGCTTAAGAGGTAAGTTGGGTATAATATTTATTTTTAAGAAATATTTTGACTAATGAGCCATTGGATAGTAAGAGATACAATACTAGAAGAATGATATGTGTTGCCACCTTTAACATAATAAGAATGTGCATTAAAAAAGTGGGATTACATTAGAAAGTACATTATTCCCGAAAAAATAAACAAAAAAAATAAGTTTCTAAAACTAAAACTCGACTACTGTAAAATCAAGATCTAAAAAGATGATCTGAAATGATTTTATTATATTATACTTACAGCTAACTCTTACATCAATAAAGTTTTCAATTATAAAAAGAAAAAATATGAATAATACAATTTTACTACAGAAAAATGACTGTGGTATTTTAAACTAGCTGTTGCTTGCGGCTCCGCCCGCGTAGAGGTCATGTTTGAGAGAAAAGTATACAATACAAAATACCGATTTTCATGCATTTAACTTCATAGATGACAGATTTTCATACAAAGTTCCATCCCCTATTTTACCCCCTTAAAGGTGGAAGTTCCAAAAATCCTGAAAATTATATTTTTTAACTAAAAAGCGAAATACTAATTTTCATGAATTTAACTTCTAAAATGACGTATTTTCTTACAAACTTTCATCCCCTATTTTACCCCCTTAAGGGTAGTATTTCCAAAAACCCTTCCTTAGTAGGTAGCAGTAGGATGCCTACGTCATAAAAGGTACCTACTGTCAATATTTCTATTCTCTAACCCGAGCCGTTTAGGCTGTGCGTTGATATGTTAGTCAGTCAGTCAGTTTCTTCTTTTATATACGCAGATAATAACATTTTCAAACGTTATCGTAGAACTTTTAGGGACCTACTGTCTCCAAACACCTAAACCCGAAATAAATATTTGTAGGTTATTTTGACACAGGATCAAACCCTGAACTCTCATTTTACAGCCAGCAACTTGCTTAAAGTAGTCGTAAAAGGTCTATTCATAAGTCCGTCACTTGTACCGAATTTACTGCGTTAAGCCTAAACGTGTAATCCTTAAGAAATTGAATTCCAAATAGATTAAAACTATTGACGATGCACTATAAAAATATATAGTGATTGCAAAGATATTACATAAAACGTTCGCCCATCGTGGCGCAGATGGCCACTAGTCGGCAGTAAAACGAGAGGTCCCGGGGGTCGATCTTCGAATCGAGGCATATGGACGTGTAAAATTTATATCAAGTCTGGATGTTGAGAGACTGCGATTTATAGTAGTACTTGATACGAGGTTTAAACTAGTCTGGGGTCAGCCCAGCTAAGATGCGCGCTTCGATAAAATTTTGTCGACTCGAAAACACGACAAAAAATCATTTATGTCTATAGTCTACCTATGTATAACATGCAGGTTCATTTTGGCGATTTGTTTTGTCGAAATATGAGATAATAGTAATATTTAGTTATTTGTGTGTATGTTTGTCTACAAACATTCACATGACCAAACAATTTATCGATTTTCGATACATGTAACCGAGATATTTGCTGTCGATATTTTGTCTGTAGAGAAATAAACATAGAATAAAGTAATTTCATTTAATAGATTACACTTATGTGTTCAACGAGAAACTTGTCGATCGTAGCGCGCATGTTAAGAAAATCGAGATATGAATCGACGTCGAGAATTTGTCTACGTCGTTGTTTAGTCGTTCTCGAGATATGTCGTGGCACACATCTTAGGCCGGCAGGACTATATGCGTGACCATTGGGTTATCTTTTAATACTTCCGATAATTTATTTTGCTGTTTATCCGGAGATGGAAAGCTTACTGCTGTAGACGTCGTGGATTTCCCTATTGAGTGGATTTTTTAACCCCAAAGGCAACGCAGGACATTTCTAGCAGCCATCATACTTACTCCCACATATACCGATGAAGGGCAGGCGCAGTAGAATTTGAACTGGATTTGAAGGGAGTCCATGTCCAATCCAAATAACAAAAGTTCTATTGCACTTCACTTTAACCTGTCGAGCCCCGGCCCGGCCCAAAACAGCTGCTGCGGAACAGGCGATAATCACCTTTATTTACGTGCATTAAAGGCTTATTTAAGGTAATACTTAAAGAAACGTATGCCCGCACTTATACCAACATGAAACAAAATACACAATCTAAAAAAAACCGTCGGCGGCTATTACCTTAAATACGCCTTTAATGCATGTCCATAAGTGTGATTATCGCCTGTTTTGGTCCGGGCGGGGCTTGAGAGGTTAATATACATGTTTTTGTTTTGACTGAAACAGACGTCCCGGTCGTAAAACAGTTTCATAAAATATTCTCCTTTGTAATTGGCTATTACGGTCTCGTGGCTTTTAATTACCATTATTAACGCAAATGTTAATCCACAACGATAAGAGTTATTTGTTTTTCGTTTATAGCAGATTGGTTGATTTTTTATCCTGGCAAGAAGACCATATTGCACCTGATGGTAAGCGCAGTGCTAGAGTATCAAGTAGTGAGAAAAAACTGTTCCTCGCTATTCAACATAATCATGACGGGCTGCTGAGTAACTTCTACTTAAAATGCTCTTCAACGTAGGAAAACATTCTCCCATCCCACGACAGTCTGCTCTCTATAACCGACTTTCCAATAATATTATCAATCTGGTCATTTATGATACTACATCTTCATTCGGAGGATTATTATCAAAAAATATTTATATTCTCATAATTTCGAAAAACGTTTTTTTTATTTAATTTAGTTTGTTCACAATATTTATTGTATTTTTTTCCTATAGAGCATGTTGTGATTGCCTGTTAGCGAAATTGCAGTAAGGGTAATATTGTTTTACTAATATATTATGTACCAACGTGTAATCACACGATTTGTATCAATTGATGAAATGATTGTATCAATCAATTTATCACTTATTTATTGAATCCATGAAATGTTATTATGTTATACATTATTTAGATTCAGTCATTTTTTTTTTTAAATGACTGAATGAAATGAAACTGAATGAAAATAAATGGAAGTAAGACGAAAGTTATGGTGATAGAAAGAGAGGAAGATGCTACCGAATGTAGCATAACTACAGATGGTGAGAGAGTGGAACAAGTGAAAGAGTTTGTGTATTTGGGAAGCGTGATAACGAGAGATGGGAAATATGAGGGGGATATTGAAAGGAGAGTGATGGCAGTAAATGTACTAATAAAGTAAATGGTGCCTTGCACGCGATAATGAACAGCCAGGTGGTGTCAGAAAAAGCGCGACTGGCTGTTCATAATGGTGTGCTGGTACCGACACTTATGTATGGAAGTGAAAGTTGGGTGTGGCAGAAGAAGCATGAAAGTCGAGTATATGCGGTGGAGATGCTTACCCTACGGAGTATGTGTGGAGTCACCCTTGCTGATTATATGAGGAATAGCGTGATAAGAGATCGTTGTGAGTTGAAGAATGATGTGGTGACTAAGATAGAAAGAGGTATGCTGAGATGGTTTGGCCATATGGAGAGGATAGATGAAAGGCGATTTACGAAATGTATTTATCGTGCGAATGTGACTGGAAGAGTGGGTAGAGGGCGCCCGAGGAGAACTTATTCCAATCAAATAAACGATCTTCTCCTAAAAGGGCAAATCAGGAGTACCTCCAACCGTCGAAAATGTATGAATGTGGAAGAGGCGAAAGAAGTGTGTCAGGATCGTAGCTTTTGGCAGTCAATAGTCTCTGCCTACCTCCATGGGATACGGGCGTGAGTGTATATATATGTATGTAAACTTCCCATTTTTTTTATTTTTTTTTATTTATCTTGAACAATATCATTACAGGTACTTAAACCTAATACAATATTTAATATTTACAATAATAATTTAATGACTGACTTCTAAATAATAGGATAACTTATTCCCAAGCATTTCGGTCATCTAAATATTCAGCAATTTTGTAATAGGCTTTATTACTTAGTTTGCGCTTAATAGTAGCAAAAGCATTGAAATGTATGAGCATATAAAAATGGTGTTTCGTAATCGCATTAATACGCTCGTCCCTTTATACTGGTTTGAACTAGCCTCATTTCTGCTTATACTTTTTAAAATACTAGCATGACGATATGGTAAACTGTTTCTATATTAAATTAAATAAATTCATACTACCCAGAAAATCGCTGTCAGTTGAAAAATTTCATCTTGGCAGTAAGCTTTTGAGAAATGAATGCAAAGCTCACGACTTAGCCCTGTCGCTCGCAACTCAGGTGTCAACCTGTTGTGACACACGGGCGGGTGGGATAACAAGTGATTATGTAAAGCTCAAAACCAACATTTATATTCTATACGCATTTGAATTCGTGTAATACTATACTGTATTCTACGAAAGCACAACTTTCACAAGGATTCAGAACACTGGTGCAAAATATATTTATCCTGGAACGGCAAAGTGACCACATTGGATCTGATAGTAAGCGCAGTGCTGTCCATATAGAGTATCAAGTAGCAAAATACTGCTATAACTCGCTATTTGACATTTATGCCGGCCCGCTGAGTCGCTTCTTCACACTACGCCTAAAGGACCCAGGATCATAGGATAGAATGTTTTATTTAAAACTCTGAATAGTTAAAAAAAAGTGATAAATAAATTGATTTATTTATCAACATTAGATGAAACATATTAATAAGAACTTACGGATTACAATTAGTATCATAAAACTAGTATAATAATCATTACAATTGCTTGGGCTTGTGTCATTGAACTGTAGACTTGTCTAGATGTTTATTTCTAATCTCACATTTTTAGTAAAAAATCATGTCAATTCTTGATAACAGCATGTTGGCTAACATGTTGGAACTCCTCCCTATCCACATATACCTCGTATATGTTTATAATAAATGGCGCCATTTTTCCCCGCGTGCACATAAATTTCCCGCGCTTTTTATGACACGATTCGCCGTTTTTCATTCTTTTACCCCTTTAATTTGTTTGAATGCAACGGATTAATGGACTAGTTCGATAGCCATTTAATGTTTCTTTACAACAAAGCATCTCTAAAAGGGGAGGTTTGACACAATTTATTACAGAATTCATACAAAAAACATCAATGTGTTTATTTGCGGAAGATCAGATCAGATGATCAAAGGATTTGATTTAGCTACGAGGTACATGTATCCTTAAAATTATAAAATTGCGAATACCTATATTTGTGAATTTAACAACAAAATAACAATTTAATGTGATTATTTTTTTGCAAATTTAAGTGCAGATGACAGTAAAGCGTATAAAAGTAATGATAATATGAAGAGGCTGTTTTCAAAACATGTAATACATTGTCATGTCATTACCGCTTTGTACTTTAATAGAACGATAAAAAGACAATTTTGTAGCAAAAATACATTACCGTAATATGCAAATATAAATTAAGACCCTGAATAAACGAGCGTGCTATTAAAAAGAAAATATTATAATGTTAAACATGGGAATTAAGACTGGCTGAATTATAGTAGCAGTTCTGTGAGATTCTGTGATGGTTTAGTTTTAGTAAGATATTACAAAAATATATAAAAATATATAAAAATTATAACTGAATTAGTCTATGTCTCTGAATTGCCTTATATAGACAATAGTAAAATCGGCACCCTCGTGATTTGGTCACGTCCATCTATATATAACAATCATTTTACTTCGAGATTATTGGCACTATATATTTGAAACTAGCTGTTGCCTGCGGCTCCGACCGTATGGTAGTTATTTATGAAAGAAAAGTTATAATCCATGGAGTCACTACAAAAGTTTTTACATATTTTTATATTTTGCTACCCCATCATCATCCATCCATCTATCTATCCAAACATTCGCATTAATAATATTATAGTAAGGTAGTATGGCTACCCCGAGATGGACCGCAGCGCGTGTAAGGCCTCGTTCGCTGTCGTTGTTCGGTGCGCGGGGGCTCCTTAGCCCTCCATGGAGATGGGCTGCTACGCAGCACCGCGCAGGGGCGATTCCGGCTGCAATTCTAGCACTCCTTAGAATACCCCGGGATCGCTCCGCAAGCGCCGAAGAAGGCCACCGCGGGGTTTTAGCTGGTAGTGTCGGGTGCGGTGTACATAGGGGTTAGGGACTCGGCCCAGCGGCAGCACGGATAGCCATCATCCGTGCGAGGGGGATGCTGGGTCGTAAGACCGGCTAGTCCAGCATACCCGTTTTATTCTTAATCCGCTTCCCTCCGGAGCGGGCGGCAGTAATAAAACGCTTTCCCCGCGACAAAAAAAAAGGGTAGTATGGCTGTCATTCTCTGATCCCTAAACTACCACTATGCAAAAATCATGTCGATCTTTTGCTCTCTGAAAAAAAATCTATCCCGCGGGAACCTTACATTTTTTCCAGGATAAAAGACGCCTATGTCATTTTCTGATCCCTAAACTACCACTATGCAAAAATCATATTGATCCTTGCTCTATGAAAAACATCAACTACACTCACTCCGACTCCGCCGACTTCAAGATGATATGCCGCTTACAATCCGATTACCGATTTTCTTTTTATTAACTCTCCGCTAGTTTTTCAAACCGACCGCCATATTTTGTCGACATGTCTTACACTGTCTACGCTAGAGCGCGTGCGTGGTATTTGTCATAATAGTCCACAAATCACTCGCACTTCCGCTATCATCTCACATTGTGGCAGAGTCCCCAAACCCCACAAAATTATGAGGTATATTTTAAAAATAAACTAATAAAATAATATTAATTTGTAGTATCGCTATGCAATGTGTGTGTTTATGTGTATTTATTTATTCGATGCACTGTATCCGCTTTCCTATTGGTCATAGATATTAAACAGATATTTGTGTCCGGGGTCTGGGTGTTGTGAGAGCGTGCGTCTCTCGTAGTCCCTGATACCCACAACACAAGACTCGTATCTTAGTATGGGGTCGGGGCTATGTGTGTGACTGTTGGGTGTTATTTATTAATTTAATAATCCTTGCTTTAACAGTGAAGGAATAACATTTTGAGGAAACCTGCATATCAAAATTATATGAATTTCAATGGTATGTGATGTCTACCAACCCACGTTAGGCCAGCGTGGTGGACAGATCCGATCATCTTTCACTAGCCAGTGCTCTAGTGGGCCAATAATACAGGACTGGTCCTTATAGCATACACATCAGTATTTATTTCCTCGGTGGCGCAGTTGTAATTGCGCGTGCGTTACGACTGCTGTGCTAAGATCTCGGGTTCGATCCGAGGTCGAGTAAAGTGATATAGGGTTTTTCTATTTAGAAATACTCAGCATCAGCCCGGAGGCTAGAATAGGGCCCTTTATGGCGATAAGCTCGCCCCTTATTCAGAGAAAAGTGGGTGTACTGGTTACACATCTGCCGTACCCCTTCGGGGATTACAGGCGTGAGTGTATAATGTACCACTGTTTACCTTTTAATAGTAATAACTTTTGTTCTTTAGTGGTACGTAGATGAAAACAAAATGTACTTTCCTCTTTTGAATTCTCGAATATTCCTGGAAATTTAATTTCGCCCCAAGCAACAGATCTGATTACGGGACAACCCAAGCGAGTTACTGACAGCTACGAGGATACAAGTTATTGCGTTTTGGACTCAGTAGTTCTACATTTTCATCGTACTAAGGTTCAGCATTCCTTTCCATATGTTCCTGGGTCCTTTAGGCGTTATGTGAAGAAGCTACTCAGCAGGCCGGCATGATTGCATTGAGTAGCGGGGGACAGGTTATCTCTCGCTACTTGATACTCTAACTGGACAGCACTGCGCTTACCTTCAGGTGCAGTGTGATCACTTTACCGTGCCAGAATAAAACAAAAAAGCTACAATTATAAGTAAGGTTAAGATAATAATGTAGTTACTTCACGTGTACTGTAAGACAGTGGATCTACCCCGGTCGAACCGGTAGTATACGTAAAACAGTGTTACTAAGGGGCGTCTATACTCATATCCTATGAATGGCTGACCCCAAAATGCTATATAACAGAATGTAGGCACAGTTCGTCCGCCATCTACTAAATTAATTGAAACAATTAATGTCTGCGCTGTAATTTAGCTGTAACGTGTCATTATGGCCCGCACCCCGTACCCCGCTCCCCTCCACCCATTGTGTGGTCGGACCGCGTGTTAGTATTAACCTCTAAAGTATCACAAGGACACTGATGGTAAAAAGGTAATAAATATTGAGTAATACAAGCAAAAATCAACTTTATTTCAATAATATTAACGTTACAAATACGCACGTCAATAAGGGCGAGTATTGCCAGTTGTTTTCCGGACACCAGCGACTGTTTAAGAAATTGTGTTATCCATAACTTTGAAAGTATTTTTATCAGCAATTCATATCAAATAGCTTGTTAAGACTAAGCTGTACATATATAATATGTGAAGAGAAAACTTTGCATAACTTTCCAAGCGTCATGCGGATTTGGCATAGTTCAAGTTTATATGGAGGAGTATAAAACACTATTATGTATACAATGTGTATTACAATACGCACTTACGCCTGTAATCCCAGAGGGGGTAGGCAGAAGTGAGGGTACACCCACATTTCGCCGAGCTTATTATTGTCATATGATGTGATAGAGGGCGAGTTTATCGCCATGCCGGGCATAATTCCAGACTTCAGGCTGTTTGATAATGAATATTTCGTGATAGAAAATCCCAACATCATTTTCACCCTACCTGGGGATGAAACCCGAGACCTCAGCAGAGCAGTCGTACTACGTACGTGGGTGATTGATTGGTTGAGCGGCGAGGAGTGAGACCTTCACTGAAGCAGGATGCATCTGGATTAACACGCAGCGTCGAGAGATATGGTTTATTTCATGTTTCCCAACCAAAAATCCCTCAAATTACCAGTGTTCCCTCTTTGTGAAGAAGCTACACAGCAGGCCAGCTTGATGTGTTGAGTAGCGAGGGATAGATTGTCTCTCGCTACTTGATGCTCTTAACTGGACGACACAGCACTGACCATCAGGTGCAGTTCTGGTCACTTTACCGTGCCAGGTTGAAAAAAACAAATCCAGGGCTTCGCTTCACAGCCGGTTACTTGCCTCTCAACATATTTCAACAAATAATTTCGGATATGATATGTTATTTTTTTTTTATCCTGGCACGGCAAAGTGACCACACTGCACCTGATGGTAAGTGCACTGCGGTCTAATTAGAGTAACGAGTAGCGAAAGACGATCTATCCCCTGCTACTCAACACAATCATGCCGGCCTGCTTCTTCACACTATGCCATGGGCAAAAAGGTCGAGTACTCAGAAGGTCGCGAAACGACCAAACATCGTACCCCAACTCTAGACCCCTGACAAAAACCGGATGTACACTGGCTGATCCCGGAACGCAACACACTATGCCACTGTGCCACTATGGCGGGTTTTACACCCTGTGTATGGTGGTCGCTATCCGGGCGGATATGAATATCCTACCACCAGCAAGTAATTTCAAAAGAAGGAGAATATACTCGTTTTCCCTTCACCCCTCGCAAAGCTTAATACATTAAATTATAAATATGAAAAATTACCCACTTGTCACATTAATTTCCTTTCGCAAGTGGCAACCCTGTTTTTAATATGAAATTCCACCCCCATCCAGCCCATTATATAGCTGTAATTGTCAATTTTATTCCCTATTCATGACAATTTCTACATTATGACGCCAACACTATATTTTTTTTATTAAGTTATATTCAGAGGTTGCGGAAACGCGAATTGTACGCGTGTAACAGCGAGTTCACGCGGCACAGAGATTATAATAATAAATAAGTAACACCCAACAGTCACACACTAAGATACGAGTCTTGTGTTGTGGGTATCAGGGACTATGATAGACGCACGGTCTCACAACACCCAGACCCCGAACATAACCCCGTCTGGGACGGTTCCGCAAGGTACCTTCTCGATGCCTTGGATGGGTTGCAGCGGCGGGCCATCCGCATTGTGAATGATGCAGACGTGAGTAACAGCTTGGAGCCGCTACAGCTGCGTAGGGATATTTCCTTGCTTAGCGTGTTCTACCGTCTGTATCATGGCGAATGCTCTGAAGAATTGTTTGATCTTATCCCATCCTCTCCCTTCCATACCAGAACCACGCGTACTGGCTTGCGGAACCACAGTTTCGTGGTGTCTACTACCCCGGCCCGAACCAAGAGGTTCGCAAATTCGTATTTTTGCCGCACCATCGAGCTGTGGAACAGTTTGCCAGCTACCGTGTTCCCTCCCTCCTATGATCCTGGGTCCTTTAGGCGTAACGTGAAGAAGCTAAACAGCAGGCCGGCATGATTGTGTTGAGTAGCGGGGGATAGACTGTCTCTCACTACTTGATACTTTATCTGGACGGCACTGCGCTTACCATCAGGTGCAGTGTGGTCACTTTGCCGCGCCAGAATAAAAAAAAAACTGTCCCGGTGTGGGAATCGAACGACCCCTCGTTTCACAGCCGGCTAATCGCTAACTGCGCCACGGAGGCTGAGGATTATGTAGATACGTTGTGATGTGTGCCACGATAACCCACAGACTTATTAAAGCAGTCAATCTTACACATGGGGCTTACCGTACATAACCGACTGTGAATTAATATTTTGGAAGGATCTAACAATTTAATATCGAGTATTCAATATCACATTATGGGACCGTAATAAATTCGGCGAAACTTTGTACTAGTTATGCCTCTGCCTACCCTTTTTTACGTATTAACAAATAAGTTATATCATTTAATGGTTTCTTATGTTTACGCGAATATAATACATTGAAATGAAACTAATTTTACGGATTCTATCGCGGTTTATTTAACTTTTTTAACCCGACGTTTCGAAAGCTTTACAGCAATCATGGTCACGGGGCGGACTGAGTTGATGTCGTCACGCAAGTATAGTGCAATATTTCTACCCTCCATAATAATACTAGCCCTGCATTAAACATTGTCCCACGGCTGGGCACGGGCCTCCTCTACTAATGAGAGGGGTTAGGCCTTAGTCCACCACGCTGGCCTAATGCGGATTGGTAGACTTCACATAACTTCGAAATTCGTGTAAGAATTCTCAGATATGCAGGTTTCCTCACGATGTTTTCCTTCACCGTTAGAGCAAGCGATAACTAACATTTAATACACACATAACTTTGGAAAAGTCAGAGGTGTATGCCACTTGGGTTTCGAACATACGACTTTCGTCTTGGCAGTCCGTATCGCAACCAACTAGGCTATCGCTGCACATGGTTGTTTATTAATTTTTATTTATTGTAGTCCGATGGACGCATAAGGAGCTCACAATGTTTTGAGGTCTATAATTGTAAAAGTTATATAATTTGTTAGTAATTTTATTAAAGTACTAGTTAATGGCTTATGCATACGTGAATAATACATATTTTACTATAATAAACTGCTATTAAATCCGTAAAATTAGATTTATTTCACTAGTTCTAGTTGTTTCTTTGATGGTGTATTTTTTCATTATAAATTTTAATGTTAAATTAATTTGGCAAATTTATATATAAAACTAATTATTGATAAAAAATACATACTTTGAATCCCCATAACACAGAAACTCAAAATTATATTTGAACTTTTGTTAAAAATAGTTTATTTTATCATCCACCTACTGCCCTACGTGTTAATCTATATCTATACTTATAATAAATCTGTAGAGAGGTCAATTCTGTACATGAAATATATTTCCAAAATAACTATCAGCGGGTGATTAGTGATCGATACTGACGCCAAAAATGCAATCAGTAAAATTTTTGTCTGTCTGTCTGTCTGTCTGTATGTTCGTTATAGAAACAAAAACTACTCGACGGATTTCAACAAAACTTGGTACAATTGTTCTTCATACTCCTGGGCAGGTTATAGTATACTTTTCATCACGCTACGATCAATAGGAGCAGAGCAGTGAAGGGAAATGTTGGGAAAACAGGAGAACTTACTCCATTTTTTAAGCTTCCGTCGTGTGTGCAGCCTTAATAGTTAAAGCTACACAGAAATCATGTATGACGGAAATGTTCTCCTTAAAATTATATAAAAAAAAATCCACGACAGCAAATGTCTATATTTTATGGTTGACTCATAATAACACGTGTAACTCCCGATAGCTTAGCAGTTCGGAGATTTCTGATTATATTTGTCTACTCTTCGTTTATAACACTCTCAATCATCCCTAATTAATAAATGTTAACATTATTACCTATTTAATTTAATAAAAAAAGAATTATAGAAATAGGTACAGAAACACCAGGCTATTTTAATTGCAAGAAAAATAACTCCTTGGATTGTATACTTCTGCTCCCGAAAATAACCTCCACGCGGGTGGAGCCGCGAGCAACAGCTAGTTTTAAATAATCTTATTCCAGAGAAACTACCATTTTCTTCCAAACCCTTGGTTCCCTCGGGACTTTTAGAGATAATTATATACCTCTAAGCGTTGATTGCCGTAATTAACGGCTTATCTTAGCAGCAAATTAACACAATTTGTATAAATTAGTAGCGAATTAAGTCTAGTCTAGGACTTGTGTTGTTTAAATTACGTAAAATAGTATGATTGATTAATATTACTAAAAAGACACAGTCCATAATGCATAATACGTTTTCTTAGAATATTTCACATTGAAATAAAATTGTTTAAACGTTGTCTGCCTTCCACACCAAAACAACGCAACCAGTAACCACAGCTTCGTAATGTCTTCTACCACAGCCCGAATAAAGAGCTGGCTGTGAAACGAGAGACTGCGGGTTTGATTCCCGCACCGAGACAAATGTTTGTGTCACAGACAGATATTTGTTTCAGGTCCGAGTGTTGTGGGACCGTAGTCCCTCGTAGTTGATACCCACGAAACAGGTTTTACATAGCGTGGTGTCAGAACTATGTGTGTGACTGTTGGGTGTATTTATTAGTGTTGATGCGGCCACTCCCTCGCTAGACTGTGTAAGAATCTATACTATTGTAGTATGTTTTAAAGATAGTGTTGTGATTATTTAAGGTAGTTCAACATATTCAATGTGAATTGAGTGTACATTAGTTTTGCTATTCCGAAGGTAGTTTCGAGTTGTTTATCGGATGACCTCACTCACGGAGTGGGGTACAACGAAAATCAAAGAAACAGTATAAAATACCACCTCGCCATTTGACGAGCAATTCCGGAGTAATCATTGATCAGTTAGTAGCTTTAGACGGCGTAATGCCGAAATACTGTTTAAAGTAATAAGTTAACGTGATGTGAAAGTGTTATTGTATTTCGAATATTGTAACGTAAACTGTGATGTGTTAAAAAGTTTTTTTAATTCATAAAAAGTACACCGACTTCAATGAAAAACAAATTATGCGCCTCTATAAAATTTTAAGGTTTCCCTCGATTTTTCTGAGATCCCATCATCAGATCCTGACTTGGTGCCAATGGGACCACCTGGTAAGTATACCCTTTTAAACAAAAAAAGAATTTCTCGACTCCTTTTTTTGAAGTCGGTTAAAAAGAGCAACCACGCGGTTTCTTGCCAGATTATAAACTATGAAGTGTTAATGAAGTTAACTTGTGTTTATCTACCGAATTTATCATACGCTATGCATCCTGACTATGTCTGGAGATCAGAGAGAGATGTAAGCCATCTCGTCTGCCTCGACATGTTGACGTATACTCTTTAACTGTTATAGCGTATTATGACTTTACTGCTTCGTAAATAAAAAATAATAACAATACTAATATTAAAATCAAACACACAAGATACCCATATCCAAATCAAATATTAATCGATGCTATGAACATTTCTCTCGGTGCAATTGAACCGCAGCCTCTCATTTCACAAGCGGCTACACGGCCAAGGCTGTTAAAAATGTCACGTCCTTTTTCTGTATTTCGTATATTGCGTCCCTTTCGTGGAAATCCCCGACTACAACAAGATTCCGCTACGTGTTACTCATATGTAACAACGAGGACACGCAATTTACTAACGAATGTTGTTAAGTTTTCTTTGATAACTAACGAATTAGGTGTAGTGTCGTCTTTGATTTAATTCATTATACTAGAATAAATAATTTTTTTTACGGATTTATATCGTGGTTTATTTTACTTTTTTAACCCGAGGTTTCAAAGGCTTTACAGTCTTCATGGTCACGGGATGGACTGAGTTGTATGTCGTCACGAAATTATAGAGAAATGTTTCTACCGTCCATATAGTTGATATTTAATTTTTATTTGTTGTAGTCCGATCTACGCAGAAGGAGCTCACAGTGTCTTGAAGTCTTGCTGTTGGCCTTTTGGGTTCCGATTTATTTAAATGTATAATTGAATCCCAGACTGATGCTGACTTCGAACCATCTTCTCTATTGAAATTTTGATTTATAAACTCGCGTATCTTCCTAGGCAGGAATCGGTGTTCTTTTTCAAGGATTTGTGGTTTGTCAAACGTAGTTTCTCGTAAGCTATATGTTCTTTTACGCGGGTCCCTATATTTATTTTGGCTTGGTCAATATAAGAGAGTCCATACCTCTCAAAGAACCGGGCATATATGAAATAGATTGTGACTAATTAACCACACTGCACCTGGTGGTAAGCACATATGGAAACGGTAGGCAGCGGCTCTGCTGTGCTCTGTCATTGCAGAAGTCTATGGGCGGCGGTGACTACTTACCATCAGGTGGCCCGTCAGCGCGTCAGCCTATCCAGGCACAAAAAAAAACTAACAAATGAGGTACACTAACACCACTACATATTACATTATAATGTAGAATGAAAAGGTATTGTTTCTGATATATGTGTTAGCGACAGGTACACGCCATAGACAACATAACAAGTAGCGAGAGACAACAATACCTAGCTACTCGACAAAATCATGGTGGTCTGAGTAGCTTCTTCTTACTGTACTCAAATACAAGTTAGCGATAATTAACATTTAATGCACACGTACCTAAAATGTCAGGTGTATGCCATTTCGGTGCGCGGGGGCTCCTAAGCCCCCCCCATGGAGATGGGCTGCTACGCAGTACCGCGCAGGGGTGGTTCCGGCAGCAATTCTAGCACTCCTTAGAATACCCCGGGATCGCTCCGTAAGCGCCGAAGAAGGCCACCGCGGGGTTTTAGCTGGTAGTGCCGGGTGGGGTGTACATAGGGGATAGGGACTCGGCCCAGCGGCTGCCCGGATAGCCATCATCCGGGCGAGGGGGATGCTGGGTCGTAAGACCGGCTAGTCCAGCATAACCGTTTTATTCTTATTCCGCTTCCCCCCGGGGCGGGCGGTAGTAATAAAACGCTTTCCCCGCGACAACAAAAAAAAGGTGTATGCCATTTGGGTTTCGAAGATATTATTTTCATTTTGACAGTCCGTACCACAACCAACTAGGCTACCGCTTGCTTTTGTATTACAAAACATAATTACTTAACTGTAATTATGTTTTGGTATCTCTTATGTACTTTCCATACTAATACTATAAATGCGAAAGTAACTCTGTTTCTTTGCTTGTTTGTTACCTTTTCACGACTAAACGGCTGAACGGATTGTGATGAAATTTGGCAAGCAGATAGATTATATCCTGGAGAAGGACATAGGCTATCTTTTTTCTCAGAATACAACCTTGAAAGGGCTCAAATAGCAGTTAAAAATTTGTATGGGATATCCATAATTCCTAGACTTAGAGATCTGTAAATATATATTAAGGCTTTTGGTAGGAAATAAAGAAATACGTGTTTCACATTTTTTTCAAAATCATCCCTAAGAGGGTAAAATAGGGGATGAAAGTTTGTATGAAAATCCTTCATTTTTTAAGTTAAACGCATGAAAATTCGTTTTTTGTATTATATACCATTTCTAAACATAACCTTCACGCGGGCGGAGCCGCGAGCAACAGCTAGGTAAGATATATATTAGTGTAGGTTATTCAAAAAAACACTCAAATCCGGATTTGACGTGTTAACATAAACATTTTGTAATGCTTAATGAAATGAACAACGTTTGACTCAACCTCGCTAATTCAATTATCAAAAGTCGGTCACTCGGAACGTCTGACTGCGAACTTGTCGGCAGCTCTATTCGATATATGACTTTAGGAACTTTGATGTTAGCAGTTTATGATCCTGGGTTTATAGAGTTTTTATAAAGTTGCTACAATGCACATGATACAGTGAGGTCTTCATTGACAGCCTTCGTAGCGTAATAGGCAAGTAGCCGGTTGTAAAACGAGAGGTCGTGGTTTGAATTCCGCACTGAGATAAATGTAATGACAATGTAAATTCCGGGCTGATTTATTTCTAAAAAGAAAAACCCAATATCACTTTATCCGACCCGGGAATCGGACCCGAGACCTCAGCACAGCAGTCTTAACGCATGCGTAATTACAACTGCGCCAACGAGGCAGTTTTAGCTTGTGTAAATTGTAACATACTAATTTGTGAATTGCACGCACTCACGCCTATAAATCCACGAAGGGATAGACAGAGGTGTAACCAATCTGTATATATAAAAGAAGAAACTGACTGACTGATCGATCAACGCACAGCCTAAACGGCTGGGGTTAGAGACTTGAAATTTTTACAGTAGGTACCTTTTATCACGTAGGCATCCACTAAGGAAGGGTTTTTGGAAATACCACCCCTAAGAGGGTAAAATAGGGGATGATAGTTTGTATGAAAATGCGTCATTTTTTAAGTTAAACGCATGAAAATTGTATTTTGTATTCTATACCTTTTCTCCCAAACATGACCTCCACGCGGGGGGAGCCGCGAGCAACAGCTAGTACACCCATAATAATACACCGAGCTTAATACCGTCACATGATGTAATAGGGGCGAGGTTACAAGGCAAAAACATTTTCAGTGTTGTTCCCTGTGTGTCTATTCGATATTATGCAAGCCGTAAGCACAGTTATGCAGATAAGTAATTTAAGATTAAGACAAGTCTAAAAATCTCTAAACACTGCTAAACATGTGTTAGACCTGTATTTATTCAATTAAACCGACTTCAAAAAAAGGAGGAGGTTAACAATTCGTCGGAATCTTTTTTTTATGTATGTTCCCCGATTACTCGAAGACGCCTGGACCGATTCGAGAAATACTTTTTTGTTTAAAAAGGTATACTTCCCAGGTGGTCCCATTAGCACCAAGCCAGGATCTGATGATGGGATCTCAGACAAATCAAGGGCCACTAATTTTATTGTGTCGCATAATGTGTGGTAAGATCCCTTATTTCACAAATACCCGACTTAAAAAATCTTATAAATAATTTACAATTCATTACTCGGCTTGGGCATTTCACATTTTCCAATATTGAACTATATTCATAAATTACAAAATTCTGCCCCGTTCGCAGATAAAGCAAACACAATTTTGGCGTGAACGAAGCTCGCAGCCGAAAAACATAAATCTACAGATTTTATCAACTCATTTACGTTGGATATTTTAAATCGCCTTTATACATCCAAAATTGGTACATAGTAATCCATGTTAAGAATTTTTATGTCATTAATTTAGTTAAGATGTTACAACACCATTCCATCCACTCCACCTGGATGTCCAGGGTTTCACAACAGCGCGATTTTCACGGCATTTTCTGCCTCGCACAGTCACTCTGTGGAACCAGCTGTTGCCAGCGGTCTTTTTGAACCGTTACTACCTGGGAACTTTCAAGAAGAGAACATATTCTTTCTTGAAATTCCGATCATTGCAAGCCCTCTGATGTTGCAAATGTTGATGGGTGCCTGTTTAGAGACACATAAAGCTATACGTAGGTTGGTGAAAACCTGACATTCGTAAGGATTAGGCAGAATATCAGCGCCAAGCAGTATTTTACTACCTGGCAAATGCTGAACCTATAGCCTTTTTGGTCGTAATTTAGACTCAGGTCTTCCAAGTTGAGGAGTAGCGTGTATACTTAGGGTCTTCAATTGTTGTTTTTTTGTGTATTACTCCGCTCATGTGTTTGTGTATGCCATCTTAAGTGTTAACCAAATAAAGTTTATTTTCTTTCTTTCTTTGAAAACGGGTATGAATCATTTCTTAATATGATTATTCTATAAACTTAATAGAATGTTCGGGATAGTGCCAAAGGCCTAATATACCAAACGCCCTTTTTTTTTGGCGCGTGGAAAGCGTTTTATTACTGGCGCCCGCACTGGGGAGAAATGGAATAAGAATAAAATAGGTAAGCTGGACTAGCCGGTCTTACGACCCAGCATCCCCCTCGCCCGGATGATGGCTATCCGTGCTGCCGCTGGGCCGAGTCCCTATCCCCTTGTACACCCCACCCGGCACTACCAGCTAAAACCCCGCGGTGGCCTTCTTCGGCGCTTGCGGAGCGATCCCGGGGTATTCTAAGGAGTGCCAGAATTGCTGCCGGTATCGCCCCTGCGCGGTGCTGCGTAGCAGCCCAAATATACCAAACGTCGTTACCCATTCTCATTCTCTTATATCAGGGGCATGTAAACGATTTGGTATGGTACCTCATGGTAAGTAGGCGAGGAATCCAATCAATTTTGAAATAATAAGAACGTTGGTGTCTTTAAACAAAAAGATTGATTGTAGAGTTGAAGCGGTAGAGCTGGTACAGTTTTATTTATTTATTTTCTACAATACATTTACAGGTACTAACACCTAACACAATATTGTCGCTATTTACTTTTTATAGTAGAATTCGAATAGAGTAGAACCTCTACCTATGAATATTCCTAACACCAGAATAATAGGCACCAGAATTGCCCCATGGCGTTGTGTGAAGAAGCTACACAATAGGCCGATGATTGTTTCGAGTAGCGAGGGATAGATTGTTTCTCGCTATTTGATACTCAAACTCGACGGCACTGCGCTGACCATCAGTGTGATAACTTTGCCGTACCGGGATAAAAATTAACTAGTAGAGTGGTGTAGTAAAGCTAGAGTAGGGTAGACTGCAGTTTTCTCTATACTGGATACAAAACGGATTTGGTTCAACCGAGACAGTCTCACTGTGTCACCATTACTCGTTCGATATCTGTATATATAAAAGAAGAAACTGACTGACTGACTGACTGACTGACTGACTGATCGATCAACGCACAGCCTAAACGGCTGGGGTTAGAGACTTGAAATTTTGACAGTACGTACCTTTTATAACGTAGGCATCCACTAAGGAAGGGTTTTTGGAAATACCACCCCTAAGGGGGTAAAATAGGGGAAGAAAGTTTGTATGAAAATCCGTCATTTTTGCAGTTAAACGCATGAATATTGGTATTTTGTATTGTATACTTTTTCTCCCAAACATGACTTCCACGCGGGCGGAGCAGCGAGCAACAGCTAGTTTGTTATAAAAATAAATACACGGTGTTGCAAAAAGGCAGTATACAAAACGACATAAAATAAAGATGACGCAATCATGATGGTAACGTTGAAAACCTCATAACAGTATTATAATGCTCTTTGCTCGTAACCCTTGTCTTATTTGAGTGATTCGAATTTGAAAGTTTGATGGAATCATTCGTTTTATGAACTTTGAAGTTATTGATAAATCGTTACGCGTTTAAGACGAAGGTTCGTAAACTGCTGTTAAACGAATTTGCAGGATCATCACAACAGTACTTATATATTTATTTAATATACACATTCGTATTTAGATATGTATGTATTTATTCGTTGTATATATCTATAAATTTAATTTATAATTATTTTGATATTTGGTAATATTATTTAGATTAATTTAAAGTTTATCGCGATATTAGTTGTATTTGCACCTACTTCTTTCCATATCTGCATTACCCAAGGTTGCCTGAGGCATTCTCTTACAGTCGGTAAGAGAATGCCTCAGGCATTAAGTTCACCTTAACATTTGTTTTTATTTATAGCATATGCCGACAAACGAACCAGTTGTTCACCTGATGTTAAGTGATCTCCACCACCCATGAACATCCACTATACCGAAAGTGTCATGTATGCGCTGTCGGCCTTAAAGGACAGGAATAGGGATGAGGGACGGGAAGGGGGAATCTGGGCCTCCGGATATCTCACTTACCATACGAAATGCGACAGTAAACTGTCACTTTACGTTGGTTTTCTGTGAGACAGTGGTATTACCCCGGTCGAGCCGGCCCATCCATGCTGTAGACAAATATATCTACAGCGTGGCTCTACCACCTATAAGCGTGAAGTTATGAAGCGTTAATAAATAAATAAATTGCGCCGAATTACTTTTCAGTATCTCAGTATGGTAGTTTCGGTAATCGGTTACACTTTAAGTGGTGTTTTGGAAGTGACGTTACAATTTTAAGGTTACGAAGAAAATTTCTAATTTTCATTATTTACTTTGGTAAAGCTACTAACCACAAACCTACTATGTAAAGCTTCCATAATTAACAGTTTAGTTCAGTTCCATAAGTACCTTTTACTGTTCATATTGCACGTTCTGTTGAAACATCATACTCTCTTGGTTTATAATTCAAAGCTGTCTAGAGGGAGACTGCCTCGGTGGCGCAGTTGTAATTGCGCATGCGTTACGACTGCTGTGCTAAGGTCTCGGGTTCGATCCCCGGGTCGGTTAAAGTGATATTGGGTTTTTCTACCTAGAAATACTCAGTATTAACCCGGAGTCTGGAATGGTGCCCGGTGTGGCGATAGGCTCGCCCCCTATCACATTATGGGACCGAAATTTGGCGAAAATTGGGTGTACTGGTTACACCTCTGCCTACCCCTTCGGGGATTACAGGTGTGAGAGTATATGTATGTACTGTCTAGAGGGAAAAGACGATATGACCCAGTGAAGCGCCATCATCTACGTCACAAAACTATTTTCGCAAAACGTTTCTTTTGCTAACTAGGTGGCTACTTATACAATAAAACTCATAAGGTGTTAAATATCTTGTCAGGCCTAGGCAGAATACCAGCGCCAGGCAGTACTTTACTACCTGGCAAATGCTGAGCCTATGGTCTTTTTGGTCATACTTTGGACACAGGTGTTCCGAATTGAGGAGTAGCGGGTGTACTTAGGGTCTATAATTGTTTTTTTCTTTTTGTTGAAGGAGTAATCCTTATGTTTTTTAATATGTGTGTTAGATATACTTATTTATTGTGCAGGGTCGATAGTTATAATAATAATAATAATAAATCTTTATTGTCATCTCCAGAAATACACTGAAACTTATACTTATGAACTACTAAAGTTAGTATATGCATAATACAATACTAAATGAAATCGAAGAATTAGAAATAAGTACAATGTACTGTGAGAAAGAAATACACAATATGCAACTTTAATTCCTTGGTCTCTACACTAGGCGTTGCCTGTATCGTAGGTGACCAATGTTATCTAAAGTGTTGTGTCACCAAATAAATTTTATTTTCTTTCTTACTTTCTTCTATCTTTAGTCTGACAAAGAACAATATTTTATTAACACTATATTATTTTTGTAACATACTGTATTAAACACTTAGGTGAAAACTCTATGTTCATAAAATATTTTCATCAACCTATATTTAATACTTTGATGTGTCTCATGTGTTAAGTGTCATCTAGTGCAATGGCCAGTGAAACCGGGCAATTGATATTAATTCTAATGTATTTAATTATTTTGACTGTCAAAAGAACCTGTAAACTATGTAATTATTCCACTTTAAGCTTTAAATCAAAATAAACCAATTTATCTGTTAAGTTTCATGATTAATAGTTCGAAACCTTACTTAACTTTGATTGATTTAGTTAAATGTAACGTCGGGTTAAGTAATTTATGAAGATTAACGTTTTCAAGATTTGTAAAGTATAATTTTATTCTAATTTATTTTGGGCAGTGATTGGTTTTGTAACAATATAAAGTAAAAAAGTAATATATCTTACATGAGCAATATACTACTAAGACACAGAAAATCCAATTTCGACCCATAATAGTCATATTAATAAATAGTGATTCATTTTACCGTATCTAAATCTACCGCTAACGTAAATATCCCAAAAAAACTCATATCTGCTTAAATATTGATAAGTGGAATATCTTTCAAATCTGCTGATACAATATTTGACGTCACGCCTTGTATTCCATCATTATCGTACGGGCGAGCGAGAAAGATAGCAAAATGGTTTACATCTCTTCTTAATTATATTATTGACAGCCTCCGTGGCGCAGTTGGCGAGTAGCCGGTTGTGAAACGAGAGGCCGTGGGTTCGATTCCCACACCGGGACAAATGTTTGTGTGCGAGACAGATATTTGTGTCCGGGGTCTGGGTGTTGTGAGACCGAAAGTCTCTCGTAGTCCCTGATACCCACAACACAAGACTCGTATCTTAGTGTGGGGTCGGGGCTATGTGTGTGACTGTTGTGTATTAATTATAAAAAAAAAAAAAAATTAAAGTTTTATTTTAGAAATTTAACGGTATTTCGAATGAATATTTTTTTTACTATTTTTGCTATGTGTAAAATAAAATACAATTTTCAAACATAGAACAATAGCGCAACATTGTTCAACATACTTGGTTAAGCTATCTGGCCGCAATAAAACATTATAAATTAAGAGTTTAAAAGCATGCTTGAATTTGGGAATTCACACTCACATTTTTAAATTCACTATTCTATAATACAATTCTCATACTCTAGCCACTATCTTTCGATGCTATGCTTCAAAGTCTTTCCAAATAAGACAAAGATATATGTCAGATTTCAGAGACAAATGCTTTACTCTCCCAAGCATCCAACAGAAAAGCGTCAGCGTCCCAAATGTAATAGGAAAGACATAAAATATGTTTTATGTCCATATATCGACCTATCATATTCGCATTATATCCGGACAGCTTGGCGATTCGATTCCTGACCCGGATAACAGAGATGACAACTGTCCATTACATGGTATGGCTACATGGATATAGCAACTATATTGGTGCCTCAGCACTATTCAGTTGCCATAAATCTGCTGTCAATTTACGAAAAGGCCCTTAATTGGCATTTTTTGATCTTTGAGTAAATATGCTAAGTAATACCAAAACAGTACAGTTGATAGGCTCCGTGGCGGAGCGGGTGGGTAGCCGGCTGATAATGCGAGGCCGTGGGTTTGATACCCAACCGAGACAAATGTTTGTGTGACAGGCAGATATTTTTTTCCGGTCTGGGTGCTGTGTGACCGTCGAACCTTGTAGTTTTGTATACCCACAATACAGGTTTTGAGCGTAGTCTTTAGATCTTATAACTTAATATAGATAGAAAAATATTACCCAGACCAAACGATAGAGAATTGCTTTATTAAAAAATAAAAACACTTAACAGACACAGTCATAGTCCTGACCCCACACTAGGTCACACCTGTATCATGGGTATCAAGAACTACGGAGACTTTCACCCTACAACCCCCAGAGCAGAAACAAATATTTATAAGTGCGGGGATCGAACCCGGGGCCTCGACACGGAGGCTGTCAACCGCATACCCCAATGTTGAATTAATAATTGTTTAGTCTCATTCCATCCTACCCCTTCCACTATAAGAACCAAGCGTGCAAGCCATGCAGAGCCACAGCTTTGTGGTGTCTACTACCCCGGCTCGAACCAAGAGGTTCGCCAATTCGTATTTTTGCCCCACCATCCAGCTGTGGAACAATTTGCCAGATATCGTGTTCCCTCCTTCCTGTGATACTGGGTCCTTTAGGCGTAGTGTCAATAAGCTACACAGCAGGCTGGCATGATTGTATTGAGTCGCGGGGGATAGATTGTCGTGCGACGATAAAAAATATATATTTGTGTTTTTGCGTGTGTGTTTGATGCATACGGTTTCCATAATAACTTTGCGAATTGTTTTGGAAAGATAAAAATGTACAATACAATATGCTGTGTAGAACTGGCATTTGTCGTTGTTTTATTAAATCCAATCTCGTGCAAACTATGTTTTAATCCCCTATCAGTAGAGCGGTCAAAATATAATTAATTTTAACTAAGTGAAAAATAGTAACAGCGCCAAACGTATCTATTTAAACCGAAGTTGTGCAAATCATTATTGTTTCAAATTTTGTTTAATAGAGTTTGGAAATACGTATAAAGTTAGAATTTGTATCGAAATGGATACGTTTACGTATGCGTTAATTATTTTGATATAGTAGCGAATATAATACAGATTATATAACATATTATCACAGCTATAAAGAAGGGGTAGGCAGACATCCAATCAATCACCTCCTCCCCACTCCACGCTATTTATTAGGACTGTGATTGCTATGACGCGATTTATAAATACTACGATGCGTAGTATTTTTATTTAGTATGGTTAGAATTAGCTCAATTATTTTAGGCAGGAATTTATAAACTTTATTTTGTAACATTTTAGTAAATATAAAGTTAACAAAAAATCTCATAGAAGTCCTATTAGATTTTTTATGTCAAATCTTTTGTTTAGTCTATTAGGTCACTTTTACACACAATTTTACACTTTTTACAGGACAGGATTAAGTTAAATATCTACTGGTGCTTTGGAAATGCCCACTGGTCTGAGAAAAAGCACCAAGAAACTCAGCCGGAGGTCTTTTGTATTTTTGTCTTGACATTACATATTAATTCACAAATAATACACTTAAAATCCTTCTACAATTATAGAAGAAAAAATACTGTGTAGGATTGATATACGTGTCAATACAAGGCACAGAGTAGTTAATTAGGCTATACAACCAGTTCTTAATAATCTAAGCTAGCAATCAAAAAGCAATCCGGGTAGATCAGTCCACATGAGCAGTCCCCTTCTTCCAGTGTCTTATTTCTTCTACATAGCTAGCTACTTCATTTTCCTGGTAATTAAAAAATAGTGGTGTGTATTTTAGTGAGACCATAATTCCTTTGTAATACCAGTCTGAAATGAATGACAATTTAAATCAAAATAATATTCCCTGAAAATAACTTCAGCGTTTCAGAGCCCGCCTCCCTGTAAAAGGTACTAAGTTTATTTGCGCATAAAGCGGACGGGACTTGGGCGAAACAATAGATCTGACCTTGGACGCCTTTAATTAGTTGAAAAAATATTCCTTATGTACCTTTTTTCGGTAATTGCGGAGCTTTGGAGATAATATTTTACTTTTTGTACATCATGGCATAGATATATAACACTAGCGATTGCCTGCCACTTCTTCCGCGTTGAACGAGTCGAAATATTATTCTTTTTAAATAAACCATTATAACTCGTACCTACCTCGAAGTATACTAAACGATTATTAAGTTTATTTCATCATATTAAATGTTATTTTGGCTACACCTGAGTTTGTTTAGATCTACCGATGACTTACATATTTGAACTGCTTTATTTCCCAGCTGCGTGAATCGAACCCGCAACTGAGATATGAAAGCCTAGGTTTTAATACAGGTTATATTCTATCTATTATATTAAAACCTGCCTTTAACGAGCAGTGAAGCTCGCCAACTCTCTGGGAATGTTTTACTGTCTTTATCCGCAACGACGTCCATTAAAGAAAAATATAAGGAGGAGTTGAAAATGTGGAATATCCACTTCCCTCCATGGCATACTGTTAAGCAGTTGCAACACCATTCGGGACTTTGATCTACGGACTGGCTGGAATGTGTTTTAAAATTAGAACACAACAGAACGTTCGGTAACTCGTATCTGTATGGAACATCAAGCTGTGGAACAGTTTGACGGCTTATGTGTTCCTTCCTATAATCCTTGGACTTTTAAGCGTTAAGAAGTTACTCAGCGATTTGATTGTTGGAACATTTAAGCGTAGTGTGCAGAAGCAACTCAGCAGGGTCATATGATTGTGTCTAGTAGTGAGGGACGGTTGTTTTTACTTTTCTACTTAGATAACACTGTGCATACCATCAGATGCATAAAGGTCATTTTGCCGTGCGAGGGTAAAAATGATAATAGACATGGATCTATGGATGTTTCATAAAAGAACTATCTAGCCAATATGCCAGTTATCTTACTGTTTGGATGGATGTATGGATGGATGGATCTTTGTTACTCAATCACGCCAGAATGGCTGAACGGATCTGGTTGAAATTTGGCACAGATATAGATTATAGACTGGAATAGCACATAGGCTACATTTAGTTCTAGAAAAATGTACGGTTCCCGCGGGATAGTATTTTTTCACAGAGCAACGGATAGACATGATTTAGTAGTAGGTAGTATATAAATCAGAAAATGACATAGGCTACTTTTTTATCACAGAAAATGTACGGTTCCTATCAGATAGCAAAATATAGAAAGATGATAGCTTAAGATGACTCCATGAATGTTCAACCTTTTATTTCAATAATAAGAACCACGCGGGCGGAATCGCAGGCGACGGCTAGTCAGCATATAAATCCTACAAGCTATTCAAGAATATACTCAAAAATGAATATGAAATATCCATTTCAATCCACTAACAAAAGTATTTTAAAAAAGCTCACTTTCAAAGATTACGTATCAATTCTCAGTCGAACGAACACTTTGACGAAGAAATATGACGGGCGGCACTCGAACGAAATCCGCTGAAAATGGTTTTTAAATGGTACTACGCTTCATTTTCATGAAGTTTTTATAGGCATAAAACATTTGAAATGGGATACTTGAAATGCTATATGAAAAAAATATTATTTACACGTCCAATGAGGAAAAGCGAGTCATAATTTCGCTTTGTAATTATAAAGACAGATTTTTGTATAGAGTGTATACGGAGTGCTTGAGTACATTACTAATGAGAGAGGTCAAGCTTTCACCACGCTGGCTTATGCAGGTTGGAAGTTGGGTCAAAGACTTCACATAACTTTGAAATTCGCTGGTTAATATTATAGCCTTTATATCAAATATCAATACTTTTGTATATAGTTTCTAAAATGCGAACATAAATATAGTTAAATTTAATATTCTTTAAAGTCATAGTTATGGGAGAACATAAAAACAACATCACACATACACTCATGCCTGTAATCCCAGAAGGGGTAGGTAAAGGTGTAACTAGTACACCTACTTATCGCCGAATTTATTACGGTCCCATAATGTGATAGGGGCGAGCCTATTGCCAGTCCGGAATATCACTTTACCCAACCCGGAGATCGAACCCGAGACCTCAGCATAGCAGTCGTAACCCATGCACATTTACAACTACCCAACTGAGGCAGGCACATACGTAAAAAAAAAAGATTCCGACGAATTGTTAACCTCCTCCTTTTTTGAAGTCGGTTAAAAATATAATACTTTATACCAACAATATTTGTTATAGTTTCAGTGGAAAATGGATACTTCAAACATAATGCGCAGAAAATGAACATTTATTTTTGCCGTAATAGATTTCCGCGATGTAAAGAGAGTTCGTACATAATTTTCCGAGCTTTTCTCGGGGCTTTTCAGTATTACATCGAGCGCACCTCGACATTTCTCTAGAATTTTCCAACAGCTTTTGAACTGCAGATCAGCGTTGAAAGCATTAAAAGAGAAAACAAGTCTTATTTTCTCGACATTTTGCTAGCAAGACTAAAGTATTACGATGTTCTAGGTACTTAAAAGTTCAGGTATTCGGATTAAGTGTCTTTTTGTTCCATTATTTACGCTTATTATTGACTGATATTGGAGTTGTGAATAACCGATAGGTACTCTATCAATTTATAAATAATAATACACACCAGTTCCACACCAGAACTTGCATACTGGCTTGCGGCGCCACAGCTTCGTGGTGTCTACTACCCCCCTGAACCAAGAGGCAATTCGTATTTTTGCCGCACCATCAAGCTGTGGAACAGTTTGCCAGCTACCGTGTTCCCTCCTTCCTATGATCCTGGCTCCTTTACAAGTAGTGTGAAGAAGCTAAACAGCTGGCCGAAATGACTGTGTTGAGTAGCGAGAGATAGACTGTCACTCGGTACTTGATACTCTTTTTTTTTATCGAAATAGGCTTGCGTTTGACCACTATCTCGCCTGATGGAATGTGATGATGTGGTCTACGGTGGAGCACGCTTGCCTAGAAGATACATATTCACTCTTGACTTGAAGATACCGAGGTCATAATTTTCGGGAAATATAGACTCCGGCAAAGAGTTCCACTCTCTAGCGGTGCGCATGATAAATGTACTAGCAAAACGCTTCGTGCGCGCTGGCGGAATATCAACCATGTATCGATGACGCTTCGCCGAGTCTCTTGTCGTCCGATGATGGAAAGGGGTTGGGGGAATTAAATTATGTAATTCCAAGGCACACTCGCCGAAATGTATCCGGTAAAATACCGTTAAATTAGCAACTGTACGTCTGTGTTCAAGGCTTTGCAGCCTTGCCTCGACTATAGATTCGTTGCCTATGAGTCTCTTGGCGCGTCTCTCGATTGCCTCCAATGCCTCAAGCTGGTACTTGGCTGATCCATCCCAAAGATGGGAGCAGTACTCCATGCACGACCGGACTTGCGCTTGATACAGATCAAGGAGCTGTCCCGGCGTGAAGTACCGTCTCACCTTCGCAAGGATAGCCAGTTTTTTGGCAGCCAATTGAGCTTTATGCTCAATGTAGGAGCCAAAACTGAGAGTTGGAGACAAAGTTACACCACTCTATCTGGACGGCACTGCACTTACCATCAGGTGCAGTGTGGTCAATTTGCAGAGCCATAATAAAAAAAATTAAATAACATCCAAAAGTTATACATATAGTTCTGACCCCACACAAGGTAAAACCGGTATCGTGGGTATCAAGAACTACGAGGGACTACGGTCCCACAACACCCTCACCCGAAACAAATATCTGTCTGTTAATCAAACATATGTCTTGGTGCGGGAATTGAATCCACGGCCTTTCGTTTCACAGCCGGCTATTATGATGTGATAAAGGACGAGCCTATCGCAATACCAGGCACAATTTCAGACTCCGAGGTAATACTGAGTATTTATAAATAGAAAATCTCAATATCACCATATCCCACCCGGGATTCGAACCCAAGACCGCACAGCAGTCGTAACGCATGCGCTATTACAACTGCGCCACCGCGGCAGTATATTTTTTATATACTGACTTCTCATAAGAGCTATGTAACAGCTATGTAATTGTCTTCCTGATTAACAAACGAATTCATTTTCATTTCAATTAAATTAAATAAATAAAAATCGTCAATAGCCTGGCTCTTGGTTCCACAAAATTAAACATAAATTAAGTTAATTAAGAAAACAATACCTTGCATACATAATACGACCAATTTTTGAACAAAACAAAAGAACGTCTCTGTAATAAATTCTGCCGACCTTTGTCTATTATTTTCGATTAGTGTTGTTTCAACGATAATATCGATACAAATTGATATCGATATACGAAATTTATTATTCATAGTTTGTATTAACACTGGCCCACAGTTGGGCACTAGGTTTCTTTTATTTATTTTATTTATTTGAAAAGGTTCTGCAACAGTACACACATTATTTTTTATATGTAATATAAAATTACAAAAAATATATTCTGATGTGTATACCAATTACAGGAGTACACAACATTGGCAAATCACACGCATCTATACTAAAAAACAAAATACTTAAAACTAAAATTTGGCACAATCCAACAGCACAATACTTGTAATCCAACAGCACAATATTTAAAAAAAAAACATATTTATATAATATACATACATACAATTACACATATAATATAAACATACACACACATACATAAACACACTATTATTTATCTCTCTATCAGCCTGTAGCCGTCCACTGCTGGACATAGGCCTTTCCCAGATTACGCCACCCTTGACGGTCCTCCGCCTTCCTCATCCAGCCGCCTCCCGCAACATCTCTTAGGTCGTCAGTCCAGCGGGCACGAGGTCGGCCAACACTACGCTTGGACAGACGTGGTCTCCACTCCAGTACCTTTCGGCCCCAGCGGCCGTCATTACGACGGCAGATATGACCAGCCCACTGCCACTTCAACTTACTAATTCGCTGGGCTATGTCGGCTACTCTGGTTCTCTGACGAATCTCTTCGTTTCGGATCTTATCCATCAGAGTTATTCCAAGCATAGCCTGTTCCATAGCTCGTTGAGTGACCTGGAATCGGTGTATTAGGCCTTTTGATAGTGTCCACGTCTCAGCGCCGTACGTCATAACAGGCAGGACGCACTGGTTGTATACTTTAGTCTTTAGGCATTGCGGTATTGACGACGTAAATATGTGACGCAACTTTCCAAATGCTGCCCACCCCAAGCAGATTCTTCTGTCAGCTTCGGCGTCGAAGTTGTTTTTACCTAGCTGAATAGTTTGCCCTAGGTAAACATACTGTTGAACAGCTTCGATGCTGACATTATCGACGGTTACTGGCCCTTGGATGACGTGACAGTTGGACATGACCTTAGTCTTGTCCAAATTCATCCTTAGGCCTACACGTTTGGAAGAATCACTAAGTCCTTGCTGCATCACGATCAGTTCTTGCAGCGTTTCCGCCATTATGACAATGTCGTCGGCAAAGCGAAGATGCGAAATATACTCTCCGTTTACGTTTATGCCTCGTCCATTCCAGTCTAGTGTTTTGAAGACGTCTTCCAGCGCGGTAGTAAACAGTTTTGGGGAGATCACATCCCCTTGTCTCACACCGCGCTGAAGGTGTATCGGTTTTGTTTGCAAACCCTGTAATTGGACGGACATCGTAGAGGAGTCATACAAGCATTTCAGCATCTCCACATTACACATTATTTATCAGCAATTATTATTTCAATTGACATTTTCTTTTTAATTAATTTCTATAAGCCATATAGTTTCTATTGGTAGGTATGCAATGACTGTCATTTTGTTTTAAATGTTTTAGGAGAGTTTTCTTATACATGATGTGGGTATCATAAAATATATCTATGCTAGGAGCAATTCTACAAAGGGAATTATAGGTAGTGCACATTCTAGTAATAGGCTTCTTTACTAGTGAGGGGGGCTGTGTTGGTTGGTAGATTTTACATAACTTTTAAATTAGATGTAATGCGCTGTTTGCGTTTCTGCCAGAGTAAAGTATAATGACATTTACAAGTTTTGCAGAGAGACAAGTTTTTCAAAATAATTATCATTTATTTTTTCTTATAAAACTCTTTATAATTAGACATTTTTCGGTATATCATAAAAGGCATTCGATAATTTAAATGGAAACATCGATTATTATATCCATTATTTTGGTATCGATACGCGTTTGGTCCGAGCCCTACTTTCGAAACGCGTTTAGCCCCTCATTGAGTTTTCAGTGAATATTAATGGTTGTGACCCAAGTCTTGGCTTCTGTAATACCTTTTGTATATTAATTAGGTTTAGTCAATATTTTAAGCTGTAGACATTGCTGTTATTATAAAATACATTAAAATTGATAATATGTTTTTGAAAAAATAACAACTAAATAGATTTCGGCGGATGACAAAAAAGAGACCGGTTTTACCAAGTTTTTAACCGACTTCAAAAAAAGGAGAAGGTTCTCAATTCGTCGAAATCTATTTTTTATGTATGTTCCCCGATTACTCGAAGACGCCTGGACCGATTCCAGAAATTATTTTTTTTGTTTTTAAAGGGTATACTTTCCAGGTGGTCCCATTGGCACCAAGTCAGGATCGATGGCAACACTCAAATTTCATAGAGACGCATATTTGTTTTTTTTTAAGTGGGTATACTTTTAATAAATTAAAAAACTTTTTCTTATTCATTTTGTAAATACTCGCTATATCCCATGGCTAATCCATACTTCCATACTAATACTATAAATGCGAAAGTAACTCTGTTTGTATGTATTTCGTTTGTTTTTTTTTGTTACCTTCTCACGAATTAACGGCTGACCAGATTGTGATGAAATTTGGCAAGGAGTTAGATTATATCCTGAAGAAAGACATAGGATATATTTTTTCTCCAAAATCTTGAAAGGGGTAAAATAGTTCAAAAATTTTATGGGAAACCCTCAAACACACGGTTCCTATGGGATAGCATAATATAGAAATATGTAATAGCTTAAGGTGTCTCCATAGATTTTGTATTTTTTTTAAATTATCTACCACTCGGGTGAAGCCGCGGGCAAAAGCTAGTACTAAATAAAAAATACTACAAAGATCCCAATTCGTATTACCTTCCGGCATTTCCATGCGAACGGAGTCACGGACCATTATTATAAATCTTCATCGTATCAAATGCGAATGGTTTTATTAAATTTCGTACTTCTGATTTCATCACAGCAATAAGCCAAACTTAAGGCAATACGTCTTGAAATTGTGTAAGGAACGAATTTCCCTTTATTATATTTTCTCAACTCAATTGGGAAGCTTCGGCAAAAAGGAGAAATGGCGTTTTAGTCGATACGGGCTGATTTGGTACTTTATCTGATTTATTTCAGGGTTCCTTTGAAAGATTCAAAGGACCTTGTGGTAATATTTTAACTTCTAAGTCTTAACGCTACGTTATAGTTTTCTGTAAGACAGTGATACTACGGTTAAGCTGTATTTAAGCTGCACAACTACACCGCTGCTCTACCATTTACAGACAAATAATCCAACAGTCACACACATAGTCCCGACCCCACTTTAGGTTTTTTTTATTCTGGCCCGGCAAAGTGACCACACTGCACCTGATGGTAAGCGCAGTGCCATCCAGATAGAGTATCAAGTAACGAGAGACAGTCTATCCCTCGCTACTCAACACAATCATGCCGGCCTACTGTTTAGCTGCCCGAACCAAGAGGTTCGCAAATTCGTATTTTTGCCGCACCATCAAGCTGTGGAACATGATCATGATCATGGGTCCTTTAGGCGTAGTGTGAAGAAGCTAAACAGCAGGCCAGGTTCAACCTTCCGAGCCCATTTTGAGGAGTTGTCGCCGAAATTGGTGCGGGTGGCGGGCGCGCTCGGACGCCTGCTGCCGAACCTGGAGGGACCTGGTAACCCTTGCCGAAGTTTATACGCCGGAGTCGTGCGGTCAATGGCCCTGTACGGATGTCCCGTATGGGCCGAGTCCCTAAAACCCCGCTGCGTCGCCTTGCTGCGCAAACCGCAGCGTTTGGTGGCGCAGCGAATAGTAAGGGGCTACCGCACGGTCTCCCACGAGGCGGCCTGCGTATTGGCCGGCACACTCCCTTGGGAGTTGGACGCAAAACTCCTCTCGTCAGCGTTCTTCTGGCGGGAGGAGGCGTCCAGTCGCCATCAAGAGAGATTGGCCCCGAGGGAGATTGCGGCCCGGTTTCGCAGAACCGCCGTGGAGGAGTGGCATACCAGGCTGGAGAGCCCAACTGCGGGCTTGAGGACTGTCGCAGCAGTGTGTCCTGTCCTAAAGAGATGGCTAGACAGGCGCCACGGGGCGCCTACGTTCCGACTGACACAGGTATTAACGGACCATGGGTGTTTCGGTTCGTTCCTGTGTCGGATCGGGAAGGAGGTGTCCGCCGTGTGCCACCACTGTGGCAACTGCCGCGAGGAAACGGCCCAGCATACGTTGGAGGAGTGCCCAGCCTGGGACGAAGAGCGCAGCGCTCTCAGAGCAGTCGTTGGAGCAGACCTCTCGCTGCCGACCGTGGTGTCGTCCATGATCGCCAGCCGGAGGTCCTGGCGTGCGGTGGCCCACTTCTGCGAGAACGTCATCTCGCAGAAGGAGAGTGCTGAGAGGGATCGGGAACGATATGATCCCTCTCGCCGCCAGAGAAGACGTAGGAGGCGCCGGGTGGACGACTGACCGGCGTCTCCCGCCCTGTGGAATGGGGGCGTTTGAATTCCACCACGGTAACCCCTGCCTGTCGTACGAGGCGACTAATAGGGGCCATCGGGGGTCGCAGGCGCGCAGCGGAGGGCTGTTAGCCCGTATCGATGCACTCCCAAATTCGGATCATCGTGCGACCCCGAGATGGACGGCAGCGCGTGTGGTAAGGCCTCGTTCGCTGTCGTTGTTCGGTGCGCGGGTGCTCCTTAGCCCTCCATGGAGATGGGCTGCTACGCAGCACCGCGCAGGGGCGATTCCGGCTGCAATTCTAGCACTCCTTAGAATACCCCGGGATCGCTCCGCAAGCGCCGAAGAAGGCCACCGCGGGGTTTTAGCTGGAAGTGTCGGGTGGGGTGTACATAAGGGTTAGGGACTCGGCCCAGCGGCAGCACGGATAGCCATCATCCGTGCGAGGGGGATGCTGGGTCGTAAGACCGGCTAGTCCAGCATACCCGTTTTATTCTTAATCCGCTTCCCTCCGGAGCGGGCGGCAGTAATAAAACGCTTTCCCCGAGACAAAAAAAAAGGCCAGGTTCAACCAGTATCGTTGGTATCAACAACTACGAGGAAGTTTGGTCCCATAAAATCTACACCATAACAATATTGGTAAATATTGGAATCGAATTTCCTACCGCTCAATTCACAGCCGGTAACTCTTTGGTGTTTAACGCGTGCAATTATTTATCCTGGCTAACAAGATTTGCAGTGGCGAGTGTGTGAATAGTTGATACAGAACTTCTGTCTCTCCTGATATTTAAATCCCGTAGACATCATTCACCAATACAATCCTACTAATATTATAAATGCGAATGTTTGAATGGATGGATGTTTGTTACTCAATCACGCTACAACGTCTAGACGGATCTGGTTCAAATTTGGCACAGATATAAATTATAGGCTGGAATAGCACATAGGCTACTTTTTATCCCGGAAAATGTACAGTTCCCGTGGCGTAGATTAGTTTTTCACAGAGCATGGGATCGACATGATTTTTTGCATAGTGGTAGTTTAGGGATCAGAAAATGACATAGGCTTATTTTTTATCCCGGAAAAATGCACGCTTTCTATGCAAAATATAGAAAGGTGTAATATCTTAAGATACCTCCATAGATTGTATACTTTTTCTTCCAAAAATGGAGGTTATTTTACGCGGGCGGAGCCGCGAGCAACATCTAGTCTTCTATATATATAAAAATGAACCCTATTTCCCATCGTCACGGCATCACGCGTGAACGGCTGGACCGATTTAGCTAATTCTTATTTTGTTGTGTCTGTTATTGTCAGGAAAAGGTTCTTATAAAAGAAAAAATTAAGAAAGTTGCGCGAAAAATTAGATAATTTAACGACCATATTAAGTTTTCTAATGTGACCTTAGCGTGTTTGACATAACTGTGAGTCGTTTTACAGTTCGCAAAATGAAAACACGTAATAGCTTAAAATGACTCCATTGATTTTATACCTTTTCTTCAAAAATAACCACTATATACTAGCTAAACTCGCATTTGCACGCCGGCAAAGCCGCGGGCAAAAGCCAGTATGCTATACAATAATTATCTTTTATGTAACCTATATAAGTTTGCTAAAGTACAGAATATCCGTATCGATTCAAGTGATTACGAATTCTGATGAGGTAGGCCCTTACCATATCCTAAGTATACAGTGTTAATTCAAGACGGGCTGATTACAAGGTAGGCAATTTGTTAAAATTGTATAATATATTAGGTAAGTATAAGATTTAGACCAGGACGTTGACTTAAAGACTGGTAGAATTTATGTACTTTTGAAATTACAATTTGACAGTCTCCGTGGCGCAACGGGCGAGTAGTCGGCTGTGAAAGAGAAGCCTTGGGTTGGATTCCCAAACCGAGACAAATATTTGTGTGACAGATAGCTATTTGTTTCAGGTTTGGGTGTTGTGGGACCGTAGTCCCTCGTAGTTCTTGATACTCAGGACCTAGTGTGATTCAGAACTATGTGTGAGACTGTTGGGGTGTATTTATTTATTAAATGACTATGGAGAATATACTTAAAAATTTAGAAATATTCTTGACGTGGATTCACTGTTAAAGTAATAATTCACACAATATGAACGTTACCTTCATATTAATACGAGCCGTGTGTAAATACTGTGCCACTGCTGGGCATAAGACTCCTCTACTCTATATAGGGATTAGGCCATAGCCATAACGCCGGCCTAATGCGGGTAGGTAGACTTCACATTTTGATTTTTTTATAGTGATATCTCAAGTATCCAGTTTTCCAAACGATGTTTTCTTTTGTCATTAAAACAAGATGATTAAAATGAATACACATGTAACTTTGAAAATTCTGTGGTATACGCCATTTCAGCTGGCTTAGAATCTGCGACTTTTGTCTCGGCGGTACCACTCGTAACCAGGCTCTTACTTATCACATTTGGCCTTTGATAAATCCCATACTTACTATATATAAAGTTTACTTGTAATTTTTAAAATTAACACTACTGTCCCTGTCATTCAAAGCTCTGTGAATTGATCCAACTGGCGATCAATCTACTCGTCTCGTCATCGTCATACAGTTTTTAATTGGTTTCCAAGGTTATCAGCTCAACTGATGCTAGTTACTGTAGTCCATGGACATCATTAGAACTAGGAACCAGCCAAGATGCGATCGACCGTGATATCTTTATTACTGAACATAGTGGACTGACAGTCAAAAACGAATAAGAAATAAAGTATATATTTGGAATAAAAGCCTTTCTCTTCCTCAGACTGATTGACAAATTACTTCGAAACCTCTACGAAATGTTGGACGAAATCTTTTCAGACATAAATCTATCCAAATCTGAGGTGTTTCGGGGTAAATAGATACAACGAACGAATAATGTAAAGTAAAGCTTATTCAAGCATACACAACGTTTATATTCGAACAACAGAAGGAGATGACAGTTGTTGTTGTGCGGAGCACTGTTCGATTTTCAATTTGTTTTTTTTTTAATTCTTTACTGTTTCTTTATTTCACCCTTAGATATTATGTTTTTTTTGTCCTGGTATGGCAAATAAACTAAATTTGCCTGCTAGTAACAAAATACTACCAACTGCTAGTAATAAAACCAACGTAAAGTGACAGTTTACTGTCGCGTTTCGTATGGTAGTAGTATAGTGAGATATCTGGAGGCCCAGATTCCCCCTTCCCTTCCCTAATCCCTATTCCTGTCCTTTAAGCCCGACAGCGCATACATGATATTTTCGGTATTGTGGATGTTCATGGGCGGTGGAGATCACTTAACACCAGATGACCCACATGCTCGTTTGTCGGACTATGCAATAAAAAAAAATGCGTTCGAAATAAATATTTACCAATGAGTCGTTGGAGACGTAACTATCAACTGTAATTGAGTAATTTGAAAAAAATAGACATCAAAAGAGGCCGGAATTATTATTTTTAATATCAGTATGGGCAAAAGTGGGTGCGTAGTAGAAACGTCTTACTATCTCCCTCACACGTCTACACTGTAATGTCCATTCTGAGGAATCATAAATTATCGTTCATCCTTTTCTCAATTCTTTAAAAACGACCTCTTCCACCAGATTTAAATGGCTTACTTACTTATTTCTGGTGTGCTCAGAAAGGCGAGACGGTACTTCACGTCGGGTCAACGCCTAAATCTCTATAAGGCGCAAATTCGGCCCCACATGGAGTACTGTTCTCATCTCTGGGCGGGAGCACCCCAGTACCAGCTACTTCCATTTGACCGCATTCAACGTAGGGTGGCTCGGGTTATTGACGATCAAACTCTTTCCGATCGGCTTGATCCATTGGCTCTGCGTAGAGATGTTGGATCACTCTGCATCTTCTACCGCATTTATCACGGGGAGTGTTCCGAGGAGTTGTTTGGATTGATCCCCGCGGCTATATTTCACCATCGGACATCGCACACAAACCAGAAATTCCATCCACACCACCTCGATGTTCAACGTTCCACAACAGCGCGATTTTTAAGGCATTTTCTGCCTCGCACAACCACTCTGTGGAACCAGTTATCGCCGGGGGTCTTTCCGAACCGTTACGACTTGGGAACCTTCAAGAAGAGAGCATATTCTTTCCTGAAAGGCCGGCAACGCATTTGCAAGCCCTCTGGTGTTGCAGATGTTCATGGGCGGCGGTGATCACTTTCCATCAGGTGAGCCTCCTGCCCGTATGCCTCCTTTTAACATAAAAAATTTTTTTTTTACAAATTTACCACTAAAGAAATGCGACCACACTACGCCAGATGGTAATTGCAGTGACGTCCAATTAAATTTAATCATTGTTTTGTCAATGTACACATTGAAATAAAAGGCTGTATAGCTTTAGAAAAAGCGGAACATTTTAAATATAAACACTATGATATTCGTACAATTAGCTTTAAGTTCATGAATATAGGTTATTTACAATATTGGTACAGCTTAGGGGCGGGGGAGAACAGAATACCGAAACAGGTGTCACAAATTGATCGTTATCGATAACCAGGTAAAAGCTGTTACTTTTCGAAGTTACGTCTGACTTCATTGCTAATTACCACTCGGTTTAAGGGTGAAGGAAAACATAATGAGCTAACTTGCATCTCGAAAACTCTGTACAACTATTTAGAATGTATATAAAGTCTACCAAAACGCATCAGCCCAGCGTGGTGGACTAAAGTCTATCATTAGTAGTGGAAGCCCGTGCTCAGCAGCAGGACAGTATTAACCATTAAACCTGTGGCCACATAGTTCAGGGGCCACTTTACCAGCTAATGGTTATAAAAAATGCATTTGAAACAAAATATCCATTCGTACATAAAGCTTTCGAGCTTTTATTTTTCCATCGGAGCTTAATGAAAAGCACACAACGCTGAAAGCTCTGATACTGAAAATGAAACCTCAAAGGATGGTGCAATGTTTGTTCGTTTTAAAATATTTTTAGTTTTAGTGTTCATTTTTAAAGACAGCCGGAAGAAGAGCGAGTTCTACAGACTCATGGGTACGGTGTTTATCGTAAAGAGTGGGATTTAGAAATTAAAGTGGGTTTAGGGTATCTGGTAATCCGAAACGCAATAGCAAGCTTGAAGTAACAGATTACTAACTAGCTGGCACATTTACTCTGTGGATGACATTAATCACAGTTTAGCTCTACCACTTTTAATCCATATATAAATAGGCGAAGACAAAAACTGCTTGTCAACCGATTATCTTTTTAGTAGCTACTGACGTACTATAGTTTATCAATGTAAAAAATTTGGAAGTAGTTATTTTTCCTCAGCTCTACAAGAAAAAATGTCAGACACAAAATTAAAATTGTAATAAATAAAATGAATCTAAATACTAAGGCCAGTATATCTATTTTAAAATATTCGAACTGTTTTAATATCGTCACACCAGCTTCTTAATAAATGCACACACAAACTATACAAGCAATATAAAGCACCTTATGTTCCACCATAAAGCTCACACGCTCGCTGACTACACAATTTCTATACTAAATTGAAGCTTACTGGACACTGGCAGCAATTCCGTGATAGGTGGGAATAATTGGGGCGTAAAATCGCTGATATATCGGCCTTTTGTGTGCCTATCAATAAGGGTCAACCAATAACGATAAAACCACTGACATTATGACTAGCTAAGTCTAAAAGTCCCACACTTTCAGCTCAATATACTGCACTTTAGGTCGAAAATTGCAATTCAAAAATAATGTTCAATAAAGTAACAATACTTTTGTCATTAAAATTTATCTTGGATAAATTATATTTCTTTTATCTTGGCACGGCAATGTAACCACACTGCACCTGATGGTAAGCGCAGTGCCGTCCAGTTAGATTATCAAGTAGCAAGAGACAATCTATCCCTCGCTACTCGACACAATCATGCCGGTGCGTACTTCTACACACTACGCCATGGGCAAGAAGGTGAAGAAGCGGTCGAGGGTCTAGTGTCAGAATACTCAGAAGGCCGCAACACGGCCAATCATCGTACCCTACCTCTACACCCCCGACAATAATTTGATGTAGACCGTCTGACCCCGGAACACACTACGCGTGTGTCACTATGGTGGGTTTTAAATACTTCAATTTTAGACTGAATTTCACTAAAATCCGTTACAAAGGCTGGCTCAAAGCACCGAGCTTGTCCAATATTTGTCAAGTGTAATCCAATGGTTCTCAATAGTTGTTCCTCCGTTGAAATTGTTCTAGCAATTATCTTGTAAATAAAATCCAACAAAAAATCTATATATACTATCGTATATATCAGTGCCAGCAGCTGATTTTGAAACGTTGGTCATTGGTTCGATACCCGCTTGGAGACATATGTTTTATGGTTTGTGTTTTGTGGACCGTAGTTCCTTAATTATGAGGTTATGGAACTTCCATAATACAGGTTTGACCTAGTGTGGTGTCCTCATTTGTACTATGTGACTGTATAAGGCTGAATGTAGGCTATTTCAATAATCAATTTCTTGTGACATAGTTTATGTCTTTCAAATAGACACACTTTTGCACAACTTATAACTAAATAACACCTAAAATCACGCACGAAATTCGATCCTGGGCCTTATTTCAAATCCCGGAATTTCGAAATTATAATTAGTCAATACCGGAAAACCGGAACTGTTGTTGATAGGATGAATAAAGAAAATCTTACACTAATTAGGTTTTAAATTATAAAATCCTGATCTCATGACAGAGTCTTGTGTTGTAAATATCAGGAAATTCGAGAAATTTTCGTTTCAACACCCAGACCTGAACAAATATTTATGGTTTATACAAACTTTGTTTCTCAGGACACAGTTTGAGAACCACTGACGTAAACAAAGGGGTATTATTACTACTATGACAACAGTTTGACGGCTTTGTTACCTTTACACGTGTGTCATATCTGTCCGATGTTTTAAATGGGAATGTAAATGCGGCCGCGAGCTTTCAAAACTCACTTAATAATTTATAGTTCCATAGGGGTATGTATAAATATTTTAGTTAGCTTGTCTTATTTCATGTCTGTATCATGGCGAATGCTCTGAAGAATTGTTTGATCTTATCCCATCCTCTCCCTTCCATACCAGAACCACGCGTACTGGCTTGCGGAACCACAGCTTCGTGGTGTCTACTACCCCGGCCCGAACCAAGAGGTTCGCAAATTCGTATTTTTGCCGCACCATCAAGCTGTGGAACAGTTTGCCAGCTACCGTGTTCCCTCCCTCCTATGGGTCCTTTACGCGTAATGTGAAGAAGCTAAACAGCAGGCCGGCATGATGTGTTGAGTAGCGGGGGATGGACTGTCTCTCACTACTTGATACTCTATCTTGACGGCACTGCGCTTACCATGAGGTGCAGTGTGGTCACTTTGCCGCGCCAGAATAAAAAAAAATATTATGCAGGTTGTACAAATTACGAATACGTAGAGTTCCAAGTGATTAATATGTTAAATTTAGCTTCCTTACAAAACTTATTTCCTTGATTAAGTTTCTCTAAGTATTCACAAATTATGTAAAAAATATCCTCAAAAGGTAGAGCTTATATTTTTATACAAATTATAATCATTTTAATTAAATTTTGTATTATACTACCAATACATAAACAAACAAAGAGTTTCGTATTTATAATATTAGTGTCGATAGTACGGATTAGTATGGCTATATTGAAGGGATAGTGCAAAAAGTTGAAACACATTTCTTTATTTCTTACTAAAAGTAAAAATAATATTAATTTTCATACCCCTTACTTGAGAAATTATGCATTACCCATACAAAATAGCAGCGATAGCCTAGTTGGTTGCGGTACGGACTGTCAAAGACGAAAGTCGTAGGTTCGAAACCCAAGTGGCATACACCTCTGACTTTTCTAAAGTTATGTGTGTATTAAAATGTTAATTATCGCTTGCTTTAACGGTGAAGGAAAACATCGTGAGGAAACCTGCATATCTGAGATTTTTTCGAAGGTATGAGAAGTCCGCCAACCCGCATTAGGCCAGCGTGGTGGACTACGGCCTAACCCCTTTCATTAGTAGAGGAGGCCCGTGCTCAGCAGTGGGACAATGTTTAATACAGGGCTAGTATTATTATTATTATAATAAAAATTGTGAATTCCTATTTCTCCCCTATAAATTTTATTCTTTGAGACAAAACATAGCCTATGTCCTTCTCCAGGATATAATCTATCACCTTGCCAAATTTCATAACAATTCGTTCAGCCGTTTTGTCGTGAAAAGGTAACAAACAAACAGAGTTACCTTCGCATTTATAATATCAGTATGGATTATTATCAATCAGAACAATTCAATAATTAATTCTAAATATTATAATGATTTTATGTCATGGTCATACAAACTACCATGAAGCAATTTTCAGGGATGGAAAATTCTAGGTCTATAATTGGTTCCCGCTTGCAATACCTTAAAATACTCAGTATTATAGAGTACCCATTATTTTACTAATATGAGTGATTTATCTTTATATTAGTAATATTTAAGAGCTAAAAGAATTATTGCTTACAGATTACTACATTATGGGCAACCGGAGTTTATCCATACTAATACTATAAATGCGAAAGTAACTCTGTATGTTTGTTTGTTACTTTTTCACGATTAAACGGCTGACTGGATTAAGATGAAATTTGGCAAGGAGATAGATTATATCTTGGAGAAGGACATAAGCTATCTTTTTCTCAAAAAACAATCTAGAAAGGGGTCAAATAAGAATTCAAAAATTATATGGGAATTCCATAATTCCTAAATTTGCTAAATCACCCCTAAAGGCATAGCCACACTTATACTTCAAAATGTAACTATGTTTGTAAGTAAGTGTTAGTTGAAGGGTTTCAGAATAACATAGGCTTCTTTTTATTCAGGAAAATGCACGGTTTCTATGGGATAGCAAAATATAGAAAGATGTAATAACTTAAGATATCTCCATGGATTTTATACCTCTTCATAACTAACACGCGGGCGAAGCCGCGGGCATAAGCTAGTTTTTAATAATTTAGTTTCTAGTCAAGCTAACATAGTTAGAAAACCTAATTTTAATAAATCACACCGGTCAGTGCTCGTATGGCTACACTAATCAATGTTTATTTAGGTTAACAACACACGCGACTGAAGTAAAAATCAACGCTTTAATATATGAATTTTTAAGTGAAAACTTCTTTAGGAGCGTTGGGCGATTATTGAATGAATAAAATCTTATGAGTTCGCATCACTAAAATGCTTATGTGAACAGGATATAATCACTACATAGTATAAAACAAAGTCACTGTCGCTGTCCGTCCGCTGTATGCTTAAATCTTCAAAACTACGCAACGGATTTTGAAGCGCTTTTTTTTAATAGATAGAGTGATTCAAGAGGAAGGTTTATATGTATGATACATGCATAATATTGTAGAGAAACACTGATGAATTTACAGGTTTCTAACACATTTTTTTGCGCTTACATTGCAAACGCTGACTGAACCCCACGAGATGAATAGTACTTTATAGCTAGTTAGCTATAAAGTATGACTTTTTGCGCGTATGATATACGCGTTAGACACTTTTTATGGGTGAAATTTTACAAGTTCGCAACATCAACATGCGGTGATAGCAGCTTATCTGGGGCTTTATCTCTATGCCTTTAAAAATGGCATTATAAAATACCATTACATGTGAATTACATGCAGTTAACGTAACGCACCTCGTTACGCGTTTGTAAGGACATGGAGAATAATGCGCCTGGAGTTATGTGTATTTTTATGTATATATTTATTGCTTAGTGTAAAAATGTCTATAGATGTGAAAATCAGACTACTATTACTGAAAAGATACAAATTTGAAATTTTTATTTTGAAAGGTCGGTTTGAAAGGTTGACTGCCTCGGTGGCGCAGTTGTAATTGCGCATGCGTTACGACTGCTGTACTGTACGGTCTCAGGATCGATCCCCGAGTCGGGTAAAGTGATATTGGGTTTTTCTATCTAGAAATTCTCATTATTATCTCGGAGTTTGGAACCTGTGCCTGGTATGGCGATCGCCCCCTATCACATTATGGGACTGAAATTCGGCGAAAAGTGAGTGTACTGGTTACACCTCTGCCTACCCCTTCGGTGATTACAGGCGTGAGTGTATATATATGTATGTATTTTGAAAGGTTTTTTTCCTATCCCTAGAAGGAGAGGGGTGAATTGGAAAATCTATCTTTTATACTTCACGTCAATCTATGAGACAGTGATACTAATCGTCCTAGTCACGATAAAGAAAAATAGTCAACAAAGTAACTGCGACTTTAAGTATCACTTATTTATTTGACAGCCTTCGTGGCGCAAAGGGCGAGTGGCTGTGAAACGAGAGATCGCCGGTTCGATCCCCGCGGTTTGTGTGATCTACAAATATTTGTTTCGGGTTGGGTATTGTGGGACCGTAGAATGAGGGATCATAATTCTTGGTACCCACGATACAGTAATGTGGGGTCTGGACTATGTGTATTTATTTATTGTTTCTATCGATAGTGATCGTACACGTGACGGAAGATATATTAGCTAGCTCCGGTGAATCACGTTCTAGGGTCAGCAGGCGTGTATCCAGTTACTTCATTAGCGTAAGACCATCCTGTTACAATCAGGTGCATTGACCTATATATAGTACGCGACAGGTCGACATGGCAATTTTCTAGTGATGTGGCAAAATGTAGCAATAATGTAATTTATATCGATTAAATAATATATTAAGACTAAAATTAATTAAATAAGGGTTATTATAAGTAAAATATTTTATAATAATATTTTATTCATCACAATCAATATCAATTATGGGCGATTTAATTTTTTTATTGGGTCCTGCTAATTTCGATTCGAATTGTATTCTGGGTAAAATTCTAAAAAGCAAGTATAAAACGCAGCCATATCTGATGTCTGATTGACAGGGTGATTATAATAATTGTCTTTTCGTTTAATGTCACAATTTTCTAATACTTTTCAGATTAGTTCTCGTGCTTAAGAATTAATTATTGTTTTTTGTATTAACACGTGACGAGGAAGCAACCCAAGGCATTTTAATACACAACGACAAAGAACAATGTGAGCGAGATCGATATCGATAAACGCGGTCGATGCGAACTCGTGCGTCGTGCATCGCTACGATTAAGACGGAGCGGGCGATGTGGCGGGGTATGCGGGGTGACCCCTCCCCTGCGCCTCACCTTATACCCCGATTGCCATGGTGACCTGTCGTGAACTATACGTATTTTATAATTTTATACGCACTCACGCCTGTAATCTCCAAAGGCAGATAGAGGTATAACCAGTGCATTCACATTTAGCTGAAATTATTACCGTCCCATGATATGTTAGGCGGCGAGGCTATCTTCAGGTACAATTCCAGACTCTGAAACTGAGTATTTCTAAATATAAAAACCCAATATCACTTACCCGACCTGGGGATCGAACCCGAGACCTCAGCACAGCAGTCGTAACGCATACGCAATTACAACTGCGCCATCGAAGCACTCTGATATTTTATATTTTAACTTATATTTAAAATCCAAGTCTTATCTGAATATTTAAAAATGACTTTTAATAAGCATTATCAAAGCCAATTTAAAGTTATTCATCCAACGAAAGCTCTAAAACACTTCAATGGCTTTAACTAATTGATGCTATGCCGAAAATACGCCAATTTTCCAAGTTGAATTTTAATTTAATTTGCATAGTATATATGCCGCACTCATTTAATAAGTTTAAAGCTCTCTCTACTATTGTAAACATATACAAGGTGTTGCAGGTAAAGAGCAGGCAAAGGCGGTATTATTAAAGCTTTAACCGCGTAGAGTAGGCGATTAGTAAATTATTGTTAAAATTAAAAATGGAATTAGATTTTGTCTTGGCATTTTCATAGAACGAACTTGAATTGTATTGCGGCTTTTATAAGCTAATAATGTCTTAATTAATGGGGGTAGTTGACAGTAAGTGAAAACCTGATAGATTTTTTTATAATAGATTTTAGTCCAAAAATATCGAAAATTAAACCAATTTGTTAATCTATATGTGATGATTTCGTATTTTCAAGTAACAAATATGTAATAATTAAGTATTTTGTCACGTGACATGAAACACAAATCAGTCATGAATGACGTCACCGTTCGAAACATCTATTAAACGCCGAGCCAAACGTCTATTAGTTTTGCGGATGGTCACGTCACACAAGAGGCCATGATAGTTGGTAGCATTTTGGTGGGAAAAAGATTCTATTCAAATTTCAATTAGTTACATAAGTTGAGATTTACATACTTTTAACTTTACAGATTATTGTGCAAACATTGAAACATTACGTCGTATTGTTATGTGTACAAACATATCAAAATTATTATCTTTATAAGGACGTATTACACATCGCGTATTGTATATTTGTAGTTAGCATAAGTTTGTAAAATATAACGCTATCGCGCAATATTTTAATGGTGGTCACGACCGATGCAACTCGGTCGAAACGTCGGGAAATAATTGTGGTATTTATACCATTAAAATATTGCGTGATTAAGACCCGTTCCTAATTTTATAATATGTATTCAAATCGCGAGAGTCTAAAAACATTTAACGCTATCGGTTGATGGTTCGTTATTTGTCTCAAAATATTCCTACCACTTCTGGTTTCTAATCTTTATATATATAATTCTAATGTACGTGTGTATGTCACTGAACTCCTCCTAAACGGCTGGACCGATTTGAATGTTTTTTTTGTATGCGTTTGGGTAGCGCCCTGGTTGGTTTAGATTCACAAATCAGCCCGGCAGATGGCGCTGCTTTTACGGGCAGGACGACGTCTTCCGGGCCCGCTTGTCCCTTATAAATAAGAATGACAAACTGAACAATAAAGAGATACTAGACACATTCAACAGACCCTAAGCACACCTGCTACTCCTCATTAGGAACACCTGTGTCTCGATTTTGCCCAAACAGGCTCAGTATTTGCCAGGTAGTAAAACCTAGTACCTAGGTGAACGAAAACATCATGAGGAAACCAGCATACCTGAGAACTGTTATAAGAATTACAAAGGTAAATACTACCAACCCGTATTAGGCCAGCGTGATGGACTAAGCGCTAATCCCTCTCATTAGTACAGGAGGCCCGTGCTCAGCAGTGAGACAGTGTTTTAAAAAGGCTGGTATTATTATAATTTAAAAGGCACATAAAAAAGAATTAAGAACCTTTTTTAAGTCGGTTAAAAACTAATTTTCCAATTTACAACCGTGTTGGAATCTAAAATACCTCCGGGTACCTTACGCATTAACATACCTTCCGTAAAGTACGTAGGAGCTAAACCGTTTTGTTTAATTAGTTCGTCCCTACTTCAGAGAGATACGAGCTTGGTAAAATATTATTTTGCTCGTTTCCACGATTTTCTCCTTCCGAATGCCATTTTCTGCAAATTTAAGCTCAAAAAGATATTGAATAAGATTTGTTTTTGTAAATCTTTCATTTTGTAAGAAGACTAGCTGTTGCCAACTTCTTGAAGGGGATTGTAAATCCAGCATTTTCATCAAATATTCTTTCCAACACGATAATCAGTGGAACAGTTTGCCAGCTACAGTGTTCAGCTGGGTCCTTTAAGCGTAGTTTGAAGAAGCTACGCAGTAGGTCGGTCTGATTATGTTGAATAGCGAGGTATAGTTGGCTATCGCTACTTGATACTCTAATTGGACGGCACTGCACTTACCATAAGGGCAATGTGGTCACTTTACCTTGCCCGAATAAAAATTAAAATACGTACCGCAACTGAGATAAAAAAAGGCTATATTTTGAACCAGGTTATGGTCTATCTTTATGTCTCATCTCTCTCATTATGCTAGTAGTTTTGGATTCATTGAACCTGTATCGTTTTATTAGTATAGATATTTTAAGCCTAAAGGTAGAAATTCGACCGAATTTAAAAAAAAAAAATTTGAACGTCCCACAAACACAGCTCAAAGCTCGTGTAGTCAATCTCATATTATTGTTTGATATTACAGCATCGACGTAAATAATTAATGTTTTATTTTATTTAATTAAATGTGATTGTGACATCTATACTAATATTATAAAGATTTGTTTGTTTGTGATGGAAAAATTCAAAAACTACTTAACCGATAAAAAAATCTATCACTTATGGAAAGCTACATTATTCTGGATTAACATGAGTTACTTTTCTTTCCGGAAAATGTTATCCAGAGGGATAGACGGGTCGGGGCAAAGATTTATAAGACGAAACGGAGTTTGCGTGGACAGCTAATATCTTCTTCTTGTCGTGCCTCTCCACTACTGAAGGTTGGCAGTCAGTTTTTTGAATTTTTCTCGGTCTAGTGCAAGTCTGAATAGCTCTTCAACAGACTTGATGCCAGTCCACTCTCTGATGTTACGGAGCCAAGACATTTTTCTTCTACCGACTTTCCGTTTGCCTGCAATCTTGCCCATCATAATGGTTTGTAGTAGCCTATATTTGTCATGCCTGAGAACATGCCCCAGATATGCCACTTTCCGCTGCTTGATGGTGCGCAGTAGTTCCAAGCTCTTGGACATACGTCTAAGCACTTCCGTATTGGTGACTTTATCGGTCCAACTGATGCGAAGCATGCGACGATAGGTCCACATTTCAAAGGCCTCAATCTTTCTACGGAGGTCCAACTTGATTGTCCACGCTTCGCACCCATAAAGGACTATTGGCCAAACGTAGCATTGTAAGAGCCTAGTACGGAGCTTTAGCGATAGTTGTCGACAGCATAAGACTTTCTTCATCGTCATGAATGACGTCCGGGCAATCTCGATACGTGTGCGGACTTCGGTATCGCTTTCCCACGTGTCTGTCAACCATGAACCCAGGTACCTATACTTGCCGACTTGCTCCAAGATGTTTGTACCTACATAAAGCTTGGGGTGAAGTTTATGTTTGCTGTCTACCACCATGAACTTGGTTTTTGCAACATTCATATCCAATCCCGCTCTTTTACTGAACTCGTAGACTCTATTGACAACTTTCTGAAGGCCTTCATGCGAGGAGGCTAAGAGGACGGTATCGTCGGCATATCGCAAGTTGTTGATAATTTCGCCATTGACGTTTACACCTTCACTCACATCTTCAAGCGCTTCCTGGATAATTGCCTCGGAGTACAAGTTGAATAGCGTTGGAGATAAAATGCATCCTTGTCGCACGCCACGTTGGATCTCAACAGGCTCTGTTTCCTCGTCATCTACCCTAATCGTCGCATTTTGGCCCCAGTACAGGTGTTTAATAATGCGAATGTCCTTGCCATCTAGTCCAATGTCCTCGAGTATTTTTATTAGTACCTCGTGTTTAACACGGTCAAAAGCTTTCTCGTAGTCTATGAAGCAAAGGAATACTGGTTGTTGCATGTCTCTGCACTTTTGGACTAGAACATTTAGGGCAAACTGTGCCTCTCTTGTACCCATGCCAGCACGGAAACCGAACTGCGTCTCACTTAGCTGAATCTCGCATTTTGGTCTTATGCGGTTATGTATGATCGACAGAAACGATTTCAATACGTGACTCATTAAACTAATAGTTCGGAACTCTGGACATTTTTTCGCATTTTTCTTTTTGGGCAATGTAACGAACATTGACTTCAACCAGTCAGTGGGTAGAGCACCAGAATCATAGATTTCGTTATATAGGTCTACGAGAACATCCACATTATCAGTCTCCAGTAACCCTAATATTTCTATGTTGATGTTATCTGGTCCTGTTGCTTTTCCTGTCTTGGCCTTCAACAGGGCAGTAAGCACTTCAGATTTCAGTATCTTTGGGCCTTCTACCTGACAGATGTCTTGCGTAGGATTTCGGGAGTCATCTCTGAAAAGCTGCTTGATGTAATTAGCCCATGTGTCTTTTTTATTTTTCAGATCCATAATGACATTCCCACTATCGTCAACTAAAAAGGTATGCTGGTTCCGCTTGTGTATGTTTGCCATATCTTTGATTTCTTTATGGAGGCCAAAAGAATCATGTTTCCTCAGTAGTGACTCTGCGTACTCGCAACGTTGCTCATACCACTGCAATCGGGCCCCACGAGCTTTACGTCGTACAGCTAATATATTATAATACATTTTATCTTTCTGCAATCATTCTCCATGTAAACTTTAACTATTCCAGATCTCACACACCCATTGAGCGAAATGTGTTTAAAAAAGGGGACTTCGTTTTCTCTTCACGTATTATCTACATAAAAAAAAATATTATTATAAACATGTTTTTTAATACTAAAATTAAGAAGCAAGACTTATTAATATTCTCTTGCAATTAGTGCTACTAAGAAATTCAGTATATACTCTAATTTATAAACCAAAAAGGTAAAATTTAATAAAGATTCCGTAGTTTAATGTTTTCGTTAATTAACATCATAATAAACGCGTAGCGACACTTTAATTAAATTATTTTATGTATTAAGGCGTTTGCCTGGAAATATATATGTGTATAAAACCAAAGTAGGCAACATAGGCCGATTTAAAAAAATCTGATAATTTTGTCAATTTTGGCGAATATTTAATTTGAATCCGGAGATATTTAATTTAATCAATGACAATAACAATGATAAAAAAATAAGCTTAACACTAAAAAACCTTATTAAATTTTCTAGATTGCCGAGTTTGAACCCAACTAAGGTAAGATGGCCGCCTTTGCCACTGTACTCCTGCCAAGTTTGCAATTTTGTAACTGACTTCTTGAGAAATAGGATTATTGACTTGACAGACGCTTCTGATTGGTTGATAGTGGAAAGATTGCCGACATTGGTTCTAAAGCAACTTTTGTTCTGTGTTTTAGAAGGGTTTACAGACGTCTTTATTTATTAAACACTATCTGTTGCTCGCGGCTCCGACCGCGATGTCATGTGTAATTGCGGAGTGTAATTTTTCTTGCAATTAAAATAACCTATATTAATCAGTGATAATGTAGCATTCAAATAGTGAAAGAATTTTTAAAATCGGTCCAGTACTTTTTGAGCCAATTCGTTACAAACATACATACAAATCTTTCCTGTTTATAATATTAGTATAGATTGCAATAGTCAATGCGGATTTTAATTTTCTATATTATCTTTTTTTTATTGTTGCCCAGCTACTTATTTTACCGACTTTTGTTCTATCCGGCTCATGTACAATATATAGGTAGTATAATCATTATTAAAGATCTAGCAACCCGCCCCGACTTGAGTTAAACCATATATGAGCCATGAAAGATTGAAAAGAAACTTACAGTGTAAATGATCAAAAAATTACCTCAGTCTGTTAAGTCAAGTCTCATCTGGACATATTTGGCCAGAATGACAATACTCGCCCTTATTGACGAGCGTATTTGTAACGTTAATATTATGGAAATAAAGTTGATTTTCGCTTGTATTTTTACTCACTACTTATTACCTTTTTCCGGACACCGGTGTCCTTGTGATACATAAAAGACTAAACGCGTCACACGAGGCCCCTCGTTGAAAATCGTTGCAATATTACGCAGACTGTACTGCATATCGCTGAATTAGGGGACTTTTTGTTGGAACAATTGCTTTTTTTACTTTATTTTGTTTTTCCTTTTGTGTTCTGACAATAAAAGTCTTTATCAATCTTTCTTTAAATATGTATGTTATATGTCCGTACTTATTTGTAGGTGGCTATTGTAAGACAGTTATCTATTTATTGATAACTAGAATTATTATAAATAACTTTTCACCGAATTTATTACGGTCCCATAATGTATATGTCCGATAACTTTAGACTCCGGACCGGTACTTAGTATTTCTAGATAGAAAAACCTAGTGTCACTTTAATCCGACCCGGGATCGAACCCACAGCAGTCGTAACACATGCGCAATTACAACTGCGCCACCGAGGCAGTCATGATGAGCATGGTTATAATCTAGCTACTAAACTAACTAACGTATTTAAACTGTTTGTAGTTTGGTTAATTACTTTTGCAGACACAAATTGGGTACGCCCTTAGTTAAATTGCTAGTTTTGTGTGTTGTTTATATTGTCAACTCATTGGTTAAACGTGGGTTGTAATTCGTGAGGTGCTGAGTTCGGTGGCATTTTTAACCGACTTCAAAAAAAGCAGAAGGTTAACAATTCGTCGGAATCTTTTTTTTTATGTATGTTACCCGATTACTCGAAGACGCCTGGACCGATTCGAGAAATTCTTTTTTTGTTTAAAAGGGTATACTTGCCAAGTGGTCCCATTGGCACCAAGTCAGGATCTGATGATGGAATTTCAGAAAAATCAAGGGCAACCCTCAATTTTTATAGTGGCGCATAATTTGTTTTTTATTGAAGTCGGTGTACTTTTTATGAATTAAAAAACTTATTTTATTATTGTCTCGTCAGTAATTGAAAATAGTGTTTATTTTTATTATTTTTGTACCATGTTTGTTTTATTGTTCAAAATAGACGCATAAATGTCAAATTTTTAATTTTTCATACCAATGTTCATAGGGAGTAGGTCCCAGGTTTAGGGTGTAGGGCTAATTACATAAACACCGTTAATTTATCATTGTATGATATGATGGTAAAAATACAAATCCATAAATTTAATATTATATTGCCAATGTCTTAAATATCGCAGAAAAATTGCACAACTCTTGAATCGTGGAAAAGGAAGTTTTCAACATCAGAAAATGTAGGTAGCATTTCCACAACACAAAGCTTTCCGACCGGATATACCTCGACGTGAAAGCTGGAAAATTGCCCACGTATGAAACGTCTTTGGTGCCATCCGTTTGTTGATATTATGAATAGCATTGTTGGGAGAGCTTTTAGTGTTTAGAAATCTGTCTATATTGCGGTATTTTTTGGAAGACTATAAGTATTTTTATAAAATATCACATTTATCTGACCTAGGATCAAACCCGAGACCTCAGATCAGCAGCCGTACCACGTTCGCAAATACAATTGCTGCACCAAGGCAGTCTAACGGAATTAAATAAACAATATTATATAAAATCTCAAATTGTCGTTTAGCTTAGTTTTATAACGAAAATAATTGCTTTCACTGTACGAGGTTTTGCTTATAAATTAAATACACTAGAAACACTAAACGTTACCTGAAAGTGCTACATATTTTAACTTTAAAGTTAAGCTAAAAAGCCATTTTTTTCGTCGAGCTAATGTTAAACGGCATAAAATGGAAGCGAATTTTTAAATTTCAAAAATAGAATGGAATATTAGAATGTTTATTATGTTTCTGTTTAAAATATTCAGATAGTAACATTAACACAATATTACCATATTAAAAGTCATTTATAGTGTAGGTATTCCTGCGACAATATTTTGTACTTCCTGTATAGACAGACGAGCAAACGGGCCACCTGATGGTAAGTAGACACCGCCGCCCATAGACTCCTGCAATGCCAGGGCACAGCAAAGCCGCTGCCTACAGTGGTAACTTTTTGTTTTATTTATGATAGCTTTTTAATTATTTTAGAACATCAAATGCATGCTTATGTCGAAAGTAAAATAATCTGAGCGTGAGGGTCACAGGAGTTCAGTGCTTTTTTCCCATCCCAAAAGTTAGGCACTTTTGGGATGGGAAAAAAGTGCCTAAAGAAGTTTTCATTTCAAAAACAAATTGAAAATCGAACTGTGTTCTGCAAAAATAACTGTTAACTCGAATATACACGCTGTGTCATCTTAACTAAGCTTTACTTTACATTGTTCGTTCGTTGTATCTATTTACCCCGAAACACCTCAAATTTGGATAGATTTATGACTGAAAAGATTTCGTCCAACATTTCGTAGAGGTTTCGAAGTAATCTGTCAACCAGTATGTAGAAGAGAAAGGCTTATTTCCAAATATATGTTTTATTACAGGTCCACTCTGTTCAATAATAAAGAAATCACGGTCCATCGCATCTTTTTTGAGCGGGTAGGCTCGCTCAGTTTCGCCCGTAATATTCAGAGTAGACAGGGACGTGCCTGTCATAGGATTATTAAAACATCGAGGATCTTTTATTTGTACACGATAAAAATGAATAATAGTATAAATGTCTACTACCTTGCAAAGCCACAACGCAACTGGATCAGAATGGTGGCAGTATCACAGATATCCGTCCTGAATTAGTGCTAATACATTGTTAAAGCGTTGTGTTAAGATCCACAGAACTGTTTTATAGAGACTGAATACAAGCACAGATCTGACTGTAGGTGTATAGAAATGAATAGTGAAAAGGAGTGTACCACATTTTTTTTAAGGGCCTCGATCGGCACACGAGCAGACGAGCCGCCTGATGGTAAGTAGTCACCGCCGCCCATAGAATTCTGCAATGCCAGGGCACAGCAAAACCGCTGCCTACCTTCTTGAAGTGTAAGAGGGTAGTGTGAAGAAGCTACTCAGCAGGCCGGTGGTATCTAGCAGTGAGGGATAGTTGTGTCTGGATACTCTATATATACACTGCGCTTACCATGCACATTGTGGTCAATACTAGAATAAAAGTCCAACATTCATCTACATTCACAGAAATTCTCTCTCAGTCCTTGAATACAACCTTCACAGCTAATAACCTTGTTAATTTCCTCGAGAATCAACAACAAAGAAACTCGATCGTGATGTCAGCAGACGTCACGGCAACAATGGCTGCCCCACTTAACCACGTGTTGCTTGCGAACGGATATCGAGCGTCTGGAACCCGTCTCCAGTGAGACGTTTATTTATCTGTAAACGACGCAAAAAATTGGTTTCATACAGCAGGTTTTTTTATTTATGACCACGCATATATGTCAGTATGGAGGTAGGGATTCGGAAGGAAAAACAACTTTTACTTTTTTAGTTCCGTTTTGGGAACTTAACTGCATTCTCTTACTCACTCTCTTCCGTGAGCACGAATGTTTTTTTAATATCACCAACAGTCAGACAGATGCCCCGCGACTCCACACTAAGATATTAGTCTTGTGTTGTAGGTATCAGGGACTACGAGAAACTTTCCGTCTCACAACACTCAGACACAAATATCTGTCTGTCACACAAACATTTGTCCCAGTGTGGGAATCGAACCCACAGCCTCTCGTTTCACAGCCGGCTACTCGTCTACTGCGCCACAAAGCCTGTCAAGTAATAAGTACAAGAAAAGCAAAATAAACGTCGATAAAACAGGTTTGTTTCAATGTGGAATATTTGCTTAAAAACAAAACAATCATTACGAATCAAATCGATTTAACACAAAAATATATATTTTGTTTAAACTATACAGAAACACGCACAAAACACCAGTTAAAAATGTGCATGTCTTTCAATTTCATGGTCTTCCTTTTATTTAACCCCTCTCGAATCACAAGTTCAAAAAACCCAGACACAACTAAAAACCAAATAATAATTGGTTGCTCAATTAATTACATACAATTTTAATCAATTATTTTTGGAGTCGTTTCTCTCTGTTTGTCGTTTGTCTCTGTCTGTTTATTTTCCCTAATTATTACATTTTGGATTCGAGCATATGGGACATTCGTGTAAATACATATATATTTACGCCTGTAATCCCCGAACGGACAGAAGACAAGACAGAAGTGTGACCAATACACCCACTGTTCACCGAATTTATTACGGTCCCATAATGTGATAGAGCATATCAACATACCGAAATAAATTCCAGACTCCAGGCTCATACTGAATGTTTCTAAATAGACAAACCATATTACTTTACTCGTCCCGGGGATCGAACCCGAGACCTCAGCACAGTAGTCGTAACGCATGCGCAATTACGCCACCGAGGCAGTCGGCATTCGTTTACAATAAACAAAACAAATATATGAACCGTACGCGCGACAATAATTTCCCGCCATAAACATTGTTGGGGCAAATAAGAATTTATTTTATCTGTGTACATAAATAAGATTTGTTTTCGGGCTGGTGATAGTACCTTATTGTAGGAAAACGTGGTCTCTGTGTTAGGGGAAGGACTTCCTATATTTTCAACCGACTATTAAAAAGAGATTTTCAGTTTCTATTTTTAAGGTTTGTATCATTATGGATTATGTAAGCAGCGATAGCCTAGTTGTTTGCGGTACGGACTGTCAAGACGAAAGTCGTATGTTCGAAACCAGCCCAAATGGCACTTCTGAATTTTCTAAAGTGACGTGTATATTCATTGTTACTTATCGCTTGGTTTAACGGTGAACGGAAACATCGTGAGGAAACTTGCATACCTGAGAATACTCGTACGAATTTCAAATGTGTGTGAAGTCTACCAACCCGCATTAGGCTAGCGTGGTGGACTAAGGCCTAACCCCTCTTATTAGTAGAGCAGCCCGTGCCCAGCAGTGGGACAATGTTTAATACAGGTCATTATTATATAATACTAGTATTATTATAAGGTAAACTATTAAATTCTGTTACATTTCTAATAAATATTCTCTTTGTTCCATGTATCGTTCCTGGCTTCATGCAGAGCTCAACTCGAGTAAGTATTGTATGCATTTTTACTTATAAGATCACGCTTAAACTGAAGAGGGTCGGCAGATGTGCAACTAAAGTAGCCGCAGATCCACGAGCTGATTTAAGTGCCATGACGTCGGGAATACGTGTGGAACATTATGTGTGTAGAAATATTTTGCATGGTTTTTCCATATAGTAACCACAGGAACAAATTTTATTTAGAATACAGAGAAAACAAAGTAAATACGCAATAGGACCTACTTGAAATAAATAAATAATTATTAAACTAGAAAAGTACATATACACTCACGCCTGTAATCTCCGAAGGGGTAGGCTGAGGTACACAGGTAACCAGTACTTTTCACCGAATTTATTTCGGTCCCATAATGTGATAGGGGATGAGCCTATCGCCATACCGGGCACAAATTCCTGACTCCGGGCTAATATTGAGTATTTCTCTTTACCCGGGGATCGAACCAGAGACCTCAGCACAGCCGTCGTAACGCATTCGGAATTACAACTGCGCCACCGAGGCGCTAAACTAGAATTTGTAGATAAAATATAATTATAAGTATGAATAAATAAAAGGTTGTAATAAAAAACAAAATTACAATGTCAAACTCGTTTATTGTAGGTATCATTACTGTCAATTATAATATACATTCAAATATAATTCACATTACTGTCCGTATTTCTCGAACATATTTTTGAATTTATCGTTGTGATTCTTTTCTAAGTACCCTGCAGTATAATCGAAAACTGCCTTTTGAGACGCATTGCAGTCCGCGCACTTGTTTTTCAGTATACGAGGAATGGTATCTGAAAGTAATATAAAAAAATATTAGGGTATTTACTATTATTAGAAATACTGAAGGTATAACAGAGGTATTTAGGAGACTAGTTGGGGGTAGTTAATAATGACAACCAAAGTGGGAGTAGTAAATGTTTAATATAAAACAGAGTGCCTTCCGCGCTCCGGTGTGCAGTTCAGAAGACTAGTGGTGTAGCAGTGAGAACATTCGTGGTTCGTTCACGGGGCAGTAAGTAATTGTAAACGGTTCAATGGCGTTGTTCAGTTTAAAAGGGTAATGCTGGTAGATTAATTATAAAGAGAAGCCTTAAAGTGAATCCTGACATGCGTGTGTGTTAATATTAAGCACTGAGATGTGTAACAGTGCCGTGTGAATCAAGTAATAAATTATAAATATTGTATTTGTGCCTTTTAAATATCCATCTTGCATAGTTTTGTTGATGTTCCTAACAAAAAAATTTACAATATAGTTTTATATTTGACAGCCTCCGTGCCGCAGCGGGCGAGTTGTGAAAGGTCGTAGGTTCGATTTCTGCACCGAGAGAAATGTTTATGTGACAGATATTTGTTTCGGATCTGGGAGATTGTGGGACCGTAGTCCCTCGTAGTTGATGATGCCCACGATACAGGTTTTATCTAGTGTGGGGTCAGAACTGTAGATGGAACTGTAATATTATTTATTCATAATCTGTAAGAAGCAAAAGAGGTGTGTCAGCATTATGATCCTGACACTTTTTATGTCACTTGCTAGTCTTTGACAACCATCTGGGATTCAAGCGTGATTATATACTCCACATATTCAATTGGTAACGACATGATTATTTATTTTGAAAAATTCAAAGCCCGAACACTAAAATGCATTGTAGGTGGGGTTTTGGTTAGTGTGACTGCATCGTGGCGCAGTTGTAATTGTTGTAACTGCTGTGCTGAGGTCTCGGGTTTGATCCCCGGGTTGTATAAAGTGATATTGTGGTTTTCTATTTAGAAATACTCAGTATCAGCTCGGAGTCTGGAATTGTGCCCGATATGGCGATAGGCTCACCCCCTAACAAATTATGGGACCGTAATAAATTTCGAGAAAAGTGGAAGTACTGGTTACACCTCTGCCTACACCTTCGGGGATTACAGGCGTCAGTGTATATGTATATGTTTTTTTTTATTTTAGTTTTAAATAACCAACTCCAAACCGAGGAAGTTTTTAATAAAGGACCTATTTTGAGATTATTCCGGCTCAACCGGGGTAGTTCCACTGTCTCACAGAAAACCAAAGTAAAGTGACAGTTCACTGTCGCGTTTCGTATGGTAAGTGAGATATCCGGAGGCCCAGATTCCCCCTTCCCTTCCCTAATCCCTATTCCTGTCCTTTAAGGCCGACAGGGCATACGTGATACTTTAGGTATTGTGGATGTTCATGGGCGGTGGAGATCACTTAACATCAGATGACATTCACTGTGATAGATTTTTTATCATCGCTAAATGAAGCTAAGGTGATCTAAACCGGTTTAATAATTAATTTAACCTTTATGCGGCGGTCGGTGAGATAAATTATAGCTTGCATATTGCTATATGTCTATAGATTTTAGAATAAAAGCATTATTTTTATAACATTCCAGTCCAGGTCGGTCATAGAAGTTTTGTATTTTTTATTGTTGTATTTGATAGGTACAAGGCTGGCCCGAAATAAATAACATCACAAATTAAGTGAAAAATGAAAAAGTGTGGGGGCTCTAGAGTTCGGGTACGATGTTTGACCATTTTGTGGCCTTCTGCGTACTCTGACAATAGACTCTCAACCGCTTCTTCACCTTCTTGCCCATGGCATAATGTGAAGAAGCAGGCCGGCATGATTGTGTTGAGTAGCGAGGGATAGATTGTCTCTCGCTACTCGATACTGTAATTGGACGCCACTGCGCAGTGTGGTCACTTTGCCGTGCCAGAATAAAAAAAACTCCTCTAAAAGAAAAGCCAACACATCACGATCTTGATTTTGAGTATTGTTTTAAATTTTAATATTTTCTACGTACCACTGCAATTTACTCGTCAACCTGAGATGAATACTACTTATTACTATTCATCATCATGTATACTGGTTGCAGGCATTGCTAGTCGTATATATTTACCTCTAATGATCTGGTATTCCTCCCTGCACGGGCCCAGGTCCATCAGACAGTCGTACGCCTCGTTCAGTAACTCTTCAGTCTCAACGACTTTCTTCAAGTCCAGCCTGTCATAGATGTCTCCATCATGCTCCAGCTCTACTGAGAACACGCCGACAGCCAACAGACAAAGAACTGCGAGTACCTGCATGATGTCCTGGAAAAATACTGTACGATTAAAAACAAAATACCATCTATATTAAATGCTGGTAGGATATTCATATCCGCCCGGATAGCAACCACCGTACACAGAGTGTAAAACCCGCCATAGTGGCACACAAGTGTGTCGCGTTCCGGGATCAGCCAGTGTACATCCGGTTTTTGTCGGGGGTCTAGAGTGAGGGTACGATCTTTGGCCGTATTGCGGTCTTCTGAGTACTCTGACACTAGACCCTCAACCGCTTCTTCACCTCCTTGTCCCGTGGCATAGTGTGAAGAAGCTACACAGCAGGCCGGCATGATTGTGTTGAGTAGAGAGGGGTACATTGTTTCTTGCTACTTGATATTCCAACTGAACGGCACTGCGCTTACCATCAGTGTGGTCACATTTCCGTGCCAGGATAAAAACACGACGCTGGTATATATCGGGTTGGTAGACTTTACTCGCTTTTATGATTCTTATAAAATACTTAGGCATACAAGTATTGACGACGTTTTTCTTCACTAAAGCAAGCGATAATTTTCAGTGAATACACAAGTAACTTTGAAACGGTGTATGCCTTGGGGTGATTCGAACCAGCGACTTTCGTCTCGGCAGTCCACACCACGCCTACTAGGCTATCGCTGTTACTAATAATATCGATTGGCGAGCTATTTGATTTAAGCGATTTTTTTGCGATATTGAGTTATTTATAAACATACTAGCTGTTGCTCGCGGCTCCGCCTGCGTGCAGGTTATATTCGGGAGCAGAAGTATACAATCCAAGGAGTTGTCTTCTGCACTGAGGCACCTGTAGCGAGTGTCCAGCCTCTCAGGTGTTGTGCCTGAATCTTGAAATTGCATCTAAAGAATACCCCATAAGTTTAACCTCACTTTGCCCCTTTTAGGGATGTTTTTTCAAAAACTTTGAAACACGTATTTCTTTATTTCCTACCATAAGCCTAAATATGAATTTACAGATCCCTAAGTCAAGGAATTATGGATTTCCCATACAAATTTTGAACTCCTATTTGACCCCTTTCAAGGTTGTTTTTTGAGAAAAAGATAGCCTATGTCCTTCTCCAGGATATAATCTATTTCCTTACCAAATTTCATTACAATCCGTTCAGCAGTTTAGTCGTGAAGAGGTAACAAACAAACAGAGTTACTTTCGCATTTATAGTATTAGTATGGATTCGGAATCAGCAAATTTTTCTGCATCTTTTGAGCCTAAATTTAATTTTTGTAACTTTTTGGCGCTGAAATCAAGTGGTAAAACAAGGATCATTTATTTAAGAGATTTAAATAATGCTCATAAATGCATGATAATAATTCATAAAGATGCAGTACGTGCTTACACCAGTAATATATTAATTCTAGTAAAACCCACGCAATAGTTTTTTTATAGTAAATTTTTTCCGAAAATCAAAAAAACTTTAACCTGTAGAATTTCAAAAATGGCGCTTAAATCAAATAGCCCGCGAACCGCCGATATAGTGTGTGAATTAAAATGAATATGCATAATATTTGCTTACCCTTTAAACAGCGAGTAACTTGAAAGAAGGTCAATATATGATAGCAAACCGAATCTAATTCGCAATTTATAGTAAAACGAGACATAAAAAAAGTTTGCACCATCACACTAGGATGTCGATGTTGCAAACAAAGTATGAATAAGGTTTTGTTCAGATCATCTGGGACTAGAATTCTGTTTAAGTACAGTATTTTTTGTATGTTGTATACTAATTTAACTCAATATTTTATTTTAATAATAAATTACACCTAACACAACTGGCAATAAGTAACAAAAAAGTGAATTTCTCAAACTTCCTGTTAACGCAACATAAAGTATTTTGTAAAAATCTGTATATATAAAAGAAGAAACTGACTGACTGGCTGACTGACTGACTGATCGATCAACGCACAGCCTAAACGGCTGGGGTAAGAGACTTGAAATTTTGACAGTAGGTACCTTTTATTACGTAGGCATCCACTAAGGAAGGGTTTGTGGAAATACCACCCCTAACGGGGTAAAATAGGGGATGATAGTTTGTATGGAAATCCGTCATTTTTGAAGTTAAATTCACGAAAATTGGTATTTGGCCTTTAAGTTAAAAATTAAAAATATATATTTCAGGATTTTTAGAAATTCCACCCCTAACGGGGTAAAATAGGGGATGAAAGTTTGATGAAATTCCTTAATTTTTTAAGTTAAACGCATGAAAATTCGTATTTTGTATAATATACTTTTTCTCCCAAACATGACCTCCACGCGGGCGGAGCCGCGAGCAACAGCTAGTACATTATAAAATAACTGCCTCAATATAATTTTACCCGACCCCGGGGTCGAACTCAAGACCTCGGATAAGCAGTCATCCCGCGTACGCAATTACAACTGCGCCACCGAGGCAGTCGAGTAAAGTGCTAGAGACAAATGTAACCGCATGCGAAGCTACGGGCAAAAGCTAGTCGTAATAAATTAAGCACTTAAAGCTTTTAGTATTGCTACCTATTTCTTTTTAATGATGGTAACACATCAAGGCGGAGCGCGGATCAGAAAAACCTCCATGAAAACTGACAGTAAAAAGTACCTAAAGACCTTGATCAATCAAACATTAATTAAGATTAGGAACATAATATTGAGGTTCCGTTTGCCATTTTTAAGAGCTAAAACCTTTTTGATGTACTACTGGCAAAACGAAAGTCGTATGTTCGAAAATAGCTCAAATGGCATACTACATCTCTGACTTTTAAAAAGTGAAGTGTATATTATATGCGAGCTCAACCAGACCCTAGATCTCATATTTTCGCAGGATATCAGGAATATGATTGAATTCAATGCCAAGAAAACATAGGTGTGCGCGTTTTCATGCCACAAATCCCCCTTTTCTCCAGTCTCCACTTTCAGGGTGTTCCAATGACACTGCAGAATGATGTTAGGATCTTAGGTGTAGATATCGGATTTCATTTTGCGGCGGTGATTTCTAACGCCCAGTCAGCGTATATTAGCGTGCTGCTAATGTAAAGCGCTGGTACAGCCGGGAATGGAATACTGCTTCCACCTCTATTATGGTTCCGATAATTGCTTGCTCGATGGTCGATATGGATTGCAGCGACGGGCCATCCGCATTATGAATGATGCAGACGTGACCAACAGCTTAGAGCTGCTACAGCTACCCAGGGACATTTCTTCGCTTAGCATGTTCTACCGTCTGTATCATGGCGAATGCTTCGAAGAATTATTTGGTCTTATCCCATCCTCCTCTATACACGCCAGAACTACACGTACCGGCTTGCGGAGCTACAACACCGTGGTGTCTACTACCATGGCCTGAACCAAGAGGTTCGCGAATTTGTATCTTAGCCGCACCATCAAGTCGTGGAAAAGTTTTCCAGCGCACGTGTTCCCTCCTTCCTCTAATCCCGGGTTTATTAAGCGTACTGTGATGAAGCTTCTGACTGACTGAAATGATTGTGTCACTTTGCGAGGAATGTTTGTCCTCGCTACTTGATAGTCTACTTGGACAGTACTACGCTTACTATCGCATTAAATTAAAAAAAACATCGAATATAACGCAAGCACCTTAATGTTTATAAAAATAATGTAGTCATGTATACGTACACTATGTACATATTAAACAACTAAGAGAGCTATCTGACGACGAGTGGTCTTTAACGACAACATCATTGATACGCTACCGATCCTTAGCGAAAACAACGTGATTATTATCCTTCTGTAATCACTCACCATAAAATAGCAAATAACTTCGATTTACCTTAAGCCTACAATACCCAGTCCAGCGGGTCCATTGATTCTCCAGTAAAATCTGTTAACAGCCAAGCTCTAGAAAATCACTAAATCCACTGAATGATATTGGCGCTACGGGTAATCGATCCCAGTAGGAATTGAATCTGGTTCATTTCACCATAATCACACAAAATAATGCATTACCAAGCTATGAAGCTTCTAATATGCACTTATGTTTTTTCTACTCCAATAAGTGGTTTAGGTTAATAAAGATCAATAAAAACTCTATCATTAATATCTAGTAATTATAAGTATAGGTATCTAAATCCTAAAGATATTATCACCATGCATACATACATATACACTCACACCTACAATCCCCGAAAGGGCTCGCAGATGTGTAACCTGTACACCCACTTTTCGCCGAATTCATTACGGTCCCACATGTGATAGGGGGCGAGACTATCGCCATACCGGGCACAATTCCAGACTCCGGGCTGATACTGAGTATTTCTAAATAGAAAAACCCAATATCACTTTACCCGACCGGGGAATCGAACCTGAGACCTCAGCACCGCAATCGTAACGGATACACAAATTACAACTGCTCAATCAAGGCAGTCTTATATAATAATAAGTTTCTCTAAAACCTAAAGATAATATCAAATTCAATGTTGTTCACGCAAGGGTTGTAAGTTTTTATATTTAAGCCAGCTTTCAGAATATGTTTTCTATATTATTGATGGGAATAGCTTGGGTCACCCGAACATCTCTCTTTATTCTGTTGATCTCATAATGTTTTCGTATGTTTACATATGACACATTGTAATGATACTAATTATACGGATTTTACAATTTTTTTAGATAGTGGTCACGGTGTCTAACATATATCTTTGTTTTGTTTATCTCATAATGTTTACGCGAATGTTACATGTGATACAAAACACATTTTTCGGATTTTATGGTGGTTTATATTTACTTTATAGTCAGCTCATATGGCTTCAATATATTCAATTCATGGTTTATACTGTCCAAAGACTTGGTGTGGTTGAAGAAGGCAATATGCAGAAGCTTGTTGAACTCATTTAATTGTTCCAAGTTTTTTTTAAACCACGATGGTGGCGAACAAGCTTACGGCCCGCCTGATGGTTAACGGTTACCGTAGTCCGTAGCCTATGGACGCTTGCAATACCAGGAGCATCATGCGCGTTGCCGACCCTTCAAAACATATTTACTCCCTTCTTGAAGAACCCCATACTGTAGTCCCCTTGGAAAACCTTATTTCATTGTGTATATAGAATTTATGTCAGTGTCATTAAATAGTATGAATATATTTTTTTTAAAAAGGAGATACCGGTTCTCATAACAAGTGACATATTACTAACTATTCTTTTTATTCCCTATGACGATGAAACCAAGATTAATGTGACACCTACGTATTTAAATGCACACACATTGTACGAATCCATAACACACACATAGCAAAATGTGGGTATCGAATTATTCCTGTGGCTATATGACATACCAGGGTATAATAAAGTAGGTATGTCCACTCACATTATAATTCTACTAGATGTTGCCCGCGACTTCGCCCGCGTGGAGCTTATTTTTGGTAAAAAAGGTATACAATCCATGGAAGCATATTATAAGCCAGGATTATGTGTGTGACTTTTGGGAGTAAAAAAACAATATTTTAATATCAAACACGTTTATTTCTGTCTCATACATTATTGTGCGTATTTCTCGGACATCATTTTGAATTTATCGTTGTGGTTCTTCTTTAGGTACTCTACAGTATATTCGAACACTCCCTTTTGAGATGCGTTACAGTCCGCACACTGGGTTTTCAGTATACGAGGGACGACATCTGAAAATAAAATGAAAATTAATTAAAGAATATAACACAATATATACTATCCTGAATAATATTAGCATATCTATCGAGTAAATAAAATTAAATACTGTTCTTTAGTGAACACATAACTTGATAACCCCATTCAAAATCCCATTTTTTAAGAAAGAAAGTTTAAGGAATGTAACATTCTAAATTCTGCAAGGAGAATATTCGTGTGAAATTTTCGTCTTCTAAAGTATCGAAAAATGTAATCACACATACGAAGCTACGGACATTGCTAGTTGTATATATTTACCTCTAATGATCTGGTATTCCTCCCTGCACGGGCCCAGGTCCATCAGACAGTCGTACGCCTCGTTCAGTAACTCCTCAGTTTCAACGACTTTCTTCAAGTCAATCCTGTCGTAGATGTCTCCATCATGCTCCAGCTCTACTGAGAACACGCCGACAGCCAACAGACAAAGAACTGCGAGTACCTGCATGATGTCCTGCAAAAATACTGTACATCTGTATTAAAAGCAAATTACCATCTCGAAGAAAGTGATAATTAACAATGAAATGAAATCGTTTATTGATCAAGTAGGCAATTACATAGCTCTTATGACAAGTCAGGACATTAAAAAAAGTAAAGAAATTTAAAGAAAAGCATATCAGCTTATGTATACATAACATACATAGCATCATCAATACACTAGCAGTTACTTATTCATAAGGTATTTATAATTATTTATTTATTATATATTAATTTTAATTTTCATATTATTAATTAATATTATTCAAGGAAATAAATACCACTCAAATATATATATATATATATATATATATATATATATATTTTAAATGGGTTTAATATGGACCATGGGTATTTCCGAGACGTCGCATGTTTTAAAAGCTACCACCGGATCCAAACGCGACCCCGCCTGAGAAGACCCGGCGAAACATACTCAGCGGGCTTACATTACAATGAATTTAATATCGATAATCGGTATATCATTTGGGCTGGTTTAGAACCTGCTACTTTCGTCTTTCTTAATCAGCCTAACGCACCTATTAATAAAAAAATACTTAATTTTTATTTAATATGTATAATATTTACTTACTCTTTAAGCTGCGATTAACTTGAGAGAAGATCAGTATATGGTATGATACCGTATCAAACTCGCAATTTATAGTAAAACGAGAGATAAAAAAGTTTGCACTAGGATGTCGATGTTACATGCAAAGTATGATTCAAGTTTTGTTCAAACCATCTGGAACTAGAATTCTGAATATGTGCAGTAAATTTTTAAGTATGATTTAATTTAATTGCATATTTAATAATATTAAATAATTAATAATAATATTAAAATTATAATTAATTATATTTTAATTATTTTATTATTATTTAATTACACCAATTAACAAATACAATAGTTAAAAGTCATTTTTACTTACCCTGGTTCCTTGATATTGAAAATTTTGTGAAAAATAATTTACGAATTTATATGATACTAGCTGTTGCTCGCGGCTCCGTCCGCGTGGAGTTCATGTTTGGGAGAAAAAGTTTACAATACAAAATACAAATTGTCATGGGTTTAACTGCAAAAATGACGAATTTTTATACAAACGTTCATCCCCTATTTCACCCCCTTAGGGGTAGAAATTATAAAAATCCTGAAATATATTTTTTCATTTTTAAATAAAAGGCCAAATAACAATTTTCATGAATTTAACTTCAATAATGACGGATTTTCATACAAACTATCATCCCCTATTTTACCCCCTTAGGGGTGCTATTTCCAATAACCCTTCCTTAGTGGATGCATACGTCATAAAAGGTACCTACTCTCAAAATTTCAAGACTCTAACCCCAGCGGTTTTGGCTGTGCGTTGATCGTCAGTCAGTCAGTTTCTTCTTTTATATATACAGAAGAAATTAATACTTTTTTTATTCTAATTTGTTTTAGATATTTTGAATCAAGTCTGTATATATCCTGTGATTATCACAACCTGCTACTCACCCGCTGTGCCACGGATTATATCAATAAGAGGCGAAATACAGTAAATTTTTAAGTATTATATATATCCGGGTGAAGGCATGTCAGGTCATCAGGCCGAGGTTGTGAGAGGGCTTACACGCCCCTCTCAGATCGCCAGATACAGCCAGGATGCATAGCGTGTAATAGTTCGGTAATAAAACACAAGAATATCACTTCAGAGTCTATTTGAAGCTACCACCAGTTCGGAATGCAGTCATCCAATAGGAAAGATCCTGGCAATAAAACCTTTGGTTGCTCTTTTTAAAAATATCACGATTTACATCAGTTCACAATTACACTTTTTACTTATTCAGTTCAATAATTAACAAAATCAACCAGCCTTCCAATAATAATATTTTTACATTGTGTTGTCAAAATGGCGGGCTGTCCAATGTCAATTGATATTTATTTTCAATAGATGGCGTTAGTGTTCTATTTAATTTAATTTATTTTCTTCACACTCCGATATATATTATTTAAATTCTATATTTTGTATGATAATAAACTGCACCAAACAACAGAGACAATAATTTAAAGTGATTTTTACTTACCCTTGGTTCTTTGACATTGAAAATTTGGTTAAATACATTTACAAAGTCTAACATAAAATTTAATATTGCTCATTAAAATAATATAGCTCTTCTAATGGGACAATGTTTAATACTAGGCTATTATTATTATAACATATACGTTTTATATGTAACTAGATGTCGCTCGCGGCTCCGCCCGCGTGGAGGTTATTTTTGTAAGAAAAGGTATACAATCCATGAAGGCATCTTAAACTATTACACACTTCACACATGTTTCTCTACAATAATATGCATGTATCATACATATAAACCTTCCTCTTGAATCACTCTATTAAAAAAAAGCGCTTCAAAATCCGTTGCGTAGTTTTGAAGATTTAACATACATAGGGACGGACAGACAGCGACAGCGACTTTGTTTTATACTATGTAGTGATAAGAAATTGTGGCTCATCATCCCGAAGTTCATGATGCTCAATATTTTGACTGGTTTTCATATTTTTCAAAAGGAACACAATACCTACATAATGCATTTTATGGCTTATTTATTAAAGAAGGTTATAAGTTATATAGGATGCCTAAGATGGGCAGGACATTAGGATGGGTGAGACCAGAATGCCGAGACAATTACTATACGGCAAACCGGATGGCCGCAGAAGTCGTGGCCCTAACTCAGATGGTGAGATGGCGTTTAACAGGACCTCAAAGCTCAGAAGCTGGAAAGAGAAAGCCATATCTGCCTGGAAAAACATACTAGGCTAAAGCACACCCTGGTCTGTAAGGCCTATGATGTTGATAGGTGTATTGTTATTATATTAATGACTGCCTCCGTGGCGCAGTTGGTGAGTAGCCGGCTGTGAAACGAGAGGACGTTGGCTCGATTCCCATACCGGGACAAATGTTTGTGTGACAGACAGATATTTGTGTCCAGGGTCTGGGTTTTGTGAGACCAAAAGTCTCTCGTAGTCCCTGATATCCACAACACAAGACTCGTATCTTAGTGTGCGGTCGGGGCTATGTGTGTGACTGTTGGGGGTTATTTATTTAAAATATATATATCCACAGTTGTGAAATCAATAGCTGGTACGTGTGTGACGCCATTAGCAACATCGTGTTTAGTATTCAGGATGCATTCATGCATTTTTCAGGATTTCAGATGCAAAATCGTACACTCAAATAAAAGTCATGTTACGTAAAATTAAAAAAAACTATATTGGTTTTGCTTCAAAATGATTTGTTAGCTTTTTTAATACATCTCGCACTAAAAGCTTTTAGAATTATCTTTTAAATTATGGCAGAGCGCGCAACAGAAAAAAATTACAAGAAAAGCGGCAGTAAAAAATACCTAAAGACCTTGATGAATCGAACAATAATCTATTAAGGTTCCGTTTTCCGTTTGTGTGTTCATGGGTGATCACTTACCACCTGGGGATCTACTTGATCGTTTACCGGCCTCTATCAAAAATGAATCGAATCCGCATCCCCCAGCCGTGGTCCCAAATAATGTGTGAAATTACCAGTTATCCCCCCGATAGTCGCTGCATACTTGGCTTATTATGAAGCTCATACAATAATATACATATTTCTACTCTAATAAGTGGTTTATGTATATGACAAAGATCAATACAAATTCTATAACTGCGACATGGCTGTCATCATTTTATCCTTATAGACGTTTAATTCTTCGCTCTTGCTTAGCCATCATAGTTATAAGGCTTGTGCCAGCTTCCAACCATCTTGCAAGCACAAAACTCAAATTACATATTTAATTAAATCAGAACTTAAAAACCAACTGCCAAACCTCAAAACACTATGAGCTCCTTCTGCGTAGATAGGATTAACAAAAAAGTGATATCAACTTAATTAAGGGTAATGGTAAAGGACATGTTACACTATCCTTTTGTGACGAAATACAACACAATCTGTCGTGACGAATAAGGCTGTAAAGCTTTCTAAACGTCGGAACTAAAATACTAAAAACAAACCGCGATATAATCAGTTAAATGATTTCAATGTGTCATTCGCATACACTCATTTTATTTATTTATTTATGCTCTATTGTACACCAAAATAAAAATATTAACAGTACATTGCAATAAATTTAAAATAGAATGTACAAACGGCGGTTTAACTGCGATCTTTTCCAAACAACCTTTGGATGGATTGGATTCGAAGAGAATCAAAAAGTAATGAAATGAAATCGTTTATTGATCATGTAGGCATTTACATAGCTCTTATGACAAGTCAGTACATTAAAGAAACGTAAATAAATAAAAAAAAAGGATATCAGCTTATGTATACATACATACATAGCATCATCAATACACTAGCAATTACTTTATTCGTTTATAAGGTATTTATAATTTTCGTTTTTAATATTATTCAAAGAAATACCAGTCGAAAATACATATTTTTGAATGGGTTTGATATGGACCATGGGTATTTCCGAGACGTCGCACTTTTTAAAAGCTACCACCGGATCCAAACGCGATCCAGCCTGAGAAGACCCGGTGAATCAAACTCAGCGGGCTTACATTACCGCTGGATACTACGCGGCGCGACCCAGTCCTGAAACAATCCAGCGAATCAAACTCAGCGGGCTTGTTTTTGGTCCGGTTCATTATTTCTAGTAGATGGCCTGTCACATATTAATTGGCAATTTATTATTTTATACGCGATCGGTCGTCATAGTTTATTGGGTGGTCATAGTAGGGAAATAGACATATGATGTACATCAAAATACATAAACATAACATACATACTTAATATACCACACTAACAACTCTAGACATAAAATCTATCGACTACAACTTAATCTGTCTTTTGGCACAATCGATTGCAAAAAACGCATTTTTTGTATAACATCCTTCTTTTTGAAGTCTTAATTATAGAATGACTAGTGCTAAGATGCTATTATGCTATTAAGATTTCTAAAAATCACATAAAAAAAAATCCTTTTAAAAAATAATGCAAAAAGGCAGCCAGACAAAAAGGTATTAGGCAAAAAGTAATTTAGATATATTGCGTGTGCTACGTTTTTTTGAATAATGGTTGAGTATGATAAAATATCGACAACCTCCGTGGCGAGTAGCCAGCTGTGAAACGAGAGGTCGTGAGTTCGATTCCCACACCGATACAAATGTTTATGTGACACATATTTGTTTCGGTCCTGGGTGTTGTGGGACCGTAGTCCCTCGTAGTTGATAGCCACGATACAGGTTTTACCTAGTGGGGTCAGAACTGTGTGTGACAGTTAAAAATTGTACTGACCCATCCAAGCTTCGCACGGGCAGTAGATCTCGCGGGCGTCCCCAATAGCTCAAATATCACGTATTAGGACATAAGAATTTTAAAAAGTAGAAAGTGGAAAGCAAGGAAATAACAATAAGGGATATGTGATAATCATAATACCAGCCCGGTATTGATAATTTCCCTACTGCTGGGCTTAGGCCTCGTCTACTAATGAGAGGGGTTAGGCCTTAGTCCACCACGCTGGCCTTGTGCAGGTTAATAGACTTTAAATACGTAGGTTCTCTTCCTTTGTTAAAGCAAGGGATAATTTATAATAATAAATACATAAGTAACTTTAGAAAATTTCAAGGTATTGAAGTAAATAAGTTTAGTTCAATACCTTGAAATGCTTCTCGTGTTTCCTCCCACACCCCATCATCAAATTTTAACCAAATTCATATAAAATCTCACGTTAAGCTCGTCGAATATAAAAGGATTCTCAATATAATTCACAAAACTTCTTTATATCCTAATTTAACAAGTAAAAAGAAACAATTCTAAAACAAGAAAAAGTTACGCGAATCGAAATGGAAGATCTCATTACATAACGATCGAAAGAAACTAGAGGACACGACAAACTGGAATGTGGATATCTATCTCTTTATACTTATCCATACTAATATTATAAATGTGAAAGTAACTCTGTTTGTTTGTTACCTTTTCATGACTAAACGGCTGAACGGATCGTAATGAAATTTGGCAAGGAGATAGATGATATATTTTGGAAGGACATAGGCTATCATATCATTATTTTTCTCTAAAAAATAATCTTGAAGGGGGCAAAATAGGGGTAGAAAGTTTGTATGGGCAGTTAATAATTCCTCGAGTTAGGGATCTGAAAATATATATTTAGGCTTTTGATAAGAAATAAAGAAATACTTGTATAAATGTTTTTGCAATACCAACCCGCACAGTGGGCAAAGTAAGAGGTTAAAATTATGATGTGCTTTCTAGATGCACTCTCAAAATTTAAGTATAACCCCTGAGAGGTAGGACGATCGCTACAGGTGCGACAGTGCAGGAGACAATACCTTGGATTATATACTTTTCTCCCATAAATATTGTCCACGCTGGCAGAGCCGCAGGCAACAGCTAGTACATATATAAATCGACGTGTGTATGTATGTTCACTATGGACTCCAAAACGGCTGGGCCGACTTTGATGAAATTTACAGGCAATCTCCAAATAAGCCCATCTTGTGAACTTTAGTAGCGATCGGATCGATATATATATTTTTCTTGGCTTTACTAGTGCTACCCGTACGAAGCCGGGACAGGTCGCTAGTCTGTACATAAAACTTAGAAGATAAGTCGGCTCTAATACTTTATGATATAAATTTTAATCATCATGGTAAATTTTCTATTTCCTTTACTTATAATTCGTTTTTTTCCTTGAGTATTAATGTTTTTCTTGTTGTATTCAGTTTGCGTATACCATGCTTGCCAAAGTGACTGCTTACGTCGTCATGTGCCGATTCGGTCACTTCACTGTAACATGGTAGAGGAGGCCGATGGCTGGCACATGCGATACTCGTGAACTGGTGCTGCTCATGCATACATAACATATATTAAGCTGCTCTAATCTCTTACAATTTAACAATACAATGACAAAATTACATATGAAAATACTGTATAATTGCTGGACACAGCTAGATTAGCTTTATCCGGGTTGGAAGTCATGACATACCTTTGAAATTCTTTATAAAGAATTCTCAAGTTTTCTTGACTATGTTAAATACAATATTATCATAAAATATTATCTTCCAGAACAACATCAATAAGTTCGCCTCAAGCCAAGTCTCCAGCTGGCAGCAGCGCCGGGGCTGCAGCAAGCGCTTCAACTGCCCCGGGAGAGCGTACCCCAACCGCCCACAACAAACAACTCCAAAATGTCAAGGGGCAAGATCATCCGCCGCATCCATCTGTAAGTAACCTTTCTTTATTACCCCTTTATTACTTAAAATCATATCCCACAATAAACTATAATCATAATAAATCAAATGGTTAAGCAGTTTACTAAATCTGGGGTAAATTGTTAAGTTGTGATTTAATGGGGTAATCTGTTAAATTGTTAATATAGATATTAATACGGGATATTTTGTTAGGCATTTAACGCTGATATAAATAGGGTAGCCGTTTGAACATGAACAAAGGTTATGAGAGAATGTAAATATAGAAAGAGGTGGTTTAATGTCAATTTGAAATATAAAGGGAAAATGTATCGTTCATATGCATGGACGGTTGTTTGAAAATATAATATTCAAATAAGACATGTTGAATGGGGTAAAACACGTGTCCATTTTGAATTTTACAATAAAGTAGGGATCATTTTGCATATATGTTTAAAATTTACAACATATTCTGCTGGTGGCTGAACGTGCCAGCAATAATTTTGATGAAAAACTAGCATTTTCGTATAAAATTCAAGATACTTTTGTTCATAAGACAAAATTTAAGAATAATGCAACTATCATTTATATTTTCATAAATATCCATTTTAGAAATGTATATTTTATTCAAAATGTTACCTTATCTTATTAAACTAAATGAATATCATGCATTTTATTTAATAATATTACCCCTTTTATGATACAAAGAGTCATAAAATATATAGAAGCTATAGAAGCCATTACATGTTTATATAAATTCATTTAAATTTATGCATTAAGTTTGATAGGTAATAACAATATTGGGACATTTAGTTAAATATATATAAATTGAATAGCGAGGTATATGAGGGTGTTTAAGAGGTAGAAACTTTAGTAGTATAATTGTATGTCGTAGATCTATGTTGTTTATAGACAAAGGGGGTAAAAATGGGTACTAGAATAATTGGGGTAGATTTGGTGAAGGTAATTTATGTGTTTGTAGATCAATGTTCATTGGCTGTTTGGACGATATGTTGGATTAGTTAAGTTTGTGTGTTTGATGTGCTGTTTACATCGATAATCGATTGGTTGTGCGAATAAATATAACCTTGTATTATTGTAATTACGATGGATTTAACTCCATCCCCAGTGTTGTCATTTGGCTTTTTAAATTATAAATATCTATCTATCTAATATTGAATGGGGTAGATAATTTATTTTATGTGTTTTAGATTAATTCCTAATTCCTATTACTAATCAAAGAAAGATTAGTAGTCAGCTTGATTAAGCAATGGCCATTAAGCAATAGGTATATACCTATTTATATAGACTAAAGTACAAATAAACTACAAATTAATGTCATTTTATAATATTAAATACTTTACCCCGTCAAACATAATAAATTTAACGCAATACCTCATTGGATTTTAAAACTTTGAGATATTTATTTGGAATGAAGGGTTTATTTTGCTCGCACAGTCATCTTACATTCACATCATGACTCTTTCAGGTATCTTCAAATGTGAAGTATTTAGTAAATGTATGTTTCCACTTTTATTAAAGGACAGTCCTGACAATTCATACATAAATAAAATAAATAATATGAAAAATAGAAATAAAAAGGTTTTATAGGGTGGGCTGCATGGTGGAGAACCTTTGCCTTCTCTTTTATGTAAAAAAGAGAGAATGAAACAAAAAAAAGGTCTTATAGATTTTTTGAACAAATCGGTATAACTGGCCAGCACGTAACTAAATAATATGAAAAACAACTAAAAAGGTTTCATTACATTTTCATAATAAAACGATATAACTGTTCAGTACGCAAAATAAATAAACAAAACAACAACAAAAATGATAATTATGTATAATCTTTATACAACAGATAAGGCTGCATGGTGGGGAACTTGTGCCTTTACTTATATAAATAAAAAAGGGTACTTGAAAAAAGACTTTTCAATTGAAGACCAATGAATGCTTGTAGCCATAAAAAAAGACCAATGAAGCTTTGCCTTCTCTTTTTTATAGAAAAGAGAGAATGAATAAATGTACGTGCTAACAACCTGGATAATCTAGGCCAAATTAAATTAAATAATACAGCCTGTAAAGTTGTACAATCGTAAAAACTAGAATGAAAAACATACGACTCTAAAATAATAATCAAAACAATATACATGACGGACAGAGAATACAGTAATATAGATAATTGAAACCGTTTGTGCGTAAAATAAACCGCGTAATTTCGACATTAGGTACGTAAAGATTATAATAATAGCTTTGAATTAACACTATTCCACTGTTGGCTAAAGGCCTCTTCTACTAATAAGACGGACTAGCCCTTAGTCCGCGCTGGTCTATGCGGTTTGATAGACTTTACAAACCTTATTACTCAGACATGCAGGTTTCTTCACGATGTTTTTTTTTATATCATAGTCCGACAAAAGAGCCTGTGGGTCACCTGATGTTAAGTGATCTCCACCGCCCATGAACATCCACAATACCGAAAGTATCACGCATGCGCTGTCGGCCCTAAAGGACAGGAATAGGGATTAGGGAAGGGAAGGGGGAATCTGGGCATCCGGATATCTCACTTACCATACGAAACGCGACAGTGAACTGTCACTTTACGTTGGTTTTCTGTGAGACAGTGGTACTACCCCGGTTGAACCGGCCCATTCATGCTGTAGACAAATATGTCTACAGCGTGTCTCTACCACTTTTTAACCTTCACCTATAAGGCAAGCGATAATTAACACTGAATACACACGTAACTTTTGAAAAGATCATGGTTTATGGGCTGCATTCGAACCGACTATCGTCTTAGTATTCCATATTACACCCAAATAGTCTATCTATAATAATTTATCTGACCACAACACCCAGAATATGGACCTCAAGGCAATCTCCATTTACATTCTAAATATTCCACCTAAAATTGATTGAATATTTTCTGCCAATCTAAGGCCGTGGTTGGACATATTAAGGAAACAGATTTCGGCAATCCAATTTTGAAGTTATTAAAACTTCGCCCATTCCTTCATATATAACATAATTCGATTTTAGTCTCTTCTTCTGGCCTTAGTCCCATTATTTGGGGTTAGCTCTGAATCGACCACGTCCAGAGGGGACTATGCGAACACACTCTATCATATATAATTTTTTGTTGCCTCGGGGAAAAGCGAGGGGAGGCAGAACAACTTTGCTTGGCTGGGACGATTGAGCGACCCGGGAGAAATCGCTAGGCCGATTCCCTAACAATCTGTACACCATACACCAGCATATGGCTAAAACCCTGCGTTGGCCCACTTTGTCATGTTAGGGTCAGCCTGGGTTTCCCGTGGCGAGAAGCACCCCGGCCTCAGCCTGATCACCACAGCGCGTGCGGCCTTGGGGCTTGTCTTCATTTGTAGGGCGGTAGGGGCTTAGGCTACTATCTCAGAATTGCATACCATTGGCGTCTACAGCAACACCGAAACCGACCACCCGTGCTGCCGTCCATCCTAGGGTTGCACGGTGCGCCGACGATATTATACAAGTGAAAAACTATAAACAGTATTCTGACACCGATATGAATGCCACGACAGCCTCCCGCTGCGCGCCTGCGACCAGTAAAACAGGGTCTGTGTCTTGTGTAAAATGGAAGGAGACATCATAAAATAACAAATATAAATAAATAATACCCGACAGTCACACACATAGCCCAGACCTCACACTAAGATACGGGCCTTGTGTTGTGGGTATCAGGGACCACGAGAGACTACCGAACCCACAACACCCAGACCCCGGATGCAAATATCTGTCTGTCACACAAACATTTGTCCCGGTGTGAGAATCAAACCCATGGCCTCTCGTTTTACAACCGTTGAAAATAATATTGCATTGATTGTTATTTCAATTGAAGATTATTTATAAATACATTTTTCTTGTCTCCTTTCTATCCTGGGTTGTTTAGGCATAGTGTGAATAAGCTACTCAGCAGGCCGGCAAAATTATATTGAGTAGCGAGGGATAGATTGTCTCTCGCTTCTTGATACTCTAACTGGCACTGCGCTTACCATCAAGTGCAATGTACTCACTTTATGGTGCCAGAATAAAAAAACACAATAGTTTCAAAGATATTCTTCCTGCATAAATTAAAATCTACAGCCACAGGCGGCATAACTTAAATATTATGAAAGTAATAAGGTTCCGCAATTTTGATAGCACCAAGTAAATTACAAAGTTTGCCAGTTCGTGAGGTTAGTCAGATTAAAATGTCAGAAGAAAAAGCATTACGTGGATGTATCACAACTTTATTTATGTTTAGTAAACAACTTTCTTATGTAATGCGAAATGGGCCTTTGTTATCTCTAAAATGCTTAAAATAATATTTAAAATATAGCAAAACTAGATGTTGCTCGCGGCTCCGCCCGCATTGAGGTTATTTTTGGAAGACAAGGTATACGTTTATATAAAGGTAATCCATGGAGGCATCTTAAGCTATTACACCTATCTATATCTATATCATCTATATTTTGCAATCCCATAGGAAGGGTGCATTTTTCCTGAATAAAAAGTATGCTATGTCATTTTCTGATCCTTAAACTGCCACTATGCAAAAAATCATATCGATCCCTTGCTCTGTTAAAAACCTACTATCCCACGGGAACTGTACATTTTTCCGGAATAAAAAGTAGCCTGTGTGCTATTTCAGACTATAATCTATCTATGTGCCAAATTTCATCCGGATCCGTCCAATAATTCAGTAACAAACATCCATCCATCCATCCAAACATACGCATTTATAATATTAGTAGGATTTTGTTTACTGCTCCATTTTAAAAAGCCTTGTCATCTGGATTTATGTTTTACTTCGTTACTTTTGATTATTTACGATGATAACTGTTATATGTTTAGTTCTAATTATTTCAGTTATTTATTTATTTATAGATTTATTATTTTGATATAGCAGCGATAGCCTATTTGGTTGCGATACGGACTGTCAAGACGAAAGTCGTATGTTCGAAACCCAAATGGCATACACCTTTGACTTTTCTAAAGTGATGTGTGTAATAAATGTTAATTATTGCTTCAGAATTCAAACCTGCATACCTGAGTATTCTCATAAGAATTTCGAAGGTATGTAAAGTCTACCAACCCGCATTAGGCCACCGTGGTGGACTATTGCCTAACCCCTGTCATTAGTAGAGGAGGCCCGTGCCCAGCAGTGGGACAATGTTAAATACAGGGAGAGTATTATTATAGTATATGTATATAATTATTATAGGAAAAATAATGCCCGTTATAAAATCGATTTATGTTACCCTATTCATAAAAAACTACTTTCTGTTAGCAACATCAACAAAACTTTGCAAGATGGGATATTTATAAAGGCACAAATACAAGTTTACCATTTTATTGATTGATTTACGCAACACAGTTACACATCTCAGTGCTTAAACATAACCGCATGTCAGGATTCACTTAAGGCTTCTCTTTATAATTAATCTACCAGCATTACCCTCTAAACTAAACTACGCGACCATTTAACGGTTTACAATTACTTACTGCCCCGCGAACCAACCACGAATATCCTGGCTATCACTTCTTCACAATTCAACTGCACACCGGAGCGCGGAAGGCACTCCGTTTTATGCTAAACATTTACTACTCCCACTTAGGTTGTCATTATTAACTACCCCCAACTAGTCTCCTAAATACCTCCGATATACCTTCGGTATTTCTAATAATAGGAAATAACCTAATATTTCAAACAGCAAAATTGTCTTCATAAAGCTTCTTGCTATGTAACTCCTAACATATCAATTATTCTCCTGCCTACACTTCAAAACTTCGCGATCTACATTCTGCGTCCAAATTGCTTGAACAAACTTTTCAGATAATTACATTAGGTTTTTCCAGTGGAAACTTTTCAGCACTAGCGAAATCCCTTGGACCATGGTTATATTAGTTTGGGAGGAGTTAGCTCTGTTCTGTTAAAGAAAATACTATAGTAACACTTTTATTTAATTAGTTTTACTAATCTTTCGTTTCAAATCTACGGTCACGGGTTTAATTGGGTAATTGACACCCTTTTTAAACCGACTTCAAAAAAGGAGGAGGTTAACAATTCGTCGGAATCTTTTTTTTTATGTTTGTTACCCGATTACTCGAAGACGCCTGGACCGATTCGAGAAATTATTTTTTTGTTTAAAAGGGTATACTTCCCACGTGGTCCCATTGGCCCCAAGTCAGGATCTGATGATGGGATCCCAGAAAAATCAAGGGCAATTTGTTTTTTATTGAAGTCGGTGTACTTTTTTGTTAATAGAAAACATAAACTTATTACGAAAATTAAATTTTCAACCCGCACAAAAATAAATAAGTTTTCCAATTTTAGTGGAAGGGGTAGCTGTGAAATTTCAGAAAAAGTAATCACGATGTGATTCATGGTGAAATATACCATTCACAAAGGCTATTACAGTCCAGGAGTGTAAGTGAATGAGATTTTCACACTACACGCCCATTTTGCTCATACATATATTTAACAATAAAATAATAAATACATCCAACAGTCACACACATAGTCCTGACCCCACACTAGGTCAAACCTGTATCGTGGGTATCAACTACGAGGGACTACGGACCAACACCCAGACCCGAAACAAATATCTGTCTGTCACACAAACATTTGTCTCGATCGAATCGAACCCAAGGCCTCTCGTTTCACAAACGGCTTCTCACCCGCTGCGCCACGGAGGCTGACAATTTTTGACAAATAATATCTTTAAATAAGTTACAAGACATGCATAAGTAGAAGCCATAAATAAAAAAAAGAAGACCAAAGTTACAAGACAACAGAAATAAATTTGCTTTTAAATCAAAATAACTTTAAAAAAGAATACATTTTTAACCGGAACACAACTGCAGAGTCCGGACATTAAAATACATTCTTCCCCGAACTGGTAACACTGAAATTTTTACCTTTACCAACCGAAACACGTACGAAACTCTATAAATTATTCAACACAGTGTTGCCAACGCTGGCATGCACCTGGTCACAATTAACGTTAAAATGTATCTATCCTGCGGGATTTGTGCGATATACATTATACATATCTATACTTTAATACAGCAGAACAGACACTTTGTCTGTGTATTGAATATTTTTGCAAAATTTTGATTGTAACTTGTTATATTTTCGATATAGAACCCAAAACATTTTTTTTATAATATTGTCTGTCTATCCGTCAAGGCACCACGTCCAATGTGCACTATTACGACAAAAGAATTGACAATAAATATATCATATCATTGAGTGTATCTCAAGATAAAATTTTGTCTTTCATTCATTTAAATTGGTGCATTCAATCAAAAGTTATATCTGTTTGAACGATTATCTGTATAATGCAAAGAGTAGTTGAGAGATGAAATGATTTTATAAATAGTATAAGATAACTTCCACGCGGGCGAATCCGCAGGCAACAGCTAGTGTCCTCTCTTATATACATTTTTGTGAGTTTTTACTAACTTTGATAAGTAACCAAATGTATTAAATAACTACACTCAACAGTCACACACATAGTCCTGATCCCACACTAGGTCACTGGATCGTATCAAGACGAGGGACTACGAACCCACAACGCCCAGACCCGAAACCAATATTTGTTGAACAAACAGACGTTTATATCGTTAACTTTATCGTTTATCGTTTTAATTTTGTATTATTTAGAATTTTTTGCTTCATTTAATTAAATTAAATAATTTGTGCATATCAAGACTGACATTATTGAATTAATTAGTAATAAGTGAATAGTTATAGTATTAATGTTAAATGTATGTATACTTTTTTTTCTTTCGTGTAATCTGATTTGTTTTTTCCAATTCTAGCTCTGAAACTTTTAATTGCTGTATACACCTGTAAAGGCATTTCACATTGTAAAATTTCTTAACTCCCTATATAAATATTATTGTATTGTGTTGTGACATGTCGTTGGTGTAACAAATAAATAAATATCGGAGCGGGAATTGAACCTTTCATTTCACACCCAGCTACGGACCCGCTGTGCCACGAAGGCTGTCACAAAGAGTTTCTAAATTAAACTAAACAATACTATTAACTCTTATAATGGCAATTTAAGTAAATGCAATAAGCAAATCAAATAAAGAATATAATAAAATGAAAAACTAATATTAGCATATAATATAATACAAGCACTTTCTATTTAGTTTAGTTTTGTTAAATAGTAAATAGATATATCGCTCACTACACATACAAAACCCCCGAAGGGGTTGGCAGAGAAGTAACCAGTACACCCACTTTTTACGGAATTTATTACGGTCCCATAATGTGATAGGGGGTGAGCCTATCGCCATACCGGGCACAATTCCAGAGTCCGGACTGATACCGAGTGTTTCTAATAGAATAACCCAATATCCCTTATCCCCGGGGATCGAACCGAGACCTCAGCACAGCAGTTGCGCAATAACAACTACGCCACCGATGCAGGTTTGGAGTCGGTTAAATTATCTTTGTTGCTAGCTGTACAATTCAATGAGCAACAAGGACAGAAACACAGCTGTACATTTCCGTTTCCTTTCAACTCCATTAATGCGAAATTAATTCCGCATTTCGAGTGACGTCTTTTGTTACACAAGTTTTGAAATATTCATAGAGAAAAGCTTTATACTTTAATTGAAAACGCGGAGAAATCTCGTTCTATCGTGTTTTATATTGTATAAATTTAACCTAATTGTTTTAATAACATTAAACAATCTCTCATTGGTCTAGTGGTCAGGGAAAACTAACAAAACCCAGAATTCCAATAGGGTAGTTGACAGTAAGTGAAAACCTTATAGAATTTTGTTTTATAATAGATTTTAGTCTAAAAGTATCAAAAATTAAACCAATTTGTTAATTTATATGTGATAAATTAATAGTTTTTAGAAATAAATATGTAAAATAAAGCATTGACACGTGACATGAAACACTCATCAGTCAGCCAAACGTCTATTAGTTTTGCGAATGGTCGCGTCACATGAGAGGCCATGACAGTTGGTGGCGTTTTGGTGGGAAAAATAAAGTAAAATAAAAAAACAAATTAAATCTTGATAACTTATGTTTTATGTTCATTAATGATAATATTTTAATAAGACCAAGAAGAATAAAAAAAACGTTTTTCCAAAAACAGTCAACTAGCCTATTTCAAATATAACAACAATTAGATCGAATGTTCGAGATTAAAATTTGCCCCGATGTGGAAATAAGTTCACTAGCGTCATCTATCATCGTATAAAATTTAGGCATAACTCCATTGAATATATTACTAAAACTGTGAAAATTTCACACCAGAACCACGCGTACTGGCTTGCGGAGCCACAGCTTCATGGTGTCTACTACCCGGCCCGGACCAATATGTTCGCAAATCACTATTTTTGACTGCCTTGGTGGCGCAGTTGTAATTGCGCATGCGCTACAACCGCTGTGCTGAGGTCTCGGGTTCGATCCCCGGGTCGGGTAAAGTGATACTGGGTTTTTCAATCTAGAAATACTCAGTATTAACCCGGAGTCTGGAATGGTGCCCGGTGTGGCGATAGGCTCGCTCCCATCACATTATGGGACCGAAATTCGGCAAAAAGTGGGGGTACTGGTTACACCCCTTCGGGGATTATAGGCGTGAGTGTATATGTATGTATGTATATATCACTATTTTTGCCGCACCATCAAGCTGTGGAACAGTTTGCTACCGTGTTCCTCCCTTCCTATGATCCTGGGTCCTTTAGGCGTAGTGTGAAGAAGCTAATCAGCAGGATGGCATGATTGTGTTGAGTAGCGAGGGATAGATTGTCTCTTGCTACTTGATACTCTAACTGGACGGCAATGCGCTTACTATCAGGTGGAGTGTGGTCAGAATAGAAAAAAATTAACAATGCCATGTATAATCGATTACTGTGACACAATAATAATTGCATGGGTTCTTACTAGTTGCTATTAAAATGACAGGACCAAATCTTAAAATCCAATCTACCAATCTCTCTCAGTAAAATGTTTTGCTTCACAATAAATATATTTCGTTGTTATAGCTTCAGAGCCGAAATAACAGATTATGAATAATGTAAATGCAATACGAATATAAAAGAATAGGTACGATTTGAATAAGTGAACATCCATTTCCACTCAATTGATTTTGTTAAAAGGGTTTATCAAATTCCTTTTCAAGCGCATAGTTTCTGTCGCTATGAAAAATATTAATGTTGATATTTTTGAAGCAGCGATAGCCTAGTTGGTTGCGGTATGGACTGTAAAGACGAAAGTCGTATGTTCAAAACCCAAGTGGCACACACCTCTGACTTTTCTAAAGTTACGTGTGTATTAAATGTTAATTATTGCTTGTTTTAACGGCGAAGGTAAACATCGTGAGAAAACCTGCATACCTGAGAATTTTGAAGGTATATGAAGTCTACCAACCCGCATTAGGCCAGCGTGGTGGACTAAGGCCTAACCCCTCTCATTAGTATAGGAGGATTTTTATTATTATAATTTTTGATTTTGATTTTTTCTACTCCCATAGTAAGTATTTAATTCTTTTTTATAGTATTTTTATCAGCAATAGCCTACTCATGAATATAGAGTTGTTTTTATAGCAATATAAAATACACTTTATTTATAATAAACCAAAATATAAAAAATATTTTCTATTTTTATAGTTCGCCTAGCTAATAAGCGCGTTTTAGTTTTTTGAACTATACGTTGTATAGAAAACGACGTTTTTGTATAACGTGAATTCTAATAAGTTGTAAATAATTAAAATCGGCATTCTTTTCTCCGTCCTCGTTAAAACAAAATCAAGTGTTATAAACAGAATGCTCCCTCATATTTGATGATTCTGAGGCTTAGACTACTAAAACGTCGGCTGCGGCAGATGCTAATGAGTTATTCATTTAGCAACGTTGTAGATGTGTGGATAGTAAATTACGAGAGACGAGCGATTTTATAAGAAACAAGCATTTGCTCGCGGATTCGCCCGCGTAAATTATGCATTGGTTTATTCGTGACAACTTAACAGACAGAAACTTTAGACCCCAATACACTCACTTAGGGGTAACATTTTGAAAAACGCCGATACACATGTATATTTAAATTTAACCAAAAGCACGTAGATGTAATTTCATGCTTCTTACTTTGAAGATGACGGACTTCCATACTGCCGTTTTCCCCTTATTAGCCCCTTAGGGGTGACATTTTCGAAAATCCCTTAGTGGATACAACATAAAAGGCATCAACTGTAAAAATTTCAAGTTTGTAGCTTGGTTTAGGTTCTGCGTTGATGAATCAGTCAGTAAATCAGGGCAAGTAATTATACATATATGTATAGATCGGCAAACGATGATGTTGGTTACCTGATTAAATAGTTAATGTAATTAAACTTAAATCGTATATTAATTGTATTACCAAATATTGTTAATCGATGGTCGAAAAGAGCAACGCAAGAGTATCTTACTCGTTCTTCTCTAGTAAAACTCTATCCGAAATGGCAGTAGAGTAAAAAAATAGTAAATCTAAATAATGTATAACATTTAATGGCTTCAATAAATATTTGATTTGATTTGATTTGATGGTGAGTAGTCCCCACGACCATGAATATCCATAATAAAATATTTATTCAATCCATAAAATGTCATGTATTATTCAAATTACACCAATCTTTTCTACTTTATCGCCAGTTCGGAATGCAGTTTATTAAATCTAGGATTGAACAAGGAGTATCTCTAGTTAAGCAACTGCATGTGCAATCATAAACAAAAAGAAGTAATAAAGTTATGTATATTATCACAAAATGTGTCAATACTATTTATGACACTATCTATGGTGATGATGATTAGTTTAAGATTTCTTTAGAGCCAGTTACACATCGATGATTGTTTGTATTGTGGTTCATAGGTGGAAAAGTGGTTAAGATCCTGTACCAGCTGCTCATTTATCAATAAAAAAGCCTTCTGTTATCCCAGAAGAAATGACCAAAACGCTTCTACTATGAACTTAGACCACAACAGAGGCGTACTGCTGCGTAATTGCTTGCAATATTTATTAAACACTTCTGTACAGTAACCGAGCTGACCCCAACATGGGCGGTTATAATGCCCTAACTAGCTTTGAGGATATGACCATGGCCACTCCGTTACAAACGAAAAATCATTTTTAATTAACCGACTTCAAAAAAAGGAGAAGGTTCTCAATTCGCCGGAATCTTTTTTTATGTATGTTCCCCGATTACTCGAAGACGCCTGGACCGATTCGAGAAATTCTTTTTTTGTTTCAAATTGGGTATCCTTCCTAGGTGGTCCCATTGGCATCAAGTCAGTATCTGATGATGGGATCTCATAAAAATCGAGGAAAACCGTCAAATTTTATAGGGACACATAATTTGTTTTTTATTGAAGTCGGTGTACTTTATATGAATTTAAAAACTTTTTAATGAAGTAATCTAAAATTTTATAATGTATTGAAGTATTGGTGATGAATTCAATGATGAATGAAAACAAATCAGTAGAATTAAATTCAAGCCTGTAATCTCCCTGGCTACGCTATGGATTTACGCACTGTTACCTTGAGAAATTTACTGATTGCTCTCAAGATTACTTAAGAGACTTATGTCTTAATGTCAATAAAGCAATTTATTTTCTCTAACACTAACCATAATTTGTAGAACAAGGGGTCGAGATGAGGGCCAATCTTCAGCTCTTTCAAAGTTTCAAACATTCCCTTCGACCTTTTTTTTTTCATGGGGAAAATCCTCTTGGATTCCCGTCGTGAAGACGGGATATGCCGGATTTTTACCGGCTAAAAACCCCATGGTTGTCTCCATCTGCACTACGGAAGGAATCCGGGACCTCCAAAAGAAACACGCCGGAACCCCTCCAGTGCTATGCTGTAATAGCTCGTCAAGAGAGGACCATTAATGAATCCCCACGTAACCTAAACAGAAGGACCGGGGCGACTTCTGCCATCGCCGCGGCGTCTACGCCTCCGAGCGGGATCAAGTCTCTCCCGATCCCGTTCCGCAGCCTCCTTCCGAGTCATGACAACTTCACAGAAGGAGGCTACCGCTTTCCATTCATCCTCTCCTGCAAGCATCGCCGTCAGAACTGACGGCAAGGAGAGGTTTTGTCCGATCGGGCAGACCATCCGCCGCTCTGCTTCCCACGCAGCACACTCTGAAAGCGTATGCGTTGCGGAATTCTGGTTACTGTCATAGCAGTGGTGACAGTTAGCCGTAACTTCTCGCATTATCTTATACAAATAATCACCGAAGCACCCATGCCCGGTGATTATTTGTGTAAATTCCCTTCGACCTAGGCTTCATCGTAATAAAGTATAACTTGCTGAAAAGCCCTCAGTACATCTTTGAAAAGTGTATCCATTACGGTATCTTGATACACTTTGGCTGAAGTCTTCACTCCTTTTTCACAAAAAGAAGCTTTATGATATTTGGTGAAACATCCTCCACCATACTAAAACTGATGCAGGATCATGACCACGTAGCACTTTCGAGCTATTTGCGAAGCTTCTTTGGAGCTGTGAGCGTATTATTCGTAATTTTTGTTGGTGTATTGTTCCTCAATCGTGATTTTTTTCATCTGTGAAGATGATATTTCTGTGCCTTTTACCAGCGTATCGTGACGGCAATCTTTGCGATCGATTCACTTTATTTAACTGAAGATCTTGATCTAGGGCATGTCCTGTATATAATCGCCTGTATGTGTCACCTAATACCATGTCTTGTTTGATGATACGCGACAAACTTCTAACGGGAGTCTTCATTATTCCCGATAATATTATTCGTTTCTTTAAGGGGTTTCGGCGAATTCTGGCTTTGAAAACATTAATAGACTTTGTGTTTTAAATAGACCGAGGCAACCTTGAGCTTTTACAGAGGATAATTTCTGAAGTGTGTTGAAAATGACTGACGTTGCCATATCAATTTTTTACAAGGAAATCACAGCATTTCTGTTTTCTTTAAGACCCCAATACATATTGAAAATTATTGACCTAGAAAAAACTGACTGACTGCCTCGGTGGCGCAGTTGTAATTGCGCATGCGTTACGATTGCTGTGCTGAGGTCTCGGGTTCAATCACCGGGTCGGGTAAAGTGATATTGGGTTTTTCTACCTAGAAATACTCAGTATTAACCCGGAGTCTGGAATGGTGCCCGGTGTGGCGATAGGCTCGCTCCCATCACATTATGGGACCGAAATTCGGCGAAAAGTGGGTGTACTGGTTACACCTCTACCTACCCCTTCGGGGATTACAGGCGTGAGTGTATATGTATGTATGTATGACCTAGAAAAAGATGTTAAATAATAACAATACACCCAACAGTCATATAATCCTGACCACACACAAGGTCAAAGCTGTAACCTATATTCCAGAATTGTTAATTTTTTGCTCTCAATATACGAAAGTACTTCTTCGGGGGCAATAAATTTAACGTCTGTGTAAATGTGTTTTATGAAAAACATTTTATTGGTAACAGGAGTAAAGTTTTTATATCGTATAACGTAATGAGTATTCCACGCTCTACATAAGTTTTACAGTTACTCGTCCTCGTCTGGATAGTAGTTCGAAAAGTCTAGAAAATTCAGTTTCATTTTCGTACATTTTTACACCTGTTTTTTTTCTCAGACATTCAGCGCTAATGTGTTTATCTAATTGTTTACACAGCTACATTAAGACCGAACCTTATACAGACCTTGGGGATTTGAATCGCCCCATACAAAGAATCTATAATATATTTTAATGCAAACTGTCTTTAATGTTACTAATTCTATCCTACGGACTGTAGATACGAAAGACGTATATTCGAAACCAGCACAAATAGCATACACCTCAGATTTTTCTAGTTACATGTATAATAATTGTTAAGTATCGCTGGTTTAACGGTGAAGAAAAACATCGTGAGGAATTTTAAAGGTAGGTGAAGTCTGCCATGACGCATATAGGCGAGAGTGGTGGACTAAGGCCTAACCTATGTTAAGTATGTCTATGTCTGTGCACTTTTTTGGCGCTAAATTGACTGATAAAGAAGGGTTCATTTTTTACAGGCCCCATTTATTTTAGAAAATAATGCTCTTGCGTGAAAATAAGTCATAAAGATGCAGTATGTATGTATGTGCTTGTGCAAGTAATATATTAATTCTACTGAGATCCACGCAATAGTTTTTTATTGTGTATTTTTTTCCGAAAATCAAAAAAACCTCTCCTGTAAATTTTCAAAAATGTTACTTAAATCAAATAGCCTGCTAAGTTTGATATTATATCTACGGAAGATAATATCGCTTTACATTACATTAGAAATATAAACCTTATTCTTTGAAATTTTAGCTTCTCTAAAGATCTGTACATAAACTTTGATCCACTACGAATGATTCTCTCCACATCGGCTTTATTGTTTTAGTAAATCTCTGGCGAGTATCCAATAAATAATTCAGGAGGGTAGACGACAAAAAACATTATTTCAAATTCAAAGGACTCTCGCAATGAAAATATATTAACCACTCTGTGAACCGACGTAACTGTTACAGATAAACTCTGCACTCACTAGAGTTGTAACCATAGGGTAGTTGACTCGATTTTTTTATTAATATAATCAACAATTTACATTACCTAAAATCTATTATCGAAAGATTTTCATGAATCCGAACAAAAATAAGTAAATTAGACGCCATTAAAATTTGCAGGAAGGGGTAATTGTCAAATGACAGTAAAAGGATACATGATATGTACCTACCGTGACGTCACGCTACTCAGAACCCCCATTACTGTGCCGTTGTGCGAGGGCGATAGCAATATGTTTCCAATACGCAACCATTTTCGCTCAAGCCTGTGAGTATTTGCTAATTCCAATATTTAAAATAAATATTGTGACCTCACTTTTCAAGCAATTTTGATTCTGTTTTCGCAAAAGAGTTACTTTTGCGTATTATATTCGTTTGCATATAGAATAATGCACAAAATTAAATACAGGAAACTACCCTATACACCCACATTTCACCAATCTATTGCAGTCCCATAGTGTGATAAGGGGCGAGCCTATCGCCATACCGGGCACAGTACTGAGTATTTCGTGGTAGAAAAACCCATCTATTACTCGACCCGGGATCGTACCTGAGACCTCATAACAGCAGTCGTACCGCGTACGCAATTACAACTTCGCCACTGAGGTAGTATTATAGATAAAAGTTTTTTTAATTCATAAAAAGTACACACCGACTTCAATGAAAAACAAATTATGCGTCACTATAAAATTTGAGAGTAGCTCTTGATTTTTCTGAGATCCCATCATCAGATCCTGACTTGGTGCCAATGGGACCACCTGGGAAGTATACCCTTTTAAACAAAAAAATAATTTCTCGAATCATTCCAGGCGTCTTCGAGTAATCGGGGAACATACATAAAAAAAAAGATTCCGACGAATTGTTAACCTCCTCCTTTTTTGAAGACGGTGAAAAATACACCTAATAGTCACACATATATTTGTGACCCCACACTAGGTCATAACAGTGTCGTGGGTATCAAGAACTATGAGGGACTACGGTCCCACAACACCTTGACCCGACACAAATATCTGTCAAACAAACATTTGTCTCAGTGCGGAAATCGAACCCACGGCCTCTTGAATCTCAGCCAGCTACTCACCCTCTGCGCCACGAAGGCTGTCTATGAATGAGGCTGAAACTTATGTACCCACTGTTGGGATTTCCTCTTCTAATAAGAGGAGTTTAGACCACTTCCATGCCTAATAGGTTGGTATTCCACACTTTCAAAACTATTTAAAAGACGTAGGTTTCCTCGCTATGTTTTCCTTGGTTAAAGCAAGCGATTATTTACAATAAAACCTATATAACTTTAGAAACATAGGCAGTCAAGGGGACCGTAATAAATTCGGCGAATAGTGGGTGTATCGGTTACACCGCTGCCTACCCCTTCGGGGATCACAGCCGTGAGTTATATGCATATATGTATGTATCTTTAGCAAGGATGTAATAAAGACAATAAACACACTTTACAAAATATTCCATACATATTCAACATTTATATTAGATTAATACAAATTCAATGGACAAACAAACAAATTGAGCGATCACGGAAGATAAATATCGAATGACGATATTAACACATACAATATTTATAAACTATTCAATATATCACGTTTTGGACGCATTGCGATAACTTACTGGAAGTTAAACATTCGTTTTCTTTCATAAAAAAGTTTTTTACAAAACCAATTAGTGAAAATAAAATACTGCAACAAAAAACCGCTTAAACGTATTAAAATAAATTATACATAAAATAAATTGTACATAAAATTATTAAATAAGTGATATTATTAACAAAATTAAACAAAAACAAAATAATAATTCAGCTTCGTTTTGAACAACTTACGCGCAATTATTCGAGAATTAAATAGAAACATTAAGTAGAATGTAATTCGTGATAAATATAAAAGTTGTAATTTTAACAAAAACTTTTCTGCAAACTTGTCACCGCAAAAAAGAAGTGTGAAAAAGTTTTTTATTCTACTGAGTGTTATTTAACAATTGTCACGGACTGTTCTTTTAATCTGTGCTTTTGTTTTTTTTTTGTTCTGTGTGGACATTTCTAAATTATGGATTCTCTTTCCATGCTTACTCCTTCAAAAATGGTAGGTAGACGAGGTTGTATAAGGACGGAATAGATTGACGAACAATTAATGCTTTTTCAAAATTATTCTAGCTAAATAACTCGCTTGCAGAGCTTCAGGATTATTATTTAAAAAAATTAGAAGCACTAACAAATTTTTATAGCTTTATCTTCACATCACTTCCATGAGAAGACTGGAGTGATTCCAAAACAACTTTTTTGGAAAATCTATCATATAATGTATATATAGAAGGTAGAAAATAGTCTAGTCATAGTAAAATAATAAATAAATAAATTTAATTGTGTCGGCATTATGGCAGCGACTGGCGAGACTCTAATTAATTGGTGCCGGTCATCTGTCGAGCCTTTTTTAAAATAAACAAATATCCCACGCTTAATTATTTATTTATTCACATTTAATATATTATTACGTCGTTGTTATACACACAACACATTTTTGAAAAAAGAATTCATTTTATTTCAGTCAGATTATTTTGATTTTATTGTTTTTGATTGGTTTTTTAACAACGAAAGTATTTTTAATTTTATTTATTAAACTTTTGTGTTTCTGATTTGTGTGTATAACAAAAATGTTGTTAATGCACAACAATTTTTATGAATAGAATAATACGCTTGTAACTATAAATAGTAAAAATAGTCCAAGTATAGATTTTTCGAATAGTTTAATAGAAGTGTAGTTTCTAGATTTAGTTATAAAAATCATTTTTCACTTAACCGCTTCTTTGTGTAAAACGCTTATTTTGATTTCAGCTTCCATTTCAAATATAATTTAGAGTACTAAGGTAATGTATTACTAGTTTATACGTGACTACTGGATGTACAGGATTTTTTGTACAACTTAGTCAAGCTATTACTGCAAGAAATAATTTATACTATAAAGCTTAGTCTTCAAATAAAAATTCTAATGAAATATGGTAATGAAAAGTGAAAATGGCATATTCATAATGTATCCACCTATTATTCCATATTATAACGTCCGATTTATGTAAAAGTTATTTAACGTGGTAAATTAACGACAATATTTTACTTAACGGTAGGCAGCGGCTCTGCTGTGCTCTGGCATTGCAGAAGTCTATAGGCGGCGGTGACTACTTACCATCAGGTGGCCCGTCTGCTCGTCTGCCTATCCAGGCACTAAAAAAACTTATTGGGAAGAGTTTTAATAAATCACAGAAATCTACAGCACGATATGAATAAATGCATGATATGAAATCCAGCACGCTCCCTTTAACGTGTTCATCCGACCTACCACGATCGCTACCGGAAATTAAATTAATTGATAAATGACTGTACAGCAATAACCCGTACTGAAATTTGAGTTGAAATGTGAGTTTAAAACTAACCAATACAATACAGAAATATTTGCAATATGCTTAAAATAGAGTCATTTCTCAAATAAGCACGCTACCACCAAATGGGAAAACATTCCCATACGCGGGTACCAAATCACAGTCCATAGCGAGACGTTTAAAGTGTCCCCGCTTTGGGCTAACAGATGGCGTTCCTCCAGAACCGGTCCATCTCACTGGTGGACATGTACATCGACAACTCGGAACCATCGGAGAACGTCGGTCAGATACACTTCTCGCTTGAATACGACTTCCAGAACACCACGCTGATATTGAAGATCATACAAGTGGGTACTACCACCTCGTTATAGTATAATTATGTTATGTCAATTTCACAGAATTTTCTTCGGTAAAACAGAATACGTCAGTGATATTAAAGAACATTCAGGTAGGTACTAGTACTTAGTTATACTATAATTGTATATTAATGTAAATCACATAGGATTGTCTTCAGTAAAACAGAATACGTCTTTGATATTGAATATCATACAGGTGGGTACATACCTAGTTATAGTATAATTGTGTACTAATGTAAATCATACATGCTGCTTCGATACGACTTACAGAATACGTCTTTGATATTAAAGAACATACAGGTGGGTACTGGTACCTAGATATAGTATAATGGTATACTAATCTAAGTCACACAAGGTTCTATTTGGTAAAAAAGAATAAGTCTTTGAAAATGAAGTATATACAGGTGGATACCGGTACCTAGTTACAGTATAATTGTAAACTAATCTAAGTCACATAAGATTATTTTTGGTAAAACAGAATACGTCTTGATATTGAAGATCATACAGGTAGGTACTGCTACCTAATTATAGTATAAATATATGCTAATCTAAGTCACACAGTGTTGTCTGCAGTAAAACAGAATAATACGTAATTAATATTGAAGATCATACAGGTGGGTACTGGTACCTAGTTATAATATAATTGTATACTAATCTAAGTAACACAAGATTTTCTTCGGTAAAACATAATACGTCATTGATATTGAAGATCATACAGGTGGGTACTGGTACCTAGTTATAATATAATTGTATACTAATCTAAGTCACACAAGATTCTTTTCGGTAAAACATAATACGTCATTGATATTGACGATCATACAGGTGGGTACTGGTACCTAGTTATAATATAATTGTATACTAAAGTCACACAAGATTCTCATCGGTAAAACAGAATACGTCTTTGATATTGAAGATCATACAGGTGGGTACTGGTACCTAGTTATAATATAATTGTATACTAATCTAAGTAACACAAGATTCTCTTCGGTAAAACATAATACGTCATTGATATTGAAGATCATACAGGTGGGTACTGGTACCTAGTTATAATATAATTGTATACTTATCTAAGTCACAAAAGATTCTCTTCGGTAAAACAGAATACGTCATTGATATTGAAGATCATACAGGTGGGTACTGGTACCTAGTTATAATATAATTGTATACTAATCTAAGTCACACAAGATTCTTTTCGGTAAAACATAATACGTCATTGATATTGACGATCATACAGGTGGGTACTGGTACCTAGTTATAATATAATTGTATACTAAAGTCACACAAGATTCTCATCGGTAAAACAGAATACGTCTTTGATATTGAAGATCATACAGGTGGGTACTGGTACCTAGTTATAATATAATTGTATACTAATCTAAGTAACACAAGATTCTCTTCGGTAAAACAGAATACGTCATTGATATTGAAGATCATACAGGTGGGTACTGGTACCTAGTTATAATATAATTGTATACTAATCTAAGTAACACAAGATTCTCTTCGGTAAAACAGAATACGTCATTGATATTGAAGATCATACAGGTGGGTACTGGTACCTAGTTATAATATAATTGTATACTAGTCTAAGTAACACAAGATTCTCTTCGGTAAAACATAATACGTCATTTATATTGAAGATCATACAGGTGGGTACTGGTACCTAGTTATAATATAATTGTATACTTATCTAAGTCACACAAGATTCTCTTCGGTAAAACATAATACGTCATTGATATTGAAGATCATACAGGTGGGTACTGGTACCTAGTTATAATATAATTGTATACTTATCTAAGTCACACAAGATTCTCATCGGTAAAACAGAATACGTCTTTGATATTGACACACTATTACTGCTACCTAGTTTAAATGACATACATAATAATTAGGCAATACTGTAAATTACTTTACAGATAATTGTATGTTTAAAATAATCCAACCTGTACTCAATTTTAATCATACTTAATAGAACTTTATGCGAGGATATATTTCTCGTGATAGATTAGACTTTGTTATAATAGTTCCTAAGTATATTAATAAATTGGCTTTCAATATAAGAAATGGCCATTCAGTTTTTATAGCATACCTCGTTAGTTAATATCATTAAACTATGTACTAGTACCCTATAAATGGGTACTTGGCATAAACCAATCTATTAATACAAAGAAACCATTGAAGTCCTGTATTCAAATCCCATGCATCACGTTTGAATTTTCTATCAAAAGCATCACAAACGAGTGATTGGAATTTGCAACGTGGTAAGGCTTGCTACCTATCATTTCATGGGGTGGAAATAAAAATAGGTATACAGGTTGTAACTCTGCTTACCCCTTTAGGGATACAAGAGAATCTCACCACACACCTGCCACTGTAACTCTTGTGCAGGATTGTCAATGAAACATTTCATGACGATCAATGAAACTCGGCGAGTCTCTGAGAATATTAATTGTCTTTTATCCCGCAACGAGATTAACCAAATAGAAATTTAGGGAGGATTTGAAAATTTCAGGGATATACATTTTTCTTAGTATAGTCAGTAACATTGTGAGCGTTTCGACTTAGCTGTAAGTTCACAATTGTATATATTTAGATTATTTTTTATTATTTTATTTATAAACATTTATATTTTACATTATTATATTAAAGCTAAGTGTTACAATTAGTTAAAGGTTGGCACCACATGCGCCATTTTGAGAACTTAACATCCTATATAGATTTAGATAAATAAATAAGTGAGCTTGTAATGGGTGCTACTGCCTAGTCAATGTGTAAATATTATCAAATATTAGTATCAAGTAATTTTGTAACGGTAGGCAGCGGCTTTGCTGTGCCCTGGCATTGCAGAAGTCTATGGGCGGCGGTGACTACTTACCATCAGGTGGCTCGTCTGCCTATCGAGGCACTAAAATAAATTACTTTAAATAATGCTAATAGTTTCTTATGTTTACGCGAAAATTACTCATTGAAATAAACATAATATTACAGACTTTATCGCAGTATATTTTACTTTTAAAATCGGCGTTTCGAAAGCTTTACAGCCTTTATGCTCACGGGGCGAACTTAGTATGTCACTAAAGTACATATAGACCAAAGTTTCTACCCTCCATACAGTTGATATTAAATTTATTTGTTGCAGTTCACTAGCAAGGAGCTCACAGTGTCTGGAGATCTTTAATTTTACCAATGATATCCCCATTCCAGGGTAAAGACCTACCAGCAAAAGACTTGAGTGGAACATCAGATCCTTACGTCCGTGTCACCCTCCTCCCGGATAAGAAGCATCGTCTGGAGACCAAGATCAAGCGCCGCACCCTGAACCCTCGGTGGAACGAGACCTTCTACTTCGAAGGGTTCCCCATACAGAAGCTGCAGAGTCGGGTAATTGTTTCAAAAAACTCAGGAATAGAAATGATGAAAAACAAAAAACACTAATATATTGAATAATTAAGGTAGTCAATAATTATCTTAAAAATTTATTCACTTTTATATTTGAAGCGAGATTATTTTTATTTGGAAAAATATACATCTATTAGTTCTAGCTAGTTCTAACACTTTAATAATATTCAGTATTCAATTTTGTATTCTCAAATATAATTGTATAGACTGCAGACCTTTTATGCTTCAGAAAGTGCAAAGTGAAAACTTATTGCTTGCAATGAACCTTCCTGTCTGCACTTTGCACTCATTAATATAAATTACAAAGTTGTGAGTGAAGACAACAGTTATATTAAACAGGGTCCTGATTACGCTTGAATTTTGCGCAAGATCTCATACTTTGTTTTAGAAAGAAGTAATACTACTGTACAATGTACATACTATTATCTGAGAAGTATACAAAGCATGTCACATGTGTATAACTCATACCCTCAGATAGTCCAATTGAATAAAGTGTCAATTGTAATACATACACTGAAATTATACTGTGGTCAACTTAAGTATTCCTTACTTATTTGAAACTGTATTTTTTACTTCACTTCCCTCGACATAAAGTTCATTAAGACCTTATTGTCTGAATTTATGATTCAATTTCTTTGAATTTTGACTGTTTTACAAAGAGTGACAGTTATTTACTTATTCCTAATTATTAAAAAAAAAACTAGAAAAATTATTGAAATCTATTCAGTAGCCCATTTATACTAATATTAGAAATGCGAAAGTAACTTTGTTTGTTTGTTACCTTTTCACGACTAAACGGCTGAACGGATCGTAATGAAATTTGGCAAGGAGATACATTATACCCTGGAGAAGGACATAGGCTATCTTATGTCTCAAAAAATAATCTTGAAGGGGGTGAAATAGTGGTTGAAAGTTTGTCTGGGCAATCTGTAATTCCTCAAGTTAGGGATCTAATTCATATCTAGGCTTTTGATAAGAAATAAAGAAATACGTGTTTAAATTTGCAAAATCGTAGATGTTCCACGTTGACGGAGCTGCGTTCTAAATAAACTATTTTCAGTGTGTCCGTTGGTTATCCTACTAATATTATAAATGCGAATGTTTAGATGGATGGATGGATGGAGGTTGTTTGTTCCTCAATCACGCTACAACGGCTGGACGGATCTGGCTGAAATTTGGCACATACGTAGATTATAGTCTGGAATAGCACATAGGCTACTTTTTATCCCAGAAAAATTTAAGGTTACCGCGGAATAGACTTTTTTTTCACAGAGCAAAGAATCGGCATGATTTTCTGCATATTGGTAATTTAAGGGTTAGAGAATGACACAGGCTACTTTTATCCCGAAAAAATGCACGCTTCCTATGTATCGTATACTAAAATGTTCCTCCGAGGATTCTATACCTTTTCGTCCAAAAATAACCAACACGCGGGCGGAGCCGCGAGCAGCAGCTAGTGTTACATGTGGTTATCACAGAAATTACGAAATTTTAATTCATATTTCTCCCTCAGGTACTTCATCTTCACGTATTTGATTACGACCGGTTCTCCAGAGATGACTCTATTGGGGAGGTGTTCCTACCCCTCTGTCAGGTAAGCGTGAACAATTGAGGATCTTATAATATTAATACTAGCCCTGTATTAAACATTGTTCCACTGTTGGGCACTGCTTCCTCTACTAATGAGAGCGGTTAGGCCTTAGTACACCACGCTGACCGAATGCGAGTTGGTAGACTTAACATTCGAAATTCTTATGAGAATTCCCAGGTTTCCTCACGATGTTTTCCTTCACCGTTAAAGCAAGCGATAATTAACAATGAATACACACGTAACTTTAGAAAAGTCAGAGTTGTATGCCATTTGGGTTTCGAACATACGACTTTCGTCTTAAAGGTCCGCACCGCAACCAACTAGGCTATCGCTGCTATATTATTAAAGTATCTTATTTTAATATTTTTAACCATCTTAATGGCCCAGGCAGATATTGTCACCTTAAAATAAATAAATAACACCCAACAGTCACACACACAGCCCCGACCCCACACTAAGACACGAGTCTTGTGTTGTGGGTATCAGGGACTACGAGTTACTTTCGGTCTCACAACACCCAGACTCCGGACACAGATCTGTCACACAAACATTTGTCCCGGTGTGGGAATCAAACCTACGATCTCTTTTTTCACAGCCGGCTACTAGCCAACTGCGCCACGGAGGCTGTCAAACTTCTTTGTAGACCGCATTTTAAAAAACATAATCAGTCATAGGGCCTACCGACAGAACAGAAAAATTTCGAATTACTGTGTTCTTTTTTGAAACAGCGTCCATGAAGTAATAGCATTTTTTCTTTATGCTTGTTTGTCAATAATTATAGATTGTCATAGGTGTGTTTAAGTCAAAAGTATAATTATCTGAGCGTACGGTCACGCGATTTCAGTGTTTTTGTCCCATACCAAAAGTGCCTAACGTGCTTATAGAAGATTTCACTTCAAAACCTATCATAGAAATGATGACTAATATATTAAATTGATTTTAAGTCTTCGTAAACAGTAGACTTAATAAGTCGTAACTCCTCAGTAGTAGGGGAGGCCCGTGCCCAGCAGTGGGACAATATTTCATACAGGACTAGTATTATTATTATTTATAAATAGTAAAATATCGAGACCAAATTACACTGGAAAACCGAAATTAATTCAAACCGAACAATTTACAGAACTCATTCCATATATCACCTTTTCCATTGAAACAGAATTAACGCTACATACGAAGCAATTGCGTATTCACGCGTACTAAATCGGTACGCTGTAAAGTGGAATGTGGCGAGATATGCCGAATAGAATTATTTTATAGTAGTTAAAATCGTGTACATAGATACTCTAGTTGAAGGCACTGCGCTTGCCATCAGTGGCACCTTACCGTGCCAGGATGAAAAACCGTGATGACATGGGTGTATATAAGGGGGGCCAACCTACGGCTCGCGAGCCACATGCGGCTCTTTGAAGGATCATTTGTGGCTCTTGATAAATGTACCATCGTTCCCTTTTCATTCTTGTGCTTATTTTTTGTTCCGTATGTGTTTCAAAGTGTATTTTAATTACTGACAACTAAAATGAAAGACAAAGTGCAACGTTGCATTGTAACAAAATTAATTTCCGTTCAAGTTAAGAATTAAATACGTATTCAATTGCGACTCACGAAAAATTTCAAATTTTGAAAAATGGCTCGACTATCAAGGAATTTGGCCACATATATATATAGCTATATGGTATATAGCTTAACTAGCGTGTACCCATTGCATGTTTAAGTAATATCTAAATGACTATGATTTGAGCGTTTAGATTTTTAAATTTTTACGCGCGGACCTATTTATTTATTTATTTATTAAATGACACACCAACAGTTAATAGACTAAACATGCTTAATTATACTTGTACAATCTATTATTATTTATTATTATTCTTAATCAATCTATATTATATATACTTAATTAATTAATCTATCAATTATTATTTATTATTATTATTAAAAAGAGACCAGTCTACTCACCAATTACAGGTGTGAAACAACATTTGTATTAAAATAAAATTATTATAATTATATAATAAAATAACCTAACATAACAAACATAAAATTAAAAATAACACAACTGCAGAATAGAACAAATTATCAAACACAATAACTATATAATCATAAGAATAAAAATTATGAATTACAATTAGACAGACATGATTATGTGAAAGACTGTGTGACTGTGAGACTATGTGAAAGCTATTGGCTTGTCACTGCGTAATTATTGCTCCTCTGCCTATTTCTTCGGGGAGACAGCTAATGGTATTATTTTTTAAAAAGCTTGTTTGTAAAACCCCTATGTCGCTCCGTAATTACCCACATATACCCGTTGCAGCTATAGCCTAGTTGGAAGTGGTACGGACTGCCAAGACAAGAGTCGAGGGTTCGAAACCAACCTAAGTGACACACACCTCTGACTTTTTGAAGTCACTGTATTCATTGTTAATTATCACTTGCTTTAACGGTGAAGGAAAACATCGAGAGGAAACCTGCATGCCCGAGAATTCTAAATAAGAATTTTAAAGGTATGTGAAGTCTACCGACCCGCAGTAGGCCAGGGTGGTGGACTAAGGCTTAACCCCTCTCATTAGTAGAGGAGACCCGTGCCCAGCAGTGGGATAATGTATAATACAGTGCTGGAATTATTCTTTGGCCCGTTCAGATGTCGGAGCGGCCAAATCTTAGATATAAGGCCCACATTCATTAACAAAGAATGCCTACTCCATATACATTCCATCAAAGCATGTACTTCTTTAACCACTCCATCTCTGCATATGTTACTTTAATAAAATTATTAAACACGAATAATTTTTACATTAGAACTTTTGAATAGCTCCCGTGAGAGTTGTTGAATCAATTGAAGTAAAAAGTTTTGTCTGGCAATGGGTCGTGGGAATTGAAACGGCTTTTTTAAGTTTACGACTTAAGTCTTCGTGAATTCAACGATTTATTCGTCGGTAATCGTTTATTCTTCAGCTTTAAGTGTGGAATCTGATTGCATAATCAACTGCGTGGTGATCGACTGCATCTTTTTTAAACGACCTTATTCCCTATCGACAGTTGGCTATTTGATTTAAACGTTATTTTTTGCGATTTTGAGTTATATACAGATTCTTGAGATAGATTAAGTGTAACATTTACAATAAAAAGATTGACCTGTTAATCATCTATACTTATAATAAATCTGTAGAGAGGTCAATTCTGTACATGAAATATATTTCCAAAATAACTAACAGCGGGTGATTAGTGATCGATACTGACGCCAAAAATGCAATCAGTAAAATTTTTGTCTGTCTGTCTGTCTGTATGTTCGTTATAGAAACAAAAACCACTCGACGGATTTCAACAAAACTGGGTACAATTGTTCTTCATACTCCTGGGCAGGTTATAGTATACTTTTCATCACGCTACAATCAATAGGAGCAGAGCAGTGAAGGGAAATGTTGGGAAAACAGGAGAACTTACTCCATTTTTTAAGCTTCCGTCGCGTGTGCAGCCTTAATAGTTAAAGCTACACAGAAATCATGTATGACGGAAAAGTTCTCCTTAAAATTATATAAAAAATATTCCACGACAGCAAATGTCTATATTTTATGGTTGACTCACAATAACACGTGTAACTCCCGATAGCTTAGCAGTTCAGAGATTTCTGATTATATTTGTCTACTCTTACGTTTATAACACTCTCAATCATCCTTATTTAATAAATGTTAACATTATTACCTATTTAATTTAATAAAAAAAGAATTATAGACATAGGTACAGAAACACCAAAGTTATACATGAAATACGCTAATAAGCCATCGCGCGTGAATACTGAATCATGCTATAAGGATTATTTTTGTGTAACCGTCGCGTCGGGTCGCCGCGGGAGGCTACTAGGCAGATGCTAGAGGGATGTAATAGCGTAATATGCCTCCATGGATAGTTTGATTTTTCTCTCAAAACCAACTTCCACGCGGTTACATATAAATTTATTTTCCAGGTGGATCTAAGCGAGAAGCCTTCGTTCTGGAAGGCGTTGAAACCACCAGCTAAAGACAAATGCGGGGAGCTACTCACCTCGCTCTGCTACCACCCAAGCAATAGTGTCCTGACCTTGACCCTGCTGAAGGCCAGGAATCTTAAGGCCAAGGACATTAATGGAAAATCAGGTAAATAATAATTAACATAGCATTAACATAACAGTTCTTCTACATTGTTGAAATAGACAAAGCGGCGATGCTTGGGATTTTTCCGGTTTCCTTGTCCCGGAAAATACCGATAAATTGAAAGTATCTCGTCTTGAGAATGTTGTGTCAGAAATTCTGGGAAATAGGGAACGGGTAAATAAAATTGAGTAGATAATTTAATAAAACCTAATGTTCAAAAAAAACTGAGCTACCAATATTAAAAAAAACGAGTAGACATATGGAATTTGTGAATTATCGTTCCAAGTACCTTTTTTCTTTTTGGTAGTTTGAATGCCAGAGATACATAAATAATTTTAATGATAGATGATACATAGATATGTATATACATTAGGAATTTTATATATATAAAAAAATCGGAGCCGGAAAATGTCAGTGTCATTATGTTTCCGGGTTCCGGAAACCCGGAACAATATAAACTCAAAATGGTAGTCATCCTAGCATGTTTTTCTTATATCCGAACTGTGATTAAGTTTAAGCATAAAAAGGAAAGTTTAACCGACATTTATTACTTCTGACACTGTTATATTTATCTAACCCCTTCCTCCCCTTTCCAAATGTAGTTATTTTACGAATTCTAGTCAATATAAAAGCCACAAATGTAATCGTAGTACTCAAATTATGGTCCATAATTTAGGTACATTCGTAAAAATAGTTTAACCTTGGCCATAAAACTAATCCAACCATATCAGGGCAAAAATCAGGTGAAACAAAATTAGTCATAATTAACAACTGTTGTAGAAAGTAGAAAATATTATTCATTATTTACCATGAAATTTTATGGCGAGCTTTTAAAGGAGTAATGAAGCTACGAAGGCTGAGCAGGTATTTTAGTTTACGCAGTAAAATAACATTTAAGATATTTTAAATCCTTTATATTTTGGTTCCGAAATGAGCCGAAATATTTACATCTACTGATATCTGAATTCATTGGATTTTTTTTATCCTGGCGCGGCAAAGTGACCTCACTGCACCTTATGATAAGCGCAATGCCGTCCAATTAGAATATCATGTAGCGATAAACAATCTGTCCCTCGCTACTCAACACAATCATGCCGGCCTGCTGTGTAGCTTCTTCACATTAGGCCATGAGGGCTGGGGCAAGGAGGTGAAGAAGCAGTTGAGGGTCTGGTGTCAGAGTACTCAGAGGGCCGCAACACGATCAAGCATTGACTCCCGACAAAAACCGGAATTACGAACTATTTGTTCGTTATTTATATATAGGTAAATTTGTCATTCATTTCTATTAACAAAAAACAGATCTATTGTTATATTATAAAAAAAATATTTTTTTGTTTGTAACTTCAGTTGCACAATACTTATAATTCAACTCTTTCCTCAGAATAATTTTCCCCTTCTTCACAGTGTATATAAACATTATTATTCGACCCTTTTTTCCTTGTTTCCATAATAAATCAAGGATAGTATTAAGACGGTCCAATTAAACAAAATCCAAGGTGCCTGACGGAAAGTCGTTTTGAGCGATGGCTATTATTTTTTGAGCAGGCGCTATCATGTTCCGAGTGAATTATTGCAGCAATTAAGTTGAATTTTGTAGGGATTAAGTTCTTTTGTAATATCCCAGATGCGCATTTTAAGGAAATTTGTTTACGCAAGTTTGTGATTATTTTTGTTGATATATAGAACGCAATGACGCCTGATCAAATTATCGGAGCAAATACTACACATCAACGTACTGCTTGCATTCATTCATAATTCTCTCTGTCTGTATCCGTCAAGTCATACCACGTACGCTCTGTATCATTTAATATTAAATCTTTCCGAATCTAAGTAATCTTGTATTATTCCATCAATTTTACTTTTTTTTAAATAAAGGGTCTGGCGTTGTTAATTTAAGCACTTTAGTTATTCACAAATCTTTCTAACTTGATTGTTATAAATAATATTTGACAGCTTTTGTAGCGCAGAGGATGAACAGCCGGCTGTGAAACTAGAGGCTACGGGTTCGATACCTGCATTGAGAAAAATGTTAGTGTGGCCACCAAATTTGTTTCGAATTTGAGTGTTATGAGACCGAAAGCCTCTCGTAGCTGGATCTGGCTCATCCACGAGGATTGTATGCTTTGGACCAAGACTATGTATTATGATTATATTGTGTGGTGCTATTTGTACATAAGTTTTAAGAATAAATAAGAAATAAACAGCAACCACTACTAGCCTGGCTAGTCTGCTGACATATAAAGTATGAAGAAAGTTTGTAAGAAGAAAGTTTTTTACAGTACAGTATATTAGTTTTACGAAAAGCCATTTCATATTTAATATTTAAGACAATAGACCTACACAATTGGCTATTTATGCCGTAGATAAGCGTAGACAGGACCACCTTTTTAGCTGCGGGGAAAAGCGATTTATCCTTACCACCTCGACCGGGGAGAGGTGGAATGATTATGTTGGGCTCACCAGTCTTACGACCCAGCGTTGCGCCGGGAGAGATGGTAACATCCGGACGACCGCTGAGCCCAGTCTCTTAACAGAATATACGCCCTATACTGAATATCAATTAGAAACTCTGCGGTGGCCCTCTACGATCCATTACCGATACATGAGAAACGCTGTGACCTCAGCCGGTACCAAAAACAAAACTAGCTACATTGTAATCACCTCACTTGTTCCAGAAATAGAACCTAAAATACTTATTTAAGTACATATCTGTTATCTTACTAATATTATAAATGCGAATATTTGGATGGATGGATGTTTGTTACTCAATCACGCTACAACGGCTGGACGGATATGGTTGAAATTTAGCACAGAGATAGTTTATAGTCTGGAATAGCACATAGGCTACTTTTTATTCCGGAAATATTTACAGTTCCCGTAGATAGTTTAGTATTTCACAGAGCAAGGGACCGACATGATTTTTTGCATAGTGGCAGTTAGGGATCAGAAAATGACATAGGCCGCTTTTTATCCCGAAAAAAAAATGTATTTTCCTATGAAATAGCAAAATACAGAAACGTATAATAGCCTAAAATTACTCCAGGGATTTTATACCTTTCTTCCAAAAATAACCACCACGGGGCGAGCCGCGTGCAACATCTAGTAATTCATAATTATTAACAAAATTTTAATTGGTTGACATTCGTGGAAAAATCACACTTGACTTGGCTTTACTGTCACCACTGCCTCATAGCAAATCTACGTGGAGTAACAGCTTGCTAAAGACTTTCGCACTGTTCCTTAAATTTCAGGATGCTTATATCCCTACACATTACCCATTTCCTTCAGGGCAAGAAAAGACATGGTTCTTCTAGTATTGAGAGTTGAGGGTTACAGAGATCATTTCAGGTGACCTACTTGCTCGTTTACTAAAATAACTATCTACTATATTATGTCTACTAGTCTACTACGATTTCTGAACCAAGAAGTTCAGAAATCGTATCTTTACCGCACCATCAAGCTGTTTCTACAGCTGGCAAACTGTTCTCAGTTTGCCAGCTACGGTGTACCCTCCTTATTATGCTGGGTCCTTTAGGCGTAATTGGAGTACCAAGTAGTGTGAAGAAACCGGCATGATTGTGTCTAGTAGTACAGTATAGTTGTCTCTCGCTACTTGGTACTCCATCTGGACGGCACTGCGCTTACCATCAGGTGGTGGTAGGATATTCATTTCCGCCCGGATAGCAACCACCGTACACAGGGTTTGATTTTGATTTTTTTTTATTTTCTCGGGGGTCTAGAGTTGGGGTATGATGTTTGGCGGTTTTGCGGCCTCCTGAGTACTCTGACACTAGACCCTCGACAGCTTCTTTACCTTCTTGCCATGGCGTAGTGTGAAGAAGCAGGCCGGCATGATTGTGTTGAGTAGCGGGGGATAGATCGTCTCTTGCTACTCGATACTCTAATTAAATGGCACTGCGCTTACCATTAGGTGCAGTGTGGTCACTTTGAGGTCACGTTTTTTTGTCAAAAAACTAAACCAATAAACTCTCTTTATAATAATATATATATTTATATATTTGACTGCCTCGGTGGCGCAGTGGTAATTGCGCATGCGTTACGACTGCTGTGCTGAGGTCTCGGGTTCGATCCCCGGGTCGGGTAAAGTGATATAGAAATTCCTCAGTATTAGCCCGGAGTCTGGAAGTTGTGCCCGCTATGGCGATAGGCTCGCCCCCTATCACATTATGGGACCGAAATTCGGCGAAAAGTGGGTGTACTCGTTACACCTCTGCCTACCCCTTCGGGGATTACAGGCGTGAGTGTATGTATTTATATATTTATAATAATATATTAAATAATATTCTTTTCCAGATCCATACGTAAAAGTATGGCTACAGTTTGGCGACAAACGCATCGAAAAGCGCAAGACTGCGATATTCAAATGCACCCTGAACCCGGTGTTCAACGACTCCTTCTCCTTCAACGTACCCTGGGAGAAGATCAGGGAGTGCTCCCTGGATGTCCAGGTCATGGACTTCGATAATATCGGCAGAAATGAACTTATCGGCAGAATACTGCTGGCTGGTGAGTTTTTTTTTAGTGCTTCTATAGGCAAGTGAGCAGACCACCTGATGGTAAGTAGACACCGCCGCCCATAGACTTCTGCAATGCCAGAGCACAGCAAAGCCGCTGCCTACCGTATGCTTGTAGTGTAGTGTGTTTTCTTACCCAAATTAATGGAAGGGTTTTAAGACTAGGGTACAGTCAGAATTTGCTTGAAGAGGAAAAAAGCCCGAATAAGTGAAAAAAAAGTTTTTTAATTCATAAAAAGTACACCGACTTCAATAAAAAACAAATTATGAGTCACTATAAAATTTTGGGGGTTTCCCTTGATTTTTCTGTGATCCGAATATCAGATCCTGACTTGGTGCCAATGGGACCACCTGGGAAGTATACCCTTCTAAACAAAAAAAGAATTTCTCGAATCGGTCCAGGCGTCTTCGAATAATCGGGTAACATACATTAAAAAAAAGATTCCGACGAATTGTTAACCTCCTCCTTTTTTGAAGTCGGTTAATAAAGGATCAACAGCATCTGGTGTAGTGATTTGATGTGATTCATAAATATTTGTTTCGGGTCTGGGTGTTGTGAACCGTAGACCCTTATAGTTCTTGATAACTCATCAAGAAATTGTAGTAAATTAACCCTAATTTTAAGCACAGTCAGATAGGCTTGTATCACCTACTTCAACACTTTTCTACGTTTGGTATAATTCAATATATTTTTTATTTTCAGGCAAAAACGGCTCAGGAGCAACAGAAACGAAACACTGGCAGGACATGATTACCAAACCGAGGCAGACGATCGTTCAGTGGCACCGCCTTAAGCCCGAATAAAATTGTTATAAAAAAGTTACACAAGATAAGACTGAGCGGTTAAAAATGTTACATAACATGGTATGCTCTGGAGCTGTCCTTTCTTGCGCTGTGCACTGTACTTTATGTTCGAAATTTAAATATATTATTTTATTAGATTTTCTTTTTTTGAATTAAATGTGTTACAGTTATATTTACGTTAATTGTTACAGACCATTAAAAATAAATAATTATGTGACAATTTACTAATATTTATTTATTATATAAAAAAAAATGTTTTGTGTTGTATGTATAGAGATAGGATTATTCAGGTAGATAAAACAAGAAATTTTTGTGTATGACACATAATATTTAATTTGTTTTTTTGCTGTAAATAGATTTATCAAAGATTTTTTTGGTGAAATATTATTTTTAATTATGTTCGAGCACACGCTATATTTCCAAACTTGACGAAGTCTATCCAAACAAAAACCTTCAACTCATTGAACTTGAATGTTGAATAGAAAAATACTTTCCTCGGGCATTTTCTGTGTCTCTCAAAAAAACTTATTTTACATACATCGTCTGCTAAGAATACATTTCGCTATGGCAAATAAGTTTTTTTGACAGATCTATAAAGATTTCATTCTAGACGACGGTGTGATGTTAAGAGTTTTTAAAATAAAAAATATTGTTAGAAATTATAAAAATAATTGTTAAATGTAGCAAGTCGAGTTCGTATCGCACAAAAACGGTAGAGTATTGTTTTCTATTACTTTCCTTTCATTGTTGCTCAAATTCAAATTGTTTCAAATCGCGCCGCACTGGCGTCTTTCAACTCTGACGCGCTGACACAGTCAGACGTCACAATTCTCACACAGACAACTGCCAAATTGTTACCATTGAACTGTGTCAAAAGTCTTACGTTGTTAATGAAATTGACTAGAAATGGACATTCTAAATTAATTGTTAAAAATAAATGATAGGTCGTGATCGAGAGCGGGGGGTCAATTTTAGGTGAGATTTTAAAGTTACGGCTAAAACAGAAAAATGACAATGACAAGTCAATCTGTCAAACGGAACGTAATTATAAAATCGTGACAAAAAAATGACGCAAAAAGTGACACAAAAAATGACGCGTTTTTAATGTTGCCGGCTGACGGATTGACTCGAAGAAACAACGTATTTTTTTTATCAGCTTCTTTTTGTTATAAATGATATAATAATTAAATAGTAAACGCTTGTTGTTACATGTTATAAAGCTTATCCGTAGTAGATTCGATGTTGGTAATCAAGAAATATACACATTTATAAAATGTTTTATAGTATAGATATATTTTAATAGAGTACGTAGCTTGTTGTATAGGATTAGAGTTCAGTATGGACATATTAGTTGCAAATGTTGGTATGAAAAAAAATCTATTGTAGTTTGGTGGGTTTGTGCTACGTGGGTCTGTTATTCTGTATTAGAAGTAATTTTTAGAATTTGGAACTCAAAAAAAAATTTTAGTAACTTCTGCTTATACCCTTAAAATTATTTGTTCTTTTTATTAAAGGTTCTTTAAAATATACTCTTTATTTTTACATACTTTAAAAAAATATTATTAAACTACAATTTTTGACATTTATTATGATTTTCTTCCTTTATTTGCAAAAATATTTTTGACAATAAATTCTAAAATTTACTTCGAATAACAAATAGGTTAAACAAAAATAATACAGACAATTTCCGTATAGTTATAAAAATACAACTGAGCTTGAAATAATAAAACGATTTTAGCATTGCCAACATAAGATTATTTGTATTTGTTTTTATATAATCGACATTAGAGAAAAAAAGCCTTTTTGATCGTGTTAAATAACAAATAAGTTTCTTCCCCTTAGATTTGTTAACAGTTGTTTTATAAAAAATATTTTTCAATAAATAAATAGTTATATAAGAAAATGACAATCATTTAGGTACATGATATTTACCATTTCGTTACATTAATGCTTTTTAAACAAATAAATCAATATAATCAATGAAGTTAATATGTTAATGTATATGTTAATACAGATGAATCATAAAATTTCTATAACACATTTTAGTCCATAATCTATACTTGGATTTATGTTCATTGATTCTAGACATTATATAATTTATCATACTGTTAGAAACATCAACAGAGTGCTATTTAAAAGATACCTTAAAAGGCAAAAAAGTTTTTTATTCATAAAAAGTACACCGACTTCAATTAAAAACAAATTATCCGTCACAATAAAATTTGAGGGTTTCCCTTGATTTTTCTGTGATCCCATCATCAGATCCTGACTTGGTGCCAATGGGACCTCATGAGAAGTTTACCCTTTTAAACAAAAAAATAATTTCTCGAATCGGTCCAGGCGTCTTCGAGTAATCGGGTAACATACATAAAAAAAAAAGATTCCGACGAATAGTTAACCTCCTCCTTTTTTGAAGTCGGTTAATAAACGATGTTTGCCACTGTATTGATCAATTTAATGATCACTGTTACGCACCTCAGTGCCCGTTAACAACCATGTCAAGATTTACCAAATACCACTTTCCAATTAGTCCTCTATGCTCTATGCTGAACTGTCACCAGACCAACGGTATAGGACGATGTGAGCTGATCGCACTCCATGTCCGTACTGTGGACAGTCCGAGAATGGAATGTCCACAGTACGGACAGTCCGTGCGCACTTGAGACTAATTGGAAAGTGTTTTTTTTATTCTAGCACAGCAAAGTGAGCACACTGCACCTGATGGTAAGCGCAGTATTGTCCAAATATGAGAGATAATCTATCCCCCGCTACTCAACACACTTATGCCGGCCTGCTTCTTCACACTACGCCATAGGCAAGAAGGTAAAGAAGCGGTCGAGGGTCTAGTGTCAGAGATCTCAGAAGGCCGCAAAACGGCAAAATATCGTACCCTAAGTCCAGACCCCCGACAAAACCCGGTATTTGGTAAACCCTGACATGGTTGCTAACGGGCACTAAGGTGTGTAACATTGATAATTAAATTTATTATATTAATTTAAGGCCGACAGCGCATACATGATACTTTCGGTATTGTGGATGTTCATGGGCGGTGGAGATCACTTAACATCAGGTGACCCACACGCTCGTTTGTCGGACTATGCAATAAAAAAAAAACAATACAGCGGTAATCATCGTTTATGTTGATTTGAAGGTATCGTTAAATAGCACTCTGATGATGTTCCTAACAATACACTATTGTCTGTTAATACCTGTTTCGGCAAAACACATAATATTCCATTATTCAATATTTATTATATAAAGGTACTTGAATAAACAAGAACTTGAGAACGACATGTTTTTCGATTCGATAAGTGTATTATATAACATAATAATAGTACTAGCCATGTATAAAACATTGTTCCACTGCTGGGCACGGACTCTTCTACGAATGAAGGGTTAGGCCTTAGTCCACCACGCTGGCCTGATGCGGATTGACAGACTTCACATACCTTTGAAATTCGTATGAGAATTCTCAGGTCATGCAGGTTTCCTCACGATATTTTCCTTCACCGTTAAAGCAAGCGCTACTTAAGTTTAGTTTATTATTAATAATAAATATACCTTAAATATATAATCCTATCCCTACCCTATGTTAAACTAGTATTGTGGGTATCAACTACGAGAGGCTACGGTCTCACACCCAGACCAGAAACAAGTACTCATAGATCTCACAATAATTTATCTCTAAGGGGAATCGAACCCATGGCCTCTCGTTTCACAGTCAGCTACTCACTTCGCCACGAATGCTGCGACTATTACATCAAAAATTGAGTTTGATCATTTTTTTTTAAATACACCCAAGAGTCACACACATAGTTCTGACCCTACACTAGGTAAATCTTGAATCGTGGTTATCAACTACAAAATACTACGGTCTCACACCCAGACCCAAAACAAATATCTGTCACACAAACATTTGTCTCGGTGCGGGAATCGAACCCACCGCCTCTAGTTTCACAGCCAGCTACTCAGTGTACCACGAATGCTGCGACTATTACATCAAAAATTGAGTTTGCACTATTCTTTACTCTGCATACTAGTACAATGATTAAGCCAGAATAAAAGACTATAACAGCATGTGTTCTTAAAAATCTTACAAATCAATACATGGCTGTTAAACCATTTATAACTACACTTTAATCTGGGTGATATGACGCAATGGTTACAAAATCTGGTATTGCGTTCGCGTGTGTGCGACATACTGCTGACCGGTTATGTACTTATGCAATGTTACTTATTACTTGCCAGTTGGAGGGGTAGGCTTAGTTTAAGTAATCCGGGTTAATGCAGTTATTACTTCACAGGATTATATCATGAAAAAATTCTACCGTCCGTTTTTATTAAGTGGATAAGTATTTAGATATGTTAGAAACGTGGAAGTGATGCTATTATGTATGTAGCCGTGAGCGTAGGCTTTTGATCTTACAACTTTTTACTAAAAGAAGACATAGGCTGGTCAATAGGGAAAAGTTGATTTATAATTTTATTATTAAACGGACGGTAGAATTTCACAGTCCATCACAACTTATGAATTACAGAAGCACTTTTATTTACTAACAATTCTAGAAATATATTCTCTATATGTCATCAATCACGAAGATCAGATTTTAAAATGTAATCAACATCAAAAATATAAATGCGAAGCGACAGCTTGTATTTTGTTTCGTTGATTGAAATTTCGGGTCTAAATGCAATTCCTTTTACTAATGCCATTCCTTTTCGAGTCGGGCAACATTTTTTTTATATTTATTGGTCTACCACAATTGTTACACTATAAAAGTGGTTAAATTATAAAACTATCTCATCACATATCCATGATTCTGGTACTATGGAAACTGGAAATCATCATCTGATCTTCCTTTACCGAACATTACGATTCCCGTCCTTTAGTTTTCCAGTCATCTTTTCTCCTTTTGCAGTCCTATCTTCGTCGCTCTATCCTTGCCTACCAGTTCTTGACGGTAGTTTCTAAGTTTCCACGCCGTTACCATAATTATTTGTTCCGTGTCGTGAATTTCCATCCGTGTTGTGACCTATGCCTTTTATATGCCTACATGATCAATAAAGTTTGTTTTGTTACTTTTGGCGGCCTTTGCTATAAAAAATCAATCCAAAAGAGATATGATTCTGTACAACACCCATATCTATAATATAATCAGCTAAATTGTCCTTCGAACTCGGCAGTTCCCGAACATTTTATGGGTAATTATCATCTTATTCGAAACTGGTTCATTTGATACTATGTAATCAGATATAAAAATGTTATAAAATTCGAACATATATCTTCTTACATATTCATGTCTCTGACCGTCAGTATTGTGTAATTTGATATAAAATTTGTCAATATTTGGATGTAGAATGTTAAATTGTGTATAATGTATGCTATAAACAGATCGGATTTTGTAACTTCTGCTTTCGTTTTCCAAGATCACTTCTTCACCAGTAAGTCTTTAATGACGAATGCTACTTGAAAGTAATATACTATAATAATACTATATATTATAATTTTATTTATCGTGCCTTCCTTAGGACCCATTTCCTCCAGATCATACAGAAAGCTGGTATCTTTATTTGAGTCACCAAGACCATACATTATTCTGTCTTCCTACCAGTTACATTCAGTCGCTTAAATCATTGAAAATGTATCTTCTTTTTTCTCAGTAGTATTTTATTATCTCTTCATACATTGGACTAGCGAGAACAGTAAGTCGTACACCCAGTGGTAAGTGCCAGGTATGTTCATAAATTTAAACAACACCCTTCAAGACTCTATTATCAACGTCTTGTTTTATTCAAGTATCTATCTTATATTCTCTTTCTCATATCTTATCACCAGACAGCTATATTTATCAATAACAAATCTCCAGCCAACTTCCAATTTTCATAATTCTTTTTTTGGGATTTATGTGTTTACGAAAAATGCTAATCTTTTATCATCAGATGTCTGAATACTTATCAGTATAATTAACCAAATTCATAGTATTTGAGGACTAGCTTTCATGTCTTCTCTCATCAAGACTTTTTAATAACTTTTTGGAACTCTAAAAACAAGTTTTTCTATCATAATTGGCATTAAAAACTTGTTTGAAACTGCAATAACTAGACGTGAAATTCAGATAAAGAAAAAAAAAAATACCTGAAAAACTATATTTTTTAATGTCGTTAAAGATATTCAATAATAGAAATCATCGAACATGCTTGTTAAATTATTTTTGCTATGCATTTTAGGAGTATACTATATATAGTACTACTACATTTCATTTGAATGTGCGACCTTCATACGTTTTTTTAAAGTTATCAGTTTTGGAATCCTAATGTTGACAGTTCTTATTTCTTTCGCTGCATAAGTCAAACAAAGCATATCCTATATCGGTAGGGATGTTAAAAGATTAAAAAATATTGTAAGTATATATGAAAGGTCAAAATGAGAGGAATTATTTAATAAATGTATATAATATTAGACGTTGTAATCATGTATTGTTGTACTAGAGTTTGAGCTCATTGCGGACCTATAATAAATTACATTAAAATTAAATATAATTTCCAAAACGCTTGTATAACTGGATTTATTTAATTAAATTACTTTTTAACACTGAAATACAGTAGAATCTAGCTTATCCGACTAATTTGGACTTTGATCGAAAAAGTAAAAAAATTAAATGTTGGGTTTAGCGTAAAAAAAATATATATAAGAATAGAAAAAGTATTACATGCATGAAAAACCTAATAATAGAATGTTGCTAAAAATACAACCAATTAATTTGAGTCTTCAGAATGTCGATATTTCAAAGGTTTAGGAATAATTGGTCAGCTGTTCGATTTTCAAACCATGGACTATTCGACCTCGATGGAGGTTCGGATTTTTTAAGTTAGATAATAATGATCCTCGGTGGCGCAGTTGTAATTGCGCATGTGTTTACGACTGCTATGCTGAGGTCTCGGGTTCGATCCCCGGGTCGGGTAAAGTGATGTTGGGTTTTTCTATCTATAAATTCCCAGTATTAGCCCGGAGTCTGGAATTGTGCCCGGTATGGCGATAGGCTCGCCCCCTACCACATCATGGAACCGAAATTTGGCGAAAAGTGGGTGTACTAGTTACACCTCTGCCTACCCCTTCGGGGATTACGGGCGTGAGTGTATGTGTGTGTGTGTATAATAATGATATTGGTTTCTTCCTTTCGGAAAGACAGAGGGCAGAGTCATACAGCCTTGTCTTCAAATTTTGCAGTTAGTATTTATGAGCTTTACTTAGAACTTTAATGATTGAACCTCTACAAAGGTTCGGATAATCGAGATTTTACTGTACAAGCTTCTCAAATTGTAATGTACAACAGTGTGACATATCAAAACCATATTAAGTTTTGTAAATTCGCCTCCAAGGATATATTTTCATGGAATGTATTATATATAAGAGAAACACGTATTTTTGCTGTGCACTTCGAAGTTTATTTTTGAATATTGTGTACATAAAAGTATTTTTTCAAAATATTAAAACCTGTTTCGTTTCAGCACCATCTAGTGGACGCGGTGCACAACTTTCGTATAATTTCATTGGCGCTTTTGCGTCTTGTTTTTCTTATTTTGAACGGCCGAGACAATGAGTTACTAGGCTAAGTGATGTGTGAATATATTTATTTCCAAACGCTTTCGCCGAACTTCGGCCATTATATTCCTTTGCTTAAATATTTTTCAGCTCAAACTGTAACTTGTAATCGCGGTCGGTGTCTATCATGCAATACAGCTGTATGCAGACGGAGCGTCATTTGAACCGCGCGTGGAACCCGCTCCGTCTGCCACCAGCTTTAAGTGTTAAATTAGGACAATTGTGATTCTATCTACATAGTTGATTATATTTTATCGTATAGTTAAAAGTTTTTAATGTAATATCATGTAATTAAACGTGTGTTTAGTCTAGTTATAATATAAAGTACATAAATGTTAATTGCTTATTTATTTTTTGTTAGAGAATCTTACGTGACGCTATGTTTATTACGCAAATTGACAATACATAAATTATGTATTAAATAGCATAAATTCGCCATGATCTCTTTGTTTCTCCGCTTAATTCTTAACGACGCAATTTTGATGCGGATTTAAAGTCATAAATATGTTTTCTAGAAGGTTTATATGTACCTATATTTATTAATAAAGAAAATCGCCCACCGCGTCTGTGTGTATGTCTATCCGCTTTCCGCATGCGCAGAGAGCACAGAAGCAGTCTAATATTAGTCAGGCAGATCTAAATGTATCAGATGATTTTATTAACTCGCAGAGAATCTTGACATATAGATTTAGATTTTTTGTTATCCTGGCACCTCTAAGTGACCACCCGATGGTAAGCGCAGTGCCGTCCATATAGTGTATCAAGTATCGAGAGACAATCTATCTCTCGCTACTCGACACAATCATGCCGGCCTGCTGTGTAGCCTCTTCACACTACGCCATGGGAAAGGAGGCAAAGAAGCAGTCGAGAGTTTAGTGTCAGAGTACTAAGAAGGGCGCAACACGGCGAACATCGTACCTCAAGTCTAGACCCTGACAAAAACCGGATGTACACGGGTCGATTGATCCGGGCGGATATGAATATCCTACCACCAGCAAAAGTTGTAATAATATAGCGTCACGACGATTCCTGACGCACATAAAGACCTTAATACAATAATTTCTGACGAATTATTTAAACTATTCTCGTGGAATGTTTCTGAACGGTTTTGTTTATGTAGTACGTTAGTATGTAATTTATCGCTAAGTTATTTATCGGTATAAAAGTGTTGACGATTAAATGTATTGTGTATTTACTATATTCATTATTCCCAATAAACATATTGAGTTATAATTGTTTTTATTCCAATTGCTGCACCTTCTGATCATCTCCTGTCACTTTTACCGAAGATCACGATTTTCATTTTCCGGTCTTTCTCCTTTCTCAGCCTTTACCTCGTAGTATCCCTGCCTACCAGCCCTTGATGGTTTCTATGTTGCATATTAACTTATTCCGTATGAATAGGGTAGTTGTATGAGTAGGGTGACTGGAAAAGAAGAGCCGAAGATCGGGCTCAGTGGCGCATCTTGGGAGAGGCCTACGTCCAGCAGTGGACTGGCACCGGCTGATGATGATGATGATGAGTAGTGTAGTATTATTGTTTTAATCAACAAGTAAAAATAAGTTATCCGAACAAAAGTAAGTAAATTAGACGCCATTCAAAACTGCTAGGTGTGATTACTAAATGACAGTAAAAGGATGCATGATATAAGCCGTGACGTGACCTCTCAGAATGGTCATTACTGAGACGTTGTGAGATTTTCCCATTACGCATCTGATATACTACGCTGGTCTAGTGTGGGTTGGTAGATTTCATATACCTTTGATATCTTTATGGTGAATTCTGGGATATTCGGATTTCCTTACGATGATTTCCTTCCACGTTGAAGCGAATGATATTTATGCAATTATCATTCCAGCAGGCTATAACTCTCCCAACTAGGCTATTGCTGCTTCATTCTACTTATTTCCAGCATGATACTTATCATCAGTAACTGTCCCACCGCTGGGAGCAATGATTTTCTTTCAAATAAGCATATTTTTGAAATCGGCTTAGTCTGCAACGGAAATTGTAACCACCAATAAAACGAACACATTTAGAAATTTTATATTTTTTATTGAATAACTTTTCTATTTATGTATATCACAAACATTATAATTAGGCAGGTATTCAAGTAAAAAAGCCGATATTCTAAAAATCACAAAAATAAAAATAATATATTTTTGCAGTCAACTTGCTCGTTAACTATGAATCGAACTGGTTTTTTGAATTTGGTTTGGGTTTGAGACCAATTTTTGACCACTTGGTGGTGAGTGCACTTAGGCTTTAGGTTTCTCTGCGGCCTTCTCGCCTTCTGGAGGGGGGGTGGGGAGCTCTGGGTACTCTAGCTTGGCTCCGTCCTCGCAGGTGAAGATGGGACAGCAGCCGGGGAAGGGTGCGGTTTTGTTGGTCTTGTCTGCAAGGGAAAAGGTTAAAGTCAGTATTTTATAACTCAATTTCAAACAAGACAGAATCGACGCAGTGTATTCGATGGTCGACTAGATTTTAGAATTAAATCTGTTTTCAAACATTTCTAATGAAGTTTTAAATTTGCTCCTCCTTACTATTTATTTCACTTTTAAATATTTATAGGGAATAGGGAATCGAACCCACGGTCTCTCGTTTCACAGCCGGCTACTCACCCGCTGCGCCACGGAGGCTGTCATTATTAAATTATATGTTCAAAGACCTACAATTAAGACCAAAGACCTTTTCCGAGGCACTGTTAGAGTCATTAACATATAATACTTTTTAATAACATGTAAAAATCACTTTATGGTCTACTTGTTCATTTATCAAAATTACAACCAATGAAAATAAAATACATAATAATAGCTCTGTATTAAACATTGTCCCACTGCTTGGCACGGGCCTCCTCTACTAATGAAAGGGGTTAGCCTGTTGTCCACCACGCTGGCTTAATGCCTGTTGGCAGACTTCACATACATTCGTAATTCTTATGAGAGTTCTCAGGTATGCAGATTACCTGACGGTGTTTCTTTTACCGTCAAAGCCAGCCATAATTAACAATACACACGTAAGACTTTCGTCTTGACAGCCCGTACCGCATCCAACTAGGTTTTTTTTAATCCTGGCACGTCAATGTGACCACACTGCACCTGATGGTAAGTGCAGTGGCGTCCAGTTAAAGTATTAAGTAGCGAGAGACAATCTATTCCTCGCTACTCAACACAATAATGCCGGCCTACTGAGTAGCTTCTTCACACTACGCCTAAAGCACCCAGGATCATAGGAAGGAGGGAACACGGTAGCTGGCAACTGTTCCACAGCTTGATGGTGTGGTAGAGATACGAATGTGCTGCTAATGAAAAGCAAAGTTAAATCAACTTTACTAACCAGTATCAAGCTTGCATTTAGGGTTGGCAAGAGGCAAGGGCCCGCAGTCCTCGACCAACTCCAACAGCTTGGGTGGCTGGTCTTCACTCAGGACGCAGGTGCTGCGGCCGCAGAAGGGAGACAGCTCCCAGGTGTTGCCGGGCTCGACGGTCGCACAGCGGGTGGAAGCGAAGCAGGTACCGGGGAAGTCTGTAAGCAAACAATTTATTATTATTACATACACCCAACATCACATGGTACTGACTACACACTAGGTCATACCTGTATCGAACTACGAGGGATAATGTTACGTACACCCAACAGTCACACAGTCCTAACTCCACAGTAGGTCACACCTCGCATCAAGAACTACGAGAAACTATGGTGCCACATCACCCAAACCCGAAACAAATATTTGTATCTCACCAACATTTGTATAGGTGCGGGAATCGAACCCGCATCTATTATTATTATACACCTATAATTATTCTTGTATTTAATAACCGAGGATAGTCCAACTTTTACTTTTAACTTTTACTTCATAGAACCGACATAATTTTTTAACGATTTTAATACAAGATGATTTGAACCTTATAATAAAATGTATGGTTAAAATTAAAATGATAAAAAGGCCTTTTGACTAAAATCACTAATTCTTATAGAAAGATACAGTCTTTTATCTATAATAATTACTAAATCAACAAATGCATAATCATTGACTAACTAGTCAGTAACATTAGTGTCGAACTTTCTAATGATTTCCAAGTGTTTAAGCTCTCAGACATTTGTAAATAACGTACCGTAATAAAAGTAAACTGTGGCATATATTTCGAACGCATCTTTCACTAAGAAATTGTGTTTTTTATTTGACTTTTATTTGTTTACTTCTAATTATTTACGGAAAACTTGTTGATTAGCCCAATTTTAAGAAATTTTCGGGTTATGTTTTGATTACGTTACATGATATCACGCAATAAACTTATGGGGAACTACACTTTGTTGTTCCATGAACGAATGATCCGTAAATGAGTTCAACCTACAGACTTCCTTATTAACATTTACTTGGTTACAAGAATAGTCCGCCAATTTCATTGAGTGAATCATATTTTCCGTATCAGCTTTTAGGAATGTCACGCATTGTTGGAGACGAAATATTTGAAACAGCACAGATTAGATAAAAAGTTGATAAAATAATTTAAATTTCGAATGACTGGCCGTTTTACAAGGTTCGAGATCTTTCGATGCTAGTACAAAAATGTTGCAGAAGTGTTTGATTTTGTCGCGAGCATGTCAATAAAATTTTATGTAGAGTCCTGTTGTGGTGACTAGAAGAATAAATAAGTATAACTTGGTCGATTTTTCTAGCTTTGGGGTAAGATGTTTGGCCGTGTTGCGGCCTTCGGAGTACTCTAACACTATACTCTCGTCCGCTTCTTCACCTCCTTGCCCCACGGCGTAGTATGAAAAAGCTACACAAGAGGCCGGCATGATTGTGTTAAGTAGCGAGGGATAGGTTGTTTCTCGCTACTTGATTCTCTAATTGGACTGCGCTTACCATCAGATGCAGTGTGTGTGTGACCAGTTTAAAAAAGCGTGGGATTATTTTTAGTGGTTTTTTGTTGTATGAGAATTGTTATATTTAATATTTTGGAATAATACTTTTTACCTGTGACTGTCAAATTTTAAATGCCCTTTAGGACGTTTAGAAAAATAATTTGAGTTGATCTAATTTGAGTCAGACACCTGCGTCTTGGTCGTCATCTGTCAAACCAGCATCGTGAGTATTAAGAACTACGAGGGACCGTGGTATCAGAACACAGAAAAATAAATATTATTGGATTACACAAACATTTTTCTCTATGAAATCGAACCCGAAAAAACTATAAAACGGCCTCTTGTTTTATAGTCCCTCGCCCACCATGTCAAGTGCACGTTGTGCATCTTTAATATTTCAACACTAATGCACCTAAAGTAATGCATGGACAAGGAATGTTGATCCTTGGAGGTCGGGTAAATGCCGCGCCGCTCACCACGAGTTACATTTTCTAAACTAATACAGTTTACCAGCGTTACGAAATGTGGATAAAATAAGGTGTGCAGTAACTAAACGCCATTTAAAATCTAAACGAGAGATTGTAAAAAATATCTATAACACAAAACTGCCTCGTTGGCGGAGTTGTATTTGTACGACTGTTGTGCTGAGGTCTCGGGTTCGAGCCCCGAATCGGGTGATATTGGATTTTTCTATCACGAAATACTGAATCAATCTGCATTGTGACAAATTCTGTGAGAATAGCGCTCTAAAGAATTTGTCATTTCTAACCTAAAAATTCAATTTACTAGTACGCGTGCTCATATGTATTTAATTATCAGGTGACCCGCTTGCTCGTTTACCGGTTTTATGCTATAAATGTAAACTGTGGAGTGATCTATGCTGTTCGAAAGTTGAAATCCACGTTTATACTACATATTCACACAAAACAAAACATTTTGATAGCAAAGAGAGCGTATATCCTATTGACGCGTTTCACAACGGCATTAGTCAACAATGTATACAGTACTGTTACGCCATGATCTACTTACGGCTACAGATTATCTGTAATTTTCAAAAAAAGAATCACTAATATTTATTTCAAATATAGAGAAAGAAATTAAAAACTTAAACAGTCACTACATACAAGGCCGTGTGGTGATAAACCATTGCCTTTTATTTTTTTATATAAAAAGAGAAAATTGACAAAAGAAATGTCACTACTTCCGCGACTTCCGCCTACACTATGCACAACATTTCAAAAATATTTTTTAAATATTATTTTTTCTTTTTTTAACATACAATAGCGATACCATCCAGTAATTTGAATTAGAAATTAAATAGAATTGTTTTTACAGTATGAAGTGCCATAATGGCCAGTAATTTAACTTAAATAAGGCCATAACAGCGCTTTTCGTAACCACCTGCAAAACGAGACGCCACGGGTTCGATCCCAAACCGAGACAAACGTTTGTATGATTACAAATATTTGTTGTACTCAAATTTTGCCCTAATGTGGAATCGGGATTGTACGTGTGAAAAAGGAATATATTTTTTGCATTCGTTCACTTCCCAACCACTAATCGAATCTTCACAACGAGTTATCAAACCAAGCAATTTACGTAAGGGATTGCAAAATCCTTTTCAATACGCGAACTAACAGTTAATCCGGACGGACCACTTTCACTCGTTCTATTGCGTCATTTGATTCAATTCAGTTTGTTACTTAAACAGACCGGTCGGTATTAATTTTAATGCTCAGAAGAGGAATAATACTCAACCCTGTATTACTTTACACACTTACCCTAATTGTTTCGTGGAGGGCCTACTAATTGCAACACAGTTTTCTTTTCTTTTTTTTTCTTTTTATAGCATAGTCCGACAAACGAGCCAGAGCCAGGGTCACCTGATGTTAAGTGATCTCCACCAAACACAACATGAACATCCACAATACCGAAAGTATCATGAATGCGCTGTCGGCCTTAAAGGACTTGGGGAAGGGAAGGGGGAATCTGGGCCTCCGGATATCTCACTTACCATACGAAACGCGCCAGTAAACTGTCACTTTACGTTGGTGTTCTGTGAGACAGTGGTACTACCACGGTCGAGCCGACCCATTCATACTGTAGACAAATATGTCTACAGCGTGGCTCTATCACTATCAAAAGTTTTTAACTAATGCAGTTATTATGGTGCATTTATTACCATTGTACAGATTTGTGTTACAAGTTTTTTTTTAAGTTATGCACGGGCCTATAATGAGAGGGATTAGTCCACCACATTGGCCCAATTCGGGTTTGTATGCGGATTTAACATAACTTTGATTATGATTCTCAAGCATGTGTCCCTTATGATTTATTCCTTTACTATTAAAGCGAGCAATAATTAATAATGAATACACCTAATTTTTTTATCTTGGCATGGCAAAGTGACCACACTGCACCTGATGGTAAGCGATAAGTCAGATGTGTGACATTTGAGATAGTTTTGACACAGCTCTTAAGTAGTAGTAATAGCATTTACTTTTTATTTGCTAAATGACCATAGTGATTCATTAAAATTTACTAATAGTCATTGTCAATTAAACTTTACTAGTGGTCCTGGGCAGACGTGGTCCTGCCTGAAACCGGCTTTTTTGTGGACCGAATTTTCGTTGTAATAATAAGAAATTCAAATCTCGAATAGCGCCACCTATCGGATCTAAAGCTATCCTATCTTTTAAGTTGGACAAAACCAAACACATACACAAAATTTCATTGAAATCGGTTGAGTGGTTTGATGTCTATAACGCACATAGGAAGAAACAATTTTAGTTTTTTCCATATAGATATAGTGACGGCAATTAGATATGCAAGGCAGTTTCCTTCCAGGCAACTCTATGAATCTAAAAATATTTGAAACAGACTTGTTACATTAATATTATTACCAAAAAGCCAGTCAACATTACGGTGACTCTATGTGCAAGTTGGACACATGTATTTTTGACGATTTTTATAATAAATAAGCATAATGTAAAATAGCTTCATATAAACAATTTAATAAAAAATCTTACTTATGCATTATGCTTAGAGTATACTCTAAGGCATTATGTTTTAACATCCGTCAATGTACCGATACTCGCGTGTATCAAGAAATCACACAATAAAAACAAATTTCCTCTATGACTTTCGATTGCATTCAAGCGTTAACAACATCGCCTTGTGGTTTTAATTGGTCTAAATTGAGGAAATCTTTGGCAGGGTACAATTAACTATTTAAGGTAATTGTCAGATTTCCTGTATTCATGTATTTTATGTAAGGTATTTGGAAAAACACTAGCAAGAGAATCACATATTAATAACACCCAGCAGTCACACACATAGCCCCTACCCCACACCAAGATACGAGTCTTTTGTTGTTGGTATCAGGGACTAAGAGAGAATTTCGGTCTCACAACATCCAAACCCCGGACGCAAATTTCTGACTGTCACACAAGTATTTGCCCCGATGTGGGAATCGAACCCGTGGCCTCTCGTTTCACAGCCAGCTACTAACCTACTGCGTCATGGAGGCTGTACAAAATGATGAGTACTTAATCATTATTTTAAGATAGGAATCGGTATTAAAAAAGATTAAAGGCTATAGAAACAACAAAGATTATTTAAAAGCTCATCAAAATTCGTTCAGCCGTTTTTACGTGAAGCATGTTCGAATAAATTAAAGACACTACAGACCAATGTACTTACGCATGTATCCAACCTAATGTACCTAAGGGAACTGAGTCAATAAAGGAAGCGTTACGACAGTGTCACGGGTGGGTGGACAGTAACCGTCCGTGGGGTGACGCAACGCCTGTTGCAATGTGAGGAATTAAATTACATTTAATGGCTTGAGGTTGAGTAAACATATGTCACTATATATTCAAGACGTTAAATTCTCGAATACAATTAATGGACGTACATAGACAGCCCACAAGGCTGTGGCGCAGCGGACAAGTAGCCGGCTGTGAAACGAGAGGCCGTGGGTTCGATCCCGCATCGAGACGAATGTTTAAGTGACAGTCTGATATTTGTTTCGGGTCTGGGTGTTGTGACCGCGGGCTCTCCATACATGTTTGACCTAGTGTCAGATCTATGTGTGTGACTGTTGGGTGTATTTATATATCATTTACACATATATTTTATTGAAATATTTAACTCTACATTTGTTTCAAAAAAGTTTTTTATATTTTAGATAAAGTATCGCATTGATTTAAACTGAAAACGTGTTATAATTTGTCTAATAACTAATTGAATCATTTAAAATATTTACAGGCTATCTATTTATTAAATAGTGACCCGATCTAATATCGCTTTTAGTTGCAAATTTAAAAAAAAAAATTGGTATTATTTCTTATGAAAAATTACCAAAAAAAAAACTGGGCTTATATGAAGATTGCCTGAAAATTTCATCAAAATCACTCCAGTCGTTTTGGATTCCATGGGGAACATACATGCATATCATTTTTTATACAGAGATATCCTTTACCACACTCTAACAGTTCTTTAGTCTTTGCTATAATAAAATTTAATTGTCTATGATAAAGAAGTAAAGAGTAAAAGAGTTAAGAGTAAGTTCTAAAGAGTATTCAGTTGCATAAAGGCGTCCAAATGATCTGTCCACGCGATCTCATGTTTACCAATTACCAAACTTGACCTTGATCTTTATTTGTCATTGACATTTCATTTATGATTCATTGGACAGGTATACCATATCTTATTTTTGTATAAATTCGGATCTATGATATAAATCATCATTTATTTCATTATTAGAAATATCATTAAGCAATACAACATAAATCAGTAAGTATACAAATTATAGTAAGGTGACTTTATTATACGTATATAAAATATATTAAAGCTCCGGTTGGAATAATTTATTTAATACATAAATTATGCAGTTAAAAATAACGATGAAATTAATTTATTATTCTGTTAAACATGTCTCTCCTTTTTTGGATCGATTGAAAAAACAATTCAGTAACGTAACTTAAACTTCTTATGTAAGCAATGAGGAAATCAAAAACTCGTCCTTAAGACCGGTTTCGAAAGTGAGGTCTGGTATTCGCTTCCCGTATGGGCAAGTTTGTAATTTATTGTTAACTTTAATAGAGTCACTTTTTATGTCAACTCGCTTCATGTTCAAGTTTTATGCTCTCTAAATAACGGACAAAAGTTTTTATAGAAATATATGACAATATGATGATAAGCCCCACATCACACACATACACTCACGCCTGTAATCCCAGAAGGGGTAGGCAGAGGTGTAACCAGTACACCCAGTGTTCGCCGAATTTCGGTCCCATGATGTGATAGGGGGCGAGCCTATCGCCATACCGGGCTCAGTTTCCCGACTCCGAGCTGATATTGAGAATTTCAAGATAGAAAAACCCAATATCACTTAACCTGAACCGGGGATCGAACCCAAGACCTCAGCACAGCAGCAGTCGTAACGGATGCGCAATTACAACTGCGCCACCGAGGCAGTCCCCACATCTACCTAAAAAATAGTTAAACCACCCAGAAAACTGGCACTGAATAGTGCTGATTCTATGAAAATGTTTACTTTAAACGTTATTATGAGTGGCAATAACCCAGTATATCTGGTAAACAAAATAGTCTTTAGCTCTACCAACTGCACCAGCCTTCATTCAAATGAAAGCTCTAAATAGAAGAATAATGTCACTATGGTAATAACTCGGTCGAGCTGGCCCATTAATTACTCTATCTTTTACAATTTCAATGATCAAATGCAAAATACATTTGATCATTAAAATGCTGACTAATAACAAAAGAATAACGTCGCCATGGTCATAGAATTTTCGAGAATCTTTCTCCATTCACAAGGAAGTTTGATTGCTCTAATTCCTGATGACCTTCTTGAAGTGAGTCATAAGTGAGAGGTGTCACCTTGGCTGAAGTGAACGTTGGTTCGAGGAAAATTGTTATGTCATTTAGTATGAAAACGATAATAATAAATAGATCAAGCAACACATTACGTTGTGGTACTAGCCCTGTATTATACATTGTCCCAATGCTGGACACTGGCCTCCTCTACTAATGAGAGGGCCTTAGTCCTTACTGGCCTAGTGCGGGTTGGTGTCACATACCATTGAAATTTTTATGGACAGTTCTAAAATATGCAGGTTCCCTCACAATGTTTAATTTCAAGAGAAAGCATCGGGCCTTGTTAAAATAGTGCATCAAATCTAATTTGGTAACCATTTTCACAAAAGGACATCAAGGGCTGGCTTAAGTGGACCGCTATCAAGTCTAAAATTGACGAAAAGCTCAATGCTATTACGTTTAGTAAAAGCCAACAGTACACACATACTTATCCAAACTATATGATATCAAACTACAAGAGACTACGGTCCGACAACACGGAGACCCGAAACATTTACCTCTATAGATAATCGAACCTCTGGCCTCTCGTTTTAGCTGGCTACTCTCCCGCAGCAGCACGGAGGCTGCTGTTTTGCAGTTTCGAAGACTTAAATAATTTTACCAAAATCCATCTTTCCTTTACGTCCAAAGTATATCAATAATTCAATCTGCAGGTTTTTTTTTACTATAAATAGGCTTGCGTTTGACCACTATCTCGCCTGATGGTAATTGGTTTACGGGAAGTGGAGAACTTGTAAGCAAGTGACTAACTTAGATCATTCGGTAGCCGGCTACCGGACAAGAACTGGCAATACTCGCCCGTATTGACGTGCTTATTCAGCTTATTTGTAACGTTAATGTTATGGAAATAAAGCTGATTTTCGTTTGTATTTTTACTCACTTGTCACCTTTTTCCGAACACCTTATAATCCGTGAGAGGTTAAGCCAGCCTATAAAAATAATTTACGATCCGGATATCAAACTAGTATTTGAATGTTTGCAGTCGTATGATCAATCAACCGATTTATATACATTAAATTGGATCATTTATTGGCTCATATTCCAGTCCTTAATTGGGCGACATTTTGTGTCATAAATATTAATTCATTGACATTTCCCGCTGTAGGAAAAGGAAGTGACATTTTATAGATGACATTATGTTTTTTATCTGTTGATTTATTTAATAATTTTAAACTGCCTTTGCTAAGTGTGGCTATTTATTATCCATATAAGGTAAAAAGCAACCAGTTGATAAGTTAATTCAAGTGAAGGCTGTTTTAGTCAATAATTGACATTTATTTTATAGTTACCTAAAACGTTCACAAGAATGAGTCACCAAAAAGGTTTTTAAACATGTTCAATAGCCGGGCGAGTGAGATATAAAAATTGATTCCTCTTACCTAAAACTTTTTCTTTTTTTCATACCATAGTAACAGGCGTTGCATCGACATCAAAGCTTTCAATTTCAGGAGTAATACATAATACGCTACATAATATTTTCACCAAAAATTGACTGACTTTGATAAGTTTTTATAGACTAGGATAACAAACCAAAAATAATGTTATATTTAAGGTAAGAAGTTTTCGCTTCTGATCAGCAGTCCAACGAATGACATTTTTGTAATAACTATAGGACGATAGATTAGTGAATTATATTTTTTTATAACAGCATGTCTACTCACAGTTTATTAAGTTTTTTAACATATTATCATAACAGTGTTATCGTAATTTGAATTTAAAATTACTTATGTAATTAATTTACTGCAATGTGATTCACGGTCGGAAATAAGTTAAAATCTTAATTAACGCTAATTAGATACCGTTATAACTGTTAATTACAGCGATGATAAAACAATTTAAGTTAGCAATAGAAATAACCCAACACCTAAACATATAAATACACCCCAAAAGTCATTTACGCCTGATCCCACACTAGGTCAAACATGTATTGTCGTTATTAAGAACGAAGAACTATAGACATAAAACACAAAGAACCGAAAAAATTGAGGATCAAACAAACATTTGTCTCAGAACAGGGATCGAACCCGCGCCCTTTTCAGAGGCTGTGACGCCTCTTAAACACATCTTATTTCACGAGTTTCTGGAACTACTCAGGCCGGCATGATTGTGTTGAGTAGCGGGGGATAGACTGTCTCTCGCTACTTGATACTCTATCTGGACGGCACTGCGCTTACCATCAGGTGCAGTGTGGTCCCTTTGCCGCGCCAGAATAAAAAAAAACTACTTGCCGAATACAACAGACCATATAAACTTTAGGTAGAAATCTGACAATGGCGTAGTGCGTAAGTAGCTGGTTGTAAAAAAAGCATGGGTACGCTACAGATTAAAGAATAGGTATTAAGAAGGGCGTCCAGAAATCCTTACAGAACAAAATATAGCTCATTTCTCGATTTTTTGTTTCAGACACTTGCAGAAAATAAATACAAGTTTCAACACTAGGTTTAGAAATGTCTAGACCAATGTGAGAGGTAAAAACAGCAATCGCAACTAATCGTTAATATTTGTGAAAGCGCATGAAAGTATCGGTGAAGGGGATTGCATTTGTTGAGCAATTGTGCTTTACATTTGAAACAGCTGAAACGTGACTGGCCGATATTATAAAAAAAAGTAGTGTATGGCTATAATAACTATGGACCTGATGGTAAGCGCAGTGCCGTCCAGTTAGAGTATCAAGTAGCGAGAGAAAACTATACCTCGCTACTCGACACAATTATGCTGGCCTGCTGAGTAACTTCTTCTTATGTAATACGTACATATATTTAAAAAAATCGGCTAGTAGTTCCAGTATTTTTTTTTATTCTGGCGCGGCATAGTGTCCACACTGCACCTGATGGTAAGCGCAGTGCCGTCCAGATAGAGTATCAAGTAGCAAGAGACAGTCTATCCCTCGCTACTCAACACAATCATGCCGGCCTGCTGTTTAGCCTCTTCACACTACGCCTAAAAGACCCAGGATCATAGGAAGAAGGGAACACGGTAGCTGGCAAACTGTTCCATAGCTTGATGGTGCGGCAAAAATACGAGTTTGCGAACCTCTTGGTTCTATAGTAGTAATATAGTATATAAGCGTTGAAAGGTGAGCGGCAAAAACAAACAACTAACTAACTATCCAGACTGACCCTTTACATTAATTAGTATTAATTAACGTTTTTATACTTCCAACATTAAGTAAAACACTTAAGTATATTATATATTTAAGAAACATAACATTTATATCATAATAACGCAAGCTGCAGCTTAAAGTTACGGCAACGTCGTGGCCATAACAACGGGTCTGGCACCTGTCGCATAAAAACTTAAGAACATTAAGCTCCCTTTAAGTTCACTGTTGCTTTACACAGCTGCGCAAAACAGTAGTTAAGTTCAGAATAGCTCTTAATAAAGCTCAAAAAGCTCTAATGTTTCAAGTAAGAATAACGTGAAGACATCTAAATATTTTGTGTTGAACTTGAAAGCAATAATTATTTATTAAACACTTGATACATCTAAGTATAGGACTTAATGTGGGAGGCATTCTCTAACAGTCAACCTGAGATAGTGCAGAGATACAAGAAGGTAGGTGCTTAACAAAAATTCCAAGTATATTATATTTGACAATAAAATATTCTACGTAGCGCGGGATCCATCTAGTAATTTATAATTTAGAGGTCTACGTGGTACGTTACCACTGGGCATACGTGGCCTTCACGATTAGGCGATTAATTCCCCGTTTCATTATTAGGGTGTATATACAAAAGTTTGAGGCAAATATCAAAATATATTTACGTGTGTTACAATAATAAATTTATAAACAAAAACATATACAAATAAAATATATTCAAATTCTGTTTGTTTTATTGATCATTGACATTTAATAATAATAACCCTGTAATACTGTCCGACTAGTAAGCTGCGGCCTCCTTTACTAATGAGAGTCATTAGAGCTTAGTCCATCACGCTGGCTTAGTGTGTGTTGGTAGATTTTGCCTTCGAAATTTAAAATTCTCAGATACGCAAGTTTCCTCACGATTTCCTTCACGGTTAAAGCAGGCGGTAATTAACCATACACACGTAACTTCGAAAAGTCAAAGATGCATGACATTAAGGCTTCGAACTTTGACTTTCAACTACCACTTTCAGCTAAGTTCATTTCGTAAATACATAATATATACTACGTGTAACGGGAATAACGCACATCCTCGGACACCCCAATTTAAAAATATTATAATCATAATTCATGTATTGTAATTAGACTGCGATGAATATAAATATTGTTTTTTATGAAATTAGTTGTACTAATTTTCGACATAAAGTTCGTAATTTTAATTATTTGATTTTTTAAAGTGTTCGTTTATTATTGCATTTATAAAAGACTTTAACGCATCGAGTTATGTTTAGTTTCGTTAGTAAAAATAAAAAATCGTCTATTAAAAAATTGTTGATATCGATTCAGTCGCTTATTCTGAACAAACTACTTTCAGAGTGTGCATTAATTATGTTACATGTTGTATATACAAAAAAGCATATCACTTATGTATACACAACATGACATAATCAATATAATTATAGTCTACCACTAATGAAATGAAGAAATAAATGTGAATGTATAATTATATAAATCTAATTTATCATTCATCCCCACACTAAATCAAATAATCATAATCTAGCTAGTCCTTATAAATGAAAACTAGTCTTAGAAACATGACTAAACTTGTTGATCTAGTTTCAGATTTTATTAGGTATAATCAGTTATACCGAGCCTGGCCATTTAAATGTCAAACGTTTAAGACTAAAAGTAACGTTGTATGTTATGGAAAGTTTAAGAAAAATATTTATTTAAAAATGGATTTCAAATAAACCTACCAATCTGAACTAGACTAGCGTGGTGGACTAAGGCTCCTCTGAATATAAAGACTTACATAATACAAATCGTTTTTTTTATATAGTCCAATAATTTTACGTTAAAATAATAATATTTCAACATGTAATGAATTTGAATAACTTATCATATTTTAATTTAATTGATTAATTTTCTCATAAAAGTATGGAAAATATACTCAAGATAATAAACATCAAGGCCAATTGTCCAGAATCTTGACCTAGAGACGTGATTCAAGCATAATTGCCAGTTGGCAACAACTAGTGTGACTTTATTGATATGTAAATAACATGGAAAAATACACTCAGCCAATAATAGACATAATAATATTATGGACTATATTAATACTGGCCAGTGTGGTACCATTTTCATAATGATTGTCAGTATAAAAATAAAATATTCTTTACTAGCTGTTGGTCGCGGCTCCACCCGCGTGGAGGTTATTGTAGTTTTAGTAGGGATCCTTATTTTTTCTTGCAATTAAAATAGCCTATAATAATAAATAATGATAATATCAGTGATAATGTAGCATTCAAATGGTGAAAGAATTTTTAAAATTGGTCCAGTACTTTTTGAGCCAATTCGTTATAAACATACATACAAAAACTTTCCTCTTTATAATATTAGTATAGATTTAAGTTTCAGGGCTTTGTTGGCTATAAGGTGAAAAACGAAAGAAATGTTCTTTATTCGAATTTTCCTAGAGAGCGCCACTGTACATACAGAAAAATACTTTATAGCAACTCTTCTACATTGGAACCAACCAGTATATATCCTACATTAAATGTCTGTTTATATACGAGATCGATGAGAAAAATCACTGCGTTTTTAACTTCAGTAGAAACCTAAAATCCATACAAAATGACCACTATAAAGGTTTAAATTCATTTCATTGACCCACAATAAAAGAAATAAAGGCAAATGATGCGTCAAATTTTTTGTGATGGAACCTTGACCAAATAAAACGGCGTGTAATTTTGTGACCTTTTTCTTACGACTTAAACAAGGTATGATAAGCTATGCTAGGAGTCTTAATATTTACTAAGAAAAAAAATAGGAAGAACCTAACAAGACTAGAAGGGGGAAACAGAAAGTTTGTATGAATGAAAAGATTTATAAAGGGTCTTATAACCCATACATAGAAAGAAATTGAACACGTGCTCAAGAATAAGCAAATAGGTACCAAAAAAGAGAAGGGGAAGGAAAAAAATCTTGAAATAATAGAAAGGTATAGCTGTAGAGCTGATAATTTTAGTGATATATAAGGAAAAATGTTAATATAACAACCATGGAATTCTTTTAACCAGACGTTTAAAAAAATATAGAATATTTATAATAATACACCAAAACTTTTATAGCATCACGTCGCGTCGCTTCGCTACATTACCACAGAAACCTAAAACCTGTATTTAAATGGAAAAAAAATTATGAGTTTGAATAATTGTGCCAAGGCTATTATTTTATTTTTGTACATTTTAATTACAAAAACGAAGCTGTCGTGGGTCCTTTTATTTTATTTTTCGGTAGAGTGCATTGGACTTACTGTTGACTGGCTATGAGTCATAATTGCCTTTGTTACTTTAGTTTTATCGTAAGTAAGAATGTACTTCAACTTGTGTTGAGCTTTCAAAAACTTTTATTTTATTTTTGGAAATTTAACAGGACATGTGTGTTATGTGTTGTTTAAGTTTGTGCGTGATTTTGTACAATTAGTATCAAAATAAAAATTATTTCGTGATGCCGTTTAAATCTTTTGTATCGGAATTCAAATTTTCTAATTAGTGTTAAACCCTCATTATAGCTATTCCAAAATGATTCTATTATGTAATTCCATCTTTAAAATCACTCGAGATTATTCCAAGATTAAAATTATAATTAGAAAATATTAAATGTGATATTTCAATTATCGAATCATTTATTTTTTAAATCATTGTTTTAGAACTAAGGAAACACGACCATACAGCCTTATCTATCAAAAAATATTTTAGAGATATTAAATAAAATCGTAACGATTTTTAAATGGTAGTGTTATACAAGTGTTATGTACAAAGAATAATAGGTATTGTAATTCTATTTCTATTGGACGGGTTGATTGTTGATTGTATAAGAGCTGACCATCCGTAACTGTCATGTTCTTAACACTCCAGTTGCGAAATCGTTCATGCAATTACAAAACAGGTGCATGTAACAAAAATACGAAGCCATTTTTTATTTTATTTGAAAGTGGAATTTTACAATGGAATATTGGTGAAAGTATATTTTTCATGCAATAATTGAATAAAGGAATCATAGTCCATACAGCCTTGTGTTACAATATTTGATAGGCCGTACAGTCTGTATTTTATAATTATATTTTATAGAATTTTAAAATTGTACATCAAATGTTAAGTATGATTAATATAATATGTAAGCAAAACTTCCAGTTAGTGCTAGTCTTTTTTAATTGGAACTAATAAAAAATTGTAGAGAGTTATTCCGGTGAAAAGGAGATGTTTTAATTATATTATTTATGCTATGCATTTTTGTGTATACCATTTTAGGCATAGCAATTTGCAAAAATATCTCTAATTTTCTCATAGTGAACTCACATTCTTAATTAAAATTTATTTAAATTTCACACCCTTAAAGCCCTTGCACCTGAAAACACTGCACAAAAAATCCTCACTGACCTCTCAATACATCAGCCGGGATAAGCCTCTTGTATGTCTTGGGTCCCTCTTCCTTTTTCTCCTCAGCGGCGAAGGCGAGCGCAAACACGGCGACTACTACTAGGTACTTCATTGTGAGGGGAGAGAAAAAATAAAAAAAAATTACGAGCACTTGAAAGCCGCGCGGTCTTGCAACTGAGTCCGCGATTGGCGATCCGCCCGCTTTATTTAAACTCTTTGGGGGGGAGAGAGCGTTCAGGGTTGGCTTGCGAAATTTATTCGAAGTATTGTTTTTATTGTTGAACTTTTGGGCTTGCAATCTGTCATTAGCAGAGTAAAGTAAAAGAGTTATCCTTTAACCGACTTCAAATAAGTAATTTGTCTTTATTTTGCAATTACAATCGGCATACGCACTCAGAAGGACTCTTTATTTTCACATTATGTGGGACCGGAACAAATAAATAAAAGAAACACATAACTTTAACACATTTGTACAACAATAAATGCACCATAATACACATAGACAGTATGTATATATATCCTCACAAAATTTACCACTTTGTAGAAAGAGACAAAGTGACTGTGCGGCCAATACCTTTCTTCTCCGCTTCTGCAAATGCCTGCAAGTCTGTGACGTTGACTAATCAAAATTCTAGACACGGAAAACTGGCCGCGTGTTCGCTTTATCTCGCTCACTTTTTCTGCCCGTATTCACTTAATAGCTGGATAGAGAGAGCGCAATCCATTCTATATCTCTATGGTTACGACACAATTAGGGCTTATGTATTTTCACACAATGCATACCTAATAAAAGTCTCTCGCTACTCGATACTCTATTTGGACCGCACGGAACTTACCATCAGGTGCAGTGTAGTCACTTTGCCGTGCCAGTATAAAAAAAAGATAAGATAAAGATTAAATGAATTGTCTGTGTACGTGCGGGTGTGAGTGTGTGTGTGTGTGTTTGAATGTATTTTATTTCTTACTAAAGACCACTTTTAGCACAGTAGTAAATCACATTGGAATTATTTAAAGAAATCAATTAGTCATCATGACATTATTATGGTAGTGACAGCTACACATATATTTGCCAGCCTCTGTTAAGTTTTGTATGCATAGCTATGAAAGGTCACGGGTTCAATCCTTCTGCATCACTTCAGTAATTCTGTTGTCGTTGAAAATATTTTGCAATTAGACAGACACTACTTTTATAGTGTGAGAAACTATGTGACTATGAAATACACAACCGAATAAGTTACCTGACGGTATGGGATCTTCGTTAAATAAATAATGGGTATGCCGCCAAAGGGAATGAGATAATTCGAATTGGGTGTCTGGTTTCAGGCCGGCATAATTGTGCTGAGTTGCGGGGGATTGTCTCTCGCTACTCGATACTGTAACTAGACAGCACTGCGCTTACCATCAGGTGCAGTGTGGTCACTTTGCCTTGCCAGATTAAAAAAAAAATGTGTAAATATCTATTATCATACGAAATGTAGCAAGCTTTTGCCTCACGTCGATTTTCCGTGAAAACTTTTGACATAAGCCTTTAAAGTTCTATAATTATCGATAAACAATCATAAACAAAAAGTTACTACTTCATGGATGCTTTTTCAAAAACGAACACTGTATGTACACAGTTTAATTTTTTTTTATCATAGTGCGACAAACGAGCCAGTGGGTCACCTGATGTTAAGTGATCTTCATCGCTCATGAACATCCACAATACCGAAAGTATCACGTATGCGCTGTCGGCCTTAAAGGACAGGAATAGGAATTAGGGAAGGGATGGGAAAATCTGGGCCTCCGGATATCTCACTTACCATCCGAAACGCGACAGTGAACTGTCACTTCACGTTGGTTTTCTGTGAGACAGTGGTACTACCCCGGTCGAGCCGGCCCATTCGTGCTGTAGACAAATATGTCTACAGCGTGGCTCTACCACTTTTTTATTTCTTTATATTTTCTTTCTTTCTCATAGATAGAGCAGCACAAAACAGACACAGTGGCGTTGAATCTGCGTCACTAACACGTGCGTTTGACTTCTGACGCCATAATTGGTACACTGAATTTACACCCTAGTGTCTTTGACTTCCGAATATATTAGCTTATGTTTTTTATCTTGCACAGCAAAGTGTCCACACTGCACCTAAGTAAGTGTAGTCACTGTGTCATTTATGTGCAGCAACTTCCATATTTAATTAGAGAAATTGAGCATTCATTTACTTAGGATTAGGAATCTTGAACTCAATTCATAAAACCTGAGAGCTTTCAATTTACATATATACAATTTATTACGCCTTTATCGCATAAGGATAGGCAGAGAATAAAGATTTCCACTTTGCACGGTCCTGACACTACATATTAATCTATTTTTTTTAATTTACTTGAAATTTCCTAAGTGTTTTTTATAGTTTGGGCGTCCATAAAAAAGGGTTCAAAAGAATATCCCTAAGGGAATAAAGTCTTTTTTAACGTTACCTGACGTCTAATGCTCAAATTACATCTAATCAATACCATGACAGCGTATTGTAAAAATAGTTTTACTATACTTTCATGAATACGCTTTAGTGGTCAATTAAGATAAGCAAAGATCGGTGAAAACGGACGATTATTATTCTCATCCAAGCGGAACTTTCACACTCGCAAGCTTGGTTTAAAAGTTAAATATTAAATTGTATAACTTCGTTTAAGGTCATGAGTTAAACAGTAGTTTCACGTTTCGAGCCAAACATACATACATAACATGATTTCTGCAAACACACCTTGATTCCTTTTATAGAATCTTTTGTAATACTTTGTAACAATACATACAAAAGGGTAATTTACTGTGTTTAATTTTATAGATTATAGCTATTACTCGCGGCTCCGCCCGCGTGGAGGTCATGTTTGGGAGAATAAGAATACAATACAAAATACCAATATTCATGCGTTTAACTTAAAAATGACGGATTTTCATACAAACTTTCATTCTCTATTTTACCCCCTTAGGGCCGGAATTTCCAAATATCCTGAAACATATATTTTTTATTTTTAACTAAAATGCCAAATACTAATTTTCATGAATTTAACTTCAAAAATGACGGATTTTCATACAAACTTTCATCCCCTATTTTACCCCCTTAGGGGTGGTATTTCCAAAAACCCTTCCTTAGTGAATGCTTACGTGATAAAAGGTACCTACTGTCAAAATTTCAAGTCTCTAACCTCAGCCGTTTTGGCTGTGCGTTGATCGATCAGTCAGTCAGTTTCTTCTTTTGTATATATATACAGATTTCAAATGTAACCATACGAAAAAGAAACCCTCTCGTGAAAGCTGAATTAAAATAGATTAAAAAATAAGTACGTAATTAATAAATTAATAATTAATCAATATTGGTATGTACAACAGTGCGTGGGTTCGATTCTCGCACCGAGACAAATGTTTGTGTGACAGAAATATATTTGTTTCGGGTCTGGGTGTTGTGGGTCCGTAGTCCCTCGTAGTTGTTGATACCCACGATATAGGTTTTACCTAGTGTGGGGTCAGAACTGACAGAACCCAAAAGTGTGTGACATTTGGATTAAAAAAATCACAATTCTTGGAACTAAAAATTCACACAAGAAATAACTACGACATACAGCGCCTCGTGTCTTAAATTCAGCCAAATTATTAACCTTAATTAACTTTATTGATAAAATTTACCTCTAGTTATTATTAATATTACTTTCTTACTACAAAGAATTACTACTACTTAGGGATATTTCCTCGCTTAGCGTGTTCTACCGTCTGTATCATGGCGAATGCTCTGAAGAATTGTTTGATCTTATCCCGTCCTCTCCCTTCCATACCAGAACCACGCGTACTGGCTTGCGGAGCCATAGCTTCGTGGTGTCTACTACCCCGGCCTGAACCAAGAGGTTCGCAAATTCGTATTTTTGCCACACCATCAAGCTGTGGAACAGTTTGCCAGCTACCGTGTTCCCTCCCTCCTATGATCCTGGGTCCTTTAGGCGTAATGTGGAGAAGCTAAACAGCAGGCGGGCATGATTGTGTTGAGTAGCGAGGGATAGACTCTCTCTCGATACTTGATACTCTATCTGGACGGCACTGCGCTTACCATCAAGTGCAGTGTGGTCACTTTGCCGCGCCAGAATAAAAAAAACAAAGTTCTACAAAACTCCTGTATCGGTAAAGACCAGAGATAAAATAATCATTTCATTAAAATCTCCAGATTGATATTTAAACATACAACAACAACTAATTACCTGAACCTTCGAAGCATTTCAAATACAATAGCAGATATACAATATACAAATATCCACAAATAGATATGGTAAAATAGGTATAATAAACCGGAGATCCGCCGATTCCTATAATACGAGCATGACTCAGTTTTTTTTTTATTGCTACTAGCACTGTAGACGTGGTCTCTAACTATGGGCCGCCTAAGACGGCTCACAGTCACTCAGCGAGCTATGGAGAGGGCTATGCTCGGTGTTTCTCTACGCGATAGAATCAGAAACGAGGAGATTCGTAGAAGAACGAAAGTCGCCGACATAGCCCAAAGTGGGCAGGGCACATAGCTCGTAGAACTGACCACAGATGGAGCAGAAAAGTTCTCGAGTGGAGACCACGTACCGGCAAGCGCAGCGTTGGACGTCCCCCTGCAAGGTGGACAGACGACCTCGTAAAGGTCGCAGGAACCCGCTGGATGCAGGCCGCTTCTGACAGGTTGGTCTGGAAATCTTCAGGGGAGGCCTATGTTCAGCAGTGGATGTCCAAAGGCTGAAGAAGAAGAAGAAGAAGAAGACAAGCACTGTGTTGCTGTGCTATGCCAAGATGACTCAGTTTAGGAATCGGAGTGTCATGTATAGAGTGCCATCGTACAACCATCCTATGCAATTCATTTTAAGACTTGACATATATACTGTACTTTTTTATAGAAATAATTTATTATTATAAAAATAAACTTAAGCAAAACACACCGACCAAACCTTATTCTGATTAGTTCATTTCTTGGAACGATCTGCCGCCCTTGCATAAGTGCTCAAGAAAATGTAGACACGTTTTGACGAGATCTATCTCTATATTATATCTGACTTTACTTCTCCCTGCTATTTTTACATGTCATGACAAATAAATTTTGACTCTTATGTGAGATTTATGATCGATAGTTTATCAGTCTCGTGCGAGATATCTATTATGCTAAGCTTGATAGAGATTTTATTTTTAGTATCCTGGCACGGCAAAGTGACCACACTGCACCTGTTGGTAAGCGCAGTGTCGTCCAGTCAGTGTTTCAAGTAGCGAGAGACAATCCATCCCTCGCTACTCAACACAATCATGCCGGCCTGCTGTGTGACTTCTTCACACTATGCCATATTTTTTTTTTTTTATCCTAGCTCGGCACAGTGACCGCACTTCACCTGATGGTAAGCGCAGTACGGTCCAATTAGAGTATCGAGTAGCGAGAGATGATCTATCCCCCGCTACTCAACACAATCATGCCGGCCTGCTCCTTCACACTACGCCATGAGGCAAGGAGGTGAATAAGCCGTCGAGGGGGTAGTATCAGAGTACTCAGAAAGCTCCAACACGCCCAAACATCGTACACCAACTCTAGACTCTGACAAAGACCGGATGTACACTGGCTGATCCCGGAACGCGACAAAATTGCGTGTGCCACTATGGCGAGTTTTACAACCCTGTGTACGGTATCCGAGCGGACATGAATATCTTACAGCTAAACTTTGCGAAACATGAGTACATTAGATGCATTTCTATCTAGCTATGTAATTTCTTTGTTTTTGTTACACTATGTCATACAATACCCCGGTAGTGTCAAATGATCTATTATATCTAGAGCAGTTTTTTATGTCGTTATTATGCTAGTCACTTAAAAATGAATGTCAGTTTATTAAGTTACTTATTTTATGAAATTTAAATAGCTATAGTACTACAGTTATTTTTAGTCAGTGTTGCCAACTTGACGGATTTCCCGCCAGTTCTGACGGAATTTCTTACTTAAGTTGACGGGATTGAAAAACTATTGTTGGTAACACTGTTTTTAGTCTTAACTTACTATTTTTGAGTCTTAACTTACCTGAAGTTATGTTTTCTATTATCATTAAATACTAGCCCGTGGCTTCACCCAAGAGGAGGTTATTTTTAACCGAGTCCAAAAAAGGAGGAGGTTAACAATTCGTCGGAATCTTTTTTTTTATGTATGTTACCCGATTACTCGAAGACGCCTGGACCGATCCAAAAAATTATTTTTTTGTTTAAAAGGGTATACTTCCCAGGTGGTCCTATTGGCACCAAGTTAGCATCTGATGATGGGATCTCAGAAAAGTCAAAGGCAACCCTCAAATTTTATAGTGACGCATAATTTGTTTTTTAACCGACTTCAAAAAAGGATGAGGTTAACAATTCTTCGGAATCTTTTTTTTATGTATGTTCCTGATTACTCGTAGACGCCTGGACCGATTCGAGAAATTATTTTTTTTGTTTAAAAGGGTATCTCAGGTGGTCCTATTGGCACCAGGTTAGGATCTGATGATGGGATCTCAGAAAAGTCAAGGGCAACCCTTAAATTTTATAGTGACACAGAATTTGTTTTTTATTGAAGTCGGTGTACTTTTTATTATAAAATATATATTTACCAAAATAAAAAGTATAGAACTCAGGGATAATGTACCTTTCTAACAGTGAAAGATTTTCTAAATCGGATCAGTAGTCCCGGAGATTACCCCAAACATCCAAACTCACAAACTTTACCTTTTTATATATTAGTATAAACAATTTGTTTGCTATAAATGCTTTATCATAATCTCAATTTTAACAGTGTTTATTGTTTTAAAATGTGCAATTAGTTTAAGATAGTTTTATCATTGTGATAACCTCTTTTATAGTGTACCAATCGTGGTAGAACACTAAAGAGATAAAAGAACTACGAGGGACTACAGCCACACAACACCCAGACCCGAAACATTAGTCTCAGAGCAGGAATCCATCCGCTACCTCGTGTTCAGAACCTACTTGTTCAATTGTTAGCAACCACTTACCAACAGGTGTTGAAATCTAAACTGCTTAACCGATTATGATGAAATTTAGTACGAACGTAGCTTAAACACTGAAAGATATGTTGCGTTATTATTCTAGAAAAACCTTTACGCGTGGGAACAAAGACCAGTTATAAATATAATAGTAACAATACATTTGAGATGACGATATGACAGCTTCTGTGGCACGGCGGGAAAGTAGCTGGACGTGAAACGAAGAACCGAATACTCTGGGCTATTGCAGCTTGGTAGATTTTATATCAATAAATAAATACACCCAACAGTCACATAGATAGTTCTGACCCCACAGTAGGTAAAACCTGTATCGTGGCTATCAACAAGGAATATTGGTCCCACGACACCCAGACCCGAAACAAATATCTGTCTGGCACACAAACATTTGTCTCAGTATCGGAATTGACCTCTCGGCCTCTCGTTTCACAGCTGACTAATACTTAACAAAGAATACATTTATATTATCTTTTAAGTCGAGTCTAGTCTAAAACAGACCATATAAAAAAAATATATACCACGATGGTTGCAAACAAGCCGTTCCGCCTGATGGTAAGCGGTTACCGTAGCCTATGGACGCTTTCAACACCCTGAGCATAACATGTTCATTGCCGACCCTTAATTTTAAAAACAATAGAATTTTTAAAAACAATAAATTTAAATTAATTTAAATAAATTAATTTCGGTGGCGCAGTTGTAATTGCGCATGCGTTACGACTGCTGTGCTGAGGTCTCGGGTTCGATCCCCGGGTCGGGTAAAGTGATATTGGGTTTTTCTACCTAGAAATACTCAGTATTAGCCCGGAGTCTGGAACCTGTGCCCGGTATGGCGATAGGCTCGCCCCCTATCACATTATGGGACCGAAATTCGGCGAAAAGTGGGTGTACTGGTTACACCTCTGCTTACCCCTTCGGGGATTAGAGGCGTGAGTGTATATGTATGTAATAAATTTAAAAATTCAGGTAGTAACCTACCTCGGTTTTCTGCCATTCGAAATTTAAAGCAATTTCTTGGTTAATACATCTTGGGAGCCAGCTTTCAACGGTTTCAAATCCTATATCATGTATTCTCAAGAACTGGACTCCTATTTAGGTGATTTTATCAGTTAGATTTGATAGCTACATTAACCCCTTGCACTTTATCACAATCAGAGAAGGTCACGGACACAAGTTGACATTTTACCAACAGTTACCAAATGTTATTCTTGTTTAAATTAATGGTTCTTAGTATTATAGAAATTATTTATAGCTTAGCTAGTATTATTCGATGTTTTTTTTACTGCCTGGATACACAGACGAGCAGACGGGCTGATGGTAAGTAGTCACCGCCGCCAATAGACTTTTGCAATGCCATGGCACAGCAAAGCCGCTGCCTACCGTTGAAAGACTACTCTTCAAATAAGTAACAGCCAACAGTCACTACGAGTCATGTGTAAGGGGTATGGTAACATTCAGACCCGAAACAAATATTTATGAATCACACAACTTTTTTGTCGGGAGTCTAGAGTTGGGGTACAATGTTTAGCCGTTTCGCGGCCTTCTGTGTACTCTGACAAAAGACTCTCGACCGCTTCTTTACCTTCTTGCCCATGGCGTAGTGTGAAGAAGCAGGCCGGCATGATTGTGTTGAGTAGCGGGGGGTAGATCGTCTCTCGCTACTCGATACTCTAATTGGACCGCACTGCGCTTACCATCACTTTTCCGTGCCAGAATAAAAAACAACCATCCATCCAAACAGTGGCATTTATAATATTAATAAATAGTAGAATTAGTCCGATGACAAAAAAATTTAATAACAACACAGTTTGCCGGCTACAGTGTTCTCCTTCCTATTAATGATCCTGGGTCCTTTAGGCGTATTTGAAGAAGCTACACAGAGGATGATTGTGTTGAGTAGCGAGAGTTAGATTGTCTTTCGCTACTAGATACTCTAATTGGACGGCACTGTGGTTACCATCGGGTACAGTATGATCAATTTGCCCTGCCAGAATAAATAATTTAAAAAACACAACAGAACGCTACATCTTGGGCGCCCGAAACATCGAATTTAACCGATCTTTGTCTTCGTCTATCAGTATTCAAATCGTCATTGATGTGGGGTATAGCCTTAAGATTTTTTACCAATCAAAAACAATCCAATTACTATTTTCAATTTAAAATTCGTGATTTCTGTAAAGGATACATAAATAAAAATTTCGCTCAAACTATGCGATAATTGGCCGAAAGGAAAAAACATATTACGTTGCCTCGAAGAATTTGTGTAAAGCGTGATTTTTTCGACCTTTGACGCAGTACGTGCGTAACTGACAGAAAAGAAGGTCGATTTGATCCCCGTTTTAAAGCATGAAAGGAATTTTATTGTGTCAACAGTCTTGAAAACACAGGGTGTTTCAAAAAGATGGTATATAAATAAAAAATAACACCCAACAGTCACACATAGCCCCGATCCCACACTAAGATACGAGTCTTGTGTAGTGGGTATCTTTCGGTGTCAAGCCAACCAGACCTGAAACAAATATCTGTTTGGCACACGAACATTTGCTCGGTGTAGAAATCGAATCCACGGCCCCTCGTTTCACAGCCGGCTATTCATCTACTGTGCTACGGAGGCTGTCTATATGTGATAAAAAGTACAGAAATAGAGCATGATTGGTATTTAACCGGCAAGTTGAATAGCCCATAAATAATATGGGTAATTAGAACTTAAGTTTTAGAACCTTCCGTATAAATACAAAATACTTTCGCAGTAATGAAATTAAATAATTATTAATTTACTGCTTGATACTCTATCGGACGGCACTGCGCTTATCAGGTGCAGTGTGGTCACTTAGCCGCGCCTGTATAAAAAAAAATGATAAATTGTTGGATAATTGGACAACACCTCATCACTTGTTTTAAAAATCATAACACATTTTATAGCATGATAAAACTATCCAAATCATTTTTAAAATTTTACCATTAAGTTACTTATTAACAACTTTATGCGTGGAAATTTTATTTGTACCACCTTTTTGCAACACCCTGATAATGTGGATACTCAAATTAAATAGTTGTAAATTTATCAATTCTAGTACTTTCTCACAACTTAACTCTTAAACCAAACTAAACGGTAATTAAACGGTAGGCAGCGGCTTGGCTGTGCCCTGGTATTGCAGAAGTCTATGGGCGGCGGTGACTACTTACCATCAGGTGGCCCGTCTGCCTATCGAGGAACTAAAAAAAACTGGAAAAAATATTTTGAGACAAAACTATTTAAAAAATTATTTCATCGACTTTATTTTGAATAAAACGTGTAACTCAGAAATTAAAGATCATTTTCTAATTAATGACGAAGGTTTAATTGAAGGTAAGTTATGTTTACCAAATCTCATTCCAGAAGGTTCGAAATTTAGCAAAACGTTAATTGATTCACCTGGCCTAGTTTTTATTATGTAATGTTCAACCTAAGAGTTCATAACACAACTATTACGGAGACCGTTAGAAAAACGATAAAGTAAGATTGTCATCTCTATGCCCTTGCCCTACTATGTTATTTCGTTGTTTATACATGTTCCAACTAATCCTGCTAATATTATAAATGCGAATGTTTGGATGGATGTTTGTTACTAAATCACGCTACAACGGCTGGACGGATCTGGTTGAAATTTGGCACAGAGATAGATTATAGTCTGGAATAGCACATAGGCATTATAGGCATATTTATCCCGGAATAATGTACAGTTCCCGTGGGATAGTTTAGTTTTTCACAGAGCAAGAGATCGACATGATTTTTTGCATAGTGGCAGTTTAGAGATTAGAAAATTACATAGGCTACTTTTTATCCCGGAAAATGCACGTTTCCTATGGGATAGCAAAATATAGTAAGGTGTAATAGCTTAAGATGCCTTCATGGATTGTATACCTTTTCTTTCAAAAATAACCTCCACACGGGTGAAGCCGCGGGCAACATCTCGTAATATATACTCACGCCTGTAATCCCCGAAGGGTTAGGTAGAGGTGTAACCAGTACACTCACTTTTTGCCGAATTTATTACGGTCCCACAATGTGATAGGGGGCGAGCCTATCCCCATACCGGGCACAATTCCAGACTCCAGACTGATACTGAGTATTTCTAAATAGAAAAACCCAATATCACTTAACCGACCCGGGAACCGAGCCCGAGACCTCAGCACACAGCAGTTGTAACGCATGCGCAATTACAACTGCGCCACCGAGACATGTTCCATCTAAATTATCCTTTATTTGTTCATTCGCGAGAGTACCTGTAAGTGAAATTCTCAAATATATTTTATTCGGCCGGCTGTGAACTGATAGGCTATGTGATCGATCCCCGGACCGAAACAAATGTTTATGTGATCCATATGTTTTTTATCCTGGCACGGCAAAGTGACCACACTGCACCTGATGGTAAGCGCAGTGCCAGTTAGAGTATCAAGTAGCGAGAGACAATCTATCCCTTGCTACTCAACACAACCATGCCTGCTGAGTAGGAAGGAGGGACCACGGGTGTTTGGATGTTTCGGGTTTGGGTGTTCTGGGACCGTAGTCCCTGCAGGACAGGTTTGACGTAGTGTGAGGACAGAACTATGGTTGGATAGTATTAATATTACTTATTTATTAGTAACAATGTCCGAAACCCGCCCAAAAGTCATATACCTCTGATTTTTTTTAGTTACGTGTGTTCATAGTTTGATATCGCTTGCTTTAAGATAAACGAAAACATCTTGAGGAAACCTGCATACCTGAAATTCACATAAGAATTTCAAAGGTATGTGAAGTCTACTAACCTGCATTAGGCCAGCGTGGGGGTCTAAGGCCTAACTTCTTTCATTAGTAGAGGTGCATGCCCAGTAGATGGGAGAAATGTAATACAGGGCTGGCATATTATTTTTCTTCAAATTTCAATACATTAGTTAGTGTTCGAAGTATACAAAGCAGTAGTGCCTCTATGTGATATGTGAGGCCTATCACCAAGTAGTGACGTTTTCAGACCTTGTGCTATAAAAAGCATCTTAAGATTATAGTTAAATAACAACATTCACCGGCAATTAATAAAAAACAACAATAATTAAATTCGATAAGAGTATTATCGTTAAACGCCTTCGAAAGGCACGCATCAGTGACTCTACCGACCCGTTCAGCGTGACCGATTCATTCACCCATTCGTTCAATTGGTCGCTCCACTGGTCACTCGGTCCGACACGGCCTCAATAACAGTGAAATTTCATTGTTTACATTCATTGAATAGAGTTATTACTTTCAACTACGTCGGAAAAGTGTAATCAGCTTTATATCATGGGGATGAATCAAATGAGTCGTCTATAAGTAATCTACGCCATGAATCTACAGCATGTCATGAATATTATTCACATACCATTTCTGTTTTAATTAGCAACTATTAATTTGTAACATCAGTGTGATAAGGATCATTTAGAAAATCGAAGTTCGTGCATCTGGCATCCCTTTTTGTCGCGGGGAAAAGCGATTTATCACTACCACCCGCCCAGCTTTAGAGCCAAGGCGGTTATGTTGGGCTCACTGGCCTTACTGCGTTGCGCCGCCCGGGAGAGATATTGAAATGCGTACGACCGGGTTGGGCCGAAATACCCTACATCGGCAATACCAACCAAAAACCCCGCGGTGTCCTTATTCGGCGCATTAGAGATGGCCCCGGGCACCTGGGACGAGAAGCGCCCCGTTCTCGACTGGAACCGCCCCTTCGCGGTGCCGCCTTGCAGCCCGTCTCCATATAGGCTCATAAGCCCCCGCGCACCGATGCACCCACGGCGTCCATAGTGTCTGGCATCCTTACGAGAATACTTACGCACTTTTATTGTTGAAAGTTCAAAAAGCCTTTTTTAGATACTTGTACAAGCGGATTTATGCATACTATTCTTACTTGAACCTAACTACATTTCTTTTAGGATGTCTTGGTTACAATTACTTGAAGGTCAGGAGGTGAAATGACTAATTAGTAACCATGTGCAAGATACTAAGAGGGACGGTGGACGCTTCCGATATGAATGACTAGTTGTTTAAGTTCTTCGTACCTAGTAATTATTCTCGGAGAGGAAACTCAAGGTGTTTGCTGTCCCGACAGATAATGCCGCGAACTCTCACTACGCTCAATGCTCTCCTAGATAGTGCATAACATCTTGATGAGTTCGCGGCTGAATGGAAGGTGATTCTGAGTGAATGTTTGCACTATTGCGAAACGAATTCGTCTGATGATGATTATTATTTCATGCAGCTATTTATTATGATATGTGTATGTTTGACTAATTTAATTTATTAGTATTTATTAATAAATGTTATTGATTAATCCGTGTCAATTAATTAAATATATTAAAATTGATATATGAAACTTAAACTCATATCTAGAGTTATAGGCCTAAAATTGCTTAAGGAAATTAATAAACGATTCGCTTTGATCTAATTGCATTGATCCATTATGCCTCCCATAACCCTGGGGTCCTCTACCCCTTCCTAATCAGTCACTGTGATTTGAACATTACCTAATTATACATGTGAAAATGCGAAAACAATTGACATTTCATTAAAAGAACAATACATTTGTATGACAAAGCCTAACAATAAGTTTTGTTCAATGATATTCTCTATCAGTATTACTAATCTTTTTGAAGGTCTTTGGCGTGACAAATCTAAAAATCTGCTGGCTTTAATATTAATTATCCCAGTATATATCTGCCCGGAATTATACTGCCCACTGCTGAATATGGATTTCTTCTACTGATCAGAAGGATCAAAACCATAGGAGGAATTCCGGCGGAAGCTGGGGAACTTCTCGCCTCAGCTGTACCAAATGCCTTGCTGAAAGCTTGGTTGGTATTGTCGGTGTGGGATGTACATTGTGTTAGGGATTTGGCACAATGGCCGTGTGGGTATTTCCATCTCCACTCTAACTGAATCCTTGATAATGAAATCAGTGAGTCCAACATTTCACATTTCTCATGAATGGAGCGGTAGTGATAAATGATTAACCTCTCGGAAACAAAAACCATAGGTCTTTAAACTTTTTAGTCTCAAATTTCGCGGTTTTGGATATTATTGCAAATTTATCAACTTCAAATGTGTTTTTGACAGATCGCATGATGCTACTTACTTTGAAAGATTTAAATTCTCTAGTGTAAGAAAGTGGTGTTACCCCGGCTAAACTGTCTACACAGCTACTCAATGCGACAGCTCCGTGGCGCAGCGGGCAAGTAGATGGTTGTGTAACGAGGACCCGTGGGTTCAATACCCACACAGAGACAAATGTTTGTGATATATATATATTTGTTAATATGCGCATAGATTTAATGAATGCTGTGTACTCCTTTAAATAGGTTGTGCACCAGAATGTGACGTTTGTTAGAGTACACCTATATTAATTTAATGTACAACCTGTTGGAGAACCATAAAATAAATAAATAAATAAAATATCTGTTTCAACTCTGGGTATTGTGGGACCGTAGTCCCCCGTAGTTCTTGATACCCACGATATAGGTTTTCGTCTAGAGTGGGGTCAGCACTATGTGTGTGACTGTTGGGTGCAATTAATATTTATTAACGAACTTCCAAACAGTCTGAATAGGCAATAACTATTTAATAGAGACTATACCTAAATAGTTTCGACCTAGATTCAGTTCGCGTCTAGCTGCGCCTTTATCACCAAGTAGTGACGTTTTCAGACCTTGTGCTATAAAAAGCATCTTAAGATTATAGTTAAATAACAACATTCACCGGCAATTAATAAAAAACAACAATAATTAAATTCGATAAGAGTATTATCGTTAAACGCCTTCGAAAGGCACGCATCAGTGACTCTACCGACCCGTTCAGCGTGACCGATTCATTCACCCATTCGTTCAATTGGTCGCTCCACTGGTCACTCGGTCCGACACGGCCTCAATAACAGTGAAATTTCATTGTTTACATTCATTGAATAGAGTTATTACTTTCAACTACGTCGGAAAAGTGTAATCAGCTTTATATCATGGGGATGAATCAAATGAGTCGTCTATAAGTAATCTACGCCATGAATCTACAGCATGTCATGAATATTATTCACATACCATTTCTGTTTTAATTAGCAACTATTAATTTGTAACATCAGTGTGATAAGGATCATTTAGAAAATCGAAGTTCGTGCATCTGGCATCCCTTTTTGTCGCGGGGAAAAGCGATTTATCACTACCACCCGCCCAGCTTTAGAGCCAAGGCGGTTATGTTGGGCTCACTGGCCTTACTGCGTTGCGCCGCCCGGGAGAGATATTGAAATGCGTACGACCGGGTTGGGCCGAAATACCCTACATCGGCAATACCAACCAAAAACCCCGCGGTGTCCTTATTCGGCGCATTAGAGATGGCCCCGGGCACCTGGGACGAGAAGCGCCCCGTTCTCGACTGGAACCGCCCCTTCGCGGTGCCGCCTTGCAGCCCGTCTCCATATAGGCTCATAAGCCCCCGCGCACCGATGCACCCACGGCGTCCATAGTGTCTGGCATCCTTACGAGAATACTTACGCACTTTTATTGTTGAAAGTTCAAAAAGCCTTTTTTAGATACTTGTACAAGCGGATTTATGCATACTATTCTTACTTGAACCTAACTACATTTCTTTTAGGATGTCTTGGTTACAATTACTTGAAGGTCAGGAGGTGAAATGACTAATTAGTAACCATGTGCAAGATACTAAGAGGGACGGTGGACGCTTCCGATATGAATGACTAGTTGTTTAAGTTCTTCGTACCTAGTAATTATTCTCGGAGAGGAAACTCAAGGTGTTTGCTGTCCCGACAGATAATGCCGCGAACTCTCACTACGCTCAATGCTCTCCTAGATAGTGCATAACATCTTGATGAGTTCGCGGCTGAATGGAAGGTGATTCTGAGTGAATGTTTGCACTATTGCGAAACGAATTCGTCTGATGATGATTATTATTTCATGCAGCTATTTATTATGATATGTGTATGTTTGACTAATTTAATTTATTAGTATTTATTAATAAATGTTATTGATTAATCCGTGTCAATTAATTAAATATATTAAAATTGATATATGAAACTTAAACTCATATCTAGAGTTATAGGCCTAAAATTGCTTAAGGAAATTAATAAACGATTCGCTTTGATCTAATTGCATTGATCCATTATGCCTCCCATAACCCTGGGGTCCTCTACCCCTTCCTAATCAGTCACTGTGATTTGAACATTACCTAATTATACATGTGAAAATGCGAAAACAATTGACATTTCATTAAAAGAACAATACATTTGTATGACAAAGCCTAACAATAAGTTTTGTTCAATGATATTCTCTATCAGTATTACTAATCTTTTTGAAGGTCTTTGGCGTGACAAATCTAAAAATCTGCTGGCTTTAATATTAATTATCCCAGTATATATCTGCCCGGAATTATACTGCCCACTGCTGAATATGGATTTCTTCTACTGATCAGAAGGATCAAAACCATAGGAGGAATTCCGGCGGAAGCTGGGGAACTTCTCGCCTCAGCTGTACCAAATGCCTTGCTGAAAGCTTGGTTGGTATTGTCGGTGTGGGATGTACATTGTGTTAGGGATTTGGCACAATGGCCGTGTGGGTATTTCCATCTCCACTCTAACTGAATCCTTGATAATGAAATCAGTGAGTCCAACATTTCACATTTCTCATGAATGGAGCGGTAGTGATAAATGATTAACCTCTCGGAAACAAAAACCATAGGTCTTTAAACTTTTTAGTCTCAAATTTCGCGGTTTTGGATATTATTGCAAATTTATCAACTTCAAATGTGTTTTTGACAGATCGCATGATGCTACTTACTTTGAAAGATTTAAATTCTCTAGTGTAAGAAAGTGGTGTTACCCCGGCTAAACTGTCTACACAGCTACTCAATGCGACAGCTCCGTGGCGCAGCGGGCAAGTAGATGGTTGTGTAACGAGGACCCGTGGGTTCAATACCCACACAGAGACAAATGTTTGTGATATATATATATTTGTTAATATGCGCATAGATTTAATGAATGCTGTGTACTCCTTTAAATAGGTTGTGCACCAGAATGTGACGTTTGTTAGAGTACACCTATATTAATTTAATGTACAACCTGTTGGAGAACCATAAAATAAATAAATAAATAAAATATCTGTTTCAACTCTGGGTATTGTGGGACCGTAGTCCCCCGTAGTTCTTGATACCCACGATATAGGTTTTCGTCTAGAGTGGGGTCAGCACTATGTGTGTGACTGTTGGGTGCAATTAATATTTATTAACGAACTTCCAAACAGTCTGAATAGGCAATAACTATTTAATAGAGACTATACCTAAATAGTTTCGACCTAGATTCAGTTCGCGTCTAGCTGCGCCTTGTCCATAACTGGTTGCATGACGTAATCTCTGGAAACTTACTGAGGCTTTTGTATATTTTAGTGCATCTAGTTATCTGAATGTTGTTCTTCTTTGAAATTTAGTTTAGAATTAAGTGTGTAAATTTTTGTTTACCAGATCAGACGAAAGATCGGCAAAAGAAATTGGCAGCAAGTATCACTACTTCACTTTAACTCTCGTTCAGAAACGCTATACATAAATTTACGTTCTGAAATTTTCATTATTATATTTAACCAAACACTGGAACTTGTTTTTATGCTTTAACACATGTGTTGTATTAACTTAATATATAATAATAACTTTAGGCTTTATATTAGATTTAGGCGGCATATTATATTTATACTGCAGTATACTTACTAGATACAGTGTAGTCACTTAAGCAAGGAAAAAAATTGTTATATAGGCTCAAGCCTTAACGGCGTGGGCAGATGTGCAACGGGTAGACATATGTGCAATGTTTGCACAGCGCAACCTGATTTCAGCCCCAATTATAGATTATCGCCTTAACTCCTATTATGAGCATGTGGTTTTTAAATAAAAAAATGAAACCAGATGATAAATGAAGGAATTCAAAGTAATTGGCCAGTAAAATAATAGTAAACCAAACCACGCTGCCAATAAAGGTAAAAATATATACGACTTTTAAAAGCAAAATACATTCATTTATGGTCTATTAAAATGTTAATAATTTATCCAAAAACTTATTCAAACGAACAGATGAATACTGTTTTTAACTATAATGACACCGATTAGCATTTTGTTATTTCACACCTTTTGCTGGCAAGATTGCGTAAGACATCCGAAAATCCGTGAAATTCGCAGCCCATTGAAAATAAAACATTTACAGCAACAAAGAGGTTTGGATATAACCAATCGTAAATGTCGTGAAAAAATTCGATAAGTTTTTGTTATGGCTCGTGCGGTTTAAGGCCATTTAATGTTATGACAACGATCAACGCCTTTGTTAGTCGGTGACAAATATTTCTAGCAAGAGCATAATACTATATTTTAATTTTTTTTTGATCTGGCTCGGCAATGTGACCAAAATGCATCTGATGGAAAGCGCAGTGCCGTCCAGTTACAGTATCAAGTAGCGGGACACAGTCTATTCTTCGCTACCCAACACAATCATGCCCGCCTGCTTCTTCACACTACGCCATGGGCAAGAAGGTGAAGCAGCGGTCAAAGGTCTAGTATCAGAGTACTCAGAAGGCCGCAAAACGGCCAAACATCGCGTACCCCAACTGTAGACCCCCACAAAAACCGAATGTAGTGTACATCATGTAGGCTGATCCCGGAACGCGACACACTTGCTTATGCCACTATGGCGGGTTTTACACCCTGTGTGCGGAGGTCGCTATCCGGGCGAATATGAATATCCTACCACCAGCGATTTTATATATTGTACATTTTTCTTTATTTTTATGCAGCTATCCTGTTCATCTTTGCCCATCCTAATGTTGAATGGGAAATAATGCATTAATTCCGCATATATATAAAGTGTATAAATATATAAAAATTGAATAATCTCTCGATAATCCACAAATAAGTAATTAACGTAAAATTACATCTTTGGTTCAGAATAATCCCCGAAGGGGTAGGCAGAGGTATAACCATTACGTCCACATTTCGCTTGTTACCGCCCTTAGGGGACGAGCCTATCATCATACCGGGCATAATTCCAGACTCCGGGCCGATACTGAGTATTTCGTGAGAAAATCCAATATCACTTTTATCCTGGGATCGAACCCGAGACCTCAGCACATCAGTCGTACCGTATACGCAATTACAACTGCGCCTCCGAGGCAATCATAAACCTGTTGGAATGAAAGTGAGCATGAATCATGCTCTGGGCGGGGTTGAGAATAATCTGAGCGGTTATAGGTCGTAGGTTCAAACTGAATGAAAGTAGGAAGTGACAACTACCGCGCCTTCGAGAGCACGCTAACTAAGTCTTTGTTATCACGTTTGTATCATCGTTTGTTATTTAGCAGATCGCGTCTCAAGAGGAGCAAGTTTTATAATTGATATTGACAAACGGTTAAGTCGGTGACTTGATGATAATGTCCACTGCCCATGGAGAGTCACAATAGAAGTATAAGTTGAGAATGAGAGGCAGATTTATCTCTACGAAACCCAACATCTATCTTATTTCACATCGGTTTTCGGTGAGACACTGTATTTTTTATCCTATAACGGCAAAGTGACCACACTGCAGCTGATAGTAAGCGCAGTACCGTCCAGTTATAGTATCATGTAGCGAGACACAACTATAACTCGCAACTTGACGCAAAAACATTAATATTTGTCCAATGAAAAATAAGGATCATGAACATTCAGATGAACCGTCTGATCTAGACCGACCTGAGCCTAAAAATACGTATTTTTTACCCACGTAACTACGCCAAGTCAGTACATTAACGAAAGATATATAACAGAAAGCATATTAACTTTTGTAGACATAACATCCATCATCGGACGACAAGAGCCACTAGCAATTAGTATACACCCATCCAAACTCGAAATGAATTTGAACCCACAGCGTCTCAATATCACCTCCTTCCTCGCCACGGATGCAGCCAAAGTTAACATATTATCTAATAAATTTAAAAATTGTCTAGTAGTTATTGTGTAACTACTAGAGAATTTTTAATCATAAGAAACTTTATAGATATAAGTAGAAAGCTTTTCAATTACACATAACAAACATTTTACGCTTTTACCGAAGTAATTACAATTTGCCTTGGAAAGAGTTGCATCGCTTGAGACGTGGATTACAAATAAATCTACACCTGCGATAGCCTAGATGGTTGCGGTACGGACTGTCAAGACGAAAGTAAAAAACACCTCTGACTTTTCTTAAAGTTATATGTGTATTAATTGTAAATTATCGCTTGCTTTAACGGTAAAGAAAAAAAAAACATCGTGAGGAAACTTGTATACCTGAAAATTCTCATACGAATTTCAAAGGTATGTGAAGTCTACCAACCCGCATTAGGCCAGCGTGGTGGACTAAGGCCTCATCATCATCAGCCGGTGTCAGTCCACTGTTGGACGTAGGCCTCTCCCAAGATGCGCCACTGAGCCCGAGGATTAAGGCCTAACCCCTCTCATTAGTAGAGGAGGCCCGTGCCCAGCAGTGGGACAATGTTTAATACAGGGCTAGTATTATTATTATTTTATAATCTACGCCTCACATAAACTGGGTAACATCGACGCTTGGCATGCTATTTGATTTACCTAAGCGACATTTATTGCGATATTGAGTTTTATACATATTCTGAATTAGCAAACTTTTCTTCATAAACCACAAAAACGTTTTATATGATTAAAGTGAATTTAATAATACTTGGTTCTAAATTGTAAGTGATTAAATAGCGACACTCATTCCTTCAACACAGACGAATTCGCGCGCAAATACTAGTATTTTATAACTTAAAACAATATGTAATTTAATATAACTGTAGGTGCCGAATTTAGTTTCATAAAAACAATTGTTTTGTGACCTCTGGTTGCATTGTAATGTGGCCATTCGCCGTGAAATGCACGCTCCGGAGGCTTTGCGTTTGGAAACACACGGGTGAGTAATGTGGGCGTGCACGCTGCATTTAAAAAAATATACACAAATATAAGACCAAAGCAAGCGATAGCCTAGTTGCTACGAACTTTCAAGACGAAAGTCGTATGTTCGAAACCCAAATGGCATACACTTCAGACTTTACTAAAGTTATGTGTGTATTAAATGTATGTAAATGTGTAATGTGTATTAATTATCGCTTGCTTTAACGGCGAAGGAACACATCGTAAGGAAACCTATATACCCAACAATTCTCATAAGAATTTCGAAGGTATGTGAAGCCTACCAACCCCCATTAGGCCAGCGTGGTTGACTAAGGCCTAACCACTCTCATTCAAAAATCAAGAGGTAGAGGAGGCCCGTGCCCAGCAGTGGGACTATGTTTAATACAGGGCTAGTATTATTATAAGACTGAACCTCATAAGTGTAATACCAGAATAACGAGGCGATAATATAATATCTAATAATATTATTTGAACCCAGAAACACAATGTTATGCAATACAATTTTCTCATTACGTACACGCAACATCTAACAATATAATTATTGCAATTGTTAAATAATTACCAAGTGTTGAAACAAAGCAGTAATATAAAACCTGTTTCATCAGCATCACAATGAGGAAGCTACTAATTATAATATCAAATAGCTGAAAGTATACCGATTTTTTAAATATAAAGTGTAGTAGCTAATTGATAAAAAAATTACGATATAAATAAGTTCTCCCAGAAACAACTACAAAAGTGATCTTAATCTATAATAATATCAGCCCTATATTAGAACCTCCTCTAGTAATGAGTGGGTTAGGTCTTAGTCCACCACGCTGGCCTATCTTATGACTAAAGAGCTGAATTTCTTCTAACTTACGTTGGTGGCTTTTTATTGTTTTATAGCTTTACTGGTCAATATTGTGGAAAGAAAGAAATGAAATGAAATGCTACCTTCTTATGATTTTTGGTCCTTTAGGCGTAGTGAAGAAGCTACTCAGAAGGCAGCATGATTGTGTCGAGGTAAAGTTATCTAACTGGACACTGCGCTTATCATCGCAGACTCGTCAGTTTGCAGCGCCAGGGTAAAAAACATGATTGTTGTGAATTATAAATACTATAAATTGCAGTTACCGACCGTATGTTTCCAAATCATACTGTTTAGAATTTAGACCATGTAAAAACACGAGTTTTTTTACCAAAGTCGCCTTCATAACGGAATGCGAACGCTTTATTCTTACCATTAAGATGCATAGATACCGCATATTTCCCGTTGTTAAATAACTGACTAATTAATTAGTTTTAATTGGAAGTAGAAGTTTACAGCTCATTATCTTAGATTTGATAAAATACAAATCCTTGCCAAGGAATACTGATTACTTCCTAGCATGATTCGCGAGGCTTTGAAGTATTTTGTTTTTATGCTGCAAGGCAAAGTGACCACACTGCACCTGATGGTAAGCGCAGTCCCGTCCAATTAGAGTATCGAGTAGCGAGGGACAATCTATCCCTCGCTACTCAACACAATCATACCGGCCTGCTTCTTCACACTACGCAATGGGCAAAAATGGCAATGGTGACAGAAGGCTACAAAACGGCCAAACATCGTGCCCAACTCTAGACTCCCGACAAAAACTGGATGTACACTGGCTGATCTCGGAACGCGACACACTTGCGTATGCCACTATGGCGACTTTTACACCCTGTGTACGGTGGTCGCTATCTCGACGGTTATGAATATCCTACCACCACCAAATGAAAAACATCCAAATTTCAATAAATAAAATGGTCGGTAGCTAGTACAAATCTGGAATCCATACTTCCATACTAATACTATAAATGCGAAAGTAACTCTGTTTGTTTGTTTGTTTATTACCTCTTCACGACTAAACGGCTTAACGGATTGTAATGAAATTTGGTAAGGGAATAGATTGTATCCTGGAGAAGGACATAGGCTATCTTTTTTCTAAAAAAACAACCTTGAAAGGGGTCAAATAGGAGTTCAAAATTTGTATGGGAAATCCATAATTCCTCGACTTAGGGATCTGTAAATTCATATTTAGGCTTTTGGTAGGAAATAAAGAAATACGTGTTTCAACGTTTTTGAAAAATCATCCCTAAAAGGGGCAAAGTGAGGTTAAACATATGGGGTATTCTTTAGATGCAATCTCAAGATTCAGACAAAACACCTGAGAGGCTGGACAATCGCTACAGGTGCCTCAGTGCAGAAGACAACTCCTTGGATTGTATACTTCTGCTCCCGAATATAACCTCCACGCAGGCGGAGCCGCGAGCAACAGCTAGTCCAATTGTATATTTAATTAAATCGGAACCCAAAAGACCAATTGCGTAGATCGGACGACAATAAATAAAATTTCAAATCATCTAAATTGAGGGCAGAAAGGGTGGAAAGAGTTATCACAGAACTCTTACTTTTAATGTAGACCAATCAAATCAAATCGTTTATTTAGTAAATTAGGCCACTAGGGGCACTTTTTACAGGTCAGGATTAAGTGTCTATACTGGTGCTTCGGAAATGCCCATTGGTCTGAGAAGAAGCACCAAGAAAGTCAGCCGTAGGTCTTTTGTATTTTTGTCGTAACATATAATATTAATTCACAATTAACAACAATACTACTACACTTAAATTCCATACACAATTATAGACCGAAAGACTGTTTAGGATTGCTATACGTGTAAATACAAAGCATAGAGTAGTAAATGACGTTATACAACCAGTTAATTAATTAGCTTAAACTAACAATCAATGAGCAATCCGGGCAGACCAGTCCACCCGAGCGGCAGCCCTTCACAAGACTATCCCGCCCACACACCCGCCATTGTAACTCCTGTTTAGCCAGGATCAACAATGGCACGCATTTTTTCGACACCGAGTAATGAAACTCGGCGAGTCTCTGGGAATGCTTTATAACTATCTTTTATCCCGCACGAAATTAATCAAATAGAAATATAGAGAGGAGTTGAAAATATAAATTGTCCACTTCCCTCCATAGCAAAGCGGGAGACAAAAACTGAACTAAAGAGGTTCCCGTTCACGAGTATGACATTAATAGTTTTAAGAGAGTATTGGCTTCGTAACATGATCTAAGATAATGAGAGTACAAACGTTTCTTTGTAAGGAAACCCACGGTCTCATAGCAGGCTGCTTGCACTACTTACGGGTGCTGTCAAATCAACTACATTACGAATGTATTACACTAACATAAAACCTAAAAAAATATTTCCTAATCCAACCGCAATAGACATGTATGGTAGGTTACGCAGACACATTGTTTGCGGGGGAAAAAAAAAGTTCGTGTGAGAACGCATTCTAGTGTGTAATGCAGGTAAATTAATATTTTGTTGCCACCTTCAATATGGAATACCTATTGATTACTACATGTTCAACTATGTTTCTGAAACATTGTTCCAACAATATACTACATGGTAAATCGTGTGTTTAATAAACTATCCGCTATCTAATTCTCAATTTTGATATTTTTATTAATTGTGTGTGTCTTAGGCGTATTTATTTCTTCTTCTTCACAAATGATGTTCTACAAATGATTTTTTGTAAAATTGACTGCCTCGGTGGCGCAGTTGTAATTGAGTTACGTTACAACTGTTGTGCCGAGGTCTCGTGTTCGATCGGTTTTTCTTTTCAGAAGTACTCCGTATCGGCCTAGAGTCTGGAAATGTGCCCGATATGGCGATAGGCTCGCCCCTGTCACATTATGGGACCGTAATAAATTCGGCGTAAATGTGTGTACTGGTTACACGTCTGCCTACCCCTTCGGGGATTACAGGCGTGAGTGTATATGTATGTACAAAATTAGGTTACAATAGCGGCTACTTTGTATTCGGATTAGTATTCAAGATCTAAACCAAAATGTTCAATCCATCAGATTAGAACTATGTCAAAATCGTCAACAATGGATTTCGCCAGTATATTGTATTCACTAGAACAGAGCGAAGTGTTTACGTCATACTGAAAGACTTCGTGGCGTGGTAGGGGTGTAAAACGCGAGGGTGCGGGTTCGATATCGCACTGATACCTTTTTACCTACTATTACAATGTTTGTATACCTACTCTGTCACTAGACCCTCGACCGCTTCTTCACCGTCTTGCCCATGGCGTAGTGTGAAGAAACAACCCGGTATGATTGTGTTGAGTAGCGAGGGATAGATTGTCTCTCACTATTCGATACTCTAATTGGACGGCACTGTGCATACCATCAGGTGCAGTGTGGTCACTTTGCCGTGCCAGAATAAAAAAATACACATACCTATTGTCATACATGACCTGTTTAGCGCGGTGAAATGTTTTGCAAAAAAAGTGTACCAGAGATGCATGCAAAAACGCATGTACACTGGCTGACCCCGCAACGCGACACACTTGCGTGTGCCAGTATGGCGGTTTTTACACCCTGTGTACGGTGGTCGGTATCCAGACCAATATGAATATCATACCACCAGCAGATATACTATAAAGCAACTTAATTAACACACACTGAGTGCTTATCTAATCTATTTAAAAATTTATTTTATTTAGAGTAGTGCAAATATTGAAAACCAGTTTTTTTAAAATAGCAATGCTCAAGTTATTTGCATATTTTTTAATGATACTGTAGAACATTGACGGAATCTGAATAATGTAACATTTTATTCATTCATTTTTATTCATTTTTGCATAGTTAGTTTAGGAATCAGAAAATGACATAAGCCACTTTTATCCCGGAAAAATGCACACTTCCTATGGGATAACAAAATATAGAAAGGTGTAATAGATTAAGATGCCTCCATGGGTTGTATACCTTTTCTTCTTAAATAACCTCCACGGGGCGGAGCCGCGGGCAGCATCTAGTCTAATATAACTTTTTCTGTTATCTGAGGATGTGTGTGACAGGCTGTGTAGTTTGGCTTAACAGAACCATACTGGATGAGAATGGTGTATATATTCTTCTGACAGCCTCCGTGGCGCAGTAGGCGAGTAGCCGGCTGTGAAACGAGAGGCCGTGGGTTCGATTGCCACACCGGGACAAATGTTTGTGTGACAGACAGATATTTGTGTCCGGGGTCTGCGTGTTGTGAGACCGAAAGTCTCTCTAGGTCCCTGATACCCACAACAAGAAAGAAAGAAAGAAAGAAAGAAAAACGATTTATTAGTACAGCTAACAACACGCATATACCATAAGGCAATGAACAACTTTATTATGATTAAAACTTATACTAATGGCACTTGCTTGTCGCAGCTGTTACAGGTAGGTGACCACTCAGCGTACTGCTGTGCTGTGGCACGTACATAGTACATACTACAACACAAGACTCGTATCTTATTGTGGGGTTGGGGTTATGTGTGTGACTGTTGGGTGTTATTCTTGAGAAAGAACAATGGGATATCTCTAAAGTGTAAGTCGTTATGCAAACTTTTTCCATTTATTTGAATATTCAATCCACGTGTCGTAAAGTGATGAATTATTTATGAACGTTATGTCACTACTCAGCACGTTAAGTGTTACAAGCTGATATACCATATTTATTTGTAGTAGATTATTTATTTAGAGTAACCAGAAGGAGATGTACTATAGTGACACAAAAACAAAAAAATGTTCAGTGTCCCTCCGTACACAGGCACCAGTGACAGTAATGACTGAATGAATGAATGGCATGAATGACAGTAGCACATCAAATAAGTTTTTTTTATCCTGGCACGGCAAAGTGACAACACTGCACCTGGTGGTAAGTGAAATGTCGTGCAGTTAGAGTATCAAGTAGCGAGAGACAATGGGGATGGGCCTCCTCTACTAATAAAAGGGATTAGACCTTAGTCCACCACTCACTTATGACTTCACATTTACCTTTGAAAACTTTATATAGAATGATAGATCACACAAACATTTGACTCGTTACGGGAATCGAACCCGCGGCCTCTCGTTTCACAGCCATCTACTCACACCCACAGAGGCAGTTTTTGACAGGTTTGGAAGAGGAGCGAAATAATATTATCTTGTGTAGATAAGTATTTTATTGTAAGCCGTGTATACTTTATTTATGTTCACATTCCAGAGGCGAGAGCGAGACACAGAGTTGCTACATTAGGAAACAATTAATTACTTTTTTTAAATATATAATGTTGCCAACTTAAACATCTAGTTTCAATTGCAGTCAATTTAAAAATATTTTATTGAATAAATTGTAAATTGTGTAAGACAATTTCTCATAAAACCCTTAAACCTGTATTTGAAGCGCACAGCCGGGTCATACTAACGCGGTGCTCTTATGCTGAGGTGACTTCAACCAACAAAAAAAATCATCTAAATCAGTCGATTCCATACAAAGTGTATGAAAAAAATTTTTTTTTTTTTTGAGTTGTTCAACTTTAAAACAATTAAAATAACACAATGTTTTACAAACAGTCATTTGTAATACAAAACAGTTATTATTTCCTGACCATTATACATGGACCATAAACTACGAGCGCGTGCATTTTTTGGCAATTTGTTTGCAGTTAATTAATTTAGTCAATGGTAGAAAGTATACTTCCGGATATTTAATCTGGTCCAATGTATATATGAAACACACGCCTCTGCAACTCCTGAAAGCCAGAATTAAGGGCACAGAATGTATCGAGCATAGACTGTTCTCCACATACTCTCTACAGCAACTCCTGAGAGCTAGGATCGACGTCACAGAAAGACAAGCAGAGACTAACGCACCTACAACTCTGTGAGACACTAATATCTGCTACTTAGGTCGATATGACCTTCGCTTCGCTCTACCTAGATGGCAATACTGGAAACTTTAAAACCGAATAAATAATAATAACATAGTCGTAATTCCACAGTAAGATACTAGTCTTATGTCATCGGATAACTACGTAGGACTACTACACTTTTTTTTTCAAAGTTATCTACATGATGGTGAAAACGGTCTCAAAATCCGTAGCGTGGTTTAGAAGGAGTTAGCGGATAAACAGACAGACAGACGAGGAGGGCGACTTCCTTACATAATATCTATATATATTGAAAACCTTCATTTAAACTTATTGATACTTTGAATCTGTGTCAAACAACAAGGCTATACTTAAAATGTACTAGTTTACCTCACATTAACCACGGGAAAATAATGTAAATAATATTGATTTTGACACATTTATAGTTACATCAGGAAGTGAGTAAGGTTGTAAAGCCAAAGAACTTATTTGAATAGTCTGTGCTCATAAAAACACTTCAAATGGAGGTATCTGTGTTAGGCTGTGGTAGGAGTTCTTAATTGTTTTCATGTAATAAGGGATTATTTATTTTAAAAGTATAACAAGAATATATGCGGATGCGAGTACTTCGCACCGATAGTAGTCAGTTACGTAATATAATAAATTAACTGATTACCCTGTCAACAGATGGCATTGTAAATTTTTCTTCTTTTTTGGCAAAAGGAACTAAAATGGTGTTTGAATCATTAAATTGATCTGATTGATTGATTCGATTGATTGATCGATGAAAAATCATGGAGAAGTTCTATAACATAAAACACCTGGAGTGAGTAACAGCCTGGAGCCGCTACAGCAGCGTAGGGATATTTTCTCGCTTAGCGTGTTCTACCGTCTGTGTCATGGCGAATGCTCTGCAGAATTGTTTGATCTTATCCCATCCTCTCCCTTCCATACCAGAACCACGCGTACTGGATTGCGGAGCCACAGCTTCGTGGTGTCTACTACCCCGGCCCGAACCAAGAGGTTCGCAAATTCGTATTTTTGCCGCACCATCAGGCTGTGGAACAGTTTGCCAGCTACCGTGTTCCCTCCCTCCTATGATCCTGGGTCCTTTAGGCGTAATGTGAAGAAGCTAAACAGCAGGCCGGCATGATTGTGTTGAGTAGCGGGGGATAGACTGTCTCTCGCTACTTGATACTCTATCTGAAAGGCACTGCGCTTACCATCAGGTGCAGCGTGGTCACATTGCCGCGCCAGAATAAAAAAAACCTCTGAGAAATAATATATAGAAATGTTATAGCATTTCTCTTTCATATGTGTACATGTGATACGAAAGTAAAATGCAAAAACACCGGTATCATCTATTTTAAAACATAAAAACTTCATGAAACAAAATCATTTTAAGATGTAAACCTGAGTTAACGATACAAATTGATATGAAGATCGAAAGGCTTAATATTATGTTGACAAATGAGTCATAAAAACAAATGTCAATGACAAATAACATAAAAGATCAAGGTTAATATAACAGATCAACAACTTCAGAACACGGCAGTGGCGAAAGATCATTAAACATAAATAAGATCCAAGTCATTTAGTCCTGACCGCATAGTAACGAGAGATTTTCCGTCTGAAACCTGAAACATAGACATAAAAACCATTCAAATCAAATCAAATATTTATTGAATCCATGAAATGTTATACATCATTTAGATTCAGTAAATTTTTTACTCTACCGCCAGTTCGGAATGCAGTTTCGCTAAAGAAGAACGGGCAAGAAACTCTAGCGTCGCTCTTTTCACACCGATTAACAATATTTGGTCATACAATTATACCCGGTACTTCCACTTTTCACTGAATTTATTACATTCCCATAATGTGATCGGGGCGAGCCTATCGCCATACCGGACACAATTCCACACTCCGGGCAGATACTGAGTATTTCTAAATAGAAAAACCCAATATTACTTTACCCAACCCGGGGATCGAACCAGAGACCTCAGCACAGCAGTCGTAACACATGCGCAATTACAACTGCGCCACCTAATAAAATGAATTCCTAGTTTGGGATCTGGACTAAGGGGCTGTTGAATGTATTTAACTACCATAGAAGTAGCACTATAATTTGATAACTCTAGAAAATTTAACTACTTCCTAGTTATACACTAACAGGAGGATGCAAATTCTGGATCACCGCAAAAATCTACGTCTTTTGAGTAAACAAGTTTGTAAATCATACTCTCTAAACAGTACAGGTAGACCGCTGATCGTTTACACCCACAACTGGAAGCTTAATATTCAACCAAAAACAGTGTAACCATAATGTTAGATCCGCAACAGAGCACGGTTTATTGCTTTCTTAGACTGAATGTCTACATCGAATTGGAGCTATTAAATAGGCAGATTTAAGAGAGAAGCGAAGAGCGAGTGAACATTGTTTATATGTTACTAGAGTAAGAATTAGACGCGGCATGTTCTTATATGGCTTTAAATCGTTAGAAAATTTGCTAATCCAAAGTTTTGCTAAAGGGAATGTGTCAATTAATTATTGACAGCTTCCGTAGCGCAGCGGGCGAGTAGCCAACTGTAAAACTAGAGACCGTAGGTTCGATTTCCGCACTGAGCCAAATGTTTGTGTGACATATAGATATTTCTGGTCTTGGTGATAGTCCCTCGTAGTTGATACTCACGATACAGGTTTGACGTAGTGTCAGGTCAGGACTATATGTGTGAATGTTGGGTATATTTAATTATTGTATAAGATGATTTTAATTTTTTTCTTAGAATAACGGGTTAGGATATTCACGTTAACAGATTAACAATTACAGGCATGAGCGTGTATGAACAATTTCCAATTTTTGAAGTTATACTTCTTTAGGCACGTTATGAAAAAATGATGAGAGTGAAATTTTAAGATGCGTGTGACACAAAAGTAACACCTCTGAAGTTGCCCTAAGTATCAGGCTATCATGAAATGTAAGGAGATTTGATACCGTTTAAACCTTGCATTTTCATTGAAGTTATACTTGTTTAGGCGCGTTATGAAAAATACATATATTTATATTATCATATTTTTTAATGAGGACAAAGAAGTATAACTTCTCACGCGAGTACATAAGAACACACACCCATTTTTTGATTTGTAACAATTAAAAGGAAATTTGATGACAAACAGAGAAGAAAAAGTACTGATATATTTTGTTTTTGTCTATATAGATCAAATGTATATATATAAGTATCCCTCGCTTATGAATCTCATTTTAGTGGCTCAACACTCGTGAGTCACGAACACGGAGAAAGTGATTCAACTAAGGTCTGACGTGGGACGACCGACGATCTTAAGTAACTGTGAAACCATCGGCTCATTTTGAAAGTATCGTTACCTCATCTTACCTTAAAAGACTATTAAACAAAAAAAATAAACAAAAGAAAACAAGGCATATTTAACGGCCATTAAAAGAGGTAAGAAGTAAGCTAGGGTATAAGACATAAGTGTAGTCATGCCGTGGTTGCGAAGCACGTATAAATATAAAACTCCCACTATCACTCGAACTTGAGAAATGAATAAAAAACTGACTAAATGGCCAGTGTATTAGTGATGTATGTAAATTTATACATAATATATTGATAATATGCTTATTTTTTGTACTGAATAAATCAATAAATTAATTTATTTCATAATCTTAAAACCAGCAGGAATAGCCTAGTTGTGTGGTATGGACTGTCGAGACGAAAGTCGATTGTTCGAAAACAGCATTATTTAAGACTTGTCTGTCGTTAGTTTGTTCAAATAATCTACTCATTTGCCGCTTATTCAATTAAAGAATAGTGATTTATTCAAGAAGAATTTAAAATAGCAAGCAAGATGTATTTTTAGCAAACTGACATATGGCCACTGCAACGTATTTTCGACTCAATTATTTATTAGTATGGTCGTAATTTTATTGTCCGGTTATTCACAAGATGGTCGTCATAAATAATTATATTTAATTTTCAGGATAGATGACACACGGTGTAAGCATTGGAGTCAAGGAAACGTCCAATCAAATTAGCTACCATGAAGGTACCGGACAAATAATTAATTTCACAATAATTATCTTTGCATTAGTATTGTTTATACAATACATTAAGAATATAATATATTATATACCTACATAATCTTGTTATTCTTTTATAATGTCAATAAATGAACAGGAGCGCTCTTATGACTCATCTGATAGTAAGTGTCTACCTCATCGATCGTGGGTTCATTGCCAATTTTTAAGGAAATGAAAGTGAGTTTTGGAGTCTTACGTAAAAGGCCACTTAATATGGCAATCTCGCAGACTGCATAAAGTGCATCAACAAAACAACGCATTTTGTTTGTTTGTTTGTATTAATCAGTCAGAGGTATCGCCCTTAGCGCATTCTCGAGGGTAAGGGTCACTGATATATCTTTAAAATAACCGTTTCTAAGCGCCATCTATACATCTAATACATGTATTAAATTTATATTATAATAGTTGACACATTCAATACCTCATTTGAAATTCGTAAATTGTTAATATCACTTTTTATGCTATACTAAATTTAAGTATGTTGCTTTTCATAACATTGTTATTATATCTGTTTAATAATTAGTAGCGACATCTGCTATCAAATAGTTTAACTATTTTAACTGAATTTGTTTTAAACAAAGTTTAAAAAAACAATAGATGGCGTTCTTAACTATATCAAATTTAATAAAATATATTTTAAATACTATTCAATAAATTTTAGAACTATTTAATATAAAAACAGCTTTCTTCAGTTTATAAATTTTTACCCGATTTTTTTTATTTGATGTACATTTTTTTAACTGGCAACAAAGTTTATTGCTCAACACCTCGAACCGCGACATCGACTTATTAGTTAGTGGCAGTGGGGTTGGAAAGATTTGTCATTAGCACAAATTTAGATAAAAATTACAAAAAATCATAATTTCAGTGTTTCTGTGTGAGAATAAAGCAAAATACACTGTCAAATCTAAAACATAAATTTAGTTTAAGTGTTAAAAGTAATAGTGTCGTGTTAAATTTTGTGTTAAACGAATGATATTTACAAAAAAGTTTCGGGGTACACAATGAGTAATTTCAACAAAATCATCAAAACTACGCCTATAACCGACGATTACGACATCTCGAACACAGTCCTCGGCCTTGGAATCAATGGAAAGGTAAGTTTCAGCGTGTAAAATGACAAAATTCGGCGAAAAAAGCAGTTGTTCGTCGAACGCATTTGTGTTTACTAAATATGACGTAAATGTTCGAAATTAGCCGTGCTCATTGCTCGAGTTATCATATCACGGTTCAACGGTGCGCTCTGAGTCCGCAGGGAATTTCGAGCCATATTTATCTAAATTTATGTCCAATTCTCATCATTATGCAACTTTCAACAATTATCTTCTGAGATCCGTTATAACAATTCATAAACGTTCGTATTTGTCTCCGACCATATTTAAATTTGACGACTTTTTGGTTGTATGTATTTATAAATTCTGTTTGCCCTTGTAACGATTTGTAGCATATACGAAGTTTACCAAAAAAGATAGCAGTAGGTGCCTAATCTTATCATTCTTTAATATTTGATATAACATTTTTAATTAATGATATTTTATCATCTCATGGGTGCACTAGGACCAGTAAGTTATGAATTTGATCAGATCCTTAATTCAATTTCCAAGTTGTTAAAATATTTTTTTTATAGATTCAGTCATGTTTTAAGTTATCAGGATTGTCTTATCAGAAATGCAAATGTATCTCAATTTTTTTTTTAAATGTCAACCCAATCCATCACTTTTATTTTATAACACACCTGTAATCCCCAAGGGGGTAGGCAGAGGTGTAACCAGTACACCCACTTTTCGCCGAATTTCGGTCCCATAATGTGATAGGGGCGAGCTTATGACCATACTGGACACAGATTCCAGACTCTGGGCTAATACTGAGAATTTTTAGGTAGAAAAACAAAATAGGGTATTGCAAGGTGTCAATTAATTAAATAATTTAAAAAAATTGCCTCAATCACACCAACTATTAAATAAAACTAATAAATCCAATTTTTGTATTTAACAAGTTATATATTTATCTTGATAACATTGTTTCGAACCCTCTTCAAAAAAGTATGAGTTGTTAAGTATTGTTACCAAAAATCAATCTATGATTTGCCATAAATAATCCTTCCCATAATATGATGAAAAGCTGTATAATAGTAATAGGCTGAAAGCCAATCCCAAACTTGCCATAAATCTATATTTTTTTATTTAACCCACAATAGCCTATTTGAAACAGACTACTGAGAAGAAAGCTGGTTTGACTTAATTATGTGTGTATTCATAGTTAATTATCGCTTGCTGTAATGGGGCAAGAAAACTTTGGAATAAAATTTGCATGCCTGAGAATTTGAGACAAGGATTTCAAATGTGTTTGGAGTCTACCAGTGTTAACAGTGTGGTGGACTAAGACCCAACCTTTTATTGGGGGTCTAGAGTTGAGGTATGATGTTGGGCCAGTTTGCAGCTTTCTGAGTACTCTGACAATAGACCCTCGACCGCTTCTTCACCGTCTTGCCCATGGCGTAATGTGTAGAAGTATGCCGGCATGATTGTGTTGAGTACAGGGGAGAAATTGTCTCTCGCTACTCGATACTCTAATTGGACCTTACTGTGCTTATCATCAGGTGCAGTGTGGTCAGTTTGCCATGCCAGAATAAATAAAAAACACCCCTCATTGGTAAAGGAGGCCAAAACCAGCAATGGAACAGTAGTGGGCTGAGATTTTATACTCAATATTGTATATCTTAGCTGTTTGGCAAGCTATAATAAGACAAATATCATAGTTCAAAACAACTTCTTATTTATTCTTTCAAAGCAAACAAAGTGATAATTAACACTTAATTTTATAATGACTGGTATGAAATATTTTTTCTGTAAACAGATAAATAATTGCGTTTTGCCGTATAGTAATAATGGCTCTGTATCAGTACTGTCCCACTGTTGGGGTGTGTCTAGGGATATTACAAATCAGCTGCATGATCCAAAAGTAAACAGAATCTCTTTTATCTCTGTTGCTATCCAAAATTATATTTTGTTGGTATTTAGGCGGTGGAATAAGAATGTCTGCACTGTTTCACAAACTTTATTCTAATGAACAGAGGAGTTTCTTATTTTATTATCAATATAAAATCCGTTTTTAAAATAACTTCCAACCGCCACTAGTCAACACAATTAATTACTATACTTTCACTTAAAAAACATAAAATTTCAATTTTGATTCTGTTTTCAGAAAAGGGTTTCTTTTGCGTATTATATACAGTTGCATAGTGAATTATGAACAAAATTAAACATAGGAAACTACCCTTTTACCGGAAGTACCAGCAAAATTTAGTAAACGTTACATTTTCAATCTTATTTTATCCTATTGTAGGTATAGGCTTAGGGTTTTTTCTTGTCCATAGCGTAGTGTGAAGAAGCAGGCCAGCATGATTGTGTTGAGTAGGGGGGGATAGATTGTCTCTCGCTACTCGATACTCTTATTAGACTGCACTGCGCTTACCATCAGGTGCAGTGTGGTCACTTTGCCGTGCCAGTATAATTTTTTTTTTTTTTTGATTTATTGGATATATAGCGGAGGGTGGGCAGAAGCCCCTTCATGGATCAAACATTTTCCTCGGTGCGGGCATCGAACATGCATTGTCTCGTTTCACATCCAGCTACCTACCTTGCCATGAAGGCTGTCAATGCTTCAACTGAAACTGCAAATTCCATTTTGAGATCTTAACAAAAAATATATTCATAATCCTCATACGCATCCTAAAATGTCATAATTTATTTTTAAACCACTTCTAATATATTTTTCACACATCGTTAATTTTTGTACAAAGGACAATAACTGTTCAGCCGCGAATATGTCTAAAGCGTTTCGTTCAGGAATAATGTTAGTGTACTTGGTTAGGTTAAAGATTTTGCATTATAACTGTATATTTTTGGGTGATTTAGCGATTCGAAGAATACAAGAAGAGGCTTATATTAAGTATCGGATAAATACACCCAACAGTCACACACATAGTTCTGACCCCACACTAGGTAAAACCTGTATCGTTGGTATCAAGAACTACGAGGGCCTACAGTCCCACAACACCCAGACCCGAAACAAATATCTATCTGTCACACAAATATTTGTCTCGGTGCAGGAACCATACCCACGGCCTCTCGTTTCACAGCCGGCTACTCTTCCGCTGCGCCACTGAGGCTGTGTGGTGATGTATTTGTATTTTGAAGATGAAAATCAAATGCAGAACGTTATGAAATAATAATATCAGTCCTGTAAAGATTGTCCCACAGCTGGCCACGGGCCTCCTTTACTAATGAGAGGGGTTAGGCCTTACTCAACCACGCTGGCCTAATGCGGGTTGGTAGACTTCACATACCTTTGAAATTCTTATGGGAATTCTCAAGTATGCACTACCTCCCCGCGCTGTGGAATGGGGGCCTGAAGAATTCTACCACGGTATACCCTGCCTGCCGTAAGAGGCGACTAAAAGGCATATCGGGGGTCGCGGCTGCGCTGGTGATCCGGGTGGCGGCGCGAAACATAGCACTGCTGCTGTAAATTGTGGGGGGCATCTAGCCCAAGAAGAGACGGGCCGTAAAGGCATGGCACAGGTATGGTTCCGGCAGCAATCCAGAGTATACTCAGGATCCCCCGGAATCGTCACACATATGCTGCAGAAGGCTTCCGCGGGGTTTGTAGTCGGCGTAGGAAAATTGGTTAGGGTCCCGATCTACTAGTCCTTCGGGCGAACTGGGTCGAAAGGTCGGTGAGTCCGGCATAACCATCTCTCCTCCCCCGAGGACCAGAAGGTATCCGTAAGATGGATTTTCCCCGCGGGAAAAAAAAAGTATGCACTACCTCACGATGTTTTCCTTCGCCGTCAAAGCCAATTTACAATGAATACACACTATAAATGTTTGAGTATGCCCTTTAGGCAGGTTTCGAACCTACGACCTTCATCTCGGTATTCCGTACCATACCTGCTACCATAAGCTGTCGCAAGTTACCAATAATAATACGGTGATGAAATGTATATCTATTTTCCAATACATTGTAAAGCCATTGAACCCACACACTCATACGAGAAATATTCTTCATGGCTATATTATAATGTGTAGGGTTGTCTGGTAGTTACAATCTATAATAATATAAAGAAGTATACTTTGTTTGTTTGTATGTAGGCAGTAATCTCTGGAACTATTGAACAGATTTAAAAAATTCCTTCACCAATAGAAAGCTGCTTTTATTTTCATACATTCAAGTTTTAAATTTTGAATAGTTGTTAATAAATTCAGAAGAAATATGCCACTTGCTTTATCGGCGTGCACTGTGCAAATAGTGAATTATACGTGATAAGTAAAAGTTATTTATTCATAAAAAGTACACCGACTTCAATAAAAAACAAATTATGCGTCACTATAAAATTTGAGGGTTGCCCTTGATTTTCCTGAGATCCCATCATCAGATCCTGACTTGGTGCCAATGGGACCACCAGGGAAATATACCCTTTTAAACAAAAAAAGAATTTTTCGAATCGGTCCAGGCGTCTTCGAGTAATCGGGTAACATACATAAAAAAAAGATTCCGACGAATTGTTAACCTCCTCCTTTTTTGAAATCGGTTAAAAATAAACACAATTATATAAATCATCAGTCGATGTAAAATAAAGATGGCGGCATCGCCTACTTATCATTTATATTTAAGACACAATAACGTTTTATATGATTAAAATACATTTTATAATCGTTTAGTGTACTTTTTGGGCAGGAGTATTTATTGTTTCGGTATTTCGGGATAACGACAAAATCAACGCGGACGAAGTCGCGGGCAAAAGGTGGTCAAAATTAATTACGTTGTGCAAATCGTAATGACGCCGGCTTCTAAGAAATTACTGAGAAGTCTGCTGAGTGCTAAACAATCGCTATAATAATAAATATGGCTACGTCACTTTGTATCAATTGAATTTCTATAAGACTCAACTGAAGAGAAAATTTAAAGAGGCTACCGGTTTTTTAATTATCTTTAAAACACAACAGTGACACGCATAGTCCTGACTCCAGGTGAAACTTGTATTTTATTAAGAACTAGCTGTTGCTCGCGGCTACGCCCGCGTGGAGGTCATGTTTGGGAGAAAAAGTATATAATACAAAATACCAATATTCATGCGTTTAACTTAAAAATTACGGACTTTCGTACAAACTTTCATTCCCTATTTTACCCCCTTAGGGGCGGAATTTCCAAAATCCTGAAACATATATTTTTTATTTTTAACTAAAATGCCAAATACTAATTTTCATGAATTTAATTTTTCATTTTCGTCATTTTAATTTCAAAAATGACGGATTTACAAACTTTCATCCCCTATTTTACCCCTTAGGGGTGATATTTCCAAAAACCCTTCCTTAGTGGATGCCTACGTGATAAAAGGTACCTACTGTCAAAATTTCAAGTCTCTAACCCCAGGCTGTGCGTTGATCGATCAGTCAGTCAGTCAGTCAGTTTCTTCTTTTATATATACAGACTATGACTGCCTCGGTGGCGCAGTTGTAATTGCGCATGCGTTACGATTGCTGTGCTGAGGTCTCGGGTTCGATCCCCGGGTCGGGTAAAGTGATATTGGGTTTTTCTACCTAGAAATACTCAGTATTAACCCGGAGTCTGGAATGGTGTCCGGTGTGGCGATAGGCTCGCCCCCTATCACATTATGGGACCGAAATTCGGCGAATAGTGGGTGTACTGGTTACACCTCTGCCTACCCCTTCGGGGATTACAGGCGTGAGTGTATATGTATGTATATACAGACTAAGAGGGACTATGGACAACAACCAGACCTGAATCAAATATTTGTGTGTCACACGAACATTTGTCTCGGTGCGGGTATCGAATTCGAACCTTCTCGTTTCACAGCCGGCTACTCGCCCGCTGTGCCATGAAAACCAAACCTGTATCAAAAAATCATTTTGTACATTCTTTAAACCAAATTATGTAATTATTTCAACGGATATCCCAAAAAACATTAAAAATAGTAACGACGCACATATTTCTACAAAAAATTGAAGTGTTCATTTGAAACCATTAAGCTAGTAATTGCCACAAGGATTTTCCTGTAGATTAAATATATCGCTACTTAAACACCCATGTAGTTAAAACGCCGTAAAACACATTTATTGACATCCCTAGCTGATAAAATTATGTACGGGCTAGTGATGTGATGAATCAGAAACCGGTGAATGTTGTTTTGGAGCAATGTAAATAGACAAAGAGTGCCTCAGTGGCGCAGTAAATGCGTGCGGGGTACGACTGACGTTCTGGGGTATCTCTTTCGATCCCCGGGTCGGTTTTCTTCCATGAAATCATCAGTCCGGAGTCTAGTGCCCGGTATGGCGATAGACTCACCCCCTATCACGGGACGGTAATAAGCTGTGCGAAATGTGGCTCTACTAGTTACATCTCTGCATACCCTTTTGCGGATTACAGCCGTGAGTGTATATGCAAATGGACAAAGGAAGCATTGACGATAAAGCCCTTGACTATTCGTGAGTGACATTTTTATGTAGTTAGGCTCTCGGAGATTCAAATCATGTGTTGAACATTTTGTAAGACAGAAACGTGTGCTACATTTATTGTTACGTGTTTCAAATATCCTATGATCCTGGGTCCTTTAGGCGTAATGTGAAGAAGCTAAACAGCAGGCCGGCATGATTGTGTTGAGTAGCGAGGGATAGACTCTCTCTCGCTACTTGATACTCTATCTGGACGGCACTGCGCTTATCATCAGGTGCAGTGTGGTCACTTTGCCGCGCCAGAATAAAAAAAAAGTATTTAAAATGTGACATAATCATACAATCTTGCTTCCGCAGACGTCACATTTCATTTAGCAAACGAGAAGAAACACTATACCCATTAGAGACGTAGATTTAAAAGTAAGTTTTTTTGTTTTATTTAAATCGCCATAAAAGTCCTTAAAATGTTTTCTTAGTACTTACTTGTAACCGTTTCCTATTCAACCGAAGTTAACGCAAGCGTTGCTGAGGGCAAAAGCTAGTCAAGCATTCATACAGCCTCAGTATTTGACAGCCTCCGTGGCGCAGTAGGCGAGTAGCCGGCTGTGAAACGAGAGGCCGTGGGTTCGATTCCCACACCGGGACAAATGCTTGTGTGACAGACAGATATTTGTGTCCGGGGTCTGGATGTTGTGAGACCGTGCGTCTCTCGTAGTCCCTGATACCCACAACACAAGACTCGTATCTTAGTGTGGGATCGGGGCTATGTGTGTGACTGTTGGGTGTTATTTATTTATATTAATTTCACTCTAATCAATATTTTTTTTATCTTGGCAAGGTAAAGACGCTGCACTTGGCAAGTGCAGTGCCGTCCAAATAGTATCAAGTAGCGAGAGACAACCATCCCTCTCTACTGACACAACAATCATGCCTGCTGAGTATCTTCTTCACACGACCCTTAAATAGTGTTTTATTCCGGCAAAGTGACCACACTGCACCTGATGGTAAGCGCAGTGCCGTCCAGATAGAGTATCAAGTAGCGATATAACCGATCAGATATCTGATCGGTTGAAACGTCGGGAAATAAATTAGTATTTATATCATTAAACATTGCGTGATTAAGCCGAAAGTCTAAAAACATTCACGCTTATAGGACCCCGGATTACAGTTTTACAAATAAGTAGCGCGTTGGCGATGGGGTTTTTAACCGACTTCAAAAAAGGAGGACGTTAACAATTCGTCCGAATCTTTTTTTTATGTATATGTTCTCCAATCACTCGAAGACGCCTGGGCCGATTCGAGAAATTCTTTTTTTATTTATACTTTCCAGGTGGTCCCATTGGCACCAATTCAGGATCTGATCATGGGATCTCAGAAAAATCGAGGGCAACCCTCAAATATAGGGACGCATAATTTGTGTTTTATTAAAGTCGGTGTACTTTTTATTAATTAAAAAACGTTTTTTATCGTACCTTATACGATTATCATACCGGGTGTTCAAATCCTGTACGAATTATAAAGCCGTGCGACGCACTCCGGTTCCGAAAGACCGGAGTCACATCACTACCCATATACGCCACAAACGCCTCAGTGTTTACGTTCTAGTAACAATAATTATCAGTAATTGTATATGTGTGTGTGTGTGCGCATGACGTCAGCACTTATCTACCTTGGTACATGCATTGAGGAAGCTGCAAGAATTAAAATTAATTAGAAATATTAATAGAGCAGCTAGCGATCCGCCTCGGCCTTGAGTCAACCTAAGTAAACATTTTTTTTCATCCTGGCACGGTAAAGTACCCACAATGCACCTGATGGTAAGCGCAGTGCCGTCCAATTAAAGTAGCGAGAGACAATCTATGCCCTATCTAGTCCACACAATCATGCCGGCCTACTTCTCCACACTACGCCATGGGCAGGTGAAGAAGCGGTTGAGGGTCTAGTGTCAGAGTACTCAGACATACATAGTGAACATGTATAAGGCTTATTATTATTAATATATAAATATTGTACATGTAAATAAGGGCGATTATCGCTTGTTTTGGTACGGTAGCCGGGTCACGGTTGAGCCGGGCTTGAGAGTAAATACATGCCATCGAGGACCTTTGTGTAGACCTTTTTAAGGCCTAAATTTTTTTGGTAAATTATTTAGATGGATCTGAGATACCCATGGTCCATATCAATCCCACTTAATATTTTTTGGTTGTATGTATATCAAACAATAAATACACCCAACAGTCACAAACATAGTTCTGACCCCACACTAGGTCAAACCTTTATGGGAATCAGCAACTACGAGAGGAACACCTAAAGCCGAAACAAACATCTGTCTGTCACACAAACATTTGTCTCGGTCCGGGAGTCGAACCCACGCCCTGTCCTTTCACAGCCGGCCGCTGCGCCACGGAGGCTGTCAAAATTAAAAACAATAAAATACCTGATAAATCGCATCCTGAATGCTAATGGATGACCCAAGTTTGTCTAGTTGGGTGTGTCAGGTTTTTTTTTATACATTCCTTGTTAATGTTATGTAAGAATTTGGCAAAGGTTTGTACGATGTATTGTATCATCGTCAGAGTAAAATTGTCTGCAACGTTTGCCTTAACCGGTGACACAAAAAGATGTCTGTGTGGAAGTTTTTGAATAAGAAGATAAACCTGATAATAGTTATATCTAAGGTAGCAGATTGTTATAGCGTTTGGTATGGTGAATGCGATATCTAGAGGAAGTATAGGTAAAATTTCTTCCCTCTAGTTTGAGAGGAATTGGTTTGAAGTCATCTTGCAATATTTGAAATAAACAAACTAACACAAATATAAAGATAAATTAAAGCTTGTTAAAAGAGCGATCAAACGAATTGACTCATAAAATGGCATTTTTTTAGATTAAAACTACATCAAATTACAAGGTTAATCGTCATAATAAATACTAGTATTTTAACGAGATGTTTTTATAAGTTTCTGCCCCGGTTCGAAAAATCGTAGATGCGGGAGTGGAAATTATTAAAGACTGGTGTATTTGCCATAATTACTTATAAGCGATAGAGTTGGGAGTGGTAAGTACTTCCGAGACGCAATAAGGTTCGAGACCAGACCATATGTTGAGGCTGAGTTTCTTGGTGCTTCTTCTCAGACCAGTGGGAATTTCCGAAGCACCGGTAGACTTAGATTTTAACATTACTATGACATGTAAAAAGTGCCCCTAGTGGCCTAATTTACAAAATAAATTATTTGATTTGATTACATACGGCACACCCTGTGACTTTATTGTATTCATTGTTAATTATCGCTTGCTTTAACGTTGAAGCAAATCATCGTGAGGAAACTTGCATACCGTTCACCGTAAGTATATCAAAAGTAAGTAGAGTCTACCAACCCGCATTAGGTGAACTAAGGCCTAGTATCTCATTAGTAGAGGAGGTCCGTTCAGCAATGAGGTAGCGACTAGAATTATTATTAATTAAATGAAATACACCCAATAGTCACACACATAGTACCCACACTAGGTCAAAACTGTTTCTGCTGTGTATGTACTGCAATATTTAGAACTTAAAAACACGTGACCATATAAATATGATTATACGACGGGCTATAACAAGTAATGAAACGAGGTGTGAAATTAAAATTTACACAACATCTTGATATGGGGTGGCCGTTGAAGCTTATCAAACCATGATTTATGCGAAACGGCATACCCATAAAAGTTAACTACATATAAAACTAGCGGACTCGTGCGAATACTTCGCACCTATAGTGGTTTGTTACGTAATAGCAGCCTCCGTGGCGCAGCGGGCGAGTAGCCGGCTGTGAAACGAGAGGCCGTGGATTCGATTCCTGCACAAATTTATATTTGTTTCGGGTCTGGGTGTTGTGGGACCGTAATCCCTCGTAGTTCTTGATACCCACGATACAGGTTTTACCTACTGTAAGGTCAGAACTATGTGTGTGACTGTTGGGTGTATTTATTTATTATTTATATAATAAATTAGAAATAAGTAAATGTACTGGCGCTAAAATCATCTATCTAATCTCTCTAATTCTGACACTACACCTTCGACCGCTTCTTCACCTTCTTGCCCATGGCGTAGTGTGAAGAAGCAGGCTGGCATGATTGTGTTGAGTAGCGGGGGACAGATTGTCTCTCGCTACTCCATACTTTAATCGGACAGCACAGCATCAGGTGCAGAGTGGTCACTTTACCGTGCCAGGATAAAAAAAACCTATGCGCTTAATATCCCAAATTAACAATACAAATTAAATTTTCACATTTTGTTGTGAAAACCAATTAATTTAAAATATTCGTCTATTTTTCGTCAATAGCGGCAAACATAAGATTCAAAATGGTGTTTGAATCATTAAATTTGATGGAGAATTATAGAAGTTGTGGCGTACCGACAAAAAACCTTAGAGAAATAATATATTGAGATTCATGCAACGTGGTTACAGTAAGCTTGTGCTTGGTAATTTTTTTTTTTTATGAAAAAAGGGGGCAAACTGGCAGGAGGCTCACCTGATGGAAAGTGATAACCGCCGCCCATGAACATCTGCAACACCAGACGGCTTGCAAATGCGTTGCCGGCCTTTCAGGAAAGAATATGCTCTCTTCTTGAAGGTTCCCAGGTCGTAACAGTTCGGAAAGACCGCCGGCGACAGCTGGTTCCACAGAGTGGTTCTCGCCAATTCTGCCAATGTGCTCCGACTTCGCCTTGGTATTTGATTGAAGCGCTCCCATTTCGTGCACTATTTTAGATTTACACGGTTCATTCGCATGATTCTCGATTTCTCAGTATAAATAAAATAAATAAATACACCCAACAATCCAAACACTATGTCAAACCTGTATCTGTACAGCCAGTCTACTCTGTAACACAATTCCGATCGATCGGTATTGGATTTGTGAGATTTCGTATTCTGAGTGCGACCCTACTGCTTATATTATTTTAATATTGCATAACAATTCATATGATAATCTTAATTCCAATTATTGCATATTAATGGTTGCACAATATTGAAATAATATGGCGATAAAGAGTACGAAACCTCTCAAATCCAATACCGAGCGATCGGAATTGTGTTGATTGTGATACACAAATATTTATTTCGGGTCTGGATGGTGTTGTGGGACTGTAGTCTCTCGTAGTTATTGATACGCACGACACAGGTTTGACCTAGTGTGGGGTCAGAATTATGTGTGTGATTGTTGGGTGTATTTAAGACCGTTATAAAAAATGGTATCAAGTGGAAAAAAGGGTTTTCGAAAGAAAGTTTGATTCAGTTGATCACAGTATAATTTCAGTGTATGTATTACTATGGTAACTTTATTTTTCACTTTATTTATTGAGCTGTCTGAGGGTATGCGTTTTTACTGTGACATGCTTTGTAGCCCTCGGCAATAGTCGTTAGGACCATCCATAAATTACGTCACAGGAATTTCATGAATTTTTGACCCCTCCTCACATCACATCCCCTTGTCACATTTGTAAAGATCCATTATTTTTGCAATTTAATAAAAAATATTTGCTATTTTACACCTAGAAATTAAAAAGCAGTTCCGAAATTAGTTTAATTTCCATTGAAATATTTTTCCCATCCCTTGTCACACAATGACACACTTCGTTGACCCCCTATCCACTGTACGAGTGACATAATTTATGGATGACCTTTATTACAAAGCAGGCGTAGTGTGAAGAAGCTACACAGCGGGCCGGTACTGTGTTGAGTAGAGAAGGATAGAATGTCTCTCACTACTTGATACTTTAACTGGACGGCACTTACATTCAGGTGCAGTGTGGTCACTTTGCCGTGCCAGTATAAAAAAAAGTTTCGTTTTTCTGTCGCCATAACCCAGTTCAGCTGGCCTATTCAAGCTGTCGACAAAACTGTACAGCGTGTGTTATACTAGCTGAGTATTAAGCGACCTTGGACGGCCGAGCACGCCGTCCGCTCGTCAGTACGTTGACTCTATGACCATGTCATACAAGAATGTCGCTTTACCACATTACTTGCATGTATAGAGTAATTGATATGTAATCATTTAATGTTATTTATTATTGCACTTGATAAAAACTATTCTAAGATTGGCTTGTGTTTTACACGCTTTATATTAGCTTCACCTATATCTATGTAACGGAATATTTCAACTTAATTTTCACCACATTAAAGACGTTTGATTTCCTTATTGATAATCAAACTGGCGTAGTGTGAAGAAGCTACACAGCAGGCCGGCATGATAATGTTGAGTAGCGGGGGTAGATTGTCTCTCGCTGCTTGATGATCTAACTGGAGGGCAATGCGCTTACCATCAGGTGCGTCTCGAGTGCCTCATACATAACCCTAGTATCCATAAGTATACTGAAGACTTATACGTTAAGCCAATGCCCCTAGCGATTTCAACGCTGACTGCCCTTACAAATAGCAGTTAAAGCGGAGGTTTCGGACGGCCTAGATGCAGCGTTTTTTGATAGTTTTTATTTGTTAGGAGGAACGTTTAAATATATCTAGACCCGTTGTTTAGGATGACAATAGTTTTTGTATAAAATGTGAACAGAGTTAATAATTGTAAAGACAATTTGAATTTAGAACCGGTATCTGCTTTTTAGATGTCTTCTATATTATTTGAGACTTATATAACTTCTATTATATATAAACGCACTCACGCCTGTGATCCCCGAAGGTGTAGACAGAGGTGTAACCTGTACACCAACATTTCGCCGAGCTTATTATCATCCTATGATGTTATAGAGGGGAGCCTATCGCCATATCAGATTATTTGCAAACTCCGGGCTGGTACTGAGTATTTCTTAATACCTAATATTACTTTTACCCGACTCGGGATCGAACCCGAGAGAGAGAGCACAGCAGTCGTACCGTGTATGCAGTTACAACTGCCTCACTGAGGCAGCTTGCGCATCGTACTGTTAAACAGTTTATCTGTCGCTTAGTTGACCACCGCTACGTACCTCCACCTGACACCGTAAGGAGTGAGGAGTGGCTGAAGGCTGCATTGCTTGAAGCTACATTCAGTACAAGAGCCATTTCCTTTCGCCGTATCTCGACAATGCTATTTATCCGACTTCAAAAAAGGAGGAGGTATGTATGTTCCCCGATTACTCGAAGACGCCTGGACCGACTCGAGAAATTCTTTTTTTGTTTAAAAGGGTATACTTCCCAGGTGGCCCCATTGGCACCAAGTCAGGATCTGATGGTAGGATCTCAGAAAAATCAATGGCAACCCTCAAATTTTATAGTGACGCATTTGTTTTTTATTGAAGTCGGTGTACTTTTTATGAATTAAAAATCTTTTTATGTGTAAATGTCCAACCCAAATGGCATACACTGACTTCTAAAGTTACGTGTGTATGCATTGTTAATTATCTTTTGCTTTAACGGTAAAGGAAAACATCGTGAGGAAACCTAAGCATTTCAAAGGTATGTGAAGTCTAGCAACCCATATTAGTTCGTGGTGGACTAAGGCCTAACCCCTCTTATTAGTAGAGGAGGCCCGTGCCCAGCAGTGGGACAATGTTTAATACTGGGCTAGTATTATTATTATTTTATTATTATATCTTGTTTTTGTAAACATAAGGTAAAGTGTATTTATGTATTCATGTAAAGCGGATATCTTGAATGTTAATGTTATCTTTATGAAACTTATTTTTATGACATCATACGAATGACGTTATAAATGCGTCATGGTTTTTATGATTTTTTAAGTATTTACAGTTAAATAATGTTGTTTTGTATTATAATATAACTAATATCTTGTACGCATGCTATCAATACACATGCTACTCAATTATATATTACCTGTATACAACTAATGATCCCGGGCAGAAGTTGTCCTGCCATAAACCGCCTTCTTTGTGGATCGAATTTTCGTTGAAAAAATAAGAAATTTAGATCTCGACAACAGCGCTACCTCGGATCTAAAACTATCCCATCTTTTAAGTTGGACCCAACCACACACATACACAAATAATTGAAATCGGATGAGTGGTTTCAAAGTCTATAACGGACATAGGTAGAAACAACTTTTGTGTTTTGTATATATAGAATCTATATCATCATCATGTCAGCCGAAGGACGTCCACCGCTGGACATAGGCCTCCCCCAAAGAGTGCCACAATGACCGGTCCTGCGTCACCCGCATCCAGCGGACTCCCGCGACCTTTACCAGGTCATCAGTCCACCTTGTGGGGGTACTCGCTAAATTTCATCTGATTACGATGAATCTTTGTTGAGTTGTAAATGGGGGAAAAGCGATAACCTAGTTGGGAGTCGAACACTGTCCAGGCGGATCGTTGGTTCGAAAGCAACCGCAACACCTCTGACTTTTAAACGTGTGTATTCATTGTTAATTATCGCTTGCTTAACGGTGAAGGAAAACGTGTGAGAAAACCTGGATTCTGAGAAATCTCATAACAATTTCAAAGCAATGATAAATCTACCAAACCGCATCAGGCCAGCGTGGCAGACTAACGCCTAACCCGTCTCAATTAGTAGAGGGGGCCCGGGCCCAGCGGTGGGACAATGTATAGATAACATTATCGTGTCAATGTTTAACATAGAGCTAGTATTATTAATATACCTAGTCAGGTCATAAATTCTGTCACATGTTTAATATAAAATAATTGAAACAAGTTTATTCATTATGTAACAATTTATATACCAAAATGAACTTAACAAAACAGATTCTTATGACACTAAAGTTTATTCAAAATGACCTCCGTGATTTTGAATACAGGCCTTCAATCTGCAAGGCCAGTTGTCTATCGCAGCACCAACGAGGTCCATGTCAATATCGGCGGCTACCTTAATCAAGGATGTCTTGAGTGACTCCAAATTGGGGTGAGGCTTTGAGCACGCCTCCAAGTGTTGCCATATCTTGTAATCTAACGGATTCAAATCTGGACTGGAGGAGGGCCAGTCTTCGTGCCGGATGAAGTCGATTTCACGCGCCGTCAGCCAGCCAGTCTTGTGTGCTCTTCGCTCTATGAGCTGGCGCCGAATCTTCTTGGAATACCCAGTGCCTGTTATTGAACATGGTATGAGAAACAGGTTCCACAAGGTTCGTCAGGACTGTATTTTGATACACAACTGCATTCGTTTTTACACCTTTCTCACAAAAATGTACCTCTGTTAACTTAATGTACTTATTGGGGCTTAACAGTGTTAAGCCCCAATAAGAAACTCCCAACCATACCATGAGCGAGGATGGAAAATGACCTCGTTGGACACGCGGAATACGGTTGCTCGCTTCTTCACTACTGTGTGCGTACACCTTATCATTTTGTTTGTTGTATGTAGCTCTCTTCTACGGTAAAGTTTTTTTCATCTGAAAAAAGAATTTCCCGATATTTTTTTCCCGCGTACCGCTTCAACAAAGCGCGGCATCTCTTCAGTCTCAGGTCCATTAGACGAGCATTCAAACGATGTCCTGTTTTTCTTCGATATGCCCGAAGCCCTAAGTCTTCATTTAACACTTTTTTCACCGTGGTTCTGCTTAACCCCATCTGAAGGGCCAACAGTTTCTGCTTACGTTTGGGATTTCTTTGAATTCGCGCCTTTACAGCTTTTATCACTGCTGGAGTCCTAACAGACCGAGGGCGACCACTTCTTGACCTGTCATCTACACTAGAGTCTTCATTGTATCGTTTGATGGTACGATAAACAAATCTTTTGGTTACATTCAAATTTTTCAGTATGTCAAAAATTTGAATTGGCGCGTAACCGCAACGATGCAACACATTTACTGCAACACGGTCTTCTTTAAGCGTCCACTCCATATTTAAAATTGAGTAAAATTCTAAAAAGTATACATTTTTATTTTCATGAACAATTTGAAATTCGAATTCAATAAACTTTTTTGTGGCCAGCATTCTAAAATAAAAGTTTTTACTGTGTGACAATACTTATGACCTGACTGTGTGTTATATTATCACAAACAAAATTATTTGTCGACCTACAATGTATTAGTAAGAAAACAAACAATGACGGTAAAATTCGACGTGAGTCACTGATGCCGGACTTAATTTGTTTACAATGGTCTTTATCAGAGCTTACCACTACGGGCAACACACACGCGCTACCACATCTCTTCTAAGACAGGCTCGAATGTCACGAATTTTTAAATTTTATTAACTAGCGTCCCTTTAAATAATAAAAGTTTTTTATTCATAAAAATTAAACCGACTTCAATAAAAACCAAATCATGCGTCCCTTTAAAATTTGAGGGTTGCCCTCGATTTTTATGAGACCCCATCATCAGATCCTGACTTGGTGCCAATGGGACCACGTGGGAAGTATACCCTTTGAAACAAAAAAAGAATTTCTGGAATCGGTCCAGGCGTCTTCGGGTAATCGGGTAACATACATTAAAAAAAAAGATTCCGACGAATTGTTAACCGCCTCCTTTTTTGAAGTCGGTTAAAAAATAGGCAGTCATGCGGACTATCGACAGAAGTGGAAACTTTGGAAGTTGACACTTTTACGACGTTTTCCTTCGCCGTTAAAGCCATAATTTACAATGAATACACACGTAACTTTAGTAAAATCAGAGGTGTATGTCATTTGGGTTTCGAACACACTACTTTCGTCTTGACAGACCGTACCGCAACCAATACTATTTATAATATAACGAGTTCAAATATACGTAAGTTTCTATACCGTTGGGATAGTCAGAAGTGCAATTGATAAGTCCAACGGTCCACGGTCCGTCGAATCTGTTTCCGTCCCATGATAGGTGGCTACCCTATCCCCACATCGGGTAGAAATTATTACTATATATACATGTGTTGTAGCAAAGCAATTGTGTCCTTTATTTCATTTGGACGTTATTTGATATACACCCGAAACTAAAACGAAATAACCTCTTGCGATTAATAAAAATAAGAGGCCGTGAATATTATTGTAAATATCGGTATGACCAAAAAGGAGCGCGTGGTGGGAACATCTCACTATCTCTCTCGCACGACAGCATCGTAATGGCCATTCCGAGAGGTGACGTCATTAATTATTAATTTCCTTCCAAATCCGTCCAGTCTCCTTTCAACTTCTCCTCTCCCGTTCCTGTCCCTTCTCCTGATCATCATCTCCCGTCACTTCCATTACCGAAGATTAGGATTCCTTTAATTTTCCGATCATCCTCTTTTTTCCTTTTCCAGTCCTATCCTCGTCGTTGTATCCCTGCCTATCAGCCCTTGACGGTGGATTCCAAGGTCCTACGCCATTAACCATGATTACTCATTCCGTATGGAGAGTTCCCATTTGTATTTTGACCTGTCATAAGTGCTTTTTATATGCCTACATGATGAATAAAGATTTTTTTTTTTTTTTTTTTTTATTTAATCATATCGTGCATCTTTTTCCGTCATTTGACCATCACGCATTTCACCAGATTTGAATAGACCAATTTTATAAAATAATTTCTAAAATAAGTTTTATGTGAGGTAACGTATTGAATCGTGTCAACTACCCTACATGCGTGTCAAATTATACTAGTATGGTATTTTCATCATAATAAAATATGCATGAAATTCCGATTTGCAACATGAATGTAAGATTTTCTATTTTCAATTGTTTTTAAATGATTTTATTAGAATGCGTTCTAGTTTCAACATCTGAAATATTTTCTTGAAATCATAAATAATACTGTGCAATATAATTATTATTTCATAGGCTGAATAGAGAACGATAGCTTAGCGGAGAATGGTACAAAGTCAGGACATAAGGTTGATTTTCCTAAATCACGTGTGTATTCATTATTTATAATCTCACGCTATATACCAGAAGATACCCAGATGATATATACCAAGATAGCAGTCCGAGCTATTTACGACCTGGGTAGTCGGGATTCCTTACGATCTGTATTCAAGGAGAGTAATATATTAACTGTGCCGTCTGAATACATCTATCAAAACATTATGTACGTTCGCAAAAACATAAGTAAATTCCATAAAAATAGTGAAATTCATAACATTAACACCAGAAATAAAGACAAACTTACCGTACCCACCTTTAGAGTGGTGAGATCTAAAAAGTCTTTTATGGGTAACTGTGTTAAATTCTATAACAAAATCCCCAATAACGTGGTTGATATGCCCGATAAAATGTTTAAGTCTCACACTAAACGTGTTCTTATGGACAGGGGCTATTATAATGTTCAACAATATCTAGAGGATAGGGATGTCTGGCATTCGGTTCCTTTCTGCACACTGCGACCTGGCGCCCTGTAGCTTACACAATGTTAGTTGTAGAAATAAAATAAAATATTAACTAAATTTATAAAATATTAATAAATTACATGTCGTAATATTGAATACACTTAAAATATAACAAATAATAAACTATGACGACCGATCGCGTATAAAATATAAAACATTAAAATGGCAATTAATATGTGACAGGTCATCTACTAGAAATAATGAACCGGACCAAAAACAAGCCCGCTGAGTTTGTTTCGCCGGGTCTTCTCAGGCTGGGTCGCGTTTGGATCCGGTGGTAGATTTTAAAACGTGCGACGTCTCGGAAATACCCATGGTCCATATCAAACCCATTTAAAAATATTTATATTTGACTGGTATTTCTTTGAATAACATTAAAAATAAAAATTATAAACACCTTATAAATGAATAAATTGATTGCTAGTGTATTGATGATGCTATGTATACATAAGCTGATATCCTTTTCTTAAATTTCTTTACTTTTTTTTAATGTACTGACTTGTCATAAGAGCTATGTAATTGCCTACATGATCAATATACGATTTCATTTCATTTCATACCCCGGCCCGAATCAAGTTGTGGAACAGTTTGCCAGCTACCATGTTCCCCTTTCCTATGATCCCAGCTCCTTTAGGCGTAGTGTGAAGAAGCTACACAGCAGGCGGGCAATCATGCGATTGTGTTGGGTAGCGGGGGATATATTGTCTCCCGCTACTTGATACTCTAATTGGCCGGCACTGCGCTTACCATCAGGTGCAGTGTGGTCACGTTGCCGAGCCAGATTGAAAGCTAGAATTCTTATAGAGAACTTCCGGGTATGCATATCCTTACGACGTATGTCGAATATAATTACTTTGAAACGTAAGAGGTGTATACCGTTTGAGAAATCAACCTTGCAACTTTCGTTTGGCAGTCACTACCACTCCACTACCTACTAGGCCAAACTGTGAGTACGAACAGTCCGCGCATCATGTTCTTTGAGAGTGTAGTCTCTGGCAAAATGAACGCAACATTATGCTTGACAGTATGCAGATAACATCTGGAGTTATATACTATATGGAGCTTGTGGAGACTAAGACGAATTTCCGTACTTTCCGGCGTTTTTGCCATACTTATTATTGGAATCAAGCGTAACAGCTCGCATGCTAGGACCCGCTAAGTAACTTCCGTGGTGCTTTACGCCTGGCTTCTCCAGACGTAAATGTCCTTTATTGGAGGTTATACCTCTTTAGTTTAGTATTTGTCACCCGCTTTGCTATGGAGGGAAGTGGACAATATATTATTGGAATCAAGCGTAACAGCTCGCATGCTAGGACCCGCTAAGTAACTTCCGTGGTGCTTTACGCCTGGCTTCTCCAGACGTAAATGTCCTTTATTGGAGGTTATACCTCTTTAGTTTAGTATTTGTCACCCGCTTTGCTATGGAGGGAAGTGGACAATTTATATTTCCAACTCCGTATATTTCTATTTGATTAATTTCGTTGCGGGATAAAAGACAGTAATTAAGCATTCCCTGAGACTCGCCGAGTTTCATTACTCGGTGTGGAAAAAATGCGTGCCATTGTTGATCCTGGCTAAACAGGAGTTACAATGGCGGGTGTGTGGGCGGGATAGTCTCTTACCTACTAGGCTATCAACTTCCACTATTACTATAAAACATAATATAAGCACTAGTAATATATCAAAACTTTTCCGATCCATGTACCATAAAAGAAATCCTATATTTACAGATTATCTCACCGTAAACAATGGTGTAGGGTGACGTCATAGTCGTGATGGCGCGACGTGGACACATAGGGTCAACGGCCCACATCGGCCGTAGCCAATGACCCCTATGACATTACATCCCTACGTCATATAATAATTTAGTAACTTTGTTAGTTTGATATGCATACGAAAATATGTAATATGATTAAAAAAAAAGTTTATAATTCATAAAAAGTACACAGACTCCAATAAAAAACAAATTATGCGTCCCTATTAAATTTTAAAGTTGCCCTCGAATTTTTCTGAGTTCCCATCATCAGATCCTGACTTGGTGCCAATGGGACCATCTGGGAAGTATACCCTTTTACTCAAAAAAATAATTTCACTAATCGATCCAGGCATCTTTGAGTAATCGGGGAACATGCATTAAAAGCAAAAGATTCCGAGAAATTGAGAACCTCCTTCTTTTTTTGAGGTCGTTTAAAAAACGTTTTCGCCATGACAAAAAATATATTCAAAAAATGAAGTCCCGTAATTGAGATTTGTTTTAAGTATTACGACGAATACACGTGACAAAAACTCATGGTTGAGCCACTGACAGTAAACAAGGTACTTGTTTACTTCTTTAGGCACGTTGGGCACTTTCGGGATGGGGAAAAAGCACTGAACTCACGTTACCGTCACGCTCAGATTATTTTACTTTTGACATAAGCACGCCTATGAAGTTCTATAATTATTGACAAGCAATCATAAACAAAAAAAGTTACTACTTCATGGACGCTGTTTCAGAAAACAACACAGTAATTCCGAAGTTTTAAGTTTTCATGCCTGTTTTTACCTAACTGCCAAGGAAGGGTTATGTTTTTCGCGCGTTTCTTTTATGTATGTTTGTAAATTTCTTTATTACCTCGTATCTTCCAAACGCCTGGATGGATTTTGACAGTTAAGGTATCGTTATATTCGTCTTAAAACCCCCTAGTGTCCTTAGTTAAGTGTTGGACAAAAAAGATCAAAATGGCGATTTTTGGTGCGAAATAGTTATACATTAATAAAAAAAAATGACCAAATCTATCGAGTAGGGTATCAAAATAAAGGAAATTAAAATATATATAAGTTATATGTTAAAATTACTTTTCATTTGGGTTTCGGGTGTTTTCATTTGGGTATTGTTTTTCGCTTGAACTCCAACAAGTAACACATTATATTCATCAATATAGTATGATAAGAGTGTGCCGGGACACTAAAAAGTCTAAAATAAAATAAATAATAAAAAAAAACAAAAACTCGAAATTAAGCAAGCGGAACCTATTAATTTTCTTTCGGTTTATAATTTGCAATTGGGTCCCGCCTGCTACTAAGTTTATTTTCTATTCTCAATCTTGTTTTGGTCTTTTTAGTGCATAACTTTATTGCAGTCGGGTTATTGATTTTTTAAATTATTTATTTCATTTACTATACCGATGGGCCTGGCCTCATTTACTATCATTTTTGGACTTTCCGACATCTGTTTATCTTTTAGAAACAATCACACTCATGAGTCATTTCTGACTCCTTAGAATTGCCTTGTTTCATAATGGACGTCGCACTGCGTCATGCGTCTACGTCACGTGATAGTAAGGACGTCTAGTTCAAACAGAACTATCTATACGTCAGAGTAGACTTGAAGGTGTTTAGTGTATTACGAAAATACACGTTTCATTAACACGACAGCCTTCGTGGCGCAGCGGTGATACGAGAGGCCTGGGGTTCGATTCCCGCACCGAAATGAAGGTTTGTGTGACAGACAGATGTTTGTTTCGGTGTTGGACCGTAGTCCCTCGTAGTTCTTGATACCCACGTATAGGCTTTATGTATTATGGGGGTTAGAAATATGTGTGTGACTGTTGGGTGTATACATTTTTGTATTTATATTCAACATATATTTTTTATATGCATATAGCGATTGGATAACGATAATTTTCACGAATGGCGCAACGAATGGCCCCGATTTCGCACGTTTATTGTGAACTATAAAGATAGACACATGCCATCACGGACTTTTATGTGAGCCTTTTTAACATATACAATTCCGTAGTGTTTTATTTGATGTATCTACTAAGGTTCAGCCAGCGTTAGAAATGTACAACATTGTAAAATATATTTTGACGAAACTATTAAAAAAACATCAACGTTTCTTTACATTATTTAAATATATGCGCTAATATTAATCTATCGAAAGAAATGATCTAAACGATAGTGTAAATTGTATCATAATCCGTTGCATGGTTTAGAAGAACTAAATGCTCATTTTCATTGATCGTTATCCCACATACGGGGAGTCCCTAACTAATAAAAGTAAGTGACCGATAAGTCGTTCGAAATACAGCACTCGGGTATTCCCCGCAAGCGGCGACAACGGAAATTCATTTATGGCTCTATGGCATGCGTAAACACAAATCTTCCGCACTCTGCGTGCGTGTATTATCCGACCATATAAAATGATATTTTAGCATACAGACATAAAGAGCAATTTTATTAATTAGTGTATAGTGTAGCGGCTTTAATAAACATGTGTAAGAGATGAGCAAAAACTGCTGAGATGGTACCTTTGGCTGGCAGCGGCGTGATAGGCCTAGGCAAAAATGGCGGGACGACTTAGACGCCTTTGAAACTATGTGGCCAGAAAAGGCACTTAATACGGATCAGTGGGAAGAAATGGGGCCAGCAGTGGGGCGCATTAGGTTAAAAAATAAATACATGCGAACACTGATCATATATCTTACCTTTACAATGACTATCTGCAATTCATGTCGCATAAATGACGTCACAATTCTTTATTGAACGTCAGGTCACGGCTACGCTGATAAATTTAGCTCGTACCGTACGTAGTACAGGGATCGCGAACCTTTAACTTTTGTTAACCGGTGTGAAAAGAGCAACGCTATTGTTCCCGTTCTTCTCTAGCGAGACTGCATTCCGAACTGGCGGTAGAGTGAAAAAATTTACTGAATCTAAATGATTTTATGGATTCAAGAAATATTGGATTTGATTTGATTTATTCACTCATGTGCCATTGATTACCAAAAAAAAATGTTTCTTCATTATTACAGACAATAAATTATACAATCAAATAAGAGATAAAATACACAGAGTTAATTTAGATTGCAATCCAAAATCCATCATAAGTAATAAATATGTACATACGTAAAATTACAATTAAACTGCCTGCCTTAAAAACAGAGTTCGTAACTAAAATGCAAAATTAGAACCGAAGACTAAAACAAAATTTTCTTTATAGATTTTAAAACTTGCCGACCTTATTATAAGGACCTCAGCGATCAATATTCATGAAGGGCCTCCGAAGAACCGACATTATGATTATTAGCAAATAAATGAAACGTAAATACCATCAATTAAAACTAATTACTAAATATCTCATTAAAATAATGTTAGTAAATGTTGACATACTTAAAATAATAATAATAAATTTTCCCACTGCTGTTCATGGGCCTTCTCTATTAATGGCTTGGGCCTTAGTCCACCACGCTCGCCTAATGCGGGTTGGTAGACGTTACATACCTTTGAAATCTTGAGAATTGTCAGGTATGCAGGTCTCCTCAGGATATTTTCCTTCACCGTTTAAGCATACAATGAGTAATAATGAATCTACATGTAACACCGAAAGTCAGAGATGTAAGCCATTATGAGTTGTTTTCGAACCTACGTCTTCCGAGTCCGTATCGCACCTAACTAAGTCATCGTTTTTCCAAACAAACTTACTTAAATTCCTTGTGTTGCTGATAGTAGGATATTCACATCCGTCCGGATACCGACCACCGTACACAGGGCGTAAAACCCGCTGTAGTAGCATACACAAGTGTGTCACGTTCCGGGGTCAGGCAATGTAAATCCGGTTTTCGTCGAGGGTCTGTGTTGGGGTATGATGTTTGGCCGTGTTGCGGCCTTCTGAGTACTCTGACACTAGACCCTCGACCGCTTCTTCACCTCCTTGCCCCAAGGCGTAGTGTGAAGAAGCTACACACTAGGCCGGCATGTTTGTGTTGAGTAGCGTGGGATAGATTGTTTCTCGCTTGATACTCAAATAATTGGACGACACTTCGCTTACCATCAGGGGCAGTATGGTCACTTTGTCGTACCAGGATATAAAAAAAAATACAGAATTTTGTTCCGTGCCAATGGTTCACCATACCTGCCGTAGTACAAGCGATGTCGTAGGCGTTCGCGTGAGTCTAATTTCCATGAAAAATCTTGTTTAGATAACAAGTTTGAGAAGTTGTATTTAAACATTCAGGATGTTGTTTCACCATGGTTTATTTTAGTAGTTTGAGTTATTTGGAGTAGCGAAGGTCGGTTTTTTATAGTACAGAAGCCACCCATAAGAAGGTGGGTGTGTCATTTCAGGCATCACAAAACGCAACAATAAAAGTTTTAGTAAGCATTCATGACGCAGAGGGCTAGTTGCCGGCTGTGAAACGAGAGGCGCGGGTTTGATCCCTGCAACGAGTCAACTGTTTCCTCACGATTTTCCTACACCGTTAGCAATATTTCGAATAAATATTGTGACCTCATTTTTAGGCAATTTTGATTCTGTTTTCGCAAAAGAGTTTATCAAAAGAGGTTATCATTACTTTTTGTACATATATATTCACGTGAAGACCTTAAAATCCACATAAAGACCGGCTGTCATCAATTTTGATTGCTGATTCTTACATTACTGGCACTATAAGTAAGTGTACCTAATAGAATCAACTAATTGAAAAATTATAATAAAGTGATAAAAATTTACTAGTGTCTGATTTATTTCTTTTTATTCAGCCAACTATCTATTTGGATGCCAAATTTAAACTTCCTAGGTCATCTGGAACTGGGTTAGAGTTTTGATCTATAGGTCAGTCAGTGATAAGAATTACGATTTTTGGATGTTAATATCTAAAGAACTGCTTGAGGTATGTTTATGAAATTTGGAGCACATGTGTATCTCGCAAATGTCAATATATGAGCCAAATTTGACATGTTTATGTGAAATAGTTTTTGTGTTATGAGGGGGTCAAAAGTGGCTCCAAATGGTTCGTGTAATATTACACACGGTACCGCTCGCCATTCTGTTAGCTTGACACGCTACCGCGTGTCTAGATTTTGCGTATTATATTTGGTTGCATATAGAATAATGTACAAAATTGAACACAGGAAACTACCGTATTATCAATTAATACACGTAACTTTAGAAAAATCAGATGTGTATGCATTTTTTTGGTTTTTAACCTGCTACTTCCATCTTAACAGTCCATACAACTACCAACTAGGAGTTCATGAGTCATTTGCGTAATGATTTCTCATTTACGTAGTAGAAATCCATTCCGTGAATTGTTTATGGGAAAGTGCCGGGTTTTCCTCAATTAATGTTTGCAAACAAAATTGATTGTTCTCTTTATAGCATTGTTTACATCATTGTGAATAATTAAAATGAGTCTAGGAAGAATTAACATTTCAGTCCTTGATTGAAGTGTTTTGTCGACCATTTTGAATGTGAAATAAAATGATAGTTATAAATAAATAAATAATACTAGCCCTGTATTAAGCATTGTCCCACTGCTGGGCACGGGTCTCCTCTACTAATGAGAGGGATTAGGCCTTAGTCGACCACGATGGCCTAATGCGGGTTGGTATACTTCTCATACCTTCGAAAAAATTCTCAGATATGCAGGTTTCCTCACGATGTTTTCCTTCACCGTTAAAGCAAGCGATAATTAACATTTTAATACACACATAACTTTAGAAAAGTCAGAGGTGTATGCCACCTCGAACTTGGGTTTCGAACCTACGACTTTCGTCTTGGCAGTCCGTACCGCAACCAACTAGGCTATCGCTGCTTAAAATGATAGTTATATTCAATCATAATTTAATGAATAAATACACCTACCCAACAGTCAGTCAGGTCGAACCTGTATCGTCTCATACCCAGACCCGAAACAAATATCTGTCTGTCACACAAATATTTATCTCGGTGCCGGAATCGAACCCACAGACTCGATTCATGGTCATTCGACCGCTACGCCACGGAGGCTGTCGAATGGCATTAATGTATTTTAATAATTTAATTCCATATATTTGTCTTATTATTTCAAATATTAATCAATTTCTATTGTCATGTTCATTTACACTATTATTATTTTTGGCCTTTATTATTGGCCTAACCCCTCTAATTAGTGGAGGTGGTCCAGTACAATGTTTAAGGCAGCGGGACAATGTTTAATACAGGGCTTATATTATTTTTATTTGTGCTCATTCAATGATTGCCGTCAAAAATAAGTTAATTATAAAATATTTAAATCTGTTGGATAGAGTAACTGTCAAATGACAGAAGAGGATATACGATATGATTCATGACGTCACTGTTCAGAAATGGCCATTACGGTACAGTCGTGCGAGGGAGATAGCGACATGTTCCTACACTACACCATTATTTGAAATAATAACTGAACCTAATTTTTAAATAAATTTTATTTTATTTTCGCATTTTATAATTTTCCTAATATTTTCGGTTGCATATAGGGTTGTCAGTTGTCCCGGCTTTAGCTTTATTTTTGGCTTTTACGGTTGGTTTAAGTCGAAAGTAGAGCGCAAGTAAAGCCGCGACTGCCCCGAGCGCTGTTCTCGCCGGGTGTGGGCATATGTCCGGCATTAAAGAGCTATGATTAGCTATTAAAAAAAGGTATGTCCAGCCAAATTAAGCGTCGAGTCTGGCTTTTGTGATTTTAGAACTAGCAACCCTAGTTGGATATCAAATAATGTACTAAATTAGGCACAGGAAACTACACTATTGTGGTTTTCTTCGGAATGCGATTTTATTAGTCATTTGTAGTAGTTTATTGGCTATTTTTACTGCTTCTGATGACTCAGGCCAGAGTAAATACTGCTCATGTAAAATTGTAGTGAAGTCGATTGTTTTTTTTTTATACTGGCAGGACTAAGTGACCACACTGCACCTGATGGTAAGCACAGTGCCGTCCATTTAGAGTATCGAGTAGCAAGAGAGAATATATCCCTCGTTACTCAACACAATCATGCCGGCCTGCTTCTTGACACTACGCCATGGGCAAGAAGGTGAAGAAATAGTCGAGGGTCTAGTGTCAGAGTACACAGAAGGCCGCAAAACAGCCAAACAGCGTACCCCAACTCTAGACCCCCGACAAAAACCGGATGTACACTGGCTGATCCCGGAACGCGACACACTTGCGTGTGCCACTATGGCGGGTTTTACACACTGTGTACGGTGGTTGATATCCGGGCGGATATCCTACCACCAGCCAGTGTTGTCGATTGTTCAGAGTAAATAGTGTTCACGTGAAATTGTTGATTGTTACAGGTCCTGGAGTGTAAGGACAAGAGGCGCGGCACGAAGCGAGCCCTGAAGGTCCTCCACGACAGCGTCAAGGCTCGTAGGGAGGTGGAACTCCACTGGAGGGCTCGAGGATGCATACACATAGTCGAGGTGAGTTTATTTATTATACGCTTTGTATTAGCTTCACCTGTATGTATGTATCGGAAAGTAAGTAGGTAAGGGTCTTATTTGAATTTATTTGTTTCCAAATTTTTGTTTTGTTTATATATCCCGGCTGTTTGTATTTATTTTTGTTATTAATCCATACTAATATACTGTAAATGCGAAAGTAACTCTGTTTGTTTGTTTGTTACCTCTTCACGACTAAACGGCTGAACGAATTGTAATGAAATTTGGTAAAGGAATAGATTATATCCTGGAGAAGGACATAGGCTATCTTTTTTCTCAAAAAACAACCTTGAAAGGGCCAAATAGGAGTTCAAAATTTGTATGGGAAATCCATAATTCCTCGACTTAGGGATCTGTAAATTAATATCTAGGCTTTAGGTAAGAAATAAAGAAATACGTGTTTCAACGTTTTTGAAAAGTCATCCCTAAAAGGGGCAAAGTGAGGTTAAAGTTATGGGGTATTCTTTAGATGCAATCTCAAGATTCAGGCACAACAACTGAGAGGCGGTCAACAATCGCTACAGGTGCCTCAGTGCAGAAGACAACTCCTTGGATTGTATACTTCTGCTCCCGAATATAATCTCCACGCAGGCGGAGCCGCGAGCAACAGCTAGTACTTAGTATTTTATTAATGAGCGAACTAAGATGTTCGCGTAATAATATAACTTGTAAGGATGCATGTTTTGAATTACTATCTAGTCCTAGATTACTTAATGCTAATGTTGTGAACTGTTATGATTGTAATCTGTTATGCATCTTAAATAAATAAATAAACGTAAATTTCACCACCTCCAAGACGTCCGATTTACTTGAAAATTTGCATCACCAGGATAGTAAGTGTGATCATTTTAAATCTTAATATTTTTTATCACGTAGTCTTGAGTTGAAATCGAGTCTTAATTATTATAAAAGATGCTGTTTTGAAACTAAAAAAAGAATATAAATTTTAATTTAAATACACAAAAACACGCTAGCCAAACCAAAAAGTAGAAACATTTTTTTTTTGCCTCGATAGGCAGACGAGCAGACGGGCCACCTGATGGTAAGTAGTCACCGCCGCCCATAGACTTCTGCTATTGCAGGTATTGCTCTGGTATTCCAGGGCACAGCAAAGCCGCTGCCTACCGTTAAATTTGATTTTTTAATTGTAAAAAGGTGCTTGACATCAAATGATACGAATAGTTCATTGGTAGCTGTTTAAAGAATTATTATCAGGATATAGTAAAACGCACCCAGGTTTTTTTAAGAAAACAACACCACAATTGGTTCAGCTATTTTCCAGATTACCCCAGAAAATTTAACAGGGTAACAGACTAACAAACCTTTTTAAATAGCGTGTATGGCCGTATGGTTGTTGGTTCAGTGCAAATAACTAGGGTCCTTTGGGTCCTTTAGGCGTAGTATGAAGAAGCTACACAGCAGGCCGGCATTTAACTATTGATTAGCGAGGGATAGATTGTCTCGTGCTACTTGATATTTTAACTGACAGCACTGCACTTAACATCAGGTGCAATGTGGTCACTTTGCCGTGCCGAGATAAAAAAAAGCATTATTTCCAAACGCCTATTTATTTGTATTTGTTTTTCTACCCCCAGATCATAGACGTGTATGAGAACTCGTACGGCGGTCGGTCGTGTCTCCTGGTAGTGATGGAGTGTATGGACGGTGGTGAATTGTTCACGAGGATACAGGATAACAGGGAGGGCGCTTTCACCGAGAGGCAGGCTGCTGAGGTCAGTATATCAGCACTTTCCACTGGACATGTGTTTTCTCTACTAATAAAAGTTTTTTAATTCATAAAAAGTACATCCACTTCAATAAAAAACAAATTATGCGTCCCTATAAAATTTGAGGGTGGCCCTAGATTTTTCCGAGATCCCATTATCAGATCCTGACTTGGTGGCAATGGGACCAACTGGGAAGTATACCTTATTTAACAAAAAAAACTCGATTTGGTCCAGGCGTCCTCGAGTATTTTGGGAACATACATAAAACAAGTTTTTTTTAAGTCCCTTTAAAAAAAGAGAATTGTTTTATGGACCCGGTTGGGACGGAGTTCCTTTCGCTATATCTTTTTTGTGTTTGTAATAACTAATTATTAAATACTTTTGCATAATCTCAAAATTTACGGCAAGCTGAATCGATTGAAAAAACGCTTTAGTTTCCTAAGTGATCGGGAAGTGCCAAAATCACTGCAAAAAGATGTCTGTTTTTGAGGTCGTTTTTCATTGCTACACTTTTTTCGGTCTATCCCACAAACAAATCAGAACGATAACGTGCGATAAGGAACTCCGTTCCAAAAAACAGGCAGTCATCGGGGCTGCCGACAGAAACAAAAATTTAAACTTTATAATTACTGTGTTCTTTTTGAAGCAGCCATGAAGTAGTTAACTTTGTTTGTTTATGGTCGCTTGACAATAATTATAGAACTTGATAGGCGTGCTAATGTGAGCAGCAAAATAATCTAAGTGTGATGGTCAGGCGAGTTCAGTGCTTTCTCCCCATCCCAAAAGTGCCCAACGTGCCTAAAGAATTTCACTTCGAAAATTAGGTGGACCACGCCTAATGGCTTAGTAGACTATGCCTTCGAAATTCTTGTATAGAATTCTCAAGTCACCTCATTAGAAGTGGAACGAACACTTTGGCGAAAGTAGATTCAATACCAGCCCAAATGGCAAACACCTCTGAATTTTCTAAATTTACTTGTGTATTCTTTATTAATTGTCGCTTGGTTTGACGTTGAAAGAAAACATCGTGAAACCTACGTAATAATTCTCATAAGAGTCTCATAAGTCTGTCAATGCATTAGGCCAGCGTGGTGGACTAAGGCCTAACCCCTCTCATTAGTAGAGGAGGCCCGTGCCCAGCAGTAGGACAATGTGTATTACAGAGCTGGTATTACTATATTATTTAAGTATCCTTACCATGTTTTCTTCAGTTACATCAAGCGATAATAGGATAGTTTCTGTTTTTTTGTATATTATTTGATATGCAACCTAAAATGAAACGTTTTGTGAGAATAGAATCAAAATTGGTTCAAAAATGAGGCTACAATTATTATTTTAAATTTTGATATATGTAAATTAAACATTAGTGGGTAATGGTAATATATCACTATCTCCCTCACACGAATCCATCGTAATGGCTATTCCGGGCGCTGAATAATATCATGCATCCCTTTTTAACCGATTTCAAAAAAAGGAAAAGGTTCTCAATTCGTCGGTTTTTTTATGTTTGTGCCCCGATTTCTCGAAGACGCCTGGACCGATTCGAGAAATTATTTTTTTGTTTAAAAGAGTATACTTCCCATGTTGGTCCCATTGGCACCAAGTCAGGATCTGATGATAGGATCTCAGCAACCCTCAAATTTTATAGGGACGCATAATTAGTTTTTTTTATTGAAGTCGGTGTACTTTTTATGAATTAAAAAACTTTGACTTAAACGTATTCCATCTTATTAAATTATCATGTAATTCATTTTCTTTTTTAAAATGAATATTGTATAAAAATTTGGCTTAATAAGGAACACCATCGATCGCATAGTCATGGTAACTGATAACTGATAAGAGATAAGATATGGAGTGTGTACACGGTATGAGGCGTAATTAGAAAATGGAAAATATATGACATTATTATAAATTCGTGCCACAGTGAGAGGTTATGGTTTAACGGTAGGCAGCGGCTTTGCTGGGAAGAAGTCTATGGGCGGCGGTGTCTACTTACCATCAGGTGGCCCGTCTGTCTACCCAGGCAGTAAATGATCATGGAATTCGGTACCTACCACCGTAAACATGGTGAAACCCAGCCAAAGGGACTGGTCCCGTTGTCACGCAATATTCATTCTTGTTTAGACTTCTGAGCCATGCAGCTACCGTGCTCCCTCCTTCCTATGATCCTCGGTCCTTTAGACGTAGTGTAAAGAAGCTAAACGCAGACCGGCATGATTGTGTTGAGTAGCGAGGGATAGCCTGTCTCTCGCTTGTTGATACTCTATCTGGACGGCACTGCGCTTACCATCAGGTCCAGTGTGGTCCCTGAGACGCGCCAGAATAAAAAAAAATGTTTTACTTACGTTTCCTTTTATCGTTTAAGCAAGCGATAATTAACAATTGATACACACGTAACTTCGAGAAGTTCGAAGTGTGTGCTGGTTTCGAACCCGCGTCTTTCGAGGCATTCTGTATCAACTATGTTTTTTTTTAATCAATATATCCAACAGTCACACACATAGTCCCACACTAGATCAAACCTGTACCGTGGGTATCAACAACTACGAGGGACTACGGTCCCAGAACACCTAGATTCAAAACAAATATTTGCATCATACAATAATTTGTGCCTGTGTGGGAATCGAACTTGCGGCCTCTAGTTTGTCGGCTACGGAGGCTGTAATAGATAATTCTACGGCTGAGTTTCTTGGTGCTTCTTCTCAGACCAATGGGCATTTCCGAAGCACCGGTACAATTTAATAACATGTAAAACGTGTTCCTAGTGGCATAATTTACTAAATAAATGATTTAATTGATTAAATGATTTTAAGAAGCAGCGATAGCCTAGTCGGTTGCGGTACGGACTGTCAAGACGAAAGTCGTATGTTCGGAACCCAAGTGGCATACACCTCTGACTTTTCTAAAGTTATGTGTGTATTAAATGTTAATTATCGCTTGCTTTAACGGAGAAGGAAAACATCGTGAGGAAACCTGCATACCTGAGAATTCTCATAAGAACTTCGAAGGTATGTGAAGTCTACCAACCCGCATTAGGCCAGTGTGGTGGACTAAGACCTAACCCCTCTAATTAGTAGAGGAGGCCCGTGCCCAGCAGTGGTACAATGTTTAATACAGGGCTAGTATTATTATTATATTAAATAATTTAATTACTGTCTTAACTTAACAAATACATTTCTTTCTAGATAATGCATTCAATATGCGTCGCGGTACGACATCTCCACGACTCTAGCATCGCACACCGCGACATCAAACCAGAGAACCTGCTCTACTCAAGCATGGAGCCCAACGCAGTACTCAAACTGACTGACTTTGGGTTCGCCAAGGAGACGTCTGCAGCTGCGGATACGTTGCAGACTCCGTGCTACACGCCTTACTATGTGGCGCCTGAGGTGAGGTGTTTTTACTCCAAATTTACTACTTAACTCATTAATTTACTCCCACCTGTTTACTCCTTGCTATAACGTTCAGTAATTATTTAAATTAGGCATGGAAATTGCCTTCGTTTATTGCGCGATATACGATAATGTAAATTGAATTTATAAGTTTTAAGAATTATTATAGAATAATGTATAAATAATAGTAATAATAAATACACCCAACAGTCACACACATAGTTCTGACCCCACACTAGGTAAAACCTGTATCGTGGGTGTCAAGAACTACGGGGGCTACGGTCCCACAACACCCAGACCCGAAACAAATATCTGTCTGTCACACAAACATTTGCCTCTGTCCGGGAATTGAACCCACGGCCTCTCGTTTCGCAGCCGGCTAGGCGCCACAAAGGCTGTCTCGTGTTATTATTTTTCTACAATAAAATAATTATCGTCAAAAGTAAGGTCAATAAAAGAACAAAATAAACATCAATGAAAAAATCAAATGGTCATAAATAATATAAAATAAAATATGAAAGTAACTTTACCCACGTATAACTCATTTACTTAATAATTTCATTTACGAACTGTCGCAGGATTTGGTAACATTCATTACTCAATTTTAAACACGATTTTACACTCTCATTCTCACAAAAACTTAATCACAGTTTTACTCAAGTCACCTGTACTCTTTCACTCACTCACTTTATACAGTAAAAGTACAAACAATAACACTAACAGTAAAGTAGGTATTTAGTTGCTTTAATATATATTTTTTTATTTATTCTGGCACGGCAATGTGACCACACTGCACCTGATGGTAAGCGCAATGCCGTCCAGTTCAAGTTTGAGTATCAAGTCGCGAATAACATTCTGTCCCCCGCTACTCAACAAAATCATGCCGGCCTGCTTCTTCACACTACGCCATGGGGCAAGAAGGTGAAGAAGCGGTCGAGGGTCTAGTGTCAGTACTCAGAAGGCCAAACATAGTACCCCAACTCTAGACCCCCGACAAAAACGGGGTTTTATTCTTATCCCTATAGCAGTAGTGCAAATTAAACTCAAAATTACACACAAGTTAAAAGTAATATTTTACATAAGGCAACTTTATGGACTTTATTTATTTTAAATGAATCAGTTACTGTTATTCACGTCAAAACAATTTTACTCGTCTGTTCACTCATACAAAAAAATGTAGCATCGTGGGGTGCAGAGAATTTTTCTTTGTATTATTTTATTATTTGTTGAGAGTACATACATACATATACACTCACGCCTGTAATCCCCGAAGGGTAGGCAGAGGTGTAACCAGTACACCCACTTTTCGCCGAATTTCGGTCCCATAATGTGATAGGGGGTGAGCCTATCGCCATAACGGGCAAAGGTTCCAGACTCCGGGCTAATACTGAGAATTTCTAGATAGAAATCGAATCTTTATTCGATTTCATAGAATATTTAAACAACATATAACCTAATAAAGGCACATCCTGAAAGTTGTTTATTCATGAGCCATTGAATCGATTATAATAATTTCTATGTAATTTTTTTCTAAAAATAATTTCGTGTAACAGTCAAAACAAACGAAAATGAAACATTAATTCAGGTAAAAAGGCCTTTTTTAACCGACTTCAAAAAAGGAGAGGTTAACAATTCGTCGGATTTTTTTTTTATGTATTCAAACTACGCCATGGGCAAGTAGGTGAAGAAGCGGTCGCGGGTCTAGTGTCTGAGTACTCAGAAGGCCGCAACACGACCTAACATCGTACCCCAACTCTAGACTTCCGACAAAAACCGGATGTACAAGTAACTTAATGTTGAGAGAAATAAAAGTTTTTCAAATATGTACGTAAGCAATAATAAAGTTGAAGTATGATTTCAGTATATGTATACCATCATAGGTAACTGTGTTTCAATCGGGGTCTCTGAGAGTGTTCCTTGTTCTTTGGACATGCTGTATATATATAAAGTTAAAAATAATCTCGCTAGATCATCAGCCACATTGAAGATGTTGTATGAGCGCACAAAGCTATAAATTCTAATAAATTATTTTTTACTTAACTATCTTTGATGTTTCCAGGTGCTAGGCCCAGAGAAATATGACAAATCGTGCGACATATGGTCCCTAGGCGTAGTGATGTACATATTGTTGTGTGGGTTCCCGCCTTTCTACTCTAACCACGGACTAGCTATATCGCCGGGGATGAAAAAGGTAAAAGCTCTATAACTAATATCTTCCGAAGCTTCTTTTTTATGGTGAGCCTCAGGAATTGCAGAACAGCCGACTTAGATGTAGGTTCGAACCTTTCTGATCTCCCGCTACACCACTGAGGCTGTGTTACTGTTTACGATAAAACCGAAAGAATCTTATAAATTATGATACGTGCATGTCCTTTTTATTAAAAATCCTGGGCACCAAAAGTACACCGACTTCAATTAAAAACACATTATGCGTCCCTATAAAATTTGAGGGTTGCCCTCGATTTTTCTGAGATCCCATCATCATATCCTGACTTGATGCCAAAGTGACCACCTAGGAAGTATACACTTTTAAACAAAAAAAGAATTTCTCTAATCGGTCCAGGCGTCTTCGAGTAGTCGGGGAACATACATAAAAAAAGATTCCGACGAATTAAGAACCTCCTCCTGTAATTGAAGTCGGTTAAAAATTACAACTACACACTCAATTCTTATTTCGGCAGCTTTATGACCACCCGGCTCTCAAATCGTGAAGATGAATACAATTTTATTTACCCCGCGTTTATGAATCACCATGTATAACACAAATTTGTTCACAGCGCATCAGATTAGGCCAGTACGACTTCCCAGAGCCAGAGTGGTCCAACGTATCTTCGGAAGCCAAGAATCTGATTCGGGGGATGTTATCTGTAGATCCGGCGAAACGAATGACTATTGAACAGGTGAATTATAACTAGTTTAATTGTCACTGCGCTTACCATCAAGTGTAGTGTGGTCACTTTGCCATGGCAGAATAAAAAAATGTTTAAAGTGTATGGTTGCCGCTATTGATGAAAAATATACAATGTTTTAAATATAAGTTTTGCCAAAAAAGAAGAACAATTAACAGTGCCATCTGTTGACAGTATAATCAACAAATTTTTGTAATGTTAATTTAAGATTGTATAGACGATTGTAGAAAACGCCATCTATTATCGTTTACCACACATAGTGGCAAAAACCCGCCATAGTGGCACACGCAAGTGTGTCGCGTTCCGGAATCAGCCAGTGTACATCCGGTTTTTGTCGGGGGTCTTGAGTTGGGCTACGATGTTTGGCCGTATTGCGACCTTATCAGTACTCTGACAATAGACCCTCGACCGATTCTTACCATCAGGTGCAGTGTGGTAACTTTGCCGTGCCAGGATAGTATAATTAAGATGAACAATCTGTCCCTCAGGTGATGGCCAGCCCGTGGATAAGGCAGTACACACAAGTGCCTCAGACGCCTCTGTACACCCACACGTTACTACGCGAGGGAGGTGACGCGTGGCCCGACGTACAGGACGAGATGACGCGCTCGCTCGCCACCATGCGGGTCGACTACGACCAGGTACAGGCGAGTGTTAGCATAGCATAGCGTAGCTTAGCATAACATAGTATAATAACTACCCATTATACAGGCTGTTGTAAAAAAAATGGTACCATATGTTTAGCTTAGTGTAGCATACCGATGGCATTGCGTGCCGGCATGATTGTGTTGGGTAGCGGGTGACTGATGTCTCACGCTACTTGATACTTTAACTGGACGGCACTGCACTTACCATCAGGTGCAGTGTGGTCCCTTTGCCGTGGATAAAGAAATATATCAAACTTCGTAATTCTATTAAGAAAAAAGTGACTAAATTGATTGTTTTTTTTTAGATATTATCAATAATTCTACTAGAAAATGGATTTACGCATTTTTATTTTATAGAAATAGACTATTTCTGTATAATAAAAATACGTGAATCCATAATTACAGATAATATCTATAGATAAACAAACAATTTATTCAAATTCAATATTTATAATAAAGTTTAAATAAACTACCTAGTGTTACAAAGAGTGTTATAAAAAATTGGTATCATACGTCCAGGTTGGTGTAGCATCTGGTTATTATACAGGTGATGTAGAAAATAGGTGTCATATGTTTAGCTTAGTGTAGCATATAGCAATGGTTATTGATGATATAGGGTGTTGCACAAAGGAAGCGCGTGTGATGAATGGATCTTGAAATGTTTATTCAGTGTGTAGTATGTTTATAGGATGTTCTAATAAGGAGGCCTTAGCATAGTATCTAACAATTATTTTTGACGGGAATACTTTAATTGGTATGGATAGCTTCTAATACTGAAGAATTCTCAACATCTCAAAATTATTACATAAAAAATTATTTACCGTCCTTTTTATGTGTTTTTTTCGCACTAAGTTTATATTGCCATCAGCTATAAATTATACTTGGGATATATCACAAGAACAAATTTCATTATGTTTTCCGGGATTTTCTGACACTGGCTTCTGCAGAAACGGGACCCGGGACGACGCAATGTCCCTAGTTTGTTGGGTTTTGTTATTTATTTTTTAATTTCCCTTTTCAGGTACAAATCAAGGCATTGGACCAGAGTAAAAACTCACTTCTTAACAAAAGACGCAATAAGGTCGGTGCTTGAAAATAATTTTATGAAAATATATAATGGACCTTCAACGCGGATACATTTATGATACCCAAAAATAAAGAAGACACTAATCCTGAGATTTAGGCACAACTAAAAAAATTTTACAGACCTGGCGGAGAATTATGGGGCCACTTACAAATTTCAACCATATGTATTTGTAATGAAGTTCAAAATAAAATTACCAATATTTTTTATGGTTTTATAATGAGTTTTGTTACTTAAAATCTATTAACGAAAAACATTAAAAAAAATTGCTCAAAAATAAATCCAAATCTAGAGGAAGGGGTAGTTGTCAAATGACAGAAAGGAATGCATGATATGAGCAATGACGTCACCTCCCAAAATGGCCATTACAGTGCTATACCCACACCCAACCACTTTTGGTCGTACCCATATTTAAAATTATAATTGGTACACCCATACTTCGCAAAAGGAATTCTTTATTGGTTGGATGTCAAATAAGTTACAAAATTAATCTTAGGCAACTACCCTATTCAATTTGTAGTGATTTACTTTCAGTGTGGACATGAAAATGTTTAATTCACCGTCAGGTCTGCATACACCATGTTACCAATATCAAATGTCATTTTGTCAACTGTCACATGTCTAATGTTACATCTGAAATGTGTTTCGGTATGTCACATATGAAAATTTGCGTTGCGCTGTTATCACGGTCAATATACGCTCAGTTTAACTAAATAAGATTGCAATAAAACAATATTTTGAGAATTGATTAGCCATCTTGGTTTCTCCGAATTGAATTCAGTACATGGGCGTACTCAGGGGCGGAGGGTGACCCCCCATTTTAAAACTTGATTGTGACTTTGCGGATAGCCTCCCGTATATATAGCTGATTAATCGTATAGGCGATCTTAAAGTTGTTACACACGCCAATGGCTATCACATTTGAGCTTTGTGCACTCATACAAAAGAAATAGATACCCATTAACCCTGATCGCTATCAAGCAGGGGATACCGGTTTCAAAGGTTTTATTTTTTGATTTCTAAAATTTCTGATTTGCCCCTCACAGAACAAGACCTGGGTACTCGCAATATCTAGTATTTAAGGGGTCTGGAGTATTTTCCAAATTCTTTGAGTAATATAACTGTTGTTTCTTTGAAATATATAAGACAGGTGCGAATCTAGAATTTTGCGATGGGGGTCGTTAATATTTTGTTTAATAATTAAAGAGTGTCGGAAAACTTAATCCAATCCATGTCAGGACGGATATTAATCTTCTAATAATGTACTTCAGTTTAAATTATCTTCATTATATTCATCTGTATTGATAAATAGAATACGCTTTATTTCTATCACCATCACAAAATTATTAAAATGTATCTACATTCTATTATAAAGCCATAATAAAAGTACAAAAATAATAAACATTAATTACTGTTTTCATCAGCCTTTTCTTAAGTTTAAGTGACTCCTAAGGACTAAAACATAAAATCAGTGCGACGACGCAACGCAAAAGCTAACTTCACACCGCTTTCAATTATGCTCAATATCAAATATAATTAAAGTTAAGCAATAGATGGTGAAAATGCGGGTATCCAATAATTTGTTAGTATCATTGCAATCTTATTTAAGTAACCTTAACATATTTCGTGGTTATATAATTCTACATTTGAATGTGATTACAATTACCAAGACACATTAATCTTGTTTTTTGTATTTAAAGAAAATACAAAAGTATTAACTTGTTTCGATAATTCTTCTAATTGTTATGTCAATGTCAATTCGCACTGTCATGTCAAAGGTGCTGTCACAAAGCGTTGTGTATATACATATAAGTAATGTTTGTATGTGCGGAAGGATTTATGTTCGCTTTACGTTTTCGTATGACATTGCTTTATTTTTATAATAAATGATGAAGTTGCACTAAATATTTTAATTTATTTGTATTTTCATTGTATTGTCATCTGGGTGAACATACCGTTGTTTCGGAGGAAAGTTAATTTTGATTTCGTTCGTATTTTTGTTCAAACGATCCATTGTTAGTGAAAAAAATTACATGTCATTGTGAATAAAAAAACCAGCCATAGCATACTTGGATGTGATACTAAACCAGTATGTGCCGAGATGAAAGACGTAGGTTCGAAACCAAGCTAAATGGCTTACACCTCTGACTTTTCTAAAGTTACGTGTGTATTCATTGTTAATTGTCGCTTGTTTTAACGGTGAAGGGAAATTAAGGAAAATGGCATACAAAGGTATGTGAAGTCTACCAACTCGCATTAGTCCAGTGTGGTGGACTAAGGCTTAACCCCTCATTAGTAGAGGAGGTCCGTGCCTACTAGTGGAAGAATATTGATCACGTCTTTACTAACTTCTGGTGGTTACTTAAGCAGTCATGGTCAACAAAAAATCTAATTTCAATTATCGCAGTCCCTATATAGCTAAAAATAAATGCCTACAATAAAATCTGTTCTAATTCTTCCGTACATACATTATGAGTAAGTTTAACCAGTGTCAAAACATAGTATTATTTTGTCATTCTGTCAACTTGTCACTTGATAAATGACAGCTGTCATTTTCGTATAATGTGTCATGTTCGACAGCTGGCTTTATACGATGAACTTTATCGTAGGATGGACGGCTGGCAAATAAAAAATCATCAAAGTTACATAGTTTTATTAATTAATATCTAAATAAATTTTAAGACATAATTTGGGTATAATGAAGTTGATTTTTAAAATTAATGAAATTTTTACTCACTATTTTTTAGTCCCAAACTTAAAATGAAATAAAAGACAGCTTTAAAAAACTATTATAATGTGTCCAACTCAGGTACGGACTTAGAATGCTATAAGTTTTTAGACCTCACAAATATCGTATAAAGCCAGCCACACATTAATTATATTTAACCATTTGCGGTCGTCAACATGTCTACAATATTGTCAAGCGGACTCCACTTTTTAAATTCTAACGTCAGCACTGAATTAATTTCACTCGTGAATAATGTCAATAACCGTCATATTAACATTATGACGGTCACTACAATATAGAATTTTAATCATTCTTACGGCACGCAACACGCTAGGTGTTTCCGCACTTGTAAGAACACGAACGTCTATGCACATATAGGTCGCGTAAGAATAGGCACTTACACACTTGCTGTGTAAGTATCCCCACCGCAAAGACAACAGGTGTGTGGCAGCCGCATGCTCGTATAGATTTTTTAAACACATCTGTAGCTCAACCATGAATTTATTAGGTAAACGAAATCGCAAGCGTTGTAGCGTTGTTTTTATGTATGGAATATTTCGTTCTTATAGTACCAAATTTATTTTCTCACGTGACTAGATGCGCTTTATATTTTGTCATATAAATATTTTACGTTGTCGCTACGAAAACACATAGGAAAAACTCATTGTTGAGCTACTGTTGTGTGCCGTCCGCATATAAAAAAACATGTTTTGTACCGTTGCCATAATTACCAGTAACATAAGTTCACTCATTCCGATCTCAAATGGTTGACAAAAATATTTTTATGTATATCATTATGTAGTATTCTTTATAAATGTTATATATTTGGCATATTTTTGTAAGTGTGTAGATTGCTTCACATAAATAATGACAAAGCAAATATTCTAGAGGAGAATAATATTATTTTGATCATCATTCCTTAACACATAATAAATATAGGTTATTGTGGTATTGTTGTCATCATTATTTACCAGCTAAAAAACAAGTGACCATTTTTTAGCTAGGGCCTAACTTTAAAGCACTGTTTTATGTGAATGTGTCATTATTTTTGTGTGGCAATATGAAGGCACTTTCTCCTATAATACCCATTATAAATATATGAATTAAGAGTTTTCTCAAGGAATCATTTTTAATAGAAAAATATTTAGTTAGGTTTTGCGTAAATATTGTCTTGGACTAGCCTTCGTGGGCTAACCTAAAATGTGAATTGTATGTGTTATAGAAATTATATTTTGTGAGTATTCCCGAGAGTCTAAATGAAAGATATAATAGCGTTAAATATTTTTAAAAATATAAGTTCTTTGTTGACAGAAAAATGTAGATTAAGTCAATTGTTCACAATTACCAGCAGATAGTTGCGCTTCGTGTTTTTTTTGCCGTCCATTATCGAGAGACATTTCAAGAAGCAAAATATATTTTCTTACGCATGTTTTTACAGATGCCCGTTTGGCTTTAAGTGATATTTTTGGGCTACGTTTATATAAACAATAGTTTTATTTAGTATAGACTACTGAAAAACATTTAGCAAGTTTGTTTTTAAAACTAGCAGTGCTTTATTCTATAGACAGGAATCCAAAGGGAGGTTGAGTCGATCAATTATGTACATCGTAAAAATGTTACAGTACACAATTTTTGTGGGCCATTCCCCCATCGACCCCCCACTGAATTCGAGTCTGTACACAATCCTTATGAACTGCCTGCCAATTATAACGAGTGAGCAATTATGAACTTAATCATAAGTGTATAGTCACAAAATGTGTTTCTTTTGCCATCAATTATTTTTTTACGTATTTTTTTGCAAATTTGACATCACCATGAAAGCTGTAATTATTAATTTTAGGTACTTATTTTCGTATATGCGTGGATGCAAGAAAAAATTATAATTAAAGTTTTTTTTTCAAGTTCCTTACATCTTAAAAATCAATTCTGTTTCCGATATAAGATCCAAAAAAATAAAAAAAAAATACTAAGATTTTTTCTGAAATATTACAAATGTATAATATCATAAAAATTCTAAAATCGGTTAACTCCATTCATTGGTTACAAAAAAAATAAAATCGATTTTTGTTGAATCGATTTTTTTATATCTTTAAGTACGACATGTAATCACATAGTTAAGTATTTCTTGCATCCTAATGTTGGTTTACTTAATGCATTTCACATCACTCTAAACCAAATAAGTTAAGTTTAAGTTCTGACTTGTGAGAAAGGTGTAACTGGAATTATATGCATATGGAGAATATTGTGTTTTATTTTATACTAAATCCGTAACGTCTTTACATGCATTATATATCTAAATATAATACACATATACCTGTCCTGAAAATCTTAAACTATGGCAAAAACCCCAGCAAAAAACATCTAGTTTAAAACGGGGAAGAGAAATGAAACTTATTTTTTTCTATATTATTTTATCACTGAAACGACCGCTACAATATATTAAAAGTCCAGTTAGAAAAATACGCATTTATGTTTATATTGTCAGTGTTGATTAACAAACTGATATTTTATAAATGGCAATATTAACGTATATTTTATTTAAAAAATGTATGATTTTAATTAATCATAAAACAGTTTTTTTTCTCATCTTGCACTTGCCCCTAAGGTTTAAACTGTCTGAAGTAATATTTGTTTTCCCGCCGTAGTTTCGTAAGTTGCTATAGGTGATTCGCAGACATAGGTGTGAGTCCGTTTAAAAACGAAATTTTAACCGGATAATGCCAGAACCATTTTTTTTAGTGCCTCGATAGGCAGACGAGCAGACGGGCCACCTGATGGTAAGAAGTCACCGCCATCCATAGACTTCTGCAATACCAGGGCACAGCAAAGCCGCTGCCTACCGTTATTATCACTATTATCAACATAAGTTAAATGTGAGTTCATAAAAAGCATATGTAAATGTCTACTACTTATCATTTCCTTACATTTAGCCCCCAAACAAATGCTGAGTACGTGCCTGTACAATTTGAATTATCCGTTAAATGTCACGGCGCTTTGAATCCACGTGGTATATCTGGAAACCCGTGTACTGACTCCAGGGTATTGAGGTGAAGCGCACTCTTGGCCCCAGGATGTGATGCCCACAACTACTCTCCCATAGTATAATGGTCCTCCAGAGTCACCCAGGCAAGTATCCCTGCCCCCCACATCCAACCATCCTCCACATATCATGTTTTCGGTTACTTCTACGTCTAGGTCACGGTATCTCGCTGCACATACCGCCTGGTTCACAGTCCAAATTTGGACGTGGCGTAGTTGAGTTACTGTTGAACCAGCGTTCTGAAATTGTATATAATTATTACAACAATGGCGTAGAGGAATAGCTGACTGAAAGAAAGGCCACGGATTCAACCCCGTACCTAAAAGTGAAATCCACAATTTTTTTTCGGTTGTGGGACCTAATATTGATAATTGTATCTTTGTTCTTTATTGTAACTTTGTAACTTTATTCTGACACGGCAAAGTGACACTGCACTGATGGTAAGCGCAGTGCCGCCCAGTTAGAGTATCGAGGGACAATCTATCCCCCGCTACTCGACACAATCATGGCGGCCTACTTCTTCACGGCCTGCTGTGTAGCTTCTTCACACTATGCCATGGGGCAAGGAGGTGAAGAAGCGGTCGAGGGTCTAGTGCCAGAGTACTCAGAAGGCCCCGCCCTGTGGAATGGGGGCCTTGAAGAATTCTACCACGGTATACCCTGCCTGTCGTAAGAGGCGACTAAAAGGGATCACAGGGGTCGCGGCTGCACAGCGGGGGATGTGCGGCCTTTACATATATATCTGCATGGTGCGACCCTGAGGCGTTTGGCGGCGCGAAATATCGCGCTGCTACTGTAAATTGTGGGGGGCATCTAGCCCAAGAAGAGACGGGCCGTAAAGGTACGGCACAGGGATGGTTCCGGCAGCAATCCAGGGTAAACTCAGGATCCCCGGGATTGTCCCACATGTGCTGCAGAAGGCTACCGCGGGGTTTTTAGTCGGTACACCGGCGTAGGAAAATTGATTAGGGTCCCGATCTAGTAGTCCTTCGGGCGAACTGCGTCGGAAGGTCGGTGAGTCCGGCATAACCATCTCTCCTCCCCCGAGGACCAGAAGGTATCCGTAAGATGGATTTTCCCCGCGGGAAAAAAAAAAAAAAAAAAAAAAAAAAAAAGAGTACTCAGAAGGCTAACATGGCCAAACATAGTGCCCCAACTCTACACCCCCGACAAAAACCGGATGTACACTAGCTGATCCCGGAACGCAACACACTTGCGTGTGCCACTATGGCGGGTTTTACACCCTGTGTACGGTGGTCGCCATCCGGGCAGATATGAATATCCTACTAACAGGAAAGTTATGCAAGACAACAAATTCACCCAACAGTCGCACATATAGTCCTGATCCCTAGTTAAACAATCAATGTGTCAAGTATCAAGAACTATGAGGAATTACGTTCCCAAATAGACCCGAAACAAAATACATATCAGACTTTTCGACATAGGATCAACCACGCAGCCGCTCGAACATACCAAAGCTATCGAATTATATCCAGTCACATATCATTAGGACGCCGGTGTCCGAACAAAAACAGGCGATAAAGGTCCTATTTGACGTGCTTATTTAGCGATTCTTAATGTTAATACTATGAAAATAAAATTAATTTTGGCTTGTATGTTTGCTCACTACTTATTACCTTTTTTCGAACACCGATATCGTTGTGATACATGATGGGAGAGACATTATTATGTGTAGGTACTTACTGAAGTAGAACCCCAACCAGCAGCCACAACAGTTTTATTATCAGGAAGGATATAATTCGCGCTAGGTATCAAGGCCGCTTGCACCGAATTTCCAAATGTGATTTTTATGTTACTACGCATGATAGCTATGTCGTTGTTCATTGTAGTACTGTTGTACTGTGGATGGGTGGTTATCGAAACAACATTGTAGACAGATCCTCCACTGTTTGAATATGAAGAACCAACGCGAATCCGCCACTGCTGTGGACTGTCACCGCTGTAAGCAGAATACCCTTTTATATAATTACACCCAACAGTCACACACATAGTTCTGACCCCACACTAAGTAAAACCTGTATCGTGGGTGTCAATAAATACGAGGGACTACGGTCCCACAATACCCAGACCCGAAACAATATCTGTCTGTCACACAAACATTTGTCCCGGTGCGGGAATCGGACCCACGACCTCACGTTTCATAGCCGGCTGCTCGCCTGATGTGCCACGGAGGTTGTCAAGGCTGTCTGTTATATAACATGTCAATAATTAATAAATATATATAATGTTATTATCTTTAGGCGTAGTGTGAAGCTACTCAGCAGGCATCATTGTGTCCAGTAGCGAAATATAGTTAATAGCCAGTGTACATCCGGTGTTTTGGGGGTCTAGAGTTGGGGTACAATGTTGGCCATTTTGCGGCCTTCTAAGTACTCTGACAATAGACCCTCGACCGCTTCTTCACCTTCTTGCCCATGGCGTAGTGTGAAGGAGCAGGCCGGCATGATTGTGTTGAGTAGCGGGGGATAGATCGTCTCTCGCTACTCGATACTCTAATTGGACCGTACTGCGCTTACCATCAGGCATGGGCGTATATAAGGGGGGGGTTCAGGGGGTCCGGACACCCCCCTTAGCATACGACATAATAAAAAATCGCGGACTACTGATAGCGGATAATATAGACGGTTAGCAGGCTATTTGATTTAAGTGTAAATTTTTGCAGCATTCAGCTATCTGCATATTTGGAATTAACAGATTTTTCTACGACTTTTGAGCCTAATTTAATTTTTTTCGTGTACTTTTTAGCGCTTAAATCAACTGGTAAAACAAGACTGCTTTTTTTCAGGGCACATCTATTTAAAAAAATACGACCGAGTCTTAAGTAGTGACTACTTAGTAGTGATGAGTGTGATAGTATATGATGTACCATAAGTACCTGGAGGGCAATTCTCCTTTCATTCAAAATAATTTCGTACTCGAATCTACAGTTCGAATTATTTCTCTATTACATAATTTCGAACTACGAAGTTATTTTTTCGAATGTTGCATCCATATCCATTTGAATTCGAGTCTTTACTATGAGATTCTACTAAAAAAAATTAATTTCGAACTAAAAATCTATAAGTATTTTAATATCCATAGTGTCTCGGGCCTCATCAAATGTGCATCCACTATCCAGTTCTTGGACATGTTTTTGGACTCTTCCAAGTATTTTATCTTTCTTAGACTTTTAGTTAAATCATAATAAAAACACGAGATTGAGTCTTTTTATGGGTAAACACATCAGCATATGGGATCATATACGCAGTAAGTTAGGACCAAAATAAAACAATAGTGTAATTGTGTACCCTTTGGGTGTCTAGAGGCCTTCATACGTACAACATTACCGCACCACCTCCAAGAGCATAGACTCTTTGCCGCTTAGCTATAAACGTCGTAAAATATTAATGTTAAGGAAACAATCTTGCCACTTTATCTGGAGAATTCACCTGATGCAGTTCATATGAAATTTTTCAAGACGCCATAAATGGTTTAGACGCCATTAGGTTTCAGTGGTTTAAGGCAAACTCGCTCAAGAATGGCGTAAGCCTTGATGTCATTTTCTACCTACTACAATATCATCAAGCGTTACTTAGCATCTTGCGACGTACCCTACGACTGCTGGGAAGAACTTTGGTGTCACTAGACCGAATGGCGTGGCTCAGTACGAAAATCATGTGCACATTTTGAGGAAACATGTATGTATCCAATGCCTTGACGCCCAGCGTGAGCTGCAATAAATAAGACCTAAAACTGTGTACACTTAGGGTTGGCCCTAAGTGTAAACGACGCGCGTCGCCATGCATTGTAGTTGAAAAATAGGACGTGACGCGACGTTTCGACTCTGCGCCAGTTTGAGTTGACTCTTACAGCTACTCTTCTAGACAACTGTTCTGTACGTCCTGTGACAGGGCTTAACAAATATAGATCTAGCTAGTCACATATGCTCACATTGGCGAAAAAAACTTATTCCAAAAGTGCAAGGTTCGCCGTCGAAGGATACTTCTTGGAGGACATCATCATCATCATTAAGTTAGGACACAATATTGAATGGTTCGAATTCGAGATTTACGTCTCGACCGGTCTGTACCAGTCGAAGCAGTTCGAGCGATAACCTTCGAGAAATGTTCGAATGGTAATTTTTAGAATAGCTCAAATAAAATATTTTGATTTCGAATTCTATTTTTAAAATAATTTATTTATGAACAATACATTTGACATTATATTCGTACCATCAAGACCTTCGAGAAACACCGGACTCGACATTTCCATAATAGTTTAACTTTACATTCACTCGAAAAATGTTCGAATTTGAATTATTTTTCGTATACGAAGTTGATTCGAGTGCGTGAGAATTTTCTCCCTGAGTTCTAACATCTCATCTTGGTAATAAGCAACTTTAAAATAGTTATTTACCAAAAATAAATTGACTTCACTTAACACTTGATGTTTTGACAGTTATTATGTAAACAATAAAACAAAAATGAATGAAAATCTGCGGCAGATTTTCATCCATCCAAAGTCCAAATCCAAATAGCAAGTAGCAATTTTTTATTAACTAGCGTTTTCCCATTCTATGTTTAAGTAATTTCTAAATAACTATGATTTGAGCGGTTAGATTTTTAGCTTTTACCCGCGGACCCCCCCCCCCATGTAAAAGCTATAGCTACGTCACTGCCATCAGGTGAAGTGCGGTCACTATGCCGTGCTAGGATAAAAAAAAAATAGTTGTCTCTCGCTACTTGATACTCTAAATGCGTACCATCAGTGTGGTCACTTAGCCGAGATCACAAAAAAATTGGACGTCAGATTACATTTAAAAACAACTACAAATACATTATTATGATTCATAAATGGCAATAGTTAACGGTAGTTACTTAACGGTAGGCAGCGGCTTTGCTGTGCCCTGGCATTGCAGAAGTCTATGGGCGGCGGTGACTACTTACCATCAGGTGGCCCGTCTGCTCGTCTGCCTATCAAGGCACTAAAAAAAAAAAAAAAAAGTTATACAATATACATACACTGAAATTATACTGTGAACAACTTAAATGGTGCTTACGTATTAGAAACTTTATATGTAAAAACCTTTATTTCCATAAAGTTCATTTTATTTTATAACGGATTTCATTTACTATTGCCATTACAACATCATTTTTCAATAGCCAAAACTCAGACATAAAATTCGATAATTCTCGGTGTTGAAAAAATTCACTTACTTAGGACAGTGGGCAGCTGTCATGATCGCTCGAGACGTCAATATGGTCCCGCCACACGAATGTAAGTACATCCATAGGAAATTGCGCGACAAAGACGCTATTTCTGGATATGATATCACCGTGGTAGGCTGGCCACCTATAACTCTATTAGTAGCTGGAACAGCTGTAAAGGAGATTAATGAAAATTCTACAGCCTTTTATAATACAAATTGTAAGTGGTAGAGCCACGCTGTAGACATATAATTGTCTACAGCATGAATGGGCCGGCACGACCGGGGTAGTACCACTGTCTCACAGAAAACCAACGTAAAGTGACTGTTTACTGTCGCGTTTCGTATGGCAAGTGAGATATCAGGAGGCCCAGATTCCCCCTTCCCTAATCCCTATTCCTGTCCTTTAAAGGCCGACAACATGATACTTTCGGTATTGTGGATGTTCATGGGCGGTGGAGATCACTTAACATCAGGTGACCCACTGGCTCGTCCGACAAGGACTATGAAATAAGTCTAACTCCTAGTCTTTATATGTTATAAGTAGTAGAGTAGACGAAGTAAAATTGAACTTAGAATAATCGTTACTATATTAAATGCCCTTGCCTCATGGCGTAGTGTGAAGATGCAGGCCGGCATGATTGTGTTGAGTAGCGAGGGATAGATTGTTTCTCGCTACTTAGTACTCTAAATGGACGGCAATGCGCTTGCCATCAGGGGCAGTGTGGTAACTATGACGTGCCAGGATAAAAAATAATAATGACAACTGATTGATTCTTTCTGACTGAACTTCGAAGCTACATATCCAGCAATTTCACAGGTTTTAAAGAATAAAGAAAATGTACTTACTCACTGCTTCCCTAAGAAAAAGAAACAGCAGCACAATTTCGACTCCCATATTAGCCAATGAAGAACTGGACAGATAATGTTCATAACATCAAATGTTTACTTATATTTATTTGTTTTATTATCTCAATAGCTAGATAAGAGTTTGAAGAACCTCTTTAATTGCTATCTCTCTGGTGTAGGCTCCACAACAGGGTCCGACCCGACTTTTCTTCGTAAACGACAAAATGTGATTACTTACTGTATCTTATATTATAAAGCTATTTTAAAATGTATTATTGCTCACACATTCACTAACGCTTGTAATCCCCGAAGGGGTAGGCAGATGTGTAACCAGTACACCCACTTTTCGCCGAATTTCGGTCCCATAATGTGATTATGCCTATCGCCATACCGGACAGAGTTTCCAGACTCCGGGCAAATACAGAGAATTTTTAGATAGAAAAAACCCAATATCACTTTACCCGACCCGAGGATCGAACCCGAGACCTCAGCACAGCAGTCGTAACGCATGCACATTTACAACTGCGCCATCGAGGCATGTATTATTGCTATGATTCTTAAATTGACAGCATCCGTGGCGCAGGCGAAACGAGAGGCCGTGGGTTCGCTTCCCGCACCGAGACAAACGTGTTTGTGACAAATAGATGTTTGTTTAATTATATGACCAAATATTGTTCACCGATGTGAAAAGAGCAACGCTATAGTTTCTTGCCCGTTCTTCTCTAGCGAGACTGCATTCCGAACTGGCGGTAGAGTGAAAAAATTGACTGAATCTAAATGATGTATAACATTTTATGCATTCAATAAATATTTGATTTGATTTGATTTGGTTTCGGGTCTGGGTGTTGTGGGACCGTAGTCCCTTGTAGTTTTGATACCCACGATACAGGTTTTACCTAGTGTGGGGTCAGGACTATGTGTCTGACTGTTGGTGTACCTATTTAATTAATTCTATATTAGGCAAATATTTAAGTATTTAACCAGAATTTAATCATGTACCAATGAAGAAAGTTGTGTTGAAGTTACCGGCATATGCTTAAAATAAATTATGCTGTTATGATGGTCCAGTGTAAGGTAAAATTAAAAAAACGGGACAGGTTTTTTCCTGATCTACAAATATATGTTTCAGGTCTGTGTGTTGTGGGACCGTAGTCCCTCGTAGTTCTTTATACCTATACAGGCTTAAGCAAGCATGATGGTGTGGAGTTATCCCATCCCATTCTTATCCACCCCCAATATCCCTACACATACTCAAATCCCAATCCCAATAGTCCATCAAGTTTCTCTCTGGCAGAGACCACCCCGACTGGGCTCAACCCGAAAGCAACCCCAATGGACAAAAACAGGCAAAATAAAAATTATAGGAGTAAAAATTTAATATTAGATATACAATTGCAATTAACAATAATTAATGGAAGCAAAAAAACTTAGTGTGGTCAGGACTATTCGTGTGACTATTGGGTGTATTATGTTTCTAAACGATATAGACAGGCTCACCTACATCATGGGTCAGAAATACCAACAAACTATGCACTAGATGCAACTAGGCTACCTTAGTCCTCCTATCCTAGTCCTTCAACGGTAGGCAGTGGCTTTTCTGTGCCCTCAGAAGTCTATGGGCGGCGGTGACTACATACCATCAGGTGGCCCGTCTGCTCGTATGCCTATCGAGGCACTTAAAAAAATTCCTATTCAGGGCTAAAGGTGTGACGCTATCTTAAGTAGTTCTCAATACCGTTTTATCCAAACACTGATTAGTTTTTTAAATGCACGTAAATGTATTACTTCTCGAAACCACTTCATTTAATCATTACACGAGGCAATATCACAAATAAACCGATAAGACATTACGTTAGGAGGTTTTCCGCTCATCAAACTTAAGCAATGTTTAAATCTGCGCCTCGAAGCGACTTTCATCGATGTTTTTAACCGACTTCAAAAAAGGAGGAGGTTCTCAATTCGTCGGAATCTTTTTTTATGTATGTTTCCCGATTACTCGAAGACGCCTGGACCGACTCGAGATATTCTTTTTTTTTTAAAGGGTATACTTCCCAGGTGGTCCCATTGGCACCAAATTAGGATCTGATTTAACGGTAGGCAGCGGCTTTGCTGTGCCCTGGTATTGCAGAAGTCTATGGGCGGCGGTGTCTACTTACCATCAGGTGGCCCGTCTGCTCGTCTACCTATCGAGACACTAAAAAAAAAATGATGGGATCTCAGAAAAATCGAGGGCAACCCTCAAATTTTATAGGGACGCATAATTAGTTTTTTATTGAAGTCTGTGTACTTTTTATGAATAAAAAATTTTTTTTTATACGAACAGCTTTATGGGTAAGGAAATAAGGTTGAGTTTCAATTGTCACCGACTATATTTGTCATTTCTCCATTATTCTGGGTAAGTTCGTAAGTAAAACTCAAAAATCAATAACAAATTTTAATACCAAATGCCGCTGGAATGTATAATAATACAATACCCATAACAATATACTTTTGGGTCTAGCATAAGCACACGAGAAACTTTCAACACCGTTTGTAGATTTATCTTTATATTGTATGGACAACAGCAGTAGATTTTTTTTCTACAGACTATGTCATGTTCGTCGAATTTTTACACTGATATATTGTCACTCACACGAGATTTCTCGTGAGCCTTATGCTAAGCCTTCTTGACTAATGTCTATTTCTAACTTAAACTAAATATTGGATAATGTTGGAATGAGATTCATTTAGAGAGATGTACCCAAAGTACACAAAAAAAATTGAGTCCAGGAATTTAGCAGGTATTATAATTTTGGCTTTACATATTATAAGAATTAATTTAATAATAGTCAACTAACGTTGTTATTTGAATTCAGTTAACCTAAAATTTAACAGGTTAAGTCACTCAAAAGAGATGTTTGAATTTGTACATTTTATAGACATCAAAAATACTTTAATAATCTCTGAACACAGCATTAAATATTTGACTATGTGAGTAAATGATGGAAACATCTCGCTGTCTCCGTCGCACACGCGTCCGTAATATCAGTGACGTCATACTTGTGACTGCATCCTTTTCTGTCTTTTGACAGCTGATATTACACCTTTGAAATGCTTTATTATATTTTTATAAAATCCGTAATTTATTGATAAAATAACGAGGCAATTTTCGCTTAACAGATTTTTTTCTTATTTTTTTTACACAATCACAACTACAAATAACTGTAAAGAATGTATAATGTAGGAGCAATCCAAGCGCACTGCAACATTGACAATCCAGAGACAAACACTGTGGTGTACCACAGTAGAGTGATCACTAGCATCTGCCATAGGATGTGGAACACCAGGAGCCTAGAATAAAAAAAGACAATAGTTTACGCGAATATTAAATATAGGAAACGAATTTTACGGATTTTATGGCGGTTTATTTTACTTTTTTTATCACGGCAAAGTGGCCACACTGCACCTGATGGTAAGCGCAGTGCCGTCCAGTTAGAGCATCAAGTAGCGAGAGATATATCCCTCGCTTCTTAACACAATCATGCCGGCCTGCTGTGTAGCTTCTTGTCACTGCGTCATGGGGCAAGAAGGTCAAGAAGCGGTCGAGGATCTAGTGTCATAGTACTCAGAACAAAACGGCCAAACATCGTATCCCAACTCTAGACCCCCGATAAAAACCGGATGTACACTGGCTGATCCCGGAACGCGACACACTTGCGTGTGCCAATATGGGAGGTTTTACACCCTGTGCTCGATGGTTGGATGGCTATCCGGGCGGATATGAATATTCTACCACCAGCAAGAGTGTACTTGCTGGTACACTCATGTACTTTTTTAACCCGACGTTTCGAATACAGCCTTCATGGCCATAGGGACTGAGTTGCATTTCGTCAAGAATATAGTGCGATGTTTCTACCCTCCGTAGGTGACTTTAAATTTTATTTATTGTAATCTAATCTATGCAGGAGTTCATAGTGTCTTCAGGTCTTCGTAGTTTTTAACGCGGGATAAAAAAGTAAAATAAACCACGATAAAATTAACAAAAATACTGGTGGCGGTATATTTTTAAGTAGCTATGTAGACTGCTTTGTGGAACTGAAACCAGCTCGACTGGTTTATCACCACTATCTGGCCGAAAACCATCGTGAAACATCTAACATCTTGTATGGTATGTGAGAATTCCAAAGCCCCAAATTCCCGTTCCCAATTATTTCTTCTGACCATCCTCCATTATTCTTCTATTGAGCCTGGAGGGGATCATTTACCACCAGGTGACCTACTTACACGTTTGAAAGCCTCTGATACAAAAATGTGTTACAGAATAAATCTAATCTTTTTTCATAGTGCCTGTATAGGCAGACGAGCAGACGGGCCACCTGATGGTAAGTAGTCACCGCCGCCCATACACTTCTGTAATGCCAGGGCACAGCACAGCCGCTGCCTACCGTTAAAATCTAATAATCTAATCTGTTAATACTTAAAAAAATAAGTGTTTCGATGATGTAATGATATAATAATGATGATGATGTAACACTATGGTGACTTGTTGCATTATGATGTGGTATTATGAACCCTGGGAACATTACACACATTTTTTGGATAATCGTGTAATTGTTTATGTCTGTTACAAATGTTCAGAAATGTTAAATGTACTGTTGTTATATAAATGTTATGTTAAGTGAGATGCACCCGATCGCGACGGCCGTACTTAATGCACTGTCTTAAATTAGTATGGGCGCGTAAACGAGCAATAGTAATGCAAATACGTCGCGTGTTCGGGTTATACCATGACCGAACAAGTACCTAGTAGAGTAGAAACAGTAATCCGTTAGATAATTTTATGTATATACAAGCCCTGCATGAAGCAAGGCGTTTCAAAAATATTTCTAGACTCATTTGAGTGTTCCCCTCCACGGAAATCTTTAGTAAAAGGCGAAAGATTTATACGTTTTGAAGGGAAACCAGAGTAACTACACAAACTTTACTCTGAAGTGTATATCTATCGACGGAGAATCTTGACATCGCAATATAAAAGTTCTGTGTAATTGTACAGCGCCATCTAGCGTCGAGCATAGAACTACTTCGATTATCATTTACTGTGAACTCTAGACTTGTATTTTTAGATTATTTTAGAATAACTTGATATAAAATTGGACTTTGTTTCATTTTAACTTTGATAATTATTGTTCTTATTTAGCTGTGATTTTTTTACTTTTTGTATATTGTAGAAAAAATATAATATAAAAATTCAATATTTATTTAAAATAATAATAAAGATTATCGTTGTGTGTACAGTTGTTCTTAGTGTGTGTATAATCTTTGTTGCCAACAGTGTGGTGATTAGTTACACTATGGTAACTTGTAACAAAGGTTGTCTCCTATAACCTACCGACAAGCGAGCACCAATGTATCGCAAAAATGGAATCTTAAGGCAATATTGTAAAATTTTGAAGAGAATAACTAAAAAAAAGATATAAACTTCAAATGTATTTTTTTTAAACAAAGATCATTCAAGATTCGTTTCTAGTACTCCCAATTAATAATGTTACTGAGTCCATAATTCTTTATGTTCTTTGATATAAAAAAAACTGTAATAATTAGTAAAGCTCCTGTCTTGACAGTCCTTTATAGTAAAAAAATGACAGGTTATATCGACGGTTGGCAGGCTTTTTGATTTACGCGATATTTTTTAAATATTTCCGGAGAGAGGTTAATTTTTTTTTTTTTGGTAATCTGAAAACAATCACTATAAAAAACTATTGAGTGGATTTTAGTTGTTAATATATTACTTGTGTAAGGGCACTGAATTTTTATGACTTATTTTCATGCATTTTTTGCTATAATAAATGTGCCCTGGAAAAAAATTAGTAGTTAATTTGAGTGTGATGAGCCAAAAAAGTGCACAAAATATTTTAACTAGGCTCGAAAGATGTAGAAAAAATTTCCAATTACGAATATGTCTATAACTCAATATTGCAAAAAAAGTCGCTAAAATCTAATTGCCCGCCAACTATCTATATAAATCAGTATATAATATATATACATACACAGAGTCCTTGTTTCTAGCCGACTGTAGATTAGATTCTTTCTCCTTGTTCAAGTACCTTCTGACACCTAAATGTAGATTTTTGAAGAAATCTTCCCACTGTTAGAAAAAAAACATTTTTATTACTAATTGTTATAAGCATGCTTAATACTTATAAGCATATAATATATGAGTGGCAACCTAACCTACAATGGTACCTGAGAATTCATACGAATTTCAAATGTATGTGAAGTCTACCAACCCGCATTAAGCCAGCGTGGTGGACTAAGGCCTAACCCCTCTCATTAGTAGAGCAGGCCTGTGCCCAGCAGTGGGACAAAGTTTGATACCAGTATTATTATTTTTATTTATCAGTGGCAAAGGGTAAAAAATATGAAAAGAAATTGTTGGTTGGTTAATTATTGACTGAATATAAATAATGTATAAAATTGCATGGATTAATTTAATACTTGATTTAATACATACGATTTTAATTGTCAACAAGTGTGCTTTTAACATAACGACGTGTATTAATGCCACTATAAATATTTTTATGATGAAATTATATAATAAAACTAGCGGGCCCGGCAGACGTCGTCCTGCTCGTAAAAGCAGCGCCACACCGACTGCAGCGCCATCTGTCGGGCTGATTTGTGAATCTAAACCATCCAGGGCGCCACCCAAAGCATTACAAAAATAATCATTCAAATCGGTCCAGCCGTTTAGGAGGAGTTCAGTGACATACACACGTACAGTAGAATTATATATATAAAGATACTTACATATAAAGTGGTGATGTCTATATAAAATATATCCCTGTCTGTGCTGTTCAGTTTTTTGGCCAAATCCAACGTATTTGGGTTGTGGAACTTCCACTCGGTGAATATGAACCGCTGGAGAAGATTCAAAGAATTCCATACGTTCTTGTGTAGACGCCATAGACTGAAAATAGATAGATATACACTCAAGCCTGCAATCCCCGGGGTAGGCAGATGTGTAACCTGTACATTTCGCTGAACTTACGAACATGTGTTAACTCATTCTCAATGTCTATAATGTGTAGTTGTGATTTTGTTTTGCTTTTTTTTGATAATAAATAAATAAACTTATTACTGTCCCATGATGTGATATCGAGTCTATCGCCAGACACAACTCCAGCCTCTGAATACTGAGTATTTAGTAATAGAAAGTTTAATATCACTTCTTCCCGATCCAGGCATCGAACCCGAGACTTCAGCACATCATACCGTGTACGCAGTTACAACTACGCCACCGAGGCAGTCAGATAGACTTTTTGTATTATCATTAAGATACTACCAAGATGGATATTACGGGTTCAATTCCAGGCCCCAAGGCACACATAACTATTTACAGTTTCGAGTATATTTTTATTTGAAGGAGCCAAAGAATTTTGAATGTATCAGCACTTCCTCATTAATAGAGTGCCCAACAGTGGGACAATATTACAAGGCAATATTATTATATACTAGATTTAACCCGCAGCTTCGTATGCATTACGTTTATCGTTTATTTTTTTACTTTTCCGTCAATTTCTTTTGACTCGTGCAGTTTTGTTTTTAATTTGGCCCATCTATATAGATTTACAAAAAACAAACTGACTCTACTATATTATATACTAGCTGTTGCTCGCGGCTCCGCCTGCGCGGAGGTTATATTCGGGAGCAGAAGTATACAATCCAAGGAGTTGTCTTCTGCACTGAGGCACCTGTAGCGTTTGTCCACCCTCTCAGGTGTTGTGCCTGAATCTTGAGATTGCATATAAAGAATACCTCATAAGTTTAACCTCACTTTCTCCCTTTTAGGGATGATTTTTCAAAAACGTTGAAACACGTATTTCTATATTTCCTACCAAAAGCCTAAATATGAATTTTCAGATCCCTAAGTCGAGGAATTATGGATAACCCATACAAATTTTGAACTCCTATTTGACCCCTTTCAAGGTTGTTTTTTGAGAAAAAAGATAGCCTATGTCCTTCTCCAGGATATAATCTATTCTCTTACCAAATTTCACTACAATCCGTTCAGCCGTTTAGTCGTGAAGAGGTAACAAACAAACAGAGTTACTTTCGCATTTATAGTATTAGTATGGATACTCACATGGGTCTCCCGCCAGTTAGCCTTAGTACTGTGTCTAGTAATAACGCCGGGATGAAATGTACGAATATAGCCGAAATTCTGAACAGCCATAGTGAGGGCACGAATTTTAAACGAGGGTACCTGAAAAAAGATTTTTTATATTTTATACGTTTAACACTTGTATAGTGTTAGGCACTGAAAAAAATACTCCATTTTATAGCTTACTTTAATAAAATAAATAAAAAAATATTACAAAAAAATAATATTAATAAAATTAAATAATGGAATTTAAACAAATGTAATATTTGGTTTTGAGTCTTAAATAATAATACTAGCCCTGTATTAAACATTGTCCCACTGCTGGGCACGGGCCTCCTCTACTAATGAGAGGGGTTAGGCCTTAGTGCACCACGCTGGCCTAATGCGGGTTGGCTGACTTCTCATACCTTCGAAAAATTCTCAGATATGCAGGTTTCCTCACGATGTTTTCCTTCACCGTTAAAGCAAGCGATAATTAACATTTTAATACACACATAACTTTAGAAAAGTCAGAGGTGTATGCCACTTGGGTTTCGAACCTACGATTTTCGTCTTGACAGTCCATACCGCAACCAACTACGCTATCGCTGCTATTTGAGTCTTAAGCAATTAAAAAAAAATTTTTGGCCAAATAGAAAAACAGTAATAAGACGACCCTAAATATATTTACGCACATAAAAAAACAATCACGAAATATTAAAGCGCAATACAATAGTATTTTTTTTGCTTTTTATAAAACAATTTTCTTACCACACAGCACTCTTCAGTGGATACTTATGCAACATCCCATTAATGGACGACTCTAACATGGACCACGCGAATGGTTTCTGAGTGGATGAAGAACAGTGGTACACAGTTAGGCCAGACCTAGAAAAAAAACTCATTTTTACATAAAAGAAGAAAGGCTAACATCAATTATTTTTGAATGAATTTTATAAATCTACGCAACAGTAAGTTAGGAGCCATTTAAATACTGGTGAAAGGCGTAGTTGTCAAATGACAGACCTCCCATAATGGCCATTACTGTGCACCCGTGCGAGGGAGACAGTAAGATGTTCCCACTAGTCACACACTCTGAACCCATTTTAATTATGGTTTCTTTTTTGTATTCAACAAATAATGTACTAAATTAAACACAGAAACTACCCCATTATGTCTCGAAACAAGAATTATAACACCTATAAAAGTTGTAAAATATTTTTCAAAATGTAAGGTAAATATTATTGTAATTGCAACTCACGATGCCTTCGCAGCGTTCCAACCGGCAACTAGCAACTGATTGACAACCACATCCACCGGGATGTAGTCTGCTATGTTGTCTTTAGCCAATGGCAGGCGACGGACCACTCCTGGTATAAATAATAATAATAAATACACCCAACAATCACACACATAGTTATATCTGTTAGGTCAAACTAGTATTGTGGGTATCAAAAACTACAGACAACACCCACACTCAAATCCGGGAATCGAACCCAAGAACTCTTGTCACACTCTTGTCCCACAGCCGGCTGCTCGCCCGCTAGGCCACGGTGGCTGTCGCATCAATTGTATTACATATAAATATTAATACAATTAATACAAATTAATAGAATAGATGGTTAGGTTAGGTTAGGTTAGGTTTTGTGGGCGTTGCAAGTAGGGACGATGGCCTGAGATTGATAAATTCAAGAATCGATTCTATCAGTCTAGAAAATTCAATCTCAGACTTTCGCAAATAGAGATTCGAAGATGATGATTTGAGCCTCGGATTATTTAAAGAATCGATTTTGTGGACCTATAAAATCGATCTTAAATTGATCTGAATATCGAAATTCCATTTTTTGTTACTTTGAATTTTAACTAAATTATACTTGTTAATATTGCACAAGATTGCATACTTCGCCTTAGCACGCAAAGCAGTAACACTTATGATGTGTCATCAATTCTATATCTTTGAGCTTTTCCTTAAATGTAATTTTAAAATAGTGATACAATAACAGACCTTTAGCAGCTCCCATTAGGAACCCTTGAGGTCCCACTTTGGAACAAGTCCATCCTGGTACCGGCTCTTTCCATGCACCCACAACTGGAAATAGAAATTCGGACCTTAAGATATGGATTTATTCATTTCCCGCCCTATGCTACCAAAATATCTTATTTTATAGTTTGTGATAAATATTTTGTTAATAGTGGTAAGCTACTGTGCTTATTTACTTCAAATCTACTTATGTAATAATAATAATAACACTAGCCCTGTATTAAACATTGCCCACTGCTAGGCACGGGCCTCCTCTACTAATGAGAGGGGTAAGGCCTTAGTCCACAACGCTGGCCTAATGCGGGTTGGTAGACTTCACATACTTTCGAAATTCTTATGAGACTTTTCAGGTATGCAGGTTTCCTTACGTTGTTTTCCTGCACCAATATAGCAAGCGATAATTAACAATGAATATACATGTAACTTTAGAGAAGTCAGAGGTGTATGCCATTTGGGTTTCGAACATACGACTTTTGTATATGAGATGAATTAGGTGAATGGTAGATTGCTAGTTGCACCAACCCCTTTAGGGATCCAGGTGTGAGCTTATGTTATCTATCACAATATTATTTAAACATACTCACTCATAGTAGGCCTTACGATTGTACAAGGGAATTCATCCGCATATTTAACTACTTCATGCTCGGCCAAATGTTTTGTAAATGTGTATGTATTCGGATGGTCTTTGAGTAATCTAAAACAACAAATTATATATATATATATTAATTAATACCCCCATTATTCATACAGTCTCAACCCCCCACTAAGTCAAACCTGTGTGGGTTGAAGAACTACAGGGGACTTCAGTCATACAACTGAAACATTTTTGAAGTGAAAACTTTTTAAGGCACATTGGGCACTTTTTGGATGGGGAAAAAGCACTGAACTCGCGAGACTATCACGCTCAGATTATTTTACATAGCACACCTATGAAGTTCCATAATTATTGACAAGCAATCAAACAAAAACGTTGTAACTTCATGGACACTGTTTTGAAAGAACTGGTGCTGAAGTTTTTGCTAGTGGTAGGATATTCATATCCGCCCGGATAGCGACCACCGCACACAGGGTGTAAAACCCGCCATAGTGGCACACGCAAGTGTGTCGCGTTCCGGGATCAGCCAGTGTACATCTTGTTTTTGTCGGTCCTTCTGAGTACTCTGTCACTAGACCCTCGACCACTTCTTCGCCTTTCCTTTTGCGTAGTGTGAAGAAGCAGGCCGGCATGATTGTGTTGAGTAAAGGGGGATAAATTGTCTTTTGCTACTCGATACTATAATTGGACCGCACTGCGCTTACCATCAGGTGCAATGTGGTCATTTTGTCGTGCCAGGATAAAAAAAGTTATTCCGAAGTTTTAAGTTTTCACTTCTGTCTGTAGTCCACATGACTGCCTATTATTTTACCTACATGTTTGACCTAAAGTGCTTAATAATAATGTAACTGGTGTATGATCCTAATTATATTATTTGATATACTTAGGTTCGATCTGCTTGAGCGCTTCATCTTTAAGTGTTCCCACCAGTGATATAACTTTCTCAACGTCCTCGGGTGCTTCGTAGATCTTCTCATGGACCTCTGTAAGGAAGGAGTTCACGTATGCTGATGATACATGGATCATCACCTGAAAGCAATGTCATTACAATTTTATAATCAACGGTTAAATGGTAGACCTGGAAGTCTACTCTCATTCTCATTACGTTCTTATGTTCAATGTCCGTTGGAAGAGGTTTTATATTTATTATATACTATGTGTAACGGGAATAACGCACATCCTCAGACACCCCAATTTAAAAATATTATTACAATCATAATTTATGTATTGAAATTAGACTGCGATGAATATAAATATTGTTTTTTATGAAATTAGTTGTATTAATTTTCAGCATAAAGTTCGTAATTTTAATTATTTGATTTTTTTAGTGTTCGTTTATTATTGCATTTAGAAAAGACTTTATCGCATCGAGTTATGTCTCAGTTTCGTTTGTTTTGAACGTTAAACTAAAGGGTGACTATTATTTCCCTAAGTGTTAATTATTTTTGGAAAAAAAACGTCTCTTAAAAAAAAATTATATCGATTCAGTCGCTTATTCTGAATAAACTACTTTCAGAGTGTGCGTTAATCATGTTACATGTTGTATATATTATTTAGTTACTTTTACTTTAATACTTTCACAATAAAATAACATGCAATTAAAATGTTATACCGATCGAAATATGAAGGATATATTTGTAAAACTATTAGTACATTTGTTGTATTATATCATATTTTTTTTATCTCACCTTTAAATTCTTCATTTCTTTACAGAGAGTCATGATCCTTCTGGTACCAAGTAGATTAATATTTACTGTAGGTCGGAGGCTGTCCTGCAAAATACAGACTATGGAATCAAAAGAGGAGTAAAAACATAAAATCTACTTAAAATATCTATACTTTAAGAGTAATCAACAATTTTATTTACTTGTCAACTATCTTTTTTTTTTGCCTGATTAGCCAGACGAGCAGACGGGCCACCTGATGGTATGTAGTCACCGCCGCCCATAGACATCTGCAATGCCAGGGCACAGCAAAGCTGCTGCCTACCTTTATCATTTATAAGAGTCTAACGTCACTTTTGAAGTGAAAACTCCTTTAGGCACTATGGGCACTTTTTGGATGAGGAAAAACACTGAATTTACATGACCATCACACTCTGATTATTTTACTTTTGGCATAAACACACCAGTTCACAGTTCTAAGTTTATTGATAAACAATCATAAACAAAAAAGTTACTACTTCATGGATGCTGTTTCAAAAAATAACAGTAATTCCAAAATTTTATGTCTTATGTCGGTAGTCCCTTTTTTTAATTAATCTTTTACTTGATGATTTTTTTATAGAGATCAATAGAATGTCTTATTAGCTAATACATGTCAGTTATGTTTAAAAATAGTAAAAGCTGTAGAACTATCAACCATTTTCATAATATATGATGAATTAACAAATTATTTTTACATAGTATTTAATAACCAATCATACCTGAAAATCGAGTGTAGCAGCCGAGTGTATAACAACATTGACATTATTCACAAGTATCTGACGGTCCTGATCGCTCAGTCCAAGTTTCTCTTCCCCAACATCACCAGATATGGGCACTAACTTCTTAAATATATCTTTTGAGTTTGATTCCAAGAGCTTTTCAAATATCTAGAATGTAATAAGCAGGATGTGGTATGTTTTACATATAATAAGGCCAACAGATCCACTCATAGCCCTGACCACACTAATTCGAATATCTTCTATAGTGGGTATTGAGAACTTAAAGTGACTTATCAATCTCATGAAAAAGACCAGAAATATTTAGATGATATAAACAAATTGGTGATGAAAAAGTAAAAAAAAATCAAAATTAATTTACTACTGCAAAAAATACAATACACAAATTATAAAAACAAAATCAATAAAGTCACCTATCTCCTCGCAGTGGTAGGCAGAAGTCCAACTACTACTCTTGTGGCTTACCAAGCTTATTTTAAGCCAATGATATTATAGAATCAAACCTATTATTAGTTATCAAATTTGTACCAAATGTTGGTAACTAATATATAATTTTTTTAAAGTCAACATTTCAGCTCGGTATTGTGAAGAAATCAACATAATGGTATTGAGCTTGTTACGTCCCAGGGTCAACTTATGATACATAAGGTCACTATAATTTTATCAACAGCTACAGAAAACAACTTTTTAATCTTGGATCTTTACTTATCAAGTGCACTGTAATCACTGCCAGGTCATGAAAAAGTTTTAATACTTATTGATAATTTTAACACTTAAACATTTTGTTTTTTCTCTTAATACATTGCACTAATTACTAATTCTCCTACAATCTTATTAATTATTATAAGCATATCCTAATTTTAGTAGTTAGTATAATTGTATTTTTGGAGACGAATATAAAGATTAATTAATTATTAAAGAAAATTGAGTCATATTACAAAAAAACTTACTGGGTTTTTGGGGAATTCTTCAAGTCTCTCCGATATCTCCTTGCCTTTCTTCGGTCTCATCAATAAATATAGTTTTCCTGCATCAGGGATACTCCTTAGGATCCTTTCAATTAGGCATAAGCCGACAAACCCCGTGCCGCCGGTGATAAAAAAGTTTTTGCCGCTATAAAACGCCCGTAATTGAGATTCTTCCGGCATTTTCACCAATTTAACAAGTGCTCCAAGTTATAAAACCTGTAAATAATTAAATTAAAAGTTTTCTTTATGTCAAATGAAAATCAGCAGACGATAAAGTTTTTTATTTACCATTAGAATACCTAGAGCAACTTGGACAAGTGTACGACGTATGCGGTACCCGTACAAGTCTGACTAGTGATGGTGAATGGTCAACTCTAGTTACTAACTGGAATTGCGGTTAGATCGAGTTGACATGAGTTGAATTCTTCCTAACTCTAGTTGGATTGCTGCGGTAAATGAAGAAGCAAACTGATTGGCGCACTAACTCTGTCTCATTCTTATTCGCGCGCAGCGATCATTTGTGTGTGACTATATTCATTAGGCTAGACTGCCTCGGTGGCGCAGTTGTAATTGCGCATGATTTACGACTGCTGTGCTGAGGTCTCGAGTTCGATCCCCGGGTCGGGTAAAGTGATATTGGGTTTTTCTATCTAGGAATTCACGTTTAGGCCCGGAGTCTGGAATTTGTGCCCGGTATGGCGATAGAATCTGTACCGTTTTTTTAATATTATCGCGAAACAGAGTCATTAAATTGAAAAAAGCTAAACATATCATACATTTAATTTCACCTAGTTAACTCGAGTTCAACTCGAGTTACATGAACTTCAACTAGAGTTAACTCGAGTTGAAGTTCATGTAAACTCGAGTCGTGTATAATCCCGAGTTGGCACATCTATATGTCTGGCAGGTTGTATATACTATATCTATGTCTGGCATTGACTTGAGTGTGACGTGTGTACTGTGCAGTGCTGCCAAAGGAAAAATCTAGAATCTCCGCCTGACTAGGCTTTCCACACAACTTTTGACCTAAATTCCCCAAAATGACGACATGAATAAATGTCAAAACAAATAAAACTTTGTACACTTATAGTGTATTTATTAGCACCATTAGGAAAATAGACACAATCTAATTTGATAATCAAAACTACCAGCAAAAACAAATAATTGTATAAAGAAATGCATATTTTTGTATTATTATGAATGCTTCCAAAACATTTTATTAGGAATAAATATTAAAATTGATATAGAGAATATTTTATCGTATATTGAATAATTATTTGTTTAAACATAATATTTACTAGGCTTTCATCATTTTATTAAAAGAATTTAAAATTATTTAGTAGAAATGTAATTTAATTGTAACTTGTTTTGTATTTTGTGGTGTAAGAATATAGTGATAAATTATTATTATTATTATTTAATAGTAGTATTTATTTTTAAAATGAACATCTACACAACTTAAGCAACTTTATAATATTGTCTTTGTTAAAGTTTCCTCGATCACGCCTTTTTTTCCTCGCAAACCAAGGAATTCTGTATCAGTTGACAGCACCAATCGTTTCAATATGCGATAATGCGTAGTGGAATGGTCAATGTACTACTGAGATGAAGGTCACGGCTTCAAACCAGCCCCCAGGCCACACACCTGACTTTTGGAAGTTGTGTATACTGTGTATAGTGTAATAACGTATGTTGTCGCGCTACGGCCGCGGCACTGCGCTTACCATCAGATGCCGCGTGATTACTTTGTCGTGCCCAGATAATAAATAACACATAATTATTACAAATACTTTCGATGTTAGCGTATTTTCTTTTCTCAGGTTATAAGACTAATTTATTCATAATGACTTTGACCCCAAATGTTATCTGTGGTTTCGTAATGACAGATGACTGCGTGAAAGCTGGGGTTATATTATGTTTGTGTGCTGATCCTAATGACGAAAGAAATTATTAGGTTTTTTCGTCATTGGCTGATCCAACCGTTATAGGTATATGTCAAATATGGTTTCATTGCGAAACTTTCTGTCTCAATAGAATTTCTTCCAGTGTTCTCAAATAATGTCGTCGATTGGCAGGTTATTTGATTCAAGCGACATTTTTGAAAAGATACAGGAGAGAGGTGAATTTGGTTTAAAAAAAAAACAATATGTATAAGTCTATGCAACATACAAAACTATTGCGTGGATTTTGTTGAATGTATGTATGCATGTACTGCATTTTTGACTTTTTTTCACGCATTGAGCATTATTTTATTAAGTAAATAAATGTGCACTGAAAAAAAATTACCTTATTTACCATTCGATTTGAGCGCCAAAAAAATTAGCTCAAAAGACGCAGAAAAGTTTGCTGATTACGAATATGTACACAACTCAATATCGTAAAACTATGTCGCACCAGTCGAGTCTCAAATGGTATGCCGGCGCGCCAATAATACTGGCAACACTTGTCGTTCTTACATGCTATTTTCTACTTTAATTTTATGGAAATAAAATTGATTTTGGCTTCTATTTACTTACTCCGTAACTTTACTTTTTTAATATCCTTTGAGACTCGAATGGTTAAATCAAATAGCCCGCTTACCATCAATGTACATAAAAACAAATGGTACCGATTGTCTGGAAAACACTATTCACGGGTATCCTATACCAAAAGATGTGTTATGACATGCAAAAGAAAGGTCTAACAGATACTAACTAAAAAGATAATTTCAAATAAAAGCTATAAAATCGGTGCATCTCAATTCTCAAGCGAAGCCTTCGCTTCACCAAGGTCGTATCGCCACTTTAGTTATAATTTACAATAAGAACAAGGTTTCATCTGAGATATGTATAGAGAATACTAGACTTATGTGCTACAAACAAAAAACGCATTATAATCATAAGCGTCCTCGTATATGTTGCTAGAATTATGTAATTTAACTACTTTTCAAAAGGTCCAATTTATGATGAAAATATAGGATTATATAAAACATTTATACATATATGTATTATGTTTTGACATCCTCCACGACGCAGGTGAATGCGAACTGTAAAACAAGATCTGCGGGTTGGATCCCGCATCGAAACAAATGTTTGGGATCTATAAATATTTGTTTCAAGTTTGGGTGTTTGTGACCGTAGTACCTCGTAGTTCTTAATATCCACTATGTGTGTGTGATTGTTAAGTGTATTATTATTAATCATGGCTCATACATTTTCAAAAAACTGAGACCTATCAGATGGCTTTGATAAATTTCGAGGGCCAAGTCACTAGTTAGAATTTTGACAAATGACATTTGATTGTTTGCTGCATTTTATGTTGAAGTTAAAAACCGAAACAATTGATAGTGCAAATCATCAGATGCCTGGATATATTTTTTAAAATAACTAACTACTAAGTACAATATTAAAACTCAACTATAAATTTAATTGTAAAAAGTGATTACCGACGACGAAGATTATCCAATACACGACCTTTTTAAAAAAAACTAGCCATTTTACTAATAAAATTAAGCCGCAGTGTGCGTACAACAACAAGTAGATTACCTTGAGCTAAACTAAATGTAAATATGATTCTGAGTAAATATAACTTACAGAATAAAACAAACCTATTTATGCTGCCAGTCATCACGCACAAACAAATTACAAGTGATGGTAGATATATACCTATACTTCTTAACTTAGAGTTGCCATAATCGTCCTGTTTTCCCAGGACATGATATATACTATATATATACGACATGATATATACAAAAAAAAATCATTCAAATCGGTCCAGCCGTTTAGGAGGAGTGTGCAGTAGAATTATATATATAAAGATCGGATAGTTTTCCTGGATTTTTAAAGCGAAAAATATAAAGATAATAATTATTTTATTTAATTTAATTTAAAAGTGGATGCTTAATGGGAACAATTTACTATTTGACTCGCACGAATGCAGTGTGATGGCCATTCCAAGATGTGATGTCATGGATCATATCGTCCTTTTTCTCTAATAAGATAAGGTTATGTATTTTAAAATGTGCGCGTTACGGACGGCCGCAAAACAAAGACGTGTCCTATTTTTAAACTGAGTTGCCCTAGCTTTTCCAACTTCAAATATTAGTTTTAAAATTTGGGGCTGGCAACCCTTTTTTTAATTTTTGTCCCTCGGGAAACATCCATCTTACGGATACCTTCTCAACCTCAGGGGAGGAGAGATGGTTATGCCGGACTCACCGACCTTCCGACCCAGTTTACCCGAGGGATTACTAGATCGGGGCCCCAACCAATTTTCCTACGCCGGTGTACCTACTAAAAACCCTGCGTCGGCCTTCTGCGGCGCATGCGGGATGTATCCGAGAGAGGATACGGCCCGTCTTTTTTAGGGCTGGATGCCTTCAACGTACGTTCTACGGCAGCACGAGACTTCGCGCCGCCATCTGTCTCGGGTCGCACCATGAAAATATATATAGAAGACTAGATGTTGCTCGCGGCTCCGCCTGCGTGGAGGTTATTTTTGGAAGGAAAGGTATACATACAATCCATGAAGGCATCTTAAGCTATTACACCTTTCTATATTTTGCTATCCCATAGGATGCGTGAATTTTCCCGGGATAAAAAGTGGCATATGTCATTTTCTGATTCCTAAACTACCACTATGCAAAAACCATGTCGAGGGATATATTTGTCTTCACTTCTGCGAGAGCGTTATCTCGCAGAAGTGAAGTGAAGATTGGGGCCATCGGGGGTCGCGGGCGCACAGCGGGGGGCTGTTAGCCCATATCGATGCATTCCAATTTCGGTGCATCGTGCGACCCCGAGATGGACGGCAGCGCGGGTGGTAGGCCTCGTTAGCTGTCGTTGTTCGGTGCGCAGGGGCTCCTAAGCCCCACATGGAGATGGGCCCGTACAAGGCACCGCGCAGGGGCGGTTCCGGCAGCAATTCTAGCACTCCTTAGAATACCCCGGGATCGCTCCGTAAGCGCCGAAGAAGGCCACCGCGGGGTTTTAGCTGGTAGTGTCGGGTGGGGTGTACATAGGGGGTAGGGACTCGGCCCGGCGGCAGCACGGATAGCCATCATCCGTGCGAGGGGGATGCTGGGTCGTAAGACCGGCTAGTCCAGCATAACCGTTTTATTCTTATTCCGCTTCCCCCCGGAGCGGGCGGCAGTAATAAAACGCTTTCCCCGCAACAAAAAAAAAAAAAAAGGCTGTACCGTGGTAGAATTCTTCAAAGCCCCCAATCCACAGGGCAGGAGGCGCCAGTCTGTCGTCATACTCGGCGCCTCCTTCTCGTTTGGCGGCGAGCGGGATCGGTTCGTCCCAGGCTCGACACTCCTCAAGGAGGTTGGCAACCCTAACATAACTACTTTTATTCTCTAACTTGCTGGTTAAGAAAAAGTTGATGTGTAGTGGGATTGTCAAATGAGAGTAAAAGGATGTATGATATGAGCCGTAACGTCACCTCTCAGAATGGCCATTACTTTGCCGTCGTGCGAGGGAGATAGTGAGATGTTCCCACTACGCACACATTTTTGGTCATAATACTATTTAAAAGCGCGAGAGACTCCATTGTGCTTGCCCCGCAGATACACCTAGTATATAATGCTAATTTCTTTTCATTATATAAATATTATTATAGCGGTCAAGTTGTAAACAAAATTTCGTGCTAAAAATAAAACTAAGATACATTAAAATAGAATTTAGTATGCAAAAATATGTATGTCTTAAAAATGCTTATTTATTCAAATTACAGTAAACCTACTAGACGCCGCCCGCGTGGAGGTTATTTTTGGAAGAAAAGGTATACAATCAATGGAGGCATATTAAGCTATTACAACTTTCTATATTTTGTTATCCCGTAGAAAGCGTGCATTTTCCGGGATAAAAAGTAGATAAAAACCAGATCCGTCCGTGATTGAGTAACAAATATCACTCAATCACGGACGGATCTGGTTTTTATCTACTTTTTATCCATCCAAACATTCGCACTTACAATATTAGTAGGATTATCTGGTTAGTGAACTGTGATTTTGAGGTGTATTGGCTCAGTAACACGTGCTAGTATATGTTAAGGCCTCGTCCACTAAAGAGGCGTTAGGCCTTAGTCTACCATGCTGGCCTAATGGGTACATGAATTCAAATTGATATTATAATGCGTAGGTGGCGTAGTTGTAATTGCGCATGCGTTACTGCGTGACTGCTGTGCTTGAAGTCTGGGGTTCGATCCCCGGGTCGGGTTAAAATGGTTTTTCTATCCATAAATACTCAGTATCAGTCCGGAGTCTGGATTTATGCCCGGTATGGCGATAGGCTCGCCCCCTGTCATATTATGGGACTGTAATAAATTTGGCTAAAAGTGGGGTATATTACACCTCTGCCTACCCCTTCGGGGATTTCAGGTGTGAGTGTGAGTGTATAGTGTCCTCACGATATTTTCCTTCGCAGTTAAAGCGAACAATGATGAACAGCTTGACTACGCTCCCTACAATAATATCTTTATATATACTATAATTCTACTGTACGTGTGTATGTCACTGAACTCCTCCTAAACGGCTCGACCGATTTGAATGAATTTTTTGTATGTATTTGGGTGGCGCCCTGGATGGTTTAGATTCACAAATCAGCCCGGCAGGTGGCGCTGCAGTCGGTGTGGCGCTGCTTTTACGGGCAGGATGACGTCTGCACGCTAGTATATAATATTATAAACTAAGCTTACGGTAACACACTAGGTGCGATTCCCGCACTCGCGAACACCACACACTATTCAGCGGCACACGCGCGTAAAAAATACGACGTAACAAGATATATTTAAATAGATAATAACTATTTATTGCACGTCATAAGAACATGCACACCAAGAAAGATTAAAACTATACAATGGGACAATAGGCGGACTTATCGCTAAAGGCGATCTCGGCCAGACAACCCTTTGCTCAGAAACTCGAAAACAAGTTAGACCCGCAGCCGTGATATTAGCGCCAGGAGGGTTACTCTTGACTCGATTCCAATTTAAAATTGGGATTGGGTTCGAAAACTGTACAAATGGCACTCTTGAACGCAACACCAGCGCACGATTTAACTGAATACGGCGGAATTTTTAGTAACATCAGTTCTAGAGCAGGCCTACTGGTGTGTAGCAGCGCATACAAATACAGATTTAAAGGTAAACACTCACACACACGGCCCTATGATTTTACGCTCACTTAAAAACACAAGCCCATTCCAGTTGGTGACGTCATTACTCATAAATAAATAACACCGAACAGTCACACACATAGCCTCGATCCCACACAAAGATACGAGCCTTGTGTTGTGGGTATCAGGGACTACGAGAGATTTTCGGTCTCACAACACACAGACCCCGGACACAAATATCTGTCTGTCACACAAACATTGGTCCGGGTGTGGGAATCGAACCCGCGGTCTCTCGTTTCACAGCCGGCTACTCACCTAATACGCCACGGAGGCTGTCATATCGTGCATTTCTTTCCTTTGACAATTACCCCTTTTACTAAATTTAAATGGCTTCTAACTTACTTATTATAAACCGGATGTATAAAATTTATGGGTTTATTAGTTTTACGTAACGTAACTTGCTGATTAAAATACTAAAAATAGCATGTCCAAATTAATGGTCAGTCAAATTATATTAGCAGACATACCAGACTTCCTATTACGACGATGAAGTGTTAGCAAAGTAGATTCAGACTTTATTGTGTTACCTCACACAAGTGAATGAGAGCAGACAGTTCGTTGCATGATAAATGATTTCCCGCAGAGACATGTATAAGTATAATCCATAAATTATTACATCCGGTCTATAACAAGTAAATCAAGAAAAATCTGAAATATCGAAAAAATAAATATTTCTGTTATCATTGGATTTTTCAAATTTGCAAAATTGAACTGTGAACGTCACGTTTCCTTAGACCTCTCGCCCTCCATGTCACACCTAGTCCAAGTAAGCGACACCCCGTCCCCCATAAGCGCGAAAGTATTCATGGACGACCCCTTAGGCAAGACATGTTGTAATAAACGAGAGTGTAGAGGACTAAAGAACGGCAGGCTTTGCTGTGCCCTTTTTTTTTTTTTTTTTTTTTTTTTGTTGTCGCGGGGAAAGCGTTTTATTACTACCGCCCGCTCCGGGGGGAAGCGGAATAAGAATAAAACGGTTATGCTGGACTAGCCGGTCTTACGACCCAGCATCCCCCTCGCCCGGATGATGGCTATCCGGGCAGCCGCTGGGCCGAGTCCCTACCCCCTATGTACACCCCACCCGACACTACCAGCTAAAACCCCGCGGTGGCCTTCTTCGGCGCTTACGGAGCGATCCCGGGGTATTCTAAGGAGTGCTAGAATTGCTGCCGGAACCGCCCCTGCGCGGTGCTGCGTAGCAGCCCATCTCCATGGGAGGGCTTAGGAGCCCCCGCGCACCGAACAACGACAGCGAACGAGGCCTTACCACACGCGCTGCCGTCCATCTCGGGGTCGCACGATGCTCCCAATTTGGGAGTGCATCGATTCGGGCTGACAGCCCCCCGCTGCGAGCCCGCGACCCCCGATGGCCCCAATTAGTCGCCTCGTACGACAGGCAGGGGTTACCGTGGTGGAATTCAAACGCCCCCGTTCCACAGGGCGGGAGACGCCGGTCAGTCGTCCACCCGGCGCCTCCTACGTCTTCTCTGGCGGCGGGAGGGATCATTTCGTTCCCGATCCCTCTCGGCACTCTCCTTCTGCGAGATGACGCTCTCGCAGAAGTGGGCCACCGCACGCCAGGACCTCCGGCTGGCGACCATGGATGACACCACGGCCGGCAGCGAGAGGTCTCCTCCGACGACTGCTCTGAGAGCGCTGCGCTCTTCGACCCAGGCTGGGCACTCCTCCAACGTGTGTTGGGCCGTGTCCTCGCGGCAGTTGCCACAATGGTGGCACACGGCAGACACCTCCTTTCCGATCCGACACAGGAACGAACCGAAACACCCGTGGTCCGTCAGTACCTGCGTCAGCCGGAAAGTTGGCGCACCGTGGCGCCTGTCTAGCCATCTCTTTAGGACAGGACGCACTGCCGCGACTGTCCTCAAGCCCGCACTTGGGCTTTCCAGCCTGGTATGCCACTCCTCCACGGCGGTTCTGCGAAACCGGGCTGCAATCTCCCTCGGGGCCAGTCTCACCTGACGGCGACTGGACGCCTCCTCCCTCCAGAAGAACGCGGACGAGAGGAGTTTTGCGTCCAACTCCCAAGGGAGGGTGCCGGCCAATACGCAAGCCGCCTCGTGGGAGACCGTGCGGTAGCCCCTTACTATTCGCTGCGCCAACAAACGCTGCGGTTTGCGCGCTTTGCTGTGCCCTGGCATTGCAGAAGTCTATGGGCGGCGGTGACTACTTACCATCAGGTGGCCCGTCTGCTCGTCTGCCTATTGAGGCACTAAAAAAACTATTTCGTATAATCTTGCGTAATCTCCCAGGCTAAATTCTATTATTTTCGCTAAAGCAGTTCATAACTAGTCTAAAAACAACGTAAAATAGTACATGATCCCCTTAACTGGTACTTTTTTTAAACTCAAAAGACCACGGCGTTAAGCAAAACCCAATGGTGGCGCTAAAATCATTTAATGCTGCCAGTTCGGAACGCAGTTTCGCTAAAGATAAAATGGGCAAGAGCTCTAGCGTTCATCTTTAAAAAAACTGGAAGGTTGTACTTATGTTTTTGCTTATGTATATTTGAAGGTTGGCCACGTAATTTGATGATTTAAATAATGAATTATCCATCTTTATTCAACGTTTGCGAGTTGCACTTTGATCAACATCGCTTCACATTCTAATGCTAACTGAATTTTTACCCGCTTACGTAATATTGACGTTAGGATGGATGTGTAAAAAATACTTAGACGAAAAAGAAAAAATATGAGCATTATTTTCGACATACGATTATTGATATATGAGAATTTCACTTGTATTTATGCCGTCAGTTTTGTCTAAAGCATAAAGATCATAGCACACATATCAATTCAGAAAGGGATCGTCACCTTTCGCTTCGCCGTCAAACAGGCGTCAACCGTAAGCACGTAACCAAAGCGGATCAGCAGCACCGATACGTCGACTCGGCAACGGCTAGGCGACGCCGCGCTTACGGATCGCCGACCGCTGGTTGACCTGGCTGGCACCAGATCAGTTTGAATCCGAACGTGTTGTGTATGTTACGGTACTTCCTATTATTAGAAATACCAAAGGTATATCGAAGGTATTTAGGAGAGTAGTTGCGGGTACATTAATAATGACAACCTAAGTGGGGAGTAGTAAATGTTTAGTATAAAACAGAGTGCCCTCCGCGCTCCGGTGTTCAGTTGAGTTGTGAACAAGACTAGTGATAGCCAGGATATTCGTGGTTCGTTCGCGGGGCAGTAAATAAGTGTAAACAGTTCAATGGTCGCGTAGTTCAGCTTAGAGGGTAGCTGCTAGATTAATTATAAAGAGAAGCCATAAGTAAATGCTGACATTGGGTTGTGTTAATATTAAGCACTGAGATGTGTAACAGTGTTATGTAAATCAATCAATAAAATGGTAATCATTGTATTTGTGACTTTTTAATCCATCATGCATAAATTTTGTTGATGTTGCTAACATGTAGCGCACGGCTATGTCCCGGTTCACAACAACAACACGACTGGAAGTTCAGCTTTGTGAATGACAGCACTTGCGGCAATAATTAGTGTGCTGCACGCCACGGGAGGGGTGAGGGCAAGGGTGGACGAAGAGACCCAAGCGCGGCGACGGAGAAGCGTAAGCGCGGAGACCGCTGGTTGACCACACGCTGCACTGCGGTTCGTGAGCTTGTCCCGAGGCGAGTTGCTTACGTTACGATTCCGATAAGTTAGTTTTGCAGTAGATAGTATGCAATGAATACTGAACGGCTCGACCTGATACGGTTAGTGAAGTGAGTGTGAAGAAGCTACACAGCAGGCCGGCATAATTGTGATGAGTAACGAGGGATAGATTGTCTCTCGCTACTTGATACTTTAACTGGACTGCACTTACCATCAGGTGTAGTGTGGTCACTTTGCCGTGCCAGAATGATAAAAAAAAATATTCATGATCCTGGTTAGGGTTGAAGGCCAAAGTTATAAAAATATAGTATTGTCATTGACAAATTTTAAAGTAAATCGGACGTCTTGAAGGTGGTAATAATTACGTTAAAAGATTCCGTTACATACAAACATACATAGATACAGGTGAAGATAATATATGGCGTTTAAAGTGTTTATACTTGATATTAATTATACGGCCATTAAACTATTTAGATTGTAAAATTTTATTGATGTTGTCTAAAGTAATGCGAAATAATAGTTTTGTTGTGAGATTGTAACTAAATAGAGTTCTTAATATTTTAATAAATAATAAATACACCCAACAGTCCCAGACATAGTTCTGACCCCACACTAGGTCAAACCTGTATCGTGGGTATCAACAACTACAAGGGACTACGGTCACACAACTCCCAGACCCGAAACAAATATCTATCTGTCGCACAAACAATTGTCTCGGTGCGGGAATCGAACCCACGGATTCTCGTTTCTCAGCTGGCTACTCACCCGCTGCGCCACGGAGGCTGTCATATAATATTATATTGTTTTTTTATTAATATAATTGTTTGTTAGTTTATTGTGAACTACCAAACAGCTGTTAGAGCATAAAATTACGAAAATATTTTTAAGCGTAATATATTTTCAATAATGAAAGGTGTAATAACAGAATTAAAAATTAACCTCGTTTCCGTAAATAAGATGCGGAAATTAAAGAGAGTTTATAATAATTAGAGAGTTGTCAAAAGTTATTTCTAGTCAACAAATTCTACACATCCGTCAGTGAGTATTTTTTGTGACAATGTCAGTGACCGCAATACAAGTGAACGCCACTTACTTTCTTCCAACATACAATGGACACTCTACTTTTTAAGTGTGATTTTTATAATTTCCAAACACTTAGCCAGTACCAAAATAAATTTGAATACGCTGGCTCTACTGTGATTTCCTTTGCGTGGTACTCCCGTTAGATGAATATATAAATAAAGCCTTCGCAATTTGAATTAGTGACTAGTTTAATTAAAATTTAGAATTAGCGGAGATAATATGATAAATAATATGATAAATAAATGTACATAAAACCGCATTTAGAACCTCATTTACGTAGTCATTGAGTAAAAGAGAAAACCCTATTTGCTATCAAAGCTCACAGAAATTATTTTAGTAAAACTCGTGCACCGTAACTATATTTTTTTATTTTTATATAGAGGAAAGATTTGATCGTTTGTTTGTAATGGATGAACTTAAAAACTACATAAGTGATTAAAATAAATCTTTCACATAAGGAAAATATCCGGAAAGTTTTATCTCGCGGGATATACAGGGCGGGACAAAGATATTTTTAAGGTTTACCGGAGTTGGCGGGGACAGCCACTAGACAGTAAAATGCATTTTTAAATCACACACTCTTGTTATTTCTTAAATTCATCTCAATAAAGTAGTAGTAAGTGAAAACCTGATAGAATTTTGTTTTTCATAATAGATTTTAGTCGTGAAATTAAGCCTATTTGTTAATTTATATGTTATTATTTAATATTTTCAAGAAACAAATATGCAAAAATAAAGCATTTTGTCACGTGACATGAAACACCCATCAGTCATTTATGACGTCGCCGTCACCGAAACATCTAAAACGATGAGCCAAACGTCTATTAGTTTTGCGGACGGTCACGTCACATGAGAGGCCATGCCAGTTGGTGGCGTTTTGGAGGTAAAAATAAAGTTGGTTCATAAAAATGCAAATTAAACCTTGAAAACTTATGTTTTATGTTTATTAATGATAATATTTTAATAATAATATACCATAAAGAATAAAATAAAACGGTTTCCCAAAAACAGTGAACTAGCCTGTCAGTCTGTTTTAATTAAATACGAGAATAGGCTATATGTTCTCATGGTTTTGAATAAAAAAATACATTTAATAGATATGAGGATAGTACCTATTAAGCATTTTACATTCACACTAATCATTATTAAGAATAATTAACGCCCAGCTTATGGGGTATCTGGAGGAGCACCAGCTGATTAGCGATCGTCAGTACGGTTTCCGTCACGGTCGCTCAGCTGGTGATCTTCTTGTTTACCTCACACATCGCTGGGCGGAGGCTATAGAGAGCAAGGGTGAGGCTATGGCCGTCGGTCTAGACATCGCGAAGGCGTTTGATCGGGTATGGCATGAGGGCCTTCTATCGAAGCTACCATCATATGGAATCCCCGAGGGACTCTGCAACTGGATCGCTAGCTTTTTGGATGGTCGGAGCATTAAAGTCGTCGTAGACGGCTACTGCTCCGACGCTTTGTCCATTAATGCTGGCGTTCCACAAGGCTCGGTGTTGTCGCCGACACTATTCATTCTGCATATCAATGACATGCTGTCTATCGATAGCATGCATTGTTATGCAGATGATAGTACTGTCGACGTGCGATACACCGGCCAGCAGGGTATCCCTCGGAGCACTTTGGAAGAAAGACGGTTAGAACTTGTGTCGGAAATCGAGAGCTCTCTAGGGCGGGCCTCTGAATGGGGTGAAAGGAACCTAGTTCACTTCAACCCCACGAAGACACAAGTTTGCGCATTCACCGCAAAGAAGGACCCATTTGTCATGGCGCCACAGTTCCAAGGAGTCACTCTCCGGGTTTCCGAGGGTATTGGGATCCTCGGCGTCAATATATCGAGCTTGGTCCAGTTTAGGAGTCAAGTGGAGGACAAAGCCAAATTGGCCAGCAAAAAATTGGGGATCCTGAACAGAGCGAGGCGGTATTTCACGTCGGGCCATAGATTGGCGCTTTATAAAGCGCAAATCCGGCCCCACGTGGAATACTGTTCTCATCTCTGGGCAGGAGCCCCGAAATACTTGCTAGACCCACTTGACTCCTTACAGAGGCGGCCGTTCGAATTGTCGGGGATCCTGATATCACGGATAGCCTGGAACCGTTGGGGCTGCGGAGAGAGTTCGGGTCTCTCTGCTTGTTCTATCGTTTGTTCCACGGGGAGTGCTCCGAGGAACTGTTTAAAATGGTGCCTACATCTCCATTTTATCATCGCACCACCCGACACTGCAACAGAGTTCATCCATACCACCTGGAAACGATTCCGTCTAGCACGGTTCGTTTCCAGCGTTCATTTTTACCACGTACGTGCAAGCTCTGGAATGAACTCCCTGCTGCGGTGTTCCCTGAGCGCTATGACATGTCCTTCTTTAAACGAGGCTTAAAAAGAGTAGTCCTTCAACGGTAGGCAGCGGCTTTGCTGTGCCCTGGCATTGCAGAAGTCTATGGGCGGCGGTGACTACTTACCATCAGGTGGCCCGTCTGCTCGTCTGCCTATCAAGGCACTAAAAAAAAAACACACGATACTTTTAAATCAGGCGGAACTGAAAGTAAAACTGACCATGTATAGCATGTAGCCTTTACAGTTATTAAAGTTACATGACAGTTGAAAAGTACTTTTAATAATGATAGATATGCATCGGATTCGTTTGCATAAATTATTATAAAAAAAACACAAACCGACACACACGCACAAACCTTGCATGGAACTCTTGCCCTGTCATTATCAGGGGACGTAAAAAGCAGTGCATTTGTTGTATGCCTTTCGGGGATATAGACACGGCATATCATTTATGGCAACATTACACAGACACCTGTTATAGAAATAAACATAAAACGGCATGCAATAATTTTTTTATAGCAACAATAGAGTTTTACAATAGAAATTAAGAATAATAACAGTTTAAAGCAACTTTCTAAAACAATTATTTATGTATCAAACTAATTGCTTTGAATTTCGCACACATTATTTTTCATATTATGAATTAGAGATTTAAAATTTGTGATATTACTCGTCTAACTACTGAATCGATTCCACAAAATAATCACGGATAAAAAACTACACCTGAATAAAATAACCTGTTGATTTAAAAATATCATAGGTAAGAAAAAGACTTGCTGGATGAGAATCGTGAGAAGTAGCTATTTAAATAATATAAAGCTATACATAAAATTATTTAGTACACTGATTAAACCAAAAATTCAAATAAATTATGAAAATGGTTTTTGTTGCCTGTTTTTTTATAGACTTATATGCGTATTCTCTGAGGTCAATTATAATATATTATTTATTACTCGGGTATCATTAAAACCACAGGAAAAACTAGTTTCATTCCGAATCACAGCGTGGTGTACGCAAACACGTATAAAATATAATTCCTCATTGAAATAAAATTAATTTTACGGCTTCTATCACGCTTTGAATCCCGATGTTTCGATAATTTTATAGCAATTTCATAGTCACTAAGTTGTATGTCGTCACGAAAGTGTAACGTTTCTACTTTCAATTTAGTTGATTTTATTTTTTACTAGCTGTTGCCCACGAATTCGCCCGTGGAGGTTATTTTTGGGAGAAAAAGTATAAAAGCCTAAATATGAATTTTCAGATCCCTAACTTGTTTAATTATAGATTGCCCATACAAATTTGAAACTCCTATTTCACCCGTTTCAAAATTATTTTTTGAGACAAAAGATATAATCTCTTCTCCAGGATATAATCTCTCTTCTTTCCAAATTTCATCACAATCCGTTAGGCCGTTCGTAGTTATAATATTAGTTTGGATTTATTGCTAGTCCGATCTACGCAGAAGGAGCTCACAGTGTCTTGAGATCTAGCGGTTGGACTTTTGGGTTCCAATTCAATTAAATGTATGATTGGATCCCAGGTTTATACCCGCTTCTCTATTGAAATTCTAATATTTTTTTAATTTCAATAGCCTTCGAATCGTTGCTTAGAATCCGTGTTGTTTGGCAAGAATATGTGGTTTGATAATCCAAGATAATTTTTGGAGCCTTCCTGTGAATTTTCAGCAACTGCAGACTTCGTAGAGCGTTCGTGTTTAACATTAGCTATATATTCTTTTAGGCGGGTCCTTATGTTTTACACACATACACCCAGACATACACTCACGCCTGTAATCCCCGAAGGGGTAGGCAGAGGTGTAATCAGTACACCCACAATTCACCGAATTTGTTACGGTCCCATAATGTGATAGGGGGCGAGCCTATCGCCATACCGGGCTCAATTCCAGACTCCTTATTTTTTTATTTATACATATTTCAACAATAACTCATAGAGCAGACAACAACTTTAGCACGATACATAGCGAGCTCTTTAGCTTTAGCTCTTAGTGTAGATTTCTGCACGCGTCATTGGTTCGTTTTGGTGCCAAACAAACTTACTAAACACGTATAGAGAAATCGACACACAACAAAGAGCTCTTCTAAGTCGCTACTCTGTTATGCGTTGATTTCTCGAAGAACGATTACTTGAATACGTGTTAGTCTCGCCAAGTTTCTGATTGCGTGGTATTCATATTGGTAATTAGTTTATTCGATAACAGTTTTCATTTTCACTTACTTTTACTCATCGTTTCGCATGCGTGTTCCGATTACCGCAGAAGAAGAAAATTCTATAAAAAAGCACTTTCAGTGTTTCCCGAAATTCCTAATACTCCTGTAGTCTTATAAAAATTGATTCCCTAAAAACCTTATTACGATTATTAGCAAAATTTAAACACAGTCAAATCAGTCTACCAGTTCTCACATGATACGCTTATCAACGAACAGTTTTCTCTAAGAAAGAAGGATTTGTACTGTTGTCCGTGTGTTAGAAAAGTGGGCAAAAACTGAAGGGCCTTTTTCTTTAGGATTCCATTATAATACTACAAATATAGGTAATAATGCATACGAGGTTGCAGGGAAGAGCTAGTTTTTTCCAATTAGAGTATCAAGTAACTAGAGACTATCTATCCCCCGCTACTCAACACAATCATGCCGGCCTGTTGTGTAGCTTCTTCACAATACGCCTAAACGACCCAGGATCATAGGATGGAATACGGTCGTGAACTGTTCCACAGCTTGATGGTGCGGCAAATATTTTAAATACTATTATATTACAACAGGTACCGATAATTGTTAACAGAATCTCTTCATTCGTATAAATCACAGCCAGAACATTATCTTGAGTCATATTTTTTTGCATTCGTCCCATAAAAAGCATATGAGTATGTTAATGCAAATCTTGGAATAATGTTAATTATGTTTTTGCGTACTAATTGAAAAATAAAACCACATCCTATCTGTATTTAACCGACTCCAAAAAAAGGAGGAGGTTCTCAATTCGACGGAATCTTTTTTTTATGTATGTTCCCCGCTTACTAGATGACACCTGGACCGATTCGAGAAATTATTTTTTGTTTAAAGGGCTATACTTCTCAGGTGGTCCCATTGGCACACAGTCAGGATCTGATGATGGGATATCAGAAATATCGAGGGCAACCCTCAAATTTTATAGGGACGCATAATTTGTTTTTTATTGAAGTCGGTGTACTTTTGATGAATTAAAAAACTTTTTTCTTTCAACTCAGTTGTAATTGCGTACGCGGTACGACTGCTGATAAGTCTCGGACTCGATCCCCGGGTTGGGTAAATTGATATTGGGATTTTTTCGAAATACTGAAAAAAATAAAAAAAAAACAGTCCGGAGTCTGGAGTTGTACCCAGTATGGCGATAGGCTCACCTTCATCACATTATGGAACCGTAATAAGCTCGGCGAAATGTGGGTGCAATGGTTACACCTCTCCTTTGAAGATTACCAGTTTTTAAGTTGTTGTTTTGTTAAGAATTTATATTATCAAAAGATTAAATGCTGCACTCGGATAGCTGTATTACATCCATACTATGACTATAAATGCGAAAGTAACTCTGTTTGTTTGTTACCTTTTCACGACTAAACGGCTGACCAGATTGTGATGAAATTTGGCAAGGAGATAGATTATATGCACGCATATGCAAGGGCGCTGGACCGGATAACATCCCCCCTCTATTCGTTAAACGGTGCAGGACTGCTATAAGTTTGCCGTTAACTTTAATATTTAACCATTCTTTGTATACAGGACAGTTTCCGAATGAGTGGAAAAAAGCGAGAATAGTCCCAGTGTATAAAAAGGGAGATCAAGCAGACGTCAAAAACTACAGGCCTATATCTATACTGTCTTGCTTTTCAAAATTGTTCGAGTCTCTTATTTATCCTATATTGTACAAACAGGTAGACAATGACTTATCAGTACATCAACACGGTTTTAGAAGTAGGCGTTCAGTTGAAACCAACTTAGTGTCGTTTGTGTCTAATGTGAGCCGCGAGGTTGACGGAGGTCGGCAAGTCGATGCTATATATACCGATTTCAGCAGCGCCTTCGATAAAGTTAATCATGTAGTATTGTTAAGGAAGCTAGAAAACATGGGAATACATGGTCCTTTATTGAGATGGTTCGATTCATACTTAACCAAAAGACCACAAAAAGTGGCTTTGAATGGTTTTGAATCTAAGAGTTGCTATGCTGAATCAGGAGTACCTCAAGGCTCTCATCTTGGTCCAATACTATTTTTAATATTCGTTAATGACATTAGTACTGTAATACAACATAGCAACTTCTTACTATTTGCGGACGACCTTAAATTATACAGAATTATTAATCAGCCCTCAGACGCATTGCTATTACAATCGGATTTAAACAATATAGAAACATGGTGCCGCGATAACAAAATGTCATTAAATGTAAATAAATGCTTTTCAATTTCCTTTACAAAAAAAAAGAAAGCTATTGAGGTAAATTACTCATTGAACGAAACATTATTGTCCAAAGTAAATGAAATTCGTGATCTGGGTGTTATACTAGATAGAGAACTTAAATTCCATAGTCACATTCACAAGGTAGTCAAGAAAGCATCTCAAATGTTGGGTTTCCTGAAGAGGAATTCCACAGGTTTTAAATCACCATTGACTCGAATGATTTTATATAATAGCCTAATCCGTAGCCACTTGGAGTATGCTTGCGTTGTATGGAATCCTGTTTACAGCACATTCTCACAGCGTGTTGAAAGTATTCAACGCGCATACACTAGATATCTGGCCTACAAGTCGAGTGGGATTTCATATAAGCGTCCTTATGACCAAAGATTGAAGTTTTTTAAAATGATGACCCGGAACCGTCGAACAGTTTCTGATCTGATGTTTCTGCATAAACTGTTGAATGGGAAATACAAATGCTCACTGCTACTCGGAAGCGTCAACGTAAGTGTTCCCTACAATTACCCACGTCGCCCAATAACCAAAATTTTTAGTTTACCACGACACAGAACCAATCTTGGATTACATCATCCGATGGCCAGAATATGCAACACTTACAACGACTTAAATGCAAAGATACCAGATTTAGATATTTTTAATGACTCCAAAACTACATTTAGAAATAGAATGCTGAAACACTTTCTCTAAACATACTTTTGTGTTTTGTTATTATATTATTTAAAGAATTAATTTATTATTATTTGTTACATTTTAAAAATTTTCTTTTTAGTTTTATTATAATTCGTTTTAAGGTATTGTTTGGTAATTGTTTATATTCATTGTATTAATTGTATTATTTTTAATTGTATTAATTGTTTTTATTTTTTTAAATTTTATATAATGTTTGTTAATTCACTTAACTTTCATATTAATAACTAAGTTAAGTTACATAATACATTACAGTTGTTTACCAGAATATGGTCAATGCTGTGTACGCCTATAATAGGCATACATATTTAAATATTTATAAATGTCACAAAACTTACACGATAATATATAATATGTTATGCTGTTGGTGTACCAATATAAATAAATAAATAAATAAATCCTGGAGAAGGACATAGGCTATCTTTTTTTTCAAAAAACGACCTTGAAAGGGGTCAAATAGGAGTTCTAAATTTGTATGGAAAACCATAATTCCTCGACTTAGGGATCTGGGAATTCATATTTAGGCTTTTGGTAGGAAATAAAGAAATACGTGTTTCACATTTTTTTCAAAATCATCCCTGAGGGGGTAAAATAGGGGATGAAAGTTTGTATGAAAATGCTTAATTTTTTAAGTAAACACATGAAAATTATTAAAAAAAGTTGCTTTACTGACCAAGGGTCAAAGATCAATATATCAAGGGCAGTATAGAGTACGAGATAATTGATCTATGATCTAATACAAGCCTTGTTTTATTTACTAACTTTTCCTCTTGACTCTGACTACGACAGATATGGTATAAATAGTTATGTTTAAAGCTTTTAAGATAATGGCATTTCCACATTAGAGAGAAAGCTACATCGGAAACTGTCCATGTTTTTAGGTGAAGCACGAACCTGACACGAATGGACAGCAGTAAGTAGAACCAAAGTCCAAAAACTTTTTTGTTTGTCCAATTATTTTCGAAAAAAAATTATTATTTTAATATACCATGTTTTATTTTGTATTTCTATTTAAATAGTAAGATATTTTATTCTAAAAAACATAAGTAACATGTGTCTATAAAAAGTTATGGATGTACAAAAAAGGGTTTATTTCCAATTTTTTTTTGCGAAGCATAATAAAAACTATATAAATATATTGCAAATGCTACTTACGCAACCACGAGGTAGAACAAAAAACAAACACAGTTAAACACAGAATGTGCGGTGAAGCGAGTGTTCTCGAGCCGACCGCCGACTAACTGTGGCCCTGTGGGTGTCGCGGTCGTGTTACGCGGAAGGGATAGGCGGTGTCCAGTGTAACGACTTTAAGTCGAGAGCGGCGATTTTTTGTCGTCAATTAACCACTCAAGTATTTATCATCTGGCCATATTTGGCCGCGCTAAACTAGCAATACTCGACGTTATTAACGTGCGTATTTGTAACGTTAATGTTATGGAAATAAAGTTGATTTTGGCTTGTATTTTTAGTCTCTACTTATGGGTGTTTCTTGCATCTCAATACTCTCGTACGCATGCATTATAATGGCCGTTCTGTGTGGTAACATCATGAATCATGTCGAGTGCATATTTTTCTGTCATTTTCCAATTAGCCCGTTCACCAAATTTGAATGTAAAGCCACTGAGCTGATTTATAAATAAATACACCCAACAGTCACAAACATAGTTCTGACCTAGGTAAAACTTGTATTATGGGTAGCAAGAACTATGGCTATTTGATATAAGCATTTTTTACAGTATTGAGTTATATGCATATTCGGAATTTGGAAATTTTTCTTCATCTTTTGAGCTTAGTTAAAAAAGGTGGAATTTTTGGTGTTCAAATCAACTGGTAAAGATATTTTTCTGGGCAAATTTATTTCAGAAAATAATTATAATTAATGCATGAAATAAGGATACAGAAAAAAAAGCAAAAAACTTTAAACCTCTCTCGTGTAACTTTTCAAATATGGCGTTTAAATCAAATAGCCCGCTAACTGTAGATATATTTTACGTTGCCGCTAGCGAATATACGTAAGAAAAATTCATGGTTCGGCTACCGTGCCGTTATTTTTACGTGATGCATGAACCAATGCCTCTGGTGAGAGTTTTAGATGGCACCGTCATCCGAGACGATCGGGTAAATATATATAATAATAATAATACTAGCCCTGTATTATAAACATTATCCCACTGCTGGGCCTCCTCTACCAATGATAGGGGATAGGTCTTAATGTTGAAAAAGTAATGAGTTTTTTAAGTTGATGACAACGTGTTCAGGAATATTTTTTTTTTATCCTGGCACGGCAAAGTGACTACGCTGCCTGATGGTAAGCGCAGTGCCGTCCAATTAGAGTATCGAATAAGGAGAGACAATCTATCCCCGCTAATCAACACAACCATGCCGGCCTGCTTCTTCACACTACGCCATGAACAAGAAGGTGAAGAAGCGGTCGAGGGTCGAGTGTCAGAGTACTCAGAAGGCCGCGAAAGGGCCAAACATGGTACCCCAACTCTAGACTCTCGACAAAAACCGGATGTACACTGGCTGATCCCGGAACGCGACACACTTGCGTGTGCAACTATGACGATGTCGCTATCCGGGCGGATGAATATCCTATCACCAGCAAATACTGATAATTAATCGATGGTCATTTTGGAGACAGTTTAAGTTTTATCAGTTTAAGATTGTTTTATATAATTTGAGGATTAAATCAATTCTGCTGAGAAAGAAAGTTTATTAATGGAGCTATATTTATTTCTATAGCGGTTGCTTTAGCAGAATTGTCAGAAATACGTTTTATTTCACTATATTTCAATTTAATTTAATTAGCATACATTGAGCTCCTCTAATCTAATGTAATCAAGTTTAAATACTTTAATTGTATGACCAAATATTATTAATAGTTGTTTGGAAAGAGCATCGCTAGAGTGTCTTGCCCGTTCTCTAGCGAACTGGCGGTAGCGTCAGTATCACTGAATCTAAATAATGTATAGCGCTTTATTGATTCAATAAATATTGATTTTGAAATGTTTACAAATAACGCGCGAAATGTGATCCAGTCGCGTGAAGTCAAACCAATAAGCAAAAAAACTAATCCAGCCGTGATACGAAATCGTATGGTATTTTTCCGTTAAGGTACATAAGTTATGCCAGTATGGTATGGAAATGTAGATGAACGAACCAAAACCTGTTTCGTTGAGCCTACCTACCGGTGCAACTCGGCTGAACTTTGGATTCCAAACAAACCTATTATACATGGAGTAATAAGAAAATTGTACGATTACATAAAAATAATTTATTATCAATGAATGCTATTAATCACGTCAGAGTGATCATAACTTCAATAATATTTTATTTATAGTCTTTACTGAATATCAAGACACCTTGTATACACCGAACACTTAAAAATTAAATAAATACAACTGGCGGTCGGCCAGGAGTAGTCGCGCATCTTTGAGCGCAAATAGTTTTTTAATTCATAAATAGTACACCGACTTCAATAAAACACAAATTATACATCCTTATAAAATTTGAGGGATGCCCTCGATTTTACTGAGATCCCATCATCTGATCCTGACTTGGTGCCAATGGGACTACCTGGGAAGTATACCCTTTACAAAAAAAAAATTCTCGAATCGGTCCAGGCGTCTTCGAGTAACTGAGGAACATACATAAAAAAAAGATTCCGAAGAATTGATAACCTCCTCCTTTTTGCAGTCGGTTAAAAAGAGGTATGTGGCAGGGATTGACGCGGAGTCTGTGCGCTCCCGGTCCGCACACTCGACTGAGTTTGAAAGCGTCATTGATGCTATGGCTCACTCGTCAGCGACTAGAGGTGGTCGACCAAGCACAACCGGCACATATGTCGGCATCCGGAAAGCCCAAAGAGTGTTGGACGCTCACAGGCGTGAAGGTGCCCGTCTCAAAGAAAAAAAGTCTTGGAGGGTTACTCGACCCGATTCTAATTTAAAATTGGGTTAGAAAACTATACAATTGGCACGCGCAGCAGGGGGCTGTTACAGCATGTCAGCAGAATGTCATCTCGCAGAAGGAGAGTGCCGAGTGGGATCGGGAACGATATGATCCCTCCCGCCGCCGGAGAAGACGTAGGAGGCGCCGGGTGGACGACTGACCGGCGTCTCCCGCCCTGTGGAATGGGGGCGTTTTGAGAATTTCACCACGGTAACCCCTGCCTGTCGTACGACTAATTGGGACCATCGGGGGTCGCAGGCGCGCAGCGGGGGTCTGTCAGCCCATATGCACTCCAGTTTCGCGTCGTGCGACCCCGAGATGGAAGGCAGCTCGGGTGGTAAGGCCTCGTTCGCTGTCGTTTTTCGATGCGCGGGTGCTCCTAAGCCCCACATGGAGATGGGCCCGTACAAGGCACCGCGCAGGGGCGGTTCCGGCAGCAATTCTAGCACACCTTAGAATACCCTGGGATCGCTCCGTAAGCGCCGAAGGCCACCGCGGGGTTTTAGCTGGTAGTGTCGGGTGGGGTGTACATAGGAGGTAGGGACACCTCCTTAAAGATGTATAAGTTTGTGTGTTCATAAATATATGTTCCGGGTCTGGGTGTTACGAGTAAGTTCCTGATAGTTCTTGATACCCACAACTTAGGTTTGATCTACTGAGGTCAGGACTATGTATGTTATGTTTCTTTTTTGTGTGGGGCGCTATGCCCCACACTCGTTCCTCCTAACATTCGTTCCCCCTAACATTCGTCAGAGCTCTTTTCTATCTCTCTCTGTTATTTTTACTCACCTCCTACTCTATACCTACTCCCTTCTTTGAGGAGTCCTACTAAACCTACTCTCTTCGTTAGGGAGTCCTACTATGTCTAATACTACAAAATCTATCAATTATACGACACAACAAGTGGGGAAGAGGATTTTTAATTTGGTCATTTTTATTATCATTACAAAGTCAATTATTTATATTTTCATTGCATAACTGCGCTTTATTAAGCACAATGCTAGTTAGAAAACTTTGCTACTTTCATAAATAAGTTACTTATATAATTTTGTGGTTTCGGTTAGTTATTTATTTGCCATTTCCGCGATGTTGCCTCAGATTTCTATTAAAATTCCTTGGTTAATTAAATATAAAAGGAGATATTGATGCCATTCAATCGGAGGCTGTCTGTATACATGGGTTTGTTTATCTATCTATACATATCACGTTTCATATTAAAATAATTAATTTTGAAAAGAAAATCACATGTACCCTGGCGCTGCGAATTGACCACATATATAGCACCTTATGGTAAGTGCCGTCCACTTGGAGTATCAAGTAGCGAGAGATAACTATACCTCGCTCCACGACACCGCATGCCGGCCTGCTGAGTAGTTTCTTCACACTACGCCTAAAGAAGCCAGGATCATAGGAAGGAGAGAACACGGTAGCTGGCAAACTGTTACACGGCTTGATAGTGTTTTTAACCGACTTCAAAAAAGTAGAAGGTTCTCAATTCGTTGGAATCTATTTTTAAGTATGTTCCCCGATTATTACCCGCCTTCAAAAAAAGAGGACTCCTATTTAAATTAGTTTTAGTGTAAAATTTTGTACGTAAATATTAAAATCCTTTCTTTTATTAAAATCTGTGTTTATTTATAATTGACTGTTTAGATTATTGCAGTCGGTTATGCTTTTTAATTTCTGGGTGCTTTACTAATGCGGTTTTTTTATTTTTAGTTACTGGGTTTATTTAAGGCGGTTTTTTAGTTTTAAAAGCAATCTGTCGAAGCTCCTGATACATTTTAAGCACTGCAACAATACTCTTTGGATCGCTTCGTTTTCATCGCCGAGTTTTCTTTTTAATTTTCTTTTGTTTTTAAAAAATGATTATACCATTGACATAACCCGTATCCACGCCGTCGTTTTATTTTTTGTAGTCCTTAATATCCCAATACATGGTCCATACGAGCCGGATATTACATTTGCAGAGAAGAACTAGTGGCCAAATTGAAGTTCATTAATTAGAACTAATAATTATCAAAGTTTAATGATATTGGACTTGCTTCTCAGCGGCGACGAAAACGTGGATCAAGTGCAGAAAATAAAACAGTGTTAAGTTTCTTCACACTATTTAGAATCCGTCCCCAACACTCATTCAGGTAGTAATTAGTACTAATTAGCATATTGAACAAGGTAAATACCGTTATTTATTACCTATTTTAATTTTTCTGTGCGATTAATTATATGTTGGTGACATTGACAGGGTCGGTCATTACTGTATGATTCCAAGGGCACGTAAGATTGATTCATTAAAACTAAATTCAACTTGTAAAATAAGTTGTAAGTTTAAGGATCAATTCTTATTGCGTTACTTGACCATATATTATGTACATTTTTGGTACATAATAGGTACCTAGTCATTATCTTAAATAGGGTTGAAGAAAGTACAGATTATTTTATTGATTTAGTACTATTATCACTGTTAATTATATGTTTGATTATTGCACTCAGGGATTATAATTATTCATGTTACACTGTTTATTCTAAGTTAATTAGGTATTCGTTTTATAAGCATAGTGTACGGTTATATATCGTCATTGGCGTAATAGTGTACCTATTTCATTGTTTATAGCTAGATTACAGTTTGTATTTGTTATCCATATTGTCAACGAATTAGTTCTACACTTAGAAATAAATATCTTTGACTTTATTATTATATAAATTCCAGACTGACTTCAACTGACTCCCAAAAATGGCCGAGGAGAAAGAGCTGATTAAAAAACGTGGAAGCTTCAAAGGCCGTTTAACTAACTTTGCCAACTACCTTGACGCGCTGGGTGATAAACCATTGTCTAGTTCCGATGTTGCGGAGCTACAGTTGCGTACAGGTAAAATGGAATCGTTATACGAGCAGTATGATGAGGTGCAGTTGCGCTTGGAATGTATTGTTGAGGATGTCAAAATTCAATTATCTGAGAGATCCGATTTTGAATCTCAGTATTATAAAATGTTGTCTAGATCACAGGTTGTATTAAATCAATATAAAGATAACGAGTCATGTAACAGTGACAAAAGTACTTCTGTCAGTAATCGGAATCTAGTTCAGTTGCCTACTATATATCTACCAAAATTTGATGGGGCATATAACAATTGGTTGGAATTTCGTGACACCTTTAATAGCCTCATTCATCTCGATAGTGAGATACAAGATATTAACAAATTTCATTATTTGCGTTCTTCGTTGGAAGGCTCTGCTGCTGTAGCACTTCGGTCTATCGAGTTCTCAGCTAAGAACTATGCCATAGCCTGGAAATTATTATGCGATCGATTTGACAATAAACGGCAATTAATAGAAAATCACGTGAAAGGTTTATTTAATATGGATTCTATTACTAAGGAGTCGTCTATCGCACTAAAAGGTTTGATTGACGCTGTAACTAAAAATTTACGATCGTTAGAATTGTTAGGTGAGCCTGTAGACAAATGGGACACTCTGTTAATTTACATAATCACGCGTAAACTGGACCAGAGAACGTACCGTGAATGGCTTCAGTATAAAAATCGCATGGACAGAGACAGTACAATCACGTTTGACATATTGATGAAGTTCTTGCGTGATCGCGCTGATTTTGTTGAAACTTTAGAGGCACCTCGTAATGATCTTTTACAAACAACGAACAAATCGGGTAACAAATTGAAGGCCTTGGTGACAACACCACGTCCCCACAATTCTAGCACGGAATCATTTGCAAAGTCTTGTCCAAATTGTAAAGGTGACCATAATTTAGGTGATTGTTCACAATTTCTTGCATTAAGTAATGAGGCGCGTTTAAAGTTAATACCTAGTTTAAAAATATGTTATAATTGTTTTCGTACAGGTCATTTTGCCAACCAATGTAAAAAACCCGGTTGCACATTATGTAAACGGAGGCATAATACACTGATTCATGTGTATGACAATAAAAGTTGTCATACATCTGGTAACCCTGCTATGACGTCAGTGTTACCGTCTTCTACTCTGGACAAAAATACCGTCACTTTATCTGCAAGCGTTGCATCGACTTGTGGCGAATTTAAACAACGTGATGTGTTGTTGTCAACTGCTTTGATCAAATTATATGATCGTAATGGTTGTGAGCATGTTGTCCGCGCAGTCTTAGATAGTGGCAGTACATCGTCCTTCATCACAGAAAGATTATATGAACGTTTGAACCTTAAACTTATTGAGGTAGACAGGTCAATATTAGGTATAAGTAACGTGACCTCTCACGTAGGCAAAGCATGTCAGGTAGACATGACGTCACTTGACAATAGTTTTAAGTCAACAATGTATTGCTTTGTTTTGCCATTGATAACCAATAATGTACCTTGTCATGAAGTTCACTTTTCTAATATAAACATTCCGTCTAACATCTGCTTAGCTGACCCTGCATTTTACAAGCCTTCTCATATTGATATTTTAATCGGGGCTGACTTATTTTGGGACTTGTTAGGGACGCAGAGAATAAAATTAGGTGACGGAATGCCAGTATTATGTGAGACCAGACTAGGATGGATAGTTTCAGGTCCCATCACATATTATAAATCAAATAAAACTTTAAGTGACATTAGATGTAATTTGGCGAACGATGATGTCTACTATGATAGTAAATTAGATAAACTTCGATCCGATCTTGTAAAATTCTGGCAGTTAGAGGAAACAAAGTCACATTCATCTAATTTTCCAGATGAAAAATTATGCGAAGAACATTTCGTTAAAAATACAACGCGTTTGACTGATGGTCGATTTTGTGTGCGTCTTCCGTTAAAGGAAAGCCCTTCTGTTCTAGGAGATTCATTTCGCAGGGCTACTCAGTGCCTATATTCTCAAGAACGTCGCCTAAAGTCTCAACCTGAACTTCAGAAGTTATATTATGACTTTATGTCCGAGTACGAGACACTGGGGCATATGACTGAATGTAGAGAGTTACATTTAAATCCTAATGGATATTTTATTCCACATCACGGAGTGTTGCGGGAAAGTAGCTCTACAACTAAGCTTCGTGTTGTTTTTAATGCAAGTAGTCCTACTTCATCCGGAGTTTCATTAAACGACCTTCAGGTGGTCGGTCCCACCGTTCAGGATGACCTCTTGTCTATACTGCTCCGATTTCGATTTTATAAGTATGTTCTGTCGGCTGACGTCGAGAAAATGTATAGACAGATAGTTGTTCATCCGTCTGATAGACACTTGCAGCAAATAGTTTGGCGTCACGATTTGAGCCATTCTTTAAAGACTTACAGTTTAAATACAGTGACTTATGGGACTGCTAGTGCGCCCTTTCTTGCCACACGATGTCTGAAGCAAGTGGGTCTTGATTGCAAGAATGAAAAGATTGCGGATATCATTACACATGATTTCTATGTTGACGACTTACTTACTGGAGGCGATGATTTAGAAGAAGTAGCTTTAATTCGTAGAGAGGTCACTAAAGCACTCGCATCAGCCTGTATGCCGCTAAGAAAGTGGAAATCGAACGACTCTCGGCTAGTTTCTGAATCAATTCATTCATCACTAGATCTGAATATCGAATTTGATGCGCCCAATAGGCTATTGGGTCTGGATTGGTTTTCAAGTTCTGACGAGCTTGCATATTTGACAGGAAGGATCTTACCTTCTAAGAGTAATACGAAGCGGGAATTGCTGTCAGTAATTGCACGAATTTTTGATCCCCTCGGATTACTTTCTCCGTGTGTAATTACCATGAAAGTATTACTACAGAAAATGTGGCTTGATAAACTTTCATGGGATGAGCCTTTGACCCCCGAACTCAGTTCTATTTGGAGACCGATTATGAAAACGTTTCCTCAGTTGAATAACTTTCGTGTTCCACGTAACGTAGTTTGCGATTCATATGACGAGTTGGAACTCCATATATTCACTGATGCATCTGAGAGCGCATATGGAGCATGCGTTTATGTGCGCAGCGTTAATAAAAAGGGTGATTGTATGGTTCGTCTACTAATTGGTAAAAGTAGAGTAGCTCCAATCAAACCTACAACTATCCCGAGACTGGAGTTGTGCGGTGCTGTGGTAGGAGCTCGTATTTGTGAGAAGGTCCTTAATTCCCTTCGAGCAAAAGTCAGTCGTATTTACTGTTGGACTTATTCCACTATAGTGTTAGGATGGCTGCAAATGCTGCCTTCAAAACTTCAGCCGTTTGTGCGTAATCGCGTAGCTGAGATTTTAGATAAGGCAGGCAATTGCAAATGGCTACACGTCCCAACTGACAAAAATCCAGCAGACCTAATATCTCGCGGGACAGATATTAGCACTCTGCAAAACTTAAGCTTATGGTGGCATGGGCCCGATTTTCTAAGGGAGGACCAGTCTAGTTGGCCATCTCAACAAAGGTATTCAACTCCGAAAACACTTCCTGAGATTCGACCTCAAATCACATTGCACAGTACAGACACTTATAAAATATGTTCTTATTGATTTTAACCGTTTCTCCAACTTTTCTCGCCTTGTACGTTGCACTGCGTATGTATTGAGATTCGTGAAATCTTGTAAAAAACACTCTTTTACCAATATTCATTTGAGTCAGGAAGAATTACAGGATGCATTAAATATATTAATCTTTAAAAGCCAACAAGAATCATTTCCCGAGCATAAATTATTAATTGATAAGCATCCTTTACCAAAAAAGAACGCCCTCCTAAAGTTTAATGTTTCAATTTAGATGACATCAATATCATGCGAGTAGGAGGACGTCTCGATAATTCAGATTTTTCTTATAATAAAAAACATCCTATTTTATTACAGTCCACACATCAATTTACGAAATTATTATTTGACAATGAGCATAAAAGGTTGTTGCATGCAGGCCCGCAATTATTACTGGCTTCTATTAGAGAAACCTATTGGCCTATAGGCGGTAGAAATTTAGCGAAGGCTTGTTATTATAAATGCGTCCGGTGCCTTCGTTTTAGAGGTAGGGTTGTTACACCCATAATGGGCAACTTGCCACAACAGCGTCTTTCACCAGGTGGTTATGCCTTTGAAACTGTAGGTGTCGATTATGCCGGCCCGATTATGTGTGCTAGTCGACAAGGTGGCGGATGTAGGCTAGTAAAGGTGTACATCGCAATTTTTATATGCTTTTCTACCAAAGCTATCCATCTGGAGGTAGTAGGTGACTTAACTAGCAATAAGTATCTACTGGCATTGTACAGATTTATTTCAAGGAGAGGTAAGCCCATTAACATATATTCCGACAACGGTACCTCATTTACTGGCGCGTATAATGATTTATCAAGGTTTTTAAAATCAAGCTGCTCTTCATTGAGTGAAAGTATCGCCAACGATGGTATCAAGTTCCACTTTATACCTGCATATACTCCTCATTTCGGTGGTCTTTGGGAGGCGGGTGTTAAGTCAGCCAAATATCATTTACAACGAGTGTTGGGAAATTGTAACTTGACGTTTGAGGAACTTTCCACGACATTAACACAAATCGAAGCAGTGTTGAATTCTCGACCACTTACGCCGTTATCATCAGATCCCGCTGATTGCACACCGCTTACACCAGGTCATTTTCTTATCGGATGGCCAGTTACATCGCTACCCACGCCCAACTATGAAGAACAACCTACGAGCCATTTAACTCAGTTTCAAAGGTTGGAACAACTGCGTCAACATTTTTGGTCCAGATGGAGCAAGGAGTATGTTGCAGAATTGCAACAGAGAACCAAATGGCGTTATTGCAAGGATAGCTTGACCCTAGGTTCCTTAGTCATTATAAAGGAAGATAACCTTCCGCCGCTTAAATGGAAATTAGGAAGAATAGTTGCGGTTCATCCAGGAACTGACGGGGTCGTACGTGTAGCTGACATTCGGACGACTACTGGAACAATCAGAAGGGCCTTCAACAAGATCTGCCCACTACCAGTTTGGTCAAATTTGGGTTGAAAGCAAGCTTTCAACGTCCGGGGGCATGTCGAAGCTCCTGATACATTTTAAGCACTGCAACAATACTCTTTGGATCGCTTCGTTTTCATCGCCGAGTTTTCTTTTTAATTTTCTTTTGTTTTTAAAAAATGATTATACCATTGACATAACCCGTATCCACGCCGTCGTTTTATTTTTTGTAATCCTTAATATCCCAATACACAATCATTTTTAATTAAACAATTCTTCGGAGCATTCATCATAATAACGGTAGAACACGCTAAGCGAGTCACGTACCTACACGATAAATAATATAATTATATTATTTATAACAATATAAAAAAATATTGTTACTAATTTATAGGATTTAATTGAAGTAATGTAATTACCACTGTAATTATTCCTTAAACTATAAATAAATAAATAACATAACAATGATTTTATTTTGAAAATGTATGATATACGTCAGTTAACCAACAGCGCTTAAATTTTATTTAAAAAGTACCTAATCCTTGGGTGAAAAATATCAAAATAGTTATGACAATAAATCTCTGTTGCAACACGTAAAAGGCAAACATCAAAGAAAATTGCAGTAAAACAATGAAACTGTTTATAATACAGACAATTATAGCTATCATGGCCATTTTGGTTAGTAATACATGTAGCATGATTACAACCTTGGAACAATCCAAGGTAAAATAATCTTAATGCGCATTGTCATATGATTTATAACAGTAACTCAACCAGGATTTTTTCTCACAATTAACTGGCGACAACGTAAAATTTAAGACATAATATGCAGCGCCTCTAGCGGTTACGCTAGAAACTATTTTTTTTTTGAAGTGATAACTTCTTGACTGCCTTGGTGGTTACAACGTTACAACCGCTGTGCTGAGGTCTCGGGTTCGATCCCCGTGTCGGGTAAAGTGATATTGGGTTTTTCTATCTAGAAATTCTCAGTATTAGCCCGGAGTCTGGAACCTGTGACCGGTATGGCGATAGGCTCGACCCCTATCACATTATGGGACCGAAATTTGGCGAAATGTGGGTGTACTGGTTACACCTCTGTCTACCCCTTCGGGGATTATAGGCGTGAGTGTATATGTATGTATATGATAACTTCTTTTAGGAGGGTAAACCGCTTCGTAACGTAACGCGTTACGGCGCTACTCTGTCAGGCTTCTTTATTAATTTCTATTTCTGTCGTTCCATAATCTCTGTGCTATATTTTTTGAAGCGAAAATCGTTGTGATTTGATTTCGAGTGGCTAAAATATATTTTCGTAGAAAAAAATACATTGAACTGAGTACATTGATTGATTTTACTGGTTATCAACTCGTCTGCTACACAACTTGCCCTGGAGCGCGGAAGTGCTGCCTTTTACCCCAAACATTAACTACTCCCCACTTAGATTCTAATTATTTATGTACCTGCATTTACTTTCTAAAAAAAATTCCATATACCTTCGGTATTTCTAAATAAGTAAAAGTTTTTTATTCATAATAAGTACACCGACTTCAATAAAAAACAAATTATGCACCCCTATAAAGTTTGAGGGTTGCCCTCGATTTTGCTGAGATCCCATCATCAGATCCTGACTTGGTGCCAATGGGACCATCTAGGAAGTAGGTATAGCATTTTAAACAAAAAACGAATTTCTCGAATCAGTCCAAGCGTCTTCGAGTAATCGGGAAACATACATAAAAAAAGATTCCGACGAATTGTTAACTTCCTCCTTTTTTGAAGTCGGTTAAAAAAGGAAATATCCTAATACTATGGGAACGAAACATTTTATACATTAAAGCAACGCTACGGTAGCGACTTCGTTTACCTGTCGTAACTTTTTGTCATAACTTATGGTTGACTTACTGCTTTATGTCTAGCTATAACACCAGGTGGTGGACCTCTGGTTATCTCTAGTCCGTCGGGGTAAAATTTTAAACGAATAAAAATCGATTATATTTTTCCGGCACCAAAAATTATATTATTATACTCATCTCTAAGGAAAGATTTCAAAAATTGTGCAATCTCTTGACGATTTGAACGTTGACTGCACCTTACATACAGCGGTTGTAGCGGAGGTTTCGGACGCTCTTAATGCAGTGTTTTCGTAATATCCGAAGGTTTATACAGAGTTGTGTAATTTATTACGGTCCCCTATTGTGATGAGGGCAAGCCTATCGCCACACCGGGCACAATTTTTTTTTATATCATAGTCCGACAAACGAGCCAGTGGGTCACCTGATGTTAAGTGATCTCCACCGCCCATGAACATCCACAATACCGAAAGTATCACGTATGCGCTGTCGGCCTTGAAGGACAGGAATAGGGATTAGGGAAGGGAAGGGGGAATCTGGGCCTCCGGATATCTCACTTACCATACGAAACGCGACAGTGAACTGTCACTTTACGTTGGTTTTCTGTGAGACAGTGGTACTACCCCGGTCAAGCCGGCCCATTCATGCTGTAGACAAATATATCTACAGCGTGGCTCTACCACTTTTCACAATTCCAGACTTCGGGATGATAATGAGTATTTTTAAATAGAAAAACCCGATATCACTTTACCCGACCCGGGGATCGAACCCGAGACCACAGCACAGCAGCCACACACAGTTATTTAGTTTAAGTTTCATTAGATTACTCACTTAACGGCCTTTTAGTAATTAAACGGTAAATTTGTATTTATTGTTTCCCTTCAAAAAACACTTTTATCAAAGGTAGATTTTACTTACCATCCATTATTTTCCAGAAAAATAAAACCTCAATAAATTGCTATAATTTAATTCCATTATCACTTAGACGATACAAATTTGTGGACTCTTATCTAATACATTAATACATGATAATATAATATAACCTACCCTAATGATAATTTAATCATATTTCAAGAAATTTGTGAAAACATATATTTTAAATGTTTATCTAATATTCTGCCTTTGCGACAATATAAAAAAAAACATAAATACAAGATTTTTTGATAAAAATCATTGCTATATTTGGAAAATTTTATTAAAAAAAATAATTGATTCATTAGCAAATTAATTTGCATTTACTATTATTTTCCTAATAAAATACTTCCACTTATTTGATGTAGATGGCGACACATGGATTTACATAAAAAATAAAAATATATTGAAATTAAAATTGTTAATTGGTTGGTCATAAAAGATCATAAATACACACACACATACACTCACGCCTGTAATCCCCGAAGGGGTAGGGAGAGGTGTAACCAGTACACCCACTTTTCGCCGATTTTCGGTCCTATAATGTGATAGGGGGCGAGCCTATCGCCATACCGGGCACAGATTCCAGACTCCGGGCGAATACTGAGGAATTTCTAGATAGAAAAACCCAATATCACTTTACCCGACCAGGGGATCGAACCCGAGACCTCAGCACAGCAGTCGTAAATCATGCGCAATTACAACTGCGCCACCGAGGGAGTCCAAAAAATCTAAATCTTTGCGATAAAAAGCACAAAAATAATCAATTAAAATTGATATGATGCAAAACACAATAATATTATGTTAATAAATTACACGAGTAATTTATATGGATTCTTTAAAGTCGTAGTTTCGAAACCAGCCCAAATGGCATACATTTCTGACTTTTCAGTTGTAACGTGTGTACTCATTGTTAATTATCGCTTGCTTTAACGGTGAAGGAAAACATTGAGAATAAACCTGTTTACTTGAGAACTAGATAAGAATTTAAAAGGCGTGTGAAGTCTATCAACCTACAATAGGCCAGCATGGTGGACCAAGGCCTAACGGTAATTTTGTCGCCTACAAGGTATAACTGAGTATGATTATGATGTTTAATTTGTGTTAATGTCGTCTGAAATTGGTTCTATGGAATAAATATTTATTTTAACCATTTTTTTTCTAAAACATATCTTATTCTAACTTTATATACCTTAGTACATAACTAACATCTACTAACAGCTATATACGATCTAAAAAATATTTTAGGTACATTGTATTATATTTGTTTAAAGGAGAAAATAATATTTTGAGTATATTTATACTGGATATGGAGGGTAGAGGTAAAGGAGAACAGTCTCTGTCTGGAAAAGTGTCTCCCGTTTTTTTTATTAATAAATAATACGCCAAATGCTAAAAGAGTACGATAGAGAAATAAATAAGGAATAAGTTTAATTATTATTAATTTATTTATTAATTCATATCATGCCTGTGTCTACACGAGCGCAATTCTGTAGATTTATAACTGTTATTTACAGCTTACAACTGGACGCACTGGACACTTTTTCAACTTGTCCTCCATATGAGACGGTTCTCATTACCTCTACCCTCCATAATACTGGGGAGAATAATGACGTTTAGTTTTTTTTTAAGTAGTGGTATTGAGACTGAGCAATGACTCAAGACTCTAAAATGTAAAGTGGCGAGCATGCTGACTGATTGATAAAATTTGATAATGTATATAATATTAAAAACATACTATCTGTAGTTACTGTTCGTCCAAAGTAGCGAGATGTGGTTTAAATTGTATTTTTTACGCTAGTTTGACGCTAGTTTTGTGTAATAATGTGTCGGATCAAAGATTTATAACGATATTTGTGATGAGAGTCGTGACATTAATCTGAGAGATTTGTGACATTAATGTAGGAGTCGTCACATTAATGTAAGAGATTCGTGACATTAATGTAAGAGTGTCGTGACATTAATGTAGGAGAGTCGTGACAATAATCTAAGAGATTCGTGACAATAATGTAAGAGATTCGTAACATACGTCGGAGTCCTGACGACATAAGTAAGAGAGATTCATTATTTAATTAAAATCATTTTGAGACATGCATTAAATATAATACTTGAAAATCAAGAGATTCCTGACAGATATAAAAATATAAGTCAATACATATCAGGTAAGAGAGACGTAAAAAAAGTTCCTGATATGTTTGTAACTATTTAGTGATGCATGGTTTCAATTGTGACAAGCATTCACAATTTTCAAAGTGGCTCTACGCCACGCTGTAGACATATTTGTCTACAGCATGAATGGGCCGGCTCGACCGGGGTAGTACCACTGTCTCACAGAAAACCAACGTAAAGTGACAGTTCACTGTCGCGTTTCGTATGGTAAGTGAGATATCCGGAGGCCCAGATTCCCCCTTCCCTTCCCTAATCCCTATTCCTGTCCTTTTAAGGCCGACAGCGCATACATGATACTTTCGGTATTGTGAATGTTCATGGGCGGTCGAGATCACTTAACATCAGGTGACCCACTGGCTCATTTGTCGGACTATACTTACTATAAAAAAAAAAAAAACATAAAAACAAAAGAGGATAAATTAAAATTTGTACATACAAATTTTAAATTGATGTGATGTAGAAAAAAATCTAAGTTATGGCAAGAGAATCTTGGAAAACTTAAAGTACATCTTATTTTTACAAAAAAATATTTTATCGACGATTAGCGGTCTATTTGACTTATGCGTTTTTTTGTTTATAGAGTTATATGCATATTTGGAATCTGCGATTTTTTTCTGCATCTTTTGAGCCTTGTTTCAAAATGTCGCTTAAATCAAAAAGCCTACCAACCGTCGCTATGATTATACATTATTGCATTATTTAAACATAGTTTTATATAAAAATCATAGAATGTCTTTAAAGCAATTCTTTAATGAATCAATTTTACTTAACATATTAAAATATCTTAAACTAATTAAGTACTGGTATGGAATGTATACGTATGTATAGAGTGTTCAATTTCGGATCATATAGGGTGTATAAAAAATAATAAAATGTATTTTTATACTTGGATATGTTTAAATTGATAAAATAAACTCTTAAATACACCCTGTATAAAACATAGTCAATAAAATATGGCTCATATACACAAAAAATTGAGTATCAGACTAAAATACGCAAAAACACCTTAAAAATAAAAATAATTTCATTATTTAGTCATAAAGCTTCAAAAATACTAATACGTACGAATATATTTTTTCTAATTACAAAAAAATCTCCAATAAAAATATGATAGCTACCACCGAAAATAAAAACATATAAAACCATAACCTATAAACGTCGCTTAAATAATAACAAAAAACATATTTTTACAAAAATAAGCGACAAATAAAACCTAATCATTTTTAATATTATCAAATCCCATATTTTTTGGGAGACGATAACTGGTTTTTTATCTCGGGAAGTGACCACCCTGTATTTGATGGTGCAGTGCCGTCCAAGTACAGTCTCAAGTAGCGAGAGACAACTATACTTACTAACTATAACATTAGCTGGCGGTAGGATATTCATATCCGCCCGGATAGCAACCACCGTACACAGGGTGTAAAGCCCGCCATAGTGGCCCACGCAAGTGTGTCGCGTCAGCCAGCCGGGATCAGCTAGTGTACAGCCGGTTTTTTCGGGGGTTTTGTGGCATTCTGAGTACTCTGACACTGGACCCTCGACCGCTTCTTCACCTTCTTGACCCATGGCATAATGTGAATGAAGAAGCAGGCCGGCATGATTGTGTTGAGTAGCGAGAGATAGATTGTTTCCGCCGCTTGGCCGCAAAATGGCCATTTTACCCCAACTCCAGACCCCCGACAAAAACCGGATGTACACTGGCTGATCCCGGAACGCGACACACTTGCGTGTGCCACTATGGCGGGTTTTTCGCCCTGTGTACGGTGGTCGCTATCCGGGCGGATATGAATATCCTACCACCAGCTAACTTTAATTGGACGGCACTGCGCTTACCATCAGGTGCAGTGTGCTCACTAGCCCGTGCTAGAATAAAAAAAAACCTAGCTACTGACAATCATACCTGCTGAGTAGTGAATAGCTACACTACGCTTAAACCATATCCCTCTGTACTATTTAAGGGTGACCATTTGGTTACCTTAATGGTAGGTAATTGGCACCTGCTTTTCTAGCAACCATAAACGTAAACAGATATTAAAAACAATTTTCTAAGGGGCAATACCCGAGACTGGAGTTACGAAGCTAGTTTCATTATGGGAGGAATCCTTGGGTATAACAAGAAGCAATTCGTGACTACAGGACCATTTGTAATAATAAAATCTTGAGTTTGTTTTAAAAATATATATATTCTGCTTGGACGGATATATTGCACTAAAGAATGTGTGACAAAAATACGAAATTATGTTTGAAGTTTATAAATAGATAAACCACTAAACGGTTACCAGTAATCAAACATAAAAAAAATATTTAGAATAAAACACAGTGTAGGTAATATAATAATAATCAACTGAAGGCCAAAACATCGATAGCCGAGCATTTAAAACAAGTCATTATCTGTAGAATATATAATAAAGTAAACTGAAAAAATAGCAGGAATGTGATGTGATGTTGTATTGTGATTAATAAGTGAAAAAATATTTCAGACATGGCTTCGGCCTTTAAATTGTGACTATTACAGACATGGCTTCGGCCTTTTGAATTATGTTTATTTCAGACATGGCTCCGGCATTTAGAATGAGAAAATTATCGGACATGACAACCCACTTTTGAATGCATGAAGACTGCAGACATGGCTTCGGCCTTTTGTATAAGTTAAAACCAGAGAAGAAGACTTTAATTCTAGTGGGCTAGAATTAGAAAAAATAACGACAGACATGGCTGCATGGTGGAGAACCTTTAGCAATTAATGCCTTTTAGTAATTAATTTTTTTATAATTTCTATTAATTCATTATTTATTAAAAATATGTGATATTTAGTTTTCGATATAATAAAATTGAAACATAAAAATGAAAGTTTTAGACAGGCCATCTATGTTTTTGCTATTATTCAATATTTGTTTACATTTCATTTTTAAATTATGTAAATTAGTTTAATAGGTATAAAAGTGCTACGAGTCCTTTAGCTATAAATCTTTAACCCGGAAACGCTAGTAAACATCCCATATATAATACTGCAACTGTTTGTTGAAAATTATATTGTATGTATTTCTATACAACAGGAAACCAATAAATGGGTCATCTGATGGTATAATCACGTTCTTTGAACACACATAATAGGCGATTTTCTTTATTTATTCATAGCTATGGATACATGCCCTTCAGCCGACATAATAGACGAATCATGGCTGTGTTGCCAGCTCTAAAGGAAAGATTTTGAAAAAATATTCACAAAATCAATCGCGGTAAACGTCATTTGAATATCTGGAATTAGAAAGTAACTGGTTGAGCTGTCCATTTTGAGTCTGTTTTTCAGTTGCCATTAAACAAACATCTAGTGTATTTTAATTATGACAACCACTGTACATATATATGTTGAATTCCACATACGGTGTCATTACTTCTTGAGTGGGGTGGCAGAGATCCTGTAAAAGACGATTGTTTGTAGTAATGTATATTAAACACAGTCATAAATTCAAATAAACACCGCAAGTACTTCAATCTGAGTCAGTGGGTAACTGACTTTTGACAATGGCCAAATAAATATATTCTTTCTTTTGGTACGCTAGGTGCTTTGTAGTTCAATAATATTAAAATGTACGACCCGACGTCCGTTCGTCACACGGGGCTCCTCCTCCTCGTTAAAAACCAGCGTGCAATACTCCCAGGCTGTACAGCAGCATATCGCTGAATGACTTATTGAAGTGAATCTTCTTTAGAATCGTTGTGATTTAAAACGAAAAAGCGACAGTAAAAAGAGACAAACACATAAATCTGTAGGACTAAGTCTACGAGAGAATGAGACAGAATATATATTCGAGATTCGCTTTAAAGGTAAACAAACATCGTGAGGAAACCTGCACACCTGAGAATTTTCGAAGGTATGTGAAGTCTACCAACCCGCATTAGGCCAGCGTGGTGGTCTAAGGCCCGTGCCCAGCAGTGGGACAATTTTTAATACAGGGCTTATATTATTATTTATTATTTTATTTTATATATTCGAGGGGATTCGATTGGGATCGAGTGGGATCGATTGGGATCGATTAGCATCGAGTGGAATCGAATATGTTACTGTTATTGGCGTAGTTCTTTAATGATTTTGAAATATTTTAGTAGTTAGTACATAGTATGTGTGTGAAAACGCATTTATGTGCCTGCGTATTACAAAGCTTACTCGTAGGTAACTTTTAAGCAGACGGGCCACCTGATGGTAAGTAGTCAACGCCGCCCATAGACCTCTGCAATGCCAGGGCACAGCAGAGCCGCTGCCTACCGTATATGTATGTAACTCGGTCAGTTACATCCATGATACAGCTTGGTACCACTTTTTAGCCTTTTTTTATTTATTTATTTAATTTCATAAACTTTTGTACAAACAAGGTTTTGGTCCCCTGACACCCAAACTAGGCATTAACCTATATTTTGGGAGTCGGTGTTCCTCTACAAAATAAATAATAATATCAGTGATATCACTTGGAATATAACATATGTGTTAGTAACTATAAGTAAGTATTATTTTACATGGTTCAGGCTCTAGGAGTGCTATGGAAGCCTTGCGGTGTCTATTTATATCTTTGTCTGTAGTCACTTACCCTCGATAGATCGTAATGCGACTTGCTCGGTGTGAACCTCGCCCTTATCTTCAGCACCTTCTCTTCGTTGCACTCTAGCGCCATCTTCACTCCCCACAGATCACCGTCTGGTGCTAACTTCGGCAGTTCTCTGTTGTGTTGACAGGTCTTTGAGGTGTCATCGTAGCTACAATGCATGTCGCAGAGTCGAAACTCTTTCAATTTTAACGACCTGTGGGCAAACATTTGTATTTATGATACGACGTTATGATATGACTTGATATCAACCGCGAATTCACTTGATATCAATCGCGAATTCACTTGATATCAACCGCGAATTTACTTGATATCAACCGCGTATTAACTTGACATCACCCGCGTATTAACTTGATATCAACCGCGAATTTACTTGATATCACCCGCGTATTAACTTGATATCACCCGCGTATTAGCTTGATATCACCCGCGTATTAACTTGATATCACCCGCGTATTAATTTGATAAAAACCACGAATTCACTCGATAACAAATACGTATTAACTTGATATCAACCGCGTATTAACTTGATGTCAACCACGTATTAACTTGATATCAACCGAGAATTTGCTTCATATCACCCGCGTATTAACTTGATATCACCCGCGTATTAACTTGATATCACCCGCGTATTAACTTGATATCACCCGCGTATTAGCTTGATATCACCCGCGTATTAACTTGATATCACCCGCGTATTAATTTGATATCAACCGCGAATTCACTCGATATCAAATACGTATTAACTTGATATCAACCGCGTATTAACTTGATGTCAACCACGTATTAACTTGATATCAACCGAGAATTTGCTTCATATCAACCGAGAATTTGCTTCATATCACCCGCGTATTAACTTGATATCACCCGCGTATTAACTTGATATCACCCGCGTATTAGCTTGATATCACCCGCGTATTAACTTGATGTCAACCACGTATTAACTTGATATCAACCGAGAATTTGCTTCATATCACCCGCGTATTAACTTGATATCACCAGCGTATTAATTTGATATGAACCGCGAATTTACTTGATATCACCCGCGTATTAATTTGATATCAACCACGTATAAACTTGATATCAACCGCGAAGTTGCTTGATATCACCCGCGAATTCACTTGATATCAACCGCGTATTAACTTGTTATAAACCGCGTATTAACTTGATATCAACCGCGTATTAACTTGATATCAACCACGTATTAACTTGATATCAACCACGTATTAACTTGATATCAACCACGTATTAACTCGATATCAACCACGTATTAATTTGATATCAACCGCGTATTAACTTGTTATAAACCGCGTATTAACTTGATATCAACCGCGTATTAACTTGTTATAAACCGCGTATTAACTTGATATCAACCGCGTATTAACTTGATATCAACCGCGTATTAACTTGATATGAACCGCGAATTTACTTAATATCAACCGCAAACATTGATATCGCATGACTTCACGATTAATGAACATGTTTTTTATGTATGTTACATACCTGAATGTGACCTCTATGTTCTTATGGTTGAGGCAATGCGACAATGGCACGGTGTAACTGAAGTTGTACACTGATTGAGCGCAAACTGTCTCGGAGAAAATCGACATGTTAGTAACTGGCTTGCTGGCTATACCGAAACGGACTGTGTCGCATTCTGAAAACAAATATCGAATGAAATATACATATGAATACTAAATAATAATACTAGCCCAGTATTAAACATTGTCCCAATGCTCGGCACGGGCCTCCTCTACAAATATTCGTATAAGAATCCTAAGGTATGCAGGGTTCTCACGATTTTTTTCTTCTCCGTTAAATCAAGCGATCATTAACAATGAATAGACAATACTTTAGTGAAGTCAGAGGTGTATGCAATTTTGGTCTGACGCTTAACCACTCTCGAATCACAAGGACAACGCAGTTCGAAAAGGTAATAAGTAGAGTCCGTCTAAAATTAATTTTATGTATTTAGCATGTAAGAACGGCGAGTGTTGCCAGTATTTTGTGCATGCCGGCATGCCATTGATACGTGACTGGTTAAATCAAATAGCTCGGCAACTGTCAATACTATCTGTGGTGCTATACTTATTATCTATGGTAATCTAGTCGATACGAAAGTCGTAGGTCAGCATACAGACTTTTTAAAAGTTATATGTCTTGTCAATTATCGCTTGCTTTGATTGACATCGTGAGAAAACCTGTATACCTCAGAGTTCTCATAAGAACTTCAAATTTGATATCTACACACCCCGCATTACACCAGCGAGGTGAACTAAGGCCAAATCACTCTTTAGTTTACTAAGTTAACTAAGTTTAGCCACTCCAACCACACTAACTTATAATTTAAAAAATCTCTAAAAATGAAAAAAGTTTCTTACCGTATCCATTACTCATTTCTCTGGAGTGCTCATTTAGATTCATTTCTTCCGAACTGGACCTTATCTCGTCTTTGGCCTCCCGTCGCAGTCTGATCTTATATTCATCACTTATATTCTGCTTATTCGAGTCCAAGAAATTTGACTCGGCGTTTATCTCTCCATTCATATTAAACTGCAGGCTTTCTGAGTTATTTTTCTCTGGAGGTATGATGGGTAATTTGTCCCTTGGTAAGGGTTCTAAAGGTCTTATAGAGGTCTCGTTTAGTTCCTTGTCAGGTTTCGATCCTTCCAAAGGTTCTTGATTCTCATACGTTTGTGGGGGATCAAGACCGCATGACGTCTGTAAAAGATGATTAATTGTATGTCTTATGAGTGGTGGAAAATTTGAAGGGCTTACAATTAAAAAGGCCAGCGAAATGAGTGTATCAATAACAAAATCAACAAAAGTTTAAAAAGAAAACATATTGATCATGTAAAAGGCATATAAAAGACACATAAGACAGGTTAAAACATAAATGGAATTTCACCATAGGGAATAAATAATTAAGGGTAATGGCTTGGGAACTTCGCAACCACCGTCAAGTGCTGGTAGGCAAGGATACAGCGGCGAAGATAGGACTGGAAAAAGAGAAAAGAGGAGGACCCGAAAATGAAAGGAGGAGAATCGTGACCTTGGGTAAAGATGATGATCAGCAGAAGGGACATAATTGTATTGGATAATGTTTTTTACTGATACCAGCCCTATGATATAAAAGTGGTATATATTGTACAATGTGTGGTTGTAAAACTTTTAAGAAATTGTCAGTCTCGTATTGCATTGCTGGTGGTAGGATATTCATATCCGCCCGGATAGCGACCACCGTACACAGGGTGAAAAACCCGCCATAGTGGCACACGCAAGTGTGTCGCGTTCCGGGATCAGCCAGTGTACATCCGGTTTTTTTGGGGGTCTAGAGTTGGGGTACAATGTTGGCCATTTTGCGGCCTTCTGAGTACTCTGACAATAGACCCTCGACCGCTTCTTCACCTTCTTGCCCATGGCGTAGTGTGAAGGAGCAGGCCGGCATGATTGTGTTGAGTAGCGGGGGATAGATCGTCTCTCGCTACTCGATACTCTAATTGGACCGTACTGCGCTTACCATCAGGTGAAGTGCGGTCACTTTGCCGTGCTAGGATAAAAAAAAAAAAAAAAAAAAAGCATATTTGCCAACACGTTGTCTTACAAACGTTACCTATAATATAAACTTAACAGGCTTTCGCTGTTCCTTAATGCTCAGCCTAATATTTTCGCCATGGATCAAATTAGTTTTTGTTAAATACTTTACGATAATGCAAGACATTTTTTTTGACCGAGACCTCACTGCACCTAGTCAGTCGAGAGACGTTGTAATTCGATTATATCAAATGTATGCCCATTTTCACCAACCTTTACGTAACTTTAGTTGACCCCTAACAAACAATATTAAGCGGTGCGAAGTTTATTGCACTAGTTACGGATCAACTAATATTAAGCTAAGCTCGGTGAAAAACCCGTTAAATTTTTATCGTGATCATTATAAAGTATATTTTTAATTGTGTTTCTTACCAATAAAGTTTTGATTAAAGATGATATGTATAAGAAATCCTTAGAGCAGCATGAGCAAAAAAGTATTTTTTATAATACAACCAACAGTCATACACTTAGACAGACTCTAGACTAGGATTACTAACTCCGGAATTCAAAAACTAGGATTTGAAGTTAGAAAAACCAGGACAATTCAGTTAAAAACAGGACACATCTGTGTTTTAAAATAGCGTGAACACTTTCGAGCCGAGACGTCGCCCGTAAAGTAAGGATTGCAAAAGTTGTGTGCGAATTTTAAAATACAAGATCTTATCAAGGCGCTTTAAAAACCCAGGACGCTGCTTAAAAGCTATCTAGGATACCCCAGGACCCTCTAAAAACCAGGACACGTCCTGGGAAAACAGGACGGTTGGCAACTCTACTCTAGACTTAGGTCAAATGAATCGTGGGTAGCACAACGGACTGTGGTCCCATAAGCCCTAGACCCGAAACCAATAATAATCACAGCCACGGCATCTCGTCTTACAGCTGACTACTCACCTACGGGGTTGTCAATAGGCTAGTTGACTGTTTTTGTTTTTTTTTTATATTATTCTTCATTATTATTAATAAACATAAAACATAGGTTTTCAAGATATCATTTGCATTTTGATAAACCAACTTTGTTTCACCAAAATGCTACAACTGTCATGGCCTCTCGTGTGACGTGACCATCCGCAAAACTAATAGACGTTTGGCTCAGCGTTTTAGATGTTTCGTACGGTGACGTCATGCATGACTGATAGGTGTTTCATGTCACGTGACAAAATGCTTTATTTTTACATATTTGTTTCTTCATAATATTAAATAATCTCATAAGTAACAAATTGGCTTAATTTTCGATATTTTTAGAATAAAATCTATTATAAGAAACAAAATTCTATCAGGTTTTCATTTACTGTCAACTACCCTATTATGTATGTTGAACATGAAAATGATAATACTTGAAAGTTCTAAAACTATATACTACGTGTAACGGGAATAACGCACATCCTCAGACACCCCAATTTAAAAATATTATTATAATCATAATATATGTATTGAAATTAGACTGCGATGAATATAAATATTGTTTTTTATGAAATTAGTTGTACTAATTTACGACATAAAGTTCGTAATTTTAATTATTTGATTGTTTAAAGTGTTCGTTTATTATTGCATTTAGAAAAGACTTTATCGCATCGAGTTATGGTTCAGTTTCGTTTGTCTTGAACATTAAATTAAGGGGTGACTATTATTTACCTGAGACTTAATTATTTTTGGGAAAAATCATCTATTAAAAAATTCTTGATATCTATTCAGTCGCTTTTTCTGAATAAACTACTTTCAGAGTGTGCGTTAATCATGTTACATGTTGTATATATTTTACTGTGTGAAGGTCGCACTAAAGGCATGATTACAGTAACAAAACTGGATTAATAACAATTAATGATTGAATAAATAAAAAGAGTCTACTCTATTATATACCTGGCAGTCAGAATCCAGCTCGTTGTTATTATTCGCGGCGAAGGTGCATCTCCCTCCGACTGTATCTGATATCCTCGAGATAGAGACCAGTTTCTCCGCTTGGGGCGCTGTTGTCTGCACTGTATCTAAATAAATAAAACGAACGAGCCTTATAGTAGCCCTATATGGTGTGTAACATCTGACATTCACGCCTTGGTAATAAGCAAAAAAAAAACGTGTGCGTCTCGGGACGCTCGACCGAAGTGATAACTTCAACTAATCTAAGTTGAACTATTTAATATTGAAATTGTTTAACTTGAGACAAGTTTAGGTTATTACTTAAACTTTATGTATATTAATATGATAATGTGAGGAAAGGTTATTTATTAATAAAATCTTTTATTGATTATAAAATATATTTTACCCACTCGATCCCACTCAAATCAAATCACAACGATTCTAAAGAAGTTTCACTTCAAAATTGTTCAAAGAATAATTATTTAAAAAATATATGTATTCCATTCATTCGATTCCATTAACTCAATTCTATTGATTCGCTTCCATTCCCCGACTTCCTGTTACACACTTCCGTCCCTTTTCTACAAATAACTCCCATGCCGGCCTGCTGCGTAGCTTCTTCACACTACGCCTAAAGGAGCCAGGATCATAGGATACAATACTCACTGATAAGATTGCTGACGTAATTCCTGTTGGGGTGAAGGGTCGTTGACACAGTGTGAGGTTCCGTAGGCGCCGTGGTTGTGAACTCAGGAGTCGTTTTGTGAGGACCTTTCTCTGTAATGGAGGTTGAGATGTTAAAAACATAACCAACTGCGGAAAAGAGTAATTCAAACATGCGATTGTGCGATATGCAGTATCAAGTCTATTTCTATGATATTTAGTAAATAAATGGTAACATTTCTGTTTTTAATTTTTTCCTATGGAAACAAATTGTTTATCCTTCGGTTTCTATTAAGCCAGTCACAAAGCAAGGTTTGTTGTAATTTGCTCTAATCATATCCCAACGTACAATACCGTTTGATTCAACACTTAAAATTAACCTTAATTTTTTACCCACTTTTGAGTTGCTTAATATATGCTTAATTTATTAAGGTCCCATAATATGATAAGGGACGAGCCTATCGCCATACTGGGCAGAATTCGAGACTCCGGGTTGATACTGAATATTTCTAAATATAAAACCCCAATATCACTTTACCCGACCCGGGATTGAACCTGAGACCTCAGCTCAGCAGCTGTAACGCATACGCACTTACAACTCGAAATTCGAATTTCCAGGGTGTGTGAAATCTACTAATGCGCATTAGGCCAGCGTGGTGGTGGACTAAGGCCTAACTCTTATTAGTAGAGAAGGCCCGTGCCCAGCAGTCGGACAATGTTTAAAAATGTGCTAGTATTATTATTTTTTATTACAAAACATAGATTACATATAAACGTGCCACAACCAGACCTTATATAGACGGCGAAAAATGTTAGCCATATGAAAGACCCTCTATGATTTATCTTAAGATATTTATATCAAAGTAATGTTAGTAAAAATGTGCAATAAATTTACCTTTAACAGACTTTTTCGTTTGTTGTGATGTTTTTAAATTCTGAAAAAAAAAATCCTTTTAATAAGATAATTTGATTACGTCCTAAATTGGATCTGGTATTTGAAGACCACTACGTCAGAAAAAATATAATCTTGCCCCTCATATCACCTGTGTCCTAAATATAAGGACGACAAGAACATAACACCCGAAGCAAATATTTGTAGATTATAGACATTTGTAACAGAGATCGAACCTGCGACTACTCGTTTCACAGTCATGGTTGGTGTATACAGTGTGTTGCAGAAAGGTGGTATTAATAAAAAATAAATTATAGTTTAAAAAACCAAAAAACACGCTTTAATGGCTAGCTGAAGTAAAAAATATGAAATAATTAAATAAATTTTATTGAAAAAAAAAAACGCCGGGTTATTATTATGATTTAGTGAAAAGCACCCCAAGCTTTTTTGTTGTATTGTCTTGGTGGTGAATACGTTGAAAGATTCCGTTACATAACGACAGACGAAGACGACAGAGGTGTAACGGTACACAATTTTTCGCCAAATTGTATAACGGAAATAACGGTCCCATAATAATAGGGGGCGAGCCTATAGCCATACCGGGCACAATTCCAGACTCCGGACTGATACTGAGTATTTCTAAACCCAATATCACTTTACCGACCCGAGCACCGAACCCGAGACCTCAACACAGCAGTTGTAACGCATGCGCAATTACAACTGCGCCACCCAGGTTTCAACCAATACTTTACCAATCACCCTCCCTATAGGTTTTGTATACGACCTTTTAGTAACACTCTGTAGATGTACTTACTTGTATGTGATTATGATCAGGTGGTGCGTTTATTTTCCCGTGATAAGGGTAGTTGGAAAATTTATCGTGCATTTTGAACTCCTTCATAGATATCAACTCTTGATGCTCCCTGAAGTATAATGCTGACATCACCACGAGGCTGGAATCAAGCGTCATCATGAGAATAGGGTAGTTGACATTTTAATCAACAAGTTACATTACCTAAAACCAATAGGCTAGTTTCCTGTGTTTAATTTTGTACATTATTCTCTACGCAATCGAATATAATACGCAAAAGAAACTCTTATGCGAAAACAGAATCCAAATTGCTTGAAAAATGAGGTCACAATATTTATTTTAAATATTGCTATGAGCAAATACTCACGGGCATAAGCGAAAACGATGGCGTATTGGGAACATATAGCTATCTCCCTCGCACAACGGTACAGTACTGGCGATTCATAGTACCGTGACGTCACGGTATCAGATATGCATCCTTGTACTGTTATTTGACAACTACCCCTTCCAGCAGATTTGAGTGGTATCTAATTTACTTATTTTTGTTCGGATTCATAAAATTCCTTCGATAATAGGTTTTAGGTAATGTAATTTGTTGATTAAATTAATAAAAAAAATCGAGTCAACTACCCTATTATCGTCAAAATTTTATGAATACGAACAAAAATAAGCAAATTAGACGCCATTCAAATCTGCTGGAAGGGGTGATTAACAAATGACAGTAAAAGGATGCATTATATGAGCCGTGACATCACCTCTCAGAATGGTCAGTACTGTGCCGTTGTGCGAGGGAGATAGTGAGATGTTCCCACTACGCAATCATTTTTGCTCATACCAATATCTAAAATAAATATTGTGACCTCAATTTTCAAGCAATTTTAATTCTGTTTTCGCAAAATATTGCCTTTTGCGTATTATATTTAGTTGCTTATCTTAGAGTAGGCAACCAAAAGGAGACGGCATTACGCTCGAATCTTGAACAAAAAATTCAGCAATGTCGGTGGGGGGCTTCGTACAACTACAAATAAACATGTGCACACAAATGCAAAATGTAATCACGTCGTTACACACGCACACTACACCATTTCATACAACACTGGCAAATTTACGCACACAGTTACAAATTTATCTTGTTGTGAAATATATTTACAGTGTCATATATTGACAACTGTGTAAAAACAGTAGAGCGTAGCAATGTCGACACGAGGTATAGATAGCGTTGTCTTTATCTATCGATAGATAAAATAAAACAATTATAATTTATTAAATGTTTTAAGATATTTTTTTATGTGTATCATCTTTTCTATCGCTTTCTTGCAATCTCTGGGTGTGATTTCGTGAAAAGGGACGGAAGAAGAGAGGTATAGTTAAAAATAGTGTAAATTAATATTTCTAATTTAATCGAAATACTGTAAAGATAATAAAGGTAATGAGTACTGAGAAAAATACAAGCCAAATAAGCAAAAATAAAAACTTTATTTTTTAGATTTTTTTTAAATAATACGCCTTTAATTTATTTAATCTATACTATTATATAAAGCTGAAGAGTTTGTTTGTTTATTTGAACGGGCTTATCTCAGGAACTACTGGTTCGAATTGAAAAAATCTTTTAGTTTTGGATAGCCCATTTATCGAGGAGCGCTATAGGGTATTTAACATCACGCTATCACCAATAGGAGTGGAGCAGCAATGAAAAATGTTGCAAAAACGGGGGAAATTGATTCCTTTTGAGAGCTTCCGTTGCGTACGCTGCGTTAACGGTTAAAGTTACATAACAATCATGTACGACGAAATTGTTCCTCTTAAAAAGTTCTAAAAAAAGTCCGCGATAGCAGAATAGATAGCGAAGTCTATCTATTTCGGTTGGCTCACTATAACCTTTTTAATGGTTATCGAATTTGTTCTGAAACAATGTATTATTTGGAAAGGGGTTTTTATAAACATGGTATTAATCCTTATCCAAATAAATACTTTATTCATCACAAGTATTTAATTTTGAACACAGTTGCCCTTTACGTCATTTGATTTCAATGAATATCTTAGGAGATATTACAGTTTTAAAATATCTCCACAACAAAATTAATATTGTTGTTTGTATGTCTGTTTCTTACCTTTTCATGACTAAACGGGTGAACAAATCCTAATGAAATTCAGTAGAGGGATAGATTATATCCTAGGGAAGGACATAGGGTATCTTTTGTCTCAAAAAAATATCTTGAAAGGGGTGAAATAGAGGTTAAAAGTTTGTATGGGCAATCCGTAATACTTCAACTTAGGGATCTGAAAATTCATATTTAGGCTTTAGGTAAAAAATAAAGAAATACGTATTTCAACGTTTTTACCAAATCATCCCTTAAAGGGCGAAGTGAGGAGTTAACTTATGAGGTATTCTTTAAATATAATCTCAAGCTTCAGGCACAACACTTTTTTTTGTCGCGGGGAAAGCATTTTATTACTGCCGTCCGCTTCGGGGGGAAGCGGAATGAGAATAAAACGGTTATGCTGGACTAGCCGGTCTTACGACCCAGCACCCCCTCGCCCGGATGATGGCTATCCGGGCTGCGGCTGGGCCGAGTCCCTACTACTTATGTACACCCAACCGGACACTACCAGCTAAAACCCCGCGGTGGCCTTCTTCGACACTTACGGAGTGATCCCGGGGTATTATAAGGAGTGCTAGAAGTTTAAGTTAGGAGTTGTGCCTGTCTAGCCATCTAGACAGTCACAACACCTGAGATTCAGGACGATCGCTATAGGTGTCTCAGTGCAGAAGACAACTCCTTGCATTGATACTTCTGCTCCCGAAAATAAACTCCACGGGGGCGGAGCCGCGAGCAACAGCTAGTATGGATATGGCAGAGAATTGTTTTAGGTCGGTTCTGGTCTCTTGGTTTCTTATATAAGTAAACTCGTCTTCTTCTGTTTTCCTGATGAAAACACGACCTTGCTTAATCTACACGAATTTGTACTCTTTTTCTTTGACGATCTGGCGAGCCGCTGCGTGTAATTTGTTTTTAGGTGAAAGGTGCTCAACAATGTAAAGCGGCGATTTATTACCTCCAATGCCTATGTGAGCAGTACTGAGCTTGTCGTTTGGATTTGCCTTATTAAAATTTATTGTTTTCGCTAAAATGTATCCCGAAGCCTAGAGGTAGCCAATTTAACAATGATTGAGCGAGGTCTCTTGTCATCTCTGTTACTTTTTACCACACGAGTGCAATGATGAATGTCGGATTCTTTCAAGTTGCAGGATACCTTAGACAGCTGAGTAATTATAGATAGCAAGTTTTACTGTTTGTGCTCGGGGACACACTCTATCTCAAGATTGTTAGAACGGTTATGCTGCTCAGCAACCTGAAGCCTGATTTGCAGATCCTGTAATGTATATGTTAACTGAACGTTCTATTTCTTTAGCTCTCTCAGTGTGTCTTGGTATTTGGCGATGGCGGATTTGGTGGTTTCATAATTTTCATTCAGAAACAAACATTATTATCCAAAGCAGTTATTTCCTGTTTTATGAATTGATTTTCGAGATTGAAATTCGGTTCTCACCATCTGCTTAAGTGTTTGGTTAAGCTCCTGTGCTAAAGCCAATTTCATGACATTGAATTCTTCTCTTATTATTTCCCTAGCGTCTTTCTTTGTAATAACTGACGCGGAAGAGTTTAAGCCGGAACTTCCACTAATTGCGCTAGTATCAATAGTGGCTTTTTTCGATGCGTAATATTGTCATTAAAAGGTAGCGAGTCATTATTGTTCCTCGACTTCCCGGGTGAGTCAATGGGACGTAAAGGCGTATTACTGTTATCAGTTTTTGGTTGCTTTGCACATCATCCGTGACACTTCCATTTTTTTTTGGTCAACACTAATTGTAGAGTAGCGTTTTTCAGGTATGTCAGCACATGCAACACAACAATGACGGCCGTTGCAAATTATTTTAAAATGTTGATTACTCACTCGTTTTGAGGTATTCCAATTATACCTCAGCAAATATACCACCGGAAAGTACACAACACGACCTTTCCAATGGTATATAGTTTGTAAGAAAATGGAGTGTTCTGTTATTCCATACAATTTCAAATTAAATAAGCGGAGCCAAGAAATACAGTGTTACTGGTAACGAATGCGATTAGCAAATGCTGTGAATGAAATTATTGTATGTCATTGAGAGCGATTATTGCCTGTTTTGGTGTGGTAGCCGGCTAACGGCTATCTATTATGAAGAGCATTTAAAAAGGGCTTGAGATCTCGACATGAATACAGGGTGTCCCAAAAGTCGACGTCAAGCCGGAACCGGGTGAAAAGGCAAGACATACCGGTTAACAAAAAAAATTTAAAAAATCTAAGTTTCTTGTTTTTAAAATTATAGGCATGGCCCGCGTTTTTTCAAAGTATAATCCTAACTTTGCGCGTTTGTGTGATCTTACGTAAGAACTATTAAGACTCCCTCCACCCCTTGTAACAAAAAATAAGACATGATCGACTCCCCCCCTACATCATCTTACGTAATAAATGAATGGCGCCAAAATTCATACCTAAATATTTTTTAAATATACCGCATACAATTTTAGGATCACATTTTTTTGACAAAAACTTTATTCTGGTTTTGTCATATTTTGTGACATTCCTAGTGTGTTATAACTATTTACATTAAAAATATGTGTTTAGAAGACAGTCCAGATGGATTAGTAATTTTATCGATAACCTTTATAAGTTTATCTGCAACACTATTTGAGTCTTGCATAAACGACAGTGTTACCACATAAACCACCCAAAATGCTACACTGGCATAAAGTTTATGAAATTGTAAACTTAGTCGATATGTCAACTCTCCTAATATTTTTAAATTATAAATTAAGAAGCATAAATAAAGTAATCCTACTAATATTATAAATGCGTATGTTTGGATGGATGCATGGTTGTTTGATATCCAATCACGCTACAACGGCTGGACGGATCTACTGAAAATTTGGCACAGAGATTATTGTCTGGAAAAGCACATAGGCTACTTTTTATCCCGGAGAAATGTACAGTTCCCATGGGATAGTTTAGTTTTTCACAGAGCAAAGGATCGACATGATTTTTTGCATAGTGGCAGTTTAGGGATCAGAAAATGACAAAGACCACTTTTAACTCGAAAAAATGCACGCTTCTTATGGGATAGCAAAATATAGAAGGTTAAAATGCTCCAAGACCTACACGCGGGCGGAGCCGCGGGCAACATTGGGTTAAAAATGAATATTAAAAAAACAACTTGCGTTTAAGATATTGAATGCAAATAAATTTTGCACTACTGTGGCTAAAAGTTTAACATGGCAACATTTATTACCCGATGATAATTTTTAGAGATTATATGTTTTGTTGCTTTTAATGATAATATTACTTTAAAAAAATATGTCCAGGTGAAAAATAATTTTGTATTTTTGTAAGTTTGATGTGTCAGATCTATTTTTACATGTTAATACCGCTACAGGCTCGCGTTTTCAGGGAGCTCCATTCGCACGTGATGTCACTTTTTTAGTGGCGGATCACGAAGCGCAACTCGTTTTATAGAACGTGTATGAGCACCGTGCTCTTACATTTGTCATACGGGGTAAGCGCTCAATGGCGTCTCCAGTGTTAAATACTCTAAGTTGCTTATCGAATAATGTGCAAAATGAAACACAGAAAACTACCCTATTAGGATAAAGGATTCTTGGATAGGCTGGACACTATATTGTTTTAATAGAGGTTCACAAAGCAAGTGGAAAAGAAACTATTTTTTTATTCTATCACGGCAAAGTGGCCACACTGCACCTGATGGTAAGCGCAGCCGTCGAGTTATAGTATCAAGTAGCGGGAGTTGTCCCCCGCTACTCAACACTATCATGCCAGCCTGTGTAGCTTCTTCTCACTATGTCATGGGGGAAGGAGGTGGAGAAGTGGTCGAGGGTAGACCACCTCCACACTAGAGTGTCAGAGTACCCAGAACATCGTACTCCGACTCTAGACCCCCGACACAAACCGGATGTACACTGGCTGACCCCGGAACACACCACACTTGCGTGTGTTCCGGGTTCCATACTCGTATATGTATGTCAGGTTTTACACCCTGTGTACGGTGCGAGCTGTCCACTAAGATATGAATATCCCACCACCAGCAAACAACATCTATAACATTGCCAAATAAATAAAACTTACCAAACAGCCATGATGAAAATCAATACAGTGATAACAATTTGCAAAAACTTATTCGATATTAATTCACTGCTGGCATCCCCATAATCTTTGCGACAGCAAAATCCCAGTTTAGAGTTGCCATACGAGAAATCATCATCGCTCCTCAACCATAGACAAGTGTCTTTCTTTTTCGACAGTGTACTTAAATTCTCATCTGGCAACTTTTGCGTATCAATATAGTTTGGATTGTCGACATTTTCCAAATTTTCTGGTTTTTTGGAATGGTATCTGACGCACGTTTTGTTATAGTTGTAGTATTTCCCGTATTTTGAGTAGTTTCCATGGCAGTTTTTGCATTGTTTTCTGGTGTGTTTCGGGGAGTTGTGGTTCATTTTGTGGCAACATCGGATGCTTCGGGCGAAGTCTCTGATTTGGTCTATAGATACGTTGTCGTTGTAAAGGGATTTTGAGGAGTTTGACATGGCTGAATAGCGGGAATCTGAAATAAACTCGGGTATTAAAATCAAATAAAGGTTAAAGATTTCGATCCAAAAAATCACACAAGTTGACAGCCTTTGCAACTTCATCTAATATTGTTTTAGGCTCGGCTCTTATCACATCAGGGAGCAGACATAAGCTAAGCCAATTTTAATTGATTGCAACTCTGCCTACCCGTTAAGGAATGCAGGTGTGATCATCATATTGTATTGTAGTTTTATAAATTCTCATATACCCAATTGTGTGCTCAATAATTCATAAAATGTAAACCGAACTTCAATAAAAAACAAATTATGCGTCACTATAAAATTTATTTTTCCTTGATTTTTCTGAGATCCCATCATCAGATCCTGACTTGGTGCAAATGGGACCACCTGGGAAGTATACCCTTTTAAACAAAAAAATAATTTCTCCAATCTGTCCAGGCATCTTCGAGTAATCGGGTAACATACATAAAAAAAAAGATTCCGACGAATTGTTAACCTCCTCCTTTTTTGAAGTCGGTTAATAAGATTTAAAATCAAATATCAAAGTTATTAATATTGTTTGTTTTTGAATCTTAGAGTAGACTCGATTATTGCGTCACGCGTCAGATGCACGCGTCAGTAATTCTCACTACTGATGGTGCCAGCAAAATATTTACTACAAGACACTTTTACAAAGACGGAACTACGATTACCGTAAAAGAAGCCCTCGGGCGTAGTGTTTCGGTGCATTTTAGCTTGCGCATACGATGTTACTATAGGTGTAAAGTTAAATAGCACTTTATTGCATTGATACAGAGTAGCTATTTGTTTAAAGGTTAATTCGAATTATTATTTTCCCCTTACCGTTGCTAACACTAGAGCGCGAACTGTCCCGTCTCTGCAGAACGCTTATCTTGCATAGTTTTTTGTTAATTTTCTCCAGTTGATCTATGCGTGTCTCCAAGTTGCCTGTCACTTTGCACAGTTCCTTCACTGCGCCTAAGTTCTCCATGAAGATGCGGTCCTGGTGAAGAAAAGATCAACTTAAGTTTATTTTATTACAATTTATTAAGTTGTATCATGCGGCTGTCACGAACTGTATTTATTTTAGAATTCTTATACGAATTTCGAAGGCATGTGAAGTCTGCCAACCCGCATTAGGCCAGCGTGGTGGACTAAGGCCTAACCCCTCTCATTAGTAGAGGAGGCCCGTGCCCAGCAGTGGGACAATGTTTAATACAGGGCTAGTATTATTATTTTATTTTAAAGTTTTTATACTTCTCCCATTTCTGGGGTATTAAACCAAAGTTGCGGGCTTTTAGCCAAACAACTTTGGTGGTTGATGACTTTCCAATTCTATTGATAGAAACTTTCTGACGATTTATTATTATTATTTTATACGAATATTTCCAAAGACATTTTGTGTGAATGGTATTTAACAACATACGTTAAGTGGACGATTTCTAATACGTATATCTACAACCAAAAATATACCTATAAAGTTTGAGAATAGCTTAAAATTCATTTAAGTGTCCGAAATTATTATTTCCTGCGAAGCCGAAAGTTTTCTCGAAGCCGAAAATTTTCCCGGTACCAAAAATATACCGAAGCCGAAAATTTGACCGAAACCGAAAATTTCACCGTCAATCCTCACCTTGTTGACGACGAGGAACTTGGGTATGGTGTCTCCGTTGGGCAGCGTGACGTCGCCAGCCTCCTTGACGGCGTCGGGCAGCACCGAGCGCAGCTCCTGTGCCAGCACGCCGGTGTCGCGCGCCGGGGCGGGGCCGCGCGGGTCGTACCCTAGCAGGCCCGAGTGGGCCGCGAACGTAGCGTCGTATGCGAACCTGGTGGTGCAGACATTAACCAGTCATGACTCTAAGCTTGCCGGCGGTGCGTTCGAATACTGGCCAGTTTCGCCGTTCTTACATGCTATTTTTAACTTTAATATTATGGACATAAAAATGATTTTGGCTTGTATTTTACTTCCTATTTTTTTTAATATCCTTAGACACGAGTGATTAATGGCGGGACGGCATTTCCATACAAATGTTTACAATTCTACTATCCTACTAATATTCCAGACGTAAATGTCCTTCATTGGAGGTTAATACCTCTTTAGTTCAGTATTTGTCTCCCGCTTTGCTATGGAGGGAAGTGGATAATTTATATTTCCAACTCTTCCCTATATTTCTATTTGGTTAATTTCGTTGCGGGATAAAGACAGTTATTAAGCATTCCCAGAGACTCGCCGAGTTTCATTACTCGGTGTCGTAAAAAATCCGTGCCATTGTCGATCCTGGCTAAACAGGAGTTACAATGGCGGGTGTGTGGGCGGGAGAGTCTCTATCCTACTAATATTATAAATGCGAATGCAATTAATTATTAGCAGAGAAGCACAGCTGCAGTGGGACATCATTTACGGGCTGTTGCAATAAAGTGGTAGTAATGAAAGCTTCGCATTGAAAGTTGGCGATTAGGAATTTAGTGGTAAATAAAAAAAAACTCGATGTTTGTGTAATGTAAACTTAAAATGTTATTGTGGCTTGGCTTTTATAGTATCTCTTAAGATGTCTCCATGGATTTTGTACCTTTTCTTTCAAAAATAACCTCCACGCAGGCGAAGCCGCGGGCAACATCTAGTCTAAATATAAGCAAAATACCACTGACTGACTCATCTCTAAAACTATACACCCGATTCACTAAAAATTTAGTCTATTTAGTCCTGACCCTACACCAGGTCAAACCTGTATTGTAGGTACTAAGAGGTCCCACGGTCCATCACCCAGATCCGAACCAAACATCTGTCAAATAAACATTGTCCCACCACTATTTTTCTTTCACTAAGTTTCTTGCCCGTTCTTCTCTAGCGAAACTGCATTCCGAACTGGCGGTAGAGTAAAAAATTGACTGAATCTAAATAATGTATAACATTTCATGGATTCAATAAATATTTGATTTTGATTTTGAAACTATAACAACACTCATACTCACTTCACGACTCGTATGCTCTGAACGTTCCGAAGCTGCTGCGCTGTGTCCAGTTCCTCTATATTGTGTTTTGCTCTGGCGTCAGATGGGTGCAGTATATGACCCATTACTTTGAGGTTACCTGTAAGAAGGTTACTGCTTTGAAGCGAAATCTTCTTTAGGCATAAAATCACATAAAAGCACTGAACTCGCGTTTGACATAAGCCTATGAAGTTCTATAATTATTGACAAGCAATCATAAACAAAAAGTGACTACTTCATGGACACTGTCTTAAAAACACAGTAATTCCAAAGGTTTAAAGTTTTCTCTTCTGTCGGTGGTCCCTGTGAGCGGCTACTTTTTTTACCCTGGCACGACAAAGTGACCACACTGCACCTTAGTGTTTAGTGTCAGAGTACTGAGAAGACCGCGAAACGGCCAAACATCGTACCCTAACTCTAGACCCCCGACAAAAACTGGATGTACACTGGCTGACACCGGAACGCGACACACTTGCGTGTGACGAGTTTTACACCCTGTGTACGGTGGTCGCTATCCGGACGGATATGGATATTATACCACTAGCATCATCCCTATCATATCCATCATATTAACATCCCCCCCCCCCCCCCTAATAGTTTTGAACTTACCATTAACAACACAAGATTCGTCCGGTCTGTCTGTGTTGATGCCGACTCGGCCGTTGAAGTGTACGCTGTTGTCGGAGACTCCACGCTGCCACCAGCTCTCGCTGCAGTCCGACTCGAACTGTCCAGGGTTTGATGCCTGGCATAAGATACCAACAGTTACACATTGTTTTGACCCTATACTAGGTCTATACAGTGTCAACAACAACGTGTGATCCATAAATAAATATTTATGGATCACGCGTCCATTTGTCTCGGTGCTGGGATCGAGCCTACGACTTCTTGTTTCTTAGTTGGCTACTCGCCCGCTGCGCCACGGAGGCTGTCAATTATATGCTAAATTGGAGCTGACAAATAGTGGTTTATTTCATAGTAACTAGAGTTCATTAGCATATTTTCAAAGAAAACCGTAATTACTTTACGTTTCTATTATTTAATCAATAAGTTACTAAATAATATTATAAATCCGGTCAAATAAAATCTGGTGGAATCTGGTTGTTAAATAACTGAAAAAAAAAGCAAAAGGGTTTATTGTTGACATTACTTTCGGTAGCAATATGAAATAAAACACAGGAAACTTCATTGCGCGAAGCTCAAAACAACTTGTGCTTCTTCTGGCATTATGTTTTACTTACAACTAGAAAATACCAACGGTACTTACATATACAGGCGTGAGCCTGTAATCCTCAAAGGGGTAGGCAGACATGTAACCAGTACACCCACTTTTCGCCGAATTTATTACGGTCCCATAACCTGACAGGGGGCTGTAATAGCGGGAGAAGAGGAGAGACGTGTGTATACGACTGTGGTTCGGTTAAGACTCTTTATTATAATTAGTTACATACATTTATAGCTCACATAGTTACTTACACACTACAAGCGAGCCTATCGCCATACCGGGCACAATTTTAGACTCCGGGCTGATACTGCGTATTTCTAAATGTAAACCCAATATCACATTACCTGACCCGGGGATCGAAACCGAGACCTCAGCACAGCAGTCGTAACGCTTGCGCAATTACAACTGCGCCACCGAGGCAGTCCACCTGTCAACCTTACTTACTAAAAAATAAAGACTTTTTTTTCATTTATATTTTTATCCTGGCACGGCAAAGTGACCACACTGCACCTGATGGTAAGCGCAGTACCAGTGCGTGAGATAGCCTATCCCTCGCTACTCAACACAATCATGCCGACCCCCTGTTTAGCTTCTTCTTTTACACTACGCCTAAAGGACCCAGGGTCATAGGCAGGAGGGAACACGGTAGCTGGCAAACGGTTCCACAGCTTGATGGTGCGGCAAAAATACTCGTTTTCTTTGCTCTTGGTTCGGGCCGGGGTAGTAGATACCACGAAGCTGTGGCTCCGCAAGCCAGTACGCGTGGTTCTGGTATGGAAGGGAGAGGATGGGATAAGATCAAACAATTCTTCAGAGCATTCGCCATGATACAGACGGTAGAACACGCTAAGCGAGGAAATACAATACACTCACCCTGACTATAATCCGGTCGCTGGCCTGCGCTGCTACCATGTGCTGACCTTGCGGAGAGTGCGCCTTCAGAGCCACCACCAGTTGGAAGTGGCGCTGGTCCGGATTCGGTCGACCCTTCTTTCTCATATTATTGTTTGTGGTCTCTGCGAAGTGTAACCTGCCGACGGTCACTTTTGCGCCTTCTCGACGTATTTCCACACTGTAAAAAATATTTTTTGAGTTATGAGTCACCAGTTTCGTGAGTCACCAGTGATTATGGTTATATAAATGCTTAACACCCAACACGGTATAATATGTAATTAATTGTTATACTTTCGACACAATCGTAACTTGGAAATTTATATTTAAAAATATATTTTCGTGTCTCAGAGACAATATTTTCACGAAATCATTAACCACTCAAGTTTCACCTGGCCATAGTTGTCGACGCTAAAACTGGCAATACTCGCCGTTATTGACGTGCGTTTTACGCGTATTTGTAACTTTAATATTATAGAAATAAAGTAGATTTTGGCTTGTATTTTTACTCACTACTTATTACCGAACACCGGTGTCCTTGTGATACACGAGATAAATTTATTATCTTAAAATTAAGTTTTTGCACCACGCATGCCTTTGTCACTCTACAATCTAGTACAAATGTACTACAAAGGCATGAAATAAGATTCAGAGATGTAATTGTATCAACTTTTTAATGTGATCACCGGTGACTCACAGATAAATTTACATAGGCGATAAATAGCCTTGGAAGGCATAATGTAATATATAATATGGTCAAACTCACGGCCATGGGTGGAACGGTTTTTTTGTTCTGTCAGACTGACTCTGCTCCACTCTCACTTCCTGACTTGGGTCTTCGGCCTATAGAAGAAAAATGGGTATTTAAATTACGTACAATGTATATACAACTCAATTTTGTAAGCAATATGATTCAAAATTGAGTCATCATCATCATCATCATCAGCCGGTGTCAGTCCACTGTTGGACGTAGGCCTCTCCCAAGATGCGCCACTGAGCCCGATCTTCAGCTCTTCTTTTCCAGTGACTGCCCACCGCTTTGCGTATGTCGTCGCTCCACCTGGTCACAGGACGTCCTACGCTACGTTTGCCGATTCGTGGTCTCCACTCTAGGACAAGTCTACCCCAACGGTTATCAGTCCTGCGGCAGATATGACCGGCCCACTGCCACTTCAACTTGCCAATCCGTTGAGCTATGTCGATAACGTTAGTTCTCTGGCGAATAACTTCGTTCCGGATTCGATCCCGCAGAGAAACACCGAGCATAGCTCTCTCCATAGCTCGTTGAGTGACTTTGAATTGGTGGACCAGTCGAGCTGTGAGTGTCCACGTCTCGGCTCCGTATGTCAACACGGGTAGAACGCACTGGTCAAAGACTTTCGTCTTTAGACACTGCGGTATAGGCGACGAGAAGACTCGACGGAGTTTTCCGAATGCTGCCCAGCCCAGCTGAATTCTTCTCTGGATTTCCTTCTCGAAGTTGTGTTTACCTAGTTGGAGCGTCTGCCCTAGGTAAACATACTGCGTAACAACTTCGAGTGGGATTCCATCTAAGGCAATCGGTTCCGGAACAACGTGCTCGTTGTACATGACTTTGGTTTTATCCAAATTCATCCGGAGACCGATGCGACGAGAAGAATCAGCTAGGCCATTCAACATCCTTTGCAGGTCCTGCAGCGTCTCTGCCATGATAACGATATCATCTGCGAATCGTAAGTGAGAGATGTACTTGCCGTTGATGTTAATGCCACAATCTTTCCAGTCCAGCGTCTTAAACATATCTTCCAAGGCGTTAGTGAACAGTTTCGGGGATATGACATCCCCCTGTCTCACTCCTCGACGCAGGTTGATATGTTTAGTACGCCGGTTCTGTACTTGTACAGTCATCGTTGCGGCATTGTACAGACATCTCATCACTTCGAGATATCGCCAGTCAACTTGGCAGCGCTGCAGGGACTCCAGAACAGACCAGGTTTCGATTGAGTCAAAGGCCTTCTCATAGTCCACAAATGCTAAGCACAGGGCCCGATTGTACTCTTCGGTCTTCTGCACAATCTGCCGCACTGTGTGGATGTGGTCTATGGTGCCGTAACCGCTTCGAAACCCGGCTTGTTCCGGTGGTTGGAACTCGTCAAGTCTTCGCGCAAGACGGTTCGTGATGACCCTTGAAAACAGCTTGTAGACATGACTCAGAAGCGAAATCGGGCGGTAGTTTTTCAAGAGGGTTTTGTCTCCTTTTTTGAAAAACAGAACCACCATGCTTCTGTTCCATGCCTGTGGAGTTCTCCCAGTGAGAAGAACGGAATTAAAGAGCTGTTGAAGATGTTGAACAGCTGGAGCTCCCCCGGCTGTTAAAAGCTCTGTTGTGATTCCGTCTTCTCCTGGGGCTTTTCCACTTTTGAGCTGTTTAAGGGCCATCACGATCTCGTCTCGGCTAATTTCGGGCAGATCTTCTGAGAAGTGGCGGGTTAAGGTGGCTCTAGGATCCTCAGTATCGGGTACGGGCCTTGAAGCATGCGATGCGTAGAGCTTGCCGTAGAAGTCTTCAACTTCCGACAGGATCTCCGACTTGGATGCGGCGACTAGTCCAGTTGATGTTGCCAGCTTTGTGAGGTGGCTTCTACCCAGAGGCTGGAAGAACACCTTAGACCCCCGATTTTGCTCGATTGATTTTTTAATCAAGAGCGTGTTAGAGGATCGGAGGTCGCGTCGTACCAGCTTCCTTATGGTTTTATTGCGCACCTGGTTTGCTGACAAAGCTGACAAAGGGTCTGTTCGTCTCTCTTCCATTAGCCGAAGTGTTTCTGCCGAAAGTTTGGACTTTTTTCCCATACGCTTGGCCTCGCAAAACTTCGTCCCTTCATCCCTGAGGATTTCCACCACTTCTTCGAGTTTCCGGTCTACGTCATCTGTGGTTTCCAAGGCAGCGAATCGATTTTCCAATTTTAATTGGAATGTTTCGGACCCAACGACGGTTTGGAGTAGGTTTGGTCTGAGCGTGGACTTCATCAATCGGAATCTCTCGGCTTTGAAGTCGATATCCAGAGAGCCTCGCACAAGTCGGTGATCACTTCCAGTATTAAACCTAGTGATCACTGAGACGTCTCTGAATATGCGCCGTTTGTCCGTAATGATGAAGTCAATCTCGTTTTTTGTCACAGTGTCGGGGCTTTGCCACGTCCACTTCCTTTGGGGCTTTTTCTTGAAGAACGAGTTCATCAAGAAAAGCCCCTCTTTCTCGAGAAATTGACGAGCATTTGCCCCCTGTGATTCCTACTCCCAAATCCGTTTGGTCCTATTGTCGATTCTCTGCATGTCTGTACTCCCACTTTGGCGTTGAAGTCCCCCATGACAACGCTGTAGTGAGCCTTGGAGGTGGTGTGTAAAGCTCTGGAGATATCTTCAAACATACTCTCCACCTCATCATCCAAGTGTGTCGAGGTCGGTGCGTAGACCTGGATAACCTTGAGGCTGTACCTCTCGGTTAACTTTATTATGAGGTACGCTATCCTGCTCGACACACTGGAGATTTCTACAACATTGTCACTGAGAGCCTTGTTGACCAGAAACCCGACGCCACCTTGGGATGGCTGATCTCCTTCTCTATAGTACATAAGATGTCCTGATTCTAAGGTTATGGTGTCCTCTCCCTGTCTTCGGACTTCACATAACCCCAGGATGTGCCATCTTATGTGTTTCAGCTCCTCTTCCAGCTGCGCCAGATGATCGTCCAGCCGAATCGTTCGTCCATTATACGTTGCGAGGGTCAGTTTGTTTTGGCGGCCTACCGTAGCCCGGGGATTCTTAGCACCCCCTGTCCTGCCGTTACCGTGACCGCCGCCGTGGTCAGGAATAGCAGGGCGGCCGGGAACTGGGGGCCTTGGCATTGTGGGACTTTTCATGGGAGGGTTTGCCCTAATCGCCACGCTGGGCAGGCGGGTTGGCGATCGCAGGACGTAGCTTCTCGCACCGGTGACGCTGCTGCCCGCCATCGGCCTGTAAGATTTAGCTACGTCATAATTGTAAAATGGTTATCCCGCCATTTGTCGGTCGCCAGAGCCTCGTTCGTTAGTCAGCAGGATGCACCACGGGCAGGTGAGGTTGGCTGGGAGCACTGAGGTGGTATTTGTGCTCCCTTACATCCCTTACAAAATTGAGTGACACCGATTAAAAAAAAAGGAAAAGCTCTCGACTTTATTACTCGCTTCATATTAGCTTCACCTGTATCAATATATGTATGTATGTAACAAAATCTTTCAACGTAATTGTCCCCACCTTCAAGACGTCCGATTAATACTTAAAAAATTGCCTTTGTATCCTAATCAGAATCACCAAGATCAATAAAATATATGAAAATTTTAAATCACATTATTTTTATCATGTATTCTTGATTCAAAAACAAGAAATTAAATAATAGTATAAAGACAAAAGAAAAACGCTTTAATAGATAGCTAAAAGGTAGAAAAATTCGATTGTAAAAAGCGTGGGGTGCATTTTACTTTATCCTGATAATAACCCCACACTTATAATTAAAAGCGATATTATTGATGTAAAATATTAAGAAAGTCCTCACCTTATTCATACATTACAATATTACCCCGAGTTTATTAACTAACTAGCTGCACCCGGCATGCGTTGCAATGCCACGTAAAGTAAACTTGATTAACTGCGATCAGTTGAACGGTAATGAAGTTGATGTTCTGCAGCGCCATCTAGCGAGTTTTTTTTATTCTGGCGCGGCAAAGTGACCACACTGCACCTGATGGTAAGCGCAGTGCCGTCCAGATAGAGTATCAAGTAGCGAGAGACAGTCTATCCCCCGCTACTCAACACAATCATGCCGGCCTGCTGTTTAGCTTCTTCACATTACGCCTAAAGGACCCAGGATCATAGGAGGGAGGGAACACGGTAGCTGGCAAACTGTCCACAGCTTGATGGTGCGGCAAAAATACGAGTTTGCGAACCTCTTGGTTCGGGCCGGGGTAGTAGATACCACGAAGCTGTGGCTCCGCAAGCCAGTACGCGTGGTTCTAAAAAGTTATTTTTATTTGGGCCAGAAACCATCGTGAGATACATACTTATGCAGAACAACTCACCAAAGTTTCATAATAATCAGATGAATAGTTTAGGAGTCCATAAAGGGTAAAGGTGACAGCTCATTAGAGCCACCCGGCCCGTACCGCCTCGTCGCTCGGCATCCACTCGTTGTCGGCAGGTGGTCCACGGGTGGACGCCGCGTTGTCACTAGTAAACGTCGCGTCGCGACTCATGGGGCTTGTGCGTTGGAATGCACAGTAACGCAAGGCAAGCATGCGAGCTGTGAGTTGTCACAAGTGGTCTTTCGAGGCGATTCGGTAACGCTACGGAGTTGATGTAGTGAGCGCATATCCATAAAGGTCGATATAAAGGATAAACGCACGAGCCGAGACAGTGCGGGTCGGATGCCGGGTAGCTCTAATGAGCTGTGACCTTAAACATACTTTATTGATATTTATTTATATATGTACATTGTACATATATACCTTCACTCCATAGAAATGGAGGCAGAAGTTATTAATCTCCTTGTATCCATCCGTGGTCTTGACGTAGCGAGGGTCACCTTGCACCTGTATCTGGCAGGTCACTTGGAAATGGTTCTTCTTCTGGCAGACGAACGCTTCGTCGATTTGGGAGAAGTTGAAGCCTTTGTCAGCGCCGACCACGTAGGAGGGGGGTTGTCTGTTGATCATAAAAAAATTATTGTGTAGGTAAATTTAACACCGTATTGTTTAAACTATAGTCAATGCAGATCATTGTTAAAGTATTCTTTCATAGTTATATATCGCACTGTCAGCAATTTACACAATCAAACACAAATACGCACGCCCGCACGCACGCATAAACACCAACACGCACGCAAGCAAACATGCACGCATGCACGTACGCACGCACACACACAAATGCATTAATCATTATGACTATTTTATATAAAAATAAAGAACAATTATTAACAAATCACAATTTAAAACATTAGTGGGATGGTCCAGTGGCGAAGTGAGAGAGGAAGCTGGAGCTAGTCTCTTTAAATATATAATATCTTATTGATACATTCATTTATAGCCGATTTGTGAGATTAATCTCAACTTTTAGTGATTTTTTGTAATGCATACAATGTACACTCACGCCTGTAATCCTCGAAGGGGTAGGCAAAGGTGTAACCGACATAACCACTTTTCGCCGAATTTATTACGTTCCTATAATGTGATAGGGGGGCGAGCCTATCGCCATACCGGTCACAAATTCCGGACTCCGCGCTGATACTGAATATTTCTAAATAGACAAACCCAATATCACTTTACACGATCCGGGGATCTAACCCGAGACCTCAGCACAGCAGTTGTTACGGATGCGTACTTACAACTGCGCCACCGAGGCAGTCAGTGATTTTTTATATTATTTTTATATTTCTTTATCAGTTTATACATTGTTCCACTGCTGGGCACGGCCACCTGTCTAATGAGACTTGTAACTTTTCAAAAATTACGCTTAAATCAAATAATGTTATATCGCAAAAAATCCTCGCTTGAAGTCAAACCAAGTATACATTTAGCAATAAAAACAAAACAGCGCGGCGGCTGGAAATTCCGTTTCTTCCACGTGTTTTGAATCTATAAATAATTATCTGATATAATATCAAAGAGTTCGATATAGGTTTTTTTTTGTTGTCCGAAGGGTATTTCCCGGATGTAATACGTGAAATCGTCTATCGCATCATGGGACAGATAAGCTTCACGAATTGTGATTGCTGTTATATTCCTACTTACTGATGAGACAATTCAGCAATAAAAACTTGGTCGCCATATTGTTTTTGTGACGTCACTACTCTCTCTCTCTCACTCTACTCGAATGTAACATTTATCAAGATATACTGCCCATCTATGCTCCAAGAGCGTCTTATACACTATTGTTTTAACTGTAGTCAAGAATAAGCGATCGTTTATTCACCGTTAATGTAACGTCTCATAGTTTAATCTATAGTTACGCATGTCTATATCTGTGTACATATATATCTATCTAACGTGATGTTCCTTGAAAATAAAAACCAAAATCAAAAACTTACGGTTTTAATCAAATAAGCACATAGTATTAAAATTTAATGCCTCGGAGGCGCGTACGCGATACGCCTGCTGAGGTCTCGGGTTCGATCCCCGGGTCGGGTAAAACTGGTATTGGGTTTTTCAATCACAAAAAACTTAGTATCAGCCCGGAGTCTGGAATTGTGCCCGGTATGGCTATAAGCTCGCCCCTTATCACTTCATAGGACGGCGAATGGATCTCGGTGAAAAGTGGGTGTACTGTTACACCTCTGCCTACCCCTTTGGGGATTAGAGGCGTGAAAGCGTAACTAGTATTAAAAATTTTACAGAGGTAAAAGATTCCGGTGTATTCGAAAAATATAACAATACTTACAATGGCTTTAAATTCCCGTCATACAACATATGCCACGTTGTCTGTTGGAAGGGGGCAAATCTGATGCATTGTAGGGGGGCGTCGTCCCCCGCCTCGGATCCGTCCACCGACGGCGGCGCCCGGGCCACGTGGCTTGTACTCTCTGGAGATAAGGCCGCTGCAAGAAATTTTGAAGTGAAAACTTCTTTAGGCACGCAACTTTTGGGATGGGGAAAAAGAGTTTTTTTTTGTGCCTCGATAGGCAGACGAGCAGACGGGCCACCTGATGGTAAGTAGTCACCGCCGCCCATAGACTTCTGCAATGCCAGGGCACAGCAGAGCCGCTGCCTACAGTTAAAAGTAGCTCTTTTGCTCCATCATGCTCAGATTATTTTACTTTTGACATAAGCCTATGATGTTCTATAATTACTACTGACTGCCTCGGTGGCGCAGTTGTAATTGCGCATGCGTTACGATTGCTGTGCTGAGGTCTCGGGTTCGGTCCCCGGGTCGGGTAAAGTGATATTGGGTGTTTCTACCTAGAAATACTCAGTATTAACCCGGAGTCTGGAATGGTGCCCGGTGTGGCGATAGGCTCTCCCCCATCACATTATGGTACCGAAATTCGGCGAAAAGTGGGTGTACGGTTACACCTCTGCCTACCCCTTCGGGGATTACAGGCGTGAGTGTATATATGTATGTATGTTCTATAATTATTGACAAGTAATCATAAACAAAAAAGTTACTACTTCATCGATGCTGTCTCAAAAAGGACACAGTAATTCCAAAGTTTAATATTTTCTCTTCTTTCAGTAATCCCCATGACTGTCTATGTTTTCTTTTTAGCACACGTTTTATTGAGCATAATTTCTTGAAAGTGGTTCTTAATAATATAATTTGTTATTAATCTCTAGTATTAAAATAAACAAAATCCGACAGCACTTAAAATAATAAATACACCCAACAGCCACATAGATAGTTGGGACCCCACACTAGGTAAAACCTATATCGTAGGTATCATCTACGAGTAACTACAGTCCCACAACACCCAGATCCGAAACAAATCTGTCTGTCACACAAAAATTCTTGGTGCGGGAATCAAAATCACGGCCTTTCGTTTCACAGCCGGCCACTCACCCGCTGCGCCACGGAGGCTGTCCTGTTACATAAGACTATGTATGACGAAGACATGCTAAATTAAAAACTATTCATTATTGAACATTTAAACACATTACGTTGTCTTGTGTTTGAAACATTGCACTCACTAGGGTCAATTTTTAATTTTTTTTTTGTATTTCGTATCCGGGAAAAATTAGGACGTTTCCGGTAACCGGAAATTCTGGAACGTGAATAACTTTGAAAATATATAATTTATGTTCTTATGCAATGTTACATACATTCCAATTTATGTTATAAGTAGTTATAAGTAGTAAAAGATGCCATATTTTTACTAATTTTATTAGATTTATCACTTTTTCGTCAACTGCGGCCTAAATTATATAAATATCTTTTCCAATAAGTTGTCCGCGATGATCTAGTATTCCCTATGTAATTGAATAATAAAATAAACCGTCACCTGGCTCACATTTCACTTGAGAATTATCCAATTTCCTCTTCTTCCCACTGCTCTCCTGAACTGGGTATACAGGGGCGATTGTCTCCTGCCCCAACGCAACCAATTGCGACCCCATCGCGTCCAATTCAGGCATGTCCACCCTCATGCCATACCTATTCTGGTACATTGGATCGATTATATCATGGCGGACCTGCCTCATGCCCAAGTCAACTATCCCATCTTGGGGTAAAACTACAACTTCACTCAGATTATTCTCAATGTTGTCAGATTTAAGTTCCTCGTAAATGTATTCCCCGTTTTGCTGCAGGATCTCGTGTGGTGGTATGTGGTCGTGTACCAGCATGTAATCGGAGCTGAGCACCGTTTGGGGTACCGTGATGGTGTGGGGTTGAGGGTCTGATGGGCTGTATGGGTTTTCCGACCCCGAGTCCGGCGGACTCTCTGGCAGTTGGTGGCCCCTGTGGACAAGAATTTACTGTTTTAGAATCTACCTACTGTCTATCTTGGCGAATGCTCGGAAGAATTAATCTTATCCTATCTTCTCTTTTCCATAGCCGAACTACGCGTACTGGCTTACGAAGCTTCGTGGTGTCTACTAACCCAGCCCGAACCATCAAGCTGTGGTACAGTTTGCCGGCCCACATGTTCCCTTCTTCCTATGATTCTGGGTTCTTCAAGCATAGTGTAAATGAGATACTCGGTAGTATGGTTTTCTTACGCTACTTTATACTAAACCTAGACGGCACTGCGCTTACCATCAGGTGTTTTTCCTTGCCAGAATTAAATAAGCTTTTATTTTCTAATATCAAATTTTCTAATAGACACACTTTGCAGATTTCTATATGTATGGGCTATCAGGGTGGTAAATAAGGTAATAAAGGGCTGCAGAAAACATAAGCACTCTCACTGGTAGGACGTGAATATGTCTAAATTATTTCAATAAATGCCTTCTAGCTAGAGCGATCAATGGAAGCAGACGGCGACGAAAGGAAATTATGTACCTACTGAGATAAATAACTTTATCCTGAAATGGGAGTTTTACTACAATACTAGCGCTTTACTAAGACTGTTTCACTGCTGCTCAACCAATGAGGGGTTGCGCATTAGTCCACCACGCTGGCATATTGGTTTGTTATTTGAATACTGAACACAAAAATGCTATCAAAAATCAATGACAATGCGGAAGCTTACCCATTCCTGCGTGTTTCGATCTGCGGCTGGTAGCAGCTGTCGCCGACCGGGCCCATATACGCCTCGAAGTCCAGATCCTCGATTATCCCCGGACCTGGAAAAAAGAATTAAGTTAGATCAAGCTGTGGAACAGTTTTGCTGCCAACGTGTTCCCTCCTATCTATAATCTTGGGTCTTTTAAGCTAAGCAGCATTAGTGATGATGGTGTTGAGTAGCGAGGGATACATTGTTTCTCGCTTGTTTACTCTACACAGACGGTACTGCACTTACTGTGGTCATTTTGCCGTGCCAGAATAAAAAATAATATGGACTAAGCCATATTACCGGCTCATAAAGTTCTCTCTCTCTCTCATTATCCTCGTGATAGCAGAAGGTCAACACCTTTTAACCGCTGGTTATTTAAACAAAAAATTATAAAGAATTTTCTGCAATTCTTAAAAAAAATTATGAATTTCAAGAAGTTCTGGGCGGGTTATGACTGTTACGAAACTTAGCGTAAATAAGTTTCTATACTTCTTAAATAATGTAGAAAAATCTAGAAAAGCAGACGGTACCGGTTAAACGCAATTTGTTTTTAAAAATACTCTTCTTATACAGGTGTGTCCTAGAGTAAAAGAAGCGTTGGGGACAACTTAAAATAAGTTTTAAATATGGCATTGAAAACGACATGTAAACTTAATCGAAAATTATTTTTGACGACTTGCTTACAGCTTCTCTACTATTTATAAATTGCATTATATTATTTTAAATTTCTATTTAAAAAAATACAAAGTAATTGTAAAAACCGCCTCAACATTCTTTGCATAGGTTATAACTAAGCTGAGATAACCTTGGTTTTTTTGCTATTTGTTGAGTATAAGAGATTATAAACTTTTACTTTGTTTGCTCAATTTTCTCCGTCATATAAAAAAGAATAGGCAAAAGTTCTCTACCATGCAGCCTTGTATGTCGTTAGCTTGTTCATATCCGGTCTCACACTGGTAAATAAGAGTTACGGCCACGTTAGAAGGAAGCCACGTCAGTAGTTTCTTCATTTAAAATGTCAAAGCCGTGTGTAGCACTTTTTCGTTAAAAATCTTGCCAAAAACTATTTGACATAACCAAAGCATTTCGTTTTATTCGTCCATTATTCGTCCAAAGGACAGGCTATAGTCAATCGACTATACTGCCTAGTCATAACCAAAGCACTTATTTCTTAATCACATGTTTTTTATAAGTCTATCACGAGCATTGCAGACGTAAAGCCTAGGTCTGTTAATGATTGCATTCATTATATTTGCAAATTTAATTGCGCCACGATATAAAGCGCGGGATGATCTATGTGTGAGTGAAATGGTTCCGTATAAATGTTTAAGTATATTTTTTATGCTTTATTTTCTTTTTAAATAACAGTTATTATTGAGCAAGTGTTTTTGAAATACACCAGTCACATTTAGTTCCCATTTCTTTTTAATAAAAAAATAACAAAGGAACATATTCTTATATTCCTTATTATCTTCTTCAAAATACTTACTCAACAGTTGTCTGTTTTGTAAAATTTACCCAATTCTGAAAGTTCATGTTAGAAAGCTTTAGTTTCAATATAAAGATCTAATCTGACGAAAAAATGGCTAACAACCTCAGACATTATAATTTTAACATTATTACATTATAATTATAGCCAGATAGTTTCGCAAATATTTCATGTCAATAACTCTGCAAGTGATACACGTCGTCCTGCCCCATCGACCATATAACCCATAGACGCCTAATAAAGGGCGAACGCTTTCAGACATCACATTAGGAAAATAGATCTTATATAAAACCACGCCCACTAATGTCTGTTCAGTAACGTCCAGATCTGTGATCCGTAAACATCTCTGCGCTCGCTTAATAAAACTATTTTAATAATTTGCTGCAATGGCTCCTTGTAGCATAAAATGGTGTGGCAAAGACAGCAAGACCTCAAATTTTAAAATTAATGGCATAACATTTCACAAGTAAGCTGGTTTCTGTAATTATTTACGATTACCCACATTCATTTTAGTATTACAGGAGTTCAACTTTAATTGGTCACTCGGTCGACGTCACTAGCTGTGCATCCCTTTCTTTCATAACAATATTAGGCATTACCTATTTATAGTTGCATTCTTTTCTTCCTTAATATGGCACGTGCAAGTAGTGTTGTGCCGTATCGGAGAGTCATCGGAATATCGATATCGGTTTATTATACGAATATTCTTAATTAATTCGATAAAATTCAATGAAAAATAAGACATTAACTTATAATAGCATATTGGTATTTAACTAAATTTCAAGTAAATGTTAACCTTAAAAATGTAGTTTATGAAGAAATTATAAGGACGGCGATTTGTCCGTTAAAGATTGCTGGAATAGAAAAAGTTTTTTAAAACTGTTGTTTTGTTACCATCTGAGGGTAAGTATATTATGAAATTCGGCTATGATGGTTTACAAAAAAAGTGTATTTTTTATTAAGATTATTTGACAATTACCTAAAAATATTCATAATGTATTTTAAGAAATAATTTATTCTAGCTTGTACCTAATGTTTGTAGGTATCCCAAAGATATCGAACTAAAAAAATTATGGATAAAAACAACCAAGCGGGAAAATTGGGTTCCATCAGAATATAGCGTAATTTGTTCCCGGCATTTTACTCCAGACTGCTTTTTAAATATGAAAAATCGACGAAGACTTCTAAACTCTGCAGTACCTTCACTGCTTCTACCTTCATTTCACTATGCTTACAGTCCTATTACGTGTTATGTTGGGAAGCCGAAATTACAAAATATTAAAATCTTATTTTATAAATAATGGACACTTAAAAAATATAGTATTTTATTAAAAGAAAGGTATGTTGATTACTTATTCATTAGAATCTATCGATAATTATTTTCAAAGAAGCTATATACCCCAACCCTATCTTTACTTTAGAATTTGTCTTGACCTTGTACGGACCAATAAGTGTTTAGTACACCGCGCCCGCACACCTCAGGTGGTTGACAGAACAGTTTGCATCGTAAATGATTATGAATTAGGCGTCTATGGGTTATGTGGTCGATGTCCTGCCCGTAAAAGCAGCGCCACACCGACTGCAGCGCTATCTGCCGGGCTGATTTGTGAATCTAAACCATTCAGGGCGCCACCCAAACGCATACAAAAAAAATCATTCAAATCGGTTCAGCCGTTTAGAAGGAGTTCAGTGATATACACACGTACAGTAGAATTACATATATAAAGATAAGTTTTTTTTTCATAATTTGAAAATAGAAGCTACTAAAGTGGTCTAAGAAATTCTACACAAGAGTTTTGGCGGGAACTTGTAATAATCATATATCCGTTTTGTCCTATAATACAAAACCTGTATTACTTCTAATGTTAATATACAAAATCGTGGGATTTTACTAATTAAGTGTTAATTAATATGTTGTTCATTAGGACCTGTTTGACTAGATTTATATAAACTTGAAAGTATCATAATACTTAACACTCGAAAATGCACAAAACGTGCGACGTTATTCGGTCGTTTTAAATAACATAATGTTATTATTAATTGTTTCCAACTGAAATAAAAACAGACTATTTTTGGTAGCTTTTTTATCCTGGCACGGCAAAGTGCACACTGCACCTGATGGTAAGAACAGCACCGTCCAATTAGAGTATCAAGTAGCGAGAGACAATCTATCCCTTTACACTACGCCTGGGCAAGATGGTGAAGAAGCGGTCGAAGGTCTAGTGTCAGATTACTCACAAGGCTGCAAAACGGCCAAACATCGTACTCCAACTCTAGACCCGACAAATCCCGGATATACACTGGCTGATCCCGGAACACGACACACTTGCGGTGCCACTATGGCAGGTTAAACCCTGTGTACGGTGGTAGCTATTCGGGCGGATATGAATATCCTACCAGCAAGTCGATAGTCGATGATTTACCCACGGAACCCAGAACCCACGCGTTGCGTCCACTGACAGCTAACATTGGTGAAAGGGGAGGTGAACGCCTCCTTATTGAGATTCATTGATGAAACCGACAGTGATGTTCGACTGACGTGACGTGATAGCATCTAAAATCCTAGCCTTTTTACTACGCAAGAGCAACTAGCAGCATAAATAAAAAAAGAAAGGCCCACAGTACGCTACAAGACTGATTAGTTTGTCTTAAAAAATCTGACAGGCATAAAAAATAAAGTATGTTTAAAACTACTTAATGTGTTACTAGATAGAGCACACACTACACTTAGACATGACGTCACTTGTAAGGGAACATACACATACTACGTGACCCGTTCAGGAGGGGGAAAGAAGGGTCATCAATATACCACGCTTGGAAGTAGGGGAGGGCCTTAGGCTTTCGCACGTAGTCACTATCCCTTAGGGAAAAATTTCGCGTTTTTAAAAAAAAGTAAAAAGTGCACAGTCGCTTTGTCTCTTTCTACAAAGTAGTCAATTTTGTGAGGATATGGTCCATTTGTATTGTCCATTCTCTATCTTACGGCCAGTTAGAGTATCAAGTAACGAGAGACCCTTAACACGTTATCACAACACTATTGATTTCTCTCACCGCATTTAACAACCATCGATTTTCATACAGCCTAACCGACCGAGTGGACACGATGCGCGCTCGACTGTGTCTCTACGGGCTGGCTACTCTAGTCATGCGCTGTTACTTGTGCGTGATCGTTATTAGATATTTTCGCGGCTTACAGGCAGTATATTTGGTAATGCAAGAGCTGGGATTTCTGAGTATGCCGCGAATAAAGTCTATATTTCTGTTAAATGCGAAGTGGGAGACAATAACATTGAAACAGCACTAGCATGCTTGCCACGAGAAAATATTTCGACTTATATTTCATGCAATAAACATATGGCTATGGAAGCTAACATGCACACATGTTATACTGAGACCATCATCTTTTTGTTATAATAAATTGTAACTATTATTAGTGCCTTATTTTTATCTATACATATAATAATTATTTGCCCTGATTAACTGACTGAACATGAACGCAGAGTCTAAACCGCTGGGGCCACATACTTGAAATTTTGGCAGTTGATGCTCTTAAGCATCCACTAACAAAAGATTTACGAAAATATCACCCCTGTGGCGATAAAATAAGGAGGCAGTTGGTTCGATTCCCACACCGGGACAAATGTTTGTGTGGCAAACAGATGTTCATGTCGGGTCTGGGTGTTGTCAGACTGAAAGTCTCTCGTAGTCTCTGATACCCGCGATACAAGTAGCGTATTTTAGTGTAGGATTGGAGCTATGTGTGTGGCTGTTGGGTGTTATTTATTTATTCTGTCTGAGATATTTACAATTTATCTCGTGGTGTGCATGCTAGTCCGGGAGCAACAAACTTTAAATTTAAAACAACAGATGCCAGGAATAAATCAAATACAAAGTAGTTTATGACAATAATAACACGCGTTATGCAAATAGATTTTCCTTATAAATAATTAAAGACGTTTGCATAATGCAAGAATTCCGCATCAAAAAACTTAGCTCGATAATCACTGTGACCATACTAGTTGACACGAATTTATTATTTCAACCAATAAGTTACATAATTTTTATAATCTAATGAATTGAATAAGCCCACTCAAAATTAAAAAGTTTAAGCCTTTTCATTCTGGTGGAACCGTAGGTGGAGTAAGTCAAATGACAGAAAGAGACTATATTATATGATTAATGACGTCACCGCTCGGAATTGCCATAACTGTGCAGTCGTGCGAGAGAGATAGCGAGATGTTTCCTGTAAGCAGTCACACTTGCTCATACCAATATTTAAAATGATAATTACGTCATGATTATAAATCATTTTCATTCTGTTCATAAAAAGTGTTCTTTTTCTTATTATTTTTGGTTTCGTTTCAAATATTGTACTTAACTAAATAGAGGAAGCTTATGGGTGAACAATGCTACATATAAATGTTCAGAACAGTAGCCGTTATACAAGCAAAAAACTACAGTGTAACGTTACAAGCAATTTTGCTCACACCAATATTTATACAAATAATGACGGCTTCATTTTTGAATCAATGTTGATTCTGAATCACAAAAGAGTTTCTTATTGTTTTTCTTTCTGTTGCATATAAAAGAATGTTCAAGATTAAACACAGCAAAAATTTAACTACCCTAGTGTATGTCTTATGAATAAAAATTCATACTCAGTAGCTCCACTATGAGTTTTTCCCACGTATATTCGCTAGCGACAATATACAGCGCCTCTAGCGGTTACGTGAGAAACTAAATTTGGTACTATAAGAACGAATAATTTCGATATATAAAAACTACGCTGCAACTTCGTGAGCTACTTGTGTTTTACAGCTTGGTAACAAGAAAGATTGTTATTTTGTCTCTGATACTGATTGTTACTTAAATTAATAACAACTAATAAATCGCTTAAGGCTAATTTATGGAAGCTCTCTAAGTGAACTCTAAGAGCGGCAATAATATCGGTAAAGTAACTTTGCCAGGCCAAGATAAAAACACTGTTATACAAGAGGTCTTTTACCCAACCGGTGGGTGAGTCACACGTTTGTTTTAGATAATTTAACTACACCAACAACGATAAAACTGTCTTGAAATGATAATACTGATAAGGAATATTAAAATTAAGAGGATGCGGGTAGACTTAAGACTTTACGATGGGGTCATCTTGTATCGCGCAGCTTTCTGTCTCAATAGAATTTCCATGTATTCTCAAATAAAATTATAATGGAAATGGTGACGATTATAAATGCAAATGTCTGGAAAACTGCGAAGTTTATTCACGTGTATCGTTTCGAACATACGGCTTTCGTCTTGACAGTCCGTACTACTACCAAATAAGCTATCGTTGTTTCATTGTTCTGCTTATCCCGCTTAAATGTTATAGCATCCTGACAAAACAGTACTAGCCATATGCAACTGTCCTAACAAATAATTAAAATAAACAATAAAAACCTCATGGTTACACAATAAAAACCTCATAAAACCTCATAAACCCACATCTCAGGCGCTCAAAAGCTCATCTTCAACCGGTCTTTCAAAGTAATAAGGAGAGGTAATCTTGAGAAAGACCATTATTTAACAAGCTTTTTTTTATCCGAGCACGGCATAGTGGCCGCACTGCACCTGATGGTAAGCGCAGTGCGGTCCAATTAGGGTATTGAGTAGCGAGAGACGGTCTATCCCCCGCTACTCAACACAATCATACCGGCCTGCTCCTTCACACTACGCCATGGGTAAGAAGGTGAAGAAGCAGTCGAGGGTCTGTTGTCAGAGGCCGCCAAATGGCCAAACATTGTACCCCAACTCTAGACCCCCGAGAAAAACCGGATGTACACTGGCTGATCCCGGAACGCGACACACTTGCGAGTGCCACTATGGCGGGTTTTTCACCATGTGACGGTGGTCGCTATCCGGGCGGATATGAATATCCTACCACCAGCAAAGCTTGAATATTCCTCAACCCGCGCTGAAGAAATGCGCCTTCCTTTGTTTACTCTTTCAATGTAAGTATGAAGTAATTAATTCTTTGAGTTAAATAATCTAAAACGGAGAAACTACGATTCCGTACATACAGTATATTCAAACACCCTTTTGCTAAATATTTGAACAAACGAGCGTTAACAGCTTAAGCAAATATTAACTGTTTTAATGTTAGGCGATTAGCGTATGTAAATGCTTTACCCTTATTTTTTAGACCTGTGTATGCAGTAAACAAAACTGTAGATGAAGTAGTAAATTATAAGCACGCTAACCATGTTTAAAAAGGGCAGAGGTACTTGTGGACAACCAAAGTTATTTCTATCCGTATTTAATATGTTAGTGTTTTTTTTAGTTCCATAGGCAGACGAGCAGACGGGCCACCTGATGGTAAATAGTCACCGCCGCCCATAGACTCCTGCAATGCCAGGGCACAGCAAAGCCGCTGCCTACTGTAAAATTTTATTATAGTAAACTCAAATAAAATAACAGACTTTCATTGCCTGGCTCGGAATTGAACACAGAACCTGGCCAATAACACACAGAGAATAAAGAACATAAGTAGACGAATATTGCTATAATTTTCAAGTAATAATAGACACGCACATTACCGCCGACGCTGAAATCTAATATCTTGGAGATGCATTCTCCTAATCTACATCTAGCAGAGGCCTGGTATTTGATGAATCATTCAGGGAAGATGCGCAACGGGTCCCTGGTCTTTGGGGGTTTCCAAATCTAAAGACTTCTTGAGGTTTAGAGGCTTCATCACTAGATTTTACATACATGGATTTCGAAGCAGGCATTTATTTTCGCTGTTCGGGTCTCCGACAAGTTTAATTCGCCATAGGAATCACCTCAGATCCAAGAGTATAATAGAGATTCCACTGAGGAATGGGTATAAGTCAGACTTTCTATTATATAATAAGAAACAATAATTATGTCCCCAAAACTCAAATAGTTGTTAGAAAGAATGTCCTGAACCTCTTGTGAAATTATTGCCGGATACGTTTTGGGTTTCTAGATCATAACGGAGAATTAATAAAAATAAATGAAGGAACTTCAGAACCGCAAAGGTCATGACAGACCTAGGATGTGTGATCCTGGGATGTGGAAGCCAAAAAGGCTTAGGAGATAATTAGATTTGACTCGAGGAATAGACTACACTCTCTATGGCTCTCTACTAATGGCTCTATTTGTAAAGATTGGCACATAAAGCTCCCAACAGAGAAGAATCAAAAATAGGACGAAAAACCTTGCCCAGCAATGGAATAAAAAAGCCAGGTGTCAGTTTTTGCTGGTCTTTGTGTGACGAGGTAGGTACACCATCGACAAAACACCTGGCCATAAGTTACCATAGACACAAGTCCAGATGCATTTTCACGGATCAATGGGTGGCAGGGGTGGTTTTTCACACGATTACGTAAATTAGCTTATTGGGGTGATTCAGTAAACGCTGCTCAGTCAACCTTGTGATTTGTTATTAATACAAGGGGTGGGTCGACAGGTGGGCAGGTGGGGTTCAGTATCAGCATCGCGATTGCGACGAACGAGGTTGTTCAACAAAAACTCCAGTGCATTTTGTATTGGATGTGAAAATTGCTGGTGGTAGGATATTCATATCCGCCCGGATAGCGACCACCGTTCACAGGGTGTAAAACCCGCCATAACCACGCATGTTTATCGCGTTCTGGGATCAACCACTGTACATCCGGTTTTTGTCGGGGGTCTAGAGTTGGGGTACGATGTTTAGCCGTTTTGCAGCCTTCTGAGTACTCTGACACTAGACCTTCGACCGCTGCTTCACCTTCTTTATGGCGTATTGTGAAGAAGCAGGCCGGCATGATTGTGTAGATAGATCGTCTCTCTCGATCAGGTGCAGTGTGGTCACTTTGCCGAGCCAGGATAAAAAAAAAATTGTGAGATTTCAATCTACAAGAATAAGTTTACTATTTTGAACCTAGACCGCCATTATTAATCAAACCTTGTAAACTATACTCGCTAGTGAGCCTCTTGATGAGTAGGCACCGAAACAAATATTTGTTTCGGATCTGGGTGTTTTGGGATTACTAGGGACTACCCTCGTAGTTCTTAATACCCACGATACAGTTTTTCTTATCCTGGCTCGGCAAAGTGTCCACACTGGACCTGATGGTAAGCGCAGGATCGACCAGTTAGAGTATCAAGTAGCAAGAGACAACTATACCTCCCCACTCGACACGATCATGCCGGGCTGCTGAGTAGCTTCCTCACAGTACGCCTAAAAGACCCAGGATCATAGAAAGGAGGGATCACGGTAGCTGGCAAACTGTTCCACGAATACAAAACAACATATGTCATCAACCTAGGCTAACAAAGAGGCCCAGTAAAAAGTATTTATGCTAAAAATTCCTTTGGATCGCACACCAAATGTATTCACAATGATATCAGAATTGTATCAAGTTACATTATTTTTGTAGGGACGTTACACTCGCCTGCGTGGTCGCTGCGTGTTACGAATTTGAAAGATCTACGTACGTATTTTCTTTTGTTTTTTTTTATTCTCCAACTATTAACTTGATTTAAAATGATAATGTACATTTCCTTACCTTACCTTATCATTATTACGTACACATTTTTTTAATGCATAATTTTCTGTTACTATAAAAATATCATTACTTTACACTTTTACTAAGATTGTATTGGTCAATTGGTCAAATTTAGAAATATTTTAAATGATTTTAAAAACAAACTTTATTAAATGTTCTAAAAAGTAGAAAGTAAACCTCAAATATAATTTTATTATATTACGATGACTTTTCGATACGATACAACAAGTTTGTGCTTTTAAATACAGCTTTTTTAATATAAACTCCATAAATCAATTCAGTACATAATTTTGATCGCTTCACTCTTCTGGTCTCCGTAATATATTTTCAATTTTGTATAACTTTCTAATTTAGATTGAGTGGTGTAAGTCGCACCGTTTCCATGTATAGTATACAGGGTCCTTTATAGCCGCGTGTCCGCCAACTGACCGTGCGTTTACATTGTACTTGATTGCGTGCTGTACTGATTTTTTGTTTGACGCACGTCGAAGTGTCTCTAGTCTGGGTTTTTTATGACGTTTTCCATGACTTGGTAAAAGTGACGTGGCCGGTTGAAAATTTCAGACAAAAACAAAGAAAATAAGAAGAGAAAATACATACTAAAGATGTAACAAAGAGTAGTTTTTTATACACACAACAGTCAGTAGTCACTCTCACCTTGACACCAAAGGAGGTCAAAACTTTATCATGGGTAATAATAACTGTCTTGATGACTGACTTTTCTTGTCTTTTCTGACTTTTACTATGAGGCAGCTTAAAGCCGAAATCATCAAAGTTAACTGACAACCTCCGTGGCGCAGCAGGCGAGTAGCCTGTGAAACGAAAGGTCGTGGGTTCGATTCCAACACCGAGACAAATGTTTGTGTGGCAGACAGATATTTGTCTCCGGGGTCTGGGTGTTGTGAGACCGAAAGTCTCTCGTAGTCCCTGATACCCACGACACAAGACTCGAATCTTAGTGTGGGATCGGGACTGTGTGTGACTGTTGGGTGTTATCGAAACATTAGTCACAAACATTTGTATTATGCTGTGCGGGAATCGAACCGCGACATCTTGTGTTTAGGCTGTGTATTTTATTTAAACTAGCTGTTGCTCGCGGCTCCACGCGCGTGGAGGTTATTGTAGTTTTAGTAGGGATCCTTATTTTTCTTGCAATTAAAATAGCCTATATTTATCAGTGATAATGTAGCATTAAATTGTGAAAGAATTTTTAAAATCGGTCCAGTACTTTTTGAGCCAATTCGTTACAAACATACTTACATACAAATCTTTCCTCTTTATAATATTAGTATAGATTTGAGTTTGTTAAATTCGGCAATCTCACAGACATTACATTATAACCTTCACGTCGATTCTCTGAAGACTGTGGAACTCCAGTCAAAATCCAGCCAGCATAATACGACCGACGACTATCACAATTAACCCTATATTAACGGAGCTATTAAAATACCTATAGTTACGTGTTTTCGACCGGTTATGTTAGGCATGGTTTAAAGTTTAAACTAGCAATATGTCAGTGGAGAAGTGTTTTTAACAATTTAGGCTATATCTGTACTGCACCTAGTTTCCAGAATAGGGTACATGATGTAGTTTTATTTATCCTGGCACGGGAAAGTGTCCACGCTGCACCAGATGGTAAGTGCAGTGCCGTCCAGTTAGAGTATCGAGTAGTGAGAGACGATCTATCCCCCGCTGCTCAACACAATCATGCCGGTCTGCTTCACACTACACCCTGGCCAAGAAGGTGAAGAAGCGGTCGAGAGTCTATTGTCAGAGTACTCAGAAGGCCGCAATGGCCAAACATTGTACTCCAACTCTAGACCCCCGAGAAAAACCGGATGTACACTGGCTGATCCCGGAACGCGACACACTCGCGTGTGCCACTATGGCGGGTTTTACACTCTGTGTACGGTGGTTGCTATCCGGGCGGATATGAATATCCTACCACCAGCAAAATACTTACTTACTTACATACTTTTGAGTAAATGCAATTTAAAGTTAGACAGTGAATTTAAAAATAGTAAATATGTAGTTACTAATTGAAAACTAGTTGGGTAATTAAACATGATAAGTTTTTTAGGTTAATATCATCAAACTACCTGGAACTTAAATAAATGAATATTGGAATATTATAAAAGTCTCAGGAATTTAGTTAACAATACGATTGAGAAAGAAAAAACGGCATATTTTAATTTCTACATAAATAATAATAAAAACAAGCCTAAAGAAATGTGGAGTCATCTGAAACGCACGTGCACATTAAGTCAAAATACAGCAACCCTAACAATGCCTAACCATCTTAATAATCCAAATAAAATTAATAATTTCTTCTCTGACGTACCGGGGGGACGAGACGTAGGAAGCAAAGTTTTAGACTTTTTTACACAAAATAGATATACTAAAGATATATTCGAAATAAGTATGACAACAGAGGCGGATGTGCTTAAGATAATTCATAGCATAAACACCAACGCAACTGGACATGACTCTATTAATATTCAAATGATTAAACTTACTCTACCCGTATCGCTACCAATTATAACGGACATAGTTAACTGCTCTATCAAATCTAAGGTCTACCCAGAGGCATGGAAGCTTGCAAAAGTTAAACCTATCCCTAAAAGCACCAAAGTAGAAGAATGTAAAGACCTCAGGCCTATTAGTATTTTGCCTGTTCTTTCAAAGGTATTAGAAAGAATAGTTTGTACCCAGCTCACAAAGTTCCTTGAAGATCAGGACATTTTACCTGATATCCAGTCTGGATTCCGTAAAGGATTTGGCACTACCAGTGCGCTCGCTCATGTAACCGACGATATTATAGCGGCATCAGACCAAGGTATGGGCAGTGTATTGACGCTACTAGATTTCTCGAGAGCGTTCGACTGCCTTGACTTGGATCTGCTTTTAAGTAAGCTATTATATTATGGAGTTTCAAGCAGTTCATGTAACTGGTTCCGTTCATTTTTATCAAATAGGCGTCAGTATGTAGAGATGGAAACCAGTCAGGGTGATATATTAACATCGGACACCAAAACCTTGAATAAAGGCACACCACAAGGATCTATTTTAAGTCCCATTCTTTTCACTATCTTCACTGCAGACCTTCCCAAATTAATAAAATACTGTAAAATACACCTCTATGCAGACGATACTCAAATATATTACTCCTTCAAATCTGAAAATACAGAACAGGCAGTGAAGATGATCAATGAGGATCTTGATTTGGTGGCAGGTTGGGCCAGCGAAAACTCTCTTGTTTTAAATGCATTGAAGTCCAAGTTTATGATACTAGGTACTAAATTACAATGTGGTAATATTGCATCAACATGTTCTTGTATAAAAATTGATGGCCAAAATTTGCGCAGAGTGCAAAGTGCCACTAATCTAGGTTTATTGATGGACAGTGAGCTTCGCTACATTGAACATGTAAACAACAGGATTCGTAATGCTTTCTATCGCTTAAAAACACTTTACAGCATCAGAAGGTACCTCTCAGAACATATTAGAAAGACACTGATTGAGTCTGTTGTACTTTCTCAATTTAACTATTGTGATGCGGTGTATGGGCCTCGACTTCACAATAAGACTAAAAAAGCAATTCAGCGAGTCCAAAATGCATGTGCACGTTTTTGCTACAATATTCCAAAACGTGGTCACGTCACATCATATCTCAATAAAAATAATACTTTGAAAATGGATGCTCGTCGTAAATTACATTTGACGTGTTTGGTGCACAAAATCGCTCTGAAAAAGAAACCCAAATACCTTTTCGATAAACTCGAGTGGTTAAGAGATACTCACGAGAGGTATACACGTAGAAGAGAGGCAAACGATTTAGCCATTCCGCGACATAAAACGGCAGGCTATAAAGGTAGTTTCAAGTACGCTGCTTCTAAGATTTGGAATAACCTTCCTCCACCGCTGCGCAAAAACATATCTCAGCTAACTCTCAAAAAGCATATCAATAGAGAACTTTTAAATGCTCAAAAGCTATTGTAACAGAAGAAGCAACTACGTCCGCTACGGGCAGTGAGTTTTTCATGTGTAATATTATGTCTGGGAAAAATCTTATAAATTACATTGTGTTGTTCCATTTTTTCTATGTTGTAGTTGTAATTGCTAAATTGTGTAATTGTTTGTTTGTTAGAATTTGCGTTTTACTCATGTAACTATGGTTGTTGATGTTTGCACGTCTGGCGAAATTATTGTGCTATGATGAAGCGACGGTGGGGTCCAGCTGAAAATCAGTGCTGTTTTTCTGCAGCGTATACTGAGCTGGTGCCCCTTCCACCGCACATGTTGCAGCAAAATAGCCAAATGTAACTAGATAGTATATAATTTTTTTTGTTTGTGTATTGTGTGTGTGGAAAAATAAATGGTTTAAATGGTTTGGTTTAAAATGGTTTAAACTTTTGTGCCCATGAAATGAAACTTGAACTTGATTATGAAACTTGAATAGGGGATTACAGCTATGTATTTATATAATAATACTAGCCCAGTATTAAACATTGTCCTACTGCTGGGCACGGGCCTCCTCTACTAATGAGAGGGGTTAGGCCTTAGTCCACCACGCTGCCCTAATGCGGGGTAGACTATGTATTTAACTCGATTTAATAAAAAATGTTCGTTGGATTTTTTCTGCTTAACAGAGACCATTTCATCGTTTTTAGTTTTCACTTTTGTCCACAGACCCCGGTGCCAGTATTCTCTTTTAGTCTCACATGTCATTAAAATATAACACTTCGTTGTAAAAATTTCGTTGTACTACTATATTATCTGTATATATAAAAGAAGAAACTGACTGACTGATTGACTGACTGACTGACTGACTGACTGATCGATCAACGCACAGCCTAAACGGCTGGGGTTAGAGACTTGAAATTTTGACAGTAGGTACCTTTTATCACGTAGGCATCCACTAAGGAAGGGGTTTTGGAAATACCACCCCTAAGGGGGTAAAATAGGGGATGAAAGTTTGTATGAAAATCCGTCATTTTTGGAGTTAAATTCATGAAAATTTGTATTTAGCATTGTAGTTAAAAATAAAAAATATATGTTTCAAGATTTTTGGAAATTCCGCCCCTAAGAGGGTAAAATAGGGAATGAAAGTTTGTATGAAAATTCGTCATTTTTAAGTTAAACGCATGAATATTGGTATTTTGTATTGTATACTTTTTCTCCCAAACATGACCTCCACGCGGGCGGAGCCGCGAGCAACATCTAGTCTGTATATATAAAAGAAGAAACTGACTGACTGACTGACTGACTGACTGATCGATCAACGCACAGCCAAAACGGCTGGGGTTAGAGACTTGAAATTTTGACAGTAGGTACCTTTTATGACGTAGGCATCCACTAAGGAAGGGTTTTTGGAAATACCACCCCTAAGGGGGTAAAATAGGGGATGAAAGTTTGTATGAAAATCCGTCATTTTTGAAGATAAATTCATGAAAATTAGTATTTGGCATTTTAGTTAAAAATAAAAAATATATGTTTCAGGATTTTTGGAAATTCCGCCCCTAGGGGGGTAAAATAAGGAATGAAAGTTTGTATGAAAATCCGTCATTTTTAAGTTAAACACATGAATATTGGTATTTTGTATTGTATACTTTTTCTCCCAAACATGACCTCCACGCGGGCGGAGCCGCGAGCAACAGCTAGTCTGTATATATAAAAGAAGAAACTGACTGACTGACTGACTGATCGATCAACGCACAGCCAAAACGGCTGGGGTTAGAGACTTGAAATTTTGACAGTAGGTACCTTTTATGACGTAGGCATCCACTAAGGAAGGGTTTTTGGAAATACCACCCCTAAGGGCGTAAAATAGGGGATGATAGTTTGTATGAAAATCCGTCATTTTTGCAGTTAAACGCATGAAATTTGGTATTTGGGTTTTTAGTTAAAAATAAAAAATATATTTTTCAGGATTTTTGGAAATTCCACCCCTAAGGGGGTAAAATTGGGGATTATAGTTTGTATGAAAATCCGTCCTTTTTGGAGTTAAATTCCTGAAAATTAGTATTTTGCTTCTCAGTTAAAAATAAAAAATACATATTTCAAGATTTTTGGCAATTCCACCCCTAAGGGGGTAAAATAGGGGAAGAAAGTTTGTATAAAAATCCGAAATTTTTGAAGATAAACGCATGAAAATTGGTATTTTGTAGTGTATACTTTTTGTCTCAAACATGACCTCCACGCGGGCGGAGCCGCGAGCAATTTTTTATATATAACTAGAAAAATATGACTCGCTTGTATAGGGCCTAAATAGATTTGCACTGACTGAATGCGCGCCAACGAAAGCGAGTAACGCTCCATTTGCCAACATGTAGGCGCCAATACCGAAACCGGTCCACGTAGTTCTATACTAAACATTTCAAAATTAGAACGACACTTTTTATTATTTAAAATAAGAACGTCGTTTATAGAATACATTAACAAAAATACAATGGTTGCCATAATTAACATTTTAAAAGAAAAACAAATAAAAAACAATTATTATTATAGTACTTATTATTATCCACAACAGAACACGTTTCTCATTTTAATTAAGCAATTAGATCACTGAAGTGACGTCTTATATTAGGCTGCATAAATCTCGTTTCCTTAGCCAATTCGCACGCATGAAAATCATTGTAAATTAGCTCTTCAAAATAATCATATAAAATACGTCATATGAATATAAGTTTGATAATCTAGTATTAAAAAAACTGATTAATCTATTTAAATAAAATGAAAGTACCGACTACCGATAGAATGCAAAAACATAACTTTCGATAAGTAGTAAAAAAAACTAAATTGCAGTCAAAACATTGCAACTTGTGACTGATTTCATAAGAATGTGAGAAAAGGTTTTATCAACTAAAACAAACAAAAACTATATTTTAGTCAAATACTTTGCTTATACGATTATAGCTCTTTTATCATATGCATATGATATAAATTGAGTTGTACAGTAAGCTTGATAGATAACATGTGCTATTTTATTTCTATTTAATATGATGATCCAACTTGTTACGATGCAGACATAGTAAGGTCTTAGTAGCATTGCATGCATTGAAACTCAGGTAATGAAACGCATGAAATTTTCATGAATTACCATGTTAGGTCTTAGGAAACTTTCATGTAATTTTTCAAATAAAGAAATGAAATGTGTCTATTCTATTAGATTTAAAGCCTATATCAATGAGATGACCAGTTGAAATACACTCTACCTTGTCGTGCAGGTACCCTGCCCGTGGTCCTGCTAGGTTCCTGGCTGCCGACCTCCTCCATGTGCCAAGTATATTCCATTTTCAAATAGAAATCATTTCTTTTTATTTACGTCGCGTCTAACACGAATCCATGGTGACACATTTCGTTAACAGTTTTTTTGCAAAGATCACTAAACCACACGGCCTAATTTAAAATCGTTTACTATTATAAGTATTTCTTATAATTATGAGATAAAATATTTTTTTTTTTAATATTTTTCAATAAATTCGTAGGCAGGGGCGACGCGTTTTTGTTTAGACCAAGAGACAGACACAATATTTGTTCGATAAGCGTCCGTCAATACAATAATCTTGTAAGGCACTGACACAGATCCGCTGCTTGCTATCCACCCTTACCGCGAAAGCGAGATAGCGTATACAATCCACTACATATTAAACAAGGACAAGTATATTTTTCCAGGACGTATACAAAAAAACGCAGGGTGGTATGCTGGCCAATGAGAGGCCATTTCACTGTCTACACAGGGTTGCGTGGCGACCAATAAGCGTTTAGGTATTGAGGGTGGGGAGGGATTCAAGGGGGTTGAATATGTATTAATATAATGTAGCATTAAAGGTAAATCAGTGTCGTAAAATCTGATTTATTATGCGATAACGATTTTGAAATGAAAATGAAAGTTTCGCTGGTGGTACATTACGGGAGTATAAATGATGGCGGTAATAGTAGAGTTACTCAGGCAAACAATACTGACTTAAATATCTTGCTGGCTTATCATCAAGTTAGAGGATTAACTTCCTCTGAGGGTAGAAATTTAAACCATTACTAAGGGATGAGTTACATATACACTCACGCCTGTAATCCCGGAAGGCGCAGGCAGAGGTGTAACCAGCACTCCCACTTTTCGCCGAATTTATTACGGTCCCATAATGTGTCGAGCCTATTGCCATGCCGGGCACAATACCAGACTCCAGGCAGATACTGATTATTTCTAAATAGAAAAAATTAATATCACTTTACCCGACCCGCGGATCGAACCCGAGACCTCAACACAGCAGTCGTAACGCATGCGCAATTACAACTGCGCCACCGAGGCAGTCAGACTCAGGGATGAGATCCCGCCACAGAGGGATGAGATTAATGATTAATGATCATTAAATGTGTTAAAAGTAAGGATGGAATTTTTACTCTGAGAGTGACCATTACTATTATTACTTAAAATTGAAGTTCTTTGAGTCAGCAGTTAGGCTTGAGTAGATTTTCAAGATATAAGACAGCTTGAACTACTTTTGTTTATAAAGGTTTCAAGCAATCTATTACCTCCTTGAGCGAAACCTTTACAGCAGGCCGGCATAATTGTGTTGAGTAGTGACGGATAGATTGTCCCTCGCTACTTGATACTCTAACTGGACGGCACTGCGCTTACCATCAGGTGCAGTGTCACTTTGCCCTGCTAGGATAAAAAAATAAACCTGTCGGCGAATGTGTAAGACCCGTCGGTGGCAATAATCGGACGAGAAAAGAATATATGAGATACACCAAATAGGCACACATAGACTCTACACTCGATAGCCTCCGTGGCGTAGTAGGCAAGTAGCAGGCTGTGAAACGAGAGGCAGTGGGCTTGATTCCTACACCGGGACAAATGTTTGGCAGACAGACATTTGTGTGGAATCTCTGGGTGTTGTGAGAAGTGTATTGTAGTCCCTGATATCCACGACACAAGACCCATATCGTACTGTGGGATCGGGGCTGTGTGTGACTGTTGGGTGTTATTTATTTGTTTACACTATGTCAAACCTGTATAGTGTAAACAAGGGACTACGGTCCCAACAACCGAACCAAATACCACAAACATTTGGCACGGGAATCGAACCCGCGGCCTGTCAGACGGCTACTCACGAGTGCGGAAAGAATTGTCTATTACGTGGCTCTTCATACTTTAGACAAACGAAGTCTCTCCAACTCCTTCCTGTATGATTAATTTCGTTGCGGGATAAAAGACACTTAAGCATTGCGATGCCGATAGCGGTGTCGTAAAAATGCGTGGCGAAACAGGAGTTACAATGGCGGGTGTGTGGGCGTAAAGTCTCTGTCTCTATCAAATAAAGTCTCTCTAAAAAAACATAGGCAGTCTTGGGGCTCACCGACACAAGTGTAACCTTTAAACGTTGGAATTACTGTGTTCGTTTTTGAAACAGCGTTCATGAAGTAGAGACTATCCCGCCCACACACCCGCCATTGTAACTCCTGTTTAGCCAGGATCAACAATGGCACGCATTTTTTCGACACCGAGTAATGAAACTCGGCGAGTCTCTGGGAATGCTTAATAACTGTCTTTTATCCCGAAACGAAATTAATCAAATAGAAATATAGGGAGGAGTTGGAAATATAAAATCTTATTTGTTTATATTTGATTATGATCGCTTGTCAATAATTATAGCACTTCATAGGCTTGCTTATGTCAAAAGTAAAATTATCTGAGCGTGACACACCGAAGTTCACGCGAGTTCAGTACTTCTTCCCCATACAAAAGTGCCCAAGGTGCCAAAGTTATCATTTAAAAAAAATTAGATCATGGTAAAAAAAAAACTACATGTGCAAGTAAAGCACCAAACCAGCTGGTCCTCAGACCCTTGGCCGTCACAGTCGATCAGCTCGCACCTGACCTCACCCCTGACACGGTCCAAAGAACCCAATGACTGGATATTGATTAGCTCACGATCGATTTCTGGGAATATACCGTTTAAACCCATCCAAATGTGACAATTCATTATTTTACCCCAATATCGTAGTCTTAGTGATATTTGGTGTTACAAAATAAAATAGACTGCTTCGGTAGTGCTGAGGTCTCGGGTTCGATCCCCGGGTCGGGTAAAGTGATATATGGTTTTTTCTATTTAGAATACTCAGTATCAGCCTGGAGTCTGGAATTGTGGCGGGTATGGCGATAGGCTTGCCCCCTATCACATTATGGGACCGTTATAAATTCGGCGAACAGTGGGTGTACTCGGTGTACTGGTTACACGTTTGCCTATCCCTTCGGGGATTACAGGCGTGAGTGTATATGTATGTTTTGTTTTATAGCATAGTCCGACAAACGAGCCAGTGGGTCACCTGATGTTAAGTGATCTCCACCGCCCATGAACATCCACAATACCGAAAGTATCATGTATGCGCTATCAGCCTTAAAGGATAGGAATAGGGATTAGGGAAGGGAAGGGGGAATCTGGGCCTCCGGATATCTCACTTACCATACGAAACGCGACCGTAAACTGTCACTTTACATTGGTTTTCTGTGAGACAGTGGTACTACCCCGGTCGAGCAGACCCATTCATGCTGTAGACAAATATGTCTACAGCGTGGCTCTACCACTATTATGTATGTAAAATATATATATATATATATATATATATATATTTATTATGGCACGGCAAAGTGACCACAAGTAAGCGCAGTGCCGTCCAGTTAGAGTATCAAGCAGCGAGAGACAATCTATCCCTCACTACTCAACACAATCATGCCGGCCTGCTGTGTAGCTTCTTCACACTACGCCATGGGGCAAGGTGGTGAAGAAGCGGTCGAGGGTCTAGTGTCAGAGTACCTATTCAGAAGGCCGCAACACGGCCAAACATCGTACCCCACCTCTAGACCCCCATAATATGTAATATGTAGTCCAAATAATATTGTAAAACATTTATTGAAAAGAGCAGAGTTTCTTGCCCGTTACTCTTTGGTAAAACTACATTCCGAACGGGCTGTAGAGTATAAAAGATTGACGGAAACTATATAATGTAAAACTTTTTATGTATTCCATAGTTATTTTGGGAGTGACTATCCTTCTTTTCGAAACGCTATATAGATACTATTTATCACCTGTTACCTTTTTACCACTCTTAACAGTCATCAAGCGTCCCAATCCGGGAATCGAACTTAAGCATTGCGTGTATTCACCAAGCATCAAACCAAACCCTAAACGTATTTACAGAACTAAATTAACAACATCACGCGATGTAAACGATTTTTTGGTACGGTTAAAGGTCGTCAGCGATCGCTGCCCACCCCCTTTTTGATACGGCGTGATCGTAATTGCAACCGTGGGAAGGTACAGATAGGTCAAAATTATCAATTATTTAAATTACTTTGACAGAGCTTCTTTGTTTTTATAATGAAAAAAGGCGAAATAATGTTTTTTTATGTTTACGCCAATATTAAACATTGAAATAAAACGAATTTTATCGCGGTTTTTTTTACTTTTCAGTCCATCGAAAGTTTTACAGCTTTTAGGGTCACGGGGCGGGTTATCGAAAATCTGGAAAGGATAGGTATTGTAAAATCTCTACCTATATATTGTTTAATATAATTTATTGTCAGTCCGATCTACCAAAAAAGAGCTCACAATGTCTTGTACGTTAGGATTTTGGGTTCTGATTGAATGCATAATAGGATCCCAAGTTTGTGCTGATAGCTTCCAACCATCTTCTAATGGATGTTTAAAAAAATAATTAAATTAGACACCTATCAATTCTCTGGAAGGGGTGATTGTCAAATAACAGTAAAAGGATGTATGATATGGGCCGTGATGTCGCCTCTCAAAATTTTCATTACTGTGCCGTCCTGCGAGGGAGATAGTGAAATGTTCAAGTTCGAAATAACCTCTAATCTTAAATTACGATTGAACGAACTTGTCAAATGAATTGAAATCATTTATTTAGCGAATTAGGCCACTATGGGGATTTTTACAAATCAGCATTATATTAAAGGAAATTCTTGGTCTCAGAAGAACTAAGAAACTCCGCCGTAGGTATTTTGTATTTTTGTCGGTACGTTATACAATAGTACTAGTTGTTGCCCGCGGATCCGCCTGCGTGGAAGTTTCGAAGAAAAGGTCATCATCCATCATTCACAGCCTGTAGAATCCCACTGCTGGGTATAGGCCTCTTTCATAGTCTCATCTAGATTCGACCTCCGATCTTAACGAGGTCGTCAACCCATCTTGCTGCTGGACGGCCTACGCTGCGCTTCCTTGTCTGGGCCACCATTCAGTTAGAGACTTACTCCACCTACCATCATCTCACCAAGCCATATGTCCCGCCCAACTCCATTTAAGGTCTTTAACCAATTGACCGATATCTTTGGTCCGTCGTCGTATTTCAGTATACTTTATATACTATACTATAATGAAATAATTATAATATTAGCGCTTCCAAAACCTTTGCTTTGCTACCGACAATATTGTGTTGAATACCAATCCCTCCCACCCCCCGGTCCCAGGGTCATAGTACGTTCCCACTGCATGTACAATCACAATAGAAACGGAAGCACGCATTACTCGGGCCGTGGGACAGACACGTATATGTTCTAGGGACGATTGGGTTTAGCTGCCTCGAATCAGTTTTTACTCGACTGCACGAACTTATGTTTACGAGTGTATATTTATCGATCCTTGCTTAACCTTAAAGCTGTGTCAAGCATGACTGAATTTAATTTAGAAATTTAGAATTACACGTCAGGGCTTTCCTGCGATTGTCTTTCACACTGATGGAACTTATTTGACGAGAAACTACTGTATGAAATGTGATCAATGACGTCACAAATGCTATTCCATTGTCACCATCGAGATAATATGATTGTCCGACCGAATTTTTTGATAGTATTTCGTAAGTGAATTTAGTAAGAGTTGTCCATAACATTTTCTAAGGTATGTGAATTCTACCAAACCGCACTAAGCCAGCATGTTGGACTTCAACTAACTTATTAAACAGCTATTCAGCAGATAGACAATATAAATATAATTCAGGGCTGATATAGTATAAACTCTTTGATCATTTTATGTTATTAAGCCGGGCCTGGATCTTGTGGGACCGTTGGTCCTCTTAGTCCATGATATCCACGTACGGGTTTGACATAGTATGAGATCAGAACTATTTGACTGTTGGGTGTATTCATTTAAGTGAACATTCCATTTAAACAAATCTCTTGAATGAAACCCTTCAAGAAGTTTACAAAATATTCACAAACGTTGGACCTGCAATTGCTTTAATCACGGCATCTGTTACTATGACAACTGTTGTTGGTTCGATAATTGCTTCCTAAATATGGACCTTGAAGACTCCCTTTCACGGAGGACATGCTATTTTTTTGCTTAAGCTGTAGAAGTTTATAAGTACAGAGTAGTAGTGAGACGACAGTCGTATAGATTGGAGGCTTTTGAAGAATTTACCATGGTATACTCTTTTTGCTATCGCGGGGAAAGGGCTTTATGACTGCCGCTTGCTCCGGGGGGAAGCGGACTAACGATAAAACGGTTATGGTGGACTAGCCGGTCTTACGACCCAGCATCCCCCTCGCCCGGATGATGGCTATCCGGGCAGCCGCTGCGCCGAATCCCTACCCCCATGTACCTACAGTGTACACCCCACCCGACACATATACATATACACTCAGACCGGTAATCCCCGAAGGGATAGGCAGAGGTGTAACAGTACACCCACTTTTCGCCGAATTTCGGTTCCATAATGTGATAGGGGGCGAGCCTATCGCCATACCGGGCACAAGTTCCAGATTCCGGGCTAATACTGAGAATTTCTAGATAGAAAGACCCAATATTACTTTACCCGACCCGGGGACCGAACCCGACACCTCAGCCCATTTTAGTCTATGCAGAAGGATAAGAGCATCCCCATTCCTTTCTTTAAAGTTAGACGCTGTCGAATTTTTGAGTATTATCATCAGATATACCTAGATTGCTGGTGGTAGGATAATCATATCCGCCCGGATAGCGACCACCGCATACAGGGTGTAAAACCCGCCATAGTGACACACGCAAGTGTGCCGCGTTCCCGGGTCAGCCAGTGTGTATCCGGTTTTTATCGGAGGTCTAGAGTTGGGGTAAGATGTTTGGCCGTGGCCTCCTGAGTACTCTGACACTATACCCTTGACCGCTTCTTCACCTTCTTGTCTATGGTGTGGTGTGAAGAAGCTACACAGCAGGCCGGCATGATTGTGTTGAGTAGCGGGGGATATATTGACACTCTAATTGGACCGCACCATGCTTACCAGTGCAGTGTGATCACTATGGCCAGGATAAAAAAAAACCGCGAGGCGACTAATAGGGGCCATCGGGGGTCGCGGGCGCGCAGCGGAGGGCTGTCAGCCCGTATCGATGCACTCCCAAAATTGGAGCATCGTGCGACCCCGAGATGGACGGCAGCGCGGGTGGTAAGGCCTCGTTCGCTGTCGTTGTTCGGTGCGCGGAGGCTCCTTAGCCCTCCATGGAGATGGGCTGCTACGCAGCACCGCGCAGGGGCGATTCCGGCTGCAATTGTAGCACTCCTTAGAATACCCCGGGATCGCTCCGCAAGCGACGAAGAAGGCCACCGCGGGGTTTTAGCTGGTAGTGTCGGGTGGGGTGTACATAGGGGTTAGGGACTCGGCCCAGCGGCAGCACGGATAGCCATCGTCCGTGCGAGGGGGATGCTGGGTCGTAAGACCGGCTAGTCTAGCATCCCCTTTTATTCTTAATCCGCTTCCCTCCGGAGCCGGCGGCAGTAATAAAACGCTTTCCCCGCGACAAAAAAAAAAAAGGATAATAAAACCGTCGTGCTGGTTCTGTATTAAGTATTACGACTTAAATAGGTTTATTCTTTCATTTTCTTAAACTGAAGATAGTTATATATTGATCAAACAGTCACGTCGTGGTGGGCGTGTTCAATCCCTTCTGAGTCGACCAATCAGGGCGGGTTTCGTAAATTACAAACGCGTGCCGCCGTTTGACGGTCCGAAATCGACGTACAACTACGGCAGCTGTACAGGTTGATTGAAATTTTTATGTTAAACTATTTTTATATTTTTTTTTTCTGCTGATCCTTTTTAATGAATGGTGTGGGATGAATTCCTGTGGTGGGAACATCTCACTATCTCTCTCACACCGCTGCAGCGTAAATCAAATTCCGGGCGGTGACGTCACGAATCATATAGAGCGCCATTTTTCTGTCATTCGATATTTATCTCTTCCACCTAATATGGTTTCTTATTTACTTATTTTTGTCGGATTTATGCAATTCTTTTTAAAATTACCTTAAATGTAACTTATTGATTAAAATAATTTAATATATCATGTGTACAGAGCTAAAATGGAACTGGGCCTGCCACGTCTATAGAATGCAGACAGGTGGTCGAAAATCGCTACTGACTGGATACCACACGACTCGCGGCGAAGACGTGGAAGGCCAAGAATGCGATAGAAAGATGACATGGATGCCATTTCGTGGCAATGATGCAACATGACTGAGGATAGGGAGGAGTGGAAGGGGAAGAGAGGCCTTTGCCCAGCAGCGGGACATAAAAAGGCTATAAAAAATCAAGTCAACTACCCGATTAATTATTTTTTTCAAAGATTAAGATGTTTCTGTATGTAGACTGGTTGTACATTTTCCGTACTTTTACGTGTGGTAGTCATTGAGAGAGTCGTCTGGAGCACCAGGTAACCATAACTAATCTTGTTAGTTAGATAAATAAAACATGCTTGTTGCATAATTTGTGTTGTGCTGTCCAATTTATTACAATAAAGTCGTTGATTCTTAAACTGCAATAGTATTTAAAATATATACAAAATGCACCTCCTGTATATAAATTTTATCACAACCGAGCGTCACGACAAAACGAACATTAATGTTGTTATTATTTAAATACGTCACCTTTATCATGTGCAATTAATTTTACTGTCGTCGTTACTAGGTTTTGACTTATGAAAAAAATGACTTATTTTCAGGATAAAATTGCTAATTTATCTAATACTCGGCCTACCCATTCGGGGATTACAGGCGTGAGTGTATATGTATGTATCATTAAATATTGTGCGATTAATTTCATAATAAATAAATAAATACACCCAACAGTCACACATATAGGTCTGACTCCACACTAGGTAAAACCTGTATCGTGGGCACAAACAACTACGAGGGACTACGGTCCCACAACACCCAGGCCCGAAACAAATATCTGTCTGTTACACAAACTTTTGTCTCTTTGCGAGAATCGAACCCACGGCCTCTCGTTTCACAGCCGGCTACTCGCACGCACCGCGGAGGCTGTCAAGTTATCTATTTACAATATCGTATTTCTAACCTTACTAGAAACCTGTTATGTGACTTGGCTTTTAAGCACTTTGTCTAAATATGTAAGTACCACGCCAAGACTTTGGTAATTTGAACAAAAACCACCCATATATACATTAATTGCCCGAGATGCAGGTTTTTATGGTTTAAAATGAATACTCTACCTACTTGATACTCTAACTGGACGGCACTGGGCTTACCATCAGACGCAGTGTGTTCACTTTACAGTGCCAGGATAAAAATATCTATTCTAGAGTCTTTTTAGGATTCTAGACTATTTACGAACTTATATAAATTCTATTAAGACGCAAACTTTTATAATGCAGCCTAATAATATTTTTTATAGTGATTAGGTCAACAGACCTCTCAAGATTTTCTTGGACCTCGACGTAATTTTCAGGATTTACGTGACAAACGGCCTTCAATATTTTTTCCTCAATTTAGGCTTTAAAGTTACTGTTTTAAACTCGCCTTGGCTCAACCTTCAGCGAGTACGACCACGACGACTACGAACTTGGCACATTGTGCTTATTTTTTACACTAATCATTGACCGCGTCTCCGTCTCTGTGGCCAATCTATAAATGCAGTAATGCGGAAAATTGGATTTTTTGTGCGTATTTTATTTGGGTCGGGGTTATTTTTTATCTCGGGAAGTAAGTAAAAAATTATATATTGTTTTTTTTATCAGACAATAAAAATGACTAAGTGCGAGCCTCACTTGATCAGTAACCAGTGCAGTGGATGGGTATTACGAGATTTGATATCTTAATAAGTCTCACACAGATGAACCCAATGCAGTGTTATGCAGTATTTCGTAATGAATGACTCATAACTTATTCAAAGAAATACAAAACAAGAGTTTGGTAATGCAAAACAAACATCCTGATCAGAACCAAGAGATTCGCAAATTAATATCATTGCCGCACCATCGAGCTTTGAAACAGTTTGCTAGCTACCGTGTGCCCTATTATCCTGAGTCCTTTAGGCGTAGTGTGAAGAAGCTACATAGCAGACCGGCATGATTAGTGAGATATAGTTGTCTCTCGCTTCTTGACACTCTAACTGGACGACCCTGCTCTTATCATCAGGTGCAGTATGGTCACTTTATCGTGCCAGGATAAAAAAAAATATAATTATTTGTTTTTTAGCATGAAAAATACAACATCAACAGGAAATTCCACACCAGTCGTGGAAATAAATACAAAATTAAACTCTAATGCGATTGACATACGTAACTAAATAACAAAGAATATAAAAAAATAACACCATATTCAACACAAAAATAACTGCACATATTTTATCAGAAGTCAGAAAGAAAAGATTTTTTTATTGTTGGTACGTAAAAAAAAGAAACATATTTATAAAAAAAGAATCATATAACGATAACTAAATCAAGCCGTGTAAATATACCAGTAAAGTTTCAAGTCCCCACTGTCAGTGGACGCACAACGTTGGCCACGTTTTTGTCTTATGGTTGATTTTATGGTATTCACAGATAATATTATTAACTTATGAGAATTTTCAAATCTATATTAATATTATAAAGCTGAAGAGATTGTTTGTTGAACGCGCTAATCTCAGGAACTACTGGTTCGTATTGAAAAAATATTTTAGTATTGGATAGCACATTTATAGAGGAAGGCTAAAGGCTATAACATCACGCTATGATCAATGATCTATGATGAGAATCTATGAAACATGTTGCAAAAAAGGGAAAAAAAATATTCCTTTTAAAAGCTTCCGTTGCGTGCTCCCAAAAATAACCTAAACGCGGGTGGAGCCCCGGGCAACAGCTAGTGTACACCAATTATCAGTATTAGACCTTGGATTTCAGCGGTTAATTTGTACGTCTAAATTAGTATGTATGTAAATACAGATGTAGAAAGCTAAATAGTTTACATTTTAATATGAACATATGCCCCCGTGGCGCAGTGGGCGAGTAGCTGTAAGCTCTTGCCGTGGGTTCCATTCCCGCACCGAGACAAATGTTTATGTGACAGAAATATATTTGTTTCGGGTCCGGGTGTTGTGGGACTGCTTTTTATGATTTGAGCCACTAAACTCTAAACAAATAATAAACCCTACGACGACCGATCGCGTATTAAATACAATGAAATAGTAAATTGGCGATTAATATGTGAAATAACGAACCGGACCAAAAACAAGCCCGCTGAGTCTGATTCGCTGGATTGTCTCAGGTCTGGGTCGCGCCTCGTTGTATCCAGGGGTAATGGGAGCTGAGGCAGTGCGTCCTGTTTTTAGCCAATGGCTTGACAGGCGCCACGGTGCACCGACATTCCGTCTGACACAGGTACTGTCGGGTCACGGATGTTTCGGTTCGTTCCTGTGTCGGATCCGAAAAGAGGAGTCTGCCGTGTGCCACCATTGTGGTAGCTGTCGAAATGACACGGCCCAACATACCCTTGCGGAGTGTCCAGTTTGGGATGAAGAGCGCAGCGCTCTCAGGTCAGCTGTCAATGGAGACCTTTCTCTGCCGGCTGTGGTATCTGCCATGGTCGGCAGACGAAGGTCGTGGCGTGCGATGGCCTCCTTCTGCGAACGTATTATGTTGCAGAAGGAGAGCGCCGAACGGGATCGGCAACGAACCGATCCCGCTCGTCACCAAACGAGAAGGAGGCGCCGAGTTTGACGATTGACTGGCGCCTCCCGCCCTGTGGAATGGGGGCCCTGAAGAATTCTACCACGGTATACCCTGCCTGTCGTAAGAGGCGACTAAAAGGGATCACAGGGGTCGCGGCTGCACAGCGGGGGATGTGCGGCCTTTACATATATATCTGCATGGTGCGACCCTGAGGCGGTTGGCGGCGCGAAATATCGCGCTGCTACTGTAAATTGTGGGGGGCATCTAGCCCAAGAAGAGACGGGCCGTAAAGGTACGGCACAGGGATGGTTCCGGCAGCAATCCAGGGTAAACTCAGGATCCCCCGGGATTGTCCCACATGTGCTGCAGAAGGCTACCGCGGGGTTTTTAGTCGGTACACCGGCGTAGGAAAATTGATTAGGGTCCCGATCTAGTAGTCCTTCGGGCGAACTGGGTCGGAAGGTCGGTGAGTCCGGCATAACCATCTCTCCTCCCCCGAGGACCAGAAGGTATCCGTAAGATGGATTTTGCCCGCGGGAAAAAAAAAGGGGTAATGGGAGCCCGCTGAGTTTGTTTCGCCGGGTCTTCACAGGCTGGGTCGCGTTTGGATCCGGTAGTAGTTTTAAAACATGCGACGTCTCGAGAATACTCATGGTCCATAACAAACCCACTTAAAAATATATTTTTAACCGACTTCAAAAAAAGGATAGGTCTTGTTTTCTTTAAATAAAAAGAAACAATTATAAATACATTAAACATGAATAAATAAATTGCTAGTGTATTGATGATGCTTTGTTTTCTGTTATATTTCTATATTAATGTACTGACTTGTCATAAGAGCTATGTAATTGCCTATATGATCAATAAATGATTTCATTTCATACAGCCCCAAAAACATTATAGTAAAAGCCCTTCGCTTCACACATCACTCTCTGTGCCTTTGTCACGTTCTAAATATACCTACTTGAATGTGAATAAAGAATCGTCTGGAACTTCAATCGAAACGTCTAGATTGATTTCTTCCGCCGCAGTACAAAAGATCACTTGCGCACTACCGACTAGTTGTCAGACTATCAATGTCAAAACACTTGATGCGATAGATGGCGCTGCTTGCTAAGAAAAAAATATGTTTAAATCTTCATACATGTCTAAAGGTGATGCAGAGACAATGTGGGTTTATGTACATTTAGGTAGGCAGCGGCTTTGCTGTGCCCTGGCATTGCAGAAGTCTATGGGCGGTGGTGTCTACTTACCATCAGGTGGCCCGTCTGCTCGTCGGTCTATCCAGGCAGTAAAAAAAACTTCCATTTTGTAAAATGCCGTTAATAAAATTAATTTTGAGAAAATGTTAAATACTTGGAAGTGATCTCCAGTTAGACACGAGCGTAGTCTTTAGATTTTATAACTTAATGCAGATAAAAAAATATGACCTACACTACTCGATGGAGGAAAAACTGCTTTATTACTATGTAAATATAACTCAACTTAGAAAAAATTACAATTATCGGCTTTTTAATTTGAAATAAAAAAAAAAGATATATATACACTCACGCCTGTTAACCCCGAAGGCGAGGAAGGCAGAGGTGTAACCAGTACAACCACTTTTCGCCAAATTTTGGTCCCATAATGTCATAGAGAGCGAGCCTATGGCCATACCGGGCACAGGTTCCAGACTCCGGTCTAATACTGAGAGTTTCTAGATAGAAAAACCCAATATCACTTTACCCGACCCGGGGACCGAACCTGAGACCTCAGCCCAGCAGTGGTAACGCATGCGCGATTAAAACTGCGCCACCGAGGCAGTCTCACCACAAGTTTTGATTTTGGCCGCAAGTAGACTTGTGGCGCCATCTAGTATCTTTACTCCCCCGCACACAGCCCATAATAATTTATCACTTGACACTTATGCGCTATTGTTTCAACCGGAGTCAAGTTATGGCTTGTTTAAGACTTTTTTTAACCGACTGCAAAAAAGGAGAAGGTTAACAATTCGTCGGAATCTTATTTTTTATGTATGTTACCCGATTACTCGAAGACGCCTGGACCGATTCGAGAAATTCTTTTTTTGTTTGAAAGGGTATACTTCCCAGTTGGTCCCATTGGCACCAAGTCAGGATCTGATGATGGGATCTCAGAAAAATCAAGGAAAATCAAATTTTATAATGACGCTTAATTTGTTTTTTATTGAAGTCGGTGTACTTTTTTATTGTTAAATATAATGTTAACGCATAAGTCCAGATATAGTCACACCTCGAGTATTCTAATATTTACAACGTTTGAAACTTTGTACATCCGTAGTTTGTAGTATACGCTAATCTCCGAAACCGCCCAACCTAGTTAATTTTTTTGTGAATGTATATAGTAGGTGTAAGCAGCGATAACCTAGTTGGTTGTGGTTCGGATTGTCAAGACGAAAGTCGTATGTTCGAAACCCAAATGGCATACACATCTGACTTTTCTAAAGTTACGTGTGTATTAAAATGTTAATTATCGCTTGCTTTAAAGGTGAATGTAAACATCGTGAGGAAACCTGCATACCTGAGAATTCCTATAAGAATTTCGAAGGTATGTGAAGTCTACCAACCCGCATTAGGCCAGCGTGGTGGACTAAGGCCTAACCCCTCTCATTAGTAGAGGAGACCCGTGCCCAGCAGTTGGACAATGTTTAATACAGGGCTAGTATTATTATTATTATAATTTGAATGGGATAGTTTTGGACCCGATTTTTTGTCATCGAAAAATCAGTCTATCTATGTGATCTGTAGAAAGACAACATGTGCCTGGGGCCACTAGTATGTTATAAAAAAAGAACAATCAAGTCTGAATATTGCTGAAAAAACGAGATGATCTTATGAGCTTTCGTATGAAAGACTATAACAATTGAATTGTAAACTATACTCGTTGAAACGAAAATGGATTTTACATCAATTCTGGCATGACCCTTAGGGCATTCTGAGGTTTACCTCAGCTTTAAAGATACGTGTATATTCATTGTTAATTACCGCTCGCTTTAACAGTGAAGAACATTCTGAAGAAACACAGACACACACACACATACACTCACGCCTGTAATCCCCGAAGCGGTAGGAAGAGGCGTAACCAGTACACCCGTTTCGCCGAATTTGTTATGGCCCCATAATGTGATAGGGGCGAGCCTATCCGCCATAACGGGCTCAATTCCAATTTTTCTATTGAATACCAATTCAATAGAATAACCCAATATCACTTTAACCGACCCGGCGATCGAAGCCGAGACCTCAGCATAGCAGTCGTAACGCATGCGTAATTACAACTGCGCCACCCAGACTGTTCTGAGGAAATATATATGAGAATTCCAAATAGTATTTTCAAAATATATGAATTCTACCTAATTGCCTAACCTATTGCCTAACCTCTCTTATTAGTAGAGAAGGACAGAGCATAACTGCATTGGGGCATCATATACGGGCTGTTGCAATGAAGTAATGAAAGCTTCGCGAATAGAGTTGGTGATTAGGAACTGGTATTATTATGGTGGTAAATAAAAAAAAAACGACATTTGTGTAATGTACTCTAAAATTTTATTGTGGCTTTGAAAAATATCTTATAAAATACCAACCAATTATCTAACGAATAAACCGAGATATTGCAAAATTGCATTTATCAGCGACTTTATGTTTATAAATTATTTAAATTTTAATTCCTCAAATAAGATTTATACAGGTTGTTCAACTTTGCCAATAAGTTGACAAACACCGTCCTTTACTGTTATGTGTACCAACTTTATGCAACACCACAGGGCTAATATTTTTTTATTATACTGACCTATTATAAGAACTATTTAATTGTCCAAATGATTACAAATATTTATTTTCATTTCATTGAAGGTCTAGAGCTCGAGTTATTTCATTAAATTAGCAATCGGCACACAGCATGTATTATATACCCCGATGGTGGCAAACAAGTTTACGACCCGTCTGATTGTAAGCGGTCACCGTAGCCTATGGACGCTTGCAACACCAGGAGCATCACATCCGCATTGCCGACCCTTTAGAAATTTCTCCCTTCTTGAAGAAGTAGTACTGTAGTCCCCTTGGAATACCTCGGCATACTTGTATGCCAGACTATCGCCTCGCTGTGTAAACACAGGTGTTCATAAAACACATAAATTAGTCGCTACCCCACAATGGCGGTTGTTCTAAGTCGTTTTGTCTATTGTTTAGACATTTTACGTGGGAAAGTGCTTGGCTAATCGTATTTAATAGCGCGAAATCAAAATGGATGACGGTCGTCTTTTAATGAGGTTTGAAATATTTGTTTTGATATGCTCTATGGGTTTAGTTTAGTGGACGTATGTTGAGAAACAATAAAATACTGAATTCAATTCATTCATTCAGGGAGTGATTCGGTGTAATAGGGTTAAGACGATTTACATTTCCTAAAACCTATTATCGAAAGAGTTTTATAAACACAATCAATCAAAAATAAGTAAATTAGACTTATTCAAATCTGCTGGAAGGGGGTAATTGTCAAATGACAGTAAAATGATGCATGATATGAGTAATGACGTCACTTCTCAGAATTGTTCTCACAAAAGGGTTTCTTTTGCGTATTATATTCGGTTGCATATCGAATAATGTACAAAATTAAACACAGAAAACCCTATTGCGTAGGTTGTACGACTGCTGTGCTGAGGTCTCGGGTTCTAAGGTAAAAGTGATATTAGGTTGTCCTCAGATGATATCAGCCCGGATTCTGGGTTAAGCCCGTTGTGGCATAGTCTCGCCTCTTATCACATCATGGGGCGGTAATAACCTCGGCGTAATGTGGGAGTACTGATTATACTCGGCCTTCCCCATCGGGGATTACAGGCGTGAGTGCGTATATATGCAATTACAATTTGTGCTCAAGTTTTTGGTTTCTAAACACACAAGTTGCCCTGGTGACCCGTGACCATAAAGACTGTACAGCCTTCGAAACATCGGGTGAAAAAAGTATAATAAACCGCTATATAATCCGTAACATTCGTTTTATTTCAAAGTTGTCCTGGATTAAAATGTGTGCTCAGTACGAAGATAGGCTCGCCACCTATCCCATATTAAATACACCCAACAGTCACACACATGCTCCCGTAAGTCAAACCTGTATCGTGGGTATCAAGAACTACGAGTACCTACGGTACCACAACACCCCACCCAAAAGGGATCGAACCTGCGCTCTCTAATTTCAGAGTCTACTCAAGCATTACGCTCCGGATTCTGTCAATGTCCTTATTCCACAACAATACCCTTTAAAACTATATTCTGGGACTACACGCTGGACCTTAGCACCTTGACATAAATTTAAAACCGTTTATCCAATTGTCGAACAGTTCTCACGAGAATTGGTTCGGTTAGTGACCATTGGTATACTTTGGTCACTGAAAGGCGGAGAATAGTCTAATGTGAGTAGACTACTCAGACCTCCGATAAACCGTTGAAATTAAATCTTTCTATCCTTCCCACCATAATATTATAAATGCCAATGTTTGGATGGATGAAAGAAAGAAAGAACGAAAATAAATTTTATTTGGTACACCCTAAGTACACGCGCTACTCCTCAATTCGGAACACCTGTGTCCAAAGTATGACCAAAAAGGCCATAGGGTCAGCATTTGCCAGGTAGTAAAGTACTGCCTGGCGCTGGTATTCTGTCTAGGCCTTACTATGGATGTTTGTAACTCAATCACGCTACAACGGCTGGACGAATCTGGTTGAAATTTGGCACAGAGATAGATTATAGTCTGGCATAGCACATAGATTACTTTTATCCCGGAAAAATGTACAGTTCCCTATACTTGTTGGCATGATTGTGTCGAGTAGCGAGGTATAAATTAACTCTCGCTACTTGATACACTAATTGGACGGCATTGCGCTCACCATCAGGCGCAGTGTGCCGCGCACTTTGCCGTGCCAGAATAAAAAAAAGCTTAGTCATTGTAATCCATCACCACCCATTTGTCAAGTATGAAAAATATTTATTTTTCGTTTGTGACAGAAACACTGATGTCAAACCAAATAAAAGTACGAATTATCTAAATATCAATACACTTGCATATGAACAGAACACATCTTGAATTGTGACCTTAAAGGAATGTTTATGATTCATACAGACCAGTTTCCTAGACTTGCTAAAACAGGTTGTGCGTCTAGGTTACCCATGGGTTTTATATAGAACTAGCTGTTGCTTGCGGCTCCGCCCGCGTGGAGGTCATGTTTGAGTCAAAAAGTATACACTACAAAATACCAATTTTCGTGCATTTAACTTCAAAAATGAGGGATTATCAAACTTTCTTACCCTATTTTACCCCCTTCGGGGTGGAATTTCCAAAAATCCTTCCTTAGTGGATGCCTACGTCATAAAAGGTACCTACTGTTAAAATTTCAAGTCTCTAACCCCAGCCGTTTTGGCTGTGCGTTGATCGATCAGTCAGTCAGTCAGTTTCTTCTTTTATATATACAGATAGCTGTTGCTCGCAGCTCCGCCCGCGTGGAGGTTTATTTGGGAATAAAGTAGACAATCATATATTATATATTAGTATAGGGTTACCAACCCCGGAATTGAAATACTAGGATTTGAAGTTAGAAAAACCAGGACAATTCAGTTAAAAAACAGGACGCATCATTGTTTTAAAATAGCGTAAACACTTGGGAGCCGAGACGCCCCCCTAAAGTAAAGATTGTAAAAGTGGTGTGCGAATTTTAAATACAAGAACTTATCAGGGCGCATTAAAAACCCAGGACTCTGCTTAAAAACTATCCAGGACACCCCAGGACACTCTAAAAACCAGGACATGTCCTGGGAAAACAGGACGGTTGGCAACTCTAGTATAGATACAAAGCAGCCTATAGCAGGGATAATATACCTTTCTAACAGTGAATGAATTTTCAAAACCATAGTACCGGGGATTACCCCGACTAACAAAACTCACAAACCTCATTCCTTCCTGCATCCTTCATACCTCTTTATATATTAGTATAGAAGTATAGATTGGGTGCACTGGTCGCTATGCCTACCCTAGGAGATAAGTCTTGATTATGTTTCGTAAAATGCTTTCGTCGATGGCGTCAGTCATTTTTGTCTTTTGCCTACTTATTTAAATATACTGTAAAGCTTAATAAAAAGTATGAGGAAAATGGATTACTAAGAAATTATTTCCAATAAATTAGCCACCATTTTGCATAGTGTGCTTGATGGCAAGGTTTTTACATCGGGGTAGTAATACATTCAGAAAGAGACCTTATACATAAATTTTGGGATCAATATATCCAGTTTACCTTACAGAGGCCAGCAAACCATATGATTAAGTCGAAAATTTTATCAAGCTCTGCCTATATCAGTATTTGATCTCGTTGCATACACGCATTGGGAGATGCTATTGTCGATCCTGGATACAGGATACAGTGGCAGGTGTAAGGGATAGTCTCCTAAACCACCTCACCTGGATGGTAAGTGGCCACCGTTTACAGAACCAGAAGATTCAAGGGTTGAGGGGATTGAACGTCGGAAAGATGGAGATTTAAGCTTCTGGATATCCCAAACACTGTACAAAACGCAACAGTTATCCACGTCGATTTAACCAGCCACGGATCATTCGGACATCGGTGTCCGGACAAAAACTGGTAATACTCGCCCTTATTGACTTGCGTATGAAGCGTATTTGCAACATTAATAATAAGGAAATAAAATTGATTTTGGCTTTTATTTTTACTCACTACTTATTACCTTTTCGGAACACCGGTGTCCTTGTGATACTAGAGTTAACTGATTACATGACCGACTTCTAGTGTCTATGAACGTAAATTGACAGTGTACAGTAGCTCATCCATGAGTTTATGTCAAAAAGGTATGGTCCGGGGGGTAATGTCAAATTTACCCGGACCATTTCAGCACAATTTATTTCAATTTTAGATGATAGCTTTTGCTTTATAAACAAAGAAAAAAATTGTCAGCTGGCCCAACTCAGTGGCGTTTGGGTGTGGCAGATCGGAAAACTCTTAAGAAAAACTTATTTTTGTAGTCATTTCAGCAAAGCTGAAACTTCGTAGATTATTTATTTATATTATTTCTGTCATGATAAAATGTGTCAGCTGCACGGGATAGGTGGAAAACTTTGTCAGTTTCCCATGTTAAAATGTATGAAAAATAAGGAAAATCGGGTGATTTCAGCAAAGCTGAAAATCATTTGTAAAATAGTTTACGACCTAAATATTGTATTTATAAGTGTCAGCTGGTATTAAAATGTGGCAAAACCTGTTAGCTACCATTTCAAAGCGCAGCGTAGCGATCAAGCGCGCGCGGTGCAATGAACAATGTATCTTCGCAGCTTTCGAAACTCGTATGAGAATTCTCAGGCATGCCAGATTTCCTAACGATGTTTTCCTTCACCGTTAAAGGAAGCGATAATTAACATTTTAATACACACATAAGTTTAGAAAAGTCAGAGGTGTTTAGGTTTAGAGGGTTTCGAACATAAGACTTTTGTATTCACAGTCTGTACCGCAACCAACTAGGCTATCACTGCTCGTTAAAGTAATTTATATAAAATAAAAGTCACTGATATGGTCCATCTGATGAAAAATAGTCGATAAATGTATAAAAAGAATTCCGAGAAAATATTTAAATAAAATATGTATTTGTGCAATTTAAAAATAAAAAAATATATATGAAAATCTTTCGAACAACAATATATTTTTCTAAAAAATACAGTTGTAATTATAATGTATTGCTTCATGCAAATGTATGAAACGAGGCTTCAATCCACACTTTAAAAATGATATTTTATAGCTTTCATATTACCGTAAAATAAAAACAAAAAATAGATTGAAATAAAACGAATTTTACGGATTATATCGCGGTTTATTTTACTTTTTGAAACCCAACGTTTCGAAGGCTTTACAGCCTTCGTGGTCACGGGGCAGACTAAGTTGTATGTATAATATTCGCGTAAATATAAGAAACCATTAAACAAAAAATAGCTTTACTATACATTTATATAATAAAACCTTATTTTCAACTTTCTACAATAATACTTTACTATTATTGTTGTTAGAAAAAAAAATTTATTAAATGTTGAATGAATTTGAATAACATATCATAAACGTGCGTAATTTTTACTTTGATATTCTACAAAACATACTTCTGAAAATATTTTATAATTTATTGGCAAACTATAATTACTTAGCTTCTGAATTTTCTGTGGATGACGTTGAAATATTTGATGATTCTAGAGATGATCTATATTTTTGTAGCAATGCTGTAAAACGCTGGTAGCACGAGCGATGATACAAATGCTTGCTAGTTAATGTTGCTGATGGTAATACGACATCTTTCAAGGATAAATTGTTTTTCTCGCGAATTGCTAAAACTATTTTAGACTTTTTAAAAGTAATTTCAGAGAGTGCCGTCAACTTTGGCTTACTTTGTAAACAAAAATTACAATAAGGCTTCGTCATTTTCGTATAATACAACACTTCCTTAAATTATTTTCGTTTATGACTGTTCGTTTGGGGAATAGTCAAGAAACTGAGCCAATGCTCCGCTCAGTGTTGCCATCTTGCGAAAAAAAACTAAAGAGTAGAACAGAATTCGTTTAATTTGATTGTAAAAGATCGTGGAGTGCTTGATATCATATGTTACAAATACTTCATTGGTAGCTGTGTACCATTAGAAAACATAGTCTTTGCTGCTTGAAATCATATTTTCATATAAGATACATTTTCAAATTATAAAAGATACTGTTATCCATTATTTGTAACATTATAATATTATGTTTCGTGCCGTTTTACTCCTGCATTCAATTTCAACCACATTTAGTTAGTAATGTGATATCAGCAACTATATAAATGATAACACCCCCAGTTTATTATATAAAGAATACGAAACGATTTGTCAGCTGCCAATAAAAAGTGGAAAAATGTGTTAGCTGCGATGTTACATTATGTATTGGACCGCGCGGGCCTGAACGCTACGCTGCGCTTTGAAATGGTAGCTAACAGGGTTTTCCACATTTTAATACCAGCTGACACTTATAAATACAATATTTAGGTCGTAAACTATTTTACAAATGATTTTCAGCTTTGCTGAAATAACCCGATTTTCCTTATTTTTCATACATTTTAACATGGGAAACTGACAAAGTTTTCCACCTATCCCGTGCAGCTGACACATTTTATCATGACAGAAATAATATAAATAAATAATCTACGAAGTTTCAGCTTTGCTGAAATGACTACAAAAATAAGTTTTTCTTAAGAGTTTTTCGTTCTGCCACGCCCAAACGCCACAGAGTCGCGTCAGCTGACAATTTTATTCTTTGTTTATTAAGTAAAATCTACCATATTCAATAAAGGTACCTTGTGCTGAAATGACCCATGAAATTTTGACACTACCTCCCGGAGTAGTACGATAGGTAAACGAAGTCACTAATCACGGAAGTCTCTTGTGGCGTTGTTTTTTATATATGGAATATTTCGGGTAGGCAGAGATGTAACTTGTACAACCACTTTTCGCTTTTCGGTCCCATAATGTAATAAAGGGCCAGCCTATTGTCATACCGGACACAATTGCAGACTCCGGGCTGATACTGAGCATTTCTAAATAGAAAAACCCAATCATTTTACCCGACCCGGGGCTCGAACCTGAGACCTCAGTACAGCAGTCGTAACGCAATTACAACTACGCCACCGAGGCAACCCGAGGCACATATTTTGTTCTTATAGTGCCAAATTTAATTTCTCGCGTAACCGCTAGAAGTGCTGTTTATTTTGTCATATAAATATTTTACGTTGTCGCTAGCGAATATACGTAGAAAACTCATGGTTGGACTACTGATTGATCACGTAAATAATGTAGGTGGAAACGTACATGGGTTATGAACTGGGAGACTTCGAGTGACAAATCCAGGTTTAAAATTTGTAATTTGAGATTTTCAGACATTATTCGTTCGGGATTTTACGGCGTTCAATACGTTACCGATAATAAAACAGATATGTTTGGAAAATGTTATAGATTGTTTAATTGAAATCATAAAATAAAATAAAAATCTTTATTGATCATGTAGGCATATAAAAGGCACTTATGGCAGGTCAAAACAAAGACGGAAATTTAAATTACGTATTTATGATTTTCAATATGCGGGTAGCCGGGAATTTCCGGCCACCTGATGAACTTTGCCCGCATCCCGGTAATAAAAACTTGTAGTCAGTGATTATGGTCTTGAAAATAAAAAAACAAACTAAATCAAATCAAAATTATGAAAAATACGGCTTTCATAATCCGCTAGCTGAACTTATTTATTTTTTGGGAGACTTTTCTATTCACTCGTGATTAGAACTGTATCTAATATAATTGTAGATTTGAGTGTAGTGCTGGTGGTAGGATATTCATATCCTCCCTGATAGCGACCACCGTACACAGGGTGTACAACCCGCCATGGTGGCACACGCATGTGTGTCGCGTGCCGCGGTCAGCGGTCAGTGTACATCCGGTTTTTGTCGGGGGTCTTTGGAGTACGATGTTTGGTCGTGTTGCGGTCTTCTGAGTACTCCGACACTAGACCCTCGACCGCTTCTTCACTGCCTTGCCCCATGGCGTAGTGTGCAGAAGCTACGCAGGGCGGCATGATTATGTTGAGTAGCGAGGGATAGATTGTTTCTAGCTACTCGATACTCTAATTGGATGGCACTACGCTTACCATCAGGCGCAGTGTTGTTATTTTACCAGGATAAAAAAAGCGATGCTTGTAATATGCGTTCCTTCGGATCTGTTATAATGTACAATAAAGTACCTGAAAATATTTCACATATTTTTTTCTACGAGTTATTAAAACCCTGATCGAAAGCGTCTTTGAAGTTGTAAAATTAATTATTTTTAATTCTTAATAAGATTTATATTGCAAACTGTCTAGCTGTGAAAATCATTTGTAAAATGTTGCTAAAAGCGGTGAAAATAATACTGTATATCCGTACGAACTATGAGGTACAATTTTTTTTGGGATCAAAATTTGCAAAAATTGGCAACCCTATAGATTTTTTAATATCAACATATCTATATCATAGGGCGAAAATACTGTAACCAACAGTGGAATTTATAGCATATTTGCGTAACAGTGGATAAATGCGTGATATGTACGATTTCTGCATTTTATAAAGACGCGCTCGGTGGCGCAGTTGTAATTGCGCATGCGTTACGACTGCTGTGCTGACATCTCGGGTTCGACCCCCGGGTCGTGTAAAGTGATATTGGGTTTTTCTATCTAGAAATTCTGAGTATTAGCCCGGAGTCTGGAATCTATGCCCGGTATGGCGATAGGCTCGCCACCTATCACATTATGGGACCGAAATTCGGCGAAAAGTGGGTGTAACCTCTGCATATCCCTTCGGGGATTACAGGCGTATATATGTATAAAGACGCGCGCATACCGAGGCGTAGTGTTCAAAGGCGATGCTTGTTTGTTATGCACTACATAGCTAGTACTATGGTGCATAGCAACAGGCAATACACACATTCAGAATTCGAAAGGAATGCATGGGCCTTCATAAATGACACTGACATGTAATGTGAACAAGTCACTGGAATGGACTGATCCAGCTTAAGTGAAGATGGGCAGAAAAATATGAGAGTGATAAAGCAAACGTGCTAACAGTTCTTTTTCTAAAATTTTGATTGGTCTACGACACAGACTTGCAGGAGCGAAAAGAAATAGGTATTGGCCGCACAGTCGCTTCATCTCTTTCTACAAAGTGCTCAATATTTTGAGGATATTGCTAAGTCCATTCTCTGTCTATAGAGTCATTGGACTTTGCCGCCTTTGCTCTCTGAATTGCGCGCCAAATTAAATCAATATCTTTTACACATAATACGTAATTATTAGCTGCGTAATTAATATGATAATTAAGTGATCAACATTTTCAGCCAATATTGTTTATTGTATGATTTATTTTTCTAAGAAAAGGGGCTATTTATTTTTTAATTATTGTTTCTTTTGGCAGGAATAAGCAAAGAAATCCAAGGCCATACAGCCATGTTGCAGTTTATAGCTTTTTGTTTTCTTCAAGAACGATGTGAATTCAATGACTCAATAGATTTAAACGTATTTTTTCCTTACAGCTCTACCGTAACTGGATGGTTCAATCAAATTGTAATCTGCATGTCGAGATCTAGACGAAGACCGCCTAAATCCAGATAATATAATATGATAATTTTATACATAGTGCTTCAAAGTCAATTGTTGCAAAATATTATACAACCTTTATCTTATTAGACATGTTTTTCCAAATTAAAAAATGAACAAACATTAAAATTGCCTTCACGTTATTTTACAGCGTAAGGGGCAAAAACATGGAAGTTAAGATAAGACAACGAGATAAACACGCCAAATGCAATTAAATAATTAACAGACACATTTAAATATAGATAGAGCTATGAATGAACTGATAAAAATAACATTTGCAACAATCGGAGATATCGGCGACTCAAAACACTGGTTATTGGCGTCAAATGACCTTTGACATAACGTAACAGGTTATTTCTCTATGGGAGTCTGTTAGCGATAATCGACAAAACGTTTCGCAAAATATATCCAGCCAGTCATATTTATCTCGATACGATAAAGCTAGGAAGGTTCATTGTGAACCAGAACTAAATAGCATGATGCGATAACTGTTTTTAAGTTATAAATATGGTCATAAATACCAATTCTAAATTCAAAGTAGAAAAGAAAAAATACTTTTTAAATGAAGTTCGAAGATGCCAGTATTAAATAGCCAATTATAAAATCCAATTGCAAAGTGTAAGAAAGAAACTAATGGTAAAACATGGTTCAATAAACGAAAATAACATTTAGAGACGGTAAATAGCAAGTAAGGACACGTCTTGAATAACTTAATTCCTTTTTAGAATTTACTTCACGCACAGCCGAATTCCATAGAAAGTACTTACTTAGTACAGAAAGGTCTGTGATCACATCCATTTTCTCAGAAACACTTTGGCGTCGAATGTTTTTGTTTTTACTTTGAATGGTTGTATCAACCTGTCACCCATTTCTTTGACACTATTTTGTAACTTTAGAACGTATTTTATCGAAGTTATACACACATAGATACATAATTACACACTTATATTTCGTATATAGCAAACTGTGTTCACCGTTTGCACATTTTTCCGTGTTTTTATGATAGATTCATAGATTTCATTCACCCGTCGTCAACTACGACAATCACTATGTGCTAATATGTGTCACAGTATACTTTAAAAACTGTTCCAATCACTTGTTATCACAGTATGGGATGAGTGTATACTAAATATATGGTTTTTATTGAACGAATAAGCACATTAAAATACTTCTATTCACACACACAACACAAAAACACTAGAAACGTCACTGAACTAACTTGACTTTTTTCTGCGGACCTGTTCCCAGACCACGTGACTTGATTGACAATCACCACGTAGTTCGCGATCTATTCTATAGATGGCAGCACACGTGGCAAGTAAAATAATTTATTGAAGAATGTAATTAAATGCAAAGGTATTAAGATTATTTTTCACGTGTAACAAACCGTGAAAATTTTATCGTTATAGTGAAGTTTTTTAATGTAATGAACTTTTTGCCATAGGAAATTCATAACATGGAAATTCTTTAGCTGATTATTGTAGATTTTGTGTTATTTTTTCATATAGATACTTAAGAGCTAAGTGTTAGTTCTAAAAGCAATACGTACCTTTGTTACCTACTACTATTAGAGTATTTCCTGTTATTAGAAATACCGAAAGTATATCGGAGGTATTTATGAGACTAGTTGGGGTACATTAATAATGACAACCAAATATTAAGTATATTTTGTGAAGTAGACTAGGTGATAGCCAGGATATTCGTGGTTCGTTCGCGGGGTAGTAAGTGTATCAATGTATAAACAGTTCAATGGTCGCGTAGTTCAGTTTACAGGGTAATGCTGGTAGATGAATAATAAAGAGAAGCCTTAAGTGAATCCTGACATGCGTTTGTGTAAATATTAAGCACTGAAATGTGTAACAGTGTTGTGTAAATCAATCAATAAATTATAAACATTGTATTTGTGCCTTTTGAATCTCCATCTTGCATAGTTTTGTTGATGTTCCTAATACTACAATTACTATTTTAACTAAATATAATACATTTTGGCAGTGTAATTTTGTATACCCACTGTCGACAGAATTTTCATTTACCAAAACCCTATATTGCGCTTATTTTAAAAGTGTACTGACACAACTGAGAATCAATAAACTAAGGACTGCATTATTTCTTGGAACTTGATAATATTCGTGCTTGGTTTGGCTACAGTTATACCATATCTATAGAAGCAAGCATAATCGCCCCTGCAACTCATTTATATATAAAAGTGTTTTTATTCATAAAAAGTACACCGACTTCAATAAAAAACAAATTATGCGTCGTCACTATAAAATTTGAGGGTTGCCCTTGATTTGTCTGAGATCCCATCATCAGATCCTGACTTGGTGCCAATGGGACCACCTGGGAAGTATACCCTTTTAAACAAAAAAAGAATTTCTCGAATCGGTCCAGGCATCTTCGAGTTATCAGGTAACATACATAAAAAAAAGATTCCGACGAATTGTTAACCTCCTCCTTTTTTGAAGTCGGTAAAAAATGGACACTGGAACGTTTTTCGACACGGAATACTAAAGTTTAGTTAGTCTGAGAGAACACCAGATTTTAATTAATTTTGTACCTCGGTAATCATTAACCGATTTCAAAAAAGGAGGAAGTTAACAATTCGTCGGAATCTTTTTTTATGTATGTTACCCGATTACTCGAAGACGCTTGGACCGATTCGAGAAATCCTTTTTTTGTTTAAAATGGTATACTTCCCAGGTGGTCCCATTGGCACCAAATCAGGATCTGACGATGGGATCTCAGAAAAATCAAGGGCAACCCTCAAATTTTATAGTGACGCATAATTTGTTTTTTATTGAAGTCTGTGTACTTTTTATGAATTAAAAAACTTTTATTTTCCACAACAGCATAAAGGGAACAACTTTGCAGTTGATAACTACTGTTACAGTGAGCTCAGGAAAAAAAAAAAAAAAAAAAAAAAAAAGGTTGCTAGAGTTCTAATAAAATAATATAAATTAATAAATCACCGAATAGTCATACACATAGTTCTGACCTCACACTGGGTAAAACCTGTATTGTGGGTATTAACAACTACGAGGTACTACGGTCCTACAACACCCAGACCCGACACAAATATCTGTAACACAAACATTTGTCTCGGTGCGGGAATCGATCCCACGGCCTCTCTTTTCACAGCCGGCTCATTGCCAGCTGCGCCATATAGGCTGTCGTATAATTTATCTTAATATGTCTTATAATAATCCGAAGGAATTCTAAATAAAATCCTTGTAATTTAGTAAATCCCTGACGTATTATATTATTAAAATCATTCTTCTAAAGAAGAACATTGATAATATTTAAAACTCTGCTAGGTCAGCTATGCTTTGATCTTAAGTGCTCGTTCACGTTAACTCGCTGGTGCAGTGGCGGGCGCGGTCGCGAAATATCAAACCCAAAGCATTATATTATGCAAGTGTTCACGTACAAAGCGCTAGTGCGGTGGAAGTAGCGGGCAAGCTAGCGACAGGCGCGTGCTGCGCGCGTGCGGCCAATCAAACGTATCACATTGTTTTATTTATTAATTTCAGGCACACCTATTCTTATTTTGGTCATCTCCCACATTAAGTAAGAATTTTCGATTAAAAAGAATCTTGGTTCATGTTTACAGCGTCTGACAACGCGGTACACTCGCGCAAACGCCTGGCGGACAATGTGAAGTGTGAACACGACCTCGCCTAGACAACCGCGCCCGCGCCCGCGACCGCGACCGCGCCCGCGTGTTCTACGTGAACAAGAACTAAGGGTTTTATGTGAGAGACGCCATCGTTAGGACGATTGCTATGGTATTAGCAAGATCAACAAAACTATACAAGATCGATATTTTATAAAGCACAAATACAATGATTACCACTTTATTGATTGATTTAATTATCACTGTTACATATCTCAACTTAATATTAACACAGCCGCATGTCACGATTTTCTAAAGACTTCTCTTTATAATTAATCTCTTAAGTGTACGGACAGCATTACCCTCTAAGCTGAACTACGCGACTATTGAACTGATTATACTTACTGCATCGCGAATGAACCACGAATACACTAGCTATCAACTAGTCTTCTAAACAACTGATACTTGGAGCGCGGAAAGCCCTCCGTTTTATGTTAAACATTTACTACTCCCCGCTTAGGTAGTAATTATGAATGTACCCGCAGCTACTCTCCAAAATACCTTCGATATACCAGCGGAAGTACCCTAATAATCAGCGATCTATATGTACTACTTACTAGATGCGGCGACCAGAACATACATTATGTTCCACCGAGTTGAGGTGTATACTCCACACCGACGTTAGTATGCTTCATGCCACCTACGAATGCACACCAGTTTAATTTTAGTTATTTGTAGCGACATTCCCGAACAAATCTGCCTTAAATTGATTTACAGTGAAACTGTTAATAGTATATAAGGTAAATAACATAATTTCATAACGTCTATAGAATATAAGTGAATGCTAATAATGGTTAATTCAAAATATTTCGTAATACTGATGATTACAATTTAATACTAAAGCGATCGATCAAAAAGTATGCCATATTCAAAGCACTCTAGTAAGGAAGCCATTGAAGAACTAGTCGTAGTAATTAGCTAAAGAATTCAATGCTGAAAGGTCTTCCTCCTGCCTGCCTGTCTCCTTTCCTACAATCCTGCTGACTACCCAGCGCTTGTACTTAAAAAGTGTGCAGCGGAGTTGTCTCCTGTACTGACGCGCCTATACCGATCGTCCTACCTCTCAGGTATTGTGCCTGAATCTTGGAGGGAGGCTAATGTGCAGCCGATCCCCAAAAAGGGTGATAGGTCAGACCCTAACAATTATCGCCCAATCGCCATAACCTCAGTGATGTGTAAAGTCATGGAGCGACTGATAAACAGCCAATTAGTTCGCTACCTAGAGGATCACTCGTTGATCAATGACCGCCAATACGGTTTCCGTCATAACCGATCAACGGGTGATCTTCTAGCGTTCGTATTACATCACTGGGGGGAAGCGATTGACAAGCATGGCGAGGCTCTGGCTGTGAGTCTCGACATAGCCAAGGCATTTGATAGGGTCTGGCATCGTGGCCTTCTCTCCAAGCTCCCGGCATACGGTCTGCCCGACAACCTGTGCAAGTGGATTTCCGGCTTTCTGCATGAGCGTAGAATGCGTGTCCTCGTTGATGGACACGCTTCGCAGCTCATGTCAGTAAATGCCGGACTACCACAAGGTTCTGTGATTTCGCCCACCTTGTTTCTTCTGCATATCAATGATATGTTGTCGCTTGGCAACATTCATTGCTATGCAGACGACAGCACGGTTCATGGGCGTTATAGCAGCAAGCCTCCTGGTTGCCGGGCGGATACTGAGAGGAGACGAGAGGATCTTGTCGTTGAGCTCAACCAGACCTTGGATCTCATCTCATCATGGGGTACCAGGAATCGGGTTGAGTTTAATGCCAAGAAAACCCAGGTGTGCGCGTTCTCGTGCAAGAAGTCTCCGTTTTCTCCAATCCCCGTTCTTCAGGGTGTTCCACTCGCAATGCGGAATGACCTTAGTGTCCTAGGTATGGATATCCGCTGCGATCTTAATCCAAGGAGTCACATCGAGGGCGTAATATCCGCCACTTCACGCAGGGTCGGAATCCTGAACAGGGTGCGGCGGTTTTTCACGCCTGGTCAGCTCTACCGCTTATATAAAGCGCAGGTGCGGCCAGGAATGGAATACTGCTCGCACCTCTGGGACGGTTCCGCAAGGTACCTTCTCGATGCCTTGGATGGGTTGCAGCGGCGGGCCATCCGCATTGTGAATGATGCAGACGTGAGTAACAGCCTGGAGCCGCTACAGCTGCGTAGGGATATTTCCTCGCTTAGCGTGTTCTACCGTCTGTATCATGGCGAATGCTCTGAAGAATTGTTTGATCTTATCCCATCCTCTCCCTTCCATACCAGAACCACGCGTACTGGCTTGCGGAGCCACAGCTTCGTGGTGTCTACTACCCCGGCCCGAACCAAGAGGTTCGCAAACTCGTATTTTTGCCGCACCATCAAGCTGTGGAACAGTTTGCCAGCTACCGTGTTCCCTCCTTCCTATGATCCTGGGTCCTTTAGGCGTAATGTGAAGAAGCTAAACAGCAGGCCGGCATGATTGTGTTGAGTAGCGGGGGATAGACTGTCTCTCGCTACTTGATACTCTATCTGGACGGCACTGCGCTTACCATCAGGTGCAGTGTGGTCACTTTGCCGCGCCAGAATAAAAAAAAAAAAAAAAAAAAGCATCTACAGATTTGAACGTTTCTGCTTGATCGAAATTATTTTTGGACTGATGCTTACTGTATCCGTATTCATGAGCGATACTTAAGAAAGCTCTTTGCTATGTGTGATTGGTCAGTTTTCGTTTGGCGCCAAAAATGAAGCAATGACGTATACATAACTAAAGGTATAGTTCACTTTGTTTTTTTAACAAGTGGTAATATAAAGGGTAGTGTAGACTTTTAAAATGAAAATCACTGTTAAAATCATAGACAATATTAAAACTTCATGGTCAAGGCGATAGAGTTTGTTTTATTGGTTGCCATAGTAACGAGATTTGTCAACAGACGAAAATGTGTTTGGTAGTCAAATTGACGGCAAAACGGTGAGAGATTTTTTTAAATCTTATTCCTTTCAACTTAGATTAATAAGATTACCTTTATTGATACAGTACAAATTCTCCAGATTAAAATGTATGTCAACTTCTTCAAGATTTATATTAAAATTCTGCATAAGCTAACAGCAAAATTATCGGTGGAGTAGATTTTAGAAATACTACAATGCTATAAATATGAATATTAATTATTTTATGTCACTATATTCTCCACAGATACAGATCAAAGTAAAACGGTCATAATGCCTGAGTTAGTAGAGCAAATGTACTGCTCCCAGCAGATTGTGATACCGCCGAAGTTTCCCTACATACTCAAACGATATTGCAAAGGTTAGTAATAGTAAAAAAGCCGTGCCTTGCCGTGCACTTTTGGGATGGGGAGAATGCACTGAACTCGTGTGACCGTCACGCTCAGATTATTTTACTTTATACTTACGGACGCCTATGAGTTTTTATTAATATTGCTAAGCAATCATAAATAAAAAAGCTTCTACTTCATGGACGCTGTTTCAAAAAGGAAGCAGTAATTCCAAAGTTTTAAGTTTTCTCTTCTGTTTGTTTTCCCACAACATCCATACTTGAGACAAATAACAAATATTTGCTTGGTGCGGGATGACTGCCCCCTCAGGTCACAGCCGGCTACTCGCGTAAAGCTGTCAAAAACTCAGGAAATCTATATAATTATTCTATGAATAGTTACTTTGCTGGTGGTAGGATATTCATATCCGCCTGGATACCGACCACCGTACACAGGGTGTAAAACTCGCCATAGTGGCACACGCAAGTGTGTCCCGTTCCGGGATCGGCCAGTGTCCATCCGGTTTTTGTCGGGGTCTAGAGTTGAGTACGATGTTTGGCCGTTTTGCGGCCTTCTGAGTACTCCGACACTAGACCCTCGACCGCTTTTTGCCCATGGCGTAGTGTGAAGGAGCAGGCCGGCATAATTGTGTTTAGTAGCGGGGGATAGACTGTCACTCGATACTCTAATTGGACGGCACTGCGCTTGCCACCAGATGCAGGGTGGTCAGTTTGCCGTGCCAATATGAAAAAACTTTTGTGGTAATTTTACAGCTGCAATAAAGACTCAGCCGTACGACCTACTTCGCTGGTCGTACGAGTACTTCAAAGCTTTGGCGGAACATCGACCACCGCCTGTGAAGCTGAGGCTGGAGTATCCTGTGTACAGTACTGAAGGAGGGTTGACTAGAGGGTGTCTCAAGGTGCTCGCTAATCAGGTAAGAGACGAATCTATTTCTGAATGGACGAAACAGATATGGTTATTTTATTATTCTATCGGGGGTCTAGAGCTGGGGTACGATGTTTGGCCGTGTTGCGGCCTTCTGAGTACTCAGACACTAGAACCTCGACCGCTTCTTCACCTTCATGCCCATGGCGTAGTGTCAAGAAGCAGGGCGGCATGATTGTGTTAAGTAGCGGAGGATAGATTGTCTCTCGCTACTCGATACTCTAATTAGATTGCACTGCGCTTACCATCAGGTGCAGTGTGGTCACTTTACCGTGCCAGGATAAAAAATAAAAAAAACACCATCCACCTACATGATCAGCCCAACGTCATCAAGTGTAATGCATGAGATTAGTTGGACAACTCAAATGGCCCAAACTCGAAGGGTTTCCTAGGAGCCATTCAGGAATTCCGTCATCATGATTTTGACTCCATTACCAGATTCTCGTCACAAAGTGTGATGCATGAGATTTATTGTACAACCCAAATGGCCAAATCTCCAAGGTTTTCCTAGTAGCCATTGAAGATTTCACCTAACTTTTGACTCTACTCTGGCGATAGGCTCGCACTATCACATCATGGGACACTAATAAGCTTGGTGACGTGTTGGTGTACTGGTTACACCTCTTCTACTTCGGGGATTACAGGCGTGAGCGTGTATGTTAGTTATAACTGAAGCTTTTTTTTATACCGCGATGGTGGCAAACAAGCTTTAGGCCCGCCTGTTGGTACGCGGTTATCGAAGCCTATGGACGCTTGCAACACCAGGAGCATCACATGCGCGTTGCCGACCCTTGATAAACTTATTTACTCCCTTCTTGAAGAACCCTTTCTTTAAGTTTATGCGTAAAATAATACACTGAACTAAACAACCGCTAATAGTTATCAAGCATGACCGAGATCCCGCTCCCAGTCCTGAAGGCAGCGTGGCAAGGCTTCTGTCTGGATCCCTTGGAGTTGAAGCGGATCTTGTGCCTCTGTGAAGTGTACCTCAGGGAGGAAAACGTCCCGTTTCGGCATTTCATTGCAGTTGCTGGAGGATTGTTGACTAAGGTACGTATTATCAAGTCATTATGAAATATAAAAATAAGGATTCTGTATAAACATCAGGGATGCTAATTATACGTAGAGTATCAACCAGAAGTTTATGTAAAAAATACGATAGGTGAACGAAGTCGCTAAAGTTGCAGCAATATTTTTATCCATGGAATGTTTCGTCCTTAAACGACTGAATTTGGTTTCTCACGTAACCGCTAGAGGCGCTGTTCATTTCGTCATTTATATATTTTACGTTGTCGCTGGCGATTATACGTGAGGAAAACTCATGGTTGAGTTACAGCTTTCAAAAAAGTCCAGTCCGGTAAACTGGTAATTTATTGATCTAAAGAGAGTTAGGTTGTAGGGAAAGAAAAAACGGAAAAAATTGCGCAGACAATTTAGGAAGAACCGAAACTAGTATGGGATTTAAGTCCCCTATGGTATTGATGAATGTAATCATGCAAGCGAAGCTGGTAAAAGCAAGTATTAATTAAATATTTATATTGCAGACGTTAACCCACACAATGATCTTGCTGTGCGAATCCTTGACCAAAGAACCAGATGGCGGGTCAGCGGCTATACCAGTGAATGATTTTCTGACCATGTACCACTTTCTGGCACCCATCGACGCTTCCAAAGACACCAAATATATCAACGGATATAAGGAAGGTAAGATATTAAAGATCTTTATATAATCGAATGTAAAATGCAAGACAAATCTGTATCCATACTTTTTTTTATGGTAAAAGGGGCAAACGGGCAGGAGGCTCACCTGATGGAAAGTGATCACCGCCGCCCATGAACATCTGCAACACCAGCTTGCAAATGCGTTGCCGGCCTTTCAGGAAAGAATATGCTCTCTTCTTGAAGGTTCCCAGGTCGTAACGGTTCGGAAAGACCGCCGGCGACAACTGGTTCCACAGAGTGGTTGTGCGAGGCAGAAAATGCCTTAAAAATCGCGCTGTTGTGGAACGCTGGACATCGAGGTGGTGTGGATGAAATGAATGTGAATGTAAATATAAAACACAAAAATTGTTTCTACTTTTGTCCGTTATACTTTGAAACCACTCAACCGATTTTAATGAAATTTTGTGTATGTGTGTTGTTGGGTCCAACTTAAAGGATAGGGATAGGTTTAGATCCGATGGGTGGCGCTGTTGTCGAGATCGGAATTTTTTATTTCAACGAAAATTCGGTCTACAGAGAAGGCGGTTTATGGCAGGACAACGTCTGTCCGCACCACAGTATTCAGAACTATTACTAACAACAAGCTTCCACAACAGACTTCACATACCCTCGAAATTCTCGCAGCATTATCGGTGTCAGAAACATTTTCTTTACCGCTAAACTGAGAAACAATAAATACACACATAACTGATCACTAAGTAAACGTTTAAAAATTACAACACGAATTTAACAGGAATAACCGGGTTGTTTGTTTCTTTGAAAAGTTAGAGTTTGTTCTCAATAATGATTTTAAAGGACTAATATATTACATACATTTGTCACTTGCAATATCTCTCTTCTCACACCTGTATTGTAATTTGTATATTCCATATAAGTTTACTAAAATCCTATAAGGACTTTCCGTAAATTCCATCAGGCTCGTTTCTAGATACTAGGTTAACATTGCGAATTCTGCGTCAGCAGTCCAATCCATCCCTCCCTTGTCTGTTGCTTTGATTACCATTATAATATACCTCCCAGGTCAAGCGCCGCCACCTGAATCCTCATCTGAAGAACGAGAAACGCTACCGTCTTTGAGCGGAGCGCCTGAAGATGTGAGTTTATTGGTCCCTCCTTGCACTTAGAAGTTATTTTAATAAATAGAAACAAATATATAAGCACAAACTAAAATACCTTTGATCCTGGTAACTGCAAAGTGCAGTCAGCACCTGACTACCACCTGATGATAAGCGCAGTGCCGTCCAGTTAGAGTATCAAGTAGCGAGAGACAACTGTACCTCACTACTTGACCCAATCATGCCGGCCTGCTGTTTCGCTTCTTCACAACTACGCTTAAAGTAGCCAGAATCGTAAGAGGAAGGGAAAACTGGAGCTGGTAAACTGTTTTACAGCTTTCTGGTGCGGCCATAATACGAATTTAATATACTTGTGTTTTTCTTTATTGCATGCTTCTCAGAGTGGCGTGTGTTTGTTGCATGCTCTTTGTCCTGTCATTTGATTCCTTAGTTTATTACGATATTGTATACATCACGGATGTATTAGACGCAGAGGCAATTCGTATTTAGTGCACGTGGGTGGACACAATTTAAGAAAAACAAATCATTGCCAACAATCGAATACTTCAAAATTAAAAATAAATTCAAACGATGATCATCGTAACATTTTTCTCTTTCATTCGTCTCGGCATAATATATCATTGAGTTTTATATCACTTTACAGCAATAGTCATAACTTGGAAACATATTCAATAATTCGATAAAGTGCCTTTGTATAGATAGATTCTTAAATGTATTTTCTTGAAATTGCCTTCTTTGTCCCAAAGGTCATTTCTTATCTAAAAGATTGCCATATTAACGATTCCTTGGTGCATTGTGTTCATAGGTGGTTTTAACCACTCTGGTCAGGTCCAGGTTTTGTAGCCTGACCTACACCTAGGTCTCTCGTAGGTTAGTGTCCCTGTGTATAGGTACATAGCACCATTTTATCTATTTAATTATTTAACAAAAAGCCATTTGGTCGCGCGCTGGCTTTCTGATGTTTAAAAGGCTATAACCCCGCCGTTCCCACTTCTAGGTAATATCAGACGATTTTTGGGAGGACACTCAAGATCTCCAGAGATTGACACTGATCAATGATAATGTCGCACGCTCAACAAGGCTAAGCGTCAAGCTAAACATGCCGATTGTAGGGAAGATAGAGAGATCACCATCTGTAGAGCGAGCGGGGCAAATAGAGAGGGAGAATTATATGAGAGAGAGGAAAGGTTATTTATTGAAATTACTAAGTAGATAGTTGATATTTCAAGAAGATTTGATCCTGAATAATAGCTTGAATTTTAGAATTCATTTTAGAATGAATTCTGAAATGACCAATGTGTCATTGCGTGATATTACTGTTTTACGAACGTTGCATTCTTTAAAGTTCTTTACACAAGGCAGAATTGCAACGGCAGTTGAATGCAGAAGACGTTAAATGAACAACGTTATACTTGCACTATATTATAAAGCGAAAATAAGCCTTTAGATACACATAAAGCAGCTTGTAAATCCGGAGGACCTACAAAAGGTCTTACTTTATTTACAACTAGTTGTTGCTCGCGGCTCCGCCCGCGTGGAGGTCATGTTTGGGAGAAAAAGTATACAATACAAAATACCAATATTCATGCGTTTAACTTAAAAATGACGGATTTTCATACAAACTTTCATTCCCTATTTTACCATCTTAGGGGTGGTATTTCCGAAAACCCTTCCTTAGTGGATACCTACGTGATAAAAGGTACCTACTGTCAAAATTTCAAGTCTCTAACCCCAGCCGTTTAGGCTGTGCGTTGATCGATCAGTCAGTCAGTCAGTCAGTCAGTCAGTCAGTTTCTTGTTTTATATATACAGAAGAGATTAAAATTAAATTTTAAAGCAACCATTTTTACCAATGCTACATCGTCTAGGGAGTAGGCAACAGTTGTACGGTCTTACCTAACTACGAAACATATTCCAAAATGATCTCTGTTAATATCTATACTATATATACCATATATACTCTCATTAACGATTATACTCTATTATTGTCGATTTTATTTGAACCATACACTGCTTCCTTTTTGTCGATTTTATTTCTTATGATTTAAGTTTATGATTTACTGCTTGTTTTTCAGGTAGAGTCGTGCCAAATGAAGATGTTGAAGTTAGTTTGAATAATATAATATTAACTATAGATAAAGTATTATTTCAACCGTTGTATATTGTTTAGGACTGTCATCGGCTTTAGGTGATCTGGATTTGTCCAAATTTGTAAACTCTCAGCCCGAACAGACTTGTTCATTATGTCTAGTTAAAATTCGAAACAAGATGTCTTTTTGTTACGAGTTTGAAAACATGTGTCCAGATTTATTTTACATATATCTTTGTACAGCGTCGTGGAGGGCATCCAGCCCTAAAAGAGACGGGTCGTAAAGGTACCGCGCAGGGATGGTTCCGGCAGCAATCCAGAGATTCTCAGGATCCCCGGGACCATCCAATAGGCCACCACGGAGTTTTTAGTCGGTACACCAGCGTAGGAAAATTGGTGGGTCCGACCTAGTAGTGCCTCGGGTAAACTGGATCAGAGGGTCGGTGAGTCCGGCATAACCATCTCTCCTCTCGCGAGGTCGAGAAGGTATCCGTAAGATGTTTTTTTTACCGCGGAAAAAGCTTTGTTTAGCATCACTAATTTTAGTGATGGTAGATTATACTAATGTAAATAAATATAATTTTCACGATAATAAATGATTATCATGAAGCAGCGATAGCCTAGTTGGTTGCGGTACGGACTGTCAAGACGAAAGTCGTAGGTTCGAAACCCAAGTGGTATACACCTCTAACTTTTCTAAAGTTATGTGTGTATTAAAATGTTAATTATCGCTTGCTTTAACGGTGAAGGAAAACATCGTGAGGAAACCTGCATATCTGAGAATTTTTGGAAGGTATGAGAAGTCTGCCAACCCGCGTTAGGCCAGCGTGGTGGACTACGGCCTAACCCCTCTCATTAGTAGAGGAGGCCCGTGCCCAGCAGTGGGACAATGTTTAATACAGGGCTTGTATTATTATTACTATAAATGAATATCATGAAAATTATATTCATGATTAGTTAATGATTCTAAATTTCAAAAATCCAGACATCTATTCAATGAGTACATTTATTCATTAATTTTTATTTTATTTGATAACAGAAAAAGCTTCGAGAGATGAGTGCTGCTAGATTCCAATCTCAGGAAGTGCCTAAAGAAGGTAAGTTGTTTATGTTCAGGATTTGTCTCCATAACATATATGAACACCTCACAGTAGGATATAATTGTCTTGTGTCAAGGGTATTAAGCAATGAGAGACTTACTGTCTCGTAAAATTCAGAACTGAAATAAATATTTGAGGACCTCACAAATATTCGTCGCTCATCACACAATTTTTTATACCTTATTTATTAAAATTTTCGATACTCCAGAGGATGTAAAATTTAAGCGAAAATTCGAGTCAGTTCAGAAATTATAAGTAGGTAGAAAACATGCTGCTTTGCTGAGGTCTCGGGTACGATTCCCGGGTCGGGTAAATTGATATTGGGTTTTTCTATCTAGAAATTCTCAGTATTAGCCTGGAGTCTGGAACTTGTGCCCGGTATGGCGATAGGCTCGCCCCTATCACATTATGGGACCGAAATTCGGCGAAAAGTGGGTGTACTGGTTACACCTCTGCCTATATATGTGAGTGTAAATGTATGTATATGTAGAAAACATGAAAAGAAAAAAATCCATTACCTGTCCAAACCCCATTCATTTGTCAAACGTATGATCACCATTAATATTCTTCTTGTATGCCAGTCTGTGTAATAAAACCACCGATTTCCTTTTTAAAATTGTATGGTATAAACCGTTGCATCTTTTTACGTATTTAGAATTCATTAAAAACAAAACACTTTCCTTATTAATACTTTATACTTAATATGATAATTATCATAATCTGGATAAAGTATTATAATTATATTAATTATAACGTCTATTAATAACAGATGTTCAGAAATTTAAAGAAGACCAAATACCAGAAAATAGGGAATTGGAAATTTGCGTGTTCGATGAGGATGGAAACGAAGTGCCTTATGAAGTTTATGGTTATGAGTTTTCTTTTTATAACAGTCTTGTTAATGTAGTGTCTTACTTTATGTAGTTACTGTCCCTTACGTACTGAAAGTCACGACAGTCGACAGTCAGTTTTGACATTGGCACGCACTTAACATCGGGCAGTGACGCTAAGCGGATCTTTGGGAATGCTTAACTGTCTTTATTACCCAACGAAATGAATAAAGTAAAAACATAGGAAGTTTTAAATGTTATTGTCTACTTCTCTCCATAGCAAAGCGTGAGAAGAAATGAGGAAATCGAGGTATTACCTTTAACATTAGGATACTTACATCGGGAGAAGCCAGATGTAAAGCACCATAGATATTGCGTAGTGGTGCCTGTCAAACGAGCTGTTACAATGTTGGTTATAGTGTAGATATTTATATTGAAATTTAAGGGTACATCCTATATTTTCATCTGTCTCATTTAACAAATAACACATTGATCTTATCATGTGACGTACTCAGATTTTCAGTAACATTATGTATCTTAAGCTTTTATCAATGAAAACTATCACACCAATAATGAACTTAGTGCTGTTTGGAAAGACAAAGACAACGTTAGAAATGCAGATATAAAATTGAACTAAGTAGGCCGTAAGTAAAAAGGCCACCCTGTAAACAGTTTTGTTTATATACTGCTCGACATGGTAGAATCAGTATAACAAGTACCGACGTAAAATGACATCCTGCTGTTGTAACTAGGTCTCTTATTTCGATATACATCACAGGTGGCAATAATTTACAATCAGTACCTACTTGCAGTGACCTCCTTGCTTGTTTACTTCTATATGCTATAAAAAGTGTTATTAAACAAGGTGACTTATATCCATATCCGGGTAGACAAAATATAAAAACGATGAACAAAATAATTTAGGTGAACCAGATGAATTTGAAACGGAGGAAGGCGAAGAGGAGGAAACCCCAGAAGAGACAGTTTCTACAGGGCTAGAAGAACAAGTGAAAAAGGAAGAACACGAGAAAGACAAAATTAAGCAGTATGTGGAAGAAGTAAATGGTTTTGTGATTAGTACTGTTTTAGGGTCCCGCCATATTGCGTCAGAACTGAAGCGGAACAGTCGTTGATGGTGATTTCTGTCTTTCATTTCTAATTTGAAACCTTGCTTTAAAGTAGTACAATGGGACCCTTATATTTGATGATTTGGTTTTGTGGTCACGTTGTTGCAAATTTAGTGTCATGGGTCAGCTCGAATTGTATGGACTTTTGTCTCGCAGGAAACCAAGGTGAACGTGCTTTTACATTTGGTATAGTAGTACAGCTAGATTGCAATATATGATAATGCAAAACGAAAATATAAGAACACTCCTAACATACAAAAAGTTCAAAACCGAATCTACCTTTCTTTAATACATATAAATCCAATTGTTACATTACCATTTAATATTATTTTTCTTTAATATATTATTTTATTTTTTCCATTAGTGTTTCCAAGCGCGTGCAGAACGTTTCGAAGATTTAGAAAGGACCTTCGACGAGATTGCTGCTATCGTAGACAGGTTCAAGTCTGCTAGTTATGATCTTGGTTAGTCATCAAGATAGAAGTAGGCTTGATTCTCTATTTCCAATAATTGATGCCTTAAAATTAAGAGACAATGTACCTTAGGCTTACGAAGTTAGGATGAATACAAATAAAAATCGTTTAGGTTGTGCCTTAGAGTACAATCTAAAGATAAAATCCATCAATACAAATTGTTTGCATCTTTTGAGAGTCGTCAGAGCAATGCTGATTGCCGAACCAAATGTTTCCCAGCTGATTCTAGTCCCTTTTCTCCATAGGGTCAATTAACTACTTGGAGTATGTGATCAGTCTATGCTCCATTTCCGTTTTATTGCAGGCATGGTCGCTGGTCGTCAGATGTCAACAACCAGTGGGGAGTTCATAGTCCAGCATATCGAGAAGGAGATCCTCGCATACATTGACGAGCAGATTGCTGTCCTGCCGGACCCTGATCTGAAGAAGAAGAAGGTAAATGGCAATTTTACCCCTTTCCAAGAAATTCCAGGTAATAGTTTGTTTAAAGATGATTACTAGAAATATCAATGTCCCAACAAATCATTCTGGACTTTTCCACTTTTTAATTACTATTACGATAATTGTTGAAAGGTAAACACTAACAATCTAATTCTAGTATGTATAATTAATCATTTCTACGCAAGTAGGAATAATTTACTAAAAAAAATGTCTCAGGCCAAGCCAGAAGAAATGGCGATGATTCGTGAGATCTTGGAAGACTTTCTGGATGAGAACATGGACGTGATCGTTCCTGAACCCGAAGAGGTTGAGGAAGAGGAGCAACCTATACCTGAGGTCTGTATTACACCTGCATATCAGATGACGGACCTAAATTTTGATTAGTGTTCATATTAAAGGGTACAAACTACAAATTCAGCAGTATATGTCGTAAGAATGTAAAACTTCTAACAAATGTTCAATAAAGACTAGCTTATTTACATGGCCGAGATGATGGAATGCCCTACGGAATAATAAATAATTTGAAGTAAATCTTAGCTGAAGACTGGTTTCAGTAACATTTTAAAGTTGTCTTTCCATCGCCAGTGTCACCATCTGATGATAGTGATATATATAATAAAACTCAGCTTAGTATCGGCCCAACCCAGTGGGGGTTGGGCCGATATTACAATTAGCCCAAACAAAACAACAGTAAAAAAAAAAGTTAAGTAAAGTATGAGAATCTACCTGCAGTCCTCGATCCTGGTATCAAAATGAAATGAAATCTTTTTTATTGATCATGTAGGCAATTGCATAGCTCTTTTTACAAGGCAGACATTAAAAAAATTAAGAGCAAGCGTATCAGCTTATGAAGGTATACATACCATACATGTAGATAGAGCTACACCTTTAAATCTAACTTCCCAGATAATGTTGTTACTGTTTATTATTATTGATCATCTTTCACTGGTCTTCCTATAAGACTAACGTCATCAGTAGCAATAATGATATGTTATGTGTGATCTCTTGTATTATATAAACGTATAGTTATAGAAGAGCGGAATCTCCTAATACAAGCAAATCCTTGCTTAAAAGGAGACTTGCAACCTAGAAATGTGAATATTTACAAGTTATCGAAATAAATTTATATACCTATACTAGCGGGCCCGGCAGACGTTATCCTGTCCGTAAAAGCAGCGCCACACCGACTGCAGCGCCATCTGCCGGGCTGATTTGTGCATCTAAACCATCCAAGGAGCCACCCAAACGCATACAAAAAAAAAACATTCAAATCGGTCCAGCCGTTTAGGAGGAGTTGTGACATACACACGTATAGTAGAATTATATATATAAAGATATTTTTTAGATAACAATAGTATACGCTGTGCCCGGTATTGGAGGTCCAGTTGACGAAGACACAGTGAAGGAGTTCACTGAGTACGCTCTAGACGTGTGCAAGGTGCAGTCTGACGTGCTCATGCCGAGGAACATCAGGCATTTCCTCTGCCCACCCATGGAGAAGTAAGTCTTAACGGTTTAAATTCTTATATTTAGCAAGTTAATAATGTAATCTAATCTAATTTAATGTAATTTAAGCTCATTTAATGTGATTTATTCTAGATTAATGTAATTTAATACAATTATTCCTGTCTATTTATGTGTGAAATTTTCCATTATTCTATTTCTATTGTCGTGCTCACTCTTTCTCTTTGAATGCCGTGTATGTCTTTAATTGATTGTCTTAAATAATAATTCTATGTAATTTATGAATATTGTTGGCGTACCTTATTAAATAAATAAGTTAAGTTTTGATAGTGAAAATTGATGCAGTTATATACAAACTAGCTTTTGCTCGCGACTTCGCCCAGTTGTTATTGAAAACGTATAAAATCCATGGAGACATCTTAAGCTATTAATCTTTCTATATTATGCTATCCCATAGGAACCGTGCATTTTGTGGGATAAAAAGTAGTCTGTCATTCTCAACCCCCTAAACTAACACTATGCAAAAAATCATGTCGATCCCTTGCTCTATGTAAAAAAAAACGAAACTATTCCACGGGAACCGTACATTATTCCAGGATAAAAAGTAGCCTATGTGCTATTCCAGACTATAAGGCTAATTTCAACCAGATCCGTTAAGCCGTTCTGGCGTGAATGGGTAACAAAATAGATCCATCCAACCAAACATTCACATTTGCAATATTATAAGTTCTTACTTAGTAAGATGTCCGTACTTGTGCAATGTTATACATATTTCGTTTTCCTCTGAGACATGCCTTACAAATCACCGAGCGGTGCAGGTTGCACTACAGGCATGCGTAAAAATAGTGACAGCTTATATTGTATGGCCTTGAAATTTTGCAGATATATCGAACATGATTATGAAGATAATGTGAAGAAAGAAGAAGTGCCGACTAGTGGTGTCATCACGGATTAAATGATTCTTCCATTAATATCACTCGACCTTCTTTTTAAATATTTTTTATGTATACGATACAATTAATCAAGTTTTATAGTCTTACGTGCACTATGAAATAAAGTTTAATTAAAATAATTTGTGTATCCATTTTATTCTTGTAAATGATGGGAGGAGCATATCATCGTCTAACAGAAAGCTCCACGCCTAAAACCTATTCATTATGAAATACAGCTGGCGCTGTGGGTGTATTGGTTACACCTCTGCCTACGCCTTCGGGGTTTACAGGCGTGAGGGCGTCTATATATATTTTCATTGGATGATAAAATACACTGTATGATTAAGGAGTCAATATCAAACCATTGTAGCTATGTCAAATTCAGCTGTACATATAGCTACCTACCAATGTAGATTATAACGTAAGCACTACTAAATCTTCGTAAATTTCACTAGTTCAAGTAGATCTTAGGATAAGGAGATCCAGGTTGCAATGAAACATCCTAAACTTTACATTGGTTTTTTATTTTAATATATTATGGAATAATAAATAAACCCCCCAATGTATACCGTCCTATCACCGAGACACGTTGGCGGCCTGCAGACTATCGCATTCTACCTACAGCTGCGTCTAGATATTGAAATATGAAATGATCAATAATAGCCTCGTTTTATGTGTCAAAAAACCAATTGACATTTTGATCTGTCATTGGCTGTTTGTTATCAATTCCTTGGCCTAGTTAGATTTTATTAAATTTTGATTGTACAATGTTGTATTTGTTTTTTTCAACTGGCTACCAGACGCAGCTAAGACAAAATGGCGACGATCAACCATTGAGCATTTATTTCAACCGGCACTAATTAACATCATTGTACCACGGTTTAACACCGTCACCACACCCGATGGCTATCTAAGCAACGAAAATTTTAATTTAAAGCATTTTTGATGCGGTCCCCGAACGACATATGCCATATTTTATTTGTCGTCATTTTAATTGGCGCCCTAATATTTTTCGTAACAATATGACACGCTTTTATAAATGTTCCTATTTAAATGCATTATATATTATAGTTGATATTTTGATGTATATTATAAAGGAATTAGCTTTATTTATAACTAGTTTAAGAATATTTACTACAACGTTTTGTATAACAAGATGGTGGCTTGTATTAGAGAATTTGCATTCGGAAACCGCACCAGCTATACATCACTCCCAAAACCGTTTCTACATTACAGTACAGCGAAATAATTAAATATACACTTTGTATGTATTTGGATTTTACTTTGGGTAACTAAATTCTATATACACAGTAATAAATATCCATTTTGCACAAACATTATTTACGTTTGTTTGTTTTTTGTCGACAAAATAACTCTTAACATTAAAAAAAGCATCAACGCAAAAATCTTTACAAGCCTTCTAAATTAATAACACTTCAATGAAGAAAGGTTTTTTTTCAAAATTTACATATATTAAAGTACTTACAGGCGAAAACAAATTTCTGCCAAGTGACACTGACTTATATAGTGACACATATTAAGTCGGGTACTGAAAGCGACAGATACCAGGACTTCACTCGCAAACCATCTCCATTTAGGAATCGACAAGGATTGTTATACTAAAAACTTAAAGTATTTATTTCAGTTATACAGTATAACACTAAGCTGATCATAATAATATCTGGATAGAAAATTTAAAGAGATAAGCAAATTAATTTGTAGAACACATATGAAATATTGAGCAACAAGTGCTGGTGGCTGGTAACTGGATAAGAACGAATCTTGGAATAAGATTCATATCATAAATGAAGCACCGGGATGAACTACAAATTGAACTACTTGGTAGGCATGTAGCTCAGAAATCAATTTGAAAATGCTTGGAAATTTGTCAATACAAACTCTGATCATTAAATTAATAGAAATAACTCTTGGCCCAAAATAAATGACGAGAATAAGGTACTTTAGCAGGTATTTGATTAAGGTTTAGGTACAAACAGTCTACTGCAAATGTCATAGTGCCATCTTTAAACATCCATTCCAAAGAGCAAATATATTACAATCGCTGCAATAATTCAATAAAACGTGAGAGCGGAAGCGTTTCGCGTAAGTTCTTATACTTTAAGAAAAAATGCTAACACTTAAAACACGTTCGTATAAACTTAGGCATTACTTAACAAGTATAGCTTACGTTAACTATACGGCTGACGGCGAACATGTTACGATGGATGAAATTCATAAAACACCGAATTAATTACATCAAGATTGATAAAATTATTCATGAAAATAAGATTGGCAGTAATATAAATCCATTGTTACCCAAGGAAGATAAAGAAAGTTAAATTGGCAACCATATGGAAGACGAAAAGCAGGATACTTCTATAGAGAAAGATTACAAACTATTGGAAGAACATTTGTAACAAAATGTGGTGTGGCGATTGTTGCTCTGGATCTTGCTGATTATAAATCTGTAGAACAGACTTATAATCAGACAGTACTTTCTAGAGCAAATGTTCATGCGACCAGTACTGCGTCAATTGCACTTTACTTTGAATAATTGGACGAGGACGCTTCTCGAACTTTCTAGAGCACGCAGTTTGCAACGGAGCTACAGCTCCCCCATTCCAGATAACGGAATTAGGAGGGTAGGATTCTAGTCTAGGGATTCTCGGCAATGCCTAGCCGAAGTCTAACGCATAAATCTATAAAGATATGGTCAATAATGGATATGTGAGAGATAACATCCAAGACGACTAAGAGGACGTATCTAGAAATATTGAACTAGAAGCATCTGCAATTTTGATCAATCGTAAACATGTTCACGCCAGTTGCAATGGGACATAAGACTTCATATTTGGTAGATAGCATTCATAATCCAATGTTTCATCTGGAGTCCTATCTGACCTAGGTGACGATTGCTTTAGTGTTCGTTTTTGAAAGGTCATTTACAAAGAAAATCTGTTAGAAGGTAGTTTTAAGAATTTTATTAGGGACCGTCATTTGCAATTCGATCGACAAGAGATTATTAGATAGAAAGACAAGTCGATAAATGTGCATTTTTATGTAAAACCACAGTACTAAGGAGATTACATACTGTTAAATTGTGTTATTCTATCATTTTTGCAACAAACAGTATCACATAAAAATATTATTTCTATTTTGCTACCAGACTTGACACATAAAAACGCCACATAACTTTCATTACGCAATCGCCACCATGTCAGTAAAACTATACTATCTCGCGTTAGCTCGCTAAAATCGAGTTCGCAGTATGTCCCAACGTGAATTAGAAAACAGGGGCGCACCCAGGGCGGTGTGAAATCTTGGTTATAGTGGTCTTGGCCCTATTGAAGAAAGATGTTAAAAAGTTCCTTGTGGCTCGAGACTTAGAAAAAGATTACTGTAATGACTATGACGGTAATTTATTGCTTTAAACTAAGCCATTTGCTCAATTCACCTAGGCAAATATTTATGAGTTATTACGACATAGAATCATATTAACTAAAGAATCGTATGGCATTTGAAGGATATTCAGATTAAAATTACTTCTTGATATCAAGAAAATATAATAATATCATAGACACAATTGCTTTAGAATGGTATCAACATTTACTAAATTTGACCCACATACCCACTTCGCTAACTGGATTCGCCCCTGGAAAATTCCGAGACTTGCAAAACCTATCGGACCTACGGGACCTAGCACAAAACCCTATTATAATTGAAAAATAAATAAAAAAATAAATACCTACATTAATTATTAACTAAGGAAGCGTCATGTTGGAACGATATTTGTATCGATTAGAAACTTTTTTTAACTAGGCAATGTGAAGTGACCATGTTTTTGATCGGGACATTTTTTACATTTTAAGCCTACCGAGATCATAATTTACGTATTTTCTGCCTAAAAAGATTGTTACAATATCTCACAACACGCTAGTCTTATAATTCGAAAACTAGTCACTAATTAACGCAATTTATTTATTTATTTTTACTTATTGCGATATGATTTTTTTACATATTGGAATGCGTTCGGTACATTATCTCTTCTCTTTTTTCATTTTTTTTTGTAATACAAATGTTCGAATTATTTTCAACAACATGGACACTTCACTATTCAAATTTTGTTTGACATGGACATTTTAGAAAAACTCTAATAAAAATAGCACGTAATAGGGAAGAAATAATTATTCTAAACAAATAGGTACTTTCATCAAAGCTATAAATAAATGGATTTGACACATCAACATTCTAGTTTTAAGAATCAAGAAATACGTATAAAAATTTTTGGAAGATAGACAGATTATACAAAAAATCTTTCGATTCACTTTCGACGAATTTGTAAATTAGAGAAAAGCAAAAAAATTGCATTTGGTGTTTTTACGCTCTTAAAATATATTTTTTTACATTTCCACAAACCTTTTTCACTACATCCCCTATACCGCCCATTCCGACCGCACTTACCAAAATAAAAAAAAAATACTGCATCGTCTTTCATGATTTAATACAAATAGCTTTGCATAATCTCGATCTTTTTATTAAAAAAAAGTTTATTTATTTGTTTTCCATTTAGTAGTAATGGCAAAATAAATGACTGCATTAAAAATATGAATCTCATTAATAATCTAAGAGAAAATGGCACACAGATCGCTGTAAGAAAATCCATAAAGCATAATATTTTTCATCTATTTTTAGCAAATACCATAGACCATAAAGACGACGCAGCACCGATAAATACTCAAATACGTCAACAATTCAAAAACCGAAAATAGTCCACAACAATAAATTTGACTAGTTCGCATACAATTTCTGTCAAATTTGAGCTCACTGAGAGAAAACATCTAATTCGCTATAGACGAAACGAACAAACAAATCACATACAACATTTTGTTTCTGAACATACACTAAGCGCCGTGTTCCACTAACTAGGCATAACCTCCAATAGATGTTACATTGCACCAATTGTATCAAACAGCCGTGATCACACAGGTCGCAACCATGGAGATTTGACCAAAGAGTATATTTACGTATGAAAAGTGTCCGTTGAAGAATTAAGGTGACGCCACCGTAGCAATTGGAGTAATTTCAAAAATAGCGCCAAAAGATATTAGAGAAGGATAGTGACAGCACACTTCACTCCGTTTACAACTGCTACATTTATGACATAAATCAACCAATTATGGTCACACCACTTGCTACGCTAGCGCTATAGTGGTCGGTTTTATAATATTTATCCTATATCTATGGTTTTTGAGTTGTAATTTGCTGCTTACAACTGGACACTTTTTCAACATGTCCGCCATATAAGACTGTTCTCTTTGGTCAATTCTCCATGGTTGCATCCCGCGCTTCTAAATTTAAATAATGCGCCATCTATTGGGAGTATTTCACAACACGGTCATAGCTCTTGCTCGGACTATCAATTGAGCTGTCGGTACAAAATCATGGAATAACTTACTATAAGTTAACAGAAACTATCTTATATTACACTAGCGCTTGGATAGGCACGGGGCGACTGCACCGTCCTCAGCAAAGCTAGAACAACTGCCCCAAAGCTAAAATTCGAAGAGGAAAATATAGTTTTATTTCGACGTGGTTTTATTGCAACAGGTGTGTGGGCTGGTGTAAAAGGAATTGATTTTAACAACTAACGTACATTAGTTACTGACGATGTTACCGAGTTTGTTTAACATCCTAAAAATGTCTTTTATACAATTCATTCAAAATTCCGTTAATTTTCAACACTTAAACACAAATCTGTAATATCATTAATACGAAACATCTGAATTGTAACATCAATATTTAAAACTAAACCAATAAAAGTAACACCTGCTATAATCTCAAAAAAATCTAATCAAGAACTGCAACATTTGATGCATTCAACAGAATTCTCTCCAATCTCCAAAATCCAGTGCAATCAACTAGTCTACATCCGAAATAACAATTACCGTTCAAATTTTTATTAAACCTCTTTCGTAGTAATCATCATTATCTTTAATAGCGTAATGATTATTTGTAGCATAATCAGTTAACCCACCATCAACAAACCCGTGAACACCGTCATCACCCATCACCGTCCCATCACCAACGACTGTTGCAATGACCCCGACCGTGCGTCCAGTTATGGCTGCGGAAGCTTTTCTATTGATATCTTGCATCAGGCGATGGCGAGCAGACGCGCCGCTCTGGTCAACATGTCTAGGATACTCCGCCATAATTTGCGCAATATGTTAGAACGGTAGAATAGAAATCTCCATACGAAGAACACGGCCGCGATTTGGGTCACGATGTGGACTATGTGTAATCTGTAAACAAATGATATAATTTGAATTATGGAAAATGAGCTGATAATCTTTAATGGAATTAAATAAATAGTACGATCTAACAAAGAAAGTTGTATAAATTTAACTAAAAAAAATACATAAAACAATTGCGATCCTGGACAAGAAACTGAAAGAGTTAATATCAATCGGCCTCGTTTAACTTCGGTTGACACCTAACAAAATATAAAAGAATGCGAACAAAATCTTTACATTTAATGATGGAAAATCAAAATTCCACATCTGTGGCACAAAATTTTAAATTTCCTCTAAGAATATAATGACTATTACAGACGTACACATCGTTTAATGTTTATTATTGAAGCCCTGTGTGTTCGGTCACTGTTTATTATCGATCTTAAAATAGTTCAAAGTCGTGTTTTTGTACTAAATGCGTGGTGCGAGCTGTATAAACAAAATGTAGCAAAATTTGTAATCTATTTAGAATAAAGTTTTTTACGCAGTCTATGCTAAACATACATACTATTTGAGAAAACTTAACTAGACATAATTGAGATCTAAAATCCATCAAAATTATGATAGTTGGTCACATATTTCTTAATAAAAAGACAGAAATAAATACTTAATTTTATTAATATAATATAATGATAGAGAATGTGGTTTACACACCTTGTTGTTCCCACACACACAATGTCAGTGTCAGTAAATTATGCGATATGCAATTATTAAACTAAATATAAGATACAAATAAAATAAACAAGGACCAATCTCCTCTTATTAGTAGAGAAGTTCTGCCTTGAAGCCTAGCCGTGGAACAAGAAAGAAAGGAAGAGTTTATTTGGCTTTTCACTAAAACAAAAAATGTAGATAAAAAACACTTAAAAAGGAAAAAAACAAAAAGGATCATATGCTACAGCGCTGATTTTCAGTTTGACCTATTACCAGTCATGACGGGTAGGCTCGCTGGCGGCGCGTCAACACTAGCAACACTCGCCGTTCTTCCATGCTATTTTTAACTTTAATGCTATGGAAATAAAAGCTTGTATTGTACTCCCTACTTTTTTTTTAATATCCTTCCTGACTCGAGGGATTAATAAGTTTAATAAAGGGCTGGTATTATTATTATTAAATAAATAAACATACATCACATTCTTTTTTCCAAAAAAAATACTGGCCATCATCACCAAACACATACAGCCAAATAAAAAAAATCGAATACGAGAAAACGTCTGCTGGCCATCATCACCAAACAAAAAATAAAAAAAAACAATTCAAAAATCGAATACGACAAGTCACCTCCGCAAATGCGCTCGAGACTTGGCGAGCGTGTCGGGACTCTCCTTGAACAGGAACCTCCTGATGCCGAGCACGTAGGACTCGATGTACGCGTCCCAGTCGATGTTGCGCACGTCGAAGTCGAAGGTGCGCCGGTCGTCGGCGGAGAGCGCCTCGCACAGCGCCCGCACGTGACCGTCCGCGAACGACCACTGGCGCGTCGTGAAGTACTCCAGGCACGCCGCCGCCTTCTCCAGCTTGTTCTGGACTCTCACCATCCTGGTACGAGCATAAATATATGAACCACATCATACATACAGAATAATGCATGCAATAATAATATGCAAATATATGTTATATAATAATAATGTTCATTTTATATTAAAGTGAGAGCTAAATTAACTCTTCATTCAAGAGGTAAGATCTAAAGCATAGGGGCCAGTAATTTTACTATCTTCGATAAAACTGAAGTTAACATTCCTTATACATTACGTCGATAAATGGGCTATCCAACACAAAAAAAATAATTCAAATCAGTAGTTTTTATCCTGGCACGGCAAAGTGACCGCACTGCATCTGATGGTAAGCGCAGTACCATCCAATTAGAGTATCGAGTAGCGAGAGACAATCTATTCTCCGCTTCTCAATACAATCATGCCAGCCTGCTTCTTCACACTACGCCATGGGCATGCAGGTGAAGAAGCGGTGGAGGGACTATTGTCAGAGTACTCAGAAGGCCGCAACACGGCCAAAGATCGTACCCCAACTCTAGACCCCCGACAAAAACCGGATGTACACTGGCTGATTCTGGAACGCGACACACTTGCGTGTGCCACTATGGCGGGTTTGACACCTGTTCCTGAGATTAAGGTGAAATACATAAACAAACTCTTCTTTCTTCTCTGCTCTTTTAAGCAGCGCCCTGATAAGGTACTGTATTTAAAATTCGCACACCACTTTTGCAGATGCGTCCTGTTTTTAAATTGAATTGTCCTGGTTTTTCTAACTTCAAATCCTAGTATTTTAACTCCGGGGTTGGCAACCCTAGTATAGTGTGTGTGTGTGTGTGTGTGTGTGTGTGTGTGTGTGTGTGTGTGTGTGTGTGTGAGTGCGTGTGTGTGTGTGTGTGTGTACTGACATGGGCTTCCCGCCGGTGTAGTTGGCGACGAGGTCCATGAGGTGTGCGGGCGCGCGGTGCTGCAGCAGCGACAGTGCACCGTGCGTCACCCGGCTGCTCGTGATGTCGCCGCCCGGGTACCACACCACGTCGGCTACAAACAAACTATCATCAGACAGCCATCGCGGCGCAGCGGTAGCCAGCTGTTATTATCAATTTCTTTTAATAAATAAAATAAATGAAATGATTCGAAATTTAAAAACTAAAATGTTTGCAACTATGCCACCTATACATTAAATCCAAACCTCAACATACATTACTAACTTAACGTTGTAAAAATATATCGAGAAAAAATCTGCATCTAGAGAGTTCATAAGAATTAAGAAAATGAAACCTAAGAACTTGCTTAAACAGAAAAATCAAGAAACCAATGCAACACTCACTGAACGGATGTTTCCTCATGTATTTAAAACTGGTCTTGACGAAGTCCCGCCACGTGATCGGGTTCTGTTGGCCGGTGCAGCAGTTGTACACCATCACGCCGTCACCCCTGCAATATAAAAATGAACCATAATCAATTGGGATACAGTTTATATTTACCTGGATGCATTAGTGTAATCACAGCAATGAAGAAGCAACTAAAGATTAAAAATGTTAGAGCTTAAATTTGCTTGTCTAAATTTCAGTATCTATGCAAGGTCTAAAATGATTTTATAAGTAAGAGTGGAGGCCCAACATTGACTGTTCCCAGGATTTCAGAAAACCGAAGTGAGAGTTTTCCTGTTGCTAGTAACTGTATAGAATCTCAAAAAAAAAACCTCACACTCCACTGTATTTAAAAAAGAATCCAATATACCCAAGTTTGCTTTGACATTTAAAGGACATCAAAGGAAACTTGAGTCGATTCCTATCACCAGATGACTCAATAATGTACGTTACGAGATATATAACTTAATACGCCAAATGTTTTTTTGCAGAAAAGGCAAAAATGCAAGTAAAACTTTGAATACAATATTGGACAGGCTTTTTTATACCACGATGGTGGCAAACAAACTCACGGCACGCCTGATGGTAAGCGATTACCGTAGTCCATAGCATATGGACGCTTGCAACACCAGGAGCATCACATGCGCGTTTCCGACCCTCGGCAGGGAGCTCATTCCACATTCGGAGCGTTCGCGGGAGGAAATTCCTATGAAACCACGCTATGCGCGACCATTTAGGTTCTAATGTGTGAGGATGAACTCCCTATCGATGGCGAGCGGTGCGATGGTAGAAACTGGCCGTGGGCATCATGTCAAACCATTCCTCGGAACACAGCCCATTATACAAACGGTAGAACACACACAAGGAGGCTATGTCTCTCCTTTGACTTAAAGGCTCGATACCGTTTGTGAGTTTGGGATCGTCAACGATTCTCACAGCTCTTCTTTGAACCGAGAAAAAGGATCAAGCTCTTATTAAGTTGCTCCCGCCCAGACATGACAGCAGTACTCCATATGGGCCGGACTTGCGATTTGTATAATACACAATATAAATTATTTGTAAGAATCATTACAGGCTGTTTAAAAGTTATTGTAACGAACAATCAATTTAATCCTAGGATTTAATTGTTTACTATTATGGACAGCTTGATTTTGCGATTCCATTGATGTCAAAACAAGATTGTGAATAAAATTCAGTTATTATTGTATACCACCAAAGTTCAGAATTGGTCTCTCGACTACTTTTTATTGTAACGGTACAAATAATCATCACTCACCGTCTCATGTGCGTCCGCCACGCGCACACGATCATCAGGTTGATGACAGTGTCGACGGGCACCAGGTCCGCGGTCCTCGTGCCGCAGCCCAGCATCGTCCTGAAGATGCCCTTGCCCACGGCCGCGATGATGCCGTTAGGGCCGTTCCAGTTGTCCACCCAACCCTTGACCGGCTCGCGGACGGATGATAGCACTGGAATCATAATCGATTGTTTAACTTATGTGGTAAATAGGGTAGTTGACAGTAAGTGAAAACCTGATAGAATTTTGTTTTTTATAATATAATTAAGTCGAACAATATCGAAAATTAAACCAATTTGTTAATTTATATGTGATTATTTAATATTTTCAAGAAACAAATATGTTAAGATTAAGCATTTTGTCACATGACATGAAACACCCATCAGTCATGCATGACGTCAACGTATGCAACATCTATTAAACGATGAGCCAAGCGTCGTTTAGTTTTGTAGAATATATGTAATGGCAAGTAATTATTTTTTATTACCAAATTTCAAATTACTCGCCAAAACACTCGTAGGTGTCATAGCGTCAGCTTGTGACGTCTCTTCAACGAGTTCTATTGCAAACACTACGGTCAGTGTTCACAATAGAAATGACGTCATTCTTTCTGATACGGCAGGGCTTATCATTAACATGATTATTTCAGTATTTTTTGTTACTTTCATCAGACCTGGTCCTTTTAAAGTCCTCACTTGTTAGAGCATTAGAAAAGGAGTGGTTTGAGAGGAATAAGACCTAAGACCAGACTAAGATCCTGTACCAAGAGTAAAACTACGAAAAAGAAGACATTGTAAATAATAAAATACTTTAAATAATTCAAACAGAAGATACACTGTATAAAGATCCTTAAATAACTCTTGTACCGATGCAAAATTGGAGGAGCAATAGGATAGTTTTCTGTATTAAAATCGATACATTATTTGATATGCAACCGTAGATAATATAAAAAGAATTGCTTTTATTGAAACAGAATCAAAATGAATTAAAAGATGAGGTCGCAATTATAATTTTAAATATTGGTATGAGCAAAGGTATGCGTAGGTGTGCATAGTACGATTGCACGTCGTCGTTGGTGACGTCATGAATCATATCGCGCATCCCTTTTCAGTCATTTGACAACTATCCCTTCCATCCTAATACTTACTTATTTTTGAGCATAATATTTATAAAATTATTTCGATAATGGGCTTTAGATAACGTAACTAATTGATTTAATATGATGTCAACTAGATAATCTATGGAATACTATCTGTACTCATATCGGGAACTATGTACAGAATATGTGTCAGTGTGTATTCATAATCTATACTATAGCACGTAATCGAAATTATATATAAATGTCTAGAATCAAATCACCTGATGATTACATCGCTGTGCTTCATCATACAAGCCATGTTGATTAATAATAATTATAATTGTATCATTGATGCATACTATTGGTTTCCTGGTACGACCAATTCCATAATTGACTAGTTCTACTAATTAGAAGGGTTACTCTTTGCTTTCAACACGTTATACAAATTAATATCTGGAACTAGATTTATTAAAATGGTACTTTTTGGGACAAGGTATATTGCTAAAAGGACGGTCAATCCGAAACAATAAACGTGAAAGATAAAGAACATCAAAGTTTTAGAAAATATCGAAGACAAGAAGACAAATTCAAAAGAAGACAAATTCAAATATACTATCACTAGATATCCCGTACAGATGAATCGCCAATCAAAAAACTGCTATAAAAGATTTGCAGTAAACGGTTCCAAAATTGAAAATGATACTAAGCTCGTATTACACCAAAAAATAGATAACCATTCATCAGTCATTAATCATCATTCAACCATCCATTTAGATTTAAAATATTGATATTTACCGATCGAAGGTCTGACGATGGCCACGGGTAGGTTCCCGCACTCTTTTATAAGCATGTCCTCTGCTAAAGCTTTTGTGAATGTGTATGTATTAGGCCTATCACCTGAAAACACAATTCAAAATTAATTTAAGGTTTTCTCTAGTTGAAAAATTAGAAAGCATCAAGATCTTCTGTCGTTTCGCCTACTAGTATGAATCCGTAAAATTTTTGTACATTATTTAGATTTCGTCAATCTTTACTCTACCACCAGTTCGGAATGCAGTTTCGCTAGAGAAGAATGGGCCAGAAAATGTTGCGTTAGTTTTTTTTTACTGTTTGACAATATTTGGACTACACTAAATAAAAACAAACGTATCTACCGCGTGTCTAACGATTGGTCCAACGGTATCAGCAGACAAACAAGAGTTCGTTTCCAAATGATTATTTTTTTGGTTTAATATTTAATCTATAGATAAAAAAATGTGTTGTATGTTAGTGACACTAATAGGTACCTAAACACGAATTTATTTTTATCGTCTCTCTGTTTGTTTATCGGGGTAATAACCGAAACAACCGAATCGATTATGACGAGGTCTTCATTAGCAGTTCAGTGACTTTTCAGAGATTAATCTAATTACTAATCTGGAAATATTTTCCATTCTGAGTACAAATTTACCAGCTGTAGGTTCCTACAGTTTTACTTCACTAGTTTTAGTGAAAATATCCAAAACATAAACTCTTACTTTATTTTATCTTTTACCCTCGGAAGAAGTCTTCAAATGAAATAGAATAGTCACACATCACATCTCACCAACTAGATCTGGCGTGATCCTGTCGACCAGGTCGTCAGGTAGCGTCTGCACGAGGGTGACCACGTGCTCGGGGTGCGCGGGGGGAGCGTACACCGTCTCCTCGACACGCTCCCGCTCACAGTTGCAGTACGCGGTCGATACGTGGACCAGGGCCTGGAAACCAACGTGTTCAGACGTTGTAACACATGAAAATTTGTAATTGGGGGATGGGAATACACATTTAATTATATTGACCATTCTAGATATGTTAAAAAAAACCCGCAATATCACTTGGTTTGGCAAGGGTTAACAGGCGTATAGAATTATAGATAAATGCAAATATTTATATTGAGCATTGGGCCAAAAATGAGCATACATGTGGGAGTTCATAAACCTCACGGTTAATTTGATTTTGATTTGGGTTCAGATTTAGAATACACCAAAGAAATCTTCTTTCACTTTCAAAGTTTATCCTAATAACTGCATACATCACCTCGAATACCATAATGCGGTGACTGCATTAGCGTTTGCGTGACCAGCTAGATTTCCACCAGATACAACTATAATTTTAATTATAGAATGTATATCACCTCCAGCCCCATCATCCGGTGACACAGCTGCACCAGCTGTTGCGTGCCCAGCATGTTTATCGTCACCGACAACTTTAGTTTCTCGTCAAACTTCACCGTTGCCGCTGAATGAAACACCACGGATACCTGGACATAGTTTAAAATTTATTACGTATTTACTGAAAGAAATTACTTCCTAAAGTTTTTGAACTTATATTTTCTTTTGATTTGATAATTACTACAGTGTTGGATAATATAATTCAATGTACCTAAACCACTCGCAAATTAAAAAAAAAAACAATTTTATACAAAGGCTGAGGATCTACTGCGCATAAACTTAAATGCTCCAGTAGTATATCTCATAAACAAGCAATGTTTTTTTATTTGATAATGATTAATAAATTATAATGATGATGAATACATGTAAGTAATTAATATGAATTCAACCAAATCTGAAATTGAACCTAAAACTATCAATTGTCTAACTGTTGCTTAGATGAATACGAAGTAAAACAGGGTAATATCTGCGCTTATTGAACTAAAAGCTAAATAAGGGGAATCATCTCATATTAAAGGTATGTAAAGGACTACTCTATTTAAAACGTAGGGCAAGTCAGCAAGACAGGGCTGATAAATCGTTAGGCAAACGTGTATAAGCCAAATTTATTCTGCACCTAAATCACGTTAGAATTAGAACAGAGTAAGGAGGAAACTCATGATTTTATCATACCTTCTGACAAAGCATGGCCTGATCTGATGGACTGATACCAAGTTCGGGCTCGGTGATGTCGCCAACGATCGGCACAATTTTCGTCAACTCCTGGGGCCTCTCTCTTCTCAATGTTTCGAACAACTGTCCAAAACACAAGGTTGACTTTAAATAGAACGTGGTTCTCTAGTAATACTTAAGTAATGTATAACTTTTGGGTGCTCCTACCCAAGTCCGTGTCGTTCTTATTCAGGTCTTTTACATAGAAGTAATTCTTTCAGATCAAAAGCACGGTGAATGTCTAGCGCCTGAGGCTCAACAGCGCGGTTTAGTTCTTAGAAATTGAGCAAGAACTTAGAAATTGAAAAGAAGAATGTAGATTAAAAGCTACCATTAAATATATTTTTGCTGTACCCAAAATTGTCTAAAGCGTGGCTATACAATTTAGAATAGAATTGAAGTTTCACTCTTGAATCATGTATGTATCGATGAGTCCTGTGTCTTAACAGTTTTTGGTACAATTGATTCTTTTCAGTCTAATAAATATGGTTAACTTAACAAAAATATTATTTCGTCGTGGAAATACTGTATTTTTAGCAGTAAACGGCTTTACCGTGATAAAGTATACCAGAATTAAACTATGGGAGCCTCTCCTGTAAGGTCGTGTTTTTGACTTACGGTCGTTTTACACATGACCTCTTGAATCATATTAGTGACATATCTTACCGGTGACTGTGTGAGCTCGGTGAGACGCGACGCAACATCCTGGCCGCGTTTCGGCCTCATTAGCAAATAGATCCTTTTTATTTTAGGACAACTTCTCAACAGTTTTTCTACGAGCACCTAAAAAATTATAAAAAGTACACCGACTTCAATATAAAACAAATTGTGCGTCCCTATAAAATGTAAAGGTTGCCCTCGATTTTTCTGAAATCCCATCATCAGATCCTGACTTGGTGCTAATGGGACCACCTGGGATATCCTTAAAACGAAAAAAGATCCGTAGACCGTTCTTTTATCGTGGTCCCATTAGCACCGGGAACATACATAAAATAAAGATTGACGAATTGAAAACCTCCTCCTTTTTTTGAAGTCGGTTAATAAAACATGACACACTCTGAAATTCTCGTAGGCTCCAAAGTGGGTGTAGTGGTTACACCCGTGCCTACCCCTCAGTGGATTACAGGCGTGAGTGATTATATATGTTTTAACAAATGAAACAACTGTTCCATAGTTTATTGATATGACAGTCTCCGTGGCGCAGCGGGCGAGTAGCCGTGAAACGAGAGGCCGTGTGTTCGATTCCCATACCGAGACAAATGTTTGTGAGACAGACAGATAGTTGTTTCGGGTCTGGGTGTTGTGGGACCGTAGTCCCTCGTAGTTCTTGATACCCACGATACAGGTGGGATCAGAACTATGTGTATGACTGTTGGGTGTATTTATTTATTTATTGAATACAAAGTAAACCTTTACCTTCCCCATGAACCCTGTGCCACCGGTCACGAAGATCGATTTGTCCGCGTAAAACTCAGCGACCGGCACATAATCCTGACTTGTTGGCCCGAAGTGGCTTCCAGACACACATGACGCCATCTTTCTTTCCAATCTTTATCTTTACCACTTCAATCTTTTATCTTTAATATATGTGTTGGTAAACACATGAGTTATTGTTAATGCGGGATCTGATTTGTTAAATTCTATTCAGCATGATTGTTTGTTACCTGTAACAAGGAAATATGAAATCAAAAATGATGAAACAAATGGCAGAGTATATACTTAACACGTTGGACAGTAACGCCTCCAGGCGTCAAGCAGAGCGAAATGTTATGACAGTACGCCTGTCGACGTCCAAGTTTGAAGCTATAGGCAATATATTAAATTTAGTAGTGCCTCAGCACGCATTTCTACCAAGGTAGTACTGTCCACCAACGTGTTAAGCTAAGAAAACGGTGAGGTCCTTAGTTCAAAATCCAGGTCAGGCAATTACAATTTGTATTTAATGAATAGTGGAATGAATTCGCAATTTCGATAATTTATTTATTATCCGTTTGATTTATTAGATTAAAACCTTATATACCTTGTATATAAAGCGTATAGATAAATAAATAAATAAGAGGCACTTGGTCTGTACATTAAATATTATTGCAAAGTTTGATTGTAAAGTGTTATATTATCGAAATAGAACTCAAAACTATTGTTTTTGGAATTATTGTCTGTCTGTCAAGGCATCACGTCCAAAGTACTGTATTACGACAAACGAATCGACAATAAAATCATAGAGGTAACATTTACTCTTTATTTCATTTAAAAGTGCATTCATTCAAAAGTTATACCTGTTTAAACGAATATCTGTATTATGCAAAGAGTAGTTGTGAGAGATGAAATTATTTATTAAATAGTATAAGATAACTTCCACGCGAGCGGAGCCGCATGCAATAGCTAGTTTAAATATATAAAGGGTTAACCTCAAGATATGCTTGTAATATTCACTCGTCTAACCACGACTTAAAACAACCTTTTCAATCACTATGACATGTAGTCTCCCAATTCACGATTCAATGGAAATCAGTGATTTTCACACATAAGATAGTCATCATAACTTAAGTTTAACACGCGATTCCATTTTTTGTTTTAATATACAACAAAATATAATTTATTACAGATTAATTGAACCGTGACATTTCACGTCAACTGTCATTTATGTTTTTAATTACGGCCAGATTTTTCGATACCGATGTTGAGATTTAACAAATCTTTTTGAAGTGAAAACTTCTTTAGGCAAGTTGGACACTTTTGTGATGGGGAAAAAGCCAGAAAAAGCACTGAACTCGCGTGACCATCATCATCACGCTCAGATTATTTTACTTTTACATAAGCACGCCTATCAAGTTCTTTAATTATTGACAGCAATAATAGAAAAATATCTATTTCATGGACGCTGTTTCATAAAAGAAGAACACAGTAATTCCAAAGATTTATGTTTTCACATATGACGGTAGTCCCCATAACTGCCTATGTTTTTAGAGTATTATTTTTCTGCCTGTATAGACAGACGAGTAGGCGGGCCACCTGATGGTAAGTAGACACCGCCGCCCATAGACTTCTACAATGCCAGGGCACAGCAAAGCCGCTGCATACCGATATCAGATCGTTCGATCGTTCATCGCTTATTTTGTGAAAATTACTTCGGTTACATAATACACGTCGATTACATGCATCCTATACTAAAATAAGTGTTACAGAATATTAATATTGACCGGTTTGTCAAGCCATATTTTCGACTTTTTTATCCTGGCATGGCAAAGTGATCACACTGCACCTGATGCTAAGAGAAAATCTATCCCTCGCTACACAACACAATCATGCCGGCCTGCTATTTAGCTTCTTCATATGAAGGAGGGAACACGGTAGCTGGCAATCTGTTCCACAGCTTGATGGTGCGGCAAAAATACGAATTTGCGAACCTCTTGTTTTGGGCCGGGGTCGTAGACCCTACGAAGCTGTGGCTCCGCAGGTAGGCATTACGCGTGTTTACATATCATTGTTGTCATGAAATTAAAATTTCAAAATATTTATTTCAAGTCTGAGTGTTGTATCGAAAGTATCTCATAGGGCTCAGGGAACACCGCCGCAGGGAGCTCATTCCAGAGCATGCACGTACGTGGTAAAAATGAAAGCTGGAAACGAACCGTGCTAGACGGAATCGTTTCCAGGTGGTACGGATGAACTCTGTTGTTTACTGATAACCCCCGGTGCTCACCCGCTTCCCCCGATGGCCCCAATTAGTCCCCTCGTACGACATGCAGGGGTTATTGTGGTGGTGAACGAAGGCCTAATATCCCTTTCCCTGGTAGATGAGGCCCTGTCCAGCGCAGACAGTATATATACAGGGCTTATAATATGTAGGTTAATATGATATATGAGGTATGTGCAAATAGGTTTACGCAACATGTTTTATCATAAATGAATGTTTGTGATCACACCCATAATGATACGTTATCAGTTATCACTCACGTGCTTATATTTTGGGCATTTTTTACTTTTCATAGGCAACCATCGTAATTATGACTTATATTAGAGTTTCTTGCCCGTTCTCTTCTCTATGGGAACTGCATTCCGAACTGGCAGAAAAAAGATTGGCTGAATCTAAATAGTGTACAACATTTCATGGATTCAATAAATGTATTCAATAAATATTTTTTATATGTCATGAAACTCCATATGGATTACTGCCATTGGATCATGTGAAATAAAAGCTCAAGCATGGTCGTTCCCACCAATTATTAACGTCACACCACCTGGTGACGTTTATAATTCTAAATATAAAATTATATTATCATTGCCATCTTAATTAATTATAACATAGCATTCTATATAAAAATAATGGCGCAACCAAGCGAGGAACTGATGGTAACAATAAAAAAAATACTGCTGAGGTTCCATGTAGTAATTTGTCGGTGATATTACAAACATATATACACTCACGCCTGTAATCCCCGAATGGGTAGGCAGAGATGCACACCCACTTTTCGCCGAATTTATTACGGTCCCATAATGTGATAGGGGGCGAGCCTATTCGGGCGATACAATTAGCTGACAATGAAACCATGGTTAGTTTTAATGTCCAATCACTCTTCACGACAATACTCCATCAAAATTATTTCTAAGAAGTCATTAGAACATAACATGCCCTTAGCATATGCTATGCTTTAACTTTGCCTCACACTCCACATCCATTCTATGTTCAACTGGATGGTGTAGCTATGGGCTCGCCCGTGTCTCCAGTAGCCGCTGTTTTTTTTTTGAGAAGACAACCGGAGCATGGCCTAACACAGGCATACTTTCACAATTTACCATCAGACAAAGTAACTGAATTGAAATTAAAAAAAAACACTCTGAAAATAAGTTGATATCATTTGACGGTCAACTTTAGCACCCTGCGCTCATTGGTCAAATCAAATAGCGCGCTCTTCCCCGACTTCCTGTTACACACTTCCGTCCCGATTTCAAATTCATCCAAATTTCAATAGAAAAGATGGTTGGGAGCTAGCACAGGCCTGGAATCCAATTATACATTAAATTAAATTGGAACCGAAAATACCAACTGCCAGATCTCAAGATACTGTGAACCCTTTCTGCGTAGATCAGATTAACAGTAAACAAAAATTAAGATATACTTAATAGTAGATAGAAACTATACATTATCCATTCATGACATACAGTGCGCCCCGTGACAATGAAGGCTGTAAAGCTTACGAAACGTCAGGACTAAAAAATAAAATAAACCGCGATAAAATCTATAAAATTAATATTATTTAAAAAAATATTTAATATAGATATATTTTTTCTTTTAACAATATACACCCAACAGTCCTGACTATCCCTTCCCATACAACACACAATGGGGTTTCTCTCGGGCCAAGACCGTCCAGGAAACACCATCTTGATGGGCATTGGCCCGAAAGCAACCACATAGATAAACAAAAAAAGAAAAGAAAAACTCAAATATAAAAAATGGTAACTGACAACATTCAATGAAAACACTAGGAACACATAAAAAAAAAACTGACGACACTAGGCCAAACTTGTATCAACTGCTCTCGCAGTCTCTCGACTATGGTTCCACAACACCCAAGTCCGATAAAATGGATGGAACACACAAACATTTGTCTCGGTGCGGGCATCGAACCCACGACCTCTTGTTTCACCACCCACTGCGCCACGGAAGCTGTTATTTGTTTTATTAAGTTTTATCTAGTCCAATTAACTATATTTGTGTAATTATTTTAATATAATTTTATTGTTCCTTCCATTGTATTATTATAGTCTGGGAATTTTATGAGCACACAAATAGTTATAATTACTTGGATACACATATTAATTAAATTAAATACTATAAAAACAGTGTGTACAGGAGCGTAAAATATTCAATAACATGCTTTTGCCCGCGACTTCGTCCGCGTTGAATCATGTGGAACCGAAACTATTACTCCTGCACAAGAAAATATAACACAAAATTACAAATTATTTTGAACCAAAACACCGCGCCATCGATTGGACGCCTATGTCTACTCAACCTGGATGCCAAAAGTAGCTGACCAAAAGCAAACCCATAGAAAATGAGCAATATCCTCACAAAATTAACCACTTTGAAGAAAGAGACAAAGCGACTGTGCGGCCAATACCTGTTTCTTCGCTCCTGCAAGTCTGTGACGTAGACCAATCAGGGTGTACTTAATGTTAGTGCCTTAATTGATTGGCTTTATTGAAAATGTGTATTTCCAGTATTTCATTCTGTACATTATTAATATGCACCCGAAAATTAGTCTAAAAATAACAAGTCCTAATTGTTTTGAATATTTGTTTGACTAAAAGTAAGGAGAACAAATTCACTATCACTATCTCCTTCGCACAACTACACCGCAATGGCCATTCCAAGCGGTGACGTCACAACTCATATCGTGCATCCTTTTTCTGTAGTTTGACAACTAACTCTTCCACCAGATTCGAATGACTTCTAACTAACTTATTTTTGAACGCAAGTAGTATTTCGACAACATGTTTTAGGTAACGCAATTAGTTTATTAAAATATTAAGAAATACATCCATACATATACACTCACGCATGTAATACCCGATGGGGTAGGCAAATGTGTAAACCAGTACACCCATTTTTCGCCGAGTTTATTAGGGCCTCATAACGTGATAGGGAAGAGCTTATCGCCACACCGGGCACAATTCCAGACTCCGGGCTGATACTGAGTATTTCTAAATAGAAAAAACCCAATATAAGTTTAACCCGGGGATCAAACCCGAGACCTCAGTATAGTAGTCGCATGCGCAAATACAACTGCGCCACCGAGGCAATCTAGTCTAATAAGAAATATCATGTCAATTATTCTCCATAAACACTGACGTTTATGAAGAATAATTGACGTTAACAATGTATATTAGGCCATTATGGTAGACTCTAGCAGAGAAGACGCGTGCCCAGTAACGGGACATATCATAATAACAATTTATCCTTCTTTATATTAGCTTCACCTGTACCTATGTATGTATGTTTGTAACGAAATCTTTAAACCTAATTTTCACCACCTTCCATACGTCCGATTTACTTGAAAATGTACACGTGTCATGGACCGATAACATTACAATATTCTTATCTTAAAACTTAGCCTTATATCCTAACCAGGATAATAAAAAAAAAATATCACGTCGTCTTGGTTTGGAATCGACTATTTTAATTATAATTACACTCCTGACGCTCTTTTGAGACTAAAAACAAAAAAATAAATTATAGATTAAAAAATACTAAAAACGCTTTTATAGCTAACTGTACTAAAGAGTAGAATAAAAAGTAGAAAGAAAAGCAATTGTATTAATTTAATGACCGTATCGTAAGCCGTATCGCGATTTCACGTGTATTATTTTTCTAGATATTTCGAATAAGAATTATGTATTACAGAAACTTGTGGAGCCATGATGTCGTGAGCTTTAGCTAGAGCTTTTTTTACAGAACTGTAAAAGGGTACTTTTTAATACAATAATTTATATAATGACTTCTGGCTTAATAATTGGCCTTAGATAATAGATTTCTATTAAATTTCTGTTCCGATATTTCCGATATCCCGATATTTCTAAATTGTATATAAATAAATATTACAAAATAAATGCGGGTAGATTGAATAAGTTCTAGACTCAGTGGGGAAAGATTTGTTATAAAAAGGAACGCCTCAACGCTCGCGGGGCAGTCTATACGAAACTAGTGGGAGTCTAGCTCGGTTTTAATCAGTGTGCGTACAGTCGTTCTCAGTGTAGTTTGTGTTTAATCGATAATTGCTAATAGACTGATGCACTACTACCAGCCCCGCATTATAGGTGAAACCAGTACACCCACTTTTCGCCGAATTTGTTCGCCGTCCCATGATGTGATAGGGAGGCGAGCCTATCGACATACCGGGCTCAATTCCAGACTCCGGGCTGATACTAAATAATTTTAAATAGAAGAACCCAATATCACCTTACCCGACTCAGGGGATCGAACGATACCTCAGCATAGCAGTCGTAACGCATGCGCAATTACAACTGCGCCACCGAGGCAATCTAGTCTAATAAGAAATATCATGTCAATTATTCTCCATAAACACTGACGTTTATGGAGAATAATTGACGTTAACAATGTATATTAGGCCATTATGGTAGACTCTAGCAGAGAAGACGCGTGCCCAGTAACGGGACATATCATAATAACAATTTATCCTTCTTTATATTAGCTTCACCTGTACCTATGTATGTATGTTTGTAACGAAATCTTTAAACCTCATTTTCACCACCTTCCATACGTCCGATTTACTTGAAAATGTACACGTGTCATGGACCGATAACATTACAATATTCTTATCTTAAAACTTAGCCTTATATCCTAACCAAGATAATAAAAAAAAATATCACGTGGTCTTGGTTTGGAATCGACTATTTTAATTATAATTACACTCCTGACGCTCTTTTGAGACTAAAAACAAAAAAATAAATTATAGATTAAAAAATACTAAAAACGCTTTTATAGCTAACTGTACTAAAGAGTAGAATAAAAAGTAGAAAGAAAAGCAATTATATTAATTTAATGACCGTATCGTAAGCCGTATCGCGATTTCACGTGTATTATTTTTCTAGATATTTCGAATAAGAATTATGTATTACAGAAACTTGTGGAGCCATGATGTCGTGAGCTTTAGCTAGAGCTTTTTTTACAGAACTGTAAAAGGGTACTTTTTAATACAATAATTTATATAATGACTTCTGGCTTAATAATTGGCATTAGATAATAGATTTCTATTAAATTTCTGTTCCGATATTTCCGATATCCCGATATTTCTAAATTGTATATAAATAAATATTACAAAATATTTGCGGGTAGATTGATAAGTTCTAGACTCAGTGGGGAAAGATTTGTTATAAAAAGGAACGCCTCAACGCTCGCGGGGCAGTCTATACGAGACTAGCGGGAGTGTAGCTCGGTTTTAATCAGTGTACAATCGTTCTCAGTGTAGTTTATGTTTAATCGATGATTGCTAATAGACCGATGCACTACTACCAGCCCCGCATTATAGTTGAAACCAGTACACCCACTTTTCGTTAATTTGTTACCGTCCCATAATGTGATAGGGAGGCGAGCCTATCGACATACCGGGCTCAATTCCAGTCTACGGGCTGATACAAAGTATTTCTAAATAGAATAAATAATCACCTTACCCGACCCAGGGGATCGAACCCGAGACCTCAGCATAGCAGCCTTAACGCATGTGCAATTATTCCGCATAGAATAATAGGGTATTTGACAATTTTTGAAAATTGATGGACATCGATAGAGGACTCTTCACTTATAGCCCCCGTAATATTTTTATTATTGAAATATACTCAATTTATATAAAATCCGTGATTTTATTTTTTCATATATAATTTCGCGCTAAAACGCGTTGTCACGTGACATTATCTCTATGTGACGTCATCGCACATATACAAACATTCGTGACACCTAACAACATAACAAATTATTTGCATTTATCTGTTAGTTTTTCCACAAAAATGAAAGAGCCAGCATGTAAATATTGTTCAATGCCTTTGTGTAAAAACTCGACACTAAATCCCGATAAATTGTTCATCCATGTGCCAAAATCAAAAGTTTTAAGAAATAAGTGGCAGATTTCGACTATCAGCCATTGTAATGCCTTCTTCCATTCCTATAGAACACTTGAAGATGAAATTAACACGTTTCCATACGTTTACACATCGAAAAATATGTTCTTCCTTACAATTTTATTTGTCATAGGATGCAATGTTTATGTGCGATGTCGTCACGAGTAATGGCGGCCGGTATTGCTACGTTTTTGGCACCGAGTGATACAGATTAAAAATTCTAAATTTTAATTACGAAAATAAAATGTTTATAATACATTTAAAATAAAAAAAAATATTTAATAAATATGTTGCCCACTATCCTTTCTCCTGGTGCAGTTTTATATTTTTTGGTTACACCAGTCAAACACCCTATTACACCCAAAAGTGACCTAATATAAGGAAAGGACTATCCTTTCCTTATATTAGGTCAAACCTGTACAGTAGGTATCAAGAACTACTATTATTTCCGTATTTTTTTAACTAGTATCAAGTAGCGTGAGACAACTTTACTTCCATACTCGACATAATGGTCCGGGGGGTAATGTCAAATTTACCCGGACCATTTCAGCACAATTTATTTCAATTTTAGATGATAGTTTTTGATTTATAAACAAAGAAAAAAATTGTCAGCTGACCCAACTCTGTGGCGTTTGGGTGTGGCAGATCGGAAAACTCTTAAGAAAAACTTATTTTTGTAGTCATTTCAGCAAAGCTGAAACTTCGTAGATTATTTATTTATATTTTTTGTCATGAAAAAATGTGTCAGCTGCACGGAATAGGTGGAAAACTTTGTCAGTTTCCCATGTTAAAATGTATGAAAAATAAGGAAAATCGGGTGATTTCAGCAAAGCTGAAAATCATTTGTAAAATAGTTTACGACCTAAATATTGTATTTATAAGTGTCAGCTGGTATTAAAATGTGGCAAAACCTGTTAGCTACCATTTCAAAGCGCAGCGTAGCGATAAAGCGCGCGCGGTACAATGAACAATGTATCTTCGCAACTTTCGAAACTCGTATGAGAATTCTCAGGTATGCCAGATTTCCTAACGATGTTTTCCTTCACCGTTAAAGGAAGCGATAATTAACATTTTAATACACACATAAGTTTAGAAAAGTCAGAGGTGTTTAGGTTTAGAGGGTTTCGAACATAAGACTTTTGTATTCACAGTCTGTACCGCAACCAACTAGGCTATCACTGCTTGTTAAAGTAATTTATATAGAATAAAAGTCACTGATATGGTCCATCTGATGAAAAATAGTGGATAAATGTATAAAAAGAATTCCGAGAAAATATTTAAATAAAATATGTATTTGTGCAATTTAAAAATAAAAAAATATATATGAAAATCTTTCGAACAACAATATATTTTTCTAAAAAATACAGTTGTAATTATTATGTATTGCTTCATGCAAATGTATGAAACGAGGCTTCAATCCACACTTTAAAAATGATATTTTATAGCTTTCATATTACCGTAAAATAAAAACAAAAAATTGCTTTACTATACATTTATATAATAAAACCTTATTTTAAACTTTCTACAATAATACTTTGCTATTATTGTTGTTAGAAAAAATAAATATTTTAATTAAATGTTGAATGAATTTGAATAACATATTATAAACGTGCGTAATTTTTACTTTGATATTCTACAAAACATACTTCTGAAAATATTTTATAATTTATTGGCAAACTATAATTACTTAGCTTCTGAATTTTCTGTGGATGACGTTGAAATATTTGATGATTCTAGAGATGATCTATATTTTTGTGGCAATGCTGTAAAACGCTGGTAGCACGAGCGATGATACAAATGGTTGCTAGTTAATGTTGCTGATGGTAATACGACATCTTTCAAGGATAAATTGTTTTTCTCGCGAATTGCTAAAACTATTTTAGACTTTTTAAAAGTAATTTCTGAGAGTGCCGTCAACTTTGGCTTACTTTGTAAACAAAAATTACAATAAGGCTTCGTCATTTTCGTATAATACAACACTTCCTTAAATTATTTTCGTTTATGACTGTTTGTTTGGGGAATAGTCAAGAAACTGAGCCAATGCTCCGCTCAGTGTTGCCATATTGCGAAAAAAAACGATAGAGTAGAAAAGAATTCGTTTAATTTGATTGTAAAAGATCGTGGAGTGCTTGATATCATATGTTACAAATACTTCATTGGTAGCTGTGTACCATTAGAAAACATAGTCTTTGCTGCTTGAAATCATATTTTCATATAAGATACATTTTCAAATTATAAAAGATACTGTTATCCATTATTTGTAACATTATAATATCATGTTTCGTGCCGTTTTACTCCTGCATTCAATTTCAACCACATTTAGTTAGTAATGTGATATCAGCAACTATATAAATGATAACACCCCCAGTTTATTATATAAAGAATACGAAACGATTTGTCAGCTGCCAATAAAAAGTGGAAAAATGTGTTAGCTGCGATGTTACATTATGTATTGGACCGCGCGGGCCTGAACTCTACGCTGCGCTTTGAAATGGTAGCTAACAAGTTTTGCCTCATTTTAATACCAGCTGACACTTATAAATACAATATTTAGGTCGTAAACTATTTTACAAATGATTTTCAGCTTTGCTGAAATCACCCGATTTTCCTTATTTTTCATACATTTTAACATGGGAAACTGACAAAGTTTTCCACCTATCCCGTGCAGCTGACACATTTTATCATGACAGAAATAATATAAATAAATAATCTACGAAGTTTCAGCTTTGCTGAAATGACTACAAAAATAAGTTTTTCTTAAGAGTTTTTCGATCTGCCACGCCCAAACGCCACAGAGTCGCGTCAGCTGACAATTTTATTCTTTGTTTATTAAGTTAAATCTACCATATTCAATAAAGGTACCTTATGCTGAAATGACCCATAAAATTTTGACACTACCTCCCGGAGTATAATCATGCCGGCCTGCTGTGTAGCTTCTTCACACTACGCCTAAAGGACCTAGGATCGTAAGAAGGAGGGAACATGGTAGCTGGCAAACTGTTCTACAGCTTGATGGTGCGAAAAATACGTATTTGCGTAATTCTTGTTATTGTCATCTTGTCTATGATTATAACCTACACGGGGTTATGTATAAGTAGAATTATTTTCCATTTTACCTTACAGATTTGTTCTATAAGTGACATCATTTTCTAGCCAATGTTATCGTTTTATCCTACTAATATTATAAATGCGAATGTTTGGATGGATGGATGTTTGTTACTCAATCACGCTACAACGGTTGGACGGATCTGGTTGAAATTTGGCACAGAGATAGATTGGATATTTTTATCCCGGAAAAATGTACAGTTCCTGTGGGATAGTTTAGTTTTTCACAGAGCAAGGGATCGACATTATTTTTTGCATAGTTGCAATTTAGGGATCAGAAAATGACATTGGTTACTTTTTATCACGGAAAAATGCACGCTTCCTATGGTATCCCAAAATATAGAAAGGTGTAATAGCTTAAGATGCTCCTTGAATTGTATACTATTGCTTTCAAAAATAACCTCCACGCGGGCGGAGCCGCGGGTAACATCTAGTCTAGTCTTTTTTTATTAACTGACTTCAAAAAAAGGAGGAGGTTAACAATTCGTCGGAATCTTTTTTTTTTTATGTATGTTACCCGATTACTCGAAGACGCCTGGACAGATTCTAGCAATTCTTTTTTTGTTTAAAAGGGTATACTTCCCAGGTGGTCCCATTGGCACCAAGTCAGGATCTGATGAAGGGATCTCAGAAAAATCGGGGGAAACGTTCAAATTTTATAGAGACACATAATTTAATTTTCATTGAAGTCGGTGTATTTTTTATGAATTAAAAAAAATATTAAAACCAGGAATATCCACGTAATAAACGCTCACGGTGACCCATTCTTATAAATCATATCTGCGATGTATGAATATAATAAGTTATTTCACGATGATTGCAAGTTATGACACCCATTTTGGGCGGCATTTAACATATTTTAAAGTCGAGTCATTTATGACTGTTGTCACATTCCTTTAAAGGAGTGTAGTTAATTTTGACTTAAACAAGAGGTCGGGGGTTCGATCATGTTACTTTTTACTCAAGTACATACATATACCCTCACGCCTGTAATCCCCGAAGGGTTAGGCAGAGGTGTACCTGTACATTTCGCCGATCTTGTTACGGTCCCATAATGTGATAGGGGTGAGCCTATCCAGATTTCCAGACTCCGGGCTAATAGTAAGTATTTCGGGATAGAAAACCCGATATCACTTTAGTTAACTTGGGTATCGAACCAGAGACCTCAGCACAGCAGTCGTACCGCATACAACATACAATTACAACTACGCCACCGAGTTAGTCAGTTACTCGAGTAGTTTCTTTAAATACAAAGTGTGTTTTGGACGTTATATATTACTTTTTTAATTTAATTTTCTACTATGTCGTATGTATTTAAATATGATAATTTAATACAATTAATTGCTAATTATAGCTTGCTTTAACGGTGAAGGAAAACATCGTGAGGAAACCTGCATAGCTAAGTAATCTCATAAGATTTATCTTGAAAGAAATATCTTGAGTAAATATCAAGAATTGCGAGAGACTCTCTCTCAACACCCAAAACAAATATTTGTCTGTCACACAAACATTTGCCTCGGCGTGGGAATCGAACCCACGGCATCTCGTTTCACAGCACTCGCCCACCGCACCATAGAGGCTGTCAAATTATTTTATCTAATTGAATCAATTTGTTTAACGACCTACTTGCATCAACTTCTCCAATTCCTCAGAGCTAAGATCTAAATAGACACTAAGTATTAAAAATGGAAATTAAATTATCCAAATTTTCTGTAGGTACTGTCATTTTTTATCCTGGCACGGTTAAGTGATCACACAGTACCTGATGGTAGTGCACTGACGTCCAGTTAGAGTATCAAGTAGCGAGATACAACTATTCCTCGTTATTCAACACAATCATAATTAAAAGACCCAGGATCATACAAAAAACAACACAGCTGCTCCATAACTTGGTGCGGAAAAAATACGAATCAGCGAACACCTTGGTTTGGGCCGGGGTAGTAGACACCACGAAGCTGTGGCTCCATAAGCCAGTACGCGTGGTTCTGCCTTTTTCTATGATAGAATATGTAGCCTACATGTGGTGTCTATTTTAATCCCCGGGCGCTATCGACCGAAAAACGACATCAGTAGCTCAACGATGAGTTTTTATCACGTAAAATCGCTAGCGACAACATAAAACATTTATATGACGAAATGAACAGCACCTCTAGGGGTTACATAAGAAACTAAATTCAGTAGTACATACATACATACATACATATATACATACATACATACATACATATACTGATACCTGTATTCCTTGAAAGGGGTAGGCTGAGGTGTAACCAGTACTCGCTTTTCGCCAAAATTACAGTCCCATAATGTGATAGGGGGCGAGCCTATCGCCATACCGGGCACAATTCCAGACTCCGGGCTGATACTGAGTATTTCTAAATAGAAAAACCCAATATCACTTTACCCGACCCGGGGATCGAACCCGAGACCTAAGCACAGCAGTCGTAACGCTTGCGCAATTACAACTGCGCCACCGAGGCAGACTAAAGTTAAATTCAGTAGTATAAGAAATAATGCTGCAACGCTAGCGACTTCGTTTACCTATCGTAACTTATTGACATAAAATCGTGGTTCAACCACAGATCCAGCCTCCGTGACGCAGTAGGCGAGTAGCCGGCAGTGAAACGAGAGGCCGTGGGTTCGATTCCCACAACGGTACAAATGTTTGTGTGACAGACAGATATTTGTGTCCGGAGTCTGCGTGTTGGGAGACCGAAAGTCTCTCGTAGTCCCTGATACCCACGACACAAGACTCGTATCTTAGTGTGGGGTCGGGGCTATGTGTGTGACTTTTGGGTGTTATTTTTTATTATTATTATAAGATCCGTCCGAACATGACGTCATTCCACTGTTGCCAATGTTATAACAAAAAATGGATAATCGAAAAGAAATCTTATACGCCGATGAGTCGTTACTTTCTTAACTGATTCACTATTTGTAGAAAGGTACGCGCGCTGACCTAGAAATATTTCGTCAGCCGACCTTGCAAGAGAAAGTACTTCGGTTTTCCTTTTCATACTGTGTAGACAGCATAACTCATTTTGCACACTGTGTTTATGAATAAACAATAACTTTACGTATCAATAAGTATAACATCACAATAAAAAGGCTACGGAACTGAATATTATATTTTCGTATATAAAAGTTGAGCAGAGACGAAAAAAATGTGTTATATATAATATATGACGTCACTAATCACATTCCATAATGACACTAGCTTAGTGGGAAAGGGACAGAGTATCCACTTGTAAAATAGAAAATATTAAACATATGCTGTTGTAATTATAGTAACCGATTTTAGTACATGTATAACACTCAGTTATAATTTGTATTGATATCCTCAGAATACAGATTTTTCTGTATTCTGAGTTGATATATAATATTATTATATTCATTTTGGTTTAATTCACATGTACAAATGGTCATTATATTGGTACGTGAGTTGATACTGGCCATACAAGACGAAAAAGTAGTGGCTTGTTCCGAACTAAGCTAATTTAATATTTAATAACACAGGCGACCTTGAAATATGTACAAGTAACTAGAAGCTATTTAAATCTAGTGGAAGGGATCATTGTCAAATGACAGATAACTGACACGGTAGGATTTATGACGTCACCGCCCGGAATGGCCATTACGGTGCAATCGTGCGAGGGAGATAGTGAGATATACCCACTACGCACCCGGTTTCAATTTTAAATTAATTCTGATTTTGTTTTCACAAAGGGTTTCTTTTTGTATTACTGGTTGCACAACAAATAATGTACAAAATAGTCATTGGAAATTACATATGCCAGTGTAATTATATGAAAGCGACTTAAATTATACAGAACCATCTCCTTTACACTGACAATAAACAATTCAATACACATGTCCCAGCATGTAACAGCGTAACTAGTACGTTCCTAAAATAGATCAGAGATCCACCTGCGCGTTGCAGTGTACACGCAGCTGTCACTGACCTTCGGGCGAAAGTAGACGCAAGAAATCTACGATACTAGTGAGTGATTAAGTATAAAATAAAAATTAAACCGCCTTCAAAAAAACCCAGACACAACTAAAAAGCAAAAAATAATTGGTTACATTTAAATCAATTAGTTATATGCAATTTAAATCAATTATTTTTGGAGTCGGTGCCGGTGTTGTTTTCTTTACTTTTAGATTTATAAAAACCAAGTCTGGATCTATTTTATATTTTTTGTATGCCTGATTATTCTGTTTTTTCCATGTTTTGGCTGGCACCGACTCCAAATAATTGATTTAAATTGCATATAACTAATTGATTTAAATGTAACCAATTATTTTTTGCTTTTTAGTTGTGTCTGGGTTTTTTTGAAGGCGGTTTAATTTTTATTTAAAAAGTAATAATTTATTTTTTGCTTTTTAGTGGTAAATTATATAAAATCGGTTAAAAGCTGCTGAAGATATTAGAATTTACGTGTATTTTAATTTTATCACCCCCCTCCCTCAACCCCACCCCTTTTACCCTCTCTCACTGAAACTTAACTTTTATAATGAACGTAATGCAAAAAGAACCACTGGAATACTACTTAATTTTAAGGAGTTACCCTCTCCAGCTCCGAAGATATTCATCAGATCTTCACCATATTTTTATGGGACCAAATGACAAGCACCAGCTTTCAATCAAAGAAAGAATGGTCGAAATCGGTTCACACAGTACAGAGAAACGAGGTAACAAACACAAAAAAAAAAAAAAAAAAAAGCAACATACAGTCGAATTGAGAACCTCCTCCTTTTTTTGAAGTCGGTTAAAAATTGATAAATAATATGTAACAATCACACGCATAGCCCCGATCTCACGGTAAAATTCCCGAAATAAATATGTATGTGTCCCACAACAATGTGCATTATGTTGTTAATAATTATTTTCTCAGAAAAAATATTTTAATAAATGATTGTAACAAATTGAAACAAACAAAAAAACACCCAACAGTCGCAGAAGTATTTCTGACTCCACTAGGTACTGTATAGTGGGTATCAAGAACTACGAGGGACTACGGTCCCACAGCACCCAGATCCGAAACAACTATCTATCACACAAACATTTCTCTCGGTGCGGGAATCGAACCCACGGCCTCTCGTTTCACAGCCGGCTTCTCGCCCGCTGCGCCACGGAGGCTGTTTTACGCGCATTTTTGCGGTTCTGAAAAATCTATGGTTTGGCATTTTATGTTACATACCTCTAACAAGCAGAATTGTCTTGTGATAATTATTTTCTATTATGCGGTATGTACTGTAATAATATAACTGTAATAATAATCTTAGGCAACCAAAATACTCTTAAGCAATAATATAATGAAACAAAACTCTTATGGAACAGATTAACGAACTCATAATGTTTGACTGTGGTTCTTACGATTGAGTTAGAACGTGCCAAATATTTTAAGTAGCATTTTTGTATTAAGTTCGTATTTTAATTGCTTTGTTTTCGATAAGCAAAGTATATAATTATTTTGTTTATTTACAATTGTTTGTTCAGACAGATATTTGTGTCCGGGGTCTGGGTGTTGTGAGACCGCGCCTCTCGTAGTCCCTGATACCCTCAACACAAGACTCGTATCTTAGTGTGGGGTCAAGGCTATGTGTGTGACTGTTGGGTGTTATTAAATAATAGTTCAATGCTGGATTCAATTATTTATTTCGAAGTGAATATATTAATTGTTTAAGATTTGATATGCCCGATATAGCAGCTGTAGTCTATTAGTTGGTTGCGGTACGGACTGACAATACGAAGGTCCTATGTTCGAGATCAGTCCAAATGGCATACAACTCTGACTTTTCTAAAATTAATTATTTCATTGTTAATTATCGCTTGCTTTACGGTGAAACAAACATCATGAGGAAACCTGCATACCTGAGCATTCTCATAAGAATTTCGAAGATATGTGAAGTCTACTGACCCGCATTAGGCCGGCGTGGTGGACTAAGGCCTAACCCCTCTTATTAGTAGAGAAGTCCCGTGCCCAGCAGTGGGACAATGTTTGTCGTGTTTGTAATGTCATTACATAATCTTATAAGTGCAAGTCATGCAGTAGATATTCGCATGATAATTAACTGAAACACGCAACTTTTTCAAAAGTTAGTCACATGTTATTCATACGCTTTTTTAATCTATACTCAATACCATATTGGACAATCTCCGTGGCGCAGCGGGCGAGAAACCGGATGTGAAACGTGAGGCCGTGGATTCGATTCCCGCATCGAGACAAATGTCTGTATGATAGACAGATGTCTGTGTGATAGACAGATGTTTGTTTCAGGTGGTTGTGGGACCGTAGTCCCTCGTAGTTGATACCCACGATACAGGTTTGACCTAGTGTGGATCAGAACAATGTGTGTGTCTGTTGGGTGTTTTTTTTCATTGCATACAATATTGGACAGGTTGTTTAAAAGTTATTGCAATTAGCTAATCATTCGCATCGTAGGAATTAACTTGATATAAACAGTGTATTGTTACTTTGAAAACTTTTAATAAAGTATGAACTCATTATCTAAGCAGTAAATATACTTATGACACTACAAAAATAGATCGTTAGCGTATCATTGGCTTTTGGGAATAAAAAATGAATAGTTAGAAAAAATTTAATGCCAATTAATTGAATACTTTTAATTTAGCGATAAGTTACTAATCGTCCTCCCTTAATGTACTTATGTATGCTGGTGGTAGAATTTTCATATCTATTCGGTGGTCGCTATCCGGGCGATAGCGACAACCGTACACAGGGTGTGAAACCCGCCATTGTGGCAAACGCAAATGTGTCGCGTTCCGGGATCAGCTAGTGTACATCCGGTTTTTGTTGAGGGTCTAGGGTTGGGGTAAGATGTTTGGCCGTGTTGCGCCCTTCTGAGTACTCTGATTCTAGACCCTCGACCGCTTCTTCACCTTCTTGCCCATGGCTTAGTGTGAAGAAGCAGGCCGGCATGATTGTGTTGAGTAGCGGGGGATAGATTGTTTCTCCCTACTCGATACTCTAATTAGACGGCATTGCGCTTACCACCAGGTGCAGTGTGGTCACTTTGCCGTGCCAGGATAAAAAAATGTATATCACTTGTCAACGACATCCTTTATATAGTCATCTCGAAAAAATATTTTAAGGACTACTAAGACTGCTTCCGGTTGTTTCCATTAACATCAGTCATGTGAAACTCCAAGTCACTGTGGGCCAAAAGCATGAAGACCATAGACTAGGTGGGCCGCAAAACCAATCATAAAGGACATTACAAAAAATCATTTTGCAACGCGTTTTCAAAAACGGTTTTGACATTGGCTGGCTGTTTTCAAAATTCGGGCCGCAGTAAATGCTTAGTGGGTAGCAAGTTCGACATGGCTGATCTAGAGTAAGTGGCTATCTGGATACGTACTTATCAATTACTTTAAATGAAATGAAAATGAAATGGTTTAAATTTTTTTCTACTACTTCAATGTATTTTTTGTGTCAAATAAAACATCTGACGCCAAAGTGTATTTTACTTAAAATGTCTTATGTATTGTACATTAAAACAGAGTATCAGCATAATTATTATTTGTTAGACGTCACCGATATATTTAATATGCAGGTTAGACACATCAAGTGGTAATATATATAAAACTTTTAAATTATCTACGTGTATGACGTAAAGAGAAAACGAAGTACCCCTTTTAAATTAATTACGGAGGAGTATGATTGGATAATTAAAGCTAAAATTTAAAAATATATATTTGATTCTTGCACGGCAAAATGACCACACTGCACCGGATGGTAAGCGCAGTGCCGACCAGTTAGAGTATCAAGTAGCGAGTGACAATCTATCCCTTGCTACTCTACAGAATTATGCCGGCCTGCTTATTCACACTAAGCCATGGACTAGAAGGTAGGAATGTGAAAAAATAATCGATTTTTATTAACCGACTTAAAAAAAGGAGGAGGTGAACAATTGGTTGGAATCTTTTTTTATGTATGTTCCCCGATTACTCGAAGACGCCTGGACCGATTCGAGAAATTATTTTTTTGTTTTTAAGGGTATACCTTCCAGGTGGTCCCATTGGCACCAAATCAGGATCTGATAATGGGATCTCAGAAAAATCAAGGGTAACCCTCAAATTTTCTAGGGAGGCATAATTTGTTTTGTATTGAAGTCGTTGTACTTTTTATGAGTTAAATAACTTTTAATATATTAATCGATAATTTTTTCATGAAAAAAATTTATTTTTAAAAATCGATATTGTTATTTGAAAAAAAATCGTTTTTTAAATTATTTTTGAAATACGTTTTTTGTATATTACACATTTTTTTATTAAGAATACGGGTGTCGTTTGGGCTAACACAATGTAGTAAATAACACATTTTATTTAAGCTTTGGAAGTGTCTGAAGAGAAAAGATGTTCCTATGGTTTTCCTCATTTATTAATTGCTTTATTAGCTGAAAAGCAGAAAATGGTTCGATTAATTTGATTGTAAAAAAGCGTGGAATTGGTTTTTTTTTATTGCATAGTCCGACAAACGAGCATGTGGGACACCTGATGTTAAGTGATCTCCACCGTCCATGTACATCCACAATACCGAAAGTATCATGTATGCGTCGTCGGCCTTAAAGGACAGGAATAGATAGGGATTAGGGAAGGGAAGGGGGAATCTGGGCCTCCGGATATCTCACTTACCATACGAAACGCGACAGAAAACTGTCACTTTACGTTGGTTTTCTGTGCGACAGTGGTACTACGCCGGTCAAGCCGGCCCATTCATGCTGCAGACAAATATGTCTACAGCGTGGCTCTACCACTATAAAAGGTTGGAAGATACATACAGATAGATACAGGTGAAGCTAATATAAAGCGTCTAATAAGCAAAGCAAGACACCCTTGCCTCCCCCCTCGTCCCATTTTTGGCACTTTTAATAACGAAATCTCTGCCTGCTCTGCCTCGGTGGCGTAGTTGTAATTGCGCATGCGTTACGACTGCTGTGCTGAGGTCTCGGGTTCGATCCCCGAGTAGGGTAAAGTGATATTAGGTCTTCTATTTAGAAATACTCAGTATCAGCGCGGAGTCTGAAATTGTGCCCGGTATGGCGATAGGCTCGCCCCCTATCACATTATGGGACCGTAATTTCAAAATTCTGCGAAAAGTGGGTGTACTTGGGTGCGTATACACCTCTGCTTACCACTTCGGGGATTACAGGCGTGGTATATGTTTGTAAGTAATAACGAAAAAAACCTCCTGTCACCATTGAGTCACAACATAAAAATTCTCCGTGAATTATGATTTATCAACCTTATCACAACTTCACCCAATTTCTTCGAGCTCTTATCAGTTATCGGTTATTTTGATTATAAAGATAAGATGTACGCGTCGAGTATTATATAAGTAAGGCTTGTATTATTATTTAGATTTTGATTGAATATATTTTTGGTTGGATTTGTACCCAATAAGCCAATCGCCGATTGGTCTGTGCGTATGTAGGCAGAGAAACTAGGATATGGTATTCAAACCCCAGGAAGACATCAATGCATGTTGAAGTTATTTTGAGAACCGTGGATATATTGTTGTACTGCCTACCTTTCAGATATCAGTATGTATTGTTAAAGCTGTTAGCTTGTTACCTGTCACATCCTAAGACAAAAGTGATATAAGGCGGAAGACACTCCTTCTCATGGGACTTCCTGAGGCTGATAAAGAGGACTGCGTCTCGGTTGTCTTGGACTTACTTCATAAAAAAATGGCCTTGACGCTCATCTCATCGTCCAATATATCAAAGTGTCATCGGATTGGCGTCCGCAATAAAGAACACCACCGACCTATTCTTCTGAGGTTCTCCGAAGTCGAAAATAGGTCTGCTGTCTGGAAGGCCAAATCCAAATTAAAGGGCACTTCCACGTCATTCAAGGAGTTCTTGACAAGGCCTCGGCAGTTGATCTTTACTAAAGCACGCCAACACTTCGGCATGCGTGGATGTTGGACACAGGACGGAACCATTGTCATAAAAGTTGCAGATGGCACCGTAAAGATTGCAACAATGGAGGAGCTCAACGCACTGACACTAAAGTACCAGAAGTCGTCAAATAACGCAAATTCTGCATCTAGAGGCGGCACTGGCCATACTGGAACAATGGCATCGAACCTTAGACCACGGAAGAACTGACTATATGTGTCGTGTTTACAATGGTGTTCGGAGCGCGTGCTGTTTTTGATCCGGACAATATATTAGTACTGTTGTCGTAGTCCTACCCACTGCAGATGTATATTTTTATTTATTAATTTTTTTATGGCTACCCCAGATGTCATGTTTCCATGTTTTATTCGTCCAAAGGACAGGCTATAGTCAATCGACCATACTGCCTAGACCCATGTTTCCATGTTACTTTGACAGTGCGTTCAGAAATTCTTAATTTTTCTTAACATTTTTATTATTTTGTAAATTACGTTTTGTTTGTGTTAATTTCTTACAGTATGATATTTTTAGTAATTATGAAGTGTATCAGCTGGTAGGTGGTGCAGAGAACAGAGAATAGCAACAATTGGTACGTTTTTAATTAAACATATTTCTTATTTTTTTTTATATTATTTTTATTTTACATATGTATATACATATATATATTTTTTTTTTATATTTATATATTGATATTTATAGTTCATAATGATATCTGATGATGATTCCTTTTATTCTGCAAATAGTAGTGATAGTTCATCTGGCGACGGCAGTTTCAGTTCTTTGACTGACATGCTAGGTGATTTAGTACGCCAAACTTTCAACCACTCTAACAGCAGGCTCTTTAATGTATGTCACCTCAATGCGCAGAGTGTACCTAGTCATTATAGTGAACTTTCAGAAACTTTTGCTGACGCTGACGTTCATGCCGTCCTTATATCTGAAACTTGGCTAAAACCTCAACTGCCCTCCACCAATTACCCCCTACCGCGTTTTACTTTAATCCGTAGTGATAGAGTTGACAGGAGAGGAGGTGGCGTTGCTATTTATCTCCGCTCAGATTTTAAATATAAACTTATAGCCTCCTCTTCTCCTGACAATAATATTACTGCGGAATATGTCTTCATTGAGGTTTCCGTCCAAGGAGCTAAAATTGCACTTGGCGTTGTTTATTGTCCCCCTTCCCTTGATTATTTCTCCAGTCTCGAATCGGTTCTGGAATCTTTAGGGTCCGAATATGCACATCACATCATCATGGGAGATTTCAATACTAACCTCCTTGCTCATTATTCTGCCCGGTCCCTTAAACTCCGTTATGTCATTGAATCAGCTAGCCTACACATACTCCCGCTGCAGCCCACTCACCACAACCCTGATGGAGATGACACGTGGCTCGACTTAATGCTTACGTCTATGCCTTCCCTAGTTTCTACTCATGGCCAATTTTTCGCTCCTGGATTCTCTCATCACGACCTCATCTACCTATCCTATGTTCTGAAACCTCCCAAATTCCCTACTAAAGTTTTGCACATGAGATGTTTTAGTCGCATGGACGTAGACAAACTGTGTAAGGATGCTGCAAATCTAAACTGGGACCATCTAACGACAGCTACCACAGTTGACGAAAAGGTGTGTATTTTTAATAAAATAATCCTCACCCTATTTGATACCCATGCACCTATTAAAAAGGTAAGACTGAAACGTCCTCCTGCTCCCTGGATGACGAGTGGTGTTCGGATGGCGATGAGACGTAGAGACCGGGCATACCAGAAATACAGAAAGGACCGTTCTGAAAATAAATGGAAATTATATAAGATTGCAAGGAATCGGTGTAACCAGATGATACGTAACGCCAAACGCCGCCACATTCTCAGTAACATTTCTTCCTCCTCTCCTGCTAATATTTGGAAGTTCCTCGGAACTCTGGGTATTGGCAGACAGAAAAGCTTTGATTTCCAGAAGACAATTGGCTTGGACGAAATCAACTGCCATTTCACCACTTCTGTTCCCATGGTTCGTCAAACCAAGTGTCGTACTCTGGATTACTTAGCTGGACTTCCTCGCGCCGACATTGAGTTATTTCACTTTTCTCCAGTTGCATCCGATGAGATTAAAAAGATAATCCTTTCTATTAAATCCAATGCCACAGGCTGTGACAGCATCAGCCGTCGCATGATTGTGGTAATCCTTAACCATCTTCTCTTTCCTATTACTCACTTAATCAATTTTTTTTTAGCAGTGGCATTTTCCCGTCTCTGTTGAGAAATGCCTTTGTTATCCCTCTTCCGAAAATTCCAAATCCGGCTAGTCCCAACCATTTCCGACCCATATCCATTCTCCCATTCCTATCCAAGGTGCTCGAGGCCTGTGCTCACAGGCAATTGTCCGAGTTTGTTTACCGGAATAATTTGATAAGCTCCTATCAATCCGGTTTCAGACCTTTTTTTTTTTTTTTTTTGTCGCGGGGAAAGCGTTTTATTACTGCCGCCCGCTCCGGAGGGAAGCGGATTAAGGAATAAAACGGGTATGCTGGACTAGCCGGTCTTACGACCCAGCATCCCCCTCGCACGGATGATGGCTATCCGTGCTGCCGCTGAGCCGAGTCCCTAACCCCTATATACAACCCACCCGACACTACCAGCTAAAACCCCGCGGTGGCCTTCTTCGGCGCTTGCGGAGCGATCCCGGGGTATTCTAAGGAGTGCTAGAATTGCAGCCGGAATCGCCCCTGCGCGGTGCTGCGTAGCAGCCCATCTCCATGGAGGGCTAAGGAGCCCCCGCGCACCGAACAACGACAGCGAACGAGGCCTTACCACCTGCGCTGCCGTCCATCTCGGGGTCGCACGATGCTCCGAATTTGGGAGTGCATCGATACGGGCTAACAGCCCTCCGCTGCGCGCCCGCGACCCCCGATGGCCCCTATTAGTCGCCTCGTACGACAGGCAGGGGTTACCGTGGTGGAATTCAAACGCCCCCATTCCACAGGGCGGGAGACGCCGGTCAGTCGTCAACCCGGCGCCTCCTACGTCTTCTCTGGCGGCGGGAGGGATGATATCGTTCCCGATCCCTCTCAGCACTCTCCTTCTGCGAGATGACGTTCTCGCAGAAGTGGGCCACCGCACGCCAGGACCTCCGGCTGGCGACCATGGACGACACCACGGCCGGCAGCGAGAGGTCTCCTCCAACGACTGCTCTGATAGCGCTGCGCTCTTCGTCCCAGGCTGGGCACTCCTCCAACGTATGTTGGGCCGTGTCCTCGCGGCAGTTGCCACAGTGGTGGCACACGGCGGACACCTCCTTTCCGATCCGACACAGGAAGGAACCGAAACACCCATGGTCCGTTAATACCTGTGTCAGTCGGAACGTAGGCGCCCCGTGGCGCCTGTCTAGCCATCTCTTTAGGACAGGACGCACTGCCGCGACTGTCCTCAAGCCCCCAGTCGGGCTCTCCAGCCTGGAATGCCACTCCTCCACGGCGGTTCTGCGAAACCGGGCCGCATCCGGTTTCAGACCTGGGCATAGCACGACATCCGCTCTCCTTAAAGTGACTGGCGATATGAGGACGGGCATGGAGGATACCAAAGTCACTGTCCTGGCTTTGGTTGACTTTTCAAACGCATTCAATACCGTCAATCACGACATACTACTGTCTATCCTTTCCCATCTTATGATCTCGTCGGATGCGCTGGATTGGTTCTCAACTTATCTTTTTTTTTTTTTATTCTGGCGCGGCAAAGTGACCACACTGCACCTGATGGTAAGCGCAGTGCCGTCCAGATAGAGTATCAAGTAGCGAGAGACAGTCTATCCCCCGCTACTCAACACAATCATGCCGGCCTGCTGTTTAGCTTCTTCACATTACGCCTAAAGGACCCAGGATCATAGGAAGGAGGGAACACGGTAGCTGGCAAACTGTTCCACAGCTTGATGGTGCGGCAAAAATACGAGTTTGCGAACCTCTTGGTTCGGGCCGGGGTAGTAGACACCACGAAGCTGTGGCTCCGCAAGCCAGTACGCGTGGTTCTGGTATGGAAGGGAGAGGATGGGATAAGATCAAACAATTCTTCAGAGCATTCGCCATGATACAGACGGTAGAACACGCTAAGCGAGGAAATATCCCTACGCAGCTGTAGCGGCTCCAGGCTGTTACTCACGTCTGCATCATTCACAATGCGGATGGCCCGCCGCTGCAACCCATCCAAGGCATCGAGAAGGTACCTTGCGGAACCGTCCCAGAGGTGCGAGCAGTATTCCATTCCCGGCCGCACCTGCGCTTTATATAAGCGGTAGAGCTGACCAGGCGTGAAAAACCGCCGCACCCTGTTCAGGATTCCGACCCTGCGTGAAGTGGCGGATATTACGCCCTCGATGTGACTCCTTGGATTAAGATCGCAGCGGATATCCATACCTAGGACACTAAGGTCATTCCGCATTGCGCATTGCGAGTGGAACACCCTGAAGAACGGGGATTGGAGAAAACGGAGACTTCTTGCACGAGAACGCGCACACCTGGGTTTTCTTGGCATTAAACTCAACCCGATTCCTGGTACCCCATGATGAGATGAGATCCAAGGTCTGGTTGAGCTCAACGACAAGATCCTCTCGTCTCCTCTCAGTATCCGCCCGGCAACCAGGAGGCTTGCTGCTATAACGCCCATGGACCGTGCTGTCGTCTGCATAGCAATGAATGTTGCCAAGCGACAACATATCATTGATATGCAGAAGAAACAAGGTGGGCGAAATCACAGAACCTTGTGGTACTCCAGCATTTACTGACATGAGCTGCGAAGCGTGTCCATCAACGAGGACACGCATTCTACGCTCATGCAGAAAGCCGGAAATCCACTTGCACAGGTTGTCGGGCAGACCGTATGCCGGGAGCTTGGAGAGAAGGCCACGATGCCAGACCCTATCAAACGCCTTGGCTATGTCGAGACTCACAGCCAGAGCCTCGCCATGCTTGTCAATCGCCTCCCCCCAGTGATGTAATACGAACGCTAGAAGATCACCCGTTGATCGGTTATGACGGAAACCGTATTGGCGGTCATTGATCAACGAGTGATCTTCTAGGTAGCGAACTAATTGGCTGTTTATCAGTCGCTCCATGACTTTACACATCACTGAGGTTATGGCGATTGGGCGATAATTGTTAGGGTCTGACCTATCACCCTTTTTGGGGATCGGCTGCACATTAGCCTCCCTCCAAGATTCAGGCACAATACCTGAGAGGTAGGACGATCGGTATAGGCGCGTCAGTATCTTCGTGGACGTCAGCAGTCGGTGCGTCTCGGTGAAACTTCATCGGTGTGGAATATGCTCGACTCTGGCGTTCCTCAAGGTGGTATTCTTTCTCCTTTATTGTTTTCAGTTTTTATAAATCTAATAACTCAGGATCTTCACTGTGCGTATCATCTGTATGCTGATGACTTGCAATTATACGCTCATGCCAAGGTTGATTCCATCTCTTCTGCTGTGGACAAAGTGAACAGAGACCTGGAATACATTAGTAGATGGTCAGAGAACTTTGGCCTCACTGTAAATCCAACCAAGTGCCAAGCTATCGTCGTGGGTAGCCAACGGCTAATGGGTAGATTGGACACTGCGATTATTCCACCTATTGTATTTAATGGCACAGTTGTTCATTATTCTTCTACTGTTAAGAACCTTGGGTTGAATATTGATTGCACTTTAAGCTGGCGAGCCCAAGTGACCTATGTTTGTCAAAAAGTCACTGGAATACTTCGCACTCTCTATCGCCTGAAGAACTTCCTCCCATCCAGGACAAAGACAATGCTTGTGCAAGCTTTAATCCTCCCTATAATTGACTATGGTGATGTGTGCTATTTTGACCTGAATGCAGATCTGCTCAATAAATTAGACCGACTTCTTAATAACTGCATTCGATTCATATTTAATCTTCGCAAATACGATCATGTGTCCTCCTTTCGTTCCCAACTCAAGTGGCTATCTATTCGTCAGCGCCGAAATCTTCGCGCGCTTTCTACTCTTTTCTCACTTCTTACGTCTTCCACTGCACCTTCCTACTTAGTTCCGTACTTTAGGTTCCTTCATTCTAGCCACGAGAGAATTCTTCGGTCGTCGAATAATCTTCTCCTACTTTGCCCATCCCACAGCTCTGACTTTGTTCATTCCTCTTTCCCTATACAATCTATACTCCTCTGGAATGCGCTCCCATTAGAAATTAGGATGTGCACGAGTCGTTACGCGTTTAAGTCGAAGGTTCGTAAACTGCTGTTAAATGAATTTGCAGGATCATCACAACAGTAGTTATGTTGTATATATATATATATATATTTATTGTTATATCCATATATATTTAGATATATATGTATCTATGCGATGTATATATCTATGCTATATGTTTAGTATGTATTCATGATATTCATTATTTCTATTAGTATTTTATTACTTAGTAGCATTCAAAGTATTTTAAGTTATAAATTATATTTTCAAACCTACTTCATTCTATCTCTGCATCACCTAAGGTTCGACTGCAAGAGAATGCCTCAGGCATTAAGTCCACCTTTACATATAAATGTATGTATGAAGTATAAATAAATAAATAAATATAAATAAATTACACCTTTTAAACTCAAGAAGAAGAGGGACTATGGTCCCACAACACCCAGGTTCATATGTCTGTCACACAAACATTTTTCTCCGTGAATCGAACCCTCGACCTCTCTTTTAACAGCCGGCTACTCGCTCACTGCGCCACGGAGACTCTCACATATTTAACATAGTTCAAAAATCTCATCTGTTCTATCATTCGCGTATCACACTAAAACGGCCGAACGTATTTCGATGCAGGTTTGACTAACATAACTCCAGAAAATACATTTGGTAAGTTATTAAAAATCAAAGGATTATGATGGGAAGGGAATAATGAGAAAATGTTTCTTTATAGGCGGCCCTGCGAGTTATTTTTACGCGTATGGGCGTATTTAGGAGTCCATAGAGGACAAACATACTTACGTTGTTTTTATTTATATATACACAGTCAGTTCATAAGTATTGTCACACAGTAAAAACTTTTATTTTAGAATGCTGGCCACAAAAAAGTTTATTGAATTCGAATTTCAAATTGTTCATGAAAATAAAAATGTATACTTTTTACTCATTTTTAAATATGGAGTGGACGCTTAAAGAAGACCGTGTTGCAGTAATTGCGTTGCATCGTTGCGGTTACGCGCCAATTCAAATTTTTGACATACTGAAAAATTTGAATATAACCTAAAGATTCGTTTATCGTACCATCAAACGATACAATGAAGACTCTAGTGTAGATGACAGGTCAAGAAGTGGTCGCCCTCGGTCTGTTAGGACTCCAGCAGTGATAAAAGCTGTGAAGGCGCGAATTCAAAGAAATCCCAAACGTAAGCAGAAACTGTTGGCCCTTCAGATGGGGTTAAGCAGAACCACGGTGAAAAAGGTGTTAAATGAAGACTTGGGGCTTCGGGCATATCGAAGAAAAACAGGACATCGTTCGAATGCTCGTCTAATGGACCTGAGACTGAAGAGATACCGCGCTTTGTTGAAGCGGTACGCGGGAAAAAAATATCGGGAAATTCTTTTTTCAGATGAAAAAAATTTTACCGTAGAAGAGAGCTACAACAAAGAAAATGATAAGGTGTACGCACACAGTAGTGAAGAAGCGAGCAACCGTATTCCGCGTGTCCAACGAGGTCATTTTCCATCCTCGCTCATGGTATGGTTGGGAGTTTCTTATTGGGGATAACAGAGGTACATTTTTGTGAGAAAGGTGTAAAAACGAATGCAGTTGTGTATCAAAATACAGTCCTGACGAACCTTGTGGAACCTGTTTCTCATACCATGTTCATTAACAGGCACTGGGTATTCCAACAAGATTCGGCGCCAGCTCATAGAGCGAAGAGCACACAAGACTGGCTGGCGGCGCGTGAAATCGACTTCATCCGGCACGAAGCACTGGCCCTCCTCCAGTCCAGATTTGAATCCGTTAGAATACAAGATATGGCAACACTTGGAGCAAAAGGCGTGCTCAAAGCCTCATCCCAATTTGGAGTCACTCAAGACATCCTTGATTAAGGCAGCCGCCGATATTGACATGGACCTCGTTCGTGCTGCGATAGACAACTGGCCGCGCAGATTAAAGGCCTGTATTCAAAATCACGGAGGTCATTTTGAATAAACTTTAGTGTCATAAGAATCTATGTTTTGTTAAGTTCATTTTGGTATATAAATGGTTACATAATGAATAAACTTGTTTCAATTATTTTATATTAAACATGTGACAGAATTTATGACCTGACTAGGTATATATTTTTATTGTATAGGTATGTATTAAACATTGTCCCACTGCTAGGCACGGGCCTCCTCTACTAATGAGAGGGGTTAGGCCTTAGTCCACCACGCTGGCCTAATGCGGGTTGGTAGACTTCAAATACCTTCGAAATTCTTATAGGAATTCTCAGGTATGCAGGTTTCCTCACGATGTTTTCCTTCACCGTTAAAGCGAGCGATAGTTAACAATAAATACACACGTAACTTCGAAAAGTTAGAGCTTTATGCCATACTAGATGTTGCTCGCGGCTCCGCCCGCTTGCGTGTTATTTTTGGAAGAAAAGGTATACAACCCATGGAGGCATCTTAAGCTATTACACCTTTCTATATTTTGCTATCCCATAGGAAGCGTGCATTTTTCCGGGATAAAAAGTAGCCTACGTAATTTTCTGATCCCTAAAGTGCCACTACCCAAAAAATCATGTCAATCCCATGCTATGTGAAAAACTTTAGTATCCCACGGGAACTGTACATTTTTCCGGGATAAAGCGTAAATCTATCTCTGTGCCAAAATTTCAACCACATCCGTCCAGCCGTTGTAGCGTGATTGAGTAACAAACATCCATCCATCCAAACATTCGCGTTTATAATATTAGTATATATGGTTAAATTTTGAACCATCGACTCCCGTCTGTCTAGACTCTTGGCTGTCCATACCACCACCAACTGGGCTACCGCTTATATTGGCATTAAATCAAGCGTGACCGGCATTGCGGTTACTGATTTCCACACCACAATTACTTTAATGACAATACAATTAAAATGTATAAACTGATAAATCAGTAGTAAACCTTTGTTACGATTTTTACGGACATGTACACAACCAGCACGGTTTTAAATCGATCTAGTCACGCACAGAAGCACGTCAAAATAGATCTTTATAGACTGTCGAATCTTAGAGCGTCGCAGCTAAAAAGGTATAAAATCCATGGAGTCATCATTAGCTATATATAATAATAATACTAGCTCTGTATTAAACATTGTCCCACTGCTGGGCACGGGCCTCCTCTACTAATGAGAGGGGTTAGGCCTTAGTCCACCACGCTGGCCTAATGCGGGTTGGCAGACTTCTCATACCTTCGAAAATTTCTCAGATATGCGGGTTTCCTCACGATGTTTTCCTTCACCGTTAAAGCAAGCGATAATTAACATTTTAATACACACATAACTTTACAAAAGTCAGAGGTGTCACTTGGGTTTCGAACCTACGACTTTCGTCTTGGCAGTCCGTACCGCAACCAACTAGGCTATCGCTGCTTTTTTGCATTAGCTATTACATATTTCTATATTATTATGATCCCTTGCACTGCGTGAAACAAAAACGAAACTATCCCACGAGACCCGTACCTTATTCCGGGATAAAAAGTAGCCTATGTGCTATACCAGACTATTATCTATCTCTCTATCGTTCAGCTGTTCTGGCTAGATTGGTAACATACATGCATCCAATCATTCGCATTTATATTATTACTAGCTGTCTCCGCGAACTCCGTTTCGCCTTAAAAATATCTTTGACCGGTCCGTCTATCCCGCAGGATAGAATTTTCCGGACTAAAAAGTAGTTAATAGCAGTGATAGCCTAGTTGGTTGCGGTACGGACTGCCAAGACGAAAGTCGTAGGTTCGAAACCCAAGTGGCATACACCTCTGACTTTTCTAAAGTTATGTGTGTATTAAAATGTTAATTATCGCTTGCTTTAACGGTGAAGGAAAACATCGTGAGAAAACCGGCATACCTGAGAATTTTTCGAAGGTATGAGAAGTCTGCCAAGCCGCATTAGGCCGGCGTGGTGGACTAAGGCCTAACCCCTCTCATTAGTAGAGGAGGCCCGTGCCCAGCAGTGGGACAATGTTTAATACAGGGCTAGTATTATTATATATTATTATTATATAAAAAGTAGTTCATATGACTCCGGAATAATGTAGCTTTCCACATGTGAAAGATTTTTATAAAACAAATAGCTTTTAATTTACGACTGCCTCGGTGCATTACCACTGCTGTACTGAGGTCTCGAGTTCGATCCCCGGGTCGGGTAAAATGATATTGGGTTTTTCTATCCAGAAATTCTCAGCATTAGCCCGGAATCTGGAATCTGTGCCCGGTATGACGATAGGCTTGCCCCCGCCCCTTTTGACCGAAATAAATTCGGCGAAAAGTTGCTGTACTGGTTGCACCTCTGCCTACCCCTTCGGTGATTACAGGGTGAGTGTATATGTATGAACGTAAATAGCTTTTAATTTACGTGCAACAAGCAAATAGATACCACAATTTTCTAGTTATATTGAGCTTCAATAGATAGCTTTGGGCATATTTTAATTTCCGGTAGACAGATTCATGAAAAAAGTAGACAGCAGTACGCAGTGGCAAATAAATCAATTAATTTCGGTACCCACTAGGTTCAAAGTTACCCAAAAATAACAGGATATTTTTCCATTATTATTCATGCAAGTTACATTCCATTCTCATATCCACACAAATCCTCTAATAAGACAAGAATAGAGCACAAGTCACTGTTGTAAGAGAGAGACAGGAGATCCGACGGGGAAAGTAACTGAGTCATGTTTAGAAGAAAGCATCCGATATTGACAATGAAAAACCAACGTTGCGTGCTGTACTTAGCATTACTCTTGTACGATGACAATAATTGATTTTAAACGATGTAAATTATCGATTTTACGTCTAGTTCTGACCTTTTATGTAATGGGTTTTGGCGGGAATGCGAACAAATCATGTCGGGTTATGTTTTCAATATTTGTATTTCTTCGATGTTTATTGGCAGTATGATGGTATTTTTCTAATAAATGATAGATTATATGCCAAACCATCGGTAGCATACGCCTAGCCTAGGTACGCTGGTGGTAGGATATTCATATCCACCCGGATAGCCCCCACCGTACAGAGTTTAAAACCCGCCATAATGGCACACGCAAGTGTGTCGCGTTCCAGGATCAGCCAGTGTACATCCGGTTTTTGTCGGGGGTCTAGAGTTGGGGTACGATGTTTGGCCGTTTTGCGGCCTCCTAGGTACTCTGATACTAGACCCTCGACCGCTTCTTCACCTTCTTGCCCATGATGTGGTGTGAAGAAGCAGGCCGGTGAAGATGATTGTGTTGAGTAGCGGGGAATAGATTGTCTCTCGCTACTTGATATTCTAATAGGGTAGTTGACAGTTAGTTAAAACCTAATAGAATTTTGTTTTTTATAATAGATTAAAGATTTTAGTCTGTAGTTATATAGCTGTTCGCCCGCTTCGCTACGAAAGCTGTCTGAGTGCCACATAAAAATATGCGCTAAAATACATGCAAATGTGTGCCAATTTTGAAATCTTTCAATTAGTTCTATTTATATTATAGTCGTTAGTGATAACTTTACGTTGGCAGCACTGACTGGTTCCTTTTCATATTCTTTACCTATCATATTTACATATACATACGCGCTCGCTTCATTAATACCCGAAGGTGTAGGTAGGTTCACAACTCTGCCTATCCATCTGATAACCTCGGCGATATGTGGGTGTGCTTAACCACGCACCGAGCTTATTACCGTCCCGTGATGTGATTGTGCCACTATCGCCATACCTGGCATAATTCCAGACTCCGGGCTGATATTAAGTGTTTCGTGATATTCAATTATTTGTTAAACATGATTATACACAAAGAGCATGTAGGTTGTTAAATTACATTGTAACATCTAAAAATGTTAGTATCAATAATGTTTAGCCTTTATAGAATACTAGCTGTTGCTCGCGGCTCCACCCGCGTGGAGGTTATTTTCGCAGCGCATGCGATGAAAGATATTTTTTTTACACCTTGGGTAACATTATTGTAGTTTTAGTAGGGATCCTTATTTATTCTTGCAATTAAAATAGCCTATATTAATCAGTGATAATGTTACATTCAAATGGTGAAAGAATTTTTAAAATCGGTCCAGTACCTTTTGAGCCAATTCGTTGCAAACATACTTACATACAAATCTTTCCTCTTTATAATATTATATAGTATAGACAAATATATAGTATTAAGAATAGACTTACAATTAATGAAAACAGACAATTAATATTTCACAAAACAATATCACTTTCACCGGACCAGGGGATCGAACCAGGGACCTCAGCACATGTCTACCATGTACGCAATTACACCTGCGCCACTGAGGCAGTCTATCATATTTCTTCAATTTTTATAGTCATAGGTTCGAAAGCCCAAATGGCACCCTAAAGTTACGTGTGTATTTTTGTTAATTTATCGCTTGCTTTAACGGTGATGGAAAACATCGTGACGTGCATACCAAAGAATCTTAAATAAGAATTTAAAAGATGTTTGAAGTCTATCAACCCGCATTCGGACAGCGTGGTGGACAAGTGTCTGTTCAGTATAAGGCAAGATAATTAAGATACAATTAAGCTGCTTTAATCAAATGTAATGAAATTTAAATTATCACTTTACCCCAACCGGAAATCGAAACAGGGACCTCAACACAGCAGTCACACCGCTAAATACAACTGCGCCACCGAGGCAGTCAAGTTGATTCAATAAAGACAACAATAAAAAAAAATGTGTTAATATTTTGATTCACTGATAAATAATCTCTGGTTGATAAACGAAATATGTTTTAGTATATCTTAGCCTATTGATAAGGAGACTCGATAAGACAATAGATCGCAGATTATATGACATCACCATTTTCACTTTGCTTCCCTACTCTTTAAATCTTTTATCACTGCAAAGAAAGAGAAAAAAGTAGGAAAAGAAATCCAGAATTATCCGGAGTATTGTTTCGGCCAGTGACTGCGAGAATTCTTATGTTTTCATTCCAAGCAAAAAGTGTATAATAGAGAGGTGCACCTAGACCCTAAGTTTGTCACGCATAAATTTCAAATTGTGGTGGCCGCCATGGGATTTTAACTCAGGATCTACGGAAACTGGGAATATCAACGATCATTGAATGTGTTTATTAAATTTGACATGCCAGAGAATATAAAAAAGCACGATACACTTAACTAATTAAAAATCCACAGAACAATTTATTACTAATAAATTTTGTTTTTATTTAGAGGTCGCCCGAAAGCATATAAGTCTGAAAGATTAAAAAGCTTGAGCGACCTTTCAATTTTGTATCGCTTTTAAATCTTTTTTATTTTCAATGTTCAAAATAATATCGAGACGGAAAAAAAAATTAATCGAGCTGATCTTTTGAAATGCTCTTAAACATGACAAACTAACATATTTTCACAAGAGAATCGATAAAAATATATTAGTTTTTTTTGGGCCACCCTAATAAATCGATGTCTGTATGTATGTACCCTATGGGCTCAAAAACGGCTGGAGCGATTTTGATGAAATTTTCAGATAATCTTCAGATTAGCCCAGCGGGTTATCCTGTGAAGTTTGGTAGCGATCGGATCAAGAGATTTTTTTGGCATTTTCGTAAATTTATGTAATACTTTCTTGGGCAGGAGTAATTCTTGTTTCGGCTGCACGGAATAACTCATACAACGGAGACGACATACGGGCAAAAGCCAGCCAAATATAAATATCACCTGTTTGAGCTACTGTAAGTAAAATACACCGCGATAGAATCCGTATATTTCGTTTTATTTCAAAGAAATTGAAAGAGAGAATATTCGCACTCAGCTGTTTCATATATTGTCTTTGCCATAACAATAACAATTACAGCACATATGGACCGATTTTAAAAACCCTTGTCGTATTAGTAGTGGTATAGATAAGTATTATAAGTTAGGTATAGATAAGTAGTATTAGTTAGTTATTAATCCGTAATGAACAAAAGCAAATGTCATATTTTAATTTCATTTGATCTATTCTTTATCCAAAATCATAAAAATATAATTATAAATTATATTGGAATGATGCAACGATGATATTAATGTATAAGATATATATTTAAGTATTCAAATATTAAATGAAGTAAATTTAATTTTTAATAACATCTTTAAAATCTTTAAGTTTTTTTGTTCTTCGCTAAGATTCTACAAAACTTAGACCAGTTAGTAATAAATAATATAATATATATTTGTTATTGTAAATTTAATTTGTTTTGACTTGTAAATGCAACTAAGTAATAAAGATTTATATCATTTTATCTCTTTAAAAATAATAAGAGCTTGAAACAATGAATAAGAAATTCTTTGTAATAACAGATAACAAATCAAACAGCGTCATTTTTTGCGATATTGAGTTACATATTTATTCGAAATCAGATTTTTTTTTCTGCATCCTAAAGGCTAGTTTAAAAAAAAAACAATTTTTTGGTGATCAATTGGTAGAACAGGGCTCATTTTTCAGGGCACATTCATCAAATAATAATAATAACACACATAGCCCCGGTCCCACACTAAGATTCGTATCTTGTGTCTCGTGGTCAAACATTTGTCCCGGTGTCGGAATCGAACCTCCGTCCTCTCGTTTCACAGCCGGCTACTCGCCTACTGCGCCATGGAGGCTGTCATTTGGGGAAATAGTAATACTCATAAATAGTAATGCTCATAAATGCATGATTATAAATATGCCGTAGGTGCTTACACAAGTAATATATTAATTCTACTAAAATGTACGCAATAGTTTTTTATAGTGATACAAAAAACATTAAACCTATCATTAAAATGTCTTTTATATCAAATCTTAGTATCCAATAGCCCGCCAACCGTCGAGATTATTATTTTCAATACAATTTCGGAACGTATAACCATCGGTCTAAAATGGAGTTGCCAACCGTCCTGTTTTCCCAAGACATGTCCTGGTTTTTAGAGTATCCTGGGATGTCCTGGATAGTTTTTAAGCAGCGTCCTGGGTTTTTAAAGCGCCCTGATAAGGTCCAGTATTTTAAAATTCGCACACCACTTTTGCAATTCTTACTTTCGGGAGGTCACGGCAAGTCACGTCTCGCAAGTGTTTACTCTATTTTAAAACAAAGATGCGTCTTGTTTTTAACCTGAATTGTCCTGGTTTTTCTAACAAATCCTAGTATTTGAATTCCGGGGTTGGTAACCCTAGTCTAAAATCAAATCGAAAAGAAAACCCTGAAACAAATCCTTCATCTATATCATTATAACTTAGTATAAACAAAGCATATTCTTTTTGCGTTTTCTTAAACCTTGGGTCGAGATAAAAAAACGCGGGGTTATTATGAGGATATAGTAAAAAGCAACCACGCTTTTTTTTTTACAATATTTTATCAAATTATTCCCGACATTTTATTTCAGTTATTAAAGCGTTTTTAGTTTTTCTAAACTATAATTTATTTTCTTGTTCTAAGTCTCAAAGCAGCATCAAAAGTACTTATAATTAAAAGACCCGATTTTAAATCAAGAACACATGATAAAAAAATCTAAAATGTTCATATTTTTACTATCCTATTGCTCCTGCTTAGGATATAAGGCTAAAGTTAAGAAAATATTTTATTGTCCGATGACATGAGGACCGATGTCCTTGACGCTTATTTTCAAGCAAATCTAACGTCTGGAAGGTGGTTGAAATTCCGTTGCATACAAACATACATAGAGATACATGTGAAGCTGAAATAAAGCGTGTAAAAAACAACGCGTGCATTTCAGTCACGTGACTGCAAATAAGAAATAAGTTGAAGATCTAATTGCTATATATCACGCATGAAGATGTTTCATAACATTATTTTCGTTTTTAATAATACTTTAACGTACTGGCCACATTGTATTTTTTAAACGAACTAAGCCGGCTGAAGGACATGTATCCATGGCCATGAATCATCCATGAATAAATAATAACAATAAACGAACTAAGCCTGATTCTTAAATTTTTTTGTTATCTGTTTTGTTGTCACTCAAATTACTTTAATTTGAATTTGGAATTTTACTCTCTTCGTGATAAAAAAAAATCTCTATTCAATTTTTTTTTTAGTTCGTGCACGCCTTTAAAGTTTTGAAGAAATATTAAATCTAAAATATTGTAAATGTTTTCATTTTAAGTATATCAAAAGATTTAGAAAGAAAAACGTCTTAAGAAATGTCACACAATATCTTACGTAAAAAAACATTGTTCACACAAACACAAATTCCACAACCTGGACATTAAAAAAAATAAAAACACGTACCAAACAGCCACTGAACTCGCGCGTAAATCACTGATAAACTATCACCGCGAGCGATCGTCGCTAGCGACTGTTCACAATGCGCTGATGCCACTGACTGCTCGAGCCCCGAACTCTGATTTCACTAATCCACTACACTGATATGAATGGGCCAACGTACACCTTACTATGCAGTAGTAATAGAGATGTGGTAAATATAAGTGGGAATAGGACCTTTTTGATCGCTGGTATTACGACTGGCCGGTACAAGTTTTTTGAATATGGAACATAATCATTTATATGTCAGATGAGGTATACGAACAGTCGCCTATGAAATATTAGTAAAGAAATGACTTATGTTTAAAAAATATTCAAAATCCGAGACTAGAGAATATTTCAATATAGTAGTAGTATTAATACTTTCCAGTTTTGTATATTATCCATATGGAACAAGCATCTTCAAGAAAAAAATAGGAAATCTTGCTATATCATGTGGTTGATTCGATTTTCAAAAATCAAAATAAAATATTGTGGCCAGTACGTTACAGTATTATGAAAGACCGAAATGTTAATAAACAAATTCAGGCGCGCTTATATATATAAAAAGAAAATGCTTAATTATTCAGACGTTGTAGTGGTAGGACCAAGTTGTCTCTTTTTTCTACCGAACTACGCCGACTTGATCAAGTACCATTGTCAGACTAAATACTTAAAAACAGTCACAGCAAGTTTTGAATAGTAAGATATTGTGTTTTGCCCTATATTATCTGTTCCATTGGGCATGGCCCAAGAAAGAGAGGTTAGGCCGTTGTCCACCAAAGCCTAATGAAGCTTAGACTGTAGGTAAGTGGTGGTAGGATACTCGTATCCGCCTGGATAGCGACCACCGTACACAGGGTGTAGAACCCGCCATAGTGGCACACGCCAATGTGTCGCGTTCCGGGATCAGTCAGTGTACATCCGGTTTCTGTCGGGGATCTGGAGTTGGGGTACGATGTTGGGCAGTGTTGCGGACTTCTGAGTACTCTGACACTAGACCCTCGACCGCTTCTTCACCTTCTTGCCCATGGCGTAGTGTGAAGCTATAGGCCGCCATGATTGTGTTGAGTAGCGAGGGATAGATTGTCTTTCGCTACTTGATACTCTAATTGGATGTCACTGCGCTTACCATCAGGTGCAATGTGGTCATATTGCCGTGCCAGGATAAAAAAAAGCTTGGTGGAATGAATAGACTTCACATACCTTTGTAATTCCTATCAAGAATTCTGAGGTACGCTTTCTTACTATGTTTTCCTTCGCCGTAAAACAAGCTATATAAACTATGAGTACATTGTATACGTCAGGGCTTCCCAAACTGAGCGTCGCGACGTCCTGGGGCGTCGCGACGTCCTGGGATGTCGAGTGTCGATGCGGCAGAGTCGAGTGAGCGCCGAACGCATGCCGAATTCTGACATTTTGTTTAATTACGCACTCGGAGTTTGGATAAAGAACAAGTACAGATCAAAAATAGACGTGGAGAAACAAGTGAGAGTAGCAATTTCTAAACTAAACCCGCGTCTTGAAACACTATGCTCAGAAAAGCAAGCACATCCTTCTCATTAGCAACCAGCCAACAAGCCAAAGTAAAATAAATATCTCTTAATTTTTTGCTTATATTTTGGTTTTGTTCTTATTTTCTAATAAAAATTATTTAGGTCCGAAGAGGGGGGGGGGGGGGGGGGTGTTGAGGAGATGTCGATAACAAATGTCAAATTCTCAAGGGCGTCGCAGCACAAATAAGTTTGGGAAGTCCTGGTATACGTAATAAAGTCAGAGGTGATATTTCAAAATTTAGAATTATTATATAGGTAGTTGCGTTTGATAATCTAACTTATGCGCTCGGATGAATAACCTTTTCTATTAATTGTAATGAAGCTAAACGGCACCACGGCCATAATAATAAAATACTAGATTAAGTCTTGCATTAATTTAACCCGCAGTTTAGGATAAAGTTTAACCAGTACCCTTGGTAACTGTACTCTACTCTATATATAGAACATCCACCTGGTGAGGTGGTCCTGATTACACTAGATCAAACCTACTACTACGAGGGACTACGGTCCCACAACACCCAGACCTGAAACAAATACTTATCCTACTAATATTATAAATGCGAATGTTTGGATGGATGGATGTTTGTTACTCAATCACGCTACAACGGTTGGACGGATCTGGTTGAAATTTGGCACAGAGATAGATTATAGTCTGGAATAGCACATAGATTACTTTTTATCCAGGGAAAATTTACAGTTCTCGTGGGATACTATAGCTATTCACAGAGTTAGGGATCGTTAGATTTTTTGCATAGTAGCAGTTCAGGGATCAAAAAATAACATAGGCTATGTTTTATCCCGAAAAAATGCACTCTTAATATGGGATACCTAGCAAAATATAGAAAGGTGTAATAGCTTAAGATGCCTCCATGGATTTTATGCTTTTTCTTCCAAAAATAACCTCCACGTGGGTGGAACCGCGAGCAACATCTAGTAGATGACATAAATTTTGTTTCGGTGCGGGGATCAAACCCACGGCCTTCTTGTTTCACAGCCGGCTCCTTGCCTTTTTCCTTGGCAAAGGTTACTGCCGGTGGCAGTATTAATTATTAATTTTTACAATATTCTTAAAACAATGAAAATCAGCCCTGAGATTTTAAGAAAAGTGAGTTTAGTTTTTACCTACTTTTAGCCCTGGTACCTGGAAATTAGTCGCCATCCAACTCGGTCCAAGCTAGCAGGTACGCATACATTGAAAGGACATAAATAATAACACTACTTTATCCCACACATATTATTACTGAGAAAATAAGTAACGTCTCGGGGCCCTGGGATTCTTTCCCTCACAGCAAAGTGACCACACTGCACCTGATGGTAAGCGCAGTGCCGTCCAATTAGAATATCGAGTAGCGAGAGACAGTCTATCCCTTGCTACTCAACATAATCATGCCTGTATCTTCACACTACGTCATGGGCAAGAAGGTGAAGAAGCGGTGAAGGGTCTAGTGTCAGAGTACTCAGAAAGCCGCAAAACGGCCAAACATCGTACACCAACTATAGACTCCCGACAAAACCGGATGTACACTTCATATCTTGGACTATTTGGGTTTGTTTCGAACCAGCGACTGTCGTCTCGGCAGTCACTGCCAACTAGATCGCTGCTGTTAGGTTCATATATGATGCGTAAACTTAAATTAAATAAAACATTAATTATGTATTGATGTTCAAACTTTCAATGTCAAACACAATATCAGGTTGACTGAATGAGTTTTGCTTTTGTTTTTGTTTTGAGCTGACATTTATGCGACGTTCAAACAATTAATTCTATTTTAATGTTAATTAATTTATTATAAAAACGTCTGAAATGCAACTTGTTTAAAAAAATACTGTTTATATTTATTCTTGGCTGCATTGTAATTCATTCTCTTAAAATTAGCCAAAATATTATTAAAAGAATTATATTTTTTTAAATATAATTATTCGTTTAAATGTAGACTTGTTTAGTAAATTAATGTTCATTATTACTCTTCGCTTTATTAACTCGTTATTTTAAAATACGATATTAACGATCTTCCCACCATCCACCATTAATTATAAGACATCCTTTGAGAATAATTGCATAACCACTTTTTTAATATTTTTCTAAAGCAGCAAACAAAAATTTTATCGGTGCACTGCTTAGAGTATTTAACATACTCTAAGGTGCACTGTCTTACTCCAAAAAAAAATAAACATATTTTAAAAATAGAACACAACCGGCCAGTACCACAAAACGTAAGGCTGATTCCACACCATGGACTTTTATGTCACATGTATTGACTTGTATGTCATAATATAAAAGTAATATTTTATGTACATCAGGAAACAAGTTATAAGTATGTCAAACATTCACTTGTCAATAGTCGGCAGCTTAGACACATCGTATGGCTTCTACATACTGTTATTGTCCACACCTAGCCTATTTATAAACTTCAACAATGAATATTACCTATCTGAAGAGAGTGTGTATTTCATTGATAATTATCACTTGCACTTTAACGGTGAAGGAAAACATCGTTAGGAAACCTGCATAACTGAGAATTATTACACGAATTTCAAAGGTGTGTGAAGTCTACCAACCCGCATTAGGCCAGCGTGGTGCACTAAGGCCTAAACCTCTCTTTAGTAGAGGAGGCCCGTGCCCAGCAGTGGGACAATGTTTAATACAGGACTAGTATTATTATAAAAAAGTGGTCCACTTTAACCTGTGAGCTTGTTTCGGCATTTTCTTCTCAGGTATTGTCATTATCATCATCTCATGTCTCAAAAGGATAACTGTGTTCGGAAAACGAACACCGTTTAACGGTAAAACCTTACCTTTGCTTCTTCTAGCACTGTGGGTGATAACGGTATTGGACACCACTTGTCGTCAAGTGACTCAGTTGCTCTTTTGCCGGTCTGTGCATTACGGTCCATATATAAGTTACAAGCTGTTGCTCGCGGTTCCGCCCGCGTGGAGGTAATGTTTTGGAGAAAAAGTATACAATACAAAAATTACTATATATATTATATACTATATATACTAATTTTTATGCGTTTTACTTCAAACATGACGTATTTTCATACAAACTTTCTTCCCCTATTTTACCCCCTTAGGGATGGAATTTCCAAAAATCCTGTAACATATATTTTTTATTTTTATCTAAAAGGCGAAATACTAACTTTCATGCTTTTAACTTCAAAAATGACGGATTTTCATACAAACTTTCTTCCCCTATTTTACCCTCTTAGGGTATTTCCAAATACCCTTCCTTAGTAGATGCCTACGTCATAAAAGGTACCTACTGTCAAAATTTCAAGTCTCTAACCCCAGCCGTTTTGGCTGTGCGTTGATCGATCAGTCAGTCAGTTTTTTCTTTTATATATACAGATGTCTAGTCATGGGACCATTCAAAGACAGCTAATGACATATGAATTAAGCTAATTTGTCGGATTGTATCGCGGTTTATTTATTTTTTAGTCCCGACGTTTTTTTTTTTTTTTATTGCATAGTCCGACAAACGAGCCAGTGGGTCACCTGATGTTAAGTAATCTCCACCGCCCATGAACATCCACAATACCGAAAGTATTATGTATGCGCTGTCGGCCTTAAAGGATAGGAATAGGGATTAGGGACGGGAAGGGGCATCTGGGCCGGGCCTCCGGATATCTCACTTACCATAAGAAACGCGACAGTAAACTGTCACTTTACGTTGGTTTTCTGTGAGACAGTGATCCTACCCCGGTCGAGCCGGCCCATTCATGCTGTAAACAAATATGTCTTTAGCGTGGCTCTACCACTTCTGTTTCTACAACTTTACGGCAATCATGGTCACGGGCTGGACTAGACCAGACTCGAGGTAGAGTAGGACTTATTTTTATTTTTAATTAGTTTTATTTCAATGTGTTATATTCGTGTAAGCATAAGAAAATAGCTAATCACCACCTGGCTGTATAATAAGAAGTCACGAGTGATTCCAAAAAAACTATATTTCGTAAATATTTGTTTATAGGCTAGAGACTTGGCTTAGTCTTTACAGCTGTTTACAGCACTTGACAAGGCTGTATGGGCTTGAACCCTTTGCTTCATTATAAGGGAAAAAGGAAAAAATGTACATAGTCAGGGCTTGGAGGGAAAGTATTTCACATTTCCTGATACTCATGACTCGTTGTTTTTTTTTCAATATTTTAGTCTTGAGTTCATAATATTTTAATGTAAATTCTACACCTTTAGGCAACTACTTACGGTTAATAGCTAAGTGCGTCCTAGTTAGGCATTATCAATCTCTAATGTCGAAGGGCACATGAATTTTAAATCATAAACTAGATTTCTCGCCAACCGTTTCAAGTAGGGCTAAGAAGCGTTTCCCGCGCAAAATAGGGCATTGCCCGCCAATAGCCCGTTAAGGCCCCTTCACAGGTCAAACAAACTAGCCCTACAAATGCATAGTATATCCGCAATTTATTTTTTTGATAGGAATTTCTGACCTTAGATTAATTGAGATATTGCGAAACGAAAAGATGAATTCGACCAAATTTCTTATAATAATTAGGATGGTAAGTTACTCAGGTAATATAATTATCGAAGTTTATTGCCCTATATAGTTTTTGCCACTTAAATAGTAAAAAATGTATAGATGTAGATTTCTAACTAAAAACTCTGTATCATCACAACGAATAGCATACATACACCCTCACGCCTGTAACCCCCGAAAGGGTAGGCAGAGGTACACCTCTCTGGTTACAACCAGTACTCCCATATTCCGTCGAATTTATTACTGCCCCATAATGTGATAGAGGGCGAGCCTATAGCCATACCGGGTAGGACATATAGATCACTGCATACCGGGCTTAATACCAGACTCCGGGCTAATACTGAGTATTTCTAAATAGAAAAACCTTATTATTTACCCGACCCGGGGATCGAACCCATCGGATTTGGCCATAGAGGCCCACTTGAAAAATTCACCCTGTATAGTGTATTATTAGACTGGACAGCCGATGTCCTTCAACAGACCGCCTTCAACGTAGACCGAGATTTCGATGAAAAACAAAATTGTATATTGACATCAGCGCCACCTGTCGGATTCAAAACTATCCTATCTTTGAAGTTGAACTCGACCACACACATACATACACAACATTTAATTGAAATCTGTTGGGTGGTTTCAAAGTCGTCTATAACGGGCATAGGTAAATAATAAATAAATAAATAAATAACACCCAACAGTCATATAGCCCCGACCCCACACTAAGATACGAGTCTTGTGTTGTGGGTATCAGGGACTACGAGAGACTTTCGGTCTCACAACACCCAGACCCCGGACACAAATATCTGTCTCGCACACAAACATTTGTCCCGGTGTGGGAATCGAACCCACGGCCTCTCGTTTCACAGCCGGCTACTCGCCAACTGCGCCACGGAGGCTGTCGTCACGGTAGAAACAATTTTTGTGTTTTATCTGTATATATAAAAGAAGAAACTGACTGAGTGACATATCAGCGCACAGCCTAAACGGCTGGGGTTAGGGACATGAAATTTTGACAGTAGGTACATTTTATGATGTAGACATCCACTAAGGAAGGGTTTTTGGAAATACCACCCCTAAAGGGGTAAAATAGGGGATGATAGTTTCTATGAAAATCTGTTATTTTTGAAGTTAAACGCATGAAAATTGGTATTTTGTATTGTATACTTTTTCTGCCAAACAACCACGCGAGGGAGCCGCGAGCAACAGCTAGTATAAAATCATTGATCAAATATCATAAAATCATACAGTCACTTCCCGAAAGATATGTAGCAATATTTACAATAGTACATTGGTTATGATTTTGAGCATTCTAAGACACGAAACTGAGCATAATAGCTGTAACTATTTAGCTAACTCGACTGTGTCAGTCCCGAAATAACTAGCGGTGGGTGAGTGACCCACAGAGGAAATACCAATAAAAAATGTAGGACAATCATATAGTTTAGTTATTCGCTTTACAGACCATGTTTAGTCTCTATGACAATTTAGGTTTCATATAAAAAGCAGCGATAGCCTAGTATTATAAAAATCAAAATCAAATATTTATTGAATCCATGAAATGTTATACATTATTTAGATTCAGTCAAATTTTTACTCTACCGCCAGTTCGGAATGCAGTTTCGCTAGAGAAGAACGGGCAAGAAACGTTAGCGTTGCTCTTTTTTAACATTGGTTAACAATATTTGGTAATACAATTATTATACAATTTTAATTTAATTACATTAGAATAGAGCAGCTCAATGTGTGTTAAGCTGCCTTATTGCAAGATTGTGAAATAAAACTCATTACAGCACCTAGTGCCGCACATGACCAAATGGCACAATGGATACAAATGGCATACACTGATTTAAGGTTACGTGTGTATTCATTGTTAATTGAACTGAGATGGTTTGGCCATATGGAGAGGAAGGATGAAAGGCGATTTACGAAAGCTATTTATCGTGCGAATGTGACTGGAAAAGTGGGTAGAGGGCGCCCAAGGAAAACGTATACGAATCAGACGGTCTACTCTTGAACACAATTCCGATCGAGCAGTATTGGATTTAAGAGATTTCGTACTGTTAAACGCCATATTATTTCAATATTGTGTAGCCATTAATATGCAGTAATTGGAATTAAGATTATCATATGAATGGTTATACAATATCTAAATAATATGGCGCTAGGGTCGCACTCAGAATACCACAGAAATCTCACAAATCCAATACCGATCGATCGGAATTGTGTTCAAGAGTAGACCGGCAGATAAACCATCTTCTTGAAGGGCAAATCAGGAGTACCTCCAACCGTCGTAACTATATGAGAAGATGTATTAATGTGGAAGAGGCGAAAGAAGTGTGTCAGGATCGTAGCTTGTTGCACTTAATAGTCTCTGCCTACCCTCATGGGATACGGGCGTGAGTGCATCTGTGTATATATGTCATTGTTAATTATCGCTTGCTTTAACGGCGAATTAATCGCGAGGAAACTGCATATCTAAGAATTATCCATAAGAATTTTCAAAGTATGTAAAGTCTAATAACATGCAGGACACGTCTTCATAGGCTGACATAGAGACGGACAAAATAAAATACATTTTGACTTTTGTTTATTAGAATCGCCAACAAAATTTACAATTTCACATGTGACGTGTTCCTTCAATTAAAAGAGACCACAGCGTGCGAATTTACAGTCTATTAAGGTAATAATCTCGGCGTTATGTGGGTGTACTTGTTACATCTCTGTCTAACCTGGGGACTACAGTCGTAAGTAATTAAGTTTTTTTTTATACCATTGTCCGACAAACGAGCCTGTGGGTCACCTGATGTTAAGTGATCTCCACCGCCAATGAACATCCACAATACCGAAAGTATCATGTATGCGCTGTCGGCCATAAAGGACAGGAATAGGGATTAGGGAAGGGAAGGGGGAATCTGGGCCTTCGGATATCTCACTTACCATACGAAACGCGACAGTAAACTGTCACTTTACGTTGGTTTTCTGTGAGACAGTGGTACTACCCCGAGCCGGCCCATTCATGCTGTAGACAAATATGTCTACAGCGTGGCTCTACCACTATATAGTAGGGTTCTATTTTTGCCATTTGCCTGCAGAAGCCTAAAATACTCTAAATACATTATAAATTAATATATATAAATATTGCATAGACTATGATAACTATCACATAGACTAGGTAAAACTAAAAATTCACTTCAAAGCAACATTTACTGGAACGAGACAGTAATCTGGAAGACACAATTACGCGTGTCACTGAAATTATGTCATCGAATTAAACATGTGAGTCACCCGGGCTAGTGTCACGTTCAAATCGGCAGACAGATCTTACAATAGTAATCTTGAATTTACTGGATGCGACCACTGTACACATGTCGAAACACCAGGCATATTGACTCGATAATAATAAAAATTCTTTACTAATACTAGCGGACCGTGCAGACGTTTTCTTGCCCGTAAAAGCAGCGCCAAACCGACTGCAGCGCCATCTGCCAGTCTGATTTGTGAATCTAAACCATCTAGGGCGCCACCCAAACGCATACAAAAAAAAACATTCAAATCAGTTCAGTGATATACACACGTACAGTAGAATTATATATATAAAGATATCAAGAGATAAACCGAAATGCTTATTATCATTGTGACGTGTTCCTTCAATTCAAAGAGACCACAGCGTGCAAATTTAAAGTCTATTTAGGTTATACCTATGCCTATCCCTTCGGGGATTACAGGCGTGAGTGTATATGTATGTTAAAACCCGTCAGATTACTTTTATTTCAAAGTGTAATGTCATAATATCTACTAGCCCTGTATTAAACATTGTCCCACTGTTGGGCACGGGCCTCCTCTACTAATGAGAGGGGTTAGGCCTTAGTCCACCACGCTGGCCTAATGCGGGTTGGTAGACTTCTCATACCTTTGATATTCTTATAAGAATTTTCATGTACGCAGGTTTCCTCGCTATGTTTTCCTTGGCCATTAAAGCAAGCGATAAATAACATTGAATATACGCGTAACTTTAGGAAAGTCAGAGGTGTATGTCATTTGGGTTGGATTCGAACATACGACTTTCGTCTTGACAGTCCGTACCGCAACCAACTAGGCTATCGCTGCTATGAATGCAATGTGTAGTAATGGCGTGAATGTAAGAAACATTTATTTACTTTTTTATTTATCACGCCGAAGGTCATTTACGACAATAGGTTTTGTAATTTATTTTTCTCAATGTAACAATAAATCAACTTAATTGACATACATGGCTATTAATCGAAAGTAATTTATTTTTTATACATTTTTTGTACACTAGAATACATAATATTGAAACACTCAATACAATTACAAGTACAATTAAATAAAAAGTACACCGACTTCAATAAAAAACAAATTATGCGTCACTATAAAATTTGAGGGTTGCCCTTGATTTTTCTGAGATCCAATCATCAGATCCTGACTTGGTGCAACTGGGACCACCTGGATAGTATACCCTTTTAAACAAAAAAAGAATTTCTCGAATCGGTCCAGGCGTCTTCGAGTAATCAGGTAACATACATAAAAAAAAGATTCCGATGAATTGTTAACCTCCTCCTTTTTTGAAGTCGGTTAAAAATAAATAACACCCAACAGTCACGCACATAACCCCGATCCCACACTAAGATACGGGTCTTGTGTCGTGGGTATCAGGGATTACGAGAGACTTTCGGTCTCACAACACCCAGACCCCGGAAACAAATACCTGCCGGTCACACAAACATTTGTCCCGGTGTTGGAATCGAACCCACGGCCTCTCGTTTCATAGCCGGCTACTCGCCTACTGCGCCACGGACGCTGTCAATTGGCGGAAGTATTATTATATTTAGTCTTATTATATTCTTATTTAGTCTTATTATATTTTTTAAATCCTGGCACGGCAAAGTGACCTCACTACACCTGGTAAGTACAGTGACGTCCAGATAGAGTATTAAATGGCCAGAGACTTTATCTCTAGCTATTCGATACAATTATGCCGGCCTGCTCATTTGTTTCATGATTGGTTTAAAGGACCTAATGTTATAAGAAGGAGGGAAGACGTTGGCAAACTTCTACAGCTTGATGATTCGGCAAAGAAATTATGTAACGTACTGACAACTGAAATTTATTCATAAACCACCTTCGATCTCAACATCTAGACCCGAAACCGTTATAAGTGGATCACCCAAACATTTGTCTCAGTTCGGAATCGAACTCACGACCTTTCGTTTCGGAGCTACTCGCCCGCTGACCACGGAGGCTGTCAATAAAATCTCATACATTCCCCCACGACCGCGGTGTTTGACGTAATATTTTGGTCAATCCTTACATACCATAACTTATTACTAATTACTTATCCACTAATTATACATGTAAAATGTATTTCAAATATTACATTACTATTCCTCTTTTAATAATTAAAATGACTCACGAGTAATCCACGGTATGGCAACAACGCGTTAAAAATGACATAATATTTCACACAACCTCAGGGAGTTGAGTAATTTAATTATGATGTACAGGGTATATTAACAGTATTGACTTGACATACCAGTAGAGACTATCCCGCCCATACACCCGCCATTGTAACTCCTGTTTAGCCAGGATTGACAACACGCATTTTTTTAACACCGAGTTATTAGATTATTTCCTATTATTTGAAATACCGAAGATATTTAGGCGAGTAGTTGCGGGTACATTAATAATGACAGCCAGCAGACAGTAAGTGGGGAGTAGTAAATGTTTAGCATAAAACGGAGTGCCCTCCGCGCTCCAGTGTTCAGTTGAGTAGAAGACGAGTCGATAGCCAGTATATTCGTGGTTCGTATTAAGTGTAATCAGTTCAATGGTCGCGTAGTTCAGATTAGAGGGCAATGCTGGTAGATTAATTATAAAGAGAAGCCATAAGTAAATCCTGACATGCGGTTGTGTTAATATTAAGCACTGAGATGTGTAACAGTGTTATGTAAATCAGTCAATAAAATGGTGAACATTGTATTTGTGCCTTTTTAAATATCCATCTTGCATAGTTTTGTTGATGTTGCTAACAGAGTAATGAAACTCTGCGAGTCTCTGGGAATGCTTAACTGTCTTATATTCCGCAACGAAATTAATCAAATAGAAATATAGGGAGGAGTTGAAAATATTAATTATTCACTTCCCTCCATAGCAAAGCGGGAGACAAATAATGAACTAACGAATCATTCATCTGTGGCGTTCTAGTAGTTGAGATATATCCCAGCTCTGATTAAACTTTTGGCACTGCTGGGCACGGGCCTCCTCTTCTAATGAGAGAGGTTAGATCTTAGTCCACCACCCTGGTCTAATGCATTTGTACCTTTGAAATTCTAATGAGAATTCTCAGGTAAGCAGGTTTCCTCACGATGTTTTCCTTCACCGTTGAAGCAAGCTATAATTATACACACGTAACTTCGAAAAGTAAGGAGTATGCCATTTGAGCTCGTTTCAAACCTATGACTTTCTTCTTGACAATCCTTTACTACTCCCAACTACAAACATACTCACACCTGTAACCCGAAGGGGTAGGCAGAGGCGTAACCAGTACATCCACTTTTCGCCGAATTTATTATGGGCCCATAATGTGATAAGGGGCGAGCCAATCACTACACCGGGCTCAAATCCAGACTCCAGGCTGATACTATGTATTTCTAAATAGAAAGTCCCAATATCACTCGAGACCTCAGCACAGCAGTCGTAATGCATGAGCAATTACAAATCAGTCGCTTCCAACTAGGCCTGAGAATTCTGCGTAAGAATTTTGAAGGTGTGTCTACCACTCTGCATTAGGCAGCGTGGTGGACTAAGGCCTAATCCCTCTCATTAGTAATGTAGGCTCGTGCATAGCAATAACATAGTATAAACAGGTCTGCTATGTATAGTAGACGTCTGCTTCATTTGTCTGATGAAATAACATTGTTTTTTAGTGCCTCCTGATGGTAAGTAGTCACCGTCGCCCTTAGACTTCTGCCATGCCAGGGCACAGTAAAGCCGCTGCCTACCTTTCTATCGTATATTATAAAACAGTTTTGGTAGAGCCAACTTTTATTCAATTTTGTTTACAACTAATGGATCAGTTCGTTAAAGATAAAGATAAAGATCGTTGCGGACGAGATACAAAAAGCTATCATTCAGTGGTATTATTTAGTATCTCGATACTCTAATTAGACCGCTCTGCGCTTACCATCAGGTGCAGTGCGGTCACTTTGCCGTGCCAGGATAAAAAAAAATCATTCTGTAGACAAAACTGTCCACCGTGTGGTTGATTTATTTCCAAGTTGGTTCTCCTATAAATAATTCAAGCCCTGTATTAAACATTGTCCCACTGCTGGGCACGGGCCTCCTCTACTAATGAGGGGTTCTCCTATAGGAAATACAAAAAAAAACTAACTTGGAAATCCTATCCCAGGCCTTCATAATTGTAACTAAACAAATCGTGTCGAGGCAGAAATCCAGATACAAATGTAGGTATGTTTATGCGTTAGCTAAATGCGGTTAGCTTGCGGTTAGTAACTGAATAAGGCAATTTAACTACTAATAAATTATTACTTTTTAAATAAAAATTAAACCGCCTTCAAAAAAACCCAGACACAACTAAAAAGCAAAAAATAATTGGTTACATTTAAATCAATTAGTTATATGCAGTTTAAATCAATTATTTTTGGAGTCGGTGCCGGTGTTGTTTTCTTTACTTTTAGATTTATAAAAACCAAGTCTGGATCTATTTTATATTTTTTTGTATGCCTGATTATTCTGTTTTTTCCATGTTTTGGCTGGCACCGACTCCAAATAATTGATTTAAATTGCATATAACTAATTGATTTAAATGTAACCAATTATTTTTTGCTTTTTAGTTGTGTCTGGGTTTTTTTGAAGGCGGTTTAATTTTTATTTAAAAAGTAATAATTTATTTTTTGCTTTTTAGTGGTAAATTATATAAAATCGGTTAAAAGCTGCTGAAGATATTAGAATTTACGTGTATTTTAATTTTATCACCCCCCTCCCTCACCCCCACCCCTTTTACCCTCTCTCACTGAAACTTAACTTTTATAATGAACGTAATGCAAAAAGAACCACTGGAATACTACTTAATTTTAAGGAGTTACCCTCTCCAGCTCCGAAGATATTCATCAGATCTTCACCATATTTTTATGGGACCAAATGACAAGCACCAGCTTTCAATCAAAGAAAGAATGGTCGAAATCGGTTCACACAGTACAGAAAAACGAGGTAACAAACATAAAAAAAAAAAAAAAAAAAAAAACAACATACAGTCGAATTGAGAACCTCCTCCTTTTTTTGAAGTCGGTTAAAAACTGGATAGATGGTGCCCAACATTGGATGGTTTCAGAAAGGACCAGTCACGTAAAGTGAATATTAGTCATATACTAACATATTTCAGCCTTCGTGGCGCAGCGGGCGAGTAGCCGGCTGCGAAATGTGAGGCCGTGGGTTCGATTGCCGCACCGAGACAATTATTTGTGTGACAGACAGGTAGTTGTTTCGGGTCTGGGTGTTGTGGGGCTGTAGTCCCGAGTAGTTCTTGATACCCACGATAAAAGTTTTACCTAGTGTGGGGTCAGAACTATATGTCTGAATGTTGTTTTTTGACTATTTGTATATCTACTTTTCAGTTACTACCTTTCAAGTATAATTTACCTGTACAAGAACCGGGCATATATAAAATAGATTGTAACTATGGGCTCACATATATCGGTTAAGCAAAAGACCCGCGTAAAAGAACATATAGCTGACGTAAAACAGCGACGCTCTACGAAGCAGTTGCTGAACATTCAGAGGAAGGCTCCAAACATTATCTTAGATTTGCTAACAAATGCTTGCCAAAGAACACCAATTCCTACCTAGGGTGATTTGGTTGGAAGCTAGCACCAGCCGGTGATCCTATTATACATTGAATTAAATCGGAACCTAAAAGACCAATCGCCAGACCTCAAGACTCCTTATGCTCTTTCTGCGTAGATTGAACTACAATAAATACAATTATAAATCAACTATGTTGAGGGTAGAATTTTAACATTACACAATCCTTTCGTAACGGCATACAACTCAGTCGGCTTCGTGTCGGGGTTAAAAAGTAAAATAAGCCGCAATAAAATGCGTAAAATATGTTTTATTTCAATGCCATTTTGTGTTATTTCCTGGTTCTAAGTTTATCGAAACAAACATGCCTATTGCGGAAAAAAACTATAAAAATGTCTATGTCTAAAACTCGTTGAATATATTAATTCATAAAAAGTAAACCGACTTCATTAAAAAACAAATTATGACTCCCTATAAAATTCGATTTTTGTGAGATCCCATCATCAGATCCTGATTTGGTGCCAATGGGGGAAGCGGTCCTTGACCGCTTCTTCATCTACATCTACATCTACATCTACATCTAGTGTCATAGTACTCAGAAGGCCGCAAAACGGCCAAACATTGTACCCCAACTCTAGACCCCCGACAAAAACCGTATGTACACTGGCTAATCCCGGAACGCGACACACTTGTGTGTACCGTTATGGCGGGCTATACTCGCTTGATTTAACGGTGAATAAAAACATAGTGAGGAAACATTTCTAAGAATTGACTATCAGAACCAAAGGTATGTGAAGACCAACCTGCAATAGGCCAGGCGTGGTGCAGTAAAGACCACATCACTCATTAATACAGGAAGCCCGTGCCCAGCAGTGGTACAAAATTAATATAGAGCAGATATTGTTATATTATTATACCGTAAGTATTATTTTTAACCCATATTTAAGTATAAAATACACTTTTGAGCAAAAACAGTCAATATTTTATAATACGATATTAAATAAGAAAAAATTAAAACGATATACTAAAATCGTTTTAATAGTGTCGAGATTTACTTATTTTATAACGGTGACAAAATAAATATACCAATAGGTTATTTTCCCCGTACACAACATATTAAACTATGAAAAAAGTGTTTTTTGAATTACATCATTATTGTCATGAAAACAAGGCGTAATATTCTATACTTAAAAACAAGACTCGGTGACCTCATTACGCTATAATGTCTGGGACAATTTCGATCAACATTGGATACTTAGCAGACAGTTGTCCCGACTGGCGGTAATGCACCGCGCATGCCCAAAACCCATTCAGGAACATTTACAGACAAGGACAGCACAACGAGAACGAGCGGGACGGCGATAGTATTCCGAAAATTCAGGGAAATCCCACTCTCCCCCCATAATAACTCGAAAAAAGTATTATGTCATTACCACACTGATATAACAGAAACGACGAAATTAGATCATGCCATTACACTAGATTGGATTAGCATACCCCACACAGTCTGTTGCTAACTGCATTAAGTCTAGATTTTTAGGTCACAGCTATAGCTGGATAATATACTTACGTATAGCTGGCGTAGTGACGATCCAAATGCAGGAATGATTGCACATTTGTCCAGAAATCATTTAGTAAGTCCTGAGTGAAGACCAGATCTTGCGTTCACAGGTTATAATAAAAAAAAGTATTTTATTTAAAGACACACACTGTTTTTCGTGCCGCGGCGACCGGGGTTTAAAGTACTTTGGTTATTGTTGAATACTTTGGTTATAAACGTGTGTGAGGAAAAAAAATCAATTCGGTAGACGCTCAGTTGGTAGCCATTTTGTGTGTGACCGGGTGTCGGTGGGCAGGCCGCACGCATGCGCTTGGGGAACCCGCCCAAACGTCTGGCTCGACGGTACATGCGGGATGTCTAATCTCCCATTATCTGTGGACTGGTACAGATAATTTAGATTTAAAAAAGTATATCTAAAGTACTTACACATGTCATAGAAACTTAAAATAATCGTAAGCATTTCTGTTCAGTATACACACGTTTACTCTATATAAACAGGATATCGATGTACTTTTTAATATTGGAATTTAAAAATGTATTCCAAAATTAAATTGTATTAAGAATTCTAGGTATTTCCAGACCTATGTGTAAAAATTAACCATAATTCGCAATATAAAACATTTGTTGGCTGCATGCTTCGCATTACATTAGACAGTATCTATACTCTACTTGCTAATACTCTTCAATTAAAAAAAAACAATTCTAATTTCAAATTCAAAAAGTGTTCAAGAATATATTTAAAAATAAATGAATGATTAATGGTAACGACCAAATAGAAGGTACTTGAAACTCTATCACATAAAAAAATGCAGATTACCCAAAATGAACGGTTACATTTAAAATGTAAAGCGATTTTCTTAATTCTATTTTTTAAATTCGATTGAATTATTGAAAAACACTTAAAGTTCTAACGATTAAATGCCGCTGTATACCGAGTTTGTAAAAAGTGTGAGGTACAGGATTCGATCTTCAGTTGATTTTAGCATCTTTTCTGCTCTACTTCTGTGTTACTCTGACTTCATCTATCAAAAAGACGATCTTCAAGAAATAGATTGCTCAAAGCAATAAATGTAAATAACTCCCAACAGTCCCACACCTAGTCCTGACCCTACACTAAGATCAGGCTACGACAGACTTTCAACTCAACACACAGAACCGAAACTATTTTGTGGATCACAAAAACATTAGCATCGATGATCGAACCTGCGACCTCTCATTTCACAGCCAGTTACCCACTGCACCACGGAGGTAAAATACTATATTAATAGAAAATAAAAAAACAGTTGATACCGGTATTATGTATGCATTTTTTTACTATTCACGTTTTTCGCGTGTGTACTTTATTTACAGGACTTTTTTAAATTCTGGCGCGGCAAATTGACCACACTGCACCTGATGGTAATCGCAGTGCCGTCCAGTCAAGTAGCGAGAGACGATCTATCCCCCACTACTCAACACAATCATGCCGGCCTGCTGAATAGCACACACTACGTCTAATTGACCCAGGATCATAGGAAGGAGGGAACACTATTGTAACATTCCTGTATTTTATTATATAATTAAATATTAAAAACTCTACCGTCATTTCGGTCGCATATAACCTCTACTTTGGTAAATTTTCGTATGTGCCCAGTAGCGCTTAGAATATCAGGCAGGAGGTAGGTAAAATAATTGGATAAACATCAACCAATCTTGCAACACGACTCCCATAAATAATGGGGTGTTTTACAATGCATCCTGTATAGAATATTATTCATCAGTACGGTTTGAAGAGCATAATTAAAGAAATAAATTATTACTTTTTAAATAAAAATTAAACCGCCTTCAAAAAAACCCAGACACAACTAAAAAGCAAAAAATAATTGGTTACATTTAAATCAATTAGTTATATGCAATTTAAATCAATTATTTTTGGAGTCGGTGCCGGTGTTGTTTTCTTTACTTTTAGATTTATAAAAACCAAGTCTGGATCTATTTTATATTTTTTTGTATGCCTGATTATTCTGTTTTTTCCATGTTTTGGCTGGCACCGACTCCAAATAATTGATTTAAATTGCATATAACTAATTGATTTAAATGTAACCAATTATTTTTTGCTTTTTAGTTGTGTCTGGGTTTTTAACCGACTTCAAAAAAAGGAGGAGGTTCTCAATTCGACTGTATGTTGCTTTTTTTTTTTTTTTTTTATGTTTGTTACCTCGTTTCTCTGTACTGTGTGAACCGATTTCGACCATTCTTTCTTTGATTGAAAGCTGGTGCTTGTCATTTGGTCCCATAAAAATATGGTGAAGATCTGATGAATATCTTCGGAGCTGGAGAGGGTAACTCCTTAAAATTAAGTAGTATTCCAGTGGTTCTTTTTGCATTACGTTCATTATAAAAGTTAAGTTTCAGTGAGAGAGGGTAAAAGGGGTGGGGGTGAGGGAGGGGGGTGATAAAATTAAAATACACGTAAATTCTAATATCTTCAGCAGCTTTTAACCGATTTTATATAATTTACCACTAAAAAGCAAAAAATAAATAATTACTTTTAAATAAAAATTAAACCGCCTTCAAAAAAACCCAGACACAACTAAAAAGCAAAAAATAATTGGTTACATTTAAATCAATTAGTTATATGCAATTTAAATCAATTATTTGGAGTCGGTGCCAGCCAAAACATGGAAAAAACAGAATAATCAGGCATACAAAAAAATATAAAATAGATCCAGACTTGGTTTTTATAAATCTAAAAGTAAAGAAAACAACACCGGCACCGACTCCAAAAATAATTGATTTAAATTGCATATAACTAATTGATTTAAATGTAACCAATTATTTTTTGCTTTTTAGTTGTGTCTGGGTTTTTTTGAAGGCGGTTTAATTTTTATTTAAAAGTAATAATTTATTTTGAAGGCGGTTTAATTTTTATTTAAAAAGTAATAATTTATTTTTTGCTTTTTAGTGGTAAATTATATAAAATCGGTTAAAAGCTGCTGAAGATATTAGAATTTACGTGTATTTTAATTTTATCACCCCCCTCCCTCACCCCCACCCCTTTTACCCTCTCTCACTGAAACTTAACTTTTATAATGAACGTAATGCAAAAAGAACCACTGGAATACTACTTAATTTTAAGGAGTTACCCTCTCCAGCTCCGAATATATTCATCAGATCTTCACCATATTTTTATGGGACCAAATGACAAGCACCAGCTTTCAATCAAAGAAAGAATGGTCGAAATCGGTTCACACAGTACAGAGAAACGAGGTAACAAACATAAAAAAAAAAAAAAAAAAAGCAACATACAGTCGAATTGAGAACCTCCTCCTTTTTTTGAAGTCGGTTAAAAAGGAAATCCCACGATAAACTAACATAGTTTTAAAACATGTGAAATTGAGAGGTTGAGGGAGGGTTTTGATTATCCAATCAAAACCCTCTGAAACTACCTTTATCATTATTTAAATCAGCTATCAAATTAAAACTTAGAAAGCTAACGCCATCTAGCGCACGACAAAAACACCGTAAGCAGGTAGTGCCATCTGTTATGGTTTTTGGGAAACAATAAGGTAACTGCAGAATGTTGTAGCCTTAGAGTATTTAACACTACTCTAAGGTTGTAGCTGTTGATAATACAACTTATCCTTGCACGTAGGTTATAACCTGGTTATATATTATGAGAACCTGAATTAGAATGTAGTTTACTATATATATATATATGATTTATATACTATATATATTTATTTAACGGTAGGCAGCGGCTTTGCTGTGTCCTGGTATTGCAGAAGTCTATGGGCGGCGGTGACTACTTACCATCAGGTGGCCCGTCTGCTCGTCTGCCTATCAAGGCACTAAAAAAAAACAATTTAAATAGTAATACCAGCCGTGTACTATACACTGTCACACTGTTGGGCACGGGCCTTTGCATCTAATATTGAGGATTTAGTACATAGTCCACCACGCTGCCCTGCTAGTTGGTAGAACCTTCGAAAGTCTAGAATTCTCAGCTTTGTTGATGTATCCTTCACCGTCTAAGCAAGTGATAATTAACAAATACTTACCTATTTAAGAGTCAATGTATGCTATTTAGGCTGGCTACAAACTAGCTTTTGTTTCAGAAGACGACAGTGCTACACATAACTAAGCTATCACTGCTTATAAATAATAAATAACATCCAACAGTCACATACATAGCCTCGACCCCACACTAAGATACACGGGTCTTGAGTTGTCATCCGGGACTACAAAAGACTTTCGGTCTCACAACACCCAGACCCCGGACACAAATATCTGTCTGTGTCATACAAACATTTGTCCCGATGTGGGAATCGAACTCACAGCCGGCTACTCGCCAACTGCGCCACGAAGGTTGTTATGTAGTTAGGTAATTGAAAATGAGTATGTATATAAGGGACCATTTTGTAAAAATTAATTGACTATCGAATAACAAATGTAACACATACATTAAAAGAGGTTTAGTGATACATACAATAAATTTAATATGCCTACAGAAAAAAATATTAAACCGGCTATCCACACTTCCATACTAATACTATAAATGCGAAAGTAACTATGTTTGTTTGTTTGTCCTTTTCACGACTAAACAGCTAAACGGATCGTAATGAAATTTAATAAGGAGATAGATTATATCCTTGGGAAGGACATAGGCTATGTTTTGTCTCAAAAACTAATCTGGATGAGGAAAGAAAGGAGAAATTGAGGAGAAACAGGCGTTGAAAGTGTATATGGTAAATCCATAATTCCTTAAGTTAGGGATCTGAAAATTCACATTTAGGCTTATGGTATGAAATAAAGAAATAAGTTATTCATTTTTTCCAAAAGCATCTCTAAAAGGGGCAAAGTAAGGTATTAAAATTATGAGGTTCAGGCACAACACCTGAGGGTATCGCGTCAGTGCATGAGACAACTCCTTGGATTGTATACCTTTTCTTCAAAAATTTTCAAAAATAATCTGCACGCGAGCGGAGCTGCGAGCAACAGCTATTAAAATATAAATCTGTAAAAAGTTTGTAAAGGGTAAAATACAAAAGCGATTTTAGTTATATTTATATTTAATGCTCAAGCAGGATAAAACTTTAATAACAACATTATCCTGTAATGACTAAATTATGATGTGATAGCTATTGACATCATCAATTTGTATTACTCAGGACATGTCCTGTTGATTTTATAAATAAATGTAGCTTGAAAGATGTCTTTTTGACGTCTCTCTCTCTCCTTCTCTTTTTTCCTCTGCTCGCTATCCTTGTCAAACGTATAGTCATCTAATATTATTTCATTGATCTTTTATATTCACATAAAACTAATAAAGCTGTTCTTTTTGCTTACAAATTGTACTGGCTTCATGGAGGTGGCATTAATATTACACTGAAAACTATAATTAACTGACTAAAATCACTTCAATAAAATTTGAGTAGTATTTCGTATCTTTAACTAAGATCCTAAGCAATAATAATATCAAGAAAAAGCAGATATATCACCTACAAACACTTGCTCGCGGCTTCCTTCGTGTAATATTTTTAGATTTTATTAATTATAATCGAGGTTATAGGTATTCTAATACTAAAAGGCGTCAAAATTGGTTCAGCAGTTTAGCCGGGAAACGAGACACACAGAAAACTTTCATTCACTCTCTTTAAGGATCAATTTTGAAAACGCCGATGCACGTATACATTTATTTTTAACCAAAAGCACGTATACGATATTTTTTTTTTAGTGCCTTGATACGCAGACGAGCAGACGGGCCACCTGATGGTAAGTAGTCACCGCCGCCCATAGACTTCTGCAATACCAGGGCACAGCAAAGCCACTGCCTAGATATTTCGTGCTGCCTACTTTGATAGACTTCCAGCAACCATTTTTCCCTCTTTTACCCCTTTAAGGGTGAAACTTCCAAAAAATTCTTCTTAGTAGATGCTTACCATATAAAACGCATGAACTTCCAAAATTTCAAGTTTTAGCCCCAGCGGATTAGGTTTTGCGTTGATGGATTAGTCAGTCAGGCCAAGTAATTATATATAGATAATTCGGAAAACAATTTCTATTTTATATTATCCCACATATTCATAATTTATGAACACTCTACTTCAAGTTTACCCACTTCGCAAATAGCATAGGGCGTAGTGTCATGTTACATACACTATGTAGCATCAGTTGTTTATTATTTCAATAATAATGAATATCATAGTGCTATGTGTATTTTTTGTACTATTCCCGTGCGGCTATTGCTCAGGTGAGTCCATCAAATTGTACAAAAATAGGATAAGTCCTAATTTTCGAAAACGTATGGAGTTTGGGGAAGAAAGATAATGAAAACAAAAGACAGCCGCTAGATTACAAAGGAGGGTTAATTATTGGGCGAAAAGTACCACGCAACTTTCGCTAATATAAATAGCATGGAGTAGGGAGAGAGGAGACGCGAGGATCTTGTCATGGAGCTCAACCATTTGCCGCACCATTAAGCTGTGGAACAGTTTGCCAGCTACCGTGTTCCCTGCTTCCTATGATCCTGTGTCCTTTAGGCGTAATGTGAAGAAACTACACAGCAGGCCGGCCTGATTGTGTTGAGCAGCGAGGAATAGATTGTCTCTCGCTACTTGATACTATAACTGGACGGCACTGCGCTTACCATCAGGTGCAGCGTGTCACTTTGCCGTGCCAGGATACAAAAAAATAGGGAAACAGACCTTGCCTACATCAGAATTCTACTGACGTGAACGCCTCCAATCTTTGTTCTTGTTGTCCAGGGGAAATCGTTTTTTAACTTACGCCCTCTCCGGATGGGAGCGCAATAAGAATAAAACAGTTATGCTGGACGAACTGGTCGTACGATCGTGAAAACGTGAACGAATCGTGCGTGCGTGGTGCCGTCAAGCAGGCAGTCTCCATGGGAGGTGGGGGTTGGAGCTCATGAGCACCCGCGTACCAAAGGACGCTGCCGGTATCAATGACAGCAACGAAGCCTGAGCCGTGATCTCGAAATAGTAGAAGGCCCTGAAATTGGCAGTGCACCGATACGACGCTAAGACAAATCTCCACTGGTTTCCGGCGACCCCCATGGGCCCCAATTAGTCGTCTCTTATGATAGGCAGGGAATACCGTCGTGGGATTCCCCAAACTCCCCCATTCCACAGGGCGGGAGACGCGGGTCAGTCGACCACCCGGCGCCTCCTACTTCTACCCTGGCGGCGGGAGGGATCAAATCTTTTCCGATCCCTCTCGGCACTCTCCTTCTGCGAGATGACGCTCTTGCAAAAATAGGCCACCGCACGCCAGTACCACCGGCTGGTGACCTCATGGTCACCAGCCGGTGAAAGAAGCCATGAAAGGTGAAAGAAGCCAGAGGTCTCAATGACGACTGCTCTGAGAGCGCTGCGCTTTTCGTCGCAGGCTGGGCACTTGTCTGTGAGTTGGGCCGTTTCCTCGCGGCAGTTTTCACAATGGTGGCAAACTATGGACTCCTCTTTTCGGATCTGACACATAAACGAACCAAATCACCCGTAGTACCTGCAACAGCCGGAATTTAGGCGTACCGTGGCGCCTCTCTAGCCATCTCTTTAGGACAGGACGCACTGCCGCGACGATCCTCAAGCATCACTCGGGCTCTCCAGCCTGGTACGCCACTCCTCCAAGGCGAGTCTGGGGAAGGTCTTTATCTTCTATGCGTTTTATAGACTACAGACTAATGTAGAAATTAGAAAAGTATAAACTGTTAAAATAGAAAATCTTCGTCAATATAACAGAAAAACTAAAAAAGATGAGTTAGTTACAAGTTCTCATATGCAGCGGTGCGTGTGCAGATACCACATTATCTGTTTCTGCAAGCAACTGCGCGTATTCTTGTATAAGATCGTTGAAGCGAATGAAAATACAATGTAATTCTAAGTTCTAACTATAGTATAGTTTTCTTTGTTTCATATTGTACATAATTTGATTTACAATCGAACTGCCGACTGCTTCGGTGGCGCAGATGTAATTGCGCATGCGTTACGACTGCTGTGCTGAGGTCTCGGGTTCAATCCCCGGATCGGGAAAAGTGATATTGAGTTTTTCTATTTAGAAATACTCAGTATCAGACCGGAGCCTGGAATTGTGCGCGGTATGGCGATCACCCCCTATCACATTATGGGACCGTAATAAATTCGGCAGATAAGTGGGTGTACTGGTTACACTTCTGCGTACCCCATATATACCTAGTCAGGTCATAAATTCTGTCACATGTTTAATATAAAATAAGTGAAACAAGTTTATTCATTATGTAACCATTTATATACCAAAATGAACTTAACAAAACATAGATTCTTATGACACTAAAGTTTATTCAAAATGACCTCCGTGATTTTGAATACAGGCCTTCAATCTGCGCGGCCAGTTGTCTATCGCAGCACGAACGAGGTCCATGTCAATATCGGCGGCTGCCTTAATCAAGGATGTCTTGAGTGACTCCAAATTGGGATGAGGCTTTGAGCACGCCTTTTCCTACAAGTGTTGCCATATCTTGTAATCTAACGGATTCAAATCTGGACTGGAGGAGGGCCAGTCTTCGTGCCGGATGAAGTCGATTTCACGCGCCGCCAGCCAGTCTTGTGTGCTCTTCGCTCTATGAGCTGGCGCCGAATCTTGTTGGAATACCCAGTGCCTGTTATTGAACGTGGTATGAGAAACAGGTTCCACAAGGTTCGTCAGGTCTGTATTTTGATACACAACTGCATTCGTTTTTACACCTTTCTCACAAAAATGTACCTCTGTTAAGCCCCAATAAGAAACTCCCAACCATACCATGAGCGAGGATGGAAAATGACCTCGTTGGACACGCGGAATACGGTTGCTCGCTTCTTCACTACTGTGTGCGTACATCTTATCATTTTGTTTGTTGTAGCTGTCTTCTACGGTAAAAAATTTTTCATCTGGAAAAAGAATTTCCCGATATTTTTTTCCCGCGTACCGCTTCAACAAAGCGCGGCATCTCTTCAGTCTCAGGTCCATTAGACGAGCATTCAAACGATGTCCTGTTTTTCTTCGATATGCCCGAAGCCCTAAGTCTTCATTTAACACCCTTTTCACCGTGGTTCTGCTTAACCCCATCTGAAGGGCCAACAGTTTCACAGCCTACGTTTGGGATTTCTTTGAATTCGCGCCTTCACAGCTTTTATCACTGCTGGAGTCCTAACAGACCAAGGGCGACCACTTCTTGACCTGTCATCTACACTAGAGTCTTCATTGTATCGTTTGATGGTACGATAAACGAATCTTTTGGTTATATTCAAATTTTTCAGTATGTCAAAAATTTTAATTGGCGCGTAACCGCAACGATGCAACGCAATTACTGCAACACGGTCTTCTTTAAGCGTCCACTCCATATTTAAAAATGAGTAAAATTCTAAAAAGTATATATTTTTATTTTCATGAACAATTTGAAATTCGAATTCAATAAACTTTTTTGTGGCCAGCATTCTAAAATAAAAGTTTTTACTGTGTGACAATACTTATGACCTGACTGTGTATATATAATCGAAAATGATAAGACAAAACAACCGTTCTGTGAAAACAGAAAATTGATCAATGACTCAGTGAATATTATTGTAAATATTGATATGTGCAAAAGTGGCCATTCCATTGACGTCACGAATATATCGTGCATCCTTTTTCTCTCATTTGACAATTCACTTTACCATCAGATTTGAATTGCTTAGGTATATATTTATGAATGGATTTATAAAATTCTTTCGATAATAGATCTTAAATAACATCACTTATTGAGTAAAATAATAAAATTGTAGGCAGGTAATAGGTAGGCAGCGGCTCTGCTGTGCTCTGGCATTGCAGAAGTCTATGGGCGGCGGTGACTACTTACCATCAGGTGGCCCGTCTGCTCGTCTGCCTATCCAGGCACTAAAAAAAAAATTGTGTCAGCTACCGCATTTCGACTGTTTACACTCTGGCGAAGTGTCCAGCTTGAGACAAAGAGCATGGCTCTCAGAGTATTCGTCGGATGAGATCTCTCTGCATATGGTCCAATGTCTGCAGATTTCGGATGGTTTCTTTCGAGTGTGTAATGCTAACTACTCTCAATACTAACACTAACACTTGTCCGCATCCTCTGGGGCGGGACAATAGTCATAAATCATTTTCCTCACGATAAAAAGCTACTCTTTATGACCAATTACGGAACTAAAATCATACACGGGAACTGTCATCTCATTATTCAGACAAATAAAATGAAAAATATTATAATTCTATATTTTATAGTTTATAAAATCAAAATCAAATATTTATTGAATCCATAAAATGTTATACATCATTTAGATTCAGTAAATTTTTTCACTCTACCGCCAGTTCGGAATGCAGTCTCGCTAGAAGTAGAACGGGCAAGAAACTATAGCGTTGCTCTTTTCACATCGGTTAACAATATTTGGTCATAAAGTTATAATCATAGGTCATATAATATATACGATTTAAGTTTAACTACCTTAGATTAGAGCAGCTCAATGTATGTTAAGTTGCCTTATTGAAATATTGTGAAATAGTACTCATTACAAGACCTAGTGCCGCACATGACTGTCGTGAGAGTGATAAAAATCTCGATTTCTTAAAGCAGTCTTATAAAAATTGTATTCATAGGCACTAGAGCCTGTAATCCCCGTTAGTGTTGGCAGAGGTTTAACCAATACACGCACATTTCGCCAAACTTATTACCGTCCCATACTGTGATATGCGGCGAGCCTATCGCCATACCGGGTACAATTCCAAACACCGGGCTGGTTCTGAGTATATCGTAATAGAAAACTCTTTTATCACTTTTACCCGACCCGGAGATTGAACTCGAAACCTCACCACAGCAGATTTACCGAGTACAGAATTAAAACTGCACTACCGAGGAGGTCAAATTTAGAAATTTTTTCTGCATCTTATGAGCACAGGTTTTAATTTTTTTTTAATTTTTCTGTTCTCGTTTTTCTTTTTTGCGCTCAAATCAACTGGTAAAACACGGCTTACCTTTTTCAGGTTTATTTTAGAAAATATCGCAAATAAATGCATAAAAATAAGTCATAAAGATGACTGCATCTTAACGTGCATACATAAATTCTACTAAAATCCACAAATAGTTTTTTATAGTATTTTTTATTCTAAAAACCAATAAACAACGGCTCTTAAATCAAATAGCCCGCCAACTGTCGATATGATCAATATATTGTCCCCTTTTAAAAAAAAATGCGTCCGACGTCTGTATTAACTTTCAGCATCTGCATTAAGTTCGTTTCCAAGTTTGCTAAACAAAATCACTTTAAGAATTAAGTTTATAGATCTCAGATTAGGTTAATTAAATACTTACTTTTCCAGGAGAAAAAGTGGTCTCCATCAATGTTTATGAAGAACCAAAAGACCAAGTGCCTTACACATACTGCAATGGTAACAACAAAAATATCGAACTCACCGCAGGGGAAGTCATCTTGTTCAATATTACTAGCGAACGGAGTATCAATTTTGTGCAGTAAGTATTATTACATAATAAAAAATACACCCAACAGTCACACACATAGTCCTGACCACACTACGTCAAACAAATTATAACCTGGGTGTCTTTAAGTCAAGAGTGAAAAGGTATCTTCTAGGCAAGCGTGCTCCGCCGTAGACCACATCATCGCTTACTATCAGGCGAGATACTGGTCAAACGCAAAAATAATTCGGTATAAAAAAACCTAATTTGCTGGTGGTAGGATATTCATGTCCACCCGGATAGCGACCACTGTACAGGGTGTAAAATATATAAGCACCCACAATAGGTTAGTTTCCTGTGTTTAATTTTGTACATTATTCTCTACGCAATCGAATATAATACGCAAAAGAAACTCTTTTGCGAAAACAGAATCCAAATAGCTTAAAAACTGAGGTCACAAAATTTATTTTAAATATTGGTATGAGCAAATACTCACAGGCATAAGCGAAAACGATGGTGTATTGGGAACATATAGCTATCTCCCTCACACAACGGTACAGTACAGGCGATTCATAGTATCGTGACGTCACGGTATCAGATATGCATCCTTGTACTGTTATTTGACAACGACCCCTTCCAGCAGATTTGAGTAGTGTCTAATTTACTTATTTTTGTTCGGATTCATAAAATTCTTTCGATAATAGGTTTTAGGTAATGTAACTTGTTGATTAAATTAATAAAAAAAATCGAGTCAACTACCGTATTGTTTCGCGTTCCGGGATCAGTCAGTATACATACCGTTTTTGTCGGGGGTATAGGGTTGGGGTACGTTATTTGGCCGTTTTGCGGCCTTCCCAGTACTCTGAAACTCGAATCGAAGATCGAATTATCTACAGGCGATCCATGTGCTAATTACTACTAATTATAAGGGTATTCTTGAATTGAATGGTTCCTGCCGATTTTACAGAATTAAAGCCCAGTATGATAATGATTTTTGTCAATTTTTTTATTTCAGTTGCACCTCCACGGAAAGCAATTTAAAATCGACATTACATTTAACAGAAATTCAAAATAATGAGCCCATACCTGACAGTAATAATAACCATCATTATATTTATAAGGTAAGATATTTTGTACTGGACCTTTTTATCTTTATTAAAATAAGGGATTTGAGTCGCTCGGCGAATATGTCAGCCCTATTATACAAAAAATATATACTGTGTAGTAGATTACTAAATACAAATATTTTGATATATAGACAAATGTTCAGCTAGTATTCTGAAATACACCTATATCTAGATAATTTATATCGAATTCATCTGCCATGTATGCTCTCCGAAATTCAGTCCGGAAGCAATCAACTAGAAGATGGTAAACATCTTCTGGGACTCTGCAGGATAAACAATTTGGAGACACTGACTGGCCCTGATGCAGTGCAGTCGAATTATAACATCAACCAGTCATAAATTACGGTAGGCAGCGGCTTTGCTTCAGACTTCAAAAAAGGAGGATATTAACAATTCATCGGAATCTTTTTTTATGTATGTTCCCCGATTACTCGAAGACGCCTGGACCGATTCGAGAAATTCTTATTTTGTTTAAAAGGGTATACTTCCCAGGTGGTCCCATTGGCATCAAGTCAGGATCTGATGATGGGATCTCAGAAAAACCAAGGGCAACCCTCAAATTTTATAGTGACGCATAATTTGTTTTTTATTGAAGTCGGTGTACTTTTTATGAATTATTTGTTACTCTTCTTAGCCTAATTTAACTTTTAGACAAGAAATTTAGAAAAATGTACGCGTCAAATTTTCGTAGATATTATGGCAGCCCAAGATACAAGCGCAACATAGTTTGGGGGCCACTGGCAAATTTTATAGAATTATTGTACATGTAAAAAAGTAAACGAAGTCGTTGGCGTTGTAGTTGTTTTTTATGTATGGAATGGTCGTTTTTATAGTACCAAAATTATTTTCTCTGTATATTTTCAATGTAAGCTGTCGCTATAAAATTATGTAAGAAAAACTCCTAGGTTGTTCTAAAGCTGTGTTTTTTTTTTTTTTTTTTATCCTGACTCGGCAAAGTGACCGCACTGTACCTGATGGTAAGCGCAGTGCGGTCCAAATAGTGTACTGAGTAGCGAGAGACGATCTATCCCCGCTACTCAACACACTCATGCCGGCCTGCTTCTTCACACTACGCCATGGGCAAGAAGGTGAAGAAGGGGTCGAGGGTCTAGTGTCAGAGTACTAAGAAGGGCGCAAAATGGCCATTGTACCCCAACTCCAGACCCCTGACAAAAACCGGATGTACACTGGCTGATCCCGGAACGCGACACACTTGCGTGTGCCACTATGGCGGGTTTTTCGCCCTGTGTACGGTGGTCGCTATCCGGGCGGATATGAATATCTTACCACCAGCACCTGTGTTTCGCTGAAGGCAAAGTAATATTCTTATTTTATTATTAAAATATTTCTTTTGATCCAGTTTAATACAACCGTGTCTGGGAGTTGGTTTTGTTCATCCTTTACACACAAAAATAGTACTAATGTTCATCCTATCAAATCAATTAATGGGATCAATTATGCCGTCTCCAAATGTGATATGATAATCTCCGTGCATGGTAAGATTCTTTTGATTTATAAATACAATTAATATTTTTGTTAACACCCAACAGTCACACACATAGCTGACTCCACACTAAGATACGAGTCTTGTGTTGTGGTTCTCAAAGGCTACGAGAGACTTTCGATGTCACAACGCCCAGACCCTGGACACAAATATCTGTCTGTCACACAAACGTTTGTCCCGGTGTTCGAATCGAACACACAGCCTCTCGTTTCACAGCCGGCTACTCGCCAACTGCGCCACGGAGGCTGTCAAAATTGGAACGGAGTTTCTTATCGCACGTTATCATTTGTTTGCGAGCTGAGGGGCTAGAACGAAAAAGTGTAACAATGAAAAACGACACCAAAAACCACCTTTGAGGCACCTATTGAGGCACTTCCCGATCACCTAGAAAACTAAAACTTTTTTCAATCGATTCAGCTTGCCGTCAATTTTGAGAATATGCAAGAATATATACTATAATGTTAACGTTTTTTATTTAATCATTGCTTAGTAGCTTGCATAGCTATAGCCTAGTTGGTTATGGTACCGACTGTCGAGACGAGTCGTATGTTGGAAACCCAAATGGCATACACCTCTGACTTTTCTAAAAGTAATGTGTGCATTAAATGTTAATTATCGCTTGCTTTAACGGTGAAGGTAAACATCGTAAAGAAACCTACATACCTGAAAATTTCGAAGGTATGTAAAGTCTACCAATCCGCATTAGGCCAGCGTGGTGGACTAAGGACTAACCCCTCTCATTAGTAGAGGAGGCTCGTGCCCAGCAGTTGGTCAGTGTTGAATACAGGGCTAGCATTAATATTTTATTGTATAATTACATATTGTAACCATGATGATGTATGTACGATCTATATTTGACAGGTCCTTATTTTTACTTTAATTTTTTTTCTATAGTTGGGAATTTTGTAAGGAATTCAACTGTATTTTACTATTTATTTGTAAATTAATATTATTTAATGTGATGACAAAAATGCAAAGGACCTATGGCTGAGTTTCTTGATTCTCAGACCAGTGGGCATTTCCGCAAATTTTGAATAATCCTGACCTGTAAAAAATGCCCCTCTGGCCTAATTCACTAAATAAATGATTCGTTTTTTTTCCAGATTCCAGATTTTGTGATTGGAAATGTATGGTGTTGGTTGGAGTGGTTTTAACAATATCAATAATAATTATACTGTTTATGGGGTGTGCACTTATTTACAACAAGCGCAAAGGTAAGCAACATTTTGGAATAAGACGAGACCCGAATTTTTAGGCTTACAATCTGTCGTAGCCATTTTGACCAGTATATTGTGCGTGTATCTAGAAAGATCATACAAGGAAACAATAAAACGTAAAATTAAAATTAGATGATTTTTCGAGCATCACTCAAAATATACTGAACCGATTTTGATTAAACTCTTAGTGATGCAATTTCATAAGATTCTACCAGGTTATGAGTTGGATGCCCGCATCCAACTTCATCAGAAATCACACATACTACATACAGAAATACGAATGAAGTATTTCTGAAAAAAATCGGTGTACATATTTATTACGCAAAAAAGTAATTTATTAAGTACCTAATAAGAAGTCTTATTTCATTTGTCTTATAATTTATAAAACTTATTCAATCTAAATAAACGTTTATTGAAATCCCTTTAAAATTAATTGAATTTAAAACTTCATATACATTTTTCACCAGTTCGGAATGCAGTTTCGTTTGAGAATAACGGACAAGAAACTCTAGTGTTGCTCTTTTCGAACACCGGTTAAACAATATTTGGACAAAATTAAAATTAGATTAGATTAGAGCAGCTCAATGTATTTATATAAGTTGCCTATTTATTTTGGGTGCCTCGGTGGCGCAGTTGTAATTGCGCATGCGTTACGACTGCCGTGCTGAGGTATTGGGTTCAATCACCGGGTCGGGTAAAGTGATGTTGAGTTTTCTATTTAGAAATATTCAGTATCAGCCCGGAGTCTGGAATTGTGCCCGGTATGGCAATAGGCTCGCCTCCTATCACAGTATGGGATCGTAATAAATTCGGCGAGAAGTGGTTGTACTGGTTACACCTCTGCATTACACTACATTAGAGCAACTCAATGTATTTAAGTTGCCTTATTTAGTATGAATAAATAAATTATATAAACTATTGCCGTACATGACCTTCATGAGCGTCATGAAAATCACGTATCCTTAAAGTAGTAAAGACAATTTGAGCCGACCAGTCCACACGAGCAGAGGTTATTTTTGAAAGAAAATGTATACAATCCATGCAGACATCTTAAGCTATTACACCTTTCTATATTTTGCTATCCCATAGGAAGCGTGCATTTTTCTGGGATAAAAAGTAGCCAATGTAATTTTCTGATCCCTTAACTGCCACTATCGCTAAGGATGGACCTACGTATCAAATAGCGAGGGTCCTAATACTTTGTCGGGCACACCCCACATTACATACACAACTCTATGCAGCGAAACAAAACAACACTTACACGTCAAAACACGAGAAAAAAAAACTCGATACTCTATTTGGACGGCCGCGGCGCTGCCCTTACCATTGGGTGCAGTGTGGTCACTTTGTCGTGCCAGGATAAAAAAATATGCAAAAATTTATGTCGATCCCTTGCTCTGTGAAAAACTTTAGTATCCCACGGGAACTGTACATTTTTTCGGGATAAAAAGAAGCCTATGTGCTGTTCCAGACTATAATCTATCTCTGTGCCAAATTTCAACCAGGTCCGTCCAGCAGTTATAGCGTGATTGAGTAACAACTTACAAACATCCATCCAAACATTCGCATTTATAATATTAGTAGGAAGTAGAATACTCACCATTCGTTTTACATTAGGTATTATTTAATATACTATATGTTTTCCTGTTTTCAATGTGTTTATATAATACTGACACCAATAATGTGAAATAAATGTAAATTATTATTAGAAACAAATAGTGCTGACCATGAAATAATAAGCTCTCCCCTTTATCTTCGTGGGGAGGGGTTTCAGAAGTCTCGTGTCTAGTAGCATCCTTTAGTAACATTATAATTATCGATAATTCTTTATCGGTAATCGTTGCAAATGAGCTAACTCCGTTAAACGTTAGAACGTTGCTTTGCGTTATATTTAACGGATGTTAATGTCAATCATTAATTCGTTGTAGTATATTATAAAGAGCACATAAAACGGAATACCAAAGAGTCGGAATACATTTATTGCAAATATTTTGACATAAAATAACATTGAAATTTCTAAATTCAAATATCTATCCACCGAGGCTCCATAAACAAATAATTGCCAGTACCGTTTAAGTATAAATACTCTTTGGATAAATTCAATTCGGGCGACAACTAGATTTATGCAACCTCAGCCCACATCTCTCCTCTCCTCTCCTCTCCTCCACTCCCCTCCTCTCTTCTCCGCCCCTCTCTCAACTCCCTCTCCCCTGCACTGCTTCCGCCTCAGCTCTCCTCTGGCTTCTCTCCATCTCTACTTTTCATGTCCCTCTTTCCAATTGCTTGTATTATATATTTCCAATATTGCGCATTACAATATTAAACTTTTATTGTTTAATAGTGATGTAATCAATTAAAACACACATTTTACATTTGTTTATATTTTATTTACAGCAAGTTCCCTCCACAGGCTAGAGAGCCTGTCATCTAAGCCGCGTCCAGCAAATGATAGAGGTAATTCATGATTTATATTGTCTTGGTACAATTCAGGGACATTTGAGTCATACCTTGGCCTAGTGAATAATTATTATTTTCAACTCCTATATTTCTAATTAATTAATTTCATTGTGGGATAAATACGTTTATGTGTCCCCGAAGACTCGCCAAACTGTCAGTAATTAGATCAAGTGAGTTTTTTACTGTGGTAACGTGAAATGTAGTTAACTGAGCCGACTTAGTAATAAGTTCATTGTTTATTGTTACGAATTTCGGTTTTGTAATAGATAATTAAGACATTCGGCTGAAATAACGTATTTTCAATACTATATATTTCTCCAACAGTTCATAGTACGCACACCCTAAAATTATAATAAATGCTGAAAACGAGCAATTAGGTCACCTGATGGTAAACTACCCGCCATGATCAAACAATACCAGAAGAATTATGACTACCGCGTAGGTCTTAAAGAAAAGAAAAGATTTGTAAAAGAAAGAGTATTTGTGCTTATGAAATCATTCACCGAACGAAATGCCACAGCAGCGTCACGTCATTATTCTGTGGGTATTTCATCAACTACGAGAGACTTTCGAAACAAATATTTGCAGATCACATAAATATTTGGATATGATCCGGAATAAATCTAACTCTGGTCTCTCAATAAAACTATAATGTAATGGTTAGTTACATACATGCCTTGAATGTCCCACTTCAGGGCAAATGCCCCCCTACTTCACCTATAGCTTTCATGGATCCAGACTTTTCTGACACCAGTCATTCTAATAAGAGTCCACTTCATCCCGCCAACTCTGTAAAAGCCTGCCGCGACGTTGCTTTGAAAAATAACTGTTAGATATTATTATTATTTTCAGCTCGCTACAGCCACGCTCCATTGAAAAAACCTTTAGTAACAATCGAGCATGGGGATAGAGATAGTGTCATATACGAGGTGTTAGACAACCTAAAAATATCACAAGGTAAACAACGTTGTTTTTATTTTTAAATAGGCAATTTTGTTATTTTTCATCATCCATGCATCGCTATTTTGTTAACGTTATCCGTTATTGTTGCCAGCCGTTGCTGGATGGTCGGTCATCCAACTAGCGTAGGTAACATGTTATAGTTGGCGTTTACATTAATATTTTTATGTTATTCGTTAATATAGTAATTAAACATAACGACATAAAATATGAATACAATAATAATAGAAAATTATCAGACAATACATATTTTGTTAGGCTACGTGGCGTGGCGAATAGCTAGTTGTGAAACGAGGGGCCGTGGGTTCGATTCCCGCACCAAGAAAATTTGACAGACAGATATTTGTTTCGGATCTGGGTGTTGTGAGACCGAAAGTCTCTCTTAGTTACTGGAACCCACGACACAAGACTCGTATCTTAGTGTTGGGTCGGGGCTATACGTCACTTTTGGGTGTAATTTATTTATTATTTACTAAATACACACGTATCATCGAGAAGTTAGGAGTGTTTCTATGGCATTTTGGGTTGGTTTTTGAACCAGTGACTTTCGTCTAGGCAGTCCGTGCCACTTCCAATCGTTATCGCTGCTGTTATTTAATTATTAACTGTTGATTGATTATTTTTCCAGCCCCCACTGAAGCACCGCCGGTGGACACTTTACCTCGTAAGTGTTTTTTTAAAATACAAGCATGTAGGGTGCCTTAATACAGCATTCTACTGTAGTCGACGAACCTAAAGTACATTTTATTTTTATCATAGCACGACAAACTGACAACACTGCACCTGATGGTAAGCGCAATGCCGCCCAATTAGAGTGTCGAGTAGAGAGAGACAATCTATCCCCCGCTACTCAATATAATCATGCCGGCCTACTATTACAATTTTTTGTAACATATGAACAAGCAAATGAATTGAACATTTTAAAACGTTTAATGTTACATCTAAAACTGGATGCATGTAGCCCTAAAGGTTTGTCCCAATAAATGTGATCTAATCCTATTCAAATCAATATTACAGATACGCCAAATGCAAATGAAAAAGCTGATACCCCATCACCATCCACAAGCGAAGTCAATATATTAAAAGAAAACAAAAAGAAAAACAAACCCATAGAAAAAAACAAGAAAGGTAAGGTAAAAAAAATACATGTTCTCGAATTTTATAATTTTGCTGGCAACTTTTCCACTGTATTAAACACTACCCACTGCTGGGCACGGGCCTTCTCTATTAATGGACATCAATAATATGCTTTTGAAATTCTTATTATTACATTCCTGAGTATTCACAGGTATGTAATGTAAACCTGTTACCTCCTTCCTTCACCGATAAAGCAAGCGATAATTATATAACAAAGCTGCACACGGTATGCGTTGCAATGCTACGTGGCAAATTTGAATAATTGCGATCGGTTGAACGGTATCGAAGTTGATGTTCTGCAGAGCCATCTAGCGAGTTCTTTTTATTGCTTTGGGCCCGGAACCATCACGGGCGTATGAAGAACAACTCGTCAAAGTTTCATCATAATCGGATGAATAGTTTATGAGTCCATAGAGGACAAACATACTTACATTGATTTTTATATATATGAATGTGCGCCTTTCGTTTTAGCAATCCGTACCACTTCCATCTAAGTTATTGCTGCTTTTTACTATATTCTTACAATACCAAATTTAGTTTCTCACGTAACCGCTAGAGGCGCTATTTTGTCATATAAATATTTTACGTTGTCGCTAGCGAATATTTTTTGTTTTTATACCACGATGGTGGCAAACAAGCTTACGGCCCGCCTGATGGTAGGTGACCGTAGCCTATGGACGCTTGCAACACCAGGAGTATCACCAGGAGCACACTTCAAAAACCTATTTACTCCTTTTAATATACGTGAGACAAACTCATGGTTGAGCTACTGATATTTTTCGTCGGTAGATTTATGCGCTAGGTGTCTGGCGAGTCTTACGCTACGCTAGACAAAAATCATCCATTTTAATTTTATCCCGTAGTGAATAAGAAAATGAGTCTTCCGAGCATTCGGGTTTCGAAATCTGAGGGCCAAGTGAAGATCCGAGCATTCTCTTTTGGAAAAATTAAGAATAAAGCTAAAGCAAAGGCTGGTGAGTTTTTGTCTGTTTATGAGTGGACTTATCCCATCCTCTCCTTTCCATAGCCTAGCGTATTGGCCTATGGAGCTAACTTCTTGGTATTTAATACCCCGGTCAGAACCAAGAGGTTCGAAAATCTTTGCCGCACCATCAAGCTATGGAACAGTTTGCCAGCTACCGTATTTCCTCCTTCATATGATCCTGGGACCTTAGGCGTAGAAGTAGCGTGAAGAAAGCTACTCAGCAGGTATGATTGTATCGAGTAGCGAAGTATATGTCTCTCTCGCTACTTGATACTCTAACTGGAGAGCACTGCGCTTACCATCAGGTGCAGTGTGGTAGGAATCGAACCCACGGCCTTTCGATGCACAGCCGGCTACTCACCTACTGCGCGACGGAGGCTGTCAATTATATCGAGAATCTGAATTCTAATTGAGTTATGGTGTTGGTAGGCAGCGGCTTTGCTGTGCCCTGGCATTGCAGAAGTCTATGGGCGGCGATGACTTCTTACCATCAGGTGGGCCGTCTGCTCGTAGGCACTAAAAAAAAGTTATTTGGACTCGCCTTTCGACATAAGTACATGTGATGCCTTGATGGCGACCATAATGGGATCTGGATCTTAAATGTTTAGGGCGACGACGGAGAAGATAGAGTTACGAATAAATGTATACTGGGTAGGGATATGGTGATTCCGTCGTTCTTCGTTTAAAATTTTCAGGTACAAAAGACAAACGTTCTTCTATGGAAAAAAACAAAGAACGTCCACCGCTACCGTTGCCGATAACATCGACTTCTGATGAGGAATATGAAGGTAACCTTGGTTGTGTAATTCCAACAGATCAATCTACTCTCATTTTAGACTTCTCTACTTGTTGCGGCAAAAGAGTTTGTGGTTCATCTGTTGGTGAAAAGATACTGAGAACTATAAATATTATTATTGGTTTAGTTAACTTTATTACCTCAAACTGAGCTGTAATATATCATTACAATAATTTTATTGACATCTTTCCTCTCAATATAAAAAAATGCTGGTGGTAGGGTATTCATATCCGCCCGTACACAAGGTGTAAAACCCGCCATAGTGGCACACGCAAGTGTGTCGTGTTCCGGGATCAGCCAGTATACATCCGGTTTTTGTCGGGAGTCTAGTGTTGGGGTATGATGTTTGGCCGTTTTGCGGCCTTCTGAGTACTCTGACACTAGACCCTCGATCGCTTATTCACCTTCTTGCACATGGCGTAGTGTGAAGAAGCAGGCCGGCATGACTGTGTTGAGTAGCGGGGTACAGATTCTCTCTCGCTACTTGATACTCTCACTGGACGGCACTGCACTTACCATCAGGTGCAGTGTGATCACTTTGCCGTGCCAGGATAAAAAAAGATGCATTCTGTGTAATATAATGGTCTAGCGACTCGCCCTAAGATCGCTATTAATTATATAAAATATCAGAAAAAAAATTGTAGCAGGTAAAAGATGACCCAATTAACAAAAAGCCAAAAAATCATATTGATCCGATCGCTACCAAGGTTGACAGGATCACTCCCGCTCGGATAATCTGAAGATTGCCTGAAAATTTAATTAAAATCGCTCCAGCTGTGTTGAAGTCTATAGAGAACATACACACATCGATTTTTATATACTATATGTATTACAAAGAGTATCAAGGAGCGAGAAACAACTATACCTCGCTACTCAACACAATCATGCCGGTCTGCTGTGGAGCTTCTTCACACTACGCCATGGGGCAAGGAGGTGAAGAAGCGGTCGAGGGGGTCAAAGGGTGTCAGAGTACTCAGTACTTAATGTAAGGGGTATATGTATGTATTGTGTATATTTATGTATGTATATCTGTGTATGTTTGTATGTATAATAACACATTACTTTCTGAAAAGGCCAGAACATACGTCTAATTTTACATATTCATAGACTACATCTTTTCAGAAATGTCGCCGGTGGAACCTGAAAGAACTCCTGTACCTGTGAAACGTAAGTGTAGGCATTTAATACATTTTTAACCGACTTCAAAAAATAAGGAGGTTAACAATTCGTCGGAATCTTTTTTTTTATGTATGTTACCCGATTACTCGAAGACGCCTGGACCGATTCGAGAAATTATTTTTTTGTTTAAAAGGGTATACTTCCCATGTGGTCCCATTGGCACCAAGTCAGGATCTGATGATGGAATCACAGAAAAATCAAGGGAAACCCTAAAATTTTATTGTGACGCATAATTTGTTTTTTATTGAAGTCAGTGTACTTTTTATGAATAAAAAAACTTTTTACTTTCCTAACAATAAATTAAAATAACAAATAAAAACTCGCATCGTGGTTTTGGACCATATAATACGTATTTCAGATGAATTTAAAATTCCATCGACAAAGAAACTACCAACGAAAGTCCAGAACACGTTGACAAAAGCAACGCCGCCGCTGCCAAATCAAACAAAACCAGGTAAGTTCGAGGGTCTGACACTCACAATCAAATATTTATTGAATCCATAAAATGTTATACATCATTTAGATTCAGTAAATTTTTTACTCTACCGCCAGTTCGGAATGCAGTTTCGCTAGAGAAAAACGGACAAGAAACTATAGCGTTGCACTTTTGACACCGGTTAACAATATTTGATCATACAATTAATATACGACTTAAGTTTAATTACCTGATATGAGACTCAACACCTTTGATATTTCAAAGTTATTGTGTGTTCATTGTTGTCGCTTTGCAAGGAAACCTAATACCTGAGAATCCTCAATAATTACAAAACCCTTGAGTCAGGACTATGTGTAGACGCGTAGGTTCGGGCAGCAATTCAAGTCTACCTTAAGATAATGGTTTCTTATGTTTACGCGAATATTATACATTGAAATAAAACGAAAACGGTTTATTTAAGTTTTTTAACCCGACGTTTTGAATGCTTTACAGCCTTCATGGTCACGGGGGAGACGGAGTTGTATGTCGTCACGAAAGTATAGTGCAATGTTAGTAGTATAGGGATTCGTCGGTTCCTGAGCACAAATGTAGGCCCGAGCTAGGTCGAGCTAGGGAGCTAGGGTCTAGACTTGCTCCAGAATCCAGGTACCCTACTACCCGCGAATAGGTTCCGGAACAGGACTCGGCAGCCGCGAATTAAATTTATATCAACCGCGAATTAAATTTATATCAACCGCGAATTAAATTTATATCAATCGCGAATTAAATTTATATCAACCGCGAATTAAATTTATACCAACCGCGAATTAAATTTATATCAACCGCGAATTAAATTTATATCAACCGCGAATTAAATTCATATCAACCGCGAATTTAATTAATATCAGCCGCGAATAAAATTGATATCACACGCGAATTTGATTTATATCAAAGGAGATTTTATACCTGTCTCGAATTTAATTTATATTTAAACATTTTACGTTTATTTTGCACGTTTGTCAGCCAGCTTGAGGAATGGTCTCATTTTTGTTTGTATGCAGGTATGAATCCCTTTTTCTATGAAGTTACGCTTGTCTTCGTACGGTAATAGTCATGTCTCAACGTGTCTGTATAATTTCTTAGTAGTAGTCTTAATATTACCTGCGTTTCAAAGCTTCATTGTTCATAAGGGAAAGCTATTAAAATTAGTGATGGTATGTATTCTTTGAATATAGGTAACAACAGACCACACGGTTCTTTATAAGTTTTAGGTAGCCATTGTCAATAAGAGAAATCGGGTAATTTGTTAGGTACATCAATCAAATGTAATGACAAAGCAGTATTACCTATTGTTCAAAGCTTCATTGTTCATATGGGCAAGCGGTGTTAAAATTAATTACGGTACACGTATTGTTTGAATACCAACGGACCACATGGGGTTGTTAATGTCACCCTTAAGCAATGAGTTTTGGGAACCCATTGTCCATAAGAGAAATCGAATACCGGTCTATCGTATCAGTTTTTGCTTTTCCTACAGCAAAATGACCCTTAGCTGCCGTATAAAAGCGATGACAAAAATTATACTACACCGTATTCCACAGTGTGCTCTACACCACAAATGAACTCCGGTTGTTTGTATAGTGAATTTTTAAATAGTGACTCTGCTGCAAAATGAATGTAAGTACCTATGTATAATTCGATGTAATATTATTATATTACATCGAATTATAATTATTAATTATGAATAATTATTAATTATGTTTTATTTACTGTTAATATTGTGTTTTGACCTCAGATTGTTTTAATCAATTGTTGATGATGTATATATTTTTATGTATCCCATATTCCTACACTCCTCTCTATGCCAATACTTATAATAGTTTACTTTTTGTTTCAGTTCGCTGATAATGCTTTCAAAAACTATTATTATGCAGATAACGACGATGATGATCAGCCCAGCGACGAGGAAGGCACCCTGGCATACAAAGTTAAAAAAGCAATAGCAAAGAGATCAAATTGCATCGACGACTTCTTCGAAAACCCTAAGAAGAAAAAGAAGGTGGCAAAAAAGTCGTCAAGTGTTGGTCGCTCTTCCAGTGGTGGAGTTTCATACATCACGTCAAATAAGGACGACATCGCCGATGCATCTCATCTTATAAAGATTGAGATATATGATGTCAAGAAGATAAAAAATATTGCTCCGATGGAACACTGGAAACATGCTGAGGTGCGTGTTAAATATTACGCAGAAGCTGACGAAGACAAAAACTTGCAGTCAGTGAGAGATATAATATTTAATATCACCAAGCACTTGGCTACAAAAGAGGACTGTGTGAAATATTTTATAGACACTGATAAATAAGATAGTGCGTAAGCTTATGTGTAAGTGAGTGTTTAAGGACATTGCGTTATTGTAGTATAAGTTATTATAACTCATTGTGCATGTTAATACTAATTTAGAATATTAATATTTTGTCATGATCATAATTTGGATTTTAATTAATTGTAAACATTTAGTGTTGTAAGTCAGTGTTTAAGGTCATTGTAGTATAAGTTATTATAACTCATTGTGCATGTTAATACTAATCTAGAAAATTAATATTTGGTCATGATCATAATTTGGATTGTAAATTAATTGTAAACATTTAAGAATTATTTGTAAGAATTTGTATATATGATTAAGTAAGGTTATTAGTAATGAATAAAAGATATAATTAACTCTTTATTCGTATTTTATTTATTTATTTTAAAACATGACTTAAACAATCCCGATAATAATACATCATTACACATTGTATTGGTATCAAATAATTTTTGAAAATCTTTTAAACTCATACCATGATATTTGTAATATAAATACATTATACAATACTCTCCACAAACGATTGTAAAGTCGTTTTGGATTCGATTAGTATTATAATTCCACATCCTAGAATTCCTTGCTAAAAACATTCGATGATAGCCTTGAGGTGGTCGACCATATGAATCAAAGTACTGACCAATCCCGTTTTTATCTATATGTATGGCGATCCAGTGAGAACCCGGTTTATTATCTGGATCTAGGTTGCTTATTATGTAAGTAGGAGTTACTACGTGTATTGGCAATCTATTGGCTGCATACACATTATATTGGATGGATGAATCTATTTTCCTCAAGTAATTCGTTATCTCTGTTGTGTTCATTTTATTAAAAAAAAGAAACGTTATCCGGTCGAATGTTAAAGAAGTAGTGTTATGGAATAACAGTGAAATAGGTTATTATAGTACTTCATAATTAAAGTAACCAGTTGAAGAGGGTTGCAAGAATAGTCATAATAAAAAACTAAAATAATTTATATTTATTTTATTGATTAGTCCACAATAAACAAATAAACCATAATAAAAATATACCATACTTAATTTACAAACATTTTTTTCTTAGCTACTATAGTCTACCGAAATATTGCGATTTTTGTCTATTTCTATAACATTATCAAACTCTGCATATACAATACAATTAATAGTTTGTGTTAGAGCTGATTCGAAACGAACTTCTAATCTCACACTCCCATGCTTTATAAGATTCCAATGACCAGAAGAGTTTGCTGATAAATCAGGCGTCAAATCAAACGCTAACATACAGTATCCATTAGCATATTTCTCACGAGATATTCCATTACCTTCGTTAAGAAAATGTATACCAGTCCCGGAAAACAAAGTATGATAGACTGTAGTATAAACATTGTTATCAAACGAAGGTTGTAGAGCTTTTGATGGTATTTGATGACCATCTATATACAAACAAAATGTATTAATATTGTAATTTTCAAAGTTAAATGGGTTTTTAGTAAGGTTCCCATTAAATGCGGCATTATTCACAAATCCAACTATACATCTTTTAGGTACTTGACCAAGGAAAATGTTGTCAAGAGTTTTTCCTTGAACTCCTGATGGTATAGTTAAAACTTTGACTTCTGCACGTGTAATTGGGTATTTGGCAGTTGTAGATGCTAAGACTTTTTGATGGGCAAGTAAAACAGAAGGATTGATGCGGGCTCTACGAATAATCAAAGTTGCATCCGTAATACACACTTTTAATTTAAGATCAACTGTAGAAGCCATTAAATTGAAATTTTCTCGAGAACGAACTAATTTAACACACATATCAACACCATTTATCAAAAACTTTTCTTGGTTGAACAAATCACCATGTAGATGTCCAATCATTTCAATTTCTTTACTTTCGTTAGCCAACTCTTGTCTTTTACCAAATCCTTTATTAGTTTCATCGGTAGAATTCATTTTTCCAGCTGTATCTTCATACCATAGGGCACAAGTAAGATGAGATTCCTTAGCTGCCGGAGCATAGTTCAACAAATTTTCTATGTAAGCACGGTAGGCATATGTGTTATTGGGTGGTGATACAAGTTTTTGATTTAAATAAACATCAAGTTGATTAAAGAGTGAATGTAACCAATTATTAACTGGAGCTACAACTGTAGATGACATTAGTTTAGTGTTATCTTGATTCAATATTTTAGCTTTTATGTGAATTAATGTATGTGATAGGTCTATGTAGTCGTCACCTGCTCCAGGTACTTGAAATTCTATAGGACCATCATCAGCAAGTGATGAAATTGGTTTGTAGTGGATCCATATTCCACTTTCAATACTAGTCTGAGTAGATGGTAATGCAAATAAATCCAATTCCGACTTAATGCATTCACAGGAATGACTATGTAAAAAAGACATTTTGATTAATTACAAAATATATCTTTAATTTGTTTGGATCTAATTTTCAATTTTTTTATAGCTTTCCCTTTCGCAGTCAGCGATGGACTGAATGCAGATACTCGTTTTCGTTTTGTTATATATCCCGATCCAGACATATTAATTCTATCTATTTTTTCATCTGCTTTCCGTTTTAAATTTGAACCGACTTCTTTAAGACGTGCTTTTATTGAATCTTCCATAGGTCGGGCACTAACCATATCCGTTAAAAGACCTACACCAGCACTCAATGCCTCCTTACCAACAGCGCGGACACCGCTAGATAGTAATGGTAAAACTGATCTAAATAAACCCCCAAGAAAACTACCAATCCCATGACCCTTTTGATATGGTGCTCCTTTATAAATCACTCCTATACCCGACCCAGCTTGATGAGAATAATAGCGTTCGTAAGGGCATGTGTTCTTGTGTTGAGAATACATTATAGTTTTTTGAAATGTAGTTTAACACACACTGTTCCAAATTGGAATGGTATCTTTTGACCAGTGCTTGACCTTATATCTATTTCAATGGTATCAAATTCTCTACGCATTACAGATAAATAATGAGGTGGTGAAAAAACATGCATTTTATTGGCCCCATATATGTATTTTGAAGGATCCAATGGTATGATTCTTAGAAGAGGAGTCATTACATCACCAACAATTTGAGGTTCAACTATATCACAATAAACGAATAACTGAGATGGTAATCCTAAATGCAAATTAGCTGGACATTTTGCAAAATTTTTTTCAGCAAGGTTTCTACCTGGTTCATATCCTAATTGTAAACTTAATTTGGGTGATAATGTTACAGATTTTATCGATTCGTCTAACACAGAAACGTATACAAACTTAGATATATTATCATAGGTAAATTTAATTTTTTCTCGAATACTATTCAATGCTGTTAAAATATGGTTGATATTATCATAGTTTGTGGCAGGTATATAATGCTTATAGTACACTGTAGAAGGATTAACTTCATTAGGCATCTTCATCAATTTCGTTATGTACATAATATTCTCATGATCTTGAACAGTAAACATAGTGCATGGATATTGAAATTCAACAATTCCCACACACCACTCCCCCTCGAGTATGATGGCTTTCGGTAATTTAGTTGAAAAAATAGATGATTTGTTGTCAGGAAAATATTCCATTGAACTATTGCTAAGTAAAGTTAAATAAAAGTCTTTATTCATATTTGTTTTAAACTAGAAACTGAAATCCAACTATTAAATTTATTCGGATAACCTTTCCACTTAACTAACAGTTCTTGTCTGTCGCCCGTGTAGCGAGAGCGAATTATTTTATCTATCTTATGTTCTATGGTGGGGTCATAAATCACCTTCTGTAACTCTCGTTCATAAAATGTTCCTACTACCTCTTCCCCTTCTAAATCTTTGATAGTGTATACAGACCACGGAGATCGGTCTATTATAGAGGATATTACAAATATTTCATCACTCCAATTAGATTCGTAACCTTTTTGAAAGATATGTTTATACTTGGTTATTCTTACATGATCACCAATATAAAACTTAGGTAACGTAGTTTTAAATGATTTTTTTGTACTTCCTTTATCATACAAATTTGTCCACACAGTTATTATATTACTGGAATTCACATCACAAGGACACATCTTAATACTAGAGTGAAAACTGTGATTGTAAGAGTAAATCAAATCATGTAAAATATCAATATATTTATGTGTATTCTTATGCGTGAAATAACTCCACATTTTCATTTTTAGCGTTCTTTGAAATCTTTCTACAATGCTTGCCTTAATATCTGGATTATTTGTTGTATAGTAATTTATATTTTTAGATTTCAAGTATCTTTGTACATCTTTTGAAACAAATTCAGTACCTTTATCAGATTGTATGTGTGTTGGAGTTATGTTAGCTTCCTTAAATATACTTTCGAAACAAGTTTTTATAGTTTCAGAATTTTTCTTTTTCGATGATCTAGCATATGCATATTTGCTGAAGACATCAATAACACAAAGAATATAATTAAAACCTTTATTATCTTTAGAATAAGTTCTCATATCACTTAAATCAACTTGCCATAGTTCATTTATATTAGATAAGATATATTTGTTTCGTGGGAACTTTCTATGTACTGGTTTATGAAGCGTGTACGTTTCCTGGGCTTGCAACCATTTTTTAACATCTTCTTTATTCATTTTACCTTTCATAGCTTGTGATAATTTATCAATACTGCTATATCCAGCTGGGTGTGACACATCATAATATAGTCTATTTATTTCTAATAAGGGGTCCATTTTTCCCAATCTATCTTTTTCTTTATTTTTCTTATATGCTTATCGTCACTTTTTGGAGTATAATATAGCTCTTTGTGTTTTGGTGAAGAATCTTCAATATCTTTTTGAAGTTGCACTATGTACTCACGTCTTTTGGGATTTCCGATATAGGTTAATGGTATTTTTAAATCCTTCAATGATTTAGCAAATTTTTCCCAACCAATTGGATCATTTCTTTTTAATGGCCGCAGTGTATCATTTACTAAATCTATAATATTACTTTCAGGAATTACTTCGTTGTCTATAATTACCGTACCATCATCGTTCCAAAAAAATTTGTTTTTACTCAATGATAGCGAATCCAATAACAACTCACCTCTTTTTACGTATGATTTAGGTATCAAGCTTAGAATTTGATTTCTTGTGTAGAGAGGATTTTTTTCATCCACACAATTATCTTGCTTTTTCTCTTGGTTACGTGATGTCTGACTGGCAACTAGATCTTTAATTTTGATGTCGTTATTTATATTTAGATTTTCACTTTTATCCATTGGTTCAGTAAAATCATTATTTTGAGTTATTATAGGGAGCTCAAACGGTTTTCGATCTTCTTCCGTGAAATGGAGATACCTTTGTAAAATTTGTAAGTACAATTTACATTTTTTTCGGTCTTCCATATTACTATTCAAAATGTTTTGCATTTCAGCATCCAACCGAGTGGTAGGATTTTCATTTCTACTTTGATTTAATTTATCTATTAAACCTGGTTCAACTAATATCATTTTTTTTGCATGATCCATTTTAAACAAGACCACTTATTAAACCACTTAAAATAGATCCCAATATAATCGGTAAAAAAGCACCACCCTTTTGAACTATTATATTCTTTCTTATTTTATTTGTACTTTTACGCACTAATTTACGAAGTATATTTTTAAATTTATGTAGCTTATTCTTAGATTTTTCTTCAAGCTTTATATTTCCTTGTAGAACGTTATGAATGCACTCACAAATAAAATTAATTTCTTTGTCGTTACAGGCTTTTAAAAGAGCTTGTTGATGTTTCGGCTTGAGTTTATACAGTGCGTTTAATAAATCTTTATGCGTCTTGAGGTGTCGATCCATCATTTGTAAATGACGGGTATTTGTTGATTCTTGATATATTTAAACTCTTTTTTAGGGATGTATACTGTGCAATAACCATCGGATGGAAATATTTTTGTTTTTATTCGACAAATATCGCAGGTATTTTGTTTTAGATCTATCATCAGGTATCCATGTGCTTCCTTAGTAGAATCTCTGTAGGCATCTTCGACAAATTTGTTATTTTCCGGTGAAACTTGTCGTGCCAAATAACGAATTTGAGTTTTGTCGCGAGGGTTTTTGAAATAAATTATATAGCTTGAATTCAAAGAAATGTCTCTTTGACCTTTACCTTGATGAAATAAATTTTGAGTTATGTAAAACACACTTAAGTTTCTATGATGACTACCTTTGGTAAATATATCAACAACACGACCATCAGATTCCCTCATAAGGTCATCAATAATAATGAGGTTTGGTTCATTTCCATCAAACATATTCAAATCTGGTATGCCTTGATAATAATTCACGTTTGGTAGATTATACAAAGGCTGCATTTCATCAAAACACCAAGTTATTTGACTGAAGTTTTTATTACATATTTCTTTAATATATTTAATGAAATTTGTAACAAAATTAGATTTTCCACATCCAGTTGGACCTGCGACTACGGCAGTAAAAGGATGAATAAAATGAATCATTTTGAATATACGTGTAAACTCTGAAGAGGTATTGGAATGAATAAAACATTTCGTTAAAATTAAATGTATTATATGTATTTGATTTTATAATTTACACCGCCAGTTACCACTCTACTGGTGCTTCACAAATACCCAGTGATCTAGAAAGCAACACCAACCTCTTCAGTCGTAGGTCCAATTAAGCACACAATAATCTGATAACAGCTATAATTACAGTGTTTTAATTTAATTTAATAATACACAAAAATATAAATAAATAATTCTTATCATTGTACAGAAAATATGAAAAAAATTAAATGTCCTTTATCTTATAATGACCCCAAGCAAGAGTATCAGTGGAATTTTCTAATAAGTACCGTTTTGTATCATTATGTGATAGAGATATTTTGTTTATTTTTTGAGTATAAATTATGTGTTTAATGGATTTAAATCTTAGCATTTCACTATACTGAGTTTTGTTTTCATATAAACATGATTTATAATCATTAAGACAAAACTTTTTTGTGATGCATTTATTAACGCCTTTTGCTTTACATATACATTTATTTTGCACATCTAATGCATACATTTTTGATCGCAGGCCTACAAACTCGTTTAAAATTTTACCGTTAGTTTCATCTTTAAAAAACCCTAACCGTTTTTTATTTATTAAAGGTAAACCATATTCATTATTAGATGGATAGTCAGAGGTGTCAAAATAGTTTTCTAAATCAGTTTTTATATCAGCATAGAAATTTTCTGTAAATATTTGATAGATTAGACTGTCAGTGTCTGTATAAAGTAATTTAATATTATCTCGATATTTCTCTTTCATGTAATCGTAATGAAATGTGTACATTAATGTTTTTGAAAGATCCAATATACAAAACCCCAGATAAATTGGTTTATTGTATATGACACTTGTTTTCTTTAATTGCACTGCAACTAAATTTTCTGAAAAAATGGATAGACTGTGAAACTCAGGTTTTGCAATCAAAGATTGAGCTCCCTGAGTTTTCCCACGATTCAACCAATGGTTCACTAATTTAACGTTTACGCGTTTTATAACATTTTCCATTGTTTTCCCGAAAACTGAATTATTCATAAGTTTGTAAAAATCTTTTTCAAAATCTGAGGTTGCCAAAGAACGCATACGTGTATTTAAATCTATGTAACATTTTAACCATGCAGATTGTTCAAATTTAAGAATTCTATGTATTTTAAGTAGTTTCAAACCATTTTTTAAACATTGTTTAAGATTTCTGTAATGGATAACATAGTTCTTTTTATCTTTTAGATTTGGAATCAGTTTTGTATTTTTGGTATTCCCTAGGCATATATTTTCAGGGCAAAAGGGAAAATCTGAATGACAATTATGTAAGATTTTTGGATATTCTAAATCTACTTCTAAAATATAACCATATTCGGCATCATCGGGGATGTTAAAATCTGTATTTACATCTACCCATTCAAATTTACCTGTTGGAAGACATTGAGACATAGCCCAACCGTAAAGGTTATTTGCGTCTAGATACATGAGAAAGGAAGATGGTTTATCAGAATCATAATCAGTCATAAATAGGTTATTTGCTTTTGCATGTCTGTTACTACACTGTGATATACCTCCCCTAATATTGTTCGCAATAAAAGTAATTTTGTCAATATCTGTTAGGGGCTCTAAATTAATTTTAGTATAAATTAACATAGCATCCCAACTCAATCCAGGTGCTGTATAATAATGAGCAGGATCCAATTCATAATTTTTAAGACAAACGTTCCTAAAATTTTCAAATATATCTGTTAATAATAAAACGTCGGTTTTTAAATAAAGATCAGAATAATCACCCATGTTTTTACAATCAAAGTGATTCCATACATCTTGAGCATGATGGTAATCATTTTCTGAAATATGATTATCATTTAAAGAACTGTAGAATTCATCGCGAGTAGGAAGGGAAGTTATTTTTAAAGAATCAAATGAAGTCATGTATTCATACGGATAAACACCTTTCCTTATTAAACGCTTAAAGTCATCTTCGCGTGGATAGTTTAATTTGAGTTCGTGGAATTGATTAGGTAGTAAGTTTTGAGCTAATTTATCAAGACTACTAGACATAAATTTTAAAGAATCAAGAAATCTAAGTTTCACTGCACGGTTATTAATATGCAGAACCTTCGAAAAAGATATATATTTCTCTTTATTCTCAGGAATAAGTTCTATATCACCTTCGTCAAAATTAAGACCATGAACTATAAAATGAGCATCATAATTACTTAAATTGTGAAAAAATACTGGTACAAAATTAGGTGTTTTGTATTTTTCTGAACAAAGTGAATGAGCGACTCCTTCATAAACACCAGTATGCCAATTGTATATTATTGTGACATCTTCATTTAAGTTACTTTTACAGATATAACACAACTTACTTTGAGAAATATTTATTTTATTTTCATACGTTAATGGTAATGGAGATTTGACAAAAGTGTTTTTTTTACATATATTTTCTAAATCTGTTTTGATAAATTTGATAAATTGGTTTGCACAATCTTTTCCATTATACGATCGATATATCGAAAAGTTGTCATCGTACGAACACTTAACATAATATCCAAAACTATACATCTCATGTTTTTGAATGTTCGTTGTGGATGATATATTGGGATTGTTTGAACAACTTTCTATTGGATTTAAAAATGCTTCAAAATCAGCATATACAACAAAAGGGACCTTCAGTTTACGTTCATAATTATTGAATGAGATTTGATTTGATGGGATTAATTCATTAAACCAATTCTTTTTGTTATCATGTTCCGATGGTAAATTAATGCAAACGTTAAAACAGTCATTTGCTTGATGACGCTGTAAATTATCCCGTGATGTGAAATGTAATAAACATCCATCGCAAATATGAACTGCATGTTCGGATGTTGATAACTGTTTAGATACTAACCTCGAAAGATTTTTAATATAACAATAATGACCGTTGGCACCGCGAGATATATACAATAAGTTTAAGTGAGTGGTTTTTCTATGTTTCGTTAAGTGTAATGGACCTACAACTTTATTTGACTTTTTTATTGAATCATAATGTAAACCAAAAACATTAATACTTATATTGTTTAGTTTTTCAAATTTATGAATATCATTAATTTTGAAAGGAAAAGATAATTTATCAAATTTTAATCTATTTTTATGTTTTATATAAGATGACACTCTATTAGAACTTTGAGAAGCCGGATACAATCCTGACAATACAGCCCAACGAAAGCACTCGTGATCATTATTTTGAACGTTAATTACAGCTTTCTTATATTTTATATCTAACGGTAAGTCTATATATAATGATCCTCGTAATGGGTTAAACTTGTTTATATTCATATCTAAGTGATTTATTTTAACTAAAGTCCATCCACTACCCTTTTTTTCAAAATTTGCCATTTTGTTTGTTATTTCGGTTGTTATAGAAGGAAAAATTATATCCTTATCATCACCTTGACAAATAAGATAATTGGAGATTTGAAAGTCAAAAGTGTTAAATAAATTTTTGGTTTCCTGTGTAAAATCTGCATTAAGAATAAAATTTACTTTCAGAACAGAGTGTTCTAGAATAGAACGTGTAAGTAATTTATATATTACATCTTTAGTTTTTTGTAAAAATAATTCAGGCGTTTCAAATTGATGGTTCGATGTTTTATTAGACATGATTCTATATGTAAGAATTCTATTACCAAAAGCACTATCAATTATTTGAACATCCCTTAATTCATTATCATTCCGTAGTAAATTGTTTTTATGAGTATTACTCTTTAAATAGTTAGTCATATATTTTTTCAATACAAATACGTGACAGTCGGGACATTGAATTTTATCATTATTTTCTGTACTTACATTTGAATTCGGCGTTGGTAACGATGTTGATGATGAAGGAGCTTCAAGATAAGTATTTATCCTCATCTTCGCTGGTTCCGCTTCAGTTAACATCGTCGGTGCTGATCTCTTTCGTACACCACTTCCATGTTGATTAAGTCTGATCGAAAAACACAAAATAAATAAAATATCGAACCTAACTACAATAATAATAATGTACATTTTTTCCCATAATTACAAACATTTTTACATTGCAAACAATATGCTTGCATTGATAAAACACCATCAATTTCATCTTCATCGGAATGAGACAAATTCAACATTTTATGTCCTGAACATGGTGTATAATACGGAATAAAAACAGGATCTTTCAACATTGACTCGGGTAATAAATTTTGTATGAACCAAAGTCGTATAAAACGATGAAACTTGTGTAAAATAAGATTTTTGTTTAAACTTGCAATCTCACTTTGGGACAAACATAAACTCTGTAACTCAAGACCGTGATACATTTTTAATGTTTGGTAAAAAAAATACAATGAGAACAAACGTACAGAATGAGTTCGAAAAGATGACTCTAACGTTTTAAATACTTAAAAATGTATCCCCTCTACATGGTTCACAGAAACTTGTATAAACATGTTATAATACTCACATTTCAAAATGGTTTTGGTCTATTTCCTCACAAAGTTCGTAGAGCCCTTCATCGAATTGTGATGACATCAGATCCAATGGTTCAATGTTATTAAGAAGCATGACGAGCTCTGAGTCGTAGACATCACACCGTAATGTATGCATGGTAAAATAGTATGCTTAACAATAAATATCTTAGAGAAAAATTAAAAAGTTTATATAGTGCTAACTCACTCAATGCATTACACCGTTATGTTACAATGAAGTAAGTTATTACTATTAAATAATATACAAATTCTTACAAATAATTCTTAAATGTTTACAATTAATTTACAATCCAAATTATGATCATGACCAAATATTAATTTTCTAGATTAGTATTAACATGCACAATGAGTTATAATAACTTATACTACAATGACCTTAAACACTGACTTACAACACTAAATGTTTACAATTAATTAAAATCCAAATTATGATCATGACAAAATATTAATATTCTAAATTAGTATTAACATGCACAATGAGTTATAATAACTTATACTACAATAACGCAATGTCCTTAAACACTCACTTACACATAAGCTTACGCACTATCTTATTTATCAGTGTCTATAAAATATTTCACACAGTCCTCTTTTGTAGCCAAGTGCTTGGTGATATTAAATATTATATCTCTCACTGACTGCAAGTTTTTGTCTTCGTCAGCTTCTGCGTAATATTTAACACGCACCTCAGCATGTTTCCAGTGTTCCATCGGAGCAATATTTTTTATCTTCTTGACATCATATATCTCAATCTTTATAAGATGAGATGCATCGGCGATGTCGTCCTTATTTGACGTGATGTATGAAACTCCACCACTGGAAGAGCGACCAACACTTGACGACTTTTTTGCCACCTTCTTTTTCTTCTTAGGGTTTTCGAAGAAGTCGTCGATGCAATTTGATCTCTTTGCTATTGCTTTTTTAACTTTGTATGCCAGGGTGCCTTCCTCGTCGCTGGGCTGATCATCATCGTCGTTATCTGCATAATAATAGTTTTTGAAAGCATTATCAGCGAACTGAAACAAAAAGTAAACTATTATAAGTATTGGCATAGAGAGGAGTGTAGGAATATGGGATACATAAAAATATATACATCATCAACAATTGATTAAAACAATCTGAGGTCAAAACACAATATTAACAGTAAATAAAACATAATTAATATTATATTACATCGAATTATACATAGGTACTTACATTCATTTTGCAGCAGAGTCACTATTTAAAAATTCACTATAAAACTACCGGAGTTCATTTGTGGTGTAGAGCACACTGTGGAATACGGTGTAGTATAATTTTTGTCATCGCTTTTATACGGCAGCTAAGGGTCATTTTGCTGTAGCAAAAGCAAAAACTGATACGATAGACCGGTATTCGATTTCTCTTATGGACAATGGGTTCCCAAAACTCATTGCTTAAGGGTGACATTAACAACCCCATGTGGTCCGTTGGTATTCAAACAATACGTGTACCGTAATTAATTTTAACACCGCTTGCCCATATGAACAATGAAGCTTTGAACAATAGGTAATACTGCTTTGTCATTACATTTGATTGATGTACCTAATAAATTACCCGATTTCTCTTATTGACAATGGCTACCTAAAACTTATAAAGAACCGTGTGGTCTGTTGTTACCTATATTCAAAGAATACATACCATCACTAATTTTAATAGCTTTCCCTTATGAACAATGAAGCTTTGAAACGCAGGTAATATTAAGACTACTACTAAGAAATTATACAGACACGTTGAGACATGACTATTACCGTACGAAGACAAGCGTAACTTCATAGAAAAAGGGATTCATACCTGCATACAAACAAAAATGAGACCATTCCTCAAGCTGGCTGACAAACGTGCAAAATAAACGTAAAATGTTTAAATATAAATTAAATTCGAGACAGGTATAAAATCTCCTTTGATATAAATCAAATTCGCGTGTGATATCAATTTTATTCGCGGCTGATATTAATTAAATTCGCGGTTGATATGAATTTAATTCGCGGTTGATATAAATTTAATTCGCGGTTGATATAAATTTAATTCGCGGTTGGTATAAATTTAATTCGCGGTTGATATAAATTTAATTCGCGATTGATATAAATTTAATTCGCGGTTGATATAAATTTAATTCGCGGTTGATATAAATTTAATTCGCGGCTGCCGAGTCCTGTTCCGGAACCTATTCGCGGGTAGTAGGGTACCTGGATTCTGGAGCAAGTCTAGACCCTAGCTCCCTAGCTCGACCTAGCTCGGGCCTACATTTGTGCTCAGGAACCGACGAATCCCTATACTACTAATGTTTCTACCCTCCATATACTTGATATTTAATTTTTATTTGTTGTAGTGCGATCTACGCAGAAGGAGCTCACAATGTCTTGAGGTCTGGCAGTTGGTCTTTTGGGTTCAGATTTAATTAAATGTATAATTGGATCCCAGGCTGGTGCTAGCTTCCAACCATCTTCTCTATTGCTATTTGGATGTTTTTTAATTTCAATAGCCTCGCGAATCATCCTAGGCAGGAATCGGTATTCTTTGGAAAGGATTTGTGTTAGAGCCTTCCACTGAATGTTGTTGTTGTTGTTAAGATACCCCGGGATCACTCCGTAAGCGCCGAAGAAGGCCACGGCGGGGTTTTAGCTGGTAGTGTCGGGTGAGGTGTACATAGGAGGTAGGGACTCGGCCCAGCGACTGCCCGGATAGCCATCATCCTGGCGAGTGGGTGCTGGGTCGTAAGACATCCATTAGACGGTCCCCCGGGGAGGGCAGTAGTATTAAATAAATAAAGAAAATAAAATAAAAATCTTTATTTTACATAAATACAATTGAACAAACACAACTATAACAATACAATTAGAGAGTACAAATCATGAAAATGCAAAACGTGTTGTTGAACACGCGGTGTGAAAGATTTAACTTATTAAACGCTTGCCTTGTTCAAAAAAAAGTATCAGACTAAGTACGTGTGATTGTATGATGTTATTTATTAATTGCAGCGTTAAAAGCAAATGCCGAAACCGTCAATGAATTAGAGAACATCCTCAAGAAGAAAGGATTAGGTGAGTATAATCAATACTAAATATAAGTTAGACCAAAATACCAAACTTGAGTTACCCGAGATTGGGAGTTTCCAAAAAAAAACAATGTTTATCAGGTAATTGGCTAGTACGGCCACTTTTACACGTCAAATAAATTATTACACAGACTCTACTAAGGAAGCAGCGAAAACCGTACCAAATAAAAATTCAGACTTTTCCAAAAAATGTACAGCATTTCGGTTACACTATTCAGCACATATGTATTCATTGTTAATTATCGCTGGCTTTAACTGTGAAGGAAAACGTCGTGAGGAAACCTGTTCTGAAAAGAAGTAGCAAGAAATTCTGCCTCCTTTAAAATAAGATGTAAGGTTTATTCTTAATTGCCATTACTCCCCACATATCACATAATGGGACGGAAATATTCGTGCCTAATATATATATCCGGGTGACTATGTGTTGTGTCAGATGGCTGAGGTCATGACGTCATCATAGGTCATGACTATGAGGGTTATTCATCCCTCTTTGATCTTCATATAACCAGGAGCACATTATACTTTTTTATTTTATTCTGGCGCGGCAAAGTGACCAAACTGCGCCTGATGGTAAGCGCAGTGCCGTCCAGATAGAGTATCAAGTAGCGAGAGACAGTCTATCCCCCGCTACTCAACACAATCATGCCGGCCTGCTGTTTAGCTTCTTCACATTACGCCTATAGGACCCAGGATCATAGGAAGGAGGGAACACGGTAGCTGGCAAACTGTTCCACAGCTTGATGTTGCGGCAAAAATAAGAGTTTGCGAACCTCTTGGTTCGGGCCGGGGTAGTAGATACCACGAAGCTGTAGCTCCGCAATCCACGATGCGTGGTTCTGGTATGGAAGGGAGAGGATGGGATAAGATTAAACAATTCTCCAGAGCATTCGCCATGATACAGACGGTAGAACACGCTAAGCGAGGAAATATCCCTACGCAGCTGTAGCGGCTCCAGGCTGTTACTCACGAAGGTACCTTGCGGAACCGTCCCAGAGGTGCGAGCAGTATTCCATTCCCGGCCGCACCTGCGCTTTATATAAGCGGTAGAGCTGACCAGGCGTGAAAAACCACCGCACCCTGTTCAGGATTCCGACCCTGCGTGAAGTGGCGGATATTACGCCCTCGGTGTGACTCCTTGGATTAAGATCGCAGCGGATATCCATACCTAGGACACTAAGGTCATTCCGCATTGCGAGTGGAACACCCTGAAGAACGGGGATGGGAGAAAACGGAGACTTCTTGCACGAGAACACGCACACCTGGGTTTTCTTGGCATTAAACTCAACCCGATTCCTGGTACCCCATGATGAGATGAGATCCAAGGTCTGGTTGAGCTCAACTTCAAGATCCTCGCGTCTCCTCTCAGTATTCGCCCGGCAACCAGGCGGCTTGCTGCTATAACGCCCATGAACCGTGCTGTCATCTGCATAGCAATCAATGTTGCCAAGCGACAACATATCATTAATATGCAGAATAAACAAGGTGGGCGAAAGCACAGAACCTTGTGGTACTCCGGCATTTACTGACATGAGCTGCGAAGCGTGTCCATCAACGAGGACACGCATTCTACGCTCATGCAGAAAGCCGGAAATCCATTTGCACAGGTTGTCGGGCAGACCGTATGCCGGGAGCTTGGAGAGAAGGCCACGATGCCAGACCCTATCAAACGCCTTGGCTATGTCGAGACTCACAGCCAGAGCCTCGCCATGCTTGTCAATCGCCTCCCCCCAGTGATGTAATACGAACGCTAGAAGATCACCCGTTGATCGGTATACGACAGTTCAGTAGAAATAACACACGTTCAGGACTTAATAGTTATTAAGCTACACCGGTTCGGAATGCAGTTATCCACTAGGAAAGAAGCCGGCAAGAAAACCTATGGTTGCTCTTTTAAACAACACTTCTTACATCAGTTCACAATAACACTTTTCTCAGATACGCGTTTTACATTAACTTATTACTTTAATTCGTTGGTACTGTTAATCTAACATTAATTCGACATTACGACCACTACTTTACTAACTGTTCCATAATTATTTCCGAATTGTTTAACAAACGGCGAGGTAGTCGCTTTTATAGAGTGATATCTACCGTGCCCAACTCTGTGAGTGAGATCACCTGATAAACAACTCAAAACCACCTTCAAAACAGCAAAATGACTTAGCAGTATTAACAATTTACATAAGTGGAGTTATTTGAAAGATCAATTCAGCAACCGTTTTTATGTTGCTCCGATACGCGAGTTATTTGAAAGATCAATTCAGCAACAGTTTTCATGTTGCCCCGATATATTTTTTTTTATCCTGGCACGGCAAAGTCACCACACTGCACCTGATGGTGCCGTGCCGTCCAATTACAGTATCAAGTAACGAGAGACAATATATCCTCGCTACTCGATACATGACATACCGGCATGCTGTGTAGCTTCTTCACACTACGCAAAGGGCAAAGAGGTGAAGAAGCGGTTATGAGTCTAGTGTCAGAGTACTGAGAAGGCCGCAACACGGTCAAACATCGAATCCCAAGTCTAGACCTTCGACAAAAAACTATCATCTAGGCTACCGTCTCCTATGAGACCAGACATATGACGCTTTGTTTACAGAATAGTTTATGGTTTTTATTTCCAGGCTCAGGCAGACCCTTAGTGCCCCCCTCTCGACGTACAGGAACTACGCCAAAACCAAATCTGCTGCCAGTATCTAGTAAGTAACCAAATGGTTGTATCCAAGAGTCACAGCCTCTCTTAGAATTATGATATGGGTATTTTTCCTGTCACGGCAAAGTGACCACACTGTATCTGATGGTAAGTGCAGCGCCGTCCAGTTAGAGTATATAGTAGCGAGAGACAATCTATCTTTCGCTACTCAACACGATCATGCCTGCTGTTTAGCTTCTTCACAATACGAGGGAACACGGTAGCTTGCAAACTGTTACACAGCTTGATGGTGCGGCAATGATTTGCGAATCTCTTGGTTCTGACCGGGCTAGTAAATACCACGAAGTTGACTCCATAGGCCAATACGTGTGGTTCTGGTATGGAAGGGAGAGGATGTGATAAGATTGAACAATTCTTCGGAACATTCTCGATGATACAAACGGTAGAAAATGCTAAGTCAGGAAATGTCCCTAAATTATCCGGAATACAGTAAGTGGGGCGGTACCTATATTCAATGTCTTGTATTTTCAGATCCCGTTACTGCGTCTACGACAACCCCTCGACCTAAAGGAGCCTTACCTAAAAATTTTCAACCACTGTCAGGTAATAAAGGCTTATTCCTAGATATAATATTAGGTTGTGAATCTCTGATGTACGCTAATCCGTCTGTAGGTGTCACCTCTTTGCCGATTTCTTCAAACAGAAGTGAGCACTGTTATATGTTTGAAGTACATTGAAGCTAGTGAAATTACTTATTTCTCTATTTTTTTATTATTTGAACATAGCCAACAAAGTTCAATAACACGAAAGGAACAAACAGAATAACCCATTGCGAGAGGGTACTTTCCTTTTATTTTGTACATAATTTCATATGCAACCGAAAATTATACGAAAAAGAAAGCCTGCTGCGAAAAAAGAATAAATAAAGAACGGCTTGAGTGACGGAAAAAGGATGCACAATATGATTCATGACGTCACCTGTCAGAATGGCCATTACTGTGCCGTTGTGCGAGGAAGGTAGTGAGATGTTCCAACTACGCACCCATTTTTGCTCATACTAATATTTAAAATAGATATTACGACCTCAGTTTTCAAGCAATTTGATTCTGTTCTCACAAAAGGTTTTCTTTTGCGTATTATATTCGGTTGCAAATCGAATAACTAACGTATTGCATCTACATTGTACATTGGAGTGTGATTGATTATATTTTTCTTCAGTTCCCACCAAAACTGCGCCACCTGCGTCTCCGGTGAAACCACTTGCGTCCACTCCAACGAAGCCCACTGTATCAAAGTTTCTGCGTAAGTTCCATTCAAAATATACACTACACTACAATTTTGGCTTGCTACTTAATTTATTAATTAATTTAATTAAGCTAAGCTAGTTAATTAATAATATGTAATTACATATTATAGTCATAACCAGAAAGTTATAGGCCAGAAGACCAATGATACCTAGAGGCAGTTTTTACGGTCCCATAATGTGATAGGGGGCGAGCCTATCGCCATACCGCGACCGGGCACAACTCCAGACTCCGGGCTAATACCGAGTATTTTTAAATAGAAAACCAAATATTACTTTACACGACCTGGAGATCGAATCCGAGATCTCAGCACAGCAGTCGTAACGCATGGAGGCAGTTTATATATTGTTTTATCCTGGCACGGCAAAGTAACCACACTGCACCTGATGGTAAGCGCAGTGTTGTCCAATTAGAGTATCGAGTAGCGAGAGACAATTTATCCTCCGCTACTCAACACTATCATGCCGGCCTGCTTACTCCGCTACGCCATGGGCAAGAAGGTGCAGAAAGCGTCGAGGGTCTAGTGTCAGTGTATTCAGAAGGCCGCAGAATAGCCAAACATCGTACCCCAACTCAATACCCCCAACAAAAACCGGATGAAATATAAAATTATACAAATGGTAAACTGTCTTTAGATCATTATTTATAATTGGGACATTATATTCTAGAATCCACACCAGCTGTGGCGCCTAAACCAACGAAACCTTTACCAATGAATGGTAAGTCCTTAATTGCATATCTATACTATTATAACAAAAGGTAAACTATATTTTTTTGTATGTAGATATGGGATAATGTCTAAAATTACTAAACCGAACAATTCTTTCACTGATAGAAAGTTACACTAACCGGGATTCATATAGGCTATATTTTGTTTTGATACATTCAAGATGTCAGCTTCAATTTTCGATATTTAAAAAATCGTAACCTAGCTGCCTTACGTTCAGACAAATGTTTATGTGACTGACAGATATTTGTTTCGGGTCTGGGTGCTGTGTGTAGTCCCTTGTTGATACCCATGATACAGGTTTGACCTAGTGTGAGGTCAGAACTATGTGCGTGACTATTTATCACCGTTCAATATCTGGTAGTAATTTTCACTTGATGGTGCCTTTTCAGATCTTATAAATGATCTAACTGTAGCGATAGCCCAGTCCAAAGTGGTACAGATTGCTATGATGAATTCGGAATAGGAGTTAGTCAAAAAATCTATACATTAAAAATTAAGAGAAACTTTGTACACCTTTTTTTAACATATTGCGCGCACGGTGTGTGAGATTTGGCATAGTTAAACTTTATATAGAGGGCACAAATTCCAGACTCCGGGCTAATACTGAGGAATTTCTAGATAGAAAAACCCAATATCACTTTACCCGACCTGGGGATCGAACCCGAGACCTCAGCACAGCAATCGTAACGCATGCGCAATTACCACTGCGCCACCGAGGCAGTCAGTTTATATAGAGATGGAGTGCAGAAAGCTAAAATGATTATATTAAATATGTATTACATTAAATTAAATATCACATCATTGGTTATGTTCATGCTGTCAATCTCAATTACATAACACACGCTAATGGCATATGTGTATACGCTATATATCTATGATACGCTATCAGCTTACATAATAGATTATAGAACAAAATAAAAAAATAGTTATAGAGCGAAGACAATGGACAAAGCATCTCTATCCAGCTATCATGTGATCAGTATTCACATAATAGCTGTATCTGCCAGTGCAGAAAAATGTGAGAGATATAAGTGAACGTGAGGCCAGCAGTTGTATTTTTCTAGGATTTTGATTGGTCTACGTCACACACAGGCCGCACAGTTACAAAATTGACTAATCTCTTTCTAAAAAATGGTCAATTTTGTGAGTATTATATTGCTCAGTCGATTTTCTATGTCTATCTATGACAAAGGTAGAAGTGGTAGAACCACGCTGTAGACATAATTGTCTACAGCGTGGGCCGGCTCGACCGGGGTAGTACCACTGTCTCACAGAAAACCAACGTAAAGTGACAGTTTACTGGCGCGTTTCGTATGGTAAGTGAGATATCCGGAGGCCCAGATTCCCCCTTCCCTTCCCTAATCCCTATTCCTGTCTTTTAAGGCCGACAGCGCATACATGATACTTTCAGTATTGTGGATGTTCATGGGCGGTGGAGATCACTTAACATCAGGTGACCCACTGGCGCGTTTGTATAAAACTATATTATACTATAAAAAAAGGAACCTTACTAACGTTCAAACTTAAACCTTTTGAACTTAGATCGAAATTAGACCTCTGGGCGATCAATGATAGTAATAAAAAAGCAATACGCTAACAATCTTTTTTTTTTAATATTCTGTCTCAATATCCTTTATTTTCAAAGCACCATTGCCGCCCCCAATATCAACACTACCAAGGCCTTCACCATCTTCTCAACGTGAAGGTGAGTTTTGATATAAACAATAATATTAGGAAAACATAAGTTTATAGCAAAAGCCGGTAAAGGAGCGGATAACCAGTCATAGATGTACATAGGCCCATAAACTCTTTCAATACCAAAAGAATCGTGTGTGGACTGCTTTTAAGAGAGTTAATGGGGATAGAAAAGGGAGAAGAGATTTAAACCTCAAGAATCTCACTAATCATAAGAAACGCAACAGTAAACTCATCACAATTGACTGCGGTCTGATATCGTGACGGAGATCGTGATCAAACTCGTTCGAGCACGGCTCAATGGACGCACAATAGACTGCCATTAATTTTAATAAGAGAATAGTGGCGGCCCTGGTGTGGTGCGAGTGGTGTAACTGCTCCGGGCGCCGTCATTGGGGAAGAGGAGGAATGTTGTCAGGGTTCTGAAATCGAACCCAAATTTACCTATTTTGAAACACAAATAATGGCTTGCCCTGCCAACTAAACCATAAGACATTAATAAATAAATACACCCTACATACACACATAGTCCTGACCCCACAATGCGCACACATATTATTTACTGGTAGTAAATAGCATATGGAAAATGATGTTATGTTTACTATATACGTAACAACAAAAAATTTATCGGACGAAAATCTAAACAAATAACAACTCGGACAAAGCAGACGTAGTCCAGTCCGATAGTGGTAAATATTGCTGAGGGTAAAAACTACGTAGCCAAGAAAACAGATGACGCTGGCAAAAACTGGGAAGATTTCCAAAACAGTTAAAACTATAGAGTTGTCTACACTGTACGCCATGCGCCATGTTGTCAAATTGCTGTTGCTGGTGGTAGGATATTCATATCCGCCCGGATAGCAACCACCGTACACAGGGTGAAAAACCCGCCATAGTGGCACACGCAAGTATGTCGCGTTCCGGGATCAGCCAGTGTACATCCGGTTTTTCGGGGGTCTAGAGTTGGGGTACAATGTTTGGCCATTTTGCGGCCTTCCGAGTACTCTGACAATAGACCCTCGACCGCTTCTTCACCTTCTTGCCCGTAGTGTGAAGGAGCAGGCCGGCATGATTGTAGTTGTATTGATAGTTTGAGTAGCGGGGGATAGATCATCTCTCGCTACTCGATACTCTAATTGGACTGTACTGCGCTTACCATCAGGTGAAGTGCGGTCACTTTGCCGTGCTAGGATAAAAAAAAACTATATTATTATTCCCACAGAATCCACACGTGCAGTTACTTCAAAGCCGATGAAGCCTGCGCCGATGGACGGTAAGTACCACTACTACTTACCACTACTTCGCAACTCATCCACCACACCATCAGGTGGTCCGTCTGCTCGTCTGTCTATCCGGGCAGTAAAAAGAAACTCAATTTTAGATGAAATAAACATAGACTTTGAAACGACCGAGATATGAGACCATGGTATATTTTCTTGAGGTATATTATCAACTGGCGGCTTCTGCCGTTACAACCAGATAGAATTCAGCTGGTGGTAGGATATTCATATCCGCCCGGATAGCGACCACCGTGCACAGGGCGAAAAACCCGCCATAGTGGCACACGCAAGTGTGTCGCGTTCCGGGATCAGCCAGTGTACATCCGGTTTTTGTCGGGGGTCTGGAGTTGGGGTACAATGGCCATTTTGCGGCCTTCTTAGTACTCTGACACTAGACCCTCGACCCCTTCTTCACCTTCTTGCTCATGGCGTAGTGTGAAGAAGCAGGCCGGCATGAGTGTGTTGAGTAGCAGGGATAGATCGTCTCTCTCTACTCAGTACTCTATTTGGACCGCACTGCGCTTACCATCAGGTACAGTGCGGTCACTGTGCCGTGCCAGGATAAAAAAAAAAAAATACGTATTGCACACGTCAGAATGAATAGTATGGAACCCTGAGAGAACAGGATGGCCGAATAATTCATACTAGGATATTGAACGTTTAAGACTGTACCCCATGCCAGTGACCTTAGCGATTTGAACGCTTACCGCCTTATACAAATTGAGATGCAATTTTTTTTGTGATTTTTTTTTGTTTTATTGGGAATGTTAAAAACGTAGACTTTTTTTAGAATGTCGTAATATTTCTTTTAGTATATTCACGTGAATAGACTTGTAGTTTTCTTGATAATTTGCACTCAAAAAGGGTACTTTCTGCTTATTGATATTTTTTTATATTCATAATATTCATTCATATTTAACATATATATGTTATGTAGCGATTAGAGCAGCGAAGTCCTCAGGAATTTTTCAAAACTTGATACAATTTTTACGATTTGCGTGAGGATACACGATACAATTCGTGACGTCACCTCCCAGAATCGCCATTACAGTGCACTCGTGCGAGGGAGATAGCGAGATGTTCCTATCACGCACCCACTTTTGCTGGAACCGAGTTAAAATAAATGCGGCCTCATTATCGAATATTGCTTTTCTTTTCGCAAAAGGGTTTCTTTTCGTATTATTTTTGAATGTTTATTTTTTATTTTATTTATTTGGCTACCAACAATTGTTTACTTGTAATTATTAATATTTTACATTATACACTCATTTGCAAAAAAAAGGGCGGTTTTAATTTTAATTCTTCTTTAAAAAAATACGGTACCAAAATGATTTTAATCATTTGTACATGTTACTGGCCGGTTTTAAAAATGCCGTGGTGTTTAAAACAGTACGTTCTAAATTAAAATTTTCGTTTGATGCTCGTTTTTACAGAAAACCACTTTTTATCCTACATTTTTGGTGCGAAGTTCCAAAAGATAATATCGGTTTTCATAACTTTTAGTAAATTTTTATGAATTTATTTCATATTCTTAATTGTCAAAGCTTCATTTATTGCTGTTTAGCTGTCTCAATAATGTTAGAGAAAGTGGTAAAAGCTACCAAAATTATTGCGCTGCTCGAAGAGGGTTGCAGCCAATGCTTCGTGGCTCAGAGGCTAAGTGTGAGTCGCTCGACGGTTCAAAGGACCTGGCAGCGGTATCAAGACACCGGTTCCGTCGAGAGAAGACCTGGTTCTGGAAGAAAACCATGTACCCAACCACGGGATGATCGTTTTCTTGTGAGTCGCGCATTGAGAAATCGCAAGTCTTCGTATATGGACCTTAAGAACAACCTCGAAGAAGTCAGAAATGTGCATATTAAGGTCAGGAGGAGGCTTCTCGCGGCCAATATACGCAGTCATCGCCCGGCCCGCGGCCCTAAGTTACTCCGTGAGCACAGAGTTGCCAGGCTTAGGTTTGCTCGAAATTGTGAGTCATGGACTCAAGAAGACTGGAATAGGGTATTGTTCTCCGATGAAGCCAGGATATCTCTGTTCGGTGAAGATCGACGTCGGCGAGTGCTACGAAGACGAGGAGAACGCTTTGCAGAGGCTTGTTTTGAAGAAATCACACCTTATGGTGGGGGTTCTGTTATGTTTTGGGCAGGAATAAATTCAATGGATCGTACAGAGTTAGTCTTCATTGAAAACGGCTCACTGACTGGACATCGATACATAACGGAAGTTCTAATTCCTCATGCTCAACCCGCATTGGCTGCTTTAGGCGAAGACTCAATTTTTATGGACGACAACGCTCGCGCCCACCGGCCTGGCGATGTGGAAGCGTATGTGCAAGAGGTCGGCATTCGTCGTTTGGATTGGCCAGCTCGAAGTCCCGACCTCAATCCTATAGAGCATGTCTGGGACGTTCTGAAACGACGCGTGAGATCAGTACAACCGGCTCCGCAGACCATCAGAGAGCTGAAGAATGTGATTACCGCGGAGTGGGAACGTAATCCGCAAGCAAGTTTCCGGGATATCCTCGCTAGCGTACCCAGACGAATTCAAGCTGTGATTTCAGCTAGAGGGGGTCACACTCGATACTAAACATTTATCTGCTTTTACTTTATTAAAGAAAAAACAAACAAAAATCTTTGTTAACTTTTACTTCACGAGCATATGCACTACTAGCGAGCATACACTACTAGTGAACTTTAGCATAAAACCCATAAATTTTATCAAAATTTTATGATAATACTGACGAAAACGATTATTTGCTTATTAATTTACAAAATTGTGAAAGTAAAACTACCTATAATTATCAAACAAACCAATAGTAACATTTGAAATGGTTCATTGCTTAGGTGCCCGTTTTTTTTGCAAATGAGTTTATAATATAGCTAAGTGTAACAATCAGTTAAAGGTTGGCACCACATACGCCATTTTGAGAACTTAACATCGTACAATATTACATATACCTATGATTAACTAAAAATTATCAATTAATATGCAAAATTAAACACAGGAAACTACCCAAATGTAATGTTAATTGTACCTAATTTTTCCAGCGCCAGTCCCGCCTCCGATATCAACACTCCCGAGACCAACTCCGGCCATACAAGTAGAAAGTGAGTTTAGTTTTTAACAGACTTAAAAAAAGAGGATGTTCTCAATTCGTCGGAATATTTTTTATATATGTTCCCCGATTACTCGAAGACGTCTGGACCGATTCGAGAAATTCTTTTTTTGTATTATACTTTCCCGCTGGCCACGAGTCTCCTATTCTAATGAGGGGTTAGGCCTTAGTCCACCACGCTGGACTAATGCGGGCTAGAATTAACATATTCCTTGCGATGTTTTCTAATTATTTTTTATGTCTGCCTCGGTGGCGCAGTTGTAATTGCGCATGCGTTACGATTGCTGTGCTGAGGTCTCGGGTTCGATCCCCGGGTCGGGTAAAGTGATATTGGGTTTTTCTACCTAGAAATACTCAGTATTAACCCGGAGCCTGGAATGGTGCCCGGTGTGGCGATAGGCTCGCCCCCTATCACATTATGAGACCGAAATTCGGCGAAAAGTGGGTGTACTGGTTACACCTCTGCCTACCCCTTCGGGGATTACAGGCGTGAGTGTATATGTATGTATGTTTTCTAATTAACAATGCATGACAGCCTCCATGGCAGAGCAGACGAGTAGCCGGCTATGAAACGGGAGGCCGTGATATCGATCCCTGCACAGAGACAAATGCTTGTGTGATCCAAAGTAGGTGTTGTGAAACCGTTGTCCCTCGTAGTTTGATACCGACGACACAGATTTGATCGAGTATGGGATATGAGCTATGTGTCGCCAATTACCTTGAGCTACTTAAGTATACGGCGAATAGGTATACTGGTACATAGTACTGTGTCGATATATATATGTAAACTTGATGGTGTAGGTATCGAAATAATCAGGATTGATAATATCACAGATGAAATATGACGGTTGCATTTACGGAATTTAACTACGAAGGTAATTTGTGAACTGTCGGGAAGAAATCCCTCGCATAAGGCACTCGGCCGCCTATTTAACCATCTGGCCTAGTTTGCAATTGGTCAGATAACTAACTGAAGACACCTCTGACCATTGGTGTCACTTGGGTCTAGTAACTGTACATCAGTATGATTTGATCTTTGAATCTAAACATAATAGCTTCATGCAATTACGAGAACCTTACTGCTTTGCTGTTTAAAGGAAAGTTAATAGATAACTGTACTGTCTCTAAAATAAATATATTATAACGGACTTACATTTATTTCTCCTTGACTGCTGTCTACTGCCCACTGTTAGTAACACAACTAAACACACACACTGAACTGAGGACAACTGCACACTGATCCAAACCGAGCGAGACTAACTTGAGAACGCAGAAACGCTCCTATTTATAGCAAATCCACCGAGTATAAATTATGAATCTACCCGTACTTTGTAAGAGACCCTCGACATTTCCAATAAAAAGAGACTACCCTCACACCAAGATTTAATAGTTTGCTGCCTGTTCACAGTTCGCGACTATTCGCGACACTATGTGTATGATTTGGTATTAATTATTTTATGAATACACACGTAACTTTAGAAACATCAAAGCCTTTTGGGCTTGTTTCGTTCCTTCGACTTTCATCCCAGCAGTCCGTACCACATCCAAGTGCTTTCTAATGGATTCTTTTTTCCAGAATCAGATGAAGAAATCTACGACAACCATTGGGAGGGCGAAGATTGGACGTACGAACCTTTACAGGAGTATAACATATACAGCATGTAATGCCAAAGACCTAACAAGATCTCATAATTACCTCAAATGTAAAACCACATCTACTTAGGAACTTCATTACTGTAGTATAGGGTTGCCAACCCCAAATTTCAAAAACTAGGAAGTTTAATAAACCAGGACAAACCCACTAAAAAACAGGACTGCCTTTGTTTTAAACAGGACGAACACTCGCGAGGGACTAATTTTCATATGGATTGCAAAACTTGAGTGTGAATTTTAAAATACAGGACCGGATCAGGGCGCGTTCAAAACCCAGGACGCTGCTTAAAAACTATCCAGGACACTCTAAAAACCAGGTCATGTCCTGGGAAAACAGGACGGTTGGCAACTCTACTGTAGTGTAATACTGGATACAGGCATTATCAGTTGCATGACACCTACCTGCCTGATTAATAAATAAATAAAAACCTTGCGTTAAATCGACTGAACTGAAGTCTTATTGCCGTGGGTTGCAGTATATGTATTCATATGTACAATAAAGAGTACATACAATAGTATTCAATATAAATACAAAATAATTCAGTTGGTAAGCGCATCACTCGAGAACGGCTGAATTAGGTTATTTATTCAAATGTCTGTAAGTCTCAATGCGGTTTCAAGGAAAATAAGCCTGGAAAATTCTAGAAGGTTGAAATTTCTTTTTGTTTCAATGTCCTATGGTATTGATAAATGTAATCACGGATGCGAAACTGCGGGCACAGATAATATATACATATACGCCTGTAATCCCCGAAAGGGTAGGTAGAGGTTGGCTACACCTATTTATCGATGAATTTATTTCGGTTCCATAATGTGATAGGAAGCGAGCCTATCGCCATACCGGGAATAATTCCAGACTCCGGGTTGATACTAGTATTTCTAGATAGAAAAACCCAACCCGGGGATCGCATCCGAGACCTCAGCACAGCAGTCGTAATGCACAATTACAACTACGCCACCGAGGCAGTCAAAGACAGTTTACATAAAAATCAATATTTAATATCGCAAAGATAGTTAAATTTATAACTGTAAGATGAATGGTTTTAGAGTATGTATGTATTTAAAGAACCATATAACAGAACTCTGGCGTCTCAAGGTTGATGCTCAAATAATTCTACGATCTTGCCATGAAACAGCTTTTCACAAACAATAAGCGATAATTAATCTGTGTGTACTTTACTTTCACACGAAGAGGAAGAAATTCGGTCATTATAATTTAGGGAACGTACCCATACAACGTGACCAAATATTTCTTTTTCCATTATTTTGCAAATAATGGACTATACATCAAAGAGTATTATACTATATACGGAAACTATACATCCTCTCAGGTGTCGCTAGTACGTCAATTCCATTTTAAAGTTATGTCAAACCCCAGAGAGGTTATGAATTACTATGTGACAACTAGAGGAAGGGGGTCTTGGCATATACTACGCAGGTATGAATACGTTCCGTTATTTAATTTATTATTGCGGTAAAATGAAGTCTTCTTTCAGTAAAATTTTCCCTCCATGTGGCATAGCCGTGGGACGCTCTGTTTAGATTGTCGAGCAATTACTGTTTGTAAATATTGTATTGTTTTATTATTATTATATTAACTGGCTGGCGTCCGTACGTCACTTAAGGTGACCACTGAAAACCAGCGCTGTGTTGTGGTAGGTACTATGTACGTGCCACAGCACAGCAGTATGCTGAGTGGTCACCTACCTGTCACAGCTGAGACAAGCAAGTGCCAAACCCTTTAGTTTTAAGTGTAATAATAGTTTTTGTTAATGTGGTATGTGCGCACTACTAAAAACTAAACTACAATAGTTTGTGCAAATAAATCGTTTTTCTTTCTTTCTTTCTTCTTTCTTTCTAACCTACTCTAAGTATTGAACTGTGATCAGGAAGATGCCGGTGGACCCGGTCCTCACGCAGGTATTCACGGGGCCCGGGGGATTCTCTGAGTACTTGAATCGCTTCAAGTGCAAGAAGAGCCCTTCGTGCAACGTGACCCAGCTGCCACAGAAGACGTAGTACACGTGTTGACCGAATGCCCAGTATACCGGTATCGACGTACGGAATTTGAAATTGAATGTGATATAAAATTGTGTAAAGAGAACCTGAGCGGTATATTGGAGCCCGGTGCAATAAGAGCTAAATTTATAAGATATTGTGTGAGTATAGCACGTAAATGTTTGGAAAGGAACAAATAGAAAAGGGCGACTATACAATATAATATGATATTATATGAATATAATATATAAATGTATAAAATTCAGTTTTAAACGTATAACGCATTGACTTATATGCTATAGACACGAACTGTCGAAGAAAAAAGATGTTCCGAAAACCTTGTCCACCCACTAATGCCATCTATCATTTTACTAAGAACTATTTGGAAGTTATAACTCCCGTCCCTGCCTCTCGAACGGGACTTTCCGCGCGCTAAAACGGGACAAACTATATAATGTATTTTGTTTTGAAATCTAGACTTCCCGTATTCAAAACTGAAATTAATTAATATTTATTGATATTACGTTCCAAACTTTATGAAATTATGTTATTTACCTTATATACTATCAACAGTTTCACTGTAAATCAATTTACGGCAGATTTGTTCGGGAATAGCTAAAATTAACTGGTGTGCATTCGTAGGTGGCATGAAGCAAACTAACGTCGGTGCGGAGTATACACCTCAACTCGGTGGAACATAATGTTTGTTCAGGTCGCCGCATCTAGTACGTAGTACATATAGATCGCTGGTATAACGAGTATTAATGTAACAGTAAGTATGTATGACGTAACCACGACCACTCTGCCAAGAGTGCACGACTAAGAAGAAGAAGTATGTATGTGTGTAAACTGTTGATACACTTATTAGAAATAATACCACTAACGTCATTCTGTGTTGTGTAGTTGTCGGACAAAATGTAATCTGTATATATAAAAGAAGAAACTGACTGACTGACTGATCGATCAACGCACAGCCTAAACGGCTGGGGTTAGAGACTTGAAATTTTGACAGTAGGTACCTTTTATGACGTAGGCATCCACTAAGGAAGGGTTTTTGGAAATACCACCCCTAAGGGGGTAAAATAGGGGATGAAAGTTTGTATGAAAATCCGTCATTTTTGAAGTTAAATTCATGAAAATTTGTATTTGGCATTTTAGTTAAAAATATATGTTTCAGGATTTTTGGAAATTCCGCCCCTAAGGGGGTAAAATAGGGTAAGAAAGTTTGTATGAAAATCCTTCATTTTTGAAGTTAAATGCATGAAAATTGATATTTTTAACCGACTTCAAAAAAGGAGGAGGTTAACAATTCGTCGGAATCTTTTTTTTATGTATGTTACCTGATAACTCGAAGACGCCTTGACATATTCGAGAAATTCTTTTTTTGTTTAAAAGCGTATACTTCCCAGGTGGTCCCATTGACACCAAGTCAGGATCTGATGATGGGATCTCAGACAAATCAAGGGCAGCCCTCAAATTTTATAGTGACGCATAATTTGTTTTGCTATTGAAGTCGGTGTACTTTTTATGAATAAAAAAACTTTTTGTAGTGTATACTTTTTGTCTCAAACATGACCTCCACGCGGGCGGAGCCGCGAGCAACAGCTAGTGTTCATATATAGAGAAATAGATGAATTTTTATCTGTAAATTTAAAGATGTAACACCTTTTTTAGTTTCATTTTTAGCATTGTCTTATAATAAAAGTATTCAAATCAATAGGTGTTTACAAAACTCTGAGAGTATCAGATGGAGCAGAGGGGGGTGATCCCCCCTTAGACACCGCTGCCCATAGTCTTCTGCAATACCAGGACAAAGTAACGCCAAAGTTATTGTATACATATATGGAATAATTTAAAAAACCACATAGAAATAAGTTAGTTTTAATATGTACAATGCATTTATTATAAATAAATACTATACAAAAAATTTTTGTCTTTGAAATAAATATAAAGAATATGCTGAAATAAACTACAGTGTAAACTCTATATAGCGACACTGAAGGGACTGTGCATTTTATGGCGTTATAGAGAGTTGTCGTTAAATGGAGAGAAGAAACATCAGAATTAGAAAAATAAAAAGTTTATTTCTGACTATTGTTAGTAGTTATGTGCATAAAAAAGAATGTTATTTGAACGCTATTGAGTATAGTCTGTTATTTTTGTCTGACGTCTTTTGCTGCACCAGTAATTTTGTTGTATTTTTTTAGTTATTTTATTAATATATAGCAATACTGAGGCATCTTGGTTATAAAGGAAATATTTTTCCAATAATTTTGCTGCTTCCAGAGCTTCTTTAATGCTCGGCGGAAGCTCAGGCTCATCCGTCTCATCTTCTTCATCACCTTGTTCTTGATCCTCAGTTTTTCTCACTGAATCCAAAATTTCTTCGTCTGTGAGTGAAGCCGTTGTAAGCAGGCGGTCGTTTATTTTACCATAGTTGATATGATGACGCTGCTTGAATTTTCCGAGCCATCCTTCTGATGCTTTGAAAGAAGTTAAACCAAGTTCAGCAGCAAAATTCTCCGCCTTAGCTTTCACGAGCGGCCCCGAGATAGGCATATTATTCTGGCGCTGTCGATGAAACCATGATAGTACAGCTTTATCCAAATCTTCGTATATAGGTTTCTTCAATTTTTTGGAAGATTTTCCCTCGCCCGCAGCGTGGAGGATTTTTTCTTTATTTTTCCATATTGTGGACACGGTAGAGCGACTAAATCCAAAGCGTTTGCCAACATCACTTATCTTCTCTCCCGTTTCTATTGCGCGTATCAGTAAAACTTTTTCGTCAATACACAGTGATTTTCTTTTAGTAGCCATGTTTACAGTTTGCAAGTTTGTGAGCAACTAAGAATATGATAAGGTATAGATAATCCATGACTCCTAGTTATGAATCATGGTCAATAACAGTCTACACGTGCAAGCAATCCCAATTTGTAAACAAAAGAATGAATTTCTTAGAAAGTTCGGTATGCATGATGCCGACAGTCGAGTTTATTGCGGGCTAGGATAATAAAGCGACAATAGATCGTACACAGCTGCGCAGTTTTTACTAATTTTAGCAACTTAATTGTTGTCGTTATTGAGAGTGGGTGTAATGCTATATAGAGTGAAACATTGTATGAAAAACAAGCTAAACCAACCAAAGCCAATTGATTTCGACGCTTAAGAGAGTTTGTCGTTAAATAGAGTGACGTTACATGGAGTTTACACTGTATTTTAAACCCACAATTGGTAAAATGGGGTGAATTTAAGGGGCGAAAGAAATTTAGATAACACAATAAATATAATAATACAAAAATAATATTCTTCTATTCTTTCTTAAAAATAATAATGCTTAGATTTTATTTAAATGTGTTTATCAGTGTAATAAGTTTTCGTCCCTTGATTTCTATTCTCCCTTTATTGCGGTATATAAAATTTTACGGTTCTTTTTCTTTATAGTTTAACCAAAGTACACTAGACCAGACTACACACTGCATTTTTTTACAATCACTTCATATCTTCCTCAGTAATTTTAACTTTTTTCGTGTCTTGAAGTATTTCATCTATTTTATGCAAGTCTTTGAGCGACAGTTGTCCTGATCCCCTCTCTATGGGTCTAGGCTGGGAGGGATCTGGTTTCCATCCTAGGAAATTTATAATCTGGTAAGTGGCTGGAACGCCTCTGGATTCTTTTTCTGGAAAATCCTGGAAAAAGATCATTAGCTTAGCGGTCGTTTTTCGGGTATTTGAGTATCAAATGCCTGCCACCACTAAAAAAACACTCTTGCATGAGATTCTTACATACCTTTCCATACATTTCGTTGTAAATAGCTGCGGCCGCGAATTGTACATCTTTACTTATCCTCAAAGGTCTGTTGAATGCAGCATTAGACTCGCCCAAGGTCCTCAAGTCCCTCATCACGTGCCAGGCGCTCGGATACCAGATGGTCATCGAGTCTACATCTACTGTTTGTAGTGTAAACCCGGCGCTGGAAAGATCAATATATAGAATACCTGAGAAAAATATCAACCTGTATACGGGAAGGAATATACAAAGATATTAGGAATGAAAGTTATATGAAATTAATTATAGATTTTCACATATGGTCAGCAACATATCAGCCAGTGTACATCCGGTTTTTGTAGGGGGTCTAGAGTTGGTGTACGATGTTTGGCCGTTTTGCGGCCTTCTGAGTACTCTGACTCAAGATCCTCGACCGCTTTTTCACCTTCTTGCCCATGGCGTAGTGTGAAGAAGCAGGCCGCATGATTTGGTTAAGTAGCGGGGCTAGATTGTCTCTTGCTACTCGATACTCTAATTGGACGGCACTGCGCTTACCATCAGGTGCAGTGTGGTCACTTTGCCGTGCCAGGATAAAAACAATTATTACTTATATAAGTTATAAAATAAAATAAAAAAATTGTATTAATCACGTAGACATATAAAAGGCACTTATGACAGGTCAAAGCATAGATGGAAATTCACCATACGGAATCAATAATTATGGTTAAAGGCGTGGGAACTTAGAAACCACCATCAAGGGCTGGTAGTCAAGGAAGGATACAACGACGAGGACGGGACTGGAAAGGAGAGAAGAGGGAGACCACAAAATGGAAGGAAGGGAATCATGGTCTTCGGTAAAGGAAGTGACGGGACGATGATGATCACGGGAAGGCGCAGGAATGGGACAGGAGTTATTTTTAAAAATAAGCGGTTAGTGATATAATTATACTTACGTTGTAAGCAACCCTCCTATATCCCTTATCCTTGTAAAAGGAGATATGTGCGGGGAAATGCCACCGCTCCGCTCAGTCTCTGCCAATTGCAACGACTGTCGCAACTCTATCAAAGTGTCTCCACCGAACACACAAGCCATAAAAACCTGAAGTCATACAGACAGCATTTATATACTGCACAAAAACTTGGTAAGCTATTAGTAACTTCGCAAGCAAAAGTGAGTGCGCAGTGGCATACTATCTCCCTCGCACACATGCACTGTAATTGCAATATGCGAGCGATGACGTCATGAATCATACCGTGCTTTTTCTGTCACTTGAAAACTAACCTGCTTCAAATCAAAAAAATCAAATCAAGAGCAAATCAAAATATAAAAAAAATACTTCGGTAGTAGTTTTTAAGTTGCTTAATTTATTAATTAAAATTAAAAAAAGACTATCAATATATCGTTTAGATTATATCAATAGTCCGATACGCGCAAAATAACATGGCGAGGCCGAACTTAGGCATTTCATTTTACTCAATCAGCCCGTGACCAATGCAACTCGGCTGGAACGTCGGGAAATAAATTGGTATTTATAACATTAAATATTGCGCTGATACCAAGGATTTCTTAATAGAAAAACTCAATATCACTTTACCTGACCCAGGGATCGATCCCGAGAACTCAGCACAGCATTATTAACGCATGGGCAATTACAAGCAGTCTGTTGAGTTTATTTTATACTAGCTGTTGCTCGCGGCTCCGCGCACGTGGAGGTCATGTTTGGGAGAAAAAGTATATAATACAAAATACGATTTTTCATGCGTTTAACTTAAAAATTGAAGGATTTTGATACAAACTTTCATCCCCTATTTTACCCCCTTAGGGATGTCATTGAAAAAAATAATTATACTTACACGTATTTCTTTATTTCCTACCAAAAGCCTAAATATGAATTTCGAGACCCCTAAGTCGAGGGATTATGGATTGGAATCTATCTCTTTGCCAAATTTCATCACAATGTGGTCATCCGTTTAGTCGTGAAAAGGTAACAAACAAACAGATATACTTTCGCATTTATAGTATTAGTATGGATATAATTCCTCTCACCCCATCAGGTTGAAGACACTTCATCACCCTGTCAAAAAGTCCTGGCAAATCATTCACCCAGTGCAGTGCAAGAGATGACACCAATAAATCAACACTGTTATCTGGAAACTGGAAAACAAAATGCTATTCAAGAAAGCAAAAATGGCACATATTGTTCTTAATTTATTTATCACTCTTTACACACTTAAGTATAGACAGACTTAATGTGTTTTGTTTATTATTATGAGAAAACTAAATTTATAAGAATTTCCAAAGCCAAGACAGCTAACAACGTATTTGTAACATTAATTTTATGGAAATTAAGTTGATTTTGGCTTGTACTTTTACTGACTACTGACACCAAAAAAGGTAATACGTTTTTTGGTCTACCTTATAGTCCTAAGGTTAAAATACACTTATTTCAACATCAATAAAACAAACTCACATTAATACTCTCTTCGTCCATGACAACCTTCTCAAATTTGACGTCATCACCGACAATTGCTTTGTCAAGATGTGTCTGTGAAGTGTCACAGAGAGTGACTTTTTCAACACTGTCTGGGAGAAAATGTCTGGATACATAGCCTCTGCTTGCACCTGGTGATATAAATAATAATATAATAATACTAGCCCTGTATTAAACATTGTCCCACTGCTGGGCACGGGCCTCCTCTACTAATGAGAGGGGTTAGGCCTTAGTCCACCACGCTGGCCTAATGCGGGTTGGCAGACTTCTCATACCTTTGAAAAATTCTCAGATATGCAGGTTTCCTCACGATGTTTTCCTTCACCGTTAAAGCAAGCGATAATTAACATTTTAATACACACATAACTTTAAAAAAGTCAGAGGTGTATGCCACTTGGGTTTCGAACCTACGACTTTCGTCTTGGCAGTCCGTACCGCAACCAACTAGGCTATCGCTGCCTGGTGATATAGTTATATATTAATTAAAAAAAGAATAAGATTACCACTCCGTTACCGGTGGATGTAAGAAACTAAAGAAAGGTTATCCCAAAAAAAGTTATAGATAATAAAAATTATGGCCTTTAGGAGTTAAATGTATTTGAGTTCCAATTACAGCCTACGTGGCATAGTGGGCAAGTAGCTTAGAGTAAGTTTGATTCTCGGACTGAGTCAAATGTTTGTGTGACAGACAGATACATATTTGTTTTGGGTCTGGGGGCTAAACTTTCCTTTATGGGCCGTTACTTTAGAAGTTCATATTTTTTTGTAGATAGTACTCATAAAAAGAAAGCTTTATACAATTTTTTAAGTGACGCAAGTTTACGAGATATAATTTTGTAAAGTTTCCATACAAATTGGAAAATAGTACGTCATTTGTAAATTTTTAGGTTGGCTAATTGTCATTGGTTATTTTTTTTATAACCACCCTGTAATCTGTTACTAACATTTAGTTGTCTCTTTCTAATGCTTTAGAATGTAAATATGTAAATCTCTTGGCCCGAAACGATACTGTTCTATACAATTCCTAGTAGTTAACTTTAACCATGGATATCTCCATAACCATGGGGTTGTTGAGATATCTGCGGGATAGGAATGGTGCAGGGGGGTAGCCCCTTCCCCCCCTGTCCCTCCCCCCTCCCCGCCCCGTAATCGACGGCCCATAATGGAAAGTTTTACCAGTCTGGGTGTTGTGGGATGGTAGTTTCTCGTAGTTGGTACCCACTATACAGGTTTGATCTAGTGTGGGGTCTGAACTATGTGACTCTTGGGTGTATGTATTTATATTTTAATTATTTATAGGTAGTAATATTTCTAGTACTACTATAGTGTTAGGTACATAAACCTCGAAAACATTTTATTTATTTAGTTATAAAAAATCTCAATATCTTTCTCTGATTTTATCAATAAGACATACATATAGTTAATATTTCATAACGTATAAACACTATAGTTACTACCAAATAACTTCTGAAACCTCACCAAGCTCCACTGCATTTTTAAATGTTCTTTTAATATCGAAAACACGGTCAGCTGTTCGCCACCCAACCTCTTCTTTGATAAATTCGGCTAAGTAATAATCTTCCCTTAACGCTGATCTCTCCCTTTGCAAAAGCTTCGTTTTTCTGTCAAATATATTCATACTACGATACACAGTGCTGGCAGTCTTTTTCTTAGCCGCATTTGAATTATTTCGTATGGATACATTACGTAAACATCGGCTTTGAAATAACAATTTATTTGAAATAAATAGTTGATACAAGGAATATGGTAGTGTAATTTGTGACATTGTAATAAATAAATTTGAAGATTTTAGCATAGAAATTAAACTAAACACGAATCAAACACATAATTTGTTTTTATCATTTTTAGGTTATGTTTTGATTTTATTTTATCGAAAATGACAGCAGCGCGGCTTTTCAACGTTCAAGCCGGTAACATTTCAGTAGTATTTCGGTCTTTGCTGTAACACATTTAAAAGTTTTTTGAAGAAAGTATATGGCTTGTTTTCAGGGTTTTATCATCATAAAAAAAAGATCTAAATAGTACTTAACGGAAATAATCAAAACTGAGAGTCTGAGATTTTTTAAGTTATCATAATATTATTGATTAGAGTGGAATTTATTATTTACATTTTTGTTAAGAAAATAGTTAGAACTTTATTGTTTTAGTCGATATCAATTGGTAAATATTGGACATAAAATTAAAAATATTTTATAATATTTCGTTTGTCATACTTGTCTTATAAATGCATCGCATCGCATACTATACAATGTCACTTTGTAGGCAGTATGGTCGCTTGACTATAGCCTATTATTTGGACGAATAAAAAAAATAATGTCACTTTGACAAAAGTAGGTAATAAAAAAGTCGGACTTATAAAACTTTGAACTATAAAGTTGATGTAAATACAAGGGATCATGTGTGCTATGTATAGTGAATATAGAGCTCATTTTTGAACTTTTGCCAATTTTTTTTTTATTGGGTCTTTCGATTATCAAAATAACCAACAAAACATATATTAATTTATCTAAAAGTGAGTATTCATTTCATAAGTCGTATTAGATTTAAATATTGACTGTATTAAATCTATATACTTTTTCCTTAGATGTGGCCCATACTAATCCAATTTTTGAGAAGCAATGCGCCGTACATTACACTACCGGTCGCTGCAATCGTCGGCGTAATAGGTTATAATCTAGAGAGTTTATTGTCCGACAGATATACACCTTACAATAGTAAGTACTATATAAAAATCTACCTCTTAGACTATTGCTTCAACCGTATCATGTTTAAATTAGTTATTCTTTTTTACAGTCAAATATAAAGTCTTGTGTTGTTTTGCAAGTCACATTTGATTATTCTCGATTTATATATTAAATAGTCTTTTTTTTTATAGCATAGTCCGACAGACGAGCCAGTGGGTCACCTGATGCTAAGTGATCTCCACCGCCCATGAACATCCACAATACCGAAAGTATCATGTATGGCGGACTTAAAGTACAGGAATAGGGATTAGAGAAGGGAAGGGGGAATCTGGGCCAGGACAGTGGTACTACCCCGGGCGAGCAGGCCTATTCATGCTGTAGACAAATATGTCTACTTTGTGGCTCTACCACTTACAAAAAATAGTCACTGAAATTGTATAATATATTTATTTCATTTTTATAATCAAGATTTAACTGTATATTACATAGAACCTTTTTAATATATTTTCAGAGCCAGTCCAAGACCAAAGACTAGAGAGATTAGTAGATGAAGAGATGCTCAACGACCCAACAAATGTGCAAAAATTAAAATATAAAGAAAATGTTCTTGGGAAGAATGTATCACCATCATTACAGAAGAACTAGTGATAAAGTAAATAATGAATTGTTAAATAAATGCTTGAATGTCGCAGGGCTTGATTAAATAATGTCTGCCACAGGGCTACACCGCAAGCATAACTATGTACATCATGCTTGAACATGAAACAAATGAAATAGAAACATCATAAATTAATAAAATTGCACAAAAATACATTTAATTGAGCCCAGCTTTCAAAACTGTTAGGATTTCACTAGTCATATTTTAATATTATATAACACAGAAAGCATAATGTATGATTGTACCTTTTTTTTAAATCAAATTAAAACAAAATTAAATCAAGATTTATTTATTATAATTACTACTACTATTAAAAAAATAAAATTACATGGTAACACGTCAAATTATGTTTAAAAATATGTTGATTATTCAGTTGTTGATACCATGGGTGTACCCTGCATTGTTTAAAGGTGGGGCGAAAATAAGAAAACTATAAGAGGACTTTTTAAATTTATTGTTATTTTAATTCAATAATAACTTCCAGGGGTTCTGACGAGATATGATTAAAACTTTTTCAAACTTACTTTGTGCCTCCAGAACCAAATAATGATGAATTAGTTTTGTTACTTCAGCATCTATATACATCAATTCAGGGCGGATGGGACACCTGTCCCACTTTGCCCAACCTGGGTACGGCCATGGTTAATAAGAAATGTAGTAATATGGATAATCATTGTGAAAGTTGTAAATAATTGTTGAAATATATTTCTAAATGCAGCTTTTTTTCATTTCTTTTTAGACCCATTAGACAAATGACTCATATTCATTTTAGACTCATATGACAAATACTCCATGGTGCTGTGTCCAAAGAACTTTCTAAAAGTCCGGGTCTTAAATCTGGTTTCTGTGATAGTAGGTTGGTAGAACAGGTCCATTATAGCAGTCTGACCATATTCGATTCAGCAATATTTGTTGAACACAGGGCCGGCGTTAGGGGGGCACGGTTGGACGACCGCCCGGGGCACCAGAGACATATTGAACAGCGACAAGTTCAGCGTAAAAGTATTAAATTGGTGACGTAATCACTAAAGGGATCACACTGGAAACCAACTACGTACATACAGTATACTGTGTTTCATACTGTCCCTTGTTTCTTATTTTTTTCGCAGGGATTTGGATAGCGAATAGAGGCCGCGTATAGCAATCTCGCCCAGGGCGCTAGTATTGCTTAAACCGGCACTAGTTAAATATTACAAGCCGGAACAATTTGTAACCAGCAAGAATTGGGACAAGCAATTATATTATCGTTGGAAAAAGGAGAGGCAGAGAGAGAAAATGCAAAGGAGAAATAAGGACTGAGGTTGCTTAAATAAAGTGAATATAACATAATATATAATAGTCATTAATTTACTTAGGGTATTTATACTAAAACGGCAATAATTTATTTATGGAGCTTTGGTGGATAAACGTTTGAATTTAGAAATGTCAGTTATTTTATATGAAAATAGGTGCAATAAATCTATAACATTTCTGACTGCTTTATAAATGATTACCTACCTATGAGATAGCACAAGAGCTTCATATTTTATCGGGCTTGTTCTATCAACATCGGCCTATCTACATCTACCTTCAGTGATCAGTCGGCATAAACACCCATCATAACAATTTAGAAAGCCACTTCAGTCAAATTCTTGTTACACAGTGGAATAATAACAATTTAAAACTGGGTAAGACGCGGCTTTACCACTTTTAAACCCTTGGTATTTTATTTTAAATAAAAATGCACATAAACCTTAAAACTAAATAGTTTATTCAATAAAACTAACTATACGAGAATAAACAATGTACTCACAGATAAGGAACCAAACAATATTTACAACATAATCCATTGTAACAACTTTACAAATTCGATGATGATCAAATTCGGATTCGGATACCTACTTGATAAAGTTATGACACGCAATTAATTCCGGATTTAGAATTAAACTAGCTGTTGCTCGCGGCTCCGCCCGCGTGGAGGTTATTTTCGGGAGCAGAAGTATACAATCCAAGTAGTTATTTTTTCTTGCAATTAAAATAGCCTGGTGTTTCTGTACCTATTTCTATAATTCTTTTTTTATTAAATTAAATAGGTAATAATGTTAACATTTATTAATTAGGGATGATTGAGAGTGTTATAAACGTAAGAGTAGACAAATATAATCAGAAATCTCCGAACTGCTAAGCTATCGGGAGTTACACGTGTTATTGTGAGTCAACCATAAAATATAGACATTTGCTGTCGTGGAATATTTTTTATATAATTTTAAGGAGAACATTTCCGTCATACATGATTTCTGTGTAGCTTTAACTATTAAGGCTGCACACGCGACGGAAGCTTAAAAAATGGAGTAAGTTCTCCTGTTTTCCTAACATTTCCCTTCACTGCTCTGCTCCTATTGATCGTAGCGTGATGAAAAGTATACTATAACCTGCCCAGGAGTATGAAGAACAATTATACCAAGTTTTGTTGAAATCCGTCGAGTGGTTTTTGTTTCTATAACGAACATACAGACAGACAGACAGACAGACAGACAAAAATTTTACTGATTGCATTTTTGGCGTCAGTATCGATCACTAATCACCCGCTGATAGTTATTTTGGAAATATATTTCATGTACAGAATTGACCTCTCTACAGATTTATTATAAGTATAGATGACATGGGTCATTGAAAACTTACAAGGAATTAACATAGCAATAAAAATCCGAATACGCACATATATATATATATATATATACATATATATATATATATATATATATATATATATATATATATATATATATATATATATATAAATAGAGAATATGTGTTTTTTATCCTGGCGCTGCCAAGTGACTACACCTGATGGTATTATTGCCGTCCAGAGAGAATACTAAGTAGCGAGAGACAACTATCCTCCGCTACTCGACACAATCATGTCTGCCTGCTTCTTAACATTACGCGTATTTATGTAGGTACCCGAATTTGATCATCACTATTTATTATACACTTTTTGTAGCAGACGCAACATAAGACTAAGAATATAATGTCCTAACTAAAAAAAAATAATTATTACCATAGATTTACAACGGATTTGAATTGACTTACAACATAATCATATTCTTGATATGTAAACAGAATAATTATTATTTAATTCTGGTGGGGTCAGACCCACTGCACTCCTGGATCCGCTGCTGAACTTAATTTCGACAGCTGGAATAATTTTGCTAATCTTTTAACTAAGAACATATGTACATATTATATTCTAATACATATATTATAATGGAGGTATTAAATTTATTACCTATAGGCTTGTCACATACGTTCAGTGCAAAGAAAAAATACAATCTGTGTTCATTCAACCTTTCTATTCTATCATCTGAACACATTCTAATGGGCCAATTGAGACTTAAAAAGATTGAGGTAATTTTTTTTTATAGCATAGTCCGACGAACGAGCCAGTGGGTCACCTGATGTTAAGTGATCCACCGCCCATGAACATCCACAATACCGTAAGTATCATGTATGCGCTGTCGGCCTTAAAGGACAAGAATAGGGATTAGGGAAGGGAAGGGGGAATCTGGGCCTCCGGATATCTCACTTACCATACGAAACGCGACAGTAAACTGTCACTTTACGTTGGTTTTTTGTGAGACAGTGGTACTACCCCGGTCGAGCCGGCCCATTCATGCTGTAGACAAATATGTCTTCAGCGTGGCTCTACCACTATAAATTGAGATTTTTGATCAATTAGTTACAAGCCATTAAAAGAATTTAAAAAATCTGCTCAAAAATAAATTACAAGTCATTCAAATCTGGTGGGTAACTGCAATTGACAGAAAAGGACGCACGATATGATTCATGACGTCACCGCTCAGAATGGCTGGAAACTGCAGTCGTGCGAGGGAGATAGTGATATGTTCCAACTACACACCCATTTATGCTCATACCAATATTTAAAATAAATATTGTGAACTCATTTTAAAGCAATTTTGATTCTGTTTTCACAAAAGTGTTTGCATAGTTGCATATCGAATAATGTACAAAATTAAACACAGCAAAACTACCCTATTCTAGCGTCTATCCAAGCCAATTAAAAAAATATATTAGTTAATTTAGAAAATAAGTACTATGCGCAAACAAGCATAGCGAATGACCTGTTCACAGACACTTGAAAAGTACGGTGTCCCAAATAGTTTTGAATACTTAATGTATTTTTGCTTCATTATTCACCTTAGTATTACAAAATCTATTAGAGTTAAGAAATGTCGTAAAATGACGTTACAATATGGCGACACGTCATGTCTTATTTAATTCATTAATTCTAGTTAGGCATAAAATTCCGGCACTTCTTTGCCTTCCATTTAGTGAGATGAGGTCTCGCCTTCAAGTCTACAATGTCTAATTTGATTTTTGATTCATCTGCACGATTAACTCCTGGTTCGATTTGGTGCATACATTTGAATGTGTTTTCTTTTATACTTAATCATTTGGGCAATAAGATTCAAAATTTAATGGCGGCGCGCCGAATTTTATATTAGACCTAAGTGTTAAACAGAATGTACCTACCATATAAATTACATTAAATTTGTTGTGCTCAATTTCCCTGACCTTTGCCTAACCTAAGATGACTCCTACCAATCATTTAAATAAAATGTGGCAAGATTTTCAAACTACGCGAAAGGTCACTTAGCTGAAAGAGGGTAAATCACAAGACAACTAAGGTCACATTTCTTTGTCCAATTCAAAATCATACTAGTCAAGATTTTAAATGATACATAATAGGTCATTCAACTCAGAGCAGTCGTCACAAGGTCAAGGTTAAAGGTCACATTCCTCTGTCTACTTTAAAATCGTACTATAATAGTTACCGTAATTACTTGTACTAAAATTTTTTAGTTGCATTTTAATAATCGATAAAATATTCCAATGAGTAAATTTGGTCTTCATATTTTTCTTTGTCGACATCTGCCATCCCTTTCCAATTTTTTCTATCTGTGTTTTCACCACTAAATTATACCATGATCTTTCTACTTAAAACTAATTGGATCTTGCATGACAAACTTTTCAATTTCCATCAAATTGCAATACACATTATACGGTGTCTCACTGGACATCAAATATTTTCTGACTATTTCTAAATCTTCTAGCGCTCTTAATTTTTTAATTCTCAATTCTGTGTCATTTGTCCCTGGTTTCTCTGTAGCCAACGGTAAGATATCTTCCTTCTCTTTCTCACTAGATGCAGTGTCAGTAACTCTATGATTACCACCGAATACCGACCCATTGGTGCCTTGGCCCGTCAGTAATTCCTCATCAACCGTCAAGAAAAGATCCAAATTCGGCAAATTTGTATAATAAGATTCCACTTCGTAGTCTTTAAGCGCATTACTCATCATCTGTTCGTCGTTTTCAGTTACTTTTGGCACTGAGCACAAGTTTTCCTGCGGAGGTTGCACATCATAACCAGTGTTGACAAAACTGGTTGTTATAATTTCACACGGAGTTCTATTCCACGCCTTCTCGAGCATGTACAATGCTTCTAAACACGTCATATTCCTGTCTACCCCACGAACAACATTCATCACTTTGTCTTCTAACGTTAATTTTCTGAACTCAGCCCGGAATGCTGCTGATATGCCGTTTTTCATTGGCATAAGTCCACTTGCAGCTTTCCAGGGTACAAAAACCAGCTTCAAATGTGATAACTGTAGCTTTGAATGTATCGTAGCCCTATCCAGGATAAGTATTGCTTTCCTGTTCTGTAATTGTAATTCCCTATTCCAATATTTTACATATTCTTCAAACATTTGTGTAGTAAAATGAGCTTGAGAATGTCTTATGTATGTAACGGGTAAAGTATCAGGGTCTCTGTATGAATGTACTAAAGGATCCTCAGTACCACAGACAAGTAACTTCTTTTTGTCTGTCGCAGGAACGTTGACACACATAAAAACTGCCAATCGGTCTTTGGCATAACCTTGTATGAATTTCCTTCCTGCTAATTTCTTTATCCTGCCTTTTGAAGGATTGAAATAAAATCCAACTTCATCCCCTGTGTAAATATCCTCATCACTTATGCCCAATCTCACATCACACCACTGTTCTTCAAAGAAAATTTTCTTCCATTTCGATTCTGCGGACACATTATTATAATCTCTTTTCGATGGAGTGCCTCTAAAGCATATATTATACCGCTTTTTGAACCTGTCCAGCCATTTCTTGCTTCCATTGAATGCTACAAACCCACATTCCTTCGCAAACGACTCAGCTGCGTCTTGCAACATTTTTCCAGATACTTGAACATTATTTGCTTTCTGATCGTGAAACCATTCTAAAATTCTTGTATCTAATATACTGTTCATGTATTTAAGAGTCTTCTTCCCGGCCTTTTTGTGTATCATATACTTGTCTCTGTCTTCCCAAATTTCGTTTGCCACCTCTGGCGTTAAATTGTACATTTTACAAATTTCATCTACCGTTCGCCCTTTGTAAAGCTTGTTGACTATGGCGCACTGAGTGGGATATGCAAGATCTTGCCTTCGTAAATACCCATCTTGTGATTCTGTCTTATTTTCCATACTATAATTAGGTTCGTTAGACTCCTCAGATCCGTTTTCTTCATTTTTAACTTCGTTGTCTACTTCTGGGTCTTCTGTTTCTTGATCTGATATAGCTTCAACCTTGCATTCTACCATGCAAGGTTTTATTTCCCTAAAAAAGAATTATGTTTTTTATTAAGTTTTATTTAATATCTAAAATTATGTGATTTATAACTTCATCACATTGGGATATTAAGATTTTTTAAATGCAAATGAGTATGAGTATGTCGTTGAAGGAAACATGAACCTAAAAATATTTTGATATTACTGATTTAAATACGTTATTTATCTAAATCAATATTAATTATACATAAAGCACAAGTAATTTTCATCTTATATAATTGTTTCTTATCAAATACATAGAATCATTTTATTCCTTTAAATTCTGAGTAGCAGATGGACACGCGATAGGTAAACTTAAAGTGTGATAGGACACATTGTGAACATGTTAATTTCACTAATTGATACAAACCTGCATTACCCACCTAACATCACAAACTTAAAATAAAATAAAAAAAAATTACAAAAAAACACTTCCGTATGGAGAATTTCCATTTGTGTTTTGACCTGTCATAAGTGCTTTTTATATGCCTACATGATGAATAAAGATTTTTATTTATTTTTTATTTTACTTACACAGTCAGATTGTTGACTAAATGTTTCTTCGGATGTGAACTGATATGCTTTTTTAATTGTGATTTTGTATGAAACTTGTCTGTACACATGTCGCATTGTACAGTCTTTTCATGGGACGTCATGTGACGAGCCTGTAGGCAAATTATACATTGCAGAGTTAGTGTATTCAGTTTTATCTACAGAATAGGGTAGATGGCAAGATTTTTTTTATTAATTTAATCAACAAGATAAATTACCTAAAACCTATTATCGAAAGAATTTTATGAATCCAAACAAAAATAAGTATATTAAACGCCATTCAAATCTGCTGGAAGGGGTAATAGGGTGTTTGACTGGTGTAACCAAAAAATATAAAACCTGCACTAAGAGAAAGGATAGTGGGTAAACATATTTATTAAATACATTTTTTATTTTAAATGTATTAAAAACATTTTATTTTCGTCATTAAAATTTAGAATTTTTAATCTGTATCACTCGGGGCCAAAACGTAGCAATACCGGCCGCCATTACTCGTGACGACATCGCACATAAACATTGCATTCTACGACAAATAAAATTGTAAGGAAGAACATACTTTTTGACGTGTAAACGTGTGGAAACATGTTAATTTCGTCTTCAAGTCTTCTATAAGAATGGAAGAAGGCATTACAAGGGCTGATAGTCGAAATCTGCCACTTCTTTCTTAAAACTTTTGATTTTGGCACATGGATGAACTATTTATTGGGATTTAGTGTAGAGTTTTTACACAAAGGCATTGAACAATATTTATATGCTGGCTCATTCATTTTTGCGGAAAAACTAACAGATAAATGCAAATAATTTGTTATGTTGTTAGGTGTCACGAATGTTTGTATATGTGCGATGACGTCACATAGAGATAATGTCACGTGACAACGCGTTTTAGCGCGTAATGATATATGAAAAAATAAAATCACGGATTTTATAGAAATTAAGTATATTTCAATAATAAAAATATTACGGGGGCTATAAGTGAAGAGCCCTCTATCGATGTCCATCAATTTTCAAAAATTGTCAAATACCCTATTGCCATATGACAGTAAAGGGATGCATGATATGTCCCGTGACGTCACAGTTCTCAGAATGGCCATTACTGTGCCGTTGTGCGAGGGAGATAGTGATATGTTTCCACTGTGCAACTATTTTTGCTCATACCAATATTTAAAATAAATATTGTGACCTCAAATTTCAAGCAATATTCTTTAAATTTTAGCTAATGGTGTCTTTTGCGTAAATTAAATATGGGAGACTACCTTATTAATTTAACGAATTGGAAGTAATTTTGCAGTCAGACTGCTGGAGGCCCAAATAAACCCCCTACCGATTCCCAATCACCCCTTAAATTTCGGCCACACCACCATACTTCCTACAATGTTATAGATCTTCATGGTATAAAACGTAAATTCCAAACTACTCACCAAATTAACCTTAAAACTAAACTTGAGATCACACAATGGACACTTATGACTCTTCTCCATATGCACCTTGCTATGTAGTCTAAGACTAAAAGCTTTTTTGAAATATCGTCCACATTCCTCGCATTTGTGTCTGAAAAATAAAACATACATGTTGAACTAATACATACATATATAGGGGTAGGCAGAGGTGTAACCAGTACAACCACTTTTCGCCAAATTTATTATAAGCCCATAATGTGATAGAGGGCGACCCTATCGCCATACCGGGCACAATTCCAGACACCCAGCTGATACTGAGTATTTCTAAATAGAAAAACTCAATATTACTTTACCCGACCTGGGGATCGAAGCTGAGACCTCAGCACAGCAGTCGTAACACATGTGCAATTACAACTGCGCCACCGAGGCAATCTATATTAAACGAATGTTTTAAATATTTTATTAACATATTCAAGTGGCCGACATAATATGGAAAAAATCATAGACCTAACATATATATAATACCAGGACACAGCCAAGCCCATAGTTAAAGGAAAACTCTTTTTAGCCTTGTTTGCGAGTAAAGAAAAGAAATATATCTTGCTATAATTTATTGGAGTATAACATCATGAGAAAACTTGCATACCTAAGAATTCTCATAAGAACTCCAAAGCTATGTTAAGTCTAAAAACACCTATTCAGCCAGTGTGATGGACTAAGACCTAACCCCACTCATTAGTAGAGAAGGCCTATTCCTAGCAGTGAGACAATGTTTAACCTCCTCTCTCAAGGACACTAGTGTTTGGAAAAAGGTAATAAGGAGTGAGTAAAATAAACACCAAAAATGTATTTTATTTCCATAACATTAATATTACAAATACACACGCCAATAAGGGCGAATATTGCCAGTTTTTGACAGGATATCGGTGTCCGAATTATCCATGAGTGGTTAATACAGGAATTATTATTTTGCTTTATTTTATAATTTTCTGATTAATGTAAAGATTAATAGGTATGAGTTGTGAAGGTGACACATTTAATTTATTTTCTTTAAGTACACTAGTTTATTTTATAAATTCTTATTCAATAGTTGTTATGAATTTGAATACTTGTTACTCCATCTTTTATTATTTCATTGAAATAAATAAAGTGAGTTTTTATAAAATAAATTGAGGGTGTACCAGTCTTGCCATTGCAGTTTTAACATATAATTACAATCATAGTAATAATCGTTTTTTTTTACATTTAAGCCAATTCAAAGCCTTACAGTCTCAATTCTTTTTATAATTACTTTGTGCTGTCTAGACTTGTAATGTTTTATGTGTCACATAAATAACAAGTTGAATATAAATGTTACCTGGTCTTCACTTGATGCTCTAATGCATGAGTCTTCAAATCTTGTGATGAACTAAACACAGCTTCACAAATGTAACATGAAAATTGTCTCCCTTTCTTTTGGTTCTTAATAATCTTTTTTCTTTTAGATTTTGATGGCTTGGATTTCTGTAAAACAAATTTTGTTTACATATATGCAATTGTTCAAATTACCAAATTAGAAAATAGTTCTTAGGAAAGTTAGGAAAAAATTTGCTGTTCTCAAGCATAAGGACATTTATACCAGAAGGAGCCAGACTTTAATCACTATGGATTCTACTTTACAGACCCCACCATACCAGATATATAAACTTGATTCTAATAGGTAGGTATAGCAAAACCCTCAGAAAACATGAAATTTCTTACCAGTCAACAAAAAAAAAATAACGTTGTAGTAACAACGTTATTTTCAACGTCTTGTCGTTGGTGTAACAAATAAATAAAAAAGAAAAAAACATATAGTATGCTAGTTTTTTTTATTGTTATCAATTTGTATATATTTTATCTATTTATATTATTGAAAGGACCATTACAATATTTTAGATGAATCCATATTTGGGACTAGTCATAAAACTCACTTTTGATAGATCAAAGACTTTACTAAGATTATTAGTAAATTCTTATTTGTTTAAATATTTCTATATTAGAAATTTATAACTTCCCGATCTCATACTCGATAATCAAACAATGAATAATTCAAAAGACTCCAAGTTCTCAAGCATTTAAACATAACATAAGTGTTCCCTTTTCAAAATCATTCACAAATGTCTCTTTTCATATACGAGACACAAAGCACAAAGGTTGAAATCATTATTATTCGTAAATGTAAATACAATTATACGGACTTGAGAACATGGTTTACAAAATTTAATAAAACCAATAAATACTGGACACAAAAACATCTGGAATTAATTCATTATCAAACTCTTACAATAATCACATGGCAATAGGCTCGCCCCCTATCACATTATGGGACTGAAATTCGGCGAAAAGTGGGTGTACTGGTTAGACCTCTGCCTACCTCTTCGGGGATTACAGGTGTGAGTGTATATGTATGTATGTACAATAAACACTTTTGAAATCTAATTCTGTAATTATTTTATAACTACATGTTATTTTTAAAATATTACTAGGCGTTTACCAGAAGCACTTACCATACTGAAATCAAAAGCTTGAGCTTCTTCTATTTCCTCCACCTCAATAGTAACCATCATATTAGGCATCAGAGGCTCATCATCACTTTCCTCAGAACTTCTTTTGCTCTGTGCCATAATTTCGGCTTTTCTTTTTAAAGACGACAAACATTCATCTTCTGAAGAGCTTTCTGCACTTTCGGGCTCTTGTTTTACCTGGTTTAGCGCCATGGTGCTAGATGATAGGTCCCCGTCCATCCATACATACGTTCTTAACAATTTTGTTATTAAAAATCTGTGTTTCACAACAAAAACAATAACGCCGCCACACTCCCAAACAGTATACCTATTACGCCATTTTTAAATGTTGTCAAAAAAGGATAAAATGTCAATATCATTCAGCGCCCCAATTCGCTACTTCAGCGTAATTTTGAACGCAGCCGTAAATGAAAATATAAAAGCACCATCACACGCGCCTGTTAAAGTGTATTGTTTTATAGAAAATTTTTACTCTGGCAACAACAAGACTGTCAATTTAAAAAGTTACTCCTGTCAATGAACCGCTCGAAAAAAAGCAACGCGCTTCGCTTCTCTTTTGGAATTTATGGTACAGTAACAAGGCTCGCTTTTTGTTAGCAATATAAAATTTATCAAGAAACTCAACTAAATCGCGTAAACAATGCGCGTTTAGCGTTTACATACGCGAATATTCGTATTCACACGAATTTGGTAACAAAGCGCCGCGTTTTACGGATCAATATCGCTGTAATGCGGCCGTAGGGTAGCGTCATTGCGTCAATCTAATGGAGAATAAATCTGTCGGAATACAAGATCACTGGATGAAGAGTATGATGGACCCAGCTGGCAGCGACAAAAACGACAGATCAGTGAAGCGCGAGAAAATGGCAGAATTTAACGGAGAAACTGTAACTTATGAGTTGAAACAGCAGCAAAACGAAACAAGATACCGCTGCGATGTGTGCGATCTCACTTTCGAAGGTATGGAGTACCTGATGTTACACAAAAAGTTCCATGGTAACGATAAAGATACACCTGAAACAATTCTGCCGGACCTACCGGTGGTCGTCAAGGGAGCGCCGAAAAAGCGCAGGAAATTCAAATGCGACCAATGTGACGTCAAAGTCAACTCACAGTATCACCTAGACATACATAGGAGTAAGCATGAAGGCGCTGCCTCAAAAAAATACATATGTGAAGTCTGCGACCGTAGTTTCGTAGCGGCACAGTTCCTCAAGAGTCATATGCAAACCCACTCATCAACGAGCGCAATCAAATGCGAGATATGCAACAAAGTATTCACCGGACAGGCGTATCTCAAACTCCATATGCAATTACACAACGACATAAGAAAATTCAAATGTTCAAAGTGCGATGAAATGTTTCCGACTAAAAACTGCCTTAAGAACCACATGAAAAAGCACACCAAGGTGAAAAATTTCAAATGCGATTACTGCAATAAGTTGTTTGTGTCCAAAGTTACTATGGAGCGGCACAGACAGACGCACGAAGGGCAACCAATTGACTGTCAAGTTAAATGCGGTCAATGTGATCGGACTATGCATTCGTCATTACTACGTACACATGTCACCCGGGCTCACTCAGACTCTGTTGATGATGACGTTAAAAGACCGCACAAGTGTTCAACTTGTGGGAAGAGTTTTATTGTTAGGATAAACCTCAATTTGCACATAAGAGTGTGCCATCCAGATCTTGCGGAGCCGGAAGATGAAGATGACGGAGTGATGACAGATAATTCCTAGTTATAAGTTATACACAACATGTATTATTATGAAATATATTAACTTTTTTATGCTTACGATTGTTTATTTCAGAGTAAGTGTAATGAGGTGATAAAATAGAATTGGGACGAATGGGACTTATATTGGTATTATACTGTTGGATTACTTAACAAAACTTTTTGATGCCAATTTTAGTATAAAATAAAAAAAATGCATATCAACTTCTGAACTTATCTATGCCAAATGGTAATGCATTGTTATGGTCCATCATTGTCAAATTTAGTCAATTTTTTTTATAGTTGATAATAGGGTATTTGACAATTTTTGAAGATTGATGGACATCGATAGAGGACTCTTCACTTATAGCCCCCGTAATATTTTTATTATTGAAATATACTCAATTTATATAAAATCCGTGATTTAATTTTTTCATATATAATTTCGCGCTAAAACGCGTTATCACGTGACATTATCTCTATGTGACGTCATCGCACATCTACAAACATTCGTGACACCTAACAACATAACAAATTATTTGCATTTATCTCTAGTTTTTCCACAAAAATGAATGAGCTAGCTTATAAATATTGTTCAATGCCTTTGTGTAAAAACTCGACACTAAATCACGATAAATTGTTCATCCATGTGCCAAAATCCAAAGTTTTAAGAAAGAAGTGGCAGATTTCGACTATCAGCCCTTGTAATGCCTTCTTCCATTCTTATAGAAGACTTGAAGACGAAATTAACACGTTTCCACACGTTTACACATCGAAAAATATGTTCTTCCTTACAATTTTATTTGTCGTAGGATGCAATGTTTATGTGCGACGTCGTCACGAGTAATGGCGGCCGGTATTGCTACGTTTTTGGCACCGAGTGATACAGATTAAAAATTCTAAATTTTAATGACGAAAATAAAATGTTTATAATACATTTAAAATAAAAAAATGTATTTAATAAATATGTTTGCCCACTATCCTTTCTCCTAGTGCAGTTTTATATTTTTTGGTTACACCAGTCAAACACCCTATTTGTCCCCTTTCTTTACTTTATTTTGGAATTCATTTTTGTTCCTATTCACTTCATTTCACCCCATTTATAAGTACTGAATTACCCTAAGCTAAGTTTTATTTGAGTCTGATTCATTTTGCCACCTTTTTATGAGTTTATTCTAAATACAAATTGATTCTGCAAATATAAATTGGTTTATATTTGTTCTGAAGATTCCTATTTTTACAATTTTACAAAATTATAATGCCTAAAGCAATAGTATTTATAATGTATATGTTGTTTGATTTATTTTAAAAAATATGGGCATAAAAATATACCAACATTTTGTGGAAAAATTTATGAAATAATTAATTTAATAATTTTATCCATAACAATTTAGGAATGCTAAACAATAGTTGATGTATAAAAGAACTACTCTATATTAAGAAATTGGCTATTTATTTAATATAGAATTTAATATCAAAAAGTAATAATAATTCTTGAGATACGCCACGATACAATCACGCCCGTACCCCTGAAGAGGTAGGCAGAAATGCAACAATGGTTTGCCGAATTTATTTTCATACTTTGATTATTACTGAGCTCCAGGCTAGTCACGAGTGATTTTTCGAATCGAAACCTCTAATCGTGACTGCGTGATAGGATTTGCAAAGAGGACTTAGCTGTTTCTCATCTGAGTATGCTGCCCCTAGTCTCAATTTTCATTAAACTCATTGGTCTCATTACAACAAATAGATTGAAGATGTGTTTTCGTATGTTACTACTAGATGGCACCACCAGGTTACTCCTGTTCGTTATAAAATTAAAACTCATGCATTTTAATAATATGTTAATTATAATTAGATCAAAAACGTATAATTTATTTATATTGACTACAGGAATTAGAAGTCATTCGCTTGACACAAACTTAAAGATATAATCACTAAGCCTAGAAGCAGTGGCGGATTAACTTCGATCGGCAAAACAAACTGAGACTCCTGGAGAGTTACTCTTGACAGTCGATTCCAATTTATATTTGGGATTCGCTTCGAAAACTGTACAATTGGCACTCATGAACGCGACACCAGCGCATGATTTAACACAATACGGCGGAATTTTTAGTAACTAAATGAAACAGAGTATTTACGATCGCTAGTTCGTAAAATGTCGTAAATATTCTATTTAATTTAGTTGAGTGAGTTAGAGTTCCAATATTTTCTAGATTGGAATTGAAACTGTGTCGAGTTCGAGATTGGAATTGATTTCAAGAGTAGGCCTACTGGTCGGGTATCAGATTATTAGATTGGTCTTGGTTCTAGGCTACTTTTGCCAAACTAGCCCGTTAAAAATAGGACCATTTTGCATGCGGTAAATGCCAGCTAAAAGTTTAGCTAGTATAATCCGACTAAAAGCAGGATTTGCAGACTAATCTCCAAAGGTTTCACGGAACGAATCAGACTACTTGATCTTTTTAAACATATTGTTTGAAATTCAATCAAAAATGACCTGTTCTCGCCCCTTAAGACCTTCGTTCAGACCTTAGTGCGATATTGTATAAATTATTTACGGTACAAAACATTTTTAAACGAAAAATGATTTGATTTTTGTTCGCTAGTTAGGATCATCGAATTATAAATACTTTGACTAAATGTAAACAAAACCCGTGAGGTGCTGAATTTTACAATTGCGTGTTAAATTAGTGTAATCTTTAAGTCAAGAGTGAATAGGTATCTTCTAGGCAAGCGTGCTCCACCGTAGACCACATCATCACTTACCATCAGGCGAGATAGTGATCAAACGCAAGCCTATTTAGGTAAAAAAAAAAAAAAAAAAAAACGTCAATAATTGATTGACGAGACATTTCTGCATAGATACATTAACTACATAAGCTTATTTGTAAATTGTACACCGAAGTCATCATGTATCTCGTCGGACGAAACTATCATCAAACAAAAAACAATTTAGGGTGTGTCAAATTTAAAAAGAATTTAATCCCTCGGCATTTTCACAGCCGAAGTGTGTTATGAACGAAATTAACGAACTCCGCGGAGTGGTAGGCAGAGAAGTAACTCGCATATTTCATCGAGCTATTGATGATGTGAGGGGGTCGAGTCTATCGGTATACTGGACACAATTCCAAACTCCCGGCTGATACTGAGTATTTCATGATAGAAAAAACCAATAGGTACCTATCACTTTAACCCGTCCTGGGGATCGAACCCGAAACCTCAGCACAGCAGTCATACTGTGTACACAATTAAAAATGCTCCACCGAGGCGGTATGGACGAAATTTGTGTGCATGTATTAACACCTGAGTGCGTGGAACCACGATGCCCAGAAGCTAAAAATTTACGTACAATTAAGTAACAAAATTAATTATTCATTATGTAAAATTCAAAGTGCGCGAAACAATGCAATATGGACGTAGATAGTTCTAGAAGCCATACAAATTAAATTAAAAATTGTAGATTTTTCCAAATGTAAATTTTGTCATTGGAACAAAATGTGTAACGTTTAACTTAAGTTTTAATTTGTATTTATTTTTACTATAAAAGTCTTCTTCTTCTTCTTCTTTGTTTGATGGCGACGAGCTTAACTAAGAAGCTATTCCGCCAATGTCAAGTTAGTGAAGAGTTCCAACATTAAATAGTTGATGTCTTTGCGATGAAGGCCTTAGTTCTGAGCCTTGGTTAGTGGGAGAAGATAAACAAAGGAGATTGTCTGTTCTTGGAAGTTACATTAAATTTTACCCAAGTATTGAATCGGTGTTTACCAATTGCTGTTAATTATCTACAACAACACAATAATTATAAATAAATACAATATATATAAAGACGACACAAATTGAACCAATAATGTTAATTTACAAGACAACATACAAAGAGTTAAAATTTAAAATAGAACGACACAAAAACAAATTGACAGTTATAACTAGAAGTTAGTAGGTATCTTACAAACACAGTTAATTTATAATTTAATTTTATTGATTTCAATAAATTTACATAGGCGTATAATAAAGGGAGAATTTACTAAGGAGAGGATACATTTAAAATTGGAGGGGAGAGGGACAGTATCTGGAAGAATATTGTACAAAGAATAGGATAACTTAGGACAATTGAAAAACAAATGATCGGCACTTCCTTCCTCCAAACCACATTCACACAAGGAATGGTCCCTAACCCGGAGTTTTGCTAGATGTACTGGTGTACACGCATGGCCGAAGCGAAGGCGGCATATTATTGAAATAACAGTTTTGTCCAATTGACGGAATTTGAAAAACCACGGTTTGCTTGGGATGTCTGGAGCAATGTCAGCATAATATTTTCCCTTTTCCGTTTTAGACACTCGCCACTGTTCATTCCAAGCACGAGTTAGCCAAGACTTTGACAGCTGACACAGGTCTTGACAATAATAGTTATAATGCTCCAAGGAGCCAATCTGAGTGGCCAATTTTGCACAAGAGTCTACAGTTTCGTTGCCATGAATCCCTTTATGACCCGGAATCCAGGCCAGAACTATTCTTATGCCCTGAAGTGAACATTCAAACAGTAACTGCCTAATTTGTAGGCAGATAGGAAATTTTGATTTGGAGCGGAACGGATTGGACATTATGGACTGAAGACTACTCAAAGAGTCGGAAAAAATAATCGATTTGTCTAGTTTGTGTGATTGGGCAAAGCGAACAGCTTCAAGAAGAGCAATAGATTCCCCAGTAAATACAGAAGAGTAAGGAGGGGATTTAAAGGAGAGAATGATGCGAGAATTGGGAAACCAAACAGCCGAGCCCACACATGTATCATTTGATAATTTAGAGGCATCACAGAATATTGGCAACCAACCTTCCCATTCTGAGCTTAATATTTCATTAAGAACACAGTTTGCTTCAATTGTATCTTTATTTATACCGACATTGAGAAAGACAGAGGGTTTAAAGATTAGGGCCTGATAGGGGAGGGAGTACAAAGGATTGAGGATGGACTGAAATGTTTGGCAAGGTAAATGAGAGAAACTACGGAGACTATGAAGAAGGCATGGAATCTTCCGTAAATTACTTGAAATTGATTCTGAAAGTTTTTGGAGTTTATCAAGAAGGGGGTGAGAAGAGGCCTGAACAATCTTAAAGAAAAATCTATTACATAGATACTGGCGACGAATATGTAACGGCGGTTCTACGCACTCTACTTGCATGGCGTTGATCGGAGTAGATTTCATAGCCCCCATAATTATGCGTAAACATCTTGACTGGATTTTATCTAAACTATCCATACCGGCTTTATTGCAATGATCTAGCAGAAAACAACCATAGTCAAGATGACTTCTTATTATTGCATTATAAAGCAATTTTTGCGAATAAGGATGTGAACCCCACCAAACCCCAGATAGTGAACGTAAGATATTAATCATTTTCTCACATTTTTGAGAAATATAAAGACAATGTGGAGTGCCACTCATTCTAGAATCTAATATCATGCCTAAAAATTTTGTTTGGTATACCTGTGAAACGACGTTGTCACCAATAAGAACTCTGACTGGGGAGATATTTCTTCTTTTAGTGAACAACACCGAATTACACTTTGATGTTGATAGGGTGAGTCCGTGATCATCTAACCAATTAATTAAATATTCAAGGGCCAAGTTTATGTTAGTTTCCGCGGATTGGACAGATTTTGAAGATGAATACAGGACTAGGTCATCAGCATATTGTAGAACTTGACAGAAGTTGTTCACTACCATATCAAGGTCATGTGTATAAATGTTGTAAAGAAGAGGGCTCAGCACTGAACCTTGAGGAAGGCCTTTCCAAACAGGTCTAGGAGTTAAAAATGTGTTGTGGATTTTGATTACTACCAACCTGCTCGACAACAAATTAAATATGAAATGTACCATCTTCTCAGGGACACTCAGCTGTAGAAGTTTTTCTCTGAGAACCGGAAGAAGGACATTATCATATGCAGAGGTGATGTCTAGAAAGACACCTAAAAGTACTTCTTTGTTTTGGAAAGATTGATAAATATCAGTTGTAAGAATACTGAGGCTGTCTAAAGTGCTCATCCCTTTCCTAAATCCAAACTGAGTACTTGAAAGTTTACCTGAATTTTCTATGAACCAGTCCAGTCTATTTTTTAGCAAATGTTCAGCAATTTTTAATAAAACAGAGGAAAGGGCTATGGGTCTGTATGATGTGTAATTCTGAGCATTTTTCCCTGGTTTTAGAAGGGGGATAATAATCTGAGTTTTCCAAGCTTCAGGGACAACACCAGTTTCAAAAAAATAATTTATTAATTTTAGGTAAAACTTTTTGCAATTATCATTAGATCTTGTCAAAAACGAATATGGAATGCCATCCAGGCCGGGGGAGGAGTCAACAAGACCATCCAAAGCTAACTGAAGCTCTTGAAAAGAGAAAGGAACTGCTAGAGGATGAGATGAAGGAAGTGAAGCATTTATAATGGGAAGGCAGGAAAACTCTGGAACTGACGGAGGGGCAATTTTAGAAGCAAAGGAGTCGATCCAAAAAGAAGGGTCATTGGAAGTAGTGTTTGGGGAATTTAAGGCAGATCTGTACCTTTTAATTTGTTTCCAAACATACGACGCAGGATATTTGGGAGACAAACTTTCACAAAAACGAAACCAACCCTGTTTCTTTTTGGAAAGTAATAGTTTACGGGAACGGGCAGAAATGCGTTGATAGGAGATGAAGTTCTCAGTCGACATTGAAGTATTATATAAAGTTTCAGCTTCATTGCGTTGGTGGATAATGTTCGTACATTCAGAGTCCCACCAAGGAGGGGATTTTCTAAAAAAATTACCTTTTTTAATAGGGATATGGGAGTTTGCAGAGGAGGATATTGCATCAACAAACTTATTGTACGCATTTAAAGGGTGTAAATTGATATCTTCAGAAATATCATGTAAATGGGAGTCAAGAGATGCTGCATATGAAGGCCAGTCAGCCCCAGATAATCGATGTTTGAGGAGGGGGGAAAAGGAATTTTGTGAAGGCGAACTGATTGGGGTAGTGATGACTATGGCAAAATGGTCACTACCGAAAGTGTTGGCACTTATTTCCCAATGTAGAAGAGACGCAAGGGAAGCAGAACAAAAGGATAAGTCGACAGCACTCTTCGGATTCTGAGAAGGGTAAACACGACGTGTAGGAGAACCATCGTTGATAATACAAAGGTTAAAATCATCAAGAATTTCAAGAAGGTTATATGAAAGATGGTCACAGCGATGCGACCCCCACGATGTATGGTGACAATTAAAGTCGCCCATAATGATAATTGGATTAGGGAGTGACGAAATAACGGAACGAAGTTCAAGGAATATAGACGCAGAGGGTTGAGGAATGTATATTGACACAAATGATATATTCATACACCTCACAGCCACAACATTAAAGTTTTGATAATGAGGAGGAACACATAACTGGGAATAGCATAGGGAGTGCTTAATAAATAAAGCACTTCCCCCATAGCCATCGTCCCTGTCATCCCGAAAACTGGCAAATCCAGGGATTCTAAAATAAGATCCTGGGACCAGCCATGTCTCGGAAATAGAAAGGATAGATGGGGAATATTGGGAAGTAATAAGAGAAATTTCATGTTTTTTATTGTGGATACTCTTACTGTTCCATTGCAGAATCTTTATTTGATCCATTGTTTATAAGAGAAAATATTAATTGTAACTTGTTGGCAACGTTGGTCGGTACACAATCAGAGTAACTAGAAATAATTGTAAAAATTAGATTTATGAGACCTTCCAGAAGACTACTACCGGTGAGGGCAAGATTATCCGATATGGAAGCAGAGGCATTCAAGGCACAACCATTTGGTTGAGATGGAGCAGGGTCTGAAATGATAGAAGCATGCAGCTCTTTATCATAGCTCTTACTAACTGTGGAATGAGGTCTAGGAGAAGAGAAAGTAGTTTTTGTATATGAGGTTGGTGCAGGTGAAATGTTAGTAGAAAAAGGAGAAGGTGTATAAATTGGGGAAGAATGAGTGGGAAAGGATTTGGCAGCTTGAGCATATGAATGAGAGGCTTTAAAATGAGAGGATGCTTCCTCATAAGATTTATTATCTCTAGACATGAGCAGTTTTATATTTTTTTGCCTATCATGTTCCGGACAACATTTGCTTGTAGCAAAATGGTTTCCCGAACATAGCGAGCATTTAGACGATTCAATGACCACAGAGCATGTATCCCCAGTGTGTGGAAGTGAACATTTGAAACATTTTGTCTGAGACCTGCATTGTGTTTTAATATGTCCAAAACCACAACAATTCAAACATTGAATTGTAGGCAAAACATAGATGTCTACAGGGAGAGAGTTATAAAAGTAGTAGACATAGGGAGGTAATTTTTGTGATAGGAAAGTAACTACAATGGTTTGTGTAGGAACCCAGCTAGGGACTCCATCAGTAATTACTTTCCTACTCAGGCGCCTTGCTTTAATAGCAGAGCCGCAGCCCTCTGGAACTTCTAAGAATCCTACAAAATCTTCCATTGGTACGTCCACCGGAATTCCACGGACAACGCCCAAACGGGTCATATTGTACGTGGGAATAACAGCGGTGTAATTATTGCTAGGTAAAACTGGATTACTTAGAAAATTATTGGCGTTGTCTGCATGGTTGAACTCTATCGATATTTTATTACGACCAACTTTTTTAACACCATTTTTAGTTATGTTACCTACTTTGTTCTTAAAAAGGAATTGGCCAAAATTAATCGGCCTAATGGTCGTACCTGAAGCAGCATCCGAATCCAGCCGAGATACATGTACAATGTATGGGCCTGTACATGACTCTGGATACCTGCTCATAAGTTCCTTGAAGGAAGCATGAACAAATTGATGAGAGTTAGTTGGTTGGGAGGAAGGGCCGTCAGAAATAGGTTGGGAGGAAGGGCCGACAGAAATAGGTTGGGAGGAAGGGCCGTCAGAAATAGGTTGGGGAGAAACCTTTTTTTTATTTGGGATGTTTGTCACCGATTGGTCTACATATTGCCGTTTATTTGCTAAAGTTTTAGGTGCAGATTCTTTTGGCGAAGGGGAAGAAATGTCCATAGAAGTGGATTGACTAATATCGGGGGGATCCGGGGGATCCGGCGGAGTTATGTCCATTGTTACTATCAAAGATAGTAACAAGGACTGGTTAGTATAAAAAAAACACTTACCACCACCACAAGAATTATAAATAACACAATTCAATAGGTATCAAGTAATAAGATACAGTATAACTGATTTTTTAAAAGGTTTAAATACAGAATCCCACTGACTCGTGTATCAGCTACCCTCGAAAAAAAACTATAAAAGTCTTTCTATCTTTCTTATTTTGACAGAACTCTCGCAGATTATTATTGACATAAGGGAAGGGAAGGTCAGTAAATAAAAAACGTTTTAAAATTCCTACTACTTATTGAGTTTGCTTACTTTTTTGCCACCTTTAAGCAAATGCTGTGTACGACCATGGATGGTCTTAAAATATTCCATGAATTAAACGCCATGAACCCCATACAAACACCGGTCGAAGCTGCTGTGTCGGGTGCCCGTAATGCGTTTTTTTTAAACCAGGTACGTCGAAAACGACTGTTTTGTTAAATGCCATAACACTTCTTTTAGTACAGGATACACGTTAATAGGATACATATTGCTTCAAAGAAGTTAGTTATTTAGATTTTTTGTACATTATATAAAAATCACATGATCTGTGGCATTGAATTTGATTTAAGTTGCTAACTTTTTGTGGACAGGTGTCACTTGCTATCAAGCGAGCGAAACTAGTTTCTTTTAGACGAATAAAAAACCTACAGATTTCCTAACTATGTTTTTCTTCTTCCTAATAATTTTATAATTTAGTAGTCTGAGGTGCGTGCTCTGAGATCAACTCATGCCACTGTAAACTATTTCATCAATAACCTAACAGTTGCACATTCACCAGTATATCGGTACTAGCTAGAAATAAAAAAATGGCACAGAGAGCCTATTATTTATTTTATTAAAAATTAATTATAATATAAATTATAAAAGTTATTCGACTTTCTCTTCTTGCTGTTCAACTTGTACTTCTTTCTTGGTCGCTTCTTCTTCTGCTTCTTTTGCTGCTTGCTGTAAATGTAAAACGAATAATTACAATATTACGGATAACCAAGGCAGTATTTAAATTCACCATTAAAATCAAGCTTAATCAACGGTAGGCAGCGGCTTTGCTGTGCCCTGGTATTGAAGAAGTCTATGGACGGCGGTACTACTTCCTATCAGGTGATAACTCTGACGCCGCTTATGCCTAACTTTAAGTCGGGTTTACAGTACAACTTTGTTCCTGATTTTAAACAAAGAACACGCAACGAAAAAATATATTCATACTATATTTTTTTTCGCAATATTTTTTTAAATACAGTCTATCAAGATTGTAGCTCTGTATATACATCTTGGTATACGAAGCCTTCAACAATCGTCATTTCTTCTTGAATTCACGCGGTGTTATGATAAATTTATCGCTCCTTTCTGCTTATAAGCTAAAAATATATTTACAAATATTATCAAAACACAGTTTCCGCTAAAGTATCGCCTTACTTACCGCAGCTTTCTTCATATCCTCTTCTTTTTGTTTCTGCAAATCTTTGCTGATATTTCGAATAAGTTCAAGCTCCTCTACCAACTTCTGCGAAAGTGGATGATATGGACTGACAGGCTCCTTTTCCGGGTCACCCATTGCTTCATAAAATAAATTATATTTCTTCATAATCCATTCGTATTTCTCTTGAGAAATGGGTGAATATTTCTGCTTTTTAACGACCATTTTAGCGTCTGAAATAAAAACGTGATGAAAAAATAAGTAGTTCCAGAATTCACCGCTAGATGTAGTTACTAGTTTTGCTTAGCGTAATACTGCCTGTTCTTGGTTTAAATTTATTAACTAGTAAAGGAATTAATCCTATACAGCATTGTGTCATCTTATTTTTATTAGTTATTTAGTATTTCTTTTATTTTCAGACATATGTTTTGTGTTAAAGGGTCGTCTACGATTGTCACTTGTCATACTATATTCACTTCTATTTGAACTTCATTGGACACAATAAAAACCATGAAATTACCTGTACGTGTATTCCGTTTCAAAAATAAATTACTAATGACGACAATTGCAAATGAAAAATACATAGTATTCATTGACAAAATATAAATAACTAACGACCAGAGGTTGGAAACATTTTTATAAGGTTGCTTTCCAGAACTGCTATACAACGGTAAATTAATATAAAACTAATTTTACGGATTTATTGCGGTTTATTTTTTTAGTTCCAACGTTTTGAAAGCTTCACAACCTTCATAGTCACCGGGCAGACTGAGTTCTATGTCTACTACTGGGTTATATTGTTATATCCACCTTAACATGGATGTTGTTAAATTTCATTAATTGTAGTCCGATCTACGCAGAAGGAGCTCATAGTGTCATAAGGTCTTGCAGTTGGTCTTTTGGGTTCCAATTTAATTAAATGTATTATTGGATCCCAGACCTGTTCTACCTTACAACCATCTTCTCTATTGAAGTTTCAATAGCAGAGAACATTGGAAGCTAGCACAGGCCTGGGATCCAATAATAATTATTAATCCGTGTCTTAAGTGCAAACAAATGGTTTGCAACAACTGCAGTCAACATGTCAAACAAATCAATAAAACATTGAAGGAGATTGGGGATTTTTCAAACATAAATATCTTGTACTGGAAAAATATTTGTGCGGCATCGGTGCCCAGGTGTAATTGTATACGCGGTACGCCTGTTGCTCTGAGGTCTCGGGTACGATTCTCGGCTCGGGTTTTTTTATCCTGGCACGGCAAAGTGCACACTGTACCTGATAGTAATCGCAGTACAGTATTAAGTAGCGAGAGACAATCTATCCCTCGCTACGCAACACAATCATGCCGGTCTGCTGTGTAGCTTCTTCACACTACGCCATGGGGAAAGGAGGTGAACAAGTGGTCGAGGGCCTAGGGTTGGAGTACTCGAAGACCACAACACGGCCAAATATCGTACTCCAACTATAGACCCGCGACAAAAACTTGAGCTGACCCCGGAACGCGACACACTTGCGTGCGCCACTGTGGCGGGTTTTACACCCTGTGTACGATGGCCGCTATTCGAGCGGATATGTATACCATATTACCCGACTCTCCCCTAAGAATAATTTTATTCCACTTGACTATTCATTAGGACACAAACAATAAGTAAATTAACATTATACTATGTCGTATAATTTGACTTGTTTGTATTTAAATTACCATGAAACCAATATTAACACTGACCTTTAATTTAACAGGGGTGCAAACGAATGCAATCATTATTATTATTATCAGCCATGGTTGTCCCACTGCAGGGCAAAGGCCTCCCTACCCTCTTTCCACTCGTCTCGACTTTGAGCTGCAGCATGCCAATCCCTTAAGTGGGAGTCAAGCTCATCTCGCCATCGCCTTCTGGGCCGTCCTCGTCGCCGCTTTATTAATGGAATCCATTGTGTGGTGATCTTTGCCCACATGTCATTACGCATTCGGCAGACGTGTCCAGCCCAGTTCCATTTCCGACTAGCGGCTTCGTAGCCAACATCCGTTATTTTGGTTTTTGAGCGTAGTATACTGTTTCTTATTTTATCCGAGATTTTGACTTTCAGCATACTACGCTCCATAGCTCGCTGGCAAACCATAAGCGCGGACTTCTGACGTTCTGTCAAGGACCAAGTCTGCGCACCGTACGTAAGGATTGGAAGAATGCGCACGTCCACGAGTTTCCATTTAAGGGCTAGTGGAATCTTGCCTTTCATCAGGTCTTTCATAGACCAGTAGCTCTTCCAGGCGTTCTCGATTCGTCTCGTGACTTCGGCTTCTTGTCGCGCCTGAAAGGAGACTATTTGACCCAAATAAACATACTCGTGGACGTACTCAATCGTCACATCATTCACCTCTATTGTGTGCTGCATGCTGTTTGTCATTAGCTTGGTCTTTGTCATATTCATCTTTAGTCCCACAGCAAAGCTTGTACAGCTAATTTCGTTGATCATAGAACCCAATTCCGTGGCTGAGGATGAAAAAAGGACGATGTCGTCGGCGAATCGAAGATTTGTTATTCTTGCAATCATGCTTCAGCTATATTCCCATATTTTCCTGGAATATATAAACCCTGTGGATGCAGTCTCGCCATACATAACGCTTGCTTATTAACCGATATCGGTCGGTATGACACAATGAAATCATCATAACAATATTTGAGTTTGGTAGTCTCGAAATTTTAAAATATAAATTAATAACGGTATACGCTTTGGCAGTTAATATATCAATAACGGTCGATGTGTTCGCTGTCTATAATGAGTTTGTTACGTCATACCGACCGCAATCGGTTGATAAGCGAGCGTTATATATGTCGAGATTGCAGCCACTGGTCAATAATGACTTCTGAATCTCTCACGATGACTTAGTGATTTGGAGGCCGTGATTGTGTCGAGTAGCGAGAGATTGTTCTCTCGCTGTTCGACTGATATTTGATACTCGGGACACTTTGCCGGTCAAAAAAACCTGTCAAGGGGACTGTCAACAGAAGTGAAAACTTAAAACTTCGGAATTACTGTGTTCTTTTTTAAAACAGTGTCTATGAAGTAGTCACGTTTTTATGAATGTTTGTGAATAATTATAGAACTTCATAGGCGTGCTTATGTCAAAATATATCTGTATATATGTATCTGAGCGTGAAGTCACGCGAGTTCAGTGCTTTTCCCCCATCCCAAAAGTGCCCAACGTGCCTAAAGAACTTCAAAAAACTCGGGAACTGAGTGAGTATATTAATAGAGGTACATACATATACACTCACGCCTGTAATCCCCAAAGGGGTAGGCAGAGGTGTAACCAATACACCCACTCACCGCCGAATTTGTTACGGACCCATAATGTGATAGGGGGCGAGCCTATCGCCATACCGGGCACAATTCCAGACTCCGGGCTGATATTGAGTATTTTTAAATAGAAAAATCTAATATCACTTTACCCGACCCGGGGACTGAACCCGAGACCTCACAGCAGTCGTAACGCATGCGCAATTACTACGCCGCCGAGGCAGTTTATTTTATATGTAGTCTCTAGATGGCAAGAAATGCAAATACTGTTAAATAACATCAGTGGCGAACTAATTAATAACCACCTAATGTCCAGTAAATCTAAACGTAGTCGCTTGATTTATATGTACATTTAATTCAACTTAAAAGAAGTTCATAATACAGCATGTATTTTGTTTTGCATTTTAGTATATCGATTTGTCCGCTGAGTACGAAAAGATTTTGATATTTTTGATTCTATATAAATTTTGCTACGATCTGATGATGAACACAGAGAAATATAACTAAAATCCTCAACAATTAATAGCGTACACGTCATGATTGGGTTAGTATTGGGGTTAACATTCACTAGTTGAAAATATAGATATACTATACTTGACTATATTTCATGTAATTGCCCGGATTTCGTCTTCAAACTCATAGAATTAGGAATCGACAAGCACGAAAGAACATCCCTACCAATTTATTAATAAGTATTATTAGTTTTAACAAAAGTATGGTGCTGGACTGCCTCTTCACCCGCCATTGGTCTGCTACTGATTGATAATAATATTATGTAGTAACTATTAAATGAAGAAGTGTATTTAAAAATATTTTCTAATAAAATCTGCGTAAAACGGAACGCAATTCCACCCCTCGCAAGGGTAATGACTCACACACCCCCAGCCCGGAAAACACCGAAGTTACCCGAGGGTAAGCCGAACACGTCGCGTAAAGTGAACGCTTGAAAAACACAATTTCCCAATATTATGTAACAGTATAAAACGGGACATTTTAAATTTAACATTTTTTGTGTTATAATGTGATAAAATAACCGTGGAAATCGTCGTGACGGACTAGTGTTGTCAGTGACGCGATGTTGGCACATATATCGATTTTTTAGTGACGTGCGTTCATTGCGGAATGTGGTGTTATTATTGGTGTATTTAATATTTTCGTAAGTGTTCTACATCATTGGGGATGTTGGAAAACATCCACGCATATTCTGATGTTTCGTGCCTCGATTTTTAAATGATTTTGTACCTACCTGACAAAAATATTGATTTTTATGAAGACGCATTCTGTTACAATATTCATGGCCAACAATAAAAAAAAAACAAATATTTCGTCAATTAATACCCATATAATTTTTATAGCTATTAAATTTGTTGATCTAAAAAACATCAAATGACATTGAAAATTAAAACACAAACAAATACTTTACTTCGGCGCATAAAAACACATATTTTACAATAAAATAAATGCAAAAATAAAACTATTAATTTAAAAAAGTTACGTGATACCACGGAATCTTAGTATTCACGAATTTAAATAAATGCATATAGTAAATACACTGAAATATCGGCGCACATTTTAAATAAAATATAAGGAAGATTAAAATTAGATTATACCAATTTAATCAAAGTGTTAAGGGAATTTAAAAAGATTTTGATATATGCAAATTAAATACTCAACATAAATAAATAAAAAAAAATCACCCTAAATGTAGACCAATTTTTATTTGTCACGCAAAACATAGTACAGTCAGCCATATTATTATAGCATATTTTTATTCTATGGTTACGTAGTATAAAATGATTTTTCGAAAAAAGAATAATTTAAGCTTTTTATTTTTCTATATACGAAACAAAAGAAATGTAAAGTTTCAACATATAATTTTGATAATTATCTGGTTACGTCGTTGTCATTTAACAAGGCAGTATGTTCTATTATATAAATAACTATATATAGCCAATCCTGCGCTGGGTGACTTGGTAATAAAATATTGACTCGCCATTCTTGTAGGTCCTGTAGCTAGGAAATATAAATGTAAATTACAGCTGAAGATATACTTTTCTCACAGACGTTTATACATGGAACAAATCCTAAATGGAATTCATATTAATATTGTATCTACAGTGAGCTTTTCTAATGTAATACAATTTAAATTATTATAGGTATTTTATTTTGTAATAATATGTAATACTAGCCCTGTATTAAACATTGTCCCATTGCTGAACACGGGCCTTCTGTACCAATAAGAGGGGTTAGGCCTTAGTCCACCCCGCCTAATGCGGGTTGGTAGACACACCTTTGAAATTCGTATAAGAGTTCTTGGGTATGCAGGTTTCCTCACGATGTTCTTTTTCAAAGCAAGCCATAATTAACAACGAATATATACGTAAGTTTAGTAAAGTCAAAGTTGTATGCCATATGGGCTGGTTTCGAACATACGACTTTCGTCTCGAGTAGTGGTACGGACTACTAGGCTATCTATAGCTATATAGGCTAAGTGGTTCCAGATATTACCTCCCTACATCCAAAATTCTCTTTATATTATGGTCTTTTTTATCTTTATTAATGTTCAGAGACCTTTAAGATGTATATTTCAAAAAGATGTGCCCACTCCGATCAATGTTGCTCACAATACGTGCGTGGATCAATGTCCAATTGATATAAACTTAGAAATTATTTTTATGTATACAGAATTAAATGTAAGTAGAGTGTTTGGAATTCGATGTCCAACTGTAGCCAAACATTTTTCATCATTGGGCAAAAGTAGCGACCAATTATAATTTGGTGAAAAATAGAATCTCATTTTAAAAAGCAAAGTAATTAAAAAACACACAAGTATAAAAATTATGTGGTTCGTATGTACCTAAATAAATATACCTATACAAGATTCGTATTGTCATTGACGTCACGGCACACCTAAGCAGAGAATTCTGGACGACCTACTACTAAACCAAGTAACAAGAAATAGCTCACGACTAACAGTGGGACAACAGATTAAACACACCGAATGCCTATAGCAGCGATAGCCTAGTTGGTTGCGGCACGGACTGTCAGGACGAAAGTCGTATGTTCGAAACCCAAGTGGCATACACCTCTGACTTTTCTAAAGTTATGTGTGTATTAAATGTTAATTATCGCTTGCTTTAACGGTGAAGGGAAACATCGTGAGGAAACCTGCATATCTGAGAATTCTTATACGAATTTCGAAGGTATGTGCAGTCTACCAACCCGCATTAGGCCAGCGTGGTGGACTAAGGCCTAACCCCTCTCATTAGTAGAGGACACCCGTGCCCAGCAGTGGGACAATGTTTAACACAGGGCTAGTATTATTATATTATAATGCCTATAGTAGGTACTCAATACGACATTTATAATACATTCACATGTTCTATTTGCTATTATAAATAGTTCAAGGATTGTGAGTTAGTGCATATTTATGAAGGTAATTTTAATTGTACAGTGGTCACCCGCAGGTCGAAATTCAACCGTAATTCATATACATTTTAAGTTTGGAAAAGTGGTTCTTTTCAAGCGATTTCAAAAAAAGGAGGAGGTTCTCAATTCGACGTTGATGTTTGTTACCTCAGAACTCCGTCATTTATTGACCGATTTGGAAAATTCTTCTTTAATTACAGAGAATATACTTCCAGATTGGTCCCATAGAATTTTTATCAAAATCGGTTGAGTAGTTTGGTTTTAAAACCGAAATAATTTGCAAAATATGTTGACCACACCGATTCCAAAAATAATTGATTTAAATTGTATGTAATTAATTGATGTAAATGTAACCAATTATTATTTGGTTTTTAGTTGTGTCTGGGTTTTTGAAGACGGTTTTATTTTTATTTAAAAAGTATTTCAAAAGTATACTTCTATTACCAACGCATATTTTTTTAATTTTTTTTTTATTCTGGCGCGGCAAAATCACCACACTGCACCTGATGGTAAGCGCAGTGCCGTCCAGATAGAGTATCAAGTAGCGAGAGACAGTCTATCCCCCGCTACTCAACACAATCATGCCGGCCGGCTGTTTAGCTTCTTCACATTACGCCTAAAGGACCCAGGTTCATAGGAGGGAGGGAACACGGTAGCTGGCAAACTGTTCCACAGCTTGATGGTGCGGCAAAAAAACGAATTTGCGAACCTCTTGGTTCGGGCCGGGGTAGTAGAAACCACGAAGCTGTGGCTCCGCAAGTCAGTACGCGTGGTTCTGGTATGGAAGGGAGAGGATGGAATAAGATCAAACAATTCTTCAGAGCATTCGCCATGATACAGACGGTAGAACACGCTAAGCGAGGAAATATCCCTACGCAGCTGTAGCGGCTCCAGGCTCACGTCACGTCTGCATCATTCACAATGCGGATGGCCCGCCGCTGCAACCCATCCAAGGCATCGAGAAGGTACCTTGCGGAACCGTCCCAAAGGTGCGAGCAGTATTCCATTCCCGGCCGCACCTGCGCTTTATATAAGCGGTAGAGCTGACCAGGCGTGAAAAACCGCCGCACCCTGTTCAGAATTCCGACCCTGCGTGAAGTGGCGGATATTACGCCCTCGATGTGACTCCTTGGATTAAGATCGCAGCGGATGTCCATACCTAGGACACTAAGGTCATTCCGCATTGCGAGTGGAACACCCTGAAGAACGGGGATTGGAGAAAACGGAGACTTAAGAGACACACCTGGGTTTTCTTGGCATTAAACTCAACCTGATTCCTGGTACCCCATGATGAGATGAGATCCAAGGTCTGGTTGAGCTCAACGACAAGATCCTCTCGTCTCCTCTCAGTATCCGCCCGGCAACCAGGAGGCTTGCTGCTATAACGCCCATGAACCGTGTTGTCGTCTGCATAGCAATGAATGTTGCCAAGCGACAACATATCATTGATATGTAGAAGAAACAAGGTGGGCGAAATCACAGAACCTTGTGGTACTCCGGCATTTACTGACATGAGCTGCGAAGAGTGTCCATCAACGAGGACACGCATTCTACGCTCATGCAGAAAGCCGGAAATCCACTTGCACAGGTTGTCGGGCAGACCGTATGCCGGGAGCTTGGAGAGAAGGCCACGATGCCAGACCTTATCAAATGCCTTGGCTATGTCGAGACTCACAGCCAGAGCTTCGCCATGCTTGTCAATCGCTTCCCCCCAGTGATGTAATACGAACGCTAGAAGATAACCCGTTGATCGGTTATGACGGAAACCGTATTGGCGGTCATTGATCAACGAGTGATCCTCTAGGTAGCGAACTAATTGGCTGTTTATCAGTCGCTCCATGACTTTACACATCACTGAGGTTATGGCGATTGGGCGATAATTGTTAGGGTCTGACCTATCACCCTTTTTGGGGATCGGCTGCACATTAGCCTCCCTCCAAGATTCAGGCACAATACCTGAGAGGTAGGACGATCGGTATAGGCGCGTCAGTACAGGAGACAACTCCGCTGCACACTTTTTAAGTACAAGCGCTGGGATACCATCAGGACCACTAGCCTTCCGGACGTCGAGAGACTGCAGCTCACGCCGCACATCACAATGCCTGATACGGATATCAGGCATTGTGTGACCGCAACCGGGCAGCGTAGTTGGTAAATGAGCATTGCAGTCCTCGAGTCTCGAATTAGCCGCGAAGAGGTTTGCCAGTAAATCGGCCTTCTCCTGCGAGCATATTTTTGAATTGTGTTTTTTTACTTATGAAAGTAAAATGAAAGTTTATTATTTTTACTATTTTATTTCTACTAAAGTATCCTGGGTGTCTTATAACAGAAATAAATAAAATTTGCATAAGCTCCAATAATCGTTCGCTTAAACTTAATACCAGCTCTAAATTATAAACTGTCCCACTGCTGGCCATGAGCCTTCTCTTCTCTCTTTCTTCTCTACTTCTCTCTTCCTTCTCTACTCTAGGGGTTAGGCCTTAGTCCACCACGCTGGCCTAATGCGTGTAGACTTCACATAACTTTGAAATTCTGATGAGAACTCTCAAGTATGCAAGTTTCCTCAATGTTTGTTGAGAATTAATGTTTTCCTTCACCGGTCAACCTCTCATGTATCACAAGGACACCGGTGTTCGGAAAAAGGTAATAAGTAGCAAGTAAAAATACAAGCCAAAATCAACTTTATTTCCATAACATTAACGTTACAAACGGGCTCAGTGGGGGCTCAGTGGCGCATCTTGGGAGAGGCCTACGTCCAGCAGTGGACTGACACCGGCTGATGATGATGATGAACGTTACAAATACGCTTAAAACGCACGTCAATAACGGCGAGTCTTAGCGCGGCCAAATATTAAATTCGACAAGTCAAAGATGTGTTATATGGGTTTCGAACCTGTGACTTTTGTCTCGGCAGTCCATGTCACTCTTACTATCGCTGCTAAAAAACTTCCAGCATAGCAGCTCAATCACCCTTAACGCCGAAAATTTTGATTAACGAGAAACAGTGAGTCATACATTAGGGTAGCGTAAGGGGATGAGCGATCCTGACCCCAAACGCACCCCTTAATGTTCCTATATTGACTTGAGACACTGAATAACTGCAGAATAACAAAATATTAGATACGAAATGTTGCTTGCGAGTCGGCTTTCGATACAGATTTTTCTGGAATAGTTTTTACTGTCTTATATTTACTGTAAGCATTACAATCAGAAATAATAAATGAATACATTTAAGAGACAGAAAGATTCGATAAAGTTGTATTAAATATATTTATAAACTATTTTTTATAAATTATACTTCTTACTAATAACTTAGACTGCCTCGGTGGCGCAGTTGTAATTGCGCATGCATTAAGACTGCTGTGCTGAGGTCTCGGGTTCAATCCCCGGGTCGGGTAAAGTGATATTGGGTTTTTCTATCTAGAAATTTGTCAGTATTAGCCCAGAGTCTGGAATCTGTGCCCGGTATGGCGATAGGCTCGCCCCCTATAACATTATGGGACCGAAATTCGGCGAAAAGTGGGTGTACTCGTTACACCTCTGCCTACCCCTTCGGGGATTACAGGCGTGAGTGTATGTGTGTGTGTGTATACTAATAACTTAGGTACTAATATTACTAATCCTACTAATATTATAAATGCGAATGGTTGGGATGGATGGATGTTTGTTACTCAATCACGCCAGAACGACTGAACGGATATGGTTGAAATTTGGCACAGACATAGATAATAGTCTGGAATAGCACATAGGCTACATTTTATCCCGGGAAAATTGCACGGTTCCTATGGGATAGCAAAATATAGAAAGTATAATGCCTGAGATGACTCCAAGGATTTTATACCTTTTCTTGCAAAAGTAACTACCACGCGGACAGAGTCGCGGGCAAAAGCTAGTCTGTATATATAAAAGAAGAAACTGACTGACTGACTGACTGACTGACTGATCGATCAACGCACAGCCTAAACGGCTGGGGTTAGAGACTTGAAATTTTGACAGTAGGTACCTTTTATTACGTAGGCATCCACTAAGGAAGGGTTTTTGGAAATACCGCCATTAAGGGGGTAAAATAGGGGATGAAAGTTTTTATGAAAATCCGTCATTTTTGAAGTTAAATTCATGAAAATTAGTATTTGGCATTTTAGTTAAAAATAAAAAATATATGTTTCAGGATTTTTGGAAATTCCGCCACTAAGGGGGTAAAATATGGAATGAAAGTTTGTATGAAAATCCGTGATTTTTAAGTTAAACGCATGAATATTGGTATTTTGTATTGTATACTTTTTCTCCCAAACATGACCTCCACGCGGGCGGAGCCGCGAGCAACAGCTAGTATTTTATAAATGATTTGGTTCAGCAGTGTTATAGGGCATTTCTTGGACCTCGACACATTTTTAAAAATTTGCGCAACGTCCTTAACACAATAACAAAACGCCTTTTGAATCCAAAAAATGTTATTCATTATTTATCATCATCATCATCATCAGCCTATCGCAGTCCACTGCTGGACATAGGCCTCCCCCAAGATTCGCCATTGAACCCGATCTTCGGTTCTATGCATCCAATGTCTACCTGCAGCCTTGCGCAGATCGTCGCTCCATCTAGTAGGAGGGCGTCCCACACTCCGTTTACCTGTACGCGGTCTCCACTCAAGAACCTTACTACCCCAGCGGTCATCGGTTCTACGACAAATGTGACCGGCCCATTGCCACTTCAGCTTGCTTAGTCTTTGGGCTATGTCGACGACTTTGGTTTTCGCGCGAATAGCCTCATTCCTTATTCGGTCTCTCAGCGAAATTCCGAGCATAGCCCTCTCCATGCTACGCTGAGCGACTTTAAGCTGATGGACCAGTCGCACTGTGAGTGTCCACGTTTCGGCTCCGTAGGTCATCACGGGTAGGACGCACTGATTGAAGACTTTTGTCTTCAAACTTTGCGGTATGGGCGACGAAAAGACTTGACGAAGCTTTCCAAATGCTGCCCAGCCCAACTGGATCCTTCTAGCTACCTCCCTCTCGAAGTTGTTTCGTCCCAACTGCAGACATTGTCCGAGGTAAACATATTTGTGAACAACTTCAAGGGGTGAGCCATCGACATTGATTGGTCTCGGATCAACGTGATCGTTGAACATGATCTTGGTTTTGTCCAAGTTCATTCCGAGACCAACCCGTCGGGATGCAGTATTAAGGCTGTGCAGCATTTGTTGTAGCTCCTGCAGCGATTCCGCCATGATGACGATATCGTCAGCAAAGCGCAAGTGGGAGATGTACTCGCCATTGACATTAATGCCCCGTCCTTTCCAGTCCAGAGTCTTGAAGACGTCCTCCAATGCGGAAGTAAACAGTTTCGGGGATATTACATCCCCCTGTCTTACACCTCTACGCAATGGGATTGGTCTTGTCTGGTCTTCCTGTACTTGGACGGTCATTGATGCAACGTCGTACAGACATCTCAGCGCTTCTATATATCGCCAGTCAACTTGGCATCGCTGCAAGGATTCCAGAACAGCCCAGGTTTCGATAGAGTCAAAGGCCTTCTCATAGTCCACGAAAGCAAGACACAGCGGCCGATTATACTCCTCGGTCTTCTGTATAATCTGCCGCATAGTGTGGATGTGGTCTATGGTGCCAAATCCTCTACGGAACCCGGCCTGCTCCGGTGGTTGAAAGTCGTCAAGTCGTTTTGCCAGACGATTCGTGACCACTCTCGAAAACAACTTATATAAGTGGCTCAAGAGCGAGATGGGACGGTAGTTTCTCAGAAGTGTTTTGTCCCCTTTCTTAAAGAATAGGACAACTAAGCTCTTGCTCCACTCTTTCGGAGTTCTCCCAGAGAAAATGACGGTGTTAGAGATACGTTGGAGCTGTTTGATTACAGGGATACCTCCTGCTTTCAGCAGCTCCGACGTCACCCCGTCCTCCCCTGGGGCTTTTCCATTTCTAAGTTGTTTGAGAGCCGTCTCGATTTCGTCGAGGCTGACTTCCGGCAGCTCGTCGGTGTAGTGGCGGGACAGCGCAGCTCTGGGATCTGTAGGTGAGGGTGATGGCTGTGGAGCGCTTGAAGCATATAGACGACCATAGAAACCCTCCACTTCCTTGATGATCTCCGGCTTAGAGGTGACAGCGTTGCCATTTGTGGTAGTGATCCTGGTAAGACGGCTCCTCCCAAGACGCTGTGTAAAGACTTTTGACCCCCGATTCTGCTCGATCGCTTCTTGTATCTTTTGCGCGTTGGCGCGTCGGAGGTCACGTCTTACCATCGTCCTGATTTTCTTGTGGAGGGCCCTCTTTTCGGATGCTGTGGCGTTCGTGTTTTGCCGTCTATCATCCATAAGCCGGAGAGTCTCGATGCCCGCCCATTCTGCTTCCTCGCACAGAATTTCCTCCCTTCTTCCCTGATTATACGGACTACGCTGTCTAGATCCTCGTCAATATCCACAGTGGTTTCCAAAGCAGCAAATCGGTTCCGCAGTTCCAACTGGAACTTATCGGAATCGCTCGCCACTTGAAGTAAGTTCGGTCGGAGTATAGACTTCATCAGCCGTCTGCGTTCAAGCTTGAAGTCTATATTCAGAGTGCCTCTTACTAGTCGGTGGTCGCTGCCGGTGTTCACCCTGTTGACCACAGAGACGTCCCTGAATATATACTTCTTGTCCGTAATGATGAAGTCTATCTCGTTCCTCGTCACAGTATCGGGGCTTTGCCAGGTCCACTTCCTTTGGGGCTGTTTCTTATAGAAAGAATTCATTAAGAACAACCCCTCCCGTTCCAGGAAGTTGACCAGCATTTGCCCCCTGTGGTTCCTACATCCGTAGCCATGCGATCCGATTGCCGATTCGCTGCAGCTTTGTACTCCCACTTTGGCGTTGAAGTCCCCCATGACAACACTGTAATGAGTCTTAGTGGTATTGTGCAGAGCCTTGTGTATGTCGTCGTACACAATTTCCGCTTCGTCATCTGTGTGTGTCGACGTAGGTGCATACACTTGTACCACTTTGAGGGAGTACCTCTCAGTAAGCCTGATGATGAGGTATGCAACCCGCGCCGACACACTAGATATCTCAACAATGTTGTCAGTGAGGGCCTTGTTGACGAGGAATCCCACTCCACCTTGCGAGGATTGGTCTCCTTCTCGATAGTAGAACAGATGGCCCGATTCGAGGGTCATGGTGTCCTCCCCCTCTCTTCGGACTTCGCACAGCCCAAGAACGTGCCATCTTATTTTGCTCAGTTCTACTTCGAGCTCCTCGAGGTGTTCGTCCAGCCGCATCGTACGTCCGTTATACGTCGCCAAAGTCAGTTGGTGGTGGTAGCGGTCCGTAGCCCGGGGATTCTTAGCACCCCCTGCCTTACCGTTACCGTGGCCGCTACCGTGGCCAGGGATAGTAAGGCTGCCGGGAACTGGGGGCCGTTGCATTTTTGTGTTTCGTTTCATTGGGGGGGTTTTGCCGTAATCACCACGCTTGGCAGGCGGGTTGGCGATCGCAGTGCCTGGCCTTTCGCACCAGCTACGCTGCTGCCCGTAGCCAGTCAGGGCTATTTGAGCCAGGATCGTTGGGATGGTTATACCGCCATCTGTCGGTCGCCAGAGCCCCGTCCGTTGTTCAGCAGGATGCACCGCTGGCAGGTGGGGTTGACAATAAGGGCAGTAGGTCGTTGGCGCCCACTTACATCCCATTCATTCATTATTTAGGTTCAGTCAATATTTTTAATACTACTAGCACATATAGTTTCATTAGAGAAAGAGCAACAAGCCTTTTGTTTAAAAACAATATTTATACCGTACTTAATAAAATAGAATTTAAATTAGATTAGGGCAGCTCAATCTATGTTATAAAGTTGCCGCTGTACGCTTTAAATTATCTCATGCCACCAGGGACCGGGAAGTCTATTACCTCCGAGCTATATTTGATAACTTTTTAATGCTTTTTTTATACCACAATGATGGAAAAGAACGGCCCGCCTGATTAAGTAAGCGGTTACCACAGCCTAAGGCTACCTAAGCCTACGCTTGCAACACCAGGAGCATCACATTGGCGTTGCCGACCCTTCGTAAACCTTTTTACCTCCTTCTTGAAGAATCCCATACCTTACCTCTTGGAAAACCTTGGAAAAATGTAATGTGTACATAAAATAGCTACTTAATAAAACGGTAGATCCATTATGCAGTCTTTAAAATAGAATACCTGGTTATTTGTACACATAGCAGCAGAACACAGATAAGAGAAGAATAAAGAGGCGATGTTTGTAGACCAGTGAGACTATCACATATCGAGAGTCACTCGCACACACAATCATGCCGGCTTGAAGGTCCTCTCATATATTTGAGCTTGACTGGTGAGCACCATTTTTTTTTTTTCCCTCGGTGAAAATCCATCTTACGGATACCTTCTGGTCCTCGGGGGAGGAGAGATGGTTATGCCGGACTCACCGACCTTCCGACCCAGTTCGCCCGAAGGACTACTAGATCGGGACCCTAACCAATTTTCCTACGCCGGTGTACCGACTAAAAACCCCGCGGTAGCCTTCTGCAGCACATGTGGGACAATCCCGGGGGATCCTGAGTTTACTCTGGATTGCTGCCGGAACCATCCCTGTGCCGTACCTTTACGGTCCGTCTCTTCTTGGGCTAGATGCCCCCCACAATTTACAGTAGCAGCGCGATGTTTCGCGCCGCCAACCGCCTCAGGGTCGCACCATGCAGATATATACATAAAGGCCGCACATCCCCCGCTGTGCAGCCGCGACCCCTGTGATCCCTTTTAGTCGCCTCTTACGACAGGCAGGGTATACCGTGGTAGAATTCTTCAGGGCCCCCATTCCACAGGGCGGAACTGGTGAGCACCATGCATATTATGGTGACAACTTTGCCATAGTCATTCAATCTGATTGTGTTCAAGCGTTAGCCAGTGTGTATCCAGTTGGATAGCTTGAAATAATTCTGCTGGCGGTCATGTGCAATTCCGCCATACAACACTGAACAAAAGCGTAATTAAGTTTTCGAAGTTGTGTCATTGTTAATTATCGCTGGCTTTAATTGTGAAGGGAATCTTGATGAAGACTCGTGACTGGGAATTATAAATAAGAATCTCGAAGGTGTGAGAAATCTACCAACACGTATTAAGGTGGCGATACACATACCAGCAAAATCGGGTAGTAGCTTGCATGCCTTTTACAGGCACGATCCAGTAATTGACACACTGTGTATACATTTGCAGTAAGACTTGCATGCCATTTGCATCTTTGCATCCCTGTATTGCATGTAACACTTGCGGGTTTTGCAGCCCCGCGTCTCCTCTCTCATAGGGCATGCCAGAAAATCAAATGTTGTGCGATCTACTGGCTTGCCAGAAACAGGCATGCAAGTTAGCATATACACATGACAGTAGCTGGCATGTGCGAGGTACTGGTATGCAAGTATGCCAGTCGCCTTTAGGCCTCTACAATCTATTCCCCTAGCAGTGAGACAATGTTTAAAAAAATTAACTATTGATTAAGTTTGTCCATGTTTCGTTTTTAAATGTTTTGAAACTTTAAGGGAAAGAGGAATACAAATTATAATTAGTCCAGAACGGCAAGACACAAAACCTCCCGATAATTAGCTAAACAACGATAATATTAAAATCATTTACAGTCTTCCAAGTCTTATTTCAAATTTATCTGTTTGAAGGTTTACCTTACCTTCAAAACTAATACTTTCCTTTAATATATTTTCAGTGCCTGTCTAGTTAATTAAAACTGCGTATATTCAACATTCACGTGTTTCGCGCCAATAAATTAAGTTGACGTGACGTCAGATTTGTAATTAAAAATGGCGGTGTAGTACCAAACGCCATTACTTTCACACTTGAATCCTCTAATAAGATTAATGTAAACATATATTTGACTAAACGGACTAAACATAAGTAAATATTACTTTCCTATACATCTACAGTAAATAAATCTTTATTCAATATCTCGAAAGAAAAATATGGAAACAAAATATAATAAAATGCTGGTGGCAGAATTTATAATAGAATACTTAATACAAAATACGATAAGTGCGATAATATCCAAAGGTGCAAGTCATTTGCCTGGCCATGTTTTCTAATGAGATCCATGTAAGCGTCACTTAGGGATATGTATATTATAGTTAAAAAAAATGCTATATGTACACACACATACATACACTCACGCCTGTAATCCCCGAAAGTATACACGCAGAGGTGTAACCAGTACACCCACTTTTCGCCGAACTTCGGTCCCATAATGTGATAGGGGGGCAAGCCTATCGCCATACCGGGCACAGATTCCAGACTCCGGGCTGAGGAGTTTCTAGATAGAAAAACCCAATATCACTTTACCCGACCCGGGGATCGAACCCGAGTCCTCAGCACAGCAGTCGTAACGCCTGCGCAATTACAACTGCATCACCGAGGCAGTCTCGCTATATCTAATAACTACGTTTTTTTTCTTTCTGCTTGGTGTTGATGAAAATTCTAGGATCCGCATTTTACTTACAACGCTTCCACTTTGCTCGAACTTTGCATTCTCCAGTACATTTTACGAGATTTTTATTAAAGGTTTATAATTCAACATCTATTGACATTTCTTAAGAAAAACAGAACCGGCCAAAAGTTATATTTTTTTACAAACACCATCGTAAAAATCGAGGTATGAAATAAAAATAAACAGTGCATCAAAAGCTTGTCATGACCGTCCATACCAAATTCAAATTTTAAATGTGCGAATCAAAATGGCGCCGCAGCGTGCGGGTCGCGGAGGTGAGGCCCGTGAGATATGACCCACCATTTTGACAGGAGTTAGACAAAATGGAGACCACCAGCACGACGGCCACGGAGGCCTACCAGTATGTGGGTCCCTTCAGATTGGAGAAGACACTTGGGAAGGGGCAGACAGGTGAGATTTTATATTTTTTATAGCACAATAAACTGCTTGTTTTTTTATGTTTAACCAGAGATAAAATAGACATATTTATAATGTTTATTGAAGATTTTACTGTGGCTTGACGATCGAAGAATGTCAATAATATTCCTATCTTTAATTGTATGACTTTCAAGAGAAGACTGATTTCTAATTCTATATATAGAATAAAAGGAATCGTCTCCTCCTCTCCTCCGCGTCTGTCTATCTGTCTGTGTGTTTATCCGCTAAGTCCTTCTACCACGTTATGGATTTTGAAACGGTTTTCGCCATCATGCAGGTATTTTTTTCGGAAAGTATATAAGTATAGTAATCATAATTATCGTATGTGTAAATAATAAAGATATTTCGAAACCAAGTTGACAAAAAAATTACTTTTATGGCTTACGTAGGCTAAGCCATACAGATAACTTCCACGCGGGCAGAGCCGCGGCAAAAGCTATGTCTCATAAATAATCCATCGAACACTGTATTTATTTATAGTTTTAATCTAGCCAATTTAATTTCATATTTATCCATCAACCTACCTAAAATATTACGTCACCGAAACTGGAGTCTCTAGCAAACAATTTGGCTAGCGTTAAAATTTAGAATAAAGTCTAGTTTTTAGGTTTTAATATTATCATATCATTCATTCTACTAGGTTCCATAACATTCCTGGCAATTTGCCAATACGGCAATCTCATTTCACTTCAGTTATTTTTTCTAGGGTTTCTCTACATAAGAGGCATCGAATATAGAGTGCTTTATAAATTCAAATTACATTATAAACCCAACAGTCACACACGGAGACCTTTCCTCATACTAGGCCAAACCTGTGTCGTGGGTATCATATACCTAAAACATATAGTTATGGATCAAGTAAAAATTTGTCTCAGCGCGGAGATAGAACCCGCGGCCTCTTCTATCACAGCTGGTTACTCGCCCGGTGCATTACATAGTTTGTCAAGAACGAAATGCACACCTGTGGTTTAATCGTGTTTTTCACAAAAATTACCGTAGGATGTAGATCCCACGTTGTTGTTTGTCGTTGTGTATTAAAATGACTTCGGTCGCTTCCTCTTCACGTGTTAAAACAAAAAACCAATAATTAATTCTTAAGCACGAGAACTAATCTGAAAAGTATTAGAAAATTGTGACATTAAACGAAAAGACAATTATTATAATATTACCCTGTCAATCACAACATAAATAAATCAACATAAATCCCACAAATTTACCAACACACATTCACACACACACACACACACACAGACACACCCCCACCCAATGACTCATACACATCACAAATATTACCTTTGAATTACCATTGACCATTGAATTACCAAAAATAAAGCATAAACAGCGCATTTAAGTACAAATAGTATTGTTTACCTTTGGAGCGACCGAACACTGTCTCCCAAGATACAGGCTTCTGGCCCAAACTAGGGAACAAGTAATCAGTACATTTTATAATAAATATTTAAAAACTGTGCCTAAATTTGATACCAAATGTTTATGTAATTTACGTGTCAATAAACAATTTTTATTTTTATTTAATCAGACATTGGATATGGCTGCGTTTTACATCGGCTTTTTAGAACTTTGCCCAGAATACAATCCGAATCGAAATTAGCAGACCCAATAAACAAAATCACACATAATTGATATTGATTGTGATAAATAAAATATTTCACTTATAATAAACCTTATTTAATTAATTTTTGTCTTATTTTCTTGTATTGCAATAAAATAAATATCGATATAAACTACCTGCTACATTTTGCCACATCAGTAGAAAATTGCCATGTCGAGCTGTCGCGTACAGTAGATACTCAAACTAAAATAAATATTACAACAATTTATTGTTAATTTTCAAATAATTAATATGTAAGAAAACCCGTACATAATTAATATTTTAATAATCTATAGAGCACCAATCATAAATTGACAGAGTAATGGCTGAGCTGATATACCCTTGGCTTATAATACAAACACGAGCGTCCGCACGTCCATTCTCGCCGATGGTTCTCGTGATAATAAAGCACGGACCGTCGTATCGCACGAGCTAATAGTGTAGGGTAGTTCGTAGTCAAGTAGTACAAGTAGGTGGCTTAATTTCAAATTAATTGAAATTTCGAATTTCGAACAGACCTTCTAAATTCAAAACACCTGACGTTTGACAGCAGAGCCATCTAACGTTGATTGATTTATTATTGTTGATCTTTAACACATTCCACTGCTCAATTTTTTTGTTAGGTATTGTTTACTTTTATAAAAGATAATAATATTCTTTCTTCATGCGACGTCTCTGTACCTCTGGACTCGTTTTTTCAACTCCGAGTCTTCCACTAAAGCTTGCAGCAAAGAATTTGTCAAGAATGGATCTGAAAAATATAAATGAATTCTATAATCATGACGAACCACAAATGATTATAATAGGCAACACAGGAAACCTGCATACCTGAAATTTCTTAATCTAATTTCGAAGATATGTGAAATCTACCAACCCACATTATACCACTGTGGCAGACTAATGAATAACCCATCTCGTTTGTATAAAGTCGGTGCTAAATAGAGGAATAGTATCAATATATACATACATATCACAACCTCCCGGCACCTTTTTAACCGACTTCAAAAAAAGGTGGAGGTTCTCAATTCGTCGGGATCTTTTTTTTATGTATGTTCCCCGATTACTCGAAAACGCCTGGACCGATTCGAGCAATTATTTTTTGTTTAAAAGGGTATACTTCCCAGGTGGTCCCATTGGCACCAAGTCAGGATCTGATGATGGTATCTGAGATAAAATCGCGGGCAACCCTCAAATTATATAGGGACGCATAATTTGTTTTTTATTGAAGTCGGTGTACTTTTTATGAATTATTAGTGCTTACGTAATGCCTGAATAGCCCTTAAGGCCCTAGAAGGTGACCAAAGAAAAGAACTTACTAATATTAATAAAACTGCCTTCATGCTTCCCATTCCACGGCGATAAGGACAAGTTGGGAGGTACTGATTGTAACGCCGCTGATTCCGGCGACGGATGACATTCTCGCTGATGGAACGCCAGCAAGATAAAAATACTGAAATAAAATACAATCTCACATAATGGTGTTGCTAAATCTCCTATGTGCTTTATATGGCAGACAAAGCTCATAATGCAGACATTTATATTAGGCCTCATCAGGCAATTTCGGTTCTATACTTAGAATAAAATTAAACAGGTAAACGAATATGATACAATATGTTACAGTACCTGCAATAGGGTAATACCCACGTTTTTTTTCATTCATTTAATCAACAAGTTACATTACCTAAAATTGACCGTGACGTCACGGTTCTCAGAATGGCCATTACTGTGCCGTTGTGCGAGGGAGATAGTGATATGTTCCCACTATGCAACCATTTTTGCTTATACCAATATTTAAAATTTTCAAGACCTCATTTTTCAAGCAATATTCAGTTACGTATCGTACATGCAAAATGAAATACAGGAAAGAACCCTATTATTGTTACAATATAATTATTAGCTAAATAATTGCACATATTCGTCGGTCTGTGAGACAGTTCAACGTGAGAACCCATTCATTCCATGGCGACAAAATTGGGTATAACACCTTACTATTTATTTACGGATCCCTAAAAATCCGCAGATAAATGACGCCCAGTGGCACATCTTTCCGCAATGCGTCTTCTAATGCGGTGTTTTAAAATCAGCTTCGATTGACAGTTGTAAATAAAAATATAATATAATATCTCCATAAGTATCTAAATATTGAAAAAAAAAACAATATTATCTATAAGAAATTAAACTGAATTCATTTCAATTCGCAATTAAAAACATAAAATATTTTTCAAATCAAAGAGTAAATATGTGCTTCGATATCATTAACTCAAATTTGGAAAAAGTTGGTAGAAAATAGTAGAAAGAATAGGCAGTAGTACAAAAACTTAGTATACTGATTGTTCGTGGAGCTATGTCCATATTCCATTCCGTCATGCATGTCACCGCAGCAGAGTTCATCCATACCACCTGGAAACGATTCCGTCTAGCACGGTTCGTTTCCAGCGTTCATTTTCACCACGAACGTGCAAGCTCTGGAATGAACTCCCTGCAGCGGTGTTCCCTGAGCGCTATGACATGTCTTTCTTTAAGCGAGGCTTAAAAAGAGTAGTCCTTCAACGGTAGGCAGCGGTTTTGCTGTGCCCTGGCATTGCAGAAGTCTATGGGCGGCGGTGATTACTTACCATCAGGTGGCCCGTCTGCTCGTCTGCCTATCGAGGCACTAAAAAAAAATGTTATAGGAAGCGAGTGGGCAAAATTCAAGCTAAAATGTGTAACATTAAGACATAAAATATCTAAAATACATTAAATGGTTAATCCCATTTTTGTTTACAAAGAATGCACTATTGTAATGTTCTTTTGTGTATATTTTATTTATTTACAAAAACAGGCATACGTTGCATTATATATCTAGAAATACAAAGAAACTGTTTTTCACCGACTACATAATGTTAGATAAATTAGTTAATTTATTTATTTCTTATTAAATTCTTATCTTACTCGCATTTAATTTTATTTCAAATACGTATAAAATTACGAAGAAAAGAGTTCTTTCTTCAGATAAAACTATTTGATAATACATACATATACATATACACTCACGCCTGTAATCTCCGAAGGGGTAGGCAGAGGTGTAACCAGTACACCCACTTTTCGCCGAATTTCGGTCCCATAATGTGATAGGGGGCGAGCCTATCGCCATACCGGGCACAGGTTCCAGACTCCGGGCTAATACTGAGAATTTCTAGATAGAAAAACCCAATATCACTTTACCCGACCCGGGGATCGAACCCGAGACCTCAGCACAGCAGTCGTAACGCATGCGCAATTACAACTGCGCCACCGAGGCAGTCAGTTGAGTTATCTTTTTATTATTTGATAATAATAAAAAGATAACTCAATTAGTACGCTCTTTTTCTCTTTCTTTTACAAGTTAAACGTTTTTTTCTAGGGAGAAGCTATGCGATGTAAAATGAGACAAATATGTAAATAAATTGTCCTATCTTTTACATCACATATAACATCTTACCTTGATGTAATTGATGATTGATTTTAATTTGAATTAGTTCTATAGCGATATAAAGTCCACTGATTTATTATAATTAAAAGTCGTAAATCTTCAAGCCATCTATCTACCGGCGTGCCTAAATCATCAAGAAATAGAAAAAGTTCCTTACCTTATAAAACTTAGTAATGTCATGGTGACAACAACGTGTGATAATTACGGTATCCACGGCGTATGTGTTTCAATGGTAGTGTTACGAAGGAAGTGGGGCATCCGATTTCCAATATTTTGTGACTTATATAGAGTTAGTAATACCCAACAGTCACACACACATAATCCTGACTCCTGAGTCCTGACCACAGACTAGGTCAAATCTGTATGGTAAAGAACTAAGGGATTACGCTCCTACACACGGGCGTAGCCAGGAGGGGCCTTGGGGGTACAATACCCCCCCGCCCCCCAAATTTTCAATTAAATTTTTTGGCCTGATCAAAGCCCTAGATTGATGAGGAGAGTGTGTTGACTGGTACCAAAGACCTACAGAATTATTTTTTAGCGTTTAGTACATTATCCATATCATTATTATCATTTTTTCTATAAAAGCGTTTAACTTAAAAATATCATTTACATCTCACTACAGTTAGAGTTACACATCAGTCAAAACACTTTGATTTTGACGAATTTTTAAAAATGCAATATTAGTTAAGCAGGAGGTCTACCCAAAACCGAACAACATGGGAAATGATATATGAGACAAAACAGTTTGGGAGCCTCTGAGTAGCGAGAGACAACTATTCCTCGCTACTCGACACAATCAGACCCAGGGAAAATTTATGTATTACAGAATCTAACACACCATGACGGTTTAACGAAGTATTTTCTATTCTAAAATTAAATCGGTCTCCGACTCAGGATACCGAAGTCTAATTACATTGAAGGCTTCCCTCTCAAAAAATTGGGGCGGTGAAAACACTTTGATGTTGAAGAACACTCGTGTTGCCTTGGGACGAGATTTTAAATTCACTGATGTAAATACGAGGTGATTTGTAATTTAATTACTTTAACACAGCTCGAAACGATATTAAGATAAATAATAAACTGTTATCTATGTATATTGTATATACATTTTTTTACTACTTGGGTAGACAGACGAGCAGATAGGCCACCTGATGGTAAGTAGACACCGCCGCCCATAGACTTTTGCAAAAAACAGCAAAGCCGCTGCCTACCGTTGAACGACTCTTAATATTAAAGTAGTAATTTAGTCTGTGTTATTTCAGCTAAATATGCTGCTAGTTTGTACTTTGTGAAATGCAACCGGCAAAGACCCAATTAATTACGCAAGTCAGGCAATATTATGTGCTTGTTTTTTGTTCGAAATACAAGTCGTTTATCCGGGATTCCCCATATCGGTCAAAAATATGCATTCTCAAACTAAAACCGTGTTGCATCAAACGAAGTCAAGTTATGACTATTATCTTTTTGCATAATGTAACATACATACGCCTGTAGTCCCCGAGAGATGGCAGAGCTGTAACCAGTACACCCACATTTCGCCTATCTTATGACCGTCCCATGATGTGATATGGGGCGAGCCTATCGCCATACCAGGCACAATTCCAGACTCCGGGCTGATACTGAGTACTTCGTGAAAAACCCAATATCAGTTTTACCAGACGTGGGGATGGAACCCGAGACCTCAGACAACCGTCGTAATGCGTACGCAATTGCGCCACCGGGGTACTCAACAATTACGAAATGTTATAATAAAAAGCGTTGTAACATCTCTATATACATCATGAATAGTACAGAAAGTATTGTAATTCAACGCGCTGGTTTCATGCGAAATCTACGACATAATATGGGAGTTTTATTTTGTACCTTTGCCATTAATTCCTCGTATTTTGGTAAATAAAAAATGTCATCGAGTGAAACATTGAAATAAACATACATAAGCTTACGCATTGTCATCGAAGAGGTAGGCGGTGGTGCAAATATTGCTCTCACGATTCACTGCGTTTATTATTTTATTTATTTTATTTTATTATATTTGGATGGCTCACAGCTATCGAACAGAGAAATATAAGACGAAATGAATACAGTACTTAAGCCAATTATGAGCCACCGCAGATAGATTACAAAGTTACTTATTATAATCGTCTTAATATTTTAAAAATATGTTAACAAAAGTTTACTAAACATTACATACTTAAACTAACTTAATTTGAAAATAATGCTATTGTAATTTATCGCCCAGTATTTGGAAAGGATACAAAAAATAATAATTATAAACTAAGTAGCTAATCGCCATGAACCTCAGCAAAAAGCTCCGTTAAAGCTCTTCTCACAAATGCTACGTTATTACAAAAAAGATCTATATCTAAGTCATGAGGTAGATCGTTGAACGCCTTATCATCACACTCAGAAGCTATATTGGATCATTAGCTTTAGTAAAGATTTGCAACACTCCACAGCCAATAGGGTAGTTACCTGTGTTTAATTTAGTACATTATTCGATATGCAAACTAATATAATACGCAAAAGAAACCCTTTTGCGAAAACAGATCAAAATTGCTTGAGAAATGAGTTCACAATATTTGGTTTAAATATTGGTATGAGCAAAAATGGGTGCGTAGTGGGAGTATCTCACTATCTCCCTCGCACATCGGCACAGTAATGGCTATTCTGAGAGGTGACGTCACGGCTCATATCATGCATAATTTTACTGTCATTTTACCCCTTCCAGCAAATTTGAATGGCGTCTAATTTACATATTTTTGTTCGAATACATAAAATTATTTCGATAATAGATTTTAGGTAATGTAACTTGTTGATTAAATTAATAAAAAAAATATTGATTCTTCTATGACGTAAGTCACTTATGCAGTTAGATAAATGTGTTCGAACACATTTGTCTGTGTACTAATTTCTGGCAAGGGCAAGGCTGCAGCCACTTTTGCCCACAGCATGGTCATCTCGGTGTTACTTTACCCTATGAACAAGAAAGTGGTATATGAAAGTCACTCAATTATGTGAACAGTAAGCCTGAAAATCAAGTACACAGCTTCCCTCTATATTTTTAATTAAACGGTCAGTTAGATTACTGAAGCCCTATAACTTTGATTTCATACACCCACGATACCTCTAATTATTATTGATCTGAAATGGATCACTGCTACATAAATGGGTCAAGTACGAGTCGAGCTCGCATGGAACGGTTCCGTATAATTAGTTTTCCGGTGTAAAATTGATATAGGGTTTTCATTTAGTGTTTCCTGTAAATACCATATACATAAGAATGAACTGAGCGCTCTGTATCCAACTGTTAAGTGAATATCGGCAGAAAAAAGTGAGAGAGTGTGTGTGTTGCCACTTTAGCTTTAGTGTGGCCAGTGTCATAGGACAATGGCAGGTTCCCATACATGAAATTAGTTGACATAAATATGTAGCGTTTAGAAGTGAAAAAAATATCAAAAAATTCAGCAGCAATTCCTAAACAATAATGTATTAGGGATTTCTGATGAAAAAGTCTAATACCAAAGATATTTCAATTTAAAGATTTTGAGGTTATTATCTATTTGACATTTCTGAATAAAATATTTTTATCTATGAAGCTGATAAAAATGTTATTTGCCCATTTTCCAAAGAGCATTATAATACTACTGCTATTGTCACCTGAGGCAGGGTCGTGAATTAAACATGTACCTACTGAACTTGACTAATAAGAATAACTATTGTGGGGAAGGATGATCCGCCACACCGTAGGTACTTACACAAAGTGTTTACATTCGTGTTTACGTTTACATGTTCAGATATGAACACATTATACTTAATTATAGTAATAAATTGTTTATTTTTTGGAAATCGATAAATCCTTTAAACTTATAAACTGCTGAACAGTTTTTAATAATTCACCATTAGATGTATACCAAAAGTAACATAAGCCACATATAATTTATATCAATACAAGCTAAGTTGGAATGGAAGACACAGAGTTTGTCAATAGTTGTGCAGAAAATATCTTCAGACCCTAAATCCTGGACTTAGAAAATAAAAACGGGTTCTAAATAAAAATAAAACACTGGTTTTTTTAATGTTTATTCATCTTCATAATTATTCTATCTTATATATCTAAAAATGCTGCAGGGGCAGATATGTCTTGATATCTAGCCCGTCCCAAATACCAGATTACTATCATGGTATGAGCGCAGCAGCCCACTGTACGACGCACAACCAAGCAACTACAATAGTATTCTATAATGCCTGCTCGACCAACCTGGTCGGACCAGGTACATTATTTTCAATTAGTAATTAAACATAATACTGTTTATTTGAAACATGGTGTGATTTTATTTTACCTTTTATCAAAAAGGTATCTGAACTGCCTCTTAAATTAAATTAAGATGAACTAATTATTTCTTTGCACATTTCAATTATAGAACTACCGTGGAAACGTACATGTTCACCATAATAGGAACGTGTTTGTCGAATTTGGTACGTTATCACGGCAAATATAGCATATTATATCGGTCTGCTATGCTTTGGAAATTAGCCGATCTCCAGATCACATTTGTGGCCACAGTCATGTTTGCTAGATTATTTTCTAAGTGAAATCTTTCAAGTATTCGTGTATTTAAATTATGTCACAATATGTCAGTATGAAATGACGGAAGTAGTGGTTTTTTTTCCTAAATAAGATAAGCTATGGTCGTAACTATACAGCCAAATAATAGACGATACAGTCATTGACTAAGTTGGTAAAAAGTAAAGCTGATTTATTTGTAATTGTAGGGACACACACACTTGCATTGATTTCATAGTTTTTTTAACGGCTTATAGAATTCTTATGAAAAAGATTTTTCTTTGGCCCAAAAGACCTTAAGCCATTCATTAAAAAAATCTTACGACCATAACACGTTATAAAAAAATCAATTGAGATTTTTAATAAATTATACCACTTATCTATACTTATACAGCTATTGTTAGTATGCTGAAAAATCATGCAAAATAATAATATTTAGATTACAAAGTATGAAATTCCTAAACGCTATTTTTTTGGTAACTACGATTTCGCCATTCTCCTTTAGGGAATTTAACTTTTATGATGAACTGGCCGCTGCCAAATATGCATTAAGTCACAATTTACATCTTGGATGAGTGGATAGAAATATAGCGTCGCCTGTGCGGTGTGCAACCGCGCCCATCCCTAACTCCGGCCCTGCCAATGCTCTTAAATTTTACTTTGCCTAGGTTACCTCTAAAGACTATGTCAATAATGATCATGTTTGAATGGCATTCTTCGGTCGTCATACAGCCAACAAATTCTTACTTTCTTTGTCGTGGGTTGTCTTTGAATTATATTACTTCAAAGACGATCCACTTCTTTCCACCTCTGAGGCACAGCGGTTGAGTAGTCATCTGCGAAATGAAAGGCCCCGGGTTCGATCCCGGCACCGAAACATAATTTTGTTTGATCTTCAATATCTGTTTCGGATTTAATTGTCGTGAAACCGTAAGTCCCTCGTAGCTCTAATACCTACGATACAGTTCGACCTAATTTGGGGTCAAGACTCATGAGATTTTTTTATTTACTAATATTTATAATGTTACTACAATATAGAGTGCATAAGAACTAAATGGTATGTAATTTATTTATTACAGGTCTCGTTAAACTGGGCGTACATTGTGTAACAGGAAAGAAAGTAGCCATCAAGATCATAAATAGAGAAAAACTGAGTGAATCAGTATTGATGAAGGTAATTTATCAGTACATTTTATTTAGTGACATCTAGCATGCAGTAGCAATAACGTAGATGTCAATGACATTCTCCGTCATCCTGTGGTTAACAATAGATGTCACTGTAATCAAACGGTTACTAATTAAGCAAAGTGCATATAAACACTTATTATTTTACATAATTTTTCAATACTTTATTAAACCAGATCTAAACAGTTCATTCATTGTGATCCTTGAAAGAAGAAGACATCTTAACTGGAAATGTTCACTTTTTCAGGTGGAGCGGGAAATAGCTATTATGAAACTTATCGAACACCCGCATGTGCTCGGTTTGTCAGATGTGTATGAAAATAAAAAATATTTGTAAGTATACACTTAGCTAAATGTTTTTTTGTGTATGATAAAATTGATAATATAACTAAAAGTATGACCCAGACCATGTTTATGTATGCATCGAAAAAATTTGTGGAAAAACCACTTTAACACCAAAAAGTCTGTTAGACTTTCCACCCATAGATGGCATAATAATGAAGTTTCATTTATTTATTTCCATTTTCAGGTATTTAGTACTTGAACACGTAAGCGGTGGAGAACTCTTTGATTACTTAGTGAAGAAAGGCCGGCTAACGCCCAAAGAAGCGAGGCGTTTCTTCAGGCAAATTATATCTGCATTGGACTTTTGCCACAGTCATTCTATTTGGTAAATATGTTATGCGTCTTGAAAAAAAATCTACTATACTTAGCACAATGGCTATAACCAGTCGAAAGATTTTTTTTTTACATTTCATTGGCATTTAAAATTAAATAGCGTTACAATCATTGATATATAGAAATATCAATGGTTACAATTAATAGGAATCAATCAAGTTATATTTTTAATTACAACAATATTCAAAAGATGGCGCTGCTCCCCTTATTTACAAAATAGTATGTAGAATTATATTATTTAAAATATAATTTCTGTTTATTTCCAGTCACAGAGATCTCAAGCCGGAAAATCTTCTCCTAGACGAAAGGAACAACATTAAAATAGCCGATTTCGGCATGGCATCCCTCCAGCCGGCAGGATCACTTCTAGAAACGTCATGCGGGAGCCCTCATTACGCTTGCCCAGAAGTTATTAGAGTAAGTAGAATTTAATAAATTGCATTTTTTTTTGTAAAACCGTCAATATCATTTACTAAATAAGTGTGTAATTTATAAATGGCTTATAAATTAGCAGCGATAGCCTAGTCGGTTGCGGTACGGACTGTGGTGACGAAAGTCGTATGTTCGAAACCCAAGTGGCACACACCTCTGACTTTTCTAAAGTTACATGTGTATTAAATGTTAATTATCGCTTGCTTTAACGGTGAAGGAAAACATCGTGAGGAAACCTGCATACCTGAGAATTCTCATAAGAATGTCGAAGGTGTGTGAAGTCTTCCAACCCGCATTAGGCCAGCGTGGTGGAATAAAGCCTAACCCTTCTCATTAGTAGAGGAGGCCCGTGCCCAGCAGTGGGACAATGTTTAATACAAGGCTAGTATTATTATTATTATTTATAAATGGCTATACAGATAGTTCTTAAAATGTAACTGACAACCATGATTTTATTTATAACATGAATAATCCAGCTCGAGATCTCTGAAGAATGGAGATTTGTGGTTAAAACCAGAATGTTCTATTTTAAAGCTCAACGATCAGAGTTGGACGCAAGTCGTGACAATCTCAAAGCCAAACCCCCTGCGGCGATCACATAATAACCCTGAGAAGGGTGTGCTCACATGCCCGCAATGTGCGAGGATCTTGTCTAAGAAGATTGGCTACATAAGCCACATGCGATCACACAAACCACGAATAAATTAATCAGGAATAGAATGCAGTCGCCATGGCCGAAATCGGCTGGGAGCGCCTTTTTTTTTTTTTTTTTTTTTTATCCTGGTACGGCAGTTACCACACTGCATCTGATGGTAAGCGCAGTGCCGTCCAGTTAGAGTATCGAGTAGCGAGAGATAATCTATCCCTCGTTACTGAACACAATCATACCGGCCTGCTGTGTAGCTTCTTCACACTTACTACGCTACGCTACTATTAGTGTGGACTAACCCCTCTCATTAGTAGAGGAGGCCCGTGCCCAATAGTACTATGTGTAATACAGGGCTGGTATTATTATTGCTCTATTTACGAAGTGAGGATTGGATGGTCGTTGACTATGGATCAGCCTCTAATGTACAAATAAATTATAATACACCCAACAATCACACACATAGTTCTGACCCCACACTAGGTAAAACCTGTATCGTGGGTATCAACAACTACGGAGGACTACGGTTCCACAACACCAAACACCAACACCAACAGGTTCCTGTGTTGGTGACAAATGTTGGTGACAGACAGATATTTGTTTAAATATCTATCTGTCACCAACATTTGTCTCGGTGCGGGAATCGAACCCACGGCCTCTTGTTTCACAACCAGCTGGTCGCCTGGAGGCTGTCATGGTTAATAATTGTAGATTTACAGTCACTCTCTCAGACAATTATCTTATATAGGTACATTTCCGTGAGAGCCCTTAGAGGACCGCGGATCAGGAAGCATTAATTTCGGCACAAGTGACCGCAATTGATCGGTGTAGGGGCCATTGTGAGGTCAAATTTTGAATGACCGTTGAAATAAATATAATTTTATTATTCTGTGTAATCTCATGGTCAGTAATCCCTGATTATGAACACCCGGATTCCACAGGAATCGGAGACAGCTGCGCTGTGAATCTCTAGGTCTAGAGGAGTAGGGATTGATATTAGGGTTGCCAATTTTTATGTGCAAATTGATTATTAAACACAAAAAGTACTCAATAGAAAACTAAACACTTGCCCATGGGGCATGGCGTAGTGTGTAGAAGCAGGCCGGCATGATTGTGTTGAGTAGCGGAGGATAGATTGTCTCTCGCTACTCGATACTCTTATTGGACGGCACTGCGCTTACCATCAGGTGCAGTGTGGTCACTATGCTGTGCCAGCATAAAAAAAAACAAAAAATTGCTTCACCACGACAGTTTATGTGAGACCATGACGGTCAAGCCAGCTTATTCAAACAGTACGAAATCTACGGCAGCGCAGCTATAACACAAAAAAAATGTTTATTTAATGAATTTAAAAAACACCTAAAATAACAAATAAAATTTCATAAATAAAGCATAGAAAGTATAGTCTTCTTTTCACACCCAATATCGCACACATAGTCCTGATCCCACACTAAGATATATGATAAGTCCTGTTGGATGCATTAGGAATTACGAGACGGTCTCACATCTTTCACACCGAAAAGAAATATAATTATGTAGGCACTGACTTATATTCTATAGACACGAACTGTCGAAGAAAAAAGATGTTCCGATAACCTTGTCCGCCCACTAATGCCATCTATCATTTTACTAAGAACTATTTGGAAGTAAAACTCCCGTCACTGTCTCTCGAACGGGACTAATGGGAAAACTATATAATGAATTTGTTTTGAAATATAGACTTCCTGTATTCAAAATTGAAATTAATTAATATTTATTGATATTACGTTCTAAACGTTATGAAATTATGTTATTTACCTTGTTATACTATTAACAGTTTCACTGTAAATCAATTTAAGGCAGATTTGTTCGGGAATGTCGCTACAAATAACTAAAATTAACTGGTGTGCATTCGTAGGTGGCATGAAGCATACTAACGTCGGTGCAGTGTATACACCGCGACTCGGTGGAATATAATATTTGTTCTGGTCGCCGCATCTAGTACGTAGTACATATAAATCGCTGTATGTAGGAGTTCTTTGCGGGCAGCGGGGTTAAATACCGCGGCCTCCAGTTACAGTGGATATCTGACAAAGGAAATTATTTCTAATTATTATTAGCGACATTCAGAGTATGTAAACTCTAATACAACATTGTATAACACCTTAGAGTAGGCAACCAAAAGGAGACGGCATTACGCTCGAATCTTGAACAAAAAATTCAGCAATGTCGGTGGGGGGCTTCGTACAACTACAAATAAACATGTGCACACAAATGCAAAATGTAATCACGTCGTTACACACGCACACTACACCATTTCATACAACACTGGCAAATTTACGCACACAGTTACAAATTTATCTTGTTGTGAAATATATTTACAGTGTCATATATTGACAACTGTGTAAAAACAGTAGAGCGTAGCAATGTCGACACGAGGTATAGATAGCGTTGTCCTTATCTATCGATAGATAAAATAAAACAATTATAATTTATTAAATGTTTTAAGATATTTTTTTATGTGTATCATCTTTTCTATCGCTTTCTTGCAATCTCTGGGTGTGATTTCGTGAAAAGGGACGGAAGTAGAGAGGTATAGTTAAAAATAGTGTAAATTAATATTTCTAATTTAATCGAAATACTGTAAAGATAATAAAGGTAATGAGTACTGAGAAAAATACAAGCCAAATAAGCAAAAATAAAAACTTTATTTTTTAGATTTTTTTTAAATAATAATAAATTTATTATTTAATTTAATTAATAATTAAATTAAATAATAAATTTAATTTAATTATTAATTTATTTAATCTATACTATTATATAAAGCTGAAGAGTTTATTTGTTTATTTGAACGGGCTTATCTCAGGAACTACTGGTTCGAATTGAAAAAATCTTTTAGTTTTGGATAGCCCATTTATCGAGGAGCGCTATAGGGTATTTATCATCACGCTATCACCAATAGGAGCGGAGCAGCAATGAAAAATGTTGCAAAAACGGGGAAAATTGATTCCTTTTGAGAGCTTCCGTTGCGTACGCTGCGTTAACGGTTAAAGTTACATAACAATCATGTACGACGAAATTGTTCCTCTTAAAAAGTTCTAAAAAAAGTCCGCGATAGCATATGTCTATCTATTTCGGTTGGCTCACTATAACCTTTTTAATGGTTATCGAATTTGTTCTGAAACAATGTATTATTTGGAAAGGGGGTTTTATAAACATGGTATTAATCCTTATCCAAATAAATACTTTATTCATCACAAGTATTTAATTTTGAACAAAGTTGCCCTTTACGTCATTTGATTTCAATGAATATTTTAGGAGATATTACAGTTTTAAAATATCTCCGCAACAAAATTAATATTGTTGTTTGTATGTCTGTTTCTTACCTTTTCATGACTAAACGGGTGAACAAATCCTAATGAAATTCAGTAGAGGGATAGATTATATCCTAGGGAAGGACATAGGGTATCTTTTGTCTCAAAAAAATATCTTGAAAGGGGTGAAATAGAGGTTAAAAGTTTGTATGGGCAATCCGTAATACTTCAACTTAGGGATCTGAAAATTCATATTTAGGCTTTAGGTAAAAAATAAAGAAGTACGTATTTCAACGTTTTTACCAAATCATCCCTTAAAGGGCGAAGTGAGGAGTTAACTTATGAGGTATTCTTTAAATGTAATCTCAAGCTTCAGGCACAACACTTTTTTTTGTCGCGGGGAAAGCATTTTATTACTGCCGTCCGCTTCGGGGGGAAGCGGAATGAGAATAAAACGGTTATGCTGGACTAGCCGGTCTTACGACCCAGCACCCCCTCGCCTGGATGATGGCTATCCGGGCTGCGGCTGGGCCGAGTCCCTACTACTTATGTACACCCAACCGGACACTACCAGCTAAAACCCCGCGGTGGCCTTCTTCGACACTTACGGAGTGATCCCGGGGTATTATAAGGAGTGCTAGAAGTTTAAGTTAGGAGTTGTGCCTGTCTAGCCATCTAGACAGTCACAACACCTGAGATTCAGGACGATCGCTATAGGTGTCTCAGTGCAGAAGACAACTCCTTGCATTGATACTTCTGCTCCCGAAAATAAACTCCACGGGGGCGGAGCCGCGAGCAACAGCTAGTATGGATATGGCAGAGAATTGTTTTAGGTCGGTTCTGGTCTCTTGGTTTCTTATATAAGTAAACTCGTCTTCTTCTGTTTTCCTAATGAAAAGATGACCTTGCTTAATCTACACGAATTTGTACTCTTTTTCTTTGACGATCTGGCGAGCCGCTGCGTGTAATTTGTTTTTAGGTGAAAGGTGCTCAACAATGTAAAGCGGCGATTTATTACCTCCAATGCCTATGTGAGCAGTACTGAGCTTGTCGTTTGGATTTGCCTTATTAAAATTTATTGTTTTCGCTAAAATGTATCCCGAAGCCTAGAGGTAGCCAATTTAACAATGATTGAGCGAGGTCTCTTGTCATCTCTGTTACTTTTTACCACACGAGTGCAATGATGAATGTCGGATTCTTTCAAGTTGCAGGATACCTTAGACAGCTGAGTAATTATAGATAGCAAGTTTTACTGTTTGTGCTCGGGGACACACTCTATCTCAAGATTGTTAGAACGGTTATGCTGCTCAGCAACCTGAAGCCTGATTTGCAGATCCTGTAATGTATATGTTAACTGAACGTTCTATTTCTTTAGCTCTCCCAGTGTGTCTTGGTATTTGGCGATGGCGGATTTGGTGGTTTCATAATTTTCATTCAGAAACAAACATTATTATCCAAAGCAGTTATTTCCTGTTTTATGAATTGATTTTCGAGATTGAAATTCGGTTCTCACCATCTGCTTAAGTGTTTGGTTAAGCTCCTGTGCTAAAGCCAATTTCATGACATTGAATTCTTCTCTTATTATTTCCCTAGCGTCTTTCTTTGTAATAACTGACGCGGAAGAGTTTAAGCCGGAACTTCCACTAATTGCGCTAGTATCAATAGTGGCTTTTTTCGATGCGTAATATTGTCATTAAAAGGTAGCGAGTCATTATTGTTCCTCGACTTCCCGGGTGAGTCAATGGGACGTAAAGGCGTATTACTGTTATCAGTTTTTGGTTGCTTTGCACATCATCCGTGACACTTCCATTTTTTTTTGGTCAACACTAATTGTAGAGTAGCGTTTTTCAGGTATGTCAGCACATGCAACACAACAATGACGGCCGTTGCAAATTATTTTAAAATGTTGATTACTCACTCGTTTTGAGGTATTCCGATTATACCTCAGCAAATATACCACCGGAAAGTACACAACACGACCTTTCCAATGGTATATAGTTTGTAAGAAAATGGAGTGTTCTGTTATTCCATAAAATTTCAAATTAAATAAGCGGAGCCAAGAAATACAGTGTTACTGGTAACGAATGCGATTAGCAAATGCTGTGAATGAAATTATTGTATGTCATTGAGAGCGATTATCGCCTGTTTTGGTGTGGTAGCCGGCTAACGGCTATCTATTATGAAGAGCATTTAAAAAGGGCTTGAGATCTCGACATGAATACAGGGTGTCCCAAAAGTCGACGTCAAGCCGGAACCGGGTGAAAAGGCAAGACATACCGGTTAACAAAAAAAATTAAAAAAATCTAAGTTTCTTGTTTTTAAAATTATAGGCATGGCCCGCGTTTTTTCAAAGTATAATCCTAACTTTGCGCATTTGTGTGATCTTACGTAAGAACTATTAAGACTCCCTCCACCCCTTGTAACAAAAAATAAGACATGATCGACTCCCCCCCTACATCATCTTACGTAATAAATGAATGGCGCCAAAATTCATACCTAAATATTTTTTAAATATACCGGATACAATTTTAGGATCACATTTTTTTGACAAAAACTTTATTCTGGTTTTGTCATATTTTGTGACATTCCTAGTGTGTTAGAACTATTTACATTAAAAGTATGTGTTTAGAAGACAGTCCAGATGGATTAGTAATTTTATCGATAACCTTTATAAGTTTATCTGCAACACTATTTGAGTCTTGCATAAACGACAGTGTTACCACATAAACCACCCAAAATGCTACACTGGCATAAAGTTTATGAAATTGTAAACTTAGTCGATATGTCAACTCTCCTAATATTTTTAAATTATAAATTAAGAAGCATAAATAAAGTAATCCTACTAATATTATAAATGCGTATGTTTGGATGGATGCATGGTTGTTTGATATCCAATCACGCTACAACGGCTGGACGGATCTACTGAAAATTTGGCACAGAGATAGATTATAGTCTGGGAAAGCACATGGGCTACTTTTTATCCCGGAGAAATTTACAGTTCCCATGGGATAGTTTAGTTTTTCACAGAGCAAAGGATCGACATGATTTTTTGCATAGTGGCAGTTTAGGGATTAGAAAATGACAAAGACCACTTTTAACTCGAAAAAATGCACGCTTCTTATGGGATAGCAAAATATAGAAGGTTAAAATGCTCCAAGACCTACACGCGGGCGGAGCCGCGGGCAACATTGGGTTAAAAATTAATATTAAAAAAACAACTTGCGTTTAGGATATTGAATGCAAATAAATTTTGCACTACTGTGGCTAAAAGTTTAACATGGCAACATTTATTACCCGATGATAATTTTTAGAGATTATATGTTTTGTTGCTTTTAATGATAATATTACTTTAAAAAAATATGTCCAGGTGAAAAATAATTTTGTATTTTTGTAAGTTTGATGTGTCAGATCTATTTTTACATGTTAATACCGCTACAGGCTCGCGTTTTCAGGGAGCTCCATTCGCACGTGATGTCACTTTTTTAGTGGCGGATCACGAAGCGCAACTCGTTTTATAGAACGTGTATGAGCACCGTGCTCTTACATTTGTCATACGGGGTAAGCGCGCAATGGCGTCTCCAGTGTTAAATACTCTAAGTATAACACCAATCGACAACAAAAGGAATTATTGGTGCACATAACTGAGATATTAAGAAAAATATTTTATTTAAATTCTCTTTTGTTAAGTCATAAAACCTTTTAAATCGACTTATTCACTATACAAACTGTTTGGTTAGTATAGTTTAATAGGTAGTTGCCCGAGGTCAATAACTATTCTAGATTGGTGGGCAGCGAAACAATTTGCTCCACTTTACTAAGGGCCATTTGTTTGTACCAGTCTAATGAGATTATATTGTCCTTTATGCAATTGTTTTATGCTTAGAATGTTTCAGTTACTCATAAAGCTTGAATTAAAAAAAAGTATTCAGAAGGTTATCTGCCTTGGTGGCGCAGTTGTAATTGCGCATGCGTTACAACCGCTGTGCTGAGGTCTCGGGTTCGATCCCCGGGTCGGGTAAAGTGATATTGGGTTTTTCTATCTAGAAATTCTCAGTATTAGCCCGGAGTCTGGAACCTGTGGCCGGTATGAAAAGAAAGAAAGAAAAAAAATCTTTTATTTGGCCATAATCACCAGACCAGGCAATAAACGATGAGTACATAAAACAAATAAAATACTTTAAGGGCTACAGGTACACAAATAAATCAAGAAAAAGTCTCCCGGCATACTTATGCGCCCCAGCCACCCGTGTCCGAAGCATGACCAAAAAGGCCACAGGCTCAGCGTCCGCCAGGTGGGAGGGCCCACCTGACACTGATTTTCAGCAAGGGCCAATTATGGCGATAGGCTCGCCCCCTATCACATTATGGGACCGAAATTCGGCGAAAAGTGGGTGTACTGGTTACACCTCTGCCTACCCCTTCCGGGATTAAAGGCGTGATTGTATATGTATATATATGTATGTATTCAGAAGGTCCTTAAATAATTGGTTGAAAAGTACAATAATCATTTTCCTTGCCTTATTTTAAAAAAATAGCCTTTTTTATCCTGGCACGGCAAAGTGACAACACTGCACCTGATGGTAAGCGCAGTGCCGTTCAATTAGAGTATGAAGTAGCGAGAGACGATCCATCCTTCGTTACTCAACACAATTATGCCGGCCCTCTTCACACCACGCCATGGCCAAGAAGGTGAAGAAGCAGTCGAGGGTCTATTGACAGAGTACTCAGACGGCCGCAAAACAGCCAAACATCGTACCCTAACTCTAGACCCCGAAAACCGAATGTACACTGGCTGATCCCGGAACGCGACACACTTGCGTGTGCCACTATGGCGGGTTTTACACCCTGTGTTCGGTGGTCGCTATCTGGGCTGATATGAATATCTTACCACAAGTGGAAAGTAAAGTAAAGTGCTAAAGTAATGGTAGCGGTGTACAGGTCTTGGTAATGGTAAAGTAAAATGTAGTATAATGCCAATGGTCGTACAAGCGTCGCAAAGGTCGTCAGAATTAAGCCGCGCCTGAATAATTGAATATACAACAGGGTAATTTCCTGTATATATGATTTCGGGCTTTTATTATGCAACCGAAATGAATACCTACCAAAAACAATACAGTGCATGTATAACTTTCTAAGTATTTTGTAATAATAATCTATTTCTACAAGATTGTAAGTATTAAAATTGTACAAAGTCAATGACCTGCATAATTGCAGGTAAGTACCTACTAGTGTAAGCACTAGTTAAGTAAAATAAACAGTTGATTGGATTAAAAACTGTGGTGTCATTAAATGATTCAGATTCTGCGTAGAGCTCTCACCGAGCGGAACTTTTAATCAAAACGGAAGCACTAATAATCTGATTACACACGATTTCGTTTCATGTATGCCCGGCGCGGCGCAAAGAAAATAATTCATACAGTCTTTTATTGTGTGATGTGAAATACATCAGAACTTTGAGTCATTGTATGGTGTATCAAATTTCACTATAAGTCAATATACATTTTAAATGTCTTATACATTTTTTACTTACAAATTTTTCAGTGTATTATAGACTACATTTTGCCCGCGGCTCCGACCGCGTGGAGATTATTTTTGGAAGAAAAGGTATACAATCCATAGAAGCATCTTAAGCTATTACACGTTTCTATATTTTGCTATCCCATAGGAAGCGTGCATTTTTCCGGGATAAAAAGTATCCTAGGTGCTATTTCAGACTATAATCTATCTCTGCGCCAAATTTCAACCAGATCCGTCCAGCCGTTGTAGCGTGATTGAGTCACAAACATCCATCCATCCAACATTCTCATTTATAATATTAGTAGGATTCAAACTGGGCCAGAAGTATAACATAAAAAATTACTGTGCACCCAAATTGCAAATGCATTATTTGCTGGACTATATCCCTTTATCCTAAGCCCTCAGAATACAGAACAAACAAGCCATACATTAGTTCTTACTCAGTACGAAGTTTGCAGATCCGCCTCTTCTAAAACTTCTACATACGAGGGAGCAATGAGGAAAAACAATTAGATTGATTTGTTTGACCCCCTAAAACTGCGAGTGAAAATAGCCGTTAATTATATGGACACAGTAATAATTAGCATAGAGATATAAGTTTGAGAAAGAAATTATTTTAAGAATGAGTCTGTGTCAACGTGTTGTCAATACCATACAAAGTGGAAATTTGTAGCCTCTGCCTACCTGTATTGGATAAAGGCGTGATGTGTATTAGATTTTTAAATTCGATATCACCTACCTTACTATATGTCTCTATATTTGGAACATATACGAGAATGCTTATATGGTAATTTATAATTGTAAAAATAAAACAATAAAATTGTACTCGAAAGGTATTTTTAATACACTCCACAAGCGTATGTTAATTATACATTATGAAAGTTTTATACTAAAGTTATTCTACCCGCCTCCAAGCCATTATTAAGTACTTTATAAACCATTTTAATATACATATTATTAATTGTAGAAAAGAGAAAAAAAACTTTTGCGTTTTCATACCACTTACTAAAGAAATCAGTAGCTCGCTTGACAAAAGTAGCACTGGCAGTGCACTGAGCTCTAAGTCAACGGCATTTAGAGAGCTATCTTAAATTAGCCTTATGTTTCAATTATTGTTACCTGAGTACCTTTAAGTCATGAGTGTAGAGGTATCTTCTAGGCAAGCGTGGCTAGTCCACCGTAGACCACATCATCACTTACCATCAGGCGAGATAATGGTCAAATGCTAGCCTATTTATGGTAAAAAAAATAAGTTGAGTGTCATCAAATCTTTTAACGGTCACACTCAGAGACAAAATTTGATCCTTACTTCACCTATAATATGGATGCATAGTATGTTGAAGTCAAGTTATATCGGCAGCTAGTTATGTGTTGCAAGGAGCTTGGTAAATGTGATTTTTCAAAATCACATATACTGACTCTAATAGAGGTTCAACTCACTAAAAGTGTTGCAATTAAAGCTTTACTAAATGATAACTTGATGGTCCATTAATCTGAGTATGACAAATAATAATTTTAAACAAGTTGCATCCACTGTTTGAAGTTTCACTCTTCTCTACAATTGATAAAGTGCATACAATTTCTACACTACTTAAACTATTTTTTTGTATATTAAGTTTTAACTTGAGACAATTATAATATCCCACATCCCATAGATTCGGGACAATGTGGTAATAAAGTAAAGTGAACATTATTGACCCCCTAAAATCACAAATTTTACATACTCCTAAAAAGCTGTGGGTATGAAGGTAGCATACATCTGTCTCAAGTATTTTATACAAAATATTTTAATACATAGCGAGTATCACGAAAACTAAAAAAAAACTATCCTAGGAATGTCAGATCTTAAATGAAAATGTCGTTAGTAATTAAAACTAATATTACAAAAAATGGGATGTACTTTTTATGAGCAATTTTTATGATCACAGTCAAACATATTGAAAAATCACAAGCCTGTGTTAAGTGTTTTGTATTGTCTATTATACCGTGTTTGAAAACTTAGGGCCGTTTCCACTGACTTATGCTATGTTTAATTAGCTTCTAAAGGTAGACTTCGATGCCCGCGACTGCGACAGGCGAGATGCCCGCTTTGTATGCGACAAAGTGTGTGAATGACAGAGCAACTGAGAGTTGTCACCATATTTTTTTTATTACGTTATGTGAAACTTATAATTGACAAAAAATATAAATCTACTCATAATTAAGTGAGAAGCCATTCAAATCTGGTGGAGGGGGTAGTTTTCAAATAACAGAAAAAGGATGCATAATATGATTCATGACGTCACCGCCCAGAATGGCTATTATGGTGCAGTCGTGCAAGAGAGATAGGCAGATATTCTACTACGCAACCACATTTACTCATACCAATATTTAAAATTATCATTGCGGTATCATATCATATCATCTTTGCATCAATTCTGTTTTCGCAAAAAATATGGTTTTATAATTATTTTGATTTGTATAAAAAATCTAAAGTAAACACAGAAAGTTCTATTGCATACAAAGCAGATGTATTTTTGTAGCTCGAGTCTGATCGCGGACCTTAAAGTCTAGCTTAACTTTCACAAAATAGTCGGAAAATGGCACAATCATACAGTACATTATGAATATTGTGTTTTTTTACAAGCGAATTAAATTTAAGCAAAAGTCACTGCATTTAGGCATTATTATCCACATTACAAAAGTGTTAATAGATATGGTTAATTTAAATGTAACAATTTTTATTTCCTAATGTGAACCACAATTTTAAATTAACAATTTTGTACAAAGACATCAATTTAATCTGTTGTGGAAATCTTCACTAGTTTTATAACAATTTTGAATTAAATCGTTCAACAAAATCAACTTGATTGAATAATTAATTTTATCTAATTAAACAAGTTACAGCTCAGACACTGAAGTACCAAAATGTATCTGTGATTCCATATAAATTAATAACATCAAACCAAACCAGCTGGAACATTGCCAGAGAAGAATCTAATTAATATGATATATATTATGATATGCATGCATGGAGTAGGCTATGCTATAATACAGTACAAAGCTGATTTTCTGGCAAAAATATAATCACCATAGGCATAAACCTAATTAGACATTGCAATCAATTAGACACTCCGAGTCCTTCAATCTATATCAAACCAAGGTTGTCACACATGCTGTACCTGTTAAAAATTATCTTTAATAATGAGTAACAATTATAACACTTGAGTTCTCACAGCACTTTATAGTATGAAAGGTATTTCTCAGTGTTTGTATGACATTGAACTGAGTCATATAGTGGCTCAGAACTGCAAAAGATAGTCAAGAATGGAATAGGTGAAAGGAGGCCTATGTGTTTACCAGACTGATTTGGACCGAGACTGATGTGCACTTAATTATATTTTATATATACGGTAAATCAGTAAATTGAACTTGAATGACATTTAACAGTGGTAATGCCAAATGATATTACATAAGCCTCAGCACACAAAGTAAGTATTTGATGTGATGTCTATATAGATTTATGTCTATCATGTCTAAATTCTCATTCTACATTAGGTATATTATTTGCCTCTGCATGATGTTTATAACATAATATACAATAATAGTTATAGCATAGTCACCACACACTTTACAGACCCATATTGTATCATCAGGTGAACTTTCAGCCCTATCTAGTGAGGTAATACTTCCAATCTTAATCATCATCTACCCTCTGCTTCTTACTGGTATTTGACGGCGTTTGCGGTGGAGAGCAGGCAGTATCCCTCCTTTTTCCTGAATGCCTTGCACAGGTGGTCCCAGAGTGCCTATTAGACCGGTTATTAGAATCGCGGGTAGGCGAAAACTGTGTCATCATTTCAACATCATTAAATATAACTTGGGCCCCCCCTCCACAAGTTGGGATGACGTCACCTTTGTACAGTTTTGTCTCCAATTCCCCATCTGTATCCTGCTCTTGAGATATAAGGCAGTATTTGGAGGTCTTGGAATTAGCAATGTCTTTAACAGTCTTTAATTTGTTAATAACTTTGCTGTTTCCTATACTTGGTTTGAGGACAGTGCCCATTGGGACAATGTTGTTTGGAGCATGCTCTACCCAACCTTTTCCGTCTGCAGATAAAGATCTTCTGTGGCGAGGATTGGCAACAGCTATACCCCTACGGGATGAAGTAGGTGTTTCTCTATTCTGTGGTGCTGAGCTGAATGGTGTAAGCAAATGGGCTGGTAATGCTCTTGGTGTTGATCCCGGCGTAAATTCTCTACCAGTTTGAGCACCCATGTCTGTCTTTTGATATGAATCGACATGATCCCCTCTATCGTTCAACGCTTCTGCTATAATACGGAGTCTGTTTTCTTTCTCTTCTATGGCATTCCGGAGTCTTTCCTTTTCGGAATTGATTTCTCTAGCTTTCTCATGTTCCGCAGCAATCTTATGGTTGTACTTTCGTTCTAGAACCTTCTTTTGCTTTTCTTTGTCCAGTTTGTTCTGGCTTAACATCAAGTCTTTCTCTTGCAGTTCTCTTTTTAGTGATGAAGTGTACTCTGTCATTTCATTTAGTTTTCTCTGATGGGATAGTGATGCATTTTCTGTGGCTGTTAACCTCTCTTCTAAAGCTCTTACTCTTCTCTCTGCTGCAGCTAATTGGCCTCTCAGAGAAGCATTCTCACTCCTAACTTCTAATGACTCTTTCTCTAACTCCAGTAGCTCTGATCTCAACCTTTCGTCTTTAATAGCTTTACTTCTTTTTAAGGTCTCTCTACGACTCATTCTCATCTCTAAATGTGCCATCAATTCCTTAATAATATGTGCTGCTTGGGAACTGTTCAGTTCTAGACTTGGGAAGTCAGGTCCTAGACTGTAGACTAAACCTAAGTCCAGTTCTAGGTCTTTAGCTTCAGGTCTAGCTAAGTTCTCTCTTGCTATGTTGAAGAGTCTGTTGGCCTTGCGACGGCCCAATGTGAGACCCATGGTCGCTGCAATGTCAACCACTTGGGCCTTGGTCACTTCAACTTCTGCTGCCATTTCTGCAAACCTCATAACTTGGAGGGTCTCATCATAGTCTTCAGCTCTTGGATTTGCACAAATAATCATACGAACCTGGCCTTCGCCTTCAAAGAAGTTTTTAAATAATAATGTTATTTTCGACTCCCTATATGGCACCATATTGGATGTGCCATTCATTTGATTCTCTCTTAGAGCTTCCATACAAGTTCTAAGGGTCATCAAAGACTTGTTAATGTTTCCAGCTTCCTTCAATCTCTGGCCAGTATTTTTTGTTCTGTTTGTCCTCTCACTGCCTGCTAAATCTACTAAACTTAATTGGCTAATACAAAGGAACTTTTTGTTGTGAATCACAGTTTCTCCTGTCTCATCTAATGGTGCCTGCACCAAACGGATAGTGAAAACGGAATGACTTCTGGAAGATTCTGCATTTAATGTTGTGTGGGCCATGCGTTTCCGTTTCAAACCCATGTAGAAAGCATCAAAGGCATCTTCAGATGATTTGATTTCGATTTCAGTGACTCCGTGAACATACATGTTTCGTGCTCCATCTTCTCTTATAAGTTTAACAGGTAATGTTTTGCTCGGGGCACTGTCTTCAAGCAAATCATAGACGCAGTTATTATAAACTTCTACGTAAGTTACAAACACTGCATATCGGTTATCTTCATTGATTCCTTCAACTTTAGTCACGTCTGAAGATGACATAGCCAAGTCAGGGTTTGAATTGTTTTTCCTATTTGATTTCAATTTATGTAACTCCTGCTGCCTTTCTAACATGGCCTCCGCCTCTGTGGCTATATCGAACATGTTCATTTTATCCGGTTTGAACACATACTTCGGGGCTTGATATTTTATAGTCTTAAAAATTATATTCAGACATCGAGGTAGGACACCACAGTTTTGCGGCTCTCCGGTCATTGTAAACGTTTTCCCACTGCCAGTTACACCATATGTAAATAATAAACCGTTTTTACCTTTAATTAAACCCTCTACTAAGGGTTGCGCGACTTTGTCGAATACTTCTTGCTGCGAAGTTTCGGGCGGGAAAACTTCTTTGAATATATACTTCATGGTTTTGTTGCTCTCGTTTCTGTAGCTGAATGCCGTGACTGGTGGTGTCAGGAGGACTGTAGTTGGAGATACGATCTTCATACATGGTAAATCGGATTCCCTTTGCAGGGGTCGAAGTCGGCAGTATACTTGCACTGGATCTCGGTCTTGCGCGAGGTTTTGCCTACTCCGCGCCGGCGTCCGCATGTCGTTTAACTTTTGTTTCGATTTCGCAGACTTCATTTTGTCGTTATTGCCACTCACAATCACTTTGTATTCAGTTTTTCGCGATTTTACTTTTCAACGGATTTCGTCAAATCAAAGCAACGGTCGTTTATGAATTATCAATAGCATACGAATAAGGACAATATAAGCATACTGCTATATTTTTCTCTTTCTGACTTACTAAAATTTATATTGCTGTTTCGTATAACGGCTGAACGTTCATAACGTTGTAATTTAGTTGGACTACACCTACCCGTCCATGGGAATGTTGACATTATAGAGATACCAGCCACGTAAAATTACCGCTATGTTGTAATAAAATAATTATCTTTATGAGCAAAATAATTAAAATAACAACAAATTAAATAATTTTGCTTAAACCTTTTTTGTTATAAATTAAAATGTCAATAGAATTCGTAATGTAAAAAAAATATATATTTAAAATAGACAGTAAAAATATCATTTTATGGCCAAGGGTTTTTAATTTGATGACATTTTACTGTAAAAAAAACATGTATACTTTATAATTTTTTACAGGTTTCAATAATATTTTTTATTTTCCTTTTGTTACGGAGATTCTCATACGCAGGCAACCTTTAATTTATCCAAAAGAACAACAGTCACGTGTGTCATTCCGTTTTTGTTAAACGATGCATACAATGATATATTTACATGCGTTTGTTATTGTATTTTTGTAACTTCGTATTATTTCATGAAATATATCCATGTTTGAAAAAATAGGTAATGAATACCTATGTGAAAATAATTATATTGCGTTTGTTTTTATAGGGCGAAAAATATGATGGTCGACGGGCTGACGTGTGGTCTTGTGGAGTTATACTATATGCGTTACTTGTTGGTGCGTTGCCTTTCGACGACGATAACTTGCGTCAATTGCTTGAAAAGGTAATATTTTACATTACTTTAGAATTGTATGCTAATAAATAATTCTTGTATTCACAGTTTTTTAATACCTTCCACGTTATCGGTATTAGAGCGCCATCTAGTGGAGAGTAGCGAATACATTTCTAGCGCCTTTTTCGGTCCTTACAACATTGTACCCATAGTAGAATAGAATTTATAAAATCTAGTAAAATCAAAAATAAATCTACTAAGTAATTTTTTCAGGTAAAACGGGGGGTGTTCCATGTGCCGCATTTTGTGCCGCCAGACTGTCAACAACTGCTGCGAGGCATGATCGAAGTAAACCCTGAAAAAAGAATGACGGTAATTCAACATAATAATATTGAATTAGTGTTTTGAGAAAAAGTATAAATATTATGTAAATATTCAGGATTTTTTAAAATCTTCTAATTATACGACTTTATTTATATTTAACGACAGAGCGCCATCTTTGTATGATAGTGACATTCATATTATAAGGACGTAAGGACGGTTGTACTTATATTTTTTTCCTTTTTTTTTATCCTGGAACGGCAAAGTCACCGCACTGCACCTGATGGTAAGCATAGTGCCGTCCAATTAGAGTATGGAGTAGCGAGAGACAATCTATCCCCTATATTTTTCACCCTGTGTACGGTTTTAACTAACGAAATTTAACATTGTCCAGTTGGCAGAAATAACTAGACACCCTTGGGTGACTGCGGGAGGCAGGGGTGAGTTAGAGCAAGAACTCCCAATGATGGAAGTTGTGCAGACTAGAGTGCTGCCATCTGCCGACGCCGTGGATCCTGATGTTTTACAGGTATGAAAACAGTGTTCAAAAAGAGGTTCTAACGGTTCTATTATAGTATTTATTTTAAAATAACAAATGGTTTTTGTTTCGCAGGCTATGTGCAGTTTGGGTTGTTTCAAACAAAGAGAAAAACTCGTACAGGAACTTTTAAGTCCACAGTGAGTATTACAATATAAATTATGATCCATGATCGATTGTTGCACTTACGACTTTATTAAAATAAGGAGTAACGCCAGTATCGGAGGTCTATTGGATTTGAGGTTTTATTTTCAAGAGCCTAAGTTGTCTTTTCAATTGGCAACTATAAATATATAAAATTACATTACAAAACTACTGCCTCGACTGCCTCGGTGGCGCAGTTGTAATTGCGCATGCGTTACGACTGCTGTGCTGAGGTCTCGGGTTCGATCCCCGGGTCGGGTAAAGTGATATTGGGTTTTTCTATCTAGAAATTCCTCAGTATTAGCCCGGAGTCTGGAATTTGTGCCCGGCATGGCGATAGGCTCGCCCCCTATCACATTATGGGACCGAAATTCGGCGAATAGTGGGTGTACTCGTTACACCTCTGCCTACCCCTTCGGGGATTACAGGCGTGAGTGTATGTGTGTGTGTACATTACAAAAAAATTGAATAGAGATAAAATTTGTAATGAAAGAAAAATAAATTTACCATTTTGACATTTAACAGCCTCCGTGGCGCATCGGGCGAGTTCATTGTGAAACGGGGAGGCCGTGGGTTCGATTCCCGCACCAAGACAAATGTTTGTGTGACCGACGGATATTTGTTTCGGGTCTCGGTGTTCGTTCGTAGTCCCTCGTAGTTGATACACACGATACAGGTTTGACATAGTGTGGGGTCTATGTGTGTGACTGTTGGGTGTATATATAGACAGTTAATAAGCATTCCCAGAGACTCGCCGAGTTTCATTACTCGGTGTCGAAAAAATGCGTGCCATTGTTGATCCTGGCTAAACAGGAGTTACAATGGCGGGTGTGTGGGCGGGAGTCTCTGTTGGGTGTATATATTTATATGTATGTATATGTTACAGCCACAATACAGAGAAGGTGATATACTTCTTGTTGCTGGAGCGCAAGCGTCGCCGGCCGGCGCGGGACGACGAGCCGCGCCCCCCCGCGCCCGCCGCCCCCGCCGGCCCCGCCGACCCGCCGCGCAAGAGGCTAGACACCTGCCGGGTGAGCGTGAGCTACGTGAGACACAAACTTTTTTTTGTATTTATTTAAAGCTTTTTTTATTAAAAAAAAAGAAAAGGCAAAGTTGCCTTATCTGTAGTTTAAAAGGCCTTGACTAGTTTTCTTAATTTAAAACGACAAAGCCATGGCCGATATTTTTCCATTCGTGAGGCCGAAGCTATGTCTGAAATAGTAATTAGTTATTCATAACTATGGATACTGCCACCGTACTTACTTTTTATTTATTCATATTCCGTTTTTTGTTCCATCCTCATTTTTATAAAAAGAAGGCAAAGTTTCTCCACCATGCAGCCTTGTCTTGTATTTTTTCAAAAATTATTCCTAGCCATGGATACCTACTACCACCGCACGTTTTTTAATTTATTTATAGCCTGGATACATGTCCTTCAGTCGAATACATTGTAGACTGCTGTGTTTCACCTGTGCACTGTCGCTGGTTTAAAAATTATCTCCCCAGACTTTATATTTAGTTATTCTGAATATCTTTGAATAACAATAACAATAAAAATAATTTTTAAATTTAGCTTTCATTTAAATTCTCTTACAAGAATAATACAATTGTAATAAATTAAATCAATCCCATTAATTTATTACAACATTATGCGATTTATACGATTTCAAAGCTTCTGCGAGATTTTCTTGATACTGGGCTTGCACAGTACACAAAATGCAGTACAGGCCGTGAACATGAAAGCTGTAAAGCTTTCGAAACATCGGGAATAAAAACTAAAATTAAACCTCGATAAAATCCGTAAAATAAATTTTATTTAAATTGTACCAGAACAAACCACTTGGTATATTTTAAATCTGACATTATTTCTTGTAGGTAAACGGACAATCAGCACATTTTGGTCAGATCAGTGAAGGGTCTCCAATCACACCACGAAGATCGCAATTCAGGTAAATTATAGAAGTTCATATATTTTATATAAGTTTTCTTCTATCCTGGCACGGCAAAGTGACCACACTGCACCTGATGGTAAGCGCAGTGCCGTCCAGCTAGAGTATCAAGTAGCGAGAGACAACTTCCCTACTCGACACAATCAAGCTGGTCTGTAGACACACGGAGTGCTCTTTTAACTATACAAATCTGATATCTTCAAATAAAACAATATGAATATAAACCCATGATTTAATTTGTAGATCATCCTCCAGTCGCCGCACCGAGGGCCGGAGTTCTCCGCAGCTGTCCGCCAGCCCACCTGGTAAGTCACGTAATTAATCACTCAAATTATAAATTTTTCATTTACTACACACACAAATATCCAGACAGCCTCGGTGGCGCAGTTGTAATTGCGCATGCGTTACGACTGCTGTGCTGAAGTCTCGGGTTCGATCCCCGGGTCGGTTAAAGTGATATTAGGATTTTCTATCTAGAAATTCTCAGTATTAGCCCGGAGTCTGGAATCTGTGCCCGGTATGGCAATAGGCTCGCCCCCTATCACATCATGGGGCTGAAATTCGGCGAAAAGTGGGTGTACTGGTTACACCTCTGCCTACCCCTTACGGGATTACAGGCGTGAGTGTATGTGTGTGTGTACAAATATCCAGAAAAAAAAATGTTATAATAAGAATTCTACTCTTTGAGTTTGCCTACTCTAAGATTTTACTTACATACATACATACATATACACTCACGCCCGTATCACTTGGGGGTAGGCAGAGACTATTGAGTGCCACAAGTTACGATCCTTTTTTTTTTTTTTTTTTTTTTCGCGGGGAAAGCGTTTTATTACTACCGCCCGCTTTGGGGGGAAGCGGAATAAGAATAAAACGGTTATGCTGGACTAGCCGGTCTTACGACCCAGCATCCCCCTCGCCCGGATGATGGCTATCCGGGCAGCCGCTCGGCCGAGTCCCTACCCCCTATGTACACCCCACGCGACACTACCAGCTAAAACCCCGCGGTGGCCTTCATCGGCGCTAACGGAGCGATCCCGGGGTATTCTAAGGAGTGCTAGAATTGCTGCCGGAACCTCCCCTGCGCGGTGCTGTGTAGCAGCCCATCTCCATGGGAGGGCTTAGGAGCCCCCGCGCACCGAACAACGACAGCGAACGAGGCCTTACCACACGCGCTGCCGTCCATCTCGGGGTCGCACGATGCTCCGAAACTGGGAGTGCATCGATTCGGGCTGACAGCCCCCCGCTGCGAGCCCGCGACCCCCGATGGCCCCAATTAGTCGCCTCGTACGACAGGCAGGGGTTACCGTGGTGGAATTCAAACGCCCCCGTTCCACAGGGCGGGAGACGCCGGTCAGTCGTCCACCCGGCGCCTCCTACGTCTTCTCTGGCGGCGGGAGGGATCATTTCGTTCCCGATCCCTCTCGGCACTCTCCTTCTGCGAGATGACGCTCTCGCAGAAGTGGGCCACCGCACGCCAGGACCTCCGGCTGGCGACCATGGACGACACCACGGCCGGCAGAGAGAGGTCTCCTCCGACGACTGCTCTGAGAGCGCTGCGCTCTTCGTCCCAGGCTGGGCACTTCTCCAACGTATGTTGGGCCGTGTCCTCGCCGCAGTTGCCACAATGGTGGCACACGGCAGACACCTCCTTTCCGATCCGACACAGGAACGAACCGAAACACCCGTGGTCCGTCAGTACCTGCGTCAGCCGGAAAGTTGGCGCACCGTGGCGCCTGTCTAGCCATCTCTTTAGGACAGGACGCACTGCCGCGACTGTCCTCAAGCCCGCACTTGGGTTTTCCAGCCTGGTATGCCACTCCTCCACAGCGGTTCTGCGAAACCGGGCTGAAATCTCCCTCGGGGCCAGTCTCACCTGACGGCGACTGGACGCCTCCTCCCGCCAGAAGAACGCGGACGAGAGGAGTTTTGCGTCCAACTTCCAAGGGAGGGTGCCGGCCAATACGCAGGCCGCCTCGTGGGAGACCGTGCGGTAGCCCCTTACTATTCGCTGCGCCAACAAACGCTGCGGTTTGCGCAGCAAGGCGACGCAGCGGGCTTTCAGGGACTCGGCCCATACGGGACATCCGTACAGGGCCATTGACCGCACGACTCCAGCGACAAGTTACGATCCTGACACACTACTTTCGCCTCTTCCACATTCATACAACTTCTCATACATTTTCGACGGTTGGATACATCCAACGATACGTCAATCAGGAGTACACTCCTGATTTGCCCTTTTAGGAGAAGATCGTTTATCTGATTCGTAAACGTTCTCCTTGGGCGCCCTCTACCCACTCTTCCAGTTACATTTGCACGATAAATACCTTTCGTAAATCGCCTTTCATCCATCCTCTCCATATGGCCAAACCATCTCAGCATACCTCTTTCTATCTTAGTCACCACATCATTCTTCAACTCACAACGATCTCTTATCACACTATTAATAATTAAGATTTTACTTAATTGTTAAAGTATAATTTTTATTTAATTATTTGTTTAAAATAAAACTTTTATTTAATTAATCGTTTAAAATGAAATTTTTGTTTAATTTATTGTTTAAAATATAACGTTCAATTTAATTTATTGTTTAAAATATAACGTTCAATTTAATTAATTGTTTTAAATATAAATTTAATAACTCAATAAATACTATTTTAATTTGAAATTACCGATGTACTGGATTCTATGCCTAAATCAGGCATTTATATTTAAATTGTCGTTTATATCCCGATGAATATGATTTTTTAGCAGGCCATACGCCACACCGCGTGTCTTCTTTAGGCGGCACGCCGGCAACACCCGGCTCTCCTTTAGGTAAGTTATCATACATGAGTCTCAGTCTCAGTCTCAGCCTCATCAAGCACAGTTTAATACTGAACTTTACAACCTATTTTCGATTTATACCCGTTTTCACCGACCTATGTTTAACTTTAGTTCACGTCTACCAACCAACGTAGACCAACACACATCACAGCGGTGTAACATTTTTAAGTTCGATATCGAACCACTTTGATGAATGACAATATCCGTGGCGCAGTGGAAGAGTAACCGACTGTGAAAATTGAGGATGTGGGTTCAATTCCCGCTTTGAGACGAATGTTTATGTTTTTATATCCGCACCAAAACGACTGTTTATGAATGTTTTAATTCTTAATTTAGAAGATGGTCATATCTGAAAAATATGTTTCGGGTGTTAAGACGAACTGCTTCGTAGTTTCCGTTTGACCCAAGGCAACAGTTCCTATGTTTAATTTCGTACATTATTTGATAAGCAACTAAAACATGAGGCCCGTGCCCAGCAGTGGGACAATAACATAATATTTGTATTCTAGCTTCACCATCAGTCCGGGAACATCACCACCAAAGGGCAAACTCCACAGGACCTACCATCAGCTTGAATATCAGTGAGTTTTAGTACAGAAAGTGGGATTTCTAAATAGTTTATTCCATTTTTAACAGAATTCAAAAAAAGGAGAGGTTCTCAATTCGTCGGAATCTTTTTTATGTATGTTCCCCGATTACTCGAAGACGCCTGGACCGATTCGAGAAATTCTTTTTTGTTTAAAATATACTTCCCAGGTGGTCCCATTGGCACCAAGTCAGAATCTAATGATCGGATTTCATTTCAAAATTAGAGGGAAAATTTAAAATTTTATAGGGACGCATAATTTGTTTTTTATTGAAGTCAGTGTACTTTTTTTTAATTAAAAAAGTTTTGTTATCTTCAAGATAAGAACCTTGAATCCAAAAATATGCCTGCCTTATTGGTCCCTGTTTACGCTATAAAGGGTTTTGACCGTTCGTCGCTCAAAATTTCCTTCGAGTTCCTTGAGAATTGAGAAACCTGAATTAATCGGTATATAAAAAATGTATATTAGATATGATTCCACTAAGAAATGAAATAAATCAATCAATTTCAAAAAATGCATATAATATGTCATACAAAGCAGACGGTACCGATCTATAAATCAAATTGTCTGGGAACTTAAGTCTATTCACGTGTCTACTAAAACAACTGTTACGGGACCCTAAAAACGAGTCTAACTATATTTTCAACTTAACAATAAATAAAAACGCTGCATCGAATACCTTCAGCCATGTTTGGCATGAGGCAGACAGCATTCAAATCCCATGTCATTGGCGGGTATAGTCTTATATAGGTATTTTATTTATGTAGTTGCGACTGCTGTGCTGAGGTCTCGGGTTCGATCCCCGGGTCGGGTAAAGTGATATTGGGTTTTTCTATCTAGAAATTCTCAGTATTAGCCCGGAGTCTGGAACCTGTGCCCGGTATGGCGATAGGCTCGCCCCCTATCACATTATGGGACCGAAATTCGGCGAAAAGTGGGTGTACTGGTTACACCTCTGCCTACCCCTTCGGGATTACAGGCGTGAGTGAGTGTATTTATGTAGTTGCATCAAAACAATTTTTTGTCTATTTTTGCCTCTGATTAAATTAAATAAGTACATATATAAGGATATTAAATCCAGTAAAATTTAGCTTTTACCAATATTCTGGATACTTCAGTTAGCTCTCTTATTTACCTGTCATGTATCATTTGGTAGCCGGCTACCGGACAAGAACTGGCAATACTCGCCCTTATTGACGTGCGTATAAAGCGTATTTGTAACGTTAATATTATGGACATAAAGTTGATTTTGGCTTGTATTACTCATTACCTTTTTCCGAACACCGGTGTCCTTGTGATACATGAGAGGTTAAGATTTCTCTAACGCCATTGGTTCATTTGTGGCGCAAATACAAACTGACCAATCACGTAAGTAGAAATATGACTGTTCTACAAGCAATCTGTTCGGCTCTTCAGTTTAACTTTAGCTTGGGTTTGTTAGGTGGGGAGCCCGGGGAAGCAGTGATCATTATAAATGAAGCTCCCATCATGGGGTCTTCAGTGGCGGCCAGGCCACATAGTCCATCGCAATCACATAGAGGTAAATATATATATATTTTTTTTTTATTGTTATATATTTTATTGAATATATAACATTAAAGTGTTTTTTTTTGTTTGGATGTTAACACAGACGTTTTTTATAATCTCTGTCTGTTTTTCTCCACTAAAATCCGAAACAGATGGACCGAATTTAACGGAGCTTTCATTAGTATTTAGTGTTAATAATTCTTCAGAATTCTTCTTTATTAGTAGAGGAGGCCCGTGCCCAGCAGTGTGACAATGTTTAATACAGAGCTAGTATTATTATTATAATTCGTCAGAGAGTAATCCAGGATATTTTAGATGTTAAAATATATTTTGTGTCAGAATAAAAATAAAAAATGTAAGAAAATTTTGTGATTGGAACCTGTAGGTCTAAACTTTAGTAAGTCTGAAGTCTCAGTTTAAATAGTGTATTAAAAAGTGTTCGCACATGTAAATATAGACAGGTAATACGAAAAATAATAAAATTAACCATATGAATTTCTAAGTTATAAGAAGTCTACCAACCGGCATTAGGCCAGCGGACTAAGGACCCCTCTCATTATTAGAGGCCTGTGCTCAGCAGTGGGACAGTAGACACAGGGTTGATTTTTGATCGTTTATTTAAGTTCGTGAGAGGTCATCCCTGCCCGGCCCTCCCAGTTCTGCCCAGTCTTCCGCGCAGGCGTCACTGTTCCCGAATCTTGGAACTATTTCAGGTACCTTTAATTTTTCATACAGAAAGTATTTTTTTAATAGTTGAATGCGTGTGTGTGTTTGTGTTTGTTTGTCACCTGTGTTTTAATTTTAGTATCACGCACAATGAGTGTATTAACAAATCTATGTAAGCATGCAGCAGCTCATGCAAGGTGCGTAAAAAATCAATAATGTGTTGCACGAAGATGATAATAATAAAAGATCTACGTATAGAACTAGCGATAAGTAAGTTATTATTAAAGTAAAAAAATGGTATTTTTCTTGACGTTTTATAGCGTAAAAATTGTATTGTTACTTTCAAAACCTTTGTTTATGTAATGCCAAGATAATCGGTTGATAAATTATCAAACAATTATCTTGGCATATATTTACTGCAAAAAAAGTTCATTAGCATTAATGTATACCAGCTTTTGCAACATCCTTTATAAGGATTTATAAAGAAAAGTAAAAAAAAATTTAATCTCTCGCCAGGTGCGTAAAAATATACAGGGATGTGGCTTCCACACACTTGTTGTTTTTCGCCGCCGCGTATGCGCCATGTGTGTTGAGCTGCATATACGAGTACATATATTTTATACCTCTGACTGCCTCGGACTGCCTCGGTGGCGCAGTTGTAATTGCGCATGCGTTACGACTGCTGCTTTGCTAAGGTCTCGGGTTCGATCCCCGGGTCGGGTAAAGTGATAATGGGTTTTTCTATCTAGAAATTCTCAGTATTAGCCCGGAGTCTGGAACCTGTGCCCGGTATGGCGATAGGCTCGCCCCCTATCGCATTATGGGACCGAAATTTGGCGAAAAGTGGGTGTACTGGTTACACCTCTGCCTACCCCTTCGGGGATTACGGGCGTGAGTGTATATGTATGTATGTATATATTTTATACTGGCACGGCAAAGTGACCACACTGCACCTGATGATGTGCATTACCGTCCAGTTAGAGTATCCAGTCCCTCGCTACTCGACACGACCATGCCGGCCTGCTGTGTAGCTTCTTCACACTACGCCTAAGGGACGCAGGATCATAGGAAGGAGGGAACTATGCCGCGTTCGTGTTTGCTACGATAGTGCGGATAACATGCCTAACATGTTGCAACGGATAGTTGAAATTCGTTATTAGGTCCGCAGTAAAGATTTACTCAATTTTGACTATAGCCTGGGTAAATTTAACCAAGGTTATACCAGTAATATTACTGATAAATCATACAACTGGGTCCTTTAGGTTGGCCTGGGTGTTGTGTTGAAAGTCTCTCGTAGTTATTACAAGACTCTAAAACTAGACTAGATCTAGACTCTGGCACTGCGCTTACCATCAGGTGTAGTGGTCACTTTGCCGTGCCAGGATAAAAATATTACCGTGCAGTCGGGATTATATGTGTGATTGTTGGGTGTTAATAAAATTATTGTGTGTTGCAAAGGTGTGGGCGGCGGATGTGGCGGATGTGTGGGCTCGGGTGTGGGGGGTATGCCAGGTGGTGTGGGGGGTCCGGGGGGTGCGGCGGCGCCCTGGCGCGTCCGACTCGCCACAATAAAGAACTCGTTCCTCGGCTCGCCACGGTTCCACCGGCGGAAAATGCAGAGTGAGTCAACTCATGGACAACCCCAATCCGCATGTATAGATCGATCATGAAAATAAACCCATTATGTTATTTATAATTGAAACTTTGTTATTGGCTCAATCCTGGGAACGATCTGTGGATTCGGATTGAGATTGAAAATGGCCGTTATTATGTCAGTATTAATTGTGTTGTCACGAACTAATCAAAGTTGACTCCTAACATAACTCCGCAGTGTATGTTAAAATATGGTTGTATTCATGTCAAATGCTAAGGTCATCATCAGGTCATGTTGTCATGAACTGAACCAATTTTACTCCTAACACACTTTGCAGTGTATGTTAGTTCTGTGAAACTAAAATATAGTTGTATTCATGTCAAACGCTAACACACTACAATGGCAGGAATTAACTTAATAGTTTGGTATAATAATAAATAAAATTCAAATCATTGTAAAATTTTATATTATATCAAATACTTTAAATTTGTTGTCAACAGAATTTACAATTGACTCGATTTTATGCTTCTATTAATAGACAAAAACACTTGCAATCTAAAATTCCTTCACAGCATCATCGGAGGAAGTACATCTTACCCCGGAATCGTCCCCGGAGTTGACCAAGAGGTCCTGGTTCGGTTCCCTGCTACTCTCTGCGGACAAGGAAGAGACTTTCACGGCGTTGGTGAAAGGGAAACCACTGGCAACCGTCAAAGCGGACCTTATACACGCGTTTCTTAGTGTAAGTATGTTTCATTTACATAGTTTCTGCCATAAAAAAGTCCTTTTTTAATTGTATTGATGTCACTGAGGTTGTTTTTCCATTTTTTTAAAAACCATAAAAAAAATTAAGGTATCAAATATCACACATGTTCGTTTTTCAAATTTAAAAATATATATACAAAAATTTTAAAATAGGGGATCAGTAACGGCTGATACGTTCCAATGTTGACTTTAGATATTGATCAACTTATTGCGAAGTTCTACAGCCAGAAGGTTGGAAAAATTTATTATTTTATAAATTTTGTAGAAAACTTACAGACTAATAGTTGTAGATAATGAAAACTGTTGCCATGCTTACAAATGTTTTAATAAATTTTAAGAGAGATTTACAACAATTGTAATTAAATGGTAAATGAATGGTCAGTGTAACAAGAGTGACACTATATATGTGCACCAGCGTATTTATGTCTATTCGGATGATCACTTACTGCTTGCAAATGTTCAGGCATTGAATTTGGGACCATGCATGCATTTCAGTTTTCAAAGCCATGCGTAACAAACTACAATATATCGCACCGCATTTAGGGTAGGATATATTGTAGAATTATTGAGTACTATGTATATAGCTTTGTTTTGTCGACAGATAGCTGAGCTGTCTCACAGTGTACTGAGTCCGATGTCGTTTCGTGTGGAATACAAACGAGGATCCAACGCGCCGGCCATGTTCCAGAGACACGTGCGGTTTCAGGTAATGAATAAAACAGCTTTTGTCAGGCAACCTGGTATTTGTGAAGGCAACCTGGTGTTTATGGATAGGAACTGCCTGTTTGTTCAAAAACTGGGTGTTTTTGGCGGTAATCTATGTATTTTTAGTGACTATCGAGGTTCTTATTGTGGCAACCCGGATATTTCAGTGATCATTTCCGTTGTTATGGAGCAAACTAATGTTTATTGTAACTATTGAATACCACACAACAATATCCATCTGCGACTTATGTTCGACCTATTTTTAAACTATTTCTTATTGTATGAATATAATAAAAATTTACTAAATAAAAATTCTTATTTTCTGATATTTTGCAAAAATGTGTACAATAATAATTAATCCACTATAAAAAATGAATTATTTATGAAACTGTGTTGCAGTTATTAGGCCTCCACGAAACAATTCGAGTTTTTGTGTATATTATTACTAGGTATTTTCATTAAGTGAAATCAGCAGATTATCAATGAGTAGTCAGTTGATATATATCTTGAATTCCAGGTAGATATATCGACAATAACCAAAGCTCCCGGAGAGAACGGCAAGGAGTATCTGTACGCGATCACGTTCACATTGCTGTCAGGTAATCCTACTGATGTTATAAATGCGAATGCTTGGATGGATGGATGTTTGTTACTCAATCACGCTACAACGTCTGGACGGATCTGGTCGTAATTTGGCACAAAGAAAGAATAATATAATAATATAAGAATAATATAGTCTGGAATAACACATAGGCCAACTCTTTATCCCGGAAATGGGATAGCAAAATATAGAAAGGTGTAATAGCTTAAGATGCCTCCATGGATTGTATACCTTTTCTTCTAAAAATAACCTCCACGCGGGTGGAGCCGCAAGCAACATCTAGTTATTTATATTTAAGACATGGAACAGACGCCGCCGTCGGTCGTCATATAATTTTGTCCAAGAGCTAATTTTGTTTACACTTAACCGAAGACACGTATTATATCTGATACAAACTGAATATCTCTTGCATTCCATATATTGAGTTGAACTACAATCAAAATAATACAAATCGCATAGTCGATTATGACTGATATAGGACTGCATCAGCATTATCTTAGTTTTAGGGAGAGAATTCTTTAAGCGATACAGTGCACGAAGAGTACTGGTATCCCTTTGGTAACCGGAGGTTGCCTGGAACCCACCAGTTCATTACTGGTTCCTAGTACTGTGACACCAAGCTATCATTATTGTCGTCTAGTCTGTGCGTAGTACTCGTCTAGTCGTGAAGTCTAGTCCACTCATCATCCTAAAGTTGCCTATAATGATGACCTGACATTTAGCAATGTCCACAGTCAAACCAATACTATCCGACCTGCTTTGTATAAGTGCTAGTTCTTGATAAACTAAATTAACTGGTGTCACAGAATGAAGAGTCACTCGTGTATAATATTGTAAGTCATCGGCGTACAGATGATACGCGCACTAAAGATTTTGGGTTATGAGATTAATGAAGACAGATAACAACAAAGAAGAGTATTTTATTTTAAACCTGGCACGGCAACGTGGTCATACTGTGCCTGATGGTAAAGGCAGTGCCGTCCAATTAGAGTATCGAGTAGCGAGATACAGTTTATCCTCCGCTACTCAACACTATCATGCCGGCCTGCTACTTCACACTACGCCATAGGCAGTGACGAAGCGGTCGAGGGTCTAGTGTCAAAGTAATCAGAAGGCCGCAACATGGCCAAACATCGTACCTCAACTCTAGACCCCCGACAAAACCCGGATGTACACTGTCTCACACCGGAACGCGACACACTCGCGTGTGCCACTATGGCGGGTTACACCCTGTGTATGGTAGTCGCTATCCGGGCGGATAGGATATACTAAGTATACGTAGTAGGTAATGATATGTGATAGGTTGTGTTGTGTGTGTGGCAGGTAACATCCGTCGGTTCCGTCGCGTGTGCGAGGTGGTGCAGGCGGCGGTGTGTCGCTCGCCCGCGCTGCACCCGCCCTCGCCGCGCGCGCTCCGACGCACGCTGCACGCGCACCGTTCGTATATACACATACACACACACACACTCACATGTAACACGATACACGGCATTCAACACAATACATGACACTCAACAACACACACGATACTCCAAACAATACGCAACACTCGGTACAATATACAACACTCAGCACAATTCACAACACTTAACACAATACACTACACTGAAGTCAATACACTTTACTCAGTACCATACACGACACTCAGCACAATACACGACATTCAACATGTTATACTACTCCCAGCCCAATACACGACACAACAAGAGCAAGCTAGCTGTAGCTAGTGGCCTCGCCTGCATCGAATTATATTTTTACTCAAAACTAATTTTTATGACTTAAAAAATAAAGCACTCGCGAATAATGTAGCTTTCTATCCGTGAAAGATTATTTAAAACTCTCTATATCCAAACTCACAAATTCTTCTCGTTCACAGTTACTTAAATATTCATTTATTATTAATTTTGTACCTTTTTGTCCGTAATTCGGTTTTTTTGGTGTATAACAGGAGAACCATATTTTTTAACGAATTAATCACTGATAATGTTAAGACCATTGTTCATTTGGCAATAATTCGTTTTAATCGGCAACTGAAACTAAAATTACTTTACATAATTTATAACTTTGTTCTTGTCTATTTAACACATTAAGTTTATTTGAAACCGTTTCAGCCGGTAATGAAATACCGGACAGTCCGGAGACACCGCACCAGCAGTCCGACCACGACAGCGACTCTTCGGTATTCGACACAGTGAAGAGCCCAACCAGTCACACGTCCATAGACCAATTAGATCAGGTAATTGTGTCTAAAACCCGCCATGTTACAACTGTCGTATGACAGTTGAAGTTCCATTTTCAAATTATAAAACAACTGTTTGAAAATGGAAGTAATGGACAATTAAGTCATCCCTTCATAAGATTTTAAAAATAAGTGAATTATTCCTCTTATTAGTACATACATACATGTAATGTAATGCCTGTAATCTCCGAAGGGGTAGGCAGAGGTGTAACCAGTTCATCCACTTTTCGCCGAATTGATTACGGTCTCATAACGTGATAGAGGGCGTGCCTAGCGCTATACCGGGATTAACTCGAGATTCCTGGATACTGAGTAATTCTAAATAGAAAAGCCCAATATCACTTTACCCGACCTGGGCATGGAACCCGAGACCTCAGCACAGCAGTCGTAACGCCTGCGCAATTACAACTACGCCAGCGAGGCAGTCCATAATATATATTTTTTTGGTATGTGGGAAATAGGACGTACGAGGAAGTGAGAAAGAGTGGATACTATAGGAAAGAGAGGATATGCGAAAGGAGGGACGAACGTAAAAAACAAAATGGTCAAATAAGACATTTAAGGCAAAAGGTGTGCGAGTTCTCGAAAATAAAAGAATTAGTTTTACATTATTAAGACTGTTTCATAAAATCTATAAAAAATATGTTCTGGTTGATACATTGTTTCTTGCAGTTATAGCCTTTTAGACCTATATCTTGAAGTACTTGAGATTCCAAAATAAATTTAATTTTGTTATTTTCAGAACGGTACACACCCTTTAGGATCTAGCTCTTCAGTCACTAGCGGTTCTAGCAGCTACAAGGTACTTTATTATCACAATACATAGACAAAATCGTTCAATCATAGACAAAAAATAATTTAACCAGTCATAAGCTTGCCGGCGGTGCGGCAGTGTGTTCAAATACTGGCCAGTGTCGCCGTTCTTACATGCCATTTTTAACTTTAATGTTATGGAAATTAAAATGATTTTGGCTTGTATTTTACTCCCTACTTTTTTTTTAATATATTATAGATACGAGTGAATCTCTCATTTAGTTTGTAACAATTTGACATAATTATTTAGAGAATTGACATTTGTTTTATTATTATAGACGACTCGGCGACGCGCAGAGCCGGCGTCTGCGTCCCTCGACCACGAGATCATGAGCTGTGGCCGTGACCTCCCAGGTAAGTGTATTTATCTATACTATTATCCTATAATATTATAAAGAGGAAAGATTTGTATGTATGTTTGTAACGAATTGGCTTAAAAAGTACTGGACCGATTTTAAAAATTTTTTCACCATTTGAATGTCACATTATCACTGATTAATATAGGCTAGACAACTCCTTGGGTTGTATACTTCTGCTCCCAAAAATAACCTCCACGCGGGTGGAGCCGCGAGCAGCAGCTAGTCATAAATAATATCAGCCTTGGATACTTGTCCTAGTGCTGGTCACGAGTGGTCACGGGTCTCCTACATATACACTCACGCCTGTAATTCCCGAAGAGGTAGGCAGAGGTGTAACCATTACACTCACTTTTCGCCGAATTTCGATCCCATAATGTGATAGGGGGCGAGCCTATCGCCATACCGGGCACAGATTTCAGTTGATACTGAGAATTTCTAGATAGAAAAACCCAATATCACTTCATGGTCACGGGTCACGAGTCTCCTCTGTTGGTCAAAGTTAATAGGTTGGACAATCGAACTATCTTCGTAGCTTTATGTGGTTTTTAGATATAATAAAGAGACGTGGATTTACAAAGCATTATTTAACTGACTGACTCATAACGAAGATTTACATACTTCCCAGTGATCTGTAATAAAATGTAGAGTAAAGTATAAATGAATATAAAGAGCATAAACTCTTGATGATAAACTCTTGCAATGATTTTATTTACAAATGATTTTATGAATATAGCAACGAATATCTTAAAAAGACTTACTTGAAAGTTTAAATAAGTAAATAATAACTGACTTAGTCATTCATTGGTATATTTTATATGGGACCCTCTAACTCATATTTATCCGTTTTTTTAACCGACTTCAAAAAAAGGAGGAGGTTTTCAATTCGTCGGTTTTTTTAAGTATGTTCCCTGATTACTCGAGACGCCTGGACCGATTCATGAATTTATTTTTTTGTTTAAAAGGGTATACTTTACAGGTCGGTCCCATTGGCACCAAGTCAGGATTTGATATTGGGATCTCAGAAACATTTAGGGCAACCCTGAAATTTTATAGGGGCACATAGGACAGGAATAGGGATTAGGGAAGGGAAGGGGGAATCTGGGCCTCCGGATATCTCACTTACCATACGAAACGCGACAGTCAACTATCACTTTACGTTGGTGTTCTGTGAGACAGTGGTACTACCCCGGTCGAGCCGGTCAATCATGCTGTAGACAAATATGTCTACAGCGTGGCTCTATCACTTTTAAATTAAATTAATAATTTGTTTTTTATTGAAATCGGTGTACTTTTTATGAATTCAAACCTTTCTTTTTTCATTGAAGGCACGAACACGAAACGCTCGTCGTCAGAGTGTCGCGAGGCGACGTCATCCCCTCGGCGCGGACTCGAGGCGAGAGACTCAGTGAAGGACTTGCTGCGACGCAACAGCTCCCTGCGCGACACGCGACGAGACCGCGAGCCCCCCTCGGCGCCCCCCGCGCCTCCCGCACACGCCGCGCCCCCCGTCCCCAGCGCACCCCCCGCGCCCTCCGCACCGCCCGCGCCCCCCGCCGCGTCCGTCGCGTGAGCCGCCCAACTACGGCCCTGGTTGAATGTGAGCTATGTTTATGTTACATCGTTCGTGTACGAACAATGTAAAAATAGAAAAAATATTGTCAATCGGATCGTGAGATCTATTAGGTGAATAATGAGCACAAAATTCGAATATAAAAATTGGAAAGAAATTTTTAGACCCGACCCGTACTTCCAATGTTTTTAAATTAACCGAAAATAGTATGTTACACTAACGCTTCCTATTCCACACCACTTTTGGCATTAAGACGTAAAAATATCTGTGGTGTACTTCCATACTATAGGATGTTAGACTCAGGGATGTTTTTTAATATAAAAATATTTATAAATTCCTATATGTCATTTTATTCTTTGAGATGTCATTTTGAAAATTAAGTAAAGGTTTTTTTAATTGTCTTTTTCATTCAACTTCTTAGTATCTTTTATGTTTTAATTTCATAAACAGTTTTAATGAAATATATTAAAAATATTAATAAAAAAACATCCCGGCATTGACGTCAATCGTTGAATGAGTACACAAAAAAAGTTAGCAGAAAATACTTTTTTATAGCTGTATTTATAGTAAGCTTGTATGTACGTGTTTAAAAATATATGAAAAAAAAGATAAACGAAACCGGCCATGTATTTTAAAATATAACGCTACCCTCATGTACTGAATATGCTATATAGATTAAGTGCTGTTCGAAAAATGTATGTATGCCTGTATTTTTGCAAATAAATAATAATAAAAATATAATATGGTCCCCTCTTACTGCCGTGACATGTAGGCGTGCTTAGTTAGGTCCACTGGGTGACACTGGGTGACACTGGGTGTTACTGGGTGACACATATACAAGATGTTATTTAAAAATTGTTTAATTTTGGAATGGGAATTATTAATTTTTGTAAAATCCTGTTGGTTTTTTTATTTAACCCGTATTTATTAATTTTTGATCGTTGAATCGAGCAGCTATATTACCAATTTTGTTTTGTACTTTTTTGGATACCCTTGACGCTGAGAATCTTAGAATGGTATAATGAAAGTATATTTTGTATTTAATTATTATCCTAATTAATTATTTTATAGTTAATCGTTAATTAAGAACTTTATTTTAAATTTTTCGGCCCATTGTTTGAAGCGTAAGTACATTTTTTATGATATTATACTTTACACTGGACTTGTTTTAGCAACATAAAAGATTGGTAGTTAGGTATGTATATACTCAATACATTTTGTTTCAGGTGACTTGTCGAATGATGTAATTATTTATTAAAGTAAAAAAAAAACTAGAAAAACACCATTACATATTTAAACGACACATTCGGTTATTTATGTGTGATACTTACAAGTATTACTTAGGGCCATCAAAAAAGTGTGACGTCTCTAGTTATATAACCGTTTGATATTTAGAAAACAAAATACTCCAAATGCTACATACATTCATTTAATTTTTTGTGAAAACTACCATGAATTGGCTGCTGGCTTTTGTTGACTTTTTTTTAATAAATATATCTAGAAAAAAATCGAACGCTTTGTAGACTGCAATTGCTACAACTGCATTGAGGTAAAAAAAATACGTTGAAATGATTTATGTAATTTGAGTATAATAATTTTCATTTCTGATTTCGAAAAATCTTACATACATTGAAGAAAATCTCTTCTGTGTATTATTCATTAGATAATTTTTACACTTTTCTCGTATTTAGATAGCAAAATTGTATATTAATGATATTAGGTGCTTTTTGTATTTAAAATTTAATAAAAAAAAATAACTCATGTTATATTTGACATTCATGTGTTATATGAACTCATTGGTTTGTTTTGACAAAACTTTTTATTGCTATATTTTATTTTAAAGTTTTTTGTTCTTAATTTATTTTTACAACACGTACTTCAGGGAAGAAAATCATGTTCTAAAATAATACATGCTGTGATATTTTTTTACCAAACCACAGCTCTGTATAAAAAAATCAAGGATGTGATTATTGTAATACATATTCATTGGTATTTATTTGAAAAAAAAAAAAAATATTATCTTCAATTTTTTATTTACTATGCAAACCAAAAAAAAGTTCACAATAATATTATCAAATTCTACTTTATTGATGCACTGTGTTATAAGTTTTTCGAAATGAGTCGTATCTTTACAGATCTTTTCATAGGATTTATTGTCCACCTTGTCATAGCGAGGAAATATTTTACGCCATTGACCAAGAAGAACAATAAGTCAGCTGAGCTAATTTTTTTTTATTTATTCATGTCCATGGATACTAGTCCTTCAGACGTGCAGCTGAGCTAAGAATGAGTAGTGTTACCAAACGTCTGAATTTGTGCGGACTTGTCGTTGACTGGGAAATTTAAAATATTTGGAAATTTAAAAATTGTAGTTAACTTACATAGTGTAAAACATGAATCGTTATTCGTAAATAGCTGATTGCTGTAATACGCGCGCTGCAATTTTTTTATTTAACGCAGACTATACTAAAATGTCCAAAATTATTCCAAAATGTTTTGTCAGGGCTTTTTAATTTCGAAATGGTAATCCTATGCACAATAGCTTATCAGAAATGCGACTCCTTTGGTTGTTGAGCATTAATCGGCAAATTATTGGAAATTTGGTTGGCGAAATTATTTGTACAGAATGCGGACCGACATATTTATATTGCTATTATATAAAACTAGTCTACCTGAGCTTTAACATATCAATCCGATCAATAAAATAAGACTATATACATCAGCATATAAACTTGTAAAGATTTTTTTGTATAAAAGTTTACTTTGGCATTTTTGTATGAATGTGACTGTTTTAAGAAATCTCAATGTTTTTATTTCAAAATTACTCAGTAGTTCATCAGGATCAGAGTTTTTGCTCGATAAGATAGTAGGCTATTACACATTACAATGCAAACGTGGGTGTATTAGTCGCACCTCAGCCTACCCTTTAGAGAATACAGATGTGAGCTAATATAAAAATGTGATTATAAATCTAGTCATTTTATTTTTATGTGCAATATGTAGCTAACAAAGCATATACTGAGAACTGTACATTAATTTTGTATTATATTTCAATGAAATTTCACTGATTAAATGTCATGTCATCACCGTGTATCTTTTCTAATTAGTGTGGAATTTTTATTTTAAATAGTCACTTAGTCCCAATCGCATCGCCATGTTATATCTAAAATGAACGTATGTTTTTGCATGAATCAAGAATAATAATAATAAACACTGATTAGTTTATGCGTAGGTTATGTTTTACTTATATTTTGAATTTAGAAATATTCTAACCCAACCTAACCTAACCTTTGTTAGTCTGTTATGGAAATATGTTTATAAATGTAATTTTGTACCAATAGTCTAAGTGTTGCCTGTATATTTCAAGGTCAGTAATGCTGTAAAATGTATTTATAGGCCAATTACCTGCCGATTGTACCATGTGAGTGGAATTTTTTATTTTAATCTGAACAAGTTTGGTCCAATCCAATTCAGATTTAATTATATTATATGTAATTTTACGTTAAATACTCCCATTATTCTGTATGTATTTAATGTAATATTTAATATCTTCTAAAGTCGATTTTTTATATTTACCATTTATATAAAATAAAAGTTGTGTGCAATCGGCAAATCTAACTTGTTAGAAATTCTACAACGATTCCAACCTGTATATTTTGGTATGTTTGACGGCGTATTGGATCCATTGTTGGTGTTTGTAGCCAATCCAACTATAGTCCCATTGAGCCGATAAGTTTAAATGTTGGATCGAACAATGGACACAACTTAAAGATATGTCGGAGTTTTGGCTGGCGGTGAGATTAGATATAACGGAATCCTTGTAGAAATTTCCCGCTTATTAAGTGTTCGTGCTGTGTAAAATATTTGTCTGCGGTGTTGGCGTGTTGGCCAGTGTTGGCCGAACGTTGGTGCCGGAGTTGTAAATGACTCGATTAAGTAATGCTACGCTATATCCGTACTGTAACTGCTTAAGGAAATCATCGGTTAATATTGAAGAAAAGTAATAAACTCAATAAAAATACATTTTGTGTTTTTTCTTTTTCCTCTTTCAACAAAGGATTCGCATGTAGATTAGTGACTAACAGCTTAAAAACCTCCAGTTACATCATCGTTTTATGGCTTTAATGACTTATTGGCAGAGTCCACAAGTTCTGATAGCTCCCAGCAGCCGATAGAAAATACAAACTAAGTATTTCGCCAGTGAAAAACATGAATACTCGTCTGTACTAAACATTTTTAGATTCCGACGAGCCTTGTCTATATATCCTGTTCTACCGTCTGTGTCATGGCGAATGCTCTGAAGAATTGTTTGATCTTATCCCATCCTCTCCCTTCCATACCAGAACCACGCGTACTGGCTTGCGGAGCCACGGCTTCGTGGTTTCTACTATCCTGGCCCGGCTATTAACAAATGTTCTGCGATTGTTATTTGAGTCGTATAGAAACAAAGTCGATAAAAAAGGCAGCTGGGCAAAAATTAAAATAAATACGGCATTATAGGAAATTCAAATCTGGATCGACTAATCAAAGTTTTATAATTAAAGACCTATAAACTCTTCTAAAACACAAAACAAAAGCTTTAGAACCGTAGATAGTTCTCACACTTCCTTCCCTCCGCGCGAGAACACAGTGCAGTGACGTTCGTAAGCGCTGCTAATTAAAATTGTTTAACGTGTTTGGAGTTCGTTTGCCGGGTCGTGAACTGTTTCTAGTTGTGTGGTTTTGCCTTCTGTACAAGGGTCCGTAAGTTTTTGTGCGTTTTAATTAGGAATAACGAAATAATAATCAAATAATTTCCTAGGTAAGTGCACTTTTATTTTGAGGGTGGCGATAAAAAATAATAAACAATATATCGTACTTAGACAATTGTTGTTTCATATGAGTAATTTTGTTATATTTTTGCATTATAATTATTATTACGTACGTTAAATAAGTCTTACATTAACTAAAGTAGTATTATGTCGACTAATAAAGGTAATCCGCCCGATCGAGACCCCGATCCTTTCCGTAAAAGCGGTTTGATCTCGCGATAAATAAAAAAATTACAATCTGTCGAGGCAATAAAATCCGCGGGGTTGCGCTTAGAAAAACCTGAAGGTCGTCCCCCGCGCATCCTTATTTAAAGACGTACCATCTTCAATGGAAGACGATGATTTTCTTACTGCGTTTTATCGGCAAAATATTAAAGATGAAATGCCAATTAAAGAAGACGATTTTATAAAAAGTTTTTTAATTCATAAAAAGTACACCGACTTCAATAAAAAACAAATTATGCGTCATCATAAAGTGTGAGGGTTGCCCTTGATTTTTCTGAGATCCCATCATCAGATCCTGACTTGGTGCCAATGGGACCACCTGGAAAGTATACCCTTTTAAACAAAAAAAGAATTTCTCGAATCGGCCCAGGCGTCTTCGAGTAATCGGGTAACATACATAAAAAAAAAGATTCCGACGAATTGTTAACCTCCTCCTTTTTTGAAGTCGGTTAAAAATCAATCATACTTGTTCGTAGGCGTAAATGCGACAATGGTCGTAAATGGATAGGCATCGAACTAGACTCGGTAGTACGGAAACATTGAGTCACGACAAAAGACAAATAATAATTGTTTATAGATTGAGCAACATGTCGTTTCATAGATGACGTCGAGATAGTCCGATGCCTTAACTGCCAACATTACGGACACGTGCATAAGTTCTGCACAGCGAAAATACCAACATGTGCGATTTGTGCAGAGACACATGAGACCAGGGCTTGTCCTCACAAAGCTAACTCGGATTTAAAACCAGTATGCGCGTCATGTAAACTTTTTAAAAAACCCCACGACCATCGATGTGGGTCTAATGACTGTCCCACTTATAAACACAAATTAGAACTTCTGATTCTTTCGACACAGTACGAATTAATTATAATATGGATAATAATCTTATCGTCGGTCAGTTAAATCTCCACAACGATAGGGTCGCGACGTCGGAGTTAGATACGTTGATTCGCGAATATAAGCTTGATATAGTGTTAGTACAAGAGCAATACCAACACGCGCGTTTACGTAGTAGGACGGTTCAGCAAGACAACGGTTCACGAGCAGGTTTTTATGTACAACTAGCTGTTGCTAGCGGCTCCGCCCGCGTGGAGGTCATGTTTGGGAGAAAAAGTATACAATACAAAATACCAATATTCAGGCGTTTAACTTAAAAATGACGGATTTTCATACAAACTTTCATTCCCTATTTTACACCCTTAGGGGCGGAATTTCCAAAAATCCTGAATCATGATCCTGATCCTGTGCGTTGATCGATCAGTCAGTCAGTCAGTCAGTTTCTTCTTTTATATATACAGATTTCCAATTTTACCATCACGTCAGTGCGTAATCTTATGACGTCGCACTGTGCTGTCGCAGAGGTTTCAACTCCGTGCTATAAGGATTACGTTGTGAGCTGTTACTTTCAGTATTCAGATCCTATGGGTGCTTACATACACCATCTTTGTCATGTTCTGCGGTCTCTTGTAGGTCTGAATGTTATAATAGGCGCGGACGTTAATGCGTCATCTATACTTTGGTATGGCAAATATCGTTCTACTGATGCAGAAAGGCGTTGTGCCGTACAAGATTTCATAGCAGAGATGAATCTTATTATACAGAATACCCCCGATGCGGGGGACCCCCGGGCGAGTCTTCTATTGACGTCACACTTTCTAGTGGAGACGTTCACCTGGATAGGTGGCGTGTCCTTCCGGATGCGTCGTGTAGTGACCATCGCCTGATTGTGTACGAGTTCATGCCTAGATTAACGTAGGATTCTGTCTATACCAACTTTAATTATAGATATAAATCTAAAAGTGCCAATTGGAATTTATTTAGTGATTTATTTGCTCAACATGTTGGGGATTTCACTCGCAATACTCTCAGCTGAAACGTGTGCCGAAGTGATGTTGGACACGTTTACATACTGTGCGGACGTCACAATCGGTCGGGGCTCCATCACTAATACTCGTAGATGTGATTGGTGGAATAACTACCTAGTTCACCTGCGTCGTGCATTTCGCAGGGCTCGTAGGACTAACTAACTAGGTTTAACCGACTTAAAAAACGCTGTGGAACAGGAGAAACATTTACAGCTGCTTTTATCGCACTCAGGGTTGCCAGATCGCATTATAAATCTGCGGTGAATAAATCGAAAGGTAACTTATTGCGTAGAATTGTAGAAAGATTGGATAAGGAAGGTCCGTGGTCGAGGTCGTGGTCGTACCATGAATTGACCAATATTATTATTTCGCAATTTATATTTCCAACTCCTCCCTATATTTCTATTTGATTAATTTCGTTGCGGGATAAAGACAGTTATTTAGCATTCCCAGAGACTCGCCGAGTTTCATTACTCGATGTCGAAATGCGTGCCATTGTTGATCCTGGCTAAACAGGAGTTACAATGGCGGGTGTGTGGGCGGGATAGTCTCTACTTCCTTAATTACAGCTTAGTGTATGTTTTAGGACACAAAAATAAAACAAACGCATAGATTTTCAAATATATTTCAGTAATCAAAATATAATAATAGGCTTACACTTGTTATAAGTTACAAATTATCGACCGCGTGACCGTATCAAAACTGAAACAAAGCAAAGAGCGTCAACCGCAAACCGCTGTACAACATATACCTATTTACAAGCCGTTACATACCGACGGTGGGCGGACTACTTGAGCCAGACCTTCGACCGCTTCTTCACCTTCTTGCCCATGGCGTAGTGTGAAGAAGCAGACCGAGCATGATTGTGTTGAGTAGCGAGGGATAGATTGTCTCTCGCTACTCGATACTCTAATTGGACGGCACTGTGCTTATCACCAGGTGCCGTATTTCACTTTGCCGTGAAAGGACAAAAAAACAACTGTGATATTGTGTTATATACATATTCGGAATCAGCAATATTTTCTGCATCTTTTGAGTCTAGTCTAATTTTTTTGGGAACTTTTTTGTTGCTCAAAAAACAAGGCTCTTTTTTTCTGGCCACATTAATTATAGAAAAGTATGCTCATACATACAAAAGTAATATAATTGTACTAAAATTCACATTTTTCCGGATACCAAATTCTTTATACCTCTCTTCTGTAACTTTCAAAAATGTCGCTTAAATCCAATAGCCCGACAACCGTCGATGTGTAACTGAGTTTTCGATAAATTTTACATCGATTCAGTGCTTTATACACATCGTGACTTCGCCTTACACATTTAAAAATAAAATAAAATAAAAAACGATTAAAGCGTCTTAAACTAGTCGTGAAATTACTTTAACATCTTGTGCATTTAACGCGTTCGTTTAAATAAATTAACTCGTAAGCGGTACTGAGCGCGGACCTCATGGGTCAAGCGTAGTCTGATCGCGGGTCTCGGAATTATTGAGGTCCCGCATGAGTACCAGCGAGGTCCCACATTAGTACAAAAAGGTCCTGCACTAGTACCATTAATGTCCTGTATTAGTATCATCAAGATCCCGCATAAGTACCACTGAGGTCTCACATTAGTACAAACGGGTCCCGCATTATTACCATTCTTGTCCTGTATTGGTACTGTCAAGGTCCCGCATTAATACCACCGAGGTCCCACATTAGTACAAATAGATCCCGCATTAGTACCATTCATGTCCTGTATTAGTACCGTCAAGGTCCCGCATGAGTACCACCTAGGTCTCGCATTAGTATCACTGAAGTCCCGTGTCAGTACCGTCGAGTGATTTAAAATGGTTGAAAACTCGTTTATATATTCATTCGATATATCTATAGCTATTTATTATCATCGGTTATTTTTTTAAATTAATACTTCCCTCTCGCTGCGACACGCGTTACACCTTATAAAATATCGTTTATTTGTTATTAAATTTATCCATTGTTCTGGAAATATAAATTATATAGCTAAATTTATTTACAAATAGTCTTTTTTGGGCTACAGTATTTAAATTAGAGCCTGTTTCGAAGAGTTGGACGATGGTAAATGGAAATTAAAAATATATTTTGCATTACCAATTAAAATATAAGAAACAGGCTTCAGATAAATTAAATCTAAATAGGCAAGCATCGTCAATTCGCTGTGTAAAAATACCAAACAAAGAACAAATAAGATAATTCTGTAAAATATTCAGGAACTTGTTTCTAGTGAATTTATATACATTATTATTTTTATTATTCTTAAATTAATTATCACAAATAAAACATTTTTTTTGCAACTATCCATTATATATGAGCAAATATATTTAAGCTACCGTTGGTCGTTGGTTTGCTGGTTGGATATTCATCCACGTTAAAGGGCTTAGTGACGTCACATTTCTTATGACACATTGGCCGGTGTCACACATGAGTATATTTTAAACACTTGCATATGCATTCAAAAACGATACTTAAACCTCTTTGCTCTATGCCTCCGTCATTGGTTAATTTTTGGCGCCAAATGAACTGACCAATCACGTATGCAGAGAGTGAAGCATAGCATGAACATTGGACATAACGTAGCTGCCAACTTACATTGTGTGTCCAAGACAGAAGTACAAACCTTTTTTCAAACATTTGTAAATTGCTCAAACGTGCTCCAAATGTCATGCTTGACATATCTGACACCGGCATAAATGACAGCTGCCATTTGTAAAATTTTATGTTTAAATTCGACGAGTGATTAGCAACTCGCGCAAGTCGTTGTCCAAATTCAGAATATTACAATTACTTATATTCTGTTTTGTCTATAAAAAAACCGTTTGAGATTTAAGGGCTGTCTTAAGAGAGAAAAAAAAAAAGTCACCTCTTCAATCAAAATGTTCTATGTAGAGTGACTTAATTGGGGTGTTTAATTTAATAACATTTCAATGGAAATTTAATTACAATACAATATAAACCCGCAAACATAGTATTTGTCCGTGTTTTGATGAACGGTCATTATTTACCATAGGATGATCCAATAGTCACTCTTATAACACAAAAATCTGTCTCGTCGTGTGTCTTAATGCAAGCGTGAGGAAGCTTGTTGGGCATAATCAAAATAGACAAAATAGAATATTAATATGATCAATAAATGTTGTGCCCAAAAGTAGTTTCTAAACACAGACAGTAATAAACAATTGCAGTGGGAGTTATTGACAGCAATATATGTCAATGACATATTCCACTGGCATATAAAGAGACGTTACAACTGCCTTGGCGTCTTAAACAGAATTTGGATACAAATATTTCTGGAAAGGTTCATTTAATTAATATCTGGAATTTTAAAAAGATTGGTAATAAAAATTAATTTATTTACATATTATTTTTGTGTGCAATAAAATCCCACAGCATTTCATAACCCACAAGCTCAGCCCGCTTACATCATTGATATTCCCAGCAATATGTGTCATTGACATATAAATGTAATGACAGCGTTGTGTGTCGCCTGTGCTACACGTGTATACAGCTGTCAATTTTGTTCGTATATACATTATTCAAACAAAAATAGTATATAAATACATTTTAGTACACAATATGAATGTAAATGAAAAATTCTCATACAAATATGGACATCGAATATTCTTTCATACATATAAATGTAAAGATGTCACAATAAAAAACCGACAAAATTAAAAATGTCACTCGATTAGAAGAAATTAATCGATTTAATATTTATTTATCATCTGTCTTATTACAGCAATATGTCTAGTCAAATTATATTTTGAAATATCCAGTAATATCTTGACATTTATATCTATGCGTATTATAATATAAAATTAAGTTCTATCTAAGTCGACAACGGCAAAACATTTCCGGTATACTTTTTTGAGCTGAAAAGTGCAAACGCGCGATGTTGTATGACGGTGTTGCCATTTAACACGTCGTACTTCGTAGATGTACCAATTATTGGGGTACCGGAAAATCCCGGGTTTCCGGGAATGTAGCTAATATATTTTACCAATAATTGAAACCTGCTCACACTGGTAACATTATGAATAGATTCACATTTTCACGTAGGAAACGAATATATGCAGTTTTCATAGATGCACACGGTTTTAGAGACCCTATCAACCACTGGTGAATAGCATTTTAAAAATACTTCGATGTTATTGTTAAAAACACACATTTAACTTATATGCCATAACTTAGTACGATAAAATTGTTGTAATTAAAATATACTGCTTGTTTAGAACTGTTACCGGAATGAAGTAAAAATAAAATCGGTCAGGTTTCAAAAACAACTCGTGAATATTAAAAGGTGGCTAATATTTAAATGCAATGAGAATTATTCCAAATCGCTAAATAACTGCGGTTTGTGCTTCTTGATATTGATTGCACTTGCAACTAGTTAGAGTGATTTGCCACCAAAATTCGTTGAGTATTTTAGTTTTTCAAATAAGTTACAAATATGCTGAATTCCAAGCTTTTAAGTATAACGGAGGTACTGTTTTTATCCCAGACCTATGTTTTACACAATTTTCCTGCTAGCTACGATTGTATGCATAAAATACTTATGCTGACCTTTCGAAGTCATTTAACCGAGACCGGAAAATATTATTATCAAACCGGAAAAAATTTGACAACCGGAAAAAATTAGCTAGGTGAATGTGTGTAGGCAACACCGCTTCAATTCCGGTGAGTGCGAGGCGGCTAGCAGGCGCGCCCGTCGCCGTCATATCATCTGCGCAGCATCGCCACCGTCAGCACCGGGATGAGCGCGGCTGGCAACACCCGCGCGGACCCGCTGTACTTGCTACTTTGTTCACACGTGCCTGAAACAAAGTTGTCTCAATTACACGACCAAATAACGAGACGAACAGGTCACACCCGTCAATAAACAGAAGCTAATACCACCGGGAATATTGATTTTAAAATACTACACTGTACTCGTAATTCCCAGGCACATCGTGTCAAGGCAACATACTAAAGTCCTATTACGTAGTTACATTTATTTTTTAATTTAACGAAAAATATTAAGTTGTCGTAGGATGGCGATTGTACATTAAACAGACACATATCGTTTTACTAAAATGAATATGGTGTTCATCAAAGGTTGTTCAATAATATAATTAGTTAGTTTCTCGAACAAAATCCACTATATTATGTTATGTGTTTTGCCATCACACTACCTACGGGTGTGTATGGTGAGTTTATATGTGTGTGTATACTTGTGCGTGACTATATATGCGTGTGTATGAGTGTGAGTGCGTGTATGTGCGTGCGTAAGTGTATTGGTTGTGGGCTCCTTTCTCCGCACTTAGCCCGTTGAACCTCGGACAAGTGTGCGTTATGTGCCGGCTAATAGTGTAGCCAGCCTAGATCCGACCAGAAGCGCAGGTTCCTCCTGGCGTCTCCACAGGCTCTTCGGAGCGACCTCGGGTGCATATGAATGAGCGTGCATGTATTCGTGTGTATCAGCGTGTGTATGAGCGTGCGTGTGTGCGTGTGTATGAGCGTGCGTGTGTGCGTGTGTATGAGCGTGCGTGTATGCGGGTGTATGAGCGTGCGTGTGTGTGTGTGTATCATACCGTTGAGCGTGAGGTTGTAGGCCTTGTCTCCAGCGAGGCCCGGCTGCAGCGCGCGGTCGCACGAGTGAGCCGCCGCGCTCACCAGCCAGTGCTGCGTGCTGCCGCCGTGGGTGTCTGGACAACACATGTTAAACTAGTTTTTGTCTGCAGCTTTGTATGCGTCACGGTGATTGTGCTATACACACATGAAAATATTTTCTCTATCGAACTGTTACGGTCTATAAAAAGTAGTCCTTGCGTCAATAGGGGATATAAGCTAACTGCATTCGGTTTTTTTATAGCATAGTCCGCCAAACGAGCCAGTGGGTCACCTGATGTTAAGTGATCTCCACCGCCCATGAACATCCACAATACCGAAAGTATCATGTATGCGCTGTCGGCCTTAAAGGACAGGAATAGGGATTACGGAAGGGAAGGGGGAATCTGGGCCTCCGGATATTTCACTTACCATACGAAACGCGACAGTAAACTGTCACTTTACGTTGGTTTTCTGTGAGACAGTGGTACTACACCGGTTGAGCCGGCCCATTCATGCTGTAGACAAATATGTCTTCAGCCTGGCTCTACCACTATTTAACTGAAATCCGTTAAGCTGTTACAGCAAAGTACACCCAAGTAAATTTTATCATTTTTTTAATCAACAAACGGCTAACTATTAGTAAACAGGTTATCAATATTTACAAACAAATTAATCATTCACATCAAAATAACTAACGCAAATGTTTATGAAGTCAAAACCACCTCAAAGGAGAATGCCCATTCTTGGTACTGCTTTTTCTCGCGCCTCAAGATAAAAATAATATTTAAATTAATTTCATTATTTTTGAAGTCTTATGGCAAACAGAATATCTGTGTTTTATAGGGGATTTCTTTTAAAACTTTATCAATAATCAGACATATTATTGATTAAAAATGACTACCAGTTTTCATTAACGTAATACTTAACTACGGTTTTTTTTATTCGTCGAAAGGACGGGCTATAGTCAATCGACCATGCTGTCTAGTCTTTCGTCTTTAGTTTACACAAAAAATATTATTATTAGACAAAAAACATGGAAACCGGCGTTCCAATTCCAAAAATGTTAACTTTAGATAGTATTTGGATACTTTATAGACTATTTAAAACAACTTTGGAATTGACGCAAACTTGTACCGTGGTCCATATATTCCTGGTCATTCTCCTTTAATTGTAAATCAACGTTTTAAATCAAACGATACTGAAGTTAATCTTATATAATATACGTTATATGGAGTTGTTCGCTATAACAGAGTATAAAGGGTTTAAAATAATTTATTAATATACTGACCGTTGGTGAAGTGCGTGGTGTATATGAAGCAGAGCGCGCGGGGGTGGTGACCGTGCGCGGGGTGGAGGGGCGCTGCCACCAGGAACACGCGACTACCTTCACGCCAGCTGCCGTGGCACGTGTACACTGCGGAGAGAGGGGTTGTGAGTCACAGACGATAGTGTGAGTCACTGACGATAGTGTGAATAACTGACGATAGTGTGAGTCAATGAAGATAGTGTGAGTCACCGCATCAGTTAAGAATTACTTAATCAGCTGTGAGTCACGAAATCAGTTTTTTTATGCACGGCAAATTGACCACACTGCACCTGATGGTAAGCGCAGTGCCGTCCAATTAGAGTGTCGAGTAGCGAGAGACGATCTACCCTCCGCTACTCAACACAATCATGCCGGCCGGCTCCTTCACACTGTGCCATAGACATGAAGGTGAAAAAGCGGTCGAGGGTTTCGTGTCACAGTACTCAGAGGGCCGTAAAACTGCCAAACATCGTACCCCAACCCCGTACCGTACTAACATCGTAACCAAGTCAGCGAGTGAGTTGTGGGTCACCGCGTCAGTTATGGCTCAACACATCAGTTGTCATAATATATCTGTTTATCATACCACAATAAAACTGACTTGACTGACTGACTGCCTCGGTGGCGCTGCTGCTGTGCTGAGGTCTCGGGTTCGATCCCCTGGTCGGGTAAAGTGATATTGGGTTTTTCTATCTAGAAATTCTCAGTATTAGCTCGGAGTCTGGAATTTGTGCCCGGTGTGGCGATAGGCTTGCCCCTATCACGTGACCGAAATTCGGCAAACAGTGGGTGTACCGGTTACACCTCTATTTACTGGTTACACAATAAATTACCAGTGCTAGAACATGATGACTTAAACTCCATGGTGTCTTGTGCCGCCCCACAGCCGATGCTGGCGCTGTGGTAGTCTCCGGACACACACTCCGCCGCTCGAGACTCGTCGCCATCTTGCTCACCTGCCAACAACATCACGGTACAACTAAGTCATTAATAAAGCACCACATAATGATAATAATACTAGCCCTCTACTAATGAGAGGGGTTAGGTTAGACTAAGGGAGTCTACCACGCTGGTCTAATGCAGGTGACGACTTCACATACCTTCGAAATTCTTATGAGAATTCTGAGGTATGTAGGTTTCCTCACGATGTTTTCCTTCACCTTTAAAGCAAGCGATAATTAACATTTAATACACACATAACTTTAGAAAAGTCAGAGGTGTATGCCATTTGGGTTTCGAAAATACGACTTCGTCTTGACAGTCCGTACTGCAACCAACTAGGCTATCGCTGCTATAACATGTACAGATAGTATTTGTGGAAATCAAATAACAATTAGAGTTTTAAGGGTACTAGGAATATTAGGGGCGATGATTTCGCTATCTCTCTTGTCGCGTAAGGTAGTGGGTAGTGACTAGTGATGTCATTTCTGCGTATTGATTTATCACTATATATTATTTGTTTATGTCGGTACGCCATAATTTCCATAATTCTTCATCAAACTTAATGATTCAACCACCATTTTCAAGCTTATGTTGGTCGCTATTAATGAAAAATAGGCAAATGTTTAAAATTATAGGTTCTGCTAAATAAAGATGAAAAGTCAACAGTGCCATCTGTTGACAGTATAATTAACTAATTTGTTGTATTGTTAATTTATGACTACGAGCATAGACGATTTTAGGATACGCCATCTATTAAAAAAAATGAATGATGAATTGCATCACTATTTTGTTTATTTTCTGAATTAATGACATAAATTTCTTTAAATTTTAGACTTTGAAACATCGTTTAGTTATTAATAAATACTATATTTATTGGTTTGGTTATAATTTGCCTCTTTTCAATACCACTCACCTATATTGACTTGCTGGCGCCGCCTGCGCCTGTCTGCAAGCGAGCTGACCACAGAGTACCGGCCCAATATGGGACACCGCATAGGAGTCAGTGAAGTAGCTGTACAAAATATATATTTATTAATTGTCAGTAATAAATACTTTTTAGTGTATCTAAGACAACTTGACAAATGAATGAGTGAATAAGTGTTTGTGCTGTTTAAGAGGTTGTATGATATATTGTCCCACTGCTATGTAATTTTTTTTAGTGCCTCAATAGGCAGACGAGTAGATGGGCCACCTGATTTTTTTTTTTATCCTTGCACGGCAAAGTGACCGCACTGTACCTGATGGTAAGCGCAGTGTGGTCCAAATAGAGTACTGAGTAGCGAGAGACGATCTATCCCCCGCTACTCAACACACTCATGCCGGCCTGCTTCTTCACACTACGCCATGAGCAAGAAGGTGAAGAAGGGGTCGAGGGTCTAGTGTCAGAGTACTAAGAAGGCCGCAAAATGGCCATTGTACCCCAACTCCAGACCCCGACAAAAAAAAGAAATGTAAGTAGTCACCGCCGTCCATAGACTTCTGCAATGTCAGGGCAGAGCAAAGCGGCTGCCTACCGTAAACCGTAATTGAGATCAGTTTAGCTTTTATCTAACAAGTTAGACTAATGTGGCGTATTAATCAGTGGCAGTGTTTGGCTGAGTCAGTGGCTATGTTTGACTGACGATTGTCTGAGTGTGTGTATGTGAGGACTAAAGTATGGGGTATCTTCAAGAAAAGAGTAAATAGGTTTACGAAGGGTCGGCAACGCGCATGTCCTGGTGTTGCAAGCGTTCATAGGCAACGGTAACCGCTTACCATCAGGCGGGCCGTAAGCGTGTTTGCCAGTAAACAAAATTTGGTTAAAATCTAATAAAAACAATTATTCAAAAACATAGAAAAACGTTTTATAATCATATTTATAACAATAACGAGGTACTTATTATAATGTCACAAGTGGACACATCACACCTCGGTTCTGATTTAAGTCACTAGAAATGAAACGGTATCAAATCTCCTTACATTTCATGATAGCTAGATAGATAGATAGTACCAACTTAGGGCAACTTCAGAGGTGTTACTTTTGTGTCACGCGCATTTTCAAATTTCACTCTCATAATTTTTTCATAACGCGCCTGAAGAAGTATAACTTTAAAAATAATGTATAGGTGAGGTAGTGAGGTAGCAACTGACCGATGAGTGTGAGCGGCGGCGTGGTGCGTCGGTACGCGCACGCGTCGAGTGGCGCGTCGTGCAGCGTGCCGCCGACAGTCGCCTCGAGCACGCCGCCCGCGCGCCGCTCCACCACCACGCACATGTGGCCTGACTCACTGCGGACACACAGACCAGGTCAATCGCATCATAAAGAAAAGAAAATATATTTTTAATACAGCTTTTTTAAACAGTTTCTATAAAATATCTGTCCAAAAATGAAAGTAAGTTTCTTAAATAAGCATTGTGACATCGTAAATAACTTTATATAAAATATTACTAATAATAAATAAAATAACAAATAAAAGCTCTACCCCTAGAGCATCCGAAAGATCCCAACCGGTTCGCTTTTTAGGGCGATTTTTTATTTAAACTGCACTAACCATCCTTTGGTGACGTGTGCGACCAACTTGATGTACTTGTTGTCCTTCTGTTCCAGAATCTCATGGCACACCAGGCGCTTCTCTTCAAACGACCCATCTTCGTTCATTATCTGAAATGAGTACACAAATAAATATAACCTAACGCACACCATACACGCGGTGCCGTCCAGTTAGTGTCCAGTAGCGAGAGACAATCTATCCCCCGCCACTCAACACAATCATGCCGGCCTACTGTGTAGCTTCTTCACACTACGCCTAAAGGTGCCACGATCATGGGTGTCGAACTACAACGGAACTGCTGTTCCATTCTTAAAAATTGAATGGAATTTTTTTAAATTTAAAAAATAGAACATCAGGAATACGTTATAATTCCATCGAAGTAAATCATACATATGGCGACATACCTTCAGAGTGGCGTTTTTGGTGGTGAAGTGGTATTGGTGCGTGTGGTCGAGGCTGAACCACTTGTGGTGTTGCACTATCCACGAGGGGAAGTGGCAGCGGTTATGCTCATCGTCACCTGCAAATACAAAGCATTTACTATTACCGTTACCATTGACTTACAGACACCAACGGTAGGCAGCGGCTTTGCTGTGCCCTAGCATTGTAGAAGTCTATGGGCGGCGGAGAGTACTTACCATCAGGTGACCCGTCTGCTCGTCTGCCTATCGAGGCACTAAAAAAAACCATGTCGGTAAAACCGGTGGGACCTTGAGTTGACCCCTAGACTAGTGATGGACTTTGATAAAAACATCGATGTTTACTCGATGTTGACGAATTAACGATATATCGGATTGATTCGATGCATCGATACTTTACATCGAGTGTTTTAATGCATCGATGTATTTGGTACATTACTACCCTACACCGGACAATTCAAATTCGTGTTAGGTTTTTGCTTCCCTGGTCTCGGTATCTATATTAACAATTAGAATGATTTCGTGTTTGTTGATTATTTAAGATTTTTATAAATGTTACAAATTAAATCAATTTCCGGAATTCCGGAATTTTCGATCATCGACAAATATTTACCGGAAATATTTAAAAAGCGGTAAATAAGCAGCGATACTGACTGTTTGTGAGTTTCATGGTGCGACTGCCGTCACTGGGTGAAGACAGGCCGTTGCACGTGGCGTCGCCTGACTGCGCGATACTGTACGTCATAATCTTGTCTGTGTGTTGGCCTTTGTATATGAAGCATCTGTAAATACAAATTCATTATCAAATAATGGATTATAAAAATATAATAAAAATCTTTATTGATCACGTAGGCATAAAAAAGCCCTTATGACATGTCAAAACACAGAAGGAAATTCACCATAATAAAAAATAATTATGTTTAACGTCAATGGACCTTAGAAACCACCATCAAGGGCTGGTAGGCAAGGAAGGATACAACGAGGACGGGTCTGGAAAGGGGGAAAAGAGGGAGACCACAAAATGGAAGGAAGGGCATCGCGGTCTTCGGTAAAGGAAGTGACTGGAGATGATGATCACATGATATGTGTTTCGTGTCTGGGTGCTGTGGGACCACAGTCCCTCGTAGTTGATACCCACGGTATAGATTTTACCTAGTGTGGGGTCAGAACTATGTGTGTGACTGTTGGGTGTATTTATTTATTTATTCGTCAATTTCCACTGAAGATATAAAGTACATATATATATATACTCACGCCTATAATGAAGGGGTAGGCAGAGGTGTAACCAGTAAACCCACTTTTCGCCAAATTTATTGCGGTCCCATAATGTTATAGGGGGCGAGCCTATCGTCATGCCGGGCTCAATTCCAGACTCTGGGCTGATACTAAGTATTTCTAAATAGAAAAACCCAATATCACTTTACCCGACCCGGGGATCGAACCCGAGACCTCAGCACAGCAGTGGTAACGGGTGCGCAATTACAACTGCGCCACCGAGGAAGTCCATAACAGATGTTTTTATATAAGTGGGAAATGGGACGTACGAGGAAGTGAGAAAGAGCGGATGATGTAGGATAGAGAGGATATGCAAAATGGTCAGCCAATACGCCACCGAGGATCTATAGTATCACCGTGTAATAAATTATTTTTTGGCAAAGTGACCACACTGCACCTGATGTTAAGCGCAGTGCCGTCCAGATAGAGTATCAAGTAGCGAGAGACAATCTGTCCCTCGCTACTTAACACAATCTTCCGGCCTTTTTTTTTGTCGCGGGGAAAGCATTTTATTACTGCCGCCCGCTCCGGAGGGAAGCGGATTAAGAATAAAACGGGTATGCTGGACTAGCCGGTCTTACGACCCAGCATCCGCCTCGCACGGATGATGGCTATCCGTGCTGCCGCTGGGCCGAGTTCCTAACCCCTATATACAACCCACCCGACACTACCAGCTAAAACCCCGCGGTGGCCTTCTTCGGCGCTTGCGGAGCGATCCCGGGGTATTTCTTGCCGGCCTGCTGTGTAGCTTCTTCACACTACGCCTGAAGGACCCAGGATGCTTAAGACCTTTATATTTGGGATCTATAGTATCACGGTGTAATTACCTGTAAGTGTCTTCATCAGAGGCGATGGTGTTCCTCCGCTGCACCTGCGAGATCTGCCCCACCAGGTATCGTGTGGAGCCCTCCTTCCACGTGGCCAGGCACACCAGCTCTTCGACTGGAATGACGTCATTTTAACCGATTTCAACAAAAGAGTATCTGATTCGATGCATATTTTAAGGAAATTTTGATGGTTGTATGTATCAGGGGTTGACCTCGACGGCGGTCGCTAAAAATTTAAAGTTATACAATACTATAAGTATTTGTAACCGAGAATTTTTTTTACTTGAGTAAAATTTACAACAAGAATTGTTTGATGTAAGATGGCTAGGCAAAGCATTAGCAATGATTTGCGATGCTTGAGTAACGTTATGAATTACTTGAGTTATTGCTTGAGATGGAGTAATGTCTTGTCTAGAATTAAGAGTGTTAGTATTCCCTACATGCTGAGTAGCTTCCGCTTGTATTTTTAAAACCAACATTGCACCTCTACCGTTGATAAAGACGTAAATTTATGCAAATCCACTGCCGGCTACGTACCGTTGCTCTCGGAGCTGGACAGGTCTGGACACGCCATGTACCGCAACAATAGTCTGGAGTCGTCAGTACAAGACTCGGCGCGGGACGGTGGATTCACGCAGTCTCCCGATCCCCTGGAAGTAAAACATTATTAAAATATATTATTATGAGTCGTATAGAATCTAAGGTACTCTAATCGTATCGTGTAGAATCATTTTTGTGAAATATGGCTATCTCTATTAAAAAAGCGTCATTCGCAGCTTATCTCTATATAATTTCTCAAAGGTGTTTTTTTGTCACCACGCTATAACTTCTATAATTCTTCATCAAATTTAATGATGCAAACACCATTTTTTTATTTATGATTGCCGCTAATGTTTTAATATATCTATCCGCCGATGCGGCATGCGTTCAACTTCCACCTTGTTGGGACTATTCGCTGAAAGCTAGACACTTGTATAGTAGATTAATCTGCATACAGTTCTATAAAAACAAACGGAATGCATTTATTTCGGCGCCTACGCGGCAGTTCCCATCCCCCGATATAAAACGCCTAACGTGGGGCCAACCTATCAAAACCTGCTTTATTCTATTTTCTTGGTTTATTATGGTGGTAGGATATTCATATCCGCCCTGATAGCAACCGTACACAGGGTGTAAAACCCGCCATAGTGGCACACGCAAGTGAGTCGCGTTCCGGGTTCAGCCAGTGTACATCCGGTTTTTGTCGGGGGTATAGAATTGGGGTACGATGTTTGGCCGATTTGCAGGCTTCTGAATACTCTGACACTAGACCCTCGACCGCTTCTTCACCTTCTTGCCTATGGCGTAGTGTGAAGAAGCAGGTCGGCATGATAGTGTTGAGTAGCGGGGGATAAATTTAATTGAAATTTAAATTCTCTACTCGATACTCTAATTGGACGGCACTGCGCTTAGCATCAGGTGCCGTGTGGTCACTTTGCCGTACCAGTATTTAAAAAAAAAGTTCCCATCCCCCGTTATAAACTGGCGCCCAACATGGGGCCAATGTATGGAAATCTGGTATAATGGTCTATTACAGTACGTATTACGTACCTGTTGTAGGTGAAAGTGAAGGGCGCCGGATGGAACGGACAAGGCTCCGGCACGGGACGCGGCTCCTTTCTGAACATCGAGTACAGAGGCGCATCGCCTGTAATCGACTCGCATATCGTCGACAGCGAGTCCTTTGGTGAACAGTACGCTGAAAGTATAAAGTATAATATCAGAAAGCGCTGTTGGTTACCTTTGAAAATTCATATATACATATACACTCACGCCTGTAATCCCCGAAGGGGTAGGCAGAGGTGTAACCAGTACCCACGTTTCGTAGAATTTATTACGGTCCCATAATATGATGGGGGCGAGCCTATCGCCATTCCGGGCACAATTCCAGACCCCGGGCTGATACTGAGTATTTCAAAGTAGTAATCCAATATCACTTTACCCGGCCCGGGGATCGAACCCGAGACCTCAGCACATCAGTCGTAACGCTTGCGCAATTACAACTGCGCAACCGACGCAGTCTTATGTATAAAAAAATATTCAATACAATTTGCTTTAATACGTGTTGTGTAACCTGATTATTTATTTCACATTTTTTTTTACTTTTGTCAGTATAAAAGAATTGTCATTTTTCTACATTTTAAGCCATTTAGATGGAAATGTTACAAATACCCCAAATAATGTTTTTAGATTTATAAGTGTCACAAAATGTAACCATTTATTTTCTAAATAAATTTGGGCACTTTTAGTAATGTGTAAGGCCATAAAAATATTTACTTACTGTCTTTATATTGCAAGACATATTTGTGCTTTTCATGTATCACCATACACCGGTAGCAGTCTTCGTTCCTGTTAACAATAAAAATATACATACATACATATACATTCTGTAATCCTCGAAGGGGTAGGCAGAGGTGTAACCACTTTTCGCCGAATTTATTACGGTCCCATTTTGACCCACAATAAAAATATTTATATATATAACTCATTTGTCATATTAGAATGAATGCCACTAATATGACAAATGAGTCGTATAAAACAAAAGTCAGCAAAGTAGATTTTTAGCTAAAAATTAAAAAATGGTTTATAGGAAACTATCTATAATCTGTACTGACTGTGGGAATGTTTTATGGCCAAAGACAGCCATAAAACCCCTAACAAAGGTTGCTCTACAACCAAATATGGCAATCGTCCACACCTAAAAACCATAGTCGGCAATCGTTTGCTATTAACCAATCAAGTCAACTGCCCTATTTGTCATGAAGTCAGTGACAATTAAAAATGGCGAACTAGGCGGGAATACAATAAAAAAAGGCGGTCATCTTACCCTTAGTTGAGTTCAAATACCTACACGGCAATTTTGTAACACTCAAAACCGATTCGACAATCCAGTAAATTAAATTAGATTTTGCACCCTTAAGCAATGTTCTTGTCAATGCTTAATTTAAATACCTCCACAGATTTAAGTAAAATATTTCGCATAACTTTCGACTTAACAAAAGTTACCTTTTTTTTCAATTGCCAAAATATAAGTATATCCTACTTTGCCGCTTACCATCAAGTTTTGTTGTTGTATGATGTTTGGCTGTTTTGCGGCCTTCTGAGTACTCTGACACTATACCCTCGACCGCTTCTTCACCTTCTTGCCCATGGTGTAGTGTGAAGAAGCGAGCCGGCATGATTGTGTTGAGTATGTTTCTCGCTACTCAATACTCTAATTGGAAGGCATTGCGCCATCAGGTGCAGTGAAGTCACATTGTCGTTACACGATTAAGAAATACACCCACCTGTCATACAACAGGAACTTATCGTTGGACTCTGTCTCCGAGCACTCTCCCTTCATCTGTATGTGCGTGGAGTTGATCACGATGAGGCCAGGGGTGCCTGACTGGAACCAGCTGCCGGTCCAACCCTCGGGGAAGGTGCAGCCGCCGCCTGGAACACAGAAATATTTCTGTTAGTTTTAGTTTGACTGCCTCGGTGGCGCATTTGTAATTGCGTATGCGTTACGACTGCTGTGCTGAGGTCTCCGGTTCGATCCCCAGGTCGGGTAAACTGATATTGGGTTTTTATTCTGACACGACAAAATGACCGCCTACCCGCTACTCAAGACTATCATGCTGGCCTGCTTCTTCACAATACGCCATGGGCAAGAAGGTGAAGAAGCGGTCGAGGGTCTAGTGTCAGCCTACTTAGAAGGCCGCTTAACGGCCAAACAACTTACCCCAACTCAAGACCCCCGACAAAAACCGGATATACACTGGCTGATTCCGGAACGCGACACACTTGCGTGTGCCACTATGGCGGGTTTTTCACCCTGTGTACGGTGGTCGCAATCCGGACGGATATGAATATCCTACCACCAGCATTTTGCGTTTTTATATTTACAAATACACAGTATTAGCCCGGAGTCTGGAATTGTGCCCGGTATGGCGATAGGCTCGCTCTATCACATTATGGGACCCTATTAAATTTAGCGAAGAATGGGTGTACTGGTTACACCTCTGCCTACCCCTTTGAGAATTACAGGCGTGAGTGTATATGCATGTATTGCAATAGATTTTGACTGAATTTGAATTTTCAAACTGTATGAAGTAGACGTGCTTGGCGTTGCCTTGATGGTTAGAGCTATGCATGATCACAAATGGCTCAGTACTTCTATCAGCTTCAATGTCCTTCATATTGGAACAGAACAGCATATGCATGCTTTTGGCGATGGTAATAGATAAATTAAGCCAACAACAGTCACACATATAGTCATGACCCCACACTCGGCCAAACCTGCCTCCTGGCCATCAAGATCACGAGGGACTACGTTCTACAATACCTGGGTACCCGAAACAAATATTTATGGATTACACAAACATCATGGATCAGTCTCGTTTTAGAGGTGGCTACTCGACTGTAGCGCCACTGAAGGCTTATCGATTGTGGAATGAGCTTCCTGCCGAGGTTTTCCAAGGGGACTACAGTATGGGGTTCTTCAAGAAGGGAGTAAATAGGTTTAAGAAGGGTCGGCAACGCGCATGTGATGCTCCTGGTGTTACAAACGTCCATAGGCTACCGTACACCCGCTTACCATCAGGCGGGCCGTAAGCTAGTTTGCCACCGTCGTGGTATAAAAAAAAACTTTGTGAAAATAAAAGTCACTGGGACTTCCAGGCGCTAGATGATGTGAACAAAAACTAGTAAACAAAATTTTCCTTTTTACACCCTAGAGTCATCGCTCGATCAAGCGTCAATTCCCGCCATCACATTGCACGCAACCGTCAAACAAAAGATTTATCAAATCACAGCGTGAATTCGAATTTTAAATTCATTCGAAATGATTAGGGGATATTTTTACATTGTATTATTGAAACCGTTGATTCGGAAATGTGTGGGGTGGAGACAAAAGACTTAGGTCCTGATTGTGGTCTAGTGTTCGCAGACCGCCTAGGTCCTCAATAAAGCTTTGTTTGCATTAAATAGTATTAGTCCGCAGCTGTGGTGCATTCAAGGCGTCATGCTGGTGTGTGAGTTACAGACGGAAAGCGGTTATCGGAAATATTATGTTTACTTTACGTATAAGTAACTGGAATTTGAGGGGCCTTTTTATACTTGGAAAAATAAACTGTTACGTCGTAAGTTTTATATGTAGATACAATAATTTATTATAATAACTGAGCATATTCTTTCCATATTTTCATTACAACTTGCATACATTTTTCGCGGTATTTATTATGAAATGCTCCATGCCCACTAGTAAGGAGACCTGCAAAATTCTAGTGGTCTTCAAAACATCAACTACGGAAATTTCAAATGAATTTTGAATAAGACGTAATGACTAAGAAAGCATGCCATATAATTCATAGTCTTTATAACCTGACCATTGTACTCCGACAAAATGAATTAAACTCGAAATTCGATCCGCTTGCGCGTCAATTAACCAGATAAACAAAGCACTCTACTACACAGCGCAGCCATTTTGTAAACAGAACCATAGAACGGTTTTTCCACGGACTATCGGACGATATGGTCACGACTTATCGTTAACAAATCGTCGACGCCATGGTCGTTGGAAAAATAGCTAGGTTGTCACTTAAACTGTTTGAATTTCGAATTTACTTTGTCCCCTATTTATACCTATTTATGACAATAGATAATTTATGATAAGCAGCGATAGCCTAGTTGGTTGCGGTACGGACTGCCAAGACGAAAGTCGTAGGTTCGAAACCCAAGTGGCATACACCTCTGATTTTTCTAAAGTTATGTGTGTATTAAAATGTTAATTATCACTTGCTTTAACGGTGAAGGAAAACATCGTGAGGAAACCTGCATATCTGAGAATTTTTTCGAAGGTATGAGAAGTCCGCCAACCCGCATTAGGCCAGCGTGGTGGACTAAGGCCTAACCCCTCTCATTAGTAGAGGAGGCCCGTGCCCAGCAGTGGGACAATGTTTAATACAGGGCTAGTATTATTATATGACAATAGATAGCGTTCTCATCCTTCAAGTGGCTTTAAAAAACAAATACGACATCATTTTATATGCGACAATACCTATAAACATAATAGAATATCTTTCTGTGAAGCAGCACCACAATTTGTGTAAAGTGAAAAGCAATTATTATTTGAAATATATCAGTGGGCGCGTAATAAGAACATCTAGCTATCTCCCTCCCGCATCCATCCGTAATTGGGTGTTATTTTACAATAATAATTGTCTACCTAATTCGAAAATCTTTTTACACACCTTACATTACTCTATTATACACATTACACAATTTATTCTTGAACATATTCTAAAATTTGGGTAACATAAATTATAATATGTCATTAAAAAAAAGATTCCGACGAATTGAGAACCTCCTCTTTTTTTTGAAGTCTGTTACGAATCAATGGTAAATACTGTACTGGAGGTCCCAGGCCGACATTGTCCATAAACCATCTTCTGAGTGGACCGGATTTTCATTGGAACAATAAGAAATTCAGATCTCGATATCAGCGCCAACGATCTAAAACTATCCTATCTTTTAAGTAGGACCCAATCACACACATACATAAAATTTCATTGAAATCGGTTGAGTAGTCTCAAAGTCCATAACGGACATAGGAAGAAACAATTTTTGTGTTTTATATACATATAAACATTAATAAGATCGATGTCTCGGTGGCAGCGAGAACGAGAAAGGGTCACTAAATCTAGTGACGTCATGCGATAGTCAAACCACTAGAGTAAGGAGTTCGGAGTTATGTCGTATCGGATGGTGGAAACAGCGGGTCATACAAAATGGCGGTTCGCGCTCAAAAATCGAGTGTTTTGTTTTTCAATTAAACGCTGGCTAATATTTTTCACGGCGTTAAGTGGTAATTATGTTTGTGTACCTGGAATATTGCCGGGATCGCGGTTTTTTGGGGAGAGGCATTATCTTAGGGAGGTATTTTTCTGATGACGAGCTAGTAAACTGATTTTGTATAATTTGTGATCGGTTTATTATAATGTTTTATTTTGTCAAGTTTTTAAACGACTTCAATAATGGAAAACTCCTAGACTGGAAACACATATTTACGGATCACACAAACATTTGTCTCTGTGCAGGTATCGAACCTGCGATCTCTACATTCTAGTTTACAGACTACTCGTAAACTGCGTCATGGTAATTATAAATAAATACAACAGTCACACATATTTCTGACCCATCACTAGGTAAAACCTGTATCGTGGGTATCAAGAACTACGAGGGACTACAGTCCCACAACCCCCTGACCCGAAACAAATATCTATCGGTCACAAAAATATTTGTCTCGGTGCGGGAATCGAACCTACGGTCTCTCGTTTCACAGCCGGCTACTCGCCCGCTGCGCCAAGGAGGCGGTTGGTGTGGTGTATAATATGTATGTTCTGGTGAATTCCTCTACGGGTTCAAACACCCTGCAAGTAGGACAAATCCGGGGAAACCGGTACGAATGGTAACCCTTGTACATACATTTGTATGATTAGCGTGGACAGACAATCTATTAATGCGATCTTGATTGTTACTGATACATTAAATGGATACCAATTATCCTTTGCCATCGAATAAAAAGCGTATATACATACTCATCATTGATCTAGATACGAGGTTTTGATGGCAGCGTATATAGGTCCAGGGGTCAAATCCGAGGTCAGACCTTTAAAAATCATATATTAATTGCCTGGTATTGGCATGTGAAACCGTTATCAAATAAAATGAACTTTACGTCGAGGAATTACTTTTCTGTAAAGCAACGTACTTATGATTTCTATAATATTGTGGGCTTTATGAGCGCTGGAGACTATTTAACATCACCTTTCACCAGCTTTTTATCCTGGCACGGCAGTGACCACGCTGCACATCACGATAAACGCAGTGCCATCCAGAGTATCAAGGAGCGAGACACAACTATCTGTCGCTACTCGACACAATCACGTCTGCTGAGCTTCTTCACACTCAGCTTAAAGGACCCAGGATCATAAGGAGGGAACACGTGTAGGCAAACTATTCCACAGATTGATGGTGCGGCAAAGATAATGATTTGTGAAGCGTGCTACGTGCACGAAGCTGTGTCTATGCGTGGTGGAATCTACCCCCAACTAGTCTCCTAAATACCTTCGGTATTTCTAATAATAGGAAATACCCTAATACGATATAGGTTTGACCTAGTGTGTGGTCAGAACTATGTGTATGACTGTTGGGTGTATTTATTAATAATAATACTAGCCCTGCATTAAACATTGTTCCACTGCTGAGCACAGGCCTCCTCTACTAATGAGAGGGGTTAGCCTTAGTCTACCATGCTGGCCTAATGCGGGTTGGTAGACTTCACATACATTCGAAATTCTTATGTGAATTCTCAGGTGTGCAGGTTTCCTCACGATGTTTTCCTTCAACGTTAAAGCAAGCGATAATTAACAATGAAACACATGTAACTTTAGAAAAGTCAGAGTTCTATGCCATTTGGGTTTCGAACGGCAAAAAAAACGGACTGTCAAGACTTTCGTCTTGACAGTCCGTACCGCAACCAACTAGACTATCACTGCTATCATTATTATTATTTACATCTAAAGAAGCAAGACGTATGTGTGACAATTAGGTGGTCATTCGAATATATATTAAACAAGGAAAAATGAATCAATAGTCCTAGAATATGTTAACATGGTCAAGAACTTTCGCCCGATATTGATGGCCGCTCGTTACATAAAAGCTTAACAGAAGAAAGTACCTTAATTTTCTATCGTTAGGGTTCGTAATTACTTGACGCGGCTTGCAGAGAATATTAATGACGACCGCAGTGGTAAAGACAACACAAGTAAGATGTTGGCAACAATGATATTTATATGTTAATGGGAGTTCTAATGAAATTTACAGGAGTATATATCGACGGTTGGCGGTCTATTTTATTTAAGTGACATTTTTGGAGGTACAGGTGAGAGGTCTAAGGTTATTATTAGGAGTGAGCGTTGAATCAAAGAACCGTTTTTTAAACAATTTTTCTACTGTTAAAGCGTCAACCGTTTTCTCTTTACCGCAAATTTTGTTGAATTCATCAACCTGTTTCATTCAACGTCGTTGAATCAACGACATACGCTAACAAAATGTGAAATTAACGTATAGATCTATGGACGTTTCTGCAAACCAGTTGCTTTTTCAACTAGTTGAGCGTTTATAGGAAACTGTTTCATTTTGTTAACGCAAAAAACCACCTCTAGTTATTAGGTGTTTTCTGAAAAAAAAATCACGTGAGACAAATGTTTGTAAGACAGACAGATATTTATTTCAGCTCTGGGTATTGTGGGACCGTAGTCCCTCGAGTTCTTGATACCCACGATACAGGTTTAACCCAGTGTGGGGTCAGGACTATGTGTGACTGTTGTGTGTATGTATTATTATTATAACTCATAGTAGAGGGTTACAAAAGTTGTCTATATGTTAGAGTTGCCAACCGTCCTGTTTTCCACAGGACATGGCCTAGTTTTTAGAGTGTCCTGGATGGATTTTATGCAGCGTCCTGGGTTTTTAAAGCGCCCTGATAAGGTCCTGTATTTTAAAATTCGCACACCACTTTTGCAAACCTTACTTTAGGGGCCTCTCGGATCGCAAGTGTTCACCCTATTTAAAAACCAAGATGCGTCCAATTTTTAAACTGAATTGTCCTAGTTTTTCTAACTTTAAATCCTAGTATTTGAATTCCGGGGTTGGTAACCCTACTATATGCATACTTGCTATCGTCACATAATCTCTCAAAGATCCACACGATGGTGTCAACGCATCACGTCGCCGAATCAATTTCGCCACGTCACTCGACGGCTCACTACGTCCAGACTCGCGATGACGTACAACCAACGTCCGTCGGCGTCAATGCGCCATGACAGTTTTGAAATCATTCTTTTCCGACAAGCCAGCGTCCAATCGCTTGAAGTACACTCGTACGGATGACAGACGGGTGCGGCGGCGCTAGTGTCGCACGTTCGTGGTTCTATTTTCAAATTTGACAATTAATTAATCGCAAGCCAGCAAGATTGTGTTAAGTAGCGGGGTATACTTAGTTGACTCGCTACTCGATATTCTAACTGGGCTGCACTGCGCTTACCATCAGGTGCAGTGTGCTCACTTTGCCGTGCCAGGAATAAAATATATAAATAATTCCTAATTTCATGTTGAAAGTGTGCTGATAGATATGCTATACAATTTATTTGAATTGAAAATCATATATGTGTCAATTGGGAGGGATCATATTATTTGCGTCAAACGTGTCGACTTTTCGTCAACATCAAACGCTTTGACACACTGTATGATTTTTAAACAATGTTAATATTTAAACCAGTGTATTTATTTTGTTTGCTTCTTAATTATAAAATTTATTGAATTTTATTTTTTATTATAGATAAACTAAAATCTTGACAGAAAGGCATTGGATAGTTGTTTTCAAGAAAAGCTCAGGCCATGTATTACTGTATTCTTCTGATTGATAATTAGTATTTTTCCTATCTAGTCTTCTTGGAGTATTTTGAAGCTATCTAAATTTAGACACAACACCTCTATCTACCCCTCCGGAGATGCACGCGTGTGTCGAAGATCCGGCTCTTTGGCCATATGAATACATATAAGGAATATCTCGGATTTACATACCATCGTGGACACTCTTCACTGACAAAGGAAATGCTAAAATCACAGCTTTATGCGTTATGGTAATACTCCACTGGACAATATGTGAAAAGGCTATGAGGTGTAGTGTTTTATTTACGTTTGAAGTATTGAAATTTGTTGCGTGTCCAGCAGACACGTCTTCGCGAAATAGGGTAGTCTTTGTCTTTAATTTTGTATGTTATTTGATATGCAACCGAGAATAATACGAGAAAGAACCCCTTCTTCGACAACAGAATCAAAATTGATTCAAATAAATTACAAATTAATACTAAATAAACGATTTTATAGCTATCTTAACTAAAAAGTAGAAATAATTCTATTTATTTGATTGTATCAGGATATAGTAAAAATTTACAAATTTTCAAGTAAATCGGATGTCTGGAAGGTGGAGAAAATTACGTTGAAAAATTCCGTTACATACAAACAAACCTACATACGTATACACAGGTGAAGATATAAAGCGTGTAAAATGCGGTTGCAATTATTATTTTTAATATTGATATGACCATAAGTGCGTGCGAATGAACAAATTAGGCGTACGAACGTGGTGACACGTGATTTTTATATATTAAGATTTCCAAACGCAAGTACAGCCGCGTGACTTAGCTATAGTAAACTCCGTCGTGCCAAGTACCAACAAACGAACAATACAATATCAATATATCAGTATTTCTAAACCAGTGTCCGCCATAAAGGTGAATTGTGACCGTTTTAAAGTTAAATTAACCGCCTTGTGCACGTCCAAATTGGCCCTTTAACTGTGCAGTTAAGTTTGTTAAGACTCTCCGCAATTTAACCACCTTTAGATTGGTTCTAGGTGGGTAAGTTATGGTGTTGGAGGCTCGGTTTACTCGAATAAGGGAACGTCTATAAGGCGGAGAAGAAATGCCACGTTTTTATCATAATTTTTGCTTGCGGTAACTCTCGCATCTCAATTAAATTACAACAAATAAGTAAAATAAATTTCAGAATATCTTTTTTTTATAATGAGCTCCTTATGTCCCGGACAAATAATTGCTCGACCAAAAATTGAATTTAGGCACCGACGGATTATATTTTTGACATTAAGTTAATTTGTATTTTAATAGGTTCTTCTAATAACCTTTTGTCTACTTAAAATTTATTTCAGTCAACTGTAATTAGTTTTTCAACAGTCACATACATAGTTCTGACCCCACACTAGGTAAAACCTGTATCGTAGGTATCAAGAACTACGAGAGACTACGGTCCACAACACCGAGACATCACAAACACCTGTCTGTCACACAAAGATTTGTCTCAGTGCGGGAATAGAACCCATGGAGCTAAGCCACGGAGGCTGTCAAATGAGTTGGATATAAATTATTATTAGATTTTTAATTACTAAAATGAATTGAATAATACAATATCACTACAGCATACATCCGGGAATTTAGCAATACCGGAAATTTGGAAAAATTCATTTAGTTTATACAGGTTTTGTTTCCGGAAATAACATTTTATTAATAAAAACAGAGGACGCGTTTTCTGTTTACTTTGTAGGATATATGACAAAGTTTATTAACTGTGATTTTGCGCTATAGAAAAAAATACTCCCTCTTCCGATCATTTTATCAACACAACGGTGATGTAAAACACCGTGTGGTAATATGCGTACCTGAGAATTCTCTTAAGAATTTCTAAGGTATTTAAATTGCACCAATCCGCTGCGCTGGTGGTAGGATATTCATATCCGCCCGGATAGCTACCACCGTACACAGGGTGTAAAACCCGCCATAGTGGCACATGCAAGTGTGTCGCGTTCCCGGATCAGCCAGTGTTCATCCGGTTTTTGTCGGGGGTCTATAGTTGGGGTAGGATGTTTGGCCGTGTTGTGGCCTTCTGAGTACTCTGACACTAGACCCCGCTTCTTCACCTCCTTGCCCCATGGCGTAGTGTGAAGCAGCTACACAGCAGGCCGATTGTGTTGATTAGCGAGGAATAGTTGTCTCTCACTACTTGACACTCTAACTGGATGGCAATGCGCTTACCATCAGGTGCATTGTGGTCATTTTGACTTACCAGAATAAAAAAAAATAATAAGATATAGGAAAATAATTTGGTGGTGGAAATAAAAAGGCACATTCATTTATAACAGTCGCCAGACGAGCAAAAGAGTTGGTTGAATGATGAGAGAGTAGAGACAATACCAGAAGAATCATATTTTAAAAAGAAGAGAAATGTGTATAGTAATGAGACGTGGTTTTGGTCTTGCGGAGATCTCGCTTACCAAACGTAATGCTTCAAGCTGTTCTTCACGTCAGTTTTCAATGAGACAATGATACTAATCTGGTACAGCCTATCTAGTGCACCCTAGTCTTTCAGACTAAGATAAAAAAAGGAAAGAGGTAGAAAGAAATAAACTGTTTAATGCTTCTGCCTCGGTGGCGCAGTTGTAATTGCGTACGCGTTACGATTGCTGTGCTGAGGTCTGGGATTCGATCGGGTAAAGTGATATTGGGTTTTCTATCACCAAATACTCAACATCAGCCCAGAGTCTAGAATTGTGCCCAGTATGGTGATACGCTCGCGGTAGGCAGCGGCTTTGCTGTGCCCTGGCATTGGAGAAGTCTATGGGCGGCGGTGACTACTTACCATCTGGTGGCCCGTCCGTTCGTCTGCCTATCGAGGCACTAAAAAAATTACATCATGGGACGGTAATAAGCTCAGCCAAAGTTGGGAGTACTGTTTACGTTAAGTTAAATATGAAAGCGTCCGAATGGGAATGTCAAGTGATTCAAAGGGTTAGAAAGCAATCGGGTTGTAGGCGTCACACCTCCTAAATAAATTAAAGGTCTGTGTAGTTATTTCATCGATTCTAAATATTGTATGTAGTGTCCGAAATTATAGCCGAAGCGGATTGTTCGGCCCTAGCCGAATTTTTGGCCGAAGCAGGTTTAATTTTAGTATGGAGTTGTATCTGATATAGGGTAAAAAAACGTTTTATAATATTGCATGCGTGTACAACTTTATGTTACCTTTGCTATTAATTTCAGCAGTACGCTTATTAGGAATAGTACGTGGAGCCATCGTGACATATTAGCGGTCGAGTTTCTGAACTTTGACCCGTGTGCTTTGTTGTGTTTGCTTGGCTATATTATAATCATCTACTGCCCGCAACTACAGCCATCCATGCGCAACTGGCCTTTGTAGACATTCGTCCATTTTCGGCGTCTGACAGAAACCTTCGGCTTCGGCCAAACCTTCAGTTGGTTTGTAGCCGAAGCCGAAGATTCGGACGTTAATTGACGTTATGTGCCGGGTCACTCAATTCTCTGTAAGTCAATGGCTGGTACAAAAGGTTAATCAGAATAAAAAACAATTATGAAAGCCATCTTCCGCACCATCAAAGACTTATTTCTGAAACATTCTAGAATGAAAATTTACCTAAACAAATTATTTTGCCGTTGGTATCCTTTAAAACTACCCTTTGTAAAATACATAAAGTCGCTCAGAAAAGAAATACTTGTAAGTGGGTAATAAATATGTTGGGAATCCAGCGCGGGATTGTGCTCGGAGGGTAGTGGGTACGAACCGCTGGGTTGTATGTTAAAAATAATATTTGTCATAGTTTGATAGATGCTTCGGGTTTAGGGAGGCGGTGGTATCGATAAAAATTTGCTAATACAAATGTTTTAGACTTTTGCTATTTGTATACATATTATGAGATTAGGGTCTTAATGGCTGAGCCCGTGACCACAGCCGCTGCAACTCGGTTGAAACGTCGAGAAATGAATTGATTCGTTCTCTAACCTTATAATATGAATACAGATTCTATCGTGCATGCAGTCAACGGTTACATTTATTGAAGAATTTTTGTATGTTTTTAATTTTTGTAACATAGAGGTTCGTAGATATTTCAATTGGCAATATATATTTAAAACCCTCTGAAATGAAATAAAAACTTAGTAACTATTAAAATATATGGCATTTTGCACTTTTGGGGTAGTTTACATTTTTGCCAGCAAAATCGCAGGATATTTTGTGAACATAATATAATTCCTTAGATATCTTTCATTCACAAAATTTGTTTGTAGAATCTTTTCTTCATACAAAGACAGTACTGAAGTGACGGCAAACGTGGAAGAAAGAATCGAAACGATCCGATGACTAGACTAAATATAATATGGTCTATTCTTCGATATATTTATCGATACCCGGCACATTACTAGTATGCAGCGGCATCGACTCCGGAGCCCCGGAGACAAGAAAAACGTCTTTACTGCGCACCTGGGCACGGGCTTAAGTCTCGCGGACCGTGTGCTAGGATAAATCGTTTTGATACTTTACATTATCAATTTATCATTGAGACACTAGCTTAGAGTGTGTACCGTTTATCATCGTTAACTATAACAATGAAGGAAAATATCGTAAGGAGATTTACATATTTGAGAGTTCTCCGTAAGATGTACACATTTGGCCAGAAAGATAGACGAAAGGCCTAACCCGTCTCATTAATACAACAATATATGTATAGCAATAATAATATAGCCTAATACGGGTTGGCAGAGTTTACATACCTTCAAAATTCTTATTACAATAGGGTGTTTGACTGGTGTAACCAAAAAATATAAAACTGCACTAGGAGAAAGGATAGTGGGCAAAAATATTTATTAAATACATTTTTTTATTTTAAATGTACTATAAACATTTTATTTTCGTCATTAAAATTTAGAATTTTTAATCTGTAGCTCTCGGTGCCAAAAACATAGCAATACCGGCCGCCACTGTTCGTGACGACATCGCACATAAACATTGCATCCTACGACCTACTACGACAAATAAAATTGTAAGGAAGAACATATTTTTCGATGTGTAAACGTGTTAATTTTGTCTTGCAAGTCTTCTATAAGAATGGAGGAAGGCTTTACAAAGACTGATAGTCGAAATCTGCCACTTCTTTTTTAAAACTTTTGATTTTGGTACATGGATGAACAATTTATCGGGATTTAGTGTCAAGTTTTTACACAAATGCGTTGAACAATATTTATATACTGGCTCATTCATTTTTGCGGAAAAACTAACAGATAAATGCAAACAATTTGATATGTTGTTAGGTGTCACATCTATCACGACTGTTTGTATATGTGCGATGACGTCACATAGAGATAATGTCACGTGACAACGCGTTAAATTATATATGAAAAAATAAAATCACTGATTTTATATAAATTGAGTATATTTCAATAATAAAAATATTACGGGGGCTATAAGTGAAGAGTCCTCTATCGATGTCCATCAATTTAAAAAAAATTGACAAATACCCTATTCTCAGGCATGCAGAATTCCTCACGATGTTTTTCTTCATAATTTAATCATCGATAATTACCTTTGTGTTCAACAGACGTAAACCACCTACCTCTTTTTTAATTCAGTTTTGATTTAGAGGTGACAAAGAGTGTTAGACTTATTGACACATACGTAAACTTGAAAACACAACACAAAACCCGGCTTTATTTGTGAAGTCGGGTAAATGTATAAAATTTTAAAGTGTCAATTTCCGAAGTTGCGCTACACTGAGACAGGTGCTCTGTCCCATCCGACCAACGAAAACAATTACGTTCATATTAATTTTATACATACATAATGCACGGATTTATTTCATTGACTACACCTACCTACCCTCTGGAGAGGCAGGTGGTGTATGCTCAGAATTATTAGCAGTTTATATACAATTTAAATTATTTCTTTCGTATACAATATTGAATTTAAATCAAGTATCTTTACATATAAAATAAAATTCCCTCCCCGCGTCTGTTTGAACCCAATAAACTCCAAAACTATTGAACGTATTTTCATACGGTTTTCACCAATAAACGGAGTGATTTATGAAGAAGGTTTATGTTAAATTTTAATTTAACTCACATGCTTGAACATAATAAAAAAATGTTTGCATATAATATGATCTGCTACCCGTGAGAAGACGAGGCATGTCGCTAGTATGGTATGGTTAAAGTGTATGTTGGTAATGAATAAACTCAAAAACTACTGTGCCGATTTCAAAAATTCTTCCATTGGAAAGCTACATTCACCCTGAGTAACATAGGCTATATGGTTTTTGGTAATACCTCCCCTAAGGGGATAAAATAGGGGATGAAAGTTTGTATGAAAGTCCGTAAATATCGAAGTTAAATTCATGAAAATTAGTATTTGGCCTTTTAGTTAAAAATTAAAAATACATCTTTCAGGGTTTTTGGAAATTCCACCTGTAAGGGGGTAAAATAGGGGATGAAAGTTTGTATGAAAATCCGTAATTTTTTAAGTTAAAGGTATGAAAATTGGTACTTTGTACTGTATACTTTTCTCCCAAACATGATGTCCACGCGGGCGGAGCCGCGAACAACAGCTAGTTGTAAATAATAGGTCATCACGTTGTTTTAGCTATAATTACGGTAGACTATTGTGACATTTATAAATAAAGACTAATCAAGTATGATTATTGCTGAAAGAACAAAATGAACTTATTTGACTATGATAAAAATTTACAGGCCAGCATGCTTGTCTCGAGTAGAGTGATATAGTAGTCTAGTCGCTACTTGATATTCATAACATACCAATGTAATGTGGTCACTTTTTTCCTGGCACTGTAAAGTAATCACACCTCACCTGATTGTAAGCGCTTAGTGCTCCATTTAGAATATTGTGTAAGCCGAAGTAACTGGCAATTGTGTTTGAAACGACGTGGTCTAAACCTGTACAGACCTAGTTCTAAAAGGAAGACTTAAACCTGGTTTATACCATCTGGTTGCCAGGGCAACCTATAACAGCATGTTGACTTAGACGTAGTTTAAGTTAGTCTACGTTTTCTTAGACCCGTTATTTTAGTCAAATCAAACAACTACCTAATAGCTTATTTATACACTATGTAAGGTATGTAGGCTTGACTTGGCGGACTTGCGGGGTTATTGCAAAATAAACTGATTTTCCCATACCATCGTCTTGACAGGCGAAGTAACCAATTGTGTTTGACAGACGCAATTGCTTAATGCGTCGCAACGTCTCGCTGTTCCGGTCGTAAGTGTTGTGACAGGCCACTCAAGAGGTCTGTGACTTCGCGACTACAATGTGCTTGGGAACAGGGTACAGGGAACCTAATATTCGGCGGAAAATTTTGTAACAAAAAAGAAAATAAACATTATTTCGTTAACACTTTAAACGATATACACAAACACATAAAAGTAGTACTACATTAAAAAGACAGAAAACAATTCAATAAAGGGCCCAGCGCGCCTAAAGAAATTTCACTTCAAAAATAGCGCGCGCTTCCCCACTTCCTGTTACACACTTCCGTCCCTTTTGACAAAATCACTCCCAGAAATCTATATAATAGATGTTACACATCAAAATCTTCATTATACTACTCCTCGAATTGGAGCACCTTTGTCTAAAGTATTCCAAAATGCCTATTTGCCAGGTAGTAAAATACTGCCTGGCACTGATATTCTGCCTAGGCCTTGCGATTGTTGTGGCACAGACCATAACTTGAAGACGCCACGTAGTTTTTTTTATAACAGCGGATCCAAACACCCCATCCTCTCCTTCAATACTACGATTCTTAATTATTTCTTATTAATTCTTATTGGTTACTTCAATAAACGATTAATAATGACAACCAAAGTGGGAGTAGTAAATACTAGGTCAAACCTATATCGTATTAGGGTATTTCCTATTATTAGAAATACCGAAGGTATAACGAAAGTATTTAGGAGACTAGTTGTGGGTAGATTAATAATGACAACCAAAGTGGGAGTAGTAAATCCATACTAATACTATAAATGCGAAAGTAACTCTGTTTGTTTGTTTGTTACCTCTTCACGGCTAAACGGCTGAACGGATTGTAATTAAATTTGGTAAGGGAATAGATTATATCCTGGGGAAGGACATAGGCTATCTTTTTTCTCAAAAATCAACCTTGAAAGGGGTCAAATAGGAGTTCAAAATTTGTATGGGAAATCCATAATTCCTCGACTTAGGGATCTTTAAATTCATATTTAGGCTTTTGGTAGGAAATACGTGTTTCAACGTTTTTGAAAAATCATCCCTAAAAGGGGCAAAGTGAGGTTAAATCTATGGGGTATTCTTTAGATGCAATCTCAAGATTCAGGCACAACACCTGATAGGCTGGACAGCTACAGGTGCCCAGTGCAGAAGACAACTCCTTGGATTGTATACTTCTGCTACCGAATATTACCTCCACGCAGGCGGAGCCGCGAGCAACAGCTAGTATTTAATATAAAACGGAGTGCCTTCCGCGCTCTGGCGTTCAGTTCAGTTGTTTTGTGAAGTTGACTAGGTGATAGCCAGGATATTCGTGGTTCGTTCGCGGGGCAGTAAGTAATTGTAAACAGTTCAATGGTTCAATGGCTTTGTATTCCCAAAGACACGCCGTGTTTCATACTCATTCATCATGCATGCTATTGTCGATCTTGGGTAAACAGGAATTACAGTGGCGTTAGTTTCTAAATCTATCTTTAGCTGCTAGCAAATAACTAGATGGCAACATTTTTACAGTTAGGCCTCGCGTGACAGATCGCTGTACGGTTGGCACGAACGACATTACTTATTTATGGAGCGGACAGAAATGATCGAATGTGGCGCTCGCTGTGCCTACCGCCGAAATATATTATCAGTACGATGAACCGGGTTCTATCGTCGTGCGGCCTTCAGATACAGAATCTGGTACGATCTGGATTAAATATATTGCGCTATTCAAAGTCGCGCGTCGTATTTCAATAAATTCCTGATAAGCCTGCTAACCCCTATCGCTATATCTTCTTAATATATATATATCTTCTGTACGTGTGTTTTTCACCAAACACCTCCTAAACGGCTGGACCGATTTGGATGATATTTTGTGTTGACAATTGGACATTTGGAAAGTTACATGCGTAATTGTAATTATCGCTCGTTTTAATGGAGAAGGAAAACATCGTGGGGACACCTGCATTCACAAGAATTTCAAAGGTGTGTGAAGTCTACCAACCCGCATTAGGCCAGCGTGGTGGACTAAGGCTTAACCCCTCTCGTTAGTAGAGGCGCGTGAGCAGCAGTGGGCAAATAAATACTGGGCAGGATCATTGGCTGAATAGTCCTTAACTCAATGCTACTTGAAGAAATACAATACAAACCTTACCATAAAAGATAATAACATAGCATACATATGACTTAATTACTAAATGGTCCTACAATGGGCGATCTTATCGCTAAAAGCGATCTCTAACAGACAACCTTTGGATGGACAGAAATTGAAGTAGAAGAAGTAGTAGTAGTTTTCTTTTATGTTATTTTTTTTGTTTTGTTTTTATTGAAAAGCCAAATAAACTCTTTCTTTCTTTCTTTAGACGGTGGTGTATTATAAAGAGAGCAAAAAGAAAAACATAATCATAATAAAATCATTACAAAATATACAAAGCGATGGCGTCTATAGACGGACTAGAGACGAAGATCTGTCATCCAGTAGGTGTGTATGTTTATTTACTAGGTTTTGGCCGAAGTAGGAAATTGAAATCCTATTGAAAGCAGTTTCAGTTTTTCCAAAATTCATCTGGCTACTTTTTCAGTTTTCCCTGTCTAAAAACCGTATTCGGACTATTATGAGTAATAAAAACAAATCGGTCTAGCTGTTCTTAAGATATGTGCTTACCAACAGCATTTTTATTTATAAACTAGAGACCCGACCCAGATTCGCAGGGGTGAAAATTAGATTTAAAAATTGCGAACTGCTTAACAGGAAGAAAATATTTAGTTTATGATTTTCATGAGGATTTTTGTATGTCTTATGTCATAGCTTACCATACGTAAGCCAATTTTTTTTGGCGTATTGGTTCCTAAATATCTTTATTATTTACATTTACGAAATTTTAATTACGAGAAAAGATTTTTTATAGTTGGTACGTAATAATGAACTAACACATATAAAAAAGAAAAATATTACAATAATAATAATAATCGCACCAACAATGGGAGTCCCTATTCAGCTTCAAGCTGCAGTACAGGCTACCCCATACTACATGCCCCATATACCCCATACATGTACTTACTATACCTATAAATTTACCGGAAAAATTATCTACATGATAGTGAAAACCGTTTTAAAATCCGTTGCGTGGTTTAGAAGGAGTTAGCGGGTAAACGGTGACTTCCTTTTAAACTATTTATAGATATAGTAAGATTTATCTTCAATTTCTGAAACTCGTTTGGATATTGAAGTCGACCGGACGCGACCGAAATCGCCAATTGGGAAACACTCTTCGCGCCATCACACCCATTTGTCAATAGTTTCATCTACAACGACTTAGGCGAGTTGATACTTGTTTAAATATTTTTTTCTGTAATGTCTGAGACAAAAGTCGCAGGTTCGAAAACAGCACAAATGGCATGCACCTCTGAATTTTCGAATGTTTTCATTGTTATTTATTATCGATCGATTTAACCGTGACAGAAATTATGAACAAATTGACATACCTACTGATAATTTTAAGAAGAATTTTGAAGTTATAATCTGCCAACCCGCATTAGGCCCGTATGGTGGACTAAGGCCTAACCCCTTTGGTTAGTAGAGGTACCCAGCAGCGGAAAAGTGTAATATAAGGATGGTATTATTAATTTTGTAACTGATACGTTTACTGATAGAATGACTCTTGTTGAAATGATAGAAGTTATTTATTTTGCCTACTACTGCGCTACGGAGAGAAGTAATTTCCTTCTCTGTATTTCTATTTGATGAATTCACTGTATGATAAAGATAGGTAAGCATTCCCAGAGACCTGTAGAGCTTCAGTGCTCGGTAAAAGAGAAGGTAAGGTGCACCTACATTGACATCGTATCTTTGCCGCACCATCAATATGATCCTGGGTCCTACAGGCGTAATGTGAAGAAGCTACTCATCAGGTGGCATGATTGTGTCAAGTAGCGAGTTATAGTTGTCTCTTTATTTGATACTCTAACCGGCCTGCACTGCGCTTACAATCAGGTGTATCAGGTGTGTTTCTGTAAAAAACACTATAATTGTAACGTCTAACTCATTTTAGTTTTCTGTGTACACATACTTTTGGAATACAATCTAGATTTAAACTGTATAATTTTAAGTTTATTTTTGTAACAATTGTAATCTGTTTTGTGTATAATAAAATAAAATAAAAAATAAAATAAAGGTGTGGTCATTTTTGCCCGTGCCAGTATATAAAAATCTCCAATTATTACACTCACAACTCTTGGACTTATTCGTGCTCGCAAGTCTATCGCCACTGCGGACAGAAATTCGAATGCCGGACAACGCTTGCTATTTTAAAATCTAAAAACCAAACGCATATCTGTTTTTCAGCCTACGCGGCCACTGGACCAATGAGGTAATAATGTAGTTTAAAAGTATCAACTTTATTAGATCGCGCTACACGACGCGTAATGTCGTGACGTCATCAGGCGCCGCTAAGTGATTGGCACTCGCATCAACAACGCCCGATTATACGCTTATTTTTAGATGCACCATGGTGTCAGAAAGGGACGGCTTTAGTGGACCAGCGCACCGATGGCAACTGGCAAGGCTCACATTTATCCTTTCGTTTCTGTAAATGTAAATGACTTAGTCACGCTATAAATGTTTAATAGCAATTATCGACAAACGAGCAAGCCGGTCACCTCTGCCGTCAATTAACATTCATAATACAGGAAGACTACGGAAAATAATACGGATAAATAGAGTTTAGGACGATTTGAACGTTCGGAAATCTTGTTTTCGAGACACAACAACAAGCGGTTAACGTTGACTTCAGTATAAAGGGCCGTTCAAGTATTACTTACGCACCAAATGGGGGTTGGGGGGAGTCTTTGCTTTGCTAATTTTGTTGACATGGGAGACGGGAGTCTGAAAGGCGATTACGTCAGCAATATTCATTTAATAACGTTTTTTTTTTAGTTTATTTTAGATCTGATGTAAACATATAATCAATCCTATTTGTCTAGACTCAAAAGCGTAAAGGATGTTTGCCAGAGACTGTAAAATTATACCAATCCCTACCGACCATAGGAAGGAGGGGTAAGAACTTTGCATACCTTTGCTGACAAGAGGAGGGGGTTAATAAGAAACAAATTATGCGTCACTATAAAATTTCAGGGTTGCCCTTGATTTTTCGGAGATCCCATCATCAGATCCTGACTTGGTGCCAATGGGACCACCTGGGAAGTATACCCTTTTAAACAAAGAAAGAATTTCTCGAATCGGTCCAGGCGTCCTCGAGTAATCGGGTAACATACATAAAAAAAAAGATTCCGACGAATTGTTAACCTCCTCCTTTTTTGAAGTCGGTTAAAAATATCTAAAACTGCTTACGTAATAGTTAAACGACCCTGTAGTAGTAGTAGTAACAGCAGTACAGGAGCCATAGTATCGTTTTTAAATGTTCACTAGGTCTAGGTGGCGGATATATTTTTCTATATTTTTTTTAACCACGGCAAGGTGACCACACTGCACCTGGTGCGCCGTACCGTCTCGATAAGTATGAAGTAGCAGAGACGACTATCTCTCTCTACACGACACAGTTATACCTGGTGAGTAGCTTACTACGGTTAAAGGAGCTACGTATAGGAAGGAGGAAACACATGTGATAGTTTTTTTTTTAGAGTATAGTCCGACAAACGAGCCAGTGGGTCACCTGATGTTAAGTGATCTCCACCGCCCATGAACATCCACAATACCGAAAGTATCGTGTATGCGTTGTCGGCCTTAAAGGACAAGAATAGGGATTAGGGAAGGGAAGGGGGAATCTGGGCCTCCGGTTATCTCACTTACCATACGAAACGCGACAGTAAACTGTCACTTTACGTTGGTTTTCTGTGAGACAGTGGTACTACCCCGATCGAGCCGGCCCATTCATGCTGTAGACAAATATGTCTACAGCGTGGCTCTACCACTTCCAAAACTTCATACAATTGTATGAAGAAAACATAGTTTTAGTACTTTACCCATGAATGCATTGTAATGTATGTATAACTGGCGATCGATTTACCTGCAACAAAAAATAAAGAAATTAAAACCTTAATTCTTAAAATAATATGAATAAATGCATAACAATTAACACTAAACACAGACTGCCTCGTTGGTGCAGTTGTAATTGCGCATGCGTTGTGACTGCTGTGCTGAGGTCTCGGGTTTGATCCTCGGGTCGAGTAATTAGTAGTGATATTGGTGTTTTCTATTTAGATTTCTGGGTCCTTTAGGCGTAGTGTGAAGAAGCTACACAGCAGGCCGGCATGATTGTATTGAGTAGCGAGGGATAGATTATCACTCGCTACTTGATACTATAACTGGACGGCACTGCACTTACCATCAGGTGCAGTGTAATCACTTTGCCGAGTCACGTAATAAATTCGATGAAAAGTGGGTGTACTGATTTCACCTCTGCCTACCCTTTCGGGGATTACAGACGTGAGTGTATATCTATGTATGTAGTTTGTATAAATAAATAAATATTTTAAAACATATTTGCATAGCAACTACAAAACGTCCAACTGCCAACGCCTAGCCACTAAAACCGGTGTGTCCGTAAACAGGTTCGATCCCGCGGGGGCCGTCCGCCGCTGATACAAATGGAAAGTCCCTGTACCGAGTCCCGGGGGAGGGGCGCGTGTGCCAACCCGCGAAAATAGACGAATCTCATATTTTTTTAAACTGTTGCGGTATGATAATATTATTTGCGACTAGCGTTAGCTTCGCATCGCATGTGTGATAACGTTTACTTTTACCGTAGGAGGATAGACTGATAAAAAAAATCGAATTTTCCGGGTAACCTTTACAGTGTTTTTGCCTGAAACCTTATTCGAACATTTAAAAAAATAATTTGGCGCAGTCGTAATAACTTGATATATAATATGAATAATGATATTATGAAACATGTAATACGGTGTGCTGACGACAGAAGTCACCGATTAAAATAATTGAGTGGAATGGGAGTGGCTCATCTTTTTATAATTATTTAATGGATTTAATTTGGTCTGCTATAGACCGTGGGTACTTCTGAAACATTTTAAAATAACAGTATGAACATATAAATCAGATATTGAAACACAATGGCTTCATACGCATACGCATTCCATTCACAAAGTTAACAAAACTAAAAACAAATAAAGAGTTTGAATCTGTCGAAGCGTCCATGTCACTTGTCGGTTATACTTTTGAAAGAATAATACAAAAGTTTCGTCATGGAAGGCTTTCGTGGCAGTACATAAACATGGGTTTTGATACCGAGAATAAATTTAAGTAGTCGACTTGTACAATGGGACGAGGCTTGGTTATTTTTTGCGAAATAAATTCCAATAAAAATTAATAAGCCGACTTCGAAAATAACATTTAAGTATCAACGCCATTCGTCACGGAAAACGTGAAAATTATGTCGAGTTTTCAAGAAATTCCTGAGAAGTCGGCTGACACAATAGCTGTATAAAAAATATATGTTAAACATGGCATAGGCATCGTTACGAAGTTTTCTGTCACAATAGAATTTCTATGTGTTTCCAAATGATATGACTCTGCCTGGGTGGCGCAGTTGTAATTGCGCATGCGTTACGACTGCTGTGCTGAGGTCTCAGGTTCGATCCCCGGGTCGGGTAAAGTGATATAGGGTTTTTTATTTAGAAATACTCAGTATTAGCCCGGAGTTTGGAATTGTGTCCGTTATGGCGATAGGCTCGCCCCCTATCAAATTATACCTACCCCTTCAGGGATTACAGGCATGAGTGTATAATGTGTATATGTATGTTCAAATGATATACAATGTTTTTTAACGTAGATCTTACCGGCAAATATAGCTTTATCTACCAACTAGCTGTTGCTCGCGGCTCCGCGTGGAGGTCATGTTTGGGAGAAAAACTATACAACACAAAATACCAATTTTCATGCGTTTAACTTAAAAAATGACGGATTTTCATACAAACTTTCAACCCGTATTTTACACCCTTAGGGGCGGAATTTCCAAAAATCCTGAAATATATATTTTTGATTTTTAACTAAAATGCCAAATACAAATTTCATGAATTTAACTTCAAAAATGATGGATTTTCATACAAACTTTCATCCCCTATTTTACCCCCTTAGGGGTGGTATTTACAAAAACCCTTCTTTAGTGGATGCCTACGTGATAAAAGGTATCTACTGTCAAAATTTCAAGTCTCTAACCCCAGCCGTTTAGGCTGTGCGTTGATCGATCAGTCAGTTTCTTCTTTTATATATACAGATTGATAACGTAGTTTAAAGTTTACCTGGGTTAGATATCTACCCCGGTTTGTAGTTCGAGGAATACAATAATATTAATAACAAGCATGACCTTGTTACAAAGCTTATATTTGCTTCATTATTCTTTGACACGAGGTAATTTAACAGATGGCATTTAATTATCGGGTTAAGGTTATGCACATGATAAAAAAACTAGTATTTTTAATTAGATTTGCGTCTTTGTTTATAAGGTCGATACTTCATGATATTCATATACATATACACTAGAGGTAGGCAGAGGTGTAACCAGTACACCCACATTTCGCCGAGTTTATTACCATCCCATGATGTGATAGGGGGCGAGCCTATCGTCATATCTAGCACAATTCCAGATTCCGAGCAGATACTGTAGTTTTTAGTTAGTTTAGTTGGTAGTTTGTTAAAACCAAATCTCTTTACCCGATACGGGGATCGAACCTGAGACCCCAGCACAGCTGTTATACCGCGTACGTAATAAATGCGCCACCGAGGCAATAAAACACTAACCCCTCATTAGTAGAGGACACCCATTACCCGTGCCTTAGATGGGCAGCGACAGATAAAGAAATTGATTCATACCCCCAAATCAGTTCTCTAAAGAATTTGTTACATGTGTAAACCCTAATTAAATTTAAAGCTCCTTACACAATTTCCGCATGTCTCGAGCGTCACAGTCTGGTTGTAAATGCAGTTAAGGCCCTTTCAGACTGAATGCGTCTCCGCTGCGGTCGGCGCTGAGTGCCCCTTTATTGACGCCTTATTGACTGCTTACTCTCACTATATCTGTACGGCTGTTTTTACAGTGATAAAGATAAACTGAGACAATGAATGTAGTACAATAGAAGATGTTCTAGATACGAGATAATATTTAGAGTGTGGTTTAAAATATTGCTATTTTTAAATAATATATACCTCCATATTTACATCATTACAGCTCAATTTAACGCACACAATTTCCTTAAATACAGTTTCCTTACTAATTTGTAAATAATTATCCTCCACAATGCAATCGCGTAATAAATGAGATTTCTAAATTTACAAACTCCTACGGCCAATTAATTGTCATTCGTTAAAAGTCGGCAACGAATCTTAATTCCTTAATAACCTGGGTCTTTTAAGCGTAATGTGAAGAAGCTACTCAGCAGGCCGGCATCATTGTGTCCAGTAGCGAGGGATAGTTGACTCTCGCTACTTGATACTCTATCGGGACGGCAATGCGTTTACCCGAATAAATTGGTATTGAAATTTCATTCAGACAATGACAGCCTCCGTAGCGCAGTAGGCGAATAACCGGCTGCGAAACGAGAGGGTTCGATTTCCATACCAGGACAAATGTTTGTGTGACAGACATTTGTGTCCGGGGTCTTGGTGTTGTTAGAACAAAAGTGTGGGATTATGGGTTGTGTGTGACTGTTGGGTGTTATTTATTTATCATTTATCAAGTGACCCACTTACTCGTGTTAGAATTTCCTTCTACAATTTCATAATCGAACGCCTTCACATAGTATGACTTATAGATTGGTGTAACTTTAAATGACCAATAAGGCGTCGATAGAAGTCCACTCAACTACGACCGCAGCGATCCGATCCGCGCGTCTGAAAGGCTCTTAATGAACTTACTAGACAAGGTGTAGGGTTACTGAATATTAGGATCATCTCAGATAATTGATCAAGGTTAATTAAATGAGATAGTAGCGTAAAATTGGTGTAAAATTATGGTTATTATCCCGGTATGACATGGTGACCACACTGCACCTGATGGTAAGCGCAGTGCCGTCCTGTTAGAGTATCAAGAAGCAAGAAACGATCTATCTCGCTACTCAACACAATCATGCCGGCCTGCTATGTAGTTTCTTCACACTACGCCATGGGGCAAGGAAGTGAAGAAGCGGTCGATGGTCTAGTGTCAGAGTACTCGGAGTAGCTTCTTCAAACTAAACGATATGCTTTCTAACATATAATAAATAAAAAAAATACTAGCCCTGTATTAAACATTGTCCCACTGCTATGCCCCGTGCATAGCAGTGGGACAACACTCCTTTACTGATGAGGGGTTAAGCCTTAGTCCACCACGTTGGAAAATGCGGGTCGGTAGACTTCACATACCTTTGAAATTCGTACGTGAAATCACAGGTATGCAGGTTTCCTCACGATGTTTTCATTTACAGTTAAAGAAAGCGATAATTAACATTTAATACACACGTAACTTTAGAAAAGTCAGGGGTTGGTCATTTGGGCTGGTTTCGAACATACAGCTTTAGTCTTGACAGTCCGTACCGCAACCAATTAGGCTATCGCTGCTGATTCGAACATATGTCAGTTTATCCAAAACTGACCGCGCATCTTGTCCTCAGTTATCGACCGACATTAAGCGCATCCCTTCTGGCGGACATTACTTCTCTTTCGCCTGTACTTTATAGCTGTGTGTGCCCTACAGTACAGATTAGCTAGTAACAAAAACTATTAGAAACGTTTTACGTTCTCTTTTATACAAGGTTTATATAGTTGTTTGTTTTGGTTTTTATGTGCACACTATAAAAGTGGATAGTTCTACGTAATACTTAAACGAAAACGGCATGCTACTGATAACAAAAAAAAAATATTTTTTACGTTACTTGTAGGTAATTTTATATAAAGTATGGATTGACCATTCGTCCAGATATGGGCGGGACAGTCCCGCTTTTAAGCTATATGTCTTACTATCCTCAAAATACCTAAAATGACACATTCCGACAGTATAGCTGCTAGAAATCATTGAATTGAAATATATAAACTTTTCTCAACAAATAATCCTACTAATATTATAAATGCTAATGTTTGGATGGATGTTTGTTACTCAACCACGCTACAACGGTTGGACGGATCTGGTCGAAACTTGGTACAGAGATAGATTATAGTCTGGAATAGCACATAGGCTACTTTTTATTCCGGAAAAATGTAGAGTTCCCGTGAGATAGTTTAGTTTTTCACAGAGCAAGGGATCGACATGATTTTTTTGCATAGTGGCAGTTTAGGGATCAGGAAATTACATAGGCTACTTTTTATCCCGAAAAAATGCACGCTTCCTATGGGATAGCAAAATAAAGTAAGGTGTAATAACTTAAGATGTCTCCATGGATTGTGTATACCTTTTCTTCCAAAAATAACGTCCACGCGGGTAGAGCCACGGGCAACATCTAGTCTCAAATAAACAAACTTTCGTGTAATAATTGAGTGCATTTTATGTATGCCTGGCAGTAACAACATCGAGGTGTTCTATATGCACTACTGAAAAAACGTAATTAAGATTCGTAGTATTGAAACTCATTTTTATAACAATGGGCAATATAAAAAAATCCTACCGACAGTTCCATTCATATTAAATTGATATTATTTAGCTAACTTTCTCAAAAGAAAAATATACTAATGTTTTATATTTATAAATCAATAACATTTTTAAGTCGTCCCGCTTTGAGAGAAACAAAAAAAATAGGCGTAAACAGTAGCTCCACTCCGTTTATGTAAAAAAGTTACGATAGGTAGACAGAGTTTCTTTTGGAGGTCGCGCAATCCTTCTGTAGTATAAAAATCCGGTATACCCCGTCGCGAAGACGGGAATCCAAGCGGATTTTCCCCATGTAAAAAAAAAGGTAAACAGAGTGAATTGCGTTGTAGCGTTGTTTGTTTGGAATGTTTTTTAGTAGCCGGCAGTAAAATGAAAGGCCGTGGGTTTGATCCGCGTACAGAGACAAATGTTAGCGTGATCCACAAATATCTGTATCGGATCTGGATGTTTCTGAAAGTCTCTGGTAGTTGATATATGACACAAGACTCGTAGCTAAGTAATAACCGATAACTGACACCTAGACATTCTTGGTGTAACTTTGTCTCCAACTCTTAGTCTTGGCTCCTACATTGAGCATAAAGCTCAATTGGCTGCCAAAAAGCTGGCTATCCTTGTGAAGGGATACTTCACACCGGGACAGCTCCTTGATCTGTATCAAGCGCAAGTCCGGTCGTGCATGGAGTACTGCTCTCATCTTTGGGATAGATCAGCCAAGTACCAGCTTGAGGCATTGGAGGCAATCAAGAGACGCGCCAAGAGAATCATAGGCAACGATTCCATAGTCGAGGCAAGGCTGCAAAGCCTTGAACACAGACGTAAAGTTGCTATTTTATCGGTATTTTACCGGATACATTTCGGCGAGTGTGCCTTGGGATTTAATAATTTAATTCCCCCAACCCCTTTCCATCATCGGACGACAAGAGACTCGGCGAAGCGTCATCGATACATGGTTGATATTCCACCAGTGCGCACGAAGCGTTTTGCTAGTACATTTATCATGCGCACCGCTAGAGAGTGGAACTCTTTGCCGGAGTCTATATTTCCCGAAAATTATGACCTGGGTATCTTCAAGTCAGGAGTGAATAGGTATCTTCTAGGCAAGCGTGCTCCACCGTAGACCACATCATCACTTTCCATCAGGCGAGATAGTGGTCAAACGCAAGCCTATTTCGCTTAAAAAAAAAAGTGGGGTCAGGACTATGTGTGTAAATTTTGTTGATGAAAGGAAATAGGCGACGCAGGGGCTTGTTTCTTTTTTATCTCTACCAATAAACAACTTTATGCAGAACATAGTATTCATAATTTAATAAAGAAGTACACCTTCACCTAGTTTGTTATCATTTTTGAGTATTATTTATTTATATGTCCCCTTTTGCGTAATCAGATTTTTTATTTATTTAATACTAATAAACGTACAAAGCAAACCGCGTATTGTTATAGCCTGTATGGCGGTGCAAACGAGGCCATTCATCCGAGTCGGTAACGCAGTTTGGCGGCACCGAAGGGCTGGGAACAGGGCTGGCACGGTTCAATTTATAACCCGATAATTAAAAATAATACAAGCCCTATATTAAACATTGTCCCACTGCTGGGCACGGGTCTCCTCTACTAATGTGAGGGGTTAGGCCATAATTCACGACGCTGGCCTAATGTGGGTTGGTAGACTTCACATACTTTTGAGACTCGTATATAAATTCTCAGGTATGTAGATTTCCTTACGATGTTTTCATTCACCATTAAAGCAAGCGATGATTTACTGTGGTTATACACGTAACTTTAGAAAAGTCAGAGGTGTATGCCATTTAAGATGGGTTCGAACATACGACTTTCGTCTTAACAATCCGTACCAGGCCATCGCTGCTGTTAATAATAGCCTAATAATAATACTGTTTATTAGTTAACTAACTTTGCCCGCAGCTTCGCATACGTGACTAAGTTTATCGGTAACGATGCTACTATGCTCTACTATAAAATAGTAAATTTTCCTCAAAAAAAAAATGCGCTTGAATAAAACCCGCTACTGAGGAAAACAGTAGAATATGTTTTAGTCTTAGTTTATGGTGTATCTGTGTGCTTAATTTAATTTCAATCGGTTGAAAATGTATTTTTTTTTATACTGGCACGGCAAAGTGACCACACTGCACCTGATGGTAAGCGCAGTGCGGTCCAATTAGAGTATCGAGTAGCGAGAGACGATCTGTCCCGCGCTACTCAACACAATCATGCCGGCCTGCTTCTTCACACTACGCCATGGGCAAGAAGGTGAAGAAGCGGTCGAGGGTCTAGTGTCAGAGTACTCAGAAGGCCGCCAAACGGCCAAATATCGTACCCTAACTCCAGACCCCCGACAAACCGGATGTACACTGGCTGATCCCAAAACGCGACACACTTGCGTGTGCCACTATGGCGGGTTTTCCACCCTGTGTACGGTGGTCGCTATCCGGGCGGATCTGAATATCCTACAACCAGGCATAGTACTTATCTTATCACTTTGTACTTGCTGTATATGGTCACAAAAGCGATTAAGTGATGAGAATCACGTAGACGTAGAGATTTTACTACATGGAAAGGCATTTTTCGACTTTTTACTGTGGTACGTTCGTTTGCCGGCCTTTCCTATATAAAAATCTCTCATCAACGTATGACGAAAATGAGTAGAAGGCAGTGTGAGAGTGTTACACAATGTGTACCTAGAAACAGTTAAAAGCTGGAAATTCCTCAATATTGTATTGACTTTTAAAAAGTCTATTAAGCTCGATAAATAAATACAATACTAATGTATAACAAAGTATGATGCTGGTTTGTTCCTGAACATCAGAAGACTTTTTTTTAATTTAAAAATCAGAATCAAAATTGATTAACATATGATACCGCAATTATTATTTTAAATGTTGGTATTAGCAAAAGTGAGTGCGTGCTGAGGACATCTCATTATCTCCCTCGCACAACTGCAGAATAATGGCTTTTCTGAGCGGTGACGTCATGACTCATATCGTCCATGTTTTTCTCTCATTTGACAACTACTTCCACCCAATTTTGAATGGCTTTTTACTTAGTTTTAAGCGGATTTATAAAATTCTTTCAATAATAAGTTTAAGGTGACGTAACTTATTGATTAAAATAAAGAAATGTCGCGTCCACTACCCTATTCTCATAATAACCATTTTGATTTAGTTCAATTTCGTTCAAAACACAATGGCGCTTACACACACCTGATTGGCAGAAATAGTCAAAGCATTGTCACTAGAAACTCTCGAAAATTACCACATACATACTATTTAATTAGCCAAACGAGGAACCAGCGCGTGCCAACCCTACTCCGGGATAGGGCTCTGCTGAATATTAACTAGAATATACACACAGCTTAATCAGGGCCGCTACGTGACACTGTATTTTCGTTGTAATTGATTTTAAAGCGTGCCTCGTGTGCCAATGTTTGCGTGTTTGGCCAATGATAGCCTCCATGATAACTGAGTTGGCTGTGAAATTGGGACGTCATTACCGGCAGCGGGACAGACGTATGTGTGTTTAGGAAAGCTAGCAACGTAGCAAGTCGGTCATCTCAGTGCAATTGGTCTCAACCGTCCATATATGAACCCAACAGTCCTCTGTTGCGCCATAAATACCTGGCAACTACGAGAAAATTTTGATCTTACAAACTTGCGAGTCTCGAAACAAATTGGTGGATCACACAAAACATTTGACAGCCTCCGTGGCACAGCGGGCGAGCACCCGGCTATGAAACGAGAAGCCGTGGGTTCGGTTTCCGCACCGAGATAAATGTTTATGTGGCACACAGATATTTATTTCGGGTTTGGGTGTTGTGGGACCGTAGTCCCTCGTAGTTGTTAATACCCACCCAATAGCCCATGAGTGTGGCTGTTGGGTGTATTTATTTGTATTGGTGCGGTGATCGAACTTTCGGTCTGTCGATTCCCAGCCGGCTACTCAGTAACTGTGCTACGGAGGCTGACGTTATTATAAATTTCGGTACGGGTCTTGATCGCGCAATATTTTATGGTATAAATAGCCATTTATACCCCGACGTTTAATTTATTTTTAATCTTTTGGTGTTTTATAATATGTATCTAAAATGTGAAAGTCAAAAAATAACGCCAACAATTTTACACAATAACGATGAAACACACGTTTTTAAAATATATAAAGCGGGGACATAACATTTTCCACGTTCGAGTTCCCGCCAAAACACATCAAATTACAATGTACACACGTCATTAGGCGTGGTGCACTCCAGTGTAAACAATTCAAGCTGTGGCCAGTTTCCCTGCGGTGTTTGTTCCGTCCTGTTTGCCGATGGCGGTGGTCAGCTCGATTGCCTTAAGGGTTTTTTATGTACCCTCACTACTCAGTGTCACATACGTAGATGAATGGATGATAAGAAATAGGCAGTCATGAAGAGTACCGTCAGAAGTGAAAATTTCCGAGTTCTTTTTAGAAACGGCGTCCATTAAGTAGTAATGTTTTTTGTTTATTATTGCTTGTCAATAATTATAGAACTTCATAGGCGTGTTTATATCAAAAGTAAAATAATCTGAGCGTGACGGTAACGCGATTTTAGTGCTTTTTCTCCACACCAAAAGTGCTCAAAATTCATTCAGGCTTCAGGATCGATTGACATAGCGTTTAAAAATTGTGTTAAAGGTAGAATACTACCACAGATTAGTGAATAAATTGATGATCGGCACAGTCCTAAAAACACGGTCAAGGAAAACATCGTAAGAAAATCTTCATTGTTGAGTTTTAAATAAGAATTTTATATGTGTTTATATTTGACTGCCTCGGTGGCGCAGTTGTAATTGCGCATGCGTTACGATTGCTGTGTTGAGGTCTCGGGTTCGATCCCCGGGTCGGGTAAAGTGATATTGTGTTTTTCTACCTAGAAATACTCAGTATTAACCCGGAGTCTGGAATGGTGCCCGGTGTGGCGATAGGCTCGCCCCCTATCACATTATGGGACCGAAATTCGGCGAAAAGTGGATGTACTGGTTACACCTCTGCCTACCCCTTCGGGGATTACAGGCGTGAGTGTATATGTATGTATGTATGTAATTTTATATGTATGTGACTTCTAATACAAATACGTAAGTTACATTACACTGTTAACCACAATATGGACTATGCTGTGTACGCCTGTAATAGACATACGTATTTAAATACATATTTACAATATGTCACAAAACTTACACAATAATATGCAATATGTTATGCTGTTAGTGTACCAATACTTATTGTTATATTATGAAATAAAACTTATCACAATATTATTGACGCACATGACCATCGTGAGAGGGGTTCCGCAGAGGTCCGTGTCCAGTACAGGATAAAATAGGGATTATATTATATACCACGTCTATTCTTCACTATATAACGCTGAACTATATAATATATAGTGTAAGGAACATTCCGGGTGTGTGTAACAATTGAATGTGCTCCTTGAATTACAACCGTCGTGGGGTTAAAGACACGTACACACGCTAAGAGTATATGTCTCCATAGTTGTGTACGATACGTTTTTATTTTTAGGTGCAGTTTTTTGGACCGTTTTTGTGCCTGGATAGGCAGACGAGCAGTCGGGCCACCTGATGGTAAGTAGTCACCGCCGCCCATAGACTTCTGCAATGCCAGGGCACAGCAAAGTCGCTGCCTACCATCTGTCTATCTGTTCATTTATTTGCGTGTGTAACAATAATGATGTTGTAAAGGAGGTAATTAATGCAAAAACCAATGTGTAATATATAATTTGAAAGCAGAATCTATCCTTCGCTACTCAACACAATCATGCCGCCCTGCTTCTTCACACTACGCTATTGGGCAAGAACGTAAAGAAGCGGTCAAGGGGCCAGAGTCAGAAGGCTGCAACACGGCCAAACATCGTACGCCAGTTTACACGCTGTGTATAATTGTGGTCGCTATCCGGGCGGATATCCTACCACCAGCACCAGTATCTTATTGTTGCCGAAGTATATTGAAAATCATTGTACGTAAAAGTCACCCTATGTTGTGTGACATTGGAAACTCGCACATACCTCTTGTGGCATATCGACCCGCGAGTCGGGAGAAAACAAATTAGCAATACTAGAGAGACGCTATCCCGAGGGAATACATAATAATCCAGCAATATTGAGCGTTTACAAATGCAGTGTACAGGTAAACTGGATTAAGTTAGCATTGAATCTATATAGCTCTATTATATGAGAGTTAAACTGTTTGTTTGCATGTAGAGAGTAATCTCTGGAACAATTGGGCAGAATCTAAAATTCTTTCATAAATCCATGGCGCAGCGGGTGTGTAGCCCAGCTTCTATGACACACTCTTTTGACTTTTCGCAGATATATTTTTATTGTTAATTTTAGCTCACTATAATGCTGAAGGAAAACATCGTAAAGTTACCTGAATTTCTAAACAACAATTTTTGATCTAAGCGATTTCGTAGACTTCTCACACTAAATTTCTAAATTCCTCAAGATGTTATCCATTACCATTGAAGCGAGCAGACAGTTAACAATGATAACACATGTAACTTGGTCAAAACATGCTCTTGTGGTCAGCCAAGGTATCTTAAAGATGCAACTTAAGTCTCGGCAAAAGTCACTGACAAAAGTGCAAGGAACGACTGATTTTTGTTCCTTTACAATCAGTAAGACAACTTAAGATCCATAATATAAACTATCTACGTACCTACGCTACCTCCATATTCTTGGGGGTTGTGAAGCCGAAGTCGTGGGTTCTATTTCCAGATCGGCCAATCAAAATCTGTATGCTATTGCATAAGTTCAGAATGTAATAGCAGCTCCTATCATATCCTGGGCCAGAAATAAGATCAGCGAACCAGGGCACTAGTTGCTTTGCTCTCTCTGAAGAGATACAGGTTAATGTATATCCACCCCATTCCCAAACTGGTACAGCTTCACCGCCACACCGCCTGCGCCCGTGTCCCACAATGGCGCTGTATTGGCACAATTTCCCGTTTCGATTGGTTAATGCTCGCCGGATATGACTACGCCCGTGACGTCACAGCGCTTCCGGCGGCACTGAATAGACTCCGGTTGTTTTGAGTTATTTTGACGTTGGTACAAAAGTGCCTGGTTTGGGAATTTTGTATATTGTATTTATTTCAAAAATTTTGAACGTTAAAAAAGTTATTGCTTAGTTGGGAGTGGAACAAATTTACTTAGGCGCAGAAGAGTATTTTTTCATTTAGTGTTCGCCATGTTTTTTTCTGACGTCATCAACTTCTTTTAGCCCGTACCCCAAACAAATGATTGTCATCATACAAACATTTGTCTTAGTTCTGGGATTGAATCAGTGGCCTTTAGTTGCAAGCCCATACTCGTTTGTTGAGCGACAATGGCTGTCAAATATAACAAACAATCTTTAAAATCAGTCACACATACAAATCCATTGACAAATAAAAAAGAAAAATATTACATAAAAAAATCATCAGCAAGCCAATCATACTATCAACTGAAGCGTTGATAACTAATTTACAGAAATAACACCAATCACAAATACGATTGGAACATAAGTGAATTAAAAACTCCGAGCAACCCCTTGTCGAGTTATTTTAAAATCTCTCCCCTCTGCACGGCGGGATAGTTCAACCCTCATCACCTAAGATTCAGATGAGTTTCTGCAGGTATTTACTTTTTTATCCTGGCACGGGAGTCATCACACTGCATCAGACTGCGCAGTGCCTTTAAAGATATAATTTGAGGAAATTAAATTTATTAGACTCCCAACACTTTATTGAGGAAAGGTGGGATCTTTGACAAGTTGCATATAAAGATAAAAGAGACGGAAAAACAGGTATTCGTCTAGTGGATTTTGGAGTGTTACCTAGGCGTAATAAAATGGAATTATAGTGTACAACCAGTGGAAGGCTGTTTTTCTTACACTGAGTAACTTCTTCACACTACACTTATTTATCTGTGTTTTTAATGAAACACAGCACCGTGTATCATATATTTGCACCATTGGTCAAGTGTAGAAGTCCTCGAACTATTTTATTTCATCGGTCACGTTTTTCGGTTTGGAGAGAACCTTTTAATTTATTTTTGCTAATTCATCTACTTCAAATGTGTTTTTGCCAGTTGGCACATCTGTTCATAGTTCATAGTTTAGTTTCGTAGTTTGATAAACTTCTATTACATAAAATAGAAAACACGATCTGCTTAAATGAGAACCACTATGGTGGTCCCCTATTTAGATCTAATGGATACTTAATTTTCTTTATTGACATGAATTTCTTACACTTTTGGCAGTGTACTTAATTTATTACTTTTGTGGGGTGATAGATCTGCTCTAGGCTATCTGTAGGTGCCACGCGCTTTGTATATTTCTTCAAGTAGCAGTAAGTACTGTGTGTTGAGTTTTCAGGTTTCAGTGTTCAGGTTTATTTTTGAATATGTGGCGACCTGTTGTGTACTATTGTTTATGATTGATTTTTATTTATGAATGAAACAGTCTGTCACTCACCTGAATCTTTCATTGTAGTCTCAGAACATTTTTGTTATATATAGAGGAAGGTTATAGGCTATCTAACATCGTGTTCCGACCCAAGGAAGCGGAGCAAAGTGTTTGTCACAACGCCGCGAGCAACAGCTAGTTATAAAAAAATATTTTAAGGAACAATTAAAATGACCGACCGACCGCACTGTCTGAATTCCAAAAACTACGAGCTCGAATTTGAAGTGCGGCAAGGCGTAAGGAAACAACGCATTGTTCCAACCTTACTGACGATGGTTCTTTATATTCCTGTTGAGTGCAATTTGTTTTTTTTTATGTAGGCGAAGGCATTAATTGTTCCTCGTTATTTTTCGACAGCGAATATGATTTTTTCTGCAAATGAAATTAATAACTGTTTGTTTTTATTTTAATGATTGCTAAGTCTTGCGTAGTTCCCTACACGACAAAGTAGTCGTCTCTCAGGACAGGATAAGAAATGTTAGTCTCTGTTCGGTGTGTTTATTTATATAGCCCCCTAAAATATATCTGTATTCATAATAATATGATAATAAACTTCGATCCGTTAATCCAATTACTCGTTCATTGTAGAAATTTCATTATTCCTGCTCACCCCACGTGCAAGCGCGCTTGATGTACATTGTTCATAAAAACCGCTGTTTGTAGATCATTCGACCGAGCTTCTGATTGGGCCTTTTTGTTGATTTTCCGGGGGTTGAAATTATAAAAAAAAATGTTTCGGGGTGATCCTGAATAAGCAGTCGTTTCTATACTATTATTTATTTAGGTTCTGTCGAAATTATAAGAGTTTATTTATAATTCACATTGAACAATAAAGAAGAAGAAGCAGGCCGGCATGATTGTGTTGAGTAGCGAGGGATAGATTGTCTCTCGCTACTCGATACTCTAATTGGCACTGTGCTTACAATCAGGTGCAGTGTGGTCATTTTGCCGTGCCAGGATAAAAAAAATACAATAAAAGCCATAAATACAGCTGCATCTCAGGCGACCGAAGCTTGCGCTTCAACCGGTGTTTGAATGGAGCTGTCAGCGTTTAAATTGCCAAGGTCATTGGAATGTGGTATAGCCTTAAAATAAGGTGGAAAGCGTGTTATTTGTCGCAAATTAAGTCATATTGCTTAATAAGTAACGATACTCCCAAATTTTCAGAGTATCTACCACTTCAGATAAATAAATACACCCAACAGTCACACACATAGTTCTGACCCCACACTAGGTAAACCTGTATTGTGGGTATCAAGAACTAAGAGGGACTACGCGCGGTTCCACAACCCCCAGACCCGAAATATCTGTCTGTCACACGTCCATTTGTCTCGGTGCGGGAATCGAACCCACGGCCTCTCATTTAACAGCCGGACCTCGCCCGCTGTGCCACGGAGGCGGTCATATACCAACGTGTCAATATCTGACATCTGTGCTTATCTGAGAATCGGCAAATATTATTGATTTTACACTACACCGTCGGCAATTTTCCACGTTGACAGGTCAATTTTGGCCGGGAACAATCGGCCGGTACAGTCAGCCCGTTCTCACCGTAGGAAACATTTTAATGTTGGGTAAAAGGGTAATTTAACGGATAGCGTTCGCCATTTTTTAGTTTATTGACGTTACCTAGTATACAACGATACGAGTCTAACATCTTATTTACGAAAATCCATCAACCTGTTTAGACCATAGAGAGCGTAAAAAGAAAAGACGTACATACATCCATATAGAGGTTACAAAAGGGTGGTCCTAATGAAAGCACCATGTATAAAGTCGATGATTAATAAATAAATATGATGGTAAAAAAAAGAAAGTACCTTTTTCAAATTTGAATAAAACCTACTAAGGAATTGTTGCAACCCTAAATTCAGCTGATTGTATTTGAAAAACGTGTATGGGTTGGTAAAAATATTTATTTTCCTTAGTTTCTGTAATGACAGGTTGTTGACATATAACAGCTGATCCTAGGGCTTCACGGCGAAAATTTTTATATAATGTTTCAAGTTCAATTACTCAGAAACTATTAGGGTTCCGGGTTTTTTGTCTTCACCGATATGTTGCTAATCACCGACTCTATACATGGTGCTTTCACTTGTACTCCTGCTTTTGCAACAACCTGTATAAATACGTAAAAAGAAACTTTTGTACTTTATTTATTTATATCTAACATGCGTTACAAATAAATTAAATGAATTAAGCCACTCTCTTCAGTCCTTTTGAAAAAAGAACACTAATTTTCAAAATTCCAATTTTATGAATAACGATCAAATTTCAACCAGTAAGCGATTAATAAAAACAGAAGTGTAACCGTAAATACAAAAAGTCCATATCTATCATATCACTACTATATAATTCATACACACAACCGATCGTAGAACACCACTTAACATATTAAAAGTGTTCTGCGAGTCGTAATTTCGGTTTACCGTCGGTTTGGACACATCGCGGCGTATATCTAGCGCTCCATTAGACGAGGGGACCGTTTTAGAGCGCGTTCACATTCGTCCGTGGAAACTTGACATTTTTATTGTGAGTTGTGTGTATTTATTTTTGATCGACTTAAGATATTGGAAGGTTTCAGTTCGGAAGTTATAATTTACGTATGTTTTTTTTAGTAAAATTTCTTATACCAATATTGTTATACAGTAAAACTTCTAGGTCGAACTTCAGGGGAGACGCCACAAATTTAAGTTAGAGTTTTCGACTTATGAAGGATTTACACTTGGGCGGATTTTGTGAGGAAATATTCGATTGTAGAGGTTAAAATTGTAATCTTGAGTTAGAGAGGACAAATAAATATCTAATAAGGCATTGTTTTCTAAAAAAGAATGAAGTACATTGATGGCAATTTTTTATGCCTATTTTCTTCGAGCTATAGAGGTAGATAGAGTTATAAAGGTTTTTAAATCAAACATTGTTATTAGAGGTCCAATTAATTTTTCGGGTAATAAATGGACTTTAATGGCTTGTAGGGACTCACTGATCATTTCAACCTATAGAGGGTTGAAATTTTGAGTAATGGAGGTTTTTGGGCTTGAAGTGAGGGGAACAAAACATTTTCTCGAGTTTCAGAGGTTTTCGACTTATCGAGGTCCGACTTAAAGAGGTTCTACTGTAATACCAGCCCTGTATTAAACGTGTGCTATTGTAGGGCGCGGGCCTCTTGTGCGGATATGAATATCCTACCACCAGCAAGGCAGCAAGCAGCAGTTTTGTGACATATACCAGTAAAGTTGATATTTACTACTTCGTTTTGTGACATAAACTGGTAAAATTGACATTTACTAGTAATTTCTCTACAACCGAATGTTTACATCACTTAAATGTCTGTTCGTATAAACAAAACGACATTAATATAAAACGAGTGGAAAATTCGAATTCTCGCATCTCGCAGGCCATTAGTTTAACGAGTCGCGACCCTTAGACTTACCCCTATCGATGTGAAATATTCATCCCACAAAATAAAAGGGGGTCGCTTGTGGACGATGTTTTTTCCACGAACAACTATAAAAATGTCGTACCGTCTAGACGGACCGGTTTAAAAAATAGGCACAACATGAGTCATGGAATGCCTTTTAGATGGAATGGAAAAACGCGCGTTTCTCATGGCGAATGTTAACAATTTAAATCTATGACAGTGGTTTATTGGTACATTTTGAAATAAATTATAGCAAAAAAGATCTTAATTTGTAAGTTAAATTCAATAATTAGTCGAATTTTCACACAAGCAAGTCTGGCAATCACGATATTATCATCTTATCTTATCTGAAAATATTATGCATGCAACTTGTTTCAAATTGGAATGCTCTTTTCTGCAGTCGGGGCTTTGATTTATGTAATAGCCATTTTTTTCTGACTGTTATAAAGTAGAAACCACAAACAACAAAAGCTTGAAAATTGTCTTTATTGTACCAGTTTTTGATAATCACATAATATTTATACATCATGTTAGTTGACCACGTGTGATGTGTAAATATGAACTTAAAATAAGAATTAATTGCCCAACTTTGCAAGCGAATGCACGACCTTTCGTTCTGTTTACACGATCTTAAGAACGACTCTGGTCATGACACTCAAAAAATATTCACAAGACTGATTAAGACAACCTAATCTTAGTCACAATCAGGCAGCTTAATTAGTGTTGTGATATATTTATCGATATAATCCCGGGATTATGTGCGATAGCACGCACAGTTCCCGGGATTAGTGAGAGCGCACGGGCGATGTCCGTTTATCTATGTGCGCACAAATTACTGTTTGTGATACGGGTGACGAAGGAGATTTGGGTTTGGATCTATTTTAGTGTAATTTTCTCTAAATTCGGCAAATATAATAAATATATGTTTTCTTTCGTATTGATATACTGTTATAATTATAAAAATAATATATTTCGTAATATAAATAATTTTAATTTGTTTAAAGTAATTATAATCACTTGGCATTCGAATGTATTTACAAGTTATGTTATGCATGCATTTTTACAGACAGTAGAAATATTACATGTAAACCATTTTGTGGCCAACTTTTGCACACTTTGGGATAGAATAATAACTGACACTATGGGCAAACGTACAATTCTAGAATCACTCAATTGTGAATATAAATTAATGCAATTAGATTTCTATATTTTAGTACGGCAGTGACTACACTAAACTTGTCAGTAAGTGTGTAAGTGCAATGCAGTTAAGTATTTAGTCGATCTACCAGATGTACCAGATGTTGACTGCCTCGGTGGCGCAGTTGTAATTGCGCAAGCGTTACGACTGCTGTGCTGAGATCTCGAGTTCGATCCCCGGGTCGGGTATATTGATAATTGGTTTTTCTATCTAGAAATTTCTCAGTATTAGCCCGGAGTCTGGAATCTGTGCCCGGTATGGCGATAGGCTCGCTCCCTATCACATTATGGGACCGAAATTCGGCGAAAAGTGGGTGTACTTGTTACACCCCTGCCTACCCCTTCGGGGATTACAGGCGTGAGTGTATATGTATGTACCAGATGTTCATCAGAATGATAGACCGACTGAATCCATAACGGGGCAAGCCAAAACGCAAAATTTATTTGTTATTATAGTAATACAACTTAAAATTGGATAAGCAATCATTATATACAAATGTAAATAGTTCCCTGGATTCATAAATATCTTAATATGACAACAAATGACTAATTCATCGCAGTGAACCAAATACTCCAGCTTGTAAATATAACGTTGTATCAGTTAAGAACAATTTATAAATGTATAGGATTTCTTAGCGCTTTGTACAAAGATAGTAAAAATAACAACATCACAAATTTAAAAAGCCTACCAGCATTTTACTTTCAAATATTGTTATTCCACAATAATACAATGAAAAACAACAATTAAACCACTTCGCACGAGCATATGAAACACACCGCAGAACCCGCGCCGTCGCCGTCCGGTCCGGGATTCCGTAAATCCTGGGATTACGGGATTACATCCCGGGATGAAGTCGATACAATCGCGGCGTACCGCGAGCTGCCTGCGGGCTGCGGTAGCGACGATAGGAAAAAACTAAATTGAAATAATGCACATGTGAAAGTGTAAATAGGTTTTAGATACTACGGCTGTTTAACCCAAAGTGTGAATATTGCCGCTATTGGGAATTTTTGGATGAGTTATTTGCAATTGTTACAGGCAAACAAAAGATAAAAATGTAATAAAATACATAGATTAAGAATTTTGCATTTCTCTCTTTACCATTTACTACAGTTTTTAATTTACCAACTCAGCCTTGAACTCCAACTCAATAATTTGAGGATTCGTTTCACAACTGAAAGTCACCGAAGCACGTGAGTATAGCAATTGATAAAAAAATCATGTGAAATTATTACAATAAGTAAAGTCGAATATGCCGCAACATGACCGATTCACCAGTATTACTGCTACATGATACATTTTACGGTGTAGAGATGTAACAACACTGAGGCCGTGTTTTCAACCTTGTTAATTAGAACTGAGTGAAAATCTTATGAACATTGACAAATTTCATATCGGTGCGTATTTCCAACAAAAGTCAATCTATGTAATTTATTTGTTTAACAAAGTCACAATAAAGCGTTAGATTTTTGAGTAAACGTTTTTTTTTAATCAAAATGGCTTGCGTTTGACCACTATCTCGCCTGATGGTAAGTGATGATGTGGTCTACGGTGGAGCACGCTTGCCTAGAAAATACCTAACGTGACTTTATATATCCATACGGATTGTAATGAAATTTGGTACGGAAATAGATTATATCCTGGAAAAGGACATAGGCTATATTTTTTCTCATAAAACAACCTTGAAAGGGGTCAAATAGGAGTTCAAAATTTGTATGGGAAATCCATAATTCCTCAAGTTAGGGATCTGTAAATTCATATTAAGGCTTTTGGTAGGAAATAGAGAAATACGTGTTTCAACGTTTTTGAAAAATCACCCCTAAAAGGGGCAAAGTGAGGTTAAACTAATGAGGTATTCTTTAGATGCAATCTCAAGATTAAGGCACAACAACTGAGAGGCTGAATAATCGCTACAGGTGCCTCAGTGCAGAGGACAACTCCTTGGATTGTATACTTCTGCTACCGAAAATAACCTCCACGCGGGCGGAGCCGCGAGCAACAGCTAGTTTGACTATAAATATAAATCTTTAAAGATAGTTAAATTTGACTACGGATAATACAAATAGGGCCTTGAACATAATCAACATTAGTTGAATTTCTTTATTTATACTTAGACAAGAATTGGATGCAATATTTTTTTTAGGATTAGTTAATATTTTTTAGTTGAAGTCACAAATACCGTTAATAATTGGCAATAATATCTTCTAAATATTCTTTACACAGTTGGTAAAGCGCCATTCGCAAAAAGGGTTCATATGTGACTTTATGATTCAATCAGAATAACTTTTCAATTCTCATATAACACGATATAACATCGGATTGATTGCGGAATTATTCTTGTTCTTCTTGGTTTACATTGAATTTCGTTTTCACTTAAATATGGGGAACTGTAAATCCCCTTATTATGAGTTTTTATGCCCTAATAATAACAACGCTATAGAATCAAACATGTGCAAATTCTAGCCATCCGATTCTGATTCCATATTTCGTATCGCTATTATTTGTGACACACAAATGCATATATTTTATGAGTGACATTGAAAAATTGCAGTATAACTTTACATGATTCCATGCTGGCTTAGGCCGTTTCTCTTGTACGGGCATTGTATAGTTATTAAATAAATACTGACGGGTTATATTTAACATTGAAAGAAAACTATATTTACGGATTTTATCGTTTATTATTTTCAAAAACTTTTTCAAAAACTTAAACCACGTGACCATGAAGGCTGTAAAGTTTAGGAAACCGCGATAAAATCCGTAAAATTAGTATACGTAATATTCGCATAAACATAAGAAACAATTGTGGGTATATTGAGTTACGTACGATCATGCAAGTTGTAAATTTAACCGACCGGTTACAGTTAATCATCTTGGAAGTGGAAAGAACCGTTGGACTCCCATCACAAGACACGCGTCAACACTGTACAGTTAAATAATTGACTAGAATAGACTTTAACCGCTACTTTACATGATTCGCCTAATGATTGCATTGGAACAGCGGGCGAGTAGCCGGCTATGAAACGAGAGACTGCCGGTTCGATTCCCGCACCGAGACAAATGTTTCGAGAGATATTATGTCTTGTTTACTTTAGTTACTTCCACAGTCTTATGTCTAGTTGTATTTATTTGGTGCCTGGGTGCTGTGGCACCGTAGTCCCTAGTAGTTGTTTATACCAAGGATACAGGTTTTATTTAGTGTGGGATGAGAACTAAGTGTGTTAAACTATAATAACATTTATACCAATTCAACTATACCGTCGCCTATAGTAAAAAATAATAAAAACAACACAGCAGTACGAACGTTGCGGTGAAAAATAGTTCAAAAACGACTATCGGAAGGTGAAAACTATTAAAACGAACCACCGCGGGCGTTTCGCAAAAAACACCGATTTATTAGTTCAACCGCAACGTGTAAAAGCTTTTGATGTCGACGTATTGACTAGCCTGTGTGCGCGGTTTAGCTGGTGTTATTACTTTTTATCGATTTTTTTGTATTGATGGTTGGTAAAAATACATACATATTTTAAACAATCATATAATTACTCTTGTGTAACAATAAATAATACTTTTTTACATTTTAAGCGTAGTGTGAAAAGCTACTTTGCAGGCTGGCCTGATGTGTCGGGTAGTGAGATATAGTTCTTTCGCTAGTTAATATTCTACCTGGACGGCACTGCGCTTACCATCAGATGCAGTGTGCTCACTATACCGTGCCAGGAAAAAATCATAATAATACGAGTGAGATATAAACTTAAAGTACTAAAAATAATAAATTCCAAACCTCTAGTCCCTATTCTTTGCCCTAAGTTAAGTTTCTAGCTATGTGATTGTTTTATAAGCGGTAGAAATCGATTACTATCAATAATCACTTCAGATTCTCCTACAATCAGATTTTCCTAATAGAACAAGTTTTTATTATAAATTGTAATCAACATACAGATAATGCTTTATACCAATTTCACAATAGAATCGACGTATTTATTATATTACTTACAAAACCCTTTATTTATGTTATTTTTGAAGTGAAAACTTGTTTAGCCATGTTTGACACTTTTGGGATGGGGAAAAGCCACTGCACTTGTGTGACTGTCACGCTCATATTATTTTAATTTAACATAAGCACGCCTATGAAATTATATAATTATTGGCAAGCAATCATAAACAAAAAAGTTACTACTTAATCGACGCTGTTTCAGAAAAGAACACAATAATCCCAGAGTTTTTAATGTTCAATTCTGTCGGTAGTCCCCGTGACTGCTCTGGCATATGAGATGCCTATGTTTTTTTTTATTGATTGTTAGCCGTTTGCACATATTTTGTAGCCGTACCAAATATATGATTTCATTGTTTTACTTCTTTCTCAGTGTTTCAGCTATTATTATCAAAATTGGTTCAGATATGAAAACATAGCAGATAGACAGTCTCATTTTTAACATTAATGTCGCCTAGATTCAACCCTAATTCATAAAAAAACTGTTTCCACTTTTTTATTGATAACACTAAAGCTCGTCAATAGAGCCTACTAAAATCTGTTGACAAACAGTAGAAGTACTGAACTGTTTTATATTTGTCTATTTATATATAGATATGAACAGTATAGATAATAGTACGGATATTTATAATGAAACATATACAAAGACAGTCTTTGAACTATTTTTAACTCGTGGACGCGGCGCGGCGCGTTATAGTTACCGCGCGGTCGTTTCGCGGAAAGTCAGATTTACGAGTTTCGCCGTGACGTGTGAAAGCTTTGATGTTACCGCTTTATAATTAGTACTAAAATGGGTTTATTGCTGCGGTTTAAAGGATAATTTTGACTGGACTTTTGAAAATAACCATTCGGAACAGCAAGGACTTCCAATTTAAGTCCAAACTTTATATTGTATATGAACCTCCCGATCAACAAACAAAATAAATAAATAAATACACTCAACAGTCACACACATTCCTGACTCCACAGTACACTAGGTCCAGCGTATGCGTTTATAGAGACTACGATCCCATAACACCCAGTTTTTTTTATTAATACACACGTAGTTCAGCACACTAGGTAAAACCTATATCGTGGGCATCAAGAACTACGAGGGACTACGGCTATATCACACCCGAAACAAATATTTGTGGATCACACCAACATTTGTCTCGGAGCAGGGACTCAACCCGCAGTCTTCCATTTCACGCTCGTTGCGACACTGGATAATAATTTGATGTTAAAAACTGAATACAAGAGGTCACGGTACAGCGAACGTTTGCATTATCCACGGGCGGCAACAATTATCAATACATCTCAATCTATTTGATGACTTGGCGGTTTTGAACCGTGGGGACAGGCCATAGTAACGATGGCATATGTTCCGGCAATTACACACTGGATAAAATAAACGCAGCGTTTTATGCAGCGTTTAAACGTTTGAAATGTAATTCTATGACGTAGTCAATGTGGAGTATTAATTCGAAATTAAATAAAGAATACGCGGAGCTTTATTATAATAAAAAATAGAAACTAAAACCCGAATACTGAAAAATCACTCTCTAAAAAGTATCAAACAAGAATGTAATAAATATTTGATTGTATTTCATACATATTCATAGTGGTGTTCAAAGGACAACCGTGGTCAACCAATGAACCGCCAGTGACGCAGTGAGCGATTAGCTGGTTGTGAAACTAGAGGCCGTGGGTTCGATTCCCGCACCGAGACAAATGTTTGTGTGACAAGACAGATATTTGTTTCGGGTCTGGGTGTTATGGGGCCGTGGTTTCTCGTAGTTCTTGATTACCACGACACAAGACTCGTATCCTAATGTGAAGTAAGGTCTATGTGTGTGACTGTTGGATGAAAAAAACGGCGCCGGATTCCTCGTTTTAAATTTGGTTAAAAACGCCACGTTTTGCCTGCCCAGTCCGAATCATACAAAAGCTAACTAGACAGTTGAAAACGGGGCTAAAAACGCAAGTCACAACAGTTAGCCGAGTAATTGATAGAGATTTCGACTTTTGTTTCCAAATTTAGGAGTCCCGTGACGGATGGCGGTAATTTTTCGGCGCCATATTGTTGATAATTTCGAATGATTCATTGTAGTGTATGCGTTTTGTGCAATTAATGTGATTAATCAAGTTTGTAGACAGCACATATTCCCACTCGTTAAGTGCACTAGCACATAATATCGATCGCTGGCGGGGATATTAAACATTGTTTTGCGATATTTATGCATATACTTTTTGGAATCAGCGAATTTTTCTACGTCTTTACGTGCTTTGTTTATTTTTGTGCACTTTTATGTTGCTTAAATCCGCTAGTAAAACAAGGATAATTTTTTTGAGGCCACATTTATTTAAGAAAAGAATGCTCATAAATGCATGAAAGTTAGTAGGAGGAGCATAGTAAGAGTGTTGACCAATTACTCAAAGCTACTGACCAATTCGTAACCAATTTTGTATTAACCAATGTATTCGGACCATGTTTTCACAGGCAAAATTTGGCTATTTCGGCCGCTAAGTAGATGGAGCTCTTATAAAGTGAACTTATAAAAGTGACAAGCAGACGCCATGACACCTATGAGTGTTTGCCGTTCATAAGGCAATACAATACTATTTTACCCATTAAACATCCATTTTCTGCTGAATTAAATAAATAAAAAATACGCATGAAACAATTTTTCAAAATTAGTAAATATATTTATTAAATAGGTTCATAAGGCCATTGCCATCCCATGATGTGATAGAGCGCCACCGTATCACTATATCACGACACAAATTCTAATCCCAACTTAATATGACGGCATTAACAAAAAAATGATAGTGTACCTAATATTACTAGTCCCGTATTAAACATTGCCCCACTGCTGGGCCTGACTCCTCTACACATGAGGGGTTAGGCCTAATGCGGGTTGGTAGACTTTACATACGTTTGAAATTCTTATGAGAATTCTCAGGTATGCAGGTTTCCTCACGATGTTTTCCTTCACCGTTAAAGCAAGCAATAATTAACAATGAATATCTAGACACGCGGTAGCGTGTCAAGCAAAGTTCAAGCTAACAGAATGGCGAGCGGTACCGTGTGTAATATTACACGAACCATTTGGAGCCACTTTTGACCCCCTCATAACTCAAAAACTATTTCACATAAACATGTCAAATTTGGCTCATATATTGAGACTTGCGAGATACACATGTGCTCCAAATTTCATAAACACACCTCAAACAGTTCTATAGATATTAACGTACAAAAATCGTAATTTTTATCACTGACTGACCTATAGATCAAAACTTTCACCCAGTTCCCGATGACCTAGAAAGTTCAAATTTGGCATCAGATAGGTAGTTGGGTGAATACAAAGGAATAAATCAGAAACTAGTAAATTATTTTCATTTTATTATATTTTTTCAATTAATTGATTCTATTAGGTACACTTACTTGTAGTGCCTGTAATGTAATCAGCAATCAAAATAGATGACAGCCGATCTTTTTGTGGATTTTAAGGTCCTCACGTATATATCTGTACAAAAAGTAATGATATCCCATCAAAACATAAATGTGAAATGAGAGCCAAGTTCAATATTATGATACCTATCTATATGCCTTGATTGTTGACTTCAACGACAAAAGAACTGAGATCTAAATGGGAGCCAAGTTCAATTGGTCAGTCCTGAAATTTATTTAAATAATAACATAAAATATTTTATAACTTAAAATATAATTTCTTCTTATAAGAAGTATAACTATAACTTAGGATAAATATAACTTAGGATAATATATTGAAGACTGACTTGGCTAGTTTCATATCCGAATCCGAAAATTTGGCTTGCTGGTAGAAACTAGCCGTCGAACATAGGGCTCTTCCCTGACTTTTTTAGTAGGTACTTAGTAATAATTCGTATAATCGACCATTCTGCTATTAACCAGTGATTATTTATTTATTGTTTATCATTATTGTTAAAGTAGTTCAAAGATATACCGCTAGATGGCGTTATATTAAACTCTACAATGACTCGTTGATGTTTCACGCGGCATGTTTTTACACATAATTGAACGTTCAACGAGCGTGAAATTCATAATAATAATGCAAGTGACGGCGCAAATCTGTCACTTCTCGTTAGTTACACATCAATGCGCCGAAGCATAGGTAGAATCGTCTGTAGTGCGTATATACATACATACATACATACATACATATACACTCACGCCTGTAATCAACGAAAGTGTAGGAGAGGTGTAACCAAGAGGCCATCAGGGGTCGTGGGCGCGCAGCGGGGGGCTGTTATAGCGCCATTTGTACTATAAAACTTTTGTACATCGTGCGACCCTGAGATGGACGGCAGCATGGGTGGCTAGCCTCATTGCTGTTGTAGACGCCAAGGGCGTCCTTAGGTGTGCGGGGATTTCTGAACAACCCCGCCCCACTTTAGAGATGAGCCGTTACGCGGCAATGCGCATGGTAGGTTCCGGTAGAAGTTGGGGCGACTTAGCCTCAAGAACCCGAGGCCGACCATAATGCGCTGAAGAAGGCCACCGCGGGGTTTTGGTTGGTATTACGGTGTAGGGTGTAAATAATGTTAGGGACTCGGCTCAACGACCGTTCAGAAATTTCCATCTCTACTGGACGGCTTATCGTTGGGTCGTAAGACCGGTGAGTCCAACATAACCACTCCACCTCCCCCCAGGATGGAGCGGTAGCGATAAAGCGTTTTCCCCAGCGAAAAAAAAAAAAAAAAAAGGAGTGGTGTAACCAGTACACCCACTTTTCGCCGAATTTATTTCGCTCCCATAGTCATGGCGAGCCTATCGCCATACCGGGCGGCCAATTCCAGACTCGGTGCTGATACTGAATATTTCTAAATAGAAAAACCCAATATCACTTTACCCGACCCGGGGATCGAACCCGAGACCTCAGCATAGGAGTCGTAACGAGGCAGAATCTTTTGTAGTGTGTTAATATTTAGGTGATACAGCACAGTTACAGATATGTAAAATATTATTTGCCTTACAATATATATAATAGTCACAGGAGGAACGCTTTCCCGCAAACAATTAAAACATTAAAGTTACAATCGCAATAGATACACAGAAACTATACTGTGATCAAGTATTGGTACAAAACTAACCGACAATTGTCCCAACATGCACAGCAATCCCAACTAACAATATTAATATTTAATCGTGTCTCCGTCGCACGTTATTTATCAACACTAAGGGGTGGAATGTTTTGGGGCCGCAGGGGCTATGTACAGGGTCGCATCCTGGATACGTTGGGGGTGAAATATTACTAAGGTAAACTTGTCAATATATTTATACTGGCACGGCATTGCATCTGTTAAGTACAAGCAATTCAAATAATTCTAATATGGCAGTCACCCAAAACAGTATGATTCGAAGTAATCAAGTCTAACCGATACATTGAATTCATAAAGTGTTTGTTATACACAATTTACATAGTGTCTACCCCTAGTTCGGAATGTAGTTGTGCTAGAAAGAACGACAAGGATCTTTAGCGTTGCTAAAAAAAAATGGTTTTCAAATAGAATTAAAAATACATTTTAAATAGACATACATACATAAACACTCCCGTGTAACCAGTACACACACTTTACGTCGAATTTGGGTCACATAAAAGTGGTAGAGCCACACTGTAGACATATTTGTCTACAGCATGAATGGGCCGGCTCGACCAGGGTAGTACCACTGTCTCACAGAAAACCAACGTAAAGTGACAGTTCACTGTCGCATTTCGTATGGTAAGTGAGATATCCGGAGGCCCAGATTCCCCCTTCCCTTCCCTAATCCCTATTCCTGTCCTTTAAGGCCGACAGCGCATACGTGATACTTTCGGTATTGTGGACGTTCATGGGCGGTGGAGATCACTTAACATCAGGTGACCCACTGGCTCGTTTGTCGGACTATGATATAAAAAAAAAACATAATGTGATAGGGGGCGAGCCTATCGCCATACAGAATAGAATAATATTATATTAGAAATGTATATCTATCAATTAGGTTGAATTATTGTATTATTATTTATCAAATTCAAAACCTATTGCTAGACATGACCCTTACGAGCGCGATAAAAATAACCACTTAAGAAGTAATACTAATAAAGTAATTGTACAGACACACGTTCACTCTTAAACGCAACTATACATCGAGTTGATTTTATCTACGTTAAAAAAAAGATTGTCTGACTGTTACTGAAAACCATCACCGGCTTCTATTTAATAAAGAATAAACTTTATTATCTTTAATACATATCTGCGTGGGGGTCAAATTACTACCGTACGACATATGAGCATGGGCCGGCTGCACCGAGGGGACACCAAATGGAATGGAAAATATAGTGGTCATTAATACACATCATAAATATGTTGTTTGAGTAAATGCGTGAATGGAAATATAGCTGTAAGTAATGTTCGACATATGAATGATGATTTCTTTAATAACTTTGAATAGGGTAGTTGACAAGATTTTTTTAAATGCTTTAATTAATACGTTACGTTATCAAATCAATTTTATATAATACAACCCATTCAAACCTGGTGAATGGGGTAATTGTCAAACGACAGAAAATGATGCACGATATGATTTGTGACGTCACCGCTCGGAATAGCTATTACGATGCAATCGTGCGAGGGAGATAGCGAGATGTTTCCTCTGCTCACAAATTTTTGATCACACTAACATTTATAATAATTCCGGCCTCGTTTTGGAATAAATTTTTTCGGATTGCTCAACTAAAGGTTCAAACCCAGGACCTCGCATAAGTACGCTGCAATTAGATTAATTAAATTTATTCTTTATTTATATTACAAGAACAATTTTCTTTACTATCAAGTACTTTAGACATGCGACGTTTCTTCGTTCACAGTAAAAACCCTATAGTGAAGTTTGTCACGGGAATTGCCGAAACCGAATAGGGTGGGACCCCGGGATGAATCCACCGGGACAATGGATAATGACCGCGTCTCACGCACTACAGATGAATGTTTAACAAAGCTTTGTAAAGTGAATTTAAAAGCAGAGGCTTATAGCATATGCCCATTCTAAAAACACACACACATAGTCCTGGGCCCACACTAGGTCAAACGTGTATCAACAACTACGAGGGACTACGGTCCCACAACACCTATAGCCGAAACAAATATCTGTCTGTCACACAAACCTTTGTCTTGGTGCGGTAATCGAACCCACGGCCTCTCGTTTCACAGCCGGCTACTCGCCCACTGCGCCACGTAGGCTGTCCAATAACACTCAACATTCACACACATAGACCTGACTCAACAGTAATATTTTTTTTGTATTCTGGCGCCTCAATGTGACCACACTGCACCTGATGGTAAGCGCAGTGCCGTCCAGATAGAGTATCAAGTAGCGAGAGACAGTCTATCCCCCGTAAAATTTCTTGTATCGGCAGTTACGAGAGATTTTTGATTGCCACAGGACCCGAAACAAATATCTGTCACACAAACATTTGTCTCATATAGTTTCAGTCGGCTACTCGCCCGCTGTCAATTATTTCATGGAGTGCCGATAAATTTGGAAACCAGGCTAATGACCAATAAATTTAGTTACAAATTATATTTTTTGTGAGATTATTAATAATATCATTATTAATAATATGTAAAGCCAACAAAAAAACATTTTTTTTATCCTGGCACGGCAATGTGACCGCACTGTACCTGATGGTAAGCGCAGTGCGGTCCAAATAGAGTACTGAGTAGCGAGAGACGATATATCCCCGCTACTCAACACACTCATGCCGGCCTGATTCTTCACACTACGCCATGGGCAAGAAGAAGGTGAAGAAGGGGTCGAGGGTCTAGTGTCAGAGTACTAAGAAGGCCGTAAAATGGCCATTGTACCCCAACTCCAGACCCCCGACAAAAACCGGATGTACACTGGCTGATCCCGGAACGCGAGACACTTGCGTGTGCCACTATGGCGGGTTTTTCGGCCTGTGTACGGTGGTCGCTATCCGGGCGGATATGAATATCCTACCACCAGCGCAATTGTTATTTCTTGGTTTAAGTTTCACTTCTGTCACTCCAATGACTGTCAATTTTTCTTTTTGAAATTGCAAATGGCCGCCTCCTTTTTCGCTCTAATATACATTGAAATATCAAGAAAATAATACATGTTCACACAACGATAAATCAACTCGGCCGGTCATTTTATTATGATCGCCAGTACAATACAACATGGAGTGCCTTTATATGTAGCGATGTGAGTAAAAAATGACGTTTCTTCCTTCAAAGAAACTGTAAAATCATGGAGCGATGGTACTTTTATTGCAGAGCTATTTTTGACAGATGGGATCGTATATAATGAATTGGAAACTGAACACAAAACCATCGACAGAATCAAACCTGGGACCATTCATTTATTTACACCACTGGAGAGAGTCGTTATAGAGTTTTCATTCAGTAACGAAGACCGCTATCCAGGCAGTAATAACAACAATAATATCCTTATTACATCCCATGGCCCTTCTCTACTAATGAGAAGGGTAAGGCCTTAGTCCACGCTGGCCTAATGCGGGTAGGTAGACTTCACATACCTTTAAAACTTATCAGAATTCTCAACGAAGTTTTCCTCCACTGTTACAGCTGTTATACTGTTTCTGGAATCGGTCCAAGCGTCTTCGAGTAATCGGGGACCATAACAAAAAAAGATTCCGACGTATTGAGAACCTCATACTTTTTTTGAAGTCGGTTAAAAGGAATCCACGTGTCACTCTCTCCCGCCTTATCAATATAAAACCGCTAGAACCGCTTTCGTATAACAAATGTAAAAATAATATCGAATACATTCTGTTCACGACGTATGAAGAAAAATAATGAATCTACATAGAAAAATATAGGATGACTCAATTTGGAAATAACACGAGAAATAACAACGTCATGGATTCAAATAACATTGTTTTATTAAATGTATATCACGAAGCGGCGATGACCTAGCGAGAGGGACAAACTGTTGAGACGGACGCAGGTTCTATACCCAGGGCATAAGAATTTACGAAGTTCTATAATTATGAATACACTAGCTGTTACTCGCGGCTCCGCCCGCGTGGAGGTCATGTTTGGGAAAAAAAGTATACCTTACAAAATACCAATTTTCATGCGTTTAACTTCAAACATGACGGATTTTCATACAAACTTTCTTCCCCTATTTTACCCCCTTAGGGGTGGATTTTCAAAAATCCTTCCTTAGTGGATTTCTACGTCATAAAAGGTACCTACTGTCAAAATTTCAAGTCTCTAACCCCAGTCGTTTTCGCTATGCGTTGATCGATCAGTCAGTCAGTTTCTTCTTTTATATATACAGATAGAGAAGTAAGGAATACTATAATACGTGTAACCAGTTCCCACATTTCGCCAAGCTCATAACCGTCTCTGGGCTGATACTGAGTATTGCATGGTAGAAAAACCCAATATCCTTGGTGCAATGGAGTTAATATAATTACAGTATGACCCAAACCTAGAGTTGCTAACTGTGTTGTTTTTCCAGGACATTACCTGATTTTTAGAGTGTCCTGGGGTGTCCTCGATAATTTCTAAGCGTCCTGGGTTTTAAAAGCACCCTAATAACGTACTGTATTTTAAAATTCGTGATGTTTTAAAACAAACGCGCGTCCTGTTTTTGTACTAAACTTAAAACTACTTTTTGTTTTTGTCGTGGTTTTTACCATCATCAAATCCTAGTTTTTAAAATTCAAGGTTGGAAACCCTACCCAAACGGAACCATCGCATAACATTAGCATTTTGACATTGTTCGTCAATTATTCACAAATTCATAATTCAGTCCCCCGTTTACCCATCACCTCTTGTCATTCACCCGCTTCCCTACTCCCTCGCGCCATATCTATCACCTCGGAGATAATTTAATCTGAACCGAACGGATATGGCCGAATATTTTGTGAAAACAAGAAAATAATTGAGCAAAAAATTATTTATAAAATGATAAATTTAATTGGATGACTATTAATATCGCCTGAACTGTGACCATGATAATAAACCTCTATAATAATATATTCGAGAGTTAAATTTTCATACTACGCAGCAACATTAGCTCATACTAATAACTAATATTTTAATCGTGGCCTTTTTTATTTATATTTGGTTATTTCTTTATGTCCTATGGCTAAGTGACCACACTGCACGTAATGGTAAGCGCAGTGCCGTCTATTTAGAGTATCAAGTAGCGAGAAATTATGTGTGATTCTTTTCGCAACCCAGTTTCTTTTTTGTATTACATTGAATGCATATCCGATAAGATACTAAATTTAACACCGGAAACTATTTTGGTCGCACATTCTAAGTTTGAATTCATTCCAATAGTATTGTTATTAACCACTTAAGTATATCGCAGATAATTCTTGTCTTTAGATTTAACATATTTAAGTACCTACTATTTAAAGATTTTCTTACATTACTCTGCTGTGTACAGCCATCGGCACTTACCTGAAAATAAAAATAATATTAACAATTCCGTAAAGCATAACTTTTGCATTTAAAAGATCCATAGCTTGTATATTTATTAAAATATATAATAAAGTCTCAGATGATGTAATATTTTTATCCTGGCACTGTAAAGTGACACACACACACTGCACCTGATGGTACGAAGTCCCGTCCAGTTACGAGTAGCGAGAGACAACTTTACCTCGCTACTCGGCACAATCATGTCGGCCTGTTGTGTAGTTTCTTCACACTACGCTTAATTTGTTCGAGCATAAATTAAAAAGGCTAGACGAATTTCAATGCAGGTTTCATTATATTAAGACTATATAATCGTCATTCGTCACTATAAATCTCGTTTCACAGACGGCTACTCGCCTGCTTCGCCACGAAGTTTCTCGACTGTATGAATTGTTAAAACTGTGTTTATTTTATCTATTGAAGTAAGGATAGGATTCACTAAACAATTCCTTATAAACACCACATCACGGGAACAAAGACACGCAGAGTTTCAGTCGGTGAACAAAAGTAAAAAGTATAATTCGTATGTCGGCGCTTGGTCCTGCCAATTTGAAACTCAATTTGACCGACCGCAGAGTTTATAAATAAAAATAAGTATATAATTATTCAGCGAGCTTAAGTTCGTCGAAGATTTATTAAAAATAAATGCAATAAAAAATAGACAGTAGTGAAAACTTAAAACGTTCCAATTCCTGTGTTCTTTTTTAAAAAAGCGTCCATGTAATTTTTTTGTCTATTATTGCTTTTCAATAATTATAGAACTTCATAGGCGTGCTTATGTCAAAAGTAAAATAATCTGAGCGTGACGGTCACGCCGGTCCAGTGATTTTTCCCCAATCCAAAAGTGCCAAACGTGTCTAAAGAAGTGTTCACTTCAAAAATATTTATTGATCATGTAAGTATATAAAAGACACTTATGACAAGTCAACCACAGATGGTAATTCACCATACGAAATAAATAATTATGGTTTACGGCGTGGGAACTTAAAAACCACCATTGAGGGCTGGTAGGTAGGTAGGGATACAACGATGAGAAAGGATCCGAAAATGAAAGGAAAACCGTGATCTTCGGTAAACGAAGTGACGGGAAATGATCAGGAAAAGGTGCAGGAATGGGAGGGGAGAAATCGAAAGGAAGCTGGACCGATTTGGAAGGGATCCATCGTCTAGCTAACCTACTAGACTTTCACTAACTAGCTAAGTGATGAAGGCCTGAAAAAGAAAGGTTGAAAGAAAATCCGGGCTTGTTTTCTTCGTATATCGAGTACAGTAAGAACTCTAAATACGCGATTAATGTGTGATATAATAATAAATACATCCAATAGTCATACACATAGGTCCTGATCCCACACAGTTATCTTATTTAGGGTATCAAGAACTACGAGGTGGTATAGACTCGAATCACCTTTGTGGTAGTGTTTTTCTGAAATCTCTGACGTAAGCTACATCACGTCGCGTCGGCATTTGAAAGAGGGTTGGTTATTTTTTTACAAAACCACCTCTCGGTTAATGATCCTTTTGTTTTCATACACTCTGCCGATGTACACATGTGCCGAGGGGATGATGTTTTAATTTTGTTTAGGTAGCCGATGAAACACGACTTACTTATTTTTTTTAGAAATCATCCCTGATTACTTCACTGCATTGTTCTGATGGGTACTGGCCTCCCCTTCTAATGGGAAGTATCAGGTATAATTACTCAATATGTTTTTCGTCACCGTTAAAGCAAGTGAAAAATAAATTAACAAGTAAATTTTAAAAACAAATCAGCAACAAGATCGAATCTTCGACTTCTATCTAGATAGTCCGTTCGCCGCTACACAGTAAAAAACATGTTACTATGTTACTTGTAACCAAATATTTGGTACATTAAACTCTCATTAAATTCAACTTGATCTGTTAATTAAATTAATTAAGCTCGCAAAAACATGTCATCGCAAAAGGAATATAAACAATGATAAATGACATGCAAATGACCGCAAATTTGTGTAAATACATATAAATACATAATGGTTTCTTATGCGATCATAATACACATTGACATATGAGTCTTGAACCAAATTCGACAAAGTAGATAGTTCCTTATAATTCTTCTAAAACACAGAACAAATGTTGCTTAAGAACCAAAGTCGGCAATCTTTCACTTTCAACCAATCAGAAGCGTCTATCTAGTCAATGATCCTATTTGTCAGTTACAATCAAAAATTGCAAACATGGCAGGATTACAGTAACAAAGGCCATCTTACCTTAGTTTGCTTCAAACTGGGCAATCTAGAAAATTTAATAAAATTTTGGACCGTTAAGCTTAATTTTCTATCATTGTTGTCATTGATTAAATTAAACATCTCCTCAGATTAAAATAAAATATTAAGCAAAATTGTCTTTCAAGTTAAACAAAAGCTACGAGATTGCTTAAATTGCCAAAATATAAGTCGGCCCTACCTTGCCGATTTTGGTTCTATACTAGAGTTGCCAACCGTCCTGTTTTCCCAGGACATGTCCTGGTTTTTAGAGTGTCCTGGATAGTTTTTTAGCAGCGTCTTGGCTATTTAAATAGCGTCTCGGCTCGCAATAGATGTGACCTGTTTTTAAATTGAATTTCCTGGTTTTTCTAACTTAAAAAAATAAAAATCCTGGTATTTGAATTTCGGGGTTGGCAACCCTATTCTATACGCCTCACATATTTCTATTTAAGTAAATAAAGTAAAGTTTTAAGAAAACATTCTCGTATTTGATATCATTACATTACATTACATTGGAATAACATTTTGTGACGATATAAAATATATTATGAATAATGGAAGAATAAGAAAAAACCCTATTGATATTTATTTACACAAGCCCCGTGGCGCAACGGGTGCGTAGACGGTTGTGAAGGGAGGTGGTCGTGGGTTCATCTTTTTTTTCTGGATTGGGCGTAATGACCGTAGTTTCTTGTAGTTGTTACTCACGATACTAAGCAGGGTCATTTCCTATGTTTAATCTGTATATATAAAAGAAGAAACTGACTGACTGACTGACTGACTGACTGACTGACTGATCGATCAACGCACAGCCAAAACGGCTGGGGTTAGAGACTTGAAATTTTGACAGTAGGTACCTTTTATGACGTAGGCACCCACTAAGGAAGGGTTTTTGGAAATACCACCCCTAAGGGGGTAAAATAGGGGATGATAGTTTGTATGAAAATCCGTCATTTGTGAAGTTAACGGCATGAAATTTGGTATTTGGTCTTTTAGTTAAAAATAAAAAATACATCTTTCAGGATTTTTGGAAATTGCACTCCTAAGGGGGTAAAATAGGGGAAGAAAGTTTGTATGAAACTCCGTAATTTTTGAAGTTAAAGATATAAGAATTGGTATTTGGCCTTTCAGTTAAAAATAAAATACATATGTTTCAGGATTTTTGGAAATTTCACCCCTAACGGGGTAAAATAGGGGAAGAAAGTTTGTATGAAAATCCGTAATTTTTGAAGTTAAACGCATGAAAATTGGTATTTTGTAAGGTATACTTTTTTTCCCAAACATGACCTCCACGCGGGCGGAGCCGCGAGCAACAGCTAGTTTTGTATATGTATGATTACTCATTACAATATAATCATACAACCTAAAATAATATGAAAATGGAATCGTTTTCCGAAAACTGATCAATATGTATTCAATAACGAGGCCCCAATTCTTATTTTAAATATTGGTATGAGCAAAAGTCGATGCGTAGTGGTAAAATCGTACTACCTACCTCGCATGACTGCCCCGTAATATCCATTCTGGGATGTGACGTCACAACTTATACTACTACCTACTACCCTATTAACCAAGTGTGGGGTCACTTATTTTATGTTAATATTTATATTAAAAACATTAAAAGATTTGGCAGACTCTTATTAAACTGTCACACGTTTTCAAAACTAAAGTGACTGAAAAGTAAATATAAGCCGCGATAAAATCCGTAAAATTAGTTTTATATCAATAAATAATTTATAACAATCTTATCAACATATCGATATGTCGACATGTCATACGCGCATCACTAGAAAAGTCTTGTCCCATAATAATAGGCGTTTTGTTTACACTGCCAAATGGAGGGGAACTACTATAGTCCTTACCGCCATTTTGACATCACTGAAAACCGACTCTAAAACTTTACAAGTAAAACCAATTTTTGTATCAACCCATTTTCACTTCGGACTGTTTGAGTAAACTGAAGGGGCACAAGAACCCATGACTGTTCACGCAAAAACAAATTCTAATAAACAGATAGTTAGGGTGATAGTGGCATACGTGTTTTGTGAGTTCGGTGTTCAGTAGTTATGACGCCGAAGGATCAATAACACAAATTCAGTTCACATCATCTGCCAGTAGTGTGGTTGAAATCTGAGCGGATAAGATAGATTTCACTTTGCAACCGATAACAAAAAGAGGAGGTATGTTATAAACAGCGAAATATGGACTTTGATGATGTTTGTGTAGTGGATAGAATTTATCTTGGTAAACTCAATAGATTTCAACAAACCAGAGACAGGGTACTCAACGTTCCGAACTGGCGGTAGAGTGTAAAATATTGAATGAATCTAAATAATGGTCAAAATTCAATAAATATTTTGATGTGAACTTTATTTTTTTAATAGTATACAATATTTATTAGTTTTGAAATATCAGCCTCGTATTTTACACTGTCCCACTGCTGGGCACGGGCCTACTTTACTATTGAGAGAGTCTTAGTCAAAAAGAGTTTCAGTTTTCGTATTTTTGAGTCGGATGCAATTTTTTACCAGGGCGCTTTAAAAACCCATGCCGCTGTTAACCCTCTGAAAACCAGGTCCTGGAAAAACAGGACGGTTGGTAACTCTATGGTAGAGTGACAGCAGACAGTCTTGTCTCTAGCATGAATAGACCGGCTTCACATGAACTTCACTTCCGTCCCGAATAGGTCATCCTAACATAACGCCGATGTATCATTATAATTAGTTTCAAACAAACAAAGCATGGATAGCTTTTGTGCGAAGGAAATAACACATTAACAGGCAAATAATCCACAATGCGCTAATCAAAACGAACGCTCGGCTGTGGATCATTGTTACTCGGACAGAGAGGTGCAGTGCGGTAATAGAAACTAACGGTCGTATGCAAAAACAATTAGAGAGCTCTTGGCTATATTCATCTGAATACGTGATTGGTTGGTTTTGTTTGGCGCCAAAAATACACCAATCATGTATGAGAAATCAAAAAGAGCTCGCATAAATATTGTTGAATATGGGTGCTTGAGCTATTTGCTATGCTTTGATGTCTCATGATTGGTCAGTTTTGTGTCGCGCCCAAAAAAGGACCAATGGCGTATACAGAAATCTATGCACAGCAAAGAGGTATCTAAAGATCTTGAATACGAACGAAAATCTAATGAATGATGCAGGTGTCCTACATCTGGCTTTCCTATTTGCACACACACTATTTGCTGTTAATGTTACAACATTAAATAGGAATACGTTAAATCACATCGGTCTTAAGAAATGCCTATAGGCCAATCATTCCAAACACGTAATTTTGATAACAGATATAAAATAGTGTGAGCGATGTAATATTATTAGATTACGAAAAACATTCCAACATAAATAATACATCCATGAAAATTTTAAAGAAACCTTAAATGTGGTATTATAATGCTGTATACAGATTTGTCTACAGTATGAATGGGTCAGCTCGACCAGCTGTCTCAGAAAACAAAAAGCTTGTGTATCTTACAATGAGATTTACAGACACTCAAATCCTAGTCTCCTTCCCATCACCATACTTTTTAATACTGATACCTAATGATTCTCCTTTAGCTGAACCATGAGTTTTTCTCACGTATATTCGCTAGCGAAAATGTAAAATATTTATATGACGAAAAGTTGCGCCTTTAAGAACAAAACATTCCATAAGAAACAACGCTACAACGCTAGACGACTTCGTTTACCTAACATGCCTTTTTGATATAAACTCGTGGTTGAGCTACTGTTCTCTCATTCCTTTGCGGTAGATGGTAATAATTAACATAACACAGCTAGATGGCGTTAATCGCTTCAAGCGCTTTCTAAACAATAAATCATCGTAATTTGCTGGAACTATAAACGGGACGAGAAAGATTACAAATGTAGCTTAGAATGAATCATCTGTGTGAAACTGAGTGTTTACAATATGCACATAACTTGGACGAGCCAGTGCTGGCTGAGCATTAGCATGGATCATGGGGTTTGTTACTGTCGCCTGCTATCCACTATCCAAATCCATACAAAAGAGTAAAGAAAAAGCAACGGAAATAATGAAATTATAAAATACATTATACAATAGCAATCGAATTCGAGTGTTGCAATTTAAGTGATTTCGCCTTAGTCTTAAATTTCGCAAACCTAATTTATGAAATTTAAGACTTTTATGATGATCTGACCGCGGCCAAGCAACAGGTCACATTATCTTGGATGAGCGGACAGAAATGCTTTCCTCGATGTTATATTGTATGCACTTACCACCGCCACCTTATTGCCACCTGGTCCAGAGACATTGGCCAAATAGTGTATTTTCTTTCTAAATAAAAGGGGCATTCGCCCAAGACTTATACTAACATCAGTGCGGTAAGAAACATCATCAGTAGCTCAACAATGAGTTTATGTAAAAAGGTACGATAGGTACACGAAGTCCCTCAAGAGCAAAATGTACAAAACGATAAATAAAAACACCACACGAAAAATGTACATAACACAATATCAAATCCAAAATGTACATAACGCAAAATGTACAAAACCCAAAATGTGCAATACGCAAAATATACAACTAAGGAAAGACATCTAATAGACGCGAAAACACACATGTACACTTTGCGTTTTGCACATTTTGCCTTTTTTTACATTGGGTTTATACACATTTTGTGTTATGTACATTTTGCGTGTGATCTTCGTTTTGCATTATGTACATTTTGCTTCTTCTCGACACACAAAATAAATATAATGAATCACACTGATAGTCACTCACATTCACTGTCTAGCTTAAGCCGCAAGACTCAAGTTTTAAGCCCTCGGGAGACCAACAAGCCCTGCAAATACTTAAGCCTATCACTAGCGTGGCCTATCAAACTGTTATTTGCATATGTAATTATATAAACCGCCCTCCACGAATCTTATAAGTTTTGGGTACACACGGGAATTTGTTGCGAACGGACCCGTCGCAATTATATACAAGGTGTATGAATGGCTTAACCCTCTCATCTTTATACATTGACTTATAGTCTATAGCCACGAACTGTCGAAGAAAAAAGATGTTCTGAAAACCTTGTCCGCCCACTAATGCCATCTATAATTTTACTAAGAACTATTTGGAAGTTATAACTCCCGTCACTGTCTCTCGAACGGGACTTTCCGCGCGCCAAAACGGGACAAACTATATAATGAATTTGTTGTGAAAATGCCATTTATTCATTTTACTAAGAACTATTGGATAACTCCGTCGCTGTTTCTCGAACGGGACTTTCCGCGCGCTAAAACGGGACAAACTATATAATGAATTTTGTTTTGAAATATAGACTTCCCGTATTCAAAATGGAAATTAATTAATATTTATTGATATTACGTTCTAAACGTTATGAAATTATGTTATTTACCTTATATACTATTAACAGTTTCACTGTAAATCAATTTAAGGCAGATTTGTTCGGGAATGTCGCTACAAATAACTAAAATTAACTCGACACTGAAAGGTGCAATGTGGTGCGCTTGCTTAGGTGGCATGAAGCAAACTAACGTCGCTGCGGAGTATACACCTCAACTCGGTGGAACATAATGTTTGTTCTGGTCGCCGCATCTAGTACGTAGTAATCGCTGTCTTTATATATATAATTCTACTGTGCGTGTGTATGTCACCGAACTCCTCCTAAACGGATGGACCGATTTAAATGATTTTTTTTGTATGCGTTTGGGTGGCGCCCTGGATGGTTTAGATACACAAATCAGCCCGGCAGATGGCGCTGCAGTTGGTGTGGCGCTGCTTTTACGGGCAGGACGAATTCTGCCGGGCCCGCTAGTTATAATATATAAATACAGCTTAAATACATATTATCACATCATTACACCAGGCTTATGCAGCACATTTTACGACATATAAAAACTTGTAAGTCAAATACCTCGGGTCGTATACTTTATTAACTAGAATTAAGTAAATAACAATCGTCGTTAGTAAAACAGTGGAAACTAAGGAAATTAAAACATAAAACCATATGATGAATGCAACAATAAACGAGATTCGTTAAAAAAATGAACTTTATGTCCAAGGAAATAAAGATTTTTACAAAAACAGTTCCGTAATGTAAGCAATACTTAAGTTGATCATAGTCTGATGTCGGTGTATGTATTACGATTGTAACTTTATGTTTCAACTAGATGATGCCCGCAGCTCCGCCCGTGTGGTGGTTATTTTTGGAAGAACAGGTATATAATCCATGGAGGCATCTTAAGCTATAACACCTTTCTATATTTTGCTATCCCGTAGGTAGCGTGCCTTTTTCCAGGATAAAAAGTAGCCTATGTCATGTGATTGAGTAACAAATCATCTATCCATCCATCCAAACATTGGCATTTATAATATTAGTAGGAATGAATTCTACTTCCTACTGTCTGAGGTTGTGCGTTATTCCTGTGACATATTGTATTCCACTTAATCTTTTCTACAAAGTTATTTATTACTCCTAGATATATAATATACCAACATAAAGCAGTCCATTGTCAACGTTGAAAGCATTGTTATATCTCGCAATACATGTTTTGGCTTAAGCAGAAAATACTCAGAAGTTACTTCAATGATAATAATACTAGCCATGTATTAAACATTGTCACACTACACAGACGTCCTCTACTTATGAGAGGGGTTAGTACTTAGTCTACCACGCTGGCCTAATGCCGGTTGGTAGACTTCATATACCTTTGCAGGTTTCCTCACGATGTTTTCCTTCACCGTTAAAGCGAGCAATAATTCACAATGAATATACACTTTAGAAAAGTCAGAGGTGTATGCCATTTGGACTTCGTTTCGACGAAAGTCTGTACCACTACCAACTAACGCACAATTTCCATGTACTGCGTTTTCTCACTCAACCATCCCCCACATGGCTTACGTACACCTACACAACTCTGCATTGTCTTTCTATTTTCCTATACACAATTCGAAGGTTAACGGGACTTTCAATGTTTCGGCCAACTGGCTGAGTTTACAAGTAGATTATTTGCGGGGAAAAATATCACATATTTTTTCTTCCCTTTATCTCGGTTTAGTGCCAGGGTTAACTTTTTTACTTAGACGCTTTCGGTTCGCCCGGAGTCGACCATTTTCCTTAAATAAATACATCCAACAATAACGCATATAATCCTGACCCCACACTAGCTCAAACCTGTATCGTAGGTATCAAGAACTATGAGGAATAACGGTCTCACAACACCCAAACCCGAAAAAATATCTGTCTGTCACAACATTTCGAACCCATGGTCTCTTATTTCACAACCAGCTACTCACCCGCTGCCCCACGGAGGCTGTCAATAACTGCTGCGACGTGGAAGCTTAGTTAGACATTGACTATTATGTCCCTTTTTACATCAAGCCAGAGTTTTTTGGGCCTTCCAAGGAATACTACTCTCCCTGTATGACACAGAATTAAATAATAGCAAACAGATTATTAACAAACCGACTCTTCTTCATAGTCCATTATCTAGTAACGAAATGAAATCGTTTATTGATCATGTAGGCAATTACATAGCCCTTATGACAATTCAGTACACTAAAAACACGTAAAGAAATTTAAGAAAAGGGATATCAGCTTATGTATACATAGCATCATCAATACACTAGCAATTACTTTACCAGTCAAATATACATATTTTTAAATGAGTTTGATATGGACCATGGGTATTTCCGAGACGTCGCACGTTTTAAAAGCTACCACCGGATCCAAACGCGACCCAGTCTGAGAAGACCCGGCGAAACAAACTCAGCGGGCTTATATTACCGCTGGATACTACGCGGCGCGACCCAATCCTGAGAGAATCCAGCAAATCAAACTCAGCGGGCTTGTTTTTGGTAGTAACCGCCAAACGTCACGTTTCATGGAACAATTTTCGCCCGTGTACACTCACAAAGCCTTACAAAGTGTCTTCCCAAGAGTACAACTCCAGATTTCAGTAGTTAACACAATTAACAACCTCCAAACTGCCTGTTTGTGTAGTTTTTAAGGTTTCTACCAAGTTCTTAGCGACATTGTATCGGTCCCAATTATTAAAGCGTACAATTACAATGATTTCAAATTAGTTCCTTATGTTTACAACTATTTGGCCTTTAGCTTGTGAACGCGGTGAAGAAGAAAGTGCTGGTGGTAGGATATTCATATCCGCCCGGATAGTGACCACCGTACATAGGGTGTAAAACCCGCCATACACATAGTGGTACACGTAAGCTTGTCGCGTTGCGTGGTCACCCAGTGCACATCCGGTTTTTGTCGGAGGTTTAGAGTTAGAGTACGATGTTTAGCCGTGTTGCGGCCTTCTGTGTACTCCGACACTAGACCCTCGACTGCTTCTTCACCTTCTTACCCATGACGTAGCGTGAAGAAGCAGGCCGGCATAATTGTGTTAAGTAGCGGGGGATAAATTGTCTCTCGCTACTCAATATTCTAATTGAACGGCACTGTGCTTACCATCAGGTGCAGTGTGGTCACTTTGCCGTGACAAAATAAAAAAAATAGTATTATTGTAACCTTGGGCATTAAATATCAATATTTTCTTCCTACTAAGCAGTTCGCCATTTTTTGAATCTAAATTGCACCAGTTCGAAGCCGAGCTGGTTCGGTAGTTTGAATTAAATTGAAGCTTTTAATCACCAATTAATGAAGTCCAGGAAAACAACCGTGAAACCATTAAAATTGTTCGTTGCATACATACACAATTTTAGTTGCATGTTTTCCTGTGCTATCCATCCATTTCATGATTTGTCCATCAGTTTGAGTTTATTAGTGGCGACATCATGTGGCCTGCATACGTGTTACTGCTGTGGCTGTTACAGTCTGCTAATGGTGGTAAGAATATTTTCTTGGTAAAATGTGTTTCAAGTTTTATTACCGCACCTTCTCTTTGCCTATTATATATAGCCGATTGTCTAGGGCTCAGCTTCAGTTTTTAACACGCCATGCCTAACAAAAGGCAAAACAATCGAGAAATATCCGCACAGTATAGAATATCCGTAAAATAATGTTCTTAAAGCCTAATTGAATATTTTTTATTCTCTAGTAGTCAAACCCGGCCACGCTGTTGTGGAAAAACAAACAAAATTCAACTTCAGTAAATGTTTCTTAGAATTTCCTGTACCTGTGGCATTTTTGGGATGAAAGTATATAAAAACACTACTATATAAAGATGAAACGTAATGTAAAAATCAAGTCAATCCATAGATTAATATTTTCGAGTTTTGCATCCACCAATATGCGGAATCCTAATTTTTATATAATTAAAAGTTTTTTAATTCATAAAAAGAACACGGACTTTAATAAGAAACAAATTATGCGGCCCTATAAAATTTGAGTGTTTCCCTCGATTTTTCTGAGATCCCATCATCAGATCCTGACTTGGTGCCAATTGGACCACTTGGGAAGTATAGGCACACTTTTAAACAAAAAAAAAGAATGTCTCGAATCGGTCCAGGCATCTTTGAGTAATCGGGGAACATATATATAAAAAAAAGGATTCGGACGAATTGAATACCTCCTCCTTTTTTGAAGTCTAGCCGATTTCTTCTTCTTCGATTTAGATAATTTTGGCGCAGTCGAATTATTAATTAAATTGATTTTAACCCGAGGTTTTTGTGTGTTGCAGCAATGTTGAAAGTTGAGATCAATGATGAAGTATTGAAAGTAAGAAATTACAGTGAATTGGATTTCAGGGGTGAATATCATTTCGTGCCCAATGAGCGTGTTAATATAACCTGCTTAGGGGAATCGATTGACGAATTGAGCATGTTAAGTGTTGTGTGTCCACAGTACAGTAAGTATAATATAATTACCTTCTGTAAGGGTACTTTAGATGTTTATGAAAATATTGGGGGTCACTTACGAAATATTTGTGGGTAGATTGGATACTCAGTGGGGAAGATTTGTTATAAAAAGGAAAGCCTGAACGCTCGCGGGGCAGTCTATACGAAACTAGCGGAAGTGAAGCTCGGTTTTAATTAGTGTGCGTACATTCGTTTTCAGTGCAGTTTGTGTTTAATCGATGATGGCTAATACTTCTATACAAGATCGCATAGCTTAGACTAAGGTTCTTCGCATCCCAGACATTTCGCGCGCTTCGTTTGGTGGTAGAGTATTATATTTCACCTTGTTTTTACGCATTTAGCATTTGTACGACGTTCAATTGGATATATGCAGATATTTTTGAAAATCGGTATAAAGCCGCAAACAATTTACATGACCAAGGAATTAATTATGATCATAATGTTATTTTATTACTTGCTGATGGTGGTATATTCATATCCGCCCGGATAGCGACCACCGTACACAGGGTGCAAAATTAGCCATAGTGGCACGCAAGTGGGTCGCGTTCCGGGTCAGCCATGAGACTATCCTGCCCACACACCCGCCATTGTAACTCCTGTTTAGCCAGGATCAACAATGGCACGCATTTTCTCTGGGAATGCTTTATAACTGTCTTTTATCGCGCAACGAAATTAATCAAATAGAAATATAGGGAGGAGTTGGAAATATTAATTGTCCGGGGTCAGCCAGTGTACATCCGGTTTTTGTCGAGGGTCTAGAGTTGGGGTACGATATTTGGCCATATTTTGGCCTTCGGAGTACTCTGACACTAGACCCTCGACCGCTTCTTCACCTTCTTGACCATGGCGTATTGTGAAGAAGCAGGCCGGAATGATTATGTTGAGTTTCAGGGATACATTGTCTCTCGCTACTTGATACTCTAACTTGACGGCAATGCGTTTACTATCAGGTGCAGGATGAAAAAAGGAGTAAATTGAAAAGAAAACTGTAATTAATTCGAGCCTTTAATATTGAAGATTTAGAAGTTATCATGTTACTTGGATGAAGTAACTATGGTGATCGTTTTCCGAAGGACATCTGAAGGACAATTATTATATTTAATTGATACTGCGAATCACTCGAATGAATGTTGACCGAACTAAGATTAGACTATGTATTGGATAAAAATTTGTAATCATGTGGGCATAAATATGTTTTATCTTTTTTTTTTACAATTTTTAATGCCATTTCAAAACAATGTCGTCACTGACTTTGTATACCAATCGTGACATTTTTAACGTTGAGACTGGATCAGAATAATTGGATTTTAATTTTGAGAACTGGCCTTCAGATTTTTGTGTTAATTATTTTAAAAGAGATTGACGAATACAAACTAATGTTAAATTAAATGGATTCCACAAATATTTGATTTGATGTTATTCAGGAATATCAGCGTAACCCAGCGATCTATATGTACTACGTACTAGATGCGGCGACCAGAACAAACATTATGTTCCACCGAGTTGAGGTGTATACTCCACACCGACGTTAGTTTGCTTGATGCGACCTAATCGTGCGCACCACATTGCATCTTTCAGTGTCGAGTTAATTTTAGTTATTTGTAGCGACATTCCCGAACAAATCTGCCTTAAATTGATTTATAGTGAAACTGTTAATAGTATATGAGGTAAATAACATAATTTCATAAAGTTTAGAACGTAATATCAATAAATATTAATTAATTTCAATTTTGAATACGGGAAGTCTATATTTCAAAACAAAATTAATTATATAGTTTGTCCCGTTTTAGCGTGCAGAAATTCCCGTTCGAGAAAAGGCGACGGAGTTATCAAATAGTTTTTAGTAAAATTAATAGATGGCAGTTTCACAACAAATTCATTATATAGTTTGTCCCGTTTTGGCGCGCGGAAAGTCCCGTTCGAGAGACAGTGACGGGAGTTATAACTTCCATATATTTAGTAGTATTCAAAAGTATATTAGTTTAATAGTAGTTTCAATTCAATATTCAAGCATTAGTATATTAGTATAATAGTTCTTAGTAAAATTATAGATGGCATTAGTGGGCGGACAAGGTTTTCGGAACATCTTTTTTCTTCGACAGTTCGTGTCTATAGAATAAATAAGTCAATGGCGTAACCTTTTCGTATTTTCGAACTATTGATGACTTTTCAGATTACTCCAGTGTTCCAGAGAGTGTAAAATCTATCAATTTTAATATGATATTGTATTGCTTATTTTTATAAGCATATGTCCAATAAATAAACAAATTGCCAGTGTATTGACAGTAGCCATGGCCTAGTTTGTTGCGGAGCAGACTGTCAAGACGAAAGTCGTATGTTCGAAACCAGCCCAAATGGCATACACCTCTGACTTTTCTAAAGTAACGTGTATATTTATTGTTCATTATCGCTGCTTTAACGGAGAAGAAAAACATCGTGAGGAAACCTAGACACCTGAGAATTCTTATATGAATTTTATGAAGTATACCAACCCGCGTTAGGGCAGCGTTTTTTTTTTTTTTTTTTTTTTTTTTTTTTTTTTTTTTTTTTTTTTTTTTTTATCCTAGCACGGCAAAGTGACCGCACTTCACCTGATGGTAAGCGCAGTACGGTCCAATTAGAGTATCGAGTAGCGAGAGACGATCTATCCCCCGCTACTCAACACAATCATGCCGGCCTGCTCCTTCACACTACGCCATGGGCAAGAAGGTGAAGAAGCGGTCGAGGGTCTATTGTCAGGGCACTCAGAAGGCCGCAAAATGGCCAAACATTGTACCCCAACTCTAGACCCCCAAAAAACCGGATGTACACTGGCTGATCCCGGAACGCGACACACTTGCGTGTGCCACTATGGCGGGTTTTTCACCCTGTGTACGGTGGTTGCTATCCGGGCGGATATGAATATCCTACCACCAGCAAGCAAGCAGCAAGCGTGGTGGAATAAGGCATAGGAAATACTAACCCCTCTCATTAATAGAGGAGGCCCAGTGGGACAATGTTTAAAACAGGGCTAGTATTTTTACTTATTATTATAGTGTATTGATAATGCTATGTATGTTAGATATGTATACATAAGTTGATATGCTTTCTGTTATATTTATTTCTTTATTGATGTACTGGCATATGAGCTATGTAATTTCACTGATCAATAAAAGATATCATTTTCACTGATTACAACCTTCACAGCTGTAAATTGCCTCTCGAAAACCTTTATCATATAAGATTTATAACGAACATTATAAAAACTTTCTGTCTGGCCTCGTTAGGGTGCTAAATGATATACAGTGTTCATTTATATAGGCGCCGATATGGATCAGAATACGTGACCGAAATAGTAATAGGATATCGAAGTTACATACATGTACACTAACGCCTGTAATACCCGAAGGGGTAGGCAGAGGTTTAACCAGTACACTCACTTTTCGCCGAATTTCGGTCCCATAATGTGATAGGGGGGAACCTATAGCTATACCGCCCACAATTCAAACTCCGGGCTGATACTTAGTATTTCTAAATAGAAAGATTTCACTTTACCCGATCCGGTGATCGAACCCAGCATAGCAGTCGTAACGCATGCGCAATTACAACTGCGCCACCGAGACAGTCTGAAGCTAATATAAAGCGTGTCAAAAGGAAGTTTCTGATTTGTAACCTATAACGAGCAAATAACTAAGTGACACTGGTGATAAATGATCACCACTGCCCAAAAACGCCTGTTTAATTTGATGTTACGAAAGCTATAACATAGAATTAGGTTACTATCAGGTACTGTGTGTTCAGTTTACCGTGACAGAAAAAAGAACACCATGGCAGGTAACAAAGTGAAAAGCAGCGATCGCCTAGTCGGATACGGAATGCTGATACGAAAGTGCCAACAACTTTCGAAACCAGCCCAATCAGCATACACATCTGACTTTTCTAATCTTACGCATATCAATATTCATTGTTACTTCAAATTGTACTGATAGTGAAGGAAACAATTTTGAAACCTGCATACCTGGGTATTGTCATAAGAATTTCAAGGTGTGAACTTTACCAACCCGTATAAGGCCAGAGTGGTGGACTAAGGCCTAACCTCTCTCATTAGTAGAGGAGGCAAGTGCCCAGCAGTGAGACAATATTTGATACAGGGCTGATATTATATGCCAGGTGGCAGCCTCCGTGTTGCAATGGGAGTAACTAGCTGTGATACGAGAGGTAGCGGATTCAATCCCTACACCCAGATAAGTGTTTATATGATCCAGGTTTGTTGTGTTACCAATATTATCAAATAGTTCCTGATACCTACGACACCTTCTTGTTCCCGCTGTTAAAATCCGTTAGATGAATACCTTCTGGAACTAGGGGGAGGAGAGATGTTTATGCCTGACACATCGACCTTCCGATCCAGTTCACCCAAGGGACTTCTGAATCGGAGCCGTAACCAATTCTACGCCGACCATGGCAGCTACGGCCGGCAGAGAAATATTTCCATTGACAGCTGTTCTGAGAGCACTCTTCGTCCCAGGCTGGACACTCCTCGAGGGTGTGTTGGGTAGATGCTTACGACACTTGACTCGTACAGTTTATTTCACAATATTAGAAAGACTACTACGAGTATTGCTACGTTCACAATGTTAGTCTTCGTGGAAAGTTTGATTTAATATACTTAAAACATTTCTCATTTTACACGAAGTTTTTAATAAGATCACACGAACACGAATGCCAATTACATACGTGTAACATTAGACCACTGAGACTGCCTCAGTGGCGCAGTTGTAATTGCGCATGCGTTACGACTGCTGTGCTGAGGTCTCAGGTTCGATCCCAGGGTCGGGTAAAGAGATATTGAGTTTTCTATTTAGAAATACTCAATATCAGCCCGGAGTCGGGATTTGAGACCGGTATGGCGATAGACTCGCCTCATATCAAATTATGGGACCATAATAAATTCGGCGAAAAGTGGGTGTACTAGTTACAACTCTGCCAACCCCTTCGGGCATTACAGGCGTGAGTGTATATGTAGTTTATTATATTTAAAACTTAAACACATATACATCACAAGGACAACTGTTCAAGCAATAACGGGATAACAAAGTTAATATGTGTTGTGGGGAAACTTATTTCATTACTACGTGAATGCACGACATGCGACGTGGTGGCGAAAAGGCGATACAATGGCAATGTCTTTTTGTTGGCACGGTAATATGGACTATACTATACCTATACATGCTGGTGGTAGGATATTCATATCCGCCCGGATAGCGACCACCGTACACAGGGTGAAAAACCCACCATAGTGGCACACGCGAGTGTGTCACGTTCCGAGATCAGCCAGTATACATCCGGTTTTTGCCGCTGGTCTAGAGTTGGGTTCGATGTTTGGCCGTTTTGCGGCTTTCTGATTACTCTGACAATAGACCCTCGACCTTCATCCCCTTCTTGCCCTTGGCGTAGTGTGAAGAAGCAGGCCGGCATGATTGTGTGGAGTAGCGAGGGATAGATTGTCTCTCGCTACTCTATACTCTATTTGGACGGCACTGCGCTTACCATCAGGTGCAGTGTGGTCACATTGACGCGCCAGGATAAAAAAAAACCTGATGGTAAGTAGGGTACTCTAAAAATACCCACCATCAAGATGAAATGCATTGCTATGTGAACTATGATGCAGGTCTTTACGTCATTAAAATTAAACGATTGGTAAGCGCATCACTTGAGAAAGGCTGGATTGAGTTGGCTATCTTTTTTAACCGACTTCAAAAAAGGAGGAGGTTAACGATTTGTCGGAATCTTTTTTTTATGTATGTTAGCCGATTACTCGAAGACTCCTGGACCGATTCGAGAAATTCTTTTTTTGTTTAAAAGAGTATACTTCCCAGGTGGTCCCATTGGCACCAAGTCAGGATCTGATGATGGGATTTCAGAAAAATCAAGGGTAACCCTAAAATTTTACAGTGACGCATAATTTGTTTTTTATTGAAGTCGGTGTACTTTTTATGAATTTAAAAAACTTTTACTTATGTTGGTTTTTTCATTATTATGCTGACAATATTTATAAATGTTTAAATTAGTTCAAATAATTTTAAGAAAAATAATTTTTTAAATAATTCACAGTGTTTTATAGATACCAATAATCATTTTATTATCAATTAAAACAATAATTAATATTTGCCCGAAGTATTATATTTATCGAACTTTCCGACAGGATTTTTCCAAACAGCTAATAAGCTGACGAGATTTTTAAGTAACTTTTCAGAATTGTATGCTTGATCGTGTTCAATTCTTCGATATATTATAATTTTATTACTAGCTGTTGCTCGCGGCTCCGCCCGCGTGGAGGTCATGTTTGGGAGAATAAGTATACAATACAAAATACCAATATTCATGCGTTTAACTTAAAAATGACGAATTTTCATACAAACTTTCATCCCCTATTTTACCCCCTTAGGGGTGGTATTTCCAAAAACCCTTCCTTAGTGGATGCCTACGTGATAAAAGGTACCTACTGTCAAAATTTCAAGTCTCTAACCCCAGCCGTTTAGGCTGTGCGTTGATCGATCAGTCAGTCAGTCAGTCAGTCAGTTTCTTCTTTTATATATACAGATTAGCGTTCACATTCGAATTTTAAAAATTGTTTACTTCTCGACTTCAAGTGCGGCTGCGTTAATTCATATTTCTAGAACATTCCACCGCACGGCAACAATGTAAGAAATCTACATATAGAACTCTGTTCTCACAAACTACTCGATAACTTCCCATTTTCTTAAATATAAGCGTTTCGTTGTATTGTCGCGCTGATAGAAACTTTGTAATCGATGTAATTTTCTTATATATAATAAATAAATAACACCCAACAGTCACACACATATCCCCGACCCCACACTAAGATACGAGTCTTGTGTTGTGGGTATCAGAGACCTAGAGAGACTTTCAGTCTCGCAACACCCAGACCCCGGCCACAAATATCTGTCTGCCACACAAACATTTGTCCCGGTGTGGGAATCGAACCCACACCCTCTCGTTTCACAGCCGGCTACTCACCAACTGCGCCACGGCGGCTGTTCTATCGATTTAACAATGAGGTCTTTTATATCTATTTGATTTGTATAAAACTTTAAATTTGATAACAAAACACTTTGGCTAATTGTTATTTAAATCGTAACGCTTACGTTGTGTTTCAAGAAGTCCACTTACCCAACGGCTGTATAAACATATATCAAGTATCATTACCAAACTTATGGTAGCAATAGAAATGATTGTATTCTGAAGTAATTTGCGGTAGGCAGCGGCGTTTTTGTGCCCTGGCATTGCAGAAGTCTATGGGCGGCGGTGACTACACTATCACATGGGCAGTCTGCCTATCCCAGCCTGAAAACCTCTATAAAAAGTTACCCCGAATCCCAAGCGGCGGCGCACCGTGAGGGGATGCATGGTCGATGGGTAGTTCTGTCGCTAGTGCGAACCACGCCGTAGGGGTACATGCCGGTGCCTCGCCCGTGTATGTAACGGCTTACCCAGCTACAGGGGGATCTGGCTGGGTGGACGGTTTACTTCCCCCATACTCGTGGGACTCAAAATGGAAATTTCAAAAATACAGACATATATTTTTTTTATTTTGTCAATAATGCATTTCACTACACAACACATCCTCATATACTAATTGTATAATCTTATTCTTTATTAATAATCTTTAAGTGTACAATAAAGAGTAAATAAATAAATAAAATAATTGTTGTGACATGCTAAAAAACGAATTTACCTTCATTTTTAAATTTCCTTACAAAAATCAAATAACAAATAAAAACAATAAACAACGCTGCATCTCGAGCGCCGCGCCGGTCGGAACCTCCGCCTCGACTACTGTTTGTATGACATGTCATCGACAAGGGCTACAGCCTTAAAATAGAGGCGCGATGTACTTACAGAGTAAGCACATGCGTAACCAGTATCTACACCCAATTTTCGCCGAATTAATTACAGTCCCACAATGTGAAAGGCTGATACTGAATATTTCTGAATAGAAAAACTCAATATCACTTTACCCGACCCGGGATCGAACCCGAGACCTCGGCACAGCAGTCGTAACGCATGCGCAATTACAGCGACGCCACCGAAGCAGACGCGATGTCTCCAATAAAAATAATATTAGTAGGTACATTTACTTACATAAGAATAAGTTTAACCGTCTATATTCGAACGGGCTCTTACCTGAAAACAAACAAAATCACACTATAAACAATTGATACTTGACTAGGTTATAATAAAGTAAGAGACATGCTTTGTTTAGGCTGACTTCATCATGTTCAAATTTATTGTTCCTGTTAAAAAATATCCGGCAACGTCGCGCTGAGTACCTACTGTATTGCCAAACATACAAATAAAAACACCCAATAGTCACACACATTGTCCTGACCCCACTCTAAAGTCAAGCCTGTATCGAGGGTATCAACAACTACGAGGAGCCCGAAACAAACATCTGTCTGTCACACAAACGGGAACCGAACACACGGCCTCCCGTTTTACAGTCTACTCGTCCAGTGCGCCACGGAGGTTGTTGATAATATTTTGGACGTCACTTTTGACACTAACACACTTCAGCGTTGTTGTGAATTAATCATAGATACAATACAATGCAAATGAAAACAATAAAAAAGTACACGTCGAGAGGTTTCACCGCTTTCCTCGGTCGATTTTTTTATAAAGCAGACAGCGCACAAACCATCAAAGACATTGCGTAAAAAACAGTGCTAATCCGATGCTAGTGTCAATAAAAGTTTAAGTCTCAAAACGACATCGAAAGTACTTATACTTACTAATTAAGACTATTTCAAATCAAGACCACTGACTGAGTCAGACACAGACAAGACAAGACATCTATCTAAACTGATCATATGGTTCGGATATAAGGCCAAAGTTATGAAAATATTGTATTGTCATCGGTCCTTGCAAATTTTCAAGTATATCGGACGTCTTGAAGGCGATAAAAATTACGAGGAATGATTCCGTTACACATATAGATACAGGTCAAGCTAATAGGCGTATTATAATTGTCAAGCGGAATTTGAATTTCGAATTCAATATGATTTTAAGCCACATTTCCCTCACCTAATTAAATTAGCTGGTGCTATTGATCCTTGCGCCACTCATGTAGTTTATTAATTATATTCGGCACTATGACGTCACTGTTATAATATTCATAACGAACAAACGTTAGACGAGATACAAGTCTGAGGTAAGACAAGAAAGTAACACGCCCTCGAGCGCCTCATCATTTGAACGTCTTCATTTTATATTCTAAACGCAAATTTCTTAAAAAAAAAATACAATTTCCCCCTCACTGCTGCGTATTTGGACTAGCGCATGTTGAGTAGTGCAAGAAGTGAGCGTGAGCGATTTGAATATGGTATCCGAGTGGACACTTTATACCATTGTAGTGATTGAATTATCCAGTACCACTACTAGATCATCCATCGGCATGACCACACACGCTTTATATTTGAGTAATTATTAAGGCAAGTGAATGGGACAGAGACCTAGCATATGTGCTTCTCTTTCTAATATACTCGGATTCTAACATATGTTTTACGCAACCAAACACAACAGAACGCAAGTAATATTGTTTTATTACATATGTTAAGTGTTGAATAATAAGTAATCTTAAAAAATAGACCAAAACAACATGCAGCACACGGAGACAGCCTAGTTATACTTGCACGGATGTACTTGTAAGTCTAGTCATTCATGCGTGCACACACACATTTAGTTTTAATTTATTATATTATTTTCTAAGCCCAAATGGCATACACCTATAATTGTTCTAAAGTTACGTGTGTATTAAATGTTAATGCTTTAACGGTGAAGGAAAACATCGGCATAACTGAGAATTCTCATAAAAAATTTGAAGGTATATGAAGTCTACCAACCCGCATTAGGCCAGCATTAGGTGAACTAAGGCCTAACCCCTCTCATTAGTAGAGGAGGCCCGTGCCCAGCTGTGCGACACTGTTTAATACAGGGCTAGTATTATTATTATTTATTTTCTTACCTAATTTTGTTTATTTGAAACATGTCTTTGAATCAATGGGGGAAGACACTGGCTCCTGAGATACAGCTAGCGCTCGTTCAAGAGCCAGGGAATTAATCTTATGTAAAGCTTTTAATTTGTGCAAATAAACAATTTTATTTTATTTATTTATTGATGAGACAATATATTGGCGGGAAGTTGCGGGCTTGTAATATCGCTTTTATACGAAGTAATAGCCTTTGCTATCGATGAGAAACCAGCCTGACTTGTTCCAGCGGAGTCACGTTCCGGGGTCAGTCGTTGCATTTAGATACTAGACAGACCGGTATATTATTGCCGACCGTCTAGAGATGCAAAGTGTAAGGACGTCTGATATCGCAAGGATAATTATTAATATATTACCAATAAATGTTAACTGAGACATAATATAACATGGCACGTTGTAGGGACAAGACGCGTGGTAAAGTCGATATGGATGGAATTGGATGTTGTATTAGTATGTTAGTTATGTAATGTATGTAAGAATAATTAAAAATTGCTAAATTATGTTTTTATGAAAGTTTTATTTTCAGCGAATAAGCATCGTCACGTCATAATCATCACCGCTAATCAACATCTAAAATAATAGAAAAATCAGGATACACTGTTATAGGAAAGAAATTAGGAAGGCATTTGAAAGTCCGGAAGTATAAATCACCACATTGACACCCTCCGTGGCACAGCGGGGGGGATGCCGGCTGTGAAACAAGAGGTCGTGAGTTTGATTCTCGTGACTATTGGGTCTATAAAAAATCATTTCGTTTGCATAACGTATAACGTGCAGCCGAACATATCTGAGAGCGAGAGGGTCTGGCTTCAACATATTAATAAAAAAAATACACCCAACAGTCTCACACATAGTTCTGATCCCACACTTGGTTAAACATGTATCGTGGATATTAAGAACTTCGGTCCCACAACACCCAGACCCGGAACTAATATCAGTCTGTCACACGTCCATTTTTCTTGGTGCGGGAATCGAACCCACGGCCTCTCGTTTCAAAGCCGGCTAGTCACCCGCTGCGCCACTGAGGCTGTCGAAGATTCGTTCTTAATCCGCTACCGCTTGTAACCTACACCACCGCACCCCTGAGCCACTCGTCCCACAGTTTATACACCCACTACGTTTCTACTTGATAAAGTATGTTTTACATTTTATATTCTGTTAGTGTGTGCGCACTCTTATAATAAAATATCTTCCTAATTGTTGGCATTTTAAATCAAACCTCAAAGGAATGTATTTTTAACGAGCGGTTGGCACAAACACCCAATTATAAACATAATGTTTCAACAGACAATTTTAACTATTGTTAAAGTCTTTTTTACTGTTAAAAGGTTAAACTAGATGTTGCCCGCGTCTCCATATAAAATAGGAATACCACGCCATGCATTGTTTTATTATACCTCAAAGAGATTAGGCAGCGTTTTGAAAGCTTCCAGGCGGTTTGACTTTTTCCAAAACTTCCAAGAAATTGTTTTTGTCAAAAAATTTGCTCCTTGACAAATTATATACCTAAACCATCCACCTGAATCACTCTATCTATTGGTGAAAACCGCATAAAAATACGTTCAGTAGTTTTTTCGTTTATCGCGAACAGACAGACAGACGCGACGACGGAATTAGTTTTATACTATGTAGTGATTTAAGATCATCGGGTTGTTTCAGAAACAGACAGACTTGATTGTTCTCTATTTTTACGGCAAATAGACACAATGGGGTAATTGACTAGATGTTTTAATTATTTTAATCTACAAACTAGGTTACCAGCATAAGAGTTTTATAAATTCGATCAAAAATAAGTAAGTTAGAACCAATTCAGATCTGGTGGATGGCAGTTGTCAAATGAGAGAAGGATGCACGATATAAGTCATGACGTCACGCTTATCGAATACGCAATTATAATTTCACTACTGGAATTTAGTAAAAATATAAAATGAGCGTCGCGCTAGAGTACATGTACCTGGTCCGTCGATTAGTGGTCGACTATACATCTGGCAGATCATAATTTGAGTAATTCAAACACATTTTTTTTTAAATGGAACAATGTCGGCTTATGTTACGCCGCGCGGAGTAATTCCACATTAAGAGTTAGCACAGACCTGGCGGAAAACAACGTTCGCATTTTACCTGGAATGATATAATTTCTTAAAGCAATTCCAAGAAATAATTGAACTATCATACGCGTATATCCACAAAATCTTCTGATTTGATTGAACAAAAATAAAGATCAAACCATACTACATTTTGCAACTATACTGCCTCGGTGGCGTAGTTGTAATAGCGTACGCGGTACGACTACAGTGCTGAGGTGTCGGGTTCGATCCGCAGGTGGAGTAAATGTGATATTGGGTTTTTATCACGAAATACTCGGTATCAGCCCGGAGTCTGGAATTGTGCTCGTCGTGGCGATAGGCCCGCTCCGTATCCCATCATTGGACGGTAATGTGCTCGGCGAAATGAGGGGGTAGTGGTTACACCTCTGCCTACCCATTCGGGGATTACAGGATGCCTTTGTGTGTAATATAAGACACACGTAATATGAGTAGGCCGACTTTAAATGTTCTTCCATAACCGAAGTTAGCAAACGACTAAATGGGTCACCTTATGGTAAGTAAATGATCATACACAATATAAGAACCATGGCATCGTTACCGACGCCATTATCATTTTTCCAAATTCAACTCTAATTATCAAATTACATCCCGTACCGAATGTGGTTCGGCAGATCCCGCGGGATCATCCGGGATAAAGCGGCCCGCATATACTACAAGTTCTTACTGTACAGTTCCCGGTAATAGAATTTAAACATTCATGAAGATTGAAGATAGTGATTATGTTTAGTGTTGTTAAAAGATCCGTCTTCTTTACATATACACATATACCCTTACGCCTGTAATCCCCGAAGTGTAAGATGTAAACCTACTTTCCGAAATTATTACGGTAAATCAAGAAAATTAACTATAGTTAGTAGGTAGTAAATTACAGTAACTATGTTTCTTCTTTGCGTAGCACGACGATTTATTTTATAGTCGTTTTCCTTCCCGGCGCCCGCGCTTACCATGCATCGGCATTACGTAGTTCATTTATCAAATTTCATATAAACATTCAAAACAATGGGTCCATGCAATTATTCTAAGTATATAAAGTTTAAGTAAGTACCATACAAAGCTGTATTTTGAATGCAACGTGTCAAATTGCAATTGGGTCGCTTACAACTTAAATACTTTTATTACACTGCGTTGACATTCTGAGTACTACAGTTAATTGCCGATCAGAGCGGAAAACACATGTAATCTGATCCATGTGTCCTAACATTTATAGCAGGCGGATACGTATAATATAAATATTATGTTATTACGTTTAATGGTGATAGACTCGCCGCCTATCACATTATGGGGCCTAAATTCGGCAAAAAGTGGGTGTACTGGTTACACCTCTGCCTATCCCTTTGGGGATTACAGGCGTGAGTGCGTATGTATGTAAGTATCTAGAAAACATTTAACATAAAGTATTGGACACATATATAAAGACGCAATTTCCAACTAAAAATGCTAGATTTGTTATTATGCGGATGACCTTCGCCCGATAATTAAATGCCATCTGGTGAGATTATCACGTGTCAACGAATAATATGACGCAAACATCTACATAAGCTTTGTAATAAGGTCAAACTTGTTATTCGTATATAAAATGCGAAGATAGGTTTTATGTCTTTTTACGACTAAACCGTTGACAGATGTGTAACCAGTACACCGACATTTCGCCAAACTTATTACTGTTCCAATATGTGATAGGGAGAATTTTTTTTTATGACACGGCAAAGTGACCACATTCCACCTGATGGTAAGCGCAGTGCCGTCCAATTAGAGTATCAAGTAGCGAGGGAAAGACTGTCCCTCGCTGATCTCGGAACGCGACAAACTTGTGTGTGCCACTATGGCGGGTTTTACACCGTGTACGGTGGTCGCTATCCGGGCGGATATGAATATCCTACCACCAGCAATTACTGTGGAAACGATAAAACATCTTCAACCAACAACCCAAGCTACAACTTCCCACAAGCCCCAACTTCCTTGTAGGGATTACGACTTGATCATGACCCCTACATGTATAACTCAATATCGCAAAAAAATATTTTAATACAAACTTAAATAGCCCGCCAACGTCTATATCTAATAAAATGTAATGTATAAACCTGGTGTAATATGTATCTTAGCTTATTACATGCTATACTACTGGGTACTGGTTTGCTGGTGGTAGGATATTCATATCCGCCCGGATAGCGACCACCGTACACAGGGCGAAAAACCCGCCATAGTGGCACACGCATGTGTGTCGCGTTCCGGGATCAGCCAGTGTACATCCGGTTTTTGTCGGGGGTCTGGAGTTGGGGTACAATGGCCATTTTACGGCCTTCTTAGTACTCTGACACTAGACCCTCGACCTCTTCTTCACCTTCTTGCCCATGGCGTAGTGTGAAGAAGCAGGCCGGCATGAGTGTGTTGAGTAGCCGGGGATAGATCGTCTCTCGCTACTCAGTACTCTATTTGGACCGTACTGCGCTTACCATCAGGTACAGTGCGGTCATTTTGCCGTGCCAGGATAAAAAAAAAAAAAAAAAAAAGTACTGATATCTACTAATGAGAGGGTATATCCCCATTTCTAAAAAGTATAATTAATTAACGTTTACACATATTCCTGACGGGTCCGTTCGCAACACATTCCCGGGTGTACTTACAGTAGCTGGTGTGTGGACAGTCTCTAAGTGTACCTATTTCACGATTTTGTGTCGGGACGAAATATGAGATCTTGGCCAGGCATCATTTTAAGTAGTCTGTGGTTAAAACGCATTTTCTTGCTGTATAGTTTTATAAACTGTTATCTTCGATTTTTTAAAGATATTTATAAATAAATACCCCCAACAATCACACACATAGTTCTGACCCCACACTAGGTGAAACCTGAATCGTGTGTATCAAGAACTACGAGGGACTACGGTCCCACAACACCCGGACCCGAAACAAATATCTGTCTGTCACACTAACATGTGTCTCGGTGTGGGAATCGAACACACGGCCTCTCGTTTCACAGCCGTCTATTCGCCCGCTGCGCCACGTAGTCAAATCAACCATAAATCACTCTTGTGGCGTTACATCAGACACTATTATATTACACGTGTATTTTATAAAGATAGTACTTCCGCTGTCTATATTATCTATAGTCTGTAACATGAGTCATTCAATTATTTATAGATAATCCAATATTTACTTATTGCCAACGCACAGCGGACGTTTATGAGTTACTTATATATGAATGTATGGCTTAAGGTTCGGTTCCTGGAACGATGATATTATTATTTTTCCCGCGAATCGTCGCCGTGAAAGATAAGATTACATTTCTTGATATAACCCTTATCTTTAATAAGACTTGCCTGACACACATTTCTAATGCCTACTTGAGCTCTAGTAGTGTATGGTGTTAAACCTGGGTTCGATTCTTAGGTCGAGAGATTATCTAATAACAAAAGACGTAAGTTAGAAACCTACTCAAATGACATAGATCTGATTTTTATAAGTAACGTGTTTATTCGTGGTTACTTATGGCTTACTCAAGGTGAAATGCTTATAGAGACTTGCTTAAGGTGAAGGGGAATCTGTGGAGGAGACCAGCAAGCCTGAGAGAGCCAGAGAATAAGGGTTTCACTTTTAAGTCTACCTATCACATTAATTCACCCCAATACAGTCACACTCATAGTCCTGTTGCACACTAGATCAAACCTGTATCGTGGGTATAGAGATATACGAGGTCCCACAACATCCAGAGCCGAGTGTCTCATTGTGGGAATCGAGCCCACTGCCTTTCGTTTCACAGCCGCCGCTGCACCACAGAGGCTGTCAAATTGGCAATAACAAAACAGTGAAGACGTCGCAAAATGCAAACAACTGATATTTACTTGAGATTGGAAGTGCAGAGAGGGTGCTACTGACTCTCACAGTTAAGCCACGAAGCAACCCTCGGGTCACGGATTCAGTTCCCGGTAGGCACGTATTGTTTACCTATAGCAGAGGAGGGGAATGAAATGTTCTACTTTGATCCGTGTGTATTTTGACTAAATTTACGACATCACTGTTTTTTCTCAATAATTTTTACCTGAAGTCATAGAAATTATTTATAAATATATTATATAGACCGATTTAAATGAAAATATGCATATAGATAGACCATAACCCGGATGAAAGTATAATTATTCTTTAACTTAGTTGCGGGTTAGATAAAAAATGCAGCGTACTTAGTTGGTAATGGGACTGACGAGACGAAAGCCGTAGGTTCGACAGCCCTTAAGGCATACACTTCGTAACGTTTCTAAAGTTACCTGTGTAAAACATCGTGAGGAAACCTGCATGCAAATCTCAGATTTATAAATAAGAATTTCAAGAGTGAAGTCTAGTTTCGCATTAGGCTAGCGTGGTGGACTAAGGCCTAACACCCCTCATTAGTAGAGGAGGCCCGAGCCGACAGTATATATTAATACAGAGCTGGATTTAATTACAGATAACCTTAATAATCCAGATAGAAAAACCAATTTTATAAAAACATTCTCAATCATATTTTTTTTTTAGTACTCAAGTAAAAATATTAACCAAAGTAAAAACATCAAAGACATACATGTCAACGAAAACCCGAAACCGTTTCTAACCGGAGGAAACAAGACGTTAACACTGAAAATGCGGAAACAATAAAAATTCTCACTAATCTGTAGTATGCATCATGGACGGGACATTTCTGTTCAAACGTATTTCTCCGTCAACCGGTGGAGGACATAAATCAGTCCAATAGAATGTACGGTTCCGGATGTTTTTAATTTCGTATAAATATAATTCAAAGAATGAAGACCAATTGGGAGGGTTCCCAGAAATCACACGATTAACATACCATAGGGTATGGTCAAACAAGTGTCATATTATGATACATAAGGTATTAATTCGAAGTCAGTTTCATGTAAAAGTCAATTTGTACACTCAACACAGGCCAATCTACCCCAAGGCAGAATCAGACCAGCGTAATTTTTAGCATCAGACAGTGTCATCCCTGTCAAAATCATACTAAAAGCGCCAGTAATTATACAGTGCTTATTAAGCACTGCTTAACACAAACGCAAAAACATAGATTTGGCGGCACTGGAGCTAGAAGCGGCACAATCTCCACGGACGCTAAATCTTCGACTTGTGACGTTTTATGTTTTAACCATGAAATCGGTAAATTTAAAATAAATTGTTAAATGTGTTTACTGTTTATGTTATATGTCTATAATAAATTAATAACACCGATCATGTGTATATATACTTACCGATATACTTTCCCACTGTTGGGCACGGGCTGTCTCTACCAAGTAGAGTGGTTAGGCTTCACGACCATCACGTTGGCTTAATGCGTGTTTGTAGACTTCACATACCTACATGTCCTAGAATGACATGCAGGTTCCCTCATCATATTTTCCTTCGCTGTTCAAGCAAGCGATAAATAACAATGAGCCACACGTAATTTCTGATAGTTAGAGGCTGCCATTTTGGGCTAGTTTCGAACACAAAGGTTCCCCTGTTGAGGTTTTCCAAGGGACTACAGTATGGGGTTCTTCCAGAAGGGACTAAATAGATTCATGAAGGGTCGGCAACGCGCATGTGATGCTCCTGGTGTTGCAAGCATCCATAGACTACGGTAACCGCTTACCATCAGGCGGGACATAAGCTTGATTGCAACCATAGTGGTATAAACAAAAAAGAAACATGCGTCTTTCGTCTCAACTGTCTTTTGACTAAGCTTTTGGTACTTGGTACAATAAGGCTTAGGCTGGCAACATATTCCTTCATATAAATAGACATAAAATTTATTTTGATAATGAATTTTGGTATTCTAGAGATAGTAATGCTTTGAAAGCACTCCCACGGATCCCTATTACTCGGAATTCGACATTTAACTAATGCCGTCGACATTTATAATTAGTTCAGACTTCCAAACGATCGACAGTCGCTCTGCCGCCAGTCTGTGTGTATTTCTGTACGTCTGTGTTTTAAATCTTTTTCGCGTCATAATAAAATCATTCTCTGCATTTTTTAAATTATTAAGTACAAATACATTAACGACAGATTGGATTTAACAAACATAAAAGACGACATCTATTTAAGTTGGATATTTAACCTGGACTGCCTCGGTGGCGCAGTTGTAATTGAGCATGCGTTACGACTAATGTGCTGAGGGTTCAATTCCCGGTTCGGGTAAAGTGATATTGGGTTCTTCTATTTAGAAATACTCAGTATCAGCCCGGAGTCTGGAAATTATGGGCGGTATGGCGATAGGCTTGTCCCCGTCACATTATTGTGGGACCGTAATGAATTCGGCGAAAAGTGGGTGTACTGGTTACACCTATGCCTACCCCTTGGGGATTACAGGCGTCATGTACATATATGTATGTATGTATGTATTTAACTTAGATTTTTTTGCTCTGAAGATTAAGAGAATTTATCATATTTTTAAAACAGCTACGCTTTAGACAGTTGTCAGCCGAATTTGTTTGTCAGAGAAACAATGGCGGGAGCTGACGGAAGACCTAATTAAGTGTTAGAATAAAGAGGAGGCCTTTGTCCAGCAGTGAATACAAAACAGGCTATTTAAAACAACGTGCACATAGTCGCCTGCCCCCCTGCCGCCTTTTGCCTACTTGCATCGGGCTATTAGTTGTGAAAATCACGTCGAGTTTCAAGAAATTTCTTAAAAGTGTACAGAGGCAATCGTTAGATAAAAATATATGTTAAATATGGCTTCATTACGAAACTCTCTGTCTCAGTAGAATTTCTACAAGCGTTCTCAAATAATGTATAAAAAATCTTAAAAGAGATACAAACTGGAAACCTACTATCTTTTCACGTGTATTCTACACTAAAAGAAGTGTTATAGCATTCTACAAAACGGGTCTAGCCATATTAACTTCTTTCTTGACATAAAAAGCACAAAAACCTTTATGATAAGAACTTTATGATAAGCACGCACCTGTTCGTCCAATTAAGGTTAAACATCTTCCTGCACCTTGGCTAACTAATGAAATCAAGGCGCTACTGACCAAAAAAGCTCTCGCCAAGTCAAGGTATAAACATCGCCCTGTTGAGTCGCACTGGGAAAAATACGTGGCTATTCGGAATCACTGCAGCAAGGTGTGTAGGAGTGCTCAACGCCGACATATTCATACTTCTGTTGAAAACGGTGATCCAGCGAAAGTCTGGAAATTTCTTAAATCTTTGGGAGTTGGAAAATCACGACAAGACTCTTTCCCTAAAACCATGGATCTAAATTCCTTAATTCATCATTTTTCTTCATCGCCATATTTTACGAGGTCGATTAAAAATAATACATTGAAAAATCTTTCTTTCTTGAAATCTCCCGATTGTCCTGCTTTTATTCTCAGACAATTTGCTGCTTGTGATGTTGAGAAAACTATTATGCTTATTTCATCGAATGCGACGGGAAGCGACTGTATCAGCCGTGTTATGATTCTACCTATCCTGGATGAAATCCTTCCCTTTATTTCCCACATCTTAAATTATTCCATCTCCACGGGAATTTTTCCAGCATCCTGGAAAGAGGCTCAAATTATTCCCATCCCTAAAAAATGCAATCCTACTACCCTCTCAGAATTTCGCCCCATTTCTATATTACCATTTCTTTCGAAAGTCCTAGAGCGTCTAATTCATTCCCGACTTAGTGGATTCCTGTCTGAAAATCACCTTTTAAATCCTTTCCAGTCAGGGTTTCGTCCAGGACACAGCACTACTACTACGCTGATCGATATTACGGATGGCATTAGATCAGGCATGGAGTAAGGTAAGCTAACGGCTTTAGCTTTACTTGATTTTAGTAATGCTTTTAACACCGTCGATTTTGATGTCCTACTTGGCATTTTACGTTCTCTTAACATATCTCCAACGGCAGTTGACTGGTTTCGTAGTTACCTGTACGGACGTCGGCAACGCATCTGCATCGAAATCGAAAATCTGGAAAGTTTTTCCTCTTGGTGCACCATGTCTGCTCGCGTTCCACAGGGCGGCGTGCTATCTCCTCTACTCTTCGCAATTTTTATAAATTCTGTCACAAATCATCTTCGCTCCTCCTACCACCTCTATGCAGATGATCTCCAGATATATGCTCAGGCACCTTTAGGAGAATTAAAAGATGCTATTACCACCATTAACAGAGACATAAATCAAATATGCGATTGGAGTAAAGCCTATGGACTAAAGATCAATCCATCCAAAACCCAAGTCATTGTTGTCGGCAGCCCCAGGATTATACCGAAATTAAATTGGAAAGAACTTCCTTGTGTATCTTGTGATGGTGTCACCATTCCCTACAGCGACACAGTTAAAAATCTAGGACTTTACCTTGACAGATCTTTCACCTGGGGTCCACAGCTTCGTGAGTTAAGTCGGAAGCTGTTTGCCTCGGCCGGGTCCTTGCGAAGATTGCGTAACTTTCTACCGATAACTACCAAAATCTCGCTTGCACAAACGCTTCTTCTCGCCATCCTTGATTATGCAGATGTCAGCTATCTTGATCTCACTGAAGACCAACTAAACAAGCTTGAGAGACTTCAAAATTTCTGCATTAGATTCATATTTGGTCTTCGCAAATATGATCATGTTTCACTGTATCGTGCTAAGCTCAAGTGGTTACCCATAAGACTTCGCCGGAATAGTCATGTCCTTTCTCTTCTATACAATATCTTATAATCCTCTAACTCCTCCTTATCTCAAAGACCGCTTTGCTTTCCTACATGAATCACATACGAGATCCTTGAGGTCGTCTGAGAATTTGAAACTGAGTATGCCAGTGCATTCCACTACATTTATGGACAAATCATTTACTGTTAAAGCTGTTCGGTTGTGGAATGCACTGCCCGTTGAAATAAGACGAGCACAGACCCTGTCGCGCTTTAAGAGGCTTGTGAAAGACCATTACCTACTTCAGTGATCAGAGCCACTCAAATTATTTCTGTTCGCTTAATATAGATTTGTTAGCATATTTATAACTATGTCTGTATGTTTGTGTATGTATTAATGTATTTTGGTTAATGAAATGTATGTGTATATGTATATGCGTGTATATATGTGTATCCATGTATATGTATATGTTTTTTTTTGTATGTGTGTATATATGTATATATAGATGTGTGTGTGTATGTAATTGTGTGTATATATATTTATTGATAACATTATTCTATTTATCTATTCTTATATCTATATAAATAAATATATACGATATATATATATTATTTTTTTATATTTTCGTTTTTCCTTAATACCTTTATGTACACTGACCCTACCCTTATTATTTTTCCTTTCTAATAATTCCATCCCATGGTTGTCTTGAAAAGATCGCCGAGAGCGATAAGGCCGCCAATTGTACTTATAATTAATTTTTGCAGTGTTCCTATATTGTGTATCTGTGTGCAATAAAGAGTATAAATAAATAAATAAAATAAATAAAAACCATTATATTATTATAAAAATCATAATAACGCTGCATCTTGGATGTTCGGAACCTCCACTTCAACCGGTGTTTGTATATGGCTGTAAGCGTTCCAATAATCAAGATAGGCTAGGGATAAGCTAACATGTTTGATTTTGAACCCCATACCCAGCAGTGGGACATATACAGGGCTGATACCTACGCACCCTAACTATACAGTTTATAGGCTTCTATATAATATGACTCCATACAATAACGACCAATATTTAGTTACGAACGCACAATAGACAATTTCTATTGAGAAACCATATTAGTGTAGGCAATTTGCTTGCCTTGCTACTACACTCTTGCCTTGACTTCGCTTGTATTAAACTCCAGATTAGAAGAGTCATTTTAAACCTGACCTAATCAGGTGAATCTTTTTCATCTATTGCAGAACCCTTACAGCGCTTCTTATAATACCAGCACTGTCTGAGACAATTTCCCACTGGGCACGGGCCTCTTCCACTTATTAGAGGTTAGGCCTTAGTCCATCACGATGGCTTAAGTGGGTTGGTAGACATTTTTTTTATACCACGATGGTGGCAAACACGCTTACGGCATGCCTGATGGAAAGCGGTTACCGTATCCTATGGACGCTTGCAACACCAGGAGCATGCGCGTTGTTAACCCTTCAGAAACTTATTTACTCCCCCTTCTTGAAGAACCCCATATTGTAGTCCCCTTAGAAAACCATATGTTGTAGACCCATAAGTCCTATTTAGACATAATTAGTTAACCTAGTATGAGAATATGAAATGAACTAACTGTTGGTTGTATTTATTTTTACTCAATACAAACAGTGCAAATCGACTGTACTCATGTGTATAGGGCATAGGAAGCATCATACAGCATTAGGCAGCGTACACAGGGAGCTAGTAATATCGCCACGGGCTCTCTATAGAGACGGGACGATGTCGACATTGTTTCCACAATGTTGCCATTGGTCTAGTGATAAATAGGATATTTTACGGTTTGAAACATCTGAGCATTAATCCTCAGGTAAAAAATGTTAATTGTTGGTTACTATAATTTTGATACTAGAGACTGCATCGGTGGCGCAGTTGTAATTGCGCATGTGTTACGATTGCTGTGCTGAGGTCTCGGGTTCGATCCTAGAGTCGGGTAAAGTGATATTGGTTTTTTCTATTTAGTATACACACAACTCTGCATACCCCTTCTGGATTACAGGTGTGAGTGTATATCGATGTGTATGTAGAATTTTGATATGCCTATAAGCTTGTCTCCTACTATACTGTATCATGAGACGTAAATATTCTAAACGAATCGCTTATACATTGTGTTAATCATTTCCCCCGAGATATTTTAGAATGATTTTTGTTTTTTCTCGCTATGAACCATGGTGTATTATTTTTATTTCATATACCTTTGGGCATTTCCAACACACATTACAAGAAAAACTATAAATATGTGGTAAAATAGTGACTAACGCAAGAATCGTACGACAATATCTTAGTTGTTTCTAATGTAAACAAAGTTAGTTTTCATTTGTATAAATGACGAGATTGGTAACCGCTGCCATTTTCACGATAGTGGTTACTTTGCCACATATTCATTTAGGTTCCCTTATTTGCATTAGGTTAAGGATGTATCGAATTTCCTGTTCTTAACAATAAAGAAATTCCAGGTGGTCTATGAAGACATATGAGGTGTTAACTTTACACCGTCATCAAAAGCTGCTAACTTTTAAATGAGTCGTATAGTACCAAAGTTGGCAAAGTAGGTAGTTGGGCAAAAATAAAATAAAAAATATGACAATATAGGAAATTAAAATCTGCATCGACTATTCCAATGTTTTATAATTCAAAACGGCTATAAACCCTTATAAAATGTAAAAAGTTGCTTTAGAACCAAAGTCGGCAATCATTGCCTATCAACCAAGCAGACGTCTGTCAAGTCAACAATCCTATTTCTCATGAAGTCAAAGACCAATCAAAAATTACAAACTTGGCAGTACAGTAACAAAGGCAGCCATCTTACCTTAGTTGGGATCAAACTCGGCAATCTAGAAAATTTAATAAGATTTTTCTCGGTTAAATTAAATATCTCCTCAGATTAAAATATTCAGCAATATTTCGACTTAAACAAATGTTATGAGTTTTTTTTATTTTTCCATAAATAAATCAGCCCTACTTTGCCGACTTTGGTTCTATACGACTCAAATTCTTCTACCAATCACACCGAGCCACGTGTTTTGCAACATTCTGAATCATTTTATAACAGTCATGAGATTACGCATTATATGAAGAGTACCAAGCAATTACAGCATTCAAGGATTAGTCACATTATGTTAGTTTATGATATATATTTCAAATGTTTTAAAATGAATTCATTAATAAAACCGACTGCCTCGGTGGCTCAGTTGTAAGTGCGCATGCGTTACGACTGCTGTGCTGAAGTCTTGGGTTCAAAACCGGGTCGGGTAAAGTAAAATTGAGGTTTTATATTTAGAAATACTCAGTATTAGCCCAGAGTCTTGATCACTTTATTCAGAACAAAGCAATACGCCTCTACTTTCTACAATTTAGTGTCCGAAATATCCACACAAACAGATTAATACTTGGATTAGCTGGCAGATCTTTCCTACACGAAAGTCTCGTAAGTATTTGATTCCATAGATTGGCCTACATTACTGCCAATAAGAAGTGTGTAAGCAGTTCCAGTCAAGGACTTTCAACACACACACATACACTCACCCTGGTTATCGCCGAAGGTGTAGACAGAGTTGTAACCAGTACCCACTTTTCGCCGAATGTCTTACTGTCCTTTAATGTGATAGGGGCGAGCCTATCGCCATACCGAGCTCAATTTCAGACTCAGGGCTGATATTGAGTGTTTCTAAATAGAAAAACCCAATATCAATTTACCCGACTCGGGGTTCGAACCCGAGGCCTTAGCATAGCAGTCGCAATGCATGTGCAATTATAACTAAGCCACTGAGCCAGTCTTTCCTGCCAGTGGAAATACTGATTGGATGATGAGTGGCGTGCATTTACGAGTTATTTTTAAAAGCATTTAAAAAGACGATTTGTCGACGTCCAACCATCACTAATGCTTTTCATTAATTATGAAGTTTTAAATCGAGGCATCAATCCTATTGCCGAAAACGTGTACTAGGGCTCTTATATCTAGTATCTATTAGAGGTAATCTCCGATTTAATTCTATTGAGTGTTCCGATATCGAATTGGCTGATTGCACTTGATGTTATATTGAAAATTGGAGGGGTTTGGTGCTCAACAATATTTGTATGACCATTGAGCTAGAACGTAGATTTGAACACCAAATTGGGGCCAATCATGTGAAATGATCTCTTAAGCCACTCAATTTTTTTACAATAAAGTAGTGACCGCTATTTTTTGTATTTTAATAGATTATCTCGATACCTAAAACCTATCACTTATCGAAAGAATTTTCCAATTGTCCAGTTAGAGTATTAAGTAGCGAAAGACAATCTATCCCTCGCTACTCAACACAATCATACCGGTCTCTGTGTAGCTTCTTCACACTACGCCATGGGATGACCCTTGCAACATCCACAATTCTTTCTACTACCAGCTAGACTACCGCCAAATCGATATCACTCTACGAATAGCAGACCAAAATTCTACAAGACACTATCTATCGACAAATGGATACCCGCCCCTGAATTGCACAATCGTTGACCGGCGGGCATCGGTGCAGTAATCCCAGGAACATGACCCTGCTATCGCCCGCAGGGTACATACCAAATAGGTATTGTGTATCAATTATTACAATTCTCCGGTAATATCAAACAATCAAAGCTTTAGCTAAGGGCAAATAAACAAGAGTATACATTTTCACTATCAGGGATTTGAGTTCAAAAAACAAATGTATATAAATTACCTAATATTAATAGTAGAAGCTTCTACAAAACTTTAGATTGGAAAGTATTGAAGTAATGAAATGTTATGACAACTGGTCAGTTATTTCACTGGATTTAATGTCCTTCAAACACATAACATTTCCTTGGTGGCGAAGTAAACAAACCAGTGTATGTATATTTAAAGCCTACTATATTATCTACTACTGAGGCCGTGTGCTATTTCAACCGTAGTAAATTTTGACTATTGTTATATGTTATTGTCTTTTTCCATTGTCAAATATAACGTTATTTTCTAATTTCGGGCTATAGTCACACTTAAATAGTCTAACTATTTATTATCTGTATATATAAAAGAAGAAACTGACTGACTGACTGACTGACTGACTGACTGATCGATCAACGCACAGCCAAAACGGCTTGGGTTAGAGACTTGAAATTTTGACAGTAGGTACCTTTTATGACGTAGGCATCCACTAAGGAAGGGTTTTTGGAAATACCACCCCTAAGAGGGTAAAATAGGGGATGATAGTTTGTATGAAAATCCGTCATTTTTGCAGTTAAACGCATGGAATTTGGTATTTGGCCTTTTAGTTAAAAACTAAAAATATATATTTCAGGATTTTTCGAAATTCTACCCCTAAGGGGGTAAAATAGGGGTTGAAAGTTTGTATGAACATCCGTCATTTTTCTCCCAAATATGGTCTCCGCGCGGGCGGAGCCGCGAGCAACAGCTAGTCTGTACATATAAAAGAAGAAACTGACTGACTGACTGACTGACTGATCGATCAACGCACAGCCTAAACGGCTGGGGTTAGAGACTTGAAATTTTGACAGTAGGTACCTTTTATCACGTAGGCATCCACTAAGGAAGGGTTTTTGGAAATACCACCCCTAAGGGGGTAAAATAGGGGATGAAAGTTTGTATGAAAATCCGTCATTTTTGAAGTTAAATTCATGAAAATTAGTATTTGGCATTTTAGTTAAAAATAAAAAATATATGTTTCAGGATTTTTGGAAATTCCGCCCCTAAGGGGGTAAAATAGGGAATGAAATGAAATGAAATCGTTTATTGATCAAGTAGGCAATTATATAGCTCTTATGACAAGTCAGAACATTAAAAAAAGTAAAGAAATTTTAAGAAAAGCATATCAGCTTATGTATACATAACATACATAGCATCATCAATACACTAGCAATTAATTATTCATAAGGTATTTAACATTATAATTATTATTTATTTATTATTAATTATTTTTTATTTTTATATTATGAATTAATATTATTCAAGGTAATACCGGTCAAATATATATATATTTAAATGGGTTTGATATGGACCATGGGTATTTCCGAGACGTCGCTTGTTTTAAAAGCTACCACCGGATCCAAACGCGACCCCGCCTGAGAAGACCCGGCCCGGTTTGTATGAAAATCCGTCATTTTTAAGTTAAACGCATGAATATTGGTATTTTATATTGTATACTTTTTCTCCCAAACATGACCTCCACGCGGGCGGAGCCGCGAGCTACAGCTAGTAATCTATAAAACAATTCAGTTTAACTATTGTTGAAACAGTACATTAGTCAAATATAAGATTATGGCGTTGTTTCAGCCATAATCAGACTTGATTGACAGCCTCCGTGGCGTAGCGGGCGAGTATCCGGCTGTGGAATGAGAGGCAGCAGGTTCGATACCCACATCGAGACAAATGCTTGTGTGACAGATATTTATTTCGGGTGTGGGTGAGTCTCTCGTAGCTCTTGATGCCCATGATACAGGTTTCATCTAATATGGGGTCAGAACTATGTGTCTGACTGTTGGGTGAAGGTATTATTATTATAAACAACATCCTTGCCTCTCACGAAATAAAAACACATTCTTCGTTAAACTCTGAACAAAAACAACATTGAATATATTTAATTTCTATCGCGAATTATACCGTAGCTGCGAAAAAAATATGCCAGTAAGTTTAACACAGAAAATCATAATTAGCAGTCAAATATTTGCGCCTCCCGAAAGAATCACCCCCCCCCCCCCCCCCCACGCTTCGAGTGATGTTTTTCATTAAGAATTATCATATTATTTTCTTTCTTACGAATATTTGATTACATTATTCATAATTTCCAAGAGGGCTTACTAATACCTCTGAAATGTGTTCTTGTAGCAAAAAGGAATATCCTTAGTTCAACGCGTTTATTTTTTGTGTGTAACATTTGAGTGACAAATAAATTCAAGGATCCCTAAGGAAGTGATATCAGGTGTATGAAAAAGAAATAATAACATTTTGTGAATAAAAATAAATTCCGTTTAAGATTGTAAGTCAAAAAATAATCTGTATATATAAAAGAAGAAACTGACTGACTGACTGATCGATCAACGCACAGCCAAGAAGGCTGGGGTTAGAGACTTGAAATTTTGACAGTAGGTACCTTTTATCACGTAGGCATCCACTAAGGAAGGGTTTTTGGAAATACTACCCCTAAGGGGGTAAAATAGGGGATGAAAGTTTGTATGAAAATCCGTCATTTTTGAAGTTAAATTCATGAAAATTAGTATTTGTCGTTTTAGTTAAAAATAAAAAATATATGTTTCAGGGTTTTTGGAAATTTCACCCCTAAAGGGGTAAAATAGGGGCAGAAAGTTTGTATGCAAATCCGTCATTTTTGAAGTTAATCGCATAAAAATTGGTATTTGGACTTTCAGATAAAAATCAAGTTTTTTCGGAATTCCACCCCTAAAAGGGTAAAATAGGGGAAGAAAGTTTGTATGGAAATCCGTCATTTTTGAAGTTAAACGCATAAAAATTGGTATTTGGACTTTCAGTTAAAGATAAAAAATACATTTTTCAGGATTTTTAGGAATTCCACACCTAAGCGGGTAAAATAGGGGATGAAAAATTTTAGGATAGTTTTGTTTTGTTTTAGACAGAGCAAGGGATCCACATAATTTTTTTCATAGTGTTAGTTGATGGGCTACTTTTTATACCAGAAAATGTACGGTTCCTACAGGATAGCATAATACAGGAAGGAGTAATAGCTTAAGAGGGATTTTATGCTATTTCTTCTAAAAATAACCACCACGCGGGCGTAGCCGCGGGCAAAAGCTATAACTAATAAGAATATCTCTGAATAGGCTTCGGTTATCGCTTATTTTGACGGTGAAGGAAAACATCGTGAGTATTCCGGCAACCTGCATGGTAATTCAATTTAAAAATGAAATGAAAATATCAATATGTTGGTGGTGATATTCATATCCGACCGGATAGCGACCACTGTAGACAGGGTGTAAAACCTGCCCATAGTGGCACACGCGAGTGTGTTGCGTTCCAGGGTCAACCAGTGTACATACGGTTTGGCCGTTTGCGGCGTGCTGAGTACTCTCGACACTAGAACCTCGACTGCTTCTTCACCTCATTGCCCCATGGCAAGTGTGAACAAGCTACACAGCAGACGGCATGATTGTGTTGAGTAGCGAGCGATTTATTCTCTCTGCTTACCTGGTTCTCTTAACAGGACGGTACTGCGATTTCCATCAGATGCAGTGTGGTGTCTTTGCCGTGCCAGCATAAAAAAAATACACTTGTGATAAATACGTGTATATTTTGTGCAAAAGAACCACAAAGAATCTCTGAAGAATATCGGTCGATCATGATATGAGAACGCTTTCTTCATGTGTGGGATGAGGGAGAAGGGAAAGCCGTCACGGTCCCATAATTCCATTAAAATGAAAACACAACATTGATAAAAAATTCTCTAAGGGCTCGGCGACGTGCCGCGTTCGAAAAACAAAAATTGAATTATGATTGACGCGGAATGATAATTTCGTTTTAACGCCGCACGTGGAATGAATTTGAGTTTCTTTTGATGAAAGTTTTATTTTAGATAAAAGAAGATGTGTCACCTGATTATAGCTGCAGTCACTCGTGTATATCATGGACCTTATTAGTAAATGATCAGAGACCTTCCACCTAGTAATCTTACTATATCTTTGAATGCGTTTGTATTGATGTCTGTTACTCAATCACGCCAGAACGGCTGAACGGATCTGGTTGGAATTTGGCACAGAGATAGATTATACTTTTATCCCGGAAAAATGCATGTTTCCTATGGGATAGCAAAATATAGAAAGGTGTAATAGCTTAGGCGCTGTGGGCGAGTAGTCCCCTGTGAAACGAGAGGCTATGGGTTCGATCTCCGCACCGAGACATATGTTGGTGTGACAGACATATATTTCTCTCGGGTCTGGATGTTGTAGGGCCGTAGTTTTTGATATCCACGATACAGTTTTTACCTAGTGTGGGTCAGGACTATGTATATGACAGTTGGATGTTTTTTTTATATAAATAAAAATTAAATTATGTTCACTGGTAAGCGTAAGCTAGACCGATTTCGCAATTTAAATATTCTAAGAGTTCAAATAGAGGTTATTTGTGAAAAGAAAATTGTACAAATACAAAGAAAATTTGAAAAATAACCGTTTTTAGTAATAGTATGACAAAGGTTATTTCGAAAAATATGCAATATTTGCCAGGAAAACTAGAAAATTAAACTGCTTTACCTATGGGATTTCAGTCATAACGCATGCAAAGCTGCAAACAAAATCTAGTAAATATTAAAACAAACACAGTAATTCTCTGATACATTATTCAACGGCATCAACTATAATTTGTAGCTATACTTAAGACGTATAATGTTAAAGCTCGAAGCAATTCCTAAACTCATATAGAATTCTCTTGGTAATACCAATTGCAGAGCTACGATAAGCATTAGACAAGGATTGCGTTTAACACCCGATGCAAAAAGAGTATTAGGGTGCCTTTGTTTGAGGCATCACAGCTCCCCAACAGGTGAATTAATTAACAATGCATTTTACTTATTTTAAAGCTGCTCAGATTGTTTTGTCTACGTTTGGAAACTGTTAATGCTGCACTTAGTGGTACATTCAATTAATCTTAAGTGTCCTTTAGTAATCGTCATTAAATCTTTTCTGTGACAATCAGTCAGAGTCAAAATCCTTAATTCTCCTCCTCCATTAATTTTTTTTTTTCATACTGGGTCTGGTCCAGCTCATCAAATTTATACAACTAGATATCTTACATTACCTTAAAGAAGCGATTTTATAACATTCTCAGTATAATAACAACATTTTTACTGACGCTAACGAAGGATAACTCAATCAGAATGTTGTAATTATTTTCATCTTTGATAGAATAAAGCTATTCTATTCTAAGCTATTCTATAGAAGCCTATGTAACTTATAATTTAGATTTAATACGTATCGATTTCTCTTTCGATGATACGTTTTAGGTGAAGCAAATAATGGGTTTTAAACCGACTTCAAAAATAGGAGGAGGTTCTCAGTTCGTCGGAATCTTTTTTATGTATGTTCCCCGATTACTTGAAGACGCTTGGACCGATTCGAGAAATTATTTTTTTGTTTAAAAGGGTATACTTCCCTGGTCCCATTGGCATCAACTCAGGAACTGTTAATTGGATCTCAGTAAAATCGAAGTTTTATGGGGATGCATAATTTGTTTTTTATTGAAGTCGGTGTACTTTTTAAGAATTAACAAACTTTTATTAAACAAACCTATCAGCTACCATATTGTAGTTCTGCAGTAACTAGATGTATCGAGGCACCTGCCCACCTATAAGACACTGTAAAATACCAAACCTAGCCATTATAAAACAACGCTATCTAGTCGACCAAACCACTGGTCCTCCATAAACACAGCACATAACTTGTTCACATTCGATTCGGAAACAAACTAAAGGCAATTAAAACTGGCAACTGGCGAATACGGTCCAAACTTCTGTTCGACTGTAGCTATGCGTTTAAAAACAATTTGTACGAGGTTAACTTGCGAACGTGCTGTGTGTAATAACACAGCCCTTTTGTAAAGTAATGTACATTGTAGAGTAGGGATAGTAGTTGAAGTTAGGTAGGGACAAGGGTTGGTCACTGCTCTAGAAATCGCAATGCCCGAACCAATTATAAGGGTACTTTTTAATACTACGATAATTTATTTAATGACTTCCGGCATCTACTCTACCTTAGATTTTAACTATTTTCTTTGCAATCATTGTTGTGCTTTAAGTTATATTAAAATCAAATCATCGCTTTTGGCGATAAGACCGCCTATTGTAACTTATCTAGTTTAAGGTTTCTTGTTGTAATATTATTATGATGGAGTGCAATAAAGAGTTATCTATCTACCTCTATATTTATTTTTATTAAAATCTTCATTCGATGCTTCCGGTCGAGTTTTTCCGGTCGGCGTAGTTTAGGTCGTGTAGGCGCTAGTGCATTCTGACCGGTGCGCTCGAGGAATGAACACTTGCGATACGGTACTAAGACAAATTCTGAACTGTCAAGGAAGAAATAAAGTGTACATTTACTGCCTAAAGTGTTTGAACTTTTGCCATGCTTATACAATAGTAACCGGTATACAACAGTAATCCACTATAAGTACAATTACAGATTTCGAAACAGGATTGTGGATGGAGAAATCACGACTTTAATACTTAACATTTGGTAAGTAAATGTATATCGGCTGCTTTCAGTAAGAAACAATGCTGCTTTTAACCGAATTCAAAAAAAGGAGGAGGTTCTCAATGCGTCGGAATCTTTTTTTTATGTATGTTCCCCGATTACTCGAAGACGCCTGGACCGATTCGAGAAATTCTTTTTTTGTTTAAAAGGGTATACTTTTCCCAGGTGGTCCCATTGGCACCTAGTCAGGATCTGATGATGGGATCTCAGGAAAATCGAGGGCAACCCTCAGATTTTATAGGGACGCATAATTTGTTTTTTATTGAAATCGGTGTACTTTTTATGAATTAAAAAACTTTTATAGTAAGAAACAATCTAGCTACATCGATGGCTTAGTGAGGAGTGGGTCAGACCTGATTATGGCCATGTTCGATCACATTGGCCTGGGCAACTCTGCCTTCGAAGTCACCATTGTTAATAATTGGAGAAGACACGTTCAGCATTGTTTACTTATATTTAAATACTTTGTGTTAAAAGTTCTTGATACGCATGATACATGTTTGACCTAGTGTGGGATCAGGACTAGGTATGTGTGTCTTTATTATAGCCCATACATTGACCCCTTTAACACTGTTTCCCAGAACAGTAAGGTAAAATAGCATCTTAAAGTTACAAAATCCTCCACCCCGATGCCCATTACCAATTCCTATTCTATTTCATTAAAGTCGGTCAAATGAATCTTATATAATTATGGATGTTCATAGTGAAGACAACTTATCGGGTGACCGACTTGTGCGTTTGATCATATCATATGAAATCACATGTATAGAGTTGGTGATTAGTAACATATAAGATAAACTCCCTGGTCCGTAAACCTCATATTGTCTAAGTAATTGTAATTTGTTTTTTTTTTATGAAATCATTCGTTTTACGATCCCTGAAGCCAATGATAAACGCTAACGAACTTTTTTTACAGTGCTTAAGTATATTGCAATAAAATTTTAAGATCGTGCTACAGAAATAACAACGTTTTTTGACCTTACTTATTTATAAGTTACTAATCACTGTCTCTATACATGGTGCTTTCATGAGTATCACCCTTTTGCAACACCCGGTATAGTGTTTTATGCCGTGTCTATATAATGTCGAGCTCTATCATTTAACGCATCAATAATGAATTGTCCACGTTATCTTCTTATAGGTCGTTCTCACGATGTCAACGATCTGTGACAAAAGGTAACCCAGACAAGAAAAATATACATTTTTATACGCTGGCAAAGTGGGACTCCTGATAATAATCTCTACTGCCTATGATCTTATAAACCCCGGTCGAGCCGGGCCCATTCATACTGTAGACAAAGCTATAGCGTGGTTCTACCACTTCTTATAAGAATAATGTATAAACATTTGGAAGTTAAATAATCAAACTTAGTATTCGTTAATGGAGTTAGACTTCCTGCGAGATGGTAGGCTTTAAATATCTTCGAAAATATGATTTCGAATTCTTAACACGCTTGCTTTCTTCTTCTTTCTTTATCTTCACAATTATAAAGAGCGATATTATATAACAGTAAAAACACATAATCAAAAAATTGTCTGATATATGTCAGAATGGATCTGTATATCTTCGATAAGTAAAAAAAACGCCATCCAGATCGGTCCATTCGCTGAGGTACTACGATCACACCATCATTCACGCACACAGACAAACAAACGTGTTAGGTTAGGTTAGAACACGTATTTTTTGTCGCGCGTTAAAAAGAATCAAACCCGCTATCGTGCAGTAATCTTCACGTACAATGGTCCGTAGTCTGGGGGATTAGTTCGCTGACCAAACTCAAACTAATGAAACAATGTTGTCCCCTACAATCAAGCGTGGACGCCGTTATGTGGGTAAAGCGGGTTTATACCGAGCGCAGGATTAGTGCGTTTTTTTGTCGCAAAAATCTTTTACGTTTATGTTTTTTTTAAAAAACATATTATAATAAATTGTCAATTGACTTAAATTGATAGTGGTGTAGAAGCTTACTTTGACATTACTTAGAACTTCTGTCTTTGATATGCACCTCTGACATAGAATTAGACAATGACGAAAGCCGAACTTCCCGCACAGGATCGGGGTGATATATTTCTGTAAAAGGTGGGAAAGTTTTTGACCTGTTATGGATACATAGTATTAAAATTGTCTGACATTTTGCAATAACATCATTTAGACCTATGTCAAACGCTCTTCAATCGATAGCTCACCCTTTCCAATGCACCGGTATAGCTTCACATGATTTCTAATAAATATTTGAAACCCTTTATATAACAATAGACATGAAATACCGTTATGTAATTAGATTTAAGAGTTTAAACAGACAAATAACGAACGTTTAAAGAAAAATGTAGATTCAAACCAAAAAAAAGATAAAACATTTATTTCCTTCCAATTATGAAGTACCCAACATTCAATATAAACAAATTCGCGACAAAAAATCGCAATAACCCCTGCTCGATATTAACACATCCCAACGAGTTCCCCTGTAAGTGATAGCCTTACGAATTGGTTTCGGTGGTAATTTGTGGGACATTACACACACACACTGAAACGTATAACGTACACAATATGTGTGTGTCGGTCACGGACAATTTGTCCACTCAAGAGGTATTGATTGCTTCCCTATGTTTATTTTTCCTACCAATGATATTAAAAGTACGTTTGAATGCGATTAATCTTTATTTCCTTTAATGGGACAGTAGAAAGCAAAGAAAATATCACGCAAGCCTAATATGGATTGTAATTTATTTTGTCTACAACAACACTAATACAGTATTATTTGGTTTAGTTGCAACGTATACAAAAACCGTAGAGTCCTGAGTACAAATCACAGCTTGTGTTCAAAGGGTATTTTGAATTTGCTGTTGCATATAAAATTGAAAATAAGAAACTAACTACCTTTTTCTGTGAAATGAAATGAAAATGTAGGCAATTACATAGCTCATATGACTAGTCAGTAAATTAAAAAAGAACAAGAAAAGAAATATAACAGAAAGCATAATATCATTAACACAGTAGCAATTTATGAGCATATAAAATGTATTTACAATTAATTTTAACTTTATAATTATTCAAAGTAATTCAAGACATATTTAGAATAAAAATACCCTAAATGTTAAGTGAAGCTTACCACAATACAATAGTGAAAACCACAACCAAATCGGTTCAGCCGTTTCTGAGATTAGCGGGAACAAAGGCACCGACAAACAGACAAAAATGCTAAAAATCATTGATTTGAGTTCTATTGCGTTAATAAAGACCCCAACCATAGTTTTTCCCATATATCTTCCATGTACAGACATCGATCAGTTACAAATATATTATATGCATAGATATATTTTAAGCGTGTTTAATATGGACCATGATTATTATCAAGATATCGCATGAAATGAAATGAAATCGTTTATTGATCATGTAGGCAATTACATAGCTCTTATGACAAGTCAGTACATAAAAAAAAGTAAAGAAATTTAAGAAAAGGATATCAGCTTATGTATACATAGCATACATAGCATCATCAATACACTAGCAATCAATTTATTCATTTATAAGGTGTTTATAATTTTTATTTTTAATGTTATTCAAAGAAATACCAGTCAAATATACATATTTTTAAATGGGTTTGATATGGACCATGGGTATTTCCGAGACGTCGCACGTTTTAAAAGCTACCACCGGATCCAAACGCGACCCAGCCTGAGAAGACCCGGCGAAACAAACTCAGCGGGCTTATATTACTGCTGGATACTATGCGGCGCGACCCAGTCCTGAGACAATCCAGCGAATCAAACTCAGCGGGCTTGTTTTTGGTCCGGTTCATTATTTCTAGTAGATGACCTGTGACATATTAATTGCCAATTTATTGTTTTATATTTTATACGCGATCGGTTGTCATAGTTTATTATTTGTTATATTTTAAGTGTATTCAATATTACGACATGTAATTTATTAATATTTTATAAATTTTGTTAATATTTTATTTTATTTCTACAACTAACATTGTGTAAGCTACAGGGCGCCAGGTCGCAGTGTGCAGAAAGGAACCGAATGCCAGACATCCCTATCCTCTAGATATTGTTGAACATTATAATAGCCCCTGTCCATAAGAACACGTGTTGCATGTTTTAAAACTACCACCGGATCCAACGCGACCTATTTACGTCATTATTTCATTTTTGCCTTCTCTCTTATGTGACCAATCACATAAGAGCAAACATCACAACAAACTCATCTTAGTACTTGGATATATACGGGCTTCATACATATGAATGCAGGAACACTAGTCCACTTCTAAAAGGAAGCACTGAACCAAGCATTTATCATTGTTCCAGATAAACGACTGTTTTTTTACCGTTTGTGCTCTCAAGGCTTACGAGTTAGTGCCGCAAGCGTTTTAGACTTCATAAAAGAAACTGGAGCAGCCATCTCAAGGGCGTTGCGAAAAACTTGGACACTATAAAAGAACGTATTTTTGTCTCTTTAATTTTTAAACAGACCTGTCTTTAAAGGGACAATGTGTTACTGAATATTCGACAAATAGATGCCAACAATATGCTCCGTACAATTATTTTGCTTTGTCTTTTAAAACCCGACCAGGAAGAGTCTGGGCAGAATTAAACTGTGTCCGAAATGAAGAAAGAAAATTATATTTATAACTTGATAACAGAGAGAGCTCTATACCAACAAATGAAGTCACTTTAATTCCATACCAGTAATTCGATTTGTGGGAAAGGAACTAAAAATGCCTTCCTAAACCGAACCGAACCTATAAATATCTAAATTGTATTAGCAAGCAGTATTAGATGTAATTAATTTTTTTATTCGGATAATTTAAAATTATGGATCGCGATTTACCTGACGCCTTTTCGGCATGATTACGAAGAGATTGAGCTTTTTGCATGAAGTTCTGTGACAGACCGATGAGCTACGGCGTGAATTTCGTCATGGTATGCGTGAATGTGGTGGTATTGAGTTAGGAGCTAAAAGTTATTCGTTCTGACTGTGTAGCCATCATTAATGTTACGTACAACATATATTATATATAATATATAATGGTTTCTTATATTTACGCGAATATTTTACATTGAAATAAAACGTTTATTTGACTTTTTTAACCCGACGTTTCGAAGACTTTACATCCTTCATGGTCACGGGGCAGACTCGTGTCGTCTTATTTCAACATATTTATAATTCAGACGTATACAGTAACTCCATTTTTTCCAAAATCTTGTTTTCAGCATCAATGAAATTGGAAAACCAAATTGTCCATAATGATATAAACATTAAATCTTAAGTAACTAGTTAGTTCATTGCAATAACTTTGAAACATGTCCAATATTGTAATCAAAACTTTACGCGCATTTTTGCCTTCCCCGTAAAATGTGTGTTTTTTATGTTATATGCGTCAAAGGCTCGAAGGATATACCCACACTTTGATATTTCACACAGATAAGATCCGTGACATGACAGCCTCCGTGGCGCAGCGGGCGGCTGTGAAACGAGAGTCCGTGGGTTCGATTCCCGCTCCGAGACAAATGTTTGTGTGACAGGCAGATGTTTGTATCGACTGGATGTTGTGGGACCGTAGTCCCTTGTAGTTTTTGATACACTACGTGTGTCTGTTGGGTGTAATATTGTTATTTTATAACAATAGTCGTACTAGATGAAGTTCTGCTCACCCCGCCGGTGGCAACCACGTGAGTTTACTACTTCGCTTTAACTGGACGAGTCTCTAGTCTAAAGATAAAGATGCACAGTCCACGCCTCTACTTGATATATGGCGGGCAAGTACAATACATTATGAGACCACGCCCCGTCCTTCAAATACGACTGGAATTAACGGCATGCTGTTCTTTTTATCCTTGCCTGGTAAATAACTACATAGAAACTGGAGTGCTCACAGCACTGTGTAAAAATAATATCAATGACGAGATTTTTTTTATTCTGGCGCGGCAAAGTGACCATACTGCACCGAATGGTAAGTGCAGTGTCGTCCAGATAAAGTATCAAGTAGCGAGAAATAGTCTACCCTTCGCTACTCAACACAATCATGCCGGCCTGCTGTTTAGCTTCTTCACAGTAAGCCTAAAGGACCCAGGATCATAGGAAGGACGGAACACGGTAGCTGGCAAACTGTTCCACAGCTTGATGGTGCGGCAAAAATACCAATTTGCTAACCTATTGGTTGGGGCCGTGGTAGTAGACACCACGAAGCTGTGGCTCCGCAAGCCAGTACGCATGGTTCTGGTGTGGAAGGGAGAGGATGGGATAAGATCAAACAATGTCAATGACGAGAGAGTTTAATGTTTCCAAATCCCTATATTTTTATTTATTTATTTATACACTTCATATACAATGTATATAGGCTGACTTAATGACAAAGGCATTCTCTCCCAGTCAACCTTAGGGTGATGCAGAGATGAACAAGGTAGGAGCATAAAAATATACAGGAAGAACGTAAACAATAATAATATTATTAAGCTCTATATAAATAAATATATCCGAATACAATATATTGTAAAATACAATACATAATATATATACGTAAAACATAAATATGAAATACATTCATTATTTGATTAATTTCATTGCGGGATAAAAGACAGTTCAGTATTCCCAGAGACTCGTCGAGTTTCATTCAGTTACCTACTCGGTGTCGAAGAAATGGGTGGCAATGCGATCCTGGCTAAACAGGAGTTACAATGTCGAATGTATGGGCGGGATAGTCTAACTAACTGAGTAAGAGGTTTGCATCGGCGTTCGCTGTTTCTAAAATAGCAGTAACTTGTATTTAATTTTGTACAATATTTGATATGCAATCGAAAATGACATGTAAAAGAAACCTTGTTGCGAAAATATTGTTGTGTGCGTAGTAGAAATATCTCACTATTTTCCTCGCACGGCTACTCGGTAATGACCATTCCGAGTGGTGACGTCAAGACTCATATCGTGGCTTGTGCATCGTTTTCTGTCATTCGTGAATGACCTTTCCACCAGATTTGAATTTAACAACTGGTCTAGCATACTTTTAATTTCTGGGCGCAACTCCCTTATCGGGGAAGAATATTACATATAAATTGTCCAGGATTAAAATGTGTACTTGATATGGGGATAGCCTCACCTTAATGACAGCCTCCGTGGCGCAGCGGGCGGAAAGCCGGCTGTGAAACGAGCGCCCGTGAGTTCGATTCCCGCATCGAGACCAATGTTTGTGTGACAGATATTTGTTTCGAGCCTGAGTGATGTTTGACCGTAGTCACTCGTAGTTCTTGATATAGGTTTTACCTAGTGTGGAGTCAGAACTATGTGTGTGACCGTTGGGTGTGTTTTTTTATCACATCACAAGACGTCAATGTGCTGGACTGTTGCACTAGTGGCTCCTTTGCCTACCCCTTCGACGATACAGGTGAGTTTTCCCTAATACATTTAATGTATGCAATAGTTACATCTGCTTGTTCGACGTAAAGAATTTAATTAAACATACGTGTGTATTGCGCCCGTCTGGCTGGCATACCTTTCCAGAACGGTGCACATGTACTTACGAAGCTAATAAAAATGTTTTCAAATGAAACAATTGTGGAAGCTGTGCCACCACTATTTGGGTGGAAATTTCCCCTTTTTGGAAAAACCCACGCAAAAAGTAGCGTTTTACTATGTGTCTATGATTATAGCTCTCAAAAGTGTGGATTAATTTGATGCTTTAATAAATTACATCTCGAAATTAAAGTAATTGGCCTGTATCAAAAATAATAATATTAGTGAAAAATTTCATTAAAATTAATTCAAACTGAATAAATTGTATAAAGCGCGATAAATTTCCAACGCATATATATTTTTAAGTAGTCTGCTTTATGGCTAGTTGGTTACGGTACGGACTGCCAAGACGAAAGTCGTGTGTTCGAAACCCGAGTGGCATACACCTCTGACTTTTCTAAAGTTATGTGTGTATTAAATGTTAATTATCGCTTGCTTTAACTGTGAAGGAAAAACTTTGTGAGGAAACCTGCATACCTTCTTATAAGAATTTCGAAGGTATGTGAAGTCTACCAACCCGCATTAGGCCAGCGTGGTGGACTAAGGCCTAACCCCTCTCATTAGTAGAGGAGGCCCGTGCCCAGCAGTGGGACAATGTTTAATACAGGGCTAGTATTAAAAAGTCTGCTTTAATGATGTAAGAAAACATCGTGGTGACACCTGAATACTTTAGAATTCTCATAAGAATATCGGACGCATGTGAAGTCTACCAACCCGTATTAGCCCAGCTTGGTGGACTAAGGCCTAACTCTTAGTAGAGTAGAGAGGCCCGTGAGCAGCAGTAAAATGATTTATGACTGAACTGAACTGATCACTGAACCCGATTCTGGATTCTTTAAAATTTTGTCAGTCTGTCTGTTCGGTTTTAACTCAAAAACGGCTTGACCAATCATCTTGAAATTTAGAATAATGTTAGATCATTCGATCGCACAAATGATATGCTACTTTTTATCGCGGTAAAATGACCGGGTTCCCGCGGTATAGATTTTTTTGTTTTTGATAGAGCAAGGGATCGACATGATTTTTTGCATAGTGGTAGTTTAGGGATTGGAGAATGTCATGGGCTATTTTTTATTCCGAAAAATTCACGATTTCTATGGAATAGAAAATATAGAAAGATAGCTTTTTTTATAGCATATTCCGACAAACGAGCCAGTGGGTCACTTGATCTTCAGTGATCTCCACCGCCCATGAACATCCACAATAACGAAAGTATCATGTATGCGCTGTCGGCCTTAGAGGACAGGAATAGAGATTAGGGAAGGGAAGGAGGAATCTGGGCCTCCGGATATCTCACTTACCATACGAAACGCGACAGTAAACTGTCACTTTACGTTGGTTTTCTGTGAGACAGTGGTACTACCCCGGTCGAGCCGGCCCATTCATGCTGTAGACAAATATGTTTACAGCGTGGCTCTACCACTTTAAAAGCTAATAGCTTATTTATTTATTAAATGTAAGTTTACAGTATTACACCAAAACACTTACATTCTAATAACAATAATGAACCTTAATAACTAGCTAAACTCTTAAATAATATAATCTATACTTATAATAAATCTGTAGAGAGGTCAATTCTGTACATGAAATATATTTCCAAAATAACTATCAGCGGGTGATTAGTGATCGATACTGACGCCAAAAATGCAATCAGTAAAATTTTTGTCTGTCTGTCTGTATGTTCGTTACAGATTATGATGAATCCATGGATTTTATTTCAAAAATAACTACAACGCGGGCGGAGCCGCGGGCAATAGCTAGTAGCACAATAAAATAAAACTAGTATAGCATATTGTGATGCAGTTTTACTGATATGAATCGAAGCTACGAAAATAACAACTCTTTTTTCAAATTATGTGAAAGTTTTTATCGGTTAGTTTGAAAATATCCACTGCTTTATCTCTCGGTAAGATATAAGATTAGATTACAGTATAATAGGGCAGTACCTAAGTTTTATTTTGTACATTATTTGATATAACTACATAAAATAATACTAAAAAACGCCATTTTGTAAATCAGAATCTAAATAAAAGGCATAATTACTGTTTTAAATATTGGTGTGAGCTAAGGTGTTCGTAGATAATTTTTATTTTGTTGTCGCCCAGTCGTGGAACATGAAATACGAACACGATTATTTAAAAATAAACTTTTTTTTTTAATTATTTCAACCAGCGTGGTGGACTAGGCCTAAACTTCTCATTAGCAGAGGAGGCCCGTGCCCAGCATTGGGACAACTGTAATACAGGGTTGGCAAAATTATTGTTATTTAAAAAGTTTTTTGTGATCAGTACATATATTTATTTTATTTTTTACTAGTGGTCCCTAGCAGACATTGTCCTACCATAAATCGCCTTCTCTGTGGACCGCATTTTCGTTGAAAAAATAAGAAATTGAGATCTCCACAACAGCGCCACCTATCGGATCTAAAACTATACTATCTTTTAAGTTAACCCAACCACACACATACACAAAATTTCATTGAAATCAGTTCAGTGGTTTCAAAGTCTATAACGGACATAGCTAGAAACAATTTAGTGTTTTTATAGATTAGTTGGATTTGCACTATCATCGACTCTAGTCAGACACCATTGCCATAGCTAGTGTAATGAATAACGTTTTGTGCATACATTAGGGTTGCCAACCGCGAAATTCAAATACCAGGATTTTTAGTTTTTGAAGTTAGAAAAACCAGGACAATTCAATTTAAAAACAGGACGCATCTTTTGCGAGCCGACATGCACCAAGGATTGCAAAAGTAGTGTGCTAATTTTAAAATACAGGACCTTATCAGGAATTATTAAAAACCCAGGACGCTGCTTAAAAACTATCTAGGACGTCCCAGAACACTCTAAAAACCAGGACATGTCTTGGGAAAACAGGACGGTTGGCAACTCTAGCATACATTATCTTCCTACTGATGACATGACATGTTTGCATGATGATAAACAACTCTATATAAGTTTACGTAACCTTGTATCTATATTTGAGTTTAAGGAACTAAACGTAAAAGGAAATATAGTCAAGCGGTTGTTCAGTCATTACCACGGCGCGTGGCGAAATTTCTAATCTCTGTTAACATATATCGACGATTGGGGGGTATTTGATTTAAGCGACATTTTCGAAAAGTTACAAGTGAGAGGTATAAAGGTTTTTTGTTTTTCGGAAAATAATTATCAAAAAAAAATATTGCGTGGATGTAAGTAGAATTAATATATTCCTGGTGTAAGCACGTACTGCGTCTTTATGACTTATTTTTAGCATTATTTTCAAAAATAATAGTGCCCTGAAAAAAATTGCCCAGTTTTACCAGTTGATATGGGCGCTAAAAAAGTTCACAAACATGAAACTAGGCTCAAAATATGCAGAAAAATTTGCTAATTCCTATTATGTATACAACTCAATATCGCAAAAAAATCGCTTAAATTAAACAGCCCGCCAACCAGGCATTTTTCGATTGAAAAATAACGAAACACAATTATTCGGATTTGCACCCAGATCACATCGGTTTCTATATGCACACCACCACAAAACCGATAAAGTGACTAAGTTTAGGTTGTATCAACTCTATATAATTCTTACGCATGTCTCTCGCACGTGGATTATAAAACATTCACGAACCGGTTATAGGATGCTGTAATGGAACTTTAACTCATATGTACCGAGAAATAAATTGTTTTGTTCTTAATTGAAAGAAAGAAAATCATTTATTTGGCCATAATCACCAGACCAGGTGGCAATAAACAATGAGTACATAAAACAAATTAAAATAAACTTTAAGGGCTACAGGTACACAATTAAAAAAATAAAAAAGTCTCCCGGCATACTTATGCGCCCCAGCCACCCGTGTCCGAAGCATGACCAAAAAGGCCACAGGCTCAGCGTCCGCCAGGTGGGAGGGCCCACCTGACACTGATTTTCAGCAAAGGCCAAGGAGTGTCACACGGATGCCAGCATAAATAATACAAAATATTAATATATATTAAAAAATAAAATAACAATAATGAAAATAATACATGGCTACATAGTTGTAGTTAGTACGGTAATTGGTTTTCACTTCTCATAAACATAGGTGAAATGGAATAGTTTACGCGATCTTTTAGTTATCAAGTCGTGGCGCAGAGGCCGAGTAGCCGGCAGGTGATAGACCGCGGGGTCGGTTCCCGCACTGAGACATTTTTTTTAAAGCGATTATTCGATAAGCAGACGAGTGGACGGGCCACCTGATGGTAAGTAGTGACCGCCGCCCATAGACTTCTGCAATGCCAGGGCACAACGAAGCCGCTGTCTACCGTAAATTGTGCAACCCACAAATATTTTGTTCGTTCTAGGTGTTGTCCCTATTAGTTTTTGATATCAGGACTATGTGTGTGACTGTTGGGTGTATTGATTATTTATAATTTTTTTATCACGTCTTCGAATCGTTTTGGACTACGACGCTTTATAACAGAACAAACGTAGATTTTCTGTCGCATAACGCCGGTTATATAAGTTCATACAAAGCTCATTTTATTCACTCCTTCAAGAATTAAAAAAAATCTAACGACTTCAAATCACAGTAGCGTTGTACAACAAAATTTATACCTGCTTCATACACTGGGACTACTGGCCAGGCATAACAAATCTTATACCTGCAACCACTTGCCAAGACTCTCAGCGAGCATTCGAAATAATATGTATACAGGCTGAGGCGAAGCTAAATTGTCCTACACACGCGTAGTACGCAACTCTCAATATGTCTATCAGTGTGTAGCGGGCTTTAGAGGTCACGTAAACTTAAGCAATTGTTAGTGAAAGCGTACATTAAATTCATAATGTATAGACATGTGCTTATCGCATTACAAAATATTTCCTTATCTCTATTGCTTTCGGGAGGCGTCCAATATCTAAGAAATCTAAATGTGTTTCCATAATATTTAAATAAATTACTTTTAATTAACACGTGGGTATCTAGTTTTATCAATACATTAAAATAAAATAAAATAAAATAAAATACATTACAATAACACGGTAACACCATTAGATACCGATAATGCAACGTTTTTTAAAGAATAAAACATAAAACCGCCTTTTGGGGTCGGTTTTATTGGTTCCATTTGATTTTATTTTATAAGCTATTGCTTGCGGCGTCGCACAAGGGATATAAAAAAATAGGCAGTCATGGGGACTACCGACAGAAGTGAAAACTTAAAACTTTGGAATTACTGTGTTCTTTTTACCCAACTGCCAAGGAAGGGTTATGTTTTTCGCGCGTATCTTGTATGTATGTTTGTAAATTTCTTCATTACCTCGTATCTTCCAAACGCCTGGATGGATTTCGACAGTTAAGGTATCGCTATATTCGTATTGAAACCCCTAAGTAATTTGCCGGCCCTCTACCGCTTCTTCACCTTCTTGCCAATGACGTAGTATGAAGAAGTAGGCCGGCATGATTGTATTGAGTAGCGGGGGATAGATTTTCTCTCGTTACTTGATACTCTATTTGCGCTTACCATCAGGTGCAGTGTGGTCACTTTGCCATGCCAGGATAATAAAAAAAAACGTCAATAAGGACGAGTATTACTAGTTTCGACTGGACACCGGTGTCCGAATTATCCGTGAGTGACTGTTGAGAGGATTCTACAGGTGATACTCCGGTATTCTTTGTCAGCCCAGACTATGGACACGCTGGTATTCGCACCGGAGCCATCAATTCCCGACGCCGCCCGTTCCGGATAATTTGCCGAGACGTGCCGCCCAGCTGTTTATTTATGCGGCACTCATTGCTCCGAGCCGCTGTGGCTCTCAAAGTTTACCTTTTAAACTTAATTAAGAAATGTTTTAACTAATCATCTAAGTATTTAAGCCGTGTGATATCTTAAGTTCGATCTCTATTTAGATAAATTGTATAATAGTTTTACTATTTAAATCAAAGTCAACTGAATTTTATATAAATAAATAAATACACCCGACAGTCCCACATATAGTTCTGACCCCACACTAGATAAAACCTGTATCGTGGGTATCAACAACTACGAGGGAATACGGTCCCACAACACCCAAACCGAAACAAATATCTATCTGTCACACAAATATTTGTCTCGGTGCGGGAATCGAACCCACGGTCTCTCGTTTCACAACCGACTACTCGCCCGCTGCGCCACGGAGGCTGTCAATATAATATGCGATTTGTTAAAATTAAGATCATGTTTATAATTTATATTTACTTTGTAATAAGGTAAGATCGGGTTAGCATACGTCCGTAATGGATAAAAACCCCTAAATATGCGTAGTTTTAGATTCGATAGGTGGCGCTGTTGTAGATATTTGAATTTCTTATTTTTTCAAATAAAATTCGGTCCACAGAGAAGGCGGTTTATGGCAGGACAACGTATGTCCGGGACCAGTAGAATACATATGATGAAAATAAATTTAATAATCGTAGTGTATGTCCTTCTTGGGCAGTAGTCATTGTTTCGGTTCCTCGATATAGGGACAAACTCATTCAACGCGGACCAAGTCGCGAACAAAAGCTAGCTATTTATAATAGCAACTAAAATTAAGAGCATTATTATATTTGAACTCTACCAAAAATTCGGCACAGTTTTAGCACCAGAGGCGCAGACGCTCGCGACTGGCGCACTTTTAATTTATTTGCGACGCGGACGGATCGGTTCTCGTTTCTGTCCGGGCACGTGACGTCACGGCCGTGACGTCACTTGACAGCTCAACCGTAATTAGGGGTGAAAAACTGTCGAAAATCGAACCCGTGATGCTAATTGAGCGTGAAAAATGCAAAGTGGACGTGACGCGTATCGAGTGACGTTATTTATTTTTAAACACAAATATATAAGTTACTAACTGAAAAACAAAAAACTATCCCGCGGGAACCGTACATTTCACCCGGGGTATAAAGTAGCCTATCATTTGCGCGATAACTGTTTTCTAAATTTCAGGATGATTGGTCAAACCGTTTTCGAGTTAAAACCGGACATACAGACAGACAAAAATTTAGAAAATTGCTGAATCGGGATCAGTAAGTCATAAAATGAATATTTCACGCAAAATCGGGTATATTACTCAAATGTAAAGACAGATGCTACAGTTTTATACTACGTGTAACGGGAATAACGCACATACTCAGACACCCCAATTTTAAAATATTATTACAATCATAATTCATGTATTGAAATTAGACTGCGATGAATATAAATATTGTTTTTTATGAAATTAGTTGTACTAATTTACGACATAAAGTTCGTAATTTTAATTATTTGATTTTTTAAAGTGTTCGTTTATTATTGCATTTAGAAAAGACTTTATCGCATCGAGTTATGTTTCAGTTTAGTTTGTCTTGAACGTTGAATTAAAGGGTGACTATGATTTACCTGAGTGTTAATTATTTTTGGAAAACAAAATCGTCTATTAAATAATTGTTGATATCAATTCAGTCGCTTATTCTGAACAAACTACTTTCAGAGTGTGCATTAATCATGTTACATGTTGTATATTAGTATAGAGTATTTTGGTATTGGTTGTGGGCTCCTTTCTCCGCACTTAGCCCGTTGAACGTCGGGCCATTGTGCGTGATTAGTATAGAGTAGGTATACTCTATAGATTAATGAGCATTTTTATACGGTACGGTGTTTACACTGCGACTTATGGTAAACCGCAATGCCATTCAGGTAAAATATAGAAGACATCCTTAAAAACGGGTCCACGTACATTTTCAACATTCCTAAAAAATCCTAAAACATTCTGCATCATAGCCGTCTGGTCCGCTTCAGTCTTCTGAGACTGTAAGCTCTCCAATGTCAAGGTCATTGGTGTTGTACAATAGTAAATCCCTAGCTATAGGACGGCTGTGTCAACTTGAAGCCTGACCAGTTACATTGAAGAGAAATTAAAATGGAAATTTGATTAATGTTAAATGTTCCATCTGAAGTTTGTTCCAATTGAGTTCCATCAACATCCACAGCACTCAATTTCAAGTGCAATAAGACTCAAAATTGAGTGACGTCGCGCGTCATTTCAAATTAGACCTGTATGGACATACTTGACTGAACTTAATAAATACATTTCTATTACATAAACACACGGTTGACTAATTCTTCCAGTCTGCGGGGCATATTGTGCTCATTGTGTATTTCGTAAATAAAAATATTTATTCAATATTGAATGTAACTTAAAGTGAATTCTGTAGGTATACATTATTTCTTAATTATTTTTATTTGTTTATTAATGAATCTATACACAGTATCTTTTATAATAGTTTAATTGATTCGTAAATAAAAACATTTATTCAAATTGAATGTAACACAGTACCTATATTTTTTGTATTCATTACATGGCAAATAAAAATATTTAATCAATATTGAATCTAACTTCCAGTATATTTTTGGTATTGGTTATTATTTATTTAAACTGTAGCCACATAGACTATTTGCCTACAGTGTGAATGGATTTTATCGATCAGATATTACATATGTCTGACAGAAAACATAAAAGCTTGCTGATGCGTTAGAATTATAAGGTGATAGATAACCTAGAGTTGCCAGCCGGCCTGTTTTCACAGGTCCTGGTTTTTAGAGTGCCCTGGGCAGTTTTAAGCAGTATACTGGGTTTTTAAAGCGCCCTGATAAGGTCCTGTATTTTAAAATTCGAGCGCCACTTCTTCAATCCTTACGTCACGCCTCGCAAGTGTTCGCGCTGCCTGCGCTGTTTAAAAACAAAGACGCGTCCTTTTTTGAACTGAATTGCCCTGGTTTGTCTAACTTTGCGGCATGTGCTGTGAGCTAATGTTCATTTCCTTAGTTGGCAGAAGCTCAGAGAAAGAAGCAAGTTGATAATGATAGAGATAAAAGCGTGATATTGGGAAGTTTTAAACCATATAAAAAAACATAGGCTGGGGACTACCGCCAGAAGTGAACACTTAAAACTATGGAATTACTGTGTTCTTTTTTGAAACAGCGTCCATGAAGTAGTAGCTTTTTTTGTTTATGATTGCTCGTCAATAATTATAGAACTTCCCAGGGGTACTTATGTCAAAAGTAAAATAATTTGAGCGTGACGGTCAGTGTTTTTTCCCCGTCCCAAAAGTGCCCATCGTCCTTAAGAAATTTTCACTTCAAAAATAATCTTTATTCATAACAAGGTAAGTACTATAATCACATATGTACAAATAATCTCGAATCTAAACCGCTATTTATAAAACGCACCAAAAGCGGTACATCCGAATCCGGCAACAGGGGAAAAACACCATCCGGACATAATCTGCGAGCGTATTAGAAACTCGGATAAATCTTATAAGCCCTGTCAGTTATTAACTAAGATAAAAGTTGTTTTAAAATTAGGGTCATCACTTGCAACAAAACATAAAAAATAAAACCGAACCGAGTACCAAATTTTTTGAGTTCGTTTAATAATCGCACGGACGTTTGCGGTAAACAATTTTTTGATAAAGATCTAAAGATTGCTGGATAAAGGCGAAGCGGTGGTGTATGTCCAGACGGACTGCAGTTCATTCGTTCAATATGTGAGATAATAGATTTTTCAAAAACTAAAAAACCATTATATATAGTCCTCCTCATCGATTTCGATGACGGCGACCCTAACCATAGAATAACGAAATATTTATTATTTAAATATTTACAACTACTTCCTAGCATGAGCCCTAATGTGGCTCGCTAGGCCAAACTTATTTTTAAAAACTCTATCGCAAGGCTGGCAATAGAGTTGACCTGCGGCGTTATATGAGTAATTGTAAGAGGGCTTAGGTCTTTCTTTACGAATCTGACGAGCGGCGTCAAGTGTGGCGAGTCGATGTTCCTCACACGTTTCAATGTTTTTATAGATGATAGATCGCCACGAGGACCTCTGAGAAGCAAGCTCCTCCCATGAGTCGGTGTCGATTTTACAGGCTTTCAGATGCCTTTTGAACACATCCTTATAGCGCAGATGCTGACCACCGTGTTTCCGCTTACCCTCTGCCATCTCGGAGTAAAAGACAGCTTTGGGTAGTCGGCGGTCATCCATGCGGAGGACGTGTCCACACCATCTGAGTTGTCGCTGCATGAGTAGAGCCTCCATGCCATACATTCCAGAGCGACGCAGAATCTCGGTGTTAGGGAAAAACCATTATGGTAGCTTCAAAAAGTACACTGACTTAAATAAAAAACATATTATGCGTCCCTTTAAAGGTTGAGGGTTGCCCTATAGATCCCATCATCAGATCCTGACTTGGTGCCAATCAGGGAAGATACATTACACAAGGGAAGATACTCAGATTCCGACGAATTGAGAACCTCCTCCTTTTTTTGAAGTCGGTTAAAAAGGTATAAAAGACAGCCCATCAGCTTTCTTCCACATTTTGCTTATAATTTTATGGTTGTCAAATTCTATAATTTATTGGTGACTAATACGATATTTGATTTAAAAAATATAACTGATTTCATTTGAATAAAAATGTTCTCGAATTGTATATTTCTTTTAATTTTCAAAGGTGTAACTTAATTTCTGACAAGGGTATCTCTATTGAGGTCAAGGAACACTGAATATTTAACGCCAGTCGCAAAACGAGGTGCGCTGTAAATTCGCGAAGCCTATGTCTCTGGTATCGCAGCTCCCAAAAGATTAGATCTGTAGCTCAACCACGAGTTTATGTCAAAAAGTTACTATGGTAAACGAAGTCGCTAGCGTGCCAGCGTTGTTTTTATCTATGGAATGTTCTTATACTACTGAATTTAGTTACCCACGTAACCCATAGAGGCGCTGTTTGTTTCGTCATATATTTTCCGTTGTCGCTACCGATTATACGTGAGAAAAATTCATAGTTGAGCTACTGGTTAGGTTGTTATGTTTTTAGATGCCTGCAAAGCACTGACGATCCGATCTAGAATTGTAGGTGCCAATGGCCAGGGTTATGACTTACCATCAGGTGACCCGATTGCTCGTTTGACTTCATCACTCATAAAAACTTCCAACTGCTCAATAAACGTTCTATTTTCAAAATGATCCTTAATTATGTTTGAAGAAAATCATTTAGAAATTACAGATCATTTTCTGTTACTCATTATTAACTGTGATTTAAGGTTATTCGAACTTGATTTGCTCGAGATTCGACTTCAGAGGGCGCTTTTCAGGCACTCGTAAAAACTAAGACGAATTATTCTGCAACGTGGCGACCCCATTGGAATGAGATAGCTTTTTTTCATACATACATAAGGAAGGTATTATATGTATGTATACAGTATACGTATCTATACAGTGTAATATATTGACAGCCTCAGTGGCGCAGCGGGCGAGTAGCCAGCTGTGAAACGAGATACCGTGGGTTCGATTCCCGCACCGAAATAAATGTTTGTGTGAGAGGCAGATATTTGTTTCGGGTCTGGGTGTTGTAGGACCGTAATCTCTCTTAGTCCTGATACCCACGAGACAGGTTTTACCTAGTGTGTTATCAGAATAATTATCTGTGTGACTGTTGGGGTATTTATTTATGTAATTTTGATTTGTCGGCGGTTGCGGCGGTTGAGGTGTAAGAGCCATCATCAATTTTTAACCGGCTTCAAAAAAAAGGGGAGGTTCTCAATTGTCAGGATCTTTTTTTTATGTATGTTCACCGATTACTCGAAGACGCCTGGACCGATTCGAGAAATTATTTTTTCGTTTAAACGGATAAACTTCCCAGGTGGTCCCATTGGTCCACCAAGTCAGGATCTGATGATGGCATCTCATAAAAATCGAGGGCATCCCCCAAATTTTATAGGGACGCATAATTTGTTTTTTTATTGAAGACGGTGTACATTTAATGTATTAAAAAATTTTACTTATTAAAAGAAGAATACATCACTAAAATACCGTCCTTCTCTTTTTGGATTAGTTCCTCACGGTGCAGTGGTGAAGTCAGCCTTCCTATTGTTACCCTCAACTTCGCTCTTAGACGTTACTTTTGCTCTAAGCGCAGAATTTTGTTCAAGTTCAATCTGGAGAGTCCATTGACAGTTTTTTTATCCATCCTGTACGAACCGTGATCGTTTAAAACCATTCCTAAATAAGATCTCGCAGCCCTAATACGAAGACACCGGGGGAGTGGATGGAACGTCATAAATCTGACGGAACCCCGCCTATTGCAATGAATCAATCGCACAAAAGGAATGGAGTCGTACGCGCCACTCGGCAGCGGAACCCTAGTGGTTTAATGTATCGAATTAAAAAAGTTATATACACAATTACACATGTCGACTGTGGGTGGCAGCAGGCATCTAGCCAGTCTCAGATCAATGGTATGCCGGCGCGCCACAAATGCAACACTCGCCGTCCTTACATGCTATTTTTAACTTTAATTTTATGGAAATAAAATTGATTTTTGCTTGTATTTACTCCCTACTTATAACCTCTTTAATATCCTTTTGACACATAAGTGGCTAGTTGAGGTAGACTGTCGAAAGCAGCAGATTCAAAACCAGGCAATGTACGAAAACCCCATACCTTTCGCGTTTTTCTTTTTATTTTTAAAATTTTCCAACTGATTGAAAAAATCTCCATATCATAAAACCTCCAGTTGATATCAGTGTACAATATAACATAATTAAATATTGCTTTCTTAACGGTGATGGAAAACATAGTGAGGAAACAAAATATTGGTACGCAGCCATCCTCATGAGCAAAGAAAACTTACCATCAAGTTACTTTAGGTGTTTGCTGGTTGATATATAAATACACTCAACAGACACACACAGTTCTGACCCCACTCTAGGTCAAACCTATATCGTGGGTATCAAGAACTAAGAGGGACTGCGGTCCCACAACATCCAAACACAAAACAATTTTTTCTTATCTTGGCACGGCAATGTGACCACACTGCACCTGCTGGTAAGCGCAGTGCCGTCCAATTAGAGTATCGAGTAGCGAGTGAAAATCTATCCCCCACTACTCAACACAATCATGCCAGCGTGCTTCTTCACACTACGCCATGAGCAAGAATATAAAGAAGCCGTCGAGGGTCTAGTGTCAGAGTACTCAAAAGGCCGCAAAACGGCCAAACATCGTACCCTGACAAAAACCGGATGAACACTGGGTGATCCATGAACGCGACACACTTATGTGTGCCACTATAGCGGCTTTTAAACACTGTGTACTATCGGGGCGGATATGAATATCCTACCACCAACAATATTTGTCTCTGTACAGGGATCGATCACGCGGCCTCACGTTTCAGCCGGCTACTAACCCGTTACGCTATAGAGAATGTCAATATAAAAGTATTCAACGCACACTCCTTCCCCTTCGTTATTCTTAACTGCATTTTAAACTCTTGGTAATTTATTTTAAACCTATTTACATAAACATAGGGTGTCCTTGCACACGGCTTAAGTGTTACGTTACTGTACTTAATGCGTTTTTAACTATATACCGTGGTTTAGTTGATCGCCCTTTTGGCAGTGGCAACGTGTCTTGCCTGTAGAATCGAGGTCCTGGGTTCAATCTTCAGAACAGGCAAATTGAGAGAGTTTTAAATTCGAACGCTCTTCTCTTCAACATAGAACATGCTTGGTTACCTATTGATTGAAAGAAATATTTTCAACTAGCAGCACCGAGGAAATGTTTATAAATATTTAAGTTATTTTTAATAATAGATATGCTGTATTTAAATATAATTATTTCTCAAATTAAATACAACAGACAGTGAGTTTCTTGATGCTTTTTCTGAGACCAGTGGGCATTTATGAAACACCAATAGATTTTATTCTTACACGATGACTTACGAGATGTAAATAGTAGCCGAGTAGTATTAGTAAAAAGTTTTCTCAAGGACTCAAAACCAACTGAAGTATTACTAATCAATAAAAGAGCAACAAACCGGTGAGATCGTAAATTCTAGATCGTGTGTTTAACTTTCGACCCGAAAAATTTCTTCATATCCCTTCATGGTTTAGTCTGTTAAAATCTAAATAAAGAAATGGATTGGAAACTCAAGCTATATTTTCTATTAATTTTACATAATTTATTGCAATTTTTAACAAATCACATCAGTACAAATCCGTTAACGGTTTTAAATCGCTTTGAATATAAACGTCTGTGTAATTATTTAAACATTTAAAGTTTTAACGCGTGGCGTATCTATTAAAAACTTTAATTACTCCATCTCGAATATGAACGACACCTATTACCGTCACATAATACCGGTAGACATTTGTCTATCGAAAAAAATATACATACACACCCCATTCCATATTTAAAATCGTAACACTTCCCCGTCGCCTAATAGCCGAAACGTGCCTCCTTGCTTAATTTCAAATATAGCGCAACGTTCTAAAACGGCGCCATTTCCACAAATCCCCGCCTTATCCAGCGGCTTGCAGTTAGCGCCATCTGTCATCGAGTTTGACAGTTGACAGTGAAACGATTTAAAAATAGAACGGACGAAGAAATCTCGCCTTGAATGCGAGATTATAAATGAGTTTTTGTCGATGGTTTTTTTTATATCTAGTAATTATTTCCGATGCGAAAATAGTTGTCAGACTGAAAAGTAGACTATGATAAATATTGACAGCGCGATAAATATTTCGTTAAATATGATACAGAAAGTTCAATTTTTATTTTATTCCTGAATAAATTTAATTTCTTTAACCAGAAAAAATGGTTTATTATTGTCAGCTTTAAATTGAATCGCAGTGCTTTTGCATTTAACCGTTAAATTTCCTAGGTTCGTTCTTATTCATCAGAATATCAGTTATGAGTGTAAATATTTTGTATAGAAAAATAAACATCGGAATCCTTTAAAAAAGAATAATTATATGTCTTGAAAACCTTCTTTTTGAAATCGTGTAAACAACATTATTGAGACTAAAGCTTGCAAACGCTTCACCCACCATCAGCCTATTTAGAAATCGAACCGCAATACAACCGTTTCTTAACCTCCGATAAATGCGCCATCAATACTTGTCACTTGACGAGGAATCGAACGCGGCATTGAACTGACATTTGCCGCATTGGCAAAACTGAAGTTATTGACGTCTAATTACAAGTTGGTTGGTGTTCGAAACACGAAAGTTCATTATTTACAATTGTTCATACGCTGCCAGTTGATGTTGTACTTCCACCGATTAATTCGGTTACACGTTGAACACAATTATATTAATAAATAACACCCAACAGACACACACATAGCCCCGACCCCACACTAGAAACGAGTCTTGTGTTGTGGGTATCAGGGACCTAGAGAGACGCACGGTCTCTCAACACCCAGACCTCGGACACAAATATCTATCTGTCACACAAATATTTGTACCGGTGTGGGAATCGAACACACGGCCTCTAGATTCACAGCCGGCTACTCGCCAACTGCGCCACGGAGGCTGTCAAATGATGTTTGTCTGTTAATGTATTGTATTTAAATTTGTTACTAACATATATCTCTAGTACCCAATTAAGTACTCAAGCATTTTTTTGGAGTAAATTGTAAATACCTCCAAGAGGTGAACACAGTCCTCTATATCTGCAATTTCATCAAATGTATGTACTGTGTATTACCTAATGGTATTTCAAATAAATAAACGTACTTTTAACTTGTACATAATTCCCTAACTTACATGATACGATACGTTACATAAAAATTACGTCAAGTTCCTAGAAATAGTTGAGTGTGCTTCCTGAATCACTAAATATAAGAATAAATGATAAATATTACTTCAATCTTAATGAAAATGAAAGTGTTGTGAATTAAGGTAGAAAAGATTTTAAAAAAGCTAATGAAACCCGTTTTTTAATGCAGTGTCTTAAAACTTTGTAACAGGCGAAATCTTGTATAATTGTGATACGTTAACTAAGTTGTCATATTTATAGATTTAAGAGAATGTTTGTTTTCCATACAAAATCAAATAAAACTACTTATACCATTCGTGTAGGTCGTATTCTAAAAAACTGTTTTTTAACTAAATAAAGAAAAAGAAGATCTAATATATCAACGGTAGGCAGCGGCTTTGCTGTGCCCTGGTATTGCAGAAGTCTATGGGCGGCGGTGACTACTTACCATCAGGTGGCCCGTCTGCTCGTCTGCCTATTGAGGCACTAAAAAAAAAAAAATATGCAGTGTTTCTTACTTACGCCTGAACTTCATACCCAGGGCGAAACAAATACGTTCAACGTGAAATAAAACAACCAGCGATCATTGTTCTCTGAGTATATTTGTAATGGCGGCAAGCCAGACGAACTGCTATAAATTACCTTCAATTCTATATTAACGTACATTTTTATATCACTTACTGCCTCGGTGGTGAAGTTGTAATTGCGCATGCGTTACAACCGCTGTGCTGAGGTCTCGGGTTCGATCCCCGGGTCCAGTAAAATGATATTAGGTTTTTCTATTTAGAAATACTCAGTATCAAACCGGAGTCTGAAATTGAGCAGTAAGTCCAATTAAATTCAGCGAAAACTGAGTGTATTACCTCTATCTACCCCACCAGGGATTACAGGCGTGATTATATATATTATTACATCACAAAAAAATTATCTGTTCTGCCTGAAATGGGTAATTTAATGTACTTACTGAAAATTTTAGCAAAAACCGAACCTCATATACAGCTTTGGAGAATACATCATAAAAAAATCTCATTTGTACAGGTGGCATTTTTACTTTTATTGGCTCATTTATAGGTATCTATAAATTACATTTTTTATATAAATTCGTCTATGCCCGTGGGAGAGTTTAATATTCATATAATATTTTTTCATTTAAATTTATAGTTAATGAATAGATTTTTTTTATCAGCCTGGTAAAAATCATGAGAAAATTCATGAAATTACTTAATTGAGTTACTTAAATCGTATAAAATAGGTTGAATCAAGTGACTTTAGATTATTTCAGAATATGAAATTAGCCTGCCGAAAAAAAAACTCGAAGGTCCGACAACAGCCCAAAATGGCATACGCCTATGATTATTCTAAAGTTACGTGTGTATTTATTGTTAATTATTGCTTGCTTTAACGGTGAAGGATAACATCGTGAGGACACCTACACACCTGAGAAATGTCATAAGAATTTTAAAGGTATGTGAAGTCTACCGACCCGTATAGGCCAGCGTGGTAGACTAAGACCTAACCCCTCAGTAGATGACGCCCATATCCAAAAGTAGGAAAATTTTCAATATGGCGCTGGTATTTTTTTTAATTCTAGCACGCCATAGTGACCACACTGCACCTGATGGTAAACGCAGTGCCGTCCAATTATAGTATCTAGTAGCGAGAGACAATCTTGCCGGCCTGCTTCTTCACATTACGCCATGGGCAAGAAAGTGAAAAAGCACACAAGTACTCAGAAGCCGGAACACGGCCAAGCATCGTACCCCCACGACAGAAACCGGATGTACACTGGTATTGTGTTGAACAACCCAATATCCGAAACCCGATCTATCCAGTCCTTCTGTAGAAAAATCTGTCCTCAGCATGACTATACCGATACAAAAACCATTATCATTCTGGAACTTCCCACAACTCGCACGCTAATGACGCTGTCATCAACTGAAACGTCAAAGGGCCCGTGAATTAGTCGACGCGGCGTCATCCGTCATCGGGTTGACAGTAATGACAGAAGTAAAAACATGTGAAGAAAAGGGTTGAGATTTGGGAATGGCGAAGACACGGGCTTTTGAAGTGTTCTTTGTCGTATTGTAGAATTCGTGAGGTTGACCCAAAATAGTAATACAAGGGTTAACATTGCATATATAAAAGTTCTTCAAAAGAAATTCGTAGTAACGTGAAATTCAAACCCGTATTAGGCCAGCGCGGTGGATCAAACCTAAGACGATAAGGCAATTATTCGACGTTACAGATTTTTTGTCGAATGGATCTTTGTTGTTAGATTATAGTTGATTTTACAGCATCGCCTAACATTGTGGCCGGCGCTTATGTCACCAGAAAACATAATATTTGACATCGCCTAAGCTCAAAGAAGGCTTGTAAAAAGACTTTCACTTGAGCCGTCGCGGCACTTGGAATAATTACAGGGCCCTCTCGATATATTAGTGTATCGGAAACTCCTATGTTTGGACGTTCTCAGGCCTTCTGAGTACTCTGACACTGGACCCTCGACCGCTTCTTCACGTTCTTGCCCATGGTGTAGTGTTAAAAAGCAGGCCGGCATGATTGTGTTGAGTAGCGGGAGATACATTGTCTCTTGCTACTCGATACTTTAATTGGACGGCACTGCGCTTATCGTCAAGTGCAGTGTGGTCACTTTGCCCTGCAAGGAAAAAAACCGACTGAGTCTTTTGGACTCGCCGGCGAGTCGACAATAGAATTGCATTTGCGATTGGACAGAGAGCGCTGGCTCGATAGCGACCGTGATAAGATCATTTCGATCTCTCAAAACGTGTTTAGGGCGACGACGGAGGGAGATGTTACAGAAAAAATGCACATTTTACAACTGAAACAGTAGATAACCCGTCAACGTAATCAAGAGTAGTTAAGATTGCGCCCGGGGTCGTCCCGACCCGACGCAGATAGGGTTGAATACAACAATAATCACCGCTCACACTGCGTTAACCCTTTGCACGGCCACAATTATCCATGTAATTAACCCGTGCATCGCCAGTCAGACCGCAAGAGCGTGCGGGGCCGATTCCACCCCACTAATGTATTAAGGAAATTGTGGTTCACGAAGTTTCTCCAATGTTGTTTGGTGCGATTCCTTTTGAATATATTTTAAAGTTTGACAGTATTGCCTAGTTGGTAGTGGTAGGGACTGCCGAGACTAAAGTTGCAGGTTCGACACTAGCCCAAATTGCATACATTGTTTTCTGAAGTTACGTGTGTATTTATTGTTAATTATCACTTTCTTTAACAATGAAGGAAGCCTGCATAGGTGAGAATTATAAATTAATATTTCAAAGGTAACCAATGTGCTTCAGTCGCGCGTGATGAACTATGAAGGTCTTACCCCATTAGCCGAGAAGGCTCGTGCCCAGTAAATAGTGAGACAGTAGATAATACAGGGCTAGTGTTATTACATTGAACAGACATGTGCTCGACTCACATTGAATTACGAATGAAATGGTTACAAGCTCACTCAACGTAGGATTACTTGCATATCTACCTTCCACCTGCCAATTTGCCAATTTTACATACACACGCACTCAGGCCTGTAATCCCCGTAGCGGTGGGCAGAGGTGTAACCAATACACCCATTTCGCTGAAATCATTATCATTCCATGATGTGATAGGGGCTGAGTCTATTGCTATACCGGACACAAACTGAGTATTTCCTGGTAGAAAAACAATATTACTTTCACTCGACACGGGGATCGAGCCCGAGACCTCAACTCAGCAGTCGTACGCATTAGCAACTACGCCACCGAGACAGACCAGCAGTTATAAAATTTTATTTTTTGTATATAAACATTAAAGATACACTGCAGGTCATTAAAATCGTGCACCACTAGAATATTCAAATGCGGAGATTTCCTAGTGGTTTTTTTTTATTTTTTTAAGCCAGGTCATTTAAAACGCATTAAGGCTACAAACGGTGAATGCACGGAAATATAAAGGGATTTTGTTATGTTACGTAGTTTAAAACTAGCGGGAATTAACTTAAAAATTAATATGGTTATTAAAAATAAATCAGTAATTCATGACTTTTACTAAAAAAACATCATATTGTATTTATTTATCTGTGAAACTGCATTACGAACTAGCAGTAGAGCGAAAGAGCTTCACTGAATCGAAATAATTTATAAAATTTCATTGATTCAAAAAAAATATAATTTCATCGAGCGCTGTCTTTGCTATCATAGGAGTCAGGCGAACACACAAAAATGTATTTTTAGGCTGTAAAATATTTCAATAATTCTGCAATTAAAAGGGTGTTTTTAATCACTGAAATATCCTGATATCTTAGATGGTACTAAATTATAAGCCGGTTTTTTTATACTGATTGAAATACTTACGATGTCTATTTAGATGTATGGTTGTGTGTAAAATATAATATAGCAAGTATATTCTGGTCAATGCTGGAGAAAACCCTGAACATTTGGTAGAACATATTGTGCAGACAAATGTTTTAATACTTTTGTAGAAGAAAACATAAAGTTTTTCTTTTTTTCGTACGCACACGTTATGCATCCAGTATACACTCTTTCTCAGCAAATTTCTGAGTATTATATTTATACTGCATTATCACCATCAGGTGTAGCGTAGTCATCTTGCCATGTTTGAATTAAAAACTCGATCCAGCAAGTTGCCTTCTCAAGATGTTTACCAACTTGCCGGGTTCTCGCTTGACTTGCATAATTCCGGGCCGATCACAGAAAATCTACTAGCGTTCAATCGTACACCTATATGTGGCTATATCCTGGTAGAGATAGGAACGGCGAAACTTTAGGGCACATTGCTCTATTTTTTATGTATTGTTAATTATTTCTCACATTCACGACGAAGGAAAACATTATGAGGAAGCTTGCTTATATGAGAATTCTCCCAACGCACTTAAAAAGTATGTGAAGTCTCCCAAACCGTAATAGGCCAGCGTGGTGGACTACTGGTTTACCTATCTTTCATGTACACGAGAGCTGAACCCCACAGAGGGATATTTATTATACAGGTCTAATATATATTTGCGCATACAAAAGTGGTGGTAAAGTGAGTGTATAGAGTATGTCTTTAAGTGGAAGACGAGATTTTTTTTCTAGAGCATGCATGCTAGTTTATATTGGTTCGGAAATTAACTAATTTCTTTGATCATGCGCATGATGCACAAAATAAAGGTAAATTTAACCTCTTAATTAAAGAGGAGACAAAAAGTATTTGCACTGATGACAAGTGCAGGTATTTTAGCAAAATGTTGCTTTATCTAGAATATGTTTTGCTTCTAGTTATATATTATACTCTTGGATCGTATATACAGCTTTTTTATAAACCTATGAACTATTTCGTGTTCTCGTTATCGAGAGAAATATAAAATCACTGATATTCCTAGCCACTTTATACACGTCCTAACCGCAACGTTGCCTATACAAAAACACACATGAAAATACATAAAACACTTCCAACCACATGAAATGACATAAAAAAATAACACATAATTGTCCACAAATTGTACGAGCGAAGTCCGCGGGCCGAGGCCGTGGCGTGTTCTCGCCGAGTACATTCAATTTATTTTATTGCTGCTCGCCGTTTACAAGCGCCGATAGAATTTATTATGTGTCGTCGGCGCGGTTGGTTTTTTTGGCCCGCATTGTAATCACTTTCGGTTTGTTCTAAGTGTAAGGGCCTCGGCATACTACGGCGGATCAGATGCTGCTGGATTGGCTGAAGTGGCATCCTTATATATCACTCGAAATATATGTCAGCAGGCCAGAATTACTGTGTCGAGTAGCGGTGTACAGTTGTCTCTCGCTACTTGATACTCTACCTGGACGTCACTGCGCACCATCAGGTGAAGTTTGGTCACTTTGCCGTGCGAAGATAAAGTAAAAAATATGTCATTTTGAAATAAAATCTATGCCTGCACCTAAAGGAGAATTACTTATAAGTATATAAGTGTAGTCAGTCACACATACGTAAGAACGCGCGTTGCACGCATCAGTATCTTTAGATTTTCCACTAGCAGGTGTGCGACCACCCTAAGATGCCGCCAAGCAATATTTTTAGAGATAACACTAATAAAATAAGAACGAAAACATGTATACATCGTTGAAACATAACCTACAGACTCGTAGGTAACAGTAGTACGACATAAAAGTATTCCTTGCTTTTGCGGGTAAAACGATTTATCAATCACCCCGGGGGAGGTAAAAATCATTCTCTCTAGAAATCATTACACATACACTAGCCACCAGCTTACATAACCAAAACTGCGATGGCTTTCTTGGGCGCTTTAGCTGGTAGTGCCAGGTGGGGTGTACATTGGAGGTAGGGACTCAGCCCAGCGGCTGCTCGAATATCCATCATCCGGGCGAGCAGTTGCTGGGTCATAAGGCCGGCTATTCCAGTAGTAATAAAACGCTTTATTAGCGACGAATAAAAATATATGGATGTATAAAAAAGTTATACGTGTTGGTGGATTGGATGATTGGGTCTAAGGGAAGAACCATGCGCCTTATTAAGATTAACGGTTATATTAAGAACTAGCTGTTGCTCGCGGCTTCGCCCCCGTGGAGGTTATTTTCGGGAGCAGAAGTATCAATGCAAGGAGTTGTCTTCTGCACTGAGACACCTATAGCGATCGTCCTGAATCTCAGGTGTTGTGACTGTCTAGATGGCTAGACAGGCACAACTCCTAACTTAAACTTCTAGCACTCCTTATAATACCCCGGGATCACTCCGTAAGTGTCGAAGAAGGCCACCGCGGGGTTTTAGCTGGTAGTGTCCGGTACACCCAGTACATAAGTAGTAGGGCCTCGGCCCAGCCGCAGCCCGGATAGCCATCATCCGGGCGAGGGGGTGCTGGGTCGTAAGACCGGCTAGTCCAGCATAACCGTTTTATTCTCATTCCGCTTCCCCCCGAAGCGGACGGCAGTAATAAAATGCTTTCCCCGCGTCAAAAAAAAGTGTTGTGCCGGAAGCTTGAGATTACATTTAAAGAATACCTCATAAGTTAACTCCTCACTTCGCCCTTTAAGGGATAATTGGGTAAAAACGTTGAAACACGTATTTCTTTATTTTTTACCAAAAGCCTAAATATGAATTTTCAGATCCCTAAGTTGAAGTATTACGGATTGCCCATACAAACTTTTAACCTCTATTTCACCCCTTTCAAGATAATTTTTTGAGACAAAAGATACCCTATGTCCTTCCCTAGGATATAATCTATCCCTCTACTGAATTTCATTAGGATTCGTTCACCCGTTTAGTCATGAAAAGGTAAGAAACAGACATACAAACAACAATATTAATTTTGCTGCGGAGATATTTTAAAACTGTAATATCTCCTAAGATATTCATTGAAATCAAATGACGTAAAGGGCAACTTTGTTCAAAATTAAATACTTGTGATGATAAAATTATTTGGATAAGGATTAATACCACGTTTATAAAAACCCCTTTCCAAATAATGCATTGTTTCAGAACAAATTCCATAACCATTAAAAGGTTATAGTGAGCCAACCGAAATAGATAGACATATGCTATCGCGGACTATTTTTTAGAACTTTTTAAGAGGAACAATTTCGTCGTACATGATTGTTATGTAATTTTAACCGTTAACGCAGCGTACGCAACGGAAGCTCTCAAAAGGAATCAATTTTCCCCGTTTTTAACATTTTTCATTGCTGCTCCGCTCCTATTGGTCATAGCGTGATGTTATATAGACTATAGCGCTCCTCGATAAATGGGCTATCCAACACTAAAAGATTTTTTCAATTTGAATCAGTAGTTCCTGAGATTAGCCCGTTCAAATAAACAAACAAACTCTTCAGCTTTATATAATAGTATAGTATAGAAGTATAGATTTGAATGTTGATATGTTCGTGATGAAGAAAGCTCTAAGCGCAGCTCTAACTGTTGCTCGAATCGCCACTTCACAAAGATTTTTAATAGCCCATCACTTACAGTGAGGGGACTCAGAAGCTCTAGTGAACATAATGGTAATGTAAATTAAAAAATAACTCACCATAAGAAGAATATACAGCCAGCGACAGCAGCAGCACCACGCGCGTCACCATCCGCCCGAACTTCACATGAAACGCGCGCAAAATGGCCGCCATCGCGCGAAAAAACAATATGGCGACGTATTACGTACAAAACTATGTTACACTACACTAAAATCACATAATAGTGATCTTTTTATGATTATTTTTAACTTAACCGGTGTTCTTGTAGATTTTAACGATTTAGAATTCATTCGCGGTGTGGTTCGTTGGCTTCTGTAAAGAAAGAAATATATGTGTTAAAGAAATTACTTCATAATATTAATAATAATGTGCTATTTGGGTATGTACCTAATAAGTGCAATATATTATTGGGGTGTTTTTTAAAGTTCCCATCGCATTTCTCTATATATAATTTACCGAAAGCAAAAAATCTAAAATTTTCACTTCCAATTTTTTTTTACTAATTTTGTTATAAGATGACTGTTTCTTGATCTGTAGATAATATTATTTTTAAACGCTTTATATTAGCTGGACCTGTATCTATCCATCTATCTATGGAATGGAATCTTTCAACGTAATATACACCTTCAAGACGTTCTATTTACTTGATAATTTGCACACGTATCAAGGACTAATGGCAATACAATACAATTATATAAATTTTCATAACTTCAGCATTTTAACTTTATATTAACAGGATCACCAAAATAATAAAGAATATGAAAATCATGTGGTCTTGATATGATAGTCTTTCAATTATAATTACTTTTGGTGTTGTTTTGAGACTAAAAATGAAGAAAATAAATTATAGTATAAAAAACATGATTTAATATCTAGCCAGAATAAAAAGTTGATTTTTTTTTTTAAATGGAGCGTTCTTTCTATCGTGATATAAAGTTCACTTTTATTTCAATAAACAATTTTTTTTACATAGCTGATAGGCTTTAGCAAATATTTTTTAAATTGATACTATTTAAAAAAAACTAAATATATCTGGTAATCCTTTAAAAATTGCAGACTTCTGATGGTGGTTTCAACCCAGGAGCTGACCAGCTCGAATATAAAATCTCAGATAATATTTTTCAACCCTTTACTAAGGGTAATTGTCTATTTTAATGCACAACATCGGTATTACAATATCGGGTTACATACACAGCGCCACCGACTCGTCGCGTTTAGGGTTACCAGAATGTAAAAAAACAAAATTCCGGACATTACCGTGATAAGTCAGGGAATTATTTCAGATAAAGTGAAAGCGACCTTATAATTTATGTCTGGGCAAGATAGAATAATTAAAATAAACAAAAACACAATTTTGATATTTTTGTCCAGCGATATCACGTTTATATCTTAAAAGAGATTTGCAATGATTATAATATAATAAAAATGCAAATTATAGCTTAAGTTATAGACATAGAGTTCAAAATCCGGAAAAGCAGTCCAAAATGCCGGCTCGTCCGGAGAATCCCGGATCATGCCTCCATCGCCACCTCGCATGTTTGGGTAATGATGTTATTGGCTTAGAGCCATGAGAATTGCTGAACCTTTTTATAAACACTGAGCCGTAATCAATGGTAACGTTTTGACAAGGGTATTTAAATATATAATATGATAACTCTGGTTATAAGGAAGTTAGACACGGTATCAGTCGAATTTGAATCTTATTACTCAAAGAAATGAGTTGAGAGCGTGACACGCTTAAATTAAACAAGAGACATTATAAAGATCTAATGTAGGATAAATAGTAAAAGTAATGTTGGTTTCGGAAAAAAATCAGTTTTATTAAAAATATATAATATGTAAAAATAATAGCTTTAATATGGAACATTTTGTTGAAATAGAATTTGTATAAAGTGCTTACTTATGTAAAAATACTGCTGCCTCGGTGGCGCAGTAATTGCGATCCCCGGGTCGGGTATACTCTAAGTAGTCCGTCCCGGAGTCCCGGAGTCTAAAATTGTGCCCGGTATGGCGATAGGCTCGTCCCCTAGGACCTATTACATCATGGGACGGTAATAAGCTCCTCTAAATATGGGTTTACTGGTTACACCTCAGCCTAAGCGTAAGTGCGTATGTATAATTTTTATCTGTTGACTAATTTTAACAATGAATCTATTTATCGAATACTAAAGTAACATTATTTTTAATTGTATAACGCTAAAAGATCTAATTACTTCTTGAAACTTAATCCTTTTAAAAACACTAAACAAATGTGGATGCTGGAAATAAACAGCTCCCAAGCTTCCCGACAACAACAGATGAAGGGACGTCTAATGCACTAATTAATGCACTCCATTTTGCCCGTATTTTTGTTTCATCGCATTCGCCCTCGGGCCGTCCTACGGTGACGTAGGGTTGCCACAATATAGTGGTACTTTCATGAAATAACGCTAGTATCCCCGAGAGGCTAGAGAGGTGCCCGGACAGTTTCCCAAGCTTAATTCCGTTCCATGATACAATAGGTGGCCAAGCAGTCACGATATATGATTTAAATTTCAATTCTGGGCAAATTATATAGATTTTTCAAGTATGTGTTTTCTTCTTGGTAGAAAGAACCCAATAAACACTTATTGTTATTAGTTACAACAAATTTGCACGCTTTCGCTGTAAACAGTTCTAAAATTCAATCAAGATATCTTCATAAATCTATGTGTATAATATTTTTTCAGCACCATAAGAAATCTTAAAACTGTGTAGACCACATCATCACTTACCATCAGGCGAGATAGTGGTAAAACGCAAGCCTATTTATAGTAAAAAAAAAATTGCAACATACGCTGTTATCTCTGCTACACAGCCTTTATTTAACGGAGTTAATTAAAAAGGTTCAGCAGAAAAGAAAATAATGCTTTCAAACATCAAACCAACATGCAACTGAAATTAAAACTTATTTGTCTATAAAATACTTTTAATCCATTTATCGTGACAGCCCTACGGTCAAGATCGTCCATCCCGCTCGCTCCCACAGCAAATTGAATTACACAAAAAGAAACGTAAAATCGCCGAGTGTTCACTCGAGACAGGTGTTACTTTAGTCCGTTTGCTTTGTATTAAATTAGATCTTGTAATGGCGCTTTTAGCTCACATGAAGTATTTAGAACCGTGTAGTTTTCATACACAATATAAAAGTTACTGGCAACAAAACTTGGCAGTATAAACTATTTTCGAATTCCGAAGAGTAATTGACAGACACCAAAGATATAAAATCTGTCTAGACCAGTGATTTTGTCAATTTTTCTCTAAGGTAACTAAATTAAATAAATAAATAACACCCAACAGTCACACACATAGCCCCGACCCCACACTAAGATACGAGTCTTGTGTTGTGGGTATCAGCGACTATAAGAGACTTTCGGTCTCACAACACCCAGACCCCGGACACAAATATCTGTCTGACACACAAACATTTGTCTCGGTGTGGGAATCGAACCCACGGCCTCTCGTTTCACAGACGGCTACTTGCCTACTGCGGGGGCTGTCAATAGTACAAAGTAGTAGTGTAAATTATCCGTAGACATTGCTATTACAATGGGCTAGTTGTAATTTTTTGAGAAACCGTTTTATTTTATTCTTCATGGTCTATATTATTAAAATTTTATCATTAATGATCATAACACATAAGTTTTCAAGTTTTTTTTTTGCATTTTTATAAACCAACTTTATTTTTCCCACTAAAACGCTACCAACTGTCATGGACCCTCATGTGACGTGATCGTCCGCAAAACTAATAGACGTTTGGCTCAGCGTTTTAGATGTTTCGGTGACGGTGACGTAATAAATGCCTGATGGGTTTTTCATGTCACGTGACAAAATGCTTTATATTTACATAATTGTTTCTAGAAATTATTAAATATTCACATATAAATTAACAAATTGGTCTAATTTACGATATTTTTAGAGTAAGATTTATTATAAAAATCAAAATTCTATCAGGTTTTCACTTACTTTCAACTACCCTATTGTTTCACATTATTCGATCAGTGGCTGTAATTGTTGACAGCTTTACAGCGATCAGTGGCGCAGCGTGCGATCAGGGGCTACCGCACGGTCTCATTCGAGGCGGCTTGTGTTTTGGCCGGTTTTATACCGTGGGACCTGGACGCTAAGGCCCTCTCCGCCGCATTTCACTGGCGGGAGGAGGCGTTCAGGCGCGGGGAGAGACCGGCCCTGAGAGAGGTGGAGGCCATCCGTGGCTCCCTCCGCAGAGCCGCCGTGGAGGAGTGGCGTCTCAGGCTGGAGAACCCAATTTGGGGTCAGCGGGTCGTAGCGGCAGTGCGTCCTGTCTTCCATCAGTGGTTGGACAGGCGCCACGGCGCGGCGACGTTCCGGCTGACACAGGTGCTCACAGGCCATGGTTGTTTTGGCGAGTACCTGTGTCGCATAGCTGGCGCAGAAGAGTCGGCCGTGTGTCATCACTGTGACAACTGTCCGCGTGATACGGCCCAACACACAGTAGAGGAGTGCCCAGCTTGGGATGAGAAGCGCAGCGCTCTCGTAGCAGTCGTCGGAGACCTCTCGCTGCCGGCTTTGGTGTCAGCCATGGTCAACAGTCGGAGGTCCTGGCGTGCGGTGGCCCTCTTCTGTGAGAACGTTATCTCACAGAAGGAGAGGGCCGGGAGGGATCGGGAACGATCCGATCCCTCCCGCCGCCAGTCGAGACGGAGGAGGCGCCGGGTTGACGACTGACCGGCGTCTCCCGCCCTGTGGTTTGGGGGCGTTTGGAGAATCCCACCACGGTATCCCCTGCCTGTCGTAAGAGGCGACTAATAGGGGTCATCGGGGGTCGCGGGCGCGCAGCGGGGGGCTGTCGTAGTGCCCTTTCCGGTGTGTCAAAATTTGTTAGTACATAGTTTTATTTTGTATATACTTCGTCGGCACACCGGGCGACCCCGGGATGAACGGCAGCACGGGTGGTTGGCCTCGTTGCTGCCGGAGACGCCGAGGGCGTCCTTTGGTGCGCGGGGGCTTCTGAGCTTCTGAGTGGGGGGGCCCACTTGGAGACGGGCCGCAAGGCGGCACCGCGCAGGGGCGGTTCCGGTCGAAAATGGGGCGCTTCTCGCCCCGTGAGCCCGGGACCGTCTCTTATGCGCCGAAGAGGGCCACCGCGGGGTTTTTAGTTGGTATTGTATGTGTACGGTGTAGGGAATTTGTTAGGGACTCGGCCCAGCGGTCGTCCGGATGTCAACATCTCTCCCGGACGGCTTAACGCTGGGTCGTAAGGCCGGCGAGCCCAACATAACCGTCCCGCCACCCCCCCGGCGGAGCGGTAGTGATAAATCGCTTTTCCCCGCGAAAAAAAAAAAAACATACTTTCAACTACCCTATTGTTTCACATTATTCGATCAGTGGCTGTAATTGTTGACAGCTTTGGTAATCTACTATTCAATGGGGTTATTATGGTTTTCTAGTAGCACTAACACACCATTAAAACAATTGTCAGAATTTTGTAATCTGGTAAACCAAACTTTGAATAAAGATAATTAACTTATGATCAAGCATTTGAAGCTGCGGCAAAAGGAAATTTATAATATAAAATGAAATACAACTCAAAGAGAAATAACCCGAGGACATACACGTACAAGTTACAACTGACCCTATTATACGATATAACTAGGTATGTATCACTGCATAAAGTATATAGGTAGTTATACATTAGATATGTTTGTCTGTGCGCTTGTATTTAAAGTAACACAAATGTAAATACTACACCAATCACATGTTCTCTCTTAACGTTATCAATTTTAACGACAGGCTCCGTGGCGCAGCGGGCGAGTAGCCGACTGTGAAACCAGAGGCCCTGGGTTCGATTCCCACAACCAGCAAATGTTTGTGTGACAGACAGATATTTGTTTCGGGACTGGGTGTCGTGGGACCGTAGTCCCTCGTAGTTGATAACCACAATACAGGTTTTACCTAGTGTGAGTTCAGAACTATGTGTGTGACTGTTGGGTGTATTTATTTATTTCATTAGTATCCATTAGTTGTTTTGCTTTATCTATACTAATATTATAAAGAGGAAAGATTTGTATGTAAGTATGTTTGTAACGAATTGGCTAAAAAAGTACTGGACCGATTTTAAAAATTCTTTCACCATTTGAATGCTACATTCTCACTGATTAATATAGGTTATTTTAATTGCAAGAAAAAAATTATAAAGAGTATAACATAAGTTATCATCATCACCTCCACGCGGGCGGAGCCGCGAGCAACAACAGGATGTATTATTTACCCGATCGAGCAAAGTCGTTCGTATACACAACAATTTACAGCGTGTATCCACCACTTTCCACTCTGCCTACCGTATCTTAATACTGGAAGTATGTTAATTTATATTTATCGTAAATCCTTAAATACTTTCACCCAAAAACCAATAAATCAAAAAGAACCAATTAACCTTTTCGTTGAAACTGATCTGAATATTAAATGTCAAGTAAATGTCTTTGGACCGTCTCAACTGGTGAGAGAGAAAGTGGAGTAATATGTGGCCTGAGGACACTTAGTAGCTTCTTATGTCTTTGGAATAATGGATTTTATATCCTTGTATCTCGCAAAACGCCAGGTGTAATTGTATAGCGAAGCCCAACGCTTGTATGGTGGCCTAGGCGATTAATATGGGAATATCATCTTATACGATTTAGTTATATAAGACTTTAATCCCGAGTTCAAAATGTGGGCTAAAGGATATAAAAAAAATACACCCAACAGTCACACACTATGTCAAACCTGTATCGTGGCTATCAAGAACTACGAGGGATTACGGTCCTCCAACACCCAGATCATTCAGTCTGTCAGGCAACAATTTGTGTCTCGGTAAGGGAATCGAACCCACGGCCTCTCGTTTCACAAGCAGCAGTTTCAACTCGCCCGCTGCGCCACGGAGGCTGTCAAATATATAGCGCCACATATACTCAAACATAATCCCTTCCCTCGTGCAATCGGGTAATTAAACCGAAGGCCGGACGCACCCGCGGGCCTACGCTAGCAATAGTTCCATAGGATTAAGCCCGAGGGCGGGACGAGTGGAATCAACGGGTGCTACGGTTACAAACAAACGTACAAAACGACTGTGACATGCCGACGTAATCCCTGGATCACATTGTTACAACCACAGACATAGATAGAAGCGATGACGCAAGTATTCCGCGTATCAAAATCGAAATTGAGGAAAATCTTCGCATATTGGGTCTGCACTCTCTTTTTCTGCAGCAAATCATTAACAGAATACACGAATTTATTTTTTTAACAGACTCCCAAAAAAACAGATAAGATTCTATATTTTGTCTAAAAGTGTTGCACAAACTATTTAAACGTTGCTAAGAAGTGTATCTAAAGAATAAAAGCAAATAGCCCAGTTAGGAGCGGTACGGACTACCGAGACTAAAATTGTTCGTTCGAAACCAGCCCAAATGCCATAATTATGGCTCGTTTTAACGGTGGAGTTACTCGTTTCAATCTGCATACCTGAGAATTGAGCGTAAGACTTTAAAAGGTCTGTAAAGTCTACCAACTCGAATTAGGCCAGCGTTGTGGACTAACTCTTAACCCCTCTCATGAGTATAAGAGGTCCCTGCCCAGCTGTGTGGCTCTGTATAATACGCTGGTCTTAATATATTATTGTCATCATATAATTGTGCTGTTATAGAAGGTAAAAACGTAACTTTTCATAAAGATTAAAGAACTCGCGGTTTCTGTCTAGTTGTGTGTCTGTGGATAACAACCACCCTGAGGTATCACCTCCGCCCGGCCCCCGCCCCTCTAACTCGGTAACATGGTTGATTTATGAGAGTTAAATAATAGAATTGAATATAATAATCTACATCATATTAATTTATATATTCTATTTTGCAGAGTTCATGTGGATGGTAGGCAGCGGCTTTGCTGTGCCCTGGCATTGCAGAATTCTATGGGCGACGGTGTCGACTCTCTATCAGGTATGGACGTCTACATTTTTATGTCTGCTCGTCTGCCTATCCAGGCATAAAAATGTAGACGTGTGCGTTTCTAAATCCAATCATATATCCTCTAAGTAGGATCACTAAATATTAATTTTACATGTAAATTATTTTTAAGGTAGATGACGCTAGCATATCCATTCTGACTAACTGAGAAGAAATGCCGAAACAAACTTACAGGTTAAAATATCTTTAAAAATCAATTTTTGGCGCTAAAGGCGGATTAACTGATCTGAATGGTACAGTTTTAAAGTTTTTGCGAAGTGATGAGTTAATTAATAGTTCAGTATGATTGTGGTAGTTTATGGTCAATTACATATAGACTGAATTCGATTTACCATCGTACCAGCGAAAAAATCTATACACAGTATAAAATTAAGTTGCCCTTCGCGCTTGTCTGTCTGCCAGTTTATCCGCTAACTCTTTCTAAACCACGAAGAAATTTTAAAACAGCTTTCATCATCATATAGTCTACACATTTTCCGGAAGGTTTATATGTACAATACATAAGTAAAATGTCGTATGTGTAAAAAATAGGTCATTTCGGAACCAATTGGCCAAAAAATTACTTTCATGGCCTACGTGGGCTAAGCCATAAGACATAACACATATGCAGACCCTCATGAAAATAATATTTTCAAATTTATCTACTAAATAATTTCTTCATTAAAAGCATATATTTTTAATCTGATTGCACGCGTTCGACGCCGGGCCGTGTTGCTAGTAAAAATATAGTTACAACTTTTATAGAAAAAAACATATTTCTTGGATACTGGAATTTTCGGTAAATAATTATTCTTCTCCTCTAAAAATACATAAAAAAATTTAAATCTCAATCATCTTTATTTTATATTTAGAAAAACAATTTACTATAATGAAACGAGCGGACAGACAAGAAAACAAACGAACAAGAGCGCAGACAGACTGATCGTTGGGAGTTGTCTCCGCGTCGTGTCAACGAAATGATTTATCTTTGCAGCCATTTTGTTTTCTCTTTTATTGTCACTTCCTACATCATAGTGTAGGTAGTTTGCTATATCTCAAGTCATATTTTTGTCTCATTTATGCTCACTACCTTTTACGTGGCCGTTAATAAGCTTGGTGAACCTAACTACCCTATGGATATTCCGACTATCACAAATTTATGTATTTATGTTTGTAGTTTCTACATCGTTCCATACATACATATACCCTCACGCTTGTAATCCCCGAAGGGGTAGGCAGAGGTTTAACGAATACACCTACTTTTCGCCGAATTTATTACGCTCCCATAATGTGATAGGAGAGCCTATCGCCATACCGGGCACAATCCAGACTCCGGGCTGATACCGAGTATATCTAAATAGAAAAATCCTATATCACTTTACCCGACTCGGGGATCGAACCCAAAACCTCAGCACAGCCATCGTAAAGCATGCGCAATTACAACTGCGCTACCGAGGCAGTCGGTCATAAATCGTTCCAATATTAAAATAAACCACAGTCTTACAAACACTTAGCGAAGAAGCAGTTTACAAAGGCAATGGTTTCGAGAATGATATTTCCGGTGAACGAAACGGCTCTTCCTATTCCAATTCCTGGTCTTGCTAATTTCGTCAACGTATCCATGATCGTGTCTTGTTTGGAGACGTTCATAAATGCAGACACCTTAAGGTCTGAAGCTCAACCATGAGTTTATGTCAAAAAGTTACGATAGGTAAGTCGCTAGCGTTGTAGCTTTGTTTTTATGTATGAAATGTTTATAGTAACAAATTTAGTTTGTCACGTAACCGCTAGAGCGCTGTATATTTCGTCATGTATTATATTAAATTTGATTTATTAATATTTTACATTAATGCTAGCGAATATACGTGAGAAAAACTCATGGTTGAGCAGATCACATCAGGTTACTTACTTGCATTGACAGTGTTTCTGTTATAATAAAACTAACAGTTATCATTACAGTACGAAGAAGTCGCGGTCGTCTTTCATACAAATGATTTATGGTAGCGGCCATTTTAGTTTTTTTACTGACGCCCTCTCGACTTGGCGGTTTCTTTCATCTACTGAGAAATAATTATGGAGAAAATATTAAGTGGGTGACATTAGCACTTGGAAGGTACTATTATTATGAGAATAATAAAAATACACCCAAGAGTCACACATATAGTCCTGCCGGCCTACCATCACCTCTTACAACAGTATTGTAATATTACAGAACGATTTTGTACCTTCAGTAATATTACAATAAGACTGCTTTAAGAAAGTAAGTAATATTTTATTTGTTACAAGCATTTACATAGGTAAAACTAAAAGAAATTATAATAAAACTATATTAACACTAAACATGTAAAACACAGGATATTTTTTACCCAATAGCACACTTACCTAGCTTTAGTATATAAAATAAGAAAAATTATGTGCTCATAAGAAATACGGCCGCAGTACTGGTTTAAATACCAGCGTTGGTCTTTCGCTGGGCCGTTCGGTGACATCACGGGCACCGACCACCATAAGAAGTGGTGGTAGGAAGACTGATCCCTAAGAATGGGTCATAAAATGGTTTCTTATGTTTACGCGAATATTATACGTTGAAATAAAACGAATTTTACGGATTCTATCGCGTTTTTTTTTTTTTTTGTCCCGATGTTTCGAAAGCTTTACAACCTTCATGGTCACGGGGCGGTCCGTTTATTTCACTGGGTCATCAAATCTATATCGATTGTCATGATACGGTTCCGGAACACCCAGATCCGACATTTTGGAAAAGTCACAGGAGAGCAGTTAAGTTTTATTGAATTGCAGAAAAAAATTCACAATAAAACAACTATTGCTTGGGTTTTAGTAGAATTAATATATTACTTATGTAAGCACGTACTGCATCTTTATGGCTTATTTTTATGGATTTATGAGCAGTATTTTCTAAAATAAAGGTGCCCTGAAAAATGTGAGCCCTGTTTTACCAGTTGATTTGAACGTCAAAAATGTGCACAAAAAATTTAAACTAGGCTCAAAAGATGCAGAAAATTCCGAATATGTATATCAATATCGCAAAAATGTCGCTTAAATCAAATAGACCGCCAACCATCGATATGTATGACCGCGATTATATCAAAATTAATCAATTGTGATGATTGCTTCACTACCGTAATCTGCATATTTTAAAAAAGTTTTTAGTGTATAATCGACAGCCTCCGTAGCGCAGTTGGCAAGTAGCCGGCTGTGAAACGAGAGGCCGTGGGTTCGATTCCCTCACCGGAACAAATGTTTCTGTGACAGACATATATTTGTGTCCGGGGTGGGTGTTGTGAAATCAAAAGTCTCTCGTAGTCCCTGATACCCAGACACAAGACTCGTATCTTAGTGTGGGATCGGGGATATGTGTGTGACTGTTGAGTGTTATTTATTATTATTTATTTTAATACATATAATTGTCGTTCTTTTTTAAAAGGTTATATCCTTAATGTACACATAACGCCATATCTTCGACATTTCCTTTATTGTTACATTCACAATCAATATAGATATAAGCCACCGGGAGATATTAAAAAATCGTCACTTCATTTGTCATATCTTTTCAAGTTTGAACGACGCGGCACCGCCTATGATGTTACCACGACATAGATGTTACTTTACGGTTGAGTTCCGGGAACAACTGTACATCAAAACAAGACGAAAGCGTAAAAATTAAATATTTCTATGACAATGTGATGAGAAGTCGATGATAGTTTGAATCGTATTAATAACGATAGTTTAGTAGAAATGGTATTTACTACGGATATAGTTTCAGGTTCGAAGCATAGAATTCATTTTGAATTTTCGTGTATATATTGCAATTTTTATTTAGATGTGAGAAACATACTGCACTAAATTATATGAAATAATTATAGATATCAGCTTACTCTAAGACCAATAAAGTTTCCAATAATAAACTTAATATTGTCCGCAGTTTTGCATGCGTGATTACATTTATCAGCCCGGCACGAGGCCATTTTTTGTTGTCGCGGGGAAAGCGTTTTATTACTGCTGCCCGCTTCGGGGGGAAGCGGAATAAGAATAAAACGGGTATGCTGGACTAGCCGGTCTTCGACCAAGCATCCCCCTCGCACGGATGATGGCTATCCGTGCTGCTGCTGGGCCGAATCCCCACCCCCTATGTACACCCCAGCCGACACTACCAGCTAAAACCCCGCGGTGGCCTTCTTCGGCGCTTATGGTACGATCCCGGGGTATTCTAAGGAGTGCTAGAATTGCTGCCGAAACCGCCCCTGCGCGGTGCCCTGTAGTGGCCCATCTCCATGGGGGGCTAAGGAGCCCCCGCGCACCGAACGATGACAGCGAACGAGGCCTTACCACCCGAGCTGCCCTCCATCTCGGGGTCGCACGATGCACCGAAAGTGGAGTGCATCGATATGGGCTGACAGCCCCCACTGCGCACCCGCGACCCCAATTAGTCACCTCAGCCCGGCACGAGACCACGCACTATACAATAAATAAGCATGCTCAACACTATGAAATTATTCTCCCAGTGCGCCAGTCGAACCCGTAACCACATTTTTCTGGGACAAAATATATGTTGTTTTAATCCGGCTAATAAACTATCCAAGGCCAAATTTCATCCAAATGCGTTCAGACTTTTTTGTGTGATTGAGTAGTATCAAACATTCAGACATACAAACTTTCACATTTATAATAGATATAAATAAATACACCCAACAGTCACACACAGTCCTGACCCCACACTAGGTAAAACCTGTATCGTGGGTATCAAGAACTACGAGGTACTACGGAACCACAACACCCAGACCGGAAACAAATTCTATCTGTCACTCAAACATTTCTCTCGGTGCGAGATTCGAACCCACGGACTCTCGTTTCACAATTTGCTACTCACCCACTGCGCCTCTGGGCTGAATATATAGTATTATAGAAATTATAACTGCGAATTGTGCATAAGAATTTCGAATGTGTGTGAAGTCTACCAACTAGGGATTGGTAGATTTCAAACACCTTCATCTATAAACTTAAGTATTAACATAACACCCATTCAATAACCATCAATCATCTATTTAAGATAACAATACAAAAAGTTATAGTGTTTTCAACTATCGTTACAACTGACTGTGACTAAAGCGATCAAAGCTATGATTTAAACATCAGGGCCCATTCAGTGTTTAATAGAGTATAAATATATTAGTACGTGAAGTGAAAACTAAGTAAAGTATTAGGGTGTTTCAAAATAAATATATGATTTTTATAAAATAAATTAACGTTAATAAAAAGAAAGAGTTGAATCTACTGACTGTACTCTGCAAGCTTTTTGATAAATAATTTAATGCTGAAAAAGGATCAATGATAGTTTATAAAAAAATACATAGGACGCAGGCGAAATAAATCTTAAAAATCTATTTCCAGGTTAAATCAATTGGAAAAATAAATTTAACTTTCATGATGGGACCTTTGGGGATGGGACCTGGGAATTCTAAATAAGAATTTCAAGGGTCTCCCTGCCAGGCACTGGCCTTATCTGACGAGAGGGGTTAGATTTTAGTCCACGACACGGACCTAATACGGGTTCGTAACTTCACATACCTTCAAAATTCTTATTATGAATTCTCAGGTATGCATGTTTACTCACTATTATTTACTTTACCGTTAAATAAAGCGATAATTAATAATAAAAACACGCGTTACTTTATAAAAGTCAGAGGTATATGCCATCTGGGATGGTTCCGAACTTATGACGTCGAAATTCTTATTTTGAATTGTCAGACAGGTCTTCTTATTTACCATTATTGTCTACATCTTTACTTACAATATTACCTAGTCAGGTCATAAATTCTGTCACATGTTTAATATAAAATAATTGAAACAAGTTTATTCATTATGTAACCATTTATATACCAAAATGAACTTAACAAAACATAGATTCTTATGACCCTAAAGTTTATTCAAAATGACCTCCGTGATTTTGAATACAGGCCTTCAATCTGCGCGGCCAGTTGTCTATCGCAGCACGAACGAGGTCCATGTCAATATCGGCGGCTGCCTTAATCAAGGATGTCTTGAGTGACTCCAAATTGGGATGAGGCTTTGAGCACGCCTTTTCCTCCAAGTGTTGCCATATCTTGTAATCTAACGGATTCAAATCTGGACTGGAGGAGGGCCAGTCTTCGTGCCGGATGAAGTCGATTTCACGCGCCGCCAGCCAGTCTTGTGTGCTCTTCGCTCTATGAGCTGGCGCCGAATCTTGTTGGAATACCCAGTGCCTGTTATTGAACATGGTATGAGAAACAGGTTCCACAAGGTTCGTCAGGACTGTATTTTGATACACAACTGCATTCGTTTTTACACCTTTCTCACAAAAATGTACCTCTGTTAAGCCCCAATAAGAAACTCCCAACCATACCATGAGCGAGGATGGAAAATGACCTCGTTGGACACGCGGAATACGGTTGCTCGCTTCTTCACTACTGTGTGCGTACACCTTATCATTTTGTTTGTTGTAGCTCTCTTCTACGGTAAAATTTTTTTCATCTGAAAAAAGAATTTTCCGATATTTTTTTCCCGCGTACCGCTTCAACAAAGCGCGGCATCTCTTCAGTCTCAGGTCCATTAGACGAGCATTCAAACGATGTCCTGTTTTTCTTCGATATGCCCGAAGCCCTAAGTCTTCATTTAACACCCTTTTCACCGTGGTTCTGCTTAATCCCATCTGAAGGGCCAACAGTTTCTGCTTACGTTTGGGATTTCTTTGAATTCGCGCCTTCACAGCTTTTATCACTGCTGGAGTCCTAACAGACCGAGGGCGACCACTTCTTGACCTGTAATCTACACTAGAGTCTTCATTGTATCGTTTGATGGTACGATAAACGAATCTTTTGGTTATATTCAAATTTTTCAGTATGTCAAAAATTTGAATTGGGGCGTAACCGCAACGATGCAACGCAATTACTGCAACACGGTCTTCTTTAAGCGTCCACTCCATATTTAAAAATGAGTAAAATTCTAAAATGTTGCACGTCGGCCTCTCTCTATGATTCAGGCACCACACCTGAGTGGTAGGACGATCGGTAAAGGTGCGACAGTGCAGGAGACAAAACCTTGAATTGTATCCTTTTTCTCCAGAGGGGTTAATTTGAATTCAATTATGGTATTTTGACATTATTATTATAATAAAATATTGGAAACATTATTCCGTTAATATTTGCATGTCTCTTACTATGGCAAACTGGTGAGCCTATTTATACACTATATTTAACATATTTTTGTAAACATATACTTGCAAATAAATATTTATTTCTTTCTTTCTCCCAAAAATAAGGTCCACGCGGGCAGAGCCGCGGACAACAGTTATTCAGAGATATTTGTCATGTATCGACCCAACAATCCGTACCACTGCCAACTAGGCTGTCGCTGCTGATATAGGTTAAATATGATTTCTATTCCCATAATTTAAACCCCGCGATAAACTTTTCGCCGTTTCAGTTGCGCAAATAGCTATAATACGTATAATACGATGGGCGAGCATTACCGAAACCGCGCTTTGACCTCCTGACCTTTTACTTTTTTAAGCGACACAAGCGGAAAATTCTTGCCACCGCTGAACGCGACTCGAGAGGGTTAGTGTTGGGATATAAACGGCAATTTCTATCGATATATGATTAATTTTTGTGGTAATATGCTAATGGAAAGATACTTCATTATATCTGCACGCGGCTGAATAGCAATGAACCGTGCACTTGGTAAAAGAAACCGTAGTTGTCTGTGCCGGAGTCAGCTGGTGCAAATCCAATCAGTTACTTAAGCCTGTCATTATTTTGGTGATTGTACTGTCGAGAAATGCTATGTCTTTCGTTGAAGGACATTAAGCTGTGTAAGAATCTTCAGTAGTTTTTAGAAGGCAGTAGTTATGATGCATTTTAAAAGCATATTTTCACTTGTTGAAAGTTCTAATTAATCTCTCTACATGTATTTATAACTATTGAAACTAAAAAATGTTTCAATATTAGAATTTGCAATCCCCTTCAATATATTATAACAATAAACTTTCCACTAACATTTAACTTTTTCAGATTATAAACAAAACACATTTGAATATCGACAAATCCCAAACTACCAAGTCACATCACTACCCATTCACCTGTATAATTTGAAGGGTCCTCGAGTGCAGCGCACTCCAACGCGACCCCTTTACCGTGTCTCCGGGTTCCATTCTTTTCAACCCTTACAAAGCGTTTAAGCTCAAAACTGTACGAATATGTATTTCTGATCTTTCCACATTTTTGTACCGAGTGACACAATAGGGTGTTTGACTGGTGTAACCAAAAAATATAAAACTGCACTAGGTGAAAGGATAGTGGGCAAACATATTTATTAAATACATTTTTTTATTTTAAATGTATTATAAACATTTTATTTTCGTCATTAAAATTTAGAATTTTTAATCTGTATCACTCGGTGCCAAAAACGTAGCAATACCGGCCGTCATTACTCGTGACGACATCGCACATAAACATTGCATCCTACGACAAATAAAATTGTAAGGAAGAACATATTTTTCGTTGTGTAAACGTGTGGAAACGTGTTAATTTCGTCTTCAAGTCTTCTATAAGAATGGAAGAAGGCATTACAAGGGCTGATAGTCGAAATCTGCCACTTCTTTCTTAAAACTTTGGATTTTGGCACATGGATGAACAATTTATCGGGATTTAGTGTCGTGTCGAGTTTTTACATAAAGGCATTGAACAATATTTATATGCTGGCTCATTCATTTTTGTGGAAAAACTAACAGATAAATGCAAATAATTTGCTATGTTGTTAGGTGTCACGAATGTTTGTATATGTGCGATGACGTCACATAGAGATAATGTCACGTGACAACGCGTTTTAGCGCGAAATTATATGTGAAAAAATTAAATCACGGATTTTATATAAATGAGTATATTTCAATAATAAAAATATTACGGGGGCTATAAGTGAAGAGTCCTCTATCGATGTCCATCAATTTTCAAAAATTGTCAAATACCCTATTAAACCCATTCAAACTAAAGTTAGTTTAATTATAGCTTAATAATAATATCAAATAATACCCTTTATAATATACTGTCCGGGCTATGTCTATACGGGCCTCCTTTACTAATGAGAAGGGTAGGTGGTAGCCTCCACATGCCTTTGAAATTCTTAGGGCGAATTGTCATGTTGTGAATGATGTTTCCTTTATAACAAGCAATAATAGGCTATTTGACTAATTTTCGAAAATGATTTATAACTATTCTTTATTACATAATAAGCACACGATATTGATATTTCCGGGAAATCTACTGTATTTTTAATAAAACTCAATTTTAAAGTTTAAATCTCCAAAACCGCGGCAAAAACGCTATTTCTGTAATGGCGCTGATCATATGACACGTGTGACGTCACATGCAAGTAAACAAGCTAATAATGATAAGCAAAGCTAAGTTTTATGATAATTGTATTATCAACAATTATCATAAAACTGCTTCAAAAATAGATCAACAATAGAATTTATCACCCAGAAAACATAAAACGCGAACTTAAATCACTCGAAGAAACTATGTTTACTTGCGTGTGACGTCACCAGAGTTGCAACCAATAACAGAGTGTTGTATTTATTTCGTTTAATTTGCAAAAAATATACATTATTTTGTTTAAAATTAAGTGAAATATAGTTTTTTAAGCTATGGTCTAACAGGATGACCACAATTTGCAGTGTATTTTCAATGTTGTCAAATAGCCTTACACAACTTCGAAGTCAGATGTACGCCGTTTGGATTGGTTTTGTTTCAGGCCGGCATAATTGTATTGAGTAGCGAGTAGATGATCTAATGCTATAAAAAAGTATAAAAAAAACCTCGGAACTCTGTCCCATTCCACAGGGTGTAACTGTTTGAATATTTTTAGAAGTGATTTAGATAGTAGAACAACGTTGGAGTTTCTTGCCTGTCCTCTAGAGTCTAGCGAAACTGCATTCCGAACTGGCGGTAGAGTAAAAAAGATTGAATCTAAATAACGTACAACGTTTTATTGATTGAATGAATATTTTAATTTTAAAATTAACACACTTTTCAATTAATTCGCAAACGTATAACAAAAAAAAATCCTAAAATTGCAGACGTATCATATGCAATTAATTATACCTAATAAAATTATGTCTCTCTCCCCGACATCAATAATTCTCAGATTCCCGTCCCCTTCCATAGATAAAATTTAACCACCCGAAATCCGTGCTAGGCGCATTCGCCTCCTCTCGGCTCATATTATACATCGTAAAGCTCGTATTACTCGGATGTCTATAAAAAGGCAGTAACATAGTTACATATATAGGTGCCTAGACGGTATCTTTCTTATATACTTAAATGTCTGGATAGGACCGGTATTTCTGCTGTTGCAGCACTGCGCACCGTCGAATCCCAATTTGAAAGGTATATCAATGAAAATATAGTCGCTTTTGCCAGCGATTTCATCCGCGTTAAATAAGTTTAAATATTCATTTTTATAAATAACAACCCGCCCCGTAAGAGAATATGACACTAAATTACCAATAACGCCGGCCTGCTTTGTAGCTTCTGCACACGACGACAAAAGGAACCAGTATCATAGGTAGCAGGGAACACGGCAACTGGCTAACTGTTCAACAGATTGTTGATGGGGCGGCGACATGAATCTGCTCAGCTCTTGGTTGATGTCGGATGTCGGGGTAGTAGACACCACGAAGCTGTGACTGCCCAAGCCAGAACGAGTGGTTCTGGTGTGGAAGGGAGAAGATGGGATAACATTAAACAATTCTTCAGAGTATTCGCCATTAACAAGCTCAGCGAGGAAATATCACTTTTTTTTATCCTGGCGCGGCATTTTGACCACACTGCGCCTGATGGTAAGCGCAGTGCCGTGCAGTTAGAGTATCAAGTAGCGAGAGATAGTCTTTTCCTCGCTACTCAACACAATCATGCTGGCCTGCTGTTTAGCTTCTTCACACCACACTCACACTGTAGCGGCTCTAGGCCGCTCTAACTCTAACGATTGCCTGAAAATTTCAAAATCACTCCAACCGTGATTTTTATTCTTCTTTTTATTCACACCAACAGAGGCAACTTGACACTAATATACGAGTCGTGGCGTGGGAACGACGGGAGAATATCTGTCTCACATTACCCAGGTTCGAAACAAATATATCACATAAACATTTGTCTCGGTGCGGTGATCGAACCCGTAGCCTCTCGATTCATAGCCGGCTACTCACCCACTTTATCAAGGAAGCTGTAGATATTTGTATATACAGTGTTTCTAGAAAGGTGGTAGGTACTAATGAAAACTCCACGTATAGAGTTGGTGATTAGCAACACAATAGTCAAGTTCAGAAATTGAAACTCAGGTGTTTTCTTTTTGTATCGCAACTTTAAAATTGTATTATAAATTTTTACATAGTTGATAAATTTAATCAATTATCCAAAAATTTAAGAATAGTATAATAACTAATTCTATACAAATTTTAATTACTATAATAAGACGAAGAGACTGATATATAAACTTTACCGATATAATCAATAATTTTCGCTTGACGTAGTACAATGTATACCGCCTTTGTACAACACTCGCTATACACATACTGTACAGTCCTACCACTTAAAAATACTTGCTAACATCGAATCCAATATCGCCATGTGCCCGAAAAACTAGGCCGAACATATAAAACACGGATGTGCGACAATACGGTTTCGCGTCATAAATTTAATCATAAACTAGTATATGCTCCATAAACATTTTATAAGGCTTTTAATTCACGCACACGGCCATTTATTGGAGGGGGGAGACTTTAGAATCGCTTGCTATTGTTACGTACGGATAATTCCACTATATGCGTTCTAAATTTGTTATGTACCTCATTTTTTAACCGACTTCAAAAGAAGGAGGAGGTTCTCAATTCGTCGGAATCTTTTTTTATGTAGGTATGTTCCCCGATTACTCGAAGACGCTTGGACCGATTTGAGAAATTCTTTTTTTTTTAAAGCCTATACTTCCCAGGTGGTCTCATTGGCACCAGGTCAGGATCTGATGATCTGATCCCAGAAAAATCGAGGACAACCCTAAAATTTTATGAGGGACGTATAATGTGTTTTTTATTGAAGTCGGTGTACATTTTGAGGCTATCATAATAAAGTTTAGGGACACGCTTTAGATAGTTTTGTCTACAGCATGGATGGCCCGGCTCGACTGGGTTAGTACCATTATATTGCAAAACCGACGTTAACATCCTGCTTTTGTGTTTACAGAGATTCCTAGAGGGCAAACCACCCACCCCTTTCATTCCATTCCTTCCGGCAACACATCCATGACGCAGAAGGTGAGTGGCCGCTATGAGCGAGGCCGTAGGTTCGATTTCCACATCGAGGTAAATGTTTGTCTAACAGACAGATATTGTTTCGGGTCTGGGTATTTTGAGAACGTAGTTCTTGATAAACACGATACAGGTTTGACCTAGTGTGGGGTTAGTACTATGGGTGTGAATGTTGGGTATTTATTTATTTGGATGTTCAAGGGTGGTAGATATCAGTTACCATCAGGTGACCCATATGCTCTCACTGCCTCTGGTATTAAAATACAGTGAAATAAAAAATTACATAAATGTATTTAATTTTATTTTAGGTACCTAATTTTTTAAATATAATATACTAACATTTGCCCGCAGCTTCGCATGAGTGACTACGTTTATTACCACAGCAGGGGACTGTGCTCTAAAAAATAAGTGCATCGAACACCATGAAAAAATATCCCAGCGCGAGAATCGAACCCGCAACCACCCACTGTAAAAACTTCATCTATGGTGATAACCTTTGCGCAAGTACAGGCAATAAGGTTTTACCACAATCGGATAAACGCTATGGCAGCGCATAAAATACGAATAAACATTGATTTTTATTGCATATAAGAATTTATATCTATTACATCACACGTAAACATAGTGTCAATACTCAACAAATCTTATCACTTATCAAAACAATTGAGGGCACATCCAGATTATTCACTACTTCATTATTCGTCATGTTTAATGGAACAATGAAAAATGTAATTCACTAGATGGTGAGAGTAGCGATAACCTAGCGAGGGGTGGTACGAACTGCCGAGACGATAGGGGTAGGTTCGAAAGCACTCAAAATGCCATACACCTTTTTCGAAGTTACGTGTGTTCCTTGTTAATTAAATTAGTATTTGCTGTACTTATGAATTCATAAGAATTTCTAAAGTATGTGAAGTCTACCCACCACATTAGGCCAGGGTGGTAGATTAAGGCTTAAACCCTCTCTCATTGGTAGACGAGGACTTGCGATAATAAATGTATTGTAATGAGAAAAAATATGCTGGTGGCAGGATAACGACAGCCCGGATAGTGACCACCGTACACAGGGTGTGAAACACGCCATTGCGGCACACGCAAGTTTGTCGCGTTCCGGGGTCAGCCAGTGTACAACCGGTTTTTATCGGGGGTCTAAAATTGGGGTACGATGTTTGGCCGTGTTGCGGCCTTCTACTCCGACAATAGAGCTCCTCAACCGCTTCTTCACCTCCTTGTCCCATTGCGTAGTGTGTAGCCGTACAGCAGGCCGGTATGAGTGTGTTGAGTAGCGAGGGATAGATTGTTTCTAGGTACCTTGATACTCCAACTGGACGGCACTGCGCTTACCAGGTGCAGTGTAGTCAGTTTGCCGTGCCAGAATAAAAAAAATAATAAAATATAAACAACTCAACTACCCTACTAATCTTCCGTCAAGACTAAACCCTCATTCCTACAGAGCTCACACGACGCTCCAGTTACGCGAAATTAAATTTTAAATTGCGGGTAGTTCGACACAGTGGTGCAAGAACTGTGCACTAATTGTACGGTGGGCCATTGAGCCAAATTGCTGCAATTATCTAGACCAGAGATCCTTGAAGCGAGTGGGAACTTTAGGTTTTATTTGTTCCTAGAGTAGAAATGTATTTTGAACTGACATCGTATTATTATTCTTGATCTATTGTATTCTATCACCTAACAGTCACACATATAGTGTAAACCCGTATCGTGGGTATCCAGAACTATACTAATAAGTTGGAGCATATCTATGCTGGCCCCGCACTGCATCCAACCCCTCAAGACGTCCAAAATCCGAAAATAGTGCAACTCGAATTGAACTTATATCCGTGTACGAAACAGGATATCTCTCCCTAATGCGTTCCACGTAGTGACGAATTTACGGCGAATGGAAAATGGAGTAATGTTTCTGTGTTTTGATTATTAACTAACACAAAAAGAAGGGTTCCGATTTCATACACATATCTACAGAACTATCTTATTTAAGAAACTTTTTTTCCACAGAGTATGTTGAATATGATTCTATTTCAATTTAAATAATCAAAAGTAGTGTGACGGAATATTGTTAAACTCAGCTGCCAGAGTACCGTTTTTGTTAGATGAGCGATAAGGGTCAACTAAAGTTAAACATAGTTTGATGAAAATTGATTAATCCCCTATCCATACTATAATATTATAAATACAAAAGTAAAAGTAATTCTGTTTGTTACCTTTTCAGAACTAAACGGCTGAACAGATCTGGAATCTGATAATGAAATTTGGCAAGGATATAATAGGCTATCTTTTGTCTCAAAAAACAATCTTAAAGGTGGTGAAATAGGGGTTGAAAGTTTGTATGACCAATCCGTAATTCTTTATGTTAGTGATCTGAAAATTCATATTTAGATTTTTGATGACAATTAAAGAAATACGTGTTTAAATTTTTTTGCAATATCAATCTCGGTGGAGTTGCCACGCGGGCCGAGTTGCGGGCAACAGCTAGTAGACCATAAATCCAAACAGACACTATGTGTGTATCTTATGTGGTACGCGCCTCGAAATTTTTGACAACATCATTTATACGTGCACTACTTTAAGATTTGGTCCCTTATTGACACAACCTTTATCATTTACCTATAGTATCTTGCTGTGAAATCAGAGGTCGCGTGTTTGATCCTCGAACGTAGGTCCCCGTAGTTCTGTATATCGATACAGGTTAAGTGTGGGATTAGGACATATATATATATATGACTGCTGTTTGGGATGTGGCACGCTCGTTTTTCATACAGGTTTATAGTCTATCCAATGCACCTAGTTCCAGTATTATTGAGAAACTAGATGTGGACCGCGGCTCCGCCCGCGGTGATGTTATTTTTGGGAGCTAGATTGTAAGCTTTTACTAATTATATCATTTCATATCTCACCACGCCTTATCGCCGTAATACAGCTATTGTGAACTATAAATGACCATAAATTTTAATTTAATGAACCGATATTTATTAAATAATGACTAAATGTTACCTCGATATATGCTCTTTAGTTTTATTGCAGATTCTTTTGTAAAGCCACAGTACCTAAGACGATATGCCTTGACAGACAGACAGACGATAATTCCAAAATAAATTATGGTTTCTTATGTTTACGCGAATATTATACATTGTAATAAAACGAAATTTACGGATTCTATCGCGGTTTATTTTACTTTTTTAACCCGACGTTTCGAAGGCTTTACAGCCTTCATGGTCACAGAGGAGACTGAGTTGTATGTCACGTCACGAAAGTATAGTGCAATGTTTCTACCCTCCATATACAGTGTAAACTCCATGTAACGTCACTCTATTTAACGACAAACTCTCTTAAGCGTCGAAATCAATTGGCTTTGGTTGGTTTAGCTTGTTTTTCATACAATGTTTCACTCTATATAGCATTACACCCACTCTCAATAACGACAACAATTAAGTTGCTAAAATTAGTAAAAACTGCGCAGCTGTGTACGATCTATTGTCGCTTTATTATCCTAGCCCGCAATAAACTCGACTGTCGGCATCATGCATACCGAACTTTCTAAGAAATTCATTCTTTTGTTTACAAATTGGGATTGCTTGCACGTGTAGACTGTTATTGACCATGATTCATAACTAGGAGTCATGGATTATCTATACCTTATCATATTCTTAGTTGCTCACAAACTTGCAAACTGTAAACATGGCTACTAAATGAAAATCACTGTGTATTGACGAAAAAGTTTTACTGATACGCGCAATAGAAACGGGAGAGAAGATAAGTGATGTTGGCAAACGCTTTGGATTTAGTCGCTCTACCGTGTCCACAATATGGAAAAATAAAGAAAAAATCCTCCACGCTGCGGGCGAGGGAAAATCTTCCAAAAAATTAAAGAAACCTATATACGAAGATTTGGATAAAGCTGTACTATCATGGTTTCATCGACAGCGCCAGAATAATATGCCTATCTCGGGGCCGCTCGTGAAAGCTAAGGCGGAGAATTTTGCTGCTGAACTTGGTTTAACTTCTTTCAAAGCATCAGAAGGATGGCTCGGAAAATTCAAGCAGCGTCATCATATCAACTATGGTAAAATAAGTGGGGAAGCACGAAGTGTTGATACAAATGTGACTCATGATTGGATTAACAGAGTGTGGTCAAAATTCATAGAAAAATACGCCCCAAGTGACATTTTCAATGCTGATGAAGCAGGAATTTTCTATAAGTTGACTCCAGATAAAACTCTGAAATTTAAAGGGGAAAAGTGTGTGGGAGGAAAGCTTTCCAAGGAACGTATTACGGTGCTTGTGGCTGCTAATATGGATGGCACAGAGAAAAAAAAGCTACTAATAATAGGCAAATCGAAAAATCCGCGCTGTTTTAAGAACATCAAAAAATTGCCAGTGACGTATAAAGCTAATAAATCAGCTTGGATGACCAGTCAACTTTTTGAAGAAGAAGTGCGAAAGTGGGATGCAGAATTAAAGGGACGAAAAATTTTACTTCTTGTTGACAACTGCCCTGCCCACCCTTTTATATCAAACCTTCAAAACATAGAGTTGGCATTTCTTCCTCCAAATACGACTAGTGTCTTACAGCCAATGGACCAGAGTGTGATTAAAAGCCTCAAGGGTCACTACAGAAGGAAATTATTGATGGAGCTAGTCGAATCTGAGGGTAAAACTTCTGTTAATATGCTGCATGCAGTAAATTTTTTATCTAAAGCCTGGGAAGAAGTGACACCCACAACTATACAGCACTCTTTTCGACATGCTGGACTTTGTACCAATTCTACGAGTGATGAGGTGGAAACAGAATCTGAGTTTGAAAGCGACGACGACCTTCCATTAACTGAGTGGATTCAACAATTCAACATGGCAGGAAATACGGTAAATCTTCAAACCTACATTGAAGTGGACGACCGCCTGCTTACAACGGCTTCACTCACAGACGAAGAAATTTTGGATTCAGTGAGAAAAACTGAGGATCAAGAACAAGGTGATGAAGAAGATGAGACGGATGAGCCTGAGCTTCCGCCGAGCATTAAAGAAGCTCTGGAAGCAGCAAAATTATTGGAAAAATATTTCCTTTATAACCAAGATGCCTCAGTATTGCTAGATATTAATAAAATAACTAAAAAAATACAACAAAATTACTGGTGCAGCAAAAGACGTCAGACAAAAATAACAGACTATACTCAATAGCGTTCAAATAACATTCTTTTTTATGCACATAACTACTAACAATAGTCAGAAATAAACTTTTTATTTTTCTAATTCTGATGTTTCTTCTCTCCATTTAACGACAACTCTCTATAACGCCATAAAATGCACAGTCCCTTCAGTGTCGCTATATAGAGTTTACACTGTAGTTGATATTTAATTTTTATTTTGTTGTAGTCCAATCTACGCAGAAAGAGCTCACAATGTCTTGAAGTCTGGCAGTTGGTCTTTTGGGTTCCGATTTATTTAAATGTATAATTGGATCCCAGGCTGGTGCTAGCTTCCAACCATCTTCTCTATTGAAATTGAAGGCTGTAAAGCCTTCGAAACGTCGGGTTAAAAAAGTAAAATAAACCGCGATAGAATCCGTAAATTTCGTTTTATTCCAAAATAAATTGTTTAGATATTAATTGTTAATTGTTTTCAAAACAATCCGCTAAGGACGCTGTACGAGTTTTCATATAATTGTCGTGAATACAGATGACAATGTATACAAAAAAATCTTACAGGAACAAATCTATATACGTCGTCCCTATAACGCAGCGAATGCTTACCAACGGCAGGTGTAACAAACAGCCGCAACGGTTCCAAGTTCAACGACCTCTCAGGACTACGATGTAACCTAATCCCATGATTTATAAACCAGTTATGTCAGAACGGGTCCTAAACACAATTCTACTTTCTGCTAAGCATTCACACGGCTACCAGTTCAAAAGTTACACATATTGTTTTAACTGTAGTAAATATTAAAGATCATATATTTTCCATATTCAAATACAAGGTCATTGCATTGAGTTGACAATAGACGTAGTCTTTTTTTATACCACGCTAGTGGCAAACAATCTTACGGCCCGCCTGATGGTAAGCGGTTACCGTAGCCTATGGACGCTTGCAACACCAGGAGAATCACATGCGCGTTGCCGATCCTTCATAAACCTATTTACTCCTTTCTTGAAGAACCGTACTGTAGTCCTCTTGGAAAACCTCAATCACACAATCCACAAACCACAATCGGAGCGTTCGCGGGAGGAAATTCCTCTGAAACCGCGCTGTGCACGACCATTTAGATTCAGATGTGTGAGGATGAACTCCCTGTCGATAGCGAGCGGTGCGATGGTAGAAAGTAACCTTGGGCATCATGTCTTGCCAGCCCGCCTTTTATCTGGTGGCAGTCAGCATTGTGTATGGGAAAGTTAAAATTTAACATATGACTTACATATACACTCACGCCTGTAATCCCCGAATGGGTAGGCAGAGTTGTAACTAGTACACCCACTTTTTGCCAAATTCATTGCGGTACCACAATGTGATAGTGGGCGAGCCTATCACCATACCGGGCACAATGATTTTTTTTTTGTTTTTTTTATCCTAGCACGGCAAAGTGCCCGCACTTCACCTGATGGTAAGCGCAGTACGGTCCAATTATAGTATCGAGTAGCGAGAGACGATCTATCCCCCGCTACTCAACACAATCATGCCGGCCTGCTCCTTCACACTACGCCATGGGCAAGAAGGTGAAGAAGCGGTCGAGGGTCTATTGTCAGAGTACTTAGAAGGCCGCAAAATGGCCAACATTGTATCCCAACTCTAGACCCCCAAAAAACCGGATGTACACTGGCTGATCCCGGAACGCGACACACTTGCGTGTGCCACTATGGCGGGTTTTTCACCCTGTGTACGGTGGGCGCTATCCGGGCGGATATGAATATCCTACCACCAGCAAAATTCTGGACTCCGGGCGGATTTTTTTTTTTATCCTGGCACGGCAAAGTGACCGCACTGTACCTGTTGGTAAGCGCAGTGCGGTCCAAATAGAGTACTGAGTAGCGAGAGACGATCTATCCCCGCTACTCAACATACTCATGCCGGCCTGCTTCTTCACACTACGCCATGGGCAAGAAGGTGAAGAAGGGGTCGAGGGTCTAGTGTCAGAGTACTAAGAAGGCCGTAAAATGGCCATTGAACCCCAACTCCAGACTCCCGACAAAAACCGGATGTACACTGGCTGATCCCGGAACGCGACACACTTGCGTGTGCCACTATGGCGGGTTTTTCGCCCTGTGTACGGTGGTCGCTATCCGGGTGGATATGAATATCCTACCACCAGCTAAACTAAACTAAACTGATATTGGGCTTTTCTATGTTATTTCTACATAGAAAAACCCAATATCAGTTTATCCGACCCGGGAATCGAACCTGAGACCTCAGCACAGCAGTCGGAACGCATGTGCAAATACAACTGCGCCCATGCCGTCTCTAAAAATGTAAGCCCTAGTTAACCCTAGTGTTTACTTCTGACTTCACATGGGCTAAAATTAAACTAGAATCTAATTTAGCTATTCTACATATATTACACACAAGGTAAAGCTTACCAACACTTATTAATCTATTAGAAATCTATGATGTAATCAGCAGTGTCATGAAGCAGATGAATTTTATATGTGACAAGAAATAAATGATGAAGTGTCCACAACACATGGAATGTGAAAGATATATGATGCTCAAGGTACCATAGTGTATACAGATTTTTTAGTTGTTGTTCTTTGTCTACAGGGTAGTATCACTGTCTCGCATATTATCATATCATTGTCAGTGATGAGATTACCTGATACGTAGGGTACATAGCTATTTCATACCCTTCTTCAATATACATAATATAATACCTGTCAACAACTATGAATAAATAGGGAATATTAATACACCCAAAAGTCACACACATAGTCTTGGCCCCACACTTAATTAATCCTGTATTGTGGGTATCAAGAACTATTAGGAACTACGGTCCTAAAACACCCAGACTTGAAACAAATATTTGTCAATTTAACAGTAGGTGCAGGAACGAACCTGTGGCCTCTCATTTATTGATTTATTATTACTGTCCAGTGATTGTAAAATTACAGAAAAACCAAGTTCTTTTCTATGGGATTTCAGAAGCAGACACTATTGATTGAAATAATGACCACAGCCTGAACTTTTTTTTTGTGCCTCAATAGGCAGACGAGCAGACGGGCCACCTGATGGTAAGTAGCCACCACAGCCCATAGACTTATGCAATACCAGGGCACAGCAAAGCCGCTGTCTACCATTAATACTACATACAGATAAATTTGCAAGTTACAGCAGTTGGCATGGGGTATTCACTGGAAATACTGATATTATTCAGAAATTTCTTTCACCAATAGGAAGCTACAGTATCTCTAAGCAACATACAGTTTTTTTATTGTGATAATAATTATTTGCTTAACAGGGATTTATCTTTCATTGGAGCAGAAACCACAAAGCAATCAAGAGATAAGTTAGTTTTTTATTTTATTACTTCATATCTCTACATAGTACAACAATAAAATGTAGGAGAATTTAATAATAAGATGCACAATAAGATAAATCCTTAATCCTTATATTCATAAACAAAATTAAATAAAGCTGCAGTATGTAGAAAATGAAAAAAATATATAAATTAAATTATATTAAATATACTCACTGGCAAATAATCTTCAACTGACTGCAAACACAGATTTATTTCGTATTTATAATATGAACTGTCAAGACATTGTTTATATTTTGAGATAAAGTTCAGGCTAAAAGGTCAGGTAAATTGCAAAATAAAGTACGATAAAATCTAAAGTAATTGTTAATTTTATCAGCAAATACCTAATTAGTAACATCTATGATGAACATTATAAATCCAAAGTAACTATGTTTTTTAAGTTTCCAATGGCTTCCATGGAAACTTTCCATGTCTCTAAGCCACTGAGAAAAGGATATATTTTACATTTCATCAGAGAAAAATTAACAGTTACTTGAATGGGAACCTGACACCCATGACCCACATACTAAGAGCCACAGAGAAAATCTAGTATTAAACATGACAAAGGATTTTTCTTAATCCTGACAAAGTAACTGAACTGCAACTGTTTTAAGTACCATGCAGATGTAATTGTTGACTTGAGAAGCTGTGTTCAACAATCACCAGTATGACAGCTTAAAGTAGCTTAATATACACCAGCTGTTTTAATTTATTATGGATATCCTCCATGGCGCATTGGTTGAGTTGGCTGTGAAACAGGAGTTGTGGGTTTGATTCCTGCATTGAGACAATTGTTTGTGCGACAGACATATTTGTTTCAGGTGTGGGTGTTGTGAGACCGTAGTTCTAGGTACCCACCATACAGGTTTTACCTAGGGTGGGATCAGAATTATATGTATGAGTGTTTGGTGTATGTTTTACTACAATCATATGGTGATTGTTATCCACTAAGGCACATGCATGAATCTTAGTGACCTCCGACCATTTATCCTCAATTACTAATGCTACTTAATGTTTTTTAGAAATACTTTGTTTTTCCTTTCATAAATATTTTCTGTTTAGATTACATCACATTTTGAGGTCTATATCCAAGAATAATGTTGATAAACAGTAAAATTTACCCATATTTACTTTGCTTTTTTTACTTTATTATAAGCTACTTTTTTTCTCGTTAATAACCTTGGGTGTTAGCCATTAATATTTGTAACAAATAAAAAAAACACAACTGTATGCCAGAAATATTTAAATAGACAAATGAGAGTAAAAGTAACAAAATGTCATTATAATATCAATTTAATAAATATATAAACTATTTGAAACTGTAAGGTAATTCTGGGATACTGACAAAAATAATATGTCAATAAGAACTCCAATTTTTATATAGATAACAATATTTTATTTTAATACGCAAATAATATTTTGTTTCATCAATAAAAAGTTATATGTACGTAAATATTCTTGTGAAATGTACAGGAAAATGTCAGGGAAATGAATATTCTCAGAAATGATCAGTAATAGTAAACACTTCACGTAATATGGATGGTGGTTAAGCTTAGAGTATTTAACACTGGAGACGTCATTGAGCGCTTACCCCGTTTGACAAATGTAAGAGCACGGTGCTCATACACGTTCTATAAAACTAGTTGCGCTTCGTGATCCGCCACTAAAAAAGTGACATCTCGTGCGAATGGAGCTCCGCAAAAATGAGAGCCTGTAGCGGTATTAACATGTAAAGTTAGACCTGACACATCAAACTTACAAAAATACAACATTATTTTTCACCTGGACATATTTTTTTAAAGTAATATTATCCTTAAAAGCAACAAAACATATAATTTCTAAAAATTATCATCGGGTAATAAATGTTGCCAGGTTAAACTTTTAGCCACAGAAGTGCAAAATTTATTTGCATTCAATATCTTAAACGCAAGTTGTTTTTTTAATATTCATTTTTAACTAGGTGTTGCCCGCGGCTCCACCCGCGTGTAGATCTTGGAGCATTTTAACCTTCTATATTTTGCTATCCCATAGGAAGCGTGCATTTTTTCGAGATAAAAGTGGTCTTTGTCATTTTCTGATCCCTAAACTGCCACTATGCAAAAAATCATGTCGATCCCTCTCTGTGAAAAACTAAACTATCCCATGAGAACTGTACATTTCTCCGGGATAAAAAGTAGCCTATGTGCTTTTCCAGACTACAATCTATCTCTGTGCCAAATTTAAAGTAGATCCGTCCAGCCGTTGTAGCGTGATTGTATATCAAACAACCATGCATCCATCCAAAAATACGCATTTATAATATTAGTAAGATTACTTTATTTATGCTTCCTTAACTTAATTTATAATTTAAAAATTGTAGGAGAGTTGATATATCGACTAAGTTTACAAGTTCATAAACTTTATTACACTGGCATTTTGGGTGGTTTATGTGGTAACACTGTCGTGTATGCAAGACTCAAATAGTGTTGTAGATAAACTTATCAAGGTTATCGATATAATTACTAATCCATCTAGACTGTCTTCTAAACACATACTTTTAATGTAAATAGTTCTAACACACTAGGAATGTCACAAAACATACCAAAACCGGAATAAAATATTTGTCAAAAATGTGATCCTAAAAATGTACCCGGTATATTTCAAAAATATTTAGGTATGAATTTTTGCGCCATTCATTTATAACGTAAGATGATGTATGGGGGGAGTCGATCAAGTCTTATTTTTTCTTACAAGGGGTGGGAGGGAGTCTTAATAGTTCTTACGTAAGATCACACAAATGCGCAAAGTTAGGATTATACTTTGAAAAGTCGCGGACCATGTCTGTAATTTTAAAAACATGCAACTTAGATTTTTTATATTTTTTTGATAACCGGTATGACTTGCCTTTTCACCCGGTTCCGGCTTGACGTCGACTTTTGGGACAACCTGTATTAAATTCAAGATCTCAAGCCCTTTTTATATGCTCTTCATAATAGATAGCGTTAGCCGGCTACCACACCAAAACAGGCGATAATCGCTCTCAATGACATACAATAACTCCATTCGCAGCATTTGCTATTCGCATTCGCTACCAATAACACTGTATTTCTTGGCTCCGCTTATTTAATTTGAAATTTTGAGGAATAACAGAACATTTTCTCACAAACTATATACCATTGGAAAGGTCGTGTTGTGTACTTTCCGGTAGTATATTTGCTGAATCGGAATACCTCAAAACGAGTCAGTAATCATCAAATACATTTTAAAATAATTTGCAACGGCCGTCATTGTTTTGTTCCATGTGCTGACATACCTGAAAAACGCTTCTCTACAATTAGTGTTGACAAAAAATAAATAAATGGAAGTGTCACGGATGTTGTGCAAAGCAACCAAAAACTGATACACCTTTACGTCCCATTGACTCACCCGGCAAGTCAAGGAATAATAATGACTCGCTCCCTTTTAATAACAATATTACGCATCGAAAAAAACCACTGTTGATACTAGCGTAATTAGTGGAAGTTCCGGCTTAAACTCGTACGCGTCAGTTATTACAAAGAAAGACGTTAGGGAAATAATAAGAGAAGAATTTAATGTCATGAAATTGGCTTTAGCACAGGAGCTTAACCAAACCCTTAAGCAGACGGTAAGAATCGAATTTCAATCTATAAAACAGGAAATAACTGCTTTGGAGAATAAAGTTTTGTTTCTGAATGAAAATTATGAAAACACCAAATCCGCCATCGCCAAATACCAAGACGCACTGAAAGAGCTAAAGAAAGAGAACGTTCAGTTAACAAATAAGTTACGGGATCTGCAAATCAGGCTTCTGCTGAGCAGCATAACCGAATCTTGAGATAGAGTGTGTCCCCGAGCAAAAACAGTAAAACTTGCTATCTATGATTACTCAGCTGTCTAAGGTATCCTGCGACTTGAAAGAATCCGACATTCATCATTGCACTCGTGTGGTAAAAAGTAACAGAGACGACAAGAGACCTCGCTCAATCATTGTTAAATTGGCTACCCCTAGGCTTCGGGATACATTTTTAGCGAAAACAATAAATTTTAATAAGGCAATCCAAAAAATAATCCAAACGACAAGCTCAGTACTGCTCACATAGGCATTGGAGGTAATAAATCGCCGCTTTACATTGTTGAGCACCTATCACCTAAAAACAAATTACACGCAGCGGCTCGCCAGATCTCCAAAGATAAAGAGTACTAATTCATGTAGATTAAGCAAGGTCGTGTTTTCATTAGGAAAACAGTAGAAGACGAGTTTACTTATATAAGAAACCAAGAGACCAGAACCGACCTAAAACAATTCTCTGCCATATCCCGTTTGTCCAAATCATATAACTCTATTTGTGAAACGATGTATGTATGATGTATTTGTTGATAAATTGCCAAAATTCAAAAAAGCTGTTGTGGCAATATGGTTAGCTGTACATATAGCTAACCATTTTTTCTTATAGCTACAATTCTATAATATTGTTATACTTAGATATAATAAATATATTTTATTATTAATTTATTAATTAAATTCTCATTTGGTCATGCTCATTGTTATTTTTGAAAATTTAATTAACCTTTTAGGTACTTTTATTGAATACTGGTGTTCCTTTTTTTTCTCAACGCATGTCGTGGTATCCTTAAAATATTGTTCATTAATAGTAAGATTCTTGTTACCTCATTATAACTTAGTCCTAAGTAATGTAACAACAGCTGGATATCCATTTTAAATAAATTAAAGCCGTATTATTTCAAATTCATTTTCTAAAAAATATTTTTTTATTTTTTCTTATTTGGCTTGTATTTTTCTCACTACTCATTACCTTTATTATCTTTACAGTATTTCGATTAAATTAGAAATATTAATTTAAACTATTTTTAACTATACCTCTCTACTTCCGTCCCCTTTCAAGAAATCACACCCAGAGATTGCAAGAAAGCGATAGACAAGATGATACACATAAAAAATAATCTTAAAATATTTCATAAATTATAATTTTTTTATTTTATCTATCGATAGATAAGGACAACGCTATCTATACCTCGTGTCGACATTGCTACGCTCTACTGTTTTTACACAGTTGTCAATATATGACACTGTAAATACATTAGACACCAAGATAAATTTGTAACTGTGTGCATAAATTTGCCAGTGTTGTATGAAATGGTGTAGTGTGCGTGCGTAGCGACGTGATTACATTTTGCATTTGTGTGCACATCTTTATTTGTAGTTGTACGAAGCCCCCCACCGACATTGCTGAATTTTTTGTTCAAGATTCGAGCGTAATGCCGTCTCCTTTTGGTTGCCTACTCTAAGTGGTTAAGCAAATAATTTTTGTTTTAAATCAGATGTTTCATGATAAATGACAGTCAATGTATTCATTTGACTAAAAAACGTATTGTTTACTAACCTGATAATGATTCCACTGGCACTTTGTAACGCAATTTTGCAGTAAACATCACTCGAAACACATGAAATATACACAGAAAATCACGTCTTACTAATACTACGGCACACCGGCCGTTCTCACCAACCTTACGAGGCCGTGGGATAAATATGCATTTTTTATTAACTTATATCGATTATTAGCGGACCACTGGCTAAATGAGATCCGAACGACGTACAACAGGACGCCTCACGTACTAGTATGTTTAGTATAATCGCTGAGCACCTTAGTAATTTCATTAATAACATATAAAAATCGATTTCACAGTTCACAACTCAAACATAGGTTTGCGACCCTCGTGTCAATACATTTTTTTTTGTTATTATACAACATATACAGCTCGTTATACTATCACAAGATTATGCGGTTGTAAACGAAAATGAACACTGTATTTAGTGATTTCACTATTCTCATAATCCAACTATACAAAGGATAAAAACATTTTTTCTGCGCTTACGAGCCTGAACGACTGAAACCACGCACGCTCGCGATGAAACTAAACTGATCATAGATGTCGCGTTACGGCAGCCATCATGGAAAATGGCGGGCGACATTAACCGTCAAATGACTGCAAATGATTATCTACCCTATTTCCATGAGCAAAAAGCGTCAATATCTGCTACAATTCGTTACCCCTCTCTGCAATTCGATCGTATAATGCGACTTAATAGAAAAGCACGAAATGATACAGCAGTTGATTGCAACACAAGTTCTTCTCATATGTGCGCGTTAAAAAATTAATATTTTTTGTCCCTTTTTTTCTCGTCGCGATTTCGAACAAATATTTTATTTTATTGTGGGTGCGCTTGCGCGAATGTTATCCAATTTACGTTTGGATTTACGAACGAATATGAACTCTAAAACTTTGGGTCAAGGTGCTGGGGAATACGATTTATTGCATGACAAAAATTGTTTACGGGTGTCAGGTACTTGAAATGCAGGTAGAACAGACGTTAAGTGGCTACCTGGCCACCATTGTTAAGTTAGTAACGACAACCAAGTTTGCTCGGTTTTTGCATCTTACTTATATTACAATAAAACTGGAATTGATATAACTTCCAAATAACACTAAAATAGGGACAAATCTCAATCTACCTGTGAATCGCACCTAGGAACTCCTGCTTCAAATTTGATATACAAAGTGCCAAGAGCCATTTATTCCTTGATGATCGGAATCCTACTGCAAAATATACCTCTCATGTATCACAGGGCCACACGTGTTCGGAAAAATATAATAAGTAGTGAGTAAAAATACAAGCCAAAATCAACTTTATTTCCATAACATTAATGTTACAAATATGCTTAATACACACGTTAATAAGGGCGTTTATTGCCAGTTTTTTTCGAGAGCGCGCTACCGAATGATACATGGACTGGTAGTATATACCTCAAGATTTAAAAAAAAATTAAAATAACGATAGATCCAGAACATAAATTAGTCTCAAATTCGCTGCCATTCAGCATATTTTGTGTTTTCTAACAAACACCTTGGGCATTAGTCAGCTCGGTGCTGAGAGTAAAGGATCAAATGAGCCCGTACCTCATCCACGGCTACGCTTGTTTTAATTGAGGAGTTTGGGTATTTTTAGTAATTCCTCTAAAATATAGTTTGAGATACTGTCTCGCCCACACACCCAGGATTTAGCCACTGTTTAGCCAGGATCGACAATGGCACACATTTAACGAGTAATGAAACTTGGCGAGTCTCTGGGAATCCTTAACTGTCTTTTATCCCGCAACGAAATGAATCAAATAGAAATATAGGGAAGAGTTAGAAATATTAATTGTCCACTTACCACCATAGCAAAGCGGGAGACAAATAATGAACTAAAGAGGTAGTAACCGCTAACATCTTACCTGCGCTTACCATCAGGTGCAGTGTGGTCACCTTGCCGCGCCAGAATAAAAAAAAAACATAGTCCTATGTTAGAGGATATTTACGTTTGGAGAAACCAGAAGTTAAAAGCGCCACGGTACATGAGTCCTAATCAGGTGAAATATAATTCTTAGTTATGCTTAAATATAGTTGTATAACCCATACGCGACGAGTTAAAATAATTTAACTCTAAGGCTGTTTCACAAATCATTCAAGTTGCGTCGAAACCCAATAAAATCTTGTGAAATCTGAGCCAATCGCTGTATAAAAAATAAATATTAAATATGGGTATCAGTACGAAACTTTCTATCTCAATAAAATTTCTTTAAGTGTTGTAGAATATAGTAAAAGAATATAACTTGCTAGTTAAAATATTTATTTCATGTCGAATTATTTCTAATCTAGATAAACATACATACAGTATACAGTATACAGAGTATACAGTCTCCGTGGCGCTGTGGCGAGAAGCCGACTGTGAAACGAGAGGCCATGGGTTCGATTGTCGCACTGAGACAGATGTTTGTGTGACAGACAGTATTTGTTTCGAATTTGGGTGTTGTGAGACCGTTGTCCCTCGTAGTTGTTGATACCCACGATACAGGTTTGACCTAGAGTGGGCTCAGGACTATGTGTCACTGTTGGGTGTATTTATTTATTTATATAGGAAGTGGTGATCATCTCGTGAACTACATGCTGGTGGTCTATCATGGTATAAAAACAATTGCAGTTTATGGCAGATCTTGAATTGATATTGCTGATGTATTTAATTTAGAGTAGGACAGCCACTCAGTGCTTGTAGCTATAGAAAAAGGTATATAGGCAAAGAAAGAGGTGGGATTCCTGAAAATCTGGTCTTCCAGCAATCTCACTTACCGTACGAAATACAACTTACTTACTTACTATACTTCAGTAGCTCAACCACGAGTTTATGTCCATAAGTTACGATAGGTAAACGAATTCGCTAGCGTTGCGGAGTTGTTTTTATGTAAGGAATGTTTCGTTCTTATAATACTGAATTTAGTTTCTCACGCAACCGCTAGAGGCGCTGCATTTCATTTTTTTTTCATTTCATCATATACATATTTTACGTTGTCGCGATTATACGTCAGAAAAACTCATCTACCGTGGCTCAACCATGAGCTTGCTCACGTTTATTCTCTAACGGCAACGTAAAATATTTATATTGCAACTAGACAGCGCCTATAGCCGCTACGTTACGTTTTGTTACTATACGACCTAAACTTTCGATACATAAAAATCAACGCTGGGCGACTTCGTTTACCTGGTCCATGGGTGGACGCCGCGTTGTTACTTGTTGTTGATGTTGTGCGTTGGCAATGTGCAGCAACGCAAGGCAAGCATGCCAGCAGCGAGTTGTCACCGAGTGGTCAACTCGCTGTCCACGCGTGGACGGCTTACCACCGAGGCGATCCGCTACGGAGTTGAAGTAGTGAGTATAAAGTTCTATATAAAGAAAATTAACCGCTCGAGGCGAGGCAGTGCGAGTCGAATGCCGGGAGGCTTTAATGAGCTGTGACCTATTAACTCATGGTAATAACCCGGTCAGTTAATTTATGCTGTAGATATTACTAAAGCGGCACTCTACCATTAGTATGAACAGCATGGGCTATACGCTCAGCTACATCTTAAGGCTTAACTGGTCTAGATAACTCAGTTCAAGCTGGTATGTCATGCTCGCTAAAGTATCTTTGCTTGCCATGTGCCGGGTCGGTCACTTCCCTGTAACATGGTTGAGGAGGCCGATGGCTGGCACGTGCGTCATTACCCATGAACGGGTGCTGCTCGTGTGGACTGGTCAGACTGTTTCAGTGAGATGGCTAGACAGGCGCCACGGGGCGCCTACGTTCCGACTGACACAGGTATTAACGGACCATGGGTGTTTCGGTTCGTTCCTGTGTCGGATCGGAAAGGAGGTGTCTGCCGTGTGCCACCACTGTGGCAACTACCGCGAAGACACGGCCCAACATACGTTGGAGGAGTGCCCAGCCTGGAACGAAGAGCGCAGCGCTCTCAGAGCAGTCGTCGGAGGAGACCTCTCGCTGCCGGCCGTGGTGTCGTCCATGGTCGCCAGCCGGAGGTCCTGGCGTGTGGTGGCCGACTTCTGCGAGAACGTCATCTCGCAGAAGGAGAGTGCTGAGAGGGATCGGGAACGATATGATCCCTTCCGCCGCCAGAGAAGACGTAGGAGGCGCCGGGTTGACGACTGACCGGCGTCTCCCGCCCTGTGGAATGGGGGCTTTTGAATTCCACCACGGTAACCCCTGCCTGTCGTACGAGGCGACTAATAGGGGCCATCGGGGGTCGCGGGCGCGCAGCGGAGTGCTGCCAGCCCGTATCGATGCACTCCCAAATTCGGAGCATCGTGCGACCCCGAGATGGACGGCAGCGTGGGTGGTAAGGCCTCGTTCGCTGTCGTTGTGGCCGCTGGCCTCCATGGAGATGGGCTGCTACGCAGCACCGCGCAGGGGCAATTCCGGCTGCAATTCGAGCACTCCTAAGAATACCCCGGGATCGCTCCGTAAGCGCCGAAGAAGGCCACCGCGGGGTTTTAGGTGGTAGTGTCGGGTGGGTTGTATATAGGGGTTAGGGACTCGGCCCAGCGGCAGCACGGATAGCCATCATCCGTGCGAGGGGGATGCTGGGTCGTAAGACCGGCTAGTCCAGCATACCCGTTTTATTCTTAATCCGCTTCCCTCCGGAGCGGGCGGCAATAATAAAACGCTTTCCCCGCGACAACAAAAAAAAAAGACTGTTTCAGTAAGAACCAACTGCTTTAACAAATCGAGATTTTCATGACTCTCACGACGGTCATGTGCGGCGGATTTTATTCTACTAAATATATATACAAGTAAAGGTAAAGTTGTTTTAACTTAAAGTTAAGACTGAACATAAACTACTAAAAGAGGTATCTATGTAAACCTTCAATATACTTATGGTGTACTTATAATTTCAGGAAATTCAATATTGTTAAATATTATAAACGAGAAAGCTTGCACCCATAGAAAAGAAAAGAAAGCGACTTATAAATAAATAGAATACCGGTGAATGACAACTAGCGCCATCTCGGTAAATCTGAACATATTAATACTCAACTTTTAGTTATAGGACGGCTTGACTTAGATATAACAATTTTCTAGAAGAGATTACTCATCTACCTTATATTTTATAAGAAACTAGAAAAAATATCGTACATGGCATTGTCCTTTTAAATGGATGAAAAAGCACAGACATGGCTTTGGTATTTTGAGATGGCTTCTCTGACTTGTGAATTATACGAACAAAAGAAGAAGAAGACTTCTTAATTTCAGCCCAGATTTAAAGAAAGGCTGCATGATGGACAACCTTTGCCTTCTTCTTTCTTAAAAGAAAGACAATGGAATAAAAACTCTTTGATTAAAACATAAGTGTGTGTGTGAACTCAGGTATAATATTCTAAAATTCCATTTATATTTTATAAATTGGCTTATAAGCGATTGTTACTAAAATAATTATATATTATATACAGTTGTCTTATTGTCTATGAGTATTGAATACTTTTTTGCAGGCTGTTTACTATTTAAAATAAACAAAGAAAATCTTTACTCAAAATACCTATAAACAACAATTAATCACGGTAAAACGGGCTTTAAAAATAAGTTAAGAATTTACTTTACGTTTTACAACCCTATTTGCTAAAGGCGCCTGGGGCAAACGCTTTGAAACTTTCTTTTTATAGAAGAAAAACATTTTAACTGATAAATTCTTGTTGTATGGGTGCAAAATGTAAAGTCGGCTGAAGGGGATGTCAGGCACAGAATACCTACCATTTTTGATATCGCTCTAACATTCGACTGATTCTGGAAAGAAATACAATCTACTATGTTTAATAGAAGAAAATATGTTCACGTTTTCAAACTATTAGCTATTTCTTTACGAATGCGGATTTTATTTATTGAAGTGAAAACTTCTTTAGCCGAGTAGCGGGAAAACTTATGACAGTCAAATAGCCTCGGTGGCGTAGTTGTAATTGCGCATGCGTTACGACTGCTGTACTGAGGTCTCGGGTTCGATCTCCGGGTCGGGTAAAATGATAATGTTTTTTTCTATTTATAAATACTCAGTATCAGCCCGGAGTCTGGAATTGTGCCCGGTATGGCGATGGGTTCGCCCCCTATCACATTATAGCACCGTAGTCAATTCGGCGAAAAGTCGGTGTACTCGTAACGCCCCTGCCTACCGCCTTGTATGTATGAAACCTTATGGGTTTGCGTCACTGACATCATGTCGGTGACATGCTATACTTCGTCCAACCGTTTATTTTGCTTTTGACAAATCTATGTTTGACAACTATGAAGAACATACTAAATCTATGCCTATGAAGTTCTATAATTATTGACAAGCGATTGCAAGACAATATCTTCTGCAGTGCGCCTTTTGGAATTCAAACTTAACTCTTTTACGAAGTCAATAATAATTGTTTCTTGTTGTAAAACATTTTTCGTAACAGTAGCGACATGTAGTACAGTTGAAAACGATATTTAATGTCTATTTGGCACTTTATCTGCCAATAAGCTTGTTAAGCTTTCTGCTAGATGACGCTATTATCAGGCGCCACGTTGACCTAAAAAGTTTACTTTAATCTTGATGGATCAATTGTGGGACTGATGTATAGAATAGAGATTCTTTATCGCAACTGATCAAGAGGGAAAACGTCATGCTTTCTTTATATGTAAATAAGAATAATATTAGGTAGTTTAAAATACACAATTTAATATGAATGAGGATGATTGCTGAAAACTATACCGCCAGAGGGCGTTATTAGTTTATTGTCTTTCAAAGAACTTGCCCATAATAATTATATTTATTACTTATGCACTATTTGAGCTATTGCGAAGATATTTCTTATGGTTTGTAAAAAAATGTACTCAGTTTAAAGAGGGATTGAAACAAGTATTTTGCTGCAAAGAAATTAAAATAATCTACCCGAAAAGTTAACATTAAAACTAATCATAAGTTTCTAAGCCAAGATAATGAACTTAAATAAAATATAATAATAATATCAGCTCTGTATACAATACATTACTGTCCCACTGGGCACAGGCCTCCTTTACTAATGTGAGGGGTTAGGCCTTTGGCTTTATTCTTTGATACTAGATGCGAGAAATTTTAATTCTGCAAATTGAAGGTTATAATTTCACATAGCAATAACATTTATGTGTCCGTAGTCGGCTTGTAGTGTGTGTGGGTTTTAGCTTTTATTTGTTACTTTTTGGTTCTTATGAAATATAAAGTAGGTGAGTTATCTCCTGTACAATTTTTATAATTCAAGCCAACCTGTAACTAAAACTTGATTACCGAGATGGCGCTAGTAGTCATACGCCGGTATTCTATGGCTACAAGCACTGCCGTTTAAAATATTGAATTTCCTCTAACCATAAATAAACTTTCGTTTCTTTATTTCTATTATCGCGGGAACCATATTTATTTATCAAAATAGCATAAGTTACTCCGTATTACTATTGCTTACTACCATTGAGAGTGTCGTCAAAATAGGTCCAACCGTTTCGGAGATTAGCCGGAACAAACAGACAGACAAAAAATTTAATAGTTTCTTTTTGTTATAAACGCCTTATACTTTCACACGCATTTAGTAAAAAACTTTTCTTTTGACCCAAATTGGTGATCGAACTCTAGACCCTAGGCACCGAAGCAGTTATATTTGTTTTCGCGGGTCAAAGTCAATTATCAGCAAGGGATCACCGGGGGGGAGGCCGAACGGTTATGTTGGGCTCACCGGCCTTATGACCAAGCGTTGAGCCGCCCAGGAGATATGCTAAAGAATAGGGCGGCATTGGGCATCCTCGTCGAGCCTGCCCATGCTGTAGACTAGAGCTGCCAACCGTGCTATTTTCCCAGGACATATCCTGGTTTTTAGAGTGTCCTGGATAGTTTTTAAGCAGCATCCTGGGTTTTAAAGCGCCCTTATAAGGTCCTGTATTTTAAAATTCACACACCACTCTTGCAATCCTTACTTTACGGGCGACGTCTCAGCTCGCAAGTGTTCACGCTATTTTAAAGCAAAGATGCGTCCTGCTTTTAAACTGAATTGTCCTGGTTTTGTAAACTTCAAATCCTACTATTTGAATTCCGGGATTGGTAACCCTACTGTAGACACAACTATATACAGCTTAGCTCTCCCACTTTACACTTTAAAATGTAAATTCACACATATTTGGAAAATTCATAATAAAAATACATTCAGTTCATTGCACCGTATTATCCACGGTTCGATTCCCAAGCCGAATTTATGTGATTATTTTGTGTATTTATCCTAAGATGAATGGTAGACTTTTATTAAACCATGGGACAGAAATACTACGCAATATCCAATCTTAATTATAAATTATATTGTTATAGTTTCAAGGATATCATTATATCAGTCTACTTGCAAATCACTATATGTTAATGAAGCAATTAGTCGCCAAAACTGATAAAATGGTTATCCTTAAGGTTAAAATGTAAAGGTGTATTAATTTGCGTATAATTTAAGTCTAGAATAACATCAAATTCATTTATGTTAAGAAATTAATGATGTATTCAATCAACATAGGCAGTTTTGAAATAGTTTCATATTTAAACTTCTATAAATTTATCTACCCTTTAGAAATCAAATTTAATATAATACATTAACGGCAGGCGGCGGCTTTGCTTTGCCCTGGCATTGCATAAGTCTATGGGCGGCGGTGTCTACTTACCATTAGGTGGCCCGTCTGCTCGTCTGTCTATCCAGGCAGTTAAAAAGCCATTAAATATGATATTTTAAAGGTCACAATCTAAGTATGGCATTTCTCCCACAAATCCCAGCAAATCAAATTTGGTGATATACCGACAGCAGCGCCAACTACCGGGTCCCATTGTGTTCTTAAACCTTACTTGAACTTCCGAAAATATGTCAAAATCAAAATTAGCCAAATCGATCCAGGCATTCTCGTGTTTTAGTGAGACAAACGAACAGCAATAGATTTTTTTTATAAGAAGAAGATTACACTCTTATGTTTATTTCTTCATGTATTAAAGTTTCTTCATTATCAGTTTCTACTGTAGTTTTATTTTGTTCTTCTTGAAGAGAACTGTAATAGCGCTGATAAGCGTAAGAAGCCCAAACTTCACCAAAATGTTTTATCAGCGGATTTCGTACATCATTTAACTTTGATGTTTTTACAGGAACTTCAACATTCATCAAAACTGGTTCATAATTTTCGAATTAGTTGCCTCTTTTACAAATGTTTCTATCACTTATTACGTTGGATACATAATTAGGTTCCCTTTTAATTGAAATTCTATTATTTTTATCTTTTCTTAAAAATAATCTTTTAGAGGCATTAAATTTAAAGTGCCAAGATCCAGGTACGTTTTTGAGGCTCGATGAGAGTCACTTCCGAGTCTGAGAACCGTTGCATACTTTTTAAAATTCTCAAAATATGTAATAGGGATTCCACAATGACATCCAAAGGTCGTATCTCTCTTTCGATATAGCAGAATACGCGGTCGGGGGGTAAAAATGAGTGCCCTACTACTGGGAATATTACTAATTTTCTTGGTGTGACGTGGAACTTTAGTTTAGAGCCCATTTGCTAACATTCCCAAAACTATTGAGTTTTTATTTTGCCCTCCGCAACCGTCGCAAAATAATTTAACATGACTAAGTTTCTTCACCATTGTATTCATTAGCCGATGAAATACCACCGAACAAATTTGATTACATCCCATCATAGCCTTGATTTCTATCCATGTGTTTAAACTTAATTAATAATTAAGTAATTTTTTTTGCCGCACCATCAAGCTGTGGAACAGTTTGCCAGCTACCGTGTTCCCTCCCTCCTATGATCCTGGGTCCTTTAGGCGTAACGTGAAGAAGCTAAACAGCAGGCCGGCATGGTTGTGTTGAGTAGCGGGGGATAGACTGTCTCTCGCTACTTGATACTCTATCTGAACGGCACTGCGCTTACCATCAGGTGCAGTGTGGTCACTTTGCCGCGCCAGAATAAAAAATAATAATAAAGAAAAACTACTTTGAGGCCCACGAGATGAGCCTTGGCATATTGTCAAGCTTGCGGCTAAACTAGGCACTCTGATCCGGCACTTTTGGTAAAACCAAATTTTTTTGTCAATCGGAAGAGAAAATTACATCGCTGGCCAATTGTGTTTTGAGGCCACTGTGAAACTATTTGGCCTTTAGCTTGTGAACGCGGTGAAGAAGAAAGTGCTGGTGGTAGGATATTCATATCCGCCCGGATAGTGACCACCGTACATAGGGTGTAAAACCCGCCATACACATAGTGGTACACGTAAGCTTGTCGCGTTGCGTGGTCACCCAGTGCACATCCGGTTTTTGTCGGAGGTTTAGAGTTAGAGTACGATGTTTAGCCGTGTTGCGGCCTTCTGTGTACTCCGACACTAGACCCTCGACTGCTTCTTCACCTTCTTACCCATGACGTAGCGTGAAGAAGCAGGCCGGCATAATTGTGTTAAGTAGCGGGGGATAAATTGTCTCTCGCTACTCAATATTCTAATTGAACGGCACTGTGCTTACCATCAGGTGCAGTGTGGTCACTTTGCCGTGACAAAATAAAAAAAATAGTATTATTGTAACCTTGGGCATTAAATATCAATATTTTCTTCCTACTAAGCAGTTCGCCATTTTTTGAATCTAAATTGCACCAGTTCGAAGCCGAGCTGGTTCGGTAGTTTGAATTAAATTGAAGCTTTTAATCACCAATTAATGAAGTCCAGGAAAACAACCGTGAAACCATTAAAATTGTTCGTTGCATACATACACAATTTTAGTTGCATGTTTTCCTGTGCTATCCATCCATTTCATGATTTGTCCATCAGTTTGAGTTTATTAGTGGCGACATCATGTGGCCTGCATACGTGTTACTGCTGTGGCTGTTACAGTCTGCTAATGGTGGTAAGAATATTTTCTTGGTAAAATGTGTTTCAAGTTTTATTACCGCACCTTCTCTTTGCCTATTATATATAGCCGATTGTCTAGGGCTCAGCTTCAGTTTTTAACACGCCATGCCTAACAAAAGGCAAAACAATCGAGAAATATCCGCACAGTATAGAATATCCGTAAAATAATGTTCTTAAAGCCTAATTGAATATTTTTTATTCTCTAGTAGTCAAACCCGGCCACGCTGTTGTGGAAAAACAAACAAAATTCAACTTCAGTAAATGTTTCTTAGAATTTCCTGTACCTGTGGCATTTTTGGGATGAAAGTATATAAAAACACTACTATATAAAGATGAAACGTAATGTAAAAATCAAGTCAATCCATAGATTAATATTTTCGAGTTTTGCATCCACCAATATGCGGAATCCTAATTTTTATATAATTAAAAGTTTTTTAATTCATAAAAAGAACACGGACTTTAATAAGAAACAAATTATGCGGCCCTATAAAATTTGAGTGTTTCCCTCGATTTTTCTGAGATCCCATCATCAGATCCTGACTTGGTGCCAATTGGACCACTTGGGAAGTATAGGCACACTTTTAAACAAAAAAAAAGAATGTCTCGAATCGGTCCAGGCATCTTTGAGTAATCGGGGAACATATATATAAAAAAAAGGATTCGGACGAATTGAATACCTCCTCCTTTTTTGAAGTCTAGCCGATTTCTTCTTCTTCGATTTAGATAATTTTGGCGCAGTCGAATTATTAATTAAATTGATTTTAACCCGAGGTTTTTGTGTGTTGCAGCAATGTTGAAAGTTGAGATCAATGATGAAGTATTGAAAGTAAGAAATTACAGTGAATTGGATTTCAGGGGTGAATATCATTTCGTGCCCAATGAGCGTGTTAATATAACCTGCTTAGGGGAATCGATTGACGAATTGAGCATGTTAAGTGTTGTGTGTCCACAGTACAGTAAGTATAATATAATTACCTTCTGTAAGGGTACTTTAGATGTTTATGAAAATATTGGGGGTCACTTACGAAATATTTGTGGGTAGATTGGATACTCAGTGGGGAAGATTTGTTATAAAAAGGAAAGCCTGAACGCTCGCGGGGCAGTCTATACGAAACTAGCGGAAGTGAAGCTCGGTTTTAATTAGTGTGCGTACATTCGTTTTCAGTGCAGTTTGTGTTTAATCGATGATGGCTAATACTTCTATACAAGATCGCATAGCTTAGACTAAGGTTCTTCGCATCCCAGACATTTCGCGCGCTTCGTTTGGTGGTAGAGTATTATATTTCACCTTGTTTTTACGCATTTAGCATTTGTACGACGTTCAATTGGATATATGCAGATATTTTTGAAAATCGGTATAAAGCCGCAAACAATTTACATGACCAAGGAATTAATTATGATCATAATGTTATTTTATTACTTGCTGATGGTGGTATATTCATATCCGCCCGGATAGCGACCACCGTACACAGGGTGCAAAATTAGCCATAGTGGCACGCAAGTGGGTCGCGTTCCGGGTCAGCCATGAGACTATCCTGCCCACACACCCGCCATTGTAACTCCTGTTTAGCCAGGATCAACAATGGCACGCATTTTCTCTGGGAATGCTTTATAACTGTCTTTTATCGCGCAACGAAATTAATCAAATAGAAATATAGGGAGGAGTTGGAAATATTAATTGTCCGGGGTCAGCCAGTGTACATCCGGTTTTTGTCGAGGGTCTAGAGTTGGGGTACGATATTTGGCCATATTTTGGCCTTCGGAGTACTCTGACACTAGACCCTCGACCGCTTCTTCACCTTCTTGACCATGGCGTATTGTGAAGAAGCAGGCCGGAATGATTATGTTGAGTTTCAGGGATACATTGTCTCTCGCTACTTGATACTCTAACTTGACGGCAATGCGTTTACTATCAGGTGCAGGATGAAAAAAGGAGTAAATTGAAAAGAAAACTGTAATTAATTCGAGCCTTTAATATTGAAGATTTAGAAGTTATCATGTTACTTGGATGAAGTAACTATGGTGATCGTTTTCCGAAGGACATCTGAAGGACAATTATTATATTTAATTGATACTGCGAATCACTCGAATGAATGTTGACCGAACTAAGATTAGACTATGTATTGGATAAAAATTTGTAATCATGTGGGCATAAATATGTTTTATCTTTTTTTTTACAATTTTTAATGCCATTTCAAAACAATGTCGTCACTGACTTTGTATACCAATCGTGACATTTTTAACGTTGAGACTGGATCAGAATAATTGGATTTTAATTTTGAGAACTGGCCTTCAGATTTTTGTGTTAATTATTTTAAAAGAGATTGACGAATACAAACTAATGTTAAATTAAATGGATTCCACAAATATTTGATTTGATGTTATTCAGGAATATCAGCGTAACCCAGCGATCTATATGTACTACGTACTAGATGCGGCGACCAGAACAAACATTATGTTCCACCGAGTTGAGGTGTATACTCCACACCGACGTTAGTTTGCTTGATGCGACCTAATCGTGCGCACCACATTGCATCTTTCAGTGTCGAGTTAATTTTAGTTATTTGTAGCGACATTCCCGAACAAATCTGCCTTAAATTGATTTATAGTGAAACTGTTAATAGTATATGAGGTAAATAACATAATTTCATAAAGTTTAGAACGTAATATCAATAAATATTAATTAATTTCAATTTTGAATACGGGAAGTCTATATTTCAAAACAAAATTAATTATATAGTTTGTCCCGTTTTAGCGTGCAGAAATTCCCGTTCGAGAAAAGGCGACGGAGTTATCAAATAGTTTTTAGTCAAATTAATAGATGGCAGTTTCACAACAAATTCATTATATAGTTTGTCCCGTTTTGGCGCGCGGAAAGTACCGTTCGAGAGACAGTGACGGGAGTTATAACTTCCATATATTTAGTAGTATTCAAAAGTATATTAGTTTAATAGTAGTTTCAATTCAATATTCAAGCATTAGTATATTAGTATAATAGTTCTTAGTAAAATTATAGATGGCATTAGTGGGCGGACAAGGTTTTCGGAACATCTTTTTTCTTCGACAGTTCGTGTCTATAGAATAAATAAGTCAATGGCGTAACCTTTTCGTATTTTCGAACTATTGATGACTTTTCAGATTACTCCAGTGTTCCAGAGAGTGTAAAATCTATCAATTTTAATATGATATTGGAGGCACACCACAACGACACTTATGTCGATTGCATACTCGATGTTAGTTTGGATTATAAACAAGTACTGCGAGTGTACATGTTTCTCGAACAAACATATGGTACGTTATGATCTCATAAAGGTTTTTGAGAATTGAGAGAACAAAATTATATTCTTATAAAATAAATAATAGGTATAATATACCCAACAGTCACTTACATAGTTCTGAGCCCACACTAGGTCAATCCTGTATCTTGGGTATCAAGAACCACGAGGGACTACGGTCCCTCAACACCCAGACCCGAAGCAAACATCTGCCTGTCACACAAACATTTGTCTCGGTGCGGGAATCGAACCCACGGCCTCCTGTTTCACAATCGGCTATTCGCCCGCTGCGTTACGGAGGCTGTCAAAATTATATTGGCTCTGTATATGGCCCATTACTGGGCACGGGCATCCTCTACTAATGAGGGGTCCGCCCTAATCCACCACGTTAGATCAAATTAGTTATAGTAAAGTTCACTTACCTTCGAAATTCGTATGGATAATTCTCAGGTTCTTAGGTTTCCTCACTCTATTGCATTTCAGTTAAAGCTAGCGATAAATACACATAACATAGAAAAGTCAGAGCCTGCGGAGTAGATCGCGTGTATTCAGTGTTATTTTTCGCACGATTTAACCGTGAAAGGGAAAGCATAGCAAGGAAACTTTTTGTCGGGGGTCTAGAGTTGGGTACGATGTTTGGCCGTTTGCGGCCTTCTAAGTAGTCTGACACCAAACCTTCGACCGCTTTATCACCTTCATGCCCATGGCGTAGAGTGAAGAAGCAGGCCGGCATGATTGTGTTGAGTAGCGGGGGATAGATTGTCTCTCGCTACTTGATACTCTAACTGGATGGCACTGCGCTTACCAACAGGTGCAGCGTGGTCACTTTGCCGTGCCAGGATAAAAAAAGGTTTAAGGAAAGCACCCCGAGGAAACTTTTATGCTTGAGAGTTGATAAGAATTCTAACATCAGACCAGAATGGTCAAATGCTCAATGGTCAAACACTCCTTATTAGTAAAGGCTCGTGTCTACCAGAGATAGGACACTATATAATCAAGCGATAATTACCAATTCGAACATCGCTCGCCGCTTTCCCGCCGAGTTTATTTCAAAGAGACAAATGTTTGCGTCACCGTGGCTCCTCGTAGTTCTCGATACAGGTTTAACCTAGTGTTGGGTCAGGATTATGTGTGTGATTGTTGGTTGTGTACAACATAATTTTTAGTATACTACAAAGCCGAAAGTATTTTGTTGAGAATCAGTAGCAGAATCCATTGCACTAATTTTTAACGTGATATATGTGTATCCCAAAAACATATAAAAATTTTCGTCGACCTGGTTACCTTGTTTATTACTTAATAAAAATGCGGCGCAATATGCGTAAACGGGCCCGCTTGTGTATTAGGGAAAGGGGGTCGACATTTTGAACACACAGCAGCGCGCGGCGCGCGTATGCCCATGCATTGTTCAAAAAACGGGATACATTATTTTTGCATGTCACCGCGTGAGTTTTCCTTATTATTATTATGTCATATATTTATCTGATCTTTTATTTCAGATGAACATGTGCTTTTGAGAGTTAACGGAGTAGCTGTAAGGCAGGGTTTCAGCGTGAGTTATAAGTATTACGGTAATAGGCTTCAATTGGCTTGTGGTGAGTAAATCTTCACACATTTATAACTGGTATAGCTACACTGTTATGTACAGCATGAACTACTGACTAGGATATTGGAACGAAGTTCCTTACGGCAGGCTTGGAGGGGATAGGGATTTTGCTGCGCGACCGAACTGAAAAATATGTGATAGTAAAACCGTAAGAAAAAATCCGTGGAAAAAAGTGCGTGGAATAAAACCGTTAAATGAGACGTGCGCAGGCGCGACAGTCGCATACACAATTAGTTCCTTACGGCAGGCTTGGAGGGGATAGGGATTTTGCTGCGCGACAACAGTGACGTCCAGTTAGAGTAGCAAGTAATGACATCCAGTTAGAGTAGCAAGTAGTGACATCCAGTTAGAGTAGCAAGTAGTGACATCCAGTTAGAGTAGCAAGTAGTGACGTCCAGTTAGAGTGGCAAGTAGTGACGTCCAGTTAGAGTGGCAAGTAGTGACGTCCAGTTAGAGTAGCAAGTGATGACGTCCAGTTAGGGTGGCAAGTAGTGACGTCCAGTTAGAGTGCCAAGTAGTGACGTCCAGTTAGAGTAGCAAGTAGTGACGTCCAGTTAGAGTGGCATGTAGTGACGTCCAGTTAGAGTAGCAAGTAAGGACATCCAGTTAGAGTAGCAAGTAGTGACGTCCAGTTAGAGTGGCAAGTAGTGACGTCCAGTTAGAGTGGCAAGTAGTGACGTCCAGTTAGAGTAGCAAGTGATGACGTCCAGTTAGAGTGGCAAGTAGTGACGTCCAGTTAGAGTGGCAAGTAGTGACGTCCAGTTAGAGTAGCAAGTAGTGACGTCCAGTTAGAGTGGCAAGTAGTGACGTCCAGTTAGAGTGGCCAAGTAGTGACGTCCAGTTAGAGTGGCAAGTAGTGACGTCCAGTTAGAGTAGCAAGTAGTGACGTCCAGTTAGAGTGGCAAGTAGTGACGTCCAGTTAGAGTGGCAACTGGTGACGTCCAGTTATAGTAGCAAGTGAAGACATCCAGTTAGAGTGGCAAGTAGTGACGTCCAGTTAGAGTAGCAAGTGATGACGTCCAGTTAGAGTAGCAAGTGATGACATCCAGTTAGAGTGGCAAGTAGTGACGTCCAGTTAGAGTAGCAAGTAATGACATCCAGTTAGAGTGGCAAGTAGTGACGTCCAGTTAGTGTAGCAAGTAATGACATCCAGTTAGAGTAGCAAGTAGTGACGTCCAGTTAGAGTGGCAAGTAGTGACGTCCAGTTAGAGTAGCAAGTGATGACGTCCAGTTAGAGTGGCATGTAGTGACGTCCAGTTAGAGTAGCAAGTAATGACATCCAGTTATAGCAAGTAGTGACGTCCAGTTAGAGTGGCAAGTAGTGACGTCCAGTTAGAATAGCAAGTGATGACGTCCAGTTAGAGTAGCAAGTAGTGACGTCCAGTTAGAATGGCAAGTAATGACATCCAGTTAGTGTAGCAAGTAGTGACGTCCAGTTAGAATGGCAAGTAGTGACGTCCAGTTAGAGTGGCAAGTAGTGACGTCCAGTTAGAGTAGCAAGTGATGGCGTACAGTTAGAATGGCAAGTAGTGACGTCCAGTTAGAATAGCAAGTGATGACGTCCAGTTAGAGTGGCAAGTAGTGACGTCCAGTTAGAGTAGCAAGTAATGACATCCAGTTAGTGTAGCAAGTAGTGACGTCCAGTTAGAATGGCACGTAGTGACGTCCAGTTAGAGTGGCAAGTAGTGACGTCCAGTTAGAGTGGCAAGTAGTGACGTCCAGTTAGAGTGGCAAGTAGTGACGTCCAGTTAGAGTAGCAAGTGATGACGTCCAGTTAGAATGGCAAGTAGTGACGTCCAGTTAGAATAGCAAGTGATGACGTCCAGTTAGAGTGGCAAGTAGTGACGTCCAGTTAGAGTAGCAAGTAATGACGTCCAGTTAGAGCGGCAAGTAGTGACGTCCAGTTAGAGTGGCAAGTAGTGACGTCCAGTTAGAGTAGCAAGTAATGACGTCCAGTTAGAGTAGCAAGTAGTGACGTCCAGTTAGAGTGGCAAGTAGTGACGTCCAGTTAGAATAGCAAGTGATGACGTCCAGTTAGAGTAGCAAGTAGTGACGTCCAGTTAGAATGGCAAGTAATGACATCCAGTTAGAGTAGCAAGTAGTGACGTCCAGTTAGAGTAGCAAGTAGTGACGTCCAGTTAGAGTGGCAAGTAGTGACGTCCAGTTAGAGTGGCCAAGTAGTGACGTCCAGTTAGAGTGGCAAGTAGTGACGTCCAGTTAGAGTAGCAAGTAGTGACGTCCAGTTAGAGTGGCAAGTAGTGACGTCCAGTTAGAGTGGCAACTGGTGACGTCCAGTTATAGTAGCAAGTGAAGACATCCAGTTAGAGTGGCAAGTAGTGACGTCCAGTTAGAGTAGCAAGTGATGACGTCCAGTTAGAGTAGCAAGTGATGACATCCAGTTAGAGTGGCAAGTAGTGACGTCCAGTTAGAGTAGCAAGTAATGACATCCAGTTAGAGTGGCAAGTAGTGACGTCCAGTTAGTGTAGCAAGTAATGACATCCAGTTAGAGTAGCAAGTAGTGACGTCCAGTTAGAGTGGCAAGTAGTGACGTCCAGTTAGAGTAGCAAGTGATGACGTCCAGTTAGAGTGGCAAGTAGTGACGTCCAGTTAGAGTAGCAAGTAATGACATCCAGTTAGAGTAGCAAGTAGTGACGTCCAGTTAGAGTGGCAAGTAGTGACGTCCAGTTAGAATGGCAAGTAATGACATCCAGTTAGTGTAGCAAGTAGTGACGTCCAGTTAGAATGGCAAGTAGTGACGTCCAGTTAGAGTGGCAAGTAGTGACGTCCAGTTAGAGTGGCAAGTAGTGACGTCCAGTTAGAATGGCAAGTAGTGACGTCCAGTTAGAGTGGCAAGTAGTGACGTCCAGTTAGAGTGGCAAGTAGTGATGTCCAGTTAGAGTGGCAAGTAGTGACGTCCAGTTAGAGTAGCAAGTGATGACGTACAGTTAGAATGGCAAGTAGTGACGTACAGTTAGAATGGCAAGTAGTGACGTCTAGTTAGAATAGCAAGTGATGACGTCCAGTTAGAGTGGCAAGTAGTGACGTCCAGTTAGAGTAGCAAGTAATGACATCCAGTTAGTGTAGCAAGTAGTGACGTCCAGTTAGAATGGCACGTAGTGACGTCCAGTTAGAGTGGCAAGTAGTGACGTCCAGTTAGAGTGGCAAGTAGTGACGTCCAGTTAGAGTAGCAAGTGATGACGTCCAGTTAGAATGGCAAGTAGTGACGTCCAGTTAGAATAGCAAGTGATGACGTCCAGTTAGAATAGCAAGTGATGACGTCCAGTTAGAGTGGCAAGTAGTGACGTCCAGTTAGAGTAGCAAGTAATGACGTCCAGTTAGAATGGCAAGTAGTGACGTCCAGTTAGAGCGGCAAGTAGTGACGTCCAGTTAGAGCGGCAAGTAGTGACGTCCAGTTAGAGTGGCAAGTAGTGACGTCCAGTTAGAGTAGCAAGTGATGACGTCCAGTTAGAGTGGCAAGTAGTGACGTCCAGTTAGAGTAGCAAGTGATGAAGTCCAGTTAGAGTGGCAAGTAGTGACGTCCAGTTAGAGTAGCAAGTAGTGACGTCCAGTTAGAGTGGCAAGGAGTGACGTCCAGTTAGAGTGGCAAGTAGTGACGTCCAGTTAGAGTAGCAAGTAGTGACGTCCAGTTAGAGTGGCAAGTAGTGACGTCCAGTTAGAGTGGCAAGTAGTGACGTCCAGTTAGAGTAGCAAGTGATGAAGTCCAGTTAGAGTGGCAAGTAGTGACGTCCAGTTAGAGTAGCAAGTAGTGACGTCCAGTTAGAGTGGCAAGTAGTGACGTCCAGTTAGAGTGGCAAGGAGTGACGTCCAGTTAGAGTGGCAAGTAGTGACGTCCAGTTAGAGTAGCAAGTAGTGACGTCCAGTTAGAGTGGCAAGTAGTGACGTCCAGTTAGAGTGGCAAGTAGTGACGTCCAGTTAGAGTAGCAAGTGATGACATCCAGTTAGAGTGGCAAGTAGTGACGTCCAGTTAGAGTAGCAAGTGATGACGTCCAGTTAGAGTAGCAAGTGATGACATCCAGTTAGAGTGGCAAGTAGTGACGTCCAGTTAGAGTAGCAAGTGATGACGTCCAGTTAGAGTAGCAAGTAATGACATCCGGTTAGAGTAGCAAGTAGTGACGTCCAGTTAGAGTGGCAAGTAGTGACGTCCAGTTAGAGTGGCAAGTAGTGACGTCCTGTTAGAGTAGCAAGTGATGACGTCCAGTTAGCGTGGCAAGTAGTGACGTCCAGTTAGAGTAGCAAGTAGTGACGTCCAGTTAGAGTGGCAAGTAGTGACGTCCAATTAGAGTGGCAAGTAGTGACGTCCAGTTACAGTAGCAAGTGATGACATCGAGTTAGAGTAGCAAGTGATGACGTCCAGTTAGAGTGGCAAGTAGTGACGACCAGTTAGAGTAGCAAGTAACGACATCCGGTTAGAGTAGCAAGTAGTGACGTCCAGTTAGAGTGGCAAGTAGTGACGTCCAGTTAGAGTAGCAAGTGATGACGTCCAGTTAGAGTGGCAAGTAGTGACGTCCAGTTAGCGTGGCAAGTAGTGACGTCCAGTTAGAGTGGCAAGTAGTGACGTCCAGTTAGAGTGGCAAGTAGTGACGTCCAGTTAGAGTGGCAAGTAGTGACGTCCAGTTAGAATAGCAAGTGATGACGTCCAGTTAGAGTGGCAAGTAGTGACGTCCAGTTAGAGTAGCAAGTAATGACATCCAGTTAGAGTGGCAAGTAGTGACGTCCAGTTAGAGTAGCAAGTAATGACATCCAGTTAGAGTAGCAAGTAGTGACGTCCAGTTAGAGTGGCAAGTAGTGACGTCCAGTTAGAGTAGCAAGTGATGACGTCCAGTTAGAGTAGCAAGTAATGACATCCGGTTAGAGTAGCAAGTAGTGACGTCCAGTTAGAGTGGCAAGTAGTGACGTCCACTTAGAGTGGCAAGTAGTGACGTCCAGTTAGAGTAGTAAGTGATGACGTCCAGTTAGCGTGGCAAGTAGTGACGTCCAGTTAGAGTAGCAAGTGATGAGGTCCAGTTAGAGTGGCAAGTAGTGACGTCCAGTTAGAGTAGCAAGTAGTGACGTCCAGTTAGAGTGGCAAGTAGTGACGTCCAGTTAGAGTGGCAAGTAGTGACGTCCAATTACAGTAGCAAGTGATGACATCGAGTTAGAGTAGCAAGTGATGACATCCAGTTAGAGTGGCAAGTAGTGACGACCAGTTAGAGTAGCAAGTAATGACATCCGGTTAGAGTAGCAAGTAGTGACGTCCAGTTAGAGTGGCAAGTAGTGACGTCCAGTTAGAGTAGCAAGTGATGACGTCCAGTTAGAGTGGCAAGTAGTGACGTCCAGTTAGCGTGGCAAGTAGTGACGTCCAGTTAGAGTGGCAAGTAGTGACGTCCAGTTAGAGTGGCAAGTAGTGACGTCCAAATTGAGCACGATTTTTTTTGAAATTATTTGCAATTTGTGTCGATTCTACATTATTGCAATTTGTGTCGATTCTACATTATTGCAATTTGTGTCGATTCTACATTAACCGAAGGAACTTCGTTCCTACCTGGTGTCCCACGACACCATTTAATTTTTTCTACTGTCGCATGGCAATCGTGAAACTAACAACAAATCGACAACTGACCGAATTTATATTTTACGCGAGAATCTTGTCATCGCGATGTATTGTTTAATAGCGCCATTATTGGCGTATAATAGAAATTATGTCAACATAATACAATTGCGCTTGATTGTAATTAGGGTTGCTTCACTATGAAAAATTCTACCAGTCACGTATCAATGGCATGCCGGCATACCAAAAATACTGGCAACAGTCACCGTTCTTAAATTCTATTTTTAGCTTTACTATTATGAAAATAAAATTGATTTTGGCCAGACGCTACTTATTACCTTTTCAAACTGCGGTGTCCTTGTACAAAACAAGGTCTAACCATAAAAACCAGCGCCATATTCTACTACCTGGCAAATGTTGAGCCTATAGTCTTTTGGTAAACTTGAGACAGAAGTGTTCCTAATGAGGTGTAGCGGGTATGATCAGGTCAGGGCATCGACCACATAACTCATAGACGCCTAATAAAGGGCGAACGCTTTCAGACATCACATTAGGAAAATAGATCTTATATAAAACCACGCCCACTAATGTCTGTTCAGTAACGTCCAGATCCGTGATCCGTGCACATCTCTGCGCTCGCTTAATAAAATTATTAAAAACTTTGCTGCAAGGGCTCCTTGTAGCTTAAAACGCTGTGGCAAAGTCATCAATAGCTCAAATTTTTAAACCAATGCCATAATATTTCAAAGTTAAGCTGGTTTTTTAAATTATTTATAATCATAAGTTATTACCCACATTCGTTTTAGTATTACAGGAGTTCAACTTTAATTGGTTTGTCGGTCGACGTCACTTACTGTGCATCCCTTTCTTTCATAACAAAATTAGGCAAGAATTATAGTTGCATTCTTTTCTTCCTTAAAATGGCACGTGGAAGTAGTGATGTGCCGTACCGGAGAGTCATCGGAATATCGATATCGGTTTATTATAAGAATATTCTTCATTAATTCGATGAAAGTTGATGAAAAATAACACATTAACATTTAATAGCATATTAGTATTTAACAAAAGGTCAAATAAATGTTAACCTCATAAATTTAGTTTATGAAGAAATTATAAGGACGACGACTTGACCGTTTAAGATTGCTGGAAGAGATTTTTTTTAAAATGTTTTAAGTTACCAGCTAAAGGTTAGTGATGGATGATAAGGTAGGGGAGGATATGTTGTATATTATGAAATAAGCTAAGGTAGTTTAAAAAAAGTGTATTGTTTATTTAGATTATTTGGCAATTACCGAAAAATATTAAGAAATATTTTTTTTTACGCAAAAGAGTCAACAGTACATAAACTTCGTTGCTATGTAACTATCTACTTAACATTTCACTATGCTTACAGTTTAATTACGTGTTATGTGGGGAAGCCAAAATTACAAAATATTAAAATCTTATTTTATAAATAAGTTTTTAACAAATATAGTATTTTATGAAAATAATAAAAAAAAAGATATGTTGGTTACGTATTCATAAGAATCTATCGATAATTATTTTCATAAAAACTATATACCCCATCCCTATCTTTAGTTTAGAATTTGTCTTGACCTTGTACGGACCAATAAGCATTTAGTGAACCGCGCCCGCACACCTCAGGTGGTTGACAGAACAGTTTGCATTGCGAATGATTATGCATTAGGTGTCTATAGGTTATGTGGTCGATGGGTCAGGGTTTTATCTGTTTTTGTGTGTTATTTTAAGTTGTAACACAATAAAGTTTACTAGCTTTGTATCTTTACTTTTATAACTTGTGTTTATAAAACATGATAGTTTCTGTATGAGTGACCTTTGTATACTCCATTCACAATCGCATTGTGTATGAAATTCAGTAAAGAAATTATTGTTTCAGGTACAAATGCTGAAACAGGTTGCAAACATATACTCATACGATTGGTTCAAGCCATCCCGGAGAACTGTAATTTTTTGTGTTCTCTTCTATTTCTTTTGGATTGAGAGTTAATCTTAAATGTACCCTACATCCGTTCTCGAGCTTCAAACTATCCTTATAACAAACGTCAAAATCAGTCTTAGGCTGCGTTTCCACTAGAAATATGAAAGATGATGATGGTGCGAGGATGAGTAGTGGTTTGAAAAAGTTAAATATTCTCCATGTAGTCAATGATATTCAATATGGTTACGTATCCCAAATCTGTGCTGTCTTCTGTGTGTCAAAAGAGCAGTAATGACTTCTGTATCTTCTGCCTCCATTTCTTCATCGCAAATTGATAAATATAATGTTGTTTTTCCACTGATCCATGTTTTCTGTACACTATACATCTGCCTCTGACAAACACCGTCTAAAGACTGCTATATTTTCGCTCGCGACAGTCCCTAGTACACATCCTTCCCTTGTTTTGTATGAACAAAATCCTCGCTCCGCTGAGCCGTTCCCACTAGAGCTGCGCTGAGCGAGGCTATGTAAATGAAGTGATTCTATTGGTATATTATTATATCCTCGCATACCTATGGTGGAAACGCAGCCTAATAGTTTATTCTCTATATACAAACGAATTTGATCTCTTCATATTACAGTATTAAGTATTTAATAGTCGTACCATAAATAATGTTACAACTTAAAAACTTATGGTTTTTCAATTTTGGCATTCTTTCGAACGTGTTATTATGTGTTACTTGGTGGTAGGATATTCATATCCCCCCGGATAGCGACCACTGTACACAGGGTGGAAAACCCGCCATAGTGGCACACGGAAGTGTGTCGCGTTTCGAGATCAGCCAGTGTACATCCGGTTTTTGTCGGAGGTCTAGAGTTGGGGTACGTATGTTTGGCTTGTGGCCTTCTGAGTACTCCGACAATAGACCCTCGATCGCTTCTTCACCTTCTTGACCATGGCGTAGTGTGAAGAAGCAGGCCGGCATGATTGTGTTGAGTAACAGTGGATAGATTGTCTCTCGCTACTCGATACTCTAATTGGACCGCACTGCGCTTACCATCAGGTGCAGTGTGGTTACTTTGCCGTGCCAGTATAAAAAAATGACAGAATTGCATTATAATAATAATAATAATAATAATAATAATATTTATTGGCATAAGAAAGTTTTTACAAAGAGTAATTGAAGCCCTGACTCCTGAGCTAGGTAAAACCTGTGTTACAGGAGTCAGTGTCTTCTCCCATTTTTGTTAGTTTATGCTATAAAACTTAGAAAATTATAGAAATTACATTATAAAAGTAGGTATGTGCGTTAGTCTGTGTGGATGTGTATGTGTGTGTGTGGGTGTGAGTGTGTGTGTGTGTGTGAGTGTGTGTGAGTGTGCGTGCGTGCGTGTGTGTGTGTGTGTTGTGTGTGTGTTTAACATAGGCTTTGCAATAATCTTTCAGTTTGAGCGTAGTCCAATGATTGTAACCATGTTTTTATTTTTGTTTTAGACTCGTTACTCGTGAGAGGATTTATGTTCAGGATTTTATTTATTTTATTATAAATGTACGGAGCTAAAAATATCTGTTGTCGTCTTGCAGATGCTGTTTTAAATTTAATAGCTAGGCAAACATTTGTTATGGTGCGTTTCCTAGTAATTTCTTTTTTATAAGGAGTAATAAGATGTTGCTTACTTGTAAGATGGAAGAAATATAGTTGTCTTACTGTTAGGACTTGACACTTTTCATAAAGGCTTATCGTAGGAAACCGGTAAGGTCCAAAGGTCATGACTTTAAGCAATGACCTTTGGGCCCTTTCCACTAGGATCATTACAGATTTACAAGCTCCTCCCCAGACTACAATACAATAACCTAATATTGATTGTGCTAGCGCAAAATACACTTTGCGAAGGAGATCATAATCCGCTACATGTCTTAGCCTTTTAAATGCCCAAATTAACTTTCTGACGCGCGTTGTGAGAAGAATTATGTGAGGTCGCCAGCTGAGTTTTTCGTCCAAGAGAACTCCCAGATACTTAACTGTGGGGGAGTGATTAATGGCTGGACATGAGCAGTGTGGGTTGTTGGTCGAAAGGTTGCATGCATGTGCTTTAATGGTAACCTCTGGTTGCTTGGTTTTGGCAAAGGAAAATTTAAGGTATGTAGTCTTCCCTAAGTTTAGAGTGAGAAGATTTGCATGCAGCCAGAGGCTGACTTTATGTAGCCCAATTTCAGTGCAGCGTTGTACTTCCTCCCAAGTATCTCCATGAAATATTAGAGCTGTGTCATCGGCGTACGTAAATATTTTACCATTTGTGAGAGAGTGCTGACACAGATCATTTATATAAATCAAGAATAGACTTGGGGCAAGCACACTCCCCTGTGGAACACCATAAGCAACTCGAGCCTCAGGGCTAGTATGTTCACCGATCTTTATCTTCTGTGTACGGTCGTTTAGGTAGTCTTTGAAAATATCGAGCGCTTTGCCACGGATACCTACGTGATCTAATTTGTTCACAAGAGAGGGAATACAGACGGTGTCAAATGCCTTGGCCAGGTCGAGAAAAACACCTAGGCATTTTTGTTTAGCATCTACTTTTGCTGTTACATAATTTACAAGCTGACTTACTGCATCTTCGGTGCTTTTCCCCGACCTGAATCCAAATTGAGCGTCTGACAAAGTCTTGTTATGATCTAAAAAATTTAGTAATCTTGTATTTAGTATCTTTTCTAATAGTTTTGACATTGCAGACAGCACTGAAATAGGCCTATAATTTTTGACGTCATCGTGACTCCCACCCTTGTGGACAGGAGTAATAAGAGATTTTTTGAACACTCTTGGGAACACTCCTTGCGTAAAACACATTTCCATAAGCTTTGTCAAAGGTGGGACTATGATGTGTTTTCCTAGTTTAAGGAATAATGCGGGGATAGAGTCCCAGCCGGTTGCACAGTCATTTTTAAGGGTCATAATTAGGGATTCAATCTCAGCCTCATCAGGAGGGAGTAAAACAATCGAATTCAAGGCCGGACTTATGTCGGGTTTATATTCACGATTTCTACGGGCTTGTATAATTTTATCTGCAAACTGTTTTCCTATATTAGAAAAATATATATTAATATCTTGAATAGTTTTAATTTTATTGTTTGGTGTAGATATCAAGTTATCTGCTCCAGCTTTAATCTTTGTTAAGTTCGTTATAGATTTCACTACATCCCATGTCTCTTTTGTGTTTTTTGACGATTTTAATAATGATTTTTCATAATTAATTTTTAGTTTTCGAAGTAATGCGTTGCAATAATTACGATATCTCTTATACGACAACTCATTAACAATGTTATTTGGATCTTTGAAAAACTTTTTATGGAGTTTGTCCCTGTGGCGTATACATCGAAGTAGTCCAGGTGTTAGCCAGGGTTTTAGCACTCTTTTCCTGTTCGGGACGCGAATCATTTTTGAGTTGAGTGATATTGCAGTGGACAAAGCTTCCACAAAACGCAATGCGGCCTCGTTTGCATCGGTTGTATCATTCATAAAAGAGAAGTCTAGAGTACTAAGGTGCTCAACAGCAGCTTCAAAGTTGATTTTTTTGCGTAGCATTACTTTAGTGACTATGTGATTCGCAGTACTTAAACAGAGTAGTATTGATGCGTGATCACTCACAGTGGAATCGATTACAAAAATTGTCGCGGGATGAGAAGTGTTCAGCATAATGTGATCGATACAGTTATGTAGCCTTGTTGGATGTGTATGACCTGGTAGAAGACCCAATTCGGCTGTTAAGTTCAAGTATGATGCACTATTTCTATCACTATTGTTTGGCTTTATGTCTATGTTAATGTCTCCAACAAGAATGATGTTATTGGCTTTAAGAGGGCTTATTATATTTTCGATAGAGTTGAGGAAGCTGTCCGTGTTGTGGTTCGATGGAGACCTATAGGCAGCCAGAATAAATGTCTGTTGATAAATTTTTAAAAGAAGAAAGTTAGCACCTACTGGTTCTGGTTCTTCAACCGAACATTTGATGTGATTTTTTACATATATAACGATTCCATCGTTTTGGTTTAGACAATGTTTATTAGAGAAGGTTACGTAGCTGTCTAAGGTAGGTAGCGGTCTACGATCACTGAGCCAGCATTCCGTTAAAACAATGACATCAATATCACAGGATAGCCTAGCCAATTGCGCCTGAAAGCTATCTAAATTTTTGTATATGCTACGTATGTTTTGAGTCACTACTTTAAGGGACGGCGTGGAGTTATCCATTATCGTGTTGCATGTCATTGTGTCACAGTAGTATACCGACGCCACATTTAGATCATCTATATTATTAGATATACTTGCTGTATTAGCCATCGGAAAATGCATTAGTATTATTGTCACAAATTACGGTTATGATAAATAATTTTAATTTGATAGTTAAAAACCAAGTTCCCATTAGTAAATTTAGTGAACTGGGTGACAGAAATGAGTTAAACTTGTTACACATGTCTGAAAGATATTGTAGTGAGTAGTTAAGCCTTTCTTTTAATATTGATGCATGTACTTGTGGTGTATAAGTGTAGTTGTATGTGTGTATATGTATTGTAGTATTCTTGTATGCGTAATTTATGGGTGTAAAATGAGTGATATTGTTTGTTTTGTGCGCGTAGTTAGTTTTTATATAATTTTTGTGTAACATGAAATACAAATACAAAATCAAAAAAGAAAACAAACATAAATACGAAACTAGTCATTTTTCCTGGCAATTTTTAAGGTCTGCTTCGTCTTTAATAATAGTATACTTCTGTCCTTCGTTTTGGCGTAAAAACACCTTTCCATACGAAGTCCAACAGAACTTAAAATTGTTTTCTTTTGCAAACTTTCTAGCCAAGAAAAAAAGGCGTTGTGATTTCGGAGTCAAGCTTTCAGAGATATAAATTGGTCTTTCCTCCCCTTTGAGTTTAATGTGAGTTGTGTTTAGCTTGTGCTGGTTATTCTTGCGGTTATATTGGCGTACTTTTTGTAATATACCATCTCTAGTTGTAACACTTGTGAAGTCAACCATAATTGAAGACATGCCATCCTTCCTAGGTATACGAAAAATATCTTTTATTTCTTGGCGTTGTAGTGTAATATCGAGAGCACTAGCCGTTTTAGTTATAATGGTACAAAGATCTTCCTTACTTTCACCTTCCGTTTTGGGAATATTTCTGACTTCAATTTTCGTTAGATATAATACGCGCTCCAAGTTCTCTACTTTGTCTTCCAATTGACGTATATAGCTTAGGTCACTTTTACGCTCCGTTTCGAGACGGTCCATTTTGACTTTCATTTCATCATGTTGCTTTGAGACAAAATTCATAGTTTCTTTAATTTCTGCATTTTGAGTAATTATTTCTGACATTGAGTTTTGTAGCGACAATAACTTACTATCTGACTGAGCAGTGGATGTCCGTAATAATTCCCGTATTTCCTGCATGAAGGAAGTGACGTCGTCCTCGCGTTTACGCTTGTTTCTAATAGAAATTGTTTCTTTTTCTAAGCAAACGAGATTTGGGGCAGAGCCTGCTTGGGTGATAGTGGGCATGCATAAATTACTGATATCAGAATCACCAAAATTAGGCGATTGTGGTGGCGTACGTCTAAGCGGCATATTTATAATTCCTTCTTTGCGATAAGCTTGATGGAGGCTAAGTTATTATTACAAGCAGAGTAGCTATTCAAGTACTAGGATCTCAGCAGCGTGCATCAAAGTCAGGGCTCAGCTAAAGTGGGTATTAAGCCGATGGCCGTAGTTAAACAGGGGTATGTCCAGTTATAGTAGGACTCGCGAGCGAACAGGTGCGTGTCCCTCGTTAGTGTGCGTGGCTCAGCTTAGGTTAGGCGACAAGCGATGATTTGATACAAACAAGCTTTCCGTCTAATTAGCGTTGATCTGCCCCGTCTCGTATGGCTGTGTGTCTGGATGAATATAATAGGCTTAACACTCACATTCGAAATACGTTGTTCTGTTTGGCGTAAAGTTTTGCATGTGTACTTGGGTAGTCCGTTTGTGTGCGCAGCAGCACAGTGCACACTCGCCGTGTTAGTAACAAGTCGACGCGTGTGGTGGTGACTTCTTGTACTTGCTGCACTCCGAATATTTGAGTTTTATTTTATGGATATTTTTTTTGAATTAAATGTGTAGATTTGAGAAAAAATAAATAAATTGCGGTATGGTGACTTAGCACACGTCTGCACACTGCAGGGTCCGAGGGGGAAGAGCATTGATAACAATATATTTTTCCGCAGATATAGAATTCTTAATCTGAGATTTCCCGCCATTTTACTTTTAAAATGTTAAATGATCAAGTAGATAGATATAGAGTTGATTAGACAAACTATAAGTTATTCGTTCTATTGGTTACCTATGTTTTTGCGGCTAAATTGTTAGTTCGGTAATTATGGAATTTGGTATGAAACGACAATGCTTTAAACTAACTGCTTCAAATATATATTTACAGTGGTACTATTCGACGGTTTGTGGGATGACAGAATATTATTTGAAATCTACACAAATGCCCGCACTGAAAGAATGATAGTATACGGATACAATGGCAATGATACCATAAAATTACGGTATAGCCCCTGGATGCCTTGCTTCTTTCGAATCAAATCAAATCAAATCAACATAAATGATTTATTTGCAAAAGAAGGTATTTATTTAACAATATATTGTATAAAAAATTAATGTGTATATTCTTCTTAAAAATGTATCATTGCTGACTCTTTTAAGGATGGGCCCATTAGCTGTCTAATGTTTTTTATCCTGGCACACACTGCATCTGATGGTAAGCGCCCTTGAAGTCCCCTGAATTTATAACAAGTGCATTTTGTCAATAAAATATTACGATAATCCGATATACCTGTACAGACGTTTATACGGGACTCACCGGTGTTATGGTCCAGCCCCAAAAAAATACCAACTTCTAGGCCGAATTCCTAACAGTATATACACCATAACCATATTCAACAGCTATAATCTAGAAAAAATTGTTGCTTGACTGCCTCGACACGTGCTTGCCATAATCCTTCTCCAAATTTCGATGGTCCCCACGTAAACTATCGAAATTGAAAAAAAAAACATTTTATTGCACTAATGCCAAGTAGAGATAAAGATTTATTATTCTATATAATAATATTGTACCAATTTTTATACCTTCAAATGTTTTTCAATTGAACAGAATTCATAGTGCATAAAGTAAACGTATTAAAACATCGAAAGTGGCAACTTCAATGTTGTTAAAAAAACGATTTCGATTGTTTACGTGGGGACCGTCGATTTGGTCGTTAGGTATAAATAATTTTCAATTCTCTTACAGGTAGGCCAAACGCACCGATATTTTTTAAATATCGATTCGATCATAAGATCAAGGACTTTGAGCTCATCCTCAGTAACGTTCCAAAGTTTAATGCGAACATAACAAATATATCATTCATGTACCAAGGAAGAAGTAAATTCTATGGAGATATTACCAATGACGAAAAAAGGGTTTTTTCGTCTATGGAAGGAACACATGAAGGAAATGAAAATGCAAATAATCAGCAAAGAGGTTAGAAATATATTAATATGTACGCAAGTACTATGTACGCGAGTACTATGTACTCAGACTAATAGCGCCATCTTTTATTCAGGCACGTAATGTTATGTGTATAGAATGTTACAGAATGGAACGATAACTGTTCCTAAATATCTAGATGGTTAGAAAATGATAAAAATTAATTAGCAATGTTTTATCCTTCTTATCCCGGAAAATGCACGGTTTCTATGGGAGAGCAAGACAGAAAGATGTAATAGCTTAAGCTTAAGATTTATCCATGGATATAATACCTTTTCTTTCTAAAATAACTACTACGTGGCGAAGCCGCGAGCAATAGCTAGTATATACTAAGTGAACCAGATTAGGCTAATGTTTATCTTTTTTCAGATAAAAATATAACAATAGCAGCTTGCGTCGGCGTACTGGTCGGTGTATTGGCCATGGTGTTTGCGTTTTATATTAAAAGTAGGTGCGAAAAAAAACCAACCCAACCTAGGCTTCCGCTCGCTCTGCCAATACATACAGAGCAAGAACAAGTAAGTAGCTTAGAACGTCTCTGTAGGTAATGATGGCAGATCGCAATGACTGTTAATCAAATTGAGTCTTCTTCAAAAAATTACCTGGTAAAATCTGCGTTAATTTCCGCGCTTGATTGTGTTAAGTTACAGACATACATATACACTCACGCCTGTAACCCCCGAAGGAGTAGGCAGAGGTGTAACCAGTACACCCACTTTTCGCCGAATTTGTTACGGTCCCATAATGTGATAGGGGGTGAGCCTATCGCCATACCGGGCACAATTACAGACTCCGGGCTGGTACTGAGCATTTCTAAGTAGAAAAACCCAATATCACTTTACCCGACCCGGGGATCGAACCCGAGACCTCAGCACAGCAGTCGTAACGCATGCGCAATTACAACTGCGCCACCAAGGCAGCCTTGAGTGTTTGATTGTCTCGACTGTGTTGAGTTAACGGTAGGCAGCGGTTTTGCTGTGCCCTGGCATTGCAGAAGTCTATGGGCGGCGGTGACTACTTACCATCAGGTGGCCCGTTTGCTCGTCTGCCTGTCGAGGCATTAAAAAAACTATAATTCTGACCAGCTTCAGTATGTCGTATGGGTTAGTAGCGAGTAACGAGAGGTCGCAAGTTCGACCCCGCAAAAGAAAATGTCTTTAATTAAATACATCCAAGAGTCCCAAAGTTCTAACCCCACATTAGATAGCTTCCGTGGAGTAACCGGCGAGTGGATGGGTAATGTGAGACTGCGGGTTCGATTCCCGCACCGAGACATATGTTTGATTTCGTTCATGACATGCAGTAACTAATTCGAAAACCAACCAAACCACTAAACCTAAATATTTAATGTATGTCAATTTCTCTTAATAACATTTCTTGCCTTCTCGTCTGACTATCGTGGCACTAAAAAAAAGTTACGAGGTATAGTTGTCTCTCGCTACTGGGGCGCAGTGTGGTCATTTACTCCACGTCGTTTTTTTGTAGCATAGAAACGACCGGGTCAAGCTGGCCTCTTCATGCAGACAAAGATGTTTACTAACGTTCTATAACATAAAATGTATCTCCATTGTTTACAGCCCGAGTATGCCTATGTGTATTCACACAGACCGAGACGTCAACTCAAAAAAACGGCTGATAAAAGAACCACAAGAACAAAAGAATCACAGCGCAATGACGTGGCTGCATAGACTTGGGTCAACATAGACATACAAGAAGACAAGGCATAAACGATTGCACTATTTTTCCAACACTACGAGAAAGTAAAATGGCGGTTTAGAAAAGAAAAAATCGATATTCATGTCGATAAAGTAAATAGGGTAGTAGTAGGGTAGTTAAGTGAAAACTTGATAGAATTTTGTTTTTTATAATAGATTTCCGTCTAAAAATATCAAAAATTAAAACAATTTGTTAAAATATATATAGCCGAATTAGTGGTCTGTTCAAATGCTGGCGACACAGGCCGCAAACATCGACAACAAGCTTCAGTCGCATCAAAGTCGAAAAGTTGAAAGAGATAGATGTGCAAGAAAGATATTTGGAAGAGTTGCGAGTTAAGACGTCGCACATATGGGAAGATGAATATGAGGGTAGAATGGATGTGGTTTGGGAAACTGTGAAGACCAGTCTGGTTGGAGCAGCTACTAAGATATGTGGAGTAGCAAAGCGGAAGGAAAGATTGATTGATGATAAATGGTGGGATAATGAAGTGAAAGAGGTCGTGGAAGCGAAGAAAAAGGCATGGCTAGATTTACTAGCTATAAAAGCGAAAGGATTCATGAATGTGGTAGGGAACACAGATCCGCAAAGAATAAAAGCAGTGGGCATTTATGCTGAAGCAAAAAAGAGAGTTAAGAATGTAGTTGCTAGAAAGAAAGAAAGTAAGAAAGGAACGCTTGAGAAAAAGCTTTCTGGTGATTTCAAAGCAAATATCAAACTGTTCTGGAAACAGGTACGGTTAGCTAGGGGATCATCAGGGGCGTCTAAGTTAGGCGTGATTAGGAGTGAGGATGGGAGAATGTTGAGCAATGAAAGGGAAGTCTTGCATCGGTGGAAAGAGTATTTTAAAAATCTTTTTGAGTGTAGCGATGGGAGCATAGCTAATAGACAGGATGCTATAGACTCGGCTCACTCAAAAAGCGATGCAGACAAGGTGATTACGGAAGATGAAATAATGAATGCGTTGAACTATATGAAGATAGGCAAGGCTGCAGGGTATGACAGGGTTACTGTCGAAATGTTGAGAAGCGGCAAAAGTATAGTGGCAAAATTGTTGTGGCTACTTTTTAATATATGTTGGAGCAATGGTCGAGTGCCAGAAGACTGGTGTAAAGCCGTTATTGTTTCGCTTTATAAAGGCAAAGGGTCACAGCAAGAATGCAAAAACTATCGAGGCATAAGTCTTCTCAGCGTCGTCGGTAAATTGTATGCAAAGATCTTGATCACACGAGTGATGAATGATAGTGAAGAAAAAATATGGGATGTGCAAGCAGGATTTAGAAGAGGAATGGGTTGCACTGATCAAGTCTTTTCCATAAGGTGCATCGTTGAAAAACACTTGGCCAAGTCCAAAAAGGTGTACTGTGCCTTCGTAGATTTGGAAAAGGCTTATGATCGTGTGCCGAGGGATGAACTGTGGTCAACACTGTCACTAACATATGGGATTGAGAGCCGCCTAGTTAGTGCTTTGAAGTCTTTGTACAAGGACTCCAAAGCATGTATAAGGGTAAATGGAGCGCACTCAGACTGGTTTAACATTTCTAGAGGTGTTAGACAGGGATGTGTTGCGTCTCCATGGCTCTTTAATCTTTATATGGACAGCTGTTTGACAGTTTTGAAAGATATGGAATGTGGACTGGGAATGAATGAGTTGCATGTCAAGTGTCTTCTCTACGCCGATGACCAGGTATTGCTTGCGTCATCGGTGGGGGAGCTACAAGACATGTTAAATGTAGTGAATGAGTCGTTTAAGGAGAAGGGAATGAAAATTAATGGAAGTAAGACGAAAGTTATGGTGATAGAAAGAGAGGAAGATGTTACGGAATGTAACATAAATATAGATGGTGAGAGAGTGGAACAAGCGAAAGAGTTTGTTTATTTGGGAAGCGTGTTAACCAGAAATGGGAAATATGAGAGGGATATTGAAAGGAGAGTGATGGCAGGTAATAAAGTAAATGGTGCCTTGCACGCGATAATGAGCAGCCAGGCGGTGTCACAAAAGGCGCGAATGGCTGTTCATAATGGTGTGCTGGTACCGACACTTATGTATGGAAGTGAAAGTTGGGTGTGGCAGAAGAAGCATGAAAGTGGAGTTAATGCGGTGGAGATGCGTTCCTTACGGAGTATGTGTGGAGTCACCCTTGCTGATCGCATGAGGAATAGTGTGATAAGAGATCGTTGTGAGTTGAAGAATGATGTGGTGACTAAGATAGAAAGAGGTATGCTGAGATGGTTTGGCCACATGGAGAGGATGGATGAAAGGCGATTTACGAAAGCTATTTATCGTGCAAATGTGACTGGAAGAGTGGGTAGAGGGCGCCCAAGGAGAACGTTTACGAATCAGATAAACGATCTTCTCCTAAAAGGGCAAATCAGAAGTACCTCCAACCGTCGTAAATGTATGAGAAGATGTATGAATGTGGAAGAGGCGAAAGAAGTGTGTCAGGATCGTAGCTTGTGGCACTCAATAGTCTCTGCCTACCCCCATGGGATACGGGCGTGAGTGTATATGTATGTATGTATGTACTTAATATTTTTATGAAACAAATATGTAAAACTAAAGCATTTTGTCACGTGACATGAAACACCCATCAGTCATGCATGACGTCACCGTTCGAAACATCTATTAAACTCTGAGTCAAACGTCTATTAGTTTTGTGGTTGGTCACGTCGCACGAGAGGCCATGACAATTGGTAGCGTTTTGGTGGGAATAATAAAATGGTTTATATAAATGTAAATTAAATCTTGAAAACTTATGTTTTATGTTTATTAATGATAATATTTTAATAATATAGACCATGAAGAATAAAATAAAGTGGTTTCCCAAAAACGGTCAACTAGCCTATTCTTGTTGGCAACGTAAAATTCTATTATTAAGTGTTTTGGTGTAATACTGTAAACTTACATTTAATAAATAAATAAATAAATAAATTATAGTTTATCTTGACGTGATTAATCACAGTGAATAGGCTATTTGACAACGTTGAAAATACACTACAAATTGTGGTCATCCTGTTAGACAATAGCTTAAAAAACTATATTTCACTTAATTTTAAACAAAATAATGTATATTTTTTGCAAATTAAACGAAATAAATTACAACATTTTTTTTAAATTTTATCTTTGATGTGAACACTCTGTGATTGGGGACAACTCTGGTGACGTCACACGCAAGTAAACATAGTTTCTTCGAGTGATTTTAGTACGCGTTTTATGTTTTCTGGGTGATCAATTCTATTGTTGATCTATTTTTGAAGCAGTTTTATGATAATTGTTGATAAAACAATTATCATAAAACTTAGCTTTGCTTATCATTATTAGCTTGTTTACTTGCATGTCACACGTGTCATATGATCAGCGCCATTACAGTAATAGCGTTTTTGCCGCGGTTTTGGAGATTTAAACTTTAACATTGATTTTTATTAAAAGTACAGTAGATTTCCCGGAAATATCAATATAGTGTGCTTATTATGTAATAAATAATAGTTTTAAATCATTTTCGAAAATTAGTCAAATAGCCTATTAAAAGGTAAGTCTCTGAGGTGAAATAAGAAAATAATGTTTGTCTAATTAAACGAACCTACAATTAAATCAGTTCTTATTATATATCATTCGATATGTTTCATAATAAAGTAAGTAATAGTAAGGTAATGTATACATATTTATTCATCACATTATTTGTTTAGATATACTGTACTGATATTGTTCCAAATAAAGAGAAAAACAATATAATTTTCGTGCATTAAAGTACCTATTCATTTTTGCTTGGAGTACATTTTGTTGTAATTAACTTGACTCAATATACTGACGCATCCCTTTTTTTGTTGTTATCGCTGGGAAATCGTTTTATTACTGCCGCCCTCTCCAGGGTAGCGGAATAAGAATAAAAAAGTTATGCTGGACTAGCCGGTCTTACGACCCAGAACCCCCTCGTCGGGATGATGGCTATCCGGGCTGTCGCTGGACCGAGTCCCTTCACCCTATGTACACCCAACCGGACACTACCAGCTAAAACCCCGCGGTGGCCTTCTTCGGCGCTTACGGAGTGATCCCGGGGTATTCTAAGGAGATACTGAGGCATCCCTGACACAAATAAAAAATATCCGTGAGCACGTGACTACATATTTACAATCTCAGGCACAGAGTTATAATTTGAATCGATATATATACATGTAACTTAATAAATATGTACAGTACTCTTTATTCAAAAAGGTATTTTTACATTTTTAAATATAAATTATTATATAAAAAATACATTTAAAAATATAAAAATGTGCACCCTCCGATGGCGAGGCCTAGGACCCAAGCTACCGGCGGTTAGGACCCCAGAGTGAGGAACCTCCTCACAATGCGTGCCGTGTCCAATAATACTGCCTTTTGGATCTGCCTTTTGACCAAACGACCAATTGAGAGCCTCTGAAGATGTTGGTCGAGGCTCTTTGGTATCAGCCCATTGGCAGTAACGACTATCGGGACAATAATAGCCGAGTCAACATTCCACATGTCAACAACCTCGTGAGCCAGATGTAAATATTTGGAAATTTTGTCTTTTTCGCCTTTAACAAGGTTATCGTCATGCGGAATGGTAACGTCAACAAGTATTGCCCGGCGCGCTAATCGATCTATTAACACAATATCAGGCTTATTGGCTACAATAGTCCTGTCTGTGATAATAGATCGATCCCAATACAGTGTTGTATGGCCATTTTCGAGAACCGGTTGGGGCACATATTGGTAATATGGCACCTCAGATGTAACAAGGTGGTATCGAAGAGCAAGTTGCTGATGTATGATCTTGGCCACTAGATTATGTCTATGCAAATACTCGCCGGTAGCAAGATACGAACAACCAGAAATAACATGCCTGATTGACTCTCCTGGACGGTGGCATGCACGACAGATGTCGACCGTACCGTCTTTCAGGATGTAAATAAATAAATATTATTATTAAGTTATTATTCAACGGTAGGCAGCGGCTCTGCTGTGCCCTGGCATTGCAGAAGTCTATGTGCGGCGACTACTTACCATCAGGTGGCCCGTATGGTCGTCTGCCTATAGAGGCACTAAAAAAAAATATTTTAATTCAACAGTATTTTAACCGTAAATAATAAGATCCCTTATCATATAAACTTTACTTTATGCCGAGGTATAAATCAAATACGTAAGCAATACTTAAGTTGATCACAGTATTACGACGTATGTATGACATGACATATGATGTATGACAGCCTCCGTGGCGAAGTTGGCGAGTAGCCGGCGGTGAAACGAGAGGCCGTGGGTTCGATTCACACACCGAGACGAATGTTTGTGTGACAACAGATAATTGTGTCCGGGGTCTGGGTGTTGAGAGAACGGAAGTCTCTCGTAGTCTCTGATACCCACAACGCAAGACTCGTATCTTAGTGTGGGGTCGGGGCTATGGGTGTGACTGTTGGGTGTTATTTATTTATTTATGTATTACGATTGTAACTTATTTTCCATTCCATCTCTGTGTTACATGCTGCAAATATTTGATGCGTACACACGTGAGTCAGAGGTCTATGCCATTTGGATTGGTTACGAACCAGCGACTTGCGTCTTGACTTTCCTCCCGCATTAGCCACGGGGGGAAGCGGGACGGTTATGTTGGGCTTACCGGTCTTACGACCCAGCGTTTAGCCACCCGGGAAAGATGGCAACATCTGGACGAACGCTGAGACGACTCTCTAGCACTATATACAGTCTATACTGGCAATACCAACTAAATTCCCCGCGGTGGCCCTCTTCGGCAAATTAGGGACGGCCCCGGGTTCCCGGGACGAGAAGCGCCCCTGCCTAATCCGGAACCGCCGCTGCGCATAAGCCGACGATATATATACAAAATCCAGAATTTATCCCGGAAAATGTACGGTTCCAATTAGTTTCTTGTTTTTCACAGAGCCAGGGATCGATATGACTTTTGTGTAGTGGTAGTTTAGGGATTAGAGAATGACATATGCTATTTTTATCCCGAAAAAACTGCACGATAGCAAAATATAGAAAGATGTCATAACATAAGATAACTATGTGGATTTTATACCGTCTCTTTTAAAAATAACTACCATGCAGACGGAGCCGCGGGCAACAGCTAGTTTCATTAATATTGAATATTTATGATAGACTCTTCATTGAATTTTTTCTATGACGATTACTCAACACCACCTCACTCCGTCTACAACGGCTAAATTCATATCCTAGTGTTTCGTTAACTAGCACCACTCTGTTGGGTTCTTGAACTACTAAGCCTCTAATTTTCAACGTACAGCTGGATCCTTTTTCAACTTTCCCCATACGAGTCGGTTCTTCTTAATTCTATCCTCCATAATTGTGAATAAAAAATATTTCTTGTGACCCAATATCTTTTTTAAACACGTTGACATACGGCCAGTTTCAATCAGTTTCAATACACATTGTTAATCTTAGTCTACAAATCATTTCCAGCAATGAGCCAATAAGATTTATTGGTACGTGCTATTGAATAACTTTCAATACCACGCCATTATTTGATTGATTACTTTCGGGATCGATCAGTACATGTGGTTTGAGATTGTTTATTGAAATTGTCTGATAATGGTTTCTTATATTTACGCGAATATTGTACATTGAAATGAAACAAATTTTCCGGAATTTATCGCGGTTTATTTAACATTTTTAATCCCTACGGCCGCTGCGGGGCGGAGTCCCCGTGATCATCATCATCGAAACGTGGGGTTAATCCACTTAATAAACCACTATAAAATCCGTAAAATTAGTTCCATTTCAAAACAAAGTTGAGTTCAGTGTCATTTGCGTAAACAAACTAAAATGTCATTAACTGGCACTATAGTATTACTAGGTTGTTTTAAAATAATTGGCAGGTAAATAAATCCGCAAATAATTCTTTTGTCTAGTAGGATTACTAGCGACAAAATCTTATTAAGTATTTTATATCCACATTAAACATAATTTTGCTGTAAATTACAGGTATTTATGAAAAACAACCAGCAATTTATATTGAAAAAAGCATTGCTAATAGCTTACAATAAAAACTTGTTTAAAATCAAATATAATGATCATTCAACTTTAGCTTAAGGGAATTACGTAGTCCAATGACTTTGACGATTCGACCTTCAAAAAGCTAGCCGTGCTACTCTCTGATAGATGGCTATAGATAGTATACGCCAATAGATGGCATGATAAAAAATTTTAAACATCACCGTAAACACGAACGACTATTTTTTATTTTCTGTATCAAGTTAGGTACATAGTCAAATAATAAATTAAATGTTTTTAAACGGTTATATTTAGCTTGCTCTGGTTGTTTGTTGTATTTATTTCGGTCAAATTTACTAATTGAAATTTTAACCCCTATCGCTGCTTATAATAATTATTTGTTATTATGGTTTTATAATTAGTAAAAACAAATCGTGGTATGTATTTAAATTCTTACAACTTGCACTAATAAGTAGGTACATATCTGTCATTGGCAATTGGAAGATTCAAAACAACCAGCCACGAAATGAAGGAAAATGTGCTTTAAATTTAGAGTGTTAGAGTCTATTATACTCATGGACAAAGTGCACTTGAGAAATTTTATTGTATTTTTATATAAACGCTGATAAGGTTCAATGTGGTTATTGCTGAACAAGTAATTTATAAAATTATGACAACGGGAGCAACAGGAAGAAAATAAGATTTAAAAAAAATATATATTGAAAATATTACGTGCGCAGGATTTGAACCCCTGTCATGATTTTAGTATCAGGACGACGTTTACCCCGAGACCAATGTCTGTTTTATAATACCTGTTGAAATTTTATATTAGTTTCTATTTATACTAAATGTTTACAATCATAATAAGTAGGAGGAACATACAAGCCAAAACCAATTTTATCTCCATAATATTAACGTTAAAAATCGCTTAACACGTTGACTGCGGCGCCAAATATTGCGACGATACGCGGCTGGCACACGCTAGGTGCGTTTCCCGTTCAATGCGGCTCCATACCTCCTGTCGTAAAATTCGAAGAAGCAAACAGATACGAAACAAAACGACGTAACTCGCAAGACAATTACAGAAAAAGGCACTTTTTTTTGCCGTCTTAGGTTGATTTCACAATAAATGTTATTTAACCTATGTCTTTTCATTTCTCAGTAATTTATTGTTTTGCGATGAGTTATCGTAAGTATAAGATAATATTTTAAAGTTGTGATTACTTTGAACTTAAAATGGTTTTAAAACTTTTATATCAGTTCGTTAGTAAAAATATATAGCTGTGTAATATATATTCACGCGGACAGATTTTAGCTTTGAGTTTATATGTGACCCGTTATCTAGTTGTATTGTTGATCGAAGGTCCATTTGATGTGCCGCGCGGTGCCCGAGTCTCGAATTATCTACCTATTGGCTATTATATAGTGTTTGCTAATTTCTTTACTCACGCGCGGCATGGCAACGCCGTTGGCGATTTTGATTTTTTTATTTTATTATTATTGTATTTATTTGCTATAATAGCCTATTGTAATGTGATTTATAATAATGTTTGGGATTTTCCATGGTTGTTTTAATAATATCATTGATATGCATAATTTTAATCTTAATGCATATAGTATCATGAATATAGTCTATTTGTAAACGGATGCCCACGACTAGGTAGTCGGTAATTATATTCTTTAAAATTAGGTTCCAGGCTCCGAGATAATACTGAGAATTTCTAGTTAGAAAAACCCAATATCACTTTACCCGACCCGGGGATCGAACCCGAGACCTCAGCACAGCATACATAATTACATCTGCGCCACCGAGGCAAACTATTTAAACAATGCAAAACCAAAATTCAAAATCGGCGTACAAAACGTAAAGAAACCGTTTCCAAAACAAAATAATATGTTTGTTCATGCAAATCTACGGCTTATGTCTGTGAATCTAAAGATCATTTCAAATTCGACGAATCTCACAAAAATTTTTTGGCAACAATAAACAGTTGTCTAACCACATAGTATAAACACGCAGCGCAAGAACGCTTCTAAGGTATAGTTTTCTCGCGACCAAAAGATCGAAAGCGCCGTGAATTTCATGGCGCTTACGCGTTTTCAACGTTGTTGTCAACGTTGTAAAACAACTTGCCGCTTCATAGACATTCATTTTGTCTGTTTTGAATATTTTTTTTGCAACAGTCATGTAATTTTCGCTTGAGAACTATTTTTCTTGGTGTATCAAAATAGATCAAAATCAAAATACATAGATTAATTTTTAATAATACATACATACATACATATACACTCACTCTTATTTTCTTCCTGTTTACACTGATACTGAGAATTTCTAGATAAAAAAACTCAATATCACTTTACCCGACCCGGGGATCGAACCCGAGACCTCAGCACAGCAGTCGTAACGCATGCGCAATTACAACTGCGCCACCGAGGCAGTCAATTTATAGGGTAGTTATTGGGATTATTATTTTTATAAGTTTATCTCATTAGTTAATGTTAGTAGTTATACCGAGTGAAATTGAGCTCATAAGAACCCATAAAACATGTTATTTTACTACATAAGAATTACGTAGGAAGCAATATATATCAATAAACGCTAGAAATAAAAAATACTAAATATACCAAGTCTCAAATAGTTGTGCATCGGTGTGTCTAGCAAAGGTACATACACGCGTCAACTCCCTTGAACCCTATGACCCCGATCGTCGCGCACATGTGACATGATTTTTTTGTGATTTTATTCAAACTTTCCCTTCATACTTCAGGCTTAGTACGGTCAAAATACGTAAATGAACACTAATTACAACTTAGATGTTTAGGTACGCAATTTATTAAAATAATGAAATAATTTACTGTACCTAGTTTCGGCGTATTTCAAAAGTTGAAATCTCGATAGGTATTTACAATAATTGTTCAGGAATCACATATTATATTTACAATAATAAGTAAGTTGATTTGTGTACCGAGGTTGCACATTACGCGGTCCAGACATTGCATGTAATATCGGTCCACTAAAACACTAAATGCACTGCAGTCCAAAGGTTAGCGACGAAAAGCGCGCGCGCAATTAATTTTGAATCAAAAACATGCGTCAACGTACCCTTGTAGTCGTTACGTCACGGGCGTGCCATGAAGTATTATTATTATTAATGTGATAGGGGGCCTATCTATAGCCTATCGCCATACCGGGCACAGGTTCCAGGCTCCGGGATACTACTGAGAATTTCTAGTTAGAAAAACCCAATATCACTTTACCCGACCCGGGGATCGAACCCGAGACCTCAGCACAGCATACATAATTACGACTGCGCCACCGAGGCAAACTATTTAAACAATGCAAAACCAAAATTCAAAATCGGCGTACAAAACGTAAAGAAACCGTTTCCAAAACAAAATAATATGTTTGTTCATGCAAATCTACGGCTTATGTATGTGAATCTAAAGATCATTTCAAATTCGACGAATCTCACAACTACGCAGGTATCTCACAACATTTAGTATAAATAGAAACTAATATAAAATTTCAACAAGTATTATAAGAAAGGCATTGGTCTTGGGGTAAACGTCGTCCTTATACTAACATTATGACAGGTGTTCAAATCCTCTACAAGATTTATTTTCAATATGTATTTTTTTAAATCTTATTTTCTTCCTGTTTACACACATAGTAAAAGAAAAAAAAATGGAAAGAATTTGCTCCCGATATCATAATTTTATAAATTACTTGTTCAGCAATACACAAATAAATATATAAAAAAATAAACACAAAAACAACCAGGGCAAGCTAAATATAACTGTTTAAAAACGTTTAATTTATTATTATTGACTAAATTTTGTTTGTCGGTGACTCTGAACAAATGTTAAAGGTTTAACACCGTCTATTATTATTTAAGCACTTTTGTTTTGGAATTAATTGTAATAATAGTCATTTTTGTTTGGAATCGAGTCCAAGCGCAAAAACGTAGTGCCAGCAATAGTTCAAAAAGTACCTAATTACTGAGAACGAAATATTATGAACGTGAAATTTTTGTTTCATTCTCTCTTTTTTATATAAAAGAGAAGGCAAAGGTTCTACACCATGCAGGCATGCATACTTCAGGAAACTGACAATTTTGCCATCTATTGCATAGTAGTGAGATTAATCTTCAATTTCAGTTGTGCTTTTAAACAACAAAGCGCTAGTTGTCGCATACCTCGGTTGCGGCAAAATTAAGGTTTTTATTTGTTATTTACACATTTTGTTAGAAATGTTCTAAAAGTAATAAGACTCGTCTTTTTTATTGATAACAAAGTAATTATTTTGATTAGAATTAATGTGAATCGATAAGCCCTATTGGAGATATTGTATTTTTTATTTTTCATGTTTAGGATTTTATTTAAATAATTTGAGGGCATTTAAACAAATTCTGTATAGCTTTAGAGTTCCGCAATGAGTCTATATTTAACATATATTTTTAATATAGCGCTTGGTTCAGCAGATATCTCAGAATGTTCTTCGAACTCAACGTAATTCTAACCGCTTTGCGTGCCCTTTCCCCTTAAATCAGAAATAAATGAGAAAATAAATACCTCTGCCTCTGGGAGGCCTTATGTTCATAAGACCTTTGCAACCTATCTAAACAAGTAATATTACATTTGCTCTATACTATAGAAAACTATGCCGGGATTATAAAGCTGTCTGATGTGTGCACGTGTGGGATGATTCGATCCCGCCGCCTCTATGTTGTGACCTGAAGTTCGTGCGTGTACCGCATTATGCTAATTTCACAATTATTTTCGTCACATAAAAATTGTATTTAATACTGGTTAGTTTTTAAGTTTTTTTATTTGGTTTTAATTTTATATAATATATGTACGTCACTGGCTGGGTTCCCTATTGAAAACCAGCGCTGCAGTATGGGGTAGCCTGTATTGCAGCTTTAAGCTGAATAGGGACTCCCATTGTTGGTGCGAATATTATTAATTGTATATGTTTTTAATATGTGTTAGTTCTTTACGTAGGTACCAACAATAAAAAATCTTTTCTTTCTTCTTTCTTTCTTTCTTCTGTTCACGGTCATGGGGCAGACTGCGCAGAGTCTGCCCCTTGACCATGGAGGTTGTAAAGCTTTCGAAACGTCGCGGTCGGGACTAAAAACTAAAAATAAACCTCGATAGAATCCATAAAATGATGGCGTAAACATAAGAAACCATTTGGTAATCCAATATCACTTAACCCGACCTGGAGATCGAACCAGAGACCTCAGCATAGCAGTCGTACCGCGTACATTACGCCAACGGGGCAGTTATTTTAAGATAAAAAATAAAATGACTTTTAACAGCTCAGCCTGCTTCGAGTTTTCTGTGTATAATAAATATTTCAATAATCGTGTAACCGTGACGCATGTCTAAATATTTCTTAATTACAACGACTTACGAACGACGAACAAATAAAAAATTATGATACAATAAAAATGTTGTTAAACATACGTAATGGAAGGTAATTATGGCCATGTAGTTCAAGTGTGAGTTTAAATGCCGTACAACTTATAAATAAGCTGACTTCGAAAGGAAAGAAGAAAAATAAGCTCACGCCTGTATCTTCGAAAGGAAATAATAAAAGAAGAAATAAAATTTTTTTTTGGCACCACTTCACATGACATACAATTAAAAAAACATATAAAGGAGTAAAACACCTAAAAACAATAATAAACCTTAAATACACCCGCTATTCCTTAATTTAGAACACCTGTGTCTAAAGTATGACGGTAAAGACCAGCATTTATCAGGTACTAAAATACTGCCTGGCACTGATATTCTGCTTATTTGACAGAAATTTTACTTTTGCATCCAGTGTTAGATCATATGACGGCAGGGTCGGCGTCAGGGGTGGGTGCGGTTAGGCGACCGCCTGGGGCAACAGAAACGAAGGCCGCACGGACAACGCCGCAACAAAGGACGCACGGCAATTATAGCAGCGGCCAAGTGAACAGTTCACCATAAAAGACTTAAATTGTGAATCTGGTGACAAAATCCCTAAAGGAATCTCACTAGAATGACTACTACAGTACACTGTATATTATATCTGCCTAACAGACAATCTTTTAGCATTTTATTAGAAAATATTATCGGTCTTATTCATAATGAGTTATCGGAGCTTTATAAGGCCGTTGCCGTAATAGCAGCAATAGCCTATTTGGTTGCGGTACGGACTGTTAAGACGAAAGTCGTACGTTCTAAACCCGAATGGCATACACCTCTGACTTTTCTAAAGTTACGTGGGTAGTAAATGTTAATTATCACTTGCTTTAACGGTGAAGGAAAACATCGTGAGGAAATCTGCATACCTGAGAATTTCCCAGGTATGTGAAGTCTACCAACCCGCATAGGCCAGCGTGGTGGGCTAAGGCTTAACCCCTCTCATTAGTAGAGGAGGCGCGTGCCCAGCAGTGGAACAATGTTTAATACAGGGCTAGTATTATTATTATTATATTATATAAGACCGTTAATAGGAGCTTGTTAACAAATGTTGAGAGGATTTATCTCTGTTGAGCCATTATGAATAACATATGTTAACAAGCTTCTATTAACGACCTTATAAAGCTCCGATAACTCATTATGAATAAGACCGTTAAGGTATACGTCGCTTGAATCAGATAAATTGCGTTGTATTCTAAGAAATTCCCGACAAGTTTGCTGAACTAAATCCTATATAAAAATATATATTATAAATGTTCTCATATCATGTAGAAAAAATCTTAACAAGTACATATTTAATGGAAAGTGTTTGGAAAACTATCCAAGTCCATTCAAGTATATTCTGTACTAAAATAAGCGTTACAACACTCTAAAAAAAGATCTAGCTACGTTTAAACTTTTCCAAATTAAAATTCCAGATTAAATCTATCAAAAACGCTGCACCTTGAGCGTACAAAACCCCCGCTTCAGCCACTGTTCAGAGCGGTCAGTGTCAAGACAAATCGACAAGAGCAATGTCGAAGGGTACACTTCAATATCAAACTTATCAATTTTTTTATTCATCACCTAAGTCTTGATGTATAAAAAATAGGCAGTCATGGGGACTGCCGACAGAAGTGAAAACTTAAAACTACTGTGTTCTTTTTTAACAGCGTACACGAAGTAGACACTTTTTTGTTTATGATTGCGTGTCAACAATAGGCTATTTGACAACATTGAAAATACACTGCAAATTGTGGTCATACTGTTAGACAATAGCTTAAAAAACCATATTTCACTTAATTTTTAACAAAATAATGTATATTTTTGCAAATTAAACGAAATAAATTACAACATTTTTTTTAAATTTTATCTGTGATGTGAACACTCTGTGATTGGGGACAACTCTGGTGACGTCACACGCAAGTAAACATAGTTTCTTCGAGTGATTTTAGTACGCGTTTTATGTTTTCTGGGTGATCAATTCTATTGTTGATCTATTTTTGAAGCAGTTTTATGATAATTGTTGATAAAACAATTATCATAAAACTTAGCTTTGCTTATCATTATTAGCTTGTTTACTTGCATGTGACACGTGTCATATGATCAGCGCCATTACAGAAATATAGCCTATTATAGAACTTCATAGGCGTCCTTATGTCAAAAGTAAAATAAACGGTTGGACGAAGTATAGCATGTTGGTAACGCGAACCCATATGTTGTCCCAGTTTTTCCCCTACCAAAATTCACTCAACACGGCTAAAGAAGTTTTCATTTCAAAAATTGCCCTATTCTAATTATATTTTTACTATACTACCATAGTTAGTTGTAAATATAATGATATCCCGTGTTGAGCGAAAGATTTGTTTTTTAACAGGGCGCATATTTTTGTAGTTTGTCGAATATCATTGATAGAACCCAATAATAATATTTTTAGCTATTTTTCCCGTTTTGAAATCAATCTACTATATCTGACCTACCTATCTATTAGCGTGTGTCGCCACGCCATAATAAAAAAATCAGCTGATACTTAGATCAATGACCGCGCGTTGCACCGTAGGTGATTTATTATCATCGTTACATTATATTACGATGTTGAAAAAAAAAAATTAATGATTATTTCAATTAATGATCGGTGTATTTTGACTCTAACATGACGTTGCTCAAAATTTAAAAACAAGTTGATTTATTTCGTGATATTTTAATGGCATTGTGTTTATAATCACTCCGTCGAAGTACGTGACCGCAAAATACGGCAATAAGGCGACAGAAAAATAATCTTCACATCGGATATCTTATGACAAATAATAACTTAAGGTTTTTTTATCCTGGCACGGCAAAGTACACTGTGGCTGATGGTTAGCGCAGTGCCGTCCAATTAGAGTACCAAGTAGCGAGAGATAATCTATCCCTCGCTACTCAACACAATCACTCCGGCCTGCTGTGTAGCTTCTTCACACTACGCCATGGGGCAAGGAGGTGAAAAAGCGGTCGAGGGTCTAGTGTCAGTCTCAGATGGCCGCAACACAGTCAAACATCGTACCCCAACTCTAGACCCCCGACAAAAACGGATGTACAACAATTATGCCAGGTTTTTATAAAATCAAAGAAATAAAAAACCTATCATATTAATATGATATTAAAATTTTCGCAGTGTTTAAAAACTTTCTGTATAGATGATTAACACACATAAAACATACTAAAATATCCTTATATTTTTTAATAGCACGGGCTATTTAGAGCCTCTTGAATAGTGTACATGCTAATATTGACCTTTGAACGGACCACGTAAAATGTCTAGACACAAAGCTAATGATATGGTAATTTTGGTAGTTAATTGGTAATTTGCTGGTGATAGGATATTCATATATCCGCCCGGATAGCGACCACCGTACACAGGGTGAAAAACCCGCCATAGTGGCACACGCAAGTGTGTCGCGTTCCGGGATCAGCCAGTGTACATCCGGTTTTTTTGGGGGTCTAGAGTTGGGGTACAATGTTGGCCATTTTGCGGCCTTCTGAGTACTCTGACAATAGACCCTCGACTGCTTCTTCACTTTCTTGCCCATGGCGTAGTGTGAAGGAGCAGGCCGGCATGATTGTGTTGAGTAGCGGGGGATAGATCGTCTCTCGCTACTCGATACTCTAATTGGACCTTACTGCGCTTACCATCAGGTGAAGTGCGGTCACTTTGCCATGCTAGGATAAAAAAAAATAAAAAATAACAGTACTGTGCTAATTAAATATAATTAGAAAAAGGCTGAAAAAGGTTGTAAATTGCGTCAGTGAATTTTTTTCGCGCGTTGAAAACCATCTTACAGATACGTTCTCGACCCGGGGGAGAAGATATGGTTATGCCGGACTCACCAACCTTCCGACCCAGTTTACCCGAGGGACTACTAGATCGGCGCCTTAACCAATGTTCTTATGCTGTTGCACCGATAGAAAACCCCGCGGTGGCCTTCTGCAGGTAGGGTTGGTAGCTTTCACGTACATTCGAAATTGAACAAATCTCAGTTATGCTGAATTTCATAGGTTCCTTCAGCAAAGTGAGTGATAGTTATAATGAAAACAAATGTACATGCAAATCCAGCCTTGATAATACGTATCTTCAAGCAATTTGGTTGATTTCCACCCGACACCTCACTGGAATATTGCAATGTAAAACATGCTAATTTCAACCAGATTGGTTTGTTTAAAATAGTTATCAACTAGTGAGAATTTGTTAAATAATATGGTCAGATTAACGGCAAAACACAGTGTTTGGTAAATTAGCACCACGCACGGTCTGTTTAGTATGGCGGGTTGATATCTTTTGTGTTTTTTTAATCAATACGCTTCAAATATAAGTTTGAATAAGTCTTTTTATTATTTTTCAGTTAATCATTAATTTTTATTATTTCAGTGGTTTCTTGTCTTCCACTATGTCAATATAGGTGTTAGGGCTATAAAATATATGAAGTGCGTATCCGAACGGGCCGCGAGAGAATTATAAATACGGATATTGCATACATTCATATACACTCACGCCTGTAATCCGCGAAGGGGTAGACAGAGGAGTAACCGGTACACCCACTTTTCGCCGAATTTCGGTCCCATAATGTGACAGGGGGCGAGCCTATCGCCATACCGGGCACAGATTCAAGACTCCGGGCTAATACTGAGAATTTACCCGACCCGGGGATCGAATCCGAGACCTCAGCACACCAGTCGTAACGCATGCGCAATAACAACTGCGCCAACGAGGCAGTCATACGGATATTATGTAGACAGATCCTTGATGTGATGATTTTCATATCTCTTACTTTACACATTGTCAAGATCTAATTTCTTTAAAGTATGTTTTTAAAGTTACTGAATTAACATGAAATAAAACTATACAACAAGATTATTTCATATTTATAATAGACTTTTAACAATAACTTTGATAACTTAACTTTGTTCTTAAACAAAATTCTAGAAAAAGACAACTGCTGGCCGCACGTTCACTTTATCTCTGTCACATTTTTCTGCCCGTATTCACTTAATAGCTGGATTGAGCGCTCAGTCCATTCTCTGTGATTGATTCTTTAAGCCTGACTTAAGTAAAAACACGTCATCGTGTTGTTACACGAATAATCAGACTTGATTTTTTTCTCTTTAAACGTCGTCTCGTATCATTTTTCATTGAAAAAAAAAAGAAATTAGATCTTGACAATAGCGCCATCTATCGAATCCAAAACTATACCTACTCATTTATCAATCTGAAAACAATTGTACGTTTACAAAATTTCATTGAAATCGTCCGGCGGTTTCGGGGATTAGCGTATACGATGAGTGAGACATGGTTCTATAAAGTAACAATAGTTATGCTTGACTATAAGTGGAACCATGCGATTTCGTTACTTTAACAACGGCAGGCAGCGGCTTTGCTATGCCCGGGCATTGCAGAAGTGGACGGCGCGGCGGTGACTACTTACCATCAAGTGGCCCGTCTGGTCATCTGTTTATCCCGGCATTTAACAAGTGATAACCTGACCACGGTAAATTAACATTAGTGTTGACAGGCGTTAAATTAAAACAAACTTTTCCTTTTAGTTCGCGGTCTAAGTAGAGTGCTGTGTAAACATTGTTTTCCATATTTGTCCGCCATATTTGTTATTTACAACCTTTGTTTGTCAATTTATTCGCAATAATTCACTATGACATGTTATTTTTAACTTTTGTTCGCACAATATTCCATTTTCCATTATCCATATTCCATATTCCATTTTTGCGATAAACGGTTTCTGTAAAAAGTTTCGTTAAAATAATTTAATTTACGCATCTATTTAAGGCTGTATCCGTGTCACTGACATTTATTAACTTAGCACTGATCACGTCATACAAATGTAGAAGTGACCACTGAACTGTACCAGTGAACTGTAGCGCTTTTTAATAATAATAAATACATACTTAACTGCCTCAATGGCGCAGTTGTAATTGCTGATGCGTTACGACTGCTGTGCTGAGGTCTCGGGTTCGATCCCCGGGTCGGGTAAAGTGATATTGGGTTTTTCTATCTAGAAATTCCTCAGTATTAGCCCGGCGTCTGGAATTGTGCCCGGTATGGCGATAGGCTCGCCCCCCTATCACATTATGGGACCGAAATTCGGCGAAATGTGGGTGTACTGTTACACCTCTGCCTACCACTTCGGGGATTACAGGCGTGAGTGTATGTGTGTGTGTGTAAATACATACGTATCGTAGGTATATAGGACGGCGGTACAGCGCTGGGGCGGTTCAGGCAGCCACTGCAGTATATATTTTTTTATACTGTCACGGCAAAGTGACCACACTGCACCTGATGGTAAGCGTAGTGCGGTCCAATTCGAGTAGCGAGAGACAATCTATCCCCGTTCTGCTTCTTCACACTACGCCATGGGCAAGAAGGTGAAGAAGCGGTCGAGGGACTATTGTCAGACTACTCAGAAGGCCGCAAGACGGGCAAATATCGTACTCCAACTCTAGACCTCCGACAAAAACCCGATGTATACCTTGGGATACCCCAGGATCGCTACGTAAGCGCCGAAGAAGTCCACTGCGGGGTTTTAGGTGGTAGTGTCGGGTGGGGTGTAGGGCCCACGGACCAGGAGGCTGCTGGGTCGTAAGACTGTAGTCCAGCATAACCGTTTTATTCTTAATCTGCTTCTCCTCGGAGCGGGTGGCAGTAATAAAGCGCTTTCCCCGCACAACAAAAAAAAAGGTATCTAGGAAGGCAAGCAAACAAAAAGACAAAGAAGAAGGTAGGCAGCAGCTCTGCTGTGCTCTGGCATTGCAGGAGTCTATGGGCGGCGGTGACTACTTACCATCAGGTGGCCCGATACGAAAACGATATTTATGGATCACATAAACATTTGATTCGATGCGGGGATCGATCCCGAGGCGCGGCGCTGCCTTTCGTTTCACTGGCGGCTACTCGCCCGCTGCGCCACGGGGGCTGACTCAAAAACAAAATCATCAAAATGATTTACTCTACCACCAGTTCGGAATGCAGTTTCGCTAGCAAAGTCCGGGTAAGAAACTCTAACGTAGCTCTTTTCTACTTTTTTTAATTTATCACTCAATTTTATTAATAAAAACGGTCATTACTTTTTAAGATGTCTTCTACATTACTTGAGAACTTATATATATGTAGATATAAATTCTATTGAGACAACATTTCGCAAAGAAATAAAACTCTTTTTACGGATCTTTCGCGGTTTATTTTACTTTTTTAACATGACCTTTCGAACGCTTTACAGGCTTCACGGGGCGAACTGAAACTGAACTTTAATAATGAAGTTATATAACATGTATTTTTATATACCTAGTGATTGGGTCGGCAGACTTTTCAGTGCTTTCCTATTGATCTATTTAATTCTCAGTACAAACGCGCCGGTAAATGAAGCATTTTGACGCTAGTGCTTGACGATTGCCGAGAAAGGAAATCTGCTTTGATGTTTGAAAAACATTTGGAAAATATTTTACTTATATACACCCTTTTGATATTGATGACGAAGCTGACATTGTACCGAAGCGCGAGTATTCACATAATAAAAATTGTGGTTAAAACGCTACTCGGGTGTGTTTATCGTTCTTTATTTATTTTCCTGAATAACAAGTCGAGGACATCGTTTGTCAGGCCAAGCGAGACCTTTACTTGCAAAGTGTTTTATAGCAAAATATACATATAATGTCTTATGAGTGTCAAAGGACTAGTATACATAAAATAAATATCTCATAATGGCCAGTAACTTCGATGGCTTCATTGAAATCTAAACCCACAAGTCGGAAAAAAAAGCGGGAATGTGATGTGACGTTTTATGTGTATAGTAAATTAATTATTTCAGACATGGCTCTGGTCTTTTGAATTGTGACTATTTCAGACACAGCTTCGGCCTTTAGAATGAAAAAATATCGGACATGGCTTTCTCCTTTTAAGTGGATAAAAATTACAGACATGGCCTTTTGACTTATAAAAACCAGAGAAGAAGAAGACTTTCAATTTTAGCTCAGATTTGGAAAAAATAACGACAGACAAGGCTGCATGGTAGAGAACATTTGCCTTCTCTTTTATATAAAAAAGAAAGAATGTAAAAAAATAAACCACACAATTTCAGTAGTATTTTATTGCTGTTTGCTCACAATGATGCTTACGGGGACCACAAGTCACGTATAAAGAAATCAACGCAGAGCAAAGAGCTCGCAAGTGCTTGCATACGGGTGTTTGATGTCCTTTGACTTAATTCAACAAATTGACACAATGCTAAGTAAATGTTGTAACAATACTGCAAATATTAAACATTACATATATTTAGATAGAGGATGTAAGGCTCTAAGTATTAATAATAATAACATACATATACACTCAACGGTAGGCAGCGGTTTCGCTGTGCCCTGGCATTGCAGAAGTCTATGGGCGGCGGTGACTACTTACCATCAGGTGGCCCGTCTGCTCGTCTGCCTATCGAGGCACTAAAAAAAATTACACTCAAAAAATGCCAGCTTTTTGTATAGTTACATACATACGTATACACTCACGCCTGTAATCCCCGAAGGGGTAGGCGAGGTGTAACCAGTACACCCACGTTACGCCGAATTTATTACGGTCCCATAATGTGATAGGTCAAACCACACACTAGGTCAAACCTAGCCGGCATGATTGTGTCGCGTAGCGAGGGACAGATTGTCTCTCGCTACTTGATACTCTAACAGGACGGCACTGGACACCATCAAGTGCAGTGTGGTCACTTTGGCGTGCCAGAATAAAAACCTGTATCGGTATCAAGAACTATGAGGGACTACGGTACCACAAAATTCAGACCCGGAGCAAATATCAGTCTGTCACACCAATATTTGTCTCGCTGCGGGAATTGAAACAGCCGGCCTCTCGCTTCCCAGCCAGCTACTCGCCCTTGATACAGGTTTGACCTCATCTGAGGTCAATATTATGTGCTTTACTATTAGATGAATTACTCAATCAATGACTGAAAAAACTGTATAGGTTTCTTTCGTCATTGATTACTATCTTATTATATAATTCTATTCTTAGTATATATATAATTCTATTGTACGTGTGTATGTCACTGAACTCCTCCTAAACGGCTGGACCGATTTGAATGTTTTTTTTTGTATGCGTTTGGGTGGGGCCCTGGATGGTTAAGATTCACAAATCAGTCCGGCAGATGGCGCTGCAGCCGGTGTGACACTGCTTTTACGGGCAGGACGACGTCTGCCGGGCCCGCTAGTTAACTATAAATTTTCCAAATATTTATTGAATCCATAAAATGTTATACATCATTTAGATTCAGTCAATTTTTTCACTCTACCGCCAGTTCGGAATGCAGTCTCGCTAGAGAAGAACGGGCAAGAAACTATAGCGTTACTCTTTTCACATCGGTTAACAATATTTGGTCATATAATTATAATCATAGGTCATATAATATATACGATTTAAGTTTAATTACCTTAGATTAGAGCAGCTCAATGTATGTTAAGTTGCCTTATTGAAATATTGTGAAATAGAACTCATTACAAGACCTAGTGCCACACATGACCGTCGTGATAGTGATAAAAAAAATCGATTTCTTAAAGCAGTCGGTCCTTACTGAAACAGTCTGAGCAGACCAGTCAACACGAGCCGCACCCGATCACGAGTAGTGACGCATGTGTCAGCCATCGGCCTCCTCAACCATGTTACAGGGAAGAGACCGACCTGGCACATGGCGCCGCAGCAAGCACAGACACTTTAGCGAGCATGACATACCCAGACTGAATACAACAATTGAAATACTAGACACAAAATATCAAGTAAAGTCATGTAAGGCATATAAGTTCGCAATGTTAAAGAAATAAAGTTAAAAAATAAAGTTTAAATAAAGCTAAAGTTCCCAATAATAATTTAATGGCTACGCTTCTAAGTAATAGGATAACTTATTCCCAAGCCTTTAGGTCATCTAAATATTCCGAAATTTTGTAATAGGCTTTATTACTTAGTTTTCGCTTAATAGTAGCTTTAAAACATCTTTCATTTAGTTCTTTAATATGATTGGGAACCTTATTGTAAAAGCGTATACAAAGACCCTTGAAAGAGTTGCCGATTTTGTGGAGCCTTGTTTTATAACTAACAAGGTTATTTTTATTTCTAGTATTTACACTATGGACATCACTAATTTTAGGAAATTGTTGTATATTCTTATGAACATACATTAAATTAGCGAATATAAATTGTGATGCTACTGTCATTATATTAATTTCTTTGAATTTTTCTCTCAAAGAACTCCTAGAACTTAGCGAGTAGATAGATCTTATAGCTCGCTTTTGGAGAGTAAAGATGATATTGATGTCAGCAGCACCACCCCATAGTAGAATCCCGTAGCACATCAAACTATGGAAATACGCAAAATAGACCAACCTAGCCGTGTTAGCGTCGGTCAATTGACGTATTTTACTCACTGCATAAGCTGCGGCACTTAATTTTTTAGATAATACAGATATGTGAGATCCCCATTGAAGTTTGGGATCTAATGTTATGCCTAAAAACTTGGTTGTCTCCACAAGACTCAATCTATCCCCATTCATGTAAATTAAAGCGTCGATCTTTCTGACATTAGGTGTTAAAAAAGTTTTTTTTTTTCAAAAAAAAGTTAAACTGCCTTATTGCAAGATTGCAGGGATCAATGCCAGGGATCGCTCCGTAAGCGCCGAAGAAGGCCACCGCGGGGTTTTAGCTGGTAGTGTCGGGTGGGTTGCATATAGGGGTTAGAGACTCGGCCCAGCGGCAGCACGGATAGCCATCATCCGTGCGAGGGGGATGCTGGGTCGTAAGACCGGCTAGTCCAGCACACCCGTTTTATTCTTAATCCGCTTCCCTCCGGAGCGGGCGGCAGTAATAAAACGCTTACCCCGCGACAACAGAAAAAAAGGGCACAGTAAAGCCGCTGCCTACCGTTTATGTTTATTCACACCGATTTCGTAACACACCCTGTATAAATGTATGTACTTATTTAGCATGACTAACTCTATATAAATATTTGTTTATGCATTTAAACGTAGATTTCCTGTAGTCATTTTCTATTAAGATTATCACGAGTTTGACGTCAATATTCTTGAAATACTAATAAACTAACGAATAGAATATATCCAATCCGAGTATGGGAGAGATGCGGTATCAAGTTTGCCTTGTATACAGTACTACATGTTGCCCGCGGCTCCGGCCGCGTGGAGGTTATTTTTGGAAGAAAAGGTATACAATCCATGGAGACATCTTAAGCTATTACACCTATATTTCGCTATCCCATAGGAAGCGTGGATTTTCCGGGATAAAAAGTAGCCTATGTCATTTTCTGTCGCGACAAAAACTCATGGTTGAGCTACTGATCCCAAATCAAAAGTGAATGATATTTTGCTATTTTTAACTAAGTTAAGTTTTTGCTGATGGTTTTTTTTCGTATGGATTTGTGTTGTTAGCTCACACTTGCTTTTACAGCTTCACCGAACATTGTGGCCGGCGCTTATGGCGCTCCAGCCAGAAGACGCAGCTTTTGTCAACGGCTAAGCTCAAAGACTCCTTCTATAAAATCTTTGTTTAAGCCGTCTCGTCGCTTGGAACAGTTACAGGGCCTCTCGATACATTAGTGTATCGAGAATCTGAGCCCGAGCCGGGCTCCTTGGACTCACTTGGAGTCCCACGTCGACGTGCGTTTAGCATAGAATTGTAATTGCCATTGGGCCAGGGACAGTGCTGTTTCGACAGCGATCGTGATGGGATCATTTGGATCTCCCAAAACATGTTTAGGGCGACGACGGAGGGAGATTTTGCTGATGGTAGGACATTCATATCCGTCCGGATAGCGACCACCGTACACAGGGTGTAAAATTCGCCATAGCCATGGCACACGCAAGTGTGTCGCGTTCCGAGATCAGCCAGTATACATCCGGTTTTTGTCGGGGGTCTAGAGTTGGGGTATGATGTTTGGCCGTTTTGCGGCCTTCTGAGTACTCTGACACTAGACCCTCGATCGCTTCTTCACCTTCTTTCCCATGGCGTAGTGGGAAGAAGCAGGCCGGCATGATTGTGTTGAGTTCGGGGGATAGATTGTCTCTCGCTACTCGGTACTCTAATTGGACGGCACTGCGCTTACCATCAGGTGCAGTGTGGTCACTATGCCGTGCCAGGATAAATAAAAACTACGAGAGACAACAGAACACTCTGACACAAAACATTTTTTTTATGTATCACACAAACGTTTGTTCGGTGCGGGAATTGCACCACGGCTGATCGTAGGCTGGCCAAATGCAATTGGTTTATAAGTTTTGATTATACTAATTATGATCATAATAATAATACAAGCCCATGGGCTTCCTCTACTAATGAGAGGGGTTAGGCCTTAGTCTACCACGCTGGCCTAATGCGGGTTGGTAGACTTCACATACCTTCGAAATTCGTATATAAGAATTCTCAGATATGCAGGTTTCCTCACGATGTTTTCCGTTAAAGCAAGCGATAATTAACATTTAATACACACATAACTTTAGAAAAGTCAGAGGTGTATGCCACTTGGGTTTCGAACATACGACTTTCGTCTTGACAGTCCGTACCGCAACCAAGTAGGCTATCGCTGCTATATTTATGATCATATACTGGCTTTTAACTTTGTACAGTGTGATTATTTTGCTTTAAAGCCAAGGTCAATTTTGCGCCCTAATACTCGTTTAGCAGCGTAGTCGTAGGTTCGAAACCCAAGTGGCATACACCTCTGACTTTTCTAAAGTTATGTGTGTATTAAAATGTTAATTATCGCTTGCTTTAACGGTGAAGGAAAACATCGTGAAGAAACCTGCATATCTGAGAGTTTTTCGAAGGTATGAGAAGTCTGCCAACCCGCATTAGGCCAGCGTGGTGGACTAAGGCCTAACCCCTCTCATTAGTAGAGGAGGCCCGTGCCCAGCAGTGGGACAATGTTTAATACAGGGCTAGTATTATTATACTCGTTTTTTAACACCTTTACCTCAGGGTTAGTCTTCAAACGTGATACAGATTATTTCGGCTCTACGCTTACCATCAGGTGCGGCGTCTCGTTACCAGGTTAAAAAAATATAAATTAAAGTGCATTGCTGTTTTTTATTAAGCGCGATACTAGGAACAGCTATTTCAATTTGGTATTTTTCATATTAAAATAAAACTAATTTTACGATTTTTTCGCAGTATACCATGATTGAGCATCGCTGTAAAGTTTTTTAAACTGGAATAAAAAGGTAAAATAGACAAGATAAAATTATTAAAACTACTTCTACTATGTGTAAACGCGTAAACACAACAAACCATTAAGTTAAATCAGAATAAGATGCTTAGGGAAAGTAAGATTGGAAACAACTGCCAGATAAATCGGGAAAGCTCCTTTTTCTACGAAATTCTAGTCTCCTACGGTTCCGAACTCCGATAAGCGATCACGCGCGCGAAGCTGCAGTCAAAAGCTAGTAAAAAAAACATTAAGCAAAGGTGCACGCATCGTATTCCCCACCTATTGTTACGTGTCATAAAACAAAACCTCAATTTAATCCATTCATTAGCGATCGGACAGCGGCGGTGGACGCATGCCTGCCAAAACAGTGTTTTGCGCAACCGGCATTTTACGTAACCCTTACATAATTTGGCCCCAAATTTTTCGGTCAGTAAGATGCTTGCTTTCGAATAGTGTACTATTTAAAAACGTGCAATAAGTGTGTGTAGTGAATGAATATAGGTAAGTTGAGATAAAAATATATATTTTTTGTGAAAGTTCATTGCCCAATTTGGTATTAGATAATTTTGCAATATGGTTAACCCAGTTTTTTAATTACATATGTGTTTTGGACATCTGATTATTGTATACGCAACTTAAGTTACACTAACCTATTTTTTAAATTTCGAACGCGTTGACATGTTTTTCTATTAGATATTTTTGTATTTTTAAGACTTTATTACGACCTTACTATTATAATTCTATATAATTAAAAAGGTGTAAATTACCTTTCATTAGTAAAACTATTATAATTATCAATTATATTAGTTTATTATGCAAACTATTATATTTAGTATGTAATAAGTAATTGTAAACATTTTTCCTTCTGTATATTTGAATAAAGTGGTTGTTTAATTTGCGTTAGTAAATTCATTTAAGTAGTTATTTTGTAAATGAAAACATAAATTAATTTAGATTTATATATTGCAAATAATATTTATATTTCATGGGAGTTTTATTGTTTGTAAATTGTAATTTAGGTAATCGGTTTACGAATAATAGTTTTAATTTTCAATAAAATAGTGACGTGGCATTAATACATTTGGTAGTTTACTATATATAAAAGGACATTCTTTTTGCGGAGATTTAAACATCCCAGAAATAATAATGTTATTGATGTTATTTTATAATACGATTTACAAGGCTGTATGGGCTAGAAACCTTTGTCTTCCCATTAAAAGGGAAAAAATATTAACGTGCAAATAGGCTTAAATAATATGAGCACGAGTATATTTTTTACGAGTTGTAATGAAATTCATATAATTTATCGTTGGTGGTACGAAATGTCGAATATCACATTTGGCAACAAGTATAAGCCATGTTTTAAAAAAATGTGTTAGACATAACAACCTAAACTATAACAGGACCGAAAAATTACTGCGAAAACATTAAGAATAATATTGATTTTTTAATTAAAAATACGCCTATATTTTATAAAAAGCAGAATAATATGATTTTATTTTATTAATAATAATAAGCACATCTAACAGTCACACACATAGTTCTGACCCCACACTAGGTCAAACCTGTATCGTGGGTATCACGAACAACTAGGGACTACGGTCCCAGAGCACAAATACTATCTGTCTGTCACACAAACATTTGTCTCGGTGCGGGAATCTAACCCACTGCCTCTCGTTTCACAGCCGGCTACTCGTCCGCTGCGCCACGGACGCTGTTTTAATTTTTAATATAATAATAACAGTTCTCTATTAAATTAGGCCCGCTGGGCACGGGCCTCCTCTACTAATAAGAGAGGTTAAACCTTGGTCCACCATGCTGGCCTAATAAGGGTTGATAGACTTCACATACATTATGAATATTCTCAGGTATGCAGGTTTCCTCACAATGATTTCTTTCACTGTTAAATTAAGCGATAATTAAAAATGAATACAAACGTAACTTAATAAAATTTAGAGGTGTATCTCATTTGGATTGATTCGGACCTACTTTCGTCTCGATAGTACTTACCAATCCCGACTAAGCTATCGCTTATTTTTACAATTAAAAAAATAGTACCTGCTAGATATTTTTGGAAATCTCGAAAAATTCAAAATTAGAATCGAGGTGCGTTTTCTGTTTTCCGTTAAGGTTTCCCATTTTCTCTGGCACATCGTCAGCTTTAAACTTTTATGTTGTTTTGCTTGACATATCGCATATTAAACAAAAATTAACTATTAAAATAAGAATGACCTTTTGAAGTCCTTTAATTTGCGCTTTAAGAAAAAATAAATACTTTTTAATACATTCATAAATACATATTTTTGATTGCTTCTACTTTAATAGTTTTCTGATAATCGACTTATTTGTCGATTAAATATTAAATGTAAATATTAATATTATTTATTTTAATGTTTAACTCTGGTTACTTTATAATATTACTTGCACTGTATGTATACACTGTCCCACTGCTGGGTACGGGCCTTTTCTACTAATGAGAGGGGTTAGGTTTTAATACACCACGCTGGCCTAGTGTTTTTTTATTGTTATATTTCATCCATGGAGTCATCATAAGATATTACACCTTTCTATATTTTGCTATCGCACGTAGGAAGCGTGCATTTTTTCGGGATAAAAAGTAGCCCATGTAATTTTCTCATCCCTAAACTCATTTGACAAACATGTAATTTGACAATCACCTCTTCCAGCAGATTTGAATGGCGTTTAATTTACTTATTTTTGTTCAGATTCATAAAATTCTTTCGATAATATGTTATAAGTAATGTAAATTGTTGATTAATTAATAAAAAAAAACGAGTCTACTACCTTATTAACCCTTCCAGTAGATTTGAATGGCGTCTAATCTACTTAATTTTGTTTCGATGATAGGTTTTAGGTAATGTAACTTGTTTATTAAATCAATAAAAATAAATCGTGTTAACTAGCCTATTGCTGTATTTTGACTTAATTTATTTCTAACGCTATCCCTCCAGTATAATTGTTTGCAAATGCCGGAAATCTCAGGCCTTAGTACTACGATAAATTAGCTTATGTGTGCAAGCATTTTGTAATAGAACTGCATAGCATACTAAGCATATTGTGTAGGGCTGCCAACTGCGTCGAATGAATGATATTCTAAGCGCTGCACTCAGTAATGAATCATTAAAACATTTAGTAAATATCTAATTGCGACACTCAATATACTAATCCTTTATTAGTGTCAGTAAAATGTCTCTAAGTTTGGGAATTTTAGAGTAATTATCGCGTTTACCGTTTTCGGAGGCAACACATAAGTTACAGATACAAATTGACGGGTTGATCAAATAATTGTTATTTAAGGATCTCTGGATACGGCAGTAAGTCACAGGTCGAAATATATTTGCTCTAGGTATAGTATATCGTCTTTGCGTGGCGGGACTATTACAGACTGCATCGGTGACGCAGTTGTAAGCGATCAAGGTGTATTCTAAATTTCACGACGATTAGTTCAGCGAAACGTAGGTGTACTGGTTGTAACCAGGTTTACCTGGGTTTCGCTGAATTATTACGGTCCCATAATGTGTGGTCCCATAGTGTGTAAATCTCAGCCTTATCACAATAGGGGGCGAGCCTATCATACCGGGCACAATTCGAGACACCGGGCTGAAACAGTATTTCTAAATAGGAAACGTAAAATCACTTTACCCGAGGATCGAACTCGAGACCTCAGCACAGAAGTAATCGTAACGCATGCGCAATTATAACTGCGCCACCGAGGCTATACAAACTACCAATACCGACCAAGGGCTATCTAGAACAATCATGAGTGGTTATAGAGAAAGGGCTGGACAAACCCACAAACACTTTTTACTTTTCCTTTTACAATATATATTGGTTGATTTATCGCTTGCTTTATGGTGAAGGAAAAGATCGCGAGGAAATATGCATACCTCGAATTCTAAATAATTTCCAAAGTGTGTGCATTGCAAACCCACATTAGACCATTATGGTGGACTGAGGCCTAGCACCTGTCATTAGTGGAGTGGTATAGCGTAATAAAGGGTCGTAATGTTGCGGATTTAATACGTATTCCACCATCATTTAAATACGTTGATACATAAGTTTTTCATCCTTTAAATATGACAATAAAATGTATCTACATTTTTTTAATTTATTTTTTTAAAGAAACAAATAATGGAACAAAAATTCAACTAAATAGAAACTATACACTAATAACATGTTTCCACAGATAAATTGTTAATTAAGCCCTCTCGGGATATGATACAGACAGAGAAAGATATATCTCATATATAGAAAATTAAGGGATTTTTCATCGTTTATTTAAACTTATTATGATTAATTATTCTGTATGTATCCTTGAAATGATGCTAAAACAATGACCTAGGGACCTATGCATTACGTGTGCAGTAATTAGCTTAGATTTTAATTGTTAGTTATGTAAATAAATTATTTATTATTTATATTGCATTTTATAATATGCATTAATACATTTAACCTGCGCCAAATAGATAACTTTAAATTCGGTGACATTTGTATGTAAATATTCTATTTATAGTAAGGTTCATTGCCAATATTTTGGAGCTTAATACAAAAAAATCTCTTGTCTTTAGACCATGAAATCGTAGTGATCGGTAATTAATGAGCTTTATATTTATAAATAACTCAAAAACATCCGACACTCGCCTAATGTGGCTGTATAAGTATAGTTCCTTTGCGTTTCATAAAAAAATATTAATTACTAGATATTGCGCGCGGCTCAGCCGCGTCGTGGTTATTTTTGGAAGAAAAGGTATACAATCCATAGAAGCATCTTAAGCTATCTATATTTCCCTCCTTTCTATATTTTGCTATCCCATAGGAACAGTGCATTTTCCCGGGATAAAAAAGCCTATGTCATTTTCTAATCCCTAAACTGCCACTATGCAAAAAATCATATCAATCCCTTGCTCTGTGAAAAACTAAACTATTCCACGGGAACTGTACATTTTTCCGGGATAAAAAGTAGCCTTTGTGCTATTCCAGACTATAATCTATCTCTGTGCCAAATCTCAACCACATCCGTCCAGCCGTTGTACCGTGATTGAGTAACAAACATCCATCAGTGCTGAAAATCAGTGTCAGGTGGGCCCTCCCACCTGGCGGGTGCTGAGCCTGTGGCCTTTTTGGTCATGCGTCGGACACGGGTGGCTGGGGCGCATAAGTATGTCGGGAGACTTTTTTATTTTTTTAATTGTGTACCTGTAGCCCTTAAAGTTTTTTATTTTAATTTGTTTTATGTACTCATTGTTTATTGCCACCTGGTCTGGTGATTATGGCCAAATAAATGATTTTCTTTCTTTCTTTCTTTCATCCATCCAATTATTCGCATTTATAATATTAGTAGTATAACTACCTCGCGGCACCGCGCAGGGGCGGTTCCGGCAACAATTCTAGCGCTCCTTAGAATACCCCAGGGATCGCACTGTAAGTGCCGACCAAGGCCACCTCAGGTTTTAGCTGGTAGTGTCGGGTAGGGTTTACATAGGGGGTAGGGACTCGGCCCAGCGGCTGCCCGGATACCCATCATCCGGGCGAAGGGTGCTGGGTCCTCGAAGACCTAGTCCAACATAACAATTTTATTTTCATTCCCCCTTGCTACCCCCCCCCCCCCCCAGGCGGGCGGCAGTAATAAAATGCTTTCCCTGCGACAAAAAAAAATATTTATTCCACTTCTATGTTGTAGTTTGTTTCAATTTTGATGGAGTAGCTCTGCTATTCCATCAAAATTGAAAGAAAAGCTTTACCACATTTTGTGTAGTTAGATTGCTGTTAATCTAGGTAAAGTTTGAGTATCTGTGTCTAAATATGTCTGTGGTATATTAATAAAGTCTGGGCACTGAAATACCGAAGCAAAGTTAATTTAACATAAGGCTGTTATTATTTTGAATATTGATATGACTAAAAGAGACTGCGTAGTGGGAACATATTACTACCCCTCTCGCACTGTTTTTTTTTTATCCTGGCACGGCAAAGTCACCGCACTGCACCTGATGGTAAGCGCAGTGCGGTCCAATTAGAGTATTGAGTAGCGAGAGACGATCTATCCCCCACTACTCAACACAATCATGCCGGCCTGCTTCTTCACACTACGCCGTGGGCAAGAAGGTGAAGAAGCGGTCGAGGGTCTATTGTCAGAGTACTCAGAAGGCCTCAAAATGGCCAAACATTGTACCCCAATTCTAGACCCCCGAGAAAAACCGGATGTTATGTCTATCCGGGCGGATATGAATATCCTACCATCAGCAAATATTTTTATAAATATTTTTGAGCGGATTTATTTTCGAGAATAGGTTTTAGATAACGCATTTTTTATTACAATAATACGAAATATTGTGTAATCTATATTATTCTGTCTTACTGTGTAGTAACGGCTAAGTGTGACTATTTTAAATTCTTAGGTATACTGATTTCTTTGTTATTGTAAGTGGTAATATCTTTACTTTCATTAACCTTGGACACGTATTATTTTACAACTTAGCGTAGAACGAAACGTGACTCAATTTTAAGTATTAACGTAAGAAATGTAACACATAAAATAATTATGCCTGAGAATCAATGTGGCAACAGATTGTATTGCGGAAATTATAAATCTTTATATCATATTGATTTACGTATAGGTTCAAATTAAAATAAGAAATACTGTATATAATCACCAAGAACATACTGAAATGACAACCTCCTTATTTAAGTCGGTTAAAAATATATATACGTTAATAAAGTGTTCTGTACTTACAAATCTGATAATTTATAGGTATGATTCTTATGTACTTGCCTCGGTGGCGCAGTTGTAATTTCGTAAGCGTTACGACTGCTGTGCTGAGTCTTGGGTTCGATCCCCGCGTCGGGTAAAGTGATATTAGGTTTTGTATTTAGAAATACTCAGTATCAGCCTGGTGTCTGGAATTGTGCCCGATATGGCGATAGTCTCGCCCCCTATCACATTATGGGACCGTAAAAAAACCGGCGAAAAGTGGGTGTACCGGCCACGCCTCTGCCTACCCCTTCGGGGATTACAGGCGTGTGTATATGCATTCTTAAAAAATAAATTATTGATTTCTCCCATGTTTTTTTTACACCAAGTCCGCATAATTCATCTTGGAAAGCATATCTCCAATTGTAATTGCATTACTAACAATTGTTGACAGAAGTTACGCGTCATTTGTCATTTTTGAGCATTCTGGGTCAGTGGGTTGTCGACAAAAACCGTGGAGTCAAGTGCGACGCTCGCCGCTGGCCCATTTCACCAACCTTGTACGGCGCGGCGTGCACGCGACCCGCATTTATACTAACTATGTCGCTTGCAATATGATGGGTTTTGAAATGCTTTTTTTATTTATGACGTTATACTATTTATTTTACCAAAGTATATTCCTTAAAAAAAGGCAAAGGTTCTCTAATATTCAGCCTTGTCTGTCGTTAGCAGCTTGCTTTTTTATTTATGACTGTATGCGGCCAGTGGTATTTTTACGGAAGTATACAACCAGTCATATAAATGAGGTTTGTCGCCCGCAATCTGATGAGTTTTGAAATATTTTTTTTAAGTTATGACTGTATGCAGCCAGCGGTATTTTTACGGAAGTTAGGTAGTAATATTTTGTCTCGTGCCCAGCAGTGGGGCAATGTTTTTTAATAAACTAGTGTTATTGACAGCCTCCGTGGCGCAGTAGCCGAGTTGCCGGCTGTGAAACGAGAGGCCGTGGGTTCAATTGCTACACCGGGACAAATGTTTGTGTAACAGACAGATATTTGTGTCCGGGGTCTGGGTGTTGTGAGACCGAAAGTCTCGTAGTCCCTGATACTCACAACACAAGACTCGTATCTTAGTGTGGGATCGGGGCTATGTGTGTGACTGTTGGGTGTTATTGTTTCAAAGTTTGGGTATAGGTACTGGTAGTTAATAATCCATCTAGTGCTAGGTCAATATTTTTAATATAAGGTCAGCAAACGTGCAAGCGGGTCACCTGGTCATAAGTGCACAATACCAATCCGTTGCCGGCTTCAAAGGAAATTAATGGGAATTGGTAAGGTGATTTGGGCTTCCGGAAATTCTGTTAATTCACCGACCGCGACGTCGCTTGTAGTACGCCTTCGTCATCTAAACGCGATCATTGACAGGCTGTGTGATTCTTATACTGTGGACCAACTGTGCCGGCGATTTATGCGTTGTTGACAATTGCAACATCACAATCCGCGTGCTGATTACGTGACATTAGCAGCGATCACCGTGCGTTCGACGCGCTTAGCTTCTGCGACAACACGAAAAACTGTATTCAAAGTAATTTTTGGTTCCTTTTGTTTTTTATTGATTATAGTTAATGATAGTTCTACATCATTTTTTTTATTCTCTTTTTCACATAAAAGAGAAGACGAAGGTTCTCCACCATGCAGCCTTGTTCGTCGTTATTTTTTCCAAATCTGGGCTAAAATTGAAAGTCTTCTTCTCTGGTTTTAACTTATACAAAAGGCCAAAGCCAAGTCTGTAGTTTTTATTCATTTAAAAAAGGAAAGTCATGTCCGATATTTTTCCATTCTAAAGGCCAAAGCCATGTCTGAAATAGTCACAATTTATAAGGCCAAAGCCATGTCTGAAATAGTTAACTCACTTATTATTCACAAATAAAACGTCACATCACATTCCCGCCATTTTCAGCAATCATCATACATCTTTTGTTTTTCTTATTCCTTGTTTTTTGTATATCTATGGTGTTTTCAAGGCCAGTCCAGATGGAGTTTCCTGGATGTGTATTCAAAGTTTAGACAGGGATTATACTGTTCCCTCCCAAATTATGTATCCGTGCCGATGTGGGCGACTAGGCTGTGAAACGAGAGGTCGCGCGGTCGATGACACCGAGACAAATGTTTGTGTGAAAGATCGTATCGGGCATAAGTATCGGGTATGGGTGTTGTGGACCGTAGTCAATCGTAGTTCTTGATACATAGTAAAAGTTTGACATAGTGTCGGGTCAGTGAGTGACTGTTGGGTGTATTATGTTGAAAGGTATTTTTCTCAAGATTTGATAAACGGAAAGCAATAAAAACGACGGGTATAGACCTATGGAGTTTTTATAGGGATTATGGTCGTCTTCCAAAAAAATACCGTCCCATAATTTGATAGCGGGCGAGTCTATCGCCATACCGGTCTCAATTCCAGACTCTGTGCTGATACTAAGTATTTCTAAATAGAAAAACACATTATCACTTTACCCGACCCGGGGATCGAACCCGAGACCACAGCATAGCAATCGTAACGCATCCACAATTACAATTCGCTACCGAGACTATCAATTTTTTTTTAACTAGGCTTAAAAGATGCAGAGAACTTTGCTAATCCATACTAATACTATAAATGCGAAAGTCACTCTGTTTGTTTGTTTGTTACCTTTTCACGACTAAACGGCTGACCAGATTGTCATGAAATTTGGCAAGGAGATAGATTATATCCTGAAGAAGGACATAGGCTATCTTATTTCTCAAAAAAACAACCTTGAAAGGGGTCAAATAGGAGTTAAAAATTTGTATGGGAAATCCATAATTCCTCGACTTAGGGATCTGGAAATTCATATTTAGGCTTTTGGTAGGAAATAAAGAAATACGTGTTTCACATTTTTTTCAAAATCATCACTAAAGTTATAGCCACATTAATTATCAATGTAGGTCACAAGAGATTCATGAACCGCGTACTTTTGTATGGCCATTGTGTGTTATGGGCTTCGGATGAAAATACTCCACAAATAATTGTGTTGTGTGTATAATATTATTATTGATGTTTAATTGAGTCAGTAAACACCTGTACGATTACCATTCTAGTCTGTATATATAAAAGAAGAAACTGATTGACTGACATATCACCGCACAGCCTAAACGGCTGGGGTTAGAGACTTGACATTTTGACAGTAGGTACCTTTTATGACGTAGGCATCCACTAAGGAAGGGTTTTTGGAAATACTACTCCTAAGGGTTAAAGTTAAAGTTTGCATGAAAATTCGTATTTTGTATTATATATTTTAACTCCCAAAAATAACCCCCACGCGGGCGGAGCCGCGAGCAACAGCTAGTTCCGAATATGTAATAAGTCAATATCTCAAAAATGACGCCGCCTCCGAATATGTAATAAGTCAATATCTCAAAAATGACGCCGCCAACCGTCGATATATAGATTCATTGAGAAAGGTTCTCGTTTCACATCACGCTCCGACCCACGGGAGCGGGATATAAAGCTGACACTGGCGACGCGACGCCGCATCAGCTTGTAAAAGAAATAATGAAAACGATTTATTTTAGGCTTACGACAAGCGGACTATTTTCAATTTTTATTATAATTAAAAACGAATGGCACTTGCGTGTCGCAGATGTGACAGGTCAGTACCAGGTCAGTACAGTGCCACAGCACAACAGTCTGTGCTGTGGCATGTATATAGTAAATACCACAACACAGCGCTAGTTTTCAGTGATCACCTTAAGTGACACACGGACGCCAGACAGCTGATATAATTAAAATCATATAATAATACTAGCCCTGTATTAAACATTGTCCCACTGCTGGGCACGGGCCTCCTCTACTAATGAGAGGGGTTAGGCCTTAGTCCACCACGCTGGCCTAATGCGGGTTGATAGACTGCACATACCTTCGAAATTCGTATAAGAATTCTCAGGTATGCAGGTTTCCTCACGATGTTTTCCTTCACCGTTAAGCAAGCGATAATTAACATTTAATACACACATAACTTTAGAAAAGTCAGAGGTGTATGCCACTTGGGTTTCGAACATACGACTTTCGTCTTGGCAGTCCGTACCGCAACCAACTAGGCTATCGCTGCTATTAAAATCATATATTTAAACTATAATTCTATAAAAATTACATGAGGGCAAAAGTTATAAAATACATATACGTATAGCAACATATTATGTAACACTGTTTATATACATAAATTAAAACTAATACTTATTAAAATTTAATAAAAAAAAAGAATTAAATTAAAAAATTAAAAATAATAATTAATCGATTATTAATTTTATTATTAATCAAACCATAATCACGGGACTATAGAGTCCCGGACATTTGGAAGGCGCGCATGGGCCCGAAGCCAACACGTAGAGGCCCGATAGACAATTTTAATTTAATTTTGAGATGTGACACCAGCCGACGGTTATCCCTGTATACACTATACAAGTGCACCCAAGGACAACTCCCGGTTCGTGTAGGACTATTCTATGGATGGATAAAAAGTTATGCTGGTTTATTGAGGTGAGGTGTTAGTGGATTGGGTAATTGGGTCTATGGGAAGAACTATGGCACGTGCCTTACCAATGTTTTATTATATTTTATTTTTATTAATTATAATTACTTACTATTATAAAATTTAAGCTAATTTATTTTATATATAAAATAATGTGTGCTATAAGCATGTTTCTTATTTAGTTTATTATGATTCTTTATTACTATCATTTCAACGAATTAACCTTTAAATCTATTTGACGTGTAATTTGTTAAAATTTCTTTAATATATTCCTTATCCTTACAGAACTGATAGTACTTTTATTTTAATAGCGGGTTCGATCTTCGCTTTGCCTTTTATCAAGAAATATTTTGAGTCCACTTATTGGTATGTTAAGCAAATTAGTTGCGAGTTGATAAACGTAATCATTAAACACGTGAATAGATCTGCGGATAAATTAAATCTAACAAAGCTTTGCTCTATAAAGTCTCTAGTTCCTTCCAATTGATCTTGTTGCCAGTGCTCATCCATATTTGATGTGGATAACAATAGCAATACGTGTCTACGTAACCATAATACAAAATTTATCCTTTCTATTCATTCGATTATAATTCTGTACCTGGATTGCAGTACTGTGTTCGTAGTCATAGGTTAAAACCAGCCCAAATAGACACATCACAATAGATATTTCTAAGTACGTGTATTCATCGCTTGCTTTAATGAAGGAAAACGTCGTGATTAAACCAGCATACCTGAGAATCTTATCTTACTTCTAACTACTATTATAAATGCGAATGTTCGGTTCTATGTTTGTTACTCAATCACGAGTAACCCTCCTGAACGGCTGGGTGGATCTTGTTGAAATTTAGCACAGAATAGATTATAGTTTGGAATAGCACATAGGCTACTTTTGATCACGGAAAAATGTACAATTCCCGTAGGATAGTTAAGTTTTTCACAGCGCAAGGGATCGACATGGATTTATTGCATAGTGGCAGAAAAATGCACACTTTTTATGGGATATCAAAATATAGAAAGGTGTAATAGGTTAAGATGCCTCCATGGATTGTATACCTTTCCTTCCAAAAATAAGCTTCGCGGGAGGAGCCGCAGGCAACAACTAGTTCACTATAAAAATATGCGATGCTTATCAACCTTAGGCCAGCATGGTGGACTTTTTTTTTTATTCTGGCGCGGCAAAGTGACCACACTGCACCTGATGGTAAGTGCAGTGCCGTCCAGATAGAGTATTAAGTAGCGAGAGACAGTCTATCCCCCGCTACTCAACACAATCATGCCGGCCTGCTGTTTAGCTTCTTCACGTTAAACTACTAGGACTAATGCCTCCATCTCATTAGAGGCCGATACCCATCAGTATCAGTTTAATAAGATCTGGTATTGATATACCAGATCTTCATCATGTTTCATGTTATACGAACTAAACAGATTATAGTACATATACACTCACGCCTGTAATCCCCGAAGGGGTAGAGGTGTAACCAGTACACTCACTTTCACGGAATTTATTATGGTCCCATAATGTGATAGGGGGCGAGCCTATCGCAATACGGTGACAATTCCAGACTCCGGGCTGATACTGAGTATTAAAAAAACCAATATCGCTTTACCCGAACCGGGGATCGAACCAAGAAAAGTTTAACACTGCTGGTATTATATCATGTTATACGAACTAAACAGATTATAGTGTCTGTCGAAAATATGACACCAAAATAATGTCTGTAGTTCAATGCCAGTTATATAAGAGATTTCACTGTGTCGTAACCGCACACGCAACGAGATACGAATGTGAATCGGTATGCGATTTAGTGTTAGTATAATTTCCTCATAACCATCATTAATAGGAACACCTGTTGTGAATTCAGATGATTTTGCGAAACAAAGGCTTTGGAACTCCCCCTTGAAATCAGGTCGTGCACCACCAAATCCCCTGGTATATTCATATCTACCCGGATAGCGACCACCGTACACAGGGTGTAAAACTCGCCATAGTGGCACAACCTAGTGTGTCGCGTTCCGGGGTCAGCCAGTGTACATCCGTTTTTTGTCGGGGGTCTAAAGTTGGGGTACGATGTTTGGTCTTGTTACGGCCTCGTGAGTACTCTAACACTAGACTTTCGATCGCTTTTTCACCTCCTTGCCCCATGGCATAGTGTGAAGACGCAGGCCGGCATGATTGTGTTGAGTAGCGGGGGATGGATTGTCTCTCGCTACCCGATACTCTTATTGGACGGCACTGTGCTTACCGTCAGATGCAGTGTGGTCACTTTGTCGTGCCGCCATAAAAGAAGGTGCAGTGTGGTCACTTTGCCGTGCAAGGATAAAAAAAAACTTAATTTCGTATGTATAGTCTACCAACCCTCGTAAGCTCAGTGTGTTCGACAAACAATTTAACTAGTATAAATTTGCTAATATCTTCAATTTTGTACATTTTTAATACGGCATATTATTTTATTCGAAAAGGAAACCCTTTTGAAAAAGCAAAACAATAATTGATTAAAAATTAAGTAATTACTAGCTTTTATCAGCGACTTCGTTCGCGTGGAACTTTTGATGTTAGAGAACCGACGGCCATTCTATCAGCGCTATTCTAGAATATAATCTATCTCTGTGCTAAATTTCAAACAGATCCGTTCAGCTGTACTGGCGGGATTGAGTAACATACATCCATCCATCCAAACATATTTATAATATTAGTAGGATTATTAAAATATCATGGCATCAGTACGTTGGTGCGTAGTGGGATCACATCACTGTCTCCCTCGCACGACTGCTCCGTAATGGTCATTCTGGATTGTGACGTCATAACATATCGTGTAGCCCTTCCAGATTTGAATGGATTATAACTTATTTAATTTTGTGCTGATTTATAAAATTCTGTCGATAATAGGTTTAAAGTTTTTTTTTGATATCATCGTCCGACAAACGAGCCACTGGGTCACCTGATGTTAGTGATCTCCACCGCCCATGAACATTCACAATACCGAAAGTATCACGTATGCGCTGTCGGCCTTAAAGGACAGGAATAGGGATAAGGGAAGGGAAGGGGTAACCTGGGCCTCCGGATATCTCACTTACCATACGAAACGCGACAGTGAACTGTCACTTTACGTTGGTTTACTTAAAGTAACGTAACTTGTTGATGAAAGTAATAAAAAATATCGTCAACTAACTTTTTATCGAGACATGTGCTTAGGACTGTATGCAGGACCTTGGATATTTCGCTTTGTGTAACCATTTCCGAATTACAAGTAATGACGTATGTAAATATAATATTAACATCTAAATAGGCCCGAATAATCTCTTTGTCAAATACATATTATAATTTACACTATACAAAACCTTGCGTTCTTCTTGAATTCAATGTAATGCCATCCCAGCAAGGTGTGTTTGTGCAAGTCTTCAAGACTTTTTATTATTTATATTAGTATTAGGCATGTGGGAATTATTTGTACACATATCACAGAATTCATTCGACCGATAGTCCGTGTAGATCAATAATCTATATATGTGTGGATGAAAAGACTAGTAGGCGAAGTAAATAGCGAATTAGCGACAGAAAAAGGCGGGACCTGTAGAGCCCTGTTATAAAATGTGCCACTTATGGGTTAGGGCTTAGTCCACAACGCTGGGTAAAAATAAATAACTGGCTGGCTCAGGACCGTGGCATGTGGCATAACATGGAAGAGGCCCAGCAGTGGGATTCTACAGGCTGTGGATGATCACAACACCCAGACCCCGTACACCAATATCTGTCTGCCACACAAATATTTGTCCCTGTGTGGGAATCGAACCCACGGCCTCTAGTTTCACAGCCGGCTACTCGCATCTGCGCCACGGAGGCTGTCGAAATAAAATAAAAGGCTGTATAAAATTAATAAATTTGTTTATTTTTATTAATTGAATTCATTTAAAAGTATATTGAGAACATATTTTACCACATACATAATTGAGATTGTAGTAGGTATTGAAAAATGTAATAAATAAATGTAAGGATGCACAGTTGAATAAGTCACATACATAGTTCTGACTCCACAGGTCAACCCTGTATCGTGGATATCAAGAACTACAAGGGACTACGGTCCCACAATATATTTAGCAAACAGCTAGTATTATAATATTCGATTGAACCCGGTAATCTATGGATCTACCAGTCCGATTAAAACACTTATTTTTGCATGTCATAGCCTGTTTATTGAGGAAGGTTATGTATGGGCTATCTAAATACACACATACATACATATACACATATACACTCACGCCTGTGATCCCCGAAGGGGTAGGCAGAGGTGTAACCAGTACACCCACTTTTCGCCGAATTTCGGTCCCATAATGTGATAGGGGGCCAGCCTATCGCCATACCGGGCACAGATTCCAGACTAAAAATGTGGAACGCTTCACGATTTTGCGTGTCATCCTTGCGCAGGCTCCATTACTTCTAATTTTCTACCGTCTGTATCATGGCGAATGCTCCGAAGAATTGTTTAATATAATCACATGCTCTCCTTTCCACACTAGAACCACGCGTACTGTTTTGCGGAGCTTCGTGGTGTCTACTACCCGGGCCCGAACCAAAAGGTTCGCAAATTCGTGTTTTTGCGGCACCATCAGGCTGTGGAACAGTTTGCCAGGTACCGCGTTCCCTCCTTCCTACGATCATGGGTCCTTTATGCGTAGTGTGAAGAAGCTAAACAGCAGGCCGTCATGATTGTGTTGAGCAGGGATAGTCTCTCTCTACTTGATATTCTAATTGGAGGGCACTGCGCTTATCATCAGGTGCAGACTATCCCGCCCACACACCCGCCATTGTAACTCCTGTTTAGCCAGGATCAACAATGGCACGCATTTTTTCGACACCGAGTAATGAAACTCGGCGAGTCTCTGGGAATGCTTAATAACTGTCTTTTATCCCGCAACGAAATTAATCAAATAGAAATATAGGGAGGAGTTGGAAATATAAATTGTCCACTTCCCTCCATAGCAAAGCGGGAGACAAATACTGAACTAAAAAGGTATTAACCTCCAATAAAAGACATTTACGTCTGGAGAAGCCAGACGTAAAGCACCACGGAAGTTACTTAACGGGTCCTATCATGCGAGCTGTTACGCTTGATTCCAATAATAGGTATGGCAAAAACGCCGGAAAGCACGGAAATTCCTCCCAGTCTCCACAAGGTCCATATAGTATACAACTCCAGATGTTATCTGCATACTGTCAAGCATAATGGTGCGCTCATTTTGCCAGAGACTACACTCCCAAAGAACATGATGCGCGGACTGTTCGTACTCACAGTTTGATGTAGAACATGGGCACGCAGGCGAATCAACCAACTTAAATGAGAATAGTTTGCTCTTAAAGTTGCCATGACCGGTGAGAAATTGTGAAACACAGTGATCAATTTCTAGCCAAGTTTTTGTTAGACGATCGCGAACCAAAGGAAAATACTGATATAAATGCCGCCCTTTAATTGAATTATCCCATCGACATTGCCACTCGTTTAGCAGTTCGTTGCATATTTCGGAACGCTGTTTAAAAATCTACCGATTCTCGAGAGTTCGCGCGACGTAAGAAAGTTTTTTCTGCTGATCATCAGGTGCAGTGTGGTTACTTTGCCGTGCCAGATAAAAAAAACATTAAAATCCATGGAAGGGGACAAAATGGCTGTCATACAGGCAACGCTGCGAGCAACATCTAGTGTGTTATAAACTTGAGCATGAATTACGTAATATGGAATTACTTAATACACTATGGGAAGTTAGGCGAAACTGTGTCCACATTTAACATCGTAACGTCTAATTTAGTGGTGCATGAATCGTAAGATCTATGATTTGACCCATTGGTTTTTGAAATACATTGGATCAGTACGTCGCTAAGAAATCTGAGTCTATTGGTCTTTAATAAAAGTGGCGTCTTTAAGCTTAATGCTCTGTGGTCATTACGAAAGCCAGTCGAGTTCCCTTCATTACTAATTCTCTGTGAATTCGAATAACTGTCCTGCACATCCTTCACTTAGCCTGTACAGTTCAACCATGAGTTTCAAAAAGTAACGAATAGGCGCTGTATATTTAGTCATATAAATATTTCACATGCTAGCGAATGTACGTGAAAAAAACTCACGGTTGAGTTACAGAACCATTTTTATTTATTCTGGCGCGGAAAAGTGACCACACTGCACGTGATGATAAGCATAGTGCCGTCCAGATAGAGTATTAAGTAGCGAGAGACAATCTATCCCTCGCTACTCAACACAATCATGCCGGCCTGCTGTGTACATAGCTTCTTCACACTACGCCTAAAGGACCCAGGATCATAGGAAGGAGGGAACACGGTAGCTGGTAAACTATTCCGTATCAGTGTATAAACTTACGATAGCAAAACTATTTGAATAAGTACGGCGCGAGTATTTAAAAAAAAATTACTAACTGGTTTGGACCCCCAAAACCTGGGTACGCCCGTGGTGTCAAGCGTCAGATACGAGCATCAGTTGTGGCCACCGCGTATTTACATACATACATATACACTCACGCCTGTATCCAATAGGGGTAGGCAGAGACTATTGAGTGCAACAAGCTACGATCCTGACACACTTCTTTCGCCTCTTCCACATTCATATATCTTCTCATATATTTTTGACAGTTGGAGGTACTCCTGGAGGGTTACTCTTAACGCTCGATTCCCATTTAAAATTGGGATTGGGTTCGAAAACTGTACAATTGGCACTCTTGATCGCAACACCAGCGCACGATTTAACTGAATACGGCAGAATTTTTAGTAACTAAATGAAATACAGTATTTACAATCGCTAGTTCGTAAATATTCTATTTTATTTAGTTCAGTGAGTTCCAATATCTTCTAGATTGGAATTGAAACTGTATCGAGTTCGAGATTTGATTTCAAGAGTAGGCCTACTGATTTGCCCTTTTAGGAGAAGATCGTGTGTATCGCGTGTGCGTATTTAATTTACATTTGAAGATTATTTGAGTTCAAGTAAAATTAACTCATAGGGGATAAATTAACACCAACTGTCCATACAAAGTTGCATAATAAGATTTAACGATGCCGCTAGATGGCGCTGTTAGTTTGTTACCTCTAAATATATAAAAACTTAATCGAAACTTGCTTTATTATGAGCTATTTGTGTTAATGTGGATCTTACGGGTTGCAATTTTCTACCTGGCGTATTGTTTAATTAAAAGAGGAATTGAAAAAAGAGGTGTTAAGTAAGGAAAGAAATATCAGTGGCAAGTTAGCATTAAAACTTGAATCTAAAACATCCCAGCATAATAATGAACTCATTAATCTATTGCCTCGGTGGCGTAGTTGTTATTGTGCATGCGTTACGGCTTCTATGCTGAGGTCTCGGGTTCGATCCCTGAATCGGGTAAAAAAGATACTCGTTTTACCGAATCAGCCCGTAGTCTAGAATTGAGCCCGCCTTGGCGATAGGCTCGCCTCCTAGCACCTTATTATATTATCCTCTCGTTTCCCAGCCGTCTAATAATTATTTTTTTAATTCATTTTATCATAATATTTAGAATACAAAATTTTACATTACAATTACAATTGCGTTAAATTTATTTCCATTAAGGATCTCTTAGCGATTACTGGCCTCCTTTCCGCTTGCCTCTATTTTGAGCAAATGCTATCAATTTAGCATCGGCTATCTTATATAAGCTTCAACTGTATCTCTATCTATGTTACGGGATTTTTCAACGTAATTTCCACCACCTTCAAGACGTTTGGCTTACTTACAAATTGGGATTACTTTTGATGCTGTTTTGAGACTTCAAAGCAGAAAATAAATTATGGTTTTCAAAACTTCAAAAACACGCTTTAATAGCTAACCGAATTAACAATCCTAATATCAAACTTCCTACTAATATTATAAATGCCAATGTTTGGATGGATGGATGGATGTTTGTTACTCAATCACGCTACAACGGCTGGACGGATCTGGTTGAAAATTGGCTCAGAGATAGATTATAGTCCGGAATAGCGCATAGATTATATACTTTTTATCCCGAAAAATGTACAGTTTCCGTGGGATAGTATGATTTTTCACAGAGCAAGGAGTCGAGTTTAGGGATCAGAAAACTACATAAGCCACTTTTTATTCCGGAAAAATGCACGCTTCCTATGGGATAGCAAAATGTAGAAAGGTGTAATAGCTTAAGATGCCTCTAGGGATTGTATACCTTTTCTTCCGAAAACAACCTCCACGCGGGCGGAGCCGCGGGCAACATCTAGTAGGAAATATTTTTATTAAGTAACAATTTAATTATAATAAAACAGTGACCTTTATATCGCTACAGAAATAGCCCTCCAGCCAGACAGCTATTAATTATGCATTCTAGTGTTTTAAACTATTTTATTTCGTCTGACCATCTTCAAGTGTATCTATTTTCGTTTGCCATCCTGATGATGACATTCTTGATCCTTCCACTTAATACTGTATAGATATCAAATGAATGTTTTTTTGTTCCCAGAAAAGATGAGATTTCAACATGACGTCAACACACGATAATCGTTTGCGTCCAAATGATATTAAGCTTCCAAACATATCCGAAGAAATGGAATCAACGATGATCAATAACAGAAATTACAACGTCGACGAAAACATGAATACAACAAACAGACTGTCAGAAATCCAGCAGTTTTACAATGGAAAGAATATTTTAATAACTGGAGCTACAGGTAACTAATTAGCATGTATTAGCCATTGACGGGTAGGTCATCCTCACACATTGAAACGTATATTTTTTTTGTCTTGGATTATTGACGACACTGCACTTGATGGTAAGCGCAGTGCCGTCCAATTAGAGTACCGAGTAGCGCGAGACAATCTATCCCCCGCTACTCAAAACAATCATGCCGGCTTGCTTCTTCACACTACGCCGTGGGCAAGAAGGTGAAGAAGCGGTCGAGGGTCAAGTGTCAGAGTACTCAGAAGGCCGCAAAACGGTCAAATATCGTACCCCAACTCCAGACCCCGTCAAAAACCGGATGTACTGGCTGATTTCGGAACGCGACACACTTACGTGTGCCACTATGGGTTTCACACCCTGTGTACAGTGACCGCTATCCGGGCGGATATGAATATCCTACCACATGGAGAAATGGTCGCGCATATCGCGGTTTCAGAGGAATTTCCTCCCGCGAACGCTCTGATTGTGGAATGAGCTCCCTGCCGAGGTTTTCCAAGGGGACTACACTCTGGGGTTCTTCAAGAAGGGAGTAAATAGGTTTCTTAAGGGTCGGTAACGTGTATGTGATGCTCCTGGTGTTGCAAGCGTCCATAGGTTACGACCACTTACTATCAGGCGGGCCGTAAGCTTGTTTGCCACCATCGTGGTATAAAAAAAGTACAAAGATGTAAGAGAATCACTGATGCATAGACTGAAATTATATATATAATGTAGGCACTTATATCAGTGTCTTATCAAAACCTATTTTTGAACCGACTAGTTCGTTATTTGAAATATTTATAAGTGAGGCTTCTTTTTTTTAGACCATAGACATAGATAATAAACTGAGCAATATCGTCACAAAATTTACCACTTTGTAGAAAGAGACGAAGCGATTGTGCGGCCAATAACTATTTATTTTCGTTCCTGCAAGTTTGCAGACCAATCAAAAATCTAGAAAGTTTGCTTATCACTCTCAAATTTTTCTGCTCGTATTCACTTAAGAGCTGGATAGAAAGCGCTGCGTCCATTCTCAATGTCTGTGGTTAAGACTGAATAATGAACGATAGAGCAGACATCCCACTGTTGGGGAAAAGTTCCGAAATAAACCAGAAAACAATATGTTCTCTCTGCGCTGATACTGAGTATTTCGTATTAAAAAAACTCAAAATAACTTTTACTCGCCCCGGGATCGAACCCGAGACCTCAGCACAGCCGCACCCGCGTACGCAATTACAACTGCGCCGCCGAGGCAGAATTTTCTTATACACAATTTTACAACTCTCCCAAACGAACTTGCAACTTGGGATATCTCCCCAATTCGCGTACACATGCTAAAAACCCTAAAGGTAAATAATTTCAATAATTAACTGGTTGCCCTTGACCGTGCAAATGGGACTGACGGAAGCTGCACTCAGGATGCGTTTACAAAATAAGGTTGACAAGGTGACATTAAATACTCATAGCACGACCTTGTTCAGTCGTACGGAAGAAACCACCCATTATTACAAACAAAAACCCCAGTGACAATGGATGAGTATAATAAAACGATAATTTGAATTCATAAAAAAGTAATGGCTTTTTAATGCACTCAAGAGTCACATTTAGTCAATACCACCCGCAAGACAATCTCGCCAACACATCCGCCACTCTTCTGTTGACAGTCTCCGTGGCGAATCGGGCGACTAGCAGGTTGTGCAACCGGTCGTGGGTTCAATTCCCGCACCAAGACAAATGGACGTGACAGACAGATGTTTGTTTCGGGTTCTGGTGTTGTAGACCGTAGTCCCTCGTAGTTCTTGGTACCCACGAAACAGGTTAGTCTCGAGTTCAATCCTCGGTCGGGTTAAGTGATATTAGAATTTTCTATTTAGAAATGGTACCAGCCCTGAGTCTGGAATTATGCCCGGTATGGCGATAGGCTCGTATCTATCACATTATGGGACAGTAATAAATACGGCGAACAGTGGGTGTAGTCGTTACACCTCTGCCTACCACTTCGGGGATTACAGGCGTAAGCGTATATGTATGTATGTATATTTTACTTGCCAATATAAGAGCACGGCAAAGTGACCACGCTGCACCTGCTGGTAAGCGTAGTGCCGTCCGATTAGAGTATCGAGTAGCGAGAGACAACCTATCCCCAGCTACTCAACAGAAACATGCCTGCTTCTTCACACTACGCCATGGGCGAGAAGGTGAAGAAGCGGTCGAGGTCTAGGGTCCTAGGCATGAATTTAAATGTTGTTAAAGGCCAGATGTCACATGTCATACTTTGATGAGATCAGTACTGCCGTACCTTTCAACGGTAGGCAGCGGCTTTGCTGTGCCCTGGTATTGCAGAAGTCTATGGGCGGCGATGACTACTTACCATCAGGTGGCCCGTCTGCTCGTCTGCCTATCGAGGCACTAAAAAAAAAACCTTGATGATTGTTAGTCGGCATAATCAGGCGTAACGTTTCTAAACAGGTGACCATCTTTATTGTTATGCCATTAAAGGTCATCAGTAAATATTGTATTAAAGTAAGTGGTTTGTGCAATATATTCGCAGATGGCCTAGCTCATAGAGCGCCTTGGTTCGAGGTCTCGGGTTCAAAGCTCTTAACGTCTCAAGGATTATGAAGTGTTTTATTATGTTGAAAATATTGCAAACATTTAACAAGATTCCACCGAGTTAAATGTTTGTGTACGTACTTACTATATGTTTATATTTTATTTTATTATGTATGGAAAACAAATCGTTTTTTTTTATCCTGTCACGGCAAAGTGACCGCACTGTACCTGATGGTAAGCGCAGTGCGGTTCAAATAGTCTACTGAGTAGCGAGAGATGATATAGTTTCTTAAATCTATAAATATGACATTAAGATAATCAATGCTTGTTAATTTAATGATATACATTAATTAGTAAATATTTAATTCAAACTGAACCAAAGAAAAGCTGGAATCACGACTATCATCCAATTTCAATAAACAATCTCAAACCATATTTACAGATCGAACCCCAAAATATACCTATCTGGAAGGTTACTCTTGGCAGCTTCGCGCTGTAACAGATTTGTTTTGGGATATATGTACTTCATAATATGTTATCCAGAAGTGTAATGAGTATATTCATGATTCAATGAGCTTATTACAATCCCATGACCAAGATTCCAATCCATACTAAACCCATATGTGTTATTTGATGTTCAAATGTTGTAGCTCAAAATCGATACGAGTAGAAAGAGGGTAGGGAGGAGGGGAGACATTTGCATTGCAGTGGGACGACCACGGCTAATAATAATAATAATGATGTGCAATTGATAAAAGCAATTTCTTTTTTAGGGTTCTTGGGCAAGATCCTGGTGGAGAAGCTCCTTAGATCCTGTCCTGGGGTGGAGAACTTATACCTGCTGATACGACAGAAGAAGGGGAAAGACATTTATACAAGAATGGAGGAGATTTTTGAGGACCCGGTGAGTTGTTTTGCATCTTTCGTGGCGCAGTGGGCTAGTGACAAGACATGGGTTCGCGTAATAAAACAAATAATTTTGTGATGTGCACATTTATTTCTTTAGAAGCACGTTTCAGAAATTTCGTGCTTCTTAATTTGAAAGTGACGGATTTCCATACAACCATTTTTCCCTTATTTTACCCCCTTAGGGTTGAAATTTTAGAAAATCCTTTCTTAGTGGATGTTTACTTAAAAGGCATCAACTGCCAAAATGTCAAGTTTGTAGCCCCAGCGGCTTAGGCTTTGCATTGATGAATCAGTCAGCCAGGGCAAGTAATTATATATGTCTAGATCAAGATAATTGACGTGCTGAAGTGCCGTCTACTTGATAAATGTTTGTTTTCAACCCAAGGCGAATTGAAAATATGTAAAATAAACATTCGCTGTTTTTAATAATTACACAATATTTGCAGATTAAATATTGACAAATCTTTGTTTTAAATCCTTGGCACACATGGGTTTTTGTGCGACCCTTCACATTGCACCGTTCTTTTTGCGTGCCGTTAATGATATGCAATTTGTTGATCTAAGGTCGATTTCATCATTTTCATTTGTGCCCGTCGTGGTCTAAATATCTACCGACAATATTGTCTACTTCATGAATGAACCTGCTCCCTCGAAGGATTTTATAACCGACTTCAAAAAAGGAGAAAAAATCTTTTTTTTATGTATGTTCCCCTATTACTCGAAGACGCCTGGACCGATTTGAGAAATTCTTTTTTTGTTTAAAAGGGTGGTATACTTCCGAGGTGGTCCCATTGGCATCAAGTCAGAATCTGATGATGGGATCTCAGAAAAATCGAGGGCAACCCTCAAATTTTATACGCATAATGTGTTTTTTATTAAAGTCGGTGTACTTTTACCATTAGGTATTTATATTTTTACACGCTTTATATTAGCTTCACCTGTATCTATGTATTTTTGTATGTAACGGAATCCTTAAATAATTGTCACCAACTTCCAGACGTTCGATTTAATTTAAAATTTGTACACGTGTCAAGAACCGATGACAATATTTTCATAACTTTGGCCTCATATCCTATCCAGGAGCAATAGGATATTAAAAATATGTAAATTTTAGATCAAACTTTTCTATCATGTGGTCTTGATTGGAAATCGAGTCCTTACATTATAAGTAGTTTTGATGCTGTTTTGAGACTAAAAACAAGGAAATAAATTAAGTTTAAAACATAAGAAACACGTTTTAATAGCAGAATTAAACGGTAGAAAATAATTCCATTAATTAAATGGCGAAAAAAGCGTGGGTTCCTTTTTACTATTTATTTATTTACATCGTGAGGAAACCTGCATACCTGAGAATTTCGAAGGTATTTGAAGTCTACCAACCCGCATTAGGCCAGCGTGGTGGACTAAGGCCTATCCCCTCTCATTAGTAGAGGAGGCCCGTGCTCAGCAGTGGGACAATGTTTAATACAGGGCCTAGTATTATTATTATTATTTACTATATCCTCATAACGACCGTTCATCGATAATTTTCTACCATTTAGTTCAGCTAGCTATTAAATCGTGTTTTTTAAACTATAACTAATTATATGCAACAGTAACCGATAGCGATATGAACTCTATGTCAAGCCAAATAAAGCTTATTGCAAATGTAGTTACAAATACGTAAACAATACTTAAGTAGATCACAGTATTTTAGTGCATGTATTACGATTGAAAATTTATTTTTCAATCGGGGTTTCTGAGGTTATGTGTAATTCCTGTAAAATGCCTAATGCGTAGTGTGAAGAAGCAGGCTGGCATGATTGTGTTGAGTAGTGGGGGATAGATTGTCTCTGGCCACTCGACACTCGGGACCGTTCTTGTAGCGTAGCTTATTTCAAATTCTACGTCTCAATGAACTCCTGCAACAATGTCAGTGAATGTATTGGGAGTTCATTTGTAAGCGGACCTTCTTGACCCTTTAAGTTCTGTGATAATATCGTCAGCTGTGACGTAGTTCATTCAATAAAGTTACGCGCGCTAAAACACAGCATGATCAAAAAACCACAAATCTAAAATCTCGATTTTTGGCGAAACTATCCATTATTCATGAATAATTTTTTGCACGGTGTTAGCACAGGTCACAACGAACAGGTGGTTTCATAATAGTAACGCGATGTCGAAATGACACTGTATATAAAATGGCAAACTGTCATACATAGCCATGTGTATATTTTGCGCAGTGCTTCGGCGCATCAGGATAGGCCTTGAGTCATAGCACTTCCTACTTCTTTTAATTTTTTTTACTAGACCTGTATTAAATGTACCACTGCTGGGTATGGGCCTTCGTTACTAATGAAAGGGGTTAGGTCTTAGTCCACCACGCTGGCCTAATGCGGATTGGTAGACTTCACATACCTTTGAAGTTCGTATATTCTGTTATGCAGGTTTCCTCACGATGTTTTTCTTCATCCTTGAAGCGATAATTAACAATGAATATACACGTAACTTTAGTCGAATGTATGCCATTTGGATAGTACGTACCGCTATCACCTAGGCTATCGCGGTTTTTCTTTGTTCTATTCAAGGTAACTAATTAATCGGTGTCACTTTCAGGTTTTTAACCAGCTTAAAAAAGAATTGCCCAAGTTCAGGCACAAAATCGTGGTGGTACCGGCTGACTGTGAAGCCGCAGGTCTGGGACTCACATTATCTGACACACAGATGTTGACGGAGAAGGTTTGTTGATTTATTCTTTTAAATTACCAACCTGATGGTGCGCAGTGCCGTCCAGGTAAAGTATAAATTAAAGGTAAAGTTTTAAGAAATTAGGACATCCACGAACCGTTTGGCATTTAAAACGAGATTTCGTCAATTACTTTTAAATAGTGTAGCTGAATCATCCCATTAGTATGCGGTCTCCTCGACAGAACATATTATATATGTATATATATATATATATTTTTGGTATGCTTGTATGTATTCATAGTGTGTATATGTTTATATGTATTTATATATGTATGTAATGTGTGTGTATATATATATATATATATATATATATATATATTTATTACACCTACTTCTCTATTCTCTGCACAACCCAAAGGTTGACAGGTAGAGAATGCCTCAGGCATTATGTCCGCCTTTATACAAATTTTGTATAAGAAGTTTAAATAAATAAATAAAATAAATATAAAGTAGCGAGAGACAATCCCTCGCTACTCGACACAATCATAACTGCTAAGTAGCTTTTTCATTCTTTTCTTTTTAATATTTACATAGAGAATGGACTGAACAATATCCTCACAAAATTGAAAACCTTGTAGAGAGAGACAAAGCGACTGTGCGGCCAATACCTATTTATTTTCGCTCCAGCAAGTCTGTGACGTAGACCAATCAAAATTCTAGAAAGAGGCAACTGCTGTCTGGACATTTGCTTTATCTCTCTCACATTTACATACATACGCACTCACGCCTCTAATCTAAGGTTAGGCAGAGGTGTAACTGGTACACCCACATTTCGGAAAACTTATTAACGTCCCATAATGTGATACAGGGCCAGCCTATCGCCATACCGGACTCAAATCCATATTCTGGGCAGATACTGAGAATTTCGCGATAGAAAAGCCCAACAAACAGACTCCACAGCGCAGTGGGCGAACATCCGGCTGTGAAACAAAAGGCGGTGGGTTCGATTCCCGTACCGAGACCAATGTTTGTGTGATATAGATATTTGTTTCGGATCTCTGGGTATTGTGGACGTTATTAAATTGGATATGGAATATTACAGATTAAAGTTCTTTCTTGTTGTTTTGATGCTTCTTAACCAAAAAACTTTATCAAGCTATACACATAATACTACTTACTGAAGGGTAGGTTTGCTGGTGGTAGGATATTCATATCCGCCCGGATAGCGACCACCGTGCACAGGGCGAAAAACCCGCCATAGTGGCACACGCAAGTGTGTCGCGTTCCGGGATCAGCCAGTGTACATCCGGTTTTTGTCGGGGGTCTGGAGTTGGAGTACAATGGCCATTTTGCGGCCTTCTTAGTACTCTGACACTAGACCCTCGACCCCTTCTTCACCTTCTTGCTCATGGCGTAGTGTGAAGAAGCAGGCCGGCATGAGTGTGTTGAGTAGCGGGGATAGATCGTCTCTCGCTACTCAGTACTCTATTTGGACCGCACTGCGCTTACCATCAGGTACGGTGCGGTCACTTTGCCACGCCCGAATAAAAAAAAAAGGGTGGTATTTAATTTATTGGAAAGTTTAAAGCTCTCTAAACATCATTTTATTTGAGTACTTTGATTTGAAATTTGCATAGATTCTTTTGTTTTATGATCCTTGAAGCTTTTAAATGTTAATAAACAAATTTTGAGGCATCTAAATCTGTTAGATGCCTCAAAATATTTGCTTAGTTTTGAATAGGTTTTTTAAAAGACAGAATACAATTTTATGGTCGTGTAGCAATATTTTTTTTTCACCAATCACTCACACTCATAGTCCTGACCTCACACTCGGCAAAACTTGTATCGTGGGTATCAAGAACTACGAGGGACTACAGTCCCACAACCCCTGACCCGAAACAAATATCAGTCGATCACACAAACATTTGTCTCGGTGCGGGAATCGAACCCACGGCCTCTCGCTTCACAGCCAGGTATTCGCCCACTGCGCCACTTTAGTATTGGTTTACTAATCGCGAATGTTAATTAGTACCACCTTTTTGCAACACGCTGTATATTGAAAAGAACCCATAACCCTGGTTGTATGACGTAAATTATTGATTGTATATTTCAGGTGAACATCATATTCCATTCTGCAGCGACTGTGAAGTTTGATGAACACCTTCGAGCGGCTTTGGGCACAAACGTACGGGCGCCGTTGAGTCTCTTGAGACTAGCCAGAGCCATGAAAGGGCTTGACGTGAGTTTAGTTTTTTATCTTGTCACGGCAAATTGACCACACTGCATCTGATGGTAAGTGCAGTGCCGTCCAATTACAGTATCGGGTAGTGAGAGACGATCTACCCCCCGCTACTCAACACAATCATGCCGGCCTGCTTCTTCACACTACGCCATGGGCAAGGAGGTGAAGAAGCGGTCGAGGGTCTATTGAGGGTCTATTGAGTACTCAGAAGGCGGCAACACGGCCAAACATCGTATCCCAACTCTAGACCCCCGAAAAAAACCGGATATACACTAGCTGATCCCGAAACGCGACACACTTGCGTGTGCCACTATGGCGGGATTTACACCCTGTGTACGGTGGTTGCTATCCGGACGGATATGAATATCCTACCACCAGCAAACTAGTGAAACCAGACTGTTATTAATAAAAAATTTAATTTTGACCATTATTGAGTTAAATTTGTCAATGAGTATATTATATTTTATTATAACAGCTACGCGTGGGGGCAAAGACGCCATCAGCGTGTTGTGTTTGATTTTGGCAGTGTAAATAATGAATGATTTATTTGATATAACGTATTTGTAACACGTGTGACATATCAACGATTGGCTAGCTATTTAAGCGACATTTTTGTAACGTTACTGGAGAGAGGTTTGAAGATTTTTCAGAATAAAAAAACACTTTTAAAAAGTTATTGCATGGATTTTTGAAGAATTAATATATTACCTTTGTACGCACGTACTGCTTCTTTATGACTTATTTTTATGTTATGCAATTATGAGCATTATTATCTAAAATAAATGTGCCCTGAAAACTTTGTTTTACCAGTTGATTTCAGCGGAAAAAAATTGAAACTAGCACAAAAGATGCAGAAAAATTTGCCAATTCCGAATATGTATATAACTCAATATCGTTAAATACTTCGCTAACACAAACAGCCCCCATCCGTCGATAAACATTTTTACTTTCTGAACTCCTTTTCAATATTTTAGCTATGCTAAATCTCACACTACTCCGTACTTACTTTGAAAGTATTACGTACTCTCAAAATGGGGTACAAAGTTTTCTCTTCACGTTATAATATATAGGTAGATTCCAAAATAGTCTACACAATCAGCGTTTGTTATTCACATATCATCATCATCAGCCGGTGTCAGTCCACTGTTGGACGTAGGCCTCTCCCAAGATGCGCCACTGAGCCCGATCTTCAGCTCTTCTCCCGATCTTCAGCTCTTCTCCCGATCTTCAGCTCTTCTTCTCTTATTCACATAAAAGGAGTTAAATTTTACTACCCCTAAAATAGATTTCTCAATAGAACCTCTCACGGACCACAAAGACGCCAGTGTTCGGAAAAAGGTAATAAGTAGCGAGTAAAATACAAGCCAAAATCTATTTTATTTCCATAATATTAACGTTACAAATACGCTTTATACGCACGTCAATAAGGGCGAGTATTGCCAGTATTTAACTGGACACCGGTGTTCGAATGATCCGTGAGTGGTTAAAGATCATTGTCGCATATTTACCGTGTTAATAATGCACAGTATTTTCCAGGTGCTGATCCATATATCTACAGCGTATTCGAACTCACACCTTCCGCACATCGAAGAGAAGTTTTATCCTTGCGAAGCGGACTGCGACCATCTACAAACGATGATAGACAAACTAACAGATGACCAAATCAACGATATATTACCTGAGTAAGTGGATGCTGCAGATGTAATCTGTGGAAACTGCTATGGAATGTGTATTATTGTTTGTTCATTTTTAATTATTGTATGTATTATTGTTTCCCAAATAAATAAATAGATTTGTTTACGGTGTAAATGTTTATGCGATGCTACGGGAATAATATAGACATAATGAGGATGAGCAAAATTGGGTGCGCAAAAGCGATGAGCAAAAGTGGGAACATCCCACTATCTCCCTCGCACAACGGCACAGTAATTGCCATACATACATACATATACACTCACGCCCGTAATCCCCGAAGGGGTAGGCAGAGGTGTAACCAGTACACCCACTTTTCGCCAAATTTCGGTCCCATAATGTGATAGGGGGCGAGCCTATCGCCATACCGGGTACAGGTTCCAGACTCCGGGCTACTGAGAATTTCGAGATAGAAAAACCAATATCACTTTACCCGACCCGGGGATCGAACCCGAGACCTCAGCAAAACAGCAGTCGTTACGCATGCGCATTACAGCTGCGCCACCGAGGCAGTCAATATTAAGTAATTGCCATATTGAGAGGTGACGTCTTGGCTCATATCAGGCATCCTTTTACTGTCATTTGGCAATAACACCTTCCAGCAGATTTGAATGACGTCTAATTATTTATTATTGTTCGGATTTATAAAATTCTTTCGTTAATAGGTTTTACGTTATTAATGCATCAAAATGATTAAATAAATTGTGTCAACTACCCGATTTGGAAATTTCTGATGCAACTCTCAACAGAACAAAGTGATCTGAAATGGCAGTTGTTTGTCTACTTCATACATACGCATTATTATTATTATCAGCCATGGTCGTCCCACTGCAGGGAAAAGGCCTCCCTACCCTCTTTCCACTCGTCTCTCGACTTTGAGCTGCAGCATGCCAATCCCTTAAGTGGGAGTCAAGCTCATCTCGCCATCGCCTTCTGGGCCGTCCTCGTCGTCGCTTTATCAATGGAACCCATTGTGTGGTGATCTTTGCCCACATGTCATTACGCATTCGGCAGACGTATCCAGCCCAGTTCCATTTCCGACTAGCGGCCATTTCATTACATACGCATTTCCATACATACACATACCATGTGTTATTCTTAAGAATGTAGCTACTGTATGTCAGTGAGTTTGTAGAGGAACGGATGATTGTGTTCCTCTAGCGACGGGGAGATCTCTAGTCAGGCGGGTGTTATGCCCAACCGGCTGCAGCTCCTCCAACCGTTCATAATCGGAGCTTCTATATATATCGCATGACGTAAACCTTGCTACCGTGATTCAGGAAGGCGTTTTTGCTATTTGTCGATGGCAAAAACTGTGAACAAGTTTGGCGATTTAAACTTTGACAACCCCATCAGAAGGCCGCAACACAGCAGTCCGCACGAAGCGTTTTGCTTGTACATTTATCATGCGCACCGCTAGAGAGTGGAACTCTTTGCCGGAGTCTATATTTCCCGAAAATTATAACCTGAGTATTTTTAAGTCAAGAGTGAATAGGTATCTTCTAGGCAAGCGTGCTCCACCGTAGACCACATCATCACTTACCATCAGGCGAGATAGTGGTCAAACGGAAGCCTATTTGTAGTAAAAAAAACTTACCCCAACTTTAGACCCCTGACAAAAACTTGTATGCACTGTAATGGAAGGTGATCTCTTCGTAACTAATTGTGTATTTATTTCCAGAGTACTAGGGCCTTGGCCAAACACTTACACATTTACAAAAGCATTAGCTGAAAAGGAGATTCAAAGGAGCGCTGGAGGTCTACCCGTTGGCATTTTCAGGCCTGCGATAGGTACGGTTATAATCATAGTAGGTATAATAATACTAGCCCTTTTTTTATTTTATTTTCGCGGGGAAAGCATTTATTACTGCCGCCCGCTCCGGGGGAAGCGGAATAAGAATAAAATGGTTATGCTGGACTAGCTGGTCTTACGACCCAGCATCCCCCTCGTCCGGTTGATGGCTACCCGTGCTGGCGCTGGGCCAAGTCCCTACCCCCTATGTACACAGCTAAAACCCCGCCGTGGCCTTCTTCGGCACTTCGGAGCGATCCCGGGGTATTCTAAGAAGTTCTAGAATTGCTGCCGGAACCGCCCCTGCGCGGTGCCGCGTAGCAGCCCATCTCCATAATTATCTCTAGATTAGGAGCCCCATAATAATACTAGCCCTGATATTAAACATTGTCCCACTGCTGGTCACGGACCTCCTCTACTAACGAGAGGGGTGAGATCTTAGTCCACCACGTTGGCCTAATGCGGGTTAGTAGGCTTCACTTACCTTTGAAAGTCGTATATGAATTTTCAGGTATGCAGATTCCTCACCATGTTTTCATTCACCGTTGAAGCAAGCGATAATAACAATGAATACACATGTAACTTTAGGAAAGTCGGAGGTGTATTCCATTTGGGCTGGGTTCGAAATTACAACTGTTGTCTTGTTTGTAGTTTGTACCCCTGCCATTTAGGCTATCACTGCTATAACATAGGGCTGGTATTGTTATTATATATATATATATATATATATACCTAGTCAGGTCATAAATTCTGTCACATGTTTAATATAAAATAATTGAAACAAGTTTATTCATTATGTAACCATTTATATACCAAAATGAACTTAACAAAACATAGATTCTTATGACACTAAAGTTTATTCAAAATGACCTCCGTGATTTTGAATACAGGCCTTCAATCTGCGTGGCCAGTTGTCTATCGCAGCACGAACGAGGTCCATGTCAATATCGGCGGCTGCCTTAATCAAGGATGTCTTGAGTGACTCCAAATTGGGATGAGGCTTTGAGCACGCCTTTTCCTCCAAGTGTTGCCATATCTTGTAATCTAACGGATTCAAATCTGGACTGGAGGAGGGCCAGTCTTCGTGCCGGATGAAGTCGATTTCACGCGCCGCCAGCCAGTCTTGTGTGCTCTTCGCTCTATGAGCTGGCGCCGAATCTTGTTGGAATACCCAGTGCCTGTTATTGAACATGGTATGAGAAACAGGTTCCACAAGGTTCGTCAGGACTGTATTTTGATACACAACTGCATTCGTTTTTACACCTTTCTCACAAAAATGTACCTCTGTTAAGCCCCAATAAGAAACTCCCAACCATACCATGAGCGAGGATGGAAAATGACCTCGTTGGACACGCGGAATACGGTTGCTCGCTTCTTCACTACTGTGTGCGTATACCTTATCATTTTGTTTGTTGTAGCTCTCTTCTACGGTAAAAATTTTTTCATCTGAAAAAAGAATTTCCCGATATTTTTTTCCCGCGTACCGCTTCAACAAAGCGCGGCATCTCTTCAGTCTCAGGTCCATTAGACGAGCATTCAAACGATGTCCTGTTTTTCTTCGATATGCCCGAAACCCTAAGTCTTCATTTAACACCCTTTTCACCGTGGTTCTGCTTAACCCCATCTGAAGGGCCAACAGTTTCTGCTTACGTTTGGGATTTCTTTGAATTCGCGCCTTCACAGCTTTTATCACTGCTGGAGTCCTAACAGACCGAGGGCGACCACTTCTTGACCTGTCATCTACACTAGAGTCTTCATTGTATCGTTTGATGGTACGATAAACGAATCTTTTGGTTATATTCAAATTTTTCAGTATATCAAAAATTTGAATTGGCGCGTAACCGCAACGATGCAACGCAATTACTGCAACACGGTCTTCTTTAAGCGTCCACTCCATATTTAAAAATGAGTAAAATTCTAAAAAGTATACATTTTTATTTTCATGAACAATTTGAAATTCGAATTCAATAAACTTTTTTGTGGCCAGCATTCTAAAATAAAAGTTTTTACTGTGTGACAATACTTATGACCTGACTGTGTATTATTATATTATCTTTTAGATACTAAGATGTTTTATTATGTGTATACTAATTATCACTCATTGTATTTCTAGTGACCTCAACGGTAAAAGAACCTTTAATATGTTGGCTGGACAATATGTACGGACCCACTGGAGTCGCTGTTGGTGCTGGTAAGTCCTTTATAGCACACGCTCAAACGACACATATAATTGAAAATTGAGGTCACAATATTTTCTTTTAAATATTAGTATGGGCAAAAATGGTTGCGTAGTGGGAACATATCACGATCTCCCTCGCACAACGGCATAGTAATGGCCATTCTGAGAACCGTGACGTCACGGGACATTATCATGCATCCTTTTACTGTCTTTTGACGATTACCCCTTCCAGCAGATTTGAATGGCGTCTAATTTACTTATTTTTCTTCGGATTCATGAAATTCTACATAATGTAACTAGTTGATTAATAAAAAAACGTGTCATCTACCCTACTGACATTGAAGCAAGATCAAGGAACGGCGCGGTTGTGCGTGATATATGCGCTTATATTAAGAATGAATATCTGGTGATGCATCTCCTCTGATATCTGGATTCACTAGGTCTGACTCTCCTATCATTCATGAAAATCAGAGAAATCGTCAGTAAACAAAATGGTTAGTCACTAACCTCAGTGGATACTTTTATTGTTTTAATCAATAAGTTAGTTTACAAACCTATTATCAATAGAATTTTATAAATCTGCTTAAAAAATTGTAATCATTCAAATAGGGTAGAAGGGGTACTTGTCAAATGACAGAAAAAGGATGCAAGATATGAGTTATGATGTCACCATTCAGAATGGCGGCTTAACTTCAGTCGTACGAGGGAGATAGTGCAATGTTCTTACTTCACTTTTGTTAATACCAATAATTAAATGTTGAACCTTTTTAAATCAATTTTGATTCTGTTTTTCTGAAAAGGTTTCTTTTTCGAATTATTTTGGGTTGTATCTTAAATACAAAATTAAACACAGAAAACACAATGTTCTATAAAAATCACAATGTTTAGTTTAGCAAACCACATGAGACCAGACGAGACTTACTTTATTGCCTAGCTGTGAGATATAATAATACTAGAGATAAATGTCTTGTTATTTCAGCTACAGGGATAGTCCGGTCCATCCATTGTAACGCAGAAGTGACTGCAGACATAGTTCCAGTGGATCTAGTCGTCAATTGCCTCATAGCTTCAGCTAAGAACGTCCACACAGCTTACAAACTAAGGTAATCCCTGAATCAATCGTCGCTCCCTCAATCATGAGGATTTTTCGCAACCAGCTGAGGCTTTTCTTCTCGAAGTGCCTCGTGTAGCTTAAATTGCAGGAGCTTTGTGATTTCTTTAACAGCCTCTGGCGTATCTGGCGAGTTATAAAGTGAAACGAGATGCCGCGGAAATGTCTGAGTTTTGTAGGACCGTAGTCCCTCGTAGTTGATATCCACGATATAGGTTTGACTTAGTTAGGGATCAGGATTATGTCAAACTGTGTGTGACTGTTAGGAAACACGGTAGCTGGCAAACTGTTCCACAACTTGATGGCGTAGCAATGATACGAATTTGTGAACTTCTTTGTCCGGGCCTTGGCAGAAAATACCACGAAGCTGTGGATCCGCAAGCCAGTCCTTTACCAACTCTACCTTAGTAAATAGTTTATATGGCAAAAGCTGACAAATAAGTAAGTGACTGAAATTCAGTGATCTCCACCGGCCATGAACAATACTAGAAGAAGAACTGGTCTTAAAGGAAATAAATAGGGATCGGATAGGGGACAATGTTTAGGTAACTCACCTCAAGAAACGGAAGAGATAGATTTCCATGAGATAGTGGTAATAAGCCAGTCGAGCTGGCTCGGCTTTTAAAATCATCAAACTGATCGAAACGCAGTAGCAAACTACATTCCCCTAAGTCATCGGTATCTGAAAAAGCCAGTACATTCTGTAGACATAATTTTGATAAATTATAAAAATGTTTCCAGACCACATCCACCGCCAGAGCCTCCTATCTTCAACTATGTCAGTTCTGTAGAGAACAGAATAACTTGGGGCGACTTTATGGAGCAGAACGTTAATATGATCAACAAATACCCCTTCTCAGATGCTGTTTGGTGAGTGGTTATAATACTAGTAGTCTACAGTGGTCGAAATTAAACCGTTTTTTTTAAGATTTTACTTTATTGAGGTTCTTTTGTCAAAGAGTATACATCTATTAATCATTATATATACATATATTTTTGAATTGTGTTCTACTATGTCAGTTGAGTGTACCAATAATAGACTTAGAGAATTGGATTGAGCAATATTCTTACAAAATTGACCACTTTGTAGAAACAAGCAAAGTGAATGTGACAATACATTCTTTTCGCTCCTGCAAGTCTGTGACGTGGACCAACCAAAATTCTATTAAAAGACAACTGCTGGCCGCACGTTCCCTTTATCTCTCTCACTTTTTTCCCCGTGTTTACCTAATAACTGGATAGAAAGCTCTCAATCCATTCTCTATGTCTTTGATACAAATACTGCATCAGCTATGTGTTCAACATTTGCAGTATGAAGAGAAACAATTAGTGCTTTAGTTTATTTAATCTGAGCTTCTTAGCTGTCTGCTTTCTTCTATATACAATAAATTCACGCTGCAAAATTGTTGTTGTTGCAAAACGTTAGTAAATTTTTTGATTCCAGGTATATCTCTGTGACTCTCAGCAAGTCAGCGCTTTTGAACAGCATCTATATTTTCTTCCTGCATCTGGTTCCTGCGGCATTGGTGGATGGATTAGCAGTCTGTCTCGGGAAGACTCCTAAGTAAGTAGCACACACAGTACAGAAATTTATCCCAATATTATTTATAGCATCATATATCAGGCGGTTAGCGTTCAAATTGTCCTGTGTTGTTTGACCCTGCCGAAGTTTCTTAAGGGAACTACAGTATGGGGTTCTTCAAGGAGGGAGTAAATAGGTTTCTGAAGGGTTAGCAACCGGCATGTGATGTTCCTGGTGTTGCAAGCGTCCACAAGCTACGGTAAACGCTTATGATCAGGCGGGCCGTAAGCTTGTTTGCCATCATCGTGGTATGAAAAAACATGTTAGATCGCGGTCGCACCATACCCCTTTTGTATTGGCGCAAAGCTGAAATCATGAAAAGCGTTAAGTTTATCTTAAATCTTTACAGAATGCTGAAGGTGTACAAAAAAGTTCACAAGTTTTCGTCAATTTTATCATATTTTTGCACAACCGAAATCAATTTCTGCAATCGACGGACGCGAGAGCTTTGGGACACAACGTCTGATGCCGACAAAAAGGTAACTGGAATGGTTAATAAGAGTTAGAATGGTGGGAATGTAAGATTCCCTTTTAATCCCACTTTTCTAACTCCAGTTAGCCAGGATACAATGGCACGCATTGACACAGCAGCGAAGCTTGAAGTCTGGAAATTCGCAAATGTCTTAATCTCGCAACAAAATTATTCTTTCCCTTATGTCAGAAATCGGCAAACGGTCAAGTGAGTCATCTGATGGTAAATTATCGTCCATAAACAAAATCAGAAGTACCATGGATGCGTTTTCGACCTATTTGGGCCGAAAGGATTTAGGCCTACAAGAATCTCACTTGACCAATGAAGTGTCAAGCAAGTTGTGTTTTTACGTTGGGTTTGAGAGTGGTACTACTCCGGTCGTGCCGGTCCATTCGTGATGTAGACAAAATGTATAATGTGTATGTCACTTCATAACAAAGCCAGTAGCTAGCTGTGAAACGAAATTTCGTAGAATGGATCGCCGCACCGAATTTTGTTTAATTATGAGGTTTTCAATTCTGACTATAACAGCCCACGCTCCCTCGATCTTGTCTTGTTTTCGACAAAGAAAGTGTTTGTGTATACCTTGATATTACAATATACGAGTACGGTTTAAACCTTAAAGGTTCTGAAACGTCTAGAAAATGATTGACGGATCCATAACAATTTTGTGCAAGCATAGATTGTGCAAGGCAATCACTTATTCTTCTTCTTCTTGCTTTAATGGCCTCTGCGGAGGAACAACTCCACAATTTTGCCAATGTCACGTAATAAGAAAATTAAGTAAGTAAATAAAATTTATGTGATTATGATGATGATATCAATATCTCAAGGCAATCACTACCTACTCCATGTTCAAATTTGGCATTGAATAATATAAATATGGCGGGAAATCTATCCAAGTTTGTGACATAAAGAACGCGATCAAAATTTGAATTCAGAAAAAAATATTACTTTATGTTGGTTAAATCCTCAAAATCGTTAAACTCAACACGTAAGCGGAGCTGTTCAAAGTTGTACAAAATTATTGGCCGCCCTAAAGTGACCTTGACCTTATTTATTGACACAAATAAAATTGAGGTCGTTTCAGTGTTTGTGAAATTCTCAACGCAAATGAAATATTATGTAATAATTTTAGTTTGAAGTCGATATATACATGTATTACCGATTGATTTCGACTTTTCGACAGTTCATTGCTTATTGTAGGATATTCATATCCGCCCGGATAGCGACCACCGTACACAGGGTGTAAAACTCGCCATAGTGGCTCACGCAAGTGCACGTTCCGGCATTAGCCTGTGGATATCCGGTTTTCGTCGGAGGTTTAGAGTTGGGGTATGATGTTTGGCCGTTTTGCATTGCCGTGCAAAGAAAAAAACACCATAGATCAATTAGATATTTAATATTTAGCTTTAACTTTCCATTGTAATCACAGTTTGGGAGAGAACATTACCTACTCTCTGGTTATCAATAGGTTTCTAAGCGGTAAATTCTTCGCAAAGTATCTTGTAATCTACAGCGTCCAAATCAATATCTCGTTTAACAGCTTCGAAGTCCGACTTTTTATCTATATTCTTGCGATGCAAAACAACCATGCCTGTTCTTTCGCTATTGTCCTCTTCCAAATAAGTCATAAAGTAATTATCGTTGACGATTCTTATTACGACGAGTTCAACAGTTCTTCCCAAACCACATGTACAGTTGGGCGGCCTGTTGAGAAGTACCGAGGCTGCATCCTCTCTATTTCTAACTATTATAGCGATTGCGTCTCTAGTCACGTTGGATCCGTGTGGTCCCAATGTAAGTAGCGGCAAATTTGGTTTACCTTTACAACTGCATGTAACGTCACTTTTTTTTATAAAAAACCTCTCACATGGGGTTGAATTTATTACTGATTCAGTGACCACTGCCATAGGGGTTATAGCACCGACCACCTCGTCAACATCGCTCGCACACGACATCGTGGCAATAGTCAGTAAAATTACAATCTTGTACATTTTTGATGTTTCTGTATATACGACAAATTACTTAATACGTAGTAATCGAGCGGGTTTCGCTTTATATACCTTAGTTTCTAAACCCGTGTAAATAATATTTGACCTGATGAACCTGTAGTGTAGATATTGAACGATTCTGGGTGTAGAGGTTATCGTCTATAAAACATTGGAATTGAAAAACAAACCGCTTAAACTAGCTGTTGCTTTGTTTTTATAAAAATGTTTGTGTATATGACCTGTAATATTAGTTGGGTGGAATATTTTTCAGTTGAAAAACTACTCGTTAATTATTTAAAGAATTTGTTTACGTGTATAATTTTTTTATCTACAAGTACTTAGGTTCCGGTTCGAGCATTCTAGACCTATTGTCTCACAATACCGGTTTATAGAAGCTAGTAAAGAAGCTACGGAGCAGGGTTGATTGTGTTTAGTAGCGAAGGATGGTCTCTCGCTACTCGATACTGTACCTCAATGCGCAAATAGAACAACATGAAATATACCATAAGTTTTTTTTATCCTGGCACGGTAAAGTGACCACACTGCACCTGATGGTAAGCGCAGTGCCGTCCAGTTAGAGTATTAAGTAGCGAGAGCTCGCTACTCAACACAATCATGACGGCCTGCTGTGCTTCTTCACACTACGCCGTGGTACAAGAAGGTGAAGAAGCGGTCGAAGGTCTAGTGACAGAGTACTCAGAAGGCCGCAAAACGGCCTTACATCGTACCCCAACTCTATACTCCCTACAAAAACAGGATGTGTGCTACTATGGCGGTTTTTACACCCTGTGTACGGTGGTCGCTATCCGGATGGATATGAATATCCGACTACCAGTAAAGTTCCTTCTAATTCCGATATTGCTTACAGCTATTCCCGTTCAGCATGTCTGAAGTGGACTGGAACGAGTACTTTGAGGGGTATATGGCGGGTATCAGGAGATACCTGTTCAAGGAAAGCGACGACACACTTCCCAGAGCCAGGATCAAATGGAAAAGGTAAATAATATAATAATAAACATAAATAATAATAAATAACACCCAACAGTCACTCACATAGCCCCGACCCCACACTAAGATACGAGTCTTGTTTTGTGGGTATCAGGGACTACGAGAGACTTTCGGTCTCACAACACCCAGACCCCGGACACATATATGTATATGTCTATCACATAAACATTTGTCCTGGTGTGGGAATCGGACCCACATCATAGTCATCCTCCGTGGCTCAGTGGGGAGTAGGCGGCTGTGAAAGGCCGTGGGTTCGATTTTCACAATCGCTGCCAAATTTAACTATGTAAAAAACTATCGAATTATTTCACATTTTTTATTTAAAAATTAATTAATAACTGTAATTGATTAAACAGTTTTTACCGAACAGAGCATCATTCAATTATAGAAAAAACTGCTTTTTTATTTTATCGAATATAACTTTTTGTAAAGTTTTCTGTTTTTCGAAAAATGTACTAGTACCTTTTTTAACTATTCATTTTTCTGTTTTTTTTTATACTGGCACGGCAAATGACTACACTGCACCTGATGGTAAGCGCAGTGCCGTACAATTAGAGTATGGAGTAGAGAGAGACATCTACCCCTGGAAAATAAAATAGCATTTTCGATAGGGCGTAGAATTTTTTGCCACCCCTGACAATTTGCCGCCCTAGGTGTAAATCCAGCGCTGCTCATATTTGTTCCGGATCTGGTCTACAGTTTGTCACGCATTTATTTTAAGCTTTTTAGTTTTTCGGTATGGTGTTCGTAGTTTGAAGATTCGGAAAAATAAAAACATTATTTTTTGTTACAGATTATACTATCTCCATCAGATAGCGCGAGTCATTTTCCTACTCTTAGCATTTTATTGTTTATGGTCAGTATTCAGGTTAATATGGTGATTTATGTACATGTTGTACAAAGACACGAATATTTAAATAACGTTAAATAAGTGCAATAGCATGTGTAAAAAGACGATAAATAATATAATTTTAACACTAACAATGACAGCGTTGCGTCTGCTAATTGTACTTTTATTTTCAACGATCAAAATAATGAAAATCATACGTCCTTGTCTCGGTTATTTGCGCTTTTTTTTAATGGTATGGGCGAAGGAAATAGGGTTTATACAGCCAAATATCCGAATATTTCTAAATTATAATAATTTGCAAAAGTGTTATGGGTAAATAGTATAATGGCGCAGGATTAGTGTGAAATGAAAATGTTGACATCTATAAAATAAATTGCAAACAAGGCGCAACGTTATAGAACAAACATTGAAAATGTTCACTGTTACCAAAGGACATTTTTACATTGACCGTAAAAACCACAGATTTTTTATAGTCACAAGGTAACGGTATATCGCACGTAAGGGTTATGTGAATATAATGTAAATTACTGGAAGAAATAAACCTATTATATACAACTGATTTTTATTTTGCTTCTCCTATTCCCGAGTATAATGGAACGCATTGTATAACTGATTCCAATAGTTATTTGGATGCGATTTACCAAATCTATCACTAAATGTGAGTGCAGTAAAGCTCAAAATTGACTAGCGGCGCGTGCTTATTAGATAAACACGAACTTGTACATTGAATTACCTCCTTCGCCTTACTGCATGATAGTGAGTTATATACATGTCGGAGCAACATGAAAACGGATACTAAATTCATCTTGCAAATAACTCCATCTATTCTAAATTGTTGGAACGATATTTAAACCTAGATTCATAAATCAGCACTTAGCTGAATAGTTTCTTATTTTTGAACGATATTTGATTCGAGACCATTGCTCAAGTATCGATTTGTTTTTAATTTACGTGAAAATTGACAATATCAGTCTTGATATCAGTTTGACAGAACTAGGTTCGTTGAGGATGAGAAGTCAGAAGTCAAAATATTCCAACTCTTGATGGATGAACATCTTGATAGGCAAATTATGAAGAGTCTTTAAATATTCAACCCTGGTCAATATTATGCCTGCGCTTTTTTTGAACTTTTGAACCGAATCATTATAAAGGTCATTATCAACGGTAGGCAGCGGTTTTGCTGTGCCCTGGTATTGCAGAAGTCTATGGGCGGCGGTGACTACTAACCATCAGGTGGCGCGTCTGCTCGTCTGCCTATCGAGGCACTAAAAAAAGGGGTAAAAAACAAATACTCGTCTTTGTATATGACCTCCACCTGCGATTTAATATTATATCGTTACTATAACTATACACACAGATTATATAGAACTACCTAGTCAGGTCATAAATTCTGTCACATGTACATTGTCACATTACATTAATATAAAATAATTGAAACAAGTTTATTCATTATGTAACCATTTATATACCAAAATGAACTTAACAAAACATAGATTCTTATGACACTAAAGTTTATTCAAAATGATCTCCGTGATTTTGAATACAGGCCTTCAATCTGCGCGGCCAGTTGTCTATCGCAGCACGAACGAGGTCCATGTCAATATCGGCGGCTGCCTTAATCAAGGATGTCTTGAGTGACTCCAAATTGGGATGAGGCTTTGAGCACGACTTTTCCTCCAAGTGTTGCCATATCTTGTAATCTAACGGATTCATATCTGGACTGGAGGAGGGCCAGTCTTCGTGCCGGATGAAGTCGATTTCACGCGCCGCTAGCCAGTCTTGTGTGATCTTCGCTCTATGAGCTGGCGCCGAATCTTGTTGGAATACCCAGTGCCTGTTATTGAACATGGTATGAGAAACAGGTTCCACAAGGTTCGTCAGGACTGTATTTTGATACACAACTGCATTCGTTTTTACACCTTTCTCACAAAAATTTACCTCTGTTAAGCCCCAATAAGAAACTCCCAACCATACCATGAGCGAGGATGGAAAATGACCTCGTTGGACACAAGGAATACGGTTGCTCGCTTCTTCACTACTGTGTGCGTACACCTTATCATTTTGTTTGTTGTAGCTCTCTTCTACGGTAAAATTTTTTTCATCTGAAAAAAGAATTTCCTGATATTTTTTTCCCGCGTACCGCTTCAACAAAGCGCGACATCTCTTCAGTCTCAGGTCCATTAGACGAGCATTCAAACGATGTCCTGTTTTTCTTCGATATGCCCGAAGCCCTAAGTCTTAATTTAACACCCTTTTCACCGTGGTTCTGCTTAACCCCATCTGAAGGGCCAACAGTTTCTGCTTACGTTTGGGATTTCTTTGAATTCGCGCCTTCACAGCTTTTATCACTGCTGGAGTCCTAACAGACCGAGGGCGACCACTTCTTGACCTGTCATCTACACTAGAGTCTTCATTGTATCGTTTGATGGTACGATAAATGAATCTTTTGGTTATATTTAAATTTTTCAGTATGTCAAAAATTTGAATTGGCGCGTAACCGCAACTATGCAACGCAATTACTGCAACACGGTCTTCTTTAAGCGTCCACTCCATATTCAAAAATGAGTAAAATTCTAAAAAGTATACATTTTTATTTTCATGAACAATTTGAAATTCGAATTCAATAAACTTTTTTGTGGCCAGCATTCTAAAATAAAAGTTTTTACTGTGTGACAATACTTATGACCTGACTGTGTATATACAAGTAAGATGATGGTCTCCCAATAAATATGGATATGCATGTAGCAGGATTTTTTTTAACAAGTTACATTAAATAGTAAATAGAAATAAAACAGGTAAAAATAGGTATAAAACAGGTTTATATCGCCGTTTATTTTACTTTTTTAGTCCCGACGTTGCTAAAACTTTACAACTTTATGTTCATAGGCTTAGATAACAAAAATGGAAGAAATAATGAAAACAAGTGTCATTATTTCTGGCCTTTCTGAAAAAAAAGGAAAAATGGCGGGAATGTGATGTGATGTTTTATTGTGATTAATAAGTGAAAAAAATATTTCAGACATGGCTTAGGCCTTTAAATTTTGACTATTACGGACATGGCTTCGGCCTTTAAATTGTGACTATTACAGACATGGCTTAGGCCTCTTGAATTGTGTTTATTTCAGACATGGCTCCGGCCTTTACAATGAGAAAAATATCGGAAATGGCTTGCCCCTTTTGAATGGTCTGGAATCTAGTCTAGTATATATATATATATATACTATATAAAAAATTTATATTACAAATGCGAATGCTTGGATGGATGGATGTTTGTTACTCAATCACGCTACAAAGGCTGGACGGATCTGGTTGAAATTTGGCACAGAGATAGATTATAGCCTGGAATAGCACATAGGCTACTTTTATCCCGGAAAAATGCAGGCTGCCTATGGGATAGCAAAATATAGAAAGGTGTAATAGCTTAAGATGCCTCCATGGATGGTATACCTTTTATCCAATAATTCATAAAAAGTACACCGACTTCAATAAAAAACAAACTATGCGTCACTATAAAATTTGAGTGTTGCCCTTGATTTTTCTAAGATCCCATCATCAGATCCTACCTTGGTGCCAATGGGACCACCTGGGAAGTATACTTTTTTAAACAAAAAAAGAAATTCTCGAATCGGTCTAGGCGTCTTCGAGTAATCGGGTACCATACATAAAAAAAAAGATTCCGAAGAATTGTTAACCTCCTCCTTTTTTGAAGTCGGTTAAAAATAACCTCCACGCGGGCGGAGCCACGGGCAACATCTAGTGTAACATACACATGAATAGACAACACAGAGAATTTTGTGATTTGGGAGAGAAAGAGTAAAAAGACCTACTGGTCAATGATCGCTAGAGCCTTATGTGGTAAATTCGTCGCAAAATCTCGTGTAGGATTCACCATCGAAATATTTTCGTATAACAGCGTCGAAGTCGGATTCTTGGTCTATTTTCTTTCGATTTAATAAAGCTATGTTTTCCATCCTATTGGGTGGTGATATGAGAGCATAAGTTACAAAGTAATTATCGTTGACAATTCTTATTATAGTAATTCCTGCATGTTCTTCATAACCGCAAGTACAATTCGTCAGCTTGTTATTCAGTAACGTGGCTACATCTTCTTTATTTCTTACTATAATAGCAATTGTTCCTAAAGTCATGTTGGATCCATGATATCCCATTAAAAGTAGCGGCAAATTCGGTTTATTTGTACAACTGCATATATCATCACTTTTCTTTACAATCATGGTCTTACATTGGGTTTCATATGATACCGAGTCAGAGAACTCTGCCATAGAGGTCACTTCGCCGACCACCTCGTCAACATCGCTCGCACACGAAATGGTGGCAAGAGTTATAAAAATTACAATCTTGTACATTTTTGATGTTTCTATAAATACGATTTGTTTGCGAATATGCAGGAACCGAGCGGTTTTCGCCTTATATACCTTAGTCTCTAGATCCGTGTAATTTTTATAGTACTGTTGTGGTAAACAAGCTTATAAATAATATTTGACCTTGTTTAACTTACATTTTGTATCAACGATATCTGGGTCTATAGGCTATCGTCAATAAAACACTGGAACGAAAAACAAACCGCTTATACTATTGCTCGGTTACTATTACGGTACTATTAAGGTAGCTCGCGGCGTCGCCCCCTGAAATCTTTTTTTTTGTGCCTGAATAGGCATACGAGCAGACGGGCCACCTGATGGTAAGTAGTCACCGCCGCCCATAGACTTCTGCAATGCCAGAGCACAGCAGAGCTGCCTACCGTTACAGCAGAGCCGATGGGATGGAAGGCGATTGTAGGGTTACGTGTATCTTTTTTTTTTAAATCTATGAATTGCAATATCTCAGAAATTTACATATAAAAGTTGCTGGAATTGTGGGTACTGTTATATCTTTTCGGCTTAGTAATAAAACGTTTTGTTTTTAATATATAATTTTTAAAATACTAGCGGCCCGGCCAGTCCTCGCATGGGTGCAAATTAGATTTAAAAAATTGCAAACTGTTTAAGATTATGACGTCACAAACATGGCGACCAATATTACTTATCTAACTATCTAACCCCCTTAGGGGTAAAATAGGGGATGATAGTTTGTATGAAAATCCGTTATTTCTGAAGTTAAACGCATGAAAATTGGTATTTGACCTTTTAGTTAAAAATAAAAAACATGTATTTCAGGATTTTTGGAAATTGCACCCCTAAGTGGGTAAAATAGGGGAAGAAAGTTTGTATGAAACTTTGTTATTTTTGAAGTTAAAAGCATAAAAATTGGTATTTGGCCTTTCAGTTAAAAATAAAAAGTATCTGTTTCAGGATTTTTGGAAATTACACCCTTACCGGGGTAAAATAGGGGAAGAGGGTTTGTATGATTTTCTATCATTTTTGAAGTTAAAGGCATAAAAAATTGGTATTTGGCCTTTCAGTTAAAAATTAAAAAAATATATTACAGGATTTTGGAAATTCCACCCCTAAGGGGAGTAAAATAGGGGATTAAAGTTTATATGAACTCTTTTATCAGGTGTTTATCAATAATTCTACTAATATTATAAATGCGAATTTATGGTTGGATGGATGTTTGTTACTCAATCACGCTAAAACGGCTCAAAGGATCTGGTTGAAATTTGGCACAGAGATAGATTATAGTCTGGAATAGCACATAGGCTACGTTAATCTCGGAAAAAAGTACGGTTCCCGTGGGATATTTATGATTTTGTTTTAGACAGAGCAAGGGATCCACATGATTTTTTGCATAGTGTTAGTTGAGAGGCTACTTTTTATACCAGAAAATGCACGGTTCCTACGGGATAGCATAACACAGGAAGATGTAAGAGTAGGCTTAAGAGGTCTCCATGGATTTTATTTTTATTAATATAATTTATGATAAAATTTTAATCCTATAAAAATGATAATAAATAAAAACGAATTATAATCTACATTTAATACCCAAGGTTACTAACATGTTTCTTTGCTTAAGGACTGATACTGAATTCGAGAAAATTGCGCTCCAAATAACGTGCTATTTTTAATAGAATTTTTTATTAGAAAAAAAAAACGGTTCCGTGAATCAACCATTATTATCTCATTTCTTCATCATTATTGTTTGAACATTTGAAATTTTAATAAGGATGTGCTATACAGTTAGAGTTAAATTTGTTGTAAGGTATTTCGTAAATATCTGTGGGTAGATTGTGAGGGTAGGGCTTATTTATTAGACATATCGAGGGTGTTTTATAAATATATGTGGGTAGATTGACGATAATTACCAACTGAGTGGGGGTAAAGAGTTGCAATAAAAAGACGCTCTCGGGCGCTTCGGAACACAGTCCGTTCTGGGACTGTCTACAGTACGGACGTGTGGTGAGCATTAGTTCACATCGTCCTTTACCACTATTTGTCTGGTGGCAGTTCAGTATAGAGCGTTATGCTGTCCGTGCACACTTGGGACTAATTGGTATTTGGTACATCCTGACATGGAATTGTTAACGATGGGCACTGAGGTGCGTAACTGTGATCATTGATCAATACAGTGGCGAACATTATAAATAGCACTTTGAATTGTTTCTAATAATCATATAAACCATCCGGAATAGATGAAAAATGAAAAATTATTTATTAAAATATACAACACTTAACAACATTACAAAATAAAAGATCATACAGAATAAAGTGAAATAAGTTGTACATTAGCCCGATGCTTATCAAGATGTTTGACCGTGGTCCCCCACTAGGCAAGCCTGTATCGGGGGCCCCAAGGATACGATAAATACAGTCTCAGGTTAAACCACTCGCACGAGCTATCATTCTATCATGCAGTTGCTCCATACAATCAAATTATATAATTTAAAATATTAAATAAAATAAAATAAAGCCAAACTTAAAAACCTAAATAAAACTAAACTTATACAGGTAGGTACCTCGTAAGTACGATTTAGCAACTTGTCTTGTAATTTCTTTTTCGCTTCTGGAACGGAACAAACCTTAATGTCACATAATTTATTGATATTATTGTAAACACACGTGGACATGAATGGATGAAATCGCTTAGCAAACGTAGTACAAACAAATGGTAGTGGAAGTTTAAATTTTCTTCGTTTTATCATATTTGAATAGTCAGCGGATAGCAACACTGTTTTGTGTACGAATAATGTTGTGGCGAGTATGAACAGTTGACGTACACTTAAAAGTTTTATTTCCCGATAGAGAGCGGTGGTTGAGTACATCCGCGGCTTTTTTATCATTGTTTTAAGAACAGCTCTCTGTGCGCGTTTTAGCTGCAGCATGTGGGTTTTGGCAGCGCCACCCCATGTAGATAAGCAGTAACTAAGAAACTGACTAGTAGATGAACGATATGATGAGAATCAGACAGACCGACGCGGAGGGAGACTTCATTTTATACTGTGTAAAGATTTATGTGGATGTGACCGTTATATCAGTTGGGTGGAATATTTCTCAGATGAAGAACATTAATCGTCGTTTATTTAAAGAATTGCAGCCTCCGTGGCGCAACAAGCGAGTAGCCGGCTATAAAACGAGAGGCCCTGGGTTCGATTCCTGAACAAGAAAAATGTTTGTGTGACAGACAGATATTTGTTTCGGGTCTGGGTGTTGTGGACCCGTAGTCCCTCGTAGTTCTTGATACCCACGATATAGGTTTTATCTAGTATGGGGTCAGAACTATGTGTGTGACTGTTGGGTGTATTTATTTATTATTTGTTTTTGTCTACAATGTGTATAATTTCGTCGTACTACATAGTTTTTTAATTTCGTTCGATAAGGGACGTTTGTGGCACCTTAAATCCTTCTCCCGGCCGGTAATGTGCCTATGATATTTCTAGTATAGTAGACCTTAAACACCATAGATTTATAGTCACAAGGTAATGGTATATCGCACTCAAGGGTTATATGAAAATAATGTAAATTACTGGAAGAAATAAACATATTCTATACAACTAATTTTTATTTTGCTTCTCCTATTTCTGAGTAAAATAGAACGCATTTTAAACGCGATTCCAATAGTTCTTTGGACGAGGTTTGCCAAGCGTATCACTACTCAATGTGAGTGCAGTAAGGCTCAAATTTGACTATTGGCGCGTGCTTAATAGATAAATACGAACATTGAATTACCTTTAATTAGTAGACTCTGAGGCGGATATTACAGAAGGATACTCAGTCACGAATCTAGTCTTAATTCTGTTCTTAAATTCAAATTCAAATTCAAAATGTTTATTCATGACATCGGGTACATACATTGGTCTTAGGTTATAGGTAAGGTCCGCCGAAATCTGCTTCTAGAGCATATGAATATATAAAAGAGTTCCTTAAATTTAGCTTAAGATTAATTATTATGTGTGTGTGTAAGTAATCTATAGTAAACAGGCAGTACATATGAATCGTATATATGAACTATAATGAATAAAAATCATATATGTATTTATACTACTTAATAGACATCACTTTAGTGAAACGATTTATGAAATAGTACTTATGAGTGTGTCGTGTAAATAGTCTTGTACTGTGTAGTAACAGTTGTCGGAAAGAAGTCTATGTAATCTTTTTTTAAACGAATGAACTTAAGTATTTTTATTTAAACTAGATTCATGAATCGGCAATCAGCTGAGCAGTTTCTTATTTTTGAAGGATATCTGATATGACACCATTGCTCAAGTATCGATTTGATTTTAGTTTACGTGAAAACTGTCAATATCAATCTTGAGATCAGTTTAACGTTACTAGGTTTGTCGAGGACATGAAGTCAGAAGTCAAATTATTCCAACTCTTGATCGATTAATCTCATGTTGATAGGCAAATTATTAAGAGTATTTAATATTCAACCCTGATCACCACTATACCCATATTTTTTATAAACAAAAATATGACAGAATAAGATATTCAAAACATTTCCCTTTTCTGGGGCATTGGGGTATAAAGCAAATATTCGCCTTTGTATAATAATATAAACTCGACCTTTATTTTGTTCTTATCACGAGGTAAGCGTTTATTACTGCCGCCCGCTCCGGGGGGAAGCGAATAAAAATAAAATGGTTATGCTGGACTAGCTGCACTTACGACCCAGCACCCCCCTGGCCCGGATGATGGCTATCCGAGCTGCCACTGGGCCGAGTCCCTACCCCCTGCGTACACCCCACCCGACACTACCAGTTAAAACCCTGCGGTGGCCTTCTTCGGCGCTTACGGAGTGATCCCGGGGTATTCTAAGGAGTGCTAGAATTGCAGCTGGAATCGCCCCTGCCCGGTGCCGCGTAGCAGCCCATCTCCATGCGGGGCTACGGAGCCCCCGCGCACCGAACAACGACAGCGAACGAGGCCTTACCACCTGTGCTGCTGTCCATCTCGGGGTCGCACGATGCTCTGAATTTGGGAGTGCATCGATACGGACTGACAGCCCCTCGCTACGCGCCCGCGACTCCCGATGGCCCCAATTAGTCGCCTCGTACGACAGGCAGGGATATAACCTATCGATCAGCGATATATAATTATATCGTTACTATAAAAAAATACTTATATATAGAATATATATAACTCTATACAAATGAGATGAAGGTCTCATAGTAAATATGAATAAAACTTGTAACATTAAACAGTAGTTTACATAGAAATAAAACATATTTTACGGTTTATATCACAGTTTATTTTGTTTTTTTAGTCGACATTTCGAAAACTTTACAGCTTAGTTTGATCACGGGGCGGACTTAATTAATAAAAAAGAAGCAATAGAGAGCAATAAAGATGGTTATTCACAATTTGGATTCAAAGAAGGATTGATTCAAGAATAACTTACTACTTACTTATCAAAAAGTGACATTAGTAAGATTATTTGAGAAATGAATACAAGAATTACAATTACACACGGTAAAAGACAACAGACCTTAAAACACAACACAGGGTAGTTTGTGATTAGAGAGAGAAAGAGTAAAACATTACCTAGTCACTGGTCAATAATGGCTAGGCCCTTATGTGGCAAATTCGTCGCAAAACTTCGTGTAGCCAACATCATCGAAATCAACATCTCTTATAACATTTTCGAAGTCGGTTTTTTTGTCTATTTTCTTTCTATTTAGAACAGCTATGTACGGTTTATCCTTATCGTGCGATGACATACGAGTGTAAGTTACAAAGTAGTTATCGTTGACAATTCTTACTATAGTCAGTTCTGCATTTTCTTCATTAGCACATGTACAGTTTGTCGGTTTGTTATTCAGTAACATGGCTGCATCTTCTTTGCTTCTCACTATAATAGCAACTGTTCCTATAGTCGTGTTGGATTCATGATATCCGAATAAAAGTAGCGGCAAATTTGGTTTATTTGTACAACTGCATATATCATCACTTTTCTTCAAAAAATATGTCTTACACGGGGTTTTATTTATTACCGAGTCAGGAAATATTGCCATAGGGGTCATATCACCGACCACCTCGTCAACATCGCTCGCACACGACATCGTGGCAATAGTTAGAACAATTAGAAGCTTGTACATCTTTGATGTTTCTATAAATACGACAAGATACCGAATACATAGTAACCGAGCGGTTTTCGCCTTATATACATTAGTTTCTAAATCAGTGGTAATAATATTTATCATGCGAAACACTTATGGTTTAGATATTGAATGATGGCCGGGTCTAGAGGTTATTGTCAATAAAACACTCAAATAGAAAAACAAACCGGTTATGTAATACTAGCTCACCGTGTTATATATTTTTATTTATTTCGTTCTGGTGGGGCTATTACGTGATGTAAGTATACAATCTTCCTCAATAAATGGACTATAATTTGCAAAAAAATTCAAATCAGTCTGATAGTTCAGAGTTTAGCACGATCAGACTACCAGCCAGACAGATTGACAGCCATCGTGGCGCAGCAGGCGAGCCTTCTGTGAAACGAGAGACAAATATTTGTGTGCGAGACAGATGTTTGTTTCGGGTCTGGGTGTTGTGGGACCGTAGTCCCTCGTAGTTCTTGATACCCACCTAGGTTTTACCTAGTGTGGGGTCAGAACTATGTGTGTGACTACGTATATTATTATTTATTATCTCTGAAACTATCGGGTCGATCTAGACATAGATTTTGAAGTGAAGTGGTCAAACAATATACCTTAGCAAACTGAAACACCTCCTTTCCATAGATTATGCAGATACCAGGTGATTAATTGGAAATCATTAATAATTATCTATCATTATTAACAATTACCGAAAGTCGAGGTAACATGAAGATTAATCACATTTGTCGGAGTTTATTAAAAATAACGTACGCTAAGCGTCTTTCTGTTCCATCGAGCAACAGAAGTGACATCGGGTGAGGGTTAGATTAATTTTTAAATGATTCACAAAAGGTTTATATTTATTACAGAGTGGTGGTGTTTTCATATGCCAGCCGGCAGGGTGTCGGAGGGGATCGAGGTTCCGCTATTTGATACGTAACTCACCCCCCTACGTGTTAGGTTACGATAGTCTTTTAGTTTTGTATTTGTAACCACTGTGGTGTTATAAATAAATACCTACTGGACTAATAAAACTAGAAACGAAACTAAAAGTGATGAATTTCGAGTAGCTAGCGAGGGATAGATTGTCTAAGCGCAGTACCATCCAATTAGAGTATCGAGTAACGAGCGAGGGATAGATTGTCTCTCGCTACTCGATACCCTAATTGGATGGCACTTACAATCAGGTGCAGTGTGATCACTTTGCCGTGCAAGATATGCCGTGCCGTGATAAAAAAAAAACATATACAACATATATGTGGATGGAAAAGTTGGTAGTGGACGTCCGCAACAAAATTGGGAACATTCTTAATAAAATACAGGTTAGGAGTACCTACTCTACTCCAATAAGAATGCAGATTCATGAAAGTAGATGAAACTGAAATAGTGTGCCGGGATCGTGAAGAGTAAAAATCTATAGTCTCTGCTTTAGATGTGTTTCGGGTCTGGGTGTTGTGGGCCGTACCGTAGTCCCTGGTAGTTCTTGATAGTCATAAAACAGGATTAATCTAGTGTGGGTTGGGGATTATGTGTGTGACTGTTGGCCGTATTTATATGAGGTAAAGGCGTGATAATAAAGATGTAAGTACTATAAAGTTTATTCTGACTGTTTGTGGGCAATCGTAGGTCGTTTATCAAACAGGGGAGTGACCTGTACAATACAAATAAAACACTGCAGTATATAATGATAATTGTTTAATCTTATTAGAAGTAATCAGTGATGGCAATTAGCCGAGCAGCGAGACTACTCTTAAACATTTTGTCAACAATACAATAGTAAATGGCAATACAGAGTGTGTTATCTACGTTAAGAAACAAAAGATCACGGAGTTCCACGTTGAAATACGTGATATCAAATACCTTGCTTTTATGATCACTGTATTGTCCCTTGCTTACGTATTTCATTTGGAAGTGAAAAAGCCAAAATATTCGCTAATGACTGATAAATAATAAATAAGGCTCTTATGCGGTGAATTCATCGCAAACTAATTTGTAGTCGACCAGATTGAACTCAATAGACTTTATAACAGCATCGAATTCCGCTTTTGTGTCCATTTTCTTGCGGTGTAAAACAGCCATGTTAACGTTTCCACTAGCTTTCGTTGATGCGTAAGAAACAAAGTAATTATCATTGATAATTCTAATTACAGCAACTTCAGCATTCCCGTATGGACCACACGAACAGTCAGTCAACTTGTCGTTCACGGCCGCAGCTGTTTCCTCTCTATTTCTGACTATAACAGGAATTACTTCTAGGGTCATGTTGGACCCAGCTCGCATTAACGATATCATTGGCAAATCCGTTTTGTTTTTGCAACTGCATTTCGTGTCAGTTTTATTTATGGTATAATTCGAACATAGGGGGTACGATTGCTCTCTTTCTGTTACCACCGCGATAGGCAACACTTCGCCAACAATCTCGTCGACATCACTTGCAAATGAAGCTCCGGCGAGAGCTAGTAAAATTACGAGCTTCAACATCTTAAATGTTTCTGTGAGTGTGACAGTTTAACGACTATGTTGTAAGCGAGAGGTTTTCGTCTTATATTAGGTTCTAAATCCGTGTAATAATATTAACCTTTGACATATGATAACATTTTGTTCTTGAAACACTATCTACTTATAAGTTATCTACAGAATAAAACACGGCAAAAACTATAGATACATATGTTTTTAACCGACTTCAAAAAAGGAGGAGGTTCGTCGGAATCTTTTTTTTTATGTATGGTACCCGATTACTCAGAGACGCCTGGACCGATTCGAGAAATTCTTTTTTTGTTTAAAAGGGTTTACTTCCCATTGGTCCCATTGGCACCAAGTCAGGATCTGATGATGGAATCTCAGAAAAATCGAGGACAACTCTCAAATTTTATAGTGACGCATAATTGGTTTTTTATTGAAGTCGGTGTACTTTTTATGAATTAATTTTTATATTAGGTACTGGAAGACTGGAAGAGTGGGTAGAGGGCGCCCAAGGAGAACGTTTACGAATCAGATAAACGATCTTCTCCTAAAAGGGCTAATCAGAAGTACCTCCAACCGTTGTAAATGTATGAGAAGATGTATGAATGTGGAAGAGGCGAAAGAAGTGTGTCAGGATCGTAGCTTGTGGCACTCAATAGTCTCTGCCTACCCCCATGGGATACGGGCGTGAGTGTATATGTATGTATGTATGTATATTAGGTACGTTCTTGTCTATGAACTTACCGTTTTATATAGAAAAATATACATTCGAAGCAAATTATATAACAGGTTATGTGCCAGTATTAATTAACGAAAATCAAGTCCGCAGAGTTTGTTTTGCTGGATTATTTCAGTAATGGGTCGCGCCGCGTTGTATCCAGCGATAATGTGAGCCCGCTGAGATTTTATCGCCGGATCTTCTTAGACAGGGTTGCGTTTGAATCCGGTGCTAGTTTTAAAACATGCGCCATTTCGGATATACCTATGGTCTATATTAAAGCCACTTAAAAATATATTGTTACTATACTTTATATTCTTTTAATATTTTTTTTTTATTTATTGTGGAAAAACAAACAATTGTACATTACAAAATTACAACACAGAATAATTACAAAGTATAGGCTAATATACAATCCACAACATTTTCCACGGATTAAACAATAATAATAAAAATCATATTTAACTTAATTTTTTTTAAATAGGTACATTTTAAATAGGGGTGTGTGAATAATTAGAAATTACGAATATACGATATTCGAATTATTCAAAAGTTCCCGATTAATTCGAATATTAATTAGGTAGACTAAAATGCCAGTATTGATTGAGTTAAGCTCTTCAACTCCGTCATCTACACTGGTACAACACCGGCGCCATGGAGCAGGAGTGTGGTGGTTTTGTTCTTTAAGAAGGGAGATAACACTCTATTGAAGAACTACCGCCCTATATTACTCTTGAGCCATGTTTCTGAGCTGTTTCCGAGGGTTATTTCGAATCGTCTTGCCCAAAGGTTCGATGACTTCCAACCGCCGGAACAGCCTGGGTTTCGGAGGGGCTTTAGTACCGTAGACCACATACACACACTAAGGCAAATAAATCAGAAGACCAAGGAGTACAATGAGCCTCTATGCCTAGCGTTTGTGGACTACGAGAAAGTCTTTGACACCATCGAGACCTGGGCTGTTCTGGAGGCTATGCAGGGATACCTCATTGCTGACCGATATGTCCAGGTATGGAGATATGTCTGTATGAAGCCGCATCGATGACCATCCTAGTACAAAAACAAAGTACAAAGCCAATTCAACTGCGACGTGGGGTAAGACAGGGAGACGACCAATAAAAATAAAATACTGCAGTATATATTGATATTTTTTAATCTTATTCGAAGTAATCAGTAATGACAATTAGCCGAGCAGCGAGACTACTCTTAAACATTTTCTCAAGAATAAAATAGTAAATGGCAATACAGAGTGTGTTATCTACGTTAAGAAACAAAAGATCACGGAGTTCCACGTTGAAATACGTGATATCAAATACCTTGCTTTAATGATCACTGTATTGTCCCTTGCTTACGTATTTCATTTGGGAGTGAAAGATCCAAAAACTCGCTAATCACTGATTAATAACAAATAAGGCTCTTATGCGGTGAATTCATCGCAAACTAATTTGTAGTCTACCAGATTGAACTCAATGGACTTTATAACAGCGTCGAATTCGGCTTTTGTGTCCATTTTCTTGCGGTGTAAAATAGCCATATCAACATTTCCATTAGCTTTCGATGATGCGTAGGAAACAAAGTAATTATCATTGATAATTCTAATTACAGCAACTTCAGCATTCCCGTATGGACCACATGAACAGTCAGTCAACTTTTCGTTGACGGCCACAGCTGTTTCCTCTCTATTTCTGACTATAATAGGAATAACTTCTAGGGACTTGTTGGCTCCATCTCGCAGTATTGATACCATTGGTAAATCCGTTTTATTTTTGCAACTGCATTTCGTGTCAGTTTTCTTTATAGTATAATTCGTACATAGGGGGAACGATTCCTCTCTTTCTGTGACCACTGCAATAGGCACCCCTTCCCCAACAATCTCGTCGACATCACTTGCACATGAAGTTCCAGCGAGAGCTAGTAAAATTACGAACTTCAACATATTAAATGTTTCTATGAGTGTGTCAGTTTAACGACTATGTTGTAAGCGAGAGGTTTTCGTCTTATATTAGTTCCTAAATCCGTGTAATAATAATAACCTTTGACATATGATAACAGTTTGTTTTAGAACCACTATTTACTAATAAGTTATCTACAGAATAAAACACGGCAAAAACAATAGATACGTATGTTTTTTTTAGATTACGTTCTTGTCTATGAACTTATCGTTTTATATAGAAAAATATACATTCGTGCCAGTATTCATTAGCTAAAATCAAGTCCGCTGAGTTTGTTTTCCTGAATTATTTCAGTAATGGGTCGCGCCGCGTTGGATCCAGCGGTGATGTGAGCCCGCTGAGATTTTATCGCTGGATCTTCTTAGACAGGGTTGCGTTTGGATCCGGTGGTAGTTTTAAAACATGCGACGTTTCGGATATACCTATGGTCCATATCGAAGCCACTTAAAAATAAATGTTTACTGTACTTTGTATTTTTTTAATAATAATAATAGTTAACTTATTTTTTAAATAAATAATAAAATTGCTAGTGTATTTACGACGTAAGGTATACATAATTTAATAATAATAATTTGAGGACCCCAGGACTTTTCTGTATACATATATATAAATAAAATATACATAAAAAAAGAATACAGACCCTGTATTATAATTTGTCTCACAACTGAGCAGGGGCCTCGTCTACTAATGGGAGGGGTTAGACCTTAGTCCACCGCAATGGCCTAAAGCGAGTTGGTGGGTTTCATATATATACCTTTGGAATTCTTGTGATAATTTTTATGTATAAAGTTTTAGGTTTCCCCACGATCTTTGTCTTCGCCGTTTAACCACTTCTGTGTCAAAAGTATATTAAAAAGGTAATAAGTAGGGAGTAAAAACAAACCAAAATCCATTTTATTTCCATAACATTAAAGTTAAAAAAGCATGAGTGTTGCCAGTATTTGTGGCGCGCCGGCATACCATTGATACATAGCAACTGATTAACACGTGAATAAACACGTAACTTAAGAAATTCAGAGTTGTATGCCATTTGAGCTGGTTTTGAACATACGACATTCGTATCGGCAGTCCGGACTGTTCCCAACTAGGCTATCGCTGCTTTTTTTACATAAACATATTTCATTTAAGTAACGTATGTGATAACAAAAATATTTTGTGTTGTTGTGGCCACTGATAAGTTTGTTTAAATATTATCCGTTTGATAAACATATTGTTTAATTAGTAGTTCGTAGTATTCTTGTATTTTTCAAATGTTATTTTCATTATAATATCATGCAAACAATCGTAAATTTTACGTAGGTTTCTAAGAAAAAAAACAATAAATTCATATAAATCTTAAACCATACCTTTTGATAAGCTGCAATAAATATTTTTTCATAACAGTTACTATTTATTTTAATTTCTATAAATTTCTTTAGATGAATTATTGTGAAAAAGATTTCCACATAAACAAAACTCTGCCTGTCTCGGTGGCGCAGCTGTAATTGCGCATGCGTTACGACTGCTGCGCAGAGGTTTCGGGTTCGATCCCCGGGTCGGGTAAAGTGATATTGGGTTTTTTAGAAATTCTCAGTATTAGCCCGGAGTCGGGAATCTGTGCGCGGTATGGCGATAGGCTCGCCCCCTATCACATCATGAGACGGTTATAAGCTCGGCGAAGTGTGTGTGTACTAGTTAACACTATATTGGATTACTACAACTACTAGGAGTGTATATGTAATATGAACTATCGGCAGAAATTCCAATCCTGGACGACTCTCACGACTCTCATACTCTTTCATGAAACGTGTGCGAATACGAAATCCTGTTGTTTTGTTGTTATGGCTGGTAGTAGGATATTCATATCCGCCCGGAATTTTAATTTATTGAATTCATATTAGCCCTGTATTAAACATCCCACTGCTGGGCACGGGCCTCCTCTACTAATGAGAGGGGTTAGGCCTTAGTCCACCACGCTGGCCTAATGCGGGTTGGTAGACTTCACATACCTTCCAAATTCTCATGAGAATTCTCAGGTATGCAGGTTTCCTCACAATGTTTTTCTTCACCGTTAAAGCAAGCGATAATTATCATTTAATACACACATGACTTTAGAAAAGTCAGAGGTGTATGCCATTTGGGTTTCGAACATACCTACGACTTTCGTCTTGACAGTCCGTACCGCAACCAACTAGGCTATCGCTGCTGCTCATTTTCTTTTATTCACAATTATTTTTTTATACAGTAATTTTAACACATATATCATAATGGTAATTTATCGTAATGGATCAGAACATTTTTTTGTTATTTACATCAAATGATAAAGAAATGCTGATCACGAGGTGTTTGTGTGGCAAAGACAACTATAAAAACACTGATATTTTTGTAATAAACATCACAACCTAACGGTACGACTATAATAATTAAGGGCAATGAAAATGAAAACACTAGTGGAAAATTTACCATATATATTCCTGATTTTTATTTTGCCTCTCCTGCTTCTGAGTATAGTAGAACGTAGCGTGGTTCAAATAGCTCTTCTGACGTGTTTTATCTATCTCGCATTATGTTAGTGTAGGGTTACCAACTCCGGAATTCAAATACTAGGATTTAAAGTTAGAAAAACCAGGACAATTCAGTTTAAAAACAGCACGCATCTTTGTTGTAAAATAGCGTAAACACTTGCGAGCCAAGACGTCGCCCGTAAAGTAAGGATTGCAAAAGTTGTGTGCGAATTTTAAAATACAGGACATTATCAGGGCGCTTTAAAAACCCAGGACGCTGGTTAAAAACTATCCAAGACACCCCAGGACACTCTAAAAACCAGGACATGTTCTGAGAAAACAGGACGGTTGGCAACTCTATGTTGTGCTCTAACTAACTACTAACTCTATGTTAGTGCAATAAGATTGAAAACAAAATGGCGGTGAGTGTCACTTTAGATTCCCATATTGAAGTATAAACAATAAACACCGCCCATGTTGTAAAGCAGTATATTATTATTGTTTGTTTTAATATTCGTCAGTACCTCCTTAATAAAAAAACGAATTTCTGTTCTGCTTTAAGATATATGTTTTAAAAATCGATTTTTTTATATTTTATGTCTACTAAACTCATTTACTGTTTTATACTATTCAGTATTTACAAGCCTGATATAAAATTTCATCTCTACAAACATCGGTCAATGGTCAGATAATTTTATTTTGATAGATGTATGTTTTGTAATAAAACGAAATTTACGGATTCTATCGCGGTTTATTTTACTTTTTTAACCCGACGTTTCGAAGGCTTTACAGCCTTCATGGTCACGGGGGAGACTTAGTTGTATGTCGTCACGAAAGTATAGTGCAATGTTTCTACCCTCCATATAGTTGATATTTAATTTTTATTTTGTTGTAGTCCGATCTACGCAGAAAGAGCTCACAATGTCTTGAGGTCTGGCAGTTGGTCTTTTGGGTTCCGATTTAATTAAATGTATAATTGGATCCCAGGCTGGTGCTAGCTTCCAACCATCTTCTCTATTGAAATTTGGATGTTTTTTAATTTCAATAGCCTCGCGAATCATCCTAGGCAGGAATCGGTGTTCTTTGGCAAGGATTTGTGGTTTGTCAAATCGAAGATAATGCTTGGAGCCTTCCTCTGAATGTTCAGCAACTGCAGACTTCGTAGAGCGTCGGTGTTTTACGTCAGCTATATGTTCTTTTACGCGGGTCCCTATATTTCTTTTTGTTTGACCAATATAAGAGAGTCCACAGTCACAATCTATTTTATAGATGCCCGGTTCTTGTAGAGGTATATGACACTTAACAGGTGGTAGGAATTGACTTATCTTCTTGGGCGGCTTGTAATAGGTTTTAATAGAAGCACGCTTCAGTACATAGCCACTCTTGTCAGTGACGCCTCTGATGTATGGTAAAGTAACCGGGACACGCTCGACTGTGGCTGGTTTCACTCGGTTTCTGTGATGACGGCGAGGAATTTGGAGCTTGTTGTCTTGCAGTACTTGCTTGACATGTTCCAACTCAGCGGCCAGATGTTTCTCATCACAGATTCCTTGTGCTCTCTGAAACAAAGATTTACCCACGGTAGCTAACTGTTTTGGATGGTGGTGAGATTCACCATTAAGGTATTTATCAGTATGGGTCTTTTTTCTATATACAGTATGGCTTAAAGAAACGTCGGGTTAAAAAAGTAAAATAAACCGCGATAGAATCCGTAAATTTCGTTTTATTACAATGTATAATATTCGCGTAAACATAAGAAACCATTAGATGTATGTTTGTTACTCAATCACACCAGAACGGCTACACGGATCTGGTTGAAATTTAGCACAGAGATAGATTAAAGTCTGAAATAGAACATAGGCTACTTTTCAGATAAACGATCAGTTGTAAAATGACATAGTAGTAACTTCAGACTTAACAGAACAGTGGACGCTTTGGGCAGAATTATGATGTGAATAAAAAATTCCTAATTTAACAAAAGTCTGCAAATTAAATGATCAGATAAAGAGGGTAAAGTTTGGGATTGCTTTATTTGGAATTGAATTAGTGTTACCGGCAACTAAGTTATTTTTGTCTGCTCATTTCTTTTAGGTTTTTTTCGGCACTTCATTAAGGTTTTTTAATATAGCTGTTACAATGCACGGGTACTCTTTCGTCGGTAATTAAAATTATATTGAATAAAAACTATACATAATAATCGTTTTATACGTTTACTTAGAAATAAGCTGATGGAACGGTATTCTCCTTAATTATTTCTAGTGGTATAAACATCTGCGACGCGATAAATTTGTTCAAAAAAAATAATTAGGCAGTGACCTGCCTAATTATTTTTTAATTACTTTATGACTAAAGGTTATCAATATATAAAAAAGGATCAGGAAAAGTATAGGTATAATTTATTGTCGCTGGTTTCTTGTGTTAACGCGAATATTATACATGGAAATAAAATTAATTTCACGGATTTCGTTACGGATGACACTATCCTTTCCTGACGACATTTAACTCAGTCCGCAATGTGGCTATGAAAGCTTTAATGCTTTCAAAATTTCAAAACTAAACAGTAGTTAATTAATAGAGAGAAACATGAAATAAAACTAAATTTCGGGATAATAGGAAGGGTGCCTTCCAATTTTCAGAATTAGGTTAATTAAATCAGCTAATATGGAGCTGAATTTAAGTGGTGTTTAAATATCAAACATGGCTCTTCATTGCGTATAGACACCATAATACCTACTAATTCCTAATTAAGTTTATTTTATTTTGATAACCTATGTGACATCTAATCTCACTAGAATAAATATTGTGATATAGCAGGGGTTATTTAAATACTTTAGAAATCATCATATTGTTATTAATCAGTCAACTACAATCGAGACTAGTCCGTTCAAGTGGTTACATTCTCTTAGACTCCGTTTATACACATATATAATGATGAAGTTAGTAATTGTACTTGCGGTATGTGTTGCCGCGGTATCTTGTGAGAGTGATGTCGACAAGATTGTAGGTGAAGGGATGCCCATGGCGGCATCCTTTAAATTGGGAGGCCAGCTCCACGAGATGTGTGAAGGCTACCGTTTAAATAAAATTGAAAATAAATGTACGTGTAAAAGCAAAACAGATTTGCCAGTGCTGTTGGTAACGGAAAATAGAACAAATAACACCAGAGTATTGATACCTATCATAGTAAGGAACGAGGAAGATGTTGCCTCGGCGTTAGAAATCAAAACTGCAGATTGCTTGTGTGATTTAGACGAAGGCATCACGTTACAAATTGTTGTATTAAGAGTTGTCAACGATAATTACTTTTTACAATATTATACATCAGAAAGCAATTCGAACTTGGTTATTTTGCACCGCAAGAAAGTAGCATCGAGGAGCGACTTTGAAGCTATGATAAAAGCTAATGGGTTCGATAAAACAAATTACACGTTAATGTGTGACGAGTTTACCGAATAAATTTACTTATTGTATTTAACTTCAATAAATAAAATACAATGTATTTTAATTTTACTCTATTTGGCACCGTTTTTTAGTATAAGTTATTGTTGAAATAAATCATCAAAGTATAAATCGCTTTATTTTGTAATATCATCGCCTGCTTAAGCTTTGGTCTCTTGTTCATAACGCACAACACGGCGGTATGCGATCTTCCTCTGGGAGCACTCCGGTACGTGGGGTCGCTACTCCCCAACAGCCTACCACTAGCTGCTCTGTGAGCTATATAAATCGTATTTTTACGGTACTAATTAAATTATTTTTATTATTGTTCTTGTGATAATTTATTTTTATACTTTTTAATACATCAACAGTTTCTCATTTTTCAATAAATTCTCCAAAGTCAAAAAGAATGAAGGTAATCATTACGTTGTTGATAGAAACTATTTAAGATCATGATTCTATATAAATAAATCAAAATATTCAAATATCTAAAATGGCTCCTCAATCCGTATAGACACCATACTAACTGATTAAGTTGTTTAAATTTTGATAACCTATGTGACACATCTACTCGTGATTCTAGAATAATACTTATGATATGGCTGGGATTATTTAAACAGTTCAGTAATCATCATGTCGTTATTAATCGCTGAACTGCAATCGAGATCAGTTCGTTCAAGTGCTCATTCTCCTAGTTCCGTGTATACACATCTACAATGATGAAGCTAGTGGTTTTACTAGCAGTGTCTGTTGCCGTGGTTTCTTGTGAGAGCGATGTCGACAAGATGGTCGGCGATCTGGTGCCTATGGCGATAGCACCAAAAGTAGATGAAGAAGTGGGTAAGGAATGCTTAAATCTCCGCTTAGAGGCAACTGAAAGGAAATGTACGTGTAAAGACAAAACAGATTTACCAGTACTGTTTGCAAGGAAAAAGGGTCTCGATTTCACCAGCGTTTTGATTCTTATCGTAGTAAGAACCGAGGAAGACATAGCCTCAGCGCTGGAAATCCAAACTTCAGATTGTTCGTGTAAATTTGGCGAAGATGCAGTCGTACAAATCGGTGTATTTAAAATATTCAATGATAGTTATCTTATACGATACGTGCGACCAGAGAATGAGGTTAAGGAAGCGGACACACTCGCTATATATCGCAAGAAAGTAACCTCGAGAAGCGACTTTGAAGCTCTTTTGAAAGCTAATGGTATCAGTAAAACAAATTACACGTTATTCTGTGACGAGTTTACCGACTAAGCTTGCTCAAATATTTTTGTTACAAATATTCTCAATGTTACGCTGTTTGGAACTGTTTGTTAAATATTATTATTTTGTCTAAATAAATAAAAGAATAATTCGTTTTTTTAGTAATATGATCCTTCTGCGTCTATCCCTCTGCACTATGGTTGTTTGTGCCAGATCTTTCATATGTTGCTGTAAGTATTTTCATGTTGGCTGTTGGTGCTTTAACGTCAACACTTTGGGGGCATCCATTAATTACGTGAGGCTCTTAGGGGGGGAGGGGATCGAGTCAAACCTCACTCAATCTCACGTGGGGGAAGAGAGATCTTGGCAAATCTCACGTATCTTTTTTCCGCAAGAAAATGTGCAATATTGTGAGAAAACTGGGTGAAATTAAGTTTAAAATGTTTCCCCACTAAAATATGACTAAATAATATACAGAGTGGCGATTTGGTTATCACATTAAATGACACAACGGTTCACACCAGTTGATATAAGTCTGTTCAATGAATAAAATAAACAATTATACATTAAATAAAAAAAAAACAACTTTCAAACAAAATAAATTGAGTAAAAATTTATACGAAATAAAACACCCTTTTTAAATATTAGTTCACTGACCTGTGCAAGCGGCAACATCAACCGATAGCTAGGTACGGTTAGCGTTAACAGTGTTAGGTTACATTACAGCGATAGGTTGAAACGGCCTAATAGGTAACTTTTGACGGGGGTCTAGAGTTGAGGTACGATGTTTAGCCGTTTTGCGGCCTTCTGAGTACTCTAGACCCTCGACCGCTTCTTCACCTTCTTGTCCATGGCGTAGTGTGAGGAAACAGAAAACAGGCCGGCATGTTCTGTTGAGTAGCGGGGGCAGATTGTCTCTCGCTACTCGATACTTTGATTGAATGGCACTGGGCTTACCATTACACATCGTCACATTACCGTGCCAGGATAAATAAAATACAATAATGGCTTAAAAACAATAAAAGTGTCCAATATAGCACGTCAGCAGGTAATGCACTCAAAATATCAACAAAATAAATCTCACAAAAGGTGTTCTATCACAAAACAACAACTCCAGGCACACGCGCTTTCGCGATAATCGAACGACACGCACTATCCTTAGGAACACCGGCGTCACAGTACTAGTTAAGTGATTATTAAATGTAGGTAGGGTAATTAAATGTTTTCTTTAATGTGTACCGACACGAGCGCAAATCGTAAACACTTGATGTAATCTGAGACTGAGTGGTTATTTCATGGCCCTTTTTTGTACACACAACCTGAGCAGGACAAGAGAAAGGTTTGTTTTTTCGTTAGCGTGTCTCTTGTACATGAAATCGATTAGACTATTTATAAAAAATATTGTTATAATTTTATATTATTCCAACAACAAGTCGCTCAACACACGATTCCGCAATTTTCGCAATTTACTAAAAGTCGCAATGTCGAGTTTGTTTTGTGGGTATCACAATACAATGTAGTTATAAATACCCTCCAGTTTTCTTATGCCGTTTAGAGAACGAAGTTTTATACAGTATAACTATTTTTATGGACTATGTACCATATACTATATGTATACTACTGCTACTCAACGCAATAGTTGCAACACAAATTCAATAAAGCAATCCCAAACTTTACCCACTTTGTGAGGTCGTTTACTCTGCAGGCTTTTGTTAAATTAGGAATGAGTTTTTTATTCACATCATAATTCTGCCCAAAGCATCCTCCAGGCTATTATTATAACGAGGTCCTATGTCGTAGTGATAAAAAAAATATTTAGAACCGATCGTATGTCTGAAGTCAACACAATCTGCAGGGGTGGGTAATTAATCTAGAACTAAGGACTAACCTATTTCATCAGCAGAGGAAGCCCGTGCCCAGATGTGAGACAGTGTTTAATACAGGGCTGCTATTAATTATTCTAGAAAGATCGAAAAATCACGCCACGACCTCTGGTACATCAAATAGAGGCAGGCAGAGGTGTAACCAGTACACCTACTTTTCGCCGATTTTTTTACAGTTTTGCTGGTGGTAGGATATTCGTATTCGCCCGGATAGCGACCACCGTACACAGGGTGTAAAACACGCCATAGTGGCACACGGAAGTGTGTCGCGTTCCGGGATCACCCAGTGTACATCCAGTTTTAGTTGGGGGTCTAGAGTTGGGGTACGATGTTTGGCCATTTTGCGGCCTTCTGAGTACTCTGACACTAGACCCTCTACCGCTTCTTCACCTTCTTGCCCATGGCGTAGTGTGAAGAAGCAAGCCGGCATGATTGTGTTGAGTAGCGAAAGATAGAATGTCTCTCGATACTCTAATTGGACCGCACTGCGCTTACCATCGGGTGCAGTGTGGTCAGTTTGCCGTGCCAGTTAAAAAAAAGTCGTATAATGTGATAGCGGCCGAGCCTATCGCCATACCGGGCACACTTCTAGACGCCGGTCTACTACTCGAACCCTACTCGAGATACTGAAGACCTCAGCACAACGCATTCGCAATTACAACGACGCCATCGAGGCAGTCTCAGTTTATGGTTTGTGGTGCCAAACCATAATAATGTATTGCTTACGAGGTATTTCTTATGCTTCAATATGTAAATCTAAAGCGACACACACCGCCACTGTATTTTCAATCTTATTGCACTAACGTATATCAATGCCCTTTTTTTTATTTTATTCTGGCGCGCCAAAGTGACCACACTGCGCCTGATGGTAAACGCAGTGCCGTCCAGATAGAGTATCAAGTAGCGAGAGACAGTCTATCTCCCGCTACTCAACACAATCATGCCGGCCTGCTGTTTAGCTTCTTCACATTACGCCTAAATGACCCAGGATCATAGGAAGGAGGCAACACGGTAGCTGGCAAACTGTTCCACAGCTTGATTCCACAGCTTGAGCCAGATAGATAAAACACGTCAGAAGAGCTATTTGAATCACGCCACGTTCTACTATACTCAGAAGTAGGAGAGGCAAAATAACAATCACTTATATAAGTATAATATGTTTAATTTTCCACTAGTGTTTTCATTTAAATTATATTCTCATTAATTGTCATATACGTACCGTTACCTTGGGATGTTTATGATAAAAAATAATCTGTGTTTTTATAGTTGTCTTTGCCACACAAACACCTCGTGATTAGCATTTCTTTATCATTTGAAGTAAATAACAAAAAATATTCTGATCCATTACAATATGATAGATATGTTAAATTACTGTATAAAAACAAATGTGAATAACTAAATAAACAATATGTTTTCAAAACTAATAATATTTTACCCATTGACTTATATTCTATAGACACGAACTGTCGAAGAAAAAAGATGTTCCAAAAACCTTGTCCGCCCACTAATGCCGTCTATTCATTTTACTAAGAACTATTTGGAAGTTATAACTCCCGTCACTTTCTCTCGAACGGGACTTTCCGCGCGCCAAAACGGGACAAACTATATAATGAATTTTGTTGTGAAATATAGACTTCCCGTATTCAGAATTGAAATTAATTAATATTTATTGATATTACGTTCTAAACGTTATGAAATTATGTTATTTACCTTATATACTATTAACAGTTTCACTGTAAATCAATTTAAGGCAGATTTGTTCGGGAAGCTCGCTACAAATAACTAAAATTATGTTGTGTGGATTCTTAGGTGGCATGAAGTCGGTATTGTAGCCATGTGATAGTTTTTTCCGATTCAATATTTGACATCATGATGTAGCTATGCGTAGACTGATAGGCTAATGACCCACGCGCGGCGAGTGAAATAAATGCAATGGCCACTCATTACAAATTACAAAAACTTATAATCTAATCACTGCATCATTTGTAATTTGAAAAATGTAATTACTGCATTATTTCCTACTAGCTGTTGCTCGCGGCTCCGCCTGCGTGGAGGTTATATTCGGGAGCAGAAGTATACAATCCAAGGAGTTGTCTTCTGCACTGAGGCACCTGTAGCGATTGTCCAGCCTCTCAGGTGTTTTGCCTGAATCTTGAGATTGCATCTAAAGAATACCCCATAAGTTTAACCTCACTTTGCCCCTTTTAGGGATGATTTTTCAAAAACGTTGAAACACGTATTTCTTTATTGCTCACCAAAAGCCTAGATATGAATTTATAGATCCCTAAGTCGAGGAATTATGGATTTCCCATACAAATTTTGAACTCCTATTTGACCCCTTTCAAGGTTGTTTTTTGAGAAAAAAGATAGCCTATGTCCTTCTCCAGGATATAATCTATTCCCTTACCAAATTTCATTACAATCCATTCAGCCGTTTAGTCGTGAAGAGGTAACAAACAAACAAACAAACAAACAAACAGAGTTACTTTCGCATTTATAGTATTAGTATGGATGTGCAAAATCAGAAAGAAAATAATCGGCTCGTATAAGCTGGCAATGTACGTAGCTACTTTCTTCACACAAAAAATCTAGGTACTTGCTAGCATCATCTTAGGCATCATTTAGTATAGCGCGAAACAAAAAGAAAAAATGAAAAAATATCGGCATATCGTTGAGTGATTCCGCTTTATGTACTTACCATGTTCTTTCTTAACAACAAACAATCTTCGTTTCTTCTATTTGTAAAAGTACTTATGTAATAAAATAAAAAAACTATCGAGATATAGTTTTACAAATGAGAAGTTAATGTGATACATGTGAATATTGTTTACACTTTGAATTATTAATATTTATTTAAGCGAGATGGCGCGAGACTCGTTTTTTTTATAGTATAGTCCGACAAACGAGCCTGTGGGTCACCTGATGTTAAGTGATCTCCACCGCCCATGAATATCCCCAATACTGAAAGTGTCATGTATGCGCTGTCGGTCTTAAAGGACAGGAATAGGGATTAGGGAAGGGAAGGGGGAATTTGGGCCTCCGGATATCTCACTTACCATACGAAACGCGACAGTAAACTGTCACTTTACGTTGGTTTCTTCATGCTGTAGACAAATATGTCTTCATCGTGGCTCTACCACTTCCAAACGTGGCTCTACCACTTCCAAACGTGGCTCTACCACTTCCAAAAAACTCGTGTCGGCACACATAGAAAATCATTTAGTCACAGGGTACCTGCATTTAATAATCACTTAACTAGTACTGTGACGCCGGTGTTCCTAAGGATAGTGCGTGTCGTTCGATTATCGCGAAAGCGCGTGCGCCTGGAGTTATTGTTTTGTGATAGAATACCTTTTGTGAGATTTATTTTGTTGATATTTTGAGTGCATTACCTGCTGACGTGCTATATTGGACACTTTTATTGTTTTTAAGCCATTATTGTATTTTTTCTTATCCTGGCACGGCAATGTGACGATGTGTAATGGTAAGCCCAGTGCCATTCAATTACAGTATCGAGTAGCGAGACAATCTACTCCCGCTACTCAACAGAACATACTTAATGGTACTATGAATATATTTTAATTAACGAAAAATAGTGCCTTGTACTTAGTCGTAACAAAGCATTGTAGTTATGTCAAAAGCATTAAAAAAATTTTTTTGAACAAGATACACTACCCTATTACATCATTTTTTTTTAAATAATTATCATCGATCGAGTATTATTCCACTTCAAGTCGCTCCAATTAGAATATTTAAATTTCGGATTCATTTTTAATGTCTTGTAAATTTTGAATGCCATTCAAATTTCAGAATTAGGTCAACTAAATCAGCTAATAATACCAAACGTGGCTCTTTAGTACGTATAAAAACCACACATACCTACTAATTCCTTATTATTTTTTTATTATGATAACCTATGTGACATCTAATCTCACTAGAATAAATATGATATAGCGGTTATTTAAATACTTTAGAAATCATCATATCGTTATTGATCGCTCAACTACAATCGAGACTAGTCCGTTCAAGTGGTTACATTCTCTTATACTCCGTGTATACACATCTATAATGATTAAGTTAGTAATTGTACTTGCTGTATTTGTTGCCGCGGTATCTTGTGAGAGCGATGTCGACAAGATGGTCGGTGAACTGGTCCCCGTGGCGATAACTCCTAAAATAAATGAAAAAGTGGATGATGAATGCTTAAGCGTCCATATAGATGTAACTGAAAGGAAATGTACGTGTAAAGACAAAACAGATTTACCAGTTTTGCTTGCAAGGAAAAATGTACACACTTCCGCTAGTGTTTTGGTTGCTATCATAGTGAGAACCGAGGAAGATATAGCCTCAGCGCTGGATATCAAAATTTCAGATTGTTCGTGTGAATCTGACAAAGTGGAACAAATCGGTGTATTTAAAATACTCAACGATAGTTACCTTATACGCTACGCGCGAGCGGACGATGCGGGTAAAGTACCAGATTTTGCCATTGTATACCACAAGAAAACAACCTCGAAAAGCAACTTTGAAACTTTTCTAGAAGCTAATGGTATCAGTAAAACAAATTACACGTTTTTATGTAATGACTTTGCCAGTTAAAGCTCGCTCATATATTTTTGTTACTTGAAACCGTTTGTTTAGTGTATGTGTTTTGTTTAAATAAATTATTAAAATAATAATTAGTTTTGTTTTGTCATGTTATCATCCTCTTGCACATATCCCATTCCATCACCACGCCTGGCTATTAGAACAACATTCTTTACACATTTTGCGGTAAGTATCCTGCAAATCTTTCGAAATCTATTGCTGAAAACAAAAATACATATTATTTATTGAAATAAAACTAATTTTACTGATTCTATCGCGGTTTATTTAACTTTTTTTAATCCCGACGTTTAGAAAGCTTTCCAGCCTTCATGCTCAAGGGGCGGACTGAGTTGTATGTCGTCACGCAAGTATAGTACAATGTTTCTACCCTCCATATATTTTTTATTTTTATTTATTGTAGTCCGATCTACGCAGAAGATCCTCATAGTGTCCTGAGGCATTGCCAAGGAAATAATCTAATATAATTTTAAATGTTGCGCTCACGGTTGCACTCTATCCACATTATGTACATACAATAAAAAAAACTGACCAGTTTTAAAACGTTCTATTTGGGGGCAATTGGATCCTTTATAGTTGACGCTAAGCATCAGTAGGCAAACAAATTACTGTAAAAGAAAGTTACGCAAATAACCATGGTGAGGTGGAATATATGCAAAATGATAATATAACTAAAGAAAACGAGTTATTCATTTATTTAAACAAAAACTTACTCTAAACAAATGGTACCAAATAGAATAAAATTAGAATAACTTGTATTTTTAGAATTAAACTAAATCAGTAAATTTATTCCGTAAATTCGTTACACATTAACGTGTAATTTGCTTTATTAAAACCACTAGCTTCCAAAACAACTTCAAGGTTGCTCTTCGATGTTACTTTCTTGCGGTGCAAAATAACCACTGTGGAATTATTGTCACCGTAATCCGATGGAGCGTATTGTAAAAAGTAATTATCGTTGATAACTTTAATAACAGTGACTTGTAAAATTTTTCCTTCGTCTAAATCACACAAGCAATCTGCAGTTTTGACATCTAACGCCGAGGCAACATCTTCTTCGTTTCTTACTATAACAGGTATCACGAATCTTGAGTAATTTGTTTTATTAAGCGTTAGCAACAGCACTGACAAATATGTTTTGTTTTTGCACATACATTTATTTTCAGTTTTATGTAAACGGTAGCCATCACATTTACTAGGAAAGCCTTTCAATCTAATGGATGCCGCCATGGGCATGCCTTCGCCTACAATCTTGTCGAGATCGCTCTCACAAGATATTGCGGTAACAAATACCGCTAGTACAATTACTAGCTTAACCATTTTAGATTTGTAACATGAAGTCTGAATGTAACCACTTGATCCACTAGCCTCGATAGCAGTGACGTAGCTATAGCTTTTACATGGGGGGGGTCCGCGGGTAAAAGCCAAAAATCTAACCGATCAAATCATAGTTATTTAGAAATTACTTGAACATAGAATGGGAAAACGCTAGTTAATAAAAATTTGCTACTTGCTATTTGGATTTGGACTTTGGATGGATGAAAATCTGCCGTAGATTTTCATTCATTTTTGTTTTATTGTTTACATAACAACTGTCAAAACATCAAGTGTCAAGTGAAATCAATTTATTTTTGGTAAATAACTATTTTAATGTTGCTTATTATCAAGATGAGATGTTAGAACTCAGGGAGAAAATTCTCACGCACTCGAATCAACTTCGTATACGAAAAATAATTCAAATTCGAACTTTTTTCGAGTGAATGTAAAGTTAAGCTATTATGGAAATGTCGAGTCCGGTGTTTCTCGAAGGTCTTGATGGTACGAATATAATGTCAAATGTATTGTTCATAAATAAATTATTTTAAAAATAGAATTCGAAATAAAAATATTCTATTTGAGCTATTCTAAAAATTACCATTCGAACATTTCTCGAAGGTTATCGCTCGAACTGCTTCGACTGGTACAGACCGGTCGAGACGTACATCTCGAATTCGAACCATTCAATATTGTGTCCTAACTTAATGATGATGTCCTCCAAGAAGTATCCTTCGACGGCGAACCTTGCATTTTTGGAACAAGTTTTTTTCGCGAATGTGAGCATATGTGACTAGCTAGCCCTAATGTTGTTTTAAAAGCCCTGTCACAGGACGTACAGAACAGTTGTGTAGAAGAGTAGCTGTAAGAGTCAACTCAAACTGGCGCAGAGTCGAAACGTTGCGTCACGTCCTATTTATCAACTACAATGCATGGCGACGCGCGTCGTGTACACTTAGGGCCAACCCTATGTGTACACAGTTTTAGGTCTTATTTATTGCAGCTCACGCTGTGCGTCAAGGCATTGGATACATACATGTTTCCTCAAAATGTGCACATGATTTTCGTACTGAGCTACGCCATTTGGTCTAGTGACACGAAAGTTCTTCCAAGCAGTCGCAGGGTACGTCGCAAGATGCTAAGTAACGCTTGATGATATTGTAGTAGGTAGAAAATGACATCCAGGCTTACGCCATTCTTGAGCGAGTTTGCCTTAAACCACTGAAACCTAATGGTGTCTAAACCATATGGCGTCTTGACAAATTTCATATGAACTGCATCAGGTGAATTCTCCAGATAAAGTGGCAATATTTCCTTAACATTAATATTTTACGACGTTTATAGATAAGCGGCAAATAGTCTAATGCTCTTGGAGGTGGTGCGGTAATGTTGTACGTATGAAGGCCTCTAGACACCCAAAGATATTGTTTTATTTTGGTCCTAACTTACTGCGTATATGATGCCATATGCTGATGTGTTTACCCATAAAAAGACTCAATCTCGTGTTTTTATTATGATTTAACTAAAAGTCTTAGAAAGATAAAATACTTGGAAGAGTCCAAAAACATGTCCAAGAACTGGATAGTGGATGCACATTTGATGAGGCCCGTGACACTATGGATATTAAAATACTTATAGATATTTAGTTCGAAATTCAAAAATTTTAGTAGAATCTTATCTTATCTTCTATCTTATCGATGCAACATTTGAACAATATAACTGCATAGTTCGAAATTATGTAATAGAGAAATTATTCGAACTGTAGATTCGAGTACGAAATTATTTTGAATGAAAGGAGAATTGCCCTCCAGGTACTTATGGTACATCATATACCATCACACTTATCACTACTAAGTAGTCACTACTTAAGGATCGGTCGTATTTTTTTAAATAGATGTGCCCTGAAAAAAAAAGCAGTCTTGTTTTACCAGTTGTTTAAGCGCTAAAAAGTACACAAAAAAATTAAACTAGGCTCAAAAGTCGTAGAAAAATCTGTTAATTCCAAATATGCATATAGCTGAATGTTGCAAAAATTTACACTTAAATCAAATAGCCTGCTAACCGTCTATATTATCCGCTACCAAAATCGCGGTTTTTTATTATGTTGTAGGCTAAGGGGGGTGTCCGGACCCCCTGGACCCCCCCCTTATATACGCCCATGCTCGATAGTGATAAAGCGAATAACAGTAATACAATGACTTCTGTGCCCTTTAAATAGCATGTGCCATACTGCATTTATAGTAAATATGATCATTTGTGTCACATAGGTTATCAATATTGAAAGACTTAATCAGGAATGCATTGGTGATTTTGCTACATTATATGAATATTTAAATTAGCTCATAAAAAATGTCTTGGGGTCAGAAGTCGAATCGATTAATGCACAGAAAGCTTTATTTATACTTTAGGACGCACGATCTTCAAAATTTTACGAATGAAACATGGTAATGACGACTGAGGCGCAGGACACATAATGGAAGATGAAGTTTAAATTGTAATTTGTTATTTCATTAGTTATCTGAGTACAAGCAATATGTTCATATATTATTATTAAACAAATGTATTGGTTGTGAAGACTTACAGTAATATAGCTTATTCCTATATAAAGATACAAGAGCTCGATGATTAATATTTTTTTTGGTAAATTGGGTATAACTGTAAAAAGTACTGAAAATTTTTAGTGTAAATGAGAATATTAGCTACTAAACGAAGAATGATTCGGTGGTTTAGATAGAAAAAGTGTGCTGAGGTGATTTGAACATATCCAGAAGATGAAACTTGAAAGGCGGTTATAGCTTGTGGCACTCAATAGTCTCTGCTCACCCTCATGGGGTGCAGATGTCTGGTGTGTATGTATTCAGGAATATAATTCTAATTTGTTTTGGTTTCCCTAGTTTCCTCATATAGTGGAATGTAGCGTCATATTCTTTCAAGTTGCTCCAAATGATGTAGATACAAATTGTCCTAGTTGGGATAATCAGCAGGGAAATAATTTAGATTTTAAAATTTCTAATAAGTATTTTAGTGATTAGATCCTCCGGATTTTGTAATATGCAAATACTTACTGCAACACAAATGATAGATTTTGCATCAACAGCTGTAGTGCAGTGGGATAAATGCAGAAGACCATTGCTAAACAGTAAATTGCAGGTACAGTGCGGTCACTTTGCCGTGCCAGGATAAAAAAAAAAAAAAAAAAAAATAATGAACACTAATTATTCCTTTATTTATGACTCCGACAAAAAATACACTAAACAAACGGTTCCAAACAGAGTAAAATAGTGAATATTTGTAACAAAATATATGAGCAAGCCTAAATCTGTAAACTCATTCCATCATCGGACGACAAGAGACTCGGCGAAGCGTATACCATTAGGTTCTTAAACAGCTTCAAATCGATTCTCGAGGTTACTTTCTTGCGATATGGAACCACTACATCTGCTACTTTGCCCGCATCCTCCGCTTGTGCGTATCGTATAAGATAACTATCATTTAGTATTTTAAACACCGATTTGTACGACTTTAGAGTTGTCAAATTCACACGAACAATCTGAAGTTTTATTATAAAGTGTGATATAATAAATAGGGTTTATGAATATTCTGTACGAAACAATAAAATTAAGTTTGGTAGTTTCAATGCTTTGATAGAGGCGCCTCGGTTTATAAGTACATGGCGTTGTTTTTCGCCGCTTGTAAATTTTTTTTTAGCCGTCGCCTTTACGACGTCGCTCGCACAAAAATCACGGCGACATATACCACTAGTATAATAACCTCCGTGACAAGTAGGCAAGTAGCCAGCTGTGAAACGTATAGCTGTGGGTTCAATTCCCATACCGAGACAAATGTTTGTGTGACAGATATTTGTTTCGGGTCTGGGTGTTGTGGGACCGTAGTCCTCGCAGTTTTTGATACCCAAGATACAGGTTTAACCTAGTCTGGAGGTGAACTATGTGTATCACTGGGTGTATTTAATATTATTTAGTAAAAAATTGGTAAAACTAACTTAATAATTTTAGATGTGTATCCAAAGAGTATGAGAGGATGTAACCACTGTAACAGACTCATTGATCTAGATAATAGTAAAGCGTTTTTCATCTGATATATATTAAATCGATATCCAAACTGTTAATTTCACCTATGTGACAAAATAGTATTTGTTTTCTTTCGTGATTTGGTTAGATCAGGTTTCGTAGGTTATCTAGACTAAAAAAAACTCAATTATGAAATGATATCTGTTAATTTAATATTCACAAAATTTTAAAATATATCGTTGCATCTTCTGTATATATAAAAGAAGAAGCTGACTGACTGACTGACTGACTGACTGACTGACTGACTGACTGACTGACTGACTGACTGACTGACTGATCGATCAACGCACAGCCTAAACGGCTGGGGTTAGAGACTTGAAATTTTGACAGTAGGTACCTTTTATCACGTAGGCATCCACTAAGGAAGGGTTTTTGGAAATACCACCCCTAAGGGGGTAAAATAGGGGATGAAAGTTTGTATGAAAATCCGTCATTTTTGAAGTTAAATTCATGAAAATTTGTATTTGGCATTTTAGTTAAAAATAAAAAATATATGTTTCAGGATTTTTGGAAATTCTGCCCCTAAGGGGGTAAAATAGGGAATGAAAGATTGTATGAAAATCCGTCATTTTTAAGTTAAACGCATGAATATTGGTATTTTGTATTGTATACTTTTTCTCCCAAACATGACCTCCACGCGGGCGGAGCCGCGAGCATAAGCTATAACTAATAAATGAGATAAAGGTCTCCTAGTGAGTATGCAAATACTTGTAGCAGTAGCTCTTCCACAGGTCACATCAAATGGTTCTTTGAAATAAAACAAAATTTATTAATGCTATCGTAGTTCATTTTACTTCTTAAATCCAGACATTTAAACACAGACTAAAACATACATGGTCATGGGGCAGACTGAAATAATAAAAGAAGAAATAATGAAAACAACTGCTTACACTAAGGTAAAAATAGTTTAGTAAAAGATATCAGATCATAAGAGTTTGGATAACAATGTCAGAAGATTTAAAAGGTTACATTGAACAGAATGGTAATTAACAACTTTTGGATCAAAATCTAGAAGAATTTAATCATGAACAACTTATTACTGCATAAATGGATAGGTACATTACAAAGATTATTAATGGAATATACATAGAAATAGACAACAAATTTTAAAATAAATTTGGGAAAAAAAACTTGGGAGAGAAACACTGAAACGTACCTGAAACAAAACCTTCAATGGTTATAATGGGTAGGACATTATGCAGTAAATTCGTCGCAAACTGTCGTGTATCCTACAGTATCGAAATCAATCTTTGGTATAACAGCGTCGAAGTCAGATTTTTTATCTATTTTCTTTCTATTTAAAAAGGCCATGTACGTTTCTTCCGTTTTGGGCGATGATAAATAAATTACAAAGTAATTATCGTTGACAATTCTGATTATAACGATTTCTGGATGTGGTCCATTACCGCACGTACAATTTGTCGGCTTGTATTTTACTAATGTGGCTAGATCTTCTTTATTTCTCACTATTAAAGCAATCCCTTCTGTACTCATGTTGGTTTCATATTGCAATGAAAGTAGCGGCAAATTCGGTTTATCTGTACAACTGCATATACCATCAGTTTTCTTTAAGGAATACCTCACACATCCGGTTCCGTTTATTGGCGATTCAGTGACCACTGCCATAGGGGTCATATCACCGACCACCTCGTCAACATCACTCGCACACGAAATCGTGGCTATAGTTAAAACAATTAGAAGCTTGTACATTTTTGATGTTTCTATAAATGCGACAAGTTACCAAATTCGTAGGGACCGCGTGGGTTCCGCCTTATATATCTTAGTTTCTAAATCCGTGTACATAATATTTAACATTTGATAACCTTATGGTTTAGATAATGATAGCTGGGCCTTTTTGTTATCGTCAATATTTATTATTAGCGGTTTGTTTTTGTATTTCAGCAAATGCTGAAATGTCACACTAGATGTTGCTCGCGGCGTCGCACCTGTGTCATATATTTGCTCTGCTCTCGGGGATTATTACGTAATTTATGTGATTATTATGTGATGTCCACAGGGTTAGTTGTTGAGGGGTAAATCCGGTTTTTGTCGGGGGTCTAGAGTTGGGGAAAGATGTTTGGTCGTATTGCGGCCTTCTGAGTAATCTTCCTCTAGACACACTAGACCCTCGACCGCTTCTTCACCTCTTTGCCCCATGGCGTAGTGTAGGTATATATGTAGCAGACTGTTATGATTGTGTTAAGTAGCGAGGTATAGATTGTCTCTCGCTACTAGATACTCAACTAACTGGACGGCACTGCGTTTACCATCAGGTGCAGTGTAATCTCTTTGCCGTGCTAAGATAAAAATATATATGTCGGATAATCATGAATACGGACACTGAATTGACCTTGCAAATTACTTTATATTTTGTAACAAGTGGGTACCGTCAATTGCATTGCTATTTAAATAGCAATAAGTTAACGTGTAATGTGCGTCTTAGTGCAAAGTGTAATTGTTAATTGATCATTTAAATGTAGTGTGATGTGTTAAATAGCAACCATGAGGTTGCTTGCCAGGATTACCGCCTTCCGAACTGGCAGTAGTTTAAATAAACTGTGAAGTGTTAATCTTGTGTTTTTCTACCGAACTATCATACTACGATAGCATCCTGACTATATCTGGAGATCGGAGAGGGATGTGTAAGCCCTCTCAACCTCGGCCCTGATGATGATATTTGTGCTTCTACATATACTTAAATACTCCACACAATTATAGAAATAATCAGATGGTTATACTCCTTACATACATACATATACACTCACGCCTGTAATCCCCGAAGGGGTAGGCAGAGGTGTAACCTGTACACCCACTTTTCGCCGAATTTCGGTCCCATAATGTGATAGGGGGCGAGCCTATCGCCACACTCTATCACTCTATCGCTATACTCCTTAATTGCATTGATATCTAGTGGTAACCTTTGCCGCCCGATAAATTTGTTCTATAAAAGTAATTAGACAGGTCACAAAGGTTATCAATATTTAAAAAACTAAAATAGGAAAACAATAGGTATTTAAATTATTGTCAATAGCAAAGAGCATTATAATACTACTGAAAGTCAATAGTTTCTTGTGTTTACTCAAATATACATTGAAATAAAATTAATTTTAAGTGTTTATCACAGTTTATTACTTTTCATTTTGAAAAATTTACATTTTTAAAAGACACGGTGGATATTATCCTCTGACGACATACAAGCCATTAATTACACCGTGGCCATGAAAATTTTATAGCTGTCGGTATGTCGGGAATAATAAATATTTTTTATTTATTTATTAAATTAAATATAATCTAACAGGTAACACACCCAATGCGATTATACTTACATTGTTATACAATCAATTCAACACATACATACAAATACACATACACACCTCATATAGTCGATACATTCGTTACAGTCATTATAGTCGCCCTTATGAATTCCGCCAGTGTGCAATTAAAAATATCTATGTTACGCCCAACTTGGTTAATGAATAATAGAAAAATAATAATAAACAAGCTTAAAATAAAATTATAAAAGCTCGTGGTTACTGGGCTTGCACAATACACAAAATACAGTATAGTCATTGACTTATATTCTATAGACACGAATTGTCCGCTCACTAATGCCATCTATTCAATTTACTAAGAACTATTTGGAAGTTATAACTCCCGTCACTTTCACTCGAAAGGGACTTTCGCGCGCCAAAACGGGACAAACTATATAATGAATTTTGTTATGAAATATAGACTTTCCGTATTCAGAATTGAAATTAATTAATATTACGTTATGAACGTTATGAAATTATGTTATTTACCTTATATACTATTAACAGCTTCACTGTAAATCAATTTAAGTCAGATTTGTTCGGGAATGTCGCTACAAATAACACAAATTAACTGGTGTGCATTCGTAGGTGGCATGAAGCATACTAACGTCGGTGTAGTGTACCTACCTATACACCGCGACTCGGTGGAACATAATGTTTGTTCTGGTACGTAGTACATATAGATGGCTGAGTATAGAAAGAACTATTGACTATTGGTTATAAATAGAGTCAAAACGGTAGAAGGTCTCCTTATCGAAGAACTAGTGTTGGGGTTCATTTTTTATGTGTTTATTTTTGAAAGAAAAGGTATTAAATCCATGGAGTTATATTATTACATCTTTCTATATTTTGCTAACCCATAGAAACCGAGATATATTTTTCGAGATAAAAAGTAGCTTATGTCATTCTTTCACCCATATACTGCCACTATGCAAAAAATCATGTCGATCTCTCGCTTTGTGAATAATATAATAGCATAGTGAACATATGACGTTGATATAACCTTACATAACAGGTTATAATTAAATAGTAGTATTTCGCCTAATTATCTCAATAATAATTTCATATGTTTGTGTGACAGACAGATGTTTGTTACAGATCTGGGTCTTGGGGATCGTAGTTCTTGATACCCACGACATAGGTTAAACCTAGTGGGGGTCAGGACTACGTGTGTGAAAATTAAAAACAAATCTTCTACATCTTGTGATTAATTTGTTAACCGATTTCAAAAATGGAGGAGGTTCTCAATTCGACGTGTATTTTTTTATGTTTGTTACCTCAGAACTCAGTAATTTATTGACCGATTTGGAAAATTCTGTCTTATTACAGAGAACATGCTTCCAGATTGGTCCCATAGAATTTTTATCAAAATCGGTTGAGTAGTTTGGTTTTAAAAATATGTTGTCCGAATATACGAAACTGCGAATTTTGCTTTTCTGTGACTTTTCAGTGGTGTTTTCTTTTGGTACTCTATCCAACGTACCTATTTTATATTTGTACCGCTAAAAAGCCAAAAATAAATTATGATTTTTTAAATAAAAATAGAAACGACAATAAATTGGTTACATTTACATCAATTAATTAGATACAATTTAAGTCAATTATTTGGAGTCGGTGCCAGCCAAAACATGGAAAAAACAGAATAATCAGGCATACAAAAAAATATAAAATAGATCCATACTTGGTTTTTATGAATCTAAAAGTAAAGAAAACAGCACCGGCACCGACTCCAAAAATAATTGATTTAAATTGTATATAATTAATTGATGGAAATGTAACCAATTATTTTTGCTTTTTAGTTGTGTCTGGCTTTTTTTGAAGGCGGTTTTATATTTTTATTTAAAAAGTAATAATCTTCTGACGGTGTCTCTGATCAATATGATCGGTATGATTGTGTTGAGTAGCGACGGATAGACTGTCTCTCGCTACTTGGTACTCTAACTGGTTGGCACTAGACTTACCATCAGAAAATAAGAGTTTCAAAGGTCTACCAACCCACTTTTGGCCAGCGTGATGGACTAAGATGTAACCCCTTTCATTTGTATAGAAGGCCCGACAGTAGGACAAGATCAATACAAGGCCAGTATTATTAAGGTGTACATAAAAGAGACCGATAATCTTATTAATATTATAAATGCGAATGTTTGGATGGATGTCTGTTACTCAATCACGCCAGAAGGGCTGGATGCAACTGGTTGAAATTTAGCACAGAGATAGATTATAGTCTGGAATAGCACATAGGCTACTTTATATCCCGGAGAAGGTACGGGTCCCGTAGGATAGTTTCGTTTTCGAAGGGATGGACATGATTTTTGCATAGTGTTCATTGAAGGGTCTGAAAATGACATAAGCTACTTTTATCCTGGACAATGCATGGTTACTATGGGATAGTATAATATAGAAAGACGTAATAATTTAAGATGTCTCCATGGACTTTATACCTTTTCTTTCAATCATAACTACCACGCGGGCGGAGCCGCAAGTAAATGCTAGATGGTAGATAAGTTTTGGTCAGTGATTGCTTATCTGATGAGGTTATCGGACCCAATTTAAAAAAGCACTGCGAAATTTAAGTAATAATGCCAGTCTTAAGCAGCGATTGCCTAATTGGTTGCAGTACACTGTCAAATAAAAAGTCGTATGTTCGAATCCAGTCCAAATGGCATACATCTCTTGACATTTCTAAAGTTACGTGTATACTCGTTGTTAATTATCACTTGCTTTAACGGCGAAGGAAAATATCATGAGGAAACCTGCATACACTGAGAATTCTCGTACGAATTTCAATGGTTTGTGTAGTTCATTAGGCCAGCGTGGTGGACTAAGGCTTAACACCTCTCATTATTGGAGGAGGCCCTTGCCTAGCAGTGGGATAATGTTTATTTCAGAGCTAGTATTATTATATTATAATTCCAGGGTTGTAACAATTCTCACACCTGGACACGGGCCTTCTCTAATGAGAGGAGTTAGGCCTTTGTCCGCTATAATCCGTATTTCGTAATTAAAGGTTAAATATTTCGATCTATTTTCAAATTTAGTAACAGATTTTGAATATTTTAATAAGTTTTTTAGTGATTGGATCCTCCGGATTAGGTTCCCGTTAAGCACCAATAGGCAATATGCAAATATTTACTGCAAAACATGTCCAAGGTCCATTATAGTGCAGTTGGTAAAATGCAGAGAGATCATGACATTGCTAAAGAAAACGAATTATTCTTTTATATATATATTTCAACAAAAACATAAAATAGACATACGATTCCAGGGTAACAGCCAGAGTAACATTGATAGTATTTGTAACAATATATTAGCAAGCCTTAATCTGTAAACTCATTGCAGATTAACGTGTAATTGTTACTGATACCATTGGCTTCCAGAACAGCTTCAAAGTCGCTTCTCGAGGGTACTTTGTCACGGTATACAACGACTGTGTCCGCTTCTTTGCCCGCACCCTCCGCTCTAGCGTATCGTATAAGGTAATTAGCGTCGTACAATTTAAATACACCCATTTGTAGATTTGTGTCTTTGTCTTTATCAGAATCACAAGAACAGTCTGAAGTTTTGATTTCCAGCGCTGAAGCTATATCCTCCTCGGTTTTCACCACAATAACAATTAAATTTGTGCTAGTGTTTAATTTCGATGTTCCCGTCACTACTAGCAGATCTGTTTTGTCTTTACACGTACATTTCCTTCTAGTTACATCTATACGGATACTTAAACACTCGGAACCAATGTCTTCGTTTATTTTTGGTGATACAGCTATAGGCACTAGATTGCCGATAAAATTGTCGTCATCGCTCTCACAAGAAATTGCGGCGATGGATACCGCTAGCAAAATCACTAGCTTAATCATTTTTGATCTTGCGAGTTTAAGAAAATGTAACTTGAACAGACTGATCTCGTTAATGCGATAGTTGGGGAGATGTGTTTCGTCTTATATACATGTCATTATATAAACAGTTTAATTAACCTCTGCCACATAATATTTATATTGTTCTAGAAGTGTGATTAGGGAGGCTTCATAGGTTATCAAAGCTAAAAAAATACTTAATTATTAGACGATATCCATTAGGTAGTTGAATGTTTATAAAATTTCAAGCAGACAGGAATTTACTACAAGCAAAACTCTATCTGCACTAGGAAGACCTGTATCATGGCGTAGCGTGGAGAAGCAGGCCGACATATATTGTCTCTTGCTACTTAATACTCTAAATGGACGGCACTGTGCTTACCGTCAGGTGCAGGGTGGTCACTTTGCCGTACCAGTAGTATATAAAAAAAAGATCACAATTAATACACGCCCGAAAAAACGACACTTCGCCAATAGTAATATAAGTATATATTTTTTTGGTGCCTCAATAGGCAGACGAGCAGACGGGTCACCTGATGGTAAATAGTCACCGCCGCCCATAGACCTCTGCAACGTCAAAGCCGCTGCCTACCGTTGAATTAATAAATCAGAAAAGGACGTGAAAGATGAAAATTGATTTATATTACAAGATTTATCGAAATTTATCGCCGAATTTGCAATAAAAAATACTATATGCAAGTCATGCGGCGGGTCAACAAACTTTTGGGGTACCAGTGTGCTAACGTCCAATAAATCAAAGCAAGTACCTCAACATTTTTCCTACCAATAAGTTCGATAATTGGTATCTTTTCTGCACAGCAAGGATCTGTTGGGTCGCTTATTTATATCCATTTCATACTTTTTGTCGTTCATGAAAAAAAATGACACATGGAGTGGGAATAAGGATGGGAAGTTGTAATAAATAAATCCATTTATTTATCAAATTTATTTCAACAAAAAACTGCACTATATGGATCACACAGACTAAAATTGAGATTCACTTGTTAAAATTGGTAGATTTCATAGCTTAAATTAAATAAAGTTAAACTATTAGGATCCTTATGCACTTTATTTTATATACTGATACATAGAAAGCTAAAAAAAAAACAAAAAAAATGAATAATGTATTTTCTATTGTAGAAAGTCCCACTTGGACGCTGCATGATACTAGATGGAAACAAATAATCTTACTTTGGGGTGACCATCTTAATGAGTTAATTTATTTAATTAGCTACGTAATCTACCAAACGCTACCATAAATATAGTCATAAGTACATAAAAACATCACACAATTAAAGCATTACGAATATATTAAATAAAAAAACTTGTATTGGATGGAATTATAATTCACGCAATCAATTCTACAGTAAAATAAAAAAGGGTTATTTTTGCAAACAATTTTTAGCTGAAAGCTTTTTTTGTTGTTAATAAAAACTATCACTTGTCATAAGACATCATTGGGTCCAGTAAATACTTTACAAAATATATCCCGAAAATTACGCTATGCCATTATCTCAAGATCTTTTAAATTATGCATATACTAGAAACACAAAATGTGATAACAAATGTGACATAGGAATGAAACTACGAAACACAAAGGTCTTACAAGTCTTATTATATATTCTCACTGTTTCTGTGAATTATTGCATTTAAAAAAGAAGATTCGTTTCCTGATGTACGACATTAAGTTGAATTATTTATAAAAACATAAAAAAAAAATATTTGAAAAAAATATCGAAAAGATGTCATTGTTCTGAATTACCGTCTAACGGCTACTTATGTTATAACACGCCATACAATTGTGACAAAAAAGACGATCTTAAATATTTAACACGGTCTTAAATTCTTAAGTTGCATTTGAGTATTCGGGCGCTACACTTCTGTTTTAAAAAAAGTCTTATCACCTGGACTTATGTTTCAATTTCGTTTGTTTTCTTAAGTTGTAAATACATATATTTACTTCGATCTAATTATTTTTACGAATAAATTGATTGATATCGATTCAGTAGTTTAGGCTTTAAATAGCCTTAAAGCCTAAACTAATTTCAGGGTGTGCGTTTATTATGGTCCATGTAAGAACGTACGTGATTGGTCAGTGTGTTTGGCGCCAAAAATAATCCAATGACATACAGAACGCATAGCAAAGAGCTCGGTTAAGTATTGATCTTGAATACGGACGATAATGCCTTGGTAATTAAATATAAAATAAAACAAAGCTAAATAAATTAAAGGACATATTATTGTCATTAACTCACAGAAAGAGCTTATTTTACCGACATTCTAAGAACACATTACACAAAACTGTTTAAAATTATTATAATATTCGAAATATGAAAACAATCGATGTAGTTTATCTTTATCGGCTTTTTACGGGAAGAAATAATGAACCGGACCAAAAATAAAACTTCAGGCAGGGTCGCGTTCGGTCGGAGGTAGTTTCTAAAACATGCGACGTCTCGGAATACCCATAGTCCATATCAAACCCATATAAAAATACTATAATTTAACTTGTATTTCCTTGAATATTAAGAAGAATAAACCCCAAAAAATTATAAATCCATTATAGATGAATAAGGAAATTGCTAGTGATGATGCTTTCTGTACATTGATTTTTCTTTTTTAATGTACTGACTTGTTATAGGAATAAGGAAATTGCTGGTGTATTGGTGATGCTTTCTGTAAATTGTTTTTTCTTTACTGTACTGGCTTGTCATAAGTGCTATGTAATTGCCTACATGAATAATAAATGATTTCATTTCCAGAATACATATAATAATTTCAAACAGCCATAACATTAAAGCTAAATATTTATTGCAAGGACAAACATGTTACATCACTATTTTAACTGTCACACCAGTCGATATTCAGTGTCACATCACTATTTAAATGTCACACTAGTCGATATCTAAAGCTGCCAGAAACATGTGTAAGAATGTACGCAATAATACATAATAAGCTGAAGTATTTGAAAAATTGCGTAGTTCGTTTTTTATAGTTACAGGCTAGTGTGACCACACAATATATAAAAATACAAAAATTACTGGTAAAACATTAAAAGCTGCCTTTGTATTATGATATCTAAATATTTGGCAGGTACAAAATGCTATAAGATTCTTAAAAGTACTACATTTTTACTTTCTAATCTAAAAAACTTTTTTTTTTATAAAAATTTGTACATTTTTTTATGTTTTTTTCAGTTTATCTATTACAACCACATTACATCAAATATATAAAGTCTACAATCTGACGGTTTTTAACTAAAAGTCAAAATTCGCTCTTAAATATACCAACATGCATGCAGTATGTTAGTATATATATTTCTAGTGGTATGATACTTATACTGGTAATTTTTTTATTTGTATAATTTTAAAAAATCTGCTACATCCACATATAATATACGTCTGTTGATTTTTTTGTATTTTTTCATTTATTTATTTAATAATGAAATAGTAAAAATGTATTATAAAATCAATTGACATGTTTTTTCATATTTTATACTATTTTTACGCTGTTATTTGAGATATTGAAAATTTAAAGCTTTTCATAATCTGTGAATGATATAGAGTATCAATAGTCGTATAAAAAAATTGTTAAATTTAATAAAATTAGATTACAAATTATATTATGTAATATAGATTAAACAGGAAATCAAACTTTATATACATATTATAATGAGAATCGGTGAGTGATTTTATTAACCAGTCATGTATCATTCGGACACCGGCTACCGGACGGAAACAGGCGATAATTGCCCTTATTAACCGTGTATTAAGCGATTTTTAAAGTTAATATTATGGACATAAAATTGATTTTGGCTTGTATTTTTACTCACTATTTATTACCCATTTTTCGTACTCCAGTGTTCTTGTGATACATAAGAGGTTAAAAACCATTGTATCTATCTCGACTTGACTGAGCGCTCTACACACAAAGCGAAAGACGCGAAGGTTAGGTTTTAACTGTTTTTTTTTAATTTGACACTACAGGGATGATTATTTTACGATGTGCCAGTTCTGTTAGTATAGGAGAAATGTGCAAAAAGGTTAAAACAAATTGTGTTGAAATATCAGTGTCATCTATTTCTACATTATTAAAAAATACAAAGACCAATTGAGAATTCATAGATAGTGCGCTAACAAAGTTATATTTTACATACTATATTTTTCTATGGTAAATACTTGACCTACCTTAGAAATGGAATGTAAATGCCGCAAAATCAGATTACACTTGTGCAAGATTTCATACTTCGTCTCAGTATGAGTTTTGGTGTTCATTTATGTGTCTATGGTTAGGGCCTTCCTTTTTATATAAAACACGCTACATTATACACAGTATGTTGCAAAAAGTGGAATACATAACGATACGACGTAAAAATGGAAAATTATTTGTAAATTATCGGTAAGTTGAATATCCCAAAAATCCGATCTGATTTTAGTGATTGAAATTTGTATGAAATAATTAGTAATGAACTATGAAGGTATTGATAAAAATAAATGAACTATTTGGCATTATGTATGTAATGCTTAAATAATCGGTCGACAATTTATAGAGGGTTTTTTAAAATCACAATACAACTTTAAAGTCCTGATACAAAAATCCAAAATAAATTCTCATTTCATATTTTAACCAATAGGTCACTAATCGCCATATATGCGGATCATCATTTATACCACATTTCTGCAGCACACTGTATACGCAAAATATACCGAGCTTATATCAAAATCGTCACCATTTTATATAAAGGAAATGCATATGAAAATACCATACAATACGGTGATATGCAACGGTGTTAAACCCATCGCTCCCCCGGGGTATCCGAACACCAGGGGATCAGGCCTCAATCCGGGATAATTAATGTCGGGTATTGTAGATTCTGGAAAAAACATATTATTTTTACCCAATTCACATAAGTAACAAAATAAAGGTTTCTGGAATTGACATATACTTATAATTTATGTTATTTTTGACCAGTATTGAATTATGCAAAAACAAGATAATGCAATAAAAAATAATAAAATCACTACTTGAGGCTAAATTATGCAAACTAACATTACTATTGCTAATAAAGTCATATCGTGCACTATACAAAGTAAAGTATTCCACCCCTTCGACATAGAAATCTTAACAAGAATCTGCGCAGTAAGATCGAAAATTGAATGGCTCCGGTCCATTCTAGTATAATTTACAAATCCTCAATTTTTGATGGTGGAAGGGTACTTGAAACACATTAGTACCCGACTGGATATCAATCACTATACACACCAAGCGTGGTAGAAAACCAAACATAGTGGCTCCGCTCAGTTCTGAGCTTTACCGGCGTACATACATACATAGGTACATACGTAATGTACAATGACTGCCTCGGTGGCGCAGTTGTAATTGCGCATGCGTTACGACTGCTGTGCTGAGGTCTCGGGTTCGATCCCCGGGTCGGGTAAAGTGATATTGGGTTTTTCTACCTAGAAATACTCAGTATTAACCCGGAGTCTGGAATGGTGCCCGGTGTGGCGATAGGCTCGCCCCCTATCACATTATGGGACCGAAATTTGGCGAAAAGTGGGTGTACTGGTTACACCTCTGCCTACCCCTTTGGGGATAACAGGCGTGAGAGTATATGTATGTATGTAATGTACAATACGTACATACCTACACAATTATGTCAAAAAATATCGTTGAAATATTCGAAGGCTGGAATATAAAAATTAATACATACACACACGCAAGCACGTAGACACACACACACACTAACACTCTCATACACACACCGCAGGCCGGTATGATTGTGTCGAGTACCGAGATATAGATTGTCTCTTGCTACTTGATACTCTAACTGCATGGCACTGCGCTTACCATTAGGTGAAGTGTGGCCTCTGTCATGCCAGGTTAAAAAAACACACAAGCACGCACATACTTACATCTCTTCACTACACTTCAATATCTCGTTTCCATTACTACATCCGATTGTATAATCGGATGTAGTAATGATAAATGTTACCTCGATAAAAGCCATATTCGTTTTAACCATCACCAATTTTCCGCCATATCCTCCTCTCCTACTTACCTCCTAAAAAGGTTGACGGTGTAAGCCCCCATCAACACGGCAATTGTGAATTCACTTGGTGATATGGCCGCCGCTCCTCCGAATTTGACTTGACCGCACGCCGGCGGACATACAGGTATAATGGACTCTACGGAAAAACACACATGCTGTGGTAACCATGCTACACAACAATGCAGGATTTATAATACAACATGTCACAGGAATAAAGCACACCCTCTATACCACAACTTCTCATGTATCACAAGGACGCCGGTGTTCGGAACAAGGTAAATAAGTAATAAGTAAAAATACGAGCCAAAATTAACTTTCTTTCCATAATATTAATAAGGCCGAGAATTTGCCAATTTTATTGCCAGTTTTTGACTGGACACCGGTATCGGAATGATGCGCGAGTGGTTAAAACATAATCATTATGTTTTAACCACTCGGTCGGGTAAAGTGATATTGGGTTTTCTATTTAGAAATACTCAGTATCAGCCCGGAGTCTGGAATTGTCAGTTAGAGCAATCAAATCAGAAGATTTTATGGATATACGCGTATGTATGATAATTCAATTATTTGGCGATTTTATGGCGATAGACTCGCCCCCTATCACATTATGGTACCGTAATAACTTGGCGAAAAGTGAGTGTACTGGTTACACCTCTGCTTACCCCTTCGGGATTACAGGCGTGAGTGTATATGTATGTATAATAAGAAAACATACACTGTAATTATGCTGTGAACAACTTAAACATTACGTATTTGAAACTGTAATTGTAACCTTTATTTCCCTGGACATAAATTTCATTTTATTTGATAACGGACATGGTGTATTGTTGGATTGAAGAAAGGTCTTATCTCCAGGATTTTTATTCAATAGTCAGTTTTAACAAACTACTTTCAGGGTGTGCGTTTATTATGTTACATGTAAGAACGTACGTGATTGGTCAATTTTTGTTTGGCGCCAAAAATGAACCAATCACATACACAGATATATCATACAGGCATTATCATATATGACTACACAGCCAACCAAAAATACCAGCAAAGCGAAGCGAATACTCATAATTTGAATACTAATTATAGACACAGTTTAAAAACCACACAGCCTATCAATATTACCATTACACACCTAACAATCACACACATAGTCCTGACCCCACATTAGGTCAAACCTGTATTGTGGAGAACTACCGTGGCCTTGTGTGGATCATATTGTCCCACTGCTGGGCACGGGCCTCCTCCGCTATGAGAGGGGTAAGAGATTTGTCCACCACGGTGGACTACTGCGAGGTGGCAGATTAGTAAGTAAGTAGATTTTTGTCCAAATTTTGACAGTTTGACACTTTTATGACGTAGGTATCCACTAAGGAAGGGTTTTTGGAAATACCTCCCCTAACAGGGTAAAATAGGGGATGAAAATCCGTCATCTTTGAAGTTAGGTTCATGAAAATTTGTATTTGGCCGTTTTGTTAAAAAAAAGATACATTTCGGGATTTTTGGAAACCTACTACCCCTAAGGGGTTAAAGTAGGGGATGAAAGTTTGTATGGAAATCCGTCATTTTTGAAGTTATACACATGAAAATTGGTATTTTGATTTGTATACTTTTTCTCACAAACTCCGAGCGGGCGGAGCGGCGAACAACAGTAGTTCTGAATATTTAAATATTGTTTGACTGTGAATAATATACATAATATAGTACGATACTGACATGGTTTTACAGCCTCCGTGGCGCAGTAGGCGAGTAGCCGGATGTGAAACAAGAGGCCGTGGGTTCGATTCCCACACCGGGACAAATATTTGTGTGGTAGACAGATATTTGTGTCCGGGGTCTGGGTGTTGTGAAACCGTCTCTAGGTCCCTGATACCCACGACACAAGACTCGTATCTTAGTGTGGGGTCGGGGCTATGTGTGTGACTGTTGGGTGTTATTTATTTATGGTCTTAAGCCAAAAGGTCTTAAAAATAAAAAATGTTTACCGGTGAGTTCCACATGACCTTCAGCAGAGCCGAGTTTGTTCTGTGCAGTACAAGTGAACATGCCGAACTGTCTCTTCTCTATGGTGATCACGCGCAGAGTCGTGTCTGTGAATTCATCAGCCGTTGCGAAGTGAGAGATTCTGAAATGAACATACTTTTGAAATGAGGTCCGTATGTTACAGTTGACTAGGGAGAAACATATGGTGTATAATTACACACCCAAGACATATGGTTGGTGGTAAAATGTCCTAGTGGATAGCTCGCACCTTACATAGGGTGTAAAGCCCGCCATACACATACGAGTAGTGGCACACGTAAGTGTGTCGCGTTCTGGAGACCGGGATCAGACAATGTACATCCGACATTTATCGGGGGTCTAGAGTGGGGGTACGATGTTCTGAATACTCTGACACTACACCATCAACCGCTTCTTCACCTCCTTACCAAATTGAGTAGTGTGAAGAAGTGTAGCAGGCCGGCATGATTGTGTTAAGTAGCGAGGGATAGATTGTCTCTCGCTACTTAATACTCTAATTGGATGGTACTGCGAACTGTGACTTCGAAGTTTTAATGCATATTTTAATTCTGTTTTACAAATGACGTTTTGAATATGATATAAAATCGGTTTTATTATCCATCCACATCCTCTTTTTAATAATATCTCATCCTTCTTGCCAATGTAGTATATTGAACTAACCTGTAATGTTGGTTGTTTGACAGAAGCACTTCGTCTTTAAGCCACGTGATGGCCGGCGGTGGGTATGCTTCCACGTGACACTCCAGGTCCATATCGTATTGGAGAGCCTGACAAAAAAAAGTGTGAGTCTCACAGAACCAAAGTCGACAAAGTAGGTAATAATAATAATAATACTAGCCCTGTATTAAACATTGTCCCGCTGCTGGGCACGGGCCTCCTCTACTAATGAGAGGGGTTAGGCCTTAGTCCACCACGCTGGCCTAATGCGGGTTGGCAGACTTCTCATACCTTCGAAAAACTCTCAGATATGCAGGTTTCCTGACGATGTTTTCCTTCACCGTTAAAGCAAGCGATAATTAACATTTTAATACACACATAACTTTAGAAAAGTCTGAGGTGTATGCCACTTGGGTTTCGAACCTACGACTTTCGTCTTGACAGTCCGTACCGCAACCAACGAGGCTATCGCTGCTATACGCTGCTGACAAAGTAGGTAGTTGGGCAAAAATTAAATAAATATATGGCAATATAGGAAATTCAAATCTGCATCGACTATTGCAATGTTTAAAATTAGAAACGGCTGCAAACCCTAAAACACAAAATAAAAGTTGCTTTAGAACCAAAGTTAGCAATCTTTCACTATCAACTAATCAGAAGCAATCAAGTCAACAAACCTATTTCTCATGAAGTCAATGACAATCAAAAATGGCAAATTTGGCAGGAGTACAGTAGCAAAGGCCATCTTACCATAGTTGGGTTCAAACTCGGCAAACTAGACAATTTTATAACATTTTGCACTATTAATCTAAATTTTTTATCATTGTTGTCATTGTCATTGTCATTAAAACATTCAGCAAAATTATCTTTCGCCGTAAACAAAATCACTTCCATCAGGTGAGCCTCCTGCCCGTTTGCCCCATTTTTCAATAAAAAAAAAACAATAGTTAACAGTTTTTTTTATTGCCAAAATATAAGTCAGTTACTTTGGCGACTTTGGTTCTATAAAACTCATGTGTCTCTTTGACCAAAAACACCATAGTCTTAGCATTTGCAAGGGAGTAAACTAGCGCCTAGACAGTTTAGTAGAATAAAAAAAATGATCTACCTGAGACAGTCTGGGTCTTGGCACGGTGATGACTGGTGCAAATTCAACTTCCAAATTGATGTTCCTGCGTGCACCTTTACCCACACCGTTCTCAGCAACACAGTAGTAGGTCCCGCGGTCTTCCTTGTGTACAGCTGCGATTTTTAATATATTGCCCCTGAAAAAAAAAAATTAAATAGCATGATTTTGAACCCATTAAAAAAATATTGATGGAAACAGTATTGTGAGAGATAATTGATTTAATATCGATCTTTGATTACGAAAAAAGTTGACATGCCTGTAATGCCCTTATATTAAAGGCATCTCTACTTCAATTCAACAAATCATGAAATAAAACTCTACTTCATTTACAATAAAATATCAAACTAAACCTAGCTTCATAAACAATAAAATACCACTTTTAGCAGTAGATCATAACATAATGATGTAATTAATAATTCATGCCAGTGCAACGTGTTCCTTATAAGTAAGAGTTTTTTACCGACTTCAATAAAAAACAAATTATCTATAAAATTTGAGGGTTGCCTTCGAATTTTCTGAGATCCCATCATCAGATCATGACTTGGTGCCAATGGGACCACCTGGGAAATATACCCTTTTACACAAAAAAAGAATTTCTAGAATCGGTCCAGGCATCTTCGAGTAATCGGGGAACATACATAAAAAAAAGATTCCGACGAATTGAGAACCTCCTCCTTTTTTTGAAGTTGGTTAATAAAAACTCTCACAGTAGATCACAAAATATTTCAACACAGTTACTTGTATTATCATTTTTGGAGCTCGGGCGGCGCACACGTGTGCCACGTCGATTTAACAATATTTTTATTCGTTAATGTTAATTTTATTTGTCATATGATATAGTTAAATATTTTTATCAGTTAATTTTAATGCTTGATAGTTATGTTCACCAACTCTAGACCCACTAACTGATTCATAAACGCCCAAAACACTACAAGACCTAAAAACTGAAATGTTATCACTGCCTCACCTAAAAATCGAACCGCCAGTGGGTAGAATGGCATTGTTCTCACGTCTCCAGGATATCTTCGGCAATGGAAACCCACCTGCGTAACACTCCATTTGGACACCTAAAAATAAATATCACATCAACCGCTATCTTGACTTAATAAAAAAATAAATAATAATAATAATAAAATAAAAATAAATATGAATTTACAGATCCCTAAGTCGAGGAATAATGGATTTCCCATACAAATTTTGAACTCCTATTTGACCCCTTTCAAGGTTGTTTTTTGAGAAAAAAGAGCCTATGTCCTTCTCCAGGATATAATCTATTCCCTTACCAAATTTCATTACAATCCGTTCAGCCGTTTAGTCGTGAAGATGTAACAAACAAACAAACAAACAGAGTTACTTTCGCATTTATAGTATTAGTATGGATAATTTAATATTTTCAAGAAACAAATATGTAATAATAAAGCATTTTGTCACGTGACATGAAACACAAATCAATCATGCATGACGTCACCGTTCGAAACATCTATTAAACGCTGGGCCAAACGATGATCTGAGCCATGACAGTTGGTGGCGTTTTTGTGGGAAAAATAAAGTCTGTTCATAAAAATGTTAATAAAATCTTAAAACTTAAAAAACTTATGTTTTATGTTTATTAATGGTAATATTTAATTAATATAGACCATGAAGAATAAAATAAAACGGTTTCCCAAAAACAGTCAACTAGCATATTCCAAAGTCTAAGTTTTCACTCCTATTGCTAGTCCTCATGACTGCCCTATATTTATTTTTTAAATACACCCAACAGAATAGGGTAGTTGACTCGTTTTTATTATTAATTTAATCAACAAGTTACATTATCTAAAACCTATTATCAAAATAATATTAAACTGTCATGACGGATAGACACGCCGGCGGCGCGTACACTAGCAACACTCGCCGTTCTTGCATGCAATTTTTAACTTTAATGCTATGGAAATAAAAGCTTGTTGCTTTACTCCCGACTTTTTTTTTAATATCCTTCCTGACTGGAGGGGTTAAAATAAGCCATTCAAATCTGATGGAAGAGGTAATTGTACATTACAGTAAAATGATGCATGATATGTCCCGTGAGGTCACGGTTCTCAGAATGTCCATTACTGTGCTGTTGTGCGAGGGAGATAGCGATAAGTATCCGATATACAACCATTTTTGCTCATACCTTTGAGTATATGCTCTTACCAATATTTTTTTGTAAATTTTGTGACCTCCATTTTCAATCGTTTTGATTCTGTTTTCGCAAAAGAGCTTCTTTTGCGTATTATATTCGGTTGCATATCGAATAATGTACAAAATTAAACACAGGAAACTACCCTATTCCGGGTGTTGTGTGTAGCTCCAACTGTCGGGTCAAAGACCTAGTGTGGGGTCAGAACTATGTGTGTGACTACTCACTCTCCATCTCGCTGGCCACCACAGATCTCGTGGAGTTGTCCGAGATGATGGGCGGACGACGCACTTGTAGCTCCACTTCGGCCGTGATCTTGTTACTTATCGATATCAATACCTGGCACTGGTACCAGCCGGCGTCGTTCTCTTGGATGTCTTTGACCTGGCGAGGAATTAAATAAAATTAAAAATATGATGTGATATAAAGGAGAATGACCAGGAATATATGGACCACGGTACAAGTTTGCGTCAATTCCAAAGTTGTTTTAAATAGTCTATAAAGTATCCAAATACTATCTAAAGTTTACATTTTTGGAATTGGAACGCGGGTTTCCATGTTTTTTTGTGTAATAATAATATTTTTTGTGTAAACTGTAGGTATATAAGGATTTAAACGTAAGACCAGGCAGTATGGTCGATTGACTATAGCCTGTCCTTTGCATGAATAAATGAATAAACTGTAGGTATCATTACGTCAATGAAAACTGGTAGTAATTTTTAATCAATAATATGTCTGATTAAGTTTTAAACGAAATCAATCAATACAACACTGACATTCTGTTTGCCAGACGACTTCAAAAATAAAGAAATTAATTGAAATATTTATTATTTTAATTTGGTTTTCTGCAGCTGTCACACTTGGAGGTTAATAAATGCCCTCGAAATCCTGATAGTCTTCAACTCACCGATAGTGTGTAAGTAGCCGTAGAATCATCGTATCTGAGCGAAAACCTCGAATCTTTGATGATCAGGTTGGCATTACTGGATAAGGGCATGGAATCAATTGTCTTGATGCGGTCATATTTCACCTGGAAGCAAAAAGAATTTATCGATCTCGCGCAATAGGGTAGTTGACACGAGTTGAGCGGGAAGGGGTAATTGTCAAATGACAGTAAAAGGATGCATGATATGAGCCGTGACGTCGCCTCTCCATTGGCCATTACTGTGCCGTTGTGCGAGGGAGATAGTGATATGTTCCCATTACGTACCCATTTTTGCTCATACCAATATTTAAAATAAATATTGTGAACTCATTTTCCAAACAATTTTGATTCTGTTTTTGCAAAAGAGTCTCTTTTGCGTATTATATTCGGTTGCATATCGAATAATGTACAAAATTAAACACAGGAAACTACCCTATTCTGCAAGCTAGATAAATAAATGTTAAAGAAACACCACGACCACACACGTCAGGTCATAGGAGCTATAGCAGAGGCCATTTTAATAATCAATGCACGTGACGAAATTTCTATTCTTAGATACATACTGATTACAATTTGTTCCAATTGTAGGCATATCAATATTATTATTAACATTTACTATACTGGCAACTAGGGTTGCCAACAATTTTTCGATGGATTACTATTATTCAGAATCATAAAAAAGTAAGTAAATTAAAAATTGCTATCAAAAAATAGGTTTTTTTAAAAACAGGTACAATAATTTACAAAGCAAGGTGTTTATTATTGTTTTGTAGAGGAACGGGTGATAGTGTTCCTCTTGCGAAGGGGGGTATCTCCAGTCAGGCAGGTGTTACGCCCGACCGGTCGCGGCCCCTCGAACCGTTGATATTTGGAGCTTGTATATATACAATGTTTCGCTCAAATTTGAGAACCGCGTTTCAGCCTGGCATCATTGCTATCTCGTCGGTGTGAGGCGCTTGTTTGGCGCCACAGTTTAATTAATGATTGAATCATAACATTCAAATATAGTATCCAACCAGAACACATCAGTGCATCCACAACGGCTTCTAAAACAATACTCACTAATACAAAGGGGTCATAACATATGACAGGACTACCATTTAGCAAAAGATGCTCTTCACTTTTTTTACCCTGGCACGGCAAAGTGACCACACTGCACCTGATGGTAAGTGCAGTGCCGTCACTTTATAAAACTATACAGGCTGTTGTGGAAAGAGGTATAAATAAAAAAACGAGGGTAATTGGCAACTTATCTGTAAAGTTGCCAACTCTATAAGCCTCATCTTATTTGAGTATTTGGAATTTATATGGAATCATTCGTTTTATCACCCTCGATGCCATTGATCCTGTGAAATGAACCCAATACATATGGATTTTAGGTGTATTTTTTTTCGTATTTAATATTGTTTCAGACATGCGCTAGGCATTAGCCGCATGTTGCGCCCTCCACAAATATAGTCCCCATATATATACAATAGAGAATAACAAATTAATTGTGTTAGCTGAGTGTTGTGTTACATAACAGACGTGCGAGGACGTTATTTAGTGAATTGAATTGAAGTGAGAAAAATCTTAAGTGATCCTTTGTATCTATAAGTCTTGTGAAAAAAGGTAGGTATTTAGCGAATTTATCCATTAGTCTCAAAAGTTCTGGTACATTACAATAGGTATCAAAGTAAACTGAAAAAACTCAATGCTGAGTATACATAGCTGTTTCGATCTGAGTCACAACTTAAGATGAATTATTTATATTATATAATTTTTTTATATATATAATTATTATGTTTATATTATAATGGTGTCAATAGACCATACTTCCAATTTAAACCCATTTTATAATAGTGTTCGTTATTGTGTAAAATATTCAGTAAGAGTGATGCATAATATAAAATAAAATAGAAATAGATTATGTAGACACATAAAAAGGCATTTATGACAGGTCAAAACACCATACAGAGTAAATAATTATCACTCATGGATTGGAACTTAAGAATAATCTTTATAATCTTTAAGTGTGCAATAAAAAGTAACTAAAAAAATAAATAAACAACCGTCAAGGGCTTGTAGCCAAGGATATAAAAATAATAGGGCTAGAGGGCTCATATAAATACTATACATATTATATATGTGAAACATGATGAACGACTACCTTGATGGCGCAGTTGTAATTACGCATGTGTTAAGACTGCCGCTGTGCTGAGGTCTCGGGTTCAATCCCCGGGTCGGGTAAAGTGATATTGGGTTTTTCTATCTAGAAATTCTCAGTATCAGCCCGGAGTCTGGAATTTGTGCCTGGTATGGCGATAGGCTCGCCCCCTATCACATTATGGGACCGAAATGCGGCGAAAAGTGAGTGTACTCCTCTACCCCTCCCTACCCCTTCGGGGATTACAGGCGTGAGTTGTATATGTATGTATGAAACATGATGAAATATTTTTTGCATGGACAATATTAATTAATTTGTGTAAAATTTGGCTAAAATTTCCTGGATTAAAATATTTTAAGGTAATTTATACCTGATAATGTGCTCCCGCAGAAAAAAATTGAATTTTGCCAACATTGATATATTAGATCATGCTACTTACACGATTTATTTAGACGAAATGTTTGACATAATGTCCGTGAAAAATAATGATAACATCCAAGATATATCAATGCCAGAGTTGAACGGACAGAATGTATTATCAATGATTTATGCAGTACATAAAGCATTAAAGATTTATCATTTGGATTTAAGTGGCCTATTATTATAATCTATAATAATTATGGCACACAAACAAGTCCTGGCCAATCATTAAAATATGTCTAATCATAGCTATCAACAACACAACACTTTAGATCTTAACACCCAAATGTGAAAAAATATTTGTTGTGCCTCAAACAAACATTTGCCTTGGCCTCTCGTTTTACGGCCAACTATTTGCCGACTGCGCCATGGAGACTGTAAAATCTATAACAATTCTTATTATTTTGTTGACTTTTACAAACTTTAATTAGATTATGTTACTTTCTGTCTCACTACCTGAAACTCTAACTGAACCTACCATGAGGTGTAATGTGGTCACTTTGCCATACTAGGATAAAATTTAAGACAAATAGGCTTGCTTCTTGCAAATATTATTGTATGTATAAACAACCTCTGCCTACCCCTTCGGGGATTACAGGCGTGAGTGTATATGTATGTATAAACAACCCAAGTCTAATACATAATTATAGTATGAAATAAGACTTTTATATCAGTTTGAAACAATACATTCTCATGATGAACTTTGAGTTTGATAACCAACCTTGTAAACAAAGCATATTTAACCTTTGATAAAACTTTATATATTATTTACTGTTAGGGGCATCAAATACGCCTCTGTGGCGCAGCGGGCGAGTAACCGCCTGCGAAACAAGAGGGTAAAGGTTCAATTCTCGTGAGACAAAATGTTGGTGTGGCCAACTGATATTTGAGCCAGGACTAAGTTTTGTGGGATCGTAGTCCTTCATAGTTCTTGATACCCACAATACAGGTTTGACCTAGTGTGGGGGCAGGACTATGTGTGACTGTTGGGTATATTATTTTCAATATTGTATACATACCATTTTAGATCTGTGATGCCCAGTCATTTTCTTATTTTAAGTTGGAACATTAAAGTTTAATGGTTTCTTATGTTTATGCAAATATTATACATTGAAATAAAACTAATATTACAGATTATTTATAGTCATAGTCTGCCCCATGACTATGAAGGCTGTAAAGCTTTCAAAACATTGGGACTAAAAAAGTTAAATAAATTTAGATACAATCGGAAGAATTATGTTTTATTTCAACATTAAAGTTTATTCATTGTGACTTGGTAGCAGAAATATATCAAATTTAAAGTAAAAACCTATCAGGCCATATGAGGCCATCCATATATTACGGCCTATTTCTAAAATATACTAATGTCAAACATGCACTTACCCAGAGTACAGGGAAATCATGAGCATAATGTACGGAACAGTCCAAGTCAACCTGGCTGCCAATGTCACGGATCTGTTCTTGAGTTATGTGAGATATAGTTGGCGTACGTTGGCCAAAAACTGAAATAAAGCACATAGTAGAATTTATTTTTCTAGTTTTTAGATTCTCAGAGTAATATGGTGATAATAATGAAGCCCTTCAAAATATTTGTGTGTGTGTCAGTTTACGCTTTCTGAAGCAGAGTCGTGAAGATATTTACGACAAAAATCTTTATTAATAAAATGAAATATTTAAAGTTTTTACAATAACGAAATCATGTTTAAAGACCGGTTTTAACGAAATGAATGTTCTGTGTACCTACATAAGTTTATAATAAATAGTAATTGCGGAGAAGTGTATCAACTATTAAGTAAAAACACTTTTTTAAAAATATTATCTTAGAAACACAGTCAACAAAGAATGTTTTCCGGATTCATACGTCGTTTCAATGTGTAAATGTAGTAAATATTCTCGGTTAATTACCGTGTCATGAATGTATAGAGCTTTCTCAAAGCTTTAGAAACATAGTTAATATAACAATTATCGAGTTTTCAAACGAAATAACTAACTATTACAAATATTTGTCTACGAGTTTACTGTCTTCGATTGTTCAAAACATCGCCATATTTAAAATTAAATTACGCTTTAATAGTATGTAGTTTTATTTGCAACTTACCGCTGGTTGTTATACATAGTAATAATGTTATAAAACATCTGATATTTCGCTTCATTTTACCAATAAATATTGCCACACCTTCACAACAAAACTTAACTTTTCAATCGGTTGAATTAACGTCAATTGGATCGAATGGTAAAATGGTGAATGGTGATTGGAGAATAACGCAATGAAGTATAGTAGGAAAACTTGTAAATGTTGCCAGTAACATAATAAAAATTACCATATCTAACATTAAAGAATTACGTCATTTGATAGCCTTTTAAAATTTAAATATATCACTTTTTTACTTTAATATAAATATCGTAATACCATGTATATTCTCAACAAGTCAATTTTATCCGTCATAAATGCCCTTTAATTTTTTTTTCTTTATTAAGGGCTTTTTCACTTAGTGAATATGTCGCCCTGGTACAGATACATATAAATACGTACATGAACTTATAACACAGATATTATAATTTATAAATTAATTGGTATAACATTCTGGCCGAATCTGTATGAGGCTCTGCCAGAATGCTGTTACAAGCTCCCAGTTGAAGTACATTGAGTCTGCACTGACTTCGAATATCCTTGTTTTTTTTTTATTTTTTTATCCTAACACGGCAAAGTGACCGCACTTCACCTGATGGTAAGCGCAGTACGGTCCAATTAGAGCATCGAGTAGCGAGAGACGATCTATCCCCCGCTACTCAACACAATCATGCCGGCCTGCTCCTTCACACTACGCCATGGGCAAGAAGGTGAAGAAGCGGTCGAGGGTCTATTGTCAGAGTACTTAGAAGGCCGCAAAATGGCCAACATTGTACCCCAACTCTAGACCCCCAAAAAACCGGATGTACACTGGCTGATCCCGGAACGCGACACACTTGCGTGTGCCACTATGGCGGGTTTTTCACCCTGTGTACGGTGGTCGCTATCCGGGCGGATATGAATATCCTACCACCAGCAAATTGTTACGGACACATTCCATAAGGATGTGATGCCCTTTCATGGATGTAATAATGTTCTATATTAAACATCTGGCAACATTATTGAACGAATGAAAAATTATATTTGAACGATTTTAATCCATTGTTTGTTGAAAGTGAACCACGCCTAAAAATATTATTTATTATTATTGTATTAGGATTCTTTGAGTAATGATTTGTCTATTACTACATTTTTTGGTCAAATATATATTTTTGGTTTAAGATATAGGCTTACTTTTATTTCAATGTATCATTCGCATAAACATAAGAAACTAACGTAGTTTTTATTATTTAAAATACATATTTATAAGTATGAAGTCATTGTATAATAAAAAATGGTACTGGAAAATAGCATTGTACACTAGATGTCGCTATTCACAAAATAATGTTTATTGAGTTATTGTCGGTTATAAAAATTTAAATAAAAGAAAGAAAAAAATTGACAATCTTCAACAGTAGGCAGCAGCTTTACTGTGCCCTGGCATTGCAGAAGTCTGTGGGCGGCGGTCTCTACTTACCATCAAGTGTCTACTTACCCGTCTGCTCGTCTGTCTATCCAGGCAGTAAAAAAAAATCAATGACGGGCATTGTTTTTGTAGAATTTTTACTTTGCCTTCCGACACGTTTCATATAAAAGCATACATGAATACTCACGCCTGCAATCCCCGAAGGGGTAGACAGAGGTGTAACCAGTACACCCACATTTCGACCAATTTCCTCAATCGACCTCAGCACAGCAGTCGTAACGCATGCGTAAATAATGCGCCACCGAGGCAGTTTCATATTAGTTTAAATTTTTGCCACCTTGCCTAGGTGCGTTTGTTTATTTCAAAAACTACCTTCAGTTATCGCTAAGGAGCAATGGCAAAATCGTAAAATGGCAATAACCTTCATAATAATAAATATTAAAGAGATAAAGGTAAAATATCCCGAACATAGATATAGATTAGTATAGTGTTTAAAATGTTTATGTGTTTCTTGTGTAAGTGGTGTTTGCCTATAATTATATGTTACATTAATGCATGTCTTATCTTTATATGTTCAATATCTGTAAGTGAAGGGATGTAAACAATTGTTGGTAAACCAAATAAATAAATAAAATAATAAACATCAACAATCTCTAGAAATATTGATCCCAATCTCTAACAGCTAATTTCAATAAACAATCTCAAACCACATGTACAGATCGATCCCGAAAATAAACCAATATGTAAAATAAATATGGCGTGGCATTGAAACTTTATTCTTATTGGCTCATTTCTGGAAACTATTTATAGATCAAGATTAAGATTATTATTGAAACTGGCCGTAAATTTGTTACCTATAAGGAATATCTACATTATCCATAGGTGCAATGTGGAATTAGAATATTTATGTGCGATCATATTCTATAATAAGTTTCAAGTAACCATTTGCGCCAATAGGGTAGTTGTGTCGAGTTTTAATTTATTTTTATCAATTCGAAACGTGACCTGTAAATATTATCGAAAATATTTTCATTGTACTTTTTCGGTTAAATTTACAAAATTAAAGACAGGAAAATACTATAAAGTGAGGTGGCACTACTGTTACTACTGTGCTAGATAAATTATCAAATTTAGTAACAAAAATAAAAAATGAAAACCTTTAAAACGCATTACAGGCCAGAAACCTCCGCTTTAGCAAGTTATTCTATGGGGACGATGGCGTTCAAATTTTCAATTCACAAATATTTTTTTAGTGCCTCGATAAGCAGAAGAGCAGTCGGGCCACCTGAGGGTAAATAGTCACCGCCGCCCTTAGACTTCTGCAATGCCAGGGCACAGCAAAGCCGCTGCCTACCGTTAATGTTTAAGAAATCATTAACATGATATAACATATGTAAATACAATCAATAAATAATGGATACCCATAACTAAGATGGACTACGGTCCCACAACACCCAGACTCGTAACACCTATCACATAAACATTTGTCTCGGTGCGGGAATCGATCTAACACCTCCTGTATCACAACCGGCTACGCGCCACTGCGCCACGGAATCTGACATGTCTCAGTGACGATTGTATTAAAAGTTCTGGCATTGATTAAATTTGGGCAAATGTAGCTCATTTCATCAGGTGAGTGACTAGCTTTTACGTAATAAGTCCACAGTAATAAAAACACATAATAAGTTTATCTTAATATAGATTACAAAATAATTGCCTTAAGATAGTGAACGTATAAACATAACAATTTAATACTGATATCCATATCTCATTAGGGAGACAAAGTGATTAGATATAGTTGGGACATTTTCGAGTTTAAGGCCATTTTAGTACACCAAGTAGTTTAAACTGCGTGAACTCGGCTGTGGGTGTGCCTTTTCACAGCACAGATGTGTGAGCATACCATAAAAATATTCGTACTTTAAAAATATCGATTAAATTTAAAATAAATGGCGACGTTTTGACATATATTCGATTTTCTAATAAATATTCGGTATATTTGAAAATTGTTCGTCCTTGTTGTCGTGCAGTGGCACCTTATAGTTACATTAGATAACGGTTAGATTTTTTTAATTAAATCACCTGATCCCTTACCATCAAGTGATCCACTTGCTTATTTGCTAGCTTTCTCTTACAAGTACTAAATTAACTTTGATTCTTCCTCATAAATAAAAAAAAATATCAGTAATATACAATTCATTTATTTATTAGCGGGCCCGGGCAGGCGAAATCCTGCCACAAAGTGCTTTCTACATAGACGTATTTTCAATAAATTATAAAAGTGGACAACAGCTCAACCTATCAATCTCAAAACTATCATATTTTTTAAGCTGGGAACTATATATATTCATAAAATTTTATTTAAATCGGTTTCGGACATTAGCGTGTACGATTGCAGCGACATGTGGATGGTATATATTTGTTAATAGCATGACATAAATATGAAATAAAGGCTTAACAGCTCTCATTAATAGAGAATGCTGAGGTAGAGTAATATATATGGTTGACATCATAAGATGATATAAATTTTATTAAAAAAATAATATCCTACATTTTACTTAATTTATTGTCACTGTATTAACCAATGTTATACGCATACTGCATTTGACCACCAGTCGTTTTGAATAGTGCGTTGGAATAGTTCGTGGTTTATACTCGGTGAGTGGAGGGTTTATAGTATGGCTTCATCACAAAACTTTCTATCTCAATAGAATTTCTATAGGTGTTCTCAAATATTGCACAAAAAAGTATATAGTGCCGATGTTTAATGAAAATTGACTGTTAAATTAAGTCTCTATGAGTGTATCCTGTACTAAAAAGTGTTGGCACCCTGACAAAGCGGGCCCAGAGCCCTAATATTGTATTGTCATATGCCCTTGTTACGTGTACAAAATTTCAAGTAAATCAGACGTCTGGTAGGTAGTGAAAATTACGTTGAAAGATTCCATTACATACATACAGGCGAAGCTAGTATACAGTGTGTAAAGACGCCGCATCTCGGGCGCTCGAAGCCTTGTATGGAGTTTTCAAATCCTCAAGGTCATTAACGTGGTATATAATAGCCTTAATGAAATTGTCAATATTTTGAATTAACTTACATTATGCCAGGTTTTACGCACTTTCACCGATTACAATAATAGATGGATTATTTGTTTTTAGGCAAAAATGGAAGCAGTTGTATTCGATGGGAAGACTTTAAGTTTGAAGTATGATGCCCAGTATCCGATGCCAAAAGTGGTCAACGATACAGATGTTGTAGTCAAAGTAGAATACTCAGGCATTTGCGGAACCGACCTGCATATTATTCAGGTGAATATTTTTATTAAAAAAAGGTTATAGCCCTATAACCTACTTAAATTATTTTTTAATTATAAAAGCTAAAGATTAACTGGTTATTGTTATTAATAGCCTGCTTACAGACTTAGACTTGGGTAAGCTAAGTAATTTAGGTAAGCTAAGTTAACCTTGGCTTAGGCTTAGACTTAGCCTATAACCTAAATTATATTTTTATAATAGCTCAACAATAAGTGTCAATTATTTTTATGGAAAGTCTCAAAGGTAAAAGAAACAGCTCAATTTCTGTTGGCTGAGACGGTAGTTCCGATCAGCGCTGATTTTCAACCTTTTCTCCATATCATAGGAAATATATTTAATTCGGTAAACCGAGCGACAAATTAAATTTAAAGTCATTTCTCCAGACTAAAATTTGATTCTAAGTTCAAATGTTATTAACGTATTTTAGGGGGAATTCCCAGCTAGTACAGAACGCCCCCTGGCTTTGGGCCATGAGTTCAGTGGAATAGTACACGAAGTAGGAAAGGCATCTATCTTCAAAAAAGGACAGAAAGTGGTCGTAGATCCGAATCGGTAAGTAATCTTTGATGAATATCAACCATGTATATTCCTACTGCTAAGCACAGACCTTCTTGACCAATAAGAGCATGGTTTTAGCACTACCAACATCCTTTGCGAGATTACTATACAGCGCCCTCTGTCAAACCAATCAAAGTGGAATAATTAATGTAAAATTAAATTTTAAAACACAGAACATTGTTGCAGTGTTGCCATTTTATTGATTTCGTCACAAGATTTAGGGTATTTAAAAGTTTAATTTTGTAAATTAGGCCACTAGGGGCACTTTTTACAGTTCAGAATTATATTAAAATCTACCGGTGCCTCCGAAATGCCCACTGGTCTGAGAAGAAGCACCAAGAAACCCAACCATAGTCATACATCTTCGTCTATAAGTGGATAGAAATAAATGAGCAATGGACGCGCCTTATTTCAGGCACCCTACACATACTGTAAACAACGTGCGTCCTCACGATGTTTTTCATCGAGAAAGCGAGAGATAATTAATCGATATACATTTTGAAAAGTCAGAGGTCTTTAAAATCATCGCTAGGATATCATTGTTTTTCTTACCGATACGGTATTGTAAATTGAGATTGGAAGCGCCACGACATGGTCGTGAAGGTGACGGGTAGCATGGCTCCACATTTAAAATCTTCTTGTTCTGATAGCTCTAGTTGAGTGGTAAGGACTGCCCACACGAAAGTCGTAGGTTCTGATCTTGTGAAATAGCATACACAGACTTTTTAGTTAAGTGTGCATTCATTGCTATTTATCGCTTGAACGGTGAAGAAAAATCATGAGAAAACATGCCTAAGAATTTTCCCTAAAATTTCAAATGTGAATTTTACTAACACAAATTAGGCCAGTGTGGACTAAGGCCTAACACCTCTCATTAGAGGATGCCCAGAAGTGGGACGATGTTTAATTACAGGGATATTATTATTATGTTTCTCAGGGCCTGCAATCTCTGCGACTTCTGCCGCAAAGGGAAATACCAGTACTGCTTGACTGCTGGAATCAACAGCACTATTGGGATCTGGAAGGATGGAGGCTGGGCTCAGTACTGCTGCGTGCCTCAAGACCAGGTGTACGTCTTGCCTGATGAAATTACTACAGAACAAGGTATACCTTGTTCCTATACCTTGATGCCTTGGAATCCGTAATAATTTTACGGATTCCATCGGTTTTGTTTCAAGGTTGAATGGCTTTTCCTTGTGTATATTATCAACAACAATAAGTTTATGAAGGGTTGCCGACGCGTATGTGATGCGCCTGGTGTTGCTTACTTGGTACTTAACCGAGCTCTTTGTTATGCGTTCTGTTAGATCGTTTTTGGCACCAAACAAAAACCAACCAATCACGTACGTTCTTACATGTAACATAGTAAACGCGCACCCTGAAAGTAGTTTGTTAAAATAGGCTACTGAATAGATATCACTCCATTTTTTCGTAAAAATAATTAGAACTAAGTAAATACATATGTGTATATTTACACCATAATAAAACCAACGAAATTGAAACATAAAGGGGACTACTGTATGGATTTCTTAAAGAAGGGAGTAAATAGGGTCATGAAGGGTTTGCAACGCGCATGTGATGCTTCCGGTGTTGCAAGCCTCCATAGGCTACGGTCACTTACCACCAGGCGGGCTGGAAGCTTGTTTGCCACCATCGTGGTGTAAAAAAAACAATGTCTACAGGAGAATTTACATATGCTGTATGTTTTCAGCCGGTCTCTGTGAGCCATACTCTTGCGTATCGCAAGGTTTCAACCGCGCCTCACCTTTACACGTCGGTGAAAAGATCCTCGTAGTCGGAGCTGGGATTATTGGTAAGTTTCTGACTACTTCTGAGTACTCTAACAATAGACCCTCGACCGCTTCTTCACCTTCTTGCCCATGGCGTAGTGTGAAGAAGCAGGCCGGCATGATTGTGTTGAGTAGCGGAAGATATATCGTCTCTCGGTACTCGATACTCTAATTGGACTGCGCATACCATCAGGTGCAGTGTGGTCACTTAGCCGTGCCAGTATAAAAAAAGGTATTTTTTAAATAAATAGTATTAATTTGAAATAAATTAAAACTTGAATGGCAATTAGTATGCGTTGAGAATGCACTGAATCTTAGTTTTTATAACTGAATAATTTTATTTATAAATTTGAAATATATCAAGTCTTATTATGTTAACCTTTTACTGCGGTGCCTAGAGTCCATAATGAACTTATTATTTAGTAAAGATTTTACATTTAGACTATTAATCCTCCGTTAGTGTAAGTAAAAATAAATTACATTTATGATCGCATTTATCGAGTTCTTTGAAGTAACTCATAGCTAATTACTGAGACAACTTGACGAACTTAACACTATATTTTAACTTGGGATTGAATACTACAATTGAATCTTAGAATAATGTGTCTGAATACCTATTGATATTTTTTTTTCAACAGTCACACATAGTTCTGACCCCACACTAGGTTAAATCTGTATTGTGGGTATCAAGAACTACGAGGGCCTACGACCCCACAAAACCCAGACCCGAAACAAATATCTGTCTATCACACAAGCATTAATGTCGGTGCGGGAATCGAACCCACGGCCTCTCGTTTCACAGCCGGTTACCCGCCCGCTTCGCCACGGAGGCTGTCAAAATATTACAAATTCGTCCCCTAATATATTTATTATTATTTCAAATTCTGTTATAATTTCACGATACCATATTACAATCATAAATAAACACAGTAAGTATAAAGATAATGCTTACGACATAATAGTTTTATCTATATGATGTAAAACAACATGGTATTAAATGATTACCGTTTGTTTTTGAAGATAAAATTGTAATCAAATTTAAATGCTTGTCTTTTAAATAATAAGATTATGTATCCATGTAATACCTAAGCTCACGCATGGACTCTTAGGTGTAGGTAGAGTTCTTGGAAGTGAAAGCTTTTTTAGGCAGATTGGGCACTTTTGTGATGGGTGAAAAGCACTGAACCCGCGTGACTGTCTTTTTACTTTTGACATCAAACGTATGAAGTTCTATCATTAATGACATGCAATCATAAATAAAATTCCTACTTCATGGATGCTGTTTCAAAAAAGAACACAGTAATAATAGTAATTAATAATACAACGACCACTTACTGAAATAACGTCATCATCAGACACTTGTAATCCAGGTTCAATATCGAAAGAAGAGTGCAATTTCAAGTATCGAGAGACGACTATAACTCGCTACTCGACACAATCACGCTCGCCTACTGAGTCTCACGTGGTTACTGATACCCATCTTTCCTAATCATGTAAATGTTCCTGATACTTATTATCTTAGAGTGGGGTCTATGTGTGTGACTATTGTTTATTTATTTATGTATACCATTGATTCATTTTTGGCGCCAAAAGCTCTGGCCTGTCGTGTAAAGCAAAACACATTAAGATCTTTGAACTACATTACATTCCAGGTAACCTATGGGTGACCATCCTTCATCATCAGGGGCATAGAGATGTGACGGTATCCGAGATGAACAAAACCCGATTGGAAATCGTGAAGAACTTAGGTAAGTAAATTTTTTATTGACTTACTAAGGTTAGATTACGGCTGACAATTGAGCAAGTGGTACCTGATGGTAAACAATCTCTAGTGCCCATTAATCCATAAACAGCAGAATAATTTTATAATTATTGATGAGACCCGGATATATTCGGAGCCTCTGAAACACTGCAGCATAGCAGCGGGGGAGTCAACTCTCTCCTTATTGTTGGCCCGGGCACAACTTACATCGCGGCAACCGTGATTGCAAACCTTGACGTCAGACCCTGTCAGGACTGCCGCCAGCGATAGATTAATTATGACGCGGAATGCAGTGGACGGAGTTTTTGTCTCGGCCCTGCGCGACTGTTGCTGCTGGTACTGCATCAGCTAAAGCCTTTAGCCTCTTCGGTTTCTTCCCCGCCACAACATCCCAAGGCTCGTCCAAAGATGCAGGTTTCCGCGGTAATGGTCGAAGTTGTTTGCATGGGAATTCCCTTAGGGGACTCTTGCTACGCCCATCGATTTAAAAAATTACTGAAACTTATGTTCGTGTTAATTTACAGAAACTGGTTACAGACTGGTATCGCCCGATGTTTTGGAAGAAGAGAAGCAATTGTATGATGTCATTATTGATTGTACAGGTAAGTGTTTTGAACAACACCATGTGAATAAAGAGACTATGCTTAAAATTTAAAGAAATGAAAATAATGATATTTTGATATAAATTAATATTATTAAAGTAGAGAGACAGATTAGGAGTACTCTAATCCAATATGAATGCAATTTATTACCCATTTCAATGATAAAGTTGCGATAGTGTTTAAATTTTTAATCGTCATAACGCAGGCGACAGCTGTATCCTAGTTGGCAGTGGTCGAGACTATAGGAACAAAAATCTGCAAAAATCACAGGTGCTAAACCACCTCAAATAGACACCTATGACTTTTCGAAGTTACGTGAATATTCATTGGTCATTATCGCATGCTTTAACGGTGAAGCATAACATCGTAAGAACTTGCATACTTGAGAATTCTGTTTTAAAATATCAAAGCTATGTGAAGTCTAACGTGACCAGCGTGGTGGCCTAAGGCCTAACTCCTCTTATTAGTAGAGAAGTAGGCTAATATTATTATTATTTTTAGGTGTCGGTAAGGTATTGGAAATATCATTCAACTACCTAAGACATGGAGGTAAATATATGCTGTTTGGTTGCTGTCCACCTACTCAGCAGGCGACGTAAGTATATTATTAGCCAACAGGTAGAAAGTTAATTGTAAATTGGATGATTAATGTGATGTATCAGTCAAGTGAAGAAGATGATACTAATTGAAAACAAACTAATCCAAGGTTCCAAAGAAGTATTTTTCAAATTCTTAGTTTAAAAGCTTGATACAGTCGTATACCGTAGCCGTAACTCATCAGAAAGCTCGACTTAAATATTCTAATATGTGACTTTAAGTAGCAAACATCGATAAGAACTCGTCAAAGTAATGCAATGAAATTCTGTACTACAGAAATTAACAATAGTAAAAGTAATTTTTTCAAAATTTCTTTAGCACCAGTGGCTTCTTCAATACTCGCAAAATTATTTATAACGGTATAAAACATTAAATCCTACGATACGAAAGATTAGTCAATTTACGCACATTTTTGTCTTTCCTGTAAAAAATGTGTTTTGGCATTTCATGTTAAATACCTTTAAAGTACAGACTTGTGTCAATTTATAATTGCTTCAAACAGTAAATTTTTTTTTTTTTTTTTAGTGCCTCGATAGGAAGACGAGCAGACGGGCCACCTGATGGTAAGTAGTCACCGCCGCCCATAGACTTCTGCAATACCAGGGCACAGCAAAGCCGCTGCCTACCGTTGAAGGACTACTCTCTTAACTTAAATTCTCTCTTAAATTTTTCGAAAAGAGACACTTGTTTAAGAATATTACAATTTCTTCTACATATCTTAGTATGAATGACATCAACATCGAAGTCAGTTACTAAATTTTAATTTTCAGAATCAACCCCTTCCAGATCTACAGTAAGGAGTTAACTATACTTGGAGCTAAAATTAACCCCTTCAGTTTCCCGAACGCCATCGGATGGATCAAAGCTATGGGAAGCAGGTAATTTTATGACTTATTTGTAGTATTTATTATATATCAGATTGATAGAAAGATATGGTTCAACTAATGTGGAGTTAGTAGTTTTGCTGGTGGTAGGATATTCATATTCTAGTGGATAACTCGCACCGTACACAGGGTGTAAAATCCTCCATACACATAGTGGCACACGCAAGCGTGTCGCGTTCCGGCGTTAGCCAGTATACAGCCGGTTTGTGCCAGGGGTTTTTGTCTCTTTGTCTCTCACTACTTGATACTGTAACTGAACGGCACTGCGCTTACTATCAGGTGCAGTGTGATCACTTTGCCGTGCCAGGGTACAAAAAGCCTCCGTGTCTCAACTGATTAGTAACCGGCTGTGAAACGAGAGGGCTTCGGCTCGATTCCCGCACCGAGACAAATATGTGTGTGATCTTCTTCTGTCGGGTCTAGATGTTGTGGGACCGTAGTCCCTGGTAGTTCTTAATACCCACGATACAGATTTGACCTAGTGTGGGATAAGAACTATATGTGACTGTTAGGTATATTTTAATTATATAATAAATATTTTTTATAGGTATCTGGATTACAACAGGCTTGGAGTCAAGACGTACGCGTTGTCAGAATATGAAAGTGCCATGAAGGATTTAAAAGAAGGCAATGTAGCTAAAGCCATGTTCAAAATTGTTTAATGTAAATATATTCAAGTAAAAAGTATATTGTTTGTTTTTAATTGGTTTTATTTCGGCTTAATTTTATGATCCTCCTTCCTGGGTCTTTTAGGCGTAATGTGAAGAAGCTAAACAGCAAGTCGGCATGATTGTGTTGAGTAGCGAGGGATAGACTGTCTCTCGCTACTGGATACTCTATCTGGACGGCACTGCGCTTACCATCAGGCGCAGTGTGGTCACTTTGCCGTGGAAAGATTTTTTTTATTCTGGCGCCTTCTTCATTCTGCTCCTGATGATGTGCAGTGTCGTCCAGTTAGAGTATGAAGTAGAGAGAGATAACTATACCTCGCTATTCATACAATAGACACAATCATACCTGAGTAGCTTCACACTACGCCTAAAGGAGCCAGGATCATAAAAAGGAGGAAACACGGTATCTGGCAAAATGTTCCACAGATTGTGGTAGAAACACTACACTATCCTTTCGTGAAGACATATAACTCAGCCCCCGGGACCATGAAGGGTGTAAAGTTTTCGAAACGTCTTTATTCCAAACATATTATTACATTTATTAGATCCATGAAATGCTAATGGTTTCTTATGTTTGCGCGAATATTATACATTTCAGCAACTGCAGACTTCGTAGAGCGTCGGTGTTTTACGTCAGCTATATGTTCTTTTACGCAGGTCCCTATATTTATTTTTGTTTGACCAATATAAGAGAGTCCACAGTCACAATCTATTTTATAGATGCCGGGTTCTTGTAGAGGTATATAACACTTAACAGGTGGTGGGAATTGACTTATCTTCTTGGGCGGCTTATAATAGGTTTTAATAGAAGCACGCTTCAGTACATAGCCAATCTTGTCAGTGACGCCTCTGATGTATGGTAAAGTAACCGGGACACGCCCCACTGTGGCTGGTTTCACTCGGTTTCAGTGATGACGGCGAGGAATATGGAGCTTGTTGTCTTGCAGTACTTGCTAGACATGTTGCAGCTCAGCAGCCAGATGTTTCTCATCACAGATTCCTTGTGCTCTCTGAAACAAAGATTTACTGTAGCTAACTGTTTTGGATGGTGGTGAGATTCACCATTAAGGTATTTATCAGTATGGGTCTTTTTTCTATATACAGTGTGGCTTAAAGACTGATCAGGATTACGGATAACTAAGACATCTAAGAATGCAAGAGAATTAATTTCTATTATGCAATTAAAAACATGCTATTTATTTAGATTCAGTCATCATGTTTACTCTACCGCCAGTTTGGGATGCAGTTTCGCTAGAGAAGAATGGGTAAAACCTAGCGTTGCGTTTTCGAACACCGGTTATATATTTGGCTAAACAATTACTACTGCTTGTAAATAAACCATGATAAAACCCGTAAAATATTATGTAAAAAGAATGCCTCAAAGGGCGTAGTGTAAGCCAATGATCTTAACATCAACTAGGTTAGTATGTTAGCGGTATAATTGAGTGCTATTGTAAATTTATGCGTAGGTGGACACTGTTCGCTAATAGGATCTTCTGCTTTAAATGAAGAAATATTTACATCTATATATCTAAGAGACTCACTACCTAAGGTGACTGTGATTGGATGAGTGGGTAGAGGACGCCAAGGAGAACTTATACCGATCAAATAAATGATCTTCTCATAAAAGGGCAAATCAGGAGTACCTCCAACAACTGAAAATTTATGAATGTGAAGGTGGCAAAAGGAGTGTGTAAGAATCTCTGCCTATCCCCGTGGGATACGGGCGTGAGTATATATATTAGTATGTAGTTGTATATGAATGTATGATAATTAGCGTATCGAGATTGCGACTGAATATTGACCGAGTTGAGATTTGTAAATTAACTCGAAATTACTATTCAAAAGCCTCTGGGTATACAAGAGCCGATTAACCGACTGTGATACGTCAAGTTGTGGGTTCGATATCCACACCGAGATTAATATTTGTGTGACAAATATTTGTTTCGTGTCTGGTTGTTGTGGGACCGTACCGTCCCTCGTTGATACCATGATACAGGTTTGACCTAATGTGGGGTCAGAACTATGTGTGACTATTACGTATTCATATGCGTGGGTTGAAAAGGTATTTTTTATGAACTTTCGGCTTATTTTCGTAACTTGTACGATGAATGAATATCAAGAAAAAACAGTGACGATTTAGTAAGAAGAGATACGGACAGAAATGTCGTAGGTTCGAAACATCTGAAATTAACGTGTTTTAACTTACTTTAATGTTTCATACATTGTGAGGAAATCATACCCGGGAATTAAAAAGTGTAGTCCACCAACCCACGTCAGGCCCGCGTGGTGGACTTAGTCCACCTTAGGGTCTAACCCCTCTCATTAGAAGAAACGACCCATGTCCAGCAGTGGGACAATGTATACAGTGCTGCAGTATTATTAGTTTAATTTATACAGAGATGCTTAATTTGTGAATGTAAATTGGTCGGAAAAGAGCGCCGAAGGAGAACGTATGTTGACTAAATAAATTATTTACTTTCTAAAGACCAAATCATGAGTATGAAACTTTACCTACCCCTATGGATACATTTATGCTTATGTACTTAATATACCGTAATAATGGTCAGATTCTAACTTTTTTCATAAATAAAAAGCAAGAGAATGTACTATGTTGCCACATAATAAATCAATATAGGAAGAGAAATGATGAATCGACGATTTTTACATGTACTACACGTAGGCTGGCTGTAGGGTTGCCACTGTTGAAAATTAACGATTTATGGGCATAAGGGTGATTCAAAAGTTATTTTTTCTTATCTTGGCATGGCACACTGCACCTGATTTAAAAGAAGAGAATATGCAATGAGAAAGAGAGAGATTCCAATGAGGTAGAGGTAAAATCCTCACCGTCGGAAATGCAAAATGAAAATAGTCTTCATGCTGGTTAGTAGTTTGCTGGCTGGCTGGTATTTGGTAAGACAGTAATAAGAGATAAGGCTGTCCATTTATGAAGTAACTGTCTACAACCTGGTACAAATACTTATAAGTATTTGAAAGTCTATTCTTGACTTTATGTTGTTAACTGTGCCTTTATTAACTGCCAGTTGCATCGGAATAAACAACGTCGTGTAAAATAAGAAATACATAATTGAGCTATAAATGTATTTCATTATGTTCATGTTTACCATCATCATTCTTTTGCCGGTTTGTAAAAATAAACAAATTGTATGCTGTTTATTCAAATTTGGAACTCGAACAGCCCTAGTTTTTACAGATGAAATGTCAGTGTGTCACACAGTGTCATCGGACAAGTATTGTTTGCGGCGCGTGGGTGTGAACTGTTCCTTACATCTAGATGGAACAGAAAGGTTTTTTTACTTGACTAGCGGCAAACGATATAGGCACCTGATGACCTGATAGTGTCTACCGTCTATAATTCACAATACTAGAAGAACTATAAATAAATAAATGCAACAGTCTCAGCATCCATAGCCTAGTTGGTTGCGGTACGGACTGTCAAGACAAAAGTCGTATGTTCCAAACCCAAATGGCATACACCTCTGACTTTTCTAAAGTGATTTGAGTATTAAATGTTAATTATCGCTTGCTTTAATGGTGAAGGAAAACATCGTGAGGAAACCTGCATACCTGAGAATTCTCATAAGAATTTCGAAGGTATGTGAAGTCTACCAACCCGCAGTAGGCCAGCGTGGTGGACTAAGGCCTAACCCATCTAATTAGTAGAGGAGTCCCGTGCCCAGCAGTGGGACAATGTTTAAGACAGTTGTTGACAGGGCTAGTATTATTATTTTTATAACAGTCTCACATATATCTGAACGCACACTACGGTACCACAACACCCAGTCCCGAGACCAGTACATATCATCACGCACACATTGTATTGTACTGTGTAACATACAAACATTTGCTTCATTGCGGAGTTCGAACACGCGACCACTCGTTCTACAGCCACAGTGGTAGTCAGCAGGAAATAAAATCAAAATATTATTGCCTTTTCCTCGAGTTATTTCTTCATAATGATGATTGTACAGACGCGCCGACACACTTTCGAAATGATTCACGATATATGACATTTGGAGGGACGTAGCTGTACCGTTCAGATCTGATACAATGACATGGGCAGGTGTCGTCAACACTTTAAATTTATTTTTATTTGAATCATAACTTTAAGGCCTCGTTGACATCCCTAAGAGTGTAAACAATTCCTTATTTAATAATTCTTTAAACCACCTCAAAATTTATTTTTAGAAAATGCCTCAGTCATTAAGTCCGTCTGTTCATTTATTATGTATGAAGTGAATAAAATAAAACAACTAAATAAAAAGAGTCTGAATATTCACAGACTGCATCATCATAAAAATGGGTTTCCCTATCATAAAATAGGGTGGAATTAATAAGTTAATTCCACCCTATTTTATGATAGGGATACCCATCGTTATTACTCGCATTAAAACTGACCAAGTCAATTTCAAACACAAATTTTACTTATTGTCGACATTGATGATGTTATCTTAGTACATAAAAATAATAATATACCTATTACTATTCAAAAAACTATTGATACTAGGTCTCGTTCAGAGCTAGTAGTTGACTAGATTGGGGGTTTCACGTCGCTCTATAGTATTGGTGAGCTTATAAATCTGACGACGTCTCGAGATATTTTACATGAATCTATGTAGCCCATGGGACATTTGGTTACGCATCCCCGGGTCTCCCCCACTGTCCAGATTTAATTTTCCTTCCACTACACTGGGCTAACATTGGATTGGTAGAATCTTTATACCTTCGAAATTCTCAGAGCATTTACAGGTATACAGGTTTCATACAGTTAACAATGAGTATATGTATAACACCGAATAATGAAGACATATGCCACTCTCTCTCTGCTCTACTTCTTTAAAAATATATTAGTTGTCATATTTTATCCTACAAAGGCGTGAATATAACCAAATGTTGACATCACCTGCCAAGGATCACAATAACATATTCCTGTTATACAAAATAAATCACCTTTGTGTGTAAGCATTGTGGTTTGGAATTCGGATATGTAATGCTCAAGGTACAAAGAAAGTTGATATGATCGACCTCAAGGGATATGAAGTAAGTGAATTCCATTAACATATATAAATAAATAACACCCAACAGTCACTAAGTCCCGACACTGTATTATGATAAAAATTGGTGTGTGCTTAACACAATACGACAGAAGTGAAAACTTCATCAAGGCGGGGTTAATAATACAAAATACAACTACTTTGTTGGTTCTTAATTTTTTTCTATCTCTCTCAACGACATGTAACATGATTAATGCACACTCTGAAAGTAGTTTGTTCAGAATAAGCCACTGAATCGATATCAACATTTTTTAAATAACGTTCATGACAAACGAAACTGAGACATAACTCGATGCGATAAAGTCTTTTATAAATGCAATAATAAACGAACACTTTAAAAAATCAAATAATTAAAATTACGAACTTTATGTCGAAAATTAGTACCTACAACTAATTTCATAAATACAATATTTATATTCATCGCAGTCTAATTTCAATACATTAATTATGATTGTAATAATATATTTAAATTGGGGTGTCTGAGGATGTGCGTTATTCCCGTTACACGTGTACCTATATACATATAAACGAACGAGTGTTACAAAGCCGAGCGTGACGGCTTAGTCTCATTCAGTACCCACAAAATCAAGCAAAGAAGTTTTCACTTCGAAAAAAATCTTGTTTCGTAAGTACTAACTACGAAACACTTTCGGTCTCTCAACACCCAGACCCAAAACAAATATTTGTCTGTCCCACAAATCCTACTAATATCATAAAGCGAATGTTTCATAATTACGCCACAAAGGCTGAACGTATCTCTTGGAAATTTGGCGCAATGATAGATTATAATAGTCTGTAATAGTACGTAGGCTACTTTTTATCCCGGAAAATGAACGGTTCCCGCGGGATGGTATTTTTTCACAGAGCGAGATTACGACATGATTTTTGCATAGTGGTAGTAAAAAAAATGCACAGTTCCTATGTGATAGCATAACTATTGTATCCTACAGGAACTGTGTATTTAAATGGTGTTTCATTAAAGTTCGAGAAATAGAGTTTTAGCGCATTTCCTCAAGAAAGCTTGACAAATTTCTACGGTAACGATAACTATTCCGTAAAAAGTTAGTATTAAATAATGGGTGGGTACACGATTGGGTAGGTACAACCAAAAATAATACGAAAGAGAAAACTTTTGTGAAAATAGATTGAGGTGCCAATTTTTAATTAAGTATTGGTATGAGCAAAAGTGGGTGCGTAGTGGGAACATCTCATAGTCAGAGACCATTCGATACTCTGAATGCCACTGTACTTACCATCAGGTGTATTGTATGGTGCGGTGGGCGGTCTCACTCGTGGTAGGATATTCATATCCACCCGGATGGCTCGCACCGTACATAGGATAAAACCCGCCATAGTGGCACTCGCAAGTGTGTCGCGTTCCGGGATCAGCCAGTGTACATTCGTTTTTTGTCGGGGGTCTAGAGTTGGGGTACGATGTTTGGGTACTTTTACTCTGACACTAGACCCTCGACCAATTTACAGCTTCTTGCCCATGGCGTAGTGTGAAGAAGCTGGCTGTTATGATTGTGTTTAGTAGCGGAGGTAATGTTGTTTCTCGCTACTACTCCAATTGGGCGGCACTGTGCTTACCATCAGGTGCAGTGTGGCCAATTTGCCGTGCCAGGATAAAAAAGTCACTTCACAGATCGAGAATAAAAAAATGCATGAAGGTATTATTCCGCTCTTATTCCTTTCTGTAATAACAACCTTCGTGTGGTCAGGGAAATTATCAGAGATCTAACAACTGTCAAGGGCACATCCACTTGGATGTTCATAGAGGCAATCACTTACTATTGACTGACCTGCTTACATATTTGTCCTTTCTACAGACATGAGTGATGCAACATGTTCCACTGTTACAATGAAGTACATCTTTAACTGTGTCAGTATGGATAACAAAATAATCAAGATTGTACATATTAAATCCATTTGTCGCACAATTTGTAAAATTTAAAATGCTACGAAGAATTCTTTAATCTTAGCTTGTATCGGAGATTTATCTTATCGGAGCCACAGCTTTGTGGTGTCTACTACGACGGCCCGAACCAAGAGGTTCGCATATTCTTATTTTTGCCGCACCATCAAGGTATGGAACAGTTTGCCAGCTACCATGTTCCCTACTTCCTATGATCCTGGGTCCTTTAGGCGTAGTGTGAAGAAGCCACATAGCAATCTGGCATGATTGTGTTGAGTAGCGAGGAATAGATTGCCTCTCGCTGCTTGATACTCTAACTGGGCAGCATTGCAGTGTGGTCACCTTGCCGTGCCAAAAAATTTGTGACGCCCACAAAATCGCTTCTTAAATTTAAATGTTGAATATGGCTCTATTACGAAACTTTGTCTCAATAGAATTTCTATAAGAGCTCTCAAATAATATTGTAAATACTAGCTGTTCCGGGCCGACGTTGTCCTGCCATAAACTGCCTTCTATGTGGACCGCATATTCGTTGAAAAAGTAAGAAATTCAGATATTGACAACCACACCACCTATCGGATCTAAAACTATCATATCTTTTAAGTAGGACCCAACCACACACATACACAAAATTTCATTGAAATCGGTTGAGTGGTTTCAAAGTCTATAACGGAGATAGATAGGTTTCAAGTCTAGTCCAGAAACAATTTTTGTGTTTTATATATATTGATTTAAAAAGTAGATGTCCAGGTATTGTCTGGAAAACTGCACCAGATGTTTCATCCTTCGACAGTCGTCAGATACACCGTACTGAATTAACGATAGACACCGGCTAGATGAAGCCTGATAGAAGACGAGTTTTTTAATATTTTTTTTAGTGCCTCGATAGGCAGTCGAGCAGACGGGCCACCTGATGGTAAGTAGCCGCCGCCCATAGACTTCTGCAATGCCAGGGCACAGCAAAGCCGCTGCCTAACGTACGAACGGGTCACAACTGTTGATTGTCACCATGATGGACATAATTCACTCTTAAATTAATTATAAAAAATGCCGCCTCGCGATATACGGTAGTGGACTCGATATTTTTTAATCATTATTTTACATCACCTAAAATATATAATGAAAAGAATTTTATTAATCCGCTATAATATAAGTTAGAGTCAATCAAATCTGATGCAAAGGTTAGTTGTCAAAGAAAAGGATGCATGATATGAGTTGTGACGTCACTACATGAAATTTCCATTACGGCGCATACGCGTGAAGGAGATTGTAAGTTTGTTTCTACTACGCACCACTTTTGCTCATACCAATATTTAAAATAATACGGTCTCATTTTTTAATATACATATTTTAATTCTGTTTTTATAAAAGTGTTTCTTAATTTTTTTTAGTTTACAACAACCAATGTACGAAATTGTTAGCGTTACCAATGTTAGGGTAGTTTCTGTTTATTACAAATACCACCCTTACAAAATAAGCACGGGCAGATAGGTAAGTTATACTCAGTGGGAAAAGATTTCCTCGGCATTCTCGAGGCAGTCTAGCTGAGTCTAGCACAGTATATACATAATTCAAGTAATCCGTTTGTAGTTCAAACAGCTGCTAACAATTCGAACACAATAAACTACCATATTAACCAATGTTGGTCTTACAACAGCCAGACTCGAAACATACATTTATGGATCACACAAACATTCTCGGTGCGGAAATTAACCTTGCCCTGTAATTTCATACTACCGACTCTTTGCGTCATGTAAAATGTTATCTTCTGAAGTGATAAGTGAGAGAGCCAGTTCTAGAGCTTGTACCACGTAATATTCTGGATAGTACTGACAAAGTAAACTGCTCACCCGAATATTTATGAAGTGAAAACTTCTTTAGGCACGTTAGTCACTATTAGGGTGGGGAAAAGCACCGAACTCGCGTGACTGTGACGCTCAGGTTATTCTACTTTTGACTTAACGCCTATGAAGTTCTATAATTATTGACAAGCAATCATAAAGAAAAAAAAATTACTACTTCACGGCCCTCTTTTTCAAAAAAGAACACAGTAATTGTAGTTTTAAGTTTTAGCTAAGGAAGCTTTACGTATGTTTTCTTTAAGGAAAGCAAAAGGAGGGGAGAGGATTGGTGGTACATTAAAATATCGTCTATATTCGCTTCTGCCAAGGTTTAAATTTCATTGAAGATTTTCCCTCTCGATGGTTGATTTTGCCGATCATACAAACAGAAACGGCCTTTGTAACAAAATTATTATGGGTCAAAGTTAAATACAGCAGATAATATGCAAATTCGAATAAATTAGCGCAACTAGGTCGCGGTTTAAGGCGGTTTTAACTGGTTTCAAGCTGCGTTATGTTTAGGCACAGATTGAAGTGTGGTATTATAAAACTGCAGTTTATTTAGATACAAAAACATACTTTTTTGAAAATGAGATTTAGCGGGAAATATGATTACAAAAAATATTTTTAGTATTAAATTCGCGAAATTTTGGCCAGGTTTTTTTTTATCCTGGCACGGCAAAGTGACCACACTGCACCTAATGGTAAGCGCAGTGCCGCCCAATTAGAGTACCCAGTAGAAAGAGATAATCTATCCCTCGCTACTCAACACAATCATGCCGGCCTGCCGGGTAGCTTCTTCACACTACGACATAGGGCAAGAAGAGGGCGGCCGAGGTTCTAGTGTCAGAATACTCAGAAGGCCGCGAAACGGCCAGACATCGTACCCCAACTCTAGCGATAAAAACTGGATGTACACTGGCTGATCCCGGAACGCGACACACTTGTGTGTGCCACTATGGTGGGTTACACCCTGTGTACGGTGGTCGCTATCTGGGCAGATATGAATATCCTACCACCAGCAAATGACATAACTAGATAAATTGTGGAGTTCGACACACATGCATACATATTTTACCTGTGGCAGCGGCAGATCTAGTTGAAGATGTGGCCGGCATGATTGTATAGAGTTGCGACAGATCTCTCTCGCTACTTAATACTCTACCAGTAGATAAACCATGAGTTTATATCAAAAAGGTACGATAGGTAAACGTCACTAGCGTTGTAGCTTTTTTTATCTATGGATGTTTCGTTATTATAGTAATTTTAGTTTCGCATGTAACCGCTAGAGGCGCTGTATATTTCGTCATATTTTAAGATATCGCTAGCGAATATACGTGAGAGAAATTCATGGTTGAGCTACAGGAGACTTCATTTAAAGCCAGTGTCCCGAAGATTCCAACAGCTAATACTGTACGGCAGCGGCTTTGCTGTGCCCTGGCATTGCAGAAGTCTATGGGCGGCGGCTACTTACCATCAGGTGGCCCGTCTGCTCGACTGCCTATCGAGGCACTATAAAAACTAAAATGGTTTGAACGGCTGAACGATTATACTAGTTGCTTTAAATCTCTAATGCCCGATCACACTAAGGCATGGCTACCAATACAGGATTACAATAATGTTGTGTTGTTACATTGCTCTGATGTGTTGGCCGTTAAGCATCCAAGTGTGTTAACATACATTGAGCTGCTCTCAGGTAGGTAATTATTGTTAACCGGTGTAAAAAGATCAACGCTAGAGTTTCTTGCCCGTTCTTTTCTAGCGAAACTGCATTTCGAACTGGCGGTAGAGTAAAAAAAAATGACTGAATCTAAATGATATAACATTTTATGGATTTTATTTTGTGAAGAGGCTACTCCGTAGACTGCCGTGATTGGCAATGGCATTGGCTACCTGGAGGGCACCTCGCATCATCAGATGAAGTGTGGTCACATTACCATGATAAAAACCCAAAGTATCGGTGAAAATGGACATGAAACTATTGCAATTATTATGAACTAGATTAGATATAAGTTATGGCCCTTAATAGTGGCGTTTGCTGCGTAAAAATCCGCTCACTACGAGCCAGGTGATAAAGCTGACATTGAAATGGTTATTCAGTATACATGAGATTTGTTGTGAGTGTTGATCTTATGGCTAGTTGTATTTTAATACAAAAAATACAAATCAATACAAAGTTATATTTAGATTCAGGTATATTTACACTACCGCTAGAGAATTGGCAGCGTTGCTCTTTACAAAAACTTTTTGGCTTACATACAATTCAAATTGAAATGGATTCGAGCAGCTCAATGTATGTTGCATATGTTTCTGTGAATCGCAAAGGTTTCTTCCAGTTTGCGTGAAACAGAGATCTTTCTTTCTTCTTCTTTCTTTCTTTTTATGCCCTTCCTAAAAGGACAGAAACAGATTTCCACTGCAACGATCCTGAAATACCACTACAGCTTCCTCTACTTTAAATTTTTCATTCATTCACATTCTAAGAATATCGCCAATTTGGCCAACATCACTTATGCGCGGACGGCCTCTACTAACTTTTCATAACCCTCACTTTGCCAGTATAAAAATGTAAAGTCGTGTCTCGCTACTTGATACTCTAACTAAAAAGCTCTGCGCTTACCATCAGGTATAGTGACACTTTGCCGTGCTAGCATAAAAAACACTCGGTTTCTATCTCTTTCGTTAGTTTCCTATCCATCCTCTCAATGTGTCTGAACCACCTCAATAGTGACATACGCAAATGTGTCGCGTTCCGGGATCCAGTATACATCCGGTTTTTATCGGGGGTCTAGAGTTGGGGTATGGTGTTTTGCCGTTTTGTGGCCTTTTGTGTACTCTGACAATAGACCCTCGACGGCTTCTTCACCTTCTTGCCGTCTTCTTTGTGGCGTAGTGTGAAGAAGCAGGCCGGCATGATTGTGTTGAGTAGCGGGGGATAGATTGTCTCTCGCTACTTGATGCTCTAATTGGACCGCACTGCGCTTACCATCAGGTGCAGTGTGGTTACTTTACGGTGCCAGGATAAAAAAAATACCTTTCTCCATTAACTTTATTATCCAAGTGCAGTGAGGATGTAAGCGACGGTTAGACATTTTATTTATTCAAAGACGGTCGTTTGGGACGTTTAGGAATTTATCAAAGAGTGTGACGTAATAGTAATTACGTTGAGGTCTATGACATTCTTGAGTAAGCGACCTAATCGGTCTCTTAATATGTGAAATGAAGCTTATGGACCTTTTCAATAATAGATTCTGTGTGTGTGCTAAATTTATTAAAAAAATATTATTGTTATTTTATAAATTTCAAATTAACGTTTTAAATTACTAAATAATAATCATCTCTTTACATTATTTATGGAAAAAATAATATGCTTATATATGTGTATACACAAAGGTGATATTAATTGATTTTTTAATAGAGAACCAAAAATTTTATATTGTTACAATTTAGCAAATACTACGTACTATAACTAACAGCCGAACTTATAAAATCAATCCACATGTGCAGATCGAACCAGAAAATAAACCAATCATGTCATTTGTAGGCGGGGCATTCAAATTTAATTCTTATTGGTTAATTTGTGGGAAGGATCTGTGGATTCGAATTGCGTAGGTGAGTAATCTACTTTAAGTTTAATAATGCAAATATATAAATTGCCTTTGTTTAATACGTAGCGAGGGCTTTTAAAACCAAACAATCGTTCGGAACGAAGAATGTGGCATTCAATATTAACTTAGTCATTCGTTTAACCTACAAATAAATTTGATTAATCCTAAACCATGTTTACAATGCACTTTTTCTACCTTGACCTACCGATAGACAAAGGAATCAGTTCCATACAGTCAAACAATAGTCGAATCTTCAGACACATCTTTTGACCCACTTTTCGATGTCGTACAATGCATGCCTCTGCTGGGTTAGTTTAAAAAAATAAATCGCTCGTATCAATTCGTAATCACAACGTTTTCGGTTGCCTCCATGTATGGACGTACGTTCTTTGAATCGATATTTTTTCCGAGAGTATTCAGCCAGTATTGTGATTTTTAACGGATTGAATTTTTGTGTTTAGAATCTACAAGTGAATTTAAAAATTCAAAATAATCTTTTAGTGAAACTGTGGCTAATTGTGTAAATAAAACACATATTATTATCAAGTGAAATTACGACGTAAAAATTAATATATTTTTAACACACAATTCATATTATAAATCGTGTAAATAATATTTTTATGCATTAGAAAAAAAATTCAAAACATAAAAATGATTACGAAATTATTTTTCATTGCCCTATCATTAATTTCAATAAACGCAGACTTTTTCTTGAGTCAAATAAACCACATGGAATACTACAAAAACAGGACGCGGCCTTCCAAAGCATTCAGTAGTTTTTCGACGAATTATTTCAATCAAAACATTTTACCTTCAAGTGGTAAGGGCGAGAAGGTACAATGCGGTACAAGAACCGTTGATTTCAATCCAAGAAGAAATGGGAGGATCGTTGGCGGAACCGAAAGTCCGTATGGAGCATTTCCTTGGCAGGTGAGTATGGTGAAAGGATTAATGCGATCCAATTCATAAATAATTTGCTAACTGTCATCATAACATCTAACTTCCAAGAAATGTTGTAATACTGACAACCTTGAATAATGCAGAAGAAACTGTTGAAACGTGCAAAGCGTTTCAAAAATTTGAGAATATGGGATCCAAATATTTCCAAATTATCCAATTTGAATCATGGCGCACACTGTTGTATGCAGGAAGCGGGTTTGTGCCCGTGATTTCACCATACGGCCCAACGGAAGACCAGCACTGGTAATTTATACCAGTACACGCTGAGTTGAGGCCGTATTTGTTGTAAGCATGTTGTTTTTTTACTAGTTTGTTGTTTAGTTTTAATTTAATTTAATTTAATTTACCCATTACTTGCTTATAATGAATAAATATTTCTTTCTTCTTCTTAAATATAATATGGGTGTTATATTGGTGTTTATACACACAAATATATGTTATTTTTAAAGGTTTCTTGTGAATTCGTTGTAAATGAAAATTTGAACAGAGGGTACAAGATTGGTGGGAAGGAAAAGTATAGGCCAGTAAATATTTTTATTGGCTATGGTCATTTTATAAACAAGAACCAAAACAAAAAAATTACGTGATCCAAATTTGAATGAGTAAGGGGACTGACAAAACTTAATCTTTAAAGGGCGTATAATAATTATCTACTGAAAATGTCGCTTGATTTTGGTTATAATAACAAATACCAACTGTATCTATGGATGATAAGAAACAACTGTCCATAAATCCCAGAGGTCTATCTTTTTGGTCATTGAGCCTCTAGCATCTCAGCTGTAAGCTGTTAGTTCACTTCAGTTATTTTATGACACCGTGGTGCAGATCACGTCGAACCTCTCTTACTTGCTAATAAATGTTTTCATTTGATTTGTTGTGTTCCGTCTGGGTATGTAATGCTTGCTAAAGCGTCTGTGCTTGCTGCGGCGCCATGTGCCAGGTCGATCTCTTCCCTGTAACATGGTTGAGGAGGCCGATGGCTGACACATGCGTCATTATTCGTGAACGGGTGCCGCTCGTGTGGACTGGTCTGCTCAAACTGTTTTAGTGACAAATAAGAAATCGAGATTTTCACCACTCAATTTGATTTCAAGCCATATCCAAAACTGGAAGCTTAATTATATTATCTCAGAGATAACTTCGCTCAGAATTTACTCTCCAGGATCATAGTCTTTTGTAAAATTGTTAAATGAATTTACGTCTCTCTTATGTGTGAGATTTGAGTATACCGCCGCTTTAACGCCTGTTCTTTAAGAGGTTAATGCCTGTGAGTGCTTGAGCATTTCTTCTTAGAATTGGCCAGGAAATGTCGGCACTGTCTAACTTAAATATGAATAGCATGTAAAAGTGATATTTAATAATCCTACTTACAGTATAAAGGTTTTGATTTGATTTGCTAAGACTATTTACCGTCAAGCAGCAATAAGTAGGCTGTTGTGTTAAGATTTCACTGTGGGTGCAATCGAATTATGAATTGGGAATTATGAAGGAGTAAAATTCCGGATGATACTGCTTTTGTTTATGGATAATAGCAGCAGTTAACTACTATATTTTTATATTTGTACCACAGGGAACCGGCTAAGGTCAGAGACCACACTGCCTTGTCATAAAGCTACCATCAATTGTATAAAAATAGTTTGTTACAATAAATATCTACTTTGGTTTAGCAGAAGGCTTTGTTAACCCGCAGACGTTCGTAAACAGCTATTGCCAATTGCTTCTTTGTTATTGAAATTTTATTGTTTTTAATTACATAACACGACCCAGTTCGCACTGTTTCTGGCACCGTCGCAGCAGTTTCGTAAATATTGACACAAGTTTGACATCTGTCAATGGGCGGCGGTTGCTTTCACTTTTTCCTTTACCTCAGTTTTACGTAATTTGAATATTAAATTAAAAAAGTAAATTTGTTTTTTCATTTGTGTTCATTTTGAATATTGAGTTAGCAAAGGAATAATCTGTACAGCCATTACCACAGATAATTATTGTGATTATTCTTCGAATAAAAAAAAGAAACTAACTAAGGACGTACAGTGAAACTACGTACAGTCTCGTCGACTGTGTAATAGCTAATTGTGCATTCTTTTTAGAGATAACACATGGGTGTGAATTTGTTATCTTGTTAAAGGTATATCAGACACATAACGGTCTCGCGTTAGGTGATTGTGAATAGAGTGGAAAAGAAAAACACAAATCGATTGTTGTCCATTCATGTATTCGATTGTGGGAGTGAAAGAATCGTTTAACTCGATTATTATTCATTGTATTTAATTCATTTGTCGTTGTGAATAACAATTGAAATTCGAATACAATTGCATCCAGGCCATTGCAAAGGTTATTTCGTGTACGGCTTTAAAAATGCACTTTAGTCTAATTTCGTGATGGTTCTTATTTTTCATACGCTGTCACGGCTGTTATCTTCTAATGGGTAGGCAGTACCAGTAACCAGCTCACACACATTTCGCTTAGGTTATTTCCCATGATGTGATAGGCGGCGAGCCTATCGCTATACCGGGCACGATTCCAGGCTCCCGGCTAATATTGAATATTTCTTCATAGAAATACCCAATAACACTTTTACCCGACCCGCGGATCGAACCCAAAACACAAGACAGCAATTGAAACGCGTACGCAATCACACCAGCTCCACCGAGACAGTTAACAAATTTATCGATGGTTTAATATGATTTGTTGTAATATTTCATAAAAACCTGATTTAAACGCAGAATTTCACTTTTATGATATATGAAGGTTATTAAATAGTTTTTTAGTCAATAGATTGCCGAACAAAGATTCTGAAATATTACCTGATGGTACCAACCTGATAACCAACTTCTATCAATGTAAAAAAAGAGTGGTAGAATGGTTAGTAGAGCAAAATTATGATGATATTGAAAAAATACTTCGTTCCTCAATATAAAAATCTATTGCACCTGCACGGAGACACACACACTCACACACACACACACACACACACACACACACACACGCGCGCGCGCTTGCGCAAACATGAACTGTATTTTAAAATGTTGTTTTTCTGTTTTAAATTAAAAAAAATTCAAAATTCTTTTATTTTAAATTGTAGTTTGAACATGAATTTATTAGTAGAATCTGCTTAAGAATATTCATATATAAAATTATATATCATGAATAAATATAATATAATAAATATAATTAAATATATCATGAATATTATAATAAAAATAAATTGTGACATATGTGATGCTACGTCTTAAACTTATAAACTTGTTTTTGGAGGAACACTGACTCCCAAGATACAGGTTATACCTAGTTTGGGAGCCAGGGGACCTACATCCGCCTATAATCTTGTGTCCATATAGTATAGTGCCTATTTGTTATAAATTTGTCTATTTGTATTTGTATTTGAATTTGAATAAAGAATAAAGTATAAAGAATAAAGTATAAATACAAATACATTTTGCTGGTGGAAGTATATTCATATCCACCCGGATAGCGACCACCATACACAGGGTGTAAAACCCGCCATAGTGGCACACGCAAGTGTGTTAGTAGAGTTAGAGTAGAGAGTAGTCTAGAGTTGGGATACTTGCCGTGTTGCGGTCTTCTGAGTACTCTGACACTAGACCTTCGATCGCTTTCCTCCTTTCCCCATGGCGTAGTGTGAAGAAGTACACCGCAGGGCGCCAAGATTGTGTTGAGTAGCGGGGATAGATTGTCTATCGCTACTTGATAATTTAACTGGGTGGCACTGCGCTTACCATCAGGTGCAGTGTGGTCACATTTGCCGTGCAAGAATAAAAAAAATACTCATAATACCAGGGGAATCGTGATGCGTTTTCATAGCAATTGTTGGTGAACGACGAATAGGGTAGTTAAAACTATGTTTTTTTAATCAATGCTATAGGTTACCTAAAACCTAGTATTAAAACATTTTACTAATCCACTCAAAAATATGTAAGTAATTCAAATCTGTGGGTAGGGGTAATTGTTAAATAGAAAAGGACGCACGATATAAGTCGTGACGTCACTATCCAGAATGGCCATTGTAGTTGTTAGATGGAGATAGTGAATATTCCAAGTGGTCATTGCGACCTAATTTTGAATCAATTTTGGTTCTGATTTCGCAAAAGGATTTCTTTGTTGTATTACTATCGGTTGCATATCGAATAATGTAGAAAATTAATCACAAAAAACTAGTTTATCGTGTTATCTGATCTCTACCTCTCATGAATACTCATAGTTTCGATCTTACCGAGGCCCAGTTTGTAAAACTTGAGCAGTTCCAGAACTTTTGCATCAGTTTCATTTTTGGTTTACGCAAATAGAACCACGTTTCGGAATTTCGTAGCAAGCTCAAATGGCCACACTGCACCGGATGGTAAGCGCAGTGCAGTCTAATTACAGTGTAGAGTATCGAGACACAATCTTTCCCCCGCTACTCAACACAATCATGCCGGCCTGCTTCTTCACTCTACGCCATGGGCAAGAAGGTGAAGAAGCAGTCGAGGGTCTATTGTCAGAGTACTCTGAAGACCGCAAAACGGCCAAACATCGTACCCCAACTGACCCCCGACAAAAACCGGATGTACACTGGCTGATCCCGGAACGCGACACACTTGCCTTGCAGTGGTCGCTATCCTGGCGGATATGAATATCCTACCACCAGTGGCAGTTGAGATTATCAGAGGATTTGACATTAGAAATCCCAAAGCACAGCACTTCATTTTTGATAAATCCTTTACGGTGTTATTAATAAACATGGAGTAACGTGAGATTAAAGTTACGCCTAGGATTAAACTAGTATTAGTCAAAACTTGTATTAATAAACTCGAAGTAAGCAAGAATTAGCTTACGCCGAGACTACGCCAAGGATTAAATTTACTCCAACCAATATGTAGGTTTAAGGATGGTTTAGCAATACTGTAATCTGTATCACATCGACATAACGTTTTTATATCAATGTACATCCGACATACCCACAATTTTAGAAATATCGTCGTGCAATAAACAAGTATTTTGTGTTTTTATTAACCGACTTCAAAAAAAAGGAGGAGGTTCTAATTTCGACGCGTATTTATTTTTATTACCTCAGAACTCCGTTATTTATTGGCCGATTTGGAAAATTCTTCTTTTATTACAGAGAATATGCTTCCAGATTGGTCGCATAGCATTTTTATCAAAACAGGTTGAGTAGTTTGGTTTTAAAACCAAAATAAGTTTAAAAAATATGTTGTCGGAATATACGAAACTGAGAATTTTGCTTTTCTGTGACTTAGTGATGTTTTCTTTTGGTACTCTATCCAACGAACCTATTTTATATTTGTACCACTAAAATGCAAAAAATGAATTATGACCAAAGAGCATTATAATACTACTGAAAATTATGACTTTTTAAATAAAAATAAAACCGCCTTCAAACAACTAAAAAGCAATAAATATTGGTTACATTTACATCAATTATTTGGAGTCAGTGCCAGCCAAAACATGGAAAAACCAGAATTATCAGGCGTACAAAAAAATATAAAATAGATCCATACTTGGTTTTTATGAATCTAAAAGTAAAGAAAACAACACCAGAACCGACTCCAAAAAAAATTGATATAAATGTTATGTAATTAAGTGACATAAATGTAACCCAATTATTTATTGATTTTAGTTGTGTCTGGGTTTTTTTAAGGTGGTTTATTTTTATTTAAAAAGTAATCTTTTTCTTTCTTACTGTTTTGAGTGTAAATAAAAAAATTAAGACCTAATTTTTATTAGAAATTCATATTACATAAGGTAAATAAATTCTACATGGTGCCTAACTAAGTGCGCTCTTCACACCCTTTTTTTAACTCAAAAATTGCTCTTCCGATAATTGCGCTTTTAAATATTTCTTTGTGAATTTTTATTAAATGTTCCTCTTCAGCCGTAATCCGTAATTGTCCGTAATTGCTCTTCATCCTTCAACATTTTACCATGGCTTATCATATTATTGACATAGCCACCACGGTCCTGTAAAAATAACAACCAGTTACATCACAGTTGGTTAATAAAACATGTTAACAAAGTTTAACTTACTTTGTTAACATGTGCAAAAAAAATCATTAGGGAGTTAGGTTGGCTAGGGGGAGCTGGTAAGGGGAATGCAAAATACACCCTAAGCGGGACATCAGTGCAGGACTCATCGCCCCCATCTCAAATAACAGCATTATAATAGTACCTCTCTGCAGTGATTTGGTTGATACCAACAGGTCTTCCTTATGATGTCACATCAGAAACACATAGGTGTTGAATCATACCATGCCCGCATATATTACAAACACATGGGTTTTCCTATATGTCCCATTAATCTAGCAAAAGTAGTAGTTACATTACCTTTCTGGACTTCAAACAGTTCTCTGCTATATTCTTTATCTTAATTTTTCTTCTGGGTATCTACAAAAGTTATAAATTAAGTCTATAACAAAGTTTATATTGTGTGTCCATATGTTTTTTTTGTGTGGCCATGATGGATCATCTTCAGAGACCTGTAAGACATTAAAATTTAGGTAAACCACTTAGTATGTATGTGCATAATAAATGAATGTATTGAGTATAATTATATTCCTATCTGCTCACCACTACTGGAGTCAATTTTTGAATGTCTACTTTTTCATCAACATTTTCAATAGTTTCAATGAATATATTCTAGAAAAAAATAAAATGTATATTTAATAATTATTCCAGAGATAATTATAATGCTTTCTGCTTTAATAATACTGATTGATACTTACAGCTACATCCTGTTTATCTACATTAAGACTAGTGATTATCAACGGTTTGGAATCCTGAAAAAGAAGATAGTATTATGTATGGCAGACACTAAATAACTATCATTCTTTATCATTATGCGATCTGGCTAAATCAACTGTGACCTGTTCTATAACAACCATATATGTCTCGCTAGTAGTCACTGGTTCAACTTTATTCTTATTAATGTTGTAAATCCAGGAATTTATTTTCGATTATTGAAGCATATTAGAACTGGACGAAATAATTGCTGAAACATAAGGTATACAGGTCAATAAATACCAAGGATATCATTCTCTGTTAAATGAACTTGTAACAACCATGCAATAAAATGTTTTTATACATTATTTACCTTTTCGTCTTCATCCCAGTTAATGGAACGAATACTTTTTGAGTTGGTTTCCGCCGAAATTTATTGTAATTTTCTGCTGATAACAACACGCATTTACACAAACTAGAGATCGAAACACAGAACATCCAATTTGATAAACATAGTTTTGTTGATAAATCGCCGGCCAAAATATTGTGTCACTGTCATTAATGTCATCATCGGGGATTGAGTTCATTCATTGACTCACTCTTTTTTACTTTTAATTGATGTGGGTTGCCATAATGCACACCTTAATCCCGGTGTAGCGAATGTATTGCTATTCCGAGGTTACTCCAAGTTTATTAATAACAATGCAATTACGAAGTTAATACGACGTTACTCTGGGAATAACTAGTCTAAGTGTAACTCCAGATTAAGGTTGGAATAAGCATTTTTTATTAATAAGACTGTTAAAGTGTATGCTGCTCGTCTGTGGAACGAATTACCAATAGCTATACGACAAGCTGAATCTTTAGCTATTTTAATAAAACGCCTTCGTATTCATTATTCGTCACTTCAATGATATAATACTGTCTACTGTTATTTATTTTATTTTCGAGTTTTTGTACTTGTTAAGTATATATAATATATTTTATATAGTAGTATAAAACGATATTTCATTTATGAAGTATATTATAGTATGTTATGTCTATGTATTTTGCTGTACATCATATGTCTATTTTCCTACTATGATCACTCATTACTTTTTGTTTCTCTTCAAATCCAATCCATCTAAAGGTTGTCTGGAAGAGATCACAGTTAGCAATAAGATAATGCAATAAACTTAAAATAGTACATTCTATCTTATGTTTATTGCAAGGGACTGTTAATATTATTATTCTGGGTAGAATGAAGCATAAAATGAATAAATAAATAGTGCCAGAAGCATTCTTCCACACCGTGACCATAAAGGCTGTAAAGCTTTCGAAACGTCGGGACTAAAAAGTTAAATAAACCGCGATAGAATCCGTAAAATTAGTTTTATTTCAACGAAATGACAGACAGCATGGCAGCGAAAATGGCAGCTCAAGACAGACATATCTTGTTATCTTTCCAGGTCGAGATCCAAATGCTGGACGTCGACAAGCTGGTGTTTGAACACCATTGTGGTGGTGCTGTCATCGCCGAGCGGCTTGTGCTGTCCGCTGCCCACTGTTTTGACAAGGTTCTTCTATTTTTTTTGGCGCTCAAATCATCTTATAACAGACTAATGTTTTTCAGGGCACATTTATTTTAGAAAATAATTGATATATATGCATAAAAAAATGATTGCCTCGGTGGCGCAGTTGTAATTGCGCTTGCGTTACCACTGCTGTGCTGAGGTCTCGGGTTCGATTCCCGGGTCAGGTAAAGTGATATTGAGTTTTTCTATCTAGAAATTCTCAGTATCAGCTCGGAGTCTGGAATCTGTGCCCGGTATGGCGATAGGCTCGCCCACTATCTCATTATGGGACCGAAATTCGGCTAAAAGTGTGTGTACTGGTCCCACCTCTGCCTACCCCTTCGGGGATTACAGGCGTGAGTGTATATATGCATAAAAAAAGTCAAAGATGCAGTTCGTGCTTACATAAGTAATATATTAATTGTACTAAAATCCACACAATAGCTTTTAAAGTGATTTTTTTTCGAAAACCAAAAAAACTTCAAACCTAACTCCTGTAACTTTAAAAATATCGCTTTAATCAAAAAGCCCGCCAACCGACGATATATTATCTGTGTCATATTAAAATAACAGTAATTACATACAAAATAGTGGCGCCATCAAGCAGAATCTATGGTAATTAAGCATGTTCTTATCTACTGCCTGATGGCGCAGTTATAATTATGTACGCGATACGACCGCTGTGCTAGGGTTCGATCCCCGTATAGAGTAAAGTGATATTGGGTTTTTCTACCACGAACTCAGTATCGGAGTCTGATTGTGCCGGATTCAACTGCTTTGCTGGGGTTCGATCCCCGGGTAGGGTAAAATGATATTGGGTTTTTCTATCACAAAGTACTTAGCATCAGAGTCTGAAATTGTGCCCGATACGACTGCTTTGCTGGGGTCCGATCCGGTAGGGTAAAGTGATATCGGGTTTCCTCCCACGAAATACGCAGTATCAACCCGCAGTCTGGAATTGTGCCTAGACGGCGATAGGCTCGCCCTTATCACATCATGAGACGGTTCCACCTCATTCTACCCCAATGGAGATTACAGGCTTGAGTGCGTATAAACTAATTAAATAATACTAGCCCTGTATTAAACATTGTTCCACTGCTGGGCACGGGCCTACACTAATGAGAGGGGTTAGGCCTTAGTCCACCATTCTGGCCAAATGCGGGTTGGTAGACTTCACATATATTCGAAGTTTTTAAAAGAATTCTCAGTTATGCAGGTTTCCTCACGATGTTTCCTTCACCGTTATAGCAAGCGATAATTGACAATCAACACACACGTAACTTTAGAAAAGTCAGAGGTGTATGCTATTTGAACTGGTTTCGAACATACGACTCGGTTTGACAGTCCGTACCATAACCAACTAGGCTATCGCTGCTTTTTAGTGCTGCTGAGTGCGTATATAGTTATTATCAACTTGTATATTTCAGCAACCGCTCCAACTTGACCATATTCGGGTGGTGGTGGGCGAGCATCGGCTGAAGGTCCAGGACAAGCACGAGCACAGGTTCCTGGCGGAGAAGGTGGTGCTGCATCCGGACTTTAGAAAAAGTGAGTATTCAGTAGGTGGCCTTATTTGCTGCAGGGGCCTTGGAGCAAAAAAGCTTGCGTAGTGTTGAACACTATCTCCCTCGCACAACGGTACAGTAATGGCCATTCTGAGAGGTGACGTCACGGCTCATATAATGCATCCTTTACTGTCATTGGACAATTCCAACGCCTTCCAACAGATTCGAATGGCGTCTTATTTACTTATTTTTCTTCGTATTTCTAAAATTCTGTTTATAATAGGTTTTCGTTAATGTAACTTGTTAACTGTTAATGTAATTTTCTTCTAGCTGCACCCGGCATTCGTTTTAATGCCATGTAAAGTAAATTTGTCCAATTGCAATCGGCTGAACGGTATTGAAGTTTTGCAGCACTGTCTTGTGAGTTCTCTATTTTTTTTTGGCCAGGAACCATAACGGGTGTATGAAGAATAACTCACTAAAGTTTCATCATAATCGGATGAATAGTTTAGGAGTCCATAGAGGACAAACATACCTACATTGATTTTTTACCTAAATATATAAATAATTAATTGTCTTGTGTTGTGGGTATCAGGGACTACGAGAAACACACGGTCTCACAACAGCCATACCCCGGACACGAACATCTGTCTGTCACACAAACATTTGTCCCGGTGTGGGAATCGAACCCACGGCCTCTCGTTTCACAACCGGCTACTCGCCCAATGCGCCACGGAGGCTATCCATATATACCTAGTCAGGTCATAAATTCTGTCACATGTTTAATATAAAATAATTGAAACAAGTTTATTCATTATGTAACCATTTATATACCAAAATGAACTTAACAAAACATAGATTCTTATGACACTAAAGTTTATTCAAAATGACCTCCGTGATTTTGAATACAGGCCTTCAATCTGCGCGGCCAGTTGTCTATCGCAGCACGAACGAGGTCCATGTCAATATCGGCGGCTGCCTTAATCAAGGATGTCTTGAGTGACTCCAAATTGGGATGAGGCTTTGAGCACGCCTTTTCCTCCAAGTGTTGCCATATCTTGTAATCTACGGATTCAAATCTGGACTGGAGGAGGGCCAGTCTTCGTGCCGGATGAAGTCGATTTCACGCGCCGCCAGCCAGTCTTGTGTGCTCTTCGCTCTATGAGCTGGCGCCGAATCTTGTTGGAATACCCAGTGCCTGTTATTGAACATGGTATGAGAAACAGGTTCCACAAGGTTCGTCAGGACTGTATTTTGATACACAGCTGCATTCGTTTTTACACCTTTCTCACAAAAATGTACCTCTGTTAAGCCCCAATAAGAAACTCCCAACCATACCATGAGCGAGGATGGAAAATGACCTCGTTGGAGACGCGGAATACGGTTGCTCGCTTCTTTACTACTGTGTGCGTACACCTTATCATTTTGTTTGTTGTAGCTCTCTTCTACGGAAAAAAATTTTTCATCTGAAAAAAGAATTTCCCGATATTTTTTTCCCGCGTACCGCTTCAACAAAGCGCGGCATCTCTTCAGTCTCAGGTCCATTAGACGAGCATTCAAACGATGTCCTGTTTTTCTTCGATATGCCCGAAGCCCTTTTTTTTTTTTTTTTTTTGTTGTCGCGGGGAAAGCGTTTTATTACTGCCGCCCGCTCCGGAGGGAAGCGGATTAAGAATAAAACGGGTATGCTGGACTAGCCGGTCTTACGACCCAGCATCCCCCTCGCACGGATGATGGCTATCCGTGCTGCCGCTGGGCCGAGTCCCTAACCCCTATATACAACCCACCCGACACTACCAGCTAAAACCCCGCGGTGGCCTTCTTCAGCGCTTAGTGAGCGATCCCGGGGTATTCTAAGGAGTGCTAGAATTGCAGCCGGAATCGCCCCTGCGCGGTGCTGTGTAGCAGCCCATCTCCATGGAGGGCTAAGGAGCCCCCGCGCACCGAACAACGACAGCGAACGAGGCCTTACCACATGCGCTGCCGTCCATCTCGGGGTCGCACGATGCTCCGAATTTGGGAGTGCATCGATACGGGCTGACAGCCCTCCGCTGCGCGCCCGCGACCCCCGATGGCCCCTATTAGTCGCCTCGTACGACAGGCAGGGGTTACCGTGGTGGAATTCAAACGCCCCCATTCCACAGGGCGGGTGCCCGAAGCCCTAAGTCTTCATTTAACACCATTTTCACCGTGGTTCTGCTTAACCCCATCTGAAGGGCCAACAGTTTCTGCTTACGTTTGGGATTTCTTTGAATTCGCGCCTTCACAGCTTTTATCACTGCTGGAGTCCTAACAGACCGAGGGCGACCACTTCTTGACCTGTCATCTACACTAGAGTCTTCATTGTATCGTTTGATGGTACGATAAACGAATCTTTTGGTTATATTAAAATTTTTCAGTATGTCAAAAATTTGAATTGGCGCGTAACCGCAACGATGCAACGCAATCACTGCAACACGGTCTTCTTTAAGCGTCCACCCCATATTTAAAAATGAGTAAAATTCTAAAAAGTATACATTTTTATTTTCATGAACAATTTGAAATTCGAATTCAATAAAGTTTTTTGTGGCCAGCATTCTAAAATAAAAGTTTTTACTGTGTCACATTACTTATAACCTGACTGTGTAAATACAAACAACTTAAACAAATAACGTTCCTTACAGATGGTCCTCACAGCAATGACATAGCCATGATCCTGGTGTCGAAGTCAGGGAATGGAGTCCAGTTCAACTCGCACGTGAGGCCGATATGTCTTCCTGAAGCTACAGAGACTGTGGGCCAGTGGTGCGCCGTCTCCGGCTGGGGGTTGCAGGCAGGTACATATGTTTGAAGGTTATTTCAAGGTTACTTATTAGACCGCCTCGGTGGTAGCGTTGCAATAGGGTAGTTGACTCGATTTTTTTATTAACTTAATCAACAATTTACATTACCTAAAACTTATTATCGAAAGAATTTTATGAATCCGAACAAAAATAAGTAAATTAGGCGCCATTCAAATCTGCTGGAAGGGGTAATTTTCAAATGACAGTAAAAGGGTGCATGATATGTACTGTGACGTCACGTTACTCAGAATCCCTATTACTGTGCCATTGTGCGAGGGAGATAGCAATATGGTCCCAATACGCCACCGTTTTCGCTCATGCCTGTGAGTATTTCCTCATGCCAATATTTAAAATAAATATTGTGGCCTCATTTTTCAAGCAATTTTGATTATGTTTTCGCAAAAGACTTTCTTTTTCGTATTATATTCGGTTGCATATCGAATAATGTACAAAATTAAACACAGGAAACTACCCTATTGCGCATGTATTATGACTGCTGTGCTGAGATCTCGGGTTTATTTCCAGGGTCGGAAAATTGAAATTGGGTTTTTGTTTTAAGAAATAATCGGTATGACTTTCTGGTGGTAGGATATTCATATCCGCCCGGATAGCGACCACCGTACACGGTGTAAAATCCGCCATAGTGGCACACGCAAGTGTGTCGCGTTCCGGGATCAGCCAGTGTACATCCGGTTATTGTCGAGGGTCTAGAGATGGGGTACAATGTTTGGCCGTGTTGCGGCCTTCTGAGTACTCTGACACTAGACCCTCGTACGCTTCTTCACCTCCTTGCCCCACGGCGTAGTGTGAAGAAGCTCACAGCAGGCCGGCATGATTTTGTTAAGCCGCGAAGGATAGATGTTCTCTCGCTACTTGATACTCTATTTGAACGGCATTGCACTTACCATCAGGTGCATTGAGGTCACTTTGCCGTGCCAGGATAAAAAAAAATATCAGCCTGGAGTCTGGAAATGTGCCCGGTATGGCTATACCCTCTTATACGAAATACGTTATAAGATATAATGAACTTTCCGTCTAGGGAAAAGGTTTTTAAAAATACACTGTCAAATACATAATACTTGAGTTGATTACCTGCAGCATAATTTCAGAGTATGTATTACGATTGTAACAATAAAACCACAGTATCGGTAAATCGGTCCAGGTGTTCTTAATTGATACGTTCAAATTAGGCAGATAGCAGACATAACGGTTTTATTATAAGCTTCAGAATTCAAGTGCAATTCAAATATCGAAACGCCTGATGAATATGAAAAGCAATGTTTACGACTGACTATTATGATTTTTGTATTCAAAGATCGAGGCACAATTGAGCTTTGTTGGATGAGTTAGATATACGCAGCAAAACATAATCTATGCTAATATAAAAACGCCTAATAAATCTATAAGGCAATGTTTACGCCCTGTATGTTTTCCTGGCACGGCAAAGTGACGACACTGCACCTGATGGTAAGCGCAGTGCCGTCCAGGTAAAGTATCAAGTAGCGAGAGGTAACAATCCGACAATCGACACAATCATGATGGCATATTAAAAGGTTTTTAATCGTAATTATACTTTGTTCATCTGTGTTATGTGACAATGAGTTATACATAGCACTTTCTATAAAGAACAAGAAACAAGTGCATCAATAGTGAGTGATCAATTTAATCCCTACACAACTCAATTCGCAATGGTATTATCAAATGGAGCAGCGATAGCCTAGTTGGTTGCGGTACGGACTGCCAAGACGAAAGTCGTATGTTCGAAACCCAAGTGGCATACACCTCTGACTTTTCTAAATTTATGTGTGTATTAAATGTTAATTATCGCTCGCTTTAACGGTGAAGGAAAACATCGTGAGGAAACCTGCATACCTGAGAATTCTAGTAAGAATTTCGAAGGTATGCGAAGTCTACCAACCCGCATTAGGCCAGCGTGGTGGACTATGGCCTAACCCCTCTCATTAGTAGAGGGGGCCCGTGCCCAGCAGTGGTACAATGTTTAATACAGGGCTAGTATTATTATAATATCGAATGAGCGTCTAACAATGTCATGTTGAAAACATCGTTAATCAATGAGAATCCCATATAGAAGGTGCCAAACACAACATTAATGCTATATACGCTTTCTAGTCTTCTTTTAGGTAGAAAATACTATAAAATCAAATGAAGAAAGAAAGGCGATTTATTTGCCTTTCAATAGTTATTGGGTATATGTAATGTACATTCATATACACTCACGCCTGTAATCCCCGAAGAGGTAGGCAGAGGTGTAACCAGTACACCCACTTTTCGCCGAATTTCGGTCCCATAATGTGATAGGGGGCGAGCCTATCGCCATACCATCTTAAACATGTATAAACTCAGAAAGATCTTAATGTATATAAAGTGTAGTTGTAATTTTGTACCGCTTTTTGTGATAATTAATAAATAATAAATAAATAAAATACCGGGACAGATTCCAGACTCCGGGCTAATACTGAGAATTTCTAGATAGAAAAACCCAATATCACTTTACCCGACCCGGGGATCGAACCCGAGACCTCCGCACAGCAAATGCATGGGCAATTAAAACCGCGCCACCGAGGCAGTCCTATAGTACAGCATATGTAATGTTTTGTTTTTATACCCCGATGGTGGCAAACACGCTTACTGCTCGCCTGATGGTAAGCGGTTACCGTAGCCTACGGACGCTTGCAACACCAGGAGCATCACATGCGCGTTGCCAACCCTTCAGAAACCTATTTACTCCCTTCTTGAAGAACACCATACTGCAGTCCCCTTGGAAAACCTCAGCTCATTTCACATTCAGAGCTCTCTCGGTAGGAAATTCCTCGGAAACTGCGCTGTGCCCGACCATTTAAGTTCCAATGTGTGAGGGTGAACTCTGTCGATGACGAGCTGTGCGGATTTATGTAATGTTGCATAGTAACGGTAGGCAGTGGCTTCGCTGTGCCCTGGCATTGCAGAAGTCTATGGGCGGCGGTGTCTACTTACCATCAGGTGGCCCGTCTGCTTGTCTGCCTATCGAGGCACTAAAAAAAAGGATTGCCCCCATAAAGCCAGTACAATGACAGTATTTGTTATATGCTGACTCTACATTTGAAAAACTGATACAATTTTGCCTTGTTTTATGTTTGAATACATATTTTTTACAGAAAGTAATGAAAACTTCGCACCAGTACTGAGAGCGGCTGCAGTGCCTGTAATGGATCTAGCCACTTGCAGGAAAAGCCAGGTCCTTGGTGGGAGACAGCAACCGATTTTGGACTCTATGATCTGTGCTGGTGAGTTTTATTTACTATAATTAGACTGCATTATCATTTGACTTTATTTAATTTGACTGTAATATACTTAATAGGCTAGTTGACTGTTTTTAGGAAACCGTTTTATTTTATTCTTGATGGTCTATATTATTAAAATATTATCATTAATAAACATAAAACATAACTTTTCAAGATTTAGTTTGCATTTTTATAAACCAACTTTATTTTTCCCATTAAAACGCTACAACTGGCATGGCAAGTGACCGTCTGCAAAACTAATAGACGTTTGGCTCAGCGTTTAACAGATGTTTCAAACGCGGGCGAGAGATAGACTGTCTTTCGCTACTTGATACTCTATCTGGACGGCACTGCGATACCATCAGGTGCAGTGGGGTCACTTTGCCGCGACAGAATAAAAAAAAACGGTGACGTCATGCATGACTGGTTTTACTTATTTGTTTCTTGAAATTATTAAATAATCACATATAAATTAACAAAGTGGTTTAATTTTCGATATTTTCAGACTAAAATCTATTATAAAAAACAAAATTCTATCACAATGTTTAGTTATTAAAACGGGATATTTACCATGTTTTTTATTTGATGTGAGTTCCCTACATTAAAAAAAAACTATCAGGTGTTCACTTACTGTCAACTACCCTATTTGGTTCTGCCATCAATTGAGTGTAATACTAGTACGATTTATCATTTGTATGTATTATAATTTCAATGTGATATTTTAGGTATCCTCTCAGGAGGAGTGGACGCTTGTCGGGGAGACTCCGGAGGTCCACTAGCCTGTAAGGGGCAGAGTAGCTGGCAGCTGCAGGGGGTCGTCTCGTGGGGGTCAGGATGTGCGAGGAAAGCCAGGCCCGGCGTATATACCAGAGTGTCTTCGTACGTAGGGTGGATTAGGAGCACTGCTGCTGGTCTGGGGCATAAAATTGCTTCATAGAAGTGGGAGATATCATGAGTTGGGACGTCAAAGTAGTACATACTTTTTTGGAGTATTTCAGTCAGCTGTGCAAAGTTACTGGGCCCCAGATCATCAAACCGGCATAAGAGGATAGTTGACATTTTAAATCAATAAGTTACGTTCCCGGAAACCTACTGTAGAATAATTTTATAAATTCGATCAAAACTAAGAAAGTTTGAAACCATTAAAAATCGGTGATAAGTGTAGTGTCAAATGACAGAAAAAAGATGCACGATATGATTTATGACGTCATCTTCCAGATTGGCCAATATGGTAAGGTTGTGTGAGGGAGATAGTGAGATGTTCATACTACGCACCAACCAATCATTTGTTTTTATACTGGAATGTTGTTGCATACTCTATGGAGGACCCATGTAGTAACTAATAATAACTTCCGTGGTGCTTTACATCTGGCTTCTCCTAACGTAAATGTCCTGTTAGAGGTTACTACTCTTATATTCTTTATTAGTCTCCCGCTTTGCGACTGAAGGGGACAATTAATATTTCTATTTGATTAATTTCGTTACGGGATAAAAGACAGTTAAGCATTCCCGGAGACTCGGCGAGTTTTATTACTCGGTGTCGAAAAAATGCGTGCTATTGTTGATCCTGGTTTAACAGGAGTTACAATGGCGGGTGTGGGCGGGATAGTCACTATAATAGGATGTATTATTCAGGTACATATCAAATTTTGTACAATATTACAAACGAAACACAGAATAAGAAGAATAGGGTATTCTGTTTTTTATACATGGGATATCTCTTACAACTTGAGATGTAAAAGACACCATATGCTCCCTTTACAAGAGAGAAGACCATTAGCAGACGTTACTTTTATGGTGAAATTAGCTCAAAGTAAAATCGACTCTCCTAAACTTCTTTCTATAATACTACTGCGGGTACCCACGGAAACAGTTCAGCGACATCGTTTAAAATATATTTTAATGAGTTTATTCATTACAACGGATTACAAATAAAGGCAAACTAAATTGGCGGGAAAAATAACAGGCATTCGTTCAGAAACATGCTTAGAAACGTTCTGAAGTAGTACAAATTAATAATAAAAATATTTTGTTTTTTCTATAATACATTGTGAGATTTGTTCTTCTGTCCCAACTCATGATCTCAAGGTCAAGGTCATTAAGTTAATGTCATATTAACGCCAAAGATTAACAATAAATCACAAATTAATTATAATGTTTACACAAAGTATTTATAACTTAACTATCAATAGGGTTACTGCACTAATAATTTTAGTTCGTGATAAGAATGATTATGATCGCCTCTGGTATCAGCGGTGATTGGAAGGACCTAGGTTCGATTCCCAGGATTTTTTTTCTAATTAATATTTCAGAATTGACTATAGATTAGTTTTCATATCGCCTCATTGCAGCTACAGTGGAAAAACAAGAATTCTTGGGTTCATATCCCAGATAAAAATTATGCACGATAATTGTAATTATTTATATTTAAAATAAATTATGTAGAATATTATATAAGTGTAATTGATAAGAATAAATTGTTTTAATCTTGTTTGTTGTTTTTAAATGACCTCATTGATTAACAGAACCAAAATTTCACTTGAGTAACGTTTGTATAAAACGCACCTGTTTGCATATTTGTTTGGTTGTATATATAGTGTCTCGGTGGTGCAGTTTTTTTTAACCTGGTTCTACAAAATATGTAGGTATAGGCTATATAACATCACGCTATGACTAATAGGAGCGGAACATCAATGAAAATTGTTGCAAAAATGGGGAAAATTTATTCCTTTTGAGAGCTTCTGTTGCGTGCGTAAAGGCGATAATTATTGTATAAAGTCTGACCGGTCACCGTTTTAGAGGATCGGCTGCACGTTGGCCGCTCTATGATTCAGACTCAACACCTGTGAGGTAGGACGATCGGTACAGGTGCGACAGTGCAGGAGACAACTCTTTGGATTGAATACTTTTTCTCTCAAAAATAACTTCCACGCGGGCGGAGAGCAACAGCTAGTAATCATATAAAATGATGTTTATGTCAAAGGAATACAAATATTGGTTTTTACAAATACAGTTTCGAATACGTAATACTTAAGTTGATCACAGTATTTTTAACCGACTTCAAAAAAAGGAGGAGGTTCTCATTTCGTCGGATTTTTTTTATGTATGTTCCCCGATTACTCGAAGACGCCTGGACCGATTCGGGAAAATTCTTTTTTTGTTTAAAAGGATATACTTCCCAGGTGGTTCCATTGGCACCAAGTCAGGATCTGATGATGGGATCTCAGAAAAATCGAGGGCAACCCTCAAATTTTATAGGGACGCATAATTTGTTGTTTATTGATAGGCTACTCGCTACTACCCCACAGAGGCATTCAATATAAACTCAACATTACTGTCTAGATATGAACATCAATGAACGGTTAGGTCTTTTGTCTACCTAATCTAGCTTAAAGTCAGGATCTGATGATGGGATCTCAGAAAAATCGAGGACAATCCTCAAATTTTATAGGGACGCATAGTGTGTTTTTTTATTGAAGTCGGTGTGCTTTTGGTGTCCAAGATTTTAGTGTATGAATTTTTTTTTTTTTTTTAAAGTAACATCCAACAGTCACACACATAGCCCCGACCCCACACTAAGATACGAGTCTTGTGTTGTGGGTATCAGGGACTACGAGAGACTTGCGGTCTCACAACACCCAGACCCCGGACACAAATATCTCTCTGTCACACAAACATTTGTCCCGGTGTGGGAATCGAACCCACGGCCTCTCGTTTCACAGTCGGCTACTCGCCAACTGCGCCACGGAGGCTGCCAAATTATGTCTCAATTGGGGTGTCTGAGTGTGTTATTCCTGTGGCAAGTATGTCATATTGTACATATATGCGTCACTATCGTCGACCTACTGACTTCTGATCCATGAAGTGATAGGACACAAAAGCATATCTCAAAGAAATATTAAAACTGTCGTCGTAAGTTGTGGCCCCCAGATTAGTTTAGTTAAAGAGAGAGTTTCAATCAAGGATCCAAAATATGCATTGCATAGGTACTTACTTTAAGTGGCGGATGTGAGATTTTTAAAACAAAGATATTACAGTCAAAAATATCGATAATCACAAATAGTAAATATCCTAATAAGCTATCGATATTTCATAAATATCGCTCATCCCTATTTTTGAGTGGGCCACACTAGAGATTAAATGGTTTCACTTAAGCCTTTTTTTTTGTTGTCGCGGGAAAGCGTTTTATTACCGCCGCCCGCTCCGGGGGGAAGCGGAATAAGAATAAAACGGGTATGCTGGACTAGCCGGTCTTACGACCCAGCATCCCCCTCGCACGGATGATGGCTATCCGTGCTGCCGCTGGGCCAAGTCCCTACCCCCTATGTACACCCCACCCGACACTACCACCTAAAACCCCGCGGTGGCCTTCTTCGGCGCTTACGGAGCGATCCCGGGGTATTCTAAGGAGTGCTAGAATTGCTGCCGGAACCGCCCCTGCGCGGTGCCTTGTACGGGCCCATCTCCATGTCAGGCTTAGGAGCCCCCGCGCACCGAACAACGACAGCAAACGAGGCCTTAACACCCGAGCTGCCGTCCATCTCGTGGTCGCACGATGCACCGAAACTGGAGTGCATCGATATGGGCTGACAGCCCCCCGCTGCGCACCCGCGATCCCCGATGGCCCCAATTAGTCGCCTCGTACGACAGGCAGGGGTGAAATTCTCAAAACGCCCCCATTCCATAGGGCGGGAGACGCCGGTCAGTCGTCCACTCGGCGCCTCCTACGTCTTCTCTGGTGGCGGGAGGGATTATATCGTTCCCAATCCCTCTTGGCACTCTCCTTCTGCGAAATGACGCTCTCGCATAAGTGGACCACCGCACGCCAGAACCTCCGGCTGGCGACCATGGACGACACCGAGAGGACTCCTCCGACGACTGCTCTGAGAGCGCTACGCTATTGGGCTTTCCAGCCTGGTATGCGTACCTACTGCCGTCCATCTCGGATTTTACCCGACCTGGGGATCAAACCCGAGACCTCACGTTAACAGTTGTAAGCATGCGCAATTAAAACTGCGCTACCGAGGCAGATTTTCATATTGAATTATATCAAAGTTGAATTTTGATATTTTTCAGGTTGACTGGCAGAGAATGCCTCCGGCATTAAGTCCGCCTATACTTAAATGTATAAAGTGTGTTAAATAAATAAATAAATAAATTTTCAGAAGTTTTGAAATAGAATACATTCTCGTCACTATGCGAAGATTATGATTATATGTAACTTAACATTTGCCTACATTAGAGGTCATCTAAATATTTCTTTGCGTAATATCTGGCATACACTTTAAACACATATCGGTCATTGTTATCGCTTTTATTGTAGTAAATCCAAACTTAAAGAGGGTACACCCTAGTTACACATTAAAATAATAATCTATACATATTATAAAACAAAGTCCCCTCGCCGCGTCTGTCTGTATGTCAAAAACTCAAAAACTACTGGACGGATTTTCATACAGTTTTCCACTCAGACCCTCAAGAGGGCGATGAACATCGTGATTATTTTTTTTATTCTGGCGCGGCAAAGTGACCACACTGCACCTGATGGTAAGCGCAGTGTCGTACAGATAGAGTATCAAGTAGCGAGAGACAATCTATCCCTCGCTACTCAAAACAATCATGCCAGCCTGCTTTTTAGCTTCTTCACACTACGCCTAAAGGTCCCAGGGTCATAGGAAGGAGGGAACTCGGTAGCTGGCAAACTGTTCCACAGCTTGATAGTGCGGCAAAAATACGAACCTCTTGGTTCGGGCCGTGGTAGTAGACACCACGAAGCTGTGGCTCCGCAATCCAGTACGCGTGGTTCTGGTATGGAAGGGAGAGGATGGGATAAGATCAAACAATTCTTCAGAGCTTTTATGAAGTAAAGACAAAAACAGTCTGAGTTGACCAGTCCAAAGGAGCAACATCCGTTTACGACTAGCCAGCCATCGACATCATCATCCATGATACAGTGAACCCGGCACATACCTATCCAATCGAAATTTATGCTGTTTTTTTTGTATTCTGGCGCGGCATAGTGACCAAACTGCACCTGATGGTATGTGCAGTGCCATCCAGATAGAGTATCAAGTAGCGAGAGACAATCTATCCCTCGCTACTCAACACAATCATGCGAGCCTACTGTTTAGCTTCTTCACACTACGCCTAAAGGACCAGGATCATTTTCTAAATAACAGAAGTTGGAGTTTGTCTGATATAGTATATAGATATATGCTAGCGATCTATCACAGTATGGGAAATATGTCTATAATATACAGAGGAAAGATTTGTTTGTTTGTAATAGGTAAACTCAAAAACTACGATAAAAAAATTACTTACGGAAAGCAACATCATTCCGGAGTAACATGAGTTACTTTTTATTCCGGATAATTTTATCCCACGGTATAGACGGGCCGGGACAAAGACATTTTTACACGAAACGGAGTTCGCGGGAACAGCTAGTCTAGTATCCAGGCATGATGTATGACATAACTAGTTGTTGACCGCGTCTCCGCCCGCGTGGTAGAAATCGCTGAAAGAAAAGATATATAATCCAAGAAGTCATCTTAAGCTATTACACCCTTCTATATTTTGCCATCCCATAGGAATCGTGCATTTTTTCGGGATACAAAATGCCTATGTCATTCCCTAATCCCTAAACTACCACTATGCATAGAACAAAAACTATGCCGCGATAACCATATTTTTCTGGGATTAAAAGTAGCCTATGTGCTATTCCAGAATATTATTAATCTCTTATTATTATTAATTGAAAGAAAATCGATTATTAGTTTGAAAATCGATACAATATTTACAAAAAAACATAGCAACCCCAAGATCATTTACAATAAAAAATGGTTTGAAATATTTTTGTGTCATCGTAATTTTTCTTCTAAATTTCATCGGTGTAGGATGAAATAATAAATTGCTAATGTTAAAAGTTTTTTAATTCATGAAAAGTACACCGACTTTAAGAATTTCTCGAATCGGTCCAGGCGTCTTCGAGTAATCGGGTAACAAACATAAAAAAAACCGACGAATTGTTAACCTCCTCCTTTTTTGAAATCGGTTAAAAATGAGAAATAAAGTCTAAAAAATACGTATGATTTTTTGGTCATTATGAATATCTTCATTGTCCATGCTAATTCAAATCTGCCGATCTCAGTCAGATCGTTCAACCGTTCTTGCGTGATTGAGTAACGAACATCCATCCATCCAAACATTCGCATTTATAATAGTAGGTAGTAAGATCTAAACAGCAAGAAGCATGCTAAAATAGCACACTAATTAATGAAATAAAATCACTTGCATTATAACAAAATTGTGCAAAACACGTGAATCGGAGAACCAAGGGGTCAGATAAAGATTCCAGCCAGGTCAATGGAATAAAAATATAAGCGCAACGTGACTTCAATGGAATTATTACATAAGATACTGAAAGTAGGACTTCGATGACTTAGAGGGCAACAAAGCTGGCCAAAATAATAAAGCATACATACACATACACTCACGCCTGTTATCCCCGAAGGAGTGCAGAGTGTAACCAGTACACTCACTTTTAGCCCAATTTATTACGGTCCCATGATGTGATAGGGGGCGAGCCTATCGCCATACTGGGTACAATTCCAGGCTCTGGGCCGTTATTGAGTATTTCTAAACAAAAGAACCCAATTTACCCAACCTGGGGATCGAACCCGAGATCTCAGCACAGCACTCGTAACGCATGTAAAACAACCGCCACCGAGGCAGTAAACAAACGATGTCTGTAATTTTAACGAAAATAAGTCTTGAATTGTTCGACGATCATAAAATATCACCTTCAAAATAATATTGTAATTATGTTTTTTTTTTATCTTTATTTTTAAGGGGCTTTGAGTCGCTTAGCGACTATGTCAGCCCTATTAAACTAAACAAAATTATAAACAAACATATTATACAAATGTCTGGCTGCATCGCCCATCGGTGTAGCCAATATGCTTTCAAATACTCCTACGTTAAGTGGGTTTATATTATATTGTTTTAACAAAGATATTCCCATTGCTTCTTTACACATTCAACTAGAAGGTGGTATACGTCTTCTGGAACGCCACAAGATAGACAATTAGGAGAATCTACTTGTCTCATGAGATATTTAAACTTATTAAGAGGCAGATGACCAGACCTAAGTTTATGTGCTATGACTATGTGACTTCTCCTTAATTGGCTATGAATGCTCCATGGTATTCGAGGAGGTTCCTGCTGAATTGTGTAATACCAAATTCCTTTCTGACAAGAAAATAATTATGTTTAAATAAAAGTTAAACAAAAAGTTACTACTTCATGGACGTTGTTAAAAAATTTACACTGTACTTCCGAAGTTTTAAGTTTTCATTTCTTACTATGCCATGTCAAACGCAAAGTCACTTGTGGGTCAACATACGACTTTTGTCTTGACAGTCCGTACCGCAACCAACTAAACTAGGACAAGTATATTTATATTTCCAATAAAAAGGACACTACATTACTTTTTAAATAAAAATAAAACCGCCTTCAAAAAAACCCAGACACAACTAAAAAGCAAGAAATAATTGGTTACATTTACATCAATTGATTACATACAATTTAAATCAATTATTTTTGGAGTCGGTGCCGGTGTTGTTTTCTTTACTTTTAGATTCATAAAAACCAAGTATGGATCTATTTCATATTTTTTTTGTATGCCTTATTATTCTGTTTTTTCCATGTTTTGGCTGGCACCGACTCCAAATAATTGATTTAAATTGTATGTAATTAATTGATGTAAATGTAACCAATTATTTCTTGCTTTTTAGTTGTGTCTGGGGTTTTTTGAAGGCGGTTTTATTTTTATTTAAAAAGTAATAATTTATTTTTTGCTTTTTAGTGGTACAAATATAAAATAGGTACGTTGGATAGAGTACCAAAAGAAAACACCACTAAAAATTCACAGAAAAGCAAAATTCGCAGTTTCGTATATTCAGACAACATATTTTTTCAAGTTATTTCGGTTTTAAAACCAAACTACTCAACTGATTTTGATCAAAATTCTATGGGACCAATCTGGAAGCATATTCTCTGTAATAAAAGAAGAATTTTCCAAATCGGTCAATAAATGACGGAGTTCTGAGGTAACAAACATAAAAAAAAACACATCGAATTGAGAACCTCCTCCTTTTTTTTGAAGTCGGTTAAAAAAGGTACGTTGCAGCGCGCGCGTTTTTAAAAACTTTTAACAAGCTCACTGGCCGCTTTATCTGGATATTTTCAAAATTGATTCGGGCCGCAAAATTGATTTCTGCTCACTGGTCCATGTTTTACATGGCTGATTTGAATGGATTACCTTTAGAATCATATATATATATTTTTTATTCTGGTGCGGCAAAGTGACCACACTGCGCCTGATGGTAAGCGCAGTGCCGTCCAGATAGAGTATTAAGTAGCGAGAGACAGTCTATCCCCCGCTACTCAACACAATCATGCCGGCCTGCTGTTTAGCTTCTTCACATTACGCCTAAAGGACCCAGGATCATAGGAAGGAGGGAACACGGTGGCTGGCAAACTGTTCCACAGCTTGATGGTACGGCAAAAATACGAGTTTGCGAACCTCTTGGTTCGCAAACTCGAAGCTGTGGCTCCGCAATCCAGTACGCGTGGTTTTGGTATGGAAGGGAGAGGATGGGATAAGATCAAACAATTCTTCAGAGCATTCGCCATGATACAGGCGGTAGAACACGCTAAGCGAGGAAATATCCCTACGCAGCTGTAGCGGCTCCAGGCTGTTACTGACGTTGCGGAACCGTCCCAGAGGTGCGAGCAGTATTCCATTCCCGGCCGCACCTGCGCTTTATATAAGCGGTAGAGCTGACCAGGCGTGAAAAACCGCCGCACCCTGTTCAGGATTCCGACCCTGCGTGAAGTGGCGGATATTACGCCCTCGATGTGACTCCTTGGATTAAGATCGCAGCGGATATCCATACCTAGGACACTAAGGTCATTCCGCATTGCGAGTGGAACACCCTGAAGAACGGGGATGGGAGAAAACGGAGACTTCTTGCACGAGAACGCGCACACCTGGGTTTTCTTGGCATTAAACTCAACCCGATTCCTGGTACCCCATGATGAGATGAGATCCAAGGTCTGGTTGAGCTCAACGAAAAGATCCTCGCGATATATTATAAGGTCATCAATCATATATCACATATTATAGGTATTAGGTAATAAACACGTACCCTTAACATTAATAACCTATTAACGTAATGATAAGCTTACAATTAAAATATTTCATTCATTAGAATTGTTTATACACATTATCAATAATTGTTTACACTGGGATTAGTTGTTTATGGTCATAGATTAAAAGAAACGCAGATAGACGACTTTACGTTCTTAATTAATACATTAAGAGTTTACTACAAATTTCTTATTCCGTTTTCTTATAGGACAATAAACATAAAAATTTATAAAAAATAAGACATACACATAAAATAAGGAGTCTTTTCTTTTCCTGGCACGGCAAATTGAATCTGCACCTGATGGGAAGCGCAGTGCCGTGCAGTTAGAATACCAAGTAACGAGAGACAATCTATGCCTCGCTACTCAACACAATCAACCCGGAACGCGACACACTTGCGTGTGCCATTATGGGGGTTTTACACCCTGTGTATTGATTAGCAAACTTATCAAGAATTTACTAGATCTCGACGAAATTTTTATGATTTGACGTACGATCAATGGATGTATGAGATTTTATTTTGCTATCTGTGGAATATTCTTTGTCGCTTGATATAAGGGCGAGCCTGCATTTAGTTTATCATTCAGTTATACAGCAGACGTATAAGTGATTATCGAGTGCAAAATTTGTGGTTTACAATGAGAGTGGATGTCAATGAAGGATTTATGTTTATGTAAGTGTTATTTTTATTCCAAAATATGCAAGGGAAGTAAGGACATACAGGCGCTTATTATTTTATTGTTATTTTACAAAGCATTCTTTTATACAGTAATACAAACTTAAAGAAAGTAAAATATTAACAGAACGCACAATCAACATTACTCCCCCCATTTTTTGGAAAAAATTTAAACTGCGAAACAGAAAATATTCCCGCCATTTTTTCGGTCAGCTATTTATGCCCATATTGTATAAAAAATGTTTATTATGTCGTATTCACTTTTGAAAATTATATTCTAATTATAATTAATATATTTGATGAAATAATCATTCAATAAAGTGATATTAGATACAGATGATATATTCAAAAAAATACTGGTCTATGAGTTTCTTAAATTGTAATTTTGTAGCTTTGTTACTTAAAAAAATCCTTATTAATTTATTACTTATAATAGTTTAGTAGCTAACAGCGATGTCGCAATTATTAGATATATCAGTGGCTTAAGTACCTACTTTATTTCTATATTTAAAAGCAATGAAAGTATATGTGCAAAGTAAGTGCATGTGCAAAGTGTCTCCACTGCTTTTGATAGACAGTGCAGTTCAAATATAATGACGACGCTGAGATATAGCAGGCCGGCATGATTGTGTTGAGTAGCGTGTGATCAACTGAACTCTTTGCCGGAGTCTGTATTTCCAGAAAATTGTAACCTGGGTATCTTCTAGGCAATCGTGCTCCACCGTAGACCACATCATCACTTACCATCAGGCGTGATAGTGGTCAAACGCAAGCCTATTTCGATAAAAAAAATTGCCTCTCGCTACTTGATACTCTAATTGGATGGCAATACACTTACTATCAGGTGCTATGTGGTCACTTTGCCTTGCCAGGATAAAAAATTATATATATATATAGGTTGTTGCAAAAGGAGGGTACTAATGAAAGCACCATGTATAGAGTTGGTGATTAGTAACATATCGATAAAGTTAAAAATCCCGTAAACCTAAATTTATGAAAGTTTTTTTTTTATCCTGGCACGGCAAAGTGACCGCACTGAACCTGATGGTAAGCGCAGTGCGGTCCAATTAGAGTATCGAGTAGTGCGAGACGATCTATCCCCCGCTACTCAACACAATCATGCCGGCCTGCTTCTTCACACTACGCCATGGGCAAGAAGGTGAAGAATCGGTCGAGGGTCTATTGTCAGAGTACTCAGAAGGCCGCAAAATGGCCAAATATTGTACTCCAACTCTAGACCCCCGAGAAAAACCGGATGTACACTGGCTGATCCCGGAACGCGACACACTTGCGTGTGCCACTATGGCGGGTTTTACACCCTGTGTACGGTGGTCGCTATCCGGGCGGATATGAATATCCTACCACCAGCAAAAATAATTATAATTTGATTTTTTTATGTAATCATTCGTTTTATGATCCCTGAAGCCAATGATAATGATGCTGCTAATGATGCTAACAAACTATTTTTGCAGTGCCTAACTATATTTAATGCTTAGATAATCGTTTGACACTTTATCAATAGTTTTAAAAGTAACAACATAAAAACAACCCAAAAAAAAATGCTAACAAAAAATTAAAATTTCGTGTTTTAACCTTACCAATAATTTTCTAATCACCGACTCTATACATGGTGCTTTCATTAGTACCCCCCTTTTGCAACATCTGTATATCGTCCTATGATCTTCAGAAGTATACCAGCCTGAAGGGCAAGAGTGACATCCAATGTGACTCGCCGAAAAAACACTTTATGGAAATTTTGCGCCAAACATGTATGTAGCACCCTCATTTATGGATATCGTTAGGAACATTGCATAATAAATCAAACAGATATATATGGCTTCATTATATCATATAATATGGAATTTCCAAAATGCATCACATTGTCTACCGACGTAGTTGACAGATGTATTTTTGTAAGATTATCGTGTGCTCTTTAACTCGTAAAGGTTATCTCTTATATATTTACAGCATTAAACACAAGCGTGATGCGGTCACAGAATTTCAGCAACCTCGATTCTTTTTTTATGATTTTTTTCTTTCCTACACCTGAACCTTAAGGAAAATCTTATAGTGTGCGTTTGGAGAGTAAAATGATATTCATACTATCAGCTTAAGGGATCACATCAAACTATAAAATGATTCTAAATAGACCATCTGATCTTTTTTCACATAAAGTCCAACCTTGTATTAAACTTTGTCCCACTGCTGTGCTGAGGTCTCGGGTTCGATCCCCGGGTCGGGTAGTGATATTGGGTTTTTCTATCTAGAAATTCCTCAGTATTAGCCCGGAGTCTGGAAAATGTGCCCGGTATGGCAATAGGCTCGCCCTCTATCACATTATGGGACCGAAATTCGGCGAAAAGTGGGTGTACTAGTTACACCTCTGCCTACCCCTTCGGGGATTACAGGCGTGAGTGTATGTGTGTGTGTGTTTATGTATCAATATCCAACTTGGTGACTGCGTCGGTGACGCAGTTGTAATTGCGCATGCGTTACGACTGCTGTGCTGAGGTCTCGGGTTCGATCCCCGGGTCGGGTATTGCGATATTGGGTTTTCTAATGGTCATAAGTATTAAAAGTTATGGTTAAATATCAAAATGTTACACATGTTCCTTGTAAGGTAAGATTTAGAAACGGTCGATGATGATTAATTATACATATGGATAAGTTTTCTATAAATTTCCGGTTTATTAAGTTGCTTTCAATAAACAAGCTACAATTAGATCCTGCATGCCGGCATACTGGCAACACTCGCCGTTCTAACATACTATTATTTATGTATACGTCTGAAGGACTAGTATCCATGGACATGAATAAATTAAAAAAAAAAAAAAAAAATAACATACTATTTTTAACTTTAATGTTATGGAAATAAAATAGTTTTTGGACAGACCCTACTTATTACCTTTTCGAACTGCGGTGTCCTTCGAGAGTGGTTAAAACTAATAATAATACTTTGTTGTTTTTATAATACTTTGACATAAAATGGTATTGCCAACGTAAAGATGCTCCCACTTACATGTTCCGTTTCTTACACCAACCTGACAAAATATTGGTTTATGCGTATTGAAAAGGTTATAAATTTATGTCAAATCATTGAGGGTAGTTCAATTTTATAATGTATTGTTATATTTATTATGGTAATCTGTGATAATAGTGTTAAGTTATTATTTTATTTCGTGACTTGTGAAATATTATTGGATAAGGAGCTATTTTAGCGTAGGTAATGTTTTCGTTTTTTTTTTATAAAACAATCTACTTAGCGACCTTCACACGGTTACTATGAACAGTAATGGGGTGCGATGTTTGGCCGTGTTGTGGCCTTCTGAGTACTCTGACACTAGACCCCCAACCGTTTCTTCATCTCCTTGTTCCATGGCGTAGTGTGAAGAAGCTACACAGCAGGCTGGCATGATTATGTTGAGTAGTAGTCGTTACTTGACGGCACTGCGCTTACCATCAATGATATAAAAAAAATTACAAATTCCGATTATGATTAGCAGCCTCCGTGGCAGTCCGCAGGTTCGATCCCAATAGACAAATGTTACAATACACAATTATTTAGTTAGGGTTTGTGTGTTGTGTCCGAATGTCTCTGGTCGTCCCAGGACAAAACTCCTTGCAGGAGTAGTTGTATCTTGCAGGGGCGGTTCTGGCCGAGGCCGGGCCGCTTCTCGTCCCGAGTATCTGGGACCGTCCCTAATGCGAAGAGTAGCTTTTAGTTTGACAGCCTCCGTGGCGCAGTTGGCGAGTAGCCGGCTGTGAAACGAGAGGCCGTGGGTTCGATGGCACCGGAACAAATGTTTGTATGACAGACAAATATTTGTGCCCGGGGTCTGGGTGTTGTGAGACCGTGCGTCTCTCGTAGTCCCTGATACACAACACAAGACTCGTATCTTAGTGTGGGATCGGGGCTATGTGTGTGACTGTTGGATGTTATTTATTAGTTGGTATTGCCGGTATAAGGTGTATATAATGTAGCGGTCGTCCGGAAGTCGCCAACTTTCTCAGACGGCTCAACTCTGGTTCGTAACACCAGTGAACCCAACATAACCGTCCCACCTCGCCCCGGCGGGGTGGTAGTTGTATATCCCTTATCGGAGCAACAATTTTTTTTTTAAATCATAGGCCGACAAACGAGCCAGTTGGTCATCTGATGTTAAGTGATCTTCACCGCCCATGAACATCCACAATACTGAAAGTATCATGTATGCGCTGTCGGCCTTAAAGGATAGGAATAGGGATTAGGGAAGGGAAGGGGGAATCTGGGCCTCCGGATATCTCACTTACCATACGAAACACGACAGTGAACTATCACTATACGTTGGTTTTCTGTGAGACAGTGGTACTACCCCGGTCGAGCCGGTCCATTCATGCTGTAGACAAATATGTCTACAGCGTGGCTCTACCACTTTTGTTGGTGGTTGGCAATTGGTACTGCTATTCGGGTGACTGTTAGGTGTTTTATTTATATATAGCCTAATGGATGTTACAAATTGATATATTTACTAAAATATATATTTTTTGTTCCAGGAATACAACACTGTGTGCCGAAAAAATCGTGGCATTTAAAAAGTCAATTAAAAATAAATGTGAATATCTATAATTTAAATTTTATTAGTTTTATTAATAATTATAAGCGATCGTTAGTAGTTAAAACATTAAATTTTAACTAAGTAAAGGTTTTATTCGATTTGCTTTTAAAATAAAAGTGTTTTAAAGAGGTTAAGAAGAAATATAATTGAAGAAAATGATTACCTTTAACGGTGAGTAATTTTTATTATATATTTTTTATCATATTTCTAGGTTATGCGAGCGTCAACGCTTGTAAAAGCCCAAAAGTAAATTTAGACAGAAGTGTGACCAGTAGGTACATCCACTTTTCGACGAATTTGTTACGGTCTCAATTAATGTGATAGGAGGTGAGCCTATCGCCATACCGAGCTTAATTCCAGACTCCGGGGTGATACTAAGTATTTCTAAATAGAAAAACCCAATATCACTTTACCCGACCCAGGGATCGAACCCGAGACCTCAGCACTGCAGTCGTAACGCATGCGCAATTACAACTGCGCCTCCGAAGCATCGTTTCATGTTTTTACTATTTAGTGTAAAAATTTTGTAGAGGGTCTTGAGTTGGGGTACGTTGTTTGGCAGTTTTGCGGGCTTCTGTGTACTCTGACACTAGGACCCTCGACCGCTTCTTCAACTTCTTGCCCTGGCGTAGTGCGAAGAACCAGGCCGTGATTGTGTTGAGTAGCGGGGGATAGATTGTCTCTCGCTACTTCATACTCTGACTGGACGGCACTGCGCTTACAATCAGGTGCAGTGTGGTAACTTTGCCGTGCCAGGATAAAAAAAATATGTCAGTATGTCACATTTGCAATAAGGAATAGAACTAATATATCAGTAAACATAAATCTCCATTCCAATAAATTTGATTTGAATCAGCATTCCCGCCAATAATTCATGCCTTCATGCCACCTAGTGACCCCTCCGTGAATCTAAATGTAAAATATATTGTCTGTGCCATATTAAAATCATAATTTAATAGTTTAATTACGATATGAAAATAATGGCGCCACCAACCGGAACGTATGGTAATTATATAAGTATACATAAATATATATTATAGAAAAATAGAGTAGTTAACATTTTACACGCTTTATTATGTATGTTCGCCATCATTCAATGTGATTTTCACCATCTTCAAGATGTGCGATTTACTTGAAACAATATTTAATAATATCTTTTCGGTCATATATCCTCACCAGGATAATAAAAAAAGGTAATTTTACATCATATTTTTATCATGTGGTATTGATACTGTTTCGAGACTAAAATCAAGAAAATAAATTATAGTTACAAACCAAAAAAACACGCTTTAATCTCAGAATACAGAAAAAACCAGAAACCGCGCTCAATAAGAATTACATACCCCGCGCTGTGTCCAAAAACAATACGTAACGTCCCGCGCCTGCCCCACCTCCAACCCGCGTAATGCTGCTAGCTCGGAGCTGTTTCCCACTTTTTGGGGTAATCTTATAACACTAAAGAAAGTATATTAATAAAAAAAACATAATATAATATTTGTAAGTAGGATAGTAAACTGACGTTGTACACAACTACTTCAAAATACATGACAAACATTCTGAACCGGAGGGATACAATATAAATAAAGTAATTATTATGACTACATCTACCCTAGTTGGAATAGCTGCTTTCCTAAGTCTTTTCAAACCATTTTTTGTGTCATAAAAATATTGCTCTTCAAAATGAATTGAGAAAATTACGCTCCGCCTTGATGGTTTCCAAAACTCATCTAGCCGAGTTCTTTGTATGATTTTCACCCAGTCCGAATTTCTCTTTTCCTCATTAGGGAAACTAAAATTACAAGAACGATATACAATAGAACTATATATAAAAAATAGTGAATATTCTATAAAAGTATTAAAAAAATAAGTGGGTAAAATTTGCGATCAAAATAAAATGGCAACACTCAAAAAATGGACGCGTCATGTTCTAAGACGATCACAATAAGTAAAAGAAATTCAATAATTAAATAAATATACCTTTGAATGCGCTACTTACAGATGAAATGTGATCCCATCCTGTTTTTTTGTAATCCCAGCAGCATTTTTACATGTAGGGACAACACAAGACGGCATTTTTAAATTAAAATTGTACAATACGTCACGACGCGCTTACTGCAAAGGAGTGACTAATCGCAAAAACTTCAAACCACTCTGTTTTAGAGTGGTTTTTGTTGCTTCAGTTTTAAGCGCGCTGGCGGTTTCTGGTTTTTTCTGTATTCTGAGCCTTTAATGTAACCGAACTAAAAGTAAGAATAATTCGTTAATACATACATATATACTCACGCCTGCAATCTTCGAAGGGGTAGGCAGAGGTGTAACCAGTATACCCACTTTTCGTCGAATTTCGGTCCCATAATGTGATAGAGGGCGAGCCTATCGCCATACCGGGCACAAGTTCCAGACTCCGGGGTAATACTGAGTTTTTCTAGATAGAAAACCCAATATCACTTTACCTGACCCGGGGATCGAACCCGAGACCTCAGCACAGCAGTCGTAAGGCAATTACAACTGCGCCACCGAGGCAGTAATAAAGCGCGGGGTGCGTGACATCAATTGTTACAAGTAGTTCATTGGTACTCAGTAGTCCAAGTATTTGCGCATGAACTATATTGAGTTTTATTTGATCTATATACAAGATTAGTTTTTGTATACCATAAAGCCGAAACACCTAAATTAGATTTTGGTATAAAAGATCAGATAAATATATAACATAATAATAATAAGGAAAACTCACGCGCGGTGACATGCAAAAATAATGTATACCGTTTCTTGTACGACGCATAGACATACGCGGACATTGACCCTTTTAGCGGCCGGCTGAGGTTAGGTAGGTATGTATCGATGAGCGACCGACACGCGCCGGATTTTTATTAACTAATAAACAAGGTAACCAGCTTGACGAAAATTTTTATATGTTTTTGGGATACACATATAATATGTTAAAAATTAGTGCAATGGATTGTGATACTGAATCTCAACAAACTACTTTCGGCTTTGTAGTATACTAAAAATAATGTATAAAAAAACCCTATTTCCCTTGGTCACGGCATCACGTGTGAACGGCTGGACCGATTTCGCTAATTCTTTTTTGTTGTGTTTGTTATTGTCAGGAGAAGGTTCTTATTAAAGAAAAAAATAAGAAAGTTGCGCGTACAATTAGAAAATTTAAGAAAACTTAACGACCGTATTCACTTTTCTAATGTAACCTTAGCGCGTTTGACATATAGTTCGCGACAGGTCGACATGGCAATCGGGGTATGACGTGAGGCGCAGGGGAGGGGTCACCGCATACCCGCACATCGCCCGCGCCGTCTTAGTCGTAGCGCTGCACGACGCACGAGTTCGCATCCACCGCGTTTATCGATATCGATCTCGCTCACATTGTTCTTTGTCGTTGTGTGTTAGAATGACTTCGGTCGCTTCCTCGTCACGTGTTAAAACAAAAAACCAATAATTAATTCTTAAGCACGACAACTAATCTGAAAAGTATTAGTAAATTGTGACCTTAAACGGAAAGACAATTATTATAATTACCCTGTCAATCAGACATTGGATATGGCTGCGTTTTACACTGGCTTTTTAGAACTTTGCCCAGGATACTAGCAGGATATTAGCAGGACCCAATAAACAATTAAAATCGCCCATAATTGATGTTGATTGTGATGAATAAAATATTATTATAAAATATTTTACTTATAATAAACTTTATTAATTATTTTTAGTCTTATTTTCTTGCATTGCAATAAAATAAATATCGATATAAACTACCTGCTACATTTTGCCACATCACTAGAAAATTATCACGTCGAGCTGTCGCGTACTATAGTTATGTCGAACCATGGTCGAACCAAACGACTGACAGTTGTCAGTCGTTTGGTTCGCAAAATAAGCATGTAATAGCTTAAGATGACTCCATTGATTTTATGCCTTATCTTTAAAAACTAACTACCACGCGGGCGGAGCCGCGGGCAAAAGCTAGTCTTGTAATAAAACCCTTTGATTCACCTTTATACCCAAGGTGAATTAATCGTCGACCCCATCGAATCCCAATAAAGCTGCTGGCATTGATCATGTTTAAATATCGTGCGTCACAAATTTAAAATTATGTTTGATTGTTTTGCCGCTATGGGATTCTTAAAAAATCCCATGCTTTAAAGTTGTTACTTAAAACCTATTATCGAAATAATTTTATAAATCAACTAGCTTCTGCCCGCGGCTACGCCCGCGTGGTGGTTATTTCTGGAAGAAAAGGTATAAAATCCATGGAGACCTCTTAAGCTATTACATCTTCCTGTATTATGCTATCCTATAGGAACCGTGCATTTTACTATGTAGTGACTTAAATAACTTCCTAAATAAGCCATTCTTCCCGTAAAATGTAAAGGATTAAAAATGGTTATTGTGGGTTATCCTTAAGAGATAGACATATACCATCGCAGACTTTTTTGTTGAACTTTTCAAGGTGTACAATACCGTAGTACATTATTTTGATTTATCTCGTGGGGTTCAGTCAGCGTTTGCAATGTAAGCTCAAAAAAATGAGTTTATTTATGACATCACATTGGAAACCTGTAAATTCATCAGTGTTTCTCTACAATATTATGCATGTACGATACATATAAACCTTCCTCTTGAATCACTCTATCTATTAAAAAAAAAGCGCTTCAAAATCCGTTGCGTAGTTTTGAAGATTTAAGCATACATAGGAACGGACAGACAGCAACAACGACTTTGTTTTATACTATGCAGTGATATTAAGTAACTAACTAACACTTTGCTGTGCCAGTCTAACAAGAATCCTTATTTCTTTCTTTCAAGGTCGAAAACGCATGGTTTATGAGCGGTGCCCACTTACCACCAGATGACCTAATTGCTCGTTTGCTCATATAAGTTTTATTCGGAATCACGTTTTCCAAGTTGAATATAATATTTCACGGAATGTTTTGTATGGAATATTTCCGACACGCCGGATGTAATGACATAGCATTGCATAACATTGCAATACTGTGATCATATTTAACGTGATACCAACTTAGTGTTTTACGAGAAAATTGTGTTTTCTGTCCAGATTACACTCGATAAGTACAGTGTTACACGAACAACTGTTGAAAAAGTATTCGTAACAAACTGATTTCAAATTTGGAACACTTTTTTTTTTATTCTGACTCGACAACGCACCTAATGGACAGATGGAAAGATCAAACTGTAAATGACACTTGTTTGAAAAAGTCATGTGACCACATCCATACAATTTACCTTTCTTTAGGCTCTAAAGCCAACAGAGAAGGCTTATTGTCTAGGCCCCCAGAGTTGTCTAGATAGAGTATCAAATAGACTACTATTATAAAAAAGAATTAAAAAAACAAATGGACAGAGACTCTTGAACTGCTGAAAATAGTACAAAAAGTCTTGACCTAGCAACCCCATGAAAATGGCGGCTAATTATATATTACGTACAAAATATCTTATATAAGAAATAATCATCTCCAGTCTGTTTTCTATTACAAAGTTATGGCACTTATACAGTTTTCCGATTGCGACTTTTCTGTAGGCGTTTTTAAGAGCTGTAATAGGATAGTTAGAATGCTTGAAAAACAATATCACAATATTTATTTTAAATATTGGTTTGACCAAAAGTGTGTGCGTAATGAAAATATGTCACTATCTGCCTCGCACAACGGCACAGTATAGGCCATTCTGAGATATGACGTCACGGCTTATATCCCGCATACCTTTACGGTCATTTGACAATTACCTCTGTCCAGCTGATTTAAATGGCATCTAATTTACTTATTTTTGTGCGTATTCATAAAATTATTTCGATAATAGGGTTTAGGTAATCTTAATTGTTGATTAAAATAATAAACAAATCGTGTCCTTCCTTCTTAGGCTGCGTTTCCACCAGAGATGTGAGAGGATGCATAGCGAGGGATGTGTTTGTTAAGAACCAATAAAATCACTTCATTTATATAGCCTCGCTCAGCGCTAGAGTTGCGCTGAAACTAGAAACGGCTCAGCAGGGCAAGGCTTTTGTTCATACAAAACAAGGGAAGGATGTGTGCTAAGGACGGTCGCGAGCGAAAAAATAACAGTCATTAGACGGTGTTTCTCAGAGGCAGATGTATAGTGTACAGAAAACATGGATCAGAGGAATAAAAAACACTTTTACATTGTTGTTTACAGCATGAATGGGCCGGCCCGACCGGGGTAGTACCACTGTCTCACAGAAAACCAACGTAAAAAGTGATAGTTCACTGTCCCGTTTCGTTTGGTAAGTGAGATATCCGGAGGCCCAGATTCCCCATTCCCTTCCCTAATCCCTATTCCTGACCTTTAAGGCCGACAACGCATACATAATACTTTCGGTATTGTGGATGTTCATGGAGATTACTTAACATCAGGTGACCCACTGGCTCGTTTGTCGGACCATGCAATAAATAAAAAAAAAACTTTTAAATTTATTAATTTGCGTTAAAGTAATGGAGGCAGAAGATACAAAATTTATTACTACTCTTTTGACACACAGAAGACAGCACAGATTTTTGATACGTAACCATATTAAACATCATCGACTACATGGAGAATTTTTATACCACGATGGTGGCAAACAAGCTTACGGCCCGCCTGATGGTTACCGTAGCCTATGGACGCTTGCAACACCAGGAGCATCACATGCGCGTTGCCGATCCTTCAAAAACCTCTTTACTCCCTTCTTGAAGAACCCCATACTGATGTCCCCTTGGAAAACCTCGGAGTTCATTCCACAATCGGAGCGTTCGCGGGAGGTAATTCCTCTGTAAACGCGCCGTGCGCGACTATTTAGGTTCCAATTTGTGAGGATGAACTTTTCAGTCCTTTCAAAACACTACACATCCTCGCACCGTGTCGCAGCGTCGCTACGCATCCTCGCACTGCTCAACGGCTTAGCACACCTCCGGTGGAAACGCAGCCTTAGAACCCTGAGTCCCTTAAAGCGTAATGTGAAGAAGCTATTCATAACTCAACAGGTCGAAATAATTGTGTCAAGTAGCAAGGATTGATTGTCTCTTTCTACTTGATACCTGGATGACACTGCACTTACTATCAAGGCAGGTGACTTTCCAGTGCCAGGTTAAAAATTTACCTACGGTGCGCTGATTTTTTCGTCCCATGATGTGATGTACCAAGCAATCACATCGTGCTCTATATCCAATTCTAGAAAAAATATATTGAATCTAACATACAAAGTTGTTTGACCAACCTGAATATAACACAACCGGATTACGTTGAGACAAAAACAAAGTGGATAAACACATTATAGATTTAAAAATAGCTTTAAAATAAAGTAATAACATAATATGCTAATTATAATGGTTCACCGCAAAGTCATTGGGTGTTTTCCTATGATTTACATTTGACGTCATGGCGATGTGAAAGTAAAAAAACCATGTGTAAAAACCCATTTTATTACATTAATGGTATATTTATCTATGTGGTCCATAATTTGAAGCAACGGTATATAAAAATGTAAATTGATAATAGCAGACCCTGAAAGTAGTTTACGAGAAATGGCCTACTGAATTAATTTCAAGGTATTTGTGTCGGGTCTAAGTGTTGTGAGACGAAAAGTCTCTCGTAGTCCCTGATACCCACAACACAAAACTCGTATCTTAGTGTGGGATCACGGCTATGTGTGTGACTGCTGTGTGTTATTTATTTGTTAATTTCTTCCTCAATAATTTACCTTTCTTTTACTTTTATAATCTTTTACCTATAAAACTGGAGATAATTTTATTAGAAACACTAAATACACTCAGTATTCCTATAGATCCTCAATGCCCTACAATCCAATGAAATGTCACTGGTTATATCCCGGGAAAATAGACATGTGTGTATAATTTACTAATATTGCCAGACTGGGTGTTCCACATATTATGTTAGCACAAGCCGAAAACTTTCATTCCATATCTTTTCTGATGGTTAAAATCATGTTGTTTGTCATGTAATTCACCGGAATGTATACAATGCAGAAAGGTGCTGCCACCTACAAGAAAACTCACTCTCTTTCATTCGAATCTTTGTAACGTACGCTTTGTAGCGAGAACGCGCGCGATTGAACTTAAGACCGATTTCAAAAGACCAATGCCGGAACGAAATATTAATTCAAACGTGCATTTTTTGTTGACGATACATTAAATTGTAAATATTCAACAATTCTACATGTTTCTTGAACCATTTACCGATCATTTAACAAAAAACTTAATGTTACAAAATAATTGTTTTTGGTGTGTTATTACGTGATGTACTAATGGATTTTTCCAGAGCGATGTAGTTCATAAAAAAGTGTTTTGATAATATCCATACCATCACAGTCTAAAAATCGTAGTCATATGCAACTTGATGCGTAGTGCATTTTATTATTAGCATTATGCAATCGATAATACTAAAATAAAATTCTTGAAGTTATAGTTAATTTAAAGTTTAATTATAACTTAATTAAGTTAATTTAAGCTACGCCGACGACATGGTGCTGTTTTGCGCGTCGGTCTGCGGCTTAAGAAAGTTGATTACAAACTGTGAGGAGTACGCTCGTGGTCATGGTCTGAAATATAATGTGACCAAAAGTCAGTACATGGTCTTTGAGACTGCTGCTGCTAAATGTCTGCAAAATATACCGCCTGTTCGTCTTAATGATGTTGCCTTGAATAGGGTGTAGCAATATAAGTAATTGGGGCATGTTTGTTGCTGCAGCGCGCACTGATTGTTTTTACGCGACTATGCGCAAATGGTGCGCGTCCCTGGTGTGAAGGGTGCGGTCCAGTTTGAATACTGTCCTCGCCATGATAGCAAATAAGCCAAATTGCACGTATATCCGCCACTGTTGTGAAAAGCATGTTATATTTCATAATAGATAATAATTATTGTAGTATTTCATAATCAATTTGTTTTGCAATTATTATTGATATCTTATTGTAAAATATCATAGAAACCATAATATGGGACATTGAGTTACCTGAAATAAGTATATTTTATATACACTTATTTATTGATTTTTATATACCATATATTTTTTGATCCATTCAAGGTGTCAGTTTTAATTTTCAATATACGTAAATCATATCGGAAGAAAAAACGCAACTTGGCTGCTGCACTATGCAAATAGTTGATTTACGTGAAAATAAAGTAGTACAAATATATTTGTCATGCGTAGATGTAAAATAAAGTTTGTGGTACATCTTATCATTTATATTTAACAATAACATTTTATATTATTATGAAAATAAATGTAATAATCGTTTTATGTACTTCTTAGGCAAGAGTAATTGTTGATTCGGTTTTTCGAGATTCATCAAAACCAGGTTCATCCGTTTATTTTTACTTATTGATTTTATGTAATGCATAGGCACTTAATTTTATTCGGTATGATTTAATTTCGTTACATTTCACTACAGTTAGACATCAGTCAAAACAAATTTGAAGTTGATATGAATTTTCAAAAATGCAATTTTAGCTTATTATCCGGTCTACCGAAACCGAAAAACATGGCAAGAGGTCTATGAGACAAAAAGTTTGGGGACCTGTGACTTAGGATTAACTTACTCTGAGGGTTCCATTTTTAAATCTTTTTTTTTTTTTATATAACATAGTCCGACAAACGAGACAGTGGGACACCTGATGTTAAGTGATCTCCACCGCCCATGAACATCCACAATACCGAAAGTATCATGTATGCGCTGTCGGCCTTAAAGGACAGGAATAGGGATTAGGGAAGGGAAGGGGGAATCTGGACCTCCGGATATCTCACTTACCATACGAAACGCGACAGTAAACTGTCACTTTACGTTGGTTTTTTGTGAGACAGTGGTACTACCCCGGTCGAGCCGGCCCATTCATGCTGTAGACAAATATGTCTACAGCGTGGCTCTACCACTTAAATCTTTTCTATTACCTACTCTGAGTGTGGCAGCAAGTCTTAGCTATTCAAAATCAGCTCATATGGCAACACCTCTAACTTTTCGAAGGTAGTTACGTATGGTATTGTTAACTATCTCTTGCATTAGAGGTGAAGAAAACATGAAGAAACCTGCATACCTGAGAATTTTCATACGAATTTCAAAGGTATGTAAAGTCTGCCAACCTGCATTAGGCGAGCGTAGTAAAGCTAAATCTTAGTAAAGTAGCCCAGCAGTCGAATAGTATATACTGCTGGAATAATATCACAGCAACAACAGCTTAGACATATTGATTTTGTGAACTTCAATCGAATCGACAGACTGTGGTTGTTAGACTGTATTGCCAGCCTTTTTTTTCTTGTGGTTAATAGCTTAAAACGTTTTTGTTTAACTGTGATTTGCTGTTATTTTGTGTAAAAGATGTTGGTCTGTTTTTAAACTTTAATCACTTTGCCATAGATATAAATTCTAAGAATTTGCGAGTGATTTTCGAATATTTTCTTCATCGCAAGTAAACAGCCTTTTAAGACTATACCATAAAGTAAAAGGAAGAATCAAATTAGTTTCGCACTGTTTTAGCGGTTACTGTCATTGTTGCCTCGATGTTGCGATTGTAATTGTGTACAACTGTTGTGCTGAGGTCTCGGGTTCGATCCCGGGTCAGGCAAAAGTGATATTGGGTTTCTCTCTATAACGAATTACTCAGTATAATAGTGCCCGGTATGGCGACAGGCTCGCCCCCTCATCACATCATGAGACGGTAATAAGCTCGTTGAAATGTGAGTGTTTTGGTTACACCTCGGCCTATCCCTTCCGGGATTACAGGCGGGAAGGTGTATGTACTAAAAAGTTATCATAATCCAATGACCTCGTTTATTTTTATACATAACGTTATCATTAATTTCTTCGAAAATACCAATAATTGACAGTTTTTTTTTATTTATTCATGTCCATGGATACAAGTCCTTCAGACGTATACATAAATAAATACAAATAATTGAGAGTAAAATTGAAGTGTTGCCATATGAAAAAAATCTACACAAATTGTGGGGAAATTACAATTATTTTTTACTAGAATCACTTTGGGATCCCATCACTAATGATCAAGTAAAAGTTATTTATGGTTATTAACTAATGAAATTGAGGGTCTGTAGCTACTTCGCTGGCTGATACTGGTAGGAAGCCCGTCTAATTCCTTGGCAACGCATGAGTTGATGTTAATTTAAACGGTTTAAAAACAAAGTAAATACGTCAATCATGCCAAGAAAATGATAAAGAAACTGGCTATTTGAAGGCATTCGACATTACACGGTAAAGTATTATAATAACTCCATATGTGGTTCAAGAATAATTCTCGTGATTTTATTCATCTCGTGACGTAACAGGGACCTGTTTAATGTACACTTTACTTTACTTTTTAAATACGCGGTTTAATACAACATAAATTTACTGACTACAGTAATTTTGCAACTATATTTCAGGGATCAGGGAGTGTAATGTAAACTTATAACTTAATAATACTACCCCTGTATTAAACATTGTCCCACTTCTGGACACGAGCCTCCTCTACTAATGAAAGGGGCTAGGCCCTAGTCCACCACTGGCAAAATGCGAGTTGGTAGACTACACATACCTGCGAAAATTCTTAAACTTATTGATTTTTTTCTTCATTTTATACTCAATTTAATGAAGGGTTGCGAGTGGAGACACAAAAAGGTATATCAGAGTCCAGGTATTATAAAATGACACGTTTTGCATTATACATACAATTTGAAGTACTTGGGGTTTCTGTGAAAATCTGTGTCTATGCACTTTACTAATGTGGTTTTCCCAGTAAAATTACATTCCAGAAGAATTTCGTAAGTAAATATAAATAGCTGTGAACTTCGGGGCCTTGCAGGGCTTATAGTCTGATGAGTATAGGTTTTAGATAACACGAGTTATCGATTAAAATAATAATCAAAAATGGTCATCATTCATCTGTTCCAAAGGATTTTAAAATGTTTCTAATAGATACCACAAAACAAACAAAAGAGTTTAAAAAATGCGTAACGTTCTAATATAAAAAAATTATGAACTACAAATTTCGACCACTAGTAATAAATAGTGGTCCCGGGCAGACGTTGTCCTGCGATAAACCACCTTCTCAGTAGACCGAATTATCCTAGAAAAAATAAGAAATTCAGATCTGGACAACAGCGCCACCTATCGGATCTAACACTATCCTATTTTCAAGTTTATCCAACCACACATACACAAAATTACACTGAAATACGTATGTATGATTTTAAAGTCTATAACAGACATAGGTATTTTTTTTGTGTTTTATATATTACTAGCTGAGGCTCGCGGCTCCGCTCGCTCGGATATCATGTTTGGGAGAAAAAGTATACAATACAAAATACCAATTTTCATGCGTCTAACTTCAAAAATTAAGGATTTTCATACAAACTTACATCCTTTACCTTTTTTGGGGGTGGAATTTCCAAAAACCCTTCCTTAATGGATGCCTACATCATAAAAAGTACCTACTGTCAAAAATTCAAGTCTCTAACCCCAGCCGTGTAGGCTGTGCGTTGATATGTCGGTCAGTCAGTCGGTTTCTTCTTTTATATATACAGATATAAAGCAAAATGAAATCGCTTCGATTTGTGGTATGCTAAATAAATCATCTCATTATTGTTATTAAACAAGTCACGTTCCCGTTAGGTTATCAACGAATGACCACGTCGAGCTATTATCTACTTTCTTCACATTAAGTACATACCACGCAGTTTTGTATAGCAAAATGGTCTCTGGCACAGCAAAGTAACCACACTTCACCTGATGGTAAGCGCAGTGCCGTCCAATTAGAGTATCGAGTAGCCAGAGACAATCTGTCCCCCGCTATTCTACACAATCAGACCGGCCTGCTGTGAACTTCTGCACAGTACGCCATGGGCAAGAAGGAAGCTGTCGAAACGTTAATTTTTTGGTAGCCAGTACGTGCAAGTGGGTCAGCTAGTATTTGCACACTTTCTGTGCCTTAGTATTTTTAAGTGCAAAGTTAAGTGCAGAGGTAATTTTTGGACCTCTGGGGATATACTCGTACAAAACAACCACCTCTGACCTCAGTTTTTGTAAGACAGTGGCACTACCCCAGTTGAACCAAAACTCATACATACCTCAACCACATAAACATATTTTAGTAGAATGATGGTTATTCCATTCTATTGCAAGACCTTGGGTGGTCATAAGAAACAACTATATTTTATTTTTATGCTTACAAAGAGTTTAACTTCCTACTTAGACACATGACCTCTTTTTCCCACACACATAAATGCCCATAAGTGCGAAAGGGATAGAATGTAAACCAGAAGACTTGCGGCTTTAGTAAAGGCTATTTACATACTTTGTTTACATAAATAATATCTTTGTGGTCTAATTTGCATTGAAATGTATTAAATCAGACGTTTTTAAAAGTATCTAATCGGTTCGCGGAAACCGCAGAAATGGTGTGTCCGTTTCAAACGTAAAAACCCAATCTGAAATAGAATATATGGTTACGTCTTGATCGTGACGTCATTTAAATAAAAAACAGAATATATTTAAAAATAGAACCAAATGTAAGGTGGTACCTTCGCTAATGACACTTTGGTAACGGATTCTTGATCGTGACGTCATGATAAATAACAGAAAATATTTAAAAAATAGAACCACGTTTAAGGTGGTAACCCTTGCAATTAACCTTGGCAATGAACGCTCACCACTGCCTCAAACAAACATCGGGTAAAGCAGAGGTGCTCATGATGCAGTTTTTTATGATTTCTTTTATTCTTTGGTAGGATTTTTGAAAATGTGACCGGGTTTCATATCATAATTTATTTTAGTATAGGACACACGTGAATAGATCTACTAGTTTTCCCGCATACCATCCCAGTCTGCCGACGAGTAGTGCCAGACCCTGCGCTTGACCTTCACTGGACGTGGAGGCAAAGTGCAAGGAAAGAAAGAAGAAAGAAAGAAAGAAAATTATTTAGTCCGTTAGGAACCGACGTCCCAACCAGGCAGTGATCGGAGGTACCCAGGGGAGCACCAACCGTCACTTTATACCCGGTCGGGTGACTCGCCAGCAGTAGGTCCAGCAGAGAGGGCACATGACTTGCCACATCTGGGATCCTGGTAGGCTGGTCCACCAGCTGTGTCAAGCCATTGGTTAAAGCGAATGCATGAGCAGTCCTGCCGGCAAGGTCAGTTCTGGAGGAACCCAACCACAACTCGTGGTGAGCGTTAAAGTACCCCCAGAACTACCAATTCTTGTTGGAAACTGCTCCTGTGTCGTCTGTCGCCTGGCTAATATAATTAAATAGCCGAGTTGTCTCCGTCCGTGTCGTGTGTCCGACGTCCCAGTCGTGTGACCTGTAAAGCCATACGTAAACCCGACCCTGGGAGCCGAGGTCGACGTGCACCCACAGGGTGGAGAAGGAAGGGTCCTCCATGCAGCGCAGACGGCGACAGCAGACGTCCGACCGAACATACAGGCATACCCCGGCCCTCGGCCTGAAGCTTTCTTCAAGCGAGTAGCCGGGGTAAAGCAAGTATGAAGTATCGGTCGGACTACAAATCTGCGTCTCCGTCAAGAAGAGCAGAGCAGGCCGGGCCGTCTCAATATGGTGGTGGACGGCATTAAGATTAGAATGGAGTCCGCGGATATTAGCGAACTCCATTGTGAAGGCGGTGGTGGGGTTACGCACCGCTGTAAAACCTGCTCTCTTTGTATGCACTGACATGGAGTTATGGGGGGAGGAGGTGAAGAAGCGGTCAAGGGTCTAGTGTCAGAGTAGTTACAAGGCCGCAACAAGCGCCGGTCAACTAAAAGATCCGAGAGGAGGTGAGCTGATCCGCCGGACGGAAAGGCCCCCGTACCCTCCCGGAATAGGCCGCCGGGACCCCACATCCGGTCACCAACCGGCACGACGGACACGATTGGGCCCCCGTACTGCACCGCGGGCGGCCAGCGGTACAACCGTCTCTACAAGTCTCCCTGGCCGACGGATCAATACACATCCAACCGACTGTAAACCGGCTAATACCCGCACGGCCAAACATCGTACCCCAACTCTAGCCCCCCGACGATAACCGGATATACACCGGTTGATCCCAAAACGCGACACACTTGCGTGTGCCACTATGGCGGGTTTTACACCCTATGTACGATGGTCGCTATCCGAGCAGATATGAATATCCTACCCCCAGCAAACATACAAACTGTTTACAATGACTTCGCGTAATGCTTCAACGCGATGCTTTAATCAATAACTACCAATTGAGCAACGAATGACCTTATGTACCTCATTAGCCAGGTGTAGACCAACGCGGAAATTTATTAAAAAACGTGTTTTATTTAACAACAAATTTATTACTATAACAATCTGATCTGATCTGATCTGATCTGCTATAAAAGTGCAATAAATTGTCAATAAAATATGAGTATGAATATATGGCAACATAGGAAATTAAAATCTGCATCGACTATCGCAATGTTTTATAATTAAAGATGGCTATAAACCCTTCTAAAACACAAAATAGAAGTATCTTTAGAACCTAAGTCGGCAATCTTTCATGATCAACCAATCAGAAGCGTCTAAGTCCACAATCCTACTTCTCATGAAGTGCCAGTGCCAATCATTGACTTATGTTCTATAGACACGAACTATCGAAGAAAAAAGATGTTCCAAAAACCTTGTCCGCCCACTAATGCCATCTATTCATTTTACTAAGAACTATTTGAAAGTTATAACTCCTGTCACTTTCTCTCGAACGGGACTTTCCGCGCGCCAAAACGGGACAAACAATATAATGAATTTTGTCGTGAAAATGCCATCTATTCATTTTATTAAGAACATTTTGATACCTCCGTCACTTTTTCTCGGACGGGACTTTCCGCGCGCCAAAACGTGACAAACTATATAATGAATTTGGTTGTGAAATATACTTCCCGTATTCAGAATTGAAATTAATTAATATTTATTGATATTACGTTCTAAACGTTATGAAATTGTTATTTACCATATGTACTATTAACAGTTTCACTGTAAATCAATTTAAGGCAGATTTATTCGGGAATGTCGCTACAAATAACTAAAATTAACTGGTGTGCATTCGTAGATGGCATGAAGCATACTAACGTCGGTGTAGTGTATACACCACGACTCGGTGGAACACAATGTTTGTTCTGGTCGCCGCATCTAGTACGTAGTACATATAGATCGCTGGTGCCAATCAATAATGTAGAAATTTATTAAGATTTTGCACAGTTAAGCTTTATTTTTATAATTGTTGTCATTGATTAAATTAAATATCTCCTTAGATTCTCTCTGTCTTTCGACTTAAACAAAATACATACAACATTTTTTTTTTATTGCCAATATATTAGGCCTACTTTGCCGATTTTGGTTCTAACGACTCATATAACTTAGATAGTAGTCGACATTTTACAATAAATCTTTGCCGCAAAATAACTACAACATACGAGAAACAAAGCGTTGGATAAAAATAATTAATATTACAACTTGTATTGCGTATATATTACTTACCGGCTTAGTGACACCATGAGTTTGGGACCCAGGTTCAATTCCTGAGTAGCACACATAGTCCGGAGTCCTGACCCTACTCAAGGTCAAACCTGTATTGTGGGTATCATATGAAGACTACGGTCACACAAGACCCAAAATAAATATTTGTGGATAACATAGCCGCTATAGCTTAGTTGGTTGCGGTGCGGACTGTCAAGGCGAAAGTCGTATGTTCGGAAGCCCAAATGGCATACACCTCTGACTTTTCTAAAGTTACGTGTGTTCATTATAAATTATTGCTTTAACGGTGGAGGAAATCATCGAGAGACAAAGTACCTGAGAATTCCCATAGGAATTTCGAAGGTATGTGAGGTCTACCAATCCGTATGAGGCCAGCGTGGTGGACTAAGCCCTAACCCCTCTCAGGCCGGAGCCCAGTAGTGGGAAAATGTTTAATAATAATACAGGGCTAGTATTATTATTATATAGCTTCGGATGTGAGGTTTATCAAAAAAACTACATACTTCTTATTACATCATAATTTTAAGTCGTAAATGCGTTTTCTGTTTACATACACTAGATGGCGCCGTAAATAAATAATTAAAAATCCATTCCTTATACACAGATACACGGACACAACATAATAAAACACTAATTAAATGTCAATTAACTAATGATTCTTTATATTTCGCTCCATATGCCCTTATTGTATCTTTCCGGATACAAGTAATTTTAAAACTATATTTATTCTAGGAAATTCTAGAAAAATGCTGTCTCATTAGATTTAATAGTACAGCATTAGACAGTCTTCGTGGCGCAGTGGTGATTATCCGGCTGAGAAACGAGAGCTCGCGGGTTCGTACAGTATGTGAGATAAACAAATTGGTTCATGTTTAGTGTTACGGGCCCTCTTACTATCTAGGTTTGACCTAGTGTGGGGTCCATGTGCGACTGTTTGGTGTATCATTATAGATGCGGGCCAGGCAGACGTCGTCCTGCCCGGAAAAGCACCTACCCGGTGCATTGTGTTTTCAAACCATCCAGAAACCTCTTGAATACACACAATTTTCATCCAAGTCGGTCCAGCCGTTTAGGAGGAGTTAGGTGACAAATACACGTACAGAAAAAATGTTTTCTTTGATTCAGGTCAGGTTGATCTTTGGATTTAACTCGCTGCCTGCCATTCACTTTAGCGAATTATCACATACTTGAATTCGCTAGTACGCGATATATCCTTATAAGCGATTATTAGACCAAGAGGGACATTTTTTTCTTCTAATGGTAAACTAAGTCACTAAGTTGGCCCCAGTATTCTAATGGGGTTATGTATTTAATTCCACGTCAGGTGATGACAATCTGTATTAATTACAAACATAAGATTTGATTTTAAATCAGCATGATACATCAGATTTAGTTTTGCAATGTGATTTTAGGGTCTCGTACCTCATAATAGAATAGTGAAATCCGTGTAGGATTGCTTTGTAAAAAGAGACAAACTGCCTCATTTTGTCTCTCTCATCTATACAAATTAATTCTTCGTTTCTATCTGGTGCTATCCCGGCCTAGTGTCAGGGTAACCTGTGAATACCTTTGAGTATTTAACCCTCTAAGGTGAATACACTACACAACATTTATACTGACACTCACTTTTCGGGAAAGGGACAAAGCATCCCTCTCTACTCGGATTGAAAACATTGAACTGATTGTATCGGATATTTCTTAGCTGATTTATATTTCTTACATATTTAACTAGTCGTCGCCTAGTGTCGAAATTCGACCGATGTAAATAAAAAACTGTTTCGTTTTCCTATTAACACGGAAGCTCGGTAAGGCTACTAAACAAAAGAAAATCTGTTGACAAACATAGGAGAAAAAGGTACTGAACTGTTTTCTCTTAGCTATTACTTCAATAAATTTATAGATATTAATTTTAAAATAACCCTGATATTCTTATAAAATCAAACTTTTCCTGTAGATAATAAAAAAAACAATATCTGCTAGTTCTGCAGAAAACACACTTAAGAGTTTAAATCCGAAAATCTCATGGAATCCTAGACAAGTCTACCTATATTTAGCAAATAACTTGTTAAACACCTGGGTCTGGGTGTTGTGGGACCGTAGTCCCTCGTAGTGATACCCACGATACAGGTTTTACCTAGTGGGGGGTCAGAACTATGTGTGTGACTGTTGGGTGTATTTATTATTAACCGACTTCAAAAAAGGAGGAGGTTAACAATTCGTCGGCATCTTTTTTTTATGTATGTTACCTGATAACTCGAAGACGCCTGGACCGATTCGAGAAATTCTTTTTTTGTTTAAAAGGGTATACTTCCCAGGTGGTCCCATTGGCACCAAGTCAGGATCTACTGATGGGATCTCAGACAAATCAAGGGCAACCCTGAAATTTTATAATTTGTTTTTTATTGAAGTCGGTGTACTTTTTATTTTACCTTTAAATACTACGGAACTCCAGTTATTCAGATTCGCAATTGACCAGTTTCCCCCCGCATTTCCTTTTACGGATGCCTAAGAATGAATAATAATATGTAAATATACGATTTATCTGAGAATCTATTTGTTCTGGTAATTTATAATCTAGTGTTACGAGAAACCATATATGCACGTCATGCTACGTTTCATTAAACTAGAATAATCAGATAGACAGGTCAGCTGGTGGTAGGATATTCGCCCGGATAGCGACCACCGTACACAGGGTGAAAAACCCGCCATAGTGGCACACGCAATTCGCAAATGTCGCGTTCCGGGATCAGCCAGTGTACATCCGGTTTTTGTCGAGGGTCTGGAGTTGGGATACGATGTTTGGCCGTTTTGCGGCCTTCTGAGTACTCTGACACTATACCCTCGACCGCTTATTCACCTTCTTGCCCACGGCGAAGTGTGAAGAAGCAGGCCGGCATGATTGTGTTGAGTAGCGGGGGATGGATCGTCTCTCGCTACTCGATACTCTAAATGGACCAAACTGCGCTTACCATCAGGTGCAGTGTGGTCATTTTGCCGTGCCAAAATAAAAAAAAATCGTAGATCGATTCCCAGTTTAGGTACTACTTTAAGGTATAATAAAGCATTAAGCAAAAATAAAGCATTATTTTATAAAAAAATAAATAATTAACAATAAGGACGATAATAACTTTGAGATGTATTGCCTGTTTTTAAAGCTAAGCCTTTATAAAACAGCCTAGTTGGGAGCCGAGACGGAAATCGCTAGTTCAAAACGGGACAATTTTTTTTGCATGATATCTACCGAATAGGGGAAAGTGACTAATTAAAAGGGTGAGACCCTATCTGAATGATCTGTATTTGTACTGTGTTATGTAATAGTTTTTATGTTAAACAATATCTGCTAAATGAGGATCTAATGTTAATTTAGAAACAGCAAAATGATTAACACACGTACACACGCGAAATTAAATAAATAAATACACCAAACTGTCACACATAATTCGGACCCACACTAGTAAAACCTGTATTGTGAGTATCAAGAACTAAAAGAAAATAAGGTCCCACGACACCCAGATCCGAAACAAATATCTGTCTGTCACACAAACATTTGTCACTGTGCGGGTATCGAACTCACAGCTTCTCGTTTCACAGAACTCACCCGCTGCGCCACGGAGGCTGTCAATTATATGTATAATCCAGCAATTAAAAAATATAATAAACTATAGTGAGATTTTTTTGCCGGTTATCTCTGATATCGGGAAAAAACCATCATTCCCCGAAACATTTATACATGTCTGATTGCTTATAAACAGTACTATAAGTCTAGTTTTTTAAACTAACATGGTTGAGTTTGGTCGAAGAACGACTATGCCGCTCCTGTACTATATTCAAATATTTTAAGAGAACTAGCAAAACGAAAGAAAAGGACTGCCCTCTTTCTTTTCCCTTTTCAAATTTTCTATCCCATGGTTGTCTTGAAAATATCGCCGAAAGCGATAAGACCGCCGATTGTGCTTTTACTTATTTTTAGATGTGTTTTAATGTAATAAATTCTTGTGTACAATATAAAAAGTATAAATATTAGAAATTTTGTTATAAAAAAACAATAAAAAAATCGATCTTTCCAGAATTTCCCGGACACTAAATTCCACATCCAGAGAATTTAGTATACCGGAAAACAGCTAGAAATTAACAAACTCCGTAGTTCCTGGATTTTTTTTATTCGATTCACAAAAATGATGTACCTGTCTATTTTTTAAAAATTCCCTGTGCAAATGGAATATTTCCACCTGGAATTCTGAACCGCGTCATAATTTGTCATTAAAAACGTGGTATAATCGAGTTATTCTCTTCATACGTCATAGCACGTCACTTAGACATACTAAAGACTAAACGGCTATCGCGCGGACTTATTAGAAATACAGCCTTTGTCAGCATCAGCCGCGTCAATAACAAATGTTACTCAAGTGATTGAAGTGACGATAAATAAAGAATTACGAAGAGTTTTAGTGACTAAAATAGATTGTGTGAAGTGATATTTAGAGTGAATTTTTTTAGTGACATTAGATTTTTTTAACTGCAAAATGAAGGACCTAACGCAATTCTGGAACCGTGTGTCGAACAGGAGGTATTCTGCCGTTAACACAGAAATCAACGACTCGCCAACCAAAAACTGCGATGGGGAGAAAATGGAAAATCTCGAATGTGAATTGAATTTCGAAGAGATTGATTTTAACGAGAAGAAAGATGCAATTATCAACAAATTGTTTGAAAGGAGACGGAAGGGGCACGTCGGCAGACAGCCTAAATGTAAGTTATAGTTTATAATAATAATAAACCTTTTTTGCACAAAATATATACAACTGAGTACATAAACAAATAATGACGTGTTTTTTATATTGTAATTAATTAATATTTGGCAGAGGGCCCAAAACTAGGCTTAGCCCGTATCTTGGGGACCTGGCTGAATAATTAGTTAGACACAATTTGTTAACAAAGTAAAGCAAACATTATTATAAATAATAATGTTTAAAAAAATATTGTTAACATAAAAAATAATTAAGAATAGGGTACTTTGACACGATTTTTTATTAAGTTAATCAACAAGTTACATTATCTAAGACCTATTATCGAAAGAATTTTATGATACCAACAAAAAAAGGTAAATTACACGCCATTCAAATCTGCTGGACGGGTAGTTGTCAAATGACAGTAAAACCGTCCCGTGACGTCACGGTTCTCAGAATGGCCATTACTGGGCCGTTGTGCGAGGGAGATAGTGATATGTTTCCACTACGCAAGCATTTTTATTCGTATCAATATTTAAAAAAAAATGTGACCTCAGTTTTCAAACAATTTTGATACTGGTTACACAAAAGGGTTTCTTTGGCGTATTTTATTTGGTTGCATATCGAAAAATTTTAAATATACACCCTTTTGGAATAAAATAATGTAATTAATAGTTTATGAATATTGTTTAATGTTTATAATTATTTTCGTTTTTTTTTTCAAATTATACACATAAGCTGCACAATATAAAAGAGCTCGGATAGCTTAAAAACAAATATTATTTTGTTTGTTATTAATATTAATGTTTTACGTAACCGTTTTATGGGAATTAATATAAATTATACTTTTAAAACAGTTATTATTATAACATACATTTAATTTAAAAAAATCTTAACCTACTGTTAATACATTGAAATAAAAAAAAGTTTTTAAAATAACAAAAGACCATTCAAAGTTAATTATATGAATTATCATGAAATAATATTTAATTTCGCAATTTTAATTCTATAGTCTTAAAAATAGAACGAGTTTATAGTTGTAGGTTCATCACTTCCACTTTCTTAGCAATATCTGAAAAGTTTATAGTGAACTTCAGACTTTTTTTTTATTATTCTGGCGCGGCAAAATGACCACTCAGCACCTGATGGTAAGCGCAGCGCCGTCCAGATAGAGTATCAAGTAGCGTGAGACAGTCTATCCCTCGCTACTCAACACAATCATGCCGGTCTGCTGTTTACCTTGTTCACTACGTCTAAAGGACCCATGATTATAGGAAGGAGGGAACACGGTAGCTGGCAAACTATTCCACCGCTTTATGGTGCGGCAAAAATACGAATTTGCAAACCTGTCTTCTGTAACGTCATTATGTTGGCGCCAAAAACTAACCAATCATGTGTACCGATATAAATACAGCAAAGAGTTGTACGCTTGAGTGTTCTTACCTTAGACGAAAAAACCTAATAAAGGACCTGCCGGTCTACTCTTGAAAACAATTCCGATCGATCGGTATAGAATTTGAAAGATTTCGTGCTCTTGAGCGCCATATTATTTCAATATTGTGTAGCCATTAATATACAGTAATTGGAATTAAGATTATAATATGAATGGTTATAAAATATTGAAATAATATGGCGTTAGAATCGCACTCAGAATACGAAATCTCACAAATCCAATACCGATCGATCGGAATTGTGTTCAAGAGTAGACCGGCTGGTGTAACTAAGGAGAATCGTGTATACCTACCTAATCACAACTGAGGACGTTAAATGGCGTCTAAAAAATAAATAAAGAAATCAAAGATATAACATTTTTCATGAAATATATTAAAATACTTGTTACAAAGCTTTAAAATAATATAACTATGTTACATAGAACATAAATTTAATATTATTACCAAAATATTATTTCAATAAAATGTGTTGACAGTTGCTATGTATACAACCGCGCACAAACAATGGATGATAATCTGCCGCAACAAAGCATTTTCAAAGAAGGATACAGTATAAGTTGACCGTAGGTTATAAAGTAAAATATAGTTATCCTTTTTTACGCACATCAATTTATATTGGCTTAATAGAGATGGCACTATGTTTATCTATACAATATCGAATTATTATATATTTTTATAACCTAGTGATTCTATAGCTAAACACTTCAAGTCCATGTATATTCTTTCGTCATTGGTTCTCCTCTTACAAAGAGATTCTTCAAGCGGTAATTGAATTATGATTGCTTTAATTATTTTTTTGGTATTTATTTTGTTTGGTATTTAATTTATTTAAAAAAATCTTTTCTGTAAGTATCCGATATGGTGAAACTCGGCATAGCATACGCTCATGCTTGTATTCCAAAGCGTAGGCAGGGACGACCCCGTAAGGTGATATTTGGAGTTTCTACTTAGAAATACTCAGTATCAGCCCGGAGTCTGGAATTGTGCCCGGTATGGCGATAAGCTCGCATCTATCACATTATACCGGGACCGTAATAAGTTCGGCGAAAAGGTACTGCTTACACCTTCGAGGATTATAGGCGTAAGTTAATATGTATGTGTAAAAAAAATATTTCTTTGATTTATTTCTACTAGCAAATAAATTCCTCTGAATCTTAAGCATAAAAATCTTTGTTAGTCAATAAAACAACTTAATATTTTACAAAACTATCATTAAACATTGCCGCCATGCCGCGCTAGATCTCGGCCGTGCGATACCTCGCAATCCTTACAAATTTTATCAGGGCACATAGCTCAAATCTTCAAGGTCATTGACGGGAAAATCTTTAAATATCGTTGGATTATCACAATTGACGTAAAAGCATGGAAATTAGACACAAATGAACATAAATTAATAAGATCGTGACGTCATAAGGGCGATCTCAGCCGAATTCATTCCGGAAACATTACTACGTGACGTTTACAAATGCGGAAATTATGCATGAATTAAAATAATAATTAGAGATAAACATAATAATATGTTTTGACGCGCCTTGGATATAATTTATGCAAAAATAAATTAATAAAGTGTTATTTTGTATATTATTTAATATATAATTTAACTATGGTATATATGTGTTTTATTATTATTATATCAACTGGCTGGCGTCTGTACGTCACTTAAGGTGACCACTGAAAACCAGCGCTGTGTTGTGGTAGGTACTATGTACGTGCCACAGCACAGCAGTATGCTGAGTGGTCACCTACCTGTCACAGCTGCGACAAGCAAGTGCCAAACCCTTTAGTTTTAAGTGTAATAATAGTTTTTGTTAATGTGGTATGTGCGCGTTGTAGTTTGTGCAAATAAATCGTTTTTATTCTTTCTTCTTTCTAAAAATATATTATTAAAATATCTTAATTATCGGCCTGACTTGTTAGTTGTCTCAATATTATAAATGCTAAAAATATATGGCTTGTTTATCATCTATGAATCTGTACTATGCGGGTTACATGTCAATTGTCAAGACGGCTTATTCACTACCTCTGAATCGTATAACTCTATCACACAGCCCCGAAATTCATACGTAGAATTCTCATGTATGTAGGTTTTCTTTCGATGTACCTTCAACATTACAGCAAGCGACAATAATTAAAAATGAATACACACGTAACATCTACAAGTCTGATTTATATCATCGGGCTTCGAACGTCCGTTTTTCGTCTCGGCAGTCCGTATAAATTCTAACTAGGCTATCGCTGCTTTGGTTTATGTATAGTCCCCACTAATTATGTTTATTCATATCATTTGATTATGATATTCCTTAGAGTATTTAACACTGGAGACGCCATTGAGCGCTTACCCCGTATGACAAATGTAAGAGCACGGTGCTCATACACGTTCTATAAAACGAGTTGCGCTTCGTGATCCGCCACTAAAAAAGTGACATCACGTGCGAATGGAGCTCCCTGAAAACGCGAGCCTGTAGCGATATTAACATGTAAAAATAGATCTGACACATCAAACTTACAAAAATACAAAATTATTTTTCACCTGGACATATTTTTTTAAAGTAATATTATCATTAAAAGCAACAAAACATATAATCTCTAAAAATTATCATCGGGTAATAAATGTTGCCATGTTAAACTTTTAGCCACAGTAGTGCAAAATTTATTTGCATTCAATATCTTAAACGCAAGTTGTTTTTTTAATATTCATTTTTAACTAATGTTGCCCGCGGCTCCGCCCGCGTGTAGGTCTTGGAGCATTTTAACCTTCTATATTTTGCTATCCCATAGGAAGCGTGCATTTTTTCGAGATAAAAGTGGTCTTTGTCTTTTTCTGATCCCTAAACTGCCACTATGCAAAAAATCATGTCGATCCCTTGCTCTGTGAAAAACTAAACTATCCCATGGGAACTGTACATTTCTCCGGGATAAAAAGTAGCCTATGTGCTTTTCCAGACTATAATATATCTCTATGCCAAATTTTCAGTAGATCCGTCCAGCCGTTGTAGCGTGATTGGATATTAAACAACCATGCATCCATCCAAACATACGCATTTATAATATTAGTAGGATTACTTTATTTATGCTTCTTAATTTATAATTTAAAAATATTAGGAGAGTTGACATATCGACTAAGTTTACAATTTCATAAACTTTATGCCAGTGTAGCATTTTGGGTGGTTTATGTGGTAACACTGTCGTTTATGCAAGACTCAAATAGTGTTGTAGATAAACTTATAAAGGTTATCGATAAAATTACTAATCCATCTGGACTGTCTTCTAAACACATACTTTTAATGTAAATAGTTCTAACACACTAGGAATGTCACAAAATATGACAAAACCAGAATAAAGTTTTTGTCAAAAAAAAGTGATCCTAAAATTGTATCCGGTATATTTAAAAAATATTTAGGTATGAATTTTGGCACCATTCATTTATTACGTAAGATGATGTAGGGGGGGAGTCGATCATGTCTTATTTTTTCTTACAAGGGGTGGGAGGGAGTCTTAATAGTTCTTACGTAAGATCACACAAATGCGCAAAGTTAGGATTATACTTTGAAAAAACGCGGCCCATGCCTATAATTTTAAAAACAAGCAACTTAGATTTTTAAAATTTTTTTTGTTAACCGGTATGACTTGCCTTTTCACCCGGTTCCGGCTTGACGTCGACTTTTGGGTCACCCTGTATTCATGTCGAGATCTCAAGCCCTTTTTATATGCTCTTCATAATAGATAGCCGTTAGCCGGCTACCACACCAAAACAGGCGATAATCGCTCTCAATGACATACAATAATTTCATTCGCAGCATTCGCTAATCGCATTAGTTACCAGTAACACTGTATTTCTTGGCTCCGCTTATTTAATTTGAAATTTTATGGAATAACAGAACATTTTCTCACAAACTATATACCATTGGAAAGGTCGTGTTGTGTACTTTCCGGTGGTATATTTGCTGAGGTATAATCGGAATACCTCAAAACGAGTGAGTAATCAACATTTCAAAATAATTTGCAACGGCCGTCATTGTTGTGTTGCATGTGCTGACATACCTGAAAAACGCTACTCTACAATTAGTGTTGACCAAAAAAAAATGGAAGTGTCACGGATGATGTGCAAAGCAACCAAAAACTGATAACAGTAATACACCTTTACGTCCCATTGACTCACCCGGGAAGTCGAGGAACAATAATGACTCGCTACCTTTTAATGACAATATTACGCATCGAAAAAAGCCACTGTTGATACTAGCGCAATTAGTGGAATTTCCGGCTTAAACTCTTCCGCGTCAGTTATTACAAAGAAAGACGCTAGGGAAATAATAAGAGAAGAATTCAATGTCATGAAATTGGCTTTAGCACAGGAGCTTAACCAAACACTTAAGCAGATGGTGAGAACCGAATTTCAATCTCGAAAATCAATTCATAAAACAGGAAATAACTGCTTTGGATAATAATGTTTGTTTCTGAATGAAAATTATGAAACCACCAAATCCGCCATCGCCAAATACCAAGACACACTGGGAGAGCTAAAGAAATAGAACGTTCAGTTAACATATACGTTACAGGATCTGCAAATCAGGCTTCAGGTTGCTGAGCAGCATAACCGTTCTAACAATCTTGAGATAGAGTGTGTCCCCGAGCACAAACAGTAAAACTTGCTATCTATAATTACTCAGCTGTCTAAGGTATCCTGCAACTTGAAAGAATCCGACATTCATCATTGCACTCGTGTGGTAAAAAGTAACAGAGACGACAAGAGACCTCGCTCAATCATTATTAAATTGGCTACCTCTAGGCTTCGGGATACATTTTAGCGAAAACAATAAATTTTAATAAGGCAAATCCAAACGACAAGCTCAGTACTGCTCACATAGGCATTGGAGGTAGTAAATCACCGCTTTACATTATTGAGCACCTTTCACCTAAAAACAAATTACACGCAGCGGCTCGCCAGATCGTCAAAGAAAAAGAGTACAAATTCGTGTAGATTAAGCAAGGTCGTGTTTTCATTAGGAAAACAGAAGAAGACGAGTTTACTTATATAAGAAACCAAGAGACCAGATCCGACCTTAAACAATTCTCTGCCATATCCATACTAGCTGTTGCTCGCGGCTCCGCCCCCGTGGAGTTTATTTTCGGGAGCAGAAGTATCAATGCAAGGAGTTGTCTTCTGCACTGAGACACCTATAGCGATCGTCCTGAATCTCAGGTGTTGTGACTGTCTAGATGGCTAGACAGGCACAACTCCTAACTTAAACTTCTAGCACTCCTTATAATACCCCGGGATCACTCCGTAAGTGTCGAAGAAGGCCACCGCGGGGTTTTAGCTGGTAGTGTCCGGTTGGGCGTACATAAGTAGTAGGGACTCGGCCCAGCCGCAGCCCGGATAGCCATCATCCGGGCGAGGGGGTGCTGGGTCGTAAGACCGGCTAGTCCAGCATAACCGTTTTAATCTCATTCCGCTTCCCCCCGAAGCGGTCGGCAGTAATAAAATGCTTTCCCCGCGACAAAAAAAAAGTGTTGTGCCTGAAGCTTGAGATTACATTTAAAGAATACCTCATAAGTTAACTCCTCACTTCGCCCTTTAAGGGATGATTTGGTAAAAACGTTGAAACACGTATTTCTTTATTTTTTACCTTAAGCCTAAATATGAATTTTCAGATCCCTTAGATGAAGTATTACGGATTGCCCATACAAACTTTTAACCTCTATTTCACCCCTTTTAAGATATTTTTTTGAGACAAAAGATACCCTATGTCCTTCCCTAGGATATAATCTATTCCTCTACTGAAATTCATTAGGATTTGTTCACCCGTTTAGTCATGAAAAGGTAAGAAACAGACATACAAACAACAATATTAATTTTGCTGCGGAGATATTTTAAAACTGTAATATCTCCTAAGATATTCATTGAAATCAAATGACGTAAAGGGCAACTTTGTTCAAAATTAAATACTTGTGATGAATAAAGTATTTATTTGGATAAGGATTAATACCATGTTTATAAAAACCCCTTTCCAAATAATACATTGTTTCAGAACAAATTCGATAACCATTAAAAAGGTTATAGTGAGCCAACCGAAATAGATAGACATATGCTATCGCGGACTTTTTTTAGAACTTTTTAAGAGGAACAATTTCGTCGTACATGATTGTTATGTAACTTTAACCGTTAACGCAGCGTACGCAACGGAAGCTCTCAAAAGGAATCAATTTTCCCCGTTTTTACAACATTTTTCATTGCTGCTCCGCTCCTATTAGTGATAGCGTGATGTTATATACCCTATAGCGCTCCTCGATAAATGGGCTATCCAAAACTAAAAGATTTTTTCAATTCGAACCAGTAGTTCCTGAGATTAGCCCGTTCAAATAAACAAACAAACTCTTCAGCTTTATATAATAGTATAGATTAAATAAATTAAGGGCGTATTGTTTAAAAAAAAATCTAAAAAATAAAGTTTTTATTTTTGCTTATTTGGCTTGTATTTTTCTCACTACTTATTATCTATACTACCTTTATTATCTTTAAAGTATTTCGATTAAATTAGAAATATTAATTTACACTATTTTTAACTATACCTCTCTACTTCCTTCCCTTTTCACGAAATCACACCCAGAGATTGCAAGAAAGCGATAGAAAAGATATCATCTTTCATTATCATCACATAAAAAAATATCTTAAAACATTTAATAAATTATAATTGTTTTATTTTATCTATCGATAGATAAGGACAACGCTATCTATACCTCGTGTCGACATTGCTACGCTCTACTGTTTTTACACAGTTGTCAATATATGACACTGTAAATATATTTCACAACAAGATAAATTTGTAACTGTGTGCATAAATTTGCCAGTGTTGTATGAAATGGCGCAGTGTGCGTGCGTAGCGACGTGATTACATTTTGCATTTGTGTGCACATGTTTATTTGTAGTTGTACGAAGCCCCCCACCGACATTGCTGAATTTTTTGTTCAAGATTCGAGCGTAATGCCGTCTCCTTTTGGTTGCCTACTCTAAGTGATATTCTATAAAAAATTGCAAATTTGAAATTCGAAAGACCATAGACTTTTTTTTTAATTTATTTACTCTATAAAAGAGAAGGCAAAGGTTCTCCACCATGCAGCCATGTCTGTCGTTATTTTTTCCAAATCTAGGCTAGAACTAAAGTCTTCTTCTTCTCTGGTTTTAACTCATACAAAAGGCTGAAGCCATGCCTTCAGTCTTCATCCATTCAAAAGGGGGAAGCCATGTCCGATATTTTTCTCATTCTAAAGGCCGGAGCCATGTCTGAAATAAACACAATTCAAGAGGCCTAAGCCATGTCTGTAATAGTCACAATTTAAAGGCCGAAGCCATGTCTGTAATAGTCACAATTAAAAGGCCTAAGCCATGTCTGAAATATTTTTTTCACTTATTAATCACAACACAACATCATATCAAATTCCCGCCTTTTTTTTTCAGACCATAGACTTTTATTTGTTTCATTCTCTCTTTTTTATATAAAAGAGAAAGCAAAGGTTCTCCACCATGCAGCCTTAGACATAGTTTTTTGTTTTATTCTCTCTTTTTTATATAAAAGAGAAGGCAAAGTTTCTCCTATATATATATTAAGGAGTCTAATCATAACGGGGGAAAATTCTAATAAAATTGAAATATTTATTGAATATATGTTACATACATTATTTAGATTCAGTCACTTTTTACTCTACCGCCAGTTTGTAATGCAGTTTCGCTAAAGAACGGGCAGGAAATTCTACCGTTGCTCTTTTCGAAAACTAGTTTACAATATTTGCACTACACTAAATAAAATACTATTTAAATTAAGTCATATATATCACAGAGTAGCTCAATGTATGTCTATTAAGTTGCCTTATTGAATCAGCAAATACGCTCAGTATCTGACAAATGGTTTGATTGAAATACATTAAGTATTTTTCATATCAAAAACTGGCAATTGAAAAACAAGGTATCATCGATTTTAATGTGATTTTGTACATTTATGCGAATAGAGATTTAATTGGGACAAAAAAAATCGTTTTGGAACTATATCTTTATACCTATATATAATTCTACTGTACGTATGTATGTCACTGAACTCCTAAACGGCTGGACCGATTTGAATGAACTATTTGTATATGTCTGGGTGGCATCCTGGATGGTTTAGATTCACAATTCAGCCCGGCAGATAGCGCTGCAGTCGGTGTGGCGCTGCTTATACGGGCAGGACATCAGGACGACGTGTGCCGGGTCCGCTAGTTTAACATATAATTTTAAACATCGAATGAATTAGACGACATCTCAGAAATTTCTTGGAACTCATAACTTTACGATTACTCGACAAACGGCTTTAAGGTAATAAATTATCTTTATCATTGTTAGTTAAGATGAGCATTAAAAATATCAATAATGATCGTCTAATGTAACTCTTAATACATAAATAATTATTATAGATAAGGAAGGCCTTGTTAAATGTATGCGCTATTAAATATAGCATCATGTATCGATGTATCGATGACATGACAGATGATTGTGTAGCCAATCGATAGTTCAACCACCTTCACGCTTCTATCGTAGCGGGGTCAGCAGTCAAGCATACGATATTATTATCTTGCATATTATATTCACACTGATTGCCAGTGTGAGAAATGTTTTACGGTCTTATAACACATAAATACTAAAAACTAGTCATAACAAACAATTAGTTAACATTGACAGCTTCCTGGCGCTATGCACGAGTAGCCTGACACGAGAGGCCGCGGGTTCGATTCCCGCACCATGACATTTTTGTGTAATCTAGAAATATTTGTTCCAAGTCATATTGTAGGATCGTGGTCCTTCGTAGTTGATGCCCACGATACAGGTTTGACCTAGTGTGGGGTCAGAACTATTTGTGTGACTGTTGGATGTATTAATTAACTAGATGTTGCTCGCGGCTCCGCCCGCGTGGAGGTTATTTAAGGAAGAAAAGGTATACAATCCAACACATTTCTATAATTTGCTATCCCATAGAAAGTGTTCCTTTTTCCGGGATAAAAGCCTATGTGCTATTCCAGACTATAATCTATCTCTGTGCCAAGTTTTAGCCAGATCCGTCCAGCTGTTGTAGCGTGATTGAGTAACAAACATCAATCCATCCAAACATTCACATTTATAATAGTAGTAAGATTATTAAATGTTGTAAGCAACGGTCACTCTTAGAGTCTAAATTTAATCTTTACCTCGCTAATGAAAGATTTAAGAATACACAATGCCACAATCGGACCTACAAAATATTAGCAATATTATATATCGATTGTAGGCGGGCGATTTAATTTAAACGACATTTTTGAAAAGTTACAGGAACAAGGAATAAGTTTTTTTTGCTTTTCGGAAAAAAATTCACTATAAAAACTATTGCGTGAGTTTTAGTAGATTTAATATATTACTTGAATAAGCACGTACTGCAAATAATTGATACCGACTCCAAATAATTGATTTCAATTGTATGTAATTAATTGATGTAAATTATTTTTTGCTTTTTAGTTATGTCTGGGTTTTTTTGAAGACGGTTTTATTTTTATTTAAAAAGTAATAATTAATTTTTTGCTTTTTAGTGGTACAAATATAAAAAAGGTACGTTGAATAGAGTACCAAAAGAAAACACCACAGAAAAAGTCACAGAAAAGCAAAATTCGCAGTTTCGTATATCCGGACAACATATTTTTTCAAGTTATTTTGGTTTTAAAACCAAACTACTCAACCGACTTTGATAAAAATTCTATGGGACCAATCTGGAAGCATATTCTCTGTAATAAAAGAAGAATTTTTCAAATCGGTCAATAAATGACGGAGTTCTGAGGTAACAAACATAAAAAAAATACACGTCGAATTGAGAACCTCCTCCTTTTTTTGAAGTCGGTTAAAAAATGACGCTTAAATCAAACAGCCCGCCAACTGTCGATATTGTTTGTTCCAAACATTATTTTAATAAAAATAACAAAACCAAACCTGATTTATAACCGGCCAATAAAGTATATTATGATGTCAAATACAATACAAAAAATAACCTTTCGAATTTAACCGGGTTTTACAGACCAATTAGTAAGAAACTGTACATTAGATATCAGAAGAATTAAATATGTCATTATAAAAACGATTATTGTGACACATTAGGAGGGTAGACAGACTTATACAGCATAAATACTTGAACCAACTATAGGAGTCAGGACTAGTGATGACCTTAAGGTGTCTTTGACTTTAATAATAATAAAACCGGACTCCTCTGCTAATGAGAGGGGTTAGGCCTTTGTCCACCACGCATGCCGGTTGGTAGACTTCACATACCTTTGAGATTCGTACGAGAATTCTCAGTTATGTAGCTTTCCTCACGATGTTTTCCTTCACCGTGTTAAATCAAGCGATAATTAACTTTAGAAAAGTCAGAGGTGTATGCCATTTGGGCTGGTTTCGAACATATGACTTTCGTCTCGACAGTTACAGCTTTAAGATTATTAATGAATAATTCACAGATTTTACCAACTAGTTTACTTCATCTTCCACAAAGTACTGATCCCGCATTTTCCCCGCTGCCTGGTCACACTTAGATCCCAGTTAGTCGCACTTTCCGGGGGGATACTGTTTTTTAAACACCCTACAATCATACTTATAGTTCTGACCTCACATTAGGTCACAACTGTATTGTGGGTAGCAACTACCAGAGCTACACACATCACCCACACCTGAAACAAATATTCATGGATTTCGCAAACATTTGTCTCGGTGCGGGCATCAAACCCGCGACCTCCCTCCCTCACACTGTCCTCTACAGTGTCTATGGTTTCCGAAACACAAGGCCCAAGATGACCCACTAGCTCATTTACATTTAATTTAGCTATAAAAAGGCAAATTGGTCAATTGGCACATAATCATCATTCATTTGAAACTTGAATAATTTCGACCCTTCTTGTGAAGTCATTAGAATAATTGATCACAAGTACTTAACTAAAAACATAATCATAGACATATATCAAAATAGACACCGCAAGCGTACTTAGCGCACCGAGACGAAGTATGAGATCTTGTCGAGTGATGAGATAAAAGACTTTGTATCAGATGCTCTCTATAATCAAAAAAAGATCTAACAGTTTTGTGTGAGACGGTGGTTATAACCCAGTCAAGCCGGCCTATTAATTATATAGACCAGGTTGTCTACGGTGTCTCTTTGCGGGCGGCTTTGCTACACCTTTTTTTTATTACTGCGTTTTATTACTGCCGCCCGCTCCGGGGGGAAGCGGAATAAGAATAAAACGGGTATGCTGGACTAGCTGGTCTTACGACCCAGCATCCACCTCGCCCGGGTGATGGCTATCCGTGCTGCCGCTGGGACGAGTCCCTACCCCCTATGTACACCCCACCCGACACTACCAGCTAAAACCCCGCGGTGGCCTTCTTCGGCGCTTACGGAGCGATCCCGGGGTATTCTAAGGAGTGCTAGAATTGCAGCCGGAATCGCCCCTGCGCGGTGCCGCGTAGCAGCCCAAGCTTTGCTATACCCTGGCATTGCATAAGTCTATGGGCGGCGGTGACTACTTACCATCAGGTGGCCCGTCTGCTCTTCTATCCAGGCAGTAAAAAAAAACTAAAATGTTAAAGCGTAAACTAAACACATGAAATAGATTTGAAATGTTAGTACTTATAATGTCTATTAAGTTCTATGTCTGCGTTTATGAGTCATTCTTATAGTAGTAATAACTAGATGACCCGTCCATATATTTCGCACCAATAATAATTAACAATACAACAAATTAGTTAATTGTACTGTACACAGATGGCATTGTTAATTTTTGGCAAAATTTATAATTTTAAGCATATGTTTATTTTTCATGAATAGCGGCAAACATAATCTTTAAAATGGTGTTTGAATTATTAATTATGATGAACAATTATGGAAATTATGCCCTTCGGAAAAAACACCTTTGAGAAATCCATACTAATACTATAAATGCGAAAGTAACTCTGTTTGTTACCTCTTCACGACTAGACGGCTGAACGGATTGTAATGAAATTTGGTAAGGGAATAAATAGATTATATCCTCGAGAAGGACATAGGACATATCTTTTTTCTCAAAAAACAACCTTGAAAGGGGTCAAATAGGAGTTCAAAATTTGTATGCGAAATCCATAATTCCTAGACTTAGGGATCTGTAAATTCATATTTAGGCTTTTGGTAGGAAATAAAGAAATACGTGATTCAACATTTTTGAAAAATCATCCCTAAAAGGGCAAAGTGAGGTTAAACTTATGGGGTATTCTTTACATGCAATCTCAAGATTCAGGCACAACACCTGAGAGGCTGGACAATCGCTACAGGTGCCTCAGTGCAGAAGACAACTCCTTGGATTGTATACTTCTGCTCCCGAATATAACCTCCACGCAGGCAGAGCCGCGAGCAACAACTAATAATAAATAATTAATTATCCGAGTTAAAATATGTTTAGGAAACTTGTGCGATTTGTATAAATATTTCTCCCTGTTAAATTGTTGGTGTACTTCGGTTATGAGAGTGCTTAGTTCAATGAGTTGGGAAATTACTATGTGAGATTTTCTATTGAAACTAACTGATTTGGTCTGGACTAATTTAAGAGAAATATTATGTTTGAAATGCTTAAAAATAATATTATTCGAATCAAGAATAACTCGTATAGGACGTATTAGGTATCCATGGTGCTTTACATTTTTTTTTTTTTTTTTTATTCTGGCGCGGCAAAGTGACCACACTGCACCTGATGGTAAGCGCAGTGCCGTCCAGATAGAGTATCGAGTAGCGAGAGACAGTCTATCCCCCGCTACTCAACACAATCATGCCGGCCTGCTGTTTAGCTTCTTCACATTACGCCTAAAGGACCCAGGATCATAGGAAGGAGGGAACACGGTAGCTGGCAAACCGTTCCACAGCTTGATGGTGCGGCAAAAATACGAGTTTGCGAACCTCTTGGTTCGGGCCGGGGTAGTAGACACCACGAAGCTGTGGCTCCGCAAGCCAGTACGCGTGGTTCTGGTATGGAAGGGAGAGGATGGGATAAGATCAAACAATTCTTCAGAGCATTCGCCATGATACAGACGGTAGAACACGCTAAGCGAGGAAATATCCCTACGCAGCTGTAGCGGCTCCAGGCTGTTACTCACGTCTGCATCATTCACAATGCGGATGGCCCGCCGCTGCAACCCATCCAAGGCATCGAGAAGGTAACTTGCGGAACCGTCCCAGAGGTGCGAGCAGTATTCCATTCCCGGCCGCACCTGCGCTTTATATAAGCGGTAGAGCTGACCAGGCGTGAAAAACCGCCGCACCCTGTTCAGGATTCCGACCCTGCGTGAAGTGGCGGATATTACGCCCTCGATGTGACTCCTTGGATTAAGATCGCAGCGGATATCCATACCTAGGACACTAAGGTCATTCCGCATTGCGAGTGGAACACCCTGAAGAACGGGGATTGGAGAAAACGGAGACTTCTTGCACGAGAACGCGCACACCTGGGTTTTCTTGGCATTAAACTCAACCCGATTCCTGGTACCCCATGATGATATGTGATCCAAGGCCTGGTTGAGCTCCATGACAAGATCCTCGCGTCTCCTCTCAGTATCCGCCCGGCAACCAGGAGGCTTGCTGCAATAACGCCCATGAACCGTGCTGTCGTCTGCATAGCAATGAATGTTGCCAAGGGACAACATATCATTGATATGCAGAAGAAACAAGGTGGGCGAAATCACAGAACCTTGTGGTACTCCGGCATTTACTGACATGAGCTGCGAAGCGTGTCCATCAACGAGGACACGCATTCTACGCTCATGCAGAAAGCCGGAAATCCACTTGCACAGGTTGTCGGGCAGACCGTATGCCGGGAGCTTGGAGAGAAGGCCACGATGCCAGACCCTATCAAATGCCTTGGCTATGTCGAGACTCACAGCCAGAGCCTCGCCATGCTTGTCAATCGCTTCCCCCCAGTGATGTAATACGAACGCTAGAAGATCACCCGTTGATCGGTTATGACGGAAACCGTATTGGCGGTCATTGATCAACGAGTGATCCTCTAGGTAGCGAACTAATTGGCTGTTTATCAGTCGCTCCATGACTTTACACATCACTGAGGTTATGGCGATTGGGCGATAATTGTTAGGGTCTGACCTATCACCCTTTTTGGGGATCGGCTGCACATTAGCCTCCCTCCAAGATTCAGGCACAATACCTGAGAGGTAGGACGATCGGTATAGGCGCGTCAGTACAGGAGACAACTCCGCTGCACACTTTTTAAGTACAAGCGCTGGGATACCATCAGGACCACTAGCCTTCCGGACGTCGAGAGACTGCAGCTCACGCCGCACATCACAATGCCTGATACGGATATCAGGCATTGTGATGTAGTTGGTAAATGAGCATTGCAGTCCTCGAGTCTCGAATTAGCCGCGAAGAGGTTTGCCAGTAAATCGGCCTTCTCCTGCGAGCTATGGGCTAGTGTTCCATTTCGATATCTCAGCGGTGGCAGCGAAGGGCGACAGAAATTAGATTGGACGGCCTTAGCCAAGCTCCAATAAGCACGACTGCTTGTTGGGTTATCGGCCAAAGCACATCCAATTTTGGAGACGCGCTGGGCATCCGCTTTAACATACGCCCTCTTGCAGACCTTGGCAGCACGGTTATAGGCTGCTTTGAGTGACTTGAGGTTGGGATCCTTCGTAACGCGACCCCCGATCCAAGCACGATACGCCGCCTGTTTCTTGCCAACAGCATCGGTGCATGCACGATTGAACCAGGAGCGTCCTCGGCCCTTGCCTGCGATCTCAGAGGAAGGAATGTAATATTCCATTCCTATTCTGATCTCGCAAGCAATGGCGTCAGCACTCGCTGAAGGATCCTTTCCATCAAAGCAGCGCTGCCGCCAAGGGATGGATGCGAAGTAATCCCGCATACCATCCCAATCTGCCGACGAGTAGTGCCAGACCCTGCGCTTGACCTTCACGGGACGTGGAGGCAAAGCGCAAGGAACCGATGTCCCAACCAGGCAGTGATCGGAGGTACCCAGGGGAGCACCAACCGTCACTTTATACCCGGTTGGATGACTCGTCAGCAGTAGGTCAAGCAGAGAGGGCGCATGACTTGCCACATCTGGGATCCTGGTAGGCTGGTCCACCAGCTGTGTCAAGCCATTCGTCAAAGCGAATGCATGAGCAGTCCTGCCGGCATGGTCAGTTCTGGAGGAGCCCAACCACAACTCGTGGTGTGCGTTAAAGTCCCCCAGAACTACCAATTCCGCTGTTGGAAACTGCTCCTGCGCGTCGTCTGTCGCCTGGCTAATATAATTAAATAGCCGAGTTGTCTCTACGTCCCCGTCGTGTGACCTGTAAAGGCACACGTAAACCCGACTCTGGGAGCCGAGGTCGACGTGTACCCACAGGGTGGAGAAGGAGGGGTCCTCCATGCAGCGCAGACGGCGACAGCAGACGTCCGACCGAACATACAGGCATACCCCGGCCCTCGGCCTGAAGCATTCTTCAAGCGAGTATCCGGGGTAAAGCAAGTATGAAGTATCGGTCGGACTACAAATCTGCGTCTCCGTCAAGAAGAGCAGAGCAGGCCGGGCCGTCTCAAGATGGTGGTGGACGGCATTAAGATTAGAATGGAGTCCGCGGATGTTAGCGAACTCCATTGTGAAGGCGGTGGTGGGGTTACGCACCGCTGTAAAACCTGCTCTCTTTGTATGCACTGACATGGAGTTATGGGAGGAGGAGGTGAAGAAGCGGTCAAGGGTCTAGTGTCAGAGTAGTCAGAAGGCCGTAACAAGCGCCGGTCCACTAAAAGAGCCGAGAGGAGGTGAGCTGATCCGCCGGACGGAAGGGCCCCCGTACCCTCCCGGGATAGGCCGCCGGGACCCCACATCCGGTCACCAACCGGCACGACGGACCCACCCAAGATTATGCGCTGCATGGTGGGGCAGCCTCTCGTGGTGGTTAGCCACGATTGGGCCCCTGTACTGTACCGCGGGCGGCCAGCGGTACCACCGTTTCTACAGGTCTCCCTGGCCGACGGATCAACACGCCTCCAACCGACTGTGAACCGGCTTATACCCGCACGGCCAAACATCGTACCCCAACTCTAGCCCCCCGACGATAACCGGACATACACTGGCTGATCCCGGAACGCGACACACTTGCGTGTGCCACTATGGCGGGTTTTTCGCCCTGTGTACGGTGGTCGCTATCCGGGCGGATACGAATATCCTACCACCATCTATCCTACCAACATCATAGTTATTTAGACAAATAAATAAATAACACCCAACAGTCACACACATAGCCCGACCTCACACTAAGATACGAGTCTTGTGTTGTGGGTATCAGGGACTACGAGAGACTTTCGGTCTCACAACACCCAGACCCCGGACACAGATATCTGTCTGTCACACAAACATTTGCCCCGGTGTGGTAATCGAATCCACGGCCTCTCGTGAAAATGATGTCCTCATGCTTGAAGTTAAAAGTTAAAGAACTTTAGCGAGTAGCCCTCGCTGAAAATCAGTGGCAGGCGTCCCACCTGGCGGACGCTGAGCCTTTGGCCTTTTTGGTCATTCTTCGGACTCGGATGACTGGGGTGTCATTTTTTGTGTTTAGTCTTTAATTTTTATGTATTAGGTAGTATGTGGTTGTGGTTATAGCAGCGATAGCCTAGTTGGTTGCGGTACGGACTGTCAAGACGAAAGTCGTATGTTCGAAACCCAAGTGGCATACACCTCTGACTTTTCTTAAGTTATGTGTGTATTAAATGTTAATTATCGCTTGCTTAACGGTGAAGGAAAACATCGTGAGGAAACCTGCATATCTGAGAATTCTTATAAGAATTTCGAAGGTATGTGAAGTCTACCAACCCGCATTAGGCCAGCGTGGTGGACTAAGGCCCTAACCCCTCTCACTAGTAGAGGAGGCCCGTGCCCAGCAGTGGGACAATGTTTAATACAGGGCTAGTATTATTATTTTATTATTATTAGTATGTGGTTAGGTAGTAGGTGATGGATATACTGCCATCTGATCCAGAGCCAACGGCCGAACAAAGATATTTTCTTCCTAGTTTAATATGTTGTCTCCCGCTTTGCTAGTAAAGTGACAATCTATATTTCCCATTCTTCTGTATATTTCTACTAGCTATTGGAAGTTATTTTTGGAAAACAAGGTATAAATTCTTGGAGCAATCTTAAGCTATTAGATCTTTCTTTATTTTGCTATCCCATAGGAACCGTGCATTATTCCGGGATAACAAGTAACCTATGTCAGTCTATGATCCCTAAACTAATACTATGCAAAAAATTATGTCGATCCCTTGCTTATTGAAAAACAAAATACTATACTGCAGGACCGTACATTTTTCCAGGATAAAATGTAACCTTTGTGCTATTCCAGACTGTAATATCTGTTCAACCAGAAACTTTTAGACATTCTGGCGTGATTGAGTAATAAACATCCATCCATCCATTCAAGCATTCGCATTTGAGTATTAGTAAGAAGTAAGAAGATTTGTATTTCATTCCGGGATAAACTGTTAAGCATTACCAGACATATTTTGTTTCGTATGTTGAAACTGAATGCGTCTCATTGTTGATAAGCATGAACAATAATTGTATGTTATTATAGGGTTAATACTGTAGCGTTGTTTATTTATTTATAAGTCCTTCATAGTTCTAGATACCCACGACACAGGTTATCCTACTGGATGGTCAGGGCTATGTGTATGTTGATTATATTTATTAAAGTGACGAGCGTCATGTCATTTATACGAACAGTAAATTTGATGCCTAAATAGGTACTGTTTATGAAATAGTACGGCTTACGCTGCTTGTTGTTTGTTCTCTATGTCTGTAAATTCAGGACATGGCCCAACGAATTCAACTCTTCTATAAAGAGAAGCCTTAAGTAAATCCTGACATGCGGTTGTGTTAATATTAAATACTGAGATGTGTAACAGTGTTATGTAAATCAGTCAATAAAATGGTAAACATTGTATTTGTGCCTTTTTAAATATACATCTTGCATAGTTTTGCTGATGTTGCTAACAGTTGATATGGTATTTATTATTATATTATCAAGAAGTTACGTTACTTAAATAATAATAGAGTAAATCTCCCCTTAACAAATTAGCAATTTTAATTCTATTTTGGAGGAGTTCTGTACTGTGTATTCTAGTGTACAATAAAGAGTATAAATAAATAATATAATATCCATTAAAATCGGTAATGGGTAAATATCGAATGACAGAAAAGCATGCACCTTATGCTTTATGACGTCACCAACGGAGTCGTCATTACGGTGCCGTGGAACGAGGGAGATAGTGCAATGTTGCCACTACGCACTCACTTTTGCCCTTATAAACATTTAAAGTAATTTTCTTTGTGGTATTATTTCCAACTGCATATAAAATAATATACAAAATGAAAAACAGGAAACTATCCTTTTGTATTAATATATAATTATATGAGCTATTAAATATTTATATATTACAAGAAACTCTAAGAAATAGCGGAAGATGATTAATACGAAAAACCAGTTATCGTTATTGTTCCTGACATAAAATCATACACAAGAAATGTGTTAAAATATGATGATTTTACAAATTAATTCGTAAATTTGATTTATGAAATAAACTTAAATATATTCAAGGTTATAATAGTGTAGTTTCCATTGTTTAATTTTACACATTATTCGATATGCAACCGAAAATAGGTATAATAATATATAACGGAATATGAAAAGAAACCCTTTTGTGAAAACAGAATCAAAATTGCTTGGAAAATGAGGTCACAATATTTATTTTAAATATTGGTATGAGCAAAAATGGGTGCGTAGTGGGAACATATCACTATCTCCCTCGCACAACGGCACAGTAATAGCCATCCTGAGAGGTGACGTCACGGCTCATATTATGTATCCTTTTACTGTCATTTGACAATTATTACCCCTTCCAGCAGATTTGAATGGCGTCTAATTTACTTATTTTTCATCGGATTTATAAGATTCTTTCGATAATTGGTTTAAGCAAATGTAACTTATTTATTAAAATAATGAAAAATATTGTGCTGTCAAAAATCGAATCAATAGAATAATCGTAGAAGTTTCTAGAATTCTCTATAACTGTTCCTTACTGTTACGCATCTAAATCGTCATAAGTTAATTGATCAAGTATTTATTGTCGAGGTTCCATTGCGCGGGAATTCCGTTACGTCAAAGAAATTAAATGCGATGACTAAGCAATAATGTATTTTTTGCACGAAATCAAAATTATAACATTATCTATATATAAATAGGCAAAGACAAAACAGTTCAATAACTTTTCTCCTCTGCTTGTTGATCGATTTTTTGTTTAGTAGATATTGACAGCTTTAATGTTATCAATTATCATTAAAAACATAGGCAGTCATTCCTTTGGAATTGCTGTGATCTTTTTTGTCAGCGTCCTTGAAGTAGTAACTTTTTGTGATTCCTTTAAATAATTATAAAACTAGGCATGTTTATGTCAAAAGTATAATAATCTGAGCGTGACGGTCATGCGATTTCAGATATTTTTTCCTCATCCCAAAAGTGCTCCACTAAAGAAGTTTTCACTTCAAAATTTTGGAAACAGTTTCATTGACTGATTGAAGCCAGTGCCCAGCAGTGAGACAATATTATAAAATTAGAGAACGGGTCTTAATCATGCGATATTTATTGCACCGAGTTGCATCGGCCGTGGTGGTGGTTGTGACTGAAACAATGTCTGAAGCTGAGTGAGACAATGTTTAATCCTTTTTTTCATAAGCGGATGTCGTATAGTATAACGGGAACTGAATTAATGTACTGTCACATAAATGCTTTGTTATCATAAAGTATATCGATGCTACATAACAAGTGTGCAACCGGTATATGCAATAACATTAACAAACTTGTTATACTGGAATCCTCTAGAGTCACAGTTATATGCATATTTTTTTGACACGGCAAAGTGACCACACTGCATCTTATGGCAAGCGCCGTCCAGATAAATTAGATTAGCCTTATCTAATATATAAAATTCTCGTGTCACAGTTTTCGTTGCCATACTCCTCCGAAACGGCTTGACCGATTTTGATGAAATTTTTTGTGCTTATCCGGTATCTATGAGAATCGGCCAACATCTATTTTTCATCCCCCTAAATGTTAGGGGTAGTCCACTCCTAAATTTTTTTTTATTTTTTAGACAAAATTTTTAATTTCTATTTTTTTATGATACAACATACAAAAATACATACACTCCTCAGTTTTCACCCTTCTACGATCAACCCTTATTTTTTAATAGCCATTTTAGTAATTTAATCATTTTTCCTCTCCGGTCGAAAACTGATCAATCGTCATTTAATTAGTTATCCCCGATTATTTATATGGCAAAACAACGTTTGCCGGGTCAGCTAGTTATAAGTATAATTAGCCCTGTATAGTGTACCACAGTGGGGCACAACGCTCTTCAGGCTTGTTAGGACAGGAAGGGGGATATCTTCAACAAATGCTTTTACGCTTTTGAATTTAGTGAATTTCGTTGTATTCTAATTTCTTCGCTTTTACAAATCGAGGCCAGTGGCCGTGCGAGCCAGTAAAGGCTAAAGTATATTATCATAGATAAAATATAAAATTAAGCAATAATTAATGTATGTTTTTTTTATCCTGACACGACAAATTGACCACACTGCACCTGATGGTAAGCGTAGTGCGGTCCAATTAGATTATCGAGTAGCGAGAGATTATCTATCCCTCGCTACTCAACACAATCGTGCTGGCCTGCGTCTTCACACTACGCCATGGGCAAGAAGGTCGAGGGTCTTTTGTCAGAGTACTCAGAAGGCCGCAAAACGGCCAAACATCGTACCCCAACTCTAGACCCCAACAAAAACCGGATGTACACTGGCTGATCCCGGAACGCGACACACTTGCGTGTGCCACTATGGCGGGTTTTACACCCTGTGTACGGTGGCCGCTATCCGGGCGGATATGAATATCCTACCACCAGCTAAATGGTCCTCGAGTTGTCTCCACAGTGTTCGAGAGATGAGACTGTGTTCCGTAACAAGGCCTAAGTCAACAGAGCTGGCTTCATGCAGGTTTGTATAATTCACACCAGAAGTCTTATAGAGAAATCAAATGTATTTCTTAAGAAGTTTTGCTCTACTGTTGAAAACACACAAACATACATAGTCCTGACCTCACAATACTATGTGATTTTCTTGTGTCGTGGGTAAAATCAACGAGAAAGTTTCGACACAACACCCAGACCTGAAAAATATTTATGTGTGACACAATAATCTCAGACCGCGTATCGAACCCTGGGCCTCTCGTTTAACCCTTACACTCCCGCCACTGTACCTCTTGTAGGATCGACAATGGCATCAACACCAAGTAGTGAAGATCGCAGTCTCAGGGAATGCGGAAAATTCACAACGAAATAAATATGGGGTTGGTAATGTGACATGTCCACCCAGGGAGTTAGTTCAGGAGGAGGTTCTCAATTCGTCGGAAACTTTCATTTGCGTATGTTCCCGATTACTCGAAAACGCCTGGACCGATTCGGGAAATTCTTTTTTTGTTCAAAATGGTATACTTCCCAGGTGGTGCCATTGTCACCAAATTAGGATCTGATGATGGGATCTCAGAAAAATCGTGGCAACAAATCAAATTTTAAAGGGAGCCATATTTTTTTTACTGAAGTCGGTGTACTGAATGTGTGTCATGAATCAAAAAACTTTATTTATACATGAAATCAATCCTAGCTAAAGTCGATGCTAGACAAATGACACAGCACAAAAAAAAGTGTTAATAAATAAATACACCCAACAGTCACACAAATAGTTCTGACCACATGCGAGGTCAAACCTGGGATTCTGCTCGTCAATATGTTGGGGTGCGCGCGTGTTCGGTCGGAGGTTCACATGTTGTGAGTATTCTTTGTAATGATCACTTATAAGGTGACCCAGTTGATCGTTCTTTATTATTAAACAATCTACCACGGAAATCGAATGTAATACATAACATTAACATCGTTGTAAGTTATTACGCAAGTATGAGTAATGACAAATGCAGTATTTCAAGGTTATATAAATACTAAACCATTTATTAGTAAGCATTATGCGAAAATGTAAACAATTTACATGTTATATAAATCATATAATACGTTGAATGGGATAGTTTCTTTTTTTTTTAAATAAAATATTTAATAGATAGCAGTTATTGATAGCAGCGATAGCCTAGTTGGTTGCGGTACGGACTGTCAAGACGAAAGTCGTAGGTTCGAAACCTAAGTGGCATACACCTCTGACTTTTCTAAAGTTATGTGTGTATTAAAATGTTAATTATCGCTTGCTTTAACGGTGAAGGAAAACATCGTGAGGAAACCTGCATATCTGAGAGTTTTTCGAAGGTATGAGAAGTCTGCCAACCCGCATTAGGCCAGCGTGGTGGACTAAGGCCTAACCCCTCTCATTAGTAGAGGAGGCCCGTGCCCAGCAGTGGGACAATGTTTAATACAGGGCTAGTATTATTATATATAAAATTCAAAATCCGCCATTTGTATGTCTGAACGCGAAGAAAAAACTGCTCAATAAAAGACGGAATGATTCATGAGCAAGGTTTTCGTATATGATTCAAAAAGTTTTGTGTAAATTGGCTGAAATATGATGATGGTTGTTGAAGATGTTGCAAAAATTCGTGCCTACTGGCTACTGGGTGCTTAACAGTGAAAAGGCTACGAGCACAGCATACATTCTGTTCGTTTGTGTTATATGTATATTCTTCGCTATTGAAATATTTGCAGAATTGGTAAATGAAATACATTAAATAAACTAAAAGTATGACGTCATTCACATATTAATTTAAACCAGATATTTGTTTTGGGAGATTGAATTGATTGATTATGAGGGACAACGGTCCCACAACACCCAGACTGGTGTTGTGGGACCGTAGTCCCTCATAGTTGATACCCACGATAAAGGTTTTACCTTATGTGGGGTCAGGAATAGTCCTGACAGTGTGTTACTGTTGGGTGTTTTTATTCCCTTCAGTCTAAAAATTTTACGCGGGTGAGCCGCGAGCAAAACTTATAAAAGAGATTAAAACATAATGTATTCTGTTAGACACGCTCCGTAAGCCCAGTTCGGAAGCAAAAAACATAGCGGCTTGTTATTATCTTAAGATTGTTGTGAGAACTTTAATATAATTTATAACCTGTATTGTCGGTATCAAGAACTACGTTGTTCGGTCCACAACCGAAACCAGAAACAAATATCTGTTTGTCACATAAACATTTGTCTCGATGCGGGAATCGAACCCACAGCCTCTTGTTTCACGCCCGCTACGGCACGGAGGCTGTCAAGAAGAATACAGAATCGTATATACCGTATATAATCGTATACCATATTTTGTAAACCTATAAGAAATATAGCTTCACAAGCTGTTGCCCGCGGCTCCGCCCGCGTGGATGTTATTTTTAGAAGAAAAGGGATACAATCCATGAATGCATCTTAAGCTATTACATCTTTCTATATTTTGCTATCCCATAGCAAGGGTGTGTTTTCCTGGAGAAAAGTAGTTTATGTCATTTTATGATCCCCACTGCCACTATGCAAAAAATCATGTTGATCCCTTGCTCTGTTAAAACTAAACCATCCCACGGGAACTGTACATTTTTTACTTTTTATATTCGGGATAAAAAGTAGCCGATGTGCTATTCCAGACTATATTCTATCTCTGTGACAAATTTCAACCAGATCCGTTTCAATTGATCCATCCATCCAAACATCCATCCAAACATTCGCATTTATAATAGTAGTAATATAATATCAATACGACCGCGACCGCTACATTTTAGCAAGCGCATTAAATAACATCTAAATATACCTTGAAAATGCCGTCGCCATTCCGACAGGAACAAAAAAAAATAAAATTGATTCTAAAATTAAATAATGTTTACGTATCGAATGCATTATGGAATTTTCCAGCTAACGTCAGCAATATCATTGGCGTGAGATACATATAGGCTAGTTGACTGTTTTTGGGAAACCGTTTTATTTTATTCTTCATTGTTTATATTATTAAAATATTATCATTAAACATAAAACATAAGTTTCAAGATTTAATTCGCATTATTCCCCACCAAAACGCTACCAACTGTCATGGCCTCTCGTGTGACGTGACCAATAGACGTTTGGCTCAGCGTTTAATACATAATATTTTAGACGGTGCGTCATATTGTAATATTGTGTTTAATTAATAATAACACCCAACAGTCACACACATAACAGTCACGCCCCGATCCCACACTAAGATACCAGTCTTGTGTTGTGGGTATCAGGGACTACGAGAGACTTTCGGCATCACAACACCCAGACTCCGGACACAAATATCTGTCTGTCACACAAACATTTGTCCCGGTGTGGGAATCGAACCCACGGCCTCTTGTTTCACAGCCGGCTACTCGCCTACTGCACCACGGAGGCTGTCATGACTGATTTCTGTTTCATGTCACCTGACAAAATGCTTTATTTTACATATTTGTTTATGAAAATATTAAATAATCACATTTATATATATAACCAATTGGTTTAATTTTCGATATTTTTAGACTAAAATCTGACTACGTGACAAAAACCTAAGCCTGTCACTCTCCCCTGTGACTAAGCGTGGTATTTTGAAGACGTAAAAGACAGAAATGTATGCCATTTGGGCTGGTCTCGAACATACGACTTTCGTCTTGACAGTCCGTACCGCAACCAACTAGGCTGTCGCTGCTTTAACAATAGCGAAATATAATATTAATATTCACTAGTTACCGCAGTCACATAGCTATGATTATCTTGTACCGTAGATAGGGCACTAAGAACTACCTTTGCTCGTGGTAGGATATCATATCCGCCTGGATATCGACCACCCGACACAGGGTGTAAAACTCGTCATAGAGGCATTATCATCATTCCGGGATCAGCCAGTGTACATCCGGTTTTTGTCGGGGGTCTAGAGTTGGGGTACGCTGTTTAGCTGTTTTGCGGCCTTCTGTGTACTCTGACACTAGACCCTCGACACTCGTGAAAAAGCAGCCCGGCATGATTGTGTTGAGTAGCGGGGGGTTGATTGTTTCTGGCAGAATAAAAAAAAGACAATTGGGTATCACAACACTCAAACGCTAAACAAATACCTAGTCAGGTCATAAATTCTGTCACATGTTTAATGTAAAATAATTGAAACAAGTTTATTCATTATGTAACCATTTATATACCAAAATGAACTTAACAAAACATAGATTCTTATGACACTAAAGTTTATTCAAAATGACCTCCGTGATTTTGAATACAGGCCTTCAATCTGCGCGGCCAGTTGTCTATCGCAGCACGAACGAGGTCCATGTCAATATCGGCGGCTGCCTTAATCAAGGATGTCTTGAGTGACTCCAAATTGGGATGAGGCTTTGAGCACGCCTTTTCCTCCAAGTGTTGCCATATCTTGTAATCTAACGGATTCAAATCTGGACTGGAGGAGGGCCAGTCTTCGTGTCGAATGAAGTCGATTTCACGCGCCGCCAGCCAGTATTGTGTGCTCTTCGCTCTATGAGCTGGCGCCGAATCTTGTTGGAATACCCAGTACCTGTTATTGAACATGGTATGAGAAACAGGTTCGTCAGGACTGTATTTTGATACACAACTGCATTCGTTTTTACACCTTTCTCACAAAAATGTACCACTGTTAAGCCCCAATAAGAAACTCCCAACCATACCATGAGCGAGGATGGAAAATGACCTTGTTGGACACGCGGAATACGGTTGCTCGCTTCTTCACTACTGTGTGCGTACACCTTATCATTTTGTTTGTTGTAGCTCTCTTCTACGGTAAAAATTTTTTCATCTGAAAAAAGAATTTCCCGATATTTTTTTCCCGCGTACCGCTTCAACAAAGCGCGCCATCTCTTCAGTCTCAGGTCCATTAGACGAGCATTCAAACGATGTCCTGTTTTTCTTCGATATGCCCGAAGCCCTAAGTCTTCATTTAACACTCTTTTCACCGTGGTTCTGCTTAACCCCATCTGAAGGGCCAACAGTTTCTGCTTACGTTTGGGATTTCTTTGAATTCGCGCCTTCACAGCTTTTATCACTGCTGGAGTCCTAACAGACCGAGGGCGACCACTTCTTGACCTGTCATCTTCTTGACCTGTCATCTACACTAGAGTCTTCATTGTATCGTTTGATGGTACGATAAACGAATCTTTTGGTTATATTCAAATTTTTCAGTATGTCTAAAATTTGAATTGGCGCGTAACCGCAACGATGCAACGCAATTACTGCGACACGGTCTTCTTTAAGCGTCCACTCCATATTTAAAAATGAGTAAAATTCTAAAAAGTATACATTTTTATTTTCATGAACAATTTGAAATTCGAATTCAATAAACTTTTTTGTGGCCAGCATTCTAAAATAAAAGTTTTTACTGTGTGACAATACTTATGACCTGACTGTGTATTTGTCCATATTTGTTTCGAGTTCGAGTTTTATTAAGCTGTTATTTTTTATTCGATAGTTTTTTTGTTGTAAATGGCCTAGTGCACCAAACCGTGAGAATTTATACATAAGCGAGAAGACTAGATAAAAAATTATACACTCTTAATACTTATATTTAATCCTACTAATATTATAAATGCGAGTGTTTGTATGTATGGATGGATGTTTGTTACTCAAACACGCTACAACGGCTAGACGGATCTGGTTGAAATTCGGCACAGAGATAGATTATAATCTGGAATAGCACATAGGCTACTTTTTATCCCAGAAAAATGTACAGTTCCCGTGGGATAGTTTAGTTTTGCACAGAGCAAGGGATCGACATGATTTTATGCATAGTGGCAATTTAGGGATCAGAAAATGATACAGGCTACTTTTTATCCCGGAAAAATGCACGCTTCCTATAGGATAGCGAAATATAGAAAGGTGTAGATGCCTCCATGGATTGTATACCTTTTCGTCGAAAAATAACTTGCACGCGGGCGGAGCCGCGGGTAAAAACTAGTAAAAAATAAATTTGAACTGGACTAAGGCCTAACCCCTTTCGTTAGTAGAGGAATTCCGTGCCGAGCAGTGGGACAATGTTTAACACAGGACTAGTGTTATTTAGTATTACTTTATATTATTTTAAAGTTGTCCGTTTTAAGGATACCTACCGCAAAAAGGCCGGTAATTATCTGAATTTATTGTATTAATTGACTGCCGGAATGACTTTTTTATTATCTCGATAATACGCTGGCCATAAATAGAGCCTATCGTTGGACACCAAATTAAAGTTCAAAAGGAATAATAAAAGCATTTAAATGGTTTGCCTGAGAGAGAGGGCAGTATACTTACAAATGACGTCACTTATAATCTGTCATACAAACTCAATACCAAATATTTGCGGGAAAGAGACAGCACAGTTCATAATTCGATCAAAAGCATCGGGGCTTTATTAGCCGATTTAATAATTTATTCATTATACATTAATTCATATTGTAACTAAGTCCTTTTTTAACATCAACCTGTCTGGTACTTAGATAGAATTTATGACGTACACTAACGCTTTATAAATAAATGACCTCCATCTCAACTTAATAAAAACGAATTACTTACGTACCTATCACAAATAATTTGATTAATTCTTTAAGTTTTTAGTACTTCTTAAACATAATTCCGTTTGAAGTTAAATCAAAACACCGGATTATAGAAACTAACAAAGAGTCTAGAAGCAAACGCTTTTAACTAATCATTAAATTTACATTAACAAAAACGATGGCAAGAAATAGTTCTATATAATTGGCAACTTTATAATTGTATTGAGGATTAAAAAAGATTTTAACTTCAATACGGACATGGAATATTCCAGCAATTTAATTCTGACATGAGTTCATTCGTGGAAAGTTACAGGCGCTTTATCGTCTTGTTTTATTTAGTGGCTTTCGTGGGGTCAGTGCCTTGAAACAAAACATGGACCTATGCTTTGTTTCATATATGTATTTTTTTAAATAGTATAATCTGTATAATCATGCAGGCATAGAAAAAAGTGCGGGAATTTGAGACCGTCATGGGCTGACTAGCAAGAATTTATTGACGTCAATAAGGCTAGGAAAGGAGGTAAGCAGCACACTGGAAAAGAGGGATAGTGGTTCGAGTAATATGAAGAGACAGAGAGTAGAGAGCAGAAAAGTTGGGTGGATTAAGAAAGAATGTTCGTTAGTGGGAAAGATATAAGTCTTTAGGCAAGCTAGCCTCCCAGGCTGTCACGAGCTAGGAATGAAGACCTAGACCGGAAGAAAGACAGAAAAAACACGTATTTTACTGATTTCTTCAAAAATTCACGCAATATAATTTAATCAATAAGTTACATTACCTAAAACCTATTATTTATATGAATCCGAACAAAAATAAGTAAAATAGACGCCATTGGAATTTGCTGGAAGGGGTAATTGTCAAATGTCAGTAAAAGGATGCATGATATGTCCCGTGACGTCATGGTTCTCAGAATCCCCATTACTGTGCGCGAAGGAGATAGCGATATGTTCCCAATACGCAACCATTTTTGCTCATACCTTTGAGTACTTGCTCATACCATTAAAATAAATATTGTGACCTCATTTTTGAAGTAATTTTGATTCTGTTTTCGCAAACGAGCTTATTTTGCATATTATATTCGGTTACACATCAAATAATGTACTAAATTAAACACAGGAAACTACCCTATTCTTTTGTTTCTATATTGATAAAATATATAAAATAAATGTTGAAAATCATTTCCAACATCTAAGAGCTATCGATGCAGATCTAAAGAAAGTCAGAAAGAAAATCTTGGTCTGCTTATTTCGCCATTAGTCTCCGTACAAAGAGCACACAATTGGCTATTTGACTCATTTTCGATAATGATTTAAAACTATTCTTTATTACATAATAAGCACACTACATTGATATTTCAGGAAAATATACAGTATTTTTAATAAAAATCAATGTTAAAGTTTAAATCTCCAAAACCGCGGCAAAAACGCTATTTCTGTAATGGCGCTGGTGTGACGTCACATGCAAGTAAACAAGCTAATAACTAGGGATGTTGATATTTAAAAAAATGGCGGATTTTCGATATACCGATATTTTTAAATATATCAATATCGAAGTTTGATTAATCGAAACAAAATATCGATATTTCGATATTTTATCAACATACCTACTAATAACCCTCCGAAAACGTGAAGTGAATTTCAGATTTTCTTCTAAATTAATTAGATAGCAAATAGAATGGTGTATAAACAAAAGCAAAGACCATGACAAAGAGAATTTATATGAAACTTCCGAGTTGTATTATCATAATCTTAAATTATATTTTACTAACTGCAGAATTATAATAAATAAAGGTTTGTAAAAAAAAAATCCTACATATATACTACTTACACTGTTGTTTTTATATTTTTAAGTTCCGCACCATAATAATCAGCGTTATTCTTGAAGAAAAGTGCAATCATAAATGCGTCTATCTTAGGCAAGTTGCTGTTATCAGCTCGCACAAAATTTGATTCCATTTTCCGTTTTGGAACTAATATTTATACTACTAGTTACTTTTATATAAAAAATATCATAAACCTGCTTCAAAAATAGCTCAATAACACCTAGAAAACAAAACGCGAACTTTTAGTTGTATTAATACTCTTTGACGCAAACTAAAATCTCTCGAAACAGCTATGTTTTAGGGATGTGAAAAATAATCGATTTTTATATTAATTATTGTTATATTTGTGTAATGTTTTATTTCTATTGTAAATGAATATAAGTGGTGAAATAAGTCACCCACATCAGTCACCCACACACACTCTTGCACAACCTCGAGAATGGCATCACCCACGACGATGTCGGGAAACTCGTCTGTATGGTGGCGAGTTAGTCTGGCACGCGGATCTTCCCCGTTCTGGGCCACAGGTGGACTTGATTTTTGAGTATACAAGTCCTCATAATACCTTTCGACCTCTGCGAGTATCTCTGGCATAGAAGTGACGGTGGTGGTTTGTGATGTTCTGAGCTTTGTCAGGTGACAACTAGAGGTAAGTGGCTTGGCGAAAACTCTGATACCCTTGTTCTACGTAATAGCATTTTCAATGTCCAGAGTATTTGGGCGTCTTATATCGCACCGTATTAGGTTCTTTATCTCTTTGTTAAAGTTAAAGTTGGTCGGAGAGTCGACTTCATTAAGCGCGCTCGGTCAATTTTAACTTTTATATTCAGAGTGCTTCTTACCAGTCGGTGATCACTACCGGTGTTAAACCTACTGATCACAGAGACATCTCGGAATATTTGGCGCTTATCAGTCATAATGAAGTCGATCTCATTCCTGGTGACATTATTGGGGCTTCGCCAAGTCCACTTCCTCTGAAAAAATGAATTCATCAAAAAGAGGCCCCGGGTCTCGAAAAAGTTGACTAGCATTTGCCCCCTGTGATTCCTACACCCATAGCCGAATGATCCTACCCTCGATTCGCCGTGTCCTTGTACTATTGTACATTGGCATTGAAGGCACCCATTACAATCCCCGGGCTACGGTAGGGTACCACAAAAAGCTATTTTTGGCGACGTACAACGGACACTCTCTGCGGTTGGACGAGCACATCGCTGAGTTGGAAGAAGAGGTAAGTCACATTAACTATTAACTGGCATAGCGTAGGGCTATCCGATATCCGAAGACAGGGGGAGGAGAAGATGGCCTTAGATTCTGGTCACTTACTCTACTTCCGAGAAGGACACCAACCATCCCAAGGTGGCGTCGGATTTATTATCCACAAGTCACTAAAAAGCAACGCTGTGGAAGTTGGCAGCGTATCAGCTCGAGTGGCGTACCTTATCTTAAAAATATACTCTGAAGGTTATATAAGTGTACGCCCCAACGTACGAAGACATAGGGAAAGCTATGTCTCGTACCAAGGCTTCCTACAGCGGTGAAATGGGTGACTTTAATGCCAAACTGAAGACTCCTGATAAATTGTTAATATTAATTTCTTACTACAGAGAAAAACATATTACGCACAATTTAAAGAAAAAAAATCGATTATTTTTCTTATAAAAAATCGATTTTAGAAAATCGATTATTATTCAAGTGAGAAAAATCGATTTTTTTCACTCAATGTCACATCCCTACTATGTTTACTTGCGTGTGACGTCACCAGAGTTGCAACCAATCACAGAGCGTTCACATCCCAGATAAAATTTTAAATAAATGTTGTATTTTATTTCGTTTAATTTGCAAAAAATATACATTATTTTGTTTAAAATTAAGTGAAATATGGTTTTTTAAGCTATTGTCTAACAGGATGACCACAATTTGCAGTGTATTTTCAATGTTGTCAAATAGCCAATTCTTTTGTTTCTGTATTAACAAATTATTTCAAATGAATTTAGAAAACGATCCCTAATATTCATAAATATGTCCGATATCTATCCTGGAAATTGAACCAGTTGTCTGCCTTTTGTTGTCTCTTGTAATCTTATTCTTAATCTGGGTTATATAAAATTTCTTGGAACAGAACATACGTAATGAAGTCCCATTTTACATATTGTTGACCGATTGGCACATCAGACTTCCCAGGATTTTTTGAAACAAACCGCAATTTAAAATTTTCATGACAAACGGGGTTACGACATTACCCCAGCATTAATACCATCTATTTATAAATATGAATTATGTATTGGACCTCAGGGTCAAAACGGTCATTAGACCATACAGGCAATGATTGATATACTAGATTCTAAATTATTTAACATAAAAATACAAACATGATTTATAACTCTTAAATGTTACGCTCAGTTGGGTCTGTTAATTTAATAGTAGGTAATAATATTATAAATATATTGATCAGGCATATATCGTCTGTATCATGGAGAATGCTCCGAAGTTTGATCTTATCCCATCCTCTCCTTTCCGCACCAGAACCACGCGTACTGGCTTGCAGAGCCACAGCTTCGTGGTGTTTACTACCCCGACCGGAAACAAGAGCAGAGCAAATTCGTATTTTTGCCGCACAATCAAGCTGTGGAATAATTCGCCAGCTACCGTGTACCTACCTTTCCTGGGGAATTCCCGTGCTTTTCGGCGTTTTTGCCATACCTATTGTAACAGCTCGCATGATATAACACATAGAGTGACTACCGTAGTGCTTTTTTTCTGGCACGACAAAGTGACCATACTGCTCCTGATGGTTATTGCAGTACGGTCCAGTTAGACTTAGAGTACTATCAAGTAGCGAGAGACTATCTCTCACTACTCGACACAATCATACCTACTGAGTTCACACTACGCTTGAAGGAGCCAGAATTATAGGGAGGTTTAATAATAATACTAGCCCTGTATTAAACATTGTCTATTGTACTAATGACAGAGGCCTTAGTCCACCACGCTGGCTTAATGCGAGTTGATAGATTTCACATACCTTTGAAATTCTTATGAGAATTCTCAGGTATGCAGGTTTCCTCACGATGTTTTCCTTCACCGTAGAAGCAAGCGATAATTAACATTTAATACACACATAACTTTAGAAAAGTCAGAGGTGTATGTCATTTGGGTTTCGAACATACGACTATAATTCTGACAGTCCGTACCGCAAACAACTAAGCTATCGCTGTCATGCGATAGCCAAGGGAGGTAGGGGGATGGGATAGGGTTTACTGGTGATGTATTTTAAATCAGAGGTGCGTACTGCGGGATTGAACCTACGGCATCTGTGTCGGTGTGGTACCAATGCTACCATATGGTAAACGTAAGCAGTAAACAAACCAATTAAATTAAACAAAAAAATGTTATTACAATGGGTATTTCCTACGAATAAATGAATAATTTTATGTATAGTTGAAATTCGGCACGTCAATCCTTTTTTTACACGAGACTAAAAAGGAGTTGGAGGCTATTTATAGCTTTATAGACATAAATATGGCCATTAGAGACATTTAGTACCGGAAAAACAAAAAATCTAGCATAATGCATACCTAGTGGTAAAAATTCGAGCATAGTTCATTATTTATTAATGTATTTTTTTATCCTGGCACGGCAAAGTGACCGCACTGCACCTGATGGTAAGCGCAGTGCGGTCCAATTAGAGTATCGAGTAGTGCGAGACGGTCTATCCCCTGCTACTCAACACAATCATGCCGGCCTGCTTCTTCACACTACGTCATGAGTATAAACGTTATTGAGTAGACAAAGACTACCTCTAATAATCATCTAAATATACAACATGTAACATGATAAACACACACTCTGAAAGTAGTTTGTTCAGAATAAGCGACTGAATCGATATCAACAATTTTTTAATAGACGAATTTTTTTTCCAAAAATAATCAACACTCAGGTATTTTGACATAGAAACTGACGGTCTTCCATACAACCGTTTTTCACTTATTTTCCCCTTCTAGTGGTAATTTCGAAAATCCCTTCTTAGTGGATACTTACAACATGAATGGCATCAACTGCCAAATTTTCAAGTTAGTAGCTCCAACGGTTTAGGCTCTGCGTTGATGAATCAGTCGGGACAAGTAATTATATATGTATAGACAATTATAGATTATTATATCACATCTTTATGCGACCTCAGGACCCAAGCCGGTTCAAAGACGCGGTAGAATCATGTAAGGTCAAATCTAATTACTATAAATAGTTTATTTGCATGAAGTTGTAATCGCTTCACTAAAGTGGAGCGGAGTGGAACATCCTAGTCTGACTAAAAACCAAAAACGTTTATACATTGTTTTTTTTGCTAGCCTGTTTTATGTCCCACTGTTGGGCAAAGGCCTCCCCTCTATTCTTCCACTTCATCCTGTCTTCCGTCATCTTCTGCCATTCTCTATCGAATGCATTATATATAAATTTATTAGCCGATTTAAATAGTTAATTCAATTTGAGTAGGTATATAATTTAATATGTGTCTGACTTTCCTTTAACAAATAATACCTAAGCATACTGAATTTTATAAAACCAAAGTTTTATTTTTAATACAAATCATGTCATAGTGACAATACCATAATATACTAAATCTGTGGATAATACTAAAGACGCGGAACTATTAACAATGGCTATTTTCAAAGAGTTTTTTTTTTGTTTCATTCTTTTTTTTATATAAAAGAGAAGGCAAAGGGTCTCCAACATGCAGCGTTGTCTGTCGTTTTTTTCATGGAATATTCTATTGTAAATAAAAACTTTTATTATAAAACCCTAGATCACTATTCACGTGATAGTAGCCAACGTGGTGCGCTTGGTTTAATGAAACTTTACTAAGCTAGCTTTAGTTTAGGCGGCCAATGCTCCTTATTACAAAGATAAAACACATGTCACATGTAGTTTAATGATTTCTCAGCGTTATGGTTCGCTTCACCGACCTCGTGCAAAAGAAAACGCGGAAATCCCCACTTAATTACATGTAAGCATATGTTAATAACTTGCTTTTAACTAGGGGCTTATTATTTATAATGCGCGCTAAATACAATTTAAAAATTGACATATCTATTTGTCTTTGACCAGGCCCTATGGCTGTGCCCTTTGCCTTTCTGAAAGGGAGAAACCAATATAATTTATTTGTAAACATATTTAAAAATCAAACACCATACATAACTTCAAATAAAATTTCCTACAATTTGAGTCCAGATTTGAAAAAACTATTGACAGACAAGGCTCCATGGTGGAGAATCCTAGCCTTCTAGAATCCAAACTTGCAGACACCCAAACAAAACTTTAATAAAGTCAATATTAATTTTTTTTTTTATACTGGCACGGCAAAGTTACCACACTGCACTTATGGTGATGGTAAGCGCAGTGCGGTCCAATTAGAGTATCGAGTAGCGAGAGAATCTATTCCACGCTACTAAACACAATCATGCCGGCCTGCTTCTTCACACTACACCATGGAGGTAAAGAAGCGGTCGAGGGTGTATTGTCAGAATACTCAGAAGGCCGCTAAACGGCCAAACATCGTACCCCGATTCTAGACCCCGACAAAAAACGGATGTACACTGGCTGATCCCGGAACACGACACACTTGCGTGTGCCACTATAGCGGGGTTACACCCTGTGTACGGTGGTCGCTATCCGGGTGGATATGAACATCCTACCACCAGCAGACTAAGTTATATTTCCACTAATCAAATTAAGCCAGGGTTTTTCATTCTGCCACTCAGCGCCACTAACAAGCCCGACATACAAGTTAACCACTAAAAATACTTTGCAATTTAAAACATTTTAACTAGACAAGTTTAACCTTTGTAGCTGACTGTATTAACCGATTGTTTGATAACGCTTCCGTAAGCGTAACATTCGCGAACGTTCGATACAAATTGTGTGAAACCGAATTGTAAGTTTGACAGCCTCCGTGGCACAGCGGGCGAGAAACCGGCTGTGAAACGAAAGGGCGTGGGTTCGATTTCCGCACCGAGACAAATGTTTGTATGACATACATATATTTGTTTCGGGTCTGGGTGTTGTGGGACCGTAGTCCCTCGTAGTGATACCCACGATACAGGTTTTACCTAGTGTGGGGTCAGAACTATGTGTGTGGCTGCTAGGTGTAAAATACTTAAATGTTATAAGTTAACGAACAGTAATTGTACTTAATTACAGTGAATACACACATACGCACTCACGTCTGTAATCCCCGAAGGGGTAGGCAGAGGTAGAACCAGTGCACTCACATTTCGCCTAGCTTATTACTGTCCCATGATGTGATAAGCGAGTTTATCGCCACACCGGCCACAATTCCAGACTCCGGTCTGGTACTTAGTACTTCATGATAGAAAATCTCAATATCATTTACCCGATTTGAGGATCGAACCCAAGACTTTAGCACAGCAGTCGTACTGAGGCAGTCGTAAATAATTTTGCGTTTTTTCGCATACAGAAATAAATTCAAAACTTGTTCTATATATACTGCCCCACTGCTGGGCACATGCTCTGCTAATAAGAGGGGTTAGGTAAAAGCCCACCACGCTGGCTGATGCAGGTTGTTAGACTCCACGTATCTTTGAAATTAACCGTTAAACCAAGCGGTATTTTACAATGAGTTCATATAATTTGTAACCCGACCATCTCTACAATCCATTTTTTTACTGGTTTTAATCTCTTGACCGATAAAAAACACAAACTCGGCTTAAATCAATCATAGCTAATAACGTTAAATTATATTATAGTGTCGGCTATTTTTTTGAAATATAATTTATTGCGGAAATTTTAACGACTATCACGTTTTGTATCCGCGTTCAAAACACGTGGTTAAAAACTGGTTCTAATGATTGATTTTGCGGTTCAATCCGATATTGGTGCTCCGTAATTTATAGGGTACATCGCACCATATGAGATTGAAGCGGATTTTCGGCCATAAATGAGTGAATAAGGTTTTCCTGTGTTTGTTTCTGTATATTATTTAATTACAAAATAATATGAAAAGGAAATCCTTTAGCGAAAACAATAGAATTTATTCAAAAATTAGCCCACAATTCTTCTTCTTAAATGATTGCCTAGCGGTATTATCTCACTATCTCTTTCGCACGACTGCATCGTAATGTCCATTCTGACCACGCGACATGGTGACGTCATGAATTATGTTGCATCCTTTTCTATCATTTGAAAACTACCCCTCCACTACTAGATTTTAAAGTCTAACATATATTTTTGATTGTATTTATAAAATTCTTTCGTTTATATATTTTAGGTTAGGTGACTTATTTATTAAAATTTTAAGTACCGTATCACCGTCTTACCGTTTTTCGGCACGTGTCCCACGGTGTTTACTATCCAGTTGCAATAGATTTTATCCTACCAACACTTGGTCATCATTAATAGATATAGAAATTAGACACCCTTTGATATACTCTCTTATTAAGTCTATTTCCTAAGCTGGTGGTAGGATGGTCATATGCGCCCGGATAGCAACCATAGACAGGGTGTAAAGTCCGCTATAGTGCCACACGCAAGTGTGTCACGTTCCGGGATCAGCCAGTGTACGTCCGGTTTTTGTCGGGAGTCTAGAGTTGGGGTACGATGTTTGGCCGTTTTGTGACTTTCTGAGTACTCTGACACTAGTGTCAGACCCTCGATCGCTGCGCGTCTGTGCTTACCATCTGGTGCAGTGTGGTCACTTTACTGTGCCAGGATAAAAAACCTTAGCTTTTATTTAACAATAATTCATAATAATTTGAAATAAAACTAATTTTTACGGATTCTATCGCGGTTTATTAACTTTTTTATCCCGACGTTTCGAAAGCTTTACAGCCTTCATGGTCACGGGGCGGACTGAGTTGTATGTCGTCACGCAAGTATAGTGCAATGTTTCTACCCTCCATATAGTTATTTTTATTTTTTATTTGTTGTAGTCCGATCTACGCAGAAGGAGCTCACAGTGTCCTGAGGTCTGGCAGCTGGTCTTTTGGGTTCCGATTTCATTAAATGTATAATTGGATCCCAAGCTGGTGCTAGCTTCCAACCATCTTCTCTATTGAAATTTGGATGTTTTTTAATCTCAATAGCCTCGCGTATCATCCTAGGTAGGAATCGGTGTTCTTTGGCAAGGATATGTGGTTTGTCAAACCGAAGATAATGATTGGAACCTTCTTCAGAATGTTCAGCAACTGCAGACTTTGTGGAGCGTCGGTGTTTGACGTCAGCTATGTGTTCTTTTACGCGGGTCCCTATGTTTCTTTTAGTTTGACCGATGTAGAAACATCTGGCCGCTGAGCTGCAACACGTCAAGCAGGTACTGCAAGACAACAAGCTCCAAGTTCCCCGCCGCCATCACAGAAACCGAGTGAAACCAGCCACAGTCGAACGTGTCCCAGTTACATTACCATATATCAGAGGTGTCACAGACAAGATTGGCTATGTACTGAAGCGTGCTTCGATCAAAACTTATTTTAAGCCGCCCAAGAAGATTAGTCAATTCTTACCATCTGTCAAGTGTCATATACCTCTGCAAGAACCGGGCGTATATAAAATAGATTGTGACTGTGGGCTCTCATACATCGGTCAAACTAAAAGAAACATAGGGACCCGCGTAAAAGAACACATAGCTGACGTCAAACACCGACGCTCCACAAAGTCTGCAGTTGCTGAACATTCTGAAGAAGGTTCCAATCATTATCTTCGGTTTGACAAACCACATATCCTTGCCAAAGAACACCGATTCCTACCTAGGATGATACGCGAGGCTATTGAGATTAAAAAACATCCAAATTTCAATAGAGAAGATGGTTGGAAGCTAGCACCAGCTTGGGATCCAATTATACATTTAATGAAATCGGAACCCAAAAGACCAGCTGCCAGACCTCAGGACACTGTGAGCTCCTTCTGCGTAGATCGGACTACAACAAATAAAAAATAAAAATAACTATATGGAGGGTAGAAACATTGCACTATACTTGCGTGACGACATACAACTCAGTCCGCCCCGTGACCATGAAGGCTGTAAAGCTTTCGAAACGTCGGGATAAAAAAGTTAATAAACCGCGATAGAATCCGTAAAAATTAGTTTTATTTCAATGTATAACATTCGCGTAAACATAAGAAACCATTATCATAATAATTTTTTGGTCACGGACTTAAAGGCGAATCTAATGTAATTGTTTTTATTGTCAAAGATAAACGAAACCCTGGCCCTTTTTGATAATTTGTTTATATTTACATTGGGTATTGGGCAATGTAAAATAGGTTATCAAATTGATTCGTATAGAACCGAAATAAAAAATAAATATATATGGCATTATAGGAAATCTGCATCGACTAATGAAATGTTTTATAATTAAACATGACTGCAACCCCTTCTAAAACACAGAACAAAAGTTGCTTTAGAATCAAAGATGGCAAGCGTCCAAACCTCACAACCATATCGGCAATCTTTTTCTATCAACCAATCAGAAGAGTCTCTCAAGTCAACCCTATTTCTCAATAAGTCAGTAACGTTCAAAAACGGAATACTAGGCAGAAGTATAGTAGCGAAGGCGACCATCTTACCCTTACTTGCTAACCCAACAACAACCCAACACGGCAATTATTATAAACTCAAAACCAAAATCGGCAATTTGAAAAAAAAAAAATTTGAAAAATTTCATAAGATTTCAGCCGTTGAGCTTAGTTCCTTATCAACGTTATCGTCATCGATTAATTTAAATATCTCCTCGGATTAAAGTCAAATATTCATCAAAATTGTCGTTCGACTTAGACAAAAGTTAAGTTTTTTTTATTGTTAACACCGGATGTACACTGTCTGACTCCGGAACGCGACATACTTGCGTGTGCCTATTGTATATGCTTCGAAATAAATCACGTTCGGCCTCAAGAAAATCGTATATTCAACACGTCATCAAGATGACAATCATTCAAATTAAAAAGCTAGTGCTATGAAACATTGTAAAATACCAAGTAGTATTTACTACAAATATTACATCTCTCCACCACTAATTTAAAACATTAACTGAAATTATAATAACAATAATAATAACTTAAAGGAAACATAAATGCAATAACTTTGCCAAACTAATATTACAACTCAAAGATGATACAAACATAACTTAATAACAAGTAGTATGACTATTAATAAATAAACAAATCTACACTCTATAATTAACATTTTTGTTGCGCGTTGCCCTGACAGGATAACGGGAAGAACAGAGAAACGGTTCCTCCTGATTTTGACCGCCGTCACGGTCTATTTCGGATATCTCATCAGGAAGGATTTCCTGATCCGACTCTGCAGATTGGTACTGTTCTTCGGTAACTTCTCTAGATACCTGGCCTTGGTCAACGTTATTACCGTTAAGGTTATCAACCGAAACTATCTCTTCGGTAACTTCTCTAGACGCCTGGCCTTGGTCAACGTTATTACCCGATACTAACTCTTCTGTATAGGGACAGTCATAACTCACTTCACTGTCTGACTCATGTATTGTCTGTGACCACAATTGATCGATGTTTCTTTTCACAGTTATTCGCAATTCTGGTATATAAATCGAAAACATCCTTAATCCTACCCTTTCTCTAATTAATCCCGATTGCCATGTAAAGTTCTTCCCATTATTGTAGTACTGTTTTACTAAGACCTTATCACCCACATTAAATTTTAATTTTCTTTTACCTCTAAATTGCTTATGCTGTGTATTATGTTGTGCAAGCACATACTGAACAGCAGCGGTTGACGATGACACTACGTTTACATTATCATTATCACTACCAGCATCAACTTTTAACAAATCCAGCCGGCAGCGAAGAGACCTTCCTAACATTAATTTTGCTGGAGAGAATCCTGTTGTGCAATGGACCGAATTTCTGTAATCAAATAAAAACTTCTGCAATTTACTTATTATACTTTTTTGGTCTGATGTTAATTTCAAAATAATTTTTAAAGCTCTTTTTACGGTTTTAACACAGTTCTCGGCTTGCCCATTTGATGCTGGGTGATAGGGTGCAATAGTTAAATGCCGAATTCCGTTACTGTTACAGAATAACTCAAAATCTCTAGATGTAAAATTACTAGCATTATCAGTCACCAACGTTCTTACTAACCCAAATCTACTAAACATTTCATTTAATTTATCAAGCACAGTCTCAGTATCTGAACGCGCCATCATAAAACATTCAATCCATTTAGAATGTGCATCTATAGCAATTAAAAACAACTTGTCACTTAACGACAGCATATCCAGGTGAAGACGTACCCAGGGACGTTTAGGATAAGGCCATGATGCAAGTGGAGCGCGAGGAGGGCTAGGTCGCAGTGAGCTACATATATCGCAAGAGCCTATTTTCTCTTCAATATCGCGATCTATACCTGGCCACCACATACGAGCCCTTGCCTCCGATTTTGTTTTAACCATACCAAAATGTGAACTATGCAATTCTTCTAAAATCCTTTCTCTGAATTTAGACGGAATAACCACTTTATGACCACGTAAAATACATCCACTTTCAAGAGATAACTCTAAACGACACAAGAAATAAGGTTTCAATTCTAAATCGCGTATTTTACTAGGCCAACCTTGTTTAATAAAACTTATCACTTTTTGTAAGACACTATCCCGCTCTGTTTCACCTCGAATGTCATTTACCGAAATTGGGTTCGTTTGCAGGTCAGAAATAAAATTTAATGACAAAGAATCATTAACATTTAATTCATCTGTTTTATCACAAATTCCTGAAGCTACTGTAGACCTCGAAAGAAAATCCGCTACATTGTCACTGCTTTTAATGTATTCTATTTTAAAATTATACGCAGATAAAAAAATAGCATATCGCTGTAATCTATTTGCAGCTAGTTCTGGAATACCTTTCTTGTTACCAAAAATCGTAATCAGTGGCTTATGATCGGTTCTTAATATAAAAGGAGTCATGCGACCATATAAGTAATGATGGAAACGTTTAATAGCAAACACTATCGCAGTGGCTTCTTTCTGAATTTGTGCGTAGTTACATTCGGCTTTGGAAAGCGAACGAGAGGCATAAGCAACTACCCTTTCTGAGTTATCTGGTAATTGCTGCGCAAGTATAGCACCTAAGCCTGTTGGTCCCGCGTCACATGTTACGACTACTGGATATGCAGGATTATAGTGCGCCAGGACACGGTCTGATGCCAACTCTTTTTTAATTTTCATAAACGCCTCCTGTTGCGCCTGTCCCCATATCCACTTAGCATTTTTTTTTAATAATATGTTTAAAGGGTTTAAAATACTAGAGGTGTTTGGTACAAAACATCTATAATAATTAATAAAGCCTAGAAATGATTTAAGTTCGCTAACATTCTTTGGATACGCACAATCAAGCATCGCTTTAACTTTCTTCTCCGACTTATGTAATCCCTCTTTGTCAATAACGAAACCTAAGTATTCGACAAATGGTTTAAAAAATTCACACTTTTTCGGTTCTAACCTAAGGCCAGCCTCCTGCAACCTTCCAAGAACCTGCTCTAACCTTTTGATATGCATGAGCCTATTTGGAGCTGTCACTAAAATATCATCCAAAAATATGCAAGTTCCTTCAATGCCCGATAATAATTGTTCCATTGTCCGTTGAAAAATAAATGGAGCATTTGATAAACCAAATACTAAACGGTTATATCGAAACAAACCTTTATGTGTATTAATACAAGTCCATTTCTTTGATTCATCCAGTTCCAGTTGAAGATAAGCGCGAGAAAGATCTAATTTAGAAAATTCTACCCCACCGTGCAGTGTAGCGAATAAATCCTCAATCCGCGGGATTGGATAATTATCTAAATGTAGGACTTTGTTAATAGTTACCGAGAAATCCCCACAAATTCTAACCTCACCATTAGGTTTTAACACAGGCACAATTGGAGTAGCAAAATCGGAGCTATCAACCCTCTCTAAGATACCGAGTTCAACTAGCCGATCTAACTCTTTTCCCACCTTTTCTTTTAAAGGTAATGGAACTGGACGAGGCTTAAAAAACTTAATTTGTGCGTCTGGTTTAATTTTTAATGTAATTTTATATTTATTGAATCTCCCCAACTCATTAGAAAATAATTTGGAATATTGGTCGCTAACCATTCATTATTATAATTTCCTGGTTCCATTTGTTTTAAATTCATACTGCATAATACTAACTTAAATGTACTAATAAAATCTCGACCTAACAGAGTAGGTTGTTCAGTTTTAGTGCTAACTACAAAAAAAAATAATTCTGATGATATACCTTCGTAAGTTACTGATAATGATAGATAACCCAATGGTACAATTTTGCTGCCATCATAACAATTCAAAATCACTTTGCAAGGTTTAAGTTTTAAATTTGCAAAATAGCATTTAAAAATTATAGAGGACACAACAGAAACGGAACTCCCGCTGTCTATTTCACACAATACTTCTTTGTTCGCAATCCATACGGTTTTACGCATAGGTTCTCCATTTATGCATTTAATATTATAAAGATCATAAATACCTTCCAAAATGTCATCGTCATTCACTCCTAAAAAATTAGTATTTTTAACGTGACTTTTACACATTCTCTGCAAATGGCCTTTAGTATTACATTTCCTGCATTTGTATTTGACAAAACGACACTTTTCTTTATTATGACCCTTGTATCCACATACAATACAGGAAATTATAGCGTGTGATGAATCCTGAGTACTCGGTGTATTGGTACGTATTGCCAAAACTGACACTTCTTCTTTAACCCGCAAATTTACTATTGCTGATCTGGCACACCGAATGTTTTGTGCCTGTTGCAAAGCATCATCAAACGTCAACTTATCAACACTTTCCGTAAATAATTTCTCTTTCTCTTTGGCGTTTTCTAGACCTATTACAAAGCGGTCTCTCAATGCAGTTTCTAATTCGGATTTAAAACCACAATATTGAGCTAAGTTCCGCACGCGCGCTGCCCAATCAGCTAATTCTTCGCCAGGATGCTGAACAGCAGAATAAAATTTGTATCTTTCTGCGAAAGAGCTCTTCTTAGCTAAGAAGTGACCATTTAAGCGTGAAACTAGCACCTGGAAATTTATATCCGGTAAATCAGTTGGGAACACCAGATCCCTGGCAAGACGATACGTATTCTCCACAAATGTTGTTAACAGTAGAGATTTCCGTCTTTCACCTGACTCATCGGTTTTACTAGTAATATCATTTGCCAAACAATAGTGCTCAAAACGACTTCTGAAAATGTCCCACTCTTGATTCCGATGATCAAATGTGAGACTACTGCCAAACATAACATATCGTTCCGAAGCCATTTATTCAAAATGTTTGAATATTCCACAATTAATGAATAATAAATACCTCGTCGCCAATTATTGTATATGCTTCGAAATAAATCACGTTCGGCCTCAAGAAAATCGTATATTCAACACGTCATCAAGATGACAATCATTCAAATTAAAAAGCTAGTGCTATGAAACATTGTAAAATACCAAGTAGTATTTACTACAAATATTACAGTGCCACTATGGCGGGCTTTACACCCTTTTTTTGTTGTCGCGGGGAAAGCGTTTTATTAATGCCGCCCGCTCCGGAGGGAAGCGGATTAAGAATAAAACGGGTATGCTGGACTAGCCGGTCTTACGACCCAGCATCCCCCTCGCACGGATGATGGCTATCCGTGCTGCCGCTGGGCCGAGTCCCTAACCCCTATGTACACCCCACCCGACACTACCAGCTAAAACCCCACTTCGGCGCTTGCGGAGCGATCCCGGGGTATTCTAAGGAGTGCTAGAATAGCAGCCGGAATCGCCCCTGCGCGGTGCTGCATAGCAGCCCATCTCCATGGAGGGCTAAGGAGCCCCCGCGCACCGAACAACGACAGCGAACGAGGCCTTACCACCCGCGCTGCCGTCCATCTCGGGGTTGCACGATGCTCCGAATTGGGAGTGCATCGATACGGGCTGACAGCCCTCCGCTGCGCGCCCGCGACCCCCGATGGCCCCTATTAGTCGCCTCGTACGACAGGCAGGGGTTACCGTGGTGGAATTCAAACGCCCCCATTCCACAGGGCGGAGGGCTTTACACCCTGTGTACGGTGTTCGCTATCGGGCGCATATTTTTATGCCCGCTGTATACATTGAGCCAGCATTGAACAACGTTGGTCCAATGTGGACAGCGGGCATTATAGTATTGCTGAGATTATTACTATGTTGATAGGTCAATACTGCGGCACTATGTTTTTATGGCCCCATATTTTTTTTATAATCCATACATATTTAAATTATAAATACATATACACTCACGCTTGTAATTCCCGAAGGGGTAGGCAGAGGCGTAACCACTACACCCACTTTTCGCCAAATTATCGGTCCCATAATGTGATAGGGGGCGAGCCTATCGCCATACCGGGCACAAATTCCAGACTCCGGGCTAAGACTGAGTTTTTTTTATAATACTTAATCCTACTTCCTACTCATGTTATAGCGAATGTTTCGATGGATGGATGGATGGATGTTTGTTACTTAATCACACCAGAACGGTTGAACAGATCTGGTTGAAATTTGGCATGAAGATGGATTATATTCTGGTATAGCACTTAGACAAATTTTTATCCTGGAATTATGCACGATTTCTATGGGATAGCATAGAAATTGAACCCTAGACGAACCATGTATTTAAAAGGAGTTTCGTTAAAGTTTGTGGAATATAGTTTTTCGCATGTTCCTCGTGAAGGCTTGACCAATTTACACAGTAACGAAATTTAATTACTAAAAAAAAATTGGAAAAACCCACGAAGTTGTTGACCATGCCGTCAGTTCTTCACATATACACCAAATATCGACACGAACAAAGTCGCGGGCAACGTATAGTAGCACATAAACTTACGTATTTCTTTTTTAAAGCTGGAAAACTAGGAGAAAAGTAATGGAGTACTGGTAAACTAGAGACTAAAACAAAATTTATAGATTTTATAAAATCTACTCTTTTATTTTTATTTTCTTCTCATTACGCTTAAAGGACCCAGGTTTATAACTCTCGAACCCAAAACCTTGTTAACGTGTTATTAATAAGGGGATAAATTAAACAACTAAACAATAAACAGTTTTATTGACACACCATGTAATGATTAATAACGCCTGGTTACAATATCCATACAACAAAATAGTTTTAAAATGGCATAAACTTGTTAATTAATAACTATCAGCCATATACAACATGTAACATGATTAATGCACACTCTGAAAGTAGTTTGTCCAGAATAAGCGACTGAATCGATATAAACAATTTTTAATAGTAGATTTTTTTTCCCAAAAATAATTAACATAATACCTAGTTATTCTTTAATTTAACGTACAAGACAAACGAAACTGATACATAACTCGATGCGATAAAGTCTTTTCTAAATGCAATAATAAACGAACACTTTAAAAAATCAAATAATTAAAATCACGAACTTTATGTCGAAAATTAGTACAACTAATTTCATAAAAAACAATATTCATCGCAGTCTAATTTTAATACATGAATTGTGATTGTAATATTTTAAATTGGGGTGTCTGAGGATGTACGTTATTCCCGTTACACGTAGTATATACAGTCCCACAGCTGGGCACAGGCCTCCTCTACTAATGAGAGGAGTATATTAGTATAATACGTTCATGAAGGATCGGCAACGCGCATGTGATGCTCCTGGTGTTGCAAGCGTCCATAGGCTACGGTAACCGCTTACCAACAGGCGGGCCGTAAGTTTGTTTGCCACAATCTTGGTATAAAAAGAATAGTAAGACCTTAGTCAACCACGATGGCCTAACGTAGGTTGTTAGACTTCATATATTTAGCAGGCCGGCATGATTGTATCGAGTAACGAAGTATAATAGTCTGCTACTGGATACTCTAACTGGACGACACTGCGCTTACCATCACATGCAGTGTGGTCACTATGCCATGTCAGGTTAAAAAAAACAATTTATTTTGGATAATTCTTTGGTGTACACGTTTTTTGTGAGATAGAGTTGCTAACCTAGATTAACGATCTTTCTATGGTCAGTTATTTTAACTAATTACAAAAATCACTCACGTGTTTTTATCATGAGTTTTAGCAAAAAAATACCGGTTTCTATTGTTAATCCTACTAATATTATAAATTCGAATGATGGATGGATGTTTGTTACTCAATCACGCTACAACGGCTGGACGGATCTGGTTGAAATTTGGCACAGAGATTTTTTATGCCGGAAAAATGTACAATTCTCGTGGGATAGTTTAGTTTTCACAGAACAAAGGATTAACGTGATTTTTTGCTTAGTGGCAGTTTTGCGATCAGAAAAAGACAGGCTACTTTTTATCCCGGAAAAATGCACGCTTCCTATGCAAATATAGCAAAATATAGAAGGGTGTAGTAGCTTAAGATGCCTCCATGGATTGTATACCTTTTCTTCCAAAAATAACGGACCCGCGGGCGGAGCCGCGAGCAACATCTAGTTAAAAGATAAATTAAGATTAACCGTTTTGAATCCACGCTACCTAGAGGTTTAGAAACCTCGATTTAGCTGTTTAAGAATATTAAGTCTTTAACGGGTTATTTTGGCAAAGTTTTCACCAGTCTAATATTTTTACGACGACAAAAGTTATATCTATGCACTGAACTACCAAATAGACCTTACCTGACCCTCCGCCCTCTCTGTGGACCGAATGTTCGTGTAATTGAAATCGATTGATTGATTTCAAAGTCTGTAACGGATATAGGTAGAAAAAAATATTGTGTTTTATATAATAAGATTTAAAAATAAACTCATTTACGGTAAGTAGTTTCATATATTATTAAATAAAACAAGGCATAATTAGGCAAATATGTTTTTTAGTTATAATAATAACCAAATTAACACATTTCATCCATAACAATATATGTTCACAATGTTTATACGGCCATTTTGCCAATTTTTATTTTTAATTATTATTTGCGCGTTGTGGCTTCACACTTATTTGCATTTAGCCAAAGATAATTAAGTAAGTAATTGTTATGTAACTTCAGTTCTTTAGTTCGTTTACCGTTCCGATTATAAAAAATAACATTTTATTTTCATTATCGTTGATAGAGTTTACCTAAAAAGCGATAATAAAACTAAAAAGAAGCTCTAAAAACGCCATGTCTGGGCCAGACGCTAAAATTGTCATAATTTATTAATTTATGATTCATAAAATATCGTGAGTTAAAATATTTTGCACTCTCTCGATTTTAGACAAGGTTATTGACTACGTAGCTATTATCTTGCGAAATATTATAATATAGTGTTGGGAAATATTTTTATATGGACAAATAAAATTTTATATTCTTAGATCTATTGATCCAAGGGCAGAACGGTGTGGTGACTTTAGCCTAAACACAAAAATTGTTTCTACCTATGTCCGTTATAGACTTTGAAACCACTCAACCGATTTCAATGAAATTTTTTGTACGTACGTGGTTGGGTCAACTTAAAAGATAGGCTAGTTTCTAGATCCGATAGGTGGCGCTGTTGTCCAGATGTGAATTGCTTATTTTTTCAACAAAAATTCGGTCCACAGAGAAGGCAGTTTATGGAACGTCTGCCCGGGACCACTAGTGTTATATAAATATGGAAGTGTCGAAGTATATACTTGCATCAAGGAATTATTACCCATAATAATAAAACGAATTGGCTGTACATACTTCCTATATATTTATTTTAATTAATTTCGCCTTGAACTTGATCTTTGATTAATGCTATGTAATTAAAGGTAAACCTTGTTAGAAGGATACTTGATAAATAAAAACAAGAGTCATACACATAGTTCTGTTCCTAAGTAAAACCTCGAGGGAACTACGAAGGATTACTCACAACACCCAGACCCGAAACAAATATCTATCTGTAACACACATTTTTCTCTGCACGGGAATCGAACCCTCTCGTTTCACAAATGGCAATGAAAAATAGCGATACACAATAAGCACTTGAATTGCAGCACAGCACAGCTTTGTTAACCAATTCAAATTTTAAAACCGACTGTACGATAGAGTGTAATATAAGGTGTTAATAAATTTATGTTAGAATAAAGGTTTTTGAAAGCCTCCGGGCGAGTAGCCGTCTGTGAAACGAGAGGCCGTGGGTTCGATTTCCGCAGCGAGACTAATGTTTGTGTGACAGACAGATATTTGTTACGGATCTGGGTGTTGTGGGACCGTAGTCCCTCGTAGTTGATACCCGCGATACAGGTTTTACCTAGTTCGGAGTCAGAACTATGTGTGTGACTGTTAGGTGTATTTAATATTAATAATATACGTATGGGTGTATATATTTTAATTTTATTTTTACATTTACATTAATAAATACTTGACATTTAAAATATACTTTGTTAAGGTATTTGTTACATAAAAATTGTCTATTTAATGCAAATGAACAGAGTGGTTTAGTGTAGGTAAAAATAATTTTATCTGAGCGAATAAATCTCATGGATACATTTTTATTTTAAAGGAGTATAGATTGCCTAGCTGAGATTGATAAGGACTGCAGGGACGAAAGTCGGAGGTGGAATTAAATGAAATCTTTTATTGATGATGTAGGCAATTACCATCGATATATAGAAGGGGATAAGCACTTATTTGTCTATATAATTTCTAGTTAAACAAATATGTTGCAAATATGAACTTCACTAATAAAAACATTGCTCTCTCATTCCAACTCGTTGCAATTTACTTATGTCAACAAGAGTACAGTATACGCAATTGTTTAAAATTTCCGGTTGTCAATTTTTGATATGTCATCAAGCTCCGCCTTGAAGCTCATTTTTCGACATGACGCCATTTTATGAAAACACTTTGCTAAGTAGTTTGACTGTCATTGATGTATCGTGCGAGATTTGTTTTACGATTTCAAATGAATTGTGCGTGTTTAAGTATTTTTTGTTGTGGTACAAAAGACAATAAGATCGAAACAAATATGCATCACAATTTGCTGTGGGCGGAGTCGACGACATTTTAGGGAAAAATTTGGCTTCAGGTCACGTGATCTTGTGTGATATCCCTTTCTATATATCAATGGCAATTACATAGCTCTTATGACAAAGCATATCAGTAAAATGTATACATAAGATACATAGCATCATCAATACACTAGCAATAGTTTTAGTTATTTATAACAGTGTATTAAATGTTAATTATCGCTTGCTTTAACGGTGAAGGTAAACATCGTGTGTAAACCTGCATACCTGAGAATTTCGAAGGTATGTGAAGTCTACCAACCCGCATTAGGCCAGCGTGGTGGACTAAGGCCTAACCCCTCTCATTAGTAGAGGAGGCCCGTGCCCAGCAGTCGGACAATGTTTAATACAGGGCTAGTATTATTATTGTTATTTTTTTTCTATAACAGTTTTTAAGTTTATATTATATTAAAGATTATTCAAAGAAATAAAAGTCAAATTAATATATTTTTAAGTCGGTTTCATGAAACACCACCGGTTTCATCAAAACCAGCTCAAATGGCACACCTCTGACTTTTATTAAGTTACGTGTATATTATATGTTAATTATCGCTTGCTTTAACGGTGAAGGAAAACATCGTGAATACCTGTATATTTGATATTTCTCCATAAGAATTTCAATTATACTGACGCGCTAATGCTTAGTGCGTGATGGACTAAGGCCTATCCTATCTCATTACTAAGGCGAAGTAGACCCTCGTCCACTGCCTCTCACTGAGCAGGGCCTCGCGAAAGCCCTTTAAATGCTATGCCCCCAGACTTTACCACAAATGTCTGAATTGGTTTTGTCCAATTTGATCACTTTTACGCTGAAAAGAACGTCGCAAATTTAAAAGCGTCTCCGAGCCTTAATTTTTTTGTCACTATCATGAATAGGTCTGTAAGTCGTGTCAAAGCATGTTTGATAGGATAGATCTTGAGAACGAAAGAATAGGGGCCTCACTGATGCGACTTCGCCTACGTCTATATTAGGCCACGCTATGCCTCTGTCATTAGTAGAGCCATGTCCAGCAGTAGGGCAATGTTTAATACAAGGTTGGTATTATACCTAGTCAGGTCATAAATTCTGTCACATGTTTAATATAAAATAATTGAAACAAGTTTATTCATTATGTAACCATTTATATACCAAAATGAACTTTACAAAACATAGATTCTTATGACACTAAAGTTTATTCAAAATGACCTCCGTGATTTTGAATACAGGCCTTCAATCTGCGCGGCCAGTTGTCTATCGCAGCACGAACGAGGTCCATGTCAATATCGGCGGCTGCCTTAATCAAGGATGTCTTGAGTGACTCCAAATTGGGATGAGGCTTTGAGCACGCCTTTTCCTCCAAGTGTTGCCATATCTTGTAATCTAACGGATTCAAATCTGGACTGGAGGAGGGCCAGTCTTCGTGCCGAATGAAGTCGATTTCACGCGCCGCCAGCCAGTCTTGTGTGCTCTTCGCTCTATGAGCTGGCGCCGAATCTTGTTGGAATACCCAGTGCCTGTTATTGAACATGGTATGAGAAACAGGTTCCACAAGGTTCGTCAGGACTGTATTTTGATACACAACTGCATTCGTTTTTACACCTTTCTCACAAAAATGTACCTCTGTTAAGCCCCAATAAGAAACTCCCAACCATACCATGAGCGAGGATGGAAAATGACCTCGTTGGACACGCGGAATACGGTTGCTCGCTTCTTCACTACTGTGTGCGTACACCTTATCATTTTGTTTGTTGTAGCTCTCTTCTACGGTAAAAAAATTTTCATCTGAAAAAAGAATTTCCCGATATTTTTTTCCCGCGTACCGCTTCAACAAAGCGCGGCATCTCTTCAGTCTCAGGTCTATTAGACGAGCATTCAAACGATGTCCTGTTTTTCTTCGACATGCCCGAAGCCATAAGTCTTCATTTAACACCCTTTTCACCGTGGTTCTGCTTAACCCCATCTGAAGGGCCAACAGTTTCTGCTTACGTTTGGGATTTCTTTGAATTCGCGCCTTCACAGCTTTTATCACTGCTGGAGTCCTAACAGACCGAGGGCGACCACTTCTTGACCTGTCATCTACACTAGAGTCTTCATTGTATCGTTTGATGGTACGATAAACGAATCTTTTGGTTATATTCAAATTTTTCAGTATGTCAAAAATTTGAATTGGCGCGTAACCGCAACGATGCAACGCCATTACTGCAACACGGTCTTCTTTAAGCGTCCACTCCATATTTAAAAATGAGTAAAATTCTAAAAAGTATACATTTTTATTTTCATGAACAATTTGAAATTCGAATTCAATAAACTTTTTTGTGGCCAGCATTCTAAAATAAAAGTTTTTACTGTGTGACAATACTTATGACCTGACTGTGTATATGTCAAAACGTACTAGAGTTTGGACCAAAGTTTTTCGCGCCAAAATAAATACGGTACATATTCATTAATTTAGATCAGCTGATCTCGAAACACGCATTAATGAATTTTAATACATTTTATTTAAATGACTATTCAATTGATTATTTAAATTGCTCATTATCATGGAATCAAACCTGATTTAGACCATTGAATACATTGTCCTTTACATTTTTTTTTATTTTAAACATGAAATATTTTGGAAGTCTAATTATATCCCAAGGTCATGCGCATAATTTTATTTTTCGCCCGAATATTCTTAAAATAACACACTTTTATTATAACACGATTTTATAAGTGGTAGACTTTAAGTGGTAGGTTTTAAGAATAGTAGGTATAGAGTTGGGGTACAATGTTTGGCCATTTTGCTGCCTTCTGAGTACTCTGACAATAGACCCTCGTCCGCTTCTTCACCTTCTTCCCCACGGCGTAGTGTGAAGAAGTAGGCCGGATGATTGTGTTGAGTAGCGGGGGATAGATCGTCTCTCACCACTCGATACTCTAATTGGACCGCATTGCGCTCACCATCAGGTGCAGTGTGGTCACTTTGCCGTGCCAGGATAAAAAAAAATTGTGTAAAGAAGTTACTCAGCAACCCGGCATGATTGTGTCGAGTAGCGAGGGATGGTTGTCTCTTGCTACTCGACACAGCAGTGTGGTCACTTTGCCAGGATAAAAACCAACACATATCATTCTATCTTTCAAATATGTTATTGTAAATTTTACCATTCATTACATACCAAACATTTGCATTAATAACAGCTTAATTGATTTCATATTCAAGGTTTTTTACAAGGTGAGGTTATGGCTCAGAGGTGTGTACAAGCCTTAATATGCTATCCTCCTACGAATATGATAAGCCGAATGTTTGGATGGATGGATGTTTGTTACTCAATCACGCTACAACGTCTGGACGGATCTGGTTGTTTGGAACAGAGATAGATTATAGTCTGGAATAGCACATAGGCTACAACAATCTTGACCCACTTCAATAAAAAACACATTATGCGACCCTATAAAATTTTAGGATTGCCCACGATTTTTCTAAGATCTCATCATCAGATCCTGACTCGGTACCAATGGGACCACCTGGGAAGTATCACCTTTTAAATAAAAAAAGAATTTCTCGAATCGGTCCAGGCGTCTATATATATATAGTCTTCAAGTAATTTTAACATTCATAAAAAAAGATTCCGACGAATTGAGAACCTCCTGCTTTTGAAGTCTGTTAAAGAGGCGTTTGCTTTTTCGAACGAATTCGCCAGACCAACCAATCAGAACTCGCATTCATAGTAACCGTAGCCTAAAGGGACAGTAAGGTCTTAGTCCAGTTATGGACAAAGTTAACCTAGTTGAGTCTTCCCATCCGTGCTTTAGAAATTACTCTACCATAAAAAATTACCCTTGCAAACTGTATTACTGCTGAGGACTTGAGTTCGATACCCGCACCGGGACTAATGTTTGTGACAGACATTTGTCTCGGGTCTGGGTGTTGTGGGACCTTAGTCCCTTGTAGTTCTTGATACCCACGATACAGATTCTACATAGTGTGGAGTCAGAACTATGTGTGTGACTGTTGGGTGTATTTATTATCATTATTTATGCTTTATTGTACACCAGAATACAAATATTAACAGTACATTGCAATAAACTTAAAATAGAATGTACAAACGGCGGTCTTATCGCTAACTTCCAGACAACCTTTACATGGATTCGATCTGAAGAGACACAAAAGTAATGGGTGGTCATCGTAGGGAAATAGACATACTATGATGTACAGCAAAATACATAGATATAACATACATACTTATACTTCATACTATAATATACTACATAAATTAAATATCTTTATATACTACATACACTACCATATGATATATATTATATATACTTACAATAACTGGAATAATAACAGTAGATAGTATTATATCATTGAAGTGACGAATAAAGAATACGAAGGCGTTTTTTGAATATAGCTAATGATTCAGCTTGTCGTATAGCTACTGGTAAATCGTTCCACAGACGAGCAGCATACACTGTGTTTATTTTGACCTATGTCGTAATGATTGTAATTAAAATCTAGATGTATGTTGCTATGATGAAACTTTTAGCGTGTTTTTTATTTAAATTAAATATATTTGCATATTTCGTGTACAATTATTTAACATACTACATAACGTGTGCATATTGAATGTTAATATTTTGGACGTGTTGATATTAGATTGATCTCGCGACTCCACTCAGAAATGTAGTTTTTCATGAGTTATTTTTTATGAAGAACTCTCTGTGTTTGCTGATGGTAGAATATTCATATCCGCGGATAGCGACCACCGTACACAGGGTGTTTTTTTTTTTATCGTGGCTCGGCAAAGTGACCACACTGCACCTGATGGTAAGTGCAGTGCCGTCCAGTTATAGTATCAAGTAGCGAGTGATAATCTATCCCTCGCTACTCAATACAATCATGCCGGCCTGCAAGTGTAAAACCCGCCATAGCGGCACACGCAAGTGTGTCGCGTTCCGGGATCAGAGAGTGTACATCCGGTTTTAGTCGGGGGTATAGAGTTGGGGTACGATGTTTGGCCTTTTTGTTGTCTTCTGAGTACTCTGACACTAGACCTTTGACCGATTCTTCACCTTCCTATCCATGGCGTAGTGTGAAGAAGTAGGCCGGCATGATTGTGTTGAGTAGCGAGGGATTGAATGTCTTTCGCTCTCTCGCTACTCGATACTCTAATTGGCCGGCACTTCGCTTATCATCAGGTGCAGTGCTCACTAGTCACTTAGCCGTGCCACGATAAAAAAATTACGTAACCACGAAATGTTTAATTTTAACCTAAGCAAAAAGTAGCTTATTAATTTAGAACGTATATAATTTTTGTTACTCGGTGATTTTATTATGACTAGTTTTACTCATGTCTGTCGATGGTTCAGTCGAACCTAAATACAGGATGTTTATAAAACAATGAGCATTTAATTTATACATTTATACACTCACGCCTGTAATCGTCAAGGGGTAGGCAGAGGTACACCACTGGTTACAACCAGTACACCCACTTATCGCCAAATTCATTACGGTCCCACAATGTGATAGTGGGCGGGCCTATAGCCATACCGGACTCAGTTCCAGATTCCGGGCTGATAGTATTTCTAAATAGAAAAACCCAATATCACTTAATCCGACCAGGATATTGAACCCGAAACCTCAGCACAGCAGTCGTAACACATGCGCAGTTAAAACTGCGCCACCGAGTGAGTCAGTCGTGGCAAATTTATAATTTGCCCAAACAATTGATCTTCAAAAAAAGTTTTTTAATTCAATAAAAGTACACCGACTTCAATAAAAATACAAATTATGTGTCACTATAAAATTTGCGGGTTGCCCTAGATTTTTCTGAGATCCTATCATCAGATCCTGACGTGGTGCCAAATGGGACCACCTCGGAAGTATACCCTTTTTAACAAAAAAAGTATTTCTCGAATCGGTCTTCGAGTAATCGGGAAACATACATAAAAAATGATTCCGACGAATTGTTAACCTCCTCCTTTTTTTGAAGTCGGTTAATAAAATTCGCTTTACACTGTACATTTGGGTTTTACTTTCGAAGTGACAGACAAACAGACACAGAGACATGACAGCGAACTTATATTTTGTTTATTATGTGATATACGCAACCCTAAAAAACATTGCATAACCGTAAGATGCATTTACGGGTCGTTTTCAAATTGAGGGCCAAAAACATATTATCTGATTTTATTCTCATGTTGTAATTGCTATCAAAATTAACATTACTATTAATAAACAAGTTATCTGAGGCGCTAATGTGCCCAGTATAACAAACCCCATACCTCTATTAATTACGAAGATATACCCATAAAACTAACTCAAATCTCAGAAGTGTGACGTAAGCCAAAGGGTATTTTTTGTTAATTGCTTCATAAATTAACAATGTGTGCTGAAAACGGCACATTTTATTTTTCCATTGTCTAATATAGTTTTCTATGAAGAATATTAAACGTTAAAACAATATTAAGTATTAAAAAAAATAAGATATACAGCTAAATAAAACTGTGTCTTTTAAAAATATCAGTTGTGTAACCGTTTTCAAACTAAAAAAAAAACCCAATTGGAACTTCTCTACTACCCCACTTCCCACTTCACGCGGTCCCCTGTGATCAGTTGTCGACGAACGCGTGTGCTGGTTTGCTGTGTACGACGCTTTTTGGGCAAAAATTTGAATATCAGGTAAAATTTTAAACTTGTTGCCAAAATCTTGTCATTAGTGTTTTCATTGCTAATTGTACTTACCTATGTCATATTTCGTATATGATTTATTTCGTTAATTAGGCATTATAGGAGTATGTTTTTTCTGATTCAAGGTTATGTTCTAGAACGTTACATTTTGGTGATAAATTCAAAATAGTGTCAAAATTCTCAGTCGTGTTACTCTCATTCGTGTCGATTCACGAGTGACACGAATGGTGCTGATTGTCTCACGAATGATATATTTTATACGTAAATGTCATACGTAAGTAAAAATGGTTAAACCGAAGAAGAATTAGAAAGACGAAGAATAGCTAGAAGAGAAAAATACAAAATAATTAGTGACATTGTCAACCAGTATGCCACTATAAAACAATTGAAGGAATTACTGCGAACTAACGAATCGTTGATTCATATGGATTTTACTGAAAATTACACATACAAATATGCAGAGGAATTTCAGAGCGTGCATTTTGGTGGCAGTCGTCAGGTATGCCTCCATGCAGCTGTGATTTACTTAAAAAATGAGCTGGGCGCAACTGAACCCTACTCAATTTGTACAGCTAGCACTCGGCATGATGTAGCGGCGGTATGGGCTCATGTAATTTACTTGATAAAATTTGTTTACAATAAGTCACCACAAATTGATCGCATCCACATTTTGCCAGATGGTCCATCTAGCCAATACAGAAATACATAAATATATTTTCTATATATTAACGCAATTTAAGAATGATTTTCCACAATTGAATCTTGGTACTTGGAATTACCAAGAAGCTGGGCACGGCAAAGGTGCCCCTGGTGGCATTGGTGCCGTAATTAAAAGAACTGCTGAGGTGTCAACAAGATGAAAACTTGATGGAACTTTGGCTGCATTTGTAGACGTTATCCAAAAGAACGTTATAAACATAGAAATTGTTCAGGAGCACGAAGTCAAGATGAAGGAGTTAATGCTGCCGAAAGATATAGCTACTTTTAAGAGGACTGTGGCAGTCCATCAGGTAAAATCAATAACCCTAACAATATAATATCACTAATTGACTAGGTATACTGAAATCTTGATTCTACATAATAATATAATATTTTTTCAAGTCGTATGGGATATCTCTGCCTATTTGGAATTTAGGAAGAAGTTGTTTTGAATGCTTAAACAACGCTTGCATACATGAGAAACACATAAGGTATTTTAAAATATATAATGCGCCTGTTGAATCAGAAGCAATTATTGCTAATATAAACGTAATACCGGAATTAAAAAGGTCAAAGTTCTAAGCGACATCACAATTAGCTATGGCAACATAGCTTCAACATCAGGTGGCGAGATATCACAGACTACGAGTCTTCGCAGCGTTAGACGCTCTTGGACAAACAAAACTTTTATAAAAGATCACACCAAGGCATATCAGTGCATGAAAAAGAGTTCCTTAAATTTATCGGAAAATCTAAAGATGGTGATGATTCTTTGTCTGATTTAATGACTTTATTAAATCCTTACAAGTTAAGTATTGATGATGACTGATTATGAATCGTGAAGACTGAAATGAAAATATGTAAAAGAAGAAAGAAAGAAGAAAAAAAAGAAGAAAAAAAGAAATAAAAGAAGTTATATTAAAAAAAGAAATTAAATACTAGGGGAAGTTCTAATATTATTTATGTTGACGATGATTAGGTTAAAAGAAAACTATGTTGTGTTAATTATTTTATATAGAAATTATAATAATTATCATTAGTGTAACTTTGATCTCATGAGTAAATTTAGAATTATCATTAGAAGAATTTTATTTCTCATTTGTGTCACTCAAAATGTTGATTTATGCATAAATATTCAAATAAATAAGTGGTGCGTTTGATTAAAATGTGTTTTATTTACAAACAAACGCACCCGTGTAATAAAAAACACCAATATCACAAATTTTTTTTTTTCATGAAATGTATGCTTTTTTGGCCCTCAATTTGAAAACGACCCTTACACACTTGGTGAATGCAGTTGTTGACATTTGCTAGGGTCATAACTAAGACATTTAAAATTCAATTCATTTTCAAGGTTCGGACACGGTTGGCTGGGGCGCATAGGTATGCCGGGAGACTTTTCTCTTGTGTTCTTGTCGCTTTAAGTTTTATGTGTTAGTTTTATTAAGTACTTATTAAGTTTTATGCCACCTGGTCCGAAGATTATGGCCAAATAAAATATTTTCTTTCTTCTTTCTTTACATTTTAAAAGTCCAATTACTCTGAAACTAAATAATAATTTAATCGATGGTTGGCGGGCTAGCGACATTTTTTGCGATATTGAGTTATACATATCCGTAATATGTTAAGAAGCGGTCGAGGGTCTAGTGTCAGAGTACTCAGAAGGCCATAAAACGGCCAAATGTAGTTCCCCAACTCTAGACCTCCGAAAAAAACTTCGTATAACTATTTGATTAACTTCGTTGCGGGATAAAGAGTTAAGCAGGAGTTAAGTTGACAGCCTCCGTGGCGCAGCGGGCGAGTAGCCGTCTATGAAACGAGAGTGGGTTCGATACCCGCACCGAGACAAATATTTTTGTGACAGACCGATATTTGTTTCGAGTTTGGGTGTTGTGAGACCGTAGTCCCTCGTAGTTGTTGATACCCACGGTACAGGTTTAACCTAGTGTCGGGTCAGAACTATGTGTGGGACTGTTGGGTGTATTTATTTATTTATTCCCAGAGATGCTGATGCTGGTGGTAGGATATTCATAACCGCCCGGATAGCGACCACCGTACACAGGGTGAAAAACCCGCCATAGTTGCACACGCAAGTGTGTCGCGTTCCCGGATCAGCCAGTGTACAGCCGGTTTTTCGGGGGCTAGAGTTGGGGTACAATGTTTGACCATTTTGCGGCCTTCTGATTACTCTGACAATAGACCCTCGACCGCTTCTTCACCTTCTTGGCCATGGCATAGTGTGAAGGAGCAAGCCGGCATGATTGTGTTGAGTAGCGGGGGATGGATCGTCTCTCGCTACTCGATAATCTAATTGGACCGCACTGTGCTTACCATCATGTGCAGTGCGGTCACTTTGCTGTGCTAGGATAAAAAAAAATGATTATGAGCTTCACTGCTAGGTGTTAAAGCGAGCGACGGGTGTGTAAGCGATGGCTCCTTATTTTATGAAAAAATCTTAGCTATGTAATTTTCCTAAAATATTTCCTTTAAAAATTATCATAAACAGAATTGCAAAGGAAACATGTTTGTGTTAAGATTGATACGAAATGAAATGAAATGAAATGAAATCGTTTATTGATCAAGTAGGCAATTACATAGCTCTTATGACAAGTCAGAACATTTAAAAAAAGTAAAGAATTTTTAAGAAAAGCATACCAGCTTATGTATACATACATACATAGCATCATCAATACACTAGCAATTAATTATTCATAAGGTATTTAAAATTATTATTATTTATTTATTATTAATTAATTTTTATTTTTATATTATTAATTAATATTATTCAAGGAAATACTAGTCAAATATATATATATTTAAATGGGTTTGATATGGACCATGGGTATTTCCGAGACGTCGCTTGTTTTAAAAGCTACCACCGGATCCAAACGCGACCCCGCCTGAGAAGACCCGGCGAAACAAACTCAGCGGGCTTACGAAGGCCATCGCAATGTCCTTTCTGAAGTTCAAGAGCGATTTCGTAACTCAATTAAATATGCATTTTTAGTCTAGTAGACATCAACAACTTAAGGGGAAATCTATAAGATGAATCTATGAGACCTGTCGCTATGTATGGATCTGAATGTTGGGCAATGAAAGAGACGGATGAGAGGAGAGTGCATGCTACTGAGTTGCGTACGTTAAGATGGATGTGTGGGGTCACAAATTTAGATAGGATAAAGAAAGAGTATGTAAGGGGAAGCCTGAAAGTAGCACCAATCGTAGAGAAGATGAGGAGTGCTAGATTAGCTTGGTTTGGGCATATGACAAGACTGGTTCAATATGATGGATGAAAGAGTCGTGGGAGACCTAAAACAAGATGGATGGATAGCGTGAATGAGGATATAGGTACGCATGAAATGCAGATTTGACGGATGATAGGGCTGCGTGGAGAGTCAAAACCATTTGTGCCGACCCCACTTAGTGTGGAATAAGGCCAGGTAGATAATAAAAAAAGGTAGATGACGAGCCTAGTAATCTGTAATCTCCAGAGATACATGTACAGAATTCGTAGTTTAATGACCTGGCCGAATGACATCAGCAATTAAATTATGTCAAAATCTTTATGATGCCTAACAGGATCCTATAGTATAATGATACCAGTAAGCAAATAAGGCGATTTTTATTAAAGCATACCTGCTCAAATAAAAATGATACTTATCTGTGTTTCCATTATCCTGCAGCCATGTTAAATGACAAGCTCCGTGGCGCAGCGGGCGTTAACCCGACTGTGAAGCGAGAGGCCACAGGTTTGATTACCGCTCTGAGAGAGATTGTGTGATCGACAAATCTGTTTCGGGTCTGGGTGTTGTAGGACCTTAGTCCCTCGTTGTTGATATGATACCGGTTTAACCTAGTGTGGGGCCAATACTGTGTTCAAAAAATAAGGTCTATAAACTAACACAGCCATGCACAATCCGGGCACCAAACCATCGGCGATCCAACAAGAAAATATAATCGAAAACTATGATGATTTAGCGAATTTCGCAACCTCCAAAATACCAATTTGTAATTTATACATCAAATATTAAGTACAAGGCTAACACCGAATCGACCTTAATGCAAATCTAACTTTCTTTAAGATTAATAGAACGAGTTTTAATTTTAGAGCCAATAAGGATTTTATTTTTATCCTGGCACGGCAAAGTGACCACACTGCACCTGATGGTAAGCTCAGTGCCGTCCAATTTGAGTATGGAGTGGTGAGAGACGATCTATCCCCCGCTTCTCAACACAATCATGCTGGCCTACTCCTTCACACTACGCCATGGGCAAGAAGGTGAAGAAGCGGTCAAGGGTATAGTGTCAGAGTACCCACAAGGCCTCAAAACGGTCAAACATTGCACACTAACTCTAGACCCCCGACAAAAACCGGATGTACACTGGCTGGTCCCGTAACGCTACACACTTGTGTGTGCCACTATGGCGGGTTTTACACTCTGTGTACGGTGGTCGCTATCCGGGCGGATATGAATATCCTACCACCAGCACCTTTAATTTAAAAAAAAACAGTCCATCCTGGCACATTAAAGGAAAAAGTTGAAAAGAAGGATGTTTTAAGTTTTCACTTCTGTCGGTAGTCCCCATGACTGCCTATGTTTTTTATTTCAGTTTTTTTGGATCTTTTCCTATATTTTTTATTACATTTATGTTAATAGTCATCGAAAAAAGCAGCGATAGCCTAGTTTGGTTTCGGTAAGGACTGTCAAGACGAAAGTCGTATGTTCGAAACCCAAATGGCATACACCTATAACTGTTCCAAATTTACGTGTATTATCGCTTGCTTTAACGGTGAATGAAAACATCGTGAGGAAACCTGCATACCTGACAATTCTCATAAGAAGATCGAAGGTATGTGAAGTCTACCAACCCGCATTAGGGCAGCGTGGTGGACTAAAGCCTAACCCCTCATTAGTAGAGGAGGCCCGTGCCCAGCAGTGGGACAATGTTTAATACAGGGCTAGTATTATTAATCAACGACTTATAAATAAACAGGTAAGTCCCGACCCTACAGTAAGATATAATCTTGTGTCATGGGTATCAGTAACTATGAGAGACTCGGTCTCACAACACCCAAACCAGAAACAAATATTTGCGGATCACAAAACATTGGTCTCAGAGCGGGAATCGAACCCGCGGCCTCTCATTTTACACGGCTACTCGCACTCTGCGGCCTTAAGGCTGTCAATATAACTAAATGAAAACCTTTAAGTCTCTCATTCCCGATTTTAGCGCCTTAGAGCTGGAATAATTTCCTTCGATTTAAATGGGACCTTGGCCTTGTGAAGTAATTATATACATAGAATTAAAAACACAAAATCGGCTAATGGACTTTTTTACACAAAACTAAAAATATAATTTTTTTAGGCAGTAGTGTTATTAGATTATAATTAATATTCAACACTTGCTAATCACATGGCCCACCTCTACTCCCATATACCGGTTTATTTCAATATATTAAAGCCTCATCACGCCAATTCTAAACAACATATTTTTTACACGACAGATTAAATGTGTTATAGAAAAAATTTACGTTCGCATAGATAAAAATATTTTTTATTGTGAACTTTATAACTATACTTAATTATAGTTAGTTATAAAGCCATTAAATACAATATGCTTGTATCATACAAAAATTTATAGTTTTAGAGGTGTAAAAAATGATAAATGTAATAATTGGTACATTCCTGTATCGGATAGGCTCCGTGGCGCAGCGGGCGAGTAGCCGGCTGCTGAAACGTGAGGCAATCAATCAAATAATTTATTTTGTAAATTAGGCCACTAGGGGCACTTTTACATGTCATAGTAATGCTAAAATCTAAGTCTACCGGTGCTTCGGAAATGCCCACTGGTCTGAGAAGAAGCACCAAGAAACTCAGGTAGGTCTTTTGGCCGTGGGTCGATTCCCGCACCGAGACCAATGTTTGTGTGACAGACAGATATTTTTTTTTTTTTTTTTTATATCGTAGTCCGACAAACGAGCCAGTGGGTCACCTGATGTTAAGTGATCTCCACCGCCCATGAACATCCACAATACCGAAAGTATCATGTATGCGTTGTCGGCCTTAAAGGACAGGAATAGGGATTAGGGAAGGGAAGGGGGAATCTGGGCCTCCGGTTATCTCACTTACCATACGAAACGCGACAGTAAACTGTCACTTTACGTTGGTTTTCTGTGAGACAGTGGTACTACCCCGGTCGAGCCGGCCCATTCATGCTGTAGACAAATATGTCTACAGCGTGGCTCTACCACTTTTAACAAAAAAAAAATTTAAAATTTGTTTCGGGTCTGGGTGTTTTGGGACCGTAGTCCCTCGTAGTTGTTAATACCCACGATACAGATTTTACAACCAATAATCGTGTTCTCAAAAACAGCTCTAACGATTTCAATAATTACATAAAACTAATTTTATGGTTTTTATCGCGTTTTGTTTTTAGTTTCCACGTTATCTAAATCGGAATTGTCCCCACTAAGCACGCACTTTGTTACAATCACAATGTTTAAAATAAGAATTGTAACCTGATTTTGATTTTAATTACGCAAAAGGGTTATTTTTTGGATTAACTTCAGTTTTATATGAAATAATGTATAAAATTATACGCAAACTACACAATTCCTGTAACATTCTCTTCATGGATGAACTTGAATCTATAATCAGAAATCATATATGATACGTTACGCTTAAAGTAAGCGAGAACAAAAATAAAATAAAGAAGGAGCTACGAAAATAATTTTATTCATAAAATTAATACATACACACTCACGCCTGTAATCCCCAAAGGAGTAAGCAGAGGTGACAGACCAGTACACCCACTTTTCGCCGAATTTCGGTCCCATAATGTGATAGGGGGCGAGCCTATCGCCATACCGGGCACAATTCCAGGCTGACACTGACTTTCTTAATAGAAAAACCCGATATCACTTTACCCGACCCGGGGATCGAACCAGAGACCTCAGCGCAGCACCCGTACTGCATGCGCAATTACAACTGCCCCACCGAGGCAGTCAGTTTAAATTAAATCAGTCATTTATTAAATTAAGTGGGTAGGTTAAGTACACACACACACACACTCCTTACTCGTCCCAGAATATGGACACCATCTGGCACTGCAGTTCTGGCTGGCTCTTCGCCTCCCTATAGCAATTAAATTGTCCGAGTACTTTAATTTATTTCTTTTGTTTCAGGTCTATTCATACTGCTGATGCTTGGCTTCTTCTCTCTAGCAGCTGGCTGTTTCATCTTATTTTTAAGGCCATACGACTTCTTTTTTAACCAGGTAAGTGATCTGGGTATTAGTTCCGGTATCTCACTGAGCGAATGTTGACCGAATTGAGATTTGTTTATAAGTGAACTAAAAATTTGTATTCAGGTGTTAATTATAAATGCATTTTCTCGAGTATCAACTTTCGATCTGTTTTCAATTTTATTTCAGTTCAATGTTAGACGTTTGCTTGGTTGCTGAATTATTTGCTAAATACTCAGCAGGCCAGCATGATTGTTTTCTCTCGTTACTTGATAGTCTATCTGGACGGCACTGCGCTCACCATCAGACGCAGTATGTTCACTTTGCCGTGCCAGAATAAAAAAGCATCTATAATATACATATATTGATAAATTTCAGAAATGTGAGATTAAATAAGTCGTACTTACATCGTTTTCAGAAAGCAGTATTCCAAGATGGCGGCGAGATTTTCGAAATGTGGAAGAAGCCTGAGGTAGAACTGTATGCTAGAGTATATCTTTTCAACATTACTAATGCTGAAGAATATATGGCAGGCACCGAAGATAAGATTAAACTCGAGGAAGTGGGTCCTTATGTATACAGGTGGGTACAGCAGAGCAGAAGTAGATGATTAACAGTTAAATATTGTAGTGCTATGTAGTCCCATTATGTTAAAATTACTGCTGGTAGATATTTAAGACACATTTTCAAAGATCAAGTGGCTAAATAAAAAGGTAGTTCCGGTATCTGGATCAACCAATTGCTCGTGAACACCCACATAACCAGAGAATGACCGTTGCTGATTTTAGAAAAGTATGAGGGTTAAAAGGAGATGTGGAATTTAACAGAAACGTATCAGCGAGGTGTTACTTCTATCTGGAATTGCCTAACGTCCTGTTTTCCCAGGACATGACCCGGTTTTAGAGTGTCCTGGGTAGTTATTATGCAGCGTTCTGGGTTTTTCAAGCACCCTGATAAGATCCTGTATTTTAAAATTCGCACGCCACTTTTGCAATCCATACGTTACGGGCAGCCTCAAGACTTGCGAGTGTACGCGCTGCCTGCTTTGTTTTAAAACAAAGACGCGTTCTGTTTTTAAACTGAATTGTTCCGGCTTGTCTAACTTGAAATCCTAGGTTTTTTAAATTCGAGGTTGGTAACACTACTTCTATCATACTTATTTTTTCGCTCACCTTGTGTATTTTGTTCCAGAGAGGCTCTAGAACATAACATCACTAAGTTCAATGAAAACGGCACTGTTTCTGCCATACCCCTTCATCCGTTAACCTGGGTTGAAGAACTTTCGGAAGGAAATAAAGAAGATGATTTGCTGTATTTACCGAACATTGCTTTATTGGTAAGTTGGCCTAAGTATGCATAATGGTGTCAAGTAGCGAGGAACAGTTGTCTCTCGCTACTTGATACTCTATCTGGATGGCACTGCGCCTACCATCAGGTGCAGCAAGAACATGCCGTGCCAGGTTAAAAAAGAATGTAATAGCTGTGAATATTGATAATAATACCAGCCCTGTATTTATACACTATTCCACTACTAGACACGGGTCTCCTTTACTAATGTGAGGGGTTAATGTGGGTTGATAATTTTAATACCTTTGAAATTCTTCGGAATTCTCATGCAGGTTTTCTGTCTATACCTTTAAGCAAGCGATAATTGGCAATAATTACACGAAGTCTAAGAGGCATATGCCATTTGGGCTGATTATGAACCTTCCTTTTGTGTCGATAGTCCGTACTACCAGAACTACTAGAGCTGCTTGAAATGTTAATATCAATTTTGATAAATCCCTTCAAAGTGTCTTATTTTCCATCATGGTTTTAAATTGTAAATGATTTACGTGTGTATTAGGACAAGTTAACCATTTACAATAATCCTCCATATGATCGATGTTTGTTAAAATTCCTTGAACTAAATATAAATAAGTATAGAAAGGACCGATGGGCTTGACATATGGATAAAGGTTTGTGTTGCAATTGGATTCCGAATTACGAAGCAGATGCATCTATGCATTACAAAAGCCATAACCTCCATATTGCGTTTAATAATACATTAGGGAATAAATTCCAAGAGATAGAAGCGGTGTCAAGCATCTTGTATCGCAATTATATAAGGCTTAAATGATTTCGATTTTAAATTGAATGACCATTGCGCTTTGAGTATTTAGCCCTTGCGTGATAATTCTACGTGGTAATTAGCCGACGAATTCTAAATGCTTTCATGCTTTATTATTATCTGCCGCCGCAGCCGTGGCGTAGTCGGGTGTGAAACGAACGGCCGCAGGTTCAATTTCCGGATCAATGCAAATGTTTCTATCATCCACGAATATTTGTAATGGGTTTGGGTGTTGACAGAAAGTCGATCGTAGTTACCCACGATACAAGAATTGAATCTTAGTGTGACGTCAGGACTATGTGTGTGATAGTTCGATGTTATTGTTGTTGTTGTATGTTCGATATTAACTCCATGGCGCTACGGGCGTGTATCCGATTGTAAAACAGGAGGCCGTGGGTTCGATTCCCGCACCGAGACAATTTTTTGAGTGACAGTTTGTTTCGGGTCTGGGTGCGGGACCGTAGTCCCTCGTAGTCCCCGGTACATACACCTAGTGTGGGTCAGAAGTCTCTGTGTGACTGTTGGGTGTTTTATTTGTTTATTTCACAATAATATTGTTATGAAATATGGGTCATTACGATTTTGGCCAATTTGAAATTAGCATTCGTTTCTGTTTATCTCTATAATTTAAATTGAAAATTATTACTACTGCGCAATTAATTTCATATTTAAATTAAAATCGTTAAAAACCAAACCAATCTTTAAAGTGACGGTCACTTATCAAATGACCATCATTTCAGATGTCAAATAAACAAATTTATAAAAAAACTGACTTAAAATTAGAATTTGATTCCTGTTGAGAATGATTGAAATTCTTTTGAATAAGTCTTGAGAATATATGAAAATATAATGAGGGAAGGTATCCTTCCCATATAATATTTACTTTCACCACTAAAGCGAGCAATGTTACACATGCAAACTCATGTTGTTACACTAAGTAATTTGAACATCAGAGATAATGAGGGATATATAGGCTCTCTGCTATCGCCCATCTTATTTCTTCTGCATATTAATGACATTGTTGTGGCAACATTCATTGCTATGCAGATGACATAACGGTTCATGGGCGTTATTGCAGCAAGCCTCGTGGCTGCCGGGCGGATACCGAGAAGAGATGCGAGGATTTTGTCATTGAGCTCAGCCAGGCCTTGAATCTCATTTTGGATTTGGATCTCAGGAATCGGGTTGCGTTTAAGGCCAAGAAAACACACACACAGGTGTGCGCGAATCCACTCTCAATGCGGAATGACCTTAGTGTCCTAGGTTTAGATATCCACTGTGATCTTAATCCAAGGAGTCACATAGAGGGCGTAATGTCCACCACTTCACGGAGAGTCGGAATCCTAAATAGGGTGCGGCGGTTTTTCACGCCCGTTCAGCTCTACCGCTTATATAAAACTCAAGTGCAGCCGGGAATGGAATACTGCTCGCACCTCTGAGACCGCTAAATACCTACTCGATGTTTTAGATGGGTTGCAGCGGCACGCCATCCGCAATGTGAATGATGCAGATGTGAGTAACAACAGCATGGCAGAAGGGATATTTCCTCGCTTAGCGTGTTCTACCGTCTGTATCATGGCGAATGCTCCGAAGAATGTTTAATCATATCCCATCCTGTCTCTTCCACATCAGAACCACGCGTATTATTTATTTTTGCCGCACCATCAGGCTGTGGAACAATTTGCCGTTTGTTCCCTCCTTCCTATGATCCTGGGTTCTTTAGGCGTAGTGCGAAGAAGCTCCACAACAGGCTGGCATGATTGTGTTGAGAGCGAGGGATAGATTGTTTCTCGCTACTTGATACTCTAACTGGACGGTGCTTGTGTGATCACTTTGTCGAGCCAGGATAAAAAATATATGATAGAGTTAAACTCTAACTACTCTATTATATGTCTCTCGTTATCTCAGTTTTTTTCGAATCAACTCAAATAACCTTGTAGCTTTCGAAACATATCGAATAATCCGAGCATATGGTATTGTCAAGGTTTATAGCCAAAATTTATAGGCGGAAATACGTGTATTCGGAAGTAGTGTTTAGTTTCTTACCAATTAACTTCAGATAATAATGACATACTTAAAAAGAAAAAAATTGTTTGTCAACTGAACTGATCAATTTTGATATTTCAACTCTGATGATGAACATAAGCTAGTTCAGGAAGGAAATATGAAGTGTTTCCACGAGATTGATTTTGAGTTCATAGTGGCTAGTCAACCAAAATTTCCTTATACAAACTCAAACTTAAGACTATACTGCAAATTAACATTTAACGTAGGTTAAAAGAAATTCATGTCAAATCTGATGACCCAATTGCTACAAAAATATGATGGGGATTGGCAACTATTAGCAACCTATGATGGTGGAAGATACTTCCTTTTTATTTTATCTATAATTAAATAATTTAACTTCTAAACTAAATACTACTAAATCTAGTGATTAAATATAACAGGGTAGATGACGCCGTATTATATGATTTGAATCAATACATTTCGTTAAGACCTAATAAGTATTTGTGGTAGAAGCCGTTCAATCAAAAAATAATAAGTGAGGCCATTTTAATCGGGTAGAAGAGGTAGTTGTCAAAACGTTAGTCGTGCAGTCATGCGATAGAGATAGTCAGATGTTCCCACTACGCAGCCACTTAGATCATACCAATATTTAAAATAATATTTGCGAACTCGTTTATGAATCAATTTTAAATCTGTTTGCAAAAAGATTTCTGTATCGTATTATCTTTACATCAAATAATATGAAAAACTTAACACAAGAAACTAATAATATAATAGGGATGCTACGTAGTACTTTAATAACTAGCTTCATGGCTCGAAGGTCGTAGGTAAAGCACTAGTAGTCCCTGCGAATAAAACTGCGAGCAACTAGTAGTCTAATCTTATCTTCGAGGTTGCGAAATATAAATGATTCTATTTAAGTCAATAAAATGTGTTTTATAAAGATTCTTCCGCCCACGACCCAATTACCAATTTCAGAATATCTAGAATGAGATTTTTGACCTATATGGTTTTTAGTTGCTTCCTATTACGTCATAGGAAAAGCCTTGGAAACCTGTAGTCGTTGTGCGTCTGCCTATCCTCTTGGGATTGCAACACAGGCGTAGCTACCGCCGCGATCAATGCTACGGCTGATACGGAGCCCCCGGGCTACAGAAGCCCCTAAAGGCCCCGAACGTCTTTAAGATCCTTCCTATGATCCTGGGTCCTTTAGGTATATTATAAAGAAGCTAAACAGCAGGCCGGCATGATCGTGTCGAGTCGAGAGATAGATTGTCTCTCGCTACTTGATACTCTAACTAAACGCACTGCCCTTACCAAAAAAGAAAAATCTTTACCCTTCATTTGGGCAACCTAACAAATTTTGATTTGGAGCCCGTCTAAGCCAAGTTACACCACAAGATTGCAAGCACCGGTCTAAGTGCTAAATGTACTTTTGTCCTATACAGTAATCTTTTTGTCACTATAATACCATTATTGAACTATACACAAGCTTCCTCTACTATAGAGAGAGCTGTAATCCTCCACGCTGACCTAATACGCGTTGGCTTCACCTACGAAGCTCTTGTTTAGATTTTTCAGATAAGCATTCTTCACTGTTTTTTCTTCAGCGTTTAAGAAAGCGGTATATAATGAATACTCGCGTAACTTCGAAAAGCTATTTGGGTTAGTTTCGAATATAGTTTCGTCTTGATCATTCTGGATTATTTCCAATTATCGCTGCTTTTCATCACCATACTGACAACATATTCTAGATCCGGAAATCTTGTGTGTTTTTGAATATAGTAAACAGAAAAAGAAATTAATACGCGATCTGGGTGTTGAATCCTCCTCATTGATGTCACAGCCTACCCTTAGATAAATACGGGTTTTGATTAATTTAATGTCTTGTTTCAGAGTATAGCCAATGTGGTATCAACAAAGGATTTCGTCACCCGCTTTGGCCTAAACAACTTAATTACCATGACGAACAGCCAACCGCTAGCCAAGATGACTGCAAAAGAGTTCATGATGGGGTACCAGTCCCCCTTGATGACCCTTGGAAACACCTTCCTACCGGGCTGGATCTATTTCGACAAACTGGGTCTTATTGATAGGGTGTGTATCTTTTTATCTCAGTTGTTTTATAACTGGACGTGAATTTCATTTGACTGAAGATTAAGGGCTTCCTGGTTCACAAATAGTATTATCAAATTCAAATCCACTATTTTACTATACTGATTCTGTTATTTAGCCACATCGAGAGAAAAAAAAATCTTTTGAGAGCTTCATTTGAGATTTATCAGAACTCAAACCATTCGAGTTTTTAGAAAATTCATGACTTTAATTTCAGATGTACGACTTCAATGGTGATTTCGAGACGGTGTTCACTGGCGAAGCTGATGTCAGGGTATCCGGCCTCATTGACACATATCGCGGGTCAACTGACCTCCCGCAATGGGATGGGAAACATTGCTCCAACGTCCAGTACGCTTCCGATGGCACCAAATTCAAGAGTGGAGTCACGAAAAACGAGTCTATATTGTTCTATAGAAAGAGTTTGTGCCGAGCTGCTCCTTTGGTAAGTATTTTTAGAATAGAAAGCAATCGAGCCACCTGTTGATAAACTATGAATGTATATAACTACAGCATTTTTGGATATTCCTCAAGTATCAATGACGAAATGAAAAGACCTTCGTGGGGTTTTTATTATACAAACTTCAAACGTGGTAAATAGGCGGGCTTATTGCTATAGGCGTTCTCTACCGGTCAATCTTAGGGTTATGCAGAGATAAATAAGACAGGTGCGGAAAGATGAAGAATATATGATATATAAGCATTTATTTATACTGGTACGGCAAAAAATTAATAAATAAAAAATAGATAGAAATAAAGCTTAAATAGAAAATAAATGTAACAATATACTGTTACAATATGGAAGGGTTACTGGGAGACTGTAATCCCTGACTAGTGTCTTTTATATCTCATTCATTCTATCACTCAAAAAAAAACGATCTCAATTTGGGGTAAATTTGGATCATACAATTTTTATCGATCTTGGAAGTCAGGACCTTATTAGTTTAATAGTCTATGTTCTCTTCCAGATTCCCGTAGAAGAAGGTATAAAAGGTGGCCTCAAAGGTTTAAAATATGTCTTCCCCGAACATATGTTGGACAATGGAAAATACTTGGAGGAAAATAAATGCTTCTGCAGAAAAGGTAATCTATTCATGAAATATTTTTAATTTAAATAATATGACCAGTTGCTTCTCGAAGGTAACTAGAATTATAGGGAGGGGACGTATAAGAATGAGTTGGGAATATAAATTGTATATTTTCCTTCATAACAATGCAAGAAACAAAATAATGAATTAAGGACGAATTACTTATGCTTTGTGTTAATTAAGCTGTCTATGACCTTATCAAGGATAGTCTTTGAGATGCGTGTTTGTAGATCACACAAAAAGTCTCTTAAAGGTATCGAACTTTGCCGTGCCAGAATAAAAACCCACCAAAGAACAAGAACCCACCACATATTTTTTTAATTTTAAATCAACGAGCTTGGTCGAAAACGACTATGCCATTCCATAAATCCACCACCACCTAAACTACTTACTCATTGTGGACACTACTAAAATATTTTTGAATTAAAATTTTTGCCCGTAATCCACACAGACATTCAGTTAATATAATTACACATCAAGCTCAGCAGAGTCTGTAATAACTTTATCATTTGCAGGAAGATGTCTACCGTACGGATTGATCGACGTCACGGATTGCTATTATGGATTCCCAATAGCTCTCTCGTATCCTCATTTTTACCAGGGAGATGATGTCCTGTTCAGCAAAGTCGAGGGTCTGACTCCTAATAAAGAACAGCATGAAACTAGGTATGTATTTTACAAACAAGTCAGTTTTTAGGACAATGTAGAGTAAGCGATTAGTAACTTACTAGTATATTTAAAAATGAAAATTGGAATCAGAAATTTTTCTTAGTAATAGTCTAGTATGATCTTAAAATTGTATTGTTAAACACCTTGATAAAATGTCAACTGATTATCTTAGCATTAAATATCTTACATTTCAAAGAAGTTCGTCAGCCTTGTCACTGGCTTCAGAGATCACAAAACAAACGAAGAGTGGATATTATCCTGATTTGTAAATAGTGTCCCTAGTGACCTAATTTACTAAATAAATGATTTGTTTAATTCCATACTACATTTAAATCCAATTACCAGTGTAGGATTATGGTACGTTTAGTTTTAGTAAGTTATCAATCACTCTCCATGTATATAGTATAGTTTATTATAATCTGTAACAGCATGTATAATTGTTTTTACTTACATGACAATAAAAGCAATGATGACGAATTTAGTTATCACTGTTGTTGGATATCTATAAACACTACGAATGTCGTTTGTTTTGATGACAACTACGTGACTGATAGAGTTTATTTTACTCCTCGTTTGCATTTTATAAGTGTGTTTGAATTTAGGATATTTATATTGTGTTCAGCAATGAGCCGGCACGATCGAGTTAGCATTACATCGAGAACACTAATATGGAATGGTAGTCTCATTGATGCGTTTCGTGTGATTGCCAGATGCCCATCACTTAAAAGCAATACAAGATTTTTTTTACGAGATATAGTTCAAAACAGATATAGTAACGACACCGCAAAATATTTTGAAGTACAAATTATTGCTCGGCAAGGCACTGTAGTGGCCACTAAAACAACATAATAGTATCTAATCCCATAATACCTAAAAAAAACTGAGTGTACAAACTGGAACTAATCAGGGTTCAGTACTCTGAAATCTGTAAGGTTCCTGAGTGATCCACAATCAGAAGACTTCCTAGATTACTTCATCTTTAACTATTGCCTTGTCGAACTATATATTAACGGATCCCTTCTTTAACTATTGCCTTGTCGAACTATATATTAACTGATCCCTGTTTCAGGTTTTGGATTCAACCAAATTCAGGTCTTCCATTGGACGTCAGCTCCAAGTTCCAAATCAACATGGCTCTCGGAGACATCTCGAATATCAACAACGCCGCTAGGTTCTCAAACACATACCTGCCGATGCTCTGGTTTGATATTGTAAGTAGAGTTATCATTCTTGAAATTAGTGAAAAGGCCCCTATGTGTACATGATAAAAAGTCAAATATATTGGGTCATTCCAGAGACCCACGTTCCTGGATTAGGAATGGTTTACATCTAGTTATATAAAGAGACCATAATCTAGCAATTGCATTACGCCGTTTTTTTAGACTGTAGAATGTACGACAATCAGCAGTGTAGTCTTTAGCCGTGCTAGATTTCAAAGAAATACTTGTGTTTTATAGTTTTTTGATTAATCTGGTTGTTAGACTGAATTCGTAACCAGATTTGTATCAGAATTGTATGTTGATAGCTGTCGAGCTATAAAGATTCCAACAATCTACCCATGCACTATAAAGATCATAAAGGATCCGTGAATTACTGCAAAATGGATTTTTATTTGATTCCTATGTTACGTGTTTGTGTCGATCGTCAATTAAGTTAGTAAATGGTTCAGTTTTATTTTATCTTTCTGAACGGTTATAGTCGAGGTCATTTGATATGACGTCGAAATTAACCAATTCTTATCACTTACATCTTTGTCCCTCTACTTCTTTAAACACAATAGCTGCATCGTTTACTAGTGATTTGGTCAAAGTCAAAATACTTATTTTATTTCCAACCCAAAGAAAAAAGGAACTAGCTATTATTCATTTTGTTGCTTATTTTTTACAGAGAATGCACGCACTACCACAATCTCTTGAACAGCGGTTTAAACTCTACCTCAACATACTACCAGTCGTGGAACAAGTTGCTATGTACCTCCTCTTCGTCACGGGCGCGTGTCTCATCCTCCTCACAGTTTACATCCTCACGTTCAAGGTCATGTTCAAAACACTGGACAAAAACAACTTCCCCAACGAACCTTGGAATGGAAAATTAAGTGGAATCTACGCCGCTTGCGAAACGCCATTGGATGAAAAGATTTTAAAACTCAATCAGAAAATTAATGGTATTTATGAAACTGTTATCAAAGATGATTATGGAAAAAATGATTACAGAAATTCTAATGATCATGAAAAGTATATGGCTGTGAATCAATCTGATAGTGATGATTATTGTAAATATCTAGAAGTCGTTGATGATGGGAGTGAGTTTGATGATGTTAAACCACAGTCGTTGAATTTAAAGGATGAAAGAAATGATTCGGTCGTGCATTTAGCTGATTGAGTTTTCTTTGATTGAGTCGATTCCGAATTAAATCGATTTCATCGCATTGATTCTGATCAGTGTGATAGTGCATTTATGTGGGGTGTAAAACCATTTTGATTTTCACAATCACGTGGTTTTTTGGGTTTGATGAAGAGATTATTTATGCCTAATATTGCCGTTAAAATTATAAATGTTGCCTTGTATTACTTAGATATTTCTATATTTTAAATCACAAAATACGAACAGATCTTAGGAATGTTTTTACGTTTTTCTCAAAGGAGTGTTTACGTGTTACAAACATTATTTTCGTCGGTTGTTTCAATCGTCGTAATTTTTTTATCTTTTGTAGTCTTTTTAATGGGCAAATATAAGATCATAACGTTTGTTTAGCAAAAGTCAGGCTTGATTATTCTCTATTGTATAACAAATAGTCACAACAGGTAAGTTCGGCTTTAGCTGGAAGTATGTGATGACGTTATATTTGCAATTAAAAAGACCAGCTGTAGTTATAAACACACGGCTTTACTGACTGATTTTTGCTCAATTTTTCTCTTCATCAATTTTAAAGGCGAAGTTTCAATTATGAATAAACATTAAAGTGTAACAATAAGCTTTATCAGTTAGATTTGCAGAATCACAAGTATAATCGTGTAAAACTGAGAATAACTGTATAATAACGCCATCTGTTAATTAAGTGTAGAACTAAATTGATTTTCTAATGGCTGTATTTGTTTCTCTCTAAATCTCCATATAAGCATTTTCTTCTAAATGTGAGTAAAGGCATCGTGAAATGTCTTTTATACGCGGCATTATTTAAAATTGTAATTTAATTTAGGGCATTGACACATTTTATAGTGTTTTTTATTTCATGACATTGCCATTTCTTGCCGTATACCTTTTGATTGTTCGAATTCTAAAATAACTTTATACCAAACCAGAATAACATGGTATATATCGACGGGCTATTTGATTGAAAATTCACTATAAAAAACTATTGCGTGGGTTTTAGTAGAATTAATATATGTATTATTTATTTAAGCACGTACTGCATATTTATTATTTATTTTCATGCATTTATGAGCATTATTACCTAAAATAAATGTGCTCTTAAAATAAAATGAGCATTTTATCAGCCGATTCAGTGCTAAAAAATGCACAACAATTTGAAACTAGGCTCAAATGATGCAAAAAAGTTAGCTGATTCCAAATATATAACTAAAACAGCGGGCCCGGCAGACGTCGTCCTGTCCGTAAAAGCAGCGCCACACCGACTGCAGCGCCATCTGCCGGGCTGATTTGTGAATCTAAACCATCCAGGGCGCCACCCAAACGCATACAAAAAAATCATTCGAATCGGTCCAGCTGTTTAGGAGGAGTTCAGTGACATACACACGTACAGTAGAATTATATATATATAAAGATATCGTTTAAATCAAAAAGCCCGTCAACCGTCGCTATGTAAAACCAAGTGGTTCTCTTGCTTGGGATTGAGCCAGTATGTATCTGTACAAGCCGGAATAATTTTGGCTACATTTGAACTAACGTCTGTCAGTTGATAAAGACTGCTGAGAATTAGAAAACATTAAAATCTTAGAAAATATTAAGCTATCTTGAGATATTTCACGGTTATTTTACTTTTGGACAGCATACGGGTTATATTAAAGGCATTGTGTCATCAAAGTTTATAATTCCAGTGACTGAATAGGCATGATGGCAGTAACAAAACACCGAAATAATATTTAGTGATTAAATTAGTTAAACTTTTATATTTATAGCGAAATTGCTTTTATTTTATTTAAAATTGAAACACAAACATCAATCCGCCATTTTAAATGAAACACCAATGAGAGCGAATAACGTCACTTCTATTGTAAACACTGAACGTTGACTTGACATAGTGTTTGTATAAAGAACTAAAGTGGTGACGTAGGTAGACGCCATGACACCGATGACTGTTTTGGCGCGTAATTAGAAATTATATAATAAAAGTCAATTTTAGCAATTAAACCTCTGCTTTCTACAGATTTAATATTTTTTTTTGGAAATAGTTCATGCTTAAAGACAATAAAAAACTTTTAAAAAAGTCTTCATGCCTATACCACCTATAAATGGGACCAAAATGATCGCATAAGTCGATTTGGTACCGACTCATAAATTCTTGTCATCTGTGGTCATCTTTACCAAGACTTTATTAACTTTGGTACTGTCTTAAAATCGGGACCAAATATTTCTATAGTAATTTAGTTATAAAATATAAATTAGCGATAGTTGTTAACCGTAACTACATTTTCGTAGTATTAAATTAGTTTTAAGCTGAAACTTAATATGCGTCTTGCCATTTTTTTATTAAATTTCAGCTTATCTGGGTCTCGAATTCTGTGTAATTTTACTTATAAACTGAATTGCATTATTAAAATAATTATTTAAATTAACGCAGAAAGAAAGGCCCTAAACAATATTAATGTGATAAAAATAAGACTTCGTTCATAAAGTGTGTTTTCATTAGTGTAATAAACGTCATGTCTAGCGTTTTATGTCGCGTTTTATCTATAATGTCTTGAATTAAATATGATTAATAACCATGGAGATTTATAATTTATTAAATTCAGATAAGTATTGGGAAACCATAAGTCTCAAATTCGTTTACTAATTACGAACATATGCCGGACATATTATGGTCTAAAATACGATCAACTAACACCAGAGAGCACCAGTTCTCATTATAGAAACCATAATTGTTTAACTTAAGGTTAAATGTCTGTGTGCTGTGAGAATATAATTATTAAGAAGAATATTAATTAAAGCAAGAATCTGTGACCTTCACAGACGTTTAATAAAACGCGGCGAAAAACCGCCCGCCTGTGAAAACGCCAGGTAACTTTTAAGTATTTTTTACGTTCGGTACTTGGTTAATTATTGTAAATATTTTGTATTAATTAAATATAAAATGAGGAATTACACTTGCTTTTTATTTGTGTTTCCAATAAATATTTTATATTACTAAATAACTATGGTAGTAGGGCAATTTTCTGTTTAATATGCATATTATCCTACTAATATTATAAATGCGAAAGTTTAGATGGATGGATGTTTGTTACTCAATCACGCTACAACGGCTGGACGGATCTGGTTGAAATTTGGCACAGAGATAGATTATGGTCTGGAATAACACATAGGCTACTTTTTATCCCGGAAAAAATGTACAGTTCCCGTGAGATAGTTTAGTTTTTCACAGAGCAAGGGATCGACATAATTTTGTGTATAGTGGTAGTTTAGGGCTCAGAAAATGACATATGCCACTATTTATCCCGGAAAAATGCACGCATCCTATGGGATAGCAAAATATAGAAAGGTGTAATAGCTTAAGATACCTCCAAGGATTGTATTCCTTTCCTTTCAAAAATAACCTCCACACGTGGGGAGCCGCGAGCAACATCTAGTTTGATATAAAACTGGAACTAAACAATAATGAAATCCTTTTGCGAAAACAGTTTTTATATCATAGTCCGACAAACGAGCCAGTGGTTCACCTGATGTTAAGTGATCTCCACCGCCCATGAACATCCACAATACCGAAAGTATCACGTACGCGCTGTCGGCCTTGAAGGACAGGAATAGGGATTAGGGAAGGGAAGGGGGAATCTGGGCCTCCGAATATCTCACTTACCATACGAAACGCGACAGTGAACTGTCACTTTATGTTGGTTTTCTGTGAGACAGAATCAAAATGGTTTATAAATAAGGCGCAGTTATTACCACTCAGCAGTCAGGTATCATCTGGATATATTTGGTCAAGCCAAACTGGCAATACTCGCCCTTATTGAAGTGCGTATTGTAACGTAAACATTATGAAAATAAAGTTGATTTTGGCTTGTACTTTTACTTAATACTTATAACCTTTTTCCGAACACCGGTGTCCTTGTGATACATGACAGGTTAAAAATTGGTCTGAGCAAAAGTGGACATAGTGGGAACATATCACTATCTTTCTCGCACTACTGCACCGTAATGGCCATTCTGAGTAAAGTCATGACTTATATCGTGCCTTTTTTTTTTAATTTGACAACTACCCTTTCCACCCGATTTGAATGGCTAACTTACTAATCTATCTAAAGTAACTTCAGTGGTGATTGACGTCTGGCTTCTCCAGATGTAATTATCCTATGATTATTTGTCACGCGCTTTGCTATGGAGGGAAGTGGTCAATAAATATTTCCAACTCATCCCTATAATCCTATTTGATTAATTTTGTTGCGGGATTCAGTTCAGTATTTCTAGTTTCATTACTCAGTATCGAAAAATGCGTGCCATTGTCGATCCTGGCTAAACAGGAGTTACAATGGCGGGTGTGTGCGGGTTAGTCTCTTTACTTATCTTTGAACGGATTTATTAAAACCCTTTTGTTAATTTGGATAACATACCTTATTGAATAAAATAAGTTAATAAAATAATTTAGAATTACCTTCACCATCAGACGAGGCTTATATACATTATTTTGCGCATTTAGGCAAATATATAAAAAAAAATACAAAAATGTATTATGATCATGCAAAAAAAATGGGTGCGTGTACTCATGTACACGCGTGAGAACTTATACTTACTTATATTAATAAATAATTAATATTAATAATATTTCAATTTATATCAATTAATAATAAATACGGATAGTTCAAAGTACGCGCGCATCTTAAAACACTCTCATCTATACTTATATATAAAGCTGAAGAGTTTGTTTGTTTGTTTATTTGAACGCGCTAATCTCAGGAACTACTGGTTCGAATTGAAAAATTATTTTATTGTTGGGTAGCCCATTTATCGACGAGTGCAATAGGCTATATAACATCACGCTATGACCAATAGGAGCGGAGCAGCAATGAAAAATGCAATAACTGGGAAAATTTATTCCTTTTCAGAGCTTCCGTTACGTGCGCTGCGTAAACGATGTATGACCGAAATGTTAAAAAAAAACGATTTTTTATAAGAAAAATAATAGATGTTTAGAAAAATCAATTTTTCTATTAAAATTTTGCGTAATATCCTTTTCTCTGTAGTAATATGACTAAGAGATTAATATTAACAATTTATAAGGAGCCTTCAATTTATTTTGTAAATTTTTTGGCTGAAGCTAAATCTTTTTACTTATGTATTTTTCACGGTGTTGTAGTCAGTATTCAAAATAATAAGATTTTGCTTAAGTAGACTTGAGAAGTTAATCGTTGTATGATGAAATTTTTCAGCGCAGTCTATAAGTTCTAAGCATTCTTTTTATTTTGTTCAGATTAACGATTTATATTATTATTGCTACATTTCACGGGTTAATAAATGAGGGAAAGCATGGGAACATCTTTTCTCTTTTTCTAGAGTCTTCAGCAAAGCTTAAATAAAATGTGTAATTCACTACATTGTGTTACCCCAAACGTCACCCGTATTTTTAGTAAAAAAATGTGTAATATACGAAAAAATCGAATTTAAAAAATCTAAAAAAAAAATTATTTTTAATTAATCCATTTTTTCATATTAAAAATAGATTTTTATTAAAGAATAATCGATTAATATAAACACCGATTGTTTTTTCACATCCCAAGCGATCAACCGCCAAGGCGCGCGGCCAGACGCTCCATTTGAATTTTGAACGGCCTGACGTGGTTGTAACAGGTTGTAATAATAACTGACGCGCGCCCGCGCCATGGCGGCCAACCGCAATGAAACCGCGTCAAGCGGTTGGACCGCTAGGCGTGTTGGTCGGGTGACGGGTCCATCCATAATCGATATAGACGCCGTCGAGGTAGCTTGCGTTATCTATTATTACTCCCGAAAACCACGACGCAAAAATAAAAAAAGATATTGGATTCATCTTTACTGCAAACACGTAACGAATCTGGCCAGTTCGCAAGATTCGCGTTCGTTAGATTGAGCGCTGTTACGTACTAATGGTTAACCGCGGGGGCGGCTAACCGTGCATCTAGCCGCTTTTCGATTTTAATATGGATTTGCTTGTGATCGTACGCACTTAACCGCCACTAAGTTTCAACCGCGGCGGATGAATGGAGTGCCGCGGTCTGCTTCGCGGCTGGCCGCCATATTGTTTATATGCACCGGCGACTGGTGATTTAGTTTGTGACGAGCCGCCGATGAGATTGTACGTATCTATGTATTATCTTATTATCTTGTCCTTTGATCGTGTCATATAAAACTTTAGGCGCGGTTATCCACCCGGGCCCCCGCGGTTAACCGCGCAAACCGCCAATGTGTAAGACCGCTAATTTAGTCACATGCGATTACACCAGGGTCGTGTCACTTCTTAACATTGACGTTTGTGTTCTTAATTTGAAGTGTAGTTTCCCCAATGCAACTATAGATGACGCTGAGATCCAAAAAGAATGTAACGGCGTCTCGAAATGTACAAAAATCATATTTGAACTGAACTAAACCCAATTCTGAACTATTTCGATGATGTCAAATGTCAGGAAGTAACCATGACGATGCAAATAACTGTATTTTCATCGTCATGTAACATATTATTTTAAATTTCTTTGCAAATTGTAGCGGTTTTGTGTGTTGTGTCGAGTAATTTATTCATTATTACGTGACGCCAGGGCTTGATTTTTGAGCTTCAGTACTCTACTTATTATATGTTAACCCATGAATACGACTTGGTTTTGATTAACGGACACAATTGGCTTTTCAAACGAATTTTGGATTTGCATACGATTTGGACGACGACTTGAAGAAGGTGGCGGGTAGCGGGTGGATGCGGGCTACCCAAGACCGGGATGGTTGGCGTTCACTTGGGGAGGCCTACGTCCAACAGTGGACGGCAACAGGCTGAGTATATACGATTTGGAAGCCATTGATATACAGACAAATATGTGTTTGTGCTATGTTTGTAATTATATTGTAATAAATCGATATTGTGATTATTAAGGTTTTTCTAATTATCACCCTTTCACTATCACTATAATAAGACTAAGTGATAGGTGATTGTTGTATACTGTTCAAAAAGGGTCTAAAAGATTACATTGCGTCGACGGTTATTGAAATATTTTTGTGAATTGGGCTTACCGTCACGTTATGTACTTTTAGAACCCTTATTTTGCATTATATTAATCACTGGAAACCAAAATATTAAACAATAGGTTGTAGCGCCACCTGCAGGATTTTTCTAGCAATAAAACATCATCAGTGGCATCTCGTATTAAATTGTAAAAGTACTGTAAACTGACATTTAATGATTGGCATGAAAAACGTACAAGTAGGTTCTCTATTTCAGTAGTATTATAATGCTCTTTGTATTACACACATTGTGATGTAGGTATGTGACATTGAGTGAAAAAAAAATATTTTTCTCTTTTGAATAATAATAATCGGTTATTGAAAATCGATTTTTTATAAGAATAATGATCGTTTTTTGGAAAAAAAACATTTTTCTATTTAAAATTTACAATATGACTAAGAGATTAATATTAACAATTTATTAGGAGTCTTTACGCTAGCTAGCTAATTTATTTTATTAAATTTTTATTTTTTGGCTGTAGCCAATGTTTTTCCTTATGTATTTTTCACGGTATTGCAAATGGTATTCAAGATAATAAGATTTTGCTTATGTAGACTTGAGAGGTTAATCGTTGTATGATGAAATTTTTCAGCGTAGTCTGTAAGTCCTAAGTATATATTTAATTTTGTTCAGATTGACGATAAACACAATTGTTGACACACTTAACGAGTTAATAAATGAGGGAAAGCATGGGAACATCTTTGCTCTTCAGACGCTTCCAAAATAAAATGTGTAATTTACTACATTCTGTTATCCCAAATGCCACCTGTATTTTTAATAAAAATGTGTAATATACAAAAAATGGGTGTGTGTACTTATGTACACGCGTGAGAAGTTATACTTCTTTGGCCTCATTAAACTAGAAATGAAACTGTATCAAAGCTCCTTACATTTCATGCCAGCCTGGTACTTAAAGTGAATAATGACAGTGACGTAGGATGACATACCCAAGTAACTAGAAATGAAACGGTATTAAATCTCCTTACATTTCATGCTAACCTGGTACTTAGGGCAACTTCAGAGGTGTTACTTTTGTGTCACGCGCATCTTAAAATTTCACTCATCGTTTTTTCATATCGCGCCTAAAGAAGTATAACTTCAAAAACCGAATTGTAAAATCGTTTTAAATTTTTTTTTTTAATTAATCGATTTTTAAAATCGATTTTAGTACTTTATTTTTATGAAAAAATTATCGATTCACATAAATATCGATTATTTCTTCACATCCCTGCTGTGATGTCACGTTATCTGTTCGCGTCGTTTACGTTGCTTCGCTACTCTTCGTCGTCAGTCGCTCACTGTGATATCGTAAACCACAAAAATGTATGAATACAGTAACGTTGAGTATTTAGCAATGGTGCGGTGTTACGTTCTGTCTGGTGGAAGCTTAGATGGTGCAAGGCGAATGTATACAGAACCACAACAACTGCAATCTTTTCGCCGACAGGGTATTCCGGATCCACAAATTCCCAGCACTACTTTAATTTTAAATACGTATCAAAGGTTGCTCGACCATGGACAGTTCCGTCTTCCAAGCCACGGTAGAGGCAGAGGCCGGCTACCTTTATCCAATCGTACGGAAAAAGCAATATTAAAATATTTCGAACGTCACCCAAAAACAAGCACTCGGCAAGCCGCTCGAAGATTTGGCGTAAGCCAATATGCGGCGTGGATGCGGCTGAATTCGATGAGTATGCATCCATACCGCTTCACCCACGTGCAAGCGTTGCATGCGTCGGACCCTGGAGCACGCATGGAGTTTTGTCGCTGGCTGCAGGGACATACTCATAGCAACATCTTGTGGAGTGACGAATTAATATTTACACGCATTGGGATCGTTCAAAACCCTCATAATAATCAAGAAAATTCGCCCCAAATGAAATTTTGTATAAACGTATGGGCGGCAATCATAAATGACCGAATCATTGGTCCCATATGGATTGAAGGTCGCTTGACGGGAATAACGTATCTGAAAATCATACATTCCGTCATCGACACCATGTTAGACGACATTCCTCTAAGTTACTTGCGAGGAGTGTACTTCCAGCACGATGGCTGCCCAGCACATTACGATGGATCGGTGCGCGAGTATCTGGACAGTCAGTTTAGTGGCAAGTGGATAGGTCGCGGAGGTCCTGTAAACTGGCCAGCCAGATCACCAGACCTAACTCCTTTGAACTTTTATTTGTGGGCCGAACTAAAAAAGTTGGTGTACACTAAGGAAGCTTGCAGTGTTAGTGTATTAAAACAGCGCATAACGGACGCTTTTGATGTTTTAAAAAGTGATAGAGACACCCTTCTTAGTTTAAAAAATAATTTACAAAGACGTGCTAGTTTGTGTTTGGAGAAAAATGGTGGACACTTCGAACAATTACTGCAATATCGCTAAAAGGTACATTTTAATTATTTTGTTATTGTGTGATCCGTTTAATGCCATAAGTTGATTTCAATCTTTTAAATATGCCTAGTATGTTATAGTTTACGTGTAATACTCGCCTACTATTTTTTTCATACTGTTAAATCATGACTAATTTATTTTAACATGTAACAATAACTATAGCATGTAAGGTCTTTTTTTCTACGTGGGTAGTTGTGAAAGTCAGACATTAAAGGCACTGCACTTTATTTAAATTTAATTATATACAATAAATTTTAATGTACGCTGTTATTAGTTAAAATTGACTTTCTGCCGGGTATAGTGTGATTTCCTTCACTACTCACCTCTGTAATTTCACTCTTCACCACTTCAATTTTCCCATCCAATGGAGACTACTCTAAAAGCTAACATACATGAAATGAAGGAAGAATTTCATAAGAGAATGGCAGCTTTTGAAGCCGACCTTGCAAAGTCTTCAGTTGCAACAAGCTCCACTGGATGAGCCGCTGAATTTGATGCTTATAAAGACTTCATTGCTCAGGTGCTCAATTTGCTGCAGCAGCAATTGGGTTATCTGATTTCAATGTAGGTGATATTCAGTGTTGCCATACTAGGCCAACCATCTTCAAAGCCCAGGCCCATCCTTGTGAAGCTGCAGGAATTGGGCACCAGAGATAAGCTTTGGTTTCGTAACACCAAATTGAAAGGTTCCGGCATGACTCTCTCTGAGTTCCTCTCAGTTGTTGTGCCTGAATCTTGAGATTGCATCTAGAGAATACCTCATAAGTTTAACCTCACTTTGCCCCTTTCAGGGATGATTTTTCAAAAACGTTGAAACACGTATTTCTCTATTTCCTACCAAAAGCCTTAATATGAATTTTCAGATCCCTTTGATTTGAAATTTGAGGCATGATAGATTTCCCATACAAATATTGAACTCTTATATGACCTCTTTCCCGTTGTGTTTTGAGAAAAAATATAGCCTATGTCCTTCTCCAGGATATAATCTATTCCCTTACCAAATTTCATTACAATCCGTTCAGCCGTTTAGTCGTGAAGAAGTAACAAACAAACAAACAAACAGAGTTACTTTCGCATTTATAGTATTAGTATGGATTTTTGTTTGAAGTTATGTGTGTATTAAATGACAATTATCGCTTGCTTTAACGGTGAAGGAAAACATCGTGAGGAAACCTGCATATCTGATAATTCTTACACAAATTTCGAAGGTGTGTGAAGTCTACCATTCCGCATTAGGCCAGTGTGGTGGACCTAACCCCTCTCATTAGTAGAGGAGGCCCATGCCCAGCAATGGGACAATGTTTAATACAAGGCTAGTATTATTATATTTTGTTAATTTATTCTTTTATTTTATATTAATATATTTACATTTTGTTGCTTCATATATAAATGTCAACATATCACAATGTTTCTCTTAGCAGTGATAGTAAGGAATTTTTATCAGCTTGTAGCGATGACAGCTTTGTAAGTGTTCCGTCACTTGCTGATACTCTCACATCTCAGTACTCCGAAATCCCCAAGTGTTTTAATGTGGTTCATTTCAATGCCCAGAGTATTCCGGCTCATTTCCCCAATATAAATATAAAACGACTGTGCCACTCCATAAATCCACCACTTGTACCTCATCTGTATATATAAAAGAAGAAGCTGACTGACTGATCGATCAACGCACAGCCTAAACGTCTGGGGTTAGAGACTTAAATTTTGACAGTTTTTACCTTTTATTACATAGGCATCCAATAAGGAAGGGTTTTTGGAAATACCACCCCTAAGGGGGTAAAATAGGGGATAATAGTTTGTATGAAATCCGTTATTTTTGAAGTTAAAAGCATGAAAATTGGTATTTGGCCTTTAACTTAAAAATAAAAAATATATTATTCAGGATTTTTTAAAATTCCACCCCTGACGGGGTAAAAAAGGGGAAGAAAGTTTGTATGCAAATCCGTCATTTTTGAAGTTATACGCTTAAAATTGGTATTTGGACTTTCATTTAAAAATAAATTAAAAAATACATTTTTCAGGGTTTTTGGGAATTCCATCCCTAAGCGGGTAAAATAGGGGATGAAAAAATGTTAGGATAGTTTTGTTTTTGTTTTAGACAGAGCAAGGGATCCACATGATTTTTTGCATAGTGTTAGTTGATGGGCTACTTTTTATACCCGAAAAATGCACGGCTCCTACGGGGTAGCATAAAACAGGAAGGTGTAATAGCTTAAGAGGTCTCCGTGGATTTTATACCCTTTCTTCCAAAAATAACCACCACGCGGGCATATCCGCGGGCAAAAGCTAGTAGTGTATACTATTGAAATATTTTTGAATTAATATTTTGGCCCGTAAATCTTAATACATTCTAAATTCATCTAATTTCACATCAAGCTCAACTGAGTCTGTAATCACTATCATTTGCAGGAAGATGTCTACCGAACGGATTGATCAACGTCACTGATTGCTCTTATGGATTATCAATAGCTCTCTCGTATCCTCATTTTTACCAGGGAGATGATGTCCTGATCAGCAAAGTCGAGGGTCTGACTCCTAATAAAGAACAACATGAAACTAGGTATGTTTTATGAAAACAAGTTATTTGATCACCTAACGGATGGTTGGAATTTGAAATTTATTTGAGCATTTTTGTAGAGCGACCTTAAAATTGAATTGTTACTTTTAAACCCCTTGGTAAAGTGTCAACTGATAATCTTAGCGTATCTTACGACACTGCATAAAAATTCGTCAGCATTGTCATTGGCTTCAGGGATCACTAAACAAATGATGAGTAGATTTTAATATACTCCTGACTTGTAAAAAGTGCCCCTAGTAGCCTGATTTCGTAAATAAACGATTTGATCTGATTACATACCACATTTTAATCCAATTATTAGTATAGGATGAGGATTGCGCCATGTTTAGCTTTTGACAGCCTCCGTGGCGCAGCGAGCGTGTAACCGGCTCTGAAATGAAAGGCAGTGGGTTCGATTCCCGAGACAAAAGTTAGTGTGACAGACAGATGTTTGTTTCGGGTCTGGGAGTTTTGTGTTGACGGTAGTCCCTCGTAGTTCTTGATGCCCACGATACAGATATTACCCTAGTATGTAACTATGTGTGTGACTGTTGAGTGTTTAATAAGTAATCAATAACTCTCCTTGCATGTCATGTTCTTGAGTATGTGGTATACTTTCAGCATCAGCCTGTATAATTGTTTTTACTTATATGACAATAATAGCAATGATGGTGAATTTAGTTATCACTGTTGTCGAATATCTATAAACACTGTGAATGTCGTTTGTTTTGATGACGTGACTGGTAGAGTTTATGTTACTCCTCGTTTGCATTTTATAAGTGTTTTTAAATTTAGGATATGTATATTGTGTTCAGCAACGAGCCGGCACGATCGAGTTAGCACTACATCGAGAACACTAATATGGAATGGTAGTCTTATTGATGCGTTTCGTGTGATTGCCAGTCACACCACTTAACAACAATACAAGATTCCTTTTTTACGAGATGTAGTCCGAAACATTAGCGACACCACTAAATATTCTGAATTACAAAATATTGGTTGACATTGTAGTTGCCACTAAAACAACAAACGAGTAACAAGCCCAATTATACCTTAAATAAATTGACTGGGTGGAAAAACTGGAACAGGGCCTAGTCCTCTGAAATCGTAAGGTTCCTGAATGATCCACAATCAGAAGACTACCTGGATTACTTCATATTTAACTATTGCCTTGTCGAACTATATATTAACTGATCCCTGTTTCAGGTTTTGGATTCAAACAAATTCAGGTTTTCCATTGGACGTCAGCTCCAAGTTCCAAATCAACATGACTCTCGGAGACATCTCGAATATCAACAACGCCGCCAGGTTCTCAAACACGTACCTGCCGATGCTCTGGTTTGATATTGTAAGTAAAGTTATCATTCTTGAAATTAGTGGAAAGGTCCTATGTGTACATGATAAAAAGTCAAATATATTGGGTCATTCCAGAGAACCACGTTCCTGGATTAGGAATGGTTTACATCTAGTTAGATAAAGAGACCATAAGCTAGCAATTGCACCTCTACGCCGTTCTTTAGAGTGTACTATGTACGACTATCAGCATTGTAGTCTTAGCCATGCAAGATTTCAAAGAAATACTTGTTTGATATTTTTTTAATTAATCTGGTTATTAGACTGAAGTAGCTGTAGTGAATAGCTGTTGAACTATAAAGTAAAGATTCCAACCATCCATCAACAACCCACTCATGAACTATCAAGATCATAAAGGATCTGTGAATTACTGCAAAATGTATTTTCATTTGATTACTGGTAATTTTTTCTATGTTACATGTTTGAGTCGATCGTCAATTAAGCTAGTAAATGGTTCTGTTTTATTTTATCTCTCTGAATTGTTATACTTAATTTACCAATTCTTATCACTTACAACTATGTCCCTCTACTTCTTTTAACCACAATAGCTGCATCGTTTACTGGTGATTTTGTCAAAGTCAAAATACTTTGATATTTTAATTTCCAACCCAAAGAAAAAATGAACTAGCTATTATTCATTTTGTTGCTTATTTTTTACAGAGAATGCACGCAGTACCGCCATCTATTGAACAGCGGTTTAAATTCTCATTCAACTCACCGTTTACATCCTCACGTTCAAGGTCATGTTCAAAACACTGGACAAAAACAACTTCCCCAACGAACCTTGGAATGGAAAATTAAGTGGAATCTACGCCGCTTGCGAAACGCCATTGGATGAAAAGATTTTAAAACTCAATCAGAAAATTAATGGTATTTATGAAACTGTTATTAAAGATGATTATGGAAAAAATGATTACAGAAATTCTAATGATCATGAAAAGTATATGGCTGTGAATCAATCTGATAGTGATGATTATTGTAAATATCTAGAAGTCGTTGATGATGGGAGTGAGTTTGATGATGTTAAATCACAGTCGTTGAATTTAAAGGATGAAAGAAATGATTCGGTCGTGCATTTAGCTGATTGAGTTTTCTTTGATTGAGTCGATTCCGAATTAAATCGATTTCATCGCATTGATTCTGATCAGTGTGATAGTGCATTTATGTGGGGTGTAAAACCATTTTGATTTTCACAATCACGTGGTTTTTTGGGTTTGATGAAGAGATTATTTATGCCTAATATTGCCGTTAAAATTATAAATGTTGCCTTGTATTACTTAGATATTTCTATATTTTAAATCACAAAATACGAACAGATCTTAGGAATGTTTTTACGTTTTTCTCAAAGGAGTTTTTACGTGTTACAAACATTATATTCGTCGGTTGTTTCAATCGTCGTAATTTTTTTATCTTTTGTAGTCTTTTTAATGGGCAAATATAAGATCATAACGTTTGTTTAGCAAAAGTCAGGCTTGATTATTCTCTATTGTATAACAAATAGTCAACAGGTAAGTTCGGCTTTAGCTGGAAGTATGTGATGACGTTATATTTGCAATTAAAAAGACCAGCTGTAGTTATAAACACACGGCTTTACTGACTGATTTTTGCTCAATCTTTCTCTTCATCAATTTTAAAGGTAAGTTTCTATTATGAATAAACATTAAAGGGTAACAATAAGCTTTATCTGTTATATTTGCAGAATCACAAGTATAATCGTGTTTGAAAATGGCTGTCTTTGTTTAAGCAATTTCTTATAAATGTATTGTAATGGCATCGTGAAATGTATAAAAGACATTTCGGCATTATTTAAAATTGTAAAATACACACAATTGTCACATTTTATAGTGTTTTTTATTTCATGACATTGCCATTTCTTACCTTATACCTTTTAATTGTTCGAAATGTATAATCATTTTGTACCAAACTACAGTAACATGGTACATATCGACGGTCTGCGGGCTATTTGATTGAAAATTTACTATAAAAAACTATTTCGTGGATTTTAGTAGAATTAATATATTTCTTGTATAAGCAAATACATGCATACTGCATCTATAATACTTAATTTCATGCATGTATGAGCAATATTATCTAAAATGTGCCCTGAAAATAAAATGAGCCGATTCAGCGCTAAACAATGCACAACAAATAAAAAAACTAGGCTCAAAAGAGGCAAAAAAAATGCTGATCCGAATATGTATACAAGATTAGTTTTTGTATACCATAAAGCCGAAACACCCAAATTAGATTTCGGTATAAAAGATCTGATAAATATATGATGATGATTATAATAAGGAAAACTCACGCGGTGACATTCAAATATAATTTATCCCGTTTCTTGAACGATCCATGGGCATACGCGCGCCGCGCGCTGCTGTTTGTTTCCCGCCAAAGTATTATGTAGGTATAGGTGAACGACCGACATGCGCCGCATTTTTATTAAGTAATAAACAAGGTAACCTGGTTGACGAAAATTTTATATGTATTTGGTATACCAATATAACACGTTAAAAGTGCAGTAGATTGTGCTACTGATTCTCAACAAACTACTTTCGGCTTTGTAGTATACTAAAAATAATGTTGTATAAGTAAATATCATAACAAATCATGCTTAAATCAAAAAACCCTCCATCCGTCAATATGTAAAACTAAGTGGTTATGTGTGGTGTATGTGTACAAGCCGGCATAATTTTGGCCACTGTTAAACCAACGTCTGTCAGTTGATAAAGACTGCTAAGAATTAAAAACCATTAAAATCTTAGAAAATCTTAAGCTATCTTGAGATATTTCTCGGTAATTTTAATTTTGGACAACATATGGATTATACTAAAGGCATATTGTGTCAACAAAGTTTATAATTCCAGTGACTGAATAGGCATGATGGTAGCAACAAATCACCAAAATAATATTTAGTGATTAAATGAGTTAAACTTTTATATTTATAGCGAAATCGCTTTTATTTTATTAAAACACAAATACACTAATCGCCATTTTAAATGAAACACTAATCAGAGCGAAGACGTCACGTTCTATTGTAAACACTGAACGTTGACTTACAACCCACCCGACACTACCAGCTAAAACCCTGAACGTTGACTTGACATTTTTTTTCGCGTGCGAAAACGCTTTATCGCTACCGCTCCATCCTGAGGTGGAGAAGTTATGTTGGACTCACCGGTCTTACGACCCAACGATAAGCCGTCCAGTAGAGATGGAAATTTCTGAACGGTCGTTGGGCCGAGTCCCTAACACTATTTACACCATACACCGGAATGTCAACCAGAACCCCGCGGTGGCCGTCTTCAGCGCATTATGGTTGGCCTCGGGTTCTTGAGGCTAAGGCGCCCCAACTTCTACCGGAACCTAACATGCGCAGTGCCGCGTAACGGCTCATCTCTAAAGTGGGGCGGAGTTGTTCAGATATCCTCGCACACCTAAGGACGCCCTTGGCGTCTATAACAGCAATGAGGCTAGCCACTCATGCTGCCGTCCATCTCAGGGTCGCACGATGTACAAACGTTTTATAGTACAGAGGGCGCTATAACAGCCCCCCGCTGCACGCCCACGACCCCTGATGGCCTCGTTAGTCGCCTCTTACGACAGGCCGAGGATACCGTGGCAGAATTCTTTAATGCCCCCCAGTCCACAGGGCGGAACGTTGACTTGACATAGTGTTTGTATAAAGAACTAAAAGTGGTGACGTCACAAGTAGACGCCATGACACCGACGATTGTTTTGGCGCGTAATAAAAAAATATGTAATAAAAGACAATTTTTAGCAATTAAACCTTTGCTTTCTACAGATTTAATATATTTTTTGGAAATAGTTCATGGGTAAAAACAATAATATATTTTTAAACTGTAGTCTTCATGCATATACCACCTATAAATGGGACGAAAATGATCGCGTAAGGCGATTTGGTACCAACTCGTAAATACTTGTCACCTGTGGTCATCTTTACCAAGACTTTATTAACTTTGGTACTGTCTTAATATCGGGACCAAATATTTCTATAGTAATTTAGTTATAAAATATAAATTAGCGATAGTTGTTAACTGTAACTACATTTTCGTAGTATAAAATTAGTTTTAAGCTGAAACTTAATGTCCGTCTTGCCATTTATTATTAAATTTCAGCTTATTTGGGTCCAAATTTCTGTGTAATTTTACTTATAAAATGAATTGCATTATTAAAATATTTTATTTAAAGTAACGCAGCTTGAAATTATTACATGGAGAAAGGCCCTAAACAATATTATTGTGATAAAAATAAGACTTTATAAGGTACGAGATGTTGCTCGCGGCTCCGCCCGTGTGGAGGTTATTTTTGTAAGAAAAGGTGTACAATCCAGAAACCTCTACAATATTATGCATGTATCATAGATATAAACCTTCCTCTTGAATCACTATCTATTAAAAAAAGCGCTTCAAAATCCGTTGCGTAGTTTTGAAGATTTAAGCATACATAGGGACAGCGACAGCGACTTTGTTTTATACTATGTTCTGATGTTTTCATTAGTGTAATAAACGTCATGTCTAGCGTTTTATCTATAATGTCTGGAATCCATACTAATACCATAAATGCGAAAGTAACTCTGTTTGTTTGTTTGTCACCTCTTCACGACTGAACGGATTGTAATGAAATTTGGTAAGGGAATCCATACTAATACTATAAATGCGAAAGTAACTCTGTTTGTTTGTTGCCTCTTCACGACTAAACGGCTGAACGGATTGTAATGAAATTTGATAAGGGAATAGATAATATCCTGGAGAAGGACATAGGCTATCTTTTTTCTCAAAAAACAACCTTGAAAGGGGTCAAATAGGAGTTCAAAATTTGTATGGGAAATCCATAATTCCTCGACTTAGGGATCTGTAAATTCATATTTAGGCTTTTGGTAGGAAATAAAGAAATACGTGTTTCGTGTTAAAGAGTGAGTGAGTGAGTGAGTCAATGAGTGAGTCAGTGAGTGAGTGAGTGAGTGTTCAGTGAGTGAGTGAGTCAGTGTGTGAGTGAGTGGGTTTTGGGTGGTTGTTTGTTTGTTACCTTTTCACGACTAAACGGCTGACCGGATTGGGATGAAACTTGGCAAGGAGATAGATTATATCCTGGAGAAGGACATAGGCTATCTTTTTTTTCAAAACACAACTTTGAAAGGGGTCAAATAAGAGTTCAATATTTGTATGGGAAATCTATCATTCCTCGAGTTAGGGATCTGAAAATTCATATTTAGGCTTTTGGTAGGAAATAAAGAAATACGTGTTTCGTCGTTTTTGAAAAATCAGCCCTGAAAGAGGCAAAGTGAGGTTAAACTTATGAGGTATTCTTTAGATGCAATCTCAAGATTCAGGCACAACAACTGATAGGCTGGACAATCGCTACAGGTGCCTCAGTGCAGAGGACAACTCCTTGGATTGTATACTTCTGCTCCTGAAAATAACCTCCAAACGGGCGGAGCCGCGAGCAACAGCTAGTGAAATATATTTATTAAACATGGAGATTTATGATTTAATAAATCTAGATAAGTATAGGGAAACCAGAAGTCTCAAATTCGATTACTAATTAGGAACATATGCCGCACATATTAAGGATAACATAATTGTATAACTTAAGGTTAAATATCTGTGTGCTGTGAGAATATAATTATTAAGAAGAATATTACTTAAAACAAGAATCAGTGACCTTCCCAGACGTTTAATAAAACGCGGCGAAAAAACGCCCGCCTGTAAAAACGCCAGGTAACTTTTAAGTATTTTTTGCGTTCGGTACTTGGTTAATTATTTAATTATTGTAAATATTTTGTATTAATTAAATATATGATATAGCAGCGATAGCCTAGTTGGTTGCGGTACGGACTGTCAAGACGAAAGTCTTAGGTTCGAAACCCAAGTGGCATACACCTCTGACTTTTCTAAAGTTATGTGTGTATTAAAATGTTAATTATCGCTTGCTTTAACGGTGAAGGAAAACATCGTGAGGAACCCTGCATATCTGAGAGTTTTTTGAAGGTATGAGAAGTCTGCCAACCCGCATTAGGCCAGCGTGGTGGACTAAGGCCTAACCCCTCTCATTAGTAGAGGAGGCCCGTGCCCAGGAGTGGGACAATGTTTAATACAGGGCTAGTATTATTAATTAAATATAAAATGAGGAATTACACTTGATTTTTATTTGTTTGTTTCCAATAAATATGTTATATTACTGAATAATTGTGTGGGCGGGATAGTCTCTCTTTAACTTACTTATCTTTGAACGGATTTATAAAAATCCTTTTGATAATTTGAATAGCATACCTTATTGAATAAAATAAGTTAATATTAAAATAATTTAGAATTACCTTCACCATCAGACAAGGCTGTATATTTTGCGCTCTTAGGTAAAGATATAAAAAAACTATTAAAAAAATACAAAAATTTATTATGATCGTAAAAAAAAACAATATTTGAACTTATATATAATATTATTATTTAATTTCCACTCGACGATATTTGGTCGTGCACAAAGAACCTTGTAACTACATTTACAAACCACCATAACAACCCTCCGTAGAATAGGACTTGCACAGCTTTATCTAGTATTACCATCCTGAAAAAAAATATATATTAAACTAAATCCATATTTTTTTTTATCCTAGCACGGCAAATTGACCGCACTTCACCTGATGGTAAGCGCAGTTCGGTCCAATTAGAGTATCGAGTAGCGAGAGACGATCTATCCCCCGCTACTCAACACAATCATGCCGGCCTGCTCCTTCACACTACGCCATGGGCAAGAAGGTGAAGAAGCGGTCGAGGGTCTATTGTCAAAGTACTTAGAAGGCCGCAAAATGGCCAACATTGTACCCCAACTCTAGACCCCCAAAAAACCGGATGTACACTGGCTGATCCCGGAACGCGACACACTTGCGTGTGCCACTATGGCGGGTTTTTCACCATATTAAACTAGTTTTTAAATAACTTTAATCAACCCATTTGTTATAACCGCTAGCTGCCGGTAATTGTGGATTGGAAGGGTTCCATCGTCCACCTTGTAGAACCCTCCAGGCGTCTACATTAACAATAAATTAGTTCTATACGGAAACGTTAAGTTTTAATTCACAACCTGACACGTTACAGCAATAGTATCGCCGGTGATCGGGCTATTTGATTTAAAAAACATTTTGTTGCTATTGAGTTATATACATATTACGAATTAGCACATTTTTCTGCATCTTTTGAGCAGTCACTCGCTATGATACAGACGGGAGAACACGCTAAGCGTGGAATGCGCAGCTGTAGCGGCTCTAGGGTGACGTCTCCATCATTCACAATGCAAATGGCCGCCGCTGCCACCCATCCAAGACATCGAGTAGGTATTTAGCGGAACTGTCCCAGAGGTGTAAACAGTATTTCAACTTTACACCAACCTTCTATAATGGGTTTGGGCTTTAGGTAAATCTTCATCTTTCTCCTTAAGTAAATACTTTCTGCCTCCAATACAGCCTTTGATGAAAAAATCAATTTCATCCTGATTCTCTATATCGTAGTAAAAGTCGTTTCTGTCCTCTTTTTTCAATAATGATCTGAGTGCGATGAAATTTTTGTTGTCAAATGTCCATTGCTTGGTAATGTAATAGCGCAGAGCAAGATTAGCTATGTAGATGCGTCTTTGGACCTTGATCAGACTGAAATGTTAGAGGTAAGGTTTGTCAAAATAAATAAATAATACAGCCAACAGTCAGCACAGTCCTGACCCCACACCAAGTCAAACCTGCAGGTATCAAAAACTACGAGGGACTACGGTCCCACAACACCCAGACCCGAAACAAATATCCTATCTGTGACACAAACTTTGTCTCGGTGCGGGAATCGAACCTACGGGCTCTTGTATCATAAGACGAATGTTTTCATAGAAAATTTCATATCCTAATTGTTTATTTTTTAATTATTATGCCAGGATGAACAATAAAGATATAAATTAATTAATTAAAGATCCTTTTTGGCTCTAAAAGTTAAAGAACTACGAGGGACTACGGTCCCATACACAGACTCGAAACCAATATTTGTGGATCCCATTTGGTTCGGTGCGGAGATTGAATCCGCGGCTTCTTGTATCACATCCGGCCACTCACAGACTGTACAACGAAAATTGTATATTGAAAAAAATTGGGCGATAATTAAAATCGATATTATGTAGAGTATAATTAGCAGTTTCTATTTTCATTTGGTTTTGAAATAAAGACAATACTTGCATTGGTTTCTTTCCCAACAGCAACAAAATTAAATCAACGAGCAAAGCTGGTAGGAGATGCTGCAATATAACCTGAGAACATTTAAATAAGACTTATGTAATAAATCAGGAATAGAGGTGGTGTCCGGTCTTGAACTTTCATACAGTAAATATTGTAAGGTTTCATAACCTTTAGCATGTTTATTTTATATTTAACCAGATGTTGCCCGCGGCTCCGCCCGCGTGGATTTTATTTTTGGAAGAAAAGGTATACAATCCATGCATCTTAAGCTATTACACCTTTCTATATTTTTCTATTCCACAGGAAGCCTGCATTTTTCGGGGATAAAAAGTAGCCTATGTCATTTTCTGATTCCTAAATTGATACTATGCAATAAATCATGTTGATCCCTTGCTTTGTGCAAAACTAAACTATCACAGAGGAACTGTACATTTTTCCGGGATAAAAAGTACTATTCCAGACTATAATCTATCTCTGTGCCAAATCTCAACCAGATCCGTCCAGCCGTTGTAGCATGATTGAGTATCAAACATCCATCCATCCAAACATTCGCATTTATAATATTAGTAGGATTATTTAAAAATAGAATGCTAAGAAAAAAATAAGATTTGTAGTCAGAATTATCGAAGACTAGGCTATCAATTAATGTTTTTAACGGTAGTTGCCAGTATTTCTCTGAACGCGATGTTAACATTCCGCATATAACTTACCCTTATATAATAAATAGTTTCCGAAGTGCTAATGCTTCCCCCCGTATTCCAGAGGGAGCCACTGATCGGCAATTTGTCAGCTACGTTTTTAGCCATATCTATCAAATCTTTCATTTGTATTGTTTTAAGATTGCCAGAACAGCAATTGTAGATTGGTATATCGTCTTCAGGTTCTAATCTACAAATAAAATATGGGTTTGTTTATTATATTTATTTAATACGAAATAGGTAAGAATACTCAAAATAGACCCTTGATAGCTTCTTCACCTTCTTGCCCATGGCGTAGTGTGAACTGTGAAGAAGCGAGCCGACATTATTGTGTCGAGTAGTGGGGGATAGATTGTCTCTCACTTCTCTACACTCTAATTGGGCCGCAATGGGCTTACCATCAGGCGCAGTGTGGTTTCTTTGCCGAGCCAGTATAAGAAAAAAAAACATCGACCAGAGAAATCATAACCGTTGCCCGCTCCATAGCACACTGAGCGACTTTAAACTTATGGACTAGTCTATTGGTGAGTGTCCACGCCCCGTAGGTCATTACAGGTAGGACGCACTGGTTAAAAATCCTTGTTTTTAAACACAGGGATGGATATTAATAATTTACTAACAGCGATAATTTAATAACGAGTTTTTGCTCGCGTCTTCATCAGCGTTTTAATGTATTATAATCTATATAAACTTTTTCATCTTTTCGGGATTAAATATTGAAAACGCCAAAATGCGTGTCATTAATAATCATGTAATGCATTCACAAATATTAAAATGAATCATAATATAATTTATCTTTTTGACAATTACCAATTGTTAAGAGGATTTATACAATTTATTTGGGCAATGTGACATATTGATTAAAATAACAATGTCAAACTATTTAGTCGGCCATCGAGAGATGCTACGACTAACTTACGAATACTATTCGACTATTGATTTGTTAAGTTTCATCCAAACACGTTCTTGATTCGAGTTTTTAAAGTTGTTCTTCGTTTTGTTTATCATGGCACAGCAAAGTGACCACCTGATGGTAAGCGTAGTGCGGTGCAGATAGAGTAGCGAGGGACAGTCTATCTATCCCTTGCTACTCTCCACAATCATACCATCAGATCGTGTCCATGTACCATCGTGTACCATATACTCATCAGTTTTGCACTAGTCTATAATAGGAGAGTAAAAAACTTACTTCTTAGTGCCTCTAGTCCAGGCTGACGCTATAATATTCTTGACACAGAAATCCACCGGTATATAATCAGATATGAGATCAGGACGAGTGTACAAAGTACGCATTATACCTGAAAATATATATTTATTTGAAATATTATTAGGTAATACACGACACTACTGCCTTGGTGGCGCAGTTGTATTTGCGCATGCGTTACGACTCCTGTGCTCTCAGCACATCCGATCCCCAGGTAAGTTAAAGTCATATTGGGTTTTTCGAAGAAATACTCAGTATAAGACCGGAGTCTGGAATTGTGCCCGGTATGGCGATAGGCCCCCTATCACAATATGGGACCGTAATAAATTCGGCGAAAAGTGGGTGTACTGGTTACACCTCTGCCTACCCCTTCGGGGATTACAGTCGTGAGCGTATGTGTGTGAGCTTTAACCTTCAAGAGATATGCTGTCAGCTCTATAATTTGTGTATTTATATGAAACTAGGTTACAGCTTACTGTACAGGATCAAGCCATATATCTGTGCATATAATGTAAATAGTTATAATTAGTTATTATTATTATCGTATTTTGTGTGAATTATTAGCGAACATCGAGGTGCGACATTTTGCGGCTGAGCGCGGATTGGCCGAATCATCGCGGCCGTCACCTCGCCGCCCGCACACCTCTGCATCAAGGCTCCCCGGCGACATCCGCGGCGTCCGGCGCGCGCTCTGATTGGCCGAGCGCGCACTCGTCCCATGGCTGACCCCGAGCTGCGCGAGCGCGCCCGAGACGCCCGGAAACGAAATAAAAGAAACGCCCCGGGCCACCGAAAATCAGTTCGCTCCGAGATCGCTCCAGCAACAAGAAGAAAAGTCAAGCAAGAAAAACGGGAATACTGGAAGAAAGGAAGCCTGAAGAAAGGGAATACTGAAGAACGGGAACCCTGGACTTTTCAAGAAAGAACAACGGGACTGCAAGGCGTCATATAGTATATTTTGACGTCAAAAGTATTGTAACCTGGTCCGAACAATATACTGCTACTTTATCGATCTGGTCATTGAGTTTCTTCTCCACGCAATCCCAGCATCCCCCACATCGTCTTGGTCCTTCGAGCCGGATCTACGTGGAGAAAGATGCCAGTGACTAGATCGGTAGGGCGCAGAACTGCTTCGGCGACGGTGACGACGGACACCACGACTGGGGTCACGGGTACTTCCGGTACCACGACCGAGGTTACTGGTACGTCCGGCACTACGACTAAGGCCACCGGTACCACGGACACCTCCGGTACCGCTACCACCACCGCCACCGCGACCACCACGGAACGCTCAACGGCGGTATTGAGAACACCGCCCGCCTCAAGACCTGCGCCGGAAGATCAAAAAAGCATCGTCGCAGAACACCGCAAATCACCGAGCCGAAGTCAAGCCCGTTCAACAAGGAGCAAGAATCCCTCAAGAACACGCCGCTTGGCACAAGCTAAGGCCGAACTCGTCCAGTTGAAGATCGAGCTAGCCGCCGCCCGCATTGCCGAAATAGAAGCGGAATCGGATGAAGACGACATGAGCTCTGTTGTCACCGAGGCTGAACAGGAACAGCGCGTACACAGCTGGCTAGAGAACAGCCGGTTACTCGCCATAGACAGCCAGCCTCACCAAGCAACAGAGGCGCATATAGTTACACAGCCGCCGGCCGAACCTGCTGGCCCAGCGATCACTGCCGCATCCTGGGACACACCGGCGTCTGCACCGGCGGGAGTCACTGCCGCACCCCCGCCATTATTGCGTCTCTCTGCAATCGAATCGTCAACGTCTCATTCTCATCCTCATCCACAGCCAGCAACGTCAACAGAGGGATCACCCACCGCACTTCCAGTACACACTACGGGAGCTGAACCACCAGGAAACATTGCAGCCTGGGAATCGAACCTCGGACCTGCGCAGCCGCCTACGCCAGTGATCACAGCCGCATCCTGGCGACCGAACCTCGGGACTGCGCAGCCGCCTCCGCCAGTGACCACCGCCGTGTCCTGGCAATCGAACCTCGGACCTGCGCAGCCGCCTACGCCAGTGACCGCAACCGCATCATGGCGACCGAACTTTGGGACTGCGCAGCCGCCTCCGCCAGTGACCACCGCCGTGTCCTGGCAATCGAACATCGGGTTTGCACCGCCACCTCCGCCAGTGATCACCGCCACATCCTGGCAACCGAACTTTGGGGCAGCGCAACCACAACAGGTAAACCATCCGACTGAAGATGGAGCCGTCACCGTCCGGCAATCGCGGACGGATCTGCTAGAACTCGCGTCAGCCATCACCAGTGCAGTCCAAGCTGCGCAACATCGTCAACCGTTGAAGTATACAGAACTTCCCAGCTTCAACGGGGCTCATCAAGACTGGCTGACATATCGCGCCGCCTACCTCGAGACAGCGCACCACTTCACTAGCATAGAAAACATGTCCCGCTTACGCAGAAGCCTTCGAGGGACAGCGAAGGAAGCAGTGCAAGGATTGCTGATCACGAACGCGGACCCGAACAATGTCCTGAAGACATTAGAGATGCGGTTTGGACGTCCCGACTCCATAGCCATGGCGGAGATTGACCGCCTCAGAACCTTACCGCGTCTCACCGAATCGCCGCGGGAACTCTGCACCTTCGCCACAAAGGTAGAAAATACAATAGGCACTTTACAGGCACTCAACTGCATCTTCTACCTATACAACCCCGAAGTAACTAAGAACATGACAGAGAAGCTGACGCCAACCCTCAAGAGGCAGTGGTACGAATTCGCCGCCACACAGCCAAAGGAAGAACCAGATCTGCTGAAATTCGGTCGGTTCATACAGCGGGAAGCGGAAATGTGCAGTCCGTTCGCCCAACCCGAACCTATTACCGAACGAAGTCTCAGCAAAACGAACACGGAGGGCCAACGCCGACAACGAGTACACACCGTCAGCGAAAATTACAAGTCAAACTGTGGCCTCTGTAGTCAACAGGGTCACAGCATCGTAGAATGTACGCGTTTCAAGGATGCAAGTACGGACGCGAGATGGGATATCGCAAAGAAACACCGCTTATGTTTCAGATGCCTGCGTTTCAGATCAAAACAACATAGCTGCAAGCCTAAGAAGTGCGAAACCGACGGATGCATTCATCTTCACCACAAACTCCTTCACTCGGTTAAGAAACATATCAAGAAGGAAGAGAACCCCGAACCAAAGGAAGATGAACATGTCAACTCAGCGTGGACGCCCAAGGTCTCATTCCTCAAGATCGTACCGGTACACATTTCTGGACCGGCGGGTACCTTAGCTCTTCTGGATGACGGATCGACCGTCACTCTCATCGACGAAGAGTTGGCGAAGAAAATAGGAGCCGACGGTCCAGACGAACCTCTCCACATCATCACGTACAACGGGGAATCCGGAAGCGACCTACAGTCACGCCGAGTTAACTTCCAGATTAGAGGGGCTAATCAACATCAAGACCGAATCCACGCACGCACCGTCAACGACCTCAAGCTAGCAGCCCAACGCGTCCCGAAAGAAGCCATTGAAGAGTGTGAACACCTGAAGAGTATCCTGGCAGAAATACAACCAAGCGAGGCGGCACCGAAGATATTAATAGGCCAAGACAATTGGCACCTCCTCCTCGCTACGGACGTACGTACGGGCAGGAGAAACCAACCTGTTGCGTCATTGACGCCGCTAGGTTGGGTAGTTCACGGGGGTCACACTCGTACGCTGGGTCACAGGGTCAATTTCGTGAAGCATATCACGACAGATGACCATCTGGAGGAGATGATAAGAGAGTTCATCACGATGGACAACCTCTACATCGACCCCAGACGACCCGCCAGCGACCCGGGTGAAAAGGCTTTAAGGATCCTTGAGAAGCGCACAAAAAAGACCCCAGAGGGCAGATATCAAACAGCCCTGCTTTGGAAGTCGGAAGATGTTGTCATGCCGAACAATTACGACAACACTTTAAGAAGACTTCACACAATAGAACGGAAGTTGGACCAGAATCCTCAGTTGAAGCAGAAATATAACGAACAAATGGAAGCCTTGGTGACGAAGGGTTACGCCGAACCCGCACCTCCGACTTCAAACAAGAGGACCTGGTACCTACCACACTTCGCGGTTTTCAATCCAATGAAGCCGGACAAACTCAGAGTTGTCCACGACGCCGCCGCGAAGACAAGGGGAACGTCGCTGAATGACCAGCTTCTGACTGGACCGGACCTTCTTCAACCCCTTCCGGGGGTCATCATGAAGTTCCGACAACACCCGATCGCCGTGACAGCTGACATCACAGAAATGTTCATGCAAGTAGAACTTCAAGAACAAGACAGGGACGCACTAAGGTACCTATGGCGAGGGGACAGGAGAGACGATCACCCACCTCAGCAGTACCGCATGAAGTCGCTGATCTTCGGGGCATCAAGCTCGCCAGCCACGGCAATCTTCGTGATGAACCTCAACGCGGAGAAGCACCGACACGAACACCCGGAGGCAGTCGAAGCCATAAGGAACAAGCACTACATGGATGACTACTTAGACAGCTTCGAATCCCTCGAACAGGCGGCAAAAGTCACGCGGCAAGTGCGCGACATTCACCGAGAGGCTAAGTTCGAATTGAAGAAATGGACCTCGAACTCGGCGGAGTTACTACAGACTCTCGATGAGGTCACCGAACCCGAACCTACTGTCGACTTAAAAGGAGCCGAGAAAACCGAGAGGGTACTCGGGCTCATATGGCAACCGAAGAACGACAGACTCGCCTTCAATTTGGACCTAGCTCGCATTCCATCGGCAATCCTGAACAACGCGACACCCACCAAGCGGCAAGCATTGAAGATAGTAATGTCGCTCTTCGACCCACTTGGCCTCGTATCACCGATCACGATCAGGGCCAAACAAATTTTACAGGAAGTCTGGCGAAGAGGAACTGCGTGGGACGAGAACATCGATGACGACTTGGCAGCCGACTGGACTAAATGGTTAGTGGAATTACGAAGCCTAAGCGCCGTATCTATACCAAGAAGCTACCCAAGTTACAGCGCAGCAGTGTCTCTCCAACTACACGTCTTCACGGATGCCAGTGAATCCGCATACGCGACGGCGCTGTACTGGCGCGCCGTGGATGATCAAGGACGGGTCAGCGTAACTCTCGTCACCGCCAAGGCCAAGGTCGCACCACTGAAGGTAACATCAATACCGCGAATGGAACTACAAGCTGCGGTACTCGGATCTCGCATGGCAACAGCTGTGAAGGACGCCCACGAGAGGAAGCCCGACGCAACCGTTTACTGGACGGACAGCCGTACGACCCTGACATGGATCAGGACAGGGTCTAGATCTTACAAAGCGTACGTCGCTCATCGTGTGGCCGCCATCGAGGAACATAGCAAGAGCAGCGAATGGCGATGGGTACCGACCAAGTCGAACGTGGCTGACGACGCCACCCGAGACGTACCGGACGACTTCCACCAAGGCCATCGTTGGTTCAACGGTCCCGACTTTTTACAGAAAAGTCCGGAGTCGTGGCCGGCGGATAACAGGAGCGCGGCGACACCGACCGGAGAAGAGCGGACATACGCGGTCATCGGGGGTCAACGACCGCGAAGCCTCAACGCGGCATTACCGGACGTCAACCGATTCTCGAAATGGTCGAGATATTTGCGAGCAACAGCGAGGATACTACACGCCATTGAGGTATTCAAACAGGCCATTAAACAGCGAGTTAACCACAAGAGGACTGCGCGGAATCGAACCCGCGACCCGAACTGGCAATACGCCAAGAACACGACACGACCGTTGAAAACTGTCAAAGTTTTTACTAACGACGACCGCTACCTTTATCTTCCCGCAGAGCTACAACGACGTGCTGAAGCCCTGATCTGGCAGGCCTCACAGAAAGACTCCTTCCAAAAGGAGGTGGAAGAACTTAAAAAAGGAAATCAGGTCCCCCGCGATAGTCGTCTCTACAAGTTGAGCGTGGAACTATCCGACCAACAGCTGAGATTGAAAAGCAGAATAGGAGCAGCATTGGAGGTCTCTGATGAGCTGAAGAACCCCCTGGTGATAGACGGCGACCACCGAGCGACTAAGCTGTGGATTGAACATGAACACCGTCGACTACATCACGCAGGAGCCGAAGCAACGACCAACGAATGTCGACAACGACATTGGATACTTCGTCTACGACCTACAGTCAAGAACATCATACGACAATGCGTACGGTGCCGCATGAGGACAGCATCTCCACCGCAACCCATGACTGGAGACCTACCGAATGGCCGCCTAGCACATCACCAGAGGCCATTCACGTACACAGGTCTAGATTACTTCGGCCCTCTCAGCATCACAGTAGGTCGAACACATCAAAAGAGGTACGTGGCGTTGTTTACCTGTCTCACCACACGCGCCATACATTTAGAGCTAGTGCAGTCACTTAGCGCCGACTCAGCGGTTATGGCGCTCCGAAGGATGATCGCACGCAGAGGGGTACCGAAGCAGATTTGGTCCGACAACGGAACTAACTTTCACGGAGCTGAAAAGGAACTCAGACATGCCCTCTTTCCAGCCACAGAAAATGAAGCATCCAGGAAAATCATAGATTGGCGGTTCATCCCACCGGGTGCGCCGTTCATGGGAGGCGCATGGGAGCGGATGGTGCGCTCCGTCAAGACTGCTCTCGCGACGGTACTACACGAGAGGCATCCCGCGGAAGAGGTTCTACATACACTCCTCGCCGAAGCGGAACATACGGTGAATAGCAGACCACTGACTCACGTGTCAGTGGACCCCGAGGCTCCGGAGGCGCTCACCCCGAACCATTTCCTCCTGGGCGGACCAGGCGGAAACACAGCCCCAGGAACGTTCAACGACCGGGACTTGAACCTGCGGAGCAGCTGGCGCGCTTCACAACGTCTCGCCGACATGTTCTGGTCGCGATGGCTGAAGGAGTACCTACCGGAACTCAGGAATAGAAGAGACCCACACGGAAAAGGCCCCGAGATACAAGTCGGAGATTTGGTGCAGATCATAGACGGGAATCTACCACGCAACATGTGGATACGAGGACGCATCCACGCAACTCATCCCGGACCCGACGGCATCGTACGAGCGGTCGACGTCGTCACCAGAGGAGGTATCTTGCGGCGCCCGACGAAGAAACTTATACTTCTCCCGATCTCCGAGAAGGCTGATCCTGCACTCAATTAAAATGCATCGTCAACATCCAAAGAGTGACGATGCACGGCGGGAGAATGTACAGGATCAAGCCATATATCTGTGCATATAATGTAAATAGTTATAATTAGTTATTATTATTATCGTATTTTGTGTGAATTATTAGCGAACATCGAGGTGCGACATTTTGCGGCTGAGCGCGGATTGGCCGAATCATCGCGGCCGTCACCTCGCCGCCCGCACACCTCTGCATCAAGGCTCCCCGGCGACATCCGCGGCGTCCGGCGCGCGCTCTGATTGGCCGAGCGCGCACTAGTCCCATGGCTGACCCCGAGCTGCGCGAGCGCGCCCGAGACGCCCGGAAACGAAATAAAAGAAACGCCCCGGGCCACCGAAAATCAGTTCGCTCCGAGATCGCTCCAGCAACAAGAAGAAAAGTCAAGCAAGAAAAACGGGAATACTGGAAGAAAGGAAGCCTGAAGAACGGGAACCCTGGACTTTTCAAGAAAGAACAACGGGACTGCAAGGCGTCATATAGTATATTTTGACGTCAAAAGTATTGTAACCTGGTCCGAACAATATACTGCTACTTTATCGATCTGGTCATTGAGTTTCTTCTCCACGCAATCCCAGCAGCCCCCACACTTACTTTATTAAATAGTCGTCTCAAACTCAACTCAACAGTCTCTATCTTTTGAAATATTAAATTTTTCTACAAGTCATACAATAATAATTGAAAATCTATATCATAAAACATTAATCATTGTGCTGTGTGCATTTCAGCCTTAAACTATATATGTAATATCAAAAGGTAGACCATATAAGCTTTAATAAGCTTTAAATACTCCCAGTCTTAATAAGTAACAATACTTCACGAGTGTGAAGGGATTCCTCTTCATCTACACGTCCACACCCATACCATGACTATCAGTGTACGGTTCCGTACAGTGTACTTTGTTACCAACAGTTTGTGCTGATACGACTTTTCTGCACAACAAACATTTCTAATAATTCGCATTGGGGCGACGCGCGCTGTTATGATCTGCGTTACTAAGCATTTTTAGCCAACTCGGTAATTTACTTGTATCGAACGTTTCTAATACATCGTGTGTGCAATATCAAACGCTGACCCGAACACTCGTCTCGCACCAGAGTAATAATCGCTAAACTATAACGGTTGTGATTTAACAATAAATCGGTGATTGTTACTACCACAAATTTACATTTATTGAACCCCGGGACTCGCAACAACTACTAACACAACTACTCCACCGAGCTATCTAATGTCACTGTACAATCAGTCAGAGAATCTTATCAGTGTGATCTAGGAATTATTGTATATTCACATATTTCGATATTAGCGCCATCTATTAACAAATAAAGTAACTAGAAGCTCGTGAAGTTGTGGCTGATGTTAATCTTACCTTTTCCACATGCCACTAGTATGCCAACAGGACCGTTGAAATTCTCTATCCATCCAGGGACAGGTTCATCGACGCTCGAAATTACTGTCAACCAATATTTAAATAAATACTCGTAAAATCGGGAGAGCAGGTGGAGGTAAATAAAATGTATGCATTATTTTTACAAATACTAATAATATGAATAATAACACACATAGTTCTGACCCCACACTAGGTCAAACCTGGATCGTGGATATCAATAACAACTAGGGAATGTGATCCCACAACACCCAACAGTCTCACATAGTCATGACCCCAAACTAGGTCAAACCTGTATCGTGGGTATCAAGAACTAGGTGGGAATACGGTCCAAAAAATCTAGATCCGAACCAAAAATCTGTCTCACAGACAAACATTTGTCTTGCGGATCAAACCCACGGTTCTCCGTTTCTCAACCGGCTAATGTATATATAAGTACTACTGTCTACTGTCATATAGACCCTCCCAGTAAAATACATTAATATAACAATACAATAAAATACAAATTTTATTTGATAATAGCCTCCGTGGTGCAGTAGATAGGTAGCTATATGACACGTGGGTCTGATCCGAGCACCAAAACAAGAGTTTTGTAATCCAATCAATCAAATAATTGATACGGGTCTGGGTTTTGTGCAAGACATGTATCCTATCCCATGGGGTCAGGACTATATGTGTGACTATTGTGACTTATTATTAGTAGTTGCAAGAATCGAACCACCGATCTCTCGTTTTATAGCCATTCCGTTACTAGCAGGGCTAAAATTAATGATCTTAAGCCAGTATTGTGGACTAAAGCCACATTAGTCGAGGAGATCCCCGCCCAGCTATGAGACAAACAAAGCTGATTACCAATCGATGGTCTGACGATGACTGCAGGCAGTTTTCCCCTCTCTTCATAAACCACATGCTCTGCAAGCTGCTTTGAAAAGCAATAGGTGTTGGGTAGCTCCCCTAGATATCTGAAACAAATATCAGCTTCATCTTCAGTTACCTTAGAAGGTCTATTATGAAAGCGTAGAGGAAATGCAAGGTTCCAGAAAAAAAACCTTAAAATCTTTCACCGGCGCCCGAATTATGGCCTGAAGAAACTTAATATATGCCGACTAATTCGAAACTGGCCACAGATAGGGATTGGCACCATGTTGGTTTCAAAGTGGTGAAGCCACGATGTAGCCACCACTCCTTCACCTCCCTGCCCCATGGCGTAGTGTGAAGAAGCTACACAGCAGGTCGGCATGATTGTATGGAGTAACGAGGGATAGATTATCTCTCACTACTTGATACTCGAACTGGACGGCACTGCGCTTTCGATCCTTTGCCGTGCCAGTATAAAAAAACTGATATTCTTACTTAGGAGTTAAGATCCTAACGGTATGCTCGTCAAGATTCTCGCATATGTCAATGGTGTCCCGCCAGTCAGCGTGGGCTGGGTAAATCACTTCCTCAATCAGATCCCGGTTAGTGTTGGAATATGATGTAGATACGTGGACTAGAACCTGAAAATGGCATGGCCTATATCAGATGGATCATGTTAAACTCCTTTTGAAGTGAAAAATCTTTAGCCACGTTGGGCAAGGATGTTCGTCGCCCAAATTATGTAGTCTTCCAGGAAATCTGTAAAAATCTGTTAATAGTTAGATAAAAATACATACATACATATACACGCCTGTAATCCCCGTAGGGATGGGCAGAGGTATAACCAGTACACCCACTTTTCGCCGAATTTTTATTACGGTCCCATAATGTGATAGGGGGCGAGCCTATCGCTATACCAGGCACAATTCCAGACTCCGGGATAATACTTAGTATTGCTAAATAGAAAAACTTTATAGTGGTAGAGCCACGCTGAAGACATATTTGTCTACAGCATGAATGGGCCGGCTCGACCGAGGTAGTACCACTGTCTCACAGAAAACCAACGTAAAGTGACAGTTTACTGTCGCATTTCGTATGGTAAGTGAGATATCCGGAGGCCCAGATTCCCCCTTCCCTTCCCTAATCCCTATTCCAGTCCTTTAAGGCCGACAACACATACCTATATGATACTTTCGGTATTGTGGATGTTCATGGGCGGTGGAGACCACTTAACATCAGGTGACCCACTGGCTCGTTTGTCTTTACCCGACCCGGGCTCGAACCCAAGACCTAGGCACAGCAGTCGTAACGCATGCGCAATTACAACTGCGCCACCAAGGCAGAATACGGCTTCATAAAATACTCTAACAACGATAGCCTAGTTGGGTGTGGTACGGAACTGCAGACGAAATTCGGAACTACTCGTGTACTCGAACGTGTGTATTTATGCTGAATTATCGCTTGCTTTACTGTGTAGGAAAATATCGCGAGGAAACCGAGGAATTTCTAAGGTATGTAGTATGGTGGGTATGGAATTTTAAAGCCACATTAGGCCAGCGTGGTGGACTAAGGCTGCGTTTCCACCAGGTATGTGCGAGGTAGCTGGCGGTGCGAGGATGTGTAGCGAGTCTGTGGAACGGCGTGAGTGTTTTCCGGGAGATGTGCTAGGCCGCTGAGCGGTGCGAGGATGTGTAGTGTTTTGAAAAAAGTAAAAAATTCTCCAAGAAGTCGATGATATTCAATATGGTTACGTATCCAAAATATGTGCTGTCTTCTGTAATGACTTCGGTATCTTCTGTCTCTATTTCTTCATCGCAAATTGATAAATATAAGTGTTTTTTCCACTGATCCATGTTTTCTGTATAATATGCATCTACCTCTGACAAACACCGTCTAGTGACTGCTGTTTTTTAGCTCGCGACCGTCCGTAGCACACATCCTTCCCTTGTTTTGTATGAACAAAAACCTCGCTCCGCTGAGCCGTTTCCACTAGAGTTGCGCTGAGCGAGGCTATGTAAATGAAGTGATTCTATTGGTTGGGTGGCAAACAAATCCCTCGCTACGCATCCTCGCACATATCTGGTGGAAACGCAGCCTAAGACCTAACCTTTCTTATTAGTAGGCCCGTGGTCAGGAGTGGAAGAGTAACATATAGGTATTATTATGATAGTTCCACTTACAGATAAATCCACAATATTCTTAGCGAGGTCCACAATTTCCTTAGTGCCGTTGAGGTTCAATCGAACAGCGTATTTTAGGGGATCATCGAACCTGAAATTTTAATGATTATCACAATATTTTGAAGGATGGTTTGTGTATCTGGTATTAAAGAACGTGGCAACAGTAAGTATATTATATAAATATTAATGTAAATTTCCACCCACAAGCGTTTATCATTAGTTGACCCCTAAAATCTAACACACGCATTAAAATAGACTGATCTCGCAATACTTCAAAATTAGGTGTAAGATTTAACATTTTCCTCTATATCTTATGCACCTACCTTGTTCATCTCTGCATCACCCTAAGGTTGACTGGGAGAGAATGCCTCTGGCATTAAGTCCGCCTATATACCTTGTATATGAAGTGAATAAATAAATAAATTTTAACTACAACTATCGTCATACCGCGCCCAATTCAAAATTCCGGGCTGACACTGAGTATTTCGAGTTACGAAAATTCGATATCATTTTACCCGAACTGGGGATCGAACTCGTGACCTCAGCACAGCTGTACCGCGTACGCAATAACAACTGCGCCTACCGAGGCACTAGAATTAACTACTAAAATATCATTGATTTGCAATGATAATCAACTTCGCAGTACGGTTAAGATGGTCGTCCTGATTTCACGCCGGTTTTTTTATAATAATACTAGATGTTGCCCGCGGCTCCGCCTACGTGGTGGTTATATTCTTATCATCTTAAGCTATTACACCTTTCTACATTTTGCTATCCCATAGAAAATGTGAATTTTTCTGGGATAAAAAGTAGCCTACTATGTCATTTTCTGAGACCTAAACTGCCACTATGCAAAAAATAATGTCGAGCCTTTGCTCTGTGAAAAACTTAGCTATCCAACGGGAACTATAAAATTTTCCGGCATAAAAAGTACCCTATGTGCTATGTATATGTAGCTATTCCGGACTATAATCTATGTCTGAGCCAAATTAAGTAGCCTATGTGCTCTTCCGGACTATAATCTATGTCTGTGCCAAATTTCAATCAGTTCCAGCCGTTGTAGCGTGATTGAGTAACAAACATCCATCCATCCAAATATTCGCATTTATAATAGAAGTAGGATAATTAGGTATATCTTTACCTGACACTCGCTGCCACATGGAAAATCACGTTTACTCTATTGATGATCAGGGCACGGTCTTCTTCTGATAAACCTTAAATAAATTAATAAATAACACCCATCAGTCACACAAATATAAACACTCTTATTTATAAACATAACATTACTTCATCTGAAGCAAATACTTAAGTATACGTTACTTAAGACTCTGAAGTCGTTGCTAATGTTTGGCCAAGCAATCTTACGTCAACCAATTCTTACTTTGTAAGAATTCTTAACTATAAAACAGAATATTTACTTAAGTAATTACTTTTACTCAAGTAATAAGTTTTTCTCGATTATAAATACAAGTGTTTTTTCTTGTATCGTGGATGTTAGGAACTGCCAGAGTTTTTGGACCTTATATTACCCAGAACCTATACTTTTATGGATAGCACAAACATTTGCCTCATTACTCTAATTGTGATATGATTAACACACTCTCAGTGTTGCAGTTTTTAAATCGGAGTGAGATGATGATCCATTACTGACTATGTTTTTTTTTAATAATATAGTCCGACAATCGAGCCAGTGGGTCACCTGATGTTAAGTGATCTCCACCACCCATGAACATCCACAATACCAAAAGTATAATGTATGCGTTGTCGGCCTTAAAGTACAGGAATAGGGATTACGGAAGGGAAGGGGGAATCTGGGCCTCCGGTTATCTCACTTACCATACGAAACGCGACAGTAAACTGTCACTTTACGTTGGTTTTCTGTGAGACAGTGGTACTACCCCGGTCGAGCCGGCCCATTCATGCTGTAGACAAATATGTCTACAGCGTGGCTCTACCACTTCCTTTATCATGGCATGGCAAAGTGACCACACTGCACCTGATGGTAAGCGCTGTGCGGTACAATCAGAGTAGTGAGTAGCGAGAGACAATCTATCCTCCGCTACTCAACACAATCATGCCACTACGTCATGGACAAGATGTTGAACAAGCGGTCTAGAGTCAGTGTCATCAGAAGGTCGCAAAGGTAAGTACGGTGGTTAGTTACTTCGAGGACGCATAAGCGTGACTAGATATTTTTTTATTACATACTCAATAACTTTGTTATTGTTTCGTATGAAAAGTCTTGACAAAGTATTTATTAGTCTTTTCCATGAGGGTCTTTAAAGTCGCAATTTTTTAATTTGACCAGGTATAAGCCTCTCAACGGCTTGAGGCTACAATGTGTATGGGATAACTGCCCACCCATGCCTATACCTAGCTACACTATTAATATCTTCAATATGATGGGTGTTTTGATACATAAGTATTTTTTTTCATAGTGACCACTAGAGGGTCTAGTGTCAAAGTAATCAGTAGGCTGCAAGACGGCCAAATATCTTACCCGGAGTCTAGACCCCCGACAAAAACCGGATGTACACTGGCTAATCCCGGAACAAGACACTTGCGTGTGCCACTATGGCGGGTTCTACATCTTGTGTACGGTGGTCGCTATCCGGGCGAATATGAATATGCTACCACCAGCAAATACATAACATGACATACCTAATCCAGGTTCCATTACGTCTCCAGGTATTACAAACACTTTCGATTCGAAAATCCCAGGTTTTTCTTTTCGTAATCGGTCAAAACACTGAAAACGGGCATTATATATATTTTTAAACACGAGTTAAATTAAGTATATATGTGTTTTATATCTTCTTTTTACAAGTCCCCGAATATTACTGAATTCTGCACCAAATTCCATTAAGTATTTTAGTAGTAATTAAACATTCTAATCTTAATCTTCCTTAAATGATTAGTTAAGGAATTTAAGAAATTACATAATATTTGTTTTTAATAGGTTCAATTATAATATTTTTAGGAATGTCAATACGGAACTATTAACTGGTGTTGAATATACTTAACTAAAATTAATCCAAAAACCTCAATTAGATGCAAACTGTACAAGCCCAACTTATATATATCTACGACCTTATTAATAATGAGTTATCGGAGCTTTATAATGTCTTTAATAGAAGCTTGTTAAAAAATGTTGAGCGTTTTATCTCTACTGAGCCATTATGAATAACATTTTTTAATAAGCTCCTATTAACGGCCTTATAAAGCCCCGATAACTCATTATGAATAAGACCGCTAATCTACAGTCGCTTTTCTTTTCATTCAAAGCATTACAACTGAAGAAGAATCGTGTGGAGTAGTACGACTTGAAAAAAGTTGGATTTTCTCTTTTATATAGATCTGAGATGTGAATTACAATCAAATTAAACAACCCATGCATGCCTCGTCTCCACTACGCTCCATACAATTTCTGTTTCACCTTTTGAAATTCTGCTTTTAATTCCTTCCACTGCAAAGCAGTCTGTTAATTCAAAATGGAAATGCCTAGTGTCTGTTTTCCGTTTCATTTCAATATAAACACACTCTTACATTTATTTACTTAGTATTAATAAATGACAACGAACTCCAGTAATCCATATTCAAGTTTCAGGTTCAATAATTTGACCTAAGAATAATCTGCATTGTTAATTTAAATGACTTTGCATGATTTTATTAGATTTATAATGGAAAGACTGTGAACTTTGGACTAGTAGGTCTGAACAGACAGACCCCAAATTGTAAACGACAAAATGCTTCTTGTTTTCATGAGCGGTTGTCACCAGGGTCTTATATGCCTACGACTTCAAATAGTATTGTAATTCGACACTTCCATAACTGATTACTTTGCATTTGCTGTAAACGTTGTTCTGTCTTTAAGTTTCAAATTAACACTACGCATTGGAATAGTTTCTTGTGTTTTATTATGTACATTGTTTCTTATGCTACCAAAAACAGTACAAAATCAAACTCCTATACGAAAATAGAATCAAAATTGATTTAAAAGCTATAATTATTGTTTTAAATCTGAGTATGTGGGCAAGAGTGCGTGTGTAGGGTAGGGTTGCCAACCGTCCTGTTTTCCCAGGACATATCCTGGTTTTTAAAGTGTCCTGGGACGTCCTGGATAGTTTTTAAGCAGCGTCCTGGGTTTTTAGGCAGCGTCCTGGGTTTTTAAAGCGCCCTGATAAGGTCCTGTATTTTAAAATTAGCACACTACTTTTGCAATCCTTGGTGCCTCTCGGCTCGCAAAAGATGCGTCCTGTTTTTAAATTGAATTGTCCTGGTTTTTCTAACTTCAAAAACTAAAAATATGAATTTGGGGTTGGCAACCCTAGTGTAGGGGAATATATCGCTATCTCCCTCACATGAATACACCTAATGACTATTCGGGGAGGAGACGTCATGACTCATATCGTGCGTCCTTTTTATTAGACAGCTACCCGTTCCACCCTACTTGAATAGGTTCTAACCAATGACGAAAAAACCTAATAAGTTCTAACTTACTTATTTTTGATCGGATTTATAAAATTCTTCTCTGTATTCTCTCGATAATAGGTTTAGGGTTACGTAATTTGTTGATTAAAATTATAAAAAGTGTCAGAAAATACTTACAGGAACTGAATATAAATTATTCAGTCTATCTTCTGCACTGACATTCTTTTTGGTTCTTATCAGGAGGTAGATCCTGTCGATTCCTGAGCATGAGTACAGCAGCTTCTCGATCAGGATTTTGCCGATAAACCCTGAAAGAAATTCTTAGATGTAAGATACTAAAGTCATCGATACAGCTAGTAATTTTGGGCACATTTGAAAGTTCAGGAGAACCTACTAATGCTTATTTGGGGTAAAATGGAGATTGTGTAATTAGAGGAGAGTTTGCTACAGAATAAATAAGTAAACCCAACATTATGAACATGTTTTACCAGCGCGAGAATCGAACCCGTAACCATATTTTGGAATATAAAACATATCCCATGTGTTAATCCAGCTATTAAACTATCTATGTGCCGAATTTCATTCAAATCCGTTTAGCCGTTTTTTTGTGACTTTGTAACAAACAAACAAACTTTTACATTTATAATATAGTAAGATTATAAAATAAATGAAACTTAATACCTGAACCTCCTGTAATAAAGACTGTTTTGCCTTTAAAAAACTGTGCTATGGTGGGCAGTTCCGTGGCGTCTCTTTCCTCTAAAAACCCCATGGTTTTAACTAAAACAATCCGCTCGAGCCTGACGTTCAATACCGTATACTTTACCAAATACAGTACGTCAAATTTAAGCTATGATAAAGAAAGTAAGGATTGACGCGCGCTTACGATTTTTAGTTGTGCGATTTTTTAACGACGGATGTGTAAGATAATTTCAAAAAGGGGCAGATACGCTAATGGACTTATACTTATGTTCACTTCTAAGCAGATTTTCAATAGTTGCGTCAAGCATCAGTGACAACGTCACTACGGCGGTCCTTGCGTCACTGGCGTTTTCAGTACCTATATACGCAAGCATACAATAATGTCGTGTTTTTTAGGTTAACCAAAGTTTTTAGATTTCCACCTGGCCTATGGGAAATTATAGCTCCAAATATTGACTATTTCTTATTTACGTTATTATATTGCCAAAGATAACCTCTCCATAAAGCGTAAAATTCGTAATGGCACGTAATACCTAAAACACGTGTTCTTTGCACTTTGCCATATTTAGCGCCTGTTAATTTCAAAAGCTGATGACATTGACACGGTTAGTAGGTACATCAAATCAGTTTAGATTTTCATAAAAAATATGGAATCAATAACATAACAGTGACTTGCGACTAAAAATCGCATATCAATTGTCAGTGTGTGTGTGCTTTATATTGTAATGACTCAAATGAAAAGTTATTTGCATTCAAATGATTGTTATTAATGTTGGCAAATACAAAATTGTGTTTACTAGAGATGTGCCGATTATTATTTGGCCGACTAGCCGACTAGCCGATTATTCGGTTGCAAAGAGGCCAAGCCGATCATGGCTTCGGGGATTTCCGTGACATTTCGTTTACAGCTGATTTGCGCGCAAGTCGCAACCGCCGCCTGCGAGCATGTCGGAAACTGTTGTGTTTACTTCGCATGGTTTCTGATATTTCCTTTGGACGGTTGAGAGCGGTTTTATTGTGTAATTTTTTTTTGAGTGAAGATAATACTGTTATTGCTCATTGACTTATATTCTATAGACACGAACTGTCGAAGAAAAAAGATGTTCCAAAAACCTTGTCCGCCCACTAATGCCATCTATCTAAGAACTATTTGGAAGTTATAACTCCCGTCACTTTCTTTCGAAAGGGACTTTCGCGCGCCAAAACGGGACAAACTATATAATGAATTTTGTTGTGAGAATGCCATCTATTCATTTTACTAAGAACTCTTTGATAACTCCGTCACTTTTCTCGAATGGGACTTTCCGCGCGCCAAAACGGGTCAAACTATATAATGAACTTTGTTGTGAAATATAGACTTCCCATATTCAGAATTGAAATTAATTAATATTTATTGATCTAAACGTTATGAAATTATGTTATTTACCTTATATACTACTAGCTGTTGCTCGCGGCTCCGCCTGCGTGGAGGTTGTATTCGGGAGCAGAAGTATACAATCCAAGGAGTTGTCTTCTGCACTGAGGCACCTGTAGCGATTGTCGAGCCTCTCAGGTGTTGTGCCTGAATCTTGAGATTGCATCTAAAGAATATCCCATAAGTTTAACCTCACTTTGCCCCTTTTAGGGATCATTTTTCAAAAACGTTGAAACACGTATTTCTTTATTTCCTACCAAAAGCCTAAATATGAATTTACAGATCCCTAAGTCGAGGAATTATGGATTTCCCATACATTTCCCATAAATTTTGAACTCCTATTGGCCTCCTTTCAAGGTTGTTTTTTGAGAAAATAGATAGCCTATGTCCTTCTCCAGGATATAATCTATCCCCTTACCAAATTTCATTACAATCCGTTCAGCCGTTTAGTCGTGAAGAGGTAACAAACAAACAAACAAACAAACAGAGTTACTTTCGCATTTATAGTATTAGTATGGATTAACAGTTTCACTGTAAATCAATTTATTTGTTCAGATTCAGTCAGATTTGTTCGGGAATGTCGCTACAAATAACTAAAATTAACTGGTGTGCATTCGTAGGTGGCATGAAGCATACTAACGTCGGTGCAGTGTACACACCGCGACTCGGTGGAACATAATGTTTGTTCTGGTCGCCGCATCTAGTACGTAGTACATATAGATCGCTGTTATTGCTCATCAAAGTGAAGAATTCAATTATCGTTATGTCAAAAAGAAAGTCTCGTGTATGTTTTTTTTTACAATGGGACAATGTAAAATCAAGTGTAGCCAATGTCAAATGATAATTTCTCGTGGTGGGCAGGGAAATACAGCAAATACTACAAGTATGAACAATCATAATAAATACCGACATCTAACCCTGATACATCAGGTTCTGCGATCAAGGTTTTTATTTAATGTAATTCCCCTGCACAATTTTTATTGAGGGATAGTCGGCGCTCTTTGCCGAATAGTTGCCGACTAGTCGTCGTCTACAAAGTGGCCGGATAGTCGGCTTTACCGACTGAAATTGAAATTGCCATCCCGAGGACGAGACCGCTAGTAAAATATCGTATTTATAAGAAATATCTTTAGTCTCACATGGGACAGTCATAAATGGTCTATATATGTAGCCCATCAGTTACACCCGTCATAGTCTTGACCCCACACTAGGTCAAACCTGTGTAGTAGGTATCAACTACGAGGAATTACACACAACATCCAGAACCGAAATATCTATCTGTTACCCTACATATCTCGGTGCGGGAATCGAACAAACGACCTCTCGTTCCACAACTCTATTCAGTCGCTGCGCCACGGAGGCTGTTCATACAAATCCATTCAAGGATTTATGCGTAAGAAAGTCAGTGCCGAAGATAGATTGAATAATTTATATTCAGTTGCTGTATTTTGCTTTGTGTCTTTCTAATGCTGTTTGTCGTTATAACTTATTGTAAACTCCGTCTGGAACCTTTATATAAGTATGTGCTCCATGCATGATATGCGCGTTGGACGCCTTTTGGGTTTGTAAAATCTTATGCGTCATCAACATGCAGTAATGGCAGTATATTTGTAGCTTCCGCCCTGTGGACTGGGGGGCATTAAAGAATTCCGCCACGGTATCCTCTGCCTGTCGTAAGAGGCGACTAACGAGGCCATCAGGGGTCGTGGGCGCGCAGCGGGGGGCGGTTATAGCGCCCTCTGTACTATAAAACGTTTGTACATCGTGCGACCCTGAGATGGACGGCAGCATGAGTCCTTAGGTGTGCGGGGATTCTTAAACAACCCCACCCAAATTTAGATACGAGCCGTTACACGGCACTGCGCATGGTAGGTTGCTGTAGAAGTTGGGGCGCCTTAGCCTCAAGAACCCGAGGCTGACCATAATGCGCTGAAGAAGGCCATCGCGGGGTTTTGATTGGTATTCCGGTGTAGGGTTTAAATAGTCTTAGGGACTCGGCCCAACGACCGTTCAGAAACTTCCATCTCTACTGGACGGCTTATCGTTGGGTCGTAAGACCTGCGAGTCCAACATAACCATTCCACCTCCCCCCAGGATGGAGCGGTAGCGATAAAGCGTTTACCAGCGAAAAAATAAAATAAAAAAATATATCTGTAGCTACAAGTATTCTGATTTTATTTCTACAATTGTTTCTCGGAGTGCCGATAGATGTGTAAACTTTAAATTACAAATGATGAAATTAATCTTGACACGACATTTAATTAGGAAATCTAACAAAATCCGTTATTTCATAGTTTAAAGCTTTCATTTCTGTCGGGAGAACCGATGCCTGCCGTTTTTTATACTATTCATTTCATTGACATCTGATTACCTACTTCACAAATAAAAATAAAACTTGCTATTTTATTTGTAATAGGTTGTATTCTGTCTTTACTAAACAAAAAAAAAGTGTAAACAAGCTATTTTTTTTTTATTTATCCTGGTACGTCAAAGTGACCACACTGCACCTGATGGTAAGCGCAGTGCCGTCCAGTTAGAGGATCAAGTAGCGAGAGACAAGTTATCCCTTGCTACTCAACATAATCATGCCTGCTGTGTAGCTTCTTCACGCTACGTATAAAAGACCCAGGCTCATAGGAAGTAGGGAACACAGCAACTAGCAAACTGTTCAACAGCTTGATAGTGCGGCAATGATACGAATTGAAAAAAATATGTATGGACTTTTAATATTAGATCTTCATATCGAACTAATAATTGTATATATGTACATAGTCATATAACATCCATGCGACGAATCCATAAAATATAAACGTCACGATCTTGTCCAGCCACCACATTCTGAAAAAATAAAATTGTTATTTCCAACAATGTTCACTCTTAAAGATTAAGCGGATTTTCCAATCTATATATTATTTCTGAAATGTCTTTTTGTCGGTACCCCATAACTTCCACAATTCTTCATTAATGATTTAATCACCATATTAAAGCTCATGTTTGCCAATATTCACAAAAAATTTAATATTATGAAACTTTGCTAATAAAATATGAAAATTAGCAGTGCCATCTGTGGACAGTATATTCAACTAATTTGTTGTATTGTTTATATTGCGTAACTGACCTCTATCAGTGCGAAGTATTCGCACGGGTCACCTAGTATCAATCTTTACAATAGTACAGTTCGCTGTGTGTCAGTTACAGCAGCTTATTGTAAAGTTGCCTTGCCAGGATAAAAAAAAGTAAGACAATTGACAAGAAGTTATCAATATTCATGACGGTGGATAAAACTTTTGCTATCCAGGCACGGTAAAGTGACCACACTGCACCTGATGGTAAGCGCAGTGCCGTCCAATAAGCGTGTCGAGTAGCAAGAGACAATCTATCCCGCATTACTCAACAAAATAATGCTGGCCTGCTTCTTCACACTAAGCCATGATCAAGAAGGCGAAGAAGCGTTCGAAGTTCTAGTGTCAAATTACTCAGAAGGCCGCAAACCGGCCAAACATCGAACCCCAACTCTAGACCCTCGACAAAAACCGGATGTACACTGGCTGACCGGGACGCGACACACTTGCGCGTGCCATTATGGCGGGTTTTCAACCCTGTGTACGGTGCGAGCCATCCGGGCGGATATGAATATCCTACCACCAGCAGAACAGCATCAATTACCTTTCACTTATATCATTGCGCTATAAATTAACATCTTTTACTTAAAAATACCTTGTAAAATGAACTCTGGCCTGTGGTAAAGTGTCATCCGTTGCCTTCATTAGAAACCGTCTTCCTCCTATGATACAATCATAAAAATAATCATGCATAACCAAGTCTTTCATGTCAAATTCGAAATGTTCTCTGTCCCTTTCTTTCAACGCGGTATTGAGGGTGAGACAATTAGTGTGGTTGAACACCCAGTTTCTGTGCGTGAAGTATGACACAGCCAGGTTAGCACGAAATATTCGTTTGTGAATCTTGAATAACCTGAAAAAAAGATATATACAACTTGTTTTTAGACTCTCGCGATTTGAATACATATTATAAAATTAGGAACGGGTCTTAATCGCGCAATATTTTAATGGTTTAATTTTAATGGTTATTTTAATTCTAAAAACATTTATTGCAAACCGCTACGGGCAGGAATGTGTTATATTAATAAAACACCTTGAATCCCTTCGGAAAAAACGTGTACGCCTAGAAACTTCGCTAAGTTTCCTCACTAAGTGCCGCGATTGTGACTTGGTACCTACAGGAGTGCGTATCAAGCCGCGAAAAGACATTCCATATTCCGAAGGAATTCTACACAATGCTAGTGTTCGTCTTTTGAAACAATTAATTCGTAACTGTCAGTACAAGTAAAATAATGTACAGTGTGACCTTTATAATGTGCATATCAAGTGTAGTGAGGTGCTGTCAGCTAGTGATTTTGACTTGTGTGATCGGGTATCTTACAAGCAAGCTAGCCGTATTCACGATCTGAGCATAACACAACATAATGCTAAATTTGACAAGTTGAAAAGCCGTGACCACAAGAGAACTGGTCCAATAGCACAGCCTACCAAACAAGAGACGGTGATCAATTTGTCAAATCAAAGTCTAGACAGTGCCACACAGAGCGTATTGGTAAAAGGGCTAAATTTTGCCTTAACACCTAAACGAATTCCATACGAAAATGTCATATGTGGCATCGAGGAGGTGATAGCGCGTAACAAGCTACCGTCTAATGATGCAGATACGCTTAGACAGGATGTTGCCGTTATTTTACGGAAATCAAAACCACCTAAACACAATATCACGACGGAAGAGCGTCTAGCATTAAAAACGCTACGTGATAACACGAATATTTTGGTGCTAAAGGCCGACAAGGGAAACGCTACCGTTGTGTTAAACTCCAATGATTACGACAGAAAAGTAATGGATTTGTTAAGTGACACTTCAGTTTACAAACCAGTGTCTTATAACCCGACTGCCAGAGTAACAAAACGCATAAGAGCACTCATTAAGGACCATGAAGACTTATTCACAGAAGATGTGTTTCGGCACTTACACAGTCCTCAAATAGTACAATCGCCGAAGCTATATGGTTTGCCTAAAATCCACAAAGGCAATGTACCTTTACGTCCAATTGTGAGTCAAATCAATTCACCAACATATCATTTGGCGAAACACATAAGTAAGGTACTGCAACCATTAGTGGGCAAGACTACATCTTTTGTGAAAGATTCTCGCCATTTCGTAGACATCATCAAGAGTGTAACGGTGGGTCCAGACGAAGTGATGGTGAGTTTTGACGTAGAGTCATTATTCACCAACGTTCCCATTCAAGATTGTCTTGAGGTCATCGAGAGCAAGTTGGAGGAAAACGGTCTGTCTAACGATGTATTCGTTGGATCTATTAAAGAGTTGTTTAGAAGGTAATTACTTCTTATATCAAGGGCAACATTACCTTCAGATTGACGGAGTAGCTATGGGCAGCCCAGTAGCACCGGTAATGGCCAACATCTGGATGGAATATTTCGAGCAATCCATAGACACACAAACATATAATGTTAAATTGTGGAAGAGGTATGTCGATGATGTATTCTGCATCATGCATGGCAACAAGCATGAAGTAGAACAATTCGCGAACCGGTTGAACTCCATACATCCAAAGATCCGATTCAGTTATGAAATGGAGGTAGACAGAACGTTACCTTTTCTCGATGTGAAAGTAATGGTGAGAAAAGATGGTTCCATAGGACACACTGTATACAGAAAACCAACACACACTGACAGGTATCTCAATGCCTACTCGCACCACCATCCACGGCATTTGGAATCCGTTGTGACATCGTTGACAAATAGAGCATATGACCTCTGTGACTCTGAACATCTAGAAAGTGAGCTCACACATGTTCAGAACGTACTGAAGAGTAACGGATACAAAGGAAAGATACGCCGTCCCAAGAAGAGGGAGCGTCTTCCTGAGGTCAGCAGAGCCCCAGCATACATGCCATATATAAAAGGAGTCACGGACAAAGTTGGAACAGTACTCAAACAATACTCCATTAAGACTGTATATAGTCCGCTCGCAAAAATATCGAACCACTTGCGTACTCCAAAAGATGTAATTCCCTTACAAACTCCTGGTGTTTATAAGGTGAATTGCAGTTGTGGTAGTTCCTACATCGGCCAGACCAAAAGAACGATCGCTGAAAGGGTCAAGGAACACATTACAGCTGTAAAAAACCGCCAATTCAACAAATCAGCGGTGGCTGAGCATTTGCTGGAGGCTGGACCTAATCATTGGATAGAACTACACCAACCACAGGTTCTATCCACCGATCGCCATTATTACTCCAGAATAGTACGTGAAGCGGTAGAAATCAAAAAACATCAGAATTTCAACCGAGAGGATGGATACCGTTTGTCAACAACATGGAATCCTGTCATAAGTATATGTAAACCGCGTCGTCAGAATGAGTCAACTCTTCAGCGCGAGGATACTGTCAGTGTGGTTTGTCGAAGTACCGACAGTATTTGTGATAAAAATAAAAATAAAAACCAAGGGAAGGTAGTTATCAAAACCCCCACTAAACTGGTTACCGATACTCCCACCACACGAAAGCCCACCTTACGAAGACGGCACTAAATTCTCACTCAGTCAGCCCGTGACCACGGCCGATGCAACTCGGTCGAAACGTCGGGAAATAATTGTGGTATTTATACCATTAAAATATTGCGCGATTAAGACCCGTTCCTAATTTTATAATATATATACAACTTGTTACAAGAATTACAATTGATACAATTTTTTAACACGATAAACCACACTGCACCTGGTGATAAACGCAGTGCCGTCCAGGTAGAATATCAATTAGCGAGAGACAATTATCCCTCGCTACTCAACACAATCATGCCGCCTGCTGTGTATCTCCTTCACACTACGCCTAAACGACCCAGGAGGAGGAAACACGGTGTCTAGCAAACTGTTCCGTTTTTACGGAGGGTAACCGTTATTTACATAGTTCTAATTGTTATTAGAACAAAATTACTTATTGTAAAAATCTTGAAACTATTCAGTGGCCCAACCAAAACAAACTACTTTCTGATTCAAATTCGACTCAAAAGTTTTGCGGTTACGGACCAGTGGAAACAACAAAATTCCAAACCATAAATAATAATTAAGGCTCAATATCAATTATTCACTCACTCACTCACACACTAACTCACTCACTCACTAACTCACTAATTAACTCACTCAAACAATAACTCCTCACTCACTCACCCACTCACTCTCTCACTCTCTGGCTGAGTCACTCACTGACTCACTCCCAACAAATGTTGCTGTACATACCATTTATCCTTCAGTTGATATAAGACTAGAAATAACCTATAGATGAGTATTTTTTTTAATAATTTATATTTTCTTTAGCATTTTTCTCAAATAAAATGATGGCATTTAACTTAATTTTTTTATGTTAAAGTGAATTTCAATGAATCTATTACAAATTTAATTTGATTATTTAGTCGCCCGTATTCGCTTGCCCGTTTGCTACCGACATAGTATAAAATGTATTTCATTTTCACCATATCCGACTAATGAAAACTGACAAGCGGGGTCGAGGTTACCTACAACAAATAACGCATTCGGTCAACGACCTAATAAAACGGGCCATCAATCTTTAACTCAAACTTTTGTACAATTTCGAAGTTGAGTGGCGTTTTTTATTGGATTAAAAGCATATGACAATACGACTACATACATACGCACTCACGCCTGTAATTCCTGAGGGGTAGGCAGATTTGTAACCAGTACACCCACATTTCGCTTAATACCGTCACATGATGTGATAGACGGCGAGCCTAACGTCATACCGGGCATAATTTCAGACTCCGGGCTGATACTGAGTATTTTGTGGTAGTAAGAACCAATATCACTTTTACCCGACTCAGGGATCGAACCCGCGACTTCCGCACACAGTTTAAAAAAATATAAATAAAAATGTAACCTATTATTACTTTAATATCTTTTCGGCTTAGTACACCCTAAGCTATGTAAAAAGAGACAAAGCGACTGTGCGGAGCAATACCTACTTATTTTCGCTCCTGCAAATCTGTGGTGTAGACCAATCAAAATTCTAGAAAAATACAACCGCTGGCCGCACGTTCGCTTTATCTCTCTCACATTTTGCCCGTATTCACTTATAGCTGGATAGAGAGCACTCTGTCCATTCTCTATATCTATGGTACCACAATATTCCATGCCACTTACATAGGCTTTTTTCCCATAAGTCTTAACAAACTGTCAATAAAAATGGCCGGCAGGAGCTGTTTCAAAACTACCTGAAAAATACAATAAGTTAGATATAGACATTACTAAGCCTTAATTGTTGTGAGAGTTTTCTGGACTTTCGAGTGATTTACGTATAAAAAGTATAAGTGAAATATTTCTTAATAACACCCAACAGTCACACACATAGGCCCCGACCTCACACTAAGATACGAGTCTTGTGTTGTGGGTATCAGGGACCTAGAGAGACTTTCGGTCTCAACACCCAGACCCCGGACACAAATATCTGTCTGTCACACAAACATTTGTCCCGGTGTGGGAATCGAACCCACGGCCTCTCGTTTCACAGCCGGCTACTTGCCTACTGCGCCACGGAGGCTGTCAATCATCATAACAAACTACTCTCGACAGAATCTCTAGTTCTCTAATAATAATGTAGAATGTGCCTTAAAACAGATGGCGAAGAGTTTTTTGATTATATCATATGTGCCTTAATGTGGGTTACTGTATAATAATTAATACCCTCAACAGTCACATACATAGTCCTGACCCCACACTAGGTCAAACCTGTATCCTTGGTATCAAGAACAAGGTACGGTCCCACAACGCCCAGACCCGAAACAAATATCTGTCTGGCACCTTTGCCTCAGTGCCGGAATCGAATTCACGGCCTCTCGTATTTAAGTAAACATTCAACACTTACCAAAACAAAATGAAGTTTCCGTGATGTAGTTATGGTCATACCATGATTCCACACCATGCCATTCATGGGATAAACTTGGACTATCTTGGTTCCAATATCTACTATCTCTTGAAGAGTATTGCTCAGATCTTCTTTAGCACAGCAGTTGTATATAGGTACCGGGTCAGTTGGTTCGAATCTGAAAACAGGAAAAAAATAGTAGTCTGCCTGGGGGCGTAGTTGTAATTGCCTCCGCCCCATTGCTGTCTCGGCTTTCATCCCAGGTCGAGGAAATGGATATTGAGTTTTTCTATCACGAAATTGAAATTAGCCCGGAGTCTGGAATTGTGTCCTATATGGCGATAGGCTCGCCCCCTATTATGGGATGGTAATAAGATCGGTAAAACGTTAACTGGTTACACCCCTGCCTACCCCTTCGGAGACTATATACGTGAGTGTGTATGTAGCCTGCAAAGACCAACTCCAAAACCACAATAAAAACAGACTCGAAACGGAACTCCACTAAAATCAGGAAATCTGCCTATTATAACCAGTTACCAGCTGAAGTTATCCTCCCCACACACACCAATGTATCTGCTTTAAGCCAAGACCAACAATGGCACGCATTGCTGGATATTAACAGTAAAGATCGACGAAACGAAATAAAACAACTACAAATATAGGTAAAAACTATCGAAATATAGGGTATATATAAATTTTTCACTTCTATTCTTAGTAAGCAACTCTCATTTTTCCATGGAGAGACGATATTTCTAAGTTTCAATTCTGGCTCGACAAAGTGTCTGCTCCTGATGGTAAGCGCAGTGCCGTCGAGGTATCAAGTAGAGAGAGTCAACTATACCTCGCTACTCAACACAATCATACTTGCTGAGTGGCTTCTTTACACTACGTCTAAAGGACCACGAAGAAGAAGGAAGGAAGAAGGGAACACAGCAGCTGGCAAACTGTTCTAACTTCTCCCTACATGATTTAATTTAAATTGTTGTAGTTTTTACGAAAAACCTCGATTATTTATTTTAAAATCATTTGCTTACTTTTTGGTGCCTCTGATCCAAGCGGCAGCGATCAAATTCTTCACACAAACATCCACTGGTATGTAATTTGACTTCAGGTCGCTCCGAGAGTATACACTCTTCATTATTCCTAAAAATTATACATATTTGTATGAATGCAAATGATTAATTTTATACGATTATAAAAGTTCATTAAAAAGCATCCATGGCCCAGCTGGTAGTACTAGCGAAACAAAGGTTGCAAGTTCGAAACCGACCCCGGTAACATATAGATATCAGATTTCTCGAAGTCTGATTTATGTAATTCATCGCTTGCTGTATCGGCGAAGGAAAAATATCATGACGAACCCTGCTTTAGAATTCTAATAAGAATTACGAAAGTGTGTGAAGTCTACCAATCCTCATTCGACCAGCGTGGTATACTGAAGTATAACCTCCTTAGTAGAGGAGAAACGTGGGAAAGTGTTTATAATGCAGATCTGTTATTATTAAAATGGCATAGATAGCCTATTCGGGAGTAGTATGGACTACCAAGAAGTCGCTGGTTCGAATGCATACAAGAGCATGCATCAAAAAAATTTTGGATTTAGAATCTTTCGGCAAGAGAACTTTAAATATTATCATGATTATTTATTTAATTATCTCACCCATTCCATATCCAATGAACAAAGCGACAGGTCCGTTGAAGTTGTCAATCCATCCTGGCATTGGCTCTTTAACGCTCGATATAACTGAAAAAATGAACAGAATTTCTCAGTTGAGGAGTATAAAAAAGCACACTGACTTCAATAAAAAACATATTATGCGTCCCTATACAATTTGAGGGTTGCCCTCGATTTTTCTGAGATCTCATCATCAGATCCTGACTTGGTGCCAATGGGACCACCTGGGAAGTATACCCTTTTAAACACAAAAAAAGAATTTCTCGAATCGGTCCAGGTGTCTTCGAGTAATCAGGGAACATACATAAAAAAAGATTCCGACGAATTGAGAACCTTCTCCTTTTTTTAAGTCGGTTAAAAAGGACACAAAACACGTGTATCAAAGATATCTGTATTTTTATTCCTGTGATGTAGCTAATGTTTTTTGAAAACTTTAATATAATGGGTTTACGATAGCGAAATAATAAAGAAACATTGATAGAGTCACATTTTATATTTAAATAGAGCTTGGTTAAATTGGTAAATTTATAAAACTGAGGTGGATTTGCAGTAAGCGCTGGACTGAAGCGTATTCGCTTTTTATACTTTTGGATGAAAGTGGGTTTGCTCGTCATACTATATTTGACAGCTGTCTTATTATGTTAATCACATTGTTACAAGTTTTGATCTCTATTATATAATTTGTTCTACACTCACTCAAGAGAGGTTATATTGCTGTTGGTAACTAAGCATATTTACGTATATATAATTAGTTTGTTTTGGCGCTAAATAATCCATACCCTCTTTACCATAAGGGTCCTACCTCTGCCTACCCCTTTGGATGGGGGCTTCTCCCTCAGCCTACCCCTTATGCTTACGGACTCTTACCAATTGAAGGCCTAGCGATGACTGCAGGTAGTTGTCCCTGCTGCTCATATACCACGTGTTCAGCCAGCTGCTTGGTGAAGGTGTAAGTGTTGGGCATGTCACCAAGATACCTGGCAAATTATATCTATATACTATTTCTCAAGTGTTTTTTGTCGGAACGCTATAACTTCTATAATTCTTCATCAAATTTAATTACTCAAACACCATCTTAAAGCTTATGTTTGCCACTATTGACGAAAAATAGACAAATTTAAAACTATAGGTTTTGCCAAAAAAATATGAAAAATTAACACTGCCATCTTTTGACAGTATAATCAACTAATTTGTTGTATTATTTAGTATCGATGCGAAGTATTCTCACGTGTCGTCTCGTATATTTTATAATTAAAGTAAATAAATCTTCACAAAGTATTACAGAATTTTCTAGAAGTGTCACAGGTCTGGGCGTGGGCATTCTAGCGGTAAATCTATTCAGAATAATAGTAACAACTCTGTATTAAACAATATTCCAGTGCTAGCTGTGCACCTAACCTATATACCTACTAATAACATCGGTTAGGCCTTAGTTCACCATGCTTGCCTAAGCGGGTTGGTAGACTTCACATACCTTCGAAATTCTTATAAGAATTCTCAGGTATGCAGGTTTCCTCACGATGTTTTCCTTCGCCGTTAAAGCAAGCGATAATTAACAATGAATACACACGTCACTTTAAAAAAGTCAGAGGTGTATGCCACTTGGGTTTCGAACATACGACTTTCGTCTGGACAGTCCGTACCGCAACCAACTAGGCTATCGCTGCTATGATATAATTAAAAATGTCCACAAAATCTTACTTCGTCGTCAATACTTCAAGAGTATGATAATCAACGGTCTTGCAAACTTCCACAAGGTCCCGCCAGTCCGTATGCGGTGGATACATCACTTCGTCTATCGGATTTCTGTTGGTGTTTGAGTAAGACGTCGATATGTGGATCAGGGCCTGCAGAAGAGAAGTTTTTTTTTATTGCCTGGATAGACAGACGAGCAGACGGGTGACCGGATGGTAAGTAGACACCGCCGCCATAGACTTATGCAATGCCATGGCACAGCAAAGCCGCTGCCTACCGTTAAAAGAAGTAATGAAATAAAGGCTTTTTCGTATTATGTCATAGCTTCTTGTCTTGCATCAGCAAATAAAATTAGACGAGCATAATTGTGTCGAGTAGTGATGGTTTTCTCTCGTTACTTGATACTCCACCTGGACGGCACTACGCACGATTATGTACAGTGTGGTCACTTTACCGTGTAAGGATAAAAAATAAAAATGTTCTATATACATCAAAAGGATATATTGCAAATAATATTAAGATAAATATAAATACACACTGTAGGTCAAACCTGTAATGTGGGTGTAATTTACGAAGGAATATGGTCCCACAACACCCATATACAAAAAAAATATATTTGTTGATAACAAAAACATTTGTTTGTCTTTCTTTATATAGCCAGTTTACCCACTTATATTAGGATATTTTCTATTATTAGAAATACCGAAGGTATAATGGAGGTATTTATGAGACTAGTTGGGGGTAGATTAATAATGACAACCAAAGTGGGAGTAGTAAATGTTTAATATATAAAACGGAGTGCCTTCCGCGCTCCGGTGTTCAGTACAGTTGTTTTGTGAAGTAGACTAGGTGATAGCCAGGATATTCGTGGTTCGTTCGCGGGGTGGTAAGTGTATCAATGTGTAAGCAGTTCAATGGCGTTGTTCAGTTTAAAAGGGTAATAATGCTGGTAGATCAATTATAAAGAAAAGCCTTAAGTGAATCCTGACATGCGTGTGTGTTAATATTAAGCACTGAGATTTGTAACAGTGTCGTGTAAATCAATTAATAAATTATAAATATTGTATTTGTGCCTTTTAAATATCCATCTTGCATAGTTTTGTTGATGTTTCTAACACTTAAGCAAATTGACTAGGAGCTATTTGAAATAACTTAAATATTCAAGTATTTTTTTTCCTTTTTAACAGATGTAGGTTATACGGGCTCTTTTTGAAGTTATAATGCAAGGTTACTTCTTACTTGTTTTTAGTAGATAAGAACATGCAAAATAAAAAACGTACGACAGAAAGGGGGTGAGAGGCGCTTAGCTTAGTTCGCGTAGTTTCGAATCGGCCTACACAACTAAGTTATTTTGACTTAGTTTGGTTATTTTATCTAGCTTTGAATAGTTTGTGGTGGACGCACATGTATGAAAAACTGGCTCAGCTATGCGAGCTAAGTTAAAATAAGTTAGTTTAGTTAACGGTGGTCATTCGGCTTTACACCATACTTACAGACAATTTTTTCATTTCCTTCGCCAAATTTACGATACGTATAGTGCTTAATAGGTTTATTTTCACTGCATAAGCCAAATGATCATCAAACCTGCAATAATTAAACCAAATATTTATATAAAATCTATTGTCCGAAGCTTCACATATGTAAGAGAAAGAAGAGAGAAAGAAGCACAGTAACATTCCTAAATAACCGGGAAACTTTTCCAATTTTTCCTTACACCTTTTTAGTTCAAGTTAGCGATCACCAACAAACAGAATAGAATTTTTATTTCCACAGGTGACTGCTAGCATGTTAATTTTCTAAATCTTTAGCCATTCATTACGACGAGTGAAACACGATTCTTAAACTCATTGCTACAGTTTATAGGGTACAGTTCCATTGGATTCAATAAACATCATCACTCAATCAGGGCAAATTAGTAAGCTATAAAATGAAGCAGATATTGTGCGGAGAATCTAAAACGATCTATAATACATATCAGAATATAATCTCAAAACACCAATTTCATCTATTTCAATCAGCACAGTTACAACGCAGAATCTAAATGACCACATTTGCGTCTAGCGTGCGTTCTTTCATAACAATGACGTTATCCGTATTTGAGACATTTGTATGAAGCTCATAAGTTTTCAATACAATCCGCTAGGGGCGCTGTATAATTCATGAATTCGGACGTCACATTAGATGCACGGCATCTCCTATCCACGCACTGGTTATTTCTACTAGAAAGAAGAAAGAAAGTAATAAAAACGATTTATTACTTACTTGACACTAGCAGCCGAATGAAATATGATATCAACATTGTTTATCAATGTATTTCTGTCTGCTGGAGATAAACCTAGAAAATAAATTTATTTACAATAATATGGTGGATTAAAGCGATAGCCTAGTTGGTTGCGGCACAGACTATCAAGACGAAAGTCGTATGTTCGAAACCAGCCCAAATGGCACCTCGGACTTTTCTTAAGTTACGTGTTTATTCATTGTTAATTATCGCTTGATTAAACAAGATGAAGGAAAACATCGTGAGGAAACGGCCATACCTGGAAATTCTCATAAGAATTTTGAAGAAGTTTGGCCGTATTCGGCCATCGTGTTGGACTAAAGGCTTATCCCTCTCGATAGTAGAGGAGGCCCGTGTCCAGCATTGGGACAGTGTTTAATACAGGCCTAGTATTATTATTATATTATATAATAGTAAATATAAAATAGCAAATATCAAACTAATGGTAGTCTTCTTAAAAACAATACCTAAGCCTTCATCCTCAATATCTCCAGGAACTGCCACCACCTTCGATTCAAACACTCCAGGTCTTTTAGCACGGAGTCTGTCGAAACACTGCAAAAAATAAATAAATAAATTTAATTAGCGAGAGATAGATCTCGCTACTTGATACTCTAACTGGATGGCACTGCGCTTACTATGAGGTGCAGTGTGTTTACTTTGCCGTGCCAGAAATTTCTATAACTTTTAAATAATGTATAGAATATCGTACAACATAGATCTGATGTTGAATGAACTGTCTTTAGTAAACTACTAAATCTTCTCATGTATCTTATACTAAAAATAGTGTTATAACATCCTATCAAAACGGGCCTACCCATATTCTTAACTTTTGTAACAAAAATGGAAATAACATTAAAACGCTCCGTCTCGCCCGAAACCTCAGCCCCAGTCGCTACTTCTATGGAGCGTTCAGAGTTTTAATCATGCAAGTCACTGTGAGGAGTTTAAATTTGTTTCAAAATTCTACAGTTAAACAAAACCCCGAAAATACACAGTATGTTTTTTTAACAGGTCAACTAACTTCCTGAATCGATTAATTAATTCGATAGAATAATGACCACACAAAATCTAATGTAATGTATTATTTATATATCCAATGACGAACAACAAAAATTACAACAATCGCATAAATAAATATAAACGAAGTAAATATTAATGAATTTTTATTTATTTAACAACACAATTAAATCCGATGTTTCAAATAATTGTGTAATAAACCTTGTATATACGTTTCAAATTTTGATTATATCAACGACTACCTCGGTTGCGCAGTTATAATTATGCGGTACGATTCTCGATTTATAGCTTTCAACTCTTATATTCCGATACACAAGATGTCTTAAAAGTTCATCTAAAACTGATCGTTCTACCCTGTATCATGGTTGAGGAGGCCAATGGCTGGCACACGAGTCATACTCGTGACCGGGTGCTGCTCGTGTGGACTGGTCTACCCGGAATGCTGATTAATTGTTAGTTAATCTTTTCAGCTTATTAATCTCAAGCTAATTAATCTCTTCTCATTTACAACTCTATGCCTTGATATATATATATCAATATATTATATATTTTTTTTATTTGTTTCTCTTTTATGATTGTGACTTTTATAAGAATTTTAACTGTACCTTCACAATTGTACTATTTATTAGTAAATTAATATTATTTAATGTAGTGACATAAATACAAAAACCTACGTCCAGCGATCTATATGTACTAAGTACTAGATGCGGCGACCAGAACTAACATTATGTTCCACCGAGTTGCGGTGTATACTCTGCATCGACGTTAGTTTGCTTCATGCCACCTAAGCATGCACACCACATTGCATATTTCAGTGTCGAGTAAATTTTAGTTATTTGTAGCGACATTCCCGAACAAATCTGCCTTAAATTGATTTACAGTGAAACTGTTAATAGTATATAAGGTAAATAACATAATTTCATAATCTTTAGAACGTAATATCAATAAATAATAATTAATTTCAATTCTGAATGCGGGAAGTCTATATTTCACAACAAAATTCATTATATAGTTTGTCCCGTTTTGGCGCGCGGAAAGTCCCGTTCGAGAAAAAGTGACGGATTTATCACGCTTCTACCAAATAGTTCTTAGTAAAATGAATAGATGGCATTTTCACAACAAAATTCATTATATAGTTTGTCCCGTTTTGGCGCGCGGAAAGTCCCGTCGAGAGAAAGTGACGGGATTCTAACTAACAAATAGTTCTTAGTAAAACGAATAGATGGCATTAGTGGGCGGACAAGGTTATTGGAACATATTGCTTCTTCGACAGTTCGTGTCTATCTGTATATATAAAAGAAGAAACTGACTGATCGATCAACGCACAGCCTAAACGTCTGGGGTTAGAGACTTGAAATTTTGACAGTAGGTACCTTTTAAGACGTAGGCATCCACTAAGGAAGGGTTTTTGGAAATACCACCCCTAAGGGGGTAAAATAGGGGAAGAAACTTGAATCTGTCATTTTTGCAGTTAAACGCATGAAATTTGGTATTTGGCCTTACCATTAAAAACACATATTTCAGGGTTTTTGGAAATTCCACCCCTAAATAGGGTAAGGGTTAAATAGGGTAAGAAAGTTTGTATGAAAATCCTTCATTTTTGAAGTTAAATGCATGAAAATTGGTATTTTGTAGTGTATACTTTTTGTCTCAAACATGACCTCCACGCGGACGGAGCCGCGAGCAACAGCTAGTAGAATATAAGTCAATGCCTACGTCTGAGTTTCTTGATGTTTCTTCTCAGACCAGTGGCCATCCGGAGCACCGGTAAATTTTAATAATTCTGACCTGTAAAAAGTGCCCCTAGTGGCCTAATTTACTTAATAAATGATTTGATTTGTTGTTAATTCTTGTGTGGTGTGTGGGATTTTCAGAGTTCTCAAACAAATATTTAAATAAAGATTATCAACGCATCATTCTTTTGTTCCTGCAGTGTATACTATCAGATTGCTTTATATATATCAAAAATAGATAACACCTAACTGTCATGGTGGTGGCAAACAAGTTTACGGCCCGCCTGATGGTAAGTGGTTACCGTAGGCTATGGCTATGGCTTGCAACACATCACATGCGCGCCGCCGACCCTTCAGAAACTTATTTACTCCCTTCTTGAAGAAACCCATACTGTAAGATATTTACGACCTTGTGTCGTAAGTGTCCGGCAATCTTTCGGTCTCATCACTCACACCCGATCGATGGATGGATCACACAACATTTTGGCTTGGTACAGGGATAGGACCCGGTCTCTCTCGCAGCCGGCTGCTCACTGCGCCACAGTTTTTTTTATACTGTCACGGCAAAGTGACCACACTGTAGGTAAATCTATTGTCCATTCCGCTTGCACGAACAAATTACAGAGCCAATAGCTTCATGCTAATATCTGCTAAAGCTTTCAACAATCTACCTCATAACATAGATATAGATATTTTCTGTAATGCGAAAAATGCTTTTGTTGAGGTTCATGGCGACTAGCTGCTTAATTAATAATTATTAATTTGTGTTTTTATCTCCTTGCTAAATACTGGGCGATATATTACATCAGCATTCTTTTTTATTATTTTTAAATAACCTTAGTTTAAGTGTGTAATCTTAGTAAACTTTTGTTAAATTATTTTTAGTATATCAATAATAATAAGTAACTTTATAAACTATCTGCAGTGGCTCGTAATTGGCTTATTTATTGTATTCGTTTCGTTATATATTTCTCTATTATTGATAGCTGTGAGCCATCCAAATAAAATAAAATAAATAAAGTATCTGACGATTAGCGCAGTGCCGTCTAGTTAGAGTATCAAGTAGCGAGTAACAATGTATTCCTTGCTACTCAACACAATGCTTGAGGCTTCTTACTATAAAAATGTATCCCAAAATAATTACTTACCACCCAAGACTCGTATAGTTTCTTAAGACGCTCTTCTGCACTCATACCTCTCTTACTTCTTAAAAGCAAGTATATTTTTTCCAAATTGGTGCAGGAATACAGGAGTTTTTCTACCAGGACTTTACCAAGGAAACCTGGAAAAGCAATAAATTGTTACATATCGAGTAGCGAGAAACGGTTGGTACTCTGGACGGCACTGCGCTTACCATCAGGTTCAATATTTTTACAATATTTCCGTGGATAAAAAAGTTCCTCAACTTGTGTAATTCAGTATTAGTTAAATGGAGTTGAAAGTCAGTTAACTGTTAAACATAAATGTTTAAACCATTGATACATCTATAAATAAATTTACAAATGAATAAACATAATAAAGAAAGTTTTTAACTTCTGATAAGTAACTGCTTAGAAGAACAGACCATAAGACCAATCAATTTAATTGGTTGGACCCTTCCAGGTCGCGCCGCATTATATCCTACTAGATTTTGCTCGCGGCTTCACCCACGTGGTAATTTTTTTTTAAGGAAAGGTAGAAAATCCATGGAGACATCTTAAGCTATTACATCTTTCTATAGTATGCTAACCCATAGGAACCGTGCATTATCTCTGTGAAAAACTAAACTATCATTTTCATCATAACATATAATAATCAATTAAAATTAATAACAATACTAGAAGTATTACTCTTAAGTTCCATACATAATTATAGAACAAAAAACTGTTTAAGATTGATATACGTGTAAATACAAGGCATAGACTAAGTAAGTGACGCTATACAAGTTAATTAATTAGCTTAAACTAACAATCAATGAGCAATCCGGGCAGACCAGTCCACGCGAGCAGCACCCGTTCACGAGTATGACGCATGTGCCAGCCATCGGCCTCCTCAACCATGATACAGGGAAGTGACCGACCCGGCACATAACGCCGCCGCAAGCATAGACATTTAAGCGAGCATGACATACCCTAATCGCATCAAAGAATGAGAGAAAATAAATAAATATGCGACACAAAAGCTTTATAAAAAGCCAAGACTATTAAACTCAGCCATCCTGTAAAAGCCATGTACATCAATCCGTCAAAAACAAAACATTCTATAAAATAAGCAATATAAAATATAATACAATAAATCAATGTCAATTATTGAGTTGTGTATTTAGCTAAGCGACCACTGTTTTTTATCATTTAAATATTCCAATATATTGTAATAAGCCCTTTTTGATAGAAAGTTTTTAACTTCGACTTTGAATTGGTCGAAGGGCAATATTTGCACTGGCTTAGGAATTTTATTATAAAAACGAATACTAAGCCCCACAAAAGAAGCATGTACTTTTTGCAACCGAAAATACGGGGTACACAGTTTATGCTTATATCTAGTATTTAAAGTATGTACATCACTTTTCTTTTTAAACATACATATATTCCTCTTAATGTGTGTTACATTTGCATAGATATATTGGGATGCAACTGTTAAAATACCTATCTCTTTAAAGAGCTCTCTTAAGGATACGGTCGTTCCTAACTGATAAATCGAACGAACTGCACGTTTTTGTAGAATAAATATGCTCTCAATATCAGCAGCCTTGCCCCACAACAAAATACTATAAGACATAAGACTGTGAAAGTAACTAAAGTAAACAAGGCGAGCAGTCTCAACATCAGTCAACTGTCTAACCTTTCTAATGGCATACACTGCGCTGCTGAGTTTCCCAGCTAGGCATGATATATGCTTGCCCCATTGGAGTTTTTTATCTAATGTAATTCCTAAGAACACGGTAGAATCAACAGTTTCTAGAACCTCATTGTTCATTACCAGATTAGGTCCTAGATTTGTTACATTTGGCATTATAAATTTAACGCATTTTGTTTTTTTGGCATTAAGTACAAGATTATTTGCCGTAAACCACTGAGTTACTTGTGAAAGTGTACTATTAATTTCGTCAAAATTATCTCTATTTCTATCCACTCTAAAAACGAGTGAAGTGTCATCAGCGAATAGCACTGTATTGCACATGTTTTTTAAATAAAAAGGTAAATCATTAATGTACACTAGAAACAAGAACGGGCCCAGAATAGAACCTTGTGGTACTCCCAGTAGTACAGGAAGATCCCTGGACTTCACTCCATTCACATCTACGCACTGAACTCTTTGTAGCAGGTAAGAAGAAACAACGTCAAGAGCAGTGTTGTGTATACCGTAATGACGAAGTTTCCGTAAGAGCGTGTCATGATGCACACAATCAAATGCCTTCGAGAGATCACAAAAAACCCCTACGGCGTTCTGCGATCGCTCCCACGCATCAAATATGTGTTTAATAAGAGCAACTCCCGCGTCAGTTGTCGAGCGACCCTTTGTGAAACCATACTGATTATCATGCAAGAGGCCGTTAACCTTAAAATGGTTAATCAGCTGCTTCAGTATAAGTTTCTCAAAAATCTTGCTGAAGGCTGGTAATATTGAGATTGGTCGGAAGTTACCTGGGTCTTCTTTAGAGCCAGATTTATATAAGGGTATAATTTTGCTATATTTCATTAAATCTGGAAAAATGCCCGTATCTATACACTTATTAAAAACTAGCTGTTGCTCGCGGCTCCGCCCGCGTGGAGGTTATTTTCGGGAGCAGAAGTATACAATCCAAGTAGTTATTTTTTCTTGCAATTAAAATAGCCTGGTGTTTCTGTACCCATTTCTATAATTCTTTTTTTATTAAATTAAATAGGTAATAATGTTAACATTTATTAATTAGGGATAATTGAGAGTGTTGTAAACGTAAGAGTAGACAAATATAATCAGAAATCTCCGAACTGCTAAGCTATCGGGAGTTACACGTGTTATTGTGAGTCAACCATAAAATATAGACATTTGCTGTCGTGGAATATTTTTTATATAATTTTAAGGAGAACATTTCCGTCATACATGATTTCTGTGTAGCTTTAACTATTAAGGCTGCACACGCGACGGAAGCTTAAAAAATGGAGTAAGTTCTCCTGTTTTCCTAACATTTCCCTTCACTGCTCTGCTCCTATTGATCGTAGCGTGATGAAAAGTATACTATAACCTGCCCAGGAGTATGAAGAACAATTATACCAAGTTTTGTTGAAATCCGTCGAGTGGTTTTTGTTTCTATAACGAACATACAGACAGACAGACAGACAGACAAAAATTTTACTGATTGCATTTTTGGCGTCAGTATCGATCACTAATCACCCGCTGATAGTTATTTTGGAAATATATTTCATGTACAGAATTGACCTCTCTACAGATTTATTATAAGTATAGATTACAGTAAAGTAGGGAGCTACTATATCAATTTTTTTTTTAAGAAATTGACAGAAATGTCCCACAAATCACCCGTGTTTTTTGGATTGAGAGTTTTTACTATACTTATTACCTCAGTTGCTGTTATACGCTCAAATTTAAATAATAATTTACACTCTGACACGCTCTCACGAAGCAAAGATACAGCACGACTAGGTGAGGAATTTAAAGAGCAAGTAGTCGTTATAGGTATATTCGCAAAAAAAATATTAAAAGCCTGAGCAATTTCGACTTCATCACAAACAATTATATTATTTATATTTAATTCAAACTGGTTATCCCGTGATCGGAACTTCCCAGTTTCTTTATTGATGACATCCCATGTTGACTTTATTTTGTTAGTCGAGTTTTTAATTTTCTCACTTATGAAATTAGATTTAGCTTGGTTACAAGCTCTTTTAAATATCTTTGAGTAGTCTCTAACATATTGTAGGAAGTCATTATCAAATTTGATAAAAAGGATAAAAAGTAGCCTCTTTGCTATTCCAGACTATAATCTATCTCTTTCTAAATTTAAAACAGTTCCGTTCAGCCATTCTGGCGTGATTGAGTAACGAACACCCATCCATCCAAACATTTGCATTTATAGTAGTAATTAGATTGTAAAGTAAGCCCGTTAAGTTATTTCAGGTCATAGCATCGCGTTTGGAGCTTGTAGTTATATAAATACGCGACATTATAAAACCCCCAAGTTCCACATGTTAGTATTGGACTTTGTATTTGTTTGACTACTAAAAATATATGTACATATAAATGATGAAATTGACTGACTGACTGACATATCAACGCACAACCTAAACAACTGGGGTTAGAGAAATTTTCAGTAGGTACCTTTTATGACGTAGATATCCACTAAGGAAAAGTTTTTGGAAATGCCCCTAAGAGTGTAAAATAGGGGATGAAAGTTGGTATGAAAATCCGTCATTTTTGAAGTTAAACACATGAAAATTGATATTTTGTATTGTATACTTTTTCTCCCAAACATGAACACCACGCGGGCGGAGCCGCGAGCAACAGCTAGTTGTCATATATATTGAAACTTTGCGTAATAGCCGGTCTATAAATGCTATGTTTGTAACTTTATACATAAATTGATAATAAACTTTCATGTATCGTTTATTTAATGTACCGATTTATTTGCAGCGATTTGATTGCTTAAATTCAAACAGTATAATAATGTCAAAATATTATATGAATAAATATTGAAAAACTAACCTGTGCCTCCAGTTATAAAAATAGATTTGCCTTTAAAAAACTCGGATATGCCTGGCACATCGCTGAGGTCTCGTTCCTCCAAAAAGCCCATTGTGACCCGAACGGTGTGAAATCAAAACGGTGAATGATGCGTTGACTTCAATTTGTGAGGTTTTGAATTTTAGTGTTCCGTTGGTAAGAAATCGGGGTTTGAAACCATTGTTGGTGGCTCTATTATTTCGTGTGTAATTCGGAAAATTATAATTGCGGAGGTGTGGAGTTAGCAAAAGATCAGCGTAGTAAACTTAGGTCTGTTCAGACAAATGTTTGGAAAAATCCAATTCCGGACAATATGGTATTTTCCTGTCTTTAATTTTGTACATTATTTAATCTACTCCATACGATATATAGCGATAGCGATATCCATCCCAAAGATGAGAGCAGTACTCCATGCACGACCGGACTTGCGCTTGATACAGATCAAGGAGCTGTCCCGGCGTAAAGTACCGTCTCACCCTGGCAAGGATAGCCAGCTTTTTGACAGCCAATTGAACTTTATGCTCAATTTAGGAGCCAAAACTAAGAGTTAGAGACAAAGTTACGCCAAGAATCTCTAGGTGGTCAGTTATCGGTACGGACACATTTCTGAAAGTAGGAGTCAGTTGGAAGGGACTCCGTTTAGCAGAGAATAGACAAGCCTGGGTCTTAGTGGCATTAAACTTGACCAGGTTGGCATCGCCCCCATCGGAGACTGCCTTTAAGGACAAGTTCAGGCGTTCTACCATGGCCTCCCTGAGGGCCTGGACTTGCACTCCACTGGTTCGTGCATTAGATATGTAACTTTCTACCACTGTGCTGTCATCAGCGTACCCAAAAGTACCGGGCCTAAGCAGATCATTGATGTGCAGCAGGAATAGAGTCGCCATATCCATCCCAAAGATGAGAGCAGTACTCCATGCATGACCGGACTTGCGCTTGATACAGATCAAGGAGCTGTCCCGGCGTAAAGTACCGTCTCACCCTGGCAAGGATAGCCAGCTTTTTGACAGCCAATTGAACTTTATGCTCAATTTAGGAGCCAAAACTAAGAGTTAGAGACAAAGTTACGCCAAGAATCTCTAGGTGGTCAGTTATCGGTACGGACACATTTCTGAAAGTAGGAGTCAGTTGGAAGGGACTCCGTTTAGCAGAGAATAGACAAGCCTGGGTCTTAGTGGCATTAAACTTGACCAGGTTGGCATCGCCCCCATCGGAGACTGCCTTTAAGGACAAGTTCAGGCGTTCTACCATGGCCTCCCTGAGGGCCTGGACTTGCACTCCACTGGTTCGTGCATTAGATATGTAACTTTCTACCACTGTCAGCGTACCCAAAAGTACCGGGCCTAAGCAGATCATTGATGTGCAGCAGGAATAGAGTCGCAGAAAGTACCGACCCCTGAGGTACCCCGGCATTGATAGCCAATAGATCGGAGGAGCATTAATGACCACTCGAATCAATCGTTCCCTCAAGCAGTCCAATATCCATGCACACAATCCAGTGGGCAAGCCATATGAAGGAAGCTTGCTTAAGAGGCTATCGTGCCACACTCTGTCGAAGGCCTTCGAGATGTCGAGTGAAATAGCAAGCGCTTCCCCATGCCTCTCGACAGCCTCGCTCCAGATGTGAGTGGCACACGCTAGAAGGTCTCCAATTGACCGGTTTCGGCGAAATCCATATTGCCGGTTACTTAGGAGGTCATTCGCTTCTAGGTATGCCATGAGCCTGCCATTCAGTACACGTTCCATACTTTTGCAAAGTATGGACGTAACCGAGATGGGACTATAGTTGGCAGGCTCAACACGACTACCTTTTTTGGGCACGGGTTGCACGTTAGCTTGCTTCCAGGCTTTAGGCACTTGCCCAGTGACCAGAGAGAGACGAAACAGGCGAGTCAAAATAGGCGCACAAGTTTTCAGTACAATTGCTGGAATCCCATCTGGGCCATTGGCTTTATTCACGTCCAGATTACGCAGCGTTCTTCTTACCTCAGTCTGACGAATGCGAATTTCCGACACATGTGTCTCACAAACTGGTAGACTAGGAGGTACTCCGCCAGCAGTATCTAAACGCGAAGATACAGCAAAAAGAGAAGCAAACAAGTTTGCTTTCTCTTCAGCAGAGTGAGCCAAAGACCCGTCGGGTTTCAGCAGTGGAGGAAGTGTGAGAAAACCTGCATACCTGAGAATTTTCATACTAATTTCGAAGGTATGTGAAGTCTACCAACCCGCATTAGGCCAGCGTGGTGGACTAAGGCCTAACCCCACTTTATAGTAGAGGAGGCCCGTGCCCAGCAGTGGGACAGTGTTTAATACAGGGCTAGTATTATTTATTTATCGTGTAAGCACGTACTGCATACATATTTTCTAAAATAAATGTGCCCTGAAAAAAATGAGCCCTGTTTAACCAGTTGATTTGAGCAGCAAAAAAGCGCACAAAAATTGAAACTAGGCTTAAAAGGTGCAGAAAATTTGCTATATATAACTCAACATCCTAAAAAAAACAAATAGCCCGCCAACCGTCGATATATACATATGTAGAAAAAATATATAATGTAAATTAGAAACCAATACCCATTTTGTATTGTAATAATGAATAGCAGAATTTCGGAGCTCATTTTAGCATATTCAAAAACAGACTGTAATTATTCTTCAATTATCATACCGCGACGTAATTAAATTCATAAAAGGTCTGTGAACTTAAATAAATACACTCAACAGTCATGAGTAATTTAATCCAGCTCTAAACTATAGACCGTTCCATAGTTTGACACAGGCCTCCTCAACTTAGATTTAGATATTAATCCACCACGCTGGCCTAATGCGGGTTGGAAGACTTCACCTTTGAAATTCTTATGAGAATCATCAATAAGTTTCGCCACGATGTTTTTTTTAAGCAGGATGAAAAAACGACTTTTCGATTAATTTAATTAATCTACGTACTATGGTACGGATGGCTTCTCGAGATATAAACGAGAACGGAACGTAATTGCTATTAATTATGACAGATTTATATATTTATCACATGGAAAACTTACAGTAGTGTGAAGAAGCTAAACAGCAGGCAGGCATGATTGTTTTAAGTAGCCAGGGATAGACTGTCTCTAGCTACTTGATACTCTATCTGGACGGCACTGCGCTTACCATCATGTGCAGTGTGGTCACTTTGCCGCGTCAGGATAAAAAAAACTGCCTAACATAAATATTTGTCACATAATACTAGTATACACCAGGACTAACAACAAGTTTCTACGGGTAGGTAATACAATATACGAGAAGGGCTACGAGTTGACAAAATCAGTAAACTGTATAAGTAAAAGTTTTTTTAATTCATAAAAAGTACACCGACTTCAATAATAAACAAATTATGCGTCACTATAAAATTTGAGGGTTGCCCTTGATTTTTCTGAGATCCCATCATCAGATCCTGATTTGGTGCCAATGGGACCACCTGGGAAGTATACCCTTTTAAACAAAAAAAGAATTTCTCGAATCGGTCCAGGCGTCTTCGAGTAATCGGGTAACATACATAAAACAAAAAGATTCCGACGAATTGTTCACCTCCTCCTTTTTTGAAGTCGGTTAAAAAGGATCACAATTTAGAAATCTGACTCGAAAAAGTCCGAAAGTAGTCGTTGTTTTATACTTGCAACACTATCATAGAAAACATCTGTATGTTTATTAGAAATTAGCTCATTTACGTGGTATGCTGCGGGATAGAAAAAACTATTTTGCATGATATTAGTCTTTGCCATTGGTAAATTAAAAAGCGCTGGCTTCCTTGCTGAAACGTTGGGTACTCTTATAAAGCATTTACGCAGTAACTCTGGACTCTTGATATTCCCTCTAAGTATATTAATAAAATATCAGCAATATTTCTACGTAGAAAAACAGATGCAGTATGGTGGCGTTTGCATCGTAGGTGGTAGTTTACTTTCAAAGAGCGAGATTTGTACATCAGAAAGTTGGTAAATTTGAGTTTAATGTCTTCAATTTGCGATTCATGATTGTCATAATGTGGGTTCCATACTTGCGAACAGTATTCTAGAACACCTACGTACGTAAGGACAATAGAGTATTTTAATTGTTTTGATGATGATGATGGAATGGAACGCAAAGTTCAATGCGTGCCATTGTGTATCCAGTCTTAGTCTCTAAAGTAACACATATCTTTACTATATTATAGCATGTATGCCAACCCGCATTAGGCCAGCGTGGTGGACTAAGGCCTAACCCCTCTCATTAGTAGAGGAGGCCCGTGCCCAGCAGTGGGACAATGTTTAATACAGGGCTAGTATTATTATTATTATAGTATAAATAAAAAACCAAACAGTTTTCAAATAATTTATTAATCAAAACAAAGTTAGCAGACATTTCCAGAAACATTTTGTGTAAGAAGAAGTCACAATCCACCACAACAAATACGTATAGAAGAGAAATTTAACAATGAGGTCCAGTATCTTCATTCTGAAAAGAGTATTTTCACTTAAATGAATAAACACTAAACTGACCTGATTGCTTAAACTAGTGGCCTAGACCAAACCCTTTTCGTTTTTTTTTAATATTTTGGCATGGCATAGTGACCACACTGCACCTGATGGTAAGTGCAGTGCTGTCCAATTTGAGTATCGAGTAGCAAGATACAATCTATCCCTCGCTACTCAACACAATCATGCCGGCCTTCTTCATCAAACTACGCCATGGGCAACAAAGTGAAGAAGCGGTCTAGCGGCCAAACATCGTACCCCAACTCTATACCCCCGACAAAAACCGGATGTACACTGGCTGATCCGGGAACGCGACACACTTGTATCAGCAAAACGCTTGTTTAACGCAGTGGTCACATGTATTTTTCAAGGCCCGCAGACGTATCGACGTGATAGCCTCTCTGACACAGCGAATTTGATGGCGACTGTGAAACGAAAGACCGCGGGTTCGATCCCATATCGAGGTAAGTGTGAACCACAAATATTCGTTTCGTTAGTTAGTTAATAGTTTTGAGGTACCAGTATACAAAGATCTAATAGCAACAATGTAGGTATGTACCTCAAAGATTTTCAAGATGGCGTTTTTATGGTTTGCGTAGAAGTAGTCATACACATGGTCCTGGTCCCACACTAATTTAAACCTGTACAGTGGGTATCAACTACGAGGGACTACGGACTCACAACACCAAGACTCGAAACAAATATTTTTGGACCGAACACACGGCCTCCCATTTCACAACCGGCTACTCACCTGTTCCCCTACAGAGCCTGATAAAAATTATCAACTCAATTTACCTCCAAGCATGAGCCTCGGCTTTTGGTTTATCTTCGTCTTTTTCCTTCAATAAAAACTTTCTGCTGCCAAGAAATGATTGATAGAAGAACTCGTATATATCCATTCCTTCTATTTCTTGCTTGAATTGTTCTACGTCTTCCTCTTTAACAGTTTCTCTGAGTTGGAGCAAGTTTTTATTGTCAAATGTCCATTGCTTGAGTATGAAATACTCTAACGCTAGATTGACTATGTAAATGCGTCGTTGTAGCTTCACCAACCTGAAAATATTATTTAAATAACACTTATTAATACTGTTAGTATCGTACTATCGATAAAATTTAAATTCCGTAAACGTCATCTTATCTGAGTATTTGTAATTTGATTTTTTTATGAAATCATGAGATTTATGATCCTTGAAGTCAATGATAAATGCTAACGAACTATTTTTGCAGTGCCTAAGTATATTTAACGCTTAGATAATCGGTTGACACTTTATCAAGAGTTTTAAATTTAGTTGCCTGCTCTAAGGTTTTAAAAGTATCAATAAAATTATAAGATCATGCTAAAACAATGCCAAAAAAATTCTAAGTCCAATTTTTGTTTTTTAACAACTCTATACGTGGTTCTCTCATTAGTACCCCACTTTTTAATCACTCGATATTTGTGTGTAAAATACTTACATGGTTTTCTTTCCCAGTGCCCATAATATTGTGTCTATTATAATAGCTGGCAATAAATGAAGCAGAAGCACCTGAAAAACAGTATTCATAAAAATTACACTTGTGGCCATTCGTCACGAAAATGGTAAAAAATACGTAGAGCTCTAAGAAATTCCTGAAAATCTGGTTATCAAAAACAATAGCTAGTGCCCGTGACTTCGTCCGCGTTAAATGAGTTTGTCGCTGTCCCGTGGACCCGAAATAGTAACTGTGTGTGTAGTGATACTGCACACAGTCGTTTTGTATTAATCGAATGATTCTCCAGAAAATTCCAGCAATATGTTGGGATTTACGATTTAACTGACCTTAGTCTTAATTTTGTGTACATATTATATGAAAAGAGCATCCCCTTCAGCAAATTTCGTCAAGGCATATGGCCGGAATCATCATAATGTATTCCTTAAAAAAAACTTCTTTTCGCGCTTCAAATACATTCAATGCCTTTGCCGAATCTCGAATAGGCAGCCTTCGTGGAGCACCATGCAAGTAGCCGGTTGTAAACGCTGCCACAGGTCTGATTGATCAGAATCGTATCTGAATGTTGTGAGACCGTAGTCCATCATAGTTGTTGATACCCATGACACAGGTTTGACCTAGTATAAGGTCAGGAAAATTACTTTAGGATGCCCTAATTCAATCCTAGGAAAAGGGCAAATACTTAAGATGATATACTCACTTTTATATAATGTATAGTCCTTGATGTAGTGATGCTTCCCCCAACATGCCACAGGATACCGTTTAAAGGCATTTTCTGCGCCAGCTCACGGCCCATATCAATTAATTCTCTATATGACACCTTGTATAGATTCCCAGACGCGCAATTATATATCGGGATGTCATCAGTTGATTGTAGTCTGTAATATATACAATAGGGTAGTTTTCTGTGTCTAATTTTTGTATTTAGGTAGGTAACAAATGTATGTGTATCACGACTCCAAAACGGCTGGAGTATTTTTGGTGAAATTCTCAGACAATCCTCAGATTAGCTCAGCGGGTGATCCAGTTAATTTTGGTAGCGATTGGATCAACAGTGATTTTTTTGTTGTTTTTTGTGATTTCTAGCCTAAACCGTTGGGGCTACAAACTTGAAATTTCGGCAGTTGATGCCTTTTATTTTATCACATAAAATCCCTAAGGAAGAGTTTTGGAAATTTCATCCTTAAGAGGGTAAAATAAGGGACGAACGGTTGTTTGAAAATTCGTCATTTTCAGAGAAAGATACATGAAATGTCACATACCTGCATCTGGTTTCAAAATTCATATACCGCTTTTCAAAAATTCACCACTAAAAGGGTGAATAAGGGGTTGAAAGTTTATATGGTAAGTTCGTCCCTTTGATGGAAGAAGCATGAAATTCTTCAATCTTATTATTTGAAGTTATAAAATATTATAAACGACCCTTAATTTAATATACAGTATATACAAGATATTATTTCTAATGTTTTGGACGACACCGTAAATTCAAACACAATTAAGTTTCTATAAGGAATGCAGGATAGCAGCGATAGCCTAGTTGGTTACGGTACGGACTGCCAAGACGAAAGTCGTATGTTCGAAACCCAAATGGCATACACCTCTGACTTTTCTTAAGTTATGTGTGTATTAATTGTTAACTATCGCTTGCTATAACGGTGAAGGAAAACATCGTGAGGAAACCTGCATACCTGAGAATTCTCATAAGAATTTCGATGGGATGTGAAGTCTACCAATCCGCATTAGGCCAGCGTGGTGGACTAAGGCCTAACCCCTCTCATTAGTAGAGGAGGCCCGTGCCCAGCAGTGGGACAATGTTTAATACAGGGCTAGTATTATTATGTATTATTATTAAGGAATGCAACGACATTTGATGTTTTTATTTTCAATATTAATTCCAAAACCAATTGCAGTAATTCACAAAACAGTTTTCAAAAATCAGCAGTATTTTCAGTTTTTTCTAGTTGACAGCTAGATACTTCATAGATTGGTTACTTTCAGTAGTATTATAATAATAGATCATACAGTTATACCAGTATTACGTTTAGTATTTAATTTAGTAATTAGGTCATTATAATGCTCTTTGTTAGTTACCATATGCTATTCGACCACAGATTATAAAACAAATAGTATCATCGGTTCATCACTATGGCGCTTTATGCGCAAGAATATTATATTTTTCTTCATATATATCCACACGAGCAAAGCCGCGGGCAACAGCTAATTTGCTTATGATAACTTACTTTGTAGTTCCTCTTGCCCAAGCGGCAACTATGAGGCTGTTGATACAAACATCCACCGGCATATAATCGGCTATCATTTCCGGATCCGTGTACAAGCTTCTCATAATACCTAAAAAATAAACAGCATTTACACTTTACTACTAAAATAGAATTAGTAGACACTAGCCATGAGAAATCAGCAATTAGGTGGTTTTTATTAAAATGATTGGCTTGTCTGCAGTTGTAATTGCGCATGCGTTACGACTGCTGAGCTGAGGTCTCGGGTTTCATTCCGGGTCGGGTAAAGTGATATTGGGGTTTTCTATTTAGAAATACTCAGTATCAGTCCGGAGTCTGGAATTGTGCCTGGTATGGCGATAGGCTCGCCCCCTTTTTTTTTTTTTTAGTGCCTCAATAGGCAGACGAGCAGACGGGCCACCTGATGGTAAGTAGTCACCGCCGCCCATAGACTTCTGCAATACCAGGGCACAGCAAAGCCGCTGCCTACCGTTGAAGGACTACTCTCTTTAAGCCTCGTTTAAAGAAGGACATGTTATAGCGCTCAGGGAACACCGCAGCAGGGAGTTCATTCCAGAGCTTGCACGTACGTGGTAAAAATGACATTATCCCCTATCACATTATGGGACCGTAATAAATTCGACGAAAAAGGGTGTACTGATTACCCCTTCAGGGATTACAGGCGTGAGTGTATATGTATGTATGTATGTATATATTTGTGATTGGCGCATTCTTTTTTATTATTACTTATTTTAAATATCATTGACATATATGGCATGTCACAGAAATAACCCCTCAGACATCCCAATTAAATTAAAGTTACAATCGTAACACATACACATACACTGACATTATACTCACATGAACTTAAGTATTGCTATGGTATTTAAAACTACATCTGTGAAAACCTTTATTTTCCTCTACATACAGGTCATTTGAATACCAAAATTGAATCATGAAGTCAGGTGATAAGGCCTTTTTTAAATGAAGCAGTAAACGCTATCGCGGCTAAATTGCGGCCTGAATGGTTGGAATGTCCAGAATTCTCAATATCTCCTAGAAAATAGCGATATTTCTGGATATATAAAATATCGTTTTTTTTTTATCGTGGCACGGCAAATTGACCACACTGCACCTGATGGTAAGTGCAGTGCCGTCCAGTTATAGTATCAAGTAGCGAGTGATAATCTAACCCTCGCTACTCAATACAATTATGCCGGCCTGCTGTGTAGTTTCTTCACACTACGCCTAAAGGACCCAGGATCATAGGAAGGAGGGAACACGGTAGCTGGCAAACTATTCCACAGCTTGATGGTGCGGCAAAAGTACGAGTTTGCGAACCTCTTAGTTCGGGCCGTGGTAGTAGACACCACGAAGCTGTGGCTCCGCAATCCAGTACGCGTGATTCTGGTATGGAAGGGAGAGGATGGGATAAGATCAAACAATTCTTCAGAGAGATTATTTAATCATAACTAGTAAATATCGGAGTACCGACATTAAGCTATCGATTTTTCATTAATATTACTCATCCCTAATAGAAAACCGATGCTTACCTTTTCCACTGGCCACTAAAAGGCCAACTGGCCCATTAAAGTTGTCGATCCAGCCTGGCATTGGCTCATACATACTCGATATTACTGCAAAAAAAAAAGTTGCAATAATCTAGTTGGAAGGGGTACGACTACTGACTGGCTAGTGTATTAATGATATTGCTATGTTTTCTGTTATATTTTAATGTATTGACTAATCATAAGAGCTATATGACAACGTGATTAATAAATAAATAACACCCAACAGTCACACACATAGCCCTGATCCCACACTAAGATACGAGTCTTGTGTTGTGGGTATCAGGGACTACGAAAGACGCACGGTCTCATAACACCCAGACCCCGGACACAAATATCTGTCTGTCACATAAACATTTGTTCCGGTGTGGGAATCGAACCCACAACCTCTCGTTTCACAGCCGGCTACTTGCCTATTGCGCCACAAAGGCTGTAATTTTTTTTATTATCAACATATTTTTATCCTGGCACGGCAAAGTGACGACACTGCACCTGATAGTAAGCGCAGTGCCGTCCAGTTACACTCTAACTGTTAGAGTATCAACTAGCGAAGAGACAACTATACCTCGCTACTGGACACAATCATGCATGCTGAACCCACTTCACACTACTTCTTCTACTACTTCACGACCCAGGATCATAGGAAGTAGGGAATTAATAAAATTTGTAGTAAAATACCGAATCATACCAATAGAAGGCCGTATTATGACTATTGGCAGACGCCCTCTCTCTTCATACACAACATGCTCTGCCAGTTGCTTCGTAAATGTATACGTATTAGGCAGCTCTCCCAAATATCTGAAAACCATAAGATTTTTAACCCGCATTAGCCAGCGTGTTGGACTAAAGTCTAACCCCTTTCATTACTAGGGGGGTATTGTTATTATATTCATTAAAGTCCATCACATCTATGTGATTGTTTAATCAGCGGCGGCCCTAGGGTAGAGCGAGAGGTCGCTCTAGGTAAAGGACGCCAAAATGACAAATCCAAAAAACTATTTCGAACGAGATATATATTTTTATGGCGCCTTTTGAAAGACACGGAGCAGCTCTGAATTAAAATGAAAATTTAATTCAAGAAAATAAAATTAACAATACGCAACTCCGCCGCACCATAGTTGTTTATCCATTGAATACATAAAAAAAACTGAATACACTATAGTGTGTAGTTATGGAACCGTAATAAATTCGGCAAAAAGTGAGTGTACTGTTTACGCCTTTGCCTACCCCTTCGGGGATTACAGTGAGTATGTATGTATGTCGCATAGTTCTCAGATTAAAAGTACCAGGTGTATAAAAGACTGGAATGTCAGCCGTAGGATACTCACTTGGGCGTAAGAACTCTCAAAGTTTCCCCGTCTAGAGTCTCACAGATTTCGATGGTATCCCTCCAGTCAGCATGAGGGGGGTACATGATCTCCTCTACTAACTCCCTGTTCGTATTGGAGTATGAAGTAGACACGTGTATAAAGGCCTGGGGGTAAAAAATGCAGTAATTAGGGACTGTCAGCAGAAATCAAACTTAAAACTATGAAATAACAGTTTCTCGCTACTTGATTTTCTAACTTGACGGCACTGCGCTTACCATCAGGTGCAGTGTGGTCACATTGCCGTGCCATGAGAAAAAAAGTTAATTGTATCAAAAATTAAAGCAGCGATAACCTAGTTGGGACTGGTATGGACCAAATATCCAAAAACCAAAAAAATGGCATGCACCCATGACTTTTCTCAAGTTACGTGTGTATTCATTGTTAATTATCACTTGTTTTAACGAAAGTATACATCGTCAGCAAACTTGCATACCTGAGAATTCTCATTAGAATTTCAAAGATATGTGAAGTCTACCAACCCACATTAGGCCAGCGTGGTGGCCAACAGTGGGAAAAGTTTCGTACTAGGGCTGGTATTATTACATATAAAATACTAATCCGAAATAATATACTTACAGATAATTTCTTTATTTCCTTAGCTAATGCCACGATCTCTCTTGTACCTCGAAGATTTAGTTTCGTTGCGTATGGTAATGGGTCATCAAATCTGAAAACAACAATTATGTAGATCAGACCTTTATCAAAAAATCATCATCATCAGGGAACACCCAGTGTACATCCGGTTTTTGTCGGAGATCTAGAGTTGGGGTACGATGTTTGGCCGTGTTGCGGCCTTCTGAGTACTCTGACACTAAGCTCTCGACCGCTTCTTCACCTCCTTGCCCATGGCATAGTGTAGTAGTGAGGGATATGTATTTCTCGCTGCTTGATACTCTAACTGAACGGCACTACACTTACTATCAGGTGCAGTGTGGTCACACTGCCGTGACAGGATAAAAAATGATAGGTAAACGTAGTCGCTAGCGTTGTAAGTTGTTTTGTATGGAATGTTTCGTTCTTATAGTAATAAATTAGTTCCTCATGTAACCGCCAGAGGCGCTGTATATTTTGTCATATACTTTATGTTGTCGCTGGCGAATTTAAGTGAGAAAAACTCATGGTTAAACGCTTACCTTACACTAGCAGCGACATGAAATATTACGTTAATATTATTCACCAAAAGAGCCCGATCTTCAGCTGATAACCCTGAAATTAAAACATAAAGCTGTTAGATGGGAGGTCGGGGGTTCGATCCTCGTAGAGAAATGTGAGTCATAACATATTACTCCCATCGATCCCAATCAAAACCAAAATTAAATATTTATCCATACCTGAAATGCTATACATTATTTAAATTCAGTTAATCTTTTGTACCAGTTCGGAATGTAGCTTCGCTAGAGAAGAACGGGCAAGAAACTCTAGCATTGTTCTTTTCGAACACCGGTTACAATATTTGGTCATACAATGAATATACGATTTAAGTTTAATTACTTTAGATTAGAGCAGCTCAATGTATGTTATTTAGCTGAAGTTCTATTGAGACAAAAAGTTTCGTTTTGAAGCTATATATTTTTATATAGCTATTGGGTCAGCAGATTTCTCAGGATTTTTTGGAACACGACGCAATTTATGATTTGCACGATAAACCACCTAAATGACATACGCAACGCGTGCGGCAATATTAAATAAAAGTTTATTATCAAAATACTCAGTTAACCGATCAAAACTGTTCTTACTGATCAAATATTGCGTTATTTAACAATAATTATATACCATAAATAGCGTTATCAATAACGATTAAATTTAACGTACAATTCACATGAAGGTGTGTGCCAAAAGATTTCAAGATGTTTCTCTATTTTATGTTGTAATTATTATTTGCAACACCATAATGATTCTGTTGTGGCAAAAATGACTATTTACAATTTGTTATTTTAATTCTAGTACTGAAGATTCACGTGTTCTATTTGTGTGATAGTTTTGATAATTTTCAAAGTATTGGTTGTTCGGAAAGTGATTTCGTTTTTCCCAACTAACGACTAAATTGTATTTTTTCACATTTAACGTTACACTGAAGCCGCATAATCATTATATATTTTGACAGCTGATGCAGCAAGCCTTGCTTGTAAAAAAATTGATTGATTCTATGCAGTAGTTTTTGGTTGGTAGCCCTTAAAATATTGAAAGTTAAAAGCAAAATTTTCGGCATATTTATGAGTTTTACTATCGAAAGGGTAAAAATGCCGTTCAAGCAAGAAAAAATATCATATGGAGAAGATATATTGACAGAACGCCAGTGCCACAACTGGACCTGATGGTAAGCGCAGTGCGGTCCAATTACAGTATCGAGTAGCGAGATACGACCTATCCCTCGCTACTCAACACAATCATGCCGGCCTGCTCCTTCACACTACGCAATGGGCAAGAAGGTGAAGAAGCGGTCGAGGGTCTATTGTCAGAGTATTCAGAAGGCCGCAAAATGGCCAAACATTGTACCCCAACTCTAGACCCCCAAAAAACCGGATGTACACTGGCTGATCCCGGAACGCGACACACTTGCGTGTGCCACTATGGCGGGTTTTTCACCCTGTGTACGGTGGTCGCTATCCGGGCGGATATGAATATCCTACCACCCGCAAATATTATACATTGAAATAAAACGCCCGTAAATAATCCCGTTAATCGCCAATTAAGATTAAAAAAGTAAAATTAACTACAAAAAAAATATTGCAATCGCTTCATTTTTATTGGCATAAAAATGAAGCGATACTGTAATTGGAAGTGGTATAGACTACCAGAGCAAAATCGCGGGTTTGAGATATTACCTACACCTGAGTTTTCAAAGTTACGTGTGTATTCATTGTTAATTACCGCTTTCTTAAACGGTACAGAAAACATTGTAATCTGTATATATAAAAGAAGAAACTGACTGACTGACTGACTGACTGATCGATCAACGCACAGCCTAAACGGCTGGGGTTAGAGACTTGAAATTTTGACAGTAGGTACCTTTTATGACGTAGGCATCTACTAAGGAAGGGTTTTTGGATATACCACCCTTAAGGGGGTCAAATAGGGGATGAAAGTTTGTATGAAAATCCGTCATTTTTTAAGTTAAACGCATGAGTATTTTGTATTGTATACCTTTTCTCCCAAACATGACCTCCACGCGGGCGGAGCCTTGAGCATCAGCTAGTAAAACCTATATTCTTTAGAATTCTTAATAATTTCGAGGGCGTGCGAAGTCTACCAACCCGCATTAGACCAGCGTGATAGACCGAGCCTGACCCCTCTCATTAGTAGAGGAGGGCCGTATCCAGCAGTGGGATAATACAGAGCTGATATCATTATATATGTGGGATTAGTTTAATACTGGGACCAAAAAACGTAGGTTTCTTCTGATAATTATTTAATTGTAATTGCTTATCGTCTTTCATCTTGTTGCCAAGCAGTCAATCTCTCGGCATTCATACATCTTAATTTCCTTCTCTCTAATCTATCTTAAGTCTCTTTCTAACTTACCTATTTTCATAATATCTCTTTCACTCAATCATGTTCCACATCTGTCATTCGTCCTTACGTTCCATTCCACTCATCTGTCACAATAGTAATTACATTCCGATCCTACATGTATATTAACAATAAACTCACCTAGTCCAAGTTCCATAACATCCCCAGGGATAGCGGCCACTTTCGACATGAATATGTCTGGCTTCTCTTTCCTCAGACGATCAAAACACTAGAAAGCATACAATTGAAATAAATTTATTTGAAAAAAGGTACTAAAATATCTAGAAGTTTAACAATCAGCAAGCCGGCATGATTGTGTCGAGTAGCGCGGTATAATTATATAATAAAAATAATAAAAATATTTATTTGGCACAACATGGAGTTAACAATAATATTCAAAACATTGAGTGACGAATTGTTGTTGCTTACACAGAAGTTTTAAACTCTAATTGACAGGGGGCCCCAAACTAGACAATGCCTGTATCTTGGAGACCAGAACTCTAACTACTCTCTAACTAACTAACTCTCTGACTACTATTCTCTAAACTGCACCATCAGGTGTACCTGCTAGCACCATTATTTAACCAGTAATTGTAGCCTGATTTTTTAATCAATCTTGATTCAATATTCACAGGATTTCTTTATTGTATTATTTTTGGTCTCAACCGCCATTTGAGTGCTAGAGAAGAACACGCCAGAAACTCTGATGCTTATAATACATACATATACACTCACGCCTATAATCCCCGGGTAGGCAGAGGTGTAACCAGTACACCCACTTTTCGCAGAATTTCGGTCCCATAATGTGATAGGGGGCGAGCCTATCGCCATATCGGGCACAGGTTCCAGACTCCGGGCTAATACTGAGAATTTCTAGATAGAAAAACCCAATATCACTTTACCCGACCCGGGGATCGAACCCGAAACCTCAGCACAGCGGTTGTAACGCTTGCGCAATCACAACTGCGCCACCAAGGCAGTCAGTCTGATGCTTATAAATGGAATATAATAAAATTTAAATTACCTATATTTAATAAAATCAGCCTAAGGTATATTAATTATATTGAATATTATAATATTACATAGTTTTAAAAACAAGAAAACAGTGATAAATACACCCAACCGTCACTCATAGTCCAGACCCCACACTAGATCAAATCTGTGTCTTTGGTATCACAACTACGAGGGACTACGGTCCCACAACAACCAGACACGAAATAAATATCTGTCTGTCACACAAACATTTTTTTTTTTTTTTTTTTTTAGTGCCTTGATAGGCAGACGAGCAGACGGGCCACCTGATGGTAAGTAGTCACCGCCGCCCATAGACTTCTGCAATGCCAGGGCACAGCAAAGCCGCTGCCTACCGTTGAAGGATTGGTAGTGGGGGAAAGGAGATGTGAGGGGGCAGTGAAATTTAGACGGCACTCGAAACATAAAGTCGCAGAACAAGGTGCAGGATGGTTACGCAGGTAATGCGAGGAGCCAGCGCGAAGCACGGAAGGGCCCCCGATGCCCCCCTGTATACAGTCGCCGGGATCCACTCCAGTCTCCCACGCTGGCACGACGACTGTATTACAGGATTTTCGCCAGTTGGCGGGACAGCTTCCCGGGGAGGGAATTTTTGAAAAGTGTATCCCCGGGTTCAGGTCCCCTACTGACTGGCAGGCGGCCGGCGGTGGTCGTTCCCATCGGGTCTCCCTGTACCCCACGCCAGCCCCCCACAGATGATACCCACGCGACGACCAACACCAAAGTTCCGCATATTACGAGTACCGTCCAAACTGCACCACCAGGGAAAGGAGAGGAGAGAGGGAACGGCTATCTAGCCCTTCCGCCGGAACGCATTTCTACTTCGCGGCAGAAATAGGCTGGACGGTGGTACCAATCCGTTCGGGCCCAACTCTAAGTAAATAAAATTCACTCAAAGTTAAGCCCTACCACCAGTAACGGGACGGGAAGGGATGGAGGAGGTCATCAGAGCCACGGGTGGAGTGATGGAACGCGGCACTGACGGCTCAAGTGGCCGGGGTTGCACTCCCGAACCGCTCTAAATGACAACCGGACAGACTGACATAAGAACGGCCTCTGACACTACTCTTTGTCTCGGTACGGGAAGCGAACCCACTGCCTCCCGTTCCACACGGCGGTTCAACCACGGAGGCTGTCTACTTACCGCAGAAGAATAAATCTCTTTAAGCCGTTCCTCTGGATTGACACTTTTCTTGGTCCTCAACAGAAGATAAATTTTCTCCACATCTGAGCAGGAATACAAAAGTTTCTCTATCAAAATCTTGCCCATGAAACCTGAAATATGAGATTGAAATCAGCAAAGGTACTATTATAGAAGACAGTTGTAGGGAATTGGCGCAGGGTTCACGAAAGGAAAATGTTCCGCACGTCGAATTTAATCTACTTAAAAAATAGCTTGCACACACGTAAAATAGTACATAAAACCACTGTGTACAAGATTACAAAACACGTGGTTTTGGCGAAGGCGGACAGCAGGCAGGAAGCGATGCACCGCTGCGCCACTTTCAGTGAAACGCAGACAACCTTTTTTGTTTTTTTTTTGTCGAGGGGAAAGCATTTTATTACTGACTATATATAACATTTTATTTCTGGGGGGAATCGGAATGAGAATAAAACGGTTATGCTGGACTAGCCGGTCTTAAGACCCAGCATCCTCTCGCCCGGATGATGGCAATCCGTGCTGCCGCTGGGCCGAGTCCATACCACGTACGTACACCCCTCCCGGCATTACCAGCTAAAACCTCGCGGTGCCCTTCTTTGGCGTTTACGGAGCGATCCTGGGGTATTCTATGGAGAGCTAGCACCACCCAGGGATCCAATTATGCATTTAATTAAATCGGAACCCAAAAGACCAACAGCAAAACTTCAAGACACTGTAAGCTCTTTCTGCGTAGATCATACTACAATAAATTAAATTTAAAATCAACTATATTGATAGAAACATTGCACTATACTTTCGTGATGACATTCATACCATCAGTCCACCCCGTGGCCATAAAGGCTGTAAAGCCTTCAGACGTTTGCGTCGGGTTAAATAAGTAAAATAAACCGCTATAAAATCCGTAAAAAATTGTTTTTCAATGTGCAATATTCACATAACCATGAGAAACCAGAACCAGAACCAGAACGGTAAGCAGCGGCTTTGCTGTGCCCCGGTATTGCAGAAGTCTATGGGCGGCGGTTACTACTTACCATCAGGTGGCCCGACTGCGCTCGTCTGCCTATCGAGGCACTAAAAAAAAAAAGAGAAACCATTATTTTAATCGATCTAATTATATTTTATCGATCAATAGCTGGTTATCCAATGTACGTTGGGACCTATGGAACAGAAATATCTTCAGATTTTATGCCATTTTATTACGGAAAATAAACGAGTCCACATACCAGAACCTCCCGTGATGAAAACACATTTTCCCTTAAAATATTCTGGAATCGTCGGCACATTGGATACGTCTCTCTCTTCTAGGAATCCCATGGTTGTCCCCACAAAAGGTAAACACTGCAAGAAAATATATTTCCACTTTATTATGTCACTTTTTACGCAAAAATAAAAAAAAATTACTAATTTAATTTATATTAATTATTTTGCTAAAATATCAGTAGTCAAAATAAAATACACCCAACAGTCACACATAATCCGTACTCGGATAGATTAAACCTGCGGGTATTAAGAACTACAAATGACTAAGGTCCCATAAGACTCAAAACAAATATCTGTCTGCCACACAAATATTGGTCTCGGTGTCGGAATCGAACCCTCTACCTCTCGTTTCACAACCGGCTGCTCGCGCACTGCGCCTCGGAGGCTATCATAAATTAAAAACCAATAGATCTTGGATTAAAAACGCTTATTTCTGGAGTATTTCAAAAACGTACTAAATTACAATACAAACAAAAGTCCAAACCTGATTTGCTCTAAATCCAATTTCTCAACATAAAAACAAATGGAAATAATTATGTTGGAATCAGTCCGCGTCGTGACACGGCGCAAGTTCATATGTCGACTTGTAATTCTATACTATGTATTGGAAAACAGTTAAGGGGAAAGTTATAAAACGAAATCTTTGGCAAACTTGCGATGGCTAATTGATCATTGTGTTTCACAATTTCACGCCGGTCATGGCAACTTTTCATACAATATCTTTATATATATAATTCTACTGTACGTGTGTATGTCACTGAACTCCTCCTCAACGGCTGGACCGATTTGAATGATTTTTTATATGCGTTTGGGTGGCGCCCTGGATGGATAAGATTCACAAATCAGCCCGGCAGATGGCGCTGCTTTTACGGGCAGGACGACGTCTGCCGGGCCCGCTAGTTATGATATAAAACACAAAAAATGTTTATATAAAAAAACACTCACGCCTGTAATTCCCGAAGGGGTAAGCGGAGTTGTAACATTGTCCCACTGGCGGGCCTCCTCTTCTAATGAAATGGGTTAGGCCATAGTACACCACGCTGGCCTAATGTGGGTTGATTACGAGAGCTTTAAATAAAATGCTGTGTCTCCTTAGATTTAAGATGCACAAGGTTCATTTATTACTGTAAATTTTTTATACATGTAAAATGTGTTATCTTTGTTGGAGAACTTTAATAAATAAATAAATAAATTAAAGCTCTTTTTGGAGTGGGACAAAGTACTAAACTTGCGGTGGATTTTTGCGCGCAGAGTATTTTGCTTTTAACATAAACACATCTATGAAATTCTAATTATTGACAAGCAAAAAGATATAATCCGTAAACTTCGTTTTATTTCAATGTATAATATTCGCGTAAATATAAGAAACCAGTAAGCAAAAAGATTTACTACTTGATGGACGCTGTAAAAAAAGAACGGTTTAACGGTAGACAGCGGCTGTGCTGTGCTCTGGCATTGCAGAAGTCTATGGCCGCGGTGACTACTTACCATCAGGTGGCCCGTCTGCGCGTCTGCCTATCCAGGCATTAAAAAAAAGAACAGAGTAATTGCAATATTTTAAGTTTTCACTTCTGCCGGTAGTCCCCGTGAACGACTATGTTTTTATCGGATGGATGTACGGCCCATGTAGTATATAGCCCTTAAATGTTGCATTATTCAGCACTTTTCAAAGTATTCATCAAGTTACCAAGTATTACGTAATTATAAAGCAATCGCTTGACTTGTTTACGATATAGGTACTTGCATATTTATATCCCTATTTCAAAACTAGGTTTTTCTATTCGACGCGTATATATATTTTATATCCCTAGTCAGGTCATTATTATCAGGTAATTCTGTCACATGTTTAATATAAAATAATTGAAACAAGTTTATTCATTATGTAACCATTTATATACCAAAATGAACTTAACAAAACATAGATTCTTATGACACTAAAGTTTATTCAAAATGACCTCCGTGATTTTGAATACAGGCCTTCAATCTGCGCGGCCAGTTGTCTATCGCAGCACGAACGAGGTCCATGTCAATATCGGCGGCTGTCTTGAGTATGTATGTCTTGAGTGACTCCAAATTGGGATGAGGCTTTGAGCACGCCTTTTCCTCCAAGTGTTGCCATTTCTTGTAATCTAACGGATTCAAATCTGGACTGGAGGAGGGCCAGTCTTCGTGCCGGATGAAGTCGATTTCACGCGCCGCCAGCCAGTCTTGTGTGCTCTTCGCTCTATGAGCTGGCGCCGAATCTTGTTGGAATACCCAGTGCCTGTTATTGAACATGGTATGAGAAACAGGTTCCACAAGGTTCGTCAGGACTGTATTTTGATACACAACTGCATTCGTTTTTACACCTTTCTCACAAAAATGTACCTTTGTTAAGCCCCAATAAGAAACTCCCAACCATACCATGAGCGAGGATGGAAAATGACCTCGTTGGACACGCGGAATACGGTTGCTCGCTTCTTCACTACTGTGTGCGTACACCTTATCATTTTGTTTGTTGTAGCTCTCTTCTACGGTAAAAAATTTTTAATCTGAAAAAAGAATTTCCCGAGAATTTCCCGCGTACCGCTTCAACAAAGCGCGGCATCTCTTCAGTCTCAGGTCCATTAGACGAGCATTCAAACGATGTCCTGTTTTTCTTCGATATGCCCAAAGCCCTAAGTCTTCATTTAACACCCTTTTCACCGTGGTTCTGCTTAACCCCATCTGAAGGGCCAACAGTTTCTGCTTACGTTTGGGATTTCTTTGAATTCGCGCCTTCACAGCTTTTATCACTGCTGGAGTCCTAACAGACCGAGGGCGACCACTTCTTGACCTGTCATCTACACTAGAGTCTTCATTGTATCGTTTGATGGTACGATAAATGAATCTTTTGGTTATATTCAAATTTTTCAGTATGTCAAAAATTTGAATTGGCGCGTAACCGCATCGATGCAACGCAATTACTGCAACACGGTCTTCTTTAAGCGTCCACTCCATATTTAAAAATGTGTAAAATTCTAAAAAGTATACATTTTTATTTTCATGAACAATTTGAAATTCGAATTCAATAAACTTTTTTGTGGCAAGCATTCTAAAATAAAAGTTTTTACTGTGTGACAATACTTATGACCTGACTATGTATATATTTAAAAATAGTATAATTTACACATAACACTTTCTCAAAATTTCATTGATATCGGCTGGGCGATATCGGAGCATTTACGAACACACTGATACGTGTTTTTTTACATATTTTTATGATAAGTAAAATTTTTTTTTGTTACGACATGATCAGTATACAATTTCGCTTCATCTCATGTCGTCTCGTGTCATCTCGTGTCATCTGGTGTCATCTCGTGTCATCTCGTTGCGTCTCGTGTTGTCTCGTGGCGTCTCATGTCGTCTCGTGCCATCTCGTGTCGTCTCGTTGCGTCTCGTGTCGTCTCGTGGCGTCTCGTGGCGTCTCATGTCGTCTCGTGCCATCTCGTGTCATCTCGTTGCGTCTCGTGTCGTCTCGTGTCATCGCGTGTCAGCTTGTGTCGTCTTGTGGCGTCTCGTGTCATCTTGTGTCATCTCGTGTCATCTCGTGTCGTCTTGTGTCGCTTTATAATATTATATAGTTACTAGCTTTTGCCCGCGGCTCCACCCGCGTGGAAGTTGTTTTTGAGAGAAAAGACATACAATCCATGGTGGCGTATTACGCTATTACATCCCTCTAGCATCTGCCTAGTAGCCGGATGCCGGACGGATACTATGCGGAGACGCGAGGATCTTGTATTTGAGCTCAACCAGACTCTAGATCTCATATTTTCGCAGGATATCAGGAATAGGATTGAATTCAATGCCAAGAAAACATAGGTGTGCGCGTTTTCATGCCACAAATCCCCCTTTTCTCCAGTCTCCACTTTCAGCGTGTTCCAATGACAATGCAGAATGATGTTATGATCTTAGGTGTAGATATCAGATTTAATTTTGCGGCGGCGATTTCTAACGCCCGGTCAGCGTATATTCGCGTGCTGCTAATATATAACGCAGGTACAGAATACTGCTTGCACATCTGTTATGATTCCGATAATTGCTTGCTCGATGGTTGATATGGATTGCAGCGAAGGGCCATCCGAATTATGAATGATCCAGACGTGACCAACAGCTTAGAGCTACTACAGAGGCCCAGGGACATTTCTTCGCTTAGAATGTTCTACCGTCTGTATCATGGCGAATGCTTCGAAGAATTGTTTGGTCTTATCCCATCCTCCTCTATACACGCCAGAACTACATGTTGCGGAGCTACAACAGCTTCGTGTCTATTACCTTGGCCTGAACCAAGAGGTTCGCGAATTTGTATCTTAGCCGCACTATGAAGTCGTGGAAAAGTTTGCCAGCGCACGTGTTCCCTCCTTCATGTAATCCCGGGTTTATTAAGCGTACTGTGAAGAAGCTTCTGACTGACTGTAATGATTGTGTCACTTTGTGAGGGATGTTTGTCTTCGCTACTTGATAGTCTACTTGGACAGTACTGCACTTACTATCGGATGCAATGTGGTCACTTTGACGTGCCAGGATAAAAAAATCGTTTTAGTTGTACTCGTATACAGCGAAATAATATAAAAAAAAAAACATCGAATATTACGCAAGCACCTTAATAATAATAAAACTAATGTAGTCATGTATACGTACACTATGTACATATTCATCGACCCACTGCTGGACACGCATGGCGTCCTCTATTGAAAACAACAATTCACATCAAGCGAGTGCTAATTTTACAGCTAAAGCCTAAAATCTAATTTTGGTCTGCAACCGAGATCTAAATGTACATACATATACACTCACGCCTGTAATCCGCGAAAGAGTAGGCAAAGGTGTATCCAGTACACCCACTTTTCGCCGAAGTTATTACGGTCCCATAATGTGATAGGGGGCGAGCCTATCGCCATACCGGGCACAATTCCACACTCCTGTCTGATACTGAGTATTTCTAAATAGAAAAACCCAATATCACTTTACCCGACACGGGGATCGAACCCGAGACCTCAGCACTGCAGTCGTAACGCATACACAATTACAACCGCGCTACCGAGGCAGTCTAATATTAGTCAGGCAGATCTAAATGTATTAGATGATTTTATTAACTCGTGGAGAATCTTGAATGTCGATTTATATTTTTTGTTATCCTGGCACCTCTAAGTGACCATACTTCACCCAATGGTATTATGATTATATTAAGATAGTATACATACGCAAGCACTAACACCTGTAACCTCCGAAGCGGGGCACCGGTGTAATAAGTACACCCACATTTCGGCGAGTTTATTACCGTCCCATAAAGTGATGGGGGCGAATCTAACTCCACACCGGGTACTATTCCAGACGCCGGGCTGATACTAAGATTAAAGATGATAAATGTAATATCATTTTACCCGACCGTGGTATCGAACCCGTGACTTCACGCACAGAAGTCATACCGCGTATGCAGATACAACTGAGCTACCGAGACAATCTTATCTTACACTAATTATACTATTTTTCTCGAACAAATGTTCGGGCGTGATTCTTTAAATTGTTTTACCTTTTTTATTTATGAGCCGATTCGAATAAAATATACCCTATTTTTTTATTGAAACTTACCACAATACAATAGTGAAAACCACAACCAAATCGGTTCAGCCGTTTCTGAGATTAGCGAGAACAAAGCCACCGACAAACAGTCAAAAATTCTTAAAATCATTGATTTGAGTTCTATTGCGTTAATAAAGACCCCCAACCACAGTTTTTCTCATATATCTTCCATGTACAGACAGCGATCAGTTACAAATATATTATATGTATAGATATAGATAGATTGGATATATAAATAGTAGTATATATAGATAGTTCATATTTAGACTATAACGCTAAAGCAATTGTCATTTTATTTACATGTACTAATATGAAAACCGATGGTAGACCTAATTAAATAAAAAGGCCTTTTTTCCCGTGGGGAAAATTCGTCTTACGGATACCTTCTGGTCCTCGGGGGAGGAGAGATGGTTATGCCGGACTCACCGACCTTCCGACCCAGTTCGCTCGAAGGACTACTAGATCGGGACCCTAACCCATTTTCCTACGCCGGTGTACCGATTAAAAACCCCGCGGTAGCCTTCTGCAGCACATGTGGGACGATCCCGGGGGATCCTGAGTATACTCTGGATTGCTGCCGGAACCATCCCCGTGCCATGCCTTTACGGCCCGTCTCTTCTTGGGCTAGATGCCCCCCACAATTTACAGCAGCAGCGCGATGTTTCGCGCCGCCACCCGCCTCAGGGTCGCACCTTGAAGATGTACCTATATAAAGGCCGCACATCCCCCGCTGTGCAGCCGCGACCCCCGTTATCCCTTTTAGTCGCCTCTTACGACAGGCAGGGTATACCGTGGTCCGCCCTGTGGACCGGCAGCGCGGGTGGTAAAGCCTCGTTCGCTGTCGTGCGGTGCGCGGGGGCTCCTTGCCCCCCCATGGAGATGGGCTGGTACGCAGCACCGCGCAGGGGCGATTCCGGCTGCAATTCTAGCATTCCTTAGAATACCCCGGGATCGCTCCGTAAGCGCCGAAGAAGGCCATCGCGGGGTTTTAGCTGGTAGTGTCGGGTGGGGTGTACATAGGGGGTAGGGACTCGGCCCAGCGGCAGCACGGATAGCCATCATCCGTGCGAGGAGGATGCTGGGTTGTAAGACCGGCTAGTCCAGCATACCCGTTTAATTCTTATTCCGCTTCCCCCAGGAGCGGGCGGCAGTAATAAAACGCTTTCTCCGCGTCAACAAAAAAAAAGGTACATATGGTGCCAAGGTTAAACAGGTTCCCCTATACCGTGGTAGAATTCTTCAGGGCCCCCATTCCACAGCGCGGATATAAAAAGGTCTGTAAAATGATAACAAACCTCTTTTTGACATCTAATTTGATGATAATATGTGGATTATGTGATATTTGATGTCAATATTTTGACATGTAACATTGTTTACAAATATTTTTTTATAGTAAAATTTTGTATTATAATGGCCAAAAAAGATAAGAAAGGAAGAAAGGTAAATTCTTTAAGTAGCATACACAGACATATAATAAGAGGTAGCATATTTAAGCTTGCCTTATTTTACCGTGGTTTAGGTCTTTTTATTGTTATTAATATATTATACAATCTTAGTCAATAGTATGAATCATTAGTATAATATCAATAGCCTAAGTCCACCAGGAGCTGGTAAACTTCTAATACCTTTGCAATTCAAATGGAGAGTTCTCAGTTATGTAGTTTCTTCACGATGTTTCACCGTTAAAGTATCCATAATTAACAATGAATACGTAGAAAAGTCACGAGGTATATGCCATTTGATCTGATTTTGACTACGACTTTCGTCTCGGCAGTACGTACGCTAACTACGCTATCGATACCTTAATTAAAATAAGCAAATAAAACCAATAAAAACTTTGTAACCACTTTTTTTCCCCTCGATAGGCAGACGGGCCACCTGATGGTAAGTAGTCACCGCCGCATAGACTTCTGCAATGCCAGAGCACAGCAAAGCCGCTGCCTACCGTTCTTTACTTTTTGTAATGGTCAAACAGACACGGTCATTGGCACGAAAATCTTGAAAAATTCTCAACTATACACCTTTTTTTTCAGGATGATCGGAGTGAGCCGCCAGGTACGATAATTAATTTAGTTTTTTATTGAAAATAATTCTAATTATATAAGCTGATGACTAAAATGGCCTATATCGGCGCTCAGGGAATAGCTAGGATTAGCTAGATTGCAACTAGCAAGGCATCTTAACTTAGAGTTTTTTGGTGATATTCATATCCACCCGGACAGCAACCACCTGCGTAAAACCCGCCAGAACGGCACACGCAAGTGTGTCGCGTTTCGGGATCAGTCAGTGTACATGCGGTATTTGTCGGGAGTCTAGAGTTGGGGTACGATGTTTGGCCACTTTGCGGCCTTCTGTGTAGGTACTCTGTCACTAGACCCTCGACGGCTTCTTCACCTTCTTGCCCGTGGCATGATTGTGTTGAGTAGCGGGGGATAGATTGTTTCTCGATACTCTAATTGGACGGCACTGTGCCTAATATCAGGTGCAGTGTGATCACTTTACTGTGCCAGGATAAAAAAAAAGTATATCGGCGCTCAGGGGTAGATCGCAACTAGCAGGGCATGTTAACTCAGAGTTTTTTTACTAGATCAAAAATTTAAGATACAGTTTCATATTAATTTAATCAAGTAATTAATATTTAAATTTACTCCTAGCGTCTTGTTAATTCTAACTTGTCTATACTTCCAGAATCAGAAGTGCAGGAGGAGATCCTGGTGGCTACGACGGACCTGGAACCAGAGCCGGAGGAAGTACAGTTCACCGAGACCTCGTACACCAGTGCTTCTTTTGAGTCGCTGCCACCTGTCATTGAAGGTATCTTTAAGACCACACCCCAACATTTCCCCAAGTAACCATTGAACACCAATTCAGGTTTCATCCCCCAAAGAGATACAAATTAGTTGCATCTCGGCAAAGGCACCCAAGATGCAAATTCGTATCTTTGCCGCACCGCCAAGCTGTAGAACAGTTTGCCAGCTACCGTGTTCCTATGATCCTGGGTCCTTTAGGCGTAGTGTGAAGAAGCTACACAGCAGGCCGGCATGATTGTGTTCAGTAGCGAGGGATAGATTATCTCTCGCTACTTGATACTCTAATTGGACGGCACTACGCACCATCAGGTGCAGTGTGTCGTGCCAGTAAAAAAAAGTTTTTAGTTTTTTTTTAGGAAAGTCGAAATTGTGGCTAGACCCGTTTTGTCAGGATGCCGTATCATTTCTTTCAGTATAAACACGTGAATAGGATCAGTAATATTATTAGTAAACACTTATAGAAATTCTATTAATACAGAAAATTTCATAATGAAGCTATGTTTGACATATATTTTTTGGGTCAGCTGACTTCTCAGGAAAAATAAAAAAAAAATAAAAAAAAAACCAAACATGATTGTGTCGAGTAATGAGAAATAGATTTTCTCTCGCTACTGGGTACTCTAATTGGACGGCACTGCGCTTACCATCAGGTGCAGTGTGGTCACTTTGTCGTGCTAGAATAAAAAAACTCGTTGAATAAATGAGCCATGGAGAAACCCTCCATAGAATGAGCCTATCGCTTTCCCTAGAGATGAGTAGAAAGATATTTCTTTGGGCCTTGTATTTTATCAATATCGTTACCATAGCAACATACACCGCTCAGGCAGGTGAGTTCTGGTTACATATTCATTTTTTATTACTTTTCCATCGATTTTGGTATCCTTGTGTGAGATTGAATGCATGTGTTATGAGTTAGTTTAGGTATGGAATAAAAATATTTCTATTAAATGTGGTACTCTCAACAAATAAAAACCCTCAAAACAAATAAAAAGTTTTAAAAGAAGAAAAAAATATATTTTAAACAATAAATAAAAATTTTTTTAAAAGGACGAAGCCTTTTCGGACCAGAAATAATAGCTGAAAAATTAAGCATTCAAAAAAGTATCAATTAATTACAAATAAATATAAATTTATTTGATCAGAACAAAAAATAACAAGAACAACAACAGCAACATAAATAAGTTACTTTTTTTCAGTGTCATTTAAAAGAACTGTAATGTTTGTGCAGTTCGTAAAATAATTTACATTACCTAAAATCTCATATCGAAAGTATTTTATAAATACGCTGAAAATCTAGGAGCCATTCAAAACATGGAAGAAATAACTGTCAAATGACAAAAAAGGATGCACGATGTGATTCATGACGTCACCGCTCGGAATAGTCATTACGCAGCACTCGTGCGAGGGAGATGGCGATATGTATTTTAAATAATTGTGACCTCATTTTTGGATCAATTTTAATGATGTCTTTAAAGGTGTCTATATCGTATTATTATTTTTGGTTTTGTATAAAATAATATAAAAAATTAAACTCAGGAAATAACCTACTCCTTTTTTAAGAATAGTTTTCTTTTACAGAACCTAAAACAAAGAAGAAAAAGGGTAAAAAAGGAAAAGCAGAGGTAACAAATATTTTTAAAATATTTACAATTTACCAAAAGTAGAAAGGATTATTTTCGAATTCTTTTAGGTTGTGGAGGTGGCTAAAAAGACTAGCAGTGAAATGTTACAATGGTCACAAGAGTCGCTGCCAGCTGGTTATTATTTAATATTTTTAAATAGAGTAGAGACATAATTTTTGATATATCTAATGTTTCTACGATGTCGCGTACTTTACAGACATTATATTTCTATAATTATTATTACAAGTCTTCATCAAATTTATGGCAAGAATACCGTTATGTGTTTTTAATCACAAAATGGAACTATAGTCCAAAATATCTATTTTTTCTAAAAATACTTAGCATTTCTCATTGGGCTCTAATTAGTACTGACTCGTGGATTAAGTTAAAGCCGATATATATATTTTACCAAAAAATATACCACGGCTGTTTCATAAATAATGGAAACGTAGAGTCTGTATATAAATTCGTCCGCATATCATTAACGCTGCTGGTGGTAGGATCTTCATATCCAAACGGATAGCGACCATCATACACACGGTACAAACCCGCCATAGTGGCACACGCATGGGGTACGATGTTTGGCCGTTTCGCGGCCTTCTGAGTACTCTGACACTAGACCCTCGACCGCTTCTTCGCCTACTTGCCCATGGCATAGTGCGAAGAAGTAGGCCGGCATGATTGTGTTGAGTAGCGTGGGATAGATTGGTTCTCACTACTCGTTACTCTAATTGGACGGCACTCTTATCATCAGGTGCAGTATGGTCACTTTGCCGTGCCAGGATAAAAAAAAGAAAGCTGGCCGGATTTCCAATTCCACTATTATAAGAAGCAAAATTTCAGTAAACTTATAAAGGTTAATAAAAAATGGCTTAGGAGTTCAAAATCCAATAAAAACTTCACAAACGCATGGTGCAAAAGCGAATTATATTATAATTTAAAAATAAGGAAATTACACAAACAACATTTTAGAACAAATATGTTTTTTTATAAACAGAGGAACAACAAAAGGTAGAAGAAGAGCACGTGGAAAAAAAGAAACCAAAAGGAAAGAAGGGGAAGAAGAACAGAGATAAAGAAGATTTGCCGGAGTTCGAAAAGGTACAATTATAATATGATAGCCACCTCTACTAATAAGAGGGGTTAGGCCTTAGTCAACCACGATGGCCTAATGCAGGCTGGCTGACTACACACATCTTGAGGAAACCGTTCCTTAAAATTCTAAGTTAGAATTTCTTGTGAAGCCTACCATCCCGCATTAGGCCAACGCGGTGGACTAAGGCTTAACCCCTCTCATTGGTAGAGGAGGCCCGTGTCCAGCAGTGGGGCAACGTTTAATACAGGGCTAGTATTATTATCTGTAATAGTATAATTTATCGGACATTGGAATATGATAAGGTAATTTATTTTTGCGTGATGTTTCCTAATCTTATGGAAATTTACTATCCATCCTTTCTTTTTACTCTACGCTGATCGTTGAAAAATATACGAAATCATAACCTAAAATAAATATCCCCTAGTATTTATTCAGTTGCGTGAGTATCTGCAATGAAATGTTGGTCATAAAAATACTTCTGTTTTTCCACGTCTATAAAAACCCACCACATATTTTTGTCATTTGATCGCTTTCGTAAAAACAGGACACTTGTATACACAAAATATTAAAAATTCATGGATTTCAGTGATAAAGTATTGTAAAAATCTTGTTATGTTAACTTAAAGTTGATTTAATTATTTATATTATTTAATATTGACGGCTTTGTTTTTCAAATAATTATTTAAAAGCAAAACATGTAATATGGAGTTAATGTTTGAATTTATCTAAAAAAGAAATAACATTAATTAAACAAAATATTTTGATTTAATTAATTAAATTTTAAACATTTAATATTTTTGCTACAATATAATTTATTACGCTTTTATTTACCTGAATAATTAAACGTAATTAATTAGTTCTTAAAAATAGTATTAAATTAGTAATACCGACAGCCAAAGAATTGGAAGAAAATGAATAAAAAAGAAAGAGAAGCGTGGATGCAACAGCGGATAGAAGAATGGAAGGCCGAGAAAGAAGCGGAGAAGTTAGTTAATCTTCTTCATATTCGACTTTGGCGACTGTTTTAAGAGGCTGGATTACGAGCAAGAGTGGGTTTCGCAAGTGGTGGTGGCAATTTACCTGATGGTAAACGTATCCATGAAGCTCTCAACACATCTATATTACTAGAACAGGTTGGACGACAGTCAAAGACGCCAATATGAAGAGGCGCCGGAGTTAACCATAGAAATTTTAAATTCTCTAATCAGACGCTTCACTAAAGTCGACAGAGCGCGAATACTATTATATAATATAACCAAACATACCCACGACCATTGCATCCACTTTTCGCCAAGCTCGTCCCATGATGTGATAGGGGGCGAAGCCTATTCGTCATATCGGGCGCAATTCCAGCCTCCATGCTGATATTGAGAGTTTTGTAGTAGACCTCCAAAATCACTATTAGCCGACCCTGGGGACCAAATCCAAGACCTTAGCACAGCAGTCCCACCACGTACGCCATCAAGTCAATCTACTATTTGATTTATTTTTTAATTTCATTCTTCCACTTTCTTGATTTGAGTAGTGAAGGGGTGGCGCCGTTTAGCAATATCATATCTGCCTCCTTATTCAACTCTCTTTATACTCTCTTTGTACAAAATTTAAATCCGATCATGAATTCTATTCATCAAATCCCGGTCAAAGTCTGTATTTCTACCAGAAAATGCAAACAAAGACCAGTCAGAAGACAGCTTTATTGAAAGGACAATAGTTGTATATTATTCTCTGTCTCTTTCCCTCAGACAAGCAATCCTGGCGGGTGCGAAAGAGAAACGCGCCGCTCTTGCCAAAGAGCGCGCGGAGAAGATGGCCAAAGACAACGCAGAGCAAGAAGTTAGAAGAGATTTATTGCAAAAAACTGTTAATTTGTTTCAGAGTAAGTAAATCTTGAAATAAAAAAGATACTGACACTGATATATCAGGAAGGGGTACCAGGCGGAGTGAATACGAAGATAAATGCGTGTTAGAAGATAAAAAATACGATACGATGTAAAAATCACACAAGACCCAGTTTAATTATATTTATTATCATTGCAGAATTCGAGAGACAGAAAGTGAATTTCGAAAACATGAAACAGATGGATGCTGAGGTAACCACTACAAGTATATAATATTAGAGTAAGAACAAGACGTCAAAGAACCTGCAATAGCTACATTACATTTTTTCAACAATTTGAATACGGCGACCGGGGCCATAATCGTAATCTTGTAAAACGCTGAAATAACAGATCCGCAGTTGCATTTATTTTTGATCATGGACAAGGTCACATGATCCAATTAAGAGTTCGCTTGTCCCCATTTAAAATAAATAGAAAATGATCGATTATAAGGTAATATACCTTATTATATATTAGAAAAGAGTTGATTTTCATACTGTCCCACTTTTCTCCAGTGGCAACAATACCTTCGCTGTGATGGTCTTCCTGACCCTCGGTTGGTGACGCAGATGAATACTTACCTGCATCTGTGGCAGCAGCAGAATTACTGCGATGGTGAAGAGTTGGAGAAACGATGCGTAGAAGTCCTACCGGTATGGAGAGGTTTTATTGTGGAGACAACTGGTAGGTGATTGCCACCACCCATAATAAATCGGTAGCACAACATGTGGTGAAGGTTGATGAACTCAGTGCTGTGAATACACCTCTGCATATTATTTCAGACATAGACGTAACAGTATTATGACAGTACCAAATACTCAGATAATAGTCATTTATGTTCATTTTCAGATGCTTGAAATGTTAGAAGAATTTGTGGCGAATTCCAGACAGTACACAGCCTTGCAATCGCAGAGTTACAATGAGGTTAGTTGTAGAAGCAGGTTTAGATGTTTGTACTTTATAAATCAAAGTGTCAAATAAATATAAATACACCCAACAGTCACACCAAGCCCTGACACCTAAAGTGCTATTATTCTGTGTTGTGAATATTAGAAACTAGGCTTTCTACAACATCCAACGGCTTGCGAATTACACCTGACATTTGCATCGGTGTGTGGATCCAGCCCGCAGCGTTTACTCCGTTAACCAATACAATGGTTGATAAATATGATAAAAAGGTGATCATGATAAATGTCAGTTAGTGGATCATTTTCCACCAATTCACAGGTGCGACTATCCTTAAGAGAACAGCTGTCCGAAGCCATACAAGCAGCATCATACACACTCCTCAGAGATTTAGAGAAGAACCTAAAATTCGAGTCCATTAAACTGGCTTCTTACGAACGCGAGTTCAAAGGACTACGTTTGAATTTGTGGGTGGCCATCAGAATGCCGACAAGGAAACCTAAGCCCATTGAATCTGAGCCGTAAGTAATGATTTATAGGCAGGCTAGCAAAAGTCTATAATAAATCGATATTTCTTACTGTCCCACTACTAGGTACGGCGTCTACTAGTTATAGGGAATTTTTATCTTATACACTGGGCGATAAACTCCCCATATCTTCCAAATTTCTTATGGAAAACTGGAGGATATTAGAACTTACGTTAGAATATTTTTTCGGACCCTTAGGTTTACTTCTAATGTCCTCCTCGTGAATCGTGATTTTCATTGCACTCATGAGCTCATGAACAGCTTGGTATGAGCGTCATTCTCGCACTGCATCTCTATCTACTTCTTAGAGAATACCTAAGCTAACATAATGGATTATTATGTTTACGCGAATATTATAAATTGAAATAAAACGAAATTTACAGGTTTATTTCGTTTTATTTAAATCTAAGCTAACATGGTCGAATTACTCGTTTGCCTCTACAATAAAACGAAACATTTTCTAGAGACCCCGTAGAACTATCATTCCCTGCTATGCGAGTGGGGGTCAAATTGCCTAAAATCATCGACGGGTCGTGTGTCTGCGTGCGTGCTGCAAGGTCCATGATAGACCTTATCAGCGAGAGTTCCAGGTCTTTTGCTCTGTCTGCAGAAATGCCCAACAGATACGTGGGTAAGTCTCTGGAGTATCTATCTTAAGACCAACTTAAAAATTCTCGTATAATAACGTACCTACTTACTTTGACTAAGTTTACCTTCTTGTTATTAATATCATGCATTCTTACACTAAACAAACTTAGTCCGTATGAAAAGTTCTACATTAATAATACCAGCTCTATGTTAAACTTGCTGCTGAGCATGGGCCTCCTGAATTAATGAGAGGGGTTAGGCTTTAGCCTACTTATGGTGTGTAATCTCCAATTGCTCGTTAGTCAGCCCCTACTATAAATTTTGACAGTAAGAATTGAGCCCCAACAGTCACACATAGTCTTGACCCTACATTACACCACAGAGACTATTACCATGTCTTTCGCCTTGTGGATGAAACACATGCCCATACTGTGGCATATTTATGGTCTTAAGAACTAAATTAACCTTAAATTACAGATCTCTTCGCTTTTAACGTGAAGGAACACATAGATACATATAAATTGAAGAAGGAGCAAGACGAGATACGTAGTAAATTCTACAAGGAGATTAGAGAGAAAATACGAGAAGTGGAGAATTTTCTGAAGGCAAATCCGTAAGTATATCAACCTGAGATTGTAGTTGTAATCGAAAAGTCATTCGTATTAGCAGAAAGGGTTGCATTTCATTCAGTGGGACAGTGTGATATAAGGGGATATAATTGTTAATCCATTTGGTAATTGGAGATAAAGAAGATTGTCCAAAGTCGCCTTGGAATCAACAGAGATTTGACTTATACCTTAATTCTTAGCTTATTTTATGCCCTTTATTCCAAATACTAGAACTTAACGGACACTTCATATTAATAAGGTAAAAAAAAAATAGAAATTTTATTGATTTCGCAATGTTAACCCCCCTGTGTCAGTTTTCACTTCTCATGTAAGAGTAATAAGTAAATAGTGTTCTGTGGTCATGTTTATTGTTTTTAATTAATATGCTTGTTGTTCAGTGGATCGTTTTTGTTGTGTTTTGAGTGTGTTTATCTTTTAATACTATGTAAGTACCTGTTAAAAATAAATACAATTTTTAAATAATAGTTATAATGTGGGTAGGTAATGTATCTCCCTATAAGGCCATAACAACATACTTTGGTCATCCTATAATAAGGCAGGTAAAACCGTAAAAAATATATTAGCTTCTTACTTCGTGAAATCTTTGTCTATGATAATTATTTTTGATTAATATTAGGTAATCAATCGGTAATTAGAACCTAAATGTCAAATAAAACCAAATGAGCTTGAAAGTTAGTATCGTAACATTCGTAACACTTTACTGAAGGCATGTTGACCTAAGAATATAACCTCAAAATAGAAAACATTTTTGGTTATAAATAGACTCTAAGAAGTGTCCGTTGTTTTAATCAACTTCTAAGGATTTATAGGTGTTCTTTAGAACCCGAAAATATTTTTTCTAGAGTTGTTAGTTCTTAGGCGAACTTTGTATGGGCGCTGAGCAATGTCCTTTGTCTATGATGATCATCATAATCTGTAGATATGAATTATAAATCCAATAATATTTTTGCTAGCGATTGGATATCTACTTAGTCTATGTCATAGTTGTGCTTGATTTCGATTTTGTGCCAAGCTGTGTGTGCAGGATTGTGTGTGTCAGGCTTGTCTACAATTTGTGATATAATTTCGGAAAAACGTAAGACCACTAGTTCCATTTCATTGGAACCGTCAAGTCCTGGGGTAGTGTTAATGAAATTAAATGCCACCTTCTCAGATACACAAAGAACGAGAAAGAAAAAGACGAATTAGACAATTATAACATGGCAGAACCGCCATTTCTGCCTGATCCAAGAACATATTTTGCTGAACAAAACGGTACGATTAATTCTCTTGTGTAAATATGAATTTAAATCTTGTTCGTTGTTAAGTGCATCACTTAAGAACAGCTGGGCCGTTATGACTATTTTTCTAAATGTTCGTAACAATCCAATAAGGATTTTAGGCTAAGATAAAATTTTGTAGTTAATCGGAAAAATTGACTATTTCTACGTAAATTCAGTCTTATACAATAGAGATAAATACGCATGCAAAGATTCAGTTATAGAAGCTTTTGAACAAATCAACAGGAATTTGTAGTCTTGATCCTACACTGATCACTGACTGAGATGTCCTATGCTAGTCGTTGATATTTTCTAAGATAACCTAACACTAAAAGTAGACTTGTAACTAAACGGCAGGCAGCGGCTTTGCTATGCTCTGGTATTGCAGAAGTCTATGGGCGGCGGTGACTACTTACCATCAGGTGGCCCGTCTGCTAGCCTGCCTATCGAGGCACTAAAAAAACTACTAGTTGATAATCACACTTTACTATTATGATAATTCATAAAAATAGAAAGAACAAACATAACATTTTAACAATCATATCTGTAATAATGAGGTGATCAGAAATTAAACTATGAAAAGGACTTTAGCAATATATCAAATTGACTACGATCGAAACAATACGAAACAAGACATAAGTCTCGTAATGTCCAGTTATTTCGTTGTCTTCAATGTCCTTTAAACACACCACAGTGCTTGCACACTGTTGCTTTACAGCTTACACAATATGTATTGAAGAGATGGACAAAGTAGTGGCACCTATAAACTTCTGGATTATATTATGACAGACCTACAACCTAGTACAGTTCGTGAATGTTAGTAATTTAAAAACTATCTCCGATTCAATACATTTTCTCTTTCAGAGTTGGATTTCAAAAAATACTTGAAGACGTGCATGACGCGAACGAGGGGTGGTGAAATAAATTTGAGAAAGTACAGGTATGCTGTTTATTTTTCCCCGTCCTTGCTGGTGGAGGTTATACATGGTGAAACCCAGACATAGTTCCAGAAGTCATGCTCCAGGGTAAGTCGATATGTATAGTTTGTTCAGGCCAAAATAATTCTGATGAATTTGGAGATACGCTATCTCCTATATCAGGCATCTGAAGGTACTCCTGTAAACAGGATTGACGGTAAGCAAGCATTATGTTGACGCTGAAGAGTGAAGCTAGACGAGCTAGATTCGGATTTAGCGCATGGAAATACATTCGGGTAGGTGTAATCAGATCGAATAATGGGTAGGGGTTAAAATATTAAGTTTGAGATAAAAGAATGAATTGAGGAGCAAGTTGTAGGTATGAGGACATTTGCAAAGAGAAGCCGATGTAAAGTACCACGGACAGTCCTGGCGGTTCCTGAGTAAACCCTGGATTGCTGCCGGAATCGCCTCTGCGTAGTTTACGGCCCTTCTCGACTGGAGTGAGATAATCACCACAATAAGGTTCCCTCAACATTTACCGCAGTGGCACCCAGGCATATGAAATAATATATATCTAGGCTAAATCATGATGTAGAACATTATTTTTTAGGATCTGTGGTGGTGTACTAAACCTGGACCTCCTGACGACACCACCACAACCGAAAAGGATGCAAGGCTCTGTGGTCGTGACTACGTGTGAGTAATGAGCATATAAACGAAATATATATGAAACGATTCCGTCTAGCACGGTTCGTTTCCAGCGTTCATTTTTACCACGTACGTGCAAGCTCTGGAATGAACTCCCTGCTGCGGTGTTCCCTGAGCGCTATGACATGTCCTTCTTTAAACGAGGCTTAAGAAGAGTAGTCCTTCAACGGTAGGCAGCGGCTTTGCTGTGCCCTGGCATTGCAGAAGTCTATGGGCGGCGGTGACTACTTACCATCAGGTGGCCCGTCTGCTCGTCTGCCTATCAAGGCAATAAAAAAAATATTATTATGTTATTTTAAGTATTAGTCAGACGCCTCAATTTAATTTCCGTATACAGCAACTTTTTATCTGTGCGAATTTTTACGTTGTCGAATATGATTGAGAAATTATATGGAAAATACACCCAACAGTCACGCACATAATTCTGACCCCACACTAGGTAAAACCTGTATCGTGGGTATCAAGAACTAAGGCCCGAAACAAATATCTGTCTGTCACACAAACGCTTGTCTCGGTGCGGGAATCGAACCTACGGCGTCTTGTTTCTGAGCTTCGGAGGCTGTCGATAGAACCTAAAATATATTTTTTTATTGATCTAAAAAAATCTATCTAAACCGTTTTAATGACTGTTTATCTTCAGTGGTGTTTCAATTGTTATAACTGAAATAAAACAGTAGTTAACTAAATCACTATTTAATAAGATCTAATTATTGCACTTATTTTAAACAATAAATTAAGTTTTTAAACATTTGTATGTAACTAAGATAGATTAAAATCTTTATGAGGTTCGAACCCTGGATAGGGAAAATCTACTTTTAAGGACAAAAAATTAATTATTTATTTATTTATTCCATTATTTGTTGAACGTGAGTATACACACAAAGCATGTAGGTTGTTAAATTATGTTATAGCATAAGGATCAATCATGTTTAGCCTTGATGACGTACAAATATATAGTGTTACAAACAATACTACGGTACAATTAAATTCATGAAAAAACAGGCAATTAATATTATATAGTTATCAAATAGGTGTCCAATTGTATTATAATATTATTATCAACATTACTATTATGCATTAAATTAAATTCAGGAATGTCCAGTGATATTAAATGTCCTTATACATAAAAAAATATATATATACAAATTATGAAATGTCTTATTATTAGTTAGTCAGTGATATTTTATCATTCATAAATTCTGATATATTATAATACGCTTTCCTTTGTAAATGTGACTTCAGTTTGCTTTTTAAATTATGGGCATTCAGCTCCTTCCAACATTTTGGTAGTTTATTAAATATTACAGGGGCCATGCAGAAAACACTTTTACGCATAAGCGCTGTTTTTGATTTACACAGGCTAAGAACTGTGTCATCACGTCTGTTACGTTTGACTTTGTCTGATAAACGTGTGAATAATAACGGATTATGCTTAACAAATATGGCAGTTTCCAAAATATAAAGGCAGGGCAAAGTCAATATTTTATACTTCACAACTATCAGTTGACTGAAGTTTAAACATGGTTCTAACGCATCGTTTTTGGGCTTTGAAAACTATTTCTTTGTTAGTTGAATTGCCCCAGAAGATAATTCCATACCTTAGATGTGACGCAACTAAGCCATAGTACGCTGTGAGCAATGAACCGGTATTTAGTACCGGGACTAATTTGTAAAGAGCATATGCAGAGTTACTTATTTTTTTACTCAGAATTTCAATATGCTCTTTCCAGTTTAATTTATTGTCAACTGTTATTCCAAGGAATTTCGCAGTGCTGACTTCTTCAATTATTTTATTATTATATTGAATCTGAGGATTAGCTAAAGTTGATAATCGTTGGTTGAAATGCATCACATTAGTTTTATTGAGATTTATTTTTAAATTATTATTCTTTAACCAGTTTATTATTGATATAATGGAATTATTAATGTCATTATTATAATTATCTTTAGTGTTGCACTGAACTGTTATAGTGCTATCATCGGCAAAAAGCGTTACAGGTTGATCAACCGATTTAGGCAAGTCATTTATGTAAATTATGAATAGTAGTGGGCCCAACACACTGCCCTGTGGCACACCATATTTGACTACTCGTTCATGTGATTGGAATATCTCTTCATAATTCGTTTTAGGATTTAATGAAGACATTTATTAATTTAAATGTCGGTTTAATAGCTAGATTCTAGGCATTCCTACACTTAAATCATGTCTCAGATGAAGCAGTGTATGCAAAAAATCACTACTCTTAATGCTCTTTGGATTATCATACTAAAAACTAGCTATTGCTCGTGACATCTCTCCTTGACAGCCATTTGCGCCCGTCCTGGCATCATGTTAAATAACCTATAACCTTCATCAATAAAGAGGCTATAATATGCAAAAAGAATTTCTCAAATCTGACTGTTAGTTACAGAGATCCGCGCGTTTAAACAATCACTTCTTTAATATTAGTTTAGACATGTATTTTTTCCATGGCATTCTAAATAGTGTTATTTACTTATGAACCTCAAAACTGAGAAGTAACTTTTTCACTTTTGTAATCATTCATTAGTCTATTGTCTTGTATCATTTCTTTTTTAATTCCGACAAACCAAAATAGCTACAATTCACCAAATAGGTACCTATATTGTCCAAATAGAAAACTCTAACGGCGTTAGAACAGAACTGCCAAATTGTATAGTGGCTGACACTGAACCATGACTTGCAGTAGCAAGCCCATAAAACGTGTTTATGTCTACGGTAATAGTCATCCAGTCAGGTTCCCTCCCACCAATAAGAGTACCATTGGTTGGTATAGGTATTGGTTGTGGGCTCCTTTCTCCGCACTTAGCCTGTTGAACATCAGGCCATTGTGCGTGTAATAAGAGTACCATATCTATACGCATTTTACAAGCATTGTTGAATCATAAACGCCAGGTTATTCTAATTTTCCACAATACTTTTCGTGGTTAAATTTAATACTAGCATAAATTAAGCTAAGGAAACTCCCACAGACTGCTTCAGTCTCTGAGTGACTAAACTCTTTCTCAATCTTTTCCAAAATACGGCCCTTTCGGTGTCTGCATCAGGCCAGATGATGTAGGTCTTGGTCAGCATCAAGTAATGCAGCGTCCTGGGCCGGAGACGCCGTGGTATCTCTTCCAGGAGGACTAGTGTTAGGTCTTCTCTTCTTGTTTCTAGAAGTCTATAAGTAAAAGTTTTTTAATACATTAAAAGTACACCGACTTCAATAAAAAACAAATTATGCGTCACTATAAAATTTGAGGGTTGCCCTTGATTTTTCTGAGATCCCATCATCATATCCTGACTTAGTGCCAATGGGACCACCTGGAAAGTATACCCTTTCAAACAAAAAAAGAATTTCTCGAATCGGTCCAGGCGTCTTCGAGTAATCGGGTAACATACATAAACAAAAGATTCCGACGAATTGTTAACCTCCTCCTGTTTGTCGGTTAAAAAGAAATTCATAAATAGAGCTGAGATTATTGAAAACATCCAAGAATGGTGAGGTGTGATACTTTGACAGTTTATAAATAAAAACTCGTCTTCAACTTATTGCGGTTAAAAAGCCTCAAATTGGGATTTCTACTGATTGTAGTAAGGTATACCTATTCTTGTTTAAATGTGACCACGTCATGTAATGAACGTATTTAAATTTTTATAAGTTTGATTTGAATAAGGATTAAAGATGAAATACACTAAGCATACATACCGTAATCGATAAGTAATTGGGATTAGGTGGAAAAATTATATGGACCACGCATTTCTAAAGAGTCAAGAGGAAACCTGTATTCTCAAAACATTTTCAACGGTATGTGAAGTCTACCAACCCGCAATAGACCAGCGTAGTGGACTAATGCCTAAACCCTCTCATGCAGTTGGACAATGTTTAATAATAATATCTTTATTACAGACATATTGCCCATAAATTTAATACAGATCTGATGCACCTTGTCCAAAATTTATTTAGTAAAACCTATCTTTAGTTCGATTAACTCTTACCTATGTTGGGCCAGATGCATCTCGAACTGACACCACTGGCTCATGAGGAACTTCTGCGAGATGATCAGCATTATTGATCTAGAGCGGTCCATGCAGGCTACTATATTCTCCAGGATTGATAGACCAACCTTAAATCAGACATATTTTGTATACTGTCGAGGAAGAGTTTGTAAGCAGCTATAGCGTATTGCCAAGACAAAAGTCATAGATCAAATCCTGATCCAAAAACAAGCATTTCTAGCTTTTCGAAGTTACGTTTACATGTATAGTTAATTATCCCTTGCTTTAATGATTAAAGAAATCACAATGGGGACACTATCAGGGATATTGGACCTCCTAAAATAAGCCTCGGGCTTAGTCTGAACCAGGACTAAGACTATGCTGGATATATCATGAGATATAGATCAAGTAATACACCAAGAATCCGTCTGTCTGTTTTACTTTAATTCTTCATTTACACCTAAGACCCTCACCTGAAAATCCCTTTCGTGCAAACAAGCACTTATACTGCAGTCTGACTCCAGATGCGGCAGTAAATGGTCCAACACCCAGCCGCGATCCTCATTACAATATGACACGAACACATCGTAGTGGAATATCGTACCGTCTGAAAAATTCAAGAAAAGTCAATTTATTTATTGTGTTCTGAGAGAGAATTGCAGAAACAGTTCTCGTAATCTAGGAGCAAGCATGAAGATATTGATAATAGTGAAGGAAGCGAAAATGTGTGCTTAGTCCATAGTATTGGGCGCTATAAAATCTTTATGATGTAAGTTTATGTATGCATAAAGATAGATAAACACTCACCAACATCCACTACCTCCTTCTTATTGATCAGGCTGAGCAGCGCAGAATTCCTCAAAGTTATCACACAGTACTTTAAATTTCTCCTGAATATAAATAACACAAGCATCGGCAAAAGCACGCATGGTATCACTAAGAGCGCCAACAATTTGTATTTACTCTCAGTCATCACATCATCATAGTTTATCTCCCTTGAGTTATGGCAGCCCATGACTTCCTTGAAACTGACAGACTGGCTGGATGTAACAGACACACATACATAATTTGAATTTGTGTAGTCAGTTAGCACGAAGTTTCCATCAATTTTTAACTCCGCAGCGCATTCCCGGCAATCGGATTTCAAATGTGTTCTCTTAAGAATTAGTCTGTTGTAATCTTCGAACGCTCTGTGGTATGCAAAATTCCCCATAATGTTCATGTTCGAATGCAAAGATATATTTCGATTTCTGTTTTCGTTAAATGCAGCTATTTCGAAGAAATCTCTTGCATGACAATTACAAACAATAAAATTGCCTGATAGAGCCAAATAGTTGATATGTCTTAAGTCTACAATAATTTCTTCTGAAATAACGTTGATGTTGTTATCTTTTAATTGTAAAACACTTAATTTTGGTATTAAACCATATGTCGAACTAAACCACGACGTCAATCTGTTTTTGTTGAGATCCAAAATTCTCAAATTTTTCCATGTTCTTGCAATCTCTTCGGGCACAAAACCAATTTCGTTACTCGATAGTTGTAACACTTCAAGGTTCCGAAGACCTCTAAAGAAATGGAGGCTTCGTAGACCTATGTCCGTAGCGTAGAGAATTTGTAGAGTGGATTCAATACCTCTGAATATCCCCGTGTCTTTGAATAACCCATTATTGAAAGATAAATCTAGAATTCTTAAAGATGTGCCGCTGAAGGCACCGCTTTTTAGGCCGCTCAATCCTGTATCACACAATGATAATCTTACTAAACTCCTTCCTAATCCTCTAAGTACAGCAATACTCCTCTGAGATAGTCTTGTGAACGATAAATCTAAAGAAGTCAAATTATGTAAGCCTCCAAAAACATTTATTGGCATCTCCAGATTTTGATGATTCCCATGCTCGTCGTAACCTTCGTTCCTGCTAAAATCTAGATGGACTAGACTGTGAAGACTAGAAAACACATCGCCGTCTATGAAATGGACCAGGTTTTCTCCTATATACAATGCTTCAAGTCTAGGCATGCCTCGGAATAAGTTGCTGCTTAGAACCCTTATAGAACATGCTCGGAGATCTAGTTCTCGTAGCCTTGGGAATGATGTCACTTGCAGTCCAGTGGACCAGATTGGTGTAGCTGAGAAAATATGAAATAAATATGATTTATATTTACTTATGCAGAAATTCTGTCTATATTAATTAAAATTCTGTTAAGTATTCTAATCTAATTAGACTCGTTTGACGTAAAATTGCTTGGCTAAGCATTAGCATCGATTTCTAATGTTTGAGTAACGTATAACTTACTCAAGTAATTGAGACGGAGTAATGTCTTGTTCATAAATACGAGTCTATAAGCACATCTACAAAATAATCAAATGATTACATGAAAAACGGATTTGTTAGAATACAGGAAGATTTTGTTGTTTGGATATAACAAGGCAAAGAAAAGAGAACATAAATGATAGAAACTGAACTACCAAAACTATAGTAACGCACAAACAGTATCAAACCCATCATCCGAGAACATATTTGAAGAACTGTATTAAACAAAATCTGATAAATTTTTTAGAAGTCAGTGGCAAATAGTCTGTCTTAAGGGTTAAAAGGCTTCACCTTAACTACCACTCAACTTTGAATAATACCTACACGTGGTCTGCATAGTCTGATACGAAGAACCAAGTGCCAGCTCTGTAGCATCGGTAGCGTTCATGTTAATATAATACTGCTCCCCAGGAAGATCAACATCTACAAAAAAGTTCCCGTAGAATGTCATATATTCTAGCGTTTGGGATAGCCATCGTCCTTTGGAATCTGGCAGCTGGAATACCTGAGAAAGTATCAAAGATATTAATTAATTAATAAAAACCTCAGATTAGGTCTTTACCTCTTTGCCTTTGCAAAATATAAAACAAATGTTGTCGTATCACTATAGTTTTAAATTAATTTTAATTAATATCGACTCAACACTAGTGACATTAGATCATGCGTTTACATAATAATAATACCAGCATTGTATTATAGTCCCACTGCTGCGCACGGGCCTACTAATGAGAGGGGTTAGGCCTTAGCCCATCACGCTGTCCTAATGCGGTTCAATCAATTAGGCTATCGTTTTATTGATTAAGAGTAATTTTATTTTCTACTTTGTACTTTTCTTAGGTCGGTTTATTCTTCTGACGTTAATAGGGTATTTGACAATTTTTGAAAATTGATGGACATCGATAGAGGTCTCTTCACTTATAGCCCCCGTAATATTTTTATTATTGAAATATACTCAATTTATATAAAATCCGTGATTAAATTTTTTCATATATAATTTCGCGCTAAAACGCGTTGTCACGTGACATTATCTCTATGTGACGTCATCGCACATATACAAACATTCGTGACACCTAACAACATAACAAATTATTTGCATTTATCTGTTAGTTTTTCCACAAAAATGAATGAGCCAGCATATAAATATTATTCAATGCTTTGTGTAAAAACTCGACACTAAATCCCGATAAATTGTTCATCCATTTGCCAAAATCCAAAGTTTTAAGAAAGAAGTGGCAGATTCCGACTATCAGCCCTGGTTCCATTCTTATAGAAGACTTGAAGACGAAATTAACACGTTTCCACACGTTTACACATCGAAAAATATGTTCTTCCTTACAATTTTATTTGTCGTAGGATGCAATGTTTATGTGCGATGTCGTCACGAGTAATGGCGGCCGGTATTGCTACGTTTTTGGCACCGAGTGATACAGATTAAAAATTCTAAATTTTAATGATGAAAATAAAATGTTTATAATACATTTAAAATAAAAAAATTGTATTTAATAAATATGTTTGCCCACTATCCTTTCTCCTAGTGCAGTTTTATATTTTTTGGTTACACCAGTCAAACACCCTATTGTTATTTAACATAGCGAGAAAAACACTTGTTTGAAGCGGTAGATCCTCGTTGTGGACAGTTTTGTCTACAGAATAAATCAGTTCGACTATGTTAATATCTGCATCAAAGAAAACCGAAGTGTAATAACAGTTTCCTGTTGCATTTGGTGCCGTGAGTGAGATTTCTTGGCGCATTAATTTACCTGCTTCCCAATTAAAAGTAAAAGTAGTAGTATTGAAAGTCGATAAAGCAACTATAATTCTTCTGGTATTATGAGTATTCCTGGGCGATGGAGATCATTAACCATCAGGTGACGCACTTACGCGTTTGTGAAGTAACCTCCACCGGCCATTGATCACCCAAATACCAGAAAACATGAAGACATTGCCACATCCCCATCGGCTTTAGTCTGCAGCTACAATTTTTTAATAAAACTTACTGGTGGCACTCTATTCAGCCAGCATTTGGCCATGCTTAGGTACCTCACTTGCCGGCCAGATGAGAACTTAGGGTTGTTCATCTCCTGACGCAGAACTGTCACAGGGTTTGTCAGGTTCGAAAGGTCTATTGCATTCCGCTCGTCTGGAATGAACACATTATTTTATCCGAATGCAAAAGACTGCCTCAGTGACACAGTTCCAATTGCGTACGCGGTGTACCTGCTAACTGAAAACTAGTGCTCAGTCAGGACTATGTGTGCGACTGTTCGGTGGATTATTATTTATTCTTATTTTGCATTACATACATATACACTCACGCCTGTAATCCCCGCAGGGGTAGGCAGAGGAGTAACCTATAGTTTTCGCTGAATCTAATACGGTCCCATACTGTGATAGGTGGAGAGCCTATCGCCATACCAGGCTCAATTCCAGACTGCAGGCTGATACTGTGGATTTCTAAATAGAAAAACCCAATATAACTTTCCCGGCTCGGGGATAGAACTCCGAGACCTCAGCACAGCAGTCTTACCGCGTAAGCAATTACAACGGTGCCACCGAGGCAGTTAATCCAATTTACGCATAAAGAGCTCACAATGTTTGAGGATCTGGCAGTTGGGATTTTGGGTTCCGATTTAATTAATCGTATAATTGGATCCCAGGCTTCTGCTAGCTTCCAATTATTAATAAAATTCTTAAAAAATAGTTTTATTACCGTTTAAATATAAGAAACTCTAACACAAATTTGTTATATTACTTTCTGAATTTCTCTGGGTACTTTACCTATCGCTCCAGTCAGTACACCTTCCTCGTTGACCCAATTTTGGACATCCGTCATGTATCCAGTCACGCATTTTTGAATACGTCGAGGGTCAACGGGTGCCAGCAGTAAAAGAACACCTCTGAAACAAAATATACGACTAATTTTCAGGCCGGCATGATTGCATTGAGTAGCGGGGGATAGATTGTTTCTCGCTACTTTGTACTCTCAATGAACAGCTTACCATCAGGTGCAGTGTGGTCGTTTTGCCGTGCTAGTATAAAAAACCTAGATCTAGCTCACCGTAGGAAACGCAGCAAGGTGCCACTTTGTCAGTTTTATGAGAGTGGTACTACACCCATTGACTCCATTCATGCTGATATGCGATTATCTATAGACTGATTATTATCGTGGCTAATATGATGTATATAATACTATTATTGTTTTTAACACCGATGACGTAATCGATTTACTTAGAATCAGTTTTGTCTTATCTAAATTATTACAGATACGCAAATGTGAATAAACAACATTGAAAAAATAAGACATAGATTTAAAAAAATAGACATTCCAAAAAAAATATCTATATAAAAATTACTGCTTCGATGGCGCAGTTGTAATTGCGCATGCGTTACGAGTGCTGAGGATTCGGGTTCCCTCCCAGTGGGGTCGGATAATGTGATATTGTTATTGTCTATTTAGAAATACTTAGTGTCAGCCCGGAGTCCGAAATTGTGCCCGGTATGGCGATAAGCTCGCGCCCTATCACATTATGGAACCGTAATAAATTCAGCGAAAAGTTGGTATACTTGGAAAATATCTCTGTCCATCCCTTGAACTACGAACTATTAATGGTTACTATTGATTATTCGAGAAATGTGCCCGTAATTGTGACGCACACATTTATCATTATTAAGTCACTTAATCTCCCAATTATCGGCAGGTTATAATTTCGATAACCTTAAAAATAGAAAGATATCTGGAAATGAATGAAAATGAAAGGATATCTGCATAATATAATTTCCCAATAATCATAAAAACAAACTACATTAATAATGACAAGACATTAGCAAATCGCACTGTGGCAGCGTGGTGTACCGTGCCTGATCATATCACTGGGTAACTCGTTTTCAACAGTTTGACAGGAAAAAGGTCTGATTACTCTTTGGTAATTTACAAAGAAATCCTAGCTACGCTTTTCTTAGAAGCGTCATAGAAGGAAAATTAACGAACGAACATTAACAATGAATATACACGTAACTTGGTCAAGAAGAAGAAGAAGTAAAGACAGAGGTCTATACCATTGTGTTAATTAAGCATATTATATTAAAAGAAACCGCCGCGGCCGCGCAGGGGTTAAAAAATTACCCTGTATGGATATATTTTTTGAGTACTATTCAATATTTCTGGTACTCCACTGGATATTAATCATCTTGAATGAATAAGTGGTATCTGATAAAATCACTCAAAGTGTTATATTTTTAGATCTTTATCTATATCACAATAAAACTCCTTTCAAACGCTATGGTAACTAAACACGCTATGACAGCTTCGTTGAAGATTTTATTCGCCTTTCTGAGGACTGTGAGACCGAGTCTCAGTAGTATTATAATGCTCTTTGCCGAGTCTCTTTTCTTTAAGTCACACGACACAAGATTATCGTGTTGTGATGTAGTTAAATTATATTGGTAACGCCAACGGTATTTTTAGTGTTGCAAAAGCAGAAAAATCAAGTCATTTATTCAGTAAATTATGCCAATAGGGCGCTTTTTACAGGTCAAGATTAAATTTAATATATACCAGCGCTTTGGAACAATACCTCAAAATTAAGATTATTCACTCGCCTTTAGTAAACAGATGGCAACGCAGGTCTTTTATGTTTTTGTCATAGTTAACATTTATTATATTATTTTGGCTTATAAAATTCTATATATTTCAAATTATATAATTTCTACCACCTGTCAATTTGAACAGATCACAGAACACCTCAGTGACAATATGAACAGATCTCTCTAATGATAATAAACCCTATGCTTCCGCATATAACAGTACCAACACAAGTTAAAACGAGTACCTACTGGTAACAACCCAATACTATGACAAGATCGTGTTATAAATAAATATTAATAAAATAAGGTATACAGGTGTATTAGGGTATTTCCTTTTATTAGGAATACCGAAGGTATGTCGAGGGTATTTTAGAAAGTAACTGCAGGTACATTAATAATTAAAACCTAAGTGGGGAGTAATAAATCTTTGGGATAAAAGCAGCGCTTCCGTGCTCCAGGTCGAGTGGTATAGCAGACGAGTTGATAGTCAGTACATTCGTGGTTCGTTTGCGGTTCAGTAAGTGTAATCAGTTCAAATGGTCACATAGTTCAGCTTAGAAGGTAATGGCGTCCATACGCTTTATAGATTAATTATAAAGAGAAGCCTTTAATAAATCCTGTTATGTGGTTGTGTTAATATTAAGCACTGAGATGTGTAACAGTGATAATTAAATCAATTAGTAAGTGGTAATCATTGTATTTGTAATATCCATCTTGCATATTTTTTGCTAACATAGGTACAATCCAAGGAGGAATCTTAAGCTATTACATCTTTTTATTATATGTCTAGTAGTGAATTTATAAATAACCTAATATATCTCTGGGATATAAAACATGTCTTGTGTTAATACAGTTAATAAACTATATGTGTGCCTCTCATCCAAATCCGTTCAGTAGTTATTGCGTGATTGAGTAACAAACACCCAAACAAACTTTCACATTTAGGTTAACTTGTCCAATTGATATGTGTTTATTGTATATTACACAGATCTAATGTTAGGAATATAAATTAAAAACAAATTAGTAAATCCATATAAATAAATGAATGCCGTCGGTGTGCGCATCACTTGAGAATGTGTGGACCGATTTTACAATAGTCTAAATAAGGTTTTATATAGAACTATTGGAAAAGTTACACGGAAATTTCGAGAAAACTGAAAGTATTTTTCTATGAGATTACAGACTCCTATATCCTCCTATGCAATATGTTTGTCAAATTACTTTCGTTTGTTGTATTAGCAACATTTTAAACATAAAAAATACTCACATAATTAACAACATTTCAACAAGCAAAATCACATTTTTCACACAAAACAAATTATCACTTCACGGTAACACATTTAAATTCACTAAATGGCCATATCGTATCCCACACTTGACCTAACTAAAATTAGTTTTTTACGTAATTTCTTCGCGAAAATCGACCCACCGATAGAATATGTTGACGTGCGAAACAACTTATCACCTAATCGTGCTGAACATTTGCGATAATTTTGTAGGGCTATCTAATCTTCCGATTGGACACAGGCAAAGATTACTTGCTTTGTTATTATATTGACAGCGTCCGTGGTGCAGCGGGTGAGTAGGCGATTCGTGAAGGCTGCGGATTCAATTTCCGCATCGAGACTAATGTTTGTGTGGTTTGGGCAATGCGGGGTTTCGAGCCCTCTCTCGTTACACAGCTTACCATCAAGTGCAGTGTGATCACTTTGCCTACTACGAGGAATTACGTTCCACAACACCAAGACCCGAAACAAAAACCGATCCCTTGCGGGGATCGAGCCGGTGGCCTTTCGTGTCACAGCCATCTCACCCTTTGCACAAAGGAGGCTGGCAACTCCTGCCGTTCCTTCAAAAACAAGCCGTTAAATGAATAGACTTATTTTTTGAGATATTGATAAAAATAAGGGAATTATGTCCCTAAAAATGATGTAGTCAGTGAGCGTAGTCTTTAGATCTTATAACTTAATGTAAATAGGAAATATGAGCCAGACTCATCGATAGAGAAAAAGTTGCTTTATTACTTTGTATATTTAGCTCAACATTTCAATTAACGACCCTGGTCCACAAACATTTATGGTCTGGACGTTGTGAGACAGGCGTCCGTATGAAATACTTAAGCGAGCAATTTGCTCCGCGTTAATTTTAATAATCTCTTGCAGTAGATGTTTACGACGTAAGATACTACATATTTCACGGTCATGTCACGACTATTTGCATGTAAAGTGTGTGTATGTAAACACACACACACACAACGTATGTGTATATCTTACAAAGAAAAGAATCGGTTAAAAAAATAAATGTTAATTTTAATTTCATTTTCTTTATTTGTTATTCACCAGTTCTACTAGATTGTCATTTTTATGCAAAAATACGTGTATTTTTTCAATGTTGTATACTCCTAATTGATTTACAAATCAGAATGTGGTGGTTAAGGGTAGGCAGCGGCTTTGCTATGCCCTGGCATTGCAGAAGTCTATGGGCGGCGGTGAATACTTACCATCAGGTGGCCGATCTGCTCGTCTGCCTATCGAGGCACTAAAAAAAATGAGATTTTTATTTTTTAATTCGCAGTTCAACTCCCCAAAACCCTCCAACCGATGAAGTATCAAGTTCAATACCGTGCCCCATCCCCCCCTCCGCCAGGTGTCACGCGCACCCCTGAAGAAATCGAGCAAGAGATGAAGAGAGTCGAAACAGAGTATGAGAAGTTAGCTCTTGTATTCATTGAGTAAGTACATACTTCTAAATTTGTTGATCGTGTAGCCATATTAAAAGTCACTATCATTCAAAACTCATGGAAATGAATAAAGAATGAACAATCGACATCAATTTGACAGTGTCCATGCCGCAGCGGGCGAGTAGCCGGCTGTGAAACGAGAGACTGTGGGTTCGATTCCCGCAATGAGACATATATTTGTGTGATAGATATTTGTTGTGATTCTGGGTGTTGTAGTACTGTAGTCTCTCGTTGTACTTGTTACCTACGATACAGGTTTCACCTAGTGTGGAGTCAGAATTATGTGTGTGACTGTTCGGTGTATTTATTATTTAAAATTATGGATAACGGTGTGGGAATTTAAGAACAACCGATAAGGGCTGATAGGAAAGGTTATAAACATCACAGGGTTGGGAAAGGAGATTAAAGTTAAATTAATCGGTAGCCTGCATGGCATAGCGGGAGAGCAGCCGGCTCTGAAACGAAAAGTTCAATCTCCGCACCAAGGCAAATGTGTGTGTGATCGGTTTTTGTTTCGGGTCTGGGTGTTGTGGGACCGTAATCCCTCGTAGTTGATACAGACGATGCAGGTTTAACTTAGTGTGGGCTCTGGACTATGCGTGTAACTGTTAGCTGTGTTAATATTATTAATTAGCGTTTTCGACTATGTCACCAGACGTTATTATACAGACGACATTATACAGTTGCCTAAAATATTGCCCATGATGTAGACATACGAAATCTGATATTATGTAGAGTACATTTATATATTTGGCAACAGCGTGTGATCTGTGTTGTTCTGATCCGAAATGTTCAAGATAACTTTATTGTACTACTGTTGGTCTACGTTACTCCCTTAAATGTTGGCAATACACCCAGGATTGCTCTGGTATTCAAGAAGTCATGGATAACTCGATCTATTTACCGCCAAATATCGTACCAAAATCACTTGTCATTATTGTCCTCCAGTTTGCCACAGGACGTGATGTGGTCTGAGCCACCGATCATCTGCCAATGGCAGGAGCAGAGGAAGTTGTGGACTAGCAACTACGTGAACGACTACAAATTCAACGAGGATAAGCTGACTGTGCAGTTTAGGACCGGGGTGTTGTGTGAGTTTTAATAGAAGAGAAACAGAACCGGTTGTGGAGTCTAGAGTTGGGTACGATGTGAGGCTGTGTTGGCCTTCTGAGCACTCTGACACTAGACCCCGGCCGCTTCTTCACCTTCTTGCCCATGGCATTGTGACAAATAAAACTGATATTGCACCCTTCTGTCAATAATACTAGCCCTGTATGAAGCATTGTCCCACTGCTGGGCACGGGCCTCCTCTACTAATGAGAGAGGTTAGATAGATAGGTTAGGCCTTAGTCCACTACGCTTGCCTAATGCGGATTGGTATACTTCACTTTTGTTATGTTATGAAAATTCTAGGTATGCATACGATGTTTTCAATATTACACCTATGAATCAATAAAATAACATTGTGGAGCCACTTCATCCACTGGCGACGCATCTATAAATTGTAAAACTAGAACACAGGCTTGACCTATACCTACTATTACAGGGCCCATTGGTATCGCGACTCTAAGATACAGCAATTTACCGTTCCAAGGTTGGGACATCAGACCGGATCCAGAGAGGTTAGAAAAAGAACACAAATATTCTTTAAAAAAATAATAGCTACTGGGCATGTGATTTTTTAATAGTTCGAGGGTTACGAGTTTCGTCTGCCACGCTTATCTAATGCGTGTTTATTTTACATGGATTGTTACTGCCAGGTACGGGCCTCTTCTACTAATAATAGAGGTAAGACCTTAGTCCACCACGCTGGCCTAATGTGGGTTGGTAGACTTCACATATCTATGAAATTCTTTTCAGATAAACAGATTTCTTTACTGTTAAGCAAACGATTATAATCAACAATAAATGTTTCATTCATGATAGACTGTTTCAAACTAGGTTATTTTTGCTTCCAGTAAGGGCGTGATCATCACAGTAACCGGTGTATGCGTGACCGTAACCTGGGCATGTATTGGCAACTCCGTGCGTTTGAAATGGATAGCCAACGCAACTACATCGGCTTTGAAGGAGCATTACAACATACCGTATAGCGTGAAGAGGATGATGCAGGTATTATTTTATGGCAAGCCAGCAGGTCCCTTAGCACAATAAGCATCGTTTAAGACTAACATTAAAAGAGTATTGTGGGTGCTTATTTATGATTTGGACCTTATAAACCTTATTTAGCAACAGCAAAACTTACTTTAACATCAGTTAAGTGTAACTCTAATAACCTCATGGAAGCCAAAGTTGAAAACAATCAGCCCAGGAAGTCTGCGTCTGTTCTCAGACTTCCAGAACGTTCTCGAACCATGTAGATGTTTCTAGATCATTCCATGAGACATATGTAGTTTCGTAAATTTATAATAAATGACACCATTACAGGTTTACTTACCAGCGGCAGTAAAACATGCTATTGATCAAAGATTTTAACTAAGATTTCAATTTAAAACCTCTCGCCACCTACGTGTGCCCGGTCCAGGGGTTCAGTCTTATTTGGCAACGGAAACTTAGTAGTGTCACAAGTTAAGCAAAGTAACAATCAGTTATATTTCAGATAATGCGAGAGGCGGCGTGTGATTTTTTCCCCGATTTCGATGGCTACAACCACGTGGAAGGCTGCTGTCCTAAAGAATGGGTGTCGGAGAGACACAATTACCATGCAATGGCGTTTTTGTCCAGGGCATATAATTTTCAATGGAGCAGGTGAAGACACCATAGACACTAGACAAACCCATACCTATTATTGGAATCAAATGTAACAGCTCGCTTGGTAGGATCCAATCTATCATCCGTGGTGCTAGACATATGGCATAACAGCAGGCTGGCATGATTGTGTCTAGTAGTAGGATAGATTGTTTCTCGCTACTTGATACTCTAACTGGACGGCACTGCGCTTACCATCAGGTGCAGTGTGGTTGGTCACTTTGCAGTGCCAGGATAAAAAAATGTGAATGTCTTAATATTTAGGTAATACCTCTATAGTTCTCTTTAGTTTGCTATAGAAAGTGGATAATTAATATTTCCAATTCCTTTATTTCCATTTGATTGACTTCGTCGCGGGATAAGAGACTACGAGCTTCACTGCTCTGTCTTATGTGTGCCATTATCGATTCTACAGAAGTTACACTGGAGGGTGTGTAAAATGGTCTCTAATTATCACTAGACAAAGATGTCATGTGTGCCATGACAGCCTCGGTGGCGCAGTTTGGGAGTAGCCGGCTGTTAAACGAGAACCCACGGGTTCGATTCCCGCACGAAGACAAATGTTTATGAAATCCACAAATATCTGTTATGGGTTTGAATATTGTGGGACCCTCCTTCGTAGTTTTTGATACCCGCGATACAAATTTGACCTATTTTGAGATTAGGACTGTGTTACTGACTAGGGCATTAAAAACAAATTTCAGTTCCTACATCTCTGAACGGGATCAGGTCTCTTACAAATCATTTAATTTATTACACTAGCTGCTTCATACCATGACATATCCGTGCGTATATAAACCTTAAAAACATTATTCTTCAGATGGAACGCTTCTGCCGGCACTCGAAACATCATAATGCAGTTACGGGAAGCTGTCGATACGAAAAGAGAGGTATAAATCTAATCTAGATATACAAGCTCTGTCTGGGATAAGGCCTGACCCCCTCATTAGTAGAGGAGGCCCAAGCCCAGCATTGTAGTGTTTATTTAATACGGGTCTGATATTCATTGCCAATATTTGTTTAAAGCAAGCGATAGCCTAGTTGGTTGTAGTACGGACTGTCAAGACCAAAGTCGTATTTTCGAAACCCAAATGGCATACACCTCTGACTTTTCTAAAGTTACGTGTGTATTAAATATTAATTATCGCTTGCCTTAACTGTGAAGGAAAACATCGTGAGGAAACCTGCATACCTGAGAATTCTCATAGGAATTTCGAAAGTATGTGAAGCCTGGCCTACCAACCAACCCGCATTAGGCCACATGGCGTGATGCACTAAGGCCTAACCCCTCTCATTAATAGAGGAGGCCCGCGCCCAACAGTGGGACAATGGCTTAATACAGGGCTATTATTATTATTATTATATTTGTTTCAGACCAAACTCCAGCTCTTATACGTGACACCTCATAGAGCGACAATCTTGAAGGCCAACGAGATGACTCAAGACTTCAACACTGAACCGATGGCGGGTCTACCGGTATGTCAATTAAATTTAGCTTTAGAATACCTAAGCTAGAGCATGCCATTGTCTAATTTATGGTTAGTGCCTGGGTGAACGAAGTTTAGTAAAATTACCCTTAAAGATTTAAAAGATGGCGTTTTTGTGTAAAATCGCCCTTTTGGAGAAAAGAGGTACCACAAATATATATGTAAACTTAAAAAGCCAAACTTTATCTAAATAAGTATAAATTTTCATTCAAATCCTTGAGCCGTTTCCGAGATACGCGAAATAGCTGCGTCAACGTATTAAATAGCTGCGTCAACGTATTAAATAGCTGCGTCAACGTATTAAATAGCTGCGTCAACGTATTAAATAGCTGCGTCAACGTATTAAATAGCTGCGTAAACGTATTAAATAGCTGCGTCAACGTATTAAATAGCTGCGTCAGCGTATTAAATAGCTGCGTCAACGTATTAAATAGCTGCATCAACGTATTAAATAGCTGCGTCAACGTATTAAAGTTTGACTGTTATTAAGTCCTGTTTATTAATTACGTCGTGATTTCGAATTATTTTGTTTTTTTTCCAGTTCTACCCAGACCTGTTCACACTTAACATGTCGTACGGTTCAGTGGATGCCAGGAGAACTACCTTCAACATGAAGTACCGCCTCGTGGAAACGGTGTTTGAAATGTTACAAGAGCTGAAGTTGTCTAGCTTCTCTTGAATAAACATCTGCAGTTTAATGTTGTTTTACTGTATCTTTTATACACATTGGGAAACGGAATCATGAGCTTTGTGGGTTTATAAATACACTAGCTGTTGCCTGCGGCACCGCCCGCGTGGAAGTTACCTTATACTCTTTATAAATTCATTTCATCTCTCACAACTAGGTACTCTTTGCATAATACAGATATTCGTTCAAACAGGTATAACTTTTGATTGAATGCACCGATTTAAATGAAATATAGTCTAAAGGTTACCTTGAGATACACTGTATGATTTTACTGTCGAATCTTTTGTCGTAATACAGTACTTTGGACGTGATGCCTTGACAGACAGACAGACAATAATTCCAAAACCAATTGTTTAAACTTTAAACTGATTATATATCCATATTTACTGATCTCTGTGTTGACACATATATCAATCCAGAACTACATTTTCTTTAATGAATGGTGAATTTGATTTGACTGACTTGACACCAGTCTCAAAGGGTCAAAGGAGCTTCTAAAATACCATAATTTTTCAGGACTTCAATTCACTCCATCTTGTTACTTGTCGGTGTACCCACGAATAAAACACTGGTTTCTATAAACAAATTCTATTTATTTATAATGGATTAAAAAAACTAAAAACTACGTACAGTAAAAAAACGCTCTCCTTGATCAGGACTCGCTTAAAAACTTGAAATTACATGACGAACAGTCGCAGTTGATTTGTATATACAGGTGTATACTTCACGTACTACTACGTCTTGGTCGCATCTGGTCGCATCCTATCCATATGGTATCTGTATATCCCTTAAGATGGATAAAGATCATCACTATGGGAAAATTGTTTAACTACGCTTACATTAGGCGTGTTTGTAGCGCGTATTTTTACGCCTGATACGCGGCTCTTGTCCATTGTCGCCATGGATGGCTACACAAACTTATACTAGCTACAAATAACCCAAGTTTAAAAAAAGAACTAAATAGAAGTTAAATTATATCAAGTAGGGACAGTATTCAGTATTTTAATAAATTGCCTTTTGCATCTTAAGAAAATATCGATGAATTCGAATAAGTGTTTGATAATGGCTACCATAATAACAATTTCTTGGTAGCTTCAGATCAAGATGCAACCAAGACGTTACTTATAAGCTTTAATGATAACATGTCTCTTCGTTGCGTATGCAAGACAATTGACGCGTGGCCTTATGGCTTAAGTCCATAAAGGCCAAATGAGGCCAACTATAAAATATAACAGTGAATAAAATAAAATATTTACAAAATGTATCAAGCTTATGATATATAAGCTTTTTATTGTATATTTTATTTAATACAACATTTAATTTAAATGCTTAAATATGTCCGTATGACTAAATGTATGTAAAAATATATAATAAATTCTTGCTACTACAATAATTTTAACACAATATTGCTTTTGTATATTACGAATTACAAGTGCAAAAAAATTGTAATACATTAAAATATTTTACAAAAACACAAATATATAGGTACTAATACATATGCCAATGGGTATTTTCATACTATATGACGTTTAGTATACAATTATTCAAGACGACACTGAAGTAAGCTGTTTATTACGCACAGATTTCTACAAACGTCATTGGTTCAATTTTGGTGCCAAACAAAACTGACCAATCAGTGATCAAAGGTCTAAAAAAACCAAACCAAGAATGATTCAATATCCATGTGTTTGAAAATTACTAGGCAGTTTTGTATACAAGAAATTTATATTAGTGTTCTCTGGTTTGGCTTTGCTGCGTTTACACACATTTTTAGTCCCTTTAGAAGGAAATTAAAACTTTTAGTGAAGGTTATATTAATTATATACAAGTCTAGATGGACAGTGGCAAGAGGTCTCAAATATACCGCTTTATACTAACAGCGCCTTTTAAATGATAAACATCCAATTATGTTAAGTGGGTATTCTCATATTACATTAAATTTGTACGCAATCACAGCCGGCACGTATTACCTAACCACGTAACACTGGACACCGGTGTCCGGACAAAAACTGGCAATAATCGCCCTTAATGACATGCGTATTAAACGTATTTGTGACGTTAATATTATGGAAATAAAATAGATTTTGGCTTGTACTTTTACTCACTACTTAGTACCTTTTTCTGAACACCGGTGTCCTTGTGATACTTAAGAGGTTAAGTCAATAAAAAGGAACACCCAACAGTCACACACATAGCCTCGACCCCACACTAAGATACGAGTCTTGTGTTGTGGGTATCAGGGACCTAGAGAGACGCACGGTCTCACAACACCCAGACCCCGGTCACAAATATCTGTCTGTCACACAAACATTTGTCCCGGTGTGGGAATCGAACCCATAGCCTCTCGTTTCACAGACGGCGACTCGCCAACTGCGCCACGGAGGCTGTCTTCGAATTCTTAATTCGACACGAAACGAAGTTAGAAATAGTGTGATAGTGATTCATCGCAATATTCTTGTTTTAAATCAATAAGCCAGAAATAAAATGTATAAAAAAGATATGATGATAAAAATAATAATACATCCAGTCACATAGTCCTGACCCCACACTAGGTCGAACCTGTATCGTGGGTACAACGAGGGACTACACACAACACCCAGACCCTAAAAAAATATACCTACATTTATTTACACACTTTATAGATTTATGTATAGGTGGACTTAATGCCGGATGCATTTGACAGTCAACCTAAAAAAAATATTTGTTAAGAACATAATTTTGTATTTTTGTATTATGGTATTGTTTATGTGCCTCCTTATTTTTATTTCATTTTATTAGCGTTAGTTAATCTTAAAGCTTTTATTGTTATGTCTATTCTATAGTCTCTTTTTACATTTATACTACGCTATTTAGAATTAATATAGAAATTCGCAGTATTAGACCGGAGTCTTGAATCTGTGCCCGGTATGGTGATAGGCTCGCCCCTATCACATTATGGGAGCGAAAATTCGGCGAAAAGTGGGTGTATTGTTTACGCCTCTGCCTACCCCTTCGGGAATTACAACATAGTAACGCGGTATCTAGACGTGTATATTTTCAAAATGTTTCAAAACTTACTTGTCAACTTTATTAATCGATTAAGTAGGCTCTGTTTTGTCCCTTTCTTCCATTGAGAGAGAAAGGGACAAAGCACCGCCTATATAATCACAGCTCCAAAATATGTATACGTAAGTTTGTATATACAGGGTGTCCCTGGAAGTAAGGATCAAATCGAATAAGGGCATGGGCATAGTCATTTCCAAATGTTTAACCCTAAGAATTGGAATTGACCTTGCTCATGCCCCTATTCGATTTGATCCATACTTCCAGGGACATCCTGTATATTAACACAAATTCTTACAATAATGTTTGACAATACCCAGACACATTTAAACATTTAAATTATTCAATAAAACAACAACGTATGTATCTAATATTGGTCGCTTATTGAGGTTTTTCGTATTTCAACGATCTTATAATGCATGTAAAAATACAGATAAATAACTGCAAAGCTTTGTATTAATTCTAACAGCAAATATAAAAGAAAGTTTTTAAATTATGATAATACTAAATACACATAAGCGACTTTAAAAATATCAAATAATGAACTTCGTTGACTGAATTTTCATTGTTTTTCATTGGAAATAAATGTAAGAAAAACATGAAAATTGTACTTAGACAACTCTGTTTTGCAGACTTTATTTACATATATACAGGACAAAGAAAACGCACGTAATTTTTTATCGTAAAATAAAACCGAATTGATGAAAAAATTTAACAACTTATCAAAGAAATTTCGCATATCCTCATTTCTACCAATGAAAATGTTTGCAGTTATTTACTCTAATATATAATAAAAAGTACAAACACACTGAACACTTATTATTGCACATTTACGAATAACAAATACATTAACGAAAAAACCTTCCTAAAATTCATAGACAACATTTAATTCGCACAGTAGCATATTTTTTTTTAGTTAACGCAGGCAAAGAAACTGTGACCGTACTGTTTAGACATTCATTATGCATTTAAATTCTTCAGGATTAAAATTTCTTTCCATTTGGCTTACTGCCTCTCGAGAAAAATTGGACCCTGTTAAGAAAAAGATCCAACTGACGTTTTCATACTTTTGAGTAAAGGCATTTTAAAGTTTGACAGCGAATTCAAAAATAATACTATGTAGTAACTATTTGAAAATTAATTGGGTAATAAAAAATGACATGTTTTTTTAGATAAATGTCATCAAATTGCCTGGATCTAGTGTGCACATTTTTTTTTTATCCTGACTCTAGACCCTCGCCCCCTACTTTACCTTCTTGCCCATGGCGTAGTGTGAAGAAGCAGGCCGGCATGAGTGTGTTGAGTAGCGGGAATAATAGATCGTCTCTCTCTACTCAGTACACTATTTGGACCGCACTGCGCTTACCATCAGGTACAGTGCGGTCACTTTGCCGTTCCAGGCTAAAAAAAAACATACGTAACTTGATTCGGAGATAATGGCTATGTATTTAACTCGATTTCATAAAAAAATTTCGTTGGATCTTTTCTGCTTAACAGGGTTCAATTCTGTGTGTACATTTAGAATCAGCTTTCATAGTATTACTCCCTGGAACTTTGCTTCCACTGACCCCACTATAAGACTCCCCACGCTAATGATTTGGACGATATGAACATATGAAAAAAAAGACTTAAGCTGAGGTTTCAAGATCCCAAAGCAGCAGGTGGTTATTAGTTGAAAGTTTGAATATAATTAGACCTGTGTTTAATTTAACACATATTTTATTACAGGAGACATGTGAATATTCCAATTTTATAAGAACATTTACTTAAATAAATAAATAAAAAAAACTATAGATATTCTATTGAGACAGAAAGTTTCTTTATGAAGCCATATTTAGTACCCGATGGCTATTAATGGTGCAGGTTTGATTTTCACGCTGGGGAAAATGTTAAGTGCACCTTTTTATTGCTTAGGTACGATAAAGGTAATCGTGAAAACCTACGTGATAATATTGGAGTTTATTTCATATGCAAAATGTATAGTAAAGATTACTTGACAGTAATAGGCCGCTGATTTTTTTTTTCATCGTCCTTACGTTTTAGGGAGGTGTATAATAAATGTGGAAAACAAAAATCCTTGAAAAAAACTGAAAAAAGTGTTTTTTTTTTTTCACTACAAGTTAGAATTTGTATTAAAAACGACCAACTAGATTTTTAGCTTAATGAAATCGTTATTGCATTCTATTAAGTTTATATTTTGACAATAAACTTTAAATAAACTAATAGCCGAGCCCAGTCCATATATTGTTGGAAACAGAACGGTTTTTTCTAGAACTTAAAAATCTTGGAGATTGGCCTCACCTAGCCTAAATAATGGGACAATGAAGTACTCACTAACTTCCTAATTGTTTATCATTTATTTTATTATACAAAATGAACAAATAGACAGCCCATCTACAAAAAAGTCATCTTAATAGAATGTGTTGTTCGTTTTTACTTTTCGAGTTGGGACGAAAAAATCCTTTTTTTCTTTTGTTTTTTGCCGTCTAAATATTAAATAATATTAATTGGTGTTCTTTTTAAATCCTTGAGTTATCATATATTTTAATTTTTAAACATCATACAACGCGTCAATTGTCTACAGATTCAACAAATAGCGCCTAAACTACACTTCAGTGCCTTAATTTTAACTTGGAAGCTTTTTAGGATAAAATGCCATGGGGTTCTCAATCTTAATATCTTCCCCCAAAAAGCCATCATACTTTTTTATAAATTTTTAAAGATGGCACTTAAATCCTTATTTAATATTAAAAAAATTAAGGTTTAAAAAAATAAAATTACAAAAAACTTTTTCATTTTTTTTTATTTTATAACATAGGAATTTAGCAACCCGGCACTGAAGCGAGAGTCGCGCGCCCACAAACCAACTACAACCACTGTCTATACAATAATCACATACAAAACATATTCAAAATGTGATTAGGCGAGGGCTGACTTTTTGTATCGAAGGAAATTTCCAAAAAAACCGTACCATCACAGATATATGCGAAAACTAAATATAAAAAATAATATAATAGATAAAAACTCAGCCCCCGATACGAACGACTCCATGAATTATTTATGGATTACAAAACATATTTTTACCATAATTCAATGGATTTTTTTCTAAAGCGTTGTTAAAAAAAGCTTCCATTCCCGAAAAAAGTGATTATGAAAAAAACGCATTTTTTTATAAAAAGCTGCACTGGGTGTTAAGAAATATACAGTGCAGCGAAAAGTACATTGTCATCAAATTATCTACCGCAACCTCTATGCCTATACGCCTAGAAAAATCTCAAACGCTTAATCCAATATTGCTACATGAAAAAAAAATGCATTTTTCCACCATCCTAGTCTCGGGAAGCAACCGGCGACAGGAAACAAAGTCGGGTAAGTCACTTTTCTCATATTTTGATTTAAATATTTTTTTCAATTAATTCTTATTAACAAATGATAAATAGAAAGGAAATACCCGTGTTTGTTTCTCGTCATATATACGTGTCAGCAAAATAACCGGCCCATAGACAAGATTATTTTTATTGTGATATTTTTAAGGTGTAACTTTTTACAACCAATATTATTTTTAATATGCTATTTTTTATAAAAAAAAAGTTTTTTGCGAACAGGCCAGTTCTTTTACCGACGAAGTTTTATATTAATTAAATTAAATCGCTATTTGTGTACAAGGGATAAAAACATTATATTCTGCACTTAATATTTACAATAAATCGATTTAAATTTGACGTTTTTTTTATGAATTCTAAACGTAAATTGCTTAGAGTAGTGCTCCCAAAGTGGTAAGCGACCATGTTGGGATTATCTCGGGCCACTGAAGTCCCAATTGTCAATCGGCAGCCATGTAGCTAAGTCATTGTATTTAAATATTAATTGTCCACATGGACTAACGTAGTGCTTAATGTACCATTTACGAAATAGGATAATTTTAATATTTATTTAAATCATCCGACTGTTATCGATTCGATTTCTCATGCTTTAGGAACATTTTTTAATCACTTGGAAGTTTTGCGAGGCGCTTGAGTATATTAGTTTGTATACCCCCAAACATTAGTTAGTTTCAAATTTTACATCAGCCAAATTTTTTTATCAATTACGATATGATTTAAACACCACGTCAGCCCAATAGTGTCAAATGCCCGGAAATATCCGCCACAGCTGCGGTCGTGGGTCAAAAACGGACCGAGCGGGTCAAATTTGGGTCAGGTCGAACGGGCCTGTGTCAGCTGGGGTCCCAAACCGCCTCCCAAGCTCGACATCAACATAAATTCTTCACCAAATACTCACTGACCTCTGCCTTCGTCATGTCGAAATCTGCCGTTTTACCTCTCTGCAGAATCTCTATGGTGGTTCTCGACTCCAGTTGTTTCATGTGTTGTATCAATTTTGTCTCCGGTAGGGGTTGGAGAGGCCTTGCTATTTGTAACGTGGTGTTTTTTAACGCTCGGGCCAAAGTTTTGAGGAATTTAAACCACTGTCTCTCGCTTGAGCTCGGTTCTGGCGTGTTCACGAGCGCTGACGCTTTCTCTACTAGAGCGCAGACGGCGCTTAGTGTGAACTGAGAAAGAAAAAAAGATTATGGTTTATGTTTACGCGGAATCACTCATTGAAGTAAAACTCATTTTACGGATTCTGCCCCGTTTATAACATTTAGTAAACCCTACTAATAAGTAATAAAGAGAAACCGCGACAAAATTCGTAATATTTATTTTATTTGCTAAAAATATCGATTTTTATGATCGATGTATCAATATTCTGAAATGATATCTATATATTTTGTTTATATATATCGTTCTACCTAAATGTATTCTAGACAACAGCACGCAACAACACCGTCAAAATGTATAATTGCATACACAGTAACGTTGTATCAAATTTGATACTTTTTAAAATATCGGTATTTAGTTCCTTTCGAACATTTAACCCAAAATCCTTAACCCAAGTTAATCTACAATATAAATAGGACCAACTAGACCACTTGATTCTCTATTATTCATAACAAATAATCATATAAGCAACAAGCAAGCTATTATTATAACAGAGCAATAATTCTTAAAGAGAGTAGAGTAAGAGAGTAGTTAGAGGTCTTAAAGTTTTTATTGCATATATATTAGATATACATATCTATTTGACCATATTCCTATGTTTTTCTTGAAAAAGTAATCACAGTACCTGCCGGTTAGTGTTATTCCTTCCAAAAAGACAACAACAAAGTTACAAGCACATTACAGTTTTAATTTGGTACAACATGGATTCCATTAAACAATCTATATCACAACTGAATCAAACATTCCACCAAAAGTTTGCTGAATTCGAAGCGCGCCAACAGAAGATCGCATCTCCGTCTTCGTCCACACTTGAATCTGAGTTCTCAGCATTCAAAATGTTCACCATCACTGCACTTCGGACACTGCAGTCTCAAGTTGAGCTTATCACTAGTGAAAATGACCGTCTTGAGATGCACACTAGAAGAAAGATCCTGTTGCTGCATGGTGTTCCCGAAAAACAGCAAGAGGATACCTCAGCTGCCATAGAGAAAGTTGTTTTGGAGAAACTCAAAATTGCAGATTTTGGTACGGGTGATATAACTCGCTGTCACAGAATGGGCAAGTCTCCTGCTTCCGACCGATGTAGACCCATTTTATTCAAGCTACGTGATGTAACGTTGCGAAGCACAATCTGGGCTGCCAAGACCAACTTAAAAGGCTCTGGCATTACTTTGTCCGAGTTCCTGACGAAAGGGCGTCATGACGCCTTTATGGCAGCACGGGAGCGCTTTGGAGTGACCAGCTGCTGGACCCGTGACGGCTATGTCTTCGTGCTGGAGCCCAATGGTACTCGTCACCGCATAACTTCCATTGCGGAGCTGAATACGCTTGCCCTGAAGCCAGTGCCAGAAACTGCTGCTCCCAAGAAGGTTGTACACGTTGCTAAACAATCCACAGTTGCGACTAAGTCAAAACGTGCAACCGCAGCCACTAAAAAGTAGCTGGTTTGTTGTTCGTCCCAATGTTTGTTAGTGTTTTTCTTGTCTACTACCCCTTGTACTTAGTTGAAATACTTTAATTAATAGTATTTATAAAACGAGGGTAAATAATCAATCATTATCAATAAATTCAATGTATGTCAATTGTCAAGTCAAACTGTCACTTTTTTGTTTGTTTCTATCTCTCTTTTTTATATAAAAGAGAAGGCAAAGGTTCTCCACCATGCAGCCTTGTCAAACTGACAATTGATATACATTGAATTTACGTTTCAAAATAATGTTATATATTGTATTCATCATTACGCAAACGCATTTCTATTTAATCTTATTTGTTTTTTTTTTTTATCTTGTAATCATTCAATGTTGTGTTAATTGTTTTTTTTTTTTTTTCTCTTTATTTACTTGAGTTGTCTTATTAGATCAGTAGTGTTAAGCTTTTTCTTCCTATATAAAACCGGCAGGTAGAGAGAATGATCTTTTTAATTTAATTTTTATTATTATTAGTTTTAATTTATAGTATAGTATTGTATTTATTAGCTTTTATATATTTATATACATATGATTAACGTTTTTAATTCTAGTGATGACTGTGATTTTTTATCCATAACCTCATCAAATAATAATAGTAGCGGCGATGATAGTTTTGTAAGTATCCCTTCGCTTTCTGATACATTGGATTCTCACTTCTCTGATGTACCTAAAAATTTGAACATTATTCACATTAATGCGCAGAGCATTCCGGCTCATTTCTCTGATATGCTGGCGTCTTTTGACGTAAAGAACGTTCATGCTGTTTTAGTCTCCGAGTCTTGGCTTAAACCTTCTCTTCCTTCTATTTCTTACTCTCTTCCGGGTTTCAATCTGATTCGCAACGACAGAATAGGTAGCGGTGGTGGCGGGGTAGCTATTTATTTGCGTAATCACATTCCATACTCCATAATTAGTGCCTCAGCCCAACCGCCTTTGCCCAACGTCGGCGAGCATATATTTATTGAAGTGCTTTTATCCCACACTAAGGTTTTACTCGGAGTCTATTACAGCCCTTCTTTGCGCAACAACTACTTTCTATCATTTGAAAAGATCCTCGAAGATTTAATTCCTTCCTACAGTCATACCATAATTATGGGTGACTTTAATACATGTCTACTCAAACGTGATTATCGTTCCTCTTCCTTATGTAACATCACTAATTCGAGCAACATGCATATCCTTCCTCTCAGTGCTACGCATCATTTTCCAAACTCATCCCCTTCTCTTCTTGATCTCATCATTGTTTCCTCATTAGAGCATGTTGCCAAGCATGGCCAGTGTCCAGCTGATGCCTTTTCTTACCATGATTTAATCTTCTTGTCCTATAAAATTCGGCCTCCTAAATTTAAACCTACTATTCTTCTGCAACGCAATTTTAGTGGTATGAAGAACGAGGCATTTATAAATGATGCCAGATCTATGGATTGGACACCAGTTTTTACGGCCAATTCTATTGATGAACAGGTTGAAATTTTTAATTCGTCTATCATTAGGTTGTATGATGTCCATGCTCCACTAAGACCCGTTAAAATAAAACATGTACCCGCACCTTGGCTTACCAGTGAAATAAAAGATTTAAAAAACAAAAAGTGTGCTGCTAAGACAAAATATAAGCTGCGCCCAATCGAGGCGAATAAGGCGCGCTATATAAGGCTCCGGAATCGCTGCAATATGGTGTGTAGGGATGCCCAACGACGCCACATTCATGAGTCAGTTCAGGTTGGGGATCCAGCAAAAGTCTGGAAGTTTCTCAGGTCATTAGGAGTTGGAAAATCTCGTCAAGAGACTATTCCTAACGATATAAACATCAACTCACTCAATCAACATTTTTCCTCGTCAGCAAATATTGATGATTCTACCAAAGTTTCTACAATAAACTATCTTTCAAATATTTCCGCTCCTGACCACGTCTCGTTAGTTTTTCGTCAATTTACTGCTTGTGATGTTCGGAGGAGCATTTTATCAATTGCGTCTAATGCTGTTGGTATAGATGGCATTAGCCGCAATATGCTTATTCCTATTCTCGACTTTATACTTCCTGCCCTATGTCACATCTTTAACTTTTCAATTTCCTGTCCTGCGTTTCCCTGTTCATGGAAAGAAGCCCAGATTATTCCTTTACCCAAAAAATCTAATCCAAAATCCTTTTCCGAATATCGTCCAATTTCTATTCTTCCTTTCCTATCGAAAGTTCTTGAGCGCCTGGTTCATAACCAGTTAATTTCTTTCCTTACCACACATGACCTTTTGAATCCTTTGCAATCTGGTTTTCGACCTGGACACAGCACAGTTACTGCGCTGATTAAAATCACCGACGATATTCGTTTCGGGATGGAGAACGGCCATTTAACTGTGTTGGCACTTCTTGATTTCAGTAATGCATTTAATACTATTGATTTTGACATTCTTCTCGCTATTCTTCGCTCCTTCAACATATCTACAACAGTGGTTGACTGGTTTCAAAGTTACCTGTACGGGCGCCGTCAGCGGGTTCGCCTCGGAGAATCGTATTCTTCGTGGTGCAACACGTCGGCTGGTGTACCTCAGGGTGGTGTCTTATCTCCTCTCCTTTTTTCAATTTTTATCAACTCTATATCACGAAGCCTTACTTCTTCCTACCACCTCTATGCGGACGATCTGCAGCTTTATTGTCAAGCTCCACTCGCTAAGCTTGGTGAAGCTATTCATTCCATGAATAGAGACCTAAGTTTAATATCCGAGTGGAGCAATGCTTATGGTCTTAGGCTCAATCCACTTAAGACGCAACTTATTGTTGTGGGTAGCCAAAGAACAATTTGCAAAGTGGACTGGACACTTCTGCCTAAGGTGATGATTGACGGTGTTCTTATACCTTTTAGCGACACTGTAAAAAACCTTGGCGTTATCATCGACAGCACTCTATCTTGGGTTCCTCAATTAATAGCCATCAGTCGTAAAATGTTTGCTGCTGCTGGTTCACTTCGTAGATTACGTAACTTTCTTCCAATATCCACTAAGATTGCGCTTGCACATTCTCTTCTGCTCCCTATTCTCGATTATGCCGACGCCAGCTACCTTGACCTTACCGAGGCCCAGCTGAATAAACTTGAGCGCCTTCAAAATTTTTGTATTAGGTTTATATTTGGTTTGCGTAAATATGACCATGTTTCTGAATATCGAGACAAGCTCAAGTGGCTTCCTATACGTCGTCGCCGGAATGTTCACATCTTGTCCCTCCTCTACAGTATTCTGTTCAATCCATCCTCCCCGCGCTATCTTCAGGAACATTTTAGTTTCCTACATACTTGTAGTTCTCATTCCCTTAGGTCATCAGAGAATCTAACGCTAAACTTTCCAGCACATAGGACTTCATTTTACGATCGGTCCTTTACTGTGGAAGCTGTAAGATTATGGAATGCATTGCCTATCCATATCAGGCGCTCGTCTACGCTGGAAACTTTTAAATCCCGGGTGAAGACATTCTATCTCTCGCAGTAACGCTACGCCTTTGTTGTATTTCTTTTGTATTATTGGTGTATGAATATGTATGTATGTATTATATATCTATTTAAATGTATGTAATACATGTAAGTTTATTATAATGTATATTTATTTGTAAGTCTATGTATTTGTATGTATTTTTTTTTTGTTACATGTAAGTTTATTATAATGTATATTTATTTGTAAGTCTATGTATTTTGTAAGTACCTAAGTATTTATTGTTATATAAGTTTATTGACAGCACCGCCGTAATTTCAATTCATTTTATTCCTCTCCATGCATGGTTGTCTGGAAGAGATCGCTCTTAGCGATAAGACCGCCAATTTGTAACACCTAAATAAGTTGATACTGTAACCTGTTTTGTATGTTGTGGTGTAAGAATAAAGTGTTATATTATTATTATTATTATTATTATTATGCGATGTTACATTTGGCTGGCCACGGAGCCACAGCTTCGTGGTGTCTACTACCCCAGCCCCAACTAAAAGGGTCACTAATTCGTATTTTTGCCGCACCATCAAGCTGTGGAACAGTTTGCCAGCTATCATGTTCCTTCCTATGATCCTGGCGCCTTTAGGCATAGTGTTAAGCTATCCAGCAGGGATAGTTGTCTCTTACTACTTGATACTCTGGACGGCACTGTTTACCATCAGGCGCAGGGAGGTCACTTTGCCGTCCCAGGATAAAAAAATTACCATGAAAAATTTAACAATAACCATAACTTGACTATGTTTGATACAACATGGCCTTCGTGCCATACTTTTTTTTTATCCTGTCACGGCAAAGTGGCCACACTGCACCTGATGGTAAGCGCAGTGCCATCCAGATGGAGTATCAAGTAGCGAGAGACAGTCTATCCCTCTCTACTCAACACTATCATGCCGATCTGCTACACTTCTTCACACTACACCATGGGGCAAGGAGGTGATAACGCGGTCGCGGGTCCAGTGTCAGAGTACTCAGAAGGCCGCAACACGGCCAAACATCGTACCCCAACTCTAGATCCCCGACAAAAGCTACCGTTCGTTTTTCATCTAATATCAAATAATCAACGGTAGGCAGCAGCTTTGCTATGGCCTTGGCATTGCAGAAGTCTATGGGCGGCGGTGACTACTTACCATCAGGTGGCCCGACTGCTCATTTACCTATAGAGGCACTAAAAAAAATATTAAAAAATTGACTATATGTCTTACCGAAGTGGTGAGCACGTACGGAGTCCGTGCAGGGTCCAGGGCTTCAGCCAGGATGGCACACGACTCCTGGATCGCAGACCAACCGCTAGTTGCTTGTATATAGCTGTACCAGACATTAAACTATGTTATACATTTAATTTTACAAATTAAAGAAGTGCAGATAGCGGACAAATGATTGTCGATTAAGCAACGCGACAGTTCCATCGACCGACAGTTAAAAAACAATTTAATCTTGTCAACAAAAACGACAATATCTTACTACATATATTTTTTATTGAAACTTCTTTAGACGCGATAAAAGTGAAATTCCAAGGTTGTATTTGGTAATAACTATATTTCCAACGTATTATTTTTGACGTAAAAATAAATACACCTAAATAGAGGACTATGGTACATAGTACATACATTGCTAGGTTATTCTTTTAAATCGAAATAAATTATTGTGATCAGAGCATATTATTATTATTATTAGCAGGTAATATTTTATGAAAATACATTACATAATAAGTTTCATTTCATTTTCAAATATATTTTTTTCGTCTTTACATCGCAAAATATTCATTCAATATGTTGTATATATGTAAGAGGGATGTCAACTATAACTCATATAACTTTGCGCTGACATATAAAACGTTACAGTAAAATTATTGATTATACTTTCAATATTCCTGAAAATTGTTTTTTTATGAAACGAGTCCATTTTTACCTGTACTAATAGTTAAAAAAACGACTAGTAAACTCATTATTCATCGACTGGCATAAATTATATTTTTTTCAGTTTGAATGGTTAAACAAATGTTTTTGAAGTTATACTTCTTTTTGGCGCGATGGAGAAAAATGATGAGAGTGAATTTTTACGATGCGCGCGCACACCGACAGCCACATCGTAAAGTTAGTTCTAGGTGGCATGAAAATCGATATGTAACTATGTTCAAGTTGTATATTCTAGTATTTTTATATTTAGAACACGTGTTTCGTAACAGTACAATTTTTCCTGAGTACCAGGCTAGCAGAAATGTAAGGATACCGTTTGATACCGTTTTTATACAACTGATACAATAGTGACTTCCTTAAGAGCTAGAAGCTTCGGAATTTAAATTCGGAATATAGATATGGGCAGTACGTTATGGTATTATGAAAGACCGAATTAGTACTATACAGTAATATTATTTAGGTCTTTCATGATACTGTAAAAAGTACTGGCCATTAAAATATTTTGTTGTTATTTTTTTCCACTTTATGTACCAGGCTCCCATGAAATGTAAGGAGATTTGCCACTCGTGTCCAGAAGGAAATTAAAAATAAATAAAGGAGGGAGTAAAATCATTTTTATTTCCATAACATTAAAGTTAAAAATAGCATGTAAGAATGGCGAAAGTGGCCACTGTTTGAGCTTATGGTACATGACTGGCTAGTGACTTCTAGGTAGATAAACCTTGCATTTTCATTGAAGTTATACTTGTTTAGGCGCGTTATGAATATATATATATATATTATCATAATTTTAATGAGGCCAAAGAAGTATAACTTCTCACGCGTGTACATAAGTACACACATACCTTTTATTTTTTTAAATTAGCTATGTTGATGGATGTGAAGTAGTGTTGTAATACCTGCGGTAGTGGTGCGCGAACAGATGCAGTCCGGCGGGGTCCCTCCGCGCCAGCGAGGGCAGAGCGCGCAGCACCCGGCACCACACGGACCTCACGCGACCACCGCCACCACCACCGCTACCACCACCGCCACCGCAGCCGCACCGGCGCAGGAACCGACACACCAGCGACTGATAAACAAACAAACAAACATATTATTTATACAAACCCATTTATAAAACAAAACAGAAATTTCAATAATAAATACCTGATTAAAATAATAAACTAAAATAAATTGACTGCCTCGGTGGCGCAGTTGTAATTGCGCATGCGATGCGACTGCTATACTGAGGTCTCGTTCGATCCCCGGGTCCGGTAAAGTGATATTGGGTTTTTCTATTTAGAAATACTCAGTATCAGCCCGGAATCTGGAATTGAGCTCAGTATGGCGATAGACTCCCCCCTATCACATTATGGGACCGTAATGAATTCGGCGAAAAGTGGGTTTACTGATTTACACGTCTGCCTACCCCTTGGGATTACAGCCGTGAGTGTAAGACGTATATGTATGTATATACACCATATGTGTATATATATGTATGTATATGCACTCACGCCTGTAATCCCACTCACTGTCACCTGACCAGAGACAATGGCCAAATAAAGAATTTGTTTTCTATATCAAGTACTCCATACTGTTACATGACTCACCCGACCCTTCCTGACCGCCATCATCTGCTGCAACCTGTCTCCATACAGCAGACCAGCGAACATCTTGTTCACGAGCTCGTCTTTATCCTCGTCCAGAAGGTTCTTCACCGGTGACGGCTTCTGACTCACGGCTAGGTTCACCACCTGTAAATAAGAGTTTTAAACTCCAGTGGCATGCCAATCAATATTGAACCTTACTGCATAAAGCGGCGATAGACTAGTTGATTGCGGTACGAACTGTGAAGACGAAAGTCGAATGTTCGAAACCTAAATGGCATACATCTCTGACTTTTCTAAAGTTACATGTGTATTCATAGCTAATTATCACTTGCTTTAATGGTGAAGGAAAACATCCTGAGGAAACCTGCATAGCTGAGAATTCTCATAAGAATTTCGAAGGTATGTGAAGTCTACCAACCCACATTAGGCCAGCGTGGTGGACTAAGGCCTAACCCTTCTCATTAGTAGAGGAGGCCCGTGCCCAGCAGTGGGACAATGTTTAATACAGGGCTAGTATTATTTATTTATTTATAACTGCATACAACATTATTATATAGATTTAATCGAATTGATATTATTTTAAATGTAATTTGTAACTAATTACATCTGAATAATAAAAATGTTCCTAGAAATATAACACCAGTCCTGAATTATACTAGCCCACTGTTGGATACATGCCTCCTCTACAAATGAGAGAAATTAGGCCTTACTCCAGTAGTTATATTATTTTTACCACCATTGCCAAATTGTTAAAAAAAGCTCATATACAAAGATTATTTTTCCTTATTAGAAAATATTATTAGACTAACATAATTTTTTACAATTTACAAGCCCTATTATTCGATTTTCGATGATAAAAACGATTAATCGATAAATTCATAAAATCGATTAATTTCAATCACTGTGCTTACCTGTCTCTTGTCTATACTCTCGCTCTTGGGGCTGTCCTGCTTAGGCCTCCTTTGCACCGACTCAATGTTCTTCAAAAAGAGATTCGAATCATCATCCTCGTTGTTTTCTGCTTCCTTCTGCGCCGCTTCTAGTTGCTTCTGCTTTTCTTCTCTTTCCTGCGAAATTATATTAATACGACGGTCAATCTTATGTATGTATAAGGCTAGTGATAGCCTAGTGATTGCGGTACGGATTGTCAATACGAAACCCAAATGGCATACATCTCTGACTTTTCTAAAGTTACGTGTGTATTAAATGTTAATTATCGCTTGCTTTAACGGTGAAGGAAAACATCGTGAGGAAACCTGTATACCTGAGAATTCTAATAAGAATTTCGAAGGAATGTGAAGTCTACCAACCCACATTAGGCCAGCGTGGTGGACTAAGGCCTAACCCCTCTCATTAATAGAAGAGGCCCGTGGCCAGCAGTGCGACAATGTTTAATACAGTGGTAGTATTAAATAAAGCTTTATTATTCACTAAAACCCACATGGTGAGGAAACCTGCGTACCTGAGAATACAGAATTTCAAAGATATGTGAAGTCTACCAACCCGCATTGGGCCGGCATGATGGACTAAGGCCTAATCCCTCACATTAATAGATGAGGCTCGTGCTGGTATTACTATATAAGACCTAGAGCCAAAAGCTTTCCTGGACTCAGTATAGTACGCCATGGGTTTTGTCATGTTGATGCCTAAATTTGAAAGTCACTTATACATTCATGATGCTTAACCAAATATGATATAATTAGATATTTGGCAGACTATGTGAGTTTGTAAGAAGCCCCAGGTTCTAATAATTATATATTCTGCATTGTGAGCGAATAAACCTCATTATTGATTAGAAAGAGATCTGTGATTTTTAAAATTTTTATCATATCATATCATCTTTTATCATAGACCCATTGCAAATTGATTGGGTTACAAATAAACAAAAAGGATAGGTCTCTCCTTTTTAAACTTGTTGGTAGTTAAGTGGTAGGTAGTAAAGTTTCTTGGTGCTTCTTCTCAGACCAGTGGGCATTTCCGAAGCACCAGTAGACCTTAACATTATTATGACATGTAAAAAGTGCCCATAGTGGCCTAATTTACGAAATAAATGATTTGATTTAAAACTAAAAACAAAAGCCTATTTTCATGGAAGAGTTAAAAATTATGTTGTGATAACACAACTTTGAGGGTAACGGTAAAATTGGGGACATTTACCTTCAATATGAGTGCATTGGTGATCGCTAGAGGATCATTCAGTTCCTCAAGTCTTAGTAGTATCAAATACAACGCCTCTATATCGAGTAAAAGTTGTTTAGTCCTTTTCATTTCTCTTGGTGCCTGAAATCAATATTTTACAATGTTACTTCAAGTCGTTAGTTATTAATATTTTGTCGTGACATGGCGAAGGGATTCCACTGCACCTGATATAAAATGAAGTTAAATTACAAAATCGACAGAATCTAGAGTTATACTAGTCAAAAGCTGGATATACACTGGCTGTCACTGTATTAAGCCACTATTCCTTTTTATGTCGAATAGCATAAAAAGTATAATAATCAGATATAGTTGACTCTCGCTACTTGATACCTGGACTGCATTTACCATCAGATGCAGTGTAAAGTTTGAAGGGTAGAGTAAATGATAAGGCTAATATTGAGCAGTTAAACAGTGAAGTGAAGTATAATGACGTTTTTTTTATCCTGGCACGGCAAAGTGACCACACTGCACCTGATGGCAAGTGCAGTGCCGTCCAGTTAAGTATCAAGTAGCGAGAGACAATCTATCCCTTGCTACTGAATACAATCATGCCGGCCAGTGTAAAGTGAAATGAAGCGAAACGAAGTTAAGTGAAGTCGAACGAATGTCAGTGAAGTGAAGTCGAACGAATGTCAGTGAAGTGAAGTCGAACGAAAGTCAGTGAAGTGAACTCGAACGAATGTCAGTGAAGTGAAGTCGAACGAAAGTCAGTGAAGTGAAGTCGAACGAAAGTCAGTGAAGTGAAGTCGAACGAATGTCAGTGAAGTGAAGTCGAACGAATGTCAGTGAAGTGAAGTCGAACGAATGTCAGTGAAGTGAAGTCGAACGAAAGTCAGTGAAGTGAAGTCGAACGAATGTCAGTGAAGTGAAGTCGAACGAAGTCAGTGAAGTGAAGTCGAACGAATGTCAGTGAAGTGAAGTCGAACGAAAGTCAGTGAAGTGAAGTCGAACGAATGTCAGTGAAGTGAAGTCGAACGAAAGTCAGTGAAGTGAAGTCGAACGAATGTCAGTGAAGTGAAGTCGAACGAAAGTCAGTGACGTGAAGTCGAACGAATGTCAGTGAAGTGAAGTCGAACGAATGTCAGTGAAGTGAAGTCGAACGAAAGTCAGTGAAGTGAAGTCGAACGAAAGTCAGCGAAGTGAAGTCGAACGAATGTCAGTGAAGTGAAGTCGAACGAAAGTCAGTGAAGTGAAGTCGAACGAAAGTCAGTGAAGTGAAGTCGAACGAATGTCAGTGAAGTGAAGTCGAACGAAAGTCAGTGAAGTGAAGTCGAACGAAAGTCAGTGAAGTGAAGTCGAACGAATGTCAGTGAAGTGAAGTCGAACGAATGTCAGTGAAGTGAAGTCGAACGAAAGTCAGTGAAGTGAAGTCGAACGAATGTCAGTGAAGTGAAGTCGAACGAAAGTCAGTGAAGTGAAGTCGAACGAATGTCAGTGAAGTGAAGTCGAACGAAAGTCAGTGAAGTGAAGTCGAACGAATGTCAGTGAAGTGAAGTCGAACGAATGTCAGTGAAGTGAAGTCGAACGAAAGTCAGTGAAGTGAAGTCGAACGAATGTCAGTGAAGTGAAGTCGAACGAAAGTCAGTGAAGTGAAGTCGAACGAATGTCAGTGAAGTGAAGTCGAACGAAAGTCAGTGAAGTGAAGTCGAACGAAAGTCAGTGAAGTGAAGTCGAACGAATGTCAGTGAAGTGAAGTCGAACGAAAGTCAGTGAAGTGAAGTCGAACGAAAGTCAGTGAAGTGAAGTCGAACGAAAGTCAGTGAAGTGAAGTCGAACGAAAGTCAGTGAAGTGAAGTCGAACGAAAGTCAGTGAAGTGAAGTCGAACGAATGTCAATAAAGTAAAACGAAGCAAAATGAAGTATAACGAAGGTAAGTGAAGTGTAATGTATATTGTGTTGGTTGGTACCTCTGCTGGCGTGGTGGTGTTGGTGGTGGTGCTGGCGCGGGAGGGCGCGCGCGACGCCGGCGCCTCCGCCCCCACCACCTCCACGTCGATGATCTTACGAGGCGCCGTCACGCTGCCGCACTGCAAACAAACAGTTATAGGTTTTTTTTAACCAGTCATGACTCATAAGCTCGCCGGCGGTGCGGCAGTGCGTTCAAATACTGGCCAGTTTCGCCGTTCTTACACTTTAATATTATGGAAATAAAAATGATTTTGGCTTGTATTTTACTACCTACTTTTTTTATATCCTTATAGACACGAGTGATGTCATGTAGTGTGCAGTTAATAAAAAAACTGATAGGTTCGAATGTGAAAAATTCAATTATAAAAAACTTACATGTTATAATTATAATAATATAGTTACTATAAAACTATACTTTATTATAGTTCAAGTTTAAAATTGTAGCTTAGCTTCCTAATGGAAGGGATAGATTTTTCCACCATGTAATTTTGCGTACTTACAAATTATGTCATTTGCCAGAACATTGCACCCTAACTAACAGAAATTATAGATAATTTTGATCACATTTCAATTAACATACATACATACATATACACTCACGCCTGTAATCCCTAAAGGGGTAGGCAGAGGTGTAACCAGTACACCCACTTTTCGCCAAATTTCCGTCCCATAATGTGATAGGGGGCGAGCCTATCGCCATACCGGGCACAAATTCCAGACTCCGGGCTAATACTGAGAATTTCTAGCTAGAAAAACCCAATATCACTTTACCCGACCCGGGGATCGAACCCGAGACCTCAGCACAGCAATTGTAACGCATGCGCAATTACAACTGCGCCACCGAGGCATTTCAATTAAATTTTCGGTGATTGGCTCTATTCATAATCACTATTTTAGAACACGATAAAAAATACAGCAGTTTCAATGACAGTTTCTAAATATTCACCTGTAGTTTCCCCAGCGAGTTCTCGAACTGTGCGGGCACGTACGCACGCGGCGTGCTGCCGTCCTCGCTCGTAGAGTTGTGACGGTGCGAGTTGTGTCGCTCGCGGTGTGTGGGGCCGTCCTGCTTCACCGCTACAACAATACCAAAAACTTAAGTCTATAAGTGTAGGGGGTTGCTTCTGCCCTACTCAATGAAGTTGATAATTTAGGGTTTGGCAATCCTATATTATATAAAACAAAAAAGGTTTTTTCATATTCGAATGCTGACAGTGATAGATGTTTGCTGTGTCGCTCTATTTGATAGACTCGTTTTGTGCGTAGCGCGGCCGTGATTTTGTATAGTCATACTCTGCGCGCGACACCCCTATTCTGGCCATACACAGAATTCCACACGTCGGCGTTCCTGGTGATTTATTAATATAAAATAAAATACAATGCTCCTTACATCTATTTCCACGTAAACTTTTTACACTGATTCTAATAACCATAGAATACGAGATATTTGCAAAAAACTGATTTTTGTGGTCTTTTGACCTTGAATATCTTAAGACGCGGACACGAGATTTTATGACACTTTGGAGACAACTTTCAGAATGTCAAAATAAAGGATAATTACGAATTTATAGCTTATTATCTCTCATTTCAAGGGGAAACCCCTAATGTGACTTGGGCTATTATGAAAATTCGCAGGTTTTCGAACTAGCGTAACAGAGTAAAAATATTGACTGAATCTGATTTACCTATAACATGTCTATGATTCAATAACTATTGTGATTTTTTTAATTTTAAACTTACCACCACTGTAGAAGGGATGATTCTGTTGGTTGGCCTTGTGTGCCTCCTTGACACCTTCTTTTTCTTTCCTCGCTTGCCTTTCGAGGAATACCTGAAAATAAAAAAACACTATCCATAAAAGGGTATTTTACAAAATACAAAATCTATATAGTTTATTCAATTTAATAAAAGTCTCATATACGGTATGTTTAAATTGCTATGTAAAAGTTGTGTATACAGTTTGTTCAGATACTCAAACCAAAAAAATTATAAAGGCTGTATTCAATAAAAATTGTATATACATAATGTTTTAAGTATCATGCTCAAGTTGTGGCGCATACAGTGTGTTCAGAAACTGCAAAATTTATACAGGCTGGTTCATTCACTGTATATTGTGTAGAACCTACCAATTTCATCGCCAGTAAAAGTCGCATATACAGGCTGTTCCAATACCTACATACAAGACATATACAGGTCACTCACCGTATAGTAGAAGTCGTGTATATAGGGTGTGCCAGTGTTCAACTGCAGCATCTGTATGTTGATGAGCCATTGTTTCTCTCTCTGCGTCATGAGGCCAGCATACTCATCGGAGTCACTGCCACAATCGTCGCCATTTATTGAGCTGAAACAAAAGGTGTATGTAAATTATTCAGTTTTTCAATCTAATTAGTTTAATATTATAATTAAGTAATTATTAGGTTCCAGCAAATTCACATTTGGGTCATGTAAGGCATATGTTATATATTTTTTTTACATACACGTCCCAAAATTCGACGTCAACCGGGTGAAAAGGCAATACCGGTTATCCGAAAAATATAAAAAACAATCTAAGTTGCATGTTTTTAAAATTATAGGCATTAAAGAAAACAAAATTAATTTTAAAAACTCCTGTCCTGACCAGGTACTGTATCAAGAGAGATAACCATACCTCGCTACTGGACACAATCATGCTTGTTGTGTAGTTATAATATTAGATTAGAGCAGCTCACATCAAACTCACCTGTTATAATTTCCATTCTGTATATGCATTAACGGATGATTTTGGTTGTTGAACATACTTCGGTTCAACATCGGATGGTGGCTTGCATTGTGGTAACTGTTATTCATCTGCAGTATGGGATGGGTGTTCTGTATCATTTGCACCAGGTTTTGAGACGTCAACCCTTTGTTACTGTTGCTATAGACTCTGGTTTTGGGTTTAGCTTCCACTTTCTTAGCAACAGTTTTTTGTGACGTTATCGCTGGTTTTTGGAGTGGTTGTTGGTTTTTAACCATCATTTGCTGATTCATCATTAGATTCGGTTGGTCAGATTTCATTGGTGGCTGTAAGAGAAATTATTTTTATTAATTTTCCTTTAAACAAGCTTTGTTCGTCTTAACAGTTTGTTGTGGTATGGACTATCAAGACGTTCGAAACCCAAATGGCATACACCTCTGACTTGTCTAAAGTTATGTGTCAATTAAATCTTAATTAGCTCTTGCTTTAACTGTGAAGGAAAACATAGTGAGGAAACCTGCATACCTGAGAATTCTCATAAGTAAAAGAAAGTCATAACTTGACAGTGGTTGAAACAACACAACCTAACTAAATTAATATTTAGTGTATTACTGACCAATAGTAATGAACTATGCTAACAGGAGTTCCATTTCAGTTGACTAAATTACGGCTTGAAATTTGTTAATTTGACAGGACTGGCACTCTGTAGATTGACACCCTCACCCTGCTTTCATCTGTTCACTAAAGGGCAATGGCCACTAAGGGGTTTTGGAAAATTTGAGTTGCATATACACAGTAATAAAAGCAATTTATTCTCCGTCGATCAGTCTGGGTCATATATTTCTATCTATAAGTTATAAGATCTAAAGACTACGCTCACTAACTACATCATTTCTAGGGACATTACTTCCACATGTTTAACTCTCAAAATCTCAAAATTAAGTTTATTCACTTAACCGCCTTTTAGTGAACGGTCGGCAGTCCGTAGATAGATTTTAAACCAAAACTGTACTATGTAAAATTATACTCTGTGACTACATAATTAATATTCTAACTAAGCCTATCATTAACAAATCGAACACCTGACCGATTAATTGTTATTCCCATACAGATATAAGTAGTATACAATATATTTTTTAGTAATGAAAAAAAAACAAAATTATTAAAAATACAGAATTACTTACGCGAAAATTTGGGTTGTACTGACCCATGTTGGGGCTGAAATTCTGCCTGGGCATGTTCATACCGGGTGGGGGCGCCATCATCCTAGGCTGGCCCATAGAGTGGGGGTACTGATTCATTTGGCCAAACTGGTTGCCGTTGGGCATCATTTGATTAACATTCTGCCCCATCTGGTTCATATTTTGGCCCATCTGATTCATATTTTGCCCAATCTGATTCTGACTCATAGGCATACTCTGACTTATGGGAGGCATGTTTTGACTCAAATGTGGCACATTGTGGTTAATCTGAGGCATGTTTTGTCCAATCTGCCCCAAATTCTGGCCTAAAGGGATGTTTTGGCCCATCTGGTTTAAACTTTGATTCATGCTCACATTCTGATTTAACTGCATATTCTGGTTTATACTTTGGCCCAATTGATTTGTGCTTTGACCCATTTGCATCATGTTTTGACTTAACTGATTCTGGCCCATTTGATTTAACGTCATACTCTGACTAACATTTTGACCCATTGGGTTCTGTAAGAGGTTCGATTGACCCATGTGAACATTTTGCATTTGGGACAAGTTTATCATGCCCTGATTATTTTGAAACTGATTCGTATTTTGCATGAACTGATTCAACGATTGGCCTAGTTGATTCACGTTTTGGCCCAGCTGGTTCAAACCTTGGCCGACGTGGTTGGACATTAGCTGGTTTGTCTGTCCCATCTGATTGCTCTGGTTCATCATTTTGTTCAAAGGTTGGCCCATTTGGTTCATGTTATGGCCCATGGGCTGCTGAGGCGCGAAAGGCAACGGCACCGGCGCCTGCAAGCCTGGTGGTCTTTGTAGGATGACTGGTGGAAATCTTGGCTTTAAGATTCAGAAAATAAAATAAAATTAGGTACATATTTAAAAGACAAATTAGTTAACAATTTCGCAAATTTTCTCATACTACAATTTATGAATAAACTAGCTTATGCCCACGGATTCACCCGCGTGGTAGATTTTTTTGAAAGAAAAAGTATAGAATCCAAGGAGACATCATAAGCTATTAATTACATCCTGAGGGAAACATTATTCTGGGATAAAAAGTATCCTATGTGCTATTCCAGACTAAAATATATGCCTGTGCTAAATTTCAACCAGATTCGTTCAGCCGTTCTGGCGTCAGTAACAAACTTTCATCCAAACATTGGCACTTATAATATTAGTAAGATTATTACTACCTACCCTTTTAACTGTGAATGTTCAAAAATTTAAGAAATTTTGAAAAAGCCTAATTTGAATTTGAACTGCGAGTGTTGCCAGTTGTCCGCTAGCCGGCATGCGAGTGATACATGACTGGCTAGGGAAGCGTGCTCCACATCATCAGGCGAGATGGTCAAACGCAAGCCTATTTATGGGAAAAAAACTTACCTGGTAATAATTCTGCGCATTGTATTGATTCTGCTGGTGTGATTGCGGCTGTTGCATCTGTTTCTGACGCAACTGACGCTCGAGCTCTTCCACCGTGCACACATTCTTGAGTGCCGGCACCGGCTTTAAATACAATTATGAAATGTACAATAGGGTACTTTCCATTAATTTTGTAGATTATTTGATAACCAAACATAATACCAAAAAGAAACACTTTTACAAAAACAGAATCAAATTGATTCAATTATTTTTATTCTGGTATGGTATAGTGACCACATTGCACCTAATGGCCAGTGCCATTGAGTTAGAGACACAATCATGCCAGCTTGCAGAGTCATGAGATCTCAATTAGTATTTTAAATGTTGGTATAAGCAAAAATGGGGATAGCTCGCTATCTCCCTTGCACGATTGCACAGTAATGGCTGTGACGTCATGACTCAGATCCTGCATCTTTTTTCATTTGACATTTACCCCTTCTACCTGATTGTAAAGGTTTCTAACTAACTTATTTTTAAGCGAACTTATAAAATTCTTCTGAGAATGGATGATAAATAATATTGTGTTAAGCACAATGCAGTAGTTTTTTTTTTCTGTTAAAAAAATGTGCCTTTTTGTCTTTGTAAGACCATGTCAGCCTCATTGCACAGTACTTTATAATTCAAACGCAGTTAAGTTGGCACATGTAGTACAAACAGCAGCATGTAGTGCAACCTGTCATCTCATGATAAAAAAATGCTTACTGTAGGTGCAGCAGGAAAGGGCAAGTCATTTCGCCAGACGCTAGAGCCCAGGATACGGGACTGCGGGGCGTCCGTCTCGTCCAGGACTAGCTGGGATAGTGACGCCTCTGAAACAAATATGGTAATGGTTGCAATAATAATAATAAATACACCACAAACTAGGTAAAACCTGTATTGTGGGTGACAAGAACTACGAGGGACTATGGTCCCACAGCACGCAGACCTGAAACAAATATCTGTCTGTCACACAAACATTTGTCTCGGTGCGGGAACCGATCCCACGGCCTCTTGTTTCACAGTCGGCTACTTGCCTGCTGCGCCACGGAGGCTGTTAATCTATCTATATAAATAAAAAATGTTAAGTTGGTTTGTGTATGCTTCAAAAAGTCTGCATCGTTTGAGCTGAAATTTTGACATGATATACGGCTTCAAAGATTGTTTCTATCTATTTTTAACCCTCGACGCAAGGGATTATGGTGGTAATCAATCAAATATTTTCAAATATATCCAAGTGGGGTATCAAATAAATAAATAAATATCAACAAATATATCTGCAATAGTTCTAATTCAAAACAGGCTAGATTAGAAAGGTGAATTGAGTTTGGTTAGATTTTTTATTCTTTTCAGTTTTTAGAGTTTTGTGTTTCTAAAAGTATTAATTTTTTGGAGACATTTTTAAGACTATCTTCTTACCATTTTGTTGTGCTCTAAATTCTTTGTCATAAATATGCCAAGCATGAGCTAAAAACAATTTTTTACCGCCATATAAACCTCGATGCCAAACTTATCATACCAAATCCATATGCTTAGGCTCGTTCAACGTTAAAATTTAATCGGGGATTTGTGAACTTTTATAAAATGTATATAATGTTTATTCGCGTCAGTAACATACCAAGCTGTTCAGCAGTCTCGTCCAGGCTGCTGGTGTGCCGGCGACTGCTCTCAAGCTGCTCAGCCAGTTGCTCGTGCTCCATCTCCCAGTCGAACTCGTCGGCTGGACACATACATCAAGGTTTGAAATTATCTACTAATGAATTAGACAATAGTCCACCACGCAGGCATTAGTAGACTTCACAAACCTTTGAAATTCTAATGAGAATTCCCAGGTATGCAGGTGTTTTCAATCACCGTTAAAGCAAGCGATAATTAACAATGAATACAGACGTAAGTTTAGAATAGTCATGGCAACAGACATTTGGACTGGTCTCGAATCGAGGACTTTCGTCTCGATAGTCCGTAGTCCGTACCACTCCCAACTAGGCTGTCGCTGCAATTATATTAAAATAACCAAGATGTGTATAGAAACTAAGTGTAACTGTTGTCATATATAACATGAATAGAATGGTAGTATCATTTTATAGACAACTAGCTGTTGCTCGCGGCTCCGCCCGCGTGGAGGTCATGTTTGAGACAAAAAGTATACACTACAAAATACCAATTTTCATGCATTCAACTTCAAAAATGAAGGATTTTCATACAAACTTTCTTACCCTATTTAACCACCTTAGGGGTGGAATTTCCAAAAGCCCTGAAATATGTGATTTTAATTTTTAACTGTAAGGCCAAATACCAAATTTCATGCGTTTAACTGCAAAAATGACAGATTTTCATACAAACTTTCTTCCCCTATTTTACTCCCTTCGGTGTGGAATTTCCAAAAATCCTGAAATATACTTTTTTTATTTTTGACTAAAAGGCCAAATACTAATTTTCATAAACCTAACTTCAAAAATGACGGATTTTCATAGAAACTATCATCCCCTATTTTACCCCCTTAGGGGTGGTATTTCCAAAAACCCTTCCTTAGTGGATGCCTACGTCATAAAAGGTACCTACTGTCAAAATTTCAAGTCTCTAACCCCAGCCGTTTTGGCTGTGCGTTGATCGATCAGTCAGTCAGTCAGTCAGTTTCTTCTTTTATATATACAGATGTTGTCTACAGCACAAATAAGCCGGTTCAAACCGGTTTGCATCAGTCTTCCAGAAAATTGTTTTAAAGTAACAAACCTCGATTCTTTTACTTAAAGGCCATTCTGTCCTAGATATTGTGGACGTTTATAGCCAGTAGAATTCACTTACCATCAAATTACACCATTGTTTTTGTTATACTTTACTAAAGATATAGTAACAGTATATATATATATACACTATACATTAATTTATACATAGATATTGACAACACTAAGTTTCTATAATAAAGACTTAAGATCAATCTGAAGTGAAAATACGAAAGGTACTCACAGCCATGACCGAATGTTTCATCGTTGAGAGCATCATACTCATCTTCCGACGGTCCACCGCCTCCTTCGTCGTCATTTAAGTTCTATAGACAAAAAAAGAATTTGTTTGGTTGTAACTAGCAAAAACCTGCTGCTGCTGGTGGTAAGATACTCATATGTTGCCTGAATAGGGACCACCATACACAAGGTGCAAAGCCCGCCATAGTGGCACACGCAAGTCTGTCGCGTTGCGGGTCAGCCAGTGTACATCCAGTTTTTGTCGGGAGTCTAGATAGAATTGGGGAACGATATTTGGCCTTCTAAGTACTCTGCACTGTGTAGTGTGAAGACGCAGCCGGCATAATTGTGTTGAGTAGCAAAGGTTAGATTGTCTGTCGCTACTCAATATTCTAACTGGACAGAACTGCGCTTACAATCAGGTGCTGTGTAGTCACTTTGCCGTGGCAGGATAAAAATATACAGTGTAAACTCTATATAGCGACACTGAAGGGACTGTGCATTTTATGGCGTTATAGAGAGTTGTCGTTAAATGGAGAGAAGAAACATCAGAATTAGAAAAATAAAAAGTTTATTTCTGACTATTGTTAGTAGTTATGTGCATAAAAAAGAATGTTATTTGAACGCTATTGAGTATAGTCTGTTATTTTTGTCTGACGTCTTTTGCTGCACCAGTAATTTTGTTGTATTTTTTTAGTTATTTTATTAATATCTAGCAATACTGAGGCATCTTGGTTATAAAGGAAATATTTTTCCAATAATTTTGCTGCTTCCAGAGCTTCTTTAATGCTCGGCGGAAGCTCAGGCTCATCCGTCTCATCTTCTTCATCACCTTGTTCTTGATCCTCAGTTTTTCTCACTGAATCCAAAATTTCTTCGTCTGTGAGTGAAGCCGTTGTAAGCAGGCGGTCGTCCACTTCAATGTAGGTTTGAAGATTCACATTTGTATCAACACTTCGTGCTTCCCCACTTATTTTACCATAGTTGATATGATGACGCTGCTTGAATTTTCCGAGCCATCCTTCTGATGCTTTGAAAGAAGTTAAACCAAGTTCAGCAGCAAAATTCTCCGCCTTAGCTTTCACGAGCGGCCCCGAGATAGGCATATTATTCTGGCGCTGTCGATGAAACCATGATAGTACAGCTTTATCCAAATCTTCGTATATAGGTTTCTTTAATTTTTTGGAAGATTTTCCCTCGCCCGCAGCGTGGAGGATTTTTTCTTTATTTTTCCATATTGTGGACACGGTAGAGCGACTAAATCCAAAGCGTTTGCCAACATCACTTATCTTCTCTCCCGTTTCTATTGCGCGTATCAGTAAAACTTTTTCGTCAATACACAGTGATTTTCTTTTAGTAGCCATGTTTACAGTTTGCAAGTTTGTGAGCAACTAAGAATATGATAAGGTATAGATAATCCATGACTCCTAGTTATGAATCATGGTCAATAACAGTCTACACGTGCAAGCAATCCCAATTTGTAAACAAAAGAATGAATTTCTTAGAAAGTTCGGTATGCATGATGCCGACAGTCGAGTTTATTGCGGGCTAGGATAATAAAGCGACAATAGATCGTACACAGCTGCGCAGTTTTTACTAATTTTAGCAACTTAATTGTTGTCGTTATTGAGAGTGGGTGTAATGCTATATAGAGTGAAACATTGTATGAAAAACAAGCTAAACCAACCAAAGCCAATTGATTTCGACGCTTAAGAGAGTTTGGCGTTAAATAGAGTGACGTTACATGGAGTTTACACTGTATATCTATTTAGACGCATAATAGTACACACATAATAGTCTCTTCCATGTGATAAAGGCTTTAAAGTTTTTAAAGTAAATAGGACTACAAAGTATAAACAAACTGAATATAAAATCTCAAACGCAATGTGGAATATTTATGTAAACATAAGAAACCATTACATTATCAATTTTCAAATAAATAAAGCATTACTTATTACTAAATAAATACAAGTCACAAATTAAGATACATGTCTTTTTTGATCAGGAACTATGAAGGACAGAATGGATTGAGGATATACAACAAATGAATAGAAAGCTTGTTGTGATGGCACATAGACTGTGGTCTGGACATTTTCCACAGGTTTAGATTATGGGCTTAAGTAACAATCCAAGCTGTGAAAACTGTGGTACAGACGAAGGTGTCTATCACTTTTTGGTGGAACATATCTGGACCAGAAATACTCATAAGGTTCAGATGAGAACACTAAACATAAACCATATGAATGTTGGTTGGAGCATTCAAGAGTGTTCTCACAGAGCCTCATTCCAATGCTGTGTTTTTATTATTCATGACTTTTTGTAAATAGTATGATAAAAGGGCTGAAATGGTTTTACAAAGACTAAAATACTGTCATAAGCAAGGACAATATTCAATATTTGATCGCACAAACATTTATTTCAGTGCAAAAATCAAACTATATGAATGAATTAGTCAGTGTTGTTACTAATCACTTCCCTTTCTATGTTGAGTAATTTCAGGGCCTTTAAAGTAATTTAATAAATCATAAATTCATTTATAGCTGCAGTTTCAAGTAGGTCACATTAAACCATTATTCATTAATATTAATAAGAAAATTGAGTAAATTCTATCATCACAAATTAAATAAAATTTTAGTATGTTAAATGGATGGTAACTGACTGTTATGACGGGATTAAAAAAAATCTAGTTTGACAGGACATACAATGTGGTTTGAGACACTGAATAAACTGTTAATGAACTTTGAACAAGTGTATTAAATAAATTATGACTAAATGTGTTGACAGTCACATGCAATAATACAAGTATGCGGCTCATAAGTAGCGTGCAATATTATGATAATACAACTATTATGCTCGTAATACTAAGTTTTCTACACTTGTATACTGTTAAAACACAACACAATGTGCCTTATAGGTGGATATACTATCTGGAATTAAAAACACACCAGAATGCCTACCACCACCTCTTATATTACAATGTGAATTCATTGTACAAAGCCACACTATAATAACAACAAGACTGCTCTAAGAGGCGGTGGTAGGCCAGCAGGCATGTATATTGCAGTCAATTTGTTTGTTTGGACATATTTTAAATGGTAACATAAGGATGGGGTTGTACTCACATATTTTTGTTATTTAAATCTATTATCTAAATATTAAAATAATAATCAATTTATTATACACTGAAAGCTTGAATGAGTCAAAATATATAAAAACTTGTGGGATAGGTAAATGACAAATAATGTTTGAAGGTTATAGGGTCACTGCCCCAATGCACAATACTATGTGTAGACATGAGAAAAAAACAATCCTATATTTCCAATATGTGCCATGTTTTCTCACATAAATAACGAAAATAACAATTACTACCTCGTTTGTTAAACAATTATGATTTCAAAATTATTTTTATATTATTTTCTGCTATGTGTAGAATCATTTATAAATTCAAACAGCAACAACTATTAGTGTTATTATAGTCAATGTAATCTAAATTAAAAATAAGCAAATTAAATAATATGTTTAATTAATTATTTTTAGGACTTAAATGGTTATATTACAGTTATAAAAGATAAGAAACATGAAAACACTGTTTGCAAAGTACTTTTGCAGGTTAAATATCTGTTAGTGTCACAGAAACTTGTAAAGTGTGTATGTAGTGGTGACTCAATACCAACTACATTATAACCAAAGTTCCTGTACAAAACACAAGTATTACGAAAAAACAAAAATACCCATTTAACGCGTAGAAAAGCAACAGACGCTAGATAAGCGATCCGTGGGGGCGTTACGTGCTTTCTCGAAAACGTTTGTATCTTACAAACAAATTATGACATATACTATGATACCAATAGTTAGGAAAGTTGTAAAACTGGCCACATTCTGTAGTTATAACAACATATACACCTGTTGAAACTATCTAAAAAGTATAAAAAGCACTATCACTGATGGTAAAACAGTGTTTAGTACATAATAAATGAGTAGAAAGGCTAAATTATTGGTGGAACAGTGCACTTAGAAAAGGCTAGTGGCATGTTGGCACAGTAACATAGCGTCGGAAATTTATCATGTATGGTATTGAATTTATTGTTTTAACACATAGAATAACAACTGAACTCACCGATACCGAAATATCGAACCCGAAGAAAGAATCTGCCATTGGATTTTCTCATGTATCATGCACGCCAATGACATGACTTGTCACGCACATATGTCGCAATGGCGGCCGCAGCCATGACAGTTTTGTAGTTGATTCATAGTGACGTACCTACATACCTATTTGTTTATTGGACTTCCCTATCATAAATGAAAAATCATAGATGTCAATATATTTTTAGGCGATTATTATATTGATAACAGGACGATTATTTTTATACAGTCATCTTTCTTTTTTTCGTAGACAACTTGAGACATCAAAAAAATTCTAGTATTTTATTTGTATTGTATGGAGTAGCTCACAAACAAATGTTAAAATAATGAATAACAAAAAAATTATAATAAAAAAGAAGGTACCAACACGTCTTATATCATTAGTATCCACATCATAAAAATCATTAAAAAAATAAGTCAAACAGCAGAAACAGCTGATTTTGACAACATTGTTGATATTATTTTTGCTCATAGATTTTACTCCTATAAACAGATTACTTAGAGAAGTTACGCCTCCTATATAAATTATCAAAGCCTTACCCGAAAGAGCAATAAAATACGGTACTGAAACATATCATTAAAGAAAACGAGTAAAATTGATGTATGTACATAACTTAATACTTATCTTTGTAACAAAGTCCACTATATAGATAATCATGCATAGTATTTTATTTATACTGCCTTTCTCTAAACAACATTAACTTTAATGCAGAGTAGCAATTTCTGAACATAAATGTAAGTACCTACTTTTTGTTTATTCCATTCCCTGAAAGGTATTTTTCATATACTGCGATAATTTACCAGTGAAGAAGATTATTGATTTAAAACCAGTCTTGTGTGTAGTAAATCTCAGGATATTGGCATGCGTTACGACTACTGTGCTGAGGGGTCGGGTAAAGTGTTATTGGGTTTTCCTATCTAGAAATTCCTCAGTATTAGCCTGGAGTCTGGAATCTGTGCCCGGAATGGCAATAAGCTCGCCCCCTATCACATTATGGGACCGAAATTCGGCGAAAAGTGGGTGTACTGGTTACACCTCTGCCTACCCCTTTGGGGATTACAGGCGTGAGTGTATGTGCGTTTGTATGAGTATATACTCATTAGAATAAGTGTAGTTTTACAGCATTAAAATCTTTGACATATATTTTTTGATCTGAGAGAGGCACAAATGACTGAATGGGTTGTGATGTTTTTCTATTAAACTACATCTCCCCTAAAATGTTATGGACTTATTCTTTATTTATTACTAGTGGTCCCGGACAGATGTTGTCCTGCCATAAACCGTCTTCTCTGTGGACCAATTTTTTGTTGCAAAAATGAGAAATTCAGACCTCGACAACAGCGCCACCTGTTAACATTCTCTGGGCTAATTAGAAGATTGCCTGAAAATTTCATAAACAGCGCTCCAGCTGTTTCTGAGTCTATAATGGCCATAGAAACATTTTTTGTGTTTTATAAATATTTATTATGTGTTAATTCATTCTGTTTTAATTAAAAACTTAATAGTAATTTTTGGTTATATTTATATTTTATTATATTATCACAACTTTTTTTTTTATGACAAAGAGGGGGCAAACGGGCAGGAGGCTCACCTGATGGAAAGTGATCACCGTCACCCATGAACATCTGCAACACCAGAGGGCTTGCAAATGCGTTGCCAGACTTTCAGGAAAGAATATGCTCTCTTCTTGAAGGTTCCCAGATCGTAACGGTTCGGAAAGACCGCCGGCGACAGCTGGGTTCACAGAGTGGTTGTGCGAGGCAGAAAATGCCGTAAAAATCGCGCTGTTGTGGAACGCTGGACATCGAGGTGGTGCGGATGGAATTTTATGTTTTGGCGCGATGTCCGATGGTGAAATTTAGCGGCCGGGATCAATACAAACAATTCCTCTGAACATTCCCCATGATAAATGCGGTAGAAGATGCAGAGTGATCCAACATCTCTACGCAGAGCCAAAGGATCAAACCGATCGGAAAGGGTTTGATCGTCGATAACCCGAGCTGCCCTACGTTGAATGCGGTCAAATGGAAATAGCTGGTATTGGGGGGCTCCCGCCCAGAGATGAGAACAGTACTCCATGTGGTGCCGAATTTGCGCCTTATAGAGATTTAGGCGTTGACCCGACGTGAAGTACCGTCTCGCCTTGCTGAGCACACCGAGCTTCTTTGAGGCCGATTTGGCCTTACCTTCCAATTGACCGCGGAACTGGACGTTGCTCGAAATGTGGACGCCAAGTATTCCGATACTGGGTTTGGTAGACAGGGGAGTGTTCTCTAAATGAGGAGTTACGACAAATGGTGACTTTTTAGCGGTTAACGCGCAGACTTGTGTCTTTTTGGGGTTAAATTGGACTAAGTTAAGTCGACCCTAGTCCTTTGACTTTGGTTAACAAAGACTCAACTTCAGACACAAGTTTGTTCCGGCTCTCGTCTACGTATTCCCGAGAAATATTAGCACGGCCAGTGTACAATACATCCACAGTGGTATCGTCTGCATAGCAATGAATGTTGCTGATTTACAGCATGTCATTTATATGCAGAAGAAATAGAGTAGGAGACAGTACACACCCTTGTGGAACACCAGCATTGACAAATTTAGGATCAGAGCATGCACCGTCGACGACGTCCGATCTGCCAAAAAGCTGGTGATCCAGTAGCATAATTTCTCGGGAAGCCCATAGGAAGGTAGCTTCGAAAGAAGCGCCTTGTGCCATACCCGATCAAAGACCTTCGCTATGTCCAGGCTGGCTGCAAGCGCCTCCCCCTTGGTCTCAACTACTTCTGCCCATCTATGTGTTAGGTAAACTAGAAGATCACCGGCTGAGCGACCCCGACGAAAACCGTACTGGCGGTCGCTAATCAGCCGGTGCTCCTCCAGGTACCGCAGGAGCTGGCAGTTGATAACGGATTCCATTATCTTGGAGAACAAGGAGGTGATGGCTATAGGCCTGTAATTGGACGGATCCGAGCGGTTGCCTTTTTTAGGGATCGGGTGCAATAAAGCGGCCTTCCAGGATTTCGGGACTATGCCTAATGCATAGGAGTGCCGGAAAAGACGGCTTAAAACCGGTGCCAACTCTTATTTTTTATTAATTTTAACAACTTTTATTGATTCTATCCTATAGTATTTCATGTCACTTGTGTTTTATAAATAAATATAATGTTTAAATATATTACGCAGTTGACAAAATTCAAAAGTGTATAATGTGGTTATAGAATCATGCCATACTAAATCCTAATAGAGAATATTTTAACTTATTACTAACTAGCAGTTGCTCGCGGCTCCACCCGCGTGGAGGTTATTTTAGTAGGGATCCTTATTTTTTTCTTGCAATTAAAATACCCTCTATTCATCAGTGATAATGTAGCATTCAAATGGTGAAAGAATTTTTAAAATCGGTTCAGTACTTTATGAGCCAATTCGTTACAAACATACTTACACACAAATCTTTTCTCTTTATAATATTAGTATAGATATAAATAATTGTTTTACCAAATGTTTTAGTTGCTATTTGTTTCCTTATCTGTTCCATAAAATAAATTATCTTTTCCTATCAGTGGTTCAAGCAATTGTAAAGCTGATATAAAAAAATACATTTGAAAATCCATATAAATTGCACGATTTGAAATATAAGCTGGCTGGAAATAAGCTATCCATTTGACAACTATCATCATGGGACAGCATCAGCAAATCGCCAAACAGTCGGTTGGTCTATTCCATCACAGATTTTTCTAAGCTAAATCCGATCTTAATGGCATTTTTCACTATTTAGGGTTGTGTCCTTGAAAGAACATTACTGAACTATTTCCTATATGTTGACTGTTAGTCCCTTGGTAGTCCACAGTATGCGCAGCATTCTTCTCCAACACCAGATTTCGAAGGCGCCTATCATTTTATGTTCTATTTCCCGAATTGTCGACGACTCTAACCCCTAGTGACCTAGTGAAATATAGAAATACCTAATTTGAGCCGTCGCGGGACATCTGGCAGATGAGAAACATCCAAAATTATTTTGTTGAAATAATAAGCATAGAAGATAGCTTATGGACGGCAATAACTATAGCACAATTATAAATATTATATTAAATTTTTTTTTCAAGAAAAATATGACCCACCCCATGAGAGTGGTCTCATGGCATGATTGTGTTGCGTAGCGGGGGATAGATCGTCTCTCGCTACTTGATAATCTAATTAATTGCACGGCACTGCGCTTACCATCAAGTGCAGTGCGGTCACTTTGACGTGCCAGGATAAAAAAAACTCTCATTCCCACTCAATTCTTTTAATCAGTGACTTCTGTCGTCACCACACCGTATTAGATGTATCATCTGTATATATAAAAGAAGAAGCTGACTGACTGACTGACTGACTGATCGATCAACGCACAGCCTAAACGGCTGGGGTTAGAGACTTGAAATTTTGACAGTAGGTACCTTTTATCACGTAGGCATCCACTAAGGAAGGGTTTTTGGAAATACCACCCCTAAGGGGGTAAAATAGGGGATGAAAGTTTGTATGAAAATCCATCATCTTTGAAGCTAAATTCATGAAAATTAGGATTTGGCATTTTAGTTAAAAATAAAAAATATATGTTTCAGGATTTTTGGAAATTCCGCCCCTAAGGGGGTAAAATAAGGAATGAAAGTTTGTATGAAAATCCGTCATTTTTAAGTTAAACACATGAATATTGGTATTTTGTATTGTATACTTTTTCTCCCAAACATGACCTCCACGCGGGCGGAGCCGCGAGCAACAGCTAGTATTATCATATAGCGTTGCGACGCGTCGCCACGCCACAGTCGGGCTGAACCACCGCATTAGATGTTTCACATCAAAAACCAAAGTCTTGACTAGGCTCTTCTAACGGCCCCATATATCTGTTGAGTTTTTGCCGGCGCTACACTCACAGCTGGTGTGTAGACTGTTTTGCCCCATGCAGATTACTTAGAGAAGCTACGATTGCCCCATGCTTGCATCACAGATTTACGCGCCCTGCGTGTGCCCCTGAGGAGGCCTTCTTCAGAACACGAGTGTGAAAAAAACCTCTCGTGTTGAGAGCAGCAAGCCAAAATCCAGTTGTGAAACTGATAAAATTCACTACTATTATCTGAGGACCTAAGGATTTTCATTTCAAACATTTCGTGTTATTATCAGGATTCATTAACATTTAAATATAAAGCATTATGCACCTAATTACGTATGTTAATAGAATTAACATGACACACGCATAATGCTCGTATGATAAATACATGCAAATGTATCCAACAATTTAAGTAATTTAGTAGATGAATAAGTCTATCGTCTGGTGATAAGCACACGAACATAATATGTAAATGTAGTCTGAAGTAGCTACTCAGCAGGTATGATTGTATTAAGTAGTGAGGGGTTGTTGTCTCTCGCTACTTGATACTCTACCTGCAATCGGAGTAATATTGGACTATAACCACATAACTCCAAAGAAACCATAGACGGACCTTCCTTAGTTTAGTTTGGAAAGCTGCAAAACAATACATAAGCTGGGATTTCCTATTAGAACTACACAGTCAGGTCATAAGTATTGTCACACAGTAAAAACTTTTATTTTAGAATGCTGGCCACAAAAAAGTTTATTGAATTCGAATTTCAAATTGTTCATGAAAATAAAAATGTATACTTTTTAGAATTTTACTCATTTTTAAATATGGAGTGGACGCTTAAAGAAGACCGTGTTGCAGTAATTGCGTTGCATCGTTGCGGTTACGCGCCAATTCAAATTTTTGACATACTAAAAAATTTGAATATAACCAAAAGATTCGTTTATCGTACCATCAAACGATACAATGAAGACTCTAGTGTAGATGACAGGTCAAGAAGTGGTCGCCCTCGGTCTGTTAGGACTCCAGCAGTGATAAAAGCTGTGAAGGCGCGAATTCAAAGAAATCCCAAACGTAAGCAGAAACTGTTGGCCCTTCAGATGGGGTTAAGCAGAACCACGGTGAAAAGGGTGTTAAATGAAGACTTAGGGCTTCGGGCATATCGAAGAAAAACAGGACATCGTTTGAATGCTCGTCTAATGGACCTGAGACTGAAGAGATGCCGCGTTTTGTTGAAGCGGTACGCGGGAAAAAAATATCGGGAAATTCTTTTTTCAGATAAAAAAAATTTACCGTAGAAGAGAGCTACAACAAACAAAATGATAAGGTGTACGCACACAGTAGTGAAAAAGCGAGCAACCGTATTCCGCGTGTCCAACGAGGTCATTTTCCATCCTCGCTCATGGTATGGTTGGGAGTTTCTTATTGGGGCTTAACAGAGGTACATTTTTGTGAGAAAGGTGTAAAAACGAATGCAGTTGTGTATCAAAATACAGTCCTGACGAACCTTGTGGAACCTGTTTCTCATACCATGTTCAATAACAGGCACTGGGTATTCCAACAAGATTCGGCGCCAGCTCATAGAGCGAAGAGCACATAAGACTGGCTGGCGGCGCGTGAAATCGACTTCATCCGGCACGAAGACTGGCCCTCCTCCAGTCCAGATTTGAATCCGTTAGATTACAAGATATGGCAACACTTGGAGGAAAAGGCGTGCTCAAAGCCTCATCCCAATTTGGAGTCACTCAAGACATCCTTGATTAAGGCAGCCGCTGATATTGACATGGACCTCGTTCGTGCTGCGATAGACAACTGGCCGCGCAGATTGAAGGCCTGTATTCAAAATCACGGAGGTCATTTTGAATAAACTTTAGTGTCATAAGAATCTATGTTTTGTTAAGTTCATTTTGGTATATAAATGGTTACATAATGACTAAACTTGTTTCAATTATTTTATATTAAACATGTGACAGAATTTATGACCTGACTAGGTATATATAAAAGTCGATGTATGTATGTATGTACCCTATGGACTTCTAAACGGCTGAAGCGATTTTGATGAAATTTTCAGACTATCTTCAGCCCAGCGGGTGAACTTGTGAAATTTGGTGGTGATCAACAGTTTTTTTTGGCTTTTTGGTAAATTGTGTAAAATTTTCTTAGGCAGAGTAATTATTGTTCAGGTTCCACGGGACAGCAAAAAACTCATTCAAAGCGGACGAAATCTCGGACAAAAGCAGATCCTATATAAATTAATTTGTCTAGTAGCAACGTAAAGAGGTAAAGTTTGGATTTAGCGATAGGATGCAACTTTATACTTGTGTGCTACTATTGTGATAAAACGAGTTTTTAGCAAGAATATGTATTTAACTGTCTGCTGTATGTACAATGTATGGAGCTGTTTTAACACACCTGACCTTTGAGTGTCACCCCTTGGTCTTTAAATAAACATAAACGAAGCCGTTAAACTTAAATACATTATTATCAGAAAAAACTAATTTAGTTGGAAAACGTTGTAGATAACGTTACGAGGCACTTGTGTCTTTTTCTTATACCTATAGTAGGTAAACTGTTTTCTGATATCACTGTTTAATGTCATGTTGTTGTTTGCTGCACTGTACCTGGTAGGTGGTAAGCATCTCTCAATTATATATAAGTATAATATATATTCCTTACAGCCACACAGTTACGCGTTTTTTCCGTTTTCCGGTTACCGGGAAATACCGGTAAATTGTATCGTAACTCCGTCCCGGGAAATCGGAAACATGTTCACTAATAAATGTCTCGACGGTCCGTTTCCCTCAACTAGACCACCACTAAAAGAAAACCAAATTCACAAAAATATCAAATCAATTTGGTTAAAATTACATAATTATTTATAATTCATTTTCTATTTACATAATTATTTATAATTCATTTTCTATTTACATAATTATTTATAATTCATTTTCTATTTACATAATTATTTATAATTCATTTTCTATTAACATATTATTTCCGTTTCAGGAAGAATGACACTTAAAGTGGAAACAGAGCAAGGCACACTACAAGGCAAACTATGCACCACGTATTATGGGAAGACATATTACAGTTTCGAAGGTATACCGTATGCAAAACCGCCCGTGGGCAAATTGAGATTTCGAGTAAGTGCTGAATTATTTCTATTTTAACTATGTCCGCACTTAGTAGTTTGACTGACGTCCCAACAACAATGGATTATAAGAATTCTTGCGGCTCGCAACACGCTAGGTTTGTTTACCACACTATCATAGCGAACCCAAATGTTGTGTGAAGGCCACGTCCGTGTTTTACTGGTTTGTGCCGCCGCATTCATAAACCATTTTTTTATCCTGGCACGACAAAGTGACCACACTGCACCTAATGGTAAGTGCAGTGCCGTCCAATTAGAGTATCGAGTAGCGAGAGACAATATACCCCCCCACTACTCGACAAAATCATGCCGGCCTGCTGTGTAGCTTCTTCACACTACGCCATGGGCAAGAAGGTGAAGCAGCGCACGAGGGTCTAGTGTCAAACTACTAAGAAGGCCGCAACACAGCCAAACATTGTACCCCAACTCTATACCCGAGACAAAAACTAGATGTACATTGGCTGATCCCGGAACGTGACACACTTGCGTGTCTCACTATGGCGGTTTTACACCCCGTGTACGGTGGTTACTATCCCAGGGGGAAAATGAATATCCTACTACCAGCAGAGTATAGATTTTTGTTAAACGCATATGGTGTGTTCCAGCCGCATACACAAAGCGCGAAAACCAGCAGATGTGTTACGCCGCAGTTAACGTATTAAGAACTGAGTTCCTTTTAAGCGACAAATAAACAAGTACACAGGTGGTAGATAATCACTGCCATTAACACTTTCAATCCCAGAGTCCTGAGGTATTGCCGGTCCTAAAGGATAATGGATATTAAGATAGGGATATGAGCCACTGTAAATCTCACTTACAGTACCAATTTGTTACTTCATGTCAGTTATGCGTATACAGTGGTAAACGGTAAAATTGTACCATTCATGCTTTATAATGTTAAGTCTTGAACGTCTTTCTTTGACGAGTATCTTTCATATCAACGTGCGTTCTGAATTTTTAAATCATAATGTCCCTACAGGCGTGCATTAAAGAAGCATATAAGAAGAAATTGGACGGGCTATCGAAATGACGTGTAGGTTTTTGAATCAAAAGGCAATTATAATTTGTCCAGACGGTATAACGATAGGCTCGCCCCCTACATCATGGGATCAGGGCCGCGCCGCCCCTGTGTGCGAAGTGTGCGGCGCACACAGGCGCCAAGACAATAGAGGCGCCGTCATCGAAATAATTTTTGTCACACTTACACTTATTACTTACTACACTTCAACTTACAGTTACACAACAACATATTCTTAGTAGTGGAGTATGGATAAGTAAGTAAGTACAATAGGCGCAACATATACCTTGTAAATAACAAAACATATATTGCGCCAACCAGGGTGGGGTCACGGGGATTCCCTGCTTTCAGGAACAAAAGAGCCAAAACAATTGAACAATCATTCAATCGAAAGTGTGTGCAAGGTGCACATTGATTTTTTTATAATAAGAATAAGTTCTAGCACTAAAGACAATATATAGTTTGCGTGTTAATGATTGTTTTAACGTGTTTTCACGATGAGTGATAGTAATCAAGATAAAATAAAGAAATTATCTGGTTACCAGAATTTTATAAGGACAAGAAAACAAGAAGAAGAACGTGATTAAAATACAACTAAAATAAGTAGGGGAACCTGTTGAACCTTGGCACTATGTGTACCTAGGCCATTTGGCTATTTTCAAATATTCTTGCGCTATTAAATTCTATTGTCTATAGCAGTGGTTCTCAAAGTTCTGAAAGTTCCGAATTCGAGACTCACCTCTTGGTTGTCATGAATAAATAGAGTCATAACTATATGAATGGAAAGTTCAAATAAGAAAATAAAAACAATTTTAATAATTATATTCCGTTCGTTCGAAGTATGATCCTATCATGGCCCAACCAATATTCGCTCGCCATAGTTTGGGAAACACTGGTCTATAGTATTCGGTACGCCACTACCCACTATCCATTGACCATAGTGAAAAAAGACGCTTACCACCATTAAGCCGGTGTTTGGTCTTATCAATGTTAAAACTTTTTTGGCAAAAAAAGTAAGTATATTTAATATATTTTGAAGTCCGATAGTTTGAAACGTTTGACTATTGGTCACTTTACTTGTATATGCAATTGGTTTTTTGATTTAACAAGTGTTACAAAAATAATAAACTTACGAGATAAGTAACCTCAAAATATTTGAAATCCACCGTTTAGTTAAAGTTGAAGTAGTGTTGTACCTCGGTCACTGTTCATCCGTTGTTTCTGGTCAGTGGCCAGATACAACCTGGTTTTTGTACTCTGGCCAGGAGAATATTTTTTTTATTTATTTCACATTCACGTACTAGATTCCTGATCAGTACATTTAATATTTCAGAAATCATGCCTAGAAGTTAAGATGGAAAGAAATCCTGACAAATGCCATTTAAAATAATTACTTGCGCTTGTTCTTAAAAAGTGTGCAGCGGAGTTGTCCACGCCTTGTCCTGTACTGACGCGCCTATATCGATCGTCCTACCTCTCAGGTATTGTGCCTGAATCTTGGAGGGAGGCTAATGTGCAGCCGATCCCCAAAAAGGGTGATCGGTCAGACCCTAAGAATTATCGCTCAATCGCCATAACCTCAGTGATGTGTAAAGTCATGGAGCGACTGATAAACAGCCAATTAGTTCGCTTCCTAGAGGATCACTCGTTGATCAATGACCGCCAATACGGGTTCCGTCATAACCGATCAACGGGTGATCTTCTAGCGTTCGTATTACATCACTGGGGGGAGGCGATTGACAAGCATGGCGAGGCTCTGGCTGTGAGTCTCGACATAGCCAAGGCATTTGATAGGGTCTGGCATCGTGACCTTCTCTCCAAGCTCCCGGCATACGGTCTGCCCGACAACCTGTGCAAGTGGATTTCCGGCTTTCTGCATGAGCGTAGAATGCGTGTCCTCGTTGATGGACACGCTTCGCAGCTCATGTCAGTAAATGCCGGAGTACCACAAGGTTCTGTGATTTTGCCCACCTTGTTTCTTCTGCATATCAATGATATGTTGTCGCTTGGCAAGATTCATTGCTATGCAGACGACAGCACGGTTCATGGGCGTTATAGCAGCAAGCCTCCTGGTTGCCGGGCGGATACTGAGAGGAGACGCGAGGATCTTGTCGTTGAGCTCAACCAGACCTTGGAACTCATCTCATCATGGGGTATCAGGAATCGGGTTGAGTTTAATGCCAAGAAAACCCAGGTGTGCGCGTTCTCGTGCAAGAAGTCTCTGTTTTCTCCCATCCACGTTCTTCAGGGTGTTCCACTCGCAATGCGGAATGACCTTAGTGTCCTAGGTATGGATATTCGCTGCGATCTTAATCCAAGGAGTCACATCGAGGGCGTAATATCCGCCACTTCACGCAGGGTCGGAATCCTGAACAGGGTGCGGCGGTTTTTCACGCCTGGTCAGCTCTACCGCTTATATAAAGCGGAGGTGCGGCCGGGAATGGAATACTGCTCGCACCTCTGGGACGTTTCCGCAAGGTACCTTCTCGATGCCTTGGATGGGTTGCAGCGGCGGGCCATCCGCATTGTGAATGATGCAGACGTGAGTAACAGCCTGGAGCCGCTACAACTGCGTAGGTATATTTACTCGCTTAGCGTGTTCTACCGTCTGTATCATGGCGAATGCTCTGAAGAATTGTTTGATCTTATCCCATCCTCTCCCTTCCATACCAGAACCACGCGTACTGGCTTGCGGAGCCACAGCTTCGTGGTGTCTACTACCCCGGCCCGAACCAAGAGGTTCGCAAATTCGTATTTTTCCCGCACCATCAAGCTGTGGAACAGTTTGCCAGCTACCGTGTTCCCTCCCTCCTATGAACCTGGATCCTTTAGGCGTAACGTGAAGAAGCTAAACAGCAGGCCGGCATGATTGTGTGGAGTAGCGGGGGATAGACTGTCTCTCGCTACTTGATACTCTATCTGGACGGCACTGCGCCTACCATCAGGTGCAGTGTAATCACTTTGCCGCGCCAGAATAAAAAAAATTAAGGAGAAAAAATTCACAACTTTCGGTGTTTCCAAAAACTTTTGATTATCAACAACAACTTTTCGTCGTCATTTAAAGCACTGTTTGGAAACACGTAGAGATAGAAGCAAATAGCACGAAAACAAATAAAATACTATGAATGTTATGTTAATTTTGTAAAGAATTTGTGAGTTATTTATTAGTAGATCTAATAAAATGATTTTGGTAAATAATAGTTTCCTTAAAAATACATGTATTATCCCCAAATTCTCGATGTTGTCCTAGGTACAACGTAGTACTGGCCGAGGTACATAGGGTTTGTTGTACCTTGGCCAAAGTTACCATTTTTTTATTCAAATAAAAAAAATAGTTGAATCTTGAAGATTCGTGAAAAAAAGAGGCGCTTCATATGTTTCGCACACAGGCGCTGTGGGGGGTTGGCGCGGCCCTGCATGGGATGGAAATATATTAGGTGAACTTCTTTATGCCACCTCGGAGATATGGGCTATAATCTACTATTGAACGGGGTTAGGTCTCGGTTAGTTACAAACTTTTGTATAATTAGAAATGCTTACGGAAAACTCTTTTAGTCGGCTTCTTTCCCGGTTTCCACCAATGTCAAAGCGAGTGATAATTAAAATCGACGAGATACAAAGAGCGGCTCTTTTCGAACACGCAGCTATCGTCTCGGCAGATCGCATCATTACCTGCTATGCTATCACTGACATCTAGAATATAATTTAAAAATATATCCACAGAATCCTGAAAAACCGGAATCATGGTTGGGCGTTCGAGACGCAACGTCTCCTGGCAACAAATGTATCCAAGTAAACCCGTACGCAAGCACGCCGCTAGATGGCTCTGAGGACTGCCTATACCTTAACGTCTACACACCAATGTTGCCACATGAAAAAATACAAAAACTACCTATAATATTCTTCGTTCACGGTGGCAGACTTATTTTCGGATTCGGTCATTATTACACCCCTGATTATTTCCTCAAACACGATGTTATATTAGTAACGATGAACTATAGGCTGAATATACTAGGTTTTTTATGTTTGAACATTCCTGAAGCGCCTGGGAACATGGGTTTAAAAGATACTGTAATGGCATTACGATGGGTGAATAAAAATATATCCAATTTTAATGGAGATTCGGGAAATGTGACTGTTTTTGGCGAAAGCGCGGGAGCTGCAATTGTCAGTTCATACTTAACCTCAAAAATGGCGGAGGGTTTGTTTACAAAAGTAATAACAGAAGCGGGGAATTCTTTGGCTGACTTGTATTTGATACAAGAAGATCCCATTGAGAAGGCTAAACACATAGCTTCAATTCTGGGCGAGAACTTGGACGATACAAAATCTTTATACGAGTTTTTAGTTAATGTCCCCATAGACAATTTGATCTATGCCTTCAGTGCTGCCGAGTTAGGAAGACCACCTGCGGTACTAAATGCCTATTTCCTACCAGTCGTAGAGCAAAAATTCGATAAAGTCGAAAGATTCTTTAAAGAATACCCTCTTAAATGTATTAAAGAAAATCGACATGCAAAAGTACCGATATTGTTAGGGTTCAATTCTTTTGAAGGCGCTTTATTTCTAAGAAAAGATGAGGGAAAAATTCAATATGAGACTGATTTTTATTATTTCATACCTCGCCATTTATTTATAGAGAGGGACACTGCTAAGGAAAGGTATTACATTGATAATCTGAAGTCGTTCTATTTGAACAACAGAGAGGTGTCTGACGAAGTCAAACTGGAATATTTAAATATGGTTTCTGATTGTTACTTTAACAAAGACTTATTTTACTTCGCTGAAGTGTTATCGAAAACCAATCCATTATACTTCTTCAAATTCAATTATGATGGAAATCTTAACACCAGGGTTATGAAGAGTTTGGGAATCAAAGGTGCCTCACACGGCGATATGATTCAATATCAATTTTATAGGAAAAGCAAAGCGTCTAAATGTACAGAAAGAGATCAGAAAATCGTTGACTTTTTCAGCGAAGCTTGGAGCAATTTTGCAAAGTATGGGTAAGTGATTTAATAGCATGTTTTTTATTAAAATGTGATATAATATTGAAATGAATACCACACAGTCCCGCATACACTCAGCCCTACGCGGCTTCTGTAAGCCTACTCTTGAAATCAATTCCAATCTCAAACTTGAAACAGTTTCAATTCCAGTCTAGAAGATATTGGCACACTTGACACAATCGAGTTTGTTATTGGATTGAAGTGTCTATTTCATTTAGTTACTAAAAATTCTGCCGTATTCAATAAAATCGTGCGCTGGTGTTGCGTTCAAGAGTACCAATTGTGCAGTTTGAACCCAATCCCAATTTTAAATTGGAATCGAGTATCAAGAGTAACCCTACTGGTCTTAATACCTAGAACGGAAACAAATATTTATATACCCCACAAACATTTATTTAATTTAGCAACGAGTAACGGGCATTCCCGCTGTGCATCAGAGATTTTGCCAATAAAAATATTAATAACCGCCCTGTATTGTACACTGTCCCATTGCTGGACACGGGGCTCCTATACTAATGAGAGAGGTTAGGCCTTAGTCCACCACGCTAGCCTGATGTATTGGTAGACTGACTTCACATACCTTTAAAATTCTTATTGAGAATTCTCAAAAAAGTAAAATAAACCGCGATATAATCCGTAAAATTCGTTTTATTTCAATGTATAATATTCGCGTAAATATAAGAAACCATTATGAGAATTCTCAGTTATACAAGTTTACTTATGTTATTTTCCTTCACCGTTAAAGCAAGCGATAATAGGGTAGTTGACACGATTTTTTTATTATTTAAATCAACAAGTTACATTACCTATAGGTATCCTATTATCGAGAGAATTTTATGAATCCGAACAAAAATAAGGAAAGTAGACGCCATTCAAATCTACTGGAAGGAGTAATCGTCAAATGACAGTAAAATGATGCATGATATAAGCCGTGACGTCACCTCAGAATGGTCATTACTGTGCCATTGTGCGAGGGAGACAGTGAGATGTTCCCACTACGCACCTATGTTTGCTCATACCAATATTTCAAATCAATATTGTGAACTCATTTTTCAAGCATTTTTGATTATTTTTTCACAAAATAGTTTCTTTTGCGTATTATATTCGGTTGCATATCGAATAGTAAACAAAATTAAACACAGGAAACCACCCTATTAACTATAAGTAGGGTAATCCATGCCCTTCGGAAAATCAGAGGTGTACGCCATTTGGGATAGTTTCAAACCTAATCATTTTGTGTTATCAGTCTATACCAATGCCGACTACGCTATCGCAGCTGCTAATTAAACTATTTTCTTTCAGAATACCTACATGGAAGGACCAGAAAACACACTGGCTTCCATACTCGCAAAATTCACGATACACTTTAATTGTAGATGAAGAAGTCAAACTAGAGAAAGACGTAGATCTAGACAGACTGATATTCTGTTTGGAAATGGGTAAAGATAGGTGTAAATTGTAAACATTGGCAGGTCTAGTGGGTGCATTTCTTGATATTTTTTATCCTGGTACGCTAGTGACCACACTGCACCTACGTAGCACTCAGGTAGCGAGAGAAAATTATACCTCGCTACTCGATAATCTTACCTGCTGAGTAGCTTCACACTACGCAGCAACCAGTGTTATCAAATAATGTACAAAAGGAGATCCGCAGGTCTCCTATGTAAACTGGGCTAAGGGGTGAACACAAATGGGGTATGGTTTTTAACAAAAAGGATATGACACACTTATCTTGCAAATTGGTACAATATTTACAGAAGCTATAGCAACCCCACGATCATTTACAATAATGGTAGAAATATTTGTGTTATTTGATTGCATCGGTGTAGGATGAAATAAAAATGAGAAATAAAATCTAAAAAATACAATTATTTTTTTGGTTATTAAGAATATCTTGTCCAGGCTATTCCAAATCAGCCGATCTCTTTTAAGGTGATTTCAGTGGGGGATATGGTTTGGGTAGCATTCGGGCGTCCTGTTACGTCTATTCTGTGAGAATATTACCAATATGTGTCTTTAGATATGCGTCCGCATTACTTACCATTATTATTGATAATCTTATCTGTGATAATTATGTTTTGATGTTACTTAATTTTATTTTGGCATACTGGCTTCTAGTTATATTTAGTTGGTGTCTGGAACTTTAGAATGAATAAAGTGTGAAGATTTTTATAAAAAAAATGACTGCCTAAAAGGCCGCATTTATATCGTGGTCTTCTGTAAATGTTTTAATATAAAAAACCGGTTCAGAGATGTTTGATTTTTTTGACACTGTGAAAGAAAAGTTAAATTGCACGTATTATAAATAACAAAGCACGTGGTAAAATATGGGGTAAACAAGATTTGTATCATAAAATTATGTTGTTTGTTCGGTAAAGGTGTAATGAATAAACTTATATTATTTCAATAACTTATTTATGTGCATTTATTATTTTAATAAATTATTTTGAAATCCTTTTTTTCTTATCCCCTTTTTATTTGCATGATAAGCCAAGCTTGCATATAAATTGGGAACCTAACTGCCGGCCACTGACAGTGCCTCGATTTCTGTATTCCTGATTGGGTAGTTTTTTGGCGCCAAAATGAAACGATGACGTATACAAAAATCTACACAAAAAGTTATCGCCATCATTAGATACATGTATCATAGTCGCATATCCAATGCTTTCGTATTTTCTGTGCGTTTAGCTTTCCTAAGAGCTGTGGTTAGTAATAATTGATTATTAAAATCATAGGCAGTCATAGGGACTACCAACAGAAGTGAAAACTTCTTCTTTTTTGAAACAGCGTCCATGAAGTAACTTTTTTTGTTTACGATTGCTTGTCAATAATTATAGAACTTCATAGGCGTGTGTCAAAAGTAAAATAATCTGTGTGTGATGGTCTAGGTCTCGCAGGTTCAGTGCTTTTCCCCATCCTTAAAGTGTCTTACGTGCCTAAAGAAGCTTTCACTTTAAAAATCACTTACCTTTAATTCGTAACCAAAAACAACTTTTTTGAACAAATGTTTTTAAATATTTTGACTATGTAGGTAGGTTAATTAGTTTTTTTTGTTAGTGATTTGTTTTCGTTAAACATTAGGCTAAGGAAATCAAAGTACAATACTACTTACAATAATATGTATTGATAATAATTGATATAAAAATATGTATACTCTTAAACGTCTATGATGGAAATAATAACTAGACATTATTGGCACGAAATTTTTATAATGTATAAATATTAATTTTTGATTATAAACATCTAATATTCACATTGAGCAAGACCTCCCGTTCGCCATCTTGAATATATTTACCCGCCAAAAAAATAAAAATGGCGACATTTTTTCATAAATGTCAAAAACAGTGTTTTAATTAAATATAAAGATAATTTAACTGCAAAAAAGGTTTCATTACAAATACAATTTGTATACAAAACTAAAAACATGTGTTTCATACATTAAGCATCCAAGATTTAGGTTATAAATATATGTACTTTCATTCCTTTTAGGGTAAATTTGCAAACATCGTCACCAACTCGCTTAACCTTAGACCAGCCAAGACTCAAGTCTTTTACAGGTAGTGACTTCATTTAGCAGATAGACTATGAAAAAAATGATTAATTTTTAAATGGAACTGTAAACGTTAAAAAATACAGATTCTTTCAAAAATAAAAGAATGTGAAATTGAACTATATTTGTCTTGACTATTTAAAGGTAATATTTACTAATCGATTAGCAATTTCTTGGCGCAATAAATCCTTTGATTCGATTTTGTTGATTTTATATTGATGCGTTTTATTTTATAATACAACCATTCCAATTAGATAAGGGGTTTCTCAACCATTTAATCATGAGTTAACAACATTTTCCCATAAAATTCTAATCTTCTTTAACCCACTTGTCTATCGCGGAAGGTCTGCTTATAAGGAAGACGAGAATTAAACAACTACATACAATTCTTGACGATACTAAAAATCTAAAATAATCAATACTAATTGACAAGAAAAACATAGTGATGTATTCGCATTGAATTCCTATTTTGACTGACGCTTGCACCCCTGCCTACCTTTACTGAGTACTCGTGATTCTATACACAAGTCCTATTTACAATACATAACTTTCTACCACAATCAGAAAGCTTCCAAGTATCAAATAGTTGATGAATCTTTAAATCATTTATTTACTCATAGACAAAATTTGATCCTTGTTGAGTCTTATAGAACCAAAGTCGGCAATCTTTCACGATCAACCAATCAGAAGCGTCTGCTAAGTCAAAAATCCTATTTCTCATGAAGTCAGTGACAATCAAAAATGGCTACTTTGGAGTTCAGCAGCAAAGGCGGCCATCTTAGTTGGGTTCAAACTCGGCAACCTAAAAAAATTATTATTTTGCACCGTTAAGCTTTATTGGCATTAATTAAATTAAATATCTCCTCAGATTAAAATAAAATATTATCTTTAGTGATATTATCTTTCGACTTATACAAAAGTTATCAGTTTTTTTTTAACTTACCGAGATATAAGTCGTCCCTACTTTGCCGACTTTGGTTTTATACGACTCAAATTTAAGGATGAAGTGCATCGAACTCAAGTTATATCTATAACTAGTTATGTGTTAAAGAACCAGTTAAATGCGGTTATTACTGGAAAAATCTAGTTTGACACTCAACTCATTCTATTGCAATTATAAATCTTAAGGGATAAAGGGTTTTTTACCGATTGCAGTTATTATAATAGGAACAGATCGGAATTGCACGCGTCATGAAATAGAATATAATAGTTCTAAACCATAGACTTTAAATAGACAGTGTAAACCTGTGTTTAAGGGTTAGGTCTCGTGTCTTTATATATAGACGGTTCGCGGGATATTTGTTATAGCGACGCTTTTGTTACAGAAGAGATGTTTTTTTTTGTTTTTCGGATATATCACTATAAAAAAACTATTGCGTGGATTTTAGTAGAATTAATAATATATAACTTGTGTAAGCAGGTACTGCAACTTTATGACTTATTTTGATGCATTAATGAGCATTATTTTCTAAGCTAAATGTGCCCTGAAACAAGAATCATGTTTCAAATCAATCACTTTTAATATTAATGTTTACTCTTAACTGACCGGTATTTTTATTTTCTATTGTTTTGTTTTGTTTACGAACAATTAGTGTAACAATTGTGGTAGACAAATAAAGAGAAAAAAAAAACAAAACAATGGAAACTAGCCTCAAAGGAAGCAGAAAAATTAGCTTATTCTGAATATGTATATAACCCAAAGTCGCAAAAAATGTAGCTGATATCAAATACCCCGCTAACCGTCAATATGTCTGATAATGAAAAGTTTATAGACTTTCAAAATGCACGTATGACCGTAGTGCAGTCCGATTATATGTCGAAATACGTTGCTTTGTCAACGGTTACTAGAATTATGCCGGCCTAGGAATTAGGATACACACCGACTAACCCTAGAACAAAGCATGTTTAATTTTTCTACAGATACGTCGATATTCAGCCAGGCAAAAATATCAGAACCTCTTGCAAGGATGAAAAATTTTGTTTACACTGCCCAATTAAAAAAACTTGGCAGTTTTGTTTCCGCTCGAAATATATTTGGACCTTAAATGCACATAATTAAGGACTACAATACAAAAATCACTCAGAACTAGCGCTCCGTGAATAAAAGTCTCAGCAATTTTAATGTATTTTGAACCTTACTTCGTTAACGTTGGCGTGGATATTATATTGATGCCACGGTGCGGTTAGACTGCTACCGTCAATGAAATACGGACGTTAAAGTTGGTGAAAAAAGATCTAAAATAATGTAGCAGAAGTATTGTCAGTGAGCGTCTTGCGATCTTTTAAATAAGGAATGTTTAATATGAATGGAATGCGAAATAAATATTGTAAAATTAAATTATTTTACTTGGAAAATTAATTGATCCCTTTTAATTTACATTTGGATTTAGCATTTGACAGGTGTCATAAAAGATCTAGAATGTTCTAGAAACATTTTAATGGTGTTTTGTTTCTTTCGCTCCAAATTTATATGACTTAAGAAGGAAAGGGACAGAACAATTATATTGATTAACGTTTAAATGGTGTATCAGTGTGCAATCAGATTTTATGACACCTTTTAAATGCGAAGTATTAACGACATACATTATGACCATGCGAGAATTAAACTATAATTGTCTGAGCTAGAAGTGTCTAATTATGGTTTTCACCAACCTATTCTTAATTTTAACTTACACTTAAAGATAACAAAGTAGTGGAATGTTGGCTTATTTTTTACCCGACTTTGAAATGGCTTGATGGATGAAATAACGTTAAGTACACAGAAGCATCTGGAATTACAGGCTAGCTAAGTTTAGAGTTGACAATTTTGAAATTAAATTATAGTAGATGTATTCTTGAATGACACACACAATCAATTTTAAACCTTATTGCGTATAGAATTGAGGTTCCGAATTGAATGGAGCGTGTCATTCAGAACTAACTGATACTAATCTCGCATGATCAAATGTGTAACTACCCTACTTTTTCCCGCCAAGTGACTCGAAGAAATTGACGAACTTATTAACACCTATATTTTTGGGCAAATCATCTTCAGGGGGGTCGTTGGCCCTGATCACATCCTTAGGAACCCCATTAGCGTTCTGCACCATTTTGATTTCATTAGACGTCCTGGGTTTGCTGTGGATGCCGTTGACGTGGGTATCTGGTTTGAAGGCTTCGGGAATTTCTACGGGTTCGGGAGTCTTCGGCGCGGGTTCGGGAATCTTCGGCGCGGGTTCGGGTATCTTCGGCGCGAGTTCTGGTTCAGGCACGGGCTCAGATATAGGCTCGGGGACTATGGGCGCCGGTTTTGGAATCTCCGGCGGTGAATCCACAATCTCCGGAGAAGGTTCCGGAGTTTTGGGGAATGTAGAGTCTTCTACTACCTGTAAAGATAAATTAAAAGTAAAATATACTGAAATGTTTTTACGGATTTCGATGCTCATTATTATGTTAAGCGTATTTCTAGGAAACTTATGGGCAAAAAATAATAAAATAAAAGGGAGTGGAGTGGTACAGAATCTAAAAAAAGAGTTTTTTTTTTATTTAAATAGGCTTGCGTTTGACCTCTATCTCGCCTGATGGTAAGTGATGATGTGGTCTACGGTGGAGCACGCTTGCCTAGAAGATACCTATTCACTCTTGACTTAAAGATACCCTGATTATAATTTTCGGGAAATATAGGCTCCGGCAAAGAGTTCCACTCTCTAGCGGTGCGCATGATAAATGTACTAGCAAAACGCTTCGTGCGCACTGGTGGAATATCAACCATGTATCGATGACGCTTCGCCGAGTCTCTTGTCGTCCGATGATAGAAAGGGGTTGGGGGAATTAAATTGTGTAATTCCAAGGCACACTCGCCGAAATGTATCCGGTAGAAAACCGATAAACTGGCAACTCTACGTCGATGTTCAAGGCTTTGCAGCCTTGCCTCGACTATGGATTCGTTGCCTATGAGCCTCTTGGCGCGTCTTTCGATGGCCTCCAACGCCTCAAGCTGGTACTTGACCGATCCATCCCAAAGATGAGAGCAGTACTCCATGCACGACCGGACTTGGGCTTGATACAGATCGAGCAGCTGTCCAGGCGTGAAGTACCGTCTCACCTTCGCAAGGATAGCCAGCTTCTTGGCAGCCAATTGAGCTTTTTGCTCAATGTAGGAGCCAAAACTGAGAGTTGGAGACAAAGTTACGCCCAGAATCTCTAGGTGGTCAGTTATTGGTACGGACACATTTCTGAAAGTAGGAGTCAGTTGGAAGGGACTCCGTTTAGCAGAGAATAGACAAGCCTGGGTCTTAGTGGCATTAAACTTGACCAGGTTGGCATCGCCCCAATCGGAGACTGCCTTTAAGGACAAGTTCAAGCGTTCTACCAAGGCCTCCCTGAGGGACTGGACTTGGACTCCACTGGTTCGTGCATTAGATATGTAACTTTCTACCACTGTGCTGTCGTCTGCGTACCCAAAAGTACCGGGCTTAAGCAGATCATTGATATGCAGCAGGAATAGAGTTGCAGAAAGTACCGACCCCTGAGGTACCCCGGCATTGATAGCCAATAGATCGGAGGAGCAGCCATCAATGACCACTCGAATCAATCGTTCCCTCAAGAAGTCCGATATTCATGCACACAATCCAGTGGGCAAGTCATATGAAGGAAGCTTGCTTAAGAGGCGTTATACTTTGAATTTGGGTATTTTATTAGGATTTTTTATGCATGAGTGTAAGAAATATAACGCGATGTAACATCATTTTTGCTGCCTTAAAAACTCCACAGTAGCTTCGGGTAAAGTCACTGACTAATAACTGAGCTTTACTAGGACGGTAACTAGCTTGATTGTCACTATGAATTCATCGACGAAATATATATAAAGTTTGAAAATATCACAATACTTGACACTGGCAAACAAACAAGAGGTGCGACGCCAATTAAAAAAATACGTTTGTAAGTATTCCATTTTCAAATATATTAGCCGTTACGCTTAATCCAACATTCAGTATCCCCTTAATCTCTTCTAATGTTTTTCTTCAATAACAGTTACATCTGCAAACAAATCTTAGTAAAGTTGGTTAGTTAGTTATAAAAAAAATATATTTACCTGACTGGTAATCACCACGGTCTCTATAACCGAGATGATCTCTGGCTCGGTTTTCCGGGGTGCTTCTATGGTGTTCGTTTTCGGATGGTCCCAGATTTTGAAATGTTTTGTGTACAACTCGTCCCAGAAGTCCATTTTCTCCTTATCCGGGTTAGTTCCGAGGGATAGCTCTGAACCAATGCTTAGATAGTACAACGTATCTTTGGTTACCGGCAACCATGTGGTTGTAAGGTAGTGGTTTTCGTCTGGAGTTGGGTTTCTGTGAATTTATATATAAAAACAGCTATATCGCTTGCTTTACAGTGAAGCAAAACATCCTGAGGAAACTGCCTGAGAATTCCAAATAACCCCCAAATAGGCTATTATTAGAGATAACATACCCAAAAATCTCAGTGATTTATAGCTTGGTCTGAGGAATTAGAATTAATAATGTTATGTATAAACTAGCAGTTACCCGCGGCTCCCGCGCCCGCGTTGTAATTATTTTTAAAGAAAAGGAAAATAATATCCATGGTATCATCTTAAGCTATTACATATTTCTATATTTTGCTATCCCTTAGGGACCGTGGACTTTTCCGGGAAAAAAATAGCCAATGTCATTCGCTAACCCCTAAACTACCAAACCACTAGGCAGAAAATCATGCCAATCCCTTGCTCTGTGAAAAACAAAAACTGTTAGATAAATTACCCAAATGTACAGACAGACGCAACAGATTTACATATTAGTATAGATTAAATAAAATCAAATCATTTATTTCGTAAATTAGGCCACTATGGGCACTTTTTACATGTCATAATAAAGTTTTCTATTTTATTTTACTCACCCACACTTAGCGAAGTTAGTCCAGAGCCTGACCATCCTCTCCCTGGTCTTCACATCCTGAGGGGTTGGCTCCAAATCCTTCTGGAAGTCATTTTTGAACAGATACCCCAATTCGTCCATATGCATCGCGTACTTCAGGCCGAGTTGGTTGAATATGGCCAGCGATAGATTCAACTCGCCAACATACTCGAACTTGTAATTGTAGATTGGTTTATTGATGGCTTGGACCAAATATTTGACGTATCTATGTATATCTATATTCAAACCTTTGTCAGACAACAGTTGGAACTGTTCTAGCAGACTCTCTGCTCCTTTCGGCTTCCCTTGTATGTACAACTCTTTGATTTTATCAACTATAGCCAAAGATTCTTCAGAGTTCCTTTCTAGCTTCAAGTCTGATGGTATGAAATCTTGTAAATCGTCCGATTTTATATCAATGCCTAATTCAATAGCGTTGGCACCAATCATCACTGGGACGTTGGCAACTCTCCCAGATGTCAGAATGTCGATAAAAGCTTCCGAAATCGCTGCCTCTACTCCCGGAAACTCCTTTTCTATTACAAATGTGAACATCAGTGGTCGCGTATACCAGGTTTCTATTGGATTGATTTTTTCATAAGCTTCTACAAGGTCTCTGGTTGGCGTGGACGTCAAGAACTCCAAGATTTCATCAACATCCTCGGCGTCACATCCAAGATGACTCGCTAGAGCCTTGGCATTTTTTATTGGGTCTTCTTGGAAGCTTGGGTAAAGCCCACAACCTGACTGCATGATAGCTTTACTAACCAAATCCTTGCTCATAGGACTGGCGGTGAGAACTGAAGTGGATACAGCACCGAAACTCTCCCCAAAAACTGTGATATTCCCTGAATTACCGCCAAAATTGTGGATGTTCTCCTTCACCCATCTTAGGGCTTGGATCTGATCTTTGAAACCAGCGTTACCAGGCACTTCTGGGGTGTTGAGACATAAGAAACCGAGAGGCCCACATCTGTAGTTAATTGTAACTACTACACAATCTTTCTCTACTAAGTAATCAGCACCATATAAATTACTATTCCCTGACCCCCACTTGAAACCACCCCCATGAACCCAGAAGAGTACAGGCAGGAACTCGCCATCAAGGTTGGGGGTGTAAATATTCAGGAAGAGGCAGTTTTCATCGCCAGTGTACTCTTTGGTAAATATGTGGTCTATTTGGGCGCTTACATTACCCTCGGATGTGGCATCTCTGATACCGTCCCAAGGTTCTGGAGGTTGAGGGGCCTGGAATAGAGAAATTATTGTTTTAAGTACATGGTATCTCAGTTTGGTTTGTCATAGCCATTTTATTGGTTAATGAACTTTATGAGGATTTCATCTCATATCAGTAACAGAACAGTGCAGTCTGTAATGGATTGTTGAATAGCTTTGACATTGTTTTCCGTAGGTGTGACAATTATTGCAAATATAAAATGTCATTTTAGAGAATAAAAAGTAGGTAATAAATTTATTAGGGATTGAACTATGCCCACAGCAAACATTGAAGTATTTGTAAACTTCTTGATTGGTTTCAAGTTTTCACAATTTAGATATTTTGAGGAATATTTATGTATATTATAAAGGGTGAAGAAAAACATCATGAAAAAACCTGCATACCTGAGAATTCTTATACGCCAACTCGCATTAAGCCAGTGCAGCGTGGTGGATTAAGGCCTAACCCCTCTTATTAGTGAAAGGCCCGTGCCCAGCAGTGGGACAATGTTTATACAGGGAAAGTATTATTATTTATTATGTATATTATAATGCACTGACAGCCTTCGCAGAACACTGAGAGAACAGTTGACTGTGAAACGCGAGGGTACGGGTTTGATACCGGCACCTAGATACATTTAAACGTTCTGGTATTGTGAGACTTATGCCTAAATACTCAACCGACCGTCTAACGGTTACTTATTTTGTAATTCCCCATTCCATTATGACAAATAAAAGGGTCCCTAACGTTCAACACTATTTAAATGCTTGAGTTACGTTTGAGTTTTCGGGCGTTAATCTCGCGTAGTTTTATGACAACATAATATTACGGAGTATACATGTTAGGTGTTATAGAAATACATCATTTCACCCACACGTATCGCTAGTTTTACGGTTTTTTTCGTCTCCAAGCCACTTATCTGTGTTACATAATGAGAACAAGTTAGAAGAGCGATATCTTATCTTATTTGTTCAGTAGATACTCGTCTGTTGGGATCAAGAGCTTTGTGCAGTGAGTTTTAACAGCATGAAGAAAAATGCAGATATTTTATTCTGTACTGATATAGATCACTCTTACTAATAAGAGGAGTAGGGTTTGGCTCATGTTGAAACATAAAAATAAATTTAACTACTTTAGAACTTAGAACGCTCCTATGTATGTGTTTCTGAATGAATGTCTAGTCATTTGTTTCCACCAATTTTCTGACACGAGTTTGCGTTTGTATTTTGTAATCCGTTTTCATAAATCAATAAAATCAATCAACAAATAGTTTAATAGATTGTAATAAAACGAAATTTACGGATTCTATCGCGGTTTATTTTACTTTTTTAACTCGACGTTTCGAAGGCTTTACAGCCTTCATGGTCACGGGGGAGACTGAGTTGTATGTCGTCACGAAAGTATAGTGCAATATTTCTACCCTCCATATATAGTTGATATTTAATAAATAAATAGTTTAATAGAAGAAGAAGAAGAAGAGTGAAAGAGTGGGTAGAGGGCGCCCAAGGAGAACGTTTACGAATCAGATAAACGATCTTCTCCTAAAAGGGCAAATCAGAAGTACCTCCAACCGTCGTAAATGTATGAGAAGATGTATGAATGTGGAAGAGGCGAAAGAAGTGTGTCAGGATCGTAGCTTGTGGCACTCAATAGTCACTGCCTACCCCCATGGGATACGGGCGTGAGTGTATATGTATGTATGTAAATAGTTTAATAGAGTTTAATTACTCTTTAAATCACACCAGTTGCCTGGGATTGGAATTTATGTCCATAGCGATAGGCTATCCACATATCACACTGCATGGAAATAAGCTGGCTAAACAGCATCACATCCTAACTATTTCAGGATATGTGAGTTTGTTATTAAAGTCCATAAATACTGACCTTAAACCGGAGAGATCCGAGCGGCGGCTTCGCATACGGTATACCCTGGAAGCTATAGAACGCCCGTCCCGAGGGGCTGTTGACCACGCGGCCCTGGAGCCGGCCCTGTTCCACACACACCACTGGCGCTTCTGTCATTCTGCCACCGCTGGAAATAAATATTTACATCGTATTATTACTCCATTAATATAGTTCCTTTCTACTGTACTGCTGCAGTAGTGCAGACTGCACAAAAAAAAATTGTGTTGACCAAAGTGACCACACTGCCCCTGATGGAAAGCGCAGTGCCGTCCAATTAGAGTATCAAGTAGCTAGAGCAATCTATCCCTCGCTACTCAACACAATCTTACCTTCTTCACACTACGCCATGGGGCAAGAAAGTGAAGAAGCGGTCAAGGTCTAGTGTCAGAAGACCGCAATATGGCCAAACACCGTAACCCAACTCTAAACCCCCGACAGAAACCAGATGTACACTGGCTGATCACGGAACGCGACACACTTCCGAGTGCGACAATGGGGAGTTTTACACCCTGTGTACGGTGGTCGCTATCCGAGCGGCTACGAATATCCTACCACCAGCTAGTATGTGTACCTTGACGTGTCATATACTGCCTGGCAGCATCAGGCAGAGTCAAAACTAATTACTCGCTGACAGCCCCTGTGGCGCAGCGGACGAGTAGCCGGCTGTGAAACGAGAGGCCGTGGGTTCGATTCCCGCACCAAGCCTGTTTGTATATCACACATATTTGTTTCGAGTCTGGGTGTTGTGGGACCGTAGTCCCTCATAGTTCTTGATACCCAGGATATAAGTTTATACCTAGTGTGGGATCATAACTAGGTGTGTGACTGTTGGGTGTAAAAAAAGTGTACATAAAAATATTATACACTATCCCACTACTGGGCATTGTCCTATAATAATGAAAGGGGATATGCCTTACGCTACCACGCTGGCTTATTAGTAAAATTCATACATCTAAATTCTGAATTCTTGTTTCATATTTTTTCAGTGTCAAGAAACCGATTATATCAATGAATACATAGTTTCGAAATCATGTGTAGCCATTGCATTTTTATCTATTTGACAGCCACCGTGGCGCAGTAGGTGAGTAGTTTGTGACTGAAAGCCGCGGGTTTGATCCTCACACCGAAACAAATGTCTGTGTAACTATTTTGTTTCGGGTATGTGTGACACTATCTCGATACCCACGACACAAGACTCGTATCTTAGTGTGGGGTCAGGCCTATGTCTGTTGGGTGGTATTTATTTGATTCAGCAGTCCGCTCCCAAATAATAGCTAGTTTCACACATGATTCATATTATTGATAGGTTTATTTTCCTGTGGCTTCACTAACATACAACGTTAACTCGATATCATATCGAACAGATAACGTCAGATAGAATAAAATACTCGAGGAATTTCGTAACATTCTTGGTATATGATTATTAGATCAGCAGGCCCGACAAGCTTGATTGTGTCGAATAGGGAATTGTCTCTCGCACTTAATACTCTGGACGGCACTACCATTAGGTGCAGTGACCACACTTGGTTGTTCCGCCAGGATTAAAAAAGATTTTTAATCAGCTTTTGCACACGTCATTGCAGAAACAATGCCAGACAATTCAAGAAATCTGACAAATCAAATAAAAATATTTCTTGAATCCATGAAATGATATGCATAGTTTGTCCATTTTTTTATCGCCAGTACGCAATAGAATTCCATTAAAGAAGAACGGGCACGAAACTCTAGCGTAAAGTGTTAGTGCAACTTGAGGATCAAATCCAGAACCTCTTGGTTAAATATCCTGACAGGAAACCATGATTACATATGAACATAAGGAAGGTATATCAATAGCGGAAAATTCTATAACTATTACATAATATCTTACCGAAACGGCATTTTATAGTTTAAATTAAAACATATATTTTCCGAAGATGCACAAGGAATTTGCCTTCTGACGTTATTCCGTCTATTCTCGCCGAGTTTTAATTGATAAACATTTAAACTCCTTGTTAGATCTTCGTTCAAACTATCATAAAAGTCATTCCACAAGTTGTCTTGGGATTTCACGAAATTCGCAATTTTTTTGTTCACCGGTTTTTTTTCCTAGGGTAAGCAACCTCGACCCCCTAGCAAGGAGATATCGTAAAGCACTTTTGTTCAAAACAATTAATTCTTCACAACTTTTTGCCATAAAACTACCAATCTACCAAAATAGTAAAAAATTACAGCACTCAAGAATTTCACGTCTGCAATCTATACAATAGAATAATAGACTAAATTATACGTAATGTATGGAAATTTGGGAAATTAACGCCCATATGCTTACGCGACATGATTGATTGGTGTTAATTTTTTAAATAGTTATGGCGGATGTTGGAATTTGGTGGTTATGGAAAACGTCTGGGTGGGTTTGAATTATAAAAAAAAATTGTGACATTATGATTTAAAATAAGAAGCACCACTCAATTTACAATCTTACTGCACACAAAATTCAGTAGAGATTGTATTAATGTAGCACGCCAAACACTACCCAGGGAATAAACATGGACATTACATACAATAAATGATATTGAGCTTTGACTGCGACATCGTGTATTTTTACTGTAATACAAAACACGTATCAGGAAACACACGTTCATTCATAAATTAGTAATTGGCAATACTGTGTCAGAATTTCCAGCCAGTTATATTGTGTCAAGTTCAAGACGATTGCATGTTTATTGCTGTTATAGCGAAAAATCACTGGCAGTATGATCAACAGCTTAGCATTGGAGAACTTGAGAAATAAAAATGGTGCATATAAACCAACTTAGTTGGAACTAGGGTTTTCAAGTGTCCCGTTTTAGATGTTTGGCTTTCTACAGTCGTCCGGCATGTCCGGCTTTTGGATATGCAGTTCTAGATGATAAATACGAAATAGATACAAAACAACATGACTGTCTCCGTGGCGCAGTTGGCGAGTAGCCGGCTCTGAAACGAGAGGCCGTGGGTTCGATTGCCACACCGGGACAAATGTTTGTGTGACAGACAGATATTTGTGTCCGGTGTCTGGGTGTTGTGAGACCGAAAGTCTCTCGTAATCCCTGATATCTACAACACAAGACTCGTACCTAGTGTGGGATCGGGGCTATGTGTGTGACTGTTAGGTGATATTTATTTATATATTATTATTTACTAACCTGCATACAAACTTAAGGACATTTGCAAGAAATGCTAGCTATATAATGATAATGAAATGATAGCTTATAAAAATAGTAAGCACTCCTTATTTTATACAAACTAGCATCAATAACAATATTCCAAACTATAATGGCCTAGTAGTTCAGTGGGCGAATACCTTCATTTATTTATTTATTTATATCTTTTTTTTTATTGCATAGTCCGACAAACGAGCATGTGGGTAACCTGATGTTAAGTGATCTCCACCGCCCATGAACATCCACAATACCGAAAGTATCATGTATGCGCTGTCGGCCTTAAAGGTCAGGAATAGGGATTAGAGAAGGGAAGGGGGAATCTGGGCCTCCAGACATCTCACTTACCATACGAAACGCGACAGTAAACTGTCACTTTACGTTGGTTTTCTGTGAGACAGTGGTACTACGCCGGTCGAACCGGCCCATACATGCTGTAGACAAATATGTCTAAAGCGTGGCTCTACCACTATACTATATTTAATTTTTATTTGCCTTTATTTATTAAACAGAGCTAGTACAGTAACTCGCAAGGTGAACTCGCACGCCGGCTCCTATTGTGTGCACAATGTATAGTATAACAATTTAAGTAGATATGTGTTAATTCTGTTATCACGAACTAAACATAACAAATATAGTTTGTAAAATAGGAAATAACAGACTATAATTAAATAATTGTAGTTAAAAGCTGTGCGTTGCATATATAGTAAAACATTCTCAAGACATTCCTGAGAAGTCTACTGACCCAATAGGTATATAAAAATATATGTTATATGGCTTCATTACGAAACGTGTATGAAATAACTATGAGTCATTCTTATTAGGTAAATAATATTTAATATTTGCTTGCTTTATTAATATGAAATTGTCAAATAGTGTGGACATCTTTACGGTAAAAGCGTCCTTAAAAGATTTCCACTTTCCTCTATCAGTATCTGTGGCTTTGGTCATCTGTCGCGCTAATTCGTCTACCTATCTGACACATGACCGGCCTCTCAATGGTACCGAATATGCAAATTTATTGGAAAACGCTATCCCTATTAAGTGTATTCTGTACTTAAAGAACTTAAAGAATACTATAACAACAGCTATCAACCACATTTGACAAAACTTTGCAAATGTCTATCATTATTTAACAAAATAAAAATTGTTTCAAATTATTTAGTAAATGGCTGACCATTTACCAAATCATTCGGATTCCAAATATTAATTCGGTTTTATTTAGTCATATGACAAAAGAATTTACACTATTGCTTAAATAAACAGTTGATGAGTCACAAATAAGTTTGTTTTTAAAAATGACATCACTGGCCAGTGGTCACTGACCTACATTTGGTTGGAACACTTAAGTCTGGAATATGGTAGTCCAAATATGTGAACGTAAAATCTTTAAAATTACACAATTAGAATACGATCCCAACAGACACAAATAATAATGTAATGAATAATACTAGCCCTGTATTAAACATTGTCCCACTACTGGGCTCTGGCCTCCTCTACTAATGAGAAGGGTTAGGCCGTCGTCCACCACGCTGGCCTAATGGGGTTTGGTAGACTTCATATACCTTGGAAATTCTTATGAGAATTCCCAGGTATGCAGGTTTCCTCACGATGTTTTCCTTCACCGTTAAAGCAAGCGATAATTAACAATGAATATACATGTAACTTTACAAAAGTCAGATGTATACAACATGTAACATGATTAATGCACACTCTGAAAGTAGTTTGTTCAGAATAAGCGACTGAATCGATATCAACAAATTTTGAATAGACGATTTTTTTGTCAAAAAATAATTAACACTCAGGTAAATAATAGTCACCCTTTAATTGAACGTTCAAGACAAATGAAACTGAAACATAACTCGATGCGATAAAGTCTTTTCTAAATGCAATAATAAACGAACACTTTAATAAATCAAATAATTAAAATTACGAACTTTATGTCTAAAATTAGTACAACTAATTTCATCAAAAACAATATTTATATTCATCGCAATCAAATTCCAATACTTGAATTATGATTGTAATAATATTTTTAAATTGGGGTGTCTGAAGATGTGCGTTATTCATGTTACACGTAGTATGTATGCCATTTGCGCTGGTCTCGAACGTACGACTTTCGTCTTGACAGTCCGTACCACGGTCAACTAGGTTATCGCTGCTTACGTAATTTTCAGGATTTGTGCGACGAATGACTTTAAGACACCTAAGGCTCTGGAGTTCTTTAATTGAGGTATTAACTACTCACGCGATAGGAATTCGTGGCTGAATTGAACTGACTACCCGTACGCAAGTCACGTCACAATCTCACGACGTTTACTCCCCACTTAGCGCCGTTAGATTACTAATGACGCTAATTATTCGAACGGCCATATATTACGTCTGGCGTGTTCGCACTTGCTTGTAACTTTGTGTGTACTCAAAAAATAGTAAATTTCATTGAGGAGTTTTAAACCACGTAGGTCAGGTGATTGCGATTGGGTTACAGAGTATATTGTACGTTGATTGGTAGAATATATAGTTTCACAGATACTGGGAATGAAAATTAAAATGGTGTCAGTTAAATGTAGTTAACAACGGTAGGCAGCGCTTTTGCTGTGCCCTGGCATTGCAGAAGTCTATGGGCGGCGGTGTCTACTTTCCATCAGGTAGCCCGTCTGCTCCACTGCCTATCCAAGTGTCTAGTGAGTGCTAACTAGTACTTTCAGGTAATGTTTTAGACAAGAAATTAGTCTTTGAGAATGATAGGAGTAAATAACGGTCCCACAACACCCAGACCAGAAACAAATATCTGTCTGTTACACAAACATATCTCTCGGTGCGGTAATCGAACCCACGGCCTCTCGTTTAACAGCCGGCTAGACGTCCGCTGCGCCAGAGAGGCTGCCGATTGATGGGATGTTATTTTGAAAAATTACTTGGCAACTATAATTTTTTGATTATGCAAAGTAGATTATCTAGAATATCCAAGATTCGTTTATAAATCTAATAGCTGTGCAGTTATTTTTATAGCAAACAAACATTCACAAATTATCTATAATGCATCCTTATTATCATATTCTTCTTTTAATACCTATGAAATTTTTAACGGTTACTTGACATTCTATTATTAAATATGACGTGAATAACATTTGACTAAATTTAAATATGGCGTCATGTTATGTATTGTAAGCATACTACATACAAATCTTTTAACATAATATAATAACGTAATATGATGAAAAATACTAAATTTATTAATATAAGGTTATCAAAAAAATCACCGGTAAAAGAGGACTTTAAGCTACCGTTCCCTAAAGAGTAGATTTATTACACAGAGTTACAGTGGATTCAGCTACTAGTCAGGACTATCAGAAAACTTAAAAAAGCGTCTGTCTCATTTTTAAATAGTTTTTATTGCATAGTCCGACAAACGAGCATGTGTATCACCTGATGTTAAGTGATCTCCACCGCCCATGAACATCCACAATACCGAAAGTATCATGTATGCGCTGTCGGCCTTAAAGGACAGGAATAGGGATTAGGGAAGGGAAGGGGGAATCTGGGCCTCCGGATATCTCACTTACTATACGAAACGCGACAGTAAACTGTCACTTTACGTTGGTTTTCTGTGAGACAGTGGTACTACGCCGGTCGAGCCGGCCCATTCATGCTGCAGACAAATATGTCTACAGCGTGGCTCTACCACTATAAGTGGACCCTGAAGACGTGGGCCATAGCCCTCGATAAGACGTGAGGGAATACGACTGCGATCTCAGATTAGTGGATGCGCAGATAAATTATTTATCACTTAGTTAACTTTCACGATTACTAATTAGTAAGATTTAGCGCAGTTGCATATTTTATCATATCTACTTACCTTATATAATTAAATTAATAATATTATGGTAATTGGTTAGTAATGTGACAACACTTTCACACAAGCAAAGTGTGGTTAATTTCATAAATGAAGTGCAATTTTGTTAGCAATAAATTAATTTCCATGATTTTAGCATGGTTGTTAGTGCGCTGGCAACACATTTTAGCGTGCATATATCGACTTAAAAGACAAATGTCTTGAGCCGGAAAATTAGAAGCGGCCATGCGACATGCAAAGTGGCAATCGCGACTCACCGCAAATCGTCTAGGAATTCATTGACTGCTGTTATCATTCTGTCTTTTTAACTGTAAACAAAAATAATTCATAATGAAACACATAATAGTGATGACATTAACCTATCATTACAACATTTTTAAGTAACACCTAGAATTATTATCACATAGATTACACAGTCATCTGTCAAAAACTGGGTATTTGGTGGGTTGGTTGGGTGCTGTAAAATTATTTCATCAAACACGAATTTTAATATTTAGATGACGAGAAAATCTTTATTAGAGATTGTTGACTCAGAATCAAACATGTCCATATTAACTGTCTAATGTCTATCAAATCTAAACAAATTCTCCTTTAGATTCTAGCAGGTATTCCATTTATAACTTATAATATATACTGGGAAAATCAATAAAAACTAAAGTTTAAAGGAAAGTTATTTTAAACCTTCGTTAACACTTTTAAATCAATTTGCTGGATTAGAAGCCATGAGTGTAAATGGCTTCACAGCTTCAAGGCATGACAACTATCTGTTCATCACGTTACGCCCGTATTTAAAACGATAATTAAGAGATCCTTGCTATGCGTTGATTTCTGTAATATTAGGATATTTCCTATTAGAAATACCGAAGGTATAACGGAGGTATTTAGGAGACTAGTTGGGGGTAGTTAATAATGACAACCAAAGTGGGAGTAGTAAATGTTTAATACAAAACGGTGTGCCTTCCGCGCTCCGGGGTTCACCGTTCAGTTCAATTGTTTTGTGAATTAGACTAGGTCATAGCCAGGATATTCGTGGTTCGTTCGCGGGGTAGTAAGTGTATCGATGTGTGAACAGTTCAATGGCCGCGTAGTTCAGCTTAAAGGGTAATGCTGGTATTTTAATTATAAAGAGAAGCCATAAATCCTGACATGAGTGTGTGTTATTATTACGCACTGAGATGTGTAACCGTGTTGTGTAAATCAATTAATAAATTATAAATATTGTATTTGTGCCTTTTAAATATCCATCTTGTAAAGTCTTGTTGATGTTCCTAACAGTAATGTCATTGGTTCATTTTTGGCGCCAAACCAAAACTGACCAATCACGTGTACAGAAATCGAAGCATAGCAATGATAACTTCGAATCATAGTTCTTGAAAACGGGTGTTAGTTCAGTTTATAGCCCGTTGGATTGCGTGCGTGCGTTCTTAGACGAGTAGACGGACTTTAACAGAGTCTTATAGAACCCAAGTCGGCAAAGTAGGCAGTTGGGCAAAAATTAAGTGAATATATGGCAATATGTATAGAAACTTAAAATCTGCATCGACTATTGCATGTTTTATAATTATTATTAAAAGACTGTCAACCCTTCAAAAACACAAAACAAAAGTTTCTTTACCACCAAAGTCGGCAATCTTTCACTATCAACCAATCATAAGCGTCTGTCAAGTCAGCAATCCTGTTTCTCACGAAGTCAGTGACAATCAATAATGGCAGGCGTACAGTAGCAAAGGCCACCTTACCTTAGTTGGGTTCAAACTCGGCAATCTAGAAAATTGAATAAGATTTGCACCGATATACATAATTTTATATCATTGTTGTTGTCATTGATTAAATTTAATATCTCCTCAGATTAATATAAAATATTTAGTAGAATTGTCGTTTGACTTAAACAAAAGTTGACAGATTTTTTTAATTTACCAAAATTTAAGTACTACTACTACTTTGCCGACTTTGGTTCTATACGACTCCTATATCACAGGAGTGCAATGTCATTAGGATCATTAACGGTAGGCAGCGGCTTTGCTGTGCCCTGGCAATGCAGAAGTCTATGGGCGGCGGTAACTACTTACCATCAGGTGGCCCGTCTGCTCGTCTGCCTATCGAGGCACTAAAAAAAAAAAAAGGATCAGTTCATATTCATGTATATTCGACAGCCTCCGTGGCGCAGTAGGCGTGTAGCCGGCTGTGAAACGAGAGGCCGTGGGTTCGATTCCCACATCGGTTTGTGTGACAGACAGATATTTGTGTCCGGGGTCTGGGTGTTGAGACCGAAAGTCTCTCGTAGTCCCTGATTCCCACAACACAAGACTCGTATCTTAGTGTGGGATCGGGGCTATGTGTGTGACTGTTGGGTGTTATTTTATTTATATTTATTTTATATAATAACAAAATTTGACCCAAATATATCAAATCAGTCGATGATATTCGAGACCTAGTATGATGTGTACAATTACCTATTTAAATATCCACATTTTGTCGTTATCCATTGATAATTCACCACGAGTCAAGCTCGATATATCACTATTTAAGTACGGTTATTCTTTACTGACGATATAATACTGTTGTATACTAACAATTCTTTTAAATATATGCATAGTTGTTAGTCTGAATAATATAACAAAGTAGTTTGTGAAATTCTCAGTAATAGGGTAGTTGACACGAGTTTTTTTTAATAATTTAATCAACAAGTTACATTACCTAAAACCTATTATCGAAGGAAATTTAAAAATCCGAACAAAATCAGTAAATTAGACGCCATTCATATCTGCTGGAAGGGGTAGTTGTCAAAGGATGCATGATATGACCGGTGACGTCAACCATTTTTGCTTATACCAATATTTAAAATAATTATTGTGACCTCAATTTTCAAGCAATTTTGATACTGTTTTCGCAAAAGGGTTTCTTTTGCATATTATATTCATTTGCATATCGAATAATGTACAAAATTAAAGACAGGAAACTAGCCTATTCTAAAATAGTGTATAGATATAAAGGCGGTTTTCATCAATAATTAGATTTTATGAGGAAGGTTTATCTCGTCATGCATGTAAGACCCGAAGGGATAGGCAATGTTGTAACCAGTACAATGTACACCCATATTTCGCCGAGCTCATTACCGCCCCATGATGTGATAAGGGGTGAGCCTATCGCCATACCGGGCACAATTTCAGAATCCGGGCTGATACTGAGTATTTCGGGAGAGGAAAACCCAACAGCACTTTTAGCCGACCCGGGTATCGAAGTCGTACCGCGTACGCAATTATAACTGCGCCACCGAGGCAGTGAGTTTATTCACTTGTTTTAATACAACATGAAATCAGAATGTGAGCGCAAGTGAAGCAGTGAAAGCGTTATCAGCCTCCGCCATCGCGTCCACCTTATCTCATTCACGTCGCAGCTTAGGGCTGGCAGTTATAAAATTATATTAACTCAACGACAGTTAAAAGATTTTCTAAATCAAACCAAATATTTATCGAAACCATGAAATGTTATACATTATTTACATTCAGTAAATTTTACTCTACCGCTAGTTCGGGATGCAGTTTCGCTAGAGAAGAACGGGAAAGAAACTCTAGCGTTGCTCTTTTCAAACACCGGTGAAGAGTATTTGGTTATACGATTTCAATTTGATTATAATTGGCGCTAGAGCCATTGTAGGTATACAATAGGCCAGTTCGACCCGAGTATTACCACTATCTCCAAAAAAACGTGAAGTGGCCTCTTGCGGTTGTTTTGTAATTCATATTTGTGGAGACCCAATTAGAACAAATTTGAAGTTATTATTAATATACCAGTAAGATTAATTTGAATGTAGTGTGCGTGAAATGGAACGGTTCCTGTAGGATACAATTGTTATGCTATCGCATAAGAACATAGTAGCCTATGTGATATTCCAGACTATAATCTATCTCTGTGCAAAATTTCAACCAGATGCGTTCAGCCGTTCTGGCGTGATTGAGAAACAAACATCCATTCGTCCAAACATTCGCATTTATAATATTAGGGTCTCAAACTGTTTAATACGATCCTAAAAGCTTATGATATGATTGTAAAGAATACATAACAATAAAAACTATATATCCTAAATCTATGACAAAAACAAATTAATCCACGCTTGATAAAATAAACCGGTTGTGACAACCTTGACAAATGGAATACAAATTAGTGAATTGCATATTGACAAATTTTATACAAGATGCCTTTCCAAGTAAAAGTCGATTTCACATGCATTCGAGTCCAATGACTCTCAAATGTACTTATTTAAGAGTTTTTCAACATAGACATTTAATTTACATTATATTGAGTATCAGTAGAACATTTCTAATGTAATTTTATAGATAGCGAAGCAGGCAGTGGTGTGGTGTGATGTGAAGAAAGTCTTGGGTTAAAAATCATCAAGACAGCTCAGAATTTTCGTAGCTACGTGTGTTATAATTGATCGCTTTAGCAGGGTTCTGAGTACTTCGGAGCCAGAGCTTCGTGGTGTCTTTACCCCGGCCCGAAATAAGAGGTTCGCAAATTAGTATTTTGCTGCAAAATCAAGCTCTGGAATGGTTTGCCTGCTACCGTGCTCCCCCCTTCCTATAATCCTGGGTACGTTGGGCGTAGTGTTAAGAAGCTACACACACAAACACACTACACAAATATTCGTTTCGGGTCTGAGTGGCGAGAACGGAAGTCTCTGGTAGTTGATACCCACGAGAAGACTCGTATCTTAGTGTGGGGTTAGGACTAAGTGTGTTACTGTTTGTTCAATTTTATTTTAAGTTATGGTAAGGCCTAGGCAGAATTTTACTACCTAACAAACGCTGAGCCTATGGCCTTTTTGGTCATACTTTAGTCACAGGAGTTCCAAAGTAAACAGTAGCGGATGTACTTAGGGTTTATAATTGTTTTTTTTATTTTATTTTTGTATTATTCTTATTATGTGTTTCCTTTTTGTATGCCATATAATGTGTTTATTTCTTTCTTGGTACCTACACTCGTATCTTGTTAAAATTCCAATACTAGGCAAATGATAACAGTCATTCATGTTCCCGTAATCAGATATCACCACAAAAATTATCATTCTTTAATTATTGATTACCCAAAATAAAGATAGTGGTGATTAATATTAGCTTCCGCATATTTGTTACAACTTATAAATTAACTCCTTTACAGTCCGATTTTATATGAATAGAGAAGTTTAAAAGTATAATGTTAAAAGTAATGTATTTTAAACCCTATAAGTTCTCTACAGAATCACTGTACCAAGTTAGTAATCTTTTGTCTGTAAGAAAGTTATATCTACTGCACTTGATTTTAAATCTTCATAAATCATTACCATTTAACCAAGAAAAGCAGAATAAAAGAAGGAAAGACATAGTGGTTCACGGTGGACCGGTGCGCACTGCTTTTGCTAGCCGACAATTTGCTACGCAATCAACATATCTGTACAACTTAATAAACAGGAAACTAAATATATTTCCAATGCAATTGTATGCTTGTAAGAAAGCTTTAACTGAGTGGTTATCATCCCAATCTTATATAGAAGTGGAATCTCTTCTATATAGGGTTGTATGACTAATACTGCACTAGCACACAAACATGCATAATGTACACACACACACACACACATATATACATACACCCACTCACTCATGCACATACACACAATATATTCACAAACTCCATACACTATTCACTTACTATTGTACCTATACACTATAGATTAAGATAAGATTAAATAGAATATATTTTTTGTTGCTTTATATACTCTTTATATATAATTTATTTGTACTCAAAAATGTAACCACGGGAAGAGCGAGTCTCACCCAACACAAGCATTCTTCAATTGCTTTAAGGGTGGACCTCATTGTATATCCTTGTAAAGATTGAGTGAAATAAAGTTATTATTATATTATTATTATTATAATATAGTTTATAGAATTTTCGTGAAGAGAGCAACAAATTGAAAGTGAAGAGCCAATTTTTCTAAACTAGACTAATGCCACTAAATTTGGTTATCAGAAGAATAATTTATCGATTCCGGTTATGGATACGCCTATGAAATTATTTCGCATATCCGATTGTTTCGGATACTTTCGGTTATGGATATTGCCTTTTTCAAAGGATTGTATATTTTACGAAGTACTTATTTTCGATACTGCAAGCTACATGATTTTAATGTGTGTAACAGTGTCTCGTTCAACTCAGTCATTATCCGAAATTATTCCAAACATTTTTATGGAATACGGATATGTTGTTTTCGGATATCCGATAGTTTCGTTTACGGAGTTCCATAACATCCCTACTAAAAAGTAGTGATTAAACAAACTTAATTAAGTTTGTTCCTATCAAAAGATGCAATGTTGGTATTCTGAAATCGTCTATAGCGATAGGAAAAGAGCATTATAATATTACTGAAAGCAATAGAAATTAAATTTACTTCCCACTACTTGACAGCCGCTGTGGCACAGCGGGCCAGGAGCCGGCTGGAAACGTCAGGCCGCGGGTTCGATTCCCAAACCGAGACAAATTTATGTGCGACAGATATTTGTTTCGGGGCTGTGTGTTGTGGGACCTTAGTCCCACGTAGTTGTTGATACCTACGATCTGGGTTTTACCTAGTGTGGGGTTAAAACTATGTGACTGTTGGGTATATGTATTATTACTTAAAACCAGCCGAATTGAAACTGGCTATGAAGCGGCTCTATCATATATGCCACCACACAGTGACATGTATATGAATACAATGCACAGTAATGTTTATTATTTATTTAATACTTCCATTGTTTGATATCACAATGATGAGTAAAGACTGTGGGTTAGGTCTATTGATGAGCTGTGAGGATCTAGTATAAGGAGTTCTTCCCAAACGTGCAGCTGATCAACTTTCGCACTAATGTTGTATGCAATAAGATACATAATTGCATTCGTATTTTACATTTTTTTTATTTAAGTTAACAAAGTCCTATTTATCATCTTTTAGTGGGCTTGACCATGGATATTGAAGGCACAAATGCATGGATGTGTGTGCGTCTTTTCGTCTTATTCAAACTTATTATTTTTTACCGGGTTAAACTAGTCCAAAGAGCATTTGTTTTTAGTAAATACTTAGAAAAAATTAGACCGTACTGCCGTCTACGTGTTGTTGTATATACAAAGTAATAAAGCAACTCTTTCTCTTTTGTTCCACACTTCGACCACACTGCACATGATGGTAAGCCCAGTGCTGTCCAATTAGAGTAGCGAGAGACAATCTATCCACCGCTACTCAACACAATCATGTCGGCCCGCTGTGTAGCTTCCTTACACTACGCCATGGGGCAAGAAGGTGAAGAAGCGGTCGAGGGTCTAGTGTCAGAGAACTCAGAAGTCCACAAAGGTCAAATATCGTGCCCCAACACTCAGTACGCGACACACTTACGTGTATCACAATTTTTCTACATATTGAGCTATTAGATCTCAAGACTACACTCACTAAATACACACAACTACTTAATTTCTGGGAACATCAGGTCATCTCACAATTAAGTTTATTACTTAACGGTCTTTCAGTAAACGGACGGTAGCGTTGTTTATTTAGAAAATTATTAAATGCGGTAGGCTAACAAGTTTGAAATGGAATTATAATTTTAATAACGCACGTACAAAATACAATTCGAATATGTATCCGAGATATTCCACGTTCTGAACACGTGGTAGTTCTATTAAACTTAGATATGCCATGTTCATTCATAGAAAATGATGTTTGTATCTATCAGTTATTTTTTTATCACAGCTTAAAAATAATATATAAAATATATATATATATATATTATTTAATTTATAAAATGCCTGTGTCACAATAGTCTGCGATGAACTTCGAAACCACTTAATCAATGAAATTGTAAGGGCTGGGTCCAACTTAGAAGTTAGGACATTTTTAAATCTGATAGTTAGCGCTGTTGTCGAGATCAGTTTTCTTTTCAGTGATAATTCGGTCTACAAAGCAGGCGTTTTGTGGCAGAACAGCGTCTGCCCGGGCCAACTAGTTGTTAAACAAATGGTATATGGACTTATTAACACTAATTTGGGAGTAACACAGTGTTGATCGGAAGGCACATAAGAATGACAATTTGCTCGGAACAAAATAACTTTAGATTTTTTTTATCCTGGCACGGCAAAGTGACCTTGATGGTTATCGCAATGCCGTCCAATTAGAGTATCGAGTAGCGAGAGACAATCTATCCCCCGCTACTCAACACAATCATGCCGGCCTGCTTCATACTACGCCATGGGCAAGAAGGTTAAGAAGCGGTCGAGGGTCTAGTGTCAGAGTACTAAGAAGGCTAAATATACCCCAAATCTTGACCCCCGACAAAAACCGGATGTACACTGGCTGATCCCGGAACGCGACACACTGGCGTGTGCCTCTATGGCGGGTTTTACACCCTGTGAACGGTGGTCGCTATATGAAAATCCGGCGCATATGAATATCGTACCACCAGCTAGATTTACAGCGCGGATAAGACTAGGTACAGCCAATACATCTGACAGGTTATAATACGTTCAGAGTGTAGAATACAGAAAAGATCACCTACGAAACTTATCTGTAAAGCATTGACTTCGGGTCGACTTTATAAAACAAAGGTTCAGGCCTTATCCAGTAAGCTCACTTAAGATCCAGTTCAAATACCAACAGTGTGGCTCCCAAAGCACATTACATATAGTGAATGTCTTCTCTTTCGAAAATTTGTAATAACAACGTTATCTCCCAGTTTAATATTTCCTTTCCACGCAACTTTATTTGCTTTGATATCTTTTATTACGAAGCAATGGCCCTGTTATTGATATTTCTATATGAGCTCTTATTATATGGCGTAACAAATGCAACTACTGTTTTGATGACTTTGAACTAAGATGGGATATTTTTTGTACAATATAAATCTTACAAGCGAGTTGGTCTGAGTTTGATTTAAGTGATCATCATAACTCAACGGAAAGACTAATAGGACGGTAAGTAGAATACCCCACATGAATGACGATTGAAGTGCGTAACTTTAACTGAATCTAAATAATGTATAACATTTCATGGATTCAATAGATATTTGATTTGATGTGTAAACTCTATTACGTCTTCAAACCAATTGACCACCACATTTCGGTTTACGATTCCTATATCCAAAATACATTCGACACTACCACTGATGACACATGCGTGCTTCCTCTGATTGTGTTGTAAAAGGCCCTCCACACCATTGTGTCCATATGTTGATTCAACATAACACGACTCAATTGGTGTAAGTACTCAAATTAATACTAACTCATACATAATAATAATAGGGTAGTTTAATTTTTTATTTATAACATTATATGCAACAGAAAATACGACAAAGAAATCCTTTGCGAAAACAGATTGATAAAAAATAAGGTCGTAATTATTTTAATCTGGCATGAGCAACAATGAATACGTAGTGAGAACATCTCACTGTCTCCCTAGCACAACTGCACATTATGGCCATTCTGGAAGATGACGTCATAACACATATAGTACATTATTTTTCTGTCATTTTACAATTACCCTTTTAGAAGATTTGAATTACTTCTAACTTACTTATTTCTGAGCGGATGCATAAAATTCTTTCGATAATAGGTTTTAGGTAACTTTTAACAGTAGAGGATTGATTACCAATTCTATCACCTGCTGTAAGTGATCCCCATTGATAGTAGAAGAACCATTGCATGATGCATTAAAAGCAGTGACAGCCTAGCTAGGAGTGGGTACGGCCCTGCCGCGGCCGTAAAGAAAGACGCCGGTTCGTAACAAAATCAAATAGCATGCATATTTGGTTTGTTAAAAGTTAGGTGTTTTAATTATAAATTATCGCTTGGTTTGAAAATATGAGAATACCTTCATCTCTTAGAATTCTCCATAAACATTTCAAACGTATGTGAAGTCGTCTCGCATAAGGCCTGGTTGACTGAAGCCTTACCCCTCTTAGTATATGCCGTTCCGCAGAGGGACTGTCATTCAGGGCAGATATATCTTTAATTATTGACATTATGTTTATTGTTAATAATAGATTAAGGCCTTGTTATTCGCTACCACTGGGAATAATTGTTGCGGTTTCGCAGAGTTCAGCACGATCAATATTCAACAGGTGGTCGTAATTATTTATGAGTAAGCCTGCAGCCACGGAGGGGTAGGAATATTCACTGCTCGCTGATTTTTCATGATATAATGGGGACAAACCACATCATGCTCATATATTGGAACTTAATTACTTTGGTTACTAGCTTTTTGGTGCTTGCTCTCAGTTTGTTGCTGGTGGTATAGCCATAGTAGCACACGCAAGTGTGTCGCATACCGGAGTCAGCCAGTGTACCTCCGGTTTTTGTCGCGGGTATAGAGTTGGGATACGATGTTTGGCCGTGTTATGGCCTTCTGAGTGCTCTGACACTAGACCCTCAACCGCTTCTTCACCTCCTTGCCCCATGGCGTAGTGTGAAGAAGCTACACAGCAGGCCGTCATGATTGTGTTGAGTAGCGAGGGATACACGTTTCCCGCTACTTGATACTCTAACTGGACGGCACTGCACTTACTATCAGATGTCGTGTGGTCACTTTAACTGAAACACCGCTAGATTTTAATAAAAAGACTTATAAAAAGTTCCCCTTATTGCCAAATTTATTAAATTATTATTTGATTTTGACTCCATAAATCTGTATGGCATTGGGATTACCGCTAAACAGACGTTCTGCCTTATCCATCCAGACAAAGCTAAATTTACAAATAATATTAAAATTCAACGCGTAGAACAGTTGTTCTGCGGTCAACGATCTTAATGTAGACAAGGTCGATCCACAATGTAATAAAGCTATAGAATTCATTATAATCAATTATGTATAGTGTGTGCCGCGAAGCGTAGGGAATGGTACGGACTGAGGAGCGCGGAGACGGAAGTCGTAGGTTCGAATACGGTTTACATCAATAGACGGAGTGATTCATGAGGATTTTTTTTTAGTGCCTTGATAGGCAGACGAGCAGACGGGCCACCTGATGGTAAGTAGTCACCGCCGCCCATAGACTTCTGCAATGCCAGGGCACAGCAAAGCCGCTGCCTACCGTTGAAGGACTTTTCTTTTTAAAAAAAATTAAGTATATAATTCATTAAAGATTTTGAAATATTAAGATGTCGGGAAATGTCAAATGGGTAGGCTAAGAAGCACCGCATAAAGAGGAGACGAAAATAATATATTTGTGTTATGTCCTAATCCCACACTAAAATACATTCTTGTGTCATGGGTATCAAAAACTACGAGGGACACCCAGACCCGAAACAACTATTTGTAGATCACAAATATTTGTCACACTGCGGAGATCGAACCCGCAGCCTCTCGTTACACAGCCGGCTTACCCATTGCACGACGGGGGCTGTCAATAAATGCCATAGGACTTCTTTAGAAAAGAACACACGTGAATAGCGTAAGATTGTTTTAAAACTGGCATCGGTTTTTTGTATATTATTTGATAACACAGAAATTCTGCATCGGTGGCGCAATTGTAATTGCGCATGCGTTACGACTGCTGTGCTGAGGTGGGCTCAATCCCCGGGTCGAGTAAAGTGATATTGGGTTTTTCTATTTAGAAATGTTCAGTATTAGCCCGCAGTCTGGAATTGTGCCGGGTATGACAGGCCCTATCACATTATGGGACCGTAATAAATTCGCGAAAGTACTGGCCACACCTTTACCTACCCCTTCGGGGATTATAGGCGTGAGTGTATATACAAAAAATCTATCGGTAAAAAGTCGAAATGAAATGTCCGAAAATATCCAAGATTTTCATGCAATCCAATTATTTTTAGGACTAACCCAAATAACCCTAATGGTAAAATCTTCAATCAACTAATGACATACAATATATGGTACCGCTTTTCAATTTTGAACCTACTAGCACATATAAAGTGGTGCGAGAATTATCGATCATGTAATTTTATTATACGACCATCTATCCATCCACCTATGTACGAGTATAGTCCTTTATGCTAGCGTAAATATTATTTGTTAATTTAAATTCCTAGGAAACATATTATCGTATACAAACAATGCATAGGTTATGTTTACTTAGTCATTATCGAATTCGTAAGAGAAATAGTGAAGTTAGATATAGGTATATGATGTAGGATTGTTATAAAAGCATATTAAAATTGTTTGTAAATTGGGGCTAAGATTTACCAAAAGAGTAATATTCTTCTCTTAGGGGTCAAGTTGGTTACGTAAGTAAGCATCAAAGAGGGAGGAGACTTTACTTTGCTTATTTTTAATGATCATGTCAGATCATCATGTCAGATCGGGGGTCTGAATGACGATTACGTCTGTAATATTTATTTATTGTTAGTATTTTTTTTTAATTGAGTAGTTTGTGATATGAACATGTATTTACATTGAATACACAGAGTTCGAAAAGACATCTGTATGCTATTTAAGTTGATTTTGAACGTCAATAAAGTCTCATATAAACGATCAAAAGACATTCCTCAACACAACACATATTGGCTTGAGTTACAGTAGTGGAATATGTACTCACTAACCGTGTAAAATGAAAATAAACAATAGGATTGAATAAGTTATTTATATTTCTAAACTTTCAGTATTAATTTTAACTCGTTCAGTTAGTTAAACTTAATTTCATTACATACATTGACAGCTTCCGGGAGAACAAGCGAGTAGTGAGATGTGAAATGAGGTCGCTGGTTCGCCTCACCAAGGCATTTTTGTGTGATCTAGAAGTATTGGTTTAGTTCTAGGTATTTTACCGTAGTCCCTCATAGTTCTAAATACCCACCGTTTGGCCAAATGTACAGTCAGGACATGTGACTGTTGGGTATATTTACTTTATTTAACATTTGTACAAATATCTTCTCTCTACCGGATACCTTACTATTCAATGTAAATCAGGCGGATTCACCGATAAAAATAACAAAAAACTACATATTTCCGTTAAGATATGTGAGTCAGGGCAAGAAATCGATTTGACGCCGTCGCGTCGGCTTACGGCTAGAATGAATCACGAAGCTACTGACATGTACGAATTCTTGCGTCAAATTTGGTGATATATGTGTGATTCACTAACAGATAAAAAAATATTTTTGTAACTTGTTGGTAAGGGAGGCTACACACCTTGTCTTTGACTGATATTTTTTACAAAGCCTACTTATATTGATGTTAATTTCAAAGTTTCTATATAATACTGTTTTTCGAGTTGGAAGTGGTACAGACTGCCGAGGTGCAAGTCGTGGGTTCGAAACAAGTCTAAATGCATACACGTTTGACTTCCAAGTGACATGTGTATATTGCATATTATCGCTTGCTTAAACGGTGAAGGAAAACATAGTGAGGAAATCTGCATACCTGAAAATTCAAAATTTCTAAAGTCTACCAACCCGCATTAGGCCAACGTGTTGGACTGAGGCATAAACTCTCATTAATAGAGCCCCATGCCCTCTAGCCCCCAGTGTATAATACATAGCTGGTATTACCTACTATATTTCTTTTTATACAACTAAATAGCGTTAATTTTCTCTTTTTCACATAAATATATTGTTTATTTTTCCGCGTTTTCCCCAAATTGTAACAACCACACAAGCATCACATCTACACAGTTTCGTCCACGCCCGATTACGAATGAAAGTAACTAGGACGTATGTCTCAAGGTGAACACCGGTTTGCCTAACGCGCGCGACCCGACGCGATGGACTGAGCAAATACGGTATTTTGTTCGGGGTTAATAATAATAACAATAGGGTTTCCTGTGTATTTGTAAATGATTAGATAGACAGATTAAACAGAATCAAACTTGACCCAGAAATAAGGACAAAATTATTATTTGAAATATACGAGCAAAATTGGTGCGTAGTGGGAACATCTCACTATCTCCCTCGCACAGTAAGGACCATTCCGTGTAGTGACGTCATGTCTCATATTGTGCATCCTTTTTCTGTCATTTGCCAAGTACTTTTTTATCCTGGCACTGCACCTAATGTTAAGCGTAGTGCGGTCCAATTAGAGTAGCGAGAGGCGATATATCCGCCGCTACTCAACACAATCATGCCGGTCTGCTTCTTCACACTACGCCATGGGCAAGAAGGTCGAGGGTCTGTTGTCAGAGTACTCAGAAGACCGCAAAACGGCCAAACAACGTACACCAACTCTAGACCCCCGACAAAATCCTTCCACCAAATGTCAAACTTACCTAATTTTGAGTGGATTTTTTAAATTCTTTTAACAATAGGTTTCAAATGCAACTAAATTGATAAAATGAAAAAATCTGGAATCTATGAGCCTGTGCGTCGAATATGGTCTAAAATAAGCACTGCTTTTAAACCGTAAAAACCGCAACATGCTGATAACATAACCAATGACTGTTACAGTTGATTAAAAATAAACCATGTTAAATGACAGATGAATACGTTCCCAAAAATAATACTTTATGAATGTGCGCTTATTTCAAGATCTATGATTTCAAGTTCCGAATGGTTCGGTTTTAATTAAAATTTTAACGCAAACGTTATCAATATGTTATGTTGCCAATATTTTAATGCAACAGTGTTGTCGGGTGTCATACATCATAGAATACATACATCATTTGCACGTATTGCTGTGTGAATAACATTACTTTAATTTGTGGTAAGGCGTGAGTCACCTCTACACAGTCATAGTGACACAAGCATAGTAAGATGTGTAAGTGATTTGAATTAGCTTTTTCTATATTCCTGGTTTTTGGAATCTAGAGTAGCCAGATTTCAATAGTTTATCTACATTATAAATAAATAATTATTGCCATGCATATTAATTTTGTAATCAACGAAGTAGTTTAAGATACAAAAATAAAAGAGGAAAATGTCAGTTAAAAAGACATTAATTATTTTATAACACGAAACGAGATAAAGGCTATCTATATAGGCACCTTTAATTTGATTATTTATATCTCTGCTGTATCAATATTAATTAAAATTAATATGACACTTCAAAACACGACTGGTAATATAATATTCCAGCAATACATTCCTGACTAGATTCGAGATAAATCCACTTCGCCTCCCCACCTTCCGTTCCTTCTCTTTAAGGCTGTACATCACACAAATGGCCTTGACGATTTGAACTCTGACAGGCTCATACAAACACCGGTTGAAACTGAGGTTTCGAGCGCCCGAGATTTTTTTAAACTGACACGGCAAAGTAACCACCCTACACCTGATGGTGCGCAGTGCCGTCCAGTTAGAGTATTAACTAACGAGACACAATTAACTATACCTCGCTACTCGACACCACCATTTTTCTTTGATTTTCTTTGTTATTTTATTTTATTGTTAGGAAAGTTGAAAATGTAGTCATACCCGTTTTTAGACTGTCATAACACTTTTAGTATACACGTGAATAGGCTTCTAATAAATAAATAGGAATTAAAAACCGGTACAGTACTTTAAAAAAGTCTCCATTATTTGAGATTTTTTCAAGTTTAACTTCTTTATAATAGCGATTGATTCAGCATTCTTCTCAGGAATTTCACGGAACTCGAAGCGATTTTGATGATTAAGGCGGCAAAATATCCACATGATTTTCGTTTCAAAGATATTGGAAGTTTTCCTTCCATCAAACCCTTTCTCAGTTGCCAGCCAAGGCTAAACAAACTTATACTTCAATACGGGAATCCTCAACTTATAACACTATTTTAGAATATGTGTAACGTCATTTTTAAATTATAGTTTTTAAAACACATCATGACATTGCGTATCTGACATGTTTAGATAAACTAAAAAGGCTTAACGAGATGATAACGGACAATAAATGCTCCGCAACTTCACTTCTGATACGGTAACTGGGTTTTCAACAGACGTTTTAGTAATAATGTACAGTGTTCAATGTCAAAAGATTATTGTCAGATCGTACAGGAAAACGAGCGCACCATTTTACAATATGTAACATTGTTTAATAATAGAAAATTGTTTCAACTACTTAGATTATTTTATAAATATTTTATCTACACAACCTCAATATTGATAATTATTGAAGTGACAACTTTAGACATATCTTTTAGAATGGGGAAAAAGCACTGAACTTGTGTGACAGTCAAGCTGCGATTATTTATCTTTTAACATAAGCACGCCTATGAACTTCTATAATTATTGACAAGCAAAGTTCATATATGTTCTATGTTCACTATACATAGATTTGCAAATAGTTTTCTCTCCTCCGCAGACATCCAACAATTCGAAAAACAAACATAACGGTAATGATAAGAAATGCCTGCGTAAAAAGTAAGAGTGGCGGTTAATGTGGAAGGCCGTGGCTGCTCGATACATTCGAGGCCATTTATAATAATAGAATCAATACCAGAGTCGTACACTTGCGGCAAAAACCGGCCCAATCGCAACTTTGAAGGACGAAAAGAAGAATATTTGTTATAATGGATTAAAGAAATTTAGATGGATGGATTTAAATACTTTGTAACTTTTTTTGTTAGTTTCATACTGGCACGGAAAAGTTACCACACTGCACCTGATGGTAAGCGCAGTGTCGTCGAGTTAGAGTATAGAGTAGCGAGAAACAATATTTCCCCCGCTACTCAACACAATCATGCCGGCCTGCTTCTTCACACTACAACGTGGTGACTACGCCATGGGCAAGAATGTGAAGAAGCGATTGAGGGTCTAGTGTAAGAGTACTCAGAAGGCCTCAAAACGGCCAAACATCGTACCAAACTCTAAACCCCCGACAAAAACCTGATGTACACTGGCTGATCCCGGAATGCGACAAACTTGCGTGTGCCACTATGGTGGGTTTTACACCCTGTGTACGGTGCGAGCTATCCGTGCGGATATGAATATCTTACCACCAGCAAATGGGCCAAATAGCCGCAGCCTCAGATAACCGACGAGAATAGCTTGGTCATATGTAGGCAGAGAGATTCCGGTAAATCTTAACTTATATAACTTTTTTTTTTTAATCGTAATAGGCTTGCGTTTGACCACTATCTCGCTTGATGGAAAGTGATGATGTGGTCTACCTATGCCTTCCTAATCGCCATTCCTTTAACATCCGGAACGCACTAACAATTCTGGACGCATAAAAAAAGTTTCATATCTGGTGCATGTCAGACACAAAAGATACAGTCTTACAATTGTAAGACTTCGTATCTTGTTTATCCATACTAATACTATAAATGTGAAAGTAACTCTGTTTGTTTGTTTGTTACCTCTTCACGACTAAACGGCTGAACGGATTGTAATGAAATTTGGTAAGGGAATAGATTATATCCTGGAGAAGGACATAGGCTATATTTTTTCTCAAAAAACAACCTTGAAAGGGGTCAAATAGGAGGTCAAAATTTGTATGGGAAATCCATAATTCCTCGACTTAGGGGTCTGTAAATATTTAGGCTTTTGGTAGGAAATACGTGTTTCACATTTTTACACGAAGTTAAATAGTGAGAGAGTGAGAGTGAGACAGTCCGTCAGTCCGTCCGTCCGTTTGTTTGTTTGTTACCTTTTCACGACTAAACGGCTGACCTGATTGTGATGAAATTTGGCAAGGAGATAGATTATATCCTGTAGAAGGACATAGGCTATATTTTTTCTCAAACACAACTTTGAAAGGGGTCAAATAAGAGTTCAATATTTGTATGGGAAATCTATCATTCCTCAAGTTAGGGATCTGAAAATTCATATTAAGGCTTTTGGTAGGAAATAGAGAAATACGTGTTTCAACGTTTTTGAAAAATCATCCCTGAAAGGGGCAAAGTGAGGTTAAACTTACGAGGTATTCTTTAGATGCAATCTCAAGATTCAGGCACAACAACTGAGAGGCTGGACAATCGCTACAGGTGACTCAGTGCAGAGGACAACTCCTTGGATTGTATACTTCTGCTCCCGAAAATAAACTCCACGCGGGCGGAGCCGCGAGAAACAGCTAGTATTTATATATATCTATGTTTATAATTATAATGATAAGATAATCGGGAGATGAGTTGGGCGTAGGAAGAAATCTTCGTTGGCAACATTAGACAGTGGACGGGCAGTGTGCTGCAGAGATTTTCCTCGAAAGAAACAAGAAATTCCAAGCTGGCTGTCAACCTTCAGTAATTGGAGGCACATAAAAATAAAAATTTGGGGTCCAGCTCAAAAACTACAACAACAACTTTCAACAGCGTATACGGAGCTGGAAGGGGTTCCACCGCACATATTGCGAATCAGTTTTATTTCAATTTTACTTTGTTTCTGTATTTATGTGTGTGTTTAAAACTTGTAGATAACATCCAACAGTCACACATACCAGTAATAGCGAACTGCAAGAGACTTGGTCTTTAATTATGAAAAAGGTTAGGCTTTGATCCAGCACGCTGGTCTAAGGTAGAGTTGGCAACCGTCCTGTTTTCCCAGGACATGTCCTGGTTTTAGAGTGTCCTTGGGGTGTCCTGGATAGTTTTTAAGCGGCGTCCTGGGTTTTTAAAGCGGCCCGATAAGGTCCTGTATTTTCAAAATCGCAAACCACTTTTGCAATCCTTACTTTAGAGGCGGCGCGGGCGTCTGGGCTCGCAAGTGTTTACGCTATTTTAAAACAAAGATGCGTCCTGTTTGTAAACTGAATTGTCCTGGTTTTTCTTACATCAAATCCTAGTATTTGGATTCCAGGGTTGGTAACACTAGTCTAAGGGGAAACATTTGACCAATAGGCACCACCACCCATTGACGCCTACATTAATGGCCGTCGGTGCGTCTTAAACATATATCAATATTATATCTACACTTCTATAGAATCGATACCTTAGCTCATAGATTCGGTTTATCTTTTCTAAAGTTGTTTGAGATAAAAATGTTAGATATATATTTAAATGGTCTCTTGAAAGATATACTTATAGATAAATAAAACCATTTTAAAATTCGACACAAGTTTATAACTCACACTTCACAGAATTTTGATTCTTTGAAGATTCTTCACAACACTTTGGGATGCTTTAAAATTATTATTTTGTTTCATATTTCGTAAGACTTTGAAGGTGGTTTACCGACCGAACTAATAACTATATATAATGCTAGCCCTGTATTAAACATTGTCCCACTGCTGGGCACGGGCCTCCTCTACTAATGAGAGGGGTTAGGCCGTAGTCCACCACGCTGGCCTAATGCGGGTTGGCAGACTTCTCATACCTTCGAAAAATTCTCAGATATGCAGGTTTCCTCACTATGTTTTCCTTCACCGTTAAAGCAAGCGATAATTAACATTTTAATACACACATAACTTTAGAAAAGTCAGAGGTGTATGCCACTTGGGTTTCGAACCTACGACTTTCGTCTTGGCAGTCCGTACCGCAACCAACTAGGCTATCGCTGCTACATAGGTGAAATGATTTGACTACAGACGATTGCACTGACATTCGCCTGAGAATGTATTATTTCACCTCAGAATACAGAAAAAACCAGAAACCGCGCTCAATAAGAATTACATACCCCGCGCTGTGTCCAAAAACAATACGTAACGTCCCGCGCCTGCCCCACCTCCAACCCGCGTAATGTTGCTAGCTCGGAGCTGTTTCCCACTTTTTGGGGTAATCTTATAACACTAACGAAAGTATATTAATAAAAAAACATTAACTAATATTTGTAAGTAGGGTAGTAAACTAACGTTGTACACAAATACTTCAAAATACATGACAAACATTCTGAACCGGAGGGATACAATATAAATAAAGTAATTATTATGACTACATCTACCCTAGTTGGAATAGCTGCTTTCCTAATTCTTTTCAAACCATTTTTTGTGTCATAAAAATATTGCTCTTCAAAATGAATTGAGCAAATTACGCTCCGGCTTGATGGTTTCCAAAACTCATCTAGCCGAGTTCTTTGTATAATTTTCATCCAGTCCGAATTTCTCTTTTCATCATTAGGGAAACTAAAATTACAAGAACGATTTACAATAGAACTATATATAAAAATTAGTGAATATTCTATAAAAGTATTAAAAAAATAAGTGGGTAAAATTTGCGATCAAAATAAAATGGCAACACTCAAAAAATGGACGCGTCATGTTCTAAGACGATCACAATAAGTAAAAGAAATTCAATAATTAAATAAATATACCTTTGAATGCGCTACTTACAGATGAAATGTGATCCCATCCTGTTTTTTTGTAATCCCAGCAGCATTTTTACATGTAGGGACAACGAAAGACGGCATTTTTAAATTAAAATTGAAACTTGTACAATACGTCACGACGCGCTTACTGCAAAGGAGTGACTAATCGCAAAATCGTCAAACCACTCTGTTTAAGAGTGGTTTTTGTGGCTTCAGTTTTAAGCGCGCTGGCGGTTTCTGGTTTTTTCTGTATTCTGAGTATTTCACCAAGAAAATCGTTTTAAACTTCGGCGGTAAATCTAATCAATGCATCACTGTAACAACGCATTTTTAAATACCAAAGACTGGTCTATAGGGTTTATATTGATAAGTATTTTATAAAATTGTTAAGATCCAGTAAAATTGTGAGTTATAAACCGTATTATGACTAATAGCTCGTTTATCGATCATCCGCATAAAAAGGCTACATTTCAACTTATTATGTACAGTCAAAACAAACGCATTTTGGTTGACTCGGTACAATGTTCGTATCACAAGATCCGATACGAATACTCTTATCAGATTTTATCTCGCTCAAACTAAACGATAAACCATCACAGTGTAGAAATATTTCTATATCCGTGCGAAAATCTTGATTTTCGTAGAGATTCTACGAAATAATATGGCCGACTCATAGCTATTATTTTTTAAATAATGTGCAAAGGTTACCGGGATCGTAAAGCCTTATTGAGGAGTTTGATTTTTAGACGACTATAAGATTTGGTTTTAGAGGATATTGATAAATCCCGTAGGAATAGACCCGTTTTGGAAGTCGATATTTTAGCCCTTATCAGAGACCAAAAAAATTACTTATAATCCACTAGGTGGATCTATCGTGTGCGTTACGTTCTGATTTTACGGGCATTGGAGCTGGTGAAATAGAGCGAAGGCAATGTTATGCAGGACCTCGTTATCCTAAGTCTTAGTATTATTGCTCCTATTTATGGATACGCCTACTGTATAAAAATAGACTTATGTGAACACTTTAGATTGTATAACCTAACTAACCGAGTTAAATAAAATGGCATTAAAAAATATGCTAATCAACGAGCTATCAGAAGAGCAAACGAAATGCATAACATGTGTGGTTCACAAAAAAACATTTACCTCAAAACCACCTGCTGGTAATTTTATTTAAGTAGATAAATAAAAATTAAAATGTGGGTATATATATTCAATGTGTTCCAAAAACAACTGTTTACTTATTATTGTGTGGTCGCACGCTAAACACGATAATGAAATAAAAAAATAATTCCAATCACGCGTGAAAAAACTAGTTACGACTTAGGTATTTATTACAGTGTATTACACTTCCAAACGCGTAACGGGCGAACACGATTCGCTATGCAGCAAAAATCAAAAAGTTTATAAAACAAAAGAGGTAAAGAGAACCTGTTTTGCAAAATCTCACGATTTCGCGCTGACCGGCGCGGCATACACTCGCTACATTTTTTTCACATTTTTCCATGCACTTTATAATACTCCATAGGGACACGTGAACACAACATTTATTTACAAATAAATATAGTAATATAACACTCACCCGTCTAATTCGTACACAAAAAATATACGTAATTTAATTCAATAAACCGGTGTTTCAAAATGCAATCCACCTGGCGCACTCGTGACCCAGCGGACATTAGCACTAGCAGTGCTGCCAATGTGACGAATCATGAATCTACTTACCTACTGTCTGATGAATGCTTAGAGTAATACTCTAAGGATGAATGTGATGACGTCTCAATGTCGATGCATCATATAGTATGTAATGTAATCATAGGAACATTACAATTTTGGTTTGAACAATTCACTTCTTATTTTTTTTAAAACACTTTGCTAGATTTAAGTCTAATAAAGCAAAAAATATTTTTTATAATTAGTATTCCTCTGCGCATGTTCCAGTTTCAGAACGAAATCAATGTTTTGTTCCAGTCCACAAAATGTTTATTATGCAGCATAATTATTAAATTTGTTCTAAAGACAGTATTCACTGTTGGCAAATCTCGCCAAGGGCATTTTCCTCAGTTTAGAGCCAATATATTCTGTAAACTATTTACTAGTTTTGTTATGAACTAAATAAAAACCATAAATGAGTGAGTGGACAATTATTTGATGAATAACAATTTGTTACTCTCTTATTCGTCAAAAGTGGTTAATGTTTATTCTGCTTGAATACAAACTATAATTAGATTTTCGAAAAAAAGTGGAGGTAACCAAGGTTATTATTAAAAAAATATTCAATTTTGGCACATGCATTTATTTGAAGCTTTCTTTTAGTTTTACTAATAATAATATAACACTTTATTGTAACACCACAACATATAAAAACAGGTTGTATCAACTTATTTAAGTGTTATAAATTGGCGGTCTTATCGCTAAGAGCGATCTCTTCCAGACAACTACACTTTACTAATTTATAGTATTAATTAAGCAAATTGTATAGGTATTTTTCTAACACTTTAGTGTTCTTTGAGTTTAACATAATATTACAAACCAATTAACAATTTTTTTTCAGATTTTTACGAGCCACAGAAATACAATACTTAATATTATAACACCACTACGAAACAATTAAGCATGCAATTTCTGTGGCGCAAAAATTTAAACACTTACCTACACATTTTTATCACAGTAATATATACCCTTCTTAATATTAAAAGGCAACTACTAAATTATGCTGAAGAACTCAAAACTTCGAGCTATGGAACAAAGTATCCATTGTTTGTATTTTTGAATTTTGAGCGGCGGTTCTTCAACCGTCGTGGGAAAAATATCTGAAGTTTAACAGAAGCATTATTGTTTTATTTGTTTTGTGCTCATAATTATTCCTTTAATGTATTTAATTGATGTGTTAATTGTATTATAGAGTTGCTTTTGTTGTTAAGCTACAAAATAAAGTGAATATTTGTGTGTTTTATAATCGTTATTAATCTTGAATTCTTTTCACATTGTATTCATTGCAAGGTGGGAAGAGTGTACTTTAAATTTTTAATATTCTTTTATACCATTACGCCAAAATATTGATAATATTTTATTAACTTATTTAAGACAATAATCGAGGAAAGCCTACAAGTGCTAAAGAATGGAGTCCATGGAAGAGCGTATCAACAAGCTACGGGAAGAGCGCCTCGCCAGGGAAAAAGCAAGGATCGAGAAGGTGAGCAAATATATATATTCTCGATGTTCGTAACGCAAGTTTTGACTTATTATTTTGATAGTATAATTGAAACCGAGTATACCATTTCTTTAGGTACCTACCTTTAATCTTGATATTCTCAATACTTATAGATTGGCATGTCACATTGATCCCATAGTGTACTTAAGATGAAAAACCACCAAGAATCTAATTTGTGCTATGTTTTTTGATTTGTATAATCACAGTATCTTCAAAGACTCATAACTTGCAAATCTCACATATTATCAATTTTGAATTTTTTTCCCTTATAATTTGTATTGTATTTTCTAATAAAATATGAGTTGGTCTGCTGCTCGGTAGGGGCCTTCATTACTGATGAGAGAAGTTAGGTCTTATTCCACAACGCTGGCCTAATGCAGGTTGGTAGACTTTTGAAATTCTCATCAGAATTTTTAGATATGCAGGTTTCCTCATGGTGTTTTCCTTCGCCATCAAAGCAAATGATAATCTACAAGGAATACACAAGTAACTTGAGAAAAGTCAAAAGTGTATGCCCTTTGGGCTGGTTTCGAACAAACAACTTTCATCTTGACAGTCTGTACCGCAACCAACTAGGCTATCGATGCTCTCTACATAATATACATGTTTAATTCTATATTTTATGTTAGTTTATAGTATAATGTGTAGATCCACATACACCTCACTGAAAGTAATCCTGGGGGCACTCATAAACTAATGGATTTTGGTTTGGTTTATGTGGGTTGATAAAATTGTTGGTAAGTGGTAGTGTGATGTAAGAGGCCTCTGGTTCAATCACACAGACTAATGTTTGTGTGATCAATTTTTTTTTTTTAGTGCCTTGATAGGCAGACGAGCAGACGAGCCACCTGATGATAAGTAGTCACCGCCGCCCATAGACTTCTGCAATGCCAGGGCACAGCAAAGCCGCTGCCTACCGTGATAAATATTTGTTTCTGGCTTAGGTGTTGTGGTATAGTAGACCCCCATAGTTCTGGATACCCACAATACAGAATTCAATTAGTGTGTGTGAGTCAGGACTATTGTTCATGCATGTATTATTCTTATGTTTTTTGTCTGAATGTTTTTCTTCACCAATAACTTCTTCAAAACAAGCAACGATTAATTATGACTACACACATACCAAATAATATGGATGCATGTTATGGAGTCTTGAATTGAACCCACAGTCTTCTCTTAGAAAATTCATTTCTGATCTTTTCCTTCAATGTAACTATCCTGAATGAAAAGTATTAGTTTACGATATCAAAAGGCAAAGCCAGTAAATCTGTACAATTATGACTAATTTGTTGATTATTTTCCAAACAGTAATAATTTAATTAATATTTTTGACCAACAGCTACGGGAACTTAATCTCAAGAAATATAACAAGAATGAGCCTCTGCTGAAAAATGCTTCATCTAATTCAGCAATAAACAAATCAACAAAAAATGAAATGTTTGATCACCTGAAAAAGTCATCTTCGGTTGTCAAAAATAATTTCCATGTAAACGGTACTACCAAAAAACCTATCACAATGCCAATCGTGAAGAAAACTTCATCTGTAACAGATCCTAAACTAAACACAAATAAATTTGAGACAAATCCTAAAAATAGCAAACCGGTGCTGGAAAAGGCAAAAATTGACACTAAAATTGAGAAATTACCAAATGCTACAAGTTCTAAAACGATTATTAATGACAGAAAAGAAGTAAAAACTGCGAAATTTGAGCCAAAACTTGCCAGAAAAAGCATTGCAGTGCCAAAAATTGCTGTAACCAAACTGACAACAGTGAACCGCAAAAGTATGCTTCCGAAACCGTCTCAGACATCCTCAGAGACTGTGTTTGACCGTCTTTACAAACCAAAAATGGTTGCTAAAGAACACCTTAATTCTGTAAAGAAGTTACAAACTGATCCAAATTACTTGAAAAAAGTCATTAAGAGTTCCGGATTGATTCTGAACAAAAGACACACATTGGTTGATACACAACAAAAACGTGAAGTCCCAGTACGTAGATCTATATCAGCAGTACATTTCAAGAGGATCAGTAAGTACGAGATCCAAAACTGCATACACAAATGGTCCTCAATAGGTGACAAGATGCACAACATGCACTTAAAAGACATAAACGAAGACGAACATATAAAGGAAGACAAAGTCATCTCTGCGGTTAAGTCTGAAAGAAAAAGAGTGACTTTCATGACTCCGGTGCCTCAGAATTACAACACTCCGAGACTAGAAGAGCTCCAGGTGAGACTCAAGAACTGGTTGCAGAAGAGAGGCAAATCCTTGGACTCATACCACCATCTTCAATGCTTTGGTATCAACCATCTCGTGCCTAGAGATTTGAAAATAGATTTTGAAGCTCTGAAGTACGATGACGATGAAAACAAGGAGAATATAGCCGTGGAATCTGACAGTGATAATGATTCAATTTGTGAGATTAATGGTAAGGAAGCCACGGTGGGTATGTGGCGGAGGGCCAGCAACATAAGTGAGAGTATGGATCTAAATGAAACAACTGATACAACGGTGACCACAGAACCAGAGAATGTTAACGATTTAGTTATTGGAGCTTTGAATGACCTTGCCGAGTTGTTAAAGGAGGTATGTATTGTATATTTAGTTTCAGTTGGTAAATTAATGAAAGAGAGATTTAAATAGCTGTCAAATTATGTGCTTTTTTGCTCCCAGCAACTTGTTTTTAGAATCTTTTTTTTATTGGTATTGCAAGGCTGACGCGCTGATGTCTCTGATGGTAAGTGCTACAGGCCATGGACACTGACAATGTATGACACAGCTATGCTATACTTTATACACTTTTTAAGCTGTATTTTAAAAGCTTGTCATTGATCTAAGGAAACCGAAAAGGCGTGATCATAAATTATTTTTAACTTCAAATGAAGATATAATATAATACACACAGGGCTTCGAATGGGAACAATGTGCGCGCTGGCTCCGCGCTATACGAGAACGATTCCCCGGCGCGAGTAATACGGCCGCGTATTGGGAGTGCCGCGCCGCGTTGGAGGAGACCCGCGGCGACCTTCCCGCCTCCGTGCAGTGTTGGGAAGAGGCTATCGCTAAAGGCACTGAGGTAAGTTACTCATACATGTAGAATAAACATATATGGTGCTGCTGGTGGTAGGATATTCATATCCGCCCGGATAACTCGCACCGTACACAGGGTGTAAAACACTCCATAGTGGCACACGCAAGTGTGTCGCGTTCCGGGATTAGCCAGTGTACATCCGGTTCATTTCGGGGGTCTAGAGTTGGGGTACGATGTTTGGCCATTTTGCGGCCTTCCGAGTACTCTGACAGTAGCCCCTCGACCGCTTCTTCTACTTCTTGCCCATGGCTTACCATCATACCAATATTTTAAATAAATATTGTGACCTCAATTTTCAAGCAATTTGATTCTGTTTTCGCAAAAGGATTTTTTTTACGTATTATATTCGGTTGCATATAGAATAATGTACATTATTAAAATCAGGTAACTACCCCATGTAAGCAATTCGTTTAAAATTTTATATTTTTTCCAGCATTCAGTAGTTGAGGCCAATCTGGACCAATTGCTGGACAAATTTATGCAGTTGAAGATAAGTCCTAATAGTGGTAAGCGACGGCAGGTGGATCCAAAGATGGTGGATGTTAAAAACGTCTTCAAAAGCACCATCATACGGTTCGCGGTACAACAGGCTAAATTGTAAGTTTATTTGTATAAATTTCCAAGCTGCTGGCAAAGTGACCACCCAGCATTGATGGTAAGCGCAGTGCCGTCCAGGTAGAGTATCAAGTAGTGACAGATAACTATGCTTGCTTAGTGGCTTCTTCACACTTGTAAAGCACCCAGGATCATAGCAAGGAGGGAACACGGTAGCTGACAAACTGTTCCATAGCTTAATGGTGCGGCAGAAGTACGAATTTGCTCTCCTCTTGGTTCGGCCCGGGGTAGTAGTATACATGAATCAGTGGCTCCATAAGCCAGTACTCGTGGTTCTGGTGTGGAAGGGAGAGGTTGGGATGAGATGTGATTAAACAATTCTTCTTAGCATTCATAATGATACAGACATTATTTAGAAGTAATAACTACTAAACGTTTTTATTTCCTTCACAAGTTGATTGAACTCGAGAAAGTTTGTGAGATTCAAAGAAACTAAGCGTATGATATTGAAGCGAAAATCATAATAAATGTGAGTTATATTTCATAACACAGAAAAATTGCATTTAGTAGATAGTGGTAGTGTTGATAGGGTAATTTGTTAATAGTTAATGTGTTATTTCTGTACATTAGTTCATATATAAACGAAAATAGTTTGAAAAAGAAAACAGAATAAAATGTCTGCGAACTATGAGCAAAGCTTAGACGTAGAGAATAGACTGAACGCACTTTATCCAGCTATTAAGTGAATATGGGTAGAAAAATGTGAGAGAGATAAAGTGAGTGTGCGAACAGCAGTGCCTTTTTCTAGAATTTTGATTGGTGTACGTTTAGTTTTATTGGTGACTTGCAGAAGCGATAAGAAATGGGTATTGGCCGCACAGTCACTTTGTCTCGTTCTACAAAGTGGTAAATTTTGTGAGGACGTTGCTCAGTCCAGTCAACCTACTCTTAAAATCAATGCCAATCTCGAACTGTATATAGTTTCAATTCCAATCTAGAAGATATTCAAACTCTATAACTCACGCAACTAAATGAAATAAAATATTAACGAACTAGCGATCGTAAATACTCTATTTCATTTTATAGTTATTATAATTTCCCCGTATACAGTGAAATCGTGCGCTAGTGTTGCGTTCAACAGTGCCAATTGTACAGTTTTCGAACCCAATCCCAATTTTATATTGGAATAGAGTGTCAAGAGTAACCCTCCTGTTATCTAAGTCTATGGAGCAAAGGTGAGTATGTAGTGGGAAACCCGAAACAAATATCTGTCTGTCACACAAACATTAATCTTTGTGTGCGAATCGAATCCGCGGCCTCCCGTTTCACAACTTGCTACTCGCCCGCTCTGCTATATAGGCTGAGGAAATGTCTAAAAAGATTTCTCTCCACTTGGTAGGACATAAATATCCTAGTGGATAGCTCGCACCGTACACAGGGTGTAAAATCCGCCATACACAGAAGAGTAGTGGCATACGCAAGTGGTGGTGTGGTTTTTTCAGGGTGTGGCGGCCTTCTGAATACTCTGGCACTAGACCCTCGACCGCTTCTTCACCTCCTTTCCCCATGGCGTAATGTGAATAAGCTACACAGGCCGTCATGTTGTGTTGAGTAGCGAGGGATTTGATTTGTCTCTGAGATTGTCTCTTGCTACTTGATATTCTAACTGGACGGCACTGCGCTTACCATCAGGTGCAGTGACTTTGCCGTGACAGGAAAAAAAACATTACTATACTTTTTACGGACTTCAAAAAGAGGGAAGTTCTCAATTCGTCGAAATCTTTTTTTATATATGTTTATTATTCGAAGACGCCTGAACCGATTCGTGAAATTCTTGTTTGTTTAAAAAGGTTCACTTCCCAGGTAGTCCCATTGGCACCAAGTCAGGATCTGATGATAGGATCTCAGAAAAATCAAGGGCACCCCTCATATTTTATTATTATACAAGATTAGTTTTTGTATACCATAAAGCCGAAACACCCAAATTAGATTTTGGTATAAAAGATCACATAAATATATGACATAATAATAATAAGGAAAACTCACGCGGTGACATGCAAAAATAATGTACGTTTCTTGAACGATGCATGGGCAAATGCGCGCCGCGCGCTGCTGTTTGATTCCCGCTAAAACGCAAAACACTGGTACTATTTACACTGTTTCGTTTATTATCGGAATGCAGCCTAATTGACTACTTCTTGAGCTCGCCTAAAGTGATACGGGTATTGACCGTCGTCCCGTAAGGTTCTCCAGGCGTAGCTTTGGCTCACATTAAACAATGCTCCTGCTCGACTCGTGCTGCTTTCAGGGTTATTAGACATGTAGTCTAAAATACCTTCTTGCACGGTGGTCGGGATACGCGCGAGACCTCGGTCGACCGCGGTCGGAGGATGAAACTGGCCGTAATCCCTCAGTCGTTGCGTGGCACTAAGCATCGTTAGCCAAGACACGCGTCAGATATCAGAGTCACACTGCACTAAGGAATCTATATTTAAACTAAAAGGGTACAAAATTTATCATGCCCTGCATCCTTGTAACGCACCAAGAGGAGGCAGTACTATTATAATAAAGGAAAATATCTGTCACCATGAAGAGCAAAAGATAGAAGAACTAGACAAGCAAGTTGTAGCAGTTTGTGTCCAAACAAAGCGTTACCCGGTTACTATATCAGCTATATACTGTCCTCCTAGATATTCGCTAAAAGCAGAACAGTATCTAAGCTCTTTGAAACAACTTGGTAACCGGTTTATACTTGGAGGTGATTTTAATGCTAAAAACACCTATTGGGGATCTAGACTTACTACAACTAAAGGAATGCAGCTACTATCAGCTGTCAGAGAAATCAAAGGCGATGTTATATCAACTGGTAAGCCAACTTATTGGCCTACTGATACCAAAAAATTTCCAGATGTTATAGATTTTTTTATATGTAAAAACCTTCCATTGAGCTTCATTCATATAGAGGAGGGATACGATATGAGTTCAGACCATTCACCAATTGTCCTAACGCTTTCAGAAAGCGTAATAAGAAAAGAAAATCATCCATCATTAACAAATAAATATACAGATTGGAAAAGCTTTAAGATAGACTTAGAATCTGTCATAAATTTAAAAGTTCCTCTAAAAACCCCGGTTCATTTAGACCATGAAGTTCAAAAATTCATAAAGGACATACAACATTGCGCTTGGCGAAATACAGGTAATCTCGAAATACAAGTCAGAGGTAACTATTATCCACTCGCAATCAGGAACCTTATCTCTGCAAAAAGAAAACAAAGAAAACAGTGGCAAAGAACCAGGTTTTCGTATGATAAAACATTACTCAACAAACTCACGAAAAAACTCAGAGAAGAAATTAAAATCTTTAAGGACGAATCGATTAATACCCACCTCCACAATCTTACAAGCGACCGGACAACAGATTACTCATTGTGGAAAACAACCAGAAATATAAAAAAACCTATTATGCACATACCTCCTTTAAAGTCACCAAATGGTCGCTGGGCTATAAGTAATGAACAAAAAGCAAATATATATGCCAACTATCTGGAACAAATTTTTAAACCCAATAAAAATGACATAGAGGACTTGAACCTGGACAACATTCCCCAAGATAATATAGAAATAAGACTCGTTACTCCGAAAGAAGTAATCCGAGAAATAAGAAACCTCAAACACAAAAAATCTCCTGGCTACGATTTGATCACTGGAGAAGTTTTAAAGAATCTTCCACGGAAGGCGATAATTAAGCTGACTACACTTTTCAACGCTTCATTCAGACTGAAACATGTACCAGACGTGTGGAAATTTGCTGAAGTTATAATGATACTCAAGCCTGGTAAACCTTCTCACGAAATATCATCATACAGGCCAATCTCTCTGTTACCGATACTGGCAAAACTGTTTGAAAAACTATTTTTAAGAAGACTAAAACCCATTATCGATCAGCGGAATTTGATTCCTGATTATCAGTTTGGCTTTAGGGAAAAGCACTCCACGATCGATCAAATACACCGAATAACCAATGTGATTGAAAGAGCGTTAGAAGAAAAGAAAGTTTGTACAACGGTTTTTCTGGACGTCGCACAAGCATTTGATAAAGTCTGGCACCAAGGTCTCATATACAAGTTAAGGAAAACGCTTCCAAAGCAATTCACAGATCTACTGGAATCTTATATCTTAGAAAGAATGTTCAGAATAAAACATGATAACTCTTACTCAGACATTAAGCACATTAACGCAGGAGTACCACAGGGAAGTGTACTAGGTCCGGTTCTATACCTACTCTACACCTGTGATATTCCTGAGATGGAAAACAACACTATTGCAACCTTCGCTGATGACACAGCTATTATAGCTACAGGCGATACTTACGAGGAAGCAGTGGAAAAAGTACAAACAGCTGTTAATACCATCAACGACTGGACCAAAAAATGGCGTTTAAAAATTAATGAAACCAAATCAGTCCATGTAAATTTTACCAATAAAAGCCCAAATTACCATCCGGTGTACTTAAACGGCCATATAATACCATACGAAAATACAGCCAAATACTTGGGTATGACTCTTGACGCAAAGCTTCGCTGGAAGGCACATGTCAAAAAAAAACGCGATGAGATGGAACTTCGCTACAGAAAGATGTACTGGCTACTTGGCAAACACTCTTCGTTGTCAGTACACAACAAAGTTCTATTATATAAACAAGTCCTAATGCCGGTATGGACCTATGGTATACAGTTATGGGGCTGTACCAAACAGAGCCACATCCAAATAATCCAACGTTTCCAAAACAAAGTACTTAGGGGTATTGTAAATGCTCCGTGGTACATACGAAATGAAGACCTCCATCGGGACCTTAAAGTTGACTTCGTAACTGATGTTATAAAGAAGTATGCCGAAGCTCACGAACACAGACTTCATCATCATGTGAATGTCGAGGCGATCCAGCTCCTTGACAACACAGACCTAGTGAGAAGACTGAAAAGGACAAAACCTTTTGAGTTATTGTTGTGAACATTTAATGTAACACAGTGCAGTGAGTGCTATTAATAAAGAACACATTAATGTTGTGTCTTCCCCTTAATAGAGACAATAAGAAAAGTGTTAATGGACATATTCTTAAGCATAGTCTCATTAGAAGTTTAGGTTAAATTTAAATTACTTATTAGTCCATAGACTAGATTGTAATTTTAATGATGTACTGCATATAGTAAATCATTTATAAAAAAAAAAAAAAAAGACCCGCGTCTACAAAAATGCTCTTCATAATATCTCACTGCCGCGGACATATTATCACCACAAATCGCGAGACTACGCACCAACTCTGTATACTCAATGTTGCTGTAATGAAAAGCCATCGCAGAATCGACACGCGCGCGGCGACGTCTGTAAAAAATCACGACAAATGCGAATGCGTAGACGCTTCCCGAGTGACAAAATTGATAGATCAAATGCACCGCCGCGTGCGGGGCGGGGAAGGGTGTGCTTGTCCTTGTTACGGCCTTCTGTATTATGTAGGTGAACGACCGACACGCACCGCATTTTTATTAATTAATAAACAAGGTAACCAGATTGACGAAAATTTTTATATGTTTTTGGGATACCAATATATCACGTTAAAAATTTGTGCAATGGATTGTCCTACTGATTCTCAACAAACTACTTTCGGCTTTGTAGTATACTAAAAATAATGTTGTATAATGTGTTTTTTATTGAAGTTGGTGTATTTTTTGAGGCTATTATAACTAATTTTACTATTCCAGACGTCAGTCCACGGGTAGTCCTCGGTTCACAGCGACTCCGGTGCGCCGCAGCGGTAGACTCAGCAATCAACGTACACCGCTCCGTCTGTGCTCAAGTGTTAAACAGTTACGAGAAGCGTACGGTCCCAGTGTCGCGTTCGTGCCCAATGATACACTGTGCCAAACGCCTTAAGTCTTATTGGACATCATGGTATTAAGAGTATGTTCATGAGATAAAGTGCCCCGGAAACCAGAGAGGCTTAAGTGTCATATCACTATTTATGACGTTATTTTTAAAAGGTTTGTTGATTAAAACTTTTTGTACTTGTAAGTAGTCTTTGCGATAAAGTTTTTTATTCATTTTGCTGTGCCAGGATAACAAAAAAAAAATGTTTACTAAAAATAATTTAATCTATGCCAAAGTATAATGATTTTCATATTACGAACAATTACCATTGCATATTGTTTGAGACAACCACATTAACTTAAAATATAACTTTATGTATAGGACATTAATTTTACTGCTACCTATATTTTTTCACATAGCTAATGTGACAGTTTTATAGAAAAGTTAACCTTATTGTAATAGTAATAAGATATGTATTACATGAAAACAGTTCTTCAACTATATTACCATTACAGTAAAGTTATTTTTTCTTTGACAATGTCAAATTCATGAACACACAATCCAAAATATTTGAAATTATAATTTTAAAATAATCTTTATTTTACCGTGAATAAAACTCATGTAAAAAATGGCTATGGCTATACAACATGTAACATGATTAATGCACACTCTGAAAGTAGTTTGTTCAGAATAAGCGACTGAATCGATATAATTTTTTTTTTAATAGACGATTTTTTTTTCAAAAATAATTAATACTCAGGTAAATAATAGTCGCCCTTTAATTTTACGTTCAAAACAAACGAAACTGAAACAAAACACGATGCGATAAAGTCTTTTCTAAATGCAATAATAAACGAACACTAATAAATCAAATAATTAAAATTACGAACTGTATGTCGAAAATTAGTACAACTAATTTCATAAAAAACAATATTTATATTCATCGCAGTCTAATTTCAATACATGAATTATGATTATAATAATATTTTTAAATTGGGGTGTCTGAGGATGTGCGTTTTTCCCGTTACACGTAGTAGTGTTATAGTATTGTTATGTCATTATATATTTATTTTCAAACGGCTATCCTAAAAAGAAATATTTTTCGAATTTTGTAATATTTATCCATTGTTGCGAAATAGCATTATTTTAACAATTTAACAAATTATGCATTTTAAGACATATAATTTTCTTATAATGATAGTTAGGCCCGTCTGGTTCCCACATCCTAATAGTGCACTGGTTGCACACCTCAGTATGAAGGCACCATGATAATGTGTGTAAATAATTATATATTTAGTGTTGCCGGACTATTTGATTTAAAGACATTTTTGAAAAAAAAATTGTTTTTTTTTTTCGGAAAAAAAATCACTAAAAAAACTATAGCGTGGATTTTTATAGAATTATGATGTTACTTGTGTAAGTAAATACCACATCTTTATGGCTTATTTTAATGCATTTATGAGCAGTATTTTCTAAAATAAATGTGCCCTGAAAAAATGAGCCCTGTTTTACCAGCTGATATAGTGCCAAAAAAAAATTAAAGTAAGCTCAAAAGATGCAAAAAATGTTGTTTAAATCAAATAGCCCGCTAACCGTTGATGTATGTTATATAAGTATCATGGTTACTGTAATTTTTAATTTTCAACTGACATGTTAATTGGGATGAACAAATTTTGTATGAAATGCAAACAAATGTATACAGGTATGGGGCCGTAGTCCCTCGTAGTTGATACCCACGATATAGGTTGGACCTAGTGTGGGGTTAGAACTATGTGTGCGAAAGTTGGGTGTATTTATATAGTTGACTCATATTAATCTTATAAAAGCTAATTTTCATTAATCCTAAACGTAACAATCTCGATATTGCCTTGAAATAAACATCTTGGTGCAACCGTTTGGAAGTTATACTGCAGTCAAAGTCTACTTAAACACCTTTTGTACAATAACTGTGGATTCGAAGGATTTTACTAAAATACCGCAAAATACAACAGAACTATGTTGGCGTTTTGGCAATTTTCGTGGTTTCTAATGTCACATATCGAACATGAATCTAGCTATTGCTTTACAACTTATTGTCTACTTTATTTAAATTTTTCTCATATATGCTATTAGCACTGTATTTCAAATAAAAACCGAAAATTGCCGTCACGTTAAGTTAGTTGCATACATTATGTTTACGCGAGTATTATATACTGAAATAATAGTAATTTTATCGGACTAACAATACCGTTTTCCCGCTTCCTATGACCCTAGGTCCTTTATGTGTAATATGAAGAACCTACACAGCAGGCCGGCATGATTGTGTTGAGTAGCGGGGGATACATTGTCTCTCGCTACTCGATACTCTAACTGGATGGCACTGCGCTTACCATCAGGTGCAGTGTGGTCACTGCCGTGCCAGGTTTTTTTTTTAAATCGAAAAATACAAAATAAATCGTAAAAGAAGTAAAATAAACTGCGAAGTCGTAAAATTAATTTTATTTCAATAGTTGCATACATCTACAGTAAATGAAAAACGGGTGTGACTTAATATATTTGACGTCACGGACTATATAGTTTGTTATAAGAAAAGGATTGCTATGCTACCGGCCATTTGATAAAAGGCATTACGTGACATTTTAACAAATTTGAGTTATATATACAAAGTAATAAAGCAACTTTTTCTCTATCGATCAGTCTGGCTCATATATTTCTATCTATAAGTTATAAGATCTATAGACTATGCCATTTCTAGGGACATCACTTCACGTTTTTAATATCTCAAATATAAGTTTATTTTAACGGCCTCTTAGTAAACGGTAGAATGCTATTAGACTTCAAGATGGGCGCATATTGCTAGACGGCTGTTTCAGTTATAAACATAGACATATAGAATGGAGTAAGCGCTTTCTATCCAGCTATTAAGTGAATACGGGCTTCAATATGTGAGAAAAAAAGCGAATGTGCGGCCAGCAGCTGTCTTTCTAGAATTTTGATTAGTCTATGTCTATTGGTATCTCTATGTCTATACAAATAATACTAATGTCAGTTCTGTTGTCATACGACTAAACTAAAACGAAATTAAGTAAGTTTACTCCAATGGTAGTATGTCAATTTGCAGTGTATGATAATCGAACTAATGTCATTGTATTACATATGTTTTTCAACATTTTTATTCAACTTGGGAATGGGATTCCAAAATACTGACTTATCAATTACATGTCACTTGCTAAATTGTGCTATGGCAAACACAAACGTAATAGAAAGGATAACTTTATGTATACGTCTGATGGACTAGCATCCATGGATATGAATAAATAAATAAAAAAGAATTGTACTGAAATTAATCATATATTGAGTTAGTTTATGACAACAAAATTGATATTAACACATTTACGACACGCTATTTTTAAATATACTAATATAAAGTAGAGTAGTTTCGCTGTCATGGCAGAATGCTCACTAAAGTTGATAACAAATACTGTATTTCAAGCGGAAATTATATAAACGCATAATATTAAACATAGCTTTAGTCTCTCGTTTAAATACTGTCAATAGGGTAGTTTCCTGTGTTTAATTTCGTACATTATTCGATATGCAACCGGATATAATACGCAAAGAAAGCTTTTTGTGAAAACAGAATCAAAATTGCTTGAAAAATAAGGTCACAATATTTATTTTAAATATTGGTTTGAGCAAAAATGTGTGCATATTGGGAGCATCTCGCTATCTCCCTCGCACAACGGCACAGTAATGGCCATTCTGGGAGGTGACGTCACGGCTCGTTCATGCATCCTTTTACTGTCATTTGACACCTACCCCTTCCAGCAGATTTGAATGGCGTTAATTACTTATTTTTGTTCGGATTCATAAAATTCTTTCGATAATACGTTTTAGGTAATGTAGCTTGTTGATTAAACTAATGAAAAAATGTGTCAACTACCCTATTATGGCCTGTTTGATAATGTCCAATTAAACCTATTACCTAAAATATAAGACGACAAAATATAGATTGAGACTCTTTTGCACTCTTTTGATATAAACACGTTGAAGCGCGTGTCAATTTGATACTTTCTAAATTCGCCGTTTAATGTGTAATCTGGCGGATAAAAGTTATTCAGATGTTTTGAGATTAGTAGTTGTAATATTTTGTAATGACTGATTACTTTATTTACATTTTATCCAAAGTGTGTTCTCCCAAATTATCAATTTTGTATAGTGATTATGTATTCTGTATAGTGATTTATATTACGAATAATATATAGCGATAATAAAGACTAAATTTTTATCGTGTTTTGATTTATTATAATAAGTTTTCTGGACTGGGTAGGAAATATTCCAGGTTTAGCCCTTAGTTGCAATACAGTATATAGACAGGTGAGAATCCAGAGGGGATCAAGGCATCGGATGAGATTAATGTCCCGGAATTAAATCTACTCCCAACCCCATTATCTGCAGTATAACAATATATCTTCTCAGTAGTCGGAGTACTACATTCCTTTTTCGCCCTATCGTACAAATCATCATCTTCAGAGAAATTAACAGAAACCCTTAAAATTTCGTTGTTCACCATTATTTAAGCCAACATTGATCTAATAATTAAGATTTTGGTTGTAAGCAGGGGTAGTTAAATAAATTCAAAATAAAAACTTTTCCTTATAGTGCCATCTAGTTACGTTGTAGGTAACTAATCTTAGATACAATTAACACCATCTGTTACACATCTTTTTAACTGAAATTAATAATTTCAGTATATTTTATTAAGATATGAATAGATTTTTAAAATAATTCTTTATAATAATTATAAATGCTTATAAGTTACTGTTTTTAAATGTTTTTATTATCTATGTCCTTCCATCATTTTATCGTACACTCATTCACATGTGATCTTTTGAGTTCCGTCAGTTGTGCATTCACGTCGCGAGCTTGTCAGAGGTGATGTCTTGATGAGATATTTTCGAATAATCGGCCTTTGTATTTCGTGATCATACAACTTTTTTCAAACAAATCGAAAGTTCCCAAAGAAATATTAAGTTTGTTTTCGCAATTTGTGGTGTATGGTTTGTGTTTTGTAAAGTGTTAATCGACGAATTCGAACAGCTGTTTAATGAGGTAAATATAAGTTTTAAATTTTTACACACTAGAGTATTCTCCTGTGTTAGGTTCATGGATTGTTTCCGATCAAAAAGCTGAAGGTCAGTTAGTGTTATTTTATATTCATATGAAAAATATACACAGAATAGTTCTTCATTGTTCTCAAGAAAATGTTTCGCAAAGAAACACATGTTCAAAAATAGTATTTTTTTATTTTTTATTCAAGGTAGGCACAAGGTAACAAATATAAACAAAGGTTAAACTATTATTTGCAGACTTGGTATCTAAGAATTATTCTTCGTGTATTAATGACTTTTAAATATTTCTACATAAGTATTTCACAACAATGTCCAATAAATTATTGATGAATTAATTATGGCGGAGATAGACAACTAGTACTTATACAAAGCGAAATATTCTTATTCTGCCTACCCACCCTACCCTACAGAAGCTAGGAGACATTACTTTTTAAAATTATAATGCCCATGGCAACTAGAACTGCTCCGACCAGTCAAGCGAGTACTAACTACATAAAAAAAAACTGATACCTATATTTTTACTATTCATGCATTTATTTCGCATACAATTCTCTCAATGATTACACAAAGACTTCGTTGTGTCATTCTTACGTGACACATGAATACTTTAAAGTCGAGTTATTGACCTCACATTAAAAAAAGTATTTTACTAACAGAACAATATGAATTTCATCATAACATAATATAATTTAAAAACATTAATATATAATTTTAATGGAACAAATAGTTTTTGTAGGTTACACAAGTATTATAATTAAAAAAATTATACTTTATTAAATTGGTAGACTGCCCACACGAAAGTAGCGGGTTCGAAACCAGTGAAAAGGCATACACCTCTCACTTTTCGAAGTCACGTGTGTTTTATTAATTATTTAAACGGTGCAAGAAAACACCATAAGAAAACCGGCATGCCTGAGAAATCTACATATGAATTTCGAAGATGCAAATTAGGGCAGCGTGGTTGACTAAAGCCCTACTCATTATAAAAGGATATCTATCCTGTCCACATACCCGCCATTGTAACTCCCGTTTAGCCAGGATCGACAATGGCACACATTTTAGAAACAGAGTAATGAATTGCGAGTCTTTTATCCCGCAAAGAACTACGAACTTAACCAAGTAGAAATATAGGGAGGGGTTGGAAATTCGTAAATAGAGTTATTAGAGGTCTGTGCGGAGCAGAGGGAATATGTTTACGAGGCTTGTAACTTTTTTTTAGTATTGTTTTTAGCGGCAATGATATCCCAAACCATAATTATATAAAGAATTAAATTCTATAATACGAATATTATTATAATAACTTTAAACTCTACTAATATTGTATTCAAGGTTCTATGCGCATTTTTGCCTTTCCTGTAAAATATATGTGTTGGCGTCTCATACTATATACTTGTAAGGTACATAATTCAAGTTTCACTGTCTGTAAACAGGCTTGCAGTAACAGCTTCCAGTTGCTTCGTACGGAGGTACGGAAAATGAGATTTTCCCTCCCCTTGCCTGATCCCATTCGTTTTGTAAGGCCGGCAACACACCCATGAATGATCTTGCATCATGGACGTTCATTGGCTGTGGTGATCGTTCAAAACTAATTTGCGGGCATTTAATTCAACCATGAGTTTTTCTCACGTATATTCGCTAGCGAAAATGTAAAATATTTATCTGACAAAATAAATAGCGTAATATATATTTCGATGAACTTTCAAATTTCTTTAATCAGATTTAATATGTATATGGACTCCCTCGGGGGCGCATGCGTTATGACTTCTGTGCTGAGGTCTCGAGTTCGATACGCTGGTCGGGTAAAAGCGATATTGGGTTTTTTCTATTTACTCAGTATCAGCCCGGAGTCTGGAATTGTGCCCGGTATGGCGATAGCCTCGCCCCCTTTCACATTTTGGGACCGTAATAAATTTTGGAAAAGTGGGTGTATTGGTTACACCTCTGCCTCTACCCTTTCGATGATTATAAGCGTGAGTGTATATGTGTGGATGTTTAAGTACTTCTGGAACGATACAGTGGACAATGATACTTGCGCTGAGAACAGTATCCGTTGTATATGAATCATCGCTTGCACAATGTTTGTGCCATTCTGTTACAAATTACAATTGTTTTGCAAGATACACTAACATTCTGAACTCGGACAAGGAAAACTTGGAATAAATTCAAATTATAATCGACGGTTGGCGGGCTATTTAAATTAAGCGACATTTTTGAAAAGTTATAGGTGAGAGTTTTAATGCTTTGTTTTTGGAAAAAATCGCTATAAAAAATCTATTGCGTGAATTTTATTAGAATTCATCTTTTAATATATTACTTGTGTAAGAAGCACGTACTGCATCTTTATGACTTATTTACAAGCATTTATGAGCATTATTATCTAAAATATGTGACCTACAAAAATTAGCCCTGTTCTATCAATTGATTTGAGCGCCAAATAAATGCACAAAAAATTGAAACAAACAATAAAAAGATACAGAAAAGTTTGCTAATTCCGAATATGTATATAACTCAATAACACAAAAAATGAGGCAATTGATTTTGGCTTCTATTTACTCCGTACTACCTTACTTTTTAAATATTTTTGATAGGCGAGTGGTTAAATCAAGTAACCCGCCAATCGTCGATACGAACAATGTACGAAATTACATAGAACTGCACGTCCGAGGCAGTCATTTCTATTTAAATTCCAAAACTAACTTGAAAAAATCGAAGGTAGTTTTAAATGGTTTGGAGATATGGACGAACCTGTATGAAGGATCACGGACATTAGATTCCAAAAAATCAAATAATATTGTCTCATTACGTGGATTGAACCCGCGGCCTCATATTTCATAACCTGCTAGTTACCACTGCGCCATGAAATTTAATACTTATTTTATCATTGTATCTTCTATGCCATCTAATAGTTTAGGCGTTAATCTTATCACATCGGATTATACATTTTCAAATTGGCGATAGAGTCGAAATCTGTTTCACTTTTTCTTGGGATGTCTCGTGATATTTTCTATTTTATAACTACCTTAATTACCAATAAAATTACTAACTACCCTATAAGGTATGTAAAATAACATAAAATGTAAAAAGATGAGGAAAAATATACGAAATACATATATAACCGGAAATTCAAACACTATATTTCAGTAAAGGATTCTTAGAAAGTCGGTTTTCCTCTTAAGTAATATAGTCAGCTTCCGTGATGCAGCGCGTAAATAGCGTGTGAAACGAGAGGCAGCGGTGTCGATTTCTGTAGAGATTAAAAATAGCGTGTTTCGCAAACATCATTTGTTCTTAGTCTTGTCTCTTGAGCTCATTGCGCTTATTTGTGTAATAATCCTTGTCTGTTAGTTCGAGTTTTTCATCGAAACGGCTGGACTGATTTTGACGGGTCTTTCACGAGCAGATAACCAACTTAATACTCAACACAATCATGCCTGCTGTGTAGCTTCATCACACTACGCCTAAAGGAGCCAGGATCATACGAAGTAGGGGACACGGTAGCTGGCAAACTGTTCCACAGCTTGATGGTGCGGCAAAAATACGAATTTGCGAATTTGTTTCGGGCCGGGGTAGTAGACACCATGAAGCTGTGGCTCGGAAGGCAATACGCGTGGTTCTGGTGAGGAGTTTGGGCGTGACCTTTTACAAATCGTTTTTTTATCCGTTGTTATCAGCGTCTTAAATATTCCAGCCTGTCACGCAGCGAGATCTGTTGTGAAAATGTAATTACTAATTAGTGTAATATTCTTTTCCTGAAATACTGATTATAAATAAATAGCTTGTTAATACATACATATACGCTCACGCCTGTAATCCCCGAAGGGGTAGGCAGAGGTGTAACCAGTACACCCACTTTTCGCCGAATTTCGGTCCCATAATGTGATAGGGGGCGAGCCTATCACCATACCGGGCACAGGTTCCAGACTCCGGGCTAACCCTGAGAATTTCTAGATAGAAAAACCCAAAATCACTTTACCCGACCCGGGGATCGAACCCGAGACCTCAGCACCGCAGTCGTAATACATGCGCAATTACAACTTCGCCACCGAGGCAGTCGTTGTAGCTTGTTAATAGGAATTACTATTTCAAGGTTTGTTATAAAGTATGTACGGAAATTAAAGCTATGATTGAAATTTATTTTAAATGTTTGCGAACCTTCAATTCGTTAAATAAATCTACGTATAGTTCGTACTCATAGTTCAAGTGGCGGTTAAACACCTCTTACTTTTCGAATGTTTGACATTTTAACTAGAGATGTTATGGAACACATTAACTGCAACCGTAACTGTCGGATATCCGCAAATAATTTGATACCCGTATCTATAATTGAAAGAAATTATAAGATTATAATTGAAAGAAATTGAAGAAATTAAAGGTCGCTGGAAGGGATATTTTGATAATTTAATGAATGAAGAGAACGAGTGGAGTGGTAAAATGAAAAACTTACCGATCAATTTGGGTTTGGTAAAAGAAATAAGTGTAGATGAAGTAAGAATGGCTGTACAAAGTATGAAAAACGGAAGAGCGGTTGGCCTAGATAGCATACCTGTCGAAGTATGGAAGTTTCTGAAAGCGGACGGATGGAAATGGCTGACTTTATTCTTCAACAAGTTGTTGCATTTAGAGACGATCCCGAACGAATGGTGTAGCAGTCTTCTGGTGCCCATCTTCAAAAATAAGGGTGATGTACAAGAATGCAACAACTACCGAGGAATAAAGCTTATGTCACATAGCATGAAAGTTTGGGAGAAAGTGATAGATAAAAGAATGAGAGAGGAATGTGTGATAACCCAGAACCAGTTTGGTTTTATGCCAGGACGGGGGACTACAGATGCAATATTTGCCTTACGCCAACTCATAGAAAAGTACCAGCGTGCACATAAAAACCTGCACATGGTTTTTATAGACCTGGAGAAGGCGTACGACCGAGTGCCCCGGGAAGTTCTGTGGTGGTCTTTAAAAGAAAAAAGAGTGCCTGGGAAGTATCTAAGATTAGTGAAAGCGATGTATGCAAGAGCGCGTACGAGTGTTCGGTCCGAAGCCGGCGTCACTGACGAGTTCGGTGTGGCAGTGGGCCTGCATCAGGGGTCGGCTTTAAGCCTATATCTGGTCCTCCTGGTCATGGATGCTTTGACATCACACATACAGGAGGAAGCACCTTGGTGCATGCTTTTTGCTGACGACATTGTACTCGTCGGAGAGGAGGCAGCTGAGGTACAGAGCAGACTGGTAAAATGGCAAGAGAAATTGGAAAGAGTAGGCCTCAAGATCAGCCGTACTAAGACCGAACAACTATCTTGTGATTTCGGTGGCTCTTCCAATTTCTCTAACATTGCCTTAAATGGTGTATCCCTACCGGTATGCTCCGATTTTAAGTACCTTGGTTCGCTTCTCCAAAATGATGGCAATATTGACCGAGATGTGAATAGTAGAATGAATGCAGGGTGGATGAAGTGGCGACAGGTCTCAGCAACAATATGTGACAAGATGATGCCCCTTAAACTTAAGGGGAAAATCTATAAGACTGTCATAAGACCTGTCGCTATGTATGGATCTGAATGTTGGGCAATGAAAAAGGCGGATGAGAGGAGAGTGCATGCTACTGAGATGCGTATGTTAAGATGGATGTGTGGGGTCACAAAGTTAGATAGGATAAGGAATGAGTATGTAAGGGGAAGTCTGAAAGTAGCACCGATTGTAGAAAAGATGAGGAGTGCTAGGTTAGCTTGGTTTGGGCACGTGATGAGGAGGGATGAAAGGCATGTAACAAGACTAGTTGTCAATATGAATGTGGATGGACGAAAGAGTCGTGGGAGACCCAAAAAGAGGTGGATGGATTGCGTGAATGAGGACATGCGCGTGAAAGGAGTGAATGCAGATTTGACGCATGATAGGGCTGCGTGGAGAGTTAAAACCAATTGTGCCGACCCCACTTAGTGTGGGATAAGGGCAGGTAAATGATGAATGATGATGATCTATAATTGAAATGGATAAAATACTCTTAAGATTGTTAGCAATACAACAAAACTATGCAAGATGGATATTTTAAAAGACACAAATACAATGATTAGCACTTTGTTGATTAATTTATCACTGTTACACATCTCAGTGCTTAATATTGAAAAAATTTAAAGTGCTTTTTGGATGGCATTGCAGTCTCTTAAGGTATAAATGGTAGGCATGTGGAGCTTTGGCAAAATTTTATACCACTTTTCTTTTTTTGATTCAAACCTAAATAAATAAATACACCCAACAGCTACACACATAGTTCTGACCCCACACTAGGTAAAACTTATATCGTGGGTATCAAGAACTACGAGGGACTACGGTGCCACAACACCCAGACCCGAAACAAATATCTATCTGTCACACAAATCTTTGTCTCGGTGCGGAAATCGAACTCACGGCTTCTCGTTTCACAGCCGACTATTCGCCTACTGCGCCACAGAGGCGGCCAAAAATTACTTGCTTTAAAAAGAAATAAACTATAAATTTGTGATACTATAATTCCATGAGTTCAAGGTCTATCTAAATGACGTCTTTCCATGACCTTACCTAATACTCGACCATAGGTTACTAACGTTTTACAATATTCGTGACTTATACAACGACGAATAAAGGTCGAAGGGTCAGAGTTCAGGTCATTCTACGATACGTGGAATAAGACAGGCTGGTGCCGTAGGTTATATCTAATACGAACATGTTTACAACGAGAGGCAGTGGGTACGATTCCCGCAACTAGACAATTGTTTGTGTGACAGATTGATGTCTCGAGTCTGGGTGTTGTGGGACCGTAGTGCCTTGTAGTTGATACCCACGATACAGTTTTGACCTAGTATGGGGTCAGACTTTGTGTGTATTTATTATTTATTAAAAGGTTGAAAAACTTAAAGGCCAAGCAACGGCATTTCCATGTTTTTCTGACCGATGGTCCCTTGCCATTGGACGACCAAATTGGTCATTTACACTGAAGTTGAAGACTCGTAATTCAGGAATATAATATCACGATTCCGGGATATTGCAAAATTAAAAATGTTTATTCATGTGTCCACTTTATATATTTATGGATTAAATAACAATTTGCAAAATACATAAAACATTCAACTCCTAGTTACTCTTAGTTTATAGAAAGCAGACTCTGGCACTAACCCGAGGCTGCGCCAGGAAGAAAGATAAAAATAATTCTACTTAAATCACTAAATTTTTTACACCTGAAATTTTGTGAATAAACAGTCTATTAAATCTTAATTTATACATCTCATATTTTTAAATTATTAATTAATCATAAGATTATGGTTAATTCAATCTTCTACAATGTATTCATGAATTCGTTTCCAACTGCTCGGGGCTTCCCGCGACGCAACACATTCAATATCCCGGAAATTCCGGGACAAGAACCTGGGAACTACCAGCTTGCACCGATATAAAATTGTATATGGCACAGTTGTAATTGCGCATGCGTTACGACTGGTGTGCTGAGGTCTCGGGTTCGATCCCCGGGCCGGGTAAAGTGATATTGTGTTTTTCTATTTAGAAATACTCAGTATCAGCCCGGAGTCTGGAATTGTGCCAAGTATAGCGATAGGCTCGCACTATCACATTACGGCACTGTAATAAATTTGGCGAGAAGTGGGTGTACTGGTACGTCCGCCTACCACTTCGGGGATTACAGGCGTGAGTGTATATGTATGTATGTTTAATAGATATGACGAGTTCGTCAAACGAGGATATTATATAGTTTTTTTTTATTTATGCGTTAACTTTTTATTACACATTTGATATCGAATTCTTTGGAATAATTTATCTATTCTTGGAGTATAACATTTAGATTGCTATGTATAAAAACGTAAATGTACGGAAATCTGGTAGAGCCACGCTGTAGACACATTTGTCTACAGCATGAATGGGCCGGCTCGACCGGGGTAGTACCACTGTCTCACAGAAAACCAACGTAAAGTGACAGTTCACTGTCGCGTTTCGTATGGTAAGTGAGATATCCGGAGGCCCAGATTCCCCCTTCCCTTCCCTAATCCCTATTCCTGTCCTTTAAGGCCGACAGCGCATACGTGATACTTTCGGTATTGTGGATGTTCATGGGCGGTGGAGATCACTTAACATCAGGTGACCCACTGGCTCGTTTGTCGGACTATGATATAAAAAAAAAAAAAAAAAAATAACGTATCTATTACATATATTATGTTAAGGTGCTTTAATGTACATGTACATTTTGTAAGTGGTAGAGCCACGCTGTAGACATATTTGTCTACAGCATGAATGGGCCGGCTCGACCGGGGTAGTACCACTGTCTCACAGAAAACCAACGTAAAGTGACAGTTTACTGTCGCGTTTCGTATGGTACGTGAGATTCCGGAGGCCCAGATTCCCCCTTCCCTTCCCTAATCCCTATTCCTGTCCTTTAAGGCCGACAGCGCATACATGATACTTTCGGTATTGTGGATGTTCATGGGCGGTGGAGATCACTTAACATCAGGTGACCCACTGGCTCGTTTGTCGGACTATGAAATGAAATAAAAAATGTACATTTCAATGACCTTGACGATTTAATTCTGACCGTCCTATACAAAAGCGGCTGAAGTATAGGGAAGGGATTCGGGTGTTAGAGATTTGTTATGCAGCTTTTATATTTGCTTTGCAATGCCACGTAAAGAAAATAGTTGCGATCGGTTGAACGGTATTGAAGTTTATGTTCTGCAGCACCAGCTAGCAAGTTCTTTTTATTTGGGCCAGAAACCATCGCCGGCGTATGTACAACAACTCACCAAAGTTTCGTCATAATCTAATGAATACTTTAGGAGTCCATAGAGGACAAACATGCTTACATTGATTTTTATTTATATAGATGTGAGAGATAAGAAAAGCAGCGATAGCCTAGTTGGTTGCGGTACGGACTGCCAAGACGAAAGTCGTAGGTTCGAAACCCAAGTGGCATACACCTCTGACTTTTCTAAAGTTATGTGTGTATTAAAATGTTAATTATCGCTTGCTGTAACGGCGAAAGGAAACATCGTGAGGAAACCTGCATACCTACGAATTCTCATGAGAATTTCGAAGGTATGTGAAGTCTACCAACCCGCATTAGGCCAGCGTGGTGGACTAAGGCCTAACCCCTCTCATTAGTAGAGGAGGCCCGTGCCCAGCAGTGGGACAATGTTTAATACAGGGCTAGTATTATTATTTTTATATTATTATTAGATGTGAGAGATAAGAGAGACAGTGGTACAACTAGATTCGCCAAGGTCAAATCAAATCCAGAGTTGGAGCTTTCTGGCTGGCTGAGATTTCGCAGCCACTTACTAATGAAATGATTTTAATTATATGTGTTAAGTAACGGCAAAGTGTCCACACTGCACCTGATGGTAAGCGCAGTGCCGTCCAAATAGAGTATCAAGTGCAAAGACAATGAATAAATAGTAGTTTAATTCTGACATGTGTTGTCAATAAAACTTATCAAATCGGGTCAGGGCTGTGTGCTATCACTGAATTAATGTTGCATATAATAGTATAGTAGTTAGCTTAGTGGAGAGTGGAATAGACAAGCAGTTAGTTAGACAGTTAGTTCGAACACACAGAGTACCTATGATTATTGGAAGTATCATGTGTATTTATTATTTATATATATACACGCACGCCTGTAAACCACGAAGGAGTAGGCAGAGGTGTAACCAATACACCCTCTTCTCGCCGAATTTATGACGGTCCTATAATGTGTCCCGAGCCTATCACCATACCGACTTCAATCTCAGACTCCGGGCTGATACTGAGTATTTTTAAATAGAAAATCCCAATATCACTTTACCCTACCCGGGGATCGAACCCGAGACATCATAAAGCAGTCGTAACGCATGCGCAATTACAACTGCGCCACCGAGGCAGTTACCTTCTTGCCTTTAGTACCTACTAAAATATGCACATAAATATGACTAGACTACACTGTTTCTTGTTTATTTACTCTAAGGTCATTTCCAATATAGCAACATAAATGAAATAAATGAATAAATGACACCCAACAGCCACACACATAGCCCCGACCCCACACTAAGATACGAGTCTTGTGTTGTGGGTATCAGGGACTACGAGAGACTTTCGGTCTCACAACACCCAGACTCCGGACACAAATATCTCTCATGTCACACAAACATTTGTCCCGGTGTGGGAATCGAACCCACGGCCTCTAGTTTCACAGCCGGCTACTGGCCAACTGCGCCACGGAGGCTGTCAATAACAAAACATAATAAAGTATATCTTATTATAGTTTACGTATTCTATTATTGCTGATTATATACGCACTCACGCCAATAGTCCCTCAAACGGTTGGCAGAGGTATAATCAGTACACCCAGATTTATTTTATTTTGAAATACCATTAGGTAATACACAGCACATACATATATGATGACAATGCAGATATCTACGATTGTGTTCACCTCTTGAAGGTATTTACAACTTAATCAATAAAAAGTACTTAGATACAAGATATAAATGTAAGGAACACGTTTAAATTCTTTTTGAATAATACATTAATAAAAAAAATTACCGTTAAAAATTAATTATTGATATTTCGACGAGCTTATTACCGTCCCATGACAGGGGGCGAGCTTATCGCTATACCGGCACAATTCCAGACTCCGGGCTCATAATGAATAAATATTTCGTCATAGAAAAATAATATCACTTTTACCCGACCGGGGCTCGAACCCGAGACCAGAGCAAAGCAATCCTACAGTGATCGCAATTACAACTGCGTCACCGAAGAATTGCTCATTAGAATACGTAAATCTGATATCATGTAGTCCATATTAATATTGTGAAATATGCGAAAGTAGCAGCAGCTATAGCCTAGTTGGTTGTGCTACGGACTGTCAAGAGGAAAGTCGTATGTCCGAAACCCAAATGGCATACACCTCTAACTTTTCTAAAGTTACTGCCTCGGTGGCGCAGTTGTAATTGCGCATGCGTTACGACGGCTGTGCTGAGGTCTCGGGTTCGATCCCCGGGTCGGGTAAAGTGATATTGGGTTTTTCTATCTAGAAATTCCTCAGTATTAGCCGGAGTCTGGAATCTGTGCCCGGTATGGCGATAGGCTCGCCCCCTATCACATTATGGGACCGAAATTCGGCGAAAAGTGGGTGTACTGGTTACACCTCTGCCCTACCCCTTCGGGGATTACAGGCGTGAGTGTATGTGCATGTGTGTGTTTTCTAAAGTTACGTGTGTATTAAATGTTAATTATCGCTTGCTTTAACGGTGAAGGAAAACATCGTGAGGAAACCTGCGTACCCGAAAATTCTCATAAGAATTCCGAAGGTATGTGAAGTCTACCAACCCGCATTAGGCCAGCGTGGTGGACCAAGGCCTAACCCCTCTCATTGGTAGAGGAGGCCCGTGCCCAGCAGTGTGACAAATGTAAAACATTTCCTGTGGAATATTTGGATTGTAACGGGAGAGCGGATCAACAAAAAAATATCTAATTCGGTCTAAAAAAATCCGCGGGTGCCGCGGGTAACAGTAACATAGTATTTATATGACTGTGTCGGCAGATTCCTCAGGAACTTCTTGGATCACGACGTAATACGAAAGAAGGAACTAACATAATAGAGAAGTTGACTCGATTTTTTTTATTCATTTAATCAGCAAGTTAGATTACCTAAAACCTATTATCGAAAGAATTTTATGAAACCGAACAAAATGAAATGAAAACAAAAACGCCATTCAAATCTGCTGCATGGGGTGATTGTCATATGACAGTAAAAGGATGCATGATATGTCCCGTGACGTCATCTCAGAATTTCTATTACTGTGCCGTTGTGCGAGGGAGATAGCGATATGTTCCCAATACGCAACCATGTTTGCTAATACTATTGCGTATTTACTCATACCAATATTTAAAATAAATATTGTGACCTCATTTTTCAAGCAATTTTGATTCTTTTGCGTATTATATTTGGTTTCATATCGAATAATATACAAATTAAACAAGAAATTACCCTATTATCCTTTGCTTTGATTGCTTCCTGTTAAAAACATCCATCTGTAACTCACGAGTGTCCGCCTGTCAATTGAAAACTCACATACATAAAAATAGAATTAATCCCCGGGGAAACCCCGTTGATCAGTTAATTCGAACAATGTAGCATTTTAAAGTTTTCCTTAATGTGTAATGATCTTTTTATACACGAGATGTTTTTACGAAACAGCCTTAGCAATGACCTAGACATTATGTTTTTATGATTACGTTTACTGGTAGAGAGAAGGAAGTTATTTTTTTAATTGACCAAGAAAAAAGGTAGTATAACCGGCTTGGATTATCGCTGGATACAATTTCGTCAACCAGTCCTGAGACAATCCAGCTAATCAAACTCAGCTGGTTTCTTTTTGGTCCTATTAATTCTAGTAAATAACCTGCCATATATTGCCAATTCACTATCCTATATAAATAAAAATCAATGTAAGCATGTTTGTCCTCTATGGACTCCCAAGCTATTTATCTGATTATGATAAAACTTTGGTGAGTTGTTATACATACGCCCGCGATGGTTCCTGGCCCAAATAAAAATAACTCGTTAAATAGCGCTGCAGAGCATCAACTTCAGTACCGTTCAACCGGTCAACTTCAGTACCGTTCAACCGGTTAACTGCAACGGTAGTACCAACAGGTCCTATTAAAGTATCGAGTAGTGAGAGACAATTTATCTCTCGCTACTAAACACAATCATGCCGGCCTGCTTCTCCACACCACACCATGGGCAAGAAGATCGAAAGGAAGCGGTCGAGGATCTAGTTTATTTGATGTTTTATGGTTATGACTTATGAGAGACCCCAACGAGTCCATTCACGCTATAAACAAACAGCACGCCCTATCACTTGTCTTTAATTAAAATTATAAATGAATATGACCGTCTCATAGAATCGTTTGACTGTGTGTCAGTCGATAGGTTAATATACTTCAATATGCAGCTGTTCGCCATCAAGTTGTGAAACAATTTATCATGTGTTCCTTTCTTATCATTGGGTGCTTTAAACGAAGTCTGAATACGGTGGTGGTGGTAGGATATATTCATATACAGCTGGATAGCGACCACCGTTCACCGGGTGTAAAATCCGCCATAGTGGCACACGCAAGTGTGTCGCATTCCGGGGTCAGCCAGTGTACATCCGGTTTTGTCGGGGGTCTAGTGTTGGTTTACGATATTTGGCCGTGTTGCGGTCTTCCGAGTTCTCTGACACTAGACCCTCGACAGCTTCTTCACCTTCTTGCCCATGGCGTAGTGTGAAGAAGCAGGCCGGCATGATTGTGTTGAGTAACCGGGGATAGATTGTCTCTCGCTACTCGATACTCTAACCGGCATTGCGCTTACCATCAGGTCCAGTGTGGTCACTTTGCCGTGCCAGGATAAAAATAAGCAATTGAGCAGGCCGGCATGATTGTGTCGAGTAGCGACGGATGTTTGTCTCTCGCTACTTGATAGGCATTGTACTACCGTCAGGTGCAGTGTAGTCAGTTTGTCGAGTCATTTTGTTTCGTCACGGTAACCGGATGTTGTTACCAAGGTTCCAGCTAAACATGCACATGTGTATACATTTGTTAATAAAACATACAATAATTTAACAAAAGAATTGTGCGATGATAATGACACATATATTACAAAAACATTGAAATGTTCTTACTTATAAAATATCACTTATATAACGAACTTTTAATTGAAAAATGTATATTTACTTGTGTTTTAGTGTTTGTTTGAATTTTCTTTGCTTATGTTCATGTCTGTTTTACACACTTGCTGTGTTTTATAACCCTAGGTTATGTTGAAAATGTCTTCGGCTGTAAGTTCGCCTTTATTTATCACGTGTAAGAAGTTTAATAAATAAATAAATAAATAAAATAATATATTTGGCAACAAGAACTAGATTCAGATACTAATTGCGTTCTCCTGTTATCTAACTGCCGCACCCGACAAGGTTCATATGACATTGAACATTTATCAGAACTGGTCGCCCAGAAGTCGAAATTCGACCAACATTCATAAAAAACAATTTTGAAAGTTATGATTCTTTTACAAAAGTATACTACTGTAATCATAGCTTATTATTATCTTCTTCTTCTTCTTGCTTTAATGGCCTCTGCGGAGGAACAACTCCACAATTTTGCCAATGTCACGTAATAAAAAGTTAAATAAGTAAATAAAATTTATGTGATGATGATGATGATGATGAAGGATCGTTTTAATGGTTATTATTATAATTTTATAAATTTTGTATTACTCATGCGGGAAAAGTAGTATCTTGACGCTCGCTGTTACGTTTGAAAAAGAACCGTTTGCCGACGAGTGCGACAAGTTTACTTGTCGCACTCAAATTATTCTTGGCACACGCAAATTTAGATAAAATTGATGCATCAAGAAAATGAAAGATCCGAAATTTTAGAGCAGGTTTCATCTAAAAACGCCATGAATTTGAATATTACATTTACGAACTGCACAAACATTACAGTTCTTTTAAATGACACTGAAAAAAAGTAACTTATTTATGTTGCTGTTGTTGTTCTTGTTATTTTTTGTTCTGATCAAATAAATTTATATTTATTTGTAATTAATTGATACTTTTTTGAATGCTTAATTTTTCAGCTATTATTTCTGGTCCGAAAAGGCTTCGTCCTTTTAAAAAAATTTTTATTTATTGTTTAAAATATATTTTTTTCTTCTTTTAAAACTTTTTATTTGTTTTGAGGGACTAAACCCCCCGCCGGGGCTTCGCCCCTGGACCCCACCGGGGCTCCGCCCCTGGACCCCACCGGGGCTCCGCCCCTGGACCCCACCGGGGCTCCGCCCCTGGACCCCACCGGGGCTCCGCCCCTGGACCCCAATTTTGTACTTACATATATCACCGCATTTGTAATACAAAATAGTATGTGCAACTCGTGCGACGTTGTCGATTGCCCACTCAACCCACTCAAGCGAATGACCGCACTCGCTTCGCTCGTGCGTTCAACTTCGCTTTCGTGGGCAATCGACAACTTGTCGCACTTGTTTCACAATGATCTATTGTTCTATTACGTCAGCTGAGAGCGTGTACACATATGTCATTAACGTGTGCTATGTTTGACATTGACATTGTGAACGTAAATAAGGAACATTTTATTTTATGTTTTTGTTACACATATACATGGTTAGACCTAAATAGTGTACGAAGCCGAATAAACATAAAGATCCCGTAATTTAACACAACTTTTGTACTTATATATTTTTTTAAATACCAATAGTTTCCGAATTCTTGCACTTGAAATTTTTTTATTATAAAATAAGTAAAAATTACTCTACGATCAGCTGTTTTCAGTTAGGGTCATTGACCTGGAGAATAGGGTGAGTCCTAGATAATAAACAAAATACACATAGATAGGTACCCCGTACGTCATAATTAGGCATGACACAGGTGTAACGGCGTGGTCAGGTTTTGTATTTAGCCGGCAAGTCGTGGCCGTAAATATACATACATACATATACACTCACGCCTGTAATCCCCGAAGGGGTAGGCAGATGTGTAACCAGTAAACCGCATTTCGCAGAGCTTATTACCGTCCCATACTGTGATAGGAGGCGAGCCTATCGCCATACCGGGCACAATTTCAGACTCCAGGCTGATACTGAGCATTTTGTGATAGAAAAACCCAGTATCACTTTACCCGACCCGGGGTTCGAACCCATGACCTCAGCACAGCAGTTATAACGCAACACCTGGGTACAACTGCGCCACCGAGGCCGTAAATATTTAATGAGTAAAAGGGATGTGTGTTTAAAATAAAATTAAACACTGTATATATTGCTGGTAGATATCAGTATCTGCGAAACTTAAGGTTGGCCATGTCTTAGTACACCCTTTCTGACGCTAGACCGCTTCTTCACCTCCTTGCCCATGGCGTAGTGTGAAGAAGCTACACAGCAGTCCGGCATGATTGTGTTGAGTAGCGAGGGATATCTCTCACTACTTTATACTCTAACTGGACTGCGCTTACCATCAGGTGCAGTGTGGTCACTTTGCCGTGCCAGGATAAAAACAACCTTGTATATAAATGATAGCTTTCTGGTCTCTTCAATTGAAATTTTCCATTATGCCAAATCGCACACTCCATGCGCGCAATATGTTAAGCGAACCGTGGGTAAACGCAAAATAGGTCGATATGGTGATAGAAAAACAACCTTCACATCAAATTTGACAGCCAGCGGGCTAGCAGCCGGCTGTGAAACGAGAAGTCGTGTGTTAGGAACATCAACAAAACTATGCAAGATGGATATTTAAAAGGCACAATTACAATGTTTATAATTTATTGATTAATTTACACGACACTGTTACACATCTCAGTGCTTAATAGTAACACACACGCATGTCAGGATTTAACTTAAGGCTTCTCTTTATAATTAATCTACCAGCAACCCTTTTAAACTGAACAACGCCATTGAACCGTTTACAATTACTTACTGCCCCGCGAACGAACCACGAAATGTTCTCACTACCAACTCACTGCTACACCACTAGTCTTCTGAACTGAACACAGCGCGGAAGGCACTCTGTTTTATATTAAACATTTACTACTCCCACTTAGGTTGTCATTATTAATCTACCCCCAACTAGTCTCCTAAATAGTCTGCTGGTGGTAGGATATTCATATCCGCCCGGATAGCAACCACCGTACACAGGGTGAAAAACCCGCCATAGTGGCACACGCAAGTGTGTCGCGTTCCGGGATCAGCCAGTGTACATCCGGTTTTTTGGGGGTCTAGAGTTGGGGTACAATGTTTGGCCATTTTGCGGCCTTCTGAGTACCCTGACAATAGACCCTCGACCGCTTCTTCACCTTCTTGCCCATGGCGTAGTGTGAAGGAGCAGGCCGGCATGATTGTGTTGAGTAGCGGGGGATAGATCGTCTCTCGCTACTCGATACTCTAATTGGACCGTACTGCGCTTACCATCAGGTGAAGTGCGGTCACTTTGCCGTGCTAGGATAAAAAAAAAAAAAAAAAATACTTCCGTTATACCTTCGGTATTTCTTATAATAGGAAATATCCTAATACGTGGGTTCGATTCCCGCACCAAGACAAATGTTTGTGTGACAGACAGATATTTGTTTGTGTCTGTGTGTTGTGTGTAGTCACTCGTAGTTGATGCCCGCGATACAGGTTAAATAATTAGTGTGGGGTCCGAAAAAATATAATCGTTGTATAATTCTAGTATCTACCCATCGTGAGAAGTGTGATTATGTTATTTGTCTGTGTGTTTGCAAACACGTCATTCATCGATCGGCTTTCGTCTACCACGTTGTACTGTGTAGAGAGGTCATATGCACATTACAGATATGCAGGTTTCCTTACGCTACTTTCTCTTACCGGTAGGTAAAACGAGCGATGTTATAATAATAAAAAATATATTTGGTTCCTCACAGCGGCAGCATATGGTTTATATTTTTTCGCTATGCTTTGGTTTTATTGAAAGAAAATTTGGAAAGATGGCAGGATAATTAAGACATTCGGGAATGATTTAATGTCCTTTTTATTGGGGTTTAGTATCCTACGCAACAGTATCAAACATAATAATTCAAAGTTATATAACAGTAAATACATTTTTGTAGAGTTGTATGTATGCCATGAGATCCACCTTGAAACCGTCTCGGTGGGCATTCCACACCCACAAGGTTATTGCTGCATTTTAAACAATAATACCCAGTAGTCACACGTATAGTCCTGACACCATATGTTAAACATATACAAAGGACTATGAGTCTGCGCTCACACGACACCGTTTCAATTTTTTTTTATTGTGGCTCGGCTAAGTTAACATATGCACTTGATGGTGGCAGAGTCGTCCAGTGAGACTATCAAAGTAGAAAAACAATCTATCTCTCGCTACTCAACACAATCATGCCAGCCTGCTGTGTAGCTTCTTCACGCTACGCCATGGGGCATGTAGGTGAAGAAACGGTCGAAGGTCTAGTGTCGAGAGTACTTAGAAGGTCGCAACACGCCCAAACACCCCAATCCTAGACCCTCACAAAAACTGGATTTACATTGGCTGACCCCGGAACGCGACACACTTGCGTGTGCTACTATGGCGGTTTTAGACCCTGAGTACGATGGTCGCTATCCGGGCGGATATGAATATCCTACCGCCAGCATTGTGTGTATACAAATATTATAAATAATATTGTGGACCACATAAACATTTGTCACAATATGGGGATCAAAACCGCGGCATCTTGTTTTACAGCTGGCGAGACTATCTTGCGCCACGGAGTTCGTCAATGATATGTAATCGACTTAGCATGTTTACATTTCCTATTACGTACTGTCTCATAGAATAACAACTTTGGTAAATATGCCAAATTTTATGACGGTAAACATTACTAAGAAATATTATGTTCATTCCAAACGAAGTCACATTATATCTAGCTTTTACTGTCGCTCTCAGTCAGTAATGGACCATTAACTTACCCTTTTTGACTTTTTTTTTAGAAAAGTTAGAGGTGTATGCCATTTGGGTTTCGAACATACGACTGTCGTCTTGACAGTCCGTACCGCAACCAACTGGGCTATCGCTGCTATACCACTTATATATCAATTAAATATAAAATGCGTGCGATTTCAAACAAAAGTTTTGAAGCATGTCTTACGAGGAAACAGTTTCATAAACATGCCCACACTACTCGGTATATTGTGAAAACATCGCCTTCGGGTTAATACGTATCAATTTAAGATAAACATGGGATCAGGAGAATTTGTATGCAGTTTCGGAATAACAGGAGGAACTTTTCATCATGATTTGACGCTTTCAAAATTATGTTTACGTAATAATAATAATAATACTAGCCCTGTATTAAACATTGTCCCACTGCTGGGCACGGGCCTCCTCTACTAATGAGAGGGGTTAGGCCTTAGTCCACCACGCTGACCTAATGCGGGTTGGTAGACTTCACATACCTTCGAAATTCTAATAAGAATTCTTAGGTGTGCAGGTTTCCTCACGATGTTTTCCTTCACCGTTAAAGCAAGCGATAATTAACATTTAATACACACATAACCTTAGAAAAGTCAGAGGTGTATGCCACTTGGGTTTCGAACACTCGACTTTCGTCTTGCCTGTCCGTATCGAAACCAACTAGGCTATCGCTGCTTTTATGTTTACGTATTGCTTCATAAAAATAATTGATTTAGGACGCTAACCCATATATACATATGTATATAATGTTATCGTGGGTGCGAGACCCGCAGCGAGACACATGTTTGTGTCAGTTATTTGTTTCGGATCTGGGTGTTGTGGGGCCGTAGTCCCTCGTAGTTGATACCAACAATACAGGTTTTACCTAGTATTTTTTATCATTTTTCTTTGAGTTGTATGACTTACTTGAAGAGGGAGACTATTGCAGCGGTTACAAAAATTACTTTATGTGAAAAAAACTTATGGACCATGAAGGCTTTGAAGCTTACATAACGGCGGGACCAAAACGGTAAAATAAACCGCGAGGAATTCCGAGAAATTTATTTTATTTCAACGTGTAAAATTCGCTTAAACATATTAAGCCACTAGTTGTTGCTCGCAGCTCCGACCGCGTGGTAATTATTTTTGAAATAATAGTTATGTAATCCATGGAGTTATCTTAAGGGGTGAAGGGACGCAAAATGGCTAGAATTACGTTGAGTTCGAAGTAATTCCTGAGATATCTGCTGGACCAGGCGCTATATTAAAAATATATGTTAAATATAGATTCATTGCGCAACTCTTCGATTAAGCCGATTTTGTTTAAATGCCATAAAATTATTTTAATAAAATCCTAAAAATTAAAAATAAAACTTACATTGTCTGCAATAGGGCTTATCGCTTCACATTAATTCTTATCAAAATAATTACTTTGTTATCAATTAACAAAAATGGATTAATTACTTTTAGAACATTTCTAACAAAATGTGTAAATAACAAATAAAAACCTTAATTTTGCCGCAACCGAGGTATGCGACAACTAGCGCTTTGTTGTTTAAAAGCACAACTGAAATTGAAGATTAATCTCACTACTATGCAATAGATGGCAAAATTGTCAGTTTCCTGAAGTATGCATGCCTGCATGGTGTAGAACCTTTGCCTTCTCTTTTATATAAAAAAGAGAGAATGAAACAAAAATTTCACGTTCATAATATTTCGTTCTCAGTAATTAGGTACTTTTTGAACTATTGCTGGCACTACGTTTTTGCGCTTGGACTCGATTCCAAACAAAAATGACTATTATTACAATTAATTGCAAAACAAAAGTGCTTAAATAATAATAGACTGTGTTAAACCTTTAACATTTGTTCAGAGTCACCGACAAACAAAATTTAGTCAATAATAATAAATTAAACGTTTTTAAACAGTTATATTTAGCTTGCCCTGGTTGTTTTTTGTGTTTATTTTTTTTATATATTTATTTGTGTATTGCTGAATAAGTAATTTATAAAATTATGATATCGGGAGCAAATTCTTTCCATTTTTTTTTCTTGTACTGTGTGCTTGTATTTTCCTCCTACTTATTATGATGGTTAAACATTTAGTATAAATAGAAACTAATATAAAATTTCAAAAAGTATTATAAGAAAGGCATTGGTCTTGGGGTAAACGTCGTCCTTATACTAACATTATGACAGGTATTCAAATCCTCTACACGATTTATTTTCAATATATATTTTTTTTAAATCTTATTTTCTTCCTGTTGCTCCCGATGTCATAATTTTATAAATTACTTGTTCAGCAATAACCACATTGAACCTTATCAGCGTTTATATAAAAATACAATAAAATTTCTCAAGTGCACTTTGTCCATGAGTATAATAGACTCTAACACTCTAAATTTAAAGCACATTTTCCTTCATTTCGTGGCTAGTTGTTTTGAATCTTCCAATTGCCAATGACAGATATGTACCTACTTATTAGTGCAAGTTGTAAGAATTTAAATACATACCACGATTTGTTTTTACTAATTATAAAACCATAATAACAAATAATTATTATAAGCAGCGATAGGGGTTAAAATTTCAATTAGTAAATTTGACCCAAATAAATACAACAAACAACCAGAGCAAGCTAAATATAACCGTTTAAAAACATTTAATTTATTATTTGACTATGTACCTAACTTGATACAGAAAATAAAAAATTACAATTATTGAATTTATTTATTATCTGTAGGATTTGAACACCCAGATTGGTAAGCGCTTAGGAGAGTTCTAATGTACCTTGCTGCAAAGCTATTACGTCCCATGCTGCTAATATTGAAATTCTATATTGCTTTCTATTTATGAATGTTTAACGATGGTTATTAAAAAAAATATATATTCGTCGTTGACTCTGAACAACGAGGAACAACAAATATTAAAGGTTTAACACAGTCTATTATTACTTTACGCACTTTTGTTTTGCAATTAATTGTAATAATAGTCATTTTTGTTTGGAATCGAGTCCAAGAGCAAAAACGTAGAGCCAGCGGTAGTTCAAAAAGTACCTAATTACTGAGAACGAAATATTATGAACATAAAATTTTTGTTTCATTCTCTCTTTTCTATATAAAAGAGAAGGCAACGGTTCTACACCATGCAGCCTTGAATATGTCAAAACAATAATCATCTACAGCCATCGTGCAATGTGATTATACTTTATTTTTATTTCGTTAGTATCCGAATCATGCACGAAATTAAAAAGTAACTACACTTAAAATTGTGCCAAATAAATCGATTTTCTTTCTACTCTATAGTCGTTCGTGTTTACGGTGATGTTTAAAATTTTTTATCATGCCATCTATTGGCGTATACTATCTATAGCCATCTATCAGAGAGTAGCATGGCTAGCTTTTTGAAGGTCGAATCGTCAAAGTCATTGGACTACGTAATTCCAAATTTAAATAATTAAGCTAACATCTTTCTATATTTTGCTATACCATAGGAACCGTGTATTTTTCTGGGAACAAAATAGCCTATGTCATGCTCTGACCCCTAAACTAGCACTATGCAAAAAATCATGCCTTGTTCTGTGAAAAATAAAGACTATCCCGCGGGAACAGTACATTTTCCGGGATAAAATGTAGCCTACGTCCAGACTATAATCTATCTCAGTCCTAAATTTCCACAAGATCCGTTCAGCTGTTCTGGCTTGATTGAGTAACAAACATCCATTCATCCAAACATTCGCATTGCCCCCCTTCCCTTATAATATTAGTTGGATATTAATATACATGACATAATTCTCATACCGATCGTATGCAACAAATCCTATTATTCCGATCCGCGAGTCGAACCTGTGACCTACTTTTAGTCGATTAATCACAGGCAGATAGGGGCGTTCGATATTACCAGTATAGTATATTGCATGCTTATATCATTTATTTTCTACTTATTAACAAAATGAATTAGCCTCGTAGAATCGTATTTGACTAAGAAAATGTCGAGCTTCTGGGTTCATCCCGGATCTGTTTAAGTTTGAAAATCTTCTCTGCCTACTGTATATACGTACAGGCCTGAGTATATTATCTTAATATGCACTGCCCCTTAAGTACAGTCGTACTTCAATGACCTTAGGAACTTGACAGCGCCATACAAACATCGGTTGAGGCGGAGGTTTCCAGCGCTTGATTGCAGGTTTTTATTGTTAGAAAAGTTGAAAATGTCGCTAGAGCTGTTTAGTCTGGACGCCATTAATATTAATACACTTCTTTTAGTATAGGATACACATCAATAGACTTGGTAGTTTTCCAGACAATTTACTTAAAAATATATACAATTTACTTTTAGGATTTTTTGTACATTATTTGAGAAGAGTATTGAGGCAAGGTATTTCGTTATTAACATATCCATACTAATATCTGTATATATAAAAGAAGAAACTGACTGACTGACTGATCGATCAACGCACAGCTAAAACGGCTGGGGTTAGAGACTTGAAAATTTGACAGTAGCTATTTACCTTTTATGACGTAGGCATCCTAACTAAGGAAGGGTTTTTGGAAATACCACCCCTAAAGGGGTAAAATAGGGGATGAAAGTTTGTATGAAAATCCGTCATTTTTGAAGTTTAATTCATGAAAATTAGTATTTGGCCTTTTAGTTAAAAACAAAAAATATGTGTTTCAGGATTTTTGGAAATTCCGCCTCTAAGGGGGTAAAATAGGACTTGAAAATTTGTATGAAAATCCGTCATTTTTGAAGTTAAATTCATGAAAATTATTATTTAGCATTTTAGTTAAAAACAAAAAATATATGTTTCAGCACTTTTGGAAATTCCGCCTCTAAGGGGGTAAAATAGGAAATGAAAGTTTGTATGAAAATCCGACATTTTTAAGTTAAACGCATGAAAATTGGTATTTTGTATTGTATACTTTTTCTCCCAAACATGACCTCCACGCGGGCGGAGCCGCGAGCAACAGCTAGTTATAAATACGAAAATAACTCTGTGTGTTTGTTTGATTGCTTGCTTGTTACCTTTTCACGACTAAAAAGTTGGACGGATCGTAATTAAATTCAGCAGGGGGATAGATTATATCCTGGGGATGGACTTAGGCTATCTTTTGTCTCAAAAAATATCTTAAAGGGGTTCATGGGGGTTGAAAAGTTTGTATGGGTTGAAAGTTTGTTTGGGCAATATGTAATACCTCAAGTTAGGGATCTGAAAAATTTACATTTAAGCTTTTGGTAAGAAATAATGAAATACGTGTTTCAGCGTTTTTGCAAAATCATCCCTAAAAGGATCAAAGTGAGGGGTTAACTTATGAGGTACTAGATGTTGCCCGTGACTCCGTCTGCGTGGAGGCTATTTTTGGAAAAACGGTATATAATCTATGGAGCCATCTTTAGCTATTACACCTTTCTATATTTTACTATCTCACAGGAAGCGTGCACGTTTCCGGGATGAAAAGTAGCCTATGTCATTTTTTAATCCCTGAACTTCAACTGTGCAAAAAATCATGTCGGTCCTTTGCTCTGTGAAGAACTTAACTATCCCACGGCAACTGTACATTTTTCCGGGATAAAAAGTAGCCTATGTGCTATTCCAGTCTATAATCTATCTAAATTGTGCTAAATTTCAACCAGATCCGTCTAGCAGTTTCAGATTGATTGAGATACAAACATCCATCCATTCAAACATTCGCAATTATAATATTATAGTAGGATTCTTTAGACGCAATCTCAAAGCACAACAGCTGAGAGGCAGGACGATCGCTACAGGTGCGTCAGTGCAGAATACAACTCTTTGGATTGTATATTTCTTCTCTCAAAAATAACCACTACGCGGGCGGAGCCGCGGAGTGCCCGCTAGTATTTTATATAGCGATTGGGTCAGTAAAATTCTCAGGAATTTCTTGAAACTCGACGGAATTTTTATTATTTATGCGACGAACGGCCTTAAGTACCAATTGCGAAGTAATTTTTATTATGAAATTAATTACGTAATGTAGGTAAATTATACCAAACTGCAGTCCGTTTACTACCAGGTTAAATGACATTTTGGCAAATTTGAGTTATATACACAAAGTAAAAAGCAACTTTTTCTTTATCTATCTTAATTTGGGTCATATTTTTCTGTCTATATAAGTTACTAGTGGGTCCGGGCAGACGTTGTCCTGCCATAAACCGCATTCTCTGTGGACCGAATTTTTGTCGAAAAATACGAAATTCAGATCTCGACAACAGCGCCGCCTAGCGGATCTAAAACTATCCTATCTTTCAAGTTGGATCCAACCACACAAATACATTATAGTCCAGTCATTTAAGCTTAAATTAGGTAAGAATCTCGGAATTCGAGATACCCAGCTGTAAGTCTGTAAATAGTTGTATATTGACACCCTAAAAGTTGTCTCAAAACCTACATATGGTAGGGTGTAAGCAACTATTAAATTTCAAGGTCAACCGGTGCCGGTTGCTCTCATTTAAAATACACAGAAGATACGAGGTTTTACCAAAGTACCGTCGATATATGGCGCGTTTTCGACCGGAGGCACCGGTTGACCTGAAGTGATGCGGTGACCGCGCGCTCTCCGCCCTCTATCTCGAAAACGGTTCACCGTATAAAAATTTTTTTTAAACAAAATTTGTAGAGAATTTTGTATTCTACAATATTGATAATAAATACAAATAGCAAAAAACCCATAGGAAATGAGATATTTCCAAAAAAGCGCAAAAAAACGATTTTTGTGACCTTTGACCTTGAAATTTAATAGTTGCTTACACCCTACCATATGTAGGTTTTGAGACAACTTTTAGGGTGTCAATATACAACTATTTACAGACTTACAGCTGGGTATCTCGAATTCCGAGGTGAACTTACTATAATGACTGGACTATTACATTTTATTGAAATCGGTATGATGCTTAGAAAGTCTATAATGGACATAAGTAGAAACAATTTTTGTGTTTTACAATATATAGATAAGATCTAAAGAATACGCTCACTAACTACATCATTTCTAGGGACATCACTAACACATTTTTTTTAGTAAACTGACTGAACTGACTGCAGTGTAGCTGTACTGTTAGGCAGGCAGACTGTAGTGTTAGGCAGCGGCTTTGCTGTGCCCTGGCATTACAGAAGTCTATGGGCGGCGGTAACTACTTACCATCAGGTGGGTCGTCTGCTCGTCTGCCTATCAAGGCAGTAAAAAAAAACAAAGATCCAAAACGACAAAGTTACTCCCTATACCACTTTATAACCTGGAATTTTGAATCAATATGAATTATTGGTATGTAGTTGTTGCATAAATACAGAATCAAGCGCAGACTCCACGTGTCAGTGGAAAGACTAAGATAATGACACAACGGAATTATTAATGTCATATTGTATCATTAATACAATGTTACAATTTGCGAAACAAGCGTTCTGACATGTAACACGCGTTGATAACATTGATTAGTAGGGCTGTACTCGAATTTGACCGAGCAATTACTTTTAGTTGACTTGAGCGTCAGCTTTTGATTTTGTGTTTCACTTTTTTTAGTTAGGATGTAATTTTTATAAAATTATGCTTGCATTTATATACTAACATATATGAAACGTGAATACTGTCAAGAAAACGTTTTTTCATCGGGATCGATTTTTTTCTGACACAGTATCATCAAGTATTAGTACTACCGTCTGTCTTAGTTTTCAAGAGAGTTTCTTTACCAGATATTCTGGGTATACATAAAAAACGATAACGAAACTATTTTGATAAAATTTTTAGATTAATTAGCCCAGCGGATAATCCTGTGAAGTTTGGTACCCATGGGATCAACAGATTTTTTTTGGTCTTTTGGTAAATTCGTGTCATATTTTGTGCAGGGGTAATTGTTTCGATTCTTCGGAATAGCGACACACTCATTCAACGCGGACGATGTCACGGGCAAAGCTAGTATACACTAATATTATAAAGAGGAAACATTTGATTGCAATTTTTTTTCTAATGGATGAAATCAAAAACTACTGAACCGATTAAAAAATATTTCATCTATGGAAAGCTACATTTATCCGGGGTGACATGAGCTATATAATTGTATTAAAAAAAAAACTAGGAAAATCGCAGTAATGTAACACAGGGGTTAGGCGGATGGAGCCGCGAGCAAAAGCTAGTAAAATATAAATGAAGTAGCTGTTGCTCGCGGCTCCACCCGCGTGGAGGTTATTGTAGTTTTAGTGGGGATCCTTATTTTTTTCTTGCAATTAAAATAGCCTATATTAATCAGTAATAATGTAGCATTCCAATGGTGAAAGAATTTTTAAAATCGGTCTAGTACTTTTTGAGTCAATTCGTTACAAACATACTTACGTACAAATCTTTCCTCTTTATAATATTATAATAGTATAGATGAAGTGAAATCTTAAGACGCTTTGCCGATTTATGGATGGGTATAATGTTATGAGTTGACGTCACTGAGTTGCTAATATTAATTTGTAGCTATAAGTATGACGTGTTTGTTGCACGAATGATATGCGCGTTGAGATATTTTCAGATGGGTAAAATATTGAGTTCGCCTCACCAACATGCAGTAATAGCATAAGTAGCCAAAGTGTTTTGTTTTTATAATTATTGCAGTGTCGACAGATATGAAAATGTTATTGCTTTGATTTACAAATTATGACAATACATTTTGATACTACGATTAATTTGAAAATCTAACAAAAAAAACTATTATTTTATAGTTGTAACTTATGTCGGTAGTCCCCAATGTCCGCCATTTTATTAAAATAATTTGTGTAAACATATAACATGTTTAAATGAAATTAAATAATCAATTATTAATTTTAATATTGGTATGAGCAAACGTGGGCTTGATGAAAACAACTCACTATCTCCTTCGCACATATGCACCGTTAAGGTGCAAGTTCGTAGCCGACTGCAGACAGCAGCAGCAGACGACGTTGTGACACGTTGCAGCGTCATATCGCTGCAGTCATGAATTCGAACCCAACTGCAGATGGTTGCAGCAGATATCAGCGCCGTATTCCAGTTAGTTCTGAATGTTCTGTGAGACAAGATATCTGACGTGTTTGGGTTTAGCGATCGCGATTTACTTTTGTATCTTTTGTTAGAAGAGGTAGAAGACGACGATGACTACTTTTTATTATACAAGTATAGAGAGAAAAAACGACAAACGACAAGTCCATTGCTAAAATGCAGAACAAGTGAGGAAAGTTATTCAATACTTATCAATAAATCGAAAGAAATCGAGCCAAAGAAGATACGTTTTTATGAGATGCATCGTCCAGTGCGACATGTTGGGCCACCTGGTTTATTAGTTTATTTTTCTCTGAAGCGGAAAACTCATTTTAATGAGAAAAAATTATCGAGAAGAAACATGTTATCGCTCCAGCGTCGGTGGCACTACTGATCTGCGGTCGCACGACACGTCGTCTGCGGTCGTGCGACGTGTTGTCGGGCGACGTGTCGCTAGCTGCGGAAGGTATCTCATAGAAATACATAGAAACCAGTAGTGTCGCAGCGACACGTCTGCTGCTGCTGTATGCAGTCGGCTAGGAACTCGCACCTTTACGGCCATTCTGAGTGGTGACGTCATGGATAATATCGTGCATCCTTTTTCTGTCATTTGACAATTACCCTTGCCAACAGATTTGAATGGTTTCTAGCTTATTATTACTAAAAAAAAACAAAAAAGGTTTATGTAACTTTTCGTTTAAAATTATAAATATCGTGACAACTACCTATGTATTAGTTTATGGTTTTTATTTATTATAGAGACGTCCTTGAACCACTAACATTGAATTTTCACTCAGAGTAGCCAGTGACGTGTGCCAAATCACGTAGAGTTCAATAAACTCGTGCACAAATCAGCACAACTCATGTTAGTGAGGAAGAGTTAGCGGAAAACTACGAGCGTAAGTACTTTTACCGACTTCAAAATAAGAGGAGGTTCTCAATTCGTCGGAATCTTTTTTGTTATGTATGTTCTCCGATTACTCGAAGACGCCTGGACCGATTCCAGAAATTCTTTTTTTGTTTAAAAATATATACTTCCTAGGTGGTCCCATTAGCACCAAGTCAGGTTCTGATCTGTCAGGATCTCAGAAAAATCGAGGGCATCCCTCAAATTTTATAGGGTCGCATGTGATTTTTATCTAAGTCGGTGTACTTTTTGAGTCTGTCATAATGGTTTTTTACGCTCAACAGTCACACACAGCTCTGACCTCACAATTGGTCAAACCTGTATTGTGGGCATCGAGAACTACGAGGGACTACGGTCCCACAACACCCAGCACCGGAACGAATATATGTCTGTCACACAATTTGTCTCGGTGCGGGAATCGAAGCCACAACCTCTCGTTTCACTACTCGCCCGCTGCGCCACTGGGGCTGTCATTGTAACGGAAGACTGATTGTCACACGCAAAGCCTTAACCCAACACTAGGTTATGATATATATACATATACACTCACGCCTGTAATCCACGAAGGGGTAGGCAGAGGTGTAACCAGTACACGCACTATTTATTACGGTCCCATAATGTGATAGGGGCGAGCCAATCGCCATACCACTTTCCCCGACTCTGGGATCGAACTTGAGACCTTAACACAGCAGTCGTATAACAAATAACAACTGCGCTACCGAGGCAGTTGAGTGGAGAGTTTATTCAATTTACTATACATATACCATGATAAGAAGCAATTAACAAGCATTTACAATGGGTAATATTAATATACTTACTTGTTTATGTGTTATTTAGTCACGTAACACGCATAGAGAAATAAATCACTACTGATAAATAGGGTTGTCAATTATCCATAACTAGCTGTTGCTCGCGGCTCCGCCCGCGTGGAGGTCATGTTTGAGAGAAAAAGTATACAATACAAAATACCAATATTCATGCGTTTAACTTAAAAATGACGGATTTTCATACAAACTTTCATTCCCTATTTTACCCCCTTAGGGGCGGAATTTCTAAAAATCCTGTAACATATATTTTTTATTTTTAACTAAAATGCTAAATACAAATTTTCATGAATTTAACTTCAAAAATGACGGATTTCCATACAAACTTTCATCCCCTATTTTACCCCCTTCCAAAAACCCTTCCTTAGTGGATGCCTACGTGATAAAAGGTACCTACTGTCAAAATTTCAAGTCTCTAACCCCAGCCGTTTAGGCTGTGCGTTGATCGATCAGTCAGTCAGTCAGTCAGTCAGCCAGTTTCTTCTTTTATATATACAGATAATGAAATAATGAATAATGATAATAACATTTTATTATACTATTAGACACCGTCCGTGCTGCAGCGGGTGAGTAACTGGCTGTGAATCGAGTGGCCGTGGGTTCGATTCCCGCATCGAGACAAATGTTTCTGTGACAGACAAATGTTTGTCTCGAATCTGGGTGTTGTGGGACCGTAGTCCCTCGTAGTTCTTGATACCGCGATACGGGTTTTTACCTAGTGTCAGAACTATGTGTGTGATTGTTGGGTGTATTTTTTTGTTTTTTTGAGGTCTTCACTATTTATTCTATTACATTGTCCTAATGCAAATAAGAATTTCAAAGCCAGAGGTGTGTGCCCTTGCGTTGGGATCAATGAGGTCGTAGCCCCGTTTCAGCCTATCCTTTCCATTTTCACTAGATTTTTTTTATCCTGGCACGGCAAAGTAACCACACTGCACCTGATAGTAAGCGCAGTGCCGTCCAATTAGAGTGTCGAGTAGCGAGAGACAATCTATCCCCCGCTACTCAACACAATCATGCCGGCCTGCTACGCCATGGGCAAGAAGGTGAAGAAGCGGTCAAGGGTCTAGTGTCAGAGTACTCAAAAGGCCGCAACACGGCCAAACATCGTACCCCAACTCTATACCCCCGCCAAAAACCGGATGTACACTGGCTGATCCCCGAACGCGACACATTAGCGCCACTATGTGGATGGATTTCTTAAATGGTAATAAAAGTCAGCGACAGCCTAGTTGGAAGTGGCACAAACTGGCAAAACGAAATGCGGGCTCGAAACCAGTCGAAATCTATACTTATATATAAAGCTGAAGAGTTTGTTTGTTTGTTTGTTTGCTTTGTTTGTTTGTTTATTTGAACGCGCTAATCTCAGGAACTACTGGTTCGAATTAAAAAAATATTTTAGTGTTAGATAGCCCATTTATCGAGGAGCACTATAGGCTATATAACATCACGCTATAACCAATAGGAGCGGAGCAGCAATGAAAAATGTTGCAAAAACGGGGAAAATTGATTCCTTTTGAGAGCTTCCGTTGCGTGCGCTGCGTTAATGGTTAAAGTTACATAACAATCATGTATGACGAAATTGTTTCTCTTAATAAATTCTAAAAAAAGTCCGCGATAGCATAGGTCTATCTATTTCGGTTGGCTCACTATAACCTTTTTAATAGTTATCGAATTTGTTCTGAAATAATGCATTATTTGGAAAGTGGTTTTTATAACCATGGTATTAATCCTTATCCAAATAAATAATGTTAATGTTGTTATTCAAACCAATTATTAATTTTGAACAAATTTGCCCTTACGTCATTTGATTTCAATGAATATCTTAAGTGATATAACAGTTTTAAAATATCTCCGCAGCAAAATTAATATTGTTGTTTGTATGTCTGTTTCTTACCTTTTCATGATTAAACGGGTGAACGAATCCTAATGAATTTCAGTAGAGGGATACATTATATCCTAGGGAAGGACATAGCGTATCTTTTGTCTCAAAAAAATATCTTGAAGAGGGTGAAATAGGGGTTGAAAGTTTGTATGGGCAATCCGTAATACTTCAACTTAGAGATCTGAAAATTCATATTTAGGCTTTTGATAAGAAATAAAGAAATACATGTTTCAACATTTTTACCAAATCATCCCTAAAAGGGCGAAGTGAGGGGTTAACTTATGAGGTATTCTTTAAATTTAATCTCAAGCTTCAGGCACAACACTATTTTTGTCGCGGGGAAAGCATTTTATTACTGCCGCCCGCTCCGGGGGGAAGCGGAATGAGAAGAACACAGTTATGCTGGACTAGCCGGTCTTACGACCCAGCAACCCCTCGCCCGGATGATGGCTATTTGGGCTGCCGTTGGGCCGATTCCCTACCCTCTATGTACGCCCAACCGGACACTACCGGCTAAAACCCCCCGGTCCGTTGATACCTGCGTCAGTCGGAACGTAGGCGCCCCGTAGCGCCTGTCTAGCCATCTAGACACGCAGAACACCTGAGAGTCAGGACGATCGCTATAGGTGCCTCAGTGCAGAAGACAACTCCTTGCATTGATACTTCTGCTCCCGAAAATAATCTCCACGCGGGCGGAGCCGCGAGCAACAGCTAGTTACATATATGTAGGTAGTTCGTGACTTTTCGAAGTTACGTGTGTATTTATTGTTAATTATCGCTTGCTTTTACGGTGATGGAAACATCGTGAGGAAACCGGCATACCTGATATTTGTATAAGAATTTGCACGGCTTTTAACTTTATATGAGCGGATTTATAAAATTTCTTAGATAATAGGCTATATGTTACTTGGTGAATGAAAACATCGTAAGGAAACTTGCATGCCTGAGAATTCTTATAAGGTACGTGAAGTCTACCACGCGCATTAGACCAGCGTTGTGGTTTATGGCCTAATTCTCTCATTAGTAGAGGTGGCCCGTGACTAGCACCAGGACTAGTTTTAAATTAAAAGTTATTAAGATAATGAAAGAAAATCTTTTTAACTACCTTATTGAGGTTGCGTTATGAAATACCAGTTTCGATTGAATATTATTATATTATCATAAAGTAAATATTAAATTAACACATGTATTGAAATCAGAATTTCCACTTACTTATTTGTAGTTGTAATCTAGAGAGATTTACCTGTTTTTAACCGACTTCAAAAAAAGGAGGAGGTTCTCAATTCGACTGTATGCTGTTTTTTTTTTTTTTTTTTTATGTTTGTTACCTCGTTTCTCTGTACTGTGTGAACCGATTTCGACCATTCTTTCTTTGATTGAAAGCTGGTGCTTGTCATTTGGTCCCATAAAAATATGGTGAAGATCTGATGAATATCTTCGGAGCTGGAGAGGGTAACTCCTTAAAATTAAGTAGTATTCCAGTGGTTCTTTTTGCATTACGTTCATTATAAAAGTTAAGTTTCAGTGAGAGAGGGTAAAAGGGGTGGGGGTGAGGGAGGGGGGTGATAAAATTAAAATACACGTAAATTCTAATATCTTCAGCAGCTTTTAACCGATTTTATATAATTTACCACTAAAAAGCAAAAAATAAATTATTACTTTTTAAATAAAAATTAAACCGCCTTCAAAAAAACCCAGACACAACTAAAAAGCAAAAAATAATTGGTTACATTTAAATCAATTAGTTATATGCAATTTAAATCAATTATTTGGAGTCGGTGCCAGCCAAAACATGGAAAAAACAGAATAATCAGGCATACAAAAAAACATAAAATAGATCCAGACTTGGTTTTTATAAATCTAAAAGTAAAGAAAACAACACCGGCACCGACTCCAAAAATAATTGATTTAAATTGCATATAACTAATTGATTTAAATGTAACCAATTATTTTTTGCTTTTTAGTTGTGTCTGGGTTTTTTTGAAGGCGGTTTAATTTTTATTTAATTCATTATAAATAGCACAGTACCTATGTCGGTGGGAAAACCCGCTCATCGTTAGATGTGAGTATAGAATAATAATTTATAACACTTTATTTCTATTGTTATATATTAGACTAGCGACACAGCCCGGTTTCGCATGGCTGCAAATTAGATTGAAATAAATGCGAACTGAAAAATACATTTTCATGATGATTTTTTATGTTGTATGGTTTAGCCTACGTAAGCCACGGATGTAAATTTTTTGCCGACTAGATTCCAAAATATCTTTATTATTTACATATACGGTTTTTTTATCAAGATTTACTATGCATATAAATATTACTGAGTACAACACGATTTTAGGTAATCTGCTGTCGTCCATGCGTTGCACATCTCCACACCATCTAATCATCCAGTCCGCCGGAGTACTTCCGCGTTAGTAATACGATCCTGCCATTTAACACGAAGAATGGAGCGCAGACACCGTAGATGAAAACTGACAAGCTTTCTTATATTGCCTCTATAGAGACACCAAGTTTCGGCTGCGTAGGTAAGGATCAGCAAAACTAAAGCCTTGTAAACACATACCTTCGTTTGTAATCTCAGATCGTGAGAATTCCACACACGCTGGTGAAGCTTACCAAAGGTAGCAGCCGCTTTGGCAATCCTTGCGGGAATTTCGGATGCCAGACTATTATCGTTGCAAATTTGGCTTCCGAGATATTTGAAATTATGTACCTCTTCTAGTGGTTCAGAATGCAATTTTATAGTGGTGCTGTCAGCGTCATATTTTCTAGGTGGTTGTTTTAGAATTTGAGTCTTTTTGGCGCTAATCACCAAGCCAAATCTGCAAAAGGCGTCTTGGAGGGAGTCCATATAAACTTGAAGGGTTTCTAGACAGTCAGCCATTAGGCACACGTCATCGGCATAAAGCACGTCTATGATGGTAACTTTAGAGGTTTTATGTTTTACTCGAAAACGCGAGATGTTAAAAACACTTTTATCAGTGCGGACATTGAGCTGGATCTGTCCGACACAATTCTGGAACGCGTCGTTCAGCACAACGGAGAAGTATAGGGCAAAGAGATTAGGTGCCATTGCACAGCCTTGCTTTACACCGCTGGTTACGGGAAATCGATCCGAGAAATCGTTTTCATGTTGAACACGGGCCGTCATACCGTCGTGAAACTGACGTACCATGTTGACGAATTTCTCGGGACAGCCAGCCTTTTTCAGTACTAACCAAAGAGCAGCACGTGGTACGCCGTCAAAGGCCTTTTCCAGATCGACAAAGCACAAATACAAAGGATGGTTTTGTTCAAGGCTTTTCTCCTGTATCTGCTTGGCTTCGAAAATGCTGTCAACCGTTCCTCTGCATGATCTAAAACCGCACTGCGACTCTGGAAGTATCTGCTCAGCAAATCTTGTTAAGCGCTGATTTATAATGTGCGCCAGTACCTTCCCAGCTGAAGAGAGGAGGGAGATGCCTCTGTAGGAACTACAGTCCGAAAGTTCACCTTTGCCTTTGTATAGCTTGCAAATGGTGGCATCTCTCCAGTCTTGAGGTACCAGTCCTGTCTCCCACACTCTGAGAATAAGGTCGAATAGTCTATTTTGTACACATGAGCCACCATATTTGTAAACCTCCGATGGTATACAGTCAGCGCCTGGTGTTTTGGCATTCTTAAGTCTTTTGACAGCAGATATAAACGTCAAAGGATGGTGGATCAGAAAGATCTTCTTCAACAGGCCGGCACTCAAGATTTTGCACATATATTATATCAGTCGACTGCGAATCGGGATTTAAGACCTCATTGAATTGCTCAGCCCACTTATTTAGAACTTGCTGATGGTCTGTCAGTTTGCAAATCCTGTCTCGAGAATATAATGGCGCCGTTTTTCTCGTCCTTGGACCAAAAATTGCAAAAAAAGGTTGAGTATAATGATACTGACGAGTAGAATGATATTAAATTAATGGATAGAATTTAAAAATATATTTATTTTTTATTTAGAACTGATCAAAACGAGTAAGCGTCGCGTCGCCGCGCTGTGGTCAGTACAACGCGCGGTCATTGAACCGAGCATCAGCTGATTTTTTATTATGGTTATATTAAGTTGATAGAAAATTATAATTTTAATGAATAACCGGTGTATTTATGTATAGCTAACATTTTGCTATAAATTCAAAACATGTAGGTTAATTTCGTGAAATTTTAGTGGTATTATGTTCACAAACACTACCTCGCAAAATATAATCTCATCGGATATCTTTTGAAAAGCAATAACTAAAAAACATAAAAACGTATAATATTGTGTTAGTCTAGCATATGACATTAAAATAACTGTAGAAGTTTAAAACATCGCACCCCAACCTTAGACCCCCGACAAAAAAAATTAAGCACAAAGAGCGAGTCCTCTGACTGTGATACATCATACGAGAAGCGGAGGGTTCAATCCCCGCAACGAGACAAATGTTCGTGTGATCCACAAGTATTTGTTACGGGTCTGGGTGTTGTGGGACCGTAGTTCCTCGTAGTTTTTAACCGACTTCAAAAATAAGTAGGAGGTTCTCAATACGACGTTTATTTTTTTAACCGACTTCAAAAAACAGGAGGAGGTTCTCAACTCGATGTGTATTTTTTTTATGTTTGTCACCTCAGAACTCCGTCATTTATTGACCGATTTGGAAAATTCTTCTTTTATTACAGAGAATATGCTTCCAGATTGGTCCCATAGAATTTTTATGAAAATCGGTTTAGTAGTTTGGTTTTAAAACCAAAATAACTTGAAAAAATATGTTGTCCGAATATACGAAACTGCGAATTTTGCTTTTCTGTGACTTTTTCAGTGGTGTTTTCTTTTAGTACTCTATCCAAAGAACCTATTTTATATTTGTACCACTAAATAGCAAAAAAATAATTATTACTTTTTAAATAAAAATAAAACTGCCTTCAAAAAACCCCAGACACAACTAAAAAGCAAAAAATAATTGGTTACATTTACATCAATTAATTACATACAATTTAAATCAATTAGTTGGAGACGGTGCCAGCCTAAACATGGAAAAAACAAATAGATCTATACTTGGTTTTTATGAATATAAAAGTAAAGAAAACAACACCGGCACCGACTCCAAAAATAATTGATTTAAATTGTATGTAATTAATTGATGTAGATATAAGCAATTATTTTTTGCTTTTTAGTTGTGTCTGGGTTTTTTTGAAGGCGGTTTTATTCTTATTTTAAAAGTAATAATTTTTACTATTTCGTAGGACTATTTGTTTGACTGTTGGGTGTTTTTGTTAGTTAAATGATTTTTCTATTTAATATCTATATCGTACGATAAACTCTCCTCGTGTAAATAGGACTTTGATAATGTAATTATTTTCCAAGAATCATGTTATATTTGTATTCTCTGTGTAAATATAATGGAAATTATCTTAAGATGTAAATATTTGATATCTCATACGAGGTGTTTGTGTGTCAGCTACTTATGTGTAAACTGTACTGAGGAAAAGATTCGTTGAACTTTATGATATGGTAGCTTTTGCTTGGCATGCGTAATTTTAATGATGCGTTGCAACGCCATCTAGTGGCGAGATATAGTGAGAAGGTGACGCGAAAATATTCTAATCCAAATATGTGCACACCCATTTTCGAATGGTTGAACGGTTTATTTAATGCTCTGCAATGCTATCTAGTGGTGAAATAAAATAAAATGAAAACTTAAAAAAGTACATATCTATGCCAACTTTCATGGTGATCGATCAAACAGTGATGGAGTTTATGAATCTGATATATACTTATTTACATTTATATAGACTAATAAATTATGTACTAAATGAACAATTATTTAGAAGCATGCGTCGTAACACGGCGTAAAGAATATACAGGTGTTTAAAGGGGGGGGGGGGGGGGGGGGGGTACTAATGAAAGCACCATTTTTTTTTTTGTTTTTTTTACCTAAATAGGCTTGCGTTTGACCACTATCTCGCCTGATGGTAAGTGATGATGTGGTCTACGGTGGAGCACGCTTGCCTAGAAGATACCTATTCACTCTTGACTTAAAGATACCCAGATTATAATTTTCGGGAAATATAGACTCCGGCAAAGAGTTCCACTCTCTAGCGGTGCGCATGATAAATGTACTAGCAAAACGCTTCGTGCGCGCTGGTGGAATATCAACCATGTATCGATGACGCTTCGCCGAGTCTCTTGTCGTCCGATGATAGAAAGGGGTTGGGGGAATTTTTTTTTTTTTTTTTTTTTTTTTTATTTTTTTTTTTTTTTTTTTTTTTTTTTTTTTTTTATTAATTTGGGGTTTTTATCCACAAGGACATGCCAACCCCATCGTACCTTATCACTAAATGTACAAATTCTATTAACTAATAACTGTTAACTATGGTGTATACTAAAAGAACAATTTTAAGGCTTAGGAGACTCTGCCAAACTACAAATTTGCTTTGAGAGGTCGGATTTAGGGTTAGCTAATACACTCTGAATAAGTCCAACATCCAATGTATTTAGACCGAATGTTCTAATCATAGCCTCTCTTTCATTTTTGTTCTTTGCACATTCCATCAGCAAATGATGCACATCTTCAATTTTATTACATGCTTCACAGTTAGGCGATGCAGCTTTTCCCATTAGATATGCAAAGTTTGCTGATGGATAGTGCCCAGAACGAAGTCTTAACGCTAATTTTACATAACTTCTACTTAATGAGATATCATCAAACCATGGCACCCGAGGAGGCTCATTCTGTATTGTTTTATACCAAAGCCCTTTGATCTTAGTGATGTAGGGGGAATTAAATTGTGTAATTCCAAGGCACACTCGCCGAAATGTATCCGGTAGAAAACCGATAAACTAGCAACTTTTCGTCTGTGTTCAAGGCTTTGCAGCCTTGCCTCGACTATGGAATCGTTGCCTATGAGCCTCTTGGCGCGTCTTTCGATGGCCTCCAACGCCTCAAGCTGGTACTTGGCCGATCCATCCCAAAGATGAGAGCAGTACTCCATGCACGACCGGACTTGGGCTTGATACAGATCGAGCAGCTGTCCCGGCGTGAAGTACCGTCTCACCTTCGCAAGGATAGCCAGCTTCTTGGCAGCCAATTGAGCTTTATGCTCAATGTAGGAGCCAAAACTGAGAGTTGGAGACAAAGTTACGCCTAGAATCTCTAGGTGGTCAGTTATCGGTACGGACACATCTCTGAAAGTAGGAGTCAGTTGGAAGGGACTCCGTTTAGCAGAGAATAGACAAGCCTGGGTCTTAGTGGCATTAAACTTGACCAGGTTGGCACCGCCCCAATCGGAGACTGCCTTTAAGGACAAGTTCAAGCGTTCTACCAAGGCCTCCCTGAGGGACTGGACTTGGACTCCACTGGTTCGTGCATTAGATATGTAACTTTCTACCACTGTGCTGTCGTCTGCGTACCCAAAAGTACCGGGCTTAAGCAGATCATTGATATGCAGCAGGAATAGAGTCGCAGAAAGTACCGACCCCTGAGGTACCCCGGCATTGATAGCCAATAGATCGGAGGAGCAGCCATCAATGACCACTCGAATCAATCGTTCCCTCAAGAAGTCCGATATCCATGCACACAATCCAGTGGGCAAGCCATATGAAGGAAGCTTGCTTAAGAGGCTATCGTGCCACACTCTGTCGAAGGCCTTCGAGATGTCGAGTGAAACGGCAAGCGCTTCCCCATGCCTCTCGACAGCCTCGCTCCAGATGTGAGTGGCATACGCTAGAAGGTCTCCAGTTGACCGGTTTCGGCGAAATCCGTATTGTCGGTCACTTAGGAGGTCATTCGCTTCTAGGTATGCCATGAGTCTGCCACCATGTATACAGTCGGTGATTAGTAACATATCAATAAAGTTGAAAATCCAGTAACCTCATCTTATCTAAGTAATTGAAATTTGTTTTTTTTATGAAAGCATTTGTTTTTATAATCCCGGAAGCCAATGATAAATGCTAACAAACTATTTTTGGCAGTGCCTAAGTATATTTAATGCTCAGATAATCGGTTGACACTTTATCAAGAGGTTTAAAGTAACAATTAAATTGTCATCATCAAAAATGCCAAGAAAAAATTCAAATTCAAATTTTCGTTTTTTAACCTTATTAAATAAGTAAGTAATCACCAACTTTACATGCTTTAATTAGTACCCCTTTTTGCAACACCTGTATACACGGATGCGAACCCCACACACTTGTTGTGTCATCGTCACTCTCAGAACACCACATGTGTTGCGCCGCTATGAGGAAATTTTTATGCACCGTGCGTGTATGCTGCATATGCGTTCGTTTCATTGTTTTGTTCGTAACACCTAGCGTAAGAAATCCCCTAACTATTTTGGGCGAGAGACACCTTTTTCAAAATGAACAGATATCTCAGACCCCCCATAGCCAAATTACTTTAAATATCCTGTCTCTAGTTTTTTTCTGGTATCTTCTAGTATCTTGTACGAACAAGTGAACGCTTATCCGACTTGTTAAGTTTTTTATAAGTACAAAAATACCTCCTACACCAATATTAGTCTTATATAACAAGTTGGTGCACGTAACACAACTTATACAGTATCTTGAAAGTTTAAAATAAGAACTTATGTTATTTAAGGGGTCGGTTATTAGACCTCGTCGACCCCCAAAATCAAAATTATCGTTTATGTCGACCCCTAGGAAACCGACCACTTTGAGAAACCCTGACCTAGCGTGTTGCGAGCCACAAGGCTATATAAAATACATTTAATTGTAAGGAGTGTGGTTAAATTCTAATTTAAATTAAAAAATAAATAAATTTAAATTAGAATTATTTTCGTTCAATGTGGTACTTGTCAATCTAGAATGTTCTTAACTATGGCGAACATGATATCAAATGGCCCGAAAACTAATTAGACTGGGCGGAGTCCGCCCCGTGACCATGAAGACTGTAAAGCTTCCGAAACGTTGGGAGGAAAAAAAATTAATAAACCGCGGTATAATCCGTAAAATTGGTTTTATTTCAAAGAGCATGTTTAATAAAAGTACATACATACATATACACTCACGCCTATAATCCCCGAAGGGGTAGGCATAGGTGTAACCAGTACACCCACTTTTCGCCGAATTTCGGTTCCATAATGTGATAGGAGGCGAGCCTATCGCCATACCGGGCACAGGTTCCAGACTCCGGGCTAATACTGAGAATTTCTAGATAGAAAAACCCAATATCACTTTACCCGACCCGGGGATCGAACCCTAGACTTCAGCACAGCGGTTGTAACGCATGCGCAATTACAACTGCGCCACCAAGGCAGGTCAGTTTAATAAAAGTTTTTTTTTATTTATGCTTATTACAGATATATTTTTTCTTTCTTTCAACAAATACTATAACATATGCTTGGTACATTAAAAAAAACATATTATGTACACATTAAATTGTCTAATATTTTTCGTCGGTCAAATTGCCAATTTTTAACCAATCATCTGAACTGTAAGGTTAGGTCAAGTAATTACAAGATGTTAAATATTTTGACACGAGGTCACCAGACGCCTATCGAAACTCAAGGTCCATAAAGTAATGCGACAATTAACTGTATTGTAATTAATTTTATAGAATTTGGCAGTCACCGTGGCGGTCAGAGGTCTCGCTTTCGTTTTCCAAACCGAATCAAATGCGAACATATAGGGCGTAAAGTTCTAGAAACGGTGAATCTGGACTTAAGGCAGCGGCTCTGCTGTGCCCTGGCATTGCAGAAGTCTACGGGCGACGGTGTCTACTTACCAACAGGTGGTCCGTCTGTCTATCCAGGCAGTAAACAAACCTCTGCCTAACTCTTCATAGATATATGCGTGAGCTTGTGTTCATAAGAAGCGAAGATTTTTACATACATACATATTGGGTTTTTCTATTTGGAAAGTACTCAGTATTAGCCCGGAGTCTAGAATTGTGCTCGGTTTGGCGAAAGGCTCGCCCCCTAAACCCATTATGGGAGCGTATTAAATTCGGCGAAAAGTGGGTGTACTGGTTACACCTCTGCCTACCACTGCGGAGCTTACAGGCGTGAGTCGGTATGTATGTTAATATAAACCATGGAACACGCTGAATCTCGGCGCTTGAACCTCTGCATTAGCCGTATTTTTTATGGAGCGTTTAGTGTAAAATCTTCAAAGTAATTGTCGAGGGATTCAATCGTACCTTGATCACCACTGTCAGACATTTAACGAGCATTAAATCTAGCAAATAGTATTCATTTCGTTATCTACACTTGTAGATTTGGCCTAGATTTCAGACTCTTATAAATTACACGTAACGATAATATGCTGTAAGATCTACTTAGGCTGGTTTATACACATAGTTCGGGTACGTCGGGAGAAACGAAACGCTGGTGGTAGGATATTCATATCCGCCCGGATAGCGACCACCGTCCACAGGATGTACACCGCCATAGTGGCACACGCAGTTTCAGCCACCAGTCAGCCAGTGCACATCCGGTTTTTGGTTAGAGTCTAGAGTTGGTTTGGCCGTGTTGCGGCCTTCTCAACACTCTCGACACTAGACCCTTGCTTCTTCACCTCCTTGCCCCATGGCGTAGTGTGAATAATCTACACAGTAGGCCGGCCGGTAGTAGTATGATTGTGTTGAGTAGCGAGGGATAGATTGTTTCTCGCTACTTGACGGCACTGCGCTTACCATCAGGTGCAGTGTTGTCACATTGCCGTGCCAGGGGAAAAAACATTCGCAAGACGAGTTTATGAAAGGGTTAGCAGAGAACGTCCGAATTCTGTCGGTCAAATTAACGACATTCTTAAAGGACAGTTTTCGAGTACCTACTCTAAACCGACGGGGATGCAAAGAGATTAATGAAAGATGAAGCTAAAGTGGAGATCTATAATTTCTGCCTACCCCTATGAGATGAAGGCGTGGTAATATGTATGTATATTTAAGCAATAATGACAGTTCTATTATGAGAGGATATAAATCTTAATAATTGCAAAACACTTGGGAAATGAATTCATGTCAATGAACTTGCGAATTGAGCGCTGTGTGCCTTCTGCCTGTACAAACAACTACCGATCGAGGTGCGGCCACTGGTGGAAGAGTTTTAATGCTTTTATCTTTATTTTCACTTTCTTTAAGAATGTTATGAAAATAAAACGTAGAGAATTTTTATTTAATATCCATGTGAAATTTGGCAAGGATATAGATTATATCCTGGAGAAGGACATAGGCTATCTTTTATATCAAAAAATATCTTGAGTGGGATGAAAAAAGAGACACACACATAGAGAGAGAGAGAGAGAGAGAGAGAGAGAGAGAGACAGAAACAGATGGAGAAAGACGATCATTAATTTAATTTAATACTTATTTGATCTTAAGTTTATATTTTGTAAAGTGAATTGTTCATTTCATCCAAATGGAACAGAATATTGAAGATATTTTAATAAACACTGGACATACCGGTGCGTGTTATTCTTGGCCCATTCTCACGTTTGTCACTCCTCAATAATATCGCAAATCTTTTCAATAACCACAATTTACGTTTCATTGAGAGTAGGCATAATATTATTTATTAGAATATTAAATAAGTTATTCACACCAGGATGTTTTGAAAGTTATTATGTAAACAATAGGCCACAAAAATGGATGATAACTTGCCGCAACTGAGTATTTTCATAGAGGGCTATAGTAAACTAGCTGTTGCCCGCAGCTCTGCCCGACATGGTAAAATACTAATAATAATACTAGCCCTGTATTAAACATTGTCCCACTGCTGGGCACGGGCCTCCTCTACTAGTAAGAGGGGTTAGGCCTAAGTCCACCACGCTGGCCTAATGCGGGTTGGTAGACTTCACATACCTTCGAAATTCGTTTAAGAATTCTCAGGTATGCAGGTTTGAGATGGCTAGACAGGCGCCACGGTGCGCCAACTTTCCGTCTGACGCAGGTACTGACGGACCACGGATGTTTCGGTTCGTTCCTGTGTCGGATCGGAAAGGAGGTGTCTGCCGTGTGCCACCATTGTGGCAACTGCCACGAGGACACGGCCCAACACACGTTGGAGGAGTGCCCAGCCTGGGACGAAGAGCGCAGCGCTCTCAGAGCAGTCGTCGGAGGAGACCTCTCGCTGCCGGCCGTGGTGTCGTCCATGGTCGCCAGCCGGAGGTCCTGGCGTGCGGTGGCCCACTTCTGCGAGAGCGTCATCTCGCAGAAGGAGAGTGCCGAGAGGGATCGGGAACGAAATGATCCCTCCCGCCGCCAGAGAAGACGTAGGAGGCGCCGGGTGGACGACTGACCGGCGTCTCCCGCCCTGTGGAACGGGGGCGTTTGAATTCCACCACGGCAACCCCTGCCTGTCGTACGAGGCGACTAATTGGGGCCATCGGGGGTCGCGGGCTCGCAGCGGGGGGCTGTCAGCCCGAATCGATGCACTCCCAGTTTCGGAGCATCGTGCGACCCCGAGATGGACGGCAGCGCGTGTAGTAAGGCCTCGTTCGCTGTCGTTGTTCGGTGCGCGGGGGCTCCTAAGCCCTCCCATGGAGATGGGCTGCTACGCAGCACCGCGCAGGGGCGGTTCCGTCAGCAATTCTAGCACTCCTTAGAATACCCCGGGATCGCTCCGTAAGCGCCGAAGAAGGCCACCGCGGGGTTTTAGCTGGTAGTGTCGGGTGGGGTGTACATAGGGGGTAGGGACTCGGCCCAGCGGCTGCCCGGATAGCCATCATCCGGGCGAGGGGGATGCTGGGTCGTAAGACCGGCTAGTCCAGCATAACCGTTTTATTCTTATTCCGCTTCCCCCCGGAGCGGGCGGTAGTAATAAAACGCTTTCCCCGCGACAAAAAAAAAAAAAAAAAGGTATGCAGGTTTCCTCACGATGTTTTCCTTCACCGTTAGCAAGCGATAATTATCATTTAATACACACATAACTTTAAAAAAGTCAGAGGTGTATGCCATTTGGGTTTCGAACATACGACTTTCGTCTTGGCAGTCCGTACCGCAACCAACTAGGCTATCGCTGCTTCTATGGTGATGGCTCCCGCCATGGTGATTTTGCAAAAAAATTTAAGCATGTGTTTCTTTATTTCTTATCAAAAGCCTAAATATGAATTTCCAGATCCCTAACTTGAGGAATTATAGATTGCTCAAATATACTTTCAACCCCTATTTCACCCAATTTAAGATTATTTATGAGACAAAAGATAGCCTTTAGATAGGAATTTCACTACGATCCGTTCAGTCGTTTAGTCGTGAAAGGTTACAAACAAACAGTTACTTTCGCATTTATAATATTAGTATGGATGATGTCAGTATGGTTAGAGGTAAAAGATAGCTATCCTTTTTACGCATATAAATTTATATTGGCTTGATAGAGAAGGCACTATATTTATGTATACAATATCGAATGATGCTATATTTGTATACGCTAATGATTCTTTCTATAGCTGAACACTTGTCTTATAGTCGTTGCATAAATTTCTTTCGTCATTGATTCAAAGATCGCATAAACTTGTATCTTAATATTATGCTTTTAATCAAATAAAAGTGGTAGAGCCACGCTGTAGACATATTTGTTTACAGCATGAATGGGCCGGCTCGACCGGGGTAGTACCACTGTCTCACAGAAAACCAACGTAAAGTGACAGTTCACTGTCGCGTTTCGTATGGTAAGTGAGATATCCGGAGGCCCAGATTCCCCCTTCCCTTCCCTAATCCCTATTCCTGTCCTTTAAGGCCGACAGCGCATACGTGATACTATCAGTAATGTGGATGTTCATGGGCGGTGGAGATCACTTGACATCAGGTGACCCACTGGCTCATTGGTCGGACTATGATAAGAAAAAAAAAACGGATTTTATAGTGGTTTCTATAATTTTTTTATGAGAAAATTTCAATTTGAGTTAAAGACATATTTAACCAGAAAAAAACGTGTTCATTGTTACTGAATAAACTAAACTCAACTACCGACAAATCTTTGTAGAATTAAACACTTTTTGTCTGTATACATATTTACTTACTTACGTCTTGATAAGTTTGTTTGAGGACTAAAGACAATTTTATTTTATTTAAGTACAAAAGCAGTTGATAATTTAAAACATGCAATATGAGTAAGTACTTTTATGTAAAAAACTATTCAAACTATTAACCATAAAATTGTACCCATTATACAAGTTATTATAAAACCAGCGATCTATATGTACTACGTACTAGATGCGGCGACCAGAACAAACATTATGTTCCACCGAGTCGCGGTGTATACACTGCACCGACGTTAGTATGCTTCATGCCACCTAAGAATGCACACCACATAATTTTAGTTATTTGTAGCGACATTCCCGAACTAATCTACCTTAATATAAGTCAATGTATAAAACCAATAATTTTAGGTATTCCCAATAAGACCAAAAGGAATGTTACAGAGAGAACACGTACTATAAAAACATTATGATAAAAATAATTAAGTGTAAAATAGCTACATACTGTTCAGGCAAGTTTATATTTTAGTTTATAGCGTTATAGTAGTTATAATCAGTTTTTTTTAATTCTGGCACGGCAAAGTGCACTGCACCTAATGGTAAGCGCAGTGCTGTCCAGTTAGAGTATCAAGTAGCGAGAGACAATCTATTCCTCGCTACTCAAAACAATCATGCCGGCCTGCTGTTTAGCTTCTTCGCTCTACGCCTAAAGGACCCAGAAAAATAGGAAGGAGGGAACACTGTAGCTGGAAACTGTTCCACAGCTTGGTAGTGCGGCAAAAACTTCACATACCTTAGAAATTAATATGAGAATTCACAGGTATGCATGTACCCTCACGGTGTTTTCCTTCACCTTTAAAGCAACGATAATTCACAATGAATATACACATAGCTTTAGAAAAGCCTGAGGTGTATAGGGTCGAACCTACGACTTTCGGCTCTACAGTCCGTACGCTCCCAACTGTTATCGCTGCTTTTTATTTTACACAGGTCCCCTGAAATGTCACATAAAGTCAAGACCTTGGTGGCAAATGGAACGCGTCAAACGAAATAAACCATGGTTGATGTACGACCGACATGGTTGTACATCAACCGATTGATAATTATGTCGCGGTAGAATAACTATTGTTTAGTCGTACAAGCTTTGGTCAAGGTATTCTATAACTATGTATTATTACAGCTTTATATTAGCTGCACCTATATCTATATATGTATGTTTGTATGTAACGAAATCTTTCAATGTAATTTTCACCACCTTCCAGACGTCCGATTTAGGAGACTATCCTGCCCACATACCCGCTATTGTAACTCCTGTTTAGCCAGGATCGACAATGGCACGCATATTTTCGACACCGAGTAATGAAAATGAAACTAGCCATCGGGTCTCGCCTTCTACTAAACTTAGCGAGGGTTGAACTTTAGTCTGTTAAACCGTAGTAGAGTTTTTACACCTTTTGTTCCAATAATAACTACGCGAAGCCGCGAGCAAAAGCTAGTAATGTTATAAATGTTTGCGCAATTTGTCTCGGTATGGGATATCAAGCCGCAGCCTGTTGTTTCACACACTCGCCTGCTGAGTCTAATTGTTTATTGTTATTTATTGAATACAATGGTTCAAACACCACTTACACTATTCAATGACAATACATTATATAAATTGACTTTTAATTAATTTCATTTAATTATTTCATAAAATTAATACATAGTGATGATCCAATGATTCGTTCATATACATCGTACTCGCAAAGCCTAATCGTCTGTCACTCGTAAATATGGCACACTCTGGTTTCGAGTCCAGGAACCTGTTAAGCATCTTAAGAGCACGTGGCAGTGGAGGCATTTAAATTAAAGAACCAGGGGTCTTTAATTCAAATGCATAGAATTGAAAACTAGAACAATGTTTGTGAAACATAACACTGCTTTCATCGCAGTAGGGTAATAGACGAAACAATTTGTGTTACTCCCATCACAGTTCGCGTATCAAGGTCAGCTATCATTGATTTTCACCCAACCCAGCCCAAAAGTGCGTCACACGCTACCGATAGATGAATTTAATCTTCAGCCATGTTGGATGATAACACTAAATGAGAGTTCATCTATTCCTAACACTAGCTGTTGCCCGCAACTTCACACGCGTGATTACGTTTATCACTAACGCAGAAGACTGTGATCTACACAATTAATACAACAACCAACACTGAAAATATTTTCCCAGCGCCAGAATCAAAACCGTAACCAAATTTTTCTGGAATGAAAAGTAGTCTATGTCATTCTCTCAATAAATTATAATACTAGCCCTGTATTAAACATTGTCCCACTGGTGGGCACGGGCCTCCTCTACTAATGAGAGGGGTTAGGCCTTAGTCTACCACGCTGGCCTAATGCGGGTTGGCAGACTTCTCATACCTTCGAAAAAATCTCAGATATGCAGGTTTCCTCACGATGTTTTCCTTCACCGTTAAATCAAGCGATAATTAACATTTTAATACACACATAACTTTAGAAAAGTCAGAGGTGTATGCCACTTGGGTTTCGAACCTACGACTTTCGACTTGACAGTCCGTACCGCAACCAACTAGGCTATCGCTGCTATTTCTGAATAAATTACCACTATGCAAAAAATATGTCTGTGAAAAACAAAAATAAATGTATCCCTCTGGAACCGTACATTTTTCCGTGCCGTTCTGACGTGATTGAGAAACAAATCAAATCAAATATTTACGGGCAGCTTTTCCAATTGAGGTAGTTGCTTTACGATACATTAAATATAATGATGAAAGAATTTCATAAATCGGCTCATTCAATCATGCAAATTATAACATTTAGAATAAAATATTCATTTTTACGTCGGTACTGCCATGTCAAACACAACACTCTAATGACGTATTTGGACACAGCCGACGTAAAAAAAAAATATTGCAATATAGCAGCGATAGCCTAGTTGTTTGCGGTAAGGACTGTCAAGACGAAAGTTGTATGTTCGAAACCAGCCCAAAGGGCATACACCTCGGACTTTTCTAATGTTGGGTGTATATTCTTGTTAATTATCGCTTGCTTGCGGTGAAGGAAAACATCGCGAGGAAACCTGCATACCTGAGAATTCTCGTACGAATTTCAAAGGTGTGTGAAGTGGACCAACCTGCGTTAGGCCAGCGTGGTTGAATAAGGCCTAACCCCGTTCATTATTAGTGGCCCGTGCCCAGCTGTGGGACAATGTTTAATGAGGCTGGTATTATTATTATAACCAAAAATTATACGGGATAAAACAACTCTGGAAATTGTTAATTAAGGTCGAATTTAGATCACTTATATTTAGATAGTTATGATAATTTGGTCGGCTAATACTGAGGTACTAATATGGCCTTGTATAAACGTTGTTTTATAAGCGAGCTTACCGACGGTCGGTAGTTGGACCCATTTCTATACAAGGTCAATCAACAGTTCTATTTCTGTGTGCATACAAAAACAACCAACGGTTGACGTGACCGCGTATTACGGCGATCTAATTTCAAACTTAACAGCTTTTAATACAGTCTTTAATCGATTATTCTTAGCTGTTATTAAATGAAACGGGCATAATGAAGTCCATTGATCTCTAGTGTAGTGTAAAAATCCATGAAGTCTCGGGTCGAATCCCAGGTTGGGCAGAAATTGTTTGAGTTTTAAATTTTAAAAAACCATAACTAATTAGTTGCTTGCGGCTCTGTCCGCGTGGAGGTCATTTTTAGGAGAAAAAATATTGTCTATACAAACTTTCAACCTTTATTTCAACCCGTCAAGAATATTGTTTGAGACAAACGATAGCCTATGTACTTCCCCAGGATATAATCTATCTCCTTGCCAAATTTCATTACGACCCGTTCGGTCGTTTAGTCGTAAAAAGGTAACAAACAAACAGAGTTACTTTCTTTTTATAATATTAGCATGGATTGTCTTGAATTCAATTTTAATATGGCAATAAGGCTGCGGCCTATCACATCATATTATATGAAGGAGATACCTAAGATTGGCCAAGTGTTTGTATGGAGCGGTCATCATTCAGATCCCCAAGATCGTTGGCGTGCTGTCTTAACCTTTAATGTGAATTTTAAAGTATACGCCACTTATTTTTGGAGTAAAAACTTCTTTAGGCACGTTGGGCACTTTTGGGATGGGGAAGAGCACTAAACTCGCGTGTCCGTCACGCTCAGATTAGTTTACTTTTGACATAAACACGCCCATGAAGTTCTATAAATATTGACAAGAAATTATAAACATAATATTCCCATAGCGAACGGGACGATTTTCAATAAGTATATATGTATGTGTAACGACACACAAACTTTGCTACCGCGATTTAGGATTGATTGATTTTAGATTTTAACATTACTACTTAGAGGCCTACTCTAAGCATTACTATGACATGTAAAAAATGCCCCTAGTGGCCTAATTTGCAGAATAAATGATTTGATTTGATTGACTTTGCGTTTGACAATTATGCGGTTCGTGCTTGTGCCTCTCAGAATACAGAAAAAACTCTGTATTCTGAGTTGTGCCTTCACCATGCCACATCCATTTTATGTTTAAAAATAATATTTATTCTATTTTGTTTCAGAAACCAAAATGGCGCATACTTAAAGAAAATAGTTACTTAAACTATGTACTTAAAGTGAAAAATCCAGTGATATATACACATTTATAGATAGTGCCAATTATTATATTGTAAGCGAAATACAATGGATCCCGGTTATTTTGATATAGAGAGGGAACAAAATCCGAGGGAGAAAGCGAATATATTCTCAAAGTTTTGTTATTGGTAAGTACAAATTACTTATAATAATAATAATATAAAGAGGATAGATTTGATTGTTTGTAAAATTGATTGAAATGATATAACCAATTAAAAAAAATCTTTCTCCTATGGAAAGCTACATTATTCCGGAGTAACATGAGCTATATTTTATTATTAAAAAAGCAAAAGCTAGTATGTGTATAACATAATATCATAGAGGAAAAAATCTGTAGACGCACACAGTGGCGACCCTAGGGTGGTGGAGCGGTGCTCCTAAAACGGGCGCCATTATCGGGGAGGAAATGAATTAGCAGTAGGTACCTACAACTGCTACGTGAAGCGGGACAGACTTCACTGTGCTAGCCCCGCAGATACACCTAGATATTTTTTTCTGGCACGGCAAAGTGACCACACTGCACCTAATGATAAGCGCAGTGCCATCCAATTAGAGTATCGTGTAGCAAGAGACAATCTATCCCCCGCTACTCAACCCAATCATGCCGGCCGGCTGCGTAGATTCTTCTTCACACTACGCCATCGAGGGTCTAGTGTCAGAGTACTCAGAAGAAATTTGATAAATCTATATACTATTTATAATCACGGACAAGCAACTGCATAGTATAGGAACATTTAGAAAGGCGCCATTTTGAGATTAATCAAATTATGCTAATGCTGCTACTGGAGGCACGGTAAGTTATTTATTGCGACTGTCAGTGAGAGAGGGATGGACGACATCAATTTGTCGTGTCCTGATAAGGTTTTATTTTGTTTTTCCTTTTGCGAGTATTTATCATGATTCGAGGTCTGTTCGTTATGTTTAGAACGCGTGGGAATATTTTCTACTGTTCGCTTGAAGTGTTTAGTGATTTGACCTGATCACTAAATACCTCTTTCGTAAAATGTTAACATAAGATTACGAATTCTAGAGCCTCGTGTAATTTTGCTTAAATGAGATACCGGTACCACTGATGTACCACTGACCCATAAAAACCAGCGAGGATAGCTTGCTGTTGCTTTTAGTACTCTGTTTTTTTTATCCTGGCATGCAAAGTGACCACACACCTGATGGTAAGTGCAGTGCCGTCCAATTAGAATATCCAGTAGCGAGAAAAAATCTGTCCCCCGCTACTCAACAAAATCATGCCGGCCTGCTGTGTAGCTTCTTCCCACTACGCCATGGGGCAAGGATGTGAAGAAACGGTCGAGGGTCTAGTGTCAGAGTAGGTACTCAGAAAGCCGCAAAATGTCCAAACATTGTACCCCAACTCTAGAATCGGATGTATACTGGCTGATGCCTAACACGATACACTTGCGTGTGCCACTATGGCGGGTTTTACACCCTGTGTACGGTGGTCGCTATCCGGGCGGATATGAATATCCTACCACCAGCCATATCAGCGCCAGGCAGTATTTTGCTTCCTGGCAAAGCTGAGCCTATGGACTTTTTGGTCATACTGACACAGATGTTCGAATTCGTGGAGTAGTATTTATACTCAAGGGTTTTAATTGTTTTCTGTGTGTGTATGTCGTCTAAAGTATTGACTAAATAACGCTTATTTTCTTTCTTTAATTATTTAAATTTAGACGTAATCGTAATTAGGTTTTACTTATTGTAATTATTCAAAGAAATACAATGTCAGGTAATAATATGTTAAGTTAGTTTGATTAGATATTACCATACCATCCTATTTAAAACCGGAATTTTCGATTCCTCGCTAGAGTAACAAGGTCATTTATTTTTTTTACTCTGACTATGTTTGCTTATTTATTTTCAGGTATACTTTACCCATCTTCGTGAAAGGGCGAAAAGGGCAACTCAGTATATCAGATATTTACAGGTTAGTTATATAATTTTATTTTATTTATTAAGCGCAAATTCTAGATTCCTTTACTGGCAACCAAATGTCTACAAAGAATTAAACATAATTCGTATGGAAACCAAAACAGTCCATGTTGTATGGAGAAGACGATTGCCAAATTTGTTCTTGCCAATCTTGGTAACGCTATACAATGATATGGCATTATTATTTGACCTAAAAAATAGGTCAGTACATTATACTAATATTATTTTAATACAGTCATAAAGTCAATTTGCCTAGGTACTACACTATAAGTCTTAAGAGTATAGTGGGTAAATCTTTTTGAACATAACATGTTTTAATTAAATAATTATTACAAACACCCACGTAAATTACTTTATTTTTTATTGATGAACTTTGAATGTAATAATTTATTATTATTCTGTATTAGAAATTTATGTTTTTTTCTATTAACTTTCCTAATAGGCTGACTTACTTTATTTACATCGGAGCACGTGTTATTAATTTCTTTTTTCACTGGGTGATACCCCAAAAAAATTACCATAACTCAAATAGCGCAAAAAATGCAAATTCAAATGCAAATTCAGATGAACATGATTGTGTCTATGAGTTTAGGCAACTAACAGCGCCCTCTGACGGAATTGAAATCTTACACTTCACCGTGTATGCTTAAATAGGGGTATAAAGTTATCTCTTCACGTTTATAGAGTTGTGTTTTTTTCAGATGTACCCCGGGGCACCGCGCCGCGCCTCGTGGTGATGACATCGGACGGAAATGGAAGCAGGACCTTCACAAAAAAGGCAAGTTACTGACATTCAATAAAACATTATACACCCTATACTTACACATAGCCCTGATCCCACAGTCAGATGCAATTACATATCTTGTCGTGCTCAGGGCCCACGTGACATTTTCTGTCACATTTTTTTACTGCCTTTATAGACACACTGGCAGACAGGCCACCTGATGGTAAGTAGACACCGCCGCCCATAGACTTCAGCAATGGCAGGGCACAGCAAAGCCGCTGCCTACAGTCAATTGCGCACGCGTTACGACTGCTGTGCTTTCACGGGTTCGATCTCCAGCTAGGGTAAAGTGATAATGGGTTTTTCTATTACGAATGCTTAGTAAGAGCCCGTAGACTGGTATTGAGCCCGTTATGGCAATAGGCTCGCCCCCTATCACATTATGGGACCGTAATAAATTCGGCGAATAGTGGGTGTACTGGTTACCCCTCTACCTACCCCTTCGGTAGTACAAGCGTGAGTGTATATGTATGTATCTGAAACATATTTGTTAATCGCAAAATCTCGGTACGGGGATCGAATCTGGGGCCACTCTTGACAGCTGGCTGGCACTCCGAGACAACTGTTTATGATCCACAGATGTTTCATTCTTGGTGTTGTGGGGTCGTTGTCCCTCGTAGTCCTTGATACCCTTGGTACAGGTGTGACCTAGTGTAGTGTCAGTAATGTTGGACTGTTGGATTTAAAATAACCACCCGACATTAACATCACATTTTTTTCAGACAAAGGCAAGAAGCCGTCCTTACTGCGAGCCATACTCAGTATATACGGGATGAAGTTCTTAATAGGAAATATTATATTTGCCATCTGCGACACATCGATCAAGTAAGTATTCGATGAGTTTGGAAATACTGCTTTCCGGCTTTAATATACATTACTAGATGTTGCTCGCGGCTGCGTCCGCGTGTAGGTAATTTTTGGAAGAAAAGGTATACGATCCATGGAGGCATCTTAAGCTATTACACGTTTCTATCCTTATTTTTTCTTTAAGTTAAAAGAGCCTATATTAATTAGTGATAATGTAGCATTCAAATGGTGAAAGAATTTTAAAAATCGGTCCAGTACTTTTTGGGCCAATTTGTATTTATGTTTGTAAACATACATACAAATCTTTCCTCTTTATAATATTAGTATAGATTTATAATATTATATACATTATTTATCGTACAAAAAATTGACAACCCTAGGGGATACCGGCGTTATTTTTCATGTTTTTTTTTCAGATTATCAATACCAATGTGCCTTGAAGGTTTGATAAATTATTTCTCGCCGGCCCATGGTGGTGTACCAGCCGAACACGCGTACCTTTACGCTCTCGGCGTTGTTGGGTGAGTAGATAATCTAAAAATAATATACACAATCACTCACATCTGTAATCCAAGATATAAAATTAACATTATCGAATAAAAATATTCGATCAACTATAATTATCTCTATATATTATTTCTCAGAGGTATTTTTTTTGTCCTTTACTTCCATAATTCTTTGTCATATTTAATGATTCATCAACTACGAGGGACTATGGTCCCACGACACCCAGACCCGAAACAAATATGTCACACGTCCATTTGTCTCGGTGCGGGAATCGAACACACCGCTTCTCGTTCCACAGCCTGCTACTCGCTCGCTACACCATGGAGGCTTTCTAATGATTAATCATGACCATCATGTGACCTTGCTCGTCTACCAGCCTCTTCTGTTTTTTCAGCTTCATGGCCATCAGCGCAAGTATGATGCATCCGATGCTGCTGTGGCTCCTGGACACCGCCATGAAGATCAGGGTCGGGTGCTGTTCACTCATATACAGGAAGGTGTGTATTACGGGAATAATTTGAACGTAAACTTTTTTTGATTTGCCGTAGTCGGTTAAAATATAAATAATAATAATACTAGCCCTGTATTAAACATTGTGCCGTTTCTGGATACGGACTTCCTCTACTAATGAAGAGGGCTTAGGTCTTAGCTCACCACGCTGGCCTCATGCGTGTTGGTAGACTTCAAATACCTTCGAAATTTTTATGAGAATTCTCAGGTACGCAGGTTTCCTCACGATGTTTTCCTTCACCGTTAAAGCAAGCGATAATTAACATTTCATACACACGTAACTTTTGAAAAGTCAGAGGTGTGTGCCATTTGGGTTTCGAACATACGACTTTCGTCTTGACAGTCCGTACCGCAACCAACTAGGCTATAGCTGCTTTTCAAAAAAGCTGTTTTTTTAAATATAATGATACTTTAAGATAAAAAATATATGCTATATTAGGGACGTTGGCGGTAAAAAAATATCGATATATTGACTTTGTTTTCTTTTGAACGATGTATATTTTATTCAGATTATCATGCATTTAGTGTGATATTAAGACGACTTTTTAGTATCTAATCTACTCTTAAACTTAATCTGTACTTTTCTATCTATACTTTAGTTTCTGAGAAGTAGCTATTCTTAATCAGTGATGAAACCATTTTGCTAGTGGTAGGATACTCATCACCGCCCGGATGGTGACCACCGTACACAGGGTGTAAAACCCGCCATAGTAGCACACGCAAGTTTGTCGCGTTCCAGGGTCAGCCATACATACGGTTTTTGTCGAGGGTCTAGAGTTAACGTACCCCACGTTGGCCGTTTTGCGTCCTTCCGTGTACTCTGATACTAGATCGTCGACCGCTTCTTCACCTCCTTGCCCCATGGCATAGTGTGAGGAAGCTACACAGCAGGCCGGCATGATTGTGTTAAGTAGCGAGGAATAGATTGTCTCTCGCTACTCCACAGTCTAATTGGACGGCACTGCACTTACCATCAGGTGCGGTGTAGTCACTTTGCCGTGCCATAAAAAATTGCTGTTGGAAAATATATTATTTTTGACACATCTATGTTCGATAAGATTTTTTTTTTAGTGCCTCGATAGGCAGACGAGCAGACGGGCCACCTGATGGTAAGTAGTCACCGCCGCCCATAGACTTCTGCAATGCCAGGGCACCGCAATAAGCAATAAGATATTAAATATACCGCCAAAATATATCGATCTATTGATCTAATATCTCGATAATCGCTAATTATGAAATGTTTCAACCCACAGCTGATGCGCCTAGATTTAACAGTAGGCGGGAAAGCGTCAGAGGGTCTCGCCGGCCACGTGGTTAACCTCCTGACGACTGACGCGCAGCGGTTCGACATGGCGTGCCTGTTCATGGTAGACCTCGTCAGGACCCCCATAGAGAGCACCATCATAGTGTACCTCATGTATAGACAGATAGGTGTGGCTACATTGATAGGTGTCGCTTTTCTGCTGTCTTTTATACCGTTGCAAGGTGAGTGTATTCAGTGTTAATTAACTTCCACAAATATCCACATTTACATTTATCCGTATCCGCAAAACTTACACATGTCGCGTGAACCTTTATCCACATCAACAAATATACATGTTAAAAATTGACAATTTATGAACTGAGCTTTCGGCTTCGGCTTTAGCTTCGGCCACCATCGATAAAAATATAATATACTACGGTTCGCTCTTACAGACAAAATTCTATCAAGTTTGGTCGATTTTTCTATTAAAACACAGTAATAATGTAACACACTAATATTACGGTTCTTAACTTAAATACAATATTTGATTTGCAAAAGGTCTTGTAATACGTTTTATTTCGCTATATTACAATAAGGCAACTTAATTAACACACATTGACCACTCTAATCTAATCTTATAATCAAATTTAAATCATATTTTAATTGTGTGACCAAATATTGATAACCGGCGTTCGAAAAGAGCAACGCTAGAGTTTCTTGCCCGTTCTTCTCTAGCAAAACTGCATTTAGAACTGGCGGTAGAGTAAAAAATTGTCTGAATCTAAATAAATAATAACATTTTACGGATTTAATAAATATTTGATTGCATTTGTATAGATCTATTGTATCCAATTAATATTGTATATTGTAAACAAATACAATCAAATATTTATTTAATATAATATGCTGAAAATTTAATTTAATTTATCAACACTATTTTTTTAGGTTATCTAAGCAAAATATCGAGTAAGCTCCGTCGACAAACCGCCATACGGACGGACAATCGAATCAGACTGATGAACGAAGTGATACAAAGTATAGAGGCGATCAAAATGTACGCGTGGGAGAAGGCGTTTGCCAGAATCATCGGGGAGGCTAGAAAGTAAGTGACATTTGGTTTATATTTTTATACTGTGTAATTAAAATTGGTTCTTGGTAAATTTAGGACTAAGGGCACCTATATCTAGTCCATAGTACGTACTTAGTCTACTTAGTCTTTAGTCCTTATTTAAGTCAATACTTTTAAGACTTAAGAATGGACATGGCGTTGCGCGACAAAGTGAAATTCAGAACGAGAGCTAAGATATATAGGAAGCATACGGGAAATAAAACAAATTTTATTGATTTTATAGCGATATCGGTTTTTTTAAAACTGTAAAGCTTTCGAAATGTCAGCACTAAAAATGGAAAATAAACACTGATAAAATTTGTAAAATTAGTATTGCAATGTGTAATATTCGCGTAAACCTAAGAAATCATTATATAAAGTCAGATGTTACACTGTACAATGTACTTTGTCCCCAGAAAAGAAATGAACGTAATAAAAAAATCGTCATGGCTCCGAGCCGTTATGATATCGTGCGTGAAACTGAACACGAAGGTGGCCATTTTGTTGAGCATCATCAGCTATATTTCGTTCGGAAACGCGCTCACTGCCGCCAAAGTGTTCGTCATATTCTCATACTACGACATACTGAAGTACACACTAGTCGACTTCCTCCCATTGGCAATCACGTTTACCCTGGAAGCGTATGTGAGTGTGAAACGAATGCAGGAGTTCCTACTGTTACCAGAGGTCGATGATGATGGCATAGACCTGATCACCATCGATGATAAGACACCAGTGATGAATGGAGTTTTCGAGAAAATTGGCAATGGGTAAGTTTTTTTCGCACGACTTTTATTGACGTTTGACATTTTTTTATTCTGGCACGGCAAAGTGACCCCACTGCACCAGATGGTTTATTGCAGGACATAGTAATATGCACCTGATGGTAAGCGCAGAGCCGTCCAATTAGATTATCGAGTAGCGAGAGACAATCCCTCGCTACTCAACACAATCATTCCGGTCTGCTTCTTAACACTACGCCATAGACAAGAAGGAGAAGAAGCGGTCGAGGGTCTAGTGTCAGAGCACTCAGAAGGCAACACGGCCAAACATCGTGATACATACTCATGACTCCCGTAATCAGCAGCTACACAAGAAGACTGCCGAGATGAAAGTCGGTTGAAAACCAGCGCAAATGTGTCTTTTAAAAAGTTACAGACGATTTCATGGTGTCTACCATCCCAGCCTGAACCATGAGGTTCGCAAATCTGTATCTTTGGGGAATCAAGCTGTGGAAAAGTTTGCCAGTTACCGTGTTCCCTCCTTCTTATAATCCTGGCTTCTCTAGGCGTAGTGTCAAGAAGTTATTCAGCATGATTGTCTCGAGTAGCGGGATGGTTGTCTCTGGCTACTTTATACTCTCCTCTTTATACTCTCCGAATTTCAAAAGAATTGTGAATTGTATTCTACCAACCCGCTTTAGGCCAGCGTGGTGGACTAAGGCCTAACCCCTCCCATTAGTAGAGGAGGCCTGTGGCCAGCATTAAGCTTTCAAAAATAATAATTCAATAAATAAATAAGTGAGTAAGTAACAATCCACTAACACAGGATGTTTTTCAGTCAACAAGCATACATAAAGTCGGAATCGAACCTGGACCGCTTTAAGCCTCCAGTCCTGATCTCCTTGAAAGACTATAGTGCCCATTGGAAGAATGAGGACGATGACAGTGGGAAGATAGCAGCACTCTCAGACATCAACTTTATCGTGAGTAATAGTTTATTATCCAAATAATACTCGTTGAAGTAACTAATTTTACGGATTTTATCGCGATTTTTTTACTTCTTAGTTTCGATGTTTCAAAAACTTTTAGAGGAATAATTGGGACTTAATTTTTGGAACAATTTAGATATTTTTTTGTGTAGAAATTTAATGAATCTTCTTTATCTTAGAGTAGGCAACCAAAAGGAGACGGCATTACGCTCGAATCTTGAACAAAAAATTCAGCAATGTCGGTGGGGGGCTTCGTACAACTACAAATAAACATGTGCACACAAATGCAAAATGTAATCACGTCGCTACGCACGCACACTACACCATTTCATACAACACTGGCAAATTTATGCACACAGTTACAAATTTATCTTGGTGTGTAATGTATTTACAGTGTCATTTAATGACAACTGTGTAAAAACAGTAGAGCGTAGCAATGTCGACAGAGGTATAGATAGCTTTGTCCTTATCTATCGATAGATAAAATAAAACAATTATAATTTATGAAATGTTTTAAGATTATTTTTTATGTGTATCATCTTTTCTATCGCTTTCTTGCAATCTCTGGGTGTGACTTCGTGAAAAGGGACGGAAGTAGAGAGGTATAGTTAGAAATAGTGTAAATTAATATTTCTAATTTAATCGAAATACTGTAAAGATAATAAAAGTAATGAGTACTGAGAAAAATACAAGCCAAATAATGAAAAATAAAAACTGTTTTTTTTTTAATGTTTTTTTTTAAATAATACGCCTTTAATTTATTTAAAATGGATATCCAGCTGTTGTTACATTACTTAGGACTAAGTTATAATGAGGTAACAATAACTTTACTATTAATGAACAACATTTTAAGGATACCACGACATGCGTTGAGAAAAAAAAGTAACACCAGTATTCAATAAAAGTAAAAGATTAATTAAATTTTCAAAAATAACAATGAGCATGACCAATTAAGAATTTATTTAATAATAAAATATATATATATATATTATATCTAAGTATAACAATATTATAGAATTGTAGCTATAAGAAAAAATGGTTAGCTATATGTAGAGCTAACAACAGCTTTTTTGAATTTTGGCAATTTATCAACAAATACATCATACATACATCGTTTCACAAATAGAGTTATATGATTTGGACAAACGGGATATGGCAGAGCATTGTTTTAGGTTGGTTCTGGTCTCTTGGTTTCTTATATAAGTAAACTCTTCTTCTTCTGTTTTCCTAATGAAAACACGACCTTGCTTAATCTACACGAATTTGTACTCTTTATCTTTGGCGATCTGGCGAGCCGCTGCGTGTAATTTGTTTTTAGGTGATAGGTGCTCAACAATGTAAAGCGGCGATTTATTACCTCCAATGCCTATGTGAGCAGTACTGAGCTTGTCGTTTGGATTTGCCTTATTAAATTTATTGTTTTCGCTAAAAATGTATGAAGCCTAGGGGTAGCCAATTTAACAATGAATGAGCGAGGTGTCTTGTCGTCTCTGTTACTTTTTACCACACGAGTGCAATGATGAATGTCGGATTCTTTCAAGTCGCAGGATACCTTAGACAGCTGAGTAATCATAGATAGCAAGTTTTACTGTTTGTGCTCGGGGACACACTCTATCTCAAGATTGTTAGAACGGTTATGCTGCTCAGCAACCTGAAGCCTGATTTGCAGATCCTGTAACGTATTTGTTAACTGAACGTTCTCTTTCTTTAGCTCTCCCAGTGTGTCTTGGTATTTGGCGATGGTGGATTTGGTGGTTTCATAATTTTCATTCAGAAACAAACATTATTCTCCAAAGCAGTTATTTCCTGTTTTATAGATTGAAATTCGGTTCTCACCATCTGCTTAAGGGTTTGGTTAAGCTCCTGTGCTAAAGCCAATTTCATGACATTGAATTCTTCTCTTATTATTTCCCTAACGTCTTTCTTTGTAATAACTGACGCGGACGAGTTTAAGCCGGAACTTCCACTAATTGCGCTAGTATCAACAGTGGCTTTGTTTCGATGCGTAATATTGTCATTAAAAGGTAGCGAGTCATAAACTGCGCATTATGCCATCGAACACTAAATTAAAGCATGAAAGCTTATTCTGTTTGGCACCTAAAATTTTTAATAAAATACCAAATTCAATAAAATCGCTTAATGTAGTACAATTTAAAACAAGATTGTTCAATTTACTTAAAAATAAATGTTATTATTCTGTTACAGAGTATTTAAACGATAGTAGCCTATGAATGATCTCAATGTTGTTATTTATTACTTAAGGAAATTTAAGTTTGTTTTTTTCTCATTATTACAATTTTTATGTAGTTTAGTTTAGTCAAGTAATAAAAAACAAATAACTTTATGTGATGTAACAGTCAACATAAAACTAATATATTTGTACGCTGATGAACGGCAAAGCATTGTGAACAATATTTTATGTATTTCAATAACACCTGTAAACTACCTATACTTACAAATAAAGAATTTGATTTCATTATTGTTCCTTGACTTGCCGGGTGAGTCAATGGGACGTAAAGGTGTATAACTATTATCAGTTTTTGGTTGCTTTGCACATCATCCGTGACACTTCCATTTTTTTTTGGTCAACACTAATTGTAGAGAAGCATTTTTCAGGTATGTCAGCACATGGAACACAACAATGACGGCCGTTGCAAATTATTTTAAAATGTTTTTGATGATTACTCACTCGTTTTGAGGTATTCCGATTCAACAAATATACCACCAGAAAGTACATAACACGACCTTTCCAATGGTAGTTTGTGAGAAAATGTTCTGTTATTCCATAAAATTTCAAATTAAATAAGCGGAGCCAAGAAATACAGTGTTACTGGTAACGAATGCGATTAGCGAATGAAATTATTGTATGTCATTGAGAGCGATTATCGCCTGTTTTGTTTGGTGTGGTAGCTGGCTAACGGCTATATTATGAAGAGCATATAAAAAGGGCTTGACATCTCGACATGAATACAGGGTGTCCCAAAAGTCAACGTCAACCCGGAACCGGGTGAAAAGGCAAGTCATACCGGTTATCAAAATAATATAAAAAAATCTAAGTTGCAATTTTAAAATTATAGGCATGGCCCGCGCTTTTTCAAAGTATAATCCTGAAGGCGGGTGGTAAACCGGTCCTTATGACCCTTTAGAAGTTGTTCGACTCCGTCTTACTGGAAGAGAGAACGCCAAAGACATGGAACAGAAGTGTGGTGGTCCTGTTCTTCAAAAAGGGTGATAACACCCTACTGAAGAACTACCGACCCATCTCACTTTTGAGCCATGTTTATAAGCTGTTTTCAAGAGTCATTACGAATCGTCTCGCACGCAGGCTAAATGACTTCCAGCCTCCCGAACAAGCCGGTTTCCGAAGAGGCTTTAGTACCGTAGACCACATTCATACGCTCCGACAGGTTATACAGAAGACTGAGGAGTATAACCTGCCCCTCTGCTTGGCGTTTGTGGACAACGAGAAAGCCTTCGATTCGATAGAAACCTGGGCTGTACTACAATCTCTCCAGCGGTGCCAAGTGGACTACCGCTATATCGAAGTACTGAAGTGTTTGTACGAGAACGCCACTATGTCAGTCCGACTCCAGGACTGGAATTCGAAACCTATTCCGTTGCAGCGGGGAGTAAGGCAGGGAGATGTTATTTCTCCTAAACTATTTACCGCTGCACTGGAGGATGTTTTCAAGACTCTGGAATGGAGAAGGCTTGGCATCAACATAAATGGCGAGTACATCACTCACCTTCGGTTTGCTGACGATATAGTAGTCTTGGCTGAGAACATGGAGGACTTGAGTACGATTCTCGATGACCTCAGTAAAACTTCGAAGCGAGTTGGTCTAAGGATGAACATGGATAAGACGAAGATCATGTCTAATGCCCATGTAGTACCAACTCCCATAAAAAACGGAGACTTTACACTCGAAGTTGTAGACGATTATATATACCTAGGACAGACTATCCAATTAGGTAGGTCCAACTTCGAGAAAGAGGTTAATCGTCGAATCCGACTCGGTTGGGCAGCATTCGGGCTACGGCACATCTTTTCGTCCAATATTCCGCAATGTCTCAAGACGAAAGTCTTTGACCAGTATGTGTTACCAGTGATGACATACGGAACTGAAACGTGGTCCCTTGCTATGGGCCTCATAAGAAGGCTCAAAGTCACCCAAAGGGCAATGGAGAGTGCTATGCTGGGAGTCTCTCTGCGTGATCGCATCAGAAATGAGACCATCCGCAGAAGAACCAAAGTAACCGATATAGCCCTCCGAATCGCTAAACTTAAGTGGCAGTGGGCGGGGCACATTGCACGTAGAACCGATAGCCGTTGGGGCAGAAAGGTTCTGGAATGGCGACCACGTACCGGAAGGCGCAGTGTGGGTAGACCCCCCACAAGGTGGACTGATGACCTGGTAAAGGTCGCGGGAGTCCGCTGGATGCAGGTGGCGCAGGACCGGTCATTGTGGCACTCTTTGGGGGAGGCCTATGTCCAGCAGTGGACGTCCTTCGGCTGACATGATGATGATGATGATGAATCCTAAATTGCGCATTTGTGTGATCTTACGTAAGAACTATTAAGACTCCCTCCCACCCCTTGTAAGAAAAAATAAGACATGATCGACTCCCCCCCTACATCATCTTACGTAATAAATGAATGGCGCCAAAATTCATACCTAAATATTTTTTAAATATACCGGATACATTTTTGACAATTACTTTATTCTGGTTTTGGTATATTATGTGACATTCCTAGTGTGTTAGAACTATTTATTAACCGACTTCAAAAAAAGGAGGAGGTTCTCAATTCGACTGTATGTTGCTTTTTTTTTTTTATGTTTGTTACCTCGTTTCTCTGTACTGTGTGAACCGATTTCGACCATTCTTTCTTTGATTGAAAGCTGGTGCTTGTCATTTGGTCCCATAAAAATATGGTGAAGATCTGATGAATATCTTCGGAGCTGGAGAGGGTAACTCCTTAAAATTAAGTAGTATTCCAGTGGTTCTTTTTGCATTACGTTCATTATAAAAGTTAAGTTTCAGTGAGAGAGGGTAAAAGGGGTGGGGGTGAGGGAGGGGGGTGATAAAATTAAAATACACGTAAATTCTAATATCTTCAGCAGCTTTTAACCGATTTTATATAATTTACCACTAAAAAGCAAAAAATAAATTATTACTTTTTAAATAAAAATTAAACCGCCTTCAAAAAAACCCAGACACAACTAAAAAGCAAAAAATAATTGGTTACATTTAAATCAATTAGTTATATGCAATTTAAATCAATTATTTGGAGTCGGTGCCAGCCAAAACATGGAAAAAACAGAATAATCAGGCATACAAAAAAATATAAAATAGATCCAGACTTGGTTTTTATAAATCTAAAAGTAAAGAAAACAACACCGGCACCGACTCCAAAAATAATTGATTTAAATTGCATATAACTAATTGATTTAAATGTAACCAATTATTTTTTGCTTTTTAGTTGTGTCTGGGTTTTTTTGAAGGCGGTTTAATTTTTATTTAAAAAGTAATTAGATTAAAAGTATGTGTTTAGAAGACAGTCCAGATGGATTAGTAATTTTATCGATAACCTTTATAAGTTTATCTACAACACTATTTGAGTCTTGCATAAACGACAGTGTTACCACATAAACCACCCAAAATGCCAGTGTAATAAAGTTTATGAAATTGTAAACTTAGTCGATATGTTAACTCTCCTAATATTTTTAAATGATAAATTAAGTTAAGGAAGCATAAATAAAGTAATCCTACTAATATTATAAATGCGTATGTTTGGATGGATGCATGGTTATTTCATATCCAATCACGCTACAACGGCTGGACGGATCTACTTAAAATTTGGCACAGAGATAGATTATAGTCTGGAAAACTTTTTATCCCGGAGAAATGTACAGTTCCCATGGGATAGTTTAGTTTTTCACAGAGCAAGGGATCGACATGATTTTTTGCATAGTGGCAGTTTAGGGATCAGAAAATGACAAAGAACACTTTTAACTCGAAAAAATGCACGCTTCCTATGGGATAGCAAAATATAGAAGGTTAAAATGCTCCAAGGCCTACAAGCGGGCGGAGCCGCGGGCAACATTAATTAAAAATGAATATTAAAAAAACAACTTGCGTTTAAGATATTGAATGCAAATAAATTTTGCACTACTGTGGCAAAAAGTTTAACCTGGCAACATTTATTACCCGATGATCATTTTTAGAAATTATATGTTTTGTTGCTTTTAAGGATAATATTACTTTAAAAAAATACGTCCAGATGAAAAATAATGTTGTATTTTTGTAAGTTTCATGTGTCAGATCTATTTTTAAATGTTAATACTGCTACAGGCGGGCTTTTTCACGGAGCTCCATTCGCACGTGATGTCACTTTTTTAGTGGCGGATCATGAAGCGCAACTAGTTTTATAGAACGTGTATGAGCACCGTGCTCTTACATTTGTCAAACGGGGTAAGCGCTCAATGGCGTCTCCAGTGTTAAATACTCTAAGTTCTTTATACACAGTCAGGTCATAAGTATTGTCACACAGTAAAAACTTTTATTTTAGAATGCTAGCCACAAAAAAGTTTATTGAATTCGAATTTCAAATTGTTCATGAAAATAAAAATGTATACTTTTTAGAATTTTACTCATTTTTAAATATGGAGTGGACACTTAAAGAAGACCGTGTTGCAGTAATTGCGTTGCATCGTTGCGGTTACGCGCCAATTCAAATTTTTGACATACTGAAAAATTTGAATATAACCAAAAGATTCGTTTATCGTACCATCAAACGATACAATGAAGACTCTAGTGTAGATGACAGGTCAAGAACTGGTCGCCCTCGGTCTGTTAGGACTCCAGCAGTGATAAAAGCTGTGAAGGCGCGAACTCAAAGAAATCCCAAACGTAAGCAGAAACTGTTGGCCCTTCAGATGGGGTTAAGCAGAACCACGGTGAAAAGGGTGTTAAATGAAGACTTAGGGCTTCGGGCATATCGAAGAAAAACAGGACATCGTTTGAATGCTCGTCTAATGGACCTGAGACTGAAGAGATGCCGCGCTTTGTTGAAGCGGTACGCGGGAAAAAAATATCGGGAAACTCTTTTTTCAGATGAAAAAATTTTTACCGTAGAAGAGAGCTACAACAAACAAAATGATAAGGTGTACGCACACAGTAGTGAAGAAGCGAGCAACCGTATTCCGCGTGTCCAACGAGGTCATTTTCCATCCTCGCTCATGGTATGGTTGGGAGTTTCTTATTGGGGCTTAACAGAGGTACATTTTTGTGAGAAAGGTGTAAAAACGAATGCAGTTGTGTATCAAAATACAGTCCTGACGAACCTTGTGGAACCTGTTTCTCATACCATGTTCAATAACAGGCACTGGGTATTCCAACAAGATTCGGCGCCAGCTCATAGAGCGAAGAGCACACAAGACTGGCTGGCGGCGCGTGAAATCGACTTCATCCGGCACGAAGACTGGCCCTCCTCCAGTCCAGATTTGAATCCGTTAGATTATGATAACAAGATAAGGCAACACTTGGAGGAAAAGGCGTGCTCAAAGCCTCATCCCAATTTGGAGTCACTCAAGACATCCTTGATTAAGGCAGCCGCCGATATTGACATGGACCTCGTTCGTGCTGCGAAAGACAACTGGCCGCGCAGATTGAAGGCCTGTATTCAAAATCACGGAGGTCATTTTGAATAAACTTTAGTGTCATAAGAATCTATGTTTTATTAAGTTCATTTTGATATATAAATGGTCATATAATGAATAAACTTGTTTCAATTATTTTATATTAAACATGTGACAGAATTTATGACCTGACTAGGTATATATCAAAATTCAGGTTTCGTATGTTTTTGACCACAAAACTTGAAAAGTAGTCGATGGATTAGCTTGATTTTTTTACATAACGTTGTATTTTTGTATACGATTGTTTTTATATACTTTTCATCCCGACTAACCCACGGGTAAAAATTTCAAGAAAACAATTACGGAAGAACTTTCTATTTTTTCCATAGCGAAGCGTGGTCGGATTTGGCTAGTTGATTATATTTGTTTAAACTTAGTTTAAAAAAGACAATATTATTCTTTATCCTTATATTTACACACTTGAAGGTTTAATGAATATACTTAAATGTGAAACTAAAATTGTTTATTTTTAGGTAAAACCTGAATCCCTGACCACGATAGTGGGTACCGTGGGTTCTGGGAAGTCCACGCTTCTCCATGCGATCCTTAGAGAGATATCGCCCAGCAGTGGGCATTTGCAAGTGGACGGCGTGGTGGCGTACGCGTCACAAGACCCTTGGCTTTTTGAGGCTTCTGTAAGTTTTTGTCTGTAATATAATATCATTTTAAGGGACACTAAATCGATTTTTTATTATGGTCTATACAATACTTTGTGTTTGTAGGTTCGTCAGAATATTCTATTCGGCCAAGAAATGGACTTGCGGAAGTATAAGCAGATTATAAAATGCTGCCAACTGAAGAGTGACCTTGAGATCCTGCCGCATGGAGACAAGACCATAGTCGGGGAAAGAGGTGGGTGGATTTATTTAACTCTACTGGTGGCGCCGTCATGCTAAATTGAACTTTATTGAGAATTGAAAACAGATAGTTTCCTAATTAAGTCATGTTAACCTTTTATTTGTCATACATTTATTTGTAAGTGGTAGAGCATATTTGTCTACAGCATGAATGGGCCGGCTCGACCGGGGTAATACCACTGTCTCACAGAAAACCAACGTAAAGTGACAGTTTACTGTCGCGTTTCGTATGGTAAGTGAGATATCCGGAGGCCCAGATTCCCCCTTCCCTTCCCTAATCCCTATTCCTGTCCTTTAAGGCCGACAGCGCATACATGATACTTTCGATATTGTGGATGTTCATGGGCGGTGGAGATCACTTAACATCAGGTGACCCACTGGCTTCTTTGTTGGTTTATGCTATAAAAAAAACAGCCATTGGGTCAGCAGACTTCGCAGGAGTTTCTTGAAACTCGACATAATTTTCAATATTTACGTGACAAATGTTTTAATGTATTTATTTGTATTTGCAGCTTCCATTAAGTAGTAACTCTATTTGTTTGTGATTGCTTGTCAATAATTATAGAACTTCATAGGCGTGCTTACGTCATAAATAAAATGAACGTGATGGTCATGCGAGCTCAGTTACTTTACCCAACCCAAAAGTGCCCAACGTGCCTAAAGAAGTTTTCACTTCAAAAAAGTAGATTGTAATTTTTAATCTCTTTTTTTTAGGTGCGTCTTTATCAGGTGGTCAAAGGGCTAGGATATCTCTCGCTCGGTGCGTGTACCAAAATGCAGATGTGTACTTGCTGGATGATCCCTTGGCCGCAGTAGATGCAAAGGTAATTACTAGTATACAGGAAAATGTACCTATGAGAAAAAAAAATGTTGTCGAGTAGAATTTATAGAATCCAACGTACTTTATTCAGGGTTTTTATTTTGAAATTAATCTATGACATTCAACTTAAAATTTAATAAAACATGAATATAATGATAAGCTGCCCGTCCATGAATAATTTATCTTTTTCTTGCTTGTCAATAATTATAGAACTTCATAGGCGTGATAATGTCAAAAGTAAAATAAACAGTTGGACGAAGTATAGCATGTCAGTGAACGCGGCTAAAGAAGTTTTCACTTCCAAACATACTGCCTCGGTGGCGCAGTTGTAATTGCGCATGCGTAACGACTTCTGTGCTGAGGTCTCGGGTTCGATCCCCGGGTTGGGCTTTTTTCTTTCTTCTTTTTTTTATCCTGGCACGGCAAAGTGACCGCACTGCAACTGATGGTAAGCGCAGTACGGTCCAATTAGAGTATCGAGTAGTGAGAGACGATCTATCCTCCGCTACTCAACACAATCATGCCGGTCTGCTTCTTCACACTACGCCATGGGCAAGAAGGTGAAGAAGCGGTCGAGGGTCTATTGTCAGAGTACTCAGAAGGCCGCAAAATGGCCAAACATTGTACTCCAACTCTAGACCCTCGAGAAAAAAAGTGGCTAAAGTGATATTGGGTTTTTCCAATTAAAAATACTCCGTATCAGCCCGGAGTCTGGAATTGTGCTGGGTATGGCGATCAGATCGCCCCCATCACATTATGGGACCATAATAAATACGGCAAAAAGTGGGTATACTGGTTACACCTCTTACGTCCTTCGTGTATTTCAGGCGTGAGTGTATATGTATGTATATCAAGTAGGTACTCTATAAGTGGGTGTACGAATAATTCGAACTTACGAATTTTTCGTTCCACATCGAATATTAATGTTCGATAATTATATTAGATTCGATTCAACTGATATTCGCACACCCCTAGTATGTACGTAAAAATACGTACAATAACATGTTGTTGCAGGTCGCCCAGGCGATATACGAGGAGTGCGTGCGCGGGTTCCTGCGGGAGCGGGCGTGCGTGCTCGTGACGCACCACGTGCAGTACGCGCGGCATGCAGACAACGTCTGCGTCATGAGGAACGGACGGGTACGGCTACTGTCTCATACATCACTACAACTTACACTACATAGACAACCGCTGGGCCAAGGCCCTAACAAATACCCTACACCGGCAATACAAACGTATAGTATAGTGGTAGAGCCATGCTGAAGACATGTTTGTCTACAGCATGAATGGGCCGGCTCGACCGGGGTAGTACCACTGTCTTACAGAAAGCCAACGTAAAGTAACAGTTCACTGTCGCGTTTCGTATGGTAAGTGAGATATCCGGAGGCCCAGATTCCCCCTTCCCTTCCCTAATCCCTATTCCTGTCCTTCAAGGCCGACATACGTGATACTTTCGGTATTGTGGATGTTCATGGGCGGTGGAGATCACTTAACATCATGTGACCCACTTGCTCGTTTGTAGGACTGTGCTATAAAAATCTCTATTGTCCTACTATCACCACCCATTACTTTTTGTTTTTCTTCAAATCCAATCCATCTAAAGGTTGTCTGGAAGATCGCAGTGAGCGATAAGACCGCCGTTTGTACATTTTATTTTAAGTTTATTGCAACGTACTGTTAATATTATTTTTCTGGTGTACAATAAAGCATAAATAAGTAAAATCAATAAAAACCCCGCGGTGGCCCTCTTCGGCGCATTATGGACAGCTCCGAGTTTCCGGGACGAGAAACGCTCGTTATCGACCGCAACCGCAAACAAAATTTTACAGTCTTAACTAACACTGGTGTCATTTTACAGTCTTAACTAACACTGCTGTCATTTTACAGTCTTAACTAACACTGCTGTCATTTTACAGTCTTAACTAACAATGCTGTCATTTTACAGTCTTAACTAACAATGCTGTCATTTTACAGTCTTAACTAACACTGGTGTCATTTTACAGTCTTAACTAACACTGCTGTCATTTTACAGTCTTAACTAACAATGCTGTCATTTTACAGTCTTAACTAACACTGGTGTCATTTTACAGTCTTAACTAACACTGCTGTCATTTTACAGTCTTAACTAACACTGGTGTCATTTTACAGTCTTAACTAACACTGCTGTCATTTTACAGTCTTAACTAACAATGCTGTCATTTTACAGTCTTAACTAACACTGGTGTCATTTTACAGTCTTAACTAACACTGCTGTCATTTTACAGTCTTAACTAACACTGGTGTCATTTTACAGTCTTAACTAACACTGCTGTCATTTTACAGTATTAACTAACAATGCTGTCATTTTACAGTCTTAACTAACACTGGTGTCATTTTACAGTCTTAACTAACACTGCTGTCATTTTACAGTCTTAACTAACACTGCTGTCATTTTACAGTCTTAACTAACAATGCTGTCATTTTACAGTCTTAACTAACACTGGTGTCATTTTACAGTCTTAACTAACAATGCTGTCATTTTACAGTCTTAACTAACACTGCTGTCATTTTACAGTCTTAACTAACAATGCTGTCATTTTACAGTCTTAACTAACACTGGTGTCATTTTACAGTCTTAACTAACACTGCTGTCATTTTACAGTCTTAACTAACAATGCTGTCATTTTACAGTCTTAACTAACAATGCTGTCATTTTACAGTCTTAACTAACACTGGTGTCATTTTACAGTCTTAACTAACACTGCTGTCATTTTACAGTCTTAACTAACACTGCTGTCATTTTACAGTCTTAACTAACAATGCTGTCATTTTACAGTCTTAACTAACACTGGTGTCATTTTACAGTCTTAACTAACAATGCTGTCATTTTACAGTCTTAACTAACACTGGTGTCATTTTACAGTCTTAACTAACAATGCTGTCATTTTACAGTCTTAACTAACACTGCTGTCATTTTACAGTCTTAACTAACAATGCTGTCATTTTACAGTCTTAACTAACACTGGTGTCATTTTACAGTCTTAACTAACACTGGTGTCATTTTACAGTCTTAACTAACAATGCTGTCATTTTACAGTCTTAACTAACACTGGTGTCATTTTACAGTCTTAACTAACACTGCTGTCATTTTACAGTCTTAACTAACAATGCTGTCATTTTACAGTCTTAACTAACACTGCTGTCATTTTACAGTCTTAACTAACACTGCTGTCATTTTACTGTGATCAACTTAAGTATTGCTTATTTGAAACTGTATTTCGTAAGCCTCAGTATCAAAATCCTTTTCGGAAATTTTTACAAGAGAGAGAATAAACTGTTTGTTTTTTTTAGATAAATTACTAGAAAATGTATTCACGTATTTTAATTATAGATACAGAAATATTCAATGTTGTGTTTTTTCGCGGGAAATGAGAACTACTCCATTCGAATAGTTGAAGAAATGTGAGCTAATAGCTTTAAAAACCTATATAGTTTTTTTTTAATAAGGGAATTTTGATAATTAGGCCAACAATTTGTAACCTTTATTTCCCCAGACATAAGGTTTATTTTATTTGATAACTAATTTCGTTTATTATTGCATTTAGAAAAGGCCTTATGACCTGAGTTTTTGATTGATTTTTATTTATTTTCACTGTTTTACGAACGGAGGCTGATATTTCTTAGTTCTAATATTTTTAACCGACTTCAAAAAAAGGAGAAGGTTAACAATTCGTCGGAATCTTTTTTTTTATGTATGTTACCCGATTACTCGAAGACGCCTGGACCGATTCGAGAAATTCTTATTTTGTTTAAAAGGGTATACTTCCCAGGCGGTTCCATTGGCACTAAGTCAGGATCTGATGATTGGATCTCAGAAAAATCTAGGGAAACCTTAAAATTTTATAGAGACGCATAATTTGTTTTTGATTGAAGTCGGTGTACTTTTTATGAATTAAAAAAACTTTTTCAGTATACAACAAGTGTTTTAAAAATGACTTTTCAGGCCGGCATGTTTGTGTTGAGTAGCGAGGGATAGATTGTCTCTCGCTAATCGATACTCTAACTGGACCACACTGCACTTACCATCAGGTGCAGTGTGGTCACTTTGCCGTGCCAGGATAAAAAGAGATTGGAGTAAAAATGTATGTTCTTTTTACAGATAGTCGCACAAGGCACATACAATGAGCTCAAGAATGGTGTGGCAGAATTCGAGAAGTTGATCGAGATGGGAGAGAAGACGGAAGAAGAGAAGTTAAAGCAGAAAGCCGCTTCGTATGAAAATCAAGAAGCTATAGTGAGTTGATCATTTAAATTAGTTTGGCTGTAGTGGGTACCTGATCAAAGCGCGAATTCGGGTAATTTTAGACATACCGTGTAAATTATGTTATAATGAGTCTTTTAGGCTTAGGGGTTTTAGCCTTAGGGGCTTTAGCCCAAAAACCTTTTTTTCGTAACGGATAATTTCGATCTAAACGCGTGATTTTTACTGTATTGTGACCGTAGTGGCTAACTGACTATATACGGTAATTTTGCCCACGTAGGGTGACTATGGCAATAACTGTTTTTTTTTTCGTCACAGAGGGTAACTTTGGCCAAAGTGTCATTTTAGCCTTCAAGGGTAACTTTACCATATCTAGTAATCTAGGGTATTACTAGTAATTTTGGCCACAGGGATAAACTTTGGCCATTGTGGATAAATTTGGTAATTTGATCATAATGGGTGATTTTGGCCACCATAGGTAAATTAGACCATAGAAGGTAACTTTACCCGTAGAGGTAATTGAGCCAGGGAGAGTAAATTTGGTCGTAATTTTTTTTTATCCTGGCACGGTAAAATGATCATACTGCACCTGATGGTAAGCGCAGTGCCGTCCAAATAGAGTATCGAGTAGCGAGAGACAATCTATCTCCCGCTACCCAACACAATCATGCCGGCCTACTGCTTCACACTACGCCATGGGCAAGAAGGTGAAGAAGCGGTAATAGAAACATTGTCCATTTCGGGTAATTAAATATTGTTCACTGGGTTTAACCTATCATGTCTCAAAAGGATAACGGTGTTCGGAAAAAGGTAATAAGTAGGGAGTAAATACTATCCAAAATCCATTTTATTTCCATAATATTAAAGTAAAAAATCGCATGTAAGAACGGCCAGTGTTTCCAGTATTTGTCCATCATGGTACGGTATAGTATGGTACAACAATGGTGCATTCATGACTGGGTAATGTCCTTCAAACACAACGGCTTGACTTACACTTACACACGGCTACTTGAAGAAATAGACAAACAAGTGGCTCGTACACAAACTGATTAGTCATATCAAATACCTAGTAAAAAAACAGAGTAAATGCAAGTAAACGTATTTTATTTTCAAAGGTGTATGACACAATGGTAAAATCAGAGAGTTTTAAGACAGAAGCGAGAAAAAGCGTTAGTAATTTGAATTGTTGCTGAATTTTGTTTTCCGTTGTTGTAAATAACCATTATAACAGTGTTTTTGTTGTTTTTTGTGTAAGTAAGCATGCATTGTAGATTGTTTGCATTTGTGCAATTGTAGCTCTTTAACAAGACTATACTAGATGAGTTGTATTTATTAGAACAAATTCAAGAATTAGATCTTTTACGAAATTAGGTAGCACCTATTCCACTGACATTACTCAGGAGTCCATCTTGTCAACTTAGTCCATCTAGTCCACCTATTCCGTCTAGTCCACTTAGTCCATCTAGTCCACTTAGTTCATCTAGTCCACTTAATCCATCTAGTCCACTTAGTCAATCTAGTCCATCTAGTCCACTTAGTTCATCTAGTCCACTTAATCCATCTAGTCCACTTAGTCAATCTAGTCCATCTAGTCCATCTAGTCCACTTAGTCAATCTAGTCCATCTAGTCCATTTAGTCCACCAAGTCCATCTAGTCCACTTAGCCCATCTAGTCTACCTACTCCTTCTAATCTTAATACGCGTCCTGAATTTCATTTCACCGCCGCGGGACGCATATTTGCTCGTACTGTCTCACTCACTCACAATCGATGACGTATTTCGTTATCCTGCTTATTAACAGTCTAGCCGAACAATACAACGCAATACAGTGTGTATAGCTTTTTCTCGCATTTTAAATAACATAGAAATTAAATCAGAATAACCTTTTTTTTATAAATGGAACTCGAATACCGACTTAATGACGTCAATAAAATAGAAACACTATTTGTTTGAATAAATGTCTACGTGTCTTTAAATCTTGATAAGTATTAGTTTAAGGAAAGACTAAGGACTAAGCGGACTAAGTACGCGTACAGTAATCTATAAGTTATTGAGACTATGTGGGACCGTTATTTGGATCAGTTATTTCTATAGACTAGGAATATATGCACCTAGTCTCTTTACTTATTACAACCCATTTTTAGACAATACATCCAGCTACTGTTAACTTTTTTTCAAAACATTTGAGTAATCTTTTAAGAAACGAAATATCGTGGTTTGATTCTCGGGTTAAAATATGTGACAACAATTTTTTTGTATTTAGGCAAAACTAAAATTGTAAGCTAAGTATATCATAATCGATAAGTGTATATCTCTGCTTACCTCCTGGGATACAGACGTATGTAAATAATATATTGTTACTTTCAGGAGCACAGTTACAAACTAAGATCTCAAAGGTCCATGTCGGAGGCGTCCCAACTCTCGTTCAACCTAGATTTAGACAACAACTTAGACCCTAAATATGAAGGTACGTATTTTTAAGGCTTTAAAGGCAAACTGGTAAAACAGAGCTCATATTTTTCAGGGCATATTTATTTTAGAAAATTATGCTTATAAATTATGCACGAAAATAAGTCGTCAAGATGCAGTACGTGCTTACACTGTTGAAATATTACAATGTAATTACGCCTTTTTGGTATGTATTTTATTAGAGTAGTAAAACTTGTTAATATACTATCTGGCTGGTATAGAAAAATATATTGTGCAAAATAAAAGATGGTTCATGACACTGGTATGTGACGAGTACAAAGAAAATACATTTTGCTATCATGTATCCGTATATTTTATTTAATTACACAAGTAATATATTAATTCTACTAAAATCCACGCCATCATTTTTTTATAGTGTTGCTTTTCCTGACTGCCTCGGTTGCGTAGTTGTAATTGCGCATGCGTTACGACTGCTGTGCTGAGCTCTCGGGTTCGATCCCCGAGTCGGGTAAAGTTATATTGGGTTTTTCTATCTTTTTTTTTTTATACTGGCACGGGAAAGTGACCACACTGCACCTGATGGTAAACACACAGTGCGGTCTAATTAGAGTATCGAGTAGCGAGAGGCGATCTAAATCCCCCTCTACTCAACACAATCATGCCGGCCTGCTTCTTCACACTACGCCATGGGCAAGAAGGTGAAGAAGTGGTCGAGGGTGTAGTGTCAGAGTACTCAGAAAGCCGCAAAATGGCCAAACATCGTACCCCAACTCTAGACCCCCGACAGAAACCGGATATACACTGGCTGATCCCGGAACACGACACACTTGCGTGTGCCACTATGGCGGGTTTTACACCCTGTGTACGGTGGTCGCTATCCGGGCGGATATGAATATATATAATAGATATCCTACCACCAGCAAAATATCTGTCTATTATATTATATTCCATCTAGAAATTCTCAGTATTAGCCCGGAGTCTGGAATCTGTGTCTGGTATGGCGATAGGCTCGCCCCCTATTGAATTTGTTACGCTCCATTACCGTAATAAATTCGGCGAAAAGTGGGTGTACTGGTTCGCCTACCCCTTCGGGGATTACAGGCGTGAGTGTATGTGTGTTGTTTTTCCGAAAAACAAAAGTTTACACCTCTCTACTGTAACTTTAAAAAAAATCGCTTAAATTAAATAGCCCGCCAACCGTCGATATACATATAGAGATGCTACATAACACAAATATTTCCAGGCGAAAGTCAAAACAAAGGCTCCGTAGACAACAGCGTGTACATGGCATACATACGGAGCGGCGGCAACAAGTGGTCCATGGCCATGCTGTTCACTCTGTTCATGTTGGCGCAGATATTCTACTCCTCCACTGATGTGTGGTTGAAGGAATGGTGAGTGCTCTAATCGATGTTTCTTTAGTGATGGATATTAATGCTGCTATAAAAGGACGGTTTTTATATCGATATTTTTACTTATAGAAATTTGTATAAATTATAATCTGTATAAATGTGATCTCCCTAAAAATTGTTTACATTACGCACTTTTTGTCCGTCGAATAGAGGGTCAACAATTTCTAAAAAAATTAACAAAAATTCCAACTGAAATATTCTGAAAATGCCCCAAAGTTTTGATTTTTATTTTATTATTGATTATTTTGATGAAGATAGTTCTTGTATACTTGAGAAACCGTCAGAATTTTATCATAGAATAAATTTCAAATGCTTGTAAATGAACAAGCACAAAATCAATTGTCTGTTAAATAAGTATAAGGGTATTTCATCTTATGTTCAGGAGGAAAGTTTTCTCAATTGAAAAACTTTTCTGAGCAGAATCAGACCAAAATTCCATCGCCTACTTGTCTCTAAATTTCTTAGAGTTTGAAATATTTTCAGGGTGGACCTTGAAGAAGCCAATGGAGCAGCGGTTATTGCGAAAACTAATAATACACCTGGAGCGCCACCACCAGGTAAAAATCTCAAATATTATGTAATAATAAGAAAACATCCAACATTTACACGTAGTAAGAAACAATTATCTTGTTGATATCAACTACGATACAATTTCGGTCTTACTACACTCACGTCATATATTTTTATATCTTTCTACCCTTGGTTTTATAATGTACAGAATCTAATTATATTTTGAAAATAATCTATATCCGACATAAAAATAAACAAAATATGGACACAATTATAAGCTGCTAAAGTATTACGGAAATGAGATAGAGCGAGCGCGTCGCCGCACTGGTGCTCGGTATAACACGCGGTAATTGAACCAAGCATCAGCTGATTTTATTACTGTCGTTACATTACGTTAAAAAAGAAATTATAAAGAGTGACGGAAAAGTAATCTTTAGTAGTAAATAGTAATTACTACTGTCTCACAGAAAACCAACGTAAAGTGACAGTTTACTGTCGCGTTTATGGTAAGTGAGATATCCGGAGGCCCAGATTCCCCCTACCCTTCTCTAATCCCTATTCCTGTCCTTTAAGGCCGACAGCGCATACATTATACTTTCGGTATTGTGGATGTTCATGGGCGGTGGAGATCACTTAACATCAGATGACCCACTGGCTCGTTTGTCGGACTATGATATAAAAAACAAAATCTCCACATCGGATATCTTTTGACAATAATAAACTTATGGTATATTATAAAATCTAGGAAATATGAAAAAATTATCACATTGTGTTAATCAAGCATAAATAATAATACTAGCTCTGTATTAAATATTGTCCCACTGCTGGGCACCGGCCTCCTCTACTAATGAGAGGGGTTAGGCCTTAATCCACCACCTGGTCTAATGCGGGTTGGTAAACAAGCATTATCACATTTAAATTTCCGCATGGTTATAAAATTCATCTATAATATACTATAATGACAGCCTTCGTGGCGCAGTAGGCGAGTAGTTGGCTGTGAAACGAGAGGCTGTAGGTTCGATTCCCACACCGGGACAAATGTTTATGTGACAGACAGATATTTGTGTTCGGGATCTGGGTGTAGTGAGAGGACAACACAAGACTCGTATGTTAGTGTGTGGTCGGGGCTGTGTGTGTGATCGTTGGGTGTTATTTATTATTATTATTTTATACCTTGTATAGATAAACCGTATTTATATTTCAGAAGTGATATTCGAAGAACTTCCCACGAACCGTTTCCACTTGACTCGTGAACAGTGTCTGTACATATACGGTGGCCTCATCGCCATCTGCATATTCTTCACCTGGAACAAACTGGTCGTGTTTTACAACACTTGCATCAAGGCGTCTATCACTCTGCACGATACTATGTTCAGGTGAGAATTTTTTACATACATACATATACACTCACGCCTGTAATCCCCGAAGGGATAGGCAGAGGTGTAATCAGTACACCCACTTTTCGCCGAATTTATTTTAATTTCCATTGAATTCTTTTGTAAATCAATACCCAACAAATATTTTGAAATGTGAAGTCACGACAATTGGGACTCCTACTGCTTGTCCCACAATGTCTCACTTCGTCGACCCCCTCCTCTCTTTACGTGTGACGTAATAAATGCATGGCACTTTAGTGCAATTTGCCTATACAATTCTGTATACAAAATAATAATACCAGTATTATGCAGTCCCATTACTGGGCACAAACTGCTAATGAGAAGGGTTAGGCTTTAGTCCACCACGCTGGCTGGACCATTAGTGAATTTGACAGTAATGCGCATGCGTTACGACTGCTGTGCTGAGGTTTCGGTTTCGATCCCCGGGTCGGGTAAAGTGATATTGAGTTTTTCTATTTAGAAATACTCAGTATCAGTCTGTATTGTGCCCGGTATGGCGATAGGCTCGCCCCCTATTACAGTATGGGACCGTAATGAATTCGGCGAAAAGTGGGTGTACTGGTTACGCCTCTGCGTACCATTTTGGGCATTACAGGCGTGAGTGTATATGTATATGACAAATGTCATCCATGTTAATACATAATATATGAAAAATAAATAATTACATTTGTAATATATTTTAGTGGTGTGTCGAACGCTCCGATGTGGTTCTTCCACCACAACCCGTCAGGTCGGATCCTCAACAGATTCTCCAAGGACTTGGGTCAGGTGGACACGCTGCTGCCTATAGCGCTCGTCGATTGCCTAGGGGTGAGAATTTTTTATATTATAAAAAAATGATTTTTTTTCCTGGCACGGCAAAGTGACCACACTGTACCTGATGGTAAGCGCAGTGCCGTCCAATTAGAGTATTGAGTAGCGAGAGAAAATGTATCCCCCGCTACTCAACACTATCATGCTGGCCTGCTTCCTCACACTACGCTATGGGCAAGAAGGTGAAGAAGGAGTCGAGCGTCTAGTGTCAGAGTATTCAGAAGGCCGCAGAACGGCCCAACATCGTACCCCAACTCCATACCCCCAACAAAAACCGAATGTACACTGTCTTATCCCGAAACGCGACACACTTGCACGTGCCACTATGGCGGGCTTTACACCCTGTGTACGATGCGAGCTATCCACTAGGATATGAATATCCTACCACCAGTATATTTTGCAACTTGGACTACGGTCCCACAGCAACATTTTTCTCGGTACGGGAATTGAACCTGTCTATAATATTGTGATTCTTTGTTACAGTTCTTCCTGGAAGTGATTGCTATACTAGTAGTGGTGTGCCTGGTGAACTGGTGGTTGATTATACCCACTGCTGTGGTGGGGGCCCTGCTGATGCTGCTGCGGGCCCTCTTCCTCGCTACTAGCAGGGACCTCAAACGCATCGAGGCTATAGGTAAGAGTTATTAATGCTCACTTATTAATAGTCACTCACCCATAGTCCTGACCGCATACAATCATACAATATACGTATAAACTACAAAACACTTGCAGTCTCACTCAATTTTGTTACTCAATCACGCCAGAGCACATACGTTCCTTTTTATCCCGGAAAAATATATGGTACCCATGGGATAGTATTGTTTTGTTTTACACATATCATGATTTTTTTTATGGCATGATTTTTTGCATAGTGTTAGGAGAGGGGTCATAGGCTATTTTATATCGGAAAATACACTGTTTTCGTGGCATAGCATAATAATATAGAAAGATGTCCACATGGATTGAATAACTTTTCTTTAAAAAGTAACTAACACGCGGGCGAAGTCACGGGGAAAAGCTAGTAATTTATAAAGTACACACATAAATATATATTCCTATATTGCATGCTTTATGTACTGTCATTCTATTCCATACTTGTGATGCTACATAACTACATGTGACATTGCACCTCACACATGTATTCAAGAAAAACCCACTTTCCCCAGCCCGCAGTCAATCCCTGAACCACCTATCGGCGACGGTGAACGGTCTCACCACCATCCGGTCCACGCGTCACCACCAGCGCACCCTGGCGAGAGAGTTCGACAAGCTACAGGACTTGCACAGCTCATCGTGGACCCTCGTGTTGAACACTAACAGGTATAAAAAGATTGATTAGAAATGGGAGCTTTAAATGGCTCATTTATTTAAGGTTTTTTTTATCCTGACACGGTAAAGTGACACTGTACCTGATGGTAAGCGCAGTGCCGTCCAATTAGAGTATTGAGTAGCAAGAGACAATCTATCCCCCGCTACTCAACACAATCATGCCGGCCTGCTTCTTCACACTACGCCATAGACAAGAAGGTGAAGAAGCGGTCGAGGGTCTAGTGTGAGAGTACTCTGAAGGCCGCGAAACGACCAAATATCGTACCCCATCTCTAGACCCCGACAAAAACCGGAAGTATACTGGCTGATCCCGGAACGCGACACTCTTGCGTGTGCCACTATGCCGTGTTTTACACCCTGTGTATGGTGCGAGCTATCCGGGCGGATATGAATATCCTACCACCAGCAAAGGTACACATAACAGGATGCAGATATATATAATAAAACAGGTCAAACAGAATGTTCCCTTAGCTATGTAATTATATCTTAAACTGAACGTTTTCGCCTAAATATATGTGCCACAGAGACAGACAGTAAAATATTAATTATAATATTAAGTTAAATATATTTAATATAATTATATTCATTTTAATGAATCTGTGCATATTATTCTTTGTTTAATGATTTCTTAAGTTAAATTTTACGGATTTTATTGCGGTTTATTTTACTTTTGCCTTGAATCTACAATATCAAAGATCTAGCCAATTCCAGATATTCCTCTGTTCCGTATCCTTGAATAAATCGTTGTACAATAATTATTATTCTTCTACAGAGCGTTTGGATTCTGGATGGACATGGTATGCTGCGTGTACCTGGCTCTGGTCACATTCAGCTTCTTCGTCTTTGCCAGCGAAGGTTTGTATTTGTTTTATAGCAGATTTGGCAAACGTGTAAACGGGTCAAAAATAAAGCATTTTGTCACGTGACATGAAACACCCATCAGTCATGCATGACGTCACCGTCACCGAAACATCTAAAACGCTGAGCCAAACGTCTATTAGTTTTGCGGATGGTCACGTCACACGAGAGGCAATGACTGTTGGTAGCGTTTTGGTAGCAAAAATAAAATTGGTTTATAAAAATGCAAATTAAATCTTAAAAACTTAAGTTTTATGTTCATTAACGATAATATTTTAATATTATAAACCATGAAGAATAAAATAAAACGGTTTCCCAAAAACAGTCAACCAATCTTTTAAAAAAGACTTTCACCCGTATTTATAATACATTTTCGTTTATTTTGTCATTTTTTTTATTAAAATCCTTGTTTGTTTCGACATAATGTTCACTTTTTATGTTTTGGATTTATGTTTCAATTTCCTTGGTTATGGTTATTTTGTTTTATTTAAATAACAAAATTTGTGAAGTCGATTCACTAGCCAATTATTAACAAACTATTTTCAGAGTGTGCGTTTATATTTCACATGCTGTATATGTAAGTAGCATATTAAACTCTATACCTTATAATATAAAACCTGTTTTTCTTTACAGACACCTTCGGCGGTAAAGTGGGTCTGGCCATAACTCAGGTTATAGGTCTAGTGGGCATGTGTCAGTACGGTATGCGGCAGACGGCTGAAGTGGAAAACCAGATGACTTCGGTAAGTGGATATATTCATTACTATCACAACGGTACAGTAATGGCCATTTTGAAATGTGACGTCACGGCTTATCATGCATCCTGCAACTGTCATTTGACAATTACCGCTTCCACCTGATTTGGAAGGCGTCTAATTTTCTTAATTTTGGTCGGATGGTCCTGGTGGTATGATATCTGTTATATAGGTCGCACCGTACACAGGGTGTAAAACCCGCCATACACATAGTGGCACACGCAAGTGTGTCGCGTTCCGGGATCACACCGGTGCATCCGGTTTTTGTCGGGTCTCTAGAGTTTGGGTACGATGTTTATCCGTTTTGCGGCCTTTCTGAGTACTCTGACACTAGACCCTCGACCGCTTCTTCACCTTCTTGCCCATGGCGTAGTGTGAAGAAGCAGGCCGGCATGATTGTGTTGAGTAGCGGGGGACAGACAGTCTCTCGCTACTCCTTAGTCTATTTGGACCGTACTGCGCTTACTATTAAGTGCAGTGTGGTCACTTTGCCGTGCCAGTATGAAAAAAAGAATTCATAAAATTCTTTCGATAATAGGTTTTAGGTAATGTAACTTGCTGATTAAAATAATAAAAAATTGTATCAACTACTCTATTCCCTCCAAGGTGGAAAGGATCCTGGAATACAAGAATCTACCAGCCGAGGTCTCTGTAGAAGTGGACGAGACAGCCTTGGAGAAAAGCCAGCCTGGATCGGACTTCGATAAATGGCCTTCCAAAGGTAATATATTTAGTTCAAAAGTTTATTTTATTTATCTTCAATCTTGAAGACTAATAAAAAAGACAATCATTTTATTATAATAGATAACACAAATAATAGAAATACAACAAAAATATAAAATATAGCACTATAATTTTTATAAATACTAGCCTGGGCCCGGCAGACATCGTCAATAAATTCAGGTGATAAGGAATTTTTAAATGCAATAAACGATATCCTTATTAAATAATGTTGAAATAAATATTTTTTTTCAAATACTTAAGTTTTACAAGAATTTTACGTATTATATCGCGGTTTACTTTATTTCTTTAATCCGACGTGACGTTTCGAAGGTTTTACAGCATTCATGGTCACTGGGTGGACTGGGTTGTATGTCATGCTGGTGGTAGGATATTCATATCCATCTGGATAGCGACCACCGTACACAGGGTATAAAACCCGCCATACGCAAGTGTGTCGCGTTCCGGGATCAGCCAGTGTACATTCGGATTTTGTGGGGGGTTTAGAGTTGAGGTATGATGTTTGGCCGTGTTGCGGCCTTCTGAGTACTCTGACACTAGACCCTCGACCGCTTCTTCACCTTCTTGCCAATGGTGTAGTGTGAAAAAGCAGGCCGACGTGATTAAAATGAAATAAATGTTGAGTAGCGATGGATAGATTTTCTCTCGCTACTCGATACTCTAATTGGACGGCACTGCGCTAACCATCGGATCAGTCTGGTTCATTTTCCATGCCAATATAAAAAAAATGTCCCGAAAGTGTAGTGCAATGTTTCGACCTTTCATATAGTTGATATAAATTTTTTATTTGTTGTAGTACCAATTAAATCTTCTTAAACAATTTGAAGGTGAGATAGTGTTCCGAGACGTGTCGTTGGAGTACGAGAGACCTCCGAAGAAGGATGGAGAGCCTCCCAAGATAGAGGAGCCGGTGTACGCCATCAGAGGGGTCAACTTCACCATCCACCCTGCGGAGAAGGTGGCGGTGGTGGGCAGGACCGGAGCGGGCAAGAGTTCACTCATCAATGCCTTGTTCAAGTGAGTGGGCTTTTATTGTAAATCAAACAATATATTATTGAGGAGCTTATGTAAAAAAAACAATTTAATTTTTTTCAAATTCATATAAACTTAGAAGCAATAAACAGTGATGCCTGGTAGAGTGCAGACTGCCACGACGAAAGTCATAGATTTGAAATCAAATGGGATACAGCTCTGATTTTGCTAACGTTACGTGTTATTGTTCATTATCATTTGCTTTAACGGTGAAGGAAAATATTCTGAGGAAACCTGCATGCCCGAGAGTTCTTAGGTCAGGAGTCGCCTCCGTTGTTCCAGCGTGGTGGACTATGACTTACCTAACCCATTAACCAATCATTAGTAGAGTACAGTGCGACAATTATATACAGGGCTAGTATTATATTCTATTTCAGGGGCTCATAAAAATTTCAAATATTTTGCTAAAATTTTCAGCAACCTAATGATAAAAATTTCCTTACAATTTGTCATATCATTTTTACTATTTTATCACTAATATAAATACCTTTGTATCTATGCGATGTATGTTTAGTTTGATTGTTGTGTGTAGACTGAGCCGCACGTCAGGCTCTGTGCTGGTGGACGGCGTGACCGCCGAGGAGACAGGCCTCCGCCGCTGGAGGTCCAGGCTGTGTGCCCTGCCGCAGAGACCCGCGCTGTTCGCCGCCGCGCTCCGTGACAACCTGGACCCGCAGCATCTCTACTCAGACGCGCAGATACACGCCGCGCTGCAACAGGTACGCACGCACACACACACACACACACTCACGCACACACATGCACACACAGACACACACGCACACACACAATAAATATGATGTCCCTAGGGATAGAGATGCAAGAAAACATTAATGAAATATGTTTTAATTATACAATGTGAGGGGGACGAGTCTATCCCCATTTCTGGTACTCTACCAGGGTCCTTTAGGCGTATTGTGAAGCTACTCAGCTATGATTGTGTCGAGTAGCGAGGTAAAGTTGTTACTCGCTACTTGATACTCTAATTTTAAGGCACTGCGCACCATCAGGTGCAGTGTGAAACGCGGGCATGAAACACAGACACACGTGGACAATGAAACAAACATGGCTACAGATACGCACACAGACATGCACGCATACACACAGACACGCACACGTGTACTGGCACGCATACACACAGACACGCACACGTGTACTGGCACGGGCTCGGTCATTTTACCGGAAAGAAGCTGACACAAGCATGAATACATACATTTCTAAAAGCAAATACTCTGTCTTACTTCATGAAATAATTGTATTATACATTTTCTCCTGTTTTTTCAACTGTAACACAATTAATAAGTAATTTCAGTGACATGTTTAAAAAAATACGAGTAATCAAAATGAATTCGTATCTTCGTTTCCAGGTGGAACTCCAGGCGATGGTGGCGAACCTCCCCGCGGGGTTGAGTACCAAAGTGGGGGACGGTGGGGGGAACCTGTCCTCGGGGCAGAGGCAGCTGATATGTCTGGCGCGGGCGGCGCTGACCGGCGCCAAGGTACTCATTCTGGACGAGGCCACGGCCAATGTGGACACCGAGTGAGTCATATTCGTATACCTATACATAGACCAGTTTCAAGACCTACTGCTTCAAGATATATCATTCTAAGCATTAAATATACTTAGGGACTGAAAAAACAGTTCGTTAGCATTTATCATTGACATCAGGGAATGATAAATGACAACAAACAAAAGAAAAAGGGGTCATAAATGGAAAGATTCCATACAAATGTAATTCCAATTACTCAGATAAGATGAGGTTTACAGGATTTTTTTACTTGACCGGTATGTTACTAATCACCCTCCCTTTAAGTCCTATAAATATTATCTTTTTAGAACATCCTGTGTAAGAGGTAAACTTTATATGCATACAGAGGGTATATATCTCGAACTACTGATCCCGAATAAAAAAAATCTTTAATTAATACACTGCCTCGGTCGCGTATTGTAATTGCGTACGCGGTATGAATGCTGTGCTGAGGTTTCGGGTTCGGTCCCTGGGTCAGGTACAGTGAAATTAGGTTTTTATATCTCGAAATGCTCAGTATTAGCCTTGAGTCTGGAATTGTGCCCGGTATGAGGATAGGCTCCCCTTCTATCACATTATGGGACTGTAATATGCTCAGCGAAATGTGGGTGTACTAGGTGTACTCTGCTTCCTATTCAGGGATTCCAAGCATGAGTGTATATATAATAAAAAGCATTATCCGGGACTAATATATATTTTGGTACATTCAAATGTCCAGTTTAGATATTGTGTACATATACTCAGCGTGTTGCCGTCCACTGTTGGACGTAGGCCTCCCCAAGTGAACGCCAACCATCCCGGTCTTGGGTAGCCTTGGGTAGTCCATCGTGCAGCAAGGCGCTGGGCGTCCCACACTACGTTTGCCTAAACGCGGTCTCCACTACAACACATGTCTGCTCGATCGGCCATCTGTCCGTCTGCAGACGTGACCAGCCCACTTCCACTTCATACAGAAATAATATAAAAGATCTCGCTATACCACAGGACGGACAAGCACATACAGCAGACGATCCGGCGTCGGTTTGCGACCGCCACGGTTCTCACCATCGCGCACCGGCTCAACACCGTCATGGATTACGATCGAGTTATTGTCATGGACAAGTGAGTAGTTTTGACTCTATAAAAGAGAAGACAAAGGTTCTCCACCATGCAACCATGTCTGTCGTTATTTTTTCCTGGTTCCTTTTCTGGTTTTAACTTATACAAAAGGCCGAAGCCATGTCTGTAGTCTTCATCCATTCAAAAGCGGGAAGCCATGTCCGATATTTTTCCCATTCTAAAGGCCGAAGCCATGTCTGAAATAAACACAATTCAAAAGGCCAAAGCCATGTCTGAAATAGTCACAATTTAAAGGCCAAAGCCATGTCTGAAATAATTAATTCACTTATTTATATGCACATATAAAACGTCACATCACGTTCCTGCCATTTATTCTCTTTTTTATTGCTTTTTCAAAAGTGAGAGCATTTTTGAAGTGAAACTTCTTTAGAATCGTTGTGATTTGAAACTCGATGAAACGAACAAAGCGACAGTAAAAAGAGACAAACACATAAATCTATAGGACTAAGCCTAAGAGAGAATGAGATAGAATTTATATATTCGAGTGGAAGCGAGTGGGATCGAATGGCATCGATTAGGATCGAGTGGAATCGAATCGGTTACTGTTATTGACGTAGTTCTTTAATGGTTTTGAAATATTTTAGTAGTTAGTACTTAGTATGTGTGTGAATACGCGTGTGCTTGCGTATTACAACGGTTACTCGTAGGTAACTTTTCTAAAGTTTCACTTCTACCGTGTGTGAATTGCACACACACTTTTTTTTATTCTGGCATGGCGAAGTGACCAAACTGCACCTGATGGTAAGCGCAGTGCTGTCCAGATAAAGTATCAAGTAGCGAGAGACAATCTATCCCTCGCTACTCAACACAGTCATACCAGCCTGCTGTGTAGCTTCTTCACACTACGCCTAAAGGACTCAGGATCATAGGCAGGAGGCAACACGGTAGCTGGCAAACTGTTCCATAGCTTGATGGTGCGGCAAAAATACGAGTTTGCGAACCTTTTGGTTCGAGACGTGGTATAGTTTTTTATGTTTACGCGAATATAACACATTGAAATAATACAAATTTTACCGGATTCGCAGTTTATTTTTACCTTTCAACTTTTTCAAAAGCTTTAAAGCCTTCAAGGTCACGGGGTGGACTACAAAATGTTAAAGTATTACTTTTTTCACAGGGGTCGTGTGGTAGAGACGGGACATCCGCACGAACTGCTCACACAAGCCAACGCGATGCTAAATAAGACAGATATACCACCCAGACGATCTTTACTGTCCAAGAGTCAGGTAAATGGCGCAAAATATTTGTTGCTAAATAAACAATTTAAAATCAAGTGCAGCGATAGCCTAGTTGGTTGCGGTACGGACTGTCGAGACCAAAGTTGTATGTTCGAAACCCAAATGGCATACACCGCTGACTTTTCTAAAGTTACGTGTGTATTCGTTATTAATTATCGCTTGCTTTAACTGTGAAGGAAAACATCGTGAGGAAATCTGCATACCGGAGAATTCTCATATGAATTTCAGAGGTATGTGAAGTCTACCAACCCGCATTAGGCCAGCGTGGTGGACTAAGCCCTAACCCTTCTCATTAGTATAGTAGGCTAGTGCCCAGCAGTGGGAAAATGTTTAATACATGGATAGTATAAATAAAAAATAATGAATCTATACTCTGATTTTTAATTAGATAGGCTAAAATGACATTTGGTGGGTTGCCACGTTATCGTAAAGTAAAAATAGTGTTGTATCATCAGTGATCGAGTATTTCGATAAAAAACCGGAAAATTTATTTATTAACTCTTTATTGTACACTTATGATTAAAAAATAAAGAAAGATTACATTTATATATTATAGTACAAATGGCGGTCTTATCGCTCTAAGCAATTTCTTCCAGACAACCATACATACATACAACATTGTGATTAATTTTCTTTTACAATAAATTTTTTCAAGTATTCGTTTGAATTTGCGTTGATCAGAAATCATTATTTATAAATGGAACACATCTAATGGTATTACGATTACTTTGTTGATTGTGCAGATAGTGCAGGCGCCACTCGCGATCCCGGAGAACTTCCCCTTCGAGCACACGTCCGGCGAGCGGCTCGACGAACATGACACAATACTACTCACCAACCGGAAGCGGACATACTCCAACAGGTACGCACGATATCTTTATACATACTGCCTCGGTGGGGCAGTTGTAATTGCGCATGCGTTATGACTGCTGTGCTGAGGTTTGGGTTCGATCCCCGGGTCGGGTAAAGTGATAATGTGGTTTTCTATTTAGAATTTCTCAGTATTAGCCCGGAGTCTGGATTCTGTGCCCGGTATGGCGATAGGCACGCCCCCTATTACATTATGGGACTGAAATTCTGCGAAAAGTGGGTGTTACAATTCTACATATGCCTTCGGGGATTACAGGCCTGAGTACACTATACACACACATATACATATGTCTATGTGTGTATCTTTATACATAATGGTAGACAGCGGCTTTACTGAGCCCTGGCATTGCAGACGTCTATGGAGGTGATTACTTACCACCAGGCAGAAAAAAACATCGTATTTATTGTTCCCCACCAAGGGTTCGTGAGCTCGATCCCCGTACCCTGCGAATGTAAATGAGATTAAAAGTTTGGTCAAACAGCGGACGGGGCGGGAATAGTTGTAATGTACTAGATGCCGAATGCGACGGCTCTGTGTCACATATATATAGAATATAGAAATATTAATGCAACAGCCTTCGTGGCGCAGTAGGTGAGTAGTCGGCTGTGAAACGAGAGGCCGTGGGTTCGATTCCCACACCGGGACAAATGTTTATGTGACAGACAGATTGTGTGCGGGGTGTGGGTGTTGTGAGAGGGTGCGTCTCTCTAGGTCCCTGATACCCACAACACAAGACTCGTATCTTAGTGTGGGGTCGGGGCTATGTGTGTGACTGTTGGGTGTTATTTATTTATTTAATTACTAAATTACAACTGTTCACGTCCCCGCCAGCGTTGCGTCGCCGTCCGAAGTTTGCCCCACCTTAATATTTGTTTCAAGTGTGGGTATCGTGTGCAGTTCCTCATAGTAGATACCCACGAAAGAAAGAAACAAATATTTATTTGCGAGTATGTGTTTACATAAAGATGTTAAATAGGCTCACACACTTTGCCATACTAAGTGACATGCAAATATTTACGGAATAATGTTTCCAATATACACGATACAGGTAAATTAAGATACAAATTAAGGTAACTTTTAAAATACAAATTGATAGCCTGACCTAAGATTTAACTGAAATCTGGTATCTTAGCCTAATGCACCAATATATGAAACGACAGTGACACCAATTTATATATTCCATACTGGTTCATGTTTGCGTGAGTACATTGAAATAAAACATATTTTATGGATTTTATCGCCACAGCTTTCATGGTCACGGGGCGGGCTGAGATGTACGTCGTCACCAAAGATAGTGTGACGTTCCTCCCTTTAACATAGATGTTTTTAATTTTTATTTATTGTAGTCCGATCTACGCAGAAAGAGGTCAGTGATGAAGGCTAATAATATCTCATTTTTTTTTTATAATCTAGGTTTTGCATCAATGAAATCCCAAAACCAAGTTGTCCATAACTGTATAAAGCATGAAATTAGTTTCAAATTAGTTAATTGCAATAACTTAAGCAATCTGTCCAATATTGTATTCAAAGTTTTACGCGTATATTTTCCTTTCCTGTGAAATTTTTGTTTTGGCGTTTGATGCTATATACATCTAGTGTATGACTTATTTTATTATCTTCCAGATCGGAATCCTACGAGCAAGAGGGAGTGGGTATATTCAAGACTCTTGTGGAACAGACCGGCAGAGAGACAGCCGCCATGTTGTACCAAATGGCTGAAGAGGTGATTCATTCCTTATATTATATATTTCACCCTAATAAAGTATAGTTAGACTACCTATATGCTTGTTATTTAGACTGCCTCGTTGGTGCAGTAATTGCACATGCGTTACGACTGCTGTGCTGAAGTCTCGAGTTCGATCCCCGGGTCGGGTAAAGTGATATTGGGTTTTTCTATTTAGAAATACTAAGTCATCAACCCGGAGTTTGGAATTGTGGCCGGTATGGGGATAGGCTCACCCCCTATCACATTATGGGACCGAAATTCGGCGAAAAGTGGGTGTCCTGGTTACACCTCTGCCTATCCCTTCGGGGATTACAGGCGTGAGTGTGTGTGTGCGTAAATTATAGTTTAAAAAAACTAAAAAACATGCTTTAGCTAGCTGAACTAAAAAGTATTTTTTTTTTGATTTTGGAGTTTTCTTTCTAAGTATAGCAATATTAAGTACACTTTAATTATAATAATTTTACGTTTAAACCCTTAATACCTATTTATTTCAGAGCTACAAACGTATGCAGGAGAAGAAAAAGGATACTTAATTTATAAACATTCCTTCGACGAAGGCTGAAATTACGTAATCGCAGTATTGCCTTATTATATATCATATAGCAGAGGAAACTCTATCGTCCATATTAAGTTCCAATTTAAATAGACATTGGAAACAAAAATGGATACGAATTAAATAATAACATTTAAACATTGCAACACTCAGAGTGGATTATCTGTAAGTCGAACTAGAATTTTACAATAAGAATTGCATTTGGGTTCTTTAAGACGACACTGGCTGAGAGATCGGTAAAGCCTGGGTTCGAATCCCAGGTCACCACATCGAGTTTTTTATTTTAGTATCACACATAAATCGAAGTAGATTCGCCATATATCACAATATGGGACAGAAAAAACCTAGGCAATAAGCTGATACACTTATAAAACGCCTCTAAAACTGCTATATGTTGTCAATTTTTGTTTCCAATGTGCTTGAATTATTTGGCTTACCAGTTTAAATATGATAAATGTCCATTATTCCAAAATATAAACCTATAACTAGTGCCTTAACGATCTTGTGTATTGAAAAAGAGATCTATAACGCTTTACGGATAAATTTTAACTATCAAAAAATTATCAGTGATATTAAAGACTGAAAAATCACTTTTTATTACTAAACAAAATATGAATATCTCCAGTTCTAAGATAATAGGTCAATTGTCATAGTTAAAAATGTACATAAGAATGTCGCAATTTTGATTGAAATTTCATTGGAAAACGATTGAAAGTGTAAAAATACAACTTGACACACTCATAATAATTTTCTGTCAATTCATAATCTAATATCAGTTCGGTCAACATTCAGTCGCAGCGTCGATTAAATATGAGAATTAATCTTCTTATTATTCAAAAGTACTAAAAATTACTTTTATGAATTAAGAACATATTTCACTCGAATACTTTAAACGATTGATAGCCATTTTTGGGGATTTTTCTCATTGTTATTTACTTAAAATGTATTGTTCAAATATTGAATTTTATGTCAAGAATACTACATTAAATATAAGGTCAATTCGCTTCACTTATTCATCAGAAGTGACCGCTTGAAGATGTCGGTTAAATGTTTATTTTTATTTTATCTATGTTTATTTTTTTTTAATTTTGAATATGGAAATAATGTATTTAGAAAGACTCGAATATTGATTTAAACTTTATAGTAATTAAAATGTTTTATCGAGATTATTTTGCAGGCATATAAGAATCAACAAATTAGAAAATAGATCATAATAGATAAAGTGTAGTTTTACGCTAATTTCAACTGTATGCAGAAGCAGTAAGGTTGAATTTCGATTGTTTCACTCTTTGCTAGCAAATTGTGCTGACCGCAAAAATACGGTATATATTTATGAATAATTGTATTTGTGTGACCAACACATGTAAATATTAGTCAATTGCGGACATATTGCCTTATTATACACGTTAGTGGTGTAGCTACACGCATAGCGGTTATGAATTTATCGATGAAATATTTCATCGACTTTATACGTTGGCGTAACTAGTGATTATGGTGGGGACTTGAGTTTTATCGAACTTATAATTATCTCTAAGTGAGACTATACTTTCGATGGTTTTTTAAAATTTAACGGATTTTATTATAACTCCACACAAAGGTCGATATTGTCCAGTGATGTCCATTCCATTTTAATTAAAATTAACTGGCTTGAAACACCAGCAACTGTAGAGCAAACTTGCATTACTGTTGAGTTCTGTTATTTCTTTTGTGGTCTTATTGACAACACGAAACAGGAACGCAGTTTTTTCATAGACCACATATTAATGCTGTATTGGCAGACCGTGGCAACATATTAAAAGTGTTTCTATTTCCCCCAGAAATGACTCTAGTTACGCCAACACTTAAGTGAATTGTGATAAATATAATGATAACGTGTTACCAGTATTTCATTTTGTCCAATTTCGTATTAAAATTATTTATTGGATAATTAAATTTTTTAGATAATTTTGGTTCTTTGTCACGGATTTAGTAAAGGCGGTGAATTTTCGGATATTCTAATGCAATTACGACTATGTAAATTGTGATGTACTTAACACTAGAAAATGCCGGTTCATGCCAAAAAATAATCGATTAAATCGATTTTTTTTTCTGTGTGCCTAGTAGTTTTTATATCCGTTTATGATTATATTTTAGTTTTTTTTATCCTGGCATGGCAAAGTAACAACACAGCACCTGATGGTAAGCGCAGTGCCGTCCAGTTAGAGTATCAAGTAGCGAGAGACAATTTATCCTTCGCTACTCAACACAATCATACGGATGAAGCGATGGATATAAACCGTTACTAGGCGCACCGTCAAATTAACGCCTTTATTATTCCAGTGATACCGAGATGCATTTGTCGAGGGTGCTATTGATTTGTACCGGATTACAAATCTATTTATTTACAAGCATTTGTAATTGATTCCAAATAGGCGAATTTATGTAATTGAATAAAATTTGTTTTATTGAATTTGTGTTTTAATTTTTGAAGTGAAAAATTCTTTAGACAGGTTGGGAACTTTTGGGATGAGAAAAAAGCACTGAAATCGCGTGACCATCACGCTCATTTTATTTATGACGTAAGCACGCCTATGAAGTTCCATAACTATTGACAAGTACACATTATTAACAATCATACACAAAACAGTTACTTCATGGACGCTGTTCCAAAAATGAATTCCAAAGTTCATTTCTGTCGGTAGTCCCCAAGACTGCTTATGTTTTTTTTCATTCTATACTTTAACGGGTGCAAAGTTCTCGTTATAAAGGTTAGTCCATTGCATTGGAGATTTAGTTCTATGTTGGCTATTAAATATTCTAAATAATAATTTTTGATATGAGGGTAGACTCTTCTTATTGGAAATGTCGAGGGTCTCTAAAAAAATAAGTACGGGTAGATTCATAATATAGATATATAGGTAGATTCATTATACTCGGTGGATTTGCTATAAATAGGAGCGTCTCTGCGTTCTCGAGTCAGTCTCGCTTGGTTTTGATCAGTGTGCAGTTGTCCTCAGTTCAGGTGCGTCTCGGCTCACAAAAGATGCGTCCTGATTTTGTTTAAATTGAAAAGTTCTGGTTTTCATAACTTGAAAAACTAAAAATCCTAGTATTTAAATTCCGGAGATGGCAACCCTAAGATAAGTTAGACTTATTTCCAATCAAATAGTAGAGAATATATTATATTAATAATGTGGTAACAGGCGTGTTCTACCGTCTGTATCATGGCGAATGCTCTGAAGAATTGTTTGATCTTATCCCATCCTCCCCCTTCCATAACAGAACCACGCGTACTGGCTTGCGGAGCCACAGCTTCGTGGTGTCTACTGCCACGGCCCGAACCAAGAGGTTCGCAAATTCGTATTTTTGCCGCACCATCAAGCTGTGGAACAGTTTGCACCACCTGTTCCCACGATCCTGGGTCCTTAAGGCGTAGTGTGAAAAAGCTACATAGCAGGCCGGCATGATTGTGTTGAGTACCGGGAAATACATTGTCTATCGTTACTTGATACTCTAACTGGACGGCACTGCGCTTACCGACAGGTGCAGTGTGGTCACAAAATACGTGAATTTTGCGGGATAATAGCCGCCTGTCATTCTCAGACCCTCAACTAACATTATGCAGAAAATCATGTCGATCCCTTGCTCGGTGTAAAACAAAAACTGAAAATATCCAAAGGGAACTGTACATTTTGCCGGGATAAAAAGTAGCCTTTGTGCTATTCCAGACTATAATCTATCTCTGTGCCAAATTTCAACCAGATCCGTCCAGTCGTTGTGGCGTGATTGAGTAACAAACATCCATCCATCCATCTAAAAAATAGCATTTATAATAGTAGTAATATAATAAAGAAGTTCAATCTCAATATGGCAAATAACTGTATGGCATGCACTTGCATATTGTAAAAAAATAAAACAACGCAGCAGACATTTTATTATCATAATCTTGAATCTTCTGTTACCAGGTTAGCATCTCCTTAATGATTCTTGAATTCCCTTCTAACCCCAAAACGGTACATTCATTCAAAAGCATTCATAATTTAATATTCCTACAATTTTAGTTATAGTATATTATTGGTATGAGTAATCTTTTGAGATAATATTCTGGAATATTTTAGGGTCTCAATCTATCAATAAAGGATATACTCTGGATGGCCCTGGCATATCTTTGAAGATACAGGCGTGATGGTAAAAGACTGCACCAAGCTTATCGCAAGGTTGGGTGCTATTGAAAAATGTTATATTAAATTCAGTCATTTTTTTACACCCAACAGACACACATACATAGTCCCGAGTCCTGACTCCACACTAGGTCAAACCTGTATTGTGGGTATTCACTACGAGGGACTACACACAACACTCGGACCCGAAACATATATTTTTGGCTCACACTAACACTGGTTTTGGTGCGAGAATGAAACCCGCTGCCTCTCGTTTTACTACCGGTTACTCAACCGTAGTGCGATGGAAGCTATCTAAGTTAGTTGATGTTTACATGAATATTACACATTTTAATTAAACGATTTATACAGATTTTATCGCGGTTTAGCCTACTTTTTTTATTTATGTTTTAGTCCCAACGTTTAGACTGTAAAATAAATATAAAAACCGTAAAATTTGTTCTATTTGAAAGATAAACTTAGTAAAAATAGTAATGTTACCACAATCATGACTTCCACATTCATTCTACGTTACCTTATCATTACCCTCCTTTCTACTTCTTTTATATTCTTCTAACTTCTCTTCTTGAAGTCAATGAAATACTTTATACTTTTGACGTCGAGCAGAAACCCAGAGCGATATATTTCGGCGGTGGTCCAATCTTTTTATTACATTCTTTTTTTACAAAACACAACATTTCACAAGTTTATTTTTTCTTGTGTTACACACACACCACCGCCGTTTATTTAAGTGACATTTCCAAAAATAAATCTTTTAACGCCGCCATGTTTATTGCTGTTTATTTTTTGTTAGGGCGTGCGCGGAGGATTTAGTCATTTTTTTTCAATCGCATATTTTATACAATATCTTTTACATGTTGCAAGGACCTTAACATTACTGTACATTTACGTCTGTCTTTGCTCGGCGAGTGAAACGGGTGCAGATAGACGGCGAAATTCATACTAGGTTTCCACATTTACGGAAATACTATAGGCATAAAAATAGTCACATAGGTAGATTAATACATCAAAATCTAAAACGTAACCAAGTTTTTTAAATTTTTATACATTTCAACAAAACACCCTAGTGGATTTTCAAAATTATGGTGTAAATCTATTTTATCTCCTTAAAAGGAGAGCTTTTATATGAAATAAATTTGATATTGATTTTTAGTGGATTATTCTTGACTTAATAAGGTAAAGAGTTTTCTTACGGTATAAGATTTTTTTTTAATGATTACTGGTGACTCTTTTTAGTAATTTTATGACAGAAAAAGTAAGTATTAAATTGAGCCGTCTATCTGCATCTAAGCGCGTATCGTGAAGAACACTTGCACGTCTGACTAAATCGCCAAGTCAGTTACCTAAGAAATTCAGTCTATCCTAAATGTTAGGTTCATATTGAGTATACAGGCAATTTATGGTTATCGCATTTTAAGGCTAAGTATGTTTAGTTAGGCATGAACTGACGTTGCCAAAGTGCAGACTTAATTATTTTATAAAGTTCTTGACGACTTAAGCATCATTAACTTATAAAATCAATTTTATATGCGTTCATACAGTTTTTGTTAACTATATTTCAATAAAAACTTTGTTATTTATATCAGTTTCACTCGATATTTGGATAGACCGAGCAAGTCGGACTTATCGATACTAGAGAAAAACAAGCAACATTATATGTACAATAAGGGGATTTGTCGACTTGGTGTTATTTTTAACCAAACATCGATAAATAAACTTTTTTATGAGGATCAACTCTAGTTTCTTGCGTATTTTTTTATATAATATGTATTTAATTTCAAATTTTTTGATTTATATAATATTTATACGCCAATTTTAAGCGTTTTTGAAAAGTTAATTTCTTTATAATTTTGAAAATAATTATACTATATCTTACAAGTCGACCAAACCCCCTTTACAATATAAATTAATTAAAAAATTAAACCAATGACTATTTCACTAATAAAAAAAAGAAAAACACCTTAAAACTAACACGACTAAAATATAAATTTGAAATAACTTAATAAATATTTTATTTATTTTTGTATATATGAAGTGTTGTTGAGTGGTGACCAGACTTAAAACATATTCCATTGTAGTTTTTATCGATAATTAATCGATTAATTATCCAAATATTTTGACACATTTTGACTCATTACAGGCTGGATGTAAATAATGCAAATAATTTGATATTTGAATTAATACAACTTCGATATTAATAAGAGATAGAGCGAGTGACGCATTTGAAATACTAATCTTGGTAGTTAAGTTATTTTATATCTTTTCTCGTAGTTAAATTTCTGCATGCCAAATTCAGGTATTTGAAGTCTACCAACTCGCATTAGGCGAGCGTGGTGGACTAAGGCCTAACCCCTCTCATTAGTAGAGACCCGTGCCCAGCAGTGGGACAATGTTAAATACAGGGCTAGTATTATCGTTATTATTATGCCAAATTCAACCTTATCGACTTGCAAATTATCCCACTTTTCCACAGACGTCATAAAATTTGATATTCCTTTCATATATATTAAGTTGTCCTAGTTGAAACTGACCACCGTTAGTCCTTATCTCATTTTAGCTCATCCATGTTTAAATTCACACTAAACAGTACAGATAGGAATTATTAAAATATATAATTTCTAAAAACAACAGCTATGAAGGGGTAAAGTCTTTATTTAACTTACATTAGTGTAAGGTTCAATTCAATTTTGTTAGATTAAATGTTCTCGTAATTTAAACGTAACACCCATATATCATCTGGACATATTTGGCCACGCCAAACTGGCAACACTCGCCCTTATTGACATACGTACTGGTTATGCGTATTTGTACATAAACATATACACTCACACCTGTAATCCCCGAAGGGGTGGGCAGAGGTGTAACTAGTACACCCACTTTTCGCCAAATTTCGGTCCCATGATGTGATAGGGGGCGAGCCTATCGCCATACCGGCACAGATTCCAGACTCCGGGCTAATACTGGGAATTTCTGGATAGAAAAACCCAACATAACTTTACCCGACCTGGGGATCGAACCCGAGACCTCAACATAGCAGTCGTAAACGCATGCGCAATTACAACTGCGCCACCGAGGCAGTCGTATTTGTAACGTTAATATTATGGATATAACGTTGATTTTGGCTTGTATCTTTACTCACTACTTACTACCTTTTTCAGGATATCGGTGTCCTTGTGATACATGAGAGATTAAAGGGCGAATTTACATACTCTAGTCCCACTGCTTGTCACAAGTCTGTGTATTAAATTTCTAGTCGCTGATGTCGCGAGCGATCAAGCTACATGTTATGTATGAAATAAGGTTTAAACAGAGGTTCAAACATTTAGGCCTAGGGGTTTTTGAAACGAAAGTCAATAATACTCAGATAAAATGAATTTTACAAATTTTATCATGGTTTATTTACTTTTCAGTCTTGGACGTTTCGAAAATTTTACAGCCTTCGGTAAAGTCAAGGTAGTCACGGGCGGACTGAGTTCGTATGTCACGAAAGAATAACATTGATACATTTCATACAATAAAGTCTGTGTGACCATAAAGGCTGTAAATTTTCCGAAACATCTAGAATAAAAAGTATAAATAACCACGGATAAAATCCGTAAAATTAATTTGATTATTGATAAATAACAATTATCGATAAACTTTTCACTGATAGACTAGTTAATCACTAGTCCCATGGATGCTCCAAATATCTGGTCACCATTCCACTTTCAATACGACACGAAAGAGTTTCATTAACGTCTTATTTAAAATAAAAGAGAAAAAATCTGTAAAATCAACCAAGCCTCTACATAAAAAAAACAATAAATGCCTCACGCATTTCAACAATTTACATTCGGTTAGTTGTGTCTTCGGTCTTGATAGAGGTTGGGATATGATTTTGGTCCATAAAGGGTATTTTGGGGGTAAAAATAGTCTTTTATCCTGGCAGTAGAGTCCAGGGTATCAAGTAGCCAGAGACAATCATAATCATACCTGCTTCTTCATTCATAATCTGTTAGTGAATTCAATGTCAATACTGTCTGAAGGTTACCCACTGATCGAACAAGACATATATGATTACTATAACGTCCAAATTTTGTCCTACTTATTTACTGTGCTTATTGCCAATAAGATGGTCGAGAAAGATTCGTGGTCTAGCGTGAATTCCTGCCAAAAATATCATCAATTAAGACCAGATAAAAGTTAAATATTAATCGATAGTTTTATGTTAATTAGATATTTAAGACACTTTTGAGGAATTTAATATTGCTTTTCATTTTTACTGTCCAATACCGGGACCTGATTTTTAAATATATGTTACATACACTAAATATAACTATAATAGTAGTAGTCATTTTGACCTTTTAAAAGCATATAGGTATTCGTTGTTATTGTTTAGTATTAATAGATTAATTAGAATTTTAGTATTACTTAGAATTTTAAGTTGATATATCCTGGGATCCTAAGTTTCGACAGGTCCTGTACACCGACTATCTAGTGATGAAGATCAGATTGCGAAATTGATGTTTTTTGGGCTACGAAGAACTATTAGGCTAACTGTATTTATTATATTATAATTCATCTATGCAGAGCTGTCACAAATCTTTTTTAGTATATTTCTCTAACCCAAGACCAAAGACACACCCGACATAACCAGACTCCAATGTATTATATATAATAACGAGCTATATACAATCGTATATTATGTAAAAGCGAGCCATTACTTTTATTGCATATTTTGTACGCTAAAAGAGCACACGACTTAAGTTTAAATAAGTCTGGATTTCTGTCTAGATTTAAATATTGTGGTAACAGTTTAATCCTATTGTCACCGATATCTTTAGTTGACCCCTAACGACACAGTTATTTATTTTAAAATCATAGGTTGGTGAAAACTAGGGATAATTCTATATTGATTCACTTATTTAAGGTTATTCAGTTAATTTATTGTTTAATGGAAGCTTAACTACAGTTATTTAGCTGTTAGGTATATGTACTACAAAATCAAACATTTTTTAGTTTACTATTACTATTCTAAAGTAGCATATGAAAATCTAGACACAAAATCCAGACTAACCATCATATACTTAAGTATAGAACTATAATTTTGACGTTACAAAATACACCCTGGCCACAACGGTCTACGAGGATATAAATTTACAAACGTTTAGTCAATGATTGCACATGGTCAATCAAAACTGACAGGTTTCTTGACATTTGATGGGTCGTTTCTGTTTTTGTAAAACCATAACTCCTTTATTTATAAACGTTGATATGCCTTTTAACTCTATTGGTTTGCCTCTTTACTTGTTAAATAGAAACATCCAATAGTTAAAAAGCTGTAAAGTGTAATATGCACAGTATAATATAGCTTTAGCTAGTTATAATCATTGCTATATTTATCATCAATGGAGGCAACAGATTTCATCTCTATAATAGATGTAGAGGTCCTCTCTTATTTGCCTATAACAAAAAAGTACTTAGCTACAATTGGGGGCAGTTCATAAAATACGTCATGCAAAATTTTTCGTATGTAGACCCTCTCTCCCCTGCATACACAATGTCACATTTTCTGCGACCCCCCCTATTAATATTGTGTCACAAATCATAGACCCCCGTACATGACATATAGCAACTAATAGTAAACAAATTTCTATTTGTTATTGATTTTAAATATGAATAATTTGCAAAAATAAAACTTAAAATATCAACAATACTAAATAAATAACGAACTAATAATGTTCCTATTTTTTATCAGAAATTTTACGAAAAATTGGACCCCCGACCTCCCACTGTTATAGTAAGACATCCCCCCCCAATATAAGTGGAAACGTATTTAATGGCAGCCCCCTTGCAAGAAATTACCCCTCTCGAACCCATGCCATCAGTCCACCATCAGTTTTGCCTGACCGTGTGTACCCGCACACCGTTGCGTCCAGATCAATAACTTGTCCTAAAACACCGCCGAGAGATCTCACTACCCTATGTCTACAAATTTTGTACTGAATTATGCGTTAACAATACGCGATAGTCGTGAAACGTGTCTTAACTCCGCTGTAAATCGATTTTGAATCTTAAAGACATGAAATTGAGTGTAATTTCTAATGTGGTTAGTTAACGTCGTACTGTGAGATGGTCGACTGCAGATAGATAGTGCGTATAAGATACTGCTCTGTCATTTGATTTTGATGCTTATTGATATAGAATTAAGTTTGCTCAGTTGACGTCTTACTGTGATATTATAGAGGGTAGAGTAAGGCATAGTGCGCGTAAGATTTATCTATTAACGTCACATTTATCATAAACTTTATTATGCAATAATCGATCTAAATCCTAATTGATATATCGATATAAAACAAATTGTTCAAACCTAGCGATCTTATTTTGTTTTATCCGATTTATTTCAGGATCGATCAAATGATGTCGATAAATAACCGTCAACACCACAATAGACCAGGGTTCATATTCATGAACCTAGTCAGATTTATTGTTTCACTCTTTAATTATCTTAAGAAAGGGACAAAAATGGCCTTAAACACCGACTAATAACGTTTGTAAGGAGGTATATAATAACATTCAAATCGATAAAGAAAAGTTCTGACACGTTTCACAAAAATCGCCAATATCGACATAAAATAGTCGATTAAAAAATATTTCCATTCACAAACAATTATTAGGATAAAATGTTTTGTTTATATCGTTGTAAGGCAAGTCGTAAACCAGCCAGCCAAGTTACGGGCAATGACACTTTGTAATTCAATATTTAATGGCTAGCATTTTATCGATAAAATTGACACATCGTATTGCAGTTTCATTCAAGTTGTATATAGAGATAAAACATTGGTTATGCTATTAAACGTTTATGAATAAGGAAATACATGTATAAAAGGCATTTTCGACAATCTTAGGTTCTGTGGGCAGTGCTTTGCTCTAAAAACAGATTCATATATCGATAAATGACAACTTCATCATTACTTGTTTTGTGTAAAGCAATTATCGGATATCGATAAGCTAAGACACTAAACACCCTCATGTGTTGCAAAAAAATATATAATAACGAAATTTTCTACATACTTTTATCGCCGAATTTTATAGCCGAAAATATGATTATATAAAAATCGCCTAATATTTTCTCCATCTCTATTGTCATTATCGATAAACGATCCATTACTAGACGTTTAACCAAATGTGGACGTGTATTACACGTGGATCCAAATAATCTATACTCACAACTGAATATCGATATTTGGAACCGCGATAAGTGTGTAGTAGACATGGGGCGTGGCAGTAGTGCGGCGGCGTCCGGTGTCCGGCAGTGTCCGGCGGCTGTGTTGCTCCGGAATGTCCGGTGTGTCCGGCGTGTCCGGAATCAGCCGCAGGGCCGCGGCTATCGACCGGCGCGCCGTCAACGACGCCACGACCGATCTTCCTCCGCGTCCTCTTCTTCTTCCTCGTCGAAGCGGAGCAGCGCGTCTTCCGACACCTCCACAGCCTGCTGATCAAAATATACATATAAATTAATAGGGTAGATGACACGATTTTTTATATTATTAATAAACAAGTTATATTTCCTAAATCGCGAGTGTAAGCTAGTCTTTATATATATATAATTCTACTGTACGTGTTCATGTCACTGAACTCCTCCTAAACGGCTGGACCGATTTGAATGTTTTTTTTTGTATGCGTTTTGGGTGGCGCCCTGGATGGTTTAGATTCACAAATCAGCCTGGCAGATGGCGCTGCAGTCGGTGTGGCGCTGCTTTTACGGGCAGGTCGACGTCTGCCGGCCCGCTAGTAGGGTATAAGAATATTTGAATACTGACATGTTCCTTGTCGTCGATGGCGGCGTCTCCGTTGTGCGCGGGTGTGTTGGGCGCTGGGGCGGGGGTCGCGGTGGGGGGCGCGGCCGCGGGGGGTCCACCACCCACCGGTTTGGTCGGATTCGCCTTCGCCACCCACGTTATCTGTAAACAAGGTTGTTTTATTTCTTATATATATATATACATTCAATACCTACTGTCCTATTTTAGGAAATTTTTAAATGATCTTTTTATGTTTATTCTGTACTCTCGCGGCTCCGCCCAAATGGAGGTCATGTGTAATATCAGTTAGTAAATGTGGTTACAGTGGGTACAATGGGTACTGTGGGTGCTGTGGATAGTGTTGGTACTGTGTGCAGTGTGGGTACTGTGGTTACGGTGGGTACTGCGGGCAGTGTGGGTACCGTGGGTAGTGTGGGTAATGTGGGTAGTGTAGGTAGTATAGTACAGATGTGATGTACATACCGAGAGCGTCCTGTCGTTGTAGTGCCGCCCGTGCGCCGCCGCGAGCTCGGCGTGTGCGCGACACTTGTACTGCAGCACCAGTTGAGGAACAGACAGCTCCACCTGCTTGCTGATCACTTCGCCGAATTGCTGCTCATAGTAAAATACAGAAGGAACCTTTATCTACAAGTGTGTTGACCCTATATTATACTAAGTGAATAATATATCATATGTAATAAATAATTATATGCAACTTATTGTGATGTACAGTATTTTTAAATATTCGTTAAATGGAATTTTACTGAACGCAACTTTATTTTGACTTAACCATATAAAATTATATAAAATATTTAGACTCCTACTTCAGTAACAGAGAAATAATAAGCAGTGAATTTTTCATTTAAGGATTCTGTAACTTTTTATTCTTATGTTTGTTTTACGATACACTAGGAAGTATGTATAACGAAATTGAAGGAAAATTGACCGGTCACAATGCAAAAATATAACTGTTCACAATTATCAAAAGTGATAGCCCAAAATTATCAAAATTAACTGACCACAATGACCAATATGACCGGTCACAATGACTAAAGTGAGTGTCAGTGTCAGACATCAGACAGTTCATACGGCGATGTATTCATTAACTCAGTACTCACAGAGAAGTGCAGGACCAGGGCGTCGAGCTCGTCCGCTTCGAAGCCAGATATGAGGAGTGCACGAGGCCGGTGGTCCACGGACTGGTTCACGCTATACATCTTGGTGAGGCCGCCTCGGGTGAAACGCGACGGCGTATTGAACCTACCCCCTCTGGTGGAACGGAATATAAATATTCAATATAGATATTCAGCAGCGATAGCCTAGTTGGTTGCGATACGGACTGTGAAGACGAAAGTCGTATGTTCAAAACCCAAGTGGCACACACCTCTGACTTTTCTAAAGTTACGTATGTAATGTTAATTATCGCTCGCTTTAACGGTGAAGGTAAACATCGTGAGGAAACCTGCAGAATTTCAAACGTATGTGAAGTCTATCAACCCGCATTAGGCCAGCGCGGTGGAGAAAGGCCTAACCCCTCTCATTAGTAGAGGAGACCCGTGCTCAGCAGTGGGAAAATGTTTAACACAGGGCTAGAATTATTATTACTGTCTCACCCTTACGAATAAATTGCACCGATAGTGGTCACTTACAATTATGGAAGTTTTGGCGTACCAACAAACACCCTTGAAAAATAATATATAGAGATAAATAATATCTTACCTAAGTTTCCTCTTCACAATACGATAGCTTGTAAAATTAAACCTGTTATAATTATATTTTATCAATTGGTGGGTATTTCATTCGTAAATCATAATAACCTTATGTTCATACATACATGCGTACGTACTTACGCCTATATACCCCGAAGGGGTAGGCAGAGGCGTAACTAACCAGTACACCCATATTATTTGGTGGTAGAATTTAGAATTAGATAACTCTAGAATACGGGCCGATACTGAGTATTTAGTGCTATCATACCCTGGGGATCGAACCCGAGACCTCAGAACAGCAGTCATACCGTGTACAAAATTACATTTGCGCCTCCGAGGCAGTCTTTATTTACATCTAAAATTCTAAAACATTATTGTGTATTAATACTAATTTATATGAAAAATGACTATAATATATTCTTAGGGGTAGAGAGAGATGCAAGAAGTACATTCACCGAACTTTCCGTCCCGGAATATTAAAGGTGGTAAGCGTATGCCCGTAGTGCGTAAAATTCAATCCCGGGCAAACTGGGATTTATTTACTCTGGGATTTAAACCCAGATCCTCATTGATTTATGACAGAGTTATGACTCAGGATATTCTCTTTACGTTTTAAAACTCGATATAAAAAATAATCTTGGTTAAATTTTTTTAGTATAACAAGGTCCGTTTGTCCTTTAAATTTGGACACCCCATATCAAAGATATCCCATCCGCCTATCAATGCATCTATGCAGAGTTTACCTTGAATGCGGTCTTCTTATGCTGGGATGCACCGGGAACTGAATCGCCAACTGTCGTTTCAGCTCGCTTATTTTCTGAACTAGCTCGCTCACATCTTGTCCCGCCTGGAGAACACCAGAAAAATGTTATAATGTAAGTCTCGTGATAAATACTATGTGAAACAATGATTTCTTTTCAATAATGTGGTTAAACAAAGTTGTTACATAATATAGTCACACAAAACGTTACCAAAATAACCAAAACATACACCCTTTATAATGTCACTTGGTGAAAAATAAAAATTAACATGTATAATGTCATATTTAAAATGTACAAATAAACCAACCTGCTCTTTATTAAACATGTCCATCTCAGCATCGAGAATTTCCTTTTCCGCTTCCTCTCTCGTCTTTGGTCGCTTCACATTGGCCTGACAACAAAAGTACAACTTGCAACTAAACGCTATGTACAAAGCCGTGGTTTTCTTTGTAGTAATATTACTTTAGACAGCACAAATGAAAACTAAAGCAAATAAACAGCTTGCACTCAAATATTTTGAAAAACAGGTATAAGTTTTTATACAGGATGTGTTGAAAATGTTACTTTAAAAAGTGAGAAAAACGCGTGTACATGTCTCACTTACACTCGAAAATCTTTTAAGACTGTACTCTATTTAAAAAAAATTGGACACTAGACAGCTGTTTTTTGGTCCTTTTATCCTCTTTTTTTATTATGTAGAATTCATTGAAAATAATAAAAAATAGGAAATATATTTTGACTTACATGAATTTGTATATTTCAAATACTTTAATAATTAATGTTTTATAAGAGTTATGTATTTTTAAATGCTTTTATTAGGGGATTTAATAATAATTCTTAAAATATTATTAAAAAAATATATGCTCATTTGGTTTGTCAGTGTATTATTTTACTAGTGAATATTATAGAAATAGTGATTCAAAATAAATCTATTAATTTTAATACAAAAATATGTGTCAACATTATTACACGAAATATTTTGTCTGTCCATAGATAAAATTATAAACTTATTAAAATGTCTTTGGTATTATTAGATTTAATCTGACTGAAATATATTTGAGGTATATACTTTGCTATATTTATGATTTATACACTAATGAGATATATAAAAGCTTATCAACGCAAACGACTATCGATAACAATTGAAATTCAACCTTATTTCTTTAATCATATGGCTGGTATTATATCGACATACGGCATTACGAGTTCGGTATGATTACTCGACATATTAAAACATGCCATATGAAAGAGGGTATAACGTTGAGTTTCAATTACTTTAACGTACTAAGTAGTACTAACGCTACTCTGTTTGCTGAGCTATATACTACCTCAATCTGTATTAGTTGTCAAAAGCCAAAAAACACTATTAGATACAAAATCCGAACCAAAAACACATTTTACAAACAAAAGATGAGTGATAGAATGAAGCTACATTTACAATGTGGATTACGTTCATATACAAAACTTTACAATACAAAAAAAATACCCAAAGTAATTGTACATATTTGATGTAATAATGGGGTCTTTTTCTTTGTTATACGTGTTAACCACATTTGCAGATATAGAGATTAATATCTTTTTAATAAACGCAGTATAACTCCTGCATACTTCTATAAACTCCTGCGAAGTTGATTCAACGTTATAGAAAGCATTATAGATCTATGACGGAAGGGATTGTTATCCGTTATCGTTACCGTTATTGTTATCGTGTCCGTTATCGTTGTTAATATGGTCCGTATTAATTTGTACCTCTTTTAACCGAATTACTTAATACCACTTATTTTATTATTTTAGTTGTATGGGAAGCCTTTTGTTTTAATATAATGATCCCAATTATCAATACTAGGCAACTCTACATATACACACAAAAATACCGCTTGCCGTAGACAATCAATCATTCATGACAAACTGGCTGATTAAGTAGTTTGCTAAGAATTTTTGAAACATGTTTTTTTTCCTAAAACAACAGTCACCCACACAGTGAAACCCTACACAAATAAAACTGAAACATAAATCCAGGTTATAAGGTCCTTTTTAAATACAACAATATACGAAATGCGTTATCAAATAGAATGAACTTTATATCGAGAGGAATTAAGATTACAAATACAGTTTCAAATACGTAAGCAATACTTAAGTTGAACATTTTTTACTATAAATAGGCTTGCGTTTGACCACTATCTCGCCTGATGGTAAGTGATGATGTGGTGGAGGTGGAGGTACGGTGGAGCACGCTTGCCCAGAAGATACCTATTCACTCTTGACTTAGAGATACCCAGGTTATAACTTTAGTGTATGTATTACGATTGTAACTTTATGTTTCAATCGGGGAGTGTTAGGGTGTGCGTGATTGTCACATGCTGTATATTATATAATATATCAAGTAACACATATATAATCTATCAACAGCCAAGCCACTTACCAAAATCGTACGTCGTCCCTGAAGAGGCAAGCGGGGAGAACCAAACCAGCCATTAATATTTACATACTTTACATTATATATTTTTTGACAGATAGCCTAGTTGGGTATAGTACGAGATGCCGAGAAGAAAGGTAGACACTGACTTTTCGAAGTCACGTGTGAGTTTAGAGACCATTCATAAACTACGTTCGAATTTCGAGACGTGAAACTGCTCTTTTCGTGTTTTACTACCAATAAAGTATGCTATTAACTCGAGTACATTTTACCGATATCAAATTCAAAACTTGATAAGTGTAATTTCGATGACACCTGTGGGTATCAAGCTATACATATTTTATGACGTATAGTATGTACAATTAGAAAAAAAATGAGAGTGGCTTTCAGAATTCTAACTGCACGCGTACTTATAATCATAATAATTTTCTGTGTTCAATTTTATAAATTTTTTTAGCAACCAAATATAATACGAAAAATAAACAAATTTGGGAAAATAATAATAAAAGTTGATTTAAAAATTAGTTCGCAATTATTGTTTTAATTAGTGATATGAGATGAGCAAGTGGTTGCGTAGTGGGAATATCTCTCTCCCTCGCATGCGTGCATAGTAATGGCCATTGCGAGCGGTGACGTCCCAGATCATATTCTGCATCCTTGTTGTCATTAGACAATTACCCCTTCCACCAACTTTGACTTCAAACTTACTCATTAATGATGATTTATGAATGTCTTTCGACAATAAGTTCCACGTATAGTACCTTATTGATTAAAATAATAAAAAAAAAATGACAACTGCATTATTTAATTGTGCAACCGGCATAAAGTATTCAGCAGTATTACAAATGTTTATTTACAATATTATGTACAGTCGGCGGTATTGATTGATCGTCTAAGGCGAACGTTAAATGGCTATACAGGGTGATTGCGAGTTAGTTTACAGTTAACTGTGGATACATTTAGAACGGTGCGTTGCCAAGTGCGCATGCTTGTGTCAAAACTTAAAGTGTCAAGAATCGGATATTGACAATGGTGCAAGTAATCAATTTGTTGGATAAATAAATCAATCAATTATCACTAGTCCTTGGAATTATAATATTTACTGAATTAAGACTGATCTTTGAAGGATTATTAAAATATATTTATGTTAAACAAAAATTATTTAAAAAGCGTAACAGCCTGCCTAAATTATATTTTTTTTTTTTTTTTTTTTTTTATCGTGGCTCGGCAAAGTGACCACACTGCACCTGATGGTAAGTGCAGTGCCGTCCAGTTATAGTATCAAGTAGCGAGGGATAGATTATCACTCGCTACTCAATACAATCATGCCGGCCTGCTGTGTAGCTTCTTCACACTACGCCTAAAGGACCCAGGATCATAGGAAGGAGGGAACACGGTAGCTGGCAAACTGTTCCACAGCTTAATGGTGCGGCAAAAGTACGAGTTTGCGAACCTCTTAGTTCGGGCCGGGGTAGTAGACACCACAAAGCTGTGGCTCCGCAATCCAGTACGCGTGGTTCTGGTATGGAAGGGAGAGGATGGGATAAGATCAAACAATTCTTCAGAGCATTCACCATGATACAGACGGTAGAACACGCTAAGCGAGGAAATATCCCTACGCAGCTGTAGCGGCTCCAGGCTGTTACTCACGTCTGCATCATTCACAATGCGGATGGCCCGCCGCTGCAACCCGTCCAAGGCATCGAGGAGGTATTTTGCGGAACCGTCCCAGAGGTGCGAGCAGTATTCCATTCCCGGTCGCACCTGTCCTTTATATAAGCGGTAGAGCTGACCGGGCGTGAAAAACCGCCGCACCCTGTTCAGGATTCCGACCCTGCGGGAAGTGGCGGATATTACGCCCTCGATGTGACTCCTTGGATTAAGATCGCAGCGGATATCCATACCTAGGACACTAAGGTCATTCCGCATTGCGAGTGGAACACCCTGAAGAACGGGGATTGGAGAAAACGGAGACTTCTTGCACGAGAACGCGCACACCTGGGTTTTCTTGGCATTAAACTCAACCCGATTCCTGGTACCCCATGATGATATGAGATCCAAGGCCTGGTTGAGCTCCATGACAAGATCCTCGCGTCTCCTCTCAGTATCCACCCGGCAACCAGGAGGCTTGCTGCAATAACGCCCATGAACCGTGCTGTCGTCTGCATAGCAATGAATGTTGCCAAGCGACAACATATCATTGATATGCAGAAGAAACAAGGTGGGCGAAATCACAGAACCTTGTGGTACTCCGGCATTTACTGACATGAACTGCGAAGCGTGTCCATCAACGAGGACACGCATTCTACGCTCATGCAGAAAGCCGGAAATCCACTTGCACAGGTTGTCGGGCAGACCGTATGCCGGGAGCTTGGAGAGAAGGCCACGGTGCCAGACCCTATCAAACGCCTTGGCTATGTCGAGACTCACAGCCAGAGCCTCGCCATGCCTGTCAATCGCCTCGCCCCAGTGATGCAATACAAACGCTAGAAGATCACCCGTTGATCGGTTATGGCGGAAACCATATTGTCTGTCACTGATCAACGAGTGATCCTCCAGGTAACGAACTAATTGGCTGTTAATTAGTCGCTCCATGACTTTACAGATCACTGAGGTGATGGCGATTGGGCGGTAATTGTTAGGGTCTGACCGATCACCCTTTTTGGGGATCGGCTGCACATTGGCCTCCCTCCACGATTCAGGCACAACACCTGAGAGGTAGGACGATCGGTATAGGCGCGTCAGTGCAGGAGACAACTCCGCTGCACACTTTTTGAGAACAAGCGCTGGGATACCATCCGGACCACTGGCCTTCCGGACGTCGAGAGACTGCAGCTCACGCCGCACATCACAATGCCTGATACGGATATCAGGCATTGTGTGACCGCAACCGGGCAGCGTAGGTGGTAAAGGAGCATTGCAGTCCTCGAGTCTCGAATTAGCCGCGAAGAGGTTTGCCAGTAAATCGGCCTTCTCTTGCGAGCTATGGGCCAGTGTTCCATTACGATATCTCAGCGGTGGCAGCGAAGGGCGACAGAAATTAGATTGGACCGCCTTAGCCAAGCTCCAATAAGCACGACTGCTTGTCGGGTGATCGGCCAAAGCACATCCAATCTTGGAGACGCGCTGGGCATCCGCTCTAACATACTCCCTCTTGCAAGCCTTGGCAGAACGGTTGTAGGCTGCTTTGAGGGACTTGAGATTGGGATCCTTCTTAGCGCGACCCCTGATCCAAGCGCGATACGCCGTCTGTTTTTTACCAACAGCATCGGCGCATGCACGATTGAACCAGGAGCGTCCTCGGCCGTTGCCCGCGATCTCAGAGGAAGGAATGTAATATTCCATTCCTATTCTGATCTCGCAGGCAACGGCGTCGGCACTCGCAGAAGGATCCTTTCCCTCAAAGCAGCGCTGCCGCCAAGGGATGGATGCGAAATAATCCCGCATACCATCCCAATCTGCCGACGAGTAGTGCCAGACCCTGCGCTTGACCTTCACGGGACGTGGAGGCAAAGCGCGAGGTACTGACGTCCCAACCAGACAGTGATCGGAGGTCCCCAGAGGAGCACCAACCGACACCGTATACCCGGTCGGGTGACTCGTCAACAGAAGGTCCAGCAGAGAGGGCGCATGACTCGCCACATCTGGGATCCTGGTAGGCTGGTTCACCAGCTGTGTCAAGCCATGAGTCAAGGCGAATGCATGAGCAGTTCTGCCAGCATGGTCAGTTCTGGAGGAGCCCAACCACAACTCATGGTGTGCGTTGAAGTCCCCCAGAACTACCAATTCCGCTGTTGGGAACTGCTCCTGCGCGTCGTCTGTCGCCTGGCTAATGTAATCAAATAGCCGAGTTGTCTCAACGTCCCCGTCGTGTGACCTGTAAAGGCACACGTAAACCCGACTCTGAGAGCCGAGGTCGACGTGTACCCACAGGGTGGAGAAGGAGGGGTCCTCCATGCAGCGCAGACGGCGACAGCAGACGTCCGACCGAACATACAAGCATACCCCGGCCCTCGGCCTGAAGTTTTCTTCAAGTGAGTAGCCGGGGTAAAGCAAGTATGTGGTATCGGTCGGACTACAAATCTGCGTCTCCGTCAGGAAGAGAAGAGCAGGCCGGGCCGTCTCAAGATGGTGGTGGACGGCATTAAGGTTCGAATGGAGTCCGCGGATGTTAGCGAACTCCATTGTGAAAGCGGTGGTGGGGTTACGCACCGCTGTAGGTCCTGTTCTCTTTATAGGCACTGTCATGGAGTTATGGGGGGAGGATGTGAAGAAGCGGTCGAGGGTCTAGTGTCAGAGTAATCAGAAGGCCGCAACAAGCGCCGGTCCACTAATAGAGCCAAGAGGAGGTGAGCTGATCCGCCGGACGGAAGGGCCCCCGTACCCTCCCGGGATAGGCCGCCGGGACCCACATCCGGTCACCAACCGGCACGACGGACCCACCCAAGATTATGCGCGGCATGGTGGGGCAGCCTCTCGTGGTGGTTAGCCACGATTGGGCCCCTGTACTGTACCGCGGGCGGCCAGCGGTACAACCGTTTCTACAGGTCTCCCTGGCCGACGGATCAACACGCCTCCAACCGACTGTGAACCGGCTAATACCGGCACGGCCAAACATCGTACCCCAACTCTAGCCCCCCGACGATAACCGGAAATACACTGGCTGATCCCGGAACGCGACACACTTGCGTGTGCCACTATGGCGGGTTTTTCGCCCTGTGTACGGTGGTCGCTATCCGGGCGGATACGAATATCCTACCACCAGCAAACTAAAAACACAAATGTAGTTTGTTCAGAATCTTTTCTTTTAGTCTTTTATTTGTGTAAAAGCAAAAGTAACTAGTTCTGTCGCATAATCGTAAAACGACGGCTACGATACAGGAAAAAAAACACCCAATAGTCACACATAGTTCTAACCCTACATTAGGTAAACCTATGTCGTGGGTGTCAACAACTTCGGTTACTACGGTCCCACAACTTCCAGAACCGAAACTAATTTGCAGATCTGATAAACATATGTATTAAAGCGAGAATCGAACCAATTGCCTCGTAGCACAGCGGGCGAGTAGCCTGACAATTGGCTGTACCATTAGACCGGTGAAATAGAAACATTCCTATTGTATGCAATTGATTTTGTACCCCAAACATATTAAATATTGCTTACAATGTTCAAAATAATCTGTTCTATAGTGCAGTCCATTCAATGACCGCTGAGATCAAAGACGCCAGAAACTTTCCCTCCGTACTACTTAAATAAACCGAACTTGACTCTTTTTATTATTTACTCAACTTATTTGTCCTGAGTAATTTTAATTTCAATTATTTTTAGTCGAAGTATAAGTCATGGGTGGTTTATAAACCTTTGAAAAAGGAACTACGTATATATATAAATAGTTTAATGGAAGAAACAATCCATGCCTTTGAGAAATTATTATTTTTAAGAAGCTCATATTTTTGAAAACGTAAAGATATTTTGATTTGAGTAAGAACTATTCAATCTAAAATAGAGGAAGCATAGAGAGAAACATTTTTATTCGCAATTACCATATAAACACTGCATGCAATTTTTTAATTAATCAGTCCATAATAATAATTTAATTGTCTATAAGAATCTTCATTCATAGTCATCGTCAAGTACCGTTTATTCTTATCACTATTATTATATTAATTCTTTATCTAATTTTAATATTTACTTCGTATATGATATCAAGATATTTAGTGCATTGAACTTGACAATTTTTATCAGTAATTAATTATAATATAATTAATGTTAGCTGTGGTTGCATGTAACTGGGTAGCATAGACCAAAAAAAATTTTTACTTATACTACAATACGTACCACCCACTGGCGATCAATTTTAAATAAATAAATATAAGTTTATAATATCCTGACAACCTAAGTGAAATTTTTTATTCCTGGATGTGTGTTGACGTTTATTCTAGTTAAAAACCACACCAACCCACAAAATCTGTAAAAAACCTAAAATGAACCCATACATTAATTTTAAACATTTACAAAATCTTTTTTGTAAATGTTTAAATTCTGAAAAATTTGTAAAACGTAGATATGCCAATATTTTACTAGGTGAGCGATATGTCGCCTCAAACTCGCTAAATGCAATTATTTGTATAAAATTCAACTAAAATATTTGACAAAATTTTACTGACGTTAACTGAGGATAAATTCACTTTAAATGTTGTAGTTTTAAATCTTACGGGAGTTAATGTTTCATTATGGACTCATGAGTAAGGTAGATAATTAAATTTAATGGCAGAGGTAACAACTGCAGTAAAAACAGGTATTAAAAGAGAATATCGACAAGGACATTGCATTATGCTTCTAAGCAGTGACAATATTTCTTTAAATACTATTTTTTGAAAGTAACGTATATTTATTCTCCCGTTTATAACAAAATGAACAATGAAAATGTATTACAGTCCCCGTGTTTCGTATGATATATTTTAATGTGTTCAAATGCATGTATTATATGTAGAGATAAAAATATTGAAAGCGAAAGATACACATATGAAAAAAATGTGGTAAAAATATGTACATATAATGATATATCGAAAGTATCAAATAAGATTTATATAAGGCCTACAAAACACTATTCAATTAATACTTTAGGAAATAACCAAAATCAATATTCACTAGTTTCAATGGGATAAAAGAAAATAAATTGCCAATCACAAAGACGAGTATTCTACACGGTATTTAATTGAGATTTTTATCGACACGTATGCCAATTTTTATATATTAACGATAAATAATACAAAAACAAACGCATATTTTTCGTGTTTTTTCCATCAATAAAAACTATAAAAGAAATAATTTCTTTCGCTTTCAACGCAATCATCTCCCATGCCCGTTTCGCAAGTGATTTCATTATGCACAAGTCATATAGAAAATGCACAAGTATATATATGCACAAGTGACATGTGTTTAATGCACAAAGCATGCGCAAACGCAACCCAACGTCCGTGTACCTGCGACAGTTGCAGGCGCGACAGTCCCCGCGCTACAGTCTCGTCCTGTCGGCGACACATATCATTACAGTTGGCATTTTCCACTACAATGGTAATTATGCTTCTAAACGGTAAGTTATAATACCTGTACATCTGAGAATTCTCGTGCAAGAATTTCAGAAATAAGAAAGTTAAACCTGATAATAACAAGGTGGGGAAAATATACGTTTTCTCCTTTTCTCAATTTATGATCCTATTTTATTAGGGACTCTGAAAAACGGTGAACGTAAGGGTTTTATAATTTCGGAGGTTCATAGGTAAATCACACATATAAGACACTTTGTATTAAGCTATGTATTTTTCACAATAGATAAAACTGAATCAATATCAATGAAATCCATTGATAACTAGTAAAACAAAATAAATATGACCTGATTATATCCAGTCGAAAACGCACTTAGGGTGATTATTTAAGGGTAGTTTTGAAACCTTCAGTAACTTGGTGTTCGTAAGAAGCAATGTTCACGCAATCTTCATGTTTAGACGTATCAATAGATCTAAATATATATTGAAGGAATGTAATGAGTAATATTTCCAACTCCTATAAACACCCACCAACACATACAAACACCATTTTTTTATGATTCTTTGGTGTTAGGCTTAAATTATTTCAATGTAAAAATATCAATCAAGTATGCATGAGATGTGCAAGTTCTCATACTTGGGATCAATACGCATATATACATTTTCAATATTCATTTAGATCTATATTGAATTTAAGAACAAATTATAAACAATTGCTTGTTACGAACACTAGAGTTACTAATTATTTGAAACTAGGCTAAAAAAATATATGACGGCTAAGAATTGGTCAAGGTATTGAGAAACTCACCTGCATTTGTTTTATAATAGAGTTGTACTTCACGACCTCTTTCCTCAACTTCTCTATGCCCTCTTGTGAGGAGTTGATGGCTTCCATCAACACGGGTTTCTGGGCTTCCAGAACGTTACCTGCAGGAAAAAACCATCATTGTTTGCTTAGTATATAATTAAATTGAAAAAGTGCTTTAAAAAAACCTTGAACCGCACGTGAATACCTTTATCGACACAATAGGATACTGCAATCCACTAGAAAAAGCACACTCAGATTTTCCAGAATTTTACATATTTCCAGGCGTCTCTATAATTTCTTATGAACACAATAATGGCCAAATCCATCCAGTAGTTATCAAGTGGTACCTTTACCAATTCACAGCATTTAAATTTTCTCATTTTCGCGTATCATACAGGTGGAGATGAAAATGACCGAAAGTTTGCTATTTATAGATAATAAATACATCCAACAGTCACACATAGTCGTGACCGCACATTAGCGAAACCTGTATCGACCTGAGGCATCAACTACAAGGGACTACGCACAACACACAGACACAAAACAAATATATGTATGGAGAAACATATGTCTCATAGAAATCGAATCCACAGACTTTCACTACTACTTCTTAACTCCACTATGGAGGCTGTCCTTTACTACTGCTAGTGGTAGGATATTCATATCCGCCCGGATAGCGACCACCGTACACAAGGTGTAATTCCCGCCATAGTGGCACACGCAAGTGTGTCGCATTCCGGGATCAGCCAGTGTACATCCGGTTTTTGTCGAGGGTCTAGAGTTGGGGTATGTTTCGCCGTGTTGCGGTCTTCAAGTACTCTGACACTAGTCCCTGAACCGCTTCTTGCCCATGGCGCAGTGTGAAGAAGCAGGCCGGCATGATTATGTTGAGTAGCAGGAGATAGGTTGTTTCTCGCTACCCGATACTCTAATTGGACGGCACTGCGCTTACCATCCGGTGCTGTATGCTCACTTTGCCATACCAGGATAAAAGAAAACCCCCAGGAATGCTACTCAAGTGTATACATGTGTAATAACTCACCACTCTCCAGTTTCTCTATGAGCAGTTTCTGTTGCTGCAACTGCTTCTGTAACAGCGCCTGCGCTCGCTTGTACATCTCCAACACTTGTTTCACTTTGTCTGCTGGCTTCATCGGCTCCTTCTTAGGCTCCTGACCATTGGCTATCTCTTTCTCCTGCAAATGGCAATAATTATACACATAACAATACATAATATTGGCATAACACTAGGTCAGACTTTAATAGAACGTGTTATGTACGCAATGAGGGTATATTGAAAAAACAGAATAAACAGTTCTCCTAACTATTACTAGTTTTCTACCATTTTCTACCAAAGGATCTACCGAAATTTCAGATTTACGTGGTACTACTACGAGGAACGCTTAACGCTACTACGAGGTCCCATAACGCTTAGAGCCGCGGCAAATATTTATGGATCACATAATTGTCTCGGTACGGGGACCGATCCCGCGGCCTTTCATTTCACAGCCTGCTACGCCACGGACGCTATCATATAATAATAGAATTATAGTTAGATAAACAGCTAGTATTAAATAAATAGTATCTATATAATAGTCTGCCTCAGTGAAGCAATTGTAGTTGTGTACATGTTACGACTGCTGTACGGAGGTGTCTGGTTCGATCCCTGGGTAAAAGTGATGGTTTTACTATCACTGAATACTCAGTATAAGCCCGGAGTCTGGATTTGTGCTTGGTATGGGGATAAGCTCACCCTCTGTCACATCCTGGGACGGTAATAAGCTCGGCGAAATGTGGGTGTACTGGCTACACCGCTATCACCTTCAGGGATTATAGGCGTGACTGCGTATGTATATAAGGTTGGTTGGATTGTTGGTTACCTTCTCGTTTTGTTGTTTGATGTCCTGCGTGGCCTTGATGTTATCTCTGTTGATGAGCACCTTGTTGTGAGACATGGGGTACTGGCTGTTGTTCCTGTCTCCTTGCTTGACTGGCTGCTGACCGCCCGGAGCCATGTTCTCTTGCTTGTTCTGTCAAATAATAACAGGCCTGTATTAAACACTGTCTCACAGTTTGTCACAGCCTGTTTTACTAATATGGGGATAAGGCCTTAGCCCTCATTAATTTAGATTATTATGTGAATAAATAAAATAAAATTACCATTATGGGACATCTAGCAGATGTGAAACATCGAAATTATTTTATAGAAATAATGAGCATAAAATGTTAGTTTATGAAAGGAAATAAATATAGCACATACTGGTTTCTTATATTTACGCGAATATTATACATTGAAATAAAACGAAGTTTACGGATTATATCGCGGTTTATTTTACTTTTTTAACCCGACGTTTCGAAGACTTTACAGCCTTCATGGTCACGGGGTTGTATGTCATCTCGAAAGTGTAGTGCAATGTAGTTGATATTACATTTTTATTTTGATGTAGTTAAAAAAGTAAAATAAACCGCGATATAATCCGTAAACTTCGTTTTATTTCAAATATAGCACAATCAAAAATAGAATATACAGATTTGTTTTCAAGAAAAAGATGATCTACTCTTACTTCCACTCCACTCAATTCTTATAATCATTGACTTGTGTCATCGCTACGGCGTATTATATGTATCATATCATGTAGCGTGGCGACGTATGACGTGGCGACGCGTCGACACGCCAACAATCAGTCTGACCCGCAGTATTACAGTGAAACATCAATATTAAATCTCACCGGTTTCAATCGCACTATTGCAGTGTTTATTAAGAAAAGTATCACGACCTTTGTCTACCTTTGTCTATGAATTTAAAAAGTTATGATTATTAAACCAGTTTCCCGCGCAATTGTTGCTTTTTATTTTCACATTTAATTTATAAATATAAATTAATTGGCGACGAGTACCTGCGTGTGCATTATACAAAGTAATAATGTCTAATTATATTGGCAATTTAAACATCTTCGATTACAAGGAACAAGAATGGCAGATTTTTTTTGGCAAACTTAAGAACTATATAAAATTGAATGGTATAAAAACTGAACATTGGTGTACTGTTCTCTTGACTCATCTCACAGACGAGTCATACCGTTTAGTTCAAAATCTTGTACATCCTCATAAAGTCGAAGAAGTAACGTGGGATAAACTGGTAGAATTATTGGACATCCATTTCCAGCCTAAGAGGTCAACGTTTGCTGATAGGGCAAAATTTTACGACGCAACTAGAACTGACTGTGAGAGTCTTGAAGATTGGGCGGCGCGTTTACGAGGGCTCGCTATATATTGCGATTTTGGTTCCGAGTTGGACATGCTTTTGCGGGACAAATTTATTTTGGGCCTAAAGGTAGGACCAGAAAGAAATCGTTTATTTGAACAAGATCTCAAGTCGCTAACGTTGTCTAAAGCGTTAGAGATAGCTCAACAAGTTGCATGCGCCTACGCCGCGCGTTCCTCTGTTGGTACCGCGGCCGGGGAGCAGCCTATCAAGCAAGAACCTGTGTTTAGAACCAGCGACCGCCGAGTATACAAGGGGCCGGCCGCGGTGCAGGCGACCACGATGGCAGGAATTCGTTGTTTTGTGTGCGGGCTGAAGAATCATCTCGCGGACAAGTGCCGTTTTAGAGAGTATCGGTGCATTAGTTGTGGTGTAAAAGGCCACCTTAAGAAAATGTGCAATGTTAAAAAGGTCAACAGATCGTCTTTAAATAATGTAGCCGTAGACGATGACAGTACTGCATGTAAAGAATGCGGTTTATTTAACTTGAGGTACGTGAACTATGAGCCATTAAAAATTGATGTAAATATAGGCAGCGTAACCCTTTCAATGGAACTTGATTGTGGTGCCGCTCGTAGTGTAATGTCGGAATTTTTTTATTTGCAACATTTTAAACATTTTAAGTTACTAAAATCCGATATTGTTTTTTGCCTTTATACAAAGCATAAAGTCACACCCTTAGGACATTTCTTGTGTGAGATTGAATATAATAATATGAAACGGCATATAAAATTTTACGTCATTAAGGACGGTGGTCCTCCATTATTAGGGCGTGATTTTATGGTGCAATTTAATATGAGTTTAGTTTGTTCATCGGAGATCAATACTTTAAAGTTAGAATCAACAAATAGTGACGTGCAGCAGATTCTCGACGAATTCCCAGAAATCTGGAAGGATGAGCTCGGGTGTTTCAATAAATTTGAAGTGAATTTACATTTAAAAGAGAATGCTCTGCCAAAATTTTTCAAAGCACGTTCTATACCTTTTGCCCTTAAAGACAAAGTTGAGGAGGAGCTAGATAGGCTTGTTAAATTAGGAATTTTAGTTCCAGTACAGTTTTCTGACTACGCAACCCCTATTGTACCCGTATTAAAGGAAAATGGAAAAATTAAAATAGCGGGAGATTTTTCTTGCACATTAAATAAGGTCTTGAAAATTGACAAATATCCTCTACCTCATATTCAGGAAGTGTTTGCAAAAATTGGAGGTGGGCAACATTACTCTAAGCTTGACTTGAGCAATGCTTTCTAAATCCTCACAAGAACTTACAACTATAAATACGCCTAAAGGCTTTTTTAAATATACGCGTCTAGTGTACGGACTTGCTAACGCTCCGGCTATATTTCAACGGGCTATAGAAACTTTAGTAGCGGGCATAGAGGGGGTTTCTTGTTGGTATGATGACATATGTCTTACAGCCCCTAGTCGCAGTCTTCACTTGGCTAGGCTTCGAGAGTTATTAAGCCGGTTGAGCGATGCAGGATTAAGACTTCAAAAAGAAAAGTGTGCCTTCTTTCAAGAGAGTGTCACTTATTTAGGATATGTTATAGATAAAAATGGGCTCAAAACTTGCCCTAAAAAAGTAGAAGCTATTTTAAAAGCCCCTACTCCGACGAATAAAATCGAATTAAAACGATTTCTGGGAGTAATAAATTATTACAGAAATTTTATTCGGAATGCGTCCTCATTACTTAGTCCTCTTCATGAGTTATTGAAGGAAGGTGAACCATGGCAATGGGAGAGTCGGCACAGTCACGCGCTCGAAACTGTACGTCGTGAACTTGCGTCGGACCACGTGTTAGCCCACTTTGACCCTGAAGCACCACTCCTGCTCACTGTGGATGCAGGACCATCCGGATTAGGCGCAGTATTGTCTCATAAATCTGCCGAAGGCGTCGAAAGACCGATTGCATTCGGCTCGCGTTCATTAAATTCGAGTGAAAAGAATTATAGCCAAATTCAGAAAGAGGCAACCGCGATCATTTTCGGTGTTAAACATTTTCATCAGTATTTATATGGCCGCCAAGAGCCTTTCATTTTGAGGACAGATCATAGGCCGCTTTTATCGATTTTTGGTGGGAAAAGCGGTATAGCAATAACCGCGGCACTTCGTCTTCAACGTTATGCAATAATACTTTCAGCTTATAATTATACTATAGAATATATAAGTAATAAAAATAATTTTGTAGCCGACTTTTTCTCTCGAGCCCCATTGCCGCTTAGCTTAAACCAACAACACAATAATAATTATCAAGAAATTCCATTACCTCTGTTATTTATGAATGCGACTACAGAGCCGATTTCATTTGGTAAAATAAGGCGGGCTACGGCAGATGACAAAGTTTTACAAACTGTTATTAAATACATGAATCGCGGTTGGCCGCGCAAAATAACATGTGCAAGTATTAAACCCTACTTTATGCATAAATCGGATTTAGAAGTAATCGATGGTTGCCTATTTCGTGGTCATAAAATCGTAATTCCTCTCATATACCGCGGAATAATGCTTAAAGAACTACACTCAGCACACTTTGGGATAGTAAAAACTAAAAGTGCAGCGCGGAGTAGGATGTGGTGGCCAGGTATAGACCGTGACATAGAGCAGCTAGTAGGTGGTTGCAGCGCTTGCTGTGCCGTACGTAGCTCACCGCCGCGCGCGCCACCCGCGCCCTGGCCGCGCCCGCCCGCACCCTGGCACCGCCTACATATAGACTACATGACCATAGGGCAAACGGTGTATCTTATTGTTATAGACGCGTACACCAAATGGCTAGAATGTATTAATATGAACTGCTGCACGTCAACCTGTGCATTGATAACTAAATTGAAAAATATATTTTCAACTTTTGGGATTCCTAGTGTAATTGTCAGACAATGACGTTAAAATATCTTCGTTAGAGTTTCGTGTTTTCTGTAAAAATAATGGTATTTTATATTTAAACTCACCTATATATCACCCATCTAGCAATGGCCAAGCAGAAAACTCAGTTAAAACATGTAAAAAAATGTTGAAATGTATTTTGAGCAAAGGAGCTCTTTCAGAACGTCAAATACATGATGAATTAAATGGATTTTTATTTGATTACCGTAATACAGTTCATTGTGCCACCGGAGAAACCCCAGCAAAATTAATGTTTGGTCGTAACCTAAGATCTAGGTTAGACATTGTATTACCCCAAGCAAAGGAAACTTTGCCAGAACCAGTAATAAATGATCAGAGTCTTAACCAAGCTAGATGTTTTAAAACTGGTGAAATTGTTTGGGCTAAATGGTTTTCTGCTCGTAAAGCTAAATGGGTGATAGGGAAGATAACTAAAAAGATTGGCAATAGAATGTTCAAAATTTATTTTAAAAACTTTAACATTTCATGCATAAGGCATGTAGACCAAATCAGAAAATATGTTAATAACCTAGAAAACAATGACGATCTGAGAGATAACATTTCGATCTCGGCTTGTTCTGAGCCGTATATAACATCTTCTCAGGCACAACCTCCAATAGTTAGTTCACCAGAGAATTCTACCTCTCCTTTAAGCATTAATTCAGAGGTTGATCCTCAGCCTGTGTCAGCGGATGTTGGGAATGTTCCTTCTGAGAAGGAAGAGGGAGAAGAAGTTGAGGAATGGCAGGAGGCTAGGGAACATGTTGTAGAACCGGATAATATAGAACAAAAGGGTCCGCCTGAGGATAACAATGATCCTGATCTCGAAGGTCCAATCGAAGTTGATAGGACTCTTGGGCGAACTCTTAGGCCAAGACGAAATATAGATTATAAGAAATTTTATTATATTCATTAGTTATACCCGTTTTATTATACCTTTATATTTTAGTTAAATTATATTTATTTCTATGTATTATCAGGGCTAAGGATTAATGAGGGAGGAGTGCAGTGTTTATTAAGAAAAGTATCACGACCTTTGTCTACCTTTGTCTATGAATTTAAAAAGTTATGATTATTAAACCAGTTTCCCGCGCAATTGTTGCTTTTTATTTTCACATTTAATTTATAAATATAAATTAACTATACTTCGACAAGCTGATGAAGTGATTTTTAGCTTACAAGTTAATATATAAGGGTAATTTATTCTTGTAATTCTGTACATTTGATATCTAACCAAATATAATACGATATATATTAGGCCACAATTATATTAATTAGTTTTATTTCAATTATTATAACATATGTTATTACCTCGGTATTGTGCCAGTACACTTTGATGAACCTGTTGTTGAGAACTGCCTCGGTGCTCTTGTAAGCCACGTTGGCGTCTGTTGGACTCGCGAACGTGATGAGAGCAGCCTCAGGGTCACCTTCGTACGACACCTGCCGAATACCAACGTTAGACAACATTCATTGGACAGCCTCCATTATAAGAAAGTTAATATCTTTATTTGGCCATTGTCTCTGGATGTGACAGTTACGGACATGGCTTTCACTTTTAACCAGTCATGACTCATAAGCTGAACGCACAGCCGGCGGTACGGCGGTGCGTTCAAATACTGGCCAGTTTCGCCGTTCTTACATGCTATTTTTAACTTTAAATTTATGAAAATAAAAATGATTTTGGCTTGCATTTTACTCCCTACTTTTTTTTCAAAACCTACATTCAATTTCAAAATATCGTCCCTCAAAACTCCATAGAAGCTTCCATTAAAAGCGCCATAACTTTACCGAGGCGAAACTTACGTAACACTGTGACTTTTTTTAATTTTATAGCCAAAATAAATATAAAACACACTCAAATGATCAGTATCCAGAGCCGTAAAATATATTAAAAATAATCACCTGTATGTTGACAATCTTGCCGAACTTGCAGAAGTGGTTGTTGAGGTGCGTTATGTCGTTCATGCCTCGCGGGATCTTCTTCACCTCCAGTGTACAGTTGCCGAGGTTCCCGGATAATGGTGGCCGGGGGTGACCTGACAATTAAGAAAACATTACGTTAAATTCAGTATATACGACATAAATTCATAACTAGCTTTAGCCAGTAGCTTTGCATGCGTTACAACTCAGTAACTCGTATACTGTAATCCTTTATGGTAATAAGAGGCAATATTCCCATAAACTTATGACACCATAGGCTTACAAACTAAATACCTCTATTTTTGTTGTGGACTGCCTCGGTGGCGCAGTTGTAATTGCGCATGCGTTACGACTGCTGTGCTGAGGTCTCGGGTTCGATCCGCGGGTCGGTTAAAGTGATATTAGGTTTTTCTATCTAGAAATTCTCAGTATTAGCCTGGAGTCTGAAATCTGTGCCCGGTATGGCGATAGGCGCACCCCTTTTCACATTTAGTGTAAAGTGTAGTAAAAGTGGGGCACTGGTTACACCTCTGCCTCGTGGGGATTACAGGCGTGAGTGTATATACATGTATGTATTGTTGTGATTAACAGAAGGTATGTATATCTCACCGAGCCTGCTGTACTCGAAGTGTTTCTTGGGCGGCGGATGTCTGGGCACGGACACGGGCGCGTGCGGGTGTGGCAGCGCGTGCGCGTGTGTCGCCGGCGGCGGAGGTGGAGGTTCGTGACGCACCCTGTATACAACAAGCCATTAAGTATGAGTTACACAATTACACATTTTTTTTTATCCTGGCACGACAAAGTGACCACACTGCACCTGATGGTAAGCGCAGTGCGGTCCAGTTAGGGTATCGACTAGCGAGAGACGATCTATCCCCGCTACTCAACACAATCATGCGCCGGCCTTCTTCTTCACACTACGCCATGAGCAAGAAGGTAAAGAAGGGGTCGAGGGTCTAGTGTCAGAGTACTAAGAAGGCCGCAAAATGGCCATTGTACTCCAGACCCCCGACAAAAACCGGATGTATACTGGCTGATCCCGGAACGCGACACACTTGCGTGTGCCACTATGGCGGGTTTTACACCCTGTGTACTCAACATGGACAGGAATCGCAAGTATACTCCTAGGGTTTCTGTGCCTCATCGGTCATGGACCCTCTAGTGGTCAATGTTTATAACTTTTATATATGAAACATACTAGAAGTGCTAATAAAGAATATAAAGAAGTGTAAATTTTAAACGTAAATAAAATAGGTAAATAAAACAGAAAAAATAGGAACAAGCTATAAACTGAACAAACTGTTAACACAAAGTGGGTGTACTCGTTACACTTCTGCCTACCCCTTCGGGGATTACAGGCGTGAGCGTATGTGTGTGTGTGTTAACACAAATGTTTTTCAAATTGTTGTTAAAGTTTTACAGAAATTACTTTACTGTTAAGTACAAACTTGATAAATGATGATGATGAAGATGAATAAATCATTTTTATTCATCTTCACCCCACTTGTCTAACCTAACCCAATTTACTTCTTTAAATTAAATATATTTTCAAATTTATAACTACTTAAATATAATCAATAACAAATACAGATCACTAAATTCTTTAATATTTTCAAACAGTCTATCCTTACAAAATGAAAACATTCATTAGTTATTCAAAATGTCAGATATGCAAAGTCTACTAATGTTATTAGTAGAAAATTAACCTAGTGGGACTGTACACAGAGCTGATATTACAATATATTCAAATATAATAATAATAATACTAGCCCTGTATTAAACATTGTCCCACTGCTGGGCACGGGCCTCCTCTACTAATGAGAGGGGTTAGGCCTTAGTCCACCACGCTGGCCTAATGCGGGTTGGCAGACTTCTCATACCTTCTCAGATATGCAGGTTTCCTCACGATGTTTTCCTTCACCGTTAAAGCAAGCAATAGTTAACATTTTAATACACACATAACTTCAGAAAAGTCAGTGGTGTATGCCACTTGGGTTTCGAACCTACGACTTTCGTCTTGACAGTCCGTACCGCACCCAACTAGGCTATCGCTGCTATTAAAATTATTCAAATATTAAGTACAATATAGTATACCTGGGTATGGGTATGAGCTCCCGCGGGGGATGGCTGTGATGATGCGGGTGTGGGTAGGGAGGGAACGCTCCGGAGTCACACCAGATGTCTGGAGTCAGCGGGTTGTACTCTGTAAACAAAATAAAACTTTCGTCAGCAGCTGCAGTAATTGTGCCCTAAATAGTAACTAAGTTACCAAATTCTTTTTTTGTTACTGCCTGGATTGTCAGACATGCAGGCTGGCCACCTGATGGTAAGTAGACACCGCCGCCCAAAGACTTCTGCAATGCCAGGGCACAGCAAAGCCGCGGCCTACCGTTTATAACGTATTAAGACGTGAGCATCAACATGCCAGGGTAAAATATACACAGTTTAATCAGTCATGTATCGTCAAAAACTGGCAACACTCGCCCTTATTGACGTGCGTATTAAGCGTATTTTTAACCTTAATATTATAGACATAAAGTTGATTTTAGCTTGTATTTTTACTCACTACTTATTACTCTTTTTCGAACACTGGTGTCCCTGTGATATATGACTTATGGGGATATAAAATAACTTACTACCTACGAACTACCCTATTGGGGTATTCTTACCTGGCACAGGCGGTGGAATGGTTAGCACCCTGGTCAGAGCTGCATCCTCAAGCACCAGGGGGTCAGTACCGTGGTCCCACTGGCACAGATCACCGCGCATGCAGTACCCTTTCTCTGCAATGATTTTTATAACTATTTACCGATAGCTTTACATACATGATTATGTCAGTATGTGTTGTAAGAAACAGAAATATTTTAGGAAAAGGAACTTTTGTCAAATTGTCCCGGCAACTTTTACTTTTTCTTTCCATTAAACATTATTTGGACTATTTAGAATATAAAAAAATTACAAACCAGTTTAGCCCTGCTGAAGTTCGACCATTTACTTTTTATTTGTATTTTGTATAGATATATTGTTTTTCTGTTATCATGGAAACAGTTGGAGACTAGATGATATTCTGCTGTAATATACGTCAAAGACTACCTTTACTTCCCTGTTAGGGTATTTTATTTTTATTTTCATCAGGTGCAGTGTGGTTACTTTACAGTGTTTGGAAAAAAAATGGAAAGTATCCAAGATCGAAAAATCTCATTTCATAGATATATTATGTGAGAAAGTGCCTCGTAATCCCTGGTACCCACAACACAAGAGTCAATAACTTAGTGTAGGGTCTATGCGTGATTTTTGGGTACTATTTATTTACTGACCGTCAAAGTCTCTGCATCTCCGTTTGTAGGCGTCCGAGAGGTCAGGTCTGACGTCATTCCTTGGGGATCCAGAACGGGACTGGGAACGGGATCGCTCGCGGGACCTGGATGGAATATAAAACATGTTTATTATACAAAAGTATAAATTAATACACCCAACAGTCACACACATAGATCTGACCCCACACTATATTGTGGGTATCAAGAACTACGAGGGACTATGGTCCCACAACACCCAGACCCGAAACATCTGTCACACAAACATTTGCAATTTTTTTTCTCGATGCGGGAATCGAACCCACGGCCTCTCGTTTCACAGCCGGTTACTCGCCCGCTGCGCCACCGAGGCTGTCAGTATGAAACGATATTTATCATTAGTGCTAAATACAAAGAACATTAGTAATTATAAATATAAATATAAATATATTTAAATATTACAATTCTTCACTCTGTTCTATGCAAACTTTAACTACGCCAAATCTCAAATACCGTGCGCCAAATAACCTTATAAAGGGGTTCAAAGTTTTCTCTTCACTTATTAATGATATATAGAAAATCTGGAATATACAAGGTAAGTAGTTATGTATATTTAGTAAGTTATATAACACGGAATTTGTTATAAACTCAAAACCAAACTTGCAATCTAGACAACTTAATAAGGTTTTGCACTATTAAGCTTAACATTACATCAATGTTATTCAAAGATTTAAATACCAACCTCAAAGTAAACTAAAATATTCAGCATAATTATTGCCTTTGGTTTTAAAAAAATATATTGTTTTTAATTGCTAAAGTACAAGTCGGCCCTACTTTGCTGGTTTTGGCTTTATATGACTCATATGAAAGAGTGTAAATTAATGAAATCACGTGGTCACCTCTCACGGTCGCGTGACAGCCTGTCCCTGTGGTCCCGGTCTCGTGACATCCTGTCACGTTCCATCTCGCGTACCACACGAGTCCTGTCACGGGCGGGGATCGGGGATCTTGACCTGTGCACAGATATTTAATTATAAATAAACGCACCATAAAATTTAACACAGTTACCCATAAAATAAATAAATAAATCTAGTATTAATGTTGTGAATTTCACTATTTTTATAGAATTTACTTATGTTATCATTTACAATATACTACGGTTGGCTACTATTTGATTTTTTGTGATACTGAGTTATATACATATTCGGAATTAGCAAATTTTTCTGCATCTTTGGAGCCTAGTTTTAATTTTTGAAGCGCACTGGTAAAACGGAGCAAATTTTTTTCTCATTTATTTATGTAAATAATGCTCAATACGTGATGATAAATCTGAGAATTTTTCGAAGGTATGAGGGTGTCTGCCAACCCGCATTAGGCCAGCGTGGTGGACTAAGGCCTAACCCCTCTCATTAGTAGAGGAGGCCCGTGCCCAGCAGTGGGACAATGTTTAATACAGGGCTAGTATTATTATTTTATTATTACGTGATAATAGTCATAAAGATGCAGTATGTGCTTACATAAGTAATATATACTATAATCCACGCGTTTTATAGCGATTTTTTGCCGTAAAACAAAAACCAAAATTTAAACCTCTCTCCTGTAACTTTTCAAGTAGTAGTAAGTCTAGTACCACACATCTTATAGGTTATTTGTTAAAATAATGATACTGCTTGATTAGTATATTAATTGTTGAAAACTTAAAGCCTATGGTGGTTTAGGGTAATGATAATTGATTAATATAAGCACTTGTTGCACATTGGAATGCCAACTAAGATAAATTTAAAAATATAATTTTCATAATTTTTCTATGTATTATGGCTTAGTCTACGTAAGATGTAAAAATATTTTTTTTGGCATCTTGGTACCGAACTGTCGTTTATTATTTACACATATGGATGTACTATACATATAAACCGGGAAAAAATATCTACATGATGGTGAAAACCGTTTCAAGATCCGTTGCTTGGTTTTAGTTAGCGGATATATAGACACGACAGACGTAGACTTAATTTTATACTATGTATAGATATATCTTATGGTGTGCTAAGTTAAGGCATCACAGTGGACAAATACAGTACAATGACAACTCTATACAGCAAACTTCTATTTAACGAAAATCTTCTTAAAACATAGAAACTGCTAAAGTTCGTTTAGTTACTCTCAATAGAAAAATAATACATGATTATACAACATGTAACATGATTAATGCACACTCTGAAAGTAGTTTGTTCAGAATAAGCGACTGAATCGATATCAATAATTTTTTAATAGACGATTTTTTTCAAAAAATAATTAACCCTCAGGTAAATAACAGTCATCCTTTAATTTAACGTTCAAGACCAACGAAACTGAGACATAACTCGATGCGAAAAAGTCTTTTTTAAATGCAATAATAAACGAACACTTTAAAAAATTTCATAATTAAAATTAGGAACTTTATGTCAAAAATTAGTACAACTAATTTTATAAAAACAAATCTTTATATTCATCGCCGTCTAATTTCAATACATGAATTATGATTATAATATTTTTAAATTGGGGTGTCTGAGGATGTGCATTATTCCCGTTACACGTAGTATAGACCCAAAAAAACATTGGTTTCACCGACTTTTAAACACAATATTAATATACCGGCTGACTGGTTGAACAGTTGTTGACTGGTTGGTTTAAAAGTGGTAGAGCCACGCTGTAGACATATTTGTCTACAGCATGAATGGGCCGGCTCGACCGGGGAAGTACCACTGTCTCACAGAAAACCAACGTAAAGTGACAGTTTACTGTCGCGTTTCGTATGGTAAGTGAGATATCCGGAGGCCCAGATGCCCCCTTCCCTTCCCTAATCCCTATTCCTGTCCTTTAAGGCCGACAGCGCATACATGATACTTTCGGTATTGTGGATGTTCATGGGCGGTGGAGATCACTTAACATCAGGTGACCCACTGGCTCGTTTGTCGGACTATACAATAAAAAAAAAAAAAAAAAAACAAAAGACATTTTCAGAGAGATAATAATTCATGGACTAATGTTACAAAAAAAAAATCTGAAAGACCGTTGATATTTTTTGTTGAAAAACAGATTTCATTCATACTTTACACCAAACATTCACTCGACAATTCGTCTTTCGATACAAATTTAATGCACTTCTCTCGGTTTAGCGAAAACTCTTTATAACGCAATAAAATATACGGTCCCTTAAATTTCGCTATATAGAGTTTACACTGTATTATTGTATGTAAGTTACCTAGATCTGGTGGGCGGTCTGTCTGCAGCGGGCGGACTTCTGTTCCGGTACCGACCGCGAGGGGACACAGAGCGGGACCCACGTCTATAACAACAAAATATCCTTTCACTTATATACTACTAGGCTTTGCCCGCAGCTTCGCATGCAATGCCGTGTATTGGCAAGACAAAACTATTAAAATATTTTCCCATCGCGAGAATCGAACCCGTTACTACATTTTTCTGGGATAAAACGCATTCTAAGTTAATCCAGCTAATAAGCTATCTGAGTTCTAAATTTCATCTAAATCCATTCAGCCGTTTTTGCAGGATTGAGTAACAAACATACAAAATTTCACATTTATATTATTAAGTAGGACAGGATTTTTTATCGTGCGTAATTTTTTTTAGCTTGTAGAGTATTTTTTTTAGTCTGGCACGGCAAAGTGCCCATACTGCACCTGATGGTAAGCACAGTGCCATCCAATTAGAGTATCAAGAAGCGAGAGACAATCTATCCCGCGCTACTCAACACAATCATGCCTGCCTGAATTAACGTTTGTATAATTTTTAATTAGCAATGTAATTATGTGTTTTTTATTTTGAAATTAATCTATAGCCGCCCAAGTATTACCAAAACGAGGAAGCGCGTGTCGCCGCGCTGATGATTGGGACTTCGCGGTCATTGAACCGAGCATCAGCTGATTTCTATTACATTACATTTTTCGATAAATTAATGTTTTAATGATTATTTTAACGATTAATCTCTGTACCTATCTATCTAACATGAATTTGCTAAAAATTAAAAAGTACATTTATTTCGTGATATTTCAGTGGTATTGTGTTACTTTACACTGTTACTTATAGCGCACCAGTAGGTGAAAAATAAATGCAAATACATGCAAAATACGATATGCTGATAGAAAAATAATAAACACATCTTTTAACAACAACTTAGTTTCTTTTTTAGCAAATATAAGAAATTAAAACAGATTTTATGTTAATCAAGCAGATGATATTTAATTACCCTGATTAGGTTAGTATTATGAGTGTAATAATGATAATGAAATTAATTTGCTAATATGTGGTTACATAATGTTAACATATAGTCACAGTTATCACTATTGTTATGAACCACACATTTATCGTTATTGTTAGTATTATGAGTCACAGTACAGTACTCTTTATTTAAAAGGTTTTTTTTTTACATTTTTAAATATAAATTATAATATAAAAATACATAAAAAAATATAAAAATGTGCACCCTCCGATGGCGAGGCCTAGGACCCAAGCCACCGGCGGTTAGGACCCCAGAGTGAGGAACCTCCTCACAATGCGTGCCGTGTCCAATAATACTGCCTTTTGTATCTGGCTTTTGACCCAACGACCAATTGAGAGCCTCTGAAGATGTTGGTCGAGGCTCTTTGGTATCAGCCCATTGGCAGTAACGACTATCGGGACAATAATAGCCGAGTCAACATTCCACATGTCAACAACCTCGTGAGACAGATGAGTCACAGTTATTATTATCGTTATGAATAACTTAGCTATCGTTATGAATAACACAGATATCGTTATTAGTGACACACTTATCGTTATTAGCGACCCAGTTATCGTTATTAGTGACAGTGACCGTTATCGTTACGAGTGACATAGTTATCGTTATGAGTGCCACAGTTATCGTTATGAGTACCACAGTTATCGTTATTAGTGCCACAGTTATCGTTATTAGTGACAGTGATCGTTATCGTTATAAATTATAATAAGTAAGAGTACAGTATCGGGTGTTGGTTGGTTGGTGACCTGTGCTCGTGCCTGTGCTCGTCGCGACGCCTGGCGCGCGCGCGTCTCTCCCACGAGCGGGACCGGCGGCGGCGACGCTCCTCCTTCTCACGCACCTGCCGAACACACACACATACGTTAGAATACGTTTAATACATTTTGCTGCTCTAATCTAACGTAATTAAACTTAAATCGTATATTAATTGTATGACGAAAAATTGTTGACTGGTGTGAAAAGAGCAACGATAGAGTTTCTTGTCCGTTCTTCTCTAGCGAAACTGCATTCCGAACTGGCGTTAGAGTAAAAATTTACTGAATCTAAATGATGTATAACATTTCATGGATTCAATAAATATTTGATTTTGATTTATTATTATAGCCAATAAGTTACACGATCTAAATACACACAACAGTCACACACATAGTCCTGACCCCACATTAGGTCAAAACTGTATCCTGAACACCAACTATGAGGGACTTTTTTATCCTGGCACGGCATACACCACACTGCACCTGATGGTAAGCACAGTGCCGTCCATTTAGAATATCAAGTAGCGAGAGATAACTATCCCTCGCTACTCAACACAATCATGCCGGCCTGCTGTGTAGCTTCTTCACACTACGCCTGAAGGACCCAGGAACATAGGAGGGACCACTGCTCTACGAAGGCTTTCAATATAAACCTGATAAAACTAGAGATGTTATGGATTTGAAATTTCAGATTTCGATGTGGATACGTAATGTCAAAATATGATATCGGTTTCGGATACGGATACGGTTACTGATGTGAAATTATTTCGGATTATCTGTTAGTTTCGCATAGTTGCACACCAGGCATAACGTGTCTCAATTAGAAAATCCGAAATTATTTGAAACTTTTATATCACATTCGGTTACGGTTACGGATAGAATTTTATTTCGGATATCCTATAGTTTCGGTTACGTTAGCTCCATAACATCCCTGGTTAAAACGGTGACTACGGCGTCCGTGCCTGGCGTGTTTGAAAGAGCCTAAGCTGGTGCGGGAAATACGCCTGGCGTGTTACTGAATATATGTACTTACCGTATATCGCGCCAGTCAATGTGTTAAAATCATTTTATAAATAACCTCAAAAGGTAGAAGCTAGGCCAGACGGCCACCCTGGCACTACGGGCGAGTAACCGGCTGTGAAACGAAAGGCCGTGGATTCGATTCCCAAATAGAGACAAATGTTTGTGTACCCTCATAGTTATTCCCAGGACACAAGCCGTATCTTAGTGGGGGGGTAGGGAGTTATTCATTTATTTCTATAATGTGATTATAACTTACACTATCGGTTCTTCTGTCCCTTCTGCGCGGGGGCTGGTCTACGGGCTCCTCTAACAGCTCAGTAAGAGGTAACACCTGAGAAATTTCAACAAATATACACCACCACATTATAAAATATTTATTTTCCCCATAAAATTTAGAATCTTTTCTTGCTTTGAAATTAATAAACAAAGAAATAATTAATTATAAAATTTTTACTCTTCATGGTACAGTGGATATGACAATTGTTTGTAAACATTGTCCGTCTGGAGGTCAAAAGAGTGTAGTGTATTCATTGTTAATTAGCGCTTGCTTTAACAGTAAAGGAAAACATTGTGACCTGCAAACTGAGGATTTTCATACGAATTTCAAAGGTGAAGTCTACTCTAACCCGCATTAGGCCAGCGTGGTGGACTGAGGCCTAACCCCTCTCATTAGTAGAGGAGGCCCGTGCCCAGCAGTGACACAATGTTTAACCAGTCATGACACATAAGCTTGTCGGCGGTGAGGAGGTGCGTTCAAATACGGGCCAGTTTCGCCGTTGTTCTTCTTCGAAATAAAAATGATTTTGGCTTATATTTCACTTCCCATTTTTTTTTAATATTCTTACTAGACACGAGTGATTAATAGAGGACTAATATATTATATACTGACCTTGACGAGCGTGTGCTCATGCGGTGGCGCGCGCGGGTGTGCGTGCGCTGCATGCGGCGCGTGTGGTACTTGCTGCGCGTGCGGTACGTGCGGGGCGTGCGGTACGTGCGGTGGCGGTGGCGGGGCGCCACGCGACAGCACCACTCGCTGGCGCGGGGAGCGAGGCCGCACCAGTCCGCCCACGCCGGGGGGCATGGGGGTCGGGGCCGGAGCCACCGCGGGGGCTGTGGACACATCAGTAGATTGGTTCTTGTTCGTTTGAAAATAGCACTCCATTCTCAGGCATTAAATAAATAAAATAAAATTTATTAGTTTTAGTTTTTATTTAAAATTTTATTTATTAGTTTAAAAGTACTTTTGGTATTAGTTGTGGACTCCTTTCTGTACACTTAGCCGATTAGTTGGGCCATTGTGTGTGGCATAAAGCTAGAAGTTTAACCAGACAGACAACTCCGACCTGAAATGCAGGATATTCCTGGTGTACTAAATGTAATAATTCTAGTATTATTAGTACAGTCAATACATTGTAATAGGTAGATTGAGATTTAATTCTTCTGAATCTCAGTCTTAACGAGAATTGACGTATTAATACACAAACTAAAAGTACAAAAGTACCTGTGTACAGAATCGTTCTGTATTCTATCTACAACACCTTTACAATTATCAAAATCATCAGCATCTTAACAAAATACAATTATTAATGAATGAATTACTTATAATACAAGTACTACAGAAGTCTCCACACAAGACAATATAGACGTAAAGACCCGTATCAGTCGCGATAATTTTACAATAAATAAATTATGTGGAATCTACCAATCAGCAATAGGCCCGTGTGGTGGTCAATGTCACAATCTCTCTCATACGCACAGAAGACCCATGCTCAGCAATAGGACAGCATAATACAGGATTGATTTACAATTTCTCTGCCTCGGCGGCGCAGTTGTGATTGCGCATGCGATACGACTGCTGTCCTTGAGGTCTCGGGTTCTAACTCTTTATCAGGTAAAGTGATGTTGGGTTTTTCTATTTAGAAATACTCAGTATCAGCCCGGAGTCTGGAATTGAGCCCGGTATTGCGACAGGCTCGCCCCCTATCACATTATAGGACCGCTATAAACTCGGCGAAAAGTGAATGTACTGGTTACACATCTGGTATCCTTCGGGGATTACAGACGTGACTGTATATGTATTGTACGGTAGGCAGCGGCTTTGCTGTGCCCTGGCATTGCATAAGTCTATGGGCGGCGGTGTCTACTTACCATCAAGTGGCCCGTCTGCTCGTCTGTGAATCCAGGCAGTAAAAAAATATGTATTTACAGTTTCCGAAAATGTTTCTCAATTGTACGAATGTTTCTATACGAAGACCGCGCGCTATGTGAATAATTAAAAAAAAAAAAAATAAAAGAAAAAAAATATGTTACAATTGATGACGAAAAAAATAAGCCCGGAGTTTCTTTCTGCCTTTCTTCTTCGGGTCGTCATCGCTTAGATAGTTAGTGAAAGGCTGGTAGGTTTTTTTTTATCGTGGCTCGGCAAAGTGACCACACTGCACCTGATGGTAAGTGCAGTGCCGTCCAGTTATAGTATCAAGTAGCGAGGGATAGATTATCACTCGCTACTCAATACAATCATGCCGGCCTGCTGTGTAGCTTCTTCACACTACGCCTAAAGGACCCAGGATCATAGGAAGGAGGGAACACGGTAGCTGGCAAACTGTTCCACAGCTTGATGGTGCGGCAAAAGTACGAGTTTGCGAACCTCTTAGTTCGGGCCGGGGTAGTAGACACCACAAAGCTGTGGCTTCGCAATCCAGTACGCGTGGTTCTGGTATGGAAGGGAGAGGATGGGATAAGATCAAACAATTCTTCAGAGCATTCACCATGATACAGACGGTAGAACACGCTAAGCGAGGAGGTTAGCTAGACTAGGGTTTACTTTCCTTCCAAATCCGTCCTGTTTCCTTTCAACTTCTCCCCTCCCATTCCTGTCCTGATCATCATCTCCCGTCAGTTCCTTTACCGACGATCATAATTCCTTTCTTTTTCCGGTCATCCTCTTTTCTCCTTTTCCAGTCCTATCCTCGACGTTGTATCCCTGCCTACCAGCCCTTGATGGTAGATTCCAAGTTCCTACGCCACTAACCATAATTACTCATTCCCGTATGGAGAATATACTCATTTGTATTTTGACGTGTCATAAGTGCCTTTTATATGCCTACATGATGAATACAGATTTTTATTTATTTATTTATTGAATTCCATACCTTGATCACCATGATTCTCGTCAGGTAGTTTTTCCGCTTCAACCTGGTCGGGCGGCGGCATCTCCTTCACCTCGCCCTCGCGACCCGGCTTGAGGTACTCCTGACCCTCCAGTGACGTGAACAGCATCTCCACAAACGGCTTGGTTTCTGCACAACACATACTATCAGTGAGATAGCCGGAAGACCAACAGCATTGGTGATCATTTCCGTGGCAGTAGTTTCCCGTGTTTAATTTTAAACATTATTTATATGCAACAAATAATAATAAGAAATAAAACCTTTTTGCGAATACAGTATAAAAATTACAGGATAGTCCGCACAATATTTTTTATTTAATCAATAAGTTATGATATATAAAACTAAGCAGCAGCGATAGCCTAGTTGGTTGCGGTACGGACTGCCAAGACGAAAGTCGTATGTTCGAAACCCAAGTGGCATACACCTCTGACTTTTCTAAAGTTATGTGTGTATTAAATGTTAATTATCGCTTGCTTTAACGGTGAAGGAAAACATCGTGAGGAAACCTGCATATCTGAGAGTTTTTCGAAGGTATGAGAAGTCTGCCAACCCGCATTAGGCCAGTGTGGTGGACTAAGGCCTAACCCCTCTCATTAGTAGAGGAGGCCCGTACCCAGCAGTGGGACAATGTTTAATACAGGGCTGGTATTATTCTTATTATATAAAACTTGTTGTAGAAAGAAATTTATAAATGTCTAGCTGTTGCCCGCGACATAGTTCGCGTGGAATTTTTAATGTGAACGTCGCGGTCGTGGGTATTTCCAAATTTAGTTTTGTTTTTATTTTAAACTTTGAAGAGAATATTTTTCGTTACTGTGTAAATTGGTCCAGCCGTCTTGAGGAAAATGTGGTAAAATTCTATTGCACAAACCTAACGGTAACCACGCACCTTTAAATACACGGTTCTTGTAGGTTACAATTTTTATGGTATCTCGCGGGAACTGTACATTTTAAAAATCTGTATATATACCTAGTCAGGTCATAAATTCTGTCACATGTTTAATCTATACTAATACTATAAATGCGAAAGTAACTCTGTTTGTTTGTTTGTTACCTCTTCACGACTAAACGGCTGAATGGATTGTAATGAAATTTGGTAAGGGAATAGATTATATCCTGGAGAAGGACATAGGCTATATTTTTTCTCAAAAAACAACCTTGAAAGGGGGTCAAATAGGAGTTAAAATTTTGTATGGGAAATCCATAATTCCTCGACTTAGGGGTCTGTAAATTCATATTTAGGCTTTTGGTAGGAAATACAGAAATACGTGTTTCAAATTTTTACACGAAGTTAAATAGTGAGAGAGTGTGAGAGTGAGAGAGTGAGAGAGAGAGAGAGAGAGAGTGAGAGAATGAGAGAGTGAGAGAGTGAATCAGTCAGTCCGTCAGTCCGTCCGTTTGTTTGTTTGTTACCTTTTCACGACTAAACGGCTGACCGGATTGTGATGAAATTTGGCAAGGAGATAGATTATATCCTGTAGAAGGACATAGGCTATCTTTTTTCTCAAAACACAACTTTGAAAGGGGTCAAATAAGACTTCAATATTTGTATGGGAAATCTATCATTCCTCAAGTTAGGGATCTGAAAATTCATATTAAGGCTTTGGGTAGGAAATAGAGAAATACGTGTTTCAACGTTTTTGAGAAATCATCCCTGAAAGGGGCAAAGTGAGGTTAAACTTATGAGGTATTCTTTAGATGCAATCTCAAGATTCAGGCACAACAACTGAGAGGCTGGACAATCGCTACAGGTGCCTCAGTGCAGAGGACAACTCCTTGGATTGTATACTTCTGTTCCCGAAAATAACCTCCACGCGGGCGGAGCCGCGAGCAACAGCTAGTATAAAATAATTGAAACAAGTTTATTCATTATGTAACCATTTATATACCAAAATGAACTTAACAAAACATAGATTCTTATGACACTAAAGTTTATTCAAAATGACCTCCGTGATTTTGAATACAGGCCTTCAATCTGCGCGGCCAGTTGTCTATCGCAGCACGAACGAGGTCCATGTCAATATCGGCGGCTGCCTTAATCAAGGATGTCTTGAGTGACTCCAAATTGGGATGAGGCTTTGAGCACGCCTTTTCCTCCAAGTGTTGCCATATCGTGTAATCTAACATATTCAAATCTGGACTGGAGGAGGGCCAGTCTTCGTGCCGGATGAAGTCGATTTCACGCGCCGCCAGCCAGTCTTGTGTGCTCTTCGCTCTATGAGCTGGCGCCGAATCTTGTTGGAATACCCAGTGCCTGTTATTGAACATGGTATGAGAAACAGGTTCCACAAGGTTCGTCAGGACTGTATTTTGATACACAAATGCATTCGTTTTTACACCTTTCTCACAAAAATGTACCTCTGTTAAGCCCCAATAAGAAACTCCCAACCATACCATGAGCGAGGATGGAAAATGACCTCGTTGGCCACGCGGAATACGGTTGCTCGCTTCTTCACTACTGTGTGCGTACACCTTATCATTTTGTTTGTTGTAGCTCTCTTCTACGGTAAAAATTTTTTCATCAGAAAAAAGAAATTCCCGATATTTTTTTCCCGCGTACCGCTTCAACAAAGCGCGGCATCTCTTCAGTCTCAGGTCCATTAGACGAGAAATTACACGAGCATTCAAACGATGTCCTGTTTTTCTTAGATATGCACGAAGCCCTAAGTCTTCATTTAACACCCTTTTCAGCGTGGTTCTGCTTAACCCCATCTGAAGGGCCATCAGTTTCTGCTTACGTTTGGGATTTCTTTGAATTCGCGCCTTCACAGCTTTTATCACTGCTGGAGTCCTAACAGACCGAGGGCGACCACTTCTTGACCTGTCATCTACACTAGAGTCTTCATTGTATCGTTTGATGGTACGATAAACGAATCTTTTGGTTATATTCAAATTTTTCAGTATGTCAAAAATTTGAATTGGCGCGTAACCGCAACGATGCAACGCAATTACTGCAACACGGTCTTCTTTAAGCGTCCACTCCATATTTAAAACTGAGTAAAATTCTAAAAAGTATACATTTTTATTTTCATGAACAATTTGAAATTCGAATTCAATAAACTTTTTTGTGGCCAGCATTCTAAAATAAAAGTTTTTACTGTGTGACAATACTTATGACCTGACTGTGTAAAAGAAGAAACTGACTGACTGACTGACTGATCGATCAACGCACAGCCAAAACGGCTGGTGTTAGAGACTTGAAATTTTGACAGTAGGTACCTTTTATGACGTAGGCATCCACTAAGGAAGGGTTTTTGGAAATACCACCCCTAAGGGGGTAAAATAGGGGATGGTAGTTTGTATGAAAATCCGTCATTTTTGAAGTTAAGTTTATGAAAATTAGTATTTGGCCTTATAGTCAAAAATAAAAAATATATATTTCAGGATTTTTGGAAATTCCACCCCGAAGGGGGTTAAATAGGGTAAGAAAGTTTGTATGAAAATCCTTCATTTTTGAAGTTAAATGCATGAAAATTGGTATTTTGTACGGTATACTTTTTGTCTCAAACATGACCTCCACGCGGGCGGAGCCGCGAGCAACAGCTAGTAATAAATAAAATTTATTAAAAAAACCAGACTAATCTTTGTGCCAAATTTTAACCAGATCCATCATAAGTCAGTATCAGTAACAAACATCCATCCAAAACTTCGCATTTATAACATCAGTAGGATACGATAAGATTATTATGTAAAAAGAAAAAGTAAGCAAGATTTTTAACCGATTTAAAAAAAAAGATGAGGTTCTCAATTCCTCGGTTTTTTTTATGTTCCCCGATTACTCGAAGACGCCTGGACCGATTCGAGAAATTCTTTTTTGTTTAAAAGGGTATACTTACCAGGTGGTCCCGTTGGCATCAAGTCATCATGGGATCTCAAAAAATCGAGGGCAACCCTCAAATTCTATCCTTATAGGGACGCATAATTTGTTTTTTTATTGAAGTCGGTGTACTTTTTATGAATTAAAAAACTTTTTATTTGTGACGTCATCGCTCGGAATGGCTAGCACGATGCACGCATGCGAGGGTGATAGTGAGATGTTCCTACATAGCCACTCTTGCAATAATTAAAACAATAATCGGCATCGTTTTTGATTCAACTTAATTATATTTTCTCGAAACGGTTTACTTTTCTTATTAATTTAGTTTGTTCATCACATAATATACAAAAAAATTACACTAGAATCTATCCAATTCATAAATCACTTACCAATCTACCTTTAATAAATTAAAAAATATATATATTTCTTACCCAAGTTGGATATTGCGAACATCTGAAGTTTAAAGTTGGCAAAGTAGGGCAGACTTATTTTTGGCAATTTAAAAAAGTAATAACTTTTGTTTAAGTCGAAAGACAATTTTGCTGAATATATTTTATCTATCTTTTATCTGAAGAGATATTTAATTTAATCTATGACAAATGATAAAAATTAAACTTAACCGTGAAAAATCTTATGAAATTTTCTAGATTGCCAACTAAGTTAAGGTGGCCGCCTTTACTAATGTACTGCCAAGTTTGTCATTTTCGATTGGTCATTGACTTCATGAGAAATAGGATTGTTGACTTGACAGACGCTTCTGATTTGTTAATAGTAAAAGATTGCCGACTTTGTTTCTAAAGTAACTTTTATTTTATGTTTTAGAAGTGTTTATAGCCGTTTTTAATTATAAAACATTGCAAAAGTCGATGCAGATTTAAATTTGTTATATTGCTATATTGCTTTCATTATTGCCCAACTACTTACTTTGCCGACTTTGGTGCTATACGACTCAAATATACGGCGGAGTTGGTGACAAACTTCAGTATGGACAATTTAAATTGCGTATTTTTTTTTCTTGCACGGTAAAGTGACCACACTGCACCTGATGGCAAGAGCAGTGCCGTCCAATTAGAGTATCGAGTAGCGAGAGACAATGTATCCCCCGCTACTCAACACAATCACGCCGGCCTGCTTCTTCACACTACACCATACTATATTGTATGGTGTTGCATACCTTGCTGCAGGAACACGTCGAGCTGGTCTATCATCACGTTGCGCAACTCCTCGACTGGTTTGTCTTTCTTCACCAGCGCGTACACATATTTGGCTAGCGCGGCTGGATCAGCATCGCAGCTGGGGACAATGGAACAAGTTCTTTTATACTATAGCTGTTATATATGTTGTAAGCGCAGTGCCGTCCAGGTAGATTATCAAGTAGCGAAACACAACTATCTACAAGCTTCTAGCACTCAGGATCATAGGAAGGAGGGAACACGGTAGCTGGCAAATTGTTCCACAGTTATTATTGTCATATCTATTATTGGAATCAAGTGTAACAGTCCCCATAAAGTGGCATACACTGTCCTTACGCTTAATATTTTATTTTATTATTTGAGGATTGCCAACATAGTTTACAATATAACATACATAATAATAACAATCAGAAAATAGAATATCTCTATTTAGATCGTTATTTTCTCGGATAAAGACATTACGCATTCACAGATACTATGAGCTTCTTTGCTCGGCGTAATATGGGTGCCATTGTCAATCCCACAGAAATTACAGTGTATTACGTGTAAATTACGAGTGTATGGGCGGGATAGTCTCCCTAATTGCATTCTTTATAGATTCGCAACTCATTTAGGGCTATGATGTTGTGTTTTTAGATAATAGTAACAGGCTATTTACTAACTTAATAATAATACTAGCCCTGTATTAAACATTGTCCCACTGCTGGGCACGGGCCTCCTCTACTAATGAGAGGGGTTAGGCCTTAGTCCACCACGCTGGCCTATTGCGAGTTGATAGACTTCACATACCTTCGAAATTCTTTTTGAGAATTCTCAGGTATGCAGGTTTCCTCACCATGTTTTCCTTCACCGTTAAAGCAAGCGATAATTAACAAAGAATACACACAAAACTTTAGATAAGTCAGAGGTGTGTGCCACTTGGGTTTCGAAAATACGACTTTCGTCTTGACAGTCCGTACCGCAACCAACTAGGCTATCGCTGCTTTTTACTTAATTATACTTTTAACTACAACAAAGATCTCCTTATTCGTATAGTGGCGGCGAATCTAGGCTAGTCTGACAAACCAGTATAACGGATCCTAGTTCGAGCTTCCACAATATGCATTCAGTTTTTAAATTCGATAATTGATTTGCTCGGAATTGGAGTTTATGCATGAACTTGTGATAACCTGACCACTTATGATGGGTCGAAAATAATTTGCTGAAACTCTGTTACCTCCTCAGAGGCGTAAGTTTATGTAAATAGAATTTCGTTTAACCAACAACCAACTGCGAGTATAAAAACGCATGAGCACCTCACGCCGTGTGTAGTTCTATAATTGGAACAAATCTGATCTTATGCAGACAAACAGCACTGTGGAGGCGTAAGTATTAATAGACGGGCGACGGTAATTACAATTATGGATACCACGATTACTAAACATATATTTTATGGAACTTAATTAAGGCAATGTTATTTAAACTGTAGTTTTTTTTTATTAAAACTTTTTTCATTGTCAAATATGAGATCATTGATCGCATAGATTTAGGAATAAACTTTATTGTTTTCTATTTTTACACGTTTTATTAGCTTCACATGTATCTATTATGTATGTAACAGAGTCTTTCAAAGTAATTTCCACCGTCTTCCAGACGTCCGATTTACTTGAAAATTTGCACGTATTAAGGACCGATGACAATACAATATTTTCATAACTTTGGCCTTATATCCTAACCAGAAGCACCAAGATAATCTAAATACCACTGGCACACTGTATCTGTAAAACTATTCACCCATTTGATTTGAAATTTTGCATAATAACTCATTCTACGATGTAAACACTCACTAAGAATGGATTTTTGGATAATCCAACTCTAAGGGTGTAAATTAAGGGATAAAGGGTTGTATGGAAATGAGTCATTTTCAAAGTAAGTAGTTCGAAATTCTTATACCTGCTTCTGGTTAGAAATAAATGTACACATTTGCAAAATCTGACCCTAAGAGGGTGGATTAGTGAGACTCGAAAGTTTTCTGTCTATTACAATATCACGGCTAAACCAATGAACCAATGTTTATGAAATATAGTATGACAGCGGACATAGGGTACTTAATTTTTTTATAAATCATCCTTTAAAGGTATAAAATAGGGGATGAAAGAATTCAGTAACTGCAAAACTAAAGAGGTATTAATCTGTAACTTTTTTTTAATCCTCGTACAGCAAGTGACCACAGTGCATCTGATGGTAAGCGCAATGCCGCCCAGTTACAAAATCGAGTAGCGAGAGACAATCTATCCCCCGCTATTCAACACAATCATACCAGCCTACTTCTTCACACTATGCGATGGGCAAGAAGGTGAAGAAGCGATCTAGGGTCTAGTGCCTGAGTACTCAGAAGACTGCTAAATGGCCAAACATTATACCCAACTCTAAGTTTTAACCCCAGTTTTTGTCGGGGGTCTAGACCCCCAACAAAAACTGGATGTATACTGGCTGATTCTGGAACACGACACACTTGCGTATGCAAAGATAGCGGGTTTTACACCCTGTTTATGGTGGTCGCTATCCAGGCGGATATGAAAATCCTACCACCAGCAAGGACATTTACGTCTGGAAAATAGACGTAAAGCACCACAGAAATTACTTAATGAGTACTACCTACCATGCAAACTGTTAATAAGTTTTTAAGCCATTAATAAGGGCAGAAGGAAATGCAGTCTGTTTCTAAGCATTATTATTTGATTGATTGCATTCATGATTAACCTTGTAGAGACAGAGTGGTTATAACCATTTTAGTTAAGTTTATAGCAAAAATATTAATAGTTTATTTATTTTACAAAAAAAATGTGATGTGGATAGTTTCGGGCACATACACTCCTGAAATACAATGAAGACTTTCAGTTTATGTCTATCTTATGTCCAATTTTTAACCGACCTCAAAAAAAGGAGGAGGTTAACAATTCGTTGGAATCTTTTTTTTTATGTATGTTACCCGATTACTCGAAGACGCCTGGACCGATTCGAGAAATTCTTTTTTTGTTTAAAAGGGTATACTTCCCAGGTGGTCCCATTGGCACCAAGTCAGGATCTGATGATGGGATCTCAGAAAAATCGAGGGAAACCCCCAAATGTTATAAAGGCGCATAATTTGTTTTTCATTGAAGTTGGTGTCATTTTAAGACAATTAAAATTTGGTCACTACTGCAAATATCCATATGAGCTTCACTATCCCCCTAAGATCAATTGATGAAAAACAACCATCATTCCAAAAGCACACACTTATTGGATGGATGTTTCAAAACAATTCTACAATAGTTTTGCAGTAATTGTATTCCTAGGTACTTGACCATGTCATACTTGGATCCCACTTAGAGTAACTGGTGCACAGTCTTCCTTTCGATGCGCAAATGTTACATGCACTAATTTAGACACACTAGCCACAATTCTCTGTTTGGCTAACCATTTTCCACAACAGTGAAGCCAATTTGTAGAAGTCTGTGTTTAAAAGTGGTAGAGCCACGCTGTAAACACATTTATCTACAGCATGAATGGGCCGGCTCGACCGGGGTAGTACCACTGTCTCACAGAAAACCAACGTTAAGTGACAGTTCACTGTCGCATTTCATATGGTAAGTGAGATATCCGGAGGCCCAGATTCCCCCTTCCCTTCCCTAATCCCTATTCCTGTCGTTTAAGGCCGACATGATACTTTCGGTATTGTGGATGTTCATGGGCGATGGAGATCACTTAACATCAGGGACCCACTGGCTCGTTTGTCGGACTATGATATAAAAAAAAAAGTCTAGAAGCTTCAACATGCATTTTAGGACCATGGTGTTGCAGTGGAGTAGTGAAGCGCAGTAGCCCATAGATTCCATGTTTGTTCAGTGTGATAGTGCTGTTATGTGCAAATAAACTACACTATTTGCTCGAAGCTAGCAACTCTGTGCCATTAGCAAATGTAACCTCTTTTGTTTGAGGCAAGTCAGCTGTTTTACAAACTGCAAGGTCCCAGGAAAGATCCCTGTGACACTTCTGCTTAGATATAATAAAAGCCTGATGTGCAATCAAAAATATTCTGTTTGAAATAAATGCCTAGAACACCATAAAACATATGGAGGATTGGTGGGCTATGTGATTTAAACAACATTTATGAAAAATTACAAGAGCGAGGTTAAAAGTTATCTGTTTTCGAAGAAAAAAGGTATATAAAAACACTATTCTGTCGATTTCAGTAGAATCAATAAATTACTTGTATAAACACTGCATCTTTATGTGTTATTTTAATGCATTTATGAGCACTATTTTCTAAAATAAATGTGATCTGAAAAAAAATGTCTTTTACCAGTTGGTTTAGTTGTTAAAAAGAGCAGAAAATAACATCAAAATAACAATTATAAATTAGTTTGCTTGCCCTAATAACCAAGTTATCTTGACAATGCATTTTGCAACATGCATAAACATGCATATTGCAACAAGAGTACTGAGTGCATATCAGATGGCGCCATAACCTCACTTAGCTCATAATTTTACAGATAACTAATAATTTGATAAGATGTACAAAAATATTTCTAAGTTTCTCCTAAACTTACATTTAGACACATTTTCACCACGTAATATGGTAAATAATGTCAAAGCGAAATTTATTTACCTAAGGCTAAGATTACACGAATCAATTTACATTACAATGTAGTTTTATTTGTATTGAATTTTAACATCGCCGCAATATCCCGATAATTATATGACAATTGAAAACGCATAATATGGCCATGTGAAATTGTCAGGTGGAAGAAAATTACGAAACTGAAATTTGATACGTCACGTGCAAATGGAATTTGCCATTAAGATTGCATTCAGTTCAAGTCGTGCGATATATAATCAAATGTAATCGTGTAAGTACAAGTAATGAAATTTATGTAAATAAAAAATTAAGATGGCTGTACTCACAGTGGCTCCAATATGGACGTCAACCACGATTTAAAAAGGTCCGGATTTTCTATAATCATGTCGTTGACACAACAATAACTATCACGCACTATAATACATTCAAAGTACTTGGATTTAAGAAACACAAATATTAATATATTTAATTGTGAAAGCAAATAATTTCACTAATGAAATATTACGTCCTCAGTCCTCACGTATCACTTCACAACTTTTTTTTCTCCTTTTGGCATTTTTACATCAAACGTCAGTTTACAGAGCCTAATGTTGTCACAAGTGATATTTAAATTTCTATTTTAATTCTATATAATGGTAGAAAAATTTAGCCACGCTAGAGAGATATATTTGTCTACAGCATGAATGGGCCGGCTTGACCGGGGTAGTACCACTGTCTCACAGAAAACCAACGTAAAGTGACAGTTCACTGTCGCGTTTCGTATGGTAAGTGAGATATCCGGAGGCCCAGATTCCCCCTTCCCTTCCCTAATCCCTATTCCTGTCCTTCAAGGCCGACAGCGCATACGTGATACTTTCGGTATTGTGAATGTCATGGGCGGTGGAGATCATTTAACATCAGGTGACCCACTGGCTCGTTTGTCGGACCATGATATAAAAAAAAAGAAAAAACTATAATATATAACTATAATTTTATAATAATATATAATTAATGAATAAATAATTAACTAATTAATTATATTATAAAGAGGTAAACTTTTTAGATTGTGATTATTATTTATTGATCCAATCCAAAAAATTAATTCGCTGTTGACAAGTAAAATAAAACTATTCCTCGTGAATTTTCCTATTTTATGACTATGAATTATATAAGAAAAAGTTAAAATTAGATTACCATAAAAAATAATACTAAGTTAAACAAATTGCTCCAAGATTGCAATGTAGGTATATTATTGATACAGTGCGTAGTTCATAGCGTTTTTAAACAGACTTCAATGTTCGATACAGGCTTTAATGAGTCATATCTATAGTTTAAAACGAGATTCATTCGTTTTAATCAAATTAGCCAGGTTTCTTAGGTAAAATGTTGCCATTATTCCAACATTTACTACCATACTCTACCACCGTAAATACTTTTATAAGCCCCACAGTAGCAAAATAAGACGAAAACAATTATGAAAAAATAAAGGCCCTGGTGTAAAGGAAAAAACGTGTGAACCTATTGTATTACCCAATGACAACTGAGCAACTGAGGCAGCTAAATCATTAGATGGCGTCTTGAAATAGTGATGTCTGTGTGCTATTCGACATATTATCGATATTTGGTTATTAATAGTCGATTCTAGCTCGGTCTAAGTAAAATATATAATTATCCAAATATTTAACTAATAAGAAGGGTAAAAAAACAAACGTATGAAAATCATTATTTTATTATCTGTAAATGAAAAAAAAAATATTACTCACTCCGAATTGAAATTATCTTATAAATTATTTCGGTAAGATATTTTTGCAGAAATATTTAAAACATGATTCCTCAAAATGAAGAGAAAAACATAAATATTTTTGTGAAAACAGAAATGTTTTCACTTCCAATTGTATCCAACCATTTTTTCCTATTCAATGCATTCTTAGGTAATCTAAAATTTTTTTTTATTTAATCAGTCAAAGTCATGTAGTGTATCTATCGTTATAAGAAATTCATTACAGGACATCACTATCTCATATGCATAAACCAAATATAACATTTATCATGAAAAATATTAAAATACTTGTTAAAAAGTAAATTAATGATAAATTTCACAATAAATGACTAATTTAATTCAAAATTACCATAAAATTTGTGCTACTTTATAAGAAATATAGAACGAACCGGTGCAATGTTCAGTTTGGACGATTCCTACTTCTGTTGACACCGCGACCAATAATATTAAAATTCACATATTTTTAAAGTAATATAACTATATTACTGTTATTAATTAATATTATTACCAAATACAAAAAAATGTGTTGACAGTTTCTATGTAAACAATCGCGCACAAAAAATGGATGATAACCTGCCGAACCTGCCTAAAAGTATTTTCAAAGAAGGATACAGTAAATGTTGTCACTACGGTGTAAGGTAAAATATAGCTATCCTTTTTTACGCATATAAATTTATATTGGCTTGATGTAGATGGCACTATGTTCATGTAAGTATACAATATCGAATTATTCTATATTTGTATAACCTAATGATTCTATAGCTAAACACTTCAAGTCCTTTTATAGGTGTCTTTCGTCATTGAACGAAACCCACAAATAAACATAATTATCTCATTTTATAAATAAACATTCATACATATACGCTTACGCCTGTAATCCCCGAAGGGTTAGGAAGAGGTGTAATCAGTACACCCACTTTTCGCCGAATTTCGGTCCCATAATGTGATAGGGGGCGAGCCTATCGCCATACCGGGGCAAATTCCAGACTCCATTATAGAACCAAAATAAATTCCGCTATAAAGAAATATAATAAAGTGGGTGTACTGGTTACATTTCTGCCTACCCCTTCGGGGATTACAGGCGGAAGTGTATATGCATATGTATGTAAAAGGTATACCTAAAGCCCATGGAGTCATCTTAAGCTATAATATATATCTTTCTTTATTTTGCTTCCCATAGGAACCATGCATTTTTCAGGATGAAAAATAGCCTCCTGAAAAATAGCCTCGGATCGGAAAGGAGGTGTCCGCCGTGTGCCACCACTGTGGCAACTGCCGCGAGGACACGGCCCAACATACGTTGGAGGAGTGCCCAGCCTGGGACGAAGAGCGCAGCGCTCTTAGAGCAGTTGTTGGAGAAGACCTCTCGCTGCCGGCCGTGGTGTCGTCCATCGTCGCCAGCCGGAGGTCCTGGCGTGCGGTGGCCCACTTCTGCGAGAGCGTCATCTCGCAGAAGGAGAGTGCTGAGAGGGATCGGGAACGATATGATCCCTCCCGCCGCCAGAGAAGACGTAGGAGGCGCCGGGTGGACGACTGACCGTATCGATACACTCCCAATTCGGAGCATCGTGCGACCCCGAGATGGACGGCAGCGCGGGTGGTAAGGCCTCGTTCGCTGTCGTTGTTCTGTGCGCGGGGGCTCCTTAGCCCTCCATGGAGATGGGCTATGCAGCACGGCGCAGGGGTGATTCCGGCTGCAATTCTAGCACTCCTTTGAATACCCCGGGATCGCTCCGCAAGCGCCGAAGAAGGCCACCGCGGGGTTTTAGCTGGTAGTGTTGGGTGGGGTGTACATAGGGGTTAGGGACTCGGCCCAGCGGCAGCACGGATAGCCATCATCCGTGCGAGGCGGATGCTGGGTCGTAAGACCGGCTAGTCCAGCATACCCGTTTTATTCTTAATCCGCTTCCCTCCGGAGCGGGCGGCAGTAATAAAACGCTTTCCCCGCGACAACAACAAAAAAAAAGGATGAAAAATAGTTGTCATTCTATAATCCCTAAACTACCACTATGCAAAAAATCATGGCGATCCCTTGCTCTTGCTTTGCTGTGAAGAATAAAAACCTATCGCGGGGAACCGTACATTTTTCCGGAATAAATCATTTGCGCTATCAAATTCTAAATTTTAGGATGATCGGTAAATTAACATTTTACGCAAAATCGGGTAAATTACTCAAATGTAGAGACAGACGCTATATATTAGTATAGATATAGATTTATGGGCCTTGTAATGTCAGGGAGGCGGTAAACAGTACCTATATGCCTTTAGTAGATGAACTCTCCTTGGCACTTTTGTCCCGTACACCGTGTAGTGATTCATCTGCTAGAAAAAGACATTCTATCCGACACAAAATGTTTTACGGTCACTATTCCACCCATACACCCGTCACTGCAACTCTCCTAGATCCTAACTTATAGGTACGTTAATCCAGACTTCCCGAATATTTTTCAGCCTCAGGGCACATGCATGTTTACTATTTTGTCTCGGCGGCCCAACATATCTAGCTGGTCAATATAGTACAATGTAAATAGTAATATAGATAGGCACAAAAATGTAAAGATCTACATTACGAATATAAAGTCTAATCTGTATGTAGGTACCACCGTGGAACAATACTCTGTAGGTATATTATTTCTTAAAGCATTGTGTAGATAAGCACTGTTATGTGTGATTGAAGGGCGTCGAAGAAAGGGATATTACTGGGTATTTTAAGACTGCTCTTATGCCTAGGCGTGATGAACACGGTGCAGCGACACTATTTTATAATATAGTTCTTTTTTTTTATCCTGGCACGGCAAAGTGACCGCACTGTACCTGATGGTAAGCGCAGTGCGGTCCAAATAGAGTACTGAGTAGCGAGAGACGATCTATCCCCGCTACTCAACACACTCATCCCGGCCTGCTTCTTCACACTACGCCATGGGCAAGAAGGTGAAGAAGGGGTCGAGGGTCTAGTGTCAGAGTACTAAGAAGACCGTAAAATAGCCATTGTACCCCAACTCCAGACCCCCGACAAAAACCGGATGTACACTGGCTGATCCCGGAACGCGACACACTTGCGTGTGCCACTATGGCGGGTTTTTCGCCCTGTGTACGGTGGTCGCTATCCGGGCGGATATGAATATCCTACCACCAGCAAAAATCTTGGGGGTGTTGCCACTGTTAGCAAGCACTTACCAGACGAGTTAAGTCTTATCGTTCTTTCGTTCTATCTGGCGGGCTATGGACGTACCCATGGTAGGGCAGCCCCCACCCTGACACGAAGCTTAAAAATGTATGTAAAAAAAATAACAAAATTATATTTTAACAAATTAAAATAACTGCGCGAAACTATGTAGTATTGATGTCGAGCAGCCATGTCAAAAATGCGACCCGCATGCCGCATGTGGCCCACTGAGCATTTTCCTGTGTCCCGAGTCAATTTTGAAAACAGCCAGATAATGCGGCCCTCGAGCGTGATACCCGTTTTTGAAAACGCGCTCACTGCAACGTACTTTTTTGTAATGTCATTTTTATTGGAAATTAAGTAAATATACTTGTCCTAAATAAAATATTAGCACAGTAGCAATAGCACCACGTAGACCTAAGCGGATTGGTAGACTTTATACTCCTTAAAATTCTTTGAATTCTCAGTTAGGGAGGTTTCCTTCACCGTTTAAGGTAATAAATAAAGCTTACGCACGTATTTTCGAAAATTTTGTTATAATTTCGGCTGATTTCGAACCCGTGACTTTCGTCTCAGCAGTCTGTACCACTTCCAACTGGGCTATTGCTGCTTTTTAGGACTGCAGATAAAGAGACAAGGAATCTAGAAAATTCATAAAACTAGACTGCCTTGGTGGCCCAGTTGTAGTTGCGCATGAGTTACGACTGTTGTGCTGAGGTCTCGGGTTCGGTCCCCGGGTCGGGTATAGTGATATTGGGTTTTTCTATTTAAAAATACTCAGTCTCAGTCCGGAGTCTGGAATTGTGCTCGATATGGTGATAGGCTCGCCCCCTATCACGTTATGGGACCGTAATAAATGCGGCGCAAAGTGGGTGTACTGGTTACGCCTCTGCCTACCCCTTGCAGGCATGAGTGTATGTGCGTGTGTGTCATAAAACTACCAGATCGGTTGGTTTACACTTTTTTATAGCAAAGCTCGACAAACAAGTTAATGATTTATCTAATAGAGAATAATCTCCTTGAACACCAATCATTGCTACGTCGCAAACCTTTACTGTAAAGAATGGGCCTCCAGGAATTTCAAGAACGCACAAATCGCTAGAGCAAGCTGTAAGGTCACTTCACAGTTTCTGTGACAGTAGTAATAAGCCAGTCTTGCTAGCTTTTTCATGCTGTAAAATAAATACTTACATATATATACTCACGCCTGTAATCCCTAAAGGGGTAGGCAGAGTTGCAACCAGTACACCCAGTTTTCACCGAATTTGTTACGGTCCCATAATGTGATAGGGGGCGAGCCTATCACCATACCAGGCTCTATTCTAGACTCCGGGCTGATACTGACTATTTCCAAATAAAAAACCCAATATCACTCACTTTACACGACCCGCGATCATACTCGAGACCTCAGCACATCGCTACACAGACCTCAGCTCGTAATGTATGCGCAGTTTGAAAAATGTTAGAAGAGTTTAATTTGAATTTGATTGATGTACGGTGAAGCTCCGAGTTTGCATTCGTGAGGCATTATTTTGTGCATTTGTCTAAAATTATTTATTCTGTAATAAGCTAATTACGTCGTGAAATATAAGCTTGCTTTTGGGTTTCTCAAGGTAAGTGGTAAGGAAAAACAATTGTGGCGTTATTTGATATGCAACGGTAGGCAGTAGCTTTGCTGTGCCAGGGCATTGCAGAAGCTTATGAGCGGCGGTGACTACTTACCACCAGGTGGCCCGTCTGCTCGTCTGCCTATCAAGGCACTAAAAAAAACTATATTTAGTGCCTTGAAAAAGATTAGAAAAATGTTTTTAAGAATAAACTTATGTTGAAAACAGAATATTATTGTATTTCAATATGTATTTGTTGACCTTCACAGTATTGTAAGATAGCGAGTTACGAAATGCAAGTCATGGCTTCAGTTTCCGCGACAAGTTTCTGATAATATGAAAAAAAGAACTATCAAATTGATATAAAGTCCCCTCTAACCTATTTATTTCATACATACACTCACGCCTGTAATCCCCGAAGGGGTGTCTTAGGCAGAGGTGTAACCAGTACACCCACTTTTCGCTGAATTTATTATGATCCCATGATGCGATGGGCGAGCCTATCTCCATACCGGGCACAGTTCCAGACTCCGCTGATACAGAGTATTGCTAATTAGAAAAACCCAGTATCATAATTTGGCTGGTGGTAGGATATTCATATCCGCCCGGATAGCGACCACCGTACACAGGGTGTAAAATCCGCCATAGTGGCACACGCGAGTGGGTCGCGTTCCGGGATCAGCCAGTGTACATCCGGTTTTTCAGGGTCTAGAGTTGGGGTACAATGTTTGGCCATTTTGCGGCCTTCTGAGTACTCTGACAATAGACCCTCGACCGCTTCTTCACCTTCTTGCCCATGGCGTAGTGTGAAGAAGCAGGCCGGCCTGAGTGTGTTGAGTAGCGGGGGATAGATCGTCTCTCGCTACTCGATACTCTAATTGGACCGCACTGCGCTTACCATCAGGTGCAGTGCGGTCACTTTGCCGTGCTATATAAAAAAAAATCACTTTACCCCACCTTAGGGTTGGGTTGGGTTTGAATTACTATATCCTGCGTACTATTGTCTAGCAGCATCGTGGAAAAAATGATTACGCTATGCCTTGTGGTACATTGAAACGCCTCAATCCACCCCACAGAGTATCATATTGAATATATGAGCAGTCCACCACTTCACAGTTCGCACAAATATGTCGAAACGACTGCCCTAGTCGTTTGTTGTGTACAGCTGGGCGTAATGCATATTTTTGTTTGTGGCGCTGGTTTGTGGTGTCAATTCTAGAACTCTATTTTATAGTAATTATATTTTAGTAGAGCGTAGTAAGATCACATGGTTAAATTTTTGCCTATTTAAAGACACGAATCTAGCAAAAGATAATAAGGGTCATACCCCTCACCCGATAAAAAAAAATTGCAAATTGGTAGGTAGATTTCGAGACGTAGTATAAAATACATAATTTATGAAGTCATTTTAAAATTACATACTAAATCATTTCGCGTATTATGTATAATTAAAATTTATATATTCCAGCTAAAAAAAACTGAGGCTCAATAAAATCCGGATTAGAACCAGTCGTGCGACATTATATAGGTTAGAAGACAACTAATAAAGCGCTCAAATTTTATTTGGCAAACATACAACGCAGATGATTTTAAAGTGGCTCCATTATCATAAAGATATGTATCTCATAGTTCAGGATCATACGCCATCGATAACAGACGCAGCGGAAAAAGCGCTCTACGCAGCGCAGCGCTTGACAATACAAAACGTGCGTCCAATTCAAGACAAGGTCGAAGCGGCTTTCAGTGCAAAATTCCGTGTCATCCCGTGTAACGTAACCTCGCTATAATGTGGATAAATAAAATGGAACGTGGTTTACGCGTGACGTGTTTAATTTTAATTAATGATTGATATCGACGGCTTATAATTGAACGAATGGGAATTTGTTTGTAGTTTCATAATATTTCCTGTTCGTCGCGCGGGAATGACAGACGGCTGTCGTATTGGCGGCAAAGTGTCGTACGTTTGAATTTAGTTATGTACAGCGATTGTGTAGTGTTGTGGGTTATATGATATTTTTAGTTTTGTTCGCCATTAGTGTAATTGGGTATATATTTAGTTTAGTTTTTAGACGCCAGGAGAAAGAAATAGGTGAGTTTTCTTTGTACGTCGGAAAATGAATAAATTGGTATGTCGTGTCTATGGCCGCAATTTAAATAACGAAAACTGTTAAATCAATATTTTATGCCTAGCGGTAAAGGTATGCTTTTTTATATACCTACATTTGTAGGTAAATACATAGGCTTAATAAGAAATCGAGACCATATTTTCCAAAGTGGTAGAACCACGGTGTAGACAGTTTTGTCTACAACATGAATTGGCCAGCTCGACTGGGTTATTACCATACACAGAAAAACAACCTAAAGTAACAGCTTGCGTTGTGTTTCATACAGTGAGTGAGATTTCCAGAGGTTCAAATTCTCCTGCTCTTCCCAGTTCTCATTCAATTCTCATTCACTCAAAAAAAACCCGGACCATAAATCACAACACGATATTTTTTATTATTTTTTTCTGCAAACGTCAGAGCCGTAAATTACTATTATAATATATTTCATTGATTATTTTCGTCTGTAGGTATTAAAATTGACGTCGTCACGCCGTCGTTTATGAATTAATTTAAATAACAAATGGCATTCGTGAATATGTTTAACCCTACTTACTATGTTCATTTACATATAATGCCGTATTAAATCACTATATTTACAGCGAACGTAACATTTTTTTATTGAAATGCAGTCATCATTTGAATTTCTTATTGTGAACTCTCCAGCATGCAGACTTCATCACGATGTTTTCCTACATCGTTAAGGCATGACATATTAACAATGAATAACACGGGAAAGACCGAGGTGGCTACCTAGGCTAACGCATTTTTTTTAAATTTCGAATCATGGAACCGATTTTGTCCATCCCATAATGTCAGTTAGACGGGGTGCAATAGCCAGGTCCTGTGTCCGACACTGCATGGCACGGCGAAATAGCTAGGTCGATCAATCGGTTGGTATCGAATCAACTTGTGTAATACATATGTTAAGTACTATTAGGAATTAATTATGTACACTATCCGAGATTGAACTATTGCGTGCATGTAGTTAATGAGACTTTTAGTTCATTCAGTACAGTCTCATTGAGACCGATATCGAGAATCATTCAGTCTTTTTACCTACAACCACGTGGTTGTACTACTGTACTATCACAAGGTAGTATCCGAATAGTAAGGACTAGAAGACCGATTTAACATATTTGGACTATCCAAGATTGGAGCTCTCTTTCTATTGAACGAGAAAAAAAATAGTTCACCAGATGGTGGCACTGTCTGAAAGAAAATAGAAAACTAAAGTAATTTGGCAGCTTATTGTGGTTTACGGTTGGTACTGACGTTCTAGATTCAAATTTAATTGAATTCGAATTCAATTTGAAAATTGTTCGTACCGTTGTACTCTGTTCGCGCTCAGTATTAAAGTGTCACCATTTATTTAAGGTATTCATTACGGATAATTTGGGTCCTATGTTAAAAATCACTGAAATTATACAGGCAACAGAATGTCAAATTTATGAGTCGAGTTTCTTATTACTACAGACATTGATACTGAAAATTTTCCAGGTCCACCTTTGGAATATTTGTTAAGGGTCCGAAATAAATAGTCATACAATAACAAAAAAGCCATACATACGGAATGTGAAGTCTATAAAATATCTCATTATGAATATTGAATTAAGCTTCATCGGTGATTTTTATCCTGGCACGGCACAGTAGCCATACTGCACCTGATGGTAAGAGCAGTGCCGTCCAGTTAGAGTATCAAGTAGCGGGCAATAATCAAATACCTCGCTACTCAACACAATCATGCATCATCAAATGCAGCTGGCATTGGATAAGTGCAGTTATACGACTCTTATCAGAATCAAACTGAAGGTATCTACAGGAGCAATTCAATACCAAGAAATGTCGTTGAAAAACCTTAGAGGAGTTCTTAGAGAATATTATATACCAAAGGTGTTATTTTTCAAATGGTCCTATGCTGTTATAATTTTCGTTATAGCTTCCCCTAAAAATGTGACTGACGCTTATGGCGCTTCAGCAGGAAAAAAAATTGAAGTGAGAACTTTTGATGTTAGAAACTTCTTTAGGATCGTTGGGCAATTTTGGTATGGGGTAAAAGCACTGAACTCGCGTGACCATCACGCTCAGATTATTTTACTTTTAATATAAGGACGCCTACGAACTTCTATAAAATAACTATTGACAAGCAATCATAAACAAAAAAAGTGACTACTTCATGGACGCGATTTCAAATAAAACACAGTAATTTCAAAATCTTGAGATTTCAATTCTGTCGGTTCCCATGACTGGCTATGTTTTTTTTGATGTAGTCAAGCTCAAGAGCGACTTCTAAAAGGCCCAGAACTTAATTTCAGCCCTCGATTGGAATAGAAGGATGCCGTCTGTGATATTAGTGAGATCTGAACTGAGAGTTATTCGGGCTAGAATAAGCGATACTTAACGATATTGGTAAAATATCGGTATTTTAGAAAAAAATATCAATATTTAAATATCGATAATCGCAACTAGGAAATATCGAGATATCGATATTATTTCATTAATATCGCTCATACTCATCGCACTCGCGAGTATGCACTCCTTGTGTCGCTTGATACTACTGGGCACTGGGTAGGAATCATAGATATAGTATATGTAGGAATGAGCGATATTTAAATATCGATAATCATAACTAGTAAATATATAATATTGACCTATTAATAATATTGAGCTATCGATATTTTATAAATATCGCTCATCCCTAATTCGGGCTCGCCGTTCAGTCGTACGTCGGGGTCGAGTGTACGCCGTATATAGATAATAATTTATTGTACCCCACACATAATATTTTTACAAAAATAAAAAAAATTACTTAATATGCATGTAACAATAGGGGGGCTTATCACTAAAAACGGTCTTTAGCAAACAACATTTGATGAAGATCTCACAAAATAAGCAGTAGAATTATTGTTGCGGATGGGTTTGGGCAAGGACAGTGCTGGTTCGAAAGCGACTGGGGTCATTAGGATCTCTCAAAACATGTTTGGGGCAATCTCGGGCGACAGGACCGAGATTGCATCGCCAACTACGGTGTAGTCAGTTTTTATGTTTTAATTTGTTTTGGTGCGGTAACGTGGAATGCAGACAAGCTTAACGCACTTACGCTAGATCTAATACTTAATTTCCTGTTAATTTCCAAACAATTAGTGATGATTTTTTTATAAATTACGATCTCGACCGATCAGTGGCGACGATGATATCGTATGGTGCTTAGTTACTTAAGATTAATTTTGTTGTTTTACTGTGGTCATAAGTCAGTAATAAACTCTCAGAACATAAACTTTTTACAGCATGCAATGGGTGGAGTGGTGTTAATTATAACGAGTCTTATCTTGCACATTATCTCTTACCAATCTCATCTTTTAAGTCTACTGTTAAGACCTTCTTGTACGTAAATTATAATATCATTAATACGGAAAAGTATGGGAAAAGTAGATCAATTAGGTTATTAAAATTAGTTATAGGCGAACTTACCATCAGTTTAATACTCTTTGTTACCATCGTAAGTTCGCCTCTTATGAACATAACATATGTTCTTTGCCAGAAAACGATCGTAGCTGATTTTAAGCCGACATGCAAAAGGAAGTTTTCAAATAGTTTGTATTTTTATCAGAATAGAGAACAGACTTTGCTTCATGTCAGTTTCTTGTTTTATTGTGATAGGCCCACTACGATCCACACTGTTTAAGCTGGTTTCGAACCTACGACTTTCGTCTTGACAGTCCGTACCGCAACCAACTAGGCTATCGCTGCTATATGTATATGAAGTGTGTAAAATAAATTATGCGAATGTGTCCAAGTCAAAATAGGACAAATTTGTGCAACATGTTTTGTCGACCCCCGATTGTCGATTTAACATTATCGGCTGAGTTAATTCGATATAACCTCGCATGAACTGGCCGTATTTGGTAAAGATGATGAGGACTTTGGTCGAATTCCATCCAGGCCGACAAGTAAATCTGAATTTATTATTTTTAATGAACGAGCATTCGGTCCATAGAGAAGGCGGTTTTGGCAGGATAACGCCTGCCGGGGACCACTAGTAATCTATATATAGCAAATAAAAACACCGTTGTGATCTTCATTTTGCTTTTTTTAATAAATGTCCTTGTGCGTGTGTGCGTCACTACTGTTGAGGGAAAGGATAGTTATGTCCTATATATCTTTTTGTTTCCATCGTTGGGAAAACAGTTAGTTATCTCAGAAACTTTGAAGACCTTTTTTATCCTGGCAGTGACCACATTGCACCTGATGGTGTGCAACTAGGGCATCGCTGCTGCCGTAATTTCGTATCTTTATGTAATATCTCTAAGGTTCAAGAGTGATTCTCAGCATTCTTGTGACCTAACAGCAACTATTTAACAACATGTATGGTTCCATACATACATACATTGAAGACGTTTATTAAGATCTATATCGACATAATCATCATCTACTTGCCCTTATCCCACACTAAGTGGGGTCGGCACAAATGGTATACTATCTTCAGTCAAATCTGCATTCACTTCTTTTATGCGCATGTCCTCATTTATACAATCTCTTTTTAGGTCTCCCACGACTCCTTCGTCCATCCCACATTCATATTGATAAACATATCTATATATATTATGTATTGTCCTTTATTTCACATTACACGACCGAATTCACCTTCAACAGCGTGCGATGTGTGACAGCTACTGACATCACGACTTTTGACCCAAGATAAGTGTAAAAATGCAAGATAAATATTATATCACGTGAGATCGCGTGCTTCCTCGCATATTACACGTTTATCATGGTGTGTCAGTCATCTTCATCAAATTTCTTCGTCTTTAACTTCAGGAGTAGGCAATGGTCTTCAGACATAATTCCTCAAGCGTCAGGCCAATATAGCAATATATCGCAATATTAGGCTAAAAGTCTAATGCCGGAAGATTCATGCGTGATTTTTCCTTATTTGTTGGGTGTTTATGATCCCTAACTCATGCATGGCTGGTAGTATTACCATCGCCGTGGTCGAGATCGCTACATGTATCCGTCTTCTCAATCCATGTGAAAACAGTACAGAAAAAGAAATAAGAGAAAGAAAGAAATTGTCAAATACATTATACAGTAGGCGATGTTCGCGTTCTACTGTTGCCACTTTAGTGATTGTCGACAGATTTAGGGGATTAGGGGCTAAGTATGTAACAAACCACAATATACCGTCGCTGGTGCCCTGTCATTTCTGACGTCCAGGGAAGTCGCCCAACCACGTACACCGTAAACGCCGGTATTTTAATCCGGCTGGTGTTAGCTCCCACCTAAGATTAATTTAAAGATTTTAAAATAGGTAATTAAAAAGACAAGACTTAACTGATCTGCACCCGATATGCGTTGCAATGCCACGTAAAATTTGATTAATTGCGATCGGTTGAACGGTATTGAAGTTGATGTTCTGCATGTTGGGCCAGGAATCATCGCGGCGTATGAAGAACAACTCATCAAAGTTTCATCATAATCGGATGAATAGCTTAGGAGTCCATGGAGAACAAACATACTTACATTGATTTTTATTTATATAGATTTGACATTTATGTTTAAAGTGGTGGTTTAGACAGTCACGTTATAGATAGATTTGTCTACATGAACGTTTACTTTTAAGGAATCCTCTCATAGATATTGATGGTATTCTTCATCATGTGGTTCACACATGTTTTGCTGGTGATAGGATATTCATATTCGCCCGGATAGCGACCAACGTACACAGGGTGTAAACCCGGCATAGTAGCACACGCAAGTGTGACGCGTTCCGGGATCAGCCAGTGTACATCCGGTTTTTGTCGGTGGTCTAGAGTTGGGGTACAATGTTTGGCCGTTTCGCAGTCTTCTGAGTACTCTGACACTAGACCCTCAACCGCTTCTTTACCTTCTTGCCCATGGCGTAGTGTGAAGAAGCTGACCGGCATGATTGTGTTGAGTAGCGGGGGGATAGATCGTCTCTCGCTACTCGATACTCTAATTGGACCGCACTGCGCTTACCATTAGGTGCAGTGTGGTCACTTTGCCGTGCCAGGATCATAAATGCTCTTAAGTCGGCTGCTGCTAAAAACCCTCTACATTTAGTACATTTAGTGTTGATTACCATGGTCACAGTAGCCATATTATGGTCTATGGAAAAGGGACCTGTTTGACCCCAAAGATCTTCACCCATCTAATCGCAGTAATAAGGAATTATAAATATCTAGTTCAAACCTGGAAAAACACTGCGCACTTTACTGTAGGTGGACAGTTTGATTTAATTATTCAAACCGTAATTTGACAGATACGCAGGTCATGTCAGATAGCCTTTAAAACTCTGACCTAATGAAATTAGACTCACATCCCGAACATATTTTAAAAGTAGTAGTCATGTTATGCACACGTTTATCTGCAACGACGAACGACCGAGTTCCGAACTGTCTCACAGAAAACCGATGCGGAAACTTGTTGCGTTTCGAACGTTGAGTGAACTTTCCGATGTCACAAACAGACCCCGGTTTTCTATAAGTCCTTTCCTTTACTTTTCAAATGAGTAAACAGCGATGATCGTAAGATAGAGCGAGAGGTGCAGCCTATCTAGGTTACGATATGCGACAAACAATTTCGAATGAAAAATCTCATTTTTATGTTGCCCTTTAAGAGGCCCGGGCATCGAATGAAAATTGAAGCATAAAATAAAGAATAAAATAAAATCATAGTGAAAACATACACGGCAACCGTGCTCCTTGTGCCCAACACCGCCGCACCGTAGCTATTTATAGGAGAATAAGATTTTTTGAGGAACAAATAATTTTTTAACAATTTTTTATGCGTTTATTCCTTTTGAATACATTCAAAGTTTACTGAATACAATTTATGGTGTGATAGCTTCTAAAGGGCGCCGAAATCAAGGGGGCCTTAATCAAGGTAGAGCGGGATTGTCTTTCCGGATTTCAGGATTCGGGATTCTCTTTACACACAAACGTCACACATAGTCCTAACCCTACACTATGTTAAACCTGTATCGTGAGTATCAAGAACTACGAGTGACTATGGTCCACAACACCCAAAATAAGTATATATGACACACAAACGTTTCTGTACGGGGATCGAACCCATGGCCTCTCGTTTTACAGCCTGCTACTCGCTCGCTGCGCTACAGTTTTCGACTCTATAGATATAGACATCTATTATCAATGCTATGTCGTATAAATTCCCTATAGAACGGGCCTTATCGGAATCCAATGCGTTTTCATTAAGAAATTCTATTCTGTAAGCATCTGGGTTATCCCGGCGTTCATTCCATTCCTGCGAAATATCTTGGACCGCTTAAGACTGCGATAGAATACATTAATTGTCTCTTTGGTTGGGTATAAACTTAAATTGTAGTTAAGTCGTGTGAATCCGAGGCGGATCAAAACATATTTAAATTTTTCGTTTTTAAATATTTGAGTGACCCGAAAACGAAATTTGCATTTAATAAAACTCTTTGAATTGTATGTATTTTACATAATTTGAGCTTATTTTACATGATTCAATGAGTTGAGTTGAGTGAATTGAGTGGGTCACTCAACCCCAAAATGGAAGGCCGCTTTAGTGCACCCGATCACCAAAAAAGGCAATCGCTCGGATCCGTCCAACTACAAGCCTATAGCCATCACCTCCTTGTTCTCCAAGATAATGGAGTCCGTTATAAACTGCCAGCTCCTGCGGTACCTGGAGGAGCACCGGCTGATTAGCGACCGCCAGTACGGCTTTCGTCGGGGTCGCTTAGCCGGTGATCTTCTAGTTTACCTAACACATAGATGGGCAGAAGCAGTTGAGACCAAGGGGGAGGCGCTTGCAGCCAGCCTGGACATAGCGAAGGCCTTTGATCGGGTATGGCACAAGGCGTTTCTTTCGAAGCTACCTTCCTATGGGCTTCCCGAGAAATTATGCAATTGGATCACCAGCTTTTTGGCAGATCGGAGCATCAAGGTCGTCGTCGACGGTGCATGCTCTGATCCTAAATTTGTCAACGCTGGTGTTCCACAAGGCTGTGTACTGTCTCCTACTTTGTTTCTTCTGCATATAAATGACATGCTGCAAATCATCAACATTCATTGCTATGCAGACGATAGCACTGTGGATGTATTGTACACTGGCCGTGCTAATATTTCTCGGGAATACGTCGTCGACAGCCGGAACAAACTTGTGTCTGAAGTCGAGTCTTTGTTAACCAAAGTCTCGGAGTGGGGTCGACTAAACTTAGTCCAATTCAACCCCAAAAAGACACAAGTCTGCGCGTTAACCGCTAAAAAGTCACCATTTGTCGTAACTCCTCATTTTGAAAACACTCCCTTGTCTGCCACAGCCAGTATCGGAATACTTGGCGTCGACATTTCGAGCAACGTCCAGTTCCGCAATCAATTGGAAGGTAAGGCCAAATTGGTGTGCTCAGCAAGGCGAGACGGTACTTCACGTCGGGTCAACGCCTAAATCTCTATAAGGCGCAAATTCGGCCCCACATGGAGTACTGTTCTCATCTCTGGGCTAGAGCCCCCCAATACCAGCTACTTCCATTTGACCGCATTCAACGAAGGGCAGCTCGGGTTATCGACGATCAAACTCTTTCCGATCGGCTTGATGCATTGGCTCTGCGTAGAGATGTTGGATCACTCTGCGTCTTCTACCGCATTTATCACGGGGAGTGTTCCGATTGTTTGGATTGATCCCGGCGGCTAAATTTCACCATCGGACATCGCGCACAAACCAGAAATTCCATCCATACCACCTCGATGTCCAGCGTTCCACAACAGCGCGTTTTTTAAGGCATTTTCTGCCTCGCACAACCACTCAGTGGAACCAGTTGCCGCCGGCGGTCTTTCCGAACTGTTACGACCTGGGAACCTTCAAAAAGAGAGCATATTCTTTCCTGAAAGGCCGGCAACGCATTTGCAAGCCCTCTGGTGCTGCAGATGTTCATGGGTGGCGGTGATTACTTTCCATCAGGTGAGCCTCTTGCCCGTTTGCCCCCCTTTTCCATAAATACCACCATTTAAGGCTCCTTAAACTCTGTACTGGCTTGCGGACCCGCAGCTTGCTGGTGTCTACTACCCTGGCTCGAACCAAGAGCAGAACAACTTTGTATATTCGTGGCACCATCAAGCTGTATAACAGTTTACCAGCTACCGTGTTCTCTCCTTCCTATGATACTGGGTACTTTAGGTGTATTTTGAAAAGCTACACAGAAGGCCGGCATGATTGTATCGAGTAGAGAGCTATAGTTGTCTTTCGATACTCCTAACTGGACGGCACTGCGCTTACAAGCAGTAGTGTGGTCACTTTGCCATACCAGGATAAAAAAAATTGGTAAAGTGCAGATGGGACACATTGTCACAAATAACTTCGAAACAACTAATACACCTCGACTATCATTCCAGACCCGGCGATGGCTGACGACGGCCAGCATAATCAGGAGCAGGCCCACTCGTCCAGCGACAGCGATAACTTCGAGAAGATCAGCATCGACGAGGGACGTCATGACAATGTGAGGATTTTTTTCTAGTTTTTAAGCAGACGGGCCACCTGATGGTAAGTAGTCACCGCCGCCCATAGACTTCTGCAATGCCAGGGCACAGCTAAGCTGCTGCCTACCGTTTTAACGACAAACGAGCGATGGAGTCATCTGATGGTAAGCTCCGTGCTTATGAATACTACCAATGGTGCCTTGGTTGCAAATCTTGAAATATATTATAGGAAAATAATAATAAGAGGGGGATGAAGAGTTCAACAGTAATCTGTTAAGCCATCAGTTTTTCTATCGACAGTATTGCTCTAGTCAGCAGCCCATTTATGCCTCTGCAAAATTGCGGACATAGAATTCATGATGTAGGCAACATTGACTACAGAGTGGTAATACTCTATACAAATCAGTGTCTCTACTGGCTCTAACAATAAAAAATTTAATAAATATTCCTGATTATGCACTTTAGGATTGGTTTGATCGGGACTAAGCTAAACTTAACTGATAAAGCCGAGTTGAAAACATGTTACTATGTCGATAGCTTATTTAGTTCAGTGGGTTCGTCTCCCGTACAGTGACAAATGTTTCTGTGATCCACATATGATTGTTTCAGGTCTAGGTAACCACGACACAAGACTCGTGTCTTAGTGTGGAGTCAGGACTATATGTGTGACCCTTAGGTGTATTTAAAATTAATTACAAATAAAACTTAAATGCTGACTGAATGACTTAATCACTGGTAAGCGCATCTATTGAGAACGGCTGGATCGATATGAATCAATTTTTAAATTAATCCATATAATTTTTTCTATGGGATTTCAGTCTATATCACGTTACGATGAACGTTATCACACTTGCAGAGCTGCGAGTAAAAACCAGTCAAAAACATAATAGCAATATCATTAGAGTATTATTTGCTTCAAGATAAGTTAGGCACTTGAAAACGCATCAAGTATTTTTTTTATTCTGGTAGGGCAAAGTGACCACACTGCACCTGATGGTAAGCGCAGTGCCTTCCAATTAGAGTATCGAGTAGCAAGAGACGATATATCCCCCGCTAAGTACTCGGCCAGATCGTTTACGAGGTAGTTAAGTGACATTTTATAACAAATTTGAGTTATATATACAAAGTAATAAAGTGAATTTGTCTCTATCGATCAGTTTGGCTCATATTTTCTATCTATATTGAGTTCTTAGATCTAAACACCACGCTCACTAACTACATCATTTCTTGGGACATCTAGGTGTATCCTCTTAACTAACTTTTAGCAGGCGGTAGTTCTGTAAACAATTCGTAGGTTAAAAGTAAAATAAACCGCGATAAATTTAGTTTTATTATTAAAAAAATTCGATGTCAAGTAACTATTTTTACTGGGTTTGGTATGGACCATTGGCTCTCACGTCTCCTCTAGGTAGTTCGTAGGATCCCTGGTACCAGGTACAGGCATTTACAATCGATGTACTCCTGCAATTTCCTCAGAACGTGATCATAACTTAAGCTACATTACTTTTATTAGCCAAAAAACGTCTTTAACCACTGTGAGATCATTCGGACACCGGTGTCCAGTCAAAACTGGCAATACGCGCCCTTATTGACGTGAGTATTAAGCCTATTTGTAACGTTAATATTATGGTAACAAAATTAATTTTGGCGTGTGTTTTATTCGCTACTTATTATTATTCCGAACACCGGTGTCCTTGTGATACATGAGAGGTACAAAATTCTAAATTAGGTGTTGCATATGTTCATGCGCGGCAGTGATCACTTTCCGTCAGGTGAGGTTCCTGCCCGTTTGCCCCCTTTTACCATAAAAAAACCATACTGAATACCAGATGCACTTTCTGATTCCAGAGCAATCCTAACTTCACAGTGGGAGACGAGTCCGATCCGGGATTGGATGACGGCCCGTCTCATGAGGGAGGGGATTCCTTCCCCAGCGCCCCACCTGCGAACATCAGGAGGGTGTTGACCCCAGCGCAGCAGCTTGCACTGGCAGAGAGAAGGAGCAAGTTGAGGTGAGTTTTTTGTTACCGTGCTTGCGTTATGTTATTATTATTTTTATATATTTCTTCTTTGTTATTTTGGCTTAACGTATAAACAAAGCGAACTGTTGCTCAACCATGAGTTTTTCTCACGTATAATCGCTAACGATGAAGTAAAATATTTATATGACGAAATGACCAGCGCCTCTGCAAACGTTGTGTGTCTGAATATTGTAGAACTGAAAAAAAAGAAAGAAAGATTTTATTTGGATTTTTACTAAAACAAAAAATGTGGACAAAACAAACACTTAAAAACGAAAAACCAAAAAGGATCAAACTTAATGCTGCAGCATATGCTACAGCACTGATTTTCAGTTTGATCTATTTTTGATTCCATTACATTGCAAGACAATAAAGTGGGACAAAGACAACGCTATCCCGATTTTTTTTGTAGACTGACACGGCAACTACACTCTGCGGCTGATGGTAAGCGCAGTGCCGTCCAGTTAGAATAGCGAGAGACAATCTGTCCATCGCTACTCAACACAATCATACTTGCTGAGTAGCTTCTTCACACTACGCCTAAAGGACCCAGGATCATAGGAAGGAGGGAACACGGTAGCTGGCAAACTGTTCCATAGCATTATAGAACTTCATAGGCGTGCTTATGTGAAAGTAAAATAATTTGACAGTGTCGGTCACGCGAGATCAGTGCTTTTCCTCATCCCAAAGTGCCCAACGTGCCTAAAGAAGTTTTCACTTCAATAATAAATAACCATTTTTGTTATTAATTTAATATGTATGTGAATAAGCGAGTGACGTTAGCATGGATCTACTCAGAAGCTCAACTATGAATTTGTCAAAAAGTTACGATATGTAAAAGAATTCGCTAGAGTTGCAGTGTTGTTTTTTTTATAGCATAGTCCGACAAACGAGCCAGTAGGTCACCTGATGTTAAGTGATCTCCACCGCCCATGAACATCCACAATACCGAAAGTATCATGTATGCGCTGTCGGCCTTAAAGGACAGGAATAGGGATTAGGGAAGGGTAGGGGGAATCTGGGCCTCCGGATATCTCACCTACCATACGAAACGCGACAGTAAACTGTCACTTTACGTTGGTTTTCTGTGAGACACTGATACTACCCCAGTCGAGCCGGCCCATTCATGCTGTAGACAAATATGTCTACAGCGTGGCTCTACCACTATCAACAATGGAATGTGTCGTTCTTACACTACCAAATTTAGTTTCTCACGTAACCGCTAGAGGCGCTGAATATTTTGTTATTTAAATATATTACGTTGTCACTAGCGAATATACGTTGGAAAAAATCATGGTTCAGCTACTGAACAATTTTACTCTTCCGAGAATATAATATTAGACCTACTGTTACGTAAGAGGCTATATTGCGGGGGACGGTGTTTTTCATAGAATCTTTACAAAGTAATTACAGACATATACACTCACGCCTATAAACCCCGCAGGGGTAGGCAGAGGTGCAACCAGTACACCCACTTTTCGCCGAATTTATTAAGGCCCATAATGTGATAGCGGGCGAGCCTATCGCCACACCGCGCCGTGCCAAATTACAGACTCCAGGCTGATACTGAATATTTCTAAATAGAAAAACCCAATGTCACTTTACTCGTCTCGGAGATCCAACCCGAGGCAGTCAAAGTAATTAGTATTCTTCGATAGGGTGTGTAATGCAATTTACAGCATTCCGCCTATTATAAAATTGCTTAGTCCAATTTAAAGAGTATTTTTTCCTGGCACGACACAGTGACCACACTGCACCTGATGGTAAGTGCAGTGCGGTCCAATTAGAGTATCGAGTAGCGAGAGACAATCTATCCCTCGCTACTCAACACAATCATGCCGGCCTGCTTCTTCACACTACGCCATGGGCAAGAAGGTGAAGAAGCGGCCGAGGGTCTAGTGACAGAGTACACAGAAGGCCGTAAATCGGCCAAACATCGAACCCTATCTCTAGAGCCCCGACAAAAACCGGATGTACACTGGCCGATCCCGGAACGCGACACACTTGCGTGTGCCATTATGGCGGGTTTTACACCCTGTGTACGGTCGCTATCCGGACGTAAACTTCTCGTGCTACAACAGCACCTCGCCCACTGAGCCACGGAGGCTGTCATGTAATGTCATTATTAAGATTTGGTAAATTTTCTTCTACCGCATGTTCTGGCAGTTTTACCAGTTGGAATAGGTTTTAAAGAAATGCTTAAATTTTTATTATAGCATATACATATACTAGTAATTTTACATCATACTAGAATTTAGGAAGTATCAATTAGACACACTTGTTATTAACAGCGTAATCATATTGGATTTTGTTGTCTTACATTTTATCTGATGATTAGTGTTTAACTTGGATATAACAGATTATTCACTTTTTAATTTTCAATGTTAAATTTCCATGCTGTTTTTTGTTTTTTGGCACGGCAAAGTTTCCACACCGCACCTGATGGTTGCTTACCAGTGCCGTCTAGTGTCCAGGTAGTGTATCAAGTAGCGAGAGACAACTATTCCTCGCTACTTAAAAATCGTACCTGCTGAGTAGCTTCTTTACATTACGCGTAAAGGACCCAGGATTAACTGATGAATTCATTGTCTTCTGAGATGATGAGCAAACGTGGCGATAGGGTGAGGGAGCTTATGTCATTCGTTATACAATAAGTTACTTGACAAAATCTCAGATCAAATGACAACACAATAGCGTCCAATTGATCAATTCCACTTGGTTAACAGGAAGTGTCTATAGTTATTGACAAAAGAACTTTCTGGAACAAAATGCCAGTGAGCTGATTGTCTACTAAGCGAAGGACGTTTTCCTAGAAACAATGTCTCTGATAGATATCCGTACTTCTAGACTAGAAAAGAGTTTCAGGAATGTCGGGTGTGATAGAAGAACTTGCTTTATCGGTGTGATGTTGGCACATTTTCACAATGTTTCCTTGCCATCTACTGTAACTATATAATAGCCATATTTTAGTGGAAACTTTGTTGATTTATGTATTTTCAATTATGTTACCTAGTTTATAAGAATTTAAAATATTGTATGTTTCCCATAGAAATAAAATAAAATAAAATAAAAATAAAAAAATTCTCGTGGTCGCTGTTAGAGGTCATTCAATTATTACGTAAGCAGTAAGTCATTTTCAACCCCCTCCTCCCTCTTGTCAGCTAATGTAAGCAAAGTTTACTCCTCCCCATACGCTTACGTAAGTATATTTTTAACAAAGTCTATGACATATACATCCTTTAACCTTTTAAGCGTAGACAAGGTTTGCCGTATATGTTCATATCAGAATCTTCTAAATTTTTTAATAAAAATCTAATATTCTAAATAAATCTAAATGTTGCTGATGTAATCGCCATTCAGACCCCCGTCCCCCGTGTCATCAATAATATAAGCAAAGCGAAGATCCCTACCCTGTACTTAGGGATAGTGGTGGTACCTGGTGCTTACGCAATACATGAACAGCCCCTTTGTCTTTATGAGACAACTAAAGTTAAATAAAGGTCGGTGAAAAGTGGCATATTTTGGAATATAAAAAAACGCTTCAATAGTTGCTTAGCCAAATCGGCCAAGTGCAGTATAATTGTAAAAACCTCGCCCATTAAAGCTATTAGTTAAAACACTAATCAGTAGTTAATAACCTGTTAAAAAAGTATTACGTACCGTCATGGCGGTCGTGGATAATGACGTCATATGTCAGTGAAGATCAACAGTCAACTGTCAAAGTAGTAGCCTTCAATTCGCCGTAGGTAATGCTCGCGCGTTCCTATTTTAAAATTCTATTCGCATTTCTTAAATCGCGAGTGAATATGTGTTATAAGTTTCGTTTGGAATTATTTGTGTGTGTTTGTGGGATTATTTATAATTGACGGCAAAGTACAATAGTAATAAAATGATTTCAAGATCGTATAGATTAAATAGTCCAAAATATTACAAACCCTAAAAGAAAGACTACTTTGAAATTATTGTGTTGGATTTTCAAATTAATTGTAGTAGGTATCAATGACAAAGTTTTGTAATTTTATATTAAAATCATTAACATTACTCTGGTGGTCACATCTATAGTCACTTCAAGCAACAATTATATACATAAAATAAATTATAGAGTTTCAGATATATTGCTATTAGATGTTGGCCCCAAGCGCCTAAATAGGTTTTCTCTTAAAAATACAATATTTCTGCCGAATGCCGACCGTTTTTCATGAATCTTTTTATATCAAAGAGTTTTTTACGGTTCAGTTCGGTTAGGTGTCAGCTATGACAGTGACACATTCGTAAAGGATCAATAAATTTACTACACACGGTCTGCTGCTATTATACGATCATCGGAATCTGCCTTGTCAACTGCAGAACCCTAAAAGGCATGTGTCTTGGTAATTGGCGAGTTCATTGTTTATCTTTTGCATACAAGTTACGAGAAGGACAACTACTGCCTCTAAGTTATATTTATGTAAATACATTGTCTTATATTTATCGTCACTTTATAATAATATTCTTGATATAGTTCAGATAAATACCTATTATGTACACTATACACTCACGCCTGTAATCCCCGCAGGGGTAGGTAGAGGTGGAACCAGTACTTTTCGGCGAATTTATTACGGTCCTATAATGTGATAGGGGCGAGCCTATCGCCACACCGGGCTCAATTCCAGACTCCGGACTGATACTGAATATTTCTAAATAGAAAAACCCAATATCACTTACTCGACCTGGGGATCGAACCCAAGACTTCGGCACAGCAGTCGTAACGCATGCGCAATTACAACTGCGCCACCGAGGCAGTCGTTGTATTATTTGGCCATAAATAAGAAATTAATTAGTATTAGAATATTTTTTGTCTATTATTTGGCGTAAAACTATTTCGATAGGTCTATAAATTTCCTATCTAGATTGGTTGAAACTTGAAACGTGGTACAGAATTATCCTAAAAGATAAAATAACATGGAGCGCCAGTATGGGCGTACCATTTGCTTAGGGGTGGGGCAAAAGTAAAAAACTCGGTAAATAGTAGGTATTCAAAATAAAACTGACTGTAATAAGGAAGGGTTATTAATAAATAAATACGGCCAACAGTCACACACACAGCTTTAACCCCACACTAGGTAAAACAATTTTTAGATGGTGCGAGATATCAAAGTGGCGCCTCTAAGTCCTCAGTTCCTATGCAGTTGCTTGTCCGTGATTATAAATAGTATTAGATAGAGCTAGAAAATATCTAGGTGTATCTACGGGGCAAGCACAGTAGAGTCTTTCGCTCTTGACATAGTTCTGTTTAATCATTTGATTTTGACGCTCTCTCCCATGATGGCGCCCGGTGCTGTCGCAGCGCTCGCTCAACCATATTACCCTCATTTATTATATGAATACATAAACGGAAATATTTGCACCCCTTTCAAAGCATATTGTGCGCACCGAGCAGTGGGAAATTTGCCATTGATAAACCTTATATAGAAGCTGAGCTAAAATTTACATATTATATGGGTTACAAATACATTAAATATAATAAAATTAAACATTCAATGACTGCCTCGGTGGCGTAGTTGTAATTGCGCATGCGTTACGATTGCTGTGCTGAGGTCTCGGGTTTGATCCCCGGGTCGGATAAAGTGATATTGGGTTTTTCTACCTAGAAATACTCAGTATTAACCCGGAGTCTGGAATGGTGCCCGGTGTGACGATAGGCTCGCCCCCTATCACATTATGGGACCGAAATTCGGCGAAAAGTGTGTGTACTGGTTACACCTCTGGCTACCCCTTCGGGGATTACAGGCGTGAGTGTATATGTATATGTATGTATGTACATTCAAAGTGTACATCCAGGCTGTCAATGTCAAACACACGCTAACGACATTTGTGTACATGCTCTCAAAGGCTCTCAGTGACGCAATAGAACAAAATCAACAAAATAAGTGCAATTGTATTAAAAGTGTACGTTTTTTAAAAAATAACTATGTAATTTTAAATTGAAATATATGCTATTTATGGTCAAATTTCGCCAAGTGGACGATCTCTAGTAATAGATAAATACACCCAACAGTCATGGAAAGTCCATCCTGAACGAAGTAGGTTAAATTTAAAAATCAAGAGAAATCGCGCGCAAAAGTTAGCAAGATAAGACCTACTAAAGATAGCGAGTGACATTATCAATGCAGTAATACGGATTGTAATCTATTAAGCCATAGTGTTTATTTACATTTTATGATACATAATATTCCAACATCGAAATGTGTTTATCTTTGGGTGTGTTATAATATTTTACTTGTAATAAAAATAAAGAGACTAGTCAGAAGAGATACAGCTAGACTAAAGTCGCATTAAAAACCAGTCCAAACGGCGTATTTTGACATTTCGAAGAAGTGTTGTCAATTACCGCTTGATTTAACGGTGAAGGGAAACATCGTGAGCGAACGTGCGTTAATGCAACGCATGGCGAAGTTCTAGAGTTGCATGAACTTGGCATTATCACATGAAGACCAGACCTGTATTATATTTAGTCCCATTGCTGGGCTTTGTAGTTAGTAGGTGCATAAGTAGTTATGCCTTGTCTGGGGCTACACTGAGAAAAATCTGAGATTTTTATCCCACTACAATTTAAAATTTCAATACAATTGAACGCTATTATGTAGCCTAGGCTGCACATGATGGCTGCCATTGGCTGAATTAAATTAAAAAGTTCTTAAGTAGTAAGCAGTTTAACTGTATATTGGCGTAGTACAGAAGATCAGTGCAGCCAGGATAATATAATACTGGCCCTGTATTAAACATTGTCTCACTGGGTCTACTCTACTAATGAAAGGGTTAGGCCTTAGACCACCACGCTGGCCTGATGCGGCTTGGTAGACTTTACACCTTAATTCTTATAAAGAATACTCAGCTACACAGTTTTCCTCGTGATATTTCCTTTGAACAAAGCAAGCGATACTTAACAATGAATACATAATACATACGTAACTTCAGAAAAGTCAGAGGTGTATGTCATGTGGGTTTCGAACATACGACTTTCGTCTTGACAGTCAGATCCGCAACCAACTAGGCTATCGCTGCTATAGCAACTATAAAAAAGGTATGATACTTTGACCAAATACGAAATCGAATGTAGATTCTCGCAAGTGTTCTTTTTATTCATACATCGCGTTCGTAACGTTCAGGGTTATTAGGAAACACTTTGACGGATAATATACGCCTCAGCATAGCATAATGTATGATTTTTTATTTAATTGCATTATAAAACGCGCTTTTTGTTCGTGTTACGGAACAAAGATATAAGATACCTCATGGATAGTAAATTTACATAATGTGATCAGTTCCCGTAATATAATTAATTATAAATATACTAGCGGGCCCGACAGACGTCGTCCTGCCCGTAAAAGCAGCGCCACACCGACTGCAGCGCCATCTGCCGGGCTGATTTGTGAATCTAAACCATCCAGGGCGCCACCCAAACGCATACAAAAAAATCATTCAAATCGGCCCAGCCGTTTAGGAGGAGTTCAGTGACATACACACGTACAGTAGAATTATACATATAAAGATGTATATAAGAAAACGGTCACCCAGTGATAGTTTGACCATATTTTGGACATTGGCAGTATAAATATAAATACACCTAACAGTCACACACGTAGTTCTGACCCCACACAAAGTAAAACCTGTATCGTGGGTATCAACTATAAGGGGCTACGGTCCCACAACACCCAGACCCGAAACCTACATCTGACTGTCACACAAACATTTGTCCCGCTGTGGGTATCGAACCCACGACCTCTCGTTTCACAGCCGGCTACTCGCCAACTGCGCCACGGAGCCTGTCATAAAATAAACATTATTTGAAAACTAATTTCGGCAAAAATCGTGATGAAGCCATGTTTAACATATATTTTAAACATTAACATTTTGTCAGCCTCCGTGGCGCAGTTGGCGAGTAGCCGGCTGTGAAACGAGAGGCCGTGGGTTCGATTCCCACACCGGGACAAATGTTTGTGTGAGAGACAGATATTTGTGTCCGGGGTCTGGGTGTTGTGAGACCGAAAGTCTCTCGTAGTCCCTGATACCCACAACACAAGACTCGTATCTTAGTGTGGGGTCGGGGCTATGTGTGTGACTGTTGGGTGTTATTTTATTTATTTTTTATACAACTATTGAGTCGGCAAATTTCTTGGACTTTTAATCTTCACAGTTCCGGATGTCCCTGCTGTTTTAGTCTAGGTATGGCGCTTGTCATCAGGCGGGCACCTGTTCATCACGATTCAGCTTATAAAACATATCCGTGATTTATAAAGAGTGAGGACTCTCGAATTAGCTCTGCCAATACGTAGTAAATAAACAAAAGAGCAAAGTCGTTATGTACGTGCACGAAGGCCGTATTACTTAATATTTACTCAAATACTTAATGTTAACATAATGACGATTTTGCCTTTTGTAAAGTTTCACACTTTATTCCGATTTCGGCGTATATTTTTGTATGTAATTACACACACACCTCCGCCTGACGTAATCGGGTACATATTAAATGGATTATGTCCATTAGACACATAGATAGAGAATGGACCGAGCGTCTCTATCCAGCTATGTGAATACTGGCAGAACAACGTGAGAGATAAAACTAACGTGCGGCCAGTTGTCTTTATCTAGAATGTTGATTGGTCTACGTCACAGACTTGCAGGAAATAGATATTGGCCGTACAGTCGCTTTGTCTCTTTCTACAAAGTGGTATTTGTAAGGTATTGCTCAGTCCTTTGGCGATAGGCTCGCCCCTTATCACATTATGGGATCGAAATTCGGCGAAAAGTGGGTGTACTGGTTACACCTCTGCCTACCCCTTCGGGGATTACGGGCGTGAGTGTATATGTATGTATGTATTCTCTATATTTATGATTAGACATTGGTACTGATTTGTCATCACATTAAAATAGGGATGTTATGGATTTGAAATTTCGGATCTGGATGTGGATACGGATATGTGAATAATATTATATCGGTTTCGGATACGGTTACGGATATAAAATTATTTCGGATTATCCGTTAGTTTCGGATAGTTTCGGTTATGGATATTAGGTTTTGAAGAAATTGTAAAAGTAAAATACAAATAGCTTTATTTTTAGTTTTTCATTTGTTACTATTTTATGTAAGTAAATGTAATCCCACAAGAGTAAATGACTGACAGGCTATGTCTAAGCAATAGAACTAAATATAATAAATGCATTGAGATACGCGCACGGTTCGTGTGTCGGTTCGGCCAGGCAAATACAAAACCAGTCCTAATGTGTCTCAATTAGAAAATCCGAAATTATTTGAAACTTTTATATCAGATTCGGTTACGGTTACGGATAGAATTTTATTTCGGATATCCGATAGTTTCGGTTACGGTTACGGAGCTCCATAACATCCCTGTTAAAATCTCCTTAAAATTATCTCCTTTAAGACATTTCATGTACTCGATTTGACTTCAATTAACAGCACCAAAATTAGATTTAGACATTAATTAATTTAAATGAGGCAACCAGAAATAATTAGTTTTAAAATTAATGAAATAATCATAGCGTATGTACCTACACAAAACGTAATTCTTTATCATTTTAATCAATAAGTTACACAATATCCTAAGAATTTTATAATTCCGCTCGATAATAATTAAGTTACAAGATATTCAAATCCGTTGGAAGGGGTAAATGTCAAATGGCAAAAAGGATGCACGAAATGAGTTATGACGTCACAGTTCGAAATGGCCGTTACGATGCAGTCGCGCGAGGGAGATAGTGAGATGTTTCCACTATGCGCTCATTTTTGTTCATACCATTATTTAAAATAATAATTGTCAAAAGGACTTCTTTTAGTATTACTTTCGGTTGCATATCTACTTAATAAAACACAGGAAATTACCCAATTACGTTATCACTGTACATCGAGCACGGTTTTTTCGAGACCAGACAATTTTGCTGTTGCGAATACGTTAAAAAGAACAATCTCCCGTTGATTGTAATCGTGTTTCGTATAATGAGTATGCTTTGTCAGATCTATCAAATCATTAAAGACACATTACACGTATAAAATGAGGTTTTAAAGCCAATAAACTCTTTTAGTTTCATTTCAGTCGTTTGTAATAACGATTAGCGATATTATTAACCACTCATGTATCATCTGGACATATTTGGCCACGCCTGGCAATACTCGCCCTTATTGACGTGTGTATTAAGGGTATTTGTAACGTTAATGTTATGGAAATAAAGTTGATTTTGGCTTGTATTTTTACTTACTGCTTATTACCTTTTTCCGAACACCGGTGTCCTTGTGATACCATGAGAGGTTAAGTACTTGAGTGACGTGTGAGTGACTGCCTCTGTGGCGCAGTTTGTAATTGCGTACGCGATACGACTCGTGTGCTGAGCTCTCCGGTTCTAGCCCTGGGTAAAGTGATGGATTTTTCTATCACGAAATGTATCAATGTACTGGTTACGGGGAGTATATTACAGGGACCAAACTGTGACAAATGTGAACTGGAGAAGACCGAGAAGTCCTCCTAGGTTGAAGAAGTCCGTAAATTAGACTTTTACTAGTAGAAAGAGGTGTCTTTTTTTTTTTTTTGTTGTTGCGGAGAAAGCGTTTTATTACTGCCGCCCGCTCCGGGGGGAAGCGGAATAAGAATAAAACGGGTATGCTGGACTAGCCGGTCTTACGACCCAGCATCCCCCTCGCCCGGATGATGGCCATCCGTGCTGCCGCTGGGCCGAGTCCCTACCCCCTATGTACACCCCACCCGACACTACCAGCTAAAACCCCGCGGTGGCCTTCTTCAGCGCTTACGGAGCGATCCCGGGGTATTCTAAGGAGTGCTAGAATTGCAGCCGGAATCGCCCCTGCGCGGTGCCCTGTACGGGCCCATCTCCATGGGAGGCTAAGAAGCCCCTGCGCACCGAGCAACGACAGCGAACGAGGCCTTACCACCCGCGCTGCCGTCCATCTCGGGGTCGCACGATGCTCCGAATTTAGGAGTGCATCGATACGAGCTTACAGCCCCCCGCTGCTCGCCCGCGACCCCCGATGGCCCCTATTAGTCGCCTCGTACGACAGGCAGGGGTTACCGTGGTGGAATTCAAACGCCCCCATTCCACAGGGCGGGAGACGCCGGTCAGTCGTCCACCCGGCGGCTCCTACGTCTTCTCTGGCGGCGGGAGGGATCGTTTCGTTCCCGATCCCTCTCAGCACTCTCCTTATGCGAGATGACGTTCACGCAGAAGTGGGCCACCGCACGCCAGGACCTCCGGCTGGCGACCATGGACGACACCACGGCTGGCAGCGAGAAGTCTCCTCCGACGACTGCTCTGAGAGCGCTGCGCTCTTCGTCCCAGGCTGGGCACTCCTCCAACGTATGTTGGGCCGTGTCCTCGCGGCAGTTGCCACAGTGGTGGCACAAGGCGGACACCTCCTTTCCGATCCGACACAGGAACGAACCGAAACACCCATGGTCCGTTAATACCTGCGTCAGTCGGAACGTAGGCGCCCCGTGGCGCCTGTCTAGCCATCTCTTTAGGACAGGACGCACTGCTGCGACAGTCCTCAAGCCCGCAGTCGGGCTCTCCAGCCTGGAATGCCACTCCTCCACGGCGGTTCTGCGAAACCGGGCCGCAATCTCCCTCGGGGCCAGTCTCTCCTGACGGTGGCTGGACGCCTCCTCCCGCCAGAAGAACGCTGACGAGAGGAGTTTGGCGTCCAATTCCCAAGGGAGTGTACCGGCCAATACGCAGGCCGCCTCGTGGGAGACCGTGCGGTAGCCCCTTACTAGTCGCTGCGCCACCAGACGCTGCGGTTTGCGCAGCAGGGCGACGCAGCGGGCGTTCAGAGACGCGGCCCAGACGGGACATCCGTACAGGGCCATCGACCGCACGACTCCGGCGTATAAACTTCGGCAAGGGTTATTTGGTCCCTCCAGGTTTGGTAGCAGGCGTCCGAGCGCGCCCGCCACCCGCACCAATTTCGGCGACAACTCCTCGAAATGGGCACGGAAATCCCATCGGCTGCTCAGAATTAATCCCAAGTACTTCATTTTGCAGCCGATGGGAATCTGCACCCCCTCCATAAAGATATGGGGCCTATAAGGTGGCCGAACCCGAGGCCCGTGAAAGCAAAGGGCCTCGGTTTTGTTGAGGGCCACCTTAAGGCCCAGTCGCCGAATCCTGCCCACCACCTGTTCGGTTGCGAACGAAGCGAGCAGGGTGGCCTTCTGGAAAGACCTGGCCGTCGCTGTCAATAGTGTGTCGTCTGCGTAACAGACGACAGCGACGCCTCGGGGGTTGGTACCACGGAGAACCCAATCGTATCCGATGTTCCACAGGAGAGGGCCCAGGACTGAGCCCTGTGGAACACCGCAGGCCATCGCTCTACGGTGCCACCTGTCAGCGCCTGGATACACTATGTACCTATCTGAGAGATACGAGCGCACCAGACGCCGGAGATACTGTGGCACCACATGGTACCGCAGTGCTTCCAGTATGCAGGCCCAGGGCATTGTGTTGAACGCGTTGGCGATGTCTAAAGACACCGCCACCACCACTTCACCCCGAGCCACTGCAACCTCCGCTTGTGCCTTGACCCGCAAAATCGCGTGTACTGTCGATCGGCCTTGCCGGAACCCATACTGGCATTGTGCCAGGTCCGGCCCGACCCCTTCAAGATGCTCGACGAGGCGAGCGTGAATGATACGCTCGAAGAGCTTGCAGACCTCGTCAAGCAACACGATGGGCCGGTAGGCCGATGGCGACTCTGCAGGCCGCCCTTCTTTCTTAAGCAGGACCAACTTCCCAGTTTTCCACTGCGACGGAAAATGGCCCTGCTCGAGACACGCGGAGAACAGGCCACGGAGCCTAGTCCCCAGATGCTCGACGGCTAACACCCACGCACGTCCGGGGATACCGTCGAGACCCGGGGCTGTTTTCTTGCCTCGCAGCCGAAGCACTACCGCCCGAAATTCCTCGGGCGAAACCTCCGAAATAACCCTTGCCGAACTCAACGACGATGGCGTCAATGGACGTGACGCCATCGGTGGGGGAGTGACATCTTCTGTGGTAGGGAACAAAGCTGCGACGACCTCTCCGACAAGGTCGCCCCGGAGACTCTGCGTCAGTGGGGGCGCCCATGGGCGATATCTCCTCATCGCGACGCGATATGGACGCCCCCACGGGTCGTTATCGAGAGTACCCCGGAACTCCTCCTGAGCTGCAGACTTTGCCCTAGATATAGCCACGCGCAGCGCTCTCTTAGCCGCCCTGTGGAGGCCATGAAGTAACCGCTCCTGGTCCTCGTCACCGGGAAGACGGATCCGACGACGACGGTGCCTGGCGAGACGACGAAGGGCGGCCACGCAGGTGACACGTAACCGCGCGAGTTCCGCCGACCACCAGAACACTTGGCGCTTTTGAGGAAGACGTCGGACTCGGGGCATGGCCGCGTCACAGACGCGCGACATCGCTGCCCCGAACCACGCCGCCTCCTGCTCGACCTGCATCGGTGCCTCCGGTGCAGGGAGCCACGCCTGGGCCAGTGCAGCCTCCTTCAGGGCCTCGACATCGAGGCGTTTTACTGACCAACGCGGGCCGTCCGACCGCGGGCCAGTCGGTTCTCCACTGGACTGGGGGTTAGGGGACAAGGCGACGTCGAACCGAATGTATCGGTGATCCGACAACGTCTCCTCGTCCACCAGAACTCTCCAGTCACGGACACGGCGGGCAATAGCTGGGGTGGCGAACGTGAGGTCCACCACCGATCCGCCATTATGCCGCACGCACGTGTTGACCGACCCGCGATTCACGACGGCCAGGTTGGCCGAGATCGCCCATTCCTCCAGGGCCTCGCCGCGCCTGCTGGTGACCGACGAACCCCAAGCCCGAGACTTGGCGTTGAAGTCGCCGGCAACGAGAACGGGGCGAGGCTGACTGCCTTGTACCACCAGGGCTCCTAGCCGAGTGAGAAAGTGCTCGAACTGCCCACCTGGTGCCCCGCGGGTTTACCAGCATCTGCGCAAACTGCGCAATGCGGCTCCGCGGAGCACCGCATGGGCCTCGGCTCAAGGAGCTGGACGCGTGCAGCTACCCAGCCGATCAGCACTCGGCCCGACTTTAAAATTTTGTCGGCAACCTTGGCGGGGCACCGCACCCACGCCGCACCAAGGCCCGACCGGTCGGGGCGGATCTCCCCGACCTTAAAACTTGCACTCAGACTATCCCCAGCCCTTGCGAGGGCCGTTGCTACTATTTCCGGGTCAGCTGAGGCGTCCAACCCGGATATTCGCAATTCCGCGGCCTTGAACGGGCGGGAAACGCGTACGTCGTCCGCCAGTTCCGTCCCGCGGAATACCTCCCTGACTTTATCGGCCAGGGAGTCGGCCTTCTTTTCAGATTCCGGACCGGGTACCTCGTACAGGTACCCGCCCGTCGCCATTAGGCGCGCCCGAGTCTCAGCAATGCCGAGGCCGGCCAGATCCACGGACTGCTGGATCTGCCGCAATACGTAGGCGTATGTGACGCCCCGAGCTAACCCCTCCGGCGTAACCGTTAGAGTTACGGCTGCCTTGCGGGGTAAATGTATTCGCGGCTCAGGCCGGCGCTGCTGCGGCGGTGCGGCCACCGCAGCTCCCGACACGGGCTGGGGATGTTTATTTTTTCCCTTCTTGGCCACAATGTTCCACCCCTCCTCCATCGATGCAGGAGCGGGGGGTAGTGGCCGCGGTTCTCTGGGCTGTTGGGCAGCGGGAGTGCTGCTCCTATTTTTGACTTTATTTCCCCTCTTGGCCCCCCTTCGGGAATAACGCTGAGGGGGACTTGGGGACGCCTCTGATGTCGACGGTACCTCTAGCTCAGTGATTCGAGAGGCGCATGTCGAGGACGGGGAGCATCAACAGGGGCGGGCTGTGTGGGCTGGGCATTACTTTTGCCCTTGCCCAGCCCCTTTCCCTTCGGGGTAACCGGTGGACCAGCAGCAACTGGTGAGGCCTTTGATAGCCCAGCGACGACAGGCGATACCTGAGCTCTACTCTTATCAGCAGCCAATGGGGGCCGCATGATGAGTTCTGGGGGCAGCCTCGAGGTTATATTGCTGAAGCGCGCGTCCAAGATGTTTAAAAAACGGCGCTCAAACTGCTTGAAGCGGTCTTCCTCCCCAGAAACGCCTCCAATTTGGACTGCCGGCTGCGACTGTCCTTTTAACTCTTGGACAGTCGCCATCAACTCCTCCAGGGACCTCTGTTGGGCCGCAAGAGAGGCCTTGAGGACGGCAATTTCCTGAGCCATTGCCACCTTTTCGTTCTGTAACCTGGCCACCTCTGCGGAGGCTGACTCATCAGCCCTCTCCGACAGCTCTTTGGCCGCGAGGTTTAGCCTGCGTTGCTCGGTCCCTTTAATATTTCGGGACCGTGCCACGTCCCGTATGATGGCTGATATCTGCAAGCGCCAGTCACGGTCATCAGATACTTCCATCGGCGTGGTGTCTTCGTCAGACACCACAGCCGGACTTACTGACACAGCAAGAATTTTTTGTGCTGGTTCGACGTCACTGTCGCTTGCAGATGCGTCCAGCAGTCGAGCTCTTAACGCCCTCTTTGAGCGCGTCATCATTCCACTCGTCCCGGCTTTGGCCTCGGGAGCCGAGACCACTAAAGCGGCCCCTACAATTGTCTCTTTGGGCTTAAGCCCAGCGTCGTCCGTCTTCCCAGGGTCACTATCGTCCCCCGGGATAGACACCTTCCCCACTACATCTAAGTTTTGTTTTTGAGATATTTTTTTCATTTTTAGTCCCACGATTATGGGGGATATAAACGGTCCGCCCAGGCAGTGCCCCCTGTACCTGGGTAAGCAAATTCTGCACGGGGTTCAGCACGTTCCCCGCCGGGGTTCGCACTAGAGACCGAACTACCCATCGGCCATGCATCCCCTCACGGTGCGCCGCCGCTTGGGATTCGGGGTGACTTTTTATAGAGGTTTTCTACCTCGCGGCCCGGGCGGTTAAGCCAAGACCCTCGGTCCAGTCGGAGCGCGAGACATGACCACAGACCTCCAGACCAGATTACGATTTACGACGGTGACAGCAGGAAAGAGCGTCCCCCCTACTGCCCGCTCGGCGGCGGGGTAAGCGCACACCGAGCCCGCCGACACTCCCGAGACAGAACTCGGGAGTAGCTCAATAAATGAGCACGGACTTCTGATTGAAGGCCGCCGCAACAAGCGACAACCGTCAACCACCTTTTGTCAGGATATCGGCCGTCGGTCAACGTGACCGCCGTTGCCCAGGGTGCACCACGTGGAGGTTTCCTGACTTCGCACCCCAGGTGTCTAAAGAGCTCTATCAAATAATTCACTCCAAGTTTTAACCTAGATTTAACGAGTCTGGCGTTTAATCTTATTTATAAGATAGCCGGCTTGGCGTTTATTAAACACCTGTGGCATAGTGAGTAACTAACTGAGAAATTAATTATTGCAGTTCGATTACGAATATTTTTGACATAATATAGTGTTATATTCTCAATGATTTCAATTAAAAAGATTTTTTAACCCAACAGCAACACATAGTCCTGACCCCACTATGTCAAATATGTATCGTGTGTATCCACTACGAGGGAGTACGGTCTGACGACATCCTAACCCGAAACAAATATATGGATCACATTAACATTTGGATCGAACCCGCGGCCTTCCATTCCAGAACCAGTTACTCGTCCGCTGCGCCATACCTGTAATACCAGGCTGTAATTTTTTTGTATGTATATAAGGGATTATCTCTGAAATTATTCCATACTTAAAAATGGACAATATTTTCTTAAAAAAAATGAAATAATAGGAATTTAACTAACACTGAGTAACAGAGTATATATTAATAATAATAAAAAAATCTCTTAATAAGACAGAGCTGCAATCTTAACCTAGTATATGATTAAACACTATTAATATTTCATGATAAAGCAAAATGATTTGATGACGCCGCTAGTCATACGATGATGGTCTAGCGCTGCGGTAGTACGCAATCCAGAGTGCACATCGATTATACTGATTTTCAGCCAATTTCAATAAACAATCTTAAACCACATGTATAGATCGATCCCGAAAATAAACCAACCAAATAATGGCGTGGCAAAGAATAACATTCGTTCGACTGTACGCCCAAAGATACAAATTTTCCCAAACTTTATGCTACTAAATATAAACCTATTTGTGATTACAGAATAAAAATTATTATTTTAAATATCGGTAATAGCAAAAATATCGTAGTATGTTCCTACTACGATATTTTTGCGATATCTAACTATCTCCCTCGCACCACTGCATCGTAATGTCATTTCCGGGTAGTGACGTCAATAATCAAATCCTGCATTCTTTGTGTTTTTTGACATTTACCCCTTTCACCGGTAGCTCAACCATGACATTTTCATGTATTTTTGCGAGCGACAACGTAGAAAATGTATATGAAATATACAGCGCTTCTAACAATAACGTGAGAAACTAGATTTGTTGCCATAAGAAAGAAAGCGACTTCGTTTACCTATATTAACTTTCTGCAAACTCATGGTTGAGTTAATTTGACTGGCTTCTAACTAACTCTAAGTGAGTTTTTGAGTAAATTATTGAAATAATGTACTAGTGGTCCCGGGCAAACGTTGTCCTGCCATAAACCACCTTCTCTGTGGACCGAATTTTCGTTGTAAAAATCAGATCTCGACTCTCTGGTATATAGTGTATTATCTATGATCTCGACACCTATCGGATCTAAACTATCTTTTAAATGGAGCCAACCACACACACAATTCCAAATCGGTTGAGTGATTTCAAAGTCTAACGGACATAGGGAGAAAATAATGTGTTTTTATACAGATGAGGTAATGTAACATATTGACGAAAACAATAAGAACACCGAGTCAAATCTATAGCGAGGCGCATTCTGACTTGTTTACTACAACAGTGATTAACACTTCCTAGTTTAGCTGCGCATTTCGTTCGGTTCGGTCGTGTGGCGAAAAATGTTTTCGATCGTACTTCGATAGTGTGGATTATTGTTAAGATGTGTTTTGTGATAACTTAAAGATTTTGAAATAAGGTTTCTTTTGTGGGAATTGTATGTGGAACAAAAAGTAACAATTTTAGTTGAAAATGTGTAGCAAAAACACGATGTTAACTATTTCAAAACAAAATATAACATTATTTTAAGAGGCTAATATCAACTATTCTAAATAAATAATATTTAATAAACACCAAGATAATTAAAGTGTTTTGATATCAATTTTAAGGTCATGAAAATAGACAAATCGGCTAGATCAAATTTAATTATGTGCATAAACCATAAAATTTAATTTAATAATTTATTACATTAATTATCTACATATTTCATTGTACATATACACTCACGCTTGTAATCCCCGAAGGGGTAGGCAGAGGCGTGACCAGTACACCCACTTTTCGCCGAATTATCGGTCCCATAATGTGATAAGGGGCGAGCCTATCGCCTACCCGGCACAAGTTCCAGACTCCGGGCTAATACTGAGAATTTCTAGATAGAAACACCCAATATCACTTTACCCGACCCGGGAGTCGAACCCGACCTCAGCACAGCAGTCGTAACGCATACGCATTACAACTGCGCCACTGAGGCAGTATATTTCATTGTTTCAATGAAATTACAATCTTCATTTTATATTATTTTTCATTATAAATTACTTTTTTGAATTAATCATGAATTTATTTAATTAGTACAACATAATTTGAAATAGAGATGCATTTATTTCATTTTAGTACTTCATTAACTGTGTTCTTTAATCAATATATTTCCCACCAACGCAGACATAATTGATCGTATAGCTACATTTTAACTTACCTCAAAAAAGAAGAGGTTGTAAATTCCATACTTTATTATATTGTTCCCTCCAAGTAGAAATATGTGTGGTCGATTAATGATTTATAGGGTCTATAATTTCCAATCTTCAAAATGAAAATCAAGTGAAAACTTAGGAATTACTGTGTTGTTTATTGAAACAGAGTCCATTTAGTAGTAACATTTTTGTTTATGATTGCTGATATAGAGGTTCATAGGCGTGATTATGTCAAAAGTCCGTGCGTGATGGTTACGCGAGTTCAGAGCTTTTTCCCCATCCCAAAAGTGCCCAACGTGCCTTAAGAAGTGTTTACTTCAAAAATAATGATTTGTAGTCCATTTCTATTAAGATATTCCAATATACTTAGTAAGCTTTTTATATCAAGTGATGTAAAAATAGTACTTCTTGGCAGTCTTATTTTTAACTATACGATTACATTTCCGACTTACAGTAGATTATTCCTATAGACAACAACTATTTTCACATATTTTTTTTATGTCATACTCCGACAAACGAGCCAGTGGGTCACCTGATGTTAAGTGAGCTCCACCGCCCATGAACATCCACAATACCGAAAGTATCATGTATGCGCTGTCGGCCTTAAAGGACAGGAATAGGGATTAGGGAAGGGAAGGGGGAATCTGGGCCTCCGGATATCTCACTTACCATACGAAACGCTACAGTGAACTGTCACTTTACGTTAGTTTTCTGTGAGACAGTGATACTACCCCGGTCGAGCCTGCCCATTCATGCTGTAGACAAATATGTCTTCAGCGTGGCTCTACCACTATACAAATGTTACATTAAATATAATGTAACGGATATCAATACATAATTTACACATCCATCAATCTGCGCTGCTTCATAAATGTAAACAAGTATCCCGATATACTACGACGTAACTGACTGGTATCAGAAATAAATAATATTTATTTAGATTTAGCCGAAGTTCGATTTTCAAATTATTTCGAATTTTCTCATAATAAAAGATTCTTCGATCAACGGTCCTTACTCTATAGTTCCTTGTAGGAGCGAGACTAAGCCGCGTTACTCTGTACAGACATACAAAACGAAAATTTCAACGAAACCAAAAGTGACTCCACAGTGATGAATTTATGAGTTTATCAACAATTTTGAACTCTATAGTGTCTGTGTCGAATTATCTCGGACGATTTTTAACAATGTTGAAGCGACGAACATCAAAACGGTTCGTCTTGGGTGAGAATGAAGAGCCGAACACTTTCGAGGATGACGTGGAGACTATACCATCAGGTCTGGTGCAGAAGTTCCAGATGACCTTGCAGACTGATCAAGAAGAGACTGAAACGCCCCAAAGATCTATGGAGAGAATAGATAGTGGATTGCTAAAACCTCCCGCTGGGACTTTGCAGTAAGTGTGCGTTAGATTTTGGTAATAGAGTTTTTTTAAATTACAGGTTAGCAATATAACTTGACGAGTTCAACACTATGCATCCTTAAATCTGTAATAATATAGAGTCAGGCACACATACTGGCCCCACACTAGATGTAACCTGTATTAAGAAATACGAAGGACTACAGTCCCACAACACACAGACACCAAATAAATATTTGTGGATCACACCAACATTTGTATTTTTGATCGAACTCGCGGTCTCGTTTCACATCCAGTTAGTTACTCGCCCCCTGCGCCACGAACTCTGTCGAAAGTTTTATATGTGTATACATCGGCATAGTCTCAGCTGGCTCAATTTGAGGCAGCCAGGGACTGCTTTTAAACACCACTGTATGAATACTTTGAACGCGACAAAATATACCTCATTGGTGACGAAATGTCCATAACGTACGCTACGTTCTTAAGTTATAACTATCTTAAGTTGAGGCAACCTCTGCTAGAGCTGCCTTAGGTTGAGAATGCCTCGTTAAGAAGAAACTTCTAGTGAATATACATCCTAATGATGCCACTTAATTTTTTATCTTCCTACGCACAAAATAGAGTCGTGTTAGGAGAGATATGTAATGGGGATTACACTTTTTCTTTCCGAATTCGATTCCTTTCGATATCACTCCTCCCATTCTGCGCCCTTCGCCTGATCATCATTTCTTGTCACTTCCTTTACCAAAAGTCATGGTTCTCCTCCTTTTATTTTCTAGTCTTCCACTTTCCCAACCCTGACCTCGTCGTTGTATCCTTGCCTACCAGCCCTTGACGGTAGTTTCTAAGTACCCACGCCCTTAACAATAAATCTTGATTCCGTATGGTGAAACTTTCTATATTTTGCTATCCCATTACGTGCATTTTTCCGGGATAAAAGTGACCTATGTCATTTTCTGATCCCTAAACTGCCACTATGCAAAAAAATATGACGTTCCCTTGCTCTGTGAAAAGCTAAACTAAAAAGATAGAAGAAGGATAAAAAGTAGCCTATGTGCTATTCCAGACTATAATCTATCTCTGTGCCAAATTTCAACCAGATCCGTCCAGCCGTTGTACCGTGATTGAGTAAGAAACATCGCATTTATAATATTAGTAGGATTTAAATTATTCTCTCAAACACACAAATACAAATAAAGGCATAATATCAAAATCTGTTAAATAATTAGTTCCATGACCCAAATTACCTTAAATTAATTAGGGTTGCCTCGAAGCGAGTAATAAGTAACACAGATCTGCGGTCGGGTCACATTTGGTCAAGAGGAAGTAGTATAAATAAGTTACATTTACAACTGCTCTAATTAATTACTACTTATTTTGTTCTATTTTTGTCGACAAATTTGTTATAACATTCAACAGCCAAATCTAGCTCCGGCCTCAAAGTAAAATATACCTAGTTATCTTGTATCGCCCTATCACATCGTGGGACGGTAAAAAGCTCGGTGAAATTATGGAGTGCGGGTTACACCTCTACCTACCCACGCCTGGCGTGGGTGCGCATGTATGTTTGTAGAGCAATTAATTCTTTCCTACAAAGGGCGCGCATCATTTGAGAATTATATTGACAAATTCTGCGGGGCAGAGAGAAACCTGCTGTGAACTATTTGATGTGATTTGTAGTTTTTTTTAGCCTGGCACGGCTAAGTGACCGCACTTCAATTGATGGTAAGCGCAGTGCCGTCCAGTTAGAGTAACAAGTAGCGAGAAACAGTCTACCCCTCGCTACTCAACACAATCATGCCTTCTGTGTAGCTTCTTCGCATTACGCCATGGGGCAAGGAGGTGAAGAAGCGGTCGAAGGGTCTAGTGTTAGAGTAGTCTTTAGTTCTTGATACCCACATACACGTTTGACCTGATATGGGGTCAGAACTATGTGTGACTGTTGGGTGTATTATAAATTTATATAAACCGCAATTGATCCAATAAAAGTGGTAACCCTAAAAGAGACCAGTTTTGAGACGTTATGTAATTTACATATTAAATGGTAGAGTTGATTTTTATATTACGTAAAAGGTATCAGTTAGAGGACACATTCAATATCTTCAAACTTGCATCAGTTTAGCGTGGGCGCCATCTTTACCCAAACTGTAAAGAACTCTAATTAAATCATTGTTTTTGAAATATTATATGAAACATTACCTATCTTGAGAATAAATTAAAACAATAATTGTGATGTTAAATTCATAATTCTTTTTAAACTTAATGTAATAAGTTAAATAATACATACATTAGTGTGCGAACATAGCTAGATTCTTAAATAGACAATGGATATGTTAAAAAGACAGACAAAAATACAAACTCTATCCGCCTCGAAACCATATACATAGAGAACTGGAGAGTTACTCTTGACACTCGATTCCAATTTAAAATTGGGATTGGTTTCGAAAACTGTACAATTGGCAGTCTCGAACGCAACACCAGCGCACGATTTAACTGAATACGGCGGAATTTTTAGTAACTAAATGAAATTGAGTATTTACGATCGCTAGTTTGTAAATATTCTATTTCATTTAGTTGAGTGAGTTAGAGTTCTAGATTGGAACTTCTAGATTGGAATTGAAACTGTTTCGAGTTCGAGATTGGAATTGATTTCAAGAGGAGGCCTACTGGACTGAGCAACGTCCTCACAAATCTCACTTTGTAGAAATAGACAAAGCGACTACGCGCCCAATAACTATTTCTTTTCGCTCCTGCAAGTCTGTGACGTAGACCTATCAACATTCTAGATAAAGACAACTGGCCGCACGTTAGTTTTATCTCTCACGTTGTTCTGCCAGTATTCACATAGCTGGATAGAGACGCTCTGTCCATTCTCCATGTATGAGTGTAATTAGCATAATCCGTTTAATATGTATACACCTGATTGTAAGTGCAATGCTGTCCAGTTAGAGTATCAAGAAGCGGAAGGCAATCTATCCTCCGCTACTCAACACAATCATGCCGGCCTGCTGTGAAGCTTCTTCACACTACGCCTAAAAGACCCAGGATCATAGGAAGGAGGGAACACGGTAGCTGGCAAACTGTTCTACAGCTTGATGGTGCGGCAAAAATACGAATTTGCGAACCTCTTGGTTCAACTTGAAAGATAGGTGGCACTACTGTCGCACTGTTTTTTTTTGATTTGGTTCGTTCTGTGCAGGACGAAGTCTGCCCGGGCCACTAGTTAAATTATAATATATTGATAATGATATAGTTATATAAATACTCGTTTATTCTAAATTTATCATTACTTTCCACAACAGGTCTGAAACAAACGAAGTAAACATATGGTAATAAACATTAAACAATACTTATATACATCAAACTTTAAGTGGCTTGTTTTCTATTATTTCTCATAAGTAGTGATTATATGCGCTTTGTTTGTTGCTTGAATGAAATACTTAATCTATACCTAGTATATAATAGCATAGTTAAAATCATTTTATATTTTCACTATTTTACTGTCCCACTTCTGGGCATTCTTACTAATAAAAGTAAGTCTTACTAAAACGAACATTTAGCTTCACCAGGCTTAGTCCGCCACTATGTCTTAGTCCACCACGCTGGCCTAATGCGGGTTGGTAGACTACAGATACCCTCCAAATTTAAACATGCATGTCCTCCTGCGTGTCAAGTTATGACTATTTTTTCATAGTTATATTATAACATCATAAAATACCTAGACATCAAAAATTATAAAAATAGATAACAACCAAGTGACAAGACTGCCTCGGTGGCGCAGTTGTAATTGTGCACGCGGTACAGCTTCTGTGCTAAAGACTCAGGTTCGATACCGCGTCTGGTAAAAGTAATTTAGGGTTTTTCTACCACGAAATATTCAATATGAGCCAAGAGTCTGGAATTGTGTCGGCGTCGGGATGGCGATGGGCTGTCACATGGGACGGTAATAAGCGCGGCGAAAAATGAGTGTACTGGTTACACCTCTGCTTACACCTACGGGGATTACAGGCGTGAGTGTACCTACGTGTGTGCAAAAGCGTCATTTAACAGCAAGATTAAAAAAAAAGGATTAACTATTTTATGCCGTTGAAGTATATCTGATATTGGGGTAACTTATCAGAAAAATATAGAATCGTCTTCTTTTCTAACATCACAATTGATACATAATAAGAATGACATCAGTTTTACACAAGTGTTATCTTGGAATGCAAATCTATTAATTAGTTTTTTTCCGTTCCTTGTAATGGGTTACGGGAAGTTGTGGAGTATAAAAAGTAATAAAAACTTTTTACCGATATTTTTGCCAAATTAAATATGTTACCAGCTCTAAACACTTCCCTTAATTAAAGGTATATAAAGTACATTATCTTTTAGTAGGTTATTTAATGGCATAATGTAATATTATACTAACTAACATTTATAAGGTGAGGTACAAAAGGTTAGCTTATCTTATTTAAAATTGCAATATAATTTCTTTTACAAAGCATTCTCAAGCTTTTTAAAAACGCGAATTCAACTTTCATATTCCAAAACATCACATTTTATATATGTAGTTGATAAAATCGCGCAGTATCGAGAGACTATTCATATAAGCTAACCGAAGCGTATGATATTAAACATCGATGCATAACTTCTACATCGACACAATAGCCAAGTGGTCATTAAACCTTTATATTTCTATTTTTGGCAATATATTAGTATAAAATAACTGCTTTTAAGATCATCTTTAGCATTAAATAAATATTATCGATAAACATGATTACATCATACTAACAGTCCAACAGATTGACGGACAGACAGGTCGTAACGACAAAGGGTTTTGCTATTTAGCTACGGAACCTTTTATGTACACTGAAAGACAAACAAGCTGACCGAACACTACTGTTATATATATTATTATTGCATTATTAGGTACCTATTAAAATGTCATATTATTGTAATGTATTGTGAGAATAATATCAGTTAGTTAACAATATTGTCATCGTAAATGCAAAGACTTATACTACTATAAATTTCATTCGTCGACATAGCCCAAAGAATAAGCAAGCTGAAGTGGCAATGGGCCGGTCACATTTGTCGTAGAACCGATTACCGATGGGGTAATAAGGTTCTTGAGTGGAGACCGCGTACAGGTAAACGGAGTGTGGGACGCCCTCCTGCTAGATGGAGCGACGATCTGCGCAAGGCTGCAGGCAGTCATTGGAGGCATAGAACCGAAGATCGGGTTCAATGGCGAACCTTGGGGGAGGCCTATGTCCAGCAGTGGACTGCGATAGGCTGATGATGAAATTTCATTCGTAGTGGCGTTTAATTATGACGACGTCAACATGAATAATATTGTGTAGGTAGTATTAACGGCAGCGATAGCCTCGTTGGAAGTCGTTCGAACAGTCAAGATAATACTAGTAGGTTCAAAACCAGCCCTAATAACTTTTAAAGTTACGTGTGTATTCATCGCTTGATTTAACGGTGAAGTAAAACATAATGAGGAAACCTGCATACCTGAGAATTCTCGAAAAAACTTCAAAGATGTGTGAAGTTTACCAACCCGTATTATGCCAGCGTGGTGGACTAAGGCCTAACCCCAATCAGTAATAGAGGAAGCCCGTGATTAGCAGTTTGCACAATGCTGGCATTATTATTTATCTACTGATAGCTGAAATGAAAATCTATACAATGTAGTTAAACCTTGACTATAAATATTTCTCTATGAATATTGTGACTTGTAACTAAATGATAGTATATCGAATATAATAAAAATATTTGTATATATAAAACCAAATACAGTCTGTTTATCGTAAATAGTTATATAATGTTATTCAACGTTCAAATTACTATTCACTTTCCCTTCATTGATTACATTACGATGATGATATAGGCGTGACATGCCTCTATCTCATTATCAGTTAATGTAAACACACTTATTTATACATGATTTAGCAGCGGATCATGACTTGAAACGAGATCAAAACTTCATGAACCAAAACTAGGAAAATAAATCTAAGCTGTATTTACTTATAGGATATCGTAGTTCAAAAGTGTGTTTTTAGATGAACGAGAATTAGATCCTTCTAGTTGGAATCCAACTGGGAGAATGGACAATTAGATAATAATTTATCAATGAATGCATATAGATTCATAGATAAAACTAACACATGCTAATAAGACATGCTCATTATTTCTTATTGACTTGACCTCACGGACATTATAAACAAACCGGGAAAATATTTTCTTACGCAAGGCTCATTGCAATTTCCTTAACTATGGCAACATTAATCCAATTGGTTAACCATCTCTCTCTAGCCCCGTTTAATTAACGTGTGGAAACGAGACGACGCGATCGTACGATCGTCATACGATATGATTGGCGTATTTAACGTCAAAATAATATGAAAACAAAATATCTTCACGGAGAGATGTTTTTGTATTTTCCGCTTAAAAAATAATCTTTTAATCGTTTCTATCTTATGTTTGATGTTTAATTTGTTTATTTATTGTGAAATATGTATACAAACATGAACGGACTGTACTCCGATGGTCCATACAGGTTAGTTATTAAAACTTAATTTCGTACTCGGTTATAATTATTTTCTATAGTGTTCTGACTATAATACTAATTTAAATGAACTGTTTTATAGTTATTTTACTTGATTTGGGAAATCGGATACAGTATTTAAGTATAAATACAAAAGTATGTCAACCAACAAGTTTCACTCACGTATTCGCGACTTGGCAATATTTTAATTAGAATTCTTTACATTATAACCCAGTGTGAAGTGTTACTTCGCATATGAATTACCCATAACTTATAAATATATATTTCTTAATGAGAATCACGTAAGTGTACCCACACGTGTTTTAAAAACGTTACTATATTTATTTACCTTCAAATATTTTATTTTCTCTTTCCTTGTAGTAATAATGAAATTCGCAGAAAAATGATAAAACATTATGACAAATTTTATGAATAACATACACCTGTGTTTTTACACATTTGGTAAATCTAAAGATTATGTTTAAATTTGTTGCATAAGCTTTAACAAATAATGCAGTAATAATTTATTATTTCATAGCTATTAATATAAAATAATATCTAAAAGACATAAGTGTATAGATAAAAATAATTATTTTTACTTATGGTTTAATTTACTAATAAGGTTCATATTGATGGCCTTAATACCATAATTTAAATTCCTAGTTATATAAATCTTATTTATAAAAGTAATTTGAAGCTTGAGAAGTATTACTTATAAAAGACAAATGGCTTGGAGTAGTTCACCTTTGTATAAATATATTACTGGGTCTGAAATTTTAAATAACTCGGTTTTCAAAGCTACATAAGGTCATGTGGGTTTGTTGAGCCAGTAAGACTTTATGGTTACCTAACTGCTTGTGACATCTACAATGTCAATTCTGTTATCACAACTTAAACTTTACTACTATTAACTTTATGACCATAAAATTGTAGTAATAAAACACAATGACAGGACTAAATTAATTGTAGTTTGACAGGCAGCTTACAACCACCTCTTAGAACATACATATACACTCACGCCTGTAATCCCCGAAGGGGTAGGCAGAGGTGTAACCAGTACACCCACTTTTCGCCGAATTTCGGTCCCATAATGTGACAGGGGGCGAGCCTATCGCCATACCGGGCACAGGTTCCAGACCCCGGGCTAATACTGAGAATTTCTAGATCACTTCAGATTCTGAAATTGTCCAAAGTGACAGGACTATATATAATTTAAATCCTGTAAACATTCCTTCACTGTTTGTGTTGGTTTCAATTATATTTATATCATTAATAAATTTATTCCACTTCACTAAACACATCCGATTCTCGAGACTGAAATCATATTAATGAGAAGAAAATAAATAATTGAAACCAGTAATATTAATTTTGTTTCTTAATACTGTTTTTATCTTAAGATTGAATTTGATATGCAAAGTACAACTGACTCTTATTTATTATCTAAAATTGTATTAGTTCCTTCAACTATCTTCTGTATTTTACTTCTATTGTTTCAATTATACTCAAATTGTGACTGTTGTTAGTCTTTTTCATAGGTTAAATATGTCATTGCATAGTTCCAGCTATACTGCCGTCTATACTAAAAGGCTGTTATGTCAATGAACTTAATTTTGACATATAGCATGCGTTACAACTACTGTGCTTAGGTCTCGAGATCAAATCCCGGGACGGGTAAACTGATATTGGATTCTATTAGAAATATTAAGTATCAGCCCTGAGTCTGGAATTGTGCACGGCATAGCGATACTTTCCCCCCATATAACATTATAGGACCGTAATAAATTCGGCGAAAAGTGGGTGTACTACACCTATGCCTTCGGGAATTACAGGCGTGAGTGTATATGTATATGTATGTATAAATCAAGTATGCTTCTAATATGCTCACAAGTTGGAGAAGCATCAAGAAACTTAGCTTTATTATGTGCTGAAAATAGCTTTTCCAACCTGATGTTATTCACAAGTACCTTTACACTTATTGTTTTAAGATGTAGAGGATGCATGAAGTGCTCAACTTTAGCCAAGTCATGTTATTTTCTATGCCTTGTTGTTTAGTTTTTCTCTAAGTTATTATTGCTAGATGTTATTGTAAGCTAAATAATTAATTATAACTATAATATATCCATAGACATAGACCTAAATAGACAACACAAGTACTTCAGTATTGATAAAACTGTCACATTTTAGTGTCAAATCACAAGGGCTGTTAAATGATGGGAAAACACGTTAGAAACATAAAATAATTACGTGTGTCAAAAATCTCATATTCATCTTAGGACTTGAAATAGGTACTTTTGCGCTGTCTATTGGCCTAGTCTTCATGTCAAAATAAGTTTGGTATTTCCTTTACAGTATACTGTAATATATTTATAGACATAGATCTAAATAGACACCGCAAATACTTCAATTTGTATAAAAGTGTATCACACTTTAGACCTGCTGTAACAACTGTAATTCAGTGATAAGAAATACGCTAATTAAAGAATTTTAGGGTATCAAAAAGCATTTAAGCATTTTTACATCTTATATTACTTTCAGCACCTGTAAATAAAATAAATAATAAATATAAGTATACTTGCGGTGTCTATTAACCTGTCTAATATATAACATCTTGTTCCAGGCCGTCTATGTCCCAAGGGACCGTGATACACAGCCAGCGATTCCAAGAGAAAGACTTCACGGTAGCTACGCCAGAGGAGTTTGTCAGACGTTTTCAAGGCACAAAGCCTATAAATAAAGTATGTTTGAATATTCTATACATGCTTAATTATAATTTTTTATAAAATACTAATAACAATTTTTTTTTACCTCAAATTGAATTGAATTAAGGTTGAACTGTAATAGTATAAAAATAAGTTTTTTCTATTACTATAGTAGTATGTTATTTTTTTTAATGTAGTAATTTGTAGTATTATGTATTGTCAAATAAGAGCTATATCACATGTTTTAAGTTACTTAAATTTCTAAAGATTGAAGATTTAATATGTTGTACCTTATTTTTTGATCATTATAGGATAGTGTATCATTGAAACATAATTTTTTTGTTGACTGCAACGGTAGGCAGCGGCTTTGCTGTGCCCTGGTATTGCAGAAGTATAGGGGCGGCGGTGACTACTTACCATCAGGTGGCCCGTCTGCTCGACTGCCTATCGAGGCACTAAAAAAAAAACTGCGTTAATTTACGGCTTGTATTTTTTATATAATGTATTTTTCAAAAAAAATATTGAAGTCTCTAACGCAAATAGGTACTGATTTAGTGAAAATGTTCTCAACGAATATGTTTTTTACTAATCAATTGGAACAGCAGATTTCTCAGGAGTATTAGAGTATTTAAGAGGCGTGTGTCCTTATGTATGTATAGATAAGGGTATCTTCCAATGATCTGTGCTGGCCCTACGCATAAATCGGACGATGAAATAGGGGACGAAATAATTAACTATTCGTTTATTTTAGGTGTTGATAGCGAACAACGGTATCGGGGCTGTAAAATGCATGCGCTCTATTCGAAGATGGTCCTACGAGATGTTCAAAAACGAACGAGCCGTTCGGTTTGTTGTCATGGTGAGTTTTTTAATATTTTTTTTTATATTGGCACGGCAAAATGACCACACTGCACTTGATGGTAAGCGCAGTGCCGTCCAATTAGAGTATCTAGTAGCGAGAGAAAATCTATCCACCGCTACTCAACACGATCATGACGGCCTACTTCTTCACACTACGCCATAGGCAAGAAGGTGAAGACGCGGTCGAGGGTATAGTGTCAGAGTACTCAAAAAGGGTATAAGCCTAGATTTTCTAGATGTTAAACTTGGAAAACTAGCCTGACTAACACAGAGCATAAATATAGGTTTTCTATGTGTTAAAATTGGAAAACCAGTCTGCCTCATGTACCGAGCATACATAGAGCAGCGGTCGAGTGGCCGACTGTGAAACGAGAGGCCGTGGGTTCGATTCCTGCACCAAGATAAATGTTTGCATGACAGATAGATATTTATTTCGGGTCTGAGTGTTGTGGGACCGTAGTCCCTCGTTATTGAGACCCACAATACAGGTTTTACCTAGTGTGAGGTCAGAACTATGTATTTGGCTGTATTATTACTTCACTAGTTGTTGCTCGCGGCTCCGCCCGCGTGGAGGTCATGTTTGGGAGAAAAAGTATACAATACAAAATACCAATATTCATGCGTTTAACTTAAAAATGACGGATTTTCATACAAACTTTCATTCCCTATTTTACCCCCTTAGGGGCGGAATTCCCAAAAATCCTGAAACATATATTTTTTATTTTTAACTAAAATGCTAAATACAAATTTTCATGAATTTAACATCAAAAATGACGGATTTTCATACAAACTTTCATCCCCTATTTTACCCCCTTAGGGGTGGTATTTCCAAAAACCCTTCCTTAGTGGATGCCTACGTGATAAAAGGTACCTACTGTCAAAACTTCAAGTCTCTAACCCCAGCCGTTTCGGCTGTGCGTTGATCGATCAGTCAGTCAGTCAGTCAGCTTCTTCTTTTATATATACAGATTATTTACTAGCTGTTGCTCGCGGCTCCGCCTGCTGGGAGGTTATAATTGGGAGCAGAAGTATACAATCCAAGGAGTTGTCTTCTGCACTGAGGCATCTGTAGCGATTGTCCAGCCTCTCAGGTGTTGTGCCTGAATGTTGAGATTGCATCTAAAGAATAACCCATAAGTTTAACCTCACTTTACCCCTTTTAGGGATGATTTTTCAAAAACTTTGAAACACTTATTTCTTTATTTCCTACCGAAAGCCTAAATATGAATTTACATATCCCTAAGCCGAGGAATTATGGATTTCCCATATAAATTTTGAACTCCTATTTGACCCCTTTCAAGGTTTTTTTTGAGAAAAAAGATGTCCTTCTCCAGAATATAATCTATTCCCTTACCAAATTTCTTATCGAATTACTTAATCGATATGTGTTTTCAGCATCTTTATCTCGATATCACTGGCCCACTCAAGAATACATGTGTGATTTTTTTTTCACAGGTTACACCAGAAGATTTGAAGGCCAACGCGGAATATATAAAGATGGCTGACCATTATGTACCTGTGCCGGGAGGTTCAAACAATAACAACTATGCAAACGTTGAGCTAATTGTGGACATCGCTGTCCGGACTCAAGTGCAGGTATTTTTTTTTATTGGCAACGGAATCACAGTCCGTACAGCCATTTATTTATTATTTGAAATAAAGAAAAAATTGTGTATTGAATTTTTTAAATTAAAGTTCTACTGAAGAATTGGGAAAATCCCTAAAGCCTAGTGCATATAAAATTCAATATTTTTTTAAGATTCTGGACTATCATTTAACTTATAGTCTGTACTGTCTTGCCAGTAAAAAATACATATTTCGCGTTCCTTTAGTACCTATAATATTCACTTTTTATTATAAATATATTTCTGTTTCAGGCTGTATGGGCAGGTTGGGGCCATGCGTCAGAGAATCCAAAATTACCAGAAATGCTCCACCGAGCTGGGGTGGTGTTTATAGGACCCCCGGAAAAGGCCATGTGGGCCCTAGGAGACAAGATAGCGTCGTCCATAGTGGCGCAGACCGCGAATATACCCACGTTGCCGTGGAGCGGAAGTGGTAAGTCGAGGGCCAAGGAGTTCACTTTAGGCATAGGGGCACGGCAGGGGAAAGGGATGAAATTTGGGTTACTTTGGGGAATTGTTACCAACGTTGTTGTTGTGAGCTCATAACTGCTATTTAATTTTTTTTAATGATAGTAATATAAGTCTTATTAACCTGCAAGTATCAACTGGCCATATTTGGCCGCGTTAATACTGGCAATACTCGTCCTTATTTACGTGCGTATTAAGCGTATTTGTAATCTTAAGATTATGGAAATAAAGTTGACTTTGGCTTATTTTTTTACTCACTATTTATTACCTTTTTCCAACGCCGGTGTCTCTGAGATTCTTGAGAGGTTAATAATATACAGAATTAAGAATAATATGATATTATTGTGTTAATCAAACATGTATAACTTTCACAAAATACCCTATATCTTTGCAGAATTAAAAGCCGAATATAACTCGAAGAAGATCAAAATATCGTCTGAGTTGTTCGCGAAAGGATGTGTGTCTACCCCCGAACAGGCACTTCAGGCAGCGCATAAAATTGGTGAGAATTTTATCATATTCTGTGTTACAGTAAACGCTTATGGGTGCCGGAACTTGCACCCCGCTTGTCAAGAAAATACATTTTTGTGTCTTTTTATCCTGGCACGCCAAAGTTACCATACTGCACTTGATGGTAAGCGCATTGGCGGCCAATTAGAGTATCAAGTAGCGAAAAACATTCTATCCCTCGCTACTCAATACAATCATGCCGGCCTGCTGTGTAGCTTCTTCACACTACGCCATGGGGCAAGGAGGTGAAGAAGCAGTCGAGGGTCTAGTGTCAGAGTACTCAGAAGGCGGCAACACGGCCAAACATCGTACCCCAACTCTGGACCCAGGACAAAATCCCGATGTACACTGGCAGATCCCGGAACGCGTCACACTTGCGTGTACCACTATGCCCAGGATTTAACTCTCTAGACACATGTGTGCTTATGGTATGTGTTATGTCCAGGTTTTCCGGTCATGATCAAAGCTTCAGAAGGTGGCGGTGGTAAAGGAATCAGGAAAGTGGACAACGCCGATGATTTCAATAATATGTTTAGACAGGTAAGTGATCATAATAAATACACCCAACAGTCACACATAGTTCTGACCCCACACCAGGTCGACCCTGTATCGTGGGTATCAACTACAAGGGACTAAGGTCCCACAACACCCAGACTCGAAACAAGTATCTATCTGTCATTGTCTCGGTGCGGGAATCGAACCCACGACCTTTCGTTTCACAGCCAGCTACTCCCCTGCTGCGCCACGAAGGCTGTCAGAATAAAATTACAGAGAATATAGTTGACACAGTAATTTTTATTATTGAAATCATTCAAAATCAATTATCAAAAGGTATTTATAAATCCACCCAAATATAAATAAGTTAGAAGCCGTCAAATTGCGTGGGAGGGGGAGTTGTGAAATGACTGATAAGAGATAATAATTTGAATCACCGTAGTGACGTCACCGCCCGCAATGGCCATTACGCTGCAGTAGTGCAAGGGAGATCACCCACTTTTCCTCATACTAATGCTTAAATCTTTGGTTTGCGGATACTTGGCACCGTGACACCGCAAGCAACGGCTATTTTTACGATATTGTTGTCCACAGGTGCAAGCCGAGGTCCCTGGATCACCTATTTTTGTGATGAAGTTGGCCAAATCCGCTCGGCATTTGGAGGTTCAACTCTTGGCAGATCAGTATGGTAAGTGTCCAGAGTTAGAAGTTTAGTTAAGTTTTGTGTTTTGTAATGATTATAAATCATCATCATCATCATCAGCCTATCGCAGTCCACTGCTGGACATAGGCCTCCCCCAAGGTTTGCCATTGAACCCGATCTTCGGTTCTATGCGCCCAATGTCTGCCTGCAGCCTTGCGCAGATCGTCGCTCCATCTAGCAGAAGGGCGTCCCACACTCCGTTTACCTGTACGCGGTCTCCACTCAAGAACCTTATTACCCCATCGGTAATCGGTTCTACGACAAATGTGACCGGCCCATTGCCACTTCAGCTTGCTTATTCTTTGGGCTATGTCGACTATGATTATAAATAAGCTTTGAAAAACATTGTTATCGAATAATAATCTATATTTAATCGGATAATTATCCACATATATTAATTTGAAAGTTATAGTTTCCCTAAAAAATATTATTATTATTAATAGTAAATTCCTGATAAAAAGTATCTAATTGATAAAACTAAATTTGTATCATAGAATTATCAAGTGATAATTATCATTTGATCAAATACGAGAGACTACGGTCCCACAACACCCAAATTAAAACAAACCTCTATGTGTCACAAAACATTCGTCTCAGTGCGGGAATCGAACCCTTGTCCTCTCGTTTCACAGCTTCTCGCCTGCTGCGGCATGGAGTCTATCGAATTAATCTATATAAAATTTACTGAATCATGAAACCATATTACCATTATACGTACAGGTAACGCGATATCCCTGTTCGGTCGTGACTGTTCTATCCAGCGACGGCATCAGAAGATCATCGAGGAGGCGCCAGCGGCTGTGTCCAAGCCTGACGTCTTTATAGAAATGGAGAAGGTAATATCCCAAGTCCACATACCTATGCTTTAAAGCCGGCAAAGCACTTATGGTATTATGGGCGTTCAAGGGTGATGAAGATTTACGTATCACACTGACTCTTGCCGGCCTCTAAAAATTTGGATCTATGATCTCTAGATCAAGCATAGCCTAGTTGGGACTAATACTGACTGTCGGTACAAATTCGGCCCAAATGCCATACACCTCTGACTTTTCTAAATAATCTGATTCTGATAAAATTTCAAAGGTATGTGAAGTGTGAGCTCGCGGAAGGCCAGCATGGTGGACTAAGGTCTGACTCCCTTTCATTAGTAAAGGAGGTCCGTGTCCAGCAGCAGAACATGTTTAATACATACATACATATACATCTCTCCTCCTATCCTCTGCCTACCCCTTCGAGGATTATAGGCGTGACCTGTAATCCTGGAAGGGCTAGGCAGAGGTGTAATCAGTGCTTACACATACCTACTTTCCGCCGAATTTATAGCAGCCCCATAATGTGATAGGAGACGAGCCTATCGCCATACCAGGTACAATTCCAGATTCCGGTGTGATACTGAGTATTTGTAAATAGAAAAACACAATATCACTGTACCCGACCCGCCCGGGGACCGAACCCAAGACCTCAGCACGGCAGTCGTAACGCATGCACAATTACTACTGCGCCACAGAGGCAGCCTGTTTCATACAGGGCTCGGATATCTCTAGATACAATCGGTTCGTTTCTATCCCACGTTATTTTATTTATTTCAGGCAGCAGTGCGTTTAGCCAAAATGGTGGGATATGTCAGCGCTGGAACTGTGGAGTATCTATACGAACCTGCCACCGATTCTTACTTCTTCCTGGAGCTGAACCCTCGGTTGCAAGTGGAGCATCCGTGTACGGAGATGGTGGCGGACGTCAACCTACCGGCTGCGCAGTTGCAGGTGAGCTTATCATCACGGTCTACTCAATATACCGCAGTGGACCACAGTAGACCTCAGTAGACTGGAGGGCCTAATGTTTAATGTTAACTTTATAGACCAAAAGCAAATGGCAGCGATAGCCTTATTGGTTGTAGTACGCACTACCGAGACGAAAAGGTTTAAAGGTATGTGAAGTCTACTAATTCGCATAAGGCCTACCCCTCTCATTAGTAGAGATGGCTCGTGCTCAGCAGTAGGATATTGTTTAATACAGGACTTGTGTTATTAGTCGAAGTGCAAGTCGAGCTATTCTAAGTTTTCATAGATTATGTTGATTATTTACATTAATATGACCCATTCCGGCGTATGCTTGGAAAAAACATATTTTTTTTGGACTGGTTTCAAACTGAATCCGAGTTTCGAATCTTTGTTACCAAATTTACTGATATTACTGGAAAATTTCAGTCTTCATCGAGGAATGTAGGACATCCTGAAGGATCCTAATCAAATCCAGATTACTGCCGAGAGCGTCCAGTTTTTGGGTCAAAATATAGGCAGACTATCCCACCCACACCTTCGCCTTTAGCCAGGATCGACAATGGCACAGAGTAATGAAACTAAATGAAACGTTCTCTGAATTCTCAGCATTTCGCTTAACTATTGAAAAATATAGTCATCTCTAGGTTTTTATGCTTTTTTGTCCAGATCGCCATGGGTCTTCCGTTGTATCACATAAAAGATATCCGTCTACTGTACGGGGAGTCTCCGTGGGGGATGTCGCAGATCGACTTCGACGAGCCGAAGCAAAGACCTTCGCCCTGGGGTCACGTGATCGCCGCCAGGATCACCTCCGAGAATCCTGATGAGGGTAAGTAGGGGATAATTCTAAATCTGATATATACCCTCATTAATTGATGGTGTAACAGGGAGATTTAATTTGTGCTCCCCTCAGGCTTCAAGCCATCGTCAGGCACTGTTCAAGAGCTGAACTTCCGGTCATCCAAGAATGTATGGGGCTACTTCAGCGTGGCAGCTTCCGGTGGACTTCACGAGTTCGCCGACTCGCAGTTTGGACACTGCTTCTCTTGGGGCGAGACCAGGGAACAGGCTAGGGAGTAAGTACACCGTATAGAATTTTAATATATACTGGTTTTGCAGGATCACATTTTAGGTACTACTCCTTTTTATGTCTATATTTGTTAAAATTTGTTTACTTTTTTATAAAGTATCAAAATGGTATTAAATCGATATCTTTTTAACAACAACAAAGTGTTCATCATTGATAATCACTTTATTTCAAACACTATTTATTTATTTCTTTATTGTTGGAAACTTTATTGGTTCAAGATTTAGTTATATGTATCTTTAATAATTAATATACTTAATACTGTTTGTTTCCTATACTAAGATAAATAAATAAATAAATAAATAAATAAATAAAAAAAAACTACAAATAATAATTATAGACTCTAACTCTCTACCTTTAGGCATACCTAGTGAAGCTTCACATAAAAACAAATCTATGAACATTATAGCACATCTATAGTCTTCTCTTTTACTCTTATGGCCGAGTACCTTCCACCCTCTCTGATAATATCATCAAACCAGTACCCAATATAGAATTCTTCCCATTTCTAATCATTGCTTCCATCCCAGAAACTTGGTGATTGCCCTCAAGGAGCTCAGCATCCGTGGTGACTTCCGGACCACGGTGGAATATCTGATAACCCTGCTGGAGACGACAGCCTTCCAAGAGAATAACATCGACACTAGCTGGTTGGACGCGCTGATCGCCGAGAGAGTGAGTAGACCAAGTAGACCAAGTAGACTGAGTAGACCATGTAGTTTTAAAGTGGTAATCAGTTTTGTAAGTTTGTAAGTCAGGGTGAGTAGACTAAGGAGACGGAATAGTAGACCCAATAGTTTGTGAGTAATAAAGTAATTTTTGTCTATAGTATGAGTGGTCAAGGGTTGACCGGGGTGTGTACTGTCGCTGATTCATACAGTGACAAAGAGTTTTGGGGGTCAAAACACATCGGTTTTTCAATTAAGGGTTCGAAACCAATAATTTTTCTGGTTTCATATGACAGACTTTGAAGGTCAAATCAAATCCGACTTTTATTAAGGGTCCGAAACCAATAATTTTTCTGGTTTCATATGACAGACTTTGAAGGTCAAATCAAATCCGACTTTTATTAAGGGTTCGAAACCAATAATTTTTCTGGTTTCATATGACAGACTTTGAAGGTCAAATCAAATCCGACTTTTATTAAGGGTCCGAAACCAATAATTTTTCTGGTTTCATGCTGTTCATCGTGTGGATATATATGGCACACTTTATTTGTTTCCAGATAGTTGTTAGATATCCATACTTTCACCCAGAGTGCGGATTGATATTATATTGATTTCTTCATCAGGTCCAATCGGAGAAGCCTGACATCATGCTGGGTGTGATCTGTGGTTCAATATTGATAGCAGACAACATCATCACGGCCAACTTCCAAGAGTTCAAGAGTGCGCTGGAGAAGTGAGTTGAGATCATAATAATAATACCACCCAACAGTCACACACATAGCCCGACCTAAGATACGAGTTTTGTGTGGTGGGTATCAGGGACTACGAGAGACGCACGGTCTTACAACACCCAGACCCCGGACACAAATATCGGTCTGTCACACAAACATTTTTCCCGGTGTAGGAATCGAACCCACGGCCTCTCGTTTACAGTCGGCTACTCGCCAACTGCGCCACGGATGCTGAGGATCATTTTATTTCACATCAAATTTGGACTGTATTGATCTTATCATCATATAGTTGAATAGTTGGACTTCCTCAATTATTCAAAGAAATTAGTATTTCAATTTAGATATTGTTAATTTGAAGCAGTTATAAAATCAAATTTTGTAGTCCCCACAGAGTACTTAAAGTCGTAATTTTACTGTCACTGATAAAAACAATACCATTTATATTTCCACACACACAATAATGTGTAATGTTATTACACAAACAATAAACCTAATTCACAAAAATTACTAATAGAAATGTCACAATAATAAAAAGAATTATCAATATATCGAATTTGTTTGTATTCCTTGTTATTTATTGCATATAGCTGTTGCTCGCGGCTTTACCCGCGTGGAGGTTATTTTCACACAGTTTTTTACACTTGGGTAACATTATTGTAGTTTTAGTAGGGATCCTTATTTTTTTCATGCAATTAAAATAGCCTATATTAATCAGTGATAATGTAGCATTCAAATGGTGAAAGAATTTTTAAAATCGGTCCAGTACTTTTTGAGCCAGTTCGTTACAAACATACTTACAAATCTTTCCTCTTTATAATATTATAGTATAGATCCTGATTGTACTTAATCCATTTCTAGTTTTGGTATTGTCTTTGAGTATGTTGCCATTAAGCGGGTAGTCAGCTCCTCAACATTCTTTCTCGCTACCATCTGTAAGATGGCTTGAAGATCTGCCGTTCTATTTAGATGCATCTAATTAATTTCAGCTTTATCATCTTCCGTAGTGAATGTCATCTATTCCAGTATAAAGTTTCTTTTTTTGTGCTTTATTAAAATCCACAATCAGTTTCTCAACTATGAATGGATGAGTTTCAGTAATTGTCATGTCGAGTGTGCTCTGCATCGAGGGCACTACCCTTATTGCAACTATGCTATTCCCTCTCGTGCATCTTCATTATACCGTGCCTTTTCAGGCGATCCGGATAGTCTCGGACATTTAGTTGGGTTGCCAGTGGTTACGGTGCGAATCAAGTCCCATATGGTATCTTTTTGAGATTGACCCTATTTCTTCTTTTACGGTGTTCATTCTAGTATAAAGTTGGGGTTATTTTTGTCCTCAGGGGTCAAATCCAAGCATCGAGTCAGCTGTCCAACACAGTGGAGGTGGAACTGATCCACACAGGTGACAAATACAAAGTGTCCGTGACAAAATCTGGACCCACGACGTTCTTCGTGGCGATGAACGGGAGCTTCAAGGAGTTGGAAGTGCACAAGATGACTGATGGAGGTGAATACAATCAAAATAACACTAGTAGACCGGGAGTAGAATGAGTAGACCATGAGTGAAATTCGTAGACCTTGGTTGAATAGGGCGACAAACAAACAAAAATAAACTAAATTCCATTGCCTTAGGTACACTTCTGTCTGTCGATGGAGCATCCTTCACCACATATTTGAAAGACGAGATTGACAAATACCGCATCGTCATCGGGAACCAAACTGTGGTCTTCGAGAAGGAGAAAGACCCGTCGAAGCTACGAGCGCCGTCTTCCGGTAAACTCGTCAACACACTGATCGAGGATGGTGGGCATGTGGATAAAGGACAACCGTACGCTGAAATAGAGGTTAGTAGACTGAGAAGACCCGAGTAGACTGGTGGAAAGACCGAGTACACCGAGTAATCTATACTATAATAAATCTGAACAGGCACTTTGTCTCAACATTAAATATTTTTACAAAATTTTGATTGTATCGTGTTATAGTCTAGGATCCCTCATAGTAGGTTTCCTATTGATTACTATCAAGTAGATTTTGAGATTTGATGATTCTCAAAAAATGTATCACTAACTGGGCGTTTTTTTGTTAAATCTCAAGATAATTATCTAAATTATTCGAAAAAATATTTGTCCTACAAAATGTATGGTTTGATCAAAGAGTCCCCCCCGTCCAACATGTATCCATAATGAGGTCATCCAAAATGATAACTAACCAGCAGTTTTTTTTCTGTTGCTTAGTTGATATTTATATAGTTTAACAGCCATGATGTCCTACAAATTGCGTGGTATGTTATCCCGGTCCTACATTCAAAAGTTGTAGTACAGATGCCTGATGTAAAAACAATTACTATCAAGGTGAACCTTCGTGAATAGCTTCTTTTCGATGAGACGCCCAACAATTTCCTATACTAAATTCTCAATTGTGGTAGCTAACAGGGGTAGCAGGGATAAAATATGTCGATTTTATGATTCTAAAAAATGTATCACTAACTGGGCGTTTTTTTTGTTTTATCTCAAGATAGTTATGTGAATTATTCGAAAAAATATTTATCCTACAAAATTTATGGATTCATCAAAGAGTCCCCCCCGTCCAACATGTACCGATAATGAGGTCATCAAAAACGATAACTAACCAGCAGATTTTTTTCTGTTGCTTAAATTGCGTGGTACGCTATACCGGTCCTACGCACAAAAATTGTTAACACATTATGGCGATAAAATCAAAATCAAATATTTATTGAATCCATGAAATGTTATATATACATCATTTAGATTTAGTCAATTTTTTCACTCTACCACCAGTTCGGAATGCATTGGATAGAATGCAATGGGAGAAATGGTCTTGTGGTGTTAACAACTTTTGCGCGTTTTCGATTTGAGTTTTCGATTCGATTTCGAGTGGTAGCTAACCACAATCGAAAATTTTTGTAAGAGAAAAGTTGGGCGTCTCATCAAAATGAAGCTACTCACGGAAATTTACTTGATAGTAATCAATAGGAAACCTACTATGAGGGATTCTAGACTATTATTGATATAGAACCCAAAACAATTGTTTTTGGAATGATTGTCTGTCTGTCAAGGCATCACGTCCAAAGTACTGTATTACGACAAAAATATCGAAAATAAAATCATAGAATGTGTTTCGAGGTAACATTTAGTCCTTATTTCATAAATGAAATAAGGACTATCAGTCATAATCAGTGCATTCAATGAAAAGTTATGCCTGCTTGAACGAATATATGTTTTATGCAAAGAGTAGTTGTGAGAGATGAAATGATTTTATAAATAGTATAACATCCACGCGGACGGAGCTGCAGGCAATAGCTAGTTAATGAAACAGATATTTGTGTCCGGGGTGTGGGTGTTGTGAGAGCGTGCGTCTCTCTAGGTCCCTGATACCCACAACACAAGACTCGTATCTTAGTGTGGGGTCGGGGCTATGTGTGTGACTGTTGGGTGTTATTTATTTATTTAATGATAATGTAACAGGTTATGAAGATGGTGATGACGCTGTCAGCCCCGGAGTCTGGCAAGGTGACGTGGAACCTACGACCTGGTGCTGTACTGGACATGGGCTCTCTCATGGGGACACTTGGTAAGATAAACACTAATTTAATTGCCGATTGTGGGTAAGCATATTAATAACTTCTGGACAATTTTGGCCATTTCTTTAAATGTTCATAAAAGCACGAATAACATTTTTAGGGGAAAAATGATCCGAAAAAGTGGGTTATTCTATTTTACGACATTGATAAACATAACAACGCATGCTCTTGGTAAAAGCTAGTTGATGAATGAAAAAGGAAGCTAATGATCATCAAATATAGAAAAACTAGCTGTTGCTCGCGGCTCCGCCCACGTGGAGGTCATGTTTGAGACAAAAAGTATACACTACAAAATACCAATTTTCATGTATTTAACTTCAAAATGAAGGATTTTCATACATACTTTCTTACCCTATTTAACCCCTTTAGGGGTGGAATTTCCAAAAACCCTGAAATATGTGTTTTTAATTTTTAACTGTAAGGCCAAATACCAAATTTTCATAAACTTAACTTCAAAAATGACGGATTTTCATACAAACTATCATCCCCTATTTTACCCCCTTAGGGGTGGTATTTCCAAAAACCCTTCCTTAGTGGATGCCTACGTCATAAAAGGTACCTACTGTCAAAATTTCAAGTCTCTAACCCCAGCCCTTTAGGCTGTGCGTTGATCGATCAGTCAGTCAGTCAGTTTCTTCTTTTATATATACAGATAAGCAAAAATGGCCAAACGTAAATAGATAATTGAAAAGTAAATACCTAATATAGTGGTTACGTTTCGAACGGCTTTGTTTCCATCAAGTGACCCACTTTAAGTTTACGGTATTTATAGTATCCTACTATATAAATATCAGAACTGAATTATTGACTAGTACTTTTTCCCCTCCAGAGTTGGATGACCCGTCGCTAGTAACAACAGCTCAGCCGTACAAGGGTCAGTTCTCGCTGGACGATAACCAGCATGTCTCCGAGAAGCTGAACCATGCCCACAATAAGTACAGAACGGTATTGGAGAATACCCTGCAAGGTAATACTATAATAGGCTATTTGACAACATTGAAAATACACTGCAAATTGTGGTCATCCTGTTAGACAATAGCTTAAAAAACCATATTTCACTTAATTTTAAACAAAATAATGTATATTTTTTGCAAATTAAACGAAATAAAGTACAACATCTTTTTAAAATGTTATATGTGATGTGAACACTCTGTGATTGGTTGCAACTCTGGTGACGTCACACGCAAGTAAACATAGTTTCTTCGAGTGATTTTATTTCGCGTTTTATGTTTTATGGGTGATAAATTCTATTGTTGATCTATTTTTGAAGCAGTTTTATGATAATTGTTGATAAAACAATTATCATAAAACTTAGCTTTGCTTATCATTATTAGCTTGTTTACTTGCATGTGACGTCACACGTGTCATATGATCAGCGCCATTACAGAAATAGCGTTTTTGCCGCGGTTTTGGAGATTTAAACTTTAACATTGATTTTTATTAAAAATACAGTAGATTTCCCGGAAATATCAATATAGTGTGCTTATTATGTAATAAATAATAGTTTTAAATCATTTTCGAAAATTAGTCAAATAGCCTATTATAACAAATAATGCCTCGGTGGTGTAGTTGTAACAGGGTATTTTTCTGTGTTTAATTTTATACATTATTCGATATGCAACCGAATATAATACGCAGAAGAAACTTTTTTGCGAAAACAGAATTAAAATTACTTGAAAATTGAGGTCACATTATTTTAAGTATTGGTATGAGCAAAAATGGTTGCGTAGTGGAAACATATAACTATCTCCCTCGCACAACGGCACGGTAATGGGGATTTTGAGAACCGTGACGTCACGGCTCATATCATGCATCCTTTTACTGTCATTTGACATTTACCCCTTTCAGCAGATTTGAATGGCGTCTAATTTACATAGTTTTGTTCGGATTTATAAAATTATTTCGATGATAGATATTAGGAAATGTAACTTCTTGATTAAAGTAATAAAAAAACCGTGTCAACTACCGTATTGCGTACTACTGTTGTGCTGAGGTCTCTGGTTTGACCCTCAGAGCGGGTAAAAGTGACATTAGGTTTTTCTATAGCGAAATACTCAATATCAGCCTGGAGTCGTTGTGCCCGACGATAGGCTCGATATCACATCATGGGACGGTAATAAACTCGGCGAAATGTGTGTGTACTGATTACGCCTCTGTCTACAATAATTGTTAACAAATAAAACACCTTTTCGATAATAGTATGCTACTACTTAATAATACTAGCCCTGTATTAAACATTGTCCCACTGCTGGGCACGGGCCTCCTCTACTAATGAGAGGGGTTAGGGCTTAGTGGAATGTATGTTAAATTGCAATGTCACTGTCAGTAATAAACTAGCTACGGAGTAGAACGGTTGTTTCATTTGACTTATATATAACAATTGGCGACGAGGAACGACTACCCGCGTGATTTGGAAAATGTCTCACTACATTGGAAATTTAAGCATTTTCGATCATAAAATCCACGACTGGGATGTTTTTAAAGGACAATTGACGCACTTTATAAAATTAAATAACATTTCAGACGCTAATCAAAGTGCAGTTTTGTTAACAAATTTGTCAGAAGAATCCTACCGTTTGATTCGGAACCTCGTCTATCCGAAAAAGCTCGAAGAAAGTACATATAATGAGCTGGTGAAATTACTCAATGAACATTTTACACCAAAAAAGTCAACATTCGTCGACAGGGCAAAATTCTATGAAGCGAACAAATCCGACGGTGAAAGTATTGAAGAATGGGCTGCACGGCTGCGAGGGCTAGCCGTTTATTGCGAATTTGGTACGGAGTTGGACACGCTCCTACGTGACCGTTTCGTGTTAGGCTTTGGAACAGGCCCGGAGCGCGATCGACTTTTTGAGTGTGACTCAAGGAAGCTGACATTTGGAGAGGCGCTGCAGGTTGCACAAAAAGCGGCGTGTGCTCGCGCAGCACGCAGGACCGCCAACAACACCGCCATCATCAAGGAGGAGGCCGTGTTCCACGCGGGCAGGTCAGCGCGCGCCGCCGGTATCGGCACCGGTGGGAGCACGAACCAACGCGGCCGCGGAGATGATAACGTAGAATCGCGTTGTGCAGTTTGTGGTTTAAAGAACCATAATGCGGTCAATTGTAGATTTAAAAACTACAAGTGTTTAAAATGTGGGCAAAAAGGCCATCTTAAAAAAGTGTGTGATGTGTCGAAGTGTAATTTACATAGCATTGGTACGGGAAACGTTGAGATGTCTCACGAAAATGATTGTAAGGAATGTGAACTCTATAACATGTGGTATGTAAACTATAGCCCAGTTAAAATATTTGTCAAAGTTAATAATGTCGAAATGTATATGGAATTAGATACGGGATCTGCCACAACAGTTATATCAGATAAATTGTATTCGCGTAATTTTTCTGCATTACAATTGTATAAAAGTGATATAAAGATGTGTTTGTACAACGGTCATAGCATCACACCTCAAGGTTATTTTGTAGCTAGAGTAGAATACTCTAAGTTGTCTAAAGACATTAAAATATATGTTATTAAAAACGGGGGGCCACCCCTCCTTGGCCGGGATTTTATGGCAAAATTTAAAGTTTACCTTACAACTATGAATAATAATATTTCATGTACGAATCGATACATTGAAGAAGTGCAACGATTATTTAAAACATATCCGGACCTTTGGTCTGACGAATTAGGCTGTTTTAACAAGTTTGAGGTTGAGTTACAATTAAAAGACAATGTAACGCCAAAATTTTTTAAGCCACGATCAGTACCATTTGCGCTAAAAGAAAAAGTTAGTGAAGAGCTCGATAGACTTGTTAGTTTAGGAATTCTTGTGCCCGTGAATCATTCGGAATACGCAACACCCATAGTACCAGTGTTAAAAGATAACGGACAGTTAAAAATAGCGGGAGACTTTTCTTGTACATTAAATAATGACTTGAAGGTAGATAGATATCCGTTACCACGCATAGAGGAAGTATTTTCTAAGTTAGGGGGTGGTGAGAGATACACGAAAATAGATTTGAGCAATGCCTACAATCAATTTAAGTTATCAAAATCATCTCAAAAGTTAACAACTATCAATACACATAAAGGATTATTTTCGTACAGTCGCTTAGTCTATGGCTTAGCCAATGCACCAGCTATTTTCCAAAAAGCAATGGAGACACTTTTATTAGGATTGGAGGGGGTTAGCGTATCGCTTGATGACATTTGTATAACGGGTCCAACAAAAGAAATACATATATCAAGGTTGCGTGAGGTTCTGAGTAGATTACAAGACGCAGGATTGAGACTACAAAAAGATAAATGTGTTTTTTTTAAAACAGTGTTACCTATTTAGGTTATTTAATAGATAAAAACGGATTGCGGACTTGTCCAACCAAAGTTGAATCGATTTTAAATGCACCTGCTCCCATTAACGTTTTAGGAGTAAAACGATTCCTTGGTGTAGTGAACTACTATAGGAATTTTATTCCGTTCGCATCGGCGATATTGAACCCATTGCACGAACTATTGCGGACAGGCACAGCGTGGCACTGGGACGCGCGACAGCAGGAAGCATTTGAGTGCGTAAAACGCGAGCTGGCTAGCGAGCGCGTGCTGGCCCATTTCCAGCCCGATGCACCATTGTTGTTGACAGTGGACGCGGGTCCGACCGGACTGGGCGCTGTGTTAGCACACCGCGACGCCGACGGACGTGAGCGGCCTATAGCTTTCGCATCACGATCGTTAACAGCAAGTGAAAAAAATTATAGCCAGATTCAGAAAGAAGCGACAGCCATTATTTTTGGGGTAAAGCACTTTCACCAATATTTGTATGGTCGACAAGAACCGTTTATCTTGAAAACTGACCACAGACCCCTAATTTCCATTTTCGGAAAGGGCAAAGGTATTTCTGTCACAGCCGCCTTACGCTTACAAAGATACGCAATTATTTTATCTGCCTATAACTATATCGTACAGTACGTGGATGGTAAAAATAATCAAATCGCAGATTATTTTTCTCGTTCACCCTTATTAAAGTCGGTCAGTAATGAGCAAGAGGATAAGAGTTCTAAATATTTTCTTTTCTTAAAGACAAGCACGGAACCGGTTTTATACAACAATATTAAAAATGCGACCGCCACGGACAGCACATTAAAAATGGTGATAAAATACATGAATAATGGCTGGCCTAGGAAAATTACTTGTAAGTCTATTATGCCGTATTTTCAATGCAAAACTGATTTAGAAGTGGTCGATGATTGTTTGTTTCGTGGCCATAGAATCGTAATTCCAACTGTGTACAGAGATAGAATGTTAAAAGAGTTGCATTCGGCACATTTTGGAATAATTAAAACTAAAAGCGCTGCTCGTAGCAGAATGTGGTGGCCGGGAATCGATGCCGATATTGAGCGATGGGTGGGCGCGTGCGCCGCTTGCAGCTCTGTACGCGCCGCGCCACCGCAAGCGCCGCCCGCGTCTTGGCCGCGTCCTATAGGACCGTGGCAACGTATACATATCGATTACATGTCAATAGGACAGGCTGTGTATTTGATTGTAATTGATGCGTTTTCCAAATGGTTGGAATGTGTGTATATGGATCGTGGCACTTCTACAAATGTACTGATTCAAAAACTTTGTGAAATGTTTTCTAGATTTGGGGTACCTAATGTTATTGTGTCGGATAATGATGTTAAAATTAGTTCCGCTGAATTTTATACCTTTTGTAGACTTAACGGAATACAACACTTAACTTCACCTATTTATCATCCGTCCAGTAATGGACAAGCTGAAAATTCTGTTAAGATATGTAAGAAAATGTTAAAATGCGCCATATTAGAATCTAAATGTCAAAAAGAGATTAATCAAAAATTACAGTCTTTTTTGTTTTCCTTTAGGAACACTGTGCATTGTGCTACCGGTGTCACGCCGGCTAAGTTGATGATGGGTCGTGACCTGAGATGTAGGCTGGATTTAGTTCTACTACAAAACAATAAACCATGCGTCAAAACCGATAAATTGATTTTAAAACCAAATAGATGTTTTCAAGTGGGCGAAACTGTATGGGCTAGGTGGTTTATCGGCAGAAAAAGCGTTTGGCGCGTAGGTATTGTTAAAAAGGCTATGGGTAACCGAATGTTTGAAATTTATTTTAAGGATTACAACTCTAATTGTAATAGACATCTTGACCAGTTGCGGAAATTTGTCCGTGCTAGTATTAGTTGTGCCGATCAAAACGTTATGTCTTACATGGGCAGTTCGGATATATTAAACCCACTGCCGATGACGTCCACATCGCCGCCTACGCCGCAGTCGTCGACGTCCGTATCACTTCCTGAAGGCACGCCCGCACCGCCAACCGAACACAGCCAATCTCCACAGGTATCCCCGCCGCTCTCGGTACCTGGCTCAGTAGATATCGCTGAAGGGAGACCGGTGCCGACCACGACCATATGTGATACTGATGTTGTGGATAGGAGCGAGACATGTTTTGGATGGTGGCGATGTGAATGTAGTTTTACCCCGTTTGGCCGAACGGGGTATAGGTACTATAGGGAATAATAATGACCCTAGTATTATAAGTTCCAATACAATTGGGCGTTCTAAGAGGCCTAGGAAGCCTGTAAATTATAAGCAATATTTATAAGAACATATGTATTAGACATTCGATATTAGTAAGAATTCTTTACTGATTGTTACAGGTTTCCAAACTAATGGTGGAGGAATGGAATGTATGTTAAATTGCAATGTCACTGTCAGTAATAAACTAGCTACGGAGTAGAACGGTTGTTTCATTTGACTTATATATAACACTTAGTCCACCACGCTGGCCTAATGCGGGTTGGCAGACTTCTCATACCTTCGAAACAATACTAACAATTACTTTGGAACAATTTAAAAGTTCTGTACTTCAGATACAATAGTAACTCATTAACCAATCAATAGTAATCAATAGTAACTTCTTAAAACCAATACCCATAAGGCAATAAATCTCTCGTAGTCCCAGATACCCACCGGCCATGACACAAGACTCTTATCTTAGTGTGGGATCGGGGCTAGGTGAGTGACTGTTGGGTGTTTAATTAATTAATTAACCTGTCCAATATTGTATTCAAAATTATACATGCATTTTTGCCTGTCACAATGTATGGTTTGTCGTTTTATACCCCTATGTTAATATATTTTGTAGGTTACTGCCTACCCGAGCCGTACAACACTCCACGTCTCCGGGAAGTGGTGGAGAAGTTCATGCTGAGCTTACGGGATCCTTCGCTGCCCTTATTGGAACTACAGGAGGTCTGTATGCCATTTTTATCCTGACACGACAAAGTGACCACACTGCACCTGATAGTAAGCGCAGTGTAGTCATAAACTGAACTCTGCAACTTTATTGTTTTAACCCATAGTCAAGAGTAGTAGTAATATATGAGTCTTATATTAAACATTATCCTAAAGATGAGCTCGGGCCAGCTCTACTATTGAGAGTCCTTAGTCCACCACATACGTTTGAAATTCGTATGAAAATTCTCAGGTAGGTTTTCTTGTTCGTTCACTATTAAAACAAGCGATAACTGGACCCAGTTATGATAATGATCAAAAAATAGAGTTTATTTTTTTCTCAAAACCAATTTTATGCTGTTGGTACGTTTTGGTATAACTCAGTACAATAATTATGAATGCACACGGAACTTTAGAAAAGTCAGAGGTGTGTGCCATGTGGTCTAGTCTTGCACCTATGACTTTCTCTCGTCCATACCACAACATAGGCTACTATATGATGTAGGCACTTTCATCAGTGTCTTATCGGAACCTATTTCAGAAGCGGCTAGTTCATTCTTCCAAATGTTTATACATCAGTAAGGTATCTTATAATTATAATTTTGTTATTAGTTTATAATGTTCTGGGTACGATGGAACTGGCATACCGTTATTGGGTAAAAGTTTCAAAATAAAAAAAATTGACTATTAAAATATGCTATGGGTAAAAACTGTCACCGAGTGGGTGCCTTCTGGTCCTTCTGGTCTGGTGGTACGTGATCCGAAAAGGCACATCATAGGGATCAGTGGAAGGAAATGGGGGAGTCCCTTGCCCAGCAGTGGGACACAATAGGTATTTAATATTAATACGCTATTAAAAAGTATAAAATATATTTTTGAACCCTTTTTGCTGTCAGGTGTTGTCGTCTACGTCAGGTCGGATTCCAGTGTCAGTGGAAAAGAAGGTCCGCAAGCTGATGGCCCTGTACGAGAGGAACATCACGAGTGTACTCGCCCAGTTCCCGAGCCAGCAGATAGCCAGCGTCATTGACCAGTGAGTGTTTTATTAATAGGGACCACACTGCAATATATAACAAGTACAATAAAAAAAAACATACAAAAAAATGAAAATAGCTAGTTTTGGCAATCAAAATCGACACCGAAATTTACTTCTAAGACAATAGAGTAGCCGACATTTTTTTTTTAATTGGTTGAGGTACCTTAATCGCATCATCGATAGTATTTTATAAATCCTCTCAAATGTAAATAAGTTAGAAGCATTCAAATTTGGTGGAAGTAAATGTCAAACGATATGTAATTTTACACATTCATGCATAAATGTTTAGAGGCAATAAAGTATATTATTATTAACTGTTATTTGTCCTCAGTCACGCAGCATCCCTCGCTAAGAGATCGGACAGAGATGTGTTCTTCATGAGCACACAAGCTCTTGTCGTTTTGGTTCAGCGGTATAGGTGAGTTTACTAACTTATTATTTATAATAAAAGGTCGATAAATGAGTATGTGGGTCACCTGATGCATATTTCTAATTGTGCCAAGAGATACCTTATAGTTACAAGAGGTTTAAAGTACTTTTTCATAACAAAGACTTTAGAAAACCGAAATCTGCCCAAAAATTCATTGTCATTCCATGTTTAAAATCGATCATGGGATGATGAACTTTTCTCGTCATAATTTGCGAATTAGATTCACTGTTGAAATAATTATGATCACCGCTATAAGAACATAGATTCCCACAGGGTATCGTTCTGTTGAGTTCTGATAAAAAAAATCCTTTTCAGAAATAATATTTTTATAGACATAATGTAATTTTTTTTTTGTCATTTAATTTTTTTATTAATAAATACAAAATAGTATATGTGATAATAATATGACGTCTAAAGCCTCACATCGAGGCACTTAAAAAAAGATTTGATTTAGTAGTTTTTTAATCAGCTGTAATAATATGAATAATTGTGTACAGGAATGGCATCCGAGGTCGCATGAAGGCAGCTGTACACGACCTCCTCAAACAATATTATCAAGTGGAGAGCAATTTCCAATTAGGTATGTATTACAGCCTTTATGGCGTTGTGGGCGCTTCTGAAACGTAAAATCCCGGGTTCGATCCCCACACCGGAATAAATGTACGATCCGTTAATATTTGTATAGTGCATGTTGTGGTGATATTCTCATCATATCGCCGACTACAAAATACGACACCGGACTTGTTTTTCTAATCCCGTGATTTCGCTTTTCCCGTGGTCTTACCAATGGACGTGTGTTTCGGGTCTGGGTTTTGTGTGTAGTCCCTCATAGTTGATGTCCACGATACAAGACTTAGTGTGGGTTCAGGATGATGTCTGACTAATGTATTATTATTATTAATTAATCAGGTTCGTACGATAAATGCGTCGTAGCCTTGCGGGATAAATATAAAGATGACATGCAAGCGGTCTTCAACATGATTTTCTCACACAACCAAGTGTCAAAGAAAAATCTATTGGTGAGTTGCTTTCAATGGTTGCATGGAATACTGACAGTTTTAATTGATAGAGTAACAATATTATAGAATTGAAAAATTTACATACATATACACTCACGCCTGTAATCCCCGAAGGGGTAGGCAGAGGTGTAATTAGTACACCCACTTTTCGCCGAATTTTGTAAAATTTAAATTGATTTTTATTTCTTATGTGGGATAAGTACTATCTTAGCTCATGTTTTTAAGTTCGGTAAGTAGCGGATTACTCCATTTGTTCTTGGTATTTTTGTAACGCGAGCCCAAAATGGTATTGTTATTTTTAAATCGCTTGATAAAGTGTCAAGCTATTATCTGAGCATTGAATTACTTACATATTACTTAAATAATTTTTATCATTGACATCAATGGTTATAAAACGAATGATTCCATACAAATTTAAAATTCCAACTATTGCATATATACATGCTAAGATTTATGGCATTTTCAGCTTTACCTTATCCAATCACTTCATTATTAAAAATTTTATGTACACCACCTTTCTGCAGCACCCTGTATATAAAGTAAGTGGATATTTTTTTGTCCAGGTGACACTGCTCATCGACCACTTATGGTCAAACGAGCCTGGACTCACGGACGAGCTTGCAGCTACCCTCAACGAACTGACTTCACTACACAAAGCGGAACACAGCCGCGTCGCTTTGAGAGCGAGACAGGTGAGTCCTGTTGTCTCTTTCTTAAAAAAACACAGCCATGGTAAAATTCACTCAAGCTACTTAGTAGGTATGATTGTGTCAAGTTGCTGTCTCTCAATACTTGATATTCTTTCTGGACGGCACTGTGCACCATCAGTTGCAGTGGCATCCCTGTGGTGCCAGGATAAAAACCATGATTATTCTGGTATTGTGGATACTACTCTGGCACTGTCATTGGGCGGTGGATCACCATTAGGGGTTGTCGGCCTTTGCTGTAAAAAAAAATGTATTTGGTAAATAAAAATCATGTCCATTATACTGTGCCAGGTGCTGATAGCTGCCCACCAACCGGCCTACGAGCTGCGTCACAACCAGATGGAGTCGATATTCCTGTCCGCAGTGGACATGTACGGACACGACTTCCATCCAGAGAACCTTCAGAAGCTGATACTGTCCGAGACGTCCATATTCGACATACTGCACGACTTCTTCTACCACACCAACGCTGCGGTGAGTGTTTGTGCTTGGGATACTATGGAATCATGGGATAGCTTGCGACCATGAGATAACTTGCCGCCATTTTTTATTTGCGGCTAAAGCGATTTATGGAGGCGCGACGGTTATGTTGGGCTCGCCGGCCTTACGACCCAGCGTTAAGCCGTCCGGGAGAGATGTTGACGGACGACCGCTAGACCGAGTCCCTAACGAATTCCCTACACCGGCAACACCAACTAAAAACCCCGCGGTGGCCCTCTTCGGCCCATAAGAGACGGTCCCGGGCTCACAGGACGAGGAGCGCCCCATTTTTGACCGGAACCACTCCTGCGCGGTGCCGCCTTGCGGCCCGTCTCACGCACCGCAGGACGCCCTCGGCGTCCACGGCAGCATCGAGACCAACCACCCGCGCTGCCGTTCATCCCGGGGTCGCCCGGCGTGCCGATGAAGTAAATACAAAATTATAAAACTATGTACAAACCAAATTCCACACACCGAAATGGGCGCTACGACAGCCCCCCGTTGCGCGCCCGCGACCCCCGATGACCCTAATTAGTCGCCTCTTACGACAGGCAGGGGATACCGTGGTGGGATTCTCCAAACGCCCTCAAAACACAGGGCGGATAACTTGCCACCATGGGTTAACTGGCGACCATGGGGCTAACTTACGGTAGGCAGCGGCTTTGCTGTGCCCTGGCATTTCTGGAAAGTCTTTGGGTGGCGGTGACTACTTAACATCAGGTGGCCCGTCTGCTCGTCAGCCTATCGAGGAACTAAAAAAAATGGGTTAACTTGCGACCATGGGATAACTTGCGACAACGGGATAATTTGCTACCATGGTTAGTTAGCGATAAATGTCATTATAAAGTATTATATGATACCATATAAATCAATGCGGATTTAAGTGACCATGGGATGTGGAGTGACCAGTTAGTAATACAAGATTTCAGAGGATAATAAATGTAACACAATATTACGACTTCAGATGTTGTCGATATTTTTGTCTACTGTGGACATGTACGGTCTTAACTTTTGTCATTAAGAACCTTCTGAAGTTGATAATATATAGCTGTCCATATTGTACGACTTACTCTGCCGCACAAAGTTTATGACTGGCGACCTAAAAGTTGAAGGGTGACCATAAGGTGAATATTCAAAGATCATTATCAACCACCGGTACTGACCGGCTTTTAGTAATATTTAACAAAGATCACTGCTACCATATTAGGGATACTAGGTAACCATGGGGAATCATCTTGAGATCGAACCCGAGACAACACAGCAGTCGTACCGCGTACAGAATGACAACTGTGCCACCGAGCAAGTCAATAAAATAAAATTATAAATAGATACAAAAATAAATCATTCCTATATATAATCATTTATTTTGCATTCATTCTACAATATATTGTGCAGTACATAGCAAGAAGGTAAAGGACATATTTTAATACACTTTTAAGATCTTAGTAATGTGAACATTGAGTACGACGACTGCATGATCTGTAACAAATTATATCGATATCTATACTAATATATATATATATATATATATATATTTTTATCCTGGCACGGCAAAGTGACCGCACTGTACCTGATGGTAAGCGCAGTGCGGTCCAAATAGAGTACTGAGTAGCGAGAGACGATCTATCCCCGCTACTCAACACACTCATGCCGGCCTGCTTCTTCACACTACGCCATCGGCAAGAAGGTGAAGAAGGGGTCGAGGGTCTAGTGTCAGGGTACTAAGAAGGCCGTAAAATGGCCATTGTATTACATAATTGTACATAATTTCTTTGTACAGTGGTATTTTAGGGATTTGAAAATGACATAGGCTATTTTTTTATGTATGTTCGCCGATTACTCGAAGACGCCTGGACCGATTCGAGAAATTCATTTTTTTTATTAAAAGGGTATACTTCCCAGGTGGTCCCATTGGCACCAAGTAAGGATCTGATGATGGGTACTCAGAAAAATCGAGGGCAACCCTCAAATTTTATGGGGATGCATAATGTGTTTTTTATTATAGTCGGTGTACTTTTTAGGCTATTATAATGGTTTTTCTTCAGTAGTGATCAACTTATATCATACATACCGAAACGAACAATTCCATGTCGAAATTGATCATATTGAAGGCTGTGATCTGCAGAGGCACTTGGGCTCGTGTTATCATGAAGAGCACCATCTTCCTGATGCGGTGGTCGTGCACCCTCTCCCAACTGGTGCTGTAGATATGAGAAGCAGTCTCCGTTGACTGAAAGGAGATAATGATCCATACATCAATGGCCTTTGCTTGAGCGTTACTCGTTTATTAAAAAGCTGCTTCGATATAGTGCCGCACGGCCACCGGCGTGGTGGTAGATTTTAATATCTATATTATTAATAGAATCGAGATCAAAATGCGTAACAATTTTTTGACCACACTGCACTTTATGGTAAGCGCAGTGCCGTACAGTTAGAGTATCAAGTAGCGAGAGACAACTATACATCGTTCGAGAACATTCTGTGGAATGTGCTGAATATCTCACCATTGCTTTAAGTTTTGCAGCGTATCTACAGGGTAGGTATATGTGAATGACTGCTCCGGTTACAAAAATCATGTACCGTAAATCGAACCCGTAGCCCTGCGAAAATAAGTCAATATTAATCACAAATTAACTCGCTAGTGGAGGTAGCACTTCTCGTATGCCCTTACAGTATATACATGCGTGATAGGTGCCTTACACAATCTTTCATTGTATCTGAAGTAATGGTCTTACAAATTTAATCTTAATCGATAGGTTGTGTTATCTAAAACCTATTAATTATAAATCCGCTCAATAATAAATAAGTTAGAAGCCTTTAAAATCTTGTGGAAATGGCAAGTGTCAAATGTTGAAGAGGATGCAAGATATGATTCATGACGTCACTGCTCAGGATAGCCATTACGGAAGAGTCGTGCAAGGGAGACAGTGAGATGTTACTATTTCTTGCTCGGACCGATATTTAAAATAATAATTGCGGCCGTACTTTTGATTGAGTTTTCGCAAAAGGGATTCTATTATTTTTGGTTGCATATCAAATAATGTACAAAATCAAATATACGAAGCCATCCAATTACCTCGGTTATATGGTACAAACACGTACAAATTTGTATTATAGTGGCCAAAAATATGACTCCCAACCATATGTTGAATGTATCTTGAATCAGATCAACGAATCTGGAAATATATATAAAATAAGTTATTCAAGTGAAATCTATAACAAAACCTGCTACATATTAAACAAAAAAATATTTTACGATCCACTACCTTTTTTATCGACTCTGGTACAGATAGCTTTTTAAAAAAGTATATTATTTATTTACTCATGATTAGCAACGAATACCTAATAATACTAGCAGGATAGTCACAGGCTTCCTAAAAAATCACGCACAATATAAAACACTACAGCATACTACTTTGACATCCTCAGTGGCACCCAGTAGCCAGACTTTAGACAAAAACCGGTTTCAATTCTTGCAGAAAGATAATTATTTGATCCACAAATATATTATAATGCTAATTTCTTGATACACACGACACAAGTTCGACTCAGGGTCTCTGGGATCAGGGTATATATGTGTGATTGTTGGATGTATTAATTTATGTCCATTTTCTGAGACAGTGGCTGAACTAGCTTGAACCAGCTGTGGAGGCTAATTTGCAATCCCCTTAAAAATCTGTATGGCTAAACTAAACAGAACTGGTTACAATGTAGCTGGAAATACTAGAACTTACTTGAACATCCTGCATTGTTCCTCAATAACTTCGACGACCTTTCGATACCGTTCACACGGGTCAGCCTTCAAGGCATCGTCCAACATCTTACAAAACAAATTCATCTTCATGCAAGCGTGGTTTATGGATAAGCCGAAAAATCCGTCGTAGCCAATGAAGTTTATGATATACAACATTGAATTGTAACACATGTAGAAGAACATAAACTCGAAGAATGGGGAATCGAACCTCGCCTCTGGATTGGAGCCGGGCTTGTTGAAATCATGGATCATGTACTTGACAGGTTCAAATTTGAAAGTGAAGTTATACGTGTTCAGAGCAATGGCCATGATGATGAAAGTCATCACGCATGTTATAACGGTGATGGCCCAACCTATTTCGCTGTAGATCAAGCTATTCCTGATACCATCGCGAGCAATTTTCCTGTAGTCATCAGAGAGTCTGTTGTACATGCGGAAATCTCTGTCGAATTCGTCCAGGATTTGCTTCGCTTGCACACGCTTGTGGTACATGAGGATCATCTGGGGAGGTATATTATGCAGAAAATGTAAAGTACTAAGTCTCTGATACGTAGGCTTTTACATTATACTAAACAATGTTACTTATACAATATTTACTAAATTTAGTAGCTTTATAATAAAAGGGATAATTGTGAGTGGTACGGAAGGTCCCAACAAAGCCAAACTTTGGCGATTAGTCTGCACGTAGTATTAATGAGAATCCAGATCCAAGATTGATTGTCTCTCGCTACTTGATTCTTTAACTGGACACATTGCTGTGCCAGGATAAAACAAAAAGAAAAGACCCAAAATAAATATTTGTAGATTACCCAAACATACCTCTCGGTGCGGGGATTAAAACTGCGGCATCCCGTTTCAGAGCCCACTTGCCCATTATGCCACAGAGGCTGTCACAATGTTTATAGACAAACGCAATATATAATTAAGTTAACATATTGTATTCAAAAACTTACTTTAAGAAATCCCCCTAAAAATGGCCCAACTACAGTGCTATGACGTATAATATTTATGATATCCCCTTTTTTCCAACATTGGTACATGTCTAACAACACCATGCTGACAAATGGCATGCCAGTCAAAACGAATATTGCTGTGAAAAATTATAATAAATTGTTATTAAGGTGCACTAAATAGCTATATTTTTCGGGCTATAAAGTAGAGCTGAACTTTTGAAGTGAAAACTTCTTTAGGCACTTTTGGAATGTGGAAAAAACAATTAACTTGCATGATCATCACGCTAAGATTATTTTCCTTTTGACATAAGCACGCCTATCATGTTCCATAATTATTTACAAGCAATCATAAACAAAAAGTTACTACTTCATAGACGCTGTTTCAAAAAAGAGCACAGTAATTCCAAAGTTTTAGTTTTCACTTCTGTCGGTAGTCCACATGTTTGCCTATTTTTTTTTTATTAAAATGGAATAACTTGAGATTAACTAACACCTGAAGTTTTTTTTGTGTATTACATTTTCTCTTTTGTTGTTATAATTTTTTCTCGTAAAAGTGAGATCATACGGTTTCCAATTTTATCACAATTAAAGGTAGTAAATAGCTACTATACAAAAAAAGACCACAAAATGAAAGGTGGGGAATCGTGGTCTTCGGTAAAGGAAGTTATGAGAGATGATCAGGAGAAGGGGCAGGAATGGGAGCGGAGGAGTCGAAAGGAAATAGGACGGATTTGGAAGGGAGGAGTGTAATCCCTAGTTTAACTAACCTACCAGCCTTTCACTAGCTAACTAAGCGATGACGACCCGAAGAAGGAAGGCAGAAAGAAACTCCGGACTTGTTTTTTTCGTCAATATATGATGTACTCACGTATAGCGACGAGTCTCATTCTATCCGTGGTTGGGTTGGGGTATATCATACCGACACTCAAAGCAAATGTTATTATTTGATAAGTTTTGTGAAACGGCTTAAATTCCGGCTCTTCCATTTTTAATTACAATATAACGAAATAAATTGAACACTACAGTGACACAAAACTGTATTCGTATGAATGAGATTTATGATAGCCCTGTAAACGTGACAGTTTTAGTCATGAAAATGACCCTTCAACAGTGGGTGCTTCCCATGTGATTAAAAAATTACGTACCTATGTAATTAAACATCCCGTATAAAGCAAAACGCTCCCTTAAGGCACGATCAACCCTAATCGTGCAGTCACAAAGGTTAATCGGGTAATTTTAAAAAGGCCTTACAATTCATCTAATTAGTCCAGAGTTCTTAAGGACTTGCAAATTGAAATGATAACTGGCATACGCTTTATATACACGTCTAGATAGACAGTTGTGGGTAAAAAAATATAACTCCAGTAATAATATTATTATAATATCAGTAGGTAAGAATAAATGTTATTTAATTCTCATCAAATGAAAGTTCTGTGTTAACTTGCCGTGCCCTAAAGCGTCCACATCTATGTACCTTATATGACATATTATGTAACATCTTATGTAAACAATTTTGCAGTGCAAATAAAAAAATATGTAGATATTAATGATTTTCATAATTTTGGTGATTTTGTTTATTATAATTTAGAATTCACAGCTACCATGGCGCAGCGGGCGAGTAGACAAATGTGTGATAGACTGGGTGATGTGGGGACGTAGTCCCTCGTAATTCCTGATACCCACGATACAGGTTTAACCTACTGTGGTTTCAGGACTGTGTGTGTGTGACTGTGTATTTATTTATCGAAAAAAATATTTTAAGTGTAGCCAATGTTCGTTCAAAGTGGGTGTACTTGTAACACCTCTGCCTACCTCTTCGGGGACTACAGGCGTGAGTGTATATGTATGTATATCTAGCCAATGATCTGATTATCTGCAGGTATGCAACGCTGCCCTGGAGGTGTACGTCCGCAGGGCCTACACCTCGTACGACATCACCTGCCTCCAACATTTGGAGTTGTCTGGGGAACTTGGCGTCGTCCACTTCCAATTCATATTGCCTACAGGACATCCTAATAGGTGAGTAGTTGTTTACAGTTTATTACTCTATGGGTGCCAACAAAGCACTAATATTAATCCCAAGTTTAGATTTGAAGAACTTTTAACTGTAACAGTCAGTCAACTGTTTTATCTTAATAAATATAACAAACTTTGGACCTTGAGATGGTTAACATAAAATATGTATAGTTTTTTTTTTGTTTGAAACTAACTGATATTTATTGCATCCCTAATAACAGTTGGTCTCGGCGTGACCAAAAAAAAATATTATTAAAAAGAGCTACAAAAGAACAACTTAAATTTACTTTTTTTTTTCCTGACATGGCAAAGTGACCACACTGCATCTGATGGTAAGCTCAGTGCCGTCTAGTTACAGTACCCAGTAGCGAGAGACAATCTATCCCTCGCTTCTCGGCAATCATGCCGACCTACTGGGTAGCTTCTTCACACTACGCCATGTGGCAAGGATGTAAAGAAACAGTCGAGGGTCTTAATAATATACTTAATAATGACAGCCTCCGTGGCGCAGTTGGCGAGTAGCTGGCTGTAAAACGAGAGGCCGTGGGTTCGATTCCCACACCGGAAAAATGTTTGTTTGAAAAATAGATATTTGTGTCCGGGGTCTGGGTGTTGTGAGAGGGTGCGTGTCTCTAGGTCCCTGATACCCACGACACAAGACTCGTATCTCAGTGTGGGGTCGGGGCTATGTGTGTGACTGTTGGGTGTTATTTATTTATGCATCGATTAGTTAAGAATATGTGAATAATTAAAGATTTTCTTCACTTGCAACCCAGTACAACCTACATAATAGAGTAGTTAACACGATGCTTTTGTATTATTTTAATCAACATATTAAACTACCTAAAATCTATTATCGAAAGAATTTAATGAATCCATGAAAATCAAAAATAAGTAAATTAGACCATAGCCATTCAAATCTGCTGGAAGGGGTAATAGTCAAATTACAGTAAAAGGATGTATAATATGATCCTTACTGTGCCGTTGTGCAAGGGAGATAGTGAGATGTTCCCACCACGCACCCATTTATGCTCATACTAATATTTAAAATAAATATTGCGACCTCAATTTTCAAGCAATTTTGATTCATTTTTCAAGGACTTCTTTTGCATATTATATTCGGTTGCATATAGAATAATATATAAAATAAAAGACAAGAAACTGCCCTATTATACATGACATATATATCTCCAAAGGATACCCCTGAGCCAGTCTGAGATCGAGCTCGCTGCAGCTCAAGACGAAGAGAACACGCCAGCGGAGCTCTGTACTGCTGCCATGAGGAAGTGTCACCACAGGACCGGCGCGCTGGCTTCCTTCCATTCGTTCGATCAGTTCGTTCAGTACGCGGACGAGCTGCTCGACCTGGTGTATGACTTCGGCACTGATGCTTCGGTCAGGAAGGAGGTAAGTGGAACAACTTCACTGAGTTTTTGTGTAAATCAAAGAATGGAATAAACTTTATTTGATCAACGCATTAGATGACATATGCAAATACATGAAAGAAAAAAGAAAATAAACAATTAACCTGACCTAACCTAACCTAACTATACCCGCTACTCCTCAATTTGGAACCCCTGTGTCTAAAGTATGACCAAAAATGCCTTAGGCTCGTCATGTGAAACTATTATAAGTTGTTTTCCACCAGGATCTGGCTGCTCTGCAGGAGGGAAGCGAGAGCAGAAACAGTACGAGTATCAACGTCGGTATGGATTACAAGCAAAACGTCGATCTTGATGAAATGGTGAGTTGAAATCGCTTAATTTCATATCTAATAGACGAGGTGACCCGTGTGACTACTTCGCACAGATAGTGGTCAGTTATGCAGTAAAATAAAGTATAAAATAGTAACGAAATTAGTCTTATACGACAATAGATGGCGCTTTCTAAAATCGTCTAAGTGCGTAATCATAAATTAACAATACAACAAATTAGTTGATCAACAGATGTCACTCTTAATTTTCATATTTTTTGGCAAAACCTATGATTTAAAAAATCATGTAATTAAAAAAATCACTTTATTAGAATTCACATATCTTTAGACTTGCGGCATTTTGGTCTCCGGAGCCGACTAGATGGCAGCACTGATATTGTATTAACCTCCATATGTCAGCAGCCACTGGAGCCCATTCACATCCTGATGATCGGCGTGCGCGATTCTGGCGAGAGCGATGACGCGGCGGTCGCGAGACGGTTCGGGAACTTCTGTCGCAAGCATCGACACGAGCTGCATCACAAAAGAGTGCGGCGTATCACCTTCATGTCGCTCATCAAGTCAGTATACACCAAACACACTGAACAGTACACACTGCACAGTGCAAAGTACACACTGCTAAGTGCTAAGTACAGTACATACTGCACACTGCACAGTACACAATGCACACGGCACAGTACACACTGCATAGTACATACTACAGAGTACATACTAAACACTGCACACTGCACCGTAGACACTGCACAGTACACACTGCACAGTACACACTGCATAGTACATACTGCACACTGCATAGCACACACTGCACAATGCTCAGTACATACAGCACACTGCACAGTACATACTGCACAATGTACTATTACTTACTAAGGCAATTTAAATAATTTCTTCATACATACATGTACACTCACGCCTATAATCCCCGAGGTAAGCTGAGGTGTAACCAGTACACCCACTTTTCGCCGAATTTCGGTCCCATAATGTGACAGGGTATCGGGTATCAGGGTACCGAGCGTATCGACATACCGGGCACAGATTCCAGACTCCGGGCTGATATTGAGAATTTCTAGATAGAAAAACCAAATATTGCTCTACCCGACCCGGGGATCGAACCCGAGACTTCAGCACAGCAGTCGTAACGCAACAACTGCGCCACCGAGGCAGCGGCTTAATTATGTTACTCATCAAGGCTATTTAACAAATCAAATTATAGTACAAGAAAACGAAAAAGGCAATTTGTAAATTGAATATTATTGCTAAATGTTGATTGTGTTATGTTGTAATATTGATATAAAAAACAATACTTTCTTAATTATCATCTGTCAAAGCACCACGGATAAAGTATTGAATTAATTCAAAATAATATAATCTTGCTGCATAAACTAACTGGACAGATGTAAAAAGAAGAAGCTAAGACGTCTCCATGGATTAAATACTCTTTTCCCAAAAAATCCCATGTGAGCGATGCCGCGGGCAAATCTATATTACATCGAATGTCTTTATCCTCAGGCGTCAATTCCCCAAATTCTTCACGTACCGCGCCCGTAACGACTTCATCGAGGACACGATCTACCGCCACCTGGAGCCGGCCTCCGCCTTCCAGCTGGAGTTGTACCGCATGAGGAGTTACGAGCTGGAAGCGCTGCCCACCAGCAACCAGAAGATGCACTTGTATCTGGGTAAAGCCAAGGTCAGTTCAAGTGTACAGCTTTATGATACGTTGCTAATATTTAAATATGTATCTACATTAGGGATTATCAAACGAGCCTTACAGTAGCCACGTATGATGTGTAACATGTTTTCTTTGATCAGGGTGACATTCGAATTTGGGATACAACTATGTTTCAACCGTATTAGATACTCGAATCCCATAATATGATACTACGTATAATTTTCCGTATCGTCTTCGTCTTCCTTGTTTTTATACAATTTCGTTGAAAATGGCGGCCGACTCATCGGATCAATTCAGTTACTTAAATAGCTTATATTTATGATTCAAAAACTAAATAATAGCTTGTATTTATGATTACAAAAGTTAATGATTTAGACACATAAAAAACATAAGTTAAAAAGTGTACTTAATTTAATCGCAACATTAAATAATGTATTTTATGATGTAAATAAATAATAATGTCGTGTTTAGCTACTAAATTCTGAAATCTTTATAATGTTGCAACTAAATTGAACGATATAAACATACTTTTTTAGCTATACCTCCCTAAGTTTATCAATTATGAATCTTTTCACAAAACCACTCCCAGAGATTCCAGGAAAGGAAAGATGTTACATATCAAAAAACAACAAAAGAAACTACAATTGCCTTAGAACTTATTGAGTTTTAAACCCATTGTAGTTAAACAAGAACTTGAAACACCATGGCAATTAACGGATAAAAAGTAACAACAGCCTGTATATTTTTTGTTTTGTGTATTGTGGAACCGTAGTCGTATTCGTTGATTCACTTACAGTTTCAACATAGTGTGGGGTCAGGATTATGTGTGTGACTGTTGGACCTTTATTTATTTATTACCTCTAGAAATGATGTAGTTAGTATGCATAGTCTTTAGATCTGATAACTTAATATAGATATATAAAAAAGACCCAGGCTGATCGATAGAGAAATATTTTACATTGTCCAATGTGCTCAATAGGTGAAGAAGGGTCAAGAGGTGACGGACTACAGGTTCTTCATCAGGTCTATCATCAGGCATCAGGATCTCATCACCAAAGAGGCCAGTTTCGAATACCTACAGAATGAGGGGGAGAGGTAAGATCTTTAACACACAGACAAGCAATAAGTCAGCTGATGGTAACGGGTAGCCACCATAGACAACCATAGTACCAAAAGAATCAAGCGTTACTTACGCCAGCTTCAGTGGCACAGCGGGCGAGCGACTGTGAGAGGCCAAGGGTTCGATTCCCGCACCGAGACAAATATTTATGTGACAGATATTTGTTTGTAGTCTGTGTGTTGTATGTAGTCCCTCGTAGTTGATACCCACGATACAGGGTTGACCTACTGCGAGGTCAGATATGTGTGTGACTGTTGGGTGTATTTATTTGTTTTATTAATGAATTGGACCACTGGAAATATATTGAATGCAATGTACAACATTTCATATGCAATACTCTCCCTTATCGACGTGCGTGTTAAGCGTATTTATAACGTTAAAATGGACATTATCGGCTCTACTATTTTATTAGTCATCAGACAGGATATGGAACACATATATTGTTGGGACTAAAACAATGCACTATTGCTTCGACAATATCGCGGAGCACGCACGAGCCACACCTGCGCGCGCGTCCATCTCGAAACAGCCGGCTCGGCACTAACGTGGGGGGAGTTGTCGCCGAGGGCGCAGTCCGTACGGAGTACCCGCTCGGTACGGCATGGAAGAAAGTGGTGCGCACGAGTATGGTACGGCATCGGTCACTTGCTCCGAAATATCGCGCGCTATAACATAAAGTTGATTTTGTCTTGTATTTTACCCAGTACTTATTACCTTTTTCCGAACACCGGTGTCCTTATGATCAGTGAAAGTTTAAGCTGTTATCTCACATGGGTGGTACTGAACAGTCGAGCGGGACCATCACTCTAGACACACTAGTCTTTTCACACACTTTAACTGAATTAAGTAGTTTTTTTCTAAAATGTATTTTTTACTAGGGTACTCCTGGAGGCCATGGACGAACTGGAGGTGGCTTTCTCGCACCCATTAGCCAAGCGTACCGACTGCAACCACATATTCCTAAATTTCGGACCCACGGTCATCATGGACCCAGCTAAGGTTAGTTTATACATATACAGGGTGTGGCGTAGTAATTGGACACAGTGGCCTCTACCCGCTGATACCTTAATATCCATTCATCACGTTTCAAATTACAAGTGCGTCGCTTCCAGATGGATTGTAAATATGATCCCATTTAAAAAGGGCCTTAATTTACTGAATACAATATTAGATTTGAATTTATTATTAAAACAAACCTTTCCCCACCAGATTGAAGAGTCTGTCCTGGGCATGGTGATGAGGTATGGACCGCGCCTGTGGAAACTGAGGGTCCTGCAGGCTGAGATCAGATTTATGTTGAGGATAGGTGAGTTTCTAATATCAGCTTTTTATATTCGTTAACAGGCTCGATTCAAGGTATGCAGATTTTTCAAGTTGCATGTGTGTTCTATGTTAGACAGCCTCCGTGGCGCAGTTAGCGAGTAGCCGGCTGTGAAACGAGAGGCCGTGGGTTCGATTCCCGCACCGACATAAATGTGTGTGACAGACAGATATTTGTTTGTATCTGGGTGTTGTGTGTAGCCCTTCGTAGTTGATACCCTCGATACAGGTTCAAACCTGTGTGACCTAGAGTGGGGTCAGGACTATGTGTGACTGTTGGGTGTATTTAGTTATTATGGCTTTAACGGTTAGTAAAAGCATCATGAGGAAACCTGCATACCTGAGAATTATCCATTACAATATCAAAGGTATGTGAAGTCTACCAACCCGCATTAGACCACCATGGTGGACTAAGACCATATCCCTCTCATTAGTAGAGGAGGCCCGTGCCCAGCAGTGGGACAATGTTTAATACGTGGCTAGTATTTAGTTAGTCTTATATTTACGCGAATATTATAATTTAGTATATAACAAATTTTACGGATTTTATTGCGATTTTTAAATTTTATGTACTGACGTTTCGAAAGCTTTTCAACCATCATGGTCACGGGGTGGGCTAAAAACTGTTTTTTTTTAAACTTACCTCTCCCATTAGTAGAGGAGACCCGTGTTCGGACGTGGTACAACGTATAATACATATTATTCAAGCCACAGTGTCGACTTTTGATCGTGGGTTGTATATATTTATTTTTGTTTAGGTCCCGGCGCGCCTACTAAGAACGTTCGTCTGTGCCTGTCCAACGGGTCTGGATACTCGCTGGACGTGTATACCTATGAGGAGGTGTCTGACCCGAGGACTGGCGTGGTGAGTATATAAAGTATCGATAATTATATCGATACTCTTCATTATCAACTTACGTCTACGTTTACAATTAGTATTTCCAAATCATGTTGTAGTTTGTAAAATGAGAAGACACAGATTCGATACCGCAAATTGTTTAAATGTGATATACAAGTATTTTTATCTATGTTTTGTAGGACCGTAGTCCTTCGTAGTCTGTAACCACGATACAGGTTTGATAAGTGTGGGAGTGAAGATGTTAGGTGTAAGCTAACATCTAACATTGACACACATTGTTAAGAAAAATACATTGTTTATTGTGACAAGTAAATTAATAAATACATCCAACAGTCGCACACATAGTCCTCACCCCACACTAGGTCAAACCTGTATCGAGAGTATTAACAACTACGAGGGACTACACACAATACACAGGCCCGAAACTAATGTCTTTCTGTCACACATACATTAGTCTCTGTATGGCAACACACAGACCAGAAACAAATATCTTTTTCTCACACAAACTTTTATCTCGATTCGAGAATCGAACTCACGGCCTCTGGTTTACAACCGGTTCGTCCACTGCGCTAAGAAAACTGTCGAGTAATATGTATGCAACATATTTAAAAAACTGACTTCACAGTAGTTATTGGTTTGGTATTTTGATTTACACTAACTTCACACTAGTGGGTTTTGTTTCATACTTTCTATATCAAGTAATGTTTACTTTCAGATAATGTTCCAGTCGTACGGATCTAGACAGGGTCCTATGCATGGGCTCCCCATATCCACACCCTATGTCACCAAAGACTACCTGCAGCAGAAGAGGTTCTTGGTAAGATATTGTATGACCCTATTTTTACATGACGGTCCACATCAATTTGCGTACTAATTGTGTGTGCATTAAGGTTTAAAATTGAGTTCAAAATGTCACCAAAGACTACCTTGAGTAGAAGAGATTCTTAGAGTAAGATGTTTTAGTGCGAATTAGTTTTAACATGACGGTCCACATCAATTCTCGCATTGGTTATGAGTACAGTAAGGTTTAAGTTGGAATGGCGAGGCTAGTCATTAATTAAACAACAATTATTTTTTTGTAATGGTATATCAGAATGTATATCCTACTTAACTGTAGTAAAGGTATTCCAACGTAAGAAACAAACGTCTATAAATTTTCAGAGATTAATAAAATTGGCATAATTGTGTGTATCTTGCTTAACGGTGAAGGAAAACATCGTGAATTGGTGACGACTCCGATACTTGAGAGTATTCCGTAAGAATTGTATAAAGTCTACCAACCCGCATTAGGCTAAGGTTGAAATCGATGCCAATATCGACTTCCCAATATCGATATTTTTGAAATTATAGATAAATATACAGATATAAAAACATCGTATAAATAATCAGATCGCCTCTCGCTACTCTAATTGGACCGCACTGTGCTTACCATCAGGTGCAGTGTGGTCACTTTGGCGTGCCAGCATAAAAAAAACCTGAAGTTCGTTCAGTCCAGTATAGTAAAGCGATGTGATTGGTTGCAGGCGACGTCGCAAGGCACCACGTATGTGTACGACCTTCCAGACATGTTCAGGCAGGTGGTGGAACGGAGGTGGAGGGAGTGTATTGAAGAGGGTACAGTCGATGGTGAGTTTTTAACAAAAACAATTTGGTTATTTATAATTAATTAACATGAAAGCTTACAGTAGAAATACACCAAGACGCTTAAGTGTAAGAATTATGTACTGTATGAATTATAATATGAAAACAATTTCTTACTTATAGACTATTTTTAGGACTGTATTGTACTAGATAACAATGCTATGGTCCTTTAATCGAAGTGAAGCTACTCAGTATCTATGATTGTGTCGTGCTTCGATGGTTTTCTCTCGATACTTGATATTCTACTTGGACGGCACAGCTCATTGCCGTGCCGTCCAGGTAGAATTCATAATCCTTCCCCATATTTAAAGAGGATATTTAAGCAGCCTTTTTCTATGTGTAGCTTTCTACATATTAAAAGGTTTCTGATGATGTGTGTGCTACCGACAGGTTTACACAGCATTCACCATAGACAATTAAATTAGATGTAAAAAAGAAGATAATTAAATATAATGAAACTAAATACATAACAATAATATTTTAAAAGCAATGGTAATTTAGGAGAGTAAAAAAAACATAATAAGTGGGTATTTTATTTAATGTAGAGAGATAAAAATCTAACAATACGTATCTACTCAGGTCCAATGCCAGACAACGTGATGACCTCGGTGGAGCTGGTAGTGGAACCTGAAGGTGAACGAAGAGTCGTGGAGATGACCAGGCTGCCAGGACAAAATAACGTAAGGACCTACCTTCATCGTAGGGGAGTTGGAAATGCTAATCGATATCGATATGTCGAAAATAAATATCGATAAACGTCTTTAGACGCATTTTTTTTATATACGCGAACTTTTTGAAATTTAATTTAATAATATGGAGCTTTGAACTTTTAAATCATGAAATCAACTTTGTTTCTGTCTTAAATTATAACGTTTTATAAATAAAATTTTCCGAAATAATATATCGCTAAAAATATATAAAATAAAAAAAAACAGTCTTTCCTCCTAGTCTCCACCAGATTCATATAGTTGAAACGGGTACACAGACAATTATCGATTATGTCGGTGTTGCCAATTAGTTAGGTAACATAAATAATACAGATAATTTGACAAACATACTTACCCTAAGAGCAGCGATAGCCTAGTTGGTTGCGGTACGGACTGTCGAGACCAAAGTTCGAAACCCAAATATATACAACTCTGACTTTCTAAAGTTATGTGTGTATTCTTTGTTAATTATCGCTTGCTTTAACGGTGAAGGAAAACATCGTGAGGAAACCTGCATACCTGAGAATTATCAAAAAGAATTTCGAAGGTATGTGAAGTCTACCAACCCGCAATAGGCCAGCGTGGTGGACTAAGGCCTAACCCCCTCATTAGTAGAGGAGGCCCGTGCCCAGCAGTGGGACAATGTTTAATACAGGGCTAGTATTATTATATTATTATTACTTACCCTAAGAACTGTTTCCAATGTTATCCCACAGGTGGGCATGGTGGCGTGGCGCCTGACCCTGTACACGCCGGAGTGTCCCGAGGGTCGAGACATCGTCGTCATCGCTAACGACCTCACGTACCACATAGGGTCGTTCGGACCTCAGGAGGACTGGGTGTTCTACAGGACGTCGCAGTACGCCAGGGAACGGAAGATACCCAGGGTGAGTGTAATGGTCTAATAGGGTAGTTTTCTGTGTTTAATTTTATACATTATTCTATATGCAACCAAATATAATACGCAAAAGATTTTTTCCGAAAACAGAATCAAAATTGCTTGCAAAAAGGAGGTCGCAATATTTATTTTAATTATTGGAATGAGCGAAAATGGTTGCGTATTGGGAACATATTGCTATCTCCCTCGCACAACGGCACAGTACTGAGGATTCTGAGGACCGTGACGTCACAGTACATATCATGCATTATTTTACTGTAATTTGACAACTACCCCTTCCAACAGATTTAAATGGCGTCTAATTTAGTTATTTTTGTTTGCTCTTAAAATTCTTTCGATAATAGTTTTTAAGTAATGTAAATTGTTGATTAAATTATTAAAAAATATCAAGTCTACTACCCTATTGCCTTTTTATCTGTGGTAAAGCCATGGGTATTCACAGTTATACCCACACGAATAGGTCGGCTTGACCAGGTAGATGCCATCTTTTAACAGAAAACTGATGTGAACTTTCTGTTACTATCCCCTGGACATACATATACACTCGCGCCTGTAATCCCCGAAGAGGTAGGCAGAGGTATAAATTCACCGATAAGTGTGTATTCTGGTTATAACCAGTACACACTTTTCGGCTAATTTATTACGGTCCCATAATGTAATAAGGGGCGAGCCTGTCGCCATACCGGGCACAGATTCCAGACTCCAGGCTGGTATTGAGTATTTCTAAATAAAAAAACCCAGCCCAACTCAGAAAAAAAGCACAGCAGTTGAACGCCTGCGCAATTACAACTATGCCACCGAGGCAGTCCCCCGCCTTACATCACAGAAATTATAATAATTTTCTGCTTTCAGCCAATTCCAAAGCCAAAACGAATGATTGTGTAAAATATTACTCTATACGGCCTCAATACAATTTCTAAAAGTGTTCTTAAAATAATTAAAAATAAATAATTTTTTTTAATTGTTTTAAGAACGGTAGGCAGCGGCTTTGCTGTGCCCTGGTATTGTAGAAGTCTATGGGCGGCGGTGACTACTTACCATCAGGTGGCCCGTCTGCTCGTCTGCCTATCCAGAGGCACTAAATACATGTATATATATGTCGGTTGTTTACTACACATATAATTTATTTAATAAAAAAATTACTGCCACAATCCTTCTTCTCTGCCTTAATATTTTTTTTTATTCTGGCACGGATAAGAGACCACACTGCACCTGATGGCAAGCGCAGGGCCGTCCAATTAGAGTATCGAGTAGCGAGATACAATCTATTCCTCGCTACTTAACACAATCATGCCTGCTTCTTTACACTACGCCATGGGCATGAAGGTGAGAAGTGGTCGTGGTGATAACTTTTTGTATGAAGACCGCTCAATCCATCAAGGTTCTCGACAGGTGTACATAAGCGTGAATTCTGGCGCCCGTATCGGCGTGGCTGAGGAAGTCAAGTCCGAGTTCAACGTTGCCTGGCTGGATTCAGAGCGGCCCGAGCGCGGGTTCAAGTACCTGTACCTGACGCCGGAGTCGTACTCGAGACTGGCGCCGCTCGCCTCCGTCAAGACGCAGCTCATCGACGACGAGGGGGAGGCCAGATACAAGATCACTGACATTATAGGTAAGTTTTTTTTCTGCCGGGATAGACAGACGACACCGCCGCCTATAGACTTCTGCAATGCCAGGGCACAGCAAAGCCGCTACCTCGTTATCGTATCGTACTTACAATCATGTCACCTGTTCCAGAGACAATACCCCAATTTACGGTAGGCAGCGGCTTTGCTGTGCCCTGGCATTGCAGAAATGTACGGGCGGTGGTGTATACTTACAATCAGGTGGCCCGTCTGCTCGTCTGCCTATCCAGGCAGTGAAAAAAAGTACATTTGTTTTTGAAGTTATACCACAATGGTGGCAAAGAAGCTTACGGCCCGCCTGATGGTGAGCGGTTATCGTAGCCTATGGACGATGAAGCGTCACATGCACGTTTCCGACAATTCAGAAACCAATTTACTCCCTTCTTGAAGAACCCCATACTGCAGTCCCTTTGGAAAACCACGGTAGGGCTCCTTCCACATTCGAAGCGTACAATGTTGTTTTTTTGATTTCGACGATTCATTTTTTTTGTCATTTTTATCCAGTCACGGCAAAGTGACCACACTGCACCTGATAAGGTAAGCGCAGTGCCGTTCAATTAGAGTATCGAGTAGCGAGAGATCATCTATCCCTCGCTACTCAACACAATCATGCCGGCCTGCTGTGTAGCTTCTTCACACTACGCCATGGGGCAAGGAGGTGAAGAAGCGGTCGAGAGTCTAGTGTCAGAGTCATCAGAAGGCCGTAAGCCGGTTGTACATTGGCTGATCCCGGAACACGCCACACTAGCGTGTGCCACTACTCGTATGTGTATTGCGGGTTTATTTTACACCCTGTGTACGATGCGAGCTATCCACTAGGATATGAATATCCTACCACCATCACACTCATATTTTTATTTGTCTACTCTGTCAGGCAAGGAAGACGGCCTGGGTGTGGAGTGTCTGCGCGACGCCGGTCTGATCGCTGGTGAGACGGCGCAGGCGTACGAGGAGGTGGTCACCATCTCAGTGGTCACCTGCCGGGCCATCGGCATCGGGGCTTATGTCGTACGGTGAGTTTAAATATCATCTCATTATGATATATAATAAAATTAATATGTTATCCGGTTCAAAGGACCAAAATCTTGTTATTATGTTGTCCGTTTGACGTCCAAAGTCCTTTTATGAGAGAGTACATCCGTTTTCTTTCCCTACACAGCCGCTAGATTTGACTCGTTTCCGCCCGCTATACGCCTTGATCGCCCTCTAGGTACCTTAATTCAAACTATAATAACGACAGAAGCCGCCATCTTTTGCTCATTGTTGCAAAGTTTTTCAAACTGTGCACACCGTTGGATAAAATTATTATAGTGCGATAATTTTTCTTAAAATTTTCGAGATTAAAGTAGAAAATTTACTTAGTAATATTTAAAAGTGATTAGTTTCCGTCCGTTTTGTTATTGGAGTTATGCAAGAAATATCAGCAAGAAAACGGTCGAAATATGTTTTCGCCAAATGCGGGCCGTAGCAACAGCGTGCCAGACCGCGGCAACGTAAGACTTGCAGTAAGATAACAAGGAATAAAGGTTTGAATTGTCTCAGCACCTGGTAAGTCAGCTTAACATTATAATAATAATTTTTCTGTTACCGTCACTACCAAATCTAAATTGATCACGCGACTATTTTTCTTACGTACGATATAAGATTTTCATCAAGCATCCACCTTCAGGAGGAATTGATATATTTGCCAATATGAGCGTTTTAAAGAAAGTCCTGTTCTTGACTTGTCACAATATGCAAAGATTCAATTCTTCTGATTGGAAAAGGTGCTCTTTATGCAGATATATGATGGAGATGACGCATTTTTGCGGCGCTGTCTAACGCCCCTGTGGCGCAATATTAAAATATTAAACCATAAATTTAGATGTGGAAAATTCGAGCGTGTGACTCTCCTCACGAGGTTTACCTGCATCGTTGAAGCAAGTGTATATATGGTGAATACACGTGTAATTTGGAGGAGTCAGAGGTGTATACTAAATTTGGGCTGAACGAGCCCGCGACTTTCGTCTGGACGATCGGTACCGCTTTTAGCTGGCTGCTTTTAATTGTTAAGTTATTATTATTTTATTATTTTTAAAGTGGGTATACATCTACATGTATGTCTACACATACCACCATCTTTGAAATAATTTCATCCACAAAACTTGCAAATATTTGCAACAACAGTTTTGAGGACAAAAAAGGAAGAGGGGAGCATAAAAAAGGCGCCCTTAAACAGGCAAAATGCGAAAAAGACCATAAGTTACGTTTCTATCCAAACAAAGCGGTTTTGAAAATTATATCTGGGTCTCGAATTGCATTCAACTGTACACTTCTTTTAATTTTACCAACATTAGATGTCATGACTGTCTTTTAAAATTAGTTCATTGGAAATTAAAAGAAGGTAAATTATTATAATCTAATAATTTTATAGCCTGGTTGTCTGACTCCTTCTTTTTATATGCGCGCTGTTTTAATAACAAAACACCCTCCGTGATCGTGCTCAAATAATATTGTAACGATTCATCGGGGGCGATCTGTGTTCACCTCGACAACAAAAACACGAAACACACGTACCCACACACAGTTTGTGGCAAGACATCTGGAAGCAACGCCCTCCGGGATTATGCTCAAATAATATTGTAACTAATCACCGGGGGCGATTTGTTTTCACATCGACCACAGCCAACGTCCATACCACTTTGAATACACCGGTTCTCGTCCGATCACCAAAGTCAAGCAACGTTAGGCGCGGTCAGTACTTGGATGGGTGACCGCCTGAGAACATCGCGTGATGTTACACAAGGCACACGTGCGTGTTGCTACTGCTGTGCTGGGGTTTTGGGTTCATTCCCCGGGTCGGGTAGAGTGATATTAATAATAATAAGTAACACGGCCCCGACCCCGTTACACTAAGATGCGATTCTTGTGGTGTGGGTGTCGGGGACTGCGAAAGACATTCGATCTCACACCACCCAGACCCTGGACACAGATGTCTGTCGGTCGCACAGACATTTGTCCCGATGTGGGAATCGAACCCACGGCCTCCCGTTTCACAGCCGGCTGCTCGCCAACTGCGCCGCGGAGGCTGTTGAATATTGGGTGTTTCTATTACGAAGTATCATTATCAGTTCAGTATGGCCAGAGGCTCGCCTCTGTCACAACGTACGACGGTTATGGGTTCGGTGAAGTGTGGGTGTGCTATTGCACCTCTCGTATAACTGAATCGATCGCGTAATGTTCAGCTTAACCTGTCCCACGGCGATGGAGCATCGGTGCCTTAAATCTATTTATGGCGCCGCGGAATTGCGTCATTTCCATCAAAATCGCGTAACAAAATCTGAGTCATATCAGAGCCAGGTATGCTACCTACTACGACCTGCCATTTGGCCAGGCAGCGGCACCGAAGTGGTTCACTTCATTGACAATGTAGGGTACCAGAATATACTCCAGTCACAGGCAAATTCTGCAATAAACTTTTTAGCCAGCCTGGGCTAGTTTATAAATTTGGGTAAATCGATCACTGCCCCGACGAGATCGATAGAATATCTGAGTATCAATTGGGGCACAGGAAACAACAGAATCCTTGCCGCAAGATACAAGATACACCAGAGCCTTCAACAGCAGGTTCAACGCCTCTTAGGGTACCTAAATGATGCAATCTTCATCACCCTCTGGGGAAGGTTGCTTTTCCATTCTTTGCAGCGTCAGAACCTCTACCACAAGAAGAAAAACCAGAGCCTGCCTACACGCCCCGCTGCTGGCAATTAGGCCCTCTAGCAGGCCAACGCCTCTAAGGGTACCTAAATTATGCGACCTTCATCACCCTCCGGGGAAGGTTGCTTTGCCATTCTCTGCAGCGTCAGAGCCTCTACCACAAGTCACAAGATACACCAGAGCCTGCCAACACGTCCCGCTGCCGGCAATTAGGCCCTCAAGCAGACTCAACGCCTCTTAGGGTACCTAAATTATGTGACCTTCATCACCCTCCGGGGAAGGTAGCATTGCCATTTTCTGCAGCGTCAGCAATTTGAAAAATACCACGCGAGCCTTCTGTATATTTCGGAATAGTCCTTGATAGATCTCAAATGGTGGCTAGAAAACATTGCCCTAGAGTCTGATACATAGATGCTTCCTATGACATCTATTATGACAGATGCTTCGCATAGACAATGGGGCCATTTAGTAAATTACAAAACCAGTCAGATTTATTTATATAAGAAGTGTAGTAAAAGAGCAACTTCAAATTTAGCACGGTGATTGCTACAACATCAAGAAGCAGTAGCTCTCGCACACACACACCAGTGATTCTTAATGAGCGAAAACAGATCAGTAGAACAGATCATAAACATCTCCTACTGAAGTTGCTGTTGAAGGACTAACCGGCTCTGATGGACAAGCTTAATATTGTACTCATCTCTCACTACTTTCCGGGATTGTACAATACGGAAGCCGGCAAACTCTCACGCACGGGCTCCGAGTGGCACCTTATAAACAAGGCTACGTCAAAGTTTTTGAAACGATGGGAACACCAAGTAGCGACCTGTTCTTCGTACCAACATCGCATAACACTTATCGAACGCCTATTATCACAGGTCAGCTCCATGATTCCCATCAATAAAGTAAATTTCGGTTGAGATCATGCTGGAGACCATAAGTCTTATGTCTCAATTGTGATTAAACAGTCACATTCGGGCTGTCAAAATAATCTAACTTCTTATTACCGAAACTCTGACAGTGAGATAAGTGCTTAGCAAATTTGTTTTCATTAAATAAATTGCCGTAGAATTCTTATGCATTTTTCAACAAAAGCGTCAGTGTGTAAAACTATTACAAAAGTTTCAAGTAATTTTATTATAAAACGTATTAATAACAATTAGCTAATTAACGTTGGCAAAGTCATAACCAATATGAGGCTAAAGTTGGTTAAAAATTATTTTTCATAAAAAATACTTACTGAAAATTATATTTCGATATATACGGCATTGATTTTATTAGAATCAGACCACAGGATACTTGGTTTAGCCTTGTTGCATTGTTATCCTGATAATTTTATCAATATCATTACATTACATTTTATTAATCCTGTTTTTGGATCAAAGGCAATCATTTGAATAATATACTAATAACATTCTGGGTTGAAATTTATGAGTTAAGGATGTAGATTTATAGATATCCAGATGAGAACACTAGGCCAAAGTAGCTACTTTGGCTTAGGACGATAGTAAATACAACTAAAGATATATGAGGTTCTATCAAAGTTTGTCTAAAGTTCCAGTTCGGACAGCCACGCCAACTATTTATGTCGATTACGTACTTATTACGATTATTAGTTGCGGCTGGAATATATGCATTACCTGGTAACAGTAGAGCAGCCGTTTCAACCTTTAACTGGGTACAAATTATCCTAATACTGAAATCCTTACCAACGCCAATTGGAAGTAGGCATGTATCTTTAGGAAATTCTATCTGAAACTAATAGCATTTCAGAAAATTCTTTTCAATAACTTTTATCTATCTGAATAAATATCTATCGTTGTAATATGTAATTACTTATGAAAATAATTATGTGAATTCAATTGTGGCACATATATTATTACGCTTTCTATTCTCACATTGTTGCATTTAAATGTCATAAGCCGCCAGGAGATAACAAACACGTCTCTCATAAAAGGACTTTGGACGTCAAACGGACAACATAATATAAAAATTTTACCTTCCAATAAAATTTGTATTATGTTTCCTCAGACGTCCAAAGTCCAGGTAAGCTCTTCCTGGGCTTAATTAATATCATTATGAACCAAACAATGAGCAAAAGATGGCGGCTTCTGTCGTTATTATAGTTTGAATTAAGGTACCTAGAGGGCGATCAAGGCGTATAGCGGGCGGAAACGAGTCAAATCTAGCGGCTGTGTAAGGAAAGAAAACGGATGTACTCTCTCATAAAAGGACTTTGGACGTCTGAGGAAACATAATACAAATTTTATTGGAAGGTAAAATTTTTATATTCTCTTTTCTGGCACGAAAATGTAACACAGCCTTCGTGAAACTAGAGGCTGTGGGTTCGATTCCCACACCAAGAAAAATGTTTGTGTGATCCACAAATGTGGGTTTTGTAGTCTTAATAATACGGTTTGACTTTGTCTAGTCAGGACTATATTGTTTATTTAGGAACTGTGTTACCTCTGTCTACCTTTTCAATGACGCAGGCGTCATATCCTTGTATTCCAGTCTCGGACACCGCGTGATCCAAGTGGAGAACTCGTACATCATCCTGACTGGACACTCAGCGCTGAACAAAGTGCTGGGTCGCGCTGTATACGCGAGTAACAACCAGCTGGGAGGCGTGCACGTGATGCATCACAACGGAGTCTCCCACGCGGTGGCACCCTCGGACCTCGAGGCGGTCATGACCACGGTGCGGTGGCTCTCATACGTGCCCAAGGTGAGACTCAAACCTGTACCTCCTTGGAGTTTCTCTCGGGCCAAGACAGCCTCCGTGGCGCAGTTGGCGAGTAATCGGCTGTGAAACGAGAGGCCGTGGGTTCGATTCCCACACCGGGACAAATGTTTGTGTGACAGACTGATATTTGTGTTGGGTCTGGGTGCTGTGAGACCGTGCGTCTCTCTAGGTCCCTGATACCCACGACAATGATGTATGTAATACATAGTTTGTCGATGGTTATAAAAAAAATCGATTGTAATTTTAAAGTTTTTATATATCGATATTTTTATCGATTATTTTAGTTCTGCTTTGAAATTGATTCAAAAGTATAGATATATTGTCGATGTTCAAAACAAATTTTGATTATGAAAGCCATCGTCATTTTAAGTAGTGGATATCGATCATTTTTGTTCTGTTTTAACATTGATAAGAAAATATCGATATTTAGAACGATTTTGATTACAAAATATATATGTATGAAACTGATATCAAATATGCGACAAGTCAATATGTGCCACATGATATTACATGAGGGGCTCCCAAGTTTTAATTATGGTATATTTTTAACACAATAAAGCCGATGATGATACAAAATACAGAGTCGTCGAAGAAATCAGGATTTTTTAAAACTATTAATTCGACTGAATAGAAATATCTACCATCAAAAATCACAATTCTCAAATGTTAGTTTGGCCCATGTAAGGTGGATCCATTGAAGTATATTGGGTGAGGTTTACTGAAATGACGGCGTTTTTCATTTTATTTCCTACATTCTGAGCAGTTGTCTAACCATGCCCCCCTCTTACGCCGGCCCTGCTTAGTAATTGTTGCTTGTTTCTTATGTTTGACAGCCTCCGTGGTGCAGTTCGCAAGTAGCTGGTGAAACGAGAGGCCGTGGGTTCGATTCCCATACCGGGACAAATGTTTGTGTGACAGACTGATATTTGTGCCCGGGGTCTGGGTGTTTTGAGACCGTGCGTCTCTCGTATTCCCTGATACCCACAACACAAGACTCGTATCTCAGTGTGGGGTCGGGGCTATGTGTGTGACTGTTGGGTGTTATTTATTTATATAGGACAAAATGAGCATGGTGCCGATGATGCGGCCGGCGGACCCTGTGTCGCGACCCGTGGAGTGGACCCCCCCGCGCGGGCCCCACGACCCCCGGCTCATGCTGACAGGCGAGCCGGGTCGATCAGGGTTCTTCGACGCCGGCTCCTTCGACGAGATCATGAAGCCCTGGGCGCAAACTGTCATCACAGGTGCGTAATGTCAATAAAAAACGACCGACAAAGATACACAAAATAGAATAAAAAAGCTCGGTGGGCGAGTAGCTGGCTGTGAAACGAGAGGCCGTGGGCTCGATTCCTGCATAAAGACAAATGGACGTGTGCTACAGAAATGTTTGTGTCGTGTCTGGGTGTAATCCCTCGTAGTGATACCAACGATACAGGTTTGACTGTGTGCTCCTAGTTAACCTTCTTACATAGATACACCTGATATACTGATAAACGGACTAAATTCTAGTCTGTCTAAAGACCTAGTCCCTAATCACTAGGGCTTACGAGAATCAAAAAAAAGCAAATTTATATATTAGTCTGGCTTTTTCATCAACATTATTTTTTATAATAAAATAAAATAATACTAGTATTAAACATTGTCCCACTGCTGGGCACGGGCCTCCTCTACTAATGAGAGGGGTTAGGTCTTTGTCCACCTGTCTTTATTGTTAGAAAGTTATCAAAAAATGATAACAGGAGAGCAATGTAGCTCCATCTGTATTCTCAACTGTGTAAATAAATGTTTATGTATATTGTCTTTGTGCATTGTCTATGTTTACACTTAACATTTTAAAAAATAAAGTATTCTGTTTCAAAACGCCAACCAACGTATTTTAATACTTATGCGGGTTGGTAGACTACACATACCTTCGAAATTCTTATAAGAATTGTCAGGTATGCAGGTTTCCTCACGATGTTTTCCTTCACCTTAGAGCAAGTGATAATTACACATATATTAAACATTATTTTTTATAGTTTAATAATATTGTGGTGTCCGACTGTAGGCCGCGCTAGACTGGGCGGCATTCCCGTGGGAGTGATCGCGGTGGAGACCAGGACCGTGGAGATCACGCTGCCAGCGGACCCCGCCAACCTGGACTCCGAGGCCAAGACCGTGCAGCAGGCCGGGCAGGTGAGCCACAGGATCAACTACATCATATGGTGATCGATGAGTCAACCAGTAGTATCAAATTAACAACAATACATATGGCTCTTAGAAAGAAGATATTAAGTGGTAACTTGGTGTCTGTGCGATGAGTGGAAATAGGGTAGTTAGCATATCTTTTATCATTTGAATCAATAAGATACGTTATTTAAAACTTATTATCGAAAGAATTTTATAAAACTGCTCAAACAAAAATATGTAAATTAGAAGCCATTCTAATTGGGTGGAGGTTTGGTGGTAGTTATCAAATGACAGAAAAGAATGCACGATATGATTAGTGACGTCACCCCTCAGAATGGCCATTACTGTGCCGTTGTGCGAGGGAGATAGTGAGATGTTCCCACTACGCACACATTTTTATTTATTACCAATATTGAAAATAATAATTGCAACCTCTATTTTAAATCAACTTTAATTCTTTTTTCGTAAATATGTTTCTTGTTGGTTGCACATCAAATATCAAAATTAATAAAACAGGAAACTACCCTCCGATGATGTTCGTTCTCCGTTCTCCCTTCTTCGTTCTACATCTTCATTTTATAATAGCAACACTAATAGTTTTTCAGAGTTGGTTTAAAATGAAATGACACATATGTCTGTCTTTTTTATTATTTGACAGGTTATTTATATACATATACCGCACCTTGTTAATAAGATGCCTTTGGTCCTAGGTTTGGTTCCCCGACTCGGCGTATAAAACGTCGCAAGCTATTAACGATTTCTCACGAGAGAATCTGCCCATCATGATCTTTGCCAACTGGAGAGGGTTCAGCGGTGGACAGAAAGGTAAGTTAGCGTTTGTATAAAAATGAGCTAATGCTAATGTTAATTGCTTCTTATGTTTTTTCGCGATATTGAGTTATACATTCGGAATTAGCATCTTTTGAGCCTAGTTAAAAAAAAGAGTGTGTGTACTTATGTACACGCGTTAGAAGTTATACTTATAAAAGTATAATACTACTACATAGTACTTATTATTATTAACTCGCAACCACTCGCAACCACTCGTAACCACTCGCAACCACTCACAACCACTCGCAACCACTCGCAACAACTCGTAACCACTCGCAAACCAAGTACCCACTTTTCATAACGGTGTTACTTTTGTGTCACGGTATCTTAAAATGTCACTCTCATCATTTTTATTTATTCACGCTGTTTAATTGTACTGTTACGAAACACGTGTTCTAAATATAAAAATACTAGAATATACAACTTGAACATAGTACATATCGATTTTCATGCCACCTAGAACTAACTTCACGATGTCATCGCATCGTAAAAATTCACTCTCATCATTTTTCTCCATCGCGCCATAAGAAGTATAACTTCAAAAATATTGTGCACATTTTAGCGCTCAAATCAACTGGTAAAACAGGGTCATTTTTAGGGCACATTTATATTATAAAATAATACTCATAAATGCATGAACATAAGTCATAAAGATGTAGTACGTGCTTACACAAGTAATATGTTAATTCTACAAAAATCCACGAAATAGATTTTTAAAGGATTTTTTCTAAAAACCAAGACACTTGTTTTTGTTCTGGAACGGCAAAGTGACCACATTGCGCCTGATGGTAAACACAATCATGCCAGCCTGTTGTGTGGTTTATTCACACTACGCCATGGAGCAAGAAGGTGAAGAAGCGGTCTAGCGTCAGAGTACTCAGAAGGCCGCAACACGGCCAAACATCGTATCCCAACTCTAGACCCCCGACATAACATTAACTTAACCTTAAACCTTTCTCCTGTAATTTTCCAAAAATGTCGCTTAAATCAAACAGCCCGCCAACCGTGGTTATAATTTGAAGTTAGTTATGTGATATTATGTTATTCTAGACATGTACGAGCAGATCCTGAAGTTCGGCGCGGAGATAGTGCGCGCGCTGCGTGCGTGCGCCGCGCCGGTGCTGGTGTACATACCGCCCGGCGCCGAGCTGCGCGGCGGGGCCTGGGCCGTCGTCGACCCCAGCGTCAACTCGCTGCGCATGGAGATGTACGCGGACCCTGACGCCAGGTACCACGTACACAACACATACTGATGCATTAAACGAACATACATGAAACGAGAGGCCGTGGGTTCGATTCCGACACCGGGACAAATGTTTGTGTAACAGACAGATATTTGTGTCCGGGGTCAGGGTGGGGTCGAGGCTGTGTATTTTTTTTATCCTGGCACGGCAAAGTGACCGCACTGCACCTGATGTAAGCGCAGGGCGGTCCAATTAGAGTAGCGAGAGACGAGTGACTGTTGGGTGTTATTTATTTATTCTCTACTTTATCACAACAACTGCTCCTCAATATGGATCTTTTTTATTAGAAACATTGCAAATGTAGCGCTTTTTTAGTAAAACACTTTTACAATAAGACACGCGTGAATAGAATGAGTATGAATGAGTAGTTTTAAAGACATGTAGCGTTCAAAATAACTACATCTGCTTTTTTATGATTTCCAATTCATTATATGTCATATTTCACATATATTTTTACAAGTCGAGTTTGAAAGAATTTGTTGAAACTCAACGTAATTTTTATGAAAGTCTTGACGTGCCAAATACATTATACATGGTGTTGGGAAAAACTGGTATCAATAAAATAATAACTATTATTTTGTGATATTAATCATTTATAATGACTACGGTTTATTATATGCGCTGTCTATTTAAATAACATATTTAATAAAAAATTTAAAACATTTGGTATAGTCGGTATTTTTTATCTTTAGCCAAATAACATTTTCCGTCAGTAATGATTCATTTAAAACGTTACTAAGAACTTAGGGTTTTACTCTCATCCCTTCCCGAAATTTAAAGAAGCTTTGAAATAAAACTAATTTTACGAATTCTACCGCTATTTATTAAACTTTTTTATAAGCTTTCGATATGTCGGGATAAAAAAGGTAAATAAACCGCAATAGAATCCGTTAAATTACTTTTATTTCAATGTATAATATTCGCGTAAACATAAGAAACCATTAAAGAAGCTTCTTCATGATGTTTCTCACAGAGGCGGCGTGCTGGAGCCCGAGGGTGTGGTTGAGGTCAAGTTCAAACAAAGGGACACAGTCAAGACTATGCATCGCTTGGACCCTGTGCTACTCAGGCAAGGCGCTAGGATAACAGGTAGATTGTTTTTATAATTTTCTCCAAAAATTTACTTCTCAGTGTTTGATGCTAATCACATTTAAGAAGTAAAATATAAAATTTTTCTTAATATATTGTTTTTTTTTAAGTGTTGCTTCTTTACAATTAAAATGCATTCGATATTTGAAAATTAATTGGGTGATATTTTTATATCGGATCACACTTTGCAATAAACACAAATCTTACATAAATACTTTTAATAGCAAATTTCATTGACTAAGTTCAGTGTTCTCAAGTTGTACCAGCGTGAGCTTATACTAACAAGTGTTACAGAATTAAAAGAGCAAATAAAGGACATCTCGAAGAATCTCGACCGCAGGGGGTCTATAGACGATGTGCTTATCAAAACGGATACAGGCAAACGAGGTATGAATATTCTTTATTCTCCTTTTTTATCGATTTTAATAATTCGATACAATTTATAAGCTAATGAGTAGCGTAATCTGAATCACCGCTGTAGTTAAGTTTAACGGTAGGCAGAGGCTTTGCTGTGTCCTGCCATTGCAGAAGTCTAAGGGCGGCGGTGTCTACTTACCATCAGGTGACCCGTCTGCTCGTCTGCCTATCCAGAGGCACTAAAAAAGTAAAAAAAAATGATACTGTATAGTAGTACTGACTTTTCTAAAGTTATGTGTGTATTAAAATGTTAGTTATCGCTTGCTTTAACGGTGAAGGAAAACATCGTGAGGAAACCTGCATATCTGAGAGTTTTTCGAAGGTATGAGAAGTCTGCCAACCCGCATTAGGCCAGCGTGGTGGACTAAGGCCTGACCCCTCTCATTAGTAGAGGAGGCCCGTGCCCAGCAGTGGGACAATGTTTAATACAGGACTAGTATTATTATTTTTATTATTATTGTATAGTATTCACATACACCCAACAGTGTATGGGTATACTTAGGCCGAACCCCACGCTAGGTCAAATCTGTGTCGTAGGTATCTAGGTATCTACCACATATCTGAAATATTTGTGCCAAAAATGTATCGCGACTTGGTGATCGAACCTTCGCTCTCTCGTATTATAATCCGGTAATCGCCCAGTGGAGTACGAAGTTTGTCTATCGATACAATAGGGAATATACCTGTGTTTTATGTTGTAGGTTGTTTGATATGCAAACAAAAATAACATGAAATAAGCCCTCATGTGAAAACAGACTGCCTCGGTGGCGCAGTTGTAATTGCGCATGCGTTACCACTGCTGCTGTGCTGAGGTCTCGGGTTCGATCCCCGGGTCGGGTGAAGTGATATTGGGTTTTTCTATCTTGAAATTCTCAGTATTAGCCCGAAGTCTGGAAACTGTGCCCGGTATGGCGATAGGCTCGCCCCCGATTACATTATGGGACCGAAATTCGGCGAAAAGTGTACTGGCTACACCTCTGCCTACCCCTTCGGGGATTACAGGCGTGAGTGTGTGTGTGTGAAAACAGAATGAAAAATCAGGCCAGTTTTAAATATCTGTATGGGTAATAGTGGATGGGTAGTGAGAATATTTCACTATCTCCTTCGCACGTGTGCACCGTAATGGCCATGACGAGCGGTGACGTCATTAATCATATCGTGCATCCTCTTTTGTCCACCCAATTTGAATGGCTTCTAATTTATTTTTGTTCGGAGCTATTAAATTCTTTCGTTTTTATTATTCTTAATGTAGCTTTTTGATGAAAATAATAAAAAATGGGTGCGTGTACTTATGTACGCGCGTGAGAAGTTATACTTCTTTGGCATCATTAAAAAATAGTTGGCAAATATTAATACTTTTAATAATTAATATTAATGATAATTTAATTTATATCAATAAATAATACATACGGATAGTTAACCTCAATTATATTGGAACACTTGCAATTTTTTTCACTAATATTTACGAATTGTAAATAATATTCAATTTAAGTCACTACTGAATATAACTTATAGACAACTATAAGTAACTTAGAGGTTCTATTTCTTTTTTGTTGGTACCTAGCTATTTTTCGAGACTTAATGAGTGGTTTAGCGGGCAGCTTCAGAGTGTTACTTTTGTGTCACGGTATGCGCGCGCATCTTAAAATTTCACTCATATTTTTTTCATAACGCGCCTAAAGAAGTATAACTTGAAAAATATTGTGTCACTTATCTTATTGAGTGCACATTTCACATGCCATGTTCTGATTTGTTTTCAGCGGAGAGTCGTATTCGGGATTTAGAAACCGAATTGTTGGCAGCTGAGAAGTCTGTGAAGAAGAGGGAAAAAGAACTTGCTCCTATATACCATGAGGTAATTGTTTACTGTAATATTTTGGATTTAGAACTATCGATTATTAAATTATGGTTGTCTCTGGCTACTTGATAAGCTACCTGGATGTAAACTACTACTACTACTGGCACTGCACCGACAGATGTGGTCCCTGCAGTGCCAAGATAAAAAAATATTATTTCTTTATTTTTTTATTTGATGTTGAGAATTTTTAAACAAATTCAGCTTCGACAGAAAGTTTTGTAATAAACTTATATGGTTATTGGATCCACACTCACATATGTCTGGAATTATTTAAAATATTTTTTTTATCAGTCTTAAAATACGTAATTTTTTTCAGTTCAATAAAAAAAGCCTGGTTGCTTTACATCAATGTTACTCAAAGTGGTACCATTGATGTTCCCATAGGTACTTAATTTTATTTTGGTATGTTTTAATTTCGGTTTCTTCTACTATAGTTAGACATCAGTCAAAACACATTGGAAGTTGATGAATTTTCAAAAACGCAATATTAGCTTAGCATAGGTTCTAACAGAAACCGGAATACATGGCAAGGGATATATGAGACGAAAATATTTGCGGACCTCTGCTCTAAATGAACATTAATATAACAAAAAAATAAAGGCACTTGTGCCATATAGCCATTTCTGTCAAAATTATTGTGGGTTTTATTTCACCATAAAAAAAAGGATTGGTTTTTAATCACAATTACAGTGTTATTCACAAACATTTGAATATATTGCAAATGTGAATTGTGAATTTTAAATATTAATAGATAAACTGCCTCGGTGGCGCAGTTGTAATTGCGCATGCGTTACGACGGCTGTGCTGAGGTCTCGGGTTCGATCCCCGGGTCGGGTAAAGTGATATTGGGTTTTTCTATCTAGAAATTCCTCAGTATTAGCCCGGAGTCTGGAATTTGTGCCTGGTATGGCGATAGGCTCGCTCCCTATCACATTATGGGACCGAAATTCGGCGAAAAGTGGGTATACTCGTTGCACCTCTGCCTACCCCTTCGGGGATTACAGGCGTGAGTGTATGTGTAATAAATAAATAAACAAACGAGATGTGTTTGATTCGTTACAGATAGCGGTCCAGTTCGCCGACCTGCACGACACAGCCGAGCGTATGTTGGAGAAAGGCTGTATATTTGTAAGTATATGAGTATCTTAGATTTCCAAATTAGTAGCCAACAAATCTACATTAGGCCAGCTTGGTAGACTAAAGTTTTACCTTTCTCATTAGGCCCATGCCTGGTAAAAAATAGGTAATAAGCTTTATGATGTATCACCCAGGACATAATCCCATGGCGCACATCCCGGAGCTGGCTGCACTGGCGGCTGAAGCGACTGCTCCTGCAGCAGCAACAGGAGCAGCGCGTGGCAGCCGCGTCAGCACGTCTGGACGGTCCCGCTACTGCCGCCACTGACGCAACTGCCGCTGCCGCCGCCGCCGCCGCCACACTGCGCCGCTGGTTCGCTGAGGAGAGGCCCGAGCACGAGTCCCATATGTGGGAACAAGACAACGAGGCTGTCTGCAGATGGTTCGAGCAGCAGGCGGCTGATGACAACTCCTTGCTGGAGAGGAACTTGCGCGCCATCAGGCAGGACGCGGTGCTTCATACTGTCAACGAACTTATAGTGGTGAGTTTTGGGAATATTCACGGTACCCACTAGCGACTTAGAGATGCTATATCAAGTCGATACTTTTTTCGATGTTTTTCCTCAAAATATCGATATTTTTGGATTACATTTTTATAATTTTTTTACAATATAGTAATGTCGATAAAACTAAGAACTGTATAAAGTACAACACTAAAATGGGAATATAAACATCGTTTCTATATTTTCAACGTATTGATTATTACACACATGTGAACAGTTTTATTGATAGGGTTAGAACCACAGTCTTACAGAAAACCGACGTGAAGTAACAGAGGCCGATATCCGGAAGCTCAAAACCTCCCCTTCGAAATCTTCATTTAGTTCCCAAGATTTTTCTAAGTTTCATTGACAGTGAACACTTTCTCATGTATCCACTTGAGTGTTTACCGTTCTTTTCTATAATACAAAATGTATTAACTGCAAACATATATTCGAAAAATACATATACAGGATGGTCTATAATGGTGGTATACATAACAATGATATGAATGATGATGATTAAATTTGTGTTTCATGTTGTTTTTTTTGCTATATTTAGGGCTTAAATAATCGGTCTCACTTTATCATGTGTTTTAAAAGTTAACACACAAATTAAGGTCGTGCTACAAAAATTATAAGTACATTTTCAAATTCCAATGTTCGTTACTAACTTTACCAACACGTTACTTATCAATGCAATTCATTTCATTAGTACCACCTTCCTGTAACACACTGTATATAAAATAGTTGTTTAACTTGAATTGTTTGTTGCAGGAACTCACTCCGTCGCAACGAGCAGAATTCGTCAGGACACTGTCGGCCCTCGAGTTGGAATAGAAAGTTATTGTTTATAACGTTATCATGACAATGTTTATTTATTTATACAGGGTGACTTTTTAACGTCGGGAAAATTATACAATATGTAATAACGCGTGAAAAGAGTAAAAATGAATATAATAGAATAAAAATCATGGCATCCTACATAAACAAGTGTGAATACGCGGACGCGCTATAAAAGTGTGTGTAAATATTTTTTCCATTACATAACCAAAAAATATACTCAGGCTGGGAACCCAAAAAGGGGTAGGCAGAGGTGTATGTAACCAGTGCACTCTCATTTCGCCGTGCTTATTACTGTCCCATGATGCGATAGGGGGCGAGCCAATGCCATACCGGGCACAAATCATAACTCACGGCTCACGGCAACGTCACTTTTACCCTACTCGGAGATCGAACCCCAGATCTCACAGCAGTCTTACCTTATACGCAATTACTGCTCCATTTAAGCATGACAAAAATATAAACCGATTAAAATATAAACGTGTCACATATTTCCTGACGTTGAAATGTCGCCTCATATTTAGTTAATATGTTATTTGGCTGTGGGTTTAAATGTAAAGTTCAAACTGTGGCGATTGGTGCGTATTTGTGTTAAGGTGAGGTGGGCTCAGACAGTTCAGTTCATACTACATTTTTAAACTAATTATTCGATGTTAAAAACTAAAAATATTAACAATATAAAAATTTGCCATGAAAGATGAACATATTTACAAAACGATTGTGCTTCTCGATACACGATTCATTAAAGTTGGCTCGATAGAAAATATTCGCAAAGATGCATCGAAATTTGAAAATTTCGATCCACACGACCTCAAATGAATCCATAGTATACGGTTATAAAGAAAAATATTGAAACGAAATTTTTCTATAAAATTTTCAGTGAACTGCATTAAACGAGTGTGTGAATATTTTATCACATTTCATTTATAAATACAAAGAAATAAATGTTTTAAAATTACGAAAAATTAAATGGCCGTTGTCTGCATGTTGAAATAATTTTTAAACATAATGCGCATGTGCGAGACTTGTCAGACGGCAATTGGGCCGTGCTGAGAGCAGACGTGTACGCGATTTTTCGCTCGCGCTGTCAAAAATATTTTTTGTGAAAACATGATGAATATGAAATAAAGTGTTCACAAATAGCACTAACTAAAGATAATATATTAAATATAATCAAATATATTTAACTTATCATAATAATTTCAAACGATACATATTTTATTTATCATAATGACTGTCAATTCTTATCAAAAGTCGTGAATACAGGTTGAGTGATTTGAACAAACTATTTGGGAATAAAATTATGGTATGATACTTGATATAACAAAAATATACTAATGTTATAATTACGAAAGTGAGTCTTCCAGTTTGGAAGGTTGCATGGTTAAACCGCTGAACTGTTTTTGATAATAATCGATAAAAATTAACACTAGTATTATTTAATCAATACCATTATTAAAATGTTGGTGTTCGCGAGACGAGAGGAACCAACAGTTTATGTCCTAAATAGATGTAGAAATATAAAATAAATACAACCAACCGTCACACACATAGTCCTGACCCCACACTAGGTCAAATTTGTATCCGTGGTATCAAGAACTACGGGGGATAATGGTCACACAACACCCAGATTCTAAACAAATGTCAGTCTGTCACACAAACATTTGACTCGGTGCGGGAATCGGACCCACGGCCTCTCGTTTCACAACTTACTAATCGCCCGCTGCGCCAGGAGGCTGTCAAGAAATGACTAACTTATGTCCAAATTTGATTTTTATTTTGTTGGAAATGAAAACCGTCATCAGCGGGCTCATACTATTCCCCACTACGATTGCGACTAATTACCAGGTCCCTAGAGCTCGAAGACTATAATCGTAAATAACTGCTTTGGATACAGCACTTTGAATTTCTTTCAATTATATATCATAAGTTCTGCTATATTTATTTTATATTGATTGCGCAAGACTAAAATACGATTATAACAGTCAAAGTCAACCTTAGGCAGGCGACTGCAAAGTTCATTATTATAATAATTTTATAAATTTAGCAGTTTGATAGACAATACGTTTTAAAGTACTCGTTTGTTTTCGGCGGACGATCGATTATACGTTATTGTATTCGTGTCGGTAAAAGAGAAATATTATATAACTATTCTTGTCATTTCGTGCATGACGTCAGATATGGATGACAATATTAATTGTCAGAATAATAGATCTTGCAAAATTTATGATTTTGAAAATGCATCAACTGAAGATATATACTTTTTACCCAGCTCCACCCCTATCAAATATTATCTATACATTTTCTCACTTGTTTACGGCAATGAGTTACTATTATAATTTCCCTAGCCAATTTGTGTCCTATGATATCGCTGTTACTTTTTCGTATAAAAATTACCCTATTCAGTTTCACTTATCTCGATACCTGCTGGTGGTAGGATATTCATATCCGCCAGGATAGCGACCACCGTACACAGAGTATAAAACCCGCTATCGTGGCACACGCCAGTGTGTCGCGTTCCGGGGTCAGCCAGTGTACCTCTGGTTTTTGTCGGGGTCTAGAGTTGGGGTATGATGTTTGGCCGTGTTGTTCTGAGTACTCTGACACTAGGCCCTCAACCGCTTCTTCACCTCCTTGCCCCATGGCGTAGTATGAAAAACTGAACATCAGGCCGACATGATTGTGTTAAGTAGCGAGGCATAGATTGTCTCTCGCTAGTTGGTACTTTAACTGGACGACACTGCGCTTACCATCAGGTGCAGTGTCGTCACTTTGCCAGGATAAAAAAAACAGATTCCATCATCATCGGAGCCACCCTGACAAAATAGTAAATAGACAAACAGATATTTTTTTTTGTAAATTCTTTATATCGATTTTCATTACTATGACATTTGATATTACTTTTTGTTTTAACAGAATATTTTTTTCTAATAATATTCATTCATACCAACGAAAAAGTTTTTATTCCACAACGAAATATTATATTAACATTATTAATTCAATTAAAAATATATTGAGTTCTATTATTTTGATAATAGAACTCAAAATTCAACGGATTTATGACAATTCATACTTGACGGTCTGCATTGTGCAGTGGACGTTTAGTCGGTTGTGAAACAAGAAGTCCAAGTTGTATCCCGAAATCAAATATCGAAAGGATACCCTTCCTTAACCGAAGATCAAGAGAAGTGACGGGAGATGATGATCGGGAGAAGGGTAAAGAATGGGAGGGTAAAATCAAAAGGAAACTGACGGATTTGGCAGAGATGGTTGTAATCCCTAGTCTAGCTTAGCTTAGCTAGCTTAAGCTATTACATCTATATGAATATGTCAAGTAACCTTTGCCGAGCGGATACCGTGAGAAAACGCGAGGATCTTATCATTAAGCTCAACCAGACCCTAGATCACATGTTTATTTTTCTCAGGAATCGGGTTAGGATCTATAGCAAGAAAACCTAGGTGATCGTGAGGTTCAAGAAATCCCTGTTTCCTCACGTCCCCGTTCTTACAGGTGTTCCACTCCCAATGCACAGGATAAAAAAATATTTTCATAAAAATCGGTTCAGTGTTTTCAGTTCAGTCGTGAAAATGTAACAGACAGAAAACTTTCAACCACTACTAATTCACCATTTTAGAGGCTTAATTTAAAAAAATACGTGTACGTTTATTTGTTTGTTTGAACGCGCTAATCTCAAGAAGTACTGTTTCTAATTGAAAAATTATTTTAGTGTTGGATAACCTATTTATCTGGGAACGCTATAGGCTATATAACATCTATGACCAATATGAGCCGAGCAGCAATGAAAAATGTTGCAAAAACGGGAAAATATATTCCTTTTGAGAGCTTGTTTTGCGTGCATACTTTTGCTCCCAAAAATAAACTCCACGCGGGCGAAGCCTCGAGCAGCAGCGAGTAGTATATAAAAGAGGTGATTATTCAAATTGCAACTTATTTCACTGAACTTTAAAAATGAGTAATAATTGACATTGTTTTCATTATAATTTGTAATAATATAATATAATATAGGTACATATAAATAATACACCAAAAAGTCACACACATATTTCTGACCCCACACTACGACTAACCTATATCGTGGGTATCGAGAACTACGAGGAAATATGGTGCCACAACATCCAGACTTGAAACAAACATTAGTTTGTAACGATAACATTCGGTAACTTTGTTGCGAGAATCGAGCCCACTGCCTCCCGTTTGAGGCCGAGGCTGTCATATAGGTTTTAATTTTAATAAAATAACATAATAGTTGAGGTTTTTTAAAAAATAATAATTTATGGTATTTTACGTTCTATTTAATCAGATTTATTTGACATTTGCTCATTTCACTGTTTTAAATAATGAACATCCTTTATATGAGCGCCTATCGCTACTCGTTGGAGGGGGAGCCCCCGCGCACGCCGCCACCACCCGTCGCATCTCACCCCCTCAATCATACCTCAGCCCAGAGCGGACAAAGCCTTAAATGGTGTTCCGCGGGTACAGTCATCTCGATGACAGCGGCGTAAACCAGGAAGTTCGCAAATTCATATCTTTGTCGCACCATCATCATCACCATCATCCTTCCCATGATCCTGACTCCTTTATAAGTAGTGTGAAAAAGCTACATAGCTGGCCGACATGATTGTGGGGAGTAGCGAGGCATAGATTGTCCCTCGCTACTTGATATTCTAACTGGACGGCACTGCGCTTACCATCAGGTGCAGTGTGGCCACTTAGACAGTAGTTGAGTGGAGTCAGGACTGTGTGACTGTTGGGTGTATTTATTTATTTGAATGTGTATTTACAAACCAATGACAGCTTACAAATGTTTTTTGTATGAGTGAGATTTCCGTGACCCAATTTTCAATCACCCATTCCTTTAACACGGAAACGTATCCATAATCCTTCTGGTATTGTTGATAGCTGTTGCTCGCGGCTCCGCCCGCGTGGTGGCCATGTTTGGCCGAAAAAGTATACAATACAAAATACCAATATTCATGCGTTTAACTTAAAAATGACGGATTTTCATACAAACTTTCATTCCCTATTTTACCCCCTTAGGGGTGGTATTTCCAAAAACCCTTCCTTAGTGGATGCCTACGTCATAAAAGGTACCTACTGTCAAAATTTCAAGTCTCTAACCCCAGCCGTTTAGGCTGTGCGTTGATCGATCAGTCAGTCAGTCGGTCAGTTTCTTCTTTTATATATACAGATGAGCGGTAGAGGTTGCTTGCCATCAGATGACCCGCCTGTGCGTTTGCTGGTCTTTACTATGTAATGGAGAAAATGTTCTAATCAGCATTCATAAGCGACTCCTGTAACTACTATTAATTGTATTTTGATATTTTAAATTTAATTAAATGCATTTATTTTATATCACAAGTATATATTAATTATATACTCTGTTTGATTTATGTACATGGTATTGTATACTTGTTTTTTAAATTACCATTTAATTAAAAAATCTTGTGGGTTCTTGTCTATGAAGACAAGATCCAATTAAAAATAGTCGTATATTTTTTTATTTATATTATTGATTAATATCACACAAAAATTGTGGACAAATCAACACTAAAGAGGCGAAGTGTTTATTTGTTCAATGGATAGGAAATTTGTTATTATAAGTAGTTGTATAATAATTATGTATTTGTAATTATACTCTTAACGCATCTTTTGGGTCGAATATATTTCGGATGAATTTGAATATGTGGGTTTTTTATATAATAACGGCATGTATATAAGAAAATCGATTGCACGTAATGTTCGCCTCAGTTTGAACACGTACGTACTGCGATAGTACGGTAAGGGTCCTGCGATATTACGATGGAAGTATGATCTGACGTCCATAGCCATATTCCATATTTTAAAAAACATACACAAAAATTAAAATGGCGGGAACTGAATTAACCTCCATCGTAGTTGACGGGAGCCTTTGGTGTTGCGAATTTAACGCGACAACTCCACTAAATATATTTGTTAAATATCCATTTTACAATAATGCATTTGACGTATCAATTTCACCAAATATATATAGATTTAAACGTGGTAAAGCTGGTGCGCTATAGACTTATCTACAGCGTGAATGAACTATTTACGACAGTAGTATTGTCACAGAGAAAACCCAGGTTACGATGAGATCACTACCATCTTTCGGTGGTAGGATATTCATATCCGCCCGGATAATTCGCACCGTACACAGGCTGTAAAACCCGCCATAGTAGCATACGCAAGTGTATTGCATTCCGGGGTAAGCCAGTGTATATCCGGTTTTTGTCGGGGGTCTAGAGTTGGGGTACGATGTTTGGAAGTTTTACGGCCTTCTGAGTACTCTGAAACTAGACCCTCGACCGCTTCTTTAACTTCTTGCCCATGACGTAGTGTGAAGAAGCAGGCCGGCATGATTGTGCTGAGTAGCGGGGATAGATTGTCTCTCGCTACTGGAACTAATTGGACGGCACTGCGCTTACTATCAGGTGCAGTATGGTCACTTTGTCGTGCCGGAATAAAGAAAATCAGATATTCCCTCTGTTATATAAAAAAAGATTATTTAAAACTGAGTATATAGTTCATATTTAGTTTTTCTTACTATATAGTCAGTGACAGTGGTGTGTAAAAATAGTTTTACATTTACCAATTTTGTCTGGTAGAGAATAATACATTCCCCTTGTTGTTATTTGTTGCTGGGTGTACGTCTAGCGTGGGCGCTGAATATTATTCATAATTATCATTTAGATTAATTCAATCAACATTTTACTATTGTGTCAATGAAAATTCCAGGAAACTATGGAGACTAGAGGATAAGGAGTACAATCTTATATGGTTGGCAAGTTGAAAAAGTGTCCAGCTGTAAGCAGCAAATTATAAATCAAAAAGCGACCGCAATAGCGCTAGCGTAGCAAGTGGTGTGATATGAATGTAGCAGTTGGAAACGGAGTGAAGTGTTTAGTCACTATCTTACTCTAATAACTTTTGGCACTATATTTGAAATTACACCACTTACTACGGTGCATGGTGCCATCCTAATTGGTCGCTTTTCGATGGACACTTTATCATACTCTGAGATTGTCTTATACTCTAGCCTCCATGCAGGAAACTTAACACAATTTAAGAAAAATGGTGCATGTAATTCTTTATGGGAACAAACGAATATTATTTATTTAAGTTAATTTAATTATTATGTTAAAGCGGTCCACGCGAAAACGATCTGTTTGTACAAAATGTACTATAATAAATATTAAAATTCAACTATTGTTTTATTGAATTTAAACTTCCCACGCATAAATATTAGTACTACAGTAGCTCAACCATGAGCTTACAGGCTCACAGGTGAGTAGCTGTGAAACGAGAGGCCGTGGGTTCGAGTCCCATACGGACACAAATGTTTGTTAGTTAGATATTTATTTCGGGTCTGGGTGTTATGAGACCGTAGTCCTTGATACCCACGATACCTTTTTACCTAGTGTGGGGTCAGAACTGTTGGGTGTTTTTATTTATATCAAAAATATACGATAGGTAAACGAAGTCACTGGCGTTGCAGCGTTGTTTTCTATGTACCTTTTAAATGTTTCATTCATATAGTTTAAAATTTAGTTATCACTTAACCGTTAGAGCTGTCTATTTTGGCAAATATTTTACGTTGTCGCTAGTGAATATACGTGAGAAAAACTCAGTTGAGCTACATATGATCAACTGAGAAAACAAATAGCAAGCGACGAATACATAATATCTGTTCTTCGGAAGTACTTATACAAAAGTAACACACACAAGTACACTCACGCCTGTAATCCACGAAGGGGTAGGCAGAGGTGTAACCAGTACACCCACTTTTCGCCGAACTTAATATGGTCCCATAATGTGATAGGGGACGAGCCTATCGCCATATCGGGCACAATTCCAGACTCCAAGCTGATACTCAGTATTTCTAAATAGAAAAACCCATTATCACTTTACCCGACCTGGGAATCGAACCAGAGATTCTCAGCACAGCAGTCGTAACGCTTGCGCAATAACAAATGTGCCACCGAGACAGTCCCGTCTTTAGCATCAATTAAATTGCAAATCCAAGTTGTAGATAATGGTATAAACATTAAATTCCATGATGCAAATGTTAAGTTCATTGCAATAACTTTAAACTACCTGTCTGATACTATCCAGAGTTTTACGCTTATTTTTGCCTTTCCCTTTTTAATGTACATGTACCTCTACGATACAGGCATATGAAAACTAGTTAAATTAAATTCAACAAGTGAAGGGATGAATTGTGTTCATCAAATTAAACTTGGACAAATGTCCAAATTTATTCAAATTAATAAATATTATTTTTAATAATGTACGCAGACTTTTTATGGTCTTTTTAGTCGCAGTCGTCGTTATAGCAAAGAAGAGAGTCTATAGTCTCTCTTCTTTGCTATAACGCGAGTAACTGAAACGCAATACTTGTAATGTTTGATTTTAAAAAAGAAACAGCGTCACAAGGAACGTCAATATTTGACAATTACAAGTATGTTTTCTCTCGTGACTTCAAAAGTTTGTCTTGACATAATTGCTCTTATTGGTCGAAACCATTGCTATTGAAGCAAAAGATCGAATCACGAAGGATCAGGAAACAGTAAAATATCAACATCAGAAATAAAGCAAATAGAATAAACTAAGGCTTTTCTCATTCGTGTTTGTATGGAATATTGATCGAGTAATATTTTGGTAATAAAATTGTGTGCTAACAATTAACATTTACAGTACAGTTTTTATATAAATCGGAAACCTATCCAGGTAAAGTACCAGCTGGCAGTTAGTTTATAAGTTACTTTGACTGCTAAATCAAACTTTGAACTACTTGTAGTGAAATTATAAATTTTCTTATAACTTTTCCGTTTAAACGCAAATTTTGGTAATGTATACAATTTTCCAGGTTTCACTGTTACTAAAATGCTTCCGTGGAACTACTATGGCGAGCAAGATATAAGAAAAAGACAAATTGACACGTTAAAAATCTTCAATGCAAATGTTACAGAGATTAAGGAAAACGCGGAATATCGCGTAGAATTTAACGTAAATAACAAAAATATGTCATTAAACGTGATATTGGGCCCTGAATTCCCCAACGAGAAGCCTTCTATATTCGTAAACCCACCGGTAACCCATCAATGGGTGGCGGAAAATTCGAATCAAGTTGTAGGTGCTCCTGGGTTGGTAAATTTCACACTTCATTCAGATTTAGGTCGTGTCGTTCAAGCTATTATAAGGGAGTTCCAAAAGTCCCTTCCTAGTGTCACTGAAGAGCCTGTGAAGTCCAATGAAACAAGTCCTCAGTCAAATTACAGTGTACAATCCCTGATGTTTCCGGAACTAAATGAATTAACTGTGGATGAGTTAAAGGAAATATTGGAAAATACAGATTTGCAGGTTGGTTTGTTTTAGTGTTAAATTGTTTCATGTTGAATAAAAATTCATTAAATTAAATAACTAAATCACAAAAGTGACTGTTGGGTGTATTTATTTATTTATTGACACCATAACTACATCTATAAGTGAGAACTTGTTATTGGCTTTTGTCACTTAAATTGATGATATTTCTTATGTAATTATTAGTTGTAAGTTTTCCATGCTGTAAATGAATAACAAGCTCGATTGAAATAAATTTCAGGACAAGCTACTAGAATCAAACCCGCAACTGGTGGAGCTAGATCTGGAGACGGAGGAGCTGATGGGCAGTATAGAACAGATAGCCCAGGACAACATCAGCAAGCAGCAGATGTTAGACGATTTGAAAACTGAAGTCATTGATAGGATCTCGTCTATTGTACACATGAAGGTACATTTTTAATCCTGATGCTAAGAGATTACACCGCATGTCTTAAGAACAGTATTGGTGAGAAAGAATTGAATTCATATTTGTACTTATTACCAATTAGGAAATGGGTTTTTTTTGCATATTTCGTATTTATTGGTATAAAAACTAATTTATTTACCAATGTTAAATTAGATATGTATACAAATTGCAAAAGTCTTAAAACATTAATATTTGTAATTGTATACTGGCTGGCAATTCATCAATAATCTCTTATGCATTGTAGTTGTCTATGGGTAAGGTGATTACATACCATTACATACCATCCTGATAAAAAGACTTGTATGCTGATTTACCCCTTTTCTGTGTTTTAAGAGCACATATTTTATAGAGCTGGCACACAAAAGGTGCAATCTACAGGATGTTGCAGAAAGGTGGTATATACAGTGGTGCAAAAGGAGGGTACTAATGAAAGCACCATGTATAGAGTTCGTGATTAGTAACATATCGATAAAATTGAAAATCCTGTAAAATAACCAGTTGATACTTTATCATGGATTTTAAAAGTAAAAATACAATTTTAAAATCAAGCTACTAAATCTCCAATATTAATTTCAAATTCCTATTTTCATTTTTTAACTTTATTAATAGTGACTAATCGGTCACTCTATATGTGGAACTTTCATACAACAACATGCCAGGCGCATAAACAAAATCGGTAAATGGTTATCTCCCACACGCCTGATTTGTTTTCTTCCCTGCTCATTGCACACCATATGTGTTGATCTGCATACATACTTCGCATATGCTGATGCATAGACATAGTGTGTCGCGAGACGACGCAAAATCCATTATTGTAATTGTATTGATATTTTATTCCACAGATGAACTTTGAAGAGTTAAACAAGAAGCATCAGAAATTATGTGAAATCTATGACCCCCACCATATCAGAGATTGTCTGAAGCAAGCAGCTTTGAAGGCAGACGAGGATGCTGAGGTGATCGCTGAACAGTTTCTACTAGGTAGGTTATTTTAACTGGTATTTTATTTAAAAGTCTCCATGGCGCAGTGGGCACAGCGGGCTGTGGATTCGATTCCCGCACCAAGACAATTTTTTTGTGATATATAGATATTTGTTTTGATTGTTGGTGTTGTGAGACCGTAGCCCTTCATAGTTATTGATACCCACTATACAGGTTTGACCTAGTGTGGTCTCAGGACCAAGCATAGCATGGCCGTACCTAGATGTGTGTTGAGGAATGATAAGCCTACTTAAATTTTTGTGTGATTAAAGATAATTATAAATAAATAATTTGCAAACTATGTAGTTTTCAGTTTTGACACTACAATTAACTTGAAAATCCAACAAAAAACTACTTATTTCACAGTTTTTATTTTTCATTCATTGCAGTCCACAGTATTTGTAAATTTTTTAATTAATACTTTTTACACAGGGAACATGCCAGCCGAAGCTTTTATATCCAAATTCGCGGAGAAACGAGCCCTGGGACAAGCCAGGAGAGCCAGAGAGGAACGCTTGGCGCACCAGCTAGCACAGTTAGACAGGGCTAGGACCTAGCTAAAGTATTTAAGGGAGCTAGTATCCCGAAGGGAGCCTGGCCCTTCTACGAAGTGAATATGCGTCGATAGGTCATTTATCGAGAAAATGGTTAATCGATTTTAAAGTAATTGATGCACATGTTTTGATATTTTCTTACTGATTATCTTAATTTCAACTGTTTAAATATAATATCTCAGCATGTGCAATCTTATTTGTTTATAACACTAGTAACGCAATAGTATAAGAAATATTTATTCCTAATCGATTTCAACCTTGAAATCGATATTTGTATAAAATCAATTTGACGTGATAATCGATTTCCAATTTATAAATACGTAATCGATATTTATACTGCCTGTATTATTACATATACTAGCTTTACTCGCGATTGACTCTGCTAAGATTATAATGTTACTAGCTTATAATCTAGCTCTAGCTTTTGCTCGCGGCTCCGCCCGCGTGGAGGTTGCTTTCGTGAGCAGAAGTATATAATCTAAGGAGTTGTCTTCTGCACTGAGGCACCTATAGCGATCGTCTTGACTCTCAGGTGTTGTGCTTGAAGCTTGAGATTACATTTAAAGGATACCCCATAAGTTAACCCCTCACTTCGCCCCTTTGAGGGATGATTTGTTAAAAACGTTGAAATATGTATTTCTTTATTTCTTGACAAAAGCCTAAATATGAATTTTCAGATCCCTAAGTTGAGGTATTACGGATTGCCCATACAAACTTTCAACCCTTATTTCACCCCCTTCAAGATAATTTTTTGAGACAAAAGATAACCTATTTCCTTCCCCAGGATACAATATATCCCTCTGCTGAATTTCATTAGGATTTGTTCACCCGTTTAGTCATTGTAAAGGTTAACCAACATACAAACAACAATATTAATTTTGTTGCGGAGATATTTTAAAACTGTTCTATCTCCTAAGATATTGATTGAAATCAAATGACGTAAAGGGCAACTTTGTTCAAAATTAAATACTTGTGATGAATTAAGTATTTATTTGGATAAGGATTAATACCATGTTTATAAAAACCCCTTTCCAAATAATGCATTGTTTCAGAACAAATTCGATAACCATTAAAAAGGTTATAGTGAGCCAACCGAAATAGATACACATATGCTATCACGGACTTTTATGATTGTTATGTAACTTTAACCGTTAACGCAGCGTACGCAACGGAAGCGCTCAAAAGGAATAAATTTTCACCGTTTTTGCAACATTTTTCATTGCTGCTCCCCTCCTATTGGTCACAGCGTGATGATATATAGCTTATAGCGCTCCTCGATAAATGGGCTATCGAACACTAAAAGAATTTTTCAATTCGAACCACTAGTTCCTGAGATTAGCGCGTTCAAATAAACAAACAAACAAACTCTTCAGCTTTATATATAAGTATAGATTAAAGTTAATGTTTGTGAATGAGGCAGGTGTTGGACTTTAGTGCACTAGAGATACGGTTACCAACTTTTGACAGTTATATGCATTTATAATTGGTACGACGATAAAATTTCTAAGATTAAACGTCAAAAAGATATCACTAATAAAGTATTATTTATGTATACGATATTTTGGATAATGTTTTGGATTTTTATTGTTTTCGAACTTATAGAATAATATATCTTATCATAACATTGATTGCCTCGGCGGTGCAGTTGTCATTGCGTACGCGGTACTGAAGGCAGCACTGCTGTGCTGAAGTCTCGGGTTCGATCCCTGGGTCCGGTAAATTGATATTGTTACTTATCTTTGAATATTCAGGGGATTATGATTATTTAGAAAGAAAGCACTATAGAACTGGCAATTTACCGACCGATGCGGATGAGGTGCAGTTTGAACCCTTTAATAAAATTATCAAAATTGGTTTGTCTGTATTTATAATATTTTGATATTTTAAAATATTTTGATTTTGATGTAGTATTGCGAAGACGGGACGGGTAGCTGGTATGTATGTAATCGTAATATATTTATCTAATCGTCTTGATTATTCCATGACGAGGCGGAAATACCGATATTTATGTTACACTTAACCTTTCAAGTATCACAAGGATACTGGTGTTCGGAAAAAGGTAATAAGTAGTGATTTTAATGGTAGGCAGCGGCTTTGCTGTGCCCAGACATTGCAGAAGTCTATGGGCGGCGGTGACTACTTACCATCAGGTGGCCCGTCTGCTCGCCTGCCTATCGAGGCACTAAAAAAAAGATTCAAAATACAAGCCGAAATCAATTTTATTTCCATATTATTAACGTTACAAATACGCTTACTGGGCACGTCATTAAGGGCGACTATTACGAGTTTTTGTCCGGACACCGGTGTCGGAATGATCCGTACTGCTTAGTATAAGAAAATTTTTGGTGTCGTACATAATTTAAAATAAAAAATAAATTTATGATTTTGTTGCACATCTGACCAAATTAAAATACATAGTTTTCTCTATTTGTACAATAATGGAAGATTCATGCACTCAGTGGCAATTTTTAAATATTTACTAAGTAATAAAATAATGGTCATTATAGAATGAGTGCAGTAAGTCTTAAATTTATCAAATTAGTGTATTTATTACCTATTAATAAAGGTATTATATTATAAAAGCGTTCTTACATATACAGGGTGTTGCAGAAAGGTGGTATACAAAAACTGACAAAACAATACGTCGTAAAGGGAGAGTGATTGGTAACTCATCGGTAAAGTTGAAAATCCCATAAACCTCGTCCTATCATTCGTATGATCCCTGAAACCAATGATAAAGCCTTTTTCTTTCCCTTTTTAAATTTCACATGTCATGGTTGGTTTCACCATCGCTGAGAGCGATAAGACCGCCAATTATATTTTCAATCAGATTTTGGTGTATTCCAGTATGATGTCTTCTAGTGTACAATAAAGAGTATTAATAAAAAATAAATAAATGCTAACGAACTATTTTTGCAGTGCCTAAGTATATTGAATGCTTAGATAATGTGTTGACATTAATCAAGGGTTTTAAGTTTAAGTAACGATACAATTTTAAGACCGCAATTTAAAATTACTAAGAAAATGGAAATTTCTATTTTTATTTTTTAACTTTACTAATAAGTTCCTAATCGGTTACCCTATACGTGGGTATTTCACTAGTACCGTCTTTATACTGTATAAGAAACTTGCTTCTTATGTATTGCATCTTTTCTCATGGTTTATTTCAAATTATTTAGTAAATTAGGCCACTAGGGGCACTTTTTACAGGTCAGCATTAAGTTTATCTACTGGTGCTTAAAAAATGCCCACTGGTCTGAGAAGAAGCACCAATAAACTCAGCAGTAGGTCTTATGTCTTAGGTTTATATTAATTGTTGGCAGAACTCGTTATTTTGTTTGATTTTCTTTAATTTAATAAATGTTAAATTAGTGATGTTGTTATGTGCTTTTCGGATAAAAATACACTTGTTACAAATATATAATCTTTTATTTTATTTACCTTACTGTAACACTCAAGAGACAAATTCAGATTTTTCTTCTACTATAACCATAGACATACCATACTGGACTGACAATATCTTCACAAATTGACCACTTTGTAGAAAGAGACAAAGTGACTGTGCGGCCAATATCTGCATCGCCAATATATGCTCCGTGGCACAGCGGGTAAGCAGCCGGTTGTGAAACGAGAGGCCGTGACACGGTGGTCCCGTTCGAGAAAAAATCGGACATAGGGAATTTAAAAAATTAAAGTCGTAATTTTATAAAACTGAATATGCCGATGGATTCGTATATGAAATAGTAACTAAAATGATTTTTGCGTTTTTTAAGATTGAACTTATAGTTTATGAGTAAATCGAATAAAACTGTTTTTCTTGTATGGAAAGCCACATAAAAATATGAATAACTCGTCATTTTCGTTCTGAAACTTTTACAGTAGTAACTTGTCATTATATGCCACATTTTCTTCAAAGATAAATGGTGCTACTTTTTTGCACTTTTTGAGATATGATGAAAAGTAGATAAATTTTAAAAAGTCGGGTCTAGATCAATATTAAGTGGATTTTATGGGACTTAAATGGGTTTTAAATTTACTAATAATAATTCAACTAAGAATACATACTCTATTTTGGAATTTTCTCACTTTACATGTACGAAAATCAGTGGCGGCGTAAGGGGGGGGCGGTGGGGGCGGTCCGCCCCGGGTACCAAGCACCAAGGGGGTGCCATCGTGGTGATAACTCACTCGAGCAGCATAGTAGCCGTTTGTGCATATCATATGCCCGACGAGGACGGCACGGCTGGCCAGGAGAAATAACCCAACATGCTGGACTAAGATTGCCAGAAGAGCTGCAGAGAGTCTTAATGGATTTCACGGAGACCTAGATCATAGTTACAAGGCAATGATGACATTCTCATATCATTTGGTGTTGTTCAGCCTTAAGTTCTGCTCACGCGAACTTCGTGGTACATTTCCAATTCTGACAAAATTTATGATGAATTTTCTGCACTGGAAATTATTTTGGAAGTTTTACGACTGAAGCTCCACTTGTAAGCTGCTATAATTTCTTTTCAAGAAGCGGTCCGTGAACCGTGACCGTGGTGATGAATGGGGGCGACAAATAATAGAGCGTATACAACATGAGATGGACTTGGTTGCTGTGAATGAAATATATCATAATATGTCGGCACAGAAAAGAGGATATAGGCCTACGACGAACGTCGAAGACGCGCAGTGGATCGAAAATCGGCATTTGAAGACTTAGGAATCGGATGTTTTAATTGTGATGATATTTTAAAAAAACTTCCGCAGCCTTTTCCGTTATTTTAAGTATAGCAAAAATCATGAATAATAAGTACTATAACCGTATGCGAGGATATAACGGAAAACCGTGTGGTTCTCGAGATATCTTAATTTTATATATCCGCTTCATACATTTTTTTCGTTTGAATCAAAAAATATCAAAATCAAACATTTATTGAATCCATGAAATGTTATACATTATTTAGATTCAGTCAATTTTTTACTCTACCGCCAGTTCGGAATGCAGTTTCGCTAGAGAAGAACGGGCAAGAAACTTTAGCGTTGCTCTTTTTCAACATTGGTTAACAATATTGGTAATACAATTATTATACAATTTTAATTTAATTACATTAGATTACAGCAGCCCAATGTATGTTAAGCTGCCTTATTGCAAGATTGTGAAATAAAACTCATTACAGCACCTAGTGCCGCACATGACCATCGTGAGAGTGAAATCTCGATTTCTTAAAGCAATTGGTCCTTACTGAAATAGTCTGAGCAGACCAGTCCACACGAGCCGCACCCGATCACGAGTAGTGACGCATGTGTCAGCCATCGGCCTCCTCAACCATGTTACAGGGAAGAGACCGACCTGGCACATGGCGCCGCAGCAAGCACAGACACTTTAGCGAGCATGACATACCCAGACTAAATACAACAATTAAATACTAAGACAATAATATCAAGTAAAGTCATGTAAGGCATATAAGTTCGCAATGTTAAGAAAATAAAATATTGGCATAACTTAATATATATAACTCTTATATAAACATATAAAGTTCCCAATAATAAGTTAATGACTAACTTCTAAGTAATAGGATAACTTATTCCCAAGCCTTTCGGTCATCTAAATATTCAGAAACTTTGTAGTAGGCTTTATTACTTAGTTTTCGCTTAATAGTAGCTTTAAAGCATCTTAAAGAATGTTTATTAGAAGTAAAGATATATTAGTAGAAAGAACGTAAGGAATTTTTTTTTATTGTTGGAACGTAAACAAGAACTAACACATATATCGAGGGCAAACTCAGAAACGTCTGAACAGATTTAGATAAAATTAGGTACAAGTATAGACCATGTCCTGGAGTTACATATAGGCTACTTTTATCCCGGGTATTTGCTTCCGTGTGAAATAGTTTGACTGTTCCATCTAATTTTTCAAATAAATGGCGCTAGCATCGTACAGATGGTGCAATGGAGCGATACAGTGATTTATTCTTTTGTACCGGGGGCGGCTTTTCATGTGGATGAAACCATGAGAAACACTTATTGTTAAGATAATTTTCGACGATTTTTTAAAGAAAATTACGCAGTAATTCCCCTAATTCTGAGTATACCAAATAATCATTACTAAAACCGCCTGCAAGGATATTACGGGAAACGGTTCTCGCAATATCTTAATTTGGTATACTTGCTCCATACTTTTTTTTTGTAAGAAAATTATAAGGGAACCTGTTGAACCTTGGCACCATATGTACCTAGGCCATTTGGCTATTTTAAAATATTTTTGCGCTATTAAATTCTATCGTCTAGCGTATTCGGTACGTCACTACCGACTATCCAATGTGAAGAAAGTCGCTTACCAACATTCAGCCGGTGTTTGGTGTTATCAATGTTCAAACTTTTATGGAAAAAAGTAAGTATTTTTAAAATATTTTGAAGTCTTATAGTTTAAAACGTTTTATAATAGTCACTTAACTTTTATATGCGATCGGTTCCTTGATTTAGCAAGTGTTAAAACAATAATAAACTTACGGGATAAGTAACCGCAAAATATTTGAAATCCACTGTTTTGTTGGTAGTTGAAGTAGTGTTGTACCTCGGTCACTGTCGATCAGTTGTACCTTGGTCAGTGGCCAGGTACAACCCGGTTGTTGTACTTTTGCCAGAAGATATTTTTTTTATTTATTTTACATAGATTCCTAATCCAATATATATAATATTTCAGAAATCATGCCTCGATCTTAAGAAGAAGGAAAGAAGTCCTGACAAATACCATTTAAAATAATTAAGGAGAAAAAAATCACAACTTTCGGTGCTTGCAAACATTTTGGATTATATACAACAACTTTTCGTCGTCATTTAAAGCACTGTTTGGAAACAGGTAGAGATATAAGCAAATTACACGAAAATCTTGCAGGTAATCAAGTTTTTGATTGTAACGAAGAACATTTTGAAGTCGATTGCATACATTTTATATTTTTTTTAATTTGAAAGGTAGGTAAGATGTAGATTTCCTATATACGTTATATTTAAATGTACCTATATCTATGTACCTACTAGTTTTAAAGACTGCCGTGTGACAAAACAGAGATAAAAAATTATTGTTTGTGTTTTAGGATTTTGATTTTTAATAAATAAAATACTATGAATGTTATGTTAATTTTGTTAAGAATTTGTGAGTTATTTTTTGTTAAATATGTCACTAGAACGAATACAATGATTTTGGTAAAGAATAGTTGATAGTTTCCTTAAAAATACATTTTATCCCCAAATTCTCGATATGTCCTAGGTACATCGTAGTACTGGCCGAGGTACATAGGGTTTGTTGTACCTTGGCCATAGTTGCCATTTTTTTTTAAACGTCTTAAACACATGTAAGTATGTGATATACATTTCTGATATTTTGGTGGTGAATACTCAAATAATGAAGCTTCTAAAATATGCAAATATCGATTGTGTACAGTACGTCAAATCGCAATAAAAAATTGATATCTAAAAAACTGGCCTAGGTAGAACAGGTTTCCCTACTATTTAGTAAGCCAAATTATTTTATGTGACTTATTCGAACATAGTAGTAATATATAGAAGTCGTTCCAACCATAAAACATTACAATTTACACATCGGATTCCTATGTCTTCGAAAGCCGATTTTCAATGCACTGTGTGACGCAATCTTTTCGTACCTTTTTTAAGAATCTCAATGTTTCCTAAATGAATTCATGAATCAAATTAAAGAAAAGTCCCGCCCGGATCCTAGATCGTCAAATCCTAGATTTGCGTTGAATTATTTATTGAATGTTGTTGAGTTTATTATATCTTCATAAGACTAGTCTTATAAAACACTCTTATTTATCGATTTTGTAAGCTAATTTCCATCTTTACGCTGCTATAACTCGATACATGTGAGACTTACAAAAACCTCTATACCCATATTTAGACCTCCGACAACCCTCCCCCCCCCCCCTCGGCTATACGCCCGTGATTAGAGTACCACCAACCGCCAACTATTGTAGGTGGTGTAAAAAGGTCTTTATCCCTACTGACTGGACTATATTTAGTATTTATTGTTTTCTTTTGAGGGTGCTCAATAGCAAACCGCCCCGGGTGCCAACCTATGCTACGCCGCCACTGACGAAAATACCAAATAACTCAAAAATCAACAAAAATGAAATATTTCAAGTAATATTGATGACCACTGTAGTCGCAATCATAAAACTCGACGAGTGGCTTTCCATACAAGAAAAACAGGTTTGTTCGATTTACTCATAAACTATAAGTCCAATATAAAAAAACGCAAAAATCATTTTAGTTACTATTTCATATACGAATCGATCGGCATATTCAGTTTTATAAAATTACGACTTTAATTTTTAAATTCCCTATGTCCGATTTTTTCTCGAACGGGACCACCGTGCGTGGGTTCGAGAAAAATGTTTGTGTGACAGATAGATATTTGTTTCGGGTCTGGGTGTTGTGGGACCGTAGTCCTTCGTAGTTCTAGATACCCACGATACAGGTTTCACCTAGTGTGGGGTCAGAACTGTGTGTGACTGTTGGGTGTACTTATGCTATGGCTCCTGCAATTCTGTGACGTAGACCAATCAACATTCTAGAAAAAGACAACTGCTAGCCGCACGTTCGCTTTATCTCTTTCACATTTTCTGTCAGTATTCACTTAATAGCTACATAGAGAGCGCTCAGTTCATTCCCTAGGTCTATGACTATAACATAATGAATACATAGTACGTCAAACAAGTTAAGCTATATCGGTAAGTAGATGAGTTGCTTCAAAAAATCTACTCTGAGTGCGACGGTTAGACGAGGTACCTACTCTGAAAAACACTGACGGTTATATCGTAAGCTATCCATATTGTTTTGTCGATTATCACGCTATAACGCGCCTTTATAAAGTATTAAAAGGCCATTCAACTGATATCTTAAAATAATATTTTATGATAAAAGTTCAAGGACCGAAAAGTTGGTCCAGTAGTCATAATATCATAAAGATTGGAAAGAAAGAAGACGTATAATTTTAAACACATTTAAAATTATACGTCGAAAATGTGAAAAATCTGATCAAATGTACAAATGTAGGTAACAAACATGGATCATTTCGTCATAATGTGTAATAAGGAAATAACACTGCATAAATTACAAGGCGATTGTTTTTCAATTCATGTAATGAATTCATTATCGCGACAATACGATTTTCGGTATTGATTTTTCCTTCCATTACACTGAAGTATAAAAAAAACGTACAATTATATGGCGCATGAAGGCCGTTCGTCGCACCAGTTATAAAAATTCAGTCTAGTCAAGAAATTCCGGAGAAGTCTAAACGCTCTAAAAAAAACCTAGGTAATATTATAAATGCGAATATTTGGATGCATGGATGTTCGATACTCAATCACGCCCTGGTTGAAATTTTGCACAAAGATAGATAATAGCGTAAGTCACATATTATGCTACTTTGTATTCCAGGAAATATACGGATCTCGTGGGATAGTTATTTGTTTTCACAGAGCAAGGGATCGACATGATATTTTGCATAGTTGTAGTTCAAGGATCAGAGAATGACGTAAGCTACTTTATCCCGGGAAATTAAACGGTTCCTATGGGATAGCAAAATATAGAAAGATGTAAGATGCTTAAGCTAGCTAGCTTAAGATGACTCCATAGAATTTTATACCTTTTCTTTCAAAAATAACGACCATGCGGGTGGATCTGTGTGCAACAGCTAATGGTAAATATAGCTTCATCATGAAACTTTGTGTCTTCATAGAAGTTTTATGAATGTTCTCAAACAATGTGAAAAAGTGTCAATTAGTAGATGGTGCCGATTTCGAATGCAAATTGTCTGGAAAACTACGAAGTCTGTTGTATTTTAAACTAAAACGTGTTACCTACGTAAGTACCTAAGTACACCTCAAAACGGGCCTAGCTACATTTTCAACTTTTCTAACAAATATAAACCATAAAATACATTGAATTTCGAACACCCGAAATATATATATACGCTAAAGCCACGATTTCTATGGGGCGGTCAGCGTTCAAATTGCGAAGGTCATTGGGGTACAGTCTTAATAATAGCAGCGTGTATGGATTGAGAACCGGTAAGTCGTGTTTTCATACGCTGGTCACCGATCCAGGATTGTTTAGATATTGTGATACCGTGATATCCTTTTCTTGTCATTCGTTTATTGTTGCATACGTTCTTTACTCGAGTTCATCTCCTTCTTCGGCTTCTCCAGACGTAAATGTCCTATAAGGGTTAATACCTCTTTAGTTTGTTATTTGTCTCCCGCGTTGCGACTGAAGTGGACATTATTTCCAACTCCTATGTTTCTATTTGATGAATTTCGTTGCGGGATAAAGACAGTTTTGTATTCCCAGAGAGTTAAAGCCTACAATGGCACGCATTTAACACTGAGTAATGAAAGTTATCCATTGTAACTTCTGGTTAAACAGGAGTTACAATGGATAATGGCGGGATGATCTAGTCTGTCCTTCGTGTAACTCTTGACAGAGTAGTCGTGGCTATCATGAAGTATCTTCGTTCGGATCTGCCGTGATTCGCCTAAAGATATCGCCATCTCTTCCTGGTGGAGATTATGGTGCACTCATTCATTGGACCCATAGCAGACTTGGTTTGATTGGTCCACCGCATGGGTGCCCGTGCCATCTTGTGCCTTCCACTCACATTACACTACAGATAGAGTTGCGCTACACAATTTTATTTGTTTTTAGGCGTAGTGTGAAGAAGCTACTCAGCAGGCCGGCATGATTTTATCAAGTAGCAAGGGATACTTGAGTCTCTCTACTTGGTACTCTAACTGCTTGGCATTACGCATACCATCAGGTGGAGTGTGGTCAGAAAGAAAAAAACGGGACGATCGAAGTACCACTTTATCACAGACATCTGTAATGCCTGCTTGCTTTCTCGTAGATAAGTGATTTCTGATGGCACTAATATATGCAGCATGTCCCACACTAAGCTGTTGCCGGCGGCTCCACCCGCGTGGAAGTTATTTTGTAAGAATCCGTGGAGGCATTTTAAGCTATACATTTTGCTATGTACATTTTGCTATTCCTTAAGAACCGTGCATTTTTCCGGGACAAAAAGTATAGATAAACAGCTTTAAGTTATTCTCTAATCCCTAAACTACCAATATGCAAAAAATCATGTCGATCGCTTGCTTTGTGATAAACAAAACCGTAGATTTTTCCGGGATAAAAAGTAGCCTATGTGTTAATCCAGACTGTAATATATCTCTGTGCCAATATAAATCAGATCCGTTCAGCCGTTCTGGCGTGATTGAGTAACAAACATCAATCCATCCATCCACACATTCGAATTTATAATTAGTAAGAAGTAAGATAAATTGCTGGTAAACTGGGGTAACCAATTTATTAAATCATAAATTCGCATCGTTACGTTGCGGTGTGACCGGAGTCCTATAGAGTGATGAAATGAAACCAGTTATCAGTGCGAATTTCGATCTGTATTTCGTCAGTTGTGTTTATGTCACGTTTTCGCTGTTCAATGTTTTGCAAGAACTGTGTCTAGTATTTGTGTCATAAAATATCAGTTATTTAAACTTTTATTTTACTGTTGAACAGTTTTGTTTTTAATTTATGAAAGGAATGCAGCTGATACAGTGAAGTGTACCTAGTTTAATAACAAGAGCTTCTCAAACGTAAGATATTTGATAAGAATTTTAGAATAATACAACATACAGTAGTAGGTAGATCAAATGTACATTGTCTTTGTGTAAATGATTAACTATTCTATGACTTGATTAATGAATTGATAAGTCAAGTTAAAGTGATTAAATAATTCGTTTAGGAACAAATTTATTACAAGACATCAAACACAAAATGATCAAACGTAAAATGCTGATTATATTTGTTCTAATCCCTCTAATTGATGCTGGACCCAGTAAATTGAAACTAAAAAATGTGCTTGCACTTTCCCGCCACAATATACGAACACCACTTACTGATAATCTTCGAGAGCTCACGCAAAAGGAATGGCTGAAATGGGAGCAAGGCCCCAGTCTCTTAACTGACAAAGGCTTCTTACTAGAAGGGTTTATGGGAGAATTATTTTACCAATGGTTGACAAAAGAGGGAGTCTTGGCAGAAGGATGTCCTGATAATGATACAGTGTACATATACGCCAATACCCGTGCGCGCACAAAAGACACAGCCAAAGCCTTCGCCAAATATGCTTTCAAAAATTGCAATACACCTGTCCATTACTTAAATATTCAAGAAATGGATCCAGTATTCAATCCAGTTATACACAATAATTCAGAAGAATTTAAGAAGTTAGTCACTGCAGAAATGGTGATGAAAATAAACGAACTAGACCTTAGCGAGGCATTTGAGGAACTCAACAGAATCATTGGACTCAATGAATCTCAGATGTGCAGAGAACAAGGTTATTGTGACTTTGATAATGTTAAAAACACAGTATGGTTCGAAGTAGGAGAAGAATTAAATATAGACGGACCGTTGCAAGTAGGAAATGCAGTGGTCGACTCATTTATAATGAGTTATTATGAAGGCAAACCTGAAAACGAAATCGCTTGGGGAGAAATAACAACACCCGAACAATGGGCGTTGCTTACGAAGATATCTAAAGAAAATCAAAATGTACGATTCAACCTAACTACCGCATCTAAAGATGTTGCTGGTCTTATGTTAAAGTACATGTCTAACATACTTTTAGATAATAATAGGACTCGAAAGTTCACTTTGTTAGTAGGTCATGATTCCAATTTGAATCCTGTTATGAACGCTTTACAATTTAAGCCATATTTGTTACATAATCAATACGAACCTTTCCCAATTGGCGGGAAGTTAGTATTTGAAAAATGGTCGGATAATGAAAGTGACTTTTTGAAAGTGGAATATATTTATCAATCATGGCTTCAATTGAGAGATGGCGCTAAAATAGATTTAGATAATCCTCCACAAAGGGTGGTTTTGGAACTGAAAGATTGTAAAATTGATGAAAACGGTTTTTGTCTTTGGAGTGATTTTGTAAAAGTATTAAATAACTTTTTATAATCTTTTTGTATTTTTTTATTGTAGATACATAATTTCAACTTGTACGGACCACCTTATTGAAGAGATGTTCATTTCGTTCCTTATCATAAAAATCATGATAAAGATTAAGAGTTGAGTTCTCTCAAGTTCAGTCTTAGGCGAAAACCGAAAACAAATTCTGAATTTGATGTTTACCTAAAATTACAAATGTCATTACTATATTTTTGTTCCATTCTCTTTATATTCATTACTACTTCCTAAAATTATACCAAGCAGCAAGCACTGCAAAGAGCATTATAATACTACTGAAAAAGCACTGTCTTATCTTTCTTCATAAACGTAGAAAACTGTCAAACACTATGTCAAATTAATCTTGCGAGTGTTAATTGCAGGGGGGTGCCACTTAGAATAAACCATAGACAACTGTCACAGCCGTTCTTTATTTAAAATAAAATTTGGGCTGGCCCATTTAGATGACATTATTATACAAAAGATGAAAATTATAAAATATGAATCCACATTATAAAAAAGTAATTATATTTTAGGTGATTTATGGTTTTTTTAATAATATAACTAAAATAAATTAATATACTTTTTATTTCCAACGTAATTAACTGTTTGGGTACCATTCTGCGTATGTCTGAATTTTAAATAGCAATTGTACTTACGGAAATGTCATCAATGACAAAACATCTCGAGTTGCCAAACTTTATGAGAAATTTTAATAGTAGTAGAATGAATAAATGACGGAATATTAGTTGAATTTACATTTAATTTTATAATAAGTCGATATTTCTTAATCATTTCATAAAAATAAAATAAGTGTATACTTCCATATATTTATATTAATTCTATTTACTAATAGAACAGACTTTGTAAAAATATGGTAGATTAATTGTAATTTTAAGTAGAAACTCTGTGCGTTTCATAAATTCTGTTGCAAAATTTTCAAAAACTTGACATTGTGGATTTTATTTAAATATATAATATATAAATAATCGTTGGAATGAATTTGAACTACAAAAATGATTCAGATTTGCACGTAAACAATGTTTTCAATGTATTTTATATTTAACGAGAATAAATAAAAGAGAGCAGAAGTATATAAATTATATATATAACGGTAAGTAGCCATTTTTAAAAATTCTCAGATTTCGTATTAGATGATAGATAAAAGCATACACATATTATATAATTTATTTCAGGCTAGTCTGTCTCTCGATACCATGAAAACTGTTTAACCATGGAGAGTCCCGGGAATATTACTTCAGGTATTATTATACTTTTCACTAATTTACACTATCATTATCTAGTTAATATTCCAAATTCTGCCTGCCTTGGTGTTACGTAGTTGTAATTGCATACGCGGTATGACTGCTGTGCTGAAGTCTCGGGTTCGATCCCCGGGTCGCGTAAAGTGATATTGGGTTTTTCTATCACGTAATGCTCAGTATCAGCCCGGAGTCTGGAATTGTGTCCGGTATGATGATAGGCTTGCCCCCATCACATCAGTTGGTGTATATGTATGTATGTAATCCTTATTCTATACTTATTATCATGTAAATAATTATCACACGAATTTTCGTTTTGATTTAGAACAACATATAGGGATGTCCTGTAACCTTGTGTCAGGTTGTGTTTATTTAATGAGTTAAAATTTCCACTAATTAAATATTGCCATTACTTTATGAACAACTACAATTATTACACCAGTATACAAAGACAATTCTCCTGATAGACATGCGCGAGATAACCTAATGGCTATTAGGTTTTATAAAATAATTGAACTAGTCAAGACACCTGACCCTTGGCTTCATATAACAATGCAGTTTGCTTTATATTTATGGCTAGACTTTCTTACAATATTGAGTTACACTGTTTTTTTGACTAATATAAATTGGATTAATTTTTTTTTAGTGCTTGGATAGGCAGACGAGCCTACGGACCACCTGATGGTAAGTAGTCACCGCCGCCCATAGACTTCTGCAATGCCAGAGCACAGCAGAGCCGCTGCCTACTGTAATTTCGATTTATATTTTAAAATATTCATAACCTTTCAGGTGGCGTGTAAATACTACTCAGGAGCATAGTTATAGTCTCACAAGTAGACCAAGATGGAAAACGGCGTATAATACGTAAATAATATTAAAAATCCGGAGTGAGATATATCGCTTATGTTTTTTTAATCACTAACTAAAAATGCTAATAAAGTGAGTAATCATGCAGCGTTTTAAAGGGACACCTAAAATATTACAAAAGTGACACTGTTGTTGTAACTGTTGTTGCGATACTTATTTTCTCAATAGAATTTCTGTTAGTGTTCTCAAATAACGTATAAAATAACTCTGTAAATAATTATAATATTACTTATGGCTTTTGATACAGTTTATTGGCAATACAGATTATCGAGAAAAGAAGATCAAAATTTATAATGTTACTAGGAAGACAAATAAATGTTGTAAGAATAATTTGATTTCAAAGAAACAAAAAATAAATATTTTTGATGCAAAATATAACGGTTTTACATAATAATAAAACCGATATTATGTGCCGATGTATTTATCAGATTATGTATACTTTAGCCGTGTTTACAGTGGATATCCGGTCAATTGAGTGTAAATCTAAAAACATAGATGGCGCCACCAGCAAGGACGGCACCCGTGGAAGGAGTCGTCGCCATTTTATGGTTCATAGTCTTCACCAGGAAGAACTTCCTGCAATGCTGTATGTTTTCCCTCTCGGCACATAATATCGGTTTTATTATTATGTAAAACCGTTATATTAATGTGCCTCCGGAAAACATACAGCATTTATTAGAAGACGTGTTTGTTATCTGCTGGTGAACAATATATGCACAACGCTATGATGATTATTAGAAAGAAATATTCCAGAAAAAAAAGGAATCACATAATCCAAGTTATTTATTTAATTAAAAATACATAATAATATTCTAGTTTAGATAAAGTACTAACGATAGTTATCACAAACCATAAAGTAATCAGTCAAGTAAATTTTAAGCCATGTATTTTGGTCTTAATGATTAATTATCTATATAGTAATTTCATAACAATTAAGTTAATTAGGTTGGAGTAAACGTTTTAAAAAATAAACTATGACCATCTTTAGGAAGCTCTATTTCGCGACAATAATGATTAAAGAATGTGGTAGAGGATTTCCAATTACCACGTGATAATATATCGTCAATAGGTACATTATCTAACCACCCTAAAGATGCTACTGCTGATCTGCAGCTTCCTGGCGGTGCATGAATGCCACTATCTCTAAGAACTGTGCGAACCCAGTTCCCAATTACAGTACGTGAGGCTGCTTTGACTTTACTAGTAACCGTAATAAAAAGTTGGTTTATGCTCTCTGCCTCTGCCTCTGCTCTTCTCGGTAAACTCTTTTCTATTAATGATCTAACTAGAGTTACCGGACAGATGTTCTTGTCAGAATGTTTAGAAATTTTCCACGCGGATTGACGATGTGAATGGGTATCTGTCTTAGATCCAAAGGCTGGCATGAAGTATATATCTTCTCCATTATCAAAGAAATTGTTATCCGATATATTGAGTAACTTAAGGTCATGGACTCTACGACCTGAGGCTAGTAACAACACCGTGGCTGTTCTTCGAGCTATTTCAAAGAGTGTATCTATTGGGCGATTAGATGAAAGCCAATCTAAAACAATTCTTGGGTCCCATGTAAAAGGCAGTTTAAGTATTTTTGGTTTGGCGACACCTATTGCCTTCAGGGCATGTTTTATAATAAAGCTTGAAAAAGTATGTGGCTCTGTATGAGGGCCACAGAAAGTTGAAACTGCTGATTTATGAACAAGAATTGTGCTATATGATAAATTTTCTTCCAAGAAAAGATACATTAAAAATCTAGCTACGTCAGCAGGTTGAGGATATTTGGGATTGACTTTGAATTTGTTACACCAAGTCATCCATCTCCTAAGAGCTGGTAAATATGTTGTCAATGTGGATTGTCTCCAACTATTTTTTAATAGATCTTTTTCTTGTTCAGACCAGTTCTTTATTTGGGCACCCCACCCCCAATTTTCCAAACTTTCAGGGTTAATGTCTGTACTTGTGGAGGGGTTCGTGCCGTTGTTACATCTATTAAGGTCTCTGAAAGGTTCTTCAGTTCGTGTGGCTGATCCAGTGCTCTCGCCTTCAAATCTTGAAACCAGAACGCTCGAGGCCACTCGGGTGCTACTATTAGATAAGTTCCCGTCGCACTGTTTAAATGTCTCAGTACTCTGGGCAGGAGACTGGGAGGAGGAAACACCCATGCAAGCTTGTATGTCCAAGGTCTGCTGAAGGCGTCTATATAGATTGCTGATCGATCTCTGGAGTCTATTGAAACGTAGTTTCTTACTACAGCAGTTTTTTGACTTGCGAATAGATCTACTTCTGGTTGACCCCATTTCTGAAAGACTTCCGCAGTCGTTGGGGGTAGCAAATGCCATTCCGCGGGTTGCTTCCCTCGCGATAATCTGTCTGCTACTGTATTGTATCTCCCTGGGAGAAAATGTGCCGATATGGTGATGTTGAATTTGTCTGTTAGGTGTAATAGCTTGAAGGTTAGGTCGAGTAGCGCTAATGACCTTGTCCCTCCCTCCTTTCGAATATATGCGATCAGAGTTCGATTGTCTGATTGTATTAGCACATGTGAATTCTCTAAAGCTTTTGCCTTCCTTGCGATTGCCGCTATCACGGCATAGAGTTCTTTTTTGTTGCTGTGCCACCTTTTTTGATGAACCAACCAAACACCCGACATTAATGTTCCATCTAGCTGGGCACCCCAACCCAAATCCGAAGCGTCCGTCGCTAGGAAATGGGTGGCAGGTTTTTTGTGTATTACTGATGAGCCACTGGTAGCTCCGCGCCACCATCTCATCTCCCGAGACACAACTCTTGGCACCGTTTGTTTTTGGTGGGGTCGTGTTTTGTCGAAACGTCGCAAAAAGATTTGAAGGTTGCGACTGTGTAGTTGGCCACGGGGTACGACAAAGCTTGCAAAATTTAGCCGACCCAAAATACTTTGCAGTTGGCAAAGACTTATTTGATTTTTCACCAAGTAACGATTTAAAATGTCGTTTAGGTTTTGTATTTTCTTTTTGGGCAACGACATTGTGTTTTTCACAGTTTGCCAACGAATACCAAGGTATTCCAAATCTCGAGTTGGTACCAAAATAGACTTTTGGTAATTGACTTTCCAGCCCAGGTACTCCAAGTGCCTCACGGCTTCCGCAGCCTGAAGACATAACTTGGAATGGTCTTGGTTGACCAAAAGGTAATCGTCTAGGTAAACTAGTACACGATATCCCTTTGCACGGAGGGTCTCCGCGACCCAACATGTTATTGAGGAGAACAGGTGCGGCGCTGAGGCCAGGCCGAAAGGTAGGCAAGTCATTTCGAATAATTGATTCTGGTAACTGACTCTCAGGAACGGTCGGTGCGATTTTGATGTTGGTACGTGGAAATAAGCCTGAGAAATATCTAGTTTTATCATCCAGTCTCCCGGTTGAAGGAAATTTGGTACTGAAGTATGAGAAACCAGGTGAAAATGTTTCGTTTTTATAAACTTGTTTAAATCCCGAAGGTCGAAAATCGGACGCAAAGAGCCGTCGCTTTTCTTCCGTAGAAAAAGCTTGGATATAAAACTGGGTGTTTTCATGAATACTTGTTGGAGTATATTTTGATTTTGAAGGTCTTGAATCATTTGAGACATTGCCGGCGACTGTTTGGTTGCATATTGTCTCATGATCCTTCTTGTTGGCATTATCAAAGGGGGTTTCTTGCATAAGGGTATTCGGAATCCTGAGATTGCTGATATTATGAATCTGTTTGCACCAATTGATTTCCAACGGTCTTTGAAAGTCTTTAAACAACCCCCTTTGAATTGAGTCGGATAGTCACTTTTTTCCTTCTTTATTTCGAAATGAATTTTTTATTTGTTTATAGGCATCGCTCTTACCCTTGTAGGAACGTTTCATTTGTTGTTTTTTAAATGAGTCATGAAAATTATTTTTTTGTTGTATATGAGATCTAAATTTGGATGTTGACGGAATTTGTTCGTTAAATTTTCGCTTAGAGGGTAATTGTTCTCTATTTTTTTGTGGTTTTGGAGGTGATAACCACAAATGGGGTCCCCCTAAAGATTGTATAAGCGAAGTCAGTTTTATTTTGTCAAATAAAAACTCTACGCTAGGGGGTATATTGTTAAGAGCAGCTTGAACACTTTTATCAGGAATTTCAGCTATTAATCTCTTACGCCGAGTTTCAATGCATTCGGCACGCTTGCCACAAACAATTTGCAAAGATTGTTCGGACAATTTGTAAGACTGAGACGAATTACCGAAAGTCTCTGTAATTTTATTAAAGAGGGTATCTGAACATAACTCGTTCGGGTTTTTGTGGGCCCAATCAAGGATACCTTGTAAACCGGACTGCAACAATTCCCTTTGGTATAATAATGCATTGGTAATTGCGGCAATAGTTTCCTCGGTAGAGGCCAGAAAATCTTTACCCCTACTTAAACAACACATTTCATCATTAACTTTTAAATTACAAAAACCCGGAAACGCAAGCAAATCTGCCATAGATTTTTTATATCGTATATGTTGCCATGTGGGCGAGTTAAAATGTTGTAGGTCTATTAATTGTAACAACCGTTTTTCATCAGCTGATTTGAGTACCATTTTCTCATCAAAATTGGTCCGACAAAGCCCTAAATCTAACGATTTTGACGAACTTGCCGACGGATTGGTTAAAAATTCACGATCGGCATTATGTGTATGTTCAATTGTGCCGGTATTCCCCACATTTACACTTGGGGTACAGTGCTGATGTAATATAAAATTAGTAAGAAAACTGACCTGGTTACATAACGCGTCGATCCGAGGATCGACCGTTACCTGTGAGTCGCGCTTTCGTTTCTTGCGCGATGGTTCCTCTTGTTCGCTGTCTGATGAGCTGCTACTACTGGTAGTTCCCTCCTTGTCCTGCACCGGATCCGCCTCAGAAGTCGGCGAATTTAACAAGTGATGCGCCACATTGGCTTCATCAACACCGTTTGCGGATACCGTATTCATTGCGAACTCAAAGAAAATTGTTACAATAACGAAAAGTACTGAATTTAAAATAAATTACACTATAATAAAACAAATTAAGTAACACTGAGTTTCGACCGAACTTGGCAAAAGTACACAACGCTATGAACCATAAAATGGCGACGACTCCTTCCACGGGTGCCGTCCTTGCTGGTGGCGCCATCTATGTTTTTAGATTTACACTCAATTGACCGGATATCCACTGTAAACACGGCTAAAGTATACACGTCTTCTTCTAATAAATGCTGTATGTTTTCCGGAGGCACATTAATATTTTTAAAAATCATAAAGTAATAAGTATAAGTCATAAGTGTATTGTTTACATATACCATTTGTATGTACCGTCTTTATTATGTAAGTATTAGCCAATCTGAACATTTTATCATTTTATTGTGGTCAGCATATAATATTAAAAATGGAATAAATTATTAGATATGACTGTGTTGAATTAGAAATTATAATTTACAGTTCGCCAAGTTTTCCCATTCTGTACCTACTCTAGATAACATATTCTGTTTATAATGGTAAATAATGATTATTTATTTATATATTTACAGTGATGAATTGTTTTTTATTATGCCTTAACTTACGTTTTATGTCTAAATTAGGAGATAAAATAAAATTTACTACATTTAAAAATAAGGTTTTTATGACTGATTGTTGAGTATGTACCATTACTATGGGACTATTGGACTAAGGGAAGATGTTATTTTAGTAATTAAAGTTAAGCTTGCCACCATTAAATATTCTTCATTCATCCAATTCTTAATTTATTTTGGTTCGATGTTAGTGAAAAATACACCCGATAGTCACACACAGCAAACCTACGCAGACACAACATGCAGACTCGAAACGAATAATTGTGGTTCACAGAGGCTTTGGCAGATTTGTCTTGGTGCAGATATCGAAACCGCGGCCTCTCGTTTTACATCGGGCTACTCGCCCACTGTGTCACGGGGGCTGTCATTTAGAAAACATACATAAGATTATAATGCGAATTAAAATAGACAAGCGTTTATGCTGCCATCTGCTGATTTTATTAAGAACTAAACGTCAACAGCTCCATCCCTCTTGGCAGGCCAAAGACCCTTATAATTTGACAAGGATTGTTGATTGGCTGAAAATAGCGTGAAGTTGTATCTCTATTTCCGTATATAGTATAATACTCTTTGGTTAATTGTATGAAATTCAAAACATTGGAAGCTAAATAGTTTTTGTTAATTATGATGGATGATATACCTACTTGTACCAGAACTATGAAAATTAGTAAGGGTGGACGCGGTGATTGATGAAAATGTTAGTAACCAAGGTAATTTGTAAGTATATTTATAGGTTATTTTTATTTTTAAACATTACATAAGACAACTTTCTATTATTATGACATTGGATGATCAAAGGTCTATTTTCAAAGCCGTCTGTGCGGACATGGATATACAATTCTTTATATTTTTAACGCTATTCACTAATTCAAACTGTTATTTTATTTTAAAACAAGTTGTAATATTGAGTAGGCATAATGTGCGAACGCCTTTGGCAAAAAACCTCGAGTTAATGACACCGAAGATTTGGCCGGAATGGAAGGAGAAAAGAGGATACCTGACTGCAAAAGGTGCATTATTGGAAGGATTTATGGGTGCCTATTTCTCAAAATGGCTGCAGAAGGAAGAATTACTGACTGATAAATGTCCTACTGAGCAAGAATTGTATGTATATGCCAATAGTGCACAAAGAACTGTCGCTTCCGCTAAAGCTTTTGTTTCAAATGGATTCCCTGATTGCAATATTACTGTACACTCAAAAACAGACAGTGATCCTGTTTTCAATCCAATAATACATAATAAAACAGCAGTTTTTAAACAAGATGCTTTAGACCAAATGCAAAGGAAACTAAGGTTGTTATCGTTGAAATCATGTTATGATAAAATTAATAAAATATTAGATTATAGACATTCAAAACTGTGCCTTGAGGAAGACCAGTGCAATTTGAATACAGACAAAAACCAACCCTATATTGCTGCAGGGGCAAAACCAAATTTGTCTGGCCCACTGAAAATCAGCAAATCTGCAATTGATTCATTCATAATGGAAAATTATGAAGGATTCCATTCCAATGAGGTTGCTTGGGGACTTTTACCTGACAGTGAAAAATGGTATTCGATTATAGATCTTAGCAGAGGCTATCACAACGTAATTTTCAACACCACAATCATTTCAAAGGATGTAGCAATGCCTTTAGTGAAGTATATATCAGAATTCCTGCTAAAAGAAGATGCGCCGAAAGTAGTTTTCCTCATGGGACATGATGCAAACATCTACACTGTACTCAATTTATTAGGTTTTAAACCATATAACTTAAAAAGTCAATACGAAATAACACCAGCTGGTGGAAAAATCGTCTTTCAAAAATGGTTGGATGTGAAACACAAGAAGTATTTGTTGAAAATTGATTATATATATCAAAGTACAGATGGGATGAGGAAGGGATACAGATTGTCATTGGAATATCCACCAGAGATTACGCAATTGGAGTTAAAAGACTGTGCCGTAGATACCAGAGGATTTTGTCCGTGGGAAGATTTTGAAGAGATGTTGAAAAACCTTATTTCAGCATAGACTATGCTGCACTATCGTTTAGATTTCATGAAGGCAAAGGGACACGATTATATGACACAGTAATAATTTATAAAGGAATTTTTCACAATGCCCAATAAGACTTTCATTGCCAGATATGGAAAAACATTTTAAGAGTGGGATTCCTTCTGTATACTAAAATGTAATAATGAGTAATTTTCTGATATTTTATCTGATAAATAATATTGATTTGAGACATTGTGAAACAGACCATAATAACACCTAACATAAGATTCAATTTCCCAGTCACATTTAATTAAATAATGCAACATTTAGACACAAACCTTCAGAATTCACATCCTTAGCATTTACCAAACTGCACATTCTTCAATATCGTATTTCCTAATTTTATTTTTATAAATAGTTTTATGTCTGATTTCACCAAGCGTCACTTAAACTTAGGGGACCTTACAGAGGAACACATCAAAATATGCTAACACATTATACAAAAATAGGCCAATGTGCCTTCACCTATGATGGCTGTTAATAGTTTTCTAAAGCTAGGAAGAGGTTGGAGAAAACTGGACTTTGTAACCTGATAATTATTTGAAATATTATTAATACCTGTTTACATTTATTTTATATTCTAGGGTTATCCACTAATATTAAACAACTATTAAACATGCATAGAAACAAGCCATATTATTTGCAATAACTATTTTTAAACTAATTTATCAGTATTAAACATTTTTCTCTATTTGTTGGCAACATTGTTTAGGGTGTGTTGTTTTAACCATAGTTAATTATTCTATAGTTAATAGGGTAGTTTCCTGTGTTTAATCTTGTACATTATTCGAAATGCAGCTGAATATAAAACCAAAAACAGAAGCAAAATTGCTTGAAAAATGAGGTCATAATATTTATTTTAAATATCGGTATGAGCTTAAAATGGGTACGTAGTGGGAATGGAACTTAGCACTATCTCCCTCGCACAACGACACAGTACTCGCGGTTCTGATAATGACGTCACGGCTCATATCATGCATCCTTCTACTGTCATTTAACAATTACCCCTTCCAGAGCAGATTTGAATGGCGTCTAATTTACTTATTTTTTTTCGGATTCATAAAATTCTTTCGATAATAGGTTTTAGGTAATGTAAAATTTAAAAAAAAACGTATTTATCACATATTATTATTACACACACCATCAGACACCCCTATTGAAATATAAAGTTAAGTTACACATACACTGAAATTATACGCAATATAAACATTTTTGAAAAATAACATGCTCAATTTATATTTTTAATCTTTTTTGGTAGCTTGATTTTAGCTTAGCTTAATTGTGATTTTTGAGTTTCGTAGCTTTGTTTTTTAAATTTTTACAAACGCTTATAAAAAGTATTTTGACTGTCAATTTAAAATTTATGTACATTTGTACCAAGTCGTTTTACTAAGTAATTTTTTTCTTTTCTCATGTGTAAAATACTGGTTATTCAAAGCACTGCAAACAAGGGCCTCTAGAAATCAGTGTTTAAACTAATAGGTAAGTGTTTTGTTTCTCTCGATATTCATAATTATTAAACACATAATCACGTGATACATATTTGGTCCCGGCTTAAGGTGGATATGACGTGAGGCCAATACTACTTGAGGCCGATAGAACGTTGGCAAACATTACGGGACGAACGTTCCTGAAGCGAGCCTTTTCGCCATGCGTAGATTTCCTTATATGCCATTGGTTAATTTTTGGCGCCAAACACGAACTGACTAATCAATTATCGTTTCGTTTTTGAACACGGAATCATGTGTACTCCTGTATTAATTTAACCCATTATATACTACAGATTTTACTCACTTAAAAGGAATAAAATCAAAGTTAATTCTGTGTGGGGGCAAAGAATGTTCAGGGGTAACAGCTGTCACTTTTTCGTTATAAAAATGACAACATTAAGTGACAGATTTTCTATAGCTATAATGATTGACTTGCTGTGTTACGCCAATATACGATAGCTAAAACGCGTTCATAAGCGTTTGTAAAGGGATTTAGCTTATACTTCTATATTATAATAAGTTTGATAACCTGGCACTTTATTAATGGCTTTAAGTTTGGGTTTATAAGGTTTAATATTGAATAAGTACTTTAGATTGTGTCGTAGATGAACATATAGGAATACACTTTCAAAATTACGATTTTTTACTATTATTTGGTATCTGCGTTGAATCCAATCTCATGTAATTTATATCGACGTATGACGGGCTATTTAATGCGACATTTTTGAAAAGTTATAGGAGAGAGGTTAAAAGTTTTTTGTTTTTTGGAAAAAAAATAACTATAAAAACTATTGCGTGGATTTTAGTAGAATTAATATATTACTTGTATAAGCAAAAAGCGGGAGAAATGCACAAAAATTAGCTTATTCAGAATATGTATATAACTCAAAATCGCAAACAAATCGCTTAAATCAAACAGCCCGCCAACCGTCGCGGTCGGTATGTACCTACAAATTAGGAATTGACGCATAATTTGCCCATCATAGTTAAGAATTGTGGGGCGGTGACGCAGATTTCTTTAACATATTACATGACGCGCAACATATTGTATGTTATCCGCAACATGTAAATGGCTTTAGACAAAAAAAAACTTATTTGCTTATGATACCTTTATGCACGATAATATCCTTTACGGGTTGACCTTTGAAAAATAAAACGTAATTTAAAAAAATAACCTTTAATACTCAATATTAACATAGAATATACAATTTTATAAAATTTGTGTTCATTAATATACATTTACAAAATATACTGTGTTTTATTTTAGATAACATTCAACATTTTATCTTTAGGCTTTCGCCTGTATCATGGAGACTACAGTATAAGGGGCACCATCGTATATGGAGGACAAGTTGGAAAAGTGTCCAGTAAGCAGCAAATTACAACTCAAAAACCGATCACAACAGCGCTAGCGTAGCAAGTGGTGTGATATGAATGTTGCAGTTGTAAACGGAGTGAAGTGTGCCGAGTCACTATCCTATCCTAATAACTTTTGGCGCTATCTTTGACATTACACCACTTGCTACGCTGGCGCCACTTTAATTGGTTGCTTTTCGACTGCCACTTTTTCATACACAGAGATTTTGCTCTTTAATACTCTAGCCTCCATGGCCTGTACTTAAGAATGACTATTAGGTATACGTAAATTTCAGTATACGTGATTGGTCCGTTTAAGTTTCGCGCAAAAAATTAACCAATCACGTGTAAAAAAATCTACACATATCAAAAAACTCATTAAAGTGACATATTCTTGATAGTGCAAATAATACTAATTATTTTTGTCAGTTTCATTGTATACTATAAGTTTTGTACTTATAAAATCATTTTAAAATGATTAAGTTAATCAGCATTTTGTCTACTTTAAAAACTTAAATAATAAATGGCCAAGTGCATGTTAGACCACGTCAGAACGGTTTTATATTCTGGATACACTTTTGTAGTTGAAAATTAAAAATACACAATTTGAAATAATGTTGCAACATTAAATTCATTGAAACTTTCACATACACTTTTAAGCTATTACATATATCTCACTACCTATTAACCAATCATTTTTGACACATACAAAGAGCCCATGCCTTTCTTATTCGATTTTTAAGAACATTACTACAAGTTTTCATCTTGTTTCAACCATAATGTTATGTCTATCATCTTTTTCATAGTTAAATCTATCACTTCATAGCTCCAACTATTCATACAACTGTTGTGACTGTTTATTATAGAGATCAATCGTGAGTTTTTCTGAGACATGATATCTTTAAAAACACCTAACCGTAGGCTATTTTTTTTATTATTCTGGCACGTCAAAATGACCACACTGCACCTGATGGTAAGCGCAGTGCCGTCCAGATAAAGTATCAAGTAGCGAAAGACAGTCTATCCCTCGCTACTCAACACAATCATGGCCACCTGCTGTTTAGCTTTTTTACACTACTTGTAAAGGATCATAGGAAGGAGGGAATGGATGGTCCGGCATTAATACGAATTTGCCGTCTAAGACACTTGTTAAAACATTCTGTATGTGGGGTACAATTTAAAATCCTCTTTTCTGCAACACCATGTGTACAGTTCTCAACCGCAAAATACTGACTTGGCAGCATGTTGCCACACATATAAAATAATCAAACATCTCGACGTTTGGCAACTTTAAGATTGGAGAAAATGATTTTTTTATCCTGGCTCGGCTAAGTGACCACACTGCACCTGATGGTAAGGGCAGTGCCGTCCAGTTAAAGTATCAAGTAGCGTGAGACATCAGTCTCCTGCTACTCAACACAATCATGCCGGCCTGCTGTGTAGCTTCATCACAAATGTTCAGGAACAAAGATAATTTAGACATTAGTAGAATTATAAATTTCTAAATATCAATGCCAACTAAACACACAATGGCACAGAAGAAGGTATGCAGACGCGACCACGAGGTGCCCGATCATGATCGGAAACCCGATCTTAAAGAACCTTGAGAACGTGAATTTGTAGCCATGTTGTTCTGCCACCCCCGCGCAGACTACGCTAGCGCTTGAGCCTATCAATGTGCCGTTACCTGAAAAAAAGGTTATAATTCATAATAAGATATTTAATTTGTCCTACAAAAGATAATAAATTTCTGATCACAGCAAAATTATCTCGGCTGGGCATCGAACCGACAACTACTTCACAGTTATGATAGTCATCTATTAAATTTACATGGTTCTGGGAATATCCGACTTTTACCGTGATATTGCGCTATAATAAGTTTATAAAATTATTCATACCATAGATCAAACACTGATTGTTTCGATTTGAAAGTTTTTAGAACTTAACCTTACTCTGACGTTGTCAAAAGTCGCAGAAACTGGCAAAAAGCCGCGAAGCACGAAACAAAAATACTCTGACTACTTGAACTAAAAGCTGGACATATAGTATAATACTCTTTGAGCTGGACTTTACGAGCTGCGTTTGAAAAATAAATTAGTATTTTGTTTTATTTCCATGATTTTTTTGTAGGTACTGTTGACAATCTATCTTTTGTTAATGACGAATAACAAAATGGATAATTTTTTTCTCTCTTTTATGGAATAAGTGTCTTTATAAAATCTTACCTCCCAAACAAGCTCCGAAAAGCAAAGCCCATATCAGTGGAGATAATGGCAGGTTCAAATTCGGATTAGACCCGATGGAGATTACGACTCTGACCATCATAGTAGTCAGTGGTATGTTGTCCACAAATGCAGAAATCATACCAGATACCTGATAACAAAATAATAAAAAAAAAATATAATAAATAAAAGTTTTTTAATCATAAAAAGTACACCGACTTCAATAAAAAACTATATGCGTTTTACTATTATGCGTCACTATAAAATTTGAGGGTTGTCCTTGATTTTTCTGAGATCCCATCATCAGATCCTGACTTGGTGCCAATGGGACCACCTGGGAAGTATACCCTTTTAAACAAAAAAATAATTTCTCGAATCGGTCCAGGCGTCTTCGAGTAATCAGGTAACATCTTAGAGTATTTAACACTGGAGACGCCATTGAGCGCTTACCCCGTATGACAAATGTAAGAGCACTGTGCTCATACACGTTCTATAAAACGAGTTGCGCTTCGTGATCCGCCACTAAAAAAGTGACATCACGTGCGAATGGAGCTCCCTGAAAACGCGAGCCTGTAGCGGTATTAACATGTAAAAATAGATCTGACACATCAAACTTACAAAAATACACAATTATTTTTCCTCTGGACATATTTTTTTAAAGTAATATTATCATTAAAAGCAACAAAACATATAATCTCTAAAAATTATCATCGGGTAATAAATGTTGCCATGTTAAACTTTTAGCCACAGTAGTGCAAAATTTATTTGCATTCAATATCTTAAACGCAAGTTGTTTTTTTAATATTCATTTTTAACTAATGTTGCCCACGGCTCCGCCCGCGTGTAGGTCTTGGAGCATTTTAACCGTCTATATTTTGCTATCCCATAAGAAGCGTGCATTTTTTCGAGTTAAAAGTGGTCTTTGTCATTTTCTGATCCCTAAACTGCCACTATGCAAAAAATCATGTCGATCCTTTGCTCTGTGAAAAACTAAACTATCCCATGGGAACTGTACATTTCTCCGGGATAAAAAGTAGCCTATGTGCTTTTCCAGACTATAATCTATCTCTGTGCCAAATTTTCAGTAGATCCGTCCAGCCGTTGTAGCGTGATTGGATATCAAACAACCATGCATCCATCCAAACATACGCATTTATAATATTAGTAGGCTTACTTTATTTATGCTTCTTAATTTATAATTAAAAAATATTAGGAGAGTTGACATATCAACTAAGTTTACAATTTCATAAACTTTATGCCAGTGTAGCATTTTGGGTGGTTTATGTGGTAACACTGTCGTTTATGCAAGACTCAAATAGTGTTGTAGATAAACTTATAAAGGTTATCGATAAAATTACTAATCCATCTGGACTGTCTTCTAAACACATACTTTTAATGTAAATAGTTCTAACACACTAGGAATGTCACAAAATATGACAAAACCAGAATAAAGTTTTTGTCAAAATATTTAGGTATGAATTTTGGCGCCATTCATTTATTACGTAGGATGATGTAGGGGGGGAGTCGATCATGTCTTATTTTTTCTTACAAGGGGTGGGAGGGAGTCTTAATAGTTGTTACGTAAGATCACACAAATGCGCAAAGTTAGGATAATACTTTGAAAAAACGCGGGCCATGCCTATAATTTTAAAAACAAGCAACTTAGATTTTTTAAATTTTTTTTTGTTAACCGGTATGACTTGCCTTTTCACCCGGTTCCGGCTTGACGTCGACTTTTGGGACACCCTGTATTTATGTCGAGATCTCAAGCCTTTTTTAAATGCTCTTCATAATAGATAGCTGTTAGCCGGCTACCACACCAAAACAGGCGATAATCGCTCTCAATGACATACAATAATTTCATTCACAGCATTTGCTAATCGCATTCGTTACCAGTAACACTGTATTTCTTGGCTCCGCTTATTTAATTTGAAATTTTATGTAATAACAGAACACTCCATTTTCTTACAAACTATATACCATTGGAAAGGTCGTGTTGTGTACTTTCCGGTGGTATATTTGCTGAGGTATAATCGGAATACCTCAAAACGAGTGAGTAATCAACATTTTAAAATAATTTGCAACGGCCGTCATTGTTGTGTTGCATGTGCTGACATACCTGAAAAACGCTACTCTACGATTAGTGTTGACCAAAAAAAAATGGAAGTGTCACGGATGATGTGCAAAGCAACCAAAAACTGATAACAGTAATACACCTTTACGTCCCATTGACTCACCCGGGAAGTCGAGGAACAATAATGACTCGCTACCTTTTAATGACAATATTACGCATCGAAAAAAGCCACTGTTGATACTAGCGCAATTAGTGGAAGTTCCGGCTTAAACTCTTCCGCGTCAGTTATTACAAAGAAAGACGCTAGGGAAATAATAAGAGAAGAATTCAATGTCATGAAATTGGCTTTAGCACAGGAGCTTAACCAAACACTTAAGCAGATGGTGAGAACCGAATTTCAATCTCGAAAATCAATTCATAAAACAGGAAATAACTGCTTTGGATAATAATGTTTGTTTCTGAATGAAAATTATGAAACCACCAAATCCGCCATCGCCAAATACCAAGACACACTGGGAGAGCTAAAGAAATAGAACGTTCAGTTAACATATACGTTACAGGATCTGCAAATCAGGCTTCAGGTTGCTGAGCAGCATAACCGTTCTAACAATCTTGAGATAGAGTGTGTCCCCGAGCACAAACAGTAAAACTTGCTATCTATAATTACTCAGCTGTCTAAGGTATCCTGCAACTTGAAAGAATCCGACATTCATCATTGCACTCGTGTGGTAAAAAGTAACAGAGACGACAAGAGACCTCGCTCAATCATTGTTAAATTGGCTACCTCTAGGCTTCGGGATACATTTTAGCGAAAACAATAAATTTTAATAAGGCAAATCCAAACGACAAGCTCAGTACTGCTCACATAGGCATTGGAGGTAATAAATCGCCGCTTTACATTGTTGAGCACCTTTCACCTAAAAACAAATTACACGCAGCGGCTCGCCAGATCGTCAAAGAAAAAGAGTACAAATTCGTGTAGATTAAGCAAGGTCGTGTTTTCATTAGGAAAACAGAAGAAGACGAGTTTACTTATATAAGAAACCAAGAGACCAGAACCGACCTAAAACAATTCTCTGCCATATCCATACTACCTGTTGCTCGTGGCTCCGCCCCCGTGGAGTTTATTTTCGGGAGCAGAAGTATCAATGCAAGGAGTTGTCTTCTGCACTGAGGCACCTATAGCGATCGTCCTGAATCTCAGGTGTTGTGACTGTCTAGATGGCTAGACAGGCACAACTCCTAACTTAAACTTCTAGCACTCCTTATAATACCCCGGGATCACTCCGTAAGTGTCGAAGAAGGCCACCGCGGGGTTTTAGCTGGTAGTGTCCGGTTTGGTGTACATAAGTAGTAGGGACTCGGTCCAGCCGCAGCCCGTATAGCCATCATCCGGGCGACGGGGTGCTGGGTCGTAAGACCGGCTAGTCCAGCATAACCGTTTTATTCTCATTCCGCTTCCCCCCGAAGCGGACGGCAGTAATAAAATGCTTTCCCCGCGACAAAAAAAAAATGTTGTGCCTGAAGCTTGAGATTACATTTAAAGAATACCTCATAAGTTAACTCCTCACTTCGCCCTTTAAGGGATGATTTGGTAAAACGTTTTTACCAAACACGTATTTCTTTATTTTTTATCAAAAGCCTAAATATGAATTTTCAGATCCCTAAGTTGAAGTATTACGGATTGCTCATACAAACTTTTAACCTCTATTTCACCCCTTTCAAGATATTTTTTTGAGACAAAAGATACCCTATGTCCTTCCCTAGGATATAATCCATCCTTCTACTGAATTTCATTAGGATTCGTTCACCCGTTTAGTCATGAAAAGGTAAGAAACAGACATACAAACAACAATATTAATTTTACTGCGGAGATATTTTAAAACTGTTATATCTCCTAAGATATTCATTGAAATCAAATGACGTAAAGGACAACTTTGTTCAGAATTAAATACTTGTGATGAATAAAGTATTTATTTGGATAAGGATTAATACCATGTTTATAAAAACCCCTTTCCAAATAATACATTGTTTCAGAACAAATTCGATAACCATTAAAAAGGTTATAGTGAGCCAACCGAAATAGATAGACATATGCTATCGCGGACTTTTTTAGAACTTTTTAAGAGGAACAATTTCGTCGTACATGATTGTTATGTAACTTTAACCGTTAACGCAGCGTACGCAACGGAAGCTCTCAAAAGGAATCATTTTTCCCCGTTTTTGCAACATTTTTCATTGCTGCTCCGCTCCTATTGGTGATAGCGTGATGTTATATACCCTATAGCGCTCCTCGATAAATGGGCCAGAAACTCAAAACTAAAAGATTTTTTCAATTCGAACCAGTAGTTCCTGAGATTAGCCCGTTCAAATAAACAAACAAACTCTTCAGCTTTATATAATAGTATAGATTAAATAAATTAAAGGCGTATTATTTAAAAAAAAAACTAAAAAATAAAGTTTTTATTTTTGCTTATTTGGCTTGTATTTTTCTCAGTACTCATTACCTTTATTATCTTTACAGTATTTCGATTAAATTAGAAATATTAATTTACACTATTTTTAACTATACCTCTCTACTTCCGTCCCTTTTCACGAAATCACACCCAGAGATTGCAAGAAAGCGATAGAAAAGATGATACACATAAAAAAATATCTTAAAACATTTAATAAATTACAATTGTTTTATTTTATCTATCGATAGATAAGGACAACGCTATCTATACCTCGTGTCGACATTGCTACGCTCTACTGTTTTTACACAGTTGTCAATATATGACACTGTAAATATATTTCACAACAAGATAAATTTGTAACTGTGTGCATAAATTTGCCAGTGTTGTATGAAATGGTGTAGTGTGCGTGCGTAGCGACGTGATTACATTTTGCATTTGTGTGCACATGTTTATTTGTAGTTGTACGAAGCCCCCCACCGACATTGCTGAATTTTTTGTTCAAGATTCGAGCGTAATGCCGTCTCCTTTTGGTTGCCTACTCTAAGGGTAACATACATAAAAAAAACCTTTACCTTCTCCTTTTTGAAGTCGGTTAATAAAAACCACACACATTCTAGGTACAACCTGTATCGTGGATATGAAAAACTAAGTGGGACTATGGTCACACAACACAACCCAAAACAAATATTTGCCACACAAATCTTTGTCTCGGTGCGGGAATCGAATCCATGGCCTCTCGTTTCACAACCGACTACTCGCTCACTGCGCCACGGGGGCTGTCGGTGGAGGATGTGGAATTTGTATATAGATATACAGGATGTTCCAGAAAGGTGGTATAAAAAACTTGGTAACTTATCGGTAAAGTTAAATCACGTAAACATCATCTTATCTGAGTAATTGGTATTTAAAATTGTATAGATCATTAGTATATAAACTCCTGAAGCTAATGATAAATGCTAACGAACTATTTTTTGTGTGTGAGTATATTGAATGCTTAGATAATCGGTTGATACTTTACTAAGGGTTTAAAGTAACAATACAATTTTAAGATCGCGTTACAAAAATGACACTAAAAATACAAATTTAAATTTTTCTATGCGAACCACTTAACGACGTTTAAAACCACTTACCCATAAAATTAGCATTATAGCCACTGCAAGTCTGACGCCTTCATCAACTCGTAATATCAGGAGTTCCATCAACCCACCAATGTATAGGATCAGGCCGAGTTTGGAGAGAGCCTGAAAAAAAGAAGTGTTTCTCGCACTTTTAGCAACACGATCGCCTAAGCAGCAACATACATGAGTTAAAATTGATGTCATAACTAGTGTACTTGAAAACAGCAATATGTTGCGCCGCAGTTATTGTATTAACACATTGACGACGCGAAATAATACGATAAATACACCTATGCAGGACGCTTTAAGAGAACGCTTATTTGGTTAGGGTTACTATCTGACCGGATAAATCCGATCGAGAACGGATTTTATGGGGTCAGACGAATCCGCCCGGATATAATTTATGACCAAACTTTTAGGCGCCACTCAGTACAATTTCAAACATGACATGAACCGAATTCCACAGCTACTCCCTCACTCCCCAACGGTCGCTCTCTGAACACAGTCATATTATTGGCATTTCGGAAAGCCCTTGATGCTACATTTTTTTTAGTGCCTCGATAGGCAGACGAGCAGACGGGCCACCTGATGGTAAGTAGTCACCGTCGCCCATAGACTTCTGCAATGCCAGGCCACAGCGAAGCCGCTGCCTACCGTTCGGGTTACATAGCGGAATAAAGATGGACTGTAATTAATGTAACCCACCTCCATGAGCACGAAGAGTGCTGCAAAGAATAACAACGTGGACCACTCGACCCGATGCAGGATCGGTTCCAGATCCTCGCGGTCTGCCAGCGTTAATAACAAGATGGCGCCGAGGAGAGCCGTCCACCCGAGGGATACTCGATCTGTTTATAAAACAGAACTTTATGTTTGTCATGACAGCTAGTGACACCCGATAGTGCCGTCCAGTAGAGAGAGACAACCAACCCTCGCTACTCGATACATACCAGCTAAGTATCTTCTTCCCATATATAAACGTATGTAAACGACATTGTTAAATTCCATTTTACAACTAAATAGGTACTTATAACAAATACGAAAGAATAGCGTAGTTTCCTTTGTTTAATGTTGTACGTTATTCGATATACCACCGAATATAATACGCAAAAGAAACCCTTTTGTGAAAACAGAATCAAAGGACAATGGGCGAATTTGTATGAGCCCTGTCCCCACCCACCAACAGACACCATACATATACATTATTATTAAGTGTACTAGAAAAACTCTTACCACATCATTTAAATTTAATAAATCAATGGAGATTCCTTACAAAATAAAAAAAACATAAATTAAAAATGTTCTTAGTAAACACTACTATCTTATTGCATTTTTTAATTATTTTGATATACTTTTAATAAATATATAAAGAAATATGGTCGCGTAACATTTTGTTACATTTGATAGGCGATTTCACCAGGAACTGTTCGCCAAGTAACTAATCATTAGGGACTACCAATAGCTAAAACAGCCTGTTTGAATATTTGAGCTTAGAACCTTTGGCATATTTATAGTACAAAATCTGATGCTGATCTGATGATGGTAGGGAAAAGAAAGATAAACTGGATCTTGGAAAATGTAATAGTTGGAGACGTCTTATTTGCTCGTATATGTTTAGTACTCTCTGTAATTGCAGAAGATAAAATCTTTCCACAACAGATGATAGCAATAGCAAAAATATTATTATTAATTAGAGCTCGTGAACTACATTAGTTAAAAACGTCCCGTTTGGACATAAACGTTTAAAAACCTAAGCAATAACAGTAACACCCTACATACGTGGTGCAACACGACCGCCATTCATAGCATGGATGGCATGAATACTTTTTAGTACTTTGTTTTTAATTAATTTATGGTTTTTCTTATTTTTTGCATATATTTTTAAAATAATGATATCAGACGAATTAAAAACATAATACTATTTTATTATAATATTTACTAACTAACCCCCCGGGTTTGCACGATTGTTGTCAGTCAACCTTTGGAGACAGGTACATGTCAATGTGAACTCTTTCTAGATCATTTTAAAATCATAGTGCATTATTTTGATTAACCCTTATGGTTTAGCCGGAGTAAGTTTTTTTTTTGGCGCGGCAATGTGACCACACTGCTCCTGATGGTAAGCGCAGTGCCGTCCAGATAGAGTATCAAGTAGCGAGAGACAGTAATGTAATCACCCGAAAATATAATTAGACGATACGATTATCAAACGTTGACTTTACTGTACATTCTACAAATATAATATGTAAGTATTAGGTATACATTTAAACCTTCGGGAAAAATATACAAATGATAATTATCATGTCGAGGCTGTCGAGAGGGCTTATACATGCCTCTCCGATCATCAGATATAGTATCACAATGCAATCGTGTGATAGTTCAGTAGAAATAACACAAGTTATTTAACAGAGTTAAATAACTTGTAATAACTTCAGAGTTTATTAAACTACTGCCAGTTCCGAATGCAGTTATCCTATTGAGAAGAACTGGCCAGAAACTCCATGGTCGCGTTTCTGTGCAAGAAATCCCCGTTTTCTCCCATCCCCGTTCTTCAGGGTGTTCCACTCGCGATGCGGAATGACCTTAGTGTCCTAGGTATGGATATCCGCTGCGATCTTAATCCAAGGAGTCACATCGAGGGCGTAATATCCGCCACCTCCCACAGGGTCGGAATCCTGTACAGGGTGCGGCGGTTTTTCTCGCTCGGTCAGCTCTACCGCTTATATAAAGGTCACCTGTGGAACGGTTCCGCAAAATACCTTCTTGATGCCTTGGATGGGTTGCAGCGGCGGGCCATCCGCATTGTGAATGATCAGACGTGAATAACAGTCTGGAGCCGCTACAGCTGCGTAGGGATATTTCCTCGCTTAGCGTGTTCTACCGTCTGTATCATGGCGAATGCTCTAAAGAATTGTTTGATCTTATCCCATCCTCTCCCTTCCATACCAGAACCACGCGTACTGGATTGAAAGAAAGAAAAGATTTTTTATTGTCGGAAGCTGCATGCTGCAGTACAGGCTAACCCATACTGCAGCGCTGGTTTTCGATAGAACTCAACCAGTGACGTACACATGTTATACAAAATAAAAACTCTTAAAAACTAGCCAGTATTAAATATAACCTAGTATCAAAAATAAACCTGAATTAAGCGTAATATTGCGGAGCCACAACTTCGTGGTATCTACTACCCCGGCCCGAACCAAGAGGTTCGTAAACTCGTATTTTTGCCGCACCATCAAGCTGTGGAACAGTTTGCCAGCTACCGTGTTCCCTCCTTCCTATGATCCTGGGTCCTTTAGGCGTAGTGTGAAGAAGCTAAACAACATTCTGGCATGATTATGTTGAGTAGCGATGGATAGACTGTCTCTTGCTACTCTATCTGGAGGTGAAGTGTGGTCATTTTGCCGCGCCAGCATAAAAAGAAGGTGACCCCCCGTAGTCTCGTTGAGAAAGCGAGTCGCTACCGCAAAACTGCAACCTTGACGGTTTTATGTAAGACAGCGGTAACATACCATTGAGGTATGCCATTCAAGCTGTAGAAAAAAAACATTATAATGTAGCTCTACCACCTATATACTATGTTATAGCACGGCGGAATATAGTAACAGCAAAAATTAAATTTTCTATATAAAACAAAAATGTGAATTGAAAAAAAAACTCAATACTTTTCGTTGTTGTCGTCATACCAAAAAATCATCACCTTGCTAAGATTAATCGATTGAGACAAATTTCAAACCTGTTGACGGGTGGGGACACTTGACCCATTGTCCTTTGCTTGAAAAATTAGTTCACAATATGTAGGGATTGCTTCTGCCCTACTCAATGAAGTTTATAAAATTGCAGGGTTGTGAATAAAACAATAACGTTGTATCTGACTCGAATGCCGCCAGTGATAGGTGTATGCTGTGTCGCTCTATTTGATGTACTCGTATGGAGCGTAGCGCGGCCGTGACTTTTGTATAGTCATACTCTCTGCGCGGCACCCCCGTTCTGGCCATATGAATATCTACTGTCAGCAGTCGTGGTGTTTATTAATATAAACATAAAATACAATGGTTCTTACAGCTATTTCTCCGTAGGTAAAAGTTTACATTGAATCTAATAACTAGGCTTTGTTAAAGTAGAAATGCGTCGTTTATTTTCTTGGTAATCCCGGCATACGTCCTGTATGTGTGTGGCCGTGATGCCACAGTACTCCCCCCCTAGCGAAGCGTACGGAAGGCTTTACCCGGCGACCTGATCGCGTGGTGTAGGGCTGCTCTGTTGACGGCGCTGCCTCGGGCGATCTTGGTGCGGTGTGGCTTGAGGTAGCGGGTTCGATGTTCGGTGGGGTACTGATGACGTAATCTTCATTGTATAAGTGTGCCGGTTTCAGTCTGTCTATTGATACGACTGTAGTGCGTAGTGGTAGCTGTACCTTGAAATGTTTTTTGTTACGTTCAACAACTTGGTACGGCCCGTCGTACGGCGGAGTGAGAGAGCTGCGTACGGTGTCGTTTCGGATGAAAACATGACTGCATGTGGCTAGGTCTTTATACACAAATGTGTTTTTGGTAGACGAGTGTGTTTTTTTTTTCTTTACGGGCGTTAGCGATGCCTTTGTTTCGGTGAGTCGACGTACGAATTCTGCGTCTTCGATTTTCGGCGTTGAAGGCACGAAAAAGTCAGAGGGCACTTTTAGTGTGCATCCGTATGTCATAAGTGCAGGGCTCATGTTGACGCGTAGGGCTGTGCGGAGACAGAGTAATACGGTAGGCAATTCCTCGTTCCAGCGTGCGCAGGCGCTTCTTGCCATGAGCGCGGTTGCGGATACTCGCCTATTTGACTGTTGACGTGTCGGTGAATTTTCGCGCGCTGACAACCAATGCAGGCTTTAGTCCATATACCGATGTCCTTGTTCATGGAAGGCCAGAAAAACTTTGAGGTCACGATTTTCCGCGTCGTTCTCACACCTGGGTGACTTAAATCGTGTTGCGCTTTGACGGCTGCGAAACGATTTGAGAGCGGTAGGTCAGTGTGTGGTCGCGGAGTTTCACTCATTGTCTTTGAGAAAAATGCGAGAGGTTGCCATACATTATCGACCTTTTGTTGCAGCACGGTTCCGATGCTCTTATCGAAGGCGTCGGTCATAAGGCATAATGGTGCGTTTGTTACCGGGTGAGTTAATGTTGTGCCCTCGAGAATGCTTTGGCGGCATTTCTCGAAAGCGACGTTGGTTTCCGGTGTCCAAACAATAGCGGTCTTGTCATTCTTTTTTCTATTGGTGTTCCGCTTGATGGGGTAGACAGTCATGATAAAAATGTTATGTTCCCAGAAATCTTGTTCATTTTGCGGCTTGGTTTAACTAGATTTGGCTGTTGGCAGATTCCTAGTAGGTTGTGAGTAACCTTTCCTTCAGCTGACTGAATTTGGTGCTAGACGTTGTGTTGAGGATAATGTCGCCAATGTGATAGACGTCCCTTGGGTCGAGCGACGGGATGACGAGCTCAAATTTCTATTCCTCGCCTAGCTTCTGTGGAGCGGCGACAGCTTCGAACTGCGCAAACCATAGACGCGGATTATGGCGCCAAAATGGTGGAATACGCGCTTGCAGTGACACGGCGGCGATTTTTTGCTGTTCTTGCTCAGCCATGATGACGGTCAGAGTTCTTGGCTTCGGACGGAGGAATTTTTCTTTCTTCGGGGTCACCAATTGTAGGGTTGCGTGTTCAGATCACGTCGGGGTCACCAATTGTAGGGATTGCTTCTGCCCTACTCAATGAAGTTTATAAAATTGCAGGGTTGTGAATAAAACAATAACGTTGTATCTGACTCGAATGCCGCCAGTGATAGGTGTATGCTGTGTCGCTCTATTTGATGTACTCGTATGGAGCGTAGCGCGGCCGTGACTTTTGTATAGTCATACTCTCTGCGCGGCACCCCCGTTCTGGCCATATGAATATCTACTGTCAGCAGTCGTGGTGTTTATTAATATAAACATAAAATACAATGGTTCTTACAGCTATTTCTCCGTAGGTAAAAGTTTATATTGAATCTAATAACTAGGCTTTGTTAAAGTAGAAATGCGTCGTTTATTTTCTTGGTAATCCCGGCATACGTCCTGTATGTGTGTGGCCGTGATGCCACACAATATTTATTCTAAATATTGGTATGAGCAAAAATGTGCGCGTAGTGGGAACATCTCACTATCTCCCACGCACGACGGCACAGTAATGGTCATTCTGAGTGGTGACGTCACGTCTTATATTATTATCATGCATCCACTGTCATTTGACAATTACACTTTCCAGCTGTTTGAATGGCGCGGCGTCTAATTTACTTACTTTTGTTCGGATTTATAAAATTGTTTCTGTAATAGGTTTAAGGTAATGTAAGTTATTCATTAATACAATAAAAAATCGTGACAACTAACAATTTATAGTGCGCGACAGGTTGACATGGCAGTCGGGGTATGAGGTGAGGCGAGGGGGAGGGGTCACTCCACATACCCGCACATCGCCCGCGCCGTCTTAGTCGTAGCGCTGCACAACGCATGAGTTCGCATCGACCGCGTTTATCGATCTCGCTCACATTGTTCTTTGTCGTTGTGTATTAAAATGACTTCGGTCGCTTCCTCGTCACGTGTTAATACAAAAAACTAATAATTAATTCTTAAGCACGAGAACTAATCTGAAAAATATTAGAAAATTGTGACATTAAACGGAAGGCAATTATTATGACTACCCTGGCAATCAGACATTGGATATGGCTGCGTTTTACACCGACTTTTTAGAACTTTGCCCAGAATACAATCCGAATCGAAATTAGCAGGACCCAATAAACAATTAAAAACGCCCATAATTGATATTGATTGTGATGAATAAAATATTATTATAAAAGATTCTACTTATGATAAACCTTATTTTAATAATTTTAGTCTTATTTTCTTGCATTGCAATAAAATAAATATCGATATAAACTACCTGCTACATTTTGCCACATCACTAGAAAATTGCCATGTCGACCTGTCGCGAAGTATACATAGGTACTCTTATTTGCAATAAGAGAAAATAACCTGTAAAATATCTGGACTATGTTTGAGGAAGGAGTTATACTAATGTACCCCCTCTTGGACTAACTACTACAAAAGGTTATTTGATACATTCATGCCGGCCTGCAGAGTAGCTCCTTCACTATGCTTCACTTATGCTATCACTTTATACATAGCTATATTTTATGTAACTATGTTATAGCTAAGTTACTGAAAATATACTTACTGAGATCTGGTATTGAGTGCAGGAAGAACACAATCACTACAAATGCTACTGCCACTGAAGTTTTCATTAGCAGCACTTTATCTCTGATTTTGTACTGAAAGAAAAGAGACAATTAAATGGCAACAACACAATCGACGCGTACACAATTAAATTGTATTTCAAATTATTTCACTATGTAAGTCGTATAAAACCAAAGTCAGCAAAGTAGGTAATTGGGCAAAAATGAAATAAATATATAGCAATACTAGCTGTTGCTCGCGGCTCCGCCTGCGTGGAGGTTATATTCGGGAGCAGAAGTATACAATCCATGGAGTTGTCTTCTGCACTAAGGCACCTGTGGCGATTGTCCAGCCTCCCAGGTTTTGTGCCTGAATCTTGAGATTGCATCTAAAGAATACCCCATAAGTTTAACCTCACTTTGCTCCTTTTAGGGGTGATTTTTCAAAAAGGTTGAAACACGTATTTCTTTATTTCCTACCAAAAGCCTTTTTTTTTTTTGTTTTTTTTTTTTTTTTTTTTTTTTTTTTTTTTTTTTTTTTTTTTTTTTTTTTTGTTGTCGCGGGGAAAGCGTTTTATTACTGCCGCCCGCTCCGGAGGGAAGCGGATTAAGAATAAAACGGGTATGCTGGACTAGCCGGTCTTACGACCCAGCATCCCCCTCGCACGGATGATGGCTATCCGTGCTGCCGCTGGGCCGAGTCCCTAACCCCTATATACAACCCACCCGACACTACCAGCTAAAACCCCGCGGTGGCCTTCTTCGGCGCTTACGGAGCGATCCCGGGGTATTCTAAGGAGTGCTAGAATTGCAGCCGGAATCGCCCCTGCGCGGTGCTGCGTAGCAGCCCATCTCCATGGAGGGCTAAGGAGCCCCCGCGCACCGAACAACGACAGCGAACGAGGCCTGACCCGCGCTGCCGTCCATCTCGGGGTCGCACGATGCTCCGAATTTGGGAGTGCATCGATACGGGCTGACAGCCCTCCGCTGCGCGCCCGCGACCCCCGATGGCCCCTATTAGTCGCCTCGTACGACAGGCAGGGGTTACCGTGGTGGAATTCAAACGCCCCCATTCCACAGGGCGGGAGACGCCGGTCAGTCGTCCACCTGGCGCCTCCTACGTCTTCTCTGGCGGCGGGAGGGATCATATCGTTCCCGATCCCTCTCAGCACTCTCCTTCTGCGAGATGACGTTCTCGCAGAAGTGGGCCACCGCACGCCAGGACCTCCGGCTGGCGACCATGGACGACACCACGGCCGGCAGCGAGAGGTCTCCTCCGACGACTGCTCTGAGAGCGCTGCGCTCTTCGTCCCAGGCTGGGCACTCCTCCAACGTATGTTGGGCCGTGTCTTCGCGGCAGTTGCCACAGTGGTGGCACACGGCGGACACCTCCTTTCCGATCCGACACAGGAACGAACCGAAACACCCATGGTCCGTTAATACCTGTGTCAGTCGGAACGTAGGCGCCCCGTGGCGCCTGTCTAGCCATCTCTTTAGGACAGGACGCACTGCCGCGACAGTCCTCAAGCCCGCAGTCGGGCTCTCCAGCCTGGTATGCCACTCCTCCACGGCGGTTCTGCGAAACCGGGCCGCAATCTCCCTCGGGGCCAGTCTCTCCTGACGGCGGCTGGACGCCTCCTCCCGCCAGAGGAACGCTGACGAGAGGAGTTTGGCGTCCAACTCCCAAGGGAGTGTGCCGGCCAATACGCAGGCCGCCTCGTGGGAGACCGTGCGGTAGCCCCTTACTATTCGCTGCGCCACCAAACGCTGCGGTTTGCGCAGCAGGGCGACGCAGCGGGCGTTCAGGGACTCGGCCCATACGGGACATCCGTACAGGGCCATTGACCGCACGACTCCAGCGTATAAACTTCGGCAAGGGCTATTAGGTCCCTCCAGGTTCGGCAGCAGGCGTCCGAGCGCGCCCGCCGCCCGCACCAATTTCGGCGACAACTCCTTGAAATGGGCACAGAAATCCCACCGGCTGTCCAGAATCAATCCCAAGTACTTCATTTTACAGCCGATGGGAATCCGCACCCCCTCCACACTTATGTGTGGCTCAAAAGGTGGCCGAATCCGAGGCCTGTGAAAACAAAGGGCCTCGGTTTTGTTGAGGGCCACCTTAAGGCCCAGTCGCCGAATCCTGCCCACCACCTGTTCGGTTGCGAACGAGGCGAGCAGGGTGGCCTCCTGGAAAGACCTGGCCGACGCTGTCACTAGTGTGTCGTCCGCGTAACAGACGACAGCGACACCTCGGGGGTAGGTACCACGGAGCACCCAATCGTAGCCGATGTTCCACAACAGAGGGCCCAAGACTGAGCCCTGCGGAACACCGCAGGCCATCGCTCTTCGGTGCCAACCGTTGGCGCCCGGATACACTATGTATCTATCTGAAAGATACGAGTGCACCAGGCGCCGAAGATACGGTGGCACCACGTGGTACCGCAGTGCTTCCATTATGCAGGCCCAGGGTAAAGTGTTAAACGCGTTGGCGATGTCTAGAGACACCGCCACCACCACTTCACCACGAGCCACTGCATCCTCCGCTTGTGCCTTGACCCGCAAAATCGCGTGTATTGTCGATCGGCCCTGCCGGAACCCGTACTGGCATTGTGCCAGGTCCGGCCCGACCCCTTCGAGATGCTCGACGAGGCGAGCGTGAACAATACGCTCGAAAAGCTTGCAGACCTCGTTGAGCAACACAATGGGCCGGTAGGCCGATGGCGACTCTGCGGGCCGCCCCTCCTTCTTGAGCAGGACCAATTTCCCAGTTTTCCACTGAGATGGAAAACGGCCCTGCTCCAGACACGCGGAGAACAGGCCACGGAGCCTAGTACCCAGATGCTCGACGGCTAACACCCATGCACGCCCGGGGATACCGTCGAGACCCGGGGCCGTCTTCTTGCCCCGTAGCCGAAGCACCACCGCCCGAAATTCTTCGGGCGATACCTCCGAAACAACCCTTGCCGAACTTAACGACGATGGCGTCGATAAATGTGACACCATCGCTGGGGGAGTGGCATTCACAGTGGCAGGGAACAAAGCTGCGACGACCTCTTCAACTAGATCGCCCCGGAGACTCTGAGTCAGTGGGGGCGCCCATGGGCGATACCGTCTCATCGCCACGCGATATGGACGCCCCCAAGGGTCGTTATCAAGAGTTCCCCGAAACTCCTTCTGAGCTGCAGACTTTGCACTTGCACTTGCCACGCGCAGCGCTCTCTTAGCCTCCCTGTGGAGGCCGTGAAGTAGCCGTTCCTGGTCCTCGTCACCGGGAAGACGGACCCGACGACGACGGTGTCTGGCGAGACGACGAAGGGCGGCAACGCAGGAGACACGTAACCGCATAAGTTCCGCCGACCACCAGAACACCTGGCGCTTCTCGGGAAGACGTCGGACTCGGGGCATGGCCGCGTCACAGACGCGCGACATCGCTGCCCCGAACCACGCCGCCTCCTGCTCGACCTGCATCGGTGCCTCCGGTGCAGGGAGCCACGCCTGGGCCAGTGCGGCCTCCTTCAGGGCCTCAACATCGAGGCGTTTTACCGACCAACGCGGGCCGTCCGACCGCGGGCCAGTCGGTCCTCCACTGGACTGGGGGTTAGGGGATAAGCAGACGTCGAACCGAATGTATCGGTGATCCGACAACGTCTCCTCGTCCACCAGAACTCTCCAGTCACGGACACGGCGGGCAATAGCTGGGGTGGCGAACGTGAGGTCCACCACCGATCCGCCATTATGCCGCACGCACGTGTTAACCGACCCGCGATTCACGACGGCCAGGTTGGCCGAGATCGCCCATTCCTCCAGGGCCTCGCCTCGCCTGCTGGTGACCGACGAACCCCAAGCCAGAGACTTGGCGTTGAAGTCGCCGGCAACGAGAACGGGGCGAGGCTGACTGCCTTGCACCACCAGGGCCCCTAGCCGAGCGAGAAAGTGCTCAAACTCGGCCAGGGATCTATTGGGGGAGAAATACACACCCACAATCCAGACCCCCCCCAACAGAACCGCCACACATCCCGATCCCTTCGCTACTTTTTCGAAGGGTGGGGAGCCGGCGGCGCCCCGAGTGATGACGGCCACCAAACCGTTAAGGTCCCCTGCCCAGTCTTCCCTGGGGGGAACAAAATAAGGCTCGGCGACCACAGCCACTTGTATCGACCACTGCGCCATGCTCTGGACTAGAAGGTCCTGGGCCCTGGCGCAGTGATTAATGTTCGCCTGGAGGAAACGTTGTGCCATATTAATGGGCGATCTCCATCTGCTCTTCACTGGTGCCCGCTGTCGGCTGGGTCACAACCTCCGACCCCCGACCACGATTAACGCGGCGAGGGCGGGAGGAGGCGACACATGCCTTGGCGCCCACCTGGTGCCCCGCGGGTTTACCGACACCTGCGCAAACTACGCAGTGCGGCTCCGCGGAGCACCCTTTGGCCTTGTGACCCACAATGCCGCAGCGATAGCAAATTTCGCTGCGGTCACACTCATCGGTGCACCGCATCCGCACATGTCCTCTGTGCAGACAACGGTAGCACCGCATAGGCCTCGCCTCCAGGAGCTGGACACGCGCCGACACCCAGCCGATCAAGACTCGGCCCGACTTTAATATTTTGTCGGCGACCTTGGCGGGGCACTCCTACCAAAAGCCTAAATATGAATTTACAGATCCCTAAGTTGAGGAATTATGGATTTCCCATACAAATTTTGAACTCCTATTTGACCCCTTTCAAGGTTGTTTTTTGGGAAAAAAAATGTCTATGTCCTTCTCCAGGATATAATCTATCCCCTTACCAAATTTAATTACGATCCGTTCAGCCGTTTAGTCGTGAAGAGGTAACAAACAAACAGAGTTACTTTCGCATTTATAGTATTAGTATGGATAGGAAATAACAATCTGCATCGACTAATGCTATGCACAGAACAAAAGTAGCTTTAGAACTAACGATGGCAATCGTCGAAACCTCAAAACCATAGTCGGCAATCTTTTGCTATCCAATCAGAAACGTCTGTCAAGTCAACGACCGTATGATTCTCATGAAGTCAAGGACAATCAAAAATGGCAAATTAGCACATTACATTATTACAGTTGCAAAGGCGGCCATGGGCAAGAAGGTGAAGAGGCGGTCGAGGGGCTAGTGTTAGATTACTCAGAAGGCCGCAAAACGGCCAAACATCGTACCCCAACTCTAGAGCCCTGACAAAACCGGATGTACACTGTCTGACCCCGGAATGCAACTCTTGCGTGTTCAACTATGTCGGGTTTTACACCCTGTGTGATATGAATATCCTACCACCAGCAAAACACCAAACACCGGTTAACAATATTTGGTCATACCATAAATATAAGCTTTAAATTTTATTATATTAGTTTAAAGCAGCTCATTGTATGTTAATTTAGTTGGCTTATTGTAATATGTAACGGTATTGTATATATAACGGTGAAGGAAAATATCGTGAGGAAACCTGCATACCTGAGAATTCTTATAAGAATTTCGAAGGTATGTGAAGTCTACCAACCCACATTAGGCCAGCGTGGTGGACTAAGGCCTAACCCCTCTCATTAGAAGAGGAGGCCCGTGCCCAGCAGTGGGACAATATTTTAATACAGGGCTAGTATTATTATATTATTATATATTGTAATATGTTGCCGCACATGATCTTCGTGTGATTGATGAACGATAGAGGTAGATAATAGATTCTACATACCTTTTCCTTTAAATTAATAAGAGTGCTATGGAAGGTCTCCTTAGGACACGCCCGTTTGCTAGTTTTCTTCACCAATGATTCCAACTGCACGGTCAACTTCTGGATCTTTCTTTCTAACCTCTCTCTAACTACTCGCACATCTTTGCTGAGATGTGGCAGAGAGTCTGCAGCTCTCCGCCATATTGAGATTTGGTGTCTTAGCTCTGAAAATGCGGGTATTTTTATAAAAAGAAAGATCTGTATCTAGATCAAGTATCTACGCCTGCACGCACGAACGCAGCACAGACCAGCTGTGTTTGCATTGCTGTGTGACAGGACACATGTGTGCCAGTATGATATATAAAAATAAATATATATACCTTGTATTTCTCTAGGAACAGATAATTTAAGTTTATTCGAGTCTCTAAAAATATATCTAATCTGTAGTGACGTTTGTACGTATATCGCAAGTATTCCGACGAGCATGTGTGCGGTGAAGTTGGGGAAATTGATGCCCTGCAAGCGAAAACTAATAAGTTATTCCAATATTTACACGATTTTAAAGACAATTTTCATTTTTTTAATAACCAACAGTATGCAAGTATCATACATAAGTTAGCTCTTTGCTACGCTATACGGCATTCGTTTATGTTTTACTCAAAAAAAATCTAAATAGATCTCTACCTATGATGAAGGAATAAACAGAAGAGTACACCACAGTGTGAGCACAGCATCGTGTGTTCTATAATGACGATTAACTCATCCATCCCCACGTCATCAGATTTCCTTCAACTATCAATCTTTTTTTAGTGTTTTTTTTTATCCTGGTACGGCAAAGTGAACACACTGCACCTGATGGTAAGCGCAGTGCCGTCCAATTAGAGCATCGAGTAGCGAGAGACAATCTATCCCGCGCTACTCAACACAATCATGCCGGCCTACTTCTTCACACTACGCCATGGGCAAGAAGGTGAAGAAGCGGTCGAGGGCTAGTGTCAGAGTACTCAGAAGGCTGCAAACCACCAAACATCGTACCCCAACTCTAGACCCCTGATAAAAACCGGATGTACACTGGCTGATCCCGGAACGCGACACACTTGCGTGTGCCACTATGGCGGGTTTTACCCCTACGTACGGTGGTCGCTATCCGGGCGGATATGCATATCCTACCACCAGCAAAGTGTATACTTACAGCATCAATGACAGCCTTATTAGAAACCACGATGACGTTCGGTGGGTCCCCGACAGGTGTCGCTGTGCCACCCACGTTACTGTATATTGACATGAACATCAATATGGGGACTGGGTCTAAATCCATCACTTCGCATAATCTGGAATGATTAAAAATAAACTAGGAAATCCACATTGTCCCTGTGTCCTTATAGATACAACCAGTACCTACTCTCAACAGTTCAACACGTTTTTTATAATAATAATTCAATAGTCGTTGTAGAGGAAAGCGTCATAGTGTTCCTTTAGAGTCTAGAACAAAGGGAAGAACTCCACTGAGACGTGTCTGATCGGCGGAAATAGGATTTTAAAGTATTTTTGTAGCACGACCTTAAAATTTAAATGTTACCTTAACCGATTACCTAAGCATTAATTAATATACTGAGAGGCAATGCAAAAATAGTTCGTTGGCATTTATCATTGGCTTCAGGGATAATAAAACGAATAATTTCATAAAAAAATCTAATTACAATTACTCAGATATAATGAGCTTTACGTGATTTTCAACTTTATCGATGTGTTATTAATCACCAACTCTATACATTGCGCTTTCATTATCGCTTCTTTTCATATGTGCAGGGTGTTGCAAACTTTGCTACCGCGATTCAGGATTGGTCGTGCACAGCAGTGTGTACCGACACATACTTAACATTAGGACATTTACGTGAGGTTTCTTCAGACGTAAATATCCTAAAGTTAGAGGTTAATACCTCTTTACTCTTTAGTTCATTCTTTGTCTTCCGCTTTGCTAAGGAGGGAAGCGGACAATTAATAGGTACTTCCAACTCCTATTTGATTAATTTAGTTTTTTATGCTGGCATAGTAAAGTAACCACTCTGCAAAGTGCAGTCCAGTTAGAGTATCAAGTAGTGAGAGACGACTATACCTTACTAGTTAACACAATCATGCTGACCTGCTCCTGCTGCTCGTTGCAGGATAAAAAACAAATAAGCATTCCCAGAGAATCGCTGAGTTTCATTGATCGGTGTCGAAAAATGAGTGTGGAGAGTATGTGTAGGGTGGTCCCTTCGAGTCCCGGGTCAAGAACAAGTGTTAATAATTAAACCACTATGTACACATAAACAGTTTATTACAGTGAGAAGGAGTGATACAGCGAAGCACAAGCACAAAAGAGTAGGCGAAATTAGTCCAATTCCAGAATAGTCACGTCACAATATGATAGATAATAGTCACAAGGTACACGGCACAAGCGTAAAAGTTAATAGTAAGGAACAGCACTAGAAAATATATAGAAATAGAAGAAACAAGTAAATTATATATAAGCTTAAGCGTAAGCGATTAACTAGCAAGTAGCAATATCTATGCGCGCGGTACCGTTCTCGATTCGAGACTCGAAGGGACCACCCTACGTGATTATATGTGAGATAATGAGTGAATGAGTAAGTATGAAATTAGAGTATGAGTATGAGTATGAGTGGGTGAGTGAGTGAGTGTGAAATAATAGTTATGAGTCACCCACATGAGTGCCATTTTCGATCCTGACTGAACCGGAGTGTGGGTGGGATAGTCTCTCTAGTGGCAGCCCGATCAATAGTGGTGCCTCTAAATTAAAAACCTTAGTTCCTATACTATGCTTGTCCGTGATTAAAATAGTATTAGATAGAGCTAGCAAGTATTTAAGTGTATCTGCGTGGCACAGTAGTCGGTCCCGCTAGCAGTTGTTTTGCTTTTTTTTTGTTTCTACCACGATGGTGGCAAACAAGCTTACGGCCCGCCTGATGGTATGCTTAGCCATCTGATTTCAGATTTGATGGCGCCCGATGCAATAGCACTGCTATCACCACCCTGCAGCCGCCATTGTGGTTCCGGCGTGTAGATATAGGTACCATAGGGGTTTTAGTAAAGAATCGACATACCCCGTCGTAGAGAAGAAGAGAGAAAAGAAGAAGTTTCTTCAAGAAGAGTTTCCCCTTGAAAAAAGGGGTGCCACTGTATGAAAGCATCTATTGTTTCTTACCGAATAGTGACTGGAGACATAAGAAGCACAGTTGTAACGTTATCTAATATCGTAGATAAGACTGCCGTGAAGGCACATAGAAGATATATCAGCGGCCAGAGCTTGCCCTTGGTCACCTGAAATTACATTATTCACATTTACCGGGGTCTTTCAGAAAACCGATAATAAGTTATATAGATAGACACCCAACAGTCACACACATAGTTCTGACCCACACTAGGTAAAACCTGTATCGTGGGTATCAAGAACTACGAGGCACTAAGGTCCCACAACACCAAGACCCGTAACAAAAATCTGGAATGGAGACAATATTTTATGGACACATGATTAGTAATAATAATACCAGCGCTATATTATACTCTGTCTCATTACTAGGTACCCCTCTCAGTAGACGAGGTGTACTGAGAGGGGCTAGGCCTTCCACCTTACTGCCATAATGTGGGTTGGTACACTTCACACCTTCGAAATTCTTATTTAGAACAGTCAGGCATGCAGCTTTACTTATGATTTTCTTTGTCCCTTATTCATTGAACAAGGGACGTTGTATAGTTACACACGTAACTATGGACAGTTAGTGTTGCATGCCGTTTGGAATGATTTCGAACCCGAGAATTTCGTCTCGGCTGTGCCACTTCCAATTAGGCTATCGCTGTTTCTGTTTAGTTTATTGTAAATATATTATTACAAGAGTTGTGATATCAAAAATATGTGAACACAGGTCCTCATAATGCCTATAAATACGCGCTTACAAAATATTTCTTCAGTCTTCACCGGTTACCTGAAAAGTGAAAACAGCCAAGAAGTCAAAGATCCCGGTCTCGGCCATGATGGCGACCAGCAGCATCATGCTGAAGAGGAGCAGGAGCGTCTCCTCGTCCAGCCAGGAGATCACCTCCGACAGTGACGGCCTCTCGCCGGCTATCGCGAGCGCTGCCAATGACATCGTTGACACGGTTATGGCAGCCATTGTCCTGTTTATAACCTAAAATATTTTTATACGCTAATTAGTATATGAAGTCATGACTGCCTTCATGGCGCAGTTGTAATTGTTTTAACTACTGATTTCTCGGCTTCGATCCCGGGTCATATAAAACTTACATTAGGTATTTCTATCACGAAGTACTCAGTATCAGGCCGGATTTTGGAATTGTGCCCGGTTCGACGATAGGCATCATCATGGGACGGTAATAAGCGAAATGTGAATGTTCTGGTTACACCTCTGTTACTACCCCTTGAGGGCTAGAGACGTATGTATGTAACTTTCGTAGGTAGGATATATTGAATGCGCAACCCACTAATTGTATGTTTAACTATACATCGTATATGCGGATTCCACACACATATGTTTTCGTTGGCAGACACAACATGTGTGTTGGACCGCGTATTTAAGGTGCCAATTGAAACCCACCTAGTTAGTAATTGCCAGCACGACTAATTAAAATCCATTTTTGTTGAGTCTACAGATAAGGCCAATATACCGTAAGTACCAGAAAGAGGCTCGCAAATTCGTATTTTTGTCGCACCATCAAGCTGTGGAACAGTTTGCCAGCTACCGTGTTCCCTCCTTTCTATGATTCTGGGTCCTTTAGACGTAGTGTGAAGAAGCTATGGCCGGCTGGCATGATTGTATTGAGTAGCGAGGGATAGATTGTTTCAAATCAAATCTTTATTGGTGTAATTTTTGGTGTGCAATAGGTGTTTGCAAATAACAAAAGTTCTCAAAAATCTACCAAATGGGTGTACACCTGTTTACATTGTCGAGAACACTACAAAATACAACAGTATACATTGTTTCCGTACTTAATATGTTTTTTATTAGTTAATTTATATATACTCTACTACTTAATACTCTGATTGGACCTCACTGCGCTTACTATCATGTGCAGTGTGGTCACTATGACGTGCCAGCATAAAATAGATGTTGCCCAAGATTGTATATTTCATGTTAGTACGCTAAGCAGATATTGCTATGTCTGTTGCTAATAAATTCATGCCCAAATCGTAGCCAATTGCAGCTGTGTGTAATTTTATATCTTATGGCTTTCAACATAAGGAATAGAGTGGAACTATAGCGGGATTACAGGCGTGAGTGTATAATTGTCTCTCTACCCTGGTGTCGTAGGCCGATGTCCAATTGACTCTTATCCAGTATTTTCGTCCCTTGATGTGATAGAAGGGGAAGCTGTCGTCTATTCTGTCACGGTCAATCTCGCTTCGCGTCTGTTTTATGAGCAGTAAATTCCATCTATTTTATTTCTACTGGCGATAATATGTGCATCGTCTTATTGATATTATTACGCTCTTAGTGTACTCATGTTGCAGTCGAGGTTCTTCCAAGCCAGGCAACGAATGCAACTTTTCAAAAAAGTAAAGTTCTACGCTATTGAAACTTGTGCTTACGGCGATCCACCGATCATTTTTTGAGATGTAAAACAGGAATTGTAGATACACTTCCGCCCATCCCGTCGAGGGTTATCTTGATCTTAACCCTTGATGTACTACGAGGACACCGGTGTTCGGAAAAAGGTAATAAGTAGTGAGGAAAATACAAGCCAAAAACAATTTTATTTCCATAACAATAACGTTACAAATACGTTTAATACGCATGTCAATAAGGGTCAGTATTGCCAGTTTTTGCCTAGATACCGGTGTCCGAATGATCCGTGAGTGGTTAAACGATAAATAAATATTGAACTCACCTCAAAAACAATAAGTATGTACAATCCAACCAATAAAACGCAAGCGTATATAACTCCTACACCGCCATCTATTGGGTTCAGTTTGTAACTAACAATAAAAGGCGTAGTTTCGTTTGTAGATGAATTTATTTTGATCGCAAAAGTTGATTCTGAGTCTTTTGTTGTTACTACGAGAGTGGTTGATCTAGTCTCTCCTTTGAGGAAATCCTTGTCTTCACGAAGGTATATGGGCCAAATGTTTGATTTCTGAAAAATGTAATCAGTTCTGTTTTAAATAACCCTGGATTATTAAAAATGTAGAAGCTACTCAGCAGGCGGTATCATTGTGTCGAGTATTGAGATATGGTTGTCTCTCGCTACTTGATACTCTACGGCAAAGCGCTTATCATATGGTGCAATATGCTCACTATGCCGTGCCAGGATAAAAAACCACTATTGACATGGGTCTCCTTTATTAAGTTAAGGCACGCTGTCTGCCACGTTGGCTTAATGCGAGTTGGTAGACTTCACACATCTTCAAATTCCTTTGGAGAATTCAGGTGTAAGTTCTTAGGAAATCTCATTCAATTCTTCAAAAAAGTCAGATCCCCACATATATAAATAAAATTTTAGAGCTTCGCTGTTACTCGCACACTACGCGAAAACTGCTGGACTGATTTAAATGAAATCAGGGACACAGATGGACCATAAACTGAATATGAACGTAGGATACTTTTATCTTAGATACGCGTTCGATGCTCGCGCTGGGTATAATATTTTCATCAACGAAATTGTTGGTTGTATTTATGCATGTAGGACACTGTCCCCTGCACAGTTAAGCACATTAAACGGTTTAGTAAAAATAACTAGATGCTTACCTCAGTCCCTCCCACCCTCTCTATCCATACTTCCAATCTATCCTTCGTTTCTCTATCAGAAACATTCAATTTAATTTGCTCGTATTCACTTATGAATGGTCCAGACAATGTGATTGTACAGACCAGCGGGTTATACGTAGTTTGATTTAATATTTCAGGTGTAAATGCTGGAAGAAATGTGAGGTGATTAGAATTGTTAATTCGTTGACTGCAGCGTAATACTTCTGCCGTGTTTTTAAGTGCAATCATATATGCGGCACACTATGTGTGTAAAATAAAATAAATCAATAAAAATCTTTATTGATCATATAGGCATATAAAGGCACTTATGACAGGTCAAAGCACAGATGGAAATTCACCATACGGTATGAATAATTATGGTAAATGGCGTAGGAACTTGGAATCCACCGTCAAGGGCTGGTAGGCTGGGATACAACGACGAGGACAGGACTGGAAAAGGAGAAAGAAGATGACTGAATAATAGGAATCGTGGTTTTCGGTAAAGAAAGTAAAATAAATCTATACAAGCTTGCGGGTCTATAGACTAGTAAAATGTTTTAAAAATCAAAAAATCAAAATCAAATATTTATTGAACCCATGAAATGTTATACATTATTTAGATTCAGTCAATTTTTTACTCTACGGTCAGTTCGGAATGCAGTTTCGCTAGAGAAGAACGGGCAAGAAACTTTAGCGTTGCTCTTTTTCAACATTGGTTAACAGTATTTGGTAATACAATTATTATACAATTTTAATTTAATTACATTAGATTAGAGCAGCTCAATGTGTGTTAAGCTGCCTTATTGCAAGATTGTGAAATAAAACTCATTACAGCACCTAGTGCCGCACATGACCATCGTGAGAGTGAAATCTCGATTTCTTAAAGCAGTTGGTCCTTACTGAAATAGTCTGAGCAGACCAATCCACACGAGCCGCACCCGATCACGAGTAGTGACGCATGTGTCAGCCATCGGCCTCCTCAACCATGTTACAGGGAAGAGACCGACCTTACTTTAATACCCGGCCCTCACACGTTATGTTTTCTATGGTATTCTACGCACACCATGTGTGTTAGACCGCGTGCTAGTGGCATAGATTTTTACGCGTCCTGTGTGTGACGCCGAACCGTATAGATATTCGATACGCAAGTGCAGAAAACACACATAGTCTGCTGCGAGCGGTAAGAATAGTTAGACTTAGTATTTTCAAAGTTTTATTCGACTCTATAAATAGCGGACCACCAGTTATGTCACGTGACAAGAAAATTAATATGACACATCACCGTAAATGCGTTTAGATGTCGCGTGACTCTTCCATAGACATAGCGAACTGGACTGAGCAATATCATCACAAAACGGACCACTTTGAAGAAAGAGATAAAGCGACTGTGCGGTCAAGTCTGTGACGTAGACTAATCCAAATTCTAGAAAAACAACTGCTGGCCGCTTGTTCGCTTTATCTCTCTCACATTCTTCTGCCCGTATCTACTTAATAGCTGGATAGAGAGCGCTCAGTCTATTCTCTATTTCTATGGGCTCTTCATTGTTTTTATATAGAATAAATGAAAGCTTAACCACATTAAAGCAAAGATATTTTCAGCCTCTTGTCCCACCAGAGAGCTTAACAAAATCTATTTTGCCGACATCAAATTTAATTCTTGCCTCCCACTAGGTAACATTTCTTAATTTGATATCTATTGCACAAATCTTGGCGGATCAAAGACTACTTGAGACTTTTAAGTGTATGCCTCTATTCTTACCTTTAACTTCTGCTACAGAAACTGATGAAATGACTTTGACATCCTTCTTAACATCATGTGTCATGAAAATTATTGTAAAAAACATCCAACAACCTAACAATATAGTTGTTTTTACATAGTATTTCGCTTTGGTTATCTGAAACCAGGAAATATTTTGATGATTGCCGTCAGTGTAATGTGAAACTATAGTGTTTGATTTCTATTTGTGTTATTTTTTTATTGTGTTTGTCAATAGCATACTTAGTAAATATCTGTGAATTAATAAAGCTTTACAGCATAATTTTTCCCAGGCCTCATAACTTAGCTATTGCCGTAATTGGACAGTTCTGGCGAAAAAAACATTTGTCGTGTAACCTTCTTGCCCATGGCGTAGTGTGAAGAAGCAGGCCGGCATGGTTGTGTTGAGTATCGGGGATAGATCGTCTCTCGCTACTCGATACTCTAATTTGACGGCACTGCGCTTATCATCAGGTGCAGTGTGGTCACTTTGCTGTGCCAGGATAAAAAAATAATCATCGTGTCAAAATCAACGATAATATCCAGGTATTCTCAAAAGTTAATAAAACATACCTTGCTATCTAGTTTGACCACTGTCGTACTTTCTTTACTGGAATATAAAGATAAGAAAATATAAATATATTTCAATAGAAATTATGTGTAAACATTTGCTTTACTTAATACTTCGTTCTTTCATGATCTACATAAATACTCCCGACAGCCACACACATAGTTTTAGGTAAAACCTCTATCGTGTGTATCAAGAATTACATGAGACTGCGGTCCCACAACACCAAGAAGCCTAGACCCGAAACAAATATCTGTCTGTCACACAAACATTTGTCTCGGTGCGGGAATCGAACCCACGGGAGGCTGTGATACATAAAAATGAAATCTTTATCAGTAAGCGAATCACTTAAGAACGGCAGGGTCGTTTTGGCTATTTTTTTATGTTAGTTAAAGTCCCAAAAGTTTCTTAAGAAAATAAAATGAAATAGTTGGGAATATTTCGGAAGTGGTTTTTCTATGAGATTTCAGTCTCCTAATGTACGGATATACGTCATCACGCATGAGAAACTGCAAGCAAAAGCAGGATAGGATAGCAATAGTTTTTATTGATATGCATTTAATGTTTTTTATCCTGGACCGCATTACATAAATGGTGTTATTTATTTACGCGAATATTATACATTGAAGTAAATCTTATTTTATCGCGGTTTACTTTTTAGTCCCGGCGCGGCGTTTCAAATGATTTATGGGGACATTGAATGACGTGATCATTGTTTAATTAAACATTCGAATAATTACGAAGAATTGAATAAATCAATAATTCCTTACGCTTTTTCAATATCCTTTCCATTTTCAACAACTTCAGGCTGCTTTGTATTTAGAAGTTCGATATCATTGCCCAAGAGCGGCGCAGAGTTCACCAATGGTAACCTTTTTTGTTTCATATCCACATTTTTCTTTATATCTGTAAAAAAACAATCTTATTTTATACATTCCACACACAGTAAAAAATGTAAGAATTTGATAGAGGTATAATAAATACACCCAACAGTCACACACATAGTCCTAGCCTAACCAAGTCAAACCAGCTTGACAACTACGAGTGACTACTAGAATTAAATATTTGTGTATAACACAAAAAATTGTCTTATAGCCTCTCCTTTGCCAGCCGGTTACTTGACCGCTTAGCACAAAAATTGCTAATGATGTGTTTTGTCCCTTTACAGTCAAACCACCATTTGCAAGAAGAGCCGCATTCTCTTTCCTCCTACAGATTTTGGATAGAATTTTGGCGAGATTCTGGATTCGTTGGAGCAGTAACATTACTATGTACATTGTGTACTCATAGATAAGATGTTAAACTTAGTGGTAGTTTTACTGGCTTCAGTGTTCTTCAAACAAACACTGCTGCTTGAAGAATTAAACAAAGTAATGGTTTACCTACAGATGAAAGAGCCTACGAAATCTAACACCTTAATGTTGTATCTCTATATATTATTTCTTATATATATATATTATTTTTGTAGGTACGCCACAACTTCCATAAATCTTTATAAAATTTAATGAATTTAACACTATTTTAAAGCTTATGTTTGCCGCTATTCACGAAAAATAAACAAATGTTTTTCAATTATATGGTATATGGTTTTGCAAAAAATTAATGGTTAACAGCGCCATCTGTTGACAGTATAATCAACAAATTTGTTGTATTGTTAATTTAGGATAGCGCGCATAGAAGATTTTGGGAAGCACCATTACATTACATTTACATATTTCTACTTTATTACATTACGTAACTGACCACTACCGGTGCGAAGTATTCGCACGGGTCACTTACGGCCAATTTCAATAAACGATCCTAATTCTAAAATACAGATCGTTTCAAGAAATGATCCAGTAAGAGTTAAGTTTGAATGCCACGCCTACGAATGACATAAACTGATTGGTTTATTTTCTGGTTCGATCTGGAATTGCGGATTGAGATTAATTATTGAAATTGGCCAATAGTCATACTAAAATTTTACCTTGTTTCTTCTCACACAATTGCTTGAAATTCGCCAGTGCTTCATCATTCTTCACCTCCTCAGGTAGATCTAGCCATAACTGCAATGCGCTACCAGTTAACTCCGTTCCAGATACCAATGAATAGTGGCTTCGGTTCAGCTCTGGGTCTTTGGCAGCTAACCCGCTGCACTGCTTTATGTTCTTCCAAATACTCATTTTGGAGTATCACATCACTTCTGGAATGGAAAAAGAGTATTGTCTTTTATTCGCTCTAGAGCAGAGGGAATTGGACAATTAATATTGCCAAGTACATATAGTTCTATTTGTTTTTTTTTATGCTGGCACGGCAAAGTGACACTGCACCTGATGGTAAGCGCAGTGCCGTCCAATTAGAGTATCGAGTAGCAAGAGACGATTTATCCTCCGTTACTCAACACGATCATGCCGGCCTACTTCTTCACACTACGCCATGGGCAAGAACGTGAAGAAGCCGTCGAGGGCCTAGTGTCAGTGTACTCAGAAGGCCGCAAAACATGAAACATCGTACCCCAACTGTAGACCCCTGACAAAAACCGGGTGTACACTGGCTGATCCCGGAACGCGACACACTTGCGTGTGCCACTATGGCGGGTTTTACAGTCTGTTTAGGTCGCTATCCGGGCGGATATGATTATCCTACCGATTATTATTTATATTATAACCTATTGTAGAAATTTCATAAATTAGCTCATTAATAAGATAGTTAGAAGCCATTCAAAGATGGGAGAAGTAATAAGATAGTTAAAGACTGAGCCCAATGTTAATGATCATGGCCATTTTGTCATTGACAGCCTCCGTGGCGCAGCGGGCGAATAGCCTGCTGTGAAGCAAGAGGCCTTGGGTTCGATTCCCGCATCGAGACAAATTTTTGTATAACACATAGGTATTTGTTTCGGGTCTGGGTGTTGTGGGCACGTAGTCCCTCGTAGTTGTTGATACCCACGATACAGGTTTTACCTAGTGTGGGGGTCAGAACTATGTGTGTGACTGTTGGGTGTAGTTATTTATTTATTAGTATACTAACCGCCCCATAGAAACAACGACTGAAACGTATCAGGCGTCCGTGAAGTCGTAGCGTTTTATTAACCGACTTCAAAAAAAGGAGGAGGTTAACAATTCGTCGGAATCTTTTTTTTATGTATGTTACCTGATTACTCGAAGACGCCTGGACCGATTCTAGAAATTCTTTTTTTGTTTAAAAGGGTGTTCTTCCCAGGTGGTCCCATTGGCACCAAGTCAGGATCTGATGATGGGATCTCAGAAAAATCGAGGGAAACCTTCAAATTTTATAGAGACCCATAATTTGTTTTTCATTGAAGTCGGTGTAATTTTTATGAATTAAAATAACTTTTTTGTTATTTTAATTTTTGTCAGGAAAGTTTAAAATGTATCTAGCCTAGACCTGTTTTAGGAAGTCCTAACACTTCTTTTAGTACATGATACAGGTGAATAGATTTCGTTTCTAACCAATTTGCATTAAAATTCGGCACCATTTACTATTTAAGATTTTTTATACATTTGAGAATGCTTGTAGAAATTCTATTATGACAGAAAATTTCGTAATGCAGCAGTATACATATATTTTTTATGTAGCGTTTGGTGCAGCTGACTAGTCAGGAATTTCTTGTAATTACAATTTTTTCGTATACTGGCGACAACTAACTGTGACAATGATAAAAATATATTAACTGAGCTTGCATCGCGAATGGTAATAAAGTGTTATAATTAAAAATTTAAAAATTACGCAAGGATATTGGTTTGACCGCACTTATCTAGGAAACCAGGTCGATCTGATCCGAATTCATATGTTTAGCCTATTTATTGAGGAAGGTCATACGCTATATAGCATCACGCTGTGACCCATAGAAGTGGAGCAGTGACCATAAATGTCAACAAAATTGGCAAAATATAAACAGAAGCGACGCCCGTCGCTTTACCAAGATGGCTGCAAGACAAAAGCCGAAGATTGCCGAGAAAGGCCGAACGTAAATGCTGAGGTCAATTTTTTTTCTTGTCACGAAAAAAGTATTAAATTATGTAATTGAATACTTTTTTCGTCTATGATATGCTAAATGCTTAATTAGCTTTTTTTGGACACTTTAAATTCTTTTATCACATGATAAAAGAATTTAAAGTGTCCAAAAAAACTAAAAAAGCATTTAGCATATCATAGACGCATTACTACTAATTGAGTCTATATTTATTAATATACAAACAAATTCAATCAACGGTCACACAATTCAGGACCCTATACTAAGTCCAATTTATATCGTGTGTATCAAGGACTATGAAGGATTACGCTCCCACAACACCCAGACCTAAAACAAATCATGGATCACGATCAATCTTGGTACGGAGATCGAAACCACGACTCCTTGTTTCATAGCCTACTCGTCGCTGAACCACGGAGACTGACAATTTAATATCCACTATTCAGTTATAAATCAAATGAAGCAATCATTACAGTAGAATTATTGTATTATAAATAACTTAGGTCAGTTAATAACTATCGCAGAGTTTTATATAGATATTTTCCTGTTTTTACCGCAAGGATTTCCTTGTTTGACAATGCAAAATCTCACACTTCAATGGATCCCTTCGTGTAGATATTATGAGTAATACACAAAGCTCAATGTTGGACGCGGACCAGCCATGGACATTTTTTGAATTTACGTCGAAAATTAAGCAAACACGCAGTATTTTTTTTTTAATTTCAACACTGATTAGTTGTGCCAATATTTTAGTTGTCATACCAACTGTTTTTGACAGCGGACACCCATTTTGATTGCGGCCTTAAGGTTTTGTCGGCTCTGGGCTGAGGTATGATTGAGGGGGTGAGATGCGACGGGTGGCGGCGGCGTGCGCGGGGGCTCCCCCCCCAACGAGTAGCGATAGGCGCTCATATAAAGGATGTTCATTATTTGAAACAGTGAAATGAGCAAATGTCAAATAAATCAGATTAAATAGAACGTAAAATACCATAAATTTTTATTTTTTAAAAACCCTCAACTATTATGTTATTTTATTAAAATTAAAACCTATATGACAGCCTCAGCCTCAAACGGGAGGCAGTGGGCTCGATTCTCGGAACAAAGTTACCGAATGTTATCGTTACAGACTAATGTTTGTTTCGGGTCTGGATGTTGTGGGACCATATTCCCTCGTAGTTCTCGATACCCACGATATAGGTTTGACGTAGTGTGGGGTCAGAAATATGTGTGTGACTTTTGGTGTATTATTTATATGTACCTATATTATTACAAATTATAATGATAACAATGTCAATTATTACTCATTTTTAACGTTCAGTAAAATAAGTTGCAATATGAATGAAAGTAATCACGTCTTTTATGTACTACTCGCTGCTGCTCGAGGCTTCGCCCGCGTGGAGGTCATTTTCGGGAGAAAAAGTATACAATAAATACCAAGTTTATAAAAACCCCTTCGCATATAATGTATTGTTTTAGGACAAATTTCATTACCATTAAAAAGGCAGAGGCAGGTTAAGGTGAGCTAACCGAAAAAGATAGATATATGCTATCGCGGACTTGTTTTATAACTTTTTAAGAGGAACAAATCCGTCATACATGATTGTTGCGTAACTTTAACAGTATACGCAGCGCACGCAAAACAAGCTCTCAAAAGGAATATATTTTCCCGTTTTTGCAACATTTTTCATTGCTGCTCGGCTCCTATTAGTCACAGCGTGATGTTATATAGCCTATAGCGTTCCCAGATAAATGGGTTATCCAAAACTAAAATAATTTTTCAATTAGAAACAGCACTTCTTGAGATAAGCGCGTTCAAACAAACAAATAAACGTACACGTATTTTTTAAAATGTAGCCTCTAAAATTGTGAATTAGTAGTGGTTGAAAGTTTTCTGTCTGTTACATTTTCACGACTGAACTGAAAACACTGAACCGATTTTTATGAAAATATTTTTTTTATCCTGTGCGTTTGGAGTGGAACACCTGTAAGAACGGGGACGTGAGGAAACAGGGATTTCTTGCACGAGAACACGATCACCTAGGTTTTCTTGCTATAGATCTCAAGCCGATTCCTAAGAAAAATAAACATGAGATCTAGGGTCTGATTGAGCTGAATGATAAGATCCTCGCGTTTTCTCACGGTATCCGCTCGGCAAAGGTTACTAAACATATTCATATAGATGGAATATCTTAAGCTAGCTAAGCTAAGCTAGACTAGGGATTACACCCATCTCTGCCAAATGCGTCCAGTTTCCTTTTCATTTTACCCTCCCATTCTTTACCCTTCTCCCGATCATCATCTCCCGTCACTTCTCTTGATCTTCGGTAAAGGAATTGTATCCTTTCGATATTCGATTTCGGGATCCAACTTGGACTTCTTATTTCACAACCGACTAAACGTCCACTGCACAATGCAGACCGTCAAGTATGAATTGTCATAAATCCGTTGAATTTTTAGTTCTATTATCAAAATAATAGAACTCAATATATTGTTAATTGAATTAATAATGTTAATATAATATTTCGTTGTGGAATAAAAACTTTTTCGTTGGTATGAATGAATATTATTAGAAACAAATATTCTGTCAAAACAAAAAGTAATATCAAATGTCATAGTAATAGAAAATCGATATTAGAATTTACAAAAAAAATATCTGTTTGTCTATTTACTATTTTGTCAGGGTAGCTCCGATGATGATGGAATCTGATATTTTTTTTATCCTGGCAAAGTGACGACACTGAATCTGATGGTAAGCGCAGTGTCGTCCAGTTAAAGTACCAACTAGCGAGAGACAATATATGCCTCGCTACTAAACACAATCATGTCGGCCTGATGTTCAGTTTTTCATAATACGCCATGGGGCAAGGAGGTGAAGAAGCGGTTGAGGGTCTAGGTGTCAGAGTACTCAGAACAACACGGCCAAACATCATACCCCAACTCTAGACCCCGACAAAAACCAGAGGTACACTGGCTGACCCCGGAAGGCGACACACTTGCGTGTGCCACTATAGCGGGTTTTATACTCTGTGTACGGTGGTCGCTATCCTGCCGGATATGAAGATCCTACCACCAGCAGGTATCGAGATAAGTGAAACTGAATAGGGTAATTTTTATACGAAAAAGTAACAGCGATATCATAGGATAAAAATTGGCTATGGAAATTATAATAGTAACTCATTGCCGTAAACAAGTGAGAAAATATATAGATAATATTTAATAGGGGTGGAACCGGGTAAAAAGTATATATCTTCAGTTGATACATTTTCCGAAATCATAAATTTTGCAAGATCTATTCTTCTGACAATTAATATTGTCATCCATATCTGACGTCATGCACGAAATGACAAGAATAGTTATATATTATTTCTCTTTTATCGACACGAACACAATAACGTATAATCGATCGTCCGCCGAAAACAAACGAGTACTTTAATACGTATTGTGTGTCAAACTGCTAAATTAATAAAATTATTATAATAATGAACTTTGTAGTCGCCCGCCTTAGGTTGACTTTGAATTGTTATTATCGTATTTTAGTCTTGCGCAATCAGTATAAAATAAATATAGCAGAACTTATGATATATAATTGAAAGAAATTCAAAGTGCTGTATCCAAAGCAGTTATTTACGATTATAGTCTTCGAGCTCTAGGGATCTGGTAATCAGTCGCAATCGTAGTGGGAAATAGTATGAGCCCGCTGATGACCGTTTTCATTTCCAACCAAATATTAATCAAATTTGGACATAAGTTAGTCATTTCTTGACAGCCTCCTGGCGCAGCGGGCGATTAGTAAGTTGTGAAAGGAGAGGCCGTGGGCCTGATTCCCGCATCGAGTTAATTGTTTGTGTGACAGACTGACATTTGTTTAGGATCTGGGTGTTGTGTGACCATTGTCCCTCGTAGTTCTTGATACCTAGGATACACGTTTGACGTGGTGTGGGGTCAGGACTATGTGTGTGTCGGTTGGATGTATTTATTTTATATTTCTACATCTATTTAGGACATAAACTGTTGGTTCCTCTCGTCTCGCGAACACCAACATTTTAATAATGGTATTAAATTAAATAATACTATTGTAAATTTTTATCGATTATTATCAAAAAGAGTTCAGCGGTTTAACCATGCAACCTTCCAAACTGGAAGACTCACTTTCGTAATTATAATATTAGTATATTTTTGTTATATCAAGTATCATACCATAATTTTATTCTCAAATAGTTTGTTCAAATCACTCAACCTGTATTCACGACTTTTGATAAGAATTGACAGTCATTATGATAAATAAAATATATATCGTTTGAAATTATTATGATAAGTTAAATATATTTGATTATATTCAATATATTGTCATGAGTTAGTGTTATTTGTGAACACTTTATGTTATATTCATCATGTTTTCACAGAAAATATTTTTGACAGCGCGAGCGAAAAATCGCGTATACGTCTGCTCTCAACACGGCCCAATTGCCGTCTGACAAGTCTCGCACATGCGCATCATGTTTAAAATACATTTCAACATAGAGACAACTGCCATTTTATGTTTCGTAATTTTAAAACATTTATTTCTTTGTATTTATAAATGAAATGTGATAAAAAATTCACACACTCGTTTAATGCAGTTCATTGAAAATTTTATAGAAAAATTTCGTTTCAATATTTTTCTTTATAACCGTATACAACGGATTAATTTGGGGTCGTGTGGATTGAAATTTTAAAATTTCGATGCGTCTTTGCGAATATTTTCTATCGAGCCAACTTTAATGAATCGTGTATCGAGAAGCACAATCGTTTTGTAAATATGTTCATCTTTCATGACTAATTTTTATATTGTTAATATTTTTAGTTTTTAACATCGAATAATTAGTTTAAAAATGTAGTGTGAACTGAACTGTCTGAGTCCACCTCACCTTAACGGTTGTTAGTTACGCGGTGTCATTTGGTGTCGGGAATCATAATTTATTATAAGAATTGCGATGCAAGTAAGTACACTTAACATCTTATTTTGTGTCAGGTGTATCGTCGTTGTTGAAATTCATATTATTTAGTGATTTATCAATAGTAATACATTACTTTTATAATATAACCCAAAACCCATTGTCATTCTAACTCTAAAATTACCGGTGTCCATAACTGGATATTATTCAAGCACGTACACCCAATCATGGACAGAGTGTCCATAAAGTGAACTTCCTTATTTTCATTATTTTTCATGTATCATACGTCTGCTCTAGTATATCTTCATGTCTCTATAGAAATCTGCAATAAATTATTAGTCTATCCAATAATGGACATTCTGTCCATGACTAGGTGTCTGTAATAGGTTCAAAGTATTTGTTATACAAACAAATTTATTTTCAAACTAGAAATGGCCCCAAGAAAAGACTACACAAGACTTGGCTTACATGGATTTTGGCTTAGGCCTTAGTTCAAAATATTTCATGTTATCCATACGATTAATAAGGCTGTATAGGCTCGAACCCTTTGCATTCCCAGTTTAAGGGAAATTAAATTAAAAAAAAAAATGACTGAATATGGGAATAGAGGTCTGAAGAATTTACCATTGAATTTTATTTATGGTGTATTTCCAAATGTGTACCATTGTAAATTTACATATTTACCAAATATATTAGCATTGATTATAAACACTGACATTTATGTACGTGCGAAGTCCTTGTGGATTTAGCAAGCGTTGGACAAAAATCAAATTTAAAACTGTTATGCAAAAGTGCTGAATTAAAGGCTATACTAATATTATTAAGCTCTAAATTAGATTGTTTGTTTGAACGCGTTAATCTCTGGAATTATTAAATAGATATGATAAATATTTTTGCATTTTATATCCTATTTTTTTACGAATAATAGGATACCATCACCTAACAACATAACATCACCCGTGAGAGCTAGCAACAGCTAGTGATATAAAACAATCGAGGGAGATAAGATACTCATGGTGTCTACTACTGTGGCCCGAACCAAGAAGTTCGCTAATTCGTATTTTTGCCGCACTATCGAGCTGTGGAAAAGTTTGCCCTGGGCATGTTCCCTTCTTCCTATAATCCTTTAAGCGTAGTGCGAAGGAGCTATACAGAAGGTATGATTGTGTTAAGTAGCGAGGGATGGTTGTACTTGAGAGTCTACCTGGACAGCACTGTGCTTACCATCAGATGCAGTGGTCACTTTGCCGTGACAGAAAAAACTAGACATTTGGTTTTACTCGTATACGATTTACAACAGATATATATTAGTTTAACATGCTAATTTATGGAAAAGTGTATACATTATAAGTGTTAAATACTGCAGACAAAAAAGTTAATTAAGACGTCTGGTTTTAAGACAGACAAGAATTTATTTTAAGATACAATTATTTGAACAATTTACATTTATGACGTCAATGTTCCATTTCTTAATCATCTAATACCATTGCTGTGTTAGTTAACTATTCAAGAATTTCAAAGGTGTGTGAAGTCTACCAATGCATTAGGCCAGCGTGGTGGACTAATGCGGTAGGGCCTAACCTCTCATCGTTAGATGAAGCTAGCAGTGAGACAAGTTTAATACAGGGCTAGTATTATTATTATTTTTGTCGTACCATAATCGCAGGACTATGTATTCCCGGTCTTTTGGAAGGCGTTCGTGGGGCCGAAGCTAACGCGTAGAGACCCGCTGCGGGTCTCTACGACGGTCATCCATGTATACAATTATATTGATATTGAGGGAATATAATTCCCTCAAAAATCCCGGTAAACACGATTATTTAAAAATGGTTTTGTAAAATGATTTCCCTCGTCCCTTTGTTTGATAACGGATTATGTTTACTGTCGCGTTAAAAAAGGCCTTATCTTCTGGCTTTGTTTTTACAATTTTGCGATGATGTTTGTAATTAATTAGTTCTAATTATTTTTATGTAAAATCATCCACTTTAAAAATGACTAAGGTCGATTCTGTTGCTAATTCTTAACAAACGATTTTCAGGGTGTGTGTTTATGACTTGTATAATGTTGAAGATTGTGTGCAAATGACAGCCTCCGTGGCGCAGTTGGCGAGTAGCCGATTGTGGAACGAGAGGCTGTGGGTTCGATTCCCACACCGGGACAAATGTTTGTGTGACAGACAGATATTTGTGTCCGAGGTCTGGGTGTTGTGAGACCGAAAGTCTCTCGTAGTCCCCGATATCCACAACTCAAGACGCGTATCTTAGTGTGGGGTTGAGGCTATGTGCGCGACTGTTGGGTGTTATTGTCTGACCAGTCATCGTTTTTGAGGATCGACTGCACGTTGTTTTCTCCCTATTATTCAAGCACAACACCTGAGTGGTAGGCCAATCGGTAGTTACAGGTGCGTCAGTGGTACAATGAAAAAAGTATAACTCACTGGATTGCATGCTTTTCTCCCAAAAATAATATCCAGGCGGTTGGAGTCGCGGGCAACCGCTAGTGTATACATAAAACCATGTAGTAACACGAAATTAACGTTGCATATTTACATAAATTAGCATTGCCATATCATTTGAATTGTGTACACATGAACATATATTATGTTTTGTTATGTAATGTAGTTTGTTAATATAGGTAGAGCTAACAATATTTTCCACTCGGTAAATCAAAGTTGACGCTGATAACTTATTGAGAGTACCTATACTACGCGACAGCTCGACATGGCAATTTTCTAGTGATGTGGCAAAATGTAGCAGGTAGTTTATATCGATATTTATTTTATTGATTAAAAATCTTAATAACCTTTATTTAATTAATTTGCTTGATTAAAAATTAATTAAATAAGGTTTATTTTAAGTAAAATAATTTATTCATCACAATCAATATCAATTATTGGCGATTTAAATTTTTTATTGGGTCCTGCTAATTTCGATTCGGATTGTATTCTGGGCAAAGTTCTAAAAAGGCGGTGTAAAACGCAGCCATATCCAATGTCTTATTGACAGGGTAATTATAATAATTGTCTTTTCGTTTAATGTCACAATTCTAATACTTTTCAGATTAGTTCTCGTGCTTAAAAATAAATTATTGGTTTTTTGTTTTAACACGTGACGAGGAAGCGACCGAAGTCATTTTAATACACAACGACAAAGAACAATGTGAGCGATATCGATAAACGCGGTCGATGCGGACTCGTGCGTCGTGCAGCGCTACGACTAAAAAGGCGCGGGCGATGTGCGGGTATGCGGGGTGACCTTTCCCCCGCGCCTCACCACATACCCTGATTGCCATGTCGACCTGTCGCGAACTATACATAAGGAAATTCTATTGACGTTTAGTAAGGAAGCCATATCTTAATATATATAATTCTTCTGGACGTGTGTTTGTGACCTAACTCCTCCTTAACGGCTGGACCGGTTTGGATGAAATTTTGAATATATTTCAATGGGTTCCTGGATGGTTTGAAATCAAAATTGGTCCCGGTAGGTGGCGCTAATTTTCCGGGCAGGACGGCGTCTGCCGGGGCCGCTAGTTTACTTTTTATAAGCGATTCGTTCAACAGGCTTCCTAGGAGACTTAATTTATCTGATTTGCAAGACGAACAGTCTTAAACCGTGCGGACATTGCAACCAGGGATGTCTGAGGTCATGCCATGGGCGTTGGGTAGGTACATAAGAATTTGCGGCCCTTTTGACAAGTTAAGAAAGTGAACGATTCTCTTAAATTATTTTTGTGGGCATATGCCGTCATGGGGACTACCGATATAAGTGAAAACTTTGGAATTACTGTGTTCTTTTTTGAAATGGCGTCCATAAAGTAGTAACTTTATTGTTTATGATTGCTAGCAATAATTATACAACTTCATAGGCGTGCTTATTACAAAAGTAAAATAATCTGAGCGTGATGGTCACGCTATTCAAAATTAATAGTATCTCTGGATTTCCTACAGATTCATAATCTAAGAATATATAATAAGTTAAAGTAATTATTTGCTGCATTAAAATTATAAATACACACATCGTTACACACAGTTTATCTCTGTAATGACTACGAAATTACGGAGTCGTAGCAAATCAAAATAAATATGTTGTACAAACATAATATAAGTATAAGCATTATAACGAGCAGCGAACCAACAAGCTTCCATTCCACATTAATACTGGCTTAAAGTACTATCATCCACGCCGTAAAATTAAAAAATAATTTGGCGCATATTTTGACAGATACTCACCAAACAAAACTATTTTTGTCTGCTATTTCTTCAAATAGCTTCAATTTTAATGTTCAATTTCACATACAACGCTTCAAACTATTGGCAAGATAAAAGTCAATTTAAGATGTACAATGTAACATAACCTCACTATAACACTCTGTTGTTAAACAGTAATAACAGTTTATTTTTTGTATTAAGAACGCGTGTGTGAAGGGACGCGGCTGATTCAATACTGGCCATCCAATGCCATGATAAATATAATCTTGAGCGCCGCGCGTAAACAGTAATGACTAATGAATAAACACTGAATCCAATTAAAGTATATTATAGTAAATAGTGGTCGCCTAGTTGCCGTATTTCATAAAAAACGTTTCAAATCTTTTTCTTGATAACAGAAGCTAGGCAATCTCACTAATATTATAAATGCTGATGTTTGGATGGATGTTTGCCACTCAATCACGCCAGAACGGCTAAACGGATCTGTAGGCCTACTCTTGAAATCAATTCCAATCTAGAAGATATTGGAAATGTAACTAACTCAACTAAATGAAATAGAATATTTACGGACCAGCGATGGTAAATACTCTGTTTCATTTAGTTTTAGTTTAAACATTAAATTACAATCATAACAGTTAAATCGTGCGCTGGTGTTGCGTTCAAGAGTGCCAATTGTACAGTGTTCGAACCCAATCCCAATTTTAAATTGGAATCGAGTGTCAAGAGTAACCCTTCTGGTTGTTTAGGACAGAGACAGATTAGAGTCTGGAATAGCACTTAGGCTTCTTTTTATCACGGAAAAGTGTACCTACGGTTCCCGTGGTATAGTTATGTTTTACACAGATCGAGGGATCGACATGATTTTTTGCATGTTATTAGTTGAGGGGTCTGAGAATGACAGGCTACTTTTTATGAAAATGCACCGTTCATATGGGATAGCATAATATAGAAGGATGTAATACCTTAAGATGTCTCCATGGGTTTTAAACTTTTTCTTTAAAAATATCTACCACGCGGGCCATTGCGCAGGCATTAGATAGTAGCTACTAAACGAAAAATCTATTGATAAACACAGGAGAAAAGTTACTGAACTGTTTTGTGTGTGTATTCATGTGTTTTATTATAAAATGTGTACCGCCACTTGTTTTGCTATTTTGAGGGTGGATTTGACTAGTTTATCGCGTGATCTCGAGCACGAGCACTTTAGAAAATATCATAATAAAAGGGTGCACCTTGTCATTTTGTGAGGGATTCCACATTCAATCTTGAATAGCTAGTAACTTAGAGGTCGTAATGCCGAAATACTGTGTAAACTAATAAGTTACCCAGTGAACACATGACCTTGATATGATATAACAGATAAGTCATAGTTAGATAATGTCACGTGTATGTAATTTTCACGTATAAGTAACATCCTTTATTGGTATTATTTATGATATAATTCTGACATCATAACTATATAATATTAATATCCTTTTCTACGTACATTTGACGTAGCAATGATGTTAATTTTCTCACGCAAAACTAATGTTTTAAGACATAATTATTCTAAACTTAATATGTTTTTAGGTAACGTCAGTCAAACATTATTTCGGAATTACGACCAAAGTTACTAACTGCCCGATAATAATGATACCTAAATGTTTCAATTATTATTCCACATTTATTCGTGCATTATTAAACTTTATCTCTGATCATCTGCTGAATCCTCCGCTTAGACAAATTATTTAGCATAAGGTTGGGCATGCTGATATTTTTAATTAACCCCGAAAAAAAATTAAAACCTTAATATATTTTGTTTTTAACAGTTTGTAGCAGAACTTTTTTAAAAGAAGCTACTAAGCCGTTCGATAAACGTGATCTTTATTTATAAATATAACTAATAGATTGTCGGCTCGAAAATAACTTACTAAAATTACAAAAATTAAATCTTAAAGTGAAATCATATTTTCATTAATAATCAAAATATTATGATGTAATGACTTGGATTTATTAATAAAAGTAATAATATGCACGGGAAAATATTGACATAAGACGTTATAAATGAATTTCTAGCATTAAAGAAATAGTTTAATACTTACTTTAATAAAATAATGTTAATTTTACAACAATTTTAAATAAAACGAAGAATGGGCTTAGGCTTTACTGCAAATAATTCCATGTTAAATATACTACGATTGATGAGGCTGTATGAATTGAACCCTTTGCCTTCAAATTTGGCGCGCACGCCGCTCAATGATGGCGCCATTTTCACTGAACATAGACGAGCGAGTGTCTTGCTTAATAATTGCAAATGATTTTTTTTTTTTTTTTTTTTTTTTTTTTATCGTGGCTCGGCAAAGTGACCACACTGCACCTGATGGTAAGTGCAGTGCCGTCCAGTTATAGTATCAAGTAGCGAGTGATAATCCATCCCTCGCTACTCAATACAATCATGCCGGCCTGCTGTGTAGCTTCTTCACACTACGCTTAAAGGACCCAGGATCATAGGAAGGAGGGAACACGGTAGCTGGCAAACTGTTCCACAGCTTGATGGTGCGGCAAAAGTACGAGTTTGCGAACCTCTTAGTTCGGGCCGGGGTAGTAGATACCACAAAGCTGTGGCTCCGCAATCCAGTACGCGTGGTTCTGGTATGGAAGGGAGAGGATGGGATAAGATCAAACAATTCTTCAGAGCATTCACCATGATACAGACGGTAGAACACGCTAAGCGAGGAAATATCCCTACGCAGCTGTAGCGGCTCCAGGCTGTTACTCACGTCTGCATCATTCACAATGCGGATGGCCCGCCGCTGCAACCCGTCCAAGGCATCGAGGAGGTACTTTGCGGAACCGTCCCAGAGGTGCGAGCAGTATTCCATTCCCGGCCGCACCTGTGCTTTATATAAGCGGTAGAGGTGACCGGGCGTGAAAAACCGCCGCACCCTGTTCAGGATTCCGACCCTGCGGGAAGTGGCGGATATTACGCCCTCGATGTGACTCCTTGGATTAAGATCGCAGCGGATATCCATACCAAGGACACTAAGGTCATTCCGCATTGCGAGTGGAACACCCTGAAGAACGGGGATTGGAGAAAACGGAGACTTCTTGCACGAGAACGCGCACACCTGGGTTTTCTTGGCATTAAACTCAACCCGATTCCTGGTACCCCATGATGAGATGAGATCCAAGGTCTGGTTGAGCTCAACGACAAGATCCTCGCGTCTCCTCTCAGTATCCGCCCGGCAACCAGGAGGCTTGCTGCAATAACGCCCATGAACCGTGCTGTCGTCTGCATAGCAATGAATGTTGCCAAGCGACAACATATCATTAATATGCAGAAGAAACAAGGTGGGCGAAATCACAGAACCTTGTGGTACTCCGGCATTTACTGACATGAACTGCGAAGCGTGTCCATCAACTAGGACACGCATTCTACGCTCATGCAGAAAGCCGGAAATCCACTTACACAGGTTGTCGGGCAGACCGTATGCCGGGAGCTTGGAGAGGAGGCCACGGTGCCAGACCCTATCAAACGCCTTGGCTATGTCGAGACTCACAGCCAGAGCCTCGCCATGCCGGTCAATCGCCTCGCCCCAGTGATGCAATACAAACGCTAGAAGATCACCCGTTGATCGGTTATGGCGGAAACCATATTGTCTGTCACTGATCAACGAGTGATCCTCCAGGTAACGAACTAATTGGCTGTTAATTAGTCGCTCCATGACTTTACAGATCACTGAGGTGATGGCGATTGGGCGGTAATTGTTAGGGTCTGACCGATCACCCTTTTTGGGGATCGGCTGCACATTGGCCTCCCTCCACGATTCAGGCACAACACCTGAGAGGTAGGACGATCGGTATAGGCGCGTCAGTGCAGGAGACAACTCCGCTGCACACTTTTTGAGAACAAGCGCCGGGATACCATCCGGACCACTGGCCTTCCGGACGTCGAGAGACTGCAGCTCACGCCGCACATCACAATGCCTGATACGGATATCAGGCATTGTGTGACCGCAACCGGGCAGCGTAGGTGTTAAAGGAGCATTGCAGTCCTCGAGTCTCGAATTAGCCGCGAAGAGGTTTGCCAGTAAATCGGCCTTCTCTTGCGAGCTATGGGCCAGTGTTCCATTACGATATCTCAGCGGTGGCAGCGAAGGGCGACAGAAATTAGATTGGACCGCTTTAGCCAAGCTCCAATAAGCACGACTGCTTGTCGGGTGATCGGCCAAAGCACATCCAATCTTGGAGACGCGCTGGGCATCCGCTCTAACATACTCCCTCCTGCAAGCCTTGGCAGCACGGTTGTAGGCTGCTTTGAGGGACTTGAGATTGGGATCCTTCTTAGCGCGACCCCTGATCCAAGCGCGATACGCCGTCTGTTTTCTACCAACAGCATCGGCGCATGCACGATTGAACCAGGAGCGTCCTCGGCCGTTGCCCGCGATCTCAGAGGAAGGAATGTAATATTCCATTCCTAGTCTGATCTCGCAGGCAACAGCGTCGGCACTCGCAGAAGGATCCTTTCCCTCAAAGCAGCGCTGCTGCCAAGGGATGGATGCGAAATAATCCCGCATACCATCCCAATCTGCCGACGAGTAGTGCCAGACCCTGCGCTTGACCTTCACGGGACGTGGAGGCAAAGCGCGAGGTACTGACGTCCCAACCAGACAGTGATCGGAGGTCCCCAGAGGAGCACCAACCGACACCGTATACGCGGTCGGGTGACTCGTCAACAGAAGGTCCAGCAAAGAGGGCGCATGACTCGCCACATCTGGGATCCTGGTAGGCTGGTTCACCAGCTGTGTCAAGCCATGAGTCAAGGCGAATGCATGAGCAGTTCTACCAGCATGGTCAGTTCTGGAGGAGCCCAACCACAACTCATGGTGTGCGTTGAAGTCCCCCAGAACTACCAATTCCGCTGTTGGGAACTGCTCCTGCGCGTCGTCTGTCGCCTGGCTAATGTAATCAAATAGCCGAGTTGTCTCAACGTCCCCGTCGTGTGACCTGTAAAGGCACACGTAAACCCGACTCTGAGAGCCGAGGTCGACGTGTACCCACAGGGTGGAGAAGGAGGGGTCCTCCATGCAGCGCAGACGGCGACAGCAGACGTCCGACCGAACATACAGGCATACCCCGGCCCTCGGCCTGAAGCTTTCTTCAAGTGAGTAGCCGGGGTAAAGCAAGTATGTGGTATCGGTCGGACTACAAATCTGCGTCTCCGTCAGGAAGAGAAGAGCAGGCCGGGCCGTCTCAAGATGGTGGTGGACGGCATTAAGGTTCGAATGGAGTCCGCGGATGTTAGCGAACTCCATTGTGAAAGCGGTGGTGGGGTTACGCACCGCTGTAGGTCCTGTTCTCTTTATAGGCACTGTCATGGAGTTATGGGGGGAGGAGGTGAAGAAGCGGTCGAGGGTCTAGTGTCAGAGTAATCAGAAGGCCGCAACAAGCGCCGGTCCACTAAAAGAGCCAAGAGGAGGTGAGCTGATCCGCCGGACGGAAGGGCCCCCGTACCCTCCCGGGATAGGCCGCCGGGACCCCACATCCGGTCACCAACCGGCACGACGGACCCACCCAAGATTATGCGCGGCATGGTGGGGCAGCCTCTCGTGGTGGTTAGCCACGATTGGGCCCCTGTACTGTACCGCGGGCGGCCAGCGGTACCACCGTTTCTACAGGTCTCCCTGGCCGACGGATCAACACGCCTCCAACCGACTGTGAACCGGCTAATACCGGCACGGCCAAACATCGTACCCCAACTCTAGCCCCCCGACGATAACCGGACATACACTGGCTGATCCCGGAACGCGACACACTTGCGTGTGCCACTATGGCGGGTTTTTCGCCGTGTGTACGGTGGTCGCTATCCGGGCGGATACGAATATCCTACCACCAGCTAAGATTTTTTACATCGCATAATAAGTTTTTAACATAACGATAAATTTTATTTTATTATTGGCTATTTGTATTATCACCTGGGAATAAGTATATCCTTATTATTTTTAATTTTAAATTGTGACTGTTAATAATAATATATTTAGACGTGTCTGTTTTAGATAATGAGAAATTTATAGTATAATCATTTTCAGATCAAACTTATAATGCAAATCAGTGAGTCTAACGGAAAAGAGTATATGGACAGAATATTTAAGAAAATATTTTCACCGTTTGTCAATTGGGAGAATGGGATGGGAGAATCTCAAAATATCCTGTTAAAGATTTGACTCTGATAAATATAAATCAAGGTACAGACACTATTCCATTTTTTTTAATCTATTATTAAAATTAAAATGAAGCTAATAATTTTTCCATTCCAGAAACTATATTGACGAAATTTCCTTCTTGGGGTTCTGCCGAATTTGGAAAAAATCGCTGGTAACCAACTTGGCTTTCAACTTACGACTTGGTAACCGAAGCGCAGTGGAACAACTTAGTCAACAAAAAAAAGCTAAACTGTAGCAAACAACAGCGAAAGTGAGGAGTCAATAATTTTATTCAAATATATTATTTGGTTGGTTATTATCCAGAAATTGTAACAGATTTCTTATGTAATGTATAAATACTTGTGAAATAAAAAATAAGAAATAATTTGTTGTTTTAATTAGTTAAAAATCAATAATTTAATAAAAATAAAAAGCGACATCAATGTAATTTCTAAATAAATGAAGCGTCATTATTCCGTCAGTAGTACGTAAAACTGAGTATATGAGGATGTCAGGTTGACATCATCATTATGTCACGTGACTTACGTCACTATCTGACGTCACTAAGTGCGAAATAATGAGTCATTTATGAGTCAGTCCTTAGTCTTATGTTATGTAAAGCATGATATTGAACGACATCATACTGATGTCATATTTACATAAACGTGTTCACTGGGTAACGTGTTGTGAAACTGTAATTAGTATCAGTTATAGTAACTTAGATTGTGCTGTGTTTAAAAGAGCAACCATGAGAGTTTCTTGCCAGCTTCTTTTCCATGGATGACTGCATTCCGAACTGGCAGTAGTTTAATAAACTCTAAAGTCTGAAGTGTTAATCTTGAGTTTTACTACCGAACTATTATACGATGAGCATTCTGACAATATCTGGAGATCGGAGAGGGACGTGGAAGCCCTCTCACAACCCCGGCCTGTGGACATACCGACGACATATACATTCCCTTGTTTGTTTGTTTAATTTTTTCGCAGGGTTTTGAATGCAAAGTTACAAATACCTACTTAACTTTTTTCCTTTATTGTACTGAGAACTTCCTTCTTATCGTACGATTGTATGCCAAGGGAAGAACCTTCAGTGAGCTATTGAGTGAATCGGTTTCGAGACTTTTGCGTACGTTGATGACCTTGATGATTTGAACGTTGACTACAAAACTGAAACACCGATTAATGTTGAGGTTTCGGACGGTCGAGATGCTTGGCTTTTTTTCCAAAACTACTATTGGCACGTTGGACACTTTTGGGATGAGAAAAAAGAAGTTGTGTAATTATTGTCAATCAATCATCAACAAATAATTCTCGACGCTGTTTTAAAAGAAGACAGTAACTCATTCCAAAATTTTAAGTTCTGAAAAAATCAATATGACCCGTTTTTTCGAGATGGCATAACACTGCTTTTAGTGTAGAATACACGTGATGACGCTTAGTTGAGCCGCCCGTGAGAGATGGGAACATCTGGGCCGTTGGGTGGAGTCTATAACACTGTATACACCATCCACCGGCATACCAACTAAAAACCCCGCGGTAACCCTCCTCGGCCCATTAGAGGGTTTTTGGGGACGAGGAGCGCCCCTGTAGCGCCGGAACTGCCCTTGCCTTGTGGCCTGTCTCCATGTGCGGGGGATGCTCATAAGCCCCCGCGTACCGAGATCAACGACAGCAAGGAGACCGAATACCTAAGGCACCTATAGATAAATATCATATATTATGTTTCTTTGATATACCTATAATGATACCCTGGTCAACCGTTTCTGCTGCAGATAACTTTAGCTATAAATCACTTTATAACATTATGTTCATTATCTCTAAGAATAAATCGGCGCATGAGTCGATCGTTGGCTGTATAAAATTATTTCCTTTGTCATTTGCATGTATTAAAAAAAATATTGGATTGTTAGGCATTGAAACTTCTTGCTCATAAAATTATGAAAATGGAATGAATATGGTAAATACCCGAGACTACAATTTTTTGTTGATATCATGGCTTGACTACAGGATGTCATTACATATGCGTAACAAATTGTTGTATTACGTAATGGTATATTCGAGAATACTCTTTTTATATGTAAGCAGTTTATGGATCCGAATTTTGTTAAAAATATCTTTGTATTAAAATAATAATTAGTGGTTCGTCGTTGTTCACGCTTTACACAACTACTGGACCAATTTAAATGAATTTAGGGACACATATAGATCATAAACTACATTAAAACATACATACTATTATACATATTAAGCATGATAAAAACATATATGATCTAAAATTATCATATTTTTTATTGGTAGAAGATACAGGGGCGAGTATATTCATAATAAAAACAAATTGTAAAACAATCAAGTCTTTATTTAAACCTTTATATACATAATATCTTTATTAAGCTTATCGTCTCAGGTTCGATTACCCGGACAATACCATTTGTATACGTTTTTGTATTTTTGATACTATGGGAATACTCCCTTTTCCTATCACATCATGGGACGGAAATAAGTACCTTGGAGCAATATGGACGAATTGACACTTCTGCCCACTCCTTTGAAGTTAGGTATGTTATACAATAATATAATACAACTATTTAAATTTATAAAAACATTAACAAAAAATTACATAGGTAACTAAGTACATCCTTATTTTACTAAGAGTAATACAGTAAAGTAGGCTGTATACAAAGATATTTTTGCCAAGATTAAAAAAAAAATAGTAAAAAAATTAAACTGTCATAAATTTATAATATAATAAATACTATTTTCATAATTAATAAATATAATGAAATATATCTTTGATAAATCTTAATAACAACACATTACGCTCATTTACACCGAACTTTGCGTAACTTTAGTAGTACCCTATAAATCCGGCATCAATGTGATGAGATACCATACGTCAATGACTTATAAACACAGACATAGATCAAGTAGATGCCACAGTTGCCTATTTGCTTACTTGCTACGACATGGATCTTGGATAAAGTCATGAACTTTTTGTAATTAAAGTATCAATAAATAGAAAAATATTACTAAATTAAATTGTTCTTGTGACGTCACAGCAGGTTCATTACATAGTACATTCAAATGTGGCATGCTGGTGGTTTATACTGTGCAACATTTCCTTTGTTGATTTATATCTAACTCAATTTAAGGTGGGATTCGTGAATACAGGGAAAAACCAATAATAAGTTTAAATGATTACATACAAATTAATTAAAAAAATAATGTCAACAGGGCCGCCATATTTTGACAGAACTGAAGTGAAGCAAAATGTCGCATTTTCTATTTTCAAATTTTATAAAATATTTCATTCATTAAAATTTTATATAATGTTTACTGACTGTTTAACGAGCACTGACAATTGTGCAACTGAAATTGACTAAAGCGTCAAGTCTGCCAACTTACGGCTGCCAATTTCTAATATTAAATCACAAAATTTGGAATGCATTAGTATTTAGACTAGTATTAATAATTTATTATTCATTGACATCAATATGAAAAGGTATCGCAGATACTTCCATTTGTATGAACCAAAAAATCCTCTTTTTATTATGTTTAGCATAAATAATGTTCATCAGACCGATAAGTGCCAGTTAGATTTCAAATGCCCCAGCAAATTCAGAGAATTACATAAATTTGATGGTTTAATTTTTATCATATAACAGTTAATTGATATATTATTGATAACATTGAGTTTCTGTTGTGCAGAAGATGGACGCGCTGTACTAGCTTTTTTAGTGCCTCTATAGGTAAACGAGCATACGGGCCCCCTGATGGTAATTAGTCACCGCCGCCCATAGACTTCTGCAATGCCAGGGCACAGCAAAGCCGCTGCCTACCGTTTGCATAGACGTGATCTGATTAAGTTTCTATCAAGACACTTTTAAAAAAAGTGTCTGTTCAACATTACTGTTAATGGAACGCGAAAACACAAATTTCCATATCAACGGTTGGCAGGCTATTGGATTTAAGCGCCATTTTTGAAATTTAATTTTTTTTATTTGGAAAAAAAATGACTATAAAAATATTGATTGGGATTTAGTAGAATTAATATATTACATGTGTAAGTACGTGCTGCATATTTATGACTCAGTTTCATGCTTCAATGAGCATTATTTTCTAAAATAAAAATGAGACTAGGCTCAAAAGGTGCGCAAAAATTTGCTAATTCTGAATATGTATATATCACAATTGTACAAAAAATTACGATTAAATCAAATAGCCTGCCAACCGTCGATATCGTTTAGTTTCTCACTATTAATATTATGTACAAGTCACGCTCAGTATTCACAGATTAAATTATTGCACTGTCTATTTAGATCGATATCTGTGGTAATTACTAAATATTGAAATTTTACTAACGCAAATCTTAAGTCCACTCATAAGGGCGGTGCTCAGCAGTGGGACAATCTTCAATACATTGTGGTATTGTCCTTCTAATATTATCAATGTGAAAGTTTGTATGTTTGGATGTTCGTTGCTCACTCACGCAAAAACGGCTAAACAAATTTGGGTGAAACTTGGCACATAGATAGTTTATTATCTAAATTAACACATAGGATATGCTTTATCCCAGAAAAATATTAGGTTCTTTATGAATTCACTACTAAGCAGATATAGAAAGGTGTAATAGCTTAAGATGCCTCCATGAATTGTATATCCTTTCGTCCAAAAATAACTTTCACACAGTTGAAGCAGCGGACAACTCCTAGTTATTAATAAATCTAAACAATTACTGTAACATCACCATTTAATACATTATTAATATTTAATAAAAATATTACATTTTATGTTTTTAATAAATAAGTTAATAAACTTTGTTGCTATAATCTACTTAGAACTAAGTTAATGTTTCTATTTACATGTATTTTGCATATCACAAAATTTAAATTGACAAAATAATATGTCACTAAAGCTACATATTAAATTTAAAGCTACAAAGCTAAGCATTAAATACTTAGTTTCTATTGCCTTCCGTTTACTAAAAAACCGTTATGTGACTAAACTTAATTTTGCGATATTAAAACCGTGCAAGTGATGACCCTAGAAATGATGTAGTCAGTGAGCGTAGTCTTTATTTCTAATTTAATATAGATAGAAAAATATGAGCCAGACTGATCGATAAAGAAAAATATACTTTATTGATTAGTATATACGACTCAACATATCACTTTTTAGTAAACGGACGGCATAAGAATAGGGATATCCCATTAGAATTATGATTTATTTTATTTTTTTGGTAGAAGGCAAGTTATATTTTATGAATATATTTTTGTAGTGAAAACTTCTTTCTTGAGGCACGTTGGGCACATTTGGGATCGGAAAAAAGTATGAAAACTTCTTTAGGCACGTTGGGCACATTTGGGATCGGAAAAAAGTATGAAAACTTCTTTAGGCACGTTGGGCACATTTGGGATCGGGAAAAAGCACTGAACTCGCGTGACCATCACGCTCAGATTAATTTACTTTTTACATAAGCCTATGAAGTTCTATAATTATTGACAAACAAGCATAAACAAAAAAAAATACTAGTTCATGGACGCTGTTTCAATAAAGAACACAGTAAATCCAAAGTTTTAAGTTTTCACTTCTGTCAGTAGTCCCCGTGACTGCCTAGTGCCTATGTTTTTTTATATTTTTCTATTCTTGTCTGTCTGACACTGTTTATAGGTCTACACCATAAATAGAAGAACTAGACCGAGTTATCAACTTACTGTTGCGTTTCGTATGGTGAGAAATAGTTCTGTAACCCAAAATCCCCCTCCTTTGTTGAAGACTAGCAACGTGGATATCTTTGTTATGGCTATCCCTATCATACGATAGGACAGAAATGCCATTGGCCAGTATGCTCATTGCATCTCTGCTTACCCCTTCAGAGGCACAGGCTTCATAGAAAGACAAACTGATCACAAACTGTCATAAATATTAGGTATACATGGTGGTATTTTATGTAACATCGTGGCATAATGTAAAAATTCCTTCGTCATTTACACAGGGTGTTTAAAATTGTTACTTACAAATAATAATACATCAAAACAACAACCTAATTTAACACTTTTAATCCTGACCACACTGCTCCTGATGTAAGCGTAGTACCGTCCAGTTAGAGTATCAAGTAGTGAGAGACAATTTATCTCGCTACTTAACACAATCATGTCGGCCTTTTGTGTATCTTCCGCACTCTACGCCATGGGGAAAGGAGGTGAAGAAGCAGTCAAGGGTCTAGTATCTGAGTACTCAGAAGGCCGCAACACGACGAAACATCGTACCCCAACTGTAGAACCCGACAAAAACCGGGTGTACACTGGCTGATCCCGGAATGCGACACACTTGCGTGTGCAACTATGGCGGGTTTTACACCCTGTGTACGGTGGTCGCTATCCGGGCGGATATGAATATCCTGCTACCAGCACGATTTATGATTTTTACACATTAATAGATAATTGGATATATATTTTCTAACGCTTCTTTTTTTTAAATAAATTAAGAATAACATTACTGGTTACAATTACATATAATTTATCGTAAATTAAAATTAAATAATATTAAGTACCTGGCATTAACAAGAAAAAACTATAAAAATCCTAGAGTTCTTTTTAAATTACTTTATCACACATGGAGCGTCACGTGTAACGTGGACCCTCATAAGGTCTTTGGGTGAATTTTGAATAACGAAAACGCTTATTAAATACTTTTTTCCCTTTAAATTACTTAATTTTTTAATTATTTTTATCTAAATACAGCGTGTGTTTTTGAACTGGGTTATATGGAGAAATTTGATTTATTTATGGAAATTTCACGTTTGAACAAAACAAATCCAAATAATCATTATATCAACTGAGACATTCATTTCGGAATAATTTCATTGTATCCCATAAAATAAACAGATTATTTGATCCCATGATTTCAAGTATCCATATTATCCCATATTTTTTTTATCCCGGCACGGCAAATTGACCACACTGCACCTGATGGTAAGCACAGTGCCGTCCAGTTAGAGTATCGAGTAGCCAGAAACAATCTATCTCTCGCTACTCGGTGTTATTTATTTATTACTCAGCACAAAATCGTTTTGTGCAAATAAATCGTTTTTCTTTCTTTCACAATCTGTCTGCAAATTTCAATCCTGCTGAGTAGCTTCACACCACGCCTAAAGGACCCAAAGTACAACATTAAATCCCCAATTGAGCAAATTTAATGCCAAGTGAATACACAGTGACACACCAAGAGGTAGATCGAGGCGACTATCAAATGTCCTATCATGATCGGAAAGCCTATTTTAAAGAATTGCATGAATGTAAACTTATAGCCGTGCTGTTCCGCCACTCCTGCACACACCACGTTAGCACTGGCGCCGATTAGTGTGCCGTTACCTGAAAAACATAGTCATGGTGTATTATTTGACAGCTTCTGTGGCGCAGCGAGCGAGTGGCTGTGAAACGAGAGGCCGTGGGTTCGATTCTCGCACCGAGAATATTTGTGTGACAGATAGATATTTGTTTCGGGTCTGGGTGTTGTGGGGCCGTAATCCCTCGTAGTTGTTGATACCCACGATACAGTTTTTACCTAGTGTGGGGTCAGGACTATGTGTATTTATTGTACAATATACAATAGGCTTAGTGGAGAAATAAAAACAGCTATAGCCTAGATGGAAGCAGTACAGAATGTGAAAAGTCGCAGATTTGTAACCAGCCCAAATGGCATACACTTCTTACTTATCGACAGTGTATTCATTGTTAATAATCGATTGTTTAAACGGGGAAGGAAAAACATCGTGAGGATTCTAAATAAGAATTTAGAAGGTGGGTGAATTCTACCAACACGCATTAGGCCACCGTAGTGTACTTGGGCCTTACCCCTCTCATTAGTAGAAGCCCGTGCTTAGCAAAAGGACAGTGTATACAGGGCTAGTATTATTATGAGTGAAATATAACAGACTAATGATTGCTTCGGTGGCGCAGTTGTAATTTAGCATGCGTTAAGGCTGCTGTGCTGAGGTCTGAGGGTCGATCCCCGGGTCGGGTAGTGAATTTGGGTTTTTCTATCTAAAATTCTCAGTATTAGCCGTTGGGTGATAGGTTCGCCCACATCACATTAGGGGGCCGTAATAATTACGGCGAAAAGTGGGTGTACTGGTTGCACCTCTGCGTACCCCTTCGGGGATCGGGTGAGTGTATATATATATATGTATGAAAAATAATTAAAAATGTTTAAATTAATTAATAAAGTTCCAATATAGAATTTAAAGTTTGATAATAAAATTAAACTATAAACTGATAATGGTCAGCTACGTAATATAATCAAGTAGAAATACTGCACTGTTAGTTTTTCATCTATTTTTTGCATAACCTATAACTTAACTTATAACTTTAAAACATTGTCTATGAATAGCAATAGAAACATGAGCTTTAAAATTGTGTTTGAATCATTATGTATTATATATGATGAAGAAGTATGAAAGTTACGGTAAAAGAAAACACATTTGAGAAACAATATAAGATTATAGTGTTTTGTTAGTTCACAGATTATAATTTAGATCCCGAAAATTTTGAACATGCTGTATTATGGAAACTTACCACCCAAGCAAGCACCGAACGACAAAGCCCAAATTAAGGGCGCCATCGGCAAGTTCAGATTCGGGTTGGAGCCGAGGGAAGTGACCACTCTTATCATCATGGTCGTCAGGGGAATGTTGTCCACGAAGGCCGAAGTTAGTCCGGAGACCTGGAAAATGAAATGTAATTAGCAAAAGAGTTGTCAATGGCAATTATATTGTCATAGGCTAAAATTTAATTTAACCTCTCGTGTATCACATGGACATTGGTGTTCGGAAATAAGGTAAGAAGTAGAGAGTAAAAGTGCAAGCCAAAATAAATTTTATGTCCTTAAGATCGTCTACTTGATACTCTACCTGAACGACACTGGATATCATCAGGTGCAGTGTAAAAACCAGGATAAAAAGAATATGTGAGGGTAAGATATGTGAGGTGTGTTAAAACAACACACCTCACATATTGGTGGCGCAGTTGTAATTGCGCATGCGTTACAACTACTGTGCTGAGGTCTCGGGTTCGATCCCCGGGTCGGGTAAAGTAATATTAGGTTTTTCTATCTAGAAATTCTCAGTATTAGCCCGGAGTCGGTATGGCGATAGGCTCGCCCCCTATCACATTATGGGACCGAAATTCGGCGAAAAGTGGGTGTACTGGTTACACCTCTGCCTACCCCTTCGGGGATTACAGGCGTGAGTGTATATGTATGTATATATGTTAAAACATTACCCATAGCATCAGGAGTAAGGCGACCGCCAGCCGGGCGCTCTCGTCCACTCTGAGGATCACGCTCTCCGTGAGACCTCCGATGAACTCTATCAGGCCCAGCTTGGAGAGTGCCTGGGAAAAATTTCAGTTTTAAATGATTGTATTTGAACAAAGTATAGAATGGGATGGGGGCTATGTGTGTTGGATGCTTAAAAATTAATAAAAATCATAGCTGAACATTGTTTCCATGGCAATCCGTCCTTACAATCTAGTTTGTTTTATTGTAAAATATATAGTAACGAGCAAGAATTGGGACAATTAATTAAGTGACCTTTGGAAAGAGGGGTAGAGAGGCGGAGAGAAAGGAGAGAAGAGCAGAGGCACAGAGTAGTGCAGAGGAGGGAGAGCAAAGAAAGCAGAGAGGGGAGGGGAGAGGAGAGGAGAGAAGAGGAGAGAAGAGGAGAGAAGAGGAGAGAATAGGAGAGAATAGGAGAGAATAGGAGAGAATAGGAGAGAAGAGGAGAGAAGAGTAGAGAAGATGAGAGGAGAGAAGAGGAGAGAAGAGGAGAGAAGAGGAGAGAAGAGGAAAGGAGAGAAGAAGAGACGAGATGTTGCATAAATGTAATTGTCACCAGACCTGAATTTATCCAAACAGTATTTATACTTAAACGGTACTGGACGAATATATTCAGCATAGAATCGACTCATCTCTTGGTTTTCATGAATTGGGACGTAATACATTTTTTTACTTAAATACAACGAGTGCTATTTTTCATACCCGGTTGCTGGGTGTACATATAGTCAAACTTTTAAGGCAATCCATATTCACTCGTGGCTAGAAGGTTCGCTAAACCCCTACCTCCATAAACACAAAGAGTGCTGCAAAGAACAGCAGCGTGGACCACTCCACCCGGTGCAGGATCGGCTCCAAGTCCTCGCGATCTGCCAGCGTGAGCAGCAAGATGGCGCCCAGGAGTGCCGTCCAGCCGAGGGAGACACGACCTGGTGGAAATAAATACAACCAACAGTAACACACTAGGTCAAACTTGTATCGTGGGTATAACTACGAGCAGTGACGTAGCAATAGCTTTTACATGGGGGGGGGGGAGTCCACGGGTAAAAGCTAAAAATCTAAACTCTCAAATCATAGTAATTTGTAAATTACTTAAACATAGAATGGGAATACGCTAGTTAATAAAAAACAGCTGCAAATAATCAATAGTTACTTTAAGTACATTAAAATAAAATTTGTAAGTAATTTCCGTAAAGTATTTATTTCATTATGACGAAAGTAACAAAGTAGAAGATACATAAAATAAGCATAATTTTATGGGAGTGATTTGGTGAAAAGGGACGGAACTGCGTAACACGAAGTGGGAAAGCGCGAGCTATTTTTGAAGTGAAAACTTCTGTAGGCGAGCTCGACACTTTATTTTGTGGGTATTGAATGAGACTGAGCCGTCACGCTCGGCTATATAACGCTCTCGTCGACTTAGGGAGCGAGAAAGTTATAGTCGACGCGTCACTGCTATACTCGCCCGGTGACCATTTATTTATAATTTATAATATTATGACTGCCTCGGTGGCGCAGTTGTGCATGCGTTACGACTGCTGTGCTGAGGTCTCGGGTTCGATTCCCGGGTCGGGTAAAGTGATATTGGGTTTTTCTATCTAGAAATTCCTCAGTATTAGCCCGGAGTCTAGAATCTGTGCTCGGTATGGCGATAGGCTCGCCCCCTATCACATTATGGGACCGAAATTAGGCGAAAAGTGGGTGTACTGGTTACACCTCTGCCTACCCCTTCGGGGATTACAGGCGTGAGTGTATGTATGTATGTATAATATTATGGCATCAGGAGCAAATGATTTTCTTCCATCTTTACTCTGTGATAACTATAACTTGGTACAGAAAATTAAAAATGAAAAATTATAAATATTGAAATTATAATTTGTGCAGGATTTGAACACGAATGAATCTAAAAGGAACGATGAAACCAATGTTCAAATTTCATATTAGTTTCTGTTTATGAATGTTTAACCTCTTATGTATTACAGGGATACCGGTTTTCGGAAAAATGTAAAAAACAAGCCAAATCAATTTTATTTCCATAAAATTAACGTTAAAAATCGCTTAATACGCTCGTCAAAGAGGTTCTTAATTCGACGTGTTTTTTTTAATGTTTGTTACCTCAGAAAATTCTTCTTTTATTACAGAAAATATGCTTCCAGATTGGTCCCATAGAATTTTTATCAAAATCAGTTGAGTAGTTTGGCTTTAAAACCATAATAACTTGAAAAAATATGTTGTCCGAATATACGAAACTGCGAATTTTGCTATTCTGTTACTTTTTCAGTGGTGTTTTCTATTAGTAATCTATCCAATGTACCTATTTTATTTATGTACCATTAAAAAGAAAAAAATAAATTATTGCTATTTAAATAAAAATAAAACCGCCTTCAAAAAAATCCAGACACAACTAAAAAGCATAAAATTATTGGTTACATTTACATCAATTAATTACATACAATTTAAATCAATTATTTGGAGTCGGTGCCAGCCAAAACATGGAAAAAACAGAATAATCAGGCATACAAAAAATAGATCCATACTTGGTTTTTATGAATCTAAAAGTAAAGAAAACAACACCGGCACCGACTCCAAAAATAATTGATTTAAATTGTATGTAATTAGTTGATGTAAATGTAACCAATTATTTTTCGCTATTTAGTTGTGTCTGGGTTTTTTTGAAGGCGGTTTTATTTTTAACCGGCTTAGTATATAATTGTTGGATATTGTACACATAAAGTGACATAAACATAGTGTCATTCCTAGGAAAATATAAATTTATGTACGTGAAAAAGGATAGCTATATTTGACCTCGAACCATACTGACAACATTTATTGAATCCTTCTGTGAAAATACTTTGGATGGATGAAAATCTGCCGTAGATTTTCATCCATTTATGTTTTATTGTTTAAATAACAACTGTCAAAACATGCAAGTGTCAAGTGAAGTCAATTTATTTTTATATTTTGGTAAATAACTATTTTAATGTTGCTTATTTATTACCAAGATGAGATGTTAGAACTCAGGTACTTTTGGTACATCATATGCGACTACTGTAAGATTTGTTCGTATTTTTTTAAATAAATGTGCCCTATAAAAAAGATGGGGCTTGTTTTATCAGTTAATTTAAGCGCTAAAAAGTACACGAAAAAATTTAAACTAGGCTCAAAAGTCGCAGAAAAATCTGCTTATTCCGAATATGCATATAACTCAATATCGCAAAAATTGTCACTTAAATCGAATAGCCTGCCAACCGTCTATATTATCCGCTATCAATATTCCGCGATTTTTTATTATGTCGAATGCTAAGGGGGGGGTCCGGACCCCCTGAACCCCCCCTTATATACGCCCATGACTACGAGGGACTACACACAACACCCAGACCCGAAACATAATGTCACACAAACATTTGTCTCGGTGCGGGAATCGAACCCATGGCCTTTCGTTTCACAGCCGACTACTCGACCGCTGTGCCACGGAGGATTTTATCAAGTTTATCAAGGATTTTGTTTCCCTTATTTTATTCCTATTTTATTACTATCGAAACCCGGCCACGCTTCCTTGTGTCTTTGTATGATATTAATTATAAAGGATTAAATGAAAATAGTCTAGCAACTATAGATTAGAAACCGATAGACCGATATATCTCTTCATGTATTAATATATAAATATACATGTAAATATAAAACTTACTGAACTCCGGTATTGAATGCAGAAAGAACACAACCACGACGAATAAGATGGCCACCGTCGCTTTGATCAGGAGACTCTTGTCACGGATCTTGTACTGCAGAAGAAAGTATTGATCATTATAATAATAATAATACTAGCCCTGTATTAAACATTGTCCCACTGCTGGGCACGGGCCTCCTCTACTAATGAGACCTTAGTCCACCACGCTGGCCTAATGCGGGTTGGCAGACTTCTCATACCTTCGAAAAATTCTCAGATATGCAGGTTTCCTCACGATGTTTTCCTTCACCGTTAAAGCAAGCGATAAATAACATTTTAATACACACATAACTTTAGAAAAGTCAGAGGTGTATGCCACTTGGGTTTCGAACCTACGACTTTCGTCTTGACAGTCCGTACCGCAACCAACTAGGCTATCGCTGCTGTTGATCATTGGTAGATATTATCTGAGATGTAGAACACCAATGTATATAAGTACACACACATATTGTGTTGACTGCCTCGGTGGCGCAGTTCTAATTGCGTATGCGTTACGACTGCTGTGCTGAGGTCTCGGGTTCGATCCCCGGGTCCGGTAAAGTGTTATTGGGTTTTTGCTATTTACAAATACTCAGTATCAGTCCAGAGTCTGGAATCGTGCCCGTATGGCGATAGGCTCGTCCCCTATCACATTATGGGACATTGTAACATATGGAAATTGCACATAATTCGTTTCAATTATTTGATTTATTGTTGATATCTTGTTTATTATTTATTTGTACATTCATATTCATTCATTCAAATGAAACACTTTTTCTTTTATATACCTGTAACCTTCGTTGGAGGACCTTAATAATAAATAAATAAATACCTATATTGAGTAAGCTACTGGGCTCTGTAAGCAAGGAGCCGAATTTCAGACATCCCTATCTTCTAAAATCTATATAATCATCTATAATACCTTATCTTTCATGTCAGCTAGTGTTATTCTGAAAGTTTTCTTAGGACAGGCCCTTTTCCGACTTTCCTTCACAAGTAATTCCAACTGTGTGGTCAACTTTAGTATTTTCTTCTCCAGCCTCTCTCTGACCACTTGTTCGTCTTTGCTTAAATGTGGTAATGAGTCGGCCGCACGCCGCCATATTGAAATTTGGTGGCGCAGCTCTGAAAAAAAATAATCTTGTCATTTATTGGTGTTGTTATATATTTTTTTATCATTACACTATTTTTACAGAGTACAATGCCCGATGCGATTATGTGGTCAATTACAAAATAAACTTATATTCTAAATAACTATTACTACAAATACACATCACAGTATTATAAATACGTTTAACACTTGTTCAATCAAGTATCAAACATCTTTTATATACAACACCAGTCACATGTAAAAAATTTATTTATGATTTATAATTGTCCAAATTCCTTGGATGAGAGGCGTTTTAACCTACAGGTTAGCTCTGTTTTTGTGAACTGGCGGTTTTCTAAAAAATTCTGAAATCTGACAACCCTTAGATATTCCCTAGATTTAAAAACAATACTGCAGTGATGAAATAGATTTTTGTAAGACAGTGGTTACAATGGCATGGCCCCGTGAGATGGGAGCTGGAAAAAAACTAAGGAAAAAAAGGAAATTAAGCACATTTTGAACTAGAACCTTCTCAAAATAAACATATCTAGACACGCGGTAGCGTGTCAACTCAAGTTCAAGCTAACAGAATGGTGAACGGTACCGTGTGTAATATTACACGAACTATTTGGAGCCACTTTTGTCCCTCCCATAACTGAAAAACTACTTCAATTTTTTAATTTTTATCACTGTCTGACCTATAGATCAAAACTCTAACCCAGTTCCAGATGACCTAGCAAGTTCAAATTTGGCATCCAGATAGATAGTTGGGTGAATACAAAGAAATAAATCAGAAACTAGTAAATTTATATAATTTTATTATAATTGTTCAATTAATTGATTCTATACACACACTATACTTACACAGGTAGGTACACTTATTTATAGTGCCTGTAATGTAAGAATCAGCAATCAAAATTGATAACAGCCGGTCTTTATGAGGATTTTAAGGTCTTCACGTGTATATATATGTACAAAAAGTAATGATATCCCATCCAAACATAAATGTGAAATGAGAGCCAAGTTCAATGTTATGATACAATAATGCCTTGGTTGTTGACTTCAACGACAAAAAAACTGAGATCTAAATGGGTGCCAAGTTCAATGGTCAGTCTTGAAGTTTAGATATTTATAACCACAAAATATTTTATTATAACTTAATATTATTAAGTACTTACTAAAACAGTCATAGAATAGCCCTATGTTCGATGGCTAGTTTCTACCAGCAAGCCCAATTTTCGGAAGAATAAAATAAAAGAACTTACAGCTTCAGAACTTGCGAAGGCTATAATATAATTCGTATATGAAAAATAGCCAAGGCATACTAAAGGCTTCAATATATTATCGTAAGTTGTAAGAATAAATAATATTTTAAGTTATTATAAAATATTTTATGTCGTTATAAATAAATTTCAGGACTGACCATTGAACTTGGCATCCATTTAGATCTCAGTTTTTTTGTCGTTGAAGTCAACAACCAAGGCATTATTGTATCATAATATTGGACTTGGCTCTCATTTAGATCTCAGTTTTTTTGTCGTTGAAGTCAACAACCAAGGCATTATTGTATCATAATATTGAACTTGGCTCTCATTTAGATCTCAGTTTTTTTGTCGTTGAAGTCAACAACCAAGGCATTATTGTATCATAATATTGAACTTGGCTCTCATTTAGATCTCAGTTTTTTTGTCGTTGAAGTCAACAACCAAGGCATTATTGTATCATAATATTGAACTTGGCTCTCATTTAGATCTCAGTTTTTTTGTCGTTGAAGTCAACAACCAAGGCATTATTGTATCATAATATTGAACTTGGTTCTCATTTAGATCTCAGTTTTTTTGTCGTTGAAGTCAACAACCAAGGCATTATTGTATCATAATATTGAACTTGGCTCTCATTTAGATCTCAGTTTTTTTGTCGTTGAAGTCAACAACCAAGGCATTATTGTATCATAATATTGAACTTGGCTCTCATTTAGATCACAGTTTTTTGTCGTTGAAGTCAACAACCAAGGCATTGTATCATAATATTGAACTTGGCTCTCATTTCACATTTATGTTTGGATGGGATAAAAATTATTACACTGATGCAGATGGTTGTGAAAAGTTCAATTGAATGAATATTGTGATGACCATGAGGTTGATGGCATGATCCAGACAGATCAGAAGTGGGGAAAGATAAGATAGAACCCTTTCTGGGATTAAAAAGAAGGTTGCAAATTTGAATAGGATAAAAAAAGACATAAAAAATATATATACACACCCTGTATCTCCCTAGGTTCGTTCAATCGGAGCTTCTTTGTGTCTCTATATATAAACCTGAGTTGTATGTACGTCTGTACGCACACCAACAGGATGCCGAGCGTCATGTGAAGTGTGAAGTTTGTGAAATTAATACCCTGGAAGGAGAACATTAGAGGTAAAAAATGGCTATAATTAATAGTAGGATAATTTGTTCATTTTAAATAACGTTTTTAAAAAAAATATCGCGTTTTATCTTAGAGGAGGCAACCATCTAAGCGTTTTATTTTCAGTTTTTAGCCCACTCCGTGACCATGAAGGCTGTAAAGCTTTCGAAACGTTAGTACAGAAAAGTGAAAAAACCACGATAAAATCCATAAAATTAGTAGGTATTATTTTAATGTATAATATTCACGTAAATATAAAACTAACTAATACTAGCCCTGTATTAAACACTGTCCCACTGCTGGGCACGGGCCTCCTCTACTTATGAGAGGGGTTAGTCCTTAGTCCACCACGCTAGCCTAATGCGAGTTGGTAAACTTCATATACCTTCGAAATTCATATGACAATTCTCAGGTATTGGACCCGGGTATGTCCGAAAACTACGACCAAGACCACCGGGGGATGGGCAGCAGCATCCCTGGAGTTCGGTGGAGACACTGCGATCACCAACCCGCATGCCAAGCGTGGCGATTACGGCATTCACCCCCCATGCAGTACACACATGAACCACGGCCCCGAGTTTCCGGCGACCCCCAGTGCCCCGGTTATGGTAGCGGCCGGGGTACTAGCGGGGTCAGGGGTGCGAAGAATCTCCGGCAAAGATCCGGCTACCACCACCGACGACTCCTGGCCCTGGCAACATATAACACGCGTACACTGCGGACCGACGAAAAGTTAACTGAACTGGAGGAAGGATTGAGCAAGTTGCGTTGGGATATCATAGGGTTATCTGAAGTCCGAAGAGAGGGGGAGGACACGATTACCCTGAAGTCCGGCAACTTGCTTTATTTCCGGGAGGGCGACCAACAGTCCCAGGGAGGTGTCGGGTTCATCGTCCACAAGTCCCTCGTAAATAACGTAGTGAAAATCGAGAGTGTGTCGGCCAGGGTGGCGTACCTTATACTCAGAGTATCCAAGAGGTACTCGTTGAAGGTCATACAGGTATACGCGCCGACTTCGGCACACTCCGACGACGAGGTGGAGGCTATGTATGAGGATATATCGAAGGCCATGCATAGCTACAAAACCTACTTCACCGTTGTTATGGGGGATTTCAACGCGAAACTGGGCAAGAGAGACGGCGAAGAGCTGAGAGTGGGGCAATTTGGAGTGGGAAGTCGGAACCACCGGGGCCAACTACTGGCTGGCTTCTTGGAGAAGGAGGGACTCTACATGATGAACTCCTTCTTCAAGAAAAGCGAGCACCGAAAGTGGACCTGGATGAGTCCCGACGGCGCAACTAAAAACGAGATTGACTTCATCATGTCGACGAAGAGGCAAATATTCAATGATGTCTCTGTGATCAATACGGTGAAAACCGGAAGTGATCACCGTCTGGTAAGAGGCACATTGAATATTTGTGTCAAGCTAGAGCGCTCTCGATTGATGAAGTCTACGCTCCGTCCAGCAGCAGCCCAAATCCAAAACCCCGAGAGCTTTCAGCTGGAACTCCAAAACCGTTTTGATGGCCTAGGTGGCGATGTGGACGAATTCAACGACGGGTTTGTGGAAGCTGTTCATAGTACTGGGTCTAAGTTCTTCAAGGCCCAAAGGAACAACAGAACCAAGAGGCTCTCTAGCTCCACTCAGAGACTCATCGAGGAAAGGAGTAAAATGATTCTACAGTCTTCAACAGATGCGACACTATACCGACAGCTCAACAAACAGATCTCTAAGTCCCTTACCCGTGATCTGCGCCAATTCAATACGAATCGTATTGAAGAGGCCATCGAGCAGAATAAGGGCTCTAAAGTTTTCACAAGAGATCTGTCTATTGGGCAGAGCCAGCTCGCCAAATTAAAAACTGCGGATGGTAGAATTGTTTCATCCAAACCTGATGTTCTGAGTGAGATAGAGTGCTTTTATGGACAGCTATACACGTCAACTAGCAGACCCGAAGTTGGTCTGGCGGAAGATCCTAGAGCTAGACTGACCCGACATTATACCGAAGACATCCCGGACATCAGCCTGTGCGAGATTAGAATGGCTCTTAAACAGCTCAAAAACAACAAGGCACCCGGTGAAGACGGAATCACAGCTGAACTCCTGAAGGCGGGTGGTAAACCGGTCCTTATGGCCCTTCAGAAGTTGTTCGACTCCGTCTTACTGGAAGGGAGAACGCCAAAGGCATGGAACAGAAGTGTGGTGGTCCTGTTCTTCAAAAAGGGTGATAACACCCTACTGAAGAACTACCGACCCATCTCACTTTTGAGCCATGTTTATAAGCTGTTTTCAAGAGTCATTACGAATCGTCTCGCACGCAGGCTAGATGACTTCCAGCCTCCCGAACAAGCCGGTTTCCGAAGAGGCTTTAGTACCGTAGACCACATTCATACGCTCTGACAGGTTATACAGAAGACTGAGGAGTATAACCTGCCCCTCTGCTTGGCGTTTGTGGACTACGAGAAAGCCTTCGATTCGATCGAAACCTGGGCTGTACTACAATCTCTCCAGCGGTGCCAAGTGGACTACCGCTATATCGAAGTGCTGAAGTGTTTGTACGAGAACGCCACTATGTCTGTCCGACTCCAGGACCGGAATTCGAAACCTATTCCGTTGCAGCGGGGAGTAAGGCAGGGAGATGTTATTTCTCCTAAACTATTTACCGCTGCACTGGAGGATGTTTTCAAGACTCTGGACTGGAGAAGGCTTGGCATCAACATAAATGGCGAGTACATCACTCACCTTCGGTTTGCTGACGATATAGTAGTCTTGGCTGAGAACATGGAGGACTTGAGTACGATGCTCGATGACCTCAGTAAAGCTTCAAAGCGAGTTGGTCTAAGGATGAACATGGATAAGACGAAGATCATGTCAAATGCCCGTGTAGTACCAACTCCCATAAAAAACGGAGACTTTACACTCGAAGTTGTAGACGATTATATATACCTAGGACAGACTATCCAGTTAGGTAGGTCCAACTTCGAGAAAGAGGTTAATCGTCGAATCCGACTCGGTTGGGCAGCGTTCGGGAAGCTACGGCACATCTTTTCGTCCAATATTCCGCAATGTCTCAAGACGAAAGTCTTTGACCAGTGTGTGTTGCCAGTGATGACATACGGAACTGAAACGTGGTCCCTTACTATGGGCCTCATAAGAAGGCTCAAAGTCACCCAAAGGGCAATGGAGAGGGCTATGCTGGGAGTCTCTCTGCGTGATCGCATCAGAAATGAGGCCATCCGCAGAAGAACCAAAGTAACCGATATAGCCCTCCGAATCGCTAAACTTAAGTGGCAGTGGGCGGGGCACATTGCGCGTAGAACCGATGGCCGTTGGGGCGGAAAGGTTCTGGAATGGCGACCACGTACCGGAAGGCGCAGCGTGGGTAGACCCCCCACAAGGTGGACTGATGACCTGGTAAAGGTCGCGGGAGTCCGCTGGATGCGGGTGGCGCAGGACCGGTCATTGTGGCACTCTTTGGGGGAGGCCTATGTCCAGCAGTGGACGTCCTCCGGCTGACATGATGATGATGATGATGAGGTATTGTTCTAGAACATACCTATATACAATGTTCTCGTTAAGGTGAGGTGGGCTCAGACAGTTCAGTTCAGACTACATTTTTAAACCAATTATTCGATGTTAAAAACTAAAAATATTAACAATATAAAAATTTGCCATGAAAGATGAACATATTTACAAAACGAGTGTGCTTCTCGATACACGATTCATTAAAGTTGGCTCGATAGAAAATATTCGCAAAGATGCATCGAAATTTGAAAATTTCAATCCACACGACCTCAAATGAATCCATAGTATACGGTTATAAAGAAAAATATTGAAACGAAAATTTTCTATAAAATTTTCAATGAACTGCATTAAACGAGTGTGTGAATATTTTATCACATTTCATTTATAAATACAAAGAAATAAATGTTTTAAAATTACGAAACATGAAATGGCCGTTGTCTCCATATTGAAATAATTTTTAAAAATGATGCGCATGTGCGAGACTTGTCAGACGGCAATTGGGCCGTGTTGAGAGCAGACGTGTACGCGATTTTTCGCTCGCGCTGTCAAAAATATTTTTTATGAAAACATGATGAATATGACATAAAGTGTTCACAAATAGCACTAACTAAAGATAATATAATTAAATATATTTAACTTATCATAATAATTTCAAACGATACATATTTTATTTATCATAATGACTGTCAAATCTTATCAAAAGTCGTGAATACAGGTTGAGTGATTTGAACAAACTATTTGAGAATAAAATTATGGTATGATACTTGATATAACAAAAATATACTAATATTATAATTACAAAAGTGAGTCTTCCAGTTTGGAAGGTTGCATGTTAAACCGCTGAACTGTTTTTGATAATAATCGATAAAAATTAACACTAGTATTATTTAATCAATACCATTATTAAAATGTTGGTGTTCGCGAGACGAGAGGAACCAACAGTTTATGTCCTAAATAGATGTAGAAATATAAAATAAATACAACCAACCGTCACACACATAGTCCTGACCCCACACTAGGCCAAACTTGTATCCTGGGTATCAAGAACTACGAGGGATAATGGTCACACAACACCCAGATCCTAAACAAATGTCAGTCTGTCACACAAACATTTGACTCTGTGCGGGAACGGACCCACGGCCTCTCATTTCACAACTTACTAATCGCCCGCTGCGCCAGGAGGCTGTCAAGAAATGACTAACTTATGTCCAAATTTGATTATTATTTTGTTGGAATTCAAAACCGTCATCAGCGGGCTCATACTATTCCCCACTACGATTGCGACTAATTACCAGATCCCTAGAGCTCGAAGACTATAATCGTAAATAACTGCTTTGGATACAGCACTTTGAATTTCTTTCAATTATATATCATAAGTTCTGCTATATTTATTTTATATTGATTGCGCAAGACTAAAATACGATTATAACAGTCAAAGTCAATCTTAGGCAGGCGACTACAAAGTTCATTATTATAATAATTTTATTAATTTAGCAGTTTGACAGTCAATACGTTTTAAAGTACTCGTTTGTTTTCGGCGGACGATCGATTATAAGTTATTGTATTCGTGTCGGTAAAAGAGAAATAATATATAACTATTCTTGTCATTTCGTGCATGACGTCAGATATGGATGACAATATTAATTGTCAGAATAATAGATCTTGCAAAGTTTATGATTTCTGAAAATGCATCAACTGAAGATATATACTTTTTACCCGGCTCCACCCCTATCAAATATTATCTATACATTTTCTCACTTTTTTACGGCAATGAGTTTCTATTATAATTTCCCTAGCCAATTTTTATCCTATGATATCGCTGTTACTTTTTCGTATAAAAATGACCCTATTCAGTTTCACTTATCTCGATACCTGCTAGTGGTAGGATATTTATATCCGCCAGGATAGCGACCACTGTACACAGAGTATAAAACCCGCTATAGTGGCACACGCAAGTGAGTCGCGTTCCGGGGTCAGCCAGTGTACCTCTGGTTTTTGTCGGGGTCTAGAGTTGGGGTATGATGTTTGGCCGTGTTGTTCTGAGTTCTCTGACACTAGGCCCTCAACCACTTCTTCACCTCCTTGCCCCATGGCGTAGTATGAAAAACTGAACATCAGGCTGACATGATTGTGTTAAGTAGCGAGGCATAGATTGTCTCTCGCTAGTTGGTACTTTAACTGGACGACACTGCGCTTACTATCAGGTGCAGTGTCGCCACTTTGCCAGGATAAAAAAATATCACATTCCATCATCATCGGAGCCACCCTAACAAAATAGTAAATAGACAAACAGATAATTTTTTTGTAAATTCTTGATATCGATTTTCATTACCATGACATTTGATATTACTTTTTGTTTTGACAGAATATTTTTTTCTAATAATATTCATTCATACCAACGAAAAAGTTTTTATTCCACAACGAAATATTATATTAACATTATTAATTCAATTAACAATATATTGAGTTCTATTATTTTGATAATATAACTCAAAATTCAACGGATTTATGACAATTCATACTTGACGGTCTGCATTGTGCAGTGGACGTTTAGTCGGTTGTGAAACAAGAAGTCCAAGTTCGATCCCGAAATCGAATATCGAAAGGATACACTTCCTTTACCGAATATCAAGAGAAATGACGGGAGATGATGATCGGGAGAAGGATAAAGAATGGGAGGGTAAAATCAAAAGGAAACTGGACGGATTTGGCAGAGATGGGTGTAATCCCTAGTCTAGCTTAGCTTAGCTAGCTTAAGCTATTACATCTATATGAATATGTCTAGTAACCTTTGCTGAGCCGATACCGTGAGAAAACGCGAGGATCTTATCATTCAGCTCAACCAGACCCTAGATCTCATGTTTATTTTTCTCAGGAATCGGGTTAAGATCTATAGCAAGAAAACCTAGGTGATCGTGTTCTCGTGCAAAAATCCCTGTTTCCTCACGTCCCCGTTCTTAAGGTGTTCCACTCCCAATGCACAGGATAAAAAAATATTTTCATAAAAATCGGTTCAGTGTTTTCAGTTCAGTCGTGAATATGTAACAGACAGAAAACTTTCAACCACTACTAATTCACCATTTTAGAGGCTACATTTTAAAAAATACGTGTACGTTTATTTGTTTGTTTGAACGCGCTAATCTCAAGAAGTACTGTTTCTAATTGAAAAATTCTTTTAGTGTTGGATAACCTATTTATCTGGGAACGCTATAGGCTATATAACATCACGCTATGACCAATATGAGCCGAGCAGCTATGAAAAATGTTGCAAAAACGGGAAAATATATTCCTTTTGAGAGCTTGTTACGGCTAAAGTTACGCAACAATCAAGTATGACGGAATTGTTCCTCTTAAAAAGTTATAAAAAAGTCCGCGATAGCATATATCTATCTTTTTCGGTTAGCTCACCTTAACCTGCCTCTGCATTTTTAATGGTAATGAAATTTGTCCTAAAACAATACATTACTTTCGAAGGGGTTTTTATAAACTTGGTATTTATTGTATACTTTTGCTCCCGAAAATAACCTCCACGCGGGCGAAGCCTCGAGCAACAGCGAGTAGTATATAAAAGACGTGATTACTTTCACTCAAATTGCAACTTATTTCACTGAACGTCAAAAATGAGTAATAATTGACATTGTTATCATTATAATTTGTAATAATATAGGTACATATAAATAATACAACAAAAAGTCACACACATATTTCTGACCCCACACTACGACAAACCTTGCCGACAAATTGCTGGTGGTAGGATATTCATATCCGCCCGGACAGCGACCACCGTACACAGGGCGAAAAGCCCGCCATAGTGGCACACGCAAGTGTGTCGCGTTCCGGGATCAGCCAGTGTACATCCGGTTTTTGTCGAGGGTCTGGAGTTGGGGTACAATGGCCATTTTGCGGCCTTCTTAGTACTCTGACACTAGACCCTCGACCCCTTCTTCACCTTCTTGCCCATGGCGTAGTGTGATGAAGCAGGCCGGCATGAGTGTGTTGAGTAGCGGGGATAGATCGTCTCTCGCTACTCAGTACTCTATTTGGACCGCACTGCGCTTACCATCAGGTACAGTGCGGTAACTTAATAACTTAATAACAATAACATTCGGTAACTTTGTTGCGAGAATCGAGCCCACTGCCTCCCGTTTGAGGCCGAGGCTGTCATATAGGTTTTAATTTAATAAAATAACACAATAGTTGAGAGTTTTTAAAAAATAAAAATTTATGGTATTTTACGTTCTATTTAATCAGATTTATTTGACATTTGTTCATTTCACTGTTTTAAATAATGAACATCCTTTATATGAGCGCCTATCGCTACTCGTTGGGGGGGGGGAGCCCCCGCGCACGCCGCCTCCACCCGTCGCATCTCACCCCCTCAATCATACCTCAGCCCAGAGTCGACAAAGCCTTAACCTGACTTCTAGAATATTCACGAACCATCTAGATGTTTCCAGATCATTCTATACTAGAACATTCTACACGTGTAGTTCCCCGCCACTGGACAATAGATGGCGCTACTATCCTAGTAACAGAGTACCAACAGGCGTAAAATACTTACAGCTTGCACCACCGCCTTATTGGACGCTATGATGACGTTCGGTGGATCTCCTACAGGAGTGGCAGTACCTCCTATGTTGCTGAACAGGACCATTGACATCAGGACAGGGATGGGATCCATCTCCATAACCTCGCATAGTCTGAAACAATAATTTTTGGTCTTAAAATGTAGCGACCGCCTAGTTGGAAGTGGGATGGACTGCCGAGGCGAAAGGCGTAGGTTCTGAACTAGCTTCTCCCACCTCTGAGTTCTGAAGTCACGTTAATTATCGCTTCTATCTAGTGTCAGAGTACTCAAAAAACCGCAACACGGCCAACATTGTACCCCAACTCTACACCTCCGATGTACACACTGGCTGACTCCGGAACGCGACACACTTGCATGTGCTACTATGGCGGTTTTACACCCTGTCCGCGGTGGTCGCATCCGGACGGATATGATTATCCTACCACCAGCACCTGTTGCGTTAAAATCGGATCAAAATAATTATGACTTAATTATTCCTTTTTTCTGGTGAAATAGATCTTGGATTAATGCGTTAACGTACCTTATTGTTACAGGAGTCATGAGAAGTACTGTGGTGACATTATCCAAAAATGTTGATAGAACAGCCGTGATGGTACATAATAGGCTGATCAAGGGCCATATTTTACCTCTCGTGACCTAGAAAGAAGAAAATAAATAAATCAATACATCCAATAGTCACACACATAGTCCTGATTTCACACTAAGTGAAAACTGTATCGTGGGTATCAACTAAGAGGGACTACACACAACAGACCAGAAACAAATGCCAGCTACCGTGTTCCCTCCTTCCTATGATTCTGGGTCCTTTAGGCGAAGTGTGAGGAAGCTACACAGCAGGCCGGCATGATAGTGTTGAGTAGCGAGGGATAGATTGTCTCTCGCTAGTTGATGCTTTAACTTGTCGGCACTGCACTTACCATCAGGTGCAGTGTGGTCACTTTGCCGTGCCAGGATAAAAAAATATAATAAAAACAGATTCACATTCATAATACTAGTTTGGATAGATGTGTATGTATATGTGTGTGAATATGTATGTGTATATATATATATATATATATATATATTATATATATATATATATATTATATATATATATGTGTATATGTGTGTGTGTGTGTGTATTTGTAATTAATTTGTATAAGTATCAACATTATTTATTCTACTTATTACTATATCTATACATAAATATATTTTTAAAATTTATGTTTTTCCTAAATATTTATTATGCACACAAACTGCCCTCCTCTTTTTCTTTTCTTTTTTCAAACTTTTCCATCCCATGGTTGTCTTGAAAAGATCGCCGAGAGCGATAAGACCGCCAATTGTGCTTTAAATCATTTTTGTTCCTATTTCATATATCTTAGTGTACAATAAAGAGTAAAAATAAAATAAATAAAATAAATTGAAAAATATGACCCATACATTAATAGAGGAAAAGTTGATTTATTACTTTGTAAATAACTCAAATTCGTGACATATAGGCCTTAGTAAACGGACGGCAATCATATTGTCAAGTCGGATAGACTTTCATGTTCAACTAATTTTATCTTGATACGTTGGCTATTATGTATTCAGGAAATATTTGTATACCGTGTTTAATGTGTTGATACTGTTAAGACATACTGATGGACACAAATTCATAACGTGAACGTATATCTTTGGAGATGTATGTTGTAAATGGCATAGCAAAAAAAAATCTGTACTTTAGACGTATAGCGTCAAATGCCAAAACACAAATTTTATAAGACAAAAATGCACATAAATAATTTTGAATACAATATTGGACAGGTTGTTTGAAAGTTATTGAAATAAAATTATTCGCATCGTAGGATTTAATGCGTTACATTATGGACAATTCGGTTTTGCGATTTAATTGATGCTAAAAACAATATTTTGCATAAATTGAGTTACTATTGTACACCTCTAAAGTACAGATTTATTTTCAAACATCAAGCCACCTGGCGGTAAATTTTCACCGTCAGGAACAACACAGATTGGAGATTTTTGAAGAAAAGTTAATAGGGCGACCGTTTTTTGCATCTGCGGTAATTTTACTATTCACACAATGCTGCTACACTCATTGTACTTTTTAATGACAGTAGTATTACCCCAGTCGAACTTTTACATTCATTCTGTGGTCGTACAGCTGTTATAAAAATGGAAATTATGATTAAAAATCTGACAGTTCATTCTACTTTTCAGTGACAATGGTACTACCCCAGTCGAACTAATTAATTCATGTTGTAGCCATACTACGGTTCTATATGTGATTATTATAACTACAACACTTCATGATACAGTTACAGTGGTATTACCCCGGTCGAGACAGTCATAGACACTGGCTCCTACTCTGTATGCATAAAAACCTACTTCAAAAGTGAACACAGCTAGGAAGTCGAACATCCCGGTCTCGGCCATGATGGCGACCAGCAGCATCATGCTGAAGAGGAGCAGGAGTGTCTCTGCGTCCAGCCAGGAGATCACCTCCGACAGTGACGGCCGCTCGCCGGCTATCGCGAGTACCGCTAGCGACGTGGTCGACAGAAGAACGGATGCCATCGTTCTGTTTATAATCTGGAAAGAGCATGTTAAGGGTGTAGCTACGATTTAATGAAGATTTAAGAATTTATAATACTTATTTTTCAATAAATTCTGCACCACTTCACCGAATGCCTCGGTGGCGCAGTTGTAATTGCGCATGCGTTATGACTGCTGTGCTCGGGTCTCGGGTTCGATCCCCGGGTTTTTCTATCTAGAAATTCTTAGTATTAGCCCGGAGTCTGGAATTGGTGCCCGGTATGGCGATAAGCTCGCCCCCTATTACATTATTGGACTGAAATTCGGCGAAAAGTGAGTGTACCTACTAGTTACACGTCTGCCTTCCCCCTTAGGAGATTAGAGGCGTGAGTATATATGTGTATGTGTACTTATTTTTGATTGACGTAAAAAATGTAAAATAAATTTTCATTACTGAACTTTATTGTTGGTATCACAACAAGTAAAAGTTTTTTAATTCATAAAAAGTATACCGACTTCAATAAAAAACAAATTATGTGTCACTATAAATTTTGAGGGTTGCCCTTGATTTTTCTGAGACCCCATCATCAGATCCTGACTTGGTGCCAATGAGACCACCTGGGAAGTATACCCTTTTAAACAAAAAAAGAATTTCTCGAATCGGTCCAGGCGTCTTCGAATAATCGGGGAACATACATAAAAAAAAGATTCCAACAAATTTTTAACCTCCGCCTTTTTTTGAAGTCGGTTAAAAAATGTTTTCGAATGTTGAAAAAAAACAAAAAAAAAGTTGTTGATATCAGTTTTTATGCAACACACGTCATTCACGTGTGTCCTATATTAAATAAGTTCTGCGGCATTACACAAATTATATCCTACAAAAAGGAATGATATCCCAAAACCATTAAACTCTCGTCACATTGTACCGAGGACGTATTGCGTATGAAGCATCAAATAGATATTTTTTATAATACAGCCAGTTTTTTTTGTTTGCTCCATAAGGAACCGGCCAAGGTCCGAGACCATGCTGCCAAGTCATAAGTAATAAAATCGCCAGCATCCAAACCGTCAAGGTCATAAGGAACATGAGGCCTTAAAGTATAGCTTGCATTTTATCCTCACTACTAGGTAAACTAGTTTTTCTTATAATTAAGTTATATTATTCACATAAGTATCACCTGAATATATTTGGCCACGCCAAACTGGTAATACTCGCCCTTATAGACGTGCGTATTAAGCTTATTTGTAACGTTAATAGTATGGAAATAAAGTTGATTTTGGCTTGAATTTTTATTCACTACTTGTTACCTTTTCCGAACGCCGGTATCCTTGTGATACACGAGAGGCTAAAATATGTGTGAATGCAGCATGTCACAGGAATAGCGCACACCCACAGACTTCCCAATTGAAACACAGTTACAATCAATACATACACTGACATTACACTGTATACTTAAATATTGCTTACTTATTGTATTTGTAACCTTTTTCCCTCGCTATAAAGTTCATTTTACTTATCACCTACATTGATGTTACGTATACTTTCGTTTATAAAAGGCCTATAACAAAAATGCGAGGTTTCGCGAGTACGATGTATGAATGAATCATTTAATTATTACTATGTTTTTTAATATTATTAATCATATCAATTAATGAAATGAAATATAATATAATGTCAAACGAAACACCACAGTGAATAGTGTAAGTGGTGGTTTTACCGTGCTATTCAATAAATAAATGACTGAAATCAATTCAGTAGCCAAATCTTCACAAACTACTATCAGAATGTTTATGTTACATATTGTATATAACAAAATATTACCTCAAAAATGATGAGTACATATAACCCACAAAGCAGCAGAGCAGCGTAAATCAGCCCAGTGTTGCCATCTAGCGGATTCAGTATGTAGTTAATTGTAAACGCTATGGTTTGATTCGAAGTCGAGCGCATTCGGACTGCGAAAGACGAATTCGTGTCCGAATGTAGCTTGAGTGTGGTGACACGCGGCTCACCTTCCGAGAAGTCAAGGTTCTGGTCGTCTAATATGATATTCCAGGGTTGTGTTTTCTGAAAATCAGTGTTCTTATTAGGTAGAAAAACCAGTTATTCAATTATAAAAAAGAAACGTCAAAGGATTTCCTTTATGGTGCCTAGTTTGCCGTTAGTTTGTTCAAATCCAGGCTTAATTCATAAAGAAGAGTCAAAGCCACGTCAAGACCCAAGTCATGTCTGTAGTTTTCTTAATTTGAAAGGTCAAAGCCATATCTACCATATCGCCATTTGAAATGCAACAAGCCGTCACTTTACGTCGTTTTTTATAAGTGGTAGTACCCCAGTCATGCCGTATTTATGCTGTCAAAACTGTCAACAGCGTGGTTCTATGACAGCAAAATACGCTGCAAAACTTAGCACAAGGCCATATAAGAGGGTAGTTTCTGTGTTAATATTTATCCATATTTTTTAAGCAATCAATAAAACGAAAAAGAAACGTTTTTGTAAAAACAGAACCAAAATTGATTTAAAAATAAAGTTGCAATTACTTTTGAAATATTGGTGTAATCGAAAGTGCTGCGTAGTGATTCACTCTCCCTCACACGATTGTTATATACATAATAATACATATTGGGCGATTACGTCATAAATAATATTGTGTATGCTTTCAACTACCCCTTCCATTATTTCAATAGCATCTAATTAATGACTTATTTTTGAGCGTATTAAAAAAATATTTTCATAAAACATTTTAAGTAACCTTACTTATTGATTTAAATAACAAAAAATATTGTGACAATTACCCCATTATCTTGTTACCTGCGATTCCTGGGTGTCGTTTCTCATGTCATTCCATCTCTCCAACCACACTTCAAGCTTACTCAAACTATTCGTAGACGAGTTGAAATTTTCATTTTGCCGCGACAGAAACGGCCCTGACAGAGTTAGTAATATAGACAACGAGTCCCCTTGGCTGTCGATCACGTAATCTGGAAAAAAGTGTCATTTTTTGCAGGCAAGGTCAGATGATTTTCGAGTACTTCTACCATTGAATTAGTTTTTTGCTCCCGCGTAAGTCTTACTATAATATTATAAATGTGAATGTTTGGATGGATGTTTGTTACTCAATCACGACAGAATGGCTGAACGGGTTGAAATTTGGCACAGCGATAGATTATAGTTTAGAATAGCATATAGGCTACTTTTATCCCGGGGAAATATACGGTTCCCGTGGGATACATTTGTTGTACATACATTGTTCAACTAATACCTGAACTTTTGATCTCATTTATCGCTAGAACCTTTGTTCTAGTTAGTCAAAACCAAGACTACCGATTCCTTTCGAGGTGGGCTTTTATTATTTTACATGATTTATTTATTATTTATTTTTATTATTTATTTTTATTATTTATTTTAGATGGCAACTTACTCTTAATTTCTCCAGGCATCACGGAAGTGTTCCGGACCACTTCTTCCTTCTCATTGTACATCATAAACACTATAGTGAAGAAACACCAGCACGCAAGCAGTAGACCCATCTTCACGTAATGCCGGGCGAGGGCCATCTGGTGGGCAAAGATTTTTTAATTTGCAAGCCAACGTAACTATATAAATATGTATATAATATTAGGGTATTTTCCTGTGTTAAATTTTGTATATTTATAATATGTAACCAAAAATAATACGAAAAAGAAACGATCTTGCCAAAAGGGTGCAGATCCAGAGGACGATTTAAAACCAGGTTGAGAACATATCGAGGAAAGATCTCATAGAGTGCGAAGTCTCTGAGGAAGATATCCATAACAGGGTGAAATGGAGAGAGAAGACGAGGGAAGCTGACCCTATCACTATATAGGATGAAAGCTAGGCAGAGAGAGAGAATTCCATGGTACATTTTGATGTACCTCATAAGCTTTAGCTTTTTTTTTAATTTATTTAAAATAACATGAACCAGTACAAACATATAAATTGATGCAATCATAAACTTAATTGAATTTTACCGTGCAAGCTAGTTTAGCAATGTAAACGGTCGATACAGTAGTACTTACTGAGTCGAGATGACCGGTTCACGCTGAAGACAATGCTGTCTACCACTTTGAACCAGTTCATTCACTTCGAAGTGACGAACAGAATAAAGCAAAAAGACAGAAGACAGGAAAGACCATATTTTATATTTTTGTGTCGGAGATTAATTAGCTTGCGAAAAGACCAAGTGGACAAAAGGAAATAAAATCTAGATAGTTTACCTTGCTTTTCCTTTTAGGCTCAGTTCCATTGAGTTCCAATCTGAAATAAATAATAACCGGTTCATATAAAAATATAATTGCATTTTGTTATTTTGCATGACTGTTAACTAGTTTATGAAAACGTTAGAGTTTCTTGCTAGTTCTTCTCTAGCGAAACAGCATTTATCATAATTATAATTTTGATATTATAAGATAATTTTGATAAGTTAGTTTTTATAACATGGCATTTATGTTATCCTGGCTGATCCGATAATATTAGATTGATAGTGCTTCAGAATATTGCTGAAAACCATTTTTAAGTCATATTTAATGTATTTTTATCAAATTAACTATACACCCAGGTTTTTTTGTTTGTTTCGGGAGTTTATCGGATTTTAACCCAAGCACCGGATCTAAGTCCGGTGGATTGCCTATCAAAAGATTGACGTAATCTAAATGTAGAACATTTTATGGATTCAAGAAATAACTTCTAAGAATGACTATAAAATACTCACAGTTTCTCCGGATATTTTTCATCATCGTCCTTGTCTGTAATGTCATTTCTGTGTATCTGCACATTGTTGTTCAAGTGTGGGGCTGAGCTGACCAGCGGCAATCTCTTCACTTTTGGAACAGAATTCTTTAAGGATATGTTATCAACGTTCCCTGTAACAAATCAAAGGACTTTCATCTTCAATAACGTAACAAGGCGCGTTGAAATAATTATAAATTTTGGGGTTATTGTCACTCGCGTCCGTAGGCTTTACTCTAGTTCCCCTACACGTGACACCTGGGTAGTGCTAAATGGGTGACACATCTTACTGGTGGTAGGCGTTGGCCTTGACCAGTAAGATGTAAAAAAAAATATAAAAAAAGTTAGAATTAAATATTTTTTTTTAAGATCCAAGAAATTACTGACAAGTCTGCTGACCCAACCGCTATACATATTAGAATATAATGTTAAATATCTTATTTGCATTATTAAGATAATCTGCTAAGCCTATTCACGTGTATCATATACCGAAAGAAATGTTATGGCATTGTAAAAAAATAGGTCTAGCTATAGCCTCTATCCTAAAAAAATAATAACCAAGTGTTAGACCCACGCTGTTGCCAAAATACAAAATCACCGTAGATGTGTAAAAATTATTTCGAGGTCCCCAAACGTTTTTGTCTCCTTGCCATGTTTTTCGGATTTGCGTAGACCCCTACTAAGCAACTATTGTATTTTTGAAAATTCATCAACTTCAAATGTATTTTGACTGATGTCTAACTGTAGTGAGATGTTAATCCGAAATTAAATCAAACCAAAATAAAATTAAGTACCTATGTATTACATAAACTCAATACGCAAAAATAAACGCTTTCTAGTGGGAGGGATGAGCCTGGTGCTTCGATAATATTTTTTTTATATTTGGCATCAACTTAGTGAGGTTTAGGTAGGAGGTGTGGATCCCCACTTTTTATAGACCCCCATTTACATCCTATAGACCCCTAATTCTGTTTTTCGCTCACATGGACCCCTCATTGGTCGTCGTCGACGTACGTGATTGTATTAGATAAATCTAAATTACGCGATGTTTTCACGATTACATAGTATGATATACTTAATGATATTTTAAATGTCGTAAAAACTATGTTCATTATTTTTTGTGCTATTTGACATGCAACGACTCAAAATTACCCACCATTATATTATTATACTGGTTTTTGCCTGTGATACCGTCAATGATATAGCCTTTGTTAAACGAACAGAGTTATTTTTATTGAACCATTGGTGGCCACTTTTATTATTTCTATTACATCGGATATATATTTTTTTTTATGCGTGACTCCGATTTCGATTACGGAATAGATATTATTCCAGCCTCCGTGACGTAGCGGGCGATTAGCCGGATATGAAACAAGAGGCCATGGGTTCGGTTCCCGCACCGAGACAAATGTTTGTGTGACATACAGTTATTTGTTTCGGGTCTGGGTATTGTACCGTAGTCCCTGGTATTTGATATCCATGATACAGATTCGACAGTATATCAGGACTATGTGTGTGGCTGTTGTGTGTATTTTTACCTACTCAGTGCGATCGCAAATAACCAATGTAAGAATAGATTAAAAGAAATAAAGCCTCTCTGATGCGCGTTGATCATTATCATCATAATATTATAGACTGCCTCGGTGGCGAAGTTGTAATTGCGCGTGTAACGCATGCTGTGCTGAGGTCCCGGGTTCGATTCCCGGGAAACACTCAGTATCAGCACGGAGTCTGGAATTGTGCTCGGTATGGCTATAGGCTCGCCCCCTATCACGTTATGGGACCATAATAAATTCAGCGAAAAATGGGTGTATCGGTTACACCTCTGCCTACCCCTTCGGGGTTACAAGCGTGATTGTATATGTATGTATTATTTCGTAAAAACGCAAGGATTTAAACACTTAAATGCTTACACAAACATGGCCCAGTTGTAAAATTACTTGTGATAACCTCATTAGGTTAATTTCGTTAACAAAGTATGAAACGTTTGAAAACACTGGCCAATATCTAATCTCATGAACCGAAAATAGAACATTTTCAAGGCGATGTGTTTTAGCAGAACGCTGGCGAAACAAGTGGGTCATTAGGTGGTCACCACTATACATGAATCCGTATTACCAGGCGAAGTGCACATATCCCTGTGAATGAAAGCTCGATCCAAAATTATTATATAATAACTAGCTGTTTCTCGCGGCTCCGCCTGCGTGGAGATTATTTTCGGGAGCAGAAGTATACAATCCAAGGAGTTGTCTCTCTGCACTGAGGCACCTGTAGCGATTGTCCAGCCTCTCGGTTGTTGGGCCTGAATGTTGAGATTGCATCTAAAGAATACCTCGTAAGTTTAACCTCACTTTGCCCCTTTCAGGGATGATTTTTTAAAAACGATGAAACACGTATTTCTTTATTTCCTACCAAAAGCCTAAATATGAATTTTCAGATCCCTAACTTGAGGAATGATAGATTTCCCATACAAATATTGAACTCCTATTTGACCCCTTTCAAAATTGTGTTTTGAGAAAAAAGATAGCCTATGTCCTTCTCCAGGATATAATCTATTCCCTTACCAAATTTCATTACAATCCGTTCAGCCGTTTAGTCGTGAAGATGTAACAAACAAACACACAGAGTTACTTTCGCATTTATAGTATTAGTATGGATTATGTAGATTGTGAACAAACCAAATTAGACAAAATAAGTACCTATATTTTTATTTCAAATAACTTGTTGAAGCATTGTCATGCCCAGACTTAATTTCTCATAGTTATATTCTGATTTTTACAGACTGAAAGAGCTTCTTGCAACATTGCCAGTTGCACTTCTACTGTTCGAGGCACTTCATCAGCGTATATCGTATACTGTGTACGGTGCACACGTGGCTATCCGGGCGGATGAAAATATCCTACCGCCAGCACCACTTATTTATCACCAGATGATATACAAGTGTTGGAGTTATGTACCTGCAGTTTCAACTAAGCTAGAGTTGCCAACCGTCCTGTTTTCCCAGGACATGTCCTGGTTTTTAGAGTGTCCTGGGATGTCCTGGATAGTTTTTAAGCAGCGTCCTGGGTTAAAATTCGCACACCACTTTTGCAATCCTAAAGTTATTAGAGGCGGCGTCTCGGCTCGCAAGTGTTTATGTTTATTTTAAAACAAAGGTGCGTTCTGTTTTTAAACTGAATTGTCCTGGCTTTTCTAACTCAAATCCTGGTATTTCAATTCCAGGGTTGGTAACCCTAGACTAAGCTCATTAATGTAAGGTAAAAAAATATATAACGTACGACTTGCAATTTTGACGAGGTCAATGACCCTAACTGAAAACACAGCTGATCGCGAATTGGAATATCTCGGCCAGTATTCCTTTTTATATTATTATAAGTACAAAGGTTGCTTAGAATTGTCTTATCGGCTAAGTCCCCTTTCTGTCTAACCTTGCATAAGCCGTTATCAGTTATGCTGGCGTGTATAATTACCATATTAATATAATTATTATACCTAACAGACACTTATCCACAGATATAGTTCTAAATAGACATCTCATGTATTAGAGTATTTCCTTTTAACAGAAATATTGATGTTATTTTAGAAAGTAACTGCAGGTACATCAATAATTACATCCTAAGTGGGGAGTAATGAATGTTTGGGATAAAAGGCAGCTTTTCCGCGCTCCAGGGTTATGTGGTGTAGCAGACGAGTTCATAGTCAGTACATTCGTGGTCTTTCGAGGTGTAGTAAGTGTAATCAGTTCAATGCTCGCGTAGTTCAATTAAGAGGGTAATGCTGTACACTTAAGAGATTAATTGTAAAGAGAAGTCTTTAGTTAAACCGGACATGCGGTTGTGTTAATATTAAGCACTGAAATGTGTAACAGTATCCAGCTATAACAAAATAAATGCGAGAGAGATAAAGGGAAGTTGCGGCCAGCAGTGGTCCTTTTCTAGAATTTTGATTGGTCTACGTGACAGACTTGCAGAAGCGAACAGAAATAGGTATTGGCCGCACAGTCGCTTTGTCTCATTCTACAAAGTAGTAAATTTTTTGAGGTTATTGCTCAGGTCTCTAAATAAAAATAGACAATTTGGTTGAGTCGACATTCAACGTTACCAAGGTATAGACAAAAATGTCGTAAAGTTTAAAAGTCAAAGCTGTCCAAGTGTCTTTGATCGGTATAATAAAATGATGACCTCTGATCAATAGATTGATCTTATTACGTCACAGCAAATACAGAAATGGCGAGATTGTACTAAGAGATTTGTGTAGTTTATGTCCGTAGCTTATCAATATCTTATCATACTATTAACACTTTCAACGGCCAATTCATTTGACAACTTATAAGTATTATAAATGATTATTTTATCAGTGAGAAAATGATTACTTCATCAGTATCAGATTAGTTTTGTCGAAATAATGATCGGGACTGGAAAATAGTGTTATGAAGCCGCAACTTAAACTATCGGATATACGAAATAGTAAAATATCCGTAACCGAAAGCATCCTACAAAAATGTTTCGAATTACTCAGTAGCGCGGTTGTGATTGCGCATGCGTCATGACTGTTGTGCTGAGGTCTCGGGTCCGAACCCCGAGTCGGGTAAAGTGATATTGGGGTTTGGCACGTGGCACGCTAATGAGCTCAGTGAGACATCTCTGGATCTGAACCACATACACAAAATTTCATAGAAATCGGTTAAGTGGTTTTAAAGTTTATAATAGACATAGGTGAAAACAATATTTGTGTTTTATACATAATATATAGATTAATTTAAAAAAAGCACTCATTTTAAAAATTACTAAAATCAATGCTGCAGCCCTTTCTAAAACTAATTTCAAAAGGTGCGGTTACTATGTTGCATGTTGTATATTTAGTTGATTGATATGTAAATAATTTCCTCCCAATAGGGTAGTTGACAGTAAGTGAAAACCTGATATTTATTTTTTATAATAGGTTTTAGTCTAAAAATATCGAATATTAAACCAATTTGTTAATTTATATGTGATTATTTAAGAAATACATATGTAAAAGTAAAGCATTTTGTCACGTGACATGAAACACCTATCAGTCATGCATGACGTCACCGTTCGAAATATCTAAAACACTGAGCCAAACGTGTATTAGTTTTGCTTATGGCCACGTCACACGAGAGGCCATGACAGTTGACGTTTTGGTGGGAAAAATAAAGTTGGCTTATAAAAATGCAAATTAAATCTTGAAAACTTATGTTTTATCTTTATTAAAGATAATATTTAAATAATATAGACCATGAAGAATAAAATAAAACGGTTTACCAAAAAGAGTCAACTAGCATATTCTCAATGTAACACTCAAAAGATAGCCCAACACTTATTTAAACACACCCAAAAGGACGACATTGATGACCGTGTGATTGGGAAACGCTCCTGAAAACGATGACAGACGTAAACTAATACTTTTAATATTGGGGCAAAAAATCGAACCCAATGAAATGGCTAGGTAGAGACTAACACAGTGGCAAAAGAGTAGGTTAAGTAGATAAGTTAGGTATTTAGACAAGTGTCGTAAATAGGTATTGGTGTGATAGCCGAGCGAGGTCGGCGCTTTTTAACCGACTTCAAAAAAAGGAGGACGTTCTCAATTCGGAATCTTTTTTTATATATGTTCACCGATTATTCGAAGACGCCTGGACCGATTCGGGAATTTTTTTTTTGTTTAAAAGGGTAAGGGTATACTTCCCAGGTGGTCCCATTGGCACCAAGTCAGGATCTAATGATGTAGGGACCCATAATTTATTTTTTATTGAAGTCGGTGTACTTTTTATGAATTAATTTTTTTTTATGAGGAACATTAAAACCATAATCAACACTGCACCTCATGCACTTGCAGCTGACCCATGCGTTTTTCTCACGTATATTTCCTAGCGACAACGGAAAATATTTATAGGACAAAAAGTAGATATACAAGATGGTGGTAGGAAATTCATATCCGCTTGTATAGCGACCACCTTACACAGGGTGTACAACCCGCCATAGTGGCACACGCAAGTGTGTCGCGTTCTGGGGTTAACCGGGGGCCTAGAGTTGGGGTTACGATGTTTGGCCGTGTTGCGGTCATATGAGTACTCTGACACTAGACCCGCGACCGCTTCTTTACCTCATTGCCCCATGGCGTAGTGTGAAGAAGCTACACAGCAGGCCGGCATGATTGTGTTGAGTAGAGAGGCATAGACTGTCTCTCGCTACTTGATACTCTAACTGGACGGCACTGCGCTTACCGTTATTACGTGTGAAACCTTTTTTTTGTGCCTCGTTAGGCAGCCGAGCAGACGGGCCACCTGTCGGTAAGCCGTCACCGCCGCCCATAGACAATAATAACGAAACATTCCATACATAAAAAATTAACACCACAACGGTAGCGATTCCGTTTACCTATCGTAACTTTTTGACATAAATCATATAAATTAGTTAGTATTCAAATCGCCAAGGTTATTTGCGTAGGTCGGTACAGTGTTAATGCATGATGAATGGGTCATAGTTATACTCGCATGTATTTAAAAGAATACAGATAATTAACACAAGCATGTTAATATTAACAAGTGTAAGGTTTAATATTTTTAGCATGTTCATGGTAATTGTGGATTCGCAATAATAGATGGCGGGACACTCGGCTGATTCTGCCTTCTTGGTACGAATGACTGGCCGGTTGCAGGTATTGTTTAAAAAAAATAACGGAAGCATTTTAAAAATAGAATGGTATGATATAATATACAAGAAAGATGGCCGGTGTAAAATGGAGTGTATCCTTGTAAAATAACAAAAATTGAATGACAGTTATTGTTTGAATTGAAAGTTATCTACAAAAGTTTATGTGTTATACAAAAAAAATGTCTGCTAACGTCATTCTGCCGCACTCAGAGCATCATTATACTAATAACTAGCTGTTGGCCGAGGATTCGCCCGCGTGGATGTTCTTTTTGAGAAAATTATGGAGGAAAAGTATTCAATCCAAGGAGTTGTCTCCTGCACTGACACACCTGTACAGATCGCCCAACCTCTCAATAAAAGCTCCTAGGCAGCTTGACTTTTTCCGACAATTCCAACAATTATCGTTATATTTCAACCAATTTACGCAAAATCTATACAAATTATAAACATAAACCTTAGTCGTGAGTCACTCTATCTATTGGTGAAAACTGCATGAAAATCCGTTCAGTAGTCTGTGAGTTTATCGCGAACAGACAGACAGACGCGGCGGAGGACTTTGTTTTATAATATGTAGTGATTTGTTGATCGTCGTTAAATATTTTAAGTAATAACCACTGTCATTTATTTACGCCACACGTCCGTGGCTTAACTTTAACTTAATCGTTCCAGTACAGTTAGTAACTACTACAGTCAATTTGCTCGACTCTACTGCTAACTAACTAGTTAGTAGTAGAGTCGAGCAAATTGACTGTCACAGACGGATAGACAGATACCTATAAGGAATTTAATTTTGGAAGTGAAAACTTGTAGGGTGCGTTGAGCTCTTTTGATATGGGGAAAAAACATTCAACTCGCGTGACCGTCACGCTCTGATTATTTAACTTTTGACATAAGCACGACTATGAAGTTCTATAATAATTGATATGCAATCACAAACACGCCTCACGCCCGGTCAGCTCTACCGCTTATATAAAGCGCAGATGCGGCCGGGAATGGAATACTGCTCGCACCTCTGGGACGGTTCCGCAAGGTACCTTCTCGATGCTTTGGATGGGTAGCAGCGGCGGGCCATTCGCATTGTGAATGATCCAGATGTGAGTAACAGCCTGGAGCCGCTACAGCTGCGTAGGGATATTTCCTCGCTTAGCGTGTTCTACCGTCTGTATTATGGCGAATGCTCTGAAGAATTGTTTGATCTTATCCCTTCCACATCCTTCCCTTCTGGTATGCCAGAACCACGGGTACTGGCTTGCGGAGCCACAGCTTCGTGGTATCTACTACCCCGGCCCGAACCAAGAGGTTCGCAATTTCGTATTTTAGCCGCACCGTCAAGCTGTGGAACAGTTTTCCAGCTACCGTGTTCCCTCCCTCCTATGATCCTGGGTCCTTTAGGCGTAATGTAAAGAAGCTAAACGGCAGGCCGGCATGATTGTGTTGAGTAGCGGGGGATAGACTGTCTCTCGCTACTTGATACTCTATCTGGACGGCACTGCGCTTACCATCAGGTGCAGTGTGGTCACTTTGCCGCGTCAGAATAAAAAAGAAAAAAAAAACTATTTTATGGACACTAGTTGTCACTTCTGTCAGTATTCCCATGACGGCCTAAGTTTTTTTTCTTTTGGTACAAGGAACCCTGAAAACCATCGAGATCCTCCGCTTTAAGCTTTGGTCTCTTAATCATAACGCATAACGCTGCGATAAGCAGCTCCAACGCAGCGTCACGATTGCCCTTCACCGCTGACGCACACTGCGACAGAACGAGAGACCATTCTAGACGTTTTTCATACGATTATGTGTCCGACACCGCATACCGGATTGTGCATTATGATCAAGAGACCAAAGCTTTTGTGTGAGACCCAGCTCTCACGCCGTCAAGGTCGTTGCGTGGGCTAACACATGTTTTGTTCCTTAACACATGTTTGACAAACAGGATATACAACAAAGATAAACTAATTATGATGCTTTATATTATGGTTATTATCGACATCCAACGCGATTTGGTTTTATTCAAACTGACTTCTTTAGTTAAACGAAAGCTACCTACATACCTGAGAATTCTTATAGAATTTCAAAGGTATGTGAAATCCACCAACACGCATTAGGGCAGCGTGGTAGACAAAGGCCTAACCCCTCTCATTAGTAGAAGAGGCCCGTGCCCGGAAATGGGACAATATTTAATACAGGGCTAGTATTATTTATTTATTACAAACATATTTCATAGTAATGTAAAACAATGTTTGATAATATGATTGTAAAATTGATTAGGCTCCGTTAATAATGCCAAAATACCACATCGGCGAATTAAAATTCTATTTCTGTACTTGCTATAAGCAGTTCCAACTGGTGTCGAACTGGATCGGACCGGTTAAATATAAACGCGTTCTCATTGGCTGACGATCAAAAATAAAAAACGAACCCAGACAGACAGCACTCGGCTAACGGCAACGTTTTTAGATCTAGAAATAATCCATTCGTTTTCTGTCTAGATTTTTGTACACAACAGCCGTTTTGTCTATTTTAGTAGTGAGCCAGGATTGGTGCTAAATATTGTAAAATTTATCTGCTTTAACAGGTTACAAGGGATTAGAAATTGCTTTATAAAAAACCACTTCTACTGGCCGTGAAAGTAGTCCGCGCAAGGTCTAATTAAATAGAACTATAGAATATATATATATATATATAATATATAGTTCTATAGAACTTAATTAGACCAACATTTAAGATCTAGATTTATAAATCTAGATCTTAAATGTTGTGTATCTCAGAGCGACAACCGCAGTATAGCCTCTTACATTTTGTAACTGTTCCTAACATCGACTTGCCAGTTGTAAAATCAAACTCACTGGTATTAATATTGACTATGCACTGTATCTTATACAGAACGCTCATATAAACACACACCATTCAAGTGTTTTTATTACATAAATAGCCTTACGTTTGACCACTATCTCGCCTGATGGTAAGTGATGATGTGGTCTACTGTGGAACAGGCTTACCTAGAAGATACCTATTAACTTTTGACTTAATGATACCCAGGTTATAATTTTCGGGAAACATAGACTCCAACAAAGAGTTCCATATAAATGCAGAACGCTTCGTGCGCACTGGTGGAATAGTGTGGCGAAAGAATAATTAATGTTTCCAAGTAAAAGAAACAAATAGAAAGAAAACGCGTATTGACCATTGCGCAAGAAGCTATTTGGACCATGATCTGCAATCGATGCTTCTTTTGAAAACGCTGATTATCTCAAAACAAATTAGAAATTCACTCACCATGTTCTTTCTCGTAATACTGTCGAAATGGCGCCAAAGCTGGGTCATATTTGACTTCCTCTGGCAACCCCATCCATAGTTCCACGGCACCAGCAGTCAATTCTCCAGTTGACACCAAGGAGTACTGGCTCCTGCTCAAATCTGGGCCGTCTTTCCTGGAACCGTTCAGGTTTTTCACACTCTTAATAATTTTGTCCATTTTGATCACTGATAATTTTGTTTACATTTCAAACTGACAGTTTATTGTTTTTCATATTAGGGTTGGCACATTGATAAATAATAGGGATGATTCTGTAAGTTTGTAATTTTAAAATTAAGTAGATTTGTATTTTCGTCACATTTTCATTACATAGGTAATCTAGAGTGAACCTGTAGATTCTGATGTATTACGATTAACAGCCAAGTGTATATTGGTGAATATGGTTGTATATGATTGAAGCAACTAGCTTTTTAGTTAGATTGTTAGGTTATGCATATTTTTCTTACAAATGCGAACTATAAGAAGTCAGCATTAAAACTTCTTTCATTAATTTAGATTTTTAATGAAAAATCAGTCATTAAAGACAAGATATAATAGAACCCAATGGGGTTCTATTATATCTTGTTGTTAAACAATCGAGAAAGAAATTATATCTGTAGGTTTTCATGGCGAAGCCGCTGAATTTTGATGAAATTTGAAAAGAGGTAGTGCTCTAAGGAACGCGAAACAGTAGGCAGTGGATTTGCTGTGCCCTGGCATTGCAGAAGTCTATAGGCGGCGGGTTTCTACTTAACACATACCATCAGGTGGCCCGTCTGATCGTCTACCTATCGAGGCACTAAAAAAAATTTTTTCTAGAAAAAGGAGGTTTTATAAAATATAGCTTAATAACTACGTTGGACGTGCCGTCAAGGAAAGGTCAACGAGTAAGGACAATTTATCGGAGACTTTCACGCCAGTGGAGCTGCGAGTATCCACAAACATGACATTTTTTTTTTCTTTCGTGTTTTGACGCGTAAGTGTTGTTTTGTTTCGCTGCATAGAGTTGTGTATGTAATGTGGGGTGTGCCCGACAAAGGATTAGGACCCTCGCTATTTGATACGTAGGTCCATCCTTTGCCGGTTATGTGTGCGTGTAGGGGGATCTTCTGCAGAGGCAGGACTTTCACATAGCTGTGATAGCATGTTTCCGTCCGCCTCTCGTAAGCCCCCCTGAGTGGTGTTATCGGGATTGAGTGTGTGAGTTGAGTGTGGTGTGATGAGGAATACGGATATATTTTTATCTGCTTAAAATTGCAATTACATTAAAACAACAATAATGACTGTGGTGTTGTGCAACAACAAGCTCAAGGTCCAGCCGGTGTGGTCGCCTGATTGTAGGTCTTGATTTGGCTGAGGATGGTATTCACCCACCCCACGATAGTCCCGCAAAATGCGATGTATCGCTGTAACCAAGGGGTGGGTGTTGCTTCTGTTCTGGATAGCCATGATCGAGGACAGTGAGTCAGAGAATATAATTACCTGCTGGTATCTCCGGCCGAGAGCCCATCGGCACGCGTGAAACGCGTGACACAAACTTTGCTTAAAATTGTTTTTCCTTGTCTTATATTTTTTGCTTAAATCAGTAACCTCTAAGTTTCGACTGTAGCAGTATAGCTAGGCAAAACAACAGACTATCAGAAATTGTTGGTTATAACAATAAACATTAAATAAAAATCAAATATTAATTGAATCCATGAAAAGCTATACATTATTTAGATTCAGTAAATTTTTTCCTCTACCGCCAATTCGGAATGCAGTTTCGTTACAGAAGAACGGGCAAGAAACTAAGCTCTTTTCGAACACCAGTTAACAATATATGGTTATACAATTAAAATACGATTTCAATTTGATTACATTAGATTAGAGCTGAATGTAAGTTAATTAAGTTGCCTTATTGTAATATAGTGAAATGAAACTTATTACAAGACCAATTTGCCGTCTGGCGTGCGGTGGCCCTCTTCTGTGAGGCCGTAATCTCACTGAAGGAGAGTGCCGAGAGAGATCGGGAACGATCCGATCCCTCCCGCCGCCAGTCGCCGGAGGAGGCGCCGGGTTGACGACTGACCGACGTCTCCCGCCCTGTGGTTTGGCCTTGTTGCTGCCGTGGACGCCGAGGGCGTCCTTCGGTGCGCAGGGGCTTCTGAGCTCCCCCCACATGGAGACGGGCTGCAAGGCGGCACCACGCAGGGGCGGTTCCGGTCAAAAATGGGGCGCTTCTCGCCCCGTGTGCCCGGGACCGTCTCTTATGCGCCGAAGAGGGCGACCGCGGGGTTTTTAGTTGGTATTGCCGGTGTAGGGAATTTGTTAGGGACTCGGCCCAGCGGTCGTCCGGATGTCAACATATCTCCCGGACGGCTTAACGCTGGGTCGTAAGGCCGGCGAGCCCAACATATCCGTCCCGCCACCCCCCCCGGCGGGGCGGTAGTGAGAAATCGCTTTTCCCCGCGACAAAAAAAAGACCATTTGCCGTACACGACCCTCGTGAGAGTGGTGATTAAAGATTACTAAAGAAAATATTATTGAAAAAGCGGAAAAAGTTCACAGGAAAATTACTTACGCCGGAACCGATGTTTAAAAGATCATGCTACTTATAATGGAAGTTACAAACGTTTTTAATCCTAAAACTTATATACATTCAGTTGCAATTCACTTTGCAGTAGTAAATTAAAAAGAAAATAATCAAGCAAAGCCAGCTGATGCTAACAATCTAAAAACAACAAAGCATTAACCAAGTATAATGAATGGCAAATATTTTCAAACATAACAGAAGATATAATTACTAACTATGTACTAACCCAAAATGTGATACTGAACATATTACGTCAAATTCTATGTCTTCGCTCATAGTTCGAACCGGACTGATCTGGTTTAAGCCGGATTCTACTAGATAAAACTTGATTAGATTAGATCTAAAACAACTCGCGTCATACGATATTGAATGTTATCGCGCACGAAATTAAGTCGTGGGAGGATTTTTGGATCAATTTATTATTATTATAGAGTTTTTTTATTTATTTATTTAAAATATACATTAGCATGGTATCACAAAAACTTTATTTCGGTTTGTTTGAATACTGAGAGACACAAAGCTAGTCTATTGGTTGGAGATGTTTGTACGAAATTCGGCAAAAAGTGGGTGTACTGGTTTCACCTCTGCCTACCCCTTCGGGGATTACAGGCGTGAGTGTATATGTATGTATATGTTCGTACGCGTTGAACCGTATTTTACTTGGATTGGCAATTGAAGTAGGTAATATTACGTCTATTTAATTTGATTATCATCAGTGACTGAGCACTTTATTATGTTTTTTAATTGTAATCACATATTCTAAATCGTAGAAATGCATTTAAATTAAAATAAAAGAATTTATGTAATAAAAGCTTTATTACAAAATTACTCAGAAATAGATAGTCTTAAAGATATATTTAGTTAATCTGTATTAAGTCTTAGAGATGTACTTGATCTGTATTAAGTCGTAGAGATGTACTTGATCTGTATTAAGTCTTAGAGATGTACTTGATCTGTATTAAGTCGTAGAGATGTACTTGATCTGTATTAAGTCTTAGAGATGTACTTGATCTGTATTAAGTCTTAGAGATGTACTTGATCTGTATTAAGTCTTAGAGATGTACTTGATCTGCATTAAGTCTTAGAAATGTACTTGATCTGTATTAAGTCTTAGAGATGTACTTGATCTGTATTTATTTACACAGGGTGAAAAACCCACCATAGTGGCACACACAAGTGTGTCGCGTTCCGGGATCAGCCAGTGTACATCCGGTTTTTGTCGGGGGTCTTGAGTTGGGGTACGTTGTTTGGCCGTTACGGGGCCTTCTAAGTACTACAGTCTATTTTTTATTTTGTTGTTTGCGGCAAACATAAGTTTTAAGCCAGTGCTTGCCATCATTCAATTTGATGAAAAATCATGGAAGTTATGGCGTATCGACAAAATACACATTGAGAAATAATAAAAAGAGATTGTATTTAAGCCGAAAGCCGTTTCACCGACACTAAGGCTTTTAAAGCCGTTGACTCCGCGAAAGTTTGTTACGAACTGCGTACATTGGAAAGATGCGTGTACAGTTGAGGTCATAATTCTAGACAGAATATCTTTGAAATTAACGAATTTTACGGATCCGTAATCCGTGATTACAATGTGTAATATTCGCGTAAACATAAGAAACCATTACAGAATATCTTTATTGCAACTCCTATGAGGTTCGATATGCGCACATATTTTTTTCAACGTTTTTCTAAGAATGCTTTCTCAGTTGAAATAGACGGAGAAATTGTTATTTATAATCTATGTGTGTATGTATGTTCCCTATGGATTCCAAAACGCCTGGAGCGATTTTAATAATATTATGCGGCAATCTTTAGATTAGACCAGCGAGTGATCCTGTGAAGTTTGATAGCGGTTGGATCAACATAAAGATGCCTAATATATTTGTAGTACTTCACAGTGTATCATCAACTATTTGGAAAGTGCACGCCGATAAAGTAAGCAAAGGTGTTTTTATTTCAACTTAATTTACAAATAATGTGAATTGACACTGAAAAATTGAAAAAATTGCCTGTATTAGTCAGCGATAGTGTAGCTTGCTATTAGTGACAGAAGTTTTAGAATCGGTTCAGTATATTACATACAAACAAAGTGTACCTCTTTATATAATAGTATACGTATGTATTACAATAATGCACAAGATTAAACCCTATTGTTGAACCTAAAATTCAATTAGACACATCTAAAATTTTATGCCCGCTGTACACATAGGGCCAAGCCGCTGGGCCAGCATGTTGGGCCAACGTGCAGAGGGTTACTTGGCGTATGTTGGTATTATTATGTTTACGTTTATACTGACAATGTCAAACATGCTATGACGTATTTGTATTTGCTAGCAGCTAACAAAATAGAACAAAATTAAAAACACGCAACAGTTATAGAAGTCTACTCATTGTCAACAAATGTGTTGGGCGACCACTCGCAATAGATGGTATCTATATATATGGCAGATATCTGCAGTGATAATGCTTTCCAATATACTAATACAGGCCCTGTATCAAATTTGTCCTACTGCTAGGCACGCACCTCCTCTACTAATGACAGTAAGGCCGCAGTCTACCAAACCGGACTAATGCATGTTTTTTTGAAATGGTTATCCTGAGGTATGTAGGTTTCATCACGATGTTAACAACGAATACATACGTAAGAAAAGTCAGAGTCAGCCATTCAGGCTGATTTAGAACCGATGACTTTCGTCTCGACAGTGCATAACACTGCCAACTAGGCTATCCCTGTTTCTTTATAATATACTATAGAGTATACAATTACAATTGGCTAGATGACGCTAATTGGCATTAGTCGGATTTGGACAACGTCCCTGGCAATAAAAGGGCTTCGTTCACGTTGAATCAACGTGCCAATAGAATAGGATCACGCTAATAGAATCACAAATACTGCTACGTCATTTTGATTTATCGTATCGTCATTATTTAGTACATAAACAAGAAAAGCAGCAATAGTCTAGTTGGTTGCGGTACCGACTGTCAAGACGAAAGTCATAGGTTCGAAACCCAAGTGGCATACACCTCTGACTTTTCTAAAGTTATGTGTGTATTAAAATGTTAATTATCGCTTGCTTTAACGGTGAAGGAAAACATCGTGAGGAAACCTGCATATCTGAGAGTTTTTCGAAGGTATGAGAAGTCTGCCAACCCGCATTAGGACAGCGTGGTGGACTAAGGCCTAACCCCTCTCATTAGTAGAGGAGGCCCGTGCCCAGCAGTGGGACAATGTTTAATACAGGGCTAGTATTATTGTTATATAACATGTTATAAGAAGAACGCACACACTCAGACACCCAAATCTATATAAATAAAATACATTTTTTTTTCTACCCATGTCCGTTGTAGACTTTGAAACCACTCGATCGACTTCAATAAAATTTTGTGTATGTGTATGGTTGGGTCCAACTTGATTGATAGGATAGATGGATAGATTAGATTAGATAGATTCTAGATCCATTAGATGGCACTGTTATCGAGATCAGAGTTTCTTATTGTTTCAATGAACATTCGGTCCACAGAGAAGGCGGTTTATGGCAGGACAACGTCTGCCCGGGACCATTAGTTAAAATATACAATGTAATTGTATATTACATAATCCTAATATATATACTGAAATTATACTGTAATCAATTGAAGTATTTGAAACTGTATTCCCCTGTAGATAAAGTTCATTTTATTTGATAACAGATTGCGTTTATTGTTGCATTTAAAAGGGTTCACTTGGATTTATATTTCTCGTTTTAAGTATAAAAAAACTTATACAGTTTTTCTCGAGTTTTTCCTTCATGGGTCAAGCGATGATTCACATTGAACTAACAATAAAGTTTATGTTTATATTCAACTATGTTTGGCATAGAACCGAAGATCGGGTTCAATGGCGAATCTTGGGGGAGGCCTATGTCCACCAGTGGACTGCGATAGGCTGATGATTATGATGATGTTTGGCCACCAACAATTGATTATACTAGTACTTATCAGTGATATTGTATATTTTTATAATACTGCGTACGTGTAACAATTAGTTGAAGGTTGACACCAAAAGCACCATTTTGAATAAAAATATTTATACATACTTGCATTAAAACAAACTACCTTTTAAAAACTAAATACAAACCCATTTAAATAATATAAAGTAAGCAATTCGGTAATTAAGAAATTGAAAAAAGTTGCAGTACATTTGGCTTTTTTATGTGCTTGACTGTACACAAAAAGCAAATCCCTTGTAGATATAAGGCTGTTGCCACGCCTTGTGTGAAAATAATTGTACGTCTGCGCAGGCTATACAGATCTCAATATGATTTTAATGACTTGCTTATCGAATGACATTTACACTATCCGATGTTTTACGTCACCGACTACATAAATAAATACACCCAAAGGCACACATATACCCTCACCTATATCTATACAACACTCAAAACCGAAACAAATTGTGGATCACACAAGCATTTATCTTAGTGCGGGGAACGAACCTGCGGCCCCTCGTTTCACAGCTACTCGTCCACTGCGACACAGAGTCAATGATAATCGTGCGTGTTTGTAAATATTTTTAGATTTCTTATGGAGAATAGGTATGTAGGTTCCTTCCTTTTTTTATCATTAAAACCAAGGACAGTCTATACGCAATAGAAACGTAACTTCGGAAGTCAGAGAATGGGATGGGATCAGTTCGTTGAGTTTATTTCTACCCTCTTGACTTGATAGGTAGAGAAACTGGGCACTTTGAATACTGTACAACGGCTTATCAGATAAAGTACGCCGATACTAGACTAGTCACCCTAAATAACTAAATATTAACTAAAATTCGAAGTTATCTTATTGCATATTTTTATGCGCCTATATTATTTGCTATAATTATTACTAAGTTTAACAATGCATTTGGTAAGTATATTTTCGTAGAAAATTAAACCTTTTTTCTCCGACACGATAATATATCGTATATACTAAATTAGTATTAACGACATTTTAATGTAGTATTGATTATTATTTCGTGGCATGCATTTAGTTAATCGTGTGGATTGACATATGTCTAAATACATTGTTAAATTCATCCTACGTGGCCCTGTGAGATGTTAAACGAAAGACCGCGGGTTCACATTTATCCCTGCCAGCAGATTTGAATGGCGTGTAATCTACTAATTTCTGTTCAGATTCATAAAATTCTTTCGATAATAGGTTTAAGCTAATGTAAATTGTTAATTAAATTAATAAAAAAAATTGAATCAACTACCCTATTGCGTTTTCAAAACATCCAGGAACCCATTGAAATATACACACAAAAATTTATCCAAATCGGTCAGGCCGTTTTTGAGTTTTAGCGAGACTAACAAACCGCGATTGATTTTTATCTATATAGATAGATAGATATAGAAGATTTAGTCCTCAATTCCCGTTTACATCACACGTGCACAGTTTTAAATAAACATGAATCGCATAAGGAAAATACATGTGCCATTGTTTGATATTTGAAAACAATAAACACATACAACTTGTGCTCGTGGTTTTAATAGGAATTGTGTTTATCCTACAGCACTCATACCTACTACTCTAAAAGAATAGGCAGAGTTACAAACTAAAATAAATAAAATAAACATCTTTATTGATCATGTAGGCATATAAAAGGCACTTATGACAGGTCAAAACGCAGATGAAAATTCACCATGCGGAATAAATAGTTATGGTTAACGTCATGGGAAATCAGAAAACACCATCAAGTGCTGGTAGGCAAGGAGACAACGACGAGGTGACAGGACTGGAAAAAGAGAAAAGAGGAAGACCACAAAATAAAAGGAGGGGAATCGTAGTCTTCGGTAAAGGAAGTGACGGAAGATGATGATCAGGAGAAGGGACAGGAATGGGAGGGAAGAAGAGAAAACTATGTTGTACCCGCCAATGCGACGGCGGTAAACGAGGACCGATACTGACCCGCTTGAAGCTTAAAATGTCTGAAGCCATCTAACTGTAATTTGCATAATGATTTCTTATGTTTACGCGAATATTATACATTGAAATAAAAATAGTTTTGCTGATTTTATCACGGATTATTTTTTAGTCCTGACGTTTCGAAAGCTTTACAGCTTTCATGGTCACGGGGCTTACTGAGTTGTATGTCGTCACGAAAGGATAGTGTCGCGTTTCTCCCATCAATTTATTCTTCTGCTGGGCACGGGCCTCCTTTACTAATCCGAGGGGTTAAGCCTTAGTCCCTGGCCTAATGCGGGTTGGTAGTCAACATACCAGAGACAGAAAACGATGGAAAAATATATAGATAAATATCGTACGAGAGAAAGTGATGCAGAAGGGAGGTCCCGACCCTCAATACTGAGGAATACGACGCAAGGAGGAGGAGTCTATAGAGACCTTTGAAATGATTAATTATGAGAATTCCCAGGTAAGCAAGTTTCCTGATGTTTTTCTTCATCATTAAAGCAAGCGATAATTAACAATGAATACACGCGTTACTTTAGATATGTCAGAGGTGTATGCCATTTGGGCTGGTTTCGAACATAGGACTTTCGCCTTGACAGGCCGTACCGCAACCAAAATTATTGATCATATAGACATCTAAGGCACCTATGCCACAATGGAATGAATAGTTTGCTAACGGTGTGGGAACTTAGAAACCTCCGTCAAGGGCTTGAATGTATACAAGTGGTAGAGCCACGCTGTAGACATATTTGTCTACAGCATGAATGAGCCGGCTCGACCGTGGTAGTACCACTGTCTCACAGAAAACCAACGTAAAGTGACAGTTCACTGTCGCGTTTCGTATGGTAAGTGAGATACCGGAGGCACAGATTCCCCCTTCCCTTTCCTAATCCCTATTCCTGTCCTTTAAGGCCGACAGCGCATACGTGATACTTTCGGTATTGTGGATGTTCATGGGCAGTGGAAATCACTTAACGTCAGGTGACCCACTGGCTCGTTTGTCGGACTATGATATAAAAAAAAAGAAAAAAAAGAAGGTGTATGAATGGTAGAGGAGAAAATCAAATGGAGTGATTTGGAAGGGAATAGTGTAATGGCGTTGAAACAAGAGGCTGTAGGTTAATAAATAAATACACCAAACAGTCACACACATAGTCCTGACCCCACAATACGTAAAACTTGTATCAACTAAAAAAAAAACTACTAGGGACTACACACAACACACAGACACGAAACAAATATCTGTCTGTCACACAAAGATTTGTCTCGGTGCGGGAATCGAAACCACAGCCTTTATTTTCACAACCGGCAACTCGCCCGCTACGCTACGGTGTCTGTAAATTATTTCTTGTCTAAATTGATGTCCTTGATTATTATATCAATATAGTTAAATTAATTGAATATATTTTAATCCCTAGTCTAGCTAAAATACGAGAACAAACGAACACATTAAATTCAATCCACAGCTGAATCAACCGATCTATGAGAACACATATGTTATTACTTGCATGCATACTGATAACGCTCACAGATAACGAGCCATTGTGTATATCGCATATTGATCGCAGACAGGAAACTACAATCATTATTTATTTACTATAGTACATGAGCTAATACTATTATCACTCCAATTGTACCACACTTGCGCGATTTCTATACATCCATACTAATACTATAAATGCGAAAGTAACTCTGTTTGTTTGTTACATCTTCACGACTAAATCGCTGAACGGATTGTAATGAAATTTGGTAAGGGAATAGATTATATCCTGGAGAAGGACATAGGCTATCTTTTTTCTCAAAAAACAACCTTGAAAGGGGTCAAATAGGAGTTCAAAATTTGTAATGGAAATCCATAATTCCTCGACTTAGGGATCTGTAAATTCATATTTAGGCTTTTGGTAGGAAATAAAGAAATACGTGTTTCAACGTTTTTGAAAAATCATCCCTAAAAGGGGCAAAGTGAGGTTAAACTTATGGGGTATTCTTTGGATGCAATCTCAAGATTCAGGCACAACACCTGAGAGGCTGGACAATCACTACAGGTACCTCAGAGCAGAAGACAACTCCTTGGATTATATACTTCTGCTCCCGAATATATCATCCACGCAGGCGGAGCCGCGAGCAACAGCTAGTCCATACTAATACTATAAGTGCCAAAGTAATTCTGTTTGTTTGTTACCTCTTCACGACTAAACGGCTGAACGGATTGTAATGAAATTTGGTAAGGGAATAGATTATATCCTGGAGAAGGACATAGGCTATCTTTTTTCTCAAAAAACAACCTTGAAAGGGGTCAAATAGGAGTTCAAAATTTGTAATGGAAATCCATAATTCCTCGACTTAGGGATCTGTAAATTCATATTTAGGCTTTTGGTAGGAAATAAAGAAATACGTGTTTCAACGTTTTTGAAAAATCATCCCTAAAAGGGGCAAAGTGAGGTTAAACTTATGGGGTATTCTTTGGATGCAATCTCAAGATTCAGGCACAACACCTGAGAGGCTGGACAATCACTACAGGTACCTCAGAGCAGAAGACAACTCCTTGGATTATATACTTCTGCTCCCGAATATATCATCCACGCAGGCGGAGCCGCGAGCAACAGCTAGTCCATACTAATACTATAAGTGCCAAAGTAATTCTGTTTGTTTGTTACCTCTTCACGACTAAACGGCTGAACGGATTGTAATGAAATTTGGTAAGGGAATAGATTATATCCTGGAGAAGGACATAGGCTATCTTTTTTCTCAAAAAACAACCTTGAAAGGGGTCAAATAGGAGTTCAAAATTTGTATTGGAAATCCATAATTCCTCGACTTAGGGATCTGTAAATTCTTTTGGTTGGAAATAAAGAAATACATGTTTCAACGTTTTTGAAAAATCACTAAACTAAGCTAAACTTATGGGGTATTTTTTAAATGCAATCTCAAGATTCAGGCACAACACCTGAGAGGCTGGACAATCGCTACAGGTGCCTCAGTGCAGAAGACAACTCCTTGGATTGTATAATTCTGCTCCCGAATATAACCTTCACGCAGGCGGAGCCGCGAGCAACAAGCTAGTATTATAAAATTAGAGAACGGGTGATAATCGCGCAATATTTCATGGTATAAATACCAATTTATTTTCCTAAATACATACATATACACCCATGTAATAGACTGAGATGACTCTTTGAATTTTATACCTTTCCTTTCAAAAATAACTATCACACGGATGAAGCCGTGGTCTACTAGTAAATTATAATAATGACAATTTTAAAAATTCATGGTCTGAACAATTTAAAGGTTTTATAAATTTTTGTCTATCAGTTTTAACTATTTCACGTAAGGTATAATTTTAATGTATACATCATTAGTGGACATGAAAAAGTCTAAAAATAAGAAATATTTATATATAGTACATATATACATATACACATATTACAATGTATTAAAACCATCGATATGCAACCAAGTTCATTTCAAAGCTAAGAGTTTGTTTAGAGTCACTGAACTCTGTACAGGTCATGGCTAAAGGCTCACATGCAAGGTTTTATGCGCTTTTTCCTTAAACCAGTCTTGTGCAATAACTTAGGGTTAAACACAATGCCTCCTTCACTTGTACCTATGTTCATGACGGACTTCTGATTTGTCTGATTTGAACTGCCTCGGTGGCGCAGTTGTAATTGCGCATGCGTTACGACTGCTGTGCTGCTCGGGTTCGATCCCCGGGTAAAGTGATATTGGGTTTTTCTATTTAGGAATACTCAGTATCTGCCCGGAGTCTAGAATTGTGCCCGGTATGGAGATAGGCTCGCCCTCTATCACATCATGGGACCGTAAATTCAGCAAAAAGTGAGTGTACTGGTTACAATTCTGCCTACCCTTTCGGGGATTACAGGCGTGAGTGTATATATTATATTTTCTCAGAACAGATCCTGGTTTCCTTCGTCATGCAAGTACAAAGCTTACGTACAATAAAGTTTTATAAATAAATGATTTATGAATAGATAATTGTAGACGTACATTTTGTTTATACCAAAACGTGAGTGTAAAAATGCTTTCGTGACTGTTCAACCTTGTTTTAATTACCTAAAGGCACGAAATGAAGGGTTAACATTATATAACATCACATACACCGTTTGTATGAAACACAGGTACATTATGTGTGCTGTGACGTCAGAAGAATAATATAGTTATTCGAAACACCTTTGAAACAACTTAAAGGTGTTTTAAATAATTAATGACACGCAAAAACATAGTCTTACTATAATTACGGCAATTACAGACTGATTATCCTTAATAATAATACTAGCCCTGAATTAAACACTGCTAAGCACTGGTCTCTGACACAAATAAGAGGAGTTTGGCCTTAGTCCACCACGCTGGCCTAATGTGGCTGACACACCTTTGAAATTCGTCTGAGAATTCTCAGGTATGCAGTTTTCCTCACTAGAAGTTCGCTTTGTATATTTGCCGCACCATTAGCCGAGGAACATTTTGCCAGCCCACGTGTTTCTTTCTATGATCCTAGGTCGTTTGAGCTAGTGTGAAGCTACTCAGCATGTATGATTGTGTCGAGTAGGGAGGGATAATTGTCTCTCGATACTTGATACTGTAACTGGATGGCACTGCGCACTATCAGGTGCAGTGTGGTCACTTTGCCGTGCCAGGATAAAATTTATTTTCCTGTTCTATAAAGCGTATTATACACACATACACGTTTTCTTTCCTTTACACAAACGTATAAATAATTCTGCCTGCCTCGGTGGGGTAGTTGTAATTGCACATGCTATACGACTGCCTCTTCGGGGATTACAGGTCTGAATGTATAACTTCTTTATATATATAATCCTAATGTACGTTTGTATGTCACTGAACTCCTCCTAAACGGCTGGACCGATTTGAATGTTTTTTTTGTATGCGTTCGGGTGGCGCCCTGGATGGTTTAGATTCACAAATCAGCCCGGCAGATGGCGCTGCAGTCGGTGTGGCGCTGCTTGCCCGGGCAAGACGACGATTTCAATTGCTCTGCCTTGGTGGCGCAGTTGTAATTGCGCATGCGTTACAACCGCTGTGCTGAGGTCTCGGGTTCGATCCCCGGGTCGGGTAAAGTGATATTGGGTTTTTTTATCTAGAAATTCTCAGTATTAGCCCGGAGTCTGGAACCTGTGCCCGGTATGGCGATAGGCTCGCCCCCTATCACATTATGGGACCGAAATTCGGCGAAAAGTGGGTGTACTGGTTACACCTCTGCCTACCCCTTCGGGGATTATAGGCGTGAGTGTATATGTATGTATTTCAATTGCTCAGACCATGAATTTCAAAATTATCATTTTTATATTTCTCTAGCTGTTGCACGCGCCTCCACCCGCGTGGTTATTATTTTTGACAGAGAAGATATAAAGGCCGTGTTCCGGTATACACTGCGCCACTGTTCAGTGCTCTCATACTGCCGCTGTATGAAATGACGTTATAAATCGGCGCCATTTTTGTACTGAAAGCCACTGGGAGCACTGGCGTTTTCGAGGTAAGGCGCTCTCAGTGCTTTGGTCACGTGATCAATAGCGTTCAGAAACAGTGTCTCCAGGTTATGTATATGAAATTTCCCCATTTCAGGTTTAAATTTTCCCTAAAAAGATATATTTCCGAATTTTTTCCCCACAATATTTTCCTTTTTATCTCAATGTTACCACAGGAATATCGGAATAAAAAGAAGCCTATTTTACTTCCAGTAACCCACTTTTTTGTTTTATATCACGATGATGGCAAACGAGCTTGCGGCCCACCTGATGGTAAGTGGTTACCGTAGCCTATGGACGACTTGCAACACTAGGAGCATCACATGCGTCATGCGCGTTCCCGACCCTTCAAAAACCTATTTACTCCCTTCTTGAAGGACTGTAGTCACCTTGTACATCTCGGCAGGGAGCTCATTCCACATTCATTTCATACTAGTGAAAGTTCCATCAAAATCGATCCAGCCGTTTGGGAGATTATAGAGATTATGTGAAACAGACAGACAAAAAATATTTTGCTATAGGTATTAGTTATGCTCTCATATAAATTTCTAAATAAGTGGTCATTTTGATATTACAAACAGACGCTTCAACATTATTTATTTGTATTGATTTCACATCTACTAAAAATAAAACACAGTTTTCATCTATTTACTTTGTTCACAATTACATACATTCCACTATCTAACACTTCCCTCTGATTGGTACACGAGATGAGATGTTTGACTCGCCATTGGCGTGTGGCAGCGGCACGACCGCGACACGCTGCAGCGGGCATGTTATCGAAAGAATACTGTTGGCAGCATTGTATTGTTTTACGCCTGCCGTTTCAATTACGACACAAAGAAGAAATCTTAGATTTCTTTTATTAATTAGACACAGAATTAGTTCTCCCCAAACTTTCGCCAAAAAACCGAATGTACACTGGCTGATCCCGGAACGCAACGCACTTGCGTGTGCCACTATGGCGGGTTTTACACCCTGTACGGTGGTTGCTATCCGGGCGGATATGAATATCCTAACACCGGCAAACATAATTGTTGGTTGGCCCTTACTGTCTTAGTGAAACAAGTGTATGATTTTGTTTAATTTATGAGTTAAGGTTTATTTTATATACTTTCGCTTCCTATTTACTTTAAGGCGACTAAATAATATTATCTTCTCCAATTTTAAAGAAAATTGAAAAATGCACCTATTACCGGTAAAATAAATTAATACGGTATTTTTTTACATACATACATACATATACACTCACGCCTTTAATCCCCGAAGGGGTAGGCGGTATTTTTTTACCGGTAAATAAAATCTACGGTAATTGCAAGCCCTAGAATATAACGATATCTTAATTGTCGTAATGCATCCAGGCGTTTAGAAGATACGAGGTTATAAAGAAATTTACAAACATACATACAAGATACTCGCGAAAAACATAAACCTTCCTTGGCAGTCGGGTAAAAAGGGCGGGAGGCGCCAGCCAGTCATCAAACTCGGCGCCCCCTCGATTGGAGGCGAGCGGAATCAGTTTGTTCCCGACCCCATAGACCATAGCAGCTACCACCACGCCAGCTACTGCCACCAGAAATGTCTCCATTGATAGATTTTGACATGGCAGACTTCTCCTTTCTAGTTGCTTAAGCCCTAGTATGAAATGTATCGATACTTTCTATTCGATATCGTGTCCCTACAGTTAGGGGATTACAGGCGTATGGATTGTATATACTTAGTAAAAGAAAACAATATTTTGTTAGTGGAAATTTTGGTGGTTATGTGTATATGATACTGTATTATATGACAATTTTTGTTAGTGGTTTTCTGGTGGTTAAGTAGTTGCATCTGGGGAGAACTAGTTTAGTTGTTGGCAACACTGAAGAGCAGTGTACAGTGCTTCCAGTGTTTTTCGGAACACAGCCAAAATCTATGGAGTCATCTTAAGCTACTACATATTTCTATATTACCTATGCTATCCCCTAGGGATAAAATAGCCAATGTGATTATCTAATCCGTAAACCGCCACCATGCAAAAAATCATCAATCATCGGTTTCATGCTCTGCGTAAAACAAAAAACTATCCTGCGGAAACAGTACATTTTTCAGGGATAAAAAGTAGCCTATGTGCTATTCCAGATTATTATTCATCTCTGTGCCAAATTTCAACCAGATCAGTTCAGCCGGTCTGGCGTGATCAAGTAACAAAAATCCACCCATCCAAATATTCGCATTTATAATATTAAGTATCGAAGCACTAAAAAAAATAAAGTAAGATTGTTTAACAATTAACACCGTTTGGATAGCAAACAATGACGTATTTCCTTAATTGTTTGACGTAAATGAATATAAATTTAAGGCGATAAAATTCACGGTTTTGGATGTTTATTGACTTGCAACCATACTTAGCACATGATTAAGGAGAACATTATTCAGGCCAAATTGTATTCCAGCGTGAAATATCTGTAAACCATAAAAGAACGTAGCTACACTATGTGGCCGGTCCAGGGGCAAGGAGGTCTTCAAAATACCACGTTTGCACAGGGGCGGGGGAAGGCCTCAGATTTCGTCACGTAGTCAATATTTATTAGAGAAATCTCGTGATTTCGAGCTATATTAAAATATTTGCGCTGAGTTAGGCGATTCTTAAAGTCATAGGTGGCAGCACTGACGCATATATAGGAAGTCAGTTTCTTATCCTGGCACGGAAAAGTGTCCAGACTACACCCGATTATAAGCGCAGTGGCATCCAGTTAGAGTATCAAGTTGCGAGAAACAATCTATCCCTCGCTACTCAACACAATCATGCCGGCCTGCTGTGTAGCTTCTTCACACAAGGCCATGGGGCAAGAAGGTGAAGAAGCGGTCGAGGGTCTGGCGTCAGATTACTCAGAAGGCCGCAACACAGCGAAACATCGTACCCCAACTCTAGACCCCCGTCAAAAACCAGATGTATACTGGCTGATCCCGGAACGCGACACACTTGCGTGTGCCACTATGGCGGGTTTTACACCCTGTGTACGGAGGTCGCTATCCGGGCGGATATGAATATCCTACCATCAGCTAAAACCAGATAATTAAAAACTTACAGTTGCAATGCAGTTCTCAACCAAGTCGACGACAGTTCGTGCCGATTCAATAATTCCGTTGTACGATCGACTGTACAATGCCTTTATTAAATGTCACAAGGATTCTTTATCAATGCAGGCAATACAAAAAGCTTTCTGTTTGCAAAAAAATAATTAAACCGTATTTATGAATTATATCTGTCCCCGCGAACTGTGTTTCGCCTTAAAAATATCTTTGTCCCGACCCGTGTATCCCGCGGGATAAAATTTTCCGGAATAGCTCATGTTACTCTGGAATAATGTAGCTTTCCATAAGTGGTTTTTTTTAATCGGCTAATTAGTTTTTTCGTTTATCCATTACAAACTAAAATCTTTCCTCTTTAGAATATTATATTAGTGGAGAATACTTGAAAACTGGAGGGGGAGGGGAGTCTTGGCATACACTACGGGTGGGCACCTAGGGGGGATAAAAACTGTAAAAATGGTCACGGAGTATGGGTACGTTGCCTAAATTGTATTCAAGAACAGTTTCCAAACTTTTATTGTTGTGGCCAATGTCCAGAGGTTCCTGAATGGTTTGAAAACACAACTGGAGGGTTACTCTTGATACTCGATTCTAATTTAAAATTGGGATTGGGTTTGAAAACTGTACAATTCGGCGGAATTTTTAGTAACTAAATGAAATAGAGTATTTACGATTGCTAGTTCGTAAATACTCTATTTCATTTAGTTGAGTGAGTTGGAGTTCCAATATCTTCTAGATTGAATTTGAAACTGTATCGAGTTCCGAGATTGGAATTGATTTCAAGAGTGGGCCTACTGGACCCGATAGGGGGTGCTGAAATAGGGTAATTAAATTTTCAGGACAGGAAAACGTCTGCCAGGCCCTCTAGTAAATTTATAAAAAGACAAATGTATTATTTATAAACGTGCACATCGGCTTCTAAACGGATGACTCAGAATAGTCTATAAATATAAATTCAATGTGGACACCACTCGTGTGTGCACTAAACATTATTTTTATAATATAAAACAGAAGCGTTTGTGTATTCGCTTAGCACTTTTAATGAAGTGAAGCAGTTGGGCATATTGCACTCGTATTCAAGAATGATTCTACAGACAGCTCTTTGCTATACGTAGATGGTATATATATCAACGGTATGATTATGAATTTCTTTACTTACTCGTATGTATATCTGTAAATAGCAGCGATAGCCTAGTTGGTTGCGGTACGGACTGCCAAGACGAAAGTCGTAGGTTCGAAACCCAAGTGGCATACACCTCTGACTTTTCTAAAGTTATGTGTGTATTAAATGTTAATTATCGCTTGCTTTAACGGTGAAGGAAAACATCGTGAGGAAACCTGCATATCTGAGAACTTTTCAAAGGTATGAGAAGTCTGCCAACCCGCATTAGGCCAGCGTGGTGGACTACGGCCTAACCCCTCTCATTAGTAGAGGAGGCCCGTGCCCAGCAGTGGGACAATGTTTAATACAGGGCTAGTATTATTATTATTATTATGTATATCTGTACTTGATTAGTTTTTGGCGAATTAACTTAACTTGGCGCCAAAATGACTTTATTACGAAACTTTCTGTCTTCTTTATAAGTGTTAGAAAAGTTTGTATAAGTATTAAAAAAGTAGATGGCATCGATCTTTAATGCAAATTGTTTGGAAATCTGCTACGCCTGTTCACGTGTATAAAATAATAATAATACTAGCCCTGTATTAAACATTGTCCCACTGCTGGGCACGGTTCTCCTCTACTAATGACGGGTTTTAGGCCTTAGTCCACCACGCTGGCCTAATGTGGGTCGGTAGACTTCACATATCATCGAAATTCTTGTGAGAAATCTCAGGTATGCTGGTTTTCTCACGATGTTTTCCTTCACCGTTAAAGCAAGCGATAATTCACAGTGAAAACATACGTAACTTTAGAAAAGTCAGAGGTGTATGCCGTTTGGGTTTCGAACCACCGACTTTGGTCTTGACAGTTTGCACTACTACCAACTAGGCATACGCTGCACTTTATGGAATTAAGCTCGGAATTTTTATAATGAAACACATTAATAGAACATAATTTGTAACTAAGGTCCGGCAGATCAATGATAGCAAACCAGGCATTCGCAAATTATGAACAATACGCAGAGTTTTAGAAAATTCCGGCATTGGGACAATGTTTAATACAGGGCTACTATTTTTTTTACTGTCTGGATAGACAGACGAGCCACCTGATCGTAAGTAGAACCGCCGCCCATAGACTTCTGCAAGGGCACAGCAAAGCTGCCTACCGTATATCTTCGTCGTACCATGATCACAGGACTATCTTTTGGAAGGCTTGCATGGGGCCGAAGCCAACACGTAGAGGCCCGTTAGACAATTTTAGACCAATATTATTATGTGACACCAGCCGACTGTTATCCCTGTATACACTATACAAGTGCACCCAAGGACAACCCCCGGTTGGTGTAGGACTATTGTATGGATAGATTTTTTTTTTATGTTAAAAGGAGGCAAACGGGCAGGAGGCTCACCTGATGGAAAGTGATCACCGCCGCCCATGAACATCTGCAACACCAGAGGGCTTGCAAATGCGTTGCCGGTCTTCCAGGAAAGAATATGCTCTCTTCTTGAAGGTTCCCAAGTCGTAACGGTTCGGAAAGACCCCCGGCGATAACTGGTTCCATGGATAGATAAAATGTAGTAATGATAGATACTGGTCTATTGAGGATTGCAAGCCTTGTATTATTATTATTATTATGTTTGCCACACCGTAATCACGGGACTATAGAGTCCCGGACATTTGGAAGGCGTGCGTAGGGCCGAAGCCACGTACAGGCCAGAGAGTACACGTAGAGGCCCGTTACACAGTTTTAATTTAATTTTGTGATGTGACACCAGCCGACGGTTATCCCTGTATACACTATACAAGTGCACCCAAGGACAACCCCCGGTTGGTGTATTATTATATTATTAATTCCAACTAATATGACATTACATTATTTCCATTAATTTCGTTTTAACAGTCATTAATTTATATATTAATTTATCACCTTTATCCGGTTCATTCATTAGTTGTACTTAAGATGCAGTAGAGTACCATATTGGCACTTATCTAGCGTCTATCTCATGATCCTGGGTGACCTAAAGGTCATAACACAGTTTATCTGATTCTGCAATACTGATAGTCATTGAGACATTATAAGACTGACTTGGTGGCGCAGTTGTAATTGCGCATGCGTTACAACCGCTGTGCTGAGGTCTCGGGTTCGATCCCCGGGTCGGGTTTTTTTTTTTTTTTTTTTTTTTTTTTTATGTTAAAAGGAGGCAAACGGGCAGGAGGCTCACCTGATGGAAAGTGATCACCGCCGCCCATGAACATCTGCAACACCAGAGGGCTTGCAAATGCGTTGCCGGCCTTTCAGGAAAGAATATGCTCTCTTCTTGAAGGTTCCCAAGTCGTAACGGTTCGGAAAGACCGCCGGCGATAACTGGTTCCACAGAGTGGTTGTACGAGGCAGAAAATGCCTTAAAAATCGCGCTGTTGTGGAACGTTGGACATCGAGGTGGTGTGGATGGAATTTCTGGTTTGTGCGCGATGTCCGATGGTGAAATCTAGCCGCGGGGATCAATCCAAACAACTCCTCGGAACACTCCCCGTGATAAATGCGGTAGAAGATGCAGAGTGATCCAACATCTCTACGCAGAGCCAATGGATCAAGCCGATCGGAAAGAGTTTGATCGTCGATAACCCGAGCCGCCCTACGTTGAATGCGGTCAAATGGAAGTAGCTGGTATTGGGGTGCTCCCGCCCAGAGATGAGAACAGTACTCCATGTGGGGCCGAATTTGCGCCTTATAGAGATTTAGGCGTTGACCCGACGTGAAGTACCGTCTCGCCTTGCTGAGCACACCAAGCTTCTTTGAGGCCAATTTGGCCTTACCTTCCAATTGACCGCGGAACTGGACGTTGCTCGAAATGTCGACGCCAAGTATTCCGATACTGGCTGTGGCAGACAAGGGAGTGTTCTCAAAATGAGGTGTTACGACAAATGGTGACTTTTTAGCGGTTAACGCGCAGACTTGTGTCTTTTTGGGGTTGAATTGGACTAAGTTTAGTCGACCCCAGTCCGAGATTTTGGCTAGCAAAAACTCGACTTCAGACACAAGTTTGTTCCGGCTCTCGTCGACGTATTCCCGAGAAATATTAGCACGGCCAGTGTACATTACATCTACAGTGCTATCATCCGCATAGCAATGAATGTTGCTGATTTGCAACATGTCATTGATATGCAAAGTGATATTGGGTTTTTTTATTTAGAAATTCTCAGTATTAGCCCGGAGTCTGGAACCTGTGCCCGGTATGGCGATAGGCTCGCCCCCTATCACATTATGGGACCGAAATTCGGCGAAAAGTGGGTGTACTGGTTACACCTCTGCCTACCCCTTCGGGGATTATAGGCGTGAGTGTATATGTATGTATGTATGTACATTATAAGTTTGTATAAAGTATGCTTAATCTTACTAATATTATAAATGCAAATGTTTGGATGGATGTTTGTTACTCAATCACGTCAGAACGGCTGGACGGATCTGAGTGACATTTTGCACAGAGATAGATTATAGTATGCACTTACGGGAATTTTTATCCCGGAAAAATGTACGGTTCCCGTGGGATAGTTTAGTTTTTGTTTTACATAGAACAAGGGATCGATATGATTTTTTTCATAGAATTAGTTGAGGGGTCTGAGAATTATAAAGGTACTACTAAGAATGATGAATGATGTTACTTTTTATCTCGGAAATTTTATTAATTTCGAGTCTGGGAGTTGTAGGACCGTAGTAGATCGTAGTTGATATCCACGATACAGGTTTGATGTAGTGTGGGGTCAGAGCTATGTGTGTGACTGTCGGGTGTATTTACTTATCAGCATCATGCATTAAAACCACAAGTCATCGATAAATGTATTAATTTATTTCACATTCCTGACATAAGGAAATAGAAAATAAATTCATGCTATTATAAGAATTATGTATCAGCATAAATAATTAAATGTAGAAATGTATAGACCTTTTTTTTCTCAATAAGTTTTCATTTACTTTTATATTCATACAGCAATTATAAAACCATATTCAAATTGCATAAATTTCATACATAAAAATATTTTTTATTAAAGTATATTTTCATTTAAAAAAGGAATGGTTTGTTAATAATATGGAGTAATTACGTTTCATAATAGCTTTACATGTCGATTTTAGAATTGATTTATACATTTTGATTAAATTTTATTATTTTGAAACTTGGCTTGCTTAAGTGACCCAATAAGAATTTGTCACAATCGAGGTGCTATGATGATGGATAGTGGAACTCCTTAATACATCATTTTTACAGTTTTCACTACGTACAGCATTTTTTTTAGTGCCTCGATAGGCAGACGAGCAGACGGGCCACCTGATGGTAAGTAGTCACCGCCGCCCATGCTAGGGCACAGCGAAACCGCTGCCTACCGTTGAAGAACTACTCTTTTTAAGCCTCGTTTAAAGAAAGACATGTCACAGCGCTCAGGGAACACCGCTCCAGGGAGTTCATTCCAGAGCTTGCACGTTCGTGGTAAAAATGAACGCTGGAAACGAACCGTGCTAGACGGAATCGTTTCCAGGTGGTATGGATGAACTCTGCTGCGGTGTCGGGTGGTGCGATGATAAAATGGTGATGTAGGCACCATTTTGAACAGTTCCTCGGAGCACTCCCCGTGGAACAACCGATAGAACAAGCAGAGAGACGCGAAGTCTCTCCGCAGCCCCAACGGTTCTAGGCTATCCGTGATATCAGGATCCCCGACAATTCGAACGGCCCGCCTCTGTAAGGAGCCTGCCCTTCAATGGATAAGCAGAGATGTATTCATTGATATATACAATTATCAAATGATGTATTGAGTGTGCTCATAGTGCACAGTTTCACAGCATCCGTGGCGCAGCGGGCGAGTAGATGTGAAACGAGAAGCCGTGGGTTGGATTCCCGCACCGAGACAAATGTTTGTGTGACAGACAGATATTTGTTTCGGGTCTGGGTGTTGTGGGACCGTAGTCCATCGTAGTTCTTGATTCCCACGACACAAGACTTGTATCTTAGAGTGGAGTCAGGACTATGTGAATGACTTTGTAAGTTGGGTGTCATTTATTAGTTCTCCAACGAAATTATCCTATGAAATCAGGCACCCAGTCTCGCCATATCAGGGACTGTAAAAGTTATGTTTATATTTTGAATAATCGTACCAACTTCGGTTTTGAATCATTTGAAACCTCATTGGCATATCTCTACAGCAAACTTTACGATTCATTAAATATACATAATATTGTAAACAATGAGGTCTGAGGAGACTGCCTCGGTGGCGTAGTTGTAATTGCGCATGCGTTACCTGCGCTGCGCTGAGGTCTCGGGCTCGATCCCGGGCCGGGTAAAGTGATATTGTGTTTTTCTATGTAGAAATTCTCAGTATCATCCCGGAGTCTGGAATCTGTGCCCGGTATGGTGATAGGCTCGCCCCCTATCACATTATGAGACCGAAATTCGGCGAAAAGTGGATGTACTAGTTACACCTCTGCCTACTCCCTCGGGGATTACGGGCGTGAGTGTATATGCATATGTATGTATGTACAATGAGGTCTGCAAAATTATTATTCTTTAACATAGACCAGGTAAATTACTTTGCTCATGATTCCACCCGCATGAATAATTTCTCATCAGTTTTATCACAATAAAGAATATAATAACGCATCGTAGAATCCTATTGGTGACAAAATTTTTAATCGTTCGAGAGATATATACTTAAAAGTAAACTCAGCAACAACGAACGCCCCATAAACACCGGTTGAAGGTGTTTTGGGCTTCCGAGATGCAGTTGTGTGGTTTTTGTCGGTCAATAATCGAAAATTTGGCAAGACCCGTTTTGTCAAATTGCCATAACACTATTAAAGAATACACGTGAACAGGCTTAGTATTTTACCAGACAATTGTCATTAAAAATATGTAATTCAAATAAATATTCAACATGTAACTAGAAGTGGAAAAGTTTGTATGAAAAAAACTTATAATAGTAGCAAGGTTTTCCGAGGTTTTGCAAGTAGACCACAGTGTGGGGTTCTTCAAGAAGGTTGTAAACAGGTTTCTGAAGGGTCGGCAACGCGCATGTGATGCTCCTGGTGTTGCATCCATAGACTACGGTAACCGCTTACCATTAGGAGGGCCGTAAGCTTGTTTGCCACTATCGTGGTATAGTAAAAAAGTATCGCGAGCTAATAAACTATTTCAGGAATGTTACACATAAATAAACTTTGATACGCGAAAATAGGCCGAAAGCAGTGAAAGTACTTATTTACTTACGATTATCCTAACACTATTAATGCAAGTGAATTTATAAAACATACATTTCGGTGATGAGAAATGTGACGAAACATTCACGATATGTTTATTTACAGAACCATCCAAAACGAGTGTTTGTCAACACAAAACATTATGTTTATCACAACGAATCGCGCACGTCAACCGCGGCACGCGGTTTGTTGGCAACTGAATTATCACTATATCAACATTTGCGTAAACATTAGAATCGCTTGGCAGAGGGGGTTGGGGGGAAATGATTAATCATAAAAATATTTTATGATAAAATTAATTCAATTGCAAAATTGTTCTAATTATCATTATATTTTTATGATAAAATATTAATTGTGGTTGCGTCGTTAGAATCGCTTGGCAGAGGAGTTAGGGGAAAGGGTTAATCATAAAAAAGATTTTATCGTAATTAAATACAATTTCAAAGTTATTTTATATTTTATTGTTTTTTTATGATAATTACTCTTTATGGTGATTATGTTTTTGAAATTTTAGCTCCAAGTTAAAGGATTTAAAAAAGGTAATAGTGAAAATGGGCACTTCTGAGTTTAGCCATGCCTATGTACCTATATTAGTTATTAATATTGTATTAACATTCAATTTTTAAAATTTAAAAATATTGGATTTTGTGGCCGTTACGGCGGTCCGTACGCCTTCTATTGAATTAAATCAAAAATAGTTTGACTAACCGTGGGTGTACTAGTTGGACCTCTGCCTAACCTTCGGAGATAAAGGCGCGAGCTTATGCGTATTATGGGTCTGTATCGAACTCATTATCATACAGCATATTCTTAAAGGTAATAGTGACGCAGCGGGCGAGTAGCAGAAACACGAAATGCTACGGGTTCGATTCCCGCACCAAACAAATATATAATAATACTAGCCCTGTAGTTACCATTGTCCCACTGCTGGGCACGGGCCTCCTCTACTAATGAGAGGGGTTAGGCCTTAGTCCACCACGCTGGCCTGATGCGCGATGGTAAACTTCACATACCTTCGAAAATCTCATGAGATTTCTTAGGTATGCATGTTTCCTCACGATGTTTTCACAAAACAAATATTTGTGTGATATAAAAAAAATTGCTTCGGGTTCGGGCGTTGTGGGAGAGAATGTATCCACGGTTGGCGGGCTATTTAATTTAAGCGAAAATTTTGAAAAGTTACAGAGATGTTTACTGTTTTTGTGTGTTTCGGAAAAAAATCACTATAAAAAACTATTGCATGGATTTGAGTAGAATAAACATATCTGTGTAAGTAAGTAATAATAATAATAATAATAATAAATTCTTTATTTCTTCAGTAGGTCAAACATACACTAAAATAATATCATGGAAAATGTACACAACAGATTGTAAATAAGTGTTATATGCGCTACGGTATCCAAGTAAAGATTTAACTTGTGTTATGGATTACCGTTGCTCACATCTTACTAGGTTACACTAGTTATTAACCGACTTCAAAAAAAGGAGGAGGTTCTCAATTCGACTGTATGTTGTTTTTTTTTTTTTTTTTTTTTTTTTTATGTTTGTTACCTCGTTTCTCTGTACTGTGTGAACCGATTTCGACCATTCTTTCTTTGATTGAAAGCTGGTGCTTGTCATTTGGTCCCATAAAAATATGGTGAAGATCTGATGAATATCTTCGGAGCTGGAGAGGGTAACTCCTTAAAATTAAGTAGTATTCCAGTGGTTCTTTTTGCATTACGTTCATTATAAAAGTTAAGTTTCAGTGAGAGAGGGTAAAAGGGGTGGGGGTGAGGGAGGGCGGTGATAAAATTAAAATACACATAAATTCTAATATCTTCAGCAGCTTTTAACCGATTTTATATAATTTACCACTAAAAAGCAAAAAATAAATTATTACTTTTTAAATAAAAATTAAACCGCCTTCAAAAAAACCCAGACACAACTAAAAAGCAAAAAATAATTGGTTACATTTAAATCAATTAGTTATATGCAATTTAAATCAATTATTTGGAGTCGGTGCCAGCCAAAACATGGAAAAAACAGAATAATCAGGCATACAAAAAAATATAAAATAGATCCAGACTTGGTTTTTATAAATCTAAAAGTAAAGAAAACAACACCGGCACCGACTCCAAAAATAATTGATTTAAATTGCATATAACTAATTGATTTAAATGTAACCAATTATTTTTTGCTTTTTAGTTGTGTCTGGGTTTTTTGAAGGCGGTTTAATTTTTATTTAAAAAGTAATAATTTATTTTGGTACAATTAGACGTTCTAGGAGAAGGTAAAATAAAAACGCTTGTGACACATTGAATTACCAAAGAATAATAATAAAATGATTAGGAAGTTATATAATAAAATGAAATTATTAGTATTAATTAATTACATTTAAATAATTAATTGCAAATAATATTAATGATGGGCATATTATAATATATTTTATTTTATTGGTTTTATTTTGTTTATTTATTAATGTTTTTTAAGTGTGTGTGTGTATGTATGTGTGTGTGAGTGTGTGTGTGTGTGCATGTATGTGTATATAGTACTGCATCTTTATGACATTCATGCAATTATGAGCATTATTTTCTAAATTAAATAGGCCCTGAAAAAATTAGCCCTGTTTTACCAGTTGATTTGAGCGCCAAAAAGTGCACAAAATTTAAACTAGGTTCAAATTTGCATTTTTTTTAAATATGAATATGTATACAACTCAATGTCGCCTAAATCAAATAGCCCGCCAACCATCGTTATACATTTGATCTAGTCTCAAGTCCAGATAATATTATCACCTGTGTCAGTTGTGTAACAAATACCGTGGGACAGTTTTTAATTATCTCTATTACACTTGGCGTAACTGATGGGTGCTTTAAGATTATATCTCTCCCAACGACTGAGACGATTTGAAATCAGACCTGTTTTGTCAGGATGCCATAACACTTATTTTACCATAGAATACACGTGTATATTATACACGTGTTTTTTTTTATCCTTTGCTTTACGGCAAAGTGACCACACTGCACCTGATGGTAAGCGCAGTGCCGTCCAATTAGAGTATGGAGTAGCGAGAGACAATCTATCCCCCGCTACTCAACACATTATGCCGGCCTGCTCATTCACACTACGACATGGGTAAGAAGGTGAAGAAGCGGTCGAGGGTCTAGTGTCAAAGTACTCAGAAGGCCGCAAAACGGCTAAACGTCGCACTCCAACTCTAGACACCGGACAAAAACCGGATGTACACGGCTGATTCCGGAACGCGACAGACTTGCGTGTGCCAATATGGCGGGATTAACACCCTGTGCATGGTGATCGCTATCCGGGCGGATACGTGTACCCTTGTGTATAACCAGCGTTTTCGATGAAAGCATCGAAAACACTGCCTAATGCCTCTGAGATTTAATAAAACAATGCATAGTGGAATATTCCTCTTATATAGATCTACATAAAAGTGCGCGATGACATACATATATCATACCCATTCTATCTTCTAAAAAAATGGTGACGTTCAATGCGGTAATTGGGAAGCTATTTAGACGGATATTAAGCCTTATCAACTTATACGTTAGTTACCTAAAGCATTTCATGCACATTAAACCATATAATTTAAATGAATATCTTAGGAGTTATCGAGTTAACGCGCGCGAAAATAAGTTCAAGCGCGTTTCTCACACTGATGATGGGGCTTGCTTGATGCGATCCCGACCGCGCTGCGCTGGGCCCACCGCCCATGCAACAAAATACTCTAAAGACCACCCCCTGTCGCTCACTGTTTCTATATAAGCCGAGAAGAACACCTGAGAGGTAGGGCGATCTGTAAAGGTGCATCAGTGCAGGAAACAACTCTTTGCATTGAATACTTTTTCTCCCAAAAATAACCACTACGCCGGCGGAGCAACAGCTATTATTTTTGTGTAACGATTGGATCAGCAGATTTTTCAGGAATCTTTTCGAACTCGACGTAAATTTTATTTGCGGAAAATAACCTTAAAGGATTGAAGTGTTTGTTTAGACTAATAACATGTAATCACTAAAGAATATAACAATAATCTGAAGTGCTATCTACTTGTACTTCATAACATTTAATAAAATATGACAAGGTAATGGTTGATTTAAAAAACTTAAGAATATTGTGTAGACGATAGATTAGTCCTCCTGAATACATTTTACGCGGGAAATTATGCATAGCCAACTTGAATTACATACACATACACTCACGCCTGTAATACCCGAAGGGGTTGTTGGCTGTAACCAGAGCACCCACATTTCGTCCTTATTACTGTCCCATGGTGTGATAGGGGACGAGCCTATCGCCATACCGCATAACTCCGAGACTCCGGCTGATACTGAGTATTTCTAAATAGAAAAACCCAATAACACTTTACCCAAACAAATAGGCTATTTATCCTGCATCCGATGTAACTATGGTATTCACCCATTGTGAGAATGATGATACCCATAACACAAGATTAATCTTACCTAGGGTATCAGAGTTCAAATCTATACTTACTACAATGTGTTATATTGTTTATTTGTTCAAGTTCATTGTATTTCTGTATATCTATTGTGGACCATTTTTGTGTAAATCAATAAATACATTTGAAAGAACCGGGGATTGAACCCGAGACCTCAGCACAGCAGTCGTACCGCGTATGAAACTACAACTACGTCACTGAATTTCGAGCACTGGGAGACCACACGTACATTATATCTGCACTGATTATGTATTCGTAATATAATAATACTAGCCCTGTATTAAAAATTGACCCTCAGCTCGGCGTTCCTCTACTAATAAGGGGTTAGGCCTTAGTCCACAACGCTGTTCTACTGCGTGTTGGCATACTTCACATACCTTTCAAATTCTTATAGAGAATCCTCAGGTATTTATTTAGGTAGCTATATGCTATTTCTGACTTTTTTAAACTTATTTGCTGGATTCAGGTTTCAGGATCCGACGACTGACGTCATGTGATTTGCCTTAAAGATTTATCTAATGGATCTAATGGTCAACATAAAGCGTTCGTTTTAACCCACTTAAAAAAGAGGAATTCGATTGTATTTTTTTTTATGTTTGTAACGTCTTAAGCGTATCGGTATTACCAAATCTTATCATGGTCGATAGGGTTGACCTTGGCGGTATTAATGACAAAGAATGGTATTTCGTCTTAATTTAATTAGTAGGTATGTTAATTAACATGTCGTATCATGGGTATAAATCGTGCTAATACGTTTGGCCAATATGTTATAATAATTAAACATAATTGGAGTACCTCTCAAATTATTATTAAACAATCAATATTTATACAATATTCGTCGTAAAACTCGATCATTTCTCTAATATCAGAGATAATTGTTTTTACCGTACCAAAGGATCTAATACGTAATTAATGATTAGTAATCACAGTATATATACAGTAATAACTTAGAGAGTAATAACAACATACATTGAGAAATAGTAAACCTTCTTAGTAACAAAAATACGTTTATTAAGGTTCTCTAAGAATTAAACCAACACCATGACAATAGACACACACATGACACATGTGTGCGTGTGTTTTTGACAAATTATCATTTTGCTATTTAAAAATGAACAGGATTAAATTATTTTACCAAATAAAAAACACTCTGACGATATAACACTGTGCTTTAGAAATGTCTAGGCACTTATTTTTAAAGTGTTAGTTATTGTCTTCGTCAACCATAATAATATGTATTTACGTCAAGTGTCGATTTAGCTATTTACTGTTATTCAAAAGAAGTTTATTATTATTTTATCTATACTAATATTATAAAGAGGAAAGATTTGTATGTATGTTTGTAACGAATTGGCTCAAAATGTACTGGACCGATTTTAAAAATTATTTCACCATTTGAATGCTACGTTATCACTGATTAATATAGGCTATTTTAATGGCAAGAAAACAATAAGGATAGAAAGGTGTAATAGCTTGTATACTTTTTCTTCCAAAAATTACCTAAACGCGGGCGGAACCGCGAGCAACATCTAGTATTTTAATATTAAGCCAATCAAAATATTATTATCATAGCAAAAATGCTAGATACAAATTTTGCTAATATAAATAAATCAGGCGCATATTTATACTTTATGGCGCGGCTGTATCTCGAAGTCAATGACGATTGGAAAGCAATTCGTTTATTTTTCGTTGTTAATTTCCAGGAACCTCGACCGCTTCTTCACCTCCTTGCCTCATGGCGTAGTGTGATGAAGCTACACAGCAGGCCGGCATGATTGTGTTGAGTAGCGAGGAATAAATTTATAGATTATCTCTCGCTACTTGATGCTCTAATTGGACGGCACTGCGCTTACCATCAAGTGCAGTCTGGTCACTTTGCCGTGCCAGGATGATAAAATAAACAGTCTCAGGTTAAACCACATTAACACGAGTTATAATTGTACTGGTATAACAAAACACTTACGGTTGAATATCTTCATCCCCAAGACTCTTTCTTCTCCATTTCTTCAAACTTTTTTCTCTAACATCACTATACACGATTCCGGCATATTTGTACGGGTGGTCGCTTTCGTTGGTTTTTTCATTTTCTAGAACATTCTCTGTGCTCTCTGTTACTGTGTTGACATTCTCGACTTCTGTACTTATAAAACTATTGTTAACTATTCCGCCTCCGGGACTCGTCATTGTCTGAAAAATACAAAGTCTTGAATTATTATATTACATTTTTTATTGTCCCACTGTGATTACACGCCTAATTACAAGGGTTAAGGTCACAGCGCATTAGAGTCACCTGGCATCCGACCCACACCGCCCCGCCTCGTGCGGATAGTATTCTTTATATGGACCTTCGTGGATATGTGCTCACTACATCAACTCTGTAGCGTCACCGGATCGTCTCGGTCGCAAGCCGTCCGACGCGCCGACGGCAAGTTGACCACTCGGTGACAACTCGCTGCGCGCATGCTTGCGTTGCCGCGCATTGCCAACGCACTGGTGACAACGCGGCGTCCACCCGTGGACCCTCTGCCGACAACAAGTGGACGCCGAGCGACGAGGCGGTATGGATCGGGTGCCAGGTGGCTTTAACGAGTTGTGACCTTTAGGCCCTAGTCCACCACGCTGGTCTATCGTTTTCTTGGATGAAAAAAGTTTTATAGCCCAATTTTAAATTTAGCTTAAAATACATGTACTCATGATCCTGTATGTATGCCTGTAATCCCGAAGGGGTAAGCAGAGGTGTAACCAGTACACCCACTTTTCACCGCCTATTGCCATAACGGGTACGATTTCAGAATCCGGGCTAATACTGAGTATTTCTAAATAAAAAAACCCAATGTCACTTTATCCGACTCGGGGATAGAACCCAACACCAGAGCACAGCAGTCGTAACGCATGCGCAATTACAATTCATTCAATTTCATAGTCAAAAAAATTACTTGCAAATTTTGACCTAAGCAAACATACAAACATTGAAACTTTAAAAAAACATGAAACACGGTGTATCCACCACGCAGAAACAATAGAGTAGTTATATAACATAAATAAATACAATAAAGTTAGTGAAAGAAACAGTATTTATGTTATTTTACAGATACATTTTATTCATATACATACCCATAGACTTGTTAAATCAGACAAGTTTACACATGTGCTGGGACCTACCATATACAACCGACTGCCAATTCATATTTTGGAAGCACCTAGCAATTTAATATTTAAGTCAAAATTAAAGACGTCGCTCATCGCGAAGACTTTCTATGACGTAGATGATTTTATTAATTCACACATACCATAATGCATTTTTAATGTCGTTTTTCAATTTTGTGCTGCATAAGATTGACACCGATAGAAATGACAATTGTTAAATAATTGACTATGTATTATATTATTTTAATTTATTTAATTCCTAAAATTTGTATTAATTTGTTAAAAAAAATTAATGTTAAAAAACAGACGTGTAAATGTTCTTTACCAATAAATTGATTATGATTATGATTATTCAGTAATAACTTGTCAATACCGTAACGAAACAGAATTGAATTTAGAACTCGTTTACATATTTCTATTAGCATAATAATGTTTGTTTTCAATTCGTTCACGCTTCATAGCATAACAGCGATGGCCTAGTTGGTTCCGGAAAAGACTGTCAAGACAAAAGCCGTATCGTCGAAATATAGCACATGGCATACACCTTTCTTGAACTTTGTTTTTTTTAGTGCCTCGATAGGCTGACGACCAGACAGGCCACCTGATGGTAAGTAGTCACCGCCGCCCATAGACTTCTGCAATGCCAGGTCACAGAAAATCCGCTGCCTACCGTTAACCGTTGACTTTTCTAAAATTACGTGTACATTCATTGTGAACTATCGCTTGCTTTAACGGTAAAGAAAACACCAGGAAACCTGCATACCTGCAAATTCTCATACGAATTTCCAGGATGTGTGAAGTCTACATTACAACCCGCATTAGACCAGCGTGGTGGACTATGGCCTCTCTTATTAGTAGAGGAGGCCCGTGCTCAGCAGTGGGACAATGTTTAGTACAAGGCTAGTATCACGTTTCTTCCTCCAAGTTAAGCAGATACGCAACTAATATACTTTTTGTAGAACGGCTCAATGCCAGAATGCCTCAATGCCAGATAGTGGGCTTATCGCCACTGTAATTCAATTAGAAATTCTCTATTCGTTAACTAAAAAGACGTTTAGTGGATACACTTAATTTTAAGATATTAAAAATGTACAAGAGTTGAAATTATGAAGTTAGTGATTGTAGTCTTTTTTTATCCTGGCACAGCAAAGTGACCAGACGGTAAGCGCAGATCCGTCCAGTTAGAGTATCACTCGCTACTGAACACCTACATGTCGGCCTGATAAGTAGCTACTTTACACTACGCCATGGGACAAGGATGTGAAGAAGCCGAGGGTCTAGTGTCAGAGTACGCTGAAGCAACACGGCCAAACATCGTACCCAAAATCCAGACCCCGACAAAAACCGGATGTACACTGGCTGACCCCGGAACGCGACACACTTGCGTGTTCCATTATGGCAGGTTTTACACCCAGTGTACGGTGGTCGCTATCCGGGCGGATATGAATATTCTACCAACAGCGTCAGACTGATCGATAGAGAAAATGTTGCTCTATTACTTAGTATACATAACTCAAATTTGCCAAAATTACATTCAACGCCGACTAACGGTCCCGCTATTATTTTTTATAATGTAAGAGTACTGTTGTAATACAAAGATAATATTTATTCAATAACTTCCGGCTGAATCTAATCTTTCTTAGATTTCACCCTTATTATTGCAGTCATCAATATACTTTAAATGTTATATTATGAAATCTAAATATACACACCAAATCATTTCCAGATGTGTAATTCTACATTTATTTACTGTTTTATTGAAATCTTCATTCGTTGCTTCCAGTTTAGTTTTTCCGGCGTAGTTTAGATGGTAGAACGTGCAGGCCGGCGCCGGCGCATTCGTACCGGAGTGTTACAGGAATGAGCAATACAGTACTCGGAGTATCAAGTTTTTTTATCCTGGCACGGCAATGTGACCACTGCACCTGATGGCAAGCGCAGTGCCGTCCAATTAGAATATCGAGTAGCGAGAGACAATCTATCCCCCGCTACTCAACACAACCATGCCGGCCTGCTCCTTCACACTACGCCATAGGCAAGAAGTGATCGCGGGTCTAGTGTCAGAGTACTCAGAATACCGCAAAACGGCCAAACATTGTGCCCTAGCTCTAGACCCCCGACAAAAACCGGATGCACACTGGCTGATCCCGGAACGCGACACACTTGCGTGTGCGCAATGGCGGGTTTTACACCCTGTGTACGGTGGTCGCTATTCGGGCGGATATGAGTATCCTACCATCATGAGGTGGATACAAGTGGATTGTCCAGGAAGAATAAAGTGTATGTTTACCTAAAGTAAATATACACGTAAGTGACTGCCTCCGTGGCCCAGCGGGCGATAAGCCGATTAGGGCACGGGAGGCTGTGGGTTCGATTGCTGCAATGAGATAACAATGAATACGGTGCCGCTGCCGGCCGTGGTGTCGTCCATGGTTGCCAGCCGGAGGTCCTGGCGTGCGGTGGCCCACTTCTGCGAGAGCGTCATCTCGCAGAAGGAGAGTGCCGAGAGGGATCGGGAGCGAAATGATCCCTCCCGCCGCCAGAGAAGACGTAGGAGGCGCCGGGTGGACGACTCACCGGTGTCTCCCGCCCTGTGGAACCGGGGCGTTTCAATTCCACCACGGTAACCCCTGCCTGTCGTACGAGGCGACTAATTGGGGCCATCGGGGGTCGCGGGCTCGCAGCGGGGGGCTGTCAGCCCGAATCGATGCACTCCCAGTTTTGGAGCATCGTGCGACCCCGAGATGGACGGCAGCGCGGGTGGTAAGGCCTCGTTCGCTGTCGTTGTTCGGTGCGCGGGGGCTCCTAAGCCCTCCCATGGAGATGGGCTGCTACGCAGCACCGCGCAGGGGCGGTTCCGGCAGCAATTCTAGCACTCCTTAGAATACCCCGGAATCGCTCCGTAAGCGCCGAAGAAGGCCACCGCGGGGTTTTAGCTGGTAGTGTCGGGTGGGGTGTATATAGGGGGTAGGGACTCGGCCCAGCGGCTGCCCGGATAGCCATCATCCGGGCGAGGGGGATGCTGGGTCGTAAGACCGGCTAGTCCAGCCTAACCGTTTTATTCTTATTCCGCTTCCCCCCGGAGCGGGCGGTAGTAATAAAACGCTTTCCCCGCGACAACAAAAAAAAAAGGCCTACAGGTCTGGGTGTTGTGGGACCGTAGTCTCTCGTGATTGTTGATATCCACGATACAGGTTACATCTAGTGTGGGATGACTATGTGACTATTGCGTGTATTATTTGTGGAATTTAGTGGACTATTGTCAGGGGCCTCTAGTGAGAGGAGTTAGGGGCTTAGGGCTTAGTCCACCACGCTGGCCGGGAAGATTTCATATACCTTTGAAATTATGAGAGTTCTCAAGTAGGTTTCCTCGCGATGTTTTTCTTTATAGTTTCAAGAGAAATAGATAAATTACTACATGTAACTTACACTCGCCTGCGCCTGCGACTGCCATGGTGGCGCAGTTGTAATTGCGCATGTGTTACGATTGCTGTGCTGACGTCTCGGGTTCGATCCCCGGGTCGGGTAAAGTGATATTAGGTTTTCTATTTTGAAATACTCGGTATCAGCCATGAGTCTGGAATTGTGCCCGGTGTGGCAATAGGCTCGCCCCCTATCAAATTATGGGACCGTAATAAATTCTGCGAAAAGTGGGTGTACTTGTTACACCTCTGCTTATCCCTTACAGGATTATAGGCGTGATTGTATATGTATGTATGTAACTTCCAAAAGTTGCCCGGGAATTGAACCTAAGTTCCTCGACTCAGTAGTCCATGCCACTAATAATGCTCTATAATTTAAGGATATTTTATTGCGTACCACTTGGCTATATCAAAAGTTAATTAACTTTCAATTTACCCAAATTGACTGTGTAAAGACGCAAACCTTCAAAAGATAAATTATCTAAGAAACGGTAATTGCTATTTAGCTGCTTATTTTTGAAACGATAGCGTAGCGAGGAGTGGAAACTACTATGCGAAGATCAGTGGGTCCATTCCAATACCAAGGGTCCGTATGTACAAAGTATCTGTATTCATTTTATTATCACTCGCTTTAAGGGCCCGGAAACGTATAGAATTTTTTTTTGTTGTCGCGGGGTAAGCGTTTTATTACTAATGCGCGCTCCGGGGGGAAACGGAATAAGAATAAAACGGTTATGCTGGACTAACCGGCCTTACGGCCCAGCACCCCCGCGCCCGGATGATGGCTAACCGTGCTGCCGCTGGGCCGAGTCCCTACCCCCTATGCACACTCCACCTGACACTACACACCGCCCTGGGGCGTCGCAGCACTGTCCTACGGGCGTCGAGTGTCGATGCAGCCGAGTCGAGTGAGCGCCGAGCGCATGCCGAATTCTGCTATTTTGTTTAATTACGCACTCGGAGTTTGGATAACGAACAAGTACAGATCAAAAATAGACATAGAGAAACAAATGAGAGTGGCAATTTCCAAACCAAAGTCGCGTCCAAACTAACCAAAGCCAGCACATCCTTCGTATTAGCAGTCAGCCAACAAGCCAAAGTAAAATAAATATCTCTTTATTTTGTGCTTAGGTTCTTACTTTCTAATAAAAATTATAAACGTGGTATTTTTGGCCTGAAGAGGGGGGGGGGGGGGGGGGTTGAGGGGGAGTCGTTAACAAATGTGAAATTCTCAAGGGCGTCGCAGCACAAATAAGTTTGGGAAGGCCTGTGATAAATTATTCCCAAGCCTTTCGGTCATCTAAATATTCAGAAATTTATAGTACAGGAGGACCTTGCCCAAAAGTGGGAGAATGTTTAATACAGAATAGTAGTATAAATAAATTTGATAAAATGCATTTGATTTGTTATTAAATAAAAAACAATGACAAAAATAATTAAAGATTTGCATCCTTCTTCGGTAGATTTAAATTACATTTTATTTCTTTATCAGAACAATTGTTGCTTTAATGAATGCTTAAATAAGACAAAAAACTAAAATATGCTTTAAGAAAATCGGTCATTACATTGTTTTAAACTAAAATATATCTGAATATTCTTGAAGACCAAACTAGATGTACCTACTCAAATTAAACATTAATTAAGTTGTTTTATTAATTTATTATCAAAAAATGTTCTCTAAAGTAGACTAAAAATCACTACTATTAAGTTGGTTTTTCTTATTCTTTTATCTTGGCACGGCAAAGTGACAACTCTGCACCTGTAGGTAAGCGCAGTGCCTTCCAATTAGAGTATCGAGTAGCGAGAGACAATCTATCCCCCGCTACTCAACACAATCATGCCGGCCTGCTTCTTCACACTGCGCCATGGGCAAGAAGGTGAAGAAGAGGTCGAGGGTCTATTGTAGATTAGTCAGAAGGCCGCAAAACGGCCAAACAACGTACCCCAACTCTAGACCCCCGACAAAAACCGGATGTACACTGGCTGATCCCGGAACGCGACACACTTGTGTGTGTGTATGGCGGGTTTGACACCCGGTATTTTGTCGGGGGTCTAGATTTGGGGTACGATGTTTGGCCGTTTTGGCCTTCTAAGTACTCTGATACTAGACCCTCGACCGCTTCTTCACCTACTTGCCCCATGGCGTAGTGTAAAGAAGCTACACAACAGGCCGGCATGATTGTGTTGAATGCCGAGGGATAGATTGTTTCTCGCTACTTGATCCTATAATTGGACGGCACAGCGCTTACCATCAGGTGCAGTGCGGTCACTTTGCCATACAAAATAGTTTGTTTTTATAAATAAAATACCGAAAAATATGATGTTGGCGGAACATGTGGAACGCTTCCACTGACGTATATTATATGGACAGGATATCTAATACAAAATGACAGCTATTTTGTTGACTTATTTGAAGCGCCCCTCTCGAGTGTATTTGAAACTAAATTTGACATATAATAGGGATGTTGATATTTTTTAAAATATCGGATTTCCGATATATCGATATTTTTAAATATATCAATATCGGAGTTTGATATATCGATATTTTTAAATATATCAATATCGGAGTTTGATATATCCGAAAAAAATATCGATATTTTTATTAAAAAATTTGACTCGTCTAAGGGTCTGGTCCTGACGCCATACATCCTCTCTTCGTGAATCGGGGCGCCAATGAATTTATTAGATTCAAAGATCTTGGAATCATATTTGACGACACCTTAAAACGTGATATTTTTTAGATTTTTAAATTATAATTTTCTGCCATGAACTTAATATTATTTTCTACTTTTTAGTTCGGCTAGCTATTAAAGCGTGCTATTTTTTAAATATAATTTATAGTCCCAAAACAGCATCAATCCTAGTTATAATAAATATTCGATTGTAAATTAAGACCCCATTAAAAATATGATCTAAAATGATACCTTATATTTTTTATTATCTTGGTGAACCTATAGATCATAGATACGTGTGTAAATATTCAAGTAAATCGGATGTCTTGAAGGTGGTGAACATTGCGTTGAAAGATTCCGTTACATATATACTTAGTCTACTTAGATACAATTGTAGCTAATATAAAGTGTGTAAAGACAATCATAATGGTAATGAGCTACAAAATTATTTAGCTACACAGTTTATAATCCACTATATTTATTATAAAAATTTAAGTGAATACTATAGTGGTATATATGTGGTGTATATATGTAGGTAGGGTTGCCCAAGTTTAATTTCGACAATACATATCGATATATTCTGTCTAAGGAATAGGAAATATACATTTCAAATCATAAAATTACATTATAAAATTTCCATTATAGGTTTCCAACTGACTCGGTGATACAAAAACTATGGCTGAGAAACATGAATGTTGAAAATTTGTTTCCAAACATAAATAGCTATTTATGTTCTAAACATTTTATGGAAGATTGTTTTATTAGACATGTTTCACGGACCCAGTTAAAAAAAGGGCAGTGTGCCCACAATATTTTCCGGTGGGTTTAATATTATATTAAGCGTTTTAAACATAATATAGTAGATTAAAATATGTTTTGCTAAGGCGTTGTTTTTATTATTTTTAAGATTTGTAAACCATCGACTGTTGTGTATCATTGTCGATATATCAGCCTTCGTGTCGCAACTCTATCGTTAGTTCCGCGGTCGCTCACTGCTCGACTGCACTGCTATCAGCGCCAATATGGCGAAAATCAAATAGGCACACTTTCGCGGATCAAATATCCTGTCCATTTATTATACGTCAGTGAACGCTTCACAATTTTACGTGATTTTTTACTCTACCGTCAGTCCGGTATACGATTTCGCTAGAAAAGGGCGGAGAAAAACCTTAGAGCTGCAAAAGCTGGTTTACGATGTTTGTACTTCAGTTAATAATATGCGATTTAAATTAGCTTAGATCAGCACGTTTTTTTTTTCGTAGTGTAATATAAAAAAGTTATTACAAAATTCAAAAAATGCCGTCAGCTTACAAAAAGCCGGGGAAGTAAATAAAATACATTTTAACTGCCTCTGTGGTTTAGTTGTAATTGCGCATACTTTATAACTGCTGTGCTCAGGACTCGGGTTCGATCCCCGGGTCGCGTAAAGTGATATTGGATTTTTCTATTTAGAAAGACTCAGTATCAGACCGGAGGCTGGAATTCGCTCGCGTCCTATAACATTATGGGACCATAATAAATTGGGCGAAAAGTGGGTGTGCTGGTAACCTCTGCCTACCCCTTCGGGGATTACAGGTGTGTATATGAAATAATTCTGCTTAAAATTTGCAGTTTCAAAATGAGATATCGAATTAAATATTTCTAAAGATCTACTTTAATTATAGCTTTGCCAGTTATAAGCCTATTTTTTTTTAGTTATTAGTCAAATGAAATTGTTGTGTCCGACTTTAAATCTGGGGCAATGGCGCAATAATCATTTTTGCAAGTGTTTTCAAAATCTGCCTAGCGTGGTATAGTCTATGGGTTGTCGCGATGGGGTCGTCGGTTCTAAACCAGACCTCTATTTGGTGTACACTTCTAATTTTCAAGTCTGCATTAAATGAAGCAATTTTACATGCAGCTCAAATTTTGTAGATTCTATGTCAAATATCAGAAAGACCAAGATGAAAACTTATTTTCAAATTATGTTTGTCTGCCCTTTGTATTCATTATACCCCCCTGGTCCAATTTACGTTTATGTTATGTTGTTCGCTACGGTGAAGGAAAACACCAATCATACATAAGTAAGGTTTCATGATTTTTGGCTTTTTTTTTTACATTTAATGATTATAAAACAAAGGTAATAGTGGATTATTATTATATTATTACTTATTCAGCATTCTTGATCCGATATGGTCGGTTATGTATTTGATTTTTTTAAATAGGGAGGAAATAAAAATAGAATTGTATAAGAGGAAAGGATAGATTTTGTGGTTTGACGACAGAAATGGCAGCATGATGGAGAACCTTTGCCTTTTATTCTGATTGAAGAGAAAATGGAACAAAAGAAAAAAGGGTTTGTAGCTTGAATGTAACATGGAGGTAGACATTGTAAAATTACTGAAATATAAAGAATACTAGATGTTGCCCGTGGTTCCGCCTGCGTGGAGGTTTTTTTTTGGAAGAAAGGTATACAATCCATGGAGGTATCTTAAGCTATTACACCTTTCTATATTTTGCTATCCCAGAAGCGTGCATTTTTCCGGGATAAAAAGTGGCCTTTGTCATTTTCTGATCCCTAAACTGTCACTATGCAAAAATCATGTCGATCCCTTGCTCTGTGAAAAACTAAACTATCCCACGTTAATTGTTAATTTTTCCGGGATAAAAAGTAGCCTATGTGCTATTCCAGAATATAATCTATCTCTGTGCCGAATTTCAACCAGATCCGTCGAGCCGTTGAAGCGTGATTGAGTAACAAACAAACATCCATCCATCCAAAAATTCGCATTTATAATATTAGTAGGATTGCTAAAATTTAAGCTGAAAGATATCTTCTTATTCATACCTGAGAAATGTCCATAAGAATCGGCAGTCGAGCAATCAAAGTTTATTTTCCATTTAAGAATCACGTGAATTCTTCAACATATCACAGAAGTGACTACACTGGGTAACGTTGCGGTATAACACACAGTACACTATACTTTCGGCAGTCGTCGGCGCGGTCCACTTTACAAATGAGCCATTATTAACGTATTTAACCATTTATAATATTCAATTCATGTTGTTTTTAATGTTTTTGTTATTTAACACGTAGTACGGTCGTCTGCATAAATGTTAATCATTAAAATAATACTTGGTTTACACATGTCGTGGGTGTACTGTAGTTAGTATAGACAGCGTTTAAATTCGCATTACGGCACCAAACTGAAAACCACTGGAAATAATGAATTTGCTGCGTTTCGTTCCGCTAACGGGGTTTCAGGAAACATAACAGATTTGAATTTCAATCCGCAGATACAGATCGATGGCAAAATAATTTATTTTATTGGTTGAAATATATTTTTTATTGTCTTACTAGTGGTCCCGGGTAGAGACTATCCCGCCCACACACCCGCCATTGTAACTCCTGTTTAGCCATGATCAACAATGGCACGCATTTTTTCGACACCGAGTAATGAAACTCGGCGAGACTCTGGGAATGCTTCATAACTGTCTTTTATCCAATCAAGTGGTCCCGGGTAGACGTTGTCCATAAACCGCCTTCTCTGTGTACCGAATTTTCGTTGAAATAATAAGAAACTCAGATCTCGACCACAGCGCCACATATCGGATCTAAAACTATCCATATCTTTTAACTTGACTAACTTTTAAGTTCGAGCCAACCACACATATATACAAAATCTCATTAAAATCGGTTGAGTGGTTTCAAAGTCTATAACGGACATAGTTAGAATTTTTGTGTTTTTAACCGACTTCAAAAAAGGAGGAGGTTAATAATTCGTCGGAATCTTTTTTTTATGTATGTTACCCGATTACTCGAAGACGCTTGGACCGATTCGAGAAATTATTTTTTTGTTTAAAAGGGTATACTTTCCAGGTGGTCCCATTGGCACCAAGTCAGGATCTGATGATGAGATCTCAGAAAAATCAAGGGCAACCCTCAAATTTTATAGTGACGCATAATTTGTTTTTTATAGAAGTCGGTTTACTTTTTATAAATATAAATTATAGATTTGAGGGGACATCTGTATATATAAAAGAAGAAACTGACTGACTGACTGATCGATCAACGCACAGCCTAAACGGCTGGGGTTAGAGACTTGAAATTTTGACAGTAGGTACCTTTTACGACGTAGGCATTCACTAAGGAAGGGTTTTTGCAAATACCACCCCTAAGGGGGTAAAATAGGGAATGAAAGTTTGTATGAAAATCCGTCATTTTTAAGTTAAACGCATGAATATTGGTATTTTGTATTGTATACTTTTTCTCCCAAACATGACCTCCACGCGGGCGGAGCCGCGAGCAACAACTAGTTCTGTAATATAATCTAATCCGTTTAATCTTTAGATCGCAAAGCAACGAAGTTTGTTAGTTTATTTGAACGCGCTAATCTCAGGAACTACTGGTTCGAATTGAAAAATTCTTTTAGTGTTGGATAGTCCATTTATCGAGGAGCGCTATAGGCTATATAATATCACGCTATGACCAATAGGAGCGGAGCAGCAATGAAAAATGTTGCAATAATAAAACGATTTTCTTTCTTTCAACTACGAATTCAACTGCCGGCCTACGTGTTCCGTACTTCCTTTAATCCTAGTTCCTTTAAGTGAAGTGTGAAGAAGATACTCAGCAGGTAGGATTGCGTCGAGAAGCGAGAGATAGTTGTCTCTCGCTACTTAATACTCTAACTGGACGACACTGCGCTTATCATAAGGTGCATTGTGCTCACTTTACCAGTGGCTGCAGTCTCGATGTACACAACGCTCGCTTATCAACCGATTTCGTTCGGTATGACAACAAACTCATCATAACGCATTGACTGTCAATGTATCTTCGCGCCGGAATTTACGTAAAGGTCGATATTGTTAGGAACATCAACAAAACTATGCAAGATGGATATTTAAAAGGCACAAATACAATGTTTATAATTTATTGATTGATTTACACGGCACTGTCACACATCTCTGTGCTTAATCCTAACACACACGCATGTCAGGATTCACATAATTAATCTACCAGCATTACCCTTTTAAACTGAACAACGCCATTGAACTGATTACGATTAATTCTTACAACACCGAACCACGAATATACTGGCTACCGTCTCGTCTACTTCACAAAACAACTGAACTGAACCCCGGAGCGGGAAAGGCACTCTGTTTTATATTAAACATTTACTACTCCCACTTTGGTTGTCATTATTAACTACCCCCAACTAGTCTCCTAAATACCTGTTATACCTTCGGTAATCCTAATAAAAGGAACTATCCTAATAATAACTAACCTGTATCGTGGGTACGAACTACGAAGAACTACGGTACCACAACACCCAGACATGAAACAAATATGTTTGTCAGCGTGCATGTGGATTGAGTGAGCACCTTCCAAAAATCGTTTTTTATGTATTAGGTATTTAGTAAAAGTTCTAAAACAATTGTAAAACCAATCCTGGAATTTGTAAAAAGATAAAACCGAAGATAAATCAGTTAATATCTGCTCACTCAATCCTGATAAGGGGCAACCCAGATCTACAAATGTATCAAGTTTACATATAAAATTTTGCTTCTAGGATTTAGTAAAACCTTAGTGAAGTCACAGTATTTAATTTCAGATCACCTAGTGCCCTATTTAAAAAGTTACAAATTGTTATTGGTGCTCACTCAATCCACATGCTTTGAAAAGTCAAGATTTCTTACGAATTACCTATAAAATCAAGTTGAATTATATTTCTAGATTTAGTAAAAGTGGAATAGAAATTTGTAAAACACAAAACGAATCACAATCATGCTTCGTTTTTGAAAAATTAATTTTTATAGGTGCTCACTCAATCCACACGTTTTTGAAAAGTTAAAATCTTTCATATCTTTAAATCTGTAAGCGCTACAAAAAATGTGAATACGTCAAGATTTAGTAAAAATTTTTACTAAATATTGGCTATTTCACATTTTCAATTTTTTGCTTACTTAAAGAGATATTACTTTTTTAATGTTTTCCATACAAACTTACAATGTAGGGTCGCCACACGTGTCAAAATACAGGATATTCTACTAAATTAATTCGTATTTGGCTACCTCTAGTTATGCCTATATGTACCTAAATTTCTTATGCCTATATGAATCACGACGATATAAATGTTAAAAATATGATGGGAGGGTAATAAGCTCAGCGACACATGGTTGAATTAATTTATTTTTACCTATTTATAGGAACCCAAATTAATATTATCAATACCACCTAGCACCAATTTACTAATTAAATTCGTATGGGAATTCTGAACTACTTATTGTATAAAATAGTTGAAACATACTGATATCTGAATTTATTCTTTTTAACGTGTTATTTAAGTATTTAAGCACGAAGCTTAAATACAAATGTGACTATTAAGTACATCTAAATAAAAGTTATAATAATTTTGTTACTTTAAATAAATCTGCGTAGTTACTAAAAATATTCTATTGACATTTGTTGTTATTGTATAAATAAAAGGCGTCTGTACTAATATATAAAAGAGGTAAAATTTGTAAGTTTGGATGTTCGGGGTAATCTCCGGTTCTACGGAATCTATTGTGAAAAATCTTTCACTGTTAGAAAAGTATTTTAATGAGTTCCCTGAGTGCTATAGACTACTCTTATTCTAATTTTTACTCCTGAAAATGTTATCTCGTGGGATAGACGGGCCGGGACAAAGATATTTTTAAGGCGATCGCGAGGTTCGCGAGGACACCAAATATCATTATTAGCCAAAAAACGAAGTGCCGCAACTTGTGCTGAGAGTAAAATACGACAACTGACCAACGCTGACTTGGCTAGGTTTTATATATTTTGCATATTGCCATAGTTTGATGTGTCACGGGACTCTACTATGCGGTGGTGCTGCTGACATGAATATCATTTTACTCTCCAAAAGCGAGCTATAAGATCTATCGCTAAGTTCTAGAAGTTCTTGGGGAGGAAAATTCTTCTTTCAAGGGGCTTTGTATACGCTTTTACAATAAGGTTCCCAATCATATAAAAGAACTAAATAAAATATACTATTTAGCCTATTACAACATTTCTGAATATTTAGATGACCGAAAGGCTTCGGAATATATTATGCTATTACTTAGAAGTGTAGCCATTAAATTATAATTAGGAACCTTATATATAATATATTTCATTTCCTTAACATTGCGAACTTATGTGAACAGTATGCCTTTCATGACTTAATTTGATTTTAGTGTCTAATATTTTCATTGTTGTATTCTGTCTGTGCTTGCTGCGGCATCATGTGCGGAATCAGTCACTTCCCAGTAAAATGGTTGAGGAGGTCGATGGATGGCACATGCGTCATTAATCGTGAACGGGTGCTGCTCTTGTGGACTGGTCTACTCAGACTGTTTCAGTAAGGACCAACTGCTCAAGAAATCGAGATTTTTATGTATTTCACGGCGGTCACGTGCAACAATAAGCCTTGTAATAAGTTTTATTTCACAATATAAGGCAACCTAATTAGCCGCGTACTGACCAAGCGAGCGGCTTCGCGAGGCAGCCTCGGACATTTGCCGCAGTACGCATGCTGCGCGAGGCGGCCTCGGTCTGTAAGTTTTCTAATCCGAGGCTGCCTCGCGCGGCAAGGCCGAGCCACCGTGAGCATCGACGCTCAGTTTAACTTGAAGTCGAATTCTACCGCGCGTGCGTATAGTTTGCCCGAGACCACCATGAGGCCGCACATTCGGAAAGCTGTCGCTACCACTGCCTTTTTAATAATTCTAAGGCTTGCAAAAAAAAGTAAACAGAAAACTAAACGTTTTTGGATTAAACTCTTATACAAAAATAGATTACAGGCTGGGAAATGATAGTTTGAAGAGTTGTGCCTCGATGACGAAGAAAAAAATTTCATTCGAATGAGTAAAATCGAATTTGACAATGTGTATTATCTCATAAACGCCAAAATAAGCAAGGACACAAATTTTCGAGAAGCAATATCCGCTAGGGAAAGATTATTAGTGACGTTGAGATTTTTGGCGAGGCAAAACACTACCGTCTTGAGTGAGCGCGGCAAACGTACTGAGGCACCTTTGAGCATCGACAAAAACCGACAACGCTCGGCTCGGGCCGCGGCACGCTCGGGCTAGGCAGCGCGTGCGTTTGCCTCGGGCGAGGCACGTCTTGACCGACCGAGGATTTGCCTCGCGAGGCAGCCTCACGAGGCTGCTCGCTCAATCAGTACGCGGCTATTAACATACATTGAGCTGTTCTAATCTAATCAATTGTATGACCAAATATTGTTAACCGGTGTTCGAAAAGAGCAACGCTACAGTTTCTCGCCCGTTCTTCTCTAGTAAAACTGCATTCCGAACTGGCGGTAGAGTAAAAAAGATTAACTAAATCTAAATAATGTATAGCATTTCAAGGATTCAATATTTTTTTTACTGAAATAAAAAATATATTTATAAAGTATCGTTTAATTTAATCACTTTAGTCCAAATAGCATACATACTCACTCAGCTCTGTAATCTCAAAAGGCAGAGGTGTCTACTGCTAGTATCCACGTTTCGCTGAGCTTATTACCGGCCCGTGCGTGTTTCCTTTAGGTATTTACATATAGGCAAATACGAATTAATTTAGTAGAATATCCTGTATTTTGACACGTGTGGCGACCCTACATTGTAAGTTTGTATGGAAAACATTAAAAAAGTAATATCTCTTTAAGTAAGCAAAAAATTGAAAATGTGAAATAGCCAATATTTAGTAAAAATTTTTACTAAATCTTGACGTATTCACATTTTTTGTAGCGCTTACAGATTTAAAGATATGAAAGATTTTAACTTTTCAAAAACGTGTGGATTGAGTGAGCACCTATAAAAATTAATTTTTCAAAAACGAAGCATGATTGTGATTCGTTTTGTGTTTTACAAATTTCTATTCCACTTTTACTAAATCTAGAAATATAATTAAACTTGATTTTATAGGTAATTCGTAAGAAATCTTGACTTTTCAAAGCATGTGGATTGAGTGAGCACCAATAACAATTTGTAACTTTTTAAATAGGGCACTAGGTGATCTGAAATTAAATACTGTGACTTCACTAAGGTTTTACTAAATCCTAGAAGCAAAATTTTATATGTAAACTTGATACATTTGTAGATCTGGGTTGCCCCTTATCAGGATTGAGTGAGCAGATATTAACTGATTTATCTTCGGTTTTATCTTTTTACAAATTCCAGGATTGGTTTTACAATTGTTTTAGAACTTTTACTAAATACCTAATACATAAAAAACGATTTTTGGAAGGTGCTCACTCAATCCACATGCACGCGTTTGTCACACAAACATCGAACGGTGATGGTTTTTTAATCAGTTCTAGTTATAGAAAAAAATACTTATTTTAAATATTAATGAAGTCGATTTCTTATGTTTACGCGAATCATAAATTGAAGTAAAATGAAATTTTACGGATTATATCGCGGTTTATTTTAGCTTTTTAACCTGACGTTTCGGAGTCTTTACCAACATAGACCAACTGCCAGACCTCAAGACATTGTGAGCTCCTTCTGCGTAAATCGGACTACAACAAACAAAAATTTAATTTCGACTATATGAAGGGTAGAAACATTACACTATACTTTCGTGACGACATACAACTCAGTCCGCCCCGTGACCATGAAGACTGTAAAGCCCTTTTTTTTTCCTAGCACAGCAAAGTGACCGCACTGCACCTGATGGTAAGCGCAGTGCGGTCCAATTAGAGTATCGAGTAGCGAGAGACGATCCATCCCCCGCTACTCAACACAATCATGCCGGCTTGCTCCTTCCTACTACGCCATGAGCAAGAAGGTGAAGAAGCGTTCGAGGGTCTATTGTCAGAGTACTCAGAAGGCCGCAAAATGGCCAAACAATGTACCCCAACTCTAGACCCCCGACAAAAAATGTACACTGGCTGATCCTGGAACGTGACATACTTGGGTATGCCATTATGGCGGGTTTTACACCCTGTGTACGATGGTCGCTATCCGGGCAGATATGAATATCCTACCACCAGAAAATATTTTTTAAATGTTACTCAATATTTAATTAAATATCACATAATCACCGAAATTAATACAACAGCGTGGCAAGACGTGAATCACTTGGAAACCTCTTTGTTTGGCGAACATATTCTTTGTTTCGCCAAAATTAAACACCACCTGGCCGATGTGATGTAATTGCGAACACGCCAGTATAATGTTTTTGCTGATCTCTACAACCATTTGGTTTACGTACAAATACTACGTTTCATTTTCTATATAGTTATATTACTATTTTCGTTGACGCTATCATAATTGCAACATAGTAATATAAACATAGCAATTATTTGATTTATATTAATACTAGCTTTTGCCCGCGGCTCCGCCCACTTGTCAGACATCTTAAGCTATTACATCTTTCTATATTATACTATCCCATAAGAACCGTCCATTTTCCATGGTAAAAAGTAGCCTATGCCATTCGCAGTCCCCTCAACTAACAACAGTATGCAAAAAGTCATGTTCGGGCATTAGGCCAGCGTGGTGGACTAAAGCAGGTTGGTAGACTTCATACCCTTTCATTAGTACAGGAGGTCCGTGAAGGGGGACAGTGTTTACTACAGAACTGGTATTTTTTACATTTAACTTCTAAAGTTTGTTCCTTCTATAAATAGGTATTGACCGTAAACAGCGGGATATTAACCAAATAAATACGCTGCATGTGTTCAATTTACCGGTTATTTGTGATGTATTTCAGTATGTGAGGTGATGCATATTCAGAGTTTTAAGCGAGAGAGTGAGAGTGGAGAGTATCATAATCACTATAGACTACGGAACCAACCCCGGAATTCAAATACTAGGATTTGAAGTTAGAAAAACCAGGACTATTCAGTTTAAAAACAGGATGCATCTTTGTTTTAAAATAGCGTAAACACTTGCGAGCCGAGAAGCCGCCCATAAAGTAAGGATTGCAAAAGTGGTGGGCGAATTTTAAAATACAGTACCTTATCAGGGTGCTTAAAAACCCAGGACGCTGCTTAAAAACTATCCAGGACACTCTAAAAACCAGGACATGTTCCGGGAAAACAGGACGGTTGGCAACTCTACTGTAGACGAAATTAAATGGTCGCACACAGCGCGGTTTCAGAGGAATTTCCTCCCGCGAACCTTCCATAGTGGTATGAGCTCCATGCCGAGGTTTTCCAAGGGGACTACGCGGTTCTTCAAGAATGGAGTAAATAGTTTTTCGAAGGGTAACGAGCATGTGATGCTCCTGTTGTTGCAAGCGCCCATAAGCTACGCTAACCGACTACCATCAAGCGGGCCCTTTATGATTATGATTATGGGGATGGGGATCATTTTGACAGTTTGGACTATTATTATATTGTCAATTATTCTATTGAAGGTCTTGGAAGCCCACAAGTGATGACACGTGTCTTATCTCATACTAACAGCAACTGTGCGAAGTCAGGGTCGTTGGCATTTCTGATAAATAGCACATTTGTTTTGTCAGATATTTGAGTATGTGTGTCGGCGTATGTAATTCGCACAGTTGCTAATTTCACTGTATTTGTAAACACAGTTGGAATTTTTGCGTGTCGAGTGTTTAAAAATAATTGAGACTATCATTTCAACACATTTAATTGAACGATTTTTACCGCAGTTTATTTTACTTTGTCCAGGCGTTTAGAAAACTTAGCTAAACTTAGCTAATTTAGTAATAAATGGTAGAAAGTTTACAGTATCCTTTCTTGACGACATACAACTGAAACTGCCTCATGCCAGATACGACGTGATACAAGATACGAACCTCTTGGTTCTGGCTGGGTTGTAGACACCACGGGGCTTTTTTTTTATCCTGGCACGGCAAAGTGACCACACTGCACCTGATGGTAAGTGCAGTGCCATCCAAATAAAGTATCATATAGCGAGAGACAATCTATCCCCCGCTACTCAACACATTCATGCCGGCCTCCTGTGTAGATTCTTCACACTACTTGTAAAGGACCCAGGATCATAGGAAGGAGGGAACACGGTAGCTGGCAAACTGTTCCACAGCTTGATGGTGCGGCGAAAATACGAATTTGCTCTGCTCTTGCTTCGGGCTGGGGTAGTAGACACCACGAAGCTGTGGCTCCGCAAACCAGTACGCGTGGTTCTGGTGTGGAAGGAAAAGAATGGGATAAGATCAAACAATTATTTGGAACGCATTGAACGCTTACGCGCCGCAAAGCCTTCAACATTGGAACAATATAATCTATAATTTTAAATCATTCGCTTTGAATTCGCATGGGCATACTAACTATAGACAGACTAATTCGCAAGAATGTTTTAATAACAAAACGTTTTTGTATAAAGAATGCTTAGTAAAACAGAACTACATTATAAGGCTCATAATCCAGTTTAAAAAAATGTAATGTATGGATTTCATCCAATCAATTCATCATAATCAAATCATCGTAATCTTAATATATTTTTTTTATATCATAGTCCGACAAACGAGCCAGTGGGTCACCTGATGTTAAGTGATTTCCACCGCCCATGAACATCCACAATACCGAAAGTATCATGTATGCGCTGTTGGCCTTAAAGGATAGGAATAGGGATTAGGGAAGGGAAGGGGGAATCTGGGCCACCGGATATCTCACTTACCATACGAAACGCGACAGCAAACTGACACTTTACGTTGGTTTAGTAAATAAAATAAAAACGAAATGCAAATACATTCATGTTTCATGTCACGGGGCAGACTCAGTGCCCCGTGACCACGAAGGCTGTAAAGCCTTCGAAACGTCGGGTTAAAAAAGTAAAATAAACCGCGATATAATCCGTAAAATTCGTTTTATTTCAATACATTCATGTTTTATACATCTTGTATAATTAAATAATTCAATAAACAGCTATTGTGGACAAAAAACACTGTATCGCTGTAGCATATGTAAATAGATCGCTATTAAAGTGATTCCAAAAAAAAAACGAAAACGCTTAAATAAAATAATAGAAATGATCAATTTATTTCTCAATCAACACTTATTTGATATTGATATAATTTTTTGACGTCATATGTACTACCTATGAACTACGGGCCGGTCGGGAGTCGGCTATTATAAATACACCATCCGACTCAAATGATCAAACATTTTTTAGTCTCATTTTATTTAAGATAGCCACTAATTTTAAGGCATATAATAAACCACGAAAAGAATGATAATTATCTCATCATTAGAAAAAGTAGAACATTTTTTTTATATCATAGTCCGACAAACGAGCAAGTGGGTCACCTGATGTTAAGTGATCTCCACCGCCCATGAACATCCACAATACCGAAAGTATCACGTATGCGCTATAGGCCTTAAAAGACAGGAATAGTGATTAGGGAAGGGAAGGGGGAATCTGGGCCTCAGGGTATCTCACTTACCATACGAAACGCAACAGTGAACTGTCCTTTACGTTGGTTTTCTCGGTCGAGCCGGCCCATTCATGCTGTAGGCAAATATGTCTACCACTATGGTAACATATCTAAACTATAATGTATTTCAGGGTGGCCCAAAGAAAAAAAGAATATTTTAGTACTCATCTCTTGTGAAAATATGTTACTTTATCGTGTTATAAGAGCCTTGTCAAAAGGTCAGCTTGAATAAAAGTTTAGGGGTCGCTCAAGATTTGTAAAAAATTCACAATACGCCAATGAGGGAATATATATTTTTTCGTCCCGCTAGTATTTTCTACATTGAAAATAATAGAGATTCTGAAAGTTTCAAATCCTTATTTTTATTTTGAAAGGCCGCTCAGCCGGTCTACTCTTGAACACAATTCCGATCGATCGGTATTGGATTTGTGAGATTTCGTATTCTGAGTGCGATTCTAGCGCCATATTATATCAATATGAACCATTCATATGATAATCTTAATTCCAATTACTGTATATTAATGGCTACACAATATTGAAATAATATGGCGCTCTCTTTCAAATTCAATTTAATTTAACACAAACTTTACATAATCTATTGCGTAGTGAACTTAGAATAATTATTATTTATGAAATGGCAATTTAAAGTCACAGACAATTATTCATTATAAGCATTAATTAATTATGCTTTGTTTGAGTTTTGTAGTTTAACAAAACTCCTGAATTGTGTAGAAGCACTGTTTCGGAAGACATTTATATTTTTTTTTTACAAACATCCTTGTTCGTTCACATATACTCAGCGGAATTTTATTACATATTTTAAAACACATACTATGTCAATTTAGTGATAAAGGGTCTGGTCTCTTTGGCTGAACAAGCTTTTGTCATTTTCTTAAACTACTGTAATTTTTTTTAGCAAAAAGTCCGGTGTAGATGATGTATAGAGAAGTCAATGTGAGCGAGAATATGTTTCGTTGCGGGAATCGAACCCACGGCTCTTTCACGGCTACCTCTGCGCCACGGAGGCTTTTGTTTACTTAATAGTAATTATATTCAGATATACCTGTAAGTCAAGTGATCCGTCCATTTAGATGAAAACGCGGTGGTACAGTGGCGTAGCGAAAATACTCCGTAAGGATACAGTTCAGGTTGAAAACACACTGAGATTGTGACAGCATTGAGACTAGCTTTTAAATATCATGCGCGAAACCGAGGCATCCTTTTTAAACCCTGAAAAAGGGTGTTACAAATTATCCAAATCAGGAACGGGTAATAATCGCGCAAATTTTTATCCTGGCACCGCAAAGTCACCACACTGCACCGGATGGCGCACAGTGCCATCCAGTTAGAGTAGTAAGTAACGAGAGACAACCATCCCTCGCTATTTGACACAATCGTGCCGCCATTATAATCTTATATACTACGCTTTAAGGACCCAGGTTTATAAGAAGGGCCGGTAAACTGTTCCATAGCTTCATGGTGCGGCAAAGATACGAATTTGCGGATTTGCGAAAAATTTGCGAAGTTTGTGGACAGGATAAAAATATATAACCTACTAGCGGGTCCGGCAGACGTCGTCCTGCCTGGAAAAGCAGCGGCACACCGAAAGCAGCCCCACCTACGGGTCCAATTGTGTTTTTAAACCATCCAGGAACCCATTTAAATATACACACGAAATTGAATCCAAATCAGTCCAGCCGTTTAGGAGGAGTTAGGTGACAAACACACGTATTACATATGTTAAGATGCATACAATAAAGCAGAGCAATAGATAGTATTTTCAGATCTACCATAGATATAGATGTGGCAACTAACAACAACGTAACAACGACTCAACGGATTGTGATGAAGATTTCTGCAACGTGAAGACCAAAACTCTAGTAAATTTAAAGGATTAGACATTATTCAGTCGAGATGAAGATTGTCAGACCACCCATTTTATCGAACACCCTAAATGGCAAGCAATCGAAAAATTTACATACAATATGCATTTAAAATGTTTACGATTCAATTATTTGCTTAACGACTTTATTTTAGAAGGAAAACCAAGAATAACGAGATAATAAAATAATGATAATAATAATAATGGTCGATAATTGCGAGTGGAGACAAAGTATCGGTTGTAATAGCTATGCCTTGATTACACCAGGTGTTGCCCGAAAAGACCTTATAATCATAAGCATAGTTATGGTGAGACAGACTTACCCCATCATCCACCTTGACTTAAAGCTATAAAAATACACATGTACATTGTACTTACGCACTCACTCACTGTAATATCCGAAGGGGTAGGCAAAGGTAACCAGTACTTATTACCGTCCCATGATCGGCTAGTTGATTTGTTTTTTTTGGGAAACTATTTTATTTTATCCTTCATGGTATATATTATTAATAAACATAAACGTTTTCAAGATTTAATTTGCATTTTTATAAACCATCTTTATTTTTCCCACCAAAACGCTACCAACTGTCACGCCTCTCGTGTGACGTGACCATCCGCTAAACAAATAAGCGTTTGGCACAGCGTTTGATAGATATTTCATATGGTGACGTCATGCAAGACTGATTTGTGTTTCATGTGACGTGACAAAATGCTTTATTTTTACATATTTGTTTCTTGAAAATATTAAATAATCACATATAAATTAACAAATTGGTGTTTAATTTTCGATATATTTGGACCTAAATCTATTATAAAAAAAAACAAAATTCTATCGGGTTTTACTTACTGTCAACTACCCTATTCCAGGCTCCGGGCAAATGAGAAGTCTCAAATATACAAGTTTTCTCGCGATGTTTTCCGTCAATCATTAGGCAACTCTTGAAATATGTGTATTCTGCTTTAGCAATGAAAACCTCGTGAGACCTAAGAATTCTGGTCAAGAGTTTCGAAAGAATATGTACCAACCTGCATAAGGCCAGCGTGGACTAAACCCTAATTCCTCATTGGTAAACACTCATGCTCAGATGTAGGACGGTATTACACCCAAGAGAATTTTACGCCATACAAGGTCAAACCTGTGTCCTGGGTTTTTTTAATCCTGGCACGGTAAACTGACCACACTGGTAGGCAGCGGCTTTTCTGTGCCCTGGCATTGCAGAATTCTATGGGCAGCGGTGACTACTTACCATCAGGTGGCCCGTCTGCTCGTCTGCCTATCGAGGAACTAAAAAAAACGCAGTGTCGTCCAGTTAGAGTATCAAGTAACGAGAAACAATCTACCCCTCGCTAATCAACACAATCAAGCCAGCCTGCGGTTTAGCTTCTTCACACTACACCATGGGCCAAGGAGTTAAAGGGTTTTCCACTCTGCGTTCGGTGGTGGCTATCCGGCCGGATAGGAATATCCTGCCACCAGCAGAGCAGAAGTTTCTCATTACACGAATATAAATAAAACTAATTTTACGAATTGTATCGCGGTTTATTTTACATGTCCCGACGCATGTTCCGAAAACTTAGCAGCCTTCATAGTCACGTGGTCAGTCCGCTCCGTAAAATTAGTTTTATTTCAATGTATTTAGTTATACTTTCTTAACAATATACATTATAAGGAAATAAAAAATACATACATAGGCGGCTGTTATCCCCAAAGGAGTAGACAGGGGTGTAACCAGTACACTCACATTGCGCTGAGTTTATTACCGTCTCATTATACTATAGTCAGTGAGCCTATCGCCATACAAGGTACAATTCCAAACTCCAGTAAATCTTGTCATTTTTACTCGACTCAGGTTTGAACCTGAGACTTCAGCAATTACAACTGCGCCACCGAGGCAATAAAATATAAAAATAAATGTAATACCGGATGTCACTTCAAATTCTTTATACCGAAAAACTGCGTTCAAGCAGATTGTATGAGACAGTGGTTCTCAAAAGTTGTCATGATTTTTCGATTATTTGAATTAATAACTTATGTCACTTAAAACCTATTACTGGAACAATTTTATAAATTTACAAGAAAATAATAAGGCATTCAAATTTGACGGAAGGGGTAACTGCCAAACGACAAAAAGGATGATGATTCATGACTTCACCGCTCGGAACTACAAGGGCCTGCGATCCCACAGCACCCAGACACGAAACAAATACTTACAGTGGATCTCACAAACATTGTCTCGGTGCGGGTATCGAACCCACGGCCTCTAAATCGTTTCACAGGCTGCTATTTGCCCGCCATTAACGCTGTCAGATAATGTTAATATTTAAATATAGATTTTGATTTTGTAACATGTTAGTTTTTATGTGGGATATATTTTTGAACGCAAAAATTCTAAGAAACATTAAATAATAAAATTGTTATCATTTTTAATTACTTCATTTTAATAGCAGTAATGTATTTTATCTTTATAAATTATTCTATTGTATAGAGATTTTTTTTATCATTGCGCAATTTTTTTTTGGTTTCGAGAATAATTGACTAAACCTAACAATATAAATATAACATAACAATGATCCACTAATCATTTTCATTACAATTTTCCTAACAACGTAATGTAACAATAATACAAATACCAGCTCATACTCGGTTCCATAACCGCAATTGAAACGAGCATCAGCACGGTGCCGCGCGCGCTGATACATTTTGGTATTTTTTTAGTTCCTCGATAGGTAGACGAGCAGATGGGCCACCTGACGGTAAGTATTCACCGCCGCCCATAGACTTCTGCAATGCCAGGGCACAGCAAAGCCGCTGCCTACCGTTAATGCTTTAGCAGCTTTGAAATAAAATTAATTTTACGGATTATTTTGCGGTTTATTTACTTTTTTACGTCACGGGGTGGACTGAGTTGTATGTCGTCAACGAAAGTATAGTGCTCACAGAGTCTTGAGGTTTGGCAAATAGACTTTTGGTCCCGGTTTAATTAAATTTATAATTGGATCCCAGGCTGGTGCTAGCTTTCAACCATCTAGCTTTCCGTATGTTAGGATTTGTACTCAGAACTGGCAGAGATTTCAAAAATTTATCAACTTTAACTTTGTTGTATAAGTCTCTCGTACGACCTTTGCTTGAATATGCTTCGGTGGTTTGGAACTCGAATTATCAAGTATATATAAGTAAAATAGAACGTATCCAGGATAAATTTATTAAACATCTCCAATGGCGTAATCGCTCTGATAAAGAGTTTATACATGGATTACCAAGCTTGGAGAACCGGCGGACTGAGCGTGATTTAATGTTCCTCTACAAAATTATAAAGTATCAAGTTGACTCCCCATACCTCCTTAGTAAGATATCATTCGGATGTCCACGACTTAGTGCACGTAAAAAGTTTTTGTTCAATAACGATACCTCTAGGACTAACTATGGCATGAATGTGTTTATTAAAAGAACTTGTCGGCTGTATAACAATATCACATCAAGCGATCCAAACTGTATTGATATCTTTCACCTTTCTCCTTCTCAATATAAGAAAACATTGCATTCAGTACTGTTATATAAGTGATATATTATGTGTACATTGTGTATGTGTGGTATATACACATATAGTTTTGTATGTTTTAACGTTATATATATATATATATATATATATATATATATATATATATATATATATATATTTTGTTAATATATGTGTGTGCGTATGCCTGTGTATGCGTAAATACTTGCGTCTGTTAATTTACGTGATATTGTAATCTGTGGAAACTGCTATGGAATGTGTATTATTGTTTGTTCATTTTTAATTATTGTATGTATTATTGCTTCTGTTGTTTCCCAAATAAATAAAAAAAAAATATATTAAATAAATAAATCTTCTAAATAAAAATTTGGATGTTTTTTTAATTTCAGTAGCCTCGCGAATCATCCTAGGTAGGAATCGGTGTTCTTTGGCAAGGATTTGTGGTTTGCCAAATCGAAGATAATGTTTGGAGCCTGCTTCTGAATGCTCAGCATCTGCAGACTTCGTAGAGCGTCGGCAACTTTAGCTTATTATTATGTCCATATTTTGTTTAGCTATATGTCGGATATCACAGATCAATATCAAAATAAAAAATACCGAAATAAATTGTATTGCTTGGTTCTATCTGTTATACTCGTCAAACCAAAAAATATGTGCACGGGTAAAAAAAACCTGTTTAAGGTCACCAAAAGTTTGACTATCATCTCAAGTTATTAGAAACAGGCGATGTTATTCAACATCTGTTCGAAGTTGTACGGTCCGTGTTTATAAACGTGGTATACGCCTATCGAATAAAAATACTAAGACTTTTAAATATATGACTATTTTATTTTATATTTTATTTATTATATAATATACAAATAATTGCGTCGAGTTTCAAGAAATTCCTGAGACGTCTGCCAATTGAATATCTGTATAAAAAATTGATAGAGATACTTTATTTCGATCTCTTAGCTGGTGGTAGGATATTCATATCCGCCCGGATAGCGACCACCGTACATAGGGTGACCCGCCATAGTGACACACGCAAGTGTGTCGCGATCCGGGATCAGACCGAGTACATCCGGTTTTTCTCGGGGGTCTAGAGTTGGGGTACGATGTTTGGCGTATTACGGCCTTCTGAGTACTCTCACACTAGACGGCTTCTTCGCCTTGCCCCATGGCGTAGTGTGAAGAAGCTACACAGAAGGCCCCATGTTTGTGTTGAGTAGCGAGGGATAGATTGTTTCTCGCTACTTGATACTCTAACTGGACGGCACTGCGATTACCATTAGGCGCATTGTGGTCACTTTGCCGTGCCAGGATAAAAAAAAAATAAGTAGAATTTCTAAAAGTGTTCTAAAATAACGTACTAAACATTTTAAGCCAGGACATAGCCCCAACCCTACACTAAGATACAAGTCTTGTGTTGTCAGGGACTATGAGAGACTTTCGGTCTCAAAACACCCAGACCCTGGACACAAATGTCTGTCTATCACAAACATTTGTCCCGCTGTGGGAATCGAACTCACGACCTCTCTTTTCGCAGCCGGCTTCTTGCCTAATGCGCCACGGAAGCTGTCAAATATAAAATATAAATGAAAAGTATAAAAAACGCAGCATTTTGAGTTCCCGAAACCTCCACAATACCCGCTTCTTTGAGGCGGTCAGCATTCAAATCGTCAAGGTGATTGACCGGGTAAACAGCCTTAAATAAACAACCTTCCGACATCTACATAAATAGTAACATAACACTCAAATCTAAATATATATAGTACTAGCGGGCCCGGCAGACGTCGTCCTGCCCGTAAAAGCAGCGCCATCTGCCGGGATGATTTGTGAATCTAAACCATCCAGGGCGCCACCCAAACGAATACAAAAAAAAACATTCAAATCGGTGCAGCCGTTTAGGAGGAGTTAAGTGACATACACACGTACAGTAGAATTATATATATAAAGATGTATATTAGATATGATAATATTACGAAAATAATCTATTTAAGAAGCTACTGTTTTTCCATTGAAAAAAATGTATAAAAAAGAAAACAATAGCACATAGAATATTAAAATAAATATATAATTTACTGACTTAATAAAACACATAATTAACTAAGTAATTTTCTACTTAGGTCTGGGCAATTTATTTCTTGTACGTACAAGTTCAAGTTCTTTATTTTTGTATGATAAATGGGTGATAAGTAACTATTATTTTTAATCGAGAACGACGATACGGTCCTACAACAGTGTTGCACTATATTTAGACTATTAAAACTTTTACCATTAGTTTATCTATAAAACTAAAAGTCTATCTAAATTAGAGTTGCCAACCGTCCTGGTTTTTAGAGTGTCCTGGGACGTCCTGGATAGTTTTTAAGCAGCGTCCTGTGTTTTTAGGCAGCGTCCTGGATTTTTTTTTAAAGCGCAGTGATAAGGTCCTGTATTGTAAAAAATAACACATCACTTTTGCTTTCTAGGGGGGGGGGTGCGTCTCGGCTCGCAAAAGCTGTGTCCTGTTTTTAAATTGAATTGTCCAACTAAAAAGCATAATCTCAAACATGTAAAATTGAAAATTGATTTTAAATTACGAATTTGGTATGCCTGCATATTATGTAAGTATGCGGCACAAGTCCCTCGCGTCTAGAATGATATTAAAAAAAAAGTAGGGAGTACAATACAAGCTTTTATTTCCATAGCATTAAAGTAATAATTCATAAAAAGTACACCGACTTCAAATTCAAATTATGCGCCTCTATAAAATTTTAAGGTTTCCCTCGATTTTTCTGAGATCCCATCATCAGACCCTGACTTGGAGTCAATGGGACCACCTGGGAAGTATACCCTTTTAAACAAAAAAAGAATTTCTCGAATCGGTCCAGGTGTCTTCGAGTAATCGGGTAGCATACATAAAAAAAAAAGATTCCGACGAATTGTTAACTTTCTCCTTTTTTGAAGTCGGTTAAAAAATAGCATGGAAGAACGGCGAGTGTCGCTAGTGTTGACGCGCCGCCCGCGCCGGCGTGCCTATCCGTCATGACTGGCTAGAAACTCACTTCCATTCTCACCTTTATTTTTATCAATAATAAGTGTTTACATAAACACATGTTGTAAATGCATGGTCTATTTATACAAAGACAATGGGTGAGCCTTTCATTATTGACTCAAATGGGATAACACTAGATCCACACTGGCAAAATTAAAACTTCTTACGCAATATATGGGAAAACAAACCCATGTACATCGGGTGATTGCTGTAAGAATGATAATAGTAAATCATCCCTGAAATAATATTTTTTCACAACTTTTTTTTTATTGTATAGTCCGACAAACGACCCAGATCGTCACCTGATGTTAAGTGATCTCCACCGCCCATGAACATCCACAATACCGAAAGTATCATGTATGCGCTGTCGGCCTTAAAGAACAGGAATAGGGATTAGGGAAGGGAAGGGGGAATCTGGGCCCCCGGATATCTCACTTACCATACGAAATGCGACTGTAAACTGTCACTTTTCGTTGATTTGGTTGGTTGGTTTGTCGTGACATACCACACTAAGCGCAGTGCCGTCCAGGTAGAGTAGACAACCATCCGCCGCAACACGACACAATACGCCGGCATGCTGATTAGCTTCTTCACATTGCCTAGGACCCTGGGTTATAGAAAGGAGAGAACACGTGGCCAGCAAACTGTTCCAGAGTTTGCTGATGCGGCAAAGATACGAATTCGCCACGAAGCTGTGGATTCTTAAGCGTGGTTCTTAAATTAGTAATTACGCTTATTCGATTAGCTTACGCACTCACGTCTGTTATTGCCTAAGAGGTAGACAGAGGCGTAACCAGTACACCCACATTTCCCCCAGCTTATTACCGTCCCATGATATGATTCAAGACTCCGGGCTGATACATAGTCTTTGTGATAGCAAAAACCCAATATCATCTTTACCAGCCTCGGGATCGAACCCGAGACCACAGCATGAGTCGTATCGCGTTACAACCCCGCCACCGAGGCAGACAATTAAGAACTTTTTAATTAATTGCCATCGTACGAGGGCAAGTAATTTGAGTGATATCTATTTAATTTACCTACTTTGAATTCGCATCATTTTCAAAAGATAACCTATAAATTAAACAATATCTAAGCGTAAATTTATTAGTGTCCTTAATACATTAATTGTTTACCCGACCACGCCAAAGGCAAATAACAAGGTTATGTTTTGAACATTCTATGTATAAATAAATACACCCAAAGTCACACACGTAGTTCTAACCCTACACTAGGTTAAACCTATATCGAGGGTATCAAGAACTACGGTACCACAACACCCAGAAGCGAAACAAATATCTGTCTGACCACAAACTGCTGGTGGCAGGATATTCATATCCGCCCGGATAGCGAGAAGTAGGCCGGCATGATGGTGTTGAGTAGCGGGGGATAGATTGTCTCTCGGTACTCGATACTCTAATTGGACTGCACTGCGCTTACCATCAGGTGCAGTGTGGTCACTAAGCAGTGCCAGGATTAAAAAAAAAACATTTGTGCCGGTGCGGGAATGGAACCCACGGCCTGTCGTTTCACAGCCGGCTACTCGCCCGCTGCGCCACGGAGGCTGTCTTGTTGTATGTCTGTTCATTAAGAAACCGTTAAGTGACTTTCTGACAGATTTGGGTCATATTTTTCCCTCTTTCTGTCTATATTAAATTATAAGAACTAAAGACTACGCTTACTAACTATCATATCTGGGGAGATAACATACACGTTTTTAACAATATTTCAAAATTTCATTTCATTGATTGCCTCGGTGGTGTAGTTGTAATTGCGTACGCGGTACGACTGCTGTGCTGAGGTCTAGGATTCGATCCCGAGTCGGGTAGGTCGTAGGTTAGTAGGTTTTTCTATCCCCAAATGCTCAGTATCAGCCCGGAGTCTGGATTTGTGTCCTGTATGGACATAGGATCGCCCGCCTATCACATCATGGGTCTGTAATAAGCTCTGCGAAATTTGGGTGTACTAGTTACACCACTGCCTACCCCTACGGGGATTTCAGGTTTGAGTATATGACTTCATTTAGAAATGTATGTTGAATTCTCTCTCCTCGGTAAAATTCTTTATCTTTATGGTAAATTTTAAGTTTTCACAATGCGGCTTCCTACCCAGAAATGGAATCCATCCGGGAAAAGAAAACTTACGGTGTTCTTTAACACAGATGATTAACGCCCGAATACCGAATGACGCCCGACTGTATCAGCGTCATTTTGTCTGGAATTCGTCGATTGGATCTTGAGACGCGGGACGTGAAATAAAATTATTAAAATTATAATTACAGCGATTGTAAGTTACTTCAGTTAAGTTTTGAATATATTGCAATTCTGGATACACATATTAGTTAGCTTTGTCAACTGCTACCTACTTTAACTAATAAGTTCTCAGAGTTAAATTAATTACGACAGATTCACATGTTTTCTTTGAAACCGACTTGAATAATTTAATATTAATTGTAGTAATATAATTTTATTGCTTTTGGAGGAATTATAATGAAATAATGTTAGTAAATGTATAAATAAAAATCAATGTAAGTATGTTTGTCCTCTGTGGACCCCCATCCCATCATGGCAGTAAACTATCTAGGCTGTCGCTCTTAAAATATATGGGGATTTATGATTATGAAATTTTTGTTTTATTTTACAAGCTAATAACATCAGCTCACTGAAACGGGCCTATGTGCGTATTGGCACGTACGCCTCTAGGCACAAGGCTGTGTGTTAATAATTCAAAATAATAAGTGGTAATTACAATGGAAATAATTATGACAATAACATTGGTAACTGTATTACCTTCAAATGCTATTATACAAAACTCTGGTACAAAATGTGTTGTGGCGAGGGTAAAAATTTTCAAAAGAGAAGCCGACGGTTACGCTGAAGAATACAACCAGGAAGAGCTGTCAGTAGTTCATAGTATATATTGTAACGTGCAAGAGATGGAACGGAAGCAATTACGGAAGCAATGACGTAAGCGTTAAAAGGAAAGGGACGCAGAGTGTGGAAATGGGGAGGATTGAAGATAAAGTATGAGACGAGTTCAGATGAGAGAGGACGAGAGGAGACGACAGGAGACGAGAAACAACGACAAGGGACAAAAATAAACGAGAGTAGTCGGGAGGGACGAGATGGGATGAAAGTGGACGAGAGAGGGAGAAAAGAAACGGCAGGAGTTGAGAAGAAACGAGACGAAATGAGACGTGGCGAAAAGAGGCGAGAATAGAGCTGAGGTTACATAAATGTAAATTTAAAGTTATTTTGTTTGAAAATATTTCCATTTTCAGACTACTAACAATAATGAATACACCCATATTATCCATATCCATACTGATATTATAAATGTGAAAGCAACTGTGTCTGACTGTTACGTATTCACAACTAACTACTACAACTAGCCAACTGAGAGTTTATATGGGTATCCAGAAACCGCGGCGCCAACTTCGATCTAATTCAGTATGGAGATATTTTCACATACTCTGCTATTAATCAACCCTTTAGTGGTAGAAGGTAACAGTTTTACAGCCTACTCGCACACTGCTAAGAAGAACCCTACGTTAGGCTAGATTGATACTCAAAATACACGTTTTATCTTTTTTTTATATATAATTATAGTCATCATCGATTGCGATGACGGCGACCCGAACCATAAAGTATTTACAGCTACTTTCTAGCATGAGCCCTAATGTGGCTCGCTAGGCCAAACTTATTTTTAAAAACTCTATCACCAAGCTGGCAATAGAGTTGCCCTGCGGCGTTATATGAGTACGTGTAGGAGGGCTTAGGTCTTTGCTTACGAATTAGGCGAGTGGCGTCAAGTGTGGCGAGTCGATGTTCCTCGCACGCTTTACCTACGTTTTACCTAGTATGGGGTCAGAACTATGTGTTTTACTGTTAAAATATATTATAGCATATTCTAATCGGGATGGAGCTGGGCGAGTCGCCGACTGTGGGAAGTTGGTGAGTTTCCCGCACCTAGACGAATGTTTATATTACTGATAAACATTCGTGTCTTGGTTTTTTGCCGAAAGTCTCTCGTAGACAATATAATTGTATATTTTCGTGTAGTCTGGGCTATTCGCGATTTTTTTATTGTAAACTTGTGACCCGCCCGGCTTTGCCTGGGTAGCACTTATAAAGCAATAAAATTATATTGATCCGATAGCTACCAAACTTCACAGGATCACCCACTGGGCTAATCTAAGATTCTAAGATCTATGATTGCCTGACAATTTCATCAAAATCGCTTCAGCCGTTTTGGAGTACATAAAATGATAAATTTTATATATTTATATAGATATACATTCATATACACTCACGCCTATAAACTCCGAAGGGGTAGGCAGAGCTATAACCCGTACACCCACTTTTCGCCGATTTTATTACGGTCCCATATTGAGAAAGGCGGGCGAGCCCGTCGCCATACCGGGCACAATTCCAGACTCCTGGTTGATACTGAGTATTTCTAAATAGAAAAACCCAATATCACTTTAACCGACCCGGGAATCGGCACGGCAGCAGTAACGCATGCGCAATTGCGCCACCGAGGCAGTCATTTAGGTAGACAAATAATCAAAACCAACTATTTATTAGCAAAAGATGTATTTTATTCTCTCTTTCTAGTATTACATATTCCCGACTAAACAACCTTATATACAAAATAACAATTGTTTTTCCTTACAAAAAAAAACAACCATAAGAACTCAAATTATTTTAATAGCTAGGTATAATCTTACACATTTTTATTTGTTTTAAATAACATTTTTTGTAATTAATTGTGGGTTTTCAGGTACTGGACTCAGGACAGACATGCCTTTGGTTCGCTATCTCAAACGACTGCTTTATAATACAATTTTCGACATTTCGACAATGGCGCAGTTGCCGAGTAGCCGGCTGTGAAACGAGACGTCGTGAGTTCGATTCTCACACGGGGACAAATGTTTGTGTGACAGACAGATATTTGTGTCCGGGGTCTGGGTGTTGCAAGAGGGTGCGTCTCTCTAGGTCCCTGATACCCACAACACAAGACTCCTATCTAAGTGTGGGGTCAGGGGTATGTGTGTGACTGTTGGGTGTTATTTATTGGGTGTTATTAAATCGGTCAGAAGCCATTAAATGATTTATTCCATTACAAAGTGGAATATCTGCTAAAGGACTTATGCAGCCGCCTTCTGCTTGGCCATTTTCTTATAAGCCATGTCCCTATATCGATTGATAGTATCATATTCAAGTCTCTCTGTCTTCAAGAAGGAGTTTTCAATGAAAAACTCTGTGTAGTCTTGGTAATCCTGGAAAATATCAACGGTTTCAATTATGACAATTTCACATAAGTCAGCTACGAGGTAAATGATGGCCATGGTCCACTAACACTCACAATGCATGACAAAACACACACACACACACTAAAGCGCGCGCGTGCATTTGTTTTGGATCTGGGTGTCATACCATAGTCTCTCATATGTGATACAGGTTTGATCTAATATGGCATCAGGACTATATCTTTGGGCCTTCGGAGCTTACACCTCACCAATCGCAAACGAGTTTGTGAGACAGTGGTAGCACCCCGGTCGAGCGGGGCCTATACCTACCATTAGCAGAAAATTCAATATTTTGATTTTAAAATTATAATAGAAAGTAATTGAACTCACTTCTTTTGTGGTTGGTTCTATGTATTTCTCAAGCAGTGGTTCTAAGAACTCAGATGGTGATAACGGGGTTACATTCAACCTGAAATATTAAGCATCATATATGTATCTAGGCTATACTGAAGCCCGTCTGGACTTATGGGATCCAGTTATGGGGCACCGCATCTCACTCAACCGTGGAAATCCTGCAAAGGTTTCAAAATAAAACACTGCGTATGATAACCAACGCTCCCTGGTTTGTTCCCAACGAACTGTTACATTGTGACCTACGAATACCCACTGTGAAGCAGGAAATCTTACGCCACATTAAGTCCTACAAGGACCGTATTGAACATCACCCAAATACTCTGGGCTCGGCAGTTAATGGAAAACCACAACAAAGCGCGACGACTAAAGCGTAAAATACCTCAAGATATAATCCAAAAACAGTAAGTATAACTACTGTAAAAACAAAAATGAGGATGTGACACAGGTCACATACTGAACGCGCCAACGTTAGCACCAACCAACTTACTGCTGAATGTCCCATGAAGGAGACAGATTGTAGTAATTCGAGAGGCCACAACAAAAAAAAAGAAAAAAAAATTTATCACGCAATTTTTTTATATACATATTGATACATGTTTTACCTAGAGTGGGGGCAGAGCTAGATGTTTCGCTGTTGGGTGTATTTATTTATTAATATAATGGAGGGAGACAATTGGAAAATTATCTGGAATGCCGATGCTCTTCTTTATATTTGCACAATAATTTAAATGAGATTTGTTTGTTAAGATTAATTCTATTGCTTGTTTTATTCGTGATACGTGAAATATTAAATACATTAAATCCAGACCCTTAGGCAGTTCGACCCTAACACGTAGAGTTGAAACAATCGTTCAGAGTATCTCGTCAATCCAATCTACGACCTTGAAGAAACAACATACCTAACGATCCTCTCAGGAGTCATCACTTTGTGGAAGAGTTCGATGATGACCCCGAACCCATAGCCTTGCAGAAGTTGAGCTATTGACTGCACGCAGTAGTCCCTCGGCATGCTTCTAACACTGATAAATAAATACTCATTCTTAATGCCACTCTTCTGAAAATTATGCACGTAAAACAAAGTTCTAAGTAGACATACGTGCAAGCTCTGGAATGAACTCCCTGCTGCGGTGTTCCCTGAGCGCTATGACATGTCCTTCTTTAAACGAGGCTTAAAAAGAGTAGTCCTTCAACGGTAGGCAGCGGCTTTGCTGTGCCCTGGCATTGCAGAAGTCTATGGGCGGCGGTGACTACTTACCATCAGGTGGCCCGTCTGCTCGTCTGACTATCAAGGCACTAAAAAAAAAAAGTTATAAGCGTTTTGATCAGCAATCAACTCGTCTGATCATTCACTTTAGTTTCAAGGTCTAAATATTATGGAACCAAATATCACCACAATATCCATACCTTCAAGCGCTGGAACAGTTTGCCAGCTACCGTATTACCTTCGTATGATCCTGGCCCATTTACAAGTAGTGTAAAGATATGATTGTGTCGAGTAGCGAGGTACAGTTGTATCTCGATACTTGATACTTTAACTGGACAACACTGCGCTTATCATCAGGTGCAGTGTGCTCACTTTGCCGCGCCAGGATAAATAAGCAGAAACCAGACAAGGTTTTTTACGATCCATATATACTTTCTGGTAAGTCTTTCGTTTGTTGATACACATGACACTAGACTAGTAACTTAATGGGGAGCCAGGACCCTGAGTGTTAGTTGTACTATATGTCACCGAAATTGTAATATATTTTCAGTCGATAAAGCCCTGGGACCTCTCATTTCAAAACACGAACAAAAATGATTCTGCTAATATAATTTCAAACCTCTGCAATTTCTGATAGAAATATTGCTGTACTGTTGAATAATCAGTTCTTGGCACTAATATGACTTCATTAAATAACGACATCATGGGTTTCGCTTGAGTTTCAAATGGATTTGAGCATGTGGCTGCAAAAAACAAGGCTGTATTCCAAGAAATTACTGAGAAATATGCTGAGCCCATCGCTGTATATGTTAAATGGCTTCATAACCGAACTTTCTGTCATAATAGAATTTCTAAAACTGTTATCAAGTAATTCAGAAGAAATCTTGAAGCACTCGATACTAGCAAATGGAAATGGGCTGAACACGTATATCATATACTAAACAAAATGTTGTGACATCTTAAAACAAATCTAGCTGTATATAAAGTGTTGCAAAAGGGGGTAGTAATGAAATCACCATATATAGAGTTGGTGATTAGTAATATGTCGATAAAGTTAAAGATCCCGTAAACCTTATCTGAGTAATTGTAATTTGCATTTTTTATGAAATCATTTGTTTTATGATCCCTGAAGCCAATGATAAATGCTTACAAACGATTTTACCAGCGCCTAAGTATATTTAATGCTTTAATAATCGGTTGACACTTTATCTGATAAAATATATAGTAATACACAGTAATGGCTTTTGAAACAGACTGACTTTAATTTCTTCCTTTTAACCGTTAATAGACAATATTACAAATATGTATTAAGGTATAATATAATGATATAAAAAGTACCGATAGATGGCGTTAATGTTCTATCTATATTATTTTGTTATACAAAACTAATACCACCACTTAACAAAATAATATCAAAAACATATAAACTGAAAACTAAAAAATCACTTTAACTTAACTATGCCCATTCTCTGCATAAAATCATAATGTTTTACTTTGCAAAGTATAAATACTAATAGAGTTTGCTACTTTTACTATTAAATTTTAAGATGTGCTACAAAAATGCCAAGTAAAAATTTTCAACTTTTAACCTTACTATTAAGTTTGTAATCACCGACTCTATACATTGTGCTTTCATTAGTCCCTTTTGCAACACCCAGTATACTCTCGAAGCTAGTAGCGGCACACAAGTTTAACCACAATTCGATGGCAAACCTAGTTACTATATCAGGTACAAATTTCAATATTGGAAATCTCGAAATACCAATTGTAATTGACCTGGAATTTTAATCCTGGACCTAATCTTTGTTTACTACCACTAGACACGTGTGTGTTGTGCCTAGTGGTAGCATACTTGATCTATGCATCATTAGACATGAATACAAATTATTATATAGAAATGGCTTACCGTCGGTCCACTAGTCTGCTCACTCCTTTAGGGATACAGACGTGAACTTAGCTGGGTGTATATAATACAGAAACTAGCTTACCAATAAATATAACTTTATCTTCGTTTGGTAAAGTTTTTAGCAGTTTTGGCAGCGCTGCCTTCAACGGCTTCGTGTTTAGAATTTTGTCCAATGGTGACGCCTATAATTAAAACAAATTAAAAAATTTGGAAAATGGACACCTCTACCCGCGTAAGAGCATTGGTTACGCGAAAAGAGTTATTTTTTATCTATTGGCAGAAATTTATTCAATTCTAACAGTTATCACGGTTTAAAACCGCGTGGCTCCACAGATCGATTATGAGACTTTCCTTACTCAAATACTTATGTATATTAAGAACATCAACTAGTGACGAATTACAACAATCTATCTATATAACAATGTTCATGGTGATCGGTTAAATGGTGTTGGAGTTTATCAATCTCATATATACATCAATTATATACTTAATACACGGATTAACATATTTTTTTCTTGTCGTTTACAAGACCGTTTACAATTTCTCAAGTGGGTTTTCACTTAATAACTTAAGTGTGGGTGTGCATAAGGCGTATGTTAGGCAATTTTATCATGAATTTCCTTTTTTCATTGCCAAAAACATTCAAAATTTCAAACAAATACATATATTCAATACATCTACTCTATACAATGATATCTATGTTCTCAGAACGTTTCTTAGTAAATGTTTCAAATCAGTACCAAGTGTACATACAATACTAAATAGGAGAACATTTCATACAACTTAAACAATAGCTAGTCCAGAATAAATACTAAATGTATGTATATTACCTTTTTCGAAAACATCCTCTCTATATTTCGCATATAAATGACACACGGTTGAAACGCTCGGGCCGCTAAGAACACTTGATTTAAAACTTTAGCTGGCTTGTCCACTACAGCACTGAATACTTCTGGAGTTATATCAATCTTTACTGCATCTTTATAAATAAATGGAATTGTAATTGGATTCTGAATGAAATAATATATATCGACGGCTGGCGGGGTATTTAATGTAAGCGATATTTTTGCGATATTGAGTTATATACTGTTAGAAACACAATAGAGTGCTATTTAACGCGGATATCTTAAATGGCACATAAACGATGGTTACCACTGTATTTATCAATTAATGATCAGTTACACATCTCAGTGCCTACCGTTAACATTAGCCTCCAGTACGCACGGACAGCATAACACTCTATACTGAACTGCTACAAGTCCAATAGTGGTATAGGACGATGTGAACTGATTGCACACCATACGTCCGTACCATGGACAGTCCCAGAATGGACTGAGCTCTCTTTTATTCCAACAGTCACCCCCACTCAGCTGGTAATTATCAATCTACCCACAGATATTCATGAAATACCCTCGATACGTCCAATAATTCCGAATATGTATTGTTTGGGTACGACCCATGTCTACTAAGCAAATTCTTCTGCATCTTTGAGCCTAGCCTAGTTTCATTCTTTTTGACGCTCAAATCAACTGGTAAACACGGCTCATTATTTCAGGGCACGTTTATTGTAGAAAATAATGCTCATAAATGCATGAAAGTACCTAAGTCATAAAGATGCAGGACGTGCTTCCACAAGTAATATATTAAATCCACAAAATAGTTTTTTTATAGTCGTTTTGTAAAATCTTTAAACCTCTCCTGTAACTTTTCAATGTCACTATAATCAATTAACCCGCCTAAAGTCGATATTATTCCTAGGCTCTGAATAATTGCTTGATATATTGATTTCAGGGCCTGTTTTCATGATAAAAAACATTAAAATATAATTCTGATCTAGTCTCAGTGTCGATAATGTCATAATTGGTATAATTTGTATCATATAATCCTACTAATATTTTATATGCGAATATTTGGATGGATGGATGTTTGTTACTCAATCATGCTACAACGGCTGGACGGATATGGTTATTTTTATTAATATTTACTGTAACTCCCCTGGTTTGGACTAGGGCCCTTTTCATCTAATGTGTAGATAATACAGTTTTTTTTATTTATTTATTTATTTATTTATTTTGTCGTAACAACATTGTAAACACCAACTTATTCATATGTATACTAGAAATGTCAAACTCATGCCAAGTGTTACAACAATTATAGTTACAAACATCCATGCAATTTAAACAGCCTTATAACTAACTATAATTTGGACATAACAACATCATTTGAATAAAAATTATTAATTATTATCATAATATATGCGTTGAGTTTAACAAATTAAAGATTAAAAATTAAATAGTAAGTAAGAAATATCTTGTCTAAATATATTGTTTGAGAAAGAATGTATGAGAACTTGTGAGCAGACATACAAGAACCTGCAACTGCCATAGGTCCCGAGTATTAACTATGTATTGACTTGAGATGTTGTTTGAATTTTTGGAAGCTGTTCGAGAAAACATCAATTGCTTGTTGCTCTCTCAAAGCACCGCCACCATCATCAAGATCCCGAGTCATGTTAACATTATGAATGTTATTGTAGCTTCGTGTCATTCTATTTAGTGAGGAATACTGACGTAAGTTAGAACGAGCAGCATCTCCGACAAATGGTTTGTATTTGCCAAATCTAGGCAGATTGTGCGGAGTAGAGATGTTCAATTGCGAGAGAAGATATGGGCAATCGATATAACTATTTACCAGTCTATATAGAAATGTGATGTCTAGTAGTATCCTGCGATTTTGGAGAGACTGTAAATGAAAATACCTAAGACGATCATTATAGCTTGGTATTCTCTTAGCCAGGTTACAGCTATAGGATAAATGCAGAAGGAACCTTTTCTGAATACTCTCTAATCGTTTGTTATAGACATCATAGTGAGGATTCCATACAACGCTGCAGTATTCCAGATTGCTGCGAACAAGCGCGTTACAGATTGTAATTTTGGTGCTGGATTTTTTGAAATCCTTGGAATTGCGCAATGCAAATCCCAACGTCTTGAAGCCTTTTTTAGCAATGTAATCAACGTGATAATTGAACCTCAATTTTTTGTCTAGAATAACTCCTAGGTCGCGAATGTGATCAACTTCGCTTACTGGCTGTCCTTTTATGACATACGTTTTGGTTGTGGAGTGTTTTTTTCTGGTGAAACAAATAAGGTGACATTTCTCAGTATTTAGAGCCATGCCATTCAATTCACACCACGACACTAGGTTATTCAAATCCCTTTGCAATAAGGAACCATCTCGATTTGAGTTAACTTGTCTAAAAAATTTTAAGTCATCAGCAAACATATAAAACTTAGAATTTTGGAAACATTTGCTTATATCATTAATAAAAACGTTAAAAAACAAAGGACCCAAGTGAGAGCCCTGTGGGACACCGGAAAATACTGTAAAAGGCTTAGATGAGTGACCCCCAATTACCACCACCGATCTTCTATTTTCTAGGTACGACTTGCACCATTTAAGGAACATACCGCCCAATCCAGACACTTCGAGTTTAGCCAGAAGCATTTCGTGATTTACTTTATCGAAAGCCTTACTGAAGTCAGTATAGATTGCGTCGAGTGAGTGTCCATGTTCAATTCCTTCAACAAGGTCCCCGACAAAGCATGTTAAGTTAGTAGCTGTAGATCTTCCCTTGACAAACCCATGTTGTTCCAGTGCAATAATATGTTTAAAATGCCATGACAGGATTGGGTACAGCAACAATTCAAAAACCTTAGCGAAGATCGGTATTAAGGAAATAGGTCTGTAGTTCTTGACATTGCCGGAATCTCCATTTTTAAAAAATGGTATGACAAGTGCCTCTTTCCAGATGGCAGGATATATACCACTGCTTAGTGATTTATTTATAATCAATGACAAAGGTGCCGCCAGCACACGAGCACAATTTACTGCAAAAATAGACGGAATCCCATCGGAGCCTGCTCCCTTGTTTGCATCAAGTCTTTTTAAGACTCTGTAAACTTGATCTTTAGTGACCGATATACTTGAAAGAATGTTAACTATATTAGGTATTTGTGAATTAACAGGGATAGTTATACTATCCATGTTATAGACAGAAGAGAACCATTTAGCAAAAAGATCACAGATATCTGGTCCGTTCGAAGCAACACAATTATCGCAAGACATTTTGGCCGGGTAAGTACCGCTGCCACCGCGCTTGTGTTTTAGGAACGTCCAAATGAGTTTAGGATTAGACGATATTGATGACTCCAGACGTTCCAGATACGAACGATAATCTAGCTTTTGTAGTTTAGTACATCGATCCCTTAACAATTCAAACGTTATTTCGTCCCGAGGGTTGCCATATATGCGATATTTTATTCTACTATTATATTTCTCTTTTAAAGATCTAATCAGAGCTTTAGAGAACCATATCGGATATTTGTCTTTAGTACGTGGCCTACATTTTGGAACAATTTTTTTTATGACTGATCTAAGAATATTATAGAAAACATTTACCATTTCGTCGACAGAATAACACTCTGATAACACATCAGACCACAGTACTTGATGTAACTCTTCTAATATTTTTTTATAATCCGCTTTGTAAAAATTAAATCTAGATTTAGTTTCAGATGACAGGTTCGCCGAGCACTTAAGAGAAACATGGAATTGTAACGGAGGATGTAATAGATCAATACCGATCAGGGGGTCCTCACAAACCTCAAGCTGAGAGATAGTAGTGGTACTCAGTATCAGATCGAGTATTCTATTGTTGTTATTTAATTTGGAATTATATTGCGCCATATTATTAAAGGAAATGAAATCAATCAACATGCTATGCAACAAGCTATTAGAGGATTGAGCTTTAAGTTCAGAGTTATGCGTTTTATTCCAGATCAAATTGCCCATGTTAAAATCTCCAAGTATAAGGGATTCGCCACTGTGATTTTCTAGTATGCTGTTTGTATTACTAGTAAAGTGATCAAAGATGTGAATCTGAACTGGAGGAGGTATATATACACCACATATAAATAAGTAATTAACCTTGTTATTTACATCGCGCACTTCCAGCTTTACCCAGAGATCTTCACAATCAGATTGATGGGAAAATAAACGATATGATTTAAAGCGTTTGGAGATTGCAATCAGTACGCCACCACCATCTTTTTTACTATGAAACCCTGCGCTATGACGATCGCGCCTATACAATAGATATCGATTATCAAAAACTTCATTATCGGAGATACTGTCGTTCAACCAAGTCTCAGTGAAGACTACAACATCGTAATTGCAACACACAATATTATTAAATAATTCGACAGTCTTGGTTCGAAGCCCTCTTACATTCTGGTAATAGACACTAATATTATCAGCAAGCATGCCCTTAAAGTATTGGTTATACAAATTTAGCGTTTTTATGACAAACTATTCAACAAATCTAAACTTTTTATGTGCACATAGTTTGATTGGTCATTTTTGCGCATGAAGACCCTCCCATCGCGCACCCAGATGTATTTATATTTAAGTTCTCGACCCTTACTGCGGGCAGCGGCATGAAGGGCCTTGTTTTCATAGGTAAGATGTTCCACGACGTAAATAGGACATTTCCTGTTAGAACCGGCGATACCCAAGTGACTAGCATTTAATTTATCATCATGGTTATTTTTATTAAATTTGCTAGTTGCTGCTAGAAACTCATCTCGTAGCCGCGGACTGCTGAATTTTACCAAAATGGATCGTGGCCGTGGATTAGCATGATTTAACTTAGCCACTCTTGAACAATAGGAGATGTTACTCTGGTCGACATGGCAATTAATAGTTTTTCCTAGCTGCTGTACTATACTCACTATATTCTCTTGCCTATGTTCCGGGACGCATTGTATCTCGACATTGGAGGAACGTGACAGTTGGTCCATCAGAGCAAGCTTAGAGGAAAGCGATTGGACTTCAGCATGTAAGGATTGATTTTCCTTTTCGATTTTGTCGACTAATATAGTGCGTGCAGCATGTTCATTCTTGATTTTCTCCAGATCATCGTTGAAGTATGATAACGAAGTTTCAAGCGTTGTTATAGCGTTGCGAACTTCAACCAGTTGAGGGTTAAATTGTAATTTAAATGCATTGGAGAGTTCATCGCGAATTATGTCCCGAATACTGGCAGCTGATAAGCACGTACAGTTAGTTGTATTATGGGTTCTTGTACGTTGTGTGACAAAACCGAGTTCCGGCGAGAGTACGCGAAGGTCTGGAGCAGTTGAGTGATTACCACTTTTACGTTCCTTATTGTTGGCCATTATAAAGTAATATGTATATACTGTTTATTGTAGAAACCAATGTATTAACATAAAAGTCGCCAAATATGCCGGTAGTTAAAATTGTTAACTCACTGCAGCAGGTGACTTGCGGCAAAAAAGATCGTAAGCGCCGTGAAATCGGCGTCGCTTACGCGTTTGGCTCAGAAAACACTGGTTGACGTGAATCACTGTGTGTATCCTCGTATGTACATTCACAAAAACACTTTTATTACTACTAATTCACTGGATATTAGTTTCGAATATTAATGCACTTGATTTATCAACCTGTCGTTCAAGTTTTGTACTATTTTGAACTGTAAACATTAACTTTAAACTGGATAAAATAACAAAAGTACTGGAGCGAAACTAAACAGCTGTTGTCGCCACGCGTACGTATTCAATTCGTAATTTTTTAACGTATTGCTAGCCTAGTTACGCTCGTACTTATTTCTAGCTTAACATTACATTACATTAGTATTCCTGTGACACTAGTCCGCACTTATTTTACTTTTATATAAAAATAATTAATACATTAATAATTAATTATCATCATCACTAACAATTACATCGAATTCATTTTGAGGTCAAATTTGTAGGGTACAATATACTATATGGATCTTGTGGAGACTTATATCACTACTAGCTGTTACCCGCGGCACCACCCGCGTGTTAGTTATTTTTGAAAGAAAAGGTATACAATCCCTGGGGTCATCTTTCTATTACATTTTTCTATCTTTTGCTATCCCATAGAAAACGTTCATTTTTCCGGGATAAAAAGTAGCTTATGTCATTTTTTGATCCCTAAAAAAATCATGTCGATCCCTTGCTCTGAGAAAAACTAAACTATCCCCCGGGAACTGTACATTTTCCCGGGATAAAAAGTAGAAATAAAAGAAAGAAGAAAGAAAGTTCTATTCCAGAATCTATCTCTGTGCTAAATTTCAATCAGATCTGTCCAGCCGTTGTACCGTGATTGAGTAACAAACATCCATCCATCCAAACATTCGCATTTATAATATTAGTAGGATAGGATTAGGCTTACTTAACTCCCCAGCGACGCAGTCAACCAGAAATGACTTTCCGTTCCTCTCGGGTCCTACAAGCATGACGGATTTATTCCTTTTAGATCCGGGTTGTATTCCCGAGCCCATAACACATGATAGTATTAACCTGGTTTTGATGTCTCCGTATCCTGGTGGGGGGAACCTGTAAACCATATTTTTACATTTTTTACACTACACACTGGCTGATCCCGGAACGCGACACACTTGTGTGTGCCACTATGGCGGGTTTTCCACCCTGTGTACGGTGGTCGCTATCCAGGCGGATATGAATATCCTACCACCAGCCGTATCCGATATATCGTCGATTCCATAAACATTTATAATAAAAAAAAGTTTTTTAATTATTAAAAAGTACACCGACTTCAATAAAAAACAAATTATGCGTCACTATAAAATTTGAGTTGCCCTTGTTTTTTCTGAGATTCCATAATCAGATCCTGACTTGGTGCCAATGGGACCACTTGGGAAGTATACCCTTTTAAATGAGAAAAGAATTTCTCGAATCGGTCCAGGCGTTTTCGAGTAATCGGGGAAAGTACATAAAAAAAGATTCCGACGAATTGTTAACCTCCTCCTTTTTTGAAGTCGGTTAATAAGAATCACGGAAGCGTTTATTCCATATGAAGACCAAAAGGGACGGCGAAAGAAGATTTCATTAAAATTTAAATAAAATGAAATTACAATGGAAAAGTTTATCTTATATTTAAGTTTATAGAATCAAGAACAACTTTGAAAGAGACAGGAGAAAATCTGGGCGACAACCTCCGTGGCGTAGCGAAACGAGAGGCCGTTCGATTTCCGCACCGAGACAAATGTTTGTCAGACAGATATTCTGGGTCTTGTGGACCGTAGTCCCACAATACTCACGATACAGGTTTTACCTAGTGTGGGGTCAGAACTATGTGTGTGACTGTTGGGTGTATTTTTTTTTTATTGCAAAAAATAAATATACACTAATAAAGTATTATTGCCTGAATGGTAATTATAACATTATACATATTTATATTATAAAAATGAAAATTATCCTCTTGTATTTAAAAGTACACAATTTTTTTTACATCTGCATTGTTGTCTATGTACTAATTAAAATGTTCCGTGATTATACACAAAATACATGATAATATAATTAATTATTATGTTAATAGATAAGGTTTCCGGTTATTCGTTGTTCTGTTCTTCCAAATTGGCTACAAAATCAAATTATTTTTAATTAAAGACATTTATTGCACACAACACTGAACAATTACATTATTTTAGGTTTATTATATTCTCTCTTAGTAAATACTAGCTTGAATGCTGAGTTGACAACTGCGTACAAACACCAGGAGGGTTACTCTTGACCCTCGATTCCTATTTAAAATTGGGATTGGGTTCGAAAACTGTACAACTGGCACTCTTGAACGCAACACCAGCGCACGATTTAACTGAATACGACGGATTTTTTTGTAAATAAATTAAATAGAGTATTTACGATCGCTAGTTCGTAAATATTCTATTTCATTTAGTTGAGTGAGTTAAAGTTCCAATATCTTCTAGATTCGAATTGAAACTGTATCGAGTTCGAGATTGGAATTGATTTCAAGAGTAGGCCTACAGTGAAACCTGAGGTTACGGATGCCCGCGATTTAACGTTTTTTGTGGTTTCAGGAAAGATGAAATTTTGCTAGACCTGTTTTACATACACATATACTCACGCCTGTAATCCCGAGGGGGTAGGCAGAGGTTCAACTAGTACACCAACGTTTCGCCGAATTTATTACGTACCCATAATTTGCTAGGGGCCGAGCCTATGGCCATACTACTTAAATTGGGCTTGAGTGAGCTAGACTGTACCTTAGTACGCTGAGGGTCGCTCTTTTATTACAAACTTTCACCCCGCTCAGTCTGTAATTAATCAATCTACCCGTAATTATTTCTTAGAGACCCTCATATATTTTAATAAACAGGGTCTACCCTCACAATAGTGTAGAAAAGATTAGCCTACTATAAATAAATTTAAAATCTTACTTAGCAAAAGGGTCAAGTATGTTCAGTTCGTAAGCTGCATAGTTCGAATCCCCGTAGATGTCCTTTATTTTCGCTTTCGGCTTAGATATTATACCTAAGTCGAATAGCTCCTGAAAATTTGAATTCACTTTGAAGCACAAACTAAATATAAATTATAATCAAACAAACACCCACATAGTCCTGATTCAAGGGACACCATTATTTTTGAAGTGCAATCTTCTTTATGCACGTTGGGGACTTTTGGGATGGGAAAAGCACTGAACTCGCGTGACAGTCACGCTCAGATTATCAGATTATTTTACTTTTGACTTGCCTATAAAATTATAATTATTGACAAGCAATCATAAACACGCATGTGGGACGCCCTCCAGCTAGGTGGAGTGACGATTTGCGAAAGGTAGCTGGCAGAAGCTGGATGGATGAGACAAGCTGAAGACAGGGTTAAATGGCGCGTTTTAAGGGAGGCCTATGTCCAGCAGTGGACTGCTATAGGCCGATGATGATGATGAATCATAAACACAGACTTAATTTCTGGTTCAATTACAATGCGTAACTGGTCTTGCCGTTTAATTTATGTATTAAGAACCGATTACAAAAGGGTAAGTTTCGATAACCTCAAATCCTTCCAGCATGTTATCATCAATGTTCAAAGGTCTAGGCACTGACGTGGGCTTGGGCTTCTTCCTTTGGCTCTGTTTTGGATACTTCAAACCTACGCTTATATACATCATCTGATGTATCTGTACTAGGAGTTTTAGATCTGCTCTGAAATAAAGCTTTAGGGTTATACTAAAGGCTATATTTCTAAATCGGGGCTTTCCGAGCTTAGGGACATCACATTTTTAATAACAGAATCCTTATTGTCTAGCGTTGGGTATGATGTTTGGCCGTTTTGCGGCCTTCTGAGTACTCTGATACTAGACCCTCGACCGCTCACCTCCTTGCCACGTGGCGTAGTGTGAAGAAGCCACACAGCAGGCCGGCATGATTGTGTTGAGTGGCGAGGGATAGATTGTTTCTCGCTACTCGATGCTCTAATTGGACGGCACTGTACCATCAAATTCAGTGTAGTCACTTTGCCGTGCCAAGTTAAAAAAAGGTGCTCATCCAGGTACTGACCTCATCAGCTCGTCTACATATATCCTGCAATCCTGATGTAACTGGCACATCAAGTCATCATTCATTATAGACTTAAGATACCCATAAATATTGTCTCCACACTGATTCGGGGGGAAACTGTCGTAGATGGACCACGATGCCCTGTACTTCTGTAAAGCCTAAAAATATTGAAATACTATTGGATTATTAATACAAAAAATGAGAGATCACCGAAAGGGAAGTATGTTCTAAATTAGGAATTAGATATGTTGTAACATAAACATAATAAATGCACGTTTTGAAAATAGATTGTTAAAAATGGTCAACTGCATTATTCAGTTCTGGAATAACTGTTTTTTTTTCTAAAAATAATAATTAGAAAATCCTCCCTATGAGCTGACCTGTCTTAAGCTATCCATAAATTCTGAACTCTCCACTTTGTACCCAACATCAGCTAATGGATTGCATTTTAATTTGAACAGCTGTTCTGTTTCTCGCTTCTTCTGCTCTCTTTCTGCTTCTGCTTTTAATTCTGCGTCTAGTCTCGCTTGCTCTTTCTCAAGTTTTAACTGAATCAATTTAAAATGGGCAACATTAATTGTAGTTAACATTAGATTTGCGTGATTCCGTTTATATGCAGTTTGAAATTCTATAGATAAAAGCAACATTAAGTGTTCCCCAATTTTCCAATTGAATTTGAAAAAAAAAACGATTTGATTGAAAGAATCTAATATAATTAATATAAATCACACGAACTTGTTCAGCATTCTTTCCTTTAGTAGCAGCTTCTATTCTTTCGTCTTCTTCGATTTTTTCCTGAACAGTAGGGTATTCCCCGCGTAATAACAATAACGTCCCGCCTTCAACTTCGTACGGATAATCGGGGAAAAACCCGTAGTCGTAATACCTTGAAACAATTTGCTAACTTATTCACAATTTGTGTGATCTATTAATATCTGCTTCAGGTCTGGGTGTTTGAAATCCGTGAATTCTATTGACAGCAGTTGCACACTGGGCGAGTGGCTGTGAAACGGGAGATCGCGTGTTCGATCCCCGGACGAGACACTTAGTTTGATCTACAAATTTGTTGTACCTTGTCCTTTATTTACTAAAAATAATAGGTAATACTAGCCCTGTATTAAACATTGTTCCACCGCTGGGCACGGGTGTCCTATACTAATGAGAGGGTTTAGATCTTAAGGGGAAAGGGCACGCAAAGCGGTTAGAATTACGTTGAGTTCGAAGAACATTCTGAGATATCTGCTGAACCAAGCGCTATATTAAAACTATATGTTAAATATAGACTCATTGCGCAACTCTAAAGCTATACAGAATTTGTTTAAATGCCCTCAAATTATTTAAATAAAATCCTAAACATGAAAAATAAAAAATACAATATCTCCAATAGGGCTTATCGATTCACATTAATTCTAATCAAAATAATTACTTTGTTATCAATAAAAAAAGACGAGTCTTATTACTTTTAGAACATTTCTAACAAAATGTGTAAATAACAAATAAAAACCTTAATTTTGCCGCAACCGAGGTATGCGACAACTAGCGCTTTGTTGTTTAAAAGCACAACTGAAATTGAAGATTAATCTCACTACTATGCAATAGATGGCAAAATTGTCAGTTTCCTGAAGTATGCATGCCTGCATGGTGTAGAACCTTTGCCTTCTCTTTTATATAAAAAAGAGAGAATGAAACAAAAATTTCACGTTCATAATATTTCGTTCTCAGTAATTAGGTACTTTTTGAACTATTGCTGGCACTACGTTTTTGCGCTTGGACTCGATTCCAAACAAAAATGACTATTATTACAATTAATTGCAAAACAAAAGTGCTTAAATAATAATAGACTGTGTTAAACCTTTAACATTTGTTCAGAGTCACCGACAAACAAAATTTAGTCAATAATAATAAATTAAACGTTTTTAAACAGTTATATTTAGCTTGCCCTGGTTGTTTTTTGTGTTTATTTTTTTTATATATTTATTTGTGTATTGCTGAACAAGTAATTTATAAAATTATGATATCGGGAGCAAATTCTTTCCATTTTTTTTTCTTTTACTATGTGTGTAAACAGGAAGAAAATAAGATTTAAAAAAATACATATTGAAAATAAATCGTGTAGAGGATTTGAACACCTGTCATAATGTTAGTATAAGGACGACGTTTACCCCAAGACCAATGCCTTTCTTATAATACTTGTTGAAATTTTATATTAGTTTCTATTTATACTAAATGTTTAACCATCATAATAAGTAGGAGGAAAATACAAGCCAAAACCAATTTTATTTCCATAATGTTAACGTTAAAAATCGCTTAATACGTCAAAGATTTTTTACTGACAAGTATTATTATTACATTGAATTGGTTTGATACCCCCGCCAGCGTAGTTGTGAGATTCGTCGAATTTGAAATGATCTTTAGATTCACATACATAAGCCGTAGATTTGCATGAACAAACATATTATTTTGTTTTGGAAACGGTTTCTTTACGTTTTGTACGCCGATTTTGAATTTTGGTTTTGCATTGTTTAAATAGTTTGCCTCGGTGGCGCAGTCATAATTATGTATGCTGTGCTGAGGTCTCGGGTTCGATCCCCGGGTCGGGTAAAGTGATATTGGGTTTTTCTAACTAGAAATTCTCAGTATTATCTCGGAGCCTGGAACCTAATCAAATAATATAATTACCGACTACCTAGTCGTGGGCATCCGTTTACAATTAGACTATATTCATGATACTATATGCATTAAGATTAAAATTATGCATATCAATGATATTATTAAAACAACCATGGAAAATCCCAAACATTATTATAAATCACATTACAATAGGCTATTATAGCAAATAAATACAATAATAAAAAAATAAAAAAATCAAAATCGCCAACGGCGTTGCCATGCCGCGCGTGAGTGAAGAAATTAGCAAACACTATATAATAGCCAATAGGTAGATAATTCGAGACTCGGGCACCGCGCGGCACATCAAATGGACCTTCGATCAACAATACAACTAGATAACGGGTCACATATAAACTCAAAGCTAAAATCTGTCCGCGTGAATATATATTACACAGCTATATATTTTTACTAACGAACTGATATAAAAGTTTTAAAACCATTTTAAGTTCAAAGTAATCGCAACTTTAAAATATTATCTTATACTTACGATAACTCATCGCAAAACAATAAATTACTGAGAAATGAAAAGACATAGGTTAAATAACATTTATTGTGAAATCAACCTAAGACGGCAAAAAATAAAGTGCCTTTTTCTGTAATTGTCTTGCGAGTTACGTCGTTTTGTTTCGTATCTGTTTGCTTCTTCGAATTTTACGACAGGAGGTATGGAGCCGTATTGAACGGGAAACGCACCTAGCGTGTGCCAGCCGCATAGGCGTATTGTCGCAATATTTGGCGCCGCAGTCAACGTGTTAAGCAATTTTTAACGTTAATATTATGGAAATAAAATTGGTTTTGGCTTGTATGTTCCTCCTACTTATTATGATTGTAAACATTTAGTATAAATAGAAACTAATATAAAATTTCAACAGGTATTATAAAACAGACATTGGTCTCGGGGTAAACGTCGTCCTGATACTAAAATCATGACAGGGGTTCAAATCCTGCGCACGTAATATTTTCAATATATATTTTTTTTAAATCTTATTTTCTTCCTGTTGCTCCCGATGTCATAATTTTATAAATTACTTACTTATTACTTATCAGCGTTTATATAAAAATACAATAAAATTTCTCAAGCGCACTTTGTCCATGAGTATACTAGACTCTAACACTCTAAATTTAAAGCACATTTTCCTTCATTTCGTGGCTGGTTGTTTTGAATCTTCCAATTGCCAATGACAGATATGTACATACTTATTAGTGCAAGTTGTAAGAATTTAAATACATACCACGATTTGTTTTTACTAATTATAAAACCATAATAACAAATAATTATTATAAGCAGCGATAGGGGTTAAAATTTCAATTAGTAAATTTGACCCAAATAAATACAACAAACAACCAGAGCAAGCTAAATATAACCGTTTAAAAACATTTAATTTATTATTTGACTATATACCTAACTTGATACAGAAAATAAAAATAAAAAATTACAATTATTGAATTTATTTATTATCTGTAGGATTTGAACACCCAGATTGGTAAGCGCTTAGGAGAGTACTAATGTACCTTGCTGCAAAGCTATTACGTCCCATGCTGCTAATATTGAAATTGTATATTGCTTTCTATTAATGAATGTTTAACGATGGTTATTAAAAAAAATATATATTCGTCGTTGACTCTGAACAACGAGGAACAACAAATATTAAAGGTTTAACACAGTCTATTATTACTTTACGCACTTTTGTTTTGCAACTAATGTAATAATAGTCATTTTTGTTTGGAATCGAGTCCAAGAGCAAAAACGTAGAGCCAGCGGTAGTTCAAAAAGTATCTAATTACTGAGAACGAAATATTATGAACATAAAATTTTTGTTTCATTCTCTCTTTTCTATATAAAAGAGAAGGCAACGGTTCTACACCATGCAGCCTTGAATATGTCAAAACAATAATCATCTACAGCCATCGTGCAATGTGATTATACTTTATTTTTATTTCGTTAGTATCCGAATCATGCACGAAATTAAAAAGTAACTACACTTAAAATTGTGCCAAATAAATCGATTTTCTTTCTACTCTATAGTCGTTCGTGTTTACGGTGATGTTTAAAATTTTTTATCATGCCATCTATTGGCGTATACTATCTATAGCCATCTATCAGAGAGTAGCACGGCTAGCTTTTTGAAGGTCGAATCGTCAAAGTCATTGGACTACGTAATTCCCTTAATAATGGCCGAATGCCAACGCGAATAACTGACACTGATAGGACTCGACATACCTTTGAAATTCGTATAAGAATTCACAGGTATGCAGGGTTCCTCATGATGTTTTCCTTCACTATTATAAGAAGCGATCATTAACAAATGAAAATACACGTAACTTTAGAAAATTCAAAGGTGTATGCCATTTGGGCTGGTTTGGAACGACTTTCGTCTCGACAGACCGTACCGCAACTAAATAGGCTATCGCTTGCTTTAATACTTTTTAACTGACTTCAAAAAAGGAGGAGGTTAACAATTCGTCGGAATCTTTTTTATAACCGACTTCAAAAAAGGAGGGGGTTAACAATTCGTCGGAATCTTTTTTTTTATGTATGTTACCTGATTACTCGAAGACGCCTAGACCGATTCGAGAAATTATTTTTTTGTTTAAAAGAGTATACTTCTCAGGTGGTCCCATTGGCACCATGTCAGGATCTGATGATGGGATCTCAGAAAAATCAAGGGAAACCCTAACATTTTATAGTGTCGAATAATTTGTTTTTTTATTGAAGTCGGTGTACTTTTTATGCATAAAAAACTTTTACTTATTATGTATATACTAACCATTCTTTAAACCAGGCGTTTATATGATCTGTTATATCATCGATCTGGTGGTTTTTCTTGAATAAAATTAGTCTATTGTTTTCTCTCTCCAATTCTTTTTTGTATACCTCTTGTAATTTCATTCTTGTTTTACGACGTTTTTCATAAACCTGTACATAAATAGCTGTAAGGAAACACTAGCACACCTATCTTGACACACTAGCATACATTTCCTTGATAGACTTTATTTTTATAAAAAATCACATTAGTCATATATGTAGATATAATTATAACTTTATTAGTCATTGCCTTAGATAACATTAAAACCATAGAGAATGGTTTGAGCGCTCTCTATCCAGCTATTAAGTGAATACGGGCAGAAAAATGTGAGAGAGATAAAGCGAATGTGCGGCCAGGATTCTTTTTCTAGTATTTTGATTGGTCTACGTCACAGACTTGTAGCAGCGAATATTAATAGTTATTGGCCGCACATTCACTTTGTCTCTTTCTACAAATTTGCTTAGTCCAGTTCTCTATGTCTATGATTAAAATCTAAGATAGTGTTTCAATCTTATGCCGTTCGTTAAAAGGCGTTTAAGTGTCATTTTGACAAATTTGAGTTATATTTACAAAGTAATAAAGCAACTTTTTCTCTATCGATAAGTCTGGCTCATATATTTCTATCTTTATTAAAATTGATCTATAGATTACGCTAACTACTAACTACATCATTTCTAGAGACATCACTTCCAGATTTAAAAATATCTTACAACTATGACAAGTATATTTTACACTTAGTTTTAACATAACATTTATCACCTTTTCGTTCTCTTCTTGTAAATTCAAACGATGTTTGAACGGATCTGGTATGAGACCAATATGTATGTCTTCTTTAATTTTCGAACCATTCTGCCTCTTTATTTTCATATACAGTCTAAAATGCAATCATATATTCATTTATACATGTAATTAAATATTAATCTCTGCTATATGTGTTAATTTTAACGCACATAAGGGCGAAACGGATTACAATAAAAATCCATTATTAAGCTAAAAGAAATTCTATAAATTTCCTGGCTAAAATGGCCAGGCCAGCATGATTCCGTTGAGTAGCGAGGGATAGATTGTTTCGCGCTACTTGATACGCTAACTGGACGGCACAGTGCACCATTAGGTGCAGTGTGGTCACTTTGCCAAAGGTTCTGAACCATACAGCCTAGGCGGTCGTGAGTTTGTTAAAACTGAAGTGTATATTGATCAGCTCAAAGAAAGGCATGTCTGTTCCATTTGAAAGACCGAGATGATGTCTGAAATTTCATACCTATACACCTTTTGAATCAACTTTGCAGCTTTATTTTTCATGCGCAACGGAGCTTCGGCATTATTTCCAGTATAATAAATTTTTCTTGTCCTGTTTTTATTTCTAAAATCTTGAACATAATATTGCCTGAAAACCAAAATGTCATAGGAATTATGGAAACATTGAAGCTTTATAAAGGTGTGTATTGTTTGATCCACAGACTTTATTTGTTTGTAGTCTGGTGTTGTGGGACCGTAGTCCCAGTTCTTCATACACACTATACGGGTTTGGCCTAGTGTGCCGTCTGGACAAAAGGGACCACAATTCTACCACATAATGACTGATTTATAATACATACCTATATCGTTCACATCTTTGTATAACTAGGGTCTGTACGGACTTCTCAAATATTGACTGGACACTTTGTGCTGATCCTAAAATAATCCAACTAATATTATAAATGCGAATGTTTGGATGAATAGATGGATGGATGGATGAATGGATGTTTGTTACTCAATCACGCTACAACGGCAGGACGGATCTGGTTGAAATTTGGCACAGATATAGATTACAGTTTGCAATAGCACATATGCTCCTTTTTATCCCGAAAAATGTACAGTTCCCGTGGGATAGTTTAGTTTTTCACAGAGCAAGGGATCGACATGATTTTTGCATAGTGGCAGTTTGGGGATCATAAAATGACATAGGCCACTTTCTATCCAGGAACAATGCACGCTTCCTATGGGATAGCAAAATATAGAAAGGTGTAATAGCTTAAGTTGCCTCCATAGATTGTAGCCTTTTCTTCCAAAAATAACCTCCACGTGGGCGGAGCCGCGGGCAACATCTAGTAAAATATAAATCCGACTGCAATAAACTGATAACGCCAAAGTGCATGCTTAACTCTAAGACACAATCTGTACACATCAAAATTTTATGTGGATTTGTTCGAAATCGCAAAACTCAAAAATTTTTAAAGGTATTGGCATTTTTTTTTTATCCTGGCACGGCAAAGTTACCGCACTGTACCTGATGGTAAACGCAGTGCGGTCCAAATAGAGTACTGAGTAGCGAGAGACGATCTATCCCCGCTACTCAACACACTCATGCCGGCCTGCTTCTTCACACTACGCCATGGGCAAGAAGGTGAAGAAGGGGTCGAGGGTCTAGTGTCAGGGTACTAAGAAGGCCGTAAAATGGCCATTGTACCCCAACTCCAGACCCCTGACAAAAACCGGATGTACTCTGGCTGATCCCGGAACGCGACACACTTGCGTGTGCTACTATGGCGGGTTTTTCGCCCTGTGTACGGTGGTCGCTATCCGGGCGGATATGAATATCCTACCACCAGCAAAATTTTTACCCAATAGTTGTATAATTTCCGTAAATTAGGTTATTTGGTTTATTTTTGAACACAAAGATATAATTATAGATAAAAATCTAAGCAAAAATTTAATTATATAAATAATTGCAAAATAGAGGCAATGATCATCGTTTTATTTAAAAAATACTTATACTAACTACTTGTATTGTATTTAAGTATTTATGTAGTAATTAATAATTACATTAAGTACAATGAAATATGAATATGCGCATATTTTAGTATACGCGGTGCACGTGTGAAAGAGAGAGGATGGGCTAAGATTAAACAATTCTTCGGAGCATTCGCCATGATACAGACAGTAGAACACAAATATTTTTAGCGTGTTCTATCGTCTGTATCATGGCGAATGCTCTGAAGAATTGTTTGATCTTATCCCATCCTCTCCCTTCCACACCAGAACCACGCGTACTGGATTGCGGAGCCACAGCTTCGTGGTGTCTACTACCCCGGCCCGAACCAAGAGGTTCGCTAATTCGTATTTTTGCCGCACCATCAAGTTGTGGAACAGTTTGCCAGCTACCGTGTTCTTAAGCTCCCTCCTTCCTATGATCCTGGGTCCTTTAGGCGGAGGGTGAAGAAGCTACACAGCAGGCCGGCATGATTGTGTTGAGTAGCGGGGGATAGATTGTTTCTAGCTACTTGATAGTTACTGGATGGCACTGCGCTTACCATCAGGTGCAATGTGGTCACTTTGCCGTGCCAGAATGAAAAAAAACTATCCCTTCGCAGCTGTAGCGGCTCTATGTTGTTACTGACGTCTGCATCATTCACAACGCAGATGGCCCGCCGCTGCAACCCATCCAAGGCATCAAGTAGGTATTTAGCAGAACCGTCCCAGAGGTGCGAGCAATATTCAATTCCTGGCCGCAACTGCGCTTTATTATAGGCGGTAGAGCTGACCGGGCGTGAAAAAACCGCTGCACCCGGTTCAGGATTGAATTTGATTGAATAAAGACCACAGTATATACATACCTAATACACTAAGGGGTCACATTAAGTAGTACGTATGCCGAATTAGTCATATTTAAAGCCCTCCTTCCGCTTGTTAGCGAATATAAGCAAAGCTCTTACCCTTACCTTTGGTGTTTACGTTATATTTAAATGGTTGCTAAGGTCATTTCGTATTGTTCTATGTTGTTTTGTAATTCAACATTATGAGTGGTGTTACGAGCAGACGTAGCGTTGGCCATGAGGTGAACGAACTGCTAGGACGAACGAAATCTTACTTGCATCAGATTTTGCAGAATCCTTCGTATCTTGATCACCTTCACTACGCTTTCTATCAAAGGATTTCTCCTGATCAAAATAAAATAATATTAGATTTATGGGAAAAGTCAATACGTATATGGGAAATCGTAAGGAACCTGTATATAGTGCCGGCCCTGGCCCTTAATCAATGTAAAGCGAAATTGTTTTTCGGCGCCCTTTAGAAAGTTTCACACCATAACGTGTATTTAGTAACTTTAATGTATTCAGGAATAAATGAATAATATATTGTTTAATAATTGTTTATTTCTCAAAAGATAGTTTTTAATTTTTTCTTTTAAATAGCTACTGTGCGGCAGTGTTGCATAATTTTATTTTCTTGAATTTAATTGTCGTTCACGGCTGCCCAGTACCTCTTAAAAGGCGCCACAAAAATGTTATTTTTTGCTGGATATTTTCACTTTTGGCATTTAGGCACCCCTTGGTACATGGAGTCTAGAGCGACGGCACCTCGCGGTCTACTCTAGGGCCGTCGCTGGCTGCATGCTTAATAATTTTAAAGTCATATATCCGTTTAGGCCATCGTGGTGGACTAAGGCCTAATCCCTGGTTAGTAGAGGCCCATAAGATAACAAGAGATATTACCTTTACTGGTGGCTTATTTTTTCGTTTCATAGCCTCAGTCCACATCTTTTGTAGGAGACTCTCTGCGCCATCTGTTCTACTCTCCAATGGAAAGTGGTATGGAATTATGATCTGCAAATTAAACATACATACATATACACTCGCGCCTGTAATCCGCGAAAGGATAGGTAGAGGTTTAGCAAAAACACCTAATAAACCGTTTTTTGGAAACAGACTAGCCACTACGAGAAGGTAAAAAAGACCGGAGATAAAGACGGATACTATAAACAAAGAATTGAGCTAAATGGATGCACGAGAAAGTTGCCACAGAGGCGATTACTACAAATTCTATAATAATAATAATACTAGCCCTGTATTAAACATTGTCCCACTGCTGGGCACGGGCCTCCTCTACTAATGAGAGGGGTTAGGCCTTAGTCCACCACGCTGGCCTAATGCGGGTTGGCAGACTTCTCATACCTTCGAAAAACTCTCAGATATGCAGGTTTCCTCACGATGTTTTCCTTCGCCGTTAAAGCAAGCGATAATTAACATTTTAATACACACATAACTTTAGAAAAGTCAGAGGTGTATGCCACTTGGGTTTCGAACCTACGACTTTCGTCTTGACAGTCCGTACCGCAACCAACTAGGCTATCGCTGCGCTCAAATTCAATATTCATCCAAAATGACTGATATGAAGATATCACTAGAAATATATAGTAAATGTCACATAAACTAATAAGTGGTAGAAAGAAATGTTTTTTTTATTTTCAATACATAAGCACTGACGCCTGTAATCAGAGGTGTAACCATACTTACATTTCGCCGAGCTCATTACCGTCGCGTAATATTATATGAGTCTATATACCAATTTTCTTTTTAATTTTTGTCCTTATAATTAAGGTTGTCTGGTAGAGATCGCTCTTAGCGATACGACCGTCTTTTGTAACATTGTGTAGTTTTAAGGTTTCTTGTTTGTAAGTTCTTATGTTGGTGTGCAATAAAGTGTAATCTATCTATCTCCCGGGTACAATCTAGACTCCGGAATTATACTAAGTATTTCGCGATATAAAACCCAATATCACTTTAACCCGACATATAAATAATTACCTCGACATCCGTGGGCAAGAGTCGCAGCTGCACAAGAGCCGCATCCATATAAACATAATCATTCACAATCAAATGTACCAATTCATTGCGCAATTCGTACAAACTGAAAAAAGTATCTATGTAGTAATCCCCAAGGGCTAGGCAGAGTTGTTACTAGTGCACCCACATTTCGCCGAGCTTATTACCGTCCCATAATGTGATAGGGGGCGAACCTATCGCCATACTGGGCACAATTCCAGACTGATAGCTCATACTGAGCATTTCTTGAAAGAAAAACCTTATATTGAATCTTATATCACTTTACCCGACCCGGGGATCGAACCCAATATCACAGCACAGCAGTTTGTACCGGGTCCGAAATTACAACTGCGCCACCGAGGCAGTAATAAAATAATAATATAATAAATACACCCAACAGTCACACACACAGTTCTGACCCCACACTAGGTAAAACCTGTATCAAGAACTACGAAGGACTACGGTCCCACAATATGCACAATATGTAATATGTACGTGCCACAGCACAGCAGTACGCTGAGTGGTCACCTAACTGTCACAGCTGCGACGCGCAGGTGCCAAATCTAGTTTTTTATAAAAATATATGTATAATATGTGTGTGTTTGTTAATTGTGGTTTGTGCGCGTTGCGAACTGTAACAAATAAATCGTTTTTCTTTCTTTCTTTCTTTCACAACACCCAAACCCGAAACAAATATCTGTCTGTCACACAAACATTTGTCTCGGTGCGGGAATCGAACCCACGGCCTCTTTTCACAGCCGGAGTAGCCCGCAGCGCCACGGAGGCTGTTTTGTACTTTAATAAACTTACCGTTGTACAAAAACAGCTATAACCTCTAGCATGTAAGGCGCACGTTGCAAATGTACACTGTTAAGATATGCATCATACATTTTGTTTATCAATGAGCAGTAAAGCGCGTAGTTTCTGCCGAGAAATTCTGGGGGGAGAGACCGTTCTTTAATACGGAAGCCTTTCTCCGCTTTGTCCTGTAAGGAAATATATAAATGGATATAGTCAGTTTGTTTCCTGCATCAACAGAACAACCAGGGTCTTTATTCTCTATGTCCTTACATACGCGTAACGAGGCGCGTTACGTTAACTGCATGTAGCTCGTATGTGATGCGCATGTAACGGTATTCCGTAATGCCATTACGTGCAGATAACGCACCGCACCGCACCACGTTACCTACGTAAGGTCATAGAAAATAATCCCCCAGAACGCATAAACATTTATCTCGGTGCGGGGATCGAACCCACGGCCTTCCGTTTCATACACTATTGACAGGCGATATCACTAGAGAAATTAACGTCGAATTGAAAACTTCCTCCTTTTTTAAGTGGTTTACAAATGACGAGTTTTTTTTCTTCTCGTTTGAACCTAGATACCTGTAGATCAGAGTCTTCGGCGACCAGCTCTTGTGCCTGCTTTAATATGCTTAGCCATTTCTGATGCGCGTCGATCGCAAGTGATAAGTTACGTGGAATTTGTAATGACATCTTCAGATGATTCTAAAATAAAACATTATAATTTTAATCAGAGTGTGGGCAGATACTATATATTTGACAAGGCTGCATGGTGGAGAACCTTTGCCTTCTCTTTATTATAAATAAAGAGTGAATAAACCAAAAAAAAGAGAAAGAGTGGCAACTCCTCACAAAATTACATATATATTTTGAAATAAAGCAAATTTTACGGATTATATCGCGGTTTATTTTACTTTTTTAACCCAGCGTTTCGAAGGCTTTACAGCCTTCATGGTCACGGAGCAGACTGAGTTGTATGTCGTCACGAAAGTAAAGTGCAATGCTTCTACCCTCCATATAGTTGATATTAAATTTTTATTTTGTTGTAGATCCGATCTTAGCAGAAAGAGCTCACTGCAGTGTCATTAGTTCTGGCAGTTGGTCTTTTGGGTCCGAGTTAATTAAATGTATAATTGGATCCCAGACTAGTGCTAGCTTCCAACCATCTTCTCTACTGAAATTTTGATGTTTTTTTAATTTCAATAGCCTCGCGAATCATCCTAGGAAGGAATCGGTGTTCATTAGCAAGGATTTGTGGTTTGTCAAATCGAAGATAATGATTGGAGCCTTTTTCTGAATTTTCAGCAACTGCAGACTTCTTTTACGCGGATCCCTATATTTCTTTTCGTTTGACCTATATAGGAGAGACCACAGTCACAATCTATTTTATATATATAACCGGGTCCTGTAGAGGCACATGACACTTGACAGGTGGTAAAAATTTACTAATTTTCTTGGGGGGCTTGAAGTAAGTTTTGATAGAAGCCCGCTTCAGTACATAGCCAATTTGGCAGTGACTCCTCTAATATGTGGTAAAACAATCAGGACCCGTTCGACTGTGGCTGGCTTCACTCGGTTTCTGTGATGGCGGCGAGGAATTTGGAGCTTGTTGTCTTCCAAAGCAAACTATAGCACTTGTGTTATGTGACATAAAAAAATGCAGGACAGACTACCGTATAATGCGATTAGATTTAGTGTGGTTTTTTATATGGTATACCTAAGTATACCACTGTATCTAAATACAATGGAAAATAAACTGTACCTATTAAAGTAAAGTCATTTTATACCTCTAAGCAGCCTCGGAAAATTTATCTTGCATACATGAAATTTTGGTCTTGGCCTCTAATTTCGATAACATGGGATAAGTTTTAAGTTGGATCAACTGTATGGTGGTTATTTTTATTACGTGGTTCAAAAAAGCGCATAGAAAATACTTACACATCACAAACTAACAGGAAAATATACAAAATATTATAATTATTTTAAAATTTACTAGAATTTTGGAATTTAATTTTAACGTAAAATTTTGACTTGACTACATTTTTTCTGTCAACATTTTTAGAATGCTTAAAATGACAAGAAATCCCGTTTATAACTAACGACAGACAAGGCTGCATAGTGGACAACCTTTGTCTTTTCTTTAAAAAAATAAGTATAAATTGAAGAAAAAAAAACTTTCTTCTGTCTTTTATTAAAATGGTTACTAGAGTACGGTAGAAGATTAATAAGATCATCATGTCATCAATCATCATCATTACATAAATTTTATTTACTTAGTTAATATTTTTATTACGTGAAATTGGCAAAATTGTGGAGTTGTTCCTCCGCAGAGGCCATTAAAGCAAGAAGAAGAAGAAGAGTACGGTAGAAGGAGTGCAATCTCTGTGTATAAAAGTGTCCGTTGAAAAAGCGAAATAGTAGGCTGACGCTACTGCAGCAAGAACTGACGTGGAGTTTCAAAAATATCGCCAAAAGTGATTAGAGAAGTGACTCAGCAGACTTCACTCCGCTTACAGCTGCTACATTCATATCATACTTCTTGCTACGCTAGCCGTTATTGTGGTCGGTTTTTGAGTTGGCATTTGCTGCTTACAGCTGGACACTTTTTCAACTTGTCCTCTATATAAGATACATACATACATATACACTCATGCCTGTAATCCCCGGGTAGGCAGAGGTGTAACCAGTACACCCACTTTTCGCGGAATTTATTACGGTCCCATAAGGGGCGAACCAGTCGTCATACCGGGCTCAATTCCAGACTCCGGGCTGATACTGAGTATTTTTAAATAAAAAAACCCAATATCACTACCCGACCCGGGAATCGAACCCCAGACCTCAGCACAGCAGTCCTAACGCATGCGCAATTACAACTGCGCCACCGAGGCAGTCCATATAAGATGATACTTTTTATACTCTAGTGACTAGTCTCCATTCTCTTATTACAATAAAAAAAACAGCAGTCAACTGGGCCACCTACTATAGTTTTACGATAAAAATAATTAAAACAACACACCCAACTAAATAGCTTTATTTAAATCACATTTCTCTATATATCTAAGCTATATCCGTGCTCTCTACAAAATAAATTATATGTTGAATAGAATCGAATAATTCACTATTATATCATTATTCATTTGTATGCAGAACTATTGAATTTATTTCCCTTTACCTAAAAGGTATATAAAACCTTGAGTTCTTCTCCCGGATCTCCCCTAGCGACAACGTAAAATATTTATATGTCAAAATTTACAGCGCCTCTAGCGGTTACGTTAGAAACTAAACTTGGTACTAAAAGGACGAAACATTTCATACATAACATAGATACATAAACACATAATTCGTTTACCTATCGTAACTTTTTGACTAAAACCTATCCCCTCTCATTAGTAGAGGCCCGTGCCCAACAATGGGACAATGTTAAATACAGCGCTAGTATTATTATTGTAACATACATATATACTCACGCCTGTAATCACCGAAGCGGTAGGCAGAGGTGTAACCAGTACACTTTTCCCGGAATTTATTATAGTCCCATAATGTGATAGGGGCGAGCCTATCGCCATACCGAGCACAGTTCGGGACTAGGGCTGATACTGATTATTTCTAAATAGAAAAACACAATATCACTTTAACCGACCCGGGGATTGAACCCGAGACCTCAGCACAGCAGTCGCATGCGCAATTACAACTACGCCACCGAGTCAGTCATTCATTTATAATGTATTAATAATATAAAAAAAATATTCAAATATTTTTCGATTCTATCCAACTATAAAAATCTCTTGAGCATATACATTTGCGTTTAAAATTAACCTCGTGCCCTGCGTGAGAAGCGACGTTGCTATACTTTTGAACACATTTATCGATTATCTTTAATCGTGTACAATATTCTGCTGATGATTACTTTTCAACATACCATGCAAAAGGCAATGCGCTCCGTGACCTGTAAAGCCTTCGAAACGTCGGGTTAAAAAAAGATTCCGACGAATTGAAAACCTCCTCCTTTTTTTGAAATCGGTTAAAAAGTAAAATAAGCCGCGATAAAATTAGTTTTATTTTCATGTGTAATATTCGCGTTAACTTAAGAAATCAATTTACAGTAACAACTGAACTTGAATATTGAAGGTAAATTGAAGTTTCGACCATTATAGTCTACAGGATGTCATAGAAAAGAGGTACTTAGAGTTTAAAATATGTACCTATAGTGTTTGTATAGAAATTTATTTTGAAATCGAATAATGTTTCATCGCTCAGTTTGTATTCAGATCTGAACGACATGTTAGTAATGATTAATGAATTTGACCTATATCGTATTTCTTAAAGCCGAAGTCGTTTATTTCACGTACATATTATTATACAATAGTACCATATACTTTTAAGCCAATGATAGAATGCTATCATTTATCAACTCATTTAATGTTATAAGACAAAAGTTTTGATATAAACTTCAAAGTCTAATTACCTTTAATTGTTTTACAAACTTTACACCTTTACAACTAAGTTCCAAATCATTTTTTGTGGCAAAAGTGGACATCTGTTCTGCAGCACCTTTATATTTCCGTTTTGTTCTTTTAAGGTACAAGTTTTTTGTGCATATATTGAGTAAGCATTAATAATTCAAGCCAAAATGAACTATATCATGGTCACATAAGATATATGTTTTATCGTTCATCACTTTTATTTATAGTATGCGTAAAAATAATCACCAACAGACTTAATTTATTCTAAATTCACCCAAAAAGTCCAAGTAATTTTTAACTGCAAGTTTGAATTTCACACGGAGACAAAATTAAATGTCTGTATGGATACCATTTTTCTGAATCATCTTATGACAAGTGATTATCAAGCCCATAAACTTCTTCAATACTAAGAATGGCCGGTGCATTGTCGGCCTTTGGGGAAAGAATTAGGTCCCACAACACCCAAACTTGGATCAAATATCTGTTGATCACACAAACATTTGTCTCATTTCAAAGACGGGGCTACTCACCCATTGCGTCACGAAGGCTGTCAGTTGAATCGCAATATTGGGTAAATAAAAAACATTTAATAATACTATTTCAGTGACACATTTTTCACTAACCTTTCCTTGGCAGTGCGCACAAATATGACGAAGTGGGATAAATCGGTTCGCAAACTTTTTGGAACATGAGGATTTTTTTACATGGACTTTTTGGTGATCCAATAGGTAATGGTAACATATTTAACATCTATAAAGGCAAGACTAGATTAATCTATATTCTTGAAATTTAGATTTTTTATTTTAAATTATGGACATTTTTCTAAGGCAATGCGGTTTGCACATCTGCCAGTGTCTGCAAATTTTAATATTTTCCAGTTTTATATAAATCTCGTCAAATATAGCCATAGACATAGAGACTGAGCAATATCATCACAAAATTTACCACCTTGTAGAAAGAGACAAAGCGACTGTGCGGCCAATACCTATTTCTATTCGCTCTTGATGCTGTGACGTAGACCAATCAAAATTCTACAAAATGACAACTGCTGGCCGCACGTTCGCTTTATCTCTCCTAAACTCCATGTCTATGAATATAGCATAGTCACAATCAAAGTTAAAACAAGTCAAGCCTTAGTAAAGCGGTGGCGATTTTAGTGGAAGCTTCTAGAGTTTTGCAACAGGAAAAGTTACACCGCTATATATCAGTACTCCAAACTCATATATATAAACGAACATGCATTAGTAAAATGCCGCTGTTTTACGTATTAACAATCGAGGGATCAAGTTTGGCAATAATACAAATCTGCATGATCATTTTTCCTTGTTCCCGCCTTTATTTAAAGATACAGGCTGTTGTTAAAAAACGGTATAAAGTGTATTTGTTATTTTTTCGAACCTAAGATCTGCTGATATACTGTCAATAAAGTATGCATAACACCGTAAGTTATTGATATTTACTCACCGATTCAAGGATCAAATTTTAAGTACAATTACTCAGAGTTTAAGTGTTTTTACATTTAGTAAATCACAAATCAGCCTGTATATGGCACATATATTTACCCCCATTCTACAATATCTGTATATTCTATTGAGTTATTATCGAATCTTTGGTTCCATCGCTTAGTAGAACAGTTCTTGACTTGATATCATTTACAATCTATAATGTTAACCGCAGAATATTAAGTAAGAACTGACGTCAATATATTCATTTTATTATTATATGCATCACCCTTCGGTCAAATTCTATCAAATTATATGATGGACCTACACGGCACCATGGCGAAGTTCTTTTTAAATCGCCAAGACAAAGCTTTATTCAAAATAATTTTGAATTTTATTTTCATAACAATAGCGTTGTTATGTAATTGATACATTATATCGGTACCAAAGTTTATACCGGTATCAATGAAGTGAACTCTAAGGTTATTGATATAAGATTTAAAATTATTTTGCATCTCGATCGTCTTGTCACTGAAGGTGAACTTAAGTTTGTTTTTCTGCTGGCCTTATCGGTCTAATCTGTTTCAATTTCGTCGACTGTCCGTCGAATTTGATATCGACATCGCAATCGCTTAAAGGATGTGATATTATTGAGCAATCGTCCCGTCTATCCTCTGGACTCAACGGGGTAACGAACCCACTGTCATCCAGTTTCGCCTCTTCCACTTTCTCGACTTTGGGTTTGAGGTTCAACGACATACACTTCCTACTCTGGAACATATTCAAATCATCCAAATACGACTTGGGAGTCAGTTTTTCATCCAATCTTCGTAAATTCTCATCGAAATCGTGCTTCAACTGCTGCTCAAAGTACCTCTCCTGCTTGATCTGTTCTTGTGACGTCACGAAAGACTTCCTTCCCATCTCTTTCAATGTCTCCGAAAGACTTTCCGTCTCTCTTCTCTCCTCTCTTTCCTCGAGGATTTTCGGCGGATAATTTTTCGGCACCAACCCAGAATGGACCGACTGGGATTTCTTCATTATAAATCGTTTATCGCTTTCTGGGGAACTCTGTCTGTTTATCTGGAGTACTTCTTCTTTACTCATCTTGGAAAATAGATTCGGGGTGCTCAAGCCCTGCTTCTGTATTTTGGTTTCTTCAGACTGTTCAGAGAACTTTGAGGAGAATATCTTTGAACTGAACGACATCCGCTTGCTATGGTTCTGGACTATTTTCTTGACCTCTAACGGGACCTCAGTCCTGTGGTGGGTTGTGATGAACCGACTTAGTAAAGTCAGTTGCTGTTCCATATTTTTGTTAATCGCTTCTAGACGCGCTTGGCTCTTTTGATAGTTTGTTATTGCTTCCATTGCAGACTGTAGAAGAAAATATGAAATATTTAAAAAAACAGGAACTATTCTATTGATAGGGAATCACTTGATACGGAATCACGGAAGTATCCATTGAACAATCTATCGATCTGAATCCTTACGGGATTTAAAGGATAACAAAATACGAACATCAGGCAGTATTTGCTATTTTATTGTTACAGATATCGTCACGGCTCACAAACTAAATTTGTTAATACTTTATAAGAAATATTTTTAACTAAATAAATAATAAAAATTAATTTAAAATATTTTCATGGAAGAGGATGAAAGAAACTAACAAACTCAATTAAGGTGTGAGTTTATTGTAGATGTTCTATTGGTGCGTGCGTACTGTTAGGGAACCGAGCCTGTTTGTTATAAAAAAAAACTACAATTTTACCACACTACAGTAAACTCACAGTGTATTTACAGTTGACAGGGGAAAACTGTCAATACACACACATAAGCTTGACTTGCCGATTTCTTAATTGAACGGGTCGCTAAAGGAGCACCGCTAGTCGCGAATGCCAGAATAAAACTGATTTAAAAATGCAATAAATTAAACTTGCACATGGAAATGACAATTCAGCATTTTGTACTTGAGTATAAGGTAAAATAATATGAATACTGACGTTTCTTTAATTATTAAGAGAGTAGGGTTGTAACAGCACGTGGGCGTGGGCGCGCGTGTATTTTTGTGTGTGTGTGTGTGTGCGTGCGCGGGAGTGTATGTTTGTGTATGTGTGTGTGTGTAAGAATAAATAGTTATAGTATAAATGCACTTACGTCAAGCTCCTCGCTCATTCTATTGTTGTCTGCGTTAAGTTTCTTGTTCTGTTCAGTGAGCGAGGCCATCCGCGGCATCTCTTCTCGCAGGACCGCGTACTCCACGGCATACTCGCTCAACTGGCGGGTTATGTCCAACGTGAGTACCTGAATAAAGGATAGAAATATTTTATTTGTTACAAGCAGTTTAGTCGAATAAACTTAGGTACCTACTTAAATCACTTAAAAATACCGAATGGTTTCTTACATTTACGCGGATATAATAATCTTAGTGTGGAATCGGGGCTATGTGTGTGACCCAACAGGTGTTATTATTATTATTAGAATATTACAAATTGAACTCTGCGGTTGCTGAACATTCAGAAGGCTCCAAACATTATCATCTATTTGATAAACCACAGATCCTTGGCAAAGAACAAATTACTACCTAGGATTATTCGCGAGGCTATTGAAATTAAAATTTCAATAGAGTAGATGGTTGGAAGGTAGCACCAGCCTGGGATCCAAATCTACATTTAATCAAATCAGAACCCAAAAGACCAAATTCCAGACCGCAAGACATTGTGAGCTCTTTCTGCGTAGATCGGACTACAACAAATAGAATTTAAAATCAACTATATGGAGGGTAGAAACTTTGCACTATACTTTCGTGACGACATACAACTCAGTCTCCCCCGTGACCATGAAGAGTCGGGTTGAAAAGTAAAATAAACGTGATAAAATCCGTAAAATTAGTTTTTATTTCATACATAGATACATATGTACATATACACTCACGCCTGTAATCCCCAATGGTGTAGACAGAGGTGTAACCAGTACACCCACTTTTCACCCAATTTCGGACCCCTTAATGTTATAGGGGGCGAGCCTATCGCCATACCGGGAACAGATTCCAGACTCCGGGCTAATACTGAGAATTTCTAAATAGAAACACCCAATATCACTTTACCCGACCCGGGGATCGAACCGGGGACCTCAGCACAGCAGTCGTAACGCATGCGCAATTACAACTGCGCCACCGAGGCAGTCAGTTTTTATTTCAATGTATAAATAAACCTGCTCGTCACAAACACGACCTAAATTCAGCATGAGGTGGTTCAAAGACCAGCTCTAAAATCTCACCTTTTTCATAACTTTTTCGTACATGTGTCGGTTCATGTCAGGCAGTTTGTGTTTCAGATACTCCGCAGCCTCCTCACAACTCTCGCACATCATCAGTCCGTCCTTGTGGACCGAGAGCAACGCTAAAGACACGGAGAACACCACGTCCAGGGACTCCAGGAAGATCAAGTCTGGAATGGAATTATGGCATGTTGGAACAAAAATCAACACAATAGACTTGAATCACTTTATTTTAACTCACTCAAAATTGGTTAGATTATAATGTGATTTTTCTTTTTACTTTTTAATTTATTGAAGTTTATATTTTTTATTTTTTTATTTTATCAGATCGCCAATTTCCATGTTTATGTGTTGTATCTCAAATTATAGTAAAAAAGAGTGTATTAGTTGATTCTATTCTAGCCTTTTAGGCATGCAGTATAAAAAATCTTTAAAGGTTTTTTTTAATCTATTTTTTTAAAATAGTGATCAGCATAGTGTCAAAATAAGATTACTCTGACAAAAAATACACATTAAGAACTTCCTTTTTTTCTAATGCCTGGATAGACAGACGTGCCGACGGGCCACTTGATGGTAAGTAGACACCGCCGCCCATAGACTTCTGCAATGCCAGGGCACAGCAAAGCCACTGCCTACCATTGAAGAACTAATTCTTTGTAATTCCTATTTTGCATTTGTTAGTTACATAAGCTAGCGTGCGGACCCGCTATGAATGTGTATAAAGACCGTTACAAAATTAGGAAACTCTTTTTTGTGTCGGTTAACCTCGTAACGCAAAACCCCGCATTATAACCAATCACGTATCAATGGCGTGCCGGCATACCAAAAATACTGGCAATACTCGCCGTTCTTACATGCTATTTTTAACTTTAATATTATGGAAATAAAATTGATTTTGGACAGACTCTACTTATTACCTTATCGAACTGCGGTGTCCTTGTGATTCGAGAGTGAATAAAGCACTTACCGAACACCCTAACCACTAGTCCCAGTGGAAACTGGCTGGTGAAGAGCGTCAGCATCCATGGAGCGGCGTATAGCGCCGGGGAGATGTCCAGCGCCTCCAGCTTGGCGTGGAGGTCCGGCTCGCGGTCCCGGAGGAGGCGGGACAGTTGGTACAACTATGAACAACGATGTAGGTTCAGTTTTTTCAAATTATATTTTATATTGATAAGACAGTAGCAAATAATAGCAGCGATAGTCTAGTTGGTTGTGATACGGACTGTCAAGACGAAGGTCGTATGTTCGAAACCCAAATGGCATACACCTCTGACTTTTCCAAAGTTATGTGTGTATTTAATGTTTATTATCGCTTGCTTTAACGGTGAAGGAAAACATCGTGAGGAAACCTGCATACCTGAGAATTCTCATAAGAATTTCGAAGGTATATAAAGTCTACCAACCCGCATTAGGCCAGCGTGGTGGCCTAAGGCCTAACCCCTCTCATTGGTAGAGGCCCGTGCCCAGCAGTGGGACAATATTTAATACAGGGCTAGTATTATTATTAATATAGTAGAAACGATATTTTTGAAGTGAAAACTTCTTTAGCCTTTGCACTTTATTATATGGGTATTGAATGAGACTGAGCCGTCACGCTTGGCTATGACAGCCTCCGTGGCGCAGTTGGCGAGTAGCCGATTGTGAAACGAGAGGCCATGGGTTCGATTCACGCACCGGGAGAAATGTTTGGGACCTCAGTTCCTCGTAGTTCTTGATACCAACGATACAGGTTTTACCTAGTGTGGGATCAAAACTATGTGTGTGACTGTAGGGTGTATTTATTTTCTTTATTTTGTAGTTATTGAATAAGACTGAGCCGTCACGCAACGGTAGACAGCGGCTTTGCTGTGTCCTGGCATTGCAGAAGTCTATGGGCGGCGGTGACTACTTACCATCTGCCCGTCTGCTCGTCTGTCTATCGAGGCACTAAAAAAAACGCGCGGCTATGTAACGCTCGTTCGAATAAAGTCGGCTCTCGTCGAAATCAGCGTACGTGTGTGTGTGTATGTACGTACGTATGTGTGTGTTTTTGTGAAATAGAACTTATATATTTTTATAATATAAAGATACTTTTAAGCCAATCTAATTAAGGTGTTGGAAATTATATAGTTACAATTATATAAAACTGACCTGGACTTGTAAAGCACTCATGTCAGGAAGGTATTGTTTCCGAAGTCCTCTTCTGAACATCAAATGACGCAGCAATGTGAATGCATCGGCCTCTTCCATCTGTGGGAAAAATACCCAAAAATATGACATTTTAAGCTAAGTGAAAGTCGCTTTTAGCTAGGTTGTAGTCATTTGCGTGTCGTAGTCATTATTTTTAGACATTTTGTAGTAATTTTAGACGTTATGTGGTCATTTTAAACATTTGTCGTCTTTTTTAGACGTTATGTAGTCAGTTTTAGATATTTTATAGATATATTTAGACAACTTGTAGTCATATTCAAACAACTTGTAGTCATATTCAGTCAACTTTTAGTCATTTATAGACATTTTGTAGTCATATTTAGACAACTTGTAGTCATTTGTTAAGTAAGTCGTATTATTTTTATTTACACTTACATGCAACAACAGGACCCCGGCGACGAAGCTCAGGCCCTGGCAGTAGCCCACTTCGGGGTCCAGCAGTGAGTATGCCTTCAGGATATTGTACAGGGCTAATTGCCCTGGACCCAGCGCTGATGCGAAGTAAGAATGCTTGGGGAATGTGCGACCTGTAAAAATTGGGTATAAGCACAGTTTTGGGTTTAAGTACTTTAAGTAAGGTATTTTATCCATATATTTTTATCATGCAGTGATAGGTGAATGTGGATGATTTTATAGTACCATGTATTTAGAAAAGGACTTTCCAATATTTGAAATAAAGGATAGATACACCATTTTCATAACAACATTTGTATTAGATAATGTAATACGGTAATAATAATCTTCAATAAATAATAAGGGTGTATATTAATGGGTATATTAAACAGCAGCGATAGCCTAGTTGGTTGCGGTACGGACTGTCAAGACGAAAGTCGTATGTTCGAAACCCAAATGGCAAACATTTCTGACTTTTCTAAAGTAACGTGTGTATTAACTGTTAATTATAGCTTGCTTTAACGGTGAAGGTAAATATCGTAAGGAAATCTAAGGTATGTGAAGTCTACCAACCGGCATTAGGCCAGCGTGGTGGACTAAGGCCAAACCCCTCTCATTAGTAGAGGAGACCCATGCCCAGCAGTGGGACAGTGTTTAATACAGGGCTAGTACAATTATAAATTATTATTCATAATAATTGGTGGTTGGTATATAGAAGGGCCAAAGTACAAAAAAACTTTACTCCAAAGTTTAATAAGGAGAGTCTCCAAAGTTTAATTCTGTTATATTTTTAACAATAAAACCGTATTTATTACTGCTATAAAATAAAATATTACCCTATAAAAAAATCATCGCGATGAAATCCATAAAATGAGTTTTTATTTGAATATTTTTGTGACGTACATCCTTAATGCAAGTTTTAGATGTTACTCACCCAGATCAATGAGTATGGCGTGTTGATGCTTGGTGAGTCCCGCCAGTAGGGTTCTGTACGGCGTGTTGTAGTTGGGACACACGCGCGCGTCCAGCGGCGGGGCGCGGCGAGCGGCTTGTTCCGCGAGGAAGTACCACACCGCGCCGCGGCAAGACCGGGGCACGCCTACATCACACGTGTAGTCATTAGACACAGAGAGACAGATTTGTCATAGAGAACAAATAGCATGTACCGGCTCGACCGGGGTACTACCACTGTCTTGAACCAACTTTTCACACACAATAACTATTACTGTGTTGAAATATATCCGTCACAGTGTTCATAATGTTAGACAACATGTGTGGACCGTCTCGACCGGAGTATTACAACTGTCTTACCGAAAACTGACGTTGTTCATACATAAAAATCATTACTGTGGCGAAATAGAACCGTCACAAAGGTCACAGTGGTAGACGGCATGAATGGACCGGCTAGACCGGGGTATTACCACTGTCTCAGAAAACCAACGTAATTTATCATCTTGCTCTTGCGATTCGTAAGATAAATAAAATTTCCGGAAACCAATTGACATAGTTGGTCTATTTTTGTAATACAAAAGCGCAAGTGGGTTAAACTGTCAGTGGTTTAATGTCTGTGTTCTTTAAACTGTACTCAAATTACGACTGTTGTTTAAATCTTTTTAGAATCAAATATACGATCATCACCCAAATCCGAAACAGGTGTTTCGGAATAACACAATAACTTACGGGTATCGAACCCGCGACCTTTCATAACTTCTTACCCACCACGAAGACTTAAAATACTATAAACTACATATTTTTAAAAACGACTCCCCATGTATAATGCTAGTCGACTCACCCTGTATAACCGCTTGTGTGAGCATGTGCCGGTCTACTTGCGCGACTGGTTGCGACGTGTCTCGAGATAACAGCGAATCCCACATCAATGTCACCCCAGTATCACACACTCCCAGCTCGGTGTATTCCAGCTTTATCCTTCTCACTGCTGATGATTCTTCGCTCTCTAAAAATAATCTATACTATAATAAAATTCAAGAGGCACTTTGAACATAAAATATTTTTGCAATTTTTTTATTGTAACGTGTTATATTATCGATATAGAGCCCAAAACAATTGTTTTTGGAATTATTGTCTGTCTGTCTGTCAAGGCATCACGTCCAAAGTACCTACTGTATTTCGACAAAAGAATCGAGAATAAAATCATAGAGTGTACCTCGAGGTAACATTTAGTCTTTATTTCCATCAGGCGAGATAGTGGTCAAACGCAAGCCTATTTATGAAAAAAAAGAGAGAAAAATAAATATATGTTCTACACTACCTTAAGTGTGCTAGCACGTACATTGTAAACTAAATAAAAAACGAACGAGCATTGCAGTAGTCGCATATCAAAGGCAAAAAATCAAAATATAATATTTATTGAATCCATAAAATGTTAAACATTATTTAGATTCAGTAAATTTTTTTACTATACCGCCAGTTCTGAATATAGTTTCGCTAGAAAAGAACGGGCAAGAAACTCTAGCGTTACGCTTTTCACATGATATTTATTTATTAAACGATATTACGATATGATATGACACCTTTAAAAACCGTCTAAGATCTAACAAAGCAAGCAGTGGTTACCACTTATTTTGTTGCTTCTTACTTTCTTATTTTATTCTATTTTTATGATCTCATTTTTTTTTATTAAATTAATTAACTAAGGTTCACTGTTAGTTAAGTAAACATTACGAAATTGTGTTATTAGAATGCTGTGGACAGTAGTAAATGGATGCCAGATTTATATCATGGCTGTTATGAATGTAACTATATGTAAAATTCAGTCTGTTGTCTGTATCTGTACCAATAAATAAATAAATGATGTGTAACATATATAATTAGGAAAAGATCGTAAATTATACATACCTCTTAACTTTGCGTTTTCTTTCTCCATCCTAACCAGTAATATAGTCTGGTCTATGGCCATTTTCCACAACTGTCTTAGTTCTACCCTCGTCCTCTTCCCTTTATGGGATGAAAGTTTTCCTAAAAGATTAGTTGACAGTTCTCCTGAAAGAGAAAAAAATGTGTAATGAAAACTAAAACAATCACCAAATTGATTCGGTCATTAAAAAACCTAATACATAAAGTAATTAAGCGACTATCGCCTCAACCTAATGACACGATTTTTTTATTTTAAACAATAAATTACGTTTAAGACCTATTAACGAAAGTATTTTATAAATCGGATTAAAAATAAGTAAATAAGATTCTATTCAAATTTGGTGTAATAATTGTCAAATGATAAGTTATGACGTCACAGACTGGAAGGCATTACATTGCAGTCGTGCAAGGGAGATAGTCAGATGTTCTCACTGCGCACGCACTATTGCTCATGACAGTACTTCACATAATTGGGTCTCATTTTTGAGTTAACATGGATTTTGTTTACGCAAAGTTTTTAGTTATGAACTATCTTATTGAATAACCGCTAGACAATAAAGTCGTATAAATAAATCAATTTATTATAAACTACTTGTGATCTTATCTACGTATATAAAAATCGATGTGTGTATAATATGTTCCCTATGGACTCCAACGGCTCGAGCGATTTTGATGAAATTGACAGTCAATCTTTAGATTAGCTCTGCGGCTGATCCTATGCAGTTTGGTAGCAATCGGGTCATCAGTATTTTTTTGCTTTCGATTATTTTGTGACACATTTTCCCTAGCAGGCGGGTCTTTGTTTATAATGAAAAGTACACCGACTTCAATAAAAAATCAACTTTTACGTCATTCAAAATTTGTGGGGATCCCTTCATTTTTCTGAGATCCCATCATCAGATCCTGACTTGGTGCCAATGGGACCACCTGGGAAGTATTATACCTTTTAAACAAAAAAAGAATTTCTCGAATCGGTCCAGGCGTCTTCGAGTAATCGGGTAACATACATAAAAAAAAGATTCGACAAATTGTTAAAATCCTCCTTTTTTGAAGTCGGTTAAAAATGAATTCCAACGCGGACGAAGTCACGAGCAAATACATTTAATAAAATCGCTTTAGACAAAACTTTTATTTTGGTGCCTGGACATACAGACGAGCAGACGGGCCACCTGATGGTAAGTAGTCACCGCCGCCCATAGACTTCTACAATACCAGGACACAGCAAAGCCGGTGATTTTATAGGATATAATGATAAAGCTACAATACAATGTCATGTACCTTCTTGGACGTCTGTTGGTTGTACGACCTTCTCGTATATAGCTTGTCGCCAAGTCGAGTCCGGTTCGTTACCGCCCTCAGTGACCGCGGGTCGGGAATCGCTCACTTTTAGGAAACTAAAAACCAAATTCTCTATATAATATTTCTCTAAAATATTTTTTATCGGCACGCCATATCTCCCAAAATTCTTAAAAACACTTTTTTAATGCTTATGTTTGTCGCTATTGACAAAAAATTGACGATTGTTTTAAAATTAAAGGTTTTCAAAAAAAAAATGAAAAATGATCAGTGCCATCTGTTGACAGTAAAATCAACTAATTTGTTGCATTGTTTTTATTACGTAACTGCCAATATCGGTGCGAAGTATTCGTACGGGTCATAATAGTAAATCCATAATCAGTCAGTCAAGAGTCGCTAGGCCAGCATGGTGGACTAAGGCCTAACCTCTGGAAGCCCGAGCCCAGCAGTGGGACAAGTTACAGGACTGGTATATACTTACATGTCCATCATTGGAGAGTTGGTGGATGTGATTTCTTCTTTGTCCTCCATCTCACTTCTCTCTTCTAATGTTGGCGTCATTCGGGTTTTAGGCGTTGGTGGACTTTCTGTAACAATAAACCACTATCTAAATTAGAGATGTTATGGATTTGAAACTTCGGATCTGGATGTGGATACGGATATATGAATAACATTATATCGGCTTCGGATACGGTTACGGATATGAAATTATTCCGGTTTATCCGTTAGCTTCGGATAGTTTCGGTTATGGATATTAAGTTTTGAAGAAATTGTAAAAGTAACAAACAAATAGCTTTTTTTTAGTTTATCATTTGGTACTATTTTATGTGAGTAAATCCCACAAGAGTAAATGACTGACAGGCTATGTCTAAACTATAGAAATAAATATAATAATTGCATTAAGATTCGCGCGCGGCTCGTGTGTCGGTTCGACCGGGCAAAATCAAAAACCAGTCATAACGTGTCTCAATTAATTATTTGAAACTTTTATATCAGATTCGGTTACGGATAGAATTTTATTTCGGATATCCGATAGTTACGGTTACGGAGCTCCATAACATCCCTAATCTAAATATATATGACTGCTCAGTAGCGCAGTTGTAATTGCACAGGCGTTACGACTGCTGCCGTGCTGAGGTCTCAGGATTGATCCCTGGTTCGGCTAAAGAGATATTGGGTTTTTCTATCTAGTAATTCTCAGTATTAGCCCGGAGTCTGGCATATGTGCCCGGTATGACGATAGGCTCGCCCCCTATCACATTATGGGACCGTAATTCGGCGAAAAGTGGGTGTACTGATTACACCTCTGCCTACCCCTTCGGGGGTTACAGGTATATATTATTTGATTAGATATTAGTGTATATGTATGTACTAAATATATTATATCGACGGTTGGCAGGCTATGATTTAAGCTACATTTTTTGCGATATTGGGATATACATATTCGGAGTTAGCAATTTTTTCTACATCTTAGAGCCTAGTTTCTAGTTTTTGTGCACTTTTTAGCGTTCAAATCTAGAATCTACGCAATCGTTTTTAGTGATTTTTTTCCGATAACAAAACACTTTAAACCTCTCTTCTGTAACTTTTAAAAAATGAATTTTCCTTCTATATGGTATAGACCACATACCTGTCTCCTGGTTGACAGCTGGCGAGAGAGACTTGCTCCTGCCGTTGTCTGGGGACAGCAGTTCAGTTCCGGACGGTTCCGATGACGTCTCCGTGACATTCACTGGACCGGGGGACGAGTCCTGGAACAATAAAAAAAAACTTTTTCATTGTACACGCATAGTTACGCCTGTAATCCCCGAAGATAGGTAGAGGTGTAACCAGTACACCCATATTTTGCTGAGCTTATTCCAGTCCCATGATGTGATAGGGGAGTCTATCGCCAAACCGGGCACAATTCCAGACTCCGGATTGATACTGAGTATTTCGTAGTAAACTTAATATCAATTCTACCCGACCCGCGATCGAACCCAAGACATCAGCATACAGTCGTACCGCGTCACTGAGGCAGTATTCCTTCGTTAGGTCCTTTGGATTACATTAAAAAACATAAACATTTGATAAATTTGCGATTACAATACTTAAACGTGTGATTCAGAGTGTCAATATAAACCCAGCGTCTCGTTTTATACCGGTTTGACGGGACATCCTGTATAGTGGCCCGATTGAACATCAGCCACTGTTTATCAAGTTACTTCAGACAGAAATATTTTTGCAGGTGTAATATTATTTAAAAGGCATCTAACATACATTAAGCTGCTAAAATGTAATTTAAATTGTATGTTCATATATTGCTAACCAGTATTTGAAAAGAGCAATGCTAGAGTTTCTTGCCCGTTATTTAGCGAAACTGCATTCCAAACTGGCGGTAGAGTTAAAAATATTGACTGAATCTAAATGTATAACATTTTATGGTTTTAATAAGTAATTTGATTTGAGTGTATTTTTCGGGTATAAAAGTAAATACCTTTTTCATCGGTCCAGAAGTGATCGTTTCTTCCCTAACAGCTTTCCTTTTCAGTAAATGATCGAATCCACTCGACAGAGAACGTTTGGCCTTCATGAATATAGTACTTCCACCTAAATACTGATTCAGGAACTCGGACCTGAAAGAAATATCAGTCCTCTATATATACCACTTTTTTGCATCACTCTGTATAGAGTTTTTTCGATAATCTGACTTAATGTTGGAGTAAAAGTATAAAAAAATTATTTTATTTCTCTTATACCGTGGATATCTTGGTTTTTTTACAAAATACAATAAAGAGTTTAGATTGTAAGCTATAATATTTTCCAACTGAAACGGAGGTTACACCATCGATAAAATACAAGTAAAACTCAGAGTCGTAAAAAGTTCTATATGATGCTAAAAACGGCCAGATATGTAAGCTATAAATAGTCTGGTAATATTAAAGCTTTGATATCGATGTTTACTATCGATATATGAAAATCTTTACTTTCTGAAATATTAAATTTGTATAGGACAGGCAGTAGTTGTTACAAATAAACTTATAACTAACATAAAAAAGGAACACAACATTTGTAACACCTGTTTAAGGCAGTCACAACATGCACCGTTAGTGATAAAAAATAATTAATTGACACTCAGAGTTAAATCGATCGATATCGATGTTTGACATGAGATATTATTATTCTATTCTCCACTAGGCTGTGGTTGCTTTTCACAAAAACACTATTAAATGAGTATATGGTCGGTACACACCTATTTTCAGCTGTGTCATGGACATGTCTCTGCTGCTTCGCCTCACAATGGGCTCTGAGTAACATCATGAGAAACGAATTGTGTTCGCTTGTCTGAAAATATAAAAATATATTACACTAGTTAGTATTAGTCTTATATGACAATAGATGGCGCTTCCTAAAATCGTCTATGCGTGTAATATTAAATTAACAATACAACAAATTAGTTAATTATACTGTCAATAGATGGCACTGACAATTTTTCATCTTTTTGGCAATATCTATAATTTTATGGCATTTGTCTATTTTTCGCCAATAACGGCAATCAAAAGGTTTAAAATAGTGTTTTGAATCATTAACTTTGAGAAACAATTATATTGATAAAAAACACATTTTAAGAAAAAAATAGGCAAACATATTAAATTTATATGTTTTGCCAAAAAATATGAAAAATGAACAGTGCCATCTGTTGACAGTATAATCAACTAATTTGTTGTATTGTTAATTTAATATTACATGCATAGACGATTTTAGGAAGCGACATCTGTTGTCATATAATACTAGTTTCATTACTATTTTGTAGATTAAAATATTTAAAAGTCATAAATATGTGCATTTACTTATTGCTACTTTACCTAATATATTACGTAAATGACCACTATTGGTGCAAATCATTCGCACGGGTCACCTACGTACTTATGTTTTATAATCATTAAATGTTAAATAAATATGTTAAAAATGATGAGACCTATTGTTAATAGTAATATATATCACCAAAGATGTCTCACCTCGTACATATGATTGGTCCCGCCCTGGTACTTAGTGATGATGAGCTCCTGTTCATCATCAGGCAACTGCTCAATCCGACGGAAAATGAACGCGTGTGTTTTTTTATCGTTCATACCTGCAAATATATGAAATTATACTTGCTTTTTTAGAATAAATGTGGTTAAATTTGTGCCTTTTTTGCGCCAAGATCAAACGTGGAAGCCGGTCATCTGATCATATGAGCCACCCATAATCACATAACGAAAACCCAACGAAACCTTAAAGAAAAGGGATGTAATGGGAAGATTTGACTTCTCACTTACTGAACGAAATGCAACAGTTAGTTATTACTAACGACAGCCTCCGTGGCGCAGTTGGCGAGTAGCTGGCTGTGAAACGAGAGGCCGTGGGTTCGATTCCCACACCGGGACAAATGTTTGTGTGAGAGACAAATATTTGTGTCCGGGGTCTGGGTGTTGTGAGACCGAAAGTCTCTCTCGTAGTCCCTGATACCCACAACACAAGACTCGTATCTTAGTGTGGGGTCGGGGCTATGTGTGTGACTGTTGGGTGTTATTTATTTGGGTGTTATTTATTTATTACTTCATTTTTATGTGGTACTAAACCAGTCTAGTCGGCCCATTCGTTAGACTAAAGTAGCTACAGTTAGCACCAACGTTTTTCAAAAACGTGTAGGCTGCATATCGATATGAATGGTCGATGTTCAAAATCGATGAATTAAAAAAACATCGATATATTAATTTTCGCCACTGGGCATATCTAGTTTTGTTTATCATAGCACGGCAAAGTGACCACACTGCACCTGATAATAAGCGCAGTGCCATCCAGTTAGAGTATCAAGTAGCGAGAGACAATCTATATCTCACTACTCACACAATCATGCCGGCCTGCTGTGTAGCTTCTTCACGCTACGCCTAAAGGACCCAGGACCATAGAAGTTTTTACTCGGCCCATTCTTGCAGACAAAGCAATATGTCTCTCATCATTATAATATAAAATATGTAATTTAAACTTAATGCGTTTTTAATTCAAGCTAGTGTCATGTGCCAATCAATCGATGTCAATCCTGACAAAATAAGTTATTATACCTCAGGTTCAAAATAAATTTTAGTTGTGATTTGCTCTGGGTCCGTTTATTGTAAGTACACTTACCGTCTATATCGTGACACAGTCTATGGTACCACAGCATGGGACAGTGTTCGCACGTCATGTTCGGTGACTTTTCTCTAGTTTTCTTCAATAAATCCGCATGTGCCACGAATGCTTGTCTTATAGCTGCAAATATATTACACTTACATAAATAGTTAGGCTCGTTTCGATACATCGGGAAATATATTCAAGGAAATTGACTTAAAAATTATAACTTCTCAGCAGAGTGTAGTCTGTACAGTCAAGGCAATTTTCATATACTTGCGCTTTACAAAAGTTATCCTATCCGATAAATCGCGTCGTATATCGTATCCGACAAATGGTGTCGTATATCGTATCCGACATATCGTGTCGTATACCGTATCTAACAAATCGTGTCGTATATCGTATCCGACAAATCGTGTCGTCTCCAACAGATCGTGTCGTATATCGTATCCGACAAATCGTATACCTACCGCTGACTACCTCACCGGCAACGCCATCGCTCTCGCACTTGAAAACGTAGCACGCGTACGAATCGTTCGTCTCCCGGCATACGAAACCGAAGTGATCTTTGTTATAGCGGCCGAGCACACAACTGACGACATCCTTGAACGCGCGGTGGAGTAATATCTGCTTCCTATCCGGGCTTATGAGACGCAGTTCTGAGCGGCCGACCTGTAAGAATGACTTATTAACCGATGCAGAAAGGAGGGTCTTAATTTTATATACAATTAGGGGGTTGTGAAAAAAATATGTAATCCGCCATTTTGTTGGCGGCCACATTGGGTTTGCATTTTTTTCTCTATGCTCCTAGAGTCCACATCTCTATGCTCCTAGTCAGGGTCTTTTCATTTAATACCTAAAATGGAGTTGTGAAAAAAAAACAACCAGGGCAAGCTAAATATAACCGTTTAAAAATTAGACACTTGAAATTAATATAAAAGCAGTTTTAGCTGTATGTAGCGTAGACATAAACATAGTATCAAGTATTTTATATTTCTCTCTATGTTATGTATGTGTTAGTAGGGTCCATATTTTAAAATATTTTACTTACTTGAAACAACATAGTTCTATTTTGCTCTCCAATTAATTGGGCTATGGGAGTCTTATTACTAATGGTGCCTATGGAAGCCGATCTGTCTCTTAAAAACGGCTTATTCTCCACCATTTTCTTATCAAGATCCTTCCTTTGCAGCTCTTTAAAATCAATACTCATCTCTTTCTTCCTATTTAACAACGGATCTATGATTTCAGATTCTGAATTTTTCGAGTCTCGATTCTCGGCGTCCGAGTTCGCGTCGAGTTCGTTCTGACTCTGTCGAGTTGTGGAACTCGTGTCCGAGATGACGGATCCGATTTCGGCTTTCTCTTCATCTTCCCTGACTGTTCCGAGATTGTTTTTCGGAACGCCGAAGGAAACATGTGCTTCATGTGTGGATTTCTTTATCTCCACTCTCTCTTTACTGAAGATATCAAATTCATCGTCTATTTGCTTTGGGTTTTCTGCAAGGGTTTCCACGCTTTTCCACGAGTTCCCTTTGATAGGCTCTAACGGTGTTGTACTTGGTGATACAATTTTCTTTATGTCTATGGAATCTGATTTTTTATCTTCTGTTAAATTATCATTAGATTCACTGCTGCTTAGAGAAGTCTGCAAAATATGATATTGTATGAAATTATAATTGAAACTCTACCTTCTGTCTTAGAGCAAACAGCTGAAATTAGGGTAATTAGATGATTCATATTCTCCAGTTAATATATTATGTATGTTCCAAATATCAATGATAATAGTTAAACCACCAATCATATAATATTCGCGGGTTCGGAAGTATCTCTTAAAACACATCAGACATTTTCTAGCGTCCTAGTAAGTCCTAGGCCTTGTCCTACGTGAAGTCCTAACGACTTCATTACACTATAAATTAACTGCCTCGGCGACGGAGTTGTGCTGAGGTCTCGGATTCGATCCCCGGGTCGGGTAAAGTGATATTGGGTTTTTCTATTTAGCTCCGAGTGTTATGCTCGGTATACGCTTTTTTTTTTTTTTTTTTTTTTTATCCTGGCACGGCAAAGTGACCGCACTGCACCTGATGGTAAGCGCAGTGCGGTCCAATTAGAGTATCGAGTAGCGAGATACATTCTATCCCCCGCTACTCAACACAATCATGCCGGCCTGCTTCTTCACACTACGCCATGGGCAAGAAGGTGAAGAAGCTGTCGAGGGTCTATTGTCAGAGTACTCAGAAGGCCGCAAAATGGCCAAACTTTGTACCCCAACTCTAGACCCCGAAAAACCGGATGTACACTGGCTGATCCCGGAACGCGACACACTTGCGTGTGCCACTATGGCGGGTTTTACACCCTGTGTACGGTGGTCGCTATCCGGGCGGATATGAATATCCTACCACCAGCAAGGCTCGTCCACTATCACATTATGGAACCGTCATAAATTCGGCGAAAGTGGGTGTACTGGTTATACCTCTGCCTACCTCGTCGGGGATTACAGTCGTGAGTGTATATGTATCAAACTTACCCCAGTCGTTGAGAGAAGGCTGTGTCGCCTCCTCAAAGCCTTTTCGGCTTCGTGCTGCGCGAATTTCGTCAGAGCGTCGTCGATCAATGTTTCGGGCACTTTTCTTTGAGATATCCGCACTTTGCCTATATACAGCACCTGAGAAACAATTCAATTTTTAATCACTCGTACCTAGAAGGATATTAAAAAAAATAGGGAGTACAATACAAGCTTTTATTTCCATAGCATTAAAGTTAAAAATATCATGGAAGAACGGCGAGTGTTGCTAGTGTTGACGCACCGCCGGTGAGCTTATGAGTCATGACTGGATATTCTGTCACGACAGGGTGACCACACTGCATTTGATAGTAAGCGCAGAGCACAGTATTAAGTAGCGAAAGACAACTTACTATCCCTCGCTACTGACGCAATCAAACCTTCTGAGTAAATTTACACTACGCTAAAAGGACCCAAGGTTATAAGAAGGAGAGAAAACGATAGCTGGCAAACAGTTCCACGGCTTGACTCGGCAAAGTTTTGCTCTGCTCTTGGTTCGGGCTCGGGTAGTAGACACAACAAAGCTGTGGCTCCGCAAGGCAGTACGCGTGGTTCTGGTGTGCAAGGGAGGGTTTGATATACGATTAAACAATTCTTCAGAGCATTCGCCAATTGCTATTGGGGTAATGATGGCGCGAACCAATAAGTTTTCTAATTAATTTCTTTGCATCATCAAGCTATGGAATAGTTTGCTAGCTACTGTGTTCCCTCGTTCCTATAATCCTGGGTCCTTTACTCAGTTATAATTGTGTCGAGTAGTTATGTTTGTCTCTCGCTACTTAATACTCTACCCGTGCAGGTAGAGTATTAAGTAGCTGCGCTTACCATCAGGTGCACTGTGGGCACTTAGCCCAGCAAAAATAATGCAGTTTCGGTAAAGAAGGACAAGAAACTCTAAAAATACTTACCTCAAAAAAATGCGAGTCTGAAAGTGACAGATCAGCGCATAATGAAGTCAGCGCGGACGCATTACTGACGCTTCTGACCAAGCCGTTTTGTGGCTCACATCCACTAAAAAAACAGGGTAATTTTTAACTACTGCGATAATTTTAATAGTATATAATAATAATAAATCAGTTTATTGCCTTATTATTACATTAACAATAATAATAACAGAAATAATTATGCTTAGCCTATAATAATAACACAAAGGAGGCGGCTCAGCTTGTGTTGACCGGGACATTAGTTCCGGGCAGCGCTGGTTTTCAGCCTCTCCCATTTCCTATGTGGTGCGGATTTTTTTTTGGCGTTGGCCTACCAAGCGACAAGTAATGTAAATTAAAGTATGTGAAACAAAATAAAAAAATATATATCAAATTACTATAACGGAACTCTAGTGTGTGTGTGTGTGTGTGTATATGACTTATTAAATTAAATTAGTTAGTGATTGTCGTATGATATCCGCTGTGGAGATTATTTTACTGTCACCCTATCATCGCATTTTTCGTTTAACTCATTCCAAACACAATCACCATGGATAATTACACCGATTACTCATTAAAATAATCATATCAATAAAAAATTTACGACTCAATCTATCGATAGAAAAATATCAGCTGATTCTACTTTCAACGACCGGCTCGTGTTGCGGCATCTTTGATGTCACCGTTTTTCAGTTAATTTTGAATCGTGTACTCATTTTGTTAATAGGCATTGTTTAGCGTATTGATGTGTTCATGTTTTATTAAGTTTTAGGTCGCATTATTAATCAATTTCAAAGTGTCACAAAATAATAATTATATCCTAAGTTCTATCAATAGGCTATTTGACTAATTTTCGAAAATGATTTAAAACTATTATTCATTACACAATAAGCACACTATATTGATATTTCCGGGAAATCTACTGTATTTTTAATAAAAATCAATGTTAAAGTTTAAATCTCCAAAAACGCGGCAAAAACGCTATTTCTGTAATGGCGCTGATCATATGACACGTGTGACGTCACATGCAAGTAAACAAGCTAATAATGATAACCAAAGCTAAGTTTTATGATAATTGTTTTATCAACAATTATCATAAAACTGCTTCAAAAATAGATCAACAATAGAATTTATCATCCAGAAAACATAAAACGCGAACTAAAATCACTCGAAGAAACTATGTTTACTTGCGTGTGACGTCACCAGAGTTGCAACCAATAACAGAGTGTTCACATCACAGATAAAATTTTAAATAAATGTTGTATTTTATTTCGTTTAATTTGCAAAAATATACATTATTTTTTTAATTTTTTTAAATTTAGTAATTAAGTGAAATATGGATTTTTAAGCTATTGTCTAACAGGATGACCACAATTTGCAGTGTATTTTCAATGTTGTCAAATAGCCTATTATCATGGGATAATATTATTTTCTAATAAAATATCTGCACTAATAAAATAAAACCAATGCCAAGAATGGACACCAACGAGCCTCCAAATCGTTACTTTGCTTTCGTTGTTTAGCTTCGAATTACGTTCAGAATGACAATTCTATGTACCCTACTACGACATTAAATGGCAAGTTGAAAGATGTTTAAATGGGAAACCGACCTAACGATTTGAGTCAATTGTTTTTAATTGGATTAGGTTTTGCTTTGTAAGTTGAAATAAGTATACTCAAATCTTAGAATATATAATACTAGCCCTGTATTAAACATTGTCCCACTGCTGGGCACGGGCCTCCTCTACTAATGAGAGGGGTTAGGCCTTAGTCCACCACGCTGGCCTAATGCGGGTTGGCAGACTTCTCATACCTTCTAAAAATTCTCAGATATGCAGGTTTCCTCACGATGTTTTCCTTCACCGTTAAAGCAAGCGATAATTAACATTTTAATACACACATAACTTTAGAAAAGTCACGAGGTGTATGCCACTTGGGTTTCGAACCTACGACTTTCGTTTTGGCAGTCCGTACCGCAACCAACTAGGCTATCGCTGCTCTCAAATCTTAGCTTTCGTTATTTATTCTCTACTCAAATGAACTATTTATAATATTTCAAAACTCACAGGTTACTATTATTACAGTTGCCAGCGACCGCGACGCTCTGATTACTCCATGGCAGGTGCTCGGAAGTATTCTGCTGAAGGAACCCAATGTTTTTGGTGACAGCGCCGTTCGCCAGTGAACCCGTCGACCCCCTGGGACTCACGCCCCCTGACGACGGCTCCCGCATCTGTCCGAACAGGTCCGTCACCTGAAAATAACAATATAAATAAATACACCCAACAATCACAGTTCAGCCCAAACAGGGTAAAACCTGTATCACGGGTACCAATAACGAGAGACTATGGTCCCACAAAACCCAAACTAGAAACAAATATCTGTGTCGGTGAGGGAATCGAGCCCACGGCCTCTCGTTTCACAGCCGGATACTCGCCGGATGCGCCTAAGTGAAATTTATATAATACTAGAGGGCCCGGCAGACGTCGTCGTGCCCGTAAAAACAGCGCCACACCGACTGCAGCGCCATCTGCCGGGCTGATTTGTAAATCTAAACCATCCAGGGCGCCAAACGCATACAAAAAAAAATCATTCAAATCGGTCCAGCCGTTTAGGAGGAGTTTCGTGTCATACACACGTACAGTAGAATTATATATATTAAGATACTGATAATATCATTACTAAAAACTATTTCTTTTGTCCTGAAGAGGATGCATCGTCAACTCAATAGGCTCTTATCTGACAATAATTAGCAAGTCAGATTGCTCAAAAAGTTTGTTATTATATTCTCAAAAAACTTAATTCTCTGGAATAGGATACTTTGTTGAGTTTAATTTTGTACATTATTTGATATGCCACCGTAAATAATACGAAAAGAGATACTTTGCAAAAATTTATTAAAATGAAGTCCCAATTATTATTTGAAATATTTGTGTTAGAAAGTGCGTAGTCAACATATGTCACTACCTCCCTCACACTTACCGAAAATAATATAAAGCAATTACAAAATGTATGCAAAAATAAAGCCGCAACTATTATTTCAAATGTTAGTGTGAGCTGAAATGGATGCGTAGTGGGAACATCTATTTTCTTAGCTCAACTGCATTGTAATGGCTATTCCAAGCGATGACGTCATGCATCATAACGTGCATTCTTTGTCTTTCTTGTTGTTATTTGACGGCTCTCCTTCAACTAAACACAACTAAACATCAGTGGCCATTAACTTATTTTTGAGTGGAGCTGTAAAATTATTTCGATAATTAAGGGTAGGCAGCGGCTTTGCTGTGTCCTGGCATTGCAGAAGTCTATGGGCAGCGGTGACTACTTACCATCAGGTGGCCCGTCTGCTCGTCTGCCTATCGATGAACTAAAAAAAAATAGTCTATAAAAAATAAGATAAACAATATAATGTCAAGTATCCCATTAAAAACTATCTCTTAAATGTTGTATCTCATATACTCTAGTTCATCTGTACGTACCGCTTTATCTTATTCTGCCATCAATCAGCAGTGTATAAACACTGTTGTGTATCAGTATAAAGGATATCAAAATCCGTGGAATGAAGTAAAAAAACTAACGAGCACATAACTATTATTGTGCTGGTGACTGCGCAAAAGAATCTTGAAATTCCAAAATACTATTTACGCCGTCGGGTTTATTGTTTATACTAACAATAGTTATATAATAGCGAAAAGCGTCCGCCATGTTGATTTTACATTTAATCAAATGTATCGACATCTTATGTATAAAAAATTATAAAACCATCTAGGCTACATAGAGCGATCGTTTCAAACATTTTAAAAACATAAGTCTGTTATTAGTGCAGCAGGGTAAAAACACGTGATATTTTTTTTGCCAAATGTTATCTTAAAAAAGTAGTAGGTAATTACCAGTTTAAGCAAGTTATATTGTCTATAAACGCGATATAATTGATCAGAACCAGTTTGTTCTGCGTCAATACAAGATGCCGTCATACCATATTGATTTGATGATTATTAATTGACAGAATTGTTGATTCAACAAAAACTATGTGGTGTTCAATTATTAAAACGATCGGTATACCAATTGACCTATAGATATTTTTCTATCTATTAAGACTTCCTCTATTTCATGCGTGTGGTGCAATTTTGCATGTGTCACAAGTATAAAATTGAATGACAACTTTGCATGTGCAGCATGCGATAGCGAGCTAACATATTTTATGTCAATATTTTCTTTTTTTAGCAAAGACTGGCAAATGAGCAAGTGCGTCACATGACTGATCTGCACCACCAATGAATAGCCAAAATACCATAATAATCATGTTGATTTAAAGGAAAGGAATGAAGATTGGGCATCATTGGTATTTGGTCTTCCAGAAAATTTAAACCATTTATTTTTCCACACACACAATACACAAACAAAAAAATTTATATACTATCTAGTTACATAATTTGGCTATTTTGCTGCAACATGTGCGGTGGAAGGGGCACCAGCTCAGTATACGCTGCTGAAAAACAGCACTGATTTTCAGCTGGACCCCACCGTCGCTTCATCATAGCACAACAATTTCGACAGACGTGCAAACATCAACAACCAAAGTTACATGAGTAAAACGCAAATTCTAACAAACAAACAATTACACAATTTAGCAATTACAACTACAACATAGAAAAAATGGAACAACACAATGTATTTTATAAGATTTTTCCCAGACATAATATTACACTTTTTCATTTTACTCAAGTTTTAAACTTCACATTAGTTATGACATTACATAGTTTTTTTATATTGTAGCCAAAAATCATAATTCTCGAGCCCCTCATATTTTTTTCTTTTCAATATTGCAGACAAAAGTCATTCTTCGCGCCATTTAATTCCACATCTTACAAAATGCAAAAATGGTTTGGCTTTATAGGACTGGCTGACAGGAAAAACGTACACAAAAACCAAGTAAAAATATGATTAAAACCCATAGACGTGCATAATATTTACGTAAGTAATAGTTTGTAGGTATAACATAGTACATAAGAAACCTATTGTTATTCAACGACGTATACATGAAGGTAACAATTTTATTGAAAATACATACAAACTCCAGTAATGTACACGGCCAGTTCTAATAGATATATTTGTTTTGAATGCACAGATGATTCCATTTTAGAGGAGTGGTCGGTATGTTAGGATATTATAAGTGATAAGATTAAAAATTAATGCAAAGAAATATTTCATTTATTACTGTTTTATTATCCTGGCACGGCAAAGTGACTACACTGCATCTGATGGTAAGCGCAGTGCCGACCAGTTAGAGTGTCAGTAAATAGATAGTCAACATTTTTAAAGTCTCCGTGGCGCAGTGGGCGACAAGCGGACTGTGAACTAGAGGTCGTGAGGCCGTGGGTTCGCCTCCCGCACCGCGATACAAACACACATATTTGTATATTTTGATCTGGGTGTTGTTAGACCATAGTCTTTCTTCTTTTTTATGTTTTCGACAAAAGCCATGACATTTACATTTAACACATAATATGTTATTCTTCTATTGTATTATTATCATGAAATCACAACCGAAGGTCCTAAAAAAATTGCTCAAAGGACTTATTTGTGGAACGATAGACAATTGCTCGGCAAATAGATTGAGACAAATGGTTTGTTATTTACTAATAACAGAGCATAAAAAAGTGTCTTCCTTGAACATAATTCTATGTGACAGCCCTATATTAGTTCAAAGACTCACACACATACCAACTAATAAGATATCATTGTCATAATGAAATGTTTCGCGTTCTGTTTATAAATATACAGAATGGACTGAGCAATACCTCACAAAATTTACCACTTTGTAGAAAGACACAAAGCTGTACGGCCAATATATTTCATTTCGCTCCCAAGTCTGTGACGTAGACCAATCAAAGTTTTAAAAGACAACTGCTGGTCGCACGTTTGCTTTATCTCTCTCATATTTTTCTGTCCGTATTCACTTAACAGCTGTATAGGAACGCTCAGTCCATTTTCTATGTCTATGGTCAAAACAAAACGCACACACACACACAGACACACTCACACGCGCGCGCGCGCACACACACCAACTAATGAGATGCCATTGTCATAATGAAATGTTCGCGTATTGTTCCACACAATTGCTATATATTTATTGCGTTACAGCAAGTAGGCACGGCACGATTCTATTATACTTCACGATATTCAAGAGTGATTTAGAATATTGTTAATTTTTATTATACTATTTTTTTTTCATCCTGGCACGATAAAGTGATCACACTGCATCTGATGGTGAGCACAGTGCCGTCCAGTTAGAGTCCAAGTAGCGCGAAACAATCTGTCCCTCACTAATCAACACAATCTACTACGCCATGGGGCAAGGAGGTAAAAAGCTGTCGAGGGTCTGGTGTCAGAGCACTCAGCGGGCCGCAACACGGCCAAACATCGTACCCCAAGTCTAGACCCCCGTCGAAAACCGGATGTACACTGACTAACCCCGGAGCGCGACACATTTGTGTGTGCCACTATGGCGGGGTTTTACACCCTGTGTACGGTGGTCGCTATCGGGCGGATATGAATATCCTACCAGCAACCATAATAAATAAACAACATTTTACTACCAGAATATATCTTTTATGGGAGTTATTAATTAAGCTAATGGATGTTATTCGATGTGCCCTTGTTAATTATAATAGAAATGATTGTATAAGGTACAGGGCTCGACCGTACACGTAAATTAAACTAGTTTTGGAGGCGTGGTGGGTACGTAGACCAACCGTCCTGTTTTCCCAGGACATGACCTGGTTTTTAGTGTGTCCTAGGATGTCCTGGATAGTTTTTAAGCAGCGTCCTGATTTTTAAAACGCCCTGATGTGATCATGTATTTTAAAATAGGCATCCCACTTTTGCAATCTTCACATTACGGGCGGTCTTACGGCTCGCGAGTATTCGGGATGTTTTAAAACAAAGACGCATCCTGTTTTTAAACTGAATTGTCCTGGTTTTTCCAACTTGGAATCCTAGTTTTTGAAACTCGGAGTTGGTAACCCTATGGGTACGTGACGAATGACGATCGATTTATCGCGAGCTGATTGGCTAACGTGGGCGGTCAGTAAGTCACCATTAGACATGTGTAATACTAAGTACTAATAAAAACATTCCATCACTGTCCGAGATTGTTTCCAGATTTAATAGTACTATTAGTTCATTAGGTTCATTCTCGTTCAGACCGTGATTGAGAATCGTTAAGTCTTGATCTATTACCACGTAGTACTGTACTCATAATACCAGAAGACCGAATATGTGAACTACCGCCCGAGATTGAAGCGCTATTTCCAATAACGGAGCAAGAACAAGTCCAATACGCATCATATACGCCACCACACAACAGCTGTTTTACACAAATCTATTCAAGCATGCGGAAAAACACGCCACGAATGTTAAAAAAACATTTATACGGATACCACACAAACCTGTTATTTTCGCCGGTGCTCAGTAGTTCAACTATGACTTTAAGTCAAAAAGTTACGATAGGAAGTTGCTAGCGTTATTTATGTATGGAATGTTTCGTTCTTATAGTACTAAATTTAGTTTCTCACGTTTCAGAGGAGCTGTATATTTAGTCATAGAAATATTTTACGTTGTCTCTAGCGAATATACGCAAGAAAAATTCATGGTTGAGCTACAGAACAAGCGGTCATAGCGCTAGCTTTTACGCGCCATGCGTATGCCGCCGCATAAGCTACGCTCGTGCGGGAAGCACCTTTATTTATTTTTATTTTTTTTCGTGGGGGAAAACGCTTTATCGTTACTGCTCCATCCTGGGGGGAGGTGGAGTAGTTATGTTGGACTCACCGGTCGTACGACCCCACGAGAAGCCGTCCAGTAGAGATGGAAATTTCTGAACGGTCGTTGGGCCGAGTCCCTAACACTATTTACACCCTACACCGGAATACCAACCAAAACCCCGCAGTGGCCTTCTTCAGCGCATTATGGTCGGCCTCGAGTTCTTGAGGCTAAGTCGCCCCAACTTCTACCGGAACCTACAATGCGCAGTGCCGCGTAACGGCTCATCTCTAAAGTGGGGCGGGGTTGCTCAGAAATCCCCGCACACCTAAGGATGCCCTGGGCGTCTACAACAGCAATGAGGCTAGCCACCCATGCTGCCGTCCATCTCAGGGTCGCACGATGTACAAACGTTTTAGAGTACAGATGGCGCTATAACAGCCCCCGGCTGCGCGCCCACTACCCCTGATGGCCTCTTTAGTCGCCTCTTACGACAGGCAGAGGATACCGTGGCAGAATTGTTTAATGCCCTCCAGTCCACAGGGCGGAAGACGCTGGTTATTCGTGGCCGCGGCGCCTTCTACGCCTCCTTTGACGGCGCGAAGGATCAAAATGTTCCCGATCCCTCTCGGCGCTCTCCTTGCGGGAAGCACCTAGCGTACTGCAAGCATTGATAGATAAAATCTATTGCAGAGGTTGCAGTCATACGGAGTAAGTTATCTCATTTCATTGTGAATCAATTTGCAATCAACCGCCAGACAAATATGTTAAACGTGCAAAAAAGTCAAGTATTAGAAAAACATCAACGTCAGAAAATGTTAAATAACGTCAAACAAACGTCAAAGAACAGACAAACGTCACACATAAGCTTACCATGTTCTTTAGATTAATTGCGGAGGTGTCAGAATGCGACCCGAATAAAGGACGTGTGGGATTCATTTTATCTGTTGGAAAAATTAATCAAATAAATAAATACACCCAACAGTCATACACATAGTCCTGACTCCACACTAGACCAAAGCTGTATCGTGAGTATCAACTACACCATTACGGTAGGCAGCGGCTTTGCTGTGCCCTGGCATTGCAGAAGTCTATGGGTGCCGGTGTCTACTTAACATCAGGTGGCGCGACTGCTCGTCTGCCTATCCAGGCATAAATAAAATGGTCCCACAACACCTAGAGCCGACACAAATATTTATGGATCATACGATCATTTTTTTTATCCTGGCACGGCAAAGTGTCCACACTGCACCGAATGGTAAGTGCAGTGCCGTCCAATTGGAGTAGCGAGAGACAATCTATCTCCCGCTACTCAACACAATCATGCCGGCCTGTTTCTTCACACTACGCTATGGGCAAGAAGGTGAAGAAACGGTCTAGTGTCACGAGTACTCAGAAGGCCGCAAAACGGCCAAACATCGTACCCCAGCTCTAGACCCCCGACAAAACCGGATATACACTGGCTGATTCCGGAACGCGACACACTTGCGGATGCCACTATGGCGGGTTTTACACCTTGTGCGCGGTGGTCGCTATCCGGGCGGATATGAATATGCTACCTCCAGCAAAACATTTGCCTGGGTGGGGGGATCGAACCTGCCATTATTTGAGAACCTGCGCCATGAAGTGACCTTGAGTCTTGAATAACCCCTAAAAGATCTGGTGCAGAAGGCACGGGGAAACCACTGTACTAAATTCCCAAGAAAACCGTATCATATATGGTCACGATCCTCATTAGTAAGGGAACGACAAAGAAGAAAAGAAACCATGAAGGTTAAAATAAGTACAGTTTTTTTTCCGATACGAAAACTTGTTTAACGTTGACACATTTCGCACTTTGATCCATGTTGTTTTTACATTATTTAAATGGCCTCTTAGTTCAACACTCAAAAAATCAATAAATATTTACGCACTTTAATGATAACGTCTATTTATAATTATAAAGTATATTTATAAAATTAAGCACAAAGATCTGTCTGTGATTATTGCTTTAGAAAAATGAAAGTTTCCCTGGATTGTATTTGTGCGTGATATAACGCACGTGGTGTGTATTAAATAATGGGGAGTTTTTTTATCCTGCCACACTGCACATGATGGTGGCAGAGTGCCGTCCAGACAGGGTATCAAATAGCGAGAGACAGCTTGCCTTCACTACTCTACACAATCATGCCAGCCTGCTGAGTAAATAGTGGCTGTACTAATTGCATCTACCCCTACGGTTATACAGGTGTGAGCTTTTTAAAGAGTAGAGCTAGAGTTCCTTGGCCGTACTTCTCTAGCGAAACTGAATTGCGAACTAGCGGTAGAGTAAATCTAAAATCTGAATCTTTACGTCTCCGATGATAATAATAATACTTGCCCTGTTTTAAACATTCTCCCACTGCAGGGCACGGGCCTCCTCGACTAATGAGAGGGGTTAGGCCTTAGTCCACCACACTGGCCTATTGCGGGTTGGTAGACTTCACATACCTACGAAATTCTTTTTGAGAATTCTCAGGTATGCAGGATTCCTCACGATGTTTTCCTTTACCGTTAAAGCAAGCGATAATTAACAATGAATACACACATAACATTAGAAAAGTCAGAGGTGTATGCCACTTGGGTTTCGAACATAAGACTTTCGTCTTAACAGTCCGTACCGCAACCAACTAGGCTATCGCTGCTTCCGAACTAGCGGTAGACTAAATCTAAAATCTGAATCTTTACGTCTCCGATGATACTAACATAATTAATAATTTGATTATACAAATATACATAAGTTAGAATTATTTAAAATTTGATGGACGGGAGAATTTTCAAAAGACTATTGAAAAGGGATGCACCGGGTAAGTATGACGTCATTGGCATTACAAACGGGCGTGCGACAGAGACAGCTAGTTACCACTAAACACCCATTCCCATACATATAATACCAGCCCAGTACAGAGCATTGTGCCATTGCTGGGCACGGTCCTCCACAGAAAATAAATGCTCTTCGTTCGTAAGCGGCTGAGAACGGTTGGGGCTACTTCGTATTTTGCGTCAATAGGGAAAAATAGAAAATCGGGAAAAAACCGTGTATTTTCGATGGATTCAGTCTCCTAAGGTAAACGAAATCAAGCGAAGCTGCGAGTAAAACTAGTTTAAACACAACAATCAATTTTCATAAGAGTAGACACATTCAATGAACCAAATAAATGAATATTAATTCATGAATATCGTTCGACATTGTCACCCGTCAGAATCTATTGAAGCGGAAGGTATATAACAGGAAAATAATTTGCATAATGTTTAATACATTTAAACACAACAGTAAATCAGGGCGCATTTATATGTTTAGCTACCCAGCATAGGTACCTAAGCATATACCCATACTTTAAGGCAATGTGGGATAAATAAGTTGTAAAAACGTATAAATTTCCAGACAAGGTCGGCACCTGTTGGTAAGCGCAGTGCCGTCTAATTAGAGTACCAAGTAGGAAGAAACAATCTATTCCCCGTTAAATTGATCACCATTTAAGTAATAATATATGTTAAAATGGCTTCATTACGACACTTTCTGTCTCAATAGAATTTCTAATTACAGGCGTGAGTGTATATGTACATTGAGTTTATTTTATTTTTATTTTTACCAAAACAAACAAACAAATCTAAATTGTATACAATTTAGTGTATAGTAAATATTATAAACTAGTTATTGTAAAGAGCAACGCTAGTTTCTTGCCCGTCTGGCGAAACTGCATTCCGAACTGGCGGTAGAGTAAAAGATTGACTGAATGTCAATAATGTAAAAGATCATTTTTTAACGTTACGAACAATAACAAATAAACACGCCGCAACTCCGTGATCCACGTTTCAACCGCAGTTTGCATGTATCGCTCGCTGAAATCGAGAAATATACTCCCGATAATATTGGAACTCATCCAAACGTTTCCAAGAAAGCATACGGATTCGACTTTGATATTTGGCTTAAACGAATGGAGTACAACGTCATTGTCCACGGCAGTAGTGAATGATAGTCTATTTTACACAAGGGAGACGGCAATCTTTTGTATCTACTTTAAGACTATTCGTCGTGAAAATTACGTCCAGTTCCAAGAAATTCTTGAGGTCTGCTGTTATAACTGCAATATGTTAAATATAGCTTCATTACGAAACTTCCTGTCTCAATAGAATTTCTGCAACAGTTTTCATAATTTTTCTTTTTAATTTTATCCTGGCACGGAAGTGACCATACTGCACCTGGTGGTAAGCGCATTGCCGTCAAGTTAGACTATAAAGTAGCGAGAGACAATCTATCCCCCGCTACTCGACACAATCATGCCGACCAGCTGAGAAACTTATTCACACTACGCCTAAAGGACCCAGGATCATAGGAATTACTGATCATAGCTGGCAAACAGTTCCACAGCGTGATGGTGCAGTAACGATACGAATTGACAATCTATCCCTTAGTACTGGACACAATCATGCCAGCCGTGGAGTAACTTATTCACACTGCGCTATATGACGCAGGATCATAGAAAGGAGAAACACGATAGCTGGTGCACTGTTCCAAAGATTGATGTCACGGCAATGATAAGAATTTGCTCTTGGTTCGGGAAATTTCATCTTGACCTTGTAAATTTGTCTTGTTTGAATAAATCCCACGACAATGACCTTGACGACTTGTACGCTGACACATACAAACACCGGTTAAAGCTGAGGGTTCAGGTGGTCGAGATGCAGTTCAGATGCAGCGTTTTTATTTTGTTAGGAAAGATAGTACCTATCTCGCCCACAAATCCGCCATTGTAACTCCTGTTTAGCCAGGAACGACAATAGCATGCATTTTTCGACACCAATTACTGAAACTCTAGCGCGGGCTAGATTGTCTTTCGCTACTTTATACTCTAACTGGACGGCACTGCGCTTCTTTCCATCAGGTCTAGTATGGTCACTTTCCCGTGCCAGAATAAAAATCATAGAGAGGCATGGGATGTCAGCTCCCGTGACATACCTATATTGGCATTGGCGTCTCATTGGATTTCATTTTATTTCTCTTTTTAACTACAGAAAATCTATGATCAAGAGACCTATAAATAATGAATAGAATCGAGTTTAAGAAGTCTCTATTTTACATTTGCTGATGTAAATAGTTCCATCATTGAATAGCCTTAAACATAACATGAAACCCGTGTAAAAAATCATTACCTACGCATAAAATCCACTATTTACCACATGACACGCGAATCTCGGTTCGCTCCAAACATTCAAAGTCCAAACTTGTGCCATCTCAAAATAATCTACTAAATTGGTGAGAATGTTGCATAGACATAGATTTAATCAGACGTCGCAATACCCATGCGTGATGGGAATGTTTTTTTATCCTGGCAAAGTGACTTTCAACCTGATGGGGCTCGCAGTGTTTTTCATTTAGAGTATCATGTAGCGAGAGACATATATATCTTGCTACTAGACACAATCAGCCTGCTGAGTAGCTTTTTCACACTGCGCCTTAAGGACCAGGATCATAGGAATAGCTGAAAGCATGCCGGCCTGCGGAGTAACTTATTCACGCTGCGCTAAAGGACATAGGATCATAGAAAGGAGAAACACGGTAGCTGGTGAACTGTTCCTCAGATTGAAGGTGCAGTAACAATACGAATTGGCGAACTTCTTGGTTCAGGCCAGGGCAGAAGACTCCATGAAACTTTGCTTCCGCAAGCCACCACGCGTGTTTCTTGTATGGAGGGGAGAGGATGAGATATGATTAAACTTTTCTTCGGAGCATTCACTACGATACAGACGGTAGAACATGCTGAGCGAGGAAATATCTTCGTGTTATGGTAATCACATATTAAATATGGCTTATCCGAAAAAATATTCCTACATACATATACACTCACGCCTGTAATCCCCGAAGGGGTAGGCAGAGGTGTAACCAGTACACCCACTTTTCGCCGAATTTCGGTCCCATAATGTGATAGGGGGCGAGCCTATCGCCATACCGGGCACAAATTCCAGACTCCGGGCTAATACTGAGGAATTTCTAGATAGAAAAACCCAATATCACTTTACCCGACCCGGGGATCGAACCCGAGACCTCAGCACAGCAGTCGTAACGCATGCGCAATTACAACTGCGCCACCGAGGCAGTCTAAAAAAATAAAAATATTAAATATTAAATATTAAATATTAAATATTAAATATTAAATATTAAATATTAAATATTAAATATTAAATATTAAATATTAAATATTAAATATTAAATATTAAATATTAAATATTAAATATTAAATATTAAATATTAAATATTAAATATTAAATATTAAATATTAAATATTAAATATTAAATATTAAATATTAAATATTAAATATTAAATATTAAATATTAAATATTAAATATTAAATATTAAATATTAAATATTAAATATTAAATATTAAATATTAAATATTAAATATTAAATATTAAATATTAAATATTAAATATTAAATATTAAATATTAAATATTAAATATTAAATATTAAATATTAAATATTAAATATTAAATATTAAATATTAAATATTAAATATTAAATATTAAATATTAAATATTAAATATTAAATATTAAATATTAAATATTAAATATTAAATATTAAATATTAAATATTAAATATTAATAAAAAATATTCCTATGCTCTAATATACAGATTTATGCGCTTGCGCTGCCTTTTTAATCAGTGTCTATGTATGTTTCAATGACTTGCAGACAATGAAAACAAACCATAATGATATTTTTAATTATCAAGCATTAAAATTTATAAAAAAAATGCTGTCCTAAAATTCATATATGGCCCTGACGAATGCCCGGGTTCACCGACCTTTACATATGGAATTGACGCCTAAAGATATAAAATAGATGCGACTACGCACAAAACGGATCTTTCGGTTTCACAAAACGCCAGACAATATAAGCACACATTCCAGTCCCGTCCTCGTTGTATCCTTCCTTGCCTACCAGCCCTTGATGGTGGTTCCTAAGTTCCCATGACGTTAGACATAATTATTTTCCGTATGGTGAATTTCCATCTGTGTTTTGACATGTCATAAGTGCCTTTTATATGCCTACGTGATCAATAAAGATTTATATTTTTTATTTTACGCACTCACATACACTCACGCCTGTTATACCCGAAGGGCCTACCCCTACCCCAGAGGTGTAACCAGTACACCCATTTTCTGTGATAGGCGGCGAGCCTATCGTCATACCGGGCAAAGATTCCAGACTCCGGACTAATACTGAGAATTTCTAAATAGAAAAACCCATTATCACTTTACCCGACCCGAGGATCGAACCCGAGACCTCTGCACAGGAGTCGTAACGCATGCCGAATTACAACTGCGCCACCAAGGCAGTCAATATTAGCGTATCTAACAGGTTTTTTCGTCATTGAATAATGTACCTAACAAATAGTTTGTCTGATCCAAACCTGGGCCTCTCATGTCTTTACGCTATTGATACTCATACGATGCGTGACGGAGGCAGTTATCAAAAACCAACATAACGACAATAAAATAATGTGCGATAGTAAAAAAAATCTACTTTAGAGGGAAGATTGTTTGTTGGTGGTAGGATATTCGTATCCGCCCGGATAGCGACCACCGTACACAGGGTGTGAAACCCGCCATAGTTGCACACGCAAGTGTGTCGCGTTCCGAGATCAGCCAGTGTACATCCGGTTTTTGTCGGGGGTCTAGAAGGGTGCGATGTTTGGCCGTATTTCAGCCTTCTGAATTCTCCGACACTAGACCCTCGACCGCTTCTTCACCTTCTTGGGCATGGCGTTGTGTGCTGCTAATCCCATCTCTGTATAAAAAGTATATTCAATTTGGCTTCATTGCGAGACTTTCTGTCTCAATGGAATTTCGATGTGTTCTTTACCCTCGCAAGGCAACGTGACCACTCTTCATCTGATGCTAAGCGCAGTGCCGCCCCGTTAGAGTATACTAATATAATCTTATCACAAAGTACAAAAGACCTACGGCTGAGTTTCTTGATGCTTCTTCTCAGACCAGTGGGCATTTCCGAAGCACCAGTAGACCTTAACATTATTATGCATGTAAAAAGTGCCCATAGTGGCCTAATTTACGAAATAAATGATTTGATTTGATTTGAGATACCAAATTTAGATTGACTCCTAAGCCGGATATATCGTGTTTTTCCAATTTCACAAAATCAAAATACGTGATAATATAAATGTCGAACAGAAAGTTAAGGGCATACGACCTTACCGATGACTTAACTTCAAAAACCTTGATACATTTACCAGCTGAAATAAATTAAAGCAAACATTGTACACAAATATGTTTTCTTATGTTTACAACGCTGCAACAAAACCTTTTTTTACGGATGTTATAGAAATACGCGATAAAATTAATTTAATTTCAATTGTAAACACATAGTTTAAAATTTCATTACTACGGAAAATAGCCACATCCTAACGGAAGTCAAACTGCCGACACTGAGATCTCGGAATCAATTAGCTCCAATAAATTATTAGTCAAACAAAACATGCGGAAACCTGCATTAGAGTTTTTCATAAGAATGTCAAAGGTGAAGTCTACCCATGATCTAGGCCAGCGTGGTGAGGCCTAACCTTTCAATATTAGAAGAGTCTCGCCCAGCTGTGAGACAATTTTTTGTCGGGGGGCCTTCTGAGTACTCTAACACTAGACTCGACTGGTTTTTCACCTTCCTGCCTCATGGCGTATTGTGAAGATGCTACACAGCAGGCCGGCCTGATGTGTAGCTTAGCTTAGCGAGGAATAATTTTTTTTCCGCTACTTGATACCTACTCATACGATGGACGACACTGCGCTTACCATCAGGTACAGTGTCGTCACTTTGCAGTGCCAGGATTAAAAAAATATATTTAATACAGGGCCCATATTAACTATATTGACTGAAAAAAAAAAATTTTTTTAACCGACTTGAAAAAAAGGAGGAGGTTCTCAATTGGACGTTTTTTTTGTTTGTTACCTCAGAACTCCGTCATTTATCGACCGATTTGGAAAATTCTTCTTTTATTACAGAAAATATGCTTCCTGATTGGTCTCATTGAATTTTTATCAAAATCGGTTGAGTAGTTTGGTTTTAAAACCAAAATAACTTGAATAAATATGTTGGCCGAATATACGAAACTGCGAATTTTGCTTTTCTGTGACTTTTTCAGTGGTGTTTTCTTTTGGTACTCTATCCAACGTACCTATTTCATACTTGTACCACTAAAAAGCAAAAAATAAATTATTACTTTTTAAATAAAACCGCCTTCAAAAAACCCCAGACACAACTAAAAGCAAAAAATAATTGGTTACATTTACATCAATTAATTACATACAATTGAAATCAAATATTTGGAGTCAGTGCCAGCCAAAACATGGAAAAACAGAATAATCAGGCATACAAAAAAATATAAAATAGATCCGTACTTGGTTTTTATGAATCTAAAAGTAAATAAAACAACGCCGGCACCGAATCCGAAAATAATTGATTTAAATTGTATGTAATTAATTGATGTAAATGTAACCAATTATTTTTTGCTTTTAGTTGTGTCTGGGTTTTTTTGAAGGCGGTTTAATTTTTATTTAAATAGTAATAATTTATATGAAATTATGCGACCAACTGACGATCGCTGGCGTCAATTCCGTCACCTGTCGTAGTGAATAAGCCATAAGGCCATAAGAGACATTTCATACCAAGATTGAAATTAGCATTTGCTATGGTATTTCATCTTATCATAATAATTGTAATATAATTATATATTAAATACTGCATTATGTTTACGTTTAGCATAACCCAAACATAATAATGTGATACAAAAAATAAACACACAAAAACAAGGACATAATTTATACTCACGTGTCAAAAGATCGATGGTCTACGTCACACGTTTTTTAATCACAATAAAACAACAGCGCACTGGCCGCAAAAATATTGTGATGTCACAACACCCATTAAAAGTACATTAGCCGTATCATAATTATACGATCTCAATTAACGACGGTCTCATTGAAAAGTGTTCCAAATACAACGTACTTTACGTTCGATATTCAAAAAAATTACAAAATGTCCAATCGAAAAAGTTCGAAATACAAAACTGTGCGTATTGAATTATTTTAAGTTTTTTTTTTGTTTCTTTCACTTTCCAATTTTAAAAATGTTTCATTTCCTACAGATGTGACGCAAAAACTCGGGATATAAAAATGTTCATATTATCTATTTATCTTCAAAAAACATTTCATAAACAACATTTGTACAATTATATTCACACCGTTATTTTTAGGCCAGTATCTTGTCCACAATCCAATGTATTAAAAATAAAAGTATAAAAACATCCGATTCGAAATTCAAAATCGTTTTCGCATTGCACGCCGCACCTGAATGTATACAAACATCAAGTATTTCTTCTGTTTACTACTTGATCCGGTCGCATTTGCACTTTCTTTATGTATCGATAAACAGTTTCCGCACCTATTCGAAAGTAAAAGTACTTCAGATCTCTCGAAACATGGTTTGACTTCTTTTTCACTTTAGTAAATGTGTTTATTATTGATTTATAGAATCTTGTGTTATTTGAATATTTTGTTTAATTTTTTATGTTTATTCACCAATACATTTCAGGCACTATGTTTTTACAAAAATCACTGTCCATATTGTGAATATTTTCGCAGCACGGTACAAACACGTCCACGCCGCGCATTGGCAGACGACTAGCGTTCTATTTTCAAAACATTCCATCGAATAAAGTTCCAAATTTCAATTTCAAGGTTGGCATCATGAACGGTGGTGTTCCAAATTCAAATTGTTCAAAATATGAAAATATATGAGGTCCATTTCACATGCGAGCAGTATTAGAACGACTCCGAGCCAAAACTCTGCGTTGGAAATGGAAGCGGTGTAGTATACGGCTGCCTGGCGTGCGAGCGGAGTCCAAACTGAATATAACATCTTGTCTCTTAATGGTGTTTCAGAACGCACTTGGCAATTATGCAGAGTTTATTAATCTCTTCGAAGCGTTTCCTCAATTTTCCTCGGTGTAAGCACTTAACAATATTTAATTATCTTAATATTGACTGCCTCGACTCTGGATCGTAATCGTAAAGGAACTGTTTACGATTTAATAAGAGGTATTCATTGAATTCTGGTTTTCTTTTTTATTTCCTATTTTTAACTGGCTGGTGATGACGTACGAAACATCAATAACGCCGAGTTGAATGAGTGTATATTTTTTATTTAAACACTTGGATCACGGAACTGCTTTGTTTATCTTTTGCCGTTCAACACTGTCTATAAAGAATATTTCACTAATAACGCAACTACCGTATGATATAATTTTTGTTTCACTAGCCACTGACGCGGTTCATACAGAATAGAAACGTAAAAACTTTTTTCTTGTTAATAATTTTTATTGGTTGTAAAAAAAAATACTGGCCACCATCGATCACTGGCCACCATCGATCACTGGCCACAACACGATCAAGAATAACAATTCGATATGCGAATAGATTCTAAATTTAAAATTGGTTCAAGGTTTGTTGTACATGAGTGTTAAGCGGGTTACATCAATTGTTCCAAGTATGAATATTCAGCTATGTATGCGGTACAATCGAGAGCAAAAGTGACGCAAAGACTTCCGTATGATAAATTTTTGTTGACTCAAAGCCAAAAGATTGTAAGTTATAAAGGCCATTGTATTCTTGGAATTAACATGTCTATTTTGAGTTTACGGAACGTAGATCTGTGCCCCAAAGGGGTAGGCAACCAGTGCACTCATAGTTTAGAAATCACTGCGTATAATGTGATACGGTGTAATTATCAACGGTAGGCAGCGGCTTTGCTGTGTCCTGGCATTGCAGAAGTATATGGGCGGCGGTGACTACTTACCATCAGGTGGCCCGTCTGCTCGTCTACCTATCAAGGCACTAAAATAAAATCATATTCTATAATGACATTGACTTAGACAAAACAAACGTGTTTATTTAACCTCTAACAGATCACAAGGACACTGGTGTTCGGAAAAAGGTAATGAGTAGCGAGTAAAATACAAGCCTAAATCTATTTTATTTACATAATAATAATGTTACAATTACGCTTAATACGCACGTCAATAAAGGCGAGTATCGTAATTTTTTGTCTGGACACCGGTGTCCGAATGATCCGTGAGTGGTTAAAATACACATTTCAGTAACATTAATCTAAATCGGCCCCATTTTTTTTTCAAAGGCAAACAACGCCGACTATGCCAGTCCCCGAATCATGTTCTTTGGGAGTATAGTCCCTAGCAAAATAAGCTAAAAAAAATGTAAGACAGTATGAGAATAACATCTGGATCTTGTGGAGACTAGAACAAATTTTGTGCTCTCCGGCGTTTTTGCCATATATTATTGAAATCAAGTTTAACAGCTCGCATGGCAGGACCCATTGAGTAACTTTAGTGGTGCTTTACGTAGCTTCCCAAGATGTAAATGTCCTAATGTTAAACATTAATACCGCTTCAATATATCGTCTCCCACTGTGCTGTGAAGAAAGTGGATAGATATTATTTACACTCTTTATGTTCCTGTTTAATTTAATTGCAGGAAAGGCAGTTTTACGCAATCCATGTGTTTCGTCTGAGGGTCTAATCCACAGACGGTTGTTGGCCCTGCACGAGGGCTCCAATTGCGTATCCTGTAGCTTTCGGCATAAGGGAGAGAGCGGAACACCGAGGGTTTTAGCATGTAGGACGGCCTAGGCTTGGAAGAAGGAAGCTCTTTGGAAGAAATATAAATGTATTCCCCGTGTATAAAAGGATAAAGACGGTTAAGATTTCCCAAAGACTATAAGCTTCACTGCTCGTTAAATGCGTGCCATTGGCGATCCTACAGAGTAACAGGGGTATGTATATGAAGATAGTCTCTGACCAGTATTAGCTTGTTTGGGGTCGTGGCTCAAGCTCAAATCTTGACTTAAACTTTATTATATTATAAAACATGGCACGGCGTACATATAGACATGATGGATGCACGCGCTCGAGAGACATATTACAAGTGTTGCTATACGTAATAACCAGCAGGTGTGCTTATTGATAATTTTACCACCAATAGGATTAGTCTAATACACGCTTTATTAATCACTCCATAAAACTAAATTGAATGACGGACGCTTTTAAAATCCTTCTTACAATATAAATAATGAAATCACTTTCGTAACTACATGTACTTTAATATGTAAGGAAATGATTACTGGAGGTAACAGCTTTGACACATTGACAGACACGAGCAAGCAGGTCACCTGATGGTAAGTCACTATCCGTGTACACGAATCTATAAATTACCATCTCGAAAGATTCCGTGGCACAGCGGGAGAGTAGCCGGCTGTGAAAAGAGAGGCCGTGGGTTCGATTCCCGCACCGAGACAAATGTTTCTGTGACAGACGGATATTTTTTCGGGTTTGGGTGTTGTGGGAACTTAGTCCCTCGTACTCTTTGATACCCACGATACAGATTTGGTATAGTTTGGGGTCAGAACTATGTGTGTGACGGATAGCCAGCGAATACACGTTAACTTAAAAGTCAAGGTTGGTTTCGAACTTACGACTTTCGTCTCGGCAGTCGGGAGTACCGACTAGGGTATGAACAGCCCCGACCCCACACTAAGATACGAGTCTTGTGTCGTGGGTATCAGGGACTACGAGAGACGCACGGTCTCACAACACCCGAAGCCGACACAAATTTTTGTCTGTCACACAAACAATTGTCCCGGTGTGGGAATCGAACCCATTGCGTCTAATTTCACAACCTACAACGACACGTAGGCTGCCAATCGGTATCGCTTCTTTATCTTTATATATATAATTCTACTGTACGTGTGTATGTCACTGAACTCCTCCTAACGGCTGGACCGATTTTAATGAATTTTTTTGTATGCGTTTGGGTGGCGCCCTGGATGGATTCATAATTGGACCCGGTAGGTGGCGCTGCTGTCGGTGTGGCGCTACTTTTCCAGGCAGGACGACGTCTGCACGGTCCGCTAGTGTTTTATAATAGTGTAAAAGTACACAGCGTATCGTTTACGCTCGCATCGTGTTATCTGTCATTTGACATTGACAGATGAGTGTCAAACAAACAGTCAACTTACGTAGCTACGCCCACCTTTCTATCAGATGGCGTTTAATTTGGGATAATATGCAAACATGGATCCGCTCGCGACGATGGATCGGTGAATTTACAATTTAACAGTCTATAAAGGCAGTAGAGCAAGCGAGTCACCTGATGGCAAGCAATCTCTAGTGTTAAAGATCACACAATACCAGAAGAATTATTGGTGCATTGAAATGATATGAAATCGTTTATTGATCATGTAGGCAATTACATAGCTCCTATGACAAGTCAGGACATAAATAATTAAAAGTTTTTTAATTCATAAAAAGTACACATACTTCAATATAAAACAAATTATGCGTCCCTATAAAATATGAGGATCGCCCTCGATTTTTCTGAGATCCCATCATCAGATCCTGACTTGGTGCCAATGGGACCACCCGGGAAGTATACCCTTTTAAACAAAAAAAATATTTCTCGAATCGGTCCAGGCGTCTTCGAGTAATCGGGGAACATATATAAAAAAAAAGATTCCGACAAATTGATAACCTCCTCCTTTTTTAAGGTCGGTTAAAAAAAAAAGAAATTTTACAGAGAGCATATCAGCTTAATGTATACATAGCATCATGAATACACTAGCAATATCTTTATTTTTATGGTATTTATAATAATAATTATTAATATTATTCAAAGAAATACCTGTCAAATATATATTTCTTAAATGGGTTTGATGCAATTGAAAGGATTAAAAGGAATCTCTCAAAGTCTACAACGATCCTAAATTATCACAACAAATAATTATCAACCCCAGAATGGCACTTTAATTCAATTAAACTCATAGGATAAATTTCCAAAATAAAATCTTGACTGCGCGATACAGACTTTACTACTGCCATCTACATTGAGGGACTAAATACATATATACTAAATACTAGCTGTTGCTCGCGGCTCCGCCTGCGTGGAGGTTATATTCGGGAGCAGAAGTATACAATCCAAAGAGTTGTCTTCTGCACTAAGGCACCTGTAGCGATTGTCCAGCCTCTCAGGTGTTGTGCCTGAATCTTGAGATAGCATCTAATACCCCATAAGTTTAACCTCACTTTACCCCTTTTAAGGATGATTTTTCAAAAACGTTGAAACACGTATTACCTTAATTCCTCCCAAAAGCCTAAATATGAATTTACAGATCCCTAAGTCGAGGAATTATGGATTTCCCATACAAATTTTGAACTCCTATTTGACCCCTTTCAAGGTTGTTTTTTGAGAAAAAAGATAGCCTATGTCCTTCTCCAGGATACAATATATTCCCTTACCAAATTTAATTACAATCCGTTTAGCCGTTTAGTCGTGAAGAGGTAACAAACAAACAGAGTTACTTTCGCATTTATAGTATTAGTATGGATTATTCAAACAATAATTTAGCCTTCTTCAAATCTGTATCGTGGGTATCAACAACTACGAGAGACTACGTTCCCTCAAAACCCAGACCTGACAAACATTTGTGGATCACACAAACTTTTGCCTCGGTGCAGAGCAGGGATCGAGCCCACGGCCCCTCATGTCACAGACGGCTAAGTTATATTCAAAATATTATGGCGTTCGATTTTCAAGACTACACTATATTCACGAGTGCATATAGATTGCCTCGGTGACGCAGTTGTAATTGCGCATGCATTACGACTGCTGTGCTCTGAGGTCTCGGGTTCGATCCTCGGGTCGGGTAAAGTGATAATGGGTTTTTCTATTTAGAAATACTCAGTATCAGCCCGGAGTCTGGAATTGTGCCCGGTATGGCGATAGGCTCCCGTCTGTCACATTATAGGACCTTAGTAAATTCGGCCAAGAGTGGGTGTTCTGGTTACACCACTGCTTACTCCTTCGCGGATTACAGGCGTGAGTGTATATGTATCTATTATATTCACGATCTTCAAGCCCTCGGTCCCAGATCCCCAAGTGTAGTATTTGAAATGTCAGGAAAAATGACTTACCTCGTTAATAGAACCGGCTCTGAACATGTAGCAGTTGAGCAGACCTTCCTTCTCATTGAGGAGTATGTAGAACAACTCCTCCGGCCTGCCGGGAACCTGGCTAGCCCTGGACAAAAATCAAAATTAAAGGTTTATTGAATCCGTTAAATATATTATTTAAATTCAGCCAATTTTTTCTCTCTATCGCCAGTTCGGGATGCAGTTTCGCTAGAGAAGAACGGGCAAGGAACTCTAGCGTTGCTCTTTTCGAACATAGGTTAACAATATTTAGTTATACAATTAAAATATGATTTAAATTTGATTGACTTAATAGTCTCTCCCTACCCCCATGGGATACGGGCGTCATTGTAATGTATGTTAAATTTGATTATATCACTAGATTAGAGCAGATCAATGTTGATTAAGTTGCCTTATTGTGAAATAAAACTTATTATAAGATCTATTGCCATACATGACCCTTTTTGCCATACATATTGGAATGAAGTTGTTATTGCATGGAACCATTAATTACCTTCCGTGGTGTTTTACGTCTGGCTTCTCCAGATGTAAATATTCTGATGTTAGACATTAATACCTCTTCAGTTCATTGTTTGACTCCGACTATGGAGGGAAGTGGACAATGCTCCGAAAAAATGTTTAAACTTATCCCATCCTCTCCTTTACACACCAGAACCACGCGTACTAGCTTACGGAGCCAGACACAGCTAAAGTGTAGTATTTTATCCTGGGACGACACAGTGACATTGCACCTGATGGTAGGCGCAGTGCCGTCGAGTTAGAGTGTCAAGTAGCGAAAGACAATCTACCCCTTGCTACTCGACACAATCATGCCGGCCTGCTGTGACACTACACCTAAAGACCCAGGATCATAGGAAGGAGGGAACACGGTGGCCGGTATCCTACACTTACCTTATAATATCAACTATTCTATGGACGATGACCGGCTCAAAGTTCCCATTGTAGGCCTTCAAGTGTCCTTCTTCAACGGCTATGCTTAACTGAAAATAAATACACGAAATAAATATTTATGAATCAAGGTACTTACAACATGGCTAAGGAGGCCATTCGTTTAAGAAGTAAGGGCCCAAGGGATTAAGAAATCCCTACAAGACCTTATCTTGGGGGAGATGGGGGAAAAAGTGATTCTTACGTAATATTTTTTAATTCGATAAACTACCTTTGATTTATTTGAAATAAGCATTAAACTGATGTTCTTCTAACGACATTTAACTACTATATAAGATAACATAGGTAAAATCTTACGTACGGAGTCCATGAAATCTTATGTTTCCTTGCGTGGGGTTAGGGGGGGTTTAAAAACGACCAAAATCTCTCAAACACATGAAATGGCTCTTAAACACATGCAAATTTACAAATCTTATCTTTTCTTACATGGGGTTAGGATGGGGGGAGTTAAAAACGTCCCAAATCTTTACATAATTAATGAACGGCGACTAACCACAAGAAAATTTACAATGGAATGAACAGCTATGGTTAACGGCGTGGAAACTTAGTAATAGTCTTCAAGGGCTGGTAGGCATGGATAACAAGGCTGGGAAAGAACTAAGTGGAGGACCGGAATACGAAAGAAACAATCGTGATCTTAGGTAAAGCAAGAGGCGCATAATCAAAGAAAAGGACAGGAAAGGGAAGGGAATAATCGAAAGAAAACTGGAGGGATTTGAAATACAACATAGAAAACGCGACAGGAAAAAAAATACCGTAGTAACACACTATATTACTGGTATAATTTTTTTTCAAGTATTAAAAAAATTGAGCGTTGCGTACAGCTGTTATTTTAATTACAGCTGAGTTTACACAGTGTGTAAGCAACAATATTTCGACACGGATTGGTAGTCTATAAAGACTGTACTAAGTGTAGTGTTTTCATTTCATTAACTTCTATGTCCACCAGAACATAACAATGCTTACACGATTCTGTGGTACCTACAAAGGACCTAGAACATGTGGGACCTAGTTCCTAATATTGTACATACATAGACACTCACGCCTGCAATCCCCGACAGGGTATGCAGAGATTTAACCAGTACACCCAGATTTCACAAGCTTATTACCGTCCCATGATGTGATAGAGGGCGAGCCTATCGACATTGCGGGCACAATTTCAGACTCCAGGCTGATACTGAGTATTTCGTGATAGAATAACCCCTAAATAGTTTTACCTGACCTAGGTATCGAACGCGAGAACAGAAATCGCACCGCGTACACATTTCCAACACTACCCATTTAATGCTGATAAAAATGCTGATAAGTTACCTTATCCCGTACTCCAGTAGCTCTAATTTCCCGGAGCAACCACGGCAACATGGCGTTCGAGAACCTTCGATCCATGGCCGTGTAGCCCAGGTACGTGACAGAGGTCAGCTTGGTCTTCATCGCGAAGCTGTAAAGATACAAATGGTACAGTTAACGATAAGTTAAATCCAATCGTCGCGCATCAAAGACTTGAACATTGGAAGTCAAAATCGACGATAAAATACGATACGATGATGGCAAACAAGCTTACGGCCCGCCTGATGGTAAGCGGTTTCCGTAGCCTTTAGCCTCTTGCAACACCAGGAGCATCACATGCGCGTTGCCGACCCTTCATGAACCTATTTACACCATTCTTGAAGAACCCCATACTGTAGTCTTCTGGAAAAACCTCGGCAGGCATCATTCCACATTCGGAGCGTTCACGAGAGGAAATTCCTCTGAAACCGCGTTGTGCGTGACCATTTAGGGTGTGTAAGGATGGACTCTTTCGATGGTGAGCGGTTCGATGGTAGAAAGTGGCCGTGGGCATCATATCAAACAATTCCTCAACAACCCATTATACAAATGGTAGACCGCGCACAAGGAAGCCATGTCTCTCCTTAGACTTACAGGCTCGATACCGTTTGTGAGTTTGGGATCGTCAACGATTCTCACAGCTCTACTTTGAACCGAGTCAAAAGGACCAAGCTGGTATTGAGGTGCTCCCGCCCACAGATGGCAGCAGTACTCCATATGGAGCCGGACTTGCGATTTGTATAACAGCAGTCTTTGCAACAGAGTGAAGTACCTCTTTGCTCTAGCACACCGAGTTTTTTAGACGCCTGCTTGACCTTGTCTTCGAAGAGACTTCGGAACTGAACGACTGAGATGTTGACGCCAAGGATCCCAATACTCTTCGAGACGTTAAGGGGTGGGTGGGCCATAGTAACTTCGTGAGAATCATTTAAAACTCGAACAATTTCGCATAGAGCATAAGACTGTATGAACTGGCAACACTGGACATGCGACGTCGCTTTCATTGTTTCATGCTAAAACAATCAGCCGATGTTGTAGTTCGAAGAATTGTCATTTATAGCCACTGGGCACGGGCCTCTTAAACTAATGAGTTACGCCTTAGTCCACCACGCTAGCCTATGCACTGGTAGACTTCACATACCTTTGAAATTCTTATATTCTTAATGTCGTTCCGACGAAGTTTTCCTTCGCCGTTAAAGCAAACGAATTAAAAATACACATGTAACGAAAAAGTCAATGTGTCTACCAAGCCGCACTAGGCCAGAGTGGTGGACCAAGGCCTGCATCCTCAGAGGTCTGTGCCCAACAGTGGGACAGTATGCTGTATGATATACAGTGGATAAGTAAAATTACACTGATTTTCTAACATAGAAAGCCAATAAGAGGCTACCATAGACACATAGGTAAATAGACATCGCAAGTACTCTTTCTTTGCTTTCTGTGACACAGTAAGTGATATTGCGCAAAATCTTGTGCAAGCATCATTTGATTTAGTCTGCATTCGATGTTACCGCATTAGGATGTTATATAAACAAATGATATTTTGTGCCGTATAAACAAATGACAGTACATTTTGTGCCGTAAAATTTATGTAATAACTCCTATAAAGTGATTCATTAAAAAATCGTGACGTCACAGGCAGTGTTCAAAATATTCGTTGTAAATAGAACTAAGCATTTACATTAAGTTTGGTTTTATACAGATAGAAGTATTGCGATGTCTATTTTCGTCTATGTCTGTGATATTTAAATTACAAATATTTTGATATCTACTTAATTTTTTAATTTTTACCCATTTATTACGAATAAAAAATATTTCATCATTAATTGATAAATAAAATAATATTTTTCCGTTCTTGCTAATTATAATAAAAACTATATTTTCCAATACACAGTTAAACAAACAATAATATGACTAATCCGTGAACATACCTCGAATTGTGCTTTAAATTCATCAAAACCACAAAACAATTCTCATAAAATCAATAACATGGGTGTTTGGACGCGAATCAAACGGCCTAGAGACTGTAAAATCGAATTCACAACACATTTTTGCTACATATTATATCATACGGACGATTACGATAGTCTATATATACAAATATGCACATTATTGATATAAAATTAATTTCTATTAGCAAAACAAAGCGCGCCTGCGGGAAGGAAAATGGAAACAATACTGGTGTTGCAAGGTATTGTGTTTATTTCCCCAATGTTCAATAGTTTTTAATCAATATTCCTTTACAAGAGTAATTAGAAAAACATTTGAGTCCTAAGCGGCAGATTATGTAGGCAATCCCAGCTATTGGGTTTATTATTTTATCTCTAAGTGAGCAGGGTGGCAGCTGAGATTTTCAATGGCTTGTTTAAACATAAAGTTCCGATTTGCATACTGTAAGCAGTATAAAGTATTTGTTCAACTTGAAAAGCGACCTCAAGGTTGACATGAAAAATTTAAAAGAGAGGAAAGCATTTTCTGAAAATCGTAAGTATATTCGGTAAACTTGTAAGATATACATGACTTTTACGGCCACAGAGATTTCCGATTTCGTATTCGGCAATATTTCTTTAAAATTATTTAAACCATCAAAAGAGTAATAATACCACGTTTCGAAGGAAATTATCCGTCTGTGGCAACCCTTTTCACTCGGAAATATTGACGGAAAGAATGGTACATCTCTTTCTAAATAGTAGAACTGTATGAGACGGAAATATTTCAAAAACCCATAATTGCCCTTCTTCCTTGAATGTTAGCGACATCTATCGCTTATGATTAGAAGTATTTCAATCAATGTTCCTCATCAAAGGTATATAATGTTGAGTTGTTTCGTTAGATGTCGCTTATAAACTAAGTACTTCATAACTAGTTCATATAAATATCGATAGATGGCTAACTCTATATAAAGTTATACACATTAATTTAAATCATAACAAATTTACAATATAAACCTTTATGATAAATAATAAATTATTAATGATCTACAACATTTTAAGGCATTTATTAAAAAAAAAAGGATGTTTAGGCCGCAAAGTTTAGAAGCAATTTGTAAAGAAATAGTTTGTCAATTATTATTCTAAGGATAATATACTAATAATTACGAACATTAAAAAGTTATACTCTTCACATTTCCCTAATAATCAATTTAAATTATAATTTAATTATAAAATTAATTAGTACCGATATTTACCGCACGTTAGTAGCGCCAGTCTATAATTAAGTGGGTATTTGTAAAAATAAATTACAGTTAAATTATATTTAGAATGTAACTACTATTTGGATTTACACAAAGGTTTTTTATTATGAAACAGCGGGCTAATATTGCTGTATGGAAGGTAGGAATTTTTCAATAATTATTACACTTGTATATTGACAGAATAAAATCTGAAAACTGTACTTATAGCTAGTTATTTACTTTGTTAGATTAGGCTACTAAATCAATGTTTTTTTTATACTGGCTCGACAAAGTCACCTGATGGTAAGCGCAGTGCAGTCCAATTAGAGTATCGAGTAGCGAGAGGTAATTTATCCCGCGCTACTCGACACAATCGTGCCGGCCTGCTTCTTCACACTGCGCCATGGGCAAGAAGGTGAAGAAGCGGTCGAGGGTCTATTGTCAGAGTATTCATAAGGCCGAAAAACGGCCAAACATCGTACCCCAACTCTAGACCCCCGAGAAAAATCTAAAATCAAAGCTAAAATTGTTTAGCATGGTCGTTAAAATCACCACCAAAACATTGAATTGGTCAAAATTGTTTTCTATAAAAATACATGTGTAGCATTTTTTAATAACTTCTAAAACACGACTTTCAAATGTGTTAAATTTATCAAACTCTCGTTTAGCCCATGTCTCAAATATTCCAGATGACAGTGGCGGTGTGGTGAACATTTAAAAAACGAAAGCCAACAAGCCAAAGTTAGTATCTTTTAGTTTTTATTCTGTAAATTTTGCAAAGACAAGGAATCGTGTTACCCTTGCCACTGTAAATTAAAAAGTTACAGTTGATTTGTTTTTTTAGTTATAACAACATGGGCAAGGATATTTCATCATCCACTGCCTCAATTATAAACTCAAACGAAAAGCAGTATTTCTACGAAAGAAATTATATTAAGAATAATTCAAACAACGAGGCCGATGTCTCGTACACACCCTGTGAACGGTAAGCCAAGCATATTATATTCATATGTATACACACACGCCTGTAATCCCCGGAGGGGTAGGTAGAGGTGTAACCAGTCCATCAACTTTTCGCCGAATTTCTTACGTTCCCATGTGATAGGAGGCGTGCTTATCTCCATACCGGTCATAATTCCAGATTCCAGGCTGATACTGATTAGGTATTTCTAAATAGAAAAACCCAATATCACTTTACCCGACCCGGGAATCGAACCTGAGACCTCAGCACAGCAGCAGTCTTAACGCATGCCCAATTACAACTGCGCCATCGGGGCATATTATATTCAAAAATATAAATTAGGCTAATTATATTTACGTATACAATAAAATAGTTTCTTGTGTTGAATTTGTACGATATTTAATATGCACCTGAAAGTAGTGACAAAAACCTTTTGGTAGAATAAAAATTTGGAAAATAAAGCTACAATTATTATTTTAAATATTGGTACGCGCAAAATTGAGTTTGTGTGGGCACATATCATTGTCTCTTAAGGCCATTTAAAGTGTTGACGTCACAAATCATATGCATTCTTTGTCATTTGACATTTACCCCTACCACCAGGTTTGAATGTTTTGACTTACTTATTTTTAAGTCAATTTTTATAATTCGATTATAGCTTAAAACATAAATATAGACACTGTCGTGTCAACTACTCCATTACCTAAGATTAATAATAGTTGTGTCTCACTACTTGATACTCTGGACATGTTTGTCCAAACTGGCAATACTCACCCTTATTGACGTGCGCTTTAAGCATATTTGTAACGTTAATATTATGGGAATAAAGTTGATTTTGTCTTGTATTTTTACTCAATACGTATCATCTTTTTCTGGACACTAGTGTCCTTCTGATACGTGAGAGGTCTGAATGACACTGTGCGCCATCAGGAGCAGTGTGGTCATTGCGGTGCCAGCATAAAACAATAGATTTTTTTTATATAGTGTATGTTATTTCAATGACAGGTATAGTATATTTTACCATGGTGTTGCTGAAATCTTTGAGCATCGATGACCTTAACAAACAGCAAATTTGAGCTGATATTATGTAGGTATACATCTCAACAGTCATACACATGGTCCTGACCCCACATCAGGTCAAACCTGTATCAACAACTACGAGGGATGGACGAAGGTCCCACCCAGACCCGAAAGAAACATCTGTGAATTACATAAACATTTGTCTCATAGAAGGAATCGAAGCGGCGGCCTTTTGTTTCTCAGCCGTCTACTCACCCACTGTGCCACGAAGGCTGTCGAAATATTTGGCGATCAACCTTGAAATATTCCCGCAAATTGATTCACTACAAATTCATTCGCAATTCCGCGAACTGGTTTCCAAAATAGCTAATAAAATCTATTTTTAATACCTTGGTCAATTGTTGTAGTTAATAAAATAAGTAAAAAGTAAAATGGTATAAGAAAAAAAAAATTATGTGGATAATGTTACTAAACGCTAACAAATAATTCGGTAGGTGTTAGGTAGTAGGTACCATTCAACACACTCCTCATCAGTGTAGGGAAAAAATAAAATCGTAAGATTCATAAAATTATTTCGATAATAAGGTTTAGGTAATGTAACTAGTTGATTAAATTAATAAAAAAATCGTATCAACCACCACACACACACGCCTGTAATCCCCGAAAGGGTAGGCAGAGGTGTAACCAGTACACCTAGTTTTCGCCAAATTTCGGTCCCATAATGTGATAGGGGACGAGCCTATCGAAGGGGAAGATCTCCAGTCAGTTGTGTGTTCATATTCGGAGCTTCTAAATATGTGAAACGACGCGCAAACTTTTCTACTGCGATTCAGCATTGCTTGAAGTTGCATTTGACTGTGTTCTAATGTGTTGAGTAAGTAAGTTTATATAACTCCGCGCTAGACTATCTTTTGGACCGTTCGTTAACAAATTCACAGCACACATCTAATGGCGCTACAGATTTAGCATCTCAATTGGCTGAACAATGTACTCTTTTGTATTAAAAAAATATATTTTAGCATTAATTACATTATTCGTGGAATTCAATTTAAGGCTGTACCTTTCGCCAATGACCTTGGCAACTCGAAGTGACAGCTTTATAAAAAGACCACACGAAACGCAGTTTTCGGGCGCCCGAGATGCTGCGTTTTTATACGCTATAAATTGGCTTGACATCTATCTATGCAACGGAATCTTTAAACGTAATTTTCACCATTTATCTACAAGAAGTCATAGATTTACTTGATGATTTGCAAAACAAAAACGTATTTGCAAACGTATCAAGGACCGATGACGATACAATATTTTCATAACCTGACCAGGATAATCTATATACCTATAAATAAGCGACATACTAGACTCATCAATTACCTACTCAATTTGCGATGTAAACTAAAAAAAAGAAAATATTTTATAATCAAAAAACACGCTTTAATAGCTATCCGAACTAAAAAGTAGAAAATATTTCGATAATAACTCTTCTTTTATAAACAGCTACCTATGAACTATTTGTAAATTGACGTCAAGCACCCCACGCTTTTTTTACAATCAAATTCTCAATACTTCTAATCAGCACAGAGTTTGGAAACGCCCAGTATGGCGATAATTTCGTCTCCTATTACATAAAGGGATGGTAATAAGCTCGACGAAATCTGAATGTTTCTCTGTGTACCTTCGCCAGCGTGGTGGACTAAGGCTTAACCCCTCACATTATTATATTAGAGTATTTCCTGTTATTAGAAATACCGAAGGTATATCGGAGGTATTTAGGAGACTGAGTTGGGGGTACATTAATAATGACAACCAAAGTGTCCATGTTGATGAAATCCATGTTGCATAGTTTTGTTGATGTTCCTAACAATTAGAGGAGGCCCGTGTCCAGCAGTGGGACATTATTTAATATAGGGCTAGTATTATTTTATTATTATTGAATACTGTACTAATAGCACTAGAATCCAAAATTAGTACATTTAAACTGACGTCTGTTACAGCCGTGCTGTTACCAATAAGCAAAATATAAACAATGATCACATTCACAGACCAATCAACCGATATAAATGCAAATCATGAGACCATCATTTGTCAGTTCATTTTCCGTTTACAATAGGGTTACCAGCTCGGAATTCAAATACTAGGATTTGAAGTTATAAAAACCAGGACAATTCAGTTAAAAAAACAGGACGCATCTTTTTAAAACAGCTTGAACACTTGCGAGCCGAGAGGATGCCCCTTAAGTAAGGATTGCAAAAGTGGTGTGAGAATTTTAACATACAGGACCTTATTAGGGGGGCTTTAAAAACCCAGGACGCTGCTTAAAAACTATCCAGGATACCCCAGGACACCAGAAATACTCTAAAAACCACGACAAGTCCTGGGAAAACAGGACGGTTGGCAACTCTAGTTTACAACCTTGTTTTAATTAGCCTCGTTAACGATTGTCCGGCGGTTAAACGTTTCCCTACTCGGCAAAATAATTAGCAATGAACTTTGTTGAATGACATCTATCCTGGTGCACCGGACATTTGGCTGTGAATCTAGGCTGTGGGTTTGCTGCACTGGGACCGCAAATATATGTTCGGTCTGGGTGTTGTTAATTTTTTTAAAGTGATAACTTCTTATGGGAGGGTAAGCCGCTTCGTAACGTAACATGTTACGGCTCCACTCTGTCTGTCCATTAATTTCTATTTCTGTCGTTCCATAATCTCTGAGCTATATATCTTTGAAGTTATACTTCTTTAGAATCGTTGATTTGAGTGGGATCGAGTGGATAAAATATATTTTATAATCAATAAAAGATTTTATTAATAAAATAAAGTTTAAGTAGTAACCTAAGCTTTTCTCAAGTTAAGCAATTTAAATATTAAATAGTTCAACTTAGATTATTTTATCCTGGCCCAGCAAAGTGACACTGCACCTGTTGGTAAGCGCAGTGCCGTCCAGAGTATCAAGTAGCGAAAAACAATCCTTCCCTCGCTACTCAACACTATCAAGCCGGCCTGCTGTGTAGCTTCTTCACACTACGCCATGGAGCAAGGAGGTTCATGATACCCATTATACAGGTTTGATCTTGGTCAGGACTATGTGTGCGACTGTTGGGTGTATTTATTTATTTTGTTTGTGTAATTGTCAGTTATGCTTAATTACGAGGGAACATAAAATGTTCTTGTAAATAAATAAGTAAAAGTTTTTTAATTCATAAAAGTACACGGACTTCGCTAAAAAACAAATTATGCGTCCCAAAATACAAAATTTGAGGGTTGCCCTCGATTTTTCTGAGATCCATCATCATATCTTGAATTGGTGCCAATGGGACCACCTGGGAAATATACCCTTGTATACATAAAAATAATTTAAGTTAAAGAATAAACTGTAATACTGGGAAAAATTATATCTCATAAATTTTTGTTACGTCACATTATTGCAAACTCCAACTCCGGGGTAACTATTAGAGGAAACCGTATAAAAAATAGTCAATATTTAAAATCAGGAGACAAGAAGATAAAAAATACATCAAGGTTTTTTTTATAACACTAACATGATTATAAAACACATAACACGGTCAACGGTGAATTTCCGAATGCAAATACCTACGGCTATAAAAACAAAATGGCCGACGTTGCTAGAAATTTCGATGACGCAACCGCTTCGAACCGGCCGTAGCCGGATCGCGCCAGTTCGCTCCGGCATCGGTTGTTGAACCTGCGTGCGCGTTCTTAATTTGAAAAAGTATTTTAATTTCGCGCGTGTGACAGTAGATGTCGTTTTAAGATTTTCTGTGTTTATAAGGTTTTTTTTAAAATCGAATATACGGTACAAAAAATTGTGTAAATATTGACAAAACTACAAACAATTTAAAAATATATTTAATATTAAATAAAAAAACGAACTATATAAAATTTTAACATATACGTTAATATTGTAAATACAGCAATATTTAAAGCTGAAACGTAAATTCGTATCAATTAAACCTTATCCATTCTGATAAGAATAACGAAGCTTTACCGTATCAAGTACCTATCCAACCAATCCATGTCCACTACGTCCTATTTTTGTGCCTACATTGCAATTATGCAACTGCCCCAGTGGCGCAGTTGTAAATGTGTACGCGGTACAACTGCTGTGCTGAGGTCTCGGGTTCGATCCCGGAGCGGGTAAAAGTTATGGGTTTTTCCACTACAAAATACTAAGTATCAGCACGGAGTCTTGAATTGTGCCCGGTATGACGAGAGACTCGATCTGGCATCGTAATAAGCTCGGCGAAATGTGTGTGTACTGGTTACACGTGTGCCAATACTCTAGCCCTATACCACCTGAGGCGTGATAGCGTATGTATGTATGTATTGAAATTCTAATAGACAGACAGTTATTTACTTGTTTAATATGACAATACCTACCTTGTTCATCTCTGCATCACCCTAAGGTTGACCGGGAGAGAATGCCTGGTCCGCCTATATACATTGTATATGAAGTGTATAAATAAATAAATAGACAATTATTATTGCTTATTGTAATCACAATGAATGCAATATTGCCTTGTTACACGGAACTTGGTAATGTGCGGTAAACTGTGAGTTCCTGTCTGCATTGCCTAGGTCGGCTAGGTCGGGCAGTAAGTTCAGTGAGAAAACAATTTATTCGGTATTTGGTGCAGAATACTGAGGAAAGTTGACATTTAACAGCCTCGAGCGAAAGTCAATGGAAAATTCCGATAAAATTGTGAGACAAAGCATTTTTATATTCAATAAAGGATTTACCATCATGCTAAGGTTATTTATCTATATTTAAAGTTGTAAAAAATCTAAGTGCATTTGGTTAAAAGTAGTTATATTTCTTTTATTGACATAACACTATTTTTTTCTGTTAGCAACATCTGTATAATACAGAAAGAGAAGACATAATATTTATAAAACATATTAAAAAAAATTATAAAAAATTTAATGCATTTTTTGCACAAGCAATAATTTGCTATGATATGTTATTTATCTTTTTCTATGATTTAAAAAAAAAAAGATATGAAATTGTTTTACTCTTCTCTTTGCACTGTAAAAACATTGTCGTGCAGTGTACGTGTAAACATTCATCTTTGGTTACACTAAACAGTTACACTCGCAGACATTGTGGAGTATAAACAAAAAACTCTTTTGTGTCCATGATAAATCGTGCCGGAAATTTAAAATTTAATTTATTAATTATCTGATAACGAAACTTCATTTATATGGTTTATTATAAAAAATATATATATTTTATGTTTTGTTTTTCTAAAACAGCAAAATAGAAAGAACGAAATATTTTATTTCTTACAAGCAAATGGCTCACATTTAGTCATAAAGATTAAACAATAAATTAATACTAATCAATTAACACATTATTATTTTTTAATGTAAAAAGTTTGTAGAGATTTTAATTTCCTGAAATTGCTTCAATTTCTTTCAAATTCGTATACTTTAAGAGATACTTACAAAAAACTATGATTTTATCAAAAATGAACTTAGATCGTATTGAGGAACGAGTTATTACAAAGAAAAACAACAATCACTCCCATTTTTCATCAAAACGAAGGTTTTTTGGGTCGTCGGAAAAAGTTTACCGTTTAACTTTATTTATACCCATATAGATGATAATCAATTTACCTTTACAAAGGCGATTATCTTATTTATTTATATATTGCTAAACACGCCGATAGATGGCGCCACAATCGAAATACATCGCGCTATGGTTTTGTTACAAGCCAAACATCATATGCGCTTAGTATAGATAATTCTGACAGCGATCAGTTACAAATATGATATATGTATAGATGTATAGATCTTTTAGCATATCGTAATTGATTTTAAAAGCCGTGATAATTGCAGTCATTTAAATACGCGTTTAAAATCGATAAACTGTATTTTTCCGCAACAACCCGCGTAACATTTAAAGACTGGATCGTGGAGATGATTTAAGAAATAAAGTACCCTATGTCCGTTCTCAAGGTATAGTATCTCAAGGTATTTGCGTACTAAATCTTATCAAAATCAGTTCATTGATTATTTGTGAAAACGTAACAGTAGACAGAAAAATATCGACCCTTAATTTACCCACTTAGGTGTTAAATTTTGAAAAGCGCCGATACACGTGTACATTTATTTCTAATCAGAAGCACCTATACGAAATTTCCTAGTTCTCATTTTGAAAATTTTACCTCCTTAGGGGTAAAATTTCCAAAAATCCCCACTTAGTGGATGCTTACAACATAAAAGGCATAGGCCCTACGTTGATGAATCAGTCAGTCAGGACAAGTGATTATACATATAGGTATAAAAAGATAGATTGTTCTTGCCATGATTTTTTTTAAAGATTTCACCGACTTAAAACAATTCGCGCCAAAACATAATATTCCATCAGCACCACCTCGATGTCCAGCGTTCCACAACAGCGCGATTATTACGGCATTTTCTGCCTCGCACAACCACTCTGTGGAACCAGTTGTCGCCGGCGGTCTTTTCGAACCGTTACGACCTGGGAACCTTCAAGAAGAAAGCATATTCTTTCCTGAAAGGCCGGCAAGATGCAGATGTTCATGGGCGGCGGTAATCACTTTCCATCAGGTGAGCCTCCTGCCCGTTTGCCCCTTTTTTTTCATAAAAAAAGACTAGGAATCCGCCCAAAATTAAGCAAGTTAAAACCCATTGACTTATATTCTATAGACAAGAACTGTCGAAGAAGAAAGATGTTCCAAAAACCTTGTCCGCCCACTAATGCCATCTATGTATATGTATGTCATTTTACAAGAACTATTTGGAAGATATAACTCCCGTCACTTTCTCTCGAACGGTATTGCATGCATTCAGAATTGAAATTAATTAATATTTATTGATATTTCGTTCTAAACGTTATGAAATTATATTATTTACCTTATATATTATTAACAGTTTCACTGTAAATCAAATTAAGGCAGATTTGTTCCGGAATGTCGCTACAAATAACTAAAATTAACTCGACACAGAAATTGCAATGTGGTGTGCATGCTTAGGTCGCATGAAGCAAACTAACGTTGCGGTATACACCGCAACTCGGTGGAACATAATGTTTTTTCTGGTCACCGCATTTAGTACGTAGTACATATAGATCGCTGTTAAAACCAAACATTTTTGACAGCCTCCGTGAGACAGTGGGCGAGTCGTCTGTGAAACTAGAGGCCGTGGATTCTATTCCCGCACCGAGACAAATGTTTGTGTGACAGACAGATGTTTGTTTCCGGTCTGGGTGTTGGATGCTCGATATAATGTATTACGTCATTTGGAATGACCATTATGCAAGTTGGCAGTTGTGCAAGGAAGATAAGATGTTCCCACTACGTACCCACTTTACTCATAGCCATTTTAAATAAGAAATGTAGCTTCATGTTTGAATACATTTTAATTCACATTAAACAAAAGAAACGAATCTATTAGTGTTTCCGAATTTCGTGGACTTTATATCCGTCCTGTGATGTGATAGGGGGCGATAGTGTCCACTATGTGGACTTAATTCCAAAGCAATTTATTTCAAACCTCATTTGTAATTACAAACACGACCCATTGATCTTATCAGTTTTTAAGTATGTGCGTGTGTACCTCTAAGGTGTGTACATACTTAAAAATCTTAGAACAATCGATTTCAAACAAATGTGTTTCATATAAAAATTTGAAAATGGAATTCGCTCGGTAGGCTTAAATGGCGCTCACTTCCATTGCTGTATAGAGATTTTATTATAATAGACAAATCAATCGTAAATACAATTGTAACAAGGAAAACATGTTTAATTGGTTCTAAGTAGCAATACGTTTAACCTTGCTAATACATTTTGTGACATAATACTCGTATTCAAGAGCAACACGCATTTTGCTATGCTAGTTATATATAACAGATATATTAGTATATCTGTTTACGTCATCGGTTATTTTTGGCGCCAAACGAAAACTGACACATCACCTCAACAAAGAGGTTACTGAGGATTGTTTTTCCTACAGACGTTAGTTGTTGTACTGGCCATTACCAAGGTTTGGTTTACCCTCTAAGGGTTTACCCCAAAATTCAAATGAAAGAGGAAAAGCAGATTTTGAGAATATTTTAAAATATCGGTTTTAAATTCTATAGGAACCGGTTTATTCCATTTTTTTCTTACATAATTTTGTGTTAAACACTAGGTGGTTTAGCCGATTTACCATGTACAGTGGCGGCCCTGGCAAATTTTTTAGGGGTTCGTAGATCTCAAAATGGCGCCTCTTTAAATTCGTTACCTTATCCTATATTATTCAGTTGCTTATCCGTGCCTTTAAAAGGTATTAGATAGACCTAGCAAATAATAAGGTGTATTTACAGCCTCTACAGCGCAGAGGGCGAGTAGCCGGCTGTGAAACGGGAGGCCGTGGATTCGATTACCGCACCGAGACAAATGTTTGTGTGACAGACAGATGTGTGTTTCGGTTCTGGGAGTTGTTTTGTAGTCCCTCGTAGTCTTGATACCCACGATACAGGTTTGACCTAGTGTGGGGTCCGAACTATGTGTGTGACTGTTGGGTGTATTTATTTATCTGCGAAACAAGCACAGTGGAGTCTCTCGCGCTTTACATAGCAGTTGTTCTGCTCATTTATTTGATTTCGGCGAATTCCAATATGGCGCCCAGTGCAGTCGCAACGCAAGGACCAACCACTCCAGGGCCGCCACTGACCAAGGAGAAATTTATTTGAGAAAATATTAATTTCCCTTTATATCTACAATAGACAGATAATGTCAATTTTTATCATTAGTCTTGCCGCTTGATTTTAATTCAATTTGTGCTCAGTTGGTCTGCAATTTCAGTTTAAAAATCAACGATCTATTGATTATTTATTTGGTCAATAGCTTACAACCAAGTTAAGATATTACAATATAATTACAAGATATAATCAGATTGCAATCCTAAATGTGCTGACATCACTATAATAAGGAAGTAACAGCTTACCTATATCATTAAATAGACCATACTTCTTCATTGTTTTTGTTCCATTCCCTTTTTTATAACAAAAAGGCGAAGGTTTTTCACCATGCAGCCTTGTCTGTCGTTACATAAATACTTCAACTTACCCGCATATTTCCCGCCATGAGCACCCATATAGTTTTAATTTGCGCGCCAGGGACGCAATAGTCAATTAAACGGTGGGCCTATTACAAATATATTACGAAATTCGCTGATACAAAACGAATTAAATCAAAACAATTGTTAATGTAATCAGATTATTTTTATTGTAATAAACTTTTTAACTGTACACACTAGACTTTTAGTGAAATATAAATCGATAAAACCGGGTGCCCGGAACAAGTAATTAAACTGAAATAAATTATTGTTTAAAAAGTAGATTTTTTTAAATATGGAAAGGTCTTTCTGTAGAGATATAATGTTAACCGGCTTATTATAATTATAGTGAAAATTTTCAAGTAAATCGAACTTCTTGAAGGTGTAGAGATACGTTTAAAGATTCTGTGACATACGACCAAGCTAATAAAAAGTCCGGTTCTGCACACCCTGGCTACTATTTAAACTGAGTTCATTCGATGGTAAGGTCAATACTGCACAATTCCATTGCCGTTTTCAGAATCGTTTGTACAAACAAGGAAGTCATTAACGCACATGTCTGATACAAGGCGACCATATTAAACCTTAGGGCTAGTTTCTACAGCATGTCGCAGGAATAAAGACCGTTTGACACTTCTACTGACACATAAAGTGATATGCGTACATACATATACACTCACGCCGGTACTCCCCGGAGGGGTAGGCAGAGGTGTAACCAGTACACCCACTTTTCGCCGAATTTATTACGGTCGTATTGAATTTGATAGGAGGTTAGCCTATCGCCATACCGGGAACAATTCCAGACCCCGAGCTGATATTGAGTATTTCTAAATAGAAAAACTGAATATCGCTTTACTGGACCGGGGTCGAACCCAAGACCTCAGCACAGTAGTCGTACCGCATGCGCAATTGCAACCGCGCCACCGAGGCAGTACAATCGTACATGCACTGAAATTATACTGTGATCTACTTAAGTAGGTATTGCTTACGTATTTGAAACTATATATAAAAAACTTTATCCCCCTCGACATAAAGTCACTTTTATTTGGTAACGGATTTCGTTATTACATTTCATAAAGTCTTTATCTGGATTGGAAAAAAGCAGCGATAGCCTCTCTCTGACTTTTCTAAAAGTTGCGTATTCGTGGTTAATTATCGCTTGCTTAACGGTGAAGGAAAACATCGTGAGGAAACCTGAGAATTCGTATACGAATTTCGAAGGTATGTGAAGTCGTGGTGGACTAAGGCCTAACCCCTCTCATTAGTGTCGGAGGTCCGTGCCCAGCAGTGGACAATGATTAATACAGGGCTGGTAATTAGTATTTTTATCATCTGGATTATGATTCAATTTCGTTTGTTTTCATTTTTGTAATAATTATTTTAAGAGAACAATTACCCATTTTATAAATTACTGAAAGCGTTTCAGTATCCCCTAATAAACTACTTTCAGTGTAATATTTACTAATAAGTAACGGTAGGCAGGGGCTTTGCTGTGCCCAGGCATTGCAGAAGTCTGACTGCGACGGTGACTACTTACCATCAGGTGGCCCGTCTGCTCGTCTGCCTGTCGAGGCATAAAAAAAGTAGTGAGTAAAAAAGACAAGCCAAAATCAACTTTATTTCCACAAAATTATTGTTACAAATACGCTTAATACGCATGTTAATAAGGGTGAGTATTGCTAGTTTTTGTCCGGTAGTAGGCTATCGAATGATACATGACTGGTTAATTGCCCATCATAAAATTATCGAAATCGTTTCAGTAGCCCTTAATTAACTACTTTCAGTGTAATATTGTATGTCAATCTAAGTTCCAAGGTTCCAAATGATCCAATGACAATAAAGCTTCAAAATATCATTGGTTGGTTTAATTTCCAAATCGATCTTTGCATATTGAGAGATTTTGAGATTGTTCATAGCCGGTGATTTAGAAAAAGTGCTAGACAATGGATAAAATATTACTAAAAATTCGTAATAAGCATAAGGGTAACGAGAGGAACAGCGTATATTCTGCGGTATCCTGCAGTGAGCTGACACCTGGATCCCTTCAGATCTGGCTGGATCTACCCGAGGAGATCAAACATGATCCCCTGTTGGCGCCTTTCAAGCGGCTTTACGAGGAGACTCATGGTAAGTTTTAAATATTATTATACACGTTTATACGCACTCTCACCTGGAATCCCCGAAAGGGTAAGTAGAGGTCTAACCAGTACACCCACATTTCACTGAGCTATTATGCGTGTGAATGATGGTGGATGTATTTATAAAGTCCCACTATAGGGCAAGAGCCTTAACAAACGAAAACGTTACAAAAACAAAAAATAAATCGTTTTATTGATCATGTAGGCATATAAAAGGCTCTTATGACAGGTCAAAACACAAATGGAAATTCTCCATACGGAATGAGTAATTATGGTAAATGGCGTAGGAACTTGGAATCCACCGTCAAGGGCTGGTAGGCAGGGATACAACGACGAGGATACTACTGGAAAAGAAGAAAAGAGGATGACCGGAATATGAAAATGAAAAATCTTCTTGTCTAATGGGAATTTATATTCATATGGCCAGTTTCAATAAATAATCTTAAACTTGGTCTACAGTTTTCAGAAATGAACCAATAAGAATAAAGTTTCAATGTCATTACGCCATTATTTAGTTGGATTATTTTCGGGATCGATCTGTACATGTGGTTTGAGATTGTTTATTGAAATTGGCTGTTAGTAAACCTACGGAGTTCTGGTGGAAAACTTTTAAATGTGCAATTTATGTTTTAATTGTTAATAGCAGCGATAGCCTCGTTGGATGCGGTACGGACTATCAAGACGAAAGTCGTATGTTCGAAACCATTCCAAATGGCATACACCTCTGACTTTTTTAAAGTGACGTGTGTATTCATAATAATTATCGCTTGCTTTAACGGTGAAGGAAAACCTCGTGCGGAAACCTGCATACCTGAGAATTCTCATAAGAATTTCGAAGGTATGTGAAGTCTACCAACCCGCAATAGGCCAGCGTGGTGGATTTAAGGCCTACCACTTATTAGTAGAGGAAGGCCGTGCCCAGAAGTGGGACAATGTTTGATACAGCGATAGTATTATTATATTATTATTAATTTATGTATTCCTTCAGCGTTAAATAGAGCTATAATTAACAATGAAGACATATTTCATCTCTGTAGTAAGTTTCGCAACTATTTGTATATCTATCTCATTAATTATTCTAGGTAAATTGGATTCATCAGACATCAACGAAGACAGTAACGAGATATTTAACTACACACCCGAGAAATCAGATAAATGTGAAAATAATGGATTGAAAAGCATAGATGGAGCTCTCAGGTAAATTTATGATTACAGATAACAACATAGAGATAAAATTCAAGGTCCAAATTTAGGATCTTATTTCTTTAGGATCGTTGGGCACTTTTGGTATGGGGAAAATGCACTGAACTCGCGTGACCGTCACGCTCAGATTATTTTACTTTTAACATAAGCATGCCTATGAAGTTCTATAATTATTGACAAGCAATCATAAAAAAAAAGTTACTACTTTATGGCCACTGTTTCAAAAAAGAAAACTAATTCCAAAGTGTTAAGTTTTCACTTCTGTCGGCAGTCTTCATGGCTGCCTATGTTTTTTAATTTTTTGTTCCTGCACCGCCAAGTGATCACACTGCACCTGATGGTAAGCGCAGTGCCGTCCAGTTAGAGTATCAAGTAGCGAGAGACAACTAACCCTCGCTACTCAACACAATCATGCCGGCCTGTTATGTAGCTTCTTCATACTACGCTTAAGGGACCCAGGATCAGGAAGGAGAGGACATGGTAGCTGGCAATCTTTTCCAAAGCTTGATGATGCACTAGTTTGCTCTCCTCTTGGTTCAGGTCGGGGTATTAGACACAACAAAACTGTGGCTATGCAAGCCAGAACGCGTGGTTTGGAATAATTTTCCCCATACATATTTTATTTAAACATCTCATTTCAAGGTCGACTCTTTTCTTTTCTCATTATAAATAAATAAATAATAAATAACGCCCAACAGCCACACACATAGCCCCAACCCCACACTAAGATACGAGTCTTGTGTTGTGGGTATCAGGGACTACGAGAGACTTTCGGTCTCACAACACCCAGACCCGGACACAAATATCTGTCTATTACACAAACATTTGTCCCGGTGTGGGAATCGAACCCACGGCCTCTCGTTTCACAGCCGGCTTCTCGCCAACTGCGCCACAGAGGCTGTCATTATGATTATTAACAGTGGTGAACATTACCATAATTATAACCTACAAGCTCGTTAGCCGGCTATAACATCAAAAAATCTAATTTACAGATTGATAGAACCTGCGCATGTTGTGGACGAGAGAAAATTAAAATCAAACAGGAAAATTCAGGTAAGCAATATATATTTTCACGCAACTGCACGAATAACAGGGTAGTACTACAGTATGGAGTTCTTCAAGAAGGGAGTAAATAGGTTCATGAAGGGTCGGCAACGTGCATGTGATGCTCCTGGTGTTACGTCCATAGGCTACGGTAACCGCTTACCATCAGGCGGGACGTAAGCTTGTTTGCCACCATCGTGGGATAAAAATAAAATATTAGTGTAATAGTTTTTTAATTTTACAGCCTCCGTGGCGCTGCGGCCGAGTAGTCGGTTGTGAAACGAGAGGCCGTGGGTTCGATTCCCGCACCGGGACAAATGTTTGTGTGACAGACAGATATTTTTTCGGGTCTGGGTGTTATGAGAGGGTAGTTCTTGATACCCACGATACAGGTTTTACCTAGTGTGGAGTCAGAACTATTTGTGTGACTGTTAGGCGTTGGGTGTATTTTTGAGTGTAACCTTGGGCGCTGTGGGCATCACTCTGAGTGAATTACGTTAAAAACAAAATGGCGGACGCTAACTATGATGTTCTAAAAAAGAATTATTAAATAATGCAAAAACGCGACTACGTAAAAGTACAAATGTTTGTGTGGTCTACAAATATTTGGTGGTACTGTGGGACCGTATTCTTGATACCCATGATGCTTATTTTATCCTGGCACGGCATCGAATGGTAAGCACAGTGAGTATCGAGTAGCGAGAGACAATCTATCCCTCGCTACTCAACACAATCATGCCGGCCTGCTTCTTCACACTATGCAAAGGGCAAGAAGGTGAAGAAGCACTCGAGGGCATAGTGTCAGAGTAGGTACTTAAAAAGCCCCGACATGGCCAAACATCGTACACCAACTCTAGACCCCCGACAAAAACCGGATGTACACTGGCTGATCCCGGAACGCGACACACTTGCGTGTGCTACTATGGAGGGTTTTACACCCTGTGCACGGGGGTCGCTATCCGGGCAGATATGAATATTCTACCATCTGCAAAAAAGTAAAAGTGGTATTGAGTTTTTCTGGCACCAAATACACAGTATCAGCCCGGAGTCTTAATTGTGGCCAGTATGGCGATAGGCTCGCTTCCTATCACAGCATAGGACGGTAATAAGCATTATGAAAAGTGTATCTACTGGTTACACTCCTGCCTATCCTTTCGGGTATTACAGGCGTGAATGTGTATTTTTTTATAGCATAGTCTGACAAACGAGCCAGTGGGTCACCTGATGTTAAATAATCTCCAACGCCCATGATCATCCACAATACCAAAAGTATCATGTATGCGCTGTCGGCCTTAAAGAACAGGAATAGGGATTAGGGAAGGGAAGGGGGAATCTTGGCCTGCAGATATCTCACTTTCCATACGAAACGCGACAGTGAACTGTCACTTTACGTTGGTTTTCTGTGAGACAGTGGTACTACCCCGGTCAATTCATGCTTTAGAGAAATATGTCTTCAGCGTGGATCTACCACTATATGTATGTATATAACTATCTATAAATTATGATTTTTATTGTCAACAGTTTAAGCGGATTGTCCGAGTGATAAAGCTTTGCGTTTTGGTGGGCTGCTGGGTTCTGCTTACGGTCTCCTTGCTGCTGAATAGAGAACAAGTCGACACGGTACTACACTCTGCTGTCCACCACCGAGAGATTAAAGGTGAGATATTATGTGTTATTTAATAGTTTCACTCTTGATAGTAACAGCATGAGGGTAATTTTATGTCTTTGATATGAAACGGAAAATTAAAAAAGAACACCCTTTTTCGAAAATAGAATCAAAATTAAAAATGAAGCCATTATTCTTATTTTATATATTATACAGCCATGTATTAAACACTGGTTCACTGCCGGGCACGAGCCTCCTCTACTAATGAGAGGAATTAGGCCTTAGTCCACCATGATGGCCTAATGCTGGTTGGTAGACTTCACATAGCTTCGAAATTCTTATGAGAATTCTCAGGTATGCGGGTTTCCTCACGATGTTTTCCTTCAGCGTTAAAACAAGCGATAATTAAAAATAAATACACGTAACTTTAGAAAAGTCAGAGTTGTATGCCATTTGGGTTTCAAACATACGACTTTCGTCTCGACAGTCCGTACTGCAAACAACTAGGCTATCGATATCTATTTAATATACTTAATATTGGCATGACCAAAAGTAGAAGAAGAATATCTCCCTTGCACAACTTACATAACTTTGTCCCCAGAATATGCCCTTCCCATCAATAAAGAGCGAGTGAAAGTGCATTTCACTCTAACTGGACCTTTTAATCAAGCTGTGGGGGATGGAAGTGACGCTCAGCTGCAGTTATGGCTGCATAGGAGAATATCCACTGACAGCGGGCAAGATATATACCAGGTATTTACTAAAAGGAGGCATTCTTTGTCTGAGTGACTTTTTTTATCACGGCAAAGTGACCACACTGCACCTGATGATAAGTGCCGTCCAGTTAGAGTATCAAGTAGCGAGAGCCAATCTATCCTTCGCCAACAACACTATCATGCCGCCCTGCTGTGTAGCTTCTTCACACTACGCCATGGGCAAGGTGGTGAAGAATCGGTCGAGGGTCTAGTGTCAGAGTACAGTACAGCAGTAAATTGGTATGCGATTAGAGAATCTACCGTAGCACCGTTGGTGAATAGCCGGCTGTAGAAGGAGAGGCTGTATATCGATTCCCGCACTGAGACAATTTGTATCGGGTCTAGGTTTTGGAAGACCGAAAATCTGATGTAATTCCAAGACTTAAGATAATTTTGTCTTTTTAGTGCCTCGATAGGCAGACGAGCAGACAGGCCACCTGATGTTGAGTAGTCACCGAAGAAAAATAAGTCTAGCTTCGTTTTCAACATCCCATAAAAAACAAATAAAAGCCGGAACCTTTCAGTAGTATTATAATGGTCTTTGCCGGAACCTCTTCTTCAGCCGCTGTGTGCTATCAGTGTCAAATCAGCAAGATTTTTGGCGTGGGACATATTTCGGTTGGTTTTTAGAATCTAACCCTGAAATTTATCGATTTCACAGTCCAACAACTAGATCAACAACGGGCGTCAAACGACATAATGCCGAATTTCATAAACATTCTGAATTGTTTGCATTTGATTGTCTAAATATTTATATGTTACAAGCGAGTACATCTTGTAAGCACGTGTTTGGAATGTTGCATACAGACGTAGAGCTAATAGATAAATAAATAACACCCAGCTATCACACACATAGTCCTGACCCCATAAGTTACGAATTATTTTCTATCCTGGCAAAAGTGACCACTCTGCACTTGATGGTAAGCACAGTGTCGTCTAGTTGGAGTATCGAGAGACAACCGTACTATATTATAATCATGCAAGGTACTAATTTGCGAACCTCTCGGTTCGGGCCGGGGTAGTAGACACCACGAAGCTGTGGCTCGGCAAGCTGGTACGCGGGGTTCTGGTGTGGAAGGGAGAGGATGAGATAAGATTAAATAATTCTTCGAAGCATGCGCATGGTAAAGACACGAAGGTGTAGACAGTCGGTACAGGTGTCATAGACATCAGCTATGAGGGACTTTCGACACAAAACCTAAACAAATATTTTTGTATCACACAAACATCGCAGGTGCGGGCATCGAATCCGTGACCTCTCGTTTCACAGTAGTGTTTTAAAATTTAATTATCAAGTAATTTTGGAGGAACATTTTTTCCAGAATTCTACTAAATGGATAGTACATGTACAACCAGAAGGAAATCTAGATTTTGCGCCGAGTGTGACAGAGTCAACAATTTTAACACTAGATGTAAATAAATTACCAACAATTTATAGACAAGATGAAAATCATACGAACTCTGTGGTCAATTTTTCACATTGGAATCAAAACAAAAATGGTAAAAGTTTGTTTTACTTATAAACTGCGTGTCTTTGAAACAGTCGTCATACAATTAGATATTACTTTTACAGGTTCCGAGACAGTTCTGCGCATGCACACGACCTCTAACGTCACAGTACCAATTACTATCGCCTATCGGCTCAACCCTCTGGACGAGGATGATGGCATCATCTATTCCTTGATCCTTTTGCTCACTTTATACATCCTGATTATTTTCGAGGTAAGTCAAGACAAGATTCACAGTCAGTTCAGAGTTCACGAACGGATGACGGTCATGCTGTCGAACCCAAAACCTAGCATGCACTTGTTTTGTCGAACCTATTCGTTGTTAATTGTTGGTACTAATTACATACATATACACTCAATCTCCGAAGGGATATGCAGATATGTAACTAGTACACACCCACTTTTCGCCGAATTTATTACAGTCCCATCTATACTTATAAAGCTATATATAAAGCTATATATAAAGCTATATATAAAGCTATATATAAAGCTAAATATACTATATATAAAGCTGAAGAGTTTGTTTGTTTGTTTGCTTCGTTTGTTTGTTTGTTTGTTTGTTTGTTTGTTTGTTTGTTTGTTTATTTGAACGCGCTAATCTCAGGAACTATTGGTTCGAATAAAAAAAATATTTTAGTGTTGGATAGGCCATTTATCGAGGAGCGCTCCTTAGGCTATATAACATCTCGCTATGACCAATAGGAGCGGAGCAGCAATGAAAAATGTTGCAAAATCGGGGAAAATTGATTATTTTTGAGAGCTTTCGTTGCGTGCGCTGCGTTAACGGTTAAAGTTACATAACAATCATGTACAACGAAATTGTTCCTCTTAAAAAGTTCTAAAAAAAAGTCCGTGATAGCATATGTCTATCTATTACGGTTGGCTCACTATAACCTTTTTAATGGTTATCGAATTTGTTCTGAAACAATGAATTATTTGGGAAGGGGTTTTTATAAACATGGTATTAATCCTTATCCAAATAAATACTTTATTCATGACAAGTATTTAATTTTTGAACAAAGTTGCCCTTCACGTCATTTGATTTCAATGAATATCTTAGGAGATATAACAGTTTTAAAATATCTCCACAGCAAAATTAATATTGTTGTTTGTATGTCTGTTTCCTACCTTTTCATGACTAAACAGGTGAACGAATCCTAATGAAATTCAGTAGAGGGATAGATTATATGCTAGGGAAGGACATAGGGTATCTTTTGTTTCAAAAAATTATCTTGAAAGGGGTGAAATAAGGGTTAAAAGTTTGTATGGGCAATCCGTAATACTACGATCTTAAAGTTCATATTTAGGCTTTAGGTAAAAAATAAATAAATACGTGTTTCAACGTTTTTACCAAATCATCCCTAAAAGGGTGAAGTGAGGAGTTAACTTATGAGGTATTCTTTAAATGTAATCTCAAGCTTCAGGCACACGACTTTTTTTTGTCGCGGGGAAAGCATTTTATTACTGCCGCCCGCTCCGGGGGGAAGCGGAATGAGAATAAAACGGTTATGCTGGACAAGCCGGTCTTACGAACCAGCACCCCCTCGCCCGGATGATGGCTATCCGGGCTGCCGCTGGGATGAGACCCTACCCCTTATGTACACCCAACCGGACACTACCAGCTAAAACCCCGCGGTGGCCTTCTTCGGCACTTACGGAGCGATCCCAGGGTATTATAAGGAGTGCTAGAAGTTGAAAGTTAGGAGTTGTGCCTGTCTAGCCATCTAGACAGGCACAACACCTGAGAGTCAGAACGATCGCTATAGGTGCCTCAGTGCAGAAGACAACTCCTTGCATTGATACTTCTGCTCCCGAAAATAACAACCACGGGGGCGGAGCCGCGAGCAACAGCTAGTAATATGATAAAGGGCGAGCCTATCGTCATACCGGGCTCAATTCCAGACTCCGGGATGATAATGAGTATTTATAAATAGAAAAACCAAATTTCACTATACCCAACTGTATAGCAGTCATAACGCATGCGCAATTACAACTTCGCCACCGAGGTAGTCACATTATTGGTTAAATAGAGAAAGAACATCGTTCATTTTCTGAAGAAGAAGGAAGTTCTTACTTTATACTCAAATAAAAATATAATTGAAATGCGTTTACTGTTGCTATCTTAAAAGCTGTAATATTTTCTCGTACTTTATTATCACAAGTAATCAAAATGGAACCTCCCCTCGATGTGATCTATAACAAAACTTCATATTTAGCGGACACATTGCATCATATTTAACAGAAACCTCATGAAAGTCGTTTAAAAATTTCGTTTTCAGATAGTTCATCGTACGATAGCAGCTCTCTTGTCTTCATCTCTAGCCGTCGCAGTTCTAGCGCTAAGTGGTGCCAGACCTTCGCTGCCAGAGCTGGTTTCCTGGCTGGATGTGGAGACTCTCCTGTTACTCTTCAGCATGATGGTCCTCGTCGCCATCCTAGCGGAGACGGGTCTGTTTGATCGACTGGCTGTACTAGCTTTTGAGGTATTTCAACAGTCACACACATAGTTTTAACCTAACTAGATAAACCTGTATCATGGTTATCAACTACGAGGGACTACACACAACACCTAGACTCGAAACAAATATATGTCTTGGTGCGGGAATCGAACCCACGGCCACTCGTTTCACAGCCTACTCGCTCGCTGTACCACGGAGGCTATCTACGTAAAGTGGATGATTTAGAATAGTTCCACAGCTTAATGGTGCGGCAAAAACCTCTTAGTTCGGTCTGGGTGTCAGGGTAGTAGACACCACGGAGCTGTGGCTCCGCAAGCCAGTACGCATGGTTCGGGTATGGATTCCTCGTAATTATGATGGAAAGAAAGAAAACGACAGAAGAAAATAGATCAGAGATTAATAGAAAAGATGTTGTATTTTAAATGACACCTGCATAGTTATTTTAGTTAGTTAGTTCAGCGATTTGAAGTGTCTTTGAGCTAGAACTAGCCTATGTTCCTTCCAGGTAACTGGTGGAAAGACCTGGCCCTTGATCAACTGTCTTTGTATCTTCACTGCGTTCTTCTCAACGTTTCTGGATAATGTTACCACTGTTCTTCTCATGACGCCAGTCACCATCAGGTAAGGTTGTACTTAACTATCTTTTGCCTCTAGCTTCAAATGCTTAAGTACTTTAATATTACTTTAAACTTTAAGGATTGGTTTAAGCTCAATAACTTGCATAGCTCCGTCTGCTCCGTTATCTGAATTGACACGTACTTACATACATTGTAATTCTATAATTGTTATATGGATTTAGTTTAAAATATTACTAACAAAAATACGACTAAATTTCTTAGTGCTTGTCAGACTAGTGGACATTTCCTAAGAACCCGTAGATTTTAAATATAGTCCGGGCGTAAAAAGTGCCTCTGTGGAATTTTGTAAAAGAATTATGTGTATATATTATTTCTCAAATGTGTTTTTTTGTAGGTACGCCATAACTTCCATAATACTTCATCAAATTTATTGATTCTGTCACCATTTTAAAGCTTATCTTTACCGTAATTTACTTTACGAAAATGAATATAAAGTTATAGCTGAAAATAAAGGTGAAAATTGAACAGTGCCATCTGTTGACAGAATAATCTACTAATGTGATGTAATTTAATACGAGCAAAGACGATTGTAGCAAGCACTATGGCCGTTTAATACTAATTTCGTTATTTATTAGATTAAAAAACTTAAAAATCTACTTATTTCTGTTTAATTATTGCGTAACTGACTACTATCGGCACAAATTATTCACACGGGTGTTTTGATTTGTATATAAGAAACTTTACATGTTCCCTTTTTAGGTTATGCGAGGTGATGCAACTGAATCCTGTCCCTGTGCTGATGTCGATGGTTATATTCAGTAACGTGGGGGGCGCGGCCACCCCCGTCGGTGACCCCCCAAACGTGATCATAGCTACACAACCCTTCGTACTTCGGGAGGTACGGTTATTTTAATTAAAACATTATCTAGGTTATCTAGGTTGTAGGTATCTAGGTTAGCTAGTTATGGGCATGTGATGAGAAGGGATGAAAGGCATGTAACAAGACCGGTTGTCAATATGAATGTGGATGGACGAAAGAGTCGTGGGAGACCAAGAAAGAAATTGATGGATAACGTGAATGAGGACATGCGCATGAAAGGAGTGAATGCAGATTTGACGGATGATAGGACTGCGTGGAGGGTTCAAACCGTTTGTGCCGACCCCACCTAGGGTGGGATAGGGACAGGTAGATATATCTCATACTTCACACTCAGAGAGCTACCATAAAAAATCAAAAAATATTTGATCGTAAATTATTAACATAACTTCGTAGCTGTAACAAAAGTATCTGTAATCTTGTCGTGTGAAAATCTTTAGAATTCGATAGCGAGAGAACTGAATAATGGTTTTAAATGTTACATCAGCTACATACATATACACTCACGCCTGTAATCCCCGATGGGGTAGCAGAGGTGTAACCAGTACACCCACGTTTCGCCGAATTTCAGTCCCATAATGTGATAGGGGGCGAGCCTCCATACCAGGCACAGATTCCAGACTCCAGGCTAATACTGATAATTTCTAGATAGAAAAACCCAATATCACTATACCTGACCTGGTGATCGAACCAGAGACCTCAGCACAGCAGTCGTAACGCATGTGCAATTATAACTGCACCACCGAGGCAGTCTTACATTAGTTATACAAATGATATAGAGAGTTAGCTTCATAAGGAAACCACATTTAATTATTTTTTTGTCTTTACTGCCTGGATAGACAGACGAGCAGACGGGCGACCTGATGGTAAGTAGTCACTGCCGGCCATAGACTTCTGCAAAGGATAGAAGGGCTGCTTCTTCCAGGGCACAGCAAAGCCGCTGCCTACCGTTAAAATATATGTTTTATGTCGCTTCATTGTCAGTAGACTTCTCAGAAATTTCTTGGACCTCAATGTAATTTTGTGAAATTGTGACTTCTAACACCCATATTTGTTTCAGAACATAAACTTCACAAAATTCACCCTTCATATGGGCGTGGGGATCCTTTTAATATGTATACAAACATACATACAACTCAGATATATGTTCAGAGATATCAACACGTTACGGCATAGCGTCCCAAACGATATTCAGGGTGAGTTATTACCTCTCTATATTTTCTCTCTCTCACACACATACAGTCTCACTCTCTCTTTAACACACATATTAACTCGCACACACTCAGTATCCCGCACATTCTCTTTCTCTCTTATAACTGAGTGTGCTAGCTACCGTGTTCCTTCCTATGATCCTGGGTCCTTTAGGCGTAGTGTTAAGCTACTCAGCAAGCCGGCATGATGGTTGACACCAGTGGCGAGGTATAGTTGTCTCTCGCTACTTGATACTCTAACTGGACGGAACTGCGCTTACCATTGCAGTGTGGTCACTATGCCGTGCCAGGTAAAAAAACGATCTCTACCAGACAACCTTTGGATGTAATGGAAGTAAAAGAAATAGATGGTGATTTACAATAAAGAGGGAGAAAAGAAAACAATATAAAAAATTACAAAATAAAAAAATGCGAAATACTTATTACATGTTTCTTCTTTTTCTGGATGTTAATGGGCGTTGGACCATCAGGTGACCCAATTGTACGTTTACCGCGTCTATAATAAAAAAATGTTTCTAGAAATGCGTCAGGAGATAGCTGTGTGGAAGAGGGCTGCGGCTTCTCTCGCTTCATACTCCAAAGACGAAGATATGGTACGAAGGGCTTTGGAGAAAAAGGTAATTCTACCCTTTAACCTGTCGCGTCTGCCAGCAGCCGCCCCAATACATTCGAAAGTCGCCCTTATTCACAAGGTATTTTTAACCTTAAACTTCTAAACATAAAGTTAAATTTAGCTGAACTTAATATTACTACTTAGTAGCTTATATATTTTTTTCTACGTGTCACAACCAAAATGAAATAAAAATACTATACAGTTTTTCTTAAAAATGGGCCTTCAACTCCTGTGAATTAGGGCGATTATCGCCTGTTTTGGCAGCCGAGTCATAATTGATATCACACTGGATTCACGAAGAAGCACAGGTAAGACTAGTCTGCAAATAGAAACTGTATTCTTTTCTACATAGGATGTTTCTTTCAGTGTGCAATTTTTGGGTAAAAAGTATAATTGAACTTAAGATTCATAAATTCATTTATTTATTTTGAAATTAATGTATATCCGACCTAAAACGAAATAAAACATGGACACAATAATAAGCTGCCAGTGTATTACCAAAATAAGATAGTGCGTCGCCGCGTTGGTGTTCAATACAACGCGTGGTCGTTGAACAGAGCATCAGCTGATATTTTTATTATAGTTACATTAATTATAGGTATTCGTTGTTACGATAATAGGGTAGTTTCCTGTGTTTAATTTTGTACATTATTCTCTACGCAATCGAATATAATACGCAAAAGAAACTCTTTTGCGAAAACAGAATCCAAATTGCTTGAAAAATGAGGTCACAATATTTATTTTAAATATTGGTATGAGCAAATACTCACAGGCATAAGCGAAAACGATCGCGTATTGGGAACATATCGCTATCTCCCTCGCACAACGGTACAGTACAGGCGATTCATAGTACCGTGACGTCACGGTATCAGATATGCATCCTTGTACTGTTATTTGACAACTACCCCTTCCAGCAGATTTGAATGGCGTCTAATTTACTTATTTTTATTCGGATTCATAAAATTCTTTCGATAATAGGTTTTAGGTAATGTAACTTGTTGATCAAATTAATAAAAAAACTCGAGTTAACTACCCTATTATAACTGAAATGGTTATTAAAATAAATAACCGGTGAATCTACTAGAATAGTTTATGTACTCTGGCACAGGCTGATACTGATGTTTTTCAGGTGGACAAACTCAGTACGACCCTGGCAAAGCGGGAGGCAGGCCGGGGGTCAAGGTCTGACCCAAAATTCTGCTCAACTTTAGTACAAATGAAACAAACGGTATGTGAACTTTTGGAAGGCGTCTTGATAAAATTTTGCCCCACTCGAAGTATTTGCTGTTGTCAAGGACATACACTGTAAAAATGATATCTTGTTAGAAACTCCTATTTTTAACCGACTTCAAAAAAGGAGGTTCTCGATTCGTCGGAATCTTTTTTTATGTATGTTCCCCGATTACTCCAAGATGCCTAGACCGATACGAGAAATAATTTTTTGTTTAAAAGGGTATACTTCCCAGGTGGTCCCATTGATACCAAGTCAGGATCTGATGATGGGATTTCAGAAAAATCGAGAGCAACCCTCAAATTTTATAGGGACGCATAATTTATTTTTTATTGAAGTCGCGGTACTTTTTATGAATTAAAAAACTTTTTCATAAGCTATTATATTATTAAAACTAGCCTAGTGTGGAATGGTACGGAAAGTCGTAGTTACAAAAACCAAATAACATACACCTCCTACTTTTAAAGAGACGTGTGCATTAACTGTTATCGCTTGCTTTAACGGGGAAGGAACACGTGAGGAAACCAATGCTGTGCTGGTGGACCACCGTACACAGGGTGTAAAACCCGCCATAGTGGCACACGCAAGTGTGTTGCGTTCCGGGATCAGCCAGTGTACATCCGGTTTTTGTCGGTGGTCTTGAGTTGGGATACAATGTTTGCCCGCTTCGCGGCCTTCTGAGTACTCTGACAATAGACCCTCGACCGCTTCTCCACCTTCTTGCCCATGGTGTAGTGTGAAGAACCAGGCTGGCATGATTGTATTGAGTAGCGGGGGTTAGATCGTCTCTCACTACTCGATACTCTCTTTGGACCGTACTGCGCTTACCATCAAGTGCAGTGTGGTCACATTGCCGTGCCAGGATAAAAAAAAGCATTAGGCCAGCGTGGTGGACTAAGGCTTGACCCTGCTCATTAGTAGGGGAAGCCTTCGCCTAACAGTGGGACAATGGGTATAATTACAAACAGACTAGCGGGCCTAGCAGACGTCGTCCAGCCCGGAATAGCAAAGCCACATTAAATATGATATAAGATAGATGATAAAGATCACAATCTCTGGAATTTCTCCCACAAATCGCAGCAAAATTTGTGACAATGTGACAGCAGCGGTCCAATTGTGTTTTCTAACCATCCAGGAACCCATTGAAATATTATACACACAAAATTTCATCCAAATTGGTCCAGCCGTTTAGGAGGAGTTAGGTGACAAACATACGGACAGAAGAATAATTATATAAATTAAGATAAGATTCTCGTTTGCTCCCCTCTGGGTTGGGACCGGGGTAGTTGACACTTCGAAGCTGTGTTAAGCAGGCATGCTTCTGGTAAAGTCATAACGTTAGTAAAAAAACATATTTTTAAGTCATAAATGAGGATTTAAAAATATTAACGTATTATTGTAGTTGCTTCTTTTTGAAACATCCACTATTTCAAATATATACCATATTCAATATAGTTAAGGGTGCTCTTTAATGCTTTGATTACTAAAATGTGTTGCAGAAATGTGGATTGATAAAGGTTCCACGTATAGAGTTTACGATTAATAACTTGTTATCAAAGTAAAAAATGTTCTTGTAATTTTTATAGCGCCATCTTAAAATTGTACTGTTACTTTTGAAACCCTTGATAGTGTCACCCGATTAACTAAGCATTAAATATACTTAGACAATGCAAATAGTTCGTTAGCATTTATGACCTTTGAAGCCAATGGGGCTTTAAGGGTCATAAAACGAATGATACCATACGAATTCCCAGAAGGTTTACAGGATTTTTAAGTTTACCGACAATTTCCTAGTCCCTTTACGTCCTTTTGTCATGGATACCACCTTTATGCAACAGCCTGTATATGCATGATTGTTCTATTTATGGTTGGTGCCAAAATTGATCCAATGACGTGAATTCAGTTAAATACGGATAATAAGGTGAATCGAGTAGTGGACGAGTGAAGCTAACTTCACGCCGATTTTCAATTTCGTATATTGTTTTTTTCATATTCCAGTACCGCATCAGAGATAAGCAGTTGTTGATAAAGTCCGCCATTTGTGTTGTCTTCGTGGTGGTTGTGTTTTTCCTGCATGCTATACCGGAGATGCGTAAGTAACATACATACATATACACTCACGCCTGTAATCCCTGAAGGGGTAGGCAGAAGTGCAAACAGGGCACTATTCGCCAAATTTATTTCGGTCCCATAATGTAATAGGGGGCGAGCCTATCGCCATACCGGGCATACATTCCAGACTTCGCGCTATTACTGAGAATGTCTGCATATAAAATCCCAATATCACTTTACCTGACCCGGGGATCAAACTCGATAACTCAGCACTTCAGTCGTAACGCATGCGCAATTATAACTGCGCCACCAAGTTGCGTAAGTAAATACTTGCGAAAGTGAAGTCTACCAACCCGCATTAGTCCAGCGTGGTGGACTAAAACCTAACCCCTCTCATTAGTAGAGGAGACTCGTGCCCAGCAGTAGGCCAGTGTAGATTACAGAGCCGATTTTATTACACTAGCTTTTGCTGAAGTTGCATACTATATAAATAGTGTTGGCGAGTAGCCGGCTGTGAAACGAAAGGCCGTGGGTTCGATTCCCACACCGGGACAAATGTTTGTGTGACAGACAGCCATTTGTGTCCGGGTTCTGGGTGTAGTGACTTGTGAGACCGTGCGTCTCTCGTAGTCCTTGATACCCTTGTGGGTACAACACAAGACTCGTATCTTAGTGTGGGATCGGGGCTATGTGTGTGAAGTTTGGGTGTTATTTATTTATATGGATCTTGTAGAGACTTTAGAGGAGAGTTTTTGCCATACCTATTATTGGAATCAAGCTTAATAGCTCGCATGATAGGACTCAAGTCGTAACTTCCGTGGTGCTTTACGTCTGGCTTCTCCAAACGTAAATGTCCTACATTAGAGGTTAATTCATTAGTTCATTATTTGTCTCCACAAATGGAAAATGAATATTTCCAACTACTCCGTATATTTCTATTTGATTAATTTCGCCGCGGAATTAATGTTCAGTATTCCCAGAGACTCGCCGAGTTTCATTACTCGTTGCATTGTCGATCCTGGCTAAGTAAGAATTACAATGGTGGGTGTGCGGGCGGGATAGCCTTTTGCTTTTGCCCGTGGCTTTACACCTTTTTTTATTTTGTATGGAAAACAAACAGTTTCTTAAATCTATAAATTTGTCAATTTAGTTTACTTATTACCATTTTACAAGTTTTCACATTAATTAGCTTTTGCAGAACGACTATCTCTAGGCTGGACTGCTTTACTGGGAGCACTTCTATTGCTACTCTTAGCTGAAAGGGATGACCTGGAACCAATACTGGCGCGGGTGGAATGGTCTACATTATTGTTCTTTGCGGCTCTGTTCGTTCTCATGGAGGTAAGAGTTGAAAATTATTTTTAAGGCTTTTGTTGCTAAAAGTGTGGAGTTATAATATGGAAAGGTTTCATAATTTTAGCATGTTTATTTTAAATTTAATCATGTAGTGATTATAAAACATGGGTAATAGTGGATTAGGGACGATCTTAATCAAAGGCTTAATCAGCCGCAACCAACTAGGCTATCGCTGCTTTAATTTTTTACTGTTATAATATTAGAGATGATATTATATTCATGTTACAAATAACCTACTAACAAAGTATACTTTAAATTAGACACGGCTGAGGACCCTTTATGAGTAATTAATCATTTTTTCCCCAGGCCTTGTCTAAACTAGGACTGATATCCTGGATCGGGAAGATGACCGAGGCCATCATTCTTCAAGTGAATGAAGAGGCGAGGCTTGCTGTTGCCATAATGCTTATATTATGGGTAAGTTTTGAAATCGCTTAGCATGTTCTACGGCCATCAGGATCAACCAGTGTACAACAGGTTTTTGTCGGAAGTCTAGAGTTAGGGTACGATGTTTGGCTGTTTTACGGCCTTCTGAGTACTCTGACAGTAGACCCTCGATAGCTTCTTTACATTCTTGCCCACGGCGTAATGTGAAGAAGCAGGCCGGCATGATTGTATTGAGTAGCGAGGGATAGATTGTCTCTTGCTACATGATACTCTAATTAGATGGCACGACGCTTACAATCAGATGCAGTGTGGTCACCATGATCAATGGATTAAACGTACTAAGATACTGAAAAATCAGCTCGTTACTATTTATCAGTGGCTTCAAGGATCATAAAACGAATCATGCCATAAAAATTTGAAATTCCAATTACTCAAATAATGAGGTTTTCAACATTACCGATAAGTTAACAGCCATTCTCCCGTTACGTAGTTTTTATTTATACCACTTTTCTGTAACACCCTGTATATTTCTAGTGTTTTGAAGCATTTTATTTTGTAGGTTTCAGGGTTGGCCTCTGCTTTTGTCGACAACATTCCGTTAACCACGATGATGGTGCGTGTGATAGCAGCTCTTGGCCATCCAGATGGACTAGCGCTTCCCCTGGCACCACTCACATGGGCCTTGAGCTTCGGAGCATGTCTCGGCGGTAACTATATTATATGACCAAATATTGTTAACCGGTGTGAAATAGCAACGCTATAGTTTCTTGCCCGTTCTTCTCTAGCGAGACTGCATTCCGAACTGGCGGTAGAGTGAAAAATTTTACTGAATCTAAACGATGTATAACATTTTATGGATTCAATAAATATTTGGTTTTGAATTATATATAAAATGAGTTTTTATGTATGCGAGTATTACACATTGATATAAAATTTTATGGATTTCATCGTGGTTTTTACGAGATAAAACTCAGTCCGTTCCGTGACGTGGGCTGTAAAGTTTTTGAAACGTCGCGACTGAAAATGTAAAATAACCGTGATAAAATCAGTAAAATAGTTTCATTACAGTCTGCCAACCGATATATGTGTACAATACATTAGTTACTGTTAAAAAGTTTGGCGCAATATTTACGTATATACGACGACATATACAATACGACAGCCTCCGTGGCGCAGCGGGTGAGTAGTCAGCTGTAAAACGAGAGGCCGTGGGTTCGATTCCCGCACCGAGACAAATGTTTGTGTGACAGATGTTTGTTTCGTGTCTGGATGTTGTGTGTAGTCCCTCGTTGTTGAAACCCAGGATACAGGTTTTATCTAGTGCAGGGTCAGGACTATGTGTGTGTTTCTAGGTGTATTATTTATTTATAAACCGACGTCAAAAAAGGAGGAGGCTCTCAATTCGTCGAAATCTTTTTTTTATGTATGTTTCCCGATTACTCGAAGATGCCTGGACCGATTCGAGAATTTTTTTTGTTTAAAAGGGTATACTTCCCAGGTGGGCCCATTGGCACCAAGTCAGGAACTGATGATGGGATCTCAGAAAAATCGAGGGCAACGGTAAAATTTTATAGGGATGCATAATGCGTTTTTTATTGAAGTCGGTGTACTTTTTGAGGCTATCATATTTATTTATTTTTCAGGTAACGGGACCCTGATTGGAGCCAGCGCCAACGTGGTGTGCGCAGGAGTCGCCGAGCAGCACGGATATAGATTCACATTCATGCAATTCCTTAAAATCGGGTTTCCAATAATGATAGGCAACTTGATAGTCGCCTCTGCGTACTTGTTATTCTGCCATTGCGTTTGTCAATGGCATTAGCTTAATAAACAAGATATTTTCTTTAATAGTGTTATTTATCTATACAACAAGAACCTGAACAGATACTTTGCCTGCGCATAATTTTTTTTGCAAATTTTAATTGTAACGTGTTATATTTATCGATATAGAACCCAAAATAATTGTTTTTGAAATGATTGTCTGTCTGTATGTCAAGGCATCACGTCCAAAGTACAGTATTATAGGGTGCATCTACAAGTAATATTTAGTCTTCATTACATTTAAATCGGTGCATTCAATCAAAAATATTATGCAAATAGTACTTGTGAGAGATAAAATGATTTTATGAATAATATAAGATAAGATATAACTTACACGCGGGCGGAGACGCAGGCAACAGCTAGTTTTAAATATAATTAATACGTAAAGAGTAAACTTTGTCCCTCTCTGTGAGCAGATTGCGTGCACGCAAGTGTGAGATTTGGCATGGTCAAAGTTTATATAGAGAGGTGCAGAAATGTAAAGTGTATGCTTAAATTTATTTATTTATTTAAAATAGCACTGTCACGTTGTACATATTGCTTTGTATGCTTAAAAACATAACATTACATATGGAAAAATTACTGATATGCACAACTATTGCGGCGTACATAACGTTTGTTTATCTAATATAATACTTGGAAAAAAGCAAAGTAATGTAACACAAATTAAAAACAAAGATATACAATTTGGAACATTACATACATACATATACACTCACGCCCGTATCCAATGGGGGTAGGCAGATACTATTGAGTGCCACAAGCTACGATCCTGACACACTTCTTTCGGCTCTTCCACATTCATACATCTTCTCATACATTTACGACGGTTGGAGGTACTTCTGATTTGCCCTTTTAGGAGAAGATCGTTTATCTGATTCGTAAACAGAAACAAACATGAACATTAATACAGCTAAAAATATAAACTAAAACTTAAACTAAGAATACAATATTCTATAATAGAAATTTATTGTTTATTATGAGAAACTAATAAAATGTGGTGTTTGTGACAGCAATTTATAAATTGTTTTAACCGACTTCAAAAAAGGAGGAGGTTAACAATTCGTCGGAATCTTTTTTTTTATGTATGTTACCCGATTACTCGAAGACGCCTGGACCGATTCGAGAAATTCTTTTTTTGTTTAAAAGGGTATACTTCCCAGGTGGTCCCATTGGCACCAAGTCAGGATCTGATGATGGGATCTCAGAAAAATCGAGGGAAACCATCAAATTTTATAGAGACGCATAATTTGTTTTTCATTGAAGTCGGTGTACTTTTTATGAATTAAAAAAACTTTTATTATATAAATATATGAAAGTATAGCTGTTGCTCGCGGCTCCACCTGTGTGTAGTTTATTTTTGAAAGACAAAACATACTATCAAATTTGTCTTCTTCTCTGATACGATACTTTCAGGTGCTGTGTCTGAATCTCGAAAATGTATCTAAAAATACCTCATAATTTGAATACCTTACTTTACCCTCTCAAGGATGATTTAAGAATAAAATTGAAACACATATTTATTTATTTCATACCAAAATACTTATATGAATTTCCAGATCCCTAACTTGAGGAATTATGGATTGCCCATATAAACTTTCAACCCCTGTTTTACCCTCTTCAAGGTCAATTTTGAGAAAACATAGCCTATATCTTCCCAAAGATATAATCTGTCTCTCTGTCAAATTTCATTACGATCCGTTCAGCCGTTTAGTCTTGAAAATGTAACAAATAAACAGAGTTACTTTCGCATTTATAATACTTACTTATATGTATGAAATAAAACATTAATTGTACGTTCATACTATCAATGTCAAACACTTAACACGCGCTAACCTGTATTACAGGGACACAAAAGGTACTAAGTAGTGAGTAAAATACAAGCCAAAATCAACTTTATTTCCATAAGATTAACGTTACAAATAAGCTTAATACGCGCGTCAATAGGAGCGAGTATTGTCATTTGATGTCCGGTAGCCGGCTACCGAATGATACATGATATACTAAAGACTTATTTATATACTGGTTCAGTTAAAATAAATTTCACACACAATATTTATAATAAAAAGTTTATTAATTATAATATAAATGCATTTTACTTAGTACTCTAAAGGTAAAAATTGCGTTTTTTAATATCACAATATACTTCAAATATACACTTATTATTTACTTCTAATATAATGTCGAATTTATTAATTAATTTGTTTAATGTAACTGTCCCTTATATTTAGAATTTGGAAGAGTAGAAAAAAAGTTTTTTTTTATATAGTATAGTCCGACAAACGAGCCAGTGGGTCACCTGATGTTAAGTGATCTCCACCGCCCATGAACATCCACAACAGCGAAAGTGGCATGTATGCGCTGTCGGCCTTAAAGGACAGGAATAGGGATTAGGGAAGGGAAGGGTGAATCTGGGCCTCCGGATATCTCACTTACCATACGAAACGCGACAGTAAACTTAACAGTTTACTGTAAAGTGACCTTTACGTTGGTTTTCTGTGAGACAGTGGTACTACCCCGGTCGAGCCGGTTGATCTGATATCACAGTACTTATGCTATTTGCAAAAGACAATAGGCCATTCATCGAGCAAATTGCGAAATTTTGTTTGAGTCCCAAGGAATTCCTGTATAAAAATATGTATATGTTAAACATGCCTTCATTACGAAACTTTCCGTCCCAATAGAATTTCTTTAAGTGTTTTCAAATGTACAAAAATCTCAAAAAAGTAGATCTATCTATGCAAACTGTCTGGAAATCTACTAAGCATATTCACGGTATCTTATATTAAAATAAATGGTATGACATTCTTACACAAGAGTTCAAACAAACAAAAAAATAACACAGGAAGCATTTCATCTCGACCGCCCGAAACCTCAACTTCAACCGGTGTTTAGATGGAGCTTTCAGTGTTCGAATCATCAAGGTCACCGGCGTGGATTATAGCCTTAACAATTTTCAGTGTCGTTACTGCTGTATTATTTACCATCAGACCAGATCCACTAGACTCATCAATTATTTTATCTTATTGTCTGCTGGGCTTCCCCATTCTTTTCTACTGCTCCATATTTTCAAAGGCATCTAGGACGTCACATTATATCTACTTAGACTTACTATCTATCCATCAGCTTGTAACCATCAACTGCTGGACATAGCCTTAAACGTAATTCTATTTCCTTAAGTCACTAACTTCACAATATGCAGGCTCTACGTTATCTCTCTGTGAATGCCCATTTACATACGCCGAGCCGCTAAAATCATTAACATATTCATCTCTCTCAGCTTTTGGTTTTACAACCCTATACATATCTTTTCCTTTCACTGGGTGTACCTCCGCATAAATGCATTGTGCATTCGGTTGATTAACTTTCGAATATATATTTTGCGGTTTTGTGAACCCAATTTCAGCATATGTTATATCATCATCGCTTTTCTTGTTTCTGTTGTGTTTAGGTGTTGGTTTAGCGTATAATTCTTCAAGTGTTGGTTTGTAAGGGACGCTATACGGACTGGCGTCACTATTTACGTCCACTGGTACAGCGTAGTCCTCAGATTCTTTCGGCGGTTGAAGGTACACACTGTCGTTTAGTTTTGGGAATTGCGCGTCAGGTTTATTATTCTCTAAATTGACGTAATCTACGTCAGATTGTTCACCCTGCAAATACAGTATTGTATTATTATTTTTTATTTTATTTTTTATCCTGGCTCGGCAAAGTGACTGCACTGCACCTGATGGTAAGCGCAGTGCGGTCCAATTAGAGTATCGAGTACCGAGAGACGATCTATCCCCCGCTACTCAACACAATAATGCCGGCCTGCTTCTTCACACTACGCCATAGGTGAAGAAACGGTCAAGGGTCTATGGTCAGAGTACTCAGAAGGCCGCAAAATGGCCAAACATTGTACTCCAACTCTAGACCCCCGAGAAAAACCGGATATACACTGACTGATCCCGGAACGCGACACACTTGCGTGTGCCACTATGGCGGGTTTTACACCCTGTGTACGGTGGTCGCTATCCGGGCGGATATGAATATCCTACCACCAGCTAAATTAATTATAGATAAATAAATATACCCAACAGTCACACACATAGTCCTGGCCCCACACTAGGACTAACCTCAATCGTGGGTATCAGGGACTACAAGATACTTTTGGTCTCACAACACCCAGACCCGAAACAAATGTGTCTGCCACAAACATTTGTTTCGGTGCGGGAATCGAATTCACGGAAACGACGAAAACGTCGGGATTAAGGAAAAGGTCGCTGCAAAGTCCGTAAATTACTTTTATTTTAATGTGTAATATTCGCTGAAATCTAAAAAATCATTATAGTAAAATAGCAGCGATAGCCTAGTAGGTTGCGGTACGGACTGCCGAGACGAAAGTCGTATGTTTGAAACCCAAATGGCATACACCTTGGACTTCTCTAAACTTAAGTGTGTATTTATTGTTAATTATTGCTTGCTTTAACAGTGAAGGAAAACATCGTGAGGAAACCTACAAACCTGAGAATTCTCATAAGAATTTCGAAGGTATGTAAAGTCTCTCAACCCGCATTAGGCCAGCGTGGTGGATAAGGCCTAACCCCTCTCATTAGTAGAGGAGGCCCGTGCCCAGCAGTGGGACAATGTTTAATACAGGGCTAGTATTATTGGTATTATATACTTAAATGAATAATAAAATTGATTATGTACCTTCAACGCGAGTGCTCTCCGTTTTTTAAATAGGATCACTAAATATATTATTATCAATACGAAAATGATGACCAGAACTCCACCAATCAGCCCTTTATAATTTGCCCCCAGGAATTTCATAACTAAAAAAAAACATCCAACAATCACACATCTGACATTAAGAGTCTTGTGACAGGCAGTGGCCTTAGCAAGATATTTATTTAGATTAGAGTTGCCTACCCTTCTGTTTTCCCAGGACATGTCCTTTTTTAGAGTGTCCTGGGATGTCCTGGATAGTTTTTAAGCAGCGTCCTGGGATTTTAAAGCGCCCTGATAAGGTCCTGTATTTTAAAATTCACACACCACTTTTGCAATCCTTACTTTATTAGGGGAGGCCTCTTGGATCGCAAGTGTTCACGCTATTTTAAAACCAAGATTCGTCCTGTTTTAGACTGAATTGTCCTATTTTTTCTAACTTCAAATCCTAGTATTTGAATTCCAGGGTTGGTAACCCTAATTTAGATGGTTCGAGATCTACAAGTGGCGGCTACGTGGCGGCACACAGCGCCTCACACCAACCAAAACAATAATGCCTTCCTGAATTGGATAGTCGACTCGATTTATTTAATTTTTTTAATCAACAAGTGACATTACCTTTTATCGAAAGAATTTTAAGAATCTGAACAAAAATAAGAATCCATTAAAATCAGCTGGTGGGGGTAATTCTCAAATGACAGCAAAAGGATGCATGATAGGATCCGTGACGTCACGGTTCTCAAAATGGCCATTACTGTGCCGTTGTGCGAGGGAGATAGTGAGATGTTCGCACTACGCACCCATTTTTGCTCATGCCAATATTTAAAATAAATATTGTGGACTCATTTTCGGAGGGACCGCGGCCGGTCGGGCATAACACCCTGACATGACACCGTAACAGCCTGACTGGAGATCTTTCCCCCTACGCTAAAGAAACACTATCACCCGTTCCTCTACGCCTCTATTAATTCAAAACCTTAGTTCCTATACTTTGTAGTTGCTTGTTATAAATAGTATTAGATAGATCTAGCAACTATCTAGGTGAAGGGGCACAGTAGAGTGACATAGCAGTTGTTCTGCTCTTTCATTTGATATCGACGCCATCATGATAGCGACCGATGCAGTCGCACCGCTCGCACCATCCTAGGGCCGCCAGGCGCCACTGGTATAGAAACTATGAGAGACTTTCTATCTCACAACACCCAGAACTAGACCCTGTTAAGCTGAAAAGATCCAACCAACATTTTTCATGAAAACGATTTAAATATATAGCTTTTTTTATTTTTTTTATTTATTTTTTCATGGTCATGGATACAGGTCCTTCAGCCGGATACATTGTAATAATTGTATTTCTCGAATCAAATCACTGTAAATAGTTCAATAGTCTTCAGTATAAAATGTTCACTCATCAATAACTAGGCTTTAATTAAGCCATTTATTTATTCCTTTATCAAAAGAATTTATCATGAATTCTCCGGCCGAAGCCACGTCTCTTATTCCCGCCATTCTCCATTCCTTTCCTATAGGTTTCTTATGTTGTTCAAATAATGTCTTCAGTATAAAATCTTCACTCTTCAATACTAGGCTTAATAAATACATTTAAATACAAATTAAATACTAGGCTTTAATTAAGCCATTTATTTATTCATTGTCGTCACATTTCACTGATTTTACACTTGGTTCACATTTACAAACAACGGAAAGCGTAAGCTCTCCCATAAAGTCTAAATACATAGCCATAATCTAGGGTTACCAACGCCGGAATTCAAATACTAGGGGGTTTGAAGTTAGAAAAACCAGAACAATTCAGTTTAAAAACAGGACGCATCTTTGTTTTAAAATAGCGTATCACTTGCGAGCTGGGACGCCGCCTCTAAAGTTAGGATTGCAAAAGTGGTGTGCGAATTTTAAAATACAGGACCTCATCAGGGTGCTTTATAGACCCAGGATGCTGCTTAAAAACTATCCAGGACATCCCGGGACACTCTAAAAACCAGGACTTGTCCTGGGAAAACAGGACGATTGGCAACTCTACCATAAACTCCTAATCAAGTTTCTTATGTGCAATAAAGATCCAGGCAGTTTGATAACATTAGCCTAAAAAATTTGTCATGTTTTATTACCTAACTAATTTTCAATTAGTTACGTCTCTAAAAATAGCTACCAATAAAAAAGGGAAATAGAACCTCTAAGTTACTTATAGTTAGTTATCTATAAGTTATATTCAATAGTGATTTAAATTCAATATTATTTACAATATTTAAAATATTATTAATATTGATAATTAAAATTATTAATAATTGCATGCAATTAAAACTATTTTTTAATGATGCCAAAGAAGTATAACTTCTCACGCACGTAGGTACATAAGTACATGCACCCATTTTTTTTAATAAAGTTCATATACATACATATACACTCACGCCTGTAATCCCCGAAGGGATACGCAGAGACGTAACCAGTACAACCACTTTACGCCGAATTTATTACGGTTCCATAATGTGATAAGAGGCGTGCTTATCACCATACCGGGCATAATTCCAGACTCCGGGCTGATACTGAGTATTTCTCAACAGAAAAACCCAATATCACTTTTCCCAACCCGGGGATCGAACCCGAGACCTCAGCCAGTAATCGTAACGCATGCGCAATTACAACTACGCCATCGAGCCAGTCTGAAATAAATGTCATTTTACTTGAAAACGGATTTCGTTTACTGTAAGGTAGGTTTGAAAAATGCCTTTTACGTTTAAATTTTGATTGCTTTGACTGTTTTATGAAGGGTGACTGTTATTTGGCTAGTAATTTTTAGGACATTAAATAACTTGTTATAAAAATTAGAGAAATCGATTCAATAACCAATTCTTAATTCAGGGTGATTAGTGATTACTATATTCCATTGTATATTGAATAATACCTTGTGAACTTTGCTCAGGATCATTTGTATATTTCTCCGTTGTGGTTATTTCACCTGCAAAAAAGACTTTCCATTTTTAGTGGTTTCAACAAATATGTAAAGGTGTTTAAGAAATAAAACTCTAATGTCACATTGGAGTCGTGTCTGTCTTTTTGTTGTTACTGAGGTCAAAATTCGAACGTGACTCATAAAAAAATCTGTCACCAGTTTTTTTCTTGATAGTACTATAACTCGTCTTAGCTATAGACGAAAAAACAAGAAAATAGGCAGTCATGGGGACTACCGATAGAAGGGAAAAATTTGGAATTACTGTGTTATTTTTGAAACAGCGTCCATAAATTAGTAACTTTTTTTGTTTATGATATGCTTTACAATAATTATAGAATTTTATAGACGTGGTTATGTCAAAAGTAAAATACTCTGAGCGTGACGGTCACGCGAGTTCAGTGCTTTTCCCCCATCCCAAAAGTGCCCAACGCGCTTAAAGTTTTCACTTCAAAAAGAAAATCTGTAGACAAACAGAAGAGAAAAAGTTACTGAACGTTTTTGTCTTCTCCTATTTAAGTATATTCGACTGTAGAAGATTGTCTCATCAGTCTAGCGGCAGCAGTAGATGAGCAACAAAACCTAGAACTTAGTATTTATCATACTAAGTTCTAGGTTTTGTTATTCGGACACGGCACACTGCACCTGATGGTAAGCACAGTGGCGTCCAGTTAGAGTATCAAGTAGCGAGAGATAATCTATCCCTCGTTACTCGACACAATCATACCGGCCTGCTTAAGGTTGTAACCCGTGTTTAGACGTTGTGATCAAGATGGCTCAAACAGCCGAGTGCTGCCATCTATCGTCACTAATTTTATTTATTGAATGTATAATAATATATATAATAATAATATAATAATAATTTAATAAATAATAATATAATATAATAATAATAATATACTTGTATAGTGTATACAGGGATAACCGTCGGCTGGTGTCACATCACAAAAATAAATTAAAATTGTCTAACGGGCCTCTACGTGTTGGCTTCGGCCCCACGCACGCCTTCCAAATGTCCGGGACTCTATAGTCCCGAGATTACGGTTTGACAAACATAATAATAATAATAATACTAGCCCTGTATTAAACATTGTCCCACTGCTGGGCACGGGCCTCCTCTACTAATGAGAGGGGTTAGGCCTTAGTCCACCACGCTGGCCTAATGCGGGTTGGCAGACTTCTCATACCTTCGAAAAACTCTCAGATATGCAGGTTTCCTCACGATGTTTTCCTTCACCGTTAAAGCAAGCGATAATTAACATTTTAATACACACATAACTTTAGAAAAGTCAGAGGTGTATGCCACTTGGGTTTCGAACCTACGACTTTCGTCTTGACAGTCCGTACCGCAACCAACTAGGCTATCGCTGCTATGTATAATGTATAATGCTAAAAATTATTAAACCTTACTAATTTTATTCATGTACAGATTATCAATGCCATGAGTAACAAAATAAATAAAGAATCGAATAATGTGAAACAATTTGCCAGCTACCATGTTCTCTCTGTGATCCTGGGTTCTTTAGGCGTAGTGTGAAGAAGCTACTCAGCAGGCCGGCATGATTGTGTTGAGTAGCGAGGGATAGAGACTCTCGCTACTTGCTACTCTAACTAGACGACACTATATTTCCAATCATATGCAGTGTAGTTGCTTTGCCGTGCCAGGAAAAAAAACGTATCTTTATCGTGCATGCTACCGGCGTTTGCTATAAAAAAAACAGTATAATACATTACCTTCTGTTGGCTCAAAATTTGTATTCCCTTCTTTATCAGGAGTGACATCTTTTTCTTGGTAATGAAATACTATAACTGTTTGCATATTATCTTTTTCCGGTTTAAGAATGACCTTCCCTAAGTCATATTCTTCCTTCATTGAATAGTTGAATGAATTTTTATATTTCTCTGAATTATTGAAACCTGTAAGAAGATTATTATTTGAATCTGCAAATGTAAGCTTTGTAGAACAGTCCAACATGCCAAGTGTAGTGTGTAATTGGCCTTATTCTTACACTCCATTGGTTGAACGAATGAGACTCTGTAAGCTACGCAATGTGTGTATCGATATGTCATCGATATTACTCGCATGTTTGTTACATGAAGTTCCTGGTGGTGGGATATTAATTAATCATACACAGGGTGTAACACCCGCCATAGTGGCACACGCAAGTGTGTCGCGTTCCGGGGTCAGCCAGTGTACATCCGGTTTTTGTAGAGGGTCTAGAGTTGGAGTACGATGACTGGCCGTGTTGCGGGCTTCTGAGTACTCTGACACTAGACCCTCGACCGCTTCTTCACCTCCTTTCCCCATGAGTGTGAAAAAGCTACACAGCAAAGCCGGCGTGATTGGGTTATGTAGCGGGAGAGAGGTTGTTTCTCACTACTTGATATTCTAGTTGGGCGGAATTGCGCTTACCATCAGGCGCAGTGTGGTGACTTCGCATTGTCTTAAAAAGGTAAGTGGGTTGGGAAGGCAATATACAACATTATTTTTAGTATACTACAAAGCCGAAAGTACTTTGTTGAGAATCTTAAGCACAATTCATTGCACTAATTTTTAAGCGCGCGGCGCGTATTTTTGCATGTCACCACGTGAGTTTTCCTTATTATTATTATGTCATATATTTATCTGATCTTTTATACCAAAATCTGATTTGGGTGTTTCGGCTTTATGGTATACAAAAACTAATCTTGTATATGCCCCTGGAAATTATACTCGTTGAACAAAACGAATTGTTATTTCACGTCGAGATTATGTGAAAAGTTACGATAGGCAAACGAAGTCGCCATAGCTGCGGCGTTCTTTTTTTATCATATGGAATGTTTCGTTCTAATAGTACCGAATTTAGTTTCTCACGTAACCGCTAAAGGCGCTGTATATTTATCTATATAAATATTTTACGTTGTCGTTCGCGAATATATGTGAGAAAAACTTATGGTTGAGCTACTTGTATTAGGCCATGATAAGGTCGAGTGGGACCATTTACGCTGTATACAAAGTGTGAATATGCTGGGTTCATCCGTTCACCATCTGACGTGAAGATAAAATGTATGCACAATAACATTTTTTCAGTTAATATAATACTCCGGGAGGTAGTGTCAAAATTTCATGGGTCATTTCGGCATAAGTTACCTTTATTGAATATGGTAGATTTTACTTAATAAACAAAGAATAAAATTGTCAGCTGGCGCGACTCTGTGGCGTTTGGGCGTGGCAGATGGGAAAACTTTTAAGAAAATCTTATTTTTGTAGTCATTTCAGCAAAGCTGAAACTTCGTAGATAATTTATATATATTATTTCTGTCGTGAAAAAATGTGTCAGCCGCACGGGATAGGTGGAAAACTTTGTCAGTTTCCCATGTTAAAATGTAAGAAAAATAAGGAAAATCGGGTGATTTCAGCAAAGCTGAAAATCATTTGTATAATAGTTTACGACCTAAATATTGTATTTATTAGTGTCAGCTGGTATTAAAATGTGGCAAAACCTGTTAGCTACCATTTCAAAGCGCAGCGTAGCGATGAGGCCCGCGCGGTCCAATACATAATGTAACATTGCAGCTAACACATTTTTCCACTTTTTCTTGACAGCTGACAAATCGTTTCGTATTCTTTATAAACTTGAGTGGTTAAGAGATACTCACGAGAGGAATACACGTAGAAGAGAGGCAAACGATTTAGCCATTCTGCGACATAAAACGGCAGGCTATAAAGGTAGTTTCAAGTACGCTGCTTCTAAGATTTGGAATAACCTTCGTCCACCGCTGCGCAAAAACATATCTCAGCTAACTCTCAAAAAGCATATCAATAGAGAACTTTTAAATGCTCAAAAGCTATTGTAACAGAAGAAGCAACTACGTCCGCTACAAGCAGTGAGATTTTCATGTGTAATATTATGTCTGGGAAAAATATTATAAATTACATTGTATTGTTGCAATCCATTTTTTCTATGTTGTAGTTGTAATTGCTAAATTGTGCAATTGTTTGTCTGTTAGAATTTACGTTTTGTTTATGTAACTTTGGTTGTTGATGTTTGCACGTCTGTCGAAATGTTTGTGCTATGATGAAGCGACGGTGGGGTCCAGCTGAAAATCAGTGCTGTTTTTCAGCAGCGTATACTGAGCTGGTGCCCCTTCCACCACACATGTTGCAGCAAATAGCCAAACTATGTAACTAGATAGTATATAAATTTTTTCGTTTCTGTATTATGTGTGTGTGGAAAAATAAACGGTTTAAATGGTTTAAAAAGGTTTTAGCAATTCTCGAGAAAATCAATTTGTCCTTGAAGAATGTCGTATTACCATCATCAACATTAACTAGCAACCATTTGTATTATCGCTCGTGCTACCAGCGTTTTACAGCATTGCCACAAAAAAATAAATCATCACTAGAATCATCAAATATTTCAACGTCATCCACAGAAAATTCAGGAGCTAATGTTGAAGCATCAACATTAGCCGCGCAAAGGTAATTATAGTTTGCCAATAAATTATAAAATATTTTCGGAAGTATGTTTTGTAGAATATCAAAGTAAAAATTACGCACGTTTATGAAATTTTATTCAAATTCATTCAACATTTAATTAAAATTAATTGTTTTTTTAATAACAATAATAGCAAAGTATTATTGTAGAACGTTTAAAATAAGGTTTTATTTTATAAATGTATAGTAAAGTTATTTTTTGTTTTTATGAAATAAACAAATTGGAATAAACAAGGATTGTATGGCGCCTTTTTTCTCAGGAAAAACTTTTTTATATTAATTACGATTCATGCTATAAATTTGAAGTAGTTAAAAATAAAGTTGCAAAAACTGTTCTAGAAAATTTATCGTGTCCATCACACGAAGAAGCCAACACCAAAATTGTGTACCACATTTGTCATTTAGATTTTAAAGCTCGTGTGACAATAAGATGTTCGGACACAGATATTTTAATAATAATGCTTGGAAATATGAGTGCCATTCAAAGTAATCTCAAAATAAATTTTTTGCTGGTACAGGCAACAATCAAAGATATGTTGATGTAAATGAATTGTTCGCGAAACTTGGTGAAAAATTATGTTAAGCACTTCCAGCATTTCATGCTCTAACAGGCTACGACTACAATTCCGCCTTTTATAGAAAAGGCAAAAAGAAACCTCTACAAATATTACGCAATTCTCCAAAATATATAGAAGCACTGATCAACATTGCAAACTTAACATTTGAAAACTTGGAGGAAGAAAACTTTACAGTTTTAGAGGAATTTATATGCCGAATATATGGTCATAGCAAAATTAATAATATTAATTTAGCGAGAGTAGAAACCTTTATGAAGGTGTACAAAGTCAGTGAAAAAGAAGAAGAAGGTGCTTTCGAAAGTGCAAATGATTCTGATGAAGAATGACTTGTAACTTTTTAAATATATATAATTTTATTTACAAAATTTTTGTAATTCAAAAATATTAATAATTCAAAAATAATAAAAGACAATAAAATATATGTTTATTAGTTTATTATAATAATTGTTATTTTTAGTTAATTAAATAAATAATACAAAATGATTGTCTGCTGCCAAGAAAAAATGGATAAAGTGTAAGCTGCGATGTTACATTGTTCATTGTTCCGCGCGCGCTTGATCGCTACGCTGCGCTTTGAAATGGTAGCTAACAGGTTTTGCCACATTTTAATACCAGTTGACACTTATAAAGACAATATTTAGGTCGTAAACTATTATACAAATGATTTTCAGCTTTGCTGAAATCACCCGATTTTCCTTATTTTTCTTACATTTTAACATGGGAAACTGACAAAGTTTTCCACCTATCCCGTGCAGCTGACACATTTTTTCATGATAGAAATAATATAAATAAATAATCTACGAAGTTTTAGCTTTGCTGAAATGACTACAAAAATAAGATTTTCTTAAGAGTTTTCCGATCTGCCACGCCCAAACGCCACAGAGTTGGGTCAGCTGACAATTTTTTTCTATGTATAGCAAAAACTATCATCTTAAATTGAAATAAATTGTGCTGAAATGGTCCGTGTAAATTTGACATTACCCCCCGGACCATAAAAATAGCGTAGGTTCTGGAAGAACAAAATAAATTTGAAACTACTCAGATTCAGCCAGAACCCGCGCAGATTATTATTGAAATATTATTCAGCTAAAAAGGTTTGAATTGCCACTGCTTATGGAGTTTTCTTTTGCCCATAAGAATATGGTACGAACATGACCTGGCTTATAAAATTTTATTATAAATACCTTTGAGTGTCCAAATGATGTCTTTATGCGCGGTGCCGTACCAAAATTTAAATTCTAGAACATCATTATCAGTGTATGAATAATGTATCTCTCTGGTACGATTACTATTAGATTTGATATGTAGTAGTATTTTGCCGTCGTCTAAACCATTAATGTAAATAGCTGCAATAAAATATCTCATCTTTATATATATAATTTCATAAATATCATTCCAGTAGTCAGTTCATTCCGTGTTCACTCTAGTGGTAGTTCAGCTTAGAACGTCGTGCTGTCAGTGCTCATTCATATTTATTACTAAGCCGTACTTAGTACATCCTGACATGGGGTTAACATTAAGTTGTGTAACAGTAATCATTGAATAAATGATTAATTAGTAATTATCGTTTATGTGCCTTTTAAAACACCCACCTACATAGCAACTCAGGTATTGTTGATTATAATAATTATTCTTCTGTACGTGTGTATGTCACTGAACTCCTCTTAAACGGCTGGACCGATTTGAATGTTTTTTTTATATGCGTTTGGGTGGCGCCCTGGATAATTTAGGTTCACAAATCAGCCCGGCAGATGGCGCTGCAGTCGGTGTGGCGCTGCTTTTACAGGCAGGACGACGTCTACCGGGCCCGCTAGTCTATATATAAAATATAAAAATGTTACCATCTACCTATGTCCGTTGTTTAGGGAGTAAGGGGAGAAAGGAGCAAAACATGTATCCGACCTAATCCAACCCTTCCTGCACGCTCTAGTGGTTCGTCAGAATAGCTGGCGTGGCGTGGTGCTCCCTGCTAGACAACAGAAGACTCTGGCGACCGAGTTATTGTGGGATAACCATCAACGTAGGCAGGAAACCTACTGGAAGAGGTATCAGTGATCTTGGGGAATAAATAGCCCCTAAAAGAAGGTGCAAAAGGCAAGAGGAGACCACTGCACTAATTTCTCAAGAATACCATATCATACATGGTCACGATCCTCATCAGTGAGGGAGCGACAAAGAATAAAGATGTCCGCTGTGGACTCCGAAACGGCTGGAGTGATTTTATGAAATTTTCAGATAATCTTCAGATTAGCCCAAATAATATTCTTGTGAAGTTTGGTAGCGATCCGATAGGTGGCGCTGTTGTCGAGATCTGGACTGGATTTTTCAACGAGAATTGGGTCCACAGAGAAGGCGGTTTATATATAAATACGTATTGGCCGTTAGATTTGTCTTGACAAGTACTTTTTATTCATTCACTACTGACTACTTTAAATCACTATTACTTCTCTTTTAGTGTATTTAAATAAAAGTGTGTTAAAAATGTTTTAATAATAAAAATATCTTAAATTCAATTTCGGGGCTCCCCCGTGCAATTTAAAAGGTGCCATAAAAATAATATTTTTTACTCGCAATAGTTTTCGCATTTATCATTTTGGTGCCCCTTGGTACAGTCAACGACAAAAGTTGCTTGACAAGGATAACATTCCACAAATAGTGAACACTCTAAGCGTCAAAAGCCACTGACCAACTAACCACTCTACGGGAACACCTTATCCTTGACCAAAATTAATTTCGGTGAACATTGGGCGTTATCGTTTAATATAAACTTGTGGACAAAGCAATATGAACACCTCAATTTAAAGAAAGTTCATGAACAAATACATGTCTGTAACGTTCACCGACATTTATAACTTTTAGGGGCCAACCTCTTTAAGTTGCTAGTGTTGATCAGTGACTTTGATGTTAAAGTGTTTACTATTTGTGGAATCTTGTTTGTGTTTAGCAACTTTTGTCGTTGACTGTAGTCTAGAGCGATAGCACCTCTCGCTCTCTCGCTCTACCCGAGGGCTGCCTGTATAGTGAGTCCTCATACTTCGCCGATTTTTGAATAGATAAAAATATAATTACCGTTGTCTGGATCTTGTTTTTTGGTCAAGATTATAGACGTATTTTTGCCGTTTATCTCACAGACTCCTTTATCTTCATATTCTTCATGCTCCGTTATGGCAAACTGACTCGTACCTGAAAATTTTTAAATAAATAAATACACCCAGCACAAACATAGTCCTATACGCATACTACATCTTTATACTTATAATTCTACTATACGTGTGTATGTCACTGAACTCCTCCTAAACGGCTGGACCGATATGAATGATTTTTTTGTCTGCGTTTGGATTGCGCCCCGGATGGTTTAGATTCACAAATCAGCCCGACAGATGGCGCTGCAGTCGGTGTGGCGCTGCTGTTACGAGCAGGACGACGTCTGCCGAGCCCGCTAGTATATATATAGTTATTTTTAGTTGGGTGTGTTTATAAACTTAGCTTAGCTTTAGCTGGTGGTAGGATATTCATATCCGCCCGGATAGCGACACAGGTCCACAGGGTGTAAAACCCGCCATAGTGGCACACGCAAGTGTGTCGCGTTCCGGGATCAGCCAATGTACATCCGGTTTTTGTCGGGGGTCTAAAGTTGGGCTACGATGTTTGGCCGTTTTGCGGCCTTCTGAGGACTCTGACAATAGACCCTCGACCGCTTTTTCACCTTCTTGCCCATGGCGTAGTGTGAAGAAGCAGGCCAGCATGATTGTGTTGAGTAGCAGGGGACATCGTCTCTCGCTACTCGATACTCTAATTCGACCACACTGCGCTTACCATCAGGTGCAGTGAGGTCACTTTACCGTGCCAGGATAAAAAAAACTTACTTGGACAAGTTACGCGCGGCATGTCGCCGTAGTATATGTATTTCACAGTGTTTGTCTTCTTCTCTACATTCCTTAAAGCCATACTATTAATTCGAATAATATCCTTTTCATCTGAAAGAACGCCATATTGTATTATTTTATAATGTGCACTATACAGTGTGTTGCAAAAAGGTGGTATTAATAAAAAAAACACGTATAGAGTGCGCGGATAGTGAAAATATGTTTTTTTTTTTTTAATTGTAATAATTTTGTCATTTTTGTACCGCGATCTTAAGATTGTATTGTATTTTCCCACGACGTTGTCTTGCTTCACCGTTAATGTATTAAATATTGAATAATGAATTCACATATAACTTTAATAGCTATTGGACAGGTTTCGAATCTACGATTTTGTATACTATTTATTATTTACTAGCCTTTTCCCGCGACTGCGTTCGCGTTGAATGAGTTCATCGCTATCCTGTGCTACCGAAACGATAATTACTACTGCTGAAGAAAATTTGACACAAAATTTTAAATTATCAAATAGCCAAAAAAATCCTGTTGATCCGATAGCTACCAAACTTCACAGGTACACCCGCTGGACTATTCTGAAGATTGCCTGACAATTTAATCAAAATCGCTCCAGCCGTTTTGGAGTCCCCAGCCGATTTTTATAGATAGACTCCACTTTCATAATGTAAGAAAGCTGATCTCACCGTAATTCTTTTTTAATATCATATACACTCGTATAACGGTCTCAGTTCCGCTTGTATGTAATACACAATCTATATGTGTATTGTTGTGATGTGCCTCCAACACCATTTGGAAATTGATATCATTAACAAACTCTTTATCACTGGAGTAATCTGAAAAGGCATGTGAAAATATTACAATGGCCCCTACACAGTGCTAATGTGGCGGCACACAATACGAATAGCAAAAACGCCTTCCTGAATCGCGGTAGTTAAGTTTGAGCGACGTATAACTTGGTCTAAAGAAGTTCCAAGTAAACGGAGCGTGTGCCGCCACACTGGTTTTCACAATAGCACCCTAGCGAAATTATTCGCCATCCAAATCCCTGCGAAATAAATTAAACAAACAAACAAGGGGAAGTATGAAATACAGTAAACTGTAGTCGTCGTGTTCTAATGTGATTAGTAATCACCAGATTAAAGGAATTTTTAGACTTTTATGGTGAACTTGCCGCTGCTAAGTACCTGTATCCGGCGGCGCTTCGCCGGCACTGCCACTACACACGCTTGTAATCTTGTGATAGATATGCGACCTGTACCCCCACATTTCACCGATTTATTATTCCATTATGTGATACCGGGCAAACCCAAACTTCGTGCTATAATACTTTAATTGAACCCGACACCTCAACACAGCAGGAGGGTTACTCTTGACCCTCGATTCTTATTTAAAATTGGGATTGGGTTCGAAAACTGTACAACTGGCACTCTTGAACGCAACACCAGCGCACGATTTAACTGAATACGACGGATTTTTTTGTAAATAAATGAAATATGAAATGAGTATTTACGATCGCTAGTTCGTAAATATTCTATTTCATTTAGTTGAGTGAGTTAAAGTTCCAATATCTTCTAGATTCGAATTGAAACTGTATCGAGTTCGAGATTGGAATTGATTTCAAGAGTAGGCCTACAGTACCGCGTACGCAATACCAATTGCGCCATCGAGGCGGTCATATACTCAAGGGTTTCAAGGGACACCTGAATAGTCTACTGACCCAATCGCTATATAAAAATGTATGCTAAAAATGGCATCATTACGGAAGTTTCTGTCTCAATACAATTTCAGAAGAGTTCTCAAATAAAGCACAATTGATCTTAAAAGAAGTTGATACTGAATTTTAGTTCAAATTGTCTGAAAAACTATATATTCACGTGTATTCAACACTCAAATAAGTGTCATGACATCCTGACAAATGAGCTGCATTTTAACCGTTGCTATCAAGAAATTTAAATAAAAATCATAAAAAACACTGTATCATGGGCGCCCGAAACTACCGCTTCAAACGGTGTTTGCATGAAACGGCCAGCGTTCAAATCACGAATCATTAGCGTGGGAGGTCTGAATAGCAATTACTGTTGCCAAGCGACAACATATCATTAATATATAGAAGAAGGTGGGCGAAAGCACAGAGCCTTGTGGTACTCCGGCATTTACAGATATAAGCTGCGAAGCGTGTTCATCAACGAGGACACGACGTATTCTACGCTCATACAGAAAGCCGGTAATCCACTTGCACGGGTCGTCGGGCAGATCGTATCCTTTGTATTACATCACTAGATGTAATACAAACGCTAGAAGATCACCCGTTGATCGGTTATGGTGGAACCCGTATTCTCTATAATTGATCCTCTAGGTAGCGAACCAATTGGCCGTTTATCAGTAGCTCCATGACTACATAGTTCTTCTCATTCATTCATTCTCTTCATTTCTTGTCATCCGCGTGATAAGGTGGTTAAAAATACTTACTATATTGCGGGCATTTAACAGCTAATGCGTGTGCACTTGAAGTGGAGCATGTTATATCAATCCGTTCTTTAGGGACAAAATAGTATTTGCTTATAGCGTCCACTTCGTTGGATGTTTTCACTACATCTTTTTTCAATACATTTCCATTGATCTTGACATTGAAGTGTTCTGAAAACACAAGAAAATCATGTGAAAAGTAGAAGTAAAAAACAGTACATCGCATAATATACAAAAAAACATCCAGGCATACTCGAAAATCAACCATAACACAAATAGTTTAATAAAATCCATACTATATAAATACGAAAGTAACTCTGTTTGTTTGTTACCTTTTCACGACTAAACGGCTGACCAGATTATGATGAAATTTGGCAAGGAGATAGATTATATCCTAGAGAAGGACATAGGCTAACTCTTTTTCTCAAAAAACAACCTTGAAAGGGGTCAAATAGGAGTTCAAAATTTGTATGGGAAATCCATAAATCCTCGACTTGGGGATCTGGAAATTCATATTTAGTATAGGCTTTTGGTAGGAAATAAAGAAATACGTGTTTCGCATTTTTTTCAAAATCATCCCTATAGTTTTAGCCACACTAATCCTACTAATATTATAAAAACGAATATTTGGATGGATGGATGGATGGATGGATGGATGGATGGATGGATGGATGGATGGATGGATGGATGGATGGATGGATGGATGGATGGATGGATGGATGGATGGATGGATGGATGGATGGATGGATGGATGGATGGATGGATGGATGGATGGATGGATGGATGGATGGATGGATGGATGGATGGATGGATGGATGGATGGATGGATGGATGGATGGATGGATGGATGGTTGGATGGATGGATGGATGGATGGATGGATGGATGGATGGATGGATGGATGGATGGATGGATGGATGGATGGATGGATGGATGGATGGATGGATGGATGGATGGATGGATGGATGGATGGATGGATGGATGGATGGATGGATGGATGGATGGATGGATGGATGGATGGATGGATGGATGGATGGATGGATGGATGGATGGATGGATGGATGGATGGATGGATGGATGGATGGATGGATGGATGGATGGATGGATGGATGGATGGATGGATGGATGGATGGATGGATGGATGGATGGCTGGATGGATGGATGGATGGATGGATGGATGGATGGATGGATGGATGGATGGATGGATGGATGGATGGATGGATGGATGGATGGATGGATGGATGGATGGATGGATGGATGGATGGATGGATGTTTGTTACCCAATCACGCTACAACAGCTCACAGCGGAAATGTGAAATTTTGCACAGAGATAGATTATAGTCTGGAATAGCACAAGGGCTACTTTTTATCCCGGAAAAATGTAACGTTTCCGCGGGATAGATTTTTGTTTTTCACAGAACAAGGGATCGACATGATTTCTTGCACAGTGGTTGTTTACGGATCAGATAATCACATAGGCGACTTTTATTCTGGCTTCCTATGGGATAGCAAAATATAGAAAGGTGTAATAGCTTAACGTGCCTCCGTGGATTGTATACCTGTTCTTCCAAAAATAACCACCACGCGGGCGGAGCCGCGGGCAACAGCTAGTATTATAATATAACGTCAAATTACGATTTTGAATTCCTTTCAATCAAAAAAACCGCCAAAACCGTATCGTCAAAAAGACTTACAAGATTACTTTAGATGGCGCAAATGTCAACTTTTAAGGTAGCTACGCGCGCGAAGAACGCCTTTTTCCCAAAGGACAATGGCAGGTTCCCATACATGAAATTAGTTGACATAAATATGTAGCGTTTAGAAGTGAAAAAAATATAAAAAAAAAACAGCAGCAATTCCTAAACAATAATGTATTAGGGATTTCTGATGAAAAAGTCTAATACTAAAGATATTTCAATTTAAAGATTTTGAGGTTATGATCTATTTGACATTTCTGAATAAAATATTTTTATCTATGAAGCTGATAAAAATGTTATTTGCCTATTTTCCAAAGTGCATTATAATTTCACCTGAGGCAGGGTCGTGAATTAAACATGTACCTACTGAACTTGACTTATAACTATTGTGGGGAAGGATGATCCGCCACACCGTAGGTACTTACACACAAGTGTTTACATTCGTGTTTACGTTTACATGTTCAGATATGAACACATTATACTTAATTATAGGAATAATTTGTTTATTTTTTGGAAATGGATAAATCCTTTAAACTTATAAACTGCTGAACCGTTTTTAATAATTCACCATTAGATTTATACCAAAAGTAACATAAGCCACATATAATTTATTTAAATACAAGCCAAGTTGGAATGGAAGACACAGAGTTTGTCAATATTTGTGCAGAAAATATCTTCAGACCCTAAATCCTGGACTTAGAAATTAAATTAGAAAATAAAAACGGGTTCTAAATAAAAATAAAACACTGATTTTTTTTAATGTTTATTCATCTTCATAATTAGATATATCTTGATGTCTAGCCCGTCCCAAATACCAGATTACTATCATGGTATGAGCGCAGCAGCCCACTGTACGACGCACAACCAAGCAACTACAATAGTATTCTATAATGCCTGCTCGACCAGCCTGGTCGAACCAGGTACATTATTTTCAATTAGTAATTAAACATAATACTGTTTATTTGAAACATGGTGTGATTTTATTTTACCTCTAATCGACAAGGTATCTGAACTGCCTCTTAAATTAAATTAAGATGGACTAATTGTTTCTTTGCACACTTCAATTATAGAACTACCGTGGAAACGTACATGTTCACCATAATAGGAACGTGTTTGTCGAATTTGGTACGTTCTCACGGCAAATATAGCATATTATATCGGTCTGCTATGCTCCAGATCACATTTGTGGCCACAGTCATGTTTGCTAGATTATTTTCTAAGTGAAATCTTTCAAGTATTCTTGTATTTAAATCATGTCACAATATGTCAGTATGAAATGACGGAAGTAGTGGTTTTTTTTCCTAAATAAGATTAGCTATGGTCGTAACTATACAGCCAAATAACAGACGATAGTCATTCACGAAGTTGGTAAAAAGTAAAGCTGATTTATTTGTAATTGTAGGGACACACACACTTGCATTGATTTTATAGTTTTTTTAACGGCTTATAGAATTCTTATGAAAAAGATTTTTCTTTGGTCCAAAAGACCTTAAGTCATTCATTAAAAAAATCTTACGACCATAACACGTTACAAAAAAGTCAATTGAGATTTTTAATAAATGATACAACTTATCTATACTTATACAGCTATTGTTAGTATGCTGAAAAATCATGCAAAATATTAATATTTAGATTACAAAGTATGAAATTCCTAAGCGCATTTTTTTTTGTAACTACGATTTCGCCATTGTCCTTTGTTTTTGTGATATATTTTATACATCGGTAATATAATATATGTGGATGCAGACTAATCACATAACCAAATTACCATGTATAGAGTCGATGATTAGAAACTTATTAGTAAGATTAAGAAACCTAATTAGAATTTTAATTTTTTCTTGTAATTTTTTGCACAATATTAAATTTTTATTGGTAATTGTGTCAACAGATTATTTAAGCATTAAATATACTTAGGTACTGCAAAAATAGTTTGTTAGCATTTATCTTTGACTTCGGGGGTCATAAAAAGAATGATTTCATAAAAAAGAAACAAATTACAATTACTTAGATAAGATGAGGTATACGGGATTACGGGATTTTCAATTTTATCGATATGTTACTAATCACCAACTCTATACATGGTGCTTTCATTAGTACCTCCCTTTTGCAACAACCTGTACAATAAGGGTAACAAACAGGATGAAAATTAAATAGAATAAAATAAAACATTCAGACTGTCAATATTAAACACACAACACACGCTAATCTATACTAATATTATAAAGAGGAAAGATTTGTATGTAAGTATGTTTGTAACGAATTGGCTCAAAAAGTACTGGACCGATTTTAAAAATTCTTTCACCATTTTAATGCTTCATTATCACTGATTAATATAGGTTATTTTAATTGCAAGAAAAAAATAAGGATCCCTACTAAAACTACAATAATGTTACCCAAGGTGTAAAAAAATGCCTATAAAATATCTTTCATCGCATGCGCTGCGAAAACTATTGATGATATAACAAAATATATGTTCCACAATATTAAAGAATACCAATATTTAAAATAAATATTGTGCCCTCAATTTTCAAGCAATTTTGATTCTGCTTTCGCAAAACGATTTCTTATATTCGCATTATTTCCCCTAATGTGCCAAAAGAAGTATAACTTTAAAAAGCTGCATCTCAAGCGCCAGACACTTCAGCCATTATTTGTTTGTTTTCAAGGTCATTAACCAGCGGTACAGTCTTAAAAAAAAGCCAATGAGAGGTGTCAAGGGACACCCGGATGGAACGAAGTTCCTTTCGATTAATTAGTGAAGGAATTGTAATAATTTTTTTTTTATGTTATAATAATATTTTTTTTATTATTAACAAATAAAATATTAAAATTATTAATAATAATATATTAATAATATTAGCAACAACTGCAGCAAGTAAAATTACATATAAACATAATGACAGCTGTTAAAATACATTTAAAAACGTTCCAATATAAAAGTGTCGTGACAACTTTTCGTAAGAATTTTTTCCGTCTAGCCCTCTTTCACAACGCGCGATAAGGAACTTCGTTCCAAAAATTATTAACTAAACAATACTCACTCAAAGGTTTTATAACAATTTTAAATGAACAGGCAACCCTTGTGTACGTTTCATTGTCCTTAGGGTATGTGTACTGCGGTTGTATGGAAATAATGCCTTTATTCATTAAAAAATAGCAATTAATTTCACCCTCCATAAAAGTAGTAACCTGAAATGAGACAAAACCCAAATAAATTTTTATCAATAAAAAATTGGACATTCAATAGACACACACATAGATCTGAACCCACACTAGGTCAAACCTGTATCGTGGGTATCAACTATTAAGACTACGGCCTCACAACACCCAGACCCAAACAAATATCCGTCTATCACATAAACATTTGTCTCGTTGCGGGTATCAAATCCGCGGTCATTCGTTTCACAGACGGCTAATCCGCCCCTGCGCCACGGACGCTGTAAAATACATGTGTTAGAAATACAACTGGAGGTTGTGTGAGATAGGTATTATTAAAAGACACAAAGACGATGATTATCACTAAATGATTGATTTAATGATCACTGTTACACAACATAGCGCTTAACGGTAGCAACCCCATGTCAGGATGTACTTAATAGTGCTTCCTAATATATACCAAGTGTATACGGACTGTGTGTACCCATGAGTTTAACTACAACTTGATACGGATAGCAGGCCATAGACCGGCGGTGACGTGAACCAATCTGCACAGACATCAGATCGCACACTGACTGTACTGCGAACGAACTATAAATGAACTGCGCTCCGGACTGCCAAGGCGCGGGCGCCCTGTTTTATGGGCAATCTTCGCCCCACTGTTCTGTAACGTATAAAGGTTACAGCTCATTAGAGCCACCCGGCACAAGACCCGCACCGCCTCGCCTCGAGAGGTTAGTATTCTTTATATGGACCTATATGGATATGCGCTCACAACACCGTAGCGTCACAGGAACGCCTCGGTCGTAAGCCGTTCACGCGTGGACGGCGAGTTGACCACTCGGTGACAACTCGCTGCTCGCATGCTTGCCTTTTTTTTTGTCGCGTGGAAAGCGTTATATTACTATTAGTGCTAGAATTGCAGCTGGAATCGCCCCTGCGCGGTGCCGCGTAGCAGCCCATCTCCATGGGAGGGCTAAGGAGCCCCCGCGCACCGAACAACGATAGCGAACGAGGCCTTACCTCCCGCGCTGCCGTCCATCACGGGGTCGCACGATGCACGGTGGTCCCGTTCGAGAAAAAATCGGACATAGGGAATTTAAAAAATTAAAGTCGTAATTTTATAAAACTGAATATGCCGATCGATTCGTTTATAAAGTAGTACTTAAAATGATTTTTGCGTTTTTTAAGATTGGACTTATAGTTTATGAGTAAATCGAATAAAACTGATTTTCTTGTATGGAAAGCTATATAAAAATAGGAATAACTCGTCATTTTCGTCCATTTTCGTTCTGAAACTTTTACAGTAGTAACTTGTCATTATATGCCACATTTTCTTCAAAGATACATGGTGCTACTTTTTTGCACTTTTTGAGATATGATGAAAAGTAGATAAATTTTAAAAAGTCGGGTCTAGATCAATATTAAGTGGATTTTATGGGACTTAAATGGGTTTTAAATACACTAATAATAATTCAACTAAGAATACATACTCTATTTTGGAATTTTCTTACTTTACATGTACGGAAATACCAAATAACTCAAAAATCAACAAAAATGAAATATTTCAAGTAATATTGATTGATGTAAATGGACTGGTCCATAAATTTAAAGTCGCTCAGCGTGCTATGGAGCGGGCAATGCTTGGGGTTTCTCTGGTGGATAGAGTTCGAAATGAAGTCATCCGCCAGAGAACCAAAGTCATAGATATTGCTCGCAAAATTAGCACGCTAAAGTGGAAGTGGGCTGGTCACGTCTGCAGACGGACAGATGGCCGATGGGGCAGACATGTGTTGGAGTGGAGACCGCGTTTAGGCAAACGTAGTGTGGGACGCCCTGCTGCACGATGGACCGACGACTTGAAGAAGGTGGCGGGTAGCGGGTGGATGCGGGCTACCCAAGACCGGGATGGTTGGCGTTCACTTGGGGAGGCCTACGTCCAACAGTGGACGGCAACAGGCTGAGTATATATATAATATTGATGACCACTGTAGTCGCAATCATAAAACTCGTGTCCTCACCTACCTATTTAGTGATTAAAAGGTACTACCTGGTAAGAATTATCCGTCTATTTTAGGAGTAACTCGAATAAAACTAGTTTTATTGTATGGAAAGCTATATAAAAATAGGAATAACTCGTCATTTTCGTCCATTTTCGTTCTGAAACTTTTACAGTAGTAACTTGTCATTATTTGCCATATTTTCTTCAAAGATACATGGTGCTACTTTATTGCACTTTTTGAGATATGATGAAAAGTAGATAAATTTTAAAGAGTCGGGACTAGATCAATATTAAATGGATTTTGTAGGACTTAAATGGGTTTCAAATTCACTAATAATAATTCAACTTAAGAATACATACTCTATTTTGGAATTTTCTCACTTTACATGTACGGAAAATACCAAATAACTCAAAAATCAACAAAAATGAAATAATTCAAGTAATATTGATGACCACTGTAGTCGCAATCATAAAACTCGTGTCCTCACCTACCTACTTAGTGATTAAAAGGTACTACCTGGTAAGAATTATCCGTCTATTTTAGAAGTAAATCGAATAAAACTATTTTTATTGTATAGAAAGCTACATAAAAATAGGAATAACTCGTCATTTTCGTCCATTTTCGTTCTGAAACTTTTACAGTAGTAACTTGTCATTATTTGCCATATTTTCTTCAAAGATACATGGTGCTACTTTTTTGCACTTTTTGAGATATGATGAAAAGTAGATAAATTTTAAAAAGTCGGGTCTAGATCAATATTAAATGGATTTTGTAGGACTTAAATGGGTTTCAAATTCACTAATAATAATTCAACTTATTCATATTATTATGTAGCTTTCCATACAAGAAAAACAGTTTTATTCGATGTATTCCTAAAATAGACGGATAATTCGTACCAGGTAGTACCTTTTAATGACTAAATAGATAGGTGAGGATACGAGTTTTATGATTGCGACTACAGTGGTCATCAATATTACTTGAATTATTTCATTTTTGTTGATTTTTGAGTTATTTGGTATTTCCGTACATGTAAAGTGAGAAAATTCCAAAATAGAGTATGTATTCTTAAGTTGAATTATTATTAGTTAATTTGAAACCCATTTAAGTCCCATAAAATCCACTTAATATTGATCTAGACCCGACTTTTTAAAATTTATCTACTTTTCATCATATCTCAAAAAGTGCAAAAAAGTAGCACCATGTATCTTTGAAGAAAATGTGGCATATAATGACAAGTTACTACTGTAAAAGTTTCAGAACGAAAATGAACGAAAATGACGAGTTATTCATATTTTTATATAGCTTTCCATACAAGAAAATCAGTTTTATTCGATTTACTCATAAACTATAAGTCCAATCTTAAAAAACGCAAAAATCATTTTAAGTACTATTTTATAAACGAATCGATCGGCATATTCAGTTTTATAAAATTACGACTTTAATTTTTTTAATTCCCTATGTCCGATTTTTTCTCGAACGGGACCACCGTGCGATGCTCCGAATTTGGAAGTGCATCGATAAGGGCTGACAACCCCCCGCTGCGCGCCCGCGTCCCCGGATGGCCCCAATTAGTCGCCTCGTACATGCTCGCATGCTTTCCTTGCATTGCTACGCATTACCAACGCACAGGCCCTATGAGTCGCAACGCGACGTTTACTAGTGACAATGCGGCGTCCACCCGTGGACCACTCGTGGACCACCTGTTGACAACGAGTAGATGCATAGCGACGAGGCGGTACGTGTCGGGTGCCAGTTTCACTGTAAATCAATTTAAGGCAGATTTATTCGGGAATGTCGCTACAAGTAACTCAAATTAACTGATATGCATTCGTAGGTGGCACGAAGCATACTAACGTCGGTGTGGAGTATACACCTCAACTCGGTGGAACATAATGTTTGTTCTGGTCGCCGCGCCGCATCTAGTACGTAGTACATATAGATCGCTGTATTTCGATGTCTATATACGGCTCACACATCCATCGGCATTAGTGTAATCAACCCGGGCCGTGGCCTCTGCTTTCACAGCCGGCTCCTAGACCACTTTGCTACGAAGGCTGTTAAATTGAATTTATATAATAGCATACTCACTGTCGCTACAGAATAACTAGAGTTTTTTTCGAATTTTGCAACCTTAAATTTGTACTTAATGTTACTGGCCGAAAAGCACCTGTGAATAACAACGGTATGAGTGAAGATAACCAATTACAAAGGCTTTTTTCGCTCGAATAACTGTGGAACAGTTTGCCCTTGCCGGCTTAGGTGTTCCTTCATATAATCCTGGGACTTTAATCTCTCAAGCATGACAATGACACCAGTGTTTGAAAAAAGGTAATATGTAGTGAGCAAAATACAAGCCAAAATCAACTTTATTTCCGTTAGATTAACGTTACAAATACGCTTAATACGCGTGTCATTAACTGCGAGCATTGCCAGGCGATAGCAGCGATAGCCTAGTTGGTTGCGGTACGGACTGCCAAGACGAAAGTCGTAGGTTCGAAACCCAAGTGGCATACACCTCTGACTTTTCTAAAGTTATGTGTGTATTAAAATGTTAATTATCGCTTGCTTTAATGGTGAAGGAAAACATCGTGAGGAAACCTGCATACCTGAGAATTTTTCAAAGGTATGAGAAGTCTGCCAACCCGCATTAGGCCAGCGTGGTGGACTAAGGCCTAACCCCTCTCATTAGTAGAGGAGGCCCGTGCCCAGCAGTGGGACAATGTTTAATACAGGGCTAGTATTATTATTATTATTGCCAGGCGTGGCCAAATATGACCAGATACTTGAGTGGTTGTGTACCGTGAAACTATTCAGCAAGTATGATTTTGTTAAGTAGCCAGGGATGGTTATCTCTCTACTTGATACTCTACCTGGACGGCACTGCGCATCATCAGATGCCCGTGCCAGGATAGTACAAAAAGATCAGATCAGTGTGTCAAGTTTTTGTGTGTCTATTCTTTTGACGCTTACTATAGCAATGGTGTGTCGATAGATTTAGATTGAATCATACATACATTTTATTCCGTACTATTTACCTACATACTATTTATTGGATTGTATATCTACATAGTACATAAATAAATAAAGTATGTAGTTAAAGTAAACAGCCAGTATGGATGTTAAAGAAAATGTGTATTATAAATAATTTTTTGTAAAGAACTATTTATATCCATAAATTTACCAACTGCACGGGCCTTCTCAACTAACGAAAATAAGGCATCAGTCCACCACGCTGGCCTTATGCAAGTTGGTAGAGTTCACATCTTTGAAATTCTTATCAGAATTCGCAGGTATGCTGGTTTCTTCGCGATGTTTTCCTTCACCGTTAAAGCAAGCGAAAATTAACAATGAATTTACACGAAAATTCAGAGTCTGTAATTTGGACTGATTTCGAAGCGACTTTCATCTCGTCTTTTTTTTAAAGATAATTTATAAATAGAGGATAAAGATATTTCAGTTAAATAAAATAAAACTTACTCATGTACCAGTATGTTCGACGCATAATTTATATACATCATAATGGGTATGTCATCTCTGAGAACAAAAGTCGTATCATTCACACATTTCAGAGTAGTCGTGTTATTTACTATTTCGTTACTGAATTGTATCGTAATATCGTGTGCTACATCTAAAAAAAAGGTTGAAATTAATTTATGTACAGAATTCGGCTGTCATTGAAGACTACCGACAGAAATGAAGACAATATATTTTTATCCTGGCACGGCAATGTGTGGCATCAAACCAAATAAATATTTGGTAAATTAGGCCACTAGGGGCACTTTTTACAGGTCAGGATTATTTTAAAGTCTATCGGTGCTTCAGAAATGCCCACTGGTCTGAGAAGAAGCACCAATAAACTCAGCCGTAGGTCTTTTGTCATTAGGTACATTATATAAAAAAAATCACTTAAATAATACATACATTCTTTTACATTACATCTGACGGTAAGCGCAGTGCCGTGTAATTAGAGTATAGAGTAGCGAGAGACAATCTATCCGCCGCTACTCAACACAAGCATGCCGGCCTGCTTCTTCACACTACGCCAAGGCCAAACATCGTACCCCAACTATAGACCCCAACAAAAATCGGATGTACACTGGCTGATCCCGGAACGAGACACACTTGCGTGTGCCACTATTGCGGGTGTTACACCCTGTGTACGTTGGTCGCTATCCGGGCTATATATATGAATATCCTTCAACCAGCTAATTTGGTGAGCCTATCGCCATACCGGGCACAAATCGAACTCTGATACTGAGTATTTCGTGACAGAAAGTGGAAGTGGATTTCTGGAAGTGGTAGAGCCACGCTGTAGACATATTTGTCTACAGCATGAATGGGCTGGCTCGACCGGGGTAGTACCACTGTCTCACAGAAAACCAACGTAAAGTGACAGTTTACTGTCGCGTTACATATGGTAAAGATATCCGGAGGCCTAGATTCCCCCTTCCCTTCCCTAATCCCTATTCCTCTCCTTTAAGGCCGACAGCGCATACATGACACTTATGCTATTGTGGATGTTCATGGGCGGTGGAGATCACTTAACATCAGGTGACCCACTGGCTCGTTGGTCGGACTATACTATAAAAAAAAACACTTTTACACGAGTCGGGATCGAGGCCTCAGCACAGCAGTACGGCGTACGGAATTACAACTGCAACACCGAGGCCGTCACATATATGTATTACTATAATATACAAGTATGCGAATACCACCAAATATACAACCGCTATGGAATTAATCATTTACCTACAAGTATTACTCATGGGAATATTCTGTCGGATGTATATGTCGATTTTACCGCATTCTGACGCTAACTAAACGAACATTTAAATAGCATAACTTCAATATCATAGACACAAGTAAAGTAATACATATACACTCACGCCTGTAATCTCCGAAGGGATAGACAAAGGTGTAACCAGTACACACACTTTTCGCCGAATTTATTCCAGTCCCATAATCTCATAGAGGGCGAGCCTGTCGCCATACCGCGGGCACAATTCCAGACTCCGGGCTGATACTGCGTATTTCTAAATAGAAAAACCCAATATCACTTTACCCGACCCGGGGATCGAACCCGAGACCTCAGCACACCAGTCATAACGCATGCGCAATTACAACTGCGCCACCGAGGCTGTCAAATAACACTGTTCTACAAAAAAGCAATTTTTTTTGTTGCCCTAAGTATCATTGCGGATTATTTAAAAAAGTGCTGGATTAGCTCTGGTTTTCATGTAATTGGATTATTGACAATAACAAGTATTTCAAAAGTCTCTAAGTAGAGTACTTCTCAAAATGATAACTATTATTTAATGTTTGCAACATGTTATAAGTTTCTTTTTGCTCATTCTTTGCTCGCATCTTTACATTACGTGAACGCCACGTAGCACCCTGTACTTTATTTGTGAAACTAGCAAACAATTTAATCTGTGTTATTTAATCAAGAAGGTACTCTTGACACTCGATTCCAATAAAATCGGATTCTGTTCGAAAACTGTACACTTGGCACTCTTGAACGCAACACCAGCGCACGATTCTACTGAATACGGCGGAATTTGCACTTGCGTTATTAGTGAACGGGTGCTCGGACGTTTTCAATAAGCATCAACCGATTTAAGACATCAAGATTTTCGTATATCGAGAGATATATTGAATGAAGAGAAGAGAAGAAGAAGAGAAGAGAATCGGAAGAGATTCCGACGGTCATGTGATGCAATAAGTCTTGTAATAAATTTTATTTCAGAATATTACAATAAGGCAACTTAATTAACATACATTGAGCTGCTCTAATCTAATCTAATCAAACTTGACTCGTATATTCATTGTGTGACCAAATATTGTTAACCAGTGTTCGGAAAGAGCAACGCTAGAGTTTTTTGCCCTCTCTTCTCTAGCGTAACTGCATTCCGAACTGGCGTAGAGTAAAAAAGATTGACTGAATCTAAAAAATGTACCTAGAGCATTTCATGGATTCAATAAATAATTGTTTTTATTTATATAGAATATTTTGCATCTGTAGGAATATGAAAATCGTGAAAAAAAGCAGATATATAGTAGGGTAAAGTAAGTTCATTAAGAATAAAATGTGTAATAGCTTTTGTGTGAGTTCCTGACCGTAGGTAAAGCCAACGATATAAAATAGAAAAAATAGAATACTCCTGCCACTCTATATCAAATGAAGAAAAATGAAATAGTTCATCAAAACGTTAGTCAAGAATGTAGAATGTTTTAAATATATTTCAAAATCATTTCTTAAGCTGAGTATAGGAAAGTTAAAAGCTAAAATTTTTGGAGGCGCTCAAATTTTAACATTTATCAATGATGATGCAAACTTAAACAGTTATGACTATTGTAGAAGATGACGCTTGGGAAGGATTTGTTTCAGCAGTACAACATTTTCCAGGTAACCACAAAGTGTTGAATTATAAAGAATTTGCCTAAAAGATATTGTGGAAAGCCTAAGGATTTTGGGAACAAATATGAGCACAAAACTACACTTTCTTGAGATTCACCTGCATGGGTTTCCTGGTAAACTGGAATATTAGAGTGAGGAACGGGGAGAAAACTATAACGGGAATGTAAAAATGATATAGAAACCGTATAGATAAAATCATAACATGATATCAGATTACTGTTTGTCTTTACAAAGAGATTATTCCCAAAACTCACACAAAAGAAAGAAAAAACAAACCCGGTTATCATCGCTTACGTAGTTAAGAAAAGACTGTAGATTAGCTAGACTAGAGACTACCCTCTTCCTTCCCTTCCAAATGCATGCAGCTTCCTTTCGTTTTCGTTCCGATTACGGCTCCTTCTTTCAGAAAAACATTTAACATCCCGTCTCTTCTACCGAAGATCATGATTCCCCTTCTACCCCTAAATAATTCTCGACAGTTATCCATAAATTTGAAATATGAATAACAATTATTGTTTTCTGGTCTTCCTTTACTAGTTTTCGTGGCTCATAATTTTCTACCTATTGTTACTTGAAACTTGGTATTCAGGCACGTTGGTATAATGAAACTAATGCTGATGGTAGGATATTAATTCGCCCGGATACCGACCACAGTACACAGGGTGTAAAACCCGCCATAGTGGCACACGCAAGTGTGTCGCGTTCTGGGGTCAGCCAGTGTACATCCGGATTTTTGTCGGGGGCTAGAGTTGGGGTACGATGTTTGGCCGTGTTGCCACCTTCTGAGTACTCTAACACTAGACCCTCGACCGCTTCTTCACCTCCTTGCTCCATGGCGCTGTGTGAAGCTACACAGCAGCCATGACTGTGTTGAGTAGCGAGGGATATGTTGTTTCTTGCTATTTGATACTCTAATTGGACGGCACTGCGCTTACCATCAGGTGCGGTGTTGTCACTTTTCCAGGATAAAAAAAACAGATATTTAACGTTTTTCAAAAGCCTTGAGGATATAAATGGAAAATCTAGGCGTGACTAGTAAACGCAATTTTGCAAATACTAACACTAGTAACAGCTCCTTGCGTCCATAATCGAATTGCACACACGCCAGCTTTAACAACTACGAAGTCTATTTTGCAGAGCTATCCATAGCTTTAACTTGACAACTCAGTTTTATTAGTAAATATGGATTCTTACCAGCATTTGTGGACTGTAGTAGCCATATTAATATTATAACCACTCCAAACATGGTTGCACCAGTACTAATCCCAAACTGGGATGCGTAACTGTTCACATTAGTTATCCTTGTTTGTGTGTAACGTAGCGAAGCAGGAAAATATATGAAAGTAGGTTCACGTAATAAATATACAACAATTTGTAATTTTTTTTGTGCGTAATGTAGTGCTTTTTAGCAGTAGCTAGTGAACTAACTTACACCTGGTGCCACCAGGTGTCCCAACCCCTGGTGTCTATATTGTTATACTCTTAGTAAATTTCAAAAATAATAAAGCACTTGAGGTAAATCAACAGCTTATACTCGCTTACTGATTTATATTTCACTGTGTCACTGAATCATACACACATATTTTCATATGGTTATCCTGCAATTGTTATTATGAAACCAAAAATATAACATTAATTATTTGTAACAGTAAACTTAAATTCTTTAGATGTTCTGTATAAAGATATTACATTCCAAATAAGCGTAGGTTAGCAGAAAGTACATCATAATACAGTGATTTTGACATATACACATACACTCACGCCTGTAATCCCCGAAGAGGTAGGCAGAAGCCTAACTAGTACACCCACTTTTCGCCGAATTTGTTAATGTCCCATAATGTGATGGTGGCGAGCCTATTGGCATACTGATATTGTTTATTACCATCCTTAGGTAAATTGCTTGAACGACTAATTGTTCCTCGGCTAATACCGGGTGGTCCAAAGTTTCATGAGAAGCAATTCGGTTTTACTGTAGGGAAATCTACTGTTGACGCCGCTTTATCCGTTAGAAGAACTGTTAGCAACTCGAATAGTAAATACGTCTTAGGTATATTCTTGAACATATCCGGTGCTTTCGATAATGCGTGGTGGCCAATGCTACTACTTAAGCTGAAAATCCGAGGTTGTCCTAAAAATATATATTCACTTATTTATTCATATTTTTGTCTAGGCACAACCAAATTAAAACTTGGTCACCACGAAGCGTCGAAAGCTCTTACGATGGGTTGTCCACAAGGCTCAGTAGTCGGTCCGTACTTGTGGAATTTAGGCTTCGACGACTTTTTCGCACTCCCTTTACCTCAAGGTTGCTCCTTAACCGGCTATGCTGATGACGGGCTCTTGCTTGTTCAGTCAAATAGTAGATCGGGACTAGAAAATTTGGCCAGCGCGTGTTTAAAGTTAATTTTTGATTGGGGTGAAAGAAATCGTCTGACTTTCGCACCTCATAAAACTTACCAACTACTTTTAAAGGGCATTCTTAAAACACCGCCGCGAATTAAATTCAATAATATTTATATAAAACGCAAAGAATCGGTCTGTTACCTAGGGCTAGTTTTGGAGAGAAACTTTTCGTTCTTAGAGCATATAAAATCCGTCGGGGAAAAGTCGAAACGCAATTTCTATGCCTTGACAAGGATATCCACTTCAACGTGGGGATTATCTTTTAACACATTAAAAGTCATCTATGGGGCTACTTACTTGAGCAGTATTTGCTATGGATCACCTGTATGGGCTGATAGGGCTACTATCGGTGCTGTGCGAAGAAAATTGCTCCAGAGTCAACGTTTGGCGTTGATATTCTTGTGTAAGGCGTATAGAACCGTTAGTACTGAAGCTTTACCTGTCCTTGCGGGTGTACTTCCAGTCGATCTGGAGGCACAGCGTCGCGCCGCTATGTATTACTCCACGAGAGAAGATATGGACAAAAACTTTCTTACGTCGCGCGAACTCTCGAGAATCGGTAGACTTTTTAAACAGCGTTCCGAAATATGCAACGAACTGCTAAACGAGTGGCAATGTCGATGGGATAATTCAATTAAAGGGCGGCATTTATATCAGTATTTTCCTTTGGTTCGCGATCGTCTAACAAAAACTTGGCTGGAAATTGATCACTGTGTTTCACAATTTCTCACCGGTCATGGCAACTTTAAGAGCAAACTATTCTCATTTAAGTTGGTTGATTCGCCTGCGTGCCCATGTTCTACACCAAACTGTGAGTACGAACAGTCCGCGCATCATGTTCTTTGGGAGTGTAGTCTCTGGCAAAATGAGCGCAACATTATGCTTGACAGTATGCAGATAACATCTGGAGTTGTATACTATATGGACCTTGTGGAGACTGGGAGGAATTTCCGTGCTTTCCGGCGATTTTGCCATACCTATTATTGGAATCAAGCGTAACAGCTCGCATGATAGGACCCGTTAAGTAACTTCCGTGGTGCTTTACGTCTGGCTTCTCCAGACGTAAATGTCCCTTTATTGGAGGTTAATACCTTTTTAGTTCAGTATTTGTCTCCCGCTTTGCTATGGAGGGAAGTGGACAATTTATATTTCCAACTCCTCCCTATATTTCTATTTGATTAATTTCGTTGCGGGATAAAAGACAGTTATTAAGCATTCCCAGAGACTCGCCGAGTTTCATTACTCGGTGTCAAAAAAATGCGTGCCATTGTTGATCCTGGCTAAACAGGAGTTACAATGGCGGGTGTGTGGGCGGGATAGTCTCACGGATACTGATATTGTGTATTTGTAAATAGAAAAACCTAATATCACTTTACCCGACCCGGGATCGAATCCGAAACCGCAGTACAGCAGTCGTAACGCATGCGCAATTAAAACTGCGCCACCGAAGCAGTCATTTAGAGCTATGACTGTACCTCGTTAATCTGTATATATAAAAGAAGAAACTGACTGACTGACTGATCGATCAACGCACAGCCAAAACGGCTGGGGTTAGAGACTTGAAATTTTGACAGTAGGTACCTTTTATCACGTAGGCATCCACTAAGGAAGGGTTTTTGCAAATACCACCCCTAAGGGGGTAAAATAGGGGATGAAAGTTTGTATGAAAATCCGTCATTTTTAAGTTAAACGCATGAATATTGGTATTTTGTATTGTATACTTTTTCTCCCAAACATGACCTCCACGCGGGCGGAGCCGCGAGCAATGACCTATATAATTTGAATGCTGACCTCCCCAAAACACCAGATACCTTACACTCGTTGGCTTGCGGAGCCGCAGCTTCGTGGTGTCATCTACCGCCAGAACTAAGAGGTTCCCAAATTCGTATCTCGGCCGCACCATCAAGCTGTGGAACAGTTTGCCAACCGTGTTCCCTCCTTCCTATGATCCTGGATCCTTTAAACGTACTGTGAAGCTACTCAGCAAGTATAATTGTATCAAGTAGCGAGTTATGGTTGTCTCTCGGTACTTGATACTCTAACTGGACAGCACTGAACTTAACGTCAGGTGCAGTGTGGTCACTTTGCCGTGCCAGGGAAAAAAATCCTTTCTCCTGTGGGCGTAGTGTAAAGCTAGTCAGCAGGTATGATTGTGTCAAGTGGCGATACATGGATGTCTCTCGGTACTTGATACTCTAACTGGACAACACTGAACTTAACAACTGGTGCAGTGTGGTCACATTTCTGTGCCAGAATATACAAGAGCGGCAAAAGCAGAAGTTTCGGGCGCTTTTTGCAGTGTTTGTTATGGTTTTTATTTGTGAGGAAAGTTGAAAATGCCGCTAAACCTGTTACGTCTTAATATTTGTATACATTACTATTACTTGTTTTAATTCAGACAATTTTCATAAAAAATCGGTATCTGCTTTCAAGATTTTTTGTGCACAGTTTGAGAAGATTTATAGAAATTTTACTAGTCGTGATCGTGTGGAAACCTGCATACCCGTGAATTCTCATAAGAATTTCGAAGGTATGTGAAGTCTACCAACCCGCGTTAGGCCAACGTGGCGGAGGCCCGTGCCCAGCAGTGAGACAATGTTTAATACAGGGTACTAGACCTACCTTGTTTCATACTTTTTAGAGCGTTATTTTCCAGTAATCGGGTTTTAGTTTTAGAACAAATTTTTTATTTAAAGTGTTTTGGGGTTTTTACAGAGGCACATCACATTTATTTCTGTTTAGGTTTTTTTTGTCAAATAATGATAAGTAGTTTAGAAGTTATGAGGAAACTAATGAACATAAATGCATACATACATACGAACTCGTACATACATACATCAACAAACACTTTGCGACGCCGTAGTCGGCTAAAATTTGTTTTTATGACTTTTTTTTCTTGACTTCGTGCCCTCTCGATGGCGCCATTTTCAATTTAATGTGACGTCGCATAGCCTATAACCAGCGGACAGACAAGACGCTTCCAACGATATCTCATTTGTCAAATTATGATAAGTAGTTTAGAAGTAATGAGCGAACAGATGAACATACAGACATACTCACATACTCACATACCAGTCAAAAACATAACCGTCCCTTTTCCTTTGCCGTAGTTGGGTAAAAAAGCAACGCTAGAGTTTCTTGTCTCTTCTTCATTAGAAAAACTGCATTCCAAACTGGCATTGCGGTAGAGTAAAAAATATTGACTGAATCTAAATGAAAATGTAGTATAGCATTTCATGGATTCAATAAATATTTAATTTTGATTTTTTGGCACAGATATAGATTTTAGTCTGGAATAGCACATAGGCTACTTTTTATCCCGGAAAAATGTACCGTTCTTGTGGGATATTTTAGTTTTTCACAGAGCAAGGGATTAACATGCATTTTTGTATAGTGGCAGTTTAGGGATCAAAAAATAACATAGGCCATATTTTATCCCGGAAAAATGCATGCTTCCTAGGGGATAGTAAAATATAGAAAGGTTTTTATAGCTTAGGATGCCTCCATGGATTGTATTTTTTTTATCCTGGCGCGGCATAGTTACCACAGTGCACCTGATGGTAAGCGCAGTGCCGTCCAACTAGAGTAGCGAGAGACAATCTATCCCTCGGTACTCAATACAATCACAATGCCGGCCTGCTTCTTCACGCTACGCCATGGGCAAGAAAGTGAAGAAGCGGTCGAGGGTCTAGTGTCAGAGTACTCAGAAGGCCGCAAAACGGCCAAATATCATACCTCAACTCGACTAGACCCCCGACAAATATGTATATCTTTTCTTCCAAAAATAACCTCCACGCGGGCGGAGTCGCGGATAATATCTAGTATAAATTATATCTACCATTGAAAACAGCTACAGTTGCTTTATTAGCTTTTAATTTGTATATTTCTGTTATTCAATTTTGATAACTTCGACGCCATATTCGTATAAATAGCATGAAAACCAATACAGGATAATTTTACACATTTCCTGTTACAATATTCCATATTATTATATATTCCATATATAGTAGTTATTTTTGAAATAAAAGAGGTATAAAACCCATGGAGATCTTTCTATATTTTACTATTCCATAGGAACCGTGCATTTTCCAGGACAAAAATAAGCCTATGTTTTTCTCAGATCCCTCAACTAACAATTTGAAACAAACAAACAAAACACAATACAAACAGAGTTACTTCCACATTTATAGTACCTATTAGTATGGATAATTATAGATACTTACAAGTAACTCTTAAATTAATGAAGTTGCCAATAATACAAAAATCTACTATAGCCCTCGACGGGGAGGTGTATAATATTAAGTTTAAAAACATAAACACAATTATACAAACGAAAATGAAAATTAATTCGAAACAAAAAAAAGTTCTGTCTATTCAACTAAAATACAATAATTAGACATAGGGTATTGTATTTTTTTAAATCAACTTTCAAATGGGTGTGATTAGGGGTGAAAGCTTGTATGGAAGTTTTCCATACAAACGTTCTCAGTTTTTTAATAAACCCCTTATTTTCACCCCGATAAAATAAGGCATGAAAGTAAGCCACTGAACCGATATTGATAAAATTCAGTATGAAGATATTATTAATTATTATTTTACTACTTGTTAGACGATGGCAAATGTGATAGGCTCGACCCCTCTCACATTATGGGACCGTAATAAATTCGGCGAAAAGTGGGTGAACTGGTTACACCTCTGCCTACCCCCATCGCAGATTATAGGCGTTATATGTATATGTACTTGTTAGGCACTAATTGGTTAGCTTACTAGATACTGCACACAATATTTAGTAACAAAACGTCTAAGAAATAGTAGTATATATAATAGGTTAGTCTCATGTGTTAAATTTTGTAAATTATTTGAATATTAGTGTAGTAAAGTAGTGTATACTCAGTGTAGTAGTGAAGGTATTGAGCTATAGAGTTTTGGAGGTAACACAAAAGACACCTTTATATTTTACTTGCCTACAATCACGCAAAAATCACAAAATTAGTACAATTTCATCTCTAATAAAAAAAACAAGATTCTAAAAATAATATAAAGCGTCCAACAGTGTTAAATACTCTAAGGTCCAACATAATTTTGCCACATTCCCACCAAAACTTGACAGCCACGCGCTTACAAAATTATAATTTTATTCAGAAAGTCCTACAAAATCAAAACCCTTGGTAACCATATTGAGTTATGTTGTTTAAATTACCTTAAATAACATTAAACACAGAAATGCTCATCAGTCTTTTCTATATTGTTTCAAAGGAATATTACTTATGTTTTATTAAATATGGCGTGTTTTCTACTGCTAGTTAATCTGTTTCTAGCTGTCAATGCAGGTGAGTTCTATTCGGCTAATAATAATCCTAGTGATATTATAAATGCGAATGTTTAGATGGATGGACGTTTGTTACTCAATTACGCTTCTGTTTTCGGATATCCTTCTTTTTATAAAGTGATAATATAACATATCATGTAACTCATCAAAGAGGTAATCTATTGGTTTGATATGACGCTACGTTTTAGTGTCATTTTCAACGCCAATTTGTGAATTAGGGCAATTTCCAGGAACATGTAGATTTATTCCTTATCTTCGGTACTAGATACGAAAAAGTGGGTTTTTTGTGCAGTATTTAAATCGGTGCGGGAATCGAACTCGCGGCCTCTACAGCCGGCTGCACGCCCGCTACGCCACGAAGGCGGCCAATTCGAAGACGAGTCGAATCGTACATTGTCTTCACAAAAATCTCGAAGGATAGTGGATCTATAGCTGGTGGTAGGATATTCATATCCGCCCGGATAGCGACCACCGTACACAGGGTGTACAACCCCCGATAGTGGCACACGCAAGTGCGTCGCGTTCCGGGATCAGCCAGCGTACATCTGGTTTTTGTCGGGGGTCTAGAGTTGAGGTACATTATTTGGCAGTTTCGCGGCCTCTGAGTACTAGACCCTCGACCGCTTCTTCACCTTCTTGCCCATGGTGTACTGTGAGGAAGCAGGCAAGCATAATTGTGTTGAGTAGTGAGGGATAGATTGTCTCTCGCTACTCGATACTCTAATTGGACGGCACTGCGCTTACCATCAGGTGCAGTGAGGTCACTTTGCCGCGTTAGGATAAAAAAAAACTGTCAGCACCTGTATTTCGTCTACCTTCGGTTATACATACATTTACACTCACGCCAGTAATCCCTGAAAGGATAGGCATGATAACCAGTGCACCCACTTTCGTCGAATTTCTTACGGTCCCATAATGTGATTGGGGGTGAGCATATCGCCATACCGGGCACAATTCCAAACCGCCGGCTGATACTGAGTATTTCTAAATAGAAAAACCCAATATCACTTTACCCGACCAGGAGTCGAACCCGAAACCAAGACAGCATTCGTAACGCATGCGCAATTACAACTGCGCCACCGAGGCAGTCGATTTTAAAATGTATATATCTGTTCCATTTTCAGAATTACCGACTATTAAAATCAACGATGTCGCGCTGAAACAAACATTCTCAGGAACTGTCTCTTACATGACCATTGCAGAATACTCCTTCTATGATAACGAACTGGCTAACGTAAGCTGCAGCGTGCGGGATACAAGCATGATGACGTTAGAAGTGCCAGGTAAAGGAATTATTATACTAGCGACGCACGAGTAGCAGAGCATTAACACCAATTCTTTTTTCTCCATGTCGAACCAGCCAAGTGGCTGGTTCTCGAACGTAAACAAGTACGTTCGAGCATTTTAGATTAAAATGTAAATGATATTCATACCACTTGTAGTATTTTTAATGTATTTAATAACCAATTTTAAAATTTAAAAAAATATATACACAAACAAACTAAATTTTTAGTGCCTGGGTAGGCAGACGAGCAGACGGGCCACCTGATGGTAAGTAGTCACCGACGCCCATAGACTTCTGCAATGCCAGAGCACAGCAAAGCCGCTGCCTATCGTGACATTTACATTCAACAATAGTAATTTCTTCCGGTTTTCGTGTTAAACGAATATATTATATTTAGATGTCGTAGCCGCCTTCCCACTCTTAAGCTCCCAGTCTGCATGATTTTTTCCGACATATTCTTTCAACAATCATAGTTATATTTCACCTTCATCATTAATCACTCCATCTTTTGGTGAAAACCGTACGAAAATTTGTTCAGTAGTTTCTGACCGTCCCAGACTGGACACTCCTCGAGGGTGTGTTGAGCCGTGTCATTTCAGCAGTTACCACAATGGTGGCACACGGCAGACTCCTCCTCTCTAGTTGATTAGGCCCTAGGAAAAGTGTTGATACTTTAAAGTATCGACACTTCGAGGTATCGATACTTTCGTTTCGATACTTATACGAGTACGATATCTTTTTTCGATACTACTCATGAGTACAGTATCAATACTTTTTATTTGATCACGGGTCACCTAATAATCGTTATGGTTTCAGATGAACCGAGATTGGCGCTTACTTGGGCTAACACCACTTATATAAGTATATTGATAAGAATGAGAACAAAACCCGAAAAAATAAACTACATAGATTGTTATCACAAAAATTCCGACGTGGTATCTATAGTAAGGATCATGCTAAAGCAAAAAACTATGGATATGAATAAAGGTAAGCTATATACACTCATGCCTGTACTCGCCGAAGGGGTAGGCAGAGGTGTAACTAATACACCCACATTTCGCCGAGTTTATTACCGGCCCATGATGTGATAGGGGGCGAGCCTATTGCCATTCCGGGCACAATACCAGACTTCAGGCTAATACTGAGCATTTCGGGATAGAAAAACACAATATCACTTTATGCACCTACCCTGCTTATCTCTACCCTTATATACGATGTATATAAAGTGTATAAATAAAATAAATAAATGAACTGTACCCGTCCCGAGGATCGAACCCGAGACCTCAGCACAGCAGTCGTGCCGCCTACGCAATTACAACTACGCCACCGAGGCGGTCAAAGGTGGATTATATTATGACTTACTAATTCTTTTAAGCAAGCTGCATCTTGCATGTTGCATTCGTATAAAGCAATGACGCATGCAACAGTGCACGTGTCACAAGTATGGAAAAGGATGTTAGCTCATGGCGCATGCTGCACGTGCATGGATCCGAGAGGCATATCTTAAAGGAAGATGCAAGTTGAAAGCTCACAAGTGTGAACAACGTATACTGCTTTACATAACGATAGCCAGGTGAAGTTTACTCACGGAATGCATGAATCTACTGGTGGTAAGATATTGATGTCCGGATAGCGACCACCGTACACAGGGTGTAAACCCCGCCATAGTAGCACGTCGCAACAAGCTTTTATAGCATATAAATTGTGAGATGACGTTATAAGTTGATATTAAAAGTTTTAAAGACAAAGTTTATTTTATCCTTTCTAGCGCATTTAAATAAAAGCTTATTTACAAGTTTTTTTACTTGTAATTTATTTTCCTTCATAATATCGTACCAGCCTATCACGTTTGAGCAGAAGATTAGATAAAAAATATCTATATATTAGTTTTATAAAAATATTTTACTTTCCTCTCCTTTTTATGCGGTGCTTCGCAGATTTCCCACTCATAAGCTCCCAGTTGGTATGATTTTTTCCGACATCTTCAACAATCATCATCATATTACTGTGGCTGTGAAACGAGAGGCCGTGGGTTCGATTCCCACACCGTGACAAATGTTTGTGTGACTGACAGATATTTGTGTCCGGGGTCTGGGTGTTGTGAGACCGAAAGTCTCTCGTAGTCCCTGATACCCACAACACAAGACTCGTGTCTTAGTGTGGGATCGGGGCTATGTGTGTGACTGTTGGGTGTTATTTATTTATTTATTTAATTTACACACAACTTTAATCTGTATATATAAACTAGCTGTTGCTCGCGGCTCCGCCCGCGCGGAGGTCATGTTTGGGAGAAAAGTATACAATACAAAATACCAATATTCATGCGTTTAACTTAAAAATGACGGATTTTCATACAAACTTTCATTCCCTATTTTACCCCCTTAGGGGCGGAATTTTCAAAAATCCTGAGACATATATTTTTTATTTTTAACTTAAATGCCAAATACTAATTTTCATGAGTTTAACTTCAAAAATGACGGATTTTCATACAAACTTTCATCCCCTATTTTACCCCCTTAGGGGTGGTATTTCCAAAAACACAAAGTCAGTCAGTCAGTCAGTCAGTCAGTTTCTTCTTTTATATATACAGAAGAAGAAACTGACTGACTGACTGACTGATCGATCAACGCACAGCCTAAACGGCTGGGGGTTAGAGACTTGAAATTTTGACAGTAGGTACCTTTTATCACGTAGGCATCCACTAAGGAAGGGTTTTTAGAAATACCACCCCTAAGGGGGTAAAATAGGGAATGAAAGTTTGTATGAAAATCCGTCATTTTTAAGTTAAACGCATGAATATTGGTATTTTGTATTGTATACTTTTTCTCCCAAACATGACCTCCACGCGGGCGGAGCCGCGAGCAACGTGAATGATATACGTAAACCATCCTCATGAATTTCCGTCTATTGGAAATTATATGAAAATCCGTTCAGTGGGTTTTGAGTTTATATCGTACGGCGAGAGTACTTTGTTTTTTATATATAAAGGCTGATATCCATTATGTTATTATCGGCGAATCGTGTATATGGACACCGGATACTAGAAAATGGGGTGATAATCTTAAGTTGTTACCATAGTATGCCTACGCTGTCTGTTTTTATAAATTGTTAGTCTATGCCTACACTATTTGTACGCCATAAAGGTTTAACATTATTGATCCTTATGTTACAATGTAATTCAACAACCTACATGTTTTGTATATACACGTGTTTAAAAAATATTGAATAAATAAATACCCTGTGCATCCATACTAATCCTATAAATGCAAAAGTAACTCTGTTTGTTTGTTACCTTTTCACGACTAAACGGCTGAACAGATTGTGATGAAATTTGGCAATCAGATAGATGAAATCCTGGAGAAGGACATAGGCTATCTATTTTCTCAAATAACAATCTTGAACTTGGTCAGATAGGAGTTCAAAATTTGTTTAGGAAATCCATAATCCCTCAAGTTAGGGATCTAAAAATTCATATTTAGGCTTTTGGTAAGAAATAACGAAATACGTATTTCAATGTTTTTACCAAATCATCCCTAATAGGGGCGAAGTGAGGGGTTAACTTATGAGGTATTATTTAATTGTATTCTCAAGCTTCAGGCACAACACCTGAGAGTCAGGACAATTGCTATAGGTGCCTCAGTGAGGAAGACAACTCCTTGGATTGTATACTTCTGCTCCCGGAAATAACTTCCACGCGAGCGGAGCCGCGAGCAACGGCTAGTCTTGACTATATTTAATGATCGGTCAGTAATATATATGCATTCTCACAAATGAATAAGCTGATTAAGACATGAAATATATTTTTTAGATCTGTGGCAGATAATAATTAATCAACAGATAGTTTTGCGGGAATCTGCCGAATACAAGTATATTCCTGGTGAAAAAATTAACGTGACCTGTGAGCAGAATCCACACAGCAAATTGATAAAAGACGGTAATGATTGTTTTTATCCTGGCATAGTAAAATACATACAGTCCAGTTTTGCAAACCGTTGAAAACTCGAGGTTCTTTACGTCTCAACTTCTAAACTTGTCTCAATTTATTTGATAAACATTGCTCGACCCTAGAATACCATTGTCCGAAACTGATCAAACTGAACTATTTTCAGGTCGCCAGTCATTCAAACCAGAATTTGTTCATAATGATTTCACACTAACTGAAGGTGTGTATACACATAAATGTCCAACGAAGTCATCAGAAAGAGGTATACAAATAACCTACACAGAAATGAATATAAACGGTAAATATTTATATAACAAGTTATAGAAAATTTAACTTTTAAGGTCACAGCTCATTAGAGCCACCCGGCACCCGACCCGTTCCGCCTCGTCGCTCGGCATCCACTCGTTGTCGGCAGGTTGCCCACGGATCGACGCCGCGTTGTCATCAGTAAACGTGGTCAACCAGTGGACCAGTGGCTCTTCGATAAGTCTTTCTTTATTTATTTTGAAATCAAAAACCAGACGTCCGACATGTTAGAAAGAAAGGCTGGAAATGACGGGTGGGTGGGGAGCGGCGCATCGCCGACGCATTTTCCTCGCGTGAATCAAACGCGGGCCGCGCGTGGTCCACTCGATGGCAGCGCGCGGGTCAGTCGGGGCTTGTGCGTCGGCAATGCGCAGCAACGATTCGATTCCCAAATGGAGACAAATGTTTGTCTGATCCACAAATATTTGGCCGATGTCTCTCGTAATTTTCGATACCTACGATAGACCTAGTATATAGTTTTACTCTCTAGTGTATACTCTGTTTATGACCTTAGGGGTAGTATTATTCTCGTTGTAATTATTTTATTACCATTTTTTCAGGGCTAGAAGGATTAAGTTCGTCCAACATAATATTCTTGTACAACGCATCGGATTATCTTGCAATCCATTACGAATACGACGGTGTACGGACACTGAACTTGGCGTGGCCAGTCACAGTCATAGCTGGGAAGGCTAATGAATACAAAGTCTTTTGGAAAGGTAGGTTAGTGAAGTTATAAAACAAGAGATAGTTGGTAAGTAGTCATTCAGAGACACACGCAAGTGTGTTGCGTTCCGGGATCAGCCATGTACGTATATGTTTATATGTTTTTTGTCGTGGGTCTAGAGTTGGAGTACGATGTATGGCCGTTTTGCGGCCTTCTGAGTACTCTGATAATAGACCCTCGACCGCTTCTTCACCTTCTTGCCCATGGTGTAGTGTGAAGAAGCAGGCCGGCATGATTGTGTTGAGTAGCGGGGGATAGATTATCTCTCGCTACTCGATACTCTAATTGGGCCGCACTGCGCTTACTATCAGGTGCAGTGTGGTCACTTTGCCGTGCCAGTATAAAAAAAAGATTAGGTTTTTGCATTGGAGTTTTCAAGCAATATTTTTTTCTGACCTAAAATTGATTATACCTTTCATACTCCCACTCCATTCAATTGTTTTCAACAGTGACTTCTGTCGTCACCACACAGGATTAGATGTTTCATATCATATAGAATGGCGACGCATGACGAGTCGGCGCGTCGCCAGGGATTCGGTCTGATCCGCATTTGATATTTTACCCAAAAAAAAGCAACGTTCTTCACTATTTGCAGATAGACTGGTGTCTTTACTACCAGTGACAACAGCGCAGAATGATTGTAAACTGAAATTGTCATTCAACCCGTTCGTTATCAGTGGCGAGGATGACCGTAGCCTTATTAAGTTTATAAAATCTATAACTGATGATATCACATCTGACCACGGTGAAACTAGAATAATTCTAAGACAACGTGCACATAATATTGTAGCGGATCAGAAACTTGACTTTAATATCGGTGAGTAATAAGTATCCTGTACATACATATACACTCACGCCTGTAAACGACGACTGTAACCTGTACACCCATTTATTGCCGAAGTTATTACAGACTGCCTCGGTGGCGCAGTTGTAATTGCGCATGCGTTACGACTGCTGTGCTGAGGTTTCGGGTTCGATCCCCGGGTCGGGTAAAGTGATATTGGGTTTTTCTATCTAGAAATTCCTCAGTATTAGCCCGGAGTCTGGAAAATGTGCCCGGTATGGCAATAGGCTCGCCCCCTATCACATTATGGGACCGAAATTCGGCGAAAAGTGGGTGTACTGGTTACACCTCTGCCTACCCCTTCGGGGATTACAGGCGTGAGTGTATGTGTGTGTGTGTTATTACAGTCCCATAATGTGATAGTGGGCGAGCCTATCACCGTACCGGGCACAATTTCAGTCTCCGGGCTGATACTCAGTATTTCTACATAGAAAATCCCAATATGACTTTACCCCTTTTTTGCTTGTGGTAGGATATTCATATATTATATCGACCAAAAACCCGCCATAATTGCACACGAAAGTGTGTCGTGTTCGGGGATCACCTAGTGTACATCCGGTTATTGTCGGAGTTATAGAGTTAGGGTACGATGTTTGGCCGTTTTACGGCCTTCTGAATACTCTGACACTAGACCCTCACCTTCTTGCCCATGGAGTAGTGAAGAAGCAGGCCGGCATGATAGTGTTGAGTAGCGGGGATAGATCGTCTCTCGCTACTCTAATTGGACGGCACTGCGCTTACCATCAGGTGCAGTGTGGTCACTTTGCCGTGCCTGGACAAAAAAAAGAACGAGTGTACAGCAGTAGTAATGCATGCGCAATTAGAACTACGCCACCAAGGCAGTCAGTAAGTAGGTATCCTATGTATGTACATACTATTGAATACTTATTTTTGCATGTTCCGAATAGAATACCAGCCTAGTATTAAACATTATCCTACTGCTGGGCACGGGTCTCCTCTACTAAGAAGGGTTAAGCTTTAGTCCACCACGCTGGCCTAATGCGTGTTGGTAGTCTCCACATACCTTTCAAATTCTTATAAGAATTCTCATATATGGAGCTTTCGTCACGATATTTTCCATCACCGTTAAAGCAAGCGATAATTAACAATGAATATACACGTAACTTTAGAATAGGCTGGTTTGGAACATACGACTTTTGTCTCGACAGTCCGTAGTCCGTACCACACCCGACTTAGCTCGCTGCTTTTTGCATGTTCCTTTACTCATCACTTAATGAAGTATTAAATGGATTTGGAAAAAAAAAACCTTTGACTTGAGGTGAACACACATGCTACCTTTTATCCCAGTTGTAATTGTGCATGCGTTATGACTGCTGTGCTAAGGTCTCGGGTTTGATTCCCGGGTCGGGAAAAGTGATATTAGGTTTTCCTATTTAGAAATACTAAGTATCAGCCCGGAGTCTGGAATTGGGCCCGGGATGGCCATAGGCTTGCCCTCTTGAATTCGGCGAAAAGTGGCTGTACTGGTACACCTCTGCCTACCGCTTCGGGGATTACAGGCGTGAGTGTCTATATAGCCGAATATAATAGTCTAATATCTGGATATTTCTGTATTTGCAGTTTATATAGCGATTGGAGTATGCGGTGTTTTTATTATTATTTTGATATCTAGTATATTGATTATAATAAAAAACAAATCAAAAACACGTAGAGTAAGTGTGTTTCATGTATTTCAAGAATAATATATGTCCTAATAATATATATATATATATGGGTGACTATGAGTTGTATCAGATGGCAGAGGTAATGACATCATCTAGATCATGACTATGAGGGTTATTCATCCCTCTTTGATCTTCAGGATTCACATCGTACGATAGTTCAGAAGAAATAACACACGTTCATCACTTCATAGTTTATTAAGCTACACCAGTTCGGAATGCAGTTATCCTATAGGAAAGATTCTGGCAAGAAAACCTATGGTTGCTCTTTTTACCCGACTTCAAAAAAGGAGGAGGTTAACAATTCGTCGGAATCTTTTTTTTTATGTACGTTACCCGATTACTCGAAGACGCCTGGACCGATTCGAGTAATTCTGTTTTTGTTTAAAAGGGTATACTTCCCAGGTGGTCCCATTGGCACCAAGTCAGGATCTGATTATGGGATCTCAGAAAAATCAAGGAAAAACAAATTTTATAGTGACGCATAATTTGTTTTTTATTGAAGTCGGTTTATTATAAACATAACACTTCTTACATCAGTTCACAATAACACTTTTCACAGATACGCGTTTTACATTAACTTATTACTTTAATTCGTTGGTACTGTTAATCTAACATTAATTCACATTATTATTATATATTATTGATTAACATTACGACCTCTAAGTTACTAACTTTTCAATAATTATTTCTGAATTAAGTATTTGACAAATGGCGAGACGGTCACTTTTATTGAGTTATTTCTACTGTGCCCCACTCTGTGAGCGAGATCACCCGATAAAAACTCAAAACCACCTTCAAAATTGCAAAATGACTTGGCAGTACCAACAATTTACAATAAAATAAATGGAGTTAGTTCCTAGATCAATTTAGTATTCGTACCTACTCATGACGCCCCGACATATACTATAACTATGTCTATAAAGGCGTCTGCTAGCTTTCAATATACAATTAAACTGATAAGCATTTCATGCTGTGTTTAAAGCAGCTGATGGTAGGATATTCATATCCGCCCGGATAGCGACCACCGTACACAGGGTGTAAAACCCGCCATTGTGGCACACGCAAGTGTGTCGTATTCCGGAGTCAGCCAGTGTACATCTATGAATTATTTATATTTCAATTGGGGTGTCTGAGGCACGTTACGGCTGCTGCTGTGCTCGGGTTCGATCCCCAGGTCGGGTTAAATGATATTGGGTTTTTCTATCTAAAAATTCTCAGTATTAGCCCGGAGTCTGTGCTCTGTATGGCGATAGGCTCGCCCCTATCACTTTATGGGACCGAAATGCGGCGAAAAGTGGGTGTCCTGGTTACATCTCTGCTTACCCCTTCGGGATTACAGGCATGAGTGTGTATGTCTGAGGTGCATATAATTCATGTGACATGCATATAATAAGCATTACGGTACTTATTTACAGAATGTAACGGAAGAAAACAATTATGTAAATTTTGATAAAGAATCGTCTTCTATCACTCCCTTTCCGTCTCAGTGGGATGCTTACGCGAATACAATGGTGAGAACTGAACCCGACATGAAGAACATTCACCAGTTATACACCAAACCTATACCAAAAAGTCAGAGGATGAAACCAGAAGAAACAAATAGATCCTCAGATGCAGATGAAGCATTATACAGTGAGGTCCAGCAGTTTGAACTTCTGAGAGACGCAGCGATCACTATGGATCGGAAAGACCAAAATAGTTACGTAAATTTTAAAAAGTAAATGGGTATTCGAAACATAGCTCTACTTAATGCATATTTTTAGTTATTGACGGCTTTGATAGAAAATAGTTCCCTCTAAAAAATCTTGAGCGACCTGTCAAAATTAAAACATTTATTTAAATTTTCATATTTTACTATTTTCAACACAGAAAATAATATTGATATAAGAAAACAATTGACGATTCTGGAAAGATAAAAATCTTGATTGACCCCTAGAAATGTAATCGATCTGATCTTTTGACACGGCTCTTAAAACTTGATAACTCACATATTACAATAATCTCGAAATTTTCGTTATTTTTGGCACACCCTAGTGTACATAAAGGACTTTTTTTCTTGTTAGCAATTTTTTTATTTCTTCTCGAGTATAATTAATCCAACGGTGAAGGAAAACATCGTGAGGTAAACTGCAAAGCTAAGAATTCTTATAAGAATTTCGAACGTATGTGAAGTCTACCAACCCGCATTAGGCCAGCGTGGTGGACTAAGGCCTAACCCTTCTTATTAGTAGAGGAGGCCCGTGCCCAGCAGTGGGACAATGTTTAATATAGGGCTAGTATTATTATTATATAATTAATCCGACATAAAACTAATTAAACATGGACACAGTACTCTGGGCCAGCGTTTGGTGTGGGTGCGGTTGGGCGACCGCCCGGCCCGGGGCGCGAGAAATGAAGGGGCCGGGCGCCGGATATACTTAGCAGCGGCATTTCACTAGAATTCACTAACGGGATCACATTAGGACACGAATACTACAAGTATACTGTATTTTATAACTTCATTATTTCCCTTGTTTGTTTCTTTAACTTTTCTGATTTGGATAGCGAATAGGGAACGCCGCATAGCAATCTCGCCCAGGATTTTATTGCTAAAACTGACACAAGATTAATAAGCTACCAAAATGAGAAAATGCGCGTCGCCGCGCTGGTGCTCGTTTTAACACGCGGTGACTGAACAGTGCATCAGCTGATTTTTTATCGTTACATTACGTTCTAAGAATTATAATTAAAATGATTATTTTAATGAATAATCTGATTTTATCAAAGAAATAAGAAAAAAGTATATTGAGCTAATCAAGCATGCTGATAACAGTTTCACAGGAGGTAAAAAAAATACCCTGTACAGAAAATTATAAATAAAACAAAAGATTATTTTTTCTGATTTATTCTTAAAGTACAGTACTTACGTACAAATTAAGTCTAATTAACATTAATTTCTCACATTACACAGAATTGATGGTCGAAACCGGCCAACGGACCATTAAAGGCCTTTTACCATGACTCTTACAATTAACGCGCGTTACAAAAATTTCGTTACATAGACTACGTTACAGGTTTTATAAGATAGTATTTAGTTCTTTGCGCAGTTTTAATATATCTTTTTTTCTATTCTTTCTCTTCTGCAATGCAACCTCGGCTTATCTGGACTTGTCTGCGTTCATGGGAAGTAGTGATAGCTTACCATAGCCAAATTGCTCGTATGCAGTCTACAGTTATGTAGCAAAGACGGAAACATGCAATGCGGTCATAAATATTATTGTTCATCTTAATATGGCTGGCTGGACCGATTTGAATGAAATTTTGAGTGTCTATTTCAATGAGTTCCTGGTTTGAACACAACACAATTGGACCCGATAGGTGGCGCTGCTGTCGGTATGTCACCAAATTTGATTTACTAGGATTTGTGGGAGAAATACCAAAGATCTTTAAATATCATATTTAATGTGGCGCTGCTTTTCCGGGCAGGACTTCTGCCGGGCCAGCTAGTAATTATATAAATAGTGACCGCATTCATCAATATAGCTGCATTATGGATCGCGCGTTTAAAGAGTCAACATGCAATTCTTTTATTAGATAAGTCGCATAATCAACAACAAGTGGGTGACGTTCAATACATTATGAAAAAAATTACCTAGCTATTTATATAGTGGATATTATAAGATTTACTTAGAATTAACAGCTATAAATGTTATAACATGTTTTTATTGGAATATCAAACCTATTTTGGCTTATAACCCATGTGTAATGCACGGCGATAATCTAGGCAGTTCTAGGTTGCATCTTAGTTTGAGTGCCAAATACCGCAAATTTCAATAATAAGTGGTGTTTTAAATGCGGCCGGCACACAATAGGTATATTTAACCTTAAATTTAGGTTGTGGATGCATACTTATAGGGAAATTTAATTTTATTTTACGCTCAGCATGGATCTGTTTCCAGCAACAATGATAGTGAAAATCCGCGCGCATCTAGGGCTTGTATGAAGGCACCTTTATAGTTTTGTTGAATCAAACATCACCCACAAATAAAGACATTTTAAAACCAAAAGTACCTCAGATACATTACATTTTGCACACATTATCCTGATTAACAGTACTTTACTCAATATATGTATCTCTGTATAATTATTGCTTTTTATTATAATCACAATTTATTTATGAAATATCTTTGTACATTTTTTTACATTGAGAAATATTTTATTCTTGTAAACTTCTTGGACCTACTCTATAGCAAAGTATAAAAAATAGAAAAAATATTATTATGTTAGTACAAAATGTATTGTAAATGGGATAACACACCTTTTATAACCACGGAAATGGCTAATTTCAATATTACTTCTTTTCATCAACCTTTGCCTAATTTAGCCCTCACACTAAATACAAATGACAGATATGATGTTAGAATATTTTCACATTGTTTTTTACTCAAGTGTGTTGTACATTAGTTGTTAACTGATGTAAAGCATAAGTCAAAAGAAATGTACAGTCTTTTTACTCCTAACCATTTTTCACTTTACTTTTGTCTCTGGTTTTAGTTGTTAATCTTGCCTAACTTTTCACAATTGCCATACACTCTTAAGACAACACACTTTCATTTCTCAAGATTTCCTACTAATGAGAATATGTGAAAAATACCTTGTTTGCACTGAATATGTCGTCACATGTCTGTATTAGACGGTAGGTGGTGAGAAGACCTGTAATATGTCATCAATATAAATAGCCATTTCCATACTTTAGTACTCTAAAGTCCAAAGAATACACCACAATTTAAAAATCATACAGTCTATCAACCTATTGAGGGCAACTTTGTCTATGAGTGTTTGAAATAGATGGTACCTAGTATACCAAGCAATATTGTTACTTCATCGGTAGTCAAGTACGTACCAACCACTCCATATAGATGATACAATGGCTGTATGACAAACTGTGGTACGTTTAACTTAGTCTAATCGCTCTGACCAGCTGCTTGGCGTAGTAACACATATATCTTCTCCTTTATCCAATCTTTATTGTACGGTGCATAAGTGTTTGTTGACTTTTGGTAGACTAAACAACTGAGGTCTGCAAGCTGGAATAAATATACATGAGTATTTTATGTACTTTCTTATGCTTGGGGGAATGACACATAATCATACTTAATATCTCCTATAATGTCATATCAACTTAAGTTGAATTTGAAAATGGTTTCTTATATTTACACAAATATTACACATTGAATTAATAATACAATAATACGGATTCAATAGCAGTTTATCTAGTTTTTTAAACAGTCAATTGAATTTGAAATTTTGGTGACTGTCACTCGACTGATTCAGTTGATTATTTTCAAAGAATTGCTTGACAGTTATCCATACATTTCAAACATGGTGGAGATTAAATCTTTCACTGCAGTGCACATGACAAATGTGTTTATCCCTGGAGGCTGTCTATGCTTAATATTCAAAAAATCTAGGCCAATACAATTCTGGTATTATTTAGATTGCATTATACTTACCATCAAGTGCACTTTGGACTAAGGCCTAACTGGTAAAAAAAACAATGTACCTATCTGAATAAAGTTTTTTTGAGGCATAATAAATAAATATGAAGGCAGAATGAGTCCCATGAAAATATATACTTTTTTATGTCACTGAGATACAGCAACAACACTAGCTGGCAAGCATAGAGGGGGCCACGAGAGAATGAAAGGTTTTAGGGGTCAACAGTATGCAGTTACTGGTGGTAGGATGTTCATATCCGACTAGATAGCGACCACCGTAAACGGCAAACACAAGTGTGTAGCATTCCGGGGTCACCCAGTGTACATCTGGTTTTTTGTCAGGGGTCTAGAGTTAAGGTACGATGTTTAGCCATGTTGCGACCTTCTGAGTACTCTGATACTAGACCCTCTGCCACTTCTTCACCTTCTTGCCCATGGGGCAGTGTGAAGAAGCTACACAGCAGAGCGGCATGATTGTGTTAAGTAGCGAGGGATAGACTGTCTCTCGCTACTCGATACTCTAATTGGACGGCACTGCGCTTACCATCAGGTGCAGTGTTGTCACTTTGCCAGGTTAAAAAAAAATTATGAGCTATGAGTATTATTGTTGTTTGGCATTCCATTTAATTCAAAGTCTATACCTTAAATAATCGTCTATGCTATAATAGTACACCCACCTGATCGACGAAATCAAACAATTGTGAAATGTCATAGGTTATCGTCGGTGTATTTGGATTTCGTCTTTTCAAATGTTCCTCGTATATTTTACATACGCCCTCCATACAATCGTTCACGCTCTCGTAATCTGAGTACGTCCTTGTTTCCGGCCTCGGACCGGGCTGCACCAGCAAAATTGTGTGACTCTGAAAAATATCATAACCTAAAGAACCGCCATTTTTTGACATAAAAACATTGAGATATCGTTATAGAAATCAATATGCTCACCATTTTGGTGCTAATTTATTGTTTAACTGCACTATTTGGTTTAGTTAGAATGTAAACAGTATTGAACACCACAAAAATCGATGTTTTTCCAGAAATATCCGTCCGCTCGTGTCGCAATTTAAGTTTGTTTCGTCCGAAAACACCGCGCATTATATTCAGAACTACAGAATACAGATTCAAAAAACCACACGTACAGATTATATCAGAACAATTTGTAGAAAAATATTAACAAATACTTAAATAAGTAACAATTTTTTATTGAATCTGAGATAAATTCGAGTTTGAAAGTTTACTAATTATTATACTTCAAAAAATATGCCCACAAATACTCCTATTCCTGAACGATATGTTAGTGTTTGTTGTTACGCATAATGTATTTGTGAAATCTCTTGTTATTATAAATGGGTACCTAATCTTTTTTTACTTTTTTATTATTATGACTAATTTAAAATCAAATTAAAGACGGCAGAATTATATAGAAACTTAATTTAACATATAAATGTGTAAAAATTATGTATTTTACGCCGTATTGCTTATATTTGGCGAATATTTTATTCATTTTTGTTTTACTAATGTCAAAGTCATGTCATAAGTATCATAACTCGTAAATATTATTTTCGCGCTTTTCAATTATTGTAAGATAAATAAATGATTTAAAAATAAGTAGTATTAAATGTGGATTTTTAGTGATAAAACAAAATATTGTAAACTGTGAATCGAAGATTCATTATAATAGTGGTTACATTTCATGTGTATAATTTAGAATAGTAATGGAACATAAAACTCATATTATTGAAAAGTTCGAAACTATTTTAAAAGAAAATCATAAAAGTAAGACTTTATCATTATATAGTGACGTTCAAATACCTGCAAATCATACAAGCCGACCGCAAGAAGTAATAGAAATTGTGTCATCACAAATGAAAGCAATACAAATGGCTGATCGGATTGTAAACACAAAAGATTCGAAGAAATACACGAAACCTAAAATCTTGACTCAAGATAAGTTAGCTGTGTATGATAAGGTAATAATCTAGCTCTGTTCAGCACAAAAACTATAAAAAACACATTTAACTATTAAACCTAACATACAATTGATAGACAGCCCCGTGGCGCTGGCGTGGCGGGCGAGTAGCTGGCCGTGAAACGAGAGGCTGTCGATTCGATTCTCGCACCGAGACAAATGTTTGTGTGACAGACAGATATTTGTTTGGGGTCTGGGTGTTGTAGAACTGTAGTATGGGTGAGGTTAATTGAATATTGTCATAAATTCTAGTATTCCTGGCACTATATACTGCAAACTAAATTATTTTTATAATTTTGTTTATTATACCTATTAATTGTCCTTTTTTATACCATGTTGGTGGAAAATCAGCTTACGGCCCGCCTGTCAGTAAGCAGTTACTTTAGCCTATGGATTTTTGCAACACCAGGAGCATCACATGTGCAGTGCTGACTCTTGAGAAACCTGTTTACTCCCTTCTTGCAGAACCCATACTATAGTCCCCTTGGAAAACCTTTTCCTACAACTGATAGTGTATTTGTGTATACAGAACAAACCTCAATTACTCAATAATATTTTTTTTTACTTGTAATATACACCCGGACTGCATTTATATGTTAATGTATTTGCTATTAATATAATTTGGTTATTGAAAAACATTTGAATAACAATATATGATAACTTTGTGGGACAAATAGAGTTATACTCTCATAAGGTCCCATTGCCAATTTAAACCCTGTTGTATAGCAAAGAAATGACCAACTTGGTCAGGCCATTGTCTATTTACGTATGGGAAAAGTTGGGGCTTTAGCCCAGTAAAAAATACAGATTAAGATGATAGCATATTAAAATACTTTCAGATGCACCTCAAAAAGAAACCTGTCAACACATTTGAAACCCAGTGTGTCTCAGATACACAATTAATTGATGTAGTCAGTGTGGCAGAGGCTTTCGATGCAGAAGGTACTCAAGATCTACATACTTCATTTACAGTAAGTGATTTAGAAAAATTAAATAAAGAAATAATTTTAGAAAATAGAAATGCAGATAGTAATAACAAGACAAAAGAAACAAACACTAATAGTAACAGTATTTGCAAAGATAAAAGAAAGGATCAAGTTTTTACAAAAGCAGCTGACAATATTGATTGTATAGAAATGGATGTTATAGGATTAACAGCAGATGTTATTGTATGTAATAATTACGAAGATAAAGTAAAAAACGACACAGAAGAAGAAACTGTTGCAACTAACGAATTCGATAGTACTAACAATATTGCTGGAAAACAAACTACTTTTATAGGGTTTACAGAAGATTTTGTTGAAAGTTATAAAGATTTATTTGAAGAAAATGAATATGAATATTTGAGTGATGATTTTGATGCAATAGAAAGACGCAGATGTATTTCATTAAGTCCAATATTTAACAAAATAGAACCAATCAAAACTGTGAATGAAGATAGCAATTTACATGAAAGGCATAAAGATAGATCAGTGAGCCCTGTATTTAGCGTTAAAAATGGAAAAAAGCCGTCGTCGCCGTTAGTTTTCAACTTGGACTCCTTTGAAAGGTTTGAGCAAGTTGCAATACCACTGATTGAAGAAAATCTTGATTTAGAAACAGCAAAGCACTTGATCAATTCTCAAATATTAGATAAAGAATTGTTTTTACCTTCAAAAATTACTATAAAATCTGCACTAAATTATGATCAAATCAAATACTCTGACACTGAACCAAACATAAGGAGAAATTATGACGAAAATGATGAAGCAAAAACATCCATAATGGAATCGAAGTCTAAGGATGACAAGGAAAAATACAGTAGTACTCTAGAAGATGAAATTCTATTCAGTAGTGATGAAGAAGACTATGAACACAAAGAAATACAAGATTTACCACTCACATGTGCTTTGGAAACTTCTTTTTATGACCAATCTGACATTTTGGATAAAACAATGTATGTTGGTTTTCAAACAGCAAGTGATAAGTCGATTCAAGTATGCACTGATTCGTTTACTAAAGCTCAAAGTATGTTAAATGAAATACATCCTAGTGATAAGAAGGTACAAACTTTGACCGAATTGGTTAATAATTGGGAAAGTGTGTCAAAAAATGGAAGTGAACATGGTAAAGAGAAATCAGCGTACCCTGAAAAGCTCGACAGTAAAGTAGATGACCTTAAAGTAATTCCTGATATAAATTTATTAAATGTTGATAATAAATCAACAGTAATTAATGCTCTAGAAGAGGTCACACATAAAAATACACAATTTCCTGATATTATTGTGTCTATGCTTAATACAGCAATATGTAATGTTTCTCAAGAAAACAATGATAAACACACTAATCAAGAAGTAAATGAAAATGTACCGGAATCTGTTCTAAATATAGAAACATTCAAAAATAATAAACTGGAAGGTTTCAGGACAGCAAATTATAAAATGATAAACCTTTCAGATGCGGCTCTTGTTCGATGTCAGAAAGTGTTCCAAGGCATTGATTTAGACGAAAATTATGCCCAAAAAGACATCTGCATAAAAAATATAGAAGGTAACACTATTCTTGAAAATCACGTTGATGATAGAACTCATGAAATTAATTCAAAAAACGTTGATAGAAATGACATAATAACAGATATAAATGACGAAATAATTTTAAAAGAATTCGAAAATATAGAAATGTCAGTTAGACATGAGGATAAAAAAGAAATACCATTAGTAGGGTTTAAAACGGCTAGTCATAAGAACATAAAAATATCTTTTAAAGCTTCAGAAAAAGCTAAACGTTTATTTGAAGATATTAAAATTTCTTCAGATGATAGTCCTTGTTTGAAGGCAAATATTCCACTTAAATTAACTTCTGACAAAAAAATGGAAATTTCAACAGTAGATTTTGGTTCTGAAGTTAAAAACACAATTCCAAATGTTGGTTTTAAAACAGCTAGCAACAAGAAAATAAAAATATCTGATCAAGCAATAGACAAAACAAAAAACCTTTTTCAAGATATTGATTTAGATCTGGTTAACAGCAGTGATGCTATGTCACAAATGAAAGAAATCGATTTTGAACATTTTGCTAAGCCATCCACAAGTACAGGATTTACAGGTTTCCTGACAGCAAGCAATAAACAAATAGGTGTGTCGGATGAAGCCATATTAACAACCAAAAATATTTTTAAGGATATAGATAATCCCTATAATAAATCTATCTCAAATACATCTGCATTTGAAACCACAAATGATAAAACAGTGCTGCAAATAACTTCAAAAGCTTTAGAAAAAAGTAAGAAAATGTATCTGGAAAAAAGAAATCTAGAAATTGGGTGTCATCTGTATCCAGATAAGCTTGGAAATTCGCAACCCGTACCAAATCAAGTTGGATTTCAAACGGCAACTAATAAACTAGTTCATATATCTAGCAAAGCTTTTGAAAGAAGCAGGCAAATATTCAAAGATGAAACTCCAGAATCCAGTAATAAAACAGATACATGTGTTTCTAAAACATTAAAATCGGTACCAAATATCACATTTCAGACTGCTAGTAATGAACCAGCTCATATACCTAAAAAAGCATTAGAAAGAACGAAGAAAATATTTCAAAACTTAGATTCTCAACAAATTGGTTCTAAATTAGACAACGAATTTAAAACAAATCTTTCGTTTGGTTTTAAAACAGCCAATAATAAAGAAGTCATGATATTGGAACAGGCGTCAGCTAAAACTAAACAAGCCTGCAATAATTTATGCGCCGTTAGTGATGAAAATAAGCCTTTTGGTGATTCTGGCGTAAATGCAAAAAATGAACAACCTTTTAAAGGATTCCAAACTGCTAATAAAAAAGATGTGCAAGTATCAAAGGAGTCATTGGACAAATGCAAAACGATATTTCAAGATATTGACTTATCTATTGGTTTTAATGGTCAAAATGTTGGTTCTAGTATAGCTGAATATTCTAAAACAGTAAGTTCAAAGAAAGAAGCTGTGTGTGGCTTTAAAACAGCCAATAATAAACCAGTGTGTGTTTCCGCAGATGCATTGACTCGAAGTAAAAGATTATTTGACGATATTGATGATATTCATGATACTAACATAACAAAAAATTGCAGTAATGCAAAAAATATTAGATATGCGAAAGAAATATATCCTATTACGTCAAATACTTCCGACTATGAAGTGCTAATTGACAATGTTAAATATTCAAAAGAAGATATTAATAAAATTGATAACTTTGGTGGCTTAAAAACTGCTAGCAACAAAAAAGTAAACATATCTGAGCAAGCTTTGACTACATCGAAACAAATATTTCAAGATATCGATGTATTAAATCTTAAGGATCACAGAACAGATTTAAACAAAATCAATGATAGTATCGATTATAAAAATTTTACAAAAAAAATTAAGTGTGATGATTTAAATGATAATGCAAGGCATACAATTGTAAAAACTGTAACATCAAATGATATTAATAAAGAGAATATAGCAGACATAATAAATACGCAAGTATTGAATAACTTTGAAGATACACTTTACACTGAAGATTTTCGACAAGATGTTTCAATAAGAAACAAAAGGTCTGGAAGTCCTATTCTATCTTGTCCAAAAGCGAAAAAAAGGCGATTTGAAACACCTTATAAAGCTAATAGAATGGAAGAGGATACTACAACTATCAAAGACTCTGTAAAACTTGAAGAAAACTCAATTTTCACTGAAAGTTATAAGATAAATAAAATTTACAAATTAAAAGACTTAGATCTAAGAGGTGAGAAAGATCTAATAGATCCATACCTGACTGACTTTGATTTTGACACCTTATTAAATTTCGAATTTGAAGGCAAAAGAAACGACTTAACTGAAAATAAAATAGATATAGATACATTAAAAGATATGTTCCTAAATTCGGTAAATAAGAAATTGGTACCTAATGGTTGGTTAGAGAATCATATAAAATTAATATTGTGGAAGCTTATTTCCTATGAAGTAAGGTTTTCGAGAAGACTAGGCACAGTCATGGCTAGAAATTTAATAAATCAGTTGAAATATAGATATGATAAAGAGATATATAATGCTGAAAGACCGGCTTTGAGGAAAATTTTCGAAAAAGACGATGTGCCTTCAAAGACTATGGTGTTATGTGTAGTTGCAATTCTTGTGGATGGAATTAAAGTTGTCAGGTAAGTCTATCATTTGTATTCACTAGAATTTGACAGCCTTTGTGGCGCAGTGGACGAGTAGCTGACTGTATGGCTCCACAACAAAGTTACAGAACAAATATTTCTGGAACACAAACATTTGTTTCAGAGATCGAACCCGCCGCCTCTCGTTCCACAGCTACTCGCCCGATGCGCCACGGACGCTGTCAGATGTGCATATGACTTTAGACAATATAAATGCTTTCCATATTCTTTTCAGTGTTACCACCATAGACACAAATATAGAACTCTTGCTAACAGATGGTTGGTACTGCGTAATTACTTGCATAGACAAAATGCTTACACAACTGGTGAGAGAGAAAAAAATTGTTGTTGGATCTAAAATAGTCACTCATGGAGCTGAACTATTGAATTGCGGGCAAGGAGTTGCTCCTTGGGAGGTAATTATTTATTTATTTACAACTAGATGCCAAAATTGCTAGTGGATATTTCTAGAGTCGTAGTAAGCAGTGCCTAGCCTAGACCTTCTAACTGGGTGAAAAAGGCGGAAGACCATCAAGCGTGCCGTGATCTGGGAAAGCCTATGTCCAGGTATAGATAGTAGATAAGGTATGACCACCCAGAAGCCTTAGAAGAGATGATAGGGAACAGTAGAAAAGAATGGAGAAGTCTTGAGCCCAGTGGACAATAGTATAAAAATTATGACATAAGCAAATCACCTGTGTGATGGCAAATAAAACAACAGTAATGAGACTCAGAATACTGTGAACTATAAACATACTGCTACAACTATACACTACTATAAAAATAACCACTCGTCAACACATGCTAACACTATACCCGATGACAATGACCTTGATAATTAGAATGCTGTCATCCACATACAAACGGTTGACGCGGAGGTTTCGAGCGCCCGGGATGTAGCGTTTTAGTGGTATTTGTTTGTAATATTATTATTAGGAAAGTCGAAAATGTTGCTTGACCTGTGTTGTCATGTCGTAACACTTATTTTAGTAGGATACACAAAGGTTTAGTAGGTTTCCAGAGAAGTTGTATTAAAAATCGGTATATTTTATTTATTTTTTTACATTATTTGAAAACACATAGAAATTCTACTGAGACGTCTGTCAAGTCACCAATCGTATTTCCCATGAAGTCAAGGACCAATTAAAAATGTCAAACTTGGCAGGAGTACAGTAGCAAAGGCAGGCGGCAAAATCTTACTATAGTTGGGTTCAAACTCGGCAATCTAGATAATGTAATAAGATTTTGCACTGTTAAGCAAAGTTTTGTATCATTGTTGTTGTCATTGATTAAATTAAATATCTCCTCCGATTAAAATAAAATAATCAGCTAAATTGTCGGTAGACTTAAACAAATGTTATCAGTATTTTTTAAATTGCCGTAATATAAGTCGGCTTTACAAATGATTCTAAATGAGAAACCTACCGCCTATTAAAATGAATTATTCCGTCTCGCTAAACCCCATTAAATTGAAGAGATTAAGACAGATATAGTTCTTATAAATTCAGGATACTTCATCAATCCGTCTCAAGATATTTGGTAACTCAACGCGCCGGGCGAGATGGGATGCCAGACTCGGTTACCATGGCAATGGCGCCATTTTGTCTCAGCTATCAAACGTCAAGCTAGATGGCGGGAAAGTGTCAAAGCTGCGGCTGTATGTGACGCGAGTCTACCCAGCGCTGTATGTAGAGAAGTTTGAGGATGGCAGCACGGGTAAGTAGGTTTAAACGAATTAAAAAATTTACTGTTCGTTGGTAAGCATGTCAATTATGTTTTATTTTAGGTCGGTTCCAAATTAAAAATTAATATTGCTAGGTCAGTTCTTGACCTGACTTCCAATCCTGAGTTTGCTAATAATGAATGATCAGTGATAACTTTTTTATTTACTAATTAACTATATCTATCTATCTATATTTTTACTACAGTAACCCGCTCGGAACGCTTAGAACATTTACACCAAGCAAAATATGAAGCTGACAGGCAGAACCTTCTGGAAAAACTCTACGAGGAGGTTGAGAAAGAATTCTCTGATCTGGTAGGTGAATTCCTTTTATCTACAGCACAAAGGGGCCAGCTCGATCTGGTCACACAATTGTATCACAAATATGTGAAATGTCAACTTTACAGATACATTTGAAACGGTTAATAGTGTTGTTTGAAACTGGAACACTTAAAGTGACAGTTGTTTGAATCTGGAACACTTAAACTGACAATTATTTTCAGCTGGAACACTTAAACTGACAGTTATTTGAAAATAATTGTATCTATACTATAAGCGATGATCTATACTATATACGAAGCAGCGATAGCCTAGTTGGTTGCAGTACAGACTGCCAAGATGAAAGTCGTATGTTCGACACCCAAGTGGCATACACCTCTGACTTTTCTAAAGTTATGTGTGTATTAAATGATAATTATCGCTTGCTAACGGTGAAGGAAAACATCGTGAGGAAACCTGCATATCTGAGAATTCTTAAACGAATTTCGAAGGTATGTGAAGTCTACCAACCCGCATTAGGCCAGCGTGGTGGACTAAGGTCTAACCCCTCTTACTAGTAGAGTAGGCCCGTGCCCAGCAGTGGGAGAATGTTTAATACAGGGCTAGTATTATTATTTTATACTATAATAAAACTGCAGAAGCGCTTTGTCTGTACATTCAAAATGTTGATATTGTTACATTATAATACTACATGGCAATCGGGGTATGAGGTGAGGCGCGGGGGAGGGGTCACCCCGCATACCCGCACATCGCCCGCGCCGCGCCGTCTTAGTCGAAGCGCTGCACGACGCACGAGTTCGCATCGACCGCGTTTATCGATATCGATCTCGCTCACATTGTTCTTTGTTGTTGTGTATTAAAATAACTTCGGTCGCTTCCTCGTCGCATGTTATTACAAAAAACAATAATTAACTATTAAGCACGAGAACTAATATGAAAAGTATTAGAAAATTGTGACAATAAACGGAAAGACAATTATTATAATTACCCTGTCAATCAGACATTGGATATGGCTGTGTTTTACACCGGCTTTTAAGAACTTTGCCCAGAATACAATCCGAATCGAAATTAACAGGACCCAATAAACAAATAAAATCGCCCATAATTGATATTGATTGTGATGAATAAAATATTATTATAAAGAAATTTACCTATGATAAACCTTATGATAAATTAAATATATATTTAATTAATTTTAGTCTTATTTTCTTGCATTGCAATAATATAAATATCGATATAAACTACCTGCTACATTTTGCCACGTCACTAGAAAATTGCCATGTCGAGCTGTCGCGAACTATACTAAGAGCATATATTGAAGTAACATTTAGTCTTTATTTTATGAAAATCGGTCCACTAAATCAAAAGTTATGAATATTTATAGTTCACAATAGCCGTATTACGGCTATAAGGCGTGGTGTGATATGAAGTGATTAGTATAAGCTAACTCTGCTAAGCTAGCTCTCAAAAATAACAACCACGCGGGCGGAGCCGCGGTCAATAGCTAATTTTATATATTACGCCCGCGATTTCGCATACAAAAAATAATGTTGTCTTTTTGAAAATTTGATGTCTCAGATCTATTTTTACACGTAAGTACCGCTACAGGCGGGCACTTTCATGGAGCTCAATCCGCACGTAATAAAACTTCTGGAATGGCGTATCACGTAGCGCAACTAGTTTCATATAACATATCAGCACACTGTGCTCGTACTTTTGGCAGAGGGGTAAGCGTCCAATGGCGACTCCCGGGTTAAATACTCAAAGGGGCAGGACGACGTCTGCCGGGCTCGCTAGTTTATTGACATAAATTAAATATTAATATACCACGTTTTACTTTAACCGCGATTGATAGTAACACATTTTTTATACTTACTGAATTATTTGTTACAGGATTCACCAGATTCTGACAGTACTTTGAAGACAGTACCATGCCTACAAAGTGGGTCTCAAATATTTGAGGCACTTAGGAAAAGCAAGGACCCCAGTGATTTAAGGGTAAGTCTTGTACGCGCAATTTAACTTGTCCATACTAAAGTTTGTCACGTGGGACACGTAAAACCGCCATAGTGACACACGCAAGTGTGTCGCGTTCCGGGGTCAGCCAGTGTACATCTGGTTTTTTGTCGGGGGTCTAGAGTTCGGGTACGATGTTTGGCCGTGTTGCGACCTTCTGAGTACTCGGACACTAGACCCTCGACCGCTTCTTCACCTCCTTGCCCCGTGACGTACTGTGAAGAAGTTACACAGCAGGCCGGTACGATTGTGTTGAGCAATGGATAGATTGATTGTCGCTACTTGATACTCTAACTGGATGGCACTGCGCTTACCATCAGATTCAGTATGGTCAGTTTGCTGTGCCAGCATATAAAAAAGGTATAGTTGTGTTAGCAATAAGAATTAGACTCGGAACATGTTGAGATATACATGTGATTTTATTCCATATAAAATTTTTGACTCTTAACTTACTACTGAACGAGTAATCACTAAATTCATTCGAATATGAACGTCAGTGTATAATCGATATTATATTCGATAAGACTTGAATTTGATTCGAATAGATAGAGTATTGCATAATCTTATTCTTTATTTGCCAATGTTGTGTACTCCTGTAATTGGTATACACATCAGAATATATCTTTTGTAATTTTATATTCGATTAAGGAATAATGTGTGTACTGTTGGAGAACCTTTTTCAAATAAATAAAAATAAATAAATAAAATAAATCTTAATCTTGTGTGAGGACTATTTGTGACTATTGTGTATATTTCAGAACCACCTAACATCCTCTCAAACGAAGCTTCTAGAAGCCCACACCACTAAACGTCGGGAACAGCTCCTGCAGAAGGTTCATGCCAGACTGACGGAAAAGATTGACACCAATGGCTTGAAACAAGGCAGGAATGTAGTCACCGTTCTGAAGGCCAGGGTTGTTGGAGTAGAAAAGGAAGATGTGATGACTCAAGGTATTTGAGCCATGTATACTCACTGTTGTGTATCTAATAATGAGACGGGTTAGGCCTTAGTCCACCACGCTTGCTTAATGCCTTAAAAATACTTTCAAAATAATGTTGCAGGAATCGATTATCTTTAATACATATGCCTGTAATCCCCGAAAGCCGAGCTTAAAACAGTACCCATAATTTGATTAAGCCCGAGCCTATCGCCATACCGGACTCAATAGGGTAGTTGACACAATTTTTTTATTGTTTTAATCAACAAATTACATTACCTAAAACCTATTATCGAAAGAATTTTAAGAATCCGAACAAAAATAAGTAATTTAGACGTCCATTCAATTCTGCTGGAAGGAGTAATTGTCAAATGAGAGTAAAAGGACGCGTGCCGTTCTATTCAATAAATAAATGTTATGTTACATTATGGTACAAAATGAAATTTTATGTTCCATAATGTTACAAAATGTAAGTTTATAATTCAATAAGTTATATTCTAATTGTTTAACAGGATTGCTGTCAGTATGGAAACCGAATGATGCCATTTTGGACCTGATCAAGGAAGACTCCTGGATCGAAGTGATGAATTTAGTTCCAACCGCCATCCGGTGAGTAAACAGCTAGCTATTATTAACTATAAATAAATAACAAGACAAAACACCAGGTTATATTTGAACCTGTGACATCTGTCTCGGCACTCCATTGCTCTCTTTATTTTTAGGGTTTCTCTTTAGGATTTCAATATCCTACCACCAACAATAAACTGTAAAAGACTGAAAACCCATAGAAAAATAGGGATTTCAGTATTTCTCGAATTTTCCAATTTTTCTAGGCAACTTGCCTACTTTTAATCCCCTAAACACTAACTAAAACTACATTTAAAAATTACAAAGCAAATTGTCTAGCTGTTTAGTGGTCACCAAAGAATAGCATTTAATATGTTTATATTAACCAAATATTATATTGTAGTTTTTCAGAAATCCAAATATCAGCCGGAAGACAATCTGTATTCCTTCAATCAAAGTACAAAGAAAACGAAAGAATAAAAAATCTTATATTTCCCTTGCGTAGAAAATGTTATAATATCAAAGAATTAATTAAACAGAATTCAACAAACTACAATGAAGTTGACACTGCAGGAATAATATTTTTAATTGAGCCATCTTTGAAAGATTTCGACTCGAAATCACAATTTCAGAACGTGTATGTAGCTGATAAAGAACGCAATATAGTTTGTGTGATTTTTTGGGGTGGACTGCAAAAATTTGGCTTCCAAAACATACTAGATACGGGGCAGGTGGTAGCTTGTATAAATCTGCAGAAGAGAGCTGGCAACACTAGAAATATACTGCAATATAGAGCAACTGAATTTACGTATTTCACGAAAACACCGAAGAATCCACAAGCAAAAGAAATTGTAGATGAATTGAACAAAATGTCTGTGTTGGATCGAAGAAAATATTGTGAAGAATGTGTCAAATTGAAGAATAACTTCTCCGTCAAAAGTAATGAAAATGTTACTCCATATAGAATGAATATGGATTTACACAAAAATAAGGCTTTCTTGGACTCTGTTGAAAAGATTACTCACTCAGAATTCAACCTTACCGGTTTAGATTTTGAGTCGAGTTTTAGACAGAAAGATGAGCTATCGCCTAAAACGCTAAAAAGAAAGCGGGAAGTGAATAACAGGATTAATAAATTAAAAATGTATGGAGAACCACCTCCATTGACTCCTATTCATATAATAAACAAATCTAAAAATGCTTTGAGTTCATACAAAAGTCCGTTAGGGAACACGGATATATCTTCCGGTGTTGTCAGAGACAAAAATATAGACATTAGTAGAAATGTAGAAAATAAAATCACTCCTATTTCAATACAAGAGAATACAAATGTGGCCAGCGGAATCGTTAGAAATATAGAGAATAAAGACAGCCCAGTGACATCTTTGAACAAAACTTACGTCAAAAGTTCAGTGAACCCTGTAAAGCTAAATTTCGATAATGATACCAGTGATTTGGTGGATCATTTTGCTGTAGAGTTTGATGCCAGTCCACCATTGAGTTTGGATTAATTTTTGGTAATAGATATTTTAAAAGTCACACACTATATTTACATTAATATTATTATTATTTTTTTATAATGGCACGGCAAAGTGGCCACACTGCACCTGATGGTAAGCGCAGTGCGGTCCAATTGGAGTATTGAGTAGCGAGAGAATCTATCCCCCGCTACTCAACACTATCATGCCGGTCTGCTTCTTCACACTACGCCATGGGCAAGAAGGTGAAGAAGAGGTCGAGGGTCTATTGTAGAGTACTCAGAAGTCCGCAAAACGGCCAAACAACGTACCCCAACTCTAGACACCCACGCGAACACACTTGCGTGTGCCACTATGGCGGGTTTTACACCCTGTGTACGGTGGTTGCTATCCGGGCGGATATGAATATCCTACAACCAGCAAATTTTACTAAAGTCCTATTAGTTTTTAAAGCTTTAAGGAGTAAAATATTTAAAAATAAGTTGTGTCGTGTTTATATAAGCTTATAATTGTGGCATTTATGTTAAAGTTATGTTATAGATAAATATTGATTGTTATCGAATTTGGTTGATTATTATTGTAAATATGTAAAAATATATATGTTAACAATTTTATGTCTTTCTCTTGTACATAATAAAGTATCGCATTATTATTGTATCGATATAAAAAAATCGATTGCCACTTATAGATGATTTTTAAACAATCTATTCCTATATTTCAATATGGATTTATCGTTTTTTATTTATCCTGGCCACGGCATAGTGACTACACTGCACCTTATGGTAAGCACATTGTCGTCGAGTCAGAGTATCAAGTAGCGAGAAACAATGTATCCCTTGATACTCAACACAATCATGCTGGCCTAGCTAGCTTTATCACACTACGCTTGAAGGAGGGAACACACGGTAGCTGGCAAACCATTCCATAGTTTGATGGTGCGGCAAAAATACAAATTGCGAACCTCTAAAAAAACCCTGCTTAGTGTATTTTTTTTTTATAGTATAGTCCGACCGTAGAGTATTTAACACTGGAGACGCCATTGAGCGCTTACCCCGTATGACAAATGTAAGAGCACGGTGCTCATACACGTTCGATAAAACGAGTTGCGCTTCGTGATCCGCCACTAAAAAAGTGACATCACGTGCGAATTGAGCTCCGTCAAAATGCGAGCCTGTAGCGGTATTAACATGTAAAAATAGATCTGACACATCAAACTTACAAAAATACAACGTTATTTTTCACCTGGACGTATTTTTTTAAAGTAATATTATCCTTAAAAGCAACAAAACATATAATTTCTAAAAATTATCATCGGGTAATAAATGTTGCCAGGTTAATCTTTTAGCCACAGTAGTGTAAAATTTATTTGCATTCAATATCTTAAACGCAAGTTGTTTTTTTAATATTCATTTTTAACTAATGTTGCCCGCGGCTCCGCCCGCGTGTAGGTCTTGGAGCATTTTAACCTTCTATATTTTGCTATCCCATGAGAAGCGTGCATTTTTTCGAGTTAAAAGTGGTCTTTGTCATTTTCTGATCCCTAAACTGCCACTATGCAAAAAATCATGTCGATCCTTTGCTCTGTGAAAAACTAAACTATCCCATGGGAACTGTACATTTCTCCGGGATAAAAAGTAGCCTATGTGCTTTTCCAGACTATAATCTATCTCTGTGCCAAATTTTAAGTAGATCCGTCCAGCCGTTGTACCGTGATTGGATATCAAACAACCATGCATCCATCCAAACATACGCATTTATAATATTAGTAGGATTACTTTATTTATACTTCTTAATTTATAATTTAAAAATATTAGGAGAGTTGACATATCGACTAAGTTTACAATTTCATAAACTTTATGCCAGTGTAGCATTTTGGGTGGTTTATGTGGTAACACTGTCGTTTATGCAGGACTCAAATAGTGTTGTAGATAAACTTATAAAGGTTATCGATAAAATTACTAATCCATCTGGACTGTCTTCTAAACACATACTTTTAATGTAAATAGTTCTAACACACTAGGAATGTCACAAAATATGACAAAACCAGAATAAAGTATTTGTCAAAAAAATGTGATCCTAAAAATGTATCCGGTATATTTAAAAAATATTTAGGTATGAATTTTGGCGCCATTCATTTATTACGTAAGATGATGTAGGGGGGGAGTCGATCATGTCTTATTTTTTCTTACAAGGGGTGGGAGGGAGTCTTAATAGTTCTTACGTAAGATCACACAAATGCGCAAAGTTAGGATTATACTTTGAAAAAGCGCGGGCCATGCCTATAATTTTAAAAACAAGCAACTTAGATTTTTTTATATTTTTTTGTTAACCGGTATGACTTGCCTTTTCACCCGGTTCCGGCTTGACGTCGACTTTTGGGACACCCTGTATTCATGTCGAGATCTCAAGCCCTTTTTATATGCTCTTCATAATAGATAGCCGTTAGCCGGCTACCACACCAAAACAGGCGATAATCGCTCTCAATGACATACAATAATTTCATTCACAGCATTTGCTAATCGCATTCGTTACCAGTAACACTGTATTTCTTGGCTCCGCTTATTTAATTTGAAATTTTATGGAATAACAGAACACTCCATTTTCTTACAAACTATATACCATTGGAAAGGTCGTGTTGTGTACTTTCCGGTGGTATATTTGCTGAGGTATAATCGGAATACCTCAAAACGAGTGAGTAATCAACATTTTAAAATAATTTGCAACGGCCGTCATTGTTGTGTTGCATGTGCTGACATACCTGAAAAACGCTACTCTACAAATAGTGTTGACCAAAAAAAATGGAAGTGTCACGGATGATGTGCAAAGCAACCAAAAACTGATAACAGTAATACACCTTTACGTCCCATTGACTCACCCGGGAAGTCAAGGAACAATAATGACTCGCTACCTTTTAATGACAATATTACGCATCGAAAAAAGCCACTGTTGATACTAGCGCAATTAGTGGAAGTTCCGGCTTAAACTCTTCCGCGTCAGTTATTACAAAGAAAGACGCTAGGGAAATAATAAGAGAAGAATTCAATGTCATGAAATTGGCTTTAGCACAGGAGCTTAACCAAACCCTTAAGCAGATGGTGAGAACCGAATTTCAATCTCGAAAATCAATTCATAAAACAGGAAATAACTGTTTTGGATAATAATGTTTGTTTCTGAATGAAAATTATGAAACCACCAAATCCGCCATCGCCAAATACCAAGACACACTGGGAGAGCTAAAGAAAGAGAACGTTCAGTTAACATATATATCCGAGAGACTATGTGTTGTGTCAGATGGCTGAGGTCATGACGTCATCATAGGTCATGACTATGATGGTTATTCATCCCTCTTTGCTCTACAGATAATCAGGATTCACTTCGTACGATAGTTCAGTAGAAATAGCACACGTTAATCACTTTATAGTTTAATAAGCTACTGCCAGTTCGGAATACAATAATCCATGGCAAAAAGAACTGGCAAGAAAAACCATGGTTTACAATTACATTACTTTAATTGTAGGCAACGATCAGTTAAACAGCACTTGGGCATTACGACCTCTAAATTACTAAACCATTCGAGATATTGACTCGTCTAATAATTATTCCTGAATGCTTCGCCAAATGCCGAGGCACTCTTTTATATTGTGATTTTCGTTGTGCCCCACTACGAGTGAGATCATTTAATAAACAACTCGAAACTACCTTCAAAATAGTAAAACAACTGACGGTACCCACAACAGATTTACAAAAGATTAAATAATTTGTAAGGTCAATTCAGTCTCCGTATTCATTATTCTCCGACACGGCCATTCTGAAATGCGATGCGTGCTCTGCATCGCTTGCTAAATCCTCTAAAACTCCGCTGAAACTTAGAATATCATCAGTATACACAGGCTAGGGTACTCCACAGTACACCTGCCAACGTTGTGAAAATTATCATAGTTATGGTCCTTAAGACGTAATAAAGATGTGAGTTCGTAACCACTGTAATCAAAGTTGATTTGTAGATTTCAATAAGATGCAACCAAGTCCTCGTACAAACTTGTAAAATTTGCTAGAAAATATGTTACTGCTCCACTCAATGTGACAACAGTTCAATGAGTGGGCTCACTATAAGTGACAAAAGTTCAAAGTTGAATGTTCGGTGTTACTCACTATAATTGACAAAAGTTCAAAGTTGAATGTTCGGTGTTACTCACTATAAGTGACACAAGTTCAAAGTTAAATGTTCGGTGTCACTCACTAAAAGTGACAAGTTCAAAGTTGAATGTTCGGTGTTAAAGGAGGATAGGAATGACACGTTGAACGGTGCTACACGCCATCAGTCAGTTTTTTTTTTTGTTTACTTGCAGCTTTTTAGCTTACAGCCTTTTTTTTAGCTTTTAGCGTTGTGTGTGTGTGTATGGTTGTGGGTCTGTGTGTGGTACACAAATGAGATACCAATATGAAAGTTGCTCACCAAAAGTTACTGCCACGTTGAATCAGCGTGTTGGTTGGGCATCGTCCTTGCCACCAATGTCAGCAAGATGTCAAAATATTTCATGGCGTTCCGACTCCATTCTATAGTGCGTTAGGCACTTTGAATAGTTTGCTAGATCCTATCTGAAACTTACAGACTAACTCTGCGTGACAACAGCATAATTTGTGAGAAAAAATGTTACTGTTCACTCTGCGTGACAACAGCATAATTTGTGAGAAAATATGTTACTGAAACTGCGTGACACAGCATAATTTGTGAGAAAATATGTTACTGTTCACTCTGCGTGACAACAGCATAATTTGTGAGAAAATATGTTACTGTTCACTCTGCGTGACAACAGCATAATTTGTGAGAAAATATGTTACTGTTCACACTATGTGACAACAGCATATTCATTAAGGTAGTGTGTTAAAATGTAGGAGTAATTTATAATAGCAAAACATTTTTTTTTTCTTTAAAATAATTGATAGACTTAAATCTTGTAAATAAATTGTGTAAAGAAGGTGCTATGGCGACACGGCCATTCTGAATTGCGATGCGTGCCCTGCATCGCTTGGTTAGTCAGCCTTTTCTGAAACAGATACTCAAACAGATAGTTAATGTTAAGCCTGGGTACTTCCACAGTACCTAAGCATAATTATTAGAAAGAATATTTTTTTTTATTTTTATTAATCTGCTCACTCTACGTGACCACAGATAGATATTTAAAAGCTCACTCCTTACGACAAGGGTGGCAGATGAAATGTTGTGGTAAAAGACACTGCTCACTACACGCGAGTATAGGTCAAATAAAATACGCGGGTAAAAATATAGAAAACTATACTCAATTAGAGTGCCATAATTAATTGTGGAATATAGCGTAAGACACTGTTCACTCCACGTGACTACAGCATTTTTTTTTTTTTTTTTTATATATGGACTGTTCACTCCACGTGACTACAATCTCTTTATGTTTTGTGTATAGTGTTAAATGTAAGAGTAATTTGACAGCTCTTATGACAAGAGTGCCATACATAATGAATTTGTTGAATAGCGTAAGACACTGTTCACTCCCCGTGACTACAGGTCAAATATGTGTATTGAAATATATGCAATACTGTTCACTCCACGTGACTACAGCATTTTTTTTTTAATAATATATGGACTGTTCACTCCACGTGACTACAGTATAATTTGTTGAAATATAAGGACTGTTCACTCCACGTGATAACAGTCACAATTTTTTTTTTCATTTGGCTCTTGAACGGCTCCACACGCCAAGAGCATCTTTTCATATATTTTTTTTTGCTACATTTTTTTTCATTTTTTTTTGGCTTTTGAACGGCTCCACACGTCAAAAGCATCTTTTCATATATTTTTTTTTCATTCATTTTTTTTTTTAATTTTTTTTTTTAATTTTTTTTTCATGTTTGGTTATGTGTGTTTGTGTGTATGTATAGTGTGAGTTTTGTGCAAAACATAAAGAAAGGTGCTCACACGTCCATGTGTGAGGTACCTGAAAAGAGGAACGGCACACACAGTAAAACCGTTCACCCGTTCGGCCGATCCGACCAATGAATGATAAGTAGACGCAAATGTCAGTGTCCAATTAGCATAGAAAAAAACCCATATTACTGATAAAAAAATCAGTAATACTTAATAAGCTTCAATAAATTTGAACTTCTACTAACATTGTAGTCACTAATTATTAAGAAACCGAAATTTAGTTCATTAATTGTACACACATCACAATAATAAAACAATAAAAAAAAATTTACTTGAATGAACCAATGAACTTAAGATTGTTTTTCAAGATCGATTCTATCTAGCGCTAGATAGTTCACAGGAGAAATATGTTTCACTCGGTCACTCCTGACCCTATAATTTACCGACAACCGCTCGCGAATTTTCTGTGTGTGTACATCAGTCGCTAAATCGCTACACATCAACGACAATGGTCTTGGAATTTTTCCGATCAAAAGTTTCAGAGACGTAGCTTTTGTTATTTTAAGCATTGCTAGGTGGACCTCTCTTATAGAGTCCTACCACGATCTGTGATCGCTAGTCTATCGCAGTTAATTATCGATTTAAGGACACTCGTGAAACGCTCTACATGAACGTTCACTCGAAAACTCGACATTGAATACTTATAAGCCCGAATGAAATTGCGGCATACTCGTACTAACCCTTAGGTGTAAAAAACGCTGTACACTGATAGGTCGGAGTTAAATGAAACTCAATCTAATCGGTCGAATAACATTAGCAAGCAATAAGTAAAAATAAACGCCTTCTAGTGGGAGTGGTGAACCTGGGGCTTTGATAATAAATATTCAATATTTGGCTTCAAATTTGTGGACCCCGTTTACACTCCATAGATCCCTATTTCTATTTTTCTTTCACTCACTTTGACCCCTTAGTAGTCATCGGCCCCAGGGTGTCGATATAGACCACTTTGGGTATCAATGCTTTAAGGTAACTATGTCATGTTCAAGTTTTCCACAAAACTTGGATGTAAAACTTTCTTTAATGTCACTACCAGAAGATAATGAATTTAATTATGGATAATTAACTCACCACGATCACTAAGAATCAAACCAAATCAAATTATTTTCACCTCAACTAATTGCACAACTTAGCGTAACTATTAATATAAAAATAATGTATTACCGGGCAGAACGAATTAAAACCAGAACTAACAGTTACCACCAATACCAATATAAAAATTCCGCTCTTTAGCGGGAAACACAAGCATGATACGTGTACGTCCTTTTTTTTTATTGAATTGTAGTCAATGTTACAAAAAATAAATGGTTATACTTGACTAACTTGATTATCAACTATCAATTCTGAAACTTTAATAAAAACTAGACCCGTAAAACAATATTGCAGTAACTATTAAATTACAGAATTATTCATTCAATGCAGTTTTTTCATAATACGTTAAAACATATTATAGTTTTTTTTTTAACACCAGTTAAAGAGTAAATGTTTTTTTTTTCAACCCACACACATGATGGAATTGAACCACATAAAATTCAAGGTTCATTAAATCATCAAACATCACACGCGTCAACTGTTATGTATCTTCACATACATACACACTCACAAGTGTAATTCCCGAAGGTGTAGGCAGAGGTGTAACTAGTACACATAATTCGCGCAGCTATTATCACCCCATGTGTGATAGGGGTGAGCCTATCACCATACCGGGCATAATTCCAGGCTCACGGCGGATAAACCCAATATCTCTTTACTAGACCCGGGGATCGAACCCGAGACCCCGCACGGCAGTCGTACAGCCTACGGAATTACAACTACGCCACCGAGGACCGTGGACGTCCAAATATAATATCACTGCGTCATTAGCAGTTAAGCAAAATCTCGATGAATTTTCTATCGGTTGTAACAGTACAAATTTAAATAAAGAAATAATCAATTAAGTTGGAAACAAACCACACTATTTTGCATTTAACTGTTTAGATTAGCAGAAAGATCAAACTTAATAGTCTTTCATTACCATCAGTTTTAAATACAAAAACAAAAAATCAATGAGGTAGGAAACACATCCTCATATTTCCAACTAAATTAATAGTTTATTTTAGCAGAACGATCAAAATTAAAAATCGTTCTGTACATTTAAAAACTGAGAGCGACTCACCAAATTTCAAATAAATCCACGGGTAGGATCACATATGTAGGTAGGCACGCGAACAACTCGCTGTAGCACTACTTGCGCTGCCAGAGAACCGCCTCAACAACTCCACAGCGCCACAGGAAACCATCCACAGCATATGGAAATTGAACACCAAAATCATTAACACAGTAAACATCGACACTTCATACCTATCGTTTAAACGATTTCGTTTGGAACATAAAATAATTCAAAATTTATTTACCAACATAAGGGACTTGCTATAATTTACAAACATAGCACAATCCAAATGATTCTCAAAATTCGCAATCTTCAAATGTACTGTAGACTAGCAAATTTACAGTACCGCCGAGCACTTTTTACCACTTATAAAGCGGTAGAATATTACACTTTACGATCACAATTTTATTTCGGATGATAGAATTTCAATGATTTATAACTTTTTGCACAACCCAACAAAGCGCATAAACTAATTACTAATGTTTTCCAAACTCTCGAAACAGAAATATTATAAAATGAAACTGTAAGTATCACATCACCTGATCTACGATAGTGGATGTCCAGTTCGATCCCACTTCTGATATCCGAGAGACTATGTGTTGTGTCAGATGGCTGAGGTCATGACGTCATCATAGGTCATGACTATGATGGTTATTCATCCCTCTTTGCTCTACAGATAATCAGGATTCACTTCGTACGATAGTTCAGTAGAAATAGCACACGTTAATCACTTTATAGTTTAATAAGCTACTGCCAGTTCGGAATACAATAATCCATGGCAAAAAGAACTGGCAAGAAAAACCATGGTTTACAATTACATTACTTTAATTGTAGGCAACGATCAGTTAAACAGCACTTGGGCATTACGACCTCTAAATTACTAAACCATTCGAGATATTGACTCGTCTAATAATTATTCCTGAATGCTTCGCCAAATGCCGAGGCACTCTTTTATATTGTGATTTTCGTTGTGCCCCACTACGAGTGAGATCATTTAATAAACAACTCGAAACTACCTTCAAAATAGTAAAACAACTGACGGTACCCACAACAGATTTACAAAAGATTAAATAATTTGTAAGGTCAATTCAGTCTCCGTATTCATTATTCTCCGACATATACGTTACAGGATCTGCAAATCAGGCTTCAGGTTGCTGAGCAGCATAACCGTTCTAACAATCTTGATATAGAGTGTGTCCCCGAGCACAAACAGTAAAACTTGCTATCTATAATTACTCAGCTGTCTAAGGTATCCTGCAAAATGAAAGAATCCGACATTCATCATTGCACTCGTGTGGTAAAAAGTAACAGAGTCGACAAGAGACCTCGCTCAATCATTGTTAAATTGGCTACCTCTAGGCCTCGGGATACATTTTAGCGAAAACAATAAATTTTAATAAGGCAAATCCAAACGACAAGTTCAGTACTGCTCACATAGGCATTGGAGGTAATAAATCGCCGCTTTACATTGTTGAGCACCTTTCACCTAAAAACAAATTACACGCAGCGGCTCGCCAGATCGTCAAAGATAAAGAGTACAAATTCGTGTAGATTAAGCAAGGTCGTGGTTTTTGCAACATTTTTCATTGCTGCTCCGCTCCTATTGGTGATAGCGTGATGTTATATAGCCTATAGCGCTCCTCGATAAATGGGCTATCCAACACTAAAATATTTTTTCAATTCGAACCAGTAATTCCTGAGATTAGCCCGTTCAAATAAACAAACAAACTCTTTAGCTTTATATAATAGTATAGATTAAATAAATTAAAGGCGTATTATTTAAAAAAAATCTAAAAAATAAAGTTTTTATTTTTGCTTATTTGGCTTGTATTTTTCTCAGTACTCATTACCTTTATTATCTTTATTCGTATTCGTATTAAGTATTTCGATTAAATTAGAAATATTAATTAACACTATTTTTAACTATACCTCTCTACTTCCGTCCCTTTTCACGAAATCACACCCAGAGATTGCAAGAAAGCGATAGAAAAGATGATACACATAAAAAATTATCTTAAAACATTTAATAAATTATAATTGTTTTATTTTATCTATCGATAGATAAGGACAACGCTATCTATACCTCGTGTCGACATTGCTACGAGCGCTCTACTGATTTTACACGGTTGTCAATATATGACACTGTAAATATATTTCACAACAAGATAAATTTGTAACTGTGTGCATAAATTTGCCAGTGTTGTATGAAATGGGTTAGTGTGCGTGCGTAGCGACGTGATTACATTTTGCATTTGTGTGCACATGTTTATTTGTAGTTGTACGAAGCCCCCCACCGACATTGCTGAATTTTTTGTTCAAGATTCGAGCGTAATGCCGTCTCCTTTTGGTTGCCTACTCTAAGAGTCCGACAAACGAGCCAGTGGCTCACCTGATGTTAAGTGATCTCCACCGCCCATGAACATCCACAATACCGAAAGTATCATGTATGCGTTGTCGGCCTTAAAGGACAGGAATAGGGATTAGGGAAGGGAAGGGGGAGTCTGGGCCTCCGGTTATCTCACTTACCATACGAAACGTGACAGTAAACTGTCACTTTACGTTGGTTTTCTGTGAGACAGTGGTACTACCCCGGTCGAGCCGGCCCATTCATGCTGTAGACAAATATGTCTACAGCGTGGCTCTACCACTTCCAAACTACTGACTGACTATAAATATGTGTCCAGTAGTAAATATTATGTCAAAATTAAATATTTTCAGTATATGCCGTGCGCCGTTTCTTGGGATAAGAGCTGGATGATATTGATAATAATACCAACTTTACCATGATGGCAAACAGGGCTTCTGCCCAGGTCCCTATCTTCACGAGGACCCTGAGTCCGGATGGCCAATATATTCGCTAACTTTAAATATATTTTTCCTATTCTAGGTAGTAATAGCCTGACAAAAAAATTGAGAGTAATGAAAATGATATAGGTATTCTATTCATTTACTTTCCAAAAAGACTTCAAATTTTACGTGTGCCCAAGGCACAAGAAGGCCATGATTGACAAGCGACTAATTTGAATATTTTTGCTCGATTATTTAGTTTTGAAGAGCAAAAAGGAGCCGATGAGTGTGGGTGTAAGTGTCCATAAATTGGGTATACTCTGTCTACGATAAATTGCGTATTTCATTTTATTGTAAAATAAAATTTGGTAAATGGCAACTTTATTTCCTTTCGTTGTTGTCAATAATACAGACTTTTTAGAATTTAAGAACAGCAAAAATACTTATTATTTCTTATATACAGATGGATCTAAGAGTGATAATTATTGTACAGCAGCATTTTATGATCCTCAATTAAATCATACAAAATGTATTAAGATTAATACCAATTGTAGCATATTTACAGCAGAAGTTTATGCAATTTACTCTTCATTACTCTATATTGATTTGTTAAATAACTCTCTAAAGGATATTTTAATAGTTTCCGACTCGAAAAGTGTATTGTACTCATTAAAAAACATTAATATTTCGTATAAGGCGAACTATTTACTGTTTGTAATTAAAAATAAGTTATTACAATTCGGAGATGAAAAACAACTAAATATTGAATTTCTGTGGGTTCCCTCACACAGTGGCATACGGGGAAATGAAATAGCGGATAGGGCTACCCATGCGGACCCTGACGACGATCACAATGAATTAATGAAAGTTCCTTTTACCGACTATTACAGTTCGTTTAAAACTAACAATAAACTTTTATGGAAACAGTACTGGGACTTTACACTGCAGACCAAAGGAAAATGGTACCGGCAAATACAAAAAGAAATACCAACGAGACCTTGGTACGACAAACTTAAATATATTGACAGGAAGTTTATTACCTGCATCTCACGAATGAGGTTGGGCCATTGTTTGACTCCAGCACATCTTCACAGACTGCGCATAGTAAATAATAATAAGTGTAAATATTGTAATCAAATTAACGCCGACTTGGACCATATTGTGCTTCGATGCCCTGCATTTGGAATTGACCGTTTAGTATTAGCTAACGACATTAGTGACAGTATATCTAATGAGAACAAAAATGAAAATGATGTTGAATATGAAGCTGTTGAAAGTATACCCCGCCGATTAGAAGATTTATTGTCCGATACCAGAATGTATATATAGCTTTATATAACTTTATAATCCATACTGTAGAGAAAATTTAGTTTCAATTATAAAATGTATATAGATTTATAATTCATACTGTTGAGAACATTTTAATTTAATTTTTAGTCTTTGTTTTGTATTTATTTCTTTTTTGTTTAGTTTAGTTTTTGTTTTGTATTTATTTATGTATACGTCTGAAGGACTAGTATCCATGGACATGAATAAATTAAAAAAAAAAATCGTTGTTGTCACCCGACAGCCGGCTGTCATCTCAAGGTGACCCTTGCCGGGCGCATTTGACGTTTCGTCACTAGTTTTATTTTCATTCGAATGCCGATGCCGTACCCGCGTACGCACGTATTATGCCGGACTCTCAAATAACTCCAAAAATCGTATTTTGTGAATAAACCACCCATTTACTCCAATATTAGTGGACTTTTCAGTGATTATACTGTGTTTTGCGATATATTTTAGTGCTTGTATAACTACATTTGGTTTTATTTGAGGTAAGTGTAGATGTATTACTTTTTCACGATACGACACTTTCATTCAATACGCGTGGATAAAAATAGTATTTAACTTTGTTTTAATGATGCGTCGTTTTATTGTAAACACTGATAATAATTACTAAACATGATTTGCTCTTAAAGAATTCGAAATCGTTTATTGATAAATTAACTTATTAAAAAAAATGAAGATAAGTTTTATCTCGTTATTAGTGATTTAGTTTTATAGTAACCGATAATAGTCGCTATTCATTTTTTGGAACCGGATAAATATAAATTTGCATTTATTATGGTCAGAAAATAAGTTGAATCTATATTCTGTAGGTATCTGTAAATAATTATTTATGCTAATTAAGCAGGTATGTTAACAAGGTAACAAGCACATTTTTAAAAAGTAGGTAATAATTTATGGTCAATCTTAAAAATATATTTTTAATAAAACTTGATTTATTACCTTTATTTGGTCATTTTGAACAGATAAATATTTATAGTACCTATCTGGATATTCATCTGAAACTTGAATGAGTACTTTTTTAAAAACAAATTAATGACGAGCCATGTGGAAAGTACAGCCATGAATTATATAAATATTTGAGCTGATATATTAAATAGCTTTTAGTGCATAAAATAAGTATCCAAATGCATGTTGCCTAAACACAGTAAATTTTTTGAATTAGGATAAAAATAATGACAGGAGAAATTCAAATTTTAATTATAAATTCAATATGAATTCCATTAGTATTCCACTATTTCCATTTGTATGGTTATATTTCAAAACTACTAGTCCTTCAAAAGGGTGCCTTGATTTAATAAGAAGCACACAAAAGTCTAGAGCTTTTGTATTTTTTGTTATTATAACTATTTGTAACATATATTATTATGACAACAATAAAAGAATGTGATTAATTTAGATCTTGTGTTGACATCTATAATAAATAAAATAATAATACTAGCCCTGTATTAAACATTGTCCTACTGCTGGCCATGGGCCTCCTCTACTAGTGAGAGGGGTTAGGCCTTAGTCCACCACGCTGGCCTAATGCCAGTAGACTTCACATACCTTCAAAATTCGTAAAAGAATTCTCAGATATGCAGGTTTCCTCACAATGTTTTCCTTCACTGTGACTGTGAAGGATTGACATCTACGAGGTCAAAATTAATAACATTTATTGCTGATAATTAAATAGTTTTTTCATAATTTCAAATAATGTGATTAATAAGGCTATAAACCATTTTTCAAATGTGGTTACAGTGGCTTTAGTAAGCAGGATAGTCTGTCATTTAGTAACTTAAACTGTATAATGAATCTTTAGTATTAATTGTGTAATAGTGGAACTCTTTGCTGGAGTCTATATTTCCCGAAAATTATAACCTGGGTATCTTTAAGTCAAGAGTGAATAGGTATCTTCTAGGCAAGCGTGCTCCACCATAGACCAAATCATCACTTATGATCAGGTGAAATAGTGGTCAAATGCAATCCTATTAATGGTAAAAAAAATATAAGCCAAGTGATAACTTTGTAGCCTGATTGAGTAACAAACATCCATCCATCCATCCAAACATTTGCATTTATAATGTTATATTTTGCTAAATTTATGCTAAAAAACCCTCAGTTATTGTTTGTAAAAGATATCTGATGTGGAGATTGTTTCTATGTCATTCTATGGACGTATTTTGCGTTAACCCACTGGTTAAACACAATATCATTAAAATGTCGAGAAATAAATCTACTTGTATTTTTATTTCATCAACATTGTGTTAGATAGATAAATATACTGATTATTCATTACAATAATTCAAATTATTGTTTTTCTAACAACGTAATTTAATGAAAATAAAAAATCAGGTTATACTCGGTTCAATGACTGCACTTGGAATCAAGCGTAGCCATAACTCTCCCAAAACCTATTTCGAAATTAAGCTGTCATACTCATAACAATACTTCGTAATTCTCCTATGATCCTGGGTCCTTTAAACGTAAGTGAATAATTTACTTAGCAGACCGGGTTGTTTGCATTGATTTACGAGCGATGGTTGTCTCTCACAAATTGATACTCCTTAAAATAACAGCTGGTTATTGCATAGTAAGATTTCCAAAATCTTCCACCCCTTCCCCATTTCCTCTGCTTTCCTTGAATGTTGGCAAAACATGCTTTTTTTATACACTCAACAGTCACCCACATAGTCAAGATCCCACTTGGTCAAACTTATATAGTGTGTATCATTAACCACAAGGGACTACGGTTCCACAACACCCGTACCCGAAACACGTTTGTGGATGTTTTGGTGCGAGATTCGAATCCGTGACTTCTCGTTTCCCAGCCAGCTACTCGACCGCTGCGTTACGAAGCTTGTCGATTCTTCAGGTTCTAGTTGATCATGGGCAATTATCGAGTGTCTTCTTAATTTGCCGCCCTATAAAAAAATAGTTGAGAAATGTCTCGTGCCTGGATAACAAAATATTGATTACAATAACAGGCTATCCATAATTTAAAGATAATTGTGTGAAGAGAATAAAAAAACACATATCCAGTCATGGGGACTACAGACAGAAGTGAAAACCAAAAACTATCCAATTACTGTGTTATTTTTATAGAACAGCGTCCATGAAATAATATATTTCTGTATATATAAAAGAAGAAACTGACTGACTGACTGACTGATCGATCAACGCACAGCCTAAACGGCTGGGGTTAGAGACTTGAAATTTTGACAGTAGGTACCTTTTATCACGTAGGCATCCACTAAGGAAGGGTTTTTGGAAATACCACCCCTAAGGGGGTAAAATAGGGGATGAAAGTTTGTATGAAAATCCGTCATTTTTGAAGTTAAATTCATGAAAATTAGTATTTGGCATTTTAGTTAAAAATAAAAAATATATGTTTCAGGATTTTTGGAAATTCCGCCCCTAACGGGGTAAAATAGGGAATGAAAGTTTGTATGAAAATCCGACATTTTTAAGTTAAACGCATGAATATTGGTATTTTGTATTGTATACTTTTTCTCCCAAACATGACCTCCACGCGGGCGGAGCCGCGAGCAACAGCTAGTTTTTGTATATAATCGCTTGACAATATTTATAGCACTCCATAGGCGTGTTGTCAAAAGTAAAATTACTTTTTAAATAAAAATTAAACCGCCTTCAAAAAAACCCAGACACAACTAAAAAGCAAAAAATAATTGGTTACATTTAAATCAATTAGTTATATGCAATTTAAATCAATTATTTTTGGACAAAAAGCAACATACAGTCGAATTGAGAACCTCCTCCTTTTTTTGAAGTCTGTTAATAATCTGAGGGTCACGGTCACGCGAGTTCAGTGCTTTTCCTCATCCCAAAAGTGCCCAAGGTGTATAAAGAAGTTTTCACTAAAAAAAAAACACAGGCAGTCATGGGGACTAACGACTGAAGTGAAAACTTAAAACTTTGGAATTACTATATTTTTTTTAAAACAGCGACCATGAAGTAGTATAGTTTTTTGTTGTTTATGATTGCTTGTTAATAATTGCAGAACTTCTTGCGAGTTTATGTCAAAAGTTAAATAATCTGAACGTGACGGTCACGTGAGTTCAGTGCTTTTTCCTCACCCTAAAAGTACAGTAACATTGTGAAGTGGTTTTGAACCAGACACTTTCGCTCTCGCACCCAGAACTAATACAAATATTTGCGGATCACAAATATTTGGTTCGGTGAAAATCGAACCCGTTGCTCCTCGTCTCGCAGCCGGCTTCTTTCCGACGGCGCCATGGAAGATTTGCATGAGTTCCTAGAAAAATATGATAGTGTGCAGGTTGCGGAAGACAGTAATTAATACATACATATGCTACGAGTGATTTATTAAGACTCACTTAAATCTAATTAAAACATGATATATGTATACCACACTACACCAGATACAAGAGGAAAAAAATCATGGATATTTTTTTTCTTTTTTTTACCACTGGCACCGGTAATGGCGGTAATCGGTATCGTCACTCCGCCCCTCCTTCGTATCATCCACTCGCCGTTGAATTATCATTGTTTATATTATTACTATTCGTAATCTTGAACTTGTGATAACGTTATGTATAACATACTATTATATGTTGAATATGTTTTATTGTATCCAAATAACGAGATGGGCAAGCCTTGGTGACTTTGTGTTCAGCTTTGAAATTTATAAAACTAAGTCATTATTACGTAATATTTTTACATACATATGCACAATCCAACATAAAAATATTACGTAAAATATTAATAATAATTGTTTTCTATTAAATAAAAATTTCAACCAGATTCGTCTAGCGTCTAGCGTTCTGGCGTGATTGAGTAACAAATATCCATCCATCCAAATATTCGCATTTATAACTGTAAGATAATAACTAAAAAGCATTAGTACAATTTATGCTCTTCTAATGACATTTAACAATTATAAAAGATAACTATTGGTAAAATTATACGTAAGCAGTCGGAGGGGGTAGGCGGGGTAAAATGGCCAATTGTCCTTACTCAATTAATTAATGCCCCTTAACACGTACGCTGAGGGTAAAGAATTGTTGATAATCTACCTATGTTGAGTAATAGATCACATCACACGATGCCCTACAATTGAAGTTCATTGTAATAGATAAGACGGTAACATAGTACGATAACTGATAACACGTGTTAATGTATTTGTAACTGATAAGATATAGTTAAGTCGCGTGTCAGACGTGTTAGAGCCCTGTAGGCAGATTCCTTTACTGCAGCGTTTGTTAAGCTTTTTCAGTCCACTGACCCCTAAGGAAATCCAGCACAATTTTAAGGTCCCCTAATAAAAACAACAGAAAAAACGATCCCTTTATTTTAGTATAATATTTCAATTTATAAATACATAAAATAATAAAAAAAAAATTACTTGCTACTCGTGTCAGCAGTAAAAAGATGTCGATGCGTTAATAAAGGATACCCAATCTTTTTTATATACCGACTAGATTACCTATAAAGATATTTTTAGCTATTTATACTGCTGTTGGTAGGATATTCCTATCCACCCGGATAGCGACCGCCGGGTGTAAAACCCGCCATAGTGGCACACGCTAGTGTGTCGCGTTCCGGGGTCAACAAGTGTACATGCGGTTTGGGGTACGATATCTGGTCGTATCGCGGCCTTCTCAGTACTCTGGCACTAGACCCTCGACCACTTCTTCACCTCCTTGCCCCATGGCGTAGTGTGAAGAAGCTACACAGAAGACCGGCATGATTGTGTTGAGTAGCGAGGGATAGATTGTTTTTCGCTGCTTGATACTCTAATTGGACGGCACTGCGCATACCATCAGGTGTAGTATGGTCACTTTGCTGTGCCAGGATAAAAAAATGGCGCTGTGTCCCATTATTTTTCTGTCACCTGACAATAGGGTAGTTTACAGTAAGTGAAAACCTGATAGAATTTTGTTTTTACGATCGATAATGAAACCAATTTGTTAATTTGTGTTTATTTAATATTTTAAAGGTAAAATAAAGCATTTTGTCACGTGACATGAAACACACCATCAGTGATGCATGACGTCACCGTTCGAAACATCTAAAACACTGAGGCAAACGTCTATAGTTCTGCGGATGGGGACATCACACGAGAGGCCATGACAGTTGATAGCGTTTTAGTGGGTAAAATAAAATTGGTTTATAAAAATGCAAATTAAATCTTGAAAACTTATGTTTTATGTTTATGATAATATTTTATTAATATAGATTGTGAAGAATAAAATAAAACGGTTTCCCAAAAACTGTCAACTAGCCTATTACCTCTCCCATCTGATTTGAGTGGCTTCTTACTTTTTGAAGTGAAAACATCTTTAGGCATGTTGGGCACTTTTGGGATAGGGAAAAAGTACTGACCTCGCATGACCATCACGCTCAGATTATTTTACTATGCCTATGAAGTTACTGACTGTTATAATTACTGACAGGCAATCATAAAAAATACTACGAGGACGCTGACGCTTTATAAGAACACAGTACTGGTGGTAGGATATTCATATCCGCCCGGATAGCGACCACCGTACACAGGGTGAAAAACCCGCCATAGTGGCACACGCAAGTGTGTCGCGTTCCGGGATCAGCCAGTGTACATCCGGTGTTTTGGGGGTCTAGAGTTGGGGTACAATGTCGGCCATTTTGCGGCCTTCTGAGTACTCTGACAATAGACCCTCGACCGCTTCTTCACGTTCTTGCCCATGGCGTAGTGTGAAGGAGCAGCTAATTGGACCGTACTGCGCTTACCATCAGGTGAAGTGCGGTCACTTTGCCGTGCTAGGATTAAAAAAAAAAAAACAGTAATCCCATAGTTTTAAGTTTTCACTTCTGTCGGTAGTGGGGACTACCCCATGACTGCCAATTTTTGTTATTTAAACTCACAATACACATTACCATTTGTTTGTGGTAAGCATTTTAAGTAGGCATTTACGTATTGCGCCATTTTGGACCGAAGCCAGTTCATACATGAACTTTATGTAATATCTTACGGAAAAGTGCATTTTTGCTAATTTATTTATAGATGAATTACGTATTTGAAATGTTACATAAAAACCAACCCACCTCCAATTGACAGACGAACTTTTTTAACGAAATAGAACGCTCAAAATAAATATAAAGCAGAAATATTAATTTTGTGTTCATATTTTACATAATCGGCGATCGATTATTTTGCCAGTGCCGCGGTATTAAAATACACAGAGCCTGGTCTCGCCAATGACCTTGAAGATTTCAACGCTGATTGCCCCTTGAACAGCGGTTGAAAAGGAGATCTAGGGTACGGATGCGCGAGATGTGGTTTTTATGGTTTATGTTTGTTAATTAAATTTTTGATAAGTAAGTTGAATGTAACTAGACCTATTTAGTATACACCCTGTGTATAGGATACACGTGAATAGACTAGTTTAGTGACTAATGAGTTTTCTAGACAATTAACATTAAATACTGGTACTAAAGCTTTTAAGAATTTGTATACTTTATTTGAGATTATGTATAGAAATTCTGTTGAGACAGAAAGTTTCGTAATGGAGCCATATTTAACATATATTTTTCATAAGGCGATTGGATTAGTAGACTTTTCAGTAATTTCTTGGAACTTGTCGATTTTTTTAATTTGCTCGTTGAATGTCTTATCTTGTGTTTGAAGATAATTGATTTCAAATCATGCTTCATGTGTGGTGTAAGAAATAAGTTAAATCTTATCTAAAATACATTAAATATAAACGGACTCAGTAGATATCCAGTCATGACACATAGGCTCGCCGGCGGTGCGGGGAGGTGCGTTCAAATACTGGCCAAATTCGCCGTTCTGACATGCTATTTTTAACTTTAATGTTATGGAAATAAATTGATTTTGGCTTGAATTTTACTCCCTACTTTTTTTTATATCCTTACTAGACACGAGTGAATATACAATATGTAAACGTACTCCCTGAAGGTAGTTTGTTAATAAAGGTCAACTGAATGAATATGTCATATTTTATGCCTAAAAATCATAAGAACTAAATGTCATAATTGAAAAGCAGTCAAAACAAAATTGAATAAGTCCAAATGATAAGGCTTTTATTAAATGTAAACGTAATCCGTTATTAAATGAAATATATGTCGAAAAACATAAAGGTTTAGAAATAGGTAAGCAATACTTAAGTTGATCTCGGTATAATCTCTGTTTTTCAATTGTAGTGTCTGAGAGTGCGTTATCGCCGTGACATGCTGTGTAATTAACTATTTGTAAACTATGGTTAAATTTAAGTATTGTTAAATCAACACCAACTTGTATAAAAATAATAATAAATAACACCCAACAGTCACACACATAGCCCCAACCCCACATTAAGACACGAGTCTTGTGTTGTGGGTATCAGGGACTACTAGGGTAATCGAACCCACGGGCTCTAGTTTCACAGCTGGCTACTCGCCCAATGCGCCACGGAGGCTGTCCATCAAAATCGAACACCTGTCTGATATTTTGTTTTTGCAGGTCACAATGTCGCGTGACAGGACATCCCGCCGTTTCTACCGGGCGGATTCGACGCATGATCTCATGTCATTCATGGATAGAGGACAAGCTGCGAGCGACGAGAACCGCTGGACCTTCGAGACGGCATGGGAGGCTGCTAATAAAGGTGGGTGTTGTTCAGACTGTCTAAAGTTACTCTGTGGTCAATTTCTTCTACAGGATGAAGAGATCAGCTCCATGCTACTTCTTTTAATATATAAAATTCCTGTGTCACGATGTTGATCCAACTTCAAACTCGACCAACGTCAATGCATTTTCGTCAATGTGTATACTTAGATCCAACTTAAGATAGAATAGGTTTAGATCCGTTAGGTGGCACTGTAACTGTGTCACATAGCTGTCGTTATCTGTTTTTTTGACGATGATTCGGTCATAAGAGAAGGCGGTTTGTGACAGGACAACGTCTGCCAGGATCACTAGAATATTACCTACATACTGAAGACTAAGAGCCCAGTTGTGCCCACAGCATAAAGTGGTCGATTTGCTACCACCTCAAATCCTCGACACCGATATGTCGTAGACTAAGAAGTTATTCTGTAGACAGTTGTCTCCACAGCTTGAAGTGGTCGGCTCGTTACCATCTAATATTCTCCACACACCGATATATGGTAGACTAAAACGTTAAGATGTGCTGTAGACATTTTGGTCCACAGCATGAAGTGGTCGGCTCGTTACCATCTGATATTCTCGACACATCGATATATCGTAGACCAAGAATAAAGTGTGATCAAAATTGTCTACAGTATAACTTTAGAAAGTCGATATATCGAGACTATACACTATATGACAGTTTAAATTCAGGCCCGAGTGCTTAAGGGACATTTGAACTTGACTGTTGCCGTTATTTCTTCGATCAACAATACCAACAGTTATTTCTTTCTGGCTAGATGGACATAAGATCCGGCCACATCATATAATGTTGTAAAAGCTGTTATAGGTAAAAAAAAATCTGTATCCTACAAAAATCAGTGTTGATTGGTCATTTTCATTTCTCGTACATACCCGAACATCCGTCGTCGCCAAAAAAATCGGGGAAACCCACGGATCCCATAAGGGCCACAGTCGAAATAGCACTTTCAACCGTTACGAATTGAAGTGCAATCAAAAGTCCTCGACGTAGGACTATCCGAAGAACCTTTTTTCGAGAAAGAAATCGAGAATGATCTTCTATACCAAACATGGCAGTTGTAAACGAAGTCCGAGACCTTTAAAGAATGCTCTAAAGCTTGCCCTCTGCAAAATTCATAGCCTCCGTGGCACAGCGAGTAGCCGGCTGTGAAACTAGAGCGGGCTCGATCACCGCACCGGGAAATGTTTGTGTGATCCCCAAATATTTGTTTCGGGTCTGGCTTTTGAGATCGTAATTTCTCGTTAATACCCACGATACGCATTGACAATATATCAATTACGGTGGATGTCTTTGCTGTCTATGAGGAGTTTGTTGTCATACCGACCGCAATCGGTTGATAAGCGAGCGTTATGTATGTCGAGACTCGAGAGCCAGTGGTTTTGACTTAGTGTGGAGTCAGGACTATGACTGTTGGGTGTATTTATTTATTGCTAGAGCTCTATAAGCATCATTTGGTGAAGTTGTTACAAAAACAAACAGCATGGGTATAAAGTAATACTGCCGTTCAATCTCACTCGCAAATCTTCCCTCTCATCGTTTCCACAAACTGCTTTGTCTCATCTGAGAGGTTTACTCCCAAATACTCAATTGGCCAAATGTCTAACGACTACTTATTTTGCAATACGCCATACAATAATGATAACTAAGAAGGTCTTATATGTTTAACACGATTTTAAATGCTTGAGTTATGTTTGAATATTCTTTAGTTTGTCGCAATTTAGGTCACTCGGACTTCGTTGTTGCTAAGCAATGTGGTTTGAGAGAATGACGACAGGATAATAATATTATTTGACGTCATGATAGCCGATACCTGTGTGTAGGTAACATGGCGATTGTAGTGTGGATGGTGACATTAATATATGTTAATGTAACATCGCAGTAATTTTTTGAAAGTGTTTATATCTAGATGTACCAGGCAGATTTGAACAATTATTTTTAGTCTACTTGTGGGCCCGGACAGACGTCGTTCTGTTACAAACCGCCTTCTCTATAAACCGAATTTACGTTGAAAAAAAATAAAAAATGTACATGGGTATTCATTTTTAATAAGTCGCATTTAATCGTAGAAATATAATTAAATGTACATATCTGAAATTGTTCTATAAATATTTCAAGGGTATGTGAAGTCTATAGCAGCGATAGCCTAGTTGGTTCCCGTACGGACTGCTAAGACGAAAGTCGTATGTTCGAAACCCAAGTGGCATACACCTCTGACTTTTCTAAAGTTATGTGTGTATTAAATGTCAATTATCGCTTGCTTAACGGTGAAGGAAAAACATCGTGAGGAAACCTGCATATCTGAGAATTCTTATACGAATTTCGAAGGTATGTGAAGTCTACCAACCCGTATTAGGCCAGCGTGGTGGACAAAGTGCTTACTCTCATTAGAGGCCCATGCCCATCAGTAAAATACAAGTCGGATATAAGTATTTTAAAATTGGAATTGTTTTGTCTCTGGAAACAGATTGCATAAATACTTTTTTATGACTGCCACATACGTCAGTTGACACTGTATTTTTTTTCTGTATTAGCATAGGTTTGAGCATAGGTTTAGTATATACCCAATTATAAGTTCTTTATTAATGCGAGGGAATTGAATGTGATTTTCAAAGAATTATTATTATTTTCCTCACATATTGTGACCCCGACTATACGCAACCGTCTGATATACACACTGATAATGTCTAATATTTTTTCGTTAGCTGATTACTACTGTAGGTAATGTTTCATAATTTTTAGTATGTTTATTTTACGTTCAATTATTTAATGATTATATAACATAGGTAATAGTGAATTAGGGACGATAGATGACGGGACACTCAGCTGATTGAGCCGAAAGACTGGCCGGTTGTGTGCATTGATCTAAAAGATTTTTTGTAAAAATGACGACAGACAAGGCTGCATGGTGGAAAACCTTTGCCCTCTTTTTTTTTATAAAAAAGACAATGGAACAAAAATATATTTGTGAGGGGTTTCAAAAATAGAATGTGAATAGAGAAAATTAGGTTATGTGGTTTGACCAATGACGAAAGAGTATACTTTTTCGTCTAAGGTTTTGACATAAGTCAACTAAGAAAATACAAAGAATATTGCTTTAATTGAACTGGGGATATCTTACACTCCCGACTTTAAGAAAACTAAAGAGTCCATTTTCCTTTTGTCTATGCGTCTTACATAACGTAGTCACGCTCTAGATACTAAAGCGAGTTGGAAGATGAAATTCTAGACTACCTAGATTCTATTGTGTCTGTCCAACCACCATACCTGTTCTCTCAACTGGCAGTACACGTTTAAATGTCCTGGATTTTGTTGTTTTGTAAAGGTGATCTAGTTTTACAGATGTGAAATAAAATAATATAATACACCGAACGGTACACGAACACATATAGTTCTGGCCCCACACTAGCTGGAACCTGTATCGTTCGTATCAACAACTACGAGTGACTACGGTCCCACAACACCCAGACGCTAAACATATATCTATCTGTCACACAATATTTGTCTCGGTGCGGAAATCGAACCCACAGCCTCCCGTTCCATAGCCGGCTATTCGCCCGCAGTGTGGTCACACGGCCGTGCCAGAATTAAAAAAAAATCGCCCTCTGCGCCTCGGAGGCTGTTTAATATCTCCCAATTCAATTAATTAAAGCAACATTGTTTGTATATTCGTAATTTTACAATGTCTGCCTCAATTTTACATGTCTAGCTAAGGGCCCTATATGTATTATAATGGCTCTTTGGTCCTATATTTATCTCTTAACATTCTATTTTTAAAATCCCCAAATGTTTATTTTTTATAACAATACAACACTACCGGCCAGTCGTTCGGACCAAGAAGATACAATCAGCCGAGTGCTGCCAACAAACATCCCTAAGCCCCAATTACCTTGTTTTATAATAAAAAAATAAGGAATAAAAAAAATTATAAAAAAAAATACATTTCAAAAATGATGAAACCTTACACAGGATAGCTGAAAATACGCGTAAACTATTACGTAATATTGTACAGGTTGCTATTGCAATTTCCTAATTCCGGACGAAGGATTTCATGCTTTTTTTTGTCCCACCCCGGTTTTGGTCGGAGGTCTAGAGTTGGCGTACGATGTTTGGCCGAGTTGCGGCCTTCTGAGTACTCTGACACTAGACCCTCGACCGCTTCTTCACCTCCTTGCTCCATGGCGTAGTGGGAAGAAGCTACACAGCAGGCCGGCATGATTGTGCTGAGTTGCGAGTTGATTCTCGCTCTTGATACTCTAACTGGACGGCAAACAAAAACTACGGCGCAATACACCCCACTTTACTTTGGTTTTCTGTGAGATGGAGTTAATAATTCGGTAGAGCCGACCCATTTAGTACACTTCATTTTTAAAGTCCTGTTGCCGCGTGTGGTTTTTCATTCATTTTTCTTTTATTGTTTTTAGTTGGTGGTATTTATACGGTGATCAGATCGAAGGCGTACGTCTCCACTGAAGAGATGGGCGACAATTATTGCCTTCTTGGTAAGTAGGAAATTCTTACCTCATACTTTGGCAAAAACTAAATCTTAGGAGGTAGGCAGAGGTGTAACTAGTACACCCCATCGCAGAGCTAATGACCGTCCCACGATGTGAAAGGCGAGCCCATCGCCATCTTCTTACTACTAGGGACATGAGTAAACTAGGCTATAACAGCAGCTATAGCCTAGTTCGTTGCTGTACGGACTGTCAAGACGAAAGTAATTTCGAAACCAACCCAAATGGTATACACGTCTGACTTTTGAAGTTACGTGTGTATTATTAAATGCTTGCTTTAACGGTGAAGGAAAATATCGCGTTATATGCATACCTGAGAATTCCATTACGAATTTCAAAGGTTTGTGAAGTCTACCAACCCGTATTAGACTACCGTAGTGGACTAAGGCCTAACCCTCTCATCCGTAGACGAGGACTGTGCCGGTGGAACAAGGTTTAGAGCAATGCTGGTATTAGCAGTTCAGTAGAACCTAAAGAGACTAGACTTAAAGAGGTTTAACATTGTGTGAGCGTCTTCGCAGGACCGTACAAAGAGCAGTGCGCCCGTACTGAAGTGGAAGAGGCGGAGTTTCCCCCTAACTCCCCTCTCACCACCGCCGTCAATGCCATGAGGAGTCAAGGATACAAGGTCAGTTATCCAGACAAATTTGTTAAGGTATTAATACTGTGAAACAGTTTGCCAGCTACCGTGTTCACTCCTTCCTATGATCCTGGGTACTTTAGACGTAGTGTGAAGAAGTTACACAGCAGGCCGGCCGCGGCATGATTGAAATGAAATGAAATGAAATGAAATCGTTTATTGATCAAGTAGGCAATTACATAGCTCTTATGACAAGTCAGAACATTAAAAAAAAAGTAAAGAAATTTTAAGAAAAGCATATCAGCTTATGTATACATAACATACATAGCATCATCAATACACTAGCAATTAATTATTTATTTGGTATTTAACATTATTATTATTTATTTATTATTAATTATTTTTATTTTTATATTAATATTATTCAAGGTAATACTGGTCAAATATATATATATTTAAATGGGTTTGATATGGACCATGGGTATTTCCGAGACGTCGCTTGTTTTAAAAGCTACCACCGGATCCAAACGCGACCCCGCCTGAGAAGACCCGGCGAAACAAACTCAGCGGGCTTACATTACCGCTGGATACTACGCGGCGCGACCCAGTCCTGAGAGAATCCAGCAAAACAATCTCAGCGGGCTTGTTTTTGGTCCGGTTCATTATTTCTAGTAGATGACCTGTCACAAATTACATTGCCAATTTATTATTTTATTTTATACGCGATCGGTCGTCATAGTTTATTATTTTTTAAGTGTATATAACAACATGTCATTTATTAATATTTTATGAATATAGTTTTTATTTTATTTTGTTATACTATTTGTATACACTAACATGGTGTAAGCTACAGGGCGCCAGGTCGCAGTGTGCAGGAAGGAACCGAATGCCAGACATCCCTATCCTCTAGATATTGTTGAACATTATAATAGCCCCTGTCCATAAGATGACGTTTAATATGAGTCTTAAACATTTTATTGGGCAAATCAATTACGTTATTGGGGATTTTGTTATAAAATTTAACACAGTTACCCATAAAAGACTTTTTAGATCTTACTACTCTAAACGAGGGTACTGTAAGTTTGTTTCTGTTTCTTGTATTAATGTTGTGAATATCACCATTTTTATAGAAATTGCTTATATTTTTACGAACGTACATGATATTTTGATAGATGTATTCAGACGGCACAGTTAATATATTACTATCCTTGAATACTGATCGTAAAGAATCCCGACTACGTAGGTCGTATATAGCTCGGACTGCTCTTTTTTGTAAAATAAATATAGTATTTATATCAGCAGCTGATCCCCACAATAGAATGCCGTAAGACATAATACTGTGGAAGTATGCGAAATATACCAACCTAGCCGTTGAAACATCTGTTAGACGTTTTATTTTCCGGACTGCAAAAGCTGCAGCACTTAATTTAACGGATAACCTTTCTATTTGAGGACCCCATTGCAATTTACTATCTAGAGTTATTCCTAAAAATACAGTTGAAGAGACTGAATCTAGTAATTCTCCGTTTAATTTAATACACGAATTTATATTTGGTACATTAGGTAATGCAAACCGAATGCATTTTGTTTTTCCTGCATTTAGTAAGAGATTGTTAGCAGAAAACCAACTTGATATTAATTTTAAAACATTATTGGGCGTAACTAGGTCTTTATCCTTACGATTTACTTTAAATATTAAAGATGTGTCGTCAGCGAATAAGACAATGTTTGAAATCCTCTCTACCATATAAGGAAGGTCATTTATATATACTAAAAACAAAAATGGGCCCAGGATTGTGTTGAGTAACAAGGGATAGATTGTCTCTCGCTACTTGATACTCTGGACGGCACTGCGCTTACCATCAGGTGCAGTGTGACCACTTTGCCAGGAAAAAAAAACTCCTATTCGGCAGCATTAGTGGTGCGTAAAATTAGTTTTATTTCAACATAAGAAACTAATTTAATTCCGCCAACCCCTTTCCACCATCGGACAACAAGAGACTCGGCGAAGCGTCATCGATACATGGTTGATATTCCACCAGTGCGCACGAAGCGTTTTGCTAGTACATACGAGTATATCATGTGCACCGCTAGAGAGTGCAACTTTTTTTTTTTTTTATCCTAACACGGCAAAGTGACCGCACTTCACCGGATGGTAAGCGCGGTACGGTCCAATTAGAGTATTGAGTAGCGAGAGAGGATCTATCCCCCGCTACTCAACACAATCATGCCGGCCTGCTCCTTCATACTACGCTATGGGCAAGAAGGTGAAGAAGCGGTCGAGGGTCTATTGTCAGAGTACTCTGAAGGCCGCAAAATGGCCAACATTGTACCCTAACTCTAGACCCCCAAAAAACCGGATGTACACTGGCTGATCCCGGAACGCGACACACTTGCGTGTGCCACTATGGCGGGTTTTTCACCCTGTGTACGGTGGTCGCTATCCGGGCGGATATGAATATCCTACCACCAGCAAAAAACTGTTTTTCGGAGTCTATATTTCCCTAAAATTGTAACCTGGGTATCTTCAAAAGTCAATCTTCTAGGCAAGCGTGCTCCACCGTAGACCATATCGAAAGAAACGAAAGCGAATTTCGGTAAAAAAAATCATTTTCACGATTTGTACATTCTAGAAACTTCTTTCAGCTCCACACTGGTACATGGCTGGTTGACGGCAACCCTCAAATCATCCTCTTCGACATCGGCTCTGGTGCATGGCAACTAGACGCGTACAAACAGGAGTTATGGGACACGTGCTCCCTAGGGATCCCGCATCTGGACGTCGAGGCGAATGACGCCGTCATCCTCGGGTTTATGGTCGCGCAGTTTATCACCGAGGTAAGATTATCCCACGGGTTATGGACTGGGTCGATTTTTGGTCTAGTTGACAGCCTCAATGGCGCAGTGGGCGAGTAACAGGCCACTGATCCAAATGTTTGTGTGACAGACAGATATATGTTTCGGGTCTGGGTGTTGTGGGACCGTAGTCGCTTGTAGTTCTTGATCCCCAAGGTACAGGTTTAACCTAGTAAGGTGTTAGAGTTATGTGTGTGACTGTTGGGTGTGTTTATAGTTTTGCGTCATTTTTGTCCTGTCAGTATTTGCTGGATCATTATTGTCCTAGGTTATTCTTAAAGAACATGTTGGCAGTGACATAAGCAGTTCGTTACTGTTGTATTTGAAATAAACACTCTAAGGATAGGCTAGTAAATTGTTTTAATAATTTTAATCAGTAATGAATTATATTTCAAACTTATTATCGAAGGAACTTTATAAATCCTATAAATAATATGGACGACATCATGACGTCACTGGCGGTGACAAGTGAGACGTTACTGCTCGGAATGATTATTATTTTTCAGTCGTGTGAGCGAGATAGTGAGATGTTCCCACTGCGCAGCCATTTTGCTCATACCAATATTTAAAATAATAAGCGCGGTCTCATTTTTATTCTGTTGTCAGGCTCTTGTTAGTATTATTCAGTTGCATGTAAAGTAATGTACATAATGTACAAAAACGGTGATCCAGCCAAAGTCTGGAAATTTCTTAAATCTTTGGGAGTTGGAAAATCTCGACAAGATTCTATTCCTAAAACCATTAATCTAAATTCCTTGAACAATCATTTTTCTTCATCGCCATATTTTACTAAGACGATAAAAGATAACACATTAATACATCTTTCTTCCTTGAAATCTCCCGATTGTCCTACTTTTGTTCTGAGACAATTTGCTGATTGTGATGTTAAGAAAACTATTATGCTCATTTCATCAAACGCGATGGGAAGCGATTGTGTCAGCCGAAATATGATTCTCCCTATCCTGGACGAAATCCTCCCCTTTATTTCCCACATCCTAAATTACTCCATCTCCACGGGAATATTTCCAGCACTCTGGAAAGAAGCTCATGTTATTCCTATCCCTAAAAAATGCAATCCCGTTACCTTCTCAGAATTTCGCCCTATTTCTATATTACCATTCCTTTCTAAAGTCCTAGAGCGTCTAATCCATTCCCTGCTTAGTGGATTCCTGTCCGAAAATTACCTCTTAAATCCTTTCCAGTCGGGGTTTCGTCCAGGTCACAGGACCACTACCACACTGATTCATATTACGGATGGCATTAGATCAGGCATGGAGGAAGGCAAGCTGACAGCTTTAGCTTTACTCGATTTCAGCAATGCCTTTAACACTGTTGATTTTGATGTCCTCCTTGGCGTACTGCGTTCTCTTAACATATCTCCAACGGCAGTTGACTGGTTTCGTAGTTACCTGTACGGACGCCGGCAACGCATCTGCATCGAAGAAAGTCATTCCTCTTGGTGCACCATGTCTGCTGGCGTTCCACAGGGCGGCGTGCTATCTCCTTTACTCTTCGCAATTTTTATAAATTCTGTCACTAATCATCTTCGCTCTTCCTACCACCTCTATGCAGATGATCTCCAGATTTACGCTCAGGCTCCTGTAGGCGAATTGACGGATGCTATTTATACCATTAATGGAGACATTGATCAAATCTGCGATTGGAGTAAGACCTATGGACTCAAGATCAATCCATCCAAAACCCAAATCATTGTTGTCGGCAGCCCCAGGATGATATCGAAAGTGAATTGGAATGAATTGCCTCGTGTATCCTGTGATGGTGTCACCATTCCCTACAGCGACACAGTCAAAAATCTAGGACTATACCTTGATCGAACTTTCACCTGGGGTCCACAGCTTCGTGAATTAAGTCGTAAGCTGTTTGCCTCGGCCAGGTCCTTGCAAAGATTGCGTAACTTTCTACCTATCACTACGAAAATCTCGCTTGCACAAACGCTCCTTCTCCCCATCCTTGATTATGCAGATGTCAGCTATCTTGATCTCACCGAAGACCAATTAAACAAGCTTGAGCGACTCCAAAATTTCTGTATTAGATTCATATTTGGTCTGCGCAAATATGATCATGTTTCAATGTATCGTGCTAAGCTCAAGTGGTTACCTATAAGACTTCGCCGGAATAGTCATGTCCTTTCACTTCTTTACAATATCTTGTTCAATCCCCTTACTCCTTCTTATCTTAAAAATCGCTTTGATTTCCTTCATGAATCACATACGAGATCCTTGAGGTCGTCGGAGAATTTAAAATTGAGAATGCCAGTGCATTCCACTACTTTTATGGATAAATCATTTACTGTAAAAGCTGTTCGGTTGTGGAATGCACTGCCTGTTGAGATAAGGCAAGCACAGACCCTATCACGCTTTAAAAAACTTGTTAAAGATCATTATCTTTTCCATTGATCCGAGCCACTCTAATTATTATGCATTAATATGTATTTGTTAGCATATTTATATGTGTGTATGTTTATGTGTAAGTATGTATATATTCAGTTATCTTTCTATATATAAATCTTTATGTATGTGTATATGTGTGTATGTATGTGTATGTATGTGTATATATGTATATATATGTGTGTATTTATACATTTATGTATATGTGTGTGTGTGTGAATTTGTAATTAATTTGTATAAGTATCAACATTATTTATTCTACTTATTACTATATCCATACATAAATATATTTTTACAAATTATGTTTTTCCTAAATATTTATTATGTACACAAACTGCCCTCCCCTTTTTTTCTTTTCTTTTTTTCATACTTTTCCATCCCATGGTTGTCTTGAAAAGATCGCCGAGAGCGATAAGACCGCCAATTGTACTTTAAATAATTTTTGTTCTCCTATTTCATGTATATTAGTGTACAATAAAGAGTAAAAATAAATAAATAAAAAATAATGAAAATGAAAATATTCTGTTTGTTTCAGTTCAGAAACGCAGCCGAGAACTACAGCGACACCCCCCCAAGGGTGGTGTGCCATTTCCACGAGTGGCAGGCTGGCATTGGACTCATTGTATTGAGGTTAGTGTAACATATATACACCTTCACTTATACATATACACAATGTAGTCCCCAAAGTAGGCCGAGGCGTAATCAGTACGCCCACAATCCGCTGGACTTATTACCGTCCCATTATGTGATATCGAGCCTATCGTCGTACCAGGCAAAATTCTAAACTCCGGGCTGATACTGAGTTTTTCGTGATTGAGAAACCCATCAGTTTTACCCGACTCAGGAATCGAACCAGAGACCTCTGCACAGCAGTCGTAACGCATGCGCAATTACAATTGTTCCACCGAGGCAGTAAAATACAAATCACAAATTCTTGCTTTAAAGGGTAAAAACAAACCCACAACCATTGACTATACTCGGTCTGGTCTGTAAAGACGGGTATTTCCCCCACATAAATTATTATTAACAACGCCATCTACACTCTGTGACGGTAAGTATCGTTTCAGAGTGCGGCACGTAGATGTCGCCACCGTGTTCACAACTCACGCCACTCTGCTCGGGAGGTATCTGTGCGCCGGCAGTACGGACTTCTACAATAATTTGGATAAGGTATGAATAAAATAAAATTTTACTAGTCAGTTACGTAATATAATAAAGCAAAAATAACCCAATGTAAATGTAATGGGTGCTTCCTAAACTCTTCTATGCGCGTAATACTAAATTAACAAAACAACAAATTAGTTTATTATACTGCCAACAGATGGCACTGTTAATTTTCATCTGTTTCTGGCAAAACCTATAGTTATAAAACTATAGGTTTTGACAGAAAACTGGTGTTTAATTGATGTTTGAATCATTAGATTTGATTAAGAATTGTGGAAGTTGAAATAAAGCTAAATGTTACGGACTGTATCGCGGTTTATTTGAAATTCGTATGCGAATTCTCTGGTATGCAGGTTTTCTCACCATGCTTGTTAAAACAAACGATAATTAATAATGAATCAATTTACTTTACAAAAGTCAAGTATATGCCTATGCCTATATCCTCCATTTGGACTGGTTTCGAAGCTACTTTCGTTTCGACAGTCCGTACTACCAACTAGGCTGGTAATATCGCTGCTTTGTAAAATTATCAAGCCGTCAAGGGAGTATACTTGAGCAATATACCCGTCTCTCTCTAGTTCTCTGTGGACGAGGAGGCTGGAAAGAGACAGATATACCACCGGTACTGCATGGAGCGAGCCGCGGCACACATGACGCATATATTCACCACTGTATCGGACATCACGGGTAAGTAACCGGGTAATATAAATAATACAGTTAATTAGTAGTATTAGACTGCCTCGGTGGCGCAGATGTAATTGCGCATGCGTTACGACTGCTGTACTGAGGTCTCGGGTTCGATCCCCGGGTCGGGTAAAGTGATATTGGGTTTTTCTATCTAAAAATGCTCAGTATTAACCCGAAGTCTGGAATTTGTGCCCGATATGGCGATAGGCTCGCCCCCTATCACATTATGGGACCGAAATAAATTCGACGAAAAGTGGGTGTACTGGTTACACATCTGCCTACCCCTTCGGGGATTACAGGCGTGAGTGTATATGTGTGTATGTATGTACAGTAAATTAGTTGATTACACTGTCAACAGATGGCACTGTTAATTTGTTATCTTTTTGGTAAAACTTACAATTTAAAACAATAATTTTTCGTGAGTAGGGGAAAACATAAGGTGGTTATGGTGTTTGAATCATTAAATTTGATGAAGAATAAGGTAGTTGACACGATTTTTTATTATTTTAATCAATAAGTTGCATTACCTAAAATCTATTATCGAAAGAATTTTATGAATCTGAACATAAATAAGTAAATTGGACGGCATTCAAATCTGCTTGAAGGGGTAATTGTCAAATTACAGTAAAAGGATGCATGATATGTCCCGTGACGTCACGGTTCTCTGAATGGCCGTTACTGTGCCGTTGTGCGAGGGAGATGATATGTTCCCACGCAACTATTTTTGCTCATACCAATATTTAACATAAATACCGTGACCTCCGTTTTAACCAGTCATGACACATAGGCTCGCCGGCGGTGCGGAGGTGCATTCAAATACTGGCCAGTTTCGCCGTTCTTACATGCTATTTTTAACGTTAATACCATGGAAATAAAAATGATTTTGGCTTGTATTTTACTCCCTACTTTTTTTATATCCTTACTAGACACGAGTGATTAAGCAATTTGATTCTGTTTTCGCAAAAGGGTTTCTTTTGCGTATTATAATCGGTTGCATATCGAATAATGTACAAAATTAAACACATGAAATTAGCTTATGGAAGTTATGGCGTATAGACAAAAAAGCCTTTGATTAATAATGTATAGAGATTTATTTATTTAGTCTTTATTGCACATTTCTTGTTCCTCGATATGCAGACGAGCAGACGGGCCACCTGATGGTAAGTAGTCACCGTCGCCCATAGACTTCTGCAATGCCAGGGCACAGCAAAGCCGCTGCCTACCGTTAAATAAAGAGATATTACATTTACATAATAAAAGTACAAACGGCGGTCTTATCGCTCTAGGCAATTTCTTACAGACAACCATGGGATGGATATATGAAGAGGCGAAAGAGAGGGCAGTCTAAAGTATAAAAGATAAAAGCTTTATCTATATTTGTTTAATGATTAATGATTTATATTTCTGACCAGGTTTCGAAGCGGAACACCTCCTCAAAAGGAAGCCGGACATCATCACGCCCAACGGCCTGAACGTGAAGAAATTCTCAGCTCTTCACGAGTTTCAAAACTTACACGCGCTAGCCAAGGAGAAGATCAATGAGTTCACACGAGGACACTTTTATGGGTGAGTTGACCATTGTGGTTAGGTTGAGAATTCGAGGTCCTGGCTTCAAACTTTCGGGTAAATTTATTAGTATTTATAATGAATTAATTTATATTATGTTTTACTGAAAAGCCAAAAAAACTCATTCTTTATTTTCTCTTTTTATCTGATGAAAATTTGTATCTCTTTTTCGCTTTCGCTTTTGATTTGATGATGGATTTGTGTGTAATAGTAAGACTTGCTTATTACACCATAAGACATAAATAAATAATGTCGATCTGATGTCGTCACGAATGAATAGTGTAACGTTTCTACCCTCAATTTAGTTAATTTTAAATTAAATTTATTGTTAGTCCGATCTATGCAGAAAGAACTCAGCCTGTTGAGTAGCGGGGGATAGATTGTCTCTCGCTACTCGATACTCTAATTGGACGGCACTGCGCTTATCATCAGGTGCAGTGTGGTCACTTAGCGTGCTAGGATAAAAAAAATGTTTAGAGGCCTGGCAGTTACGATTTTGGATCTGAAAAACTGACAACTTAGTCCGCCCCGTGACCTTCAAAACGTTGAAAAAAATGAAAAAAACGCGATAAAATCCGTATTTTTTCTTCATCACCACTAAAGTTAAACACAATCCTAGATATCTGAATTGTCATAATATATGTGTGTGCTGTGAATTACCTTATGGTATTTCAAAATAAAATAAATAAACAAAGTTGTTAACTCAGCCTATATTTTTTTTTACAGTCACTTCAACTTCGATCTAGACAAGACGCTGTACTTCTTCATAGCAGGTCGATATGAGTACGGCAATAAAGGCGCGGATATATTCATAGAGGCACTGGCGAGACTGAACCATTATCTGAAGGTTAGTTTTAACATTAACCTCTCATGTATCACAAGGACACCGGTGTTCGGAAAAAGGTAATAAGTAGGGGTATGCGAATATTGATCGAATCGAATCGAATAAATTTCGAAAAAATTTACGAATAAGGAAAAGTAATGAGTAAAAATACGAGCCAAAAGCTCAATGCTCGCCCTTATTGACATGCGTATTATACGTATTTGTAACGTTAATGTTATGGAAATAAAGTTGATTTTGGCTTGTATTTTTACTCATTACTTATTACCTTTTTCCGAATACCAGGGACACCCTGTGATCCGTAATAATTATATTAAGTGAATAAAGGTAGTTTTTCTAATTTTAATTAAGTGTCTAGTCAACTGTTGTTCCTGATTTAATAATGAAATAATCAGTCATAGGGTAGTTGACACTAAGTGAAAACCTGATAGAATTTTGTTTTTTATAATAGATTTTAGTCTAAAAATATCGAAAATTAAACCAATTTGTTAATTATTTTTTTTTTTAAGAAAACATACAAATATAAAGCATTTTGTGAAGTGACATGAAACACCCATCGGTCATGCATGACGTCACTGTCACCGAAACATCTAAAACGCTGAGCCAAACGTCTATTCGTTTTGCGGATGGTTACGCCACATCTCGTGTCATGACAGTTGGTAGCGTTTGGTGGGAAAAATAAAGTAGGTTTATAAAAATGCAAATTAATTCTTGAATACTTATGTTTTATATTTATTTATAATAATATGTTAATAATATAGACCATGAGAATAAAATAAAACGGTTTCTCAAAAACAGTCAACTAGCCTATTAATAAAATCCAATTTTTTTGCACTATAAAACATGTTTTCTAACATATCTTATACAATCCAGGCAGCCATTTATTCTACGATACTACATATTCTACGATGGGGAAAAAGCACTAAACTCACGACCGTCACGCTCAGATTATTTTACTTTTGACGTAAGCACGCCTATGACATTCTATGATTGTCAAGCAATCATAAACAAAAAAGTTAATACTTTATGCTGTATAAAAAAACAGTAATTCGAAAGTTTAAGCTTTCACTTCTGTCGATAGTCCCCTATTTTCTAACCGGACCGGGTACAGTCATCAGGTTCAGAGATGACGGTGGTCGCGTTCCTGATCTTCCCGGCCAAGACGAACAACTTCAATGTAGAGAGTCTCCGAGGACACGCGGTCACCAAGGCCTTGAGGGATACCATTCAGGATATACAGCAGAAAGTCGGCCGGCGGATGTATGATATATGTCTCAGGTAAGTTAGCAATACCGGGATTGATAAAAAATTGTATCTGCAACTAATGCGGTGTTGTCCATTGTCCACTCGAGCGAATGAGCGCACTCACTTCTTTCGTGCGCTCAATTTCTCTCCCGTGGGCAATCGACAACTTACCGCACTAGTTACACAAGATACTATTATATGACGAGCTATAGTTTCAGTGTATGAGTAGCGAGGAATAGATTGTCACTCGCTACTTGATACTCTAACTGGACGGCACTGCGCATCATCAGGTGCAGTGTGGTCACTTTGGCGTGCCAGGTAAAAAAAGAAGTAGCCGGCTGTGAAACGAGAGGCCGTGCGTTCGATTCCCGCACCTAGACAAATGTTTGTCTGACAGACATACTTGTTTCGTGTCTGTGTTGTGTGTAGTTGTCGTTGATACCCACGATACAAGTTTGACCTAGTGTGGGGTCAGGACTATACGTGTGACTGTAGGGTTTTTTTAATCCCGTAATATATGTTGTATTTTTAACCGACTTCAAAAAAGGAGAAGGTTAACAATTCGTCGGAATCTTTTTTTTTTATGTATGTTACCTGATTACTCGAAGACGCCTGGACCGATTCGAGAAATTATTTTTTTGTTTAAAAGGGTATACTTCCCAGGTGGTCCCATTGGCACCAAATCAGGATCTGATGTTGGGATCTCACAAAAAATCAAGGGAAACCCTCAAATTTTATAGTGGCGCATAATTTGTTTTATATTGAAGTCGGTGTACTTTTTATAAACCAATACTGTGTTCCACCAGAGGTCACCTGCCCGAAGCGTCTGACCTCTTACACAAGGAGGACACGGTCCGGCTCAAGAGATGTATCTACGGAATGCAGAGGGACGGCCTACCACCCATCACTACGCACAATATAGTGAGTCGTTCACTCATTCGTTCATATAGTACATATCATATGGTCGTTCACTCATTCTTCATATAGTACATACATACATATACACTCACGCCTGTAATCCCCGAAGGGGTAGGCAGAGGTGTAACCAATACACCCACTTTTCGCCGAATTTCGGTCCCATAATGTGATAGGGGGCGAGTCTATCGCCACACCGGGCACAATTCCAGACTCCGGGCTAATACTGAGAATTTCTAGATAGAAAAACCCAATATCACTTTACCCGACCCGGGGATCGAACCCGAGACCTCAGCACAGCGGTCGTAACGCATGCACAATTACAACTGCGCCACCGAGGCAGTCAGTCTTCATATAGTGCCTATTCTATATAGCCCTTGATGTTGGTTTCTATGTTACCACACTCCAGTTCCAGTGAATTTCCATATATGTTTTGGCCTGTTATAATTGCCTTTTATGTTCCTACATGATCAATAAAGATATTTATTTTGTTTTATTTATCTGATGATAAATAAAATAAACTCACTCATCTATACTAATATAAAGAGGAAAGATTTGTATGTATGTTTGTAACGAATTGGCTCAAAAAGTACTGGACCGATTTTAAAAATTCTTTCACCATTTTAATGCTACATCATCACTGATTAATATAGGCTATTTTAATTGCAAGAAAAAAAAAATAGGATCCCTACTAAAACTACAATAAAGTTACCCAAGGTGTAAAAAAATCCACGCGGGTGGAGCCGCGAGCAATAGCTAGTTCTTCATATAGTACCTATCATGAAGTCGAGTTATTCACTCGTCATTCATATAGTACATATTATCATCAAGACGTTCACTCATTCTTCATATAGTAACTATCATTCCGTCGTTCACTCATTCGTTCATTAGGCGCTTATCTTCATCGGTAATTTCTTCACTTATTTATTCGGAGCTTACCATCGGCGATCCGATAAGTCATTCGTTCATTCGGTACTTACCACAGTAAGTCCTTCACTTATTCGTTCATTCCATGCTCATCATCGAGTCGTTCATTCATTTCTTCATTCAGTGCTTACCGTAGACGATTCGTTCACTCATTTAATTATTCGTACCTACAAAATGGTTCAAACAAAGAAAATCTTTTATTGATCGTGTACGCAATTACATAGCTCTTATGACGAGTCAGTACATTCAAAAAGAAATAAAACAGATATCAACTTATGTATACATAACATACACTACAACATATACATATACATATACATCATCAATACACTAGCAATTTGTTTTTTTTATTTAAAGTAAATAGTTTTTTAATTTTAATTCGAAAAAGCCCACAGTCAAATAATATTAAGTCCAGTTATTTCTAATGACTGGCTCGGTGGCGCAGTTGCATTAGGACTGCTGTGCTGAGGTCTCGGGTTCGATCCCCGGGTCGGGTAAAGTGATATTGGGTTTTTCTAACTAGAAATTCTCAGAATCAGCTCGGAGTCTGGAATCTGTGCCCGGTATGGCGATATGCTCGCCCACTGTCTCATTATGGCACCGAAATTCGGCGAAAAGTGAGTGTACTGGTTGCATATCTGTCTACCCCTTCGGAAATTACAGGTGTGAGTATATTCTATGTATGTAATTTCTAATGACTGATAACAAATTTCAGGTCGATGATTGGACTGACCCAGTTCTGAGTTCTATAAGGAGATGTCAGTTGTTTAACACCGTGAATGACAAAGTCAAGGTATGTATCAAATTGCCTAGGTTCTTAGACTACTAAGTTTTTTACGAGCTTGTGGTTTCAGATACATAAATACTGATTTAACTCAAAAATAAATAACATACACTTACACTAATTTGAAAGTGGAACAAAAAAGAATAACAAGAACAATTTATTCAAACGTGACTAAAGAATACCTAACAGACATTTAAAAATGGAACTCTTTAATATTCCAGATTTATTCTTCAGTTGAACTGCGTACATACGACTGTAGAACAACTAACAGACATTTAAATATGGAACACTTAAATATACCAACTTTATTCTTCAATTTAAAAAATACTTTTTAATAGAATTGTGTAAAGGCATTTGATACATGTTGTTTTTATGCTATCCCCCAGGTGATTTTCCACCCAGAGTTCCTGACCTCCACTAACCCACTGTTCGGTCTGGACTACGAGGAATTTGTTCGTGGGTGCCACTTGGGCGTGTTCCCATCGTACTACGAGCCATGGGGGTACACCCCGGCAGAATGTACTGTTATGGGAATACCTAGCATTACCACAAATCTATCAGGTGGGCAATAACAAAATAGTTTCTTTATCCTGACACGGAAAGTGACCACACTGCACCTGATGGTAAGTGCCGTCCAGTTAGGGTATCGAGTAGCGAGAGACAATATATCCCTCGCTACTCAACACAATCTTATCTTGTGTAACTACTGCGGTAAGTTGTTGATTGCCCACGGGAGAGAAATTGAGCGCACGAAAGAAGTGAGTGCGCTCATTTGCTCAAGTGCACAATGGACAACATCGCAAGAGTTGCAGATACTATTTTGTGTTACAAATGCGGCGATATATTCCGATAAATCTTGTAATATAAATCAATTTTCATGTATCACGTCAACCTTGTCACGTCACTTATGTAGTATTGACACATCGATTGTGTTTTTGTTGTTTCTTTTATTTGCGTGCACCATGAATAATTTGCCGTGTGGTAATGACATTACCGCACGCAAAGAACCGTTTGATTTTAACAAAACTCACGCTGTAATTATAAAATGAGTAATCAGCTTTTTACCGAACTTAAAGTAAATAAAAAAGAGATCTTATCATGAGTAATAAAATAACACTGTTATGTTTTTCACCAGGATTCGGATGTTTCATGCAAGATCACATAGCGGACCCCATGTCGTATGGTATATACGTGGTAGACCGTCGTTACATATCTCTAGAGGGGTCTGTACAGCAATTGGCCCAGTATATGTATGATTTCACCAAGTAAGTTTTTATATGGAGTTATCGTTTGTCAATAATCGATTTGAGAATAGTAATGTTTATATAGGGTAATCGATTGTTAAAAATTAACTTAAGAATCGAATGTACTGGCATTGATGGACTATTAATGTTGAATGGGACGTAATGGATTTGATTTATCGATAAATAGCACAGTAATAGTACATTGACTTTCTATTAATCGATTTTGTTTGACCATTTTACTGTGGGAATGATTATAGTGGTTGAATTTTGTACTTATTTTCACGCCTTTACCCCATAGGATTAGGTAGATGCCTATGTAGTGTCTACCTAACCCTATGGCATTTCCACTTTGCACGATACTGTGACACCGCTTTAGCTTCATCTATTTTCGTTCATCTCTTTGCATCACTTCGGTTAGCTAGTCTTTGTTTGTCTGTGTGACATCGTAGCTTGCAATTTTTTCTGATAAATTGTTTTATCGATATTTATTTTATTTATAAGCACAAAAAAAAATCCTTCTATTTTAACCGACTTCAAAAAAGGAGGAGGTTCTCAATTCGTCGGAATATTTTTTTTATGTATGTTCCCCGATTACTCGAAGACGCCTGGACCGATTCGAGAAATTCTTTTTTTGTTTAAAAGGGTGTACTTCCCAAGTGGTCCCATTGCCACCTAGTCAGAATCTGATGATGGGATCTCAGAAAAATCAACGGCAACCATCAAATTATAGGGACGCATAATTTGTTTTTATTGAAGTCGGTGTAATTTTTTCTTAAATATGTAGTCCCTCGTAGTTGTTACCCACGATACAGGTTAAGTGTGGACACATACGGATACAGGACTATGTATGTGATTATTATAATCACATTTGTTTCTAGACTGACCCGGCGACAGCGTATCATCCAGAGGAACAGAACCGAACGACTGTCTGATCTCATGGACTGGCGGAATCTTGGAATTGTAAGTTATTATTATTATACCGTTTTTTTGTATCCTGGCACGGCAAAGTGACTACACTGCACCTGATGGTAAGCGCAATGCCGTCCAATTAGAGTATTGAGTAGCGAGAGAAAATTTAGCCCCCGCTACTCAACACTATCATGCCGGCCGGCTCCTTCACACTACGCCATGGGCAAGAAGGTGAAGAAGGAGTCGAGGGTCAAGTGTCAGAGTATTCAGAAGGCCGCAGAACGGCCAATCATAGTACTCCAACTCAATACCCCCGACAAAAACCGGATGAACATTGGCTGATCCCGGAACGTGACACACTTGCGTGTTCCACTATGGCGAGTTTTACACCCTGTGTACGGTGGTCGCTATCCGGGCGGATATGAATATCCTACCACCAGCTTGGCTTCTTAACCGGAACCGTATGATAAAATACTGAATATTAAAAAATCCGTAAAAAAAATGTTGCTCAGTCGTGGCTTGCCTGCGAGAAATGTCAAAAAATTCTCGATAGAATTTTATCATCACATATAAAAAGATGGAAGTTGGTCGAATGTAACAAATAAATACAGAATAATTTCATGTTTATAAACTTATTTTACCCCATTTTAATATAACACCATCTAGCGTCACCTACCAGAACTACATGGTCTTTCTGTTTTAGTACTACCGCCAAGCCCGTGCGCAGGCCCTCAAGATAGTGTATCCAGATTACGTGGACCACATGGACCAAGAGTTGGAGAAAAAGTTCAACTATCCAAGACCCATATCTGAACCACCCAGCCCCACACATTCCAGTAAGTTGATATTTTAAGACTTCATTTATTACTTCATGATGAAATAAAATGCCAAGAAAAAATTAAAACTTCCAATTATCATTTTTTAACATTACTAATAGGTTATCAGTAACTCTATAAGTGGAATTTTCATTAGTACCATCTTTTTGAAACACACTGTATATTATCAAAGTCCTGAATATAGAAGCATTTTTTATCCTGGTACGGCAAAGTGATCATACTGCACCTGATGGTAAGCACAGTGCCATCGAGTTAGAGTATCAAGTAGCGAGAATCAATCTGTCTCTCGCTGCTCAACACAATCATGCAATGCTGTGTAGCTTCTTCACACTACGCCATGGGTAAGAAGGTGAAGAAGCGGTCGAGGGTCTAGCGTTAGAGTACTCAGAAGGCTACAAAACGGCCAAACCGTATCCCAACTCTAGGCCCCCCACAAAAACCGGATCTTCACTGGCTGACCCCGGAACGCGACACACTTGCGTGTGCCACTATGGCGGATTTTACACTCTGTGTACGGTAGTCGCTATCCGGGCGAATATGAATATCCTACCACCAGCCTAATTAGGCTGGATGTAGGTAAATAAGAGCTGTCGAACCTTACGTACATAGTTATTGTAGTACGTCACCACGAATCGAGCCATCTCGCCACGTCCTACCGCGAGGAACGCGAGAAAGAGACGAAAGATGAACAGGTCCAAACCAATGGCGAGGAAGGGAGAAGGGCGACACTCGACATACAAAAATCCCTCGAAATACTCGATCTAACCGATGACGGTGGTGACGGTGGAATAGAAGTGAGCTTCGAGAAGCCGAACTTTGCCGAATCCGAACACGAGAATTACCGAACGCCGAACGAGAGCTTTCTTGAACCGTTAAACGAAGCTGTTGCAGAACAAATCGACCAACTGATCGCCAAACTGAACGACTGCGCCGAGGCGGCCGATGAATAGGTGTGATAGTACTTATGCAAGGTTTTTGACGTTTGTCATAAGGGTTGCCATCTGTGAAAATAGTGGAACGGTAGAATTTTTGGCGCGTAATAATAATATTTAATACGTTGAATAAAAATATTTAATACTATGTTTATTTGATTCAACGCCTGTCCGAATCGTGTACTTGTAAATGGATATTTTAAAGGATTGTTAAGTATCAACTTAAATACTTTCTTTTATTGCCAATAACTTTTTAATATTGGGTTTATACCGCTAGTATTTTTCTTATTAAATCCTAACTTTAATAACATAATTCAGTCGGGTTAAGGTTACTTTGGCTAGATTCAAGAGATATTATATTTGGCTAGATGGCGATATTTTAGTTATACTCCGATTGAAAAACTCCCAAATATTAAAGTTAGAAATAAAAAGTTTTTATATTTGAAATAAGAACAATTAAACAAAAAAAAAATCTATATGTTTGAAATTAGAACAAATAAAAACGAGTTAGTAACAAGTGCACGATTTCGACAGATGGCGTCGTGGTCGTGTATTTAAACGAGCGAAGCGCCGCCGCATTGGAAAAGATGGCCGCCTTTAACTTGGGTATCACTCGGATACAGTTGCACACGCACTTCGGAGTTGTTTTAACGAGGTCTATACTATTTGTGTCGTAAATCGCCATTTTGAACACGATATTTGCACTGTGGAGTTTTAGCAAGTGCATACAATACGCACGTAGTTTCACGCCGGTGTCTATATTAACCACGTTAGAATTATCGATATTTTGTGTGTCGGTATTTATCAAAGCACTGTATTAAATAGGGTGGTAGATGTATGTATGTATAGATCTCTCATTTTCACCGACCTACGCCTAATTTTATTTAACACTTAACGATCTACCGTCTCTAGTGTGTTAACTAAGGTTAAGCAAAGGTACGTGAGAACAGATATTAGTCGCGTTAATTCGCGTTGATGATGAATTTCAATACAATTCGAGATTTTAACTCGAGTTACCTATATTTAAAAATATTGATAGTTAGGTGTTATGTGGTCGGTGATAGGGTTTAGTAGGTTGTTGAAATTAAAAAAAAAAGTCATCAGTTTTTGTTACTGATCACATATAGTGGTTAAAACATAAACAATATTCTAAAAAAAAGTTCCTACAAAAGGATATTTGTCACAAGCAGTTGTTGCGTCCAAATGTTAGACATAGACACTGACACTGTATAATATTATTAATCGTAAAATTATATTTTTGTATATAAAACAAACGTCAATAACTTTGAAAATATAAAACCCTAACTACGCATAAATCATTTCGCCAATCTATTATTACAATAATGTAATATTTTTAAAATAAAGAACTGTTCTTTTTTTCCTGGCACGGCAAAGTGACCACACTGCACCTGATGGTAAGCGCAGTGCCGTCCAATTAGAGTATCGAGTGTTACAACAGTTATTTATTTAAAATAGCTGTTGCTCGCGGCTCCACCCGCGTGGAGGTTATTTATGGGAGAAACAGTATACAATCATTTATATATTAGCGGTAGGCAGCGGTTTTGCTGTGCCCTAGCATTGCAGAAGTCTATGGGCGGCGGTGACTACCATCAGGTGGCCCGTCTGCTAGTCTGTCTATCGAGGACCTAAAAAAATACTCTATTTCAGTTTATCGATAGTGATGTGACACGTGCGTTATCGATATATCGATGTTCCAGGAGGTACAACGCCCGCCGCCTCCGTCCACGGCTCGGACGATGAAGACGAGGTCGACGAGGAGAACGAACTAGCCGAGTTGAGGATCACAGATAAATAATTATTATGTATTCATTAACTACCTTTATCACCAACCGTTCCTCTTTAACCCCAGGGATTAATCCCCACCGGATTATATTAACGGATACTATTAACTCAACCCACATGTCACAAGCGGTGTAGTTTTAAGAACAGGGCACCTTAGACATGATCTATGTGTTGTGCAAATGTGAGGTCCCAGGTTCGATATTTTAGCAAAACACTGGTTGCTCTGGATGGAAGTTAAATTGTAAGTCAATTTCGCAGTAAAGAAGGAAGATATTGATGGATCAATATCTTGTTTACTAAAAGGCTAATAAGTAAAATTTTAACAAAATTTAGTTATATATACATAGTAATAAAGCACCTTTTGCTTTGTCGATTAGTCTGGGTTATATTTCTTTATTAAATGAGGTCTGAAGACTACGCTCCCTAACTACAGCATTTCTAAAGCATTTCCACGTTTTTAACCTCTCAAGCCAAAATCAACTTTATTTCGATAAGATTTACGTTACAAATACGCTTAATACTCTACATATGGATGTGAAGAGATGGATACTCTGTCCCTTTCCTACTGTGGAATTTGTATGATGTAGTGACGTCATTTGTCAATATACTGCGTCCTTTGTCTAACACGTTATGCTTATATTTTTCTTAATTTTAAATAAAATCGAGCTCAGTCTAAGATAACTCTGTCTTTCATCTACACCGAATGTCAGTTCAGTATAATTTCATCATAATATTAAAATTGCCACTTTAAGACGTTTAAGTCTTAAAAAGACGATAAGGTTAGTTTCTACTTTTAAATATAGGGTGTGGTAATGATAGTGTAAAATATTTTGATGGCCATGTTCTGTGGTGTTCCATTTTTGAAATCTATAACTGCCAGTTCTTTTTATATTCAAATCTCATTTTTTAATATGGTTTTTCAAAAACATTTTATAGTATTAAAACACCCTGTGCATGAATTTATTAGTATGTTTTTATACATATCGCGAATTTATTATTTTTATATAGTATTTTATTTGTAATTTTATATAAAAATTATCAGCAATCTACAATATATTTAAAATCTTGCATTAACTTTGTATTGTTTTACAATAATTATTTTTATGGTGTTTTACAATTGAATTTGTAATGTTTACCACCTTCCCGTTGTAGGATGATATGAATTTTATTTTAATATATCTTATAATTATTAATTCTTTTTATTATTTATTCTATAAATTGCTTCTGTAATTTATATAAATCTGATATTATTCTTTATTCTTTTCCTACATGGGGAATTCATTTATAACTAATTATTTATAACACAACTCTAAATAAAACTTTAAATACCACGAATTTATTTATATTTTTACACTCGTGCAGTATTTCAAACATACATCATTTATATTATTACATACAAAATTGAAGTCAGTTTTCATATTTTACTCTACGGTTATAATATGTTCTTTATTAACAATGACAACGAATTAGGCGGGAACGTAAATAGAAAAATAGTTGCTTGCTATTTAAATTTATTCTTTAAACAATGAAGAATTAAGTTCATTTTATAAAAGTTGTATAAATATTCTGAATGAAGTATATAAATACATTATTTATATAAGCGATAGAGACAAATTGTAGTAACCATGCTTTTATTATGTCACTGTCTTTATTACACCTGTTTAGATGTTATTCATACTATAATCCAGGGTTTCTCAAAGTGGGGTACGCGAACCCGTAGGGGTTCGCCATTCGACGGTTGGGGGTTTGCGACAAGATTAACGTAATGGTAGCTTGATGACTGACAGTGCGGCAGAGACAGGAAGAGTATCCCGCTTAAACTTTCCATTATGGTCCATCGATTTATGGGGCGAGAATGGGGGGAGGGGGATCTACATGCAAACCGTGAATTTCCGCAACTTGAAATTTTTTAAAAAGCTTTCTATTTATGAGTACTATCTACATAAAAAGTATGGACTTCCAAATCGATGGACCATAATGGAAAGTATAGTCAGTATCCCGAACTGTCACGCACAGCGGTGAATTTCCTTTTACCCTTTGCTACAACATACTTATGTGAGAGTGGGTTTTCACATCTGATCATGATAAAAACGAAATACAGAAATCGACTTCATACCGAGTCAGAATTAAGGTTAAAATTGTCCAAAATTACTCCTAAAATTGACTGAATTTGCGACAAGAAACAAGTCCCCCTATCACATTAATATTAAAAAGATAGAACAGTCAATATTATTGTGGATTAAATTAGTTAAGGGTTTCGCTGTTATCTGGAAACTTTAACAGGGGTTCGTTGAGCCAAAATTTGAGAAACCCTGCTATAATCAATAAGTTATGAAAGAGTTACTATTATTATTAAGTTTAAATATGATATACAGGGGTTTCAAAATGATTAAAATATTCAATGCAATAATAAAATTAGAATTAAATTAAATTTGACATACTACGGGAGAATGTCTCTCAACCGAGTATTTAAGGTTCATTGTACTTACTATCAAATATAATCATTCTCACGTGTCAGAAAATTTGAAAAAAAAAATATAAAAAAAATATCAGAAAAGGTTCCATGACATGTTACAAATAAAAGAACTTTTGAATGACAAGTGATAACTATAAAAGTTGCTCTTGTTTTACTGAAAAAATATGCTATAAATGAAACAACCTGTATATATAAAATAATAATATATTTTATGAAATATTAAATAATAATTCATATATGAATAGAATTTTATAAAAATCTTTTAATGTATATTTTAAAAACGTTAGAAAATCTATATAAATATGCATATATAAATTTTAAAAATATTATTGTAATGCTATTGGAAAAATATAATATTATTTAATGTAAACATCGAAAACAACTTTGTCGTTAAGAAATTTAATATTAATAATTTAAGAGGTCCACTATTTTATTTGTTATGAAAATCTATAATATATTTTAAAAAGCACTTAAAAATATACTAAGCAATAATTAAGAATTAATTCGTATCTATAGGTTTTAATTTAAATCAGATTTTAAATATCGAACTGCTGTTTCTAATAGCGGTTTGTTTATGTTTTTGAAACTATTTGGCGGTAGTTGTAATTAAAATAGTGTATCAAGTCTGAGAAACGAATTATTTTTCTATGTGTTTGTGCCATAAATTCCGGAATTGTTAGTGTTCGTAGTAATAAAGATTGTGTTATTTTATATTTCATTTTATTTTATCCTTTACGCCTATATCCCGCATGGGTGCGAGGCCCCACCCCCGTCACTGTAATAGGTTTCCTGTGTTGATTTTTACACATAATTCGATACGCAATCGAATGTAATACGCAACAGAAACCCTTTTGCGAAAGCAATCAAAATTGCTTGAAAAATGAGTTCACAATATTTATTTTAAAAACGTGTGCGTTGTGGAAACACATCACTATCATCTCCCTCGCACAATGACACAGTAATGGCCATTCTGAGTGGTGATGCCACGGTATGTCTCATTTATATCATGCATCCTTTTACTATCATTTGACCTTCCAGCAGATTGGCGTCTTATTAACTTATTTTTGTTCGGATTTATAAATTCTTTTGATAATAGGTTTTTGAGCAACGATAGCCTAGTTGGTTGCGGTACGGACTGTCAGGAAGAAAGTCGTATGTTCGAAACCCAAGTGGCGTACACCTCTGACTTTTCTAAAGTTATGTGTGTATTCTTTGTTAATTATCGCTTGCTTTAACGGTGAAGGAAAACATCGTGAGGAAACTTGCATACCTGAGAATTCTCAAAAAGAATTTCGAAGGTATGTGAAGTCTACCAAACCGCAATAGGCGAGCGTGGTGGACTAAGGCCTAACCCCTCTCATTTGTAGAGGAGGCCCGTGCCCAGCAGTGGGACAATGTTTAATACAGGGCTAGTATTATAATAGGTTTTAAGTAATATACATTTTTGATTAAAATAATAAAAATATCTTGTCCACTACCGTATTCCTGCGGGATCGACAATCGCTCGCATTTAATGAGCATTGAAGGTCATAGAGCCTCTGAGGAGCTTTCGTTCAAGTTGTTGCCGTCGTATGATAGACTCGCGGACGATTTATGTGTGATTTTTTCGAATCGAAAAACTTAAACACATAGGAATAATATACCCACTCGATTTCTAAGTTCGATTTCGAACGCAACCACTTATGAGGCGATTACTTACTTCAAAAATATTTTGAATAGCTCAAACCAACCTATTAGTTAATTTTTAATTTGAAAGTTTAAATTGTTATCTAAACCGCATTTAACGAAAATAAAGAAAATGTTAATTACTTGTATTTTTTATTAAATATGGAATATTTACAATTTATGATTATTTACATCAATTAACGTTTAGTGTTTTTCTGACATATACACTACGTTTTAATATAACTACTGGTCCTTAAACATCTTTCTTTTTTTTGTTTTTGCATTTCGTCTTTTTAACAGGACTATCTTCGGCATCTTCTTCTGACGAAGTCTCTAATTCTGTTGTATCTTCGGTACTTTCATTTTCATCATCTGCATCTTTTTTATCTTTTGTATCCTTGGTTGTTGACTTCTCAGTAGTATTCGTGTCTTCTTCAGACGAATCTTCTGTACTGTCAGTTACTTTACTGGATTTATTTTCATTAATTGCGATTTTCTTATCGTTAGTTTCGTTTTGTTCTTTTTACATATTTTAGTTATTTTATTTGTGTTCTTATTTGGTTTAATTTCATCATCTTTATTGTTGTATACTTTATTTCATTTGTTTTTCTCATCGTTTTTTTTCTTATTTTTGTCATCTTTATTTGGTTTATTTATGTCATCTTTTTTCTTATTTTTTTGGTTTATTTTTGCATCCTTTTTTTGTCTTATTTTTGTCATCTTTATTTGGTTTATTTTTGTCATCTTTTTTTTTCTTATTTTTCTCATCTTTAGTTATTTTTTTTTTGTCATCTTTATTTGGTTTCTTTTTGCCATCTTTTTTAGATTTTTTCTCATCTATATTTGATTTTTTGTCATCTTCTTTAGAATTTTTATCATCATCATCAGCGTTTTGGTCATCTTCATTAGACTTTTTATCGTCATCATCAGAGTTTTTGTCATCTTCATTAGAATTTTTATCAGCATCATCAGAGTTTTTGTCATCTTCATTAGAATTTTTATCATCATCATCATCATCAGAGTTTTTGTCATCTTCATTAGAATTTTTATCATCATCATCATCAGAGTTTTGGTCATCTTCATTACAATTTGTGTCATCTTCATTAGATTTTTCGTCATCTTCATTAGAGTTTTGTTCATCTTCATTAGATTTTTATCATCTTCATTACAGGTTTTGTCGTCTTTATTTGGTTTATTTTTGTCACCTTTATTTGGTTTATTTTTGTCATCTTTATTTGGTTTATTTTTGCCATCTTTATTTGGTTTATTTTTGTCACCTTTATTTGGTTTATTTTTGTCATCTTTATTTGGTTTATTTTTGCCATCTTTATTTGGTTTATTTTTGTCATCTTTATTTGGTTTGTTTTTGCCATCTTCCGTAGGTTTTTTCTCATCTACATTGGAGTTTTCGTCATCTTCATTAGAGTTTATATCACCCATATGGGAGTTTTCGTCGTCTATAGTGGAATTATTGTCAAAGTCAATAGTGTGTGATCCGTTGCTATTATTACTTGTTATCAAAGGTTTACTGTCCGAATTCATGTTAAATATGTATACATTGGTTACTTTCTCATTACCTATGCTATTACCATAAACTGTAGGTTTTTCACACGTTTTCTCCTTTTCAGGTCCTCCTACCGTATCATTTTTGTCTTTGTTGTGTTTCAATAAATTGTCGTCTGCAGTTTTATTGTTACCAAATTCTTTATTTAAATTAGTACAATTTTTCTGACTGTTTTCCTTTGTATCTATGACGGATGTTTTGTTATGTTTTCCGTTGATAACAGGTCTAGAATTATTTGTTCCACAACCACATTGGTATTTTTCGAAATAGGCTTGTAATAAAACTTCTACATCATTATGGATTACTTCATCCATATGCTGGAAAATTAAGGTTATTGTTAGTTTGTGCTTATATTTTGTTCTGACATTTGTAGCTGAAAATGCAATATTTGAATTTCTTCAGAAAACTTTAACATAGGATAATAATGACCAATGTGTTGAGGAATACAGTTAAACTACTGTTAAAATATAAAATGAATAGTTATTTTTCTAAAGAATACTGCAGATGCAAAGGACATATTGCATCATGCATATGATTTAGTGACAGAAATAAACTCAAACGCAACAAAAAATTGCTAAGAAACACCGCAGTTGTAATTTCTAGAATTAACGAAGCTATGTTCCAATTACTAAATGAAAGTGCGGAGTAAGAAGTAATTTTATTAAATCAGAGTAGGTAAAACGAAAATCAAGGTTTAAAAAATCGCTTACCGCGATGAAATTTTCGAAGTATTTAGCGATATTATCGTTCAGCCATTGCCATAATTCATCCTGAAACAAGTATTATCAATTCATAGACTTAGTTACCAATATTTTCTAAATATAGGTAAATACAATAATTTTACTAACGAATTAACACAGGATATGTTTTATCCCAGAATGATATTAGTTTCTTTATAAATTTTCTACTAGGCAGATATATAAAGATGTAATACCTAAAGATGCCTCCGTGGCTAGTATACCTCTCCTTTCAAAAATAACTAATAAGCGGAATTGCGAATTGAATTTGAATAATCACCTAACAGTCACACATATGGCCCCGACTCTACACTGAGATACGTGTCTTGTGTTGTTGGTATTCGATCCAACACCTAGACCCGAAACAAATATCTAGGCTTAATGTCTATAACCGTTTAATTTTACTTACATTTTGTATGATTTGTTCTAACAAACTTGGCTTTTCCTGTTCACGGGCTGGTTTAATCTGAAAATAATAAACAGAAAGTATAACCAAACAGTTGCTTTAAACATTTCCGTTAAAAAAACTTTTCACACGCCAGACGTTTGTATAGGCTCTCGTATTATAAAACAAACTACACTAGTTAATTATTACCGAATCAATTTATATGTGTACCTGAATTATAGTTTTTTATGTAATTTTATTCCTATGAATTTGCATTCTTTTATTAACGTAACACATCCTGAATAAATTACTTTACCTCAAAACAAAGAGAAATTTAATCAATTCCAAACATAATAGTAAACTTTGAGTGACTTACCGTAATTTTACTTTTTCCTGGATCTTGTGCAGTATCTGATGTATTATCATTTGCGCTATCTTCTTCCACAATCTTACTTGATTCATCTTTAACTTTGTTGTTTTCCGTTACATCGTGTTGTATTTTAATATGTTTATTTGCATCTTTGATAATATTATCAAGTTTATTTCCAATTTCTTTTAATAGTTCCTTCTCACTTACTTCTTTAGGCATAGAAGAAGGTTTTCGAGACTTAGTGGGCCAAAAATTATTTTCTGCTTCAAATTTTGTTGTAGTTCTTACGTGTTCAGTTGTAACTTCGTATTCATTAGTAGTCGGTTGTGCAGTTGCATGAATTTCTATATTGTTTACCATTGATTCTATAGTATCATCGATGTCTTTTTGTTTGGCATGTGCGTTGTTCTGAAAAATGTATTTTTAGTATTTTGTACCTCGGTGTCTGTCTGACCCAGAAGTTTGTCTTAAGGGTTCTTTAATCTCGATAGATGTGATTTGAAATAGCTATAGTATGCAGTCACTTAATTACGGACATAAGATTTAAATTAGTGTTTTCAATAAATATTTTTAGGGGAGTAAATTAAAAAAAGAAAATATTAATTAATTCGTATAAATATTTATAACTCATTAAGTACATATTTGAATATCACTTTACCAATACAGAAAAGTCATAATGGGTTAATGTATTATTATTACTAATGAACACGTCTAGCAGTAAAGTTAAACTCTAGTATCTCACCTGTTTGCTACCTACGTGGTACGACATCTTTGGAGACACCACGTCCTATAAAATAAATTTGTAAAAATATCATGGGCCCTGTTCTTTTAACCTTAGTCCGATTAGGACTATAATAAAAGTTGTTTCACGGTTAAATACTGTTCTTTAGAGGTATATAACATCAAATAAAACCCTAATTTAAAAGAAAAGGCAAAAATGCGCGTAAACTTTAAATACAATATTGGAAAGGTTGTATAAGTTATAGCAATGAACTTATCATTCGCATCGTGTGATTTCATGCTCTGTACCATTATGGACAACTTGGTTTTGCGATTTCATTGATGCTACAAAAAAGATTTAGTAAAATAAAATAGAATGCATCAAGTATGAAAAACGCCTTTTGATGAAGTATAAAACAACAGGGTCTAAGGGTCTCAGTAATAAATCTCTTAGGTAATCGAGTTCTCGTATGAAACAGAAGCTAAATTGCTTACATTCCACACAACGCCTTGGCCATTAGTCAGCTTCATGCCGTAGGTTCTTGGGGCAGTCCTTTTTCTATCTTTATTTGGTTCGGTTGTCACATCCTGGAAGGTAAGAATAAAAATCTTACTGGTTCTTCCTAAAATATTGCTTTTTAAACAGAAAGCAAACGAAGCGGATTAGACGATTTTGCGACCGTTGAAAACTTCAAATTTCGAAAGAATTGTATGCATAATGTGGACTTTTGGTAGAAGGGACTGTACAAGACTAGATAACCACCATACACATGCTGAAAAGCCAGGAGTCAGCTTATTATCCAATTACTCCTTTTCCTTCAGGCCAGGATATTTCAGTAATAATGTTTGAGTAATTGGACTTACCGTAATTTTACTAATTCCCAAATCTGTTCCAATATCTGATGTATAATCATTTCTATTACCTCCTTTCTTAATCTTACTTGATGTATCTTTAACTTTGTTGTTTGCCGTCCCACTATGTGGTATTTCAATATGTTTATTTACACCTTTGATAATATTATCTAGTTTATTTCCAATTTCTTTTAATAGTTCCGTCTCGCATACTTCTTTAGGCATAGGAGAAGGTTTTGGAGACGTAGTGGTCCGAAAATAATTTTCTGCTTCAAATTTTGTTGTAGTTCTTACGTGTTCAGTTGTAACTTCGTATTCATTAGTAGTCGGTTGTGCAGTTGCATGATTTTCTATTTTGTTTACTATTGATTCTATAATATCATCGATGTCTTCATGATTGTCATGTGCGTTGTTCTGAAAAATGAATTTTTATATTTCGTACATTGCTATTTGTATGACACAGACGTTTATCTTAAAGTTTTTTAATGTAGAGAGTTGCGTTTTGAAGTAGCTAAAATATTTATCCACCGCATCACGGATATAAGGTTTAAAATGGTGTTTTAAATATAATCATTTGGAGATACATCGAAAATAGAAAAACATTCATTAATTCGCATTTATATTTCTATGTAATTAAGTATTTTAAGATTACTTTACTAATACAGTAAAGTCATAAGGGGTCAATGGATTATGTTATTATTACTAACGTACACGTCTAGAAGTATAGTTATATGAAAATTAAACTTTAGTATCTCACCTGTTTTCTGGTTTCGCGGCCCGACATTCCTGGAGACACCATGTCCTATAAAATAAATTATATTGGTAAAAATATCACAGGCCCTGTTCTTACAAACTTAGTCAGATTAGGACTATTATTATAGTATTCTTTCACATTTAAATACTGTACATTAGAGGTGTATGGCATCAAACTCCAAAACACAAATTTTACAGAAAAATAAAAAATGTGCGTAAACTTTGAATACAATATTGGAAAGATTGTTTACATTGTGGCAATGAACTTATCATTCATCAGGATTTCATGCTTGGTACTATTATAGGCAACTTGGTTTTGCGATTTCATTGACGCTAACAACAAGAAAAATTTAAATCAAGTCTAAAATCTATTGCTTAAGCAACTCATTGGACTTAAAAACTGTTTAAAGGGTTTATTAATATTCTTAATTTACAACATAATAAACAACAGGGTCTAAGTAATAAATCTCTCAGGTAATCGAGTTCTCATATGAAGCAGAAACTAAATTGCTTACATTCCAAACAACGCCTTGGTCATTGGCCAGCTTCATGCCGTAAGTTCTTGGGGCGGTCTTTTTATTGTCTGTCGTTTTTCTATAATTATTTGGTTCACTTCTCACAACCTGGAAGGTAAGAATAATTTTTTTACTAGTAATAGTTCTTACTAAAATATTGCTTTTAAGAGAAAGCAAACGAAGCGGATCAGACGGTGTTGCTACCGTTGAAAACCTACAATGTAGGAGGAGTTGTAGGGATATTGTGGACTTTGTGGTAGAAAGGACCCGACTAGATAACGGTCATACAAATGTTGAAAAACCATGGGTCAGCCAGTTATCCAGTAACTTCTGCTTCTTTTTCAGGCCGCCATATTTCAGCTCTCAACTGAGGCTGTGTCTCTCAACGATTGACATTGTGTTTAACAGTACTGATTTACCAAGCCTACCCTTAGTTTCTGGCTCCAAAATCCCGTTTACCACCTCCCAGATTTATCAACCTCTAGTTATGGTAACGTGACGATACTATTATCCAGTAAGTCTGACTGGAGTAACGTGTTCTGTTATATTTCGTGCGGTCAGTCTACAGAAGACCTTAAAATAACTTTCCCCTTCCCACTGAATGCCCATAATGGATGTCTTAAGGCTTCTTTTTTTTACTGCCTGGATAGACAGACGACCAGACGGGCCATCTGATGGTAAGTAGCCACCGCCGCCCATAGACTTATGCAATGCCAGGGCACAGCAAAGCTGTCCTACCGTTAAAAAGCCTCTAAAAGTGAGTTCATGGGCAATGATTGTTACATGACCCTCTTGATTGTTTTTTCTCTTTCTGTTATGTATGAAATGTCACCATAACTCCTAACACATTTTGATGTTGATCTGGATTATATGTTGTATTAATTTACTCACAGGTTTCTCAGCTGGCAAGTACTTCCTGACAAACTCTGGAAGACTGTTGTAATCTAAATCCGGTAGCCTAGGAGCCTCTGGGATTGTCTGAAAACCATATATCTAATTAGACATCATAAGTATAGTATCTTTAGAGGAAGTTACGGATCATGCACAACATCTTGCGGAAATCCATTCTGATTGAAAGTGTCTGCGAATGACTTTACATGTTACCCGACTGGATAGCTTCCAGTGATGTGAAATTTCGTCGAGTTGCTTTTTCTTTATTACAACAGTACTGTACTGTAGGTACCTACGTACCACGAAGTGCAGTATATACAGTACCAGTTAAAAAAACAGCTGACTCACAAATTAATCACAAACACTCGAAAATTACTTTACTTGTATTCAATTGTAATTTAGTATACCACCGATTATTGAATGGGGTGGTCCACTTTCAAATCTTCAAGGCGATTGGTACATTCTTATATATATGTATATTATTTTTTTTTGATAAGAAAAAATATTAACATTACCTGAAAACTAGGAAGCGCATTTCCATAATGTAGTTCAAATAGAACCACAACTGGGAGTATCTGCAGAAAATACAAATTACTTTAAATTTAATATTTCACAGTTTATAGTAGGTTGATATTTTTCATTTAATGATTATAAAACATAAGTAATCGTGGAATAAGGACTATAGATAGCAGCACTCGGCGGATTGAGCCTTGTTCGTCCAATACTGGCCAGTTGAGTGTTTTTTTTATTAATAAGCTGCGAGTGATTAAAAATATAATGGAAGAAAGAGGTTCTGTGACTTGACATGTAAAATGGAGGGAGATTGCAAAATTACAAATAAAATATTAATAGATTTAATTGGAAAATATCTTATAAGATAGGTTTTGTTGATTCTTGTTTAATATGACTTAACAATATTGCAATGGCGGAATATCTCATCCCACCATATAAACAGCAATTCCAATGATAAATTTACTTACCCAAATTACTTTCATTTTACCAAACATCACCAACCACTGCACTTCGAAGATACAATATGACACTATTTCTAAACAATAGCCTTTTATACTTTGTTTATCTGAGAATACTATCATCAAAATCTTTTATCTTTGTGGTTTTTGACCGCTAATTTCGAATAAGTTATGAGTTATAATTTAATTTACATCTGTTTATTCTATCTAGATGGTGATAAGATAGTATTGACAGCCGCCGTGGCGCAGCGGGCGAGTAGCCGGCTGTGAAACAAGAGGCAGTGGGTTCGATTTACGCACCGAGAAAATGTTTGTGTGACAGATGTTTGTTTCGGGTCTGGGTGTTGCTATAGTTAATACCCACGATATAGGTTTGACCTAGTTTTGTGTCAGAACTGGTTGTGTGACTGATAGGTGTATTATTTACATCTGGAAAAGACAGACGTACCACCATGGATGTTATAGAGATCTCTGGTCTGTAAACTATGAGGAATTACCGAGCAATATCCACTTTTGACAGCATCAATGGTGTATAGTATTGCCAGTTGTGAATCGAAACGATTCGATTCTCCCATCAAAATAAATCTTTGTTTGATCCACATATATTTGTTTCGGGTCTGTGGACCGTAATCTCGTAGTTCTTGTTTCCCTCTTTTTATCCTGGCACGGCAAAGTGACCACACTGCACCTGATGGTAAGCGCAGTGGTGTTCAGTTAGAGTATCAAGTAGCGAGAGACAATCAATCCCTCGCTACTCAACACAATCAATCCGGCCTGCTGTGTAACTTCTTCATACTACGCCTAAAGGAGCCAGGACCTACGATACATGTTTGATGTAGTGGGGTCAGGACCATGTGAGTATAATATATGTGGTCGCTGTCATAATAGCGTGTTCAACTGAAAATATAAAAAAAATATAATATATTTCAATAAAACTTTTTGTTGCAAGTATTTTTTAACTATTATGTTATTTTTTAATATAGAGTTAGTACATCATCATCATCATCAGCCGGTGCCAGTCCACTGCTGAACGTAGGCCTCTCCCAAGATGTGCCACTGAGCCCGATCTTCGGCTCTTCTTTTCCAGTCACTGCCCACCGCTTTGCGTATGTCGTCGCTCCACCTGGTCGCAGAACGTCCTACGCTACGTTTGCCGATTCGTGGTCTCCACTCTAGGACAAGTCTACCCCAACGGTTATCAGTCCTGCGGTAGATATGACCGGCCCACTGCCATTTCAATTTGCTGATCCGTTGAGTTGAGTTAGTACATGGGATTACTTAATTACTTTAGAAACATAGATCTCACTAACTATGGGCCGAATATCGACGGTTGGTGGGCTGTTTGTTTTAAGCGACATTTATGAACGGTACAGGAGAGAGGTTTAAAGGTTTTTGTATTTCGGAAAAAAACACTAAAAAAAACTATAGCGTGGATTTTAGTAGAATTAATATATTACTTGTGTAAGCACGTACTGCATCTTTATGAGTTATTTTCATGCATCTATGAGTATTATTTTTTTAAATAAATAATAATAATACTAGCCCTGTATTAAACACTGTCCCACAGCTGGGCACGGGCCTCCTCTACTAATGAGAGGGGTTAGGCCTTAGTCCACCACGCTGGCCTAATGCGGGTTGGTAGACTTCACATACCTTCGAAATTCTCAGGTATGCAGGTTTCTTCACGATGTTTTCCTTCACCGTTAAACCAAGCAATAATTAACATTTAATACACACATAACGTTTTAGAAAAGTCAGAGATGTATGCCACTTGGGTTTCGAACATACGACTTTCGTCTTGACAGTCCGTACCGCAACCAACTAGGCTATCGCTGCTGCTATCATCCCACAATTACTCTCCTATTTTTTTGTTGATTCATTACTGTTAGAAGAAAAAAAACACATATCATATTCATAGTCCTGAACCCACACTACGGAGGTGTAACTTGTATACACCCACATTTTGCCGAGCTTATTGCCGTCCTATGATGTGATGTGGAGGCATATAGTCATACCGGGCACAATTCCAGACTCCGGGCTGATACTGAGCATTTCGTGATAGAAAACCCATTGTCACTTTACCCGACCCAGGGATCGAACCCGAGACCTCAGTACAGCAGTCGTTTTTCAGGGCGGTGATCGAACCGTGGGCCTCTCATTTCGCAGCTGAATTGCATTGCATTACAAGCCTGCTGCGGCTTAGAGACTGTAATTTTTGTCATGTTGAATAATTATAACATTAAATATCGTAAAAGTATCAAAAGTATAATTTAATGTAAATTCTGATATACGAAAAGAGATAGGATGGGATACGGCACACAGCGCAGTGTGCACGATCAATCCTGACTCACAGTAGAGACTACGGTCCACACACACATTGTAACTCCTGTTCACAATGGCACGCAGTTAACACAAAGTAAAAAAACACGGCGAGTTTCTGGGAATGCTCAACTGTCTTATCCCGCAACGAAATTAATGAAATAGGGATGTAGGAGTTGGAAATATTATTCTGAATATCCTGAATCGCCATAGCAAAGTTTGCGTAATGCTTTACGTTAGAGGTCCCCAAAATTTTTGTCTCGTAGACCCCTTGCCATGTTTTTCGGTTATGTGTAGATCCCCTAATTAGCTAATATTGAATTTTTGAAAATACATTATCTTAATGAGATGTATCTAACTGTAGAATTATGTAGAAGCATAAAATAATAAAAACAGACATTATATTTAAAATATATCGATGACTCCGAAATTAACACAAATCAAAATAATTAAGTACTTATATATTACATAAAATTAGTAAGTAAAAATAAACGCTTTTTAGTAGGAGGGATTAAACTGTTGCTTTGGTAATAAATTTTCAATATTTGGCATCAATTTAGTGAGATTTAGGTAGGAGACAGACCCCTAATTCTTTTGTTCCCTCACCGTTCCTCTACAGATAAATTATAAAGGTTTTGCCATTTAGCCACGGAACCCTAAAAAACTAGTATCGAGTTTTTACTCATGCTTCAATCTAAGATATTCGTTGCTATAGATAAAGTTAACGGTTTTAATTACTTGCTAATGACCTTTGATTTCTAATATCTGGTTCTTAAATACCAATAATTACATATTTTAAACCAAATTCAATAATGGAAATTCTTAGGTTGACACCTATTCTTAACCGACTACAGAAAAGGAGGAGTAATGTGTTTGTTACGAGATATCCCCTGCCGCCAGATGAGACGTAGGACGCGTTGGGTGGACGACTGACCGGCATTTCCCGCCCTGTGGAATGGGAGCGTTTGAATTCCACTACCACGTAAGAGGCGACTTATAGAAGTTGGCTGTGATAGGTCCCATATCGGTGTGCAGAATTATTGTATTAAAATCAATTTAATATTTTGTCTTTTGCGTAACTGTATTGAGGTAAAAATAAAATCAAAATATTTTAAATAATTTAATTATACACCGGTACTGTTTCTTACATTAGTAAACGTTTTCTTAACACTAACAGGCACAACTTTATAGTCATTCTCCAGTTCATCAATAAAAAATCTAGTTTGGTTCCTTTTTTTGATATCTACCTCTTTCTTAACATTTCTTTCTGGCCAATCCTTATTATGAATTGTGTTTGTGTGTATATGTCCATGGTAGACTACACTAGCAACTGGCACCTCTGGTTTATTTACAGGAAGCGTATAAGGTTGTTGGTAAGCATATATAAAAGGTATTGATACGTGAGTCCCGTTCCCCTCCATATTTGGCATCACCTGATTAAAAGGAGCCGGTATATGATTAAACGCTTGCAATTTGTCTAAGTGTGATCTAACTTTAGTTTCGCTCTCAATTTTGTTTGTATTGATCTCATCAGTAAATTTTTCAAGAAATCTTTGTAAGATTTCCGTATTTTTGTCTATTTTTTTCAATATTTCGTTAGTAATGTTCTCGTTGCGTTCTATTTTGTTGATAATTTGCGATCTTTCTGTATCCACTTGAGGAATTGCTGTTGTATACGGAACTACAACAGTTACTGTGGGTGTGGATGTAGTAGTTGTAGTGACTTCTTTTTTGTTGAAATTAATTAATGCAGCTACAGCAAGTCTACTTAGTTCTTCCTTAGTCAAACGTAGTAGTTTTGGTGGATGCGTCGGTACAACTATTTCAATTAATTCTGGCTGTTTTTGTACCTCAAATTCTGATTCATTTTTCATTGATAGAGTCTCCAATCTATCTCTTTCTTTGTGTAAATGATTCAGTTGTTCTTCTATACGATGTTTATGCTGTCTTAAAATATTATTCATGGTTTCTTGTTGTCTTCTAAAATGTGTTATTATAGGCGATTGCGTTGTAGTAGTCTTTACTATTTCATTCGTTTTATTAATCTTTACAATTTTGGATATTTCTGAAACATTAACTAACGACGAATATAATAAACCATTTCTATTGTAACTCTTATTGATACTTGTATGGATTTCTTTAAATCCAGAATTTAAATCACTAACATTTTTTGGTAGAATCTTTACTGTTACCCGATAGTTTGTTTTGTCATTTTGTGGTGTTATAGCTTTGACTATTTCATCAATTTTCGGAGGAGGTATATTGCTTATAGTCGGCACTCTTACAGTTGTTGAGGCAGGTGCCACTTCAACAGGACTATTCTCAACTATTTTGTTAAAATGTAATGGGGTTTCTACAAAATCTTCTTCTCTAGATCTGGTTAACTCTTCCAATAGTATATGCGGATATTTGGACATAAGAGAATTGTGTCGAGAAATTCCATTAAAAACATTTGTTACCAAAGGTTGCTCCATCGGCTCTTCATAGACATAGGGCATTTGTGGCATTTGTCCCATACGTTGTACAGGAGCTATGGGTGATAAAAAATCATAATGGTCTTCAACGACTTTTTCTGGTTCTAATTCAGGAGTTTCTACTTCCCTTACAACAGCCCTGTCTGCTAGAATATTTTCATCAGATACAATAAAGATTTCATCTGAAAGTTTATGCACATTAGGCATGTCATCGGTAGCTATAATTCTCACTTTGTCAATTTGTCTTTTAATTCTTTTTTTGTTTAGGAAAATCCGTTTCGTTGCCATCGCATTTGTGTTCAAATACCGGTTTAGTTTAATCTTGTTTTTTAAATTAGTAATTTTTTTCACGTTTATACTTCTTTTCTTCCGTTGCAATAGATTAGCAAGGTCGAATATTTCAGCTGGTTTTAATTTTTTCTCAAATACACCTTCATCGACAACGAAACGTGGTGCTTTAGATTTTAAATTGGTTTTGATTGTAATTAGATTTTCTATATTTTGACTAGCGGTAGGTTTACTTGATTTTGTAGTTTCTTTAAGTATGTCTTCATATTTTTCGTAGGGCATAAAGTTTTTTTCGAAAATAACTTTATATTTATTCGAATGGTGATCATATTTGTTCGTTTCAGCTGACCGGCGAGCTATCACGTGCTCATTCTGGTCGTAATTGTATTCATGAGCTTCAGTTTGTTTCTCTGTACTATCTACTTCATTCTCTGGCGTTTGGTCGTATGTTTGGTGATAAGTTTGTATTATATTTTCAAGACCTGTGAATATTTTCATCGCTTCAGGATCAGGTTGTTCATCTACATATTGATTAAATCCAACAGAGAAGCCACTACCATCTATATCTTTGACAAAGAATTTCAGTTTGCCTAAATCGTAATACGCATTGGGTGTAGCGTCCTTCTCAGAAATTTCGTCATTTAAAGGTTTTTGCACTCTCTGCGATACCCCATTCATAATAATTTTATTGTAATCAACGTCAACTTCACTCATTTCAGCTGAATTTATAGATTTTGTTACAGCTAAAAATCCAGGACCGTTATACTTTCTGTTCCAAGATTGGCCATATTTATCACTAACGTATGGCATAGGTTCTTCTAAAGGTATTACTTTAGCTATAGGATTTAACTGTCTGTGCACTACGGCATCGTATGGAAGTAGTATTTTATTTTTCAAAACAATTTCATTATTCTGGTTTAGAGGATTTTGTATTCTTTTTTTTACGTGTATATGCTTCCGTTTCTTTTGTTTGTCGTTTTTTATTGTACTATTTGTTTGCTTATGCTCTTTCTTGTCAGATTCGGAGTGTATCGCTCTTTGTATCTTTTCAACTAAGTTACTAATCATTTTTTTCTTTTTGTCTCCTTTTATTCCTTTACTATCAAAATGTGTTTCTATTTCAACAAACAGTTCATCATCGTCTTTTTTCTTTTTATTTATTTTAGTCACGTCATCTTTTTCGTAACGTATTTTGATGTGTCTTTTTAAACGTTTTGTATTTTTAATTTCTGTATTCTCGTAATTTTTTAAATATTCTTTTATATATTTTGCTTTTGTTCTATGTGTATATCTGCTTAAAAGGTCTGCAATTTCGTCGTACTTCGGAATATTTTTGACAAGTTCGGTATCTAATTTAGGATTAGCTTCCTTATCAACTATTGTGTGCGTTTCTTCGTCATCTAATCTTGTAAATTTAATTGATTTACCATTATACACCAATTTTACTAAACCTTTGATGTTTTCTCTTGAATTCCTGAAACAAATTATAAGCATATGCACGGTTTTGGAACATCGATAAATTCTATAATGACATAAGATAAACCATCAGTCACCTATTGTAAGTTATTTAAGTTTGAAATATTATGTACATGCTATGTCATTGAAAACCAATAATCAAATACAATTACTAAATATTTTACAGCATTGTCACTTACGATTCATTATCCACGTTCGGTTTCCCATCTGCCAAAGATTTTATGTCTATCACAGTCTTGATTATTATCTTCGGTACTGTAAAAAATCATCTATTATTTATTTTGAGCAGTAGTGGCCCGTTTAATTAGATCCTAATTCATCCTGGAGACCCAAAACTCTCCCAACTCCTCAGGTAGTGTTGGTGGTTATTTACAATAATTTGCTTCTACATTAGCTACTTTGCTGGCGATCTGTTATAGTACTATGTGAACCTCATTTAATGATAAGTTATGCCAATTTTGTGAAACTTAATTAGACCGGGTCACTCTGATTAGTGTCTCATAGATTACCAACTTGATCAGGTTATGCTTTACATATTCCTTATGATCAGCATAATTTTATGAATTATGCTGATCATAGAAATAAATCGAAAATAAAATCACCATGAGTATTTCTTCTAGTTTCCAAATTAATTTGATCAGCATCCCTAGCAATTTCATCTTGTAGTTTCTTACAGTGCAGTATTTCATTAAATAGTTTTCTTTCGTCAGTCAAGTGGTCCGTTTTGGGGTGTATTTCTTCTAACTTTGGAGATTCTGTGTTTACTCTTAACGACTGCATTGTTTCTAAAACCAATAATGTGATATAAATAGCTTTTAATAAAGCTGAAATTTGGTTTTTAATGTAATTTAACAAACTTTTAGCCTTTGCTTTTTTGTCTTTGTCATTGATTTAAAAAATTGTAATAGCAACTCAAAATTGGTTATGTTAAATTACGAGTTAATATTGCTTCTCAGTTTTATGTTTATTTCATAAGGTTTCCTAAAGAATATTAACATTTTCCTTAATATACCTTTATCAAAATCAGTGGTCAGTTTATGGATCCGTTCATAAACTTCATTGAAGTCCATATGTCCCTTCAGACCAAGCAGCAGTATCTCATGCATGGCGGTATGTAGCAAATCATCTTTATTATCTGTTTTTTGCTTGGTTTCTTTTTGAGGTTCTTTCAGTTCTGTGAGACATAGTTATAATTGTGCATGAATAGTGGAATGTTGGTACATAAACAGGGTCAGATGATAGTAAATTACCACATATAAATTCCCACAGGAACAGAGAGTGTCTTACTGATATTTAGGAAAAAAGATCGTGGTTTATTTTTACTTTTAGTCCCAACGGTTCGAAAATTACAGTCTTCATAGTCACAGGGCAGACACATAAAGTTAATATAATGCACAACAAAATCCCTAGAATTAGTTTTATATCAATACTAAATTAGTTATGAAAAGCAGATTTCATTTTATTTGTTTATTTTTATCATTATTTTAAAAATTTATTAAACACAAATTTCGATAATGTGCATACAGTGAAGGATAAAGTATTAAATCATAAAGACCTTTGCTCCTCTCATTATTAAACCTTTCAGTGTTCTTATTTAAATTCACTTCAGTTGTTTCTGCGTCCAGTTGATCTAAAAGGCTTGCTAGGCGGTGTGTCAGTAAGTTTTTCATTTTAGATTGTTTCATGTGGTAAAGAAGACTTTGTGTTTCTGGAAATATTGCAGGAATTCATTCGTATTATTTAAATGCTTTTTTTAACTTGCGTCTTCTCTAGACACTTGTCTTTCGGATCAGTGCGTTCGTAATTTAATAATAATACTAGCCCTGTATTGAACTTTGTCCAACTGCTGGACACGGGCCTCCTCTACTAATGAAACACTTTTCACACACCTTTGAAATTCGTACGTGAATTCTCAGGTATGCAAGTTTCCATGCCATTTGGGCTGGTTTGAAAATAGAATTTTTGTCTTGACAGTCCGTACCGCAACCAACTAGGCTATCGCTGCTGTTATATAGTCTAAGAATAATGAAGGAATACAAACGAACCATTGTTAAATAATTCGTTAAATACATGTATAGGCATTTTTCAGAATTTAACCCCTAAGTGGGCGGATTAGGGGTCGAACGTTTTCTGCCTGTTACTTTTTCACGGCTATACCAATAAACCGATTATGATAAAATGTTGTATGAGAATATAACCTCGAGGACGGACGCAGGTTACTTTTTTTGAATCCCACTCTCCAGTCTATAAATTTTACGCGGGCGAAGCCGCTAGCAAATGCTTGTTCAATATATATAAACTACTCTATTTATAGTTCTTTTAACATGACCTGAGGTACCTGATGATCTTTTTGTTCTATAATTGAAGTCCACATCGTAGCTATTCATTTCAGTACTGTCGTATTTATCTGTGTCGTCTGAAGGTGTTTGAGCGTCTGATTTGGTTATTTGTTTGGAAACTTTATCTGCAAATGAATATCGACCATTAGCAGCTAATTTCATGTTGTATTTTAATACCAAGTCATACTAATGAGCTATAGGTTCAAATCCCAATTAAAATGGAAAGAACTAGAGCGGACAATAAACAACGTTTGTGTCTTACAGGTCGGGATTGAACCCGGAAGCTCTCTCTCTCGGTAGTTAAATCCACTTCTTAAGCTATCGTCTCTTAAAATATCGATAGGTCCCATATAGAAGGGTCAAAGTGCAAAAACAAAAAGTTAGGATAGAGGCTCCCCAAGCTTAATTGTCGTATATTTTTGATACTTATTTTATTGCAAAATACAGTGTTTCCGCGAAGAAATTCGGATTTATTTAAGTCCACTATATTAATAAGATCGATAAGGAGCATTTTTAACCAAGAAGTAAATAGACCAAAATGCTTTGACCCGTACGTAGGACCCGTCGATATAGTGATAAAATTAGCTAAGACTACATTTACTCTGTACAGGTTTAAGAAAATATCTATGAAATGGGGAGTTTTATTTGACTAGGCTTTTGGGATGAACATCATTTTGACGTGGCTTACCAAACTTATGATTGATGCGTTCTTACCTTTCTTAACATTCATGAGGCAATCAATATCAATGAATACATCAGTGATCACCAAACAGAAAGCAACTGCGACCGCAACCAGCGAGACGCAAAGCACTTTGTAGAAGACATAGCCAGTGTCTCGCGACATGTGACTGTCTTAGAGCTGAAACAAACAAATAAATAACACCCAACAGTCACACACATAACCCCGACCCCACACTAAGATACGAGTCTTGTGTTGTGGGTATCAGGGACTACGGAGACGCACGGTCTCACAACACTCAGACCCCGGACACAAATATCTGTCTGTCACACAAACATTTGTCCCGGTGTGGGAATCGAACCCACGGCCTCCCGTTCCACAGTAGGCTACTCGCCAACTACGCCACTAAGGCTGTCATTGTCTGTTCATTAAAACAAATAATGAACATACATTGAGCTGCTCCTATCTAATGTAACTTATTTTTTTATACATACATATTATACCCTCACGCCTATAATCACCGGATAAGCAGAGGTATAACCAGTACACCCATTTTTCGCTGAATAACGGTCCCATAATGTGCTAGGGGGCAAGCCTATCGCCATATCACAATTTCAGACTCCGGGCTGATACTGAGTATTTCTAAATAGAAAAACTAATATCACTTCATCCAGCCTGGGGTCGGACCCGAGACCTCATTACAGCAGTCGTAACGCATGCGTAATGACAACTGCGCCCCCGAGGCTGTCACTTGTTTATTTATTTATTGAGAAGAATAGTTACAGCTTTTTACAAGGTAGGTTAATTATTTAAGGATATTTTTGTGCAAATGCAGCGATAGCCTAGCTGGTAGTGGCATGGACTCTCGAGAGGATAGTCGTATGTTCGAAACCAGCACAAATGGTAAACACCTATTGATATTGGTTGTGGGCTCCTTTCTCCGCTCTTAGCCCGTTGAACATCGAGCTATTGTGCGTGTCAATTTATACACCTTTGAATTTTCTAAAGTTCTTTCTAAAGTTACGTATATATTCATTGTTAAATATCGCTTGCATTAAGGGTGAAGAAAAACATCGTGAGGAAACATTGTGAGACCTTAAGCACTTGTAGTTCCTGATACACACGATACATGTTTGACCTAGTGTGGGGTCAGAAATATGTGTGACTGTTGGGTGTATTTATTTATTAAATCTCAACAATGGTATATAAATGGTTTTAAAACTACGTACCTACTCCACCAATTTAAAATCGACTAAAACTGAAAAGCATTTCCTAAACATGGCGATCATTCTTTTTTCTTTTAAAAGAAATCCTCAATAGTGTGTAAAAATACAAAAATAAGTCGATGTTGTAAACAATAACATCGTTGCTTTGAGTAAAGATTGTAAACATTAATAGGGAGGGAAATTACACATCGGTCGATCGAATTATTCATCGATAAAACAGTGAGAATTCATTAAGATATCTAATAGATTCCTAGGCTGAAAATGACGTATACAAATATTATATACGCATTCACGCTTGTAATGTATGATAGAGGCGTAACCAGTAACATTTCGCCGAGCTTATCACCGTCGTATGATGTGATAGGGGCTCCGGGCTAATACCTAGTAGTAAGTGATTAAAAAAACAATATCACTATTACCCGATCTGGGGATCGAACACAAGGTCACGGCAAAGCAATTAACCCCAAAAAACAAATGAGTTTTCTGGTAATTCTAAACTTTAGAAGGCACTAGAAAAAATATTTGTGAGCTATTTTTTAAATATTTAACATAAGCCCATTTGGTCAAGCGTGTTTTGCTATAAAAAAAATACTTAATTTTAATTCAATCGAATCAGTTTCGTCTCACTATTAATTTTTTTTAGTGGCTAATTATTACAGAACTTGTTCATAAATTTTCGTAAACGATTCGGCGGTAACTTAACAGCTATCAAATATGGGACGGAAAGAAGCTGGACAGCGCCATGTTCTGTCTAGATAGATATGTAACGACTCCTACTCTGTCGGGGTACACCCATAAGCGTTCACATTTAAGTATAATGTAATAACTATCTAAATTATATTAATTAAAGATGCAAAATATAGTTAATATTGAGTAAAAATAACTATCGATAAAATCTTTGGAGTGCATCACTAAAGCCACAAAACCGAGTTTACAAATAAACTAAAACCCTATCAGATTACAATTGAAGCATATCCCAAATTCCAACAATTCGAACGCATTGACATGCGATATCGAGAACAGTGATGTACGCAATAATAATATTATTTTTCTTCACAAAAATCGAGACAAATTCGGCCCATTACTTAGAAGCCGAAGCGAATTTCCTGAAACCGAAATTGGAACGAAACAACATAGTGAACAAAGGTATTTGGGTGAAGAATAAGTTGAAAGAAAGCCTGTTCGAGAAGACTAGTGTTGGGGATTTTATTTTTAGACCGAATTCGGCGGATGTTGATAATATTTTGCAGAATAATTTCGATGCGTTTGGGGACAATTATTTGCAAAACGGTCCGTTTCTTTCGAGCTATGTTGAACGGACGAAAAGGGCGACTAACCGTAAGTATTTAATGATAATAGTTATTTGACGAGTCATTTATATAGACACTGAATTGATCATTCAAGTAGTGCCGTCTATCTTAAAGTGGTTGAGCCACGCTATATATTTGTCTACAGCATAAATAGACCGGCTCGACCGGAGAGTACCACTGTCTCACAGAAAACCAACGTAAAGTGACAGTTCACTGTCGCGTTTCGTATGGTAAGTGAGAAATCCGGAGGTGGTGTCGCTTTATAATAATGAGATATTTTGAAGTTATACTACTTTAGGCGCGTTATGAAAAAATTATGTGAGTGAAATTTTAAGATGCGCGCGCATACAGTGACACAAAAGTAACACTCTGAAGTTGCCCGCTTAAAGCGTTATGAAAAAATGATGAGAGTGAAATTTTAAGAGGCGCGCGCATACCGTGACACAAAAGTAACACTTTGAAGTTGCCCGCTAAACCACTCATTAAGTCCCGAAAAATAGCTACCAACAAAATAGAAATAGAACCGCTAAGTTTTTTTTTTTTTTTTATCCTAGCACGGCAATGTGACCGCACTTCACCTGATGGTAAGTGCAGTACGGTCCAATTAGAGTATCGAGTAGCGAGAGACGATCTATCCCCCGCTACTCAACACAATCATACCGGCCTGCTCCTTCACACTACGCCATGGGCAAGAAGGTGAAGAAGAGGTCGAGGGTCTATTGTAGAGTACTCAGAAGGCCGCAAAATGGCCAAACATTGTACCCCAACTCTAGACCCCCAAAAAACCGGATGTACACTGGCTGATCCCGGAACGCGACACACTTGCGTGTGCCACTATCGCGGGTTTTTCACCCTGTGTACGGTGGTTGCTATCCGGGCAGATATGAATATCCTACCACCAGCAAAGTAAAGTTATCTATAAGTTATATTCAGTAGTGATTTAAATTGAATATTATTTACTATTCGTAAATATTAGTGAAAATCATTGTGCTTCTATACTTTTTCAAGTGCTCCAATATAATAGAGGTTAACTATCCGTATGTATTATTTATTGATATAAATCAAAATATTAATTATTAAAATTATTAATATTTGCATGCAATTAAAAACTATTTTTAATGATGCCAAAAGTATAACTTCTCACGCGCGTACATAAGTACACGCACCCATTTTTTTTTCAAATCTCACTATTTAATAACCTGATAATGAGTTTAACACATTAACTCTTATAGATTTATCTGGCACATGAAAAATGATTGCTAATTGCGTTGCCGCTGTATTTATAATGCAGTAGTTTTATATTAATGAGTTTTTAATGGTTCGACAGTTTAATTGAACTGTCCTGAGTAATGATATTATTTTTTTAATTAGAAGTTTCTGGAATGTGATTATGTATATTATTCTATGACATGCATGTAGTTTTGCATGAGTGTAGGTAAAATATGGTTGCTCCACTATCACTCATATTTACCAAATTAATATAAAGTTGTCTTTATCTTTATTTCATCTTTTATAGATATACGAAAACGACATTCCAGAAAGAGTATGAAGAAATGCAAAAACAGCAAGAATTGCAAATATTCTAAAGATAACTTTAAAGAGGATTCAGATCTTAAAGAATTTATTTCCGATCATAAACCGGCTTCGGTATTTAACGATTATCCTTACGCAGTTGCTGTTTTACTTAACAGCAAAATAAAGTTAGATAACGACAGTAATATTGATCCAATAACTAAGAATACGGAGGCTAATAATAATAGAAGTATAACAAAAAATGTGGATGACATAGTCAAAACAAAGGCAGAGAAATTTAAAATAGATTTAAATGAAACGAAATACAATATCAGCAACCCTAAAAGGAATACGAAGTTCGAATATGAGTCAGAAGATTTAAAGAATTTTGTTCTTTTAGATGATTACAATAAAACTATAATTATTGAAAATAATAAAGAAAGAAGCATTTTTGATAAAGATGCTAAAGTATGGCATCAAAACGCTCCTATGCGTGCAATAGATATGTATAAAGTAATACCAAAAGATAAAACAAACAAGCCCATAAACGAAAAAGGCTTGATCAAGGTAATTTCAATGCTTACCAAAACATTTAAAAAGATAATGAGACAACATGGTGAAATCAAAACTATTCATGAGCAACTACAAAACTTAAATGAAGATTTTCTAAAAAATATAGCTGCAGTTACTATTAAATTCCAAGATTTTGATAAAAAATACAATTATTTGACTAAATCTAATGAAAATCTAAAGCTCATTGAACAAAGCCTAATTGAAAGGGAGGAAAACTTCAAAAACAAACAAAAAGAAATGATGCACAATTTAGTAGAATTTGAAAATCAGCAGAAGAAATTTTTAATACAGCAAAAACAGTTTTATTCGGTACAAAAATTCATGCTGGAACAAAACGAAAGAATTAATGTGAAACAGAATTTAATTGCAAAGACTCAAAGCGAGATTTCACATAGGCAGAATAACTTCGCAAGGATATTGAAAAAAGCTAAGCAAATAATTGATAGTAGAATAGATCCTTCAAAATATGTTTCAACTATTAAATACAATTACAGTACGGAGGATAAAGTAACAAATACAACAATATTGCCGGAATTCACAGAAACAGTTAAAATAAATCTGTTTCCACTCGCAACTACAAACAAAATAGAAAATCAAGATGAAAAGATCATTAAAGAAAAAGACGATCAAGCGATCGATGATTTGGTCTACAAATTCTATTTTAACAACACATTCATTGATAATATTATGAGGAATAAAATTTTCAATACTTTTATACCAGAAAGCAGGGAAGTAGTCAACAATTTGAAGAATAAAAGAAATGAAATTACTACCTTTTTAATACCAGTTAAGAAAGTCAATTTAACAGCTATTCCAAAAAGTTTGAAAAGAAATAAAAGATGGATCAGTCACAAAATGAAAAATTCAAAACGAAAGAGTCATATAAAAGCCGGGACAAAAGATATAACTGAGCAAAAAGACTTAAAAAATTATACCAAAAATACTATAAATGATAAAGCAAAACCAGATCCATTTTCAGCAATGGCGAAGAATTTCTGCAATCAAATTGGTCAAAATGGTAATCAGCAGATTTTAGGATGGTGTGTTGAGAAAGCTTTAAGAAGACTACAGTATATGGGTAAGATAGTGTAGGCTTTATATGTGAAATTTAAAAATAAACTAATTCTATTACATCAGGCAAACAAAATTTTAACACTCGAGTCCTATGTCAAGTACACTATTTTAGATGATTCCAATTTTCTCCCTCGCAGTTTTAACGAAATAACATCACATCGGTCAACCAAAAATAGCTACAAACCTAAAGATATCTGTATGTTACTATCTTTCATATAACAAATTGATGAAAATTGGCACAGGCTAATTGTTTTTTGTAATTTTGGGTTTGAAATTTAAATTTATTGCCGCTATAATTTTCTTGTATTTTTAATATGCGGCCTTTTATTTTTCAGATACAAAAATGTTTCAAAAACCAAATATTTTGAATAAAGAAAAAGAGTTTAAAAGAAATGAGACCCAAGAAGCTAATGTGCCACTCAGTATCGCGTTAGAAACAACATCGGCAGGTATTTATGATTTGATTTGCAAATTATTGTTTTTCCATAACAAGCTGTTTCCATCAGTCCATGATATGAAATTACCAACAAGATAGTGTTTTGTTTTATCCTGGCACGGCAAAGTGACCACACTGCACCTGATAGTAAGCGCAGTGCCGTCCTATTAGAGCATGGAGTAGTGAGAGACAATCTATCCCCCGCTACTTAACACAATTATGCCGGCCTACACCTTCACACTACGCCATGGGCAAGAAGGTGTCAAGAATCGAGGAATAGTTGTAACTCGCTACTTGATACTATTACTGGACGGCACTGCGCTTACCATCAGATGTAATGTGGTCAATTTATCGTGTCAAGATGGAAAATGAAAATTATGCATAGAATTTTTTAGTTACCACGGTAGTAAATGCCAAAAGTATTTTGTTAAGTATTTCTTGGGGTTTAATTAAAAATCTTGTCAACAGTACCAACAACATTGCAAATGGTGGAGAATTCCCAACTGCCTTCAACATACTCAAGCACACCAGAAGAGTTACGAAGTGCCATCTTTTTTCCAGGTGAGTTTTACTTACGATATGAAATTAATCTTGAAATCTCGGATTCCGATATCTTCTCGGATGTTCACAGCATAAAAAGCGAAAATGGGGTTGAGTGTCAGGCGATTCTCTTTTTCTCTCTAATGTAATTTCTAAGAACGCTCAAGAGCCGGTCCGACGCCAACGAAAAATGACAAATAGATCATTTAGCATGTGATGTTCTATCGCTCCTTTGTCTATTGACGGTTATTGGTTGCAAAACGTATTTGGCCCGCTAGGTAATATCACATTTTGAGATTATTTTCGAACAACCTGTATGGTATGCTAGAGAATATGTTGCCGATATAAATATTAATTAATACACCCAACAGTCACACAAATAGTGCTCACTTTAGACTAGATCAGGATGATAGTGGCATACCTTTAAGTTACGAGGTACATGCGTTTGTATAATACGTTGAATATAAAACATGTTTTCTTATATGAAATTAATATGTCTTACTAGATGTTGCTCGCGGCTCCGCCCGCGTGGAGGTTATTTTTGGAAGGAAAGGTATACAATCCATGGAGGCATCTTAAGCTATTACACCTTTCTATATTTTGCTATCCATAGGATGCGTGCATTTTTCCGGGATAAAAAGTGGCCTATGTCATTTTCTGATCCCAAAACTACCACTATGCAAAAAATCATGTCGATCCCTTGCTCTGTGAAAAACTAAACGATCCCACGGGGACTACATTTTTCGGGGAGTAGCCTATATGCTTTTCCAGACTATAATCTATCTCTGTGCCAAAATTCAACCAGATCAGGAGGATTATTTTGCGTTAAAAATATGATTTTTTATAAGTAGCATTATTTATGGGTAGGAGGTATCAATTTCGTACGGTAACTGACATTAATCTGTCAACCTCCCTAAAAAGATACCCTCTTATCGTATATCTAAATATATTTATATAAATAAAAATCTATGTAAGTATGTTTGTCCTAAACTATTCATGCGATGGTGATGATGGTGAGTTGTTCTGCATACGACCGCGATGGTTCCTGGCCCAACAAAATAAAAAGAACACGCTAGGTAGTGCTGCAGAACATCAACTTTTATATGCCATTGCAATGCATGCCGGATACAGCTAGTATAAAATAATTCTATATACTATTTTCGAGAAGTTAGTTTAAAAAAATACAGTAGAATCCACATATTATCATTTTTTTCTAGATAATGACGAATTGGAATCAAACCTCAAAGGATACGGTGAGTCTTGTAATTAACTCCTTCTTATTAATCAAAATAAATGAGGCAGTGCATTTATTTGAGTTCTAGAAACTCTTGACACACATTCAAGATTGACAACACACATTTAAGACCGAGCAGCGAGGCTTGCCGAGTCTGGGAATGTTTAACTATTTTATCCCACAATGAAATTAATCAAATAGGAATTGGAAATATCCACTTCCACGGCAAGGAACAGTAGGAAGCGGCTCTGCTGTTCTCTGGCATTGCAGAAGTCTATGGGCGGCGGTGACTACTTAACATCAGGTGGCCCATCTGCTCGTCTGCCTTTCCAGGCACTAAAAAAAAGGCCGTATACTGTAATCAAAAAGTTAAGTCTAAACTATTATTACCGTATAACGTGGTTTTGAATGAAGATAATATATAATATACACTCTGCACTCGTTACACACTCGAAATAAAAACTAAGAGAACGTATTTTATTCCAGACATCCAACCAGATACTGAAGGCAACGTTTACTATGATGGAAGTCTTCACACAAGTGATATTGGTAAGTGGATAAAAAAGAAAGATATAAAGAAAGAAAGAAGGAATGTAGGGAAGAAGGACGAAGGATTTATTTGCCACAACCATTAACATCGTGCATGATAAAGATACAAAAAAGGAAAAAAAAACAACTATAAGCACATTTTTGATTATGCACGGTGCGTCAAGGCTGTGGCAGGTGACCATACAACATGGTGCTCTGCTGTGGCGCCTAAGTAAGAAGTGGTTGACGTTACTCTCGGTGAGGAGTTGATTGAAGAAGCAAATGAAGCGCCGGAGTTTTTAGTCAGGAGTCAGAAAGCTTTCACGCGAGCTGAGTTAAATCTATTAGTGAATTAGGCGTTGTTCAGCGGGGATAGATATTAATATACCTAAGGGTGACCGATTATCACACATTAAACATACTTAGGTACTACAAAATAGTTCGCTAACATTTCTCAGTGGCTTCAGTGATCATAAACCAAATGATGATAAAATGTGTATATTCATTGTTAATTATCGCTTGTACTACAGCGAAGGAAAACATTGTTAGGAAACCGGCATATCTGAGAATTCTCATTCGAATTTCAAAGGTATGTGATGTCTATCAACCCGTATTAGGCCAGCATGTTGAACTAAGGCATAACCCCTCTCAGTAGAGGCATGTGCCCATTAGTCGGGTTTCATACAGGGCTATTATTATTATTAGATAAAACGAGGATTCCAGGATTTTCAAGTTTATAGATTACCAATCATTCTCTTTTTATCTATACCACATCGTAACATGCTTTTTGAGATGGAAGTGATTCTACTTGTAATACTTTATGTATCCAGTGGGTCCTGACACGGGGAGCATATCAGATCTAATGCCAGGTCTGGACAGCAATTCTAAGGTGGATGTGGATCCTTTAGCATTCGATCTACACGCCAGGAGGAGGGCGTTTGTCCAGAGGTTAGTAGAGAAATGTTTGCAGACTATAAGCATACTTACATACTCAGGTGTAACCAATACACCCACTTTTTGCCGAATATCGGTCTCATAATGTGATAGGGAGTGAGTCTATCGCCATACCGGGCACAATTCTAGACTCCGGGCTAATACTGAGCATTTCGTGACCGAAGAACCCAATATCACTTTCCCGACCCGGGGATCGCACCACAACTTCGCCTACGAGGCAGTCACAATATAGCTTCTGATCGTTATTCTAGTATTTTAAAGAACACCAATTTTGAAGTGATGAATAGTATAATTTTCTATGATAGACATTGTTACATAGCGATGAGTCCTGCGTTGAAGGGTTAAATGCAAAAACAAAACTACAGGAGAGGTTCCCAACGTTTAATTCGGGTATATTGTTAACACTATAAAACTGTTTTGCTGCTACAAAATACCACATCTACTAAGATTTTTTTTTATAGTCTACTAAACGGGTTGAAAAGGTTTCCATCAAAAATTATGCCCCCTATAATAACCCATTGATATTACGAAGTAGATATTAACGAGAATAATAAAATTAAGAAAAAAGAGGAGTTGGTTTGCTATTAATTGTATTAATTTATTTTCAGATTGAACGCAAATATATTAAAAAGGATGAAATTAAATTAAAAATTATATAATTAAAGTAATAGAACAAAAGCTTATGTTAAAAAATAAGAAAGGATGGGTTTAGAAATAAGAGTGTTGAGGATTTTAAAAACAATTAAAGAAATTAAAAATGATATTAAAACTTTTTATTTTATTCTCCCATAATAAACATTAATCTAATCAAAATAATTTGTATTTAAAACCGTTGATCAACTTTTTCTGTGATGTTTTTCGGCTCTGGCTTCTTCCTGAAAAGAAAATTGATTTATTATGTTTGTGTTACCCCTTTTCTGCGTATTCTACCAGAAGGTACAAAAAATCTGCATTTTCTGTTATTCTTCGAAAATATCCAAATTTTATCTGAGCATAATATATGGATTATAGGACCGCACCTTTTTTCCTCGGGGAAAATCCATCTTAAGAAAACCTTTTTGAACTCGGGGAACGAGAGATGGCTATGCTGGACTCACCGACCTTCCCACCTAATTCATCCAAGGAACTACCAGATCGGGGCCCTACTCAATTTGACGCCGGTGTACCGATTAAAAACCTTGCAGTGGCCTTCTGCGGCGTATGTGGGACGGTCCCGAGGGATCATTAGTAAAATAAAAGGAACCGTTCCTGAGAAAATCCTTGTCGACTTAAACAACCATCAGAATCCGTTCATATTTCGCGGTTACATAATATATTGTACGTATATACTAACATGCAGCATGGAAAGTCCCAGAACTTCTGCTCAATACCATATTCCTCGCCGTCTTGGATGGTCTGCGGCATCGCCTTCCCCAAGGACTCGGGGAGGAAGAGGCACAGTAACCCACCGAAGATGCCCAGAGCCCCCAGAATTAGTAGCGGGATCTCTGTTGCTATGGTGGCCTGATAAATAAAATCTGATTAATATTTCAGAGAGTGCATTCATAATCTCTTTATTTTCATATGTATAGACTAGCTGTTGCTCGCGGCTCCGCCCGCGTGGAGGTCATATTTGGGAGAAAAAGTATATAATACAAAATACCAATTTTCATGCGCTTAACTTCAAACATGACGAATTTTCATACAAACTTTCTTCCCCTATTTTACCCCTTTAGGGGTGGAATTTCCAAAAATCCTGTAATATATATTTTTTATTTTTAACATAAAGGCAAAATACTAACTTTCATGCGTTTAACTTCAAAAATGACGGATTTTCATACAAACTATCATCCTCTATTTTACGCCCTTAGATGCCTGCGTCATAAAAGGTACCTACTGTCAAAATGTCAAGTCTCTAACCCCAGCCGTTTTGGCTGTGCGTTGATCGATCAGTCAGTCAGTTTCTTCTTTTATATATACAGATTATTAGTAAAATTACCAAATAAATTGTGTCAGGAATAAAGCTAGTTTGTTTTTATTTTCATGGCCCGTGCTGACATATCTAATACAGATTATCAACATATAACCTAAAATACCGCAGTCAAAATATACTTTCTCGTAGTGAATGCATCCTAGCTTGCAGGATACGAAAAAATATATATTTGTTTTTCATGCAATATTGAAGCTAAAATGGTCGAAATTACAATATTTCCAACTCCTCCGTATATTTATATTTGATAAATTTCGTTGAGAAATATAACACAATTACTCATTCCTAGAGACTCGCTGATTTTCACTGCTGGGTGTCAAAAATGCGGCCATAGTCGATCTTGGTTAAATAGCAGTTACAGTGGCGGGCATGTGGGTGGAATAGGACAAAAGGATACAAAATAACACTTTTAATATTTTGAAATAACTAATTTAGCTCGTACTTACCAAATAAACAATATATGGCACCAAGATAGTAGCTACATAGCCACTAATATGGACTAGGGCTAGACCCTGACCCCTGACAACAGTAGGCAGAAGTTCAGCGGCATATTGCATGCCTATGTTATATGATATATTTACTGCGAACCGCCCGGCTATGGCTAGGGAGGCTGAGGGGATTCCTGTAATAAATATGAGAACTATTAATATTTTCCACACTCACGCGCTTTCTTTTTCATATTTTTTACGTATGCCTCTAGGGATAACACGTGTAACATGTGCAGCTATCATTAAATTTCATACTTGTGACACGTGCACAATCGCATGCCTCATTGCCTTACACGCATGCAACAGATTAACATACAACTTAGAAGTTAAACACTTACGAATGTGGACACAGTTAAAGATTACAATCATAACCATCAAAGTTTGATGTTTTTGGATGCGATAATTATTTATGCTTTATAATATTTAAACTTGTCATAGTAAGTATTTTAAGGTTATTACCAATCGCCACAGTCGTAGCTAGCAAGCTGAAGACCCCGCTCCAGATCATAGTGCCAAACGCCAACCATCTTCGCCCGACGCTGTAAAGATTATTATTTAGATCAATAAAAGAAGACTATTAGAAACAAAAAAGGAGCAGCAGTTACTATTCAAAGGGTCAAGATCAATTTTGTACTGCGCAAATCCACAAATCGTAAGATTAACCGATACTAATATAATTGTATTTTGCTTAAATGTACAAATATCTTTCCTTGCCAGACATTTCAAGTATATAAGTCGCCTGACGGTAAATGATTTTTAACTTTTAAAACCGTAGAATCATGGGCGTTTGCCGCCTTTTAAGAAAAGAAATAGACTTCAGATTAAGCCTCTGGAAAGCTGCCACATCACATCAGAAGATAAAGAAACCACCCTAGTTGAGCTGGGAACTCATGCTGCAGAAAAAACTGGTTATCCGAGGGTCTGTGACTGTATACTATTTTAAAACTTGTATTTTCCATCACTCTTAGATTAGTAAGAAAGTTTCAGAAACGTCACTAAACCAGGTTTATAAGTTCATAAGTCTACCAACCCGCATCCGACCAGAGTGGTGGACTAACGTCTAACCCTTATCATCGGTAGAAGCTCGTGCTCGACAGAGACAGTGTGTAACACAGAGCTATTGTTGTATACAGTTCGTCATCAAAATTCACGAATAAAACACTTACACGTCCAAGGTCAAAGTAAGCAGAATATCAGCTGGAAACTCCGTTGCTGTAGCTACCGTGAATGTAAGAAACATGTCTAAACCCAAAGAGCCCACATTCCTCACATGCCCGTCGAACACCATAGCTATTGACATCCATATGATCACCATCAGGATGCTATGCCTCCGTAAACGAGGAGTCCTAAAGAGATCCAAAACATTGTAATTTTTCGCCTCTTGCTCGAGTTTTGCCACTTCTGCTGCGGTCTCCTGGAAGTGATAGAGTAAAATTAGTTTTGAATAAATTAAAATATTTATTGAATCTATGAGCAACGATAGCCTAGTTGGTTGCGGTACGGACTGTCAAGACGAAAGTCGTAGGTTCGAAACCCAAGTGGCATACACCTCTGACTTTTCTAAAGTTATGTGTGTATTAAAAATGTTAATTATCGCTTGCTTTAACGGTGAAGGAAAACATCGTGAGGAAACCTGCATATCTGAGAATTTTTCGAAGGTATGGGAAGTCTGCCAACCCGCATTAGGCCAGCGTGGTGGACTAAGACCTAGCCCCTCTCATTAGTAGAGGAGGCCCGTGCCCAGCAGTGGGACAATGTTTAATATAGGGCTAGTATTATTATTGAATCTATAAAATACCAGTGGCCCTGGACAGACACACACAGATCACATAGTGTGTAGACAAAATTTGATTGAATTATGAAAAATTTAGATCTCGGCAACAACGCTACTTATCGGGACCAAAATTAGCCTATCTTTCAAGCTGGAACCAACCATGTATATTCCCAAATTTCATTGAAATCACTTGAGCAGTTTCGAAGAGCTACTCAGCAGGCCGATGATTGTGTCGTACTCGAGAGATAACTTTTCTCGCCATTCTATACTTTATCTGGACTTCATTGTCGTACCATCAAGTGTCGTGTGGTCACATAGCCGTGCCAGAATAAAACATACATGAAATTAAACGAATATAATGGTTTCTTATGTTTATGCGAATATTATACATTCAAATAAAACGAATTTTACGGATTCAAGACACTGCTGAGCTCCTTCTGCGTAAATCGGACTACAATAAATAAAATAAAAAAATAACTATATGGAGGGTAGAAACATTGCACTATACTTGCGTGACGACATACAACTCAGTCCGCCCCGTGACCATGAAGGCTGTAAAGCTTTCGAAACGTCGGGATTAAAAAAGTTAAATAAACCGCGATAGAATCCGTAACAAACCATTTTAATTCAATTAAACGAATATATCTTACTCTAAACTCGTGAAGTATTTCTTCTGGTATCTTGTTACCGTTCACCTGCGCGCATCTCAACATTATTGTAATGGCTTCGTCTATCCTTCCTTGTGTTATTAACCACCTAAAAATTGTTCAATAGTAAGAAAAATAACAGGTTACTTAGAGCAGTAAATAAAGTATTTAAAACCATAGTATTTATATTCATAGTTATTGCAATATTCTCCATATACTGGAATATAAGATTAATATACTTATAATTATTTAAATTCTAATACATAAGGATTATGTTATCACTCTTGTTTAACAGCAGGCCACCCCGAAATAAATATTTGTACATCACACAAACATTTATCTCACAGCACAGAGAACTTGTAGCCTTTCGTTCTCAGCCGTTTTACATTACGTACCTAGCGCTCTCTGGGACCACACAAGGTGTAAATACCGCCAGGATCAAAGGAGCACTGATGATCATGGTGTACACCTTCCAGTCGGCCACGGCCAGAGCTATCCACGGCAAGAGACACGCCGCAAACGTGAAGTACACAGCTATCGACATATTCGCTACGAACGTGCGCCATTTCAATCCTACGTATTCGAGCACTGGAATAGAAAATTTAAATGGCAGAGTTGAAATATTTTTTTATTTCTGATTTAGCTCACTTTTTGTCCTGACGTTTTTGAAACTTTACAGTCTTCGTAGTCTCAGGGTGGACTTTAATGAAACGTCTAACCTAACCTATAATAAAATCAAGGAGCGGGTCTTAATCTCGCAATTTTTAATGGTATATATACCACAATTATTTCCCGACGTTTCAACCGAGTTGCATCAGCCGTGACCACGGCGATTAAGACCCGCTCCTTAATTTTTAAATACCTAGTCAGGTCATAAATTCTGTCACATGTTTAATATAAAATAATTGAAACAAGTTTATTCATTATGTAACTATTTCTATACCAAAATGAACTTAACAAAACATAGATTCTTATGACACTAAAGTTTATTCAAAATGACCTCCGTGATTTTGAATACAGGCCTTCAATCTGCGCGGCCAGTTGTCTATCGCAGCACGAACGAGGTCCACGTCAATATCGGCGGCTGTCTTAATCAAGGATGTCTTGAGTGACTCCAAATTGGGATGAGGCTTTGAGCACGCCTTTTCCTCCAAGTGTTGCCATATCTTGTAATCTAATGGATTCAAATCTGGACTGGAGGAGGGCCAGTCTTCGTGTCGGATGAAGTCGATTTCACGTGCCGCCAGCCAGTCTTGTGTGCTCTTCGCTCTATGAGCTGGCGCCGAATCTTGTTGGAATACCCAGTGCCTGTTATTCAACATGGTATGAGAAACAGGTTCCACAAGGTTCGTCAGGACTGTATTTTGATACACAACTGCATTCGTTTTTACACCTTTCTCACAAAAATGTACCTCTGTTAAGCCCCAATAAGAAACTCCCAACCATACCATGAGCGAGGATGGAAAATGACCTCGTTGGACACGCGGAATACGGTTGCTCGCTTCTTCACTACTGTGTGCGTACACCTTATCATTTTGTTTGTTGTAGCTCTCTTCTACGGTAAAATTTTTTTCATCTGAAAAAAGAATTTCCCGATATTTTTTTCCCGCGTACCGCTTCAACAAAGCGCGGCATCTCTTCAGTCTCAGGTCCATTAGACAAGCATTCAAACGATGTCCTGTTTTTCTTCGATATGCCCGAAGCCCTAAGTCTTCATTTAACACCCTTTTCACCGTGGTTCTGCCTAACCCCATCTGAAGGGCCAACAGTTTCTGCTTTCCTTTTGGGATTTCTTTGAATTCGCGCCTTCACAGCTTTTATCACTGCTGGAGTCCTAACAGACCGAGGGCGACCACTTCTTGACCTGCCATCTACACTAGAGTCTTCATTGTATCGTTTAATGGTACGATAAACGAATCTTTTGGTTATATTCAAATTTTTCAGTATGTCAAAAATTTGAATTGGCGCGTAACCGCCACGATGCAACGCAATTATTGCAACACGGTCTTCTTTAAGCGTCCACTCCATATTTAAAAATGAGTAAAAAGTATACATTTTTATTTTCATGAACAATTTGAAATTCGAATTCAATAAACTTTTTTGTGGCCAGCATTCTAAAATAAAAGTTTTTACTGTGTGACAATACTTATGCCCTGACTGTGTATGTATTCAAATCGTGAGTCTAAAACATTTATACTAACCTAACCTAGTCAAGTCGGCACATTTTACTTTGTTACCTATATATTATAAACAAAAAATATCTTAAAACTTACCAATAATATACATGATGAGGAAGCAGTTGTCATACGCAAGGCCGACGATGAATCGGCACAAGCAAAACGACCAAAAGGAGTTGGTGAATACCGTGCCAATGCCCCCGACAAAGCCTGCTAGATTCGTACCTGGGAAAGGCGTTATAACATAAATGTAGTTTTGATCAAAACAGAACGGGACAAACTACACCCTTTGAATTGGTGTAGGAAAACATCTGAAAGCTCTCCATAAGAATTTAGAATATGAAGTCTACCCACTTCCATTAGGACAGGGTAGCGGACTAAGGCTTAATTCCTCTAATGAATTAGTCTTACTGCTTAATAGCAGTAAGGTAGTATAGCGATAATTATCTTATGAAAACACATGTCACTTTTGAAGTTAAATTGATATTATTATTATTTACTGTTATTGGATTTCGAAGGAACTTGTGACATCCATCTTACTTATAGTTTACAATTGGGCACTTTCCTCATTATCTTTTTCTTTTTTTGTCGCATATATATCGGATCAGAGTGCTGCATGTGCTATATGAACTTTAATTCAATTACATACATGTGACTCGTGCATTATATCATGTGTCATGTGCAACACATTACCCAATGTGTATTTTAAAAATGCACAAGGGAGGACTTTATACAATTTAAAGAAACAAACATACCCATCAAAGCCGGTACCCTGCCATACTTATCAGCAATCCAGCCAAAAACAAAACCCCCAAGAATGGCCCCACAAAAGAATATAGACTGCGCCGTAGCTGGATAGTTGTCTCTGTCGCACACCCAGCCTTGCTGCAAGGATAGAACAGAATAGAAATTAGAGAATACCAAAATTCATGTAAATTTTATCAGAAAAATATCCGTTAGAAACATTCCCACTCACATATGAATATAGCTTTTTAGTTGTTCATTGTCATAGAAGTATGGAATTTCATCTATTTAATCCATCTGATTAGTCTAGGCATAGATGCATTAGTCAAGACATATCATTTTATATATGTACCTGTGTAGCAATCGTTTCATAGGGTACGTCGGTGAAGTCGAACTCCCATTGGCCCTCGCATTTTTTCGTCGGCCATTTTGTGTCGGGCACACGGACGCCATTTTGAAGTATCTTCATCCAATCAACATCGTATACAACACATTTTTCGTACTTTCCGTCTGCTCCTACCGGTATTGACAGGCTTCGTCTGAAATTCAATGTGATTTTATAATAACTATCTTTTACTATACCTATATATTGACTTCTATGGAGAAGCGGGCGAATAGCCGGTTAAGAAACGAAAAAAATGTGGGATTGACTCTATTTCCTATAATTGGTCTTAATAACCTCATCGATAATAGCAAGGACAAAACCCTTAGTTTCCCCGTAGAGATCACCGAAACTTAGCCCAGATATGTAAGCAAGTTGATCAACATCGAGTCCATTGACAGCACGATAAAATCTTCCATTTAATTCTATGCCCTTTCATACTCCCGTGCAATTCCCGGTACTCACTACCATTGGAACACGCCAGTTCTCAATTGCCAGGGAAAGCGGGGTTAATCCTTTATCGACTGACTACATCCCGATGAATATCCATACCGCTGTGGAGAAAATAATATCTGAGCTTGCGTACCTCGCGGTTATACAGGTCCTTACCATTAAGTAAGCCTCGTCCCCCACATCCCATTGTATACAATCTAATCATCATAATTATCGATTCTTATTTCTATCCTGACGAATATTTTTTTTATACTCGCACGGCAAAGTGACCACACTGTACCTGATGGTAAGTGCCGTCAAGTTAAAGTATCAAGTAGCGAGATACAACTTCATCTTCACACTACGCTTATAGAAATAGGATCATAGGAAAGAGGAAACACAGTAGCCGACAAACTCTTCCACAGCTTGATGGTGCGGCAAAGTTACTAATTTCCGAACCTCTCGGTTCGAGCCGGGATAGTAGACACCACGAAGCTGTGGCAAGGTTATAAATAGCAAAACAAAAAATACTTACCGTTCCTCCACAGTCAAGTTACCAAGCTCAGGCACCTTACACCAATGCTCTGAAGGCGTAATAGCCATGAAGATCTGTCCGAAGTAGACAAACGCGAAGAAGAAGGCGTAAGGTATCATCAAGAGGAACAGCATTCGTTGGTACCAGCCGAAATGACCCATATACGGGAAGATGTCATCCAGGTCCTTGAGACGGCGGTTGTGGACCCCATTCTCTGTAGAAGAGAACAGGATAGGATCAAAACCTTTTGATGGGTTTAAAAATAAAAAATATATCCGTTAGGTTCTCAAAACTAAAACACCTTAAATTTGTACTCCAAAAAGAAATTTCTTTTTATGTGGAGTTTTTATTGTTTCTTTCTGCAAAACACTGTATAATTATCCATTCAAACAGCTGCTTATGGTTACTGCGTTCATCCTAGATAGTTAGGCTTGAATATAGGTGTCTAAGAATAGTACAGGTGTGATATTCGGCAAAGAATAAGTATGTCTTCTTACCTTTAGGTGTTTCCACCATTTCTAAATCAGCAGGCACACGGGGCGTCTGCCCCGTGCCCTTAACACTATTCTCACGTGATACCATTTTGGAAGAGGGTTTGTTCCTTATAAGACACTTTTTCCGACGTGGTCTCCGATTACAGAAACTTTAAGATAGAAGTTGCGTCTGTAATAGAAAGAAAAATAGTAAATTTTACATGAGTTTGCTTGCTGCTCGCTGCTTTCAGCAAAGAGTGAGGAGCGAGAGGATGAATGATGAAAAAAGAAATATTTTTCGTACTATTCATCATCTTTTACCATAATAGTTAAATATTATCATAATCTTACTCTATACTATATTATAAATGTGAATGTCTGGATGGATCGATTAATGGATGTTTGTTACTCAATCACGGCAGAACAGCTGAACGGATCTGGTTGAAGTTCGGCACGGAGATAGATAATGGTCTGGACTTTAGCTGGTGGTAGGATATTCATATCCGCCCGGATTGCGACCACCGTACACTGGGTGTAAAACCCGCCATAGTGGCACACGCATGTGTGTCGCGTTCCGGTATCAACCAGTGTAGGTACATCCGGTTGTCGGGGGCCTAGAGTTGGGGTACGATGTTGGCCGTTTTGCGGCCTTCTGAGTACTCTGACATTAGACCCTCGACCGCTCCTTCACCTCCTTTTTTTTTATTGCTTAGTCCGACAAACGAGCATGTGTATCACCTGATGTTAAGTGATCTCCACCGCCCATGAACATCCACAATACCGAAAGTATCATGTATGCGCTGTCGGCCTTAAAGGACAGGAATAGGGATTATGGAAGGGGAGGGGGAATCTGGGCCTACCACCACCTTCTTGCCCGTGGCGCAGTGTGAAGAAGTAGGCCGGCATGATTGTGTTGAGAAACGCGGGGTAGATTGTCTCTCGGTACTCGATACTCTAATTGGACTGCACTGCGTTTACCATCAGGTGCAGTGTGGTCACGTTGCCGTGCAAGGATAAAAAAATATAGGCTACTTTTGATCCCGGAAAAATGAACACTTCCCGTTGGATATATTTGTTGTTGTATTGTAAATTAAAATAAAATATACAGATATAATATGATAGCAAATGTATTCTCTTGTATTCGTCACATACCAGTGTCATGAACAATTTTTTATTTTATACAACATATTTTTCTATATCAGCTAGATAGGTTTTACTACTTTAATAAAATAGATACCACAAAGGCGTATTTACATTGTAATATTTCAACATGTTGTTTTACACAGAGCAATCTCTCTGCCTAAAAACAAAGCTCAAGAAAAGTGCCACAACGAGCTTAAAATATCATAATAATAAGTTATATTTGATATGAAATAAGAAAATAAATATTTATACAATTATAAATGTGATATTTTATAACAAAAATACATAACGTATGGAAAAATGGAGTTTGATATGTCAAAAAATTCGAAAGCTAAACCAAGTTGCCGGCGTTGTGGCGATGTTTTTATGTATCGAAACATTTTATAGTACCAATTTTAGTTTCTCATGTAACCGCTAGAGGCGCTATATATTTTGTTATAGGTACATATAATTATTTGTCGTTGTAGCTAGCGGTCACTATGCCGTGCCAGTGAAAAAAAGAATATATGTGAGAAATAATAATATTTTTTAAATGTTTACTAAGGGATACATTAATACCTAGTCTATTACTGCCTCTGAGTGCGGCGATAACGCCATCACAATATAGGGTAAAATGTTGCATTTCTGTGATATATTTCAGTGTACATATTTTTAAGACAGCGATAATGTGAGACTTGTCGGAATTTTTATTAAAGCAAGAGATAATTAACAATAAATAGGTTAAAATGCTTAGACCGATTGCAGTCTTTGTTTCTTATTTGGACTACGGTCCCACAAGACCCAGACAAACAAATATTTGCCTATCACTATATATTGAACTCACAGCCGCCTACTCGCTGCGCCAGTAGGCTACAAAAGTCTATATTTACTGAAGTTTTTTCAGTAACAATGACTCATGTTTCACGTGATATTAAAATCACGTTTTGTTCCACGCATGCGCAAACCAATTCAAGGTTTTAATGAATGAATGGTTTATAAATACAATAATCAATGAGAATGTATTCCCATTGATTGACCATTTTCAGTTGACCTCTCTGATGGATGGCGCCAAGTGTCAAGAGATCAAGCAACATTTGTACATATCGATTGTAATCTGTTATTGCTAGGCGTAGTGTGCACTGTGAGGTCTTGGGTTATTTTCCAAAACATTGTATTACGCTGTAGACATACTTGTCTACAGCAAGAATGTGCCGGCTCGACCGGGGTAGTACCACTGTCTCACAGAAAACCAACGTAAAGTGACAGTTTACTGTCGCGTTTCGTATGGTAAGTGAGATATCCGGAGGCTCAGATTCCCCCTTCCCTAATCCCTATTCCTGTCCTTTAAGGCCGACAGCGCATACACGACACTTTCGGTATTGTGGATGTTCATGGGCGATGGAGATCGCTTAACGTCAGGTGACCCACTGGCTCGTTTGTCGGACTATCCTATGACTAAAATGACTTTTCAATTTATAAATGTTATAAGATATAAATAAATAATAGGCACATAGTCCTGACTCAGACTTAAAATCCAGACTCGAAACAAACATTTGTCTCGGGGATCGAACCTACGGCCTCTCGTTTCCCACTCACTCCGCGACGTCGCGTCGGCAAAATTATCTAAATGTTATGCATCAAAAGTCAGAACTATGCGGGCAAATACTCAGATAATGGCTTTGTTTTCTATTTGTATAAAACAAAAGAATAAATACTCCGCGTATAACATTGAAATAAAACAGATTTTATCTATTTTATCGTGGTTTATTTTACTATTTCAGTCCCGACATTTACATACAGCCTTGATTGTCACAGGGCGAAATGAGTTTTATGTCGTCAAGAAAGGATAGTGTAACATGTCTACCCTCAATTACGTTTATTTTTTTATCCTTTTTCCCTTATGATGGGAAGGCAAAGGGTTCTAGCCCATACAGCGTCGTCAATTATATTAAATTTTACTTATTATTAATCCGATCTACGCAAAAAGAGTTCACAAAATCTTTAGGTGTAACTATATATTTTACAAATAACTTACCCCGGTGTTTCTTTTTTGCCTCCAATAGACGCTATTACGTAAAAAATAGATAAAGCGTGCGTGTTCGACGGGCGTCGCTTTCAGAATGATAGAGACGATCGGGTAATCTTTAATGGTTGCCTTATAAATAAGTGTTGACAAAAGAAGTTTATTTAGTATTATGTAGGTTTAACCAGTTTGTGATAATAATATTATAATTAATATGTTTGACTCAGTCAGGCTTAATGAACGATACAAATGCGTGAAGGATGTGTGATACGTAAGATGAGATATTTGGCGAAGTTTCCAGTTGTACAGTATCTTTTCTTTTAACGCAACAATGACTCTTCTGATATGCATTTGTAACAGTGTTTAGGGAGTTATCCCTTTTTTTATTTTTTTATCCTGGCACGGCAAAGTGACCGCACTGTACCTGATGGTAAGCGCAGTGCGGTCCAAATAGAGTACTGAGTAGCGAGAGACGATCTATCCCCGCTACTCAACACACTCATGCCGGCCTGCTTCTTCACACTACGCCATGAGCAAGAAGGTGAAGAAGGGGTCGAGGGTCTAGTGTCAGAGTACTAAGAAGGCCGCAAAATGGCCATTGTACCCCAACTCCAGACCCCCGACAAAAACCAGATGTACACTGGCTGATCCCGGAACGCGACACACTATGGCGGGTTTTTCGCCCTGTGTACGGTGGTCGCTATCCGGGCGGATATGAATATCCTACCACCAGCTATATATTCGTCATCGTCCTAGTCACAGTTAGTCACATTACATCTTGAAATTATTAAATTGATTAAAATGTCCGAGTATTGTAATATTTTTTATATAAAGTCAACTTTGAACAAACATTTTGAAATGAAATTACGACCCTTCCCACTCCTTGTCACACAATGTCACATTTCGTCGAGGTCAAATAACATATCAATATTTAAAATGGATCAAAAAATTGTTCATAAATTAAATTCATAGTTATGAGAAATCAAATCGGTAACGCGGACATTAGGACATCACTAATTGATTAGTACATGAACTGTCAAAAGTAAAATAAGTAATAGTTGGGCGACATCTTTGTTAAAGGAATAAATCTATTTCAGATTCGGCCTTTATAATGGAAAAATATCAGATACGGTTTATAGCTTTAGTCTTAAGACATGGCTTCTCAAGAAGAAGACTTTTCAATTTCAGCCCAGATTTGAAGAAATAACGATAGAGAAGGCTGCACGATGGAGATCCTTTGCTTTCTCTTTTTTATTAAAAAAAGGGTATGAAACGAAAAAAGGAATAAATCTATAGATCATTTGTCGACATAAAGATGACAGTTACACTGGGCTGGTATTTAATTATATAACATAATACAATGTAATATTTTTACCGTCACTGTAATCTTAAAGTATTAGGTAGTTGTATTTGAACAACGATGTGCGTATTTCTGGTATCAACTGGTATTAAACCTTCTTATTTGTGTATAGATTAGAGTAACAGAGTCTATGATCTTCCGTTTTCAAGCTACTGATATTAAAATAACTTCGTAACTTGTTTTATGTGCTGGCCCTAGCAAAATATTTTTATCTCAAACCAGCACCTCTCTAAATGCAAGACTTTGTGGTCCTATGCAGTTGCTTCTCCATGATTAAATAAATAAATACACTCAACAGTCACACACATTGTTCGGACCCAACATTAGGTCAAACCTGTATCGTGGGTATCAATGACGAGGGACTACGGTAATAATAATAATAATAATTTATTTCCAAAAGAATGTACATATACTCTAAGACATAATGTGTCAATCAAATTTTCATTTTACATTTCGGCCCCAAGCATGGGGTGGGGTTACTGACTATTAGTAAATAACAACAAAAATTAATTATTGGTTGTCCTCACACTAGGCACAGCCTGTATCGTGAGGACCCCACAATACACAGCCGCGAAACAATGGGGTAGTTGACACGATAATTTTTGTTGTTTTAATCAACAAGTTACATTACCTAAAACCTATTATCGAAAGAATTTTATGAAGCCGAACAAATCTGCTGGGAGGGGTCTTTGTCAAATGACAGTAAAAGGATGCATGATATGAGCCGTGACGTCACCTCTCAGAATGGCCATTACTGTGCCGTCGTGTGAGGGAAATAGTGAGATGTTCCCACTACGCACCCACTTTTGCTCATACCAATATTTAAAATAAATACTGTGACCTCAATTTTCAAGTAATTTCTATTCTGTTTGCACAGAAGGGTTTCTTTTGCGTGTTATATTCGTACAAATCGAATAATGTACAAAATTAAACTACCCTATTATCTGTGTGCTGGAATCGAACCCACGGCTCGTGTAACACAGCCGGCTACTCGCCCGGTACGTATTGCTAGCTAGTATTGCTCTGCAATAGTATTAGATAAACCATTTTAAACTATTTATTTTTCCACACACACAATACAGAAACAAAAATATATATATTATATGTAATTTATATAATTTCACGATTTGCTGCAACATATGCGGTGGAAGGGGCACCAGCTCAGTACACGCTGCTGAAAAACAGCACTGATTTTCAGCTGGACCCCGGATAAAAAGAAAATGTCTAGGTGTATCTGCGAGACAAGCTCAGTGGAGTGTGTTGTGCCTGACACAGCAGTTGTTTGGTAATAAAACGAAATTTACGGATTCTATCGCGGTTTATTTTACTTTTTTACCCTTTTTTTTCTATAAAATGGATTGTGACTGTGGACTCTCTTATATTGGTCAAACAAAAAGAAATATAGGGACCCGCGTAAAAGAACATATAGCTGACGTAAAACACCGACGCTCTACGAAGTCTGCAGTTGCTGAACATTCAGAGGAAGGCTCCAATCATTATCTTCGATTTGACAAACCACAAATCCTTGCCAAAGAACAGCGATTCCTGCCTAGGATGATTCGCGAGGCTATTGAAATTAAAAAACATCCAAATTTCAATAGAGAAGATGGTTGGAAGCTAGCACTAGCCTGGGATCCAATTATACATTTAATTAAATCGGAACCCAAAATACCAACTGCCAGTCCTCAAGACATTGTGAGCTCCTGCGTAGATCGGACTACAACAAATAAAAATTAAATATCAACTATATGGAGGGTAAAAACATTGCAATATATTTTCGTGACGACATACAACTCAGTCTCCCCCGTGACCATGAAGGCTGTAAAGCCTTCGAAACGTCGGGTTACAAAGTAAAATAAACCACGATAGAATCCGTAAATTTAGTTTTATTACAATGTATAATATTCGCGTAAACATAAGAAACCATTATAGCAGTTGTTCTGATTTCGACGCACCAGTACAGTCTATCAAGTTCTACGTCTGTGAGACACATGTACTTATCGTCAATAGTTACTTATTGAAAGCATAAACAACTGCAATTGCTCTTAACATTTGAACTAATTGTACACATTCCTTTGTATTATTTTTTATTGCAGCCGGTGAACGGGAAAGTAAATTGGCGGTGTTACTTGGAGTTTTTTGTTGCTTCATCTCAGATCAGTAAGCGTTTTCAAAGCACCGGTAGATTTTATATAATCCTGACCTGTAAGAAATGCCCTTAGTGGTCTTTTTACTAAATGATTTGATGTTACGTGATCTGCATCGCCCGTATACACCCACAATATATCACATCATGAGACGAAAGTAAGCTGATGGATCTTTTGTATAGTCATCTTTCGACTCCTTTATGGATGGGGCCGTGAGTTTTGAAATCGAATAATACCGGGGCCTGAACCAAAAGAAGAACACATTCGTATCTTTGCCTCACCATCGAGCTGTGGAATTGATTGCTGGTCCAATATTCTCTCCTTCCATTGAAGATGAAGAAGCTACGCGACGCCAATGCGCTTAACATCAAATGTAGTGTGGTCAATTTTTTTATCCTGGCACGGCAAAGTGACCCAACTGCACCTGATGGTAAGTGCAGTGCAGTCCAGTTAAAGTATTAAGTAGCATGGGACATCAGTCCCCCGCTACTCAACACAATCATGCCGGCCTGAAATTGCTGTGCCAGGATAAAGTCATAATTATATTGTAATATTTTCATACTTAATTGTTATAAATACGCGAGGAAAAGAATTGAACGTGTATTTTATTAATTCATTTTTCAATTACAACTAATTGGAAATGTAGCGGTCGCGTTCAATTGAGCCTGGTATGATGGCTGTTCGATTAATTCGCGTCTGTTTCGCATGTTGCATGACATCATCCAATTAGCGTTGAATTAACGTTGTATAATAGCGGCAGAAATATTTTCGTTGACATTTTTATGCTACATCACACGATAGGCGAGACAGGCTCACGCGAAATTTTCTAGCGCGAGATCTCGCTACCCCAATGTGTAGAGTGAGTATTATTCGAGACAAACTGTTTTCTAATCGACAGTTTAGCAGGCCAGCATGATTGTGTTGAGTAGCGAGGGATATTTTTTGATAGATTAAGAATAGATTGACTCTCGCTACTTGATACTTTAACTGGTCGGCATGCGGCACTGCGCTTACCATCAGGTGCAGTGTGGTCACATTGCCGTGCGAGAATAAAAAAAGAAAAAAAAACTGTATGAGAAAAGTGATTAAGCGATTTGTAAACTTTGTAAATTATACAAGTGTTTATGTATTTTGGTGCTTATTTTAAAAATTCATAATGTTAGTTACCGTGTATATACTATCCCACTGCTGGACAAGGGCCTTGTCTACTAATGAGGCCTTAGACCACCGCACATGTACTTGTCAACTTCACATACCTTAAAAAAATTAGTGAGAAATATCAGTTACGGAATTTTCATCACGGTATTTTCCGTCCCTGATACGATTTAACAATCAAGCGATAATTAACAATGAATACATTCGACAAATCTGAAAGTAATAAAACAGCGAGTATGTAATATCATTATTTTATTACATATCACAGAAACATTCCAATGTACAACACAATTTAATTCGAACATAATGGCAACAATTGTTGTATTTTCTACATTACATATTTTTACATTCACTACACTTAAAATTTCGGGAAGGGATGAAATTGACAGGTTTTTTTATCACCATAATGTAATGAAAAAAAATGATTGCTAGTAATATTTCGTTAATTAACATGTAAACCCGCTAATCGCTATTAACGTTCCTAAACAATATGTTATTGTGTTTTGTCACTTTTTCTTATGTCAAATAATAAAAAAATAACTTTCTTAATAGGATTCACACAGGGTATCACAGTTTAAAAATTTATAGATATTTAAAAGTACAACTTGAAAATTACTTAGGTTATTTATGATTTTATTGTATTATTTAATTCTTGTTATTTGGTACTTGTTAGAATTTTCATAAGAAAACAGACGAAAAGAGATAAATAGTTAGCTTTCAACATTAAATTGTGATTGTTTAGAAAAAGTGACACAAATCAAGTAAATATTTGTCTGCGCTCGATATATAGAAGTTTATCAAAGGCTCGATGTCTTTTCATCCCTTGACAGCTGTCAATGTCAAGATGACAGCTGTAAATTTTGTCATTTCACGATTATAGCCTAAAATATAACCTTAAAACTATTTAAATAATTATAGCAAAAATTAAGCTATATAACTTACTATTGCTATTTTAATAACGAACTTAAATCCAAGAGGAAGAGCCCTGTATTTTGTCATGTCAACAGATTTTTATTTAAGTCGATTATAGGAATATACAGCCTAGTTGTCATTTTTTACAAATAAAATATGCTATTTCTGAAAATTTTCAAATGTGCTTTCGATTATTTGTTCATACTTTATTATATTACTCTAGATAGGAATTCAATGGTATTAATGTATTTACTATGCATTTTTACAAATGGTAACTATAATGGTAACCGCAAGATAAATTATGTACGTTTAAGTACTTTGATTTAGATGTATGAGAGTGCATAAAAGCCCATCAAACGATGGCAGAAAAAAAACTGAGTTAAATTTGATTCCATTTCCATCATTTAAATAAATTGCAGATGGTAATATTATAAGATTTTGACATGTAAAAATCTGGACAATTTTGGAGGGAAAAACAATAAAAACCGGCAAGAACAAAAAAGAGAAAACAATTTTTTAACAAAAACGGTACTCCAACAATAATATACTATATAAAATCAACTATTTATCTGTAAATTCGGTTTGTACTATTAGAAATAGATTTGGGTCATCCATGAGACTTTGAATTTATCTTTTTAATTTAAACCGAAAAACCCACTTTTTGAGATCCCTAGATTTTACCAAGAAAACACTGATTGAGTAACAATGATAAACTATTTGGATAATTACATGGATTCAAATTCAAAATGGATGCAGCCTAATTCTATCAGACCATATTCTCCCTTCGTTCTTCCCGTCTGGACCTGGCAGAGGCCCTGACTGACGCCCTGATGGATGCCCTAGAACTGATGGCACTGGGGACCGACCTGACGAACTCTTGACTGTCAGTTTTGACTGACACTGACGCTCGTTTCGTGTACTTTTCTGGTTGGTCTTCTTTGGTTCTTCTGTAATGGAGATAGATAAAAATATTTCTATTTATAGCAAAAATGATTTTTGGATCGTTGGCATACCATTTGGTACGTGACTTATTTTGAAAAATGCTGGCACACTCGCTGTTCTTACATGCTATTTTCAACTTTAATTATGGAAATAAAATTGATTTTGGCTTCTATTTACTCGTACTACCTTACTTTTTTAAAATCCTTTTGATATGCCAGTGGTTAAGATATAACACACATAGCCAAAATTCATTTTTATATTATTGAAATCTATACAGGATGTTGCAAAAACGTGCTATACATAAAAATATAACAAGGGAGGGTGATGGTTAACTTAAAGTTGAATATCCCGTAAACCTCATCTAATTGGCATTTGTTATAGAGTCATTGGTTTTATTGTTTTTAGGTTGCTGATAGTCACTAATAAACTACTTTTGAAATATTTTTAATGCTTTGACAATGATTGCTGATTTAAAAGTCACAACACAATTTTATGATCACGTTACAACAATACAACGAAAATCTTGAATATTCGAGATTTTTTAATTTTCCTAATATGTTAACAATCACCAGCTTCATACGTGCAGCATTTATTAGTACCGCCTTTCTGGAGCACACTGTATATAACCATTACATCATACCTGGGGAAGCAAGGAATATCCCAGAACCGCTGGTCCTTGCCGAAGTTCTCCCCATCAGCCAGGGTCTGGGGCATCTCCGTGTCCATGGTCTCCGGGAGGAAGAGGCACAGCAGACCACCCACGACGCCCAGCGCTCCCAGTATGAGCAGGGGAAGATTTTGGGAGAAGTTGGCCTGAAGTAATAATTATAATTAAGATTCTTTGTCTAACTGTTGACGGCCTCGGTAGCGCAGTTGTTGCGACTGTGCTATGGTCTCGGGTTCGATCTCCTGGTCAGTAATATTGGGTTTTTCTATTTAAAAATACTCAGTATCAGTCCGGAGTCTGGAATTGTGCCCAGTATGGTGATCGGTTCGCCCACTATCACGTTATGGGACCGCAATAAATTGGCGAAAAGTGGGTCTACTGATTACATCTCTGCCTACTCCTTCAGGGATTACAGGCGTGAGTATATATGTATTTATATGTACAATAAGGAGAAACCTATCAAGGATATTTCAATAACTTACCAAATAAACAACGAAAGGAGCTACAATCGATGCTACATATCCCATTATATGAATCAGGGCTACACCCTGAGCCCTGACCACAGTGGGTAGTAGCTCTGCAGCGTACTGCAGACCGATGTTGTAAGATATGTTCACGGCGAACCGGCCGAGGATGGCCAGAGAGGCTGACGGTCCACCTTGAAAAAAGATCAGTCGTCATATACACACATCAATCACAGTTCTGACACACTAGGTCTAACCTGCATCATGGGTATCAAGAACTACGAGGCACTAGACACCACACCTAGACCCGAATCAAATATTTGTGGATAACATTGTTCATGGCGCGGGATTCAAACCTGCAGCCTCTCATTTCACAATCGGCTACTGTCCGATGAACCATGGAGACTGAGTAGTATCTGAATAGTAGAAGTAACAGTATTATATAGATGGTAGGTAACTTTGTGTTAATAATTTCATTAGATTGATTTTATTGATGGATTAATTGTTGCCGCTTGCGGGGAATTCCCGCATATTTTAGCACCAATGAATTGAAATTCTTTCCCTTTCTGTAAAATTTGTGTTCTGATGATGTTATATACCTGTATAACTGTAACTAGTCTATAAGTCTTCTTAATATTAAAATAATACTCACCAACTGGGACAGCGGTGGCCAGAAGACTGAACACACCACTGATCACCATGGATCCACACGCCAGCCATCTCCTGCCCCATCTGTAATTGAAATACAAATTTCATTCTAAACTAATATCTTTTTTGGAACATCAACGATATTTTTGTGGCTTAGTTTGAATTAAGCCCCTTTGCTTCAATTTAGTTAATTCACTTGGTTTTCAAGAATAAAACTGTGAAGGAAAACATCGTGTGGAAACTTCGATACATGAGAATTATCATAAGAATTTCAAAAATGAAATCCTCACGCCTGTAATCCCCGATGAGATAAAGCAGAGTCCGGGCTGATACTAAGTATTTCGTAGTAAGAATTAAACGGTTTAAGAAGACTTTATTTCTCATAAAGAATTTTCAACAATTCACTCACTGAGAAATTATAACATTAACAATAAATCTTAATAATAAGAAATAAGAATAAAATATCACTTTTACTTGACCCGGGGGTCGAACCCTCAGCAACAATTTTACCGCGTACGCAATTACAACTGGGCTACCGAGGCAGTCTCATATTAATTTGTGTAATTGGATTATCTGCGCTGATTAATTAAAATAAGACATATGTATAAATACCCTAGAAGATTTTCCATTAGAAGAGGTTTTCCCAAACCCACCTTTTAAATAAGAACCTTGAACTTACCGATCCAAAACTGCCGTCAGGAATGTATCAGCAGGCAGTTCTGTGGCAGACGCTATCGTGAAGGTCAGGAAGATGTCCAATCCTAAAGAGCCCACGTTCCTCACGTGCCCGTCGAAGACCAAGGATATGGCCATCCATATGATGATAAGAAGGATAGCGTTGCGCCGGAGACGTGGGGTCTTAAAGAGGTCCAGGACCGAATACGAACGACATTCTGCTTCAGACTCTTTGATTGTTTTAAGAGATGATTCCTGTAGGGTAATAGCATAAGTAATATAAGATAGTAATTGTTAGATAATTGCGCAGGGACAAGTGAAACGCTTGATGGTTTACAACGCACTGATGTATTTGATAGATAAGTGCATAACAGTAATTTTGCGTGTTCTACCGTTTTTATCACGTCGAATGTTCTGAAGAATTGTTTGATCTTATGCCATCCTCTCCCTTCCACACCAGAACCACGCGTACTGGCTTGCGGAGCCACAGCTTCGTGGTGTCTACTACCCCAGAACGAAGAGGTTCTCAAATTCGTATCTCTGCCGCACCATCAAGTTGTAGAACTGCCAGATACCGTGTTTCCTCCTTCCTATGATTCTGGGTCCTTTAAGCGTAGTGTGGAGCTACTCAGCAGGTATGATTGTGTCATAGCGAGGGATAGATTGCCTCTCGCTACTTGATACTCTACCTGGATGGCACTGCATCAGGATATAAAGGTAATTTAACTCACAGTGAATTCGTTTAAGACTTTCTCCGGTATCGTTGTTTTGTTTATCCTCTGGAATTTCTTCATGATGACTAGAGCTTTGTCGATTTTTCCTTGAGAGACCAGCCATCTGCAAAATATTAAATAATTAGGTAACTGTTCGACTAAAATGTGTTTGTTGTCAAAATTCATATTGCCAGTACTCTATATAACCAGTTATTTCCGGTTACAAATTTAACTCATTCTATCAAAAGTAGTAATAACAGTTGTTATTTTGTTGAGGTATTTTTGTCATGATTTCTGTCATGGAATTTTAAGTAGTAGAGCGAGTTTTGTCTACTGAAATAATTTGTCTACCAAAATTTTGTGTTTTTTTTTTATATATTACATTAATATATAGTAGATTATTTGCTGGTGGTAGGATATTCATTTCGCGGCCTTCTGAGTACTCTGACAATAGACCCTCGACCGCTTCTTCTCATTGTAAACTAGTTCTCGAAAAGACTAACGCTATAGAGTTTCTTGGCCTTTTTCTCTAACTGGTTGGAAAAATACTCAGTATTAACCCGGAGTCCGGAATGGTGCCCGGTGTGGCGATAGGCTCGCCCTCTATCACATCATGGGACCGAAATTCGGCGAAAAGTGGGTGTACTAGTTACACCTCTGCCTACCCCTTCGGGGATTACAGGCGTGAGTGTATATGTATGTATGGTTGGAAAAAATAGTGGAATCTAAATCATATACATAATCTGTTAAATAAATTATATTACCTGGCGCTCTCTGGCACTACCCAGGGTGTGGCCAGAGCTAGCACGAAGGGTCCGCTGGTAATAAGGGCGAACCGCCTCCAGTCATCAGCCCAAAGCGCTATCCAGGGTAATAATGATGCAGCCAGGGTGAAGAAGAGGGCTATAGACATGTTGGCCACAAATGTACGCCATTTGGGACCAACATACTCCAATACTGAAATAAATAAAGATGTAAGGATGAGCAGCAGGATTTGGCAAGTTTTTTTTTTTATTTTTTTTTTTATTTTGGACAACAAACAGTCACATACATCAACAAAATAAGTTTGATTACATGTTTACAACTTACAGACTTTGAGTGCCAACACTGTAATTTAGAAATTAATTACAAATAAAAGGATCACTCTTTGAATGAATGTTAATTTAACAAATTATTAGAACAATAATGTTGACTAAATGTTGAACAGATGGGAGAAACGACGTACCGATTCCGAATAATACCGATTATCATCGACAACATCGACGAAAATCGACTATCATCATCGTTGTGTGAGGTATCATTTCCTACCATTAGAAAATAGGCGAAGTATTCATGACATATGTTTCTTAATGAAATTAGCAAGAGGATCTATCGATTGCCCTGAACTTCTCTCAAAGATATCAATGCGCACTAATCAGTTATGCTTTAGGCGAAGGCCTTTACTGTGCACGCCTTCTACAAACACAAAATATAGACATAATGCATTCTTAATACGTAGCTCCAATAGTTTCAATGGACTTCATTCGAACTTGGATGTTGACTTGTTTTGTACTAAAATAGAAAATGTTAAACGCGTACTGACAGCTGAATACTTTTTAAAACATAGGTCACACTAAAATATGTAAACTTACTTTAATCTAGAATACCCACTTAGATCTTAATATTTAGATTAATTAATTGAATAAATGTACAAAAAAAAAGCGGTGCCAATATGGCTATAAGTCAGTGGAGGCTTGTAATTAGCTATTAGTTTATATCATAGATTTTATTCGTTGTTGTTATTAGTCTGTAAGCCTTCCTAAAAATGAATGTTGGTGGCAGGATATTCATATCCGCCCGGATAGCGACCACCGTACACAGGGTGTAAATCCTGCCGTAGTGGCACAGGTGGCGCGACACACTTGGTGTCGCGTTCCGGGATCAGCCAGTGTACATCCGGTTTTTGTCGACCGCTTCTTGCCTATGGCATAGTGTGAAGAAGCAGGCCGGCATGATTGTGTTGAGTAGCGGGGGATAGATTGTCTCTCGCTACTCTAATTGGACGGTACTGCGCTTACCATCCGGTGCAATGTGGTCACTTTGCCGTGCCAGGACAAAAAAAAATGCCCAATACCGCTGGTGGTAAAACCATGTGAACAGCGGATAACGTTAAAAACCAACGATGCATATCGTTGAAAGATAACACAGAAGCCTAGGTCTACAACCAAGTGACGCGGTTAAAAGTTACTAACTAGGATCCCGAGGGTCCATTTGTACTTGAACCACTTGCTTCCCTGGATCATACAGTACAAACATTTCCTGATTTATTATATAAATACTAATATTGTATAAATCTTGACATCGCGATTTACAACAGTCGTTATTTAGTACAGAGCCATCTATCGGAGTTCATGCTAGTTATTCATACTTGCTGTTATACAGATGTATGTAAATGACCAGCTTCACGTATCCTCCATTTCTGAAGGTCGTTGAAGGGCTTTCAATGCTTGTTGTGTTCAACTTCTTTCAGGCTGGTCAAGGATACCTGGTCACCCGTTTCTTCCCTTCTACTTCGCCAACCAAGCAATTTAGCTACATTGTCTGATACGCGAAAATACACTAGGATTTAGATCAAGTTTATTTATTAACTTAATCAACAAACAACATTACCTTAAACCTATTATTGGAAGAATTTTATAAATTCCTACAAAAATTAGTAAATTAGACGCCATTAAAATCTGCTGGAAGGGGTAATTATCAAATGACAGTAAAAGTATGTATGATATGACCCGTGACGTCACGGTTCTCAGAATGGCTATTATTGGGCCGTTGTGCGAGGGAGATAGTGATCTGCTTACACTACGCAACCATTTTTGCTCATACTAATATTTAAAAAAAAGTTTTTTATTCATAAAAAGTACACCGACTTCAAAGAAAAACAAATTATGCGTCACTATAAAATTTGAGGGTTGCCCTTGATTTGTCTGAGATCCCATCATCAGATCCTGACTTGGTGCCAATGGGACCACCTGGGAAGTATACCCTTTTAAACAAAAAAAGAATTTCTCGAATCGGTCCATCGTGTTATCAGGTAACATACATAAAAAAAAAGATTTCGACGAATTGTTAACCTCCTCCTTTTTTGAAGTCGGTTAATAACTGTGACCTCAATTGATTGATTATGTTTGCGGAAAAGGGTTTCTTTTGCGTATTATATTCGGTTGCATATCGAATAATGTACAAAACTTAACACAGGAATCTATTCTAATACTCACCAAGTATGTACATCATAGTGAAGCAGTTGTCGAAAGCTAATCCTACGAGGAACCGGCACAGTGTGAACGACCAGAAGCTGTTGCAGAACGCCGTGCCCACGCCAGCGATGAAACCCATCATATTCGTTCCTAGAAATTATTTTATTTATTTATTGTTTACTGGAAAGCATAGATACATACATACATTCGTATAACCGGTGTTCGAAAAGAGCAACGCTAGAGTTTCTTGCCCGTTCTTCTCTAGCGAAATTGCATTCCGAACTGTCGGTAGAGTATAAAAGATTGACAGAATATATATAATGCATAACATTTCACGGATTCAATAAAGATTTTGATTTAGTCGTGTGTAAATAAATAAAACCTGTATCGTGGGTAGAACTACGAGGGACTATGGTCATACAACACGCAGATCTGTAACAAATATCTGTCTGCGACACAAACATTTGTCTCGGTGCTTGAATCGAACCCACGGCCTCTCGTTTCACAACCGGCTTCTCGCCCGCTGCGACGTAAGGCTGTCAATGTATGTATAATATAAAATAGGTATTGAAAAGTATGATAACCGCCATTGTACCTAGTCAGGTCATAAATTCTGTCACATGTTTAATATAAAATAATTGAAACAAGTTTATTCATTATGTAACTATTTATATACCAAAATGTACTTAACAAAACATAGATTCTTATGACACTAAAGTTTATTCAAAATGACCTCCGTGATTTTGAATACAGGCCTTCAATCTGCGCGGCCAGTTGTCTATCGCAGCACGAACGAGGTCCATGTCAATATCGGCGGCTGCCTTAATCAAGGATGTCTTGAGTGACTCCAAATTGGGATGAGGCTTTGAGCACGCCTTTTCCTCCAAGTTGCCATATCTTGTAATCTAACGGATTAAAATCTGGACTGGAGGAGGGCCAGTCTTCGTGCCGGAGAAGTCGATTTCACGCGCCGCCAGCCAGTCTTGTGTGCTCTTCGCTCTATGAGCTGGCGCCGAATCTTGTTGGAATACCCAGTGCCTGTTATTGAACATGGTATGAGAAACAGGTTCCACAAGGTTCGTCAGGACTGTATTTTGATACACAACTGCATTAGTTTTTACACCTTTCTCACAAAAATGTACCTCTGTTAAGCCCCAATAAGAAACTCCCAACCATACCATGAGCGAGGATGGAAAATGACCTCGTTGGACACGCGGAATACGGTTGCTCGCTTCTTCACTACTGTGAGCGTACACCTTATCATTTTGTTTGTTGTAGCTCTCTTCTACGGTAAAAATTTTTTCGTCTGAAAAAAGAATTTCCCGATATTTTTTTCCCGCGTACCGCTTCAACAAAGCGCGGCATCTCTTCAGTCTCAGGTCCATTAGACGAGCAATCAAACGATGTCCTGTTTTTCTTCGATATGCCCGAAGCCCTAAGTCTTCATTTAACACCCTTTTCACCGTGGTTCTGCTTAACCCCATCTGAAGGGCCAACAGTTTCTGCTTACGTTTGGGATTTCTTTGAATTCGCGCCTTCACAGCTTTTATCACTGCTGGAGTCCTAACAGACCGAGGGCGAAAACGAATCTTTTGGTTATATTCAAATTTTTCAGTATGTCAAAAATTTGAATTGGCGCGTAACCGCAACGATGCAACGCAATTACTGCAACACGGTCTTCTTTAAGCGTCCACTCCATATTTAAAAATGAGTAAAATTCTAAAAAGTATACATTTTTATTTTCATGAACAATTTGAAATTCGAATTCAATAAACTTTTTTGTGGCCAGCATTCTAAAATAAAAGTTTTTACTGTGTGACAATACTTATGACCTGACTGTGTATATCCACGAGGAAGGGAATCGTGGACGCAATACAGACCATCCATATCTCGAATACCGATTGATAGACCTGACCATACTTCAAAAGCTGCCACTTCATAATACCTCCTCCGTGGCGTTGTGAGCTAGAAGCCGGCTTTAAAACGAGAGGCCGCGGGTTCGATTCGGTTGAGATAATTGACAAACAGATGATTGTTTCTGGTGTGGGTGTTGTGGGACCGTAGTCCCGTATTGTTGATTTCCACGACCCAAGACGTATCTTAGTGTGGGGTCAGGACTATGTGTGCGACTTTTGGGTGTTATTAAGAAAAAAATATCTGAAATTCGACTTGCGGACCAAACCCTGTCGCCAGTTCTATATACATATTAAACGGTAGGCAGCGGCTTGCCGTGCCCTGGCATTGCAGAAGTCTATGGGCGGCGGTCAGTCTATGGGCGGTCTACTTACAATCAGGTGGCCCGTCTGCTCGTCTGCCTAAAAAAAACATTTCATAAGTATAAATGATTGACAGTCACATACCCACTAATGCCGGTATTCTCCCGTACTTGTCTGCTATCCATCCGAAGATCAATCCACCGACGATGGCTCCGCAGAAGAATATGGCCTGAGCGGTAGCCGGCAGGTTGTCTTTGTCGCACACCCAGTCCAGCTGTAAAATGGGAAGAGATGAATATATTATATAAGGTTTCTAATTATTTTTATCTAAATACTTACCTTTTTCAAAAATGACTGAAACCGATTCCGCTATTTAAACTACTTTCAGTGTTGGTATGCATTTATTGTTTTTTTATTCTAACTAAAGTAGCGAAAACTAGAGTAAACTAGAGTAGCGAGAGATAATCTATCCCTCGCTGCTCAACACAATCTTGATACTCTAAATGGACGCGCGGCACTGTGTTTACCATCAGGTGCAGTGTGGTCGCTTTGTCGTGCCGGGAAAAAAAACAAAACAATCATGCCGGCCTGCTAACACAATCATGCCGACCTACTGTAGTCTAATTCTCGTTTTTTAACCGACTTCAAAACAAGGAGGAGGTTCTCAATTCATCGGAATCTTTTTTTATGTATGTTCCCCGATTACTCGAAGACGCATGGACCGATTCAAGAAATTCTTTTTTTGTTTAAATGGTATACTTCCCAGGTGGACCTATTGGCACCAAGTCAGGATCTGAGGATAAGATCTCAGAAAAATTGGTGGCAACCTTCAAATTTTATAGGGACGCATAATTTGTTTTTTATTGCAGTCGGTGTACTTTTTATGAATTAAAAAACTTTTTCTTATTATAACAAAATAGCATTACCTGGGTAGCAATGGTTTCGTAAGGCACGTCGCTTCTATTATACTCCCAGCCACTGGTGCATGGCACGATAGGCCATTCATCATTAGGAGTTGTCCGACCCTGGGCCAGCGCCGCGATCCAGTCAGCGGAGTACATACGACATCTGTCGTGGGGGAATGGGCCGTCAGTTTTCGGAGGGATGGCTAGGGCTCGTCTGAAAGAAAGATTTATTACAAATAGACTGGATGTCATTGGTTGATGCGTTTACAGAATCCATTATCTTGGATACAGCCTCGACTTGAAATAAGCTGCTTGATAAAGGTCACAGCATATTAGAGCCACCCGGCACACGACCCGCGCCGCCTCGCCTCGTTAGTATTCTTTATATAGACTTTTATGGATATGCGCTTAATACATCAACTCCGTAGCGTCACCGGAACGCCTCGGTCGTAAGCAGTCGACGCGTGGACGGCGAGTTGACCGTGGTGACAACTCGCTGCTCGCTTGCCTTGCGTTGCTGCGCATTGCCAACGCACAAGCCCCATGAGTCGCGACGCGACGTTTACTGGTGACAACGCGGCGTCCACCCGTGGACCACCTGCCAACAACGAGTGGACGCCGAGCTACGAGGCGGTACGAGTCGGGTGACGGGTGGCTCTAATGAGCTGTGACCTTAATAGGGTAGTTGACACGAGTTTTATTGTTTAATCAACACGTTACATTCGTTACATGATAATAATACCCTTTAATTACATGATATGTCATGTAAGGCCGTGAGTTTAGAAACGCGCAGGAAGCCCAGACAAAGACTCTTTTCTAGAAATGGTTTGAGAAAAGGCACGTGACCACTTCCATACAATTTGAACTCCTTAGGCGTTCACGCCAACAGACAAGTGTTTTTGTCTTTATCATCCAAAAGAGCCAAATATAGAAAATACACAATTGAAAATTGTTCAAAGAGCCATTTTTTTAACTTTATTACGAAAATGATTAAGATTAAAAGTACACTTTCGAGCTTGCCTTTGTCAAATAAGTCTTAGTTTAACTAAAAGTTAATTAAATAAAACTACACTAAACATTTCGTGAAAGAGCCGCATGCGGCTCGCGAGCCGTGGTTTGCCGACCACTGGTCTAGGCCCCTGATTTCTTTGCCCGAGTGTATCGCCATGAGGCAATAGGGAAGACTGACAAATTAATTCCATCTAAGTGGAAAATTTCCAAAGAAATGTCAATTCCCTTGCAATTGAGCAAAATGTGTATTATTAATCGTAAAATAAGTAAAAATTGAAAGTATCTACTTATGCTTAGATTATTATTTTCTTTCTATTCATAAGCCCTTATCAACTTTGATATATACATCATTCTTCAATTATTCAGCGACTAAATAAATAATAATATATAAAATTAAAAAAATAAATGAAGCCAAGACGTAACCCTTCTCATTAGTAGAGGAAGCCTGTGCCCAGCAGTGGGACAATACAGAGCTCATATGAAAATACTTATGAAAACTTTTAATGTTAACTTTTCCCCTAAGCATCGTACTTTCTTTCCATATTTTTTTTCAATCCATCTTTAATTGGGTGATACGCCAGATAGAATATATTATAAATGATAAATAAATATTATTACCTAAAGCTATTGTTATGAATAATTTTTTATCCATGAATTTTCGAATTTTTTGCTCTTTCTGGCGGAATAGCTTTCAGTATTCTTCCTCATTGAAGTGATTTAATTTTAACAATGAAACAAACAATTTAAGTAATTTCTTAACCCGGCGTGCAGATCATTTCCTGGTACAATTGTTTTTTCTCCAATTTTATTTATTTTGTGCAATGTTTTTCTAAATTTTTTGCATGTTTTCGTGACAGATAATTATTATCAATCTTTACAATCTGGTTCCGGACAAAAAAATCTATATCGACAAATTCTCAGTATTTCGCTTGAACGATGTAGTTGTGCAAAAAATATAGAAGATTATAAATTTAAAATGAATTGCAAGAAGCGTCTGGTTTTTCGACCGCCTTAAGGTGGGTCCACACTTGTGACTTGACGACGGACCGGACTACGTGGCATTGCAACAGAACATGTTACGCTAAATGTGGACGCTCGAGATTGTGCTGACACGGTTACAAACCGTGTACGATGAAATTTCACAAGTGTAGACGCATGGTGTCGAACCAGACTGCGTGGCATGACATCGGTACAAGAGTCGGTCTGTGGTTGTCATTTACCGACTACCTAGCAGCTCAGCATGTCATCGTCTGCAGAAATAGCAGAAGTGAATTTTTATTTGGCGTGTGCTAGTGGTGCAGCCTTTATATTACTATTGATTAAAAAGAAGAAAGAAAAAAGAAGGCGGCGATGGTGGCAAATTGAGTTTTTCAGAAACAGAATTACATGTGGCGTAAATGCGTTGTTGAGGGATTTAAGATTTCAACAAATAAGTAGGAAATATAAAAATTTTACACGCATATCACCAACAGATTTTGATTATTTATTAAATTTAATAGCCCCAAAAATAAAAAAAGTTGATACTCAACTGAGGGTGGCAATCACGGGGACGTACCGCCGGACAGGTCTCGACGTGATCCATTACTACCCCGTGCCCCGTCTGTGTTATCTGGCGTACTTGTAGGCGTGTCATAAATGCAAGTGTGGACGTGTCGTGGTCACGTCACAGGTCGGGGAAAATAGCGAACATGCTTTGAAAAAGACCGACTTTCGGCGGATCGGCTCGTAACACGTGACTTTGATGCGTAACAGTACACATACCAGCGTCCACACTAGGCCCGGTTAGTAGATCGTAACTCCATTCATTGTGTTGCCGTTTGGTTCTGTACACTCTCCCTCCGTCGTCGCCCTAAACATGTTTTGGGAGATACAAATGATCTCATCACGGTCGCTGTCGAGACAGCACTGTCCCTGCCCAATGGCAATCACAATTCTATTCTAAACGCACGTCGACGTGGGACTCGCCGACGAGTCCAAGTATCCCGGCCCGGGCTCAGATACTCGATACACTAATGTATCGAGAGGCCCTGTAACTATTCCAAGCGACGCGACGGCTTAATCAAAGGTCTTATAGAAGGAGTCTTTGAGCTAGCCGTTGACAAAAGTTGCTTCTTCGGGCTGGAGCGCCATAAGCGCCGGCCACAATGTTCGGTGAAGCTGTAAAAGCAAGTGTAAGCTAACAGCACAAATCCATACGAAAAAAAATGGTTCTGTACACAGACAGTTCCATCAGTGTTCGGAATGGATTCTGCCGTACTGCAGCTTGTAACAAATTGTTCGCGTAACAAAATACGTCCACCACGTGTTTCTGATACGGTCACGGGATAATGTTCGGCAAATTGTCACAAGTGTGGACCCACCTTTAAAAAAGTCGTGTGTGAGCCATGAATTTGTAATAGTGCAAGAGTAATACTATGTTACATACATACATATACATATACACTCACGCCTATAATCCCCGAAGGGGTAGGCATAGGTGTAACCAGTACACCCACTTTTCGCCAAATTTCGGTCCCATAATGTGATAGGGGGCGAGCCTATCGCCATACCGGGCACAGGTTCCAGACTCCGGGCTAATACTGAGAATTTCTAGATAGAAAAACCCAATATCACTTTACCCGACCCGGGGATCGAACCCGAGACCTCAGCACAGCGGTTGTAACGCATGCGCAATTACAACTGCGCCACCGAGCCAGTCTCATTCGTCGATTTCATTCATCTTTTTTTTTAAGTTTTCCAAATGTAGAATTCCAGACTTTATAGAAGTTACGCAGGAAATTAGAAAATTTAAGAAACTTAACGACTATATAAACTTTTCTAATGTAACCTTAGCGCGTTTGACATGACTGATCATGTGACAGTTCCCGCGAATAACAAACCGTGCGCTGCAAATATCGTTTAATTTATGATGCAGTGATCCCTATTCTGCAATTTATTAATTTTGTTGTCTATCTGTATCCGGTTTTAATTCAAAAACAGCTTGACCAAACATCCTGAAATTTTGAATACAGTTAGATCACTCGATGGCGAAAATGGCTATATTTTACCCCGGAAAATGTACGGAACCCATGGGATTTTAGTTTTTCAAGGAGCAAAGGATCAACATGATTATTTGCATAGTGGTAGTTTAGGGATCAGAGAATGATATAGGCTACTTTTTATCCCGGAAAAATGTACGATTACCGCGAATTAGTTTTACACAGAGCAAGGGATCGAGATGATTTAAATTTCATTGGTTGTTAGGCGTCAAAGAATGACATAGACTACTTTTTATCCATTAAATGTACTATTACCGCGGGATAGTTTTGTTTTTCGCAGAGCAAGGGGTCGAAATGTTTTTTTACTTAGTTTAGGGATTAGAGAATGAAATAGGCTATTTATTATTCCTGAAAAATGCACGGTTATACAATTATGAGAAATAAGACGGTCTCAAATGTTTGACAACCACCCCTTGCTACTCGAAACATCAACTCATGCCGGCCTGCTGAGTAGCTTCACACTACGCTTTAAGCACCCAGGATGGTAGGAAGAGGGAACACGCAATAGATGAAACATAAAGAGGATTCTTTTTACAACCAACAGTCGTACATAGATCTGATCCCACACTAGATCACACCTGTATTGTGGGTATCAAGAACTACGAGGGACTACGGTCGCGCAACACAACCCGAAACAAACATATGTCTGTCACACAAACATTTGTCTCGGTGCGGGAATCGAACCCATGACTAGTTTGACAGCTGGCTACTCGCTGCTGCGCCACAGAAGCTGTCAATTAAAAATCCTTTTTGAATTGTGATCATTTCACTATCACGGAAATGTCCCAAAGTGGATATTAAACGGCCCATTAGAGGCGGCCGTGGGAGCGCGCCTTTTGCTTTGTCCGCCGACCTCTGCGGAAGGTCGACGCTAGGCCAAACTTTTTACTGGAGTGGGAGAATTCAGTCACCGCCAAACTTTGTCAGTGGAATCCATCATCCCTTAGCAAAGATTTCAAAATTGCAACACTCAAAGTGAATCATCTGATATATGCACTCACGCCTGTAATCAGGAATAGGCAGAAGTGTAACCAGTATTCCCACATTTCGCCGAACTTTTTACCGTCCCATGATGTGACAGGGGCAAGTCTGTCGCAATGGGGCACAATACCAGACTAATAATAAGTATTTCGTGATAGACAAACTGAATATAACTTTTACCCGACCCAGGGATCGAACCCGAGACCTCAGCACAGTCGTACCGCGTTCGCAATTACAACTACGCCACCTAGGCAGACTCTAATACGTACTTATATACTAGATGTTGCTCGCGGCTCCGCCCGCGTGGAGGTTATTTTTGGAAGGAAACGTATACAATCCATGGAGACATCTTAAACTATTACACCTTTCTATATTTTTCTATCCCATACGATGCGTGCATTTTTCGGGATAGAAAGTGGCCTATGTCATTTTCTGATCCCTAAACTACCACTATGCAAAAAATCATGTCGATCCCTTGCTCTGTGAAAAACTAAACTATCCCACGGGAACTGTACATTTTTCCGGGATAAAAAGTAGCGTATGTGTTATTCCAGACTATCTCTGTGCCAAATTTCAACTAGATACGTCCAGCCGTTGTAGCGTGATTGAATAACAAACATCCAAACTTTCGCATTTATAATATTAGTAGGAAGTAGGATAAAGAGTGCTATTTTTCAGGACCCACCCAAAATTGCCCAGGACCCATCAGTGGGTCGCGATCAATACTTTGGGATATGCTAATTATGTAATAATTAATAAACTCGGTTAATGAAACAAGTATTCAATAAAATTAGATACCATTTAAAAATAACTCTTATTAACACATCAGTAATTTCAAATTGCAATGCATGTGTGTTCGTACACACTTCCTCATTATTGTAATACAATAAACGCTTTATTCCGTTCTGTTAATAACTCAATATACTCAACCTTGGAACTAAAGATTGGATATCCGTACGTAATTATTAGCATATGAAGAGCGAAAAAACTAACGCAGTGGCGGCCCTAGGGCAGTGGTCGGCAACCTTTTACTAGGCAGGGGCTACAAGGTGGCAAAATATAGCGGGCGTCACTTGTGACATAAACCTTAGATGCTTAATTTACGTATAAAAAGTCATATCCCATAGAAAAAAAGAAAAAACCAAAAGTGCTATTGAAAATGGATTAAATATAAGCAATTTAATTCTTAATAGCAATTCTGAATAGCAGCGATAGCCTAGTTGGTTGCGTTACGGACTGCCAAGACGAAAGTCGTAGGTTCGAAACCCAAGTGGCACACACCTCTGACTTTTCTAAAGTTATGTGTGTATTAAAATGTTAATTATCGTTTGCTTTAACGGTGAAGGAAAACATCGTGAGGAAAAGGAGAAGGCATATCTGAGATTTTTTCGAAGGTATGAGAAGTCTGCCAACCCGCATTAGGCCAGCGTGGTGGACTAGGGCCTAACCCCTCTCATTAGTAGAGGAGGCCCGTGCCCAGCAGTGGGACAATGTTTAATACAGGGCTAGTATTATTATTATAAATTTAATTCTTACACGTAATACGTTACTATGTTTGGGGTTTATAGGTTATCAAACTTACTCTTTAATTAATGCATTTATTTAGAGTCTATAATACTTTCTATTTAGAATCTATAACATTTTAGATATTTATGACTAATTTCAAAACAATCACGGGCCGCAAATAGGACATCCACGGTGCGTATAAGGCCCGCGGGCCGTGTGTTGCCGACCGCTGCCATAGGGGAGTGCGAGTGGTATGACAGCAAGCGCCGAAGAAGGCCACCGCGGGGTTTTAGCTGGTAGTGTAGGGTATATAGGGGTTAGGGACTCGGCCCAGCGGCAGCACGGATAGCCATCATCCGTGCGAGGGGGATGCTGGGTCGTAAGACCGGCTAGTCCAGCATACCTGTTTTATTCTTAATCCGCTTCCCTCCGGAGTGGGCTGCAGTAATAAAACGCTTTCCCCGCGACAACAAAAAAAAAAGGGTAGTGCGATTGGTATGATTGCACCGGCGCCATCTAGAGGGGAAAATCAAATGAATGAGCATAACAAGCAGTCAAGACAGACTTCACTGTGTCCCACAGATACACCTAGATATTTGCTAGATAGTTAGATATAACCGCGATAGCCTAGGTTGCGGTACGGACTGTCAGGAAGAAAGTCGTATGTTCGAAACCCAAATGACATACACCTCTGACTTTTCTAAAGTTACGTGTATATTCATCAGTGGGACAATGTTTAATACATGGCTAGTATTATTTTATTTGCTAGATCTATCTAATACTACTTGGAATCACGGACAAACAACTGCATAGTATAGGAACAATAAGGTTTTAAATTTAGAGTATCCACTTTGAGATCTCGCAACACCCTAACATTTTGCTAGGGCTGTCACTGGGTTAACCGAAGAACCGTAGCACATGACTTTAAACCCTCTAAGATTTTTTAGTTATTTTTTTTTTATTTCGTTCCCGGGCGGCTGAACGCTGGGTCGTAAGACCTGGTGAGCTCAATATAACAACTCCGCCTCCCCGCCCCAGGCAGAGCGGTAGTGATAAATTGCTTTTACCCGACAAAAACGGGTACATTCTTAAGAACTGCAAAGCAGCTGCGTTTCTGGTATTAAATAAATAAATAACACCCAACAGTCACACATAGACCCGGCCCTACACTAAGATACGAGTCTTGTGTTGTGGGTATTAGGGACTACGAGAGCCTTTCTATCTTACAACACCCAGACCCCGGACACAAATATCTGTATGTCACACAAACATTTGTCCCGGTGTGGGAATCGAACCCACGGCCTCTCGTTTCATAGCCAGGTACTCGCCAACTGTGCCACGGAGGCTGTGTATTGTATGTTTATGAGCATCAAATGTGGTGTTGATCCCATACTAGACGACCCCCTTGCTTATTTATCAGTCTTCAGTTGTGTGTAAAATTGTATCATTTACCTTCCTTGTTCTCAATCAAATCAATATATATGTCACAGGATTAACGCACCCTTTTTTTTTTTTTTGTTGTCGCGGGGAAAGCGTTTTATTACTGCCGCCCGCTCCGGAGGGAAGCGGATTAAGAATAAAACGGGTATGCTGGACTAGCCGGTCTTACGACCCAGCATCCCCCTCGCACGGATGATGGCTATCCGTGCTGCCGCTGGGCCGAGTCCCTAACCCCTATATACAACCCACCCGACACTACCAGCTAAAACCCCGCGGTGGCCTTCTTCGGCGCTTACGGAGCGATCCCGGGGTATTCTAAGGAGTGCTAGAATTGCAGCCGGAATCACCCCTGCGCGGTGCTGCGTAGCAGCCCATCTCCATGGAGGGCTAAGGAGCCCCCGCGCACCGAACAACGACAGCGAACGAGGCCTTACCACACGCGCTGCCGTCCATCTCGGGGTCGCACGATGCTCCGAATTTGGGAGTGCATCGATACGGGCTGACAGCCCTCCGCTGCGCGCCCGCGACCCCCGATGACCCCTATTAGTCGCCTCGTACGACAGGCAGGGGTTACCGTGGTGGAATTCAAACGCCCCCATTCCACAGGGCGGGAGACGCCGGTCAGTCGTCCACCTGGCGCCTCCTACGTCTTCTCTGGCGGCGGGAGGGATCATATCGTTCCCGATCCCTCTCAGCACTCTCCTTCTGCGAGATGACGTTCTCGCAGAAGTGGGCCACCGCACGCCAGGACCTCCGGCTGGCGACCATGGACGACACCACGGCCGGCAGCGAGAGGTCTCCTCCGACGACTGCTCTGAGAGCGCTGCGCTCTTCGTCCCAGGCTGGGCACTCCTCCAACGAATGTTGGGCCGTGTCTTCGCGGCAGTTGCCACAGTGGTGGCACACGGCGGACACCTCCTTTCCGATCCGACACAGGAACGAACCGAAACACCCATGATCCGTTAATACCTGTGTCAGTCGGAACGTAGGCGCCCCGTGGCGCCTGTCTAGCCATCTCTTTAGGACAGGACGCACTGCCGCGACAGTCCTCAAGCCCGCAGTCGGGCTCTCCAGCCTGGTATGCCACTCCTCCACGGCGGTTCTGCGAAACCGGGCCGCAATCTCCCTCGGGGCCAGTCTCTCCTGACGGCGGCTGGGCGCCTCCTCCCGCCAGAGGAACGCTGACGAGAGGAGTTTGGCGTCCAACTCCCAAGGGAGTGTGCCGGCCAATACGCAGGCCGCCTCGTGGGAGACCGTGCGGTAGCCCCTTACTATTCGCTGCGCCACCAAACGCTGCGGTTTGCGCAGCAGGGCGACGCAGCGGGCGTTCAGGGACTCGGCCCATACGGGACATCCGTACAGGGCCATTGACCGCACGACTCCAGCGTATAAACTTCGGCAAGGGCTATTAAGTCCCTCCAGGTTCGGCAGCAGGCGTCCGAGTGCGCCTGCCGCCCGCACCAATTTCGGCGACAACTCCTTGAAATGGGCACGGAAATCCCACCAGCTGTCCAGAATCAATCCCAAGTACTTCATTTTACAGCCGATGGGAATCCGCACCCCCTCCACACTTATGTGGGGCTCAAAAGGTGGCCGAATCCGAGGCCTGTGAAAACAAAGGGCCTCGGTTTTGTTGAGGGCCACCTTAAGGCCCAGTCGCCGAATCCTGCCCACCACCTGTTCGGTTGCGAACGAGGCGAGCAGGGTGGCCTCCTGGAAAGACCTGGCCGACGCTGTCACTAGTGTGTCGTCCGCGTAACAGACGACAGCGACACCTCGGGGGTAGGTACCACGGAGCACCCAATCGTAGCCGATGTTCCACAAGAGAGGGCCCAAGACTGAGCCCTGTGGAACACCGCAGGCCATCGCTCTTCGGTGCCACCTGTCGGCGCCTGGATACACTATGTACCTATCTGAGAGATACGAGCGCACCAGACGCCGGAGATACGGTGGCACCACATGGTACCGCAGTGCTTCCAGTATACAGGCCCAGGGCAATGTGTTGAACGCGTTGGCGATGTCTAGAGACACCGCTACCACCACTTCACCCCGAGCCTCTGCCTCCTCCGCTTGTGCCTTGACCCGCAGAATCGCGTGAACTGTCGATCGGCCTTGCCGGAACCCATACTGGCACTGTGCCAAGTCCGGCCCGACCCCTTCAAGATGCTCAACGAGGCGAGCGTGAATGATACGCTCGAAGAGCTTGCAGACCTCGTCGAGCAACACGATGGGCCGGTAGGCCGATGGCGACTCTGCGGGCCGCCCCTCCTTCTTGAGCAGGACCAGCTTCCCAGTTTTCCACTGAGACGGAAAACGGCCCTGCTCCAGGCACGCGGAGAACAGGCCGCGGAGCCTAATCCCCAGATGCTCGACGGCTAACACCCACGCACGTCCGGGGATACCGTCGAGACCCGGGACTGTTTTCTTGCCCCGCAGCCGAAGCACCACCGCCCGAAATTCCTCGGGCGAAACCTCCGAAATAACCCTTACCGAACTCAACGACGATGACGTCGATGGTAGTGACGTCATCGGTGGAGGAGTGACATCTCCCGTGGCAGGGAACAAAGCTGCGACGACCTCTCCGACTAGGTCATTCCGAAGACTCTGCGTCAGTGGGGGCGCCCATGGGCGATACCTCCTCATCGCCACGCGGTATGGACGCCCCCACGGGTCGTTATCTAGAGTTCCTCGGAACTCCTCCTGAGCAGGATTAACGCACCCTCAGACACCCTAATTGAGACAAAGTTACAATCGTAATACATACACTGACATTATACTCACATCAACTTAAGTATTGTTGCGTATTTGAAAATATATGAAAAGAATATTTCCCTCGACAAAAAGTTCCTTATATTTGATAACGGTTTTCGTTTAAAGTTGCATTTTAAAAAGGCTTTAGTACCTAGATTTATGTTTAAATTTAGTTTGAACGTTTCACGAAGGGCTTATTTAGTTTTAATTATTTATCCATAAAAAATATATATTTGAATATTTACTGATATCGATTTAGTAGCTCATTGTTTTTTTTTTTTTTTTTTTAGTGCCTCGATAGGCAGGCGAGCAGACGGGCCACCTGATGGTAAGTAGTCACCGCCGCCCATAGACTTCTGCAATACCAGGGCACAGCAAAGCCGCTGCCTACCGTTGAAGGACTACTCTCTTTAAGCCTCGTTTAAAGAAGGACATGTCATAGCGCTCAGGGAACACCGCAGCAGGGAGTTCATTCCAGAGCTTGCACGTACGTGGTAAAAATGAACGCCGGAAACGAACCGTGCTAGACGGAATCGTTTCCAGGTGGTATGGATGAACTCTGTTGCGGTGTCGGGTGGTGCGATGATCGATTGATTGATAGATTGATAGATTGTTAACAAAATACTTTCATGGTGTGCGTATATGTTGTAGAATCCGGGTCATAAGCACCCAATAATCGCTAACCTTTCGAGTGCAACGTCAGACGCTGAAATCTCCTTTGATCGTAAATCAGAACTTGTTTAATGGTACATACGAATGTTTGGATGGATGGATGCATTGATAGATGTTTGTTACTCAACCACGCTACAACGGCTGGACGGATCTGGTTGAAATTTGACCCAGAGATTTATTATAGTCTGGAATAGCAAACAGGCTACTCTTTCTCCCGGAAAATGTACAGTTCCCGGGGGATAGATTTACTTTGGATTTTGTTTTTCATAGAGTAAGAAATCGACATGATTTTTTGAATATAGGCAGGTTTATCAGAGAATGATTCTCTAAAAAATTTAGACAACCCACGCAGTCGTTTATCATCCCATCAATGTCTCACACATACAGATCAAAAATTCCACGCGTACGAAATCGCGGGTAACAGCTAGTATAAATAAAACGCAGGGAAGACCCTTTCCACAGCACATTTGAATTCAATGCATCCGCTTCATCAAGGATAAATATTAAGATAACGAACTGCATAAGCTGCCGTATTTTTTATTTACATCCGTATGTATTCCTGCGAGGCCTCTAATGGCCATAAAAATCCATCATGACATCATCATCATGCCTGAGTGTAGACTTCACATTCGACTTCTGAAGCATAGTTTCCCATGTTTAATTTTGTAAATTGAATATATCCAAAAATAATACGAAATAGAAACCTTTTTGCGAAAACAGAATCCAAACTGATTGAAAAATGAGGCTGCAATTATTATTTGGAATCTCGGTTTAAGAAATGATTGCATGGTGGGAACACCTCCCTCTATCTTACGACTGCAATAGCCATTCTGGGTCATTACCGTCATGACGTTGTCAAATGACAGCAATGACGTCATGACTCTTATCATGCGACATTGCTGTCATTTGACAACTACCCCTTCCACCCGATTTGATTGGTTTTAACTTACATATTATTGAGCGGATTTACAAAAATTGTTCGATATTCGGTAACGTATTTTATTGATTAAAATGATAAAAAATAGGCAGTCATATTGCCTACTGACAAAAGTGAAAACTCAAAACTTTGGAATTACTGTGTCCTTTTTGAAACAGCGTAAATGAAGTGCTTGTCTCAGTGATTGCTTATCAATAATTATAGAACTTTATAGGCGTCCTTTTGTCAAAAAAAATTAATTTGAGCGTGAACCACGCCACGTGAAACGTGCCACGCGAGTTCTGTGCTTTTCTCCAAAAGAGCCCAAAGTGTCTAAAGAAGTTTTCACTTCAAAAAATCGTGGTAACTACACTATAACTGCGCAGATTTTACTATATTTCCTTTACCATTAAAGAGAAGTTATTTTTATTGAACAATAAACTCCTTGGTCATTTGATTTTATCGAGAAAAAAAATTATTATTATTTTATACGCAGTTTTTTATGTGGTTTTTACTATAACAGTTATTTTTCTAGATGCCATAAAGTCAGTCAAAGGTCATAATGAAGTGCTCTATAACGATCAATAAAAACAATAAAAAAGCATTAAAATTCCTTTTAACTTTTTAAAAATTGTTTGCTTATAATGACAGCCGTGGCGCAGCGAGTGTATATTTTAACAGGATAGGTCGCCGGTTCATTTTCCAAAGGTGTTTGTATGGACAGTTTCCTTTGACCTTTCCTCAAAAATTTTAAAAATAATAAAGGATATAAAGGTCACTCACCTCTCCTCAACTGTCAAATTTGCTAACTCAGGCACCCAACACCAATGCTGTTCGGGCACGATCGTCATAAATATTTGGGAGAAATACACAAATGCAACAAAAAATGCAAAAGGTATCATAAGTAGGAACAACATTTTTTGGTACAACCCAAATTCCCCGAGATGGGGCAATAAATCGTCGAAATCTGTCGTTTTTTTTTCTTTTTCGTTATTATTTGTTTCGTTTCTTATGTTGGCAGTATTATCTGTGCTGTCGTTTTCGTATGCCTTGTTAACAAAGCTGCCACTTAAGTTTATACTTGACAAGTTGTCTATGGACGCGTTTTGGCGGGAATCTTCCTCTTGCTCGACGTAAGGAGTTCGTTCTTGTGGCGCCATCTTGGTTTGTGTTTATTTTTCAAAATTCGTTGAACATGCTCTTTTAAATTTGGATTATTATCTGAAACAAGAGAAACGGCAATTTTAGTGAATTCTCAATGTAATTGAGGTAGGTGAATCAGCTAATTGTCAGATAATACTCATGACCATAGACAATACCCAAGGAGTCGTGAGTGAGTTACTGACCTAGGAAATATGCAAATTGGAGAGTATGTGTTGTTCCTATAGCAATCTGACACGATAAAAAAAACAAATGCAAATCTACCTTTTCTGTATGTTTGTCTGTATTTTTATTGACCTAGGCTAAAGACATTTTGTCTACATCATAAAAATATCGGATTAATTTTTCACAGAAAACCAACGTCTGATAAGAGTATGATGAGATTTGAGAAGGCCCAATTTATATTCCCATATTCATTCAAAGCTACGCAGATCATATATTGAGTTTTCATGAGAGTGGACGTCAATACAATCGGATACTTACTAATCGTTTACATCCCACTGTTATAAAAAATCAATCTGTTTTTTTTTGTATCACTCAACTCCAACTGGTCGTTTAGTAACAGACAAACTAGAATAGAGCACGACTCTGCCATAAGACTTAGGCATGAATACATTTCGTAGCTTAGTGGATTTTCCTAATGGTCATATTTATAACTATCAACATTACGTCAAGACAATTTGTGAAATCCACTGATTTGAATTCTTAATTTAATTGCCAGAATAGTTGACGTGATTATTTTTTATAATTAGTTGCCTAAAACCAATTAATTATATTATCGAAAGAAAAAAAATTTGCTCATGAATATGAAAATTAGTTGGAATTTGTCAAAAGAATTTGCACGATATAAGTAAACACGTCACCACCCAGAATGGCCGATTCGGTGCAGTCGTGCGAAGGAGGTAGATGTTCCCACTACGCACCCACTTTTGCTCATACAATAGATATTTAAAAGAAATCCTCTCTTTTTTTAATAAATTCGGATTCTGTTTTGGTAAAAGGATCTTTCTTTCTTCTATAAAGAAACATACAAAACTACATTATTTCTAACTGCATAGATCTGACAGCCTCCGTAGTGCAGTGGCAGTAGCTTGCTGTGAAAAGAAAAGGCCGTGGGTTCGATACAGGTTTGACCTAAAGGGGGGTCAGAACTATGTGTATTGGGTGTATTGATTTATGTTTCTTGGCTCTAGGGAGCGATAGACCGAAAAATACGAGAGTCCAAGTATAAGTGAGCTATATACATATATTTGGAATTAGCAAACTTTTCTGCATCTTTTGCAGTGATTGCGTTCTTTTTGCGCTTAAATCGACTGGTAGAACAAAGCAAATTTTGCAGTGCACATTTATTTAAGAACTAGTGATCATAAATACAAGAAAATAAGTCATAAATATGCAGTACTTACATAAGAAATAAATTAATTCCACTAAAATCCACGCAATAGTTTTTTTAGAGGATTGAGTTTTTATTGTATTTTTTAGAGTTTTATAGAGAATTTTTCAAAAATGTAGCTTAAATCAACTAGCGTGCCTACCGTCGATATGTATTTTGAATATTAACTAGAACTCACATTTTTCTCGAGGTCAGTGACCCTAACTATAAACACAACTGATTGTAGGGTAACCTACTTTTTGGAACTACAATATCCCGCAAACTATAGGGTTTTTTAAAAATGTATAAGTACAAAAGTTGCTCAGATTTTCGGGTACTTTTAACTTATTTTTATTTTGTTAGTTTTGTAGAAAGCTTACGGACTAATACAATCAGATAGTTATAATTACAAAGATAATGAAAAACTGTTGCCAATGACAAGCTTCCGAATATTAAAACAGGACAGTAGGCCTACTCTTGAAACCAATTACAATCTCGAATTTGATACAGTTTCAATTCCAATCTAGAAGATATTGGAACTCGTAACTAAATGAAATAGAATATTTACGAACTAGCGATCGTAAATACTCTATTTCATTTAGTTACTAAAAATTCCGCCGTATTCAGTTAAATCGTGCGCTGGTGTTGCGTTCAAGAGTGCCTATTATACAGTTTTCGAACCCAATCCCAATTTAAATTGGAATCGAGTGTCAAGAGTAATCCTCCAGGTCGGGTCTTTTCGGCACCCTGAGTGCACCAAGGCTTTAGTGCACCCTTTCTGTCTAACCTTGGACAGTTGGCTATATCTAAGGCCACTGACCATCACCTCTTCCTTGAACTTGTAATAGAATTATGTAAGCTATTAACATTCGCGGCTCGAAGTGTTACGTGTAACATTTTGAAACAAGGCCAAGTGTCGTAAGCGTTCAATACTATATCTCCGAGATTTATTTGTCATAATAAATAAATACACCCGCTGTTTCGGTGGCGCAGTTGTAATTGCGCATGCGTTATAACTGCTGAGGTCTCGGGTTCGATCCCCGGGTCAGGTAAAGTGACATTGGGTTTTTCATATAAATACTCAGTATCAACCCGGACTCTCGCAGTAGTGCCCGGTATGGCGATAGGCTCGCCCCCTATCACATTATGGGACCTTAATAAATTCGGCGAAAAGTTGGTGTACTGGTTACACATTTGCCTACCCCTTCGGGGATTGCCAGTGTGAGTATAGGGTAAAACCAGGATAGATGCCGCATTGGGATAGATGCCTCGTTTCCAAAAACCCAACTACCAAGAATCTAAACAGCAAATGCGTTATTTGAATACGTGTCATATATGTCCCCCATCTCGGTGACAAGCAAACTGTTTTATGGGGCGACCGTTTTTCGCTTCTGTGTTAGAAAATATCGCGACGGACACGACAAACGCTTCTTTTCGTTTAAAAGTAAATATTCACGGCTTCAAAAGGAAATCTATCCTTATCGTAAGGGGATAGTAGCCCCGAGTTTTCAAAGGATAGGTGCCCTTAGGTGCTTCAATACCTTTGTAGTGTAAGAGCTCTGTTAAAGTATTTTTATATTACGTTAAGACTATTTTGATACTTCGTAATAGATATTGTAATGTATGTGTGTGGGTACCCCCACTTGCTTATCAATTAAGTGTTTTATTCATGCCTTCTTGAAATCGACAAAAAAAATTGGGGATCAATGAAATATATAGACAATTTGAAATTCCATTTAGAACATTAGGAAGGCGTTACGCTATTAAAAACCAAACTATATTGAGTATGGGAAAACATCCTATCCTGGGTTTTGAAAATGAAAAAGGTTGGTAGCGGATATTTTGAAGCTTGTCGACGCGTCGGCAAGCTGGATTGGATTGACTGGCGTGGATTTCCCCCAGATGGGCGATCTATATGTAAGTTAGCGTACCAGTTTTCCGAACAGCTGCAGATTCAACACAATATTGATAATGAAAACGAGATTGCTGGGAATGAATGGTTCAAAAGTTTTATTGAGCGACAGCCAGAATTGTCTGTCAGGCAACCTGAATGTTTATTAGTCGCCAGGGCTAAAGATCTTAGGAGAGAACAAGTTATTAATTTCCATGACTTCTGATCAAAGTTGTGATCAATAATGACCTCATAGGTAAACCTGAAAAAAATTATAATATGGATAAACCAGGAGTTCATGTTTAGATGATCGGTTGGTACGTCATTCGGAGATCTAGAAGTAATACAATAAAATTATAAATTCTGTTGAGGACACCGAAGAGGCCATCGCGACGGCAGGCACTCGCTGGGAGATGTGCGCGCCGGGCGCTGCGCGCGAGAAAGAAAGAAAAAAGAAAGAAAAACGATTTATTAGCACAGCTAACAACACGCACATACCACAAGACAATTAACAATTTTATGATAATTAAAACTAATACTAATGGCACTTGCACTCTGTGACCACTCCGCGTACTGCTGTGCTGTGGCACGTACATAAGGAGACGGAGAATCATGTTTCGCACTACCTGACAGCCGCGGAATTAGCTAAGTAAGCGTTGAGCGGTGTGCGAAAGCTACTAAGGATGACCAAGCTGTCTGAGCTTGGGCAAATTGCAATTTAACACTATCGCACCATACGTTAGTTGCATAATGAAATATTATATGTATATGATGCATTTAGTGAAATAAGTTGTCCTGTGTTTCATTATAATAATATAATAATAATAATACTAGCCCTGTATTAAACATTGTCCCACTGCTGGGCACGGGCCTCCTCTACTAATGAGAGGGGTTAGGCCTTAGTCCACCACGCTGGCCTAATGCGGGTTGGCAGACTTCTCATACTTTCGAAAAATTCTCAGATATGCAGGTTTCCTCACGATGTTTTCCTTCACCGTTAAAGCAAGCGATAATTAACATTTTAATACACACATAACTTTAGAAAAATCAGAGGTGTATGCCACTTGGATTTCGAACCTACGACTTTCGTCTTGGCAGTCCGTACCGCAACCAACTAGGCTATCGCTGCTGTGTTTCATTACTCAAGCAAAAAATATAGAATTACTATAAGCTAAAATAATAATAATAATATACAGTCCACTACAAATTCCAAAAACATATATTCAAATAGTTTAATTTTTAAAAAAAGTTTACTTTACTAAGTTACTAATCGTCAATACGTGGAGTTTTCATTAGCACCATCTTTCTGCAACACGCTGTATAAGGGTCTAATCTGTAAATTCCATTTTAAGGTCAGATGCAATAACTACTTGCAACAATAATTGCAAGCGAACGTAAATTTATTTTATATAGTCGACTTCTTTGTTAGTCTAACCTTGCAAAGGGATTGGATTGGAAGACATCTTTATGACGTCACCGGCAAAGGCTTTTTGTTGCAATGTGCATCTGAAAATGTGTCTTAAATGAGGACATTGTACAGACCCGGATAAAGCATACTTGGTGCTTTACGTATGGCTTCTCCAAACATAAATGTCTTAAATATTATAAAAAAATGAAAATGAAAAAAAAATATTTAAAAATTACAAATGTTACATGCATGATGTTAATACCTCTTGATTCATTATTTTGTCTCCCACTCGATCAAAAATAAAAATATTGAATCCATGTAATGTTATACTTTATATATGTAGATTCCGTCAATCATTTTTATTTCGCCAATTCGGAATGCAGTTTCGCTAAATTACGAGCAAGAAACTGTAGCGTTCATTTTTCAACAACTGATTTACATTGTTATGACAACACTAACGAAACGAAATAGCATTAGATTAGAGCAACTCAATGTAACAAACTATTGTAATGTTATGAAAAAATCATTTCGTTAAAGACCGGCCAAGAAACTTTAGCGTTGCTCTTTTCGAACACCGGTTAACAATATTTGGACAAACAATTAAAATACGATAAAAAATTGATAATGTTAGATTAGAGCATTTCAATGTATGTTAATTAAGTAGCCTTATTGTAATGTACAACCCGCCATAGTGGCATACGCAAGTGTGTCGCGTTACGGGATCAGCCAGTGTACATCCGGTTTTTGTCGGGGGTCAAGAGTTGGGGTACGATATTTGGCCGTATTGCGGCCTTCTGAATACCCTGACACTAAACCCTTGACCGCTTCTTCACCTTCTTGCCCCATGGCGTAGTGTGAAGAAGGTACAGGCCGGTATGATTGTGTTGAGTAGCGAGGGATAGATTGTCTCTCGCTTCTTGATACTCTAATTGGACGGCACTACGCTTACCATCAGGTGCAGTGTGGTCACTTTGTCGTGCCCGAAAAAATTTGTATTTCGTGGTAGAAAAACTCAATATTATTTTTTCGACCTGTGCATCGAACCTGAGACTTCAGTACCGTCGTACCGCGTATGCATTCACAACTGTGCTACTGAGGCAGTCTAAAGATAGTTTTACTATAAATCAATTAACTGTTGTAAATAGCTTGTAAATAATTTACAACACATTAAATTCTTGAATCTAGGCCGCTCACAATAGGGTGGCTATAACTACAGGTGAAGGGAGCCCAACCTCCAAACAAATAAGATTATTGATTACGTGATCATTTTAGTGGTAGTTAAATTGTTTCATATTTAATTAGTTTGTATGGAAAGGACATTGGGTTGGTTGTCCGGTTAACGATATACCAGTAGATATCCTCAGCATTATGCATCAGATTTTATTTATTAAGTATCACCAATAAAATTTACAATTTCAAGTATAAAACACAATAACCCAACCAATAATAAACTAATTGCAATTTAAATTATAGGCAATAACAACATTCTCATTACAAAAAAAACATTAGCTGTTATGGGCGACAGACCAGTGACGTAGCTATAGCTTTTACATGGGGGGGGTCCGCGGGTAAAAGCTAAAAATCTAACCGCTCAAATCATAGTTATATAGAAATTACTTAAACATAAAAATGGGAAAACGCTAGTTAATAAAAAATTGCTACTTGCTATTTGGATTTGGACTTTGGATGGATGAAAATCTGCCGCAGATTTTCATTCATTTTTGTTTTATTGTTTAAGTGTGAAGTCAATTTATTTTTGGTAAATAACTATTTTAATGTTGCTTATTACCAAGATGAGATGTTAGAACTCAGGGAGAAAATTCTCACGCACTCGAATCAACTTCGTGTACGAAAAATAATTCAAATTCGAACTTTTTTCGAGTGAATGTAAAGTTAAGCTATTATGGAAATGTCGAGTCCGGTGTTTCTCGAAGGTCTTGATGGTACGAATATAATGTCAAATGTATTGTTCATAAATATATTATTTTAAAAATAGAATTCGAAATCAAAATATTCTATTTGAGCTATTCTAAAAATTACCATTCGAATATTTCTCGAAGGTTATCGCTCGAACTGCTTCGACTGGTACAGACCGGTCGAGACGTACATCTCGAATTCGAACCATTCAATATTGTGTCCTAACTTAATGATGATGATGATGTCCTCCAAGAAGTATCCTTCGACGGCGAACCTTGCACTTTTGGAATGAGTTTTTTTCGCCAATGTGAGCATATGTGACTAGCTAGCTCTAATTTTGTTAAGCCCTGTCACAGGACGTACAGAACAGTTGTCTAGAAGAGTAGCTGTAAGAGTCAACTCAAACTGGCGCAGAGTCGAAACGTCGCGTCACGTCCTATTTTTCAACTACAATGCATGGCGACGCGCGTCGTTTACGCTTAGGGCCAACCCTAAGTGTACACAGTTTTAGGTCTTATTTATTGCAGCTCACGCTGGGCGTCAAGGCATTGGATACATACATGTTTCCTCAAAATGTGCACATGATTTTCGTACTGAGCCACGCCATTCGGTCTAGTGACACGAAAGTTCTTCCCAGCAGTCGCAGGGTACGTCGCAAGTTGCTAAGTAACGCTTGATGATATTGTAGTAGGTAGAAAATGACATCCAGGCTTACGTTATCTTGAGCGAGTTTGCCTTAAACCACTGAAACCTAATGGCGTCTAAACCATATGGCGTCTTGACAAATTTCATATGAACTGCATTAGGGGAATTCTCCAGATAAAGTGGCAAGATTGTTTCCTTAACATTAATATTTTACGACGTTTATAGCTAAGCGGCAAAGAGTCTATGCTCTTGGAGGTGGTGCGGTAATGTTGTACGTATGAAGGCCTCTAGACACCCAAAGATATTGTTTTATTTTGGTCCTAACTTACTGCGTATATGATGCCATATGATGTGTTTACCCATAAAAAGACTCAATCTCGTGTTTTTATTATGATTTAACTAAAAGTCTTAGAAAGTTAATATACTTGGAAGAGTCCAAAAACATGTCCAAGAACTGGATAGTGAATGCACATTTGATGAGGCCCGAGACACTATGGATATTAAAATACTTATAGATTTTTAGTTCGAAATTCAAATTTTTTATTAGAATCTCATAGTAAAGACTCGAATTCTTGTTTTACCAGTTGATATAAGCGCTAAAAAGTACACGAAAAAATTAAATTAGGCTCAAAAGTCGTAGAAAAATCTGTTAATTCCAAATATGCATATAGCTGAATACTGCAAAAATTTACACTTAAATCAAATAGCCTGCTCACTGTCTATATTATCCGCTATCAATAGTCCACAATTTTTTATTATGTCGTATGCTAAGGGGGGTGTCCGGACCCCCTGAACCCCCCCCTTATATACGCCCATGCGACAGACATAAGTCACATAGACGAAAGTGAAATCTTAAATCTTTGGAATTAAAGTAATCTTTTCTGAAACAGAGTCCATGAAATAGTGACCTTTTTTGTTTATGATTGCTTGTCAATAATTATAGAACTTCATAGGCGTACTTACGTCATAAATAAAATGACACGTTCATTTGGTCACGCGAGATCAGTGCTATTTCCCCATCCCAAAAATGCCCAACGTGCCTAAAGAATTTTTCACTTGAAAAATTTTATATTATGAATAAACCAAATTAAAACAAAAATACATTTGTATTTCCAATTTATCAGAATGTTATGTCATAAATATTTTTGGATGTTGTTCTTCTGAAGTTGTAGTATCATGGCAAATGTCCAGATTGTTTTGGACAGTCCGTTACAGATAGCAGACAGTCGGGGAATGGGAGAATGTTTACCTATGTTGGTTCGGCAACAACTGACATGTATGGGACGCAATTTATTTATTTTCCTTGATTTATCGGCTTCCACTTTAAAAATAGAGTGTCTTGCAGAAAATTATATGCAGATATTCCGCACTGTCGCAATTCTCAGCTATAAATCTAGATTTAGTGCTTTCAATAATGTAACAATAGGTAGTTTGGCTGACTTTATTATAAGATAGTCATAAAACGATTTAACTTCTGATGAATATTGCTTAGTTAATTTATTTTTATTCCTATCTAATCTAGGTAGTATATTCTGGTCTGCGTGAAGGTGCTAATGCTCGGTCCATTTCAAACAGTAGTATTGAAAGAATTTCATATCAAACGAGAGATCACGGGTTCAAAGACTCCCCCCCCGCTCTAAGACTAATTCGGGTCTGAGTCTTGTGTGTAGTTCCTTGTAGTTGATACCCACACAGGTTTGACCTAGTGTGGGGTCAGGATGTGTGTGACTGTTTGGTATATTTATTTATTTGTACACCTGAACCGATTTAGATGAAGATTCTCTTCACATAACACCAAGTGAACATATGAAATATTTAAACATCTATATTAATGAAAAGCGACCTTAGTGGGAGAGACCTTAGTGCAGTCAATCATTCTGCCAGTTATTTTACCAATCACAAGCCAATGTTGAAACTTCAAGAATATCCCTAAATTAGTTAAAATTATGGTGTCTATACTCGCTCGGTTCACTCAAGGACCAGATGGTGTCGTAATGAAATAGCTGACTTCATTTATCCTTAAGTAGGTTTTTTTATAAAACATTAACCGATGTTGGTATGACTGTGGTTACGCCATGTCTTTGAAATATACAGCCTGTGTGGTAATATGAGCAGTAAAAGCCGCGGATTCGATTCCTGCACATATACATTCATGGGATGTAAGTGGGCGCCAACGACCTACTGCCCTTATTGTCAACCCCACCTGCCAGCGGTGCATCCTGCTGAACAACGGACGGGGCTCTGGTGACCGACAGATGGCGGTATAACCATCCCAATGATCCTGGCTCAAATAGCCCTGACTGGCTACGGGCAGCAGCGTAGCTGGTGCGAAAGGCCAGGCACTGCGATCGCCAACCCGCCTGCCAAGCGTGGTGATTACGGCAAAACCCCCCCAATTTAACGAAACACAAAAATGCAACGGCCCCCAGTTCCCGGCAGCCTTACTATCCCTGGCCACGGTAGCGGCCACGGTAACGGTAAGGCAGGGGGTGCTAAGAATCCCCGGGCTACGGACCGCTACCACCACCAACTGACTTTGGCGACGTATAACGGACGTACGATGCGGCTGGACGAACACCTCGAGGAGCTCGAAGTAGAACTGAGTAAAATAAGATGGCACGTTCTTGGGCTGTGCGAAGTCCGAAGAGAGGGGGAGGACACCATGACCCTCGAATCGGGCCATCTGTTCTACTATCGAGAAGGAGACCAATCCTCGCAAGGTGGAGTGGGATTCCTCGTCAACAAGGCCCTCACTGACAACATTGTTGAGATATCTAGTGTGTCGGCGCGGGTTGCATACCTCATCATCAGGCTTACTGAGAGGTACTCCCTCAAAGTGGTACAAGTGTATGCACCAACGTCGACACACACAGATGACGAAGCGGAAATTGTGTACGACGACATACACAAGGCTCTGCACAATACCACTAAGACTCATTACAGTGTGGTCATGGGGGACTTCAACGCCAAAGTGGGAGTACAAAGCTGCAGCGAATCGGCAATCGGATCGCATGGCTATGGGTGTAGGAACCACAGGGGGCAGATGCTGGTCAACTTCCTGGAACGGGAGGGGTTGTTCTTAATGAATTCTTTCTATAAGAAACAGCCCCAAAGGAAGTGGACCTGGCAAAGCCCCGATACTGTGACGAGGAACGAGATAGGATTTTGCTGGTGGTAGGATATTCGTATCCGCCCGGATAGCGTCCACCGTACACAGGGCGAAAAACCCGCCATAGTGGCACACGCAAGTGTGTCGCGTTCCGGGATCAGCCAGTGTATGTCCGGTTATCGTCGGGGGGCTAGAGTTGGGGTACGATGTTTGGCCGTGCGGGTATAAGCCGGTTCACAGTCGGTTGGAGGCGTGTTGATCCGTCGGCCAGGGAGACCTGTAGAAACGGTGGTACCGCTGGCCGCCCGCGGTACAGTACAGGGGCCCAATCGTGGCTAACCACCACGAGAGGCTGCCCCACCATGCCGCGCATAATCTTGGGTGGGTCCGTCGTGCCGGTTGGTGACCGGATGTGGGGTCCCGGCGGCCTATCCCGGGAGGGTACGGGGGCCCTTCCGTCCGGCGGATCAGCTCACCTCCTCTCGGCTCTTTTAGTGGACCGGCGCTTGTTACGGCCTTCTGACTACTCTGACACTAGACCCTTGACCGCTTCTTCACCTCCTCCTCCCATAACTCCATGTCAGTGCATACAAAGAGAGCAGGTTTTACAGCGGTGCGTAACCCCACCACCGCCTTCACAATGGAGTTCGCTAACATCCGCGGACTCCATTCTAATCTTAATGCCGTCCACCACCATCTTGAGACGGCCCGGCCTGCTCTGCTCTTCTTGACGGAGACGCAGATTTGTAGTCCGACCGATACTTCATACTTGCTTTACCCCGGATACTCGCTTGAAGAAAGCTTCAGGCCGAGGGCCGGGGTATGCCTGTATGTTCGGTCGGACGTCTGCTGTCGCCGTCTGCGCTGCATGGAGGACCCCTCCTTCTCCACCCTGTGGGTACACGTCGACCTCGGCTCCCAGAGTCGGGTTTACGTGTGCCTTTACAGGTCACACGACGGGGACGTAGAGACAACTCGGCTATTTAATTATATTAGCCAGGCGACAGACGACGCGCAGGAGCAGTTTCCAACAGCGGAATTGGTAGTTCTGGGGGACTTTAACACACACCACGAGTTGTGGTTGGGCTCCTCCAGAACTGACCATGCTGGCAGGACTGCTCATGCATTCGCTTTGACGAATGGCTTGACACAGCTGGTGGACCAGCCTACCAGGATCCCAGATGTGGCAAGTCATGCGCCCTCTCTGCTGGACCTACTGCTGACGAGTCATCCAACCGGGTATAAAGTGACGGTTGGTGCTCCCCTGGGTACCTCCGATCACTGCCTGGTTGGGACGTCGGTTCCTTGCGCTTTGCCTCCACGTCCCGTGAAGGTCAAGCGCAGGGTCTGGCACTACTCGTCGGCAGATTGGGATGGTATGCGGGATTACTTCGCATCCATCCCTTGGCAGCAGCGCTGCTTTGATGGAAAGGATCCTTCAGCGAGTGCTGACGCCATTGCTTGCGAGATCAGAATAGGAATGGAATATTACATTCCTTCCTCTGAGATCGCAGGCAAGGGCCGAGGACGCTCCTGGTTCAATCGTGCATGCGCCGATGCTGTTGGCAAGAAACAGGCGGCGTATCGTGATTGGATCGGGGGTCGCGCTACGAAGGATCCCAACCTCAAGTCACTCAAAGCAGCCTATAACCGTGCTGCCAAGGTCTGCAAGAGGGCGTATGTTAAAGCGGATGCCCAGCGCGTCTCCAAGATTGGATGTGCTTTGGCAGATAACCCAACAAGCAGTCGTGCTTATTGGAGCTTGGCTAAGGCCGTCCAATCTAATTTCTGTCGCCCTTCGCTGCCACCGCTGAGATATCGAAATGGAACACTAGCCCATAGCTCGCAGGAGAAGGCCGATTTACTGGCAAACCTCTTCGCGGCTAATTCGAGACTCGAGGACTGCAATGCTCATTTACCAACTACGCTGCCCGGTTGCGGTCACACAATGCCTGATATCCGTATCAGGCATTGTGATGTGCGGCGTGAGCTGCAGTCTCTCGACGTCCGGAAGGCTAGTGGTCCTGATGGTATCCCAGCGCTTGTACTTAGAAAGTGTGCAGCGGAGTTGTCTCCTGTACTGACGCGCCTATACCGATCGTCCTACCTCTCAGGTATTGTGCCTGAATCTTGGAGGGAGGCTAATGTGCAGCCGATCCCCAAAAAGGGTGATAGGTCAGACCCTAACAATTATCGCCCAATCGCCATAACCTCAGTGATGTGTAAAGTCATGGAGCGACTGATAAACAGCCAATTAGTTCGCTACCTAGAGGATCACTCGTTGATCAATGACCGCCAATACGGTTTCCGTCATAACCGATCAACGGGTGATCTTCTAGCGTTCGTATTACATCACTGGGGGGAGGCGATTGACAAGCATGGCGAGGCTCTGGCTGTGAGTCTCGACATAGCCAAGGCGTTTGATAGGGTCTGGCATCGTTGCCTTCTCTCCAAGCTCCCGGCATACGGTCTGCCCGACAACCTGTGCAAGTGGATTTCCGGCTTTCTGCATGAGCGTAGAATGCGTGTCCTCGTTGATGGACACGCTTCGCAGCTCATGTCATTAAATGCCGGAGTACCACAAGGTTCTGTGATTTCGCCCACCTTGTTTCTTCTGCATATCAATGATATGTTGTCGCTTGGCAACATTCATTGCTATGCAGACGACAGCACGGTTCATGGGCGTTATAGCAGCAAGCCTCCTGGTTGCCGGGCGGATACTGAGAGGAGACGAGAGGATCTTGTCGTTGAGCTCAACCAGACCTTGGATCTCATCTCATCATGGGGTACCAGGAATCGGGTTGAGTTTAATGCCAAGAAAACCCAGGTGTGCGCGTTCTCGTGCAAGAAGTCTCCGTTTTCTCCAATCCCCGTTCTTCAGGGTGTTCCACTCGCAATGCGGAATGACCTTAGTGTCCTAGGTATGGATATCCGCTGCGATCTTAATCCAAGGAGTCACATCGAGGGCGTAATATCCGCCACTTCACGCAGGGTCGGAATCCTGAACAGGGTGCGGCGGTTTTTCACGCCTGGTCAGCTCTACCGCTTATATAAAGCGCAGGTGCGGCCGGGAATGGAATACTGCTCGCACCTCTGGGACGGTTCCGCAAGGTACCTTCTCGATGCCTTGGATGGGTTGCAGCGGCGGGCCATCCGCATTGTGAATGATGCAGACGTGAGTAACAGCCTGGAGCCGCTACAGCTGCGTAGGGATATTTCCTCGCTTAGCGTGTTCTACCGTCTGTATCATGGCGAATGCTCTGAAGAATTGTTTGATCTTATCCCATCCTCTCCCTTCCATACCAGAACCACGCGTACTGGCTTGCGGAGCCACAGCTTCGTGGTGTCTACTACCCCGGCCCGAACCAAGAGGTTCGCAAACTCGTATTTTTGCCGCACCATCAAGCTGTGGAACAGTTTGCCAGCTACCGTGTTCCCTCCTTCCTATGATCCTGGGTCCTTTAGGCGTAATGTGAAGAAGCTAAACAGCAGGCCGGCATGATTGTGTTGAGTAGCGGGGGATAGACTGTCTCTCGCTACTTGATACTCTATCTGGACGGCACTGCGCTTACCATCAGGTGCAGTGTGGTCACTTTGCCGCGCCAGAATAAAAAAAAAAAAAAAAAAAAAGATAGACTTCATCATTACGGACAAGAAGTATATATTCAGGGACGTCTCTGTGGTCAACAGGGTGAACACCGGCAGCGACCGACTAGTAAGAGGCACTCTGAATATAGACTTCAAGCTTGAACGCAGACGGCTGATGAGGTCTATACTCCGACCGAACTTACTTCAAGTGGCGAGCGATTCCGATAAGTTCCAGTTGGAACTGCGGAACCGATTTGCTGCTTTGGAAACCACTGTGGATATTGACGAGGATCTAGACAGCGTAGTCCGTATAATCAGGGAAGAAGGGAGGAAATTCTGTGCGAGGAAGCAGAATGGGCGGGCATCGAGACTCTCCGCCGAGACACTCCGGCTTATGGATGATAGACGGCAAAACACGAACGCCACAGCATCCGAAAAGAGGGCCCTCCACAAGAAAATCAGGACGATGGTAAGACGTGACCTCCGACGCGCCAACGCGCAAAAGATACAAGAAGCGATCGAGCAGAATCGGGGGTCAAAAGTTTTTACACAGCGTCTTGGGAGGAGCCGTCTTACCAGGATCACTACCACAAATGGCAACGCTGTCACCTCTAAGCCGGAGATCATCAAGGAAGTGGAGGGTTTCTATGGTCGTCTATATGCTTCAAGCGCTCCACAGCCATCACCCTCACCTACAGATCCCAGAGCTGCGCTGTCCCGCCACTACACCGACGAGCTGCCGGAAGTCAGCCTCGACGAAATCAGGACGGCTCTCAAACAACTTAGCAATGGAAAAGCCCCAGGGGAGGACGGAGTGACGTCGGAGCTGCTGAAAGCAGGAGGTATTCCTGTAATCAAACAGCTCCAACGTATCTTTAACACCGTCATTTTCTCTGGGAGAACTCCGAAAGAGTGGAGCAAGAGCTTAGTTGTCCTATTCTATAAGAAAGGGGACAAAACACTTTTGAAAAACTACCGTCCCATCTCGCTCTTGAGCCACTTATATAAGTTGTTTTCGAGAGTCGTCACGAATCGTCTGGCAAAACGACTTGACGACTTTCAACCACCGGAGCAGGCCGGGTTCCGTAGAGGATTTGGCACCATAGACCACATCCACACTATGCGGCAGATTATACAGAAGACCGAGGAGTATAATCGGCCGCTGTGTCTTGCTTTCGTGGACTATGAGAAGGCCTTTGACTCTATCGAAACCTGGGCTGTTCTGGAATCCTTGCAGCGATGCCAAGTTGACTGGCGATATATAGAAGCGCTGAGATGTCTGTACGACGTTGCATCAATGACCGTCCAAGTACAGGAAGACCAGACAAGACCAATCCCATTGCGTAGAGGTGTAAGACAGGGGGATGTAATATCCCCGAAACTGTTTACTGCCGCATTGGAGGACGTCTTCAAGACTCTGGACTGGAAAGGACGGGGCATTAATGTCAATGGCGAGTACATCTCCCACCTGCGCTTTGCTGACGATATCGTCATCATGGCGGAATCGCTGCAGGAGCTACAACAAATGCTGCACAGCCTTAATACTGCATCCCGACGGGTTGGTCTCGGAATGAACTTGGACAAAACCAAGATCATGTTCAACGATCACGTTGATCCGAGACCAATCAATGTCGATGGCTCACCCCTTGAAGTTGTTAACAAATATGTTTACCTCGGACAATGTCTGCAGTTGGGACGAAACAACTTCGAGAGGGAGGTAGCTAGAAGGATCCAGTTGGGCTGGGCAGCATTTGGAAAGCTTCGTCAAGTCTTTTCGTCGCCCATACCGCAAAGTTTGAAGACAAAAGTCTTCAATCAGTGCGTCCTACCCGTGATGACCTACGGAGCCGAAACGTGGACACTCACAGTGCGACTGGTCCATCAGCTTAAAGTCGCTCAGCGTAGCATGGAGAGGGCTATGCTCGGAATTTCGCTGAGAGACCGAATAAGGAATGAGGCTATTCGCGCGAAAACCAAAGTCGTCGACATAGCCCAAAGACTAAGCAAGCTGAAGTGGCAATGGGCCGGTCACATTTGTCGTAGAACCGATGACCGCTGGGGTAGTAAGGTTCTTGAGTGGAGACCGCGTACAGGTAAACGGAGTGTGGGACGCCCTCCTGCTAGATGGAGCGACGATCTGCGCAAGGCTGCAGGTAGACATTGGATGCATAGAACCGAAGATCGGGTTCAATGGCGAATCTTGGGGGAGGCCTATGTCCAGCAGTGGACTGCGATAGGCTGATGATGATGATGATGACATATACATTCACGCCAGTAATCCTCGAAGGGGTAGGCAGAGGTGTAACCATTATTTAATTTTTATTACGATCCCATAATGTGATAGAGGGCGAGCCGGGCACAATTCCAGATTCTGGGCTGATACTGAGTATTTCAAAATGTAAATTCCCAATATCACTTTACCCGACCCGGGGATCGAACCTCGCACAGCAATCATAACGCATGCGCAATTACAACTGCGCCACCGAGGCAATTAGATTCAGTTAATTCAAGCAGATTTATAGAAATTTTTGAATATTTAAGATAAGATAATAACGAAACATGTAGATTAAAATAATTTAAAAAATTCTCTACTATTTCATTATGTATGAAAGAGCATAGAACCTAAATCCTAAAGAGCACAGTCATTTGCATAACCTACATCGGTTAAAGATTGGCAATGGCAAATAACTTGAAATATGATTTGAAGACCTTGTAAACTATTGATTTTTGTCAGTCATGTGGCGAAATAAAGACTATGGTCAATTGTAAATAGGTAGACATGGGCACCAAACAGAAATTATAAATGACATCGTTGAAAATAATGTGTTCTTTTTTGAGCCTCGTTCATCAAGTAGTAACTTTTCTTGTTTATGATTGTTTGTCATAATTAAAGAACTTCATAGGCGTGCTTGTGTCAAAAGTAAAATAATCTGAGCGTGACGGTCACACGAGTTCAGTGCTTTCCCCATCCCAAAAGAGCCCAAACGTGCCTAACGAAGTTTCCACCTCAAAAAATTTGGAAGGCTAACGTTAAGTTTTCATTTTCATTTCATATTTTTTCTTCTTGTTTGGTAAGGCGTGAATTTCCCATCTGCCAGTATGAAATATCGAGATAGTTTTCATGTTTTCTAATCTTGACAAATAAGTCAAAATCAAGAAAAAGCGCAGGAAAGTCGGCGTTTCGCAGACTTTTCCTACCTTTGTGCCCGTATACACTTATTTTTTACAAGTGGAACTTATCGAATTACAAACACTAGTCTTTGGCTAAATGCATAAGAAGTGCGAAGCCACAATGGAAAGAAAAAAAAGTCAAACTCAAGAAATGGAAAACCACAACTATACTGAAATGTGACTTGGACTTAAGTCCAGTTTGAGTTTAGTCCACATTTCAGTATAGTTGTGGTGACTTAGATGGAAACTTTTATGGTGATAAGGACCGTTTCGCCGCATTATATCACTTACCCACACTCATGCTCATAAACAAATACTTCATTAGTAAAAACCACATTTATCCTCATTATTGTTCAAAAAATACATATAATACAAACGGCGAAATGATTTTTCCACAACCCTAAAAAACCCGTCACGTAGCTGAATTTTAGATGTGTGTATTAATTTTGACAGTTAAATGTCCGTCGGTATCAGAAATCCTATAATCTAGGCAGCATATTAGGACAATGACGTTCCAATCTCAAATTTAACTCACCAGATGTAGGTAGATATATATATACTGGCCAGATGAGCCTTATAGATTTTTTGTTCAAATTTTTCTTTTTTATTACTAGAAAAAGGCAAAGGCTCTTAAACATACAGCCTAGTCTTTCGTTTGTTCAAATCTGGGTTGAAATTGTTGAACCGAGAAAAATGTCCGCTCTTTAATTAGAGTTGAATTCGTATTAAAATACTTTATTAACGTCTTTTATCTATTTAAAAGGCCGAAGCCATGTCTAAAATTGTAGACCTATTATGCCCTACATAATCGTTAAAATAATTAGCCCCACGTACCATAGACATATATGTTACTATTTACTATAATACATGTCAATGCTCAGATACCAACACGTGAATAATTTGGTTCCATAACGCAAATAAAGCCTTAGTGCATAAACACAATAAGACCTAAGAATCCTAAGAATATTGATTGAAATTTTGTAACCTACAAATTTTCTAACGTTGTTTATTAGACTTTTGCTCTTACTTGTAGAGCTAATAAAGTTTACTTTACCTCAGTACCACATCCACGCCTTTAATGACTGTGGTCGAACAGCGTGCGGTCCTAGCGTTTTATTTCCCGTGTGAAATTTTAACCGCATAAAACACAGCATTGACAGCTTTCGTAGCGCAGTGGGCGAGTAGCCAGCTGTGAAACGTGAGGCCGTGGGTTCGATTCCCGCACTAAGACAATTATTTGTATGTCAGACAGATATTCCGGTCTGGGTGTTGTGGGTGTATTCCCTCGTAGTTCCTGATACCCACGATACAGGTGTTTTTATTTATTAATACGTTAACTCGTAGTGTAACTATTCCAGAGTTAATTATCGCTAATTAGTAAAGAACAAATCATTATTTGATAAGAAAAAGCATTTGTTCTTACAATGTTGAAAACAATTTCTGTACTCGTGAATGCGGGTACATGGTATATTTTTTTTTTTAGTTCCTTATAGGCAGACGAGCAGACGGGCCACCTGATGGTAAGTAGTCACCGCCGCCCATAGACTTCTACAATACCAGGGCAAAGCAAAGCCGCTGCCTACCGTAAATTTGCTTGCACTGGTCGATTGCTAGATATATTTGAAAAGTAAACATAGTGGTTGTCAGTTTCAGTCAGTGTACATTCAGTTTATAACGTCCATGGCAGCGCCGGCCTTGGCTCTTAAGGTCACTTATTAGAGCCACCCGGCACCCGATCCGCGCCGCCTCGCCTCGTGCGGTTAGTATTCTTTATATGGACCTTTATGGATATGCGCTCACTACATCAACTCCGTAGCGTCACCGGACCGAGTGATCTTTTGTCGGTCGACGCTTTCACACCATAAATTGTATTCAGTAACTTTTAATTAAATAGGAATAAATGGATAAAAAAGTGAACATTTCTTAGCTTTACAAGCATTATTTTTGAGTTCTTAAATGTTTTCGGAAGTATTTTTAATTAGATTTTTTTTTCTTGTTACAATATGTAAAATATTTTTTCATAATTCTAATCTATATTAATTTGATGGTAAAAAGTGCTCTTATAGAGTAATCTTATAGAGAGTATAGAGTTTTCTTACAATCCGAGCGTGACAGTCATGCCAGTTCAGTGCTTTTTCCCCATCCCAAAAATGTCCATCGTGCCTAAAGAATTTTTCACTTCAAAATTTATTTAATATCTACTTATTGGTTACTCAAAAATGTTTTTTGCATTTTCTACCACAAGCAGGTGCGGCAGTGCGAATTAGAAGCGCTGGTGTCGTGTCACTATGCTTAATTCAATTTTATTGAAATAAATTTTAATTTTAATTCGGGGCTTCCCCGGGCCTTTTAAAAGGCGCTATGAACATTATATTTTTCATTCGAAAATTGTTTTTCGCATTTATCATTTGGCGCTCCTTGCTACCTGTCAGGTAGGCTATGCCAGATAAAAGATCAGTGTTTACAATAGAAGTGACGTCATTCGTTCGGATTGGCGTTTCGCTTAAAATGGCGGGTCGATGTATGTTGTGTTGTTATCTATATACATATATAAAACACAAAAATAGTTTCTACCTATGTGCGTTATATATGTCCGACTTTGCAACCACTCAACCGATGTCAATGAAATTTTGTGTATGTGTGTAGTTGGCTCCAATACAAGATAGAATAGTTTTAGATCCGATAAGTGGCGCTGTTGTCGAGATCTGATTTTCTTATTTTCTTTAACGAAAATTTGGTCCACAGAGACTGCGGTTTATGGCAGAACGACGTCTGCCCGGGAACCACTAGTTAAAAAAAAACAATCCCGCTTCAAATATAAAGATGGATTAGTTTATTAGTGTTTCAGTGGATTTTGTCACTGTCATCGTGTCGGTTACATAATAAAATAAATAACACCCAACAGTCACATACATAGCCCCGACCCCACACTAAGATACGAGTCTTGTGTTGTGGGTATCGGGGACTACGAGAGACTTTCGGTCTCACAACACCCAGACCCCGGACACAAATATCTGTCTGTGACACAAACATTTGTCCCGGTGTGGGAATCGGACCCACGGCCTCTCGTTTCACAGCCGGCTACTCACCTACTGCGCCACGAAGGCTGTCTGACATGACAATTAGATGATATTTTTCAGAAACACCTGAGCGTCTCATTAAATGTGACATAATTCACGGTCATTTTTTCCAGATGACCTGCGTCAGTGTGTCACTGACCCCAATGTGTACTGATCACGAAACAGTTAATTGCGCTCGAGTTAATGATTTTACTTGAACCTACTAAGTATTGATGCGGCATAGTATTTAAAGTAAGCCTATTGAGTTTACATAATGACTTCTTATTTTTATGCGAATAGAACTTTTGCTGGTGGTAGGATATTCATATCCGCCCGGATAAAGATCATCGTACACAGGGTGTAAAACCCGTCATAGTGGCACACGCAAGTGTGTCGAGTTCCGGGATCAGCCAGTGTACATCCGGTTTTTGTCGGGGGTCTTTTTTTATTCTGGTGACCACACTGCACCTGATGGTAAGCGCAGTGCCATCCAGATAGAGTATCAAGTAGCGAGTGACAGTCTTTCCCTCGCTACTCAACACAATCATGCCGGCCTTCTATATATTTTTTTTTAGTGCCTCGATAGGCAGACGAGCAGACGGGCCACCTGATGGTAAGTAGTAACCGCCGCCCATAGACTTCTGCAATGCCAGGGCACAGCAAAGCCGCTGCCTACCGTTAGCCGCTGCCTACTGTGTCTCGTGAACATCATAATTTTTCCGGGTAACATAACGAAAATCCGGGAAAATAAAACCCTACTAAATCAAGGATTTACTCTGCCCTTGCAAATACCGCATCCTACAATTCCACAATTAACGTGCACTTCGTATTTAAGTACTTCTAGATAATTATCTCATTGAGTAATGACTCAATAGGTTTTGTTCATGTAATTATTATTTAATTTTAATTAAATGCATTAGGCCTTCGTAATTGGCTTGTCAGCAACTCGAGTCTGAGATCTAAAATTAAGAAGATATTTTTTTTATTGTTTTTAATTTTATATTGCATATTACAAGAAAAACGCACCTCAGGCATTACAATTAAAACATATAATTATAAAAAAGGTAATAAGCAGTGGGGAAAATAAGCCAAAATCAACTTTATTTCCATAACATTAACGTTACAAATACACTTAATACGCACATAAATAAGGCCGAGTATTGCCAGTTTGCTGTGGCTAAATATGTCCTATACTTGAGTGGTTTGCTTACTATTTGAAACTTTATTTATATAAACCTTTATCACCCTCGACATACAATTCATTTTATTTGATAACTGATTTGGTTTATTGTTGCCTTTAAAATGGCCGATCTAGATTTGTGTTTCAAATAAGTTTTGACTGGTTTAACAAGGGTGACTTGTATTTACTTTATACAGGAACGGACGATAGTGTTCCTCTAGCGAAGGGGGGATCTCCATGGTGTGTTATACCTGACCGGCCGCGGCCCCTCCAACCATTCTTATTCGGAGCTTCTATCTACGTCTCGCGCAAACTAAGCTACCGCGTTTCAGGAAGGCTTTTTTTGCTATTCGCCGGTGTTAGGCGCTGTGTGGCCACAATTTAGTTCTAATTATGTTTGGGAACAAATCACCCATTGTTAAGTGTCAGATATTAATTCAATGGCGTATTATGAACTCCTTTCAGGGTATAGGTTGTATATAAGCTGACGCTAACTAAATATGAATACGACTTTTTTTGTTTTTATCAACAAGTTTTATTACCTAAAAGCTATTATCGAAAGAATTTAATGAATCCCAACAAAATAAGCAAATTAGACGTTATTCAAATCTGCTGGAAGGGGTATTTGTTACATGACAGTAAAAGGATGCATGATATGAGCTGTGACGTCACCTTTCAGAATGGCCATTACTGTGCCGTTGTGCGAGGGAGATAGTGAGATGTTCCCCCTACACGGTAGGAACCCATTTTTGCTCATACCATACATATATATACACTCATGCCTTTAATCCCCGAAGGGGTAGGCAGAGATGTAACCAGTACACCCACTTTTCGCCGAATTTATTTCTGTCCCATAATGTGATAGGGGGCGAGCCTATCGCCATACCGGGCACAAATTCCAGACTCAGGGCTAATACTGAGAATTTCTAGATAGAAAAACCCAATATCACTTTACCCGACCCGGGGATCGAACCCGAGACCTCAGCACAACAGTCGTAACGCATGCGCAATTACTGCGACACCGAGGCAGTCCATACTTGCTCGTACCAATATTTAAAATAAATATTGTGACCTCATCATTCAAGCAATTTTTATTTTTTTTCCCCAAAAGGGTTTCTTTTACTTATTCGATTGCATATCGAATAATGTACATAATTAAACGCAGAAACCTAATTATACCCCAGTAATTATTGCTACACCATATATTTTTATAAAGCAGCGATAGCCTAGATGGTTGCAGTACGAACCCCTACGTTCGAAACCCAAGTGGCATACACCTCTGACTTTTCAGGCAAACATCGTGAGGAAAATTGCATACCAGAGAATTCTCAAAAGAATTCCGAAGGTATGTAAAGTCTACCAACCCGCAATAGGCCAGGGTTGGACTAAGGCCTAACCCCTCTCATTAGTAGAGAAGCCCCGTGCCCCGCAGTGGGACAATGTTTAATACAGGGCTAGTATTATTTATTATTATTTTATATTTTTTAACGTCAGCTATAAGCTTAAGTGTAGATAGCCGCCTTTGATTTTTTACGACAATATTAATACCCAAAATAAAAAAAATGGCAGTATTTCATTACATAACCTAAGTTAATAAAGTTTTTGTTGCATATCACGCGGAAATGGTTAACCACTTCCTGATCAAACTAGATGTTATTTTTGCATAGTTCAGTTGTAGGACTACATTCGATTAAAAAGTTAGGCCTTGTCCACAACGAAGGACATGTTGTGGGCGTTTTTGCGTCAATATATTTGCTTTAATTATTTATGTATTTTTTTTATTGTGAGGTAGTCACATACCGTAATTTTATAATATATAAATAAAAAACGACACGTAATTTACAAACTAAATTATCATAATTATGTGCTTATTTTGTTTTGTGTTTTTTTGGATAGTCACAGAATGTCTAGTATTCATGATTTAGGAAAAATAATTAACTACATCATCCCCGGTCGGGTAAAAGTGATATTGGGTTTTTCTACCACGTAATACTTAATATCAGTAACATATACCCACAAGTATTGTAAAATTAAAATTAGCGTCTTTTTTCTTTACCATTTAGCCACAAAGCTATTGTTTTTATAAAATTTCGATAATACCTTTTACACACAACCTATTGATTAAAACATATTGTGTCGAACACCTTATTGTTAGCTAATTGCTGGTTCCCCAGCGTCTGTTGCGTGTTACTCAATCCACAAGGTCTTACACGCCACACAGTAACCTTTACCTTGAGGAAAACTAATTCGTGGTGTATTTATCATGCAGGTTGCCAATTATAATAATAGTAGACTTATATTATACAAGCCCACTGCTGGAAACTGAGCTCTACTTTAGATAAGTTTGGCCCTAATCAACCAAGTCGATTGAATACGCTTTGCCACGATGTGCGTATTCTGGGGCTGTTTTATAATTAGGTATAATTTGGATTTTGTAATGGTTTTAATCTATGTCCTTAGTCATTAGTAATTAATCACATAAGGGCAACCAAATATTAAAAGATAAATAAATCACGTGACAGGCATAAAATGATATGAAAGTGCATCAGATTTTTTTTATGTTATTATTTTTTTTATTTTACGCCATGAAACAATCAATAAAATAGCCAAATACATATTATAAAACTAGCTATAATTAAATAATTATAAGTACTAAGATACATGAGCAAAAACTCATTCTCTAAAAAACATTATATTTTTCAAATAATTTGAAATCCGTATTGCGTTTATTTCGCCGCGTTGATCTCAGACCGTCAACACATCTTTAGGTAGTTACGATATTATACAGGATTTCTTTGTTAGCTTTGTAATTTTTTATTAAACATCTTGTAACTTGATTATGAAAATAAAATGAAAAACAAAATGGATTTCCTTATTAATCATTACTATTATAAGTTTCTTTCGTCATTGTAAAATATGAACTCATTTAAAAATATAAACTTTTTAATATTCATCCTAATCGAGTGCAAAGGTAATATAAGTCTGAATCCTTGAACGTCACGTGTTTTAAATAAGGATCTCCTTATTCAAATCTATTCAAAAATAATGATTTTAATGTCTGTAATGAGTATTATTCGATAATATACAGTTTAATGACCACTTCTAATAGATACCGCTTTTAATAACATTAAATTACATGCTATTACCGAAATGGAGCTTGTTTGATTTTAAATACGCACTTATTTAATGATAGAGGAAGCAGCTATTTAATTATCAAATCTAGTTGAGTGGAGAACGGACCAAGACGTGCGGGCTCGATAGTCACCCCAAGGGCACTCACCTCTGAATTGAGGTATGTATATTAATAATATTAAGAACACCCAACAGTCACACATGTAACTTTGCAAATAAAAAATATTGACTTTTAGCTGGTGGTAGGATATTCATATCCACCAGGATAGCGACCACCGTACACAGGGTGTAAAACCCGCCATAGTGGCATACGCAAGTGTGTCGTGTTCCGGGGTCAGTCAGTGTACATCCGGTTTTTGTTGGGGGGTCTAGAGTTGGGGTACGATATTTGGCCGTTTTGCGGCCATCTGAGTACTCTGACACTGGATCCTCGACCGCTTCTTTACCTTCTTGCCCGTGGCGTAGTGTCAGTCAGAGGTGATATAAAGCAAAAGATAAAAATTATTGGGGAGTGGGGGGAGAACGGAGTCAAACTGGGGCCCCCGATACAGGCTTGCCTAGTGGGGGACCACGGTCAAACATCTTAGATAAGCATCGGGCTAATGTACAACTAATTTCACTTTATTCTGTATGATCTTTTATTTTGTAATGTTGTTATGTGTTGTATATTTTAATAAATAATTTTTCATTTTTTTTTCAAACATCATTAGACCCAAGCCAACCCGCTGCAGGCGCTAGTGGTTCGTCAGAATAGCTGACGGCTGGTGATGCTTCCTGCTAGACAACAGAAGGGGCTCTGCCGACAGAGCTGTAGCGGGATAACCATTAAAGTACCCTGGAAACCGACTGGATGAGGTTTCAGTGAATTTGGAGCCTAAATAGCCCGGAAAAGATCTGGTGCAGGAGGCAAGAGGAAACCACTGCACAAATTTCCCAAGAAAACCATTTTTATATATGGTCACGATCCTCATTATTGAGGGAATGACGAAGAAGAAGATATACAGCTTGTCACAATAACGCACTGCCTCAAACACCCCTATTGAAACATAAAGTTACAATCGTATAGCATACACTGACATAATACTCACCAGTCAACTTACCAGTCATGACTCGTAGGCTTGCCGGCGGTGCGTTCAAATACTGGCCAGTTTCGCCGTTCTTACATGCTATTTTTAACTTTAATGTTATGGAAATAAAAATGATTTTGGCTTGTATTTTACTCCCTCCTTTTTTGTTTTTAATATCCTTATAGACACGAGTGATTAATGTATTTGAAACTTACCATCAGGCGAGATAGTGGTCAAACGCAAGCCTATTTAGATTAAAAAAAAAACTGTATTTGTACCTTTATTTTACTCAACATAAAGTTCATTATATTTAAAGGGATTTCTTTTATTATTGCATTTAAAAAACTTATCATCTGGATTTATGTTAACCTTCGTATAACTAGTACGTTGTTCTAATTATTAGTACTTTGTTCTGATTATTAGGAAAAGAATACCTATTTTAAAAATTATTGAAATCAGTAGGCAATTCTTAAAAACTACTTTCAGTGTGAGTTTTTTTATGTTGTAATACCTAAAGCTGCATCACAGTTAACTAAGGTCAGTTAAAGCAAGGTTAAGATTTATGCAAATGTTATTCATAAACAGTTTAAATTATCATAATGCATAAGGAAGGATAAATTAATCAGTTTGAAGATGTAATTTGAATAATGTGTTGATAATAATTTTATGCGAGCGCTTGCGTATTGGTATTTTGGGATCTGTAAATTAATAACTAATGTTTTTTTTAACATTGCATTTGTAATCGCGTACGCGGTTGACTGATGTGCTGAGGCCTCCGGCTCGAGTAATATTCATGTTTGATTTATCGCCTGCTATCCCCTAAGGGATAGGCAGAGGTGTAACCAGTACATCCACTTTTCGCCGAATTACGGCCTCATAATGTGCCTATCACATTATGTGACAGGAGGTGAGCCTATCACCATCGCCAATATCACTTTACCCGGCCGGGAATGGAACCCACGACCTCCGCACAGCAGTCGTAACGCATGTGCAATTACTACTGCGCCACTGAGGCAGTCTTTTATTGATTTTTGTATCATTAAATACTTAGTATCAGCCCGGGTCTTGAATTGCGCCCGGTATGGCGATAGGCTCGCCTCCTATAACATCATGGGACGGAAATAAGCTCCGCGAAACGTACAATATTTGAGAACACTTAAAAATATTCTATTGGGATTTGTCCCAATAGAATATTTTCACAACACACAAACCCGATGCAAATATCTGTCTGTCACACAAACATTTGTCTCGGTACGGGAATCGAACCCACGGCTTAACCCTTCACAGCCAGCTAATAGCCCGTAAATACAAACTATCCACTTCCATAGCAAAGCGGGAGACAAAATAATTATGAACTAAAGAGGTATTAACCTGCCTCGGTGGCGCAGTTGTAATTGCGTATGCGTTTACGACTGCTATGCTGAGGTCTCGGGTTCGATCCCCGGGTCGGGTAAAGTGATGTTGGGTTTTTCTATCCAGAAATTCCCAGTATTAGCCCGGAGTCTGGAATCTGTGCCCGGTATGGCGATAGGCTCGCCCCCTAACACATCATGGGACCGAAATTTGGCGAAAAGTGGGTGTACTAGTTACACCTCTGCCCACCCCTTCGGGGATTACAGGTGTGAGTGTATATGTATATGTATGTAGGTATTAACCTCAAGCAAATCAGATATAATAGCTCTATCAACCGATACATTTTACTTACTTTTTAACCGACTTCAAAAAAAAGGAGCAGGTTAATAATACGTCGGAATCTTTTTTTTTTATGTATGTTCCCCGATTGGTCAAAGACGCTTAGACCAATTCGAGAATTTCTTTTTTTGTTATAAGGGTATTCTTCCCAGGTGGGCAACCCTCAAATTTTATAGGGACGCATAATTTGTTTTTTATTGTATAAGCAAAATTAGTACAGAACCCAAGACTGTCTCGTTTTCCTCGCTCTTAACATTTTTTCTAAGGATACATTTTTTATTAGAAAATAATTTAAGATTATGAATAGAACACGTGTACGCAAGGCCACAAATTAATGTATTGCCAGATTCAGAGATGACAAAGCTCTGCGTATGAATGTTATTACAGATCGTTATTCAATAGGTTATTTGAATGTTGTGGATAATCAGCCTAAAGCTCATTGTGCTATATTAAAGGTCATGGTTTATTTACTGTAATATATAAATTAACTGATTTCTTCTTCTTTCTGATACTTTGCCGCTACATATTGCAATTGACTGCAACATATGATGCATATTGCTTAAGTTAGCAATATATTAGTATTTAAGTTGATGTAATATATTATACGCTCTCTATACTATTATACTCTTTACATTATACAAATAATAAACATATAATGTTCAAGTAAGAACATCTTTTATTACGGCACCTTAGCCTGTTAGGCCGAGGTGCCGGCCACATGGCGCCTCAACACCACATGGCGAACTGAAGACCCCTTGTAACATTACATTACCATGCAATAAACCGCCTTCTCTGTGGCCAAATTTTCGTTGTAAAAAATAAGAAATTCAGACCTCGTTGGGTGGTTTCAAAGTCTATAACGGACATAGGTAGAAACAATGATATTTTTTTTATCCTAGCACGGCAAAGTGACCACACTATACACAGTCAGGTCATAAGTATTGTCACACAGTAAAAACTTTTATTTTAGAATGCTGGCCACAAAAAAGTTTATTGAATTCGAAGTTCAAATTGTTCATGAAAATAAAAATGTATACTTTTTAGAATTTTACTCATTTTTAAATATGGAGTGGACGCTTAAAGAAGACCGTGTTGCAGTAATTGCGTTGCATCGTTGCGGTTACGCCCCAATTCAAATTTTTGACATACTGCAAAATTTGAATATAACCAAAAGATTCGTTTATCGTACCATCAAACGATACAATGAAGACTCTAGTGTAGATGACAGGTCAAGAAGTGGTCGCCCTCGGTCTGTTAGGACTCCAGCAGTGATAAAAGCTGTGAAGGCGCGAATTCAAAGAAATCCCAAACGTAAGCAGAAACTGTTGGCCCTTCAGATGGGGTTAAGCAGAACCACGGTGAAAAGGGTGTTAAATGAAGACTTAGGGCTTCGGGCATATCAAAGAAAAACAGGACATCGTTTGAATGCTCGTCTAATGGACCTGAGACTGAAGAGATGCCGCGCTATGTTGAAGCGGTATGCTGGAAAAAAATATCGGGAAATTCTTTTTTCAGATGAAAAATTTTTTACCGTAGAAGAGAGCTACAACAAACAAAATGATAAGGTGTACGTACGCACACAGTAGTGAAGAAGCGAGCAACCGTATTCCGCGTGTCCAACGAGGTCATTTTCCATTCTCGCTCATGGTATGGTTGGGAGTTTCTTATTGGGGCTAAACAGAGGTACATTTTTGTGAGAAAGGTGTAAAAACGAATGCAGTTGTGTATCAAAATACAGTCCTGACGAACCTTGTGGAACCTGTTTCTCATACCATGTTCAATAACAGGCACTGGGTATTCCAACAAGATTCGGCGCCAGCTCATAGAGCGAAGAGCACACAAGACTGGCTGGCGGCGCGTGAAATCGACTTCATCCGGCACGAAGACTGGCCCTCCTCCAGTCCAGATTTGAATCCGTTAGATTACAAGATATGGCAACACTTGGAGGAAAAGGCGTGCTCAAAGCCTCATCCCAATTTGGAGTCACTCAAGACATCCTTGATTAAGGCAGCCGCCGATATTGACATGGACCTCGTTCATGCTGCGATAGACAACTGGCCGCGCAGATTGAAGGCCTGTATTCAAAATCACGGAGGTCATTTTGAATAAACTTTAGTGTCATAAGAATCTATGTTTTGTTAAGTTCATTTTGGTATATAAATGGTTACATAATGAATAAACTTGTTTCAATTATTTTATATTAAACATGTGACAGAATTTATGACCTGACTAGGTACCTGATGGTAAGCGCAGCGCGGTCCAATTAGAGTATAGAGTAGCGAGAGACGATCTATCCCCGCTACTCAACACAATCATACCGGCCTTCTTCACACTACGCCATGGGCAAGAAGGCGAAGAAGCGGTCGAGAGTCTTTTGTCAGAGTACTCAGAAGGCATCGAAACGGCCAAACATCGTACCTCAACTCTAGACCCCCGACATAAACCGGATGAACACTATCTGATCCCGGAACGCGACACACTTGCGTGTGCCATTATGGCGGGTTTTACACCCTGTGTACGGTGGTCGCTATCCGGGTGGATATGAATATCCTACCACCAACAAAATTATGTTATAATATCAAAGGTGCCCCAACTTTTGTATCTGTTAAATCCTCCTTCCTATGATCCTGTGTCCTTTAGGCGTAGTGTGAAGAAGCTACTCAGCAGGCCGGCATGATTGTGTTGAGTAGCGAGGGGTAGTTGTCTCTCGCTTGATACTCTACCTGGACAACACTGCGCTTACCGTCATATTAAGCTGTTATATCTTTCTATATCTGCCTAATAGTGAATTTAAACCTAATATTTCTCTGGGATAAAATATATCCTATGTGTTTATCCAGCTAATAAAAGTGCCTGATTTCATCCAAATCCGCTCAGCCGTCGCGTTTGTCCGTGATTGAGTGACAAACGTCCAAACTTTCGTATTTATAATATTAGGATTAATCGAATTCAAATAAAAACGAACCAAATTATCATTTAGTTATCTATTACATAAAATTACGATAAGCCCAAATGGTCGTCATGACCTGCTTATATGATTCAGTATAAGTTAATCAACACTACTAAATAGTGTATACTAGTCAAAGAGGATGATGCGTTAATTAATTTATATAATTATTAATTTGAGAAGGTGCTTGTAAGCTAGCACCGGCCCGGGATCCAATTATACATTTAATGAAATTGGAACTCGAAAGACCAACTGCCAGACCTCAAGACACTGTGAGCTTCGTCTGCGTAAGTCGGACTGCTATAAATAAAAATATAAAGTCAACTATATGGAGGTTAGAAACATTGCACCATACTTTCGTGACGACATACATCTGAGTCCGCCCTGAGACCTTGAAGTGAGTACAGCCTTCGAAAACGTGATAAAATCCGTAAATTTGTTTTATCGTAATGTTTACACATTTCGTGTAAATCTAAGAAATCATTATTAATTTATTGAGTAATTTAAAATCACTAATGCCAATAAGGTTAATAAAATCGTCAAGTGTATTCTTAAGGTCAACTTAATTCTGTTTATATATTATATTCTAGCGACCCGGCTAACTGCTGGATAGGAAGATTTTTTTTTATCCTGGCACGGTAAAGTGGCTACACTCTACCTGATTGTAAGCGCAGTGCCCCCTAGTTAGAGTATCAAGTAGCGAGAGACAATCTATCCCTCGCTACTCAACACAATCATGCCGGCCTCCGTGACTACGCCATGGGGCAAGGAGGTGAAGACGCGGTCGAGGATCTTGTGTCAGATTATTCAGAAGGCCGCAACACGGCCAAACATCGTACCCCAATTCTAGACCCGCGACAAAAACAGGATGTACACTGGCTGACCCCAGAACGCTACAAACTTACGTGTCCCACTATGGCGGGTTTTACATCCAGCGTACGGTGGTCGTTATGCGGACGGATATGATATCCTACCATATTTATGATGGTTTCAAAGATTATAAAGGTAGACACAATTTTTGTGTTTTCTATCTGTATATATAAAAGAAGAAACTGACTGACTGACTGACTGACTGATCGATCAACGCATAGTCGAAACGGGTGAGGTTAGAGACTTGAAATTTTGACAGTAGGTACATTTTGTGACGTAGGCATCCACTAAGGAAGGGTTTTTGGAAATACCACCCTTAAGGGGGTAAAATAGGGGAAGAAAGATTGTATGAAAATCCGTCATGTTTGTAGTTAAACGCATGAAAATTGGTATTTTGTATTGTATACTTTTTCTCCCAAATATGACCTACACGCGGGCGGAGCCGCGAGCAACAGCTAGTAATGTAAAGATAAGCGATAAGTTCAAAAATCTTTAAAGAACTCGACGTCTTTTTTATTATTTACGCGACGAATGAGTTTAAGTATTAACTTTTTTTTTTTTTTTTATTCTGGCGCGGCAAAGTGACCACACTGCGCCTGATGGTAAGCGCAGTGCCGTCCAGATAGAGTATCAAGTAGCGAGAGACAGTCTATCCCCCGCTACTCAACACAATCATGCCGGCCTGCTAACTTAAATGTTGTACTGCACATAGGCATAATCATATATTTCATTTTATACGTTGCATTCTCTACATACATATACACTTACGCCTGTAATCCCCGAAGAGGTAGACAGAGGTGTAACCAGTACACCCACTTTTCGCCGAATTTATTACGGTCCCATAATGTGATAGGGGCGAGCCTATCGCCATTCAAGGCACAATTTAAGACGCCGGACTGATACTGAGTATTCCTAAATAGAAAAACCTAACATCACTTTACCCAAACCGGTGATCGAACCCGAGACCTCAGCACAGCAGTCGTAAAGCATGCATTTACAACTGCGTCACCGAGGCAGTCATGTATTTTATATAAATATATTTTTTGTACTACGAAGGACAATTTAGTTGAACAAAAGATTGTTTGTATTTGTACGTGTTAAGGTTTTTAAAACTGAACAATAAAAATTTGACTGCGTACGCGGTACGACTGCATTGCTGAGGTCTCGGGTTCGATCCGCATGTCTCTCATCATACTCTGATCAGTCCTGAGTCTGGAATTATGTAGAGTATGGCGATAGACTCGGCCCTTATCATATCATGGGACGGTAATAAACTCGGCAAAATGTGGGCCATTTGTAACTCGGCAATTTGTACTGGTTATACCTACCCCTTCCGGGATTACAGGCGTGAGTACGTATGTATGTGTCCACAATAAGATTTTCAGTCGGCTGGATTATGTCTTATATGTAGGTAATTCAAATATTTACAATGATTACCTACGCATAAAATATTGTTCAAAAATATATCTTAAATGCAATAATATATTTCTTATTTGCGTCGGTTAAAAATAATGTGTTGAATGTTAAAATTTTATCATGTTCCGGATCCCGAGAATCTTTAAGCAGTGGGGCACTGATTCGTAATATATTTTTTTACTTGACACCTGATGGTAAGCGCAGTGCCATCCAGTTAGAGTATCAAGTAGCGAGAGACAAATATTCCTCGCTACTCAACACAATCATACCTGCTGACTAGCTTCTTCACACTACGCTTAAATGTCCCAGGGTTATGGGAACCAATACGTGGCCGGTAACCTGGTCCACAACTTGGTGCGGCAAAGATACTAATTTGCGAACCTCTTGGTTCGGGCCGGGATAGTAGGCACCACGGAGCTATGACTCCGTTTTTAACCGACTTCAAAAAAAGGAACGGTTCTCAATTCGTCGGAATCTTTTTTTTATGTATGTTCCCCGATTACTCGAAGACGCCTGGACCGATTCGAGAAATTCTTTTTTTGTTTTAAAGGGTATACTTACCAGGTGGTCCTAAGTCAATGTCTGATGGTGGTATCTCAGAAAAATCGAGGGCAACCCTCAAATTTTATAGGGACTTATAATTTGTTTTTTATTGAAGTCGGTGTACTTTTTATGAATTAAAAAACGTTTACTTATTTATTATAATGTAAAGTATACAAAAATTATCCAGCACGGAATAATATAGCCACTATTTTCAATAAATTATGATTATCTAAACTTCTAGTCTAAAAATATAGTAAAATGATTTTGAATGTAATAGCGAGTTCTATGAAATATAACTCTTGGCGTTATATGTTATTCATGATCTATTATTTTTGAATTACAAAGTTTCTAACATTAAGTATTAACATTACAAATGCCCACAAATTGCATACGACGAATTTGCACATTTTTTTTAATAATATCGATATACCGTGAATCGGCTCTACCTCAATTGGACAGACAATTTTAAAAAAAGCTCTACAAAAACATCACTATTTATGTAGCTCGATATTTGAATGTTTTATCGCATTAGTGTGATTTGTTAATGAATTAAATACTTCATAGAAATAGAAAGAAATCGATATTGAAATAAAATATTGATATACAGGAGTACCCAAGCTCATGATTGTTGGCTCCGTGGTACAGTGGGTTAGTATCCGGCTGAGAAAGTGCGCGGGTTTGATTCCCGACCCGAGTAAGAGTGTGTGAAACCTAAATGTCTTTCATGATATCCATAACACAAGATAATCGTATCTCTTCAAAAATGTCTCAACATTTTGGGAAATAATAATCTTTGATATTATAATAATAATATTACAAACACCCTAAAATAGGTAAATATTACCTCAATAAACAGAGGTCAAAAATAATATACATTTTAAAATAATTAATAAAATTATATTATTTAGTTAAGACCATGACTTACATACATTTGTAAGAATTACAAAAATATTAAATAGAACCTTTTTACAAAAACTAAAACCCTATAAACAATTTCCTAAAAAAATAATAACTCACCAACGTTCCCTTTTCAAATTTCAATGATGAAAACTGGAACGTGACACTACACACTTGTTTATTTCAATGGTGTTCCCAATTTAAATAAAACACTTGCACAAGTACTATACTATCGCGTAAATTACTTGACAGGCAAACGCAGCGCTGCTGCGCCTAACCGACTGACTCGCGGAATTACTAACCTTGCTTTTTAAATAACTGTGTTATGGTTTGTTCACACGAGGACAGTTGACTTAACATTGTATATAAGTATATTAAGAGATAAGATGTGATCTGTAACTAGAATGAATAGCAAAGTCATTATTATGTTAATAAGCATTTACGCAAATCTTATTAAAATAAAATCAGCAATGTACTCTACAACGTGATTGATGCACTGGTTTTACCACCATGAGAATCATTATTTCATTTATCAAAATGTGTCACAAAAAAACTATAGATTTAAGTATTATTAGGTTCTAGACAATGTAGTTACAAAGTCTACTGTTTAAATAACAGGTAATTTGTACAAATTGCCACCAACGTTGGTTTTAAGCCAAAAATATTTCTTATATGTCTGAGGAAGTGTTTCACTGAAGAAATTATACTAGGTGTATGATTGAACAATAATTTATTGCACATGCTCTAAGTTTATGTGAGACATAGCGCAGCAGGCGATTAGTAGTAGCTGACTGTAAATCCAGAGGCCACGGGTTCAGGTCGTATTCAGACAAATATTGGTGTTATCCAAAAGTATTTGGTCTGGATGTTGTAGGAACGTATCACTTCATAGTTCTTGAAATTCCTGATACAGGTTTTATCTCGTATATGGTCAAGACTATGTATGTGATTAAATAATAATACCAGCCCTCTATTATGACCATTGTCCCACTGCTGAGCACGGGCCATCTTTACTAATGAGAGGGGTTAGGCCTAAGTCCACCACGCTGGTCTAATCCAGGTTGGTAGACTTTACATACCTTTGAAATGTATATAAGAAAGGTTTCCTCACGATATTTTCCTTCACTGTTATAGCAAGTTCATAAATAACAATAAATACACACTTAACTTACGAAAGTCAGAGGAGTATGCCATTTGGGATGCCTTCGAACCACCGACTCTCATCTTGGCAGTCCGTACCACTTCCGACTAGGCTGTGGCTGTTTATGTATGGTTTATTATTTATATCAAGTATCTTTTATTTTAATTCAATAAGTAAATAATAAGTTATAATAACTTTAATAATTTGATACAATAGGGTAGTTTCCTTTGTTTAATTTTGTACATTATTCTCTACGCAATCGAATATAATACGCAAAAGAAACTCTTTTGCGAAAACAGAATCCAAATTGCTTGAAAAATGAGATCACAATATTTATTTTAAATTACAATATTGGTATGAGCAAATACTCACAGGCATAAGAGAAAACGGTGGCTTATTGGGTACATGTCGCTATCTCCCTCGCACAACGGTACAGGCGATTCGTAGTACCGTGACGTCACGGTATCAGATATGCATCCTTGTACTGTTATTTGACAACTACCCCTTCCAGCAGATTTGAGTGGTGTCTAATTTACTTATTTTTGTTCGGATTCATAAAATTCTTTCGATAATAGGTTTTAGGTAATGTAACTTGTTGATTAAATTAAAAATAAAATCGAGTCAACTACCCTATTATCTATCGAGCCCAGAGGGTTTCAGTTTCACAACATCCAGACACGAAACAAGGGATTACAAATCGCACAAACAAGTCTATCTGGCCGCTCGTCAGAATGTATGTAATTTTTTTTTAAATTTTAATATGACTCTTGAACCAAAAGAGGAGTATAGATATGAAGTAAAGACTGTTTAAAAAGCTATCCTTCCTTCACTTCACCTTCCTATGATCCTGGGTCCTTTAGGCGTAGTGTGACGAAGCTACTCAGCTGGCATGATTGTTTCGAGTAGCGAGGTATAGTTGTCTCACGCTACTTGATACCCTAACTGGGCGGCACTGCGCTTAACATAAGGTGCAGTGTGCTCACTTTGCCATGTCAATAAAGCCTAACCAATGTCCATCTGGCTAACTAAGCCTACTGTCTCGTGTGAACTGACCATTAAGTTGCATAAAACAACTACGCAACAGTCTAGTTGAAATAGGCCTGTAGTTGCTGATAAGTTGTTTTGCTTCCGAGACTGAATTATACTGGTAAAAACCGTTCCTGCTTGCCCTGTGACGAATTTGACATTTAATATTTTGATAGTTATAAAGGTTCATTAACTTATTGTTTCTTTACAGCTTTAATTAAAAAATATACAGTATGTTGCAGAAAATGACCAATGATAACGCCATGTGTAGTATACAACACTAAATGAGATTTTCAATTCGAACCAGCAGTTCCTGAAATTAGCGTGTTCAAACAAACAAACTCTTCAGCTTTATAATATATAAGTATAGATTTAAAGATGCATGGTGCATCGAACTTGGGCCGGGCAGGGTGTACATAGGGGGTAGGGACTCCACCCAGCGGCTGTCCGGATTGCCATCATCCGGGCGAGGTAATGCTGGGGCATAAAACTGGCTAGTCCAGCATAACCGTTTTATTCTCATTCCGCTTCCCCCCGGGGCGGGCGGCAGTAATAAATTGCTTTCCCCGCGACAACAACAAAAAATGGTACATCGAACTCGTCAAACTGTATCAGTAACTAGTTATGTCTTGCATCGAAAAGCCCATAAGGCATTAGTGTAAAAATCACAAGCTTTTAATAACACACTAAGTGTCCTTAAAATCCAGCAAAATTAACAATGAATGCAGTAAAGGTGAAATTAAAGTGTACTGGTAAACGGTAGGCAGCGGCTTTGCTGTGCTCTGGCATTGCAGAAGTCTATGGGTGGCGGTGACTACTTACCATCAGGTGACCCGCCTGCTCGCCTGACTATCCAGGTATTAAAAAAAAGCCTACCCATTTGGCGATGTACGTATGAATGTAGTTTTCGAAAAGTCCTGGACGGTTTTATTCACTCCCTGACCTTCCGGACGGTACTATTCTCCACTACATCCGATTGTCAAATTAACAGCACCTTTCCGTCTACATGACCTCACGATCAAATCAGTGTCAGTGTCGAGGCTATCATTCAACCAGCAAATAAGATTATATCTATTGTATAATATCTAAAAACTTATTATAAAGCCTATCTACACAGGCTTCGTTCAGATATTACGTAAGCGGTTTCATCCTGGCACAGCAAAGTGACCACACTGCACCTGATGGTAAGTACAGTGCCGTCCAGTTATAGTATCAAGTAGCGAGAGACAATCTGTCCCTCGCTACTCAACACAATCATGCCGGCCTGCTGTGTAGTTTCTTCACACTACGCCTAAAGGACCCAGGATCATAGGAAGGAGGGAACACGGAATATTAATGGTGGTAGGATATTCATATCCTCCCGGATAGCGAGCATCGTACACAGGGAGTAAAACCCGCCATAGTGGCAGTGGTGACTGCTGTGCTGAGGACTCAGGTTCGATCCCCGGGTCGGGTTAAGTGTTATTGGGATTTTCTATACCGAAATCAGTATTAGCCCAGAGTCTGGAATTGTGCCCGGTATGGCGATAGGCTTCCCACCTATCACATCATGGGACGGTAATAAGCTCGGCGAAATGTAGGTGTACTAGTTACGCCTCTGCCTACCTTTTCGGGGATTACAGGCGTGAGTGTATGTGTATGTATGTACAAATAAGGATGAAAAAACTTTTATCTAAAAACTCTTAGAGGAACGGGTCCTTACTTACAATGCCTTTACTATTTAGTACTAACTTTTGTCGCAACTTCAGATGCTTACTTGCGTATATGAGTGTCTTTAGAGTAGAGTTGCCAACCGTCCTGGTTTCCCAGGACATGACCTGGTTTTATAAGTGTCCTGGGGTGTCCTGCATAGTTTTTAACATCTCAAGCATCACAAAGACACCGGTGTTCGGAAAAAAGTAATAAGTAGTACTCAAGTAATAAATAATTTAATAAATCAAAAACCCGACTGCAAAAGAGTAATGCACTAAAAATACCAAAACAAGATTAAGAATAGAAAATAAATCTAGTTGCAAGCGGAACCCATTACTCTTTTGTAGTCGGGTTTTTGATTTATTAAATTATTTATTTTATTTTAGACTTTTTAATGTCCCGACACACTCTTATGATACTATATTAATGAATATAATGCGTTACTTGTTGGAGTTAAAGCGAAAAACGGTACCCAAATGAAAACACCGATACCCAAATGAAAATTAATTTAAACATATAACTTCTATAACTTATATATATTTTTATAATCTCCTTTCAATTTTCTTTATTTGATACCCTATTTGATAGGTTTGGTCATTTTTTTTTAATTAATGTACTCCTATTTCGCCATTTTGCTCTTTTTTGTCCAACACCTATCTAAAGACACTTGGGATTTTAAGACGAATATAACGATACCTTAACTGTCGAAATCCATCCAGGCGTTTGGAAGATACGAGATAATAAAGAATTTCACAAACATACTTACAAGATACGCGCGCAAAACATAACCCTTCCTTGGCAGTTGGGTAAAACAACAAGCCAAAATGAACTTTATTTCCACAAAATCAACGTTACAAATACGCTTAATACGTACGTTAATAACGTATTAAACGCCAGAAGAGACTTGACAGGTTAAACAGTGTCCTGGGTTTTTCAAAGCGCGTTGATATGGACATGGTCTTGTATTTTAAAATTCGCATGCCAGTTTTGCAATCCTTCGTTACGGGCGACCTCACGGCTCGCGATTGTGCGCTCTTTTTTAAAACAAAGACGCGTCCTATTTTTAAACTGAATTGCCCTGGTTTGTCCAACTTCAAATCCTAGTTTTTCTTATTTAGATTTTGTTTGTAGTATAACCTTACTTAAAAGACTAAAAGGTGGAAAAAACACTTTCAGATTCTCCATGTATTTTATTCCAGACATCTTTTTCAAATTCACCAAAAACTATGACCATTTAAAAATGAACCAAATCGGCCCCGCAGTTCATTTTCAGGCATCTTTTCCAAATTCATGAAAAACTTATTACCATTAAAAAATTAACCAAATCGGTCCAGCCGTTCTCATGAGATGCGCTTACTAACCGACAGCATTCAATGTTTATTTATATAGATTAATCATTCCGGAAACAAAGCGACGCAAAAACAAACCCGCCACCATGAAGGTCTAAAAACTTTAATTAATACTAATTATGATTAATATATTTTTGTTTATAATTATGGCAAAAAATCTGGGACACAACTTCGTCGTAACGGATCAATGATGGACAAAAAGTCAGACAGTAATTTGTTGTTTTAGGTAATAATTTGTTATTATTGTACTCAACGAAACTCGACTGCCTGGGTGGCGTAGTATGCGCACGCGGTAGGACTGTGCTAAGGTCGCGGGTTCGATCCCGGGTGATAAGTTTGGTGGAATGTGTGTACTAGTTACACCTCCGCCTACCTTTTTTATTCTGGCACGGCAAAGTGACCACGCTGCACCTGCCGGTAAGCACATTGCCGTCCAATTAGAGTATCAAATAGCAAAGAAAAGAGAAAACTATACCTCGCTAATCTATCATGCCGGCCTGCTGAGTACCTTCACAGTTCACACTATAGTATCTACTATACTATCCTAAAGGGTCCAGGATCATAGGAAGGAAGGAAAACGGTAGCTGGCAAATATTCCACAGCTTGGTGGCGCGGCAACAAATTTGCTCTGCTCTTGGTGCGAGCCGGGGTTGTAAACACCAAAGCTGGCTCCGCAAGTCTGTACGCGTGTTCCTCTCTTCTTACACGCTATATATTAGCTTTACCTGTATCTATGCATGTATGTATGCAACAGAATCTTTCAACGTGATATTGTCCACCTTTCAGACGTTTGATTTACTTGAAAATTTGTACACGTATAGACCGATGCAAATACAATATTTTCATAACTTTGGCCTTATAATCGAACCAGGATCACCAGGTTATTAAAAACTATGAAAATTTTAGTTAAACATTTTTTTATCAAGTGGTCTTGATTTGAAGTCGAGTCTTTTAAATATAAGTACTTTTGATGTTGTTTTAAAACTAAAAACAAGAACATAAAATCATAGTTTAAAAACCAAAAAAACACACTTTAATAATTTGCTTGTTAAAAAAGCGCGGGGTTATTATCAAGATATAATAAAAAGCACCCCACGCTTTTTTACAATCAAATTATTCTCTATCCTTCCTTGGCAGCCGAGTGAAAAGCGGCTGGATTTGAGGTTCCGGGAGCTTTAGATGCAGTGTTTACAAAGCTATATCTTATTTATGAAAACTTGTGGTCCCGGGCAGACGTTGTCCTGCCATAAACTGCCTTCTCTGTGGACCGAACTTTCGGAAAAATACGAAACTCAGATCTTGACAACAGCGCCACCTATCGGATCTAAAACTATCCTATCTTTTATGTTGGACCCAACCACTCCAACCAAATTAAAAAGGTTGAGTGGTTTCAATGTCTATAACGGACATGGGTAGAAACATTTTTTGAGTGTTTATAGATACCTATAGAGAGAGCATCTACACATTTAGGCTACAAAAGCGCTATTAGCGCTATTCCACATACTTACATAAAGATATCCGAAAAACAGCCTTTTGTTCGTGCAGTCGAGTCAACCACCAATCACGTGCTTATAGCTAAAGATTTTATTAAAACCTATAAATAATCACTATTTATAAAATCTTAGGAAGTGGTTTTTCTTATATTTGAGGTTAGAACTCACGTTTTTACAGACATGTTTCAAACGATGCGCGACAAACATAATGGGTGGAGCGAATTTAATAATTATTACGACAAAAAACTTAACAAGACTCACAATTATTGATGCAGAAAGGTTTTGGTGCCGACGCACCGGAAGAAAATTTGACTCGCCTCATTTGTCTAGTGGTTGCGTAGAGGCTGAGAAATGAGTGTGATCAGGTTAAACCCCAGGTCTAGCAATGACAATTTACTTTTTTTTTATTCTGGCACGGCAAAGTGACCACACTGCACCTGATGGTAAGTTTAGTGTCCTCTAGTTAGAGTATCAAGTACCGAGAAACAATGCATCCTTCGCTACTCAACACAATCTTGCCATGCTGTGTAGCTTCTTCACACTACGCCACGGGGCAAGGAGGTGAAGAAGCGGTCAGGTGTCTAGTGTCAGAGTACTCAGAAGGCCGCAACACGACCTAACATCTTACCCCAACTCTAGACTGACAAAAACCAGATGTACACTGGCTGACCCCGGATCGCGACACACTTGCGTGTGCCACTATGGCGGTTTTTACACCCTGTGTACGGTGGTCGCTATCCGGGCGGATGTGAATATCCTAACAATAGCGTATGGCGATAGACTCACCACTTATACACATTACCACGATAATAAACGCGAACTGTGCAAACACAGTATAAATTAATAGATATTTAAGGAAAAGTTGAAAATATAACGACATTGAGTAAGAATGCTGTTGAGAATGACAGCCTCTGTGACGCAGCGGGCGAGCTCGCTGTCAAACGAGACACCGTGGGTTCGAATACAGCACCGAGACAAATGTTTGTGGGACAGATATTTGTTTCGGGTCTATGTGTTGTGTGTAGTCCCTCGTAGTTGATTCTCACGATACAGGTTTGATCTAGATCGGGATCAGAATTACGTGTGACTGTTGGGTGTATTTATTTAACTAATAAGGTATACCTCAACCGTAAAGTCTCAATACAGAAGAAGCCAATGTTTAAGCCAAAAAAGTAATATTAATTTCGAATGCCTATCAAATATTAAACACAGGCTAATCTGTTTTAGATTTTAACTAAAATTTAATAAAGCAAGACCAGATTAGTTGTTATGATATTTAGAGCATAAATAATTTAGACACGTCACGTCAGCGGTCAGTTGAACCATGTCGAGTATCTTTATACATCATTACACAATAAATTTAATATTAATACTTATTTATCCATCCATACAATAGTCCTACACCCACCGGGGGTTGTCCTTGGGTGCACTTATATAGTGTATAGTAGGGTTACCAACCCCGAAAGCAAAAAACCAGGATTTGAAGTTGGACAAAACAGGACAATTCAGTTTAAAAACAGGACGTGTCTTTGTTTTAAAACATCGCGAATACTCGCGAGCCGTGTGGCCGCTCCTAACGTAATGATTGCAAGAATTGCGTGCGAATTATAAATACAGGTCCTTATCAGAGCGCTTTAAAAACCCAGGACACTCTAAAAACCAAGGCAAGTCCTGGAAAAACAGGTTGGTAACTCTAGTATACAGGGATAACCGTCGGCTGGTGTCACATCACAATATTAGATTAAGTGTCTAACGGGCACCTTCCAAAGGTAGAGGACTCCATAATAGTGTCCCACTGCTGGGCACGCGTCTCCTCTACTGTCTTACTGAAATAAGTATATAAGTGTGACCGATTATCATACATTAAACATCCTTAGATACTGCAAAATAGTTTGTTAACATTTATCAATGGCTTCGGTGACCATAAACCAAATGATTCTAAATAAATGTCAAAAACTGCTAAGATAAAACGTGTATTTATTGTTAATTATTATCGCTTGCTTCAACGGCGAAGGAAAACATCGCGAGGATACCTGCATAAGTTCTCATAAGAATTTCAAAGATATGTGCAATCTACCAACACGCATTGGGCCAGCGCATCTCATTAGAGGAAACCCGTAACCAGCAGTGGGCAGTGAGTTGTTATTAATATTATATCAGGAAACTGAACTGTTTAAAAACAAACAATCATTTTTATAATTGTTATAAACGTACAAAGAGACAAGTGGATCAAGGTTGGTGCATTAGTTTCGTAAATTTTACGCTCCGTACGCGATAAACGGATAAAACATTTTGTATTAGATAATAATGAATTTAAACTAGTCATTGGCGTTACAATGGAAGCAAATTAAATAATATTTAATATTATATTAGGGTAGGGTTACCAACCCCGGAATTCAAATACTATGATTTGTAGTTAGAAAACCAGGACAATTCAGTTTAAAAACAGGACGCATCTTTGTTTTTAAACAGCGTAAACACTTGCGAGCTGAGACAAAGTAAGGATTGCAAAAGTGACAGGACCTTAAAAACCCAGGACACTGCTTAAAAACTATCCACGACACTGACCGGACACAGGACACGCTAAAAACCAGGACATGTCCTGGGAAAACAGGACGGTTGGCAACTCTACATTAGGGGCCGTTCACCTGTTGCGTAAAAACAAGGGGGGTTTGCTTATTTTTGACGACCTGGGGGTCGGAGGGGTCTGAAAGGCGACGTCAGCAATATTTACTATATATGAACTATAATATTATCCCGGGTCAGGTTAAAGTGATATTAAGTAATTCTATTTAGTAATACTCAGTCTCAGCCCGGAGTCTGGAATTGTCTCCGGTATGGCGATATGACGGTCCCATACAACTCCAGATATACCGGTCTGACAGACTTCTAGGATAATATATGACAAGCACACGACCAAAAGATTGCCTCATAATCATAATCATAATCAATTTATTGGTAAAGAACATTTACACGTCTGTTTTTTTTATACATTTCAAATTAAATATAAATATTAAGACTTAAATAAATTAAAATAATTAGATCTAACGGATCAGCCAGTAGATCTACTGGCTGACTCGCTTGATCTCTAATATAATATACAGTCAATCATTTAATAATTATCATTTCTATCTATGTCAATCAAAATACATTATGGAATGTGTGAATTAATAAAATCATCTACATCATAGAATGTCTTCTCGATGAGCCACGTCTTTAATTTAGACTTAAATATTAAATTGCTAGGTGCTTCCAAAATATGAATTGGCAGTCTTGGTTGTATATGGTAGGCCCCAGCACATGTGTAAGCTTGTCTGATTTAACAAGTCTAGGGGTTATTATGGCAAGTTTGCCAGCACCACGAGTATTGTGGTGACGAGCATGACAGTCTCCACGTGTTTTAAATAATCTCAAATTATACCTTACGTACATTGCGACCTGTAGTATTACCACTGAAGGTAGCGTGAGTATCTGTAGAGACCTAAAGTACGGTTTCGCCGATGTGTCCTATGATATTTCTGCGATCGTCCTCACAGCACGTATAACTCGGATCTGAACTGGAGAAGCGAGTGGTGGCGTAGTTGTGATACGCGGTACGACTGTTGCTGAAGTCTCGGGTTCAATCCTCGGGTCAGGTAAACGTGATATTATGACAGCCTGCATGGCGCAGAGGGGGAGTAACCGGTAGTGATACACGTGAGTGAGGCCGTGGGTTAAATTCCCGCACCGAGACAAATATTGGTTTCGGGGTCTGGGTATTGTGTATAGTCGCTCGTAGTTGATACCCACTACAGGTTTGACCTAGGTGTGGAGTCATAACTACGTGTGTGACTGTAAGTGTATTTATCTATTAACCGACTTCAAAAAAAGGAGGAGTGTGTGTTATCAACAATAATCTTGGCAAATCGTATTTCAAGGAAACTGTTTAAATTTCTAATAGATTGGACACCAAACCTGCGGTAGGTGCATGACATAAAAAGCCGAAAACAGCATCCGCGCCTTCTCGGTCGCTTGTATTTACGATTTTCGACCTTATTGCACTGTATTTGTTATGTAAATCCTTTGAATGTCGCTACGTCCTCGATCCCTCTTAACGCCTTTTCTATGTCGTTAGCGTGATAAAAACCACGAAAGCTGTTTTAAACAAATAAGGCAATTTTGGATATTAAAATTATTACCATATTAATTGACACACTTTAAATACATTAATGGCCGATTTATATTAATCTTGGTTTATTACAGACTAGCTTTTGACCGCGAGTTCGCCCGATTACGGTTATCGGCAGCGTAGAAAAAATTATATAGAAAAAAAAAAATATGCGTCACTATAAAATTTAAGGGTTGTCCTTGATATTTCTGAGATCCCATCATCAGATCCTGACTTGGTGCCAATGGGACCACCTGGGAAGTAGACTCTTTTAAACAAAAAAAGAATTTCTCGAATCGGTCCAGGCGTCTTCGAGTAATCGGGTAACATACATAAAAAAAAGATTCCGACGAATTGTTAACCTCCTCCTTTTTTGAAGTCGGTTAAAAAAGCACATATTCTTCCCGTATTTAACCATCCAGGCGAGTTATTACTTCTCTAAAAACTCTAACCGCACTATTCTGGATACTTAAAACAATAGCCAAATCGTTGCAGCCATTCGTAACTGCGCTTTCCAACACAAATATGTATAATTTTCGGTCGATATTGCAAGACTCAAACGTAAAGTGTTCGATTCTGCCCCTATCCGAAATTATTTGACACATTTTTATAAGATACGGTCACGCTTGCGTTTGTTACTATCCCGTGGCACCGAAACAATGAATATTTCTGCCCCAAGAAGTATGTTAAAAAATTTCTTACAGCCCCTAAGCACATACATACATAAGCAACCTTCCACCAGCTTCTATATCATCGAACAAGACATACAGACAAACATATAGAATTCTCATAATGATTTTCGCAAGAAGGTCGATTTGTGCGTTAAATCTTAGCCCGAATGTATGACCTTAATATATTATTATTTTTCATTAAGCCCTAATTAAGACTGTTCTTTAATTCTGACCCTCAAATATTTTTAATATACTAGCTTTTGCCCGCTGTATACACTATACAAGTGCACCTTGTTATTAATTGTGAATTAATATTATATGTTACGACGAAAATACAAAAGACCTACGGCTGAGTTTCTTGATGCTTCTTCTCAGACCAGTGGGCATTTCCGAAGCACCGGTAGATAAACTTAATCCTGACTTGTAAAAAGTGCCCCTAGTGGCCTAATTTACAAAATAAATGATTTGATTTGATTTGCACCCAAGGACAACCCACGGTTGGTGTTGTATGGATGGATAAAGTTATGATGGTTTATCGAGTTGAGGTGTTGGTGGATTGGTTAATTGGGTCTATGGAAGAACTATGGCAACTATTATTATTATAATTGTGCCAAGATCATTTTCCGCTGCCTCATATAATCATACTGGGCACAGGCCTTCTACTAATATTAGTTTTTTTTTTAAATGATTCACACACATAAGGCTTACATCTATTACAGGGGTCAGTGGTGTTTCAAGTGTATTGGTGTCGGAGGGGAGTGAGGTACTAATGTTAGGTTAGGCCTTAGTCCAACCCACTGGCCTATGCTGGTTGGTATTCACATTTGAAATTCTCATTCGTGTTCGGGTGTTTTTTTATCCTGGCATGACAAGTGACCACTCAGCACCTGACCTTGCGCAGTGCCGTCCAGTTTGAGTATCAACAGTAAGTAGTTTGACAGCCTCCGTGGCGCAGTTGACGAGTATCCGGCTGTGAAACGAGATGCCGTGGGTTCGATTTCCACACCGGGACAAATATTTGTGTGACAGACAGATATTTGTGTCCGGGGTCTGGGTGTTGTGAGACCGAAAGTCTCTCGTAGTCCCTGATACCCACAACACAAGACTCGTATCTTAGTGTGGGGTCGGGGCTATGTGTGTGACAGTTGGGTGTTATTTTATTTATTTAAATAGAGAGAAACTCTATACCTCGCTATTCGACACAATCCTTACGGCCTGCTAGAGATCATTTATTATCTACCATTTTGTCGTTCATCGGCTCTGCTATTAGAAACACAACTCATATAAAATCCCTTCGGCTTAAAGTTCTGTGTGACCATATGAGTACCAAAATACGACAAAAAATATTACGAAACAATCAACACAAAGTTGTGATATGGAACACCTTATACGGGAAGACATAAACGGTAATATGTTCGCGCCCTTGCAAGTGAGAGGTAGGCTGTCTATTTAAATTTTTACACTCACAGTCCTAAAGCCAAATACGCCAACACTCGAAATGGTGTTACAATTGAAATCTGTGTGTGGACCATCGTACCAACCGAATGTACCAAATTCAATGTCATACATAGTTGACACCCCACAATAGGTAAAATCGTGGGTATCAGTAACTACGAGGGATTACAGTCCCACAACACAATCCCAAAACAAATATTTATGAATCACACAAACATTTGTCTTCGTGCGGGCATCGAACCCACGCGTTCGTATCACTCCCCGCTGCACTGGGGCTGTCAATGTATTTATTTGAAATCATTTATTCAGTAAATTAGGCCACTATAGGGGCACTTTTACATGTCAGGATTATAATAAATCTACCGATGCTCCGGAAATGCCCACTGGTATGTGAAAGCACCGTGAAACAGCCGTATAAAGTTGATATAATCGATTTCGTATTTAGCTGCAAGATAATCTGTTCACTTCTTTAGAAATACTTTTTCTAAAGACCTTCGGAATCCTCACAGACCGTGGCAAATAGCAAACTATAATTTCAGTTAGATTTAATATGAAAGAGTAGGACCAACTAAGTCGAGCTATTTAAGAGCTCTATCACTATTAGCATGTCTCAGGTATAATACACACTCTCAGACATCCCAGACATCCCAATACGGTAGTTTCCTGTGTTTAATTATGTACATCATTCGATATGCAACCGAATATAATAGGCAAAAGCAACTCGTTTGTGAAAAGAGAATCAAAATTGCTTGAGAAATGGGTTCACAATATTTATTTTAAATATTGGCAAAAATGTGTGCGTAGTGGGAATATATCACTATCTCCCTCGCACAACGGCACAGTAATGGCCATTCTGAGAGGTTACGTCACGGTAGAGTTGCCAACCATCATGTTTTCCCAGGACACGTCCTAGTTTTTAGAGTGTCCTGGGAAGTCCTGGATAGTTTTTAAGCAGCGTCCTGGGTTTTTAAGGCGCCCTGATAAGGTCCTGTATTTTAAAATTAGCACAGCACTTTTGCAATCCTTGGTGCGTCTCGGCTCGCAAAAGATGCGTCCTGTTTTTAAATTGAATCTCGGCTCGCAAAATATGCGCCCTGTTTTTAAATTGAATTGACCTGGTTTTTCTAACTCAAAAACTAAAAATTGAATTGAATTTCGTGGTTGGCAACACTACGTCACGGCACATTTCATGCATCCTTTTACTGTCATTTGAAAATTATCCCTTCCAGCAGATTTGAATGGCGTCTACAGAATTGCTAGAAAACCCTTATTTCCCTCGACATAAAGTTCATTTCTCAAACAATGTCATTGCATGGCCTTATCATCTGGACTTATGTTTCATTTTAGTTTTTTTGTTGTTTGTTGTTTGTTGTTTCACCATGACTTACTTACATAGTTATATTTTAGAAAAAACATTGGCCCTTTTAAAAATTACTGACATCGATTCAACCCATTCTTAACAAACTACTTTCAGGGCACACCCTGCGCACCTCAAACGCACACGTTTATTATTTTACATGTTGTACATTGGTCTCGGATTCGATCCCCGGGTCGGGTAAAATGGTGTTGGGTTTTTCTATTTAGAAATACTCCGTATCAACCCGGAGTTTCAAATTGTCCCAGTATGGCGAAAGACTCCCCCTAGCACATTATGGGACCGTGATAAATTCGGCTAAAAGTGGGTGTACTGGTTACGCCTACCTCTTCGGGGATTACAGGCGTGAGTGTATATTGTTAGGAACATCAACAAAACTATGCAAGATGGATATTTAAAAAGGTACAAATACAATGTTTATCATTTTATTGTTATTTGTTATTAACACAATAGCATGTCAGGATTTACTCAACGCTTCTCTATATAATTAATCTACCAGCATTACCCTCTAAGCTGAACTACGCGGCCATTGAACTGTTTACACACTTTTACACTTAATACTGCACCGAACCACGAATATACTGGCTATCGACTCGTCTTCTACTCAACTGAACATCAGAGCGTGGAAGGCACTCCGTTTCATGATAAACATTTACTACTCCCCACTTAGGTTGTCATTATTAATGTACCCCCAACTAGTCTCCTACCTTCGGTATTTCTAATAATAGGAAATACACTAATAATATGTATTTCAATGTTAAATATGAAAATTGTAAACATAAAGTTAACTCTATTAAGCCCCAACGACCATGACAATACAATGACGTCGAATGCAGTAATTATTATTTAATTTATAATAAACGCGGCTACTGTAAAAACGTTTTATCATTAAATTACTATTTATTAAAGCATTTTTTATGTTTTGCCGCCAACCTTCATTGTTGCGTCACTTTGACGTCTGTCAACTGTTTGAGTGAGTTGTCATTTACACCCAATACTGTTTATTAAAAAGATAATTACAGCTAATTATTTTTTTATGGTACAAGGGGGCAAACGGGCAGGAGGCTCACCTGATGGAAAGTGATCACCGCCGCCCATTAACATATTCTGCAACACCAGAGGGCTTGCAAATGCGTTGCCGGCCTTTCAAGAAAGAATATGCTCTCTTCTTATTCATTCGTATTCATTGTTAATTGCTTGCTTTAACCATAAAAACATTGTCGGGAATCCTGCATATCTGAGAATTCGCATAAGAATTCCAAACTAGGTATGTGAAGTCTGCCAGTTCATTAAGCCAGCGTGGTGGCTAACCCTGTCATTGGTAGAGGAGGCCCGTGAGCAGTGAGATAAGTTTGTTACAGAGAATTATATTAGTTATGCCGAGTGAATTGACTTGGAGCTGCCACTTCGTTGATTTTCATAGTAGCAGTTACCTTAGTGACCCTTTTCTCCTATAAACTTCCTTATACCATGAAGAGGAGGTGAAATTGACCATCTCACTATTCAAAACGCATCAATGCCAGGTCTAAAGAGACAACAAATTACTTTAGGATGTGAGTTAGGGTGAGAGTAGTAGGAAGTACTCTGGCACGGTAAAGTGACCACACTGCACCTGATGGTGCGCAGAATCCAGGTAGAGTATCAAGTGAGATACAACCATTCCTCGCTTCTCGATACAATCATACCTGCTGAGTAGCTTTACACACATAAAAGACCCAGGATAAGGGAATGCGTAGGTAAACTGATCCACAGTTTAATAGTGAAATAAAGGAAAACATATTTTAATTAGTCAACACTTTAGATATCATACATTAATGAAGAAAAACACATAAAGGAGTATAAAAATAATACTAGCCCTGTATTAAACATTGTCCCACTGCTGGGCACGGGCCTCCTCTACTAATGAGAGGGGTTAGGCCTTAGTCCACCACGCTGGCCTAATGCGGGTTGGTAGACTTCTCATACCTTCGAAAAATTCTCAGATATGCAGGTTTCCTCACGATGTTTTCCTTCACCGTTAAAGCAAGCGATAAATAACATTTTAATACACACATAACTTTAGAAAAGTCAGAGGTGTATGCCACTTGGGTTTCGAACCTACGACTTTCGTCTTGGCAGTCCGTACCGCAACCAACTAGGCTATCGCTGCTTTTCATAACGTAAAGGAGTAATACGAAAAAAAAGAAGTATAAACCCTAAATACACTCACTACTCCTCAATTTGGAACTCCTGTCTAAATCATTACCAAAAAGGCCATAGGCTCATCTTTGCCAGGTAGCAAAATACTGTCTGACGCTGTTAGGCTTATTTAAGGGTTAGCCACCAGTAAGCCCACATATCGCCGACCGTCCCATGATGTGATACGGGGCAAGCATATCCAATTCGGTCACTATTCCAGACTCCGGGTTGATACTGAGTATTAACATATACACTTACACCTCTAATCCCCTAAGGAGAAAGTGCAACCAGTACATTCACAATTCGCTAACCTTATTACCGTCCCATGATGTGATATCGAGCCTATCGGCATACACAATTAAGACTCCGGGTTGATTTATTTATTTATGCTTTATTGTACACCAGAATACAAATAACAGTACATTGCAATAAACTTAAAAAAGAATGTACAAACGGCGGTCTTATCGCTAACTGCGATCTCTTCCAGGCAACCTTCACATGGATTCGATCTAAAGAGAAACAAAAGTAATGGGTGTTCATAGTAGGGAAATAGACATACTATGATGTACAGCAAAATACATAGACATAACATTGATACCGAGTTCTTAATGATAGAAAACTGTAATATCATTTTTACCCGACCCAGGGGTCTGAGATGTTACGTTTAACGGTAGGCAGCGGCTTTGCTGCGCCCTGGCATTGCAGAAGTCTATGGGCGGCGGTGACTACTTACCATCAGGTGGCCCGTCTGCTCGTCTGCCTATCCAGGCACAAAAAAAACGTCCGAGAGGTCCTAGCACTGCAGTCGTACCACGAACGCAATTACAACTCGTCGAGGCAGTCAGTATATCTATCTATATAATAAAACTGCAGAGGCACATTGTCTGTACATAAAAAAAATTGTGAAAATTTTGATTGAGTTACGGTTTAATATCTATATAGAACCCAAAACATTTTTTTGCAATTACTGTCTGTCTATCAAAGCTTTACGTCTAAAATACTCTATTTTTACGAAAGAATCAACAAAATTAAAGAGCATATACCGAGGCAACATTTAGTCTTTATTTCATTAAAATAAGTTAATTCAATCAAAAGTTATGAGTATTTTTAGTTCACAATAGCTGCATTCCGGCAATAAGCCGTGGAAAGATATAAAGTGATATAATTAGTAAAAGCTAACAAGCTAGCTCCGAAAAATCCACGCGGGCGGAGCCGCTGTCAACAGCTAGTAATTGCAATAAATCCCAAGTCTTTAAATAACTACGAGGCTTACAGCTCGTGGCGCGTTCTGGTATACGTTCACCCTTAAAGGGTCTTGTAGGGAAAGGCTGCTTATATGACCTTTAAAACTAACTGTCTCATGACGTCATTATATTTCTGATATTACGTGCTGAGGTGATAGAAGTCATTTCCTTTATTATTCGGTTTGCATGAATAATTATACGTCATGTTTGTTTGGTTAGGTAAAGGTACCATAATCAAAAACGATTAATTAATTAACTAGTGGTCCCGGGCAGACGTTGTCCTGTCATAAACCGCCTTCTCTGTGGACCGAATATTCGTAGAGAAAATAAGAAATTCAGATCTCGACAACAACACCGTCTATCGGATCTAAACACCTATCTTGTTCGTTGGACCCAACCACACACATACACAAAATTTCATTGGAATCAATTGAGTGGTTTCAAAGTCTATAACGGACATAAGTAGAAACAATTTTTGTGTTTTCGAAAGCTCGAAATGTAGGTGTACTAGTTACACTTCTGCTTACTCCTGAGGAGATTACGGGCGTGAGTGCGTATGTTTACCTGGTCCCCAATCCTGGCAAGAATCTAGGGAAGTCTAAATATCACATTAGGCTACTCCAATTCACCGAGAGTTTAAAGCACCGACTACTACCGAGTTATAGGAAGTAGTTACATAGCTACATACATACATATATACCCACGCATGTAATCCCCGAAGGGGTAGGCAGAGGTGTAACAAGTGCACCCACATTTCGCCGAATTTCGGTCCCATTATGTGGTAGAGGGTGAGCCTATCGCCATACTGGGCACAGGTACCAGACTCCGGGCTAATACTGAGAATTTCTAGATAGAAAAACCCAATATCACTTTACCCAACCCGAGGATTGAACGCGAGACCTCAGCATAGCAGTCGTAAGATACGACTCGTAACTCATGCGCAATTACAACTGCGCCACCAAGGCAGTCACCGAGGAAGTTGTTATTTAAGATATTTTTGTTATGAAACCGTGCAAACCGGTTCAAACTAGTTCGCTTACCACATAACATATGGTCATATAAGGAACGGCCCCCGTGGCACAGCGAGTGATAAGTAATAGACCAACCATCAGCTCTAATAAACTCATCAATTAGGTTCTTATATCCTCGAAAGGGTAGGCAGAGTCAATACAGTCATAGTTCCCTAAGATTCCTTAACATACTTTGAGCTGCTCTAATATAATCCAATTTAAATTATATTTTATTTAGTGTAGTGCAAATATTATAACCATTGTTCGAAAAGAGCATCGCTAGAGATTTCGCCCGTTCTCTAGCAAAACTACATTACTGGCGGTAAAATGAAAAATTGACATAATCAATTTTTTTTTAACTAGTTTCTTCTTGCAATCTGCCTATTCGGCTTTTAGCTAGAGGTTAAGGACTTAAAATCTAAATAATGTATAACATATTACAGATTCAATATATTATTTTTTTTCCATCATATGGTTTAACACTGCACCGAGCATATCTAATAAATCTTATACTTGACTACTCACAAGTTACAAAGAAAAATAACCAATTTTGTATGCTCCTGGGTAGTGAAAAACACTCGCTGAATTCGATTTATAAATAAAAAAATACTATATCATAAACAAACTACATTATACCGTTATGTTGCTGACATTCGTAACAAGTTCAAATCGAGTTGCAATCCTAATAACTGACCTTTCCTAACACGATTTGATAACATCTCCACGTATATACGTCAAGCCATTATCACAGTATAAAAATCTTACAGTCTGTTTAAGGTGTATGCATGTGCCGCGAGGTGAAACCTACAAGCGACATAGAATAATATGCTCCACTATATGTATACAAGAAAAAACGGCTGAAGTAGTTTTGATGAAATGTTTATGCAGTTTTGACAGCCTCCGTAGCGCAGTATGTGCGCTGTGAAACAAGAAGCAGTGGGTTCGATTCCCACACCGGGACTAATTTTTTGTGTGACAGACAGGCATTAGTGTCGGGTCTGGGTGTTGTGAGACCGAAAGTCTCACGTAGTCCCTGATACCCACGACACAAGACTTGTATGTTAGTGTGGAATCGTGAATATGTGTGTGACTGTTTGGTGTTATTTATTGTTATTATATAATCTTCAGACTAGCCTAATGGGTAATCCTGTGAAGGTTGGTAGTGATCGGACCAACAGATGTTTATTTATTTATTTATTTATTAAGCACATCCACATCCTGTATATTGAAAATTTATCTTAAATTAACTTACATCTGATAAGTAGATCTGATATACACGACACTTATGGAGCGCATAACACTTGCTGAATAAGTAGCATGTATGTTATATATATGTATACAGACTTATACTAATTATATAAAATTAAGTAAATTAAAATTACATTAAAAGATTAAAGATGTTCGCAGGACTTATCAGCATATCGCGTCAAATGGCGCAGGTTCCGCCAATGCCGCGCTTTTATTATCCTATTGTGTCTTTTGATGCATATTTATTATATAAGAAAGCAAGCGAACAGACGTTTCATCTGATAGTAGGTGATTACCTACTATTGTAAATGTGTTGGCAGTAATCACATGGCATTTACAATGCCAGAAGGGTCATCTGTGAATTCGGTGGTCTCTCGTTTATATCTGCTGCATGCGCTTTAACCTCTCAGGCATGTCTTCAAAGTATAAGAGAAAGCACATCTTTTTTAAGAATAACACCGTTTCGGGTTTGTACATACATATACACTTACGCCTGTAATTCCCGAAGGGGTAGGCAGTGGTATAACCAGTACACCCACTTTTCGCCGAATTTATTACGGTCCCACAATGTGATAGGCAGCAAGCCTACCGCTATACCGGGCTCAATTCCAGACTCGGGGCTGATACTGTGTATTTCTAAATAAAAAACCCAATATCACTTTACCCGATCGCATCGACCGAGACCTCAGCACAGCAACTGCACAATAACTGCGCCACCGAGGCAGTTTTCGGGTTTGTACCGATGAAATAAAGGGCTGTATCTATTATATTGTATGCTTTTAATTATGCAGCCTCTATACATTAAAGATACGCGGGCATTAGTTATTTGCAAATTATATGGACCAAGTAAAATCTCAGCATGTTTTTGGCAGCAGTCGGAACACTGTTGAGGATGTGACTGGCAACATTTGGTAGACAACTGCCGGGATATTCGCCAATGTGAAACATACTGACAGGCTGTATGATACCGTTTACATTCGACCTTCAACATTTGCTACAGTTACGCATGTGAATTTTAAAAACAACATTTCATTCGAAACGGCCAGTATATATTTGAAATTTCGTACAAACGCTGACGTTCGAAATTCGAACACATTCGAAAGTTGTCTGTGCACGACTCCAAATTTTAAAACAACCATGACCGAACAAATCGCTATTAAACGGCAGCAATAATTATTTTTTTAATATATTTCACAGTGTTTCCTGTTTTTTACTTCCTTAATATTTTATTCTAATTGTAATATTACTTCCGAAATTGTTTGTCGCAGTATGTGTTGACCTCATAGGAAATAGTATTTGGAGTTTTCTATACAACATCTAACGTGGCATTCTCTTATAGTAGTTTAAATTAGCTAATGTATTGATTTAAGTATTTTTTAAATGGGTAATTATTGAAGTGAATACTTCTTTAGGCACTTTTGGGATGGGGAAAAGGCTCTGAACTCGCGTGACCGTGACGCTCAGATCAATTTACTTTCGACATAAGCCTATGAAGTTCTGGAATTATTGACAAGCAATAATAAGTAAAAAAGTTATAACTTCATGGACGCTGTTTTAAAAACAACACAGTAATTTCAAAGTTTTAAGTATTCATTATAGCGTAAGTCCCAGCCTGATGGCTGTCTTTTCTTTTCTAAAAATAATCACGACTACGGACTACTAACGGTAGGCAGCGGCTTTGCTGTGCCCTGGTATTGCAGAAGTCTATGGGCGGCGGTGACTACTTACCATCAGGTGGCCCGTCTGCTCGTCTGCCTATCGAGGCACTAAAAAAAAGACTCAGTAATTCCCAGTCACCATTGTAAAACAGTCAAAACAAACGAAATTCATACACATATCCAGGTGATAAGTCCTTTTTAATGCAACAAAAGCCGTTACCAAATAAAATGAACTTTATGTAGAGGGAAATAAATGTACAAATACAGTTTCAAACACGTAAGCAATACTTAAGTTGATCACAGTATAATGTCAGTGTATGTATTACGATTGTAACTTTATGTTTCAATTGGGGAGTCTGAGAGTTAGCATTATTCCTGTGAGTGTGTAAAGTAACTCTGTTTGTTTGTTTGTTACCTTTTCACGACTAAGCCGCTGAACGGTTCGTAATGAAATTTGGCAAGAATATAGATTATATCCCGGGGAAGGACAAAGGCTATGATTTGTCTCAAAAAATATAATGTGGAAGGGGGTGAAATAGTGGTTGAAAGTTTATACGGATGATCAATAATTCCTCAAGTTAGGGATCAAAAATTCATATTTAGGCTTCGTGTTTCAAGTTCTTTCCACAATCATCCCTAAAGTGGCAATTTAAGGGGTTAAAATAATAAGGTATTCTTGCTTTCTCAAGACTCAAGCATAACCCCTGAGTGGTAGGACGATCGCCACAGGTGCAGCAGTGCAGGAGACAGCTCCTTGGATTGTATACTCCCACAAATTACCTACACGCGGACGGAGCCGCGGGCAACAGCTGGTGCTGTATAAATGAAATCTCATAATGGTCCAAATAGATTCAATTGATCATTCTTAATAAATTACTTCATTCAATCAGATTGTATTTACTATGTCACATGTTGTGTATAATTAAATTAACATATAACTAATAACAAATATTAAATCATGTGTTGACCTTAACTAATACAACATTTCAAAACTGCTTTCCGGACCTAGACAACTAAACATAGGTTATGTCTTCTTTGCGAATTAAATTCAAAGTCTTGTTGTGAATTCTAAGGTCTCGGGGTGGGAGAAGGCCGTCAAATCTAAGCTTTTACATGTGTGAGTACGTACATGCATTATGTACATATCAACGCGTTTGCGGGCTGTTTGATTTAAGCGACATTTTGGATACTTGCAGGAGAGAGTTTTAAAGTTTTTGTTATTCAGAAAAAAACACTATACAAAACTGTTGCGTGGATTTTAGTAGATTTTTTGCGATATTGAGTTATATACATATTCGGAAGTAGCAAACTTTTCTGCATCTTTTGAGCCTAGTTTCAATTTTTTGTGCACATTTTGGTGCTCAAATCAACTTGTAAAACAGGGCAAATTTATTTTAAGAAATAATGCTCATAAATATATGGAAATAAGTCATAAAGATTAAGTACGCTTACACAAGTAATGTATTAATTCTGTTAAAATACAGGCAATAGTTTTTTTTTTCTAAAAACAAAAAAACATCAAACCGCTCTCTTATAACTTTTCGATTAAATCAAATGACCGCCAATAGTCGATATGTATTCAGTCTCCTATGGTATGGTAATAAGTGTTGTTTTATTATTCTTATAACAAACTCTTATGAAATATTACTTTAGGCTGTTTATACTTTTTATGTGTTCGTTATTTGAAAATAAAAAAAAGTCAACTGTAGTTTTATTAATAATAAGTTGATATTAGTTCAGTAGCGTAGCTTGCCTTAGACGGGCCCTATATTTTTTTTATACCACGATGGTGGCAAACAAGCTTACGGCGCGCCTGATTGTAAGTGACCGTAGCCTATGGACGCTTGCAACCCCAGGAGCATCACATGCGCGTTGCAGACCCTTCAGAAACCTATTTACTCAAATCTTGAAGAACCCCATACTGTAATCCTCTTGGAAAACGTCAGATATGTTAACCTGTATCAAAATAACCTGGGATGCGTAAATTAAGGTTAAAGATTTTTTGTGAAGACGTTTGAGGCCTCTGTAGCCCGGGGGCTCTGTATCATTGAAACGTTGCTACGCCCCTGTAGTAGTTCAACGTGCTATGAAATCATAAATTAATTTCCCAGTATCATCATATATCAAGTTCAAGACAGTATGTGTCATGAAAATGAGAACTATTGATATTACATCGAGTGGTCGCGGAAACTAAAGACTGTTTCATACTGTGCCTTATGCGAGCTGACGAGTTTAAAAATTAAACTTAAATAAAGCTGTTTACACTAAAACATACAGACAGACTATGGAAACGAAAGTCGGAAGTTCGAAACCAGCCCAAATGGCATACACATCTGACTTTCTAAAGTTACGTGTATATTCATTGTTAGTTTGCTTGCTTTAACGGTGAAGGAAAAAATCCTGAAGAACCTACATATGTGAAAATTTTAAATAAGAATTTCAAACGTATGTGAAGTCTACCAACCCGCATTAGGCCAGCATGGTCTCTTATTCGTAGAGGAGGCACATGTCCAGCAGTGGGACATAGTATAAAGTGCTTGTATTAAGAGAACACCCAACTCATACTTAAAAAAAAAATTACCAATGTGTATAAGTCTTTATAATAAACAGAGACCATAGTATGCGTTCTCTTGCTGAATAATATTTTCAGTATACACAGAACTTTCTGTTTCTTCACTTCTTATACGAAAAATCACAGACTATTGAAATTCTTAAAAAACTTTCGCAGCATTCTTGATGAATACAAAAAAGAATGTTGTAAACATTAAACAGTCTTTTTAGTATGTTTAAAATATTGTTATTATTTTATTTAGGTTATTTTAAATTGATACTGGCCGGAAAAGCGAAGATCGAGTGTGGATACAAGGTATGAACGTTGACTATTTCAGACGTGGCTTTGCCTTTTTAACATAACTTTGACTCTTTTATTCACCAATTGGAACCCGAATTTGAACAAACTAACAGCAGACAAGGCTGTATGATGGAGAACCTTTGCCTTTTCTTTATCCATAAAAAAAGAAAATTGAACAAAACAACTATAAGAGCGTTTTTAATCGAAAGAGGTGCGATCATTGATATTTAGAAGGGTCCGATATTGTTTTGTTTTTTTTACTGGCCCGCCTAAGCTTCTTTTAAACACAAGTTCTGGATTCCAAAGGCCAATTATAGCTTTAAGCCCTCCCAATTCTCTTTTACTTTTCTCAAAGTCACACACAATGACTTAGGCGATGTCGAAATTTGTATACACGCATGAATATTTTAACTTTATTACAGCAATGTCCCCAAACAAGAGACGGGGCGTTGAATGTCCATTTGATACCACACTCGCACATGGACGCAGGCTGGGTGAAAACATTCGATGAATACTACTATGGCAGTGAGTATCTGAGGCGACGGGTCTGTACAACACGTACCTTTCGGCTTTTATAAACTTTTCAAAGTAATAATTAAACGATAAATAATTCTCATAACGAACACACATCACCGGATCTAGGGAGGGGAGGGGGGTGGCGGTGGCAAACCGCGGTAACCACCCCGGTCGGCAGTTTCAAGGGGCGCCTAAATCTTAATACAATATTATTACAAATAAAAAAATTGCTACACGAAGCGCTTAGCATACGGAAGCCTAGTTGGCTCACATTTACTGGTTGGAGAAAATAGTCTATAACAATAATAATAACCCTGTATTAAACATGTCCTACTGCTGGGCACGGGCCTCCTCTAATATTGAGAGGGGCTAGATTAGTCTTAGACCACCACGCTAGCCTAATGCGGCAATGCGGGTCTGTAGACTTCACATACCATCGAAATTCTTATGAGAATTCAGGTATGCAGGTTTCCTCACGATGTTTTCCTTCACCGTTAATGCAAGCGATAATTAGCATTTAATACACACTTAACTTCAGAAAAGTCAGAGGTGTATGCCATTTGGGTTTCGGACATAGGTACGACTTTCGTCTCGACAGTCCGTATAGTTCCATATAGACATTCCGTAGTCCGTATAGACTGATAGAGCAACAAAATTATTTATACGATTTTCAAAATCTTATACCAACCGTCCATACCTAATTTTCATAGCACTTTTTGTTTCCACAGCTAAAACATCTATAAGTTCCGCAAACGTCCAACTTATTTACCATTCTGTGCTGTCTGAACTCCTTCACGACAAACGAAGGAAGTAAGTTAATCAGTTAAATATAAATTAATAATATCCTAGGGGCCGTTCAGGTATTACGTAAGCAGCGGCTGCCTTCGGATAGAGCTAACCGTCAGGTATCAAGGGGCGCCAAAATGACAAATGCAAAAATTATTTCGAGCGAAAAATATAACCATTCACCACCGAGATGGTAGCTGAAAGTTGTTAAATTTAACGGTAGGCAGCGGCTTTGCTGTGCCCTGGCATTGCAGAAGTCTATGGGCGGCGGTGACTAGTTACCATCAGGTGGCCCGTCTGCAAGTCTATCTATCGATGCACTAAAAAAAATGGGTGCGTGTACTTATGTACGCGCATGAGAAGTTATACATCTTTGGCATCATTAAAAAATAGTTAAAAAAAAAAGATCCAGACGAATTGATAACCTCCTCCTTTTTTTGAAGTCGGTAAAAAATTAGCCTACCCGCCAACCCTACATAGAAATCTCAAACGTCAACATTTCCCGTCTCGAGTAACATATTCCGAGTTGTTTTATTCGATTTGCCTCAGAGTGTTACTTTTTTGTCACGGTATGCGCGCGCATCTTAAAATTTCACTGTCATCATTTTTTCATAACGCACCTAAAGAAATATATTTTTAAAAAATATTTCTTGAGCCATTGACGAAAAAATAAGCCAAAATCAAACTTCCTTATATCTAGCGAAAAAATTGACAAAACGACAACACTAATGCCTAGTCAGGTCATAAATTCTGTCACATGTTTAATATAAAATAATTGAAACAGGTTTATTCATTATGTAACCATTTATATACCAAAATGAACTTAACAAAACATAGATTGTTATGAAACTAAAGTTTATTCAAAATGACCTCCGTGATTTTGAATACAGGCCTTCAATCTGCGCGGCCAGTTGTCTATCGCAGCACGAACGAGGTCCATGTCAATATCGGCGGCTGCCTTAATCAAGGATGTCTTGAGTGACTCCAAATTGGGATGAGGCTTTGAGCACGCCTTTTCCTCCAAGTGTTGCCATATCTTGTAATCTAACGGATTCAAATCTGGACTGGAGGAGGGCCAGTCTTCGTGCCGGATGAAGTCGATTTCACGCGCCGCGAGCCAGTCTTGTGTGCTCTTCGCTCTATGAGCTGGCGCCGAATCTTGTTGGAATACCCAGTGCCTGTTATTGAACATGGTATGAGAAACAGGTTCCACAAGGTTCGTCAGGACTGTATTTTGATACACAACTGCATTCGTTTTTACACCTTTCTCACAAAAATGTACCTCTGTTAAGCCCCAATAAGAAACTCCCAACCATACCATGAGCGAGGATGGAAAATGACCTCGTTGGACACGCGGAATACGGTTGCTCGCTTCTTCACTACTGTGTGCGTACACCTTATCATTTTGTTTGTTGTAGCTCTCTTCTACGGTAAAAATTTTTTCATCTGTAAAAAGAATTTCCCGATATTTTTTTCCCGCGTACCGCTTCAACAAAGCGCGGCATCTCTTCAGTCTCAGGTCCATTAGACGAGCATTCAAACGATGTCCTGTTTTTCTTCGATATGCCCGAAGCCCTAAGTCTTCATTTAACACCCTTTTCACCGTGGTTCTGCTTAACCCCATCTGAAGGGCCAACAGTTTCTGCTTACGTTGGGGATTTCTTTGAATTCGCGCCTTCACAGCTTTTATCACTGCTGGAGTCCTAACAGACCGAGGGCGACCACTTCTTGACCTGTCATCTACACTAGAGTCTTCATTGTATCGTTTGATGGTACGATAAACGAATCTTTTGGTTATATTCAAATTTTTCAGTATGTCAAAAATTTGAATTGGCGCGTAATCGCAACGATGCAACGCAATTACTGCAACACGGTCTTCTTTAAGCGTCCACTCCATATTTAAAAATGAGTAAAATTCTAAAAAGTATACATTTTTATTTTCATGAACAATTTGAAATTCGAATTCAATAAACTTTTTTGTGGCCAGCATTCTAAAATAAAAGTTTTTACTGTGTGACAATACTTATGACCTGACTGTGTATATTGCTATATGTAGCGCCTATCGCCACCTATCATACGACCAAATATACTCGGCAAATTAATTGATCTTTACCTACTATTTGCCAACAAATATGTTATGCTATGTTATCCATACATTATCCTTCATTTTGTTGCAGTCGGGTAGACATAATTAAAATAAAAATATTTAATTACATTTCGATAATTTTTGTTTAATAAAATACCTAGTTTTTTAAACATGTTCATAAAAAAATATTTTTGTTCTTTTTCTTATTATTATCACAATAAGGTTTACCTTCTCCGAAACGGGATACTTCTGGCGCTGGTGGAAGGAACAGCGACCGACCACCAGAGCCACATTCAGGACCTTGGTTCAGGAAGGCAGAGTCGAGTTCTCTGGAGGCGGCTGGGTGAACAATGATGAAGCCACACCTGACTATCTTCAAATCATCGATCAATACACTTGGGGTCTCAGGTTGGTAGACATCATGCTTTTTTCTTCTCCCATTCTATTTTTAACCGACTTCAAAAAAGGAGGAGGTTCTCAATTCGTCGGAATCTTTTTTTTTATATATGTTCCCCGATTATTCGAAAACGCCTGGACCGATTCGATTTTTTTAAACGGTATACTACTCAGGTGGTCCCATTGGCACCAAGTCAGGATCTGATTTCAGAATAATCGAGGGCAACCCAAAATTTCAAATTTTGTATAGACGCATAATTTGTTTTTTATTGAAGTCCGTGTATTTTTTATGCATTAAAAAAACTTATTTAAAATACTTTGCTGTTTGTTTTTTAAAATAATACACAACACCAGCTAATGTTTCGGATCAAGAAGGAACAATAACAGCCGAGTGCTAGTGATTTCTATGTGAATGATTGCTATAATTCCTAATTCACAATTACCTATGTCTTATAATCAAGAAATGTAAAATAAACATATTAAAAATAATAAAACCTTGACATATTTTCTTGTTGCAGAAAGTTGAATGATACCCTGGGTCCTTGCGGGAAACCGAAAGCAGCGTGGCAGATTGACACGTACGGTCATTCCAGAGAACACGCTTCGTTATTAGCCCAGATGGGATACGATGGGCTGTTTATTGGTATTTTATATTTCATTCTATAAAATATAATTTAATTGTTTACTCCGGTCTATCATACATTTACATTACTGGCCATCATATATTACGTTTGAATTTAAAGTATTCTATCCGCTTCCGTTACATTCTCATTCAAAACGTTCAGTTTCCCCTTCTCCCTTCATTATTTGAGGCTTTTATCAATTTTATTCTATAAAATATAATTTTATTGTTTACTTCGGTCTTTTATACATTTACATTACTGGCCATCATATATTACGTTTAAATTTAAAGTATTATGTCCGCTTCCGTTACATTCTCATCTTTGTAACCTTGGATGCGTTCAGTTTCCCCTTGTCGCTTTTTTTTATTCTTATTGTTTCCAAGAAGTATCTATTTATGAATATATTCTCGGCAGGCCGTGTGGACTACACAGAGAGGGAGACAATGATAGAAGAAGATAGAATGGAGTTCATTTGGCGAGGGAGTGTTATCTTGGGTTCGACATTTAAAATCATGAGACTGTTTCTATATTTAAACGTTGACCGTACCCATATCCTGTAACCATAGATAGGTTTTGATTATTTTAACTTGGATTTCTTAGTCGCTGCTTTGTAAAGTTATTGCTACTATTTATTGGCTGGTATAGCATTATCATCATACCATCAGCAGTGTTGCCAACAACTAAAGTAGCTCTCCACCAGTTCAACTACTAAAACCACCAGAAACCACTAACAAAAAATTGTCCTAGAGACGTAACCACAGAAATTTCCACTAAAAAAATATAGTTTTTTTAGTTAGGAAAACAATTAGTATATAAGTTATTAGTTCTTAAACCAATCTTTTAAATGTGGGTCTTGAAGCCAAGAATGCCGAAAATTTAGCGTATATTGTTACGCATGAACACATACGCCATATTATCACGACATTCTGAGCTGCACTGAGTGTGTTAGCTGTGTAAATCTGAGATCGAGTTACTTAAAAATATTCTACGGGGAATCCCCGCGCATAAAGAAACTGAGCATTTTGATTCGTTGTCTGGTGGTCACATTCTGATGGATCAGGGTAGGAGTAATATTTTTACTACTTATATAGGCACAGTAAAAGTATTACTCTTACACTATTCTTTAAAGTAAACTTAAAAGAATGTTGAAAGTATATATTTCGACAAGTAACTTAGTGGCTGAGTAGTCGCATTTTGTGTGATTTAAACTGAAAACACAATATTACTAAACCACAAAAAAATCCACCAGCCACTAAAAGCAATATTTCGCCACTAAATTGAAACCACCAGTTTTAGTAGAAAATCCACTAAATTGGCAACACTGACCATCAGTGGTGGGGCGCCATGTTATATTAATAAAAAGGGAAGGAAGAAATAAAGAGAGAGAGATATATAGAGAAAAAGAAACAAATGGGAACCAGTTCAGCGTTTTGTTAGAGTGGGCATTTTGAGCCCTGTGATTTGTTAGACAACAGCATAATTTAATAAAATTCCCGTGTCAGGATGTTGGTCCACGATGAATTCCGAAACCACTCAACCGATTTCAATATTTTGTGAATGTTATTTGGGTCCAACTTAAAAGATAGGATAGTTTTAGATCCCATAGGTGGCGCTGTTTATTTATTTAAACCTTAATATACACAAAATGTATAAAGGCGAACTTAATGTCAGAGGCATTCTCTACCAATCTACCTACGGATGATGCAGAGTCAAGACAATGTCGTTGCGATCCGATTTTTTCGTACGAAGATTCGGTCTACAGAGAAGACGGTTTATGGCAGGCCAACGTCAGCCCGGGCCCCTAGTATCTTTATATATATATTACTTCTTCAAGGTTTTATTTGTCCGTACGCCATAACTTTCATACTTCTTGACCTTTAAATAATTAATAATAATAATACTAGCCCTGTATTAAACATTGTCCCACTGCTGGGCACGGGCCTCCTCTACTGATGAGAGGGGTTAGTTAGGCCGTAGTACACCACGCTGGCCTAATGCGGGTTGGCAGACGGTTTTAAATAATTAAAATTAATAATAATTTGAATTTAATGATTCAAACACCATTTTAAATCTTATATAGCGGCAAGCTATTGGCGAAAAATAGACAAATGTTTTAAAATTGTAAACAGCCAAAAATATTAAAAATTAACAGTGCCATCTGTTGACAGTATGATCAACTAATTTGTTGTATTGTTAATTTAGGATTACGCGCATAAATGATTTTATGGAGCGCTATAACATTTACTTTTACTTATTTCTACTTTATTATATTACGTAACTGACTACTATCAGTGCGAAGTTCGCACGGGTCAGCTAGTACACTACATTTTTATTCCTAGGAAAAATGACAGATATAATGACACATACCCTGTTCAACTTGTACAACGCTCCCGAAGGATTTTGTTTCGATTTCCTTTGCAACGATGAACCCATTGTCGATGATCCTGACTCAAAAGCGTACAACGCTGGTAAACGGGTAAGAATATATTATGATAACTAATATTTGTTTCAAGATCTCATGGTACACTTCGACTGTGACTTGGATGAGATTTTCCATTACCGTCATAAGGATAATAATCTTAAGTTCGATAATCAAAATTTCGAAGTTTTTTTTTAAATTCATCGAAAATAAGCATACGTCAACAGGTTTAAGGTATCCGTTAGACAGAAAAGTGCCTTATGAATAAAATATAGAAAACACGCAGATCAGCATGTTGCTAACACATATTATGTAGGAGTTTCACAAACTTCCTTGAAATTTTTTTCTCGTATTGTATTGTACGTTCATAGCCTTAATGTAAGGAGTTGATTAAAATTTGTTTGAGATTGAGATTCATCCCTTATTACATCAAAAGTCTTTTTAAAGTCCCGTTGCTTTCTTCATAATTATACAGTCATGGAATGTTTTATTTTGTAGGTAAATGACTTTATAGTCCAAATAGAAAGGCAAGCGAAGTATTACGACCATGACAACATAATGGTGACCATGGGTGGTGATTTTACGTACCAAAGTGCTGCCAACTGGTTTGTTAATATGGATAAATTAATCAAGTAAGTTGGAAAAACATTTAAACAAATTTGACCTCATGGAAACTAGATAGATATAGAATTAAAATATAGACATAATATACAACACTTTTGTTTCACAAGATTAAATTTTGTACATTCTTATTTATAAATACATTTACAGCCTCTGTGGTGCAGCTGGCGAGCCAGCAGTGAATCGAGAGGCCTTGGGTTCTATTCCCGCACCGAAATATTGTATTGTACCATATAACCATTGTAACTCCTGTTTAGCCAGCATCGACAATAGCACGCATCACACACACCGAGTAATGAAACTCGGCGAGTCTCTGGATATGCTTAACTGTCTTTTATCCCGCAAAATTAATCAAATAGTAATATAGGAGTTGGAACTATTAATTGTCCACTTAACTCCACAGTGGGAGACAAATAATGAACTAAAGAGGTAGTAAACATACCCTCCCTCCCTCTAACATAGTCCATAGGACATTTACATCTGGAGAAGCCACACAATTCGCATGCCTAGATAAGCATGCTTTCGTGCTTCTTCGTAGCACCGAATAAGTCTCAAGATATATATTTTTCTGTTCTAGCCACGTGAACAACCATCCGGCGAATTTATCTGATATCAATATATTTTATTCTACTCCGTCTTGTTATTTGAAAGCCATTTACCTGTATGGAAGGAGGGATAAAGCTGTGTTTACCGAAAAAGTATGTTCGTTATAACTATAATGAAATAACTTTTTCTTTATATTTACCTAAGAAACTACTAAATGTCAAGTTTATATATACATATTTTATTTTGTGTTGGTGATAGGATATCCATATCCGCGCGGATATACCGTACACAGGGTGTAAAACCCGCCATAGTGGCACACGCACGTGTGTGGCATTCCGGGGTTCAGCCAGTGTACATCCGGTTTTAGTGGGGGGTCTTTTTTTTAATGCCTCGATAGGTAGACGAGCAGACGGGCCACCTGATGGTAAGTAGTCACCGCCGCCCATAGACTTCTGCAATGCCAGGGCACAGCAAAGCCGCTGCCTACCGTTAGAGTCTAGAGTTCGAGTAGGATGTTTGGCCGTGTTGCGGCTTTTTGAGTACTCTGACAATAGACCCTCGACCGCTTCTTCACCTCCTTGCCCCATGGCGTATTGTGAAGAAGCTACACAGCAGGCCGGCCTGATTGTGTTGAGTAGCGAAATGTAGTTGTCTCTCGCTACTTGATACTCTAAATGCACGACACTGCACTTACCATCAGGTGCAGTATCGTAATTTTGCCGTGCCAGGATAAAAAAATCGTACCGGCCAATACTCAAAGGCCAGTAATAATGCTATGATCATTTCCAGGGTGATCATCTTCCGTACGCGAGTGATACATCCACGTATTGGACTGGATTTTACACGTCCAGGCCTAGCCTCAAGTATTACATCAGGAGAGCTCATGTGTTTCTGCAGGTATTTGGAATCAATATTTTTATATGAAAAAATGGCTATGGTGTAGCAGAAAGTGAAATACAGCCCCCATACTATATATATATATGTACTTATAGGTATGTATATATAGTATGTGATGTATATGTACATGAAAGCAGCGATAGCCTAGCCTAGGTTGCGGTATGGACTGTCAAGACGAAAGTCGTATGTTCGAAACCCAAAATAGCATACACCTCTGAGTTTTCTAAAGTTACGTGTATATTAAAAGTTAATTATCGCTTGCTTTAACGGTGAAGGAAAACATCGCGAGGAAACCTGCATACCTTAGTATTCTCATAAGAATTTCGAAGGTATATGAAGTCTACCAACCCGCATTAGGCCAGCGTGGTGGACTAAGGCCTAACCCCTCTCATTAGTAGAAGAGGCCCGTGCCAACAGTGGGACTATGTTTAATACAGGACTAGTATTATTTTCATTGTTAATAACGTAGTTTTCTATATTTTATGTTTTACAATATTTGATACAAAATTGAAAATAATACGAAAAAGAGACCTTTTCGCAAAAACAGATTTAAAATTTATTCAGAATAAGATCGCAATTCTTATTTTAAGTATTGGTATTAGCAAAAGTACTACTAAGTAGGTACTTAGTGGGAATACTTCTTATCTCTTTCGCACGACTGCACTGTAATGGTCACTCCGAGCTTTGACGTCAAAAATCATATCGTACATCCCTTTCTTGTAATTCATCAACTACCCATTCCACCAGACCTGCTTCTTGCTTACTTATTATTGAGTGAATTTTAAATTAAATTTGAATTTAAAACTCTTTCGATAGCGGGTTTCATTCTTTTCAGGTGGTAAAACAACTTACAGTATTAGCTCGTATGGGGGATTCCTATGAGCTACATCTCCTGCGGCATGCTGTGAGCCTGGTACTTCATCACGACGCTATTACTGGTAAATGAACACAACTTCTAACCAGGCTAGTTCTCTTTATCCTGACATGGTAAAGTGATTACCAGCTGATGTTTATACAGTCCAAATGTAGTTTTACCTTTGGTAGAGCGTCCATATTTGTTTAAATTAGATGCAGAAGTATAAATCGCTGTGGCTTTCTACCATATTGTCAAGCCAGCACTCATAATAGCACTCTTTGTTATCGAGTAGCAGAAGAAGTTCCAGGCTGGAATGATCTAAAAGAAGCAACATGTTTTGAGAACAATCTAAAAGTCTGAGAGCTGACCTGGACTTACTAGATTGTAGATCTTTCGCAATTGTTTATTTTTATTAAATAGAGTTAATGAAGACAAATATTTGATGCTTGCTTAAAATATCAGAAGAATAAATATTTCAGGAACCATCCAACAGCATGTCGCAAATGATTTTATAAGAATACTGGCAGAAGCTGTGGAGGCGTGCTCCAAGAAAGTGTCCCATTTGTTAAGGTGAGCACAGAATATTGAGTCTTAATACAATATATTAAAATTCAAAGTAGCCATAAGTTGGGCCTGGACCACCATAACGAAAGTATGTTCAAAACTAGCCCATAGGGCACACAACTCTGTCTTTTCTTTTTTTGAAGTGTGAATTCATTGTTAATTATCGCTTCCTTTAACAGCGAAAGAAAACATCGCGAGGCATATCTGAGACTTCACTATATGAATTTCAAAGCAAAAATACGAATTTGCTCTGCTCTTGGTTCGGGCCGGGGTAGTAGACACCACGAAGCTGTGGCTCCACAAACCAGTACGCGTGGTTCTGGTGTGGAAGAGAGAGGATGGGATAAAAAAAACATATCTTAGGAGCATTCCCCATTATACAGACGGTAGAACACGTGATGTAACGAAATACTATTTCGCAGCTGTAGGGGCTCTAGGCTGTTAGTCACGTCTGCATCATTCACAATGCTGGTAGCCCGCCTCTGCATTGGCAGAAACGACTATTAATAATAAATATTCCAGTTACTTAACACCAACATGGGGTGGCAGCAAACGATCTAAGAATAATCAGCACTTCTTCGTATGCCATCAATTGAATATGAGTCAGTGCTCTGTAAGTCTATTTGATCATTTTTGTCTTCAAGAATCCTCTTACTAGCAATAAGAGTGCCTTAATGATATAAGCAAGTGCTTTAGGCTGGATTCTCTGTAAACTGGCAACACCCCAGTCGATCTGGCTTTTCATTTTTTTAGTAAGTACATCGAAGTTAAAACTATACCCCACGGCAAAGACTTTGATGATTTGAATTGAATGCCGGTCGATGCAAACGGCGGTTAAAGTAAATGTTTCGGCTTCAGATGTAGCGTTTTTTTTTGTTTTATGTATCTGATACACTGAAATTATACTATGATCAACTTAAGTATTGCTTACGTGTTTGAAACTATTATTTGTATAAACATTAATTAACACATAAACATAAATTTCATTTAATTTGATAAAAGATTTCTGGATTTATTCAATTTCGTTTGTTTTGACTATTTAACATTGATGACAGTTCTTATTATTTTTAGTTTTTTTTTGTCGTTTTAAAATGTTATCAATTCAGTAGCCCATTCCTAACATACTACTTTAAGGGTATGCGTTTATATTACATGTTATATTCCTTCTAGAAAATTCTAGACCTTGCCACATAAGTACATCAATCAAATTTCCTATTCCAGTTCACAGAAATGCAAGAACCAGTCCTGTTGCTGGTCTACAATCCTCTGAGCATCAAGACGTATTTCCACGTGAGGGTGCCCGCAGTCGCCTTACATTACTCCATCAGGGATTATAATGGTATGTCACAGATTGAAATCTATAATAATAAAAATACCAGTACTACATTTTTGTTTCTCACTGTTCCACAGTTGGGCATTGACTTCCCCTACTAATATTTAACTATCAATATTTCCAACTCCTCCATATATCTATTTGATTGATTTCGTTGCCGGATAAAAGATAGTTGAGCATTCCTAGAGACTCGCCAAGTTTCATTACTCGGTGTCGAAAAAATGCGTGCCATTGTTGATCCTGGCTAAATAGGAGTTTCAATAGCGGGTGTGTTGGCGGAAAGAGGGGTTAGGCCTTAGTTCGCCACGCGGGCCTAATTATATTTCTCAAGCAAGCAGCCATATTTATAAAGCATTAAAAATGAATACACACGTAATTCCGAAGTTGTTCTACCCCATGACAAAACATATAAAAAGATATTTGTTTCATTCATTTCATTTACTGGTAGATTTCACATATGATATTAACATAGGAATTTGGCCTATCTCCTGTATACATTGTATTTGAATAAACGAACTTTCTCACCAGACGAAGAAGTGGAGTACCAGCTAGTGTCTCTACCAGCTTCCATGATCAATCTACCAGGGCGGACTTCCTCCACTATCCAAGAGTTGTTCTTCGAAGCTGAGAACATTCCTCCATTAGGGTTCACGGCTTATTATGTCACTCCAGTTCGGGATCAACTTGTGAGTATGTTTATTAACGCCAAGATTAGGTGCGGAGTTCAATTCTGGCAATTAGATTATTTTCGTGGAAGCATAATAGCTATTTATTATTGCATCTTATATGAATTGTTTAGTCCTATCCCATCCTCTCCCTTCCATATCAGAACGACGCGTACTGTCTTACGGAGTCACAGCTTCGTAGTGTCTAGTACCCCGGCCCGAACCACGAAGTTTGCAGGTTGTATCTTTGCCGCAGTTTGGTAGCTACCTTATTCCCTCTTTCGTATGATCCTTCCTTCCTATGATTCCTATGATCCTGGGTCCTTTATCATAGCGTGAAGAAGCTACACAACAAGTATGAGATGTTGTTGTCTCTCGCTATTGATACTCTACTTAGCACGCTTACCATTAGCTGGTCACTTTACACGCCAGGATAAAAATATGGTTTTGAAAGTTTGAATTTGGACTCGATCTCTTGATGGAATTACATAAAGCTGATTAATAAAATAATTCTCAATGCTAGGTTTTTCTTGCATTACATTTTGTTCTTTCCAAGGCAGTCCTCCGCTAATTTCCTCTCCCCAGATTCACCAGGTCCTCGTTCATAGGTATACTATCATTTGATAATTTACCGCCATACCTCACCTGCCATCTCTTCTGCAGCATATGTGACCCAACTTTCAGTTCCTTCGAGGTGTCATCATAGCAATATCTGTAGTCTAGGATTTTATTTATAAATGGTATATTAGTAAAATTATTTTCAAGGAAGAAAATGCGTTCGCCAAGAAACAGACTTCTGAAACTATCAATATGGATGAAGAAATAACTCCACATATTTCTAATGAGGTAAAGTATATTTATAGCCTTTGAGCCTTTTTCGGAATGTTCAGAAGTCTGCAGTTGCTGAACATTCAGAAAATGGTTCCAAACACTATCTTCAATTTGATAAACCACAAATCCTTGCCAAAGAACACCGATTCCTACCTAGGATGATTCGCGAGGCTATTGAAATTAAAAAACATCCTTATTTCAATAGAGAAGATGGTTGGAAGCTAGCACCAGCCTGGGACCCAATTATACATTTAATTAAATCGGAACCCAAAAGACCAACTGCCAAACCTGTGAGCTCTTTCTGCGTAGATCGGGCTAAATCAAAATAAAAAATGTAATATCAACTACATGGAGGGTAGAAACATTGCACTACACTTTCGAGATGACATACAACTCAGTCTCCCCCGTGACCATGAAGGCTGTAAAGTCTTCGAAACGTCGGGTTAAAAAAGTAAAATAAACCGCGATATAATCCGTAAACTTCGTTTTATTTCAATAATCCTGACACCTAACATGTAGCATGTATGCCCCTAGTAGCCTAATTTACTGAATGATTAATTTGATTTGACAGTACCTCAAAGTATCAGTGGACAAGACAACAGGCCTCCTGTCGTCCATCCAGCACATAGATGGAGTAAGGATCGAGGTGACGCAGAACTTCTTCTACTACAGTCAGGGACAGCAGACGATGCATTCAGGAGCATATACCTTCCGACCGGAGAAAATGAGACCTAAGCCAGTATGTATTAATGTATAAACATTTAACCAACAGTGAAACGAGAAGCAACGGGTTTCTATTTGCCACCATGCGTATTGGATTACGGAGCCACAGCTTCGTGGTGTCTACTACCTCGACACCTGGCCTGTCTACTCTGTAACACAATTCCGATCGATCGGTATTGGATTTGTGAGATTTCGTATTTTGAGTGCGACCTTACTGCTTATATTATTTTAATATTGCATAACAATTCATATTATAATCTTAATTCCAATTACTGCATATTAATGGCTGCACACTATTGAAATAATATGGCGATAAAGAGTACGAAATCTCTCAAATCCAATACCGATCGATCGGAATTGTGTTACAGAGTAGACCGAAACCAATGAACCAAGAGGAGAGAATACTTGTATCTCTGCCGCACCATCAAGCTATGGAACAGTTTGCCAGCCACCGTGTTCCCTCCTTCCTATGATTCTAGGATCCAATTGCATAATATTTTTAGGTAACAGATCGAGCAACTTACACCACAGTCCGCGGCGCTTTAGTCAAGGAGATCAGACAGAGGTTCAGCGACTGGGTGACGCAGGTCATACGGCTGTACCGGGGCGAGGAGTTTATCGAACTGGAGTGGTTGATTGGGCCTGTACCGGTTGGGTAAGACTCGCACATAATGCACGTTTAAATAAAAGGAAATATGTATCATTTCTGTAATAAAAGCTGTCTGGCCACCGGCTTTCTCTAATAATGTGAGGGGTCAGGCCTTAGTCCACCACGCTGGCCTAATGATGGCCTAGTAGACTTTATAATAATAATAAATATGAAGATAAGATATCGATTTTAGTTATGCTATATTTTTTTTACGAAAAATATTCCTTGGATATCTTTTAAATTTAAAAATAAATAACAGTCACACACATAGCCCCGACCCCACACTAAGATACGAGTCTTGTGTTGTGGGTATCACCTCGGACACAAATATCTGTCTGTCACACAAAAATTTGTCCCGGTGTGGGAATCGAACCCAAGGCCTCTCGTTTCACAGCCGGCTACTCGCCAACTGCGCCACGAAGGCTTTCTTTGCTAGAAAAATTAAGAAAAATATTTAACCCCCGCCCTTGGTATTCTTACGTATTACCTTAACGCCTCCATATGTAAAACTATGTGGTAAAGGCAGGCCATTTTTCAGACTACAGTGTTGTTTCCAGGAATGACCTTGGCAAAGAAGTGGTAAGCGTCTTCACCACCAATATTACGAATCATGGAGTGTTCTTCACGGATTCGAACTCGCGACAGATGATGAGGAGAAGTTGCTGGAACCGCACGGCCAGTATGTATTTGCAGACCAGGTTTCTTCTTTATAGAGATAGGTAAAGTGACCTTTACTGCCCATCGCCTAGTTGGGTGTCGAAGTGTTTAAATTTCCACGAGGTTTCTCATTGAGGACATTTTAATAAAAACATTATAGAATACATTATAAAACTAATTTTTCGGATTTTATCGCGGTTTATTTTACTTTAGTCCCGAATTTTAGAAAGCTTTACAGGCTTCCGTTCACGGAGTTGGTTGACAACTAGCCTTTCCACCAGATTTGAATGGCTTCTTACTTATTTTTGAGTGGGTTTATGAAATTCTTTCAACAAGAGGTTTCAGGTAACTTATTGATTAAAATGATAAAAATGACGTGTCAACTATACTATTGGACTATTCAGTAAGGACCAACTTCAAGAAATCGAGATTTTCATCACTCTCACGAGGGTCATGTACGGCCATAGGTCTTGTAATAAGTTTTGTGTCACAATATTACAGTAAGGCAACTAAATTTACATACATTGAGCTGCTATCATCTATTGTAAGCAAATTTAAATCGTATATTAACTGTATAACCATATTGCTAACTGGTGTTCGAAAAAAACAAGGCTAGAGATTTTTGCCCGTTCTTCTCTAGAGAAACTGCGTACCCAACTGATTATAGAGTAAGATTGACTGACTCTAAATAATGTATAGCGTTTCATGGATACCATAAAAAATCAATTTTTGATTGAAGACCAAAATAAATCAGATCCATTCCTCACGTCAAAACTCTACAGCTAACCAGAAAAAGACACTGCCAGCGTGCTACTACCCCGTGACGTCACGCATCTGTGTACACGCACACAACAGCAGTGTGGAGATGTGCGTACTGACGGACAGGACGCAAGGAGGGACCTCTTACAACGAAGGAGAAATTGAATTAATGGTCAGTCAGTCATTTTGTGATTTTAGTGTAAAACACCCCTTAATGGCAAACGCATGTGTGTCGCATTCCGGGAGCAGGCAGTGTACACCTGGTTTATGTCGGGGGTCTAGAGTTGGGTAGGATGTTTAGCTGTTTTGCGGCCTTCTGAGTACTGATGCTAGACCCTCGACCGCTTCTTCACCTTCTTGCCCATGGCGTAGCTTGAAGAAGCAGGCCGGCATGATTATGTTGAGTAGCAGGGGATGGATTGTCTCTCGCTACTCGATACTCTAATTGGACGGCACTGCGCTTACCATCAAGTACAGTGTGGTCACTCTGCCAGGATAAAAAAGAAATCAGAAAGTTAACAACAATGTTCTACCTCTATTTAAATTAGGGTTGCCAATCGCGAATTTCTAAAACTAGGTTTTGAAGTTGTACAAACCAGGACAATACAGTGTATTTTAAAATTCACGCGCCACTTTTGCAATTCTTATGTTACGTGCATCCTCACGGCTCGCGAGTGTTGGTGCTGCCCGCGCAGTTCTAAAAATATACGTGTCCTGTTTTTAAACTGAATCGTCCTGGTTTGTACAATTCGGCGTTGGCAACCCTAGTCTATAGCTGTCTTGTTACGGTCCGCCTGACGGCGGGGCACAAAAAAAAAACAAGTTACCGAAGAACAGAAAAAATACTTTTATTAAAAAAAAACAATTACTGAGGTAGAGGAGAACCGCTCAGGGCGTGAGCTCTCGGCACAGAGAAAAGTTCCGTTTGGTGATGGTCGACGGGCAATGTGCGCTGGGGACTTAACTACGCTCCAATGTCTGCCGGCGCGGTAGGGACCGGGGGCGCCGCGTGGCTCGCGATGCAGCGGCGTGCCGGGCGCAGAGGTCAGCAGAGGTCGGCGACTATGTTCTGCCGCGGTCGCACTCCTTCCCGGCTCGGAGCCGTAGTCGAGTCAGTGTTGGACGGTACGGGAGTTGGTACCTCCCAGCTGCAACCCGTACGGTGGTCCCCCAGATTCCTGGAACGCGTCGACAGGACGTTTGTAGCGTAAAAGACCCCGAGACCCAAGCACTAGTCGAGACCATGTGTGGGTGTCGGCATCTTTCGCGAACAATAATAAAAAACAACAAAATACAATACGCGCAGTGGAGTGGCGATATACCAATCCGGTAATAGTAGAAGAACAAAAAAATATAAAATTATTTGAAAACCCAAAACCGAACTTCATCTAACTATTTACCGGTCGATCACCAATCCTTTTATTACAAGGAAGTTATTTTTATTTTTGTACCTCATGGCGTAGTCATGAGGTACAAAAATAAAAATAACTTCCTTCTCGTATGCAATAATTACAAAATACTAGGTAGTTAAAGACAAGCATATCGGCGAAGCGATGACCTGCGATATTTACTACGCCGGTACATAAAAAAAACTTCACTGATTTAACAATAGACTCCCAGCGATTTAGATGGGAGTCAGTGACGTAGCTATAGCTTTTACATGGGGGGGGTCCGCGGGTAAAAGCCAAAAATCTAACCGCTCAAATCATAGTTATTTAGAAATTACCTAAACATAGAATGGGAAAACGCTAGTTAATAAGAAATTGTTACTTGCTATTTGGATTTGGACTTTGGATGGATGAAAATCTGCCGTAGATTTACATTCATTTTTGTTTTATTGTTTACATAACAACTGTCAAAACATCAAGTGTCAAGTGAAATCAATTTATTTTTGGTAAATAACTATTTTAATGTTGCTTATTATCAAGATGAGATGTTAGAACACAGGGAGAAAATTCTCACGCACTCGAATCAACTTCGTATACGAAAAATAATTCAAATTCGAACTTTTTTCAAGAGAATGTAAAGTTAAGCTATTATGGAAATGTCGAGTCCGGTGTTTCTCGAAGGTCTTGATGGTACGAATATAATGTCAAATGTATGGTTCATAAATAACTTATTTTAAAAATAGAATTCGAAATCAAAATATTCTATTTGAGCTATTCTAAAAATTACCATTCGAACATTTCTCGAAGGTTATCGCTCGAAATGCTTCGACTGGTACAGACCGGTCGAGACGTACATCTCGAATTCGAACCATTCAATATTGTGTCCTAACTTAATGATGATGATGATGTCCTCCAAGAAATATCCTTCGACGGCGAACCTTGCATTTTTGGAACAAGTTTTTTTCGCCAATGTGAGCATATGTAAGAGTCAACTCAAACTGGCGCAAACTCGAAACGTTGCGTCACGTCCTATTTTTCAACTACAATGCATGGCGACGCGCGTCTTGTACACTTAGGGCCAACCCTATGTGTACACAGTTTTAGGTCTTATTTATTGCAGCTCACGCTGGGCGTCAAGGCATTGGATACATACATGTTTCCTCAAAATGTGCACATGATTTTGGTACTGAGCTACGCCATTCGGTCTAGTGACACGAAAGTTCTTCCCAGCAGTCGCAGGGTACGTCGCAAGATGCTAAGTAACGCTTGATGATATTGTAGTAGGTAGAAAATGACATCCAGGCTTACGCCATTCTTGAGCGAGTTTGCCTTAAACCACTGAAACCTAATGGTGTCTAAACCATATGGCGTCTTGACAAATTTCATATGAACTGTATCAGGTGAATTCTCCAGATAAAGTGGCAATATTGTTTCCTTAACATTAATATTTTACGACGTTTATAGCTAAGCGGCAAAGAGTCTATGCTCTTGGAGGTGGTGCGGTAATGTTGTACGTATGAAGGCCTCTAGACACCCAAAGATATTGTTTTATTTTGGTCCTAACTTACTGCGTATATGATGCCATATGCTGATGTGTTTACCCATAAAAAGACTCAATCTCGTGTTTTTATTATGATTTAACTAAAAGTCTTAGAAAGATAAAATACTTGGAAGAGTCCAAAAACATGTCCAAGAACTGGATAGTGGATGCACATTTGATGAGGCCCGTGACATGGATATTAAAATACTTATAGATTTTTAGTTCGAAATTCAAATTTTTTAGTAGAATCTCATAGTAAAGACTCGAATTCAAATGGATATGGATGCAACATTCGAACAATATAACTTCATAGTTCGAAATTATGTAATAGAGAAATTATTCGAACTGTAGATTCGAGTACGAAATTATTTTGAATGAAAGGAGAATTGTCCTCCAGGTACTTATGGTACATCATATACCATCACACTCATCACTACTAAGTAGTCACTACTTAAGACTCGGTCGTATTTTTTTAAATAGATGTGCCCTGAAAAAAAACCTGTCTTGTTTTACCAGTTGATTTAAGCGCTAAAAAGTACACGAAAAAAATTAAACTAGGCTCAAAAGTCGTAGAAAAATCTGTTAATTCCAAATATGCATATAGCTGAATGCTGCAAAAATTTACACTTAAATCAAATAGCCTGCTAACCGTCTATATTATCCGCTATCAATAATTCGCGGTTTTTTATTATGTCGTAGGCTAAGGGGGGTGTCCGGACCCCCTGGACCCCCCCCTTATATACGCCCATGATGGGAGTAATATTATATAATTTCTTTTAAAACCTAACGAATTTAAGTTATTATCAAATTTACATTTCTAGTTACATTACTACAAATTAAATATAAGATACATTTTTACGGTGGATATTATTTAAGTTAACAATTGAATGGTTAATTTTGAGTCTACTAAATTACAGTTACATTAAAGAAAGAAAACCACCGATATTGAGAACACACGCGTGAAATACAAGTGGTCATTTAATTTCTGAACTAGACCATCTTCATTTGGCAATAGTATTTAAATGAAATTAACCCGAGTGAACATATGCAAGGTAAGGTTATGTTTTACTGCACCACGCGTCACATTTCTCTACGTAATTAAATCATTATTATACGGTGGAAGAATTTAAATCGGATAAAACCAGACACGAATTAGCTAACAGCAAAAAACCTAAAGAATTATAATTAACTTACCAAGGGGGATTATGAGTAAGCACTGATTTTACTACTTTATTTTAAATGGTGGTATTTACTTATAAGCCGACCTGTTTCCCGTGCGTTTTGGAATCAACTGTCGTTTTGTGTCCCGCGCCTTGTATTTAAAGGAAGGGTTTTTTCCTTGTGTGCGTGATAATTGATATTTTTTAGTGGGGATTCGTGCTTCAGACAAAAGGATTACCCTGATTGGTTCTATACGCTATTGCTAGATCATTTCGCGTGGTTTCGCTCCGTAGTAACAACTTAATTATTTTGTCTTTATGTTTGTAATTATTTTAACATTTTTTATTTTTATGTATTATCTTGTTACAACGTAACAATACCCCCTCTCCCAGAGAAAGGATTTTACGTAGTAAAATCCGCTGCGGTAAGCGCCTAAGTATCGCTAGAACCGCCCAGTACTGTCTCACATTCATACTTCCACTAACAAATACCTACCATGCGACCTAGCATCCGACCTTTCATAGTTGTCTGGTGAAATTTAAAATCAACAGACTTCCGTATAACTAGAGTACAATTCTATTAACGAATTGGACTCGAGAACAGTACTGCATGACAAGGAGCGTCTAAGAAGAAGAATACTGCAACGTGAACATTCTGACGAATCGGCACTGTGAAATACATTGGTCTTTGATGAATTTGTTACAGTCACGACCCGCTGTAACGAAAAACAGCAGACGAGCAGACCTATACCAAGAAACTGTCATGCTCCGCTAAAATTTTGCAAAACGCAAAAACAAAACGTGTGTAGACCTATAAGGAAGTCAATACACACAAAAAAATCGTGTAGGCTTATTTTAATTCATCAAAGACAATGTGGACAGAGACCAAAACGTAACAATTTTTAATTTGTAATAATTGTAGACGAGAAAAGAAAAAAAATATTCCATTTTCTGAACACTATGAATCAAGGAAACCTGAATTGAACTGTTAACGGTAATGACTTCGATGAATAAATGATCATTTGATCAAGCTAAATAAAATAGCAAAACGACATTGCGAGTATGTCTATTCTTTAGCGAATTTGTTACAGTCACGACCCGCTGTAACGGAGAGAAGAAAAAACAGCAGACGAGTAGACCTATACCAAGAAACTGTCATACTCCGCTAAAATTTTGCAAAACGCAAAACAATAAAACGTGTGTAGACCTATATAGAAGTCAATACACACAAAAAATCGTGTAGGCTTATTTAACTCGCTAAAGAACGGATAATAAACGAATGTTAACATATTATAGAATTGTTTAACAATCCTAAAAAAAAATCCTATGAAACAGGACAAGATTGATGAGGTTATCTATCGTGTATAATTCACGTGATAACTATAAAAGTGTGATAACACACCAAAAAAAAATCTTTACGAAGGAGAGGATCCGAGAAATTCCGGGAAAATTCCGAATAAAATCCCGGTAAATTCCGATAAAATACCGATGAAATTCCGAGAAAATCCGTACATTCATCGCGCGGTGAGAGCACTCGGTCACTTGGGTCTACATCTATAATATGATGCGACCCGCATGGTATAAGTTTTCCCACCGTACGCTAGAAATGCCGGTGTGACTATCTATTGGTATCCTAAAATCGTCAACCCCATTCTTAGGTTCTAAACCGCGTATGGCTACTTCATACCTAAGCTCCGGTTTAGTTGGATGTAGATATTTAATGGTACGGTCCATTTTTAAATATAAAAAAATTTACTTGATACGAACCGAACCGAAAGAATCGAACCCACGAACCGAAAGGAGCCGAAAAGAACGAACCGAAACGAGCCGAAAAGAACCGAAATGATCAATCTATGGTCAGCTAAGTCGAAGATAAAAAGAAATTTTAATCGATGTTAAAAAAAGTATTCCGAGGAAAAAAAAAAATTTTTTTTTTATTCGAAGTTAAAAAAAAATTTTAAGTCCAAAAAAAAAATTAATCGAAAAGAAAATATTTTATTTATTTATTTACACTTTATATACAGGGTATAAAGGCGGACTTAATGCCAAAGGCATTCTCTCCCAGTCAACCTTAAGGTGGTGCAGAGCTAAGCAGTGTAGGTGCATAAAGATAATAATAAAAATAAAACATTTAGCAAATAAGCATGTACATACATAAATACTTGGATATATACTTAATAAATATAATAATTTTGACAATAAGATATATAAATGCATACACATATACATATAGGTACATACTATAAAATAAATATACTAAGAATTAATGAGATGATTCCGCAACTCTGTCCAGGAGTAAATGCCGAAGTCTCCACTTGAAAGCCAACTTGGTGGTGCACGACCTGATTTCAAGGGGGAGTGAATTCCAAAGAAGTATAGATTGAATGGCGAAAGAAGAGTGAGTGAAGTCAGAGCTGTGAGGGGGGCACTTAAGAAGAAGGTTGCTAGATGAACGAAGGTTTCTATCGTGACTGTCACTAAGATAGATAAAGTGAGAAGATAAGTAAGAGGGAGGGGTAGGGGACGTAAGTAAAGTAAAGAGAGTAGTAAGAGCTCGCATAGATCGTCGCTGGCGAATAGGTAGCCATTTTAATTGCGAACGATAGGAAGAAACGTGGTCATATTTGCGAAGATTAAAAATAAATCGAATGCAGTTATTGAGAAGTCGGTCAAGTTTGTTGAGTTGATCTGCATTCAGATCAAAATAGCAGACATCACCATAGTCGATTATCGGGAGGATTAAGGCTTGCACAAGCATAGTCTTGGTTTTAGCTGGTAGGAAATTCTTTAGGCGATAAAGAGCACGAAGAGTACCGGTAACTCTCTGACTGACAGAGTTTACTTGGAACCGCCAGCTCAGGGTGGAATCGATGTGTAACCCAAGGTCCTTGACACTAGGGCTCCAAGGAATGACTGTGCCATCAAATATAATACCCGGAATCTCCGTGGCGCCCAGTCTAGTAATCAACCTGGAACTACCCAAAATTATTGCTTGACATTTCGTGGGATTCACCGACAGACCGAAACTGTCAGACCAACTTTTAATATACTCCAGGTCTCTGTTCACCCTGTCCACGGCAGTGGCCACACAATCGACTCCAGCCCGAGAATAAATTTGCAAGTCATCGGCATACAAATGATACGCACACTGAAGATTTTGAGCAATGAGGTTAATAAATATAGAAAATAACAATGGAGAAAGTATGCCGCCTTGAGGGACTCCAGAGTCGATATCGCACCAATTCGACGAGGAATCGTCGAGACGCACCGACTGCTGTCGACCCTGAAGATAAGATGAGAACCATTCCAGAGCCGCCGGAGAAATCAAAAGATGGGAGAGGATTGACAGCAGGATATCGTGACTGACGGTATTGAAGGCATTCGAGAAATCAACCAAAGCCAGAACTGTAACTTTGGTTTCTTCCATGCCCTCTCTAATATCGCCAGTCACTTTGAGGAGCGCGGACACGGTGCTGTGGCCAGGTCTGAAGCCAGACTGCAGAGGGCATAACAAGTTGTTTAGGTATACAAACCTAGACAACTGCTTGTGTGCACAGGCCTCAAGCACCTTGGAAAGGAACGGTAGAATGGATATAGGACGGAGATGGTTCGTGAGTGATGGATTTGGGATTTTGGGAACAGGAATAACGAAGGCTTTGCGCCATAAAGAGGGAAAAATACCTGTCCCAAGGGAGACATTAATGATGTGAGTAATGGTAGGGAGAAGATGATCCAGGATAGGAATTATCATGCGGCGGCTGACTTTGTCGCATCCAGTCGCATTGGACTTAATGGAAAGGATTATCTTCTTGATCTCACCCGGCGGAACTGGAGAAAACTGAAAGGGGTCGATGTTAGGTCTGGGGAGACCAGCTATAAATTCCATGGTACGACATTTGGTTTGGGAGTCAATTAGGACAGCAGAAGAGAAATGACGATTAATATCATCCAAATCAAAAGTCGCACCAAGGAAGTCCAGGGTCCTCCCTTTGCCAATACCTAGAGTCCCGAGGAATTTCCAGATACTAGCAGGAGAGGACACGGTAATATTGGTAAGAATATGACGGCGTTTAGCGTTACGTACCATCTGATTACACCGATTCCTTGCAGTCTTAAAGAGGCACCAGTTTTCATCAGAACGGTCCCTCCTGAATTTACGATAAGCTCGGTCTCTTCGCCTCATCGCCATACGAACACCACGTGTCATCCACGGAGCAGGGGAACGCTTCAGCTTAACTTTTTTTATTGGTGCATGGACATCGAAAAGTGAAAGGACTTTGGCATTGAAAATGTTGACCTTTTCATCGACTGAAGAAGCGGTTGATAAAGGGTCCCAGTTTATTCTTGCCGCATCCTCTGCAAGCTTATCGATGTCCATGCGATCAAAACAACGCAAGTGCAAAACCTTGGGAAGGGGTTTGGTGGGCTTTAATGCGTAACTTATGTAGATAAGGTCATGGTGAGAGAAGCCAGGAGCAGGATATTGACCGTGAGAGGAAACGAGGGAAGGATTGGAAGTGAAGATAAGGTCAAGCAGAGTGTCATGACCATCTGCATTGTGATGAATATTCAATATTCGAAGTTAAAAAAATTTTTACAATACGCGACGAAATGTGACACGAAAGTGGCAATGTTAAAATAATGTACGTTACTATCATTATCTTTTCAGAGTATAAAATAAAATTTGCAAAACAATAATGATTGCAACAAAAAATATCAATGCAGAAATGCACCAAACAAAAAAATCTCTGAAAGGAAATGTTTAACTACGCACATACATAAATGCAAGAACGATTGCTAAACAAGAAACATGTAAATGCACAAAAATCAGAATGCAATGTTATGAGAAAATAAAATTATGATGTTATGCCACTTGCAGTTCACGCGTATGTGTGTGGGTAACCATAGATGGTATTTGATTACCCTGCGGAACCAGAAGACAAAATTTCGGCTACCCGTTCCTCTTTAAAGAGAAAACGGGTCGGTGGTGCCTCCCCGTTCAGCCTCGTCCGCATAGGCTTACCACCTGGTTGAGAAAAAAAAATACCGACACCACAATAGTACCAAACGAAAACTTCTCTGTGCTTGCTTTTAATAGTTGAGCGCCATTTTGTTACGGTCCGCCTGACGGCGGGGCACAAAAAAAAAACAAGTTACCGAAGAACAGAAAAAATACTTTTATTAAAAAAAAACAATTACTGAGGTAGAGGAGAACCGCTCAGGGCGTGAGCTCTCGGCACAGAGAAAAGTTCCGTTTGGTGATGGTCGACGGGCAATGTGCGCTGGGGACTTAACTACGCTCCAATGTCTGCCGGCGCGGTAGGGACCGGGGGCGCCGCGTGGCTCGCGATGCAGCGGCGTGCCGGGCGCAGAGGTCAGCAGAGGTCGGCGACTATGTTCTGCCGCGGTCGCACTCCTTCCCGGCTCGGAGCCGTAGTCGAGTCAGTGTTGGACGGTACGGGAGTTGGTACCTCCCAGCTGCAACCCGTACGGTGGTCCCCCAGATTCCTGGAACGCGTCGACAGGACGTTTGTAGCGTAAAAGACCCCGAGACCCAAGCACTAGTCGAGACCATGTGTGGGTGTCGGCATCTTTCGCGAACAATAATAAAAAACAACAAAATACAATACGCGCAGTGGAGTGGCGATATACCAATCCGGTAATAGTAGAAGAACAAAAAAATATAAAATTATTTGAAAACCCAAAACCGAACTTCATCTAACTATTTACCGGTAGATCACCAATCCTTTTATTACAAGGAAGTTATTTTTATTTTTGTACCTCATGGCGTAGTCATGAGGTACAAAAATAAAAATAACTTCCTTCTCGTATGCAATAATTACAAAATACTAGGTAGTTAAAGACAAGCATATCGGCGAAGCGATGACCTGCGATATTTACTACGCCGGTACATAAAAAAAACTTCACTGATTTAACAATAGACTCCCAGCGATTTAGATGGGAGTAATATTATATAATTTCTTTTAAAACCTAACGAATTTAAGTTATTATCAAATTTACATTTCTAGTTACATTACTACAAATTAAATATAAGATACATTTTTACGGTGGATATTATTTAAGTTAACAATTGAATGGTTAATTTTGAGTCTACTAAATTACAGTTACATTAAAGAAAGAAAACCACCGATATTGAGAACACACGCGTGAAATACAAGTGGTCATTTAATTTCTGAACTAGACCATCTTCATTTGGCAATAGTATTTAAATGAAATTAACCCGAGTGAACATATGCAAGGTAAGGTTATGTTTTACTGCACCACGCGTCACATTTCTCTACGTAATTAAATCATTATTATACGGTGGAAGAATTTAAATCGGATAAAACCAGACACGAATTAGCTAACAGCAAAAAACCTAAAGAATTATAATTAACTTACCAAGGGGGATTATGAGTAAGCACTGATTTTACTACTTTATTTTAAATGGTGGTATTTACTTATAAGCCGACCTGTTTCCCGTGCGTTTTGGAATCAACTGTCGTTTTGTGTCCCGCGCCTTGTATTTAAAGGAAGGGTTTTTTCCTTGTGTGCGTGATAATTGATATTTTTTAGTGGGGATTCGTGCTTCAGACAAAAGGATTACCCTGATTGGTTCTATACGCTATTGCTAGATCATTTCGCGTGGTTTCGCTCCGTAGTAACAACTTAATTATTTTGTCTTTATGTTTGTAATTATTTTAACATTTTTTTATTTTTATGTATTATCTTGTTACAACGTAACAGTCTATAGCGGAGTATATTCCAGGTCCATCGCAGACTGCTGACAGATGACGGCTTTGGGCTTGAGGAATCTTTGAATGAAGAAGAATTCGGGTTGGGATTAGTAGTGAAAGGGAAACACAGGATTGTGTTCGGAAACTTTAAACAAGAAGGTAACTAAAGAAAATTGGAAGCCTTTGTAATATCCACTTTCTAACAAAACAAATATTTCCAAAATCGTTGTATTAGATGAGAGTTCCGGGGTAACAAACATAAAAAAATAGAAACCGATTTGGAAACCTCCTGCTTTTTTTAAGTCGGTTAATATCTCAATGAATATTACAACCGCCATCTATCTGCACATGTCATCATAAAAAGCGCATAAATTTTATTGTGGTTTTAGAAGCTAAATGAGATACACACATAGAAAGAGAGAGAGGGAGAGTAAGAGACAGAGAAACAGTGACAGAGGCAGAGTGAGATATGATACAAACACATTTTTTGAGGTGTGTGTTATGTACCGTAGTCCCTCGTACTTGATACCTGATACAGGTTTGACCTAGTGTGGGGTCAGGACTATGTGTGTGTACCTTTAACTTTTAGTGGACGAGCTGACGTTCTCCGAGAGAGCTGGCCAGGCCGCGAGGAGATGGCAGCTGGAGCCGTGGATCTTCTTCACCTCAGGAGAGAAGATCAACAGGAGGAAATGGCAGAATGTTAGGAATAAACGGGTAACGATGATTGATATGTAGATATAATTGTAAATTAGGCCACTAGGGGCACTTTTACATGTCAGAATTATATTAAAATCTACTGGTATGAGAAGAAACTACCACTAAACCAAAAAAGCATGTCAATCCCTTTCTCTGTGAAAATCTAAAACAAATATATCCTACAGTATCCGTATATTTTCCGGGACAAAAAGTAGCCTATTGCTATTCCAGACTATAATCTATCTCTGTGCCAAATTTCAACCAGATCCGTTCAGCCGTTCTGGAGTGATAAACAAACATTCATTCACAAGATTAAGAGTAAGATGAATCACAATCACAGAAGAAAAAATAACTATTTAGGATTGATATGTATCAATTCATTGTGGTGCCCTGGCATTGCAAACGGTAGGCAGCTGCTCTGCTGTGCCCTGGCATTGCAGAAGTCTATGGGCGGCGGTGACTACTTACCATCAGGTGGCCCGTCTGATCGTTTGCCTAAACAGGCACTTAAAAAAATACAAGGCATAGAGTTGTAGGTCCTAATTCTCTTCCAGTATTCTGCTCTGAAACTCCACGGTCTTCCGCGTCATATACACGTACTGACCCTGGAGCCTTGGAAAGGTGGAACCGTGCTGCTTAGGCTGGAGAATACCTTGGAAACAACTAATAGAGGTAATAAAATTAATATTTTTTTAAGAAAAGATATTAACAACTAAACTAGGGATCGAAATAAAACTAATCGCTGGTGGTAGGATATTCGTATCCGCCCGGATAGCGACCACCGTACACAGGGCGAAAAACCCGCCATAGTGGCACACGCAAGTGTGTCGCGTTCCGGGATCAGCCAGTGTATGTCCGGTTATCGTCGGGGGGCTAGAGTTGGGGTACGATGTTTGGCCGTGCGGGTATAAGCCGGTTCACAGTCGGTTGGAGGCGTGTTGATCCGTCGGCCAGGGAGACCTGTAGAAACGGTGGTACCGCTGGCCGCCCGCGGTACAGTACAGGGGCCCAATCGTGGCTAACCACCACGAGAGGCTGCCCCACCATGCCGCGCATAATCTTGGGTGGGTCCGTCGTGCCGGTTGGTGACCGGATGTGGGGTCCCGGCGGCCTATCCCGGGAGGGTACGGGGGCCCTTCCGTCCGGCGGATCAGCTCACCTCCTCTCGGCTCTTTTAGTGGACCGGCGCTTGTTACGGCCTTCTGACTACTCTGACACTAGACCCTTGACCGCTTCTTCACCTCCTCCTCCCATAACTCCATGTCAGTGCATACAAAGAGAGCAGGTTTTACAGCGGTGCGTAACCCCACCACCGCCTTCACAATGGAGTTCGCTAACATCCGCGGACTCCATTCTAATCTTAATGCCGTCCACCACCATCTTGAGACGGCCCGGCCTGCTCTGCTCTTCTTGACGGAGACGCAGATTTGTAGTCCGACCGATACTTCATACTTGCTTTACCCCGGATACTCGCTTGAAGAAAGCTTCAGGCCGAGGGCCGGGGTATGCCTGTATGTTCGGTCGGACGTCTGCTGTCGCCGTCTGCGCTGCATGGAGGACCCCTCCTTCTCCACCCTGTGGGTACACGTCGACCTCGGCTCCCAGAGTCGGGTTTACGTGTGCCTTTACAGGTCACACGACGGGGACGTAGAGACAACTCGGCTATTTAATTATATTAGCCAGGCGACAGACGACGCGCAGGAGCAGTTTCCAACAGCGGAATTGGTAGTTCTGGGGGACTTTAACGCACACCACGAGTTGTGGTTGGGCTCCTCCAGAACTGACCATGCCGGCAGGACTGCTCATGCATTCGCTTTGACGAATGGCTTGACACAGCTGGTGGACCAGCCTACCAGGATCCCAGATGTGGCAAGTCATGCGCCCTCTCTGCTGGACCTACTGCTGACGAGTCATCCAGCCGGGTATAAAGTGACGGTTGGTGCTCCCCTGGGTACCTCCGATCACTGCCTGGTTGGGACGTCGGTTCCTTGCGCTTTGCCTCCACGTCCCGTGAAGGTCAAGCGCAGGGTCTGGCACTACTCGTCGGCAGATTGGGATGGTATGCGGGATTACTTCGCATCCATCCCTTGGCAGCAGCGCTGCTTTGATGGAAAGGATCCTTCAGCGAGTGCTGACGCCATTGCTTGCGAGATCAGAATAGGAATGGAATATTACATTCCTTCCTCTGAGATCGCAGGCAAGGGCCGAGGACGCTCCTGGTTCAATCGTGCATGCGCCGATGCTGTTGGCAAGAAACAGGCGGCGTATCGTGCTTGGATCGGGGGTCGCGCTACGAAGGATCCCAACCTCAAGTCACTCAAAGCAGCCTATAACCGTGCTGCCAAGGTCTGCAAGAGGGCGTATGTTAAAGCGGATGCCCAGCGCGTCTCCAAGATTGGATGTGCTTTGGCCGATAACCCAACAAGCAGTCGTGCTTATTGGAGCTTGGCTAAGGCCGTCCAATCTAATTTCTGTCGCCCTTCGCTGCCACCGCTGAGATATCGAAATGGAACACTAGCCCCTAGCTCGCAGGAGAAGGCCGATTTACTGGCAAACCTCTTCGCGGCTAATTCGAGACTCGAGGACTGCAATGCTCATTTACCAACTACGCTGCCCGGTTGCGGTCACACAATGCCTGATATCCGTATCAGGCATTGTGATGTGCGGCGTGAGCTGCAGTCTCTCGACGTCCGGAAGGCTAGTGGTCCTGATGGTATCCCAGCGCTTGTACTTAAAAAGTGTGCAGCGGAGTTGTCTCCTGTACTGACGCGCCTATACCGATCGTCCTACCTCTCAGGTATTGTGCCTGAATCTTGGAGGGAGGCTAATGTGCAGCCGATCCCCAAAAAGGGTGATAGGTCAGACCCTAACAATTATCGCCCAATCGCCATAACCTCAGTGATGTGTAAAGTCATGGAGCGACTGATAAACAGCCAATTAGTTCGCTACCTAGAGGATCACTCGTTGATCAATGACCGCCAATACGGTTTCCGTCATAACCGATCAACGGGTGATCTTCTAGCGTTCGTATTACATCACTGGGGGGAGGCGATTGACAAGCATGGCGAGGCTCTGGCTGTGAGTCTCGACATAGCCAAGGCGTTTGATAGGGTCTGGCATCGTGGCCTTCTCTCCAAGCTCCCGGCATACGGTCTGCCCGACAACCTGTGCAAGTGGATTTCCGGCTTTCTGCATGAGCGTAGAATGCGTGTCCTCGTTGATGGACACGCTTCGCAGCTCATGTCAGTAAATGCCGGAGTACCACAAGGTTCTGTGATTTCGCCCACCTTGTTTCTTCTGCATATCAATGATATGTTGTCGCTTGGCAACATTCATTGCTATGCAGACGACAGCACGGTTCATGGGCGTTATAGCAGCAAGCCTCCTGGTTGCCGGGCGGATACTGAGAGGAGACGAGAGGATCTTGTCGTTGAGCTCAACCAGACCTTGGATCTCATCTCATCATGGGGTACCAGGAATCGGGTTGAGTTTAATGCCAAGAAAACCCAGGTGTGCGCGTTCTCGTGCAAGAAGTCTCCGTTTTCTCCAATCCCCGTTCTTCAGGGTGTTCCACTCGCAATGCGGAATGACCTTAGTGTCCTAGGTATGGATATCCGCTGCGATCTTAATCCAAGGAGTCACATCGAGGGCGTAATATCCGCCACTTCACGCAGGGTCGGAATCCTGAACAGGGTGCGGCGGTTTTTCACGCCTGGTCAGCTCTACCGCTTATATAAAGCGCAGGTGCGGCCGGGAATGGAATACTGCTCGCACCTCTGGGACGGTTCCGCAAGGTACCTTCTCGATGCCTTGGATGGGTTGCAGCGGCGGGCCATCCGCATTGTGAATGATGCAGACGTGAGTAACAGCCTGGAGCCGCTACAGCTGCGTAGGGATATTTCCTCGCTTAGCGTGTTCTACCGTCTGTATCATGGCGAATGCTCTGAAGAATTGTTTGATCTTATCCCATCCTCTCCCTTCCATACCAGAACCACGCGTACTGGCTTGCGGAGCCACAGCTTCGTGGTGTCTACTACCCCGGCCCGAACCAAGAGGTTCGCAAACTCGTATTTTTGCCGCACCATCAAGCTGTGGAACAGTTTGCCAGCTACCGTGTTCCCTCCTTCCTATGATCCTGGGTCCTTTAGGCGTAATGTGAAGAAGCTAAACAGCAGGCCGGCATGATTGTGTTGAGTAGCGGGGGATAGACTGTCTCTCGCTACTTGATACTCTATCTGGACGGCACTGCGCTTACCATCAGGTGCAGTGTGGTCACTTTGCCGCGCCAGAATAAAAAAAAAAAAAAAAAAAAATAATTATACGGATTTATATCGCGGTTTATTTTACTTCTTTAACCCGTTGTTTCGAAGGCTTTGCAGTCTTCATGGTCACGAGGCAGACTGAGTTGTATTTCATCACGAAAGTATAGTGCAATGTTGCTACCCTCCATTTTAAATTTTTATTTTGTAGTCCGATCTACGCAGAAAGAGCTCACAGTGTCATGAGGTCTGGCAGTTGGTCTTTTGGGTTCAGATTTAATTAAATGTATAATTGGATCCCAGGTTGGCGTTAGCTTCCAACCATATTCTCTATTGAAATTTGGATGTTTTTTTAATTTCAATAGCCTTGCGAAATAATCATCATCATCATCATCAGCCTATCGCAGTCCACTGCTGGACATAGGCCTCCCCCAAGGTTCGCCATTGAACCCGATCTTCGGTTCTATGCCTCCAATGACTGCCTGCAGCCTTGCGCAGATCGTCGCTCCATCTAGCAGGAGGGCGTCCCACACTCCGTTTACCTGTACGCGGTCTCCACTCAAGAACCTTATTACCCCATCGGTAATCGGTTCTACGACAAATGTGACCGGCCCATTGCCACTTCAGCTTGCTTATTCTTTGGGCTATGTCGACGACTTTGGTTTTCGCGCGAATAGCCTCATTTCTTATGCGGTCTCGCAGCGAAATTCCGAGCATAGCCCTCTCCATGCAACGCTGAGCGACTTTCAGCTGATGGACCAGTCTCACTGTGAGTGTCCACGTTTCGGCTCCGTAGGTCATCACGGGTAGGACGCACTGATTGAAGACTTTTGTCTTCAGACTTTGCGGTATGGGTGACGAAAAGACTTGACGAAGCTTTCCAAACGCTGCCCAGCCCAATTGGATCCTTCTAGCTACCTCCCTCTCGAAGTTGTTTCGTCCCAACTGCAGACATTGTCCGAGGTAGACATATTCGTGAACAACTTCAAGGGGTGAGCCATCGACATTGATTGGTCTCGGATCAACGTGATCGTTGAACATGATCTTGGTTTTATCCAAGTTCATTCCGAGACCAACCCGTCTGGATGCAGTATTTAGGCTGTGCAGCATTTGTTGTAGATCCTGCAACGATTCTGCCATGATGACGATATCGTCAGCGAAGCGCAGGTGGGAGATGTACTCGCCATTGACATTAATGCCCCGTCCTTTCCAGTCCAGAGTCTTGAAGACGTCCTCCAATGCGGCAGTAAACAGTTTCGGGGATATGACATCCCCCTGTCTTACACCTCTACGCAATGGAATTGGTCTTGTCTGGTCTTCCTGTACTTGGACGGTCATTGATGCCACGTCGTACAAACATCTCAGCGCTTCTATATATCGCCAGTCAACTTGGCATCGCTGCAAGGATTCCAGAACAGCCCAGGTTTCGATTGAGTCAAAGGCCTTCTCATAGTCCACGAAAGCAAGACACAGGGGCCGATTATACTCCTCGGTCTTCTGTATAATCTGCCGCATAGTGTGGATGTGGACTATGGTGCCAAATCCTCTACGGAACCCGGCCTGTTCCGGTGGTTGAAAGTCGTCAAGTCGTTTTTCCAGACGATTAGTGACGACTCTCGAAAACAACTTATATAAGTGGCTCAAGAGCGAGATGGGACGGTAGTTTTTAAGATATGTTTTGTCCCCTTTCTTAAAGAATAGGACAACTAGGCTCTTGCTCCACTCTTTCGGAGTTCTCCCAGAGAAAAGGACGGTGTTGAAGATACGTTGGAGCTGTCTGATTACCGGAATACCTCCTGCTTTCAGCAGCTCCGATGTAACCCCGTCTTCCCCTGGGGCTTTTCCATTGCTAAGTTGTTTGAGAGCCGTCTCGATTTCGTCGAGGCTGACTTCCGGCAGCTCGTCGGTGTAGTGGCGGGACAGCGCAGCTCTGGGATCTGTAGGTGAGGGTGATGGCTGTGGAGCGCTTGAAGCATATAGACGACCATAGAAACCCTCCACTTCCTTGATGATCTCCGGCTTACAGGTGACAACGTTGCCATTGGTGGTAGTGATCCTGGTAAGACGGCTCCTCCCAAGACGCTGTGTAAAGACTTTTGACCCCCGATTCCGCTCGATCGCTTCTTGTATCTTTTGCGTGTTGGCGCGTCGGAGGTCACGTCTTATCATCGTCCTGATTTTCTTGTGGAGGGCCCTCTTTTCGGATGCTGTGGCGTTCGTATTTTGCCGTCTATCATCCATAAGCTGGAGTGTCTCGGCGGAGAGTCTCGATGTCCGCCCATTCTGCTTCCTCGCACAGAATTTCCTCCCTTCTTCCCTGATTATGCGGACTACGCTGTCTAGATCCTCGTCAATATCCACAGTGGTTTCCAGAGCAGCAAATCGGTTCCGCAGTTCCAACTGGAACTTATCGGAATCGCTCGCCACTTGAAGTAGGTTGGGTCGGAGTATAGACTTCATCAGCCGTCTGCGTTCACGCTTGAAGTCTATATTCAGAGTGCCTCTTACTAGCCGGTGGTCACTGCCGGTATTCACCCTGTTGACCACAGAGACGTCCCTGAATATATACTTCTTGTCCGTAATGATGAAGTCTATCTCGTTCCTCGTCACAGTATCGGGGCTTTGCCAGGTCCACTTTCTTTGGGGCTGTTTCTTATAGAAAGAGTTCATTAAAAACAACCCCTCCCGTTCCAGGAAGTTGACCAGCATTTGCCCCCTGTGGTTCCTACATCCGTAGCCATGCGATCCGATTGCCGATTCGCTGCAGCTTTGTACTCCTACTTTGGCGTTGAAGTCCCCCATGACAACACTGTAATGAGTCTTAGTGGTATTGTGCAGAGCCTTGTGTATGTCGTCGTACACAATTTCCGCTTCGTCATCTGTGTACGTCGACGTTGGTGCATACACTTGTACCACTTTGAGGGAGTACCTCTCAGTGAGCTTGATGATGAGGTATGCAACCCGCGCCGACACACTAGATATCTCAACAATGTTGTCAGTGAGGGCCTTGTTGACGAGGAATCCCACTCCACCTTGCGAGGATTGGTCTCCTTCTCGATAGTAGAACAGATGGCCTGATTCGAGGGTCATGGTGTCCTCCCCCTCTCTTCGGACTTCACACAGCCCAAGAACATGCCATCTTATTTTGCTCAGTTCTACTTCGAGCTCCTCGAGGTGTTCGTCCATCCGCATCGTACGTCCGTTATACGTTGCCAAAGTCAGTTGGTGGTGGTAGCGGTCCGTAGCCCGGGGATTCTTAGCACCCCCTGCCTTACCGTTACCATGGCCGCTACCGTGGCCAGGGATAGTAAGGCTGCCGGGAACTGGGGGCCGTTGCTTTTTTGTGCGTATCATCAGGGGGTTTTGCCGTAATCGCCACGCTTGGCAGGCGGGTTGGCGATCGCAGTGCCTGGCCCTTCGCACCAGCTACGCTGCTGCCCGTAGCCAGTCAGGGCTATTTGAGCCAGGATCATTGGGATGGTTATACCGCCATCTGTCGGTCGCCAGAGCCCCGTCCGTTGTTCAGCAGGATGCACCGCTGGCAGGTGGGGTTGACAATAAGGGCAATAGGTCACTGGCGCCCACTTACATCCCAATAGTGAAATAATAGTGAAATAAACCGAGATATAATCCGTAAAATTTGTTAGATTTCAATTTTTTATATTCGCGTAAACTAGAGATGTTGGAAACAATCGATATTATTTCCGGATATATCGGAAACAATATCGATAATTTTGATATAATCGACACCAAGACAAATGTTTGTGTGACAGACCGATATTTGTTTCGGGTCTGGGTGCCTGGGTGATGTGTGTAGTCCCTCATAGTCCTTGATACCCACGATACAGATTTAACATAGTGTGGGGTCAGAACTATGCGTGTGACTGTTGGGTGTTTTTATTTATAAAATTGTTAGTTAAGAGTAAGGAGTAATGTAAGGAAGCTCTCTGAGTGCGATAGCAATATCTATTTATTTTATTAAATAAGGTGACAATATTTTGTGAACGAAATATTGAGTCCTCACATTTCTTTAAAATCAATTACAAATCTCTCTATGGTGACTCTACACCCTACTTAATATCTGATAACCACAAACATAACAAACCTTCTATGGATCCTTATACCCTTGAACAGAAAGAACCGACGCAGCTGAAGACCTCACGAAAGCCTCCCACATTACAGTGGATTTGAAGAAGATATTCCTGCAGATGGAGGTCAAGATGGTGCGGGAGACGACATTGGCTGCCAACCAGTGGCTAGATGATGCTAGGCAGATGGATTGGAGTATCAGGTATGAGGTTTTCAGAATCTTCTAAAAAATCTGGATAGTGTTATGGACGGGATCAAAGTAGAATGAATGTATGAGCATAGTATTTTGGTGATGGAATGTTGCATTGAACTGTAATGTTAAGGGGACTATAATCAGAAAGCTTCAGACCGAGCAGTTAGGACGCTGTACTTCTATATGTGATCCTTTCACTGAATTTATCAACCTACAAATAGATAAAAAAAACAATTACGAATTTTTATTAACTCTGATTTCTTCTAAAGTTGATGTCCTAAAACTTTTTTGTTACATGATTTTGGTTTTTGTGTAGGCGGGGGTCTAAGCAGGGGTGCTTATCTAATATTGCATTTTTGAAAATTCATCAACTTTTTATGTTTTTTGACTGATTCTTAACTGAACTGTACTGATTTTTGAACTGTACAGAGTAATTAAAGGAAAGTTTAAATTAAAAGGGGTTCGATATAGACCACTTAGGGTATCACTGTTTTAAAGCTAGTTTTATTTTCAGATATGTATACAATGGTTCAGAAGACGGAACGTTATTTGAAGATGTTGAAGACACTGAAGATAAACCAGTGAAACAAGTTGATGACAAAGAATCTGGTATAAATATTTTAATAACATTGAATTTCTATTTAATTATTTTTAAAGTGAAACCAAGTGGGGCCTTGATCAGAAAAAAAAATCATAAATTAATGTCTGTCGGTTTTACTCATTTACTTAAAAACATACAAGAATCTGTACGATTATTATTCTAGTATTTTGTAAGAGTGCCTCGGTGGTGCAGTAGTAATTGCGTATGCGGTATGACTGCTATGCTGAGGCCTCGGGTTTGATCCCCAGGTCGGGTAAAAGTGAATATCACGTTTTTCTATCATGAAATACTTAGTATCAGCGCGAAGTCTGGATTATGCTTGATGTGGCGATATGCTCGCCCTATAACATCATGGGAGGGTAATAAGCTCGATGAAATGTGGGTGTACTGGTTATACCTACTGCCTACCCCTTCAGCCTGATAGCCTGTGTGGGTCATTCCGCCATTTCGTGCAAATTTTGGCGTTCAGCGGAATAAAAAAAAATAACAGGAAATAAGGAATTTATTCAAAAAATCATAGCCTACCGTTCTAATGATAATCAACGGAAGGCACTTTTTTATCTTGTTTATAATTTATACGTCCAAAATCCTTATAACCATCCATAGAAAATTTGGATGGTACGGATGGAAATGAAGAAGAGATGAATGAGAATTATAAAGAATATCTTAAATAACTTTTTATTTGAATATAATAACTAATTCAGAATTAAATGGTGTTGATAATGAGTAATGAAACTTTTGATTGTTATACTGTAAATGTTCAAAAACAAATTAATAAATCTAAAATGACAAGTACACTACTTTTTCAATACGTAATTTGGTATTAATTCGAATATAATTCATTATAACAAAGGCATTCTTTCATGGGGTAATTTATCTAGCAGTTTATTTTGCACGAAATGACGGAATGACCCATGTAGGTGTGTATGTATTTTGTAAGACTTTAAGACACCTACATAAGTTAATTTTAAAAATGAATATGCTACTTCCAAGCCAAAAAAGACTTAACTAACCTTTTATAATAAATATAGATAGGTATATGTCGTGTGATTAAGATATCTTTGAATATAAATCGATATTACAGATTCATATGAAGAGCCAAGATACACCAGAGATAGGTTCTCAAGACAAAAATATCACGAGATATCAAGAACCAAATCTCATTTCGAACCATACAACAGAAAGAAACGATCACTGAATTCAACAATAAATATATTAGAAAATATTATTAATGATACAAAATATACACAAAATATTAATTATAAAATACTTACTAACACTAATGAAGACGATAATTATAATAACGGATCACTTAGTAACCTGCCTAATTTAACAAGAACACTTAAGTTACCTAAACTAAGTTATTTAAGTAAGCCACGAACTTCTATAGATTGGACTACAGAAGCTACTTCTTCTGAAGAAGACATTTATAATTTGAGGAAGAGATCACACGCGCACAAGAACGGGAAGTTAAAGATGGGTTCTTATGAAGGTACTCAATAATATTATAATTCACTTTCACGACAGCACGACACTTTTTAAAAGTGGTAGAGCCACGCTGTCGACATATTTGTCTACAGCATGAATGGGCCGGCTCGACCGGGGTAGTACCACTGTCTCACAGAAAACCAACGTAAAATGACAGTTTACTATCGCGTTTTGTATGGTAAGTGAGATATCCGGAGGCCCAGATTCCCCCTTCCCTTCCCTAATCCCTATTCCTATCCTCGCATACTTTCGGTATTGTGGATGTTCATGGGCGGTGGAGATCACTTAACATCAGGTGACCCGCTGGCTCGTTTGTCGGACTATGATATAAAAAAAGCCTCCGTAGCGCAGTGCGCGAGTAGCCGGCTGTGCAACAAGAGGCCGGTTCGATTCCGCACCGAGACAAATGTTTGTGTGACAGACAGATATTTGGTTCAGGTCTGGGTGTTGTAGGACCGAAGTCCCTCACATACCCACAATACAGGTTTAACCTAGTGTGGGGTCAGCACTATGTGTGTGACTGTTGAGTATAATTATATAGATAACTCATAAAAATAATAAAATAATTTGCTAAGAGTACCTTTCAGAAGAAGCTAAGAGCTATCTTACCTTGTGGGGGTATTAATCAATCTTCTGAATTGCAGACTTCATTTACGACGATTCGGATGACGGTGTCACAAAATCAATCTATGAAATGTACTACAAAGTTAAACCTCGAAGAAATACGTTCAAACCGTTCATAAGAAGTTCAGAAGAAAAACCTAGAAGAAAGAAGTCCAGATTTACGAACGATTATGATGATGCTACTACAAGAAAGAGTAAAAAATATAACAGGAAAGGTAGAGTGAGAGATATGCCGTTATATAGAGCAGAGAGTGGGAGAAGATATATTATTCGAGATGCTGAGAGAGAAGATAATGAAGAATATCGCATGAAAGGTTAGTTATTTCTGCACATATAGATATTGAATTGGTTAATAGAAGATTTTTTACTATGACCATCTAAAAATAGTAATTTCGTGACCACCGTGGTAGAATCTTGATCCAAACTCAATTGACATATGGAAAGCCTTTATCCAGCAACTGTCGATTCATTTACTTATTTGATTAACACTAACTTATTTTCATAAGCTGTCACCAAATCTTATGCATCAAGAGGCAAGAGAATGAAAGAGTCGTTCAAATATGATTACTCTGAAGAGGACACGTTTAGAGACAATGAAAATGAAAGAATAAGAAGGATAAAGAGGTAACGAACATATTTAGAAACAAAATGTAATATTATTTATTAGTGATGTTGGATTTTTATATCCAGAAATTCCCAGTATTAGCCCGGAGTCTGGAATCTGTGCCCGGTATGGCGATAGGCTCGCCCCCTATCACATCATGGGACCGAAATTTGGCGAAAAGTGGGTGTACTAGTTACACCTCTGCCTACCCCTTCGGGGATTACAGGCGTGAGTGTATAAGTATGTAATATTATATTATATATAATATATTTCCTTTCTTACCGTCTACGAGTTCTACCGTCTGTATCATGGGGAATGCTCTGAAGAAATTTTATCCCATCCCCACCCTTCCACACCAGAACCACGTGTACTGGCTTGCGGAGCCACAGCTTTGTGGTGTCTACTACCACGGCCCGAACCAAGAGCGAAGCAAACTCGTAATTTTTGCCGCACCATCAAGCTGTGTAGTTTGCCAGCTATTGTGTTCCCTCCTTCCTATGATCCTGGCTCCTTTACAAGTAGTGTGAACACAGCAGGCCGGCATGATTGTGTTGAGTAGCGAGGGATATATTGTCTCTCGCTACTCGATACTCTAAGTGGACAGCACTGCACTCATCATCAAGTGTAGTGTGGTCAGTTTGCTGTCCCAAGAAAAAAAAAGGACCGCCCGCGCCTGGTAGATGCTTTCTATTATTTTAAATTATATATACCTTGGCTCATAACTGTGGCATTCACATTGTTTATTTTTTAAGGACACTACAACACGACCCCACGGAGCCCAATTCAGAGCAAGAGACTGATCCTACAGAGTCGGATTACGTGGTCACCCTACGGCCTACGCAAATACGAACCTTTGTTATATGGTTTGATAATGGCAAAAATTATGCCAATTACAATGCATAGAAGAGTCATGTCTGAAATACACATGCTATTAAAAGAATATAGTTTTATTTAATTAAAGAATCCTGCTTCGTTGAAAAATAATTATTTTATTATGTATTAAAGTATTATTATGTATTGTATGTGGAATTCACCGTCGAAAATCTTATGACAGATCTCAGGTATGCATTTACTCATAATGTTTTCCTTCACCGTTAAAGCAAGCGATAATAAACAATGAATACAGACACAACTTTAGAAAAGCCAGAGGTATGTGTGCCATTTGGGTTTCGAACACAAAACTTTCGTCTTGACAGTCCGTACCGCAACCAACTAGGCTATCCCTGCTATAATGTATCTTATAGGAATAAAAAAACTTACATTGCTCTTACAATATATTTGTATAATACAGAAAATAAGTTACAAAGGATAAAAATAAATGCAGGCATCTTTGACAGTTCACGCAGAAATAGTTCACAAGAATACATATTCACAACGCAAGATAGATAAACTAAATACATTCTTAAGATCGAAATTTTTCAATGTCGGTCACACACGCTCCCCTAGAAAATGGATTTCAATGGTTTTAAAGGGATGGCGTTAAAGGTCCAAGTAACAGAATTAGAGACATCTCTAACCCCCTTCTCCCGCTTGTAAGCAAAGTTATGCTTATGCAAGTATTTTTCGAAATCTGTTCAAGTTTCTTTATTGCTATTTAATGACCAAGTACATAAATATCATACTCATTAGGTCTATGACAAAGTTTTTTTTTGTTCATTCTCTTTATTATACAAAATAGGAAAACGCAAAGGTTCTTCACCATGCTGCCTTGAATGACAAATTAGTATTCTTCCAGCTTTCAAGCGTAGACAAGTAAGATTGCCATTATTCAAATCTACTACATTTTGCAATAAATTTAGCCAAATATACAAGATTAGTTTTTGTATACCATAAAGCCGAAAAACCCAAAGTAGATTTTTGTATAAACTATCACATAAATATATGACATAATAATAATAAGGAAAACTCACGCGTTGACATGCAAAAATAATTAATCCCGTTTCTTGAACGACGCATGGGCATACGGGTGCCGCGCGCTGCCCTTTGTTTCGTATCCTTGACCCGTATGACGGCCGGCTGTAGGTAGTAGGTATGTATCGGTGAGTGACCGACACGCGCCGGATTTTTATTAAGTGATAAACAAGGTGACCATCTTGATGAAATTTTTTATATATTTTTGGGATACAAATATAACATCTTAAACATTTGTGTAATGGATTGTGCTACTGATTCTCAATTAAGTACTTTCGGCTTTGTAGTATACTAAAAATAATGTTGTATAAATATTGCTGACGTAATCGCCATTAGGCTTCCCAGTCCCGTATATCACCAAAAATAAACAAAACAAAGATAAATTCCTGGAGCGTATGTGACTGACATAATGGCCAGCTTATGGAAGAGTAGCGATTTGATAATAATTGAAATTGAACCTTATTTATTTATTATTTATTCTTGGTTTAAAATAAATATTTCAATCGCCACTCAATCGCTTAGTATTTATACTAATAACAGCTGTATATCAAATTACGTAAGGTTGATTATTCAGTCTCTTCGCCATTACTCTGCCCAGCCAATTACATTCAAATCATTCAAAAATTATTAAAAAGAATTAAAAATATTCATCAGTCTATAATTTTCAAATAAATTCTAAATGAGTTTAATAGCTTCTAATTTAATATGACGCCACATCAATAATGGCATCACTTTATAATAAGGTTCAAAATTGAGTGACGTGCGTCATTTAAAATGTTTAAATAATCTTAAACAAGAATTCGCTTACATACATGCTTAAAAACTTACATTTGAGTAGTAATTATTTTTAGGTTATGTGTACATAAACATTCTATAATATACGCACACCCTGAAAGTTGTTTGTTAAAAATATTCTACTGAATCGATTTCATTATATTTAAGGGTAATTTTACCATAAAATAGAGAACTAATCAAATATAGTCCTTTGTAAAACAGTAAACACAAACGGCAGTAAACAATGTCCGTTATTAACTTAATGTAGAAGGGAATAAGTTATTACAAATACAGTTTCAAATACCTACGTAAGCAAGTAAGTAAATACTTAAGTTGATGTAGGTATAATGTCAGCGTATGTATTACGTTAGTAACTTTGTTTCAATAGGCTATTTGACAACATTGAAAATACACTGCATATTGTGGTCATCCTGTTAGACAATAGCTTAAAAAACCATATTTCACTTAATTTTAAACAAAATAATGTATAGTTTTTGCAAATTAAACGAAATAAAGTACAACATTTTTTTTTAATTTTATATGAGATGTGAACACTCTGTGATTGATTGCAACTCTGGTGACGTCACACGCAAGTAAACATAGTTTCTTCGAGTGATTTTATTTCGCGTTTTATCTTTTCTGTGTGATAAATTCTATTGTTGATAAATTTTCGAAACAGTTTTATGATAATTGTTGAATTGTTTGCTTATCATTATTAGCTTGTTTACTTGCATGTGACGTCACACGTGTCATATGATCAGCGCCATTACAGAAATAGCGTGTTTGCCGCAGTTTTAGAGATTTAAACTTTAACATTGATTTTTATTAAAAATACAGTAGATTTCCCGGAAATATCAATATAGTGTGCTTATTACGTAATAAATAATAGTTTTAAATCATTTTAGAAAATTAGTCAAATAGCCTATTGGGATGTCTGAGTATGTGTTACTCCTGTGACATTTTGCATATTTTCACTTGAGTATATTTTGTAAATTTTAATCAGTAACTATATACCTTTTTGATGGTGGTTAAAAAGTTGTTAAGAATATTATTTCCTGTTGATTTTTTTCTGATATGTCTGGAGTCTATTATTAATTTTAAAAAAAACTTACAATATTGTATTTTGTGGACATGCCTTTAGAATTTTCTGATATTGTAAATTTTAATAGAAAGACTATGTACGAATATCCAGCTGTGTGACAACTCACAAAGGTCGTGGGTTCATTCCCCACTCGACAAAAATTCTTACCAATATGACGTTCAAACAGAATTATCAGCATGTCCAACAAAATACAAATTCTATTTAAAATCGTTGGCTAATGGAAAAATATTACAAAATGAGATTCTTAATACTTAAAATTAGGACATAATATTACCGCATAAAATGAGTACACAATAATGCCTCGTATACCGATGTTTCACTATACGCGGTTTCACTAAACACTGTTTGATAAGCACATTTGACTTCATACTTGTAAAACTAAACATGTAGTAAAAAGGTATATATCTAGGAAATACTAAGTTTATTTTAAACATAGACTAACTTTAAACTAGGTCTTACTCAGAGCTTCGTTAAATTAGCATTAATTGTCATAAAATCTATTAACTTTTCCATACCACAATGGTGGCAAACAAGCTTACGTCCCGCCTGATGGTAAGGGGTTACCATGCTTGCAACACCAGGAGCATCACAAGCGCGTTGCCGAACCTTCATAAACCTATTTACTCCCTTCTTGAAGAACCCCAATTTACATATGTAGATACATACATACATACACACTCACGCCTGTAATCCCCGAAGGGGTAGGCAGGGGTGTAACCAGTACATCCACTTTTCGCCGAATTCGGTCCCATAATGTGAGGGTGCGAGCCAATCGCCATAGTTATATAGATAAGTATCATATATAATCCCAAGGTACCTGGTAAATTGGTATATAATGTAAAATTCATAAAATGTACTAACATTAATAGAGGATTATGTCACGTTGAGTGTTGCAATTTTTAATCAATTGAAAATCTCTCATAGTCCCTGATACCCACGACACAAGACTCGTATCTTAGTGTGGGATCGGGGCTATGTGTGTGACTGTGGGGTGTTATTTATTTAAATCATAATAATAAATTTACCCAACAGTCACACACAGTTCTGACCCCACACTAGGTCAAAACTGTATTGTGGGTATCAACTACAAGTGACTACACACAACCCCAGACCCGAAAGAAATATCTGTCTGTCACACAAACATTTGTCTCGGTGTGCGAATCAAACCCACGGCATCTTGTTTCACAGCTACTCGACCGCTGCGCCACTGAGTCATAAATCTTTACTAAAACAACTGATCTTTACTGATCAACAAGTGATAGCTTACCACAGCATAGTTGATTTTACCCAGTTTAAAGTTAAACTATGTTTCTTAAAAGGTTTTGAATTTTTAAACTAAATTAATTACCAATTATCTAAGAAATCATAGCCAGTTTTTGGCACAGATGTGGATTCAGTCAATGTTTCTGTGGACTGGAAGTCAGTTCCTGATGACGCTTGGCTTGAGGAGAGGAGGCCGCGGTTTTCTTCTGATAGATCTGAAATTTACATAGACTTTCTATATGCATTTATGCATCATCTTTATAAACAATACATTCATATACACTCACGCATATAATCCCTGAAAGGGTAGGCAGAGGTGTAACCAGTGCGCCCATTTTTCGCAGAATTTATTACGTCCCATAATGTGATAGGAGCCGAGCCTATCGCACCGGGCACAATTCCAGACTCCGGGCTGATACTGAGTATTTGTAAATAGAAACCCCAATATCACTTTACCGGACCTGGAGATGGAACCCGAGACCTCAACACAGCAGTTGTAAGCATACCCAATTACAACTGCGCCACTGAGGCAGTTTAACCATAATCATATAATAAATTATATTTTAAATGTGTTTTGTTTTTATATTAATCATCTTCATAATCCTGGGTAGTTTAGTGTGAAGAATCTACTCAGCAGTCCAGCAAAATTATGTCGAGTATTGAAGGAAAGTTCTCTCTTGTTACTTGATACTCTACCTGGACGGTACTGCGCACCATTAGGTGCAGTGCGGTCACTTTACCGTGCCTTAATAAAATAATTAGCGTTAAAAATGGTTACTAACTAGCTGTTTCCCATGGCTCCGTTCGCGGAAAATAAGACCAAAGATGATATTTTTTGTTGTCCGCTCTCTCGTTTTAGTCCAAATAATCGGTAGGAAATATTTCAATGGCAGCCATTTTTTAAGTTTGAACACTGGTTCCTTTATTTATAAGAGTGCTCATGTCCCGTTTTCATTTTCAGGATAAAATTGTTAAAGAGTTGGTAAAGAGATTTGGGCCAGTCAATCCCATCCATTATTTCTGTACAAAGAATTTTTTACAACTTGGCTTTATAAATTTAAAAATTACTATATTACTTACCACTACTAGATTTAATCATGCTAGTTCTGTAATCCTTCTTATCATTATGTGGACTCTTGAAGTTAGTCCTAAAGAAGTTCTCCGATGAAGCTACAATCTGCATCTGATGGCTTGAAACCAAACATTCTCGCTCATCATCCTTTGCTTTAAAATTACCTATAAACTTGCTTATAAATCCTGGAGATGTAACCTGCCTTTCTTCATTATAATTACGGAGTACATCATGACTTTTCAAGGCATTTTTCAGTTCTGACACAACTTTGGAGTGAGACAATGCTAGCTCAGACAGAACCGGTGGTGGGGACGTTGGTTTCTCATCTTTCGGAGCCCTACATTCACTCAGCACACATAAATTTAGCTGGCTCTTCGTTTGATATAGAAACGGTGCAGAGTGTTCATCTCTGTATGATGTATTTTCATCCTGGATCAACTTTTGTCCGTGGTCTCTACCGAAGAATGACATGAGATCATCTTTACGTACAGGCGGGTTGTTGATGTCAAATTCAAGTGTGTCTAGGACAGCATATTTGAGTGATATATCAGATTTTATGAGTGATTCGTTGATTATTTCAACCTGGAATACAGATATGGCTTGTTATACTAAAATACATACTATAAATTCACACACAATCCCTAAAAGCGTTGGCAGTAATCATTATTTTTCATGGCCATTTGAATTGTGACTATTTCAGACATGGCTTTGTCCTTTTAAAGGGAGAAAAACACACAGACATGTGAATTAACTTGCCATTTCCCTCCATAGCCATACCAGAGATAAACTAAAGAGATATAAATTAACCTCCAGCATGAGCATTTTTACAAAAAACACATACATGCTTTCGCCTTTTGATAAGGCTTCTCTGACTTGTCAATTATAAAAACATGAGAAGACTTTTCTATGTCATCCTATATTTGGCAAATTAAGACAGTCAAGGCTGCATGGTGGAGAACATTTGCCTTCTCTTTTTCATAAAAAAAGAGAAGGCAAAGTAGCCATATATAAAAAAAATGCCTAAAATACACATAATAAAGAAGAAAGTTGTGCTAACATCAGCTTAAAATTAACTTGATAACAGATTATGAGTCATTAATTAACTAACACTCATCACATCCTTGTAGGAAGACAGCTAGACTAACAATGATATCAGCATTAGCTAGATATCCAAGCATGGAATGTATAACATGAGTATTACAGGCTTAAAGTCATAAATTTCTGTTATTTAAACAAACATTCCAACATGCTTAATCATAATACAGTTGGCGGGCTATTTCATTTAAGCATATTTTTTGTGATATTGAGTTATATACATATTCAGAATTACCAAATTTTCAGCATCTTTTGAGACTAGCCTTTATATTTTTGTGCACTTTTTTGGAGCTTAAATCAACTGGAAAAACATGGCAATTTTATGTTAGAAAATAAGGGCATGAAAATGAGTCATAAAAATGAAGGATTTAACAATGCACTTATAAATCAACAATCAATAGGTGAAGTAGTTATACAGACTAAGGAGTCCTTATTTTGATTCCCAACAGGATTATTTATGAAGAGTTGTTTTGGTTCTGTATCAACCATAAATAATCAAGAATGAGAGATAAATATTATTACGATTTATACAATTATTAGCGAACAAAGCAAATAGCATTAATCCTGTTTGATTAGATTGTTATCATATAAAAAATTATAGTAAATACTTCTGTATTACCATTTATCATGCACTAAATAAGTGGTGTTCTTTTTTTAAACGTAACTTCTTTCTTTTCTACGAGTCAATGATCAATACGATCATGCGTGTGGAATTTAAATTGATGTTAATTTTCATAATACCGGTACTTTGGAGTAAAAACATTAATTACGAAATATCAACTCACTTTTTCCTTTTCCGTAAGCGTTTCCCAGATAGTTTCATACGAATTTTTAGCTTCCACAATATCGTCGTGTATTTTTGAAGCAAGTGGATTCATTGAACGAAAATATTCTTCGGCCACCGCGCTTAGAGCCATTGCTACGGATTTGGATTGAATATTTCCACAAGAACACTTACATTTTATAAAAAAATTACAATTTCGAGATTCTTTAACTCAACCGTACCAGCAGTCATCGAAATATAAATAAGAATGTATGAAATGTATGAATGTGTGGGAAAAGGACAGATAATGTTTGCATGAAATATGAATCATTCATTCTAGTATGTCTTTGGTTTATGATATAACCGTTAATTTATGAAATGGACTATAAAAATAATATGACGTGTATAAACCTTAGAGTAGGTAACCAAAATAAACATAAAAATCAAATATATTTAAAAAAACGCAATTACCTCAAATAACTGCTACCATAAATAATAATGTATTATACGTTACCGATTTTTATATTTGCGATTCAATACCGGTAAATTTTTTTACACACCACTTGCCCAGAAACAACGAAATGTCAAAAATCAAAATGGCTCTCATCACCATTGTTTACTTTGAGTTTTCTACGTAAATATGTAGAAAGGGAATGTGTTTTACAAAATAATAGTGTTTTTATGCGATAATGTTGCACAACAGCGGGCCATACGGGCCACCGGACACGCCCGTCAACATGGGCGCGCCATTAAACATGTCGCAACTAAATGGCCTAAATCTAGTGAATAATTTGGGTAAAATATCTCAAGATGCGCCTCACGCGGCCGCCGAACATTACGCCCACCCGAGTTACCCGCATTACGGATCAAACATGAGCCCGCAAGTCAACCAGTTCCCCAATTTTCACAACCCTGGAGTCCATTCGAATTTTTCGATCCAAAATTCATCTGTAATCGAAAACTCGCCGTGGCATAGTGGTATGTTGGCAATGAATTTGAACTTGCAGCACGAGCACAACACAAACGCGTTGAATTTCCCTCACAATTACGACAAAAAACCTCATGGGTTGGCCCATGAGAGTTGTCATAATGGTTTACCTCTAAATGTTCCTCAAATCAACTCTAAAGATTACTTCAGAAACAGCATGAATTACGAAAACAGCCATTACAGCGTCAACTCGAAAGGTATCGAACATAATTTGAGTGTTAAAACAAATGAAAAGTCACAACTAGACAACACAAGACGTAGAAGTCTTGAAAATACTGTAAAACTCATAGAAAACATCTTATTAAACACCACATCAAAATCTAGAGAACAAACAGACACTTCAACGAGCCGTTCTAAAGAGGACAGACCTGAATCTATACCCAGTCCTGAATCTTCAAACGAAGGAGATATGTCTCCGAAGCAGGAAGATGTGAACGAAATTATTGATATGACTGAACGTAACATGAAGACATTCTACGATAAAGAGTCCCGGGACTCCAGCCAAGATACGTACCAGAGTACACAAGACTCCGAATTCAAGGCAGAAGAGAATCAAGAATCAAACAGTAATATATCTAAAGAAACTGAAATAAAAGAAAGTATGTCAGATGATGGTTCTACAGAGGAAGAGTTTGACACAACTATTGAAATAAAGGAAGAGCCTTCAAGTTGGACAGCGACAGACTATACCAACCCGTTTATGAGAGACCAGAATGCGACTACTCAAGAAGATGCAGGCAGTGCAATAGTAGCAGATGCTGAGATGAGCATCACTGAAGCTACTGAGGCGTTGAAAAATGGTAATATTTTTAACATAATTAATTATCTAGCTTCATGCTAACAACACATAACTACACTATGATCTCCAGTCACTTAAATAACACCTGGTGTGTGCTAGACCCATATATTACACATATTTATAACTACCTGGTGGCTTATCACAACCTCTTAGAGCAGTATTGAAATAGTCTATAGGCAGCGGTGTCTACTTACCATCAGGTGGCCTGTCTGCTAGTCTGTCTATCCAGGCAGTAAAAAAAATACAATGAGAATTCATGGTACTAAATGGCATTATAATATTACAACAAGACTGCTCTAAGAGGTAGTGGTTGGCCGGCAGGTGTATGTTGCAGCCAAATTTTATGTTTTTATCATAGGACTTAAACTTGTTGAACTTCACATCAGGTGAAAACTTCTTTAGGCACATTGGGCACATTTTGAAAAGAGAAAAGCACTGAACTCACGTGACTGTCACTTTGGTATATAATATAGATGTGATGTTATTTTACTTTTGACATAAGCGTGTCTATGATTTTTTCAATTATTGACAAGCTATCATAAACAAATAAAGTTACTATTTCATGGACACTGTTTCAAAAAAGTACACAGTAATTCCAAAGTTTTAAGATTTCACCACTGTTGGTAGTTCTATTTGGTGCCTATTTTTTTTGGTGCAACATATGATTTATGGCAAAATTATGGAATCATTCTTTCACAAAGATCATAAATAATTAAATATATGAAAAATGGCAAGGTGGTATGGTTCAAAGATTACTGACTTAGCTTTTTAAAAGTCTAACATTTATGTAAATATCTGAAAAAATAATATGCTGAAATGTCTATCAGATTATACTGCCAACACACCTATCACTAACTCTTGTCAGATGGGATCTACAATGACACACATTTAAGAACAAGCAGAGAAACTTGCAGTGTCTGGGAATGATTAACTGTTTATATCCTGCTATGAAATTAATCAAATAAAAATAATAATAAAATAAATACACCCAACAGTCACACACAGTTCTCACCAACACTATGAGGGATTATGGTCCCACAACACCCAGACCCGAAACAATTATCTATTGGTCACGGTGTGGGAATCGAACCCACGGGCTCTCGTTTCACAGCTGGCCACTCGATCGCTGCACCACAAAGGCTGTCAAAAACAGAAATATTTTTATATTATTATTGTACATCTGCAATCAGTAATCCATACTTTTAGCAGGTGGGTTATATGGTCATTGACGGGAAGAGCGTGACTCCAGTGAGCCATCTACTCTATACTGGTTCTTAAGTCCGCCAGGCAGGTGAACTTATATTATGTCTTTTCTTTTCAACCTTTTAGTGTAATTTCTGGTTGTAAGGGCAGTGGCCAGAGCATTAGGATGCCTTTCCAGCCTGCCCTGATATCTATTTTTGGTGTTTAGGATTTCTTCCATTACAGTTTCCATCATGAGTTCTTTATGGATTTCAGAGTTTGTGACGATTGTTCGATTGTGGAATGGTCTTGTCTGAAGCCAAACTGATGATCAGGAATGACACGAGCTTTCTTTAGGATCGGTTGTATCCTATACATAACCAGTTTTTCAAACACCTTAGATAGGATTGGCAGTAGGCTTATTGGCCTATATGATGAGACATCGTTAGGTGGTTTACCCATTTTATATATCATGATTATTCTAGACACTTTCCATGCCTGTGGAAAGTACTGAACTCTCAATACACTATTGAAAAGTGATGTTAGGAACACTATACATTTTCTTGGCAGTTGCTTTAGTATTTCTTTGGTAATAAGATCGTACCCAGGGGCTTTCTTATCCTGTAATTTTGTAATGACGCTCCAGACTTCGCGTACTGTAATTGAGGGTGGAGGTGGTGCCATTTGGAAGTAAAAAAAAAAAAAAAAAAAAACAGAAATATAGGAGTTTTTTTTATATTCAAAAGTGGATTTTAGGGTCCAGGTCTCTTTACTTATTAAGAAACTTGTATATACCTAGTCAGGTCATAAATTCTGTCACATGTTTAATATAAAATAATTGAAACAGGTTTATTCATTATGTAACCATTTATATACCAAAATGAACTTAACAAAACATAGATTGTTATGAAACTAAAGTTTATTCAAAATGACCTCCGTGATTTTGAATACAGGCCTTCAATCTGCGCGGCCAGTTGTCTATCGCAGCACGAACGAGGTCCATGTCAATATCGGCGGCTGCCTTAATCAAGGATGTCTTGAGTGACTCCAAATTGGGATGAGGCTTTGAGCACGCCTTTTCCTCCAAGTGTTGCCATATCTTGTAATCTAACGGATTCAAATCTGGACTGGAGGAGGGCCAGTCTTCGTGCCGGATGAAGTCGATTTCACGCGCCGCGAGCCAGTCTTGTGTGCTCTTCGCTCTATGAGCTGGCGCCGAATCTTGTTGGAATACCCAGTGCCTGTTATTGAACATGGTATGAGAAACAGGTTCCACAAGGTTCGTCAGGACTGTATTTTGATACACAACTGCATTCGTTTTTACACCTTTCTCACAAAAATGTACCTCTGTTAAGCCCCAATAAGAAACTCCCAACCATACCATGAGCGAGGATGGAAAATGACCTCGTTGGACACGCGGAATACGGTTGCTCGCTACTTCACTACTGTGTGCGTACACCTTATTATTTTGTTTGTTGTAGCTATCTTCTACGGTAAAAAAATTTTCATCTGAAAAAAGAATTTCCCGATATGTATTTTTTTCCCGCGTACCGCTTCAACAAAGCGGGGCATCTCTTCAGTCACAGGTCCATTAGACGAGCATTCAAACGATGTCCTGTTTTTCTTCGATATGCCCGAAGCCCTAAGTCTTCATTTAACACCCTTTTCACCGTGGTTCTGCTTACGTTTGGTAAGGGCCAACAGTTTCTGCTTACGTTTGGGATTTCTTTGAATTCGCGCCTTCACAGCTTTTATCACTGCTGGAGTCCTAACAGACCGAGGGCGACCACTTCTTGACCTGTCATCTACACTAGAGTCTTCATTGTATCGTTTGATGGTACGATAAACGAATCTTTTGGTTATATTCAAATTTTTCAGTATGTCAAAAATTTGAATTGGCGCGTAACCGCAACGATGCAACGCAATTACTGCAACACGGTCTTCTTTAAGCGTCCACTCCATATTTAAAAATGAGTAAAATTCTAAAAAGTATACATTTTTATTTTCATGAACAATTTGAAATTCGAATTCAATAAACTTTTTTGTGGCCAGCATTCTAAAATAAAAGTTTTTACTGTGTGACAATACTTATGACCTGACTGTGTACAATGCTATAAGAAATCACGCTACGATTAATAGGAGCAGAGCAGTGTCCATAACCGCACGCGTTGGGTGGCGCTACGTGGCGAGAGTCGAATTTTACCAAGAAGATTGTAGGCTAATATCACGTTGCTCACGAGTAACCCACGCAAACGATTACGACGTAATACAAGGCAACGCTGCGAGCGACATTTTTTTTAAGCTTGCACGCTAATGTGACTACGCTGCACTCGATATAGAGTATCATAGCTAGAGACAACTATTCCTAGCTACTCTACATAATGCCAGCCTGCTGAGTAGCTTTTTATACAGCGTTTAATTCGGTACTGGTGGTAGGGTAGCGACCACCGTACACAGGGTGTAAAACCCGTCATACTGGCACACGGAAGTGTGTCGCGTTCCGGGATCAGCCAGTGTACATCCGGTTTTTGTCGGTGGTCTAGAGTTGGGGTACGATATTTGGGCGTTTTGCGGCCTTCTGAGTACTATGAAACTAGACCCTCGATCGCTTCTTCACCTTGTTTCCCATGGCGTAGTGTGAAGAAGCGGCCGGCATGATTGTATGAGTGAGGCATGAGTAGCGGGGGATAGATCGTCTCTTGCTACTCGATACTCTAATTGGACGGCACTGCGCTTATACCTATCAGGTGCAGTGTGGTCATTTTGCCGTGCCAGGATAAAAAAAACAGTACATTTATCAGAAATTCGTTGGGACTTAGTATAATTTACGTAAAATAACACCATGGGACTATAAACAATCAAAATCAGTGTACATCAATGCAGATATATCACGTAAAATGCATAAGAACTAGAATTAATGTAGGGATAACAAAGAACCGGAATGCCCCCCGCCGCGACGGGTCGTGGGATCGATCCCCGTTGATGTTTGTTTAGTAACGAACGTTTACTCTCGGGCCTTGTTTGTATGCACAGTGTGGTTAAACTACTTCGACCCACCCACGTATAGTGTGGGTTCAATATTATACAAAGTTATATATTTTTTTGTTAGTTTTTTTTTCGATTTTCAATTGTGAAGATTGTCTTATCATACTAGTAGGTCTGCACAAACGTTGTCCTGCCACAAACTCTCTCTGTAGACCGAAGTTTCGTTGAAAAATAAAAAAGTCAGGTCTCGCCGAAAGCGCCACCTATCGGATCGCAAAATATCTTTATAGCCGGTACACATTATTCCAGTCCAGAAATCCAGCGAGTTAATCCAGTCCAGTGCTGGACTGGATCATATCGTCCACATTATTCCAGTATTCAAAAGCTTTCAAGAACTCCACAAAAGAAAGACAATGCGTGTTCTCTGTTCAACGAGTAATCAAGCACTGGATTGGCCGTTCACACTACTCCAGTGGCGCTGGAATGGGCTAGCTAGAATGAAAAATAGACAGTTATTCCAGTCACTGGACTGGATTGATTACTGGAATGGGTACATTTCAGTGCAGGTTCACATTATTCCAGTGGCATTTCAGCGCTGGACTTGAATGCTAATGGAATAATGTGAACCGGGCATTAAAGTTGGATCCAACCGTGCGCTGTCAAAATTTCATTGAAATCGTTTGAGTTAGTTAGTTCGGAGTTCATCGCAGAACAACAACTTTACACGGGAATTTTATATATGATTTTTTTTTTTTTTATTTCGTTCACTGAACTAGTTGTACACAGTTATTACAATGTTAAGACATAAAATAAAAATATCATACAACAGTGTACCACCTTCTTGGAGTGAACACAGCATGCGTATATATTAAGATAATAATATCCCTGAATTATAGATAGTCTCACTACTGGGCATGGGCATCAACTAATGAGAGGGTTAGGTCCTAGTCCACCACGCTGGCCTAATTGGTAGATTTCACATTTGAAATTCTTATGAGATTTCTCAGGTATGCAGGTTTCCTCGCGATGTTTTCCTTCACTGTTAAAGCAAGTGATGATTAACAAAGAATACACACGTGACTTGGAAAAGTTAGCGGTGTATAACATTTGGGTTGGTTTCGAACCAGCGACTTTAGTCTCGGCAGTCTGTGCCTCTTCCAACTAGCAAAATGGTAATAAGTAGGGAGTAAATACAAGCCAAAATCAATTTAATTTCCATAACATTAAAGTTAAAAATAGCATGTAAGTACGCTGAGTGTTACCAGTATTTGTGGCGCGCCGGCATACCATTGATCCGAGACTGGCTAGGCTATCGCTGCTCAGGTATTATTATTATTTTAAACATAAAATAATAAATACACCCAACAGTCACACATAGTCCTGACTCCACACTAGGTAAAAACTGTATCGTGAGTATCAACAACTACTACTACAGTCCCACAACACTGATCCCCGAAACAAAGATCTGTCTGTCCCACAAACATTTGTCTCGGTTTATCTTTTGCAACACCCGGCATATGACCTCTATTATATGACACGTAAAACTCAATCGATCGCTAGATCTCCCGTAGATGTAACAAGAAACATTCCCGAACGGAACGAATGTTTGCCAAGGTGTGACAATGGCACTGGCGTCCGTTTTTTTTGCAGCTGCTTATCCCCTCGTACCATTCGTGTTATAAAATATTTTGGTTTTTAACTTAATTTATAGCGCTTCTTAAGTGTTATTTATAAAAAAATATAGTTTAAAAAACGTTTAATAGCTAGCTGAATTAAAGAGGTAGGAAATAGTTAATTAATTTGATTGTAAAAAAGCTAACCCCCACCAACCGCCAGCCAAAACATGGAAAAAACAGAATAAGCAGGCATACCAAAAAATATAAAATAGATCCATACTTGGTTTTTATGAATCTAAAAGTAAAGAAAACAACACCGGCACCGACTCCAAAAATAATTGATTTAAATTGTATGTAATTAATTGATGTAAATGTAACCATTTTTTGCTTTTTAGTTGTGTCTGGTTTTTTTTGAAGGCGGTTTTATTTTTATTTAAATAGTAATTAGTTCAGCTTGTTATGAAAGCGTGTTTTTTAGTTTTTACACGCCTTATTTGAAAGTATAACTTAAACATCTCGTCCCTATCACATTATGGGACCGTAATAAAATCGGGGAAAAGTGGGTGTACTGGTTTACACCTCGGCCTAGCCCTCCGGGGATTACAGGCGTGAGTGTATGTATGTACTTATAGCTTAATAAACAGTTTATTATCATTATTCCAACCATCCGTCGTCGTTCCACCAACAGAACTACCTGATTCTCATAACTTTTTAACCGACTTCAAAAAAAGGAGGAGGTTCTCAATTCGTCGGAATCTTTTTTTTTATGTATGTCACCCGATTACTGGAAGACGCCTGGACCGATTCGAGAAATTATTTTTTTGTTTAAAAGGGTATAATTCCCAGGTGGTCCCTATGGCACCAAGGAAAAATCGAGGGCAACCTTCAAATTTTATAGGGACGCATAAATTGTTTTTTAGATTAGAATTATTGTTTGAAGTCGGTGTACTTTTATGAATTAAAAAACTTTCTTTACAGGATCCAAACACCAGTTCTACGAGTGTCCACACTGCAACATGTTGTTAAAGCACCCAAAGAGATTCCTCATACACGCAAAATGGCATACGTTTGGCATAGACAAGAAAGCCGAGCTGATGCGCCAGAGGGAGCAAAAGAAGAACGAGAAGAAAGAAAAGGCTGAAAAGTCCGGCCCAGAAGAGTTCCCTTGTAAGGATTGTGACAAAATATTCAGTACCAAGACGAGTCTGAAGAACCATCGGCATAGGTGAGCTTATTTTCAAATATTAGTCCTGTATTATACAGGTTTTTTTTTATTTGTGCGGTTTTTTACTCTGGTCAAGTATAATTGATCAAACATAATTATATAATTTATTTAGGTTTTTATTTAGATTTTTTTTCCTGACACTGCAAAGTGGCCACACTACACCTGATGGTAAGCGTAGTGCCATCCAGTTAGATTACCAATTAGCGAGAGACAATCTATCCCTCGTTACTCAACACAGTCATGCCGGCCTTATTATCTATGTCCGACCTAAAACCAAATAAAACATGGACACAATAATGAGCCAATGTGCCGACTGAAGTGCGGTGACTTCAAAGACGCCACACCAAACGCTCAGGCCGTTGAACCCAGCATCAGCTCATTATTCACTTTGTTTCGATTTAATGCAATGCAATGGAGAGCCTCCGTGGCGCAACAGGTGGGCAGCGGCCTGTGAAACGACAGGCTGTGGGTTCGATTCCCGCACCAAATGTTTGTGTGACAGACAGATATTTGTTCTGAGTCTAGGTGTTTTGTGACCGTAGTCCCATGTAGTTCTTATCCACGATACAGGTTTGACCTAGTGTGGGTCCAGGACTATGTGTGTAACAGTTGGATGTATTTATAATTATCGCTTAATATACACGTACCTTCGCAAAATTAGAGGTGTATGCCATTTAACTGGTTTCTAGGATTTTCGTTTCGTCCCTACCATTCCCAACAAGCGCTTCGCTTATTAAATAAAATAACACTTATTGTGATGATGTTGTCCACAGGACCCACTCGAGTCGCGCGATTGAACGCCGCACCCCGCGTCCGCGGCCGGTGCCTTCGGTGCCGTACCAGTGCGCTGAATGTCCGAAGAGATTCAAGTACAAGCACTCGCTGGACAAACACAAGGACACGCATTTGGTGAGTTCAACGACCTTGTTTGTTGTTGTCAACCTAACCTCTGTATATTCAACCTAATTGTAACAAATTACTCGGTATAACGAATATTTTCTAATTCCCTTCGTTATATTGAGGCTGCACCGTAATTTTAATAATTCTTTTTATCAAATTGTCTGCAGGAAAAAACCCATGCATGCGCGGAATGCCCCAAAAAGTTCGGCTCACAGACCCTACTTAAGATGCACATGAAATCACACGAGAGGGCGTCCCGAGGTCCCACACTCAGCTGCTCCTACTGTGGGAAAGGATATTACGAATCTTACACGTTGCAGGTAAATACATTCTTACAAGTTGACTATTATGCTGGTGGTAGGATATTCACATCCGCCCGGATAGCGACCACCGTACACAGGGTGTAAAACCGCCATAGTGGCACACGCAAGTGTGTCACGTTCCGGGATCAGCCAGTGTACATCCGGTTTTTGTCGGGGGTCTAGAGTTGGGGTACGATGTTTAGCCATTTTGCGGCCTTCTGAGTACTCTGGACAATAGATCCTCGACCACTTCTTAACTTTCTTGCCCATGGTGTAGTGTGAAGCAGCAGGCCGGCATGATTGTGTTGAGTAGCGGGGGATAGATTGTCTCTCACTACTCGATACTCTAATTGGACCGCTCTGCGCTTACCATCAGGTGCAGTGCGGTCACTTTACAGTGCCAGTATAAAAAAAAAGCAGCGATAGTCTAGTTGGGTGTGGTACGGACTGTCTAGACGAAGTCGTATGTTCGAAACCAGCCCAAATGGTATACACATGACTTTTCTAAAGTTAAGTCTGCTGTTATTATTAATTATCGCTTGCTTTAATGGTGAAGGAAAACATCGTTAGGGAACCTGCATTACCTGAGAATTCTCATAATAATTTCAAACGTGTGTGAAGTCTACCTACATTAGGCCAGCGTGGTGGACTAAGGCCTAATCCCTCTCATTAGTAGAGGAGGCCCGTGCCCAGCAGTGGGACAATGTTTAATACAGGGCTTGTATTATTATTTATTATAAATAAGTCTTAAAGTATTTTTTGTTTGTCAGGTACATGAGCGTACTCACAGAAACGAGCGTCCGTTCTCGTGTGATATATGTAACAGTACATTCGGATGTAACTCGAGTCTCAGGAGACACATGAGAGTGGTGAGTATAGTTTCTTTGCCGATGATGGCTATAGTTGTTTTTTTTTATTGAAAACTTTATTGGTCTGGGAATTAGCTGTAAGTACTTATAATTAATTAAAATATTTTAGTACTTGAAATTAAACGAATTTTACGGATTATATCGCGGTTTATTTTACGTAAAATAACTGCGATATAATCCGTAAAATTCGTTTTATTTCAATGTATAATATTTGTGTAAATATAAGAAACCATTATATTTTAGTACTGTTTGTTGCCTGTACTTAGAACCTATTAAATAAAATTAAACAAAATGTGTGTACTTAAGGTGATGTAGGGGGGGGGGGGGGGTATGTAATGTACCCCACATTGGGAAAAACAGGTATTGTTTTTTGATGTTTTTTGTTGGAACGTTGGTAATACAGGTGGGCTAATTAGAAGTGTTAAAGGCAATTTGCGGTGAAACGGGTAAAATTTGTAGTTTAGATTTTTTTACATTTATGAGAACAATTGAAGAAATTCTTTTTTGAAAATATATTTAAAAATGTTTTGGAAATCGACGTGTTCTTTACAATTTGCGCCACATACATCCTTTAAACGTGTGTTTAACTAGAATAATTTGACCGCATTACTGTTTTTCTTTTTTTTTTATGCAATACATAGACACATACATAGTTATAGATAGATAGATAGATAGATAGATAACTCTTTATTGCACACCAACATGATAATATAACAACAAGAAACCTTAAAACTAGAGTAAGTTACAATAGGCGGTCTTATCGCTAAAAGCGATCTCTGCCAGACAACCTTAATAATATGGAGACAAATGAAAAGGGTCCGTAAAAATGAGGGGTGTGAAACACAATAACAATGATATATATATATATATACATAAACATACATACACATACATACATATATATGCAACACGCAAATAGCAATACATAGCATATATATAATAAATAATATAACAATGAAATAATTAATTATATAAAAATAAAGCGTTATGGTATAATAATTACGCCAGCAAAGACATATAATACATTTTTACTCGGGTTTTAAAAATACTCAATGATGGCGCTTTACGTACAAATTGCGGCAAGGAATTCCACAGGCGAACAGCCTGGACGGTGAACGAACTGTCAAAGAAACCACTGCAGTGCAGTGGAGTTTTAAGAGTCAAATTTTCTGACGATCTTAAATTTAAAGAATGAGAGGTATGGAGAAAGTTGAAATGTACTTTAAGATAGTGGGGATATATCGGATTGAACAAAATGTTATAAAGAAGAAATAAAATGTGAGTATTCCGGCGAAGACGAATAGGGAGCCACTTGAGCTTAGAGCGAAATTCCGAGATGTGATCATATTTGCGCAGACCAAATATAAATCTTATGCAGAAATTTTGGAGGCGCTCAAGCTTATCAAGTTGAACTTGGTTTAGGTCCAGGTAGCAGACATCCGCGTAGTCAAGCACGGGGAGAAGTAAAGCCTGTGCAAGCGCAATTTTGGTGGCAGTGGGCAAGAAATTACGAAGTCTCTTTAAAGTTGCCGCAGATGCAAACAACTTACGACTCGTAACTGCAATTTGTGGTCCCCAAGACAAGTTGCGATCCAATATTACTCCCAAGTTTTTAACGGTCTCGCTATAAGGAATTATAATGTCATTAAAAACAACAGGAGGAAGAACTGGCCAGTCTATTTTGGATATAAGCCGCGAGCTACCCATGATTATAACTTGAGTTTTGGCCGGATTTACTTTAAGACCAAAACGAGTGCCCCATTCGGATATTTTCTTCAAATCGTCATTTATGAACCCAATAGCGTCATTTATTCTATCTCTTGATGCTTGGCAGTAAATTTGGAGATCGTCTGCATAAAGGTGGTAGGAAGAAGTAATATTTTGAGATATTGTGTTAATAAAGATAGCGAAGAGTAAAGGAGATAAGACGCCACCTTGCGGTACGCCGGCTGACGTGTTACACCATGATGAAAAATTATCTTCAAGGCGAACCCGTTGCCTGCGACCATACAGATAACTGTGAAACCAATCGATTACCGTTGGAGATATGTTAATAGAGCGGAGCAAGGCAAGAAGGATGTCAAAGTCGACAGTATTGAAGGCGTTACTGAAATCCAGTAACGACAGCACAGTAAGCCGACCTTTTTCCATCCCGAGACGTATATCGTCTGTGACTTTTACTAGGGCAGTCACTGTACTGTGCCCAGGTCGAAAACCCGATTGAAAGGAGTTCAAAAGGGAGTTTTTAGTGAGGAAGGAACTAAGTTGAGAATGGACAAGACGCTCTAGTACTTTTGAGAGGAAAGGAAGAATAGATATGGGTCGGTATTCGGAAAAAAATTGGGGATTAGTTTTTTTAGGAAGAGGTATAATTTGAGCATCTTTCCAACTAGAAGGGAAAACTCCTTCTAGGACAGAGAAGTTGAATATGTGACAGATCAAAGGCAGAATCAAGTCCAGAATAGGCACTAGCATATTTCGACTAATGCCATCTACACCTACTGCACTTGATGTCACTGAAAGGATGCTTTTCTTAACATCACAAGCGGTAAATCGATTAAAGACGAATGGAGTATAGCTGGAAATTGGCAGCGAATTGATATAACTAATTGTTTGATTCTTAATTGAAGTGTCAATATAAGAACAAGAAGAAAAGTGTAGATTAAGATTATCGATATCGAGAAAATTAGGAACTGAGTTTTGTCGAGATTTGCCAATTCCCAGAGACCTAAGGAATTTCCAGACTTTAGCTGGATTTTCCTCTTCAACAGAGTTGTGAATATGGCGACGATAAGCATCCCTACACACCCTATTACAGCGATTCCGTAGCCTTACATATTTAGCCTTGGTGTTATCATTCGGGCTGCTTTTATATTTTGTTTTAGCTGCGGCTTTTTTGCATATTAATGACCTAATGTCATCCGTGAGCCAAGGTGCAGGAAGATGTTTCAATTTGATAGCTCGCAGGGGAGCGTGAATATCATATAGATGCGTAATTAAGGAATTAAAAATTGCAAGTTTTGTGTCTATTGAATCGGCCTCAACAATAGTGGACCAATCAGTGTCTTCAACATCTTTACGAAAAGCTTCCTTGTCCATGCCATCAAAATTACGCTGAAGTATTATTCTGGGTCTCAGTTTAGGCGGACGAATTTTATATGATAAAAACAACAAGTCGTGATATGAAAATTCATCAGCCGAACATTGACCATGCTTGGCGACATGCTGTGGGGAAGTCACTAGCATAATATCCAAGAGAGAAGGCGTAGTGTTAGGGAGATGATGTGTAGAACTCAGTGGTAAAATATGCAAGTTACAAGACTTTACCACAGTTTCAAACGAGGAAGTACGGTGGTCGTTTTTTAGCAAGCAAGTGTTGAAGTCACCCATAATTATAGCATGATCATATGAAGGTATTAGGTTTTCTAATATGGTTTCAAAAGATGAAAAATAGTCAATACGTACTGATGGGCTATAGTAGACTCCGAGAAGAATTTTAAAGTGAGAGAGAGTAAGGTCAATAAAGAGATGCTCACCAGCATTTGATGGTGATGGTTGTGGCGACATACTAATAACAGAAAAGGGAATGTGTGCACGGAGATAAATAGCCACACCACCACCACCCTTGTTAGTGCGATCATTGCGGATAAGGCGAAAGCCAGGAAGGGAATAAGATGTAGAAGGAAGACATGGCTTAAGCCAAGATTCAGAAATTAATATAGCATGAATATTTTTGTGGTCCAGAGACGCCAACATATCGGGGAAATGAGCCGGTATACTTTGTGCATTAATGTGAATAAGATTAAAATTTTTAGATACATCAGAAAAGTGACTCTCAAGGGTGTCTGACAGTGAAGGAATACTGTGAAAGCTTTCATCACTTGAATCGCCAGGATCTGAGGTTGCAGAAGTAAAATGTTCACTGTCATCGCTACTTTCGTTACATAACATACGCAACATAATACCATATAGCAAAATATATATATATAATATAACTAAAATAATACGTATAATATAAAGATAAATATGTAGATGTAAACAAATATACAGTGTAAATTTATAAAGATTTTAAATACTTGTGAATAGAGTTTAAGCTTAAAATTGTTACATTCGCACTGCCGGTTGTGTCATCTTAATGATCATAATACACAAATTAAATTAAATAAACACACCATAAACAAAGAGAAAAAAGAATACAAAAATATGGGTCGTTGTCGATACGTGAATGTCAACTTGTCTTAATATCTTTGACTGTCTATTAGGGTAAGCTAGAATTGACTGATGACAACTACCCGCATATTTACATTAAAAAAATATATATAAAGAAATTGTCACATACAAAGTGGGTAGGTAGATATTATTAAGACTATTATCCTGTCATAGTCAAACACTATAACACGAACCACAATAACATAAAATATTTTACAAAAACTGTTTTTACTTTTTGCTCGACACCACGTCATGTCTTCTACTCCTAGTGGACGGACCCGCGGCCGCGGTTGCGTTAGTAGGCCGCACTGGCTTGCGCGCATCGATGGTCGGCGCAGCCACGGGCGCAGCGATCTTGTCGAGGTCTCCAATACAATTGGCCCTATGACGCACTCCATCAGATCCCAGGATGAAGACGGACCCTTCCCGCGTCCAGCACTTGGTGATGCCGAACTTATGACGTGCAGCCATGAAAATGTCATGTCGTGGTTTAGTTAGAAATTCCGACAACGTTATACCCGACCTCCGCAGTTGAGTCTTGGCATACCAAATGTTGTTTCGGAGTGTCAAGGCATGAAATTTTATAAGGATTGGCCGAGGATGGTCTACAGTAGATGAGCGACCCATTCGGTGACAGCGACTGATGTCCTTGTCGCTAAAATCGGCAATCTTCAAGTTATTAACCACAACAACAGTGACCAATGCTGCAGTGACCTCATCTTTGGCTTCAGGGACACCGTGAATCAACAAGATTTTACGTCGTTTTTGCAACTCAAGTTTATCCACGGTGTCGGAAAGAAGCGCTATCTGTGCTTGAATGGAGCGGAATGCTGTCAGCACAAACTCCTTAAATTTAAAATACTCAGCTGCCAGAGTGCTCGTTGTCATCGATGACGTGGGGCTGGTGGCCTTCTTGAGCTCATTCTCCATGACATCCATCCTCTGCACGAAGAGGGCTTGAAGCTGGGACTGGCTCTCCAGAAGTTTTTCTAAGTGTTGTGACTGTGCCATTACGTTTACGTAGTTCTGTGTGTGGTGTGTACTTTTCAAGAATAACACTTCCCGGCAGGTACGAAAGCCTAACTTTTAAATTGACATAGAAATATCAATATAAAATAATGTATAATATATTTTTAATTAAATTTTAAAACAGATAAATTAAAAACAGCTGTTATTTATTTCGCACCTACCCCCGAAAAAAGTTATAGTATGGTAGAATCATACAGAAATATGTATAATCATACTATCACGGAATTCCAGTCGCACAGCACTTCCAAGCCTCACGAGTGTGCGGTGTGCCATCGTAACTTCGCGACGGAGTCCATAAGGGACAGACACCAGCTTCGTGCCCACAGCGACCCTGAGGATTTCAAGTTTATCTGCAAACAGTGTCCCAGCAGGTGAGAACTTATACAGGATGTTGCCCCATTCCCCCCGAAGCGGACGACAGTAATAAAATGCTTTCCCCGCGACAAAAACAAGTGTTGTGCCTGAAGCTTGAGATTACATTTAAAGAATACCTCATAAGTTAACTCCTCACTTCGCCCTTTAAGGGATGATTTGGTAAAAACGTTGAAACACGTTTTTCTTTATTTTTTACCAAAAGCCTAAATATGAATTTTCAGATCCCTAAGTTGAAGTATTACAGATTGCCCATACAAACTTTTAACCTTTATTTCACCCCTTTCAAGATAATTTTTTCAGACAAAAGATACCCTATGTCCTTCCCTAGGATATAATCTATCCCTCTACTGAAGCTCATTAGGATTCGTTCACCTGTTTAGTCATGAAAAGGTAAGAAACAGACATACAAACAACAATATTAATTTTGCTACGGAGATATTTTAAAACTGTAATATCTCCTAAGATATTCATTGAAATCAAATGACGTAAAGGGCAACTTTGTTTAAAATTAAATACTTGTGATGAATAAAGTATTTATTTGGATAAGCATTAATACCATGTTTATAAAAAACCCTTTCCAAATAATGCATTGTTTCAGAAAAAATTCGATAACCATTAAAAAGATTATAGTGAGCCAACCGAAATATATAGACATAGGCTATCGCGGACTTTTTTTTAGAACTTTTTTAGAGGAACAATTTCGTCGTACGTGATTGTTATGTAACTTTAACCGTTAACGCAGCGTACGCAACGGAAGCTCTCAAAAGGAATAAATTTTCCCCGTTTTTGCAACATTTTTCATTGCTGCTCCGCTCCTATTGGTCATAGCGTGATGTTATATAGCCTATAGCGCTCCTCGATAAATGGGCTATCCAACACTAAAAGATTTTTTCAATTCGAACCAGTAGTTCCTGAGATTAGCCCGTTCAAATAAACAAACAAACTCTTTAGCTTTATATAATAGTATAGATGTATATTAAAATCTTGTTTCAGATACTTCAAAATGAAAGACCTACAAAGACACATATGCAAAGTGCATCCTAAAGGTAAGAGCAGAACCCGGACTAAGGAAGAGGACGATTGAGACAAAATGGATGTATAACGGAAATATAACATTGACAAGCATAGCGACTTTGCTCGTAATAATAATTGAGTTAAAAAATGTTAGTACAGAGTCGAACTTAGCGTGGGATATGGGGCCCATGACCCCCATACAATTGTCTGTGAGGATAGACTTGTCATTGTTTTTTGTGACACCTTTTGAGTTTAGTTATTTCTTTCCAGAAATGTTTAATACTTTTCTAAGGGAAATACAAATATTTACTTCTCTGAAATTTTGAGAAAACTAGTTGAAACGTGAGTAAATATGACACCCTAAAATTATGTGTAACATTTTTTATCTCAAACAAAGTTATTATATTTAGGTCTATAACTCGGTATAAGAATTTTACTAAGCTTTTCATTTTGGTGGTAGGTTTTATGGGGAAAAGAGGGGGAATTCAATCTTTCTTTATATTAATGTTTTTTATTATTAAAATTGCTGTCAAATAAATGTCTAGGTTATGATAATATAATTATATTATTTTTAATATTTTCTTTGGTTCACAATTTCCGGCTTTAATTTATTTCTTATTTTATTATTACCAAGACACTATATTCTAATATATTATAAGAAATATATTAGAATATAGTGGCATATTCTAAAAATGCACCTGTATGTGTGTTTAAGTGCACATCATACATATGGGTAGCACGCAATAGCTAAGTTTTATATACTATACAAGCATGTGGTGCAACACGCTAGGTGCGTAAAAAACGTTTTTCCGACGGTCTGGACATAGCAAGTGTGATGCCCTATTTGTTGCCACATTGGCCTTCGTGTTGTCTACGCGAATGTGAGAAAAAAACCTAGCATATTGCCTCAAGGATATTTAAAATCCGTTGAAGGGATCGCAGTCAAATTGAATTACCCTTCGATTGTACATCCGGTTTTTGTCGAGGATGTAGAGTTTGGGTACAATGTTTAGCCGTGTTGCGGTCTTCTGAGTACTCTGACTAGACTTTCGACCGCTTCTTCACCTCCTTGCCCCATGGCGTAGTGTGAAGAAGCTACACAGCAGGCCGGCATGATTGTGTTGAGTAGAGAGAGTTTGTCTCTCGCTACTTCATACTCTAACTGGACGGTACTGCGCTTACCATCAGATGCAGTGTGGTCACTTTGCCGTGCCAGGATAAAAAGCTCGGGTTTATGGTTAAATTACATAGACATATTTAGCCGTTCTTATCACATCAATATGTTTCAATATAATGTAGAGCCATTCACTTTTTCGGTGTATGCCAATAGAAGAATGGACTTATCAAGTAGTTAGTATCTGGATTTGCTCGTACAGATCGTGAATGTGTTTTTAAACATGACCAGGACAAAATAAAACAGATTTTTCAGTTCGAAAGAAGACCCTCTTTTCCTCTCTTCCGTTCATATACTAATTCCGCGTCGACTCAAAATTAGTCAATTTCCAAAACAATTTGTTGGTATATTAAAACTAGTTCAATTTACAGACACTCCTTTTGAAATTATGGTATTAGGTATAAATATATTAGTGCAGAAATTAACGATTGATGTTATTATAGTGATCAGTGGATAGGGGCACTGGCAGTATTTTAATGGCTTTTTGAAATTCAATTCGTATCCATCTCGCGAAAGTAACTAGCAGATAAACAATAGTAGTTATTACAACTAATAAAATAAACTGACAATGGGGTAGTTTCTTGTGATTCCTTTTGTACATTTTATTATACAAAACTAAAAATATGAGAAATCTCATTCACAAATACAGAATGAAATGTTGTGTACATCCGGATTTTGTCGGGGGTCTAGAGTTGGGGTACGATACTTAGCCGTTTTGCGGCCTTCTGAGTACTCTGACACTAGACCCTCGACTGCTTCTTCACCTTCTTGTCCATGGCGGCATCACACTACGGTGTGAAGAAGCAGGCCGGCATGATTGTGTTCAGTAACTAGGGATAGTTTGTCTCTCGCTACTTGATACTCTAATTGGACGGCACTGAGTTTACCATCTGGTGCAGTGTGGTCTTTTGCCGTACCAGGATAAAAAAAAACAAAAACTAATTAATTTTAATTATAGAAAATCATATAAACTACTCTACTTAGCATTAGTATCTGGGCTAAGAGTTCCAGTCTCATTCCCTTACCATATTGCCAATGCATCTGTAATCCACTGTTATTAATAATTGCTAGATGTAATAATGTAACATATCTTTTTTTCTCTTTTATGCTAAATTATAATTTTATTTTAAACATAGACTTGGATATAAGTAGGTATTGCAAATGTGTATAATTCGCATAGATGTATGAGATCATGCGCAACATCTTGCGCAAGCTTTGGCTGATTTATTACATTCTACGGCACACAAAAATGTATAGCCATACAGTTTTGTACAGTGTTTCAAGAGTTTTCTCAACGTTAAATTGCTCTTGTGACGTTAAAGTAGTTATGAAAACTACACTCTTGACTTAATTCAAATTGACGTACTTGCAGTATCTATTTATACCTCCGCCTATGATTTTAACATAGAGTTTTGTTTGAGGGTGCTTTGGTAATGATTAAATGTGGTTTCATTATGAAACAAAACTATAGTTAATTATATCGATAATAATATAAATGATCTAATATATTTGTTACGATTCGTCAATCGAACTAGCTACCTCGTGGTTAGCAAGCTACATAACTTTGTGAGAGTTTATATAGAATTACACTAATTTAAAAAAATTACAGTTTCAATAAAAAGAATAAATTAAAGCGCCTTCAAAAAACCTCTTTGGTATAATTGTGCAAATGATCATCCATATTTGCTATTAGACAGATTCTAACAGGGGAGAACTTGGTGGAATAAAGAGAGGAATAAACCCCCTAATAACAAAAACGAATAATTTGTTGATTTGATTAAAAAAGAATACGAAAATGGATGATTTTTTTAATATCTTTAACAATTTATGTATAAATTGTATATATTTTTGAAATTGTATTCTAGTTTTAATAACTTTAAGATAATACAGAGGAAACCAAGTGGTAAATTATTAGTTCTTATTGTTATAGAAATAAAAAATCGATCTTCATGCCTATAAAGACAAGTTCTAAGGCTTGAATGCCTTGTAAGAATTAAAACAAGAAAACATAAGAGTAAACAACGTATACATTTTGTATACAAATTGAGTTTATTTCACATCTTAGACATACACAACTGTTATACAATTATCACCTTTAAGTGTAATATTAAGATCTATCAAGCAAGTTTTATTGAAAAATACACTGTTTATGTCTTAATAAATATTACAAATCGACGTATTCAATAAATATTGTCTATAAAATTATGGATTTAATGTTAAACATTAGGTGAATTTAGTCACTGGAGGGGATGATATTTTTAAAGTTACATGGACAGTTTCCATTCGAATCAACGTAACAGCATCGCGTAAGTTGGGGTAAGTAGAAGTACGTAAAAATAAAAGGTTATCAATTTAAAACAAAAATACTTAATTTAAATTTGTAGGAATAATGGATTGGGTGAGTAAAAAGATTAAATGTTGAATATTCAGCTTAAACTATAAAGGCAGTAAGTAAGTATACCTCACGTCGGTATATTTATTAATAATTATTTGTAGTTTTTTTAACCAAAATCAAAAAAGTTAGCAAGATTTAATTTTATTTATAAATTTTATCCGACTTTTCAGAAGTTAAAAAAATTGGAAAGTGATTGAATGAAAACAATAGAATAAGTGGGGGCGTCATACCCCACATAAAACTGCCAAGTCCGTTCATAACCGGGTTGTAGCGTTGCAAATTTATTTGCAGTTTATAAAAGGCTTGGTAACTGTATATCTGAATACAATGTTTTAATCGGGTTTAGAGCCTTATATAATAAAATCTGCTGACGTGAGTCATAGTAAGTGTTGCCAGGTATAAAATCTAGTTATTTAGTTTTTTTTATTAAAGCCAAGAGTAATAAACGAAACAATAGGAAATTGGCATTAAAATCTATGCATTAATTATGTGATACCGACACATCGACGAAGAATTATTGAAATTATATAGATATAATTAGAAATATTTTGACAACGCACTAAAAAATCCTCTAATATTATGAATTATTATGAGCGGCGTTCATTGCCTCCCTTCAAATGACCTGCTTGTGTCATGTATTCAAAACAGCTATCCTATGGTTTTAACTGCCTCTCTGAGGTCGAGGTCTCGGGTTCGATCCCCGGGTCGGGTAAAGTGATATTGGGTTTTTCTATTTAGAAATACTCAGTGTCAACCCGGAGTTTGGAATTGACCCCAGTATGGCGATAGGCTCGCCCCCTATCACATTATGGGACCGTAATGAATTCGGCGATAAGCGGGTGTACTGGTTACACCTCTGCCTAACCCTTCGTGGATTTCAAGCATGTATATGTATGTATATACTATGGATTTAAATAAGACACCCCAATGCTGCTTTTGCATTTAATTGACTATGCAAATAGACTGATATTATCAAACTTGCCTATTCGCCATAACAGTGGACTCATTCGCGAAAATATGCAGAATTGGGCATAAATTATTAAAATCTGGCAACACCGACGGCGACTAATTTTACTATCAAATCCACATAGTACTAATAGCAAAACATAAGCTGAAATTATTAATTTTACTTTTTAAATAATATATTATTCGTCGCGTTACGCGAAAATTAATGTTTATTTTGGTAACAACGTATAAATTGTGTCGAATGTTGAGCAGAGGCGTAATCAAGTTTTTAGATTGGGGGTCAAATGAAAAGAGTTTTTTTCTTCGAGAACACGTATTCCAAATTCAAACTAGATAACCTCAAGCTTAGAGACATAGTTTAATTAATTGTTGAAAGAAATTTATGATTATTTTAACTAAATATTGTTGTGGTTTTCTTTACGGCCGTGTTTGATGCATGATCAACGTAAGAGGGCGTAAGACCGTGTTTAAAGATCTGCGCATCAACTGCATTTGGACTTTCGCCGAGACGCCATCGGCTTACAATATTATTTGACTAAAAATGGTCAAAGTGCAATGTAGATGAATATTATGCAGCATGACCTTCAAATTTTACCCTTTAACCTTTTTAGATGTGGTACGTACACTCGAATCTGTATGGGCTTACGCATAGACGCACGGTACTTGACCGTTGCCTGTGCGGCCTAGAAAAACTATGGTCGATCTAATTTAGGTATAATTCGAAATGGAAGTTAGTATATGCGTTGTTACATACTATCTATGTATTTGTAAATATTTGGATGGAATGTATAGTAATAGAGATTTTAACTGTATCACTGTGTTTTATTTTACTCGTTATTTTTTATTTATTTCCATTCATATGTTCCGGGTTCCGTGAAGGAATCTGCAAAATTTAAGTTTATGAAATGTTTAATGCAAAGAAACACTTGAGCTTGAGGGTGCTAAGCCAGCTATCGTTCAGAATTTGAATCGTCGCATTGATGCATAGCTGAAAAAAAATAAATTACAACGAAACTACAAATTCCAAAATTTACACCAACAAATTTGATTCAATTCGATTGTTAGAGATAAATGTTTGTTTTAATGTTTGAGGTGGGACCGAAAGTCTTTCGCAGTTGATACCTACCAGATAATTGTACTATAGGTCGGAACAATGCAAAACTTTTGGGTATTTATTTTAAGAATAAACAAATCAACAATTTAGAAATTTATTTAACATTATACACCAAAAAATACAACTTAAATAATGAAAACGCTTGCGCAAAACAATAACCATGTTCTTATTACATTACATAGCTAGCAGTAGTACGTAGCAATAGAAAAATAAAAGAAGAATTGAGTTTGAAATTTGCGCGTCTTTGTCACATAAACAAACAGAAGAGATTCGTTCAAAAATAGCGGTGGAGTAACATACAATGACAGGAGCGAATCTAGGGACACTAATGGTGGGTCATGGCCCCCAAGTATTTTTTAAATCACATTGCACCGTATTTGTAAGAATATTTTCTGGACTTAAATCTTATTTTATTGTTCAGCTTCTACTGAGTATTAATTCGGTTAGTGTAAACCTTACTTTGGTAAGTTCTCAATTTGATATCTTTCTCTGATGACAAAGTTCGAGAAATTACGACACTTTTTGTCCAACAATGCCAAAGTTGTTGATTGGCTTGTGTTGATTTTTAAGTGGATTTTAAATTGAATAACATCAAATTATTATTTATATGGGCTTATCTAAAAAATTACATAGCATTCGGTATAAGCTGATGATATAACATATGTTGATGATTAGATCTAGTATCCACTGATGATCATTCCCTTTTCCACCTGGTTAGCCTTCTCCTTGCCAGTGAGGAGTTCAATCAGCGTTAGACCGAACCAGTATGCTGTTCCTGGACCCTGGAGACAAAAAATGTTTTGTGATTCCAGAATATACATGGAGTTTATTTCTGTGAGTTTATCATCATTTTAGACACATTCTAACCTTTTGTAGTTAAAGTTTGTAGCTAAAATGTTTTTTTAACAACCAATCTGTGGCTTCCAACCTAGGTATATCTGGTTTTACAGCTTACGATCAAAGCCCTAAAGCAATGGTTTTGTAACATATAACTGAATGAGGGACCGTGTTAAGCGCCATGCCTGTCCAAAACAGTGGCAAGACCAGTCGAGAACTGAAATGCTTCATGGTATTAAACTAAGTTCACAATCCCAAGATATAAGATATTTTATCGTTAACCCTGTCATTTTGGCTTCAATGATAATGAGGCTCGCTCTCTCGTCCGAATAAAGAACTGTTTCATTATACACGAATTTCATTGTAATTCATCATTAAGTTATCGATTGAATATTCACCAACAGAGGAATTGTTTTTTTTATCTGTAATACAATCTTGAAAGATTGAAAGTCTTTTCTTAAATCAGTTAATATTTATACATTAAACTTACCCTGCTGGTGACCACGTTACCATCGGTAACCACTCGCTCCCCCTCCACGTATTTATAGTCCCCTGGACCTCCGGCCACCTTGTCTTTAGTGGTGGGGTAAGAAGTAACTTTCTTGCCTTGTCCTATACCATGAGCTACGAAGGCTATTGGTGCTGTGGAGTAAAATTATATTATAGTACTTAAATAATAAGCCAAAAATACTCAAACTCTGAATCCCCACATTTTTTTTCAATAATCATAAAAGAAACCTACAATTCTACTGGTAATACGGGTGTTCAGAAGCAGTGCTGATCATTTACCGATAGATATCACTTGCTTAATTGTCAGCATTATAGCAAATAAGCATTGGGGCACAGAGTCCCTGTTTTCATGCCTTAATCCAATCCTGTATATATCCTCCAATATTTTGACTTAAATGCACCAAACACTTGAAATACATATTTTTTTGTATATCCATTACGTTTAATAATCTTATCCAGGTAGTGTGTGTGAATGCTTAATAAAGAGCCACAGCTACATGATCTACTACCCCTGCCCGAACAAAGTGTTTCACAAATTCGTACCTTTGCCGCACCATCAAGCTGTGGAACAGTTTGCCAGTGTACCAGCTACTGTGTTTCCTCCTGCCTATGATCCTGGCTCCTTTAAGCGTAGTGTGAAGCTACTTAGCAGGTATGCGTAACGATGGATAGTTGTCTCTTGTGATACCTGGACGGCACTGGGCGTACCAAGTGCAGTGTGGTCACTTGAAAAAATAAGTATTAACAAAAACTTACCAGCACAAATGGCGGCCACAATCTTGCCAGATTTCTCGTGTTCCTTGAGCAGTGTGCCGACCACTTCTGACTTGGACAGGCGCTCAGATCCCTCTAACCCACCTGGCAGGATGACCTGGACACAGTATAAGATTAGTAGAGGTTTCATCGCGTCATTTGTCGATAGCATATTCATAGCGAGGTCCGGAGTTCAAAACCTAGGTAAGTAATTCATGTTCGAGTTGCCTGGGATTGAAAGTTTTTTATATCCTGTAGCGAGAGAATCTATCCCCCGCTACTTAACACAATCATGCCGGTCTGCTTCTTCACACTACGCCATGGACAAGAAGGTAAAGAAGCGGTGGAGGGTCTAGTGTCAGAGTACACAGAAGGCCGCAAAACGGCCAAACACCGCACCCCAACTCTAGACCCCTGACAAAAACCGGATTGTGCGTTGTGCCTCGTGTGGCGAAAGAATCGGCCCTATACTACAATTTTACAAAACCTTGGGTAAAGCAAGTGTGCACAAAACTATATTCCTTACAACCATGGTGGGATCCAATTGTTTCATAAATACCTGACAAGTAGGTACCCAGTAATTTACTTACAGCGTCATATTGAGGTTTGTCGGCCAAAGCATCAGCCAGTGATTTGTCTGGGACGAGAGTGACCTGCCTTGAGCACAGCACAGGGGCACTACCATCCAACCCTGCCATTGTCACTTCCACCTGAAATTATAGCTTTTATAAATAATAATGCCTCGGTGGTGCAGTTGTAATTGCGGATTGCTGTGCTGAGGTCTCGGGTTTGGTCCCCGGGTTAGGTTAAGTGATATTCTATTTAAAAATACTCAGGATCAGTCCAGAGTCTGAAAATGTGAGTATGACGATAGGCACGCCCCTATCACATTATGGGACATTAATAAATTCGGCGAAAAGTGGTTGCGCCGTTTACACCTTTGCCTACCCCTTCGAGAATTACAGGCGTGAGTATACGTATGTGTGATAAATAAAAATACCCGCGTAAATTTAAGTTTCGCACTGCTGGGCTCGGGCCCCTATACTCTCGTCTCGACAGTCCATATAACACACATCTAGGCTATCGCTGCTTTTATAGTGAAAGAAAACATAGTGAGGAAACCTGGATACAATACCATATATTGTCAGTGAAGTGCAAAAAGCAATAAAACCTTCTTTACAAGAGAGTTTGCCGCACCATCAGGCTGTGGAACTGTTTGCCAACTGCCGTGTTCCCTCGAGTCGTGTCCCTTAAGGGTAGTTTGGCTACTCAGCAAGTATGACTGTATCGAGTAGCGAGGGTTGTTTCTCGCTATTTGATACTCTGACTGGACGACACTGGGCTTACCATCAGGTGCAGAGTGGCACTTTTGCACTGTTAGATACCTGATGATATGAATTTTGCTCATACCTATATGTGTCTGAAAACCCTTGTTTGTGAGTCCACCGCGTGACCATGCGGTAAAGCCTAAATGTCGTAAAATTATAATCTTTTCCAATAAATTTCTAATCTATAATTAGTACCATATATTTGCAACAGCCTGTATATATAGAATATTAAAATACTCACACCACCCCTCCTCAACATGTCTACAGTGATGACCGTCTCCATTTCCTCAGCACCTTGCGCCAGGATCACGAGAGCTGACTTCGACATGGCTATGCTGAACAGTATAGAAATAGAAACAATATGTTCCAAAGACCTTGTCCGCCCACTAATGCCATCTATTCATTTTACTAAGAACTATTTGGTAGTTAGAATCGTGATAACTCCCGTCACTTTTTCTCGAACGGGACTTTCCGCGCGCCAAGACGGCACAAACTGTATAATAGAGGTGAAGCGTATATACTAGAACAGATCCAGGGACTAGATATTTAACGATACTAGGTTGCCCTATTCCAACTTTTAAAATACTCGATCCACCTAGTATTACTGTGTTTACGCGTCGCACGGGCATCGGCGATGTTTGAATTTGAACCATATTTCAATAGTCATAAAAGTAACGCAATGCGCACATAAGCAAGAATATATTCTGTCCTTTTTTGATTACACTATTCCGCAGTCTTTCCATCTTTGTCTGTCAATACTCGAGACTAGTCGGTACTTCAATCGAATACTGGGTAGATTTTTTATACTAGGTATTAGTAAATACTCAAGTACGGACTCTTGTGAATAAGATCTCGGTGGCCTGGACGCCGCGCCGGCTCGCCGTATTGATATTATTTTTAAAGTACAAGTCGGATACACGTATGTATGTGTATTTAAGCAATCGGTTTCAGTAACGAAGTTTTTTTTTATTAATTTTAGTATTTATTTTTTCAATTATACTTTTAATTAAGACATTTTGTACATGTAAATAAAAAAATAATGATTGTCGATGGTTGATAAAAAAAAACAAAAAACTGATTACTGTGTATACATTGAATTGAAATCTTATAAGTACGCCAACAATCTACAATGTAGATGTTCAATGTAGAAATCTTTACGTTGGCAGACCTAATCCTGTGTGAAAGTACGAAGGGAAGATTACAATTCACTAAACGTATTGGTGGTACGCAGACTAAGCATAGTTTAAAGTTCGCTTACTTCATGGACTAAGTGGTACAGGTATTTGGATCGAGTATTTGTGCGGAACTAGACTAGGTACACCTAGTACAAAATTTACCAAGTACGACTCATCTCTACTGTATAATGAATTTTGTTGTGAAATATAGACTTACTGTATTTTTGTTCGGATTCATAAAATTCTTTCGATAATAGGTTTTAGGTAATGTAATTTGTTGATTAATTTAATAAAAAAATAGAGTCAACTACCCTATTGTATCTTACTGTAACTGTTCAGAGTTATTTATTTACTTATCTCTAACCAAGGCAGTCTGTCAGTCAGTTACATATTATAATTTATTATTACAGATAATTTATTATATTATGCTAAACCTAGTGGTTTAGCCAGGGCCGCGCCGCCCCTGTGTGCGAAGTGTGCGGCGCACACAGGCGCCAAGACAATAGGGGCGCCGCCATCGAAATTATTTTTGTTACACTTACACAACAACATATTCTTTGTAGTGGAATATTGATAAGTAAGTAGGTACAATAGGCGCAACATATGCCTTGTAAATAACAAAACATATATTGCGCTTATTTTAAAAGTCTCCCAAGATAGTATGCACGTTTGTGGTGTAATTCAATGTTTTGGGTTTTAGTTTACATAAGATACGAGCTTAGCGTCAAAATCAAAAGAACCGCGGTGAGGCGTATGTTTGTTTGAATGCATTGAGCTAATATTACCACGTATAGAGAAGCTATGCTATGCAAAGGTCATGCTCCATTTTGCTAAAAATTTAAACTAAAGTTCGCTGCAGCGCGGCAACAATAAACAGTTGTCTAACCTCACAGTATAAACACGCAGCGCTAGAACGCTTCTAAGGTATAGTTTTCTCGCGACCAAAAGATCGAAAGCGCCGTGAATTTTGTTCAACATTGTAAAACAACTTGTCGCTTCACATGGCGTCCGCTAAATATTTTGTTCTAATTAAATTTAAAAATGTTTATCTACTTACTTACCGATGGAAAGTTATTCCTTTGCACTTTGCCATATTACTTGAATTATTCGTGCAATATCGTAACACACACGAGGGTATACTTGATGCGTTTGAACGTTTTTTCTTATAAACACAAACAACTTCAGCGCTCAAGAGCTAGAAAGCAACTGAGTGAAGTGCGGCCGGCCGGCCGCACTTTAGCGGAACACGGTAGTAATGTGCGGCGTCTTCTCTATACGTAGTAATATTAGCTCAATGTTTGAATGACTTTATGAACGCAACCCGATGCGATGCGTGCGACGCAAGCGGGGTGGGGTCAAGGGGATTTCCTATATAAACTAAATGTATGGGATTCCCCGACTTAAAGGAACGAGAGAGCCAAAACAATTGAACAACTATTCAATCGAAAGTGTGCGCATTGATTTTTTATAATAAGAATAAGTTCTAGCACTAAAAACAATATATAGTTTGTGTGTCAATAATTGTTTTAACGTGTTTTCACGCTGAGTGATAGTAATCAAAATCATAACATCAAAAATTACCTGCGCTCAACAATGAGCCAGGAAAGATTAACAAATTTACCAAAAATATCCATAGAGGAGGCCATATTAGACCTTATAGACATACACGAAAAAATAATATTATCAAAATATTATTATTCACAATTACTACATTTGTAACGAGGCCAAACCTAGAACACCACAAGTCCGAGACCTGGGCGTCGTTCTTGACGACAAATTCACTTTCTGTGCACACATCGATCACATTATCAGCAAAGCTTATAAGTCCCTAGGGTTTGTTATACGTAACAGTAAACCATTCAACAATATCCAGTGTCCTAAAATACTTTATTTCAGCTACGTGAGAAGCATATTAGAATTCTCAACTCTAATTTGGAGGCCCTTTTTTAAAACATATATTGACAATATAGAAAAAATACAACACAAATTTATTAAACATCTAAACTTTAAGGCAAAGTCGGTAAATAAATCATATGAGGAACTGTGAACATCATAATATAAACACCTTGAAGGATAGACGGCATCTGATGGACATGATGTTTCTGTTCGACGTAGTTAACAACAAATTTGACTGCCCAGAACTACTACAACGAATAAGCTTTAACGTACCTCCTAAACGCACCAGACATACACCACTATTATCTATTCCTTCAGCAAAAACGAAATATTTGATAATGGCACCATTTTTTCGTATTCCAAATACATACAACAATGAGTTCTCCTCCCTAGATCTATTCAACACCTCTCGCTACTCTTATAGAAGAAAAATACTACTGTCTCTATTCCAGAAGAAGTAATACTCGCTTGTTGTTCACCTTTCATACACACGCACTCATACACACACCTTTCATACTCACCAAATCTAATTATACACTCATGGCATCACCCACAATTCTTTACTAACCTTTTAACTTATATGAAATAGCTGTTGATCGCGGCTCCGCCCTCGTGGAGGTCAGTTTGGGGGAAAAAGTATATAATACAAAATATCAATTTTCATGCGTTCAATTTCAAAAATGACGGATTTCCATACTTCAACAACTTTCATCCCCTATTTTACCCCCTTAGGGGTGGTATTTCCAAAAACCCTTCCTTAGTGGATGCTTACGTCATAAAAGGGGATAAAGGTCATAAATGGGGGGGTAGCGTTACTCGCGTCCGTAGGAATTACCTAACCACAACCCTACACGTACCCTCTGGGTGGTGCTAAATGAGTAACAACGCCGAGTTTCGGGCGGCGGTTAAAAAACCTGATCAAGTCAGGCTGTCAACCTCGACTATTGTGTGGGAAGGAAATGACCAACACAACCCGTAACCCTGTAGTCATGTCTTACGGGAATGGGGGCCTTGGCTTAATTGCCTGGGCCAAGAGGCAGAGCACCTCTTCAAAAATTACCCCAATCCTACGGTGGGACACGCGCCAATAGGATGCATGGCTGGTGGGAGACCAGTCTCTAGCGACCAACCTCGGCGGACCTGGCAAACGTCGTTGTATGCCTTCTAGGAAGAATGGGCGTCACCTTTCTAGTGACCTAATATTTCGACCCTTCTCGTGGGATTAAAATGAATGAATTAATACCAAAAACTCCTAATAATAAAGAAATTGAAAACCAAACTAAAACTTTGACCCAACAAGTATTTCACAAAGGTCTTTTTCTAAATAAACCTCGGTCTCAATCTCTCAGTGAAGACCTTCAGAGTAACAAAGAAATTGAAACGTCATGTGTACAGGACTCCTCAGCACCATGGACTCAAGTATCTGAACGTAAGCGGCCTAGAGACAGCCCGGGCTCCAAAAACGACCAATGTAAACAAGCCAAACTTAGTACCTACTGGCTCAGCCAACCGATACAAACATCAAATAGATTCGAGGACTTAAATATTGACCCAGCAAATGAAAACACTATCCAAAATAAAGAAAAACTACCTAAGCCACCCCCAATATTTGTGGATAAAGTTGAAAACATGCAACCTCTGAAACAATTACTTGATGACCACTCTCCAGGAAACTACGAAATTAAGGTTTTAAATAACTATAGAGTTAAAATCCAAGCTAAGACATCCGAGGCATATAAAGAAATTGTTAAACAATTGGAACGCAAAGAAACAGAATTTTATACATATAAACCTAAGCAGGAGCGATCTTTCAAAGTTGTGATCAAAAATATTCACCCTTCCACGGATGTGGAAGATATCCACCAAGCTTTAAAAGAAATCGGCCATGTAACCGTTAATATATGGAACATCAAACAGAGGTCAACTAAAAAACCATTGCATATGTTCATTGTTGAACTTCAACCTGAAAGTAACAATAAAGATATCTATGAAATTAAAACCCTGCTAAATTGCCGTATTAAAGTGGAGCCACCCAGACCAGTGCGCAAAATCCCGCAGTGCGCTAATTGCCAGCAATACGGGCATACAAAATCATATTGCCACCGAACTCCGAAGTGTATCAAATGTGCTGGAAATCATGCATCCGAAAATTGTACCCGTAAAGAACGCTCCGACTCCGTCAAATGCGTATTATGCAATGGAAACCACCCGGCAAATTACAAGGGCTGTAGTGTTTACAAAGACCTACAAAGACAAAAATATCCACCCCTTCGAAATAAGAAAATAGATTACCATCCTAATACTCAAAACACTGTAGAACAACCGAACAATGTTAGAAACCAAACATACAAAAGAACATACGCTGATGTATTTAAAACAAACCACAATGATACTAATGAAACAAATTTTGCTAATAATTCCGACAAATCTAACGATATGAAGCAGTTAATAGAGATGTTTAAAGAAATCATGAATCAAATGTGTACAATGACAAACTTGCTAACAAATTTCATGACTACAATTCAGAAAAATTCGACCAATTAAAAATAGTGCTTTGGAATGCCAATGGCTTAACACAACACTTCTTAGAAGTCAAACTATTCCTTGAATCCAACGATGTCGACATATTACTTGTGACTGAAACACACTTTACATCTAAAACTTATTTTAATTTACCAAAATACAAAATTTATCATACTATGCATCCAGACAATACAGCCCATGGAGGTTCCGCAATAATAATTAAAGAAAAATTTTTGCATTACTCAGCCGACGCCTATCGCACCGAACAAATACAAGCTACGAACATAATAGTCGAAGACCCAGGTGGACCACTGCTGTTATCTGCGCTGTATATTCCTCCCAAACACAACATGAAAAGAGAAAATTATTCTGCTTTCTTTAAAACCCTAGGACACCGGTTTATAGCTGGTGGGGATTACAACGCAAAACACACCGAGTGGGGATCAAGACTTATCACATCGAAGGGACGTGAACTGCTGCAATCCATTCGAGCTCTCCAACTTACTGTCACGTCGACTGGAGAACCAACATACTGGCCTAGTGATACCAATAAAAAACCTGACCTCGTAGACTTTTTTGTAAGCAAGGGATTACCCCCCCTAGCAATAAAGTGTAGCTCTTGTTTTGACATGACGTCTGATCATTCACCCGTAATGGCACAAGTGAGTTGTCGTATAGAAAATGTCGCAACGGCTTGTAAGCTGCATACCAAAAAGACAAACTGGGCTCTATTTCGAAATTTTGTTGAAGATACACTAGACTGCCGGACAGTTCTTAAATCTGATGATGATGTTACTAACGCTGTTGAGCATTTCAATAAAACCATACAGTCAGCTGCATGGGCCGCGACGCCACATTATCCAGATCGCAATTCTAGTTCATACATGTACCCTAAAGCAATTCTAGAGTTAGTCAACTCAAAACGTCAGGCTAGAAAACTTTGGCAAGAAACAAAATATCCCAAACATAAAACTGAATTTAATAAGTTGGTCTATGAACTAAAAGAAGCCCTCAAAATCTACAAAAACAATAATATGGAAACTTATCTCAGAAATCTTGACGCAACACCAAAGACTGACTACTCTCTTTGGAAAGCCACGAAAAAACTTAAGAGACCAGTAATACACAAATCCCCTATAAAAAAGCCTGACGGCACGTGGGCAAAGAGTGATAACGACAAGGCCAAAATATTTGCACATCATTTATCTAGCGTATTTACTCCAAATAACGATCATGGTTCTCCTAAAACTGCTGAGATCTCACTACAACTAGACCAACCACATCAGTTGGACCCACCTATTAAAAAGTTCACCAAAAAAGAAGTACTTAACACCATCAAAAAACTTGATATCCACAAAGCTCCTGGTTATGACCTGATCACGGCCAAAATACTGAAAGAGTTACCTGATGCCGGCATTACTCTCCTTACGGAAATATTCAATGCAGCTCTCCTGAGAAATTTCGTGCCACCACAGTGGAAAGTAGCTGAGATCATACTAATTCCTAAACCTGGCAAAGACCCTAATGATGTCAAATCTTACCGGCCCATCAGCCTATTACCTATACCTTCCAAAGTTTTAGAAATACTTTTCTTAAATCGCATGACTCAAGAAAATGCTCTCCATAACATAATTCCAGAACATCAGTTTGGCTTCAGGAAGGCCCATGGCACAATAGAACAAGTACACAGATTAATCGAAAAAATCAACTACACTTTTGAGCACAAGTTATATTGTTCAGCTGCCTTTTTGGATATATCTCAGGCTTTTGATCGTGTATGGCACGAGGGACTTATGTATAAAGTTTTAACTAAGTTACCTGTAAATTTCTACCTCTTTATCAAATCGTATCTGAGTAATAGACACTTCTATGTCAAATATGGCGATAGTGTAACAACTCTCCACAACATAAACGCGGGAGTTCCGCAAGGAAGCGTCATGGGACCGATGCTTTATCTAATCTATACCTCAGACTTACCTGCTTCGCCTAACGTGCTCACGGGCACATTTGCTGACGATACTGCAATACTTGCAATTAATGAAAGTGCTGCTGGAGCGTCTTCCGTACTTCAGAAAGAATTAAATGCTATATCTCAATGGCTCAGAGATTGGAGGATAAAAGCTAATGAAAACAAATCCGTTCAAGTCACGTTCACCTTGAGACACGATACATGCCCCGAAGTGAAATTAAACCAGATAACAATACCGCAATCCGATGATGTGTGCTATTTAGGAGTCTATCTAGACAGACGTTTAACCTGGAAAAAACATATATCTACAAAAAGAAAAGCACTTGACATACAACTTAGGAAGCTATATTGGCTAATGAGATGTAAATCTCAACTCTCATTGGAAAACAAAATACTTTTATATAAATGTATTCTTAAACCAATCTGGACCTATGGTTTGCAGCTGTGGGGCACGGCATCCACATCAAACATTGAAATCTTGCAACGTTTCCAGTCAAAAACTCTAAGAATGATAACTGGAGCGCCATGGTATATAACAAATAATCGTCTTCATCACGATTTAAAAATCAAACCAGTCAAGGAAGAAATTAGTAAATCTCTACAGACTTATTCCAAACGAATACAAAATCACCCCAACCAACTTGCTAGAAATTTAATGTTGCAACGCCCAAACCTAACATTCCAAAGGTTAAAGAGACAGGCTCCTCAAGATATTCTTCATAACAAGGAAGATTCATAATAATTATATGGACATATCACTGGATATTGTACCATGCGCGTCTTAATCTTAACTTCATAACTCCAGCTAAATGTCGACCAGACAGATTGCAGGAAAAAGATACATACATAAAAAAAAAAAAAAAAAAAACGTCATAAAAGGTAGCTACTGTTAAAATTTCAAGTCTCTAACCCCAGCCGTTTAGGCTGTGCGTTGATCGATCAGTCAGTCAGTTTCTTCTTTTATATATACAGATTTTGCATGAAATTCTAATTCATTACCTACTCTTTGCATATTAGTTTTATATTCTGTGTTCTTCGTAATTGGCGTATTGTGTGTAGCTTTATTATAAATTGTCAGCTGTGAAGGACCTACTTGAAATAAATAAATAAATTATCTAAGTATATAAAACTGGAGAACATTTATTTCGGTCAAAATTAACAAATAATAAAAAATAATATGTTGAAACATGAAGATTCGTGAAAAAAAGAGGCGCTTCATAGGTTTCGCACACAGGCGCTGTGGGGGGTCGGCGCGGCCCTGGGTTTAGCATAATATATTATATAGCTATAGTTAGCTGCCAAGTATTTTCATTACCCTCTTTTTTATATATGGCTACAAGCACTGTGACTGACTGTGACCCTCTTTTTTCTTACACCATTTTATTTAAAAAAATATTTCAATTTGTTTTTTTAATAACAATACACAACCAGCCAGTCTTGCAGATTAAACAAGTTCAATCAGCTGAGCACCCTGCCACCTGTTATTCCTTATCCACTATTACTTAAGTTTAATATTATTAAATGTAAAATAAACATGCTAAAAATTATAAAACATGCACTATTTAAAAATGCACTATATAATTGAGTACTAAAAATAGCATGAAATATTATGCCATAGGTCAAGAGTGTACTATCTTGTTGATTACATTAATGTTTTATGTTCATATGAAAGCCTATTGTGCGACTTTTTGTTACTTTACTAATGTAAAATAGGTAGAAGTAGAAATAAAGATTTGGAGATTTTATCGGATAATTGTATAATAGGGATGTATATGTACTGAAAACATATAACAGACATACATTTTTGCCTATTTCAATCGGTTGTTACCAGATTAATGCTGCGGCTCATAGTAAGGATATGTGTTCTGTGGGCTCATACTACGATAACAAAAAAAATACAACAAGGAATGGTTTTGATAAATAATACAGGGGTATCATAAATAGGTATTTTTTCTAGGCGTACCGGCAAAAGCCTCTTATGAATATTCGTAGGAAAATTGTTAATTATTTAATTTTTTTGGGCCTACAAATCTAATGAATACTAACCTTCTTTGTACAAAATGCAGATATTCAGCAAATAATTTTAAAGAAATTGTGAGACTTCTTGAAAATATTGTTTTTGTCACAGAAAACATCAATTATATTTTGACAGTGTATTTAGAGGTTAACAGTTTGATGCAAATCGTAAATATTCTAGCAACGCGATATCAATAATATTGGAATCTTTCTTTGAGTTTTCTCTCGAATTATCTATTATGTAATAAAAATAAACATGCATTTTCTACCGGAGTCAAAAATAAAGTTAGTTAAATAACCATTACAATTATAAATACATTTATCAAATTTCTGAACGAACCTAACTCTATTATTTATGATTATAATATTGTTTCAATGTTGCCATCGAATTACGAAATAATACCTGATATTCTGAAGAAAATATAAAGAAGAATATATAATAAACTCGTTTACGTACAAGTGAAGTTCTAAAACTTAAGTTAATATCAAATAAATTTTGCAAATAGTGCACTCAAACTGATTGTTACTTATTAGTTATTTTTCTATAGGATATTGCTTACCATACAATTTTAAAAAGTCATATCTTTTGTTTCGAATAATTAATATAAATATAATAATATTTTATTTACATACATATACACTCACGTCTATAAACCCCGAAGGGGTAGGCAGAGGTGTAACCAGTACGCCAACATTTCGCCGAATTCCGGTCCCTTAATGTAATAGGGGGCGAGCCTATCACTATACCGGGCACAGGTAACAGACTCCGGGCTAATACTGAGAATTTCTAGATAGAAAAACCCAATATCACTTTACCCCACCTGGGGATAGAACCCGAGACCTCAGCAGCACAGCAGTCGTAACGCATGTGCAATTACAACTGCGCCATCGAGGCAGTTGATATTATATTCGATTCGGTAGCGATGTTTTCTTTATTGAGTAATTAACTCTCCAATTGGAGATACATACTACTTACTTATCCATCCATCATTATATCTAAACATCCTTACTCTCCTTTTGCGTTCGGGTAACTAATAATATTTATATCTTGCCACCCTATAGACTGTTATAAATATGAACAAACTATGAAATACTTTAATACATTTGAACTTTTGACGTGGTCTTTATTCATTTTATATTTGTGATATTATATAGCCACAGTGGTAATTATACACAAAAATAAAACGTCAAGATCATATTTCACTAAAAGAAAATAATTTTTTATTATAGTCCCATTGGTTAGATTGAATTTCCATAGAATCGAGAAATATTTTGCAACTGTTACATCCCCGACAGATGTTCGTTGACGGCGCTTCTACATTGTCGATGCGCGCTTCCTTTCTTTTACAAGAACGTCAATTTACTAAAAAATATTTAATTTAAAAACATTTTTTATATATAATTCATACTAAAAATTAGATGTTACAATTACATTCTGTAAATAGTAACCAAAAATGTTCGTAACTATAATAGAAGATAGACAAGCTATTGTATCAAATCGTGTTGTGTTCGTTTGAGGTTAGGTTTTGAGACGTTATGAAAAGAAAATAAAACAATTTGTATTAGATATTTAAATTTTGTGCGATAAATTGAAATGGATTTTGTGAAAAGGGAAGATCAGAATGGCGTCGACGAGAGTTACAAAGCTTATATGGACGGGGTGAGTGTAAACATATTTTTTATTCAATAAAGTTTGTTTTAATGTTATTTGAGCCGTCGAACCGTGGATTCGTATGTATTGCTCCCTTTGATGGTTATCAGTATATACTTAATTGTAACAAAATGTTATTTATTAATATATTTTGTATAAACGTAATTTTTTTTTTATTTATGATACAATTAAATTTATTTTAAACTTTCTACATTTCTTTCTACATGTGTTCCTCTTATTCTCCACTATAACTGTTTGGTAGGTTCACTATTGAAGCATCATCTTTGCTAATATTTGCCCTGTACACTGTCCTACTGAACCTTTACTAATGAGGGGGATTAAACCTGTCCACCTCATATCAGAATATGTGTGCAAATTCCATGCCTTTATAATATGGTTATTGAGATTTTTTTTATTTTATTTTAATCAACAAGTCACATTACCTATTATGAAAAGAATTTTATGATTTTGAACAAAAATAAGTTATTTAGATGCCATTTAAGTCTGCTGGAAGGGGTAATTGTCAAATGACAGTAAAAGGATGCATGATATGTTTTGTGTTAAATATTTTACTATTTATTTTATTTTTAAATCTTGTAATCTTGATCTCAAATTATTGTGGTTCATACAATATAAAAAAGAAACTTCTTATACAAATTACAAAAGGAGGCTCTTTACTCCTATTTTACTATCTTTACTTCTTAGTATCCATACTTTGTGTAATTTACCTTGATCTGAACATTTTTTAATTTTATTATGTGACATTTGCAAAATTGTGAAATAATTTCTCTGCAAAGACCATTGAAACAAGAAGAAGATATGAGTTGTGACATCACCTCTTAGAATGGCCATTACTGTGCTGTTATGCAAGGGAGACAGTGAGATGTTCCCACTACACACACATTTTCTCTCATACCAATATTTAAAAGAAATATTGTGATCTCATTTTTTCGCAAAATAATTTATTCTGTATATTATATTTGCACATAGAATGTTGTACACAATTAAACACAGGAAACAACCTTTTCCTTAATGGTTTCTTATATTTACTCAAATGTTACAAAAAGGGAATTGAACAAACTTTATGGATTATAACAATAAAAAATAAATTAATATCAAATCAATTTATGGTAGTAATGTATCAACATCTTTTCGTGACAACATACATCTCAGTCCGCCCTCTGACTATGAAGACAACTCTCATGACAGCCATCTTCAGCAATAGGTCTTGCAATAAGTTTTATTTCACAACATTACAATATGGCAACCTAATTATCATACATTGAGCTGCTCTAATTTAATGTAATCTTTAAATCCTATATTAATTGTATGATGAAATATTTATAGATGGAGTTTCTTGCCCGTTCTTCTCTAGCGAAACTGAATTTGGAACTGGCGGTGGAATAAAAAAAGATTTTAAAGCATTCAAAACGTCACTTTAAGTGATAATAGACTAATAAAATCTGTATCTTAAAACTTGCTCAGACATGTTTCCTTATTTATGTTACTGATGAGTAGCTGTGAAACAAGAGGCTCTGGGTTCAATTCCCGCACCAAGGCAAATATTTGTGTGACAGATAGATATTTGTTTGGGTTTGGGTGTTGTGGGACTGTAGTCCCTCATAGTTATTGATACCCACAACACAGGTTTTACTTAGTGTGGGGGTCAGAACTATGTGTGACTGTTCAGTGTATTTATTACTTGTGTAAGCATGTACTGAATCTTTGACTTATTTTCATGCATTTATGAGCATTACGTTCTAAAATAATTGTGGAATGAAAAAATTATCCCTGTTTTGCCAGTCGATTTCAGTTCCGAAATAGTATACAATAAAATTTTAACGAGACTCAAAGATACACTAAAATTCACTGATTCCGAATATGTATATAATAATAATAACACCCAACAGTTACACACATAGCCCCGACCACACACTAAGATAAGAGTCTTGTGTTGTGGGGACTGTGTTGACTGTAGTCCCTCATAGTTATTGATACCCACAACACAGGTTTTACTTAGTGTGGGGGTCAGAACTATGTGTGACTGTTCAGTGTATTTATTACTTGTGTAAGCATGTACTGAATCTTTGACTTATTTTCATGCATTTATGAGCATTACGTTCTAAAATAATTGTGGAATGAAAAAATTATCCCTGTTTTGCCAGTCGATTTCAGTTCCGAAATAGTATACAATAAAATTTTAACGAGACTCAAAGATACACTAAAATTCACTGATTCCGAATATGTATATAATAATAATAACACCCAACAGTTACACACATAGCCCCGACCACACACTAAGATAAGAGTCTTGTCAACTACAGTATTTGGGGACTACGAGATATTTTCAGTCTCACAACACCCAGACCCTGGACACAACATTTGTTGCGGTGTGGAAATCGAACCCACTGCCTCTCGTTTCACAGCCGGCTACTCGCCAACTGTGCCACCGAGGGTAGCATTATAACTCAATATAGCAAAAATGTTGCTTAAATCAAATAATCCCCAACCATGGATATAGAACTTCTTATAATCAGATGTGTGTCTCGTGGTAAGGGATTGCAGTAGCACTGCAGAACATTCCTTCTCTAAAATTTGTCTTGATTATGTTAATGAACCCTTCTAACCTTGATTTTAAAAGATTTCACAATATTTTGTTATATTATTTGTGCATGCAATCAGTTGATTCAACTTTAGACACTTACAAGCAATTTATTGACACTAAATATTTCCTGTTTTATTCAAGAGCTATTGAGACTGTTTTTAAAGAGCTTGGTCCAAACTTAAATCACTACTATTATATATTAAACTAGCTGTTGCTCGCGGCTCCGCCCGCGTGGAGACCATATTTGGGGGAAAAATAACGGATGTTTATACAAACTTTCAACCCCTATTTTACCCCCTTAGGGATAGAATTTCGAAAAATCCTGAAATATATATTTTTTGTTTTTAACTCAAAGGCCGAATACCAATTTTCGTGCGTTTAACTTCAAAAATGACGAATTTTCATACAAACTTTCATCCCCTATTTTAGTGGATGCCTACGTCATAAAAGGTAACTACTGTCAAAATTTCAACGACGTCGTCCTGCCCGTAAAAGCAGCGCCACACCGACTGCAGCGCCATCTACTGGGCCAGATGGTTTAGATTCACAAATCAAATGTAAACCATCCAGGGCGCCACCCAAACGCATACAAAAAATTCATTCAAATCGGTCCAGCCGTTTATGAAGAGTTCAGTGACATCACACGTACAGTAGAATTATATATATAAAGATATACATGTAACAAATAAATAATTATAACAACTTGAAAAATACACATAATATTCTTTTTTAATTCAAGGGATATTTTATTTATTAAAGACACAATACAGAATACAATCAAATGACAAATAAAATACACACACTTACTAGGTATGTACTACTGCACTCCAAAATCTGCCCAAATCATTAGTAATTAATATGTGCATACGTAAAATTAAACTTTAAATAATACAATTAAACTAATGATATGTTAAGTCTGTTTTTAAAGAAGTTCATATTTTAGCTGCCACTAACTTCCGTAGCTTGTTCGAAACTTTAATCACTATTACATATATCTTAAATAGATACATCTATACTAATATATAAATCTATAGCGTCTGTCTGTAAGTTTGAGTACCTAATTGTTACGATTTTGCGTGAAATATTTATTTTATGACTCAACACTGATGCAAACTCTGCAATTCTATAAATTTGTGTCTGTCTGTAAGTCGGTAAGTGTGTGTCTGTAAGTCACCGAGACAAATGTTTGTGTGACAGATAGATATTTGTTTCGGGTCTGGGGTGTTGTGGGACCGTAGTCCCTCGTAATTCTTGATATCCACGAAACATGTTTTAGCTCACGATAAGATGACTCCATAGATTTTAAAACTTTTCTTTTAAAATGACTACCACGCGGGCGGAGCCGCGTAAAATCTAATTTCCAATAAAAAGGATATTACAAAAAAAAACGTTGCTGCGCGCGCGTTTTCAAAAGCTGTTTTTAACAAACTCATGATCCGTATTATCTGGCTGTTTTTGAAATTGATTCGGGCCACAGGAAACCGCTCAGTGGGCCGCATGTTTGACATGGCTGAGTTAGAGTATAGAAACACTAAGGGTTTGAATTTACACAGGCGCCATCTAAAAGTTTTGGTAATTCCTCCACTCCATATATTTTAAGTTGCATCGGATTAAACTTTAACAACATTATAACAACACTATATTGGATTCTGATATTACTAAATTGAATTAAGACAGTATTTACAAGTATTTCATACATACATATGCACCTACGCGACTAAAAAAACTCGGTGTGCTAAATAGAGCGAAGGGCTGACTGCTATTATACAAATCGCAAGTCCGACGCCATATGGAGTACTGCTGTCACCTCGGAGCGGGAACACCTCAATACTAGCTTGGTCCTTTTGACTCGGTTCAAAGAAGAGCAGTGAGAATCGTTGACGATCCCAAACTCACAAACGGTATCGAGCCTTCAAGTCTAAGGAGAGACATTTTTTTTTATCCTGGCACGGCAAAGTCACCACACTGCAACTGATGGTAAGCTCAATGCTGTCCAGTTAGAGTATCAAGTAGCGAGAAACAATCCTTGCTACAGCTAGCTGTGACAGCTACAGCTTCTTTACACTACGCCATGGGGCAAGGAGGTGAAGAAGTTGTCGAGGGTCTACTGTCAGTACTCAGAACGTACCGAACTCCAGACTCCCGACAAAAACCGGATGTAAACTGGCTGACTCCGGAACGTGACACACTTCCGTGTGCCACTATGTGTATGGCGGGTTTTACACCGTGTGTACAGTGCGAGCTATCCGGGCTATATATATGAATATCCTACCACCAGCAATGCTTCATTAATTGTAAGTTTAAGACCATATATTAAAAGGTTGCATAGTCTCATTTACAACTGTATATTTTGGACACGGGCTTCCTCTATTAATGAGAGTTGGGTTAGGTCTTTGTCCGCGCTGGCCTAATGTGGGTTGACAGACTTCATATACCTTCAAAATTCTTATTTAGAATTTTCAGGTATGCAGGTTTCCTCACTATGTTTTCCTTCATTGTTTAAGCAAGCGATCATTAACAATGAATACACACGTAACTTTGACAAGTCAGAGGTGTATGCCATTTGCGTTGGTTCCGATATAATAATAAATAAATAAATACACCCAACAGTCACAGACATAGTTCTGACCCCACACTAGGTAAAACCTGTATCGTGGGTATCAAGAACTACGAAGGACTACGGTTCCACAACACCCAGACCCAAACAATAATCTGTCTGACACACAAACATTTGTCTCGGTGCGGGAATCAAACCCACGGCATCTCGTTTCACAGCCGGCTACTCGCCCGCTGCGCCACGGAGGCTGTCTATAATATGTCTATTAAATCATTATATATAAATAAAATCTTATGATCTAATAGATGAAGACAAAATGTATCCTATAATATAGTTAATTATTAGACTTGTTTTTTACATAATTCACCGAGTTGTATGTATTAATTGACGTTGTTTTTTTAATGGGCGTGCAAGGTTATAAAAAAATACAATTCGCCAAATTGTATTTACAAATCATGTTTATTTTTGGATAATATATTCACGTATTTATTTTTGCATAATGTATTTTAATTATTTCCTAAAAAAAACATACATACTTGATCTACCACTTATAAGACTGTGTTACAAAGCTAACAATCTGTAAAATATTAGAATAAATCTTACTTCTTACTAATATTATAAATGCGAATGTTTGGGTGGATGTATGTTCGTTACTAATTTAGTTAATCACGCCAGAACGGATGAACGGATCTGGTTGAAATTGGGCAGAGATAGATTTTGTTCTGGAATAGCACATGGGCTACTTTTTATCATGGATAAATGTACAGTTCCTATGAGATAGCAACATATAGAAAGATGTAATAGCTTAAGATGACTTCATGGATTTTATAGCTTTTCTTTCAAATATAACTACGACGCAGGCGGAGCTGCGGGCAACCGCTAGTAATAAATATCATTCAACAGACACACACACAAACACACACACACACACAAAAGATATGAGTCTTGTGTCGCACTTGCTCTATAAGATTTCATTACCATGTCGCTTCAATACGTTATATTTTATTTTACTCAATAAGTACGTTACCCTTAATTAGAGTTGTCAACCGTCGTGTTTGCCCAGGACATGTCCTGGTGTTTCGAGTGTTCTGGGGTGTCCTGGAAAGTTTTTAAGCAACGTCCTGGGTTTTTAAAGCGCCCTAATAAGGTCCTGTATTTTTAAATTCGAAATGTGATGCGGACAACGAAAAAAAAGTGAGGTCCCGAAATTCGTTCATATTAGACATACTTATACTTCTAGGTCATATGAACGTGTACACATAATATTTTTTTTTGGGTGTGGCAGAAGAAGCATGAAAGTCGTGTAAATGCGGTGGAGATGCGTTCCCTACGGAGTATGTGTGGAGTCACCCTTGCTGATCGTATGAGGAATAGCGTAAGCATAAGAGATCGTTGTGAGTTGAAGAATGATGTGGTGACTAAGATAGAAAGAGGTATGCTGAGATGGTTTGGCCATATGGAGAGGATGGATGAAAGGCGATTTACGAAAGGTATTTATCGTGCGAATGTGACTGGAAGAGTGGGTAGAGGGCGCCCGAGGAGAACTTATTCCAATCAAATTAACGATATTCTCCTAAAAGGGCAAATCAGGAGTACCTCCAACCGCCGAAAATGTATGAGAAGATGTATGAATGTGGAAGAGGCGAAAGTAGTGTGTCAGGATCGTAGCTTGTGGCAGTCAATAGTCTCTGCCTACCCCCATGGGATGCGGGCGTGAGTGTATATGTATATGTATGTACATAATATTTTTTTTATTTTAGGTTTAGTTGTTAAGATATGGGATTCTAAAGATTTCATCTGATAGCGGGAAGGGTTTTTTGGAATTTTATTTTCATATTGAAGTAAATTATAATAAAATAATAAATGCAGTAGTTTTTATACAAAACTTACTGTTCTTTTTGTTTTGGACACGGATCCTAAATTTGAATTTTTTTTCTAGTTATAAACCGGAAGTAAATATTTCAATCGTTTTTTTTAATAACTTGAACCGTTTTAATTTTATTTATTTTTCTGCAAAATAAAGTTATATGTTTATAAATTGTGCCATAAAAAAAAAATTAGTTTAGGAAATAAATCAATTTGAGTACGTACATGTCACACTGGACGCTTGCTCGAGTTAGCTGGTTTTTACAAAAAATGGCATACTTCATAGTAAAACTGCTGCGACGTCACGTGTTTATGCATAAAGACATCTGTCTTTGTGACGTCGTAAAACTAGTTCAGAATATCTATTCTGAACTAGTTTTACACTTGATACCCATAAATTATTAATAATGATTTACAACTAAACGAAAAAAACTGTCTCAAAAGAAAAATATTAAAATTTTTATTTTTTCCAAATTTACTATGTCAATCATCACTGGTCCGTTTTATAACCATGTCTCCAATAGATCTAACAAACCCGTGGTACGGTTTTCTCCCTGGAATAGAAAATTCTTTGGCATTTTTTGTTTAAGATAAATAAAAAAATATATAATTTACAATGTTTTTCTTTGATACAAATTTGTTTCATTTAGTTGTAAATCATTTTTAATGATACAGATTAACTGGTAATACAACGTACATACTGTTAGAGTGTTCTTGGTACTCGATTGTCATTCAAATTTTGTAAAAATTATCTACTAAAAGCAATAAGTGTGGACACTCGCTCTGCGCGTAGTAACAATTTACAAACGAGCCGGTCACACAGCACGAGTTGTTAATTATAAATGTTTTCGTGCAAGATCTCCATATACAAACTTGTTGGAGAAGTTTTCCCTTACATCACTTAAGGCGAGAAGAATGTTCTTGGATCAAATGATGGTGTACAACATCTGTCAAAACAAATTTGATTGTATTAGCCTTAATAACGAGATATCCTACGCAGTTCTTTCACAAGCGCCACGTACATGTAACAAATATTATCATAACTTATTTTTTCCAAAATTCTGTCGAACTAATGCCGGTGAACGTGCACCTTTAGGTCGGTTGATGAGATCGTACAATGATTATTTTACCGAACTTGATTTATTCGTACTACCACCTCGAAAGTACAAAAAACTAGTTACAGAGATATCCACTGAGCTAGATTAACTGAGTTGTATTAAAAGAAGTCTTTCGTGAGTATTATTGTATAAAATAATTGAAAAATTGAATAATATAAATATATACATATAAGTAAAAAAGTTAAAATTAGCCTATAATTGTTTTTTCGTTTTGATTGCATTGAGTTTTTTCTTTGTATATTGTATAGTTAATTTGGGGACAATGGTGTGGGTAGTACAATAATGTATAAATATGTAATAACACTTTTAGTTAAGATATATTGTACTGCTGTTTGTTGTTCCAAATAAAGAGAAAAAAAAAAGTTACAGACCCCCTTCCCCCTCCCCGCAGTTGCACCGACGTGTCGGTTCCAGTCGTGCGCGCGCGCCGGTCATTCATAATTTGTTTATTATTTCCGAATTCCGAAGATTTTTTCCAACCACGATTACAAACATCAGTAACTATTCCGGGGACAGAACCGTACCACGGTTTTGTTAGATCTACAGGAGACATGGTTATAAAACGGACCAGTGTTGATTGGCATAGTAAATTTGGAAAAAATAAAAATTTAAATATTTTTTCTTTTCAGACAGTTTTTTTTTCGTTTAGTTGTAAATCATTATTAATAATTTATGGGTATCAAGTGTAAAACTAGTTCAGAATAGATATTCTGAACTAGTTTTACGACGTCACAAAGACAGATGTCTTTATGCATAAACACGTGACGTCGCAGCAGTTTTACTATGAAGTATGCCATTTTTTGTAAAAACCAGCTAACTCGAGCAAGCGTCCAGTGTGACATGTACGTACTCAAATTGATTTATTTCCTAAACTAATTCCAAACCCATTCTGCAATTTTTATGGCACAATTTATAAACATATAACTTTATTTTGCAGAAAAATAAATAAAATTAAAACGGTCCAAGTTATAAAAAAAACGATTGAAATATTTACTTCCGGTTTATAACTAGAAAAAAAATTCAAATTTAGAATCCGAGTCCAAAATCAAAAAGAACAGTAAGTTTTCTATAAAAACTACTGCATTTATTATAATTTACTTCTATATGAAAATAAAATTCCCAAAAAACCTTTCCCGCAATCAGATGAAATCTTTAGATTCCCATATCTTAACAATTGAACCTAAAATAAAAAAAATATTATGTGTACACGTTCATATGACCCAGAAGTATAAGTATGTCTAATATGAACGAATTTCAGAACCTCATTTTTTTTTCGTTGTCCGCTTTACGTGAAATGCCCCTTAAGCTATTTTAAAACAAAGATGCGTCCTGTTTTTAAACGGCATTGTCCTGGTTTTCTAAGGTCAAATCCTAGTATTTGAATTCGGGTGTTGGTAACTCTGCCTTTAATTTATTATTGAATAAAAATATAAATCCGCTAAAAAATCAATTAGTTAGAAGCCATTCAACCCGGGTAGAAAGAAGAGGTGGTTGTTAAATCAGAGAAAAAAGATGCACGAGATGAGTCATAGCGTCACCTCTCAGAATGGCCATTACAGTGGAATCGCGTGGACAACCCCGGCCCGAACCAAGAGGGTAGCAAATTTATGTCTTTGCCGCACCATCAAGCTGTGGGACAGCGCCACTGCACAGTTCTAGTCTAACTTAGGATACCCCGGGACCGCTCCGTAAGCGCCGAAGTAGATCACCGCGGGGTTTTAGCTGGTAGTGTCGGGTGGGGTGTATATAGGGGGTAGGGACTCCGCCCAGCGGCTGCCCGAAAAGCCATCATCCGGGCGAGAGGGGGCTGGGTCGTAAGACCGACTAGTCCAACATAACCGTTTTATTTTCATTATTTCGAATAAAGCGCTTTCTCCGCGATAACAAAAAAAGGAATGATTGTGTCGAGTAGAGAGATTATTGACTCTCATTGTGGGTATTTTTTAATTCACTGTTACAACTTCACTGACTTTATACAAAGGAATGTGGAATTACATTTTTTGGGAGTCGATAAGTAAAATTTGCATTAAAAAGGATATTAAATTGATTATATAAATAAATTATATAAATATCATATAAATATTAAATTGAGTATAAAATTATTATTAAATGTCAAGCGTTATAATTTATTGATAATATAATTTTTAATCTATTTAAATAAACATAAAACACAAAAAATGTATTTACCTATATCTGTCATAGACTTTGAAACCTCTCAAACGATTTCAAAAGTTAAAAGGTAGTATAGTTTTAAATCCGATAGGTGTTCCCGAGATCTGAATTTCTTATTTTTTTAACGAAAATTCGGTCTACAGAGAAGGCGGCTTATGTCAGGACAACGTCTGCCCAGGACCACTAGTATATTATAAATGCGTAAATGACTTTAATTGTCATAGTTGTACGATACTATTCCACAGATCCGCCACTATAAGGGGTATTCAGGATCAGGCACGCATTAAACATCGAATATATTAAATAACCGTCTAGCCGTTGTGTGTGATTGAGTAACAAACATTCATCCACCCATCCAAACATTCGCATTTATAATATTAGTAGGAAGTAGGATTGCAATAGTCGGTGCAGATTTTAATTTCCTATATTGCCATATATTTTATAATTTTTGCCCAACTACCTACTTTGCGGACTTCGGTTCTATACGACTCATATATAGATAATATTTTAAAACTCAAATTAAGAACAATTTGCATCTGGCTGTTTTTATATACACAAAAAAGTTCTGATAAGTTTTTAACCAGCGACAAAAATGGTCAGTTTCTTTCGGGCATGTAATAAGCTGATAATTAAACAACTAAGTGTTATTGAATTTTAATTATGCGCTACTAGCTGCATATCTAACATGGTCGTTGAATTTATATTTTTTTAAACTAGTGTTTACCCGCGGTAAGATACTGAAAACTGATATAAAAGCTCTTCAAATTTTCCGGACTATTTCACAATTTTTTTCTTGTCCTAAAAACCTTAGTCGGACTTATACGATTATTTAATAAAAGTTTTCAAGGGATGCGCTTACCAATGAATTGCATTTAATTATTATATATGCAAATAAAATAAAAGGGGTTATTTATACAACTATTTAAATTGTTATTTAACTTATCTTATATTAAACTGTAATTTTTCATGATCGTTGTGTGGCATGTGTGATGTAACATATTCCATCATAAGGTTTAAATGTACATTCATAACCTTTATCCCACGAGGATTGACAGATACTATTGAGTGCCAAATTTCGATCATAATACACTACTTTCGTCCCTTCCACATACCTCTTTCATCCCTTCCACATACCTCTTTCGTCCCTTTGACATGCCTATATCGTCGGTTAGGGAACGCTTGACGTACCCCTGATAGAGAAGATTATTATGGTCTGCTAATGCGCCAGTATTCAGGAAAAACACTTAAGCGAGATCTTTACTTTGCGATGTTTTCTGTGTACGTGATTAGACAGTTTTTGAATGGCGCTAAAAATCAACCAATGATGTATAGAGAAATCTCCGCACAGCAAAGAGCTTTCTTAATCATTTCAAATCTTAAGAAATGCTGGACCAATCGCCATATACAAAATATATGTTAAATATGGCTTCATTACGAAACTTTCTGTCTCAATAGAATTGTTTATTCGCAAATGTACATTACATTTAAAGTATATGGTACCGATTTTTAATGGAAATAGACTGGAAATATGAAGTCTATACTGAATCCTATACGAAAAGAAGTGTAAAATTCTGAAATGTTCGACTTTCTTAACAAAAAAATAATAGACCAAATGAAAACAATAAAAACGCTGCATCTAGAGTGCTCTAAACGTCCGGTTTAACCGGTGTTTGTATAGGGCTATCGCCGTTCAATCATCTAGATCATTGTCATGGAGTCAATACATCTGGTGTGTTGCGGTGCCATTATTGCAGTCATCTGTCAATTTACATCCTTTCCATCATTAGAAGCTTCATTGTTCATACTATATGTAAATGAAAATTGGCACACGCGCGCCAAACAGGATCGACAAGTTCAAAGAAAAAAACATCTATCGTACAGTAATAATAAAATTGTTGAAACCGAATTTCTGAATATATTTCCTCTGTAATCAGTATCAAAATACAATTAATTCCAATGCCAGTGTCATAAAATATAATTTTGGATCTAGACAAATATGTTATTGCCCCGCTGCTAATTGGTGTTTTAAAAAAATTAAGACTTCTATTAGATGCGTATTTTTTCTTTATACGTATTTAATTTATTTAGACATTTGTTAAAGACTACCAACTAAGTATACATGTCTATTCTCTGCTAAACGGAGTCCCTTCCAACTGACTCCTACTTTCAGAAATGTGTCCGTACCAATAACTGACCACCTAGAGATTCTTGGCGTAACTTTGTCTCCAACTCTCAGTTTTGGCTCCTACATTGAGCATAAAGCTCAATTGGCTGCCAAGAAGCTGGCTATCCTTGCGAAGGTGAGACGGTACTTCACGCCGGGACAGCTGCTCGATCTGTATCAAGCCCAAGTCCGGTCGTGCATGGAGTACTGCTCTCATCTTTGGGATGGATCGGCCAAGTACCAGCTTGAGGCGTTGGAGGCCATCGAAAGACGCGCCAAGAGGCTCATAGACAACGAATCCATAGTCGAGGCAAGGCTGCAAAGCCTTGAACATCGACGTAAAGTTTATCGATTTTCTACCGGATACATTTCGGCGAGTGTGCCTTGGAATTACACAATTTAATTCCCCCAACCCCTTTCTATCATCGGACGACAAGAGACTCGGCGAAGCGTCATCGATACATGGTTGATATTCCACCAGCGCGTTTTGCTAGTACATTTATCATGCGCACCGCTAGAGAGTGGAACTCTTTGCCGGAGTCTATATTTCCCGAAAATTATAATCTGGGTATCTTTAAGTCAAGAGTGAATAGGTATCTTCTAGGCAAGCGTGTTCCACCGTAGACCACATCATCACTTACCATCAGGCGAGATAGTAGTCAAACGCAAGCCTATTTAGGTAAAAAAAAACGTAGTTATAAAAAAACAGTGGTATTAGGTTTTTGATATCAGTCAGCATTATGACGTGCTTCTTCAATAGGGTAGTTGACAGTAAGTGAAAATCTGATAGAATTTTGTTTTTTTATAATAGATTTTAGTCTGAAAATACCAAAAATTAAACCTATTTGTTAATTTATATGTGATTATTTAATATTTTTTAGAAACAAATATGTAAAAATAAACCATTTTTTCACGTGTCATGAAACACCCATCAGACATGCGTCACCGTTCGAATCATCTAAAACGCTGAGGCAAACGTCTATTAGTTTTGCGGATGGTCACGTCACACGAGAGGCTATGACAGTTGGCGCTACCAAGGAGGGAAAAATAAAATTGGTTTATAAAAATGGAAATTAAATCTTGAAGACTTATGTTTTATGTTTCTTAATGATAATATTTTAATAATATAGACCATGAAGAATAAAATAAAACATATATCCCTCGCTACTTAACCCAATCATGCCGGCCTGCTGTGTTGCTTCTTCAGACTACGCCTAAAGGACCCAGGATCATAGGAAGGAGGGAACACGATAGCTTGCAACAATTCTACAGCTTGACTGTTGAACGCTTTAACGGTGAAGGAAAACATTGTGAGGAAACCTGCGTACCTCAAAGTTCTTTTCTGTAGGTTCTTCCAGCCCATATGGCATAAATCTCTGAATTTTCCTAACATGTCTTTACTACTACTATCGGTGCTGTGCGAAGAAAATTGCTCCAGAGTCAACGTTTGGCGTTGATATTCTTGTGTAAGGCGTATAGAACCGTTAGTACTGAAGTTGTACCTGTCCTTGCTTGCTTGTCCTGGGTGTACTTCCAGTCGATCTGGAGGCACAGCGTCGCGCCGCTATGTATTACTCCACGAGAGAGGATATGGACAAAAACTTTCTTACGTCGCGTGAACTCTCGAGGATCGGTAGACTTTTTAAACAGCGTTCCGAAATATGCAACGAACTGCTAAACAAATGGCAATGTCGATGGGATAATTCAATCAAAGTATTTTCCTTTGGATCGCGATCGTTTAACAAAAACTTGGCTAGAAATTGATCACTGCGTTTCACAATTTCTCACCGGTCATGGCAACTTTAAGAGCAAATATTCTATTCTCATTTAGGTTGGTTGATTCGCCTGCGTGCCCATGTTCTACACCAAACTGTGAGTACGAACAGTCCGCGCATCATGTTCTTTGGGAGTGTAGTCTCTGGCAAAATGAGCGGAACATTATGCTTGACAGTATGCAGATAACATCTGGAGTTGTATACTATATGGACCTTGTGGAGACTAGGAGGAATTTCCGTGCTTTCCGGCGTTTTTGCCATACCTATTATTGGAATCAAGCGTAACAGCTCGCATGATTTACGTCTGGCTTCTCCAGACGTAAATGTCCTTTATTGGAGGTTAATACCTCTTTAGTTCAGTATTTGTCTCCCGCTTTGCTATGGAGGGAAGTGGACAATTTATATTTTCAACTCCTCCCTATATTTCTATTTGATTAATTTCGTTGCGGGCCTGCCTCTTCACACTACGCCATGGGCAAGAAGGTGAAGAAGCAGTCGAGGGTCTATTGTCAAAGAACTCAGAAGGCCGCAAAACGGCCCAACATCGCCCTCCAACTCTAAACCCCCGACAAAAATCGGATGTACACTGGCTGATCCCGGAACGCGACACACTTGCGTGGGCCACTATGGCGGGTTTTACACCCTGTGTACGGTGGTCGCGATCCGGGCGGATATGAATATCTTACCACCACCAACCACCAGTTTCGACAGTTTCCGTGTGGTGCAGTGGACGAGTAGTCGGTTGTGCACGAAACGCCGCGACTTCAATCCCCGCACCGAGATAAATGTCCGTATGATCCACAAGAATCGATTCTGGTTGTTTTAGGACCGTAGTTGATACCCCCGATACAGGTTTGACCTAGTGTGCCGTCAGAACTATGTGCGCTATTGGGTTGCTTATTATAAAGTATTTTTATGAGGTTTAATCGTTTTGCTAAACGTAGGAAGCACACGCAAAGCTTCTGTACATCGATTTTGTATACTCGCGCAAACCGCCCAATACACAACCCACCTAAACTAATTATATGACACTAGATGTTGCCGGCGGCTCCGCCCGCGTGGAGGTTATTTTTGGAAGAATAGGTATTCAATCCATGGAGGCATCTTAAGCTACACCTATCTATATTTTGCTATCCCGTAGGTAGCGTGCATTTTTCCAGGATAAAATGTAGCCTATGTCATTTTCTGATACCTAAACTGCCACTATGTAAAAAATCATGTCGATCCCTTGCTCTGTAAAAAACTAAACCAACCCTTGGGAACTGTAAATTTATCCGGATAAAAAGTAGCCTATGTCCTATTGCAGACTAATCTATCTCTGTGCCAAATATAAACCAGATCCGTCCAGCCGTTGTAGCGTGATTGAGTAACAAACATCCATCCAAACATTCGCATTTATAATATTAGTAGGATTTACCAGACATTTCCATCTAGTTTCTGATAGACAAATAAAAATTAAAATTTTGCATAAATTTGAATAATGAATACGTAATATATTACCTGAACGACAAGAAAACCCAGGATTGACTTATGCTAAATAAGTTTTTCGAACGGAAAACTATCAGCATATGTTGGTAAATATTTTATTTAAAATACTAACATATTAAAGGTAAAACTAATAAAGATGTTGAGGGCAATAAAATTTATTGACAATTATAAGAGACTAGCTTTTGCCCGCAGCTTTGCATACATAATTCCGTTTATCTTTAGAGAATGAAAACCTATATAAAACCAGCACTTTAAATATTTCCAGAACTTTCCAATTTTCCGGACAACTTTTCTAATACTTTTTTCACCAAAACCTTATTCGGTCTATTACGGAAATGGCCGAATCGATCTAGCCTTTCTCGATTAATTTAATTTGATTAATATAGACTATTTCATAACTTAATGACACACCGTGCATTTTGTTCTATGTCTAAGAAAATAACGAGAATTGCGTCAGTAACCGAAGTGACGCGAAAAGGTGGGGCCATATGGCATAGAACCTACAAACTTGAAGTACACATTTCAAAGCAATGATAAGTCAATTTAGTCGTTTTTACTCACAGTTGGCGCCATTGGCTAGTAAAGTCCCGAAGTATACCTAAGCATTTTTAGTTTAAATAATTGCTAATGCCGTAAAAGTGCAATTAAATAATACATTCGAGTATGCCGCATTGTTGCGAAGTCCTGGTTTACAAGAAAAAAAGTTTTTATAAAATTTCGGAGGACAAAAATGTCTAAAACAGTGGTTGGAAATCTTATGCATTTAAAACTTTCGCGTGTTTCAAAAAAGATTTAACCCTGACTATTTACTAAAGGAACCAACTACAGAAAAATGTATTTAACCGTATACAATGTATATACTATACATAATATAGTCTTATGTATGTATTCAACAAAACTATGCAATCGGTGTGATTTCCGCAAGCTCGAATCTAATACACCCTGCCGTTGCCAATCCTCATACCTTTTCTTCCGAGAACGTACCCAATAATCTTCTAGAATTGTGGATGTCCTTGTGTGAATACCCTTAGGTGACAGACTTGCTTGTTCCAGACTTTGTTACAAAAATTGGATGGAGAATCTATCAGCAATGCCGGCCGTCGATAAACATTTTTCCGTATATTGTATCTATGAGGTTTGTGCTTACGTATGCAATTTTTGTTCCAGATACAAAAACATCAATTGGAATCCGACTACCAGCACATGCCGATATCGATGGAGCAACTCCATCAAGCGATGCAGAGCTCTCTTAGTTCGTCAGTCCACAATTTCCATATACCCCTCAGCCCACGCCAAGTATCCCTCATGCTAAAAACCAACCAGCTAAGCAGAAACTTAAATTTCCAAGAAATTCCAGCACATCTCCATCGAGATGATATGTCTGGAATGGATCTACATTCAAATTTGAGGCATGATGATGTTCTGAGTCAAAATTTGAGTAGAAACCTCGATGTATCGCTGGTAAGGAATCTGGGAAGTGAGCTGGAACTCCAAACTGGTTTAGCTCAAACATTGGTTCAAAATATGAACGAGCATGATTTGTCCCGGAATTTTGATTTGGCGCGTATAAACGATGTGGCGGTACAGAATATTCCTCATAATTTAAGTCAAGATATGTTGTCACATTTGAATAGACATAATATTGAGCAAGAAATGATAAATGATGAAAGGCGTACTCCGCTCATGATGGACAGCCAAATATTGGACCAAAGTCTAGTGCAAAGGTTAGGGCAGAATTTAGAGGAGAACCTGGCGCAGAGATTGGGCCAGAATTTGGAAAGGCTGGATCAAAGGTTGGTTAGTAACGTTGTCATGAATAACAGGCAGTTGGAGCCAAGTGAGCATTTGTTACCAATGCCGTTTCATATAAAATCAGAACAAGAAGACGATGGGTATTTCTACGACAGTATTAATCAGGGCATCAATGGTGTTAACGAGTTAAATGGTGAGTTAAAATTATACTTTTTTTTGTTATGGATGTAACTCGCGTAATGACCTTGACGACCTGAGCGCTGACCGTTCCGAACAAAGAGCGTCTGAAGTAAAAATTTCAAAATGCCCGATATGCAGCGTTTTTTTTAACGATCTATTGGTTATTTTATTTGTTAGAAAATTGGAAAGGCTTGTCAAATGAGAGAAAAGGATGCACAATATGAGTCGTGACGTCACCTCCCAGAATGGACTTTATAGTGCAGTAGTGCGAGGGAGATAGTGAGCTGCTGCTACTAAACACTTAAAATAAATATTGTGAACTCATTTTACAAGCTATTTAGAATCTGTTTTTACAAAAAGGTTTCTTTTGTGTATTATATTCGGTGGCATATCGAATAATGTACAAAACGCAGGAAAATGGAATGAATGGCAAAAGGATGGAAAGTGTGGCCCGTCGTTAAATAGCCATCTACTCGCGCACTTTATCACGGACGCTGTCACATTTGTTTCGGGGCTGCGTCTGTATGTCTGATATTATTATTTGTCATAATATTTTAATAGCCTAGAATAATTTGCATTTATTATTTTAAGTTAATTAATAATGCATACACAAAAAACTATTCAAGATTGATATAGGTGTTAGCTCAAATGATCCAGCTGTATGAGGCAATACAAACCAGTTATTTTGCATATAATAGTAATTAATGAGCAATATGATCAGACCAGTCCACACGAGCAGCACCCGTCCACGAGTGTGATACATGTGTGAGCCGTCGGCCTCAACAGGGCCTCAACCAAGTCTCAGGGAAGTGTCGGACACATGCCGCCGCTATAGATCATTAAACGTGTTTAATTAAATAATCAATTAGTTGCATCACCTAAAACCAATTTACGATATAATTTTATAAATATGTTCGAAGATAGAAAGAAAGAATTTATTTGGCTTTTCAGAAAAAAAGACAAATAATACGAAAGACAAAATAAACAAAAGAAATACGCTTTAAATCTAAGAACCAAAAGGATCAAAATCAGCTTAGTGCTGCAGCATATACCATTTTTTTTTGATTTTCAGCTTGACCTTTTATCGATTCCATCACATTACATGAATACTATACCTGTATAAAAAAAAGAATAATTGCTAAAAAAACATAAAACACAATTAATAATCCATCTGTTTATAAGTTAGAAGCCATACATTTTGTGGAAGGAGTGATTGTCAAATGACAGAAAAGAATGCACGATGCAATTATGACGTCGCTCGGAATGGCGATTACGCTTTAGTCGTGCGAGAGCGATAGATGATCCCAGTATGCGCCTTCTGCTCATGTCTATCGACATGATTTAATGTAATAATTAAACTCCTAATTCTGTTTTCGCAATAGTTTCCTTTTATTGTCGCTTGCCTATAATATAATAATGATGTCAAAAATATTGTGAGGAATCTTGCATACATGAGAGTTTACTTAATTCGAAGTTGTGTGAAGTCTACCAACCCGAATTAGGCCAGCGTGCTGGACTAAGGCCTTACACCTCTCTAGAGAACGCTCATGCCAAGTTGCATATGATTTACATAATGCAATCAGCCCTGTATAAATACTGTCCCATTACTGTGTATGAGCTTCCTCTACCAAAGAGAGGAATTAGGCTCTAGTGTACAATCCGGGTTGGTAGACTTCACATACCTTTGTAATCCTTAATTAGAATTATCATGTAAGCGGGTTTCCTTATAATGTTTTCCTTCACCATAAGACAAGCGATGATTATTAATAATGAATACACACGTGACTTTGAAACTTCAGAAGTGTATTCAATTAGATCTGGTTTCGAATCCGCGACTTTCGTCTCGACAGTCCTTATCACTCCCAACAAGGCGGTTGCCTCTATTTGTTCTATGCCTATAAATATAAATAACATGACATAAGCTAACGCCTGTATCCTTGAAGGGGTAGACGTAAGATGCAGCTAGTACGTCCAGGGTTTTCCGAGTTAGTTTCAGTCTCATTTTGTGATAAATGGCTAGCCTAACACCACATCGAGTAGGATTCTAATCCTGGGCAATTCATGTCTACTTACCTGCCACACAAATTATGATTACTTGAAATATTATTTGAATTACGGTCGATTACTTCGTTACTTAGTATACTTATATTTACAGTCACATGAATGAAGCTAAACTAGTGCTAGATCGAAGCTCGCACTGGGAAAAATGATTATGTGATCTATACGTATTTAATCCGGGGTTTTGTGGGACCGCAGTCACTTGTAGTTGAAACCCACGATACAGGTTAGACTAGGGTTACCAACCTCGGAATTCAAATACTAGAATTTGAAGTTAGAAAAACCAGGACAATTCAGTTTAAAAACAGGACGCATCTTTGTTTTAAAATAGCGTAAACACTTGCGAGCCGAGACGCCGCCCCTTAAGTAAGGATTGCAAAAGTGGTGTGCGAATTTAAATATACAGTATCTTATCAGGGCGCTTTCAAAACCCAGGACGCTGCTTAAAAACTATCCCGGACATCCCAGGACACTCTAAAACCAGGACATGTCCTGGCAAAACAGAAAGGTTGGCAATTCTGGGTTAGACACAGTGTGGGGTCAGAATAGGGTAGTTTCCTGTGTTTAATTTTGTACATTATTCGATATGCAACCGAATATAATACGCAAAAGAAACTCTTTTGCGAAAACAATTAAAATTGCTTGAAAAATAAATCGTTTTTCTTTCTTTTCTAAAAATGAGGTCAAAATATTTATTTTAAATATTGGTATGAGCAAAAGTAGTGGGAACATCTTACTATCTCTCTCGCACAACGGCACAGTAATTACCATTCTGAGAGGTGACGTCACGGCTCATGTCAGGCATCCTTTTACTGTCATTTGATTATTACCCCTTCCAGGGGATCTGAATGGCGTCTAATTTACTTATTTTTGTTCGGATTCATAGTTTTTTTTGATAATACGCTATTATGTGTGACTGTTGAGTGTATGAACATAAGGATTTAATTTTTTTATAATCAATGCAAGCTCGATTAAAATATATTGGCTCAGACATCCACGTGGAAACGAACGCTATAATGTAATTAATTAATGCATATATTTATTTGTACATAATATTAAATAATAAGCGCAGATAAATAATATATAACGTCGGGTATGTTAATTTTTTTTATATAGAGTCGCTTTTCGTGAATTAATGTCTTAAGTATTTATATGTTATTGTTGTTTTTTGAATATTATCTTTCCTATTAAGGATGAATTAATTATACACGTCTCGAACTGAATCAGCGACGTAAAAAATAGGTGATATATATGTGTGTTATAATGAGGAAGAGGTTTTATGACGCATATATTTCGTGCATCGTGATATTGGGTTTGTCTATTTAGAATTACTCAGTATCAGCCGGGAGTCTGGAATTGAGCCCAGTATGGCGAGATGCCCGTAATAAATTCGGCGAAAAGGTTGTACTAAAGAGTGTCCTAGGTACACCTCTGCATACCCTTTCGGGGATTTCATGCGTGATTGTATTGAGTAGCGAGAGATAGATTGTCTCTCGCTACTTCATACTCTAATTGGACGGCACTGCGCTTACAATAAGGTGCAGTGTGGTCACTCTGCCGTGCCAGGATAAAAAAAATACTAAGATACAGGATTATAGTCAAATATTTATAACTAGCTGTTGCTCGCGGCTCCGCCCGCGTGGAAGTTGTGTTTGGGAGAAAAAGTATACAATACAAAATATCAATTTTAATGCGTTTAACTTCAAAAATGACGGATTTTCATAAAATCTTTCATCCCCTATTTTACCCCCTTAGGGGTGGTATTTCCAAAAACCCTTCATTAGTGGATGCCTACGTCATAAAAGGTATCTACTGTCAACATTTTAAGTCTCTAACCCTAGCCGTTTGGGCTGTGCGTTGATCGATCAGTCAGTCAGTTTCTTCTTTTATATACACAGATTGTACGCGTAGTCAGTTTGCATTTACATACCAGCTACGCTCGGCCTCGCTTCGCTGTGGAAAGAATGAGCTTCCGTTAGTGTTTGCTTGGACATTTTTTCTTATCCTTTTCCCGAGGGATCTTTGGGAAGAAAGTAATCACATGCGCGTTGCTGGCTCTTTGTAAATCTATTTACTCCTTTCTTGAAGAACCCCATACTGTAGTCCCCTTGGAAAACCTCGGCCGGAAGCTTATTCCAGATTCGGAGTGTTCAGAAGAAAGAAAGAATTTCACGAGAGAAAATTCCTCTGAAACCGCGCTGCCCGCGACCATTTAGGTTCCAATGTGTTAGGATGAACTCCTTGTCGATCGCGAGCGGTGCGATGGTAGAAAGTGGCCGTGAGCAACGTGTCAAACAATGAGTACTTGACACGGTTTCTTTCCTTGGTTTAATTAATAAGTTACATATATACGAACAAAAATAAGTAAATTGGACGCCATTCAAATCTGCTGGAAAGGGTAGTTGTCAAATGACAGTAAAAGGATGCAAGATATATGCAGTGACGTCACGGTTCTCAGAATGGCCTTTACTGTGGTATTGTGCGAGGGAGATAGTGTTATGTTCCCACTACACAACCATCTTTAATGACCCGTGACCCCAATTTCAAACTGTTTTGATTCTGTTTTCGCAAAAGGGTTCGTTTTGCGTATTATATTCGGTTGCATATCAAATAATGTACAAAATTAAACACAGGAAACTACCCGATTCCTCGGAACACAGCCCATTATACAAATGGTAGAACACACACAAGGAGGTTATGTCTCTCCTTAGACTTAAAGGCTCGATACAGTTTGTGAGTTTGGTAGTTTCGTATTTCATTTTGTACATTTTATATACAATTTGGGGCTAAAACAAAGAGTCACATCAAACAGAGTTCTAGACACGAGTTAGCTAGTCCGAAGTCAACCAAACACACACAAAATACATTATCTCCGCCAAATACGCGTTTCATATTCAGATTTTAGGTAATAAAAATCGGCGGCAACATTATCTATCTCTAATTCAAGGGCGTACTCAAAATGTATTAACCGGTATATGAGTCGTATAGAACCAGAGTCGGAAAAGTACGTAGTTGGAAAAAGATGAAAAAAGGCAATATAGAAAATTAAAATCTGCATAGACTAATGTATATAATTAAAGGCGACTGTAAACCCTTCTAAAACGCAGATCAAAAGCTCACAACCATAGTCGGCAATCTTTTGCTCTCAACCAATCAGAAGGGGCGATCAAGTCAACAACCCTATTTCTCATGAAGTTAGTGACAATCAAAAATGGCAAACTAGGCAGGAGTATAGTGGCAAAGGCGGTCATCTTACCCTTAGTTGGGTTCAAACACGGCAACTGTAAACCCAAAAACCAAACTCGGCAATCTAGAAAAATGATTAAAATTTTACAACGTTAAGGTCACAGTTCATTAGAGCCACCCGGCACCCGACCCGTACCGCCTTGTCGCTCGGCGTCCACTCGTTGTCGGACGGTGGACGCCACGTTGTCACCAGTTAACATCGCGCCGCAACTCATGGGGCTTGTCCGTTGACAATGCGCTGCAACGCAAGGCAAGCATGCGAGCAGCGAGTTGTCAGCGAGTAGTCAACACGCCGTCCACGCGTATACGGCTTACGAAAGAGGCAATCCGGTGACGCTACGGAGTTGATGTAGTGAGCGCATATCCATAAAAGTAGCTAATTAATTACCTATAAGCTTAATTTTTAATCAATGTTGTTATTGATTAATTTAAATATTTCCTCAGATTAAAATAAAATGATCATTAAAATTGTCTTTCGACTTAAACAAAAGTAATCAGCTTTTTTTTATTGCCAAAATATAAGTCGGACTATAACATAGACGGAAATACTTAGCCGACTTTAGTTCTATACTGCTCATATACGCCTCATGCTATTTTTATGATAAGTTGACTGCGCGGTAACACTCAAACTGTGTTTTACGTGTGCATCGTATATGCAGACCACACACCATGTGTTTGAGAATAACCTATACATAAAGGCGGCTAACAAGCCAGGCGCTCATAAAGTGTGTCGCGTTCCGGGTTCAACCAGTGTACATCCGGTTATTGTCGGGGGTCTAGAGTTGGGATACGATGTTTGGCCATGTTGCGGCCTTCTGAGTACTCTGACACTACACCCTCGACCGCTTCTTCGCCTCCTTGCCCCATGGTGTAGTGTGAAGAAGCTACACCGCAGTCCGATGATTGTGTTGAGTAGCGAGGGAAAGATTGTTTCGCGCTACTTGATACTCAAAGTGGACGGCATGCACTGCGCTTACCATCAGGTGCAGTGTGGTCATTTTGCCGTGCCAGAATAAAAATAAACCATCCACTTTAGCTTATACTAACATGCCAAAATAATTCGGACTGCATTTTTAAACTATTTTTAAGTCTGCTTTCGCAAATTGGATTCTCTTTCAATGGTGACACTCAAAGTAGGTGTATTTGCGGCGTCTTTATCTTTGTCCGTGACAACAAAGAATATTTAGATTTATTCAAATGTTTAATGCACAAATTATGTATGCATAGAAGGATATGAAAATGAAAATCCAAATGGCACTTCCATTAAATTTGTGTATTTAGTTATGTCTGGTTCATAATAATATTTCCAAACAACTTGCTAAGGCGGAAGGAGTCGCCCAGATACTAAATGTTTTTTTGGCGTCATTTACAGTGACACTTGTGGATCAGTGGTGAGTATCTGTGAAACGACTACCAGAGGCCAATCTAGGTTAGGTTGTTCGGAAAGTCATTGCGTTTTTCTTTATAAAAATGAAAGACTAATTTTTAATATGTAAATATTTGTTAATTTATATGTTGTCCATACTTGTTCAGTAACTTTTATACTCTTTCGATAGTAAAAAAACTGAAATATGCCGAAAATGTTGCTTTTCACTTTCCATATTTTAAAGGGTACCAACCAAAAACTACTGCATTCGAGGCAGGCTTTTTAAGTTTTGTCGTATAAAGAAAAAAACACAACTAGAACCTTATAGTACTTTTTATTGTTTTTCAAAGTATTCACCACGTAGCTTAATACACTTTTTCATTCGCTCAAACCAGTTATAACATTTATTCCACTCTAAAGTGGGGTGTTCAAAATGGCTGACTTAAAAGCGTCGACTTCACCGGACTGGAACCTTTGACCACGAAAACTTTTCTTAATTTTAGGAAATGTAAAGAAATCGTTAGGGCTTAAGTCAGGACTGTATGGAGGATGGTCAAGAATTTCTACTTTTTCCTGCTTCAAATACTCAATCGTTTGACGAGCGCTGTGTGAGCTTGCGTTGTCGTGGTGCAGGATGATGCGTCGTTTTGAGTTAGATTTTCGAAGTTCGGCGATGACTTGTGGTAAACAAACTGTGGTATAACACTCTGCGTTAACCGTTCTACGATCTTCAAGTGCAATAGTCGCAACATGGCCGGTTTTTCCAACGAACGTGGCCACCATCTTCTTTGAAGTGCTTCGAGAACGAACAACTTTAGACGGCTTTGGCTCGTCTTGAAAGACCCAGATTGTAGATTGTTGTTTGGAATCAGGATCGTAGGCATAGATCCCAGATTCGTCACAACTGATGATGTCGTAGACGTGATTTGACTCTCCTCGGTTCAACCTTTGCAGAGTTTTCTTACACCATCTGACGCGGGCTGCCTTGTGATCGTCGGAAAGCAATTGCGGTATCCAACGGCAAACTAGCTTTCTCACACCAAGCACTTCATGCAAGATCTTCTGAATGGTTGTCCCTGAGATGCATAATAGAGCCTCTATCTCTCGATACCTCACATGACGATCTTCGAGAATTAGTTGTCTCACAGCAATGGTGTTATCTTCAGTGAAGGCGGATTTTGGGCGTCCTTCGCGAGATTTGTCACTAACACTAGTATGTCCACGCTGGAATTCTAAATACCAGCGTTCGACAGTCCGCAGACATGGGGCTTCATCACTGAACACAGATGTTAGCTCTTCAAAACACTGAAGCCGTGTCAGGCCTCTTCTAAAGTTGTAGAAAATTATTGCACGAACATTTTCCTTAGAAAGATTCATTTTCGTACGTAACCTGACAGATTCCAATCGACGCTGTGACTAAACAATAGCATTAATCCTAATACTTTCAACTGTTTTGAGATTCAAAATTTAAACATATTCGAATATAGAACATTCCAAATTCAAAATTGCCGGGAAATATGGAAACGACAGAACTTAAAAGGCATGCCTAGTAGAACTAACCGTTTTTTTCACAAGCAAGCCTTGCTGCATCAGCTGTCGAAATACACGATGATGATGCGGCTTCAGCGTGAAGTTAGATGTGAAAAAAATAGAAATTATTTCTTAGTTGGGAAAAACTAAATTATTTTCCCAACGACCTAAAATAAAACTAAAGAGGCACTTTGTCTGTACATTAAATATTTGATCGTAACGTGTAATATTAGCTATATAGAACCCAAATCAATTGTTTTTTTAGAATGATTGTCTGTCTGTCTGTCTGTCTGTGTGTCAAGGCATAACGTGCAAACTTCTCTATTACGACAAACGAACCGACAATTATATTAGTGTGTATATCTCGAGGTAACATTTAATCTTTATTTTATTTAAAACGGTGCATTCAATCAAAAGCAATACCTATTTGAACGAATATTTGTATTATGCAAAGAGTAGTTATGATAATGGCCATTGTGAGTGGACATCACGGCTCATATCATGCATCCTTTTACTGTCATTTGACAATTACCCCTTCCAGCAACTTTTACGGTGTCTAATTAACTTATTTTTGTTCGGATTTATAAGATCATTTTGATAGTAGGTTTTAGGTAATGTAACTTGTTGATTAAAACAATAAGAAACATTGTGTCAAATACCCTACTTATTCTTCAGAGCATTCGCCATGATACAGACGGTAAGAACACGCTAAGCTAGGAAATATCCCTTTGCAGCTTTAGTGACTCCAGGATGTTGCTCACGTCTGCATCATTCCTAATGCGAATGGTCCATAAATTTGTCAGTATGTTGTTTTCACACTATAATGGCTCAATTAATTTGAGTAATTTGGAATAGGGATATTACATCTTGAATACACACATGGGCTATGTTTTATCCTCCATTACTCTCCGCAACGAAAATTTTTATCACTACTTAGTCTGATAAAAAAATATTTGTTAAATACAGCTTCATTACCGTTTGTTGTCCATGATAATAATAAAATAAAATATATATATCGATAGGGTAGTTCCCATTTATTAGTAGTACCGAAGGTATATCGAAAATATTTTAGAAAATAACCACGGGTAAATTAATAAGTTTGTAGATTGAGCGGGGTGAAGAAGGTTTACATTGCAATATAAGTAAAAGTTTATTATATTAATTCATAAAAAGTACACCGACTTCAATAAAAAACAAATTATGCGTCACTATAAAATTTGAGGGTTCCCTTGAATTTTCTGAGATCCCATCATCAGATCCTGACTTGGTGCCAATGGGACCACCTGGGAAGTATACCCTTTTAAACAAAAAAAGAATTTCTCGAATCGGTCCAGGCGTCTTCCAGTAATCGGGTAACATACATAAAAAAAAAGATTCCGACGAATTGTTAACCTCCTCCTTTTTTGAAGTAGGTTAAAAAGACACCGCCGTGGAATTCCGGTAGCCAGTTTAGTTCATAGCCAGTCAGTTTATCATCGATTCGTAAGCAGTGTAGTCGTACAGTCAGAAGGTTGTAACCTGTTTAGATCACGTCGGCATATGCCCTGATTTATTTGTAATTCAGCTTAGAGCGTCATGCTGTCCGAACTCATAGATATTTGTTACAAAGCCGTTTTTAGTTCATCTTGGAATGTTATTGTTAACTTGCATTAAATTGTGCAACAGTGATCATTAAATAAATCATTAATTAGTAATCGTCGTTTATGTGCCTTTTAAAATACCCACTTTAAATAGCTAATCAGTTATGTTGCTAGAAAAATATATTTAAAAAAATAATACGAAACTTTGTAACACTATCGACAGCGTCTATAGCGCAATGGGCGAGTAGCCGGCAGTGAAACGAGAAGTCGTGGGTTCTATTCGCGCACCGAGACAAATGTTTGTGTGGCAGACAGATATTTGTTTCGGGACTGGGTGTTATGGGAGCATAGTCCCTCGTAGTTCTGGGTACCTATGATACTTGTTTGACCTAGTACGGGGTCAGAACTATGAGTGTGACTGTTGGGTGTATTTATGTATTATTTAATTAATAATTAATTCTATGGAACCTGTCACTATTCGTAGTCGTACGGGGACTTAGCCGCATTTTTACATTATTGGATAACTGTTTATCTAACTGCCTCGGTGGCGCAGTTGTTATTGTGTATGTGGTACGACTGCTGTGCTGAGGTCTCGGGTTCGATCCCCGGGTAAAAGTGATATTGTGTTTTTCTATCACGAAACACTCAGTATCAGCACGAAGTCGAATTTTGCCCGGTATGGCTCACCTCCTATCACATCATGGGACGGTACTCATCATGGGAAGCTTGGCAAAATTTACGTTTACAGGTTACACCTCTGCCTACACTTTCTGGATAACCGGCGTGAGTGCGTATGTACCTATGTTTGACTCGTTTAAATGTCTTAAAACCTATTTCAAAATATGATTTCCTTAATGAGCAAGTAACTCGCTCATGTGAATTGGCCTTTACAAATTCTGATATAATAAATTAAAAGTTTAATATTCAACATATTGTTTATGTGTAAATAATATTTTCATACTTAACATAAATGTGACCAGTGATATTTTTGCAATAAATAATGTTAAGGCATTTAATCAGTTGTAATAAATAAAATATATTTTGATGAATAAAAAAATGTATTATTCAAATTTATGGAATACTTAACTGGTTTATTTTTGTGTAGTTTAGAAATGATAAACTGGGCTGAATTGGGGTCGGTGTTACCAGATGTTATTCATATTTTCTAGAATTTATAATATTTATTTATAAACTAGCGAGGCGCCCGGCTTTGGACGGGTAGCAAATCATATACGCTAACCGTTTTTCTGTCGTAATGTCGAGCCAGCCTATTACGTTCGAGAATCTGGATTAGATTAAAATGTAAATGATGTTCATACTGCGTATTTTATTTCCAATCCTGCAAATATTTTAAAAGTAACAAATACAGATAAATAAACACAATGTATGCGATGCTTGGTAGCCTTCCCACTCTTAAGCTACCAGTGGCATGATTTTTTCAATCATCGTCATATTTCAGCCAATTTATTCGTGCAAGAAATCCCCGCTTTCTCCCTTCCCCATTCTTCAGGTGTTCCACTCTTAATGCGGAATGACCTTAGTGTCCTATGGATGTCCGCTGTGATCTTAATTCAAGGACTCAATCGAGGGCGTAATATCTGCCAGTTCATGTAGGGTCGGAATCCTAAACAGTGCGGCGATTTTTCACGCGCCCTCAGCTCTTTTTTTTAAATACCTATTCTGTCTCGCTGCTTGGCAAAGGACTCTCCTAATTCCTTCCACTGATCCTTATGATATGCCTTTTCTGGCCACGTAATTTCAAAGGCGTATAAGACGTTTCGCCATATCTTCCTAGGCCTACCTCGCCGCCTTAGGCCAGAAGGTACCTACTCGGTGGCAGTTTTTGCCCAACTCTCTCTTCACATTGGAACATGTCCTGCCCAATCCCACTTTAGTTTGGCTGTTTTTCTTCCCACGTCTACAATACATGTTTTGGCCCGCAGTACATAGGCGATCTGATCATTTCACTCCAAGAATGCTTCGTTCAATTGCTCTTTGGCAAATCCTCAGACTGGATTTCTGTGAGTCAGTTAATGACCAAATTTGGGCTCCATAGGTAGCTCCGGTCAGCTCTATCGCTTATATAAAGCGCTGGTGCGGCCGGGAATGGAATACTGCTCGCACCTCTGGGACGGTTCCTCTCAATACCTACTCGATACCTTGCATGGGTTGCAGCGGCGGGCCGAATTGTGAATGATGCAGACGTGAGTAACAGCCTAGAGCCGCTACAGCTGCCGAGTTATTCACGAACATTGACTTTCGGCTAATACCGAAACGGTACGCGAAACTAGATTATCGGTCGGTATTTAAAAATTTTATTAAATTTTACATGCTTATTAAAAAGTCGTGTAACGCCTACTTTAATATCTTCAGCGTCACGTGTATGACTAGTAGGCCTACTCTTGAAATCGATTCCAATCTCGAACTCGATACATCTTCAATTCCAATCTAGAAGATATTTAAACTCTAACTCTCTCAACTAAATGAAATAGAATATTAACGAACTAGCGATCGTAAATACTCTATTTCATTTAGTTACTAAAAATTCCGCCGTATTCAGCCAAATCGTGCGCTGGTGTTGCGTTCAAGTTGGGTTTGTACTAAATCTATGATTAAAGAGTGCCAATTGTACAGTTTTCGAACCCATTTTAAATTGGAATCGAGTGTCAAGAGTAACCCATCAGTAACGTGGTTGAGGCCGATTGCTGGCATATGCTTCACGCTCGTGGACGCGGCTCGTGTCTGCACTGATCATTTACCTCATTAATTGTTATTTTAGGCTAATTAACTAGTTTGCATCGCCTCATACTGATTTGAATTGACACGTATATCAATCCTAAATTGACATATTTTTTTTATAAATGTTTTTAAATAATGCTAATAGAGTATAAAATATATTATTAAACCTAATTTGATATTGAATTCTTATGACAAAAATGCTAAACACTGGCTGGGTTTCAGACCAGTGGGCATTTCCGAAGCACCGATTATAATAATAACTACTACTTACGGCCATGTGGTCCAAAGGCAATTGCCAAATAAATACATTCTTTCTTTAACATTATCTTAGATTTGACAAATCTCAAATCCTAAAATAAAGAACACTGATTCGTACCTAGGATGATTTCCGTGGCTATTTTAATAAGGAAATTGGTTGGAAACTAGCACAGGCCTCTATATATCAGGATCCATCTATATATTTAATTAAACCCAAAAACAATGTTGTACCTACAATAAATTAAATTTAAAAACATCTAGGTTGAGGGTAGAAACGTTACACTATGCTTTTGTGACGACATAAAACTCAGTCCGCCCCCACGATGGCTGTAAAGCAAAAGCAAAGCAAAGCATTCGAAATGTCAGGACTAAAAATTAAAATAAACCGCGATAAAATCCGTAAAATTAGTTTTATTTCAATATTTATTTAATATTACGTAAACATAAGAAGCAATTAAATATCGCGCGACCTGTTTCCTAATGTGATATCATCTACTTTTTAAGATTTTTTGTACTTTATTAGTGCCATTTTTTTGCCAAGTGACTGCCTCGGTGTAATTGCGCATACGTTACAACTGCTGCGCTGAGGTCTCAGGTTCGATCCCCGGGTCGGGTAAAGTGTTCTTGGGTTTTACTATTTAGAAATACTCAGTATCAGCCCGGAGTCTGGAAATGAGCCCGGTATGGCGATAGGCTTTCCCCCTAGCACATTATGGGACCGTAATAAATACGACGAAAAGTGGGTGTAATGGTTACATCTCTGCCTGCCGCTTCGGGGATAACAAGCGTGAGCGTATATGTATGTATGTATTCTTAAGTAGTGCAGATCCGAGAAAATGTTACGGTGTCTAACTAACAGAAATACTGCAGGCTGGTCAGAAACCAGCTCAAATGGCGTGCACCTCTGACTTTTCCAAGCTACTTGTGTATTCATTGTTATTTATTGACAGGGCACGTGCGACTAGCCAGCTGTGAAATGAAAGGCCGTGGGTTCGATTCCTTCACCGAGACAAATGTTTGTGTCACAGACAGTTTTTTTAGATCTGGGTGTTGTGGGACCGTAGTTCTTAATAACCACGGTACAAAACTCGTATTTTATTGTGGGGTCAGGTCTATTTGTCTGTGTTGGGTGTTATTTATTTCTTATTATTTTTTTCATCCTGGCACGGCGAAGTGACCACACTGCACCTGATGGTAAGTGCAGTGCGGTCCAGTTAGAGTATCATGTAGCGAGAGGCAATCTTACCCTCGCTACTTAACACAATCATGCCGGCCTGCTGTGTAGCTTCTTCACACTACGCTATGGGGCAAGGAGGTGAAGAAGCGGTCGAGGCTCTAGTGTCAGAGTACTCAGATGGCCAAACATCGTACCTCAAATCTAGACCCCGACAAAAACCGGATATAACCGGAAACAAATCGAATGCCCTTAACACGATATGGCTGCTGTAAGCTATTCAGGAGTTAGTGGCCTGCAGGTCGGGCAATAGCATCATGTCCAACTCACCATATTAATGCATTGTCATCAGTGTTATGCATGAATACCAAATTTCAGTCTATCGGGAACTACGAGAACTGGTTCGAAATTCACTTGCGAAAAATGACCTAAACAAACATACAAACATAACAAGTTAAATAAAAGCTTGTAAATAGTTTTATTTCAACACTAAAATAATTGTTGTGAAATATTAAACTAGTCTATCTACTTTTTAAACATAATAAAAAATAACAAATAAAATAATCAATACACTGCACTGAATGACTCGGTGGCGCCGTTGTAATTGCGCATGCGTTACGACTGCTGTGCAGAGGTCTCGGGTTGGATCCCCGGGTCGGGTAAAAGGATATTGGGTTTTTCTGTTTAGAAATGCTCAGTATCATCCCGTTGTCTAGAATTGATCCCGGTATGGCGATAGGCGCCTATCACATTATGGGACCCGTATGAATTCGGCGACAAGTGGGTGCACTGGTTACACCTCTGCCTTCCCCTTCGGGAGCTACAGGCATGAGTGTATAAGTATGTAATACACTGCATCCCGGGCGGCTTAAACCACATTTTTAACTACTTTTTGTAAGAGGCGGTTAGTGTAAAAAGCAAGGCGTAGTTGTAGAGAATCAAATTTTAAAAGTCAAAATGCGCCAAAGATATGCCAGACAGATTACAAGCAGTCGTCAGATGACGTGCCCACGTGATCGTTTGCCCTTATAATATAAATACACGTGAATAAGTTAAGGCAACATTTCCTCGAACTAATCATAAAAAATGCTTAGTTAGAGCTCCAATCAATACTTTAGGTCTACTGAACCAATGGCTGTGTAAAAAATGTATGTTAATTATTTATGGTTTCATTACGAAACTTTCTGTCTCAATAGAATTTCTATAAGTGCTCTAGAATTGAACAAAAAAAATTTGATGGTGGAATCCTTTAATGCAATCTGGAAATCTACTAAGTTTATTCAAGTGTATCCTATACTAAAAGAAGTGTTATGAAATCCTAAAAAACGGGTATGGCTATATTTTCAAGTTCCCTAATAACGAAATTAAGCCGTCGCGGGACGTCTATCAGATGTGAAACATCTTTTGTAGAAATAATGAGCATCAAAGTATAGCTTGTGAAAGGAAATAAATATAGCAATATTAAAATATAATAGATTTTTTTAAAGACAAAGATGACCCGTTTCCCCTCCCACTCCGTTCAATTCTTTTAATCAAGTCACCACACCGTATGAGATGTTTCATATTTATTTTATTAATTTATACTCTTTATTGCACACTAAGATAGAAACACTGCAAAAAATAATTAAAAGTACAATTGGCGGTCTTATCGCTCTCGGCGATCTTTTCGAGACAACCATGGGATGGATTTATGAGAAGGGAAAATAATAAGCGTAGGGCAGTCAGTGTACATAAATGTATTAAGGAAAAATATAATAATAAATATAAAAATATATTTTATAAAAAAAAATATACAGTGTAAACTCCATGTAACGTCACTCTATTTAACGACAAACTCTCTTAAGCGTCGAAATCAATTGGCTTTGGTTGGTTTAGCTTGTTTTTCATACAATGTTTCACTCTATATAGCATTACACCCACTCTCAATAACGACAACAATTAAGTTGCTAAAATTAGTAAAAACTGCGCAGCTGTGTACGATCTATTGTCGCTTTATTATCCTAGCCCGCAATAAACTCGACTGTCGGCATCATGCATACCGAACTTTCTAAGAAATTCATTCTTTTGTTTACAAATTGGGATTGCTTGCACGTGTAGACTGTTATTGACCATGATTCATAACTAGGAGTCATGGATTATCTATACCTTATCATATTCTTAGTTGCTCACAAACTTGCAAACTGTAAACATGGCTACTAAAAGAAAATCACTGTGTATTGACGAAAAAGTTTTACTGATACGCGCAATAGAAACGGGAGAGAAGATAAGTGATGTTGGCAAACGCTTTGGATTTAGTCGCTCTACCGTGTCCACAATATGGAAAAATAAAGAAAAAATCCTCCACGCTGCGGGCGAGGGAAAATCTTCCAAAAAATTAAAGAAACCTATATACGAAGATTTGGATAAAGCTGTACTATCATGGTTTCATCGACAGCGCCAGAATAATATGCCTATCTCGGGGCCGCTCGTGAAAGCTAAGGCGGAGAATTTTGCTGCTGAACTTGGTTTAACTTCTTTCAAAGCATCAGAAGGATGGCTCGGAAAATTCAAGCAGCGTCATCATATCAACTATGGTAAAATAAGTGGGGAAGCACGAAGTGTTGATACAAATGTGACTCATGATTGGATTAACAGAGTGTGGTCAAAATTAGAAAAGAAAAGTGGAAATACGGTAAATCTTCAAACCTACATTGAAGTGGACGACCGCCTGCTTACAACGGCTTCACTCACAGACGAAGAAATTTTGGATTCAGTGAGAAAAACTGAGGATCAAGAACAAGGTGATGAAGAAGATGAGACGGATGAGCCTGAGCTTCCGCCGAGCATTAAAGAAGCTCTGGAAGCAGCAAAATTATTGGAAAAATATTTCCTTTATAACCAAGATGCCTCAGTATTGCTAGATATTAATAAAATAACTAAAAAAATACAACAAAATTACTGGTGCAGCAAAAGACGTCAGACAAAAATAACAGACTATACTCAATAGCGTTCAAATAACATTCTTTTTTATGCACATAACTACTAACAATAGTCAGAAATAAACTTTTTATTTTTCTAATTCTGATGTTTCTTCTCTCCATTTAACGACAACTCTCTATAACGCCATAAAATGCACAGTCCCTTCAGTGTCGCTATATAGAGTTTACACTGTATATAATAAATATTAATTTATATAGATATACGAATACATAAATAGACGCCACGCCAACAGTCGGTGTGATCCGCCGCATTAGATCAGATTAGATTAGATAAATTAATGGCATAATAAAATAAAATCCATGAAACGCTGCAGCTCCAGGACCTTAATAAACCTTGACTCCAACTGGTGTTTTTTTATTGATTTATTTTATTCTGGCTCGAGAAAGTGACCACACTGCACCTGATGGTAAACGCAGTGCCGTCCAGTAAGAGTATTGAAGCGAGAGACAACTGTAGACAGCTGTACTTCGCTGATGGTAGGATATTCATATCCACCCGGATAGCGACCACCGTACACAGGGTGTAAACCCGCCATAGTGGCACACGCAAGTGTGTCGCGTTCCGGGATATCCAAGTGTACATACAATTTTTGTCGGGGGTATAGAGTTGAGGTACAATGTTTGGCCGTTTTGCGGCCTTCTGAGTACTCTGACACTAGACCCTCGACCGCTTCTTCACCTTCTTGCCCATGGCGTAGTGTGAAGAGGCAGGCCTGCATGGTTGTGTTGAGTAGCGGGGGATGGATTGTCTCTCGCTACACTAATTGGATGGCACTGCGCTTACCAACAGGTGCAGTGTGGTCACTTTGCCGTGTCTGGATAAAAAACACCTCGCTCGACACAATCATGCCAAGCGTTTTAGTACTGCCGCCAGCTCCGGGAGGAAGCGGAATAAGAATAAAACGGGTATGCTGGACTAGCCGGTCTTACGACCCAGCATCCCCCTCGCACGGATGATGGCTATCCGTGCTGCCGCTTTGCCGAGTCCCTACCCCCTATGTACAACCCACCCGACACTACCAGCTAAAACCCCGCGGTGGCCTTCTTCGGCGCTTACGGAGCGATCCCGGGGTATTCTAAGGAGTTCACACTACGCCTAGTGGTGTTTGCATGGGGCGGTCGGTAAGCGTTCAAATCGCCAAGGTCATTACCGTTCAGTAGGTACGGTCTTAATAAACAAAAACAATAATTAGTCTGAAATTGGAAATATCAATGATAAATTATTTTAGATTTATTATGTAAATTAGTTAGGAAAAGGTCAAATGACCCGTCAGTGCAGTTTTCATCTGTATATATAGGTACACGTGGAAATGCCTCCACGTGTCGCGAGTTGTATAACTTGTCTCACGACTGAAATAAAAGAAAATCAGGCATGTATTTAGGTTTTTTTTATCCTGACACGGCAAAGTGACCACACTGCATGGTGAGTGCAGTGCCGTCCAATTAGAGTATCAAGTAGCGAGAGACTATCCCTCGCTACTCGACGCAATCATACCTGCTGTGTAGGTTCACATTACGCCTAAAGCACCCAGATGCGGCGAACGGAGTCAAGACCCCCTAAGTGCACTTGAAGAATTACTTACAAAATCATTTGGTGCCAGGGGTAGTGGGAAATAAAATGTGCGGATATTTTTAGCAAAACAAGCGACCGCCAAAGCTTCGCACAGTTATTGTGAGTCAACTTTAGGAGACTACACATTTTTTTGTGAAGAAAAGCGGTTTATCGCTATCGCCCCGCTTGGGTTGGCGGTATGGTTATGTTGGACTCACCGATATTGCGACCCAGCGTTGAGCCGCCCGGGTAAGATGGCGACATCCGGACCACCGCTGGGCCGAGTCCCTAACACTATATACATCCTATACCGGCAATACCTACTAACACCCTGTCTGAATCTCTTCGGCGTAATAGGGACGGAGGCAATACATGCTATTGCGGACGTTTCTGTAACAATATATTTTCTATTTATTATAATCAATTATTTACGTTACATTGAACCTATTGATAAAAGAATTTTATGATTCGGTTCATTAATAAGTAATTGTTTGTTGTCTCTCGCTACTTGATAATCTTACTGGACGGCGCTGCCCATCAGGTGCAGTGTAGTCACTTTACCATACGAGAATAAAAAAACTTGAGTAAGGGGCAGCGATAGCCTATTGGGCAGTGGTACGGACTGTCGAGAGTCGAGACGAAAGTCGTATGTTCGAAACCGGCCCAAACGGTATACACCTCTGACTTTTCTAAAGTTACGTGTGTATTCATTGTGAATTGTCGCTTGCTTTCAATTGTATGTGAAATCTACCAACCCGCATTTTACCAGCGTGGTGGACTAAGCCTTAGCCCCTCATTAGTAGAGGAGAGCCATGCCCAGCAGTGGGATAATGTAGTGCTAGTATTATTATTAAAGTATATATAATAATACTAGCCTTGTATTAAACATTGTCCCACTGCTGGGCACGGGCCTCCTCTACCAATGAGGGGTTAGGCCTTAGTCCACCACGCTGGCCTATTGAGGATATTGGTAGACTTCACATACCTTCGAAATTCTTTTTAAGAATTCACAAGTATTTATTTAACACACTTTATACATTTAAGTATAGGCGGATTTAATGCCGGAGGCATTCTCTGCCAGTCAACCTGAGTCAAGTATGTAGGTTTCCTCACGATGTTTTCCTTCACCGTTAAAGCAAGCGATAATTAACAAAGAATACACACATAACTTTGGAAAAGTCAGAGGTGTATGCCACTTGGGTCTCGAACATACGACTTTCGTCTTGACAGTCCGTACCGCAACCAACTAGGCTATCGCCGCTCTTATTAAAGTAATATTGGAAAATTCGAAAAATCTCACTTTTTTCTATTTCTATTTTTTGTACATTGTTCATTAGTTCTAATTAATAATACCACATTTTCGTCGTCAAGGATGTAAGGATGTCATGATTCATAGCCAACATATACTGTCACTATCTACACTGATCTAATAATAATAAATTTAAATTAAGCAGTTATACACGTGTATTTTTTTATTCAATAAACATATTTAAATAATAAATTTAGTTTTATGACTTTTCCATCAGAGGGCGGGCACGTGTATTATAATTTATTTAATCATAAAAAAGCATATCACAAATAAAATAAAATCAAATCGATCAACACTATGAAAGGTATAAGCAATTTTTTAACCGACTTCAAAAAAGGAGGAGGTTGACAATTCGTCGGAATCTTTTTTATATGTATGTTCCCCGATTACTCGAAGACGCCTGGACCGATTCGAGAAATTATTTTTTTGTTTAAAAGGGTATACTTCCCCATTGGCACCAAGTCAGGATCTGATTATGGGATCTCAAAAAATCAAGGGCAACCCTCAAATTTTATAGGAACGCATAATTTGTGTTTTATTGAAGTCGGTGTACTTTTTATGAATTAAAAACCTTTTACTTATTCATAGAAGTGTTGTAGTTAGTAATGACGTCACTTGCAAGTACGCTATACAAATTCCATACTGACACTCGCTTTGTGGGAAAGGGATGGAGCATCCTCACGCAATCCGATCGCTTATATATCGTTTCTTATTGGCCGATTCAAATGATTTTCTTGAGTCTACGTGTCCAGAATATATAAATAACAATTTAATGTTTATTAGCGCATCAATTGAGAAGGATTTGTATATTTTTACGGATTTAGTCACGATTTATTTTGAATTTTCACCAAGCTTATAATGTGCTAGCAATAGGGAAGTTGACACTATTTTTTATTCATTTAATCAACAAGTTACATTACCTTAAGCCTATTATCGAAAGAATTTTATAAATCCGCCAAAAAATAAGTAAATTAGACGCCATTCAAATCTGCTGGAAAGGGTAATTGTCAAATGACAGTATAAGGATGCATGATATATCCCGTGACGTCACGGTTCTCAGAATCCCCATTACTGTGCCATTGTGCAAAGGAGATAGTGATATGTTCCCACTACGCAACCATTTTAGCTCATACCAATATTGGTATATTTAAACTTTTTTTTTCCTGGCGCGGCAAAGTGACAACACTGCACCTGATGGTAAGCGCAGTGCCGTCCAGATAGAGTAGCAAGAGACAGTCTATCTCTCGCTACTCAACACAATCATGCCGACCTGCTGTTTAGCTTCTTCACACTACGCCTAAAGGACCCAGGATCATAGGAAGGAGGGAACACGGTAGCTGGCAAACTGTTCTACAGCTTGATAGTGCGGCAAAAATACGAGTTTGCGAACCTCTTGGTTCGGGCCGGGGTAGTAGATACCACGAAGCTGTGGCTCCGCAATCCACTACGCGTGGTTCTGATATGGAAGGGAAAGGATGAGATAAGATCAAACAATTCTTCAGAGCATTCGCCATGATACAGACGGTAAACACGCTAAGCGAGGAAATATCCCTACGCAGCTGTAGCGGCTCCAGGCTGTTACTTACGTCTGCATCATTCACAATGCGGATGGCCCGCCGCTGCAACCCATCCAAGGCATCGGGAAGTATTTTACGGAACCGTCCCAGAGGTGCGAGCAGTATTCCATTCCCGGCCGCATTTGCACTTTATATAAGAGGTAGAGCTGACCGGGCGTGAAAAACCGCACGCACCCTGTTCAGGATTCCGACCCTGCGGGAGGTGGCGGATATTACGCCCTCGATGTGACTCCTTGGATTAAGAACGCAGCGGATATCCATACCTAGGACACTAAGGTCATTCCGCATTGCGAGTGGAACACCCTAAAGAACGGGGATGGGAGAAAACGGGGATTTCTTGCACGAAAACGCGCTTTTCTTGGCATTATACTCAACCCTATTCCTAGTACCCCATGATGATATGAGATTCAAGGTCTGGTTGAGCTCAATGACAAGATCATCACGTCTCCTCTCAGTGTCTTGCCCGGCAACCAGGGGGCTTGCTGCAATAACGCCCATGCACCGTGCTGTCATCTGCATGGCAATGAATGTTGCCAAGCGACAACATATAATTAATATGCAGAATAAACAAAGTGGGCGAAAGCACAGAGCCTTATGGTACTCCGGCATTTACTGACATGAGCTGCGAAGCGTGTCCATCAACGAGGACACGCATTCTACGCTCATGCAGAAAGCCGGAAATCCACTTGCACAGGTTGTCGGGCAGACCGTATGCAGGGAGCTTGGAGAGAAGGCCGCGATGCCAGACCGTATCAAGCGCCTTGGCTATGTCGAGACTACCAGCCAGAGCCTCGCCATGCCTGTCAATCGCCTCGCCCCAGTGATGTAATACAAACGCTAGGAGATCACCCGTTGATCGGTTATCACGGAACCCGTATTGTCTGTCAACGAGTGATCCTCCAGGTAGCGAACCAATTGGCTGTTAATTAGTCGCTCCATGACTTTACACATCACTGAGGTGATGGCGATTGGGCGATAATTGTTACATTGGCTTCCTTCCAAGATTCAGGCACAACACCTGAGAGGTAGGACGATCGGTATAGGCGCGTCAGTGCAGGAGACAACTCCGCTGCACACTTTTTAAGAACAAGCGCTGGGATACCATCAGCACCACTAGACTTCCGGACGTCGAGAGACTGCAGCTCACGCCGCACATCATAATGCCTGATACGGATATCAGGCATTGTGTGACCGCAACCGGGCAGCGTAGGTGGTAAATGAGCATTGCAATCTTCGAGTCTCGAATTAGCCGCGAAGAGGTTTGCCAGTTAATCGGCCTTCTCTTGCGAGCTATGGGCTAGTGTTCCATTTCGATATCTCAGCGGTGGCAGTGAGGGGCGATAGAAATTAGATTGGACGGCCTTGGCCAAGCTCCAATAAGCTCGACTGCTTGTCGGGTGATCGGCCAAAGCACATCCAATCCTGGAAACGCGCTGGGCATCCGCTCTAACGGACGCCCTCTTACAAGCCTTGGCAGCACGGTTGTAGGCTGCTTTGAGGGACTTAAGATTGGGATCCTTATCCAATCCCCCGATCCAAGCGCGATACGCCGTCTGTTTTTTACCAACAGCATCGGCGCATGCACGATTGAACCAAGAGCGTCCTCGACCGTTGCCTGCGATCTCAGAGGAAGGAATGTAATATTCCATTCCTATTCTGATCTCGCAAGCAACGGCGTCGGCACTCGCAGAAGGATCCTTTCCCTCAACGCAGCGCTGCCGCCAAGGGATGGATGCGAAGTAATCCCGCATACCATCCCAATCTGCCGACGAGTAGTGCCACACTCTGCGCTTGACCTTCATGGGACGTGGAGGCAAAGCGCGAGGTACTGACGTCCCAACCAGGCAGTGATCAGAGGTCCCCAGAGGAGCACCGACCGCCACCGTATACCCAGTCGGGTGACTCGTCAACAGAAGGTCCAGCAGTGAGGGCGCATGACTCGCCACATCTGGGATCCTGGTAGGCTGGTCCACCAGCTGTGTCAAGCTATGAGTCAAGGCGAATGCATGAGCAGTTCTGCCAGCATGGTCAGTTTTGGAGGATCCCAATCACAACTCATGGTGTGAGTTGAAGTCCCCCAGAACAACCAATTCCCCTGTTGGGAACTGCTCCTGCGCGTCGTCTGTCGCCTGGCTAATGTAATCAAATAGCCGAGTTGTCTCCACGTCCCCGTCGTGTGAACTGTAAAGGCACACGTAGACCCGACTAAATATTGTGACCTCAATTTTCAAGAAATTTAAATTCTGTTTTCGCAAAGGGAAAAGAGTTCCTTTTGTGTATTATATTCGGTTACATAATAAATAAATTTACAAAATTAAACACAGGAAACTACCCTATTATAAACTTTCTATTATAAAAGCGAGTTAAGTTAATTAGTACTCCCATGGACAAAGTACCATAATACGATATATGCATGGTGATAGCAGTGTTAGAAACTATCAAGATAGATATATGTATGTGCAAGTGTCGACATATTGCGTGTTGGACTAAGGCCTAAACTCTCATTAATAGGGGAGACCCATGACCAGTAATGGACACATGATATTTAAATAAGATTTAATGAAGTTGTTTATAATGTTTGTAGATACAGCTGATTATTTAATCATTCAACGAGGTTTAATTTTGAAAGTATATCTTATCAATTAAAATATTCAATAAATTTCAATTGATAACCTGACCACAATAGGGTTAACAACGGTTTAATATAATCTAATTGAGAGCCTCCTTTTTGAATCTGGTTAGAATAGAAACTAGAATTACTGGTCTGTTTAGAACTCATGTTATGGTGTGAACCTATGATATAAATAAGTACGTCTAATAAAACTTATGCAACGTATACTGAGTCAATATATTCTTTGGCCTTCCAGTTTTATCTCTATTTTAAATTATATTTTTCTCGTTTCCAGGGCAAATCCAGCCAGAACACGATGCGCAGTCAAGCATACACGCAGACAGTATATACGCCCCGTACAACCACGTAAGCATGCCAGCTCTAAACCCCATAGACCTTTACACCCGCCCTCAAAACTACGTGCAAAATTTCACACCAACCAGAGACAATCCACAAAATCTAGTCGTTCATAAACAATTCGATATACCCTACACGGAAGAGGTGAAAAAGCAAGAAGACAAAAAACCAGAAGAACCAAAGGAAAATCTTAAACCTAACGATAATAAAATTTTCTATTCTGAATACAATCAGAATTTTAATGATAAAAGTCAAGATGTCAAAATTAGTTCTGAGGAGCTATCGATGAATATAAAAGGCGAATATATATGTTTTAAATGCAATGAAATATTCCCTTCAAAACGTGGTTTGAAACAGCACGCGAAGGTATGTGCTGAAATCGACAGCGGAGATAATGGCAAAGGGAAATTCGGGTGTAGCCAATGCGCCTACAGATGTCAATCGCCGGCCATTCTAAAAATCCACGAACGAACGCATTCCGGCGAAAAACCTTTCTCATGCACATTTTGCGATTACAAATCTGGTCAAAAAAATAATGTCGCCAAACATATACTGGTTCATATGAAAGAGAAACCGTTTAGGTGTCAGTACTGTGATTACCGATGTGCTCAGAAGAATAACTTGGTAGTGCATGAGAGAACTCATACGGGCTATAAGCCCTTCGCATGCCCCTATTGCGATTACAGGACAGTCCAAAAACCTAACTTAGTCAAGCACATGTACTTGCACACAGATCAAAAACCTTTCAGCTGCGACATGTGCAGTTACAGATGTGTACAAAAAACCAACTTGACGAAACACAAGCAACGGCATTTGAACGAAAAAGACGGCGAGTGCGCGGATAAATCGAGAACTTACAAACCGAGGCAGAAATCGATTAAATGCCATTTGTGTCCGTATCGATGTGTTCAAAAATCGAGTCTTGATAAACATTGTCAAGCGAAACATGCTGGTTTACCAGACCCGGAAATAAAAACTGAAGGAGAAATACAGAATTTAAGTGTTAAGAAAGACTGTGGGGTTGACGAAAAAGAAATGGATCAGTCATAGTGATTATCCTTATAGGGTTTATATGTGGTTGTAAATACCTTTGGCGCTTTTAAAATGATATGGTTCTTAAGTCATTATTTATAGAGTTGATTTCACAATTTTAGGTTTAGCAGCTTATGGATTGGTTGGGTAAATAGGCACAGTAAAAACAAAAAAACTATTCTAAAATATTTTATGAATCTATTCGAGAATAAATCAATTAAAGGACAAATCGACTTACTTCACTAAGTATGTGTAATCACCAGTCGGTAAATAACGGTCAATAACGGTAGGCAGCGGCTCTGCTGTGCCCTGGCATTAAGGCACTAAAAAAAAGTCTAACTCCTTGATAAAATAAATAAAACAGCATCTTATTTGAATTGCATGCAAATTTCCACAAACCTTTATCGAAAATGTTGATCACAGAATCTGACAAACTCATAAATATTCTTAAATGTGAATCCTGTATTGTTATTATTTACAAAGGGCATCACAAACAACAATATTTTTGTGTCACGTGGCAACGGTACCGTGACTTAGTGACAAAGAAATATCATCCTTATTCCAATGAAAATAAGATCGAGATAGTATTATAAACGATATGAATCTTATTACGAGTGCAATAAGGTTCATTTTTCTTTGACACTGACAAACTTGCTGATCTTGTCTCTGGAATTCAAGTCTAGGTAGATTGGATTACATATCTCTGCCGACAAGCAGTGTACTGTCATTTTCCGGTTCAAAGGTCCTTGAAACTAATTATGATCCATTGCGCGTGCTAACATTTTGGCGATTTAGCTTTTTAATGGAAATTACTTTTCAGTGTAATTAATGTGATGGACTGAATTGAAATGATTTTTTTCCGAGGAAACACTATTTTGTAAGAGTAAAAAGTTCCTGTATAATATTATTTTTCACTTTGATTTACGGGTAGGCGTGGAATCTGCCAAAATGTTGAAAATGATTGTAATACATTTTCAATACAATTTTTAAAATATCGATATTAATAATCGTGTAATTTTGGAAATGACAAAGGTGTTAATTATAAGATTTTATTGCAATTTCAGTGATTTAAAAACGTGGTCAGAGTTTAAGGATTTAATTAATATTACTTCCTGGTTTAGGTTCAACTCGTATGTAAATAACATATTATGCATGAATGACATCATATTATGCAACTTAATTTATTGGTATAAAGGCTACTATATAAGTAAACAGACCCCTTTTTAAAACCAGCAACGTGTTGCCAACGGTCTTTTAATTTTGTGGATAAATTAATTATTAAATACATTTTACTGCAACACAACTGTTCTGTAATAGGTTTGCCTCTCAAATTTGTACCTTATTGCTGCGGAACAAAACATTAAATTGTTTTTAAAAACCGCACCAAAATTGGTCATAAATAAAGCCAAACTTAATATTTTAGATATTGATTTGGAAAGGTGCATCTGGCTGTCTCCCTCGCACATCGGTACTGCATGTCAATCATGCGCGGTGACGTCACGAAGTACATTGTGCGTCCTTGTCTATCATTTCACAATATAATCTACTTCTGATTTATTTATTTGAGCAAAATTCCTGCGAATAGAGATTTTAATAAAAAATATAAAGTCAATTATCCTAATACGTGGCAAAAGACATATCCAAGTCTCGAGAAAGAAACGAAAAATAATAGAAATTATAATTGATGTATGATTTTGGCTGTGACGCATTAAGTTTCATGAGGTAGTTAAGGCTGTATGACCTATATAAAAAAATATTGTTTAATTTGTTATGTCAATACCATAATGTAAGAAGGGCTTTTACTCCTTCATATTGTATGATAATGCGTGATTTGTTGAATATAAATAACATTTTCTGGAATATACTATGATGAACAATTACCACAGATTATATGAATATTTTGAACAATTTTAATGATGAACAAATTTAATTGTATTTTCAGTTATTTTGTTTTCATAAAGATACTTAGTAATTTTTAAAATTGTAAATGGTGACGCCATTTTGTACAGTATGGTGATAGAATCACCTGTCACATAATGGGACAGAAGTGTCACTTTGTGAGCTTAAAATAAAAATGGCGTCATACATTTTAAAATACATCTCGATAATTGTATGTGATAATAGGGAAGCGGTTATCGAGTGGCTCTCTCGTGAAATGTTCCTTCGTGTAATGAGATTGTGGTTTATAATATTAATTTTGTTAGAATACTCAGGCTGGCTTAAAGTTTTGAACATGGTAGGTAATTGATATGATAGGTTTGTAACATCCGGGGAGTTGGGTGCAAAAAAATATCATTAATTGTTTTTAGTAATACAATATAAATAAATTTGATATAATACATACATACAGATATACTCTCGCCTGTAATCTCCAAAGGGGTAGGCAGAGGTGTAACCAGTATACTTTTCGCCAAATTCATTACGGGCACTCATTCCGGCACAATTTCAGTCTCCGGGGTGATACTGAGTATTTCTAAATATAAAAACCTAATATAACTTTACCCGACCGGGGATTGAACCCGAGCCCTCAGCACAGCAGTCGAAACGCATGCGCTATTACAACTGCGCCACAGAGGCATTTTTTAAATATAGTTGGATATTTAAAAAAATTATTAAAATTAGTTTTGAACCAGCCTGTGTATAATATGAATTAAGAACACTATGTACATTATAGTAATTAAGCAATAAATAAAGGCGCTATTGGTTTAGTTTTAATATTGTATAGTTTATAGGAATTCGATCATAATAAATTGACCGTTGTATCTGTGAATTTAGTGGGGCACTTTCAATTGGACCCTGTTAAGCAGACAAGATCCAACTGACGTTTTCATACTTTTGAGTGAATGCAGTTAATAAAACATGACAAGTTTTTTTAGGATAACATCATCAAATTGCCTGGATCTTTTGTGCACATTTGAAACTTGATTAGGAGATTATGGCTATGTATCAATTTCATAAAAAATGCTGGTTGGATATTTTCTACTTAACTGGGTCCAATTGTAATGTAGGAATTAAGATAAAATGCTGCCATATGTGACTACTGGCTAGTCTAATGTAATAAGAAAATTATATCCAGACATAAATTTATTGAACCAAACCGCTGCCATTTGGCAGGAAAAGGTAAGGTTCAGTATTTTTCGAGATACAAAACTATTCGAGAGATTATGAAATCACTATTTTGGAATTCTACCACATGGTAGACCTATCGATATGGAGTCGTTTAGTTGTTTTCACAAACTGCCACAGCATGCAATGCAGTGACCCTAAAAGAGCCCCAATAAAGTTGCAGACATAACGGTGGACTGTAGGTCATCACAAAATATATGTCTGCTGACCAGTATGGAGGTTGTGATATGTATGAACTCAAGGTTAGGTATTTTATATGTATAAATGTTATATGGATCCTTGTGGCGACTAGACGGTCATATTGTGACCAAAATACCGTTGCTTTTTTTATATCATAGTCCGAGAAACGAGCCAGTGAGTCACCTGATGTTAAGTGATCTCCACCGCCCATGAACATCCACAATACCGAAAGTATCATGTATGCGCTGTCGGCCTTAAAGGACAGGAATAGGGATTAGGGAAGGGAAGGGGGAATCTGGGCCTCCGGATATCTTACTTACCATACGAAACGCGACAGTGAACTGTCACTTTACGTTGGTTGTCTGGGAGACAGTGGTACTACCCCGGTCGAGCCGGCCCATTCATGCTGTAGACAAATATGTCTACAGTGTGGCTCTACCACTTTTGCTTTGTTTATTTTAATTTTCGTCTAAATTTGACAGGTTAAAAGATCATGGTGCCGACTTTTAGTGTATTTTTAGGTGACCTCTGCCAAGTATGGATTGGTGTCATTTAATTTCCGCCATTTTGATATGTACTGTACTGTACTGGATACATACCTTTTTATAAAGGAATATTTTCAAATCATAGAATTTTGTATAGGTTTTTGTTTGTAATGTTTTAGATGAATAAGTTTTTTTTTATCTACTCATTGTAAAACTCATATTGCGTGTAATGGTTGAAACATTTTTTTTGATACATTAAGATTCTGTTCATTGACATTGACCTATAAATGTCAGGTTGAAACTCAACGAGACATATCTCGTCAGTCGTCATAATAGGGTAGTTTGTTTTTTTATAATACATTACCATTCCATCTAACTACCCATAAACCAATAAAAAATGGTGATTGGGTAGTGTGCACGTCGCAGAAGTGACGTCATTGCCATTGTAAAGCGTGTGTGCGAGGGAGATAGCTATAAAGAGTAGTTTTGGAAAGAGTTCCAATATTAGAACTACCCTATTATGTCTGCCACGCTGCAGAGTATTTTATGAGCTTAAGCTGTGATGGATGCCCATTGTTCTAATTTTAATCGCTAAAATATGTTTGTTACCAAGAGATTTAAAGTACCTTATGGTTTTGTGGCATTAATCTATTAAATATTCCGGTCTGGCATCCCAGTGAGTCATATTTTCTAATACACACATTCATTTTTTTTCTCTTAACTGGAATTTGTTGGAAACTGTAAAAATAAATACCAGTATAGAGCCAGTGGTCTGTTAACTGATGCCCATGATTGCATATTTTGTAATATTTTTATATATTTTTTCTTGTAGTTAAAATGGCTTGAGTATCAAAAAATGGGTAAATTGTCGAATATCAATATACGGAGTGGGAAGTATTTCCATTTCTCCTTTGTTCCCAGACTGGAATCGTTAAGAGATTAATGTAAGTGTACATCACATTGTAAAGATTAGTTTTTAAGATAGTGATACCATTTTGTGTTAGTCAAATGTTTTTGTACTTTTTTTTTATTAAAGGCCGCTTACCAAAGTGATTTTTAAGTTTTATTTAATTGAAAATTGTTTTTTTTTATTTTCAGCATACGATACGATATGGTCGATGTCTAGCTAGGTATTTATGTGCAACTTTTCGTCTTGATAGATTGATTTTTGTGTGACCGATGTTATATCTTGCCTCCTGTGCCGTAAATGGTTTAGCTAAAAATGGAGTCGGTAACCTGGGTAAATATACAATTTACTAGCATCGTTCGACCTTGCCTATTCCTATGAAACAACTAAATCAAAGCAGACTGATGTTGATGGACCATTTAGTACGGCTACTTAACACTAGATGACACCTAACAACAAAACGCAGTGTAACTGAGTAATTTTTTCATAATTATTTTAAAATAGATTTGAAACTAAATAATTATAAAAATATAATTATTACCAGTTCTTCTTTTTGTATAAATATATTTACTGTTTACCTATGAGATTATATCTATTCGCCAATAGATGTCACTGTTCAAGTCAACTCAAAAGGGTTTGGAAAAAGAAATGTATGCACTAAATAAGTAAAAATACTATGAATTTCACCATTAAACAAATTTCAACTTCGCCCCAAAACAAACGTCAAACTGCAAACTCTTTGACACGTGTAAAAATCAGAAAAAAATAAATAGCCCGCCAATCAGTGAGTTTTAAACGGAACGACCGGCAAATGGAAGCGTGCTCCTGACCGGGCCGCGGGCGACGTCAATCACCAGTCATGACTCCGCCCGGCTTAATTAAACACTGTTTCTGAACGGAACTTCGGATTTGTTTTTAATCCAGTTTTTGAATTTTGATATGTGTAGACTCCACGGACCGCACAGTTTGAGATTTTTATTTGTTTTAAATAATGTAATTTTATTAGCAATCATAATTTATTTACTATTATTATTTTACATACATACATATACACGGGGATTGGGGGATTACAGGCGTGAGCCTGTAATCCCCGAAGGGATAGGCAGAGGTGTAACCAGCACACCAATTTTTCGCCGAATTTCGGTTCCAAAATGTGACAGGGGGCGAGAGCCTATCGCCATACCGGGCACAGATTCCAGACTCCGGGCTAATACTGAGAATTTCTAGACAGAAGCCAACCCAAGTGGCATACACCTCTGATTTTTCTAAAGTTACAGTTGTCTATTGTTAATTATCGCTTGCTTTATTAGTGAAGGGAACAAGAGAAAATGTGTATTGCTGAGAATTCACCATAAGATTTACATCAATATGTGAAGTAGTATACTAGCCTGGAATTACTTGCGTTATGGACGTCCTAACCTCTCTTATTAGTAGAGGCCCGTGCCCAGCAGTGGGACACAGATTTAGAATTATCATTATAAACAATTATAATGACAAATACAAATTACATTTGGTCATGTAGTTCCGAAAAACGCCTACTTACGTAGGTAGGTAGGCCTTGATATTGGTAGAGCCACGCTGTAGACATATTTGTCTACAGCATGAATGGTCCGGCTCGACTGGGGTAGTACCACTGTCTCACAAAAAACCAACGTAAAGTGACAGTTTACTGTCGCGTTTCGTATGGTAAGTGAGATATCCGGAGGCCCAGATTCCCCCTTCCCTTCCCTAATTCCTGTCCCTCAAGGCCGACAGCGCATACATTTTTTTGCATCTTATTAGCTGATTCCGAGTATGTATTAATAGGGTATTTCCTATTAGAAATACCGAAGGTATATCGAAGGTATTTTAAAGAGTAGCTACGGGTACATTAATGATTACAACCCAAGTCAGGAGTATTAAATGTTTAGCATAAAACGCTGCGCCTTCCGTGCTCCGGTGTTCAGTCGAGTTGTGAAGAAGACTAGTTGATAGCCAGGATATTCGTGGTTCGTTCGTGGGGCAGTAAGTAATTATAAACAGTTCAATGGTCGCGTAGATCCGCTTAGAGGGTAGTGTGGTAGATTAATTATAAAGAGAAGCCTTAATCCTGACATGCGGTTGTGTTAATATTAATCACTGAGATGTGTAACAATGTTATGTAAATTAGTCAATAAAATGGTAAACATTGTATTTGTGCCTTTTTAAATATCCATCTTGCATAGTTTCGTTGATGTTCAGTTCAGAAGACTAGTGGTATAGCAGTGAGTTGGTAGTGAGGACATTCGTGGTTCGTTCGCGGTAAAGTACCTAAGTGTAATCGGGTCAATGGTCGCGTAGTTCAGTTCAGTTGAGTGGAAGACGAGACGATAGCCAGTATATTCGTGGTTCGTTCGCAGGGCACTAAGTAATTGTAAACGGTTCAATGGCGTTGTTCAGCTTAGAGGGTAGTGCTGGTAGATTAATTATAAAGAGAAGCCTTAAGTGAATCCTTACATGCGTTTGTGTTGATATTAAGCACTGAGATGTGTAACAGTGTCGTGTAAATCAATCAATAAATTATAAACATTGTATTTCATCATCATCATCCACAGCCTGTAGAATCCCACTGCTGGGTATAGGCCTCTTCCATGTTATGCCACATGCCACGGTCTTGAGCCAGTCTCATCCAGATTCGACCTCCGATCTTAACGAGGTCGTCAACCCATCTTGCTGCTGGACGGCCTACGCTGCGCTTTCCTTGTCTCGGCCACCATTCAGTTAGTGATTTACTCCACCTACCATCATCTCGCCTAGCCATATGTCCCGCCCAACTCCATTTAAGGCCTTTAACCACTTGACCGATATCTCTAACTTTGGTCCGTCGTCGTATTTCAGTATTGCGGACGCGGTCTTGCAGCTTGATACCGAGCATGGCTCGCTCCATAGCTCTTTGTGCTACCGTAACTTTATGCAGGACGTCGCATGTAAGTGTCCAAGTCTCGGCACCATATGTCATGGTGGGCAGAACACATTGGTTAAAGAGGCGAGTTCTCAGACTTTGCGGGATCTGGCTTGCCTGCAAAATATCTTTCAGCCGTCCGAAAGCCGCCCATCCAAGTTGTACTCGCCTGGAAACCTCCCTGACTTGGTGCTCCTTGCTAAATGATAGAGCATGACCAAGGTAGACATATTCCTTCACCATCTCTAATTCCACTCCTTCAACCCTAATATCTGAAGTAGAGATACCCGGGAAGTTAGACATAACCTTGGTCTTTTGCATATTCATCCTAAGACCCACTCTAAGGGAAGCGTCAAACTGGTCTTCAACCATACTCTGGAGGTCGGCCAGGCTTGTAGCAAATAATACAAGGTCATCTGCAAACCTCAGGTGAGACAGGTAAACACCATTAATATTTATACCCGAAGAGTTCCAAGCAAGCGTTTTTACGACGTCTTCTAAGACAGCGGTAAAAAGCTTGGGTGAAATGGTGTCTCCCTGTCTCACTCCCCTGTTGATCGAAATGGGTTCGGTTAAATTGTGCAATTTGACCTGCATTGTAGCTGACTCGTAGAGCTCGCGAAGTAGATCCACGTATCGGGCATCTATGGAACAGCGGTGTAGGGAGTCAATCACGGCCCAGTGCTCGACACTGTCAAAAGCCTTCTCATAATCGACGAAGGCCATGCACAGGGGCCGATTAAACTCCCCACTTTTTTCCATGAGCTGTTTAACTGTATGGATATGGTCTATAGTAGAAAAACCACTCCGAAAGCCGGCTTGCTCTACTGACTGACATTCGTCAAGCTGACGCGTAAGTCTATTAGAAATGACTTTGGCAAATAGTTTGTAGGTTTGGGAGAGAAGGCTTATAGGTCTGTAATTTGTAAGTTGTGAATTATCGCCTTTCTTATGGAGGATGATGACCAAAGCGTTCTTCCAAGATTTTGGAGTGCGTTTATTAGTAAAGACAGCGTTGAACAACCTCACCAAATTCTTAAGCACTGGTTGTCCGCCAGCGCGAAGTAACTCCACCGTAATCCCGTCCTCTCCAGGCGACTTATCAGTTTTCATTTGTTTCAACGCTCTTGTTACCTCACTAGGTAGAATAGGTGGTAACTCGTCTGTGCCACGATGTTCAGTAGCCTGAGTGCGTGGATCGTCGCCCGGTGACAGACGTTCCTCCGGTTGGGATGCGTATAGGTCTCGGTAAAATTCCTCAACCACTGATATAATTTGTACCCTGTCAGTTATTATGTTTCCAGTTTTATCCTTCAATTTCAGTATTTGATTACTTCCTATTTTAATTTTCCGCTCAAAAACTTTTGGACCTCTGAATCGTTTCATTGTGTCTATTATAGTATTTGTGTTATGTTTTCGCAAGTCACGCCTTATAGACCTATGAATTTCATTGTTGACTAGTTGTTCGAATTGATTCTTCAAATCAATCTGATATTGATCTCCTAAGAGGTCAATAATGGAAGAATCGTAACGTTTGTGGGATGTTATCATCTTAGATCGTTCCTTTTTCAAATCAAATCTGAATGTCGCTCTCACCATCCTATGATCGCTCCCCGTTCTGAATCGGCTTAGGACCGACACATCTGTAACTATATATTTATGAGAGCTAATTATGTAGTCTATCTCATTTTTGGTTTTTCCATCTGGGCTCGCCCATGTCCACTTCCTTGCAGGCCGCTTTGGAAAGAAAGTATTCATTGCGTAAACATGTTTTTTCTCAAGAAAGTTTACAAGGGTTTGCCCGCTGTGGTTTCGTAAACCAAGTCCATGTTTGCGAACAGATTTTTCAAGTGATAGTGTTGTGCCAATTTTAGCATTAAAATCTCCAATAATAGTGTAATAATGGCATGGGGCATCTTCTATGGCTCTTTCTACATCGTCATAGAATATGTCTCTTTCTTCATCATTATTAGCGGAAGTTGGAGCATACACTTGAATAACTTTAATAGAGTAGCGTTGGTTTAGTTTTAAGTTAATAAAGCAAACACGAGTCGAAATACTTTTGATGTTTTGTACAGAAGGCACAATCCCTTTTCCTATCAGAAAGCCGACACCTCCGTAGGTGGAGTCTTCATGTCCTCTATAGTATAATAGGTTACCAGAGACCAGCTTGATCAAGTTTTCACCTGTCCTACGGATCTCCGATAAACCTATAACGTCACATTTAATGTTTTCCGTTTCGTTAAGAAATTCAGTTAATCGGTCGTCCGTTCTCAACGTCCTGGTGTTATAACACGCCAGGGTCAGGGTCGTTGGTTTGTGGCAGCCGTTTCTCTTCCAGAGATTCTTAGCACCCTCTGCCTCGCCGTTACCAGGACCGCTGCCGTAGTCCGGAATAGCGAGGCTGCTGGGGACTGAGGGCCTTGGCTTATTTGGCATTTGTCATATGAAAGGGTTTAGCCTTAAAACGCCACGCTGGCCAGTGCGTCTTGGCGAGTTTTCTTCCTGTCACGTTGGCCTGTGACGTGTAGAATAAAAGTAAAACTATGTTCACCCTTGCTCTACACTTCACAGTTACCAGGGGGGACCGCGAGGAGGTGTAACTAGGAATTGGCACCTTAGTCCTGTACAATGCAGAACATCAACATCGCAGCTTAATACTCTCCATTTATACAGGCATAAGCCACCCATTACCCCCCTTTGTATTTGTGCCTTTTAAATATCCATCTTGCATAGTTTTGTTAATGTTCTTAACATTATAAATAAATACCCCCTAAGGTCACACACAACTCTGACTCCATATTACGTCAAATCTGTATCGCGGTTTTAGAATTTGCAACTGATTGTAGTCTGTTCCAGTATTTTAAGTCAACACTCGCATAATGGCCGAACCACGAACGTTAGGCAGGTATTTGAAATATCTTAGTGTTTACAGGCAGCTACCAATCGTAATACGGATTTAACGGGTATCAGGCTTGTTTCTAGAACTGGACTTTCCAATAGTATATATACATATACACTCACGCCTGAAATCCTCGATGGGGTAGACACCGGGGCAGATAGTCAGGCAGTAGAAAGAGTAATTAGTTTTAAGTCAGACAATTCCATAAAAAGATTTAAATAACTAAATACACCCAAGTGTCAATCAAACACATAGTCCTGACCCTACACTAGATCAAACCAGTATTGTGGGTATCAAGATTAACGATGAACTACTGCCCACAACACCCAGACGCCAGACCTGAAACAATCTGTCTGTCACACAAACATATGCCTCGGTGTGGCATCGAACCCACGGCCTCTCGTTTCAGAGCCGGCTGTACACCTGTTGCACCATGAAGGCTGTCAACTTATGGTTTAATTTCAACTCTTTGTCCAACTAATTCGAATACAACAGACTACAGTCTACGACAGACAGGTTAATACGAGATTTCTCCGAAAAGGATTTTTTCACGTAATCTATGCAACCTTAAAAAGTATAAGATTTTTTTCACATTTTGCAGATTCTCACGCCAACACTCGAATTAAAAAAGATACAATTCCTTTATAGTTGTAATGGTAGAGATCACAGTAATCCGATGGGGCCACACACGGGGCTTGGCTTTACGCGTCACCCTTTTTAAAATCACAATAGATATGTAGTTTTAGGGGTGAGCTTTTATCGATGGTGACTGCATTTCAAAAAAAAAATTAATTACATATAAAGTATTTTTTGATTGTTAGGCGATATTATGTTATTGTTAGTATTTTTTAATACCTTATTTCAATAATATATTATATTAATGTAGAAAAATATAATAATTACGGTGCATAACCACTTAACCTTAGACAACCTATTATAATACCTAATATAAAAAGTATATTAATGTAATGTCACACGTCAATTAAACACCGAGGTCCAATACCAACTGTTTTATTTGATAATCATTACGAAACATATACAAAATAGTTTCGTATACATAACACTTTTCCCTCTTTAAAATACAAGTATAGCTAACTAAATATAATTATTTATTATTATGTATACAACTTATTGATACACAAACGATATAGGGTGTTTATCTACATACAATAAAGTAGGTACATTACACAACTAATTAAGTACTGTTTTTAAGTTTCTCAAGGCACCGTAATGCAGCTCTCCGTTTTGGGCGTGAGTTATCTAAAATGGGAGGACCGGCAGAAAGCTCCCGCGGTTGAGAAGGCGATTGATTTATCGGTGATAGCTCAGTTTCCTCTGCACTGTCAAACCTCTCATCCGTCTCACCCTCACTCTGTCCGCATGTAGAAACACCAGTATCCTTGACCCTAGTTGGTGACGTACTCTCATGAACTTGGCTTAAAGAATGCCGCGATTTCCTGTAACCCAATACTTGATCGATGTGACGTTTGTGAATGTGACCGTCGCGGGTCTTAACCTTATACGAAACAGGACTCGACCGTTGGAGTATTTCACCCTCAGTCCACTTATTTCCCGATTTTGAATAATCGCGCATCAATATTTTGTCACCTGAACTTACGGCACGCAAGCGCGCGTCGCTGCGGCCCTCATGTTTGAGTTGTGCGTCGCGCACAACTTCCGCAGCGTCCGGGCGCACCAAGTCAAGTCGCCCACGAAGCCTCCGCCCAAGCAACGCCACAGCCGGCTCGATACCCGTTGTACTTTGCTCGGTGTTTCGATATGTAAAGAGAAATTTGCTTAATGCAATATCGCTATTTTCATTTTCCATTTGTGCCTTCTTCAAAACCCGTTTAATAGAACGCACTGCATTCTCTGCTGCACCGTTACTAGCCGGATGGTAAGGAGCTATTAACGTATGTTTGATACCGTTTCTTTGTAAGTAATAAGCGAACTCTGCTGATGAAAATGGGGGGCCATTATCACTAATTATACGCTTTGGTAATCCAAAACGCGCAAACAAATGTCTTAAACAACTAATGACCGCCATTGCCGACGTTGCTATTACATGTTCAACCTCTATCCATTTAGTATTAGCGTCAATGATTACTAAATAATAATTCTTATTGAACGGACCAAGAAAATCAATGTGCAGACGTGACCACGGCTCGTTCGGCCAGGGCCACGAGTGTAGCGGAGCGGCCGGGGGCATGGCGCGTTGCGACCGGCACACGACACATTCCCGGACTACACGTTCAATATCTGCATCTATGTTTTCCCACCAAACATAATTACGAGAAATCTGTTTCATTTTTACGATACCCGGGTGGCCTTCATGAATTTCCTTTAAAATTGTTTCACGTAAAACTTTTGGTACCACAATCCTGTACCCCCAAACTAAACACCCTTGTTGCACGTGCAAACTTTCTCTTCTATTGAAGTAGCACTTCTCCAATTCACTATTAACGCCATTTAGTGGCCAACCATACAGTACATAACCATAAACTTTTTTTAGTAAAGGATCATTTGTTGTTTCGGTTTTAATATCTTTAAAACTCACAGGAAAGTTATCTTGTACAAAATTGAAATAGCAGAATTCATCACTTTCATTCCGAAGTCTTCCAATTTTTGATTCCAGAGGAAGTCGAGAAAGAGCATCGGCGAAACAATTATTCTCAGATTTAACGAATTCTATTTCAAAGTTATATGCAGCTAACTTCACAGCATATCTCTGCAATCGGCTAGCAGCTGTCACCGGTAAACCTTTATTTTTGCCAAATATGAAACTTAGCGGACGATGATCACTACGTAATATAAAATGCCTACCATATAGATATTGGTGGTGGCGCGTCACACCAAACACGATAGCGAGTGCTTCCTTGTCCAGTTGTGAATAATTGCACTCCGCCACGTTAAGAGTTCGCGACGCGCAACACACCGGCCGCTCACTACCGTCCCCATACCGCTGCGTTAACACTGCACCCAGACCATAAGCACTGCTATCCACAGACAAAATAAGTGGTAAATTTGGGTTATAATGAGCCAATACCGGAGAGCTGCTTAACACTTTTTTTATTTTAAGAAATGCCATATCACATTCCTGGCTCCATTTCCATAACTGATTCTTTTTAATAAGATTATATAATGGTTTTAAAATATCACTCATATTAGCACAAAATTTTGAATAAAAATTGACAAGACCTAAAAAGCTTCTTAATTGAGTGACATTACATGGTATAGGAGCTCCTACTATTGCATTAATCTTTTTTGTGTCTGTATGCAAACCAAATTTGTCTATTTTATATCCAAGATATGTAACACTATCTTTAAAAAATTGACACTTACTAAAATTAATGCGTAAACCATTTTCTTTTAGTCTTTGGAGCACTGCCCTTAAGTTAGTCAAATGCGTGGAATTGTTTTTTCCTGTTACACAAATATCATCAGCAAAAACTGCCGTTGAAGGAAGACCACTCAATACCTGCTCCATGATTTTTTGGAAATTCTCCGGTATACATTTAATACCGAACGGTACTCGTTTATAAACAAAGGTACCTACATGAGTGGTAATGGCCGTCAGTGGCTGTGAGCCTTTTTCCAGTATACATTGTTGGAAGGCATTAGATAAGTCTAATTTCGTATATTTTTCTCCACCGCCTAGAACCGCGAAGAGATCCTCGATACGCGGCAGCGGGTAATGAAAATCTTTGAGGACTTTGTTTAATGTAATTTTATAGTCACCACACAATCTCAAGCCGCCGTTGGCTTTTATTACTGGCACGATTGGTGTCCCGTAATCTGACCTTTCAACTTTATAAATTACTCCTTCTCGCTGAAGTCTATCGAGTTCTCTCTCTACTGGTTCCTTGAGTGCTAACGGTAATGGACGCGACTTAACAAAAATTGGAGTTTTATCTTTTAAATGTAAACGAATCTCGGATTTAAAAGTACCTAAACCGTCAGCAAAAACCTCAGGAAATTCTGCTCTAAAGGGATCCGCTATCGAATCACTTTCAACTATATTGTGACAATCAACAATGGATAACTGTAATTGTTTTATCCATGTTCGACCCATTAACGGAGGACCCCCATTCTCAATCACGTATAAGATTAATTTAGCCCGGTTTACTCCGCTCTTAACCTGTACAGTTATATAGCCAAGTGTTTCGATGACGTTACCCGTATACGACCTTAACGATAGTGTTTTTTTTTCTAACAGTATGTGTGAAAAATATTTGTCGTACGTTATCTTAGAAATGGCAGAGATTTTACTCCCTGTGTCTACTTCAAATTTACAGGTAGTATTCTCAATATTGAGGTATGCATAATACGGTCCATCTCCATTACTACTTACAATTAAATTATAAAAATTACAGTCTTCGCTTTCCGATTCTGAGCCATCTAGGAAAAATTGACTTTTACGAAACTTATAACCACGACTGCCACTTGCCTCACTTTTATTTTTACACACTGACTTTAAATGGCCCTTTTGGCCGCAATGGTCACAGGTATATTGTTTGAAACGACACTTATTTTCTTTATGGCCCGTTTTGCCACAACGAAAACATGTTCGGCGCGCGGCTACTCCGTTGCCGCCACCCTGCGCTCCCGCGCTGAATTGATGCAAGCCGTCGCTTTCCAACACATTCGCCGAGCCGACGCTGCTGGCTCCTTGGGCCGTTGAAGCACAAGCCGTTGCTGCATGCCGCTCCGCCGATTCCAAGGCCACAGCCAATTCAACAGCTCGCTTGTAGTCAATACTCTTCTCTGAAAAAATCCTAGACCTCATGTCTTCATTGAACAGTCCTGACACAAACTGGTCACGTAGACATACTTCTAGACAGGTGCCGAAATTACATGTTTTCGCTAAATGTTTGAGTGCCTGGAGGTACTCACGGATACTTTCGTTTTGTTGCTGCGTTCTTTGTCGAAAAATATGCCGTTCGGCAATTTCAGATCTATCAGGTTCTAAATGATCTCTAACCAACTCCACGAGTTCTTCGAACGTTTTTGATTCCGGTGTATTTGGCGAACACAGGTCGCACATCAAATCGTAACATTCAGCACCAACCACCGTCACCAACGTGGCTACTTTCAAACTGTCACTTATTTTATTTAAAGAAATAAATTGTTTTAAGCGACGAATATAAGCATCCCAATTATTGTTGTTAATGTTAAAGTTTTCTACGTTTCCCAAAGGCATTTTACTGTATTTTACACGGTTAAATAAATATTATAGAATTTTCCTCGTCGCCAATGTAATGTCACACGTCAATTAAACACCGAGGTCCAATACCAACTGTTTTATTTGATAATCATTACGAAACATATACAAAATAGTTTCGTATACATAACAATTAAAACATATTCGCTGAAACGAAGACGAGTTTTAAAATTATTTAAAAGTAATGCGAAGAAATCATCCAGTTTGGTTTGTATTAAATTATGATAGGCAATTTTTTTTAAAACATTAAGTTAAATCTAATGTTTGGCCAAACTTTAATTATTAGTCCTTTTAAAAACAACGTTGTGAACGTTAACCTTAAACTATCCATATAATTCGTTGTTATTTTTTTATATTGTACCATAAAATAGAGTACAGTCTACCAATCTGCATTAGACCAACGTGATGAACTTATGTCTAACCCCTCCCATTACTAGAGAACGCCCGTGTTCGGCAGTACGACAATGTTTAAGACAGGGCTAGAAAAAAGGGGTACTATATTGGTTGATTCGACAGATTCCACTCATCAAAAATCATTTTAAATAAACCTTACTTCTTCTATCGATATCGACAACCACACGTCGAACAACCCTACACCCTAATTTGACACTAAAAAGGCACATCTGTTTATATATAATAGAAACATATTATTAATGATGTTTTCGCGCCATAAATTATTTCTATTATAGAAATTTAACGCTACACTTGTCAAATTGTTGAATTGAAACTGGTTTTAAAGTGATAATTAGTTCTTCCGGTACATAAAACTCTTGCAATGTTACTTGCTTTTTGTAAATACAATATACAAAACGTATTTGTATTCATATTTTGTATAATCTTACTCATCGTCACTGGCAAAGTGGAGGGCAAAAGAGAGAGAGGTCGCAACCCAACACGTTGGTCCGACCAAATCCGCCACAACCTTTCCATGACAGTCCATGATGCTATTCAAGTTGCCAGAACTCGTGAGAGATGGAAAAATATCATCAATCATTATAGGAAAAGATATTCATGGAGGAGGTCACGACCCTCAGCAATGAGGAAAGCGATGCAAGGAGGAGGATAATCTTACTACTATTATAAATTCGAATGTTTAGATGGATGGATGTTTGTTACTCAATCACGCCAGTACGGCTGAACGGATCTAGTTGAAATTTGGCTCAGAGATTATAGTCTGGAATAACACAGTACTTTTTACCTGGAAAATGTACGATTTCCATGGGATAGCTTGGTTTTTGTTTTACACAGAGCAATAGACCGTGATTTTCTGCATAGAGTTAGTTGAGGGAATGACATAGACTGTTATTCCGGAAAATGCCGGGTCCTATGGGATAGCATAGCTTAAGGTGGCTCCCAAGTATTTTATACCTTTTCTTTCAAATTAAGTACCACGCCGGTGAAGACGCAATCAAAAGCTAGTACTGTTATATAGCTAACAAACAGTTTGAACGCGCTAATCTGTGAAAGTACCAGATTTGGGATATTCTTTTGCAAACTATAACCCTATTTATTGATATTATAGGCTACCTAACATCACGTTAGGACTCACAGGAGCGGAGCAAGTGGCTGTCACGAGGGCGACTTCCTGAGTTTGCAACTAGTATTAAATATTTACATACATGCCAACTCACGCCTGTAATAGGCAAAAATATGCAGAGATGTAACCATTACACACATTTCGCCGAGCTTATTACCGTCCCATGATGTGATAGCGGGCGAGCCTATTGCCGGCGCCCAATTCCAGACTACGGTCTGATACTGAGTATTTCGTGATAGATAATCCCAGTATCACTTTTATACGACCCGATCTAACCCGAGATCTCAGCACAGCAGTTGACAAACAATACACACATACACAGAGAATATACACGTAACTACAAATGTGTAATAAACTATAGTGTCGCATCCAGTGTACATGGTGTGGTGTACTCATCAATAGTGAGTGCGTGTAGTGTGTTCACATCATGTAAACACGCCGCTTGACAACACAGCGCTGGAGCGGCTCGAGTTGATTCTATGGGGGTTAGCCTCAATATGCAAAAATATTTTTAAGTACCCAATAGTCTTGGGAACAGCGACAGTCTAGTTAGAACAGAAATATGGACTGCCAAGTTCAGACGTTGGCTTGAAACCAACCCAAACAGCATACACCTCTGACTTTTCGAAGTTACGTGTGTATTCATTGTTAATTATCGCTTTGTTTACCGCTGAAGGAAACATCGCGAGAATTCTAAATAACAATTTTGAATTCATGTGAAGTCTGCCAATCCGAATGATGCCGGCGTGGTGGACTAAGTCCTAACCCCTCTCATTAGTAGTGGAGGCCCGTGCCCAGCAGTGGAACAATGTATAATACAGGACTAGCTATTATTATTATTAAAGTGTTTGTATACGCTGCTTTATCATACAGCGCCAAAACGGATAAACAATTAGCGATGGCTATTATAACCCGAAGGTTTTAAGGAAGGAAGACCAAAAGTAGGTTTCAGTTATAACGTAACATATTATAAGGAGATAACGTTATAGTATGAGAGTTCACCTGTAATAGTTGTTGTTAATAAAAATCATTTTTGTTTCATTACAATTGACAGCCTCCGTGGCGCAACGTGCGAGTATCGATTGACTGATGATCTGTGAAACGAGAGGCCACGGATTCGGTCCTCGAACTAAGATAAACGATCGTGCGATCCACAGTTTGTTTCGTGTCTGGATGTTGTAGGATAGTAGTAGTAGTAGTCCTTTGTAGTTCTTGATACCCAGATAATGGTCTGCCTATTGTAGAGTTAGGACTATGTGTGTGACTTTCAGATGTATTTATTATCTGCCTATCTTTTAAAAATATCTTTGGTTTTTCGAATTGAACTTCGAAACTAACGGTAACTAATTAACGGTAGGCAGCGGCTTTGCTGTGCTTGGCATTGCAGAAGTCTATGGGCGGTGGTGACTACTTACCATTAGGAGGCTAGTGGTTATCAAGGCCAATCTAGGCACTATAAAAAACTAATTTAACCTACAGAAGATTTATAATCAGATTACTCGAAAAAACCAATGAACAGATCTTTAGAAATTAGATTTAATACCCTTTCAATACTAGAAATCTATAAATAAAATTCATGTTCACACGTACTTTTAATATTGTCAATTAACAATAGTTAACCGTTAGTTACGATCCCAAAGCGGTTGTATCAAAACATCGTAAAATATCACAAATCGATACAAATAATTATCGTTATAACATTTACAAATAAACTATTCGTCTATCTTTAAAGATCGTTAAATGGGGCGTGATACTTTGACATTTTATTTATTAGGGTTATTTTAGAGTCAAAATATTTATGTTTTTTTTTTTATGAAAAGGACAATGGTATGCGAAACGGGTTTTTAGTTGGGAAGTAACACATAAATTACAGTTATGACATCATTTTTACAGCTTATTGTTTCTAGTTTTATTTGATTGTAATTTGAGAATGAAGTTATTCTCGGAAATTATTTTTTCAAACTCAAATGATAGTCCGCACCTGGTGTATTATTAAATTGTGTTTATTTGTAATATTTTTTGGGGGTTTACAGTTTTTGTTTGTGGGGTATTTACTACTACAAACTAGAGGTAGCTGTTGCCATGTTTTGTGAGTATGATATTGTAAGAGTTTAATATGTATGCTAACACATTAAACTTAGAGGTACAATTTACGCCCGTATTAGCAATATCAATTATTTCGCAATTATTTCAATCGACGGCGATAGGTCGTGCATGCTCATTCTTATTTTACTATCATTTATCAGTTAAGTATATATCATTTTTTATATTCTTCCTCTGCCTCTTTCTCTTGACTGCCTCGGTGGAGCAGTTGTAATTGCGCATGCATTTCTGCTGTGCTGAGGTCTCGGGTTCGATCCCCGGGTCGGGTAAATTGATATTGGGTTTTTCTATCTAGCAATTCCTCAGTATTAGCCCGGAGTCTGGAATCTGTGCCCGGTATGGCGATAGGCTCGCCCCCTATGACATTATGGGACCGAAATTCGGCGAAAAGTGGGTGTACTGGTTACACCTCTGCCTACCCCTTCGGGGATTACAGGCGTGAGAGTATGTGTGTGTGTGTATATTCTTCACAACTCAGATAATTTTATCGACCTCAATCATTCAAGGGCTGTACGGGTATATACTGATATACCCATACAGTTTTTTCAATGTGCAATAATTACAAGTAATACTTTATAAATAATATTCTTAGATAATTTAAAATTAATTAATCTCAAACACACACACCAGCGTCCACATTAGCGTTTATTTCTGGTGTATCTATCAACTAGCTATTTGGCAGATTTCACATAACAATTTAGAAATTTCTCATATATTTATAATAGAAATGGTCCTTTTCAAACTCTAAAATTACATAAACAAAGTTCATTTGACCCCCATGAATCCCCTCCTTCAATTAACACATATCCCTGCGGTCCGTCACTGTGTTCCCTTATAGCGTCATATTACACTGGGGAAGCAATTTGGACACACTATTGTTTAATACTGTTTACATACGTGTAATGTATACTTTAAGGATTTTGAGGTTATGTTTAAACATATACTATAGAATATTTAGCAGCTCTATTTACGGCATCAATGTTCCAACTCAATCTGAAGTACCTTGCAAAAACCCTGAAGTGTATTTCCCCATTTTATTCCAAAACTCCTTCTCAGTAATCAATTCTATAAGGTTTCATAATTTTGAGCATGTTTATTTTACATTTAATGATTATAAAACATAGGTAATAGTGGATTAGGGACGACAGATGGCGGGCACTCGGCTGATTGAGCCTTTTTGGTCCGAAAGGCTGGTAGTGAGCATTGTTTTAAAACAAAATAGCGATGGTTTTTAAAAATAGAATGGAATAAGAAAAAAGCACGGTCTGTAATTTGACATTTAAAATGGGGGGAGACGTTGTAATATTTCGAAAATACAAAGACTATTACTATAATTGTTGTCAAATTTGAATATATCTTACAATTCCTTCCTTTAAGACAAGCCGCCATGACTCTTCTCATTGCAAATGTTTATAGGCAGCGGAGATAAATTAATTCATACTCACTTGCTTGCTTACCTTGAGGCGGCTAAGCCGTGAGCGATGTGGGCCACCGCCCACGGCCTCGTCGTCCAAATGGTATCACACCTCAAATTTTATGCAGCTTTCAACTCATCAATTATGAGTTTCAAATTACTTTGTAAAAAAATAGGCAGGAACAGACCAGTATTTGTGTCACGTGACATGGAAATTCTCAGGTATGCAGGTTTCCTCACAATGTTTTCCTTCACCGTCAAAGCAAGTGATGATTAACAATGAATACGCACGTAACTATAGAAAAGTCAGAGGGGTATGCCAATTTATATTGCCATTTTTATTGTATATTATAGAAAAAGTGTGTTATTTTTGTATTTATCTGTGAAAACATTAAATTCTTGCACTTATTTCTTTAATATTCCTTCTATGTTAGCTGTATACATTCCATATAAAGAAAAACAAATCAGAAACCCACTCACTACGTTGCTGATTTATTGCGGTATCGGAATACGCGTATTTTTTGCGAATGCGAAATGTTTGACGAATGCGTAGGCGAATCTAATGCAAACACTAACATCCATTAGTAACTGGACACCAGTTGTAAGTGCTTCTCATTCGTTGTTAGACAATCAATTAGTGTGGCTAAGGGGTTCGTCCTAACTTGGACCTTTTTGTAACATTTCAAAACTGTTAATGATCCTATGCTAAAGATGGCGAATTTATTTAAACATCGAACCATGCGGTTTTAAAATAATGAGGAAATAAGCAGTTCAAAAATGAAATCTGAACCTGGTTATTAGAATTTAGAAATATAGTTAATATGGAGAAAATAAAAACGCGAAGGTAAACTTTTCAATGACTATGGACTGGTGCCAATTCACCTTTTATTGTACCAATTTTTAATTAGTAGGTATGTATTTTCGTTCGGTTACTATGTATGTGGCCATAGTGAATAGAGCGAGACACCTACAGAGCAAAGTAACCAGGTGGCGTAGCACAGCAACACAGTGCTTGTAGCCATATAAAAAAAAAGTAACCACACTGCGTCTGATGGTAAGCACAGTGCCGTCCAATTAGAGTATCAAGTAGCGAGAGACAACTATACCTCGCTACTCAATAGAATCATACCTGCTAAGTAGCTTCACATTACGCCAAAAGGAGCCAGGATCATATGAAGGAAGGAGCACGTGGGCCGGAAAACTATTCCTTGTTGCGGCAAAGATACGAATTTACGAACCTATACATTACATTATTTGTTACTCTTTAGTGAATGTGGTACTAAGCTTACAAATGACAACTAGTTATTGCTCGATAAAAAGCGATACTAATCAATCACCATGATTAATCTATGATTCAAGACCATTCTGCCTAATTCACGCCAAATAAATAGCAAATCTGGTAATAAAATACATGCGTTTGAGCGTGACAAATCTGTGACGACACGTGCGCGTCACGTGACCGTCATATGGTGTGGGAGGGAGATGCAAAGATATTGCTTGTCCACAGTAAATTAATAATAAAAATATTGGAATAAGTTTTGTCACTTTTTACTAACCATAATAAATAAACTGACTGCCTCGGTGGCGCAGCTGTAATTGCGCATGCGATACGACTACTGTGCTGAGGTCTCGGGTTCGATCCCCGGGTCGGGTAAAGTGATATTAGGTATTTGTATCTAGAAATTGTCAGTATTAGCCCGGAGTCTGGAATTTGTGCCCGGTATGGCGAAGGGCTCGGGACCGAAATAAATTCGGCGAAAAGTGAGTGTACTGGTTATACCTCTGCCTACACCTACGGGGTTTACAGGGGTGAGTGTATATGTATGTACCCTTATTTTATAAACTGGCGAAGCTAACTTATGCCTTGTAAGTTATGGTGTCTTTAAAAATAAAAAAGTATTTGTATTATATATATACATTTAGATAGTTTGAATTTAAATTGAGATTAATTTTTTTTTATTATTTTAAGATACTAGCTTTTTTCGCATGTGTGATTACGTTTCTTGGTACCATAGGAGAATGTAAACCCATAGAACACAGCACTTTTTTTCGATTTTTTTAGTTTTTTAATTTAAAAATAATCATTTTTTAATGCCGTCCAGCCGTTCTTATGTGATGCACTTACCACCAAACAACATTTAATGTTTATTATTATTATGTATTGCAGAATTGCGCTTCAATAAATCATATATTAGATGTATGAGAGATGGAATTACTCTTATACTTATTACTTAACAATTCAGGCATCAGCGTGAGCCTATTTATGCGTGTATAAAAAAGTTCAGTGAACTAGTAAATATAAATTTGGTTTCTTCCATTTAAACGAGGAAAGAACAATATATTCATATTACGGAAATAAACCTATTTCTTCCATGCATATATTCGAAGGGCGTGCCCCCAGAAACATCAAAGAGATAACATGGTGCTGTTAGTGACATCTGCACAATACCCCTTTAAACCAAGCCTGTTTCTTAGATGTTGTGAACGTTTTTAAAAATGTCTTCCACATTTAGGCCGTTTACATTTGCTTCCTTGATCTAATGGAATGGAATGAAAAAGTTGACAAAACGTTCTGATTTTTAGATAAAACTTACGACAGACAAGACTGCGCGGTAGAAAACCTTTGACTTTTTTAAAAAAAAAGGGGAAAATTAAAAAAAAATTAAAACCTCCTGTTAGGAAGGGTTTTTAAAAAACAATGAGCTAAATTACCCATTGTGTATGAACTAGAATACGTTTGAAATAAGCGAATGGGTCAGTTGATCAGCAAAACCAGAAGGATCATGGACGCTGATTTTAGGATATGAATGGAGATTGTAAAGAGATTTTTGATCCTGAAATCTTATCTACCGTGCAACATACAAGCTGATCGCAGAATATATACATGATTTTTTTTGTCCTGGAACGGTAATTTGACAGCATGGCAACATGGCACAGCTTGGCAAGCGCAATGCCGTCTAGTCAGAGTATCAAATAGCCAGACACAACCATACCTCACTACTTGACACAATTATTTAGAGCATTCGAAGCGCAGATCAAAAAATTGCTTCCAGTTCCAAAAATTCTAGAGAAGACTGTTGCACCAAACGCTATACAAATCTGGCTTACTTACTAAACTTTCCTTTTCAATAGAATTTGTATACCTATAAATAATGTATACTACAAAAAATCTTAAAAACTTCGGTACTATCTAGTACCGTTATTTAATACAAACTATCTGGATAACGACAATATCTTTTCACGTGTAATCTATCCTAAAAGCAGTATTAAGACACTAAAATAACGTGTCTAGCTATATTTTAAGCTTTCCTGATAAATATTTATATAAACACACTAAAAACGCATCTCGAAAATCTGAAACCTTTGCTTTAGCTGTTTTATGGAGCCGTAAGCGTTCATATCGCCAAGGTCATAGGCGTAAGGAATAATCTTTAAATGTGTTGTTGTTTATTAATGCATGTGTAAATACTCTAAGATCGATACAGCCCAGAGATGTCGCCACGTGCGCGGCGCGTGTCGAGTCTGTGACGTCAAACGCACGATACAAATCGTGCCGTTTGATCTCATTATACCCTCTAGTGCGGGTTTGAATACGTAAGCTCGGTTTGAACTTAAGTGATGTTTGTAATGCCGATGTACAGATGTCTATTGTAAACATTGGTTGTTATAGGGAACTAAATCAACAACTATCATTTTTAATAATCTTAGATGAATATAGCGCTAACCAATTATAATTTTATGATGTAGGTATTCGTACATTGTGTATGCAGTAAATTATCAGAATATATAAATGTTGCAGAAAATTACCATCAGCAAAATATCTGCGACATATTATTAATCTGATTAAATTATATTTGCCTTAATTCCAGAAACCTGTCTGTTACAATCTTAATTTAAACTGAGAGTTATTATAAATATTTTAATGGCAAAGGTACTAGCTACATACAGCCAATTAATACAGTCCGTATACCAGGTGTAAAAAAGAAGTAGTCTTTTACATTTGTTCAATGGCCAAGGTGTCAGTGACATGCATGTTACGTCCTAAAAGTATTCAGGGACGGTAAATTTATCAACTCAACTTATATAACAACGAGACCCAGAGTAAATCATAAACGTTTTGTAATCCGACGTATAAATAATTTCCAATTTAATAATTAACCATAATAAAATACCAAAGTAACTATGGTGATCATTACAGTATAATAAAATATCGTGCCAGCATTACACGAAGGAAGGAAGGAACTTTAAAATAAATCAAATGACACAAAGCGTAACCGTAAATATTTAAATAGGAATTAGGTAAAATTTTATATTATTTTTATCCTATTATTAGAAACTCACGAACAATCGAATAATAAAATATATTTGCTAACATTACGAACATAAGCTAACTTTTTTATATACTTCTCTAATTCAAATTTCAGTTGCAAAAGAATAGGCCAATACAGCCAACATCAGAGTATTAATATTTACTGATATTAAGTCATTTTATACCGGTATTCCGGTAGTAATGGGGTCGAGGTGCAAGGTGTAAATAACGTACCGGGGCGAGCACTGCGCTTGACGGCCGTTCACACCTCTTCGTATTTATTGCACGCGACAAACATTTTATATTGTGGGACTTTCCATGGATAAAGTATAGCCATATTTACTAAGGCTCTATAAAAACTTCAATATCAAAAAACGTATGTAGTAGAATTGCCTCACAGGTTTATATATTAATACTTTTATAAAAATATTTTTTGTATTAATTTTGTCCAATTTATTTTATTTTGGGGCTTTATTAAAATTCTATATTGTGTGATTTTAGGTAATATTTCTGATTTGACATCTCCTATTCGACAAAGGTAGAGAAATGCATTGGATTATTCTGCTGAGAAAGTAGCGTAAAGAAGCTATATTTAACATATTCTTTTATGTAGTTTTTAGTTCAGCCGTTTTCTCAGAAATTTCTTGGAACTAATGTAATTTTATCGCTTTGCGCGACGTTTCCCCTTAAATCGCTTTTTTCTTTAGAATGCATTTATCCTACATCGCAGAAAAATGACTAAAGGGTACCGTTAGAAGTCTGCGTTTTTGGATGGGTGGATGGATGTTTGTTACTCAATCACGCTACAACGGCCGGACGGATCTGGCTGAAATTTGGCACAAACATAGATTATTGTCTGGAGTAGCACATAAGCTACTTTTTATCCCGGAAAACTGCACGGTTCCCATGGGATAGCAAAATACAGAAAGGTGTAATAGCTTAAGATGCTTAACCTCCACGCAGGCGGAGCCACGGGCAACATATAGTAGTATATAAATCAACTAACGACCCTTATCCCAAATGGCATTGACCTCTGACTTTCCTAAAGTTACGTGTGTATTAATTGTTAATTATCGCTTGCTTTAACGGTGAAGGAAAGCATCGTTAGGAAACCTGCATACCTCATAATTCTCATACGAATTTCAAAGTTGTGTATAGTCTTCCAACCTGTATTATACCAGCGTTATGGACTAAGTCCTAACCCCTCTCATTATAGAGCCCCATGCCCAGCAGTGGGACAATGTTTAATACAGGGCTAGTATTATTATTATATCAAGTTTTAATTTTATACTAATATGAAACTCCTACAAAAACTACTGTTATTTCATATTTTTTTATCCTGGCAACGCAAAGTGATGACATTGCGCCTGTACTTTAGGATAGAAATGCCGTTGGAAAAAAAACCTCGAAACATAATTTTTCACCAATATTTTATTTCCACATATATTTTACAGTGTAGCATATTTAAAACTATTATTAAGTCTTGACAAAACTAGATTGAGATCTCATAACTTAACATATTATTTACAGCTTAATGTAACAGTGCATTTTAAAACAACAAAAGACAATCATAAGGACAATCAAAGGAATCGTATCTTAAAAAGGCGGTTAAGTCGTGACAAACTGTATTCAGCAATGAGAGACAGATAGTTTCTTAAGTTAAAGTTCTTAAGTGAATTTTACGGGTTTTATCGCGGTTAATTTTACTTTTTAACCTGGCGTTTCGAAAGCTTTACAGCCTTCATGGTCAAGGGGCGGACTGAGTTGTATGTCGTCATAAACGGATAGTGCAATGTTTTAATTTTATTTATTGCAGTCTGATCTATGCAGAAGGAGCTCAGTGTCTTGAGGTCTGGCAGTTGGTCTTTTGGGTGCCGATTAACTTCAATGTATAACTGGATCCAAGGCTGGTGCTAGCTTCCAACCATCTTCTCTATTGAATTCGGAATTTATTTTGAATTCTATAGCCTCGCGAATTGTCATATTTAGGAATTGGTGTTCTTTGACAAGGATTTGTGGTTTTTCGAATCTCAGATAGTGTTTGGAGCCTTCCTTTTAATGTTCAGCAACATTCCTGAATCCATTTGTGACGACATACAGTTCACCCCGTGAAGGCTGTAAAGTTTTCGAAACGTCGCGTCGGGACTAAAAAAGTAAAAATAAACAGCGATAAAATTCATAAAATTAGGTATGTTTCAACGTGAGACAGAGATTCGGGAATGAGCAGTCTCAATATTAAAATATGTTGTAGATTTTTGTAATTATATTGACGTAATAAGGAGCTTCAGGTAGCCAATTAGCAAAATAGACCTTTGAATTATCTATTGACTAAACTAAACCCTTAAAAGGACTTTATGATAGAGGCCATCCATGGTTTCAATGTAATAAGACTCTAGACTCTAGCGGTATGAAATAAAACGGAATAAGTATAATAAACAAGGCAGCATAAAGTGTAACATGGCGTGAGAAAACTTTACTTCAAAATAAATTATCTAAATAAAAATAATTATGATATAATTAAATAAATTACACCACATTTACAAAAGATTATTACATATGTTTTATACTCAAACTGTGGTTAAGCGGGGAGTCATTGCACCACTAGTGGTTAAGTCTCAAGACAGTTGAAATGTTAAGCCTCGACAAATATGTCATCAGCAGATCAATGACGGATTGTCATCAGTCCTGTTGTAATGATCGTGAATAAAAGCGCTATACTGACCACTGTGTTCATAAATGAACAGTACGGACAGCCCAAATCATTAGATAGGCCTATGCCCAGCGGTGGGACGTATAAATTGCTATTTATAATACAATATTTTTTACTAAAACACATTTTAAATTAATTTCAAATAGTTTTTGCATGCGACATGGAAATTATATATATTCTAAAAATGTTTACAAATTATTAAATTGGAGGGTGAGAACATTAATGCATACGGGCTGTTTGATATAGATATGTTGCAAATACCAATTTAAAAAGTTACTAGTCAGATATTTTAACAAAGTCGACCGCGCCGGCGGCTTTGTAGCTCATTTTATTTTGGTTTTAAATTAGTTAAGAGTTTTACAACTTGACACTTATAATTGGATGTGTTTTGTAAAATGTAGCTTAAGAATACGTATTTTCTTTTTAATTTCACTGATAGTCTGAGGCAAACCTAAGTTCTGTCCTAACTGTATATGTGTGTGTACCAAAAAGTAATTATAAACATCGCATGCAGAAACTAATTTATACACTCTAAACCTTTACAAGCCTATAATTTACAAAAACACGTCAAGTTACATTAATTTCTTCGTCGGAGGCGCTGGCGTCGCTGTCAAAGTCGTCGCCATCTTCGTTGAATTCCCGCGCATACAATCCAACCGACATTTTATCTTCATAACCTCGAAAATCAGATGTTGTTGGATACATTTTAGTTTTTTCTTCATTTTGCTCATCGTTTATGGGAGAAAGGGGGGATAATTTCTGCTTATCTGCTTCTGCATCTGATAAATCGGGATGTGGGTTGTTTTTATTTGGCAGAGTTTGTTCTCTGGAACCACCTGAAGCGAGAAGTTCGCGTTCTTTTGAATTTCTCCATTTCATGCGACGATTTTGAAACCAAATTTTCACCTGAGGAAGAAAGGAATGGTTAATTTTCATTTGATTTATCTTGTTTAGAGATAACTATAGGTATACTTCTATACTATAATGGATTTAATATTTTAGTTGCTTTACTAATATGCAGCGCATTGCAATTAAAATGTACCTATAACTATTTAACAATTGCTAAGTCATTTGACATTTATAATAAACTGTAGAAGCTTTAAAATTTGGCGTTATTTGATTATTATGGCCGTACGTATAGGTAAACAATTACTTTAAAAGTGTTAAATACGCATTGTTTATTGATTTCTAATAGGTACACATTTAAGCTACTATATTTCGTGCTTACAAGGGATAAAACAGCTTTCCTATTATTTCATATATTATCGCCCCATAATTTTACCCTAATCCACATTTATAAGCAATAATAAAAATCATAAAAAATGATCGTTAAATCCAAAAATACATTAGTGTTTTTTTCCAACACATCATTTTCTCGTTTTTCTATTATTTTGTTTAAATCTAACAGTTTTGCGGAATATCGGTGCATTGTGCGCGTGACGGCCGCTTATTGATGGCACAGGGCGGGGCTGCACGTCACTGTTCCTTTGCCCAGCGCGTGTATTCAAAAAAATATAACGGAGCGTTTGGCGGGAATTCTGACGTCCGGGTTACTGTTTTTTAAAAGTAGAGTTGTGATTGTATGGAGGCGTGTGTTTGGATTCTGTCGTGAATTATTTCAATGATAGATTCTTTTTATTTTAATTTAAAATTTAAATATGTATAAGCAATTGGTTATATCTCAAATTATATTATTTAATTAACCAATCAATATCAACCCAGTCCATATCAACGACCCTCCTAATAGTTTATTTGTAACATGCTTTTATGACAGCCGTAGATTTAATTACGTTTGAATGACAAGTCAATAAAATTCAATTTTATATTGCTAAATATGCTGACGTTTTGCGCACAGTCAATTTTGTAGTATAGTGGACATACGATTTGTCATCCTTCATCAACATCATCACATAAATTTTATTTACTTATTTAACTTTTTATTACGTGACATTGGCAAAATTGTGGAGTTGTTCCTCCGCAGAGGCCATTAAAGCAAGAAGAAGAAGTAGTATAGTGTCAAATTGAACAAAGTGATAAACATAGAAAATGATTTGTATGGAGACCAAAGAGCATCAATAATTGGCCTTTTCGCGTATAACCTTTTTAGAAGTAATATTCTAAACATAGCACAAGAGACGTTAGTTTTGATTATGATTTAAGAATAATCTGTACACAATATAATGAAATCTCAATTCATATAAAAAATACTGTTGTCAAATTATAAGAAATCTCAGTGCGCTCTTTTTGTATGAGTAAATAGCGCTAAAATCGTAGATAACCAGGATTATAGAAGTATTCGAGTTGCAAATAAAAACTTTGTACACTAAATCAATTTGTTTATTTCGTAATAGATTCATTAAACATGTTAATTATTATTAAGATAGATGGCGCCGGCAATTCCTATCTGATCAAACCTGAGAAGAAATACCAAAACAAACCCACAGGTTTCTTAAACTCCAGACATTTAAAACGAATTCAGTAAAATTAGTAAGTTTTTTTATTTAATTGACAAATCTAGAGAGTTGTATGTGGCAAGGGGGTATGTTAGTTGCATATAACATTATGTTTAGGGCTCGGCGTCACGTTTTCGTGAAGGCGGCCGCGGGGCGACAATATGCCGCCAGCAGCTGACGCCCGGCCCTTTCGGGGGACCGCTAGTGATGTGGCGGGATTGGGGCACTCGATGGTTTTTTAATCATACCATTACTATACAAGAGAGTCACATTAGCAATTTGCTTAAGATTTATTTCCCATATAATAACATTCACTTAAATGAAAACTTATGTGACATAATAAACTAAATAACTGTAATGTTTGTAATGTATTCTTCCCACTTAGTTTTTCCCTGCTAGTTTATAATTGGCATATATTTACTTATATATTTAACCTAATTTGTAAATGTAGCCGTAAGCTTCCCAAACAATAAAATAACATATTTTGTCAGGGGTCTACAGTTGAGGTACTATGTTTCGCTGTTTTGCGGCCTTCTGAGTACTCTGACACTAAACCCTCGACCGCTTCTTCACCTTGTTGTCCATGGCGTAGTGTGAATAAGCAGGCCGCCATGATTGTGTTGAGTAGAGCGGGATAGATTTTCTCTCGCTACTTGATACTCTAACTGGACGGCAATTCGCCTACCATTAGGTGCAGTTTGGTCACTTTGCCTTCCCAGAATAAAATAAAACCATTTAAAAAATAACAAACGTGCTTGATACTAAAAATAATTAAAAGGATCAGGTTAAGTATACGGAATACTAGAAATATAAGTGAATAAATCGCAGTAATATGTGACAAAAGAGCATTTAAGTGTATTAATAAAATAAGTATTCTAAGCGTAGTTGTGTAAGTCGTTTAAATACTGTGTTTTGAGTTATTTTTTTTAAAGTTGTCGTAGTTTTATGTACAAATGTACGAAGTTTTATGTACGCCTGTAATTCCTAAAGGACTAGGCAGATGTGTAACAAGTACACCCAAATTAATTTGTATTATAATAATATCATTATTATTGGTGCAATTACACTGCCTCGGTGGCGCAGTTGTAATTGCGCATGCGTTTACGACTGCTATGATGAGGTCTCGGGTTCGATCCCCGGGTCGGGTAAAGTTATGTTGGGTTTTTCTATCCAGAAATTCCCAGTATTAGCCCGGAGCCTGGAATCTGTGCCCGGTATGGCGATAGGCTCGCCCCCTATCACATCACGGGACCGAAATTTGGCGAAAAGTGGGTGTACTAGTTACACCTCTGCCCACCCCTTCGGGGATTACAGGCGTGAGTGTATATGTATGTCATTATTATAATACAAATTAATAATACCAACCCATGATGTGATAGAGGGCAAGCCTATCACCATACCGCATAAATTCTATACTGCGGGCTGATACTGAGTATTTCGTAATAGAAATACAATATTACGTTTACCCGACCCGGAGATCAAACGGATCAGCACATCAGTCGTACCACACACGGAATTAGTACTACCACACTGAGGCAGTCATATGTTAAGTTTGTTTTATATCGTTCAGTTGATTGCAAAAATCAAGCGAAACCTATGCATAACGTTAGATACATTATGCATATGTTAAGCTTGATAGTTAATAGAATCTAGATTAGTTAGAATTCGATATGTAACAATGTTAAAGGATTATTGAAACCTGTGAATTCAAACGTTAACTGTCACAGCTAATTGTTACAGCTATCCTGTTGTTCTGATTTAGATGTCACTATTTATCTACTTCATCAAGAGAATTGTGTTGAGTAGCATATATTTAATGACTAATAAAAATCTTTAAGATTAATAATCCCTAAGTTAATAAGTTTATTTTTATCGACAAAACAACCAAATGTCACATCCCTACCAAGAGACAGGGGTGCAACGCCTCGGAAAATTAATTACTTTTTGACGTATTCACTTTTATTACAATTTATACGGGATAAAGAGATCTGCGGGGGCGGCACTGATTGGGCCATTCAATGGGGGTGACAGAAATATGGAGAGGGGAATTATTATCTCATAATATAACGAGAATCTTATGACAGCGGAAGCTCTAACATTATTAAAATCAAGAGAGCTAACCCTGGCATATAAATAATATAAATATAATAATAATTAAAGTACTTCTGCACAACTCTATTTGCTTTCCCATGAGCCTAAAAATAAGTTCGTCTAAACATTACTATTTAAAAAGAATTGTATGATACATTCAATTTGAATACCACAATACACTTTAGTCAATAAATTTAAAAAGGATTGTATTGTAAGAGTTAAAAAATATTTTAATACAATTTGAATAGAGTAAAAAAATGCATTGCGATCCCACCCAAAACAAATATGACAACTGTCAATCAAAACATTGACACTAGAGCGAGACAGCATGCTATATTCAAACAAGTCTGAAAGGGAGAAAACTTTAGTTTATGCTAAAATGCAAATACGACAGCGCGCGGAAAAAGTTCCGAATGCGAAAAATAAATAAATGCAAATATTTGAAATTGGAACGGCCGTGAATGTAAACACCGCGCCGTTTGAATATTCATGCGCCAGATGAATATTTCAAATATCGAACGGCGAGCGTCCCGAATCAAATTCATAACGTTACTTAGATATTGCGGACAGTTGTATTTAATATACAGTACTTAACAGGGCTAATGTACTCTACATATACCTACTAAGATGTCATGTTCCGTCCTAAGACTACTTATGCTGCTGTTTTAATATTTTTAGAGGCCAGTATTTTAAAGTGTCTTAAATTTAAATGTATAATAGATCGTTAAGAAGACAAATTATCGGTTAAATGAGTGGATATAGAGCATTAATCCGTGGCTATTGCGATCCGTCCGCTGCCATTTAACTTAGGAGAGATGTCAGGCTTTAATAATTTGGTTTAAATTCTAGTTAACGTGTGAATTGATAGAAACCATTACAGTTATAAATGACAATACGCATGTAAAAAATCACAATCATTTCGAAAAATAGGTCATTTTTTAAAACCGTTGAAAAAAGTCCGTTACACTAGTTCCAAAGACAAATTCGAATTCAGATGACAAATAGCGTGCGCTGATTGGCCGTGACGAATCTGGGTGATCGATGTATTCGATTGCAAACGACGATAATTTGTCAAATTTTAAATATAGAACGTTAGTTTTTAGAGATCGTTATAGCAAATATGGGTATATTCATCATTCATAGCAGATATCAGCCGTGTAGTTTTGACTTCACCACCATTTTAGGCCATCGATGGACACTACAAAGTCCGTTTAATACCAAGTCACTGATTGTTAAAAAAAAATAAGCTGTCAGGAGACCAACCATTACCTCCAAATAATTAAATGGACTTATACCAACAATGCAAAAATTTTAATGATTTTCGCCCTGAATTTTTTGTCAATAAATAACACCCAACCGTCACAAACATAAAAATATATCAATTATTAACTCACTTTTCAAACCTAAGAAGAAATATCTCATCACGTTAGATTTGGTCCTTCGAACCAGATCTAAAGTGGACTTAAGACTATGGAACCCAACATACATTCCCCATCACACTTGCCACACACAAATTGAGCCGTCAACACATGTGTCGCATCGATTAACGAATTACACAATAACTGACAGCTGCTACCTTCATTCTTTGTGTATATGCTTAATTATACAAATGTGGCGTAAAGAAATACGTCTTCTAAGTTATTTGGTAATAGATGAATGTTCGTGTTGGTGGATATGTTTCTTCTGCGAGAGTTCATTGCTACCACCGCTTTGTTTCATTTTGCAAGTGTCTTTGGTTAGGACAGTAAAGTTAATTAACTACTTTAACAGCCTCCGTGGCGCAGTAGGTGAGTAGCCGGCTGTGAAACGAGAGGCCGTGGGTTCGATTCACACACCGGGACAAATGTTTGTGTGACAGACAGATATTTGTGTCCGGGGTCCGCGTGTTGTGAGACCGAAAGTCTCTCGTCCCTGATACCCACAACACAAGACTCGTATCTTAGTTTGGCATCGGGGCTATATGTGTGACTGTGGGTGTTATTTACTTATTTAACTTAACGCCCATTACAATACTTAAGCAAGCATTCGCTATCAATATGCAGTTTGGCGTCACAATGATACGGACATCGAACCCGTTATATGTTACTTACCCGTTGGTTGTTACATTAATTGGTGTGATAATACAATTTTTCTGAATATCCCTTGCTTAATTTTTGCAATTGATGTTCAGCCTCGTTCTAGTTTCAGAATGGCTATTTGTTTTCACAATTCACTTGTTAAGTACATTTATTTATATTCATAACAATAACTCTTTACGCTAGCTTTCACCGGGTTCATAGTCGGTCACTCACACAGAAGTATAATGCAATATATAAATAGGCAGACAAAACAGTACAGCATCTTTCATCTTCTATTTACATAATTACATAATCACTCACGCCTGTAGTCCCCGAAAAGGTAGGCAGAGGTGTAACCAGTACACCCACTTTTCTTAGAATTCATTACGGTCCCATAATGTGATAGGGGGTGAGCCTATCGCTATACCGGGCACAATTCCAGACTTCGGTCTGATACTGAGTATTTCTGAATAGAAAACCCGAGGATCGAACCCGAGACCTCAGCATAGCAGTCGTAACGCATGCGCAATTAAAACTGCGTCACCGAGAACTGCTCTCTTCATCTCTTCTGATCTTTATCATAATTATCATACATTTGTCTCGATGCGGATATCTAATCAGCGGCCTCTCTTACGGTCGGCTACTCGCTGTGCCACGAAAGCTGTTCATAGCATAGCTTATAAAAAGCTATTTGTACATTGTAAAGGATTCTATCAATCACACCTACACGTCAAATGACGCAACATTTATTAACAAAACAAGTAAATTAAACAAAAAGTAACCAAAAAATAGCTTATTCAGACCCTGCTTTACCCCTTTATAAATGCCCCACCAATGATCTTGGTGTATTGAATCCGCACAACAGCAGCTGAAGTGGAGGTTTCGAGAGCTCGGTATGCAGTTTCCTATGGTTTGGTATTGGATATTATGTGAAAATTGAAACTAGTAGCTAGGCCAATTATTTTGGAATGCCACTTTAGTATTAGAGAGGTCTTCTTTTTTTTATCCTGGCACGGCTAAGTGACCACACTACACCTGCTGGTAAGCGCAGCGCCGTCCAATTAGAGTATCGAGTAGCCAGAGAAATACTATCCCTCGCTACTCAACACAATCATGCCCGCCTGCTTCTTCACACTACGCCATAGGCAAGAAGGTGAAGAGGCAGTCAAGGGTCTAGTGTCAGAGTACTCAGAAGGCCGCAAAATGGCCAAATATCGTATGCTCCAACTCTAGACCCCCGACAAAAACCGGATGTACATTGGCTGATCTCGGAACGTGACACTTGCGTGTGCCACTATGGCAGGTTTTACACCCTGTGTACGGTGGTCGCTATTCGGGCGAATTTGAATATCCTACCACCAGCAAACTTCGTAGCAGTTTCGTAGATGTTCAAACAATTTGAATTGAATATTGGTGAAATCTACTATTAAAGATTTTTCGTTCTTATTTTATTTATTATACCACACTGACCACCATACGGCAGGCATGCTTTAGAAATTCTAATCACATATTGGTTACCTCATGATAATTTTCTTCATCTTATAACATAACATGATTAAGATTTCTTCAACCTCCTTATGATACATTTTTTCCTGATATAGCAAAGTGTGGTCACTTTGCAATGTCAGGATAGAAATGTTGTCCTTTAAAAAAGCTAACCATAAACGGAGCCGATGGACTTGGAGTTGGCGTTACGTTAACAAAGTTTTTTTTTTATTCCGGCAAAGTGACCACACTGCACCTGATAGTTAGCACAGTGGCAGAGAATCAAGTAGTGAAAGACAACTATACTTCGTTACTCGACACAATTATGAGTTGAGTAGCTTCTCACTTCGCTACAAATTGTATAAGCCCGTCGATCTGTCGCCTAACCCTCGGGATGCTGCGATTAAACAAATTTAAACTCTACCCTCCGCTTATAGAGATTATGAAATACTAGAGCCGACGCGACGTTCGCGGGTTAATATTATCTATCTTTATATATATAATTCTACTGTACGTGTGTATGTCACTGAACTCCTCCTAAACGGCTGGACCGATTTGAATGATTTTTTTGTACGTTTGGGTGGCGCCCTGGATGGTTTAGATTCACAAATCAGCCCGGCAGATGGCGCTGCAGTCGGTGTGGCGCTGCTTTTACGGGCAGGACGACGTCTGCCGGACCCGCTAGTACTAAGATATAAATCTGTAACGTCTGCCTGTATATTTGAGTAATTTACCCAATTTTGCGTGAAATATTCTTTTTATGAGTCACTGATCCCGATAATGCATTTTTTTTTATTTTTGTCTGTCTGTCTGTATGTCCGGTTTTAACTCAAAAACGGCTTGACCAATCATCCTGATATTTAGAATACAGTTAGATCATTCGATTGCGCAAAGGGTAGGCTACTTTTTATCTAGGCTACCTGGGATAGTCTTTTGTTTTTTTTATTGTAAAGACTTCAACATGATTCTTGGCATAGCGGTAGTTTAGGGATCAAATAATCACATAGGCTTTTTATCCCGGAACAAATGCACGGTTTCTATGGGATAGCAAAATATAGAAAATGTAATAGCATTTCAGATGATGAATGGATTTTATACCTTTTCTACCAAAAATAATTATCACGCGGGTGGGGCCACGGGCAACAGCTCGTGGAATATAAAAGTAAAGCACTTAAAAGACCAAAAAGACTAAATAGAAAACAAAACAAAAATAAAGTATAACAAAGTAAACTCTACTTCGGTTTAACAGACTCTTTACTTTAAGTTTAACATATTATGAGCTGAAAGCCTAAGTTAAATACTCGTAATTTTCTTTTGGTTTATAAAGAGCAATTGGGTCCCGCCTGCTACTAAACTTAAGTGCCCAGCAGTGGGACAGTGTTTAATATAGGCCTGGTATAATTACAAGCGTACACACACAGACAGGCAAAATAGCCTTCTTTTATCCTGGCATAAAAAAGTGACCACACTGAAGCACAGTGTCGTCCAGGTAGAGTATCAAGTAGCGCGAGACAACGATCCGTTACTAGACACAATCATACCACTACGTTATTAAGTAATATTTAATTTAACTCTCATAATGCACAGCCCTGTCTATCCCTTACCAAGTTAGGGCCGGCACCTCACAATAATTCCACGTCACCCGCAGCCCTGCCAAGATTGCGATAGTGACGACGGTACGGAGCGTGGGGGGGGGGATGATATTTTTATACTGAGGGATGGTAACCTTTTGGATGTGGACTTTATGCGACATTATGGCACTTAATGTGTGCATTAGGATGATATTATTTTTTCAACATTTTTTTTTGACTCCCCACCTGAAATTTGTTTCTATATGTCGTAAAAATAATTCCCTAGAAGTTATAGCCCTAACTATTAGTTCTAAGTACTTTCCCTGAGCGTGAAAAGAGTTTCCATACAAAATGTACGTAAATATTTTTTTTTTAAAGTTCTATAACTCAGCGGCGTTTCATGCTATCACATTGTTCTTGGTCGCAGTCGGTCTAATAAAAATTTAATTATATTTATATTCAAAATATATATTGAATCCATAAAATGTTATACATTATTTATGTTAGATGTAGTCTTAACTCTACCGTCAGTTCGGAAGGAAGTTTCACTAGAGAACGGGCAAGGAACTCTAGCGTTGCTCTTTTCGAACACCGGTTAATTGGACATAAAATTTAAATTAGGTTATATTAGTTAGAGCAGCTCAATGTATGTTAATTAAATTGCCTTATTGTAATATTGTGAAAAAATTAAAGAACCTATTGCCCTATATCACTCTCATAAATTAATAATTTCTCATTAAATTATTATAACTACTACTCTTACATACATACGCTCTCACGCATGAAATAAAAAAAAAAACTAAATAAAAATATATATAATATGCAATGATCATAGCGGTAAGTATCATAGTATACTTTTTAAAAAAAGACCCTCAATAATAGAATTTCGACCAGTAGTAAAATATTAATACTAATAGGCAATGATCATAGCAGTATACTTTTTGAAAAAAGAACCTTAATAATAGAATTTCGTGCGGAGCCATAAAAGAAAAAAAAATTGAATTTGGACCAGTATTCAAATATTAATACCAATATACCTATGTGTATATGATACCCCATTCCAATTAATGTTTCCTAACATCCCATTGTTAGGTAATTAATTGTTCCTTGACAATAGTGTAATCTGATTTAAAGGCTTTGAACCACCCACCCCCCGGCCTTCCCCCCTACATATTAGAAGAGGGAATATGGACGCCACGTTGTGATGTAAAATTATTTACATCAAATGATAATGTAGTATTTGAAAAGGGTTTATCTGTAATCTACTCGTCGTATGAAAGCTAAGTCTACATAAGAATGAATAGTTAAATAAATAAATTAAATAAATCATATGTAAGTTTTACGAAATTCTACTTTTACGGTCAAATTTAAATATAGAAACCCTATGTCAGATTTAAATATAGAACAAACGCTAATGAACTACTAATAATAAAAATTGATATTTTATACAAAAAAAAGTACACCGACTTCAATAAAAAACAAATTATGCGTCACTATAAAATTTGAGGGTTTCGCTTGATTTGAGATTGATCTGAGATCCCATCATCAGATCCTGACTTGGTGGTGGGATAGTGGTCTCTTGCTACTTGATACTCTAACCGGACGACACTGTCCTTACCGTCAGGTGCAGTGTGGTCATGTGTCAGTGTGCCATGCCAGGATATTAAAAAAAACTAGAAGATTCTTAACAGTTAAAGTTCAGCAAATAATCATATAATAAAATACCCCATAATAGACAAAACGTCAACGTTAAATGACCCGATACAACGATACAACTTAAAGACCCAATTTAAAAAAAGCGTACCTCGACAAACAACATAAAGTAACGTTCGGGAACAATCGGCAGCGAGTAAATTGCACGCCAGAAGCACGCATCGACTTCCCGCGCTCATTTCCCACCCAACAACAGCATTATGGCCGATTGAATATAAAAATAAAAAGTAAACACAAAAATAACCTCTATAAATATTTGAAATCCGAACGTCTTGAGACAGAGCGGGATGGTTATGCCGTTCCAGTAAGCCAGAAAAGGACTGCGATACATCTGCGGCGAGTCTTAAAACGCTTTCCTATTGGGCGATATGTATCGCGCGGTATAACTACGCGTCGCTATTGGTTGTTATGTATGACGTTTTTTCTTTTCAGCCAATGAGGTGGTTTAGTTTTTTTTATCGTATCTGAGTTTTACTGCTCGGGCAATTGGTTGCAGGCTCGCGGGTTGGGTTTCGGATGGGGGTAGACTTGATTTTGAATGTTCGCTCCCTTCAGGAAGGTTTAACAGTAATCAAACGGGTTGGATAAAGTATTTTAAATTGTTACCAGTTTATTTTAATCCGAACAGATTTGTTTGCATTGATCCTTTTTGCGGGTATTGTGGTATAAAAGATGTAATGAAAAGACGTTTTTATATCAATGTACCGTACCTTTATTTCTAATGAAATGTATTATTTTGCATTTGATTTTAGACTATTATGGTATAATGATAATATAGCCAGTTTTACCTTATCGTGAACGTGCCGTATCTACCAAGATGTCACCATTGTGTCAGGAAATACATTGCTAGTTTATTAAATGGATTTTGTACGATTAGTGACTTTGCTGACAGCTAACACCAATTTTTTTAAGGTTGGCAATCCTTTTATATATGATCTCTAGTTCGATCCCCGGGTCAGGTAGAGTGATATTGGGTTTTTCTACCACGAAATACTCAATATCAGCCTGGAGTCGTTGTGCCCGACGATAGGCTCGCTATCACATCATGGGACGGTAACAAGCTCGGCAAAATGTGGGTATACTAGTTACACCTCTGCCTACCCCTTCGGGGATTACAGGCGTTAGTGTATAATGTGTATATGTATGTATATTTTTCTCGGTGCCGGAATCGAATACGTGACCTCTCGTTTCACTACCCACTGCGCCACGCCTATCAAATAAGCCTAAAAAACTGTTAACAGCTCCGTAATTTAAAAAATCAAATTCCAATACACACCGCATAGGGCGTTTTGCGTTTAACGTAGCCATCGGGGTTGGTTTCGTAATTGCCGGCGTTTATCCAATTATATACCCCCAGTTAATATAGGGGATGAAATTGTTTTTCTATCTGTACTTACTTTCTATTAATAAGGTGTCTGGATGTATTGACTGCCTTGGTGGCGCATTGTAATTGCGTACGCGGTACGACTGCGCTGCGGTCTCAGGTTCGATCGTTCGGCTATAATCGGCTATATTTACGGTAGGCAGCGGCTTGCTGTGCCCTGGCATTGCAGAAGTCTATGGGCGGCGGTGACTACTTACCATCAGGTAGCCCGTCTGCTCGTCTGCCTAAAAACCATATTTCGCCGAGTTTATTACCGTCCCATGATGTGATGAGCGGGCCTATCGCCATATCTGTCACAATTCCATCCGGGTTGATACTGAGTATTTCGTAAAGAAAACCAGATATCACTTTTACCCGACCCGGGAATCGAACCCGAGACCTCTGCACAGCAATCGTACCGCTATTACGACTACACCACAGAGGCAGTCACTGTATAAAAAGTTTGTAAAAGTATGTAGTTCTCTTTCAACGTCCTTCTTATATCAATATCCCATATAAAATTATCAAAAGCGATCATAGAAAACACCTCAATTGATTAATAATTAAAATGGGAGGCACAATATCGGAGGGGAGAATCCGATTATGCCCGCAATTTTCCCGGGATCGAGCGAGTTTATAATTCCGCGGTCCTTTAATGATAAGGGTATATTTTTCAAGGCGAATCCGGGATTTAACTTGAGAATTGATCACAAGGTATGGGTTGAATTTGTTTCGGCGATTGGAGTGTACTTTTACACTACTACTCAAAAAAGAGTGTTATGTTTTCAGAGATTTTGTATAATATGAGAGTGATAAATCTGCCGTCCATTAAGTAAATTTTTTATTAATTTTATTTGTTTGATATCTATACTAATATTATAAAGAGGAAAGATTTGTATGTATGTTTGTAACGAATTGAAAAGGTACTGGACCGATTTTAATTCTTTCACCATTTGAATGCTACATTATCACTGTTTAATATAGGCTATTTTAATTGCAAGAAAAAATAAGGATAGAAAGGTGTAATAGCTTAAGATGCCTCCATGGATTGTATACATTTTCTTCCAAAAATTACCTACACGCGGGCGGAGTCGCGAGCAACATCTGGTATTAAAATATAGTGATTTTTATTTGTTTGAATCTCATTGGAAGTGGACTGTAAGTTTTTGAGAATAAAATATTTTAAACCTAAAATAGCTTTTTTCCGGTCGTAAGACAAATTTTTAACGGACTTCAAAAAAGGAGGAGGTTAACAATTCGTCGGAATCTTTTTTTTTATGTATGTTACCCGATTACTCGAAGACGCCTGGACCGATTCGAGAAATTCTTTTTTTGTTTAAAAGGGTATACTTCCCAGGTGGTCCCATTGGCACCAAGTCAGGATCTGATGATGGTATCTCAGAAAAATCAAGAGCAACCCTCAAATTTTATAGTGACGCATAATTTGTTTTTTATTGAAGTCGGTGTACTTTTTATGAATTAAAAAACTTTTACTTATATTAGTTTAGATGTTTTTATAATATAAATCAACGTTAAATTTTATTTAAAATAATTAGTAATTGGTCAATGATATGTGTATATTATTAAAAGGGATATTACTAACTTGTTGAGAGACCAGTCTTAGTCCTAATACTAATAATAATAATTTTCTAATTTACTTAAGTTTCATTTTTGTACCATTTGGTTGCTTGCATTGTGTCTCTTGTTTTCGTATATGTGGTCTATTAGAGTCTTTACTCCATTGCTATATTTTTAATTGTTTAATTCTGAATGTAAATTGTTAAATTCATTATTTTTATCGATTAAACACAAACTACACTGAAAACGAATGTACACACACTGATTAAAACCGAGCTACACTTCCGCTAGTTTCGTATAGGCTGCTCCGCGAGCCTTCAGGCTTTCCTTTTTATAACTAATCTTCCCCACCGAGTCCACAACCTATCCAATCTACCCACAAATATTTTGTAAGTGACCCCCAATATTTCCATAAAAATCTAAAGTACCCTTACAGGTGCATGTTGTGACCGCCTTAAACAAGTGTTAAAAATGTTTTGTTCCTTTTTTATGTTAGTTATAAGTTGATTTGTATCAACTACTGGCTGTCCTAAATAAATAAATATTTGATTGATTTGTGTGCCGAACGTTTTTCGATAATATTTTTATATATTATCGTAAAACATTCTTAGTTACAAATGTGTAATCATTTCGAACGTCGCTTACAGACGTACAGTTATCGGCTAACGCGTTTACATTAAGTTTGTGTTTGAATGTACACACCCTGTTTATGATCGCGTGCCTTTCCGGCTTATGGGGGAAAATGGCCGTATATACTCAATTTATATATGCTTTAGACCGCGACTTCGTCCAAATTCTTCGCTATTCCGAACCGAAACAACAATTACTCCTACCATGTCTGGTAGTTAGCATAGTCTGTAGTCGATACCTACGATACAGGTTTGAACTAATGTGGAATCAGGACTATGTTGTAGTCTCTACTTCCTATGATCCTGAGTCCTTAAAGCGTGATGTGAAGAAGATACTCAATCGGTATGATTGTATCAACTAGCGAGGTATAGCTGTCCCTCGCTACTTGATAAATGGACAGCACTGTGCACCATCAGGTACAGTGTGGTCGATTTTCCGTGCCAGAATAAAGTATAGAGGGCCTTCAAATCCTCGAAAATTCCTCATATTTGGGAGTGTCTAAGACCTGGGGCCAGGAGCGGGACTCTCCTTGTGTCTTCTATTCGACTTTTCAACCCACTTATTCCACTACCGGCATGGATAAAGACTGACGATGATGATGACTTGGGATTTAAACTCTCACTTCCTCAACCTTCGTATGCTGCCACTTAACCAATAATTAAGAAAAAAAATATCCGAGTACAAGAGAATAACTTCCAAAATACCCCGACACTAAGTATATCGAGCTAAACTGTCGACAAGCTAACCCCTAACAAAGTGGAAACATGGGGTGTTACAAAAAATCTCTACCCCTCGGCGGTGGGGGACGTCAAACGCACGCGCCCCGCCCCTAGCGACTTAAAACAATTATTCGCTCAATGCGATACCTCAATGGGGTTAACTGTGATGGAATTTTTTAACCGTTTCCAGTTTTTCCATATTGTTCTAAAATTGTAACGAGGTATTTGTTAATAGATATTAAAAAAAAATTAATGGTTTTTGACAGCTGTCAAATTCGTTTGATTTTGTCCGTTCTTCTCTAGCGAGGAATCTATGTAAATAATGTATTTCCTTTATCTGTTTAATATATGTTTCTTTTTAACGAGCAATTTTATGTGAGAGAGTTAGGCCTTAGTACATCACGCTGGCCTAATGAGGGTTGGTAGACTTCACAGAACTTCTAAATTCTTATGAGAATTCTCAGTTATGCAGTTTCCTCACCTCGATGTTTTTCCCTTAATGAATACACAAGTAACTTTAGAAAAGTCAGAGGTGTATGCCCTTTGGGCTTCGAACATACGACTTTCATTTTGACAGTCCGTACCGCAAACAACTAGGATATCACTGCTCCGAATCTAATCTGAATATTGCCTGAAAATTTCATCAAAATTGCTTTAGCCGTTTTGGAGTCCGTAGGGAACATACATACTACACACATCTATTTTTATATATAGATTAATTATTTATAATGGGAACCAGGTCAGCCCGTGACCACGGCCGATGCAACTGGGTTGAAACGTCGGGAAATAAAATTGGAATGCCATTAAATATTGCGCGATTAAGTCCCGTTCTATAATTTTATAATATTTATGTTGGAAATTGTGAAAATATGGATAGACCGCTTTTTAAAGTCTGTTTTAGTATAAGATACCCTTGAATAGTTTTCCTTGAATAGACTGCCTTGGTGGCGCAGTTGTAATTGCGCATGCGTTACAACCGCTGTGCTGAGGTCTCTGGTTCGATCCCCGGGTCGGGTAAAGTGATATTGGGTTTTTCTATCTAGAAATTCTCAGTATTAGCCCGGAGTCTGGAATCTGTGCCCGGTATGGCGATAGGCTCACCCCCTATCACATTATGGGACCGAAATTTGGCGAAAAGTGGGTGTACTGGTTACACCTCTGCCTACCCCTTCGGGGATTTTAGGCGTGAGTGTATATGTATGAATAGTTTTCGAAGTTTACCAGAACATTTGCATTTCTTAATTCTTATCTCTTGATTCTTATCGGTACCATTTGATTTTTAAGATCTACATTATTTGAGAACATCGCCAAAGCCATTGGGCGTGGGGTATGTGTGGTCTTGATAAAGTTGTATTAAACAGCTTTAGTCCATTACTCCATGCACTAGCATACGCTGGATGCTGGTATCGACCAGAATTTTGACCATTTTTACTCTTTTACCTTCAATCTAAAAATGGTTCAAACCACAAATTACCGCTCACCTGACTGTCTTTAAGTCCAAGTTTTTCAGCCAGCTTCTTCCTGTCAGGTTTGGAGATGTACTTCTGGACTTGGAATCGCTTCTCCAGACCCTTGCGCTGCAAGTCCGAGAAGACCGCGCGCCGCATCATACCGCGCCGGGGTTTACCTGGTTGTCATTTGGAGTTTTTTTTTAAATAAATTCCAACAGTACACACACATAGCCCCCACCCCACACTAAGATACGACTCTTGTGTTATGGGTATCAGGGACTACGAGAGACTTTCGGTCTTACAACACCCAGACCCCGGACACAACTATCTGTCCGTCACACAAACATTAGTCCCGGTATGGGAATCGAACCCATGACCACTCGTTTCACAGCCGGCTACTCGCCAACTGCGCTACGGAGACTGTCAAAGTAAAGAAGTGGTAATGTCAACTGGTTTGGGAACTTTCACACTTGTGAGGAACCCTAGGAAAAAAACGGCTAAGTGTTAATCAGACCACGCGCAACGAACGGTTACGTATGTATGAACGTTTGTTTATTTTTATTTTAGACAACAAAAAGTCACATACATCAACAAAATAAATTTGATTATATGTATACAACTTACAGACTTTGAATGTCAACACTTAATTTAAAAACTATTACAAATAAAAGGATCACTATTTGAATAGCGCAAGCATGTCGTTAGTATTTAAAGTAGGTAACAAATTACAAAAATGATTACATAGTTTTCAAGTGTTAAGAACAAGATTCTTATAATTCACTCAAGAAGAACTCTCTTAATTTTCATTTAAATTGTTATAATGAATTATTAAACATGTACATTTTAATAACAATTAAAAAATTTCAATATTTAACATATCAGTTTAATATTGAAATCTTTGTAATTGTTTTGGCAACTGGCAAATTTTATAGGGACGCATAATTTGTTTTTTATTGGAGTCGGTGTACTTTTTGTGAATTAAAAAAAACTTTTCATTGATTATAACACTACAAAACCTCAGTCCTCCATGTACACATATGAGGTACAAAATTGTCTCTTCACGTATTAATGTATACATGTGTACGCACTTTGAGGCCTATGTTCAGTAGGAATACTAAATAATAACAATACACACTAATAATTGTTTAATATTTCCAACTCCTATAATTCAATTTGATTAATTTCGTTGATATAAAAGACAATTAAGCATTCCTCGAGACTCGTTGTTAATGCGTGGCTTTTTTGTCGATCCTGGCTAAACAGGAGTTACAATGGCGGGTAGATAGTGTCATAAAACATACCTCTGGAGCTGTGCGCCCACGGAAACCCTCCAGGAAGCGGAAACACTTGAGTGTGAGCCTGCGCCGGCCTCACTGTCAACAAAAAAACTCATTATAAAATATCCACTCTAAAAATTATTAATTTGATAATATAGAAAGAAAAATCTTTTTTTTTATCCTGGCATGGCAATGTGACCATACTGGACCTGATGGTAAGTACAGTGCCGTCCAGTTAGAGTATCGAGTAGCGAGAGACAATCTATCCCTGATAGTAGCGAGATATCAGGTGCTAGCTCTGCTCACTTTGCTGTGCCAGGATAAAATAGATCGGCAAAGGCAGTTCTAGCAGCCGGGCGAGGAACTTGGAATTTTAGAAGTTATGAACCGTCATAATTTTTTTACCGCTTGGAGAGGCAGACGAGCAGACAGGCTACCTTATGGTATGGTAGTCACCACCGCCCGTAGACTTCTGGAATGCCAGGGCACAAAACCGCTGCATACCATAGACAATTGACGCAGCAATTCAGAATTTGTTCGTCATATTGATCTTTGCGTTTAAACGAATCCCCTAAACCTTACATTAACTGCTCAGTTATAAAAACTGACCTTAATAATTGCATAACAATCACCAAAGAAGTCCTTAGCATCTTTGTATAGACACAATAGATTCTTTGCAATACACCACACAAAAGAATTATGAAATGGCAAACTAAATCCCTAGCATTGTGATAAAGCTAATAAAATATAAAAGAATTGTAAGTACTGGACGATTTTTGATGAGGTTTCTGACATTGTGAAGATATTTCAAGATTTTATTTAAGTAAAATGTACAAGGACTTAAGTGTTAAGAAAGTAATGGCGTAAATAGATTTTGTTTTTTTTTGTGAAAGGTTGTTTTTTGGTTCTTTGTAAATTGAATGTAATTTTACCGATTCTTTAGCCATTCTACGTAGCGCAGTTGGACAGCTGTGAAATGAGAGGCCGCGGGTTCAATTCCAATACAGATAAATGTTGTGTGAGAGAAAAATGCGGGTCTATGTGCTGTGAGACTAGAAGTCCCATGTAGTTCCCCATATAGCATAATCGGATTTAATTGTAGGTCAAGATCAAGTATTTATAAAGAAACTATTCATTTGTCTATGAAAAAGAACTAAAAATCGTAGCCTTATGAAAGTATAAACAGCAAAACCAAACATTAACTTAATAAAATGGCAATAAAATAAAAAATAATCATTTGTATTATTAACGCACGAACATCGCACGAAGGCCAGTCCTTTGCCAGACAATAAAAATTAAAATCATATTTCAAATAAAGAACACCTATCAAAACACAGCTAATGTTGCCACAAAACATTACAATGGACTGTCAACACTGCTTTTAATTCTTTTTTATTTAGTAGTTATTTTGGGCTATTAAATACGCTACAATGCGATATTTATGTAACAGATTACTTTAACAAAAGGAAGCTTATCAAGACCGGATCAAATTGGGCGTATACGTCCCTTGTTATTTTTATTTTTTCGTTGGCAACATTGGTGGTCGTTTTTTAAATGTGGTTTTAATGTTCCTTTATAGAGTATACCACACATATTGCATGTCTTGAGAGAAATAGCAAGCGAGGAGAATAAGGGTGATTTAACAAGTCTTTTAGAACTAAATTGTTATTCTGCCTAAAGAGTTATAATAATCTTGCATATTGAAATGTCGAAGACGACTACCATTATACTTATATTATACCATATTATATTATACCATTTTACGTATTTTAATGCATTTTTTTAGCGTAATGCATATTCTACCTACCTGCCTATAATTATATTTCACGGCTTAATCAATAAATATTTACTGAATTAAATGTTAATCATTATTTAGATTCAGTCGACCTTTACTCTGCCGCCAGGTTGTAATGCAAAACTGGTAAGAAACTCTAGCGTTGCTCTTTTCGGAAACTAGTTTACAAGATTTGCACTACTGCACTACTGTAAGTATCAATTAAAAGGGCCTTTTGGTTTTAACATCCAGACCAGAATAAACATTTATCTTCACACAAACATTTAGGTTTGGGAATGGAACCCATGGCCTCTCATTTGACAACTGATTATTAGTCCACTGGGCCACAGAAGCTGTCAGTTTTAAATGAAATTTTGTGTATGTGTGTGGTTGGGTCCAACTTCAAAGATAGGATAGTTGTAGATTCGACAAGTGGCGCTGTTGTCGAGATCTGAATTTCTTATATATTCAACGAAAATTCGGTCCACAGAGAAGGCAGTTTATAGCAGGACCACGTCTGACCGGGACTAGTATATAATATAACGCTAGATTACAAATCCGTCATTGTAAAATTATTGAACATTCTAGAATACTTACCAGCTAAGTAAGGATGATGGCAGTGTGCCAATAGATGCTGCAAATGCTGATGCTGTACTGGAATCGGCCTGCTCGCTATCGGCTTGGCGATCGGCCATGGATTACCCATCATGGGCTGGCGGTATTCTGCAACAAGGTTACCAATTATCTACAAATATTATAGCTTGGCGAATAGCCCCTCTGAAAATGCGTGTATTCATTGTTAATTATCACTTGGTTTAACAGTGAAAGGAAACATGAAGAACTTGCATACAAGAATTCTCCACAATAGCGGTAGACAGCGGCTGTGCTGTGCCCTAGCATTGCAGAAGTCTATGGGCGACTGTGACTACTTACCATCAGGTGGTCCGTCTGCTTGTCAGCCTATCGAAGTATTAAAAAAAAATTCAAAGGTAAGTGAAGTCTACCAACCCTCACTATTCCAGCATAGACTAAGGCTTAACCCCTCTCAATAGTAGAGGAGGCCTGTGGCTAATAGGACAGTGCTTAATACAGGGTTCGTATTATTATTTGTAGCGGAAAACACTGATGAATCTTAATATGTGATATTAATTTTCCACACCGTGGATGTTTTGATATAATCGCCGACAGCAATAAGACCGCCAATTGTACTTTGAATATTTTTTGGTGTGTTTTTACACTAGAAATTCTAATGTTAACAAAGAGCATAATTAAATATGCCTTAATTGTTATAAATATACATGAACTTTACATAAACCTTTTTCAAGATCAATTACTAGCAAAATAATCAACGTAATAAATTGAAAACACGTAGTCCTGACTTATAAATGTCTCGAAAAAAGAGATTTTAACCCTCAACACTCAGACCAGAAATAGATGACAAACTTTGAGATAAATGTACATAATCTGCCAGCAGTTTTTCCATGACTGTGTCAAACGCTAACTCCCAAAACAACTCGCAAATGATCTTTGAGCCTTCCTCTTTAAAACAATCTAGCATTATATTCTATCGCATTTCCCGATAAATGAAGGTTGGTTAAGCTGCGTATTAAACGATGGCATATCTATAACACGATTATATATACAATGCGCCGGAAGATCGGTCCCAATCGGTTGGACGTGAAGTGTAGGCGAAGAGCGGAACCAAATAAAATTATATTATTGACAGCCTCCTTAACGTAGCGGGTAAGTATCCAGCTGTGAATCGAGAGACCGTAGGTTCGATTCCCGCACCGAGACAAATGTTTTTGTGACAGACAGATAGTTGTTTCAGGTCTGGGTGTTGTGGGACCGTAGTCCCTCGTAGTTCTTGATACCCACGATACAGGTTTGACCTAGTGTGGGATCAGAACTATGTGTGTGACTGTTGGGTGTATTTATTTATTTGTCATGTAAGAATGCAGCATGTCACAGGAATAACGTACTCAGACAACCCAATTGAAACAAGGTTACAATCATAATACATACACTGACATTATACTGGAATTAATTTAAGTATTGCTTACATGTGTGAAACTGTCTTACATAATTGAAACTATATAAACCTTAATTTCCTCATAATAAAGTTCATTTTATATTGCATATAGTTTACTGTTGCAATTAAGGCCTAACTCAACTAATTTGTAAAATCCCATGTCTAGCAGTGATAATGTATAACAGGTGTGGCCAAGCTCACTGATAGTCGAGCCTTTTCAAAGTTTGAAATCACGAGACGCAATAATTCTTAACTTGGACGGAAATGAAATTTGTTACAACTTTGCACTTAGTCTTCCATATATGTTGTCAGTAATTTAAAATACATTACACATACGGAACGATAACAATTTTTTAAAATATAATAGCACGAAAATGAAAACGCAACTCGGGTACATTTATCGAGAGCCACAAATGATACTTCAAGCCATAAACAATCGTCAATATTGTAAACAAATCGCAGTATCGCATAGCGTGCACCAAACCGCTCGATTTCTTACCACCCCGCTGTCAAAGGCACACCGTCCCTAATATATCGCCTTTGTAATATCATTAATCAAAGCCGACCGTGTTTTTGACTCACTTTATATTAATTTAAATCTATACACCAGTTTGTTTTCAATGTGGATTAGGTTGTTATGATTTTAAAGGAGGTCTCGTTAATATGCGTGTGGTTGGATTGGTCGGTTAATAAGATCTTGCAAAGAATCCACTAGTTCCATATTCAAAATTTCCTCGCTGATAATCTAATATTGCGATTAAAACCATATTTACTGTTCAATTATCTCTTTAAAAAAAAGAAAAGGCAAAGGTCTCCACAACCATAAATAATGAATACAGTATAATAAGTAGGGACATCAACACAAAGACAATGGTTTCCTTTTTTTTATAATGATACAATAAATTTAAAAATATGAATAAAAAGCTTCCGATTTATAAATAAATATTCTTTTCTAATCTATCTTTATTTAATGCAGCTATCTTTTTTATGATTTCCTTCCTTAATATTTCTTAGAACAGATATTGGTACTTATTTTCCTTATAAAACTTTCCTTCTGAACACTTTACCCTAAAAAAACAACCTAAAATCAAAAGATATTATAGAGAAGTTATGAGTATAAACCGCTTAAGGGTAAGAGGGGCCAGACCCTCTGCAAAGAGGCGTTACCTCGGAAAACTTCCCTCGCAAGGGCTGTTATTTTAATTACATCAGCCCTTTAATTGGTATTTAAATAAATACTAGAAAATATAAAGCCTTTTTGAACTTAGCTTTATATGACATTTAAATTTGACACTTAGAATAATATTGCACGGCAGACAAGGCTGAATGGTCTGTGTTTCCTTTGCCTTTAGTAATATTACAGTGAATAAATATTCGTTTTATTCGAGTAGATTTATTAAATTTCTTCCATTCTTTGCTTCCGCAGTCATAATAGCTAAACAAACCCAAATATCAATTAAATTACACACATATTTGAACGTAAATATGGTAAAATTTTATAATCCAACACTTGAGAAAGCAATCTGACAATAAAACCCCATACAAGCTTTAGTAATAACAAAAACCATTTTTGATCCGCAAAAAACACCGTATCGCACAATTGCACATTTTTTGGGTTTATCTTTAGAGGGGCTGGTTGCTCAGTTATTAACACTTATCTAAATTGTGGTATACAATGACTCTGTTTTGAAGCCTGAATCAGAATGTGCTAAAACGACAAACTCAGCTGTGCCACAGCAAGCACTTAAGACGAACATACATAAACATATACGCACTCACGTCTGTAATCCCCGAAGGGATATAGGTGTCACCAGTACACCTACATTTCGCAGAGTTTATTACCGTCCCATGATGTGATTGGGGGCGAGCCTATCGCCATACCGGGTATAATACCAGACTCCGGGCTGATACTTGGTATTTTGTGATTGAAAAACCCAATTACACTTTTACCCGACCCGGGGATCGAACCTGAGACCTCAGCACAGCAGTCGTACCGCGTACGCGGTTGAAACTGCGCCACCGAAGCAAACATCATTCCAACTAATATATTAAAGAAACTTGTAAAACAAGAGACTGAATCAAATCAGGTATTTTTAAATTTAGCCTATAGGAGCATTTTTTATATGTCAGGATTATATTTAAAAAACGCCGAAGCCATGACTGTAGTTTTCTCCAGTTAAAAGATCAACTCCATGACTAAAATAGTCATTAATTTAATTACGTTAAAATATGTTTTTACTATTATTTAACGTCGTGAAGGTACACACATCTTTTTAAAATCGTCAAAGGTAAATACACTCGACGCGAAATCCTACGTATTCCGTACTGACCTTACAAAACGATAAACAAGTGGATTATTTATTTAACACAGTGGGTGATGTGTCCACTCATATGCGGACTGTTACTGGCGTAAAAGGGCAATAGTAGAGCTGTGAGATTCAATTTATTGTTTTTTTTGTAATTGAGTCATTAATTCGAGTTTAATAATATCAGCTCTACTGAAAAAGACAAAATGTCTAAATATTTAGATCCGGCTTACGAGGTTGTTGACATGTGGAATGTTGACTCGGCTATCATTGTCCTGATAGTAATTTCTGCCATACTGATACCAAAGAGCCTCAACCAACATCTTCAGAGGCTCAAAAGCCAGATACAAAATACAGTAGGTATTATTGGACACGGCACGCATAGTGACCTCACTCTGAGGTCCTAACCAATGGCTTGAGTCTTAGGCCTCGCCATCGGAGGGTGCACATATTTATATTTTTAAATGTATTTCGTATTCTTGAGCGCCATATTATTTCAATATTGTGTAGCCATTAATATGCAATAATTGGAATTAAGATTATGATATGAATGGTTATACAATATTGAAATAATATAGCACTAGGGTCGCACTCAGAATATGAAATTTCACAAATCCAATACCGATCGATCGGTATTGTGTTCAAGAGTAGACAGGCTGATCTGTATGCCCTTTGGGCTGATTTCGAAGCGACTATCGTCTCGACAGTCCGTACTAACAAATAGGCTAGGCGAAAACCAAAGTAAAGTGACAGTTTACTGTCGCATTTCGTATGGTAATTGAGATATCCGGAGGCCCAGATTCCCCCTTCACTTCCCTAATCCCTATTCCTGTCCTTTAAGGCCGACAGCGCACACATGATACTTTCGGTATTGTGGATGTTCGTGGGCGGTGGAGATCACTTATAACATCAGGTGACCCACTGGCTCGTTTGAGGGACTATGTTATAATAAAAAGGCGACCGCTGCTATCTGACAATTTAAAACAACAAAATAACAATTTGTAAATGGATAAAGAACAGACTCCGTCGGGTGATGATTTGCACAATGTGTTTAGCCAATATACAACATGTAATATAATAAACGGACACCCTGAATCTACATACATACACTCACGCCTGTAAACCCTGAAGTGGTAGGCAGAGGTGTAACCAATACATTTTGCGCCGAATTTGTTACAGTCCCATGACGTGATAGGGGGCGAGCCCTTCTTCATACCGGCCTCAATTCCAGACTCCCGGCTGATGCAGAGTATTTCTAAATAGAAAAACCCAATATCACTTACCCGACTCGGGGATCGAACCCCAGACAGACCTCAGCACAGCAATCGTAACGCATGCGTAATTAGTAATTACATTAAAGACTCCTCAGGAATTTAAACTCAAAGTCATTTTTGCAATGTGCGTGAAATTACTATAGTCTTAAACTATAAAATTACGGTAGTCAGCGGCTTTGCTGTGCCCTGGCATTGCAGAAGTCTATGAGCCGCGGTGACTACTTACCATCAGGTGGCCCGTGTGCTCGTCTGCCTATTCAGGCATAAAAAAAAACGTAATTATTGATCTATTACTATAAATTTTTTGTTTTGTTTTTAAGACACAGGTCGGCAACCAAATGCTTTTGAATTTAAGCGATATTCACGTGTAAATGTAACCAGTGAATGTAACATGTTACATAGACCGCACGCTCGTTGGTATTCGCGCCTCGTCTGCGGTCGGGATCATTTCACTGTAGTTAATGACTTTAACGTTTATATGCTGAATGTGACGAGATTGTCTTTGCTATTATCCTATATTCATTAGATGAACTAACAATACTCTCATTACAATAAGTAAAAGTTTTTTAATTCATAAAAAGTACACCGACTTCAATAAAAACCACATTGTGAGTATAACATTTAAAGGATGCCATCGATTTTTCTGAGATTCCATCATCTGATGCTGGCTTGGTGCCAATGCGACCACCTGGTAAGTATATCCATATATATATGGTCCTGGCGTCTTCGAGTAATCGGGGAACATACATAAAAAAAAGATCCCGTCGAATTGAGAACCTCCTCCTTTTTTAAGTCGGTTAATAAAATAATAATAGGGTTAGAATTAAAACTTTTTCATACGGATTATATCGCGGTTTGTTTTACTTTTTTAACACGAAGTTTTGAAGGCAAATGTGGTTTGTCAAATCGAAGATAATGCTTGGAGCCTTCCTCTGAATGTTCAGCATTTGCTTGAACACATATTCCTAGGATAATTCGCGAGGTTATTGAAATTAAAAAAACCCAAATTTCAATAGAGAAGATGGTAGGAAGCTAGCACCAGCCTGAGATCCAAATATTCATTTAATTAAATTGGAACCCAAAAGACCAACTGGCAGACCTCAAGAGAAATCGCGATATAATCCTTAAAATTAGTTATATTTCATTGTGTAATATTCGCGCAAACATAAAAACTCATTAAATTTAATGAGTTTTGAAACTCAGACAGGAGTTTCTAATGTCAAAATATATTTTAACATAACTTGAATACATTTCTACTCATAAATATGATGGTCATATAGATTCGAAGCTAGTTCAACTTGTTCTCTATTCCTAATTACTAAAAATACACAGTACGCACTCAAATAATTTCTACATTAAAAATTATTTAGATATAAACACCATTTTCAATCATGTCATAAAATTATAAGTAAATGTTTTTTAATTCATAAAAAGTACACAAACTTCAATAAAAAACAAATTATGCGTCACTATAACATTTTTCCCTTGATTTTTTTTGGTTTCCTTTGATTTTTCTGAGATCCCATCATCAGATCCTGACTTGGTGCCAATGGGACCACCTGGGAAGTATACCCTTTTAAACAAAAAAAGAATTTCTCGAATCGGTCCAGGCGTCTTCGAGTAATCGGGTAACATAGATAAAAAAAAAAAGATTCCGACGAATTGTTAACCTCCTCCTTTTTTGAAGTCGGTTAAAAATAAACATCTTCATTTGAGTGCATTGACTGATTTTAATTCACAAACTATGAAACAATCAATGCAAAAATAACAAATCTTGGTTTCAGAACGTTTCACAAATAGGCCACGTCCAATTTCAACATTTGCGACCAACATCCAATACAAAATCGACGCACGTCCCAGCCAGCAGTTGTAACAGAGAATAAAAGAAAATTCCTATTGGAATCTTATAAAATTATGCATAACGCTCGCCCGAGCCATATTAACATGTCATTGGCCGCCATCTTCCCGTATTTGACTTCGCAAGTGTGTCCTAATGTACTCGGGCGCCTTTACACACGATTTTCAACCTTCGTTCCTGAATTTAAGAGTGTATTTCATATTGCTCCACCACGTCCGTATCCTAACCTCACTTTTTTGCCGTTCAAATGCCATAAACGATTTCCAACCTTAATTTGATGGAGTTATAGCACATTTTCGATTGGTTTGTTTCAACATAACCTCACTTATGGAGAACTCGATTTTCGATCTTAGTACTTGGGAATAAGAGTTTTATTGAGTCAAAGTAATGTTTCACGATCGTTTGTATGAAATATTCTTTACATTCAGTTATGATTGAAATAAAAGAATTTACGAGAATTGAGGGGTTTTTTATATTCTGTTATGTTTTTGCTGGTTCTTCATTTATTTGGCTACGAAAGTATTTCTATGGATGCAATAATACTTATTCCTTGATTAGGTAATATAACCTAAAAGTTAGAAATTTATGAGTACCTACTCTTTGGCTTAAAAACTTGGCATTTTCATTCCTATTATTTAGGTAATTATTAAGCGATATATCTTCTAGACTAGTTACCTATACAACTTGAGTTTGACACCCTATGCATTCAAGGTTAAAATTGTGTTTTTCAAAATTGATCTTAAAATTTAATGATAAAATAATAAATAAATAATTGTTACTGATACCCTTAGATCAACAATACAACTAGATATCGGGTCGGCGCAACAAAAACGTCTCGGCAAATAACAGCTCACTTTCGAAGTGAGCTCTTATTGTTGTTTAGTTCGTTCCAAACAGAGCCAATGTGAACACGTTTCACAACACCGCAGTGTGTTCAAAAGTTGCGAAAATAATGCCCGAAAAAGCAATTTATCGGCCGGAGTGTCTTACTTTCGGTAAGTACATCTAGAATAAGTTATATTTTAAGCTTTATACTAACAAGTAATATCAAATTTTGAATAAATTACCGATTTGAAACCATTGCCCAAGAATGTATGGCCAACGTCGGCCAATACACGCGAAAACTCTGTTTAACAGAACAGCAGATGCATGGAGTCGATTTGTATTGTAATATTATTCATATCTTGTTAGCATTATCATTTAAAATTGATTAAGTTACTTGTGTGTCTGTTTGTCGGACTCTGGTTGGTGGTAGGATATTCATATCCACCCGGATAGCGACCACCGTACTCAGGGTATAAAACCCGCCATTGTACCTCCGGTTTTTGTCGGGGGTCTAGAGTTGAGGTACGATGTTTGGCCGTGTTGGGGCCTTCTGAGTACTCTGACACTAGACCCTTGACAGCTTCCTCACCTTCTTGCCCATGGCGTAGTGTGAAGGAGCAGGGCGGTATCATTGTGTTGAGTACCGCGGGATAGATTGTCTCTGGCTACTCGATACTCTAATTGGACGGCACTGCGCTTACCATAAAGTTCAGTGTAGTCACCTTGCCAAGCCAGGATAAAAAAAATCAAATCAAATCATTTATTTCGTAAATGAGGCCACTAGGGGCACTTTTTACATGTCATAATAATGTAAAACTCTACTGGTGCTTCGGAAATGCCCACTGGTCTGAGAAGAAGCACCAAGAAACTCAGCCGTAGGTCTTTTGTAATTTGTCATTACGTTATAAAAATAATTAACATATAAAATAATACATTCTACAAGTCACATTCACATGAGATAAAAAAATTACGGTATACATGTCAATACAAGGCAGAGTCGTAAACGAGGCTATACAACCTGTTATTTAATTATTCCAACGTAACAATCAATGAGCTATCCAGGTAGACCAGTCCACACAAGCAGCACCCGTTCACGAGTATGACGCATGTGCCAGCCATCGGCCTCCTCAACCATGATACAGGGAAGTGACCGACCCGGCACACAACGCCGCCGCAAGCACATACCCTTAAGAGAGCATGACATACCCTAATCGCGTCAAAGAATGATAGAGAAACAAATTTACAAGACAATAGCTAATAAATCAAGAAGCCAAGACTAATACGACTCAGGCATCATGTAAAAACAATTTACATCAAACAGAAATAGATTGTAACAAAATAACAAATTATGTTATTATAAAATAAGTAACTAGCAGTGTGTTGGTGTATTTAGCTGAGCGACCATGGTTTTTATCATTTAAATATTCTGTTATATTGTAATAAGCCCTTTTCAGTAAAAAATCATTAAATGCCTGAGCAACTTCCACTTTTTCACATACAATTTTAATATTTATATTTAACTCAAACTGGTTATCGGGTGTTCGGAAATTCCCAGTTTCTTTATTGATAATATCCCATGTCGACTTAATTTTCTTACACGAGTTTTTAATTTTCCTGGTTATAAAATATCTTTGAATAGTCTCTAACGTATTGTAGGAATTCGCTATCAAATTTATATTTTTTCATTCCATATAACTCATACAGAGTAGCTCGACTTTTATAAATTCCTGGAGTCGCCCATTCATTAAACTTGGAAGTACCTATAACATTTATTTTTTTCTTTTTAAATGAATTATGAAATTCATTTTTAATTATATTAAATACACTGATTTTTATTGGATTTAGTCTGCTAACAATACTGCTCCTAAAAATGTTGAATCCCATGTCTGTAATAGGCCTGCAAGTTATTTTCGCATACTGTATTTCTTCACTATTTTTAAAAGCTGCATATTGCCCACAATGATCAGAAGTTAAATTACTGAGAATCATGTGGCTAGTTGAATCACATTTGGAGAATATATTATCAAGGCAGGTTGATGAATTTGATGTTATCCAAGTTTTAAACTAATCTGATATTTACTTTTTAGCTTTCCTAGCAATTCGTTTATGTGTGTAGAATGGATATCAATTGTCGCTAGAGAAAGAAGAGATGACTTATATAAGCCAACTTCCCAACCAGGCTGTGATCGGAGGTCCCTAGAGGAGCACCAACCGCCACTTTATACGCGATCGGGTGACTCGTCAACAGATGGTCCAGCAGAGTGGGCGCATGACTCGCCACATCTGGGATCCTGGTAGGCTGGTTCACCAGTTGTGTCAAGCCACGAGTCAAAGCGAATGCATGAGCAGTTCTGCCAGCATGGTCAGTTCTGGAGGAGCCCAACAACAACTCATGGTGTGTGTTGAAGTCCCTCAGAACAACCAAGCCAAAAAATGTAAATTAACAAACATAGATGCAATAAACAAAAAAATCTTAATAAATCTTTGACGTACTAAGTATGTACTTATATTATTTTAGAGTTCAATGCGGCTCCATACCTCCTGTTATCTCAGTTCGTTAGTAAAAAAATATAGATGTGTAATAGCGCGTGTATAATAGTGTGTGTGTATTCACGCGGACAGATTTTAGCTTTGAGTTTATATGTGACCCGTTATCTAGTTGTATTGTTGATCGAAGCTGATACCTAACTTCACGAAACTATCTGAGCATCACAGTGCCACAACTATACAATAACAACTCTCTTAATAACCAATAACCACCATACAACAACTATTCTGCGACCATAAAAAAATAACCGTTATTATTACCAAATAAACTTAATTAAAAATAGCGTATAGCATATAACCGTTATCCTTAAACGAGCTCTATTCGCTACATCTTAATCTACTAGCTAACTCCAACATGGCGTCTACTTTTTCAATAAAAGCGGTAACATCTGGCGAAGCACTTAAGCGCGGGGGTGAGGGTGAGACGGCGCTATACGCATCGCTATATGTCGAAAAGAGACGGCGACACCACGGTCCGTCAAGAATTAATATGTCCGTTCCTTCACGACATGGTGGATTTTATTATTCTATTATTGATGTGGATGTCTGTTAATATATTTTTTGTTAGGGTCCAATTATGGACGATTATTTGGAATTGTTTTTGGCGATTTACGCCATCGGTGGCGGATGGCTGTACCACCCGGTTATGAACATAGGAAACTTTGTCATGGCTTCATTTTGGACAGATATTTCTGTACAAAACAGAGAGCTCACTGTTGGCTTTTATGACAGCCTCCTCGGTGCCTCCTCGGGTGAGTACCCGGTTGTGAAATACGAGGCCGCAGGTTAGATTCCCGCACTATCTAATATTCGTGTGACCGAAAGATATTCGTTTCGCCTATGGGTGTTGTGGGACCGTAATTCTTGATACCCACGATACGGGATTAATCTAGTGTGGGGTCAGTACCAAGTCTATGGGTGGCGGTGACTACTTACCATCAGGTGGCCCGTCTGCTCGTCTGCCTATCGAGGCACTAAAAAAACTCTCGAGCGTTTTATATTTTTTAACATCGATACTACCTTTTTCTTGTTTGTTTGTAGATATGGTTATTATTTGTCACATAGTAAATCTTACAATTATCTAAGACTAATGGTCCCGGGCAGACGTTGTCCTGCTATATGCATTGCAATAACTGCATTGAAATCGGTTGGTTTCAAAGTCTATAACAGACATAGGTAGAAACATTTTGTTGTCTGTGTATATAAAAGAAGAAACTGACTGACTGACTGATCGATCAACGTACAGCCAAAACGGCTGGGGTTAGAAACTTGAAATTTTGACAGTAGGTACCTTTTATGACGTAGGCATCCACTAAGGAAGGGTTTTTGGATATACCACCCCTAAGGAGGTAAAATAGGGGATGAAAGTTTGTATGAAAATCCGTCATTTTTGAAGTTAAATTCATGAAAATTAGTATTTGGCCTTTTAGTTAAAAATATATGTTTCAGGATTTTTGGAAATTCCGCCTCTAAGGGTGTAAAATAGGGGATGAAAGTCCGTCATTTTTTAAGTTAAACGCGTGAGTATTTTGTATTGTATACTTTTTCTCCCAAACATGACCTCCACGCGGGCGGAGCCGCGAGCAACAGCTAGTCTGTATATATAAAAGAAGAAACTCACTGACTGACTGATCGATCAACGCACAGCCTAAACGGCTGGGGTTAGAGACTTGAAATTTTGACAGTAGGTACCTTTTATCACGTAGGCATCCACTAAGGAAGGGTTTTTGGAAGTACCACCCCTAAGAGGGTAAAATAGGGGATGAAAGCCCGTCATTTTTTATGTTAAACGCATGAAAATTGGTATTTTGTATTATATACTTTTTCTCCCAAACCGGGCAGAGCGGCAAGAAACAGCTAGTGTTTTATATAATACTAGAGAGTCGAAACCGCAACAGATGTTTGTTCTAATCCAGGTTATGCTCTATCTTTGTGAACCTCATTGAAATAAAACTAAATTTGTTGCGGTTTATTTTACTTTATAGTCTCGACTCTACAGTTTTACAAACTTGATGATCACATATTAAAATACTAAAAAAGTTTAATATCCCGGGACACGTGATGATGCACGAAATATACGAACTCTTGCAACTTATAATGATGGGCAAGATCGCCGGAAAAAGCCTAGTTGGGCGTACAAAGAAATCTTGGTTACGCAGCATTAGAGAGTGGACGGGCATAGTGAGTGCTGCAGAGCATTTCCGTCTCGCTAGAAAAAAAAAATAATAGTCCAAGCTGAGGGCCTACAGAAATTGGAGAGACATATGAAGAAGAAGATGGTCACATGCACTGAGTTGTCACGAAAGGATAATGTAACGTGGTGGTTTGCTTGTGTTTGCATTGTTCTTATATTTGCAACACATTTTCTGGTGGTAGGATATTCATATCCGCCCGGAAAGCGACCACCGTACACTGGGTATAAAACCTGCCATAGTGGCACACGCAAGTGTGTCGCATCAGCCCGCCGGGATCAGCCAGTAAACATCCGGTTTTTGTCCGGGGTCTATGTTTGGGGTGCGATGTTTGGCCGTTTCGCGGCCTTCTGAGTACTCTGACACTAGATCCTCGGCGGGTTCTCCACCTTCTTGCCCACGGCGTAGTTTGAAGAAGTAGGCCAGCATAATTGTGTTGAGAAGCGAGGGATAGATTATCTCTCGATACTTGAAACTCTAACTGGACGGCACTGCACTTACCATCAGGTGCAGTGTGGTCACTTTGCCGTGCCAGGATAAAAAAAACCATTTCTACCTTCAATTTAGTTCATATTAATTTAATTTATTGCTAGTCCGGTCTACAGAAAGAGCTCACAGTATCTTAAGGTCAATGTGTGACATTCCAGTAAACATAAGAAACCATTATCTGTATTTTTAATAGGTCCAGTAGTCTTTGCATGAAGCGTGAACAGCGAATCTCTATTATATTTATATGACAGCCTCCATGGCGCAGCGGGCGAGAAGCCGGCTGTGAAACGATGGGCCGTGGGTTCGATTCCCGCAACGAGACAAATGTTTGTATGACAGACAGATATTTGTTTCGGTTTGTGTAGTGCCTCGTAGTTCTTGATACCCACGACACAGGTTTGACCTAATGTGAGGTCAGGACTATGTATGACTGTCGGGTGTATTGATTACTTATTATATAGCATACTAGATGTTGCCCGCGGCTTCGCCTGCGTGTAGGTTATTTTAGGGAGAGAAGATATAGAATCCGTGGAGGCATCTTAAGCTATTACACCATTCTATATTTTGCTATTCCATAGGAAGCGTGCATTTTTAGGGATAAAATGTAGCCTATGTCATTTTCTGATCTCTAAACTGCCACTATGCAAAAATCATGTCGATCCCTTGCTCTGTGAAAAACTAAACTATGCTACGGGAACTGTACATTTTGACATAAAAACTAGCCTATGTGCTATTCCAGACTTTAATCTATCTCTGTGCCAAATTTCAATCAGACCCGTTGCGTGTAGCGTGATTGAGTCACAAACATCCATCCATCCATCCATCTATCCAAACATTCGCATTTATAATATTAGTAGGATTATCTAAGCGATTACAATTCATCGCTCGTTTTATTGGTTGTCATACGCTTTCCGACTATGAGGTTTGGGGTTCGATCGGGTAAAAGTGATATAGGATTTTTCGATCCTGAAACACAGAATGTGCCGGGTATAGTGATAGGCTCGCTCATCACATCATGCGACGGTAATAAGCTTGGCGAAATGCCTATTGCTTTAGACCTCTGATTACTAGATTATAATTCTGCCTACCCCTTCGGGAATGCATGAGTACGTATAAAAGTACGTAGGACACGATATCAAATCAAATTACAATTTACAATGGTGCTATCGCTTTAATTAACTTTTCCAGATCTGTATATATAAAAGAAGAAACTGACTGACTGACTGACTGATCGATCAACGCACAGCCAAAACGGCTGGGGTTAGAGACTTGAAATTTTGACAGTAGGTACCTTTTATGACGTAGGCATCCACTAAGGAAGGGTTTTTGGAAATTCCATCCCTAAAGGGGTAAAATAGGGGATAAAAGTTTGTATGAAAATATGAAAAGTTGAAGTTAAACGCATGAAAATTGGTATTATGTAATGTATACTTTTTCTCCTAAACATGACCTCCACGCGGGCGGAGCCGCGAGCAACAGCTAGTAACTTATATAGAGATATATACAATTGTAGAGCACTAAGCCGACGCCAAGAAAGTTCCAGTCAATAGAAGCTAGATTTTACAGAAATAAAGTACCGACGCCTTAATCAAATCAAATATTTATTGAATCCATGGAATGCTATATTATTTAGATCTAGTCAATCTTAGCTCTACCGCCAGTTCCGAATACAGTTTCGCTAAAGAACGAGCAAGAAGTCTAGCGTTGCTCTTTTCGAATACCGGTTAATAATTGTCATACAATTAATATTTGATTCAAGTTTGACTACATTATTATTAGTGATATTGGGTTTTTCTTCTTAGAAATACTCAGTAGCAGCCTGGAGTCTGGTATATCTTTATATATATAATTTTACTGTAGGTACGTGTGTATGTCACTGAACTCCTAAACGGCTGGACCGATTTGAATGATTTTTTTTGGATGCATTTGGGTGGCGCCCTGGATGGTTTAGATTCACAAATCAGTCCGGCAGATGGCGCTGCAGTTGAAGTGGCGCTGCTTTTACGGGCAGGACATATTTCAGCCAATTTACACAAAACTAATGAATTCTCTACCTAAACCTTACTCATGTATACTCCGTCTATTGGTGAAAACCATCAAAAATCCGTTGTGTTGTTTTCGAGTCTATCGCCTACAGACAGATAGCGGGGGGACTTTATTTTTAACCGACTTCAAAAGAGGAGGAGGTTCTCAATTCCACGGAACCTTTTTTATGTATGTTCCCCGATTACCCGAAGACGCCTGGACCGATTCGAGAAATTCTTTTTTTATTTAGATGGGTATACTTGCCAGGTGGTCCCATTGGCACCAAGTCAGGATCTGATGATTGGATCTCAGAAAAATCGAGGGTAACCCTCAAATTTTATTGAAGTCGGTGTACTTTTGGTGCCCACGATTTTTATGTCTTTTAATATAATATGTAGAGATGCTATTTAATAAGAGCGTAGATTAATACAAATGAAAGGGTTACTGGTTTTTTTAAATATCCTTGTCGGGACGTTATAAAGGGTTTAATGTAATTTGAACCATGAAAGGATCTATAAAAGTTCGGTAATTCGTAAGGTATTTGGAGTTGTAGGTTTTCTTTATGAAACCCGCAATATTTTAGCTTGGTTAAAAAAACCCTTCATTCATTGATTTCGTTTCATGATGATATTAATAATTATTTTCTCTTTATAACCATATATTGCCAATAGTTAAGTATGACTGGAATAATACGATGGTCTTAAATTTAATTTGGAATCTATTTAATAATAGCAATAGCAGCGATTGCCTAGTCGATTGCGGTACGGACTGTCAGACAAAAGTCGTATGTTTAAATCCAGCCCAAATCGCAACCACCTTTCTAAAGTTACGTGTATATTCATTGTTAACTGTGTTATCGCTTGCTTTAACGGTGAAGGAAAACATCGTGAGGAAACCTGCATACCTGAGAATTCTCGTAGGAACTTCAAAGGTATGTAAAGTCTACCAACCCGCATTAGGCCAGCGTGGTGGCCTAGGGCCTCACCCCTGTCATTAATAGAAGAGGCCCGTGCCCAGCAGTGGTACAATGTATACAAGGCTAGTTTTTTTATCCTGGCACGCAAAGTGACCACAATGCACCTGAAGGTAAGTGCAGTGCCTTCCAGTTAAAGTATCAAGTAGCGCGAGACAATCTACCCCTCGCTACTCAACACAATCATGCCGGCCTGCTGGGTAGCTTCTTCACACTACGCCTAAAGGACCCAGGAGCATAGGAAGGAGGGAACACAGCTGGCAAACTGTTCCACAGCTTGATGGTGCGGCAAAAATACGTATTTAATAACAGTTAAAATTGACTACGATTTAATCATACGGCCTTAATTAAATACGTGTTTATACTGATTACGAGTTATGTGATTTTGGATGAACTGAAATATTTGGAATAACAAACAGATTCTGAAATTTTTTTACCAATAAGAAGCATTATCCTTCAATGCTATAGCGTTGTAATCTACTGCGATAAAATTTAATTTTTAATAAGAATTCAGCTGTCAAACACGAGGTCTTGAACGAGAGCTAATCAAATAAATCTGACCTAGGGGGGCCTGCTGGAGAGCCACGTACTCCTGGAGGTTATCCTGGGACTATGTAAAAGGTTCACCAGCCCGGGTCACAGCTATATGAAGATGCAGCGTCGGCCGGACCAATTGTCGCTGGCGTAATGCTCGCAGTAACTGAGCTACGGGCTACTAGGTGTCTAAAGCAGCGGACATATTCATAGTGAGACACACTCAAGTGATTGCCCAATCAAAACGAGAGGTGAAAATAACTTACCTCCAATATTAGTGTTCTTCCCGATGCTATCCTCTCGGTCCCCCAAAATAGCGCTAACGCTGAACTTCAAAATAGGTTTCTTTTGCTCATTAAACTCCTCACAATTCCTAACCATTTCATCTGTGTTAAACGCCTTTCCTTCTTTCTCAGCTTCATCTCCAGAATTCTCCTGGTATCCTCCCAAATTGAACCTTTTTTCAAGCTCTTCCAGTCTTCGTATCCCAGATTTCTTGCAAGCGAATGGAGGGCAATCTAGTCCGCAGATTTGACACCTTCGCACCAAATTTGGTATGTTAAGTACGTCTTTATCGTTTCTAGCTTCTTGGTTGTAGAAATCATTGTTAAAGTAGCTTTCGCTTTTGACTGGAGTATAATCATCATCTCTGCTTTTTGAATCTTCGTCTTCTATTTTAGATTCTTCTGCGCATTGATTCTCGTCTTCTGTTTCAGCTAGTTTTGTTTCGTCCACTTCTGGGGAATTCTCTCTGGAGTAGTTCTGGCGGATAACGTAATTCTCCAGCTGTTGGTTCAGATATTGGGTTTGGAAATCGGTTTTTTGTTGATGGAGGATATTGTCTACTAAAAATGGTGAAGTCATGTTAAAATTCGTACTTTTATTATAACACAGATTCTGTATAGTCTTCAACATAATGTTGTGGTCTAATTTCTGCACAAATTTCAATTGTCCATTTTTCAAATTATCTGTTGGGTACATAATTTAAGCTTTATGGCATTATTTACATTTGCCAGTACAGCAAATGAAAAATAAATTTAAAACTACACTTGACAGCTGTCTACCGGGTTCGAAATTTGAAATCGCGTGAAACGGAGAGCGCGCGTTCGTCTCCCCCGGTGGTTGAGCATCGACTGTATAAGGGAGTGGTTCCACAAAGGGGCGGGTTTCGGGCTGGCTTTTTCGTCTCTATTGTTATACGGCCAGTTTTTATTGAACCATGTCGAGAGACCAATGGCAGTTTTTCAAATCGTCGTTTCGAGACGTCACGGCTCTTCTTATGATGGTCGGTTTATCCACTTACAAACTTAGCCTTGCGGCGGAATAAGCTTCTATTTCCAAGACTTAATAAACAAATTCCAATATTAAACTGTTAAAGGTATTTGTCAGTGTTAGCGGTCAGTGCCTATGTGTGCTATCCCGGGTTAAAAGGTAAAATGTGGGTATATTTTTAATATGTTATATAAAATTTATTGACTCGCTTTGTGTGCTCGATACAAGAGAATGCTTCACTTATTTGCTTTTATGATATAAATTGGTTTTCATGATTATGAATTATAATTAAATTTTGTTTGCTTCACTGTTTATATTATTAAGACTATAAAAGAGCACATAGTGGCATTTGTAGTATATTAAACATTCGTGTTCCATATTCAAACACATTTACGTTCATACCGACCAGTCATAATTATTATTCAACAATCAAAAAGATCCTATTCTCATGTTATATTTTTTTGCAATATTTTTTTATAATTGTAAACGAGCCTTTTGAGTCACATAATGTGATCGCTGATTAGCACTGATAATTAACACCCATAGTAGCAGAATAGGCGCAGCTGGGTTTTAAGAAAGGGAATGGGTGTAGGTGGGAGGGGGAAGGAGTATTTTTAATGCCAGTAATCAAGTATAATTGTAGTATTTAAAATCTTAAAACATTAATTGTGTAATTATGTAGTGAATTTTGAATGTATTGTATGTGTTAATTGTGTAGTGAATTTAGTAATTATCATTGCATTGGTAAATATTAAAAAAAATTAGATAACGTGTAATAATAATTTTACTAATTAAAATATCGTAACCATATTGTGGTTAGTTGTGCTACGCCGTAGCCGCGTAGCGTCGTAGATGGTTGTAGCTCGTAGCACACTCTACGCTGTGGTATAGTTTTACACATGTGAAATTGTAATTAACTTTAAGCATAATTCATATGTGTATTGATAATTTTGTTGTTCATAATATTTTTATTGAAAACGTCGTTTTGCCTTTTTTACTACATTTTTTTTAAAGCATAGTCCAACAAACGAGCCAGCGGGTCACCTTAAAAGGACAGGAATAGGGATTAGGGAAGGGAAGGGAGAATCTGGACCTCCGGATATCTCACTTACCTTACGAAACGCGATAGTAAACTGTCATTTCGTTGGTTTTCTGTGAGACAGTGGTACTACCCCGGTCGAGCCGGCCCATTCATGCTGTAGACAAATATGTTTACAGCGTGGCTCTACCACTTCTATAATTTAATTTTAACGTTACTTTTATATATTTTCGTTGAAGATAGACTTCGACTAAATCTAATAAAAGACAAATATACAAGCAAGTCTAATTTTCTAAATTACGCAAATGTTTATTTAACCCAATACGTTTATTTCTGTTACAAACATAAATAATTCAACATTAATTCAGTACATTATGTAAATTATACAATTCTTCAACTCATCCCCTCATACTCATCATTTTATAAATATAAACATTACAAAATCGCAATAACATTCCCAACAGATAAAATATTCATTTATTAAAGTATAAATATTAAATCTATATCCAAACACATCTTATCCCTTCAAAGTCTGGGACGACACTGGCTCAAACACGAAACCGAAAAGAAACGGCATTCGCGCCTCAAGAAAAAAAAAGTAGCGTTCCAATTTTGAAATTAGCCACACCCCCAGTACGTTATTGGTCATTGTACTCACAACTATACAGCCGTAATCATCAATATCACGTTAAAGGGACATAGACTTTATCGTAACAGAATACAGTTAAAATTCGTTTGTAATGTCATAAGAAAAATGCTAAAGAAAAAGGTAATAAGTAAGAAAACGGTATGAATAAGGGATGAGATTCAGTAGGTCAAGTTACTCATTAAAGTATATTATCTTAGCATTGCGTTATAGTGTTGTAGACAGGGTTACTTTCTAATTTATTGTATCAATATCTTGCTAGAGACTACTAAATTACATGGTATCAATCTATTTAAAGTTGAATATCGAACATCATTATAGTGAAGTCATTATCAAAAAAATAAACGTTCTAAATTTAAAATTTTAAATTAAGTTCTGTAACTTAACTTAATTTTAAATTTGTATTGGATGGCATAGATATTTTTTTTTTGGTTCATCAAAAATAGACTATAATTTCTTTTATCTATAATTTCGGCTGAGCAAAGAAAACAAGCCGCACATAATATTATGATAATAAATGAGTTTTATAAAATCAAAGTCAGCAAAGTAGATTTTGGGCAACATTGAAAAAATATATGTTTTCTTATGTCTACGCGAATATTATACATTGAAATAAAACGAATTTTACGGATTTTATCGCGATTTATTTTTACTTTTTTAACCCGACGTTACGAAGGCTTTACAGTCTTCATAGTCACGCAGTGGGCTGTATTGTATGTCGTCATAGAAGTGTAATGCAATGTTTCTACCCTCCTTGAAGTTGATTTAAATTTTTATTTGTTGTAGTCCGACCTACGCAGAAAGAGCTCACAATGCCTTGAGGTCTGGCAATTGGTCTTTTAGCTTCCAAATTAATTAGATGAGCCGTGACGTCACCTCGCAGAATGGCCATTACTGTGCCGTTGTGCGAGGGAGATAGTGATATGTTCCCACTACACACACATTTTTGCTCATACCAATACATATTTAAAATATGATGAACCCATTTTTCTAAAATTTTGTTTTGCTAAAATGGTTTCTTTTGCGTATTATATTTGGTTGCTTATCGAATAATGTCCAAATGAAACACAAGAAACTAGTCTATTCTAGATAAATTCCAGTGATAGTTTCCTATCACCAAACACTCAGTAATACCTCCTGAACCGGGGATCGAACCCATCCGGCAATAATGGTTTCTTGACCGCCCCGTGACCATGAAGGCTGTAAAACTTTCGCAACGTCGGAATTAAAAAAAGGATAAATAAACCGCGATAGAATCCGTAAAATTCCTTTTATTTCAATTTATCCGGCAATCGCAAATAAAATACTTTATTAATAATAACAAAGTGTGCAACAAATAGCGCAAATCGAATCCCCCCGAGCCACCCTACAACGTTTATATTCAAATTATTTTATTTACCGAATCCACATTAGTTAAGGACAGTTGGCTAAAGGGGTTGTCAAAATAACTTTTCAACCCCTGTGTTTATTGCCCAGATTAGTTTAATTGCCCTGTCTATGCTGTGAGCGAGTTGAAATTAGGAAAGAATACAAAAAATGCTTATTTCACACATCTGAATATTGTTTGAGGATGCGACGCGAAAATTGTAAAAATTGCATAGAGTTCAAAGAAATTCCTTATAAATCTGCTGAATCAATCTCTATATAAAAATACATACATGTACACTCTTGCCTGTAATCCCCGAAGGGGTAGGCAGAGGTGTAACCACTTACTTTTGGCCGAATGTATTACGGTCCCATAATGTGACAAGGGACGAGCATATCGCCATACCGGGCACAATTCCAGACTCCGGGCTGATACTGACACTGAGTATTTCTAAATAGAAAACCCCAATATTACTTTACCCGAGTCGGGGATCGAAACCGAGGCCTCAGCAGAGCTGTCGTAACATAACATGCGCAATTACAACTGCGCCCCCGAGCCCGTCTATATAAAAATATATGTTAAATATCGCTTCATTAAGAAAATTTTCGTCTCAATAGAATTTTCATAAAAGTTTCTAAATAAATATACAAATACTAGCAAGCCCAGCAAACGTCATCCTGTCCGGAACAGCAGCGCCACACCGACTGCAGCGCCATCTGCCGGGCTGATTTGTGAATCTAAACCATCCAGGGCGCCACCCAAATGCATACAAAAATAATCATTCAAATCGGTCCAGACGTGTAGGAGGAGTTCAGTGACATACGTACAGTAGAACTATATATATAAAGATATGTAAAAAATATTAAAAAGTATAAATAATAAATACACCCAACAGTCACGCACATAGTTCTGACCCAACACTGGGTATCAACGAGGGACTACGGTCCCACAACACCCAGACCCAAAACAAATATCTGACTGTCACACAAACATTTGTCTCGGTGCAGGAATCGAACCCACGGCTTCTTGTTTCGGCCGGCTATTCGCCCCATGCGCCATGGAGGCCGTTAAATGATTAACTCTAGCTGTGGTCACTTATAGAGTCGTCCGTAGACAACACTTTAAGGAAAGTAGACAGGTGCAGTGATAGATGATAGATAGATGAAAAAAAATTTAAATTTATGATTTAATGAATTTAGTCAAATAGAAAAAAAAGTGGAAAGCTGTCAAACAAATAAGTGAGTCTCAAATTATTGTTTTCTTGCAATACTAGCTGTTGCCCGCGGCGGTGTCCGCGTGGTACTTATTTTTGAAAGAAAAGGTATCAAATTCATGAAGATATCTTAGCTACATCTTTCTATATCATGCGTTCCCATAGACATCGTGCATTTCTCCGGAATAAAAGTAGCCTATTTCATTCTTTGACTCCTAAACTACCACTATGTAAATAGCATGTCGATCCCTTGCTCTGTTAAAACAAATATATCTCACGGGAACCATACATTTGTGCGGGATATAAGTAGCATATGTGCTATTCCAGACTAAAATCTATCTGTTTGCTAAATTTCAACCAGATCCGTTCAGCCGTTCTGGTGTGATTGAGTAACAAACATCCATCCAAACATTCGCGTTTATAATAGTAGTAAGATTACTTAACCGTACTTTTTTACAATTTCACCATCTATAGCCTAAAACACCCTATATTTATCTCTTGATGGTTAAAAGTGATTTCACAATCATTGTTTTCAACAAAGCGTCTGATAATAATAAAATTAACCGTATTAAAACTTGTTTTGGATTTATTTAAATGTGGCGAATGTCATCCGACGCGTGCTGCCATCTATAAGCTGATTAGACACGCTTTGATTTAGTCACGCGTTTTATAATTTGTCATAATGATATTTATATCGTTTTATTTATGAATGTGCTTTTAATATTAATTAATGGGTAATTTAACGCTGCGGTTTCTATTTTTAATCGTATAGAAATGGATCAAAATGTAAATTAACTAAATGAATATTGTCTTTAGTCTTCAAATAATAATAAACAAAAACGTGTCGTGTAAAACACAAAACATAAAAAGTGTAATAAACATTTCATATTTTTTTTATGTTAAGCAAATAATTGAATGCTAGCGACTTTTTTAATTATTAGTTGTGACATCTAGCGACAAGTAGTTTATTTTGAAAAAACGCGTTTTTTACTCGGTGACATCTAGTGGTGAGAAGATTACTTATTGCACATACTTTGTTTATAGCGACATCTACATTTCAAAGCCTTAAAACTATTATTGTGTATTTTTTATACATTGATTTGATACATAAATACAATAAATAATTAAGTACTAATTTAATTTATATATTTTTTAGTTTTTACTCTGTTTATAGTTGAAATTTCCATTTCGGTATATTGCAGTAAAATAAACTTTGCTTAACGACATCAAAAAGAGTTCAGAGATGACAATTATTGTAAAAATAATTCATTAGCAACAGTTAACTTTATAAACCTGACCATACGTTTTATAATAAATATTTGAATTCTTTTATTCATGATACACTACATATTTTAACAAAACAAGACTTTATACAAGGAACGCGTCTTTTTCTAGAACGCGTCTGTAACTCGACCAATAAGAGAAGGAGAAGCGACATCGTTATTTAAAAAAAATAACTCCGACCAATCAAATTTGAATTTTTCGTCTTACCGGTAATATACTACGCCCTGATTGGTTAAACGATTAAACAGGTGCTATGCGTCATCCGCCATAACGTTGATTGAAATTCGTGAAAGTGCTTTGTGAACAATTAATAACGAAATAAAGTGATTTCTCTTGTGATATTTTGGTTTAAAGTGTTTCAAATGAGCTTATAGACATGACGGAGTGGTATAGAATGAAAACTGGGTTCAACAACAAACATAATTCATCGGAACTCTCTGTTGAAACTTCTTGTGAAATGACAGACCCTTTTAACTTATTTTCGGACAATTTAAGCCCTATACCGGCTTCCATTGTGCCCAGGAAGCTGGACTTTAGCAGTTTGGACGACGACGACGGCATTAGGAATGCATCCCCAGCGCCTGTGTCGCAGAGCCCTCCTTACAAACGGGTCAGGGCTTTGAGGTATGTCCTAGACTTTCTACATTACTATTAGTGAAAAAAACACCACGCTTCACCTAAAAGCTCCGTTGAAAGTCATCTGACATATAAACACTAGAATATTTACGTATGCAATACGAAAACATGTATGTTAATTATTTATTTGTTTGCTTGTGTTTTTGGAACTTTCTCGATTTTTTAATATAAAAAGCTTATAGAAAGTTGATATGTACACTAACTACATAATCTATTACTAAGATGAATTCAAAGTTAATATTTTTTTTATTAAAAAACATGCTTTGACCAAAACATACATTTTAACAAATATATTTTTGTGGCTTATGTATTAGTTTTATCTTTTTGTTTATAACTAGGACTAGGAATTTGTCTTTTTACAAACGAATTGTGGTATACAAGTTGTTCTTGCTTTTTATTAGAAATATTGTGCTGCAGTTTTTTTATTTGCATATTTATTTTTATAGTAGATTTGTCTACACTAACTTAGAAGAGTGTACCATGTAGATAGGTATTTGTGTTGGTAGAAAGCCAAGTAACATGCCAATAATGCTACAATCATTGTGACAGGTCCATACAACATGATCCCTTCTGCCATCTATCATAAATTTATTTGATTAATTTAAATCATATCTTAATTCTATGACCAAATATTACTAACCAGTTTTAAAAATAGCAACGCCTGAGTTTCTTGACCATTTTCTAATGAAACTGCATTCTGAACTGGTGCTAGAGTAAAAAATATTGACTGAATCTAAATGATGTATCCCAGTGTTTCCTAAACTATGGGTTAATATAAGCAAATATTGGTTGGGCCATGAAAATAGGATCATACATGGACCAAACGGAATATAATTATTAAAATTGTTTTTATATTCTCATTTGAACTTTCCATTCATATAGTTATGACTCTATTTATTCATGACAACCAAGGTTGGGTCTTGAATTTGGAATTTTTTGTTAGATGAGTCGCTGTTCAGTCAACTTTGAGAACCACTGATGTATACCATGTCATGTATAACTTAAATTTCTTTACTTCAACAGTATACAATAGCAACTCCCATCTTGTTTTTAGCATGAATGAAATCGAAAGCCAATTTGTCCAAAATGGTATATAGCATTATATCCTACAATACAAAATAAATAAGTTCATTGCAATAACTTTGAAACAACCTGTCCCATTCAATATTCAGAGTTATACATACTTTTTTCAATGTTTCAGTTTATTAAAATTTAAGTAAAATGGAAGAAAATATTTCACTTGTCCTTGATACATTATATATGTTATTTTATAAATGGTTTACAGCTCTTGCCAGTTTGTTAATGGAGTTCTTTATACATAGTTATGATTCATATTTAACTTTAAAAATAGGAGGAAAAATATTTGTTAATCCCTACTATTCATAGAAACTTTTATATTCTTTGAATAAATAACAAGGAAAATAAATAACAGAACCACAGCTTAACCACAAAACCATTAGATTAGTTCCAACTCATTGAGTAAATATCATTCTAATTACTGATTCTTACATAATAAATACCTACACCAAAATGTCTCACCTTACACAGTAAAATACAATTATGTGTTGTGAGTATCATCAAAAGCAGCAATAGCTTAGACGGTAGTGGTCAGTGACGTATATATAGCTTTTAAATGGGGGGGGTCCGCGGGTAAAAGCTAAAAATCTAAACGCTCAAATCATAGTCATTTGTAAATTACTTAAACATAGAATGGGAACACTCTAGTTAATAAAAAAACAGCTGCAAACAATCAATAGTTACTTTAAGTACATTAAAATAAAATTTGTAAGTAATTTATTTAATTATGACGAAAGTAACAAAGTAGAAGATACATAAAATAAGCATAATTTTATGGGAGTGATTTGGTGAAAAGGGACGGAACTGCGTAACAGGAAGTGAGGAAGTGCGAGCTATTTTTGAAGTGAAAACTTCTGTAGGCGAGCTCGACACTTTATTTTGTGGGTATTGAATGAGACTGAGCCGTCACGCTCAGCTATATAACGCTCTCGTCGACTTAGGGAGCGAGAAAGTTATAGTCGACGCGTCACTGCTATACTCGCCCGGTGACCATTTACTTATTTATAATTTATAATATTATGGCATCAGGAGCAAATGGTTTTCTTCCATGTTTACTCTGTGATAACTATAACTTGGTACAGAAAATTAAAAATGGAAAATTATAAATATTGAAATTATAATTTGTGCAGGATTTGAACACGAATGAATCAAAAAGGAACGATGAAACCAATGTTCAAATTTCATATTAGTTTCTGTTTATGAATGTTAAACCTCTTATGTATTACAGGGATACCGGTTTTCGGAAAAATGTAAAATACAAGCCAACTCAATTTTATTTCCATAAAATTAACGTTAAAAATCGCTTAATACGCTCGTCAAAGAAGGGCGGTTACGGCCAGTATTTGGGCGGTAGTTGGCTACCGAATGATACATGACTGATTGTCGGTTAATGATTAATTTACGTTCATGAATCGAGCGTGTTGGCGTCTCCTTTTTAACCGACTTCAAAAAGGAGGAGGTTCTTAATTCGACGTGTTTTTTTTATTTTTATTTTTTTTATTCTGGCGCGGCAAAGTGACCACACTGCACCTGATGGTAAGCGCAGTGCCGTCCAGATAGAGTACCATGTAGCAAGAGACAGTCTATCCCTCGCTACTCAACACAATCATGCCGGCCTGCTGTTTAGCTTCTTCACACTACGCCTAAAGGACCCAGGATCATAGGAAGGAGGAAACACGGTAGCTGGCAAACTGTTCCACAGCTTGATGGTGCGGCAAAAATACGAGTTTGCGAACCTCTTGGTTCGGGCGGGGGTAGTAGATACCACGAAGCTGTGGCTCCGCAATCCAGTACGCGTGGTTCTGGTATGGAAGGGAGAGGATGGGATAAGATCAAACAATTCTTCAGAGCATTCGCCATGATACAGACGGTAGAACACGCTAAGCGAGGAAATATCCCTACGCAGCTGTAGCGGCTCCAGGCTGTTACTCACGTCTGCATCATTCACAATGCGGATGGCCCGCCGCTGCAACCCATCCAAGGCATCGAGAAGGTATTTTGCGGAACCGTCCCAGAGGTGCGAGCAGTATTCCCGGCCGCACTTGCGCTTTATATAAGCGGTAGAGCTGACCGGGCGTGAAAAACTGCCGCACCCTGTTCAGGATTCCGACCCTGCAGGAAGTGGCGGATATTACGCCCTCGATGTGACTCCTTGGATTAAGATCGCAGCGGATATCCTAGGACACTAAGGTCATTCCGCATTGCGAGAGGAACACCCTGAAGAACCGGGATGGGAGAAAACGGGGATTTCTTGCACGAAAACGCGCACACCTGGGTTTTCTTGGCATTAAACTCAACCCGATTCCTGGTACCCCATGATGATATGAGATCCAAGGCCTGGTTGAGCTCAATAACAAGATCCTCGCGTCTCCTCTCAGTACCCGCCCGGCAACCAGGAGGCTTGCTGCAATAACGCCCATGAACCGTGCTGTCATCTGCATAGCAATGAATGTTGCCAAGCGACAACATATCATTAATATGCAGAATAAACAAGGTGGGCGAAAGCACAGAACCTTGTGGTACTCCGGCATTTACTGACATGAGCTGCGAAGCGTGTTCATCAACGAGGACACGTATTCTACGCTCATGCAGAAAGCCGGAGATCCACTTGCACAGGTTGTCGGGCAGACCGTATGCCGGCAGCTTGGAGAGAAGGCCGCGATGCCAGACCCTATCAAACGCCTTGGCTATGTCGAGACTCCAGCCAGACAGCCAGAGCCTCGCCATGCCTGTCAATCGCCTCGCCCCAGTGATGTAATACAAACGCTAGAAGATCACCCGTTGATCGGTTATGACGGAAGCCGTATTGTCTGTCACTGATCAACGAGTGATCCTCCAGGTAGCGAACCAATTGGCTGTTAATTAGTCGCTCCATGACTTTACACATCACTGAGGTGATGGCGATTGGGCGATAATTGTTAGGGTCTGACCGATCACCCTTTTTGGGGATCGGCTGCACATTGGCTTCCCTCCAAGATTCAGACACAACACCTGAGAGGTAGGACGATCGGTATAGGCGCGTCAGTGCAGGAGACAACTCCGCTGCACACTTTTTGAGAACAAGCGCTGGGATACCATCAGGACCACCAGCCTTCCGGACGTCGAGAGACTGCAGCTCACGCCGCACATCACAATGCCTGATACGGATATCAGGCATTGTGTGACCGCAACCGGGCAGCGTAGGTGGTATATGAGCATTGCAATCCTCGAGTCTCGAATTAGCCGCGAAGAGGTTTGCCAGTAAATCGGCCTTCTCTTGCGAGCTATGGGCTAGTGTTCCATTTTGATATCTCAGCGGTCACAGCGAGGGGCGACAGAAATTAGATTGTGGTGGTGTGCGTTGAAGTCCCCCAGAACAACCAATTCCGCTGTTGGGAACTGCTCCTGCGCGTCGTCTGTCGCCTGGCTAATGTAATCAAATAGCCGAGTTGTCTCCACGTCCCCGTCGTGTGACCTGTAAAGGCACACGTAAACCCGACTCTGAGAGCCGAGGTCGACGTGCACCCACAGGGTGGAGAAGGAGGGGTCCTCCATGCAGCACAGACGGCGACAGCAGACGTCCGACCGAACATACAGACATACCCCGGCCCTCGGCCTGAAGCTTTCTTCAAGTGAGTAGCCGGGGTAAAGCAAGTATATGGTATCGGTCGGACTACAAATCTGCGTCTCCGTCAGGAAGAGAAGAGCAGAGCAGGCCGGGCCGTCTCAAGATGGTGGTGGACGGCATTAAGGTTCGAATGGAGTCCGCGGATGTTAGCGAACTCCATTGTGAAAGCGGTGGTGGGGTTGCGCACCGCTGTAGGTCCTTTTCTCTTTTTAGGCACTGTCATGGAGTTGATGGGGGGAGGAGGTGAAGAAGCGGTCGAGGGTCTAGTGTCAGAGTAATCAGAAGGCCGCAACAAGCGCCGGTCCACTACAAGAGCCGAGAGGAGGTAAGCTGATCCGCCGGACGGAAGGGCCCCCGTACCCTCCCGGGATAGGCCGCCGGGACCCCACATCCGGTCACCAACCGACACGACGGACCCACCCAAGATTATGCGCGGCATGGTGGGGCAGCCTCTCGTGGTGGTTAGTCACGATTGGGCCCCTGTACTGTACCGCGGGCGGCCAGCGGTACAACCGTTTCTACAGGTCTCATTCTACAGATTCGTTCTACAGATCAATACACCTCCAACCGACTGTGAACCGGCTAATACCTACACGGCCAAACATCGTACCCCGACTCTAGCCCCCCGACGATAACCGGACATATACTGGCTGATCCCGGAACGCGACACACTTGCGTGTGCCACTATGGCGGGTTTTTCGCCCTGTGTACGGTGGTCGCTATCTGGGCGGATATAAATATCCTACCACCAGCAAATGTTTGTTACCTCAGAAAATTCTTCTTTTATTACAGAAAATATGCTTCCAGATTGGTCCCATAGAATGTTTATCAAAATCGGTTGAGTAGTTTGGCTTTAAAATCATAACAACTTGAAAAAATATGTTGTCTGAATATACGAAACTGCGAATTTTGCTATTCTGTTACTTTTTCAGTGGTGTTTTCTATTGGTAATCTAACCAATGTACCTATTTTAATTTAAGTACCACTAAAAAGAAAAAAAAATATTACTTTTTAAATAAAAATAAAACCGCCTTCAAAAAAATCCAGACACAACTAAAAAGTAAAAAATTATTGGTTACATTTACATTAATTAGTTACATACAATTTAAATCAATTATTTGGAGTCGGTGCCAGCCAAAACATGGAAAAAACAGAATAATCAGGCATACAAAAAAAAATAGATCCATACTTGGTTTTTATGAATCTAAAAGTAAAGAAAACAACACCGGCGGCGACTCCAAAAATAATTGATTTAAATTGTATGTAATTAATTGATGTAAATGTAACCAATTATTTTTTGCTATTTAGTTGTGTCTGGGGTTTTTTGAAGGCGGTTTTATTTTTAACCGACTTCAAAAAAGGAGAAGTTTAACAATTCGTTAGAATCTTTTTTTTATGTATGTTCCCCGATTACTCGAAGACGCCTGGACCGATTCGAGAAATTCTTTTTTTGTTTAAATGGGTATACTTCCCAGGTGATCCCATTGGCACCAAGTCAGAATCTGATGATGGGATCTCAGAAAAAACGAGGGCAACCCTCAAATTTTATAGGGATGCATAATTTGATTTTTATTAAAGTCAGTGTACTTTTTATGAATTACAAACTTCTACTTATTAACTTTAATGTTATGGAAATAAAATTAATTTTGGCTTGTATTTAATCCCTACTTATTACTTTTTTCCGAACACCGGTATCCTTTTGATACATGGAGATTAAACAAATATATAATTGTTTGATATTGTATACATAAAGTGACATAAACATAGTGCCATTCCTAGGAAAATATAAATTTATGTACGTGAAAAAGGATAGCTATATTCGACCTCGAACCATACTGACAACATTTATTGAATCCTTCTGTGAAAATACTTTGGATGAAAATCTACGGCAGATTTTCATCCATTTATGTTTTATTGTTTAAATAACAACTGTCAAAACATGCAAGTGTCAAGTGAAGTCAATTTATTTTTATATTTTGGTAAATAACTATTTTAATGTTGCTTATTTATTACCAAGATGAGATGTTAGAACTCAGGTACTTTTGGTACATCATATGCGACTACTGTAAGATTTGTTCGTATTTTTTTTAAATAAATGTGCCCTGTAAAAAAGATGAGGCTTGTTTTATCAATTAATTTAAGCGCTAAAAAGTACACGAAAAAATTTAAACTAGGCTCAAAAGTCGCAGAAAAATCTGCTTATTCCGAATATGTTATATAACTCAATATCGCAAAAATTGTCACTTAAATCAAATAGCCTGCCAACCGTCTATATTATCCGCTATCAATATTCCGCGATTTTTTATTATGTCGAATGCTAAGGGGGGGGTCCGGACCCCCTGAACCCCCCCCTTATATACGCCCATGGTAGTGGTATATACTGCTGAGACAAAAGTCATAGGTTCGAAATCAGACCAAAAGACATACATCTCTGATTTTCTAAAGGTGTGTGTGTATTCATTGTTACTTATTGCTTGCTTTAGTGGTAATATATGTATAATTTGCTGGTGGTAGGATATTCATATCCGCCCGGATAGCAACCACTGTACACAGGGTGAAAAACCCGCCATAGTGGCACACGCTAGTGTGTCGCGTTCCAGGTTCAGCCAGTGTACATCCGGTTTTTTGGGGGTCTAGAGTTGGGGTACAATGTTTGGCCATTTTGCGGCCTTCTCGACCGCTTCTTCACCTTCTTGCCCATGGCGTAGTGTGAAGGAGCAGGCCGGCATGATTGTGTTGAGTAGCGGGGGATAGATTGTCTCTCGCTACTCAATACTCTAATTGGACCGTACTGCGCTTACCATCAGGTGAAGTGCGGTCACTTTGCCGTGCTAGGATAAAAAAAAAATATTCTGAGGAAACTTCATCAGAGAAACTCTCGTGGAGAATTCTCAGGTATGTAAAGTCTACATATCCGTATTGGGCCAGCGTTATGGACTACCTTGATACTCTTATCAACAAGACAATTTTGGTCTTACATTGCCCAAACCAGAAACAGATATATGAGTCCTAAATTAAATATCTCCTGAGGAGATATTTAATTTAGGAGATTCTCCTCAGATTAAAAATGAAATATTCAGCCAAATTGACTTTCAACTCGAACAAAAGTTATGTTTTTTTTTATAATTGCCAAAATATAAGTTGGCCTTACTTTGCCGACTGGTTCTATATGACTCATATTATTATGTGATTCATGTTTTGACCCTGTCTGCAGAAGACAAATCTGTGTATCTCATTTTATGGTCAGCTGCTTGTATGATGCACCATGGACTGTGTAAAAAATCATAATAAATACAATTTCTAGTCGACCAAAAACCAGTTTCAGTTCCAAACACGTTTTAACATGTTTGATCATGTATTTGGGCCAAATTCGACATAAACTGGAATACAAATGGAGTTTCGTTTGTATTCTGTGAACATGTGGCAATTGGCACTTTCAATGTTGTTTTATTACCGATATAATAAAAATAATGAGGAAAATTATTAAGGTTTAAGAATCATTTATTTCATATAAGATTATTACATTAATCACTTACTGAGAAAACATATAAACAATGGGAATGTATGATAAACATACAAGAATCAAAATTGAAATACCAATACAAACAGCAAAATCACAATCACAATTTTAGATTGTAGTGGTTTCTCTGAGAAGTAGGTACAAAAATTATACTTATAAATGAAAAAAAATATATTCCTATGACATTGAAACCATTCAACCGATTTCAATGAAATTATGTATGTGTGGTTGGGTCCAACTTAAAGATAGGATAGTTTAAGATCCGATAGGTAGCGCTGTTGTGGAGATCTGAATTTCTTATTTTGTTTATCGCAAATTCGGTCTTCAGAGAAGGCGGTTTATGGCGGGACGTCAGCCGGGACCACTAGTATTCCTAAAAAAAAGTTGTTATAGACATTAGTTGCAGGTTTTCTTTATCAAAAAACCTTATATAAATAAAAAAAACCTCCAGAATGCACTGTAATTCCTAGTTTCCACACATATCTCATTCATATAATGTTCTCGAGCGATGGAGATTACTTACTATCAGCTATCGCCATCCGTCGTCGCCGTAAACATGTTTTGGGAGATCCAAATGATCCCATCATGTTCGCTTTCGAGACAGCACTGCCTCTATCCAACCGCAATCACAATTCTATTGTGAACTTTGACGTAGGACTCGCCGGCGAGTCCAAGGAGTCTGTTTTTGTCGGAGATCTAGAGTTACGGTACGATGTTTGGCCGTTTTGCGGCCTTCAGAGTACTTTGACACTAGACTCGACCGCTCCTTCACCTTCTTGCCCATGGCGTAGTGGGAAGAAGCAGGCCAATATGATTGTGTTGAGTAAGTAGCGGGGATAGATTCTCTCGCTACCCGATACTCTTAATTTCACGGCACTGCGCTTACCATCAGGTGCAGTGTGGTCTCTTTGCGGTGCCAGGATTAAAAAAGCACAAATCCGTACGAAAAAAACTATCAGGTGACTTACTTGCCTGTTTGGTAAGATTGCTATGATGACGTCATTTACAAACGGAGTTGAGAACTCGCTAGATCGTCTTTAGAAACGCGTTGCGACACGCTTTGGCGTCGACTCCCTTCACCTAGTTCGGAACTGGTTATAGTCGCCTATACCGTTATTTTCTAAATGGTTTTAAAGCACGCGTAAATAAGTTTTGCATAGATAATCTTGATTTAGTGAGCGCCAAACAAATGGTACTGAGGTAAGGGTTTCGTGCGCTAACAATGCGACTGTTTTTGTTATTTCTGTGCCTTAGAGGTATATAATACATACACTTACGCCTGTAATCCTCGAAGTGGAGGCAGAAGTGTAACCAGTACATCAACTTTTCGCCGAATTTATTACGGTCCCATTGTGTGATAGGTGCCGAGCCTATCGCCATACCGGGCTCAATTCTACGCTTCGGGTTGATACTGAGTATTTCTAGATAGAAAACGCCAATATCACTTTAATCTAGGTTTACCAACCCCTAATTTCCGAAAACTAGGATTTGAAATTGGACAAACCTGGATAATTCAGTTTAAAAACAGGACGCATCTTTGTTTTAATACTCGCGAGCCGTGAGGCCGCCCTTAACGTAAGGATTGCAAAAGTAGGGCACGAATTTTAAAATACAGAACCTTTTCGAGACGCATTAAAAACTCTGTACACTGCTTAAAAACTATGCAGGACACTCTTAAAAACCAGGTCATGTCTTGGGATAAGTAAAAGTTTTTTAATTCATAAAAAGTAAACCGACTACAAAAAAAACAAATTATGGGACACTATAAAATTGGAGGGTTGTCCTTGATTTTTCTGAGATCATGACTTGGTACCATTGGGACCACTTGGGAAGTATACCCTTTTAAACAAAAAAATAATTTCTCGAATCGGTCCAGGCGTCTTCGAGTAATCGAGTAACATACATAAAAAAAAGATTCCGATGAATTGTTAACCTCCTCCTTTTTCGTAGTCTGTTAAAAACAGTACGGTTGGCAACTCTACTTTAATCCAACCTGAGGGTCGAACCCGAGACTACAGACAACTGCGCCACCGAGCAGGTATATAATATCATAGGTACGCCAAAACCCAAATTTTGCAGCAAAGGCAAAAATACGAGTAAAATTTTTAATTGGGTGTTCTGGGGCCGTAGTCCCTCGCAGTTCTTGATGCCTTCGATGTTTGAGTGGGGTCATAACTATGTTGCGGGTAAAAAGAAGACTAGAAAAATTCAAAAGATTTTTTATATTCTTTAAAATAAAGGTTGACGGGGTTTTTCAAAAAAATCCGAAAGGACAATGGCGAAATCGTAGTTACAAAAAAAAAATTGCGTTTAGGAATTTCATACTTTGTAATCTATATATTATTATTTTGCATGATTTTTCAGCATACTAACAATAACTGTGTAAGTATAGATAAGTTGTATAATTTATTAAAAAACTCAATTGATTTTTTGTAACGTGTTATGGCTGTCAGATTTTTTTTATGAATGGCTTAAGGTCTTTTAGTCCAAAGAAAAATCTTTTTCATAAGAATTCTATAAGCCGTTAAAAAAAACTATAAAATCAATGCAAGTGTGTGTGTTCCTACAATTACAAATAACAAAAATAAATCAGCTTTACTTTTTACCAACTTAGTGAATGACTGGATCGCCTGTTATTTGGCTGTATAGTTACGACCATAGCTTATCTTATTTAGGAAAAAAAATCACTACTTCCCTCATTTCATACTGACATATTGTGACATAATTTAAATACACGAATACTTGCCGTGAGAACGTACCAAATTCGACAAACACGTTCCTATTATGGTGAACGTGTACGTTTCCACGGTAGTTCTATAATTGAAGTGTGCAAAGAAACAATTAGTTCATCTTAATTTTATTTAAGAGGCAGTTCAGATACCTTATTGATAAGAGGTAAAATAAAATCACACCATGTTTCAAATAAACAGTACTATGTTTAATTACTAATTGAAAATAATGTACCTGGTCCGACCAGGCTGGTCGAGCAGGCATTATGGAATACTATTGTAGTTGCTTGGTTGTGCGTCGTACAGTGGGCTGCTGCGCTTATACCATGATAGTAATCTGGTATTTGGGACGGGCCAGACATCAAGACATATCTGTCCCTGCAGCATTTTTAGATATATGAGATAGGATAATTATGAAGATGAATAAACATAAAAAAAACAGTGTTTTATTTTTATTTAGAACCCGTTTTCTAATTTAATTTCTAAGTCCAGATTTAGGGTCTGAAGATATTTTCAGCACAACTATTGACAAACTCTGTGTCTTCCATTCCAACTTAGTTTGTATTGAAATAAATTATATTATGGCTTATGTTACTTTTGGTATAAATCTAATGGTGAATTATTAAAAACGGTTAAGGATTTATCGATTTCCAAAAAATAAACAAATTATTCCTATAATTAAATATAATGTGTTCATATCTGAACATGTAAACGTAAACACGAATGTAAACACTTGTGTGTAAGTACCTACGGTGTGGCGGATCACCTTCCCCACAATAGTTATAAGTCAAGTTCAGTAGGTACATGTTTAATTCACGACCCTGCCTCAGGTGACAATAGCAGTAGTATTATAATGTTCTTTGGAAAATAGGCAAATAACATTTTTATCAGCTGCATAGATAAAAATATTTTATTCAGAAATGTCAAATAGATCATAACCTCAAAATCTTTAAATTGAAATATCTTTAGTATTAGACTTTTTCATCAGAAATCCCTAATACATTATTGTTTAGGAATTGCTGCTGAATTTTTTGATATTTTTTTCACTTCTAAACGCTACATATTTATGTCAACTAATTTCATGTATGGGAACCTGCCATTGTCCTTTAAGTTCAAGATATATTGATGCCTAGGTATATTATTCGTATTATTTTGCAAGAAGTAATCTATTGTCCTAATATGGGAATAAAACCTAAATGCGTTGTTTATGACTCAAAACGCCATATCCTTTTGAAAAAATATTCCGATTTTGTCTCGTAACTTTCTACATAATTTTTCGGTTGAAAATCCGTTGAAATCCAGTTATCACATCACAATAGAATTGAACATATGATTCTGACATCTGCCGGTAGGCAAAAAATACGACACCCACGAAAAACTACGTAAAAACTCTGTAAACCACTTTCAACCTTACGTCTGTTGGATAGAGTGCATACTTGCACGGTGCAACTTTTTTTTCGAGATCACCTGAGCTAAAAAGATGTTTTGGCAAGTTCCAATGAATTTGTATCATAATGACGATTTTTTGTGCATTGTGAGTAAATAGAGGCAAGGTAACGTTTTTTTTGTGATCTTTGCACATTTGTACAAAATTTAGTATAGGTAGCGTTAAAAGTTCCATAATGGACTGCGTAAATGCGATATCGAGCCATTTTTGACCGTCTTCAATCGTGTTTTTTTTTTTAATTATATTAAATACTTATACCATTTATATTTTCTAATATTGACATCAATATACACTCAAGCCTGTAATCCCGAAGGGGTAGGCCGAGGTGTAACTAGTACACCTACTTTCGACAAACTAATTACCATCGAATAATGTGATAGGGGGCGAGCCTATCTAGCCTATATGGGCACAATTCCAGACTCCGGGATGATACTGAGTATTTCTAAATAGAAAAGCCCAATATCACTTTATCCGACTTGGGGATCGAACCCGAGACCTCAGCACAGCAGTCGCAACGCATGCGAAATTACAACTACAACACCGAGGCAGTCCATTAACCCGACGTTTCGACGTTCCGTTTCTTTCTGCGTAGATCGGACAACGACAAAATAAAAATTTAATATCGACTATATGGATGGTAGAAACATTGCACTATACTGTCTAGACGACATACAACTCTGTCTGCCCCGTGACCATGAGGCTGTAAAGCCTCGAAACGTCTGGTTAAAAAAGTAAAATAAACCGCGATATAATCCGTAAAATTCGTTTTATTTCAATGTATAATATTCGCGTAAATATAAGAAACCACTATTATTATTTAAACTAAAATATATTTAACTCTTTTAGATACATGTAACTTAATGAAAATGACCTATAAATAAATTGGTTATTTCTTTCCAGACTATTCGATAGCCCGCACACGCCGAAGACCCTGTTGGAGAAATGCTCCACGCCATCGCACCATCCCACACGAACGAGGCTTTTCCCACCCAAGTTCAACGTACAGACGGGTAAGTGGCATATTTTTAAAGAGTTTTATTTAGCTTGCCCTGATTGTTTTTTGTTTGTTTGAATTTTTACCCTCTTCCTGATTGATTGATCAGATATTTGGTACACACCTCTAGTTCTGATGACATTACAATTTAATATATTCAGTATCATTATAAATCCAAGATGCCGCCGGCACAAAATGGCGGATTACATATTTTGCAACATCTTCATCAATATTTTGTTGATAAAGTTTAAATACAAGTACCACACTGGATAGAGACTACATGTACTCAGGCCGCTGCGCGTCACCAGTCTGGCGCAACATTCTACTAGCTTGTCGGTGACGCGAATTCATAATTTTTCCTACAAAAATCGCTAAACGCGGCTAAAGAAGTTTTCACTTAATAACGGTAGGCAGCGGCTTTGCTGTGCCATAGACTACCAAGTCTATGGGCGGCGGTGAATACTTATCATCAGGTGAGCCGTCTGCTCGTCTGCCTATCGAGGCACTAAAAAAAAACCTGTGCGTCTCGGGACGCTCAGCGGAAGTGATAACTTAAACTAATCTAAGTTGAACTATTTAATATTGAAATTGTTTAACTTTGTATATTAATGTGAGAAAGATTATATTTATTAATAAAATCTTTTATTGATTATAAAATATATTTTACCCACTCGATCCCACTCAAATCAAATCACAACGATTCTAAAGAAGATTATGGAACGTAGAAATATAAATTAATAAAGAAGCCAGACAGAGTGGCGATGGATGAACGCGTTATGTTACGAACCGGTTTACCCTCCCATAAAAAGTTATCACTTCAAAAAACTTAAATAAAACTGAGCAAAAGCTAGTAATAAATGTGTGATCTGGCAGGTGTACCATCAGGATCGAGCCACCACCTGCACCCTCCGTCTGGCGACGAGGACAGCGCGCTGGGCAGCCTGCCGCCCGACGAGTTCGACGAGTCCAGGCTCGCGCCCAGAAGACCTGTGGCCAACATCAACCCCTTCACGCCGGACGGTCAGTACAATTCCACAATTACAGTAGAACTTAACGGTAGGCAGCGGCATAACTGTGCCCTGGCCTTACCATCAGGTGGCCCGTCTGCTCGTGTCTATCCAAGCAGTAAACATTTCAGGAGAAAATAAAACAAAACAAGGTATAGACTTTATGAATTACGTAGAATTTCGACAATATCTTTATCATTTAATAGTATTGGTAGCAGGCGGCAGAGGTACACCCATAATTCGCCGAGCTTATTACCGTCCCATGACGTGATCTGGGGTGAGCCTATCGCCATACTAAATACAATCATAGATTTCGGCTTGATACTTATTACGTGGTTAAAAAAACCAATATAACTTACCTAACCCGGGGATAGAACAAGTGAACTCAACACAACACAACTCGGTCGAGAAATTATTTATAACATGTTTTATTCCACACACAGCTGCCGCGCAAAATGTACAAATAGGATTGTTGACTTGACAGATGCTTCTGATTGGTTGATAGCAAAATATTATTTATTCTTTATTCTGGCACGGCAAGGTGACCACACTGCAGCCTTTGCCGAACTATCTACTTTGCCGAGTTAGGTTCTATAAGACTCATTTATCTGAAAGATAAACAATTACATAACCTTTGTCCACATGAAATGAAATTACATGGTAAGAAAGTGGTCAATATTTTTATAACTGTATTTAAACAGTTTTTGTTTGTTTTGTAATACAGGTCAGGCCTTAAACAAGAAGAAACGTGCCTTATCCAAGACTCCTACATGGGACGCCACGCCAGAACAGCCGGCCAAGAGGCTCAGGGTATGTTAAATAAATATTACTTTTGTATATACTGTCCTGGATGTGGCCTATAATAAACCTATAATTTTATAAAATTTTTCTATTCTTCGTGAATTAGCGGCAAACATAAGCTTTAAAATGGTGTTTGTCACCATTAAATTCGATTACGAATCACGGAAGTGGTGGTCCAGCTGGTGGTAGGATATTCACATCCGCCCGGATAGCGACCACCGTACACAGGATGTAAAATCCGTCATAGTGGCACACGCAAGTTTTTCGCGTTCCGGGATCAACCAGTGTACATCCGGTTTTTGTCAGGGGTCTAGAGTTAGAGTACGATGTTTTGGCCGTTTTCCGGCTTTCTGAGTACTTTGACACTAGACCCTGGACCAAGAAGGTGAAGAAGCCTTCTTGCTCATGGCGTAGTGTGAAAAGCAGGCCGGCATGATTATGTTGAGTAGCGGGGGATAGATTGGCGTTCGCTACTCGATACTCTAATTGGACGGCACTGCGCTTAGCATCGAGTGCACTGTGGTCATTTAGTCATGCCCGGGCAAAAAAAAAATATTGCGTACCCACAAAAAAACACATTCCAGAAATAATATACAGAGATTTCTCCCACAGGAATCGAACATATCCCGCTACAACGTGGAGTTCATCGAGCTGTGCGTGGTAGGGCGCGGCCAGTTCGGGCGCGTGACGAAGTGCGTGAACAAGCTGGACGGGTGTGTGTACGCGGTGAAGCGGTCGCTGCGGCCGGTGGCGGGCTCGGCGGCGGAGCGGGCGGCACTCACGGAGGTGTACGCGCACGCAGCGCTCGGGAAACATCCGCATGTCGTCAGGTACGACAGGGACGGTTGGGGCCTGGGTCGCTTGACACAGGGCGATATTGGCATAGATGACTTGACACAGGGTGGTCTTGGCCTAGGTCACTCGACACAGGGTGACTAAAATCGATTTTGGCCTAAGTCAATTATAACACAGGTCGGTCTTGGCCTTAGATCAAATTTGCTACAAGATTTCTCGAATTCAAATATTCAATGATTGTTATCTGAATATTCAGTAAACTAACAATGTCATTGAGGGATTCGGCAATCAAACTTTATTCTAAACAATTAATTTCGAGGATCAATCTTGGAAGCAGTTGTTTATGAATTTAATTTGTTAGTATATTATTAAATAAAAATACTTGATATTTTCAATAGTGATCTTAGCTTCCGTTACCTAATTCTACTATTTTATCCAACAGATACTACTCAGCATGGGCGGAAGACGATCACATGATAATCCAGAACGAATACTGCGACGGAGGGTCACTCCAGCAGAAGATGGAGGATGGACCTCTGCCGGAGAGTGAACTGTTGTTGTTATTGACACATATTGCTGATGGATTGGCGTAAGTATACTTTATAGCAGCGCCACCTGTCAGGTCTAAGTGATATCTTTTAAGTTGGAACCAACCATACACATACACAAAATTTCATTGAAATTGGTTGAGTGGCTTCCGAGTTCATCACCGACCAACATTGCAACACTTGATTTTGATATATTAAGATTTTAAGTTACCGAGCACGTTTTTATGTTCAACTAAGCTGTTGGTCAAAAAAAATAATCTTCTAGCTGTGAAACAATTTGCCAGCTACCATGCTCCCTCCTTCCTATGATCCTGGTTCCTTTATGTGTAATGTTAGGCTACTATTCTGTTGATTAGCGAGGTGTAGTTATCTCTCGCTACTTGATACTCTAATTGGACGGCACTGCGCTTACAATCAGGCGCAGTGTGGTCACTTTTGCCAGTATATAAAATAACTACCAATCCGGGATGAAATCAAAGATCTCAGCACAGCATACCAGAGCAGTCTTAAAAGTGGTTAAATGTTTTAGATCAACTTATGAATTAAAATTTAAAATCATGTCTATTTGTCGTCCAGGTACATCCATTCCCGTCATCTGGTACACATGGACGTGAAGCCAGGGAACATATTTGTGTGCAGCGGAGACTCGTGTGCTGCCAACGACTCAGATGATGGATATGATGATGATGAACCGAGTCTATCACACACATACAAGATCGGTGAGTACATCAGGAGACAAGGGTTTCCAAGTCTGTATTAAATTATCAAATATTTTCTAGACCGCTGGTTTTGCAGATATTTTATTCGAAAGTGCAAAGTGGAAACTTATTATTTCACGCATAATATGGACAGCCACCGGCTAACTAGAGGGACTATGATCTCACAACACCCAGACCAGAAACAAATGATCCACAATCAAATGTTTGTCCTGCAGCAGAAATCGAAACCTCAGCCTCTCAGTTCACAGCCTATATTTATTACTAGTGGTCTCGGACAGACGTTGTAATGCCATAAACCGCCTTCATGTGGACCGAATGTTCATTGAAAAAATAAGAAATTCGGATCTCGGAAACAGCGCCACCTATCTACCTAAAACTATCCTATCTTTTAAGTTGGACCCAAATACACAAAATTTCATTGAAATCGGTTGATTACTTTCAAAGTCTATAATGGACATAGAAGAAAAAATTGTGTTTTATATATTCCGAATGCTCCAATTGTGGAACGCGCTCTCTGCCGAGGTTTTCCAAGGGGACTACAGTATGGGGTTCTTCAAGAATGGAGTAAATAAGTTTCTGAAGGGTCGACAATGCGCCTGTGATGATCTCGGTGTTGCAAGCGTCCATAGGCTACGGTAACTGCTTACCATCAGGCGGGACGTAAGCTTGTTTGCCATCATAGATAGAAATTCTATACTAAGTATATGTTACTGAATTTTGCGGTTCATGATAGATTGACCATTTGTCTGCAGGTGACCTGGGCCACGTGACGTGTGTCTCGTCCCCATCAGTAGAGGAAGGTGATTGTAGGTACCTGCCCAAGGAAGTGTTGCAGGAGGACTTCACGCACCTCGCCAAAGCTGATATATTCGCCTTCGGTGAGTACTCTCTCTACACCCAAGCTTCTCTGTAAATTTAAGTACAGTGTAGATTCAAATATTATATTTAGATGATCCAGATTCTAGGTGTAGCAGACAGTGACATGAACTCACTCACTAAGCCCCTCCCTCCGTCTCTACCTCATTCCCTCCGTCACTCATACCTCATTCCCACTCATTCACTCATTCCCACTCACTCACGCACGCACGGATGTACGTGCACGTACACACGATAACTTTGTCGCAGTCTTTACCATAACCAACTAGGCTAACCTGCTTTTAATCTACAATTTACAAAAAACAACTATTGAATATTATATTGTCCACAGGATTAACACTGTTCGAGGCAGGAGGTGGTGGCGCCCTGCCCAAGAACGGGCAGCAGTGGCACCAGTACAGGGAGGGCCAGCTACCTGACCTACCCAACTTGTCCCGGGAGTTCAACCAGCTGTTGAAGGTGAGCATTCACCGCCATGGCGAGCAATATATTTTTTTTTTTTTATCTTGGCATGGAAAAGTGAGCACAATGCATCTGATAGTAAGTGCAATGCTGTTCAGTTAGAGTATCAAGTAGCGAGAGACAATCTATCCCCCCGCTACTCTACACAATCGTGCCGGCCTACTGTGTAACTTCTTCACACCACCCCATGGGGTATGGAGGTGAAGAAGTGGTCGAGGGTCTAGTGTCACAGTACTCAGAAGGCCGCAACACGGCCAAAAATCGTACCCTAACTCTAGACCCCCGACAAAAATTACTATTCTGGGATAAAATGTGTAGAAGTATTGTTAGGAAAGTAGAATTATTTCCGAAACATGCGTTATTATACTTTAATTATACCGAAGAAGACAATTCCAAATAAAAAGCACTCAGTTTTCCCGAAATTTCCAGGTCACTTTAATTTTTTTTCTTATACTAAAATGTTTTTCGGTCTATACATCATTTTCAGCCCACATTTACCCACTGCTGAGTATTGGCCTCCCCAATGCACGGAATAAAATAAAAATAAAAATTTGTGTGTGTAATTCACACATGGTAAAAGTGAAACTTCAGAAATGTAACCTACAAGTAAGCTTTGTAATACGCAGGCACTTAACACATACTAACATAAAAATAAACCTAGATAATAATATACTATTTAATATATTCTATCTCATTCACTCGCCAGCTTAATCCTTATATATTTATGTGTTTGTCTTTATAGTGACCCATTTTAGTTTCATAGAGTTCACAACAATTCTCAAAAAGTTTCACTTCAAAAATATAGCCAAATCAATCCAGCCGCTTTTCTAACATTATGTATTTCACTCGTCAACACGTTCGGATACAAATTTACCATTTTGTTGTAGAAAATGGTAGACCCGGACCCTGCGGTTCGCCCATCAGCGGCCCGACTCAGGAAACATCCGTTACTCCATCCATCGGGGAATAAGAGCAAGTCGCAGCTCCGAAGAGAGTTAGCAGCTGCCAAAATGAAGAACGAGCTGCTGTCGAGGAAACTTCAGGAGGCTGCCAGGTTGGTACTAAAATAGCTACAGGGTGTTCTAGAAATGTGGTACACATAAAATAAGAGAGAGTGTTAATTAAATTAATTAACCTTAAAGACTTATTTAATTATTAGCATTAACCATCATTAGGTCAGTGTGGTGTACTAAGTCCTAATCTCTCATTAGACAAGGCTCATCTCACTCTCATTAAAGTATATTACCAATTTCAGATGTATAAAATCATTAACGCCGAACATAGTTGCGAATCAAGAATCGGCTAAATTCCGCACGAGGTCCGCCAAAAGGCTTCAGAAACCGCTCAAAGATTCTCACATAGCGGAGATGATTCAATCAGTCACGTCGCCCATACGGATAGACAGACGAGCTGACAGACGGCCGAAGAAAATATAAACATATATTTAAAGAGATAATATGTATGTCGAAATCAAATCTATTCTAGTTTTCTATATATGTTCATTTCACGAACTGTACACTTGCTATTAACAACAATAATGAAAGAATAGACAGGCTGATTATATATACATGTCAAACTTCGTTGTCGAAATAATGCACACGACTTAATGACGTGTATATACGTCGTACTTAACATTGACATGGACCCAGGTGACGTTTATATACGTCAAGATCATTGAAGCCAATTCTCGTAGAAATATTCAAAATATTCTCATTCTGCAATGTCAAGAATGTAGATTGTACGTCAATTGTATTCAAATGAGATTGATGTTTTGGTTGACATGAATACCAGTTCAATTAATTCATAATCTAATCCCAGTTCGGTCAATATCCAGTCACGATGTCAATGAGAATTGGCCCTATGACCCTTGACGCATATATACGTCACGACTTACCGCTCAAATGTAAATTACTAATTATAACGAATCAATAACAAATGTATACTTATATTTATTTGAAATTAACGATGTAAGTTTTAATTTTGTAAATTTTCAATAACATTTTCATTAAAATATTTTTGACTTATCATAAACTGACTCAACTGACTGACTTGACTTAGACTCGCAAGCGTTTGCGGCCATAACAAAAATTATACTGAATAAAATAGGGTTTTACAATAGTGCCACAATTCTACTTTGATTTTAATTGTTAGTTCCTGGTTTTGTAAAATTGTTACGGGCACTTTAAAATCGAGACCCTATGTTCAAAAACATGAATAATGACTAAGACAGTAACTAAGGCCCTATAACCCCATATCATTAATCCATATTCAATTGTATAACCAGTATTATGAAGTTGGAATTTGATTAAAAACTACTGGTTCCGGTGTCTGCATCTTAAAATTATAAATACACTCAACAGACTAGTCCTGACCCCTTACCATACATTAAATAGTAAGAGGCCTGTATCAAGAACTACAAACTATGGTCCTACAAAACTTGAAATAAATATTTGTCTCTCTTCGAACCCACAACCTGTTTATGGCGTTAAGCCTTATAGACTGACTGACTTGAGAAATATTTTTATTCGTGGAATTTATGATTGTTATTTACATCATAAAGTAATTCCTGTATAGATAAAAGTATATAGTAATGACATCTTAATATAATACTGGTTATATCCTTTGGATGATGGTGGTAGGGCCGTCTTGTTTCAACTGGTGTAAATTTTAACTATTAGTCTTTTTATAGCCAAATTTCAAGTACTATTTATTTTAATCAATAAGTTACTTTACATAAAACTTAGAAAAGAGTTTTATAAATCGGCTGAAAATTACGTAAGAAGATTCAAATCGGGTGGAAGGGGTAATTGTCAAATGACAGAAAGGATGCACGATATGAGTCGTGACGTCATGTACCAGAATGGCCATTACGGCCAAGGGTGCGAGGAAGATAGTTAGTTGTTTCCACTACGCTCCCACCTTTGCACATACAAATATTAATATAATTAGTCTCATTTATTAATGAATTTTGATTCCTTTTTCCCAAAAGGGTATATTTTTTTCGGTTGTATACATGTGCATAATTTAATAAAAAAAAACGGCTCCATACTCAGATTTGAGTCTTCTCTAATATTATAACAGAATAATAAGTAACCATAGCAGAAATAAGCGATTATTTTTAACTATAAAAAGACTTTCATACTTGTTGAAGCAATACGGCCTACATTTTGGTATAAGGGGTTGCACAAGGGCTTTTATACCCATCGAATGATACTTTAAGTGCCTTTATAAACTATAATACCCTAAATGTGATCTGTAATGTGCTTTTTATCGAATTTACGTGTAATATATTGTAGTATTATGTATAAGGGGCTTATGTATTTTCAAATGTACAAAATACTAAAATTATTGACTAAATTTGGTAATATCAGTGATACCAGGTGACCCACTTATCTGTAAAATTTCGTTAGTATGTGAATAATTTACGTGATACTCAAACGGCCCCTGTAGTGACTAAATTCTTCCATAATTTCGTATGTGATAATATTAAGCTTAGAATTTAGATGTAGGTCGAGTGTGGATTTTAGTGTCTATACTTATATACAGGGTGATGCGGAAAGGTGGTATAAATAAATAGTAAAGAGAGATTGGAAAGTTATTGGTAAAGTTAGAAATCCTATACAGCTAATCTGAGTAATTGGAATTTGAAAGTATGAGATAATTCGTTTTATGTTCCAAGAAGCCATTGAAAGCTAACGAACTACTTTTGCAGTATTTAAGTATGTTTAATGTTTAGTTAATCAGTTGATACTTCTGATATTTTTAAAGACAATACGATTGAAATAAAACTAATTTTACAGATTTTGTTGCGGATTATTTTTATTTTTTGTGCTGATGTTTCATTTATACCATTTGTTGTCACATTTTAATTTATTTAAACGTGTCATATTCGTGTAAACATAAAAAAACATTGTGGTAATACAATTTTAAGGCCTCGCTGTACCAGAGTCAAAAAAATTATATTTTTGACATTACCAATAATTTAGTAATAAACTTTATGTATGGTCATTTTGTTGGTAACACCTTTCAGCAGAACCTTTTTTTTAATTCCCAGAAAATTCACTCACGCCTGTAATCCCCAAAGGGGTAGGCAGTGGTGTAATCAGTACCCCCACATTTCACCAAGCTTATTACTGTCCCATGATGTGATAACAAGCCTTGCCATACCAGGCATAATTCCAGACTCCGGACTAATACTAATTATTTCGTGGTTTACTACCCAATATCACTTATACCCAGGGATCGAACCCGAGACCTCAGCACATCAGTCGTACTAATGTTGCAATAGTTAGTGTATAACTGGAATTATCCAATCTAAAGTTAACTATGAAGAAAAACTTTCAACAGTCCAAATTTAAAAAATTCTCAAGGCACCAAAATTCACACACATAATGTAGGCAGCTCATATATAAACATAAATATAGTTGTACGTAATATTTATATCAATTTAATCATTTTTATTGTATAGATATATAATAGACGTAAGACAGTTTTCAGTGTGTTGATGATTTTCTGCGATTTTTATAATGATATTATTAACACCAATAGTTGCTATTGATCCTACAAGATAGAAGCCATAAGGTGGGTCTATGCCCCACGACACAGATGAGAAACAAATATCTGCAAAACAGAAATCGAAACAGCAGTTTGTCCATAGTCCAAAATAAATGTCATAAAAATATTTAACTCCATCAAACATGATCTTAAAAAGTATTTATGATTATTAATTATCTAACCATAAATATTTTTCAAGTTGTTTTATATAATTAATTGATTATGAAACCCCTCTCATTAGTAGGCCCGTGCCCAGCAGTGGGACAATGTTTAATACAGGGCTAGTATTATTATTATATTATGAAACATTCTTTGTGCAGTTTGAGCTGTCCTTCCTAGCGTTTGATAGTAGTATTTATATATTTTTTATGAGTTATCATTAGAAAAATCGCACAGTCTCATCAACATACAATTTAGCAGGATGTAATAAAAATATAATTTATATGAAAGATAAGTTTTAGTAATTATCTGAATAATCATTTTTACTACAGTTTTCGAAACAGCTTCGTAGCTCAAAAATTGTTCCGCAATCATAAATCTGTTAAGTTCATAATAATTACACAGCATGGTTTCAGTAATTGTTTTAGGATCATAGACATAAATAATGGACTGAGCTTATCCAGCTATTAAGTGAATACGGACAGAGAAGTGAAATAAAGCGAACATGCAGCCAGCAGTTGTCTTTTTCTAGAATTTTGATTGGTCTACGTCACAGACTTGCAGGAGCGAAAAGAAGGTATTGGCCGCACAGTCGCTTTGCCTCTTTCTACAAAGTGGTCAATTTTGTGAGGATATTTCTCAGTCCATTCTCTGTATCTATGGATTATATTAAAATATAGTGAATGCACTGCAAAGAGTTGTTAAGTATTCTCAGGATGTTCACATTTTGTTTTCAAACTTGGCAACTAATTTTATTGACAAACTACAAACTATTTTCAATACAACATTTTCAATGTCCATTTCTTATGTTTTATCTTTGTAATTCAATGTGATTAGTATAATTATGCTTGCCCAACACAGGGGGGTAGGTAATTATTAATTGTAGTTTAACAGATCTCATGCTGCTTGTATATATACAGGGTGTAGTTGGATTTTATTTACCTGATTCTAGGCAAAAATTATTGGCATCAATACAAAAATGGTCATTCGATTTTTCAACGCAACTAAATAAATTCGAATTTTAAAATAAAAAAAAAACTTATTTTGATATTAACTTATAAAAAGTGACTGTTATTAAGAATAATTCAAATATCCCAAAATTTATTATCAACCAAAATGTATTATCAATATACAGTTCAAAAATCTAAATTCAATATCATATCTCTTTTGTTTAAACATTAGTTTATTCACTTTTATAAAATTAAACTATTACATAGTAGGAAATTTTAACATATTTTGAAAATAACAATCTTTTTCGGCAAAAAGGGTTAATGAAATATTGTTAAAATAATACCAGTGTTACATCAGAAATAAAATTCTTTACAACACCTGTATACATTTAATAATAATTAATACATTAATCTATATAATATTTAAATTCTTTTTAAAAATCAAAATTGTTTTGTAAAATTTGCTGTGGGGCTTAGATTTAACACTGCTGAAAATATAACTATATTATTTAATGCGACTTTACACGGATGGAATATCAATGCATATAACCCTTCAAGGTTCACCCTATTCTCTAATTGAAGTGAAAATAACAAAAAGGTAAGAAACACCAAGTGAATACACAAGCAAATCATTTGTTTTTTTTTGTAAGCTTGAATACTACAGTTATGTTTTTAATCATATCTTATGACGTCATATACCACCTATATTAATATCCCACCGATTTTATTTGACAGTTTTGTCAAAACATGTTGTTTTGCAGATCTCCATATTAAAGATTTGACTTCGGTTTAAGAGATTTTTTGGGTTAAAGTCGATGTTTATTTTATTTTGTGTTATTAAAATAAATACTTTTAAGATTTGCCCATAGATTTATACTTCTACAGATAATACAATGTTTAGCCAAAAAGTCTCTGTTCCAAAACGATTTTTCTTATTGATATCTGGTCTGTTCCTAGTTTTATTTAAATAACGAAATGATGTCATGGATATGAGAATGTGCGTAAGCGTAGCCAAGTTACGATTCTGGATCTTTTTTTGGTAATAATTATATTTCGTGTTCAACTTATATATTTATTCTTATTAACTTATATTTGACAAATATTATTTTATATATTTAATACTTGTAGTCCTCTCATTAGTATAGCACCCGTGACCAGTGGGACGAGTTTAATATAGACCTAGTATAAGTACAGTGCCTTCCCATTTTCAATGTTTATGTTATTAAAATTACATTTGTCGAGGATTAGAAAAGTATGTCAAATTATTTCTTCATAACTAGCACCTTTGAAATAACGATTAATGTTATGTAAAGAAATAAATAGAAAAACTATTACACATAATTATAAACGGTCACACCCGGCTAACTATTGACGTAACTTGACTCTGTTTACGTAAACGTCGGATCTAACCTCACGATTGATTGTAAATAATGTTGTAACTTGGCTGTAGCTCTGTGACCAAAGTGGCCGCGTCGATATGTTATTATATGTTTGTATATTTTGCTATTAATAATGATTATTGTATGAAATAAATGTGCTTGTTTCAATTAATGATGTGTATTTTATTTCCCGCCCTTTTGTTTTTTTTTATTCCAGGAGCAGGCAAAGGAATTAAAATAGGACAGTCAACATAAGTCCAGCACATTCATTCATACAGTAGAATAGGGTAGTTGAAACTATTTTTTAATCAAGTTATATTTCCTAAAGCCTAAAACCTATTATTATCAAAATAATTTTATCCGAACAAACATAAGGAAATTAAACGCCATTCAAATCTGCTGGAAGGGGTGATTGCAAAAGGATGCATAATATGAGCCTCTCAGAATAGCAATTACTGTGTCGTGAGAGGGAAGGAGGTAGTGAGATGTTCCCAGTCCACACATTTTTGCTCATTTAAAACAAATATTGTGAACTCATTTAGTAAAAGGGATTCTTTTGCGTATTATATTCGGTTGCACATCGCATAATGTATAAAATGACATACAAAACTACCCTATTGAAACATATAAGTATTTTTATCGAAAACAAACTTATTTTACCAGTTTAGTACCGGTTTACCTTATATTACCAGTGTTTTATGATAAACTACGGCTGTGATGACATTGAACAAAATAGATTTTCAAATAGCCGTTGCTTCAGTATGCGATTTTACATTCAGTCTGCATGCTTCGTGTTTATTCCAAAGGAAACCGATTACAACATTTTATTGATAATACAATTATTTTGTGTACCTAGATGGATTCTCTATCTTACTTCGATTTTCAACAAAATATTGGGTTTTTAATAGTTTCCCTGCAGATACCCTATCGAGACAATGAGATTTGTATAGAATAACCACGGCAATGGATATTAAAATAAGACAGTGATAGCCAAAGAGCACTATAATGTGATAGTTTTCGGCATAGATTGCTTTCAGTGCCACCAGAACTCTGTGTTTGATAGTTGGGTAGAATTATGTATTATTGATATTAAAAATAGCTACAAGCAGGAAAATAAAATTAACTAAATCATACAATTAACATAATTTATTGGTTATCATGAACGCAGCTGTAAGCAAATCTAACAATGAAAGTCTATATTTGACATAATAATGACATTAATAGTGATGTGGCTACGTAATCAGTATTATTGTTAATATTTATTGTTAAAAATAAACTAGTTTTTATATTACAGATATTTTACAATAATCCATATGGTTTTCGAAAGTACCAAGTTTATATGTATTCTATTACCTGAAACAACTTTTTAAACGTTAACAATCACTAATTACATTTATTCATAATTACTTTAACTGGTTTAACTTGTCATGACTATAAAATTAATTTGCCAAGTAAATTAATACAATTCATGCACTTGTATAAATTGAAATGAAACAAATTTTACGGATTCTATCCCGGTTTATTAAACTTTTTTATCCCGACGTTTCGAAAGCTTTACAGCCTTCATGGTCACGGGGCGGACTGATTTGTTTGTCGTCACGCAAGTATAGTGTAATATTTCTACCCTCCATAAATTTGTTTTTTATAGTTGTATAAAAAATAAATTTGTTTCATTTCAATGTATAATAGTCGCGTAAACATAAGAAACCAGTTGTATAAAACTAAAAATAACATAGTAGTGACATAGTAGTTGCGAAATTAAAGTTATAAAAATTGTATTTTATATCTTCATCCTTTTTAAGAATAAGTAATTGGATAGGGTTTCTAAAATTACTGCATTAATGCCATCTTATTATAAAAGTGATACTCAACTTTATAATATTATTGGAAATATTATAAATAGTATTGTCGATATCATAGAAATATTCATAATCGTTACATCATTACTTTTGAAAACTCGGGGCATTCCAGTAGGTATTTTATACTTGGTTCATTTGACAATATCTTGAATCAGTCTCGTATTTTTGAACTAACTAATGACTATAAAATCTTGAAAACTTGTGAATTATATTGTTTAAAAGCAATACAGATACGATTTAATGAACTTACGAAGTAATTTAGCGCACATAACTTGAGAAATGTGGTTTGTTTTGTGTTTAAAGTTTGCTTTGTTTTTGTGTATGGTGTGTGAAAGTCAACAATACAAGAACGATGGAATTATATTCTTTTACAATAATACGTGAGTATTTATTGTATTTTATTTAGATCCTCAGCATAGTGTTAATTGATTGCAACCATATCCCTTTAATGTGAGATAATATTGTATTTGGTAAACATATTGATGTAAACAAAAAAATGAGAAACTAAATCAGATTTATAAAATTAAAAGCAAATCATATAAAATATAAGACTTTAATTATGTTATTATCATTAAAATAGTCAGTATAGTTCGCGTGCCTTTAGCTATTGCAGGAAAAACAATATAAATACAGAAAAAAATATAAAGTAATGTTTTAAATTAGAATATTGGTAACTTCTAATGGTTTAAGTTTTCAAATTCTCGTTTAATGCAATTAAATAATTTTTTTTTCTAATTGTTTGTATTACAGATTATAAATAATTTGTAAATGATGATATTTTGTAAATAGTTCTGATAATGATTTTAGGAAGTAATTGTTAAATTATTATACTCCAATGAGTCACATAGCCTTGACTGGACATCTAAGGGTTCAAAATGGCTGACAGAGCATGACCATAATTGGTTGGATAGATTAAAATCCAGCCAATGATCATAGTTAATGTCAGTTCTGGTTATTTTTATAGAACTTTATTTTTTGTTTTATAACCTAAATCTACCTATTTATATTTTATTCTATTTTTATTTTGTATAGTATAAAAATTGGCTAAGCGCAATGTTTTTTCTAATATCTATTAAAGATATTAAAGTATTCGTTTTTTTTTCACAAAGCCAGTATTGAAATGCCATTTTGTATATGACATTTTAAATTTAGTTTGAGCTAAAGTTACTCCTTCTTAACTTATTTATATAATAATAAATTATAATAATTTTATGTTTAACCTTAATCTCCCCATACCTTTTCCTTTCTTTCAACCTTAGCAACGCACTCAAGAATTAAAATAAAACTAAATTGAAGGTCGAAACGAAAAGATACTGTATGTAACCTTCAACTTATTAAATCTCCCCAATAATGTTACCCGTCCTATAAATTTAAAATGTCTTTTAACTTTGAATTGTCCTTCTAATGGTATTAAACAGATTTATAAATAATAATAATATTTTTTTATAGTCTTTTAACTCTTCTTCAAACTTATTCTGATAAATAAAACTTACAATATTACTATCTATTTCTTCTATTTTTTACTATTATTATATATATATATATATTTTTTTTTGCGCGTTCACCAATGTTATTGAACTTATTTCTTAAACCGAACAAATTCTATCATTTCATTTTTCCTAAACCTTAGTGTGATCCAACCTTGACACTGGCAGAATCATGTATAAGTGGATGCCTTAAATTTTAAAAAAGGAGAAGAAGAATGTAGAAACACTATTTTTATCTATATATTTAGTGACAACATCTCAGTCTATCCCAAGATTAAGAAGGCTGTAAAGTTTCGAAACATTTAGACTAAAAAGTAAAATAAACCACAATAGGTAACGGTAGGCAGCAGCTTTGCTGTGGCCCATCTGCTTGTCTGCATATCCAGGCAGTAAAAAAAAACAATAAAATCTGTAAAATTTGTTTTATTTCCATGTTATATTCACGTACACATAAGAAACCATATGCATGCAATTATCTTCTGGTTTTCTCCTTGGTTATGGTAATTTACTTGTATACCAGACTACTATAAAAATGATTACAAAGGGCAATAAATTATTTTCATACATTATTGGTATCAAATGTGTTTAACATTTTTACATTCATATCTCATGAGTCAATTGTAAAAGTAAATAGTTTGCATATCTATAGAACTAATGAGATATAATGAAGAGTGCAATGGACTGTCCAGACCCTAGGTTATACACCTCTGCCTTTTAATGGTTGTATTAATTATTGCAGTAATGAAAGTGTATTATCATAAAAAAAATGTGTCTCAAATAATCCTTATTCCCCGAAAGGGTAGGTAGAGGTAATAGAGGGTGAGCCTAACCCCATACCGGGCGCAACTCCGGGATGATACTGAGTATGTTGTGATAGAAAACCTAATATGACTTACCGAACCTAGATATCGAACCCGAGACTTCAGCCCAGCAGTAGTACCGCATATGCAATCACAACTGCGCCACCAGGGCAGCCACAATTATACTTATGACACTACTAAAGTTAGATTAAATATTAGATTAAAATTAATGAGTTTAAAGGACAATTAGTAATTATTACAATGTATCAGGCGAATGAAATGTCAATGCAAGTTTTAACTGCAATTTACAATAAAATCTGCCAAGTGTAGGGACAAGATTAAGTGTTTGACTGTTGGGTGTATTTAATATTTATTTATTTAAATCTTTCTATGACAACTTCAAACCTATTACTCTTTCTACTGCCTGACTGCCTGGCTTGGTGGCGCCGTTGTAATTAGGCATGCATTGCGACTGTTGTGCTGAGTTCTTGGGTTCTATGACCGGGTCTGGTAAAGTGTTATTAGCTTTTTCTATTTAGAAACATTTAGTATCAGCCCAGAGTGTGGAATTGTGCCCAGTATGGCGATAGGCTCGCCCCCTATCACATTATGGGACTAATAAGTTCGGCGATAAGTACTGGTTGCCCATCTGCCTACCCCTTCGGGGATTACAGGTGTGAGTGTATGTATATTATATTATAATTTAAAATCATTGCGCGCAAAACCACGTTATACCAATCATTTGTTTCAGTTACAAGTACAATGTGCCCTACACGGTGTCGGTGAATAGGAGCACAGAATACATTTTGGAATTTGGCGGGGTGAGTATTGACGATGCAAATACAAAATGTAAAAAAATATTAAATAAACAAAAGGCGTGTGCTTAGTGAGTGAGTGACTGGGATCATTTAAGCATTACGTAAGCAGAATTTTAGTCATTTTCAACTCCTTCCCTCTTGTCAGCAAATGTAAGCAATGTTCTTACCCGTCCCCCTACGCTTACGTAAGCAATGGTATAATTTTGACAAAGCCTATGACTTATGACATTTTTATTTTAACACCTACCTTCTTTTATCTCTGCACCACCTCAGGTTGACTGGCAGAGAATGCCTCCGGCATTAAGTCCGCCCATACATAAATGTATTAAGTGTTAAATAAATATGGGTGGATTGGTAAAAAGCATGTTTACAAAATTTCATGCTTCTTACTTTGAAAATGACGAACTTCCATACAACCGTTTTTACTATACGTATGTATATACATACATAGATGATACATATATAGACATTTAACGGTAGGCAGTGGCTTTGCTGTGCCCTGGCATTGCAGAAGTCTGGGCGACGGTGACTACTTACCATCAGGTGGCCCGTCTGCTCGTCTGCCTATTAAGGAACTAAAAAATAGAGTTTCCTGCTAACCTAGCAGCTGGACAGCAATCCTAATACACCCACTTTCATGACAGGATCTAGAAGCCTACGACACGCCTGCGAGGGTCACGGTAGCCAGTGACTTCGCCAACAGAACATTTCCATTATTCATCACGGCGAGACAGCAGAAGGGTAAGGTCACCATGCACTTGTATCATTCAATCGTGGTGTCGGTGCAACATACTTTCCACTTGTGAGTGGAAACCAAAACCTGTGGGTTTTGCTTAAAAATTGGCCAGCTATCTGATGTAATCTTTTGTGGACGATCAAATCCTGGATAAACTTGAACTTTGTGTCATAAATAAATACACCGACAGTCCTGTTCCTGACCCCACAGGTAAAACCAGTATTATGGATATCAATTACGAGGGGCTACGATCCCACAACACCCAGACCCGAAACAAAAAAAGAGAGAAGTGTCTTATGGACAATCGGACAATTGTCACGGTGCGGGAACTAAACCCACGGCCTCTCGTTTCACAGCCGGTTTCTCGCCCGCTGTGCCGCGGAGGCAGCAAAAAGGCTGTTGCCTCAACCTATTAATCCAGATATTCCATTTTTAAACTTTGAGTCACATATTGATATCAGAAAGCTTGACAGTTGGTTATATTCCAGGAGTGTTTTCATGGCAACTGCCAATGCTGGTTCAAACGCCGGTTAGCTTGGAGCAGTTCACGAATATATCGAGGACTTTGTGTCCGCACAATAATTTGTATGATGAAAACGAAGATAGCTGCGGTAAGTAAAAATAATAAATTAAGAAAATCCTCAAAATTTAAAAATAGTATTACAACTGCAGGTTATTTAATTACATTATAAATTATTGTTACGTTTATTCACATTCGATTTTTAATAAAAATATATCACAAATAACCTTACGTGTGTAATATACACCTTATCTCCACAATATAAAGGTTATTACACAATGAATACATTTGAGATTTTAATTTGTTCGACATATTTATTTTTTCTTTTTTCTGTTCACGCCTACGTAGTGGAAACACGGATAAAGGTCTACTGTGGCCCTTTGATACGTAATATTTTTCTCCCTTTTAATACATATTTAAGACCTTCGGTAGGCCAGTATAATGCTAGATACTTATGTCTTATACAAATGTATTTATTTATCATGCGGATGGAGGCTGGAGTTTAAGGAGCACAATCTCTGTCTATGAAAAACTGTCAAAAAGCGACCATTTAGGGTGGCGCCACTATAGTAAGTGGTGTAATTTCAAAGATAGCGCCAAAAATTATTAGTGTAGGATAGTCTTCGATCAGGTATAATTGATCGAAGAGGATAGTGCACTCAGCAGTAGCACATTTTATTCAGTTTACAACTGCTAAATTCATATCACACCACTCGGTACGCTAGGGCTATTACGGTCGATTTTTGAGTTGTTTTTTTGTTGCTTACAGCTGGACACTTTTTCAACTTGTCCTCCTTAAAAGATGGTGCTCCTTATACTGTAGTCTCCATGATCATGCGATATGATGTGATAATCACACGAATTTGCGTGATTTTAAATGTGCTTTGTAACGTCATTTGCTACATCGCGTAATTCACAAATCACGCGATGTCGCATGATTTGTTGTATATCAAAATGTACATATTTTTTAAGTAATAAATTATAATGTTTGTATTTTATTTGGATATAAACGCGTCGATAAAGGCAATAACGCAAAATCTAGATAAAGTAAAAAGATTTGTAACACCTGTGTTCTATCTAACGAAACTTATTGATAAAAATAATTATAAAAGAACTTGATCAATTATTAAACTGCCTACCTTAAGAACATACAAAATTGCGTTTATTTAAATTAGAACAAAAACAAAATATTTTTATGCATTACATAAAATATTTTCTTTCGCAGATATAACGAGTTTTAACACTCCCATAGTCCATCTTACCTCGTCTTCTCCAGATTCGATAGACGTAACGATTTTGGTAGAAACCGTTGAAGACTTTTACATTAAACTAAATTCTACGACCAACTTAACTAGTACACCCAGTCAGCCGAAGTACTACTTCTATCCTTTCAAACAAGAGCCGCATGAAATGTCCGACTTGTCGCTACAAAAGGTCCACAGGAAGTATATCTGTAATCAAGAATTAGAACCCCATGAGGCCAAGAGATTGGAAACGTTCAACATGTACAGGCAGTATGAGTGGCTGTCTAAACCCAAAAGTGTTATTCTGTTGATAGAATCTGATGACGATATATGCGCTGTGGTGTCTATACAGAATTTTTCGGTAAGTTTAAAATGTGAAAGAATAAAAGACAATGAGAAACAAAGTAGGATAATTGAAATGTCAATTCATCATCAGTCGCCATCTTTCTTTCTCCCGTCTCACAAAGATGGCGACTGATGAGTGACGAGAAAAAAAATAAAACTGACACAAATGTTAATGTTTTTTATTTTAGTGTCCAGTTTTTGACAACGAACGTGACATTCTTTATGACGGTTATTATTTGACGATGACACGACGTGGTGGGATCACTTTAACTGTGAGTTTATATTTTAATTTTATTCCCTCGAGTCAGGAAGGATATTAAAAAAAAAAGTAGGGAGTACAATACAAGCTTTTATTTCCATAGCATTAAAGTTAAAAATAGCATGGAAGAACGGCGAGTGTTGCTAGTGTAGACGCGCCGCCGGCGGCCATAGGATTTAATAGAGTTGCCAGATATTAAAACACTGATTTTAAAAGAGATATCTACTGAGAATTTGAATAAAGTAGCTAGATGTTAAATTACTAAAGCAAAAAAAGGTAAAGAAAATGAGCTTGTTACATTCTGGGGTGTTTCAAGCCCATTTAGGGTTGCCAACCATGGAACTTTTTTCCTCCTACAGGACCATGTAAACAATCTGGTATTTTATATCTTAAACCCCTTATTTACATTCTCTGACTTGACTTGATTGGTGATGCACTTGTAATTGCGCATGCGTTACGACTGCAGTGCTTAGGTCTCGGGTTCGATTCCCGGGTCGGGTAAAGTGATATTGGGTTTTTCTATTTAGAAATACTCAGTATCAGCCCGGAGTCCGGAATAGTGCCTGGTGTGGCGATAGGCTCGCCCCCTACCACATTGTTGGACGTAGTGAATTCGGCGAAAAGTGGTTACACCTCTGCCTACCTCTTCGGGAATTACAGGTGTACATGTATATATGTATTTACATTCCCACTCACAGCAAGACACATTCCCGCTGGGTTTCTACATAGTGTTCATAGTAAAGACCTCTGACGGTGACTGCACAGACCCTGTCGGTAACGCCACCTTGCCCAAGATGGCGCAGTACTTCGGCTGGACGGATAGTGTCAATGTTACCACTAATGACGGAAGAGTTAAACATTTCAGGTGAGTTATTGTACCACGAGAAAGTGTGTCATTTCCAGCTAAATTATCAAAATTTATTTATTGAAGTGAAAACGTGGAGGATCCCGGCAGGGCCGCCATGTAATGGCGGGTGAGGAGAGACATGTGTATATGACTGTGGTTCGGTTAACACTCTTTATTAACATCAAGTTATATACATATTTACTTACACACTACGAAATAGTAACGAAATTAAATTTATATCATAATAGACGGCGCTTCCTAAAACCGTCTATGCGCGTAATCCTAAATGAACAATACGACACATTTGTTAATTATTCTGTCAGCAGATGGCACTGTTAGTTTTTTGGCATAACCTATCTTTTTTAATCATTTGTCTATTTTTCGTCAATAGCTGCAAACATCAGCTTCAAAATGGTGTTTGGGATCATTAAGTTTGATGAAGAATTATGGAAGTTTTGGCGTTCGGAGAAAAACATCTTTGAGAAATTAATATACAGAGACACTTTAAGACCGCCAAAAATCCCTCAGTTTCAGAATAATAGAGACGATATCGTATCAGGAGTACATGATCGCCGCGGGGGCTGCTTTGTCATTCTTCGCGTCATTCTACGTGGCGTTCGTCATGGCCCTCCTGTTTCAGAGGAGGAAAATGACGGCCAGCCTCGAATCCAGTCAGGAGGAAGGTAATGACGAGACAAGCATGGAAGTAAAACTACTTTTACGCGGCGGAGTGATCTACGATGTCCGCCCCATGACCATGAAGGCTGTAAAGCATTCGAAACGTCGGGACTAAAAAGTTGAATAAACCGCGATAGAATCCGTAAAATTAGTTTTATTTCAATGTATAATATTCGCGTAAAGCTAAGAAACCATTAAGTAAAGCATTCTGAGGAATTTGCTGCCGCATCGCTTTATGTATGTATGTGTTATACTAGGGTTTTTCCGTGACTTGGTCTGCGTTGATGTTATCACACAGTGAAATATGACATATTTTACTCAGGGATACACTAGATCAATGATCCCAAAGTGGTATAGATTGACCCCCAGGGGTCGATGAAAACCAAGGAGGGGTCTATGTGATCGAAAAAAAAGAATTAGGGGTCTATGGGATGTAAACGGGGGTCACTTCTCCTACCTTAACCTCACTAAATTGAAGCCAAATATTGAAAATTTATTATCAAAGCATCATCATCATCATCCCGCTAACTAAAGAGAATTTGTTTTTACTTATTGATTTTATGTAATACCTAAGTACTTAATTTTATTTTGTGTTAATTTCCGTTTCATCAATATATTATTATATAAAATAATGATGTGTATTTTAATTGTTTTATTCTTCTACATACCTCTACAGTTAGATAAATCACATTGAAGTTTAAGTTTAAGTTAGTTCAAAAATGCAATATTAGCGGGACCTTTTGGGGACCTCAGATCAAGATGAAACTGAAAATTTAAAAATATCAGCGGTAATGACTTCACGTAGTCACCACCATGTCAGGGTTAAAAATCCTTTTAGGGTTATTAAGTGTTCGAGGGAGGGTATAGGCCAAAGACATATATTTTTTTATACAGGGCAAAATTAATAAGCTTTTAATGTTTAAAAACCATTATTATTTAGATACCTGATAAACCCATATTTTGAAAAACACAACCATTATGATAGCCTCAAAAAGGACACCGATTCAATAAAAAAAACATTATGCGTCCCTATAAAATTTGAGGGTTGCCCTCGATTTTTCTGAGATCCCATCAACAGATCCTGACTTGGTGCCAGTGGGACTATCTGAGAAGAATATCCTTTTAAACAAAAAATAATTTCTCGAATCGGTCCAGGCGTCTTCGAGTAATCGAGGAACATACATAAAAAAGATTTCGACGAATTGAGAACCTCCTCCTTTTTTGAAGTCGGTTAAAAAATATAGTTTTTTTTGCAGACGGTCTTATCTCCCAACCGACGCCGCACGACAACAACTCGGTACTGTCAGCACGAAGGCGTCACGTGCACGCACACACGCACGCACACGTGCTAGACGTCAGCGGCGAGAGCACGTCGCGGCAGTGTGCGGCGGAGGGGGACAACACTCACACGTCACACAACACAGGTATACATATACATTCACGCCTCTAATCCCCGAGGGCGTAGGCAGAGGTGTAACCAGTAAACCCGCTTTTCGCCGAATTTATTATGGTCCCATTATGTGATAGGCGAGCCGATACCAGGCACAATTCCAGACTCCGGGCTGATACTGAGTATTTCTAAAATGAAATACCTAATATCACTACCCGACCCGGGAATCGAACTGTAGACCTCAGCACAGCAGTCGTAACGTATGCGCAATTACAACTGCCCCACCGAGGCAGTCACATCACAGGTCTGTCACTAATATTCCCGTTCTTCTCTAGCGAAACTGCATTCCGAACGGTAGAGTAAAAGAGAGAGGTGTCTCATGGACACCCGGTTGGAACGGGTTCCTTTCGCTATATCTTTTTGTGTTTGTATTAAGTAATCTATACTTCTATACTATTATATAAAGCTGAAGAGTTTGTTTGTGATGTATATACACGCACCTATCATTATGCATATGTTGTACGTGTCCCCTCCCGGGCTGCATCGAGAATTGCAAACCAATAGTGTGCAGTAATAAAGTGATCGTAAACTTGACCGGTTGTTTTACTTCTATATTATTACATACACCACAGTTTGTTTGTTTGTTTATTTGAACGGGCTAATCTCAGGAACTACTGGTTCAAATTGAATTTTTTTTCAGTGTTTTTTTTTTCTTTTACGTTAACAAAAATTAAAAACTTACATGCTATATCGCCAAACTGCACACACAGTTTGTTGGCGAAAATAGGCGCCCTTATAACTAGCAAGCAACTTCGAACAAAGAAAATATATATATCTATATATATCCATATACATCCACATATACACATATATATACATATACATACATATATGCATACATACATACACATACATATACATATATACACATCTATAGTTACAATAATTATAAATAAATATAATCATTGCAACCATCGATATATCTATCATGTATTATACCATATAAACACTAATCCACACACATATATACCCACAAGTGATGGCATAAACACATGCAAACACACCCATAAGAGGCACACTCTTTCATCCTTGTTTTTATTTTGATATCACATACAGTAATTTCTTATTAATATTTTAGGTTACTTTTTTAATGTCACCACTATTGTGTACTTATTATCAACTGTAACTCCAAGGGGGGAGCCAGGAGACCCTTAGCACAGGGAAACCTAGTTTGGGCTCCTGACTCCCACAAACAAAACATGTACTTACTTTATACTACCTTACCTATAGTTCTAGTTATTATCAAACCATTTTGTATGTGGGAGCAAATAAATAAACATTTATTATTATTATTATTTATTATATAATATATGTTGGTTAGCCCATTTATCGAGGAGCGCTATAGGCTATATAACATCACGCTATGACCAATAGGAGCGGAGCAGCAATGAAAAATGTTGCAAAAACAGGGAAAGTTGATTCCTTTTGAGAGCTTCCGTTGCGTACGCTGCGTTAACGGTTAAAGTTACATAACAATCATGTACTACGAAATTGTTCCTCTTAAAAAGTTCTAAAAAAAATCCGCGATAGCATATGTCTATCTATTTCGGTTGGCTCACTATAACCTTTTTAATGGTTATCGAATTTGTTCTGAAACAATGCATTATTTGGAAAGGGGTTTTTATAAACATGGTATTAATCCTTATCCAAATAAATACTTTATTCATCACAAGTATTTAATTTTAAACAAAGTTGCCCTTTACGTCATTTGATTTCAATGAATATCTTAGGAGATATAACAGTTTTAAAATATCTCCGCAGCAAAATTAATATTGTTGTTTGTATGTCTGTTTCTTGCCTTTTCGTAAAAGGCAAGAAACGAATTCCTTTCCTTTTGAACGAATCCTAATGAAATTCAGTAGAGGGATAGATTATATCCTAGGGAAGGACATAGGGTATCTTTTGTCTCAAAAAAATATCTTGAAAGGGGTGAAATTGAGGTCAAAAGTTTGTATGGGCAATCCGTAATACTTCAATCTAGGGATCTGAAAATTCATATTAAGGCTATTGTTAAAAAATAATGAAATACGTGTTTCAACGTTTTTACCAAATCATCCCTTAAAGGGCGAAAGGGAAGAGTTAACTTATGAGGTATTCTTTAAATGTAATCTCAAGCTTCAGGCACAACACTTTTTTTTTGTCGCGGGGAAAGCATTTTATTACTGCCGTCCGCTTCGGGGGGAAGCGGAATGAGAATAAAACAGTTATGCTGGACTAGCCGGTCTTACGACCCAGCACCCCCAGTCGCCAGGATGATGGCTATCCGGGCTGCCGCTGGGCCGAGTCCCTACTACTTACGTACACCCAACCGGATACTACCAGCTAAAACCCCGCGGTGGCCTTCTTCGACATTTACGGAGTGATCCCGGGGTATTATAAGGAGTGCTAGAAGTTTAAGTTAGGAGTTGTGCCTGTCTAGCCATCTAGACACCACACCTTAGATTCATGACGATCGCTATAGGTGTCTCAGTGCAGAAGACAACTCCTTGCATTGATACTTCTGCTCCCGAAAATAACCTCCACGGGCAACAGCTAGTCATTAAATAAAATTATAAATATTTTTATTCTTAAAATTGACAGCAAGCTGAATAGATTAAAACAAGTTTTAGTTTCGTAGGTGATCAGGAAGTGCCTCAAAACCACTGCAAAAAAGATGTCGTTTTTTGGTGGCTTTCGCTGCTTTTATTAATAATAACAATATATAAAACTCGCCCTGTTATTAAACATTGTCTCACTGCTGGGCACAGGCTTCCTCTAATAATTAGAAGGGTTAGGCCTTAGTCCACCAAGCTGGCGTAATGCGGGTTGGTAAACATCACATACCTTCGAAATTCCTAATCTTAATTCTCAGGTATGCAGACAGGACTGCTTTTATTTATTTATGTTTAAATAATTCTCACAGACTACAGTTCCTCATCAGACACGGCGTCAGATATTTCCACTTTGGACGACATCAACACTGAGAAGGATTTATACATAGTCGGCGGGCGGCTGTGTGTTGCCAACTTAGCGAGGTGTGTTACCAAAATAATTTAATTATTGTGTTTTTTTTAATCCTGACACGACAAAGTGCCCACACTGCACCTGATGGTAAGCGCAGTGCGGTCCAATTAGAGTATCGAGTAGCGAGAGACGATCTATCCCACGCTACTCGACACAATCATGCCGGCCTGCTTCTTCACACTACGCCGGGTACGAAGGTGAAGAAGCGGTCGAGGGTCTAGTGTCAGAGTACTCAGAAGGCCGTGAAATGGACAAACATCGTACCCCAACTCTAGACCCCGACAAAATCCGGATGTACACTGGCTGATCCCGGAACGCGACCTACTAGCGTGTGCAACTATGGCGGGTTTTACACCCCGTGGTCGCTATCCGGGCGGATATGAATATCCTACCACCATCAGTGTGTCGCAGAAAGACGTTACTAATGAAAGGTTCACGTGCAGAGTCAACAACTCATAACCTATTATTAAAGTTACAAATTAATTTGGAATTGGTGTTTCTCTTTGCTTTTTATAGCGTGATCTTAAAATTATTTTGTTAACTTAAAACCCTGATAAATTATTAAGTAATAAATATATTTAGACGCGAAAATGTTTTGTTGTCATTTATACTACTTGATAGTCTAACTGGACGGCACTGCGAACCATCAGGTGCTGTGTCAGTTTGTCGTACCAGGATAAAACGTCATAAATACGTAAATTTCCGTCAACAGATGTCGCCCTAAAGTGCTATCGACACGATCCAACATGTATCTATGGAATGTTCTCACTGTGGCCGTGTTCTACACTCTGCCCGTCATACAACTGGTTGTTACATACCAAAGGGTGAGCTTAAACTATAATAAATAATACTAACCCTGTATTAAACATTGTCCCACTGCTCATGGATCTCCTCTACAAATCAGGGGTTAGGCCTTCACCACCTGGCCTAATGTACTGGTAGCCTTCACACACCTTTGAATTGGTAATAGAAATAAATAAAATTATAGTAGTTTTAATGTAAAAAAGCAGCGTTTTACTAAATGTATTTGAAATACGGTTTCTGTAACTAAACTAATTTTATTTTATTGTCTGTCTGTTTGTTCCGGTTAATCTCCGAGACGGATGGACTGATTTTGACGGGTTTTACCACAGTTATATATCTGATGTTATGAGGAGTAACTTAGACTACTATTATTGCATGCGAAGCTGCATGCAAATGCTAGTATTAAATATATACAATTAGAAAGTAGGCACTGGTTTACCATATGTTTCTAAGTTTTCGAAGCTAGATTTGAAAAAAAAACTTAATTTTATATCTTATACTGTCCCACTGCTGGGCATGAGCTTCTTACTAATGAGAGGTGTCAGGACTTAGTCCACCACGCTGGCCTAATGTTTTGGTGGACTTCACATACCTTTGAAATTCTTCTCGAGAATTCTCAATTATGCAGGTTTCCTCACGATATTTTTCTTCAAAGTCAAAACGATAATAGGGTAGTTGACTCGATTTTTTTATTAATTTAATCAACAAGTTACATTACCTAAAACCTATTATCGAAAGAATTTTATGAATCCGAGCAAAACTAAGTAAATTAGACACCACTCAAATCTGCTGGAAGGGGTAGTTGTCAAATAACAGTACAAGGATGCATATCTGATACCGTGACGTCACGGTACTATGAATCACCTGTACTGTACCGTTGTGCGAGGGAGATAGCGATATGTTACCAATACGCCATCGTTTTCGCTTATGCCTGTGAGTATTTGCTCATACCAATATTTAAAATACATATTGTGACCTCATTTTTCAAGCAATTTCGATTCTGTTTTCGCAAAAGAGTTTCTTTTGCGTATTATATTCGATTGCGTAGAGAATAATGTACAAAATTAAACACAGGAAACTACCTTATTAACAATGAATACACATGTAACTTTATAAAAGTCAGAAGTATCTGCCATTGGCTGGTTTAGATGCGAATTTCGTCTCAGCACTCCGTACCAAACCAACTAGGCTATTGCTAATTCAATATAGGTTCTTATTCCATTTTAGCTCCTAAATCAATCTGGCAACCAAGACCTGTGCTACTTCAACTTCCTCTGCGCACACCCTCTCATGGTTCTGTCTGACTTCAACCACGTGTTCTCGAACCTGGGGTATGTGATGTTGGGAGTTCTGTTCCTGTGCCAGGTGTGGAGGCGACACAGCGCTCATCGAGCGAAGAGTATCGCGCAGGTAAGACAGAACGAGATGTCGCGTGATTTCATGTATTTATGTGATTTCGTGTGATTGTATGTGCAAAGTTCTCAAGTATTCTTAAATATGCGATATCGCGTGATTTCACATGTATTGTATTATGTGATTATATTGGATATGCAAAACTTCCCAAGCATTTTGTAATGCGATATCACATGATTTGATGTAACTAGATTAAATTGCCTGAATTCTTTTAGTGATATTTAAATTTAATTAATGATTGTTGTGAGTGTTTACATATGTTCTTGTGTGATATCATGTGTTTTTAAAATTGATATATTTTTTTCGATGTCAGACAGTATTTGATCAGTTATTTTTAATAATTGATATTGCATCATAAGACCACAAAATATATTTTTTTAACAATAATCTACATATCATTTGCATATAAACCCGGAACCTTGCGAGACCAACGCCATTTGACATGATTTAACACTATTTGAAACTATTATACGCCATTTCACATAATCATACGTGTTTTGACATAACTATACGCGATTTAAGATAATTCTACGCGATTTTACACTATTATACGCGATTTCGTATAATTATACGCGATTTCACATGATTATATCGATTTGACACGATTTCATTGTACAATTCAGCCAAATGCTTACAGAAAGAGCTCGGTATCCCGCAACACTTCGGCTTGTTGTACGCGATGGGCATCGCTCTAGTGAGTGAGGGGTTGCTATCCGCCGCCTACCACGTCTGCCCCAATAGCATGAACTTTCAGTTTGGTAAGCTATTTAAACGATAGAAATTCATTTATTATAAACTTGCAATTATGAAATAATAGTTGCTTTAGGTTGCTTTTTAAATTAATTGTAGTATAAATAATTAAAATTTAATAATTTGTATATTGTACTTATTTTTGAAAGAAAAGGTATAAAATTCATGGAGACATCTTAAGCTATTAAATTTTTCCATATTATGCTATCCCATACTCTGATCACTTACTCTGTGTAAAACAAAAACAAAACTGTCCTGCGGGAACCGTACATTTTTCCGAGATTTGAGTAGCCTATGTGATATTCCAGACTATAATCTGTCTCTGTGCCAAATTTCAACAAGATCCGTCCAGTCGTTGTAGCGTGATTGAGTGACAAATAGCCATCGGCCTTTTTGGTCATGCTTCGGACACGGATGGCCGGGGCGCATAAATATGCCGGGAGCATTTTTCTTGTGTACTTGTGGCCCTTAATTTTTTTGTTATTTATTTCATGTACTTATTAGATTAATCGCCACCTGGTCCGGAGATTATGGCCAAATAAAATAGTTTCTTTCTTTCCTCCAAACATTCACATTATAATATTAGTAAGAGTAGTCAGGATTTGACATCATTAAACACCTGATTCAGATTTTTTTTATTCTGGCCCTGGTAATAAAGTGACTACACTGCACCTGATGGTAAGCGCAGTGCCGTCCAGTTAGAGTATCAAGTAGCGAGAAACAACCTATCCCTCGCTACTCAAAACAATCATGCCGGCCTGCTGTGTAGCTTCTTCACACTACGCCTTAAGGACCCAGATCTGATCATCATTGAAGACACTTTATAATATTAGTAGGATTAGTCAGGATTGTACTGCATTAAACACCTGATTCTGATCATCATTGAAGACCTAAAATGTTTGAACTGATTATGACCTTTGTGTATAGACACATCGTTTATGTACGTAACATCAGTCCTGTGCATGGTGAAGATCTACCAGTGCAGGCATCCGGACATCAACGCACGGGCGCACGCCACTTTCGGAGTACTAGCGCTTATTATATTCGTGGGTAAGTACACTTTATCTAATTTATATCAGTCACGGATCATTCGGACACAGGCGTCCTTACAAGGCATATACACGCGTATTCACACACAAACTAAGTACTAACTACTAAGATATTAGAACTACGTCAATAACAGTAACCGATTCGATTCCACTCGATCCTAAACGATGCCACTCGATCCCACTCTCTCTCATTCTCTCATAGGCTTAGTCCTAAAGATTCATGTGTTTGTCTCTTTTTACTGTCGCTTTTTCGTTTCATCGAGTTTCAAATCACGATCCTAAAGAAGTTTCACATCAAAAAATACTCGCCCTTATTGACGTGCATATTAAGCGTATTTGTAACGTTAATGTCATGGAAATAAAGTTGAATTTGGCTTGTATTTTTACTCACTACTTAATTCCGAACACCGGTATCCTTGTGATACATGAGAGGTTAAAAATGATAGCAACTATAGCCTAGTTGATAGTACGGACTGTCGAGACGAAAGTCGTATGTTCGAAACCCAAATGGCATCACTAATGACTTTTCTAAAGTCACGTGTGTCATTGTTAAATATCGCTCGCTATAACAGTGAAGAAAAACCTCGTAAGGAAACCCGCACACTTGAGAATTCTCATATGAATTTCAGTATGTGAAGTCTACCAACCCGCATTAGGCCAGCGTGGTGGAGTAAGGCCTAACCCCTCTCATTAGTAGAGGAGGCCCGTGCCCAGCAGTGGGACAATGTTTAATACAGGGCTAGTTTTATTATTATTCTACCTAGAGTGGTGGGTAGTCAAACGTATTACTTACCATCACTGATCGACTCACTATGTATAGTATAAAATATACACGTTTTTTATTTTATATATCACGAGGGTAATACGAAATATTTAAATGGTCTCAGATCTCTGTCACGCCATCTATAGCTATTATAACCAATGAGTTACATTACTCGACGCTAGATGGCATTACAATGAATTTATTTTACTACAATAACAATAATTCTTTTGCAGGTCTGGTGGGAGTTTTAAACGCGAACTTCTACTTCTGGATTGCGTTTACTGTTCTACATCTGACCACTTGTTTGGTGATGACATTCCAGATTTATTATTTGGGGCGGTTCAAGTTGGGTAAGTGTGTATTTTTAATGGCAGAATTTTAATTTATACCTCACGTGATTTTACCAAAAAAATATTAAAAGTTCTGTTCTATTTACCCATTGATAAATGAAATCTAATACTCTGATTTGCTTTGAATGTCATACGTTTTTAATGATAAAAAGTGACATTTAACCACAACTAAAACTTTTTAATAAATATTAGCTGCTCTGGCGTCGCCACAGTAACAGTAATTTTTGTTACTTAAATTAAAAAAAACTTGACCTGACCGCCGTTTATTGTTTCGGACATATCTTTCAAGCTAAAACCACATTCATTCACAAAATTTCATTATTTTTTTCGGATATTAGCGTGTACAATAACGTGACACGTAGTTTTATATATCCAGTGATTTTATTTTGATTTTTCAATCTACAGTAACTGTTAGTTCGGGAAAAGTAAAATGAATTAAAACTTGCCAATTTAGTCAGTCACCACCCATTTGACTATGTTTTAATAAAGTGTAATTCAGTTATAACTGACACTACTGTTTTCCAGACGCAGGAGTGATATACCGCGCGGTCCGTGAGTTATTGTACCGCCCCCTAGCGGCCATCACGCCGACCTACTGCGGCCGCTGTGTGTTGTTAATCATCGCCAACTTAGCCAACTGGGCCATAGCTGCTTACGGGTGAGTACGCCCTCGTCATTGTTAACAATATGGTCATTAGTAACACTATTCATATACATTGTTATAGGTAACAAAATTGTTGTTAATAATCAGACATTATTCTCACAAACGTCATTGTCAACAACATTATTACTGTAAACAAACGCGTCATTGTGCACAACATCGTCGTTGTAAACCATATCGAAAACATCGTCAACAACGTTGTCATTTAACACCATCGTCGTTGTCCACCATATTGTCGTTGTCAACGTCAGCAACGACGTTGTTGTTGACAATGACGTTGTTGTTGACAAAACACTATTATCAACACCATTTTCAGACAACACAAAATAATATAATTAAAAAGAATTTATTATAACCAAAAATGACGAAAAAAATTAAAGCACAGTGTAAATTTAAAGCTTAACTATGAGTAGACTTACTAATTACTTATGTTACTTTTAAAAATGTCAGAGGTGTGTGCCATTTGGGCTGGTTTCTAACATACGACTTTCGTCTCTGCAGTGTATAATCTATATGTGTAAAATGTAACCTTCCGTATGTTTATGTACAAAATTCAATAATTATCTGACGAATTGACTTGGAAATTGGACAGGTCGTTGCATTTTTACCCAACACAGTTTATACATACTTTGTATGCCGAAGTTCCAACGGGATTTTTTTATTTTTGCTGTTGTAACCGTTGGGGAACCGATGTTATTCTGAGAAATAATAGAATTAATATAAGACTGAGCCACAGCAAAGCATGGCCGGGTTCGGTTAGTCGTTAACAAAATATATTTGTTTATAACAGAGTCGCACAACACTCCCGTGACTTCGCATCGCATTTACTGTTAGTCCTGATGAGTAACTTGTTCCTCTACACTCTGTTCTACATTGTCATGAAGCTGTTGCATCGGGAGTCCATCAGATGGTACAGGTAAATATATTCTTCTATTAGGAATCAGCTATATTTATCGATATTAGTAAAATATCGAAATATCGATATTTTATAAATATCGCTTATCTCTAACATATATGTGTACATTTTTCTATTAAGTATGAGCGATATTGGTTAAATACGAATAAAACAGTAAAAATATCGATGTTTAAATATAAATAATCGCAACTAGTAAATATCGATATTTCATTAATATATCTCATCCCTATTTTCTATTCAAAACTGCCTTAAACTGGCTCGATTCCCGGGTAAGGTGATATTGGTTTTTTCTAACACGAAATACTCTGTATCAGCTCGGTGTCTGGAATTGTGGATGTTGGTCTATCCTATTACATCATGAGATGCTAATGGGTCGGCGAAATGTGGGTGGATACACCTCTGCCTGCCCCTTATGTATTATCAAATTACGAATTTCAGATATGGGTGAACGTTTAAAATTACACGTACATATTCTTTCTAAAAAATATTGTTATGAACTCATTCCTATAGATAATAAAATCGATTTTAAAACAAGTTACGGTTTCTTTAAAAAAATACACACGGTTTAACAATTTGCACTAAAACACTTACTTACCTCTATTTTCAAGTAGCAGAACTATCTGCTACTTGAAAATAGAGGGCGCTATTCTCAGTTTACGTGGTACAGTCAACGAAAAAGTCGTTAAACACACACAATGTTCCAGTAGTGTAATGTCGAAAAAACACCAGATGTGTGGAGTCGCAAACATGTATAAATGAAGACACCTAACATATTCATAGTATAATTATTTTTAAATATCTGTTGTGTGTCGGCCATTTCGTGCAAAACCAGTGGCCGTTTTAACGTAGTATTTTCATTACAGCTGGGTGTACATAGTGATGACATATAGCGTTTGGTTTGGATCGAGTTACTTCTACCTTGATCAGAGCACTAACTGGGCGGTAAGTGTTATCTTACTAATAATATAAATGCGAATGTTTGGATCGATGGATGGATGGAAGGTTGTTAGGTACTGAGGCTGAACGGATCTGGTTGAAATTTGGCGCAGAGATAGATTATAATCTGGAATAGCACATATGCTACTTTTTAAAAAATTACGATTCCCGCGGGATATTTTTTTGTTTTAAACAGAGCAAGGGATCCACATGATTTTTGCATAGTGGCTGTTTAGGGATCAGAAAATGACATAGGATACTTTTTATTCCGCAAAATGCACGGTTCCTATGGGATAGCAAAATATATGGATCCATGGATTGTATACCTTTTATTCTAAAAATAACTTTCACGCGGGCGGATCCACGGGCAACAGGTAGTGTCATAATATATACAATATCCGGTATTAGGGAAACGCTACCGAAAAGGAAGACATAGTACTAATGATACTTTTGGTGAAAAAAATCAAGCTCGATAAAAACAAACCATCGCGAGACGTCGTCTGGCAGATGTGAATCATGGAAATTATTTTGTAGAAGTAGATAAGAAGAAATAATTCGATTGAAAAAAATGCTTTTTATAGAATCAAATTAAACGAATTATTTTCTCCTTCTTAGTTCAGCTACCTATTAAAGCGTTTTAAAGTATAAAATGTATAATTATTACTTAATACTATATCAAGACCTTTTTTGCAGCTGACTCCGGCCCAATCCCGCCAGAACAACCGAGTGTGCTCGCTACTACAGTTGTACGACTCTCACGACATCTGGCACTTCCTCTCCTCCACCGCCATGTTCTTCTCGTTTAACATGTATTTGACCATAGACGACAACTTGTCTACCGTTTCCAGAGACCATATCATGGTTTTTTAAACAAACATGCCTATGAATCAGAAAAGTCTTGATAGAAAAAAGTGGGGGATTCCCACAGAAATGTCACTAATTGTTACATTTTTCTTGTCCTAAAGTGACCACACTGCACCTGATGGTAAGGACTTATCATATCCGTATAAACGACATCGATCCAGAAAATAAATCAATTAAATTACATGAGGTATATTCAATCTTTATTTTTGTGAGATCAATCTGTAAATGCGGATTGATTTTAAACTGGCTGTAAAATCTTGGATATAAATTATGAACTTTATTTATAATAGACTTATGAATTTCTTTGGTAATTACTTAGTGAGTGCTCAAAATCAAATCAAATGTTTATTAATTGAGTCGCATTTTCCTCTACCGCCAGTTAGGAATGCAGTTTTGCTAGAGGAGAAAGGGAAAGAAACTCTAGCGTTACTATATTCGAACATTGTTTTGCAGTATTTAGACTATGTTAGAACACAATTCAAATAACATTAAATTAGAGCAACTCAATGTATTAAAACTTGCCTTATTGTAATGTGAGAAAATAAATAACAAAACATATTCTCGTAGATGACCTTTATGTCTTTTACGTACGAGTCACACCGCTCGATTGGCAATGACTTTTATATTAAGAAACTAGGTTAAATTGGCAACAAAAAAATGTCATATAGTGACAAATTTATTTATTTTTGTGCAAATGGAAATTTGAACGGATTTATTATTTTTAATTGTTTATTGTATATTTTTTGTTGATTAAGGAAACTTTATTTTTAAATTTAGAAAGATGTCACGAATTTATGCTCGCATCTGTAAAAACGCATCTAAAATAACTGCTTCTACAGATCGATCCTGAAAATAATTCGATTAAATTACGCCATTTGTAAGCAAAACATTTATGGGGACGATCTATAGATTCGGATTAAAATTGGTCATAAATTAATGATTATTACTATAACTAATTATTTTAAGTCAATTAATTTATAAGTTTGAAAATTAAACCAAAGTTTAATTAGGCATTTAAAATTCAGCGCAGACGAAGTGGCGGCGAACAGACAACACAATATCAAATGAAATTCCACCATACCAGCTTTAGTATACGGCTGAAACTAGTAAAACAAAAATCTAGCTGTCAAAAAAAAATGTGTACAATTTCTGAATAGTAGAGACTGTAATAACACGTTGACTGCGGCGCACACACACGGTGTGTTTTTGATTTTACTACGCGCATGCGGCCGTCACACGCTAGGTGCGTTTTAAAAAAATCCATACAAGGATGCGGGCGCACACGCTAGGTGTGTTTTTTATTGCGCGACGCCAGTGCGGCCGGCACACGCCAGGTGCGTTTTAATGATGGTGGCTTCACCTACATTATTTTATGTAATATTTTATTACTTGTCTTGGATAGTCAAGGTTTGATTTATATTTATAGGAATGATTATTCTAAATGTAGCTTTGAACATTAAGCGAGTTATTTCGATCAATCAATTGCATAAATAACATTTATTATAAGAACAATCAAGATATATATTTTTATATTACACTTAAAAAAGAAACACAAATTTTAACAAATACAATAACAGCTTTGGTAGTTGTTATTTTAGAGCATGGATATTTAAAGAGTAACTTTGTACAAAACTATGCGAAATTACTGTGTTGCAAGTAACTCACCAGTACCCTAAATATGAGGAAAAAATCCTTCTAAATCTTTTAAATACCAATAAATATTCTTTAGTAATATTGTAGTGTAAACCGGCATATGTACTTACCTATCATATTTTTATTAGTGCACGTGTGAAGCGGCTCATTTTGTGTACATGCCGCGGCCGGTGAAATGAACCCATCGTTTAACTTTAAACTTTAGAGCTATAAATCACGGTGTTATTTTTATAGTTACATACGTATTTTTACTTAAAAGAACATTGAACTGGGTTTTAAAAAAATCATATAATGGTAATATTTTCCTTCGTAATGGTTTTATGTTTATACGAATATTACACATTGATATAATACTAATTTTACAGATTTTATCGCATCTTGTAAAATCCGTAAAATTAGTTTTATGTCAATTTTAATACGTATTGTAGGTTATTTTTATTAAAATAATAATGCACGTATTTTGTTTACCGTTTTATTTAAAATAAACTATTTTTTTTTAAAAACACCGTATGTGTTTTGGCCGCATGCTCGTAGCGCTAATTAAAACACGCCCGGCGCGTGATGCCGCACTGGCGTTCGGGATTGTTACGCGAGTGCGGGAAACGCACCTAGCGTGTGCTAGCCGCATAGGCGTATCATCGCATTATTTCGCGCCGCAGTCAACGTGTTAAAAAATGAGCAGTTTATTATTTTACTAAATTCAGCCTTATATTTAAGATGATAAGGTTGAGTTTCATTTGTTTAATCTTTTCGCCATCAGTTGTCCGTCCGTTGACTCTATTGGTATTAAGGTGCTATGAAAAATAAAGTATTGCATAAGTTTAAATAATAAAATAAGTCAAATTTTATGTTATCAAGATGTTTATAGATTTACTGCCAACTGTCACAAATATATATAGAGGAAAAGTTGAAAAAGTGTCCAGCTGTAAGCAGCAAATTACAACTCAAAAACCGACCACAATGTAGCAGTTGTAAACTGAGTGTAGTGAGCGGAGTTACTATCTATCTCTAATAAGTTTTGGTGCTATCTTTGACATTACACCACTTGCTATGGTGGCGCCACCTTATCTTATGGCTTTTCGACGGACACTTTCACACACAGAGATTGTACTCCTTATACTCTAGTCTCCATGATTTTTTTGACGTGACGTCATGCGTGGCAAAATAAAAACTATAGAATTGATCACACCGCTTAATAAACTCACTTCAAAATATCCGAACTAGGAATATATTACTCACAAAACCTATTAAAGAAGATTTGGATCACAAAAAAATCTTTAAAGGAGATTCTTCATTCGACGCGTTGTTTGTGTGTTTGAATGTTTAAATGATTTTATATTTTCGAATTATAGTTAGTTTAGTCTTACCTTGCCTTGTAAATACACAGTTTATAATAAATGAATATTATTCTTTGGCGTCATTTACAGTTTTATTTCATTGAAACCCCTGAATTCTAAATTATTTGTAACTAGTGATTCTGAATACAAATTTCGAAGTACACTAGAGTTACCAACTGTTCTGTTTTCCCAGAACATGACCAGGTTTTATGTGTACTAAGGTGTCCTGGATAGTTTTAGCAACGTTCTGGGTTTTTAAATCGTCTTTATAAGGTTCTTATTTTAAAATTCACCACCTTTGCAATCCTTACGTTACGGGTCACGGGTCCCTCCTGTAATCCGATATGATTATAACGAATCCGAATGCATTTGGGCTGGGTTTGTAATGGGCTGAAGAGAATGGGTGCATCCTACATCAAACTTTTACTTTTAAGAAGACAGAGACAAAGCTTTGGTCACTCGTTGTAATAATTTAAAACAGAATAAAATTGAAATTATTTTCACTGATCATGGGTATACTGTAATAGTAGTGTTGTGTGATCTCTTTAGTGATTTCGTCACTAGATTAAAGGAAATCTATGTTTTATGGTGAACTGGCCGCTGGTAAGTGTCTCCGACCCCCAGGCGGTCGCCCACCCCTGACGCCGGCCCTGACAGTAGAGATAAGGAGATGACTGAGGTTGCATAAATATATTTTAACTGTCAGTACACATGAATTTATTCAGAGTATTTATACTACCTCGGTACTGGCCATTATTTATGGAGCCTTGGTAAATAATGATTTTTTTTATCCTGTCACGGCTAAGTGACCACACTGCACCTGATGGTAAGTGCAGTGCCGTCCAGTTAAAGTATCAAGTAGCGAGACACAATCTATCCCTCGCTACTCACCACAATTATGCCGGCCTGCAGTGTAGCTTCTTCATACTACTTGTAAAGAAGCCAGGATCATAGGAAGGAGGGAACACGGTAGCTGGCGAACTGTTCCACAGATTGATGGAGCGGCAGATGTAGGATAGTTAAGGCCTTTTGTAAATAAAACAAAAACAATTCATAATACCTTTTTATTTTGTATATCATTTCCATTTCATCGTCTACAAGCTTATAAATATTGTATATTTTACACAAAAATTCATACAGAGCCGCAGTCGCGTTTTACGCTGGGAGTCATACATCCCCCAGTTTTAATTTTAACAAACATTTTGCTGACGTCCAGGTAACACGACTCTAGCCAGCGCAGCTCTCATAATTGGAGAAGCTTAAAGCTCGGTTGGTTTTATATTTGATAGTGACTGCTCAGGACCGAATCGGGATATTATTTACCTCTAAGTTTAATATAATTAAAGCCGTTTCTGAAGACTTGTATGTCGTTGATTGATTTCCACTACATTTACCAAGGAATTATGTGTGATTGATATAAAATAATTGGACAGGTCTCGTTAGAACGCATTTTGCGTTTTTATTTGGTAATACAGTTCTGTGCAAGAAAATAGCTTCGTTTAACCTGCAATTCTACTAGAGCTGTACAAAGAACATATTTTTTATCACCCATTAAATTCTGCCATCAACGCATAATAACATAACTAGCCCAAAATATAAATCCCCTACTAACTGTTACAATATCGAAAGCACATATACAATTATAGAAGACACTAAAAACTCAGGGCAACTTCGAAATACGAGAAGGATATGGGCCCACAGCGACCGACCGAATCCGGCCCTGTGCATACGCAAATAACAATATTAGTTTCTTAAACCCTTTACATATTAGTTTACGATTTATATGAGAAAGATTAGCGTGGACGTACTCGACAAGACATGTGAAGGTATTATACCCCTCAAATACAATGGGCAGTGTAATTATGATCACCAAAATAATCTGCTTGGTGTATTAAAAACATAAAGTAAAACTTTATAAGAAGCATAAGTACTGTAAGTTGATTCTTATGCCTGCTTTCTTAGTGTCTGATATACTATAAAGAATTTAATGCTTTAAATATATTTTTAGTTCTTTATGTTTATATTACGCAAACACTAGTAACATAATATCTTAGCAATCTTAACAAATGCTGCATCCGTGTTTACTAAATTAAATGGAATATGGTTCACACCTTTCCCCCAACTGAGTACGCCCACGCTACAGTTGAGAAGTAACTCTATTTTATATACTTTATTTCACAAAACGATTTATTTTTTAAGGATTTTCATCGATTTTACTTAGAAAATGGAAAATAGTTTGGCGGTTTCACAATCGTATGTTTTTATATAAATTTATATGCTTATATTCACAATAAAATCTGGATTAGTTACGAGACTATCCCGCTCACACACCCGCCATTGTAATTCGTGTTTAGCCAAGATCAACAATGGCACGCATTTTTTCGACACCGAGTAATGAAACTCGGCGAGTCTCTGGGAATGCTTTATAACTGTCTTTTATCCCGCAACGAAATTAATCAAATAGAAATATAGGAGGAGTTCGAAATATAAATTGTCCACTTCCCTCGATAGCAAAGCGGGAGACAAATACTGAACTAAAGAGGTATTAACCTCCAATAAAGGACATTTACGTCTGGAGAAGCCAGACGTAAAGCACCACGGAAGTTACTTAACGGGTCCTATCATGCGAGCTGTTACGCTTGATTCCAATAATAGGTATGGCAATAACGCCGGAAAGCACGGAAATTCCTCCTAGTCTCCACAAGGTCCATATAGTATACAACTCCAGATGTTATCTGCATACTGTCAAGCATAATGTTCCGCTCATTTTGCCAGAGACTACACTCCCAAAGAACATGATGCGCGGACTGTTCGTACTCACAGTTTGGTGTAGAACATGGGCACGCAGGCGAATCAACCAACCTAAATGAGAATAGTTTGCTCTTAAAGTTGCCATGACCGGTGAGAAATTGTGACACACAGTGATCAATTTCTAGCTAAGTTTTTGTTAGACGATCTGGATTAGTGAGTGTTAAATTTACAAAAACTTATACCAAGGTCTTTTGTAATTAACTTTTTACGAATTGGGAGGTCACATTTTGAATTGGATTTCAATAGCATGATTGTGTCGAGTAGCGAGGTATAGTTGCCTCTAGGTTTTTAATACTCTAACACACTGCGATTACCATCAGATGCAGTGTGGTCACTTTGCCAGGATAAAAAAATCCGATGTAATCTAGTCCGATACTGCTCAGGATGCGTTGAAAGTGGCAGATCCTTCTTGAATATGTGTCTAGTTTATTGTGAACATAAGCACATAAGTCATAGTATAATATCGGAAGTTCTCATTATATGTGGAATATAATTGTTACCAGATTCCTTTATGGATATTCACCAGCAGTATACAGTTTTTATGCAGAATAGACAGATGTAGAAGGTTTTTGACTGGCGACTTCATAAATGTCTATTTTTATTATTTAAAATATTCCTGAAATATTTATGATTACCTACAGAACCTGTGTGGATAATATAAAACTACTTTCATATGGCCAATTTCAATAAGCAATCCCAGTCCGCATTCCCAGATGGAACCAGAAAATAAACCAATCAATCTATGTTATGAGCCATGAGGCGTGGCATTCAAACTTAATTCTCACTGGCGCATTTGTCGGAACGATCGGTAGTTTAGAATTAAGATCGTTTATTGCAATTTGTCGATGGTGATTCCACAGATATCGCAGTTTAAAACATTGAAATTAGTGACATTTTACCATCACTACCTATTTTTTTTCGTTTAATGGTTTCCACGCAATCGCCATGATTCTGCCAATGTCAAGGTTGGAGTTCACTAAGATTGAGACAAAAGTGAAAAATGATCCGTCTAATTATGAATTACCCATTGGATACACAGGCCGTTCCCTTCACGTTTATAATTTAGTATGTCATGTTAAACTTCATGGTCGCTTGGCTCTTCACATTATGCGTTTCTACACTTGTGAAAACACGAACGCCTAAACGCTACACGCTGAGCGTGTAAAAATTACGCTTCGAGCATGCAACCTACCACGCAACACGTATGCTATTTGTCAAAAATAAGGTGTGTGGGGTTCTCATGTAATGTATGTATGTAACACGTCTGACGTGTAACTTAACTTGCTTCTATGAGTTATTTTTTTTCTGCCTGGATAGAGGACGAGCAGACGGGCCACCTGATGGTAAGTAGTCACCTCCGCCCATAGACTTCTGGAATGCCAGGGCACAGCCCGCTGCCTACCGTTGAGAAGAAGAGTTTTACACGCCTGGCGTGTCACGGCGCATGCGTGTATATATTTTTATTAGACTATTGTGTTCCAGCTACATTGCGTACAACACACAGGTTTGTGTCATAATGCTTTTAGTGGCTCTAATAACTTCTTTACTACTGCTGTTTGGCGCCAAAATAAATGCATCGAAAATTCAGAAACTTGGTAACAACTATATTTGTTTTATTGGAAATATTCAAGAGCATATTTTTTACATATTAATGAATTAAAGTCTGTAACTTACAAATACGAAGTCATCAAGCTTTATTATTTAATCACTGCTCGGCTACACGCGGTTACAGATTCATAATATTAATATAGAAGACATTTTATTTCGAACATTTTCGGATGCCGACATTTTTGGACCTTAATCGTGGCCTAAATCGTAATATATTAGAAGATTTAAGCTTGAAATATTCAAAAAGTGTAAGCCATTTGACGGCTTATTCTAATACCCATTAGGGTCCAAAACTGAAGGGTCCAAACAACCAAAAATTGTCTAAGCAATTCCATTACCAGTGTCTAATTCGATAAATACTGTTTACAAAAATATAGATAATAAATGCATATATTACATTTTTTCTTTATGGCAACATTCGAATAGAGAAAATGTTTGACAGATGTCACTAGAGAGGAATTTAATATACATTTTCGCACGTATTCCGTGCGCAGTAAGATTCGAGAAAATTGTGTGGCACGTCATAGACGGGCTCTATTCCCAGATGTAGGTATAACAAAAAATCTGGAGATTCATAAAAAAAATTTGTTCAACTTTGAAAACAAAATGGCGTTGCAAGCGAGATAATACGATCTTAACACGTTGACTGCGGCGCACACACACGGTGTGTTTTTGATTTTGCTACGCGCATGCGGCCGTCACACGCTAGGTGCGTTTTAAAAATCTCTATACAAGAGTGCGGCCGGCACACAACAGGTGTGTTTTTATTGCGCGACGCCTGTGCGGCCGGCACACGCTAGGTGCGTTGTAAATAAATGTATACAAAGATTGTGGCTTCACCCACGTATTTTTATTTAATATTTTATTACTTGTCTTATATAGCCATGGCTTGATTTATATTTATAGGAATGATTATCCTAAATATTAAAGCTCACTTGAACGAGTTATTTCGATAAATCTTACGAATATAAGTATATACTCAAATTTTATACATAAAATTTATTTCAAGCACGTAAAAGATCTACCTTTTTATTACATCTAAACAGGGACACAAATTTTAACAAAATACAATAACAGCTTTGGTAGCTGTTGCTCTAAATAAATAAAGGTAATAATATCTAAAGTTTTATTTTAAGTTTTAAATTAAAACGATGCGCAATTACTGTATTGCAAGTAATTCAACAGTACAATAAATAGTGGCTTATAAATTTGCACGGCCAGACATGGTTTTTAGCTTAGCGATATATACAACACGCCCGGCGCACTGGCATTCGGGATTGTTACGCGAGTGCGGGAAACGCACCTAGCGTGTGCCAGCCGCATAGGCGTATCGTCGCAATATTTGGCGCCGCAGTCAACGTGTTAAACGAAAATTCACAACCACTGAAATACTAAAGCCTGTGTTAGCTAATAAATAATATCTATACTGTCCCACTGCTGGGCACTGGCTTTCTCTATTAATGAGGGTTAGGCCTTAGTCCACCACGCTAGCCTAATGCTTTGGTAGACTTCATTTTTTTATATAAAACTTGTTTAAAGTAATGTGGTTACTTAACCTGGTCTGTCCAAAAATGTAAAAAAAAAACAAAAAATGATAATAAATTTTCCAAAGCCCTTCTTTGGGTTTTTTTAATCCCTCCAGTCAGGAAGGATATTAAAAAAAAGTAGGGAGTAAAGCAACAAGCTTTTATTTCCATAGCATTAAAGTTAAAAATTGCATGGAAGAACGGCGAGTGTTGCTAGTGTTACGCGCCGCCAGCGTGTCTATCCGTCATGACTGGTTAATTAACTTTTCATATTTAAAACAAATTTCGATGTAGGATTTATTGTCATGTTAAATGAGATTCTAGGTAACATATGTTATACAAACAAGATTATCGTAGGAGACTCATGAGAGAGTAGCGGTGAGCAAAAATTAATATAAAAAAAACATAATTATAAAGAAACCTGGTGTAATGGTAATAGCTGCCAAATTCACTTCCACACACGTTGTTTCAAAGTTGTAACAAATGTATATGGAGAAAATTAAAATTAAATAATACTCGTGTAATGGTGATGTTAGAGTGGAGCGATGCCACGGGATAATTACATAGCGCATACATAAGGACATTTGAAAAAAAATATCCATTCAAAAATATTCTTTACTCGCTTACAAAAGAGTCTCTTTTAGCTGCAACAATTCTCTAATACAAAAAAAAATCAAGATTCATCTAGAGGTAAATAAGTTATTCTAATTGTGTTTTTCCATTTGAAGCGAATAGAAAAAAACGCATGTACGCAACTGTAATAAGCGCAGTGGCCCTCAATGATACAAGGTCTCGTAAGACAAGGTCAAAAGGAGATTAAAAATAGTATCCCAAAAGACATGAAAAATCTAAATTTTATAGAAAAATTTGCTTATATAAAAATAAATACTATTTTATGGTAAGCGCGTCACTTGAGAACAGCTGAACCGATTTGGATATTGTTTTAATTTTATTATTAACCGCAAGTTTTTAGGGAAAGAAAAAACGGAAAAAATTAACAAATACATATTTCAATAATCGCGATAAACTTTTCATTGGAATTGCACGGAATCAAAGAAAACTGCGTGAAAAATCTAGCTATCATTTTTTTGTGTCCAATTTGTTTTTTTGGAACGAAGTTCCTTATCGCGCGTTGTGAAAGAGGGCTAGACGGAAAAAAATCTTACGAAAAGTTGTCACGACACTTTTATATTGGAACGTTTTTAAATGTATTTTAACAGCTGTCATTATGTTTATATGTAATTTTACTTGCTGCAGTTGTTGCTAATATTATTATATATTATTAATATATTATTATTAATAATTTTAATAATATAATTTTAATATTTTATTTGTTAATAATAAAAAAAATATTATTATAACTTAAAAAAAAAATTATTACAATTCCTTCACTAATTAATCGAAAGGAACTTCGTTCCATCCGGGTGTCCCTTGACACCTCAAGTTTTTTTTGTTTAAAAATGCCCTATTCTTCAGTACCCGGAGGCCGTTGTATTTGAGAACCACTGGCCCGTAACATCGCATATAAGAATACGCAATATTATACTAATAAATAATTTAACGTAACAAATCCTTATACGTAGACGAAAACACTTCATGCAGTCGCGAACTCGAGTCTTATAAATTGTTAGAAGTTTTTGAGATTCGTTTAAATTCAGATAACGTTATAACGAGGTCATAAATAACGAAAAAAATATTTTTTTATTCTAACAAATCTTGGAAAGTTTTCCCCTAGTTATTCAGCAGTAAAAACAAATATGGCCACGTTATGTAAAAAACTCAGTCCAGGCAACACTCCAGTCCGTAACTGCACGTAACAGTACTTTCAGGCACAACTTAATATTTCTTTTACATAATACAAAGCATTTTACAATTAAAATTATACAATAACAATTACAAAACGACTTTACGCATGTTGTGTGGCGTGGTTTTGAAAAATAAAAAAACTTACTTTTATTATTATTATATTTATTTGCTATCTGCTTTGAGGCAACGGTTTTAATTGTTCAAAATTATATTAAAAGCGAGTTGCTACTATTTTAACACATTATTACTAAATATAAATGCAACAAAATTTGAAAATATTACTTAATAAATTTTCTCTATAATTTATGGAAGATTTTTCCAAAAATGCCACAATATAAAAAACCCATGTAAAGAAACACCTTTTACATTTATCTTTCAATATAAATCAAAACCTTACCACCCAACGCACGGTTAAATAATAGATTTAATTAAAATAAAAATAAACGCATTGTCAACCCGCGTGTTGTGTTTTTTGTTCGAATATGGCGGTCATGTCGCGTATGTTGTACGATGGTGACGATTTCTCTTTTCTGAAAACGTTTTTTAACTTTAATTACGTCATCGTTTTATATATAACGGGTGTTTGTCAATAAGCGGTATTTTTTTCTCTTTATTTGGAACAACAAACAGCAGTACAATATATCTTAACTAAAAGTGTTATTCTTTTTATTATAAAATTACTAACATAAGGGATCATCCAATAATTACGTCTATATTTAAAGGTGATTGATCTATTGCGATTGTGTATTCAAATATAGGCTTGGGACAAAAGTAGGTATTTTATAATTTAACACAATTACATAAAAATATATGATTACTTTACAATTTTCAAAATGAATCTATATTTTTAAAAGTAGTTGTTAATAATAATACAGTTACAACAGTGTTTTTAAATAAACCAGAAGGCAATTGTCGTATTTGTATGTTCAAAATATAATTGTGCTTTAGTCTCGGCGTCGAGAACGTAGCAATTCAACGACAATCATGACACTGTATTGAGAAGGAAAAGAGATCTAAAGTTGACGAAGATAAAATGTATTTTTACATGACACATATGAATTCTTTTAGTTAAATTCATCATCCAATCTCAGTAAAAAAAATATACTCAACAGTCAAACACATAGTCCTGAACCCATATTAGGTCAAATCTGTATCGAATGATCAAGAACTACGAGGGACTACCGTCACACAACATCCAGACCCGAAACAGCTGTCTATTACACAAACATTTGTCTCGGTGCGGGAATTGAACCCCCCGTTTCGCACTCACACACTGCGCCACGGAGGCTAGCAAAATTATGATCAATCAACATTTATTCGCAGTGATGAGCTAATTCTCAATCAGAAAGTTTCAAATATTAGTCGAAATAGCACCGTCGCACGATCAATGGTAAGTCATTAAACTAAAATACCGCTTTACGAAAACACCCTTTACATGATAATAATATGTACAAGTGAAAACTGATTAATATTAATCATAAAATTTAGATAAATTGTTAAGTTAAATTCCAATGAAAAACATTATAACGCCAATCAAATAAACAAACAAATATAATTAAAAGAAAAACGATAGATGTTGATACACGTTGTTTCTCTGTATTTTTCCATTTATCAAAGGTAAGGTAAGGTTTAATTTTTTTGTTGTTTAATATATGTAAAAAATTTAGTAACGCAAATTCAGTTTTTTTTTATTATCAAAACCTACATCATTTAAAACAACGTGTGTTTTTTGTGTTTTATTCCAATAACAAAACATATTTTTTTCCTACAAAAAAGAAACAACCTGTATAACCTCAATCACATAACTCACCTCTCACTTCCTCTGAGATTGACGCTTGCCTCCCCTTTCTCAGGACTAGTGGGGGAAGCTATAGTGTCCAAATTGTTGGCGCTTTTGGCCACTGAAAACCTCATCCTTTGACCCAGGTCTACTGTATTCCTTCGTTCAAATTTAGGCAGGTCATTCAACCTCTCACAATCGCCTTTATCATCCATGTCTTTCTTTATCTTAATCCTTGTTAACTGTTCTGGATTACTTCTAAAAGACTGAGAACTGTATTTCTCTCTTAGAAAGTTCCTTCTTTCTTCTTTGTATTTTTCTATCCTTTCTCTGCTTAATTTCTTCTCTGTGTCAATACTAATGAAGCTTTTAATGTCTGTGGGTCGTTTTTCATTAAACCTTTGTACTAAAGATATTTTGTTCTCACTTGTAGGTGTCACACTGTTTTTAGATTCATTCTCCTCCATATTTAGGTTTAAATCTAGCAATTTAGTGGTTCGTTTAACGTCTCTAACTTCTAGACTTTTTCTTCTGTCGACATAAGTTTTTTCATGTCCAAATTCTTTCACGAAAGCGCTTTCGTCCAGCGATCGCGCGTTGCTTGAACTCCTCGCGAGTTTAGCTTTTGAATCTTTGGCCTCTTCTTTCAGTCTATCCTCTTTTCTTTCTAAGCTAGGATATTTGATTTCAGCTTTGAATTTCTCGAAAGTGAAAGGCGGTTTCTGTTCTGTAGGACTTTCGAATCTAATAGCCAATTCACGAACATTTAAATTCTTTTTGGTGACATTACCGTTGTCTTTCTCTATGGAACCTGGTTCTTTATTATCTACTTCTGTGATTTCTAATTTCTTATCGCAAAGTTTAAGTTCTACGTTTATATTTTCATAATCGTTATGTCTATCGAATTTTACGTTTTCATAATGACTGTCTGTGTTTGGAGAATCAAATATCAAAGCATTTACTTCTTCTATACTCTTTTTGAAGAACTTTACTTGACTATACACATCTACTGGGTCTTCAAAATGTTCCGTAGGTGTTTCTAGTATAATGAGGTCATCGTTAAAATGCTCAGGTTGGCACGCCTGTTGGGTAGGTAGACTCGCATCCGTTTCCGGCACACTCGCCTCTTCGACTATAGACAAGTTTTTCTCTAAATCTATATCTTCGTAAACTGAATCTCTATCGTTAGTCGGAGTGTGAGTTCCATCTAGATCTTCAAATTCATTGTTGACTTTAGTAGGAGATCTAAATGTGATACTAATAGTAGATTTCAACGGACTTTTCAATGGAGACCCCGGGGAACTTTTACTAGTACTAGATGATTGCAAATTAATATAATTGGGTCTTGTGAATCCATAGCATTCGTATAATTCATCTTGCTTAGAGCTTACATTTGAATAACTTGACGAACTTTCATGGGATGACGTCATGACTTTAATGACGTCATTGGCCCTCTTGTCCTGATCGGAATTAGATGACGTCGACACAGCCGACAGTCTGTTCAAATTAAAACTTCCTGAATGTACAGGACTCACATCCAAACTGGTCTCGTAGACTTTGGATTCAAAATCCGTGGCCTTCAATTCGCACTTGAGACATGTCTCCTTGTCACAACTGACGCACGCGTCGTCTTTGATCTGTATGGTTTGTTTATTACTTTCACTGACTTCCGAATCGCTTTCCAACGGATCGTACACCGGAGTGGCGGGTGTCATAGGGCTGGAATTAATGGTGCTTGTTGTCAAATTACTCATAGAGTTATTCTCTACTGGCCAATCTATTTTGATCAGAGTGGAGTGACCGTCTTTGCCGTGCCAACTGAGTCGTGTAACGGCTACAGTCTTTTCGTCAACGGGGTGGTGTACGCCGCTGTATCGTGTGGATTTTGTCTTACGCGGTGAGTTTCGTTCTCTGTAATGTTAGGTGAAGCAAGCTTGAAAATTACTTTGGTTATTTTTGAACAGTGATGTGTGTGTTATGTATTTATTTTAATTTTTGGCGTTTAGTTTTGACTTGATTATATTTAGAACAGTCCGTTAGGCCGGACACACAATGTTATTTGTTAAATATCATTTTAGTATGTTAAATACCACACGATTTGTGCCTGGCAGAATCCTTTTTACACAAATTCCGTGCTATTTACAGAATTCCTTTTCTTAATTACTTCTTTAAATCTACAGATACTATTAATATTATAATCTCGATTCCGGTTTGTCAAGTAGGTACACCAAACCAACTCAAAAGTTAATTTTGAGAATTTATTATGATTTTAATCAGACTGCATTTTAATTATACGAGACATAAAGGTCATCTGTCATATTATGTAGGTTTTTTTATATGACAATATTATCTTAGGCAGACGAAAATTGCATGTTTTTCAGCTATTTTAGTCGCCTTATATTTATTTAGGTTTCTACCTGCCAATGATAAGTTTTTGATCATTTTGCCTTCACATGTGAGATTAAAATTTCAAATATATTTTTCATTTGCAATTATATAAGCTCTTTATTTATTAGCACATATACACACACACATCACTGCATATAAAGTGACAGAATTTCGGCTCAAACGAAACATATACCAGTATGAAAACTTACAACACAAAAAGTTCGCTGTGAATTGTCTTTAATATATTACTATTAGTTTTAACATTGGCCTGATTTACATTAAAATATAAGATACATTAGAAAAGGCCATTACTAATTGAAAATAAAATGACGATGTCTAATATTTTATCAATATTAATAAAATCGCCTCTCCGGTCATGTCATCTTTATATATACCGCTTTTCAGCAACACCCTGTATTGTTGAACTAAATTTAAAATACAACATTTCTCTTATGATAATCAACCCTTTGAAAATACTTTTTTTGTTATAAATATCAAATTACATACAGAACATTGTTTTACAATTCACAACAAACGTTTTATTTATTCAACAAACAAACGATATTAATCATTAACTCACCTCATTTTGACGTTATTCACAGTGTTTTGGAAATCCGTTTGAGATGCCATTGGACTATCGCGGTCTTTGCACAATCTGCGATAGAAATACAATGTTTTAATACACCCAAATCAAACAGTCACACTTATACTGCTGACCCTACACTAGGTCAAATTTGTATAGTAGCAATCAACTACGGGATCACAACGCAACACCCAGACTGGAAACTAATATTAAGGATCTATTATTAAGGATGCAATAAGTTAAGTGCAGTACAAATGTTTATCTATAAGGTTAATATTGTAATCCGCGTTGACGGTCCATAATAAATATAAATAATATTTATGGAATTCACAAAACATTTGTCTGGGTGTGGAAGTCGAACCCATGGCCACACAAGTATTTGTCTCTTAGTGGGGTCTAACCTACGCACGACTACTTGCCTACTATAGAGGCTGATATAAGTATAATATTTTGGTTTTTTTTATATTATATTTATTTTATTTATATTGTGTATTTTCTGAAATCGTAGACAATATTTTACGTGTTTTTCATAATCTTTAAATTAGCCTCGAGTAACAATTTGTTGATCTGAAATCTTTTAAGTAAACGTCACTTTAAGACAAAATTTGATTCTTACTACATCTATAACACATTTAAGGATAGCGCGTTGAACTCGGCAACTCTTTATGCGTTGCCTCAAATTTCACATTCACAAATTTTGCTAATATTTATTGATACTGATGGAAGATAAAGTTGAGTGTTTTTAAATCTTTACAAAGAAATTAATTATTTTCCATTACTAATAAAATGCGGTGGTTAGACATGGATCTAAGACGTCTATTAATATGTATGTAACCAGGATACACGACGGTCATGTACGGCAATAGGTGTCTTGCAATAAGTTTTATTTTACAATATTACAATAAGGCTAATTAACATACATTGAGCTCCGCTTTAATCTAATGTAATCAAATTTAAACCGTATACTAATATGACCAGATATTGTTAACCGATGTTTGAAAAGAGAAACGCTAAAGTTTCATGCCCGTTCTTCTGTAGCGAAACTGTATTCCATAAACTGCACTGCATCATGTATAATATTTCATGCATTCAACAAACATTTTATTTGATTTTAATTTTTTACTGCCTGGATAGACTGACGAGCAGACAAGATAGGTAGACAGGTAAGTAGTCACCACCGCCCATCGTCCCACGTCCCACGCCCACGTCTGCAATGCCAGGTCGCAGCAAAGTCGCTGCCTACCTTTTTGATTTGTTACCTCTTAGCGATGTCTGCGTGTTGAGGGCTCGCCGGCCTGGCGGAGTGCCGCTTCTCCGGCGGGGCGCGGGTGCGGGGGGACTCGCCGTCGATGTACCCCAGCTGGGAGAGCTGCTCCTCTAACGCCTGACGACGTCTACGTACACAATGTTTTTATATTATAATAATACTAGCCCTGTATTAAACATTGTCACACTGATGGGAACGGGCCTCTATAATGAGAGGGGTTAGTCCACCACTCTGGCCTAATGCGGGTTGGTAGACTTCACATATCTTTATTTGTTTTAGTTTTATTTATTTACTCTTGATTGTTCACTTAAAAATTATTAATAAAGAATGATTACACTTATATATTAAAGTACAAATGGCGGTCTTATCGCTCTAGGCAATATGTTACAGACAACCATCTTCGAAGTTCTTATGGGAATTCTCAGGTATGCAGGTTTCCTCACGATGTTTTCCTTCACCGTTAAAACAAACGATAATTAACAATGAAACACAATGTTTTTATGAAGTGTTATATATTTATATAGTAATACAATTATGAATAATACTTAATGTTGTAACGGATTGGACACGAAAACATTGTATATACACATTAAGATAAATGTATGTAGTTGGTTCACCGCTGTGAGCAAACTACCCCGTCTTAAATATACATAATCAGTTTTTTATATTGGAGTAAATTGTTAACGTATCGGTCGGTTATTTGTTTTCCAAATACATACCTTCGAGGAATAAAGACAAATAAAATGGGACCTATAAAGTTTTGTTATGTATGTCTGTGATGCGTCAGCCATCATTCTACAAATTAATGACTATCTTATACAAACACATCACGAACACAAAGCCAGAGGTTTAAAAGAGGTGAATTGAAATATGTTTACTTTATTCCGACATTACATTGATAAACTACAAGTTCCATTTCAATACGTTTCAGGTTTTGTAACGGTTTAATATTAAAATTGAAAAAAATATTTATACCACTATTCCGAACCACCCTGTATATCCAATAATTTTAAGGACGAAAAACTGTTTAGAAATATATTTGTCAATTACAACGTAACCAAACATCGTGCAATCATATAAAATCTATAAGTCTTAGTGGATATACACTTGCTGACTTCAGAAAGCTGCTCATCAATATTAACTTTATTTTATTTGACCATATACATGGTGATCATTATTATTTGTTTACCTTACTATTATAATACTGCCTGGGTGGCGTAGTTGTAGTTGCGCATGCGTTGCGACTTCTGTGCTGAGGTCTCGAGTTCGATCCTCGGGTCGGGTAAAGTGATACTGAGTTTTTCTAGCTAGAAATTCTCAGTATTAGCTCAGAGTCTGGAATCGTGCCCGGTATGGCGCTAGGCTCGTCCCCATCACATTATGGGACTGAAATTCGGCGAAAAGTGGGTCTACTGGTTACACCTCTGCCTACCCCTTCGAGGATCACAGGCGTGAGTGAGTGTATATATACTATTATAATACGGTATTACAAACCTTTCTGCCATTTCATTAGCAGCTTCTATGTCGACTCGTAGATTCCTTCTTGGACTTGGTTCGACGCTGCACAGTCCTGATTCAGGCGGAGTTGAACATAGTGAGTCGTCCTGTGGGAACAATTTTTTTCACATTACATTTAGTAATAAAAAGTGGTAGAACATTGCAAGATTTATGACCTGTATCTTTCGGTGTAGTATGAATGACATAGAGAAAACTTTGCGTTCGTTGCAGAAGACCTTCATAATTTACACTTACTATAAAGTTTTAATGCAACTCAATAAAGCGATCAAGGCCACCGTCAGGAGAAATTGTTTGTGCCTTTTTTTATTTATTTACCCAACAGTCACACATAACCCTGACTCCACACTAGGTCAAACTTGTACAGAATATCAACAACTACGAGGTACTGGAACACCCAGACCAGAAACAAATATTTGTCACACAAACATTTGTCTCAGTGCGGGGTATCGAACCTGGCCTGTTTCCCAGCCGGCTACTGGCTGCACTATAGAGGATGTGTATACAGTATAGAGGTGGGTCGGTGACGGTTTTTTCGTTAACGTAATGAAAAACTAGTTGACGTTAACGGGTTTGCAGAAACGTCCACAGATCTATAGGTTGATTTCCCGTTTTGTTAGCGTCTGTCGTTGATTCAACGACGTTGAATGAAACAGGTTGATAAATTCAACTAGTTTTGCGGTAAAGAGAAAACGGTTAACTCGTTAAAAGTAGAAAATCCGTTTTAAAAAACGGTTCGTTTATTCAACGCACACTCCTAATACAGCGTGTACTGACATGTTGTCGATGTTGCGCGTCATCCTCCTCGCTGAACATGTGCCTGTCCCTCTCCTGCGGCGACAGACGTAGTCTCATGTCCGCCAGCTCCGCCTGCCACGGCTCGAAGTACGAGTCGCATGATGATGACCTGCAACAATACAATCACATTCAATTTCGATAACTACTTTTCACAGTGTGGTAAAATCAATATATCGACGGTTGGCGGGCTATTTGATTTAAGCGAATTTTTTGCAATATTTAGTTAAATACATATTCGGAATTAGCGAATTTTTTTGCATCTTTTAAGCCTAGTATCAAAATGTCAATCAAATAACCCGCCATCGGTTGTTTAATATTGAATATATTATTATTATTATATGACACAATGTTCATTTGTCAGGCTCTGCTGAAAAACCTTAACCAGTCACATATCAATTGCATACGCAAAATACGGCGAGTGTGTTCCTACATGCTGTTTTCAACTTTAATTTTATGGAAATAAAATTGATTTTGGCCTCTATTTACTCCGTACTACCTTACCTTTTTAATATTATTTTGATACGCGAGTGGTTAAATGTATTAACTGGTGACGTTTACAATCGGCACGTACAGTGCACGTACCTGGCGTGTTGTCGCAGCGGCTGCGCGTGCGTGCGCGCGAGCGGCGCCAGCGTGTCCGCCTCCGACACCGACTCGCACGAGCGGGACGGACGCACGCCGGCCACTGTCGCCTCCTTTACGCGTATATAACAATAGAATAATAGTAATTGCAACTCATGTTATTTCGCATTCATTTCATTTTCACGGCCTACACAGCACCTGCTGGTAAGCACAGTGCCGTCCAGTTAGAGTATTAAGTAGCGTGAGACAATGTATCCCTCGCTACTCAACACAATCATGCCGGCCTGCTTCTTCACACTACACCATGGGCAAGAAGGTGAAGAAGCGGTCGAGGGTCTATTGTCAGTGCGCGGGAGCTTGATCCCAACAGTCAAATGTTCTTATCATGGTGTGCAATAAAGAGTTTTAATATAAATAATAATAATTTATTTACTAAAAAATGTACAAGAGGAGATACATAACATATGTTCTTAGGCTTATATAACTATACAGGAAGTAATTAGTATGAGTCGATGCCACCCACATAGGTCGAGCCTGTGTCGTGGATGGCTTAGTTATCTATCTATGTAGGAGTAATTGTATTCATACCAGTGGTGGTAGTACCGGTGGCGGGGGCGGCGGCGCAGGTCTCGGCCGCTGTTGCTTGCTGCGAGTGAACAGGCCGCGCCATCCGGACGGGGAACGCTTCAGACCACGCTTGGCGCCTGCACGAATACCGTATACACTCACTATAAGCTGATATGTGCTACCAATTGGATAACAACTGAAGTTAGTTTGTCGAAGTATAACGAATGAGCTAATTATAGCAGTAAACATTCAAAAAATAGCAATTACCAGCAATATTTCATTGCATTTCTTTATACAGACTTCATTTCCCATCTCTTTTTTCTGAAACTAAACATTTTTTTTTATCCTGGCACGGCAAATTGACCACACTGCACCTGATGGTAAGCGCAGTGCCATCCAATTAGAGTATCGAGTAGCAAGAGACGATCTATCCCCCGCTACTCAACACAATCACACTACTACGCCATGGGCAAGAAAGTCAAGCAGCAGTCGAGGGTCTAGTGTCAGAGTACTTAGAAGGCCGCAAAACAGCCAAACATCATACCCCAACTCTAGACCCCCGACAAAAACCGGATGTTGACCAGATGACCCCGGAACGCGACCTACTTGCGTGTGCCACTATGGCGTGTTTTACACCCTGTGTACGGTGGTCGCTATCCGGGCGGATATGAATATCCTACCACCAGCAAAAATATATATTTAAGTAAGTTGTTTATTGTCCGAAAACACATTTTACTTCTAAATTGTAATATATGTATTTCAATTCATTCAATTTTTAAGTGAAAAGTATTTATAATTCCATTGGTAATTCGAATAAAAATAGTCTACAATCACGTCTACATAATTCATTTATAAAAATATACAGGTGTTTCCAAAATGTGGTGGATTTGAGTTTAACTTAACAAATTTAAATTTAACAAATTCTAACTCCAAATTTAGTATCCAAATTAGATGAAATATAACTATTATATTATAATAAATATTATGGAAGTGGCAGAGCCACGCTGTAGACAAATTTGTCTACAGCATGAATGGGCCGGCTCGACCGGCGTACCACTATCCCACAGAAAACCCTCATAAAGTGACAGTTTACTGTCGCGTTTCGTATGGTAAGTGAGATATCCGGAGGCCCAGATTCCCCGTTCCCTTCCCTTGTCCTATTCCTGTCCTTTAAGGCCGACAGCGCATACATGATACTTTCGGTATTGTGGATGTTCATGGGCGGTGGAGATCACTTAACATCAGGTGACCCACTGGCTCGTTTGTCGGACTATACTATAAAAGAAAACTAAGAACGTGTTTCTATATGTAATTGGATAGTGTGATTGGTGATTTATCAGTACCAATGATCAGTTAGATTGTATTAAATGAGTTTATTACTAACCTGAGAGTGGTAAGTCCAGTACGGTGTGGTATTGCGGCAGATTGTTAGGTCCCGACCCGACCTGCATACATGTTACTGTGTTAATTAAAGCTATACATTATTTAACTTATTCTTTGGTTATTAGGCTATTTATAAATAGCATTAAGTGAGTTATCTAGATAATATTAAATGACAACACTGGTTTACAAAACCCTAAACTTCCACTATGCAAAAAAAACATTTCCATCCCTATCTCTGTGAAAAACAAAAAACCATCCCGCGGGAACCCAGACATTTTTTGCGGGATAAAAAGTAGCCTATCATTTGTGCGATCGAATGATCTAACTGTATTCTAAATTTCAGGATGATTGGTCAAGCCGTTTTTGAGTTAAACCCGAACATACAGACAGACATAAAGTTAAAAAATTGCAGATTCGGGTTAAGTAATTCATAAAATAATTACTTACTACTAACTTGATTTTGATTTGATTTATATATTAGTATAGATAATTAACTAATAAATACACCCAACTATGATACACATAGTCCTGACTCCACACTAGGTGAACCCTGTATCGTGGGTATCAACAACTACGAGGGACTACGGTCCCACAACACCCAGACCCGAAACAAATATGTCTGTCATCTGAGCAACGTCTAGTTTAGAATAAAACCAATAAAGTAAATACTTTAACTGTAACATCATTCTAATATTCCTCAAGTTTCATATGATGGATGGATATTATTTATCTTTTTGAAAAACTATTTTTATATTCATAAAGATAAATTATAATTATTATCAATACATGTAATGATCGCTTCAAACTATGTTAACGTTATTTTATTATTCAGCAAATTTATTACTAACAATGTAGCAATGATGTGTGATGTGTCAAGATTTAAATAACAATTGGGTTAATGGTAATGAATAACTTAACAAGTTAAAATTATTGCAGTTTCGTCTTTTATTAATTGCATGAATTACTTCTCAGTTAATAAAAAAATCAATAGTTTTTAAAAATGAGTTTATGTACCGATGAAATAAAATATTTGGTTGAGTTATTAGTACCAAGTTTTCACAACACACTGTATCACAGACATAGAACTAAATAGATATCGCAACAACATCAAGCTGTATGTTATTGTTTTCACAGCCTACTCCTCCGTTGTCAACTATCTATATCTGTGGTATATCTACCACCCAATACACTTGCGGCGTCTATTTAGTTTTACATGTATGGTGCGAAGTGTTGTATTTACCTCAATGTACTGCGGCTGTAGATGAGCCATGGGCCGCAGCGGTGCGGAGGTGGAGGGTGCGGGGGAGGGTGTAGGTGTGGGGGGTGCCGGCGGGGGCGCGCGGGGTGGAGACGACCCACTCGCACGGCCTCGACGACGGGCCTCCTCCAGGCTGGGGACATATCATACAGTTAGACCCATTTATTAGACACTAGATGTTGCTCGCACAAACATACATACAAATCTTTCCACTTTTCTCTCTGTATAGATATCGAGGGTATTTCATAAATATCTGTGGGTAGATTGATAATTACCAACTGAGTGGGGGTGAATATTTACAATAAAAGAGAGCTCTCGGGCGCTCCGGAGCACAGTGTATTCTGGGACTGTCTACAGTACGGATGTATGGTGTGCAATCAGTTCACATCGTCCTTTACAGACTTGCAGAAATGGTATACTCTTGTGCAGAAATGGTATACTCTGACTATTTTTAAAGTTACGTGTATATTCCACTGGTAATTATCGCTTACTTTAATGGTGAAGGAAAACATAGTGAGGAACGTGCATACCTGATAATTCTCATAAGAATTTCAAAGGTATATAAAGTCTACAAATGCATTAGGCCAGCGTGGTGGACTAATGCCTAACTTTTTTTTTTTAATTTATTCATAGCCATGGATACATGTCCTTCAGCCGGATACAATATAAATAATAATACTTCAAATTAACTAATGCCTAACATCTCATTACTGTGCCCAGCAGTGAGACGATGTTTAATACAAGGCTAGTATATTATTAAACTAACCTCAACAACTTAGTGGGTGGGTTGATAGGTAAGCTCTTCGGTCGTCTGCAAGTCTCAGTGCCTCGTAGTTCCACCTCTTGAGTTTCACATTGGTCCTGAAACAATAACCAAGGTCATTCTTCGCACGATCTTTCGACCAGTTCCAAAAATTTCCTGAGAAGTCTGCTGACCCAATGGCTGTATAAATATGGCTTCATTATGAAACATTCTCCGTGCCTCCGTGGCGCAGTAGGCGAGTAGCCGGCTGTGAAACGAGGGGCCGTGGGTTCGATTCCCACACCATGACAAATGTTTGTGTAACAGACAGACATTTGTGTTTCCGGGGTCTGGGTGTTGTGAGACCGTGCGTCTCTCTAGGTCCCTGAAACCCACAACACATGACTCGTATCTTAGTGTGGGGGGCTGTGTGTGTTGGGTGTTATTTATTTATTTCTGTCTAAACGAAATTTTTAAGTATTCTCAAAACACACAAATAATCTGAAAAAAAAAGTGTATGTTGTGTGTACTATCTCATTCTCTCGTAGGCTTAGTCATATAGATTTATGTGTTTGTCTCTTTTTAGTGTCGCTTTTTCGTTTCATCCAATTTGAAATCACAACGATTCTATAGAAGTTTCACTTCAATAACTAACTCTTTCACATGTAGGGTACTACTAAAAAAAGTGTCATCCTATGATCAAGGGACATTTAAGTGTAGTGTGGAACTACTCATCAGGTGTAGGATGAAAATAGTTTTTGTTTTTCATTAGCGTGTACTGAGCAGGTGCCTCTTCCACCGCACATGTTGCAGCAAATTGTGAAATTATGTAAATTAGTTAAAAATACAGTATATATATATATATATATATATATATATATATATATATAGTTAAAAATACATAAATTTTTCGTTTCTGTATTGTATAGCAGCGATAGCCTAGTTGGTTGCGGTACGGACTGTCAAGATGCAAGTCGTATGTTCGAAACCCAAGTGGCATACACCTCTGACTTTTCTAAAGTTATGTGTGTATTAAATGTTAATTATCGCTTGCTTTAACGGTGAAGGAAAACATCGTGAGGAAACCTGCATACCTGAGAATTCTTATACGAATTTCAAAGGTATGTGAAGTCTACCAACCCGCATTAGGCCAGCGTGGTGGACTAAGGCCTAACCCCTCTCATTAGTAGAGGAGGCCCGTGCCCAGCAGTGGGACAATGTTTAATACAGGGCTTGTATTATTATTATTATTGTGAGTGGAAAAATAAATGGTTTAAATGGTTTATTTATCCTCGAGTCCTAATATACCTGTTCGAGAGACTCCGGCCCTGAGTCATCCCCCTGCTCCTGTGAGAACAACTCCTCGGCGTAGCATATCAGGAACTCTGTCACCACCGCCTGTATAAAATTATAAACCAATCTTAGTATAAGAAATACTATACTGACTCATCCATCACATCTTTAAATAGAAATCGATTGATGATCTCTAAGAAATCGAGATTTTAATCTTTCTGATGAGGGTCATACATAGAAAAAGTTCTTGTAATAAATTTTATTTCACTATATTACAATATGGCAACCTAAATAACACATATTGAACTGCTCTTAATGTTCCAGAATGATCTAGAATCATCAACATAGTTAGGGAATATTTTAGATATTTGAAAGTATAAATCAAATACCGTTCCACTAGTTAATCAGGATATATTAAAAGTTCGATGGTTCTTAGGGTGTCACTACAATGAGTGTGGTGTTGAGTGATAGGTGGTTGTGACTTGTAGTGAGTAATGGTGAGTTGTAATTTGTCATGGTGAGTTGTAGTTTATTATGGTGAGTTGTAGTTTGTTATGATGAGTTGTAGTGAGTAATGGTGAGTTGTAGTGAGTAATGGTGAGTTGTAATTTGTCCTAGAGAGTTGTAGTGAGATGTGGATTTGTCATGGTGAGTGATGGTGAGTTGTAGTGAATTTTAGTGAGTGATGGTGAGTTGTAGTTTGTCATGGTGAGTTGTAGTGAGTAATGGTGTGTTTTGGTGTATGATGATGTGTAGTAGTGAGAGCTATTGAGTAATGTGGTGGTGTGGTAGTGACCTGCACGGCGACGCCCTGCAGCGCGTGTGTCGGTGCGGGAGAGCGCAGCAGGTTGGGCGCCCACACGATGGCCATGTTGCGCGCCGTCATGCCGGTCGACGAGCTCAGCAGAGAGACGCGCCGCAGGTGACGCATCAGGTACGCCATTGTTCTAAAACAACACAAATAATATATACTGTCCTGCTGCTGGGTACGGGCATTTACTTCTTAAAGTATATTGGTACTTCACATATTGACAGCGTCCGTGGCGCAGCAGACGAGTGGCCTGTAAATCGAGAGGCCGTGGGTTCAATTCTTGCACCTAGACATATGTTTGTGTGACAGACTGATATTTGAGTCGGGTCTGGGTGTTGTGGGACCTAAATAGTATTGAGTTTTCAGTAGTTGATTATTCTAAAAAGTATGAGATACATAATGCAAGCTGTCAAAAGATGATGTTTTGTAAGAACTTAAATGCACCTCAGTGCCCACCGTTAGCAACTCCATGTCAGGATGTACCAAATGCCAATTAGTCCCAAGTGCGCATGGTAAGCATAGCCCTCCATGCTGAACTGCTGCCAGACCAATAGTGGTATAAGAAGATGTGAACTGATTGCACACCATACGTTCGTACTGTGGCAAGTCCCAGAATGGACTGTGCTCCGGAGTTCCCAAGAGCTCTCTTTCATTGCAAATCTTCACCCCTACTCAGTTGGTATTAACAATCTACCCAGATATTTACGAAATACCCTCGGTATGTCTAATAAATGGGTCTTACCCTAACTACATTCATTGGAAAAGTATAAAGTGTGTATTTAATAGACTAGTGTTAATACGAACCTGTAGTGTGGCGGCGGTAGTTTGACGACGACGTCTCTGACGGCCGCCAGCCTCGCCCCCTCCTCCGGCACCTGCACCGCCTTCACGAACCGCTCGTACAGTTGGTACGTGCACAGGGGGTTCGGTAGCTCACTGTGTAATAAATTAATAGTGAAAACACTTTATACCACTTTCAAATTATGATGAAATATAAAATACACATATTTAGTATTATAAATAAATGAAATAAAACTACTGCTGTTTACATGTCGAAGAGGCGAACTCATAAAATTTTAATCCGTACAAAAAGCGTCCAACGCGCTTATTATATTCACAACACGTCATACTTATAGGTACAGATTAAATGTTAACATTAGCAGTATTTGTTTTTTTTATATCATAGTCCGACAAACGAGCCAGTGGGTCACCTGATGTTAAGTGATCTCCACCGCCCATGAACATCCACAATACCGAAAGTATCATGTATGCGCTGTCGGCCTTGAAGGACAGGAATAGGGATTAGGGAAGGGGGAATCTGGGCCTCCGGATATCTCACTTACCTTACCATACAAAACACGACAGTAAACTGTCACTTTACGTTGGTTTTCTGTGAGACAGTGGTACTACCCCGGTCGAGCCGGCCCATTCATGCTGTAGACAAATATGTCTACAGCGTGGCTCTACCACTTTTTAGTATGGTGATGCGAACTCATAATATCACTCTGTAATATGTAAAAAGTTTATTAACTATAATTTAGAGTATTACATTACTTACAATACAATACATACAATAGAGTATTAGTATTAAAATCACTCTAATCAAACATATCACACAGCATATTACATTCAGTTAACACAAACTTGTATAAGAAACAATTCAAAGTGCTATTTAAAGTGGATACCATATACGGCACATTAATGATGATCGCCAATGTATTGACCAAATTAATGATCATAGTTACCCACCTCAGTGCTCATCGTAACAATTCCATGTCAAGATGTACCAAATGCCAATTAGTCACAAGTGCGCACGGACAACATAATGGTCTATGCTAAACTGCCACCAGACCAATAGTGGTATAGGACGATGAGAGCTGATGCTCACCATACGTCCGTACGGTAGACAGTCCCAGAATGGACCGTGGTCTGGAGCGCTCGAGAGCAACTCTTCACCCCACCCAGTTGGCAATTATCACAAGTATCTACCCACGGATATTTATGGAATACCGTCGACATGTCTAATAAATAAGTCCTACCCTCACAATCTACCCACACATATTTACAAATATACTTAACAACTAATTTATCTCTAACCCTTGTTTATATGAAACAACTGACCGGAAGTACATCTTGAGCAGACTGGGCACTGCGTGCGGGTCTGGCACGGCGAGGTCCGGCGCTACACACGTGCCGCTCGCACCGGCCGTGCCGTACCCCCCACCGCCGGTGGGCACAGCATGCGCGCCGTCGAATTGAGCGCGGAGACGCTGCGTGAGAGCACTGCCACCGGACAGCCGGTACACTCCGTCGACAGCGCCGCGCTGCTCTATGGCACGCGCGCATTCCACCACCACACATGGCACTGTATCACAGGGATAGGGGGTCAAGTAAAAGTTAAGTTAAAAAGTTCCCCCCTTCCTATGATCCTTTAGGCGTAATGTGAAGAAGCTAAACAGCAGGCCGGCATGATTGTGTTGAGTAGCGAGGGATAGACTGTCTCTCGCTACTTGATACTCTATCTGGACGGCACTGCGCTTACCATCAGGTGCAGTGTGGTCACTTTGCCGCGCCAGAATAATAATAAAGTAACATAATTGAAAAAAGTTTTATTTTTTTATTTGGCCATAATCTTCGGACCTTGGCTTAATAAGTATCTAATAAAACTAACAGATAAATCTTAAAGCGACAAGTACACAAGAGGACAGTCTCCCGACATACCTAAGCGCCCCAGCCAACCGTGTACGAAACATGACCAAAAAGGCCACAGGCTCAGCGTTCGCCAGATGGGAGGGTCCATCTGATACTGAATTTCAGCAAGGGCCAATAATTGGGGGTTAAGCACTAAACAGTGGGTCTTTGCATTGCTTATTTTTGGTATGAGGGACGGAGGAAGCGGAAAGCCTGACTGCCTCGGTGTCGCAGTTGTAATTGCGCATGCGTTACGATTGCTGTAGCTGTGATTCGATCCCCAGGTCGCGTAAAGTGATATTGGGTTTTTCTATTTAGAAATACTCAGTTTCAACCCGGAGTCTGGAATTGTGCCCAGTATATCGATAGGCTCGCCCCCTTTCGCATTATGGGACCGTAATAATTTCGGCAAAAAGTGGGTGTACCTCTGCCTATCCCTTCGGGGATTACAGGCGTATGTATATGTATACAGGTGAAGGACAGTTGTCATATACTGACCATCCTCCCCGCAGTTGAGGAGATGTTCCCCGAGGTCGCAGCCGAAGACCCTCTCGCGCAGGATGCCCTGCTGCTTGAGACTGCGGCGCGACGGTCGAGACAGGATGAAGCTGCGGAACAACGAGATCAACTTGCCGTGCTTCCTCAGTACAGGCTTGATGGGAGCCACCGCTACTGATCTGTTAACAATACACGACCACTGTGAAACCATCATAGGATAATTGGACCCTGTTAAGCAGAAAACATAATATAAGTGACGTTTTCATACTTTTGAGTAAATTCAGTTTAAAGTTTTTCAGCTAATTTAAAAATAGTACTATGCAGTAACTAATTAATAATTAATTGTGTAATAAAACATGACGTGTTTTCTAGGTAAATGACCCTCGACCGCTTCTTCACCTCATGGCATAGTATGAAGAAGCTACACAGCAGGCTGGTATGATTGTGTTCAGTAGCGGGGAGATAGATTGTCTCTCGCTACTTGATACTTTAACTGGACAGCATTGCACTTACCATCAGGTGCAGTGTGGTCACTTTACCATGCCTGGATAAAAAAAGCTGTTCAAGCGGCATCTCACGATTTTGACTTTTTTGAAAACGTGATATATTGTGAATGATTTCTTGCATGATGTATTTCTACATACCTGAGAATTCTCATAAGAATTTCGAGGGTATGTGTACAGTGTAGTCTACCAACCCGCAATATGCCAGCATGGTGGACCAAAGCCTAACCCCTCTCATTAGTAGAGGAGGCCCGTGCCCAGCAGTGGGACAATGTTTAATACAGGGCTAGTATTCTTGTTGTTTGTATGTACTCACCCGACTATAGGCGGCGGTTGCGTCATGTGCCTGGGCACCTTGTCTCCGATGACAGCGACGCAGTGCCTCGGGAAGAACCCCACGCGGAACCCACGCTTGCCGCGCCACCACAGGGACTCCTGAGGACCTGGGAACAACAATATATATAAAAATACACACACAAAAAAGATTGACTGAATCTAAATAATGTATAGCATTTCAGGGATTCAATAAATATTTGTTTTTTTTTTATTTTAAATTAGACCATGATCAATCTAAGATCATGAAGATCTTAGATTATTTTTTAAATAAATTTGCCTGTTATTCATAAAGTACTTAAAATAATAATAAAAGTACTTTAAGACTGATCTTAATGAAGAATTAATTTGCGCTTAAGTTTCTAATGATATCAAATATGTTTTAGACACTTTAATACCATAAATTAATTATTTCAACATGGTAGAGGCAAATATAAGATCTGTATAGCCCAGTCCAACAGTATTATTACCACTGTCTTAGAGAATATTAAGAATTAAGATTCTGTACAGTGATGGACTTTACCATCGGGGGCTACTTGCCCGTTTACTGACATACCAAAAACGTATATTTATTTAAAATACTAACCTGGCATGTCAATGATCGATATCATATCACCAACTTCAAAACTGATTTCGTCGCGAGCCTGTCGAACAAATATTTATTTGATGAATACAATATACACAAGGCTAGTAACAAAAACTGAAATTGTAAATAATTAAAATAATAAAAAATAATCAATATATTGTCTCACAGTAACATACAATTATCTTGTGTAGTAGGTATCATAACAAACTTTCGGTCTCACAACACCCTAACTGAAGGGACCAAAATTTTGTATGTATGTTAAAACATATGAAAGGTCGTTTTTTAGCTAGTATCTTTTTTCACATAAAAGCCCAAAAAAAGTATCGATTTTTTAGGGTAAATTCAATAATCGATCTTTTTAAGAAGAATCACTATACATATGTCAGTAAGATAATAACTATACCTGTGATACATATTTCCTGACGGAGTAAGCGGCTGCCACGGCAGGCGTGTTTATAGAACTCGAGTCTTCATTTGCCACAAGTAGCTTGTGACCTGAAAAAAATTACTTACTTAAGACTCATGACTTAATAAGATCAATGAATTATGTAGACTCATGGCTGAAAAATTCATAAAATCGCTATCGGCATATCGGGCACAGACTGCGGGCTAATACTGAGTATTTCGTGATAAAGACTAATATTACTTTTACCCGATCCGTGGATCGAACCCAAGACCTTAGCACAGCAGTTGTACTTCATACGAAATTACAACTGCACCACTGAGGGACTAATTAAAAAAACACCTTTATTATCCATCTGAAGCCAGTTGAGTACTGGTCCACAGTTGATGGAGTCATCGGCTATGATGGACAGGTGATGCACGTAGTCAGATATCAGCCTCTGGTACTCGTCCTCGTCCTGCAGTAGTGCTGGGGTCAGTTTCTCCGCGAGGTTCGGTAGACCAGACACTTTCCTGTCATATATACATCTGTGGAAAAGTCGATATTAGTTTCTGACTTGCGAGTTAAGTCAAGAGACTTTGTTTATCTTAAGTGATATTTAAAATTATTTCAAAAAGTGGTCATGACTCAATATTTGGTTGAAGTAGAATATTTATCCGGAGATACATATAGTATGCTTGAAACTTAAAATTTTCAAATAAAAATGTCAAAGCAATTTATGGAACATACTACAAACGGTTAGAATCTAACCGTTAGATACATCCCAATATATCTAAAAAAATTAGCAAAATATACTATGTCGCCCAAAATCTTCACTTTAACTGCAATACCAGTCACATCAAAATCATTGGCATAATCAGACTTCTTGTGTATACAGCAGTTTATAAAAAAAAACTATAAAGGCCATTTTGATGGTTGGCAACACACAGGTTTAATGAGACGTCTCAGCAGTATTTTTTTGCCGGCACGGCAAGTTACCACACTGCATCTGATGGTAAGCACAGTGCGGTCCAGTTAGAGTATGAAGTAGCAAGAGACAACTATCCCTTGCTACTCCACACAACTATGCCTGCTGTTAAATACTTTAACAGCGCCGTCTGGTGGTAGGTGGCCGCCTTCTGCACTACATAACAGAATCTGATCGGAGAAAGTTCTAGAAGGCGGTTAGTGCCACCGGACACGGGGCGCTGTACAAGTATATAACGACATGTCACTTTTACAGCGCCATCTGGCGACGGGTGGCAACAGACCTTCTAGAATACATAACGGGAGTCTATTGTAAAGAGTTCTAGAAGGCTGTTGGTGCCACCGGACGCTGGAGGCGCTGTTCGAATATATAAGAAATGACACATTTGATTATATAAACCAGTCACAATAAAGACGATACGCAAAACTAAACTTCTTTCTTTCCAATATTCGAATTATACACCTGCTATGTAGCTTCTTCATACTAGCCCTGGCATTTATATTTCAAACTCCTCCGTGTATTTCTATTTGATTAATTTCGTTGCGGGATAAAAGACAGTAATTAAGCATTCCCAGAGACTTGCCGAGTTTCATTACTCGGTGTCGAAAAAATGCGTGCTATTGTTGATCCTGGCTAAACAGGAGTTACAATGGCGGGTGTGTGGGCGGGATAGTTTCGTAGCCCTAGCATTCATAGTAGCACTGACCTGTGCAACATATCATCCAGGTGTATGAAGTTGGTGGTGTTCCTGAGCAGGGTCCACTCTCGTACATCGCTGGCTTCGGTCCAGCTGCAGGACAGGGCGCGAGGCTCCCGCGTCTCCGACTCCTCGCAGGTGCTGTTCACGTGCGAGCGCACCTTCAGGCACACCCAGCCTAAACAATTATAAATAACACATTGTTTGAACGCAATTATCTCTGGAAATATCAGTCAGATTTAAGAAATTCTATTTTTTTTTAGTGCCTGAATAGGCAGACAGGCCACCTGATGGTAAGTAGTCACAGCCGCCCATAGACTTCTGCAATGCCAGGGCACATCAAAGCCGCTGCCTCCCGTTCAAGGACTACTCTTCTCAAGCCTCGTTTAAAGAAGGACATGCCATACTGCTCACCAGTGGACCACCTTATTTATATAACTCGGTGGTCAGAGAATATGGTTTGTGGCAGGACGTCTGTCTGTAACATACCCTCATCGGTGGAGTCGACGCAGTCCTCCTGACAGGGCGTGGTCTCTATGGCGAGGCCGCCGAGTGACACGCGGTCGTAGTGGAAGTGTGCGCAGTCTTCTAACTTGGGGAAACGACACGTCGGCACCGGTGGCGGGGGCTGGGGGATAGATAGTACATACTATAATAATACAGTGACACATAGTCCTGACCCCACTCTAGATGAGACTTGTATCTTGGGAATCGACTACGAGTATCTGTCTACGGTCCCACAACAACCAAATAGATCATAAAATAAGTTCGCACTTATGGGGGGAGGTGATGTCCTCACCGTGACAAAGGGAGGGTTCTTTCAAAGGGTCTAAAGTAGCGTGACGTTCGCAGTTCATCAATTTTGCGAATTATTCCAGGATTTATTATTTTGTCAATTATTTCGTAGCAATAATTAAGGAAGGTGTCTAAAAAGGCATATTTTTGCGTGAAGTATTTCATGAACATCTAATATAATATGATCACACAAACAATTGACTCGACGCGGGGATCGAACCCAATGCCTTTCGTTGCTCAGCCGGCTACACGCATACAGCCCCACGGAGGCTGTTGTATTGCCCCTAATTAAGGTACCAATTACATGTAGGTAGCATTACAAACCCAGTTGACATTTTGGTCCTTCGAGCACATCGCCCTAAATTAGGGTAAATATACTTATCACGTGCAAATAGCATCGATTTGGAATTTTTTATAATCTGTAAGTATTAAAATGAAATGTAAAACAACTAATCAAATAATAATTGCAAATCAATTGATTTGATTTTGGTCCTTCGAGCACATCACAAAATAGGGTAGCAGGGGTAGCTGCACTCACCGTGTGTGACAGATCGAATGCTGTGGAAGTGGGGGGCGCGGACTGACTCATGGCAGAGCTCTGTGACGTCACCGGCGTCACCGCAAGCGCCGTCAGCGAGATCGAACCTGGAACCATCACACCATCGTATATACGCCATGTCACAAGAATAACGCACTGACACCCCAATTGAAACAAATTTACAATCGTACATACACTGAAATTAACTTAAGTATCGAAACTGTATTTGTAAATTTTATCGGGGTCTAGAGTTTGGGTACGATGTTTGGTCGTTTTGCCCCATGGCGTAGTGTGAAGAAGCTACACATCAGGCCGGCATGACTGTGTTGAGTAGCGAGGGATACATTATATCACGCTACTTGATACTCTAACTGGACAACATTGCGCACCATCAGGTGCAATGTAGTTAATATGCCGTGCCGGGGATAAAAAAACACTCATGTGGACAGAGACAGTGCCTCGATAGAGACAGTGATGGGATCATCAGGATATCCCGAAACATGTTTTGGGTGACGACGGAGGGAGATATCAGAGTTGGCAACGCGCATGTGATGGATGCTCCTGGTGTTGCAAGCGTCCATGGGCTACGGTAACCGCTTCCCATCAGGCGGACCGTAAGCTTGTTTGCCACCATCGTAGTATACGAAAAGAAAACAACTACATAGTAAATAAGACTCATAACTACTGACAACTGCTCAGCTCACCTGGCGTATCTCTTTTGCATTCCGATTCATTTGGTGTCCTCGCAGAACTTCGCGAGTCAGAACTGAACCGCACAGTTCTGAAAATAATTAATATGATAATTACATCATAAAGTCGGACATCACAATAGGTCAAATCTGTATCGAGGGTTCAATGATGCGGGGCTACCATCTCCCAACACACAGACCCGAAATGTTAGTGTCACTCAAACATTTGTTAAGAGCGGGAATCAAACCCGTGGTTTTACATCAAATGCACACGGAGCTTATTATTAAATTAAAAATATATTTATTATAATTTTCGAGCATTTTCGAGTTACGAATGAAATGTAGAAACAGCTGTAGACAGTTTAGTCTGTAAATATGACGGATAGACCGGGTCGACCACTGTCACTAAAAAGTATTTATACTATTCCGTCTGCACTAGCAATCTCGCACAGTCTATGGTACACACAACCTCTTTAGCGCAGCGAGCGAGTAGCCGGAAGTAAGAAGACACGAGTTCAATCGCCGCACCGAGACAAATGGAAGATCCAAATATATTTGTTTTCTAGTCAGTGGTACCATAGTTTATCGTAGTTTGGATTACCTGGTTGATCCATCATGGGGTTAGTTCTATGCGGGTAACTGTTTTAAATATATATGGGCAACGAACGCTTCGAACATAGGCACAGGTTTTTATCGGGGGTCTATGGTAGGTAGTGGGGTACGATGTTTGGCCGTGTTGCGGCCTTCTGAGTACTCTGACAATATACCTTCGACCACTTCTTCACCTTCTTGCCCCATGGCGTAGTGTGGAAGAAGCTACACAGCAGACCGGCATGATTGTGTTGAGTAGAGAGGGATACATTGTTTCTTGATACTCTAACTGGACGGCACTGCGCTTACCATCAGGTACAGTGGGGTCACTTTGCCGTGCCAGGAAAAAAAATTGCAAAGTATTTCTATCTCTGTCGCACCTGTGGAATCCCGAGCAGTGTGTTACGCCATCCTTGTCTGGCTCGGCGAACGCGCGCGCCGCCAGCGACTGGCACGACATCACCGACCCGTGTGGGGAGCCCTGGAACAATCAAACCACATTTTCAACGGAGTTTTGGGAAGACTGGCAAAATATTTTTTGTCTTATGTCAGCGTCTTGGTATGAGCAATGATAGGCCGTAAGATACCTGAAATCTCTCAAAAAACTTTCATTTATTCCCAATTTTTCTATCCCAAGAAACTTTATTGTGCGGAAAACATACGAATTTGCGAACCTTTCGGTTCGGGTCGGGGTAGTAGACACAACAAGCTGTGGTCCCGCAAGCCACTACTATGCTTGATTCTGGTATGGAAGGGAGAGGATGGAATTGATTAAACATTTGAGAGATATGGATACGAAGGTAGAATACGCTAAGAGAGGAAATATTGTAGGTGTATTTGGTCACATATTTGAATTGTTTAATAAACTACTTTAAAGTTATGTTGGTTTTATAAAAGGTGTGAGTTTGTCCAACAAACAATATGATGAAATCAAGATATTTTCTGCTAGACCTTATTCCAACGAAAACAAACATCGCACTGGAATTTACGCTCAAGAACTCCGGCAAGATCTGGAATTGGACCACCACCAGCATGCGCTGGTCCTTTAGGCAAAGTGCGAAAAAGCTACACGGCAGGCCGGCAACAATACCTATTCAAACGTCCATAATTCTTGCTCGATGTTCGAAGCAAACATGTTTGTGCGTGTAGCCGCGACGTCGAGCATGGTAGTCGTGGTGATATTTTTGTGAAGAGGATGTGATTCTGCAGCTAAAATTTCAGACTGTCGTTCATTTTCTCGGGACTTTGTGGAACAATTTATAAATATGTATGGGGAGGAAGAACGCTTCTATCAAATTAACATGCCTGTGACGTTTTCTTCTTTGCAACATTGGCCTAACCCAATGACGACGACACTTTCTTCGCGTAGGCTTTCTCGTCCATTGCTCGAAGAGTTTCAACGCACACTAAACATGTTCTTCGAGCAAGCTTTTTACGTGTAGACGCAGGTTCGAGCAAGTTTGTAGATAGTCATGCTCGTATGAAACATGCTCATCGAGCAAGTAACTGCGTGTAGACCCACCATAACTGGACGGCACTGCGCTTACCATCATGTGCAGTGTGGTGACTTTGGCGTGCCGCGACAAAAAAAGGGGTGTCGGAATTTCGCAAAAGTGTGTATAAGGAACTTTAAAAATTAGTTCAAATTATAATAAGTGCATAACTATATTATATTTACATGCTAACACATGCAAGTATAAACAAGATATTAACTATATTATTATTATGGAATTACGTATATAGATTGTATAGTAACTGCCTCGGTGGCGCAGTTGTAATTGCGCATGCGCGGACTGCTGTGCAGAGGTCTCGGGTTCGATTCCCGGGTCGGGTAAAGTGATATTGGGTTTTTATATTTAGAAACACTCAGTTTCAGTAAAATTCGGCCAAAAGGGATTCGGGGATTACAGGTGTGATTGTATATGTGTAGTTATTTGTTTAGCTGATTCATGCACGTCTTGATATGTTTGCGTGAGCTTTTATATTGGTTTGATTTGCATGACGGTGACACGTCAACCGTCATACACCGATAGTCCCGTGCGCAAAAATAAGTTGAGCCAAGTAAAATAATAATACCACCCCTGTATTAAACTTGCCCCACTGTTGGGCACGAGCCTGTTCTACTAATGAAAGGGGTTAGGTTGGTCCACCACGCTAGCCTAACGCGGGTTGGTAGACTTCACATACCTGTGAAATTCTTACGAGAATTCTCGGGTATCCAGGTTTCCTCACGATGTTTCTTTCGTTAAAGCAAGCGATAATTAACAATGAATACGCACGTAACATTAGAAAAGTCAGAGGTGTATGCCATTTGGACTGGTTTCGAAGCTGAGCTGAGCTGCGCATTGTAAATCAATAATTGTTTTATGAATTAAGCGGGTGCGCCTAATGCCTTTGTTATATATATGGCATGTAAATAATTAAGCATTATAAATAGATACTTATTCTTAATGCTAGTATTAACGATAGAGATAGCTTACATTTAACAGCATGTTATCTTCATCAATATTAACATAAGCCAAAAATCTGTCAACCTGGACTCATTGAGCAAGTTGCGTAGCTACAGAATATGCAACCTACCTAGTCGAATAACAAGGTAAATTAAATTACAGAAAAAAATCCAAAATTATTATACAGTGTAAACTCTATATAGCGACACTGAAGGGACTGTGCATTTTATGGCGTTATAGAGAGTTGTCGTTAAATGGAGAGAAGAAACATCAGAATTAGAAAAATAAAAAGTTTATTTCTGACTATTGTTAGTAGTTATGTGCATAAAAAAGAATGTTATTTGAACGCTATTGAGTATAGTCTGTTATTTTTGTCTGACGTCTTTTGCTGCACCAGTAATTTTGTTGTATTTTTTTAGTTATTTTATTAATATCTAGCAATACTGAGGCATCTTGGTTATAAAGGAAATATTTTTCCAATAATTTTGCTGCTTCCAGAGCTTCTTTAATGCTCGGCGGAAGCTCAGGCTCATCCGTCTCATCTTCTTCATCACCTTGTTCTTGATCCTCAGTTTTTCTCACTGAATCCAAAATTTCTTCGTCTGTGAGTGAAGCCGTTGTAAGCAGGCGGTCGTCCACTTCAATGTAGGTTTGAAGATTTACCGTATTTCCTGCCATGTTGAATTGTTGAATCCACTCAGTTAATGGAAGGTCGTCGTCGCTTTCAAACTCAGATTCTGTTTCCACCTCATCACTCGTAGAATTGGTACAAAGTCCAGCATGTCGAAAAGAGTGCTGTATAGTTGTGGGTGTCACTTCTTCCCAGGCTTTAGATAAAAAATTTACTGCATGCAGCATATTAACAGAAGTTTTACCCTCAGATTCGACTAGCTCCATCAATAATTTCCTTCTGTAGTGACCCTTGAGGCTTTTAATCACACTCTGGTCCATTGGCTGTAAGACACTAGTCGTATTTGGAGGAAGAAATGCCAACTCTATGTTTTGAAGGTTTGATATAAAAGGGTGGGCAGGGCAGTTGTCAACAAGAAGTAAAATTTTTCGTCCCTTTAATTCTGCATCCCACTTTCGCACTTCTTCTTCAAAAAGTTGACTGGTCATCCAAGCTGATTTATTAGCTTTATACGTCACTGGCAATTTTTGGATGTTCTTAAAACAGCGCGGATTTTTCGATTTGCCTATTATTAGTAGCTTTTTTTTCTCTGTGCCATCCATATTAGCAGCCACAAGCACCGTAATACGTTCCTTGGAAAGCTTTCCTCCCACACACTTTTCCCCTTTAAATTTCAGAGTTTTATCTGGAGTCAACTTATAGAAAATTCCTGCTTCATCAGCATTGAAAATGTCACTTGGGGCGTATTTTTCTATGAATTTTGACCACACTCTGTTAATCCAATCATGAGTCACATTTGTATCAACACTTCGTGCTTCCCCACTTATTTTACCATAGTTGATATGATGACGCTGCTTGAATTTTCCGAGCCATCCTTCTGATGCTTTGAAAGAAGTTAAACCAAGTTCAGCAGCAAAATTCTCCGCCTTAGCTTTCACGAGCGGCCCCGAGATAGGCATATTATTCTGGCGCTGTCGATGAAACCATGATAGTACAGCTTTATCCAAATCTTCGTATATAGGTTTCTTTAATTTTTTGGAAGATTTTCCCTCGCCCGCAGCGTGGAGGATTTTTTCTTTATTTTTCCATATTGTGGACACGGTAGAGCGACTAAATCCAAAGCGTTTGCCAACATCACTTATCTTCTCTCCCGTTTCTATTGCGCGTATCAGTAAAACTTTTTCGTCAATACACAGTGATTTTCTTTTAGTAGCCATGTTTACAGTTTGCAAGTTTGTGAGCAACTAAGAATATGATAAGGTATAGATAATCCATGACTCCTAGTTATGAATCATGGTCAATAACAGTCTACACGTGCAAGCAATCCCAATTTGTAAACAAAAGAATGAATTTCTTAGAAAGTTCGGTATGCATGATGCCGACAGTCGAGTTTATTGCGGGCTAGGATAATAAAGCGACAATAGATCGTACACAGCTGCGCAGTTTTTACTAATTTTAGCAACTTAATTGTTGTCGTTATTGAGAGTGGGTGTAATGCTATATAGAGTGAAACATTGTATGAAAAACAAGCTAAACCAACCAAAGCCAATTGATTTCGACGCTTAAGAGAGTTTGTCGTTAAATAGAGTGACGTTACATGGAGTTTACACTGTATTTCTAGAAATTAAGTTAATAATTCTACGTCAAGCTTGAAATCGCTAAAAATTAAAGCGCGCGAAAATAAATTAAAGCGCGTTTCTCACACCGATGACGGGAATCGCTTGATGCGATCACCCCCGTCCCGCGCCGCTTCCACCGCTGTCGCCCACTCTTTCTATATAAGCCAAGCAGAACACCTGAGTGGTACAGGGTACAGTGGTAGGGCGATCTGTACAGGTGCATCAGTGCAGGAGATAACTCCTTGAATTGTATACTTTTAAAAGAAAAATACCACAACACGGGTGGGGCCGCGTGCAACAGTAGTACTAGTATATAATAAAGATCAAAATACTGCTTAATAATTTGTGGTTTCCCTATGGTTAATGCAATTAAATAATTAAAATGAATAAGGAAATAGATTTGTTTTTACGTCTAAACAACTAAACTGTTTTTGATATAATTTCGTAGAATAGTGAAGTGATGTGACCATCACTTTTAGAGAAACGAATAAAAGTAGTACGAAGAGAGGTCAGTTGTCATCAGAATATATGAATGGTATATTCATGTCAGAAAATTACAAAGAAAATTCTTTGATACACACACAGACTTCAGGATAAAACAGAAGAGCGAATTAATAAAAGGAATTAACGCGCTCGTCTGAATCGGTTTATATTTCCATTAATTGGTCATTTTATTATATACCAGGTATTGCTAATGAGTTTCTGTGGTAAAATGAGGATTTTTTATACTGAAAATAGACAAGCTAATATCCATATTAATACTATAAATGCGAAAGTAACTCTGTTTGTTTGTTTGTTACCTCTTCACGACTAAACGGCTGAACGGTTTGTAATGAAATTTCGTAAGGGAATAGATTATATCCTGGAGAAGGAAATAGGCTATCTTTTTCTCAAAAAACGACCTTGAAAGGGGTCAAATAGGAGTTCAAAATTTGTATGGGAAATCCAAGATTCCTCGACTTAGGGATCTGTAAATTAATATTAAGGCTTTTGGTAGTAAAGAAAGAAATACGTGTTTCAACGTTATTGAAAAATCATCCCTTAAAGGGGCAAAGTGAGTTTAAACTTATGGGGTATTCTTTAGATGCAATCTCAAGATTCAGGCACACCACATGAGGGCTGGACAATCACTACAGGTGCCTCAGTGCAGAAGACAACTCCTTGGATTGTATACTTCTGCTTCCGAATATAACCTCCACGCAGGCGGAGCGGCGAGCAACAGCTAGTATTATATAAAGCAGAGATGACCTAATTGGAAGTGATACAAACTGCAGACAAAAGTCACGGGAAAACAGCCGAAATGGCATACACCTCCGAAATGTTGAAGTTATGTGTATTCATTGTTAATTATAGTTTGCTTAAACGGCGAAGGAAATATTTAATTAGAAAACCTGTATGCCTTAATATTTCGAAGGTGTGTAAAATTTACCAACCCGCATCAGGCCAGCCTGGTGGACTAAGGACTAATTTGCCCACTAATTTTTATTAAGAATAATTATTCTCCGTTACGAAAAATCATTTCAAATAATAGATGAATCATTTTTCAGGCTATGATGTTAATGTTGCTTATTTATAACCAAGGTCAAATGTTACACATCATAAGCGACTACTGTAAGGTTCGTTCAGTTTTTTTAAATCATATCTCAAAGGGATTAGGCAGCGTTTTCGATGAAAGCTCCCAGGCGGCTTAACTTTTTCCGACACTTCCAATAATATAATTATCGTTATATTTCAACAAATTTACACAAAAAGCTTGATAAATTATATACCTAAACTTTCCTCATAAATCATCCTATATATTGGTGAAAACCGCATGATCCGTTCAATCGTTTTAGAGTTTATTGCGAACAGACAGATAGACAGACGCGGCAGATGACTTTGTTTAATAATATGTAGCGATATTACACGCTAAACAACATTACGAATTAACATAATAACAACGCACAATGCAAGTGTATCGCAAACAAGCAGTGACATAAGGACTTGTGACATCATTCATTGTTCTAATGTAACACGTCAGTCTAATCGAATTGGTTGGATCATTCACAGAATCATACATACTTCTTGCTTATGGTCAATTTCAATAATCCTGATAGGACCCTGTTAAGCAGAAAAGATCCAACTGACGTTAGTAAATGCAGTTGAAAGTTTGTCAGCGAATTTAAAAAAGTACTATGAAGTAACCAATTGAAAATTAGTTGGTATTACCAAACATGACAAGTTTTGTGAAGAAGCTACACATCAGGCCGACATGATTGTGTTAAGTAGCGGGGGATATATTGTCGTATTGTTACTTGATACTGTAACTGGACGGCAATGTGTACTATCAGGTTTAGTGCAATCACTTCGCCGTGTCACGATAAAACAAAGTTACCTTATTTATAAGTTTGTTAAAAATATAACCTAGTAGTTCAACAAAATGTCAACCAACCTCACTGAATTCGTTTTCAACATGAATATAATTAAAATAGTAACGGTACAATGGCTTTGTATGTCTCAACAAAGAATTATAAAGATCGGAGTCTGATGCAGTTACATTTCATGTTTATGCTGCAATAACAATATGGAAAAAGGTTAAAACCGGTGTTTAGAATATATGATTTTGATGGCGGATATCGAGTAAGCGAGAAGCGACGAGTGTAAGCGGAAACTTTATATATACATACATTTACACTCACGCCTGTAATCTCCGAAGGGGTAGGCAGAGGTGTAACTAGTACACCCACATTTCGCCTGGCTTATAACCGTTCCGTGATGTGATAGGGGGCGAGACTATCGCCACACCGGGCACAATTCCAGACTCCAGGCTGATATTGAGTATTTTATGGTAGAAAAACCCAATATCACTTTACCCGAACAGAACCACAGAGCACTTGAACAGTTTTAAAATATCTTTTCCTTGTATGAAAAATGCAATACCATTTTATCTCCTGGAAATTATAATGAACAATTAGATTTTCCTTATGACGGTACAGTGTTTTGATTTGAAGGCCGAGCGTTCATAAAAAACGACTAAAGTGGAGGTTGTGGGCGCTGGAGATGCAGCGTGGCGACAGTTTTATGAGAAATATTGAAAACGTACCGAGATTTATTTTTAGGATGTCACAGATTTTGTTATAAGAATCACGTGAATATAATTAATTTCATTAAAAACAGTATATGTTCTGTTGGTAAGCTTTTTGTCAGGGTCAGAGCTTAATTTGACAAGTTAATTGACACGGGATAGCAACTGTCATAGACAATATTTTTTTGTTTAATTTAAAATGTTGAATACTAGCCCTATATTATACATTGTCCTGCTGGGTAGGGGCCTCGTTAATGAGGGGTTAGGCCTTATTCCACCACGCTGGAGCAATGCAGGTTGGCGACTTCAAATACCGTTGAAATTCTTATGACAATTCTCAGGAAATACCTGAGAATTCCTCATGATGTTTTCTTTCACCGTTAAAACACATGTAACAGAAAAGTCAGAGGTGTATGCCATATAGGCTGGTTTTGTACCATCGACTGTCGTCTTGGCTGGCCTTACCACTACCAACAAGGCTATCGCTGCTTTTTAATTTAAAGTTTATACAGTAGAAAATATATATTTTGAAAAGTTACAGTAAAGAGGGTTTTGTGTTTTCGGAATAAAAATTACTATAAAAAAAACTATTGCGTGGATTTTAGTGGAATTAATATATTACTTGTGTCAGCACGTACTGTGTCTTTATGATTTATTTTCAAGCATTTATGAGCATTACTTTCCAAAATAAATGTGCTCTGAAAAAAATGTGCCCTGTTTTACCAGTTATTTTGAGAAACAAAATTTTGCACAAAAACATTTTTTATCGCGAAAAACATCGCTAAAATCAAATAGCCCACCAAGCGTCGATGTGTACAAAATTTTAGGTCAAAATTCCGAAAATTTACTGAATTATCGATAATAAGCAATAACAATAGATGCGTATATCTCATTATCAAATGTAAATGTAGGAGTAATGGAATGAATATTCCTTAATCTCTGATGCCCACAAGTTCACACGGAATGTTGGTGTGGGTTCGAGCCGATTGTATAATATTGCCACCTCATTGGTTATGGAATTTACAAATGTAAATTCCATAACCAATAAGGTTAACCAAATGGTTTAAAATAATTATGCGAGGCAAATACGACAAATATATTAAAGACCACGCGAAGTCGGATTGTTGTCCATTATCGTGATCGGAAATCTCGGCATGTCTCGCCCAATGTGTAGAGTATGCTTTAAAGAAGCGTAGCGTAGCGTAAAGTGACTACCTTCAAGGCAAATTAAACTAGAAGCGGTATATATAGCTTTTGCCCGCGACTTCGTCCGCGTTGAATGAGTTTGTCGCTATCCCGTGGGACCGAAACAATAATTACTCCTGCCCAAGAAGTATATTAAATGATTACTTTCATCTCCTATCATAATGGGGGCGAGCCCCCTAAGAGTTTGATTCTAAAGTATCTGAAACGAAATTGTAAATTTTGCGAATTCTGAATTCCCATACAAACTTTCATCCCCTACTTCATCCCTTTAAGATATGATTTAAAAATAATAGAGTACCCTATGACCGTCCTCAGGGATATCGGCATCCTCTAACTACTATCCTCTTACTAATTCTCGTACTAAATTGCATCAAAATCGGTTCAGTGGTTTAGCCGTGAGAACGTAATAGACAAAAACCTTACAACGCCTAATTTTTGAGGTGAAATTTCCAAAATCCGTTCTTAGTGAGCGTCTACATCGCGAAATGAGTAACTATGCTACATTGCAAGTCAATCGGTTGTATAGTTTCAGAGATATCGTGAAAAGTCAGTCAGCGGTATTTCACTTATATGTAACTAGCTGTTGCTCGCGGCTCCGCCCGCGTGGAGGTCATGTTTGAGACAAAAAGTATACACTACAAAATACCAATTTTCATGCATTTAACTTCAAAAATGAAGGATTTGCATACAAACTATCTTACCCTATTTTACCCCCTTAGGGGTGGTATTTCCAAAAACCCTTCCTTAGTGGATGCCTACGTCATAAAAGGTACCTACTGTCAAAATTTCAAGTCTCTAACCCCAGCCGTTTTGGCTGTGCGTTGATCGATCAGTCAGTCAGTTTCTTCTTTTATATATACAGATTAGAAGATAGATGAACAAACATCCTTCATTCTAATTCTTCATACGCCGAAACTGAATGACCAAGATTTGTTTTTCAGGTTGAGTGGGGTAGGCAGTGGTAAAAATAAGCGAAACCTTTTAAAATGTTGACTAGTGCTTAAAATGTGGACCAGTGCAAAATACATATTTTTAATTTCCCGTCGTATATTCAGGCGGCGTCCTTGTGTATTACAAAAAAAATGTGCTGCACCAGGTCAGGGGCGTAACAAAATTATACGCGGATGCAGCTCCTACATGCCTATTGTGTTTCCGAAGCTCAGCAAACATGAGTTTTGAGCCGCACACTCGTAACGCCGATTAAATAAATTTAATTGATCGTATATATAAAAGGCACTTATGACAGGTCAAAAACACGATGAAAATTCATCATACGGAATAAATAATTGTGGTTAACGTCGTGGGAACTTAGAATACACCATTAAGGGCAGGGATACAACGACGAGGACAAGACTGGAAATAGAGAAAAGAGGAAGACCGGAAAATGTAATGAGGGGAATCGAGATCTTCGATAAAGGAAGTGACGGGGGATGATGCTCAGGAGATGGGGGCAGGAATGGCAGAAATCGAAAGGAAACTGGAAGGACTTGGAAGGAAAGAGTATAATCCCTAGTCTAGCTAACCTACCAGCCTTTCACTAACTACCTAAGCGATGACGACCCGAAGAAGAAAAGCAGAAAGAAGCTCCGGGCTTGTGGTTTTCGTCATCCATTGTCATAACTTGTTTTTTCTCTTAATAATTTTATAAAAATATTGTATTAATATGTGGATTAATGCATATACACTAAAATATTAATCTTGATTATTACGCTAAAGTAAATTAGCACCACTAAAATATAAATCTTGATTATTACGCGCTGTGTCTGTCTCAACATAGGAGTTGATGTTCGCTACGTGAAAATGCGGAAGATAGCTAGCGTGTTGCGAGCCACAATTATAGTTGAAATTCATTATTATAGGGCCGGAGTCTAACTGATAAATATCAAGCATCAATGGATATTGTATTCTATTTATAGATGTAATTAGTTTGAGTTTATATATTTTGCATAAAAGCTTATACCGCCCAGCATTTAATATAATTTTAGCTAAGGTCTCACGCGGCTACATCTCACCACGCTTCGTTTAAAGGCAAATGGATGAATCAACTGTATTTTTAAATTTAAGACGACACAAATAAGAATGACTGCAGTTCAAGATTGTGTACTAGTGAGATAAATTTGTCATTACATCATCCTTCATTGTTAAATACCATAACAAAAGGGAATTTGAGACTCTGTGAAACTGTATGACACAATTTTAATCTCATTGTTTAGTTACTATCTTTAATTTTACTCTAGTTTGGATTACAGTTATTATTTTTTTTTTATTTTATTTATTACACACAAAACAGGTTACAATCGGGTACAAATAGTGTACAAAATTGTTTAAAGTTTTTTAACATAATTATAACCCACAAATTTGTGTTCCGGAATTAATATTAAGTGTTAACGAGATAACAAAGTGAAAAACATCTAATACAATGCTAATTTCAACTAGTTATTTTTTTTTTTATTATACAAAGATAAGTGTAGTTGACAAGGCAATTTTTTTATTATATTACTTTTAATTATGTTACTTGATACTCTAATTGGACGGCATTGCGCTAACCATCACATGCAGTGTGGTCAGGACACAAATAAATTGGAAGCTATTGAAATGTAGTGGAAGGGGTAATTGTCAAATAACAGAAAGGGATGCACAATATGATACATGACGTCACCGCTCGGAATGGCCTTTACGATGCAGTAGTGCGAGGGATATAGTGCAATGTTCCCACTACCATCCATCCATGCCATCAATGAATAGATTTTGATTTTATTTTCGCAAGTGTTGCTTTTCATTTCATATCAAAAAATGTACAATATTAATCACAGGAAAGTAACTTATTTATTTCGTAATAATTTCCAATACTATTTATTTACTATCTAGTGCTAAGTACAATGCAGTAATTTTATAGGGTCGACTTCGAGATACGCGTTTCTCGAAAGTTGCCAGAATTTAGTCAACCTAAACTAAATGTATACACTACTATACACACTGGCTCAGAATGCTCTCTGCTAGCACAAGGTACTATGTTTGTTTTTTCACCATGTGTATGGTGATTGCTATCCAGTCCAAATACATATATCATAGCATTTACCAATGCAACTTACTTAATATAGCCAACAATTTTATAAAATATGAACAATGCAATTAAATTTTTGTTACATGTATTGAGACACAAAACTGATGTAACATATTACATCTGATCAATATATTGACACTGTTGCAAATCCTGATGTAAAATAATAGATTTACAGTTTACCTCAATAAATAATCTCTCAAGAATTGATGTTTAAGTTCCCATTGAAAATTAATAGTTAGGCAAATTTCAATGAATAATTTCAACAGGATTTATGTAAAGATCCCAATTAAGAACCCAGACCAAGTTTAAAAGTCACACCTCCATTCTGTATATTAAATAAATTAGGTTTAATTTTAAGAATATTGTTTGAGATTATTTGTTGAAATTAACCATTAGTAATATTTTAACAACATGCTGCAAACATTAAATTTGAAGGGTTTATGTATACCGTAAATTGTATTATACATGTATTTTTTTTTAGCAAAATAGGCTTCCTTTTGACCACTATCTTCTCTGATGGTAAGTGATGATGTGGTCTATGGTGGAGCATGCTTGCCTAGAAGATACCTATTCACTCTTGACTTGAAGATACCCAGGTTATAATTTTCAATTAGCAAAATGCTTCATGTGTACTGGAAAGGGGTTGGGGGAATTAAATGATGTAGATCCACTCACCGACATGTATCCGGTAAAAAACCGAAACTGGCTACTTTACGCGTATGTTCAAGGCTTTGCAGCCTTGCCTCGACTATGGATTCAATACAGCCTGTCTGGTGCAGAAAGCAAATTTGTGAATCTAGAAGCTACAGGTTCAATCCTCATATTAAGATAAGTGTTTGTGTAACCTACAAATATATTTCGGATATTAGTATATGTCATTATAATAAGGTATTCATAACAGTATGCCCATTATAGAAGTGGAGCCTGGTGTTATAGCTGTGTGTCTTTATCTATACTTAGCCTATAAGAAATGGCCATTGTGGGTGCCATATGACATGAAATTTAATCAGTATGACTAGAATCTCAGTATACTGGGGTCTGCATGGGCACGTCAGAGTAACCTTTGTGTATTGAAGACATCCATTAGACAGACATTAATAATATTCAGTATATATAAACCCTTGTTTAAATTATTAGGCACACAACAAACATTCATTGTTAGAAATAAAATCAGACATTATTTCATCGACTTTGGTGAATAATGTGGTGATGTAATGCTTTTATTTTGTTTATTTGTTTGAGTTGAGTACTGGGAGGATAGATTAACTCTCGCTACTTGACGTTAACGTTAGAGTAATGGAGGGCACTGTGCTTACTAACAGGTGCCGTGTGGTCACTTCCCTATGCCAGAGAAAATAAAATAAAATGTATAATAATATTCATTATAATAATTAAACTATTCCACAGCTGGGCATGGACTTCCTACTCTAATATAAATAGGTATAGGTAATGAATAATTGATATAAAAAAAATTACATTTCATATGTAATGAAAATAAATTCATTAAATGTGTATGATTTTTTAATTTTGAACCTTTTATAAAGGCTTTAAAAATAGCATTATTCACCAAAATCATGACATGCATGTTTACGAAGAAAATGAGTAAAAAAAAAGTAGAGTAAAGAAAAAACAAACATACAACATCTATTGTGTTTGGGGTGTGATTGTTTCCCTCACATTCTGTCCACAGAGCAGCCAACTGTCCGAGCAGACGCCGAACACTCGTCTCATGGCTTCGACAAACTAAAATAATGCAATTTTAAACAAAAAACTGCCATTTAGTCGCACTCAGTTTGGATCACTTTCGGTTTTGCAGCCTTGAACTGGCTTGATTAGATGTGAAATTGTCTTTGTTTTGTCGTTATTGGTGTCATTTTGCGTTTTAGGTCAATGATTTTAATTATTTTGTTTGCTTAATTTTTTGTCAATAATAAAGATTCAAAAAACAAAACTATTATACATTTCCAAATTAAAAAAGGTAAGACTGTTTTTTATACAGTTTACGATTACTTTCTCGAAAATATCACTTTATAAACATTTGGCACATCACTTTTAGCACACAGTAATCGCGTTGCCTCAAATTCAACTCACAGGAGATGAAAATTTCGAAAGTCAGCACTTTTCAGGCAGCGGACGCCTGCAATCTTCACGGTACGCTGGCCATCGACGAAAAAGGTTTAAAAGAATCAACACCACACCGCAGTTTCGACACCAAAAACAATATTTACAATAAAAATGGGCTACAAAACAAAAATAGATGCGCGACTCCAAGAGCGTACGGAATTCACTGTGGTATGGGGGCGAATGCGCGACTATACCGCCTATCGTGTTAAACGAACGTTACAAATGTGATGAATTGGGCGATAAACCGCGAATTAATTCAGTAAAAAGCTTTTTCTAAATAATAAATCGCGAATATACAAGCACAACTGTATTATGGAGTTTGACAGCAGTACACCCCCGCTCCGCGCCGCGCCGCCGCGCACTGTCGCGGTCGATGAAGGTGTTGCCAACACGAGATAATTTCCCGACGCTATGGTAAAATAGGAGATTTTACGACCGCAATACCAAAAGGTTTTTCCTTCAATTTGTTTAAAACGTGTTTTTGTTTTATATAGCCTGAAACAATCGTAAACGATTAATAATGAACTAACTATTTACAAAGATATAACAAGCTTTAATAATAACTTTAAAAAATATTTATATTCAACTCAAACCAATGTGGGTTCGATGTTACATTATTTTACTAGACATCACTTAGGTATTAACAAAAAAAAACCCATATTGCTACGTTAAATTGAAGCCAATCACACAATGTCTGAAAGCTAGGTCTCTAATTCCAGACTAATATATTTTATTAATAAATTTAGTTAATAACAATTAAACAAATTCGAAATGTATACCTAAGGAATAAAATGAAATCACTTTTTTTTTTTTTTTTTCTCTTTATTTAAGGGCTTTTTCACTTAGTGAATATGTCGCCCTGGTACAGATACTTATAAATACGTACATGAACTTATGACACAGATATTATAATTTATAAATTAATTGGTATAACATTCTGGCCGAATCTGTATGAGGCTCTGCCAGAATGCTGTTACAAGCTCCCAGTTGAAGTACATTGAGTCTGCACTGACTTCGAATATCCTTGTTACGGACACATTCCATAAGGATGTGATATATGTCGTGAATCACATTGCAATCAGGGCAATTAGGTGATACGGTCTTGTTCATTAAAAAGGCGAATTTATTACATGGAATGTGTCCGGCCCGAAGTCTTAGAGCAGTAATAGTGTCTGTCCTATTGAGTGATACATATGAAATCACTTAATATGCAGATTATTAGACAACAAAATATTACATTATTTGAAAAATAAATAATATCTAATAACAATTTTCGACTTAAAGTACCTATACTTAAACAAAGTTGTATAACTTATAACACTATTTTAAACCAGAATTCTTACCTTAGTTCAGAAAACTTGTAATCTATATTGTGTTTCAGCTACGTATGACGCTTGATGTTCAATTTTTCTAAAATAAACAATATAGTTTACTTTGATGATCATTATTTAAAACATCGAGTAATGCGTGTTGCTCGCCGGTTTTTACAACGTGTGTACTTTTAAACCGTATTTTAACCGTACGCGACGCAACGACGACGACATCTCGCGACTTTAATGTGTCATGTGTTAGACTTTTTACGTTCAACGTTTAAAGAAAGTTATATGAGAATAGTGATATTTAACGGCATTAAACCAATAAGTACATAGTCCATCGAGTTATTAGCAGTTTGTCAATTATTTACTTCCAAATTATATTTAACAAGGCGCGGTGGAAAGATAACAATCAACAACCATCATTATAATAATATTATCATATAAACTCGTCTCGTCACTTATAAAACGATCAACATCAGATGATACCACAGCGGTTGATTAGCATTACGATCGATCATTAAAAACTATGATTAACGTGTAGTAACTAGTTTAAGGTTTTAATATGGTTGGACTTATTAGAATGGTTAATAAATGTATAAAAGCTTCCACTATTTAAAATTAACAATCTTTTTTATTTTTATAAATACACTTTGGACGGAGGAAATTATGTATGTGGTAGCGAGTATAACCGTATTCACATAATAAATATAATGCGGTAATGAATAACATCTGTTCGGATTAAGATAAAAATAAATTTATGAGCATGTCATCAGTGTATGCATAACCAACCATCCATCTAGTTGCTTTTTTTTAATATCAACACATTCTCTGTTTTATTTTTATAACAGAAATGCTCACTTATCAGTACGATTTGTTATGTTCTCATAATTATTTCTGCGAAATTACAGAACTCAGCACCACTAAATACTCGTACATATATCACGCACACATACATATTCGTAAAAGCGTCAACTTTCTCTAAAACCGCCGTGGAGGTCGTCCAGAGCGTTAAATAGAACCGTGGCCGAGCGACCATAATATCATGGTGTGACGTCATTCGTGTCATGTGTGAATTAGTGGCGTTGTATTTCTAGAGTCTTTAGCAAATGTATTCTAAGTGTATTAGAGGGTTTTTATGATCAATATACGCACCGTGACCGTTCCATGGACACGCGATGTCAGTTTTCAATGCTCGATTTGTCTTAACCTGACCTTCAGTACCCAAGGGAATGACTAGTCTATAGACTATAGCTATGTTAATATGATTATCAAGGATAGTTTAAAGATTGAATGCAAAATCTCAGTAATAGAAGTAGGTTATTCTTTATCATTTTTACGAGCAAGCAGCGTGTGTACCTATTGTTATGTTTCAGTGTGAAGGCCATTGGAGCCAGTGAAAGTAATAACTGGTAATGAACACTCAATCATGTATCGTATCGTGGCGAGTGCATTACTTGGTAATTTAAAGTTCTTGATGACGTTACTACGGTCTACCATTTGAGGGGGCTTCGATCAAAATACGACCTGCGCGTCTTGTCATTCAGTTGTGTAATAACAAGAAACAAAACATAATTGTGCGTTTCGCCACACTTTCTATACAAATTGGAATGGTGATTTTTTTAGACTACGGGCAGAGCGACCGACCAAACCGCAAGATTTACGACTTTACCTAACGACTACAGTAATTTATAAAGAACCCGGATCGACATCTTAACGAACACTTCTCACGCGATGTAGTGGGCCACATATACTCTGAATGTCTTCTTCTTCAATCATCATCTAGGTACGTATTCCATTAGATGAAGTCAGTGCAGTAGTCATTATGTTATTGTTGACATTAAATGTTATACTGTTTTATAATAAACTAATCAGTATAAAAATAAAAATAAAATTGCGCTCAATCAGTGGTCATGCGGTGACGCAGTGCACACGTCAATTCTACCCTTTTATTGGTTTTTGTTTGCTAGTGGGTGCTTAATATACTTATTTAAAAATCAGATTTACATTTACTGAACAGTCACCATAAAAAAACCATAAACACAGAGATATACAAATTAACACTTATAAATCACAATCAAGATTAGCTTTTCACAAAAAAACTCAAAGTTGAATTACAGCAATTCGCTAATTAATTACTTGAGGACGTATGCAAGTAAATGACGTATCTTACACGAATGTACGAAAAGCCATTAATTAAGGTCATCCGTATCTCATCAAGACAGTATTTCAATGCTGTAGAGGCGACAAAATTATGGGCACTGCAAAATATGTTTTAATTTGTTAATAGCTTGTACAAGGTTTCTTTTTTTACGGTTTCTTCTTAGGCTCTTAAAAAGAAGAAATATAATAAAGATGATTACACGCGCACCAATAATTAATAAACAACAAAATAATTCATATCATTAATTCACTGATATACTAGTGAGAGGGGATCGCTTCACCCGAATTAAAATTGTGCTTGCATCAGCCAGATCCCATACATAACTAGACCCGTAAGTGCAAAAACCCACGACCAACTTGTCTCAAATTGCTCACACCCAAACTAATCCATTATAAACCGTCAACCGCACCTTTCTCAACCAGTTCAAACGAATCATTAGCGTGTAATAACATGATGACAAAAACCTACAACATTACCGCAACGCGACGTAATAATCGTTGCATATTGTGCGATAAATGGCGGCGTCATCTTGTTGTTTTTACAAAAAAAAACAACTCGATTCCAAGCTGTTATGTTAACCGCAACACATTGTGCCAGTATGATAGCATACTGATATACATAGATATCTATGCCGGCTTCACGAGCTCACAATTTGTGTACAAATAAATCTTTCTCAATGTGTCTTTTTTATTCTGTCACGGCCAAATGACTACGTTGAATCTGATAATACATTACAAAGCAAATATAACTGACCTTTGAGAGACGTTGCATCTCTTAACGCGGACAAAATTATCCCGGCTTGCAACAGCTGGATGTGTCGGCTGAGCCCGGAACGCGACTCATCCGATCGAGTCACTGGTGGGATTTTTACGGTACGGTAGTCGCTATCCAGTTAAGTATAAAAATGTATAAAGTACTCTTCATCGGCAAACAAAATCTTGTAAATTATTGAAAATCGTAATACATCAAGTTTAAAAGGTACTAAGTGACACGCGAGGCAAGTTTTATAATAAGTATTTAACATAATAATTATACAAGTGGTATAAAATTAAGTAAGCAAGTGACTAAGTCCATGTGGAGACGTACATACATACATATACACTCACGCCGGTAATCCCCAAAGGGGTCGGCAGACTGGTAACAACTAGTACACACTTTTCGCCGTATTTATTACGGTCCCATAATGTGATAGGGGGTAAGCCTATCGCCATACCGAAAAAAAATTCAGACTCCGGGCTGATACTGAGTATTTTTAAATAGAAAACCCTAAATCAGTTTACCCGAACCGGGTATCAAACCCCCTCAGCACAGCAATCGTAACGGATGCGCAATTACAAATACGCCAACGAGGCAGTCTGGAATCAGAAGTAGGATCATTTTTATAAACCCATGCTATACAAGTCTCTAACTTGTTATGCGAATAAAAATAGCCTGATGCACACTAGCATACAGATTAGAAAGACATTTGCAAAATTAAAGACTCGATGTTTCCTAATTGGAACATATTACAGTTAGTTTCGCGTCTATTATTATCGCAATTTTGAATCTAAGTTTGCATTTATTAGTCACGTGATAAAATTGAAGCTTTGGTGTTAAATATCTTTGGCCTCCTTTTTAGCGGTATAGATCAAACTCCTAGGTTCAATACCATGACCTGCAATCCTTTATAAGTTTTTTTAGTTTGAAAATATGTATATGGTGTATACCATTTATTTAAATTCTAATAGTCAGCAACCCTGACATTGGATTGGACTTGGATTGTTATCGAGGTTCATTTTTTATTCAGGACTAGCTGTTGCTCGCGGCTCCGCCCGCGTGGAGGTCATGTTTGAGACAAAAAGTATACACTACAAAAAACCAATTTTCATGCATTTAACTTTAAAAATGAAGGATTCTCATACAAACTTTCTTACCCTATTTAACCCCCTTAGGGGTGGAATTTCCAAAAACCCTGAAAAATGTGTTTTTAATTTTTAACTGTTAGGCCAAATACCAAATTTCATGCGTTTAACTGCAAAAATGACAGATTTTCATACAACCTTTCTTCCCCTATTTAACCCCCTTCTAGGTGGAATTTCCAAAAATCCTGAAATATATCTTTTTTATTTTTGACTAAAAGGCCAAATACTAATTTTCATAAACTTAACTTCAAAAATGTCGGATTTTCATACAAACTATCATCCCCTATTTTACCCCCTTAGGGGTGGTATTTCCAAAAACCCTTCCTTAGTGGATGCCTACGTCATAAAAGGTACCTACTGTCAAATTTCAAGTCTCTAACCCCAGCGGTTTTGGCTGTGCGTTGATCGATCAGTCAGTCAGTCAGTTTCTTCTTTTATATATACAGATTTTGGGGAGAAAGGAACCGTTCATTAGTATGCAACAACTTTGAAAATCAAGACTGTTGAACCAAACAAAATATGCAAATGTAACACATTCACAGTTAAAACTGATTTACAATAATTGCTCCGTTCCTGTCGTTATATTGATCTGAATAATTTATTCTAAAAAGTAAAAACGTTCTTTATTTAATGAAGCTTTTTTAAGAACTTTTACAGAAAAAACACATTTTGGTAATTAGTAACTGTAGGTTGGCAATAAAAGACAAGTGAAAGAGATTCGATTTTCAAATTAAAATGCAGCGATTATCCGTTTCCCGTAGAGCGACGGAAGTGGCTGCGGCATAGATATAGTATATACAACCGGGCTGCGGCACCGGTTTAGTTTTCGAACGGCCTAGCTTGTCTGTCGTGTGAAAATGTCACCCCACTTTTGATATTTTGATTAAAGCTGGTTTTACCGGTTTGATCTATTGTGATAAAATTAATTTGCAAAAATGAGTCACAAGAAAAAGAAGTTATAAAATCAGGCATCTTGTCATTATAGCCTATTTTGTGTTATCTCCTCGTCAATTCTTGATTTAAAGTACATAATATTATCTGTGACTCGGATGCTCCGAATGCAATCCCAGTTTCGCCAAGATTTTGTGACTTTTTAATGCCCTATTGTGGATTGGCTTTTGTTCCCAATGTTGTCATTTTAAATGTGAACAAAGGTTATAAGACATAATTAACAAAACATCGTGTCCCATCTGCGCGGCATACGGCGTGTATGACGCAATTTAAATATGGCCGCCATTCTTCAAGATACCATACAACTGTCCCGTGCTGTGAGGAAGTGGGCCTTTTTATTTTTATCTCCAAGATAAGTACATTTGAAATCTAATTTATCACTAAGCCTTTTGTTAATGATATCATTACAGTAAATAAACTAGTCGAATATATTGTGGGACTTGTTTGAACCCAACCCAATTTTGATCGAGGGAGCCAGCCGGAAAAAAACTGTTTATTTAATTATTTTGTAGTGGTACACCAACAGCATAACATGTTACATATTGTTGTGTAAGTTTTGTGACATATTGTAAATATTTAAATAAATAATTAATTAATAGATTTTTGAAGTTATACTTCTTTTGGCGCAATGGGAGAAAAATGATGAGAGTGAATTTTTACGATGACATCGTGAAGTTAGTTCTAGGTGGCATGAAAATCAAGTTCAAGTTGTATATTCTAGTATTTTTATATTTAGAACACGTGTTTCGTAACAGTACAAATAAACAGTGTGAGTAAATAAAAATGATGAGAGTGACATTTTAAGATACCGTGACACAAAAGTAACACCGTTATGAAAAGTGGGTACGTGGTTTGCGGCGAGTGGTTACGAGTGATTGCGAGTGGTTACGAGTGGTTACGAGTGGTTACGAGTGGTTACGAGTGGTTACGAGTGGTTGCGAGTGGTTACGAGTTAGCAATAATAATAATAAGTACTATGTAGTAGTATTATACTTTTATAAGTATAACTTCTCACGCGCGTACTTAAGTACACGCACCCATTTTTTTATATCAGTTCTACTTGGCAGTGTACTGGAACCCCGTACATATGGTGAAACATTCTGAACATTATTAAAGGACGGAGCTACATCTTCGTGGTGTGTACTCCCCTGGCCCGCAGCAAGAGGATCATTGCTGAAATTCATATCATTGCTGCACTGTCAAGCTGTGGACCATTTTATCAGCCTCCATTTTACCAGTACTATAATACTCATCAGGTCTATTATTGTGTCGAGTATCGAGGTATAGTCGTGTCTGTACTTGATACTCTAACTAGAAGGCACTACGCTTACCGTCAGGTGCAGTGTTATCACTTTGCAGAGCTGGGATGATAAAAAAGGAAACATCCTTCTCAGTTTTCTTGTACTAATTAGCAAAGTTTATTTATTCAATATTAAACCAAAAACGGAGCTTTACTTAATATGACCGTGCGGCCCACGGAGTTTTTTTATGAATGGGCACGAGCAAGCAGGTCACCTTATAGTAAGTAGTTTAAAAATGCTGTAGTTTTTGAGCCCACCATTCAAGGTAATCTAGTTTTTACTTTAATTTCAATAGTAGCAAGCCCAGCGGCTGACATTAAAAATGAATGAACTAAACTTTCAAGACTTGTCTATGACGATGACTCAGAATGCAAGAGTGTCGTAAATGCGTACTGATAATAATCAATACCGGCTAATTGCTTCGTCGACTTGAGCTACGTGTTCTACGTGCGTGAACACGTGTGGACACTTAGGAGGATTCCGAACGCACCGACTAAATCTTGTACGTTGGAATTATTGTAAGGATACGTGAGGAGTGAGAAAACATAAGGAGGATTCCGAACGCACCGACAAAATGTTGCACATTGTAATTATTGTGAGGATCGTTGAGACACGGAAGGAGGTTTCTAAATGTACCGACAAACTGTTGCACATTGTATTTATTGCAAAGATGTGCGATTAGATAGGATCGCCAAGTTACGTGTAAGTAATGTATTTAAATTAAAGTTTAGTGAAGAACTCATCAGCCTGTAATCCCCGAAAGGATAGGCAGAAGTGTAACCCGTACACTCACATTTCGCCGAGCTTATTTTTATTACCGTCCCATGATGTGATAGGGGGCGAGCCTATCGCACAATTCTAGACTCCGGGCTGATACTGAGTATATTGTGGAAGAAATACCCAATATCCCATTTACCCGTCCCAGGGTTCGTATCCAAGACCTCAGCACAGCAGTCGTACCGCGTTCGCAATTACAACTGCATACCGAGGCAGTTCTCTTTTTATATTTGTAAAATTATTGGAATAGAGATTTGCTAATATATTTTAGTTCTATTGCTTTTTTTTTATTTTGGCACGGCAAACTGACCACACTGGTGGTAAGTACAGTGCCGTTCGAGTATCAAGTAGCGAGAAACAATCTATCCCTCGCTACTCGACACAATCACGCCGGCTTGCTGTGTAGCTTCTTCACACTACGCCACAAGGACCCAAGATCATAGGAAAGAGGGAAATGCTTATGTAAATTGTAAATGGCACATAAAAAACATAAAAAGCATTGTTAAACACTGGTATATTTACTTCTGAGCTTTTAATTGCTAACGTATCGACCACTGGAATAAAACAAATTCGAAGATCTTTACTTCTGAGCTTTTAATTGCTAACGTATCGACCACTGGTATAAAACAAATTCGAAGATCATTATCCATGCCGCTGCAAGTACACCGGTTACCGAACGCAGTGTTCCGAATAGTACCTTAATGTACTATGATTATGTGTCAATCGAGAATAAATTACATCCGCCATTTTGCGTGAACGGAGGAAACATGGTCAAGGGCGTTGTCAAACACGATGAGTAAGTAGTTAGACGGTGACTTGCGATACTACCGTCAGGACGGTTAGAATTCTAACGGGTTTGAAGGCCATTTGTCGTGCAAATTGTAATTATTAGAGATCCAAGAAATCCCTATGAAGTATATCATACCAGCCCTGTTTTAAACATTGTCAATGCCGGAGACAGGCGAGCTCTATTAATGAGAGGGGTTAGACCTTAGTCCACCAGGAACTAATGCGGGTTGGTATACTTCACATACCATTTCAGTCTAATAAGAATTCTCAGATATGCAGGTTTCCTCAAGATGTTTACTTCGCTGTTAAAGCAAACGATAATTAACAATGAATACACACGTTTAGGAAAATCAGAGATGTATGTTATTTGGTTACGAACCTAGGATTTTCGTCTCGATAGTCCATGGCACTTCCAACTATCACTGCTTTTTTTCTTACTGAGAAGTCTACTGACGGAAATTGACGGTGACTTGCGATACTACCGTCAGGACGGTTAGAATTCTAACGGGTTTGAAGGCCATTTGTCGTGCAAATTGTAATTATTAGAGATCCAAGAAATCCCTAAGAAGTATATCATACCAGCCCTGTTTTAAACATTGTCAATGCCGGAGACAGGCGAGCTCTATTAATGAGAGGGGTTAGACCTTAGTCCACCAGGAACTAATGCGGGTTGGTATACTTCACATACCATTTCAGTCTAATAAGAATTCTCAGATATGCAGGTTTCCTCAAGATGTTTACTTCGCTGTTAAAGCAAACGATAATTAACAATGAATACACACGTTTAGGAAAATCAGAGATGTATGTTATTTGGTTACGAACCTAGGATTTTCGTCTCGATAGTCCATGGCACTTCCAACTATCACTGCTTTTTTTCTTACTGAGAAGTCTACTGACGGAAATTAAAACGTGTGTCGCGCAACACTTGCAGGTTATTATGAAACTCTTAGTCAAGAGTTTTGCAGCTGCCGCCAGTTCGAATAACCAAAAAAGAATGTGTTCAAGTAACGAGCTAACTTTAAGTTCTGAGTGAAGGGACAAAATTATGCCTATAACATAACAAGAGATAAATCTGCAAAATAAGAATAATGCATAATAAGTTTGTACTACTATTTATTTATGACATCAAAGTAATGCCTTGGATACACACGATGAAGGACGGCGGATACACCTTTAGTCCATATAGACATAATGTAGCTACGACATGCCACGCCCAAGACAGCCAAACTGGCTTTCACGGAAAGGTCACGTTATTAACATATTGAACATCTTCACAATTATGAAACAAGGTCAACATTTGTCAATGGCAACTCGTTATGTAATTCAGTTTATGCGGAGTAGATTGAGTACTTCTTGTTCTTCTGGAAGGGTATTTTGAAAAGGTATACTTGGAAGATCTTCAGGTGGAAAAGTCAGAATATGTGTTATAAATTGAAATACCTAATTTTACAGATATTATCGCGTTTTGATTTTATTTTTTTGTCCCGAAGTTTCGAAAGCTTTACAGCTTTACTTTCATGGTCATGGGACGGACTGAGTTGTAACGTCGTTGAAAGGATAGTGTAACGTTTCTACCCTCAACATAGCTGATTTTAATGTTTATTTATTGCAATCCAATTTACGCAGAAGAAGCTGACTGTATTTTAAAATCTGTCAGTTAGTCTGTTGGGTTCCGATTTATTAATATATAACTGGACTAATATATAACCCATTCTTATGCTAGCTTCCAACAATCTTCTCTAAAGACATTTTGTATTTTTAATTTCACCTCGCGAGTCATGCTAGGCAGGAATCGGTGTTCTTTGGGCAAGAATTTGTTGTTGAATGCTTGTAGCCATCCTCTGAATGATCAGAAACTGTAGGCTTCTAAAAAGTAAAAATTAACCCTGATAAATCCGTAAAATTAGTTTTATTGTAAAATGTAACATTTAACAATTACGTGTGTTATTTAATGAATGAAAACACAAGATACTGGAATTTGTGCACTTTCTAGAAATGGATGCCTACGAAACTATCTCGCTCACACACCCTCCACTGTAACTGAAGTCAGGATCGAAAATGGCACACATTTTTACGACACTAAAGCTCGGCGAGTCTCTGAGAATGCTTAACTGTCTTTATGCCGTAACGAAGTCAATGAAATTCAAATATAGGGAGAAATAGGATAGAATTTTATTTATCACTTCTTTAAATAATATTTATATCGCAAATCCTTAGGTAATTGTTGGAATTATGAGTGCTCATTAAAGATAACGGCGTGGCGTTATTTGATGTTTACATTATGCAAAGTTTAATGAGACCCGGATAACTGCTATACGAAGATAAAAAATCCATCACACCTTAATCTGTATATATAAAAGAAGAAACTGACTGACTGACTGACTGATCGATCAACGTACAGCCTAAACGGCTGGGGTTAGAGACTTGAAATTTTGACAGTAGATACCTTTTATCACGTAGGCATCCACTAAGGAAGGGTTTTTGGAAATACCACCCCTAAGGGGGTAAAACAGGGGATGAAAGTTTGTATGAAAATCCGTCATTTTTGAAGTTAAATTCATGAAAATTAGTATTTGGCCTTTTAGTTAAAAATAAAAAATATATGTTTCCGGATTTTTGGAAATTCCGCCCCTAAGGGGGTAAAATAGGGAATGAAAGTTTGTATGAAAATCCGTCATTTTTAAGTTAATCGCATGAATATTGGTATTTTGTATTGTATACTTTTTCTCCCAAACATGCCCTCCAAGCGGGCGGAGCCGCGAGCAACAACTAGTTAACGTATACAGATAAAACACGTGACAAGTCTTTTTATCATGATATCTAACAGTTTCTTAAATTCTATTTATTACACTAGTATTTCATATGAAACATCCTGTATCAACATAACAACGGTTACAACAGTACTTCACAAATTCATTCTAATTTCTACCAAAAAGTACCGCTACGTTATAAAAAGAAGATTTAACAAACGCAAAACATTTTCGGAAATGTTATTTACAATATTCGAAAGATTCTTAAACCAGTAATAACATCTGCCGACCCAGTTCGTAGGTTAATCAAAAATGATTTGTACATGGTGTCCCAAAATTAAGACTCTATATTTGTACACAAAAACAAAACTCGGTAAATTGGGTTAGGCATGGTTTAATATAGTCATAAAAAACGACAAATGAATTTTCCTAATATCTTCAACTTGCGTTTCCCTGAAATACACGCTAAAATCATGTAATCATTAAATGTTAAATGGAACGACTTCATATCAGTAGATCAACACCACTTATATAATAAAGAAAATATTCAAACATACAATCCAACCACTTCTAATTTTTAATAATGATTATAGCGTAAATCGGTTACCAACATATATTGATAACCTCACAATGCATGCTGTGAATGCACGCTGACTCAACAGCATGTGTCGTGCGCATGGGTGGTTCGACGCCACACGGCCAGTTGGTCAAAAAGTAACAAACAATACACACTAACTGGTCTTAAAACAGGACTAAGACAACATTTAACAGCTTTTGACCAAGACTATACACATGCCGCATTCTCGGCGTATATGGTCTACAATGAGTATTTGGTCGCCCCAATCCATCGTTTTTGCGGACAATGCAACAAAGTAAATTGTATAGTAGAAGCTTGAAACAATACCACAGGAACCTTGGGTAAGTTACTGAATTTTATTAAAGATAGTGATTGGGTAAACTGGTATTTTTGTGACTATCTACAAGAAACGCAACAATATAATTTCAATTTTTAGAACACCATGTATAATCGCTTCGCTATTTTATTAAAACACGTTTTCTTATGCATTTGGATTGTTGTTGCGTAGTGTTGTATTATGAATATTTTATTGAAATTGTTTAAATGTTGGTTCATCAATACCCTCATTAATCAGGGTTTTGGCATCATTTGATTGGACGAACTTTCGCAAGGTTTTCGATTCTATGGGAAGTCTAAATTTCATCATTTTAAGGTTGACTTTAAGAAGTTGCGGCTAGCGTCAGATTCCATAAAATTGTATACAAAGCGAATGACTCGTTGTCGCCCGACTCATGACGCGTGTCACGGTCTCCTATCTCGTTCACGTTACTCGAATACTTTAAGGGTCCAATTACATTTTGATTTAAGTATGTATATAAATGGAACGCGACTACAAAAGCAGTGTTGCCGGCGCGGCAATATGATAAATACACCGAAAATAGTACAGAAAGTGTAGCCGTTATGGCATTTTCTCTATAATAATTTTAAAATAGCTCCACCCTAAGTCAGTTGTTTTCCATAGTGACTAAATGTCAGCCTTTTACGAAATTAGAATGAAAATAGCATTGGGCATTCCCAAAGGGACGGGCGGAGTTGCGAATACATAGAAGTAATTATGTACTACGTTTAATTGTTACTATGAAATAACATAAACTTCGGCTATTGCCTACACGATAGATAATGGTATAACTTGCAAAACGTGTTAATTTGAACATAACAAACAATCACAAACATATAACTTGTTCTTTTTTATTTTTACTTAAAGTGTGAGTATTTATTTTAATTACTCCATCAAAATTAAGCCTCTATGTGTTTAATAATGTTGCGAACTTTCAGAGTTATATCTTATTTTATGTTTGTAGTTATGTTATGTCTGATAAGACGATAGATAGGTTCGTCAATCTGAACAAATCGCATAAAAATAACAGCATATTAATTTTGTACCTAATTGATAATTTGTACTCACTCTAAATAAGAAAAAAAATGCAAGTGCATGCCACCGCGCCAAGTATTCAATAAACAAGCATAAACTCACGTTACACTGTGTTTATTGAAAATCGTCCATTCATCGTTACAGTTGAATGTTATCATAGAAACCAATCAACTTTTTTTTTAAACAAACTTCACTGTAAGTAAAGGAAACACGGAACTATATAAAATGAGATAGACTGGCGTATGTCAAAATCAATATCAAGATATTTATGGATGAAACCATATATTGTTATTGTTATACATTATTTAGATTCCGTCAAATTTTCTTGGTCTCCACCCATTTATCACATGATCTGATGAGTTTTCCCTCTGCTTAGCAGCTGTCAGTAAAGTAAATAGATTTGATGTTAATATAATTAAAAATTATGATGCGCCTGACCAACAAACACACAAACATTCGTGTTCTTGGACACGCTAAACGCTAGATATTAGCAAAATCACACGCACAACCAAGAACAGATAAAAATCAATTACACCGTATTACGTTGATGAGCCGCGTCAATGTACGACAAAAAACTACCATAGCGCACGCGATAATTAAACTAGCAACACTGAACTCTAATTTCAGCGGAGGAGCGTTCGAAATTCAAATTTGAATAAAATCCGCAAAGCGCAACGGTGTTGCTGAGCGTGAAAAAAGTAAACACGCAGTTATAGTTTTGCATGCAACAATGCGCGGAAGTCCGGCGGCGTCGCGAACCACAATTCGCCATGTTTATATCACAGTTATTGTTGTTTAAAAGTACAAGCATGGTGTTGAAATCGATGAAAATCTAGCTGAAATAATTAAAACGATACTTCAAAACATAAATAAGTTTGCGCATCAAATAGCGCATTACGATAAGTACCTATTTAAGTTTTATACAATAAATAAAATCTAACAGTAATATAAATATCCCTGACCCCACAGTAAGGTACGAGTGTTGTATATGTCAGGGACAAAAAAAGTATTCTGGTCTCACAGCATGTATACCCCGAAACAAATATCTGCGAATCACACAAACATGTCTCGGTGCGGGGATCAAACCCGCAATTTCGCGATTCACGTCCAGCGACTCCAAAACGTAGACCCGTCTCAAACTTCTCCATATCATGTACAGCGACCGGTACAGGTTTCGTAGTAGCGCATACAGCCCAAGTGCAAAGGGTTTTTATTCCACCCATTTTTCCCACGATATACATAACGTTAATTGCATTAACTCCATTATACAATATCGCGCAAGTTCAACCGGTGGTCCAAGCACGTTTACCAAACATACCGGTTCAATTCCGACTCGTCACAGCACCGGTAAACGGGCAGCTGTCGTGAAAAAAACCGCGTGTATAATCCGCTGTTGGGAAGATTAAAGATGTTGATCATGGTTTATAATATTTTGGCCTGTGATATTCACACACATAGTTCTGACTTCACACTAGGTAAAGCCTGTATATATACCTATCAAGAACTACGAATGACAACGGTCCCACAACACCCAGACCCGAAACAAATATATGTCTGACACACCAAAATTTGTCTCTATGCGAAAATCGAACGCTACTTAGAAATATGTACTCAGTATCAGCCCGTACTCCCGGTGTCCCCCCCTCCCCCCTATCATATTATGGGACCGTAATAAACTCGTCGAAAAGTGGGTGTACTGCCTACCCCTTCGGGGATTACAGGCGTGAGTGAATATGTATGTACGATTTTTTAACTGATTTATATTTTAAGCCGAGACTGTTTCGGAAGTCCATTCCACGCTCGGACCACTCTGTTACTGATAAAATGTTTGTGCTTGTTGTTATTTAAGACAGTGGTACTTTGAACTGTTATGTTTTTGCAACGACTTCAACAACTATATGTAAATCAAATATCTCACACTGTATGACGCATTATAAATAACAGTAAACCCGAGATAGAGAATAACATAAAAGTTTATTGTAAACTACGCTGTAGATGCACGCGAGTTTTACACCTCAACAAACCGGATTCTTAGATTTCACTTGGAGATAACAAAAAATATTCTTTTAGAACGTTCGTTTCGCCCACATTAAAACATAATCTTAATAGTAGGTACCTATATGTATACCTGGTAAGTATATATGTGCCTACTTGCGCTGTATTAAGGATAAACCCCCATATCACTTGAGTGGTAAACTTACCTACATAATAATATTCCAACCATAATTAATGTAATGTTCATTCTTGATTGTAATTTCTATACGTGGCGTAATTTTTTTAAGCTTGTCGTGGTCGCCAGTACATAGGTACTGCCATAGATAGGGCAGTATTTGATTTAAAGTTTAAATTTTGACTTCGGTCGGTAGTCCCCATTACCGCCAATTTTTTATATAATTTTAATCAATACGTTACGTTACCTTATACTATTAAAAGAATTTTATAAATCGGCTCAAAAAAAAAGGAAGTTAGATACCATTCAAATCTGGTGGAAGGGGTTGTTATCAAATGACAGAAAAGGATGTTCAATATGATTTATGACGTCATCATCGCGTTATTATTATTTACTGCTTGGCACGGCCTTCTACTACTAATAATGGTTAGGCCTTAGTCCACCACGCTGGCCTAATGCATGGATTTTCTGATGATAATTGACAATGACGCACGCAACTTCGGTGAGTGAATTTAGGTTGTTTTCGATGCGACTGTCTTCTTGACAGACCAGCTCAACTAGGCTATTTAGATCTCTGTCTACCTTATTTTTTTATCCTGATATACGGCAAAATGACCACACTGCACCTGATGGTAAGCGCAGTGCCGTCCAGTTAGAGTATCAAGTAGCGAGACAATCTATCCCTCGCTACTCGACACTATCATGCCGGCCTGCAAACCACCTCTAAAATACAGATAATATAATCTTGACTCACCAGCACACCTCATGCATAATATACGACGATTATGTTAATGTGTTAATGCCGGTCAGTGGGTCAGACGTGTTCTACCGCCTGAAGATTGAGTAAAAATTTTTATACAAAATTGTGGCACAACAGCGTGGGTTCAAGTGTCGATGATATTATAACAGCTTACTTAACCTCTCAAGGATACGAGGACACCGGTGTTCCGAAAAAGGTATAAGTAATGAGTAAAACTACAAGCCAAAATCAACATTATTTCTATAATAGTAACGTTACAAATACGTATAATACGCATATCAATAAGGGCGAGTACTGCCAGCCTTTGTCAGGACACCGGTGTCCCAATAATCCGTGACTGGTCACAGGCGAGTAGCCTCTGAGAAGAGAGACCGCTCGATGACCGCACCGAGACTAAAGTTTGGTTAAAACAAAACAAAACAACTGCAATATCAAGCGCCATAAACATCACTATGCCGCGCAGATACACCTACATATTTGCCATATCTACCTTAACTGGTTTATGTCTAGGGTCTAGAGTTGGGGTACGATGATTGGCCGTTTTATTAAAATAAAAATTATTAAAATTAAGCCATAAAATTGTACGTAATATATTAAACTACAATATCCTTTTTATAAAATTACAATAAAAAGAGCGCCATATTTGAATATAGAATAAAACTTTAAAAACAATATTTAACTTCTTCCTTTTTGAGTCTTCCAAATAACAATCCAAACCCATTTTATTTACGAACAAAATAAAGCCCACTTTTGAATAACATTATAAATTCGCATGTCATCTTAACGACCGTGACGAGAAAATATAACACTTATTTGTATTAAGTTAGAGTATCTAATAGTATATCATGATTTTACATACATAACTGTGAAATCCGCGTAGTATAGCGTGACTCGTGAGTGAACAAATTAGTGTTGCCATATTTATTTGTATTATTTTTTACGCTTCATTATTTTATGATATGGATATTATTGATGCTTAGCGAGGCTAAAATTATAATGTATTTTTTGTAGCGGTATTTTATTGCAGATGCCTGCTAACCAGCAAGTGTATGTGATACGTTGAAGGTTTTTTTTGGTTTATTTAATTTTTTTATTTAATTTGAATTTTAATTGTAGTGTTATTTATTATTATATAAATTAATAATTATGGGAATGTTTGACTTGTTACTTGGCTTATTTATTTTTTGTTTTATATTCAATAATTCGATAATTCAATAATTTATTTCATTTAGTTTTATTTTAAATTTTATTTATTATTTTATCACCTTTACAAATTAATTAATTTCATGTTTATAGATTTTTAAGTTTATTTGTCGTTTGTGATGTACTTTTGCATGATGTGGTCTCCTATAATTGAGGAAGCACAAGTCACAAATTGTAATAGTACAATGATTAAACATGTTAAGTGTATTCTTCGTTGGAGATCCTAATAAAATAAAATAAAATAAAAAAAATAAAATACGTATTATTCAGCGCCTTTGACCATCCTCAAAATCAGTAGAATTATAGATGTATTGCCTTAAAGGAAAAGAGTGAGAGTTAAAGGGAGTATTGGGAATTGATTCCCGGTGTACGAAAATATGAATTTACTTGGAGAAAGTGGCGTTCCAATATTTTATAAAAAATCTGCTTTGTAATAAATACATCCAACAGTCACACATAGTCTTGACGCCACACTAGGCCAGACCAGTATTGTGGCGGCAAAAGGACATGTATCCATGGCTAAGAACAAAAATAAACAGTACCGTGGGTTATCAACTAAAGTTGACTACGGTCCCACAACACCTAGACACGAAATAAACAAACATTCTTCTCGGTGATGAGATTGAACACGCAACCTCTAGTTTCACAGTCAATACATTTTGCATAGATTTTTAAGCTATGACTTTTTTTATTCTGGCACGGCAAAATCCACGGTAAGTGTGGTCACTTTGTCGTGCAGTGGCACCTGATGATAAGCGCAGTGCCGTCCAATTAGAGTATCAAGTAGCTAGAGTCAACTATCCCTCGCTACTCGACACAATCATGCCGGCCTGCTGTGTAGCTTCTTCATACTACGCCTAAAATAATTAGGTTCATAGGAAGGAGGGAACTCGGTAGCCGGCAAACTGTTCCAAAGCTTGATGGTGCGGCAAAGATTTGAATTTGCAAACCTTTTGGTTCGAGCTGGGGTAGTAGACACTATGAGTACAGTTAAGTGGTGTTTTCTTAGCGCGCCGATTACAATTGTTAGCAACATCAACAAAACTATGCAAAATGGATATTTAAAAGGCACAAATACAATATTTTTAATTTATTAATTGATTTACATCACACTGTTACACATCTCAGTGCTTAATATTAACACACACGCATGTCAGGATTCACTTTAAGGCTTCTCTTTATAATTAATCTACCAGCATTACTCTCTAAGCTGAACTACGCGGCCATTGAACTGATTACCATTTAAACTTACTACACCGAACCACGAATATACTGGCTATCGTCTCGTCTTCCACTCAACTGAACTGAACCAACTGAACTCCGGAGCGCGGAAGGCACTCTGTTTTATATTAAACATTTACTACTCCCACTTAGGTTGTCATTATTAACTACCCCCAACTAGTCTCCTAAATACCTCCGTTTTACCTTCGGTATTTCTAATAAAAGGAAATATCCTTATACAATAGATCGCTGAAGCGCAAATTTAGGGCTCTGAGAAGCGCTTTTGTTTGTTTTTCATTTTTGTCTAAGATGTTAAATCCCTAGTTTTACTTTAACATAACACTTCCTTTTAGTTTTACACAATCACGAGAAAAACAATTTGTGTTAAAAGTCAGTATCATCTGCTTCTTTAAGATTTCTTCTATATTATTCGAGAACACTGGAAATGCTATTATCATATTTTTTATTTAATAAGATCCACCACATCATACATATCCTTAAATTTAGAAAACATTGTATGTTAACAATTGGCTGATATGCATGCCACTTACTGATATATACACAACATTCAGAGATTACATTTTTTTTTAGTTCCTCGATAGGCAGACGAGCAGACGGGCCACCTGATGGTAAGTAGTCACCGCCGCCCATAGACTTCTGCAATGCCAGGGCACAGCAAAGCCGCTGCCTACCGTTATTATTATTATTATTTTGTAACTAACAAACCAACCATTGTTTTTGTTAGTTACAAAGTTATAAGTCATATTTAGCATATATTTTTATGAGCCATTGGGTCAGAATAACATCGCAGGAATATTTTAAAAATCCATTTTTTACGTTTTGCACCATGTTTAGCCATAATTCAATAGTTAACAAACTTGAATGGGTACCTAATCATCAGAGGTCACATGCGCGGTCTTTAGAGCGCGTGGACGACGCAAAAAATGCTGGTGAATGCGAGTCATACAGATTACAGATAATGTAACGACTTTTGTTATCTACGCAACAATAGGTTCTATTTAGGCTTGCACATGTTCTAAAATAGGAATTCCGTACGCTGTCGGTTAGACGCCAGACGTTGTCCTGACACAATTTACAAACCACATTCTCCGTAGACCAAATTTTAGTTGAAAAAATCTGATCTCCACAACAGCGCCACCTATCGGATCTAAAACTATCCTGTCTTTAAGTTGGACCCGACCATACACATTTACAAAATTTCATTGCAATCGGAATTTTTTATGCATAGATAAGCAGACGAGCAGACGGGCCACCTGATGGTAAGTAGACACCGCCGCCCATTGACTTATGAAATTCCAGGGCACAGCAAAGCCGCTGCCTACCGTTATCGGATGAGTGGTTTCAGAGTTCATCCCAGACCAACACCGTCACAACGGAAATGTTATACATATATTAAGATAAAACACCTGTAATCCCCGAAGTAGTTGGCAGAAGTGTATCCAGTACACCCACATTTCGCCGGGCTTATCACCATCCCATGATAAGGAGGGAGCCCCTCGCCATACCGGGCACAATTCCTGACTCCACGCTGATAATGAGTATTTGGTGACAGAAAAACCTAATATCACTTTTATCCGAACCGGGGTGGGTTCGAACACAAGACCTCAACACAACAGCCGTTCCGCGTACGCATGTTATAAGACAAACTACCATTATTTTATTTTTTAAGCCAAATATAGAATTAACTTTAAAAAAATTCACGGGACCCCAATAAACTGACATTCGTGTACGCCAACACTCACATAATGGAACCGTTATACTGCCGAAATAGGAAACTATACTCGATAGTATTCAAATTTGATTTTATCAAATACATACTGAAGCCAATTAACTGTTAAAACTAGTTTTATATTTTATTTCTCTCTTAAACTTTTTAGTGTTATTTAAATATATACATCGTAAGATAGAAGCCGTCAAATGGAAGGAAGCGGTGAATGTCAAATGACAGAAGAAGGATGCACGATATGATTAATGACGTCATGGCTCTGAAATGTCATTAGTGTCATTACAGTGCAATAGTGCGAGGGAAATAGACACGTTTCCACTACACACGATTTCTCCTACAAAGATTTAATAAAATAATTGGGATCTCATATTTAAAGTTTTATCGTTTCTAAATAAGGTTTCTATTTAGTATTATTTTTGGTTACTTGCCAAATAATAAAAAAGCAGCGATAGCCCAGTTGAGAGTGGTACGGATAAGAGTTGTAGGTTCGAAAACAGCCCAAAAACAGCTTACACCTCTGACTTTTTTAAAGTTACATGTGTATTCGTTGTTAATTATCGCTTGCTTAAACGATGAAGAAAGACATTGTGAAGAAAACCTGACAATTATCATATAAAAATTAAGGGTATTTGAAGTCTACCAACCCACATTAGGCCAGCTTGGTGGACTAAGGGCAACCGCACTCATTAGTACATAGCCGTGCCCAGCAGTTAGACAATGTTCAAAGTGCTGGTATTATTTATCAAATAATGTACAAAACTAAACACAGGAAACTACCCTATTACCTAGTTGCCTATAATTTGTACCGACATTCCCGAGATAACACCCACGCGCGGTCACAGACCCTAATCTTGACCAATTGGAAGACATTACAATGAACTTGACGGGATACTGGTCATTCTTGAGTTTAATTTGCAAGGTCAGGAAGCAGACGGGACGAATCTATTTATGTTATGTCGACATTACATTAAGATAAAATTATTGGCAGCCTCCGTCGCCCAGTAGAAGAGTATCCGGCTATGAAACGATAGATCGTAGTTTCGATTCTCGCACAGAGACAAATATTGGTGTGACCGACTTATATTTGTTTCTGTTCTTGATATCCACGATACAGGTTTGACCTAGTGTGAAGTCAGGATTATGTGAGTGACTGTTGGGTATGTTATTTATAGTGTGCATTTAGAACATTTAGAATTTTAATCGAAACTAGGACGGGTCGCTAGTACACTATAAAAAGGTGTTCAAACAAAAAGTATCCGAAATTGTCATTTAATCAACAATTTGTATTAAATCATAACAGTTGTACAAAGACTACGGACGTCCCATTTCAAACCGAAAAATATTGTCACCTATATTATTATCCATGTTTTTTACGAAAACGAGACATTTTATTTTTCAATAATATAAAAATAAGAAACAAAAACTTATTGCGCCCAACGTGGGGCTCGAACCCACGACCCTGAGATTAAGAGTCTCATGCTCTACCGACTGAGCTAGCCGGGCTTGTGAGGACGTGACCTAATTTACCCATTACACATCTCAAGGCAGACAGACTTGTTTAAATAAAAATCATAATGAATTTAGCACGTGAATCTGTTACAGCAGTGTTAATGAATTGAATTATTATTACACACATAAAAACCCAAGCTTTTTTATTCTGGCACGAGAAAGTGACTACTCTGCTCCGGATGGTGAGCGCAGGGTCGTCCAGTTAGAGTATCAAGCGAGCGACAACCATCTCTCGTTACTGGATACAATCATACCTGCTGAGTAGCTTCTTCACACTACGCTTAAAGGTCACAGGCACATTAGAGCCACCCGGCATCCGACCCGCAACATCTCGCCTCGAGCGGTTAGTATTCTTTATATGGCCCTTTATGGATATGCGCTCACTACATCAACTCCATAGCGTCACCGGATCGCCTCGGTCATAAGCCGTCCACGCGTGGACAGCGAGTTGGCCACTCGGTGACAACTCGCTGCTCGCATGCTTGCCTAGCGTTGCTGCGCATTGCCAACATACAAGCCCCATCAGTCGCGGCGCGACTTTTACTGGTGACAACGCGTCCACCCGTGGACCTCCTGTCGACAACGAGTGGACGCCTAGCGATCAGACGGTACGTGTCGGGTGCTGGGTAGCTCTAATGAGCTGTGACGAAAGAACCGTAAACGCTTGGTCATGCTTCAGACACGGACGAAGCAGTATGTCGGGGGATTTTTTGTGTAGTCTTTAAGTTTTATATATGAATTAATTTGTATCCCAATGTTTATCTTTTCTTAATGTGCTGTTGTATATACTAACTGCCACCTGGTTCGAAGAAAATGGCCAGTATTTTCTTCCTTTCATTATTTTTTTCGAGGATTATATAGATGAGGGAACACGTGGGCCGGCAAACTGTTCCACAGCTTGATGGTGCGGCAAAGATACGAATACCTTATTATAATCTCTTGGTGCGGATCGGGGTAGTGGATAGCGAAGCTGTGTCTCCGTAAGTCAGTACGGGTGTTTCTGGTTCGTAGAACGTGATTAAAAACTGTATTTCGAACTGGGATTTGAACCCGGCACCTCTCAGTTTACGGCGGATGCGCTCTGCCAAAGACAGCAAACTACACCCGTGGGACATCTGTGTCGATAATCCGTCGAACCATGAGTTCTTATAGTTCCTGGATGGGCTTTTATGTAAGAAGTAACTTAACGGCTGGGGATAGAGTGGATTTTCATTTACTGAGAATGAAACGATTAATAAATCTTCTATCATACTGAAAATAGCTGATTCATAAAAAATCTGAACTATCATTTACTTTTATCCCCCACCTCTGTGATTCGCATAAAAATGTCGACACTGGGTGTATGGGAGAGTTCTTAAATTACAAGAGTGAATCAGATGTAGGGACAACAGTTATTTTTATGTATTTTGGCGACGTTCAATCGAAAGAAACACTTGAGTCATCAATGAATAAACTAAATCGTAAAAATCGTATATTTGCGCTATAAATAAATAATACTAGCCCTGTATGAAACATTGCCCCACTGCTGGGCACGGACCTCCTCTACTACTGAGAAGGGTTAGGCCTTAGTCCACCACGCTGGCCTAATGCGGGTTGGTAGACTTCACATACCTTCGAAATTCGTATAAGAATTCTCAGATATGCAGGTTTCCTCACGACGTTTTCCTTCACCGTTAAAGCAAGCGATAATTAACATTTTAATACACACATAACTTTAGAAAAGTCAGAGGTATATGCCACTTGGGTTTCGAACATACGACTTGCGTCTTGGCAGTCCGTACCGCAACCAACTAGGCTATCGCTGCTTATTTGCGCTATATGTGGGTAAAACAATCAACTAACGTATAACAGTTGCAGTTGTGTAAAACTGTTTTGCTTGTTAACGCCTCACTTCCGTAGGTATAACTCAAAATTTAATTAGTAACAGAAATACTTGAAAAAAAATTATATATTTAAAACACAAAAATTGTTTCTACCGATATCCGTTGTATACTTTCAAACCTCTAAACGGATTTCAATGAAATTTTATGTATGTGTGTGGTTGGATCCAACATAAAAGATAGGTTCGTTTTAGTTCCGATAGGTGGCGCTATTATCGAGATATGATTTTTTTATTTTTCAACGAAAATTCAGTCCACAGACAAGCCGGTTTATGGCACGACAACGTCTGCCCGGAACCACTAGTCTCATATAATGTATAACAAGATTTTATATATCTTTATACATTCTACATAGACAGGTATAAGTCCTTTCTTCCTACTTATAAACAGAGCGCTGACACAAAGGCCATCATAATAATCTCCCCTATTTCCGCGCGTTGCCAAAAGCTCGCCCCATGGTTTTATGGTATTCGGGTCGGTGACGTAATCCCTGTCTAGGCAGGACGTCGCGACGGCTAGGCGTCGTCAGTTAATGTAGCGTTAGCAAATGCGACAAACTATATGTTGTACTAGCTGTTGCTCGCGGCTCCGCCCGCGTGGAGGTCATGTTTGGGAGAAAAAGTATACAATACAAAATACCAATATTCATGCGTTTAACTTAAAAATGACGGATTTTCATACAAACTTTCATTCTCTATTTGACCCCCTTCGGGGTGGAATTTCCAAAAATTCTGAAATATATATTTTTTATTTTTGACTAAAAGGCCAAATACTAATTTTCATAAACTTAACTTCAAAAATGACGGATTTTCATACAAACTATCATCCCCTATTTTACCCCCTTAGGGGTGGTATTTCCAAAAACCCTTCCTTAGTGGATGCCTACGTCATAAAAGCTACCTACTGTCAAAATTTCAAGTCTCTAACCCCAGCCGTTTTGGCTGTGCGTTGATCGATCAGTCAGTCAGTCAGTCAGTCAGTTTCTTCTTTTATATATACAGATTATATATACACATCTTAGAGTAGGCAACCAAATACTCTAAGATACACATACATATTAAGATATGTTGAAGTTAGGTGTATCCTAATACATATATATTATTATACATATATATATTGCTGGTGGTAGGATATTCATATCCGCCCGGATAGCGACCACCGTACACAGGGTGAAAAACCCACCATAGTGGCACACGCAAGTGTGTCGCGTTCCGGGATCAGCCAGTGTACATCCGGTTTTTGGGGGTCTAGAGTTGGGGTACAATGTTTGGCCATTTTGCGGCCTTCTGAGTACTCTTACAATAGACCCTCGACCGCTTCTTCACCTTCTTGCCCATGGCGTAGTGTGAAGGAGCAGGCCGGCATGATTGTGTTGAGTAGCAGGGGATAGATCGTCTCTCGCTACTCAATACTATAATTAGACCGTACTGCGCTTACCATCAGGTGAAGTGCGGTCACATTGCCGTGCTAGGATAAAAAAAAAAAAAAAAAAACATAATTTACTATCAAGCCTTTACGCCATAGTTGTAGGCAGACTGCAGATTTTTTTAAACTCCGGGGCGCATTGGCGAGTAGTCGGCTGTGAAACAAGAGGCCGTGGATTCAGATTCATTCCAAATGTTTGTGTGGCAGATAGATATTTGTTTCGGATCTGGCTGTTGTGAGACGGAAAGAATCTTGTAATTCTGGATACCTATGATACAAATTTCAACTAGTGTGACTGTTGGATGTACTATTATGTACTTAGTTATTTTACAGTTAATGTTAAACAAATTATCGATATAGTCCGGTAATAGTATATCAGTCCGGATAGGCTCGCCCCTATCACACCATGAGACGGTAATAAGCTCGGCGATAAGTGAGTGTACTGGTTACACATACAACCCCTCTGGGGATTAGAGGCACCAGCCCGTATGATGTAATTAATTAATTACATACACGTGTAAATATAAATTTACTTATAAATTATTATGTATTAATACTGGTTGGCACGGGCGTCCTCTATAAATTAGAGGGGTTAGGCCTCTCTCCACCATGCTGGCCATGAGTCGACCAACACTTATAACCGCTTCATTTTTTGTACTGGCACACCATAGTGACAACCTACCTGGTGGTACGCAGTACCGTCCAGTTCAACGGTAGGCAGCGGCTCTGCTGTGACCTGGCATTGCAGAAGTCTATGGGCAGCGGTGACTACTTACCATCAGGTGGCCCGTCTGCTCGTTGGCCTATACATGCATTAAAAAATAAGAGTATCAGGCAGCGCGACACAACTATCCCTCGCTACTGACACTATCATATCTGCTGAGTAGCTACACACTACGCTTAAAGGATTCATCATGACAGGCGGCGTAAGTATACACCATGGAGTAACTGTACACACCCTTCTCTAGCGAAATAACGCATTGCGCCAATTTACTTAATGGGGTCATGGTTATTATATACGTAACCTAAGGTTGACTGGGAGAGAATGCCTTCGGCATTAAGTCCGCCTATATACATTATATATGAAGTGTATTAAAAAAAACCTTACGCCTGTATCCTATAACTCGTAGGGGTACAACGACCATGGCGTGGTGTCAAGAAGCAGGTCGGCATGATTGCGTTGAGCAGCGGGGGATAGATTGCCTCTCGCTACGAGTAATTGCACGGCATTGCGATTACCATCGGATGCAGTGTGATCACTTTGCCGTGCCAGGATATAAAAAAACAAGCACATTCACCCACACACTAGTATTACGGAGAACTTTCAAGCATGTAGATTTTCCAAAATTTTCCTTCATTATTAAAACGTATAAATAAATAAAATAGAGTAATACACACGTGACTTCGAAATGTTATGTGTAAGCCGTTAGGGCTGGCTTCGAAACTGCTATTCGTCTGGATAGGCATTACCGCTCGCGACTAGGCTATCAGTTAATAATATTGCAACAACCATAATAATATTGCGATAATGTGGCCTAGAGTAAAAGAAAAACTGGATGAAGCAAACAGAAACGCCTATTTCATTTCATATCAGGGCGCTTTAAAAACCCAGGATGCTGCTTAAAAACTATTCAGGACACCCCAGGACACTCTAAAAACCAGGACATGTCCTGGGAAAACAGGACGGTTGGCAACTCTACGATAGAATACACATACATATTAGTGCCTGGATAGGCAGATGAGCAGACAGGCCAACTGATGGTAAGTAGTCACCACCGTCCATAGACTTCTGCAATGCCAGGGCACAGAGCAGAGCTGCTGCTTCCTACCGTAATAGTAGATAGGTATATCTATTTTCATGCTAACCTTCACAACAAACAGCGGCTTCAAGCGGAGGTTGCAGGCGCCCGAGATGCAGTGTCTTGTATTGTTTTTATAAAGTTTTTGTAGAGTAAATTGGAAATGATGCCATTTATTTTTTTATATAGAGATTGGTGCAGCAGACTCTTCATGCTTGGTACTCGACGCAAATTTTATGATTGCTTAAATAACCTAAACACTGTCCAGCGGATCACTCGCGACCTTCCAGCAGTCCTTTCTACTACTCGCTAATACATCATGCAATAATTCTCTATGGTGAGAGTGATTCATCGTATGAATCACCCCTCGACCTTTTAAGCCGAGCCCTGGCGACCTCGAAGTTGTGACCTTAATAACGAGGGTTGGTCGCCCGTTCGTGCCAATTGAATTCCGTAGTCTGTATTAGACTTTTTTTTATTTACCATGCAACGGTAAAGTAACTACACTGCAGTACTCTGTCTCTCACTACTGGCTCACAACTCACTACTCGACACAATCATGCCAACAATCAAGTGCAATATAGTAGATAGTTTTTGTGCGGTTAAAGAGCACTCCGATCAGTTTAAATGTACTAGTTTCGGGTCTGGGTGCTGTGGGTTGTTGATACCCACGATACAGGTTTGACCTAGTGTGGGGTCAGAACTATGTGTGTGACTGTTGTTTATTTATAACCCACGGAGGCGAGGCCACATAAAACAGCTAGTGGATCACAATGAAAATCCACATTAGGGACGTCTGAGTCGGTAATGTAGACAAGTTAACCGCAAACTGCGGTCGCAACCAACACAAATACATCAGACCGAGGTTACATTACATGGAGTGAGTAAAGATCACGTAATATTAATGAAAACAATAATTATTGCTTGTTGAGGGATTGGTTACATACATATACATATAGACTCACGCCTGTAATCCCTGAAGGGGTAGGCAGATGTGTAACCAGAACACCCACTTTTCGGTCCCATAATGTGATAGGGGGTGAGCTTATCGCCATATCGGACACAATTCCAGATTCCGGGCTGATACTGAGAATTTCTAGATAGAAAAACCCTATTTCACTTTACCCGACCCGGGGATCGAACCCGAGACCTCAGCACAGCAGTCGTAACGCATGTGCAATTACAACTGCGCCACCGAGGCAGTCGGCAGGGATTGGTTATAATTGGAAGAGTTAAGCTGCAGTTTTGTCTACAGATTAAAAACATCGGTTCGACAGGGCTGACCACTGTCTCGCAGAAAATGGATGTATTCGAAACTATTCCGCTCACAGACCGTTACTGTAAATCCTGTAAGCCAGTATTTACAATGGCACACATTTTTGACGCCGAGCAATGAGTCTCTTGGGAATACTTGTTTTATTCTGGCCTGACAAAGTGACCACACTGCACCTGATCGTAAGCGCAGAGCGGTCCAGTTAAAGTATCAAGTAGCGTCAGACAACTATCATCAGCTGCTTCATCAAATTGTTTTATGAATATTCACTAAAGTATGATCGAAACACTATAGCCTGTTCTTTGAAAATTCTACTACAGTAATTATAAGAATATTTCCTGGAGCCATCTTGGTTATCAATATAATTTGTGCAGACTTAATAAACATTGTGTATGGTTTGAGTATCACAAATTCGTCAAGTATGCACGTGTCACATTACTTTACAGATAAAAAATATATACTTTTTAATTAAAAAAAGCACCGAACGATGACTGGATGTTTGGCGCAATTTATGTGACAGCATTACAAGACATTTCTGTATAGTGAGCACGTACCGCGCTTTCCACTTTCCACCCAAACTGAACACAATTTGACAACTAACGTTATGGTTGGCAGGTGAAATGATTATTTATGTCTCTCGCTGCGTAATAAATAAACGTGGTTTTCTATGCCTTAGATGTATATAACATAAAACGCCAAAATACAAATATTACAAAACCAAATGGGCATACAACTTTGAATACAATATTGGACATGTTTTAAATAACTTGAAATTAAATAACCGCTAGAGGCGCTGTATATTTTGCCATAAAAATCTTTTACGTTTTTGCCAGCGAAGATACGTGAGAAAAACTCATGGTTTTTTAACAGCAGACGAGCAAGTGCTGGTTATAATAGATATCCACCGCTTAGGAAACAACCATAATACCAAAATTCATGAGCCCTTTGCCTTAAAATAGAGGAATGGAGGTTGGGAAGTAGGTAATTTGTCTCTACTTGATTGTAAAAATATCAAAATTTATAAAACAAATTCAGCCCATTTCTTATAACAATAATAATACATACATACGCAGGCACGCCTGTAATGCCCAAATCTGTACGCAAAGGTGTGACAAGTACACCCACATTTCGCTATTACCATCCCATTATGTGATAGGGGGGCGAGCATATCGCCATATCGGGCACAATTCCAGATTCCGGGCTGATAGAGCTTTTCATGATAGAAATATTACTTTCACCCGACCCGGATTGAACCCGAGACCTCAGCACAGCAGTCGTAATGCAAACACGATTACAACCGAGGTAGACACTATAATAATAAATATTATACACATTAATAATAATCGTTTAATAATCGATTAACCCAACACGGCTCACATTAATCGTAATACATCGATCGTGCGGATCGGTTCCATGAAGCAGACAATGCGTCGCGCTGCTTCCTCACTTAGTACGTGATTATTCTACTAATGCATTGTTACATTTACAATAACCAGTAGGATACTGCACGCACCGAGAATAAGTTATCGTGTGCCTTTAAATGGTGTATGCAGCTAGTTCTGGTAACAGGAGTATTTCGAGGGTATATTTATCTTTTGAAATCACACACATTTCAAAAGTATTTTTGCAATGTCTATTAACTACCGACCAGAACATACAGTAGTTCTTGGAATCGGTAAATTTGTCTCTAGTTTTTGAAGTGAAAACTTCTTTAAGCTCGTTGGGCACTTTTGGGATGGGGAAAAGGCACTGAACTCGCGTGACCGTCACGCTCAGATTATTTTACTTATGACGTCATTGTCAAGTAATCATAAACAAACATAAAAGTTACAACTTCATGGAAAGAACACAGTGATTCCAAAGTTTAAAGGTTTCACTTCTGTTGATAGTCCATGACAGCCTATTATTCCTTTTATTTCCTATTGTTTGTAAGAACGTTTTTCCTTGTACGTAAATGCCATTGATTTTATGAAAGTGGCATAGTTGCTGTTTGATGTGTAGTAAATAAAGAGAAGACCCAGGTTAATAAAGAGAAAGAAAATTTGAAAAGTCCTTACCCTGATAGTAGACAAGGAGTTTATCCTCACACATTTAAATCTAAATAGTTGCACACAGCATGGGTTCAGAGGAAGTTCCTCCCGCGAACGCTCTGAATGTGGAATGAGCTCCCTGCCGAAGTTTTCCAAAGAGACTAAAGTATGGGACGTAAGCTTGTTTGCCACCATCGTGGTATAAAAAAAGTAGACAGTTGTGCCAATAGTACAGGGCTTATATTATTAACCCAACTTTTATCAAATTGGACTGTAAATTGGTTAAACAAAGGGCCGTCTTATCATGTTTGAAGTACTAATTGGTCCCAATTACAAATGCGGTAGATTAAAGAGTGTATAAACTAGGTTGCGTCATTGTACAGCCCATCCATTCAAAATGGAAGACATATCAGTCTCTAGGTATGGCTGTAAATCGAAACACTATGGGATTGATCCTCGAAACAAGATATTAGATGCACTAATATATTTACCTATGACTGTCTTGGTGGGGCAGTTGTAATTGCGTACGCTACGACTGGCTGAGGTTCGGGTTGGATTCGCGGGTCAGGTAAAAGTATAGGGTTTTTCTATCACGAAATACTTAGTATCAGCCCTGAGTATGGAATAGTGTCTAGCATGACAATAGGTTGTCGTCATGGGACGGTAATAAGCTCGGCGAAGTGTGAGTGTACTGGTTACACCTCTGTCTACCCTTGAGGGATTACAGGTGTGAGTGCGTGTGGACCAATATATTTCGGTGTTGTGTGATAAGTCTCCTGTTGTTCCTAATGTCCACAATATGGTATATTGTAGTATGGAGTTGGGATTAAATGAATGCTGGGACATGGGTGTATTAATTGTAATATTCAAGGACTATGTATATATGATACGTATGTACTATGATTCATTTATTTCCAAAAAATATACTTATTTACTAGGGCAGATAATGTAGGTGTAATCGCAAAAATGTTATTTTATTACCTAACGACTCACCTAAGCAATCATCCGGCTGGTAGTTCATAGACATAAGTATAGTTGACATTGACATAACACCAATGAAACTGTGAAGCCACAAATAAAAGTACCAGCAATTTCTAAATGTTATAGCCATTCTCACACCCAAATACTAGAATATCGACTGACCATCAGCCTAACGGCTACTTATATTGTAACATGTCATACAATTATGCATATACATAAATAGCAGTGTCTCAAATATTTAACACAATCTTAAATGCTTGAGTTGCATTTGAGCATTCAGACGTTACAATCATAAAACTTCAATATTGCTATCTTAAGTACATTGTTGTTTGGATGGTTGACATTAACTTATGAAAATTGTAGAGCCACAAATCCTACTATCCTACTAATATTATAAATTGCGAAAGTTTGGATGGATGGATGTTTGTTACTCAATCACACTGCAACGGCTGGACGGATCTGGTTGAAATTTGGCACAGAGATAGATTATAGTCTGGAATAGCACATGGGCTACTTTTTATCCAGGAAAAATGTATAGTTCCCAAGGGATACTTTAGTTTTTCATAGAGCAAGCGATCGCCATGAGTTTTTGCATAATGGTAGTTTAGGGATTAGAAAATGACATATGCCACTTTTTTACCCGGAAAAATGCACCCATCCTATGGGATAGCAAAATATAGAAAGGTGTAATAGTCTAGGATGCCTCCATGGATTGTATACCTTTCCTTCCCAAAATAACTTCCACGCAGGCGGAGCCGCGAGCACAACATCTAGTAAAGAATACATTCAATATCTCTTTCATTTATATCTACAAACACAACTCACAGGATGTAACAAATAAGCTGAATCAATTTTCTAGATCAAAATCTAGGTAATACAGTTAATCGGTGAAAACAGAACCTGTTTCACACACATACACTAGTTAGAACCGGTATTGATGAATAATTAACTTGTAAATAGAACAAAATGTGCAAAAATTAACATTTTCATATTTCACAGGTATATGTAAATGTTCCACTAGAGCTTTATTAGTGAATGGTACATTTTAACTTATTATCAAAATTCGTAACTTCAATAAATTTAATATTGGTTTTTAATGCCCTCAGTGCACATTTCTTAAACTATCGAATGGAGTTTTTATTTCCTGCAAAATAATACAAAATTGAATATTTTTGTAATAAAAAATATGTTTCCATTTTCTAGTAGGATATCTTAAAAAAACAGTTTATTCCCTCTCTTGTAAAATTTTTAGAAAAGTAGTTATGAATTTTGACACCTTGACCAACAATATGTAGATGTGAGGAACAAGTGAGACCTTGGGTTCGAATACCAGGTCGAGTAATCACAATAATTAAGACTTAAATTGAGAAAGTATTCTTTTAACGTAAATTATTAGTAACAAGTATGTTTATCAATTAACAGTATTTATTATTATATTCATTTAATGGCTTTAAAAATATAATGGAATTGTTTAAGTACTAATAAAATTTTGATAAGAGAAAATAAGATACAATCAACAAAATAAGTCCCAATTAATGAAAACAATGACTGAAATATTAACTTACTCTTCCTGTAGTGGGTTGGCTGGATTTTGTATATTGTTTCAAAATTATTCTTAATTTTTATCAAAATAAATTATCAGGTAGACATATATATACTAGTCAAGATTCAAACCCATTACTTACCATACCAGATGAATCATCATTGATTCTGATAGACAGTATACTTTCCAATAAAAAACTGTAAAATAATCTAAAACACTCTAGTGTGCATGGTGGAGAACCTTTGCCTTCTTTTTTATAAAAAAGAGAATGGAGCAAAAAAACACAATGGTGTGAAAAAAAATCTTTTAAATTGTGACTATTGCAGACATGTCTTTGGCTTTCTTATTTGTGACTATTTCAGACATGGCTTTGGCCTTTTGAATTGTGACTGTTTCGGACATGGCTTCGGCCTTTAGAATGGAAAAATATTGGACATGTCTTTCTCCTTTTAAATGGATAAAAACCACAGAGATGGCTTTGGCCTTTTGACTTACAAAAACTAGAGAAGAAGACTTTAAATTTTAGGTCAGATTTGGAAAAAATAAAGACAGACAAGACTGCAAAAAAAGAGAGAGTGAAACAAAAACAAAAAACACAATGGTGTTTTAAAACTCATGATGTAAATTAATAAAACAAAAAAAACATGACCTAAATACTCAGAATACAGAAAAATTATTCTGTATTCTGAGCCTAAATATTACATTAGATGTGAGATGGGACTTTTTGAAAATGACTTATTTTCTGTATTTCTATTTATTACGTAAATGTAATTAATTGGTTTTGATAATCTTTAGTTGTATATTTACTTAATTATATGGGTAACAGACTATTATTTTCAATTAAAAATAATTTAAGCACATTAAGCATGTAATGTGTGAAATATAAGTAAGTGAAAATCAGTTCTTTATCTTTTTAAAAATAATAAACGAGAGTCCTGAAACTATACGCCTTAAACAATTTAATTGTGGTTTAAAAATTTTCGCACACAAAATTTAATTTATATCAAGTTCAATATTTTAATATACAAACCTGGGATATGTATCCTTATTTAAAATTAAAGTATGAAAATAAAAAAATACTCACCTTTAGAGTCAGGTTCTATATCAGCTAAAAATTATACTTAATCACAAGGAAAAAACTACACAAGTCACCACTGCCATCTTACACTATTTGTTTTTTTTTCGACAAGCACAGGAAATAAAATTACTATGCACACACTAAATCGCACTACACAACTCACGGTATCACGGTAAATGTTTAAAAAACGACATTCAAGCGACGAAGAAATATAACACTTTTTAATAACAGGATGTGGGAAAGCGAAAACAAATTAGGTAGTTTTGAGTCCGATTGATTGTTAATTACGCCGTACACGGCTCAAAGTATACTACTCTGACGAGTTATTTTAAAACGGCACTAATAATATATTAGCACATTTTAGACACTCTTTGCAGTTTAAATTTAAAATCCGTGGATTATGTTTATTTGATTAGCGAACACCGAACGAGTGATACACCCATATAAGTCAACAACCGTTTGACAGGTTTCTTTTGGCATTAGCAAATTGGCATTTAGAATTCGTCGCCATTTTAATTGTAATGTTGCCATATACTATTTTGTGACTCCCCAATTTTGAGCTAAGGTGAAGAAACTTACACCATTTTTTTTGTAATTTTGTAGAGGTAAATATTCAATAAATTAATATGGATATTATTTGGTGTCTCAATTTATCATCCTCCCAGTAGATATCAGCATTAAATTAACTAGAACAAAGTTGTCATAGCCAGTATTTATTAAACTACTTTTATTAGGGCTGTAGACGGGTTAAAATCATTATTTTATTTATATTGATGCCATTCTGATCATGAATTAAGGGCTATAAGGAATAAACTATTCTGTTTCGTATTATTTCATTTATTGTCGTAGTATATATCGCATAACATTTATATATTATATAATATTACCAAATCGTACACAATATATGTGAATATCGGAGGCCACAATATAATAGATGGCGTTGCTAGTATACTTAAATAAACAAACATAAATTAGTAACATTATAACTTAGTCAGAATCACAGTTTTAGGTACCCATTTGAATTAATAATAGATATTTAATTTATTAAAATTAATAATAATATAATAATAAATTAAACAAATTGTCTAACGGGCCTAGGCCTCTACGTGTTGGCTTCGGCCCCACGCATGCCTTCCAAACGTCCGAGACTCTATAGTCCCGTGATTACACCGTAACAAATATAATAAATTATAAATCTATATAAAATCATACTTTACATATTGTTTTTAAATGAGATCAATTTAATCACAGAATAGATAATCACAATATTTGTTAAGATTTTCTTCGATTGTTAACGTCCCGCCCGAGATTTGGACACAAGTAGGTACTCTTCAGTCTCTTAAAAAAAATACATGTATGTATGTATTGGAATAATTAGATAAGCAATTATTAAGCAACAACGCGATGCGTAAGAATAATATAGTCTATTGGCACATAGTTAATAATTTCAATAATAGATGTCACGGTATAGCCTTAAATACATGTTTCCATATTATGCCAATAGATGTCAGCCCAACTCACAATAAAACGTTTAATCAATAGATAAAGCCATCAATTTTGAAGATTTCGTATCTTTCTCCACACCAGGAAATATAAAACCTTTTTTAGCTAGTTCTTCGTATGTTATTTCGAACAGATCGGTGAAGCCGGCTTTTTTGGCAATCGCTTGAGAAGCACCCGCAGTGAAGACTGTTGCAGTCACCTTGATGCTAAGAGCTCTGCAGAGTGGGATTCTGAAAACAAAATTAATTTTAAAAAAGTTCTGATTAAAGCTCGTGAAGCTTTTTAAATTTGAAGTGGGTTTATATATTATAATAACAATATTCTTATATGATGCATTCTAAGTAAATAGAACGATAACTTATAGTGTCCATTGCTTTTCATTAATTTCTGAATCACGTTATATAAATATATGCCGTGATTGATCTGTTTTATAAATAAGTAAAAGAATATATGGTGATAAACTGAGGAATGAAACCATAAAGTCAGAAGCAGGCAGCAGCAGTTATGAGCTGGAAACTCTCCAAACGATGTAGTAAGATAAAGTAACCGATTCACAGATGTCGCTATGGGAAAATATTTTATATTTATACATTCGTAGAAAAAAAATAAAAGACAGTACACCAAATTGAATATTATAATTTAAAACATTATCTCAAAATTTGTAACGATCTGTTTTATTAAGCTTATGGCGATGCTTGCAATCGACTGTAACGGGCAATTTTTATTCAATTATATTTATTTTTATATGATGCAACGGCTGTGCATATCCATAATTCAATTCGCAGTAATAAAAGTGCTTATTTCTATCCGCCGGGTTCGGATAATACGCTGCATAAAGAAGTCCATCCACTTCATAAATTTTGACGTCAATTGTATGTTGAAATAAGACACCGCTTTCCAACATCCTATTTAAGACTCCACAAGAGAGATGACTGAAAGAATTACCCCAAACATTGAGGAATCTCAAAAAATATGGCTTCTTTATTGTATTCAATAAGTTAAGGATACCGCTGTCTGTTAATTTGTTGTGTGAAATATCTAATGCGCGTATTTTCGAGTAAGGCATACCGTAACTTAAAGCTCTGGCTCCTGTGTCCCCAATGCCATTCCCAGCTACATTTAAAAGTGTTAATTGCGGACATTCTCTTAAATAATTAGCTAATAGGTCAACACCATAATCTCCAATTTTATTAAAACCCAAGTCAAGGTACAGTAATGTTTTGTTCAATTTTAATCCACGGACTAAGTATTCTACATCATGGCTTATAAATTCATTTTTCTGTAAATGTAGCTCGACGATTGTTGAATTTCTTGAAATTAAATATTCTATTTGGTAGGCTAGCCATTTACTCTCGTACGAGTATCTGTTGAATAATGGTACTATCCGGCTCAAATTGAACACTTTCACTGATTCGTTGGCTCCGTGATCAATTCTCAAAGCCGTTACGATCTGTGCCACGCTTGATAAAGTTTGTCCTGTCTCTCCAATATCACAAAACTCCAAACTTCTGTTGTTAATCAAGAATTGTGCGAAATATTCACCACCTTTTGTCCCAACATCGTTCCCGTTCAATCTGAGGTATTTCAATTTGATAAAGGAAGCATATTTTGCTAAATTCAACATAGATTTTTCTGTTAATTCATTATTCATAACGTTTAGGTTGATTACACTAGATCTGCCTTTGATCAGCAACTTTTTCAACAATTTGAAAAAACCGCCATCTGTTATTTGGTTGTAGCTCAAATCTATTTTGGTTACGCGTCGTTTTAGTTCTCTTACGTAAATACAGATGGCTCTGATATCTAAATCGTTTAATCTCCGCTTGTATCTATCGTTTACATCTTTACCTCTTAAAACTAGGTATCCAGTTCCATCAGAATTTCGCTCAGTGAAAAGATTCAATCTGATATTATTTATCTCGGAACACAATAAAGGTTTGGGTTGACCAGTGATTTTCTTCAATAATGGTACGGTATTGCATATGCATCGCCTTTGTTTTTTGTGTTTATGGTACATTTAAGTAAATATTTGTAAAAATAAAATGTTCACAAAGACTTGTCTAATTTGACAGTAAATAATAATAATCTATAAGCCATTTACTGTCAGTATCAAATAAAAAAAAACAATAAATAGGTTTTATTAGATTTTTGGAGCCAAACCCAAAACTTTCATACCCGTATATCTTAGAGTATTTAACACTTAGAGTAGGCAACCAAAAGGAGACGGCATTACGCTCGAATCTTGAACAAAAAATTCAGCAATGTCGGTGGGGGGCTTCGTACAACTACAAATAAACATGTGCACACAAATGCAAAATGTAATCACGTCGCTACGCACGCACACTACACCATTTCATAGAACACTGTCAAATTTATGCACACAGTTACAAATTTATCTTGGTGTGTAATGTATTTACAGTGTCATATATTGACAACTGTGTAAAAACAGTAGAGCGTAGCAATGTCGACACGAGTTATAGATAGCGTTGTCCTTATCTATCGATAGATAAAATAAAACAATTATAATTTATGAAATGTTTTAAATTTATTTTTATGTGTATCATCTTTTCTATCACTTTCTTGCAATCTCTGGGTGTGATTTCGTGAAAAGGGACGGAAGTAGAGAGGTATAATTAAAAATAGTGTAAATTAATATTTCTAATTTAATCGAAATACTGTAAAGATAATAAAGGTAATGAGTACTGAGAAAAACACAAGCCAAATAAGCAAAAATAAAAACTTTATTATTTAAAAAATGAATTTTAAATAATACGCCTTTAATTTATTTAAAATGGATATCCACCTATTGTTACATTACTTAGGACTAAGTTATAATGAGGTAACAATAATCTTACTATTAATGAACAACATTTTAAGGATACCACGACATGCGTTGAGAAAAAAAAGTAACACCAGTATTCAATAAAAGTAAAAGGTTAATTAAATTTTCAAAAATAACAATGAGCATGACCAAATAAGAATTTAATTAATAATAAAATATATATATATATATATATTATATCTAAGTATAACAATATTATAGAATTGTAGCTATAAGAAAAAATGGTTAGCTATATGTACATCTAACCATTTTGCCACAACAGATTTTTTGAATTTTGGCAATTTATCAACAAATACATCATACATACATCGTTTCACAAACAGAGTTATATGATTTGGACAAACGGGATATGGCAGAGAATTGTTTTAGGTTGGTTCTGGTCTCTTGGTTTCTTATATAAGTAAACTTATATAAGACTAGTTAGTCTTCTTCTATTTTCCTAATGAAAACACGACCTTGCTTAATCTACAGGAATTTGTACTCTTTATCTTTGGCGATCTGGCGAGCCGCTGCCTGTAATTTGTTTTTAGGTGATAGGTGCGCAACAATGTAAAGCGGCGATTTATTACCTCCAATGCCTATGTGAGCAGTACTGAGCTTGTCGTCTGGATTTGCCTTATGAAAATTTATTGTTTTCGCTAAAAATGTATCCTGAAGCCTAGGGGTGGCCAATTTAACAATGATTGAGCGAGGTCTCTTGTCGTCTCTGTTACTTTTTACCACACGAGTGCAATGATGAATGTCGGATTCTTTCAAGTCGCAGGATACCTTAGACAGCTGAGTAATCATAGATAGCAAGTTTTACTTTTTGTGCTCGGGGACACACTCTATCTCAAGATTGTTAGAACGGTTATGCTGCTCAGCAACCTGAAGCCTGATTTGCAGATCCTGTAACGTATTTGTTAACTGAACGTTCTCTTTCTTTAGCTCTCCCAGTGTGTCTTGGTATTTGGCGATGGTGGATTTGGTGGTTTTATAATTTTCATTCAGAAACAAACATTATTCTCCAAAGCAGTTATTTCCTGTTTTATAAACTGAAATTCGGTTCTCACCATCTGCTTAAGGGTTTGGTTAACCTCCTGTGCTAAAGCCATTTTCATGACATTGAATTCTTCTCTTATTATTTCCCTAACGTCTTTCTTTGTAATAACTGACGCGGACGAGTTTAAGCCGGAACTTGCACTAATTGCGCTAGTATCAACAGTGGCTTTGTTTCGATACGTAATATTGTCATTAAAAGGTAGCGAGTCATTATTGTTCCTTGACTTGCCGGGTGAGTCAATGGGACGTAAAGGTGTATTACTGTTATCAGTTTTTGGTTGCTTTGCACATCATCCGTGACACTTCCATTTTTTTGGTCAACACTAATTGTAAAGAAGCGTTTTTCAGGTATGTCAGCACATGGAACACAACAATGACGGCCGTTGCAAATGATTTTAAAATGTATTTGATGATTACTCACTCGTTCACTGCGATTCAGCAAATATACCACCGGAAAGTACACAAAACGACCTTTCCAATGGTATATAGTTTGTGAGATAATGTTCTGTTATTCCATAAAATTTCAAATTAAATAAGCGGAGCCAAGAAATACAGTGTTACTGGTAACGAATGCGATTAGCGAATGAAATTATTGTATGTCATTGAGAGCGATTATCGCCTGTTTTGTTTGGTGTGGTAGCCGGCTAACGGCTATCTATTATGAAGAGCATATAAAAAGGGCTTGACATCTCGACATGAATACAGGGTGTCCCAAAAGTCGACGTCAAGCCGGAACCGGGTGAAAAGGCAAGTCATACCGGTTATCAAAAAAATATAAAAAATACAAAGTTGCAATTTTAAAATTATAGGCATGGCCCGCGCTTTTTCACAGTATAATCCTAAATTGCGCATTTGTGTGATCTTACGTAAGAACTATTAAGACTCCCTCCCACCCCTTGTAAGAAAAAATAAGACATGATCGACTCCCCCCTACATCATCTTACGTAATAAATGAATGGCGCCAAAATTCATACCTAAATATTTTTTAAATATACCGGATACATTTTTAGGATCACATTTTTTTGACAAATACTTTATTCTGGTTTTGGTATATTTTGTGACATTCCTAGTGTGTTAGAACTATTTACATTAAAAGTATGTGTTTAGAAGACAGTCCAGATGCATTAGTAATTTTATCGATAACCTTTATAAGTTTATCTACAACACTATTTGAGTCTTGCATAAACGACAGTGTTACCACATAAACCACCCAAAATGCTACACTGGCATAAAGTTTATGAAATTGTAAACTTAGTCGATATGTCAACTCTCCTAATATTTTTAAATTATAAATTAAGTTAAGGAAGCATAAATAAAGTAATCCTACTAATATTATAAATGCGTATGGTTGGATGGATGCATGGTTGTTTGATATCCAATCACGCTACAACGGCTGGACGGATCTACTACTTAGGGTCGGCAACACACATGTGATACTCCTGGTGTTGCAGGCGTCCATAGGCTACGGTAACCGCTTACCATCAGGCGGGCCGTAAGCTTGTTTGCCACCAACGTGGTATAAAAAAAAAACTTAAAATTTGGCACAGAGATAGATTGTAGTCTGGAAAAGCACATAGGCTACTTTTTATCCCGGAGAAATGTACAGTACCCATGGGATAGTTTAGTTTTTCACAGAGCAAGGGATCGACAAAATTGCATAGAGAAAATGACAAAGACCACTTTTAACTCGAAAAAATGCACGCTTCCTATGGGATAGCAAAATATAGAAGGTTAAAATGCTCCAAGACCTACACGCGGGCGGAGCCGCGGGCAACATTAGTTAAAAATGAATATTAAAAAAACAACTTGCGTTTAAGATATTGATTGCAAATAAATTTTGCACTACTGTGGCTAAAAGTTTAACCTGGCAACATTTATTACCCGATGATAATTTTTAGAAATTATATGTTTTGTTGCTTTTAAGGATAATATTACTTTAAAAAAATACGTCCAGGTGAAAAATAATGTTGTATTTTTGTAAGTTTCATGTGTCAGATCTATTTTTACATGTTAATACCGCTACAGGCGGGCTTTTTCACGGAGCTCCATTCGCACGTGATGTCACTTTTTTAGTGGCGGATTACGAAGCGCAACTAGTTTTATAGAACGTGTATGAGCACCGTGCTCTTACATTTGTCAAACGGGGTAAGCGCTCAATGGCGTCTCCAGTGTTAAATACTCTAAGATTTAACACTAGAAAACTTTATTTAACACATAAAAATCAACTCAGCAAAAAGGGCTCGCTTAAGAACCTATTGTTCTGACATAACCCTTCTTAATTTCTTAATGAGGACCGAGTCACAAACTCCGCAAAATACGTTAATTAAAACTTCCAAACTCCTTTCGAACTTTATCACATGTAATTCTTGCATTTAATTATATGTTAAGGGACACACAAATAGAGTAGTTACCATAATATTTTAATTAACAAGTTACATACGTTGCCTAATTAATACCTTTAACGTAAGAATTTGATGAACACACCATTTTTTTTTCTTGTTCTGCCACGGCTCATTGCCCACACTACACCTGATGGTAAGCGCTGTGCCGTCCAGCTAGAAGTTATGTTCTAAGTACTTGACACAATCATGCCGGCTGCTGAGTAGCTTCTTCACACAACCGTTACATATTATGTAATTTAGAAGTTATTCATATCGGGTGGAACGGGTAAATGTCAAATGACAAAGGCTGAACGATATGATTCATGACGTCACCGCCTGTAATTGTGGTTACAATGCTGTCGAGCGACAGAGATAGTAAGATATTCCTACTACTCATCTACTCAAACCATTTATTTATTCACATATCAAATTCAATCCAAAAAATTAAATTACCTATCAAATTCACAAAACCCCACGATTTGCTGCAAGGCGTATAATACGGAAGGGGTACCAGCTCAGTATACGCTGTATAGTATACTTTTGCTTCTATCCATATTTAAAAAAATAATGCGGACCTCAATAATAAATTTTGATTTTCTTTTCGCAAATTGGTTTCTTTTTCATGTTATTTTAGAATTTAGGTTGCATATCAAATAATGACCACAATTAAACACAGAAAACGACCCTATTGTCCACTGTCCATTGCTATAGGTATCTGTCTTATACAATAATAATTAACACATCTTTAAATAAATGTGCCATAATTCGATCAATGCATTAAATGCCGACTGCGCGCGAAAACTCGTTAAGTTTCCCATTACCGATATAAGAATGCCAGCGTCGGCTCCGGAGAATCCCTACCTCATAATATTGGAATGTTCTGGAGCTATCTGGAATTTATTATTAGAATTCCATTTGAGAGGGATAGTGGTATGATTATATAAAATACACAATCTTCTAATTTAAAAACTCTATGCAGTCGTCACTCCGAGACAAGATTTTTACAAATGCCTATGCAAGAATTCTATTAGATTGTTTTGCCAAAAGAGAAAAAAAACATATGAACGAGGTTTTTGCTATGCGTAGATTGCTGTAACATAATTGGTCAGCTTTTGTTTGGGGCCAAAAATTTACCATAGACATGCTTAACATAAGAAATGTAGGCGTGGCAAAACTCATTTCAGTAGAATTCTTAAGTCAATTTGTAGTAAGTATTTTTATGATTATTGTTTTAATGTCCTTTAAATTGGAATAAATAATACTCTTACTTTTATGAGGACCAAAGTCGTTTTAGGTATGGTCTAGAAGGCCGCCATGATTGTCGTTGGCGTAGCACAGCAACACAGCAAAGGCTGCCATGTATTTTTTTTTGTTTATTTAAAAATGTATATAAAATGTTGTAATGGATTACGCTTTTTTAAATTGTTTTACATACAACTACTATGCCAGATGGGCCACTCACTAAATCTCCGCTAGACGCTACCTGAGTAAATCGGGACGACATTATATCAAAGACTTAGACTTAATGTGATGCCAGAATCGCATGTTATATCCGGTGGTCTATTATAACTTATATTTGTTTTAATTTTTTTTTGTATTCCTTTGATCACTTTGTAAAGATGAAGAATTACTCATACCGTGCTTCCAGGATCTCCTTTCCAATCCCGCAGCCGCGCCATTCAGGATCCACGACCAGGCCATACGCAGTCAGATATTTATCCACTCCATACTGCTCGAAGATGTTCACACTCCTCGAGACAAGGTCTACGGCGCCGAAGAGCTTGGCCCACACTTTATCTTCCGTCTGGAAGTGATTGTGAATTTGTTACTGATCTTGGACCCACATGTGTATTAGAGAGACTATCGACAGCCTCCGTGGCGCAGCGGGCGAGAAGTAGTGGGTTCGATTCCCGCACCGAGACAAATGCTTGTGTGACTGACAGATATTTTATTTTTTATTCGGGTTTGGGTGTTGTGGGACCGTAGTCCCTCATTGTTCTTGATATCCACGATACAGGTTTTATCTAGTGTGGGGTCAGAACTATCTGTGTGACTGTTGGGTGCATTTATTTATTTATTTATCCTGCGCACACACCCGCCTTTGTAACTCTTGTTTAGCAAGGATCCAGAATAGCACACAGTTTTTCGACACCGAGTAGTGAAACTCGGCGAGAGTCTGGGAATTCTTAACTGTCTTTTATCCCCACGTGTGTATTGCAAATTAACCTTTTTCACTAAACCTGTATTAAATACTTTTACACTGCTGGGCACAGGTCTCCTTTACTAACTGGTTAGACTTTACTGCACATAGTTATGCGGCTAGACCTCACATATCTTCGAAAGTCTTGTGGAAAATTCTCGGGTATGCAGGTTTCCTTCACTGTTAAATCAATAGATAGAAATGTAAACTTCGAAAAGTCATAGTGTAAATTAATAATTGACAAACCATTTAATCATACACCGCGGTCTTATTTTTATTATTATTGACTGCCTCGGTGGCGCAGTTGTAATTGCGCATGCGTTACTACTGTTGTGCTGAGGTCTCGGGTTCGATCCCCGGGTCGGGTAAAGTGATATTGGGTTTTTTCTATCTACAAATTCGTCAGTATTAGCCCGGAGTCTGGAATCCGTGCCCGGTAGTGCGATAGGCTCGCCCCGTATCACATTATGGGACCAAAATTCGGCGAAAAGTGGATGTACTGGTTACACCTCTGCCTACCCCTTCGGGGATAACAGGCGTGAGTGTATGTGTGTGTGTGATATCCTAGCGGAAAGCGAGACGGATTGCCAAGATCGATGTCACAGTTAGGTCTAAACTACTAGAGCACAAACCTGTGACTTTTAGTTATGTATATTTTATTAATTATCTCTGTTTTTTTATTCTGGCATGGCAAAGTGACCACACTGGACATGATGGTAATCGCAGTGCCGTCCAATTAATGTATCAAGAAGCGAGAAACAATCTATCCCTCACTACTCAACATAAGCTTGCCGGCCTGCTGTGTAGCTTCTTCACACTACGCCTAAAGGACCCAGGATCATAGGACGGAGGGAACACGGTAGTTGGTAAACTGCTCTCTTCAACTGTGAAGAAAAACATGATAAAGTGAGAGTCGTAAGAATATCAAATGTATGTGAAGTCTACCAGCATTAGTCCAACCTGCTGGACTAAGGCCTAACCCTTCTCATTAGTAGACGCCTGTACCAAGCCGAGATAGTACATACAGGGCTATCTATCCCCTTTACAGACCTGGAATGGCTCATCCTTATCTTCTTTACAGACCACAGTAAGGACATTCACTCCAACAATCACTGGACTATCATCGGTATCCTTGATGCAGACCAGAGATAAATTGTCTTTGATAGAATTATGCCACAACTTCTCCAGCTCTGACATCGCTGCTGGGTGATTTTGGATTCCTGCAAAGAGAAATTACTATTGTGGGATATTGATCTATCTAGGGCCATTGATTGCTCTAACACGGTCAAATCAAATCAAATCATTTATTTCGTAAATTAGGGCACAAGGGGCACTTTTTACATGTCATAGTAATGTTAAAGTCTACTGGTGTTTCGGAAATGCCCACTGGTCTGAGTAATTTTGTAATTTGTCATTAGATTGTGTGTATTTTATATGTGAATTATTTATATATTGTTAAATAAGTCACATTCACATGAGACAAAAAAAAATACGGTATACATATCAATACAAGGCAGAGTCGTAAACGAGGATATAAACCTGTTATTTAATTTTATCCAACTAACAATCAATGAGCAATCCAGGTAGACCAGTCCGAACAAGCAGCACCCGTTCATGAGTCCGCGACAAAGGTCCTTAATAAACAAAAATGTAGTCCAGCAGACTATATCATGACTAGCTGTTTCTCGCAGCCTCGCCATGACAGCCATTTGATCCCCTCTCGTAACGTGAGGTAGTAGACACCACGAAGCTGTGGCTCCGTGAACAAGTACGCGTGGTTCTGGTGTGGGGCATGATCAAGGTGCGACTCCGACATGGACAGCAGTATATCTTTTTCGGTCGTGACTTGCAATGCGACTCAATTTTAGCGTTTTTCTTATTTTCAAAGGGTATGTAGGTAAACGAAGCATATCGGGCGCAATTAATGCAGATTTTCAATTGACTTCAAAAAAAGCAGGAAGTTCTCAATTCGTCGGAATCTTTTTTTATGTAGGTTCCCCGATTACTAGAAGACGCCTGGACCGATTCGAGAAATTCTAAATACTTTTTGAGGCTATCATAATAGTTTTTATTAATGAATGTTATTTTGGTTTTACTATTCACAGTAATTGTAATAGTTATGTTGTTAATAGTGAATTCACTGAGTAAACCAGACGTATTACAGTTGCTTATTAAAAAAGTTTGAGGACAGTTAGTAATGGATGATATATAAAAAATCAGTATATAAATCATAATAGAACCAATCAGATCATGATTTAGGTGATGTTGTGTAATTTTGTCATAAATAGTAGGCACTTATTGAAATAAAACTAATTTTAAGGATTTTAGCACGGTTTTTATCAATTTTTAAATCCCTACATTTAAAAATTTTACGTGCCTATGAAGGTAAAAAATGTAAAAATAAACTGCGTAAAATTAGTTTTATTTCAATTTCTAATAATCGCGTAAACCTAAGATATAACTAGGTGCCTAATTAACAAACAATTAACGGATTTAAATTATAATTAAAGAGTCCGTCATAAAATGAACCGTTAACAAAAAGTTTACTCAATTAATTAACCATAGGGTAGTTTCCTGTGTTTAATTTTGTACATTATTCGATATGCAATCGAATATATCACGTAAAAGAAACTCTTTTGCGAAAACAGAATCATAATTGCTTGAAAAATGAGGTCACAATATTTGTTTCAAATATTGGTATGAACCAATACTCAAAGGTATGAGCAAAAATGGTTGCGTATTGGAAACATATCGCTATCTCCTTCGCACAACGGCACAGTAATGGCGATTTTGACGACCGTGACGTCACGGGACATATCATGCATGATTTTACTATCATTTGACAATTACCCCTTCCAGCAGATTTGAATTGCGTCTAATTTACTTATTTATGTTCGGATTCTTAAATTCTTTCGATACTAGGTTTAAGGTAATGTAACTTGTTGATATTAATAAAAACATTTGGTTCCCCAGCTGATCTCATTGACCAAAAAATCACTTACCAATGTACTTGCAAGGTGGTTCGTCCCTGGTGAAATATTTAGCCATGAGCTGCAGAGCTGGTCCCTGCATGTCCTCGGTCAGGTCCTGGATGCGGAGTAGGCTCGTGACCCCCCCTTTTCGTACGGTGAACCTCTTCCACACTGTCGGGTAGGGTACGGATGCTGGGCGGATGTACACCATCTGTTAAATAAGATAATGATACAAATACAAATGTAAATACTGCCTCACTGGCGCAGTTGTAATTGCGTATGCGATGCGACTGCTGTGCTGAGGTCTCGGGTTATATTCCCGGGGTCGGGTAAAACTGTTATATTTAATTAATGGGGTTTTTTCTGTCATGAAATACTCAGTATCGAGCTAATTAATTGAGCTACTAATTGAGCCCGGTATGGCGATAGGTTCGCCCTTATCACATCATAACACGGTATTAAGCTCGGCGAAATATTAGTGTACTGGTTACACTTCTGCCTACCCCTTCGGAATTACAGAATTTTGAGGTTTATGAATGCATAAATCACCCTGATTCCGTAAAGGTTAAAAACACACACAATTATTCCAGTTTCACGTAGTGTCTAAAACTAAAGGATTCCCCATCAGATGACCCGGTAGCTAGTTTTTGGCCTTTGGGTTAAAGAGTAATTTGCCTAAATCAAGAGTGGATTTAAAAACACTAAACCAAAACGAAATCGGTGCATTTTCAGAAAAAGAAAAATAAAAAACTATTAATAATTAAATTTGAAATCTTACCGTTATGGGGTATTTGGATGAGCAATTTATTTGTGCTTCCGTCTCCGCAGACTTGACGCGAGTGAGGGCTCAGGGGTAGATCGGCTGGAGGCACACCAAGTTTGGGGTACAATGGGACATAGTAAATAAAACAATGAAAAAAGAAATAAGAATTTATTCTACAATTAAATACAGAGTGTAAAGATAAGAGATAGCGGTACAATAATTTCCATTCGATACATGTGTATATGGGGTATTTATTTTATTTTACATATTACTCAAATTAAGAAATACGGAAAAATAATAAATACAAATCTTAATTATCGGAATTTTTTCACAAACTCATATATAAGTAAGTATATCAATGAAAGGACCATAATAACTGCATTACTTTTAAAATGCGTTACTTATGTACGCGCGTGAGAAGTTATACTTCTTTGGCATCATTAAAAAAAAAAGATTCAGACGAATTGATAACCTCCTCCTTTTTTTGAAATCGGTTATAAAAGAGCCTACCCGCCAACGCTACACAGAAATCTCAAACGTCAACATTTCCCGTCTCGAGTAACATATTCCGAGTTGTTTTATTCGATTTGCTCCAGTGTTACTTTTGTGTCACGGTATGCGCGCGCATCTTAAAATTTCACTCTCAGCATTTTTTCATAACGCGCCTAAAGAAGTACAACTTCAAAAATTTAATACAATACTCGTATGAACTAACGACTAAAGCATAAATTATTAATTGAAACCAACAAAATTGTTCTTTACTTACTTTTGACATAGTTTCATCGTTGTTTCAAAAGACTCAGCGTGAATTTTTACTCCATATTTTTTTTTTTACATTTTATATAACTCTTGCATTCCATATTCCTGTATGTACTGAAACACGTTACTTATGACATTCCAAATTTATAAACGTATCTTTATATATTATGCTTTCAAATTATGTGCATTCAATTCATTGCGGAAACATTGAGTTTTATTCTAGCAACTGAGAGAATTTTGAGCATAGCATACAGCTAAATTGTACAATAAAGTACTAACACCTCATTTAAATATGGACTTCCATGCTCAATATAAAAAAAGGTCAGCGTAAATAAAATAAAAATAATCAAATAAATATATTTTTGAATGTTCTTTAGTACCCCAAACCTAATAAACTCAGCAATAAGCTAATCTGTTGGTTAAATGGCATTTAATCCACGCCGACTCGTCCAGGGCAGGCTCGTCGCGACGTGCTGCGAGGTTCACTTTACCCCAGAGTTGCCAACCGTCCTGTTTTCCCAGGACATAACCTGGTTTTTAGATATCCTGGATAGTTTTTAAGCCGCGTTTTTGGATCGCCCTGTCATGTATTTTAGAATTCTTGTCACTTTTGTAATCCTAAAGTTACGGGCGTTCTCGCTGCTCGCTCTGTTTTAAAATAAGACGCGTCTTATTTTCAAACTAAATTGTCCTAGTTTTTTCAACTTCAAATACTAGTTTTTGATAATTGGGATTGGCAACCCTACTTTACCTTATCAGTAGAATTCGTTTATTAAATACCTTTTTTTATTGCAAATCATTATTAGTATTTTTTATTCTGGCACGGTAAAGTGACCATAACACCTGAAGATAGGCAGTGCCAGGTAAAGTATCAAGTAGTGAGAGACAATCATCCCTTGTTACTCAAAACAGTCATGTTTGCCTGATGAGTAGCTTATTTACACTATGCCTAAAGGACCCAGGAGGATAGGAATGAGGGAACACGTGGGTCGGCGAATAAATCCACAGCTTGATGGTGCCGCAGACACGAATTAGCGAACCTCTTAGTTCAGGCCCAGTATAGTAGACACTACGATTGGTGCTTATTATAGTGTTAGATTTATTAAGTTTATATTATAATGTGAGTTACATTGAAGGGTAGAATACTGCAAAATATTTAAAACGTTCTATTATGTCAAAAGTAAAGAGGGTATATTTTAAGTCTATGATGCTATAATTTTTCAATAACAAGAACGATTGTTGGAAGAAGGGTATATAAATGCGCCTGTTCTTGTCAGAGAGTTCGTTCGTCCTTGTGTTAGCAACATCAACAAAACTATGAAAGATGGATATTTAAAAGGCACAAATACAATATTTATAATTTATTGATTGATTTACACGACACTGTTACACATCTCAGTGCTTATTATCAATACACACGCATGTCAGGATTCACTTAAGGCTTCTCTTTATAATTAATCTACCAGCATTACCCTTTTAAACTGAACAACGCCATTGAACTGATTACCATTATAATTACCATTTACACTCACTACACCGAACCACGAATATACTGGCTATCGTCTTGTCTTCCACTCAACTAAACTGAACTGAACCAACTGAACTCCGGAGCGCGGAAGGCACTCTGTTTTATATTAAACATTTACTACTCCCACTTTGGTTATCATTATTAACTACCCCCAACTAGTCTCCTAAATACCTCAGTTATACCTTCGGTATTTCTAATAATAGTAAATACGCTAATACGGCCTCTCTTGACATGTGATCGTCCCGAGCACACTTTCTTTTAACAGACAGCACCCAAAAATCCCGTTCAACAGCTGACTCGAGCTTCTCATCGATATTCACCATTCTCCATTGAGCATTCACCTCTCAGTTTTTTTTTTATTATTCATCTAAATCTGGGAACAGATTATTCATTAGTCACGCCGATTTTTTTACACAACACTCGGCCTATCCTGCATTTGTAACTATTGTCAATTTATAAAACTCTTTTAGACTTTCCTTTGATCCTAGGAAATCCTAGAGAACCATAAATGGACTTCCTTTTTGAACTAGATGGTCACAATCCAGGAGTAAACTCACAAAAACTCGCACAATAGTCCGTTCATTCCCAATTTTTTTGCCCTAGTGCCTGTTACAGTCACTCCTTTAGACTTAGGATGACCCTGTGTCAGCTCACTTGCTTAAATCTGGGTAGAACATTTTTCATCTAGTTTTAATACTTGACCATCCAGTTAACAAAAATACAACTCAAAAGTTTAGTTACCTGCATCTCAAGTGATTTTAAAAATCTAAAGTATATTTCACAATGTCAATGAGCTATTAAATATTACACTCGTCTTCAATATAATACCACCTTGTTGCCTTATAAACACATGTTATCAAACTCAACACAATGATTCTATAAATCAAAAATATTTTCCCACAATTAACGAGCTATTTAATATAACACTCGTTTCTATTATACTATCACCTTGTTGCCTTATCAACACAGGTTATCAAACGTAACTCTCAATGATTTTAAAAATCAAAGATATTTTCCTACAATTAACGAGCTCTATTATACTATCACCTTGTTGCCTTATCAACACAGGTTATCAAACGTAACTCTCAAATGATTTTAAAAATCGTAAGATATTTTCCCAAAACTCATAAGCTATTAAATGTTACACTGGGCCTTTTTTAATATATCACCTTGTTGCCCTTATCAACACAGGTTATGAAACAGAACTCTCGAATGATTTTTAAAAATCAAAGATTATTTTGTCCATCTTAATGAGCTATTTAATATACCTCATTTCCAATATAAATATCACATTGTTACTTTATCAACACACGTAATCAAAAACAACTCAAACGATTTTAAAAAATCAAATATACTTTGTCAAATTCAATGAGCTTTAAATTGCTCATTTTTATACTATCACAACGTTACTTTATTATATTACTCTTTTTATAATATCAGAACATTACTTTATCACCACATTTTATCGAAACGAACTCAAATGATTTTAATAATCACAGATATTTTTTTGTTAAACACAATAAGCTATTTATACATTACTCTTTTTTATAATATCAGAACATTACTTTATCACCACATTTTATCGAAACGAACTCAAATGATTTTAATAATCACATATTTTTGTCAAACACAATGAGCTGTTATATACTACTCTCTTTAATAATATCACAATGTTACCTTACCAGAGAACAGGTCATCAAGCACAACTGTTACCAAATTATTTGTTACCTCAACCGTCAATTTTACTCCACGGTTTTATATTTTCCGTCGTAAGGTCTAATGCACTTTCACTACATTTCACGACTCTAATTTCGCGTTCTTTTTATGACAACACGTTGCTTTAGTATAACAACGTTTACAACACAATTGTAACCAATTCAATTTTATCGCGTTTACTAATATTCACACTGTGGGTATTTTTTTTTTTAAATTACAAATTAAGAAGCCAATGCTAAGACTATGGAGCCAATACCACTTCTGATGTTAGCAACATCAACAAAACTATGAAAGATGGATATTTAAAAGACACAAATACAATATTTATAATTTATTGATTGATTTACACGACACTGTTACACATCTCAGTGCTTATTATCAATACACACGCATGTCAGGATTCACTTAAGGCTTCTCTTTATAATTAATCTACCAGCATTACCCTTTTAAACTGAACAACGCCATTGAACTGATTACCATTATAATTACCATTTACACTCACTACACCGAACCACGAATATACTGGCTATCGTCTTGTCTTCCACTCAACTAAACTGAACTGAACCAACTGAACTCCGGAGCGCGGAAGGCACTCTGTTTTATATTAAACATTTACTACTCCCACTTTGGTTGTCATTATTAACTACCCCCAACTAGTCTCCTAAATACCTCAGTTATACCTTCGGTATTCCTAATAATAGTAAATACGCTAATACTTGCTATTCAAACAGTAAGGTTGTTATGCTGTTCAAATTATGTTAAAAAGGGTTTTGTATAATATCGGCATTATATTTGTGTATATAATAAACGCCTATACAAGAAGTTTTTCATTTCTTCGGCCTGGATATCTTATAGGTAATAGTAAAGAATCAAATTAAACAGCATGATTTAATTCAAAAACCTGGTAGCTTTTTGAATTTAAATTATGCAGAGAAAATAACTATTTAATTTTAGTAATTTAATTTAAAATAAGAATAATAAGCTAAAATAAGAGATGATAAATTCAAAACCAAAATATAACGATTTATTTATTACTACTTGTATAAAATGTAGACTAGTTCGACTGCGGTTTGTTATGATTTTTAACTGTCAGCATTATAGCATAACAGCATTTATCAAGACGCGGTCTAGCACACGTGACTGCATATAGCTGGCTTAAATTCAACAGGTGTGTAAGGCTGCATCAATGTATAGATCTTTAACACGCCTAGCGTGTGGTGTCGCATTCTAATTTAGATTGTTGTTAAACACACATAGCGTGGACCGGCTATATGTATGCGCATTTAAACAGCAGGTATGTAGCGCTCCATTGGAAGTATTATTGACAGCGTAGTTGGCGAGTAGCCGGCTGTGAAACGAGAGGCCGTGGGTTCGATTCCCACACCGGGACAAACGTTTGTGTGACAGACAGATTTGTGTCCGGGGTCTGGGTATTATGAGATCATGCGTCTCTCGTAGTGCCTGATACCTACAACACAAGACTCATCTTAGTGTGGGATCGGGACTGTGTGTGTGACTGTTGGGTATTATTTATTAAGAACTCATGCTGCATCCATCAAGCGTCTGATTCGGTAGTTGTTTGTACGAAACGCTGTGCGCTTATCTAAGTCCAACGCAATATACATATATACATACATATACACTCACGCCTGTAATCCCCGAATGGGTAGGGAGAGGTGCAACCAGTACACCCTCTTTTCGCCGAATTTATTTCGGTCCCATAATGTGATAGTGGGCGAGCCTATCGCAATATACCCTTCATTTCTTTTTTCTTCTTTATTTTTATCTAAGTCCAGGAAATAGACAGTACTCAAATATATTAAGTAACCAACCATTGACTTATATTCTATAGACTATTAGCGTATTTACTATTATTAGGAATACCGAAGGTATAACTGAGGTATTTAGGAGACTAGTTGGGGGTAGTTAATAATGACAACCAAAGTGGGAGTAGTAAATGTTTAATATAAAACAGAGTGCCTTCCGCGCTCCAGAGTTCAGTGGGTTCAGTTCAGTTTAGTTGAGTGGAAGACGAGACGATAGCCAGTATATTCGTGGTTCGGTGTAGTAAGGGTAAATGGTAATAATAATGGTAATCAGTTCAATGGCGTTGTTCAGTTTAAAAGGGTAATGCTGGTAGATTAATTATAAAGAGAAGCCTTAAGTGAATCCTGACATGCGTGTGTGTTGATATTAAGCACTGAGATGTGTAACAGTGTCGTGTAAATCAATCAATAAATTATAAACATTGTATTTGTGCCTCTTAAATATCCATTTTGCATAGTTTTGTTGATGTTGCTAACATCAGAAGTGGGATTGGCTCCACAGTCTTAGCATTGGCTTCTTAATTTGTAATTAAAAAAAAAGATACCCACAGTGTGAATATTAGTAAACGCGATAAAATTGAATTGGTTACAATTGTGTTGTAAACGTTGTTATACTAAAGCAACGTGTTGTCACAAAAAGACCGCGAAATTAGAGTCGTGAAATGTAGTGAAAGTGCATTAGACCTTACGACGGAAAATATAAAACCGTGGAGTAAAATTGACGGTTGAGGTAACGAATAATTTGGTAAGAATTGTGCTTGATGACCAAGTTCTCTGGTAAAGTAACATTGTGATATTATTAAAGTGAGTAGTATATAACAGCTCATTGTGTTTGACAAAAATATGCGATTATTAAAATCATTTGAGTTCGTTTCGATAATATGTGGTGATAAAGTAATGTTCTGATATTATAAAAAGAGTAATATAATAAAGTAACGTTGTGATAGTATAAAAATGAGCAATATAAAGCTCATTGAATTTGACAAAGTATATTTGATTTTTTAAAATCGTTTGAGTTGTTTTTGATAACGTGTGTTGATAAATTAACAATGTGATATTTATATTGGAAATGAGGTATATTAAATAGCTCATTAAGTTGGACAAAATAATCTTTGATTTTTAAAAATCATTCGAGAGTTCTGTTTCATAACCTGTGTTGATAAAGGCAACAAGGTGGTCGTATATTAAAAACTAGTGTAATATTTAAATAGCCCGTTGAGTTTTAGACAAATAAAGGTTTGTTAAAATCATTTGAGATTTATGTGTGAGAACCTGTGTTGGTAAGGCAGCAAGGTGATATAATAAAAAAGGCCCAGTGTAACATTTAATAGCTTGTGAGTTTTGGGAAAATATCTTACGATTTTTAAAATCATTTGAGAGTTATGTTTGATAACATGTGTTGATGAGGCAGCAAGGTGATATTTTATCAAAAAAGCTCGTGGGTTTTGAGAAAAAAATATCGTAAATTTTTAAAATCATTTGAGAGTTACGTTTGATAACCTGTGTTGATAAGGCAACAAGGTGATAGTATAATAGAGCTCGTTAATTGTAGGAAAATATCTTTGATTTTTTAAAATCATTGAGAGTTACGTTTTATAACCTGTGTTGGTAAGGCAACAAGGTGATAGTATAATAGAAACGAGTGTTATATTAAATAGCTCGTTAATTGTGGGAAAATATTTTTGATTTTTAGAATCATTGAGTGTTGAGTTTGATAACATGTGTTTATAAGGCAACAAGGTGGTATTATATTGAAGACGAGTGTAATATTTAATAGCTCATTGACATTGTGAAATATACTTTAGATTTTTAAAATCACTTGAGATGCAGGAAACTAAACTATTGAGTTGTATTTTTGTTAACTGGATGGTCAAGTATTAAAACTAGATGAAAAATGTTCTACCCAGATTTAAGCAAGTGAGCTGACACAGGGTCATCCTAAGTCTAAAGGAGTGACTGTAACAGGCACTAGGGCAAAAAAAATTGGGAATGAACGGACTATTGTGCGAGTTTTTGTGAGTTTACTCCTGGATTGTGACCATCTAGTTCAAAAAGGAAGTCCATTTATGGTTCTCTAGGATTTCCTAGGATCAAAGGAAAGTCTAAAAGAGTTCTATAAATTGACAATAGTTACAAATGCAGGATAGGCCGAGTGTTGTGTAGAAAAAAAAAACCGGCGTGACTAATGAATAATCTGTTCCCAGATATAGATGAATAATAAAAAAAAAACAGAGAGGAGAATGCTCAATGGAGAATGGTGAATATCGATAAGAAGCTCGAGTGAGCTGTTGAACGTGTTTTGGGTGCTGTCTGTTAAAAGAAAGTGTGCTCGGGACGATCACATGTCAGGAGAGGCCGTATTAGCGTATTTACTATTATTAGGAATACCGAAGGTATAACTGAGGTATTTAGGAGACTAGTTGGGGGTAGTTAATAATGACAACCAAAGTGGGAGTAGTAAATGTTTAATATAAAACAGAGTGCCTTCCGCGCTCCAGAGTTCAGTGGGTTCAGTTCAGTTTAGTTGAGTGGAAGACGAGACGATAGCCAGTATATTCGTGGTTCGGTGCAGTAAGGGTAAATGGTAATAATAATGGTAATCAGTTCAATGGCGTTGTTCAGTTTAAAAGGGTAATGCTGGTAGATTAATTATAAAGAGAAGCCTTAAGTGAATCCTGACATGCGTGTGTGTTGATATTAAGCACTGAGATGTGTAACAGTGTCGTGTAAATCAATCAATAAATTATAAACATTGTATTTGTGCCTTTTAAATATCCATTTTGCATAGATTTGTTGATGTTGCTAACAAGACACGAACTGTCGAAGAAGAAATATGTTCCAAAAACCTTGTCCGCCCACTAATGCCATATATTAATTTTACTAAGATAGTTCTTTGAAAGTGATAACTCCCGTCACTTTCTCTCGAACGGGACTTTCCGCGCGCCAAAACGGGACAAACTATATAATGAATTTTGTTGTGAAATGTAGACTTCCGGCATTCAGAATTGAAATTAATTAATATTTATTGATATTACGTTCTAAACGTTATGAAATTATGTTATTTACCTTATATGCTATTAACAGTTTCACTGTAAATCAATTTGAGGCAGATTTGTTCGGGAATGTCGCTACAAATAACTAAAATTAACTTGACACTGAAAGATGCAATGTGTTATGCATGCTTAGGTCGCATGAAGCAAACTAACGTCGGTGCGGAGTATACACCGCAACTCGGTGGAACATAATGTTTGTTCTGGTCGCCGCATCTAGTACGTAGTACATATAGATCGCTGTAACCAACCAATAAAGTTTCCAATCACAAAAACAACAACAGCCCTCGTCGGCAAAGTATATGATGATTAAAGATTAAGAAATTAGTTTAAACTTAATCTTTACACGAATGAAAATTCTGTAATCATTTCGCCGAGACGTTTAAAAAACTTCGTAACATCCGATTCAGTATAAATATAGTGCGTCTAAAAAATCTGCCTTTGAACTGCGTCGTTGGAAAATGTTGTTTTGAAACGTATCCACGTGGTTCGAACATCATAAACAGATATCAAAACTTCTTTGGTAAACATGTGGGAATTATCTTGAAGATTAGGTAAAAGTATTTAACGATCAAATAGTACGCGTGATGTGAATTAATACAGAGGGGACACGACATAAATAAATAATTAACACCCAACAGTCACACACATAGCCCCGACCCCACACTAAGATACGAGTCTTGTGTTGTGGGTATCAGTGACCTAGAGAGACGCAACGGTCTCACAACACCCAGACCCGTACACAGATATCTGTCTGTCACACAAACATTTGTCCCGGTGTGGGAATCGAACCCACGGCCTATCGTTCCACAGCCGGCTACTCGCCAACTGCGCGACGAGGCTGTCAAAATAACGACATAAGTAGGTCTAACTGTGAGAGTAGAGTGAACCATAGTGGAATCTAAGAGCAGACCTTGGCATTGTGAGAGGACATTAGAGCTAGCGCCTAGCAGTCTCACAGCAGTTGACGAGGGTAGTTGACACGATTTGTTTTATTATTTTAATCAATAAGTTACATTACCTAAAACCTATTATCAAATAATTTTTATATAAAATAAGTAAATTAGACGCCATTCAAATTAGCCGGAAAGGGTAATTGTCAAATGACAGCAAAAAGATGAATGGTATGAGTCGTGACGTCACCTCTCAGATGGCCATTACTGTGCCGTCGTGCGAGGGAGATATTGAGATATTCCCACTACGCACCCATTTTTGCTCATACCAATATTTAAAATAAATATCATGACCTCATTTTCAATCAATTTTAATTCTGTTTTCGTAAAAGAGTTTCTTTTGCGTATTATATTCGATTGCATATCGAATAATGTACAAAATTAACATTAGACTGGTTTGTATGGTAAGTACTAAGTACCTACTAATAGGAATTCATTCATTCTGTACGAGATACTATGGCGCTGGAAAATTTATAATAATTTCGCTGCGGGATAAAGACATTTACGCATTCCCAGAGACTCGCCTCTCAACACAAGGTGTTAAATGCGTGCAGTCCTTTTTTTTTTGTTGTCTCGGGGAAAGCGTTTTATTACTGCCGCCCGCTCCGGAGGGAAGCGGATTAAGAATAAAACGGGTATGCTGGACTAGCCGGTCTTACGACCCAGCATCCCCCTCGCATGGATGATGGCTATCCGTGCTGCCGCTGGGCCGAGTCCCTAACCCCTATATACAACCCACCCGACACTACCAGCTAAAACCCCGCGGTGGCCTTCTTCGGCGCTTACTAAGCTATTCCAAGCAGTGCTAGAATTGCAGCCGGAATCGCCCCTGCGCGGTGCTGCGTAGCAGCCCATCTCTATGGAGGGCTAAGGAGCCCCCGCGCACCGAACAACGACAGCGAACGAGGCCTTACCACCCACGCTGCCGTCCATCTCCGGGTCGCACGATGCTCCGAATTTGGGAGTGCATCGATACGGGCTGACAGCCCTCCGCTGCGCGCCCGCGACCCCCGATGGCCCCTATTAGTCGCCTCGTACGACAGGCAGGGGTTACCGTGGTGGAATTCAAACGCCCCCATTCCACAGGGCGGGAGACGCCGGTCAGTCGTCCACCCGGCGCCTCCTACGTCTTCTCTGGCGGCGGGAGGGATCATATCGTTCCCGATCCCTCTCAGCACTCTCCTTCTGCGAGATGACGTTCTCGCAGAAGTGGGCCACCGCACGCCAGGACCTCCGGCTGGCGACCATGGACGACACCGCGGCCGGCAGCGAGAGGTCTCCTCCGACGACTGCTCTGAGAGCGCTGCGCTCTTCGTCCCAGGCTGGGCACTCCTCCAACGTATGTTGGGCCGTGTCTTCGCGGCAGTTGCCACAGTGGTGGCACACGGCGGACACCTCCTTTCCGATCCGACACAGGAACGAACCGAAACACCCATGGTCCGTTAATACCTGTGTCAGTCGGAACGTAGGCGCCCCGTGGCGCCTGTCTAGCCATCTCAAATGCGTGCAGTCCTGGCTTACATGTGTTACATTGGTGGGTGCGTGGGATAGTAACATGTCCAATATTTAACTATTCCGCGTACAGATGACAGTACAAGAAAAATGACGCCTCGGTGGTGTAGTTGCAATTGCGCATTCATTACGTGTGCTGAGGTCTCGGGTTCGTTTCCCGGGTCGGGTAATGTGATATAGAGTTTGTCTATTTAGTAAATACTCAGCCCCGAGTCTGGAATTGTGCCTGGTAAGGCGATAGGCTCGCCCCTATGACATTGTGGGACCATAATGACTTCGGCGAGAAGTGGGTGGTTACATCTCTACCTACCCCTTTGGGGATTATAGGCGTGAGTCTATATGTATGTACATATAATCCCTATCCTTATAATCGCCTATAAAAGTACTGTCATCTATGTAGATGGGCCAACTTTTGGACCGACGCGACCGCGACATTGAGAATCAATAACTTCCGTATACAAGCTAAATACTTAAGCGAGCGTTGATTTCTGTTTACGAAACAGTCGGATGTTTTGCGCCAAAAATGATGTCTGTATAAGTTGAGAAGCCACTCCTGATTTTTAAAGAGTCTCGCACCCTTATTTAGTAGCAGCTGATTTTGTAGGCCAAATTCTGGAATTTGTAGTAAAATATGTATTAATGACGTATACAGAAATCTAGACATATAGTAAAAAGCTCATTATAAATTGATTCAAAGTACTAAATGACCGGATATATTTTGAACTAGTATCCGAGAAGTGCTCTTTCCAATGTACGAGCAATAAGTCAAAATTGAACTAATTCACCGAGAGAGCGGAATTTAACACTGGATATTGTAAAAAAAATACCTCCCGTCTCAAGGGACACTAGGTACCTCAATTTTAACATAGAATTTAACAAGGTTCTTAAACGTTTGCCTATATAAGGTCTAGAATTTTATTTCATCCGGATCGCAAAGAAAGGCCTATTGGCGGTTCGTTGAGCTTATGAAATCTTTGTTCCTTTATAGGAATACACAAAGAGGTGAACAAGGTGCGCGTCTGCTGAAATTAAGGAGAAGGTAACTTTTTTGACACTTTATATATTATAAATATTTTTTCTCTTGAGTTATTTTATAATTAGTGGGCCAATATGACATAACCACAACTTCCAAGGAATTGATTAATCTAGGAAGTATTAGGGAATATTTTTTTGGATTTTCGCTACTCTTACTGATCATAGATTGATTGTAATTCAAAGTCTTAAAACACTACTATGACATCAATTTGGGATTTTTGGGATTCGGTAATCAAATAGAAAAAGGAGAAATTTTATAATTTCTTCTTGTCCATCTATATGTCATAGCCATTATAATCGTGGGGGGTATTAGTTATTCAGACAGGTATAATAGCAACCTAATAATAATATTAGGAATCTGGCAATTTTTTTTTTAATTTTAGGTACGTATATGTAAGAGAGGTAATACATAAAAGTTCTACCAAAAATGGAGCTAATAAAGAAAAGTACATTAGTTATATAATTTAAATTTACCGGTGTCCACTACAACGCGATTCTCCCTATAACACGCGCAATGCAACGTACTTCGTACTTGGCAAGCTGCCATATTGGCTTATTCCCAAACACCGCTGTTACCCCGAAACCGATCCTCAAAACAGTTCATATGTTACTCCAAAACGCAACGCACGTCGATTTTGACACAAAATACAATAGAAAGTAACAAAAAGGGATTTTTAAAAGTTATTTTTTAGGTTATGTCAATTTGACAGCGCGGGAAAGGCGTTTTATTGTTTCAAATTGAAGTTGGTTTTGTGATTTTTCTGGAGTTTGGACTTTTGCAAATAAAGGTAAGTGTATTTTGAATGTTTTGTTTACATATTTATGATTATGAAATAAGCTAAGTACTTGAGATAGATCTTTAGATAATATCGTTAAAAATATTTAAACAATTTTTTATGACATAATTTTGTTGGCATTGGTGAGCACAGGTGAATCGTAAACATTTTATAAATTGCTTGGCTCCGCGTTATACTCATAGACAGGTTAGTTCAACTTTTAGTTAAATAAGTTTTTTGATCTAGTATTTTAATGTTACTTCTCTTAGTACCTACCGCGATAAAAAAATCATGATATTTGAAATTAAATTTTCATAATTTTTAATATTAGAGAAAAACAATCGGTATGAAAAACGAAGTAGATAACTTAAGATTTTGTAGTGATTCAATCCAATGTGATTGAAGTTTATTCTTGTTCCACTTCCAAAATCAAAACATCTTTAAATATCCGAAGTTACCTATGCGTCATTTAAGGCGTGATTTCGATCTATATTTACCAAGACACCGCTGGTACTCTTGGAAACAGGGGAAAACTGTAGAGCCTGGTGGTTCCAGGATCTTTTGAAAGAAGTTTTTCTCGGGGGTCTAGAGTTGGAGTACAATGTTTGGCCATTTTGCGGCCTTCTGACAATAGACCCTCGACCGCTTCTTCACCTTCTTGCCCATGGCGTAGTGTGAAGAAGCAGGCCGGCATGATTGTGTTGAGTAGCAGGGGATAGATCGTCTCGCACTACTCGATACTCTAATTGGACCGCACTGCGCTTACCATCAGGTGCAGTGCGGTCACTTTGCCGTGCCAGGATAAAAAAAAAAAGTTTTGTTATTCGGTTGTCCTTCAACGACAAGATTATAACAAAACTAATGAAGGCAGATTATTAAAAAACGAGGTTTGCTATTAAGAAGGTTCTAATCGAATCTGCCTTATACACTTAAATCACTTAAAGCTCCGAAAAATAATAAACGATTTTCATAAAGCCATCATTCCTCACTGGTCTAGATAAGAGGTCTGCCACTGGCTCTTCCGACCACTTTCATCCAAATATTTTTTAGCTTTCTAGTTTAGTCTCTTTCATATATTTATGTTTATGTTATGTATTTCTGATAAAATAACAGCCAATAACATACAACAATCAGACACATAAGTACCTACTTCAACATAATTATCATCTATCGTGTGTGACTACGAGATACTTTCACGAACACGATGACCGAGATAAAGTTTGACTCCGTCAGGCGTCCGAGGGTTAGACCCACAGACTGTAGTTTTAAAGTCAGTTACTTATCCACTGCGTCAATGAGACTATCAAAGACTATAAATAAGTGAAACAGAAATCTGGATTGGTAGATTTCAAACATTTTCGAATGATAATATGTAAATCACCTCACGATGTTTTCTTCATCATTAAGGAAAGGATGCTAAAAATAATTCAGACACACGAACATCGAAATGTCAAGTGTATTTCTAGAGATTGGGCCTGAAATGGAGAACTTCATACTCAACTGTCTATTCCATTCCTCACCGCTATTTATTAATATTTTTGTTGTCCTTTAATTCTGTCTTTAAATTAGAGCCAAACTTTCTACTTTCTTAAGTGTATTTATATGTTAAGGTCAGGTGCGAGGTTGTGCAGATGCGCGGTTTATATTTAGCAGCCATTTTGTTTTGACGCCAGCTTCAGGTGTTTGAACTCTTTGTTTGATTTGATTTACGTTTTATTATCGTAAATGCGTTTTATGGACGGCCAAGAGCAATTAAACTTTAAAAATAAAACGATTTAAGGTGAAAAATCTTTGATATTGCATTTTGATGGATACTTGATTTTTTAGCTATCTAAATATCGAAAGAAGCACCGAACGAAGCAGAACGGGACGGACTGCCGACATGAAATTCACAAGTTCAAAACCAGCCCAAGGTGTTTATTATACCACACTTCTGATTTTACGAAGTTACATGTATCTATTTATTGTAATTGTATTCATTCTTACATTTATCGCTTACTTTAACGGCGAAGAAAAATACCCTACTTGCCTTTGTCGGTGGTCTCTAAAATTCCATGACGTTAACCATAATTATTCATTCCGTATGGTGAACTTCCATTTGTGTTTTGACCTTCTTGCCATGGCGTAGTGTGAAGAAAGTTTTCTTTTTACAACTCAACTGAACACTGGAGCGCGGAAGGCACTTCGTTTTATGCTAAACATTAACCCACTTAGGTTGTCATTATTAATGTACCCGCAATTACTCTCCTAAATACCTTCGGTATTTCTAATAATAGGAAATACCCTAATAGTTATTACGAGGAGGTCAATAAATATGTATATTCTTAGTATTCCATTTTTACATTTAACGATCAATGAAACACAACTATATAAAATGGCCCAACGCGACGTGACTATTCCAAATTCCCACCAAAACTCACCAGAAGAATGTTTGGTCTCTGAGTTGTCTGTTGTTTTTGGAAACCGTTTTATTTTATTCTTCATGGTCTATATTATTTAACCAAAACGCTATAACCTGTCATGGCCTCTCGTGTGACGTGACCATCCACAAAACTAATAGACGTTTGGCTCAGCGTTTAATAGATGTATAAAAGGGTGACGTCATGCATGCCTGATTTGTGTTTCATGTCACGTGACAAAATGCTTTATTTTTGCATATTTGTTACTTGAAAATATTAATTTTATCAAATTTGTGTATTTTCATTTCATTATATTTTCACTATTCTTGTAATTTTAATAAATCAATTTGTTACCAAAAAAAAAAAAACAATATGAATATCCTACCACCAGCAAAATATACTGCATAAGAATATACTACATCAACAAATCATATAGCATTAATTGCCAAGTATTCAACAAGAAATTAATATAACATAAGTACTATGTAAATCTCTTTCACGATCGATCGTATGCAACAAATTAAGTACAATTTGTTTTGCTAGCAATCGCATAACTCACGTCAAATTACTTAATCATATTTGACAGATAGTGACAGGTTAATATTTTATAGCATGCCATTTATTACGTATACATTCCAAGGCTATGTCGCACGGATCATCTGTCAAACGCCTCGGTCGCTGTGGTAACGCTCTTTTGATTGGCTATCAAGTCAGATTGACGCCGTCTGAAGTGGCCTTGTCTCGACGTGATGTTATTAATATTTTGCTTGTGTGTAACTATTTCTTAATTATTAGAGTTGCATAATCAATAATTATAATAAATGAACATAAAAACTTAAACTTATTATTTAAAAAAAAAAAGATGATAGTAACAAATTGATCTGATTTATGAACTAAAGATTTTGTGTAAGTTTTAAAGATACATGTGCAAAACTCAGGTTTAAAATATTTTTTTCGTGTAATAAAAACTTTATATAAAATAGATACAATATAAAATGTTTGATATCATTCTTGGCAACTTTTATTGTGAATTAATCTGTCTCTTGAACGCACAAACAGACGAAAGCTTAATTATTATGGCTTCCGAATGCAAGGTAAAATAATAAAAAAGAATTATTGTTTATATGAACATCAAAAATACTATGTTATAAATTCAATGAAACAACGGAAGAAGCACGCATTTTTAAATTTGGGAACCATCCAGAAATTAACCAGTTAAAAAAAACCTCTTGATATGAACAGAATAATCTACCACGAGCTCAGAATACACTGGTTAATAGAGGACAATCACATCAATTTTACAAGAGAGGGCGCCACGTGGCTTCGTTTACTAACAGTTTGTATTTCTGTCAACAGTCAACACCCACGTTGCAAGACGCACTTATCATGTTTATCTTGAATATAAACGCAGTATAGCCTACTTGTTTTTCTGGGCCAAAACGTGGTCGTGTTTCGACGCCATCATGCGTGCGATTTAGAACGGGGAAATCACGCGCTTCTTGTCAACAAAGGAGGAAAATAACAACGTATCATCCTTTTTGGTAACTTCACTGAATAGTATAAAGTTGCTATTTTTGTCTGTCTTTGCGTTATTTCTTCTAAACCACGGAACGGATTTTGATACAGTTAGCACTGTCGTTTAGATAACTTCTTCCGAAAGGTTTATATGTATAACATTTGCGTATTATATTTATAGAATATAGAGCAAAGTTTTAGAAGCGGGTCTACAACATTTTCGGGCACTTTTTTGTGTATGTTTGTTACCTCAGAACTCCGTCATTTATAGACCGATTTGGAAAATTCTTCTTTTATTACAGAGAATATGCTTCCAGATTGGTCCCATAGAATTTTTATCAAAATCAGTTCAGTAGTTTGGTTTTAAAACCAAAATAACTTGAAAAAATATGTTGTCCGAGTATACGAAATTGCGAATTTAGCTTTTCTGTGACTTAGTGGTGTTTTCTTTTGGTACTCTATCCAACGTACTTATTTTATATTTGTACCAATAAAAAGCAAAAAATAAATTATTACTTTTTAATAAAAATAAAACCGCCTTCAAAAAAACCCCGACACAACTAAAAAGCAAAAAATAATTGGTTACATTTACATCAATTAATTACATACAATTTAAATCAATTATTTTTGGAGTCGGTGCCAGCCAAAACATGGAAAAAACAGAATAATCAGGCATAACATATATACATATTAAACTATTTTATTATTATTATTTTAAAAAACCTATTTTAAAGTTTGCATGGCATGTCTCTCCTGTTATCTCCTAAGATTGACCCACAATAAGGGTAGCCGGGGTTGGGGCGTTAATTTCATCGTAATAATAAGTATTGTAATTACATGTAGGTACTGATAATTTTTTTTAGTTATATGCTTCTATCGTTGTCTTTCATCTTAAAATGCATGGGTTATTTATTCTGAATTTTTTAACCGACTTCAAAAAAAGGAGGAGGTTAACGATTCGTCGGAATCTTTTTTTTATGTATGTTACCCGATTACTCGAAGACACCGGAAGCGATTTGAGAAATTCTTTTTTTGTTTAAAAGGGTATACTTCCCAGGTGGTCCCATTGGCACCTAGTCAGGATCTGATGATGGGATCTCAGAAAAATCAAAGGCAACCCTCAAATTTTATAGTGACGCATAATTTGTTTTTTATTGAAGTCGGTGTACTTTTTATGAATTAAAAAACTTTTATTACATGACTGTACTAAAGAAATGGCGTGCTTTCAGTATATATATGGTTTTATTCCATATATAAGCCCAAGCCCTGCTCCCTACTTTATATTTCGCCGACATTTCTGTCCCATGTCGTGATAGTTAGATAACAGACAGAAGTATATAGTAATAAGTATTCAGTGATTATTTATTTAGAACACCTCATGTTTGATTTGTGGAATCAATCAAAAACTCGAAACACAAACTGTGATAGTTCAACCAGATAATTTTACTCAGCGCCTACTGGTTAATTGCCCTAAGTACGTTGACAACTATACCAATAGACAATAACGTTCCACGATAACCTCTAAAAAACTGCCTAGTCCTCGATTTAGTAGTATTATAATGCTCTTTGAGTCCTCGTTACACTCCTGAGCAAAAATATTGCGTCTCGCGCTGAAACTGCGCTAAAAAATACTGTATCTTTAAATATCTTCAGGAAGTGATAAATTACTACTAAAAGTGTCACTAACATTTATTTATTATTTTATAAACATGTACAGTTATTTAGGTTACGTTATGAAAATATTGTGACAAAAGTGGAATGGCGTCTAGCCACATGCCGAAAAAACAAGGTCATAGTTTGGTTTAGGAATCTGATGAAAACTTCTCGATAAAGAGTGGGCTATATAAATCAAATAATATAGTAAATTAGGCTGTTGGGGACTTTTACACATCAGGATTACCTATACACACGAGCAAATCTGCCTTAAATTGATTTACAGTGAAACTGTTAATAGTATATAAGGTAAATAACATAATTTCATAACGTTTAGAACGTAATATCAATAAATATTAATTAATTTCAATTTTGAATACGGGAAGTCTATATTCCAAAACAAAATTAATTATATAGTTTGTCCCGTTTAAGTGCGCGGCAAAACCCGTTCGAGAGACAGTGACGGGAGTTATAACACCCAAATAGTTCTTAGTAAAATGATAGATGGCATTAGTGGGCGGACAAGGTTTTCGGAACATCTTTTTTCTTCGACAGTTCGTGTCTATAGAATATAAGTCAATGTATAGACGGTATAGTTCGTATGGTCGTCTTTGTTTATTACGGTTGTAATTTGCACACAGCTTCTTCCCTAGTGTATGCATGAAGACGCGCCGCACTCCGAATGCCAAGCTCCACGCGTGCCTGATTCTATTATCATATACTACAAAGTATTACTATTTATTAGTTATATAATGAATAGCAAATGAAAAACATGCAAGTAATACTACGCAGAAAGGCACGTTTATCGGGGCAAGTCTGAATGAGCGCCTCTAATGAAATACGCAAGCTATCAATCGAATATGGGTTCGTTGCGAATACATAAAATATTTATATTATAATTTATAGTAAGCCAGAGGCCCCGGACAGACTTTGTTCTGCCACAGACCGCCTTCTGTAAAAAACGAATATTCGTAAAAAATCAACAACAACGCCACATAACGTATTTTTTTAGTGCCTGAATAGGCAGACGAGCAGACGGGTCACCTGATGGTAAGTAGTCACCGCCGCCCATTGACTTCTGCAATGCCAGAGCACAGCAGAACCGGCCTACCGCGTTACCGTATCAAAACTATCCAATCTTCAACCAACCATGTACTATACACAAAATGTCATTGAAACCGGTTGGGCGGTTTTGGCTATTAGCGGATACCAACATCGTGATTCGTTACACGTGGTTTTTACATTTAAGTTAAGATAAAGCTCCGTAAATCACTAAAAGATGGAAAATTTCGCAACCCGTTTGACAAAAACTGTGAATTCATTAAAATGACGACCCATTTCTCTTCACCTTGTGCTCAAATTCTGACCAAAACACGTCTGAATAAAGAAATATTATTGTGAATAAAGATTCTCGGAAAATCCCTCGTGCGTTCTATGACGTCGCATGTCTTCGCGCGCTTTTGGACCGGCGCCATTTTGAATATGCCGATAAATCAAAGCAGCTGATGTGATCACTAAATACAGTCTTAATTTAGCTTTGTTTTGAAAATATTTACAATGGCCTCATTGGTAGCATATGCATTAGCGGTACCATTACTTTTGTGTTAAATCGAATCTATATTCCAGGTCAGATAATCAAAATTTGTGTAAGATTTTCGATTCCAAACATTGTAGTTGCCCGAGATAGTTATTGCATATTCTGACAATAGTTTTTGTCCGTCACATTATGCAATGGGAATAAGTGGTCAAGCCAAGGTTGCACTAGTTGCTCCTCGACTCCTTTAAAGATATGATAATCATTATTATTTAAATAGAATTAGGCCCATCATAATACGTCTGCTTCTTTACCTAGAGGATTCCCGCACTTGACCCATTATAACTATGACATAAACTGTGGCAGGCACAATTGGATCTCTGCCATATCGGTACCTCGACCCCGGTCTAATTCTAAGGCGTAGATAAATGTCATGTACAATTTGTTAAGACACCTTTTTTGATGTTCATATTAGTATAAAAATAAGCAAGTTAACTAGAATTATCACTGTGATCTTAGGTAGGGTGACATTGATCCAGATGGCCTGTTATGGCTAGTGTAATTTTTTTGCGTACGCGGTACGACTGCCGTAATTCGGTGTCGGGTTCGATCACCGGGTTGGGTAATAGTAATTGAGTGTTTCTATCACGAAATACTTGTATCGGCCCGAAGTCGGAAATCGAGCCCGGTATGCCGATAGGCTTGGCGAAATGTGGATGTTCCATTTCTGCCTACCCGTTCCGAAATTACAAGCGTGAGTGCGTATAAATAAGTTTTACTATATTTATTATGCATAGTTGATGCACCCAAGTCTAATTCTTATCTAGACTTTAAATTGTCTATAGTTTATAACAAAATCCATTAAATTGGCTAGCCATCAGGTAACTCACTCCCAATAAAATTGCGCATTTATATTGGTAAGAATTTGAGATAAACTGAATTCAAACGCAAGTTAACAGCCTAAAAATTCCTTTTTGAATTCTAAACAAGTAATTATTAGAAATTTACGCGACAGTTCAATGACATTACAAAATTACTATTTTCGTCTCACACAGTCGAAAACAAGAAAAAGTCATTCTCTATTTAATTCGACTCGTATTTGGCAAATGTGTCCAAAGTTCTGCGTAAGCGTGATATCATGTTTAAAACGATTTCCTTTGTTGCACAACAGGAAACAACGTTGGTTGTAACTTACGCGTCTACTCTTGTAAGATCGAGGGTTATTATGTCCTAACTTATAATATACCATCCAGTAGGTGGGTCCACTCCTTCAGTACCCATTACCATTCATATGTTGTTGTGTTGTGAGAACGACAGTTCTAGTATCATCACTGACAACTTACCATTCAGTAGGAGGTACCGCTCCTTATCCACAGTGACTCACAAGTTTCCTTTTATGCATTGAGCTAATATTACTACGTATAGAGAAGACGCCGCACATTACTACCGTGTTCCGCTAAAGAGCGGCCGGCCGGCCGCACTTCACTCAGTTGCTTTCAAGAGCTGAGCGCTGAAGTGTTGTTTGTGTTTATAAGTAAAAACGTTCAAACGCATCAAGTATGCCCTCGTGTGTGTTACGATATTGCACGAATAATTCAAGTAATATGGCAAAGTGCAAAGGAATAACTTTCCATCGGTAAGTAAGTAGATAAACATTTTTAAATTTAATTAGTACAAAATATTTAGCGGACGCCATGTGAAGCGACAAGTTGTTTTACAACTTTGAACAAAACGCGTAAGTGCCATGAAATTCACGGCGCTTTCGATCTTTTGGTCGCGAGAAAACTATACCTTAGAAGCGTTCTAGCGCTGCGTGTTTATACTGTGTGGTTAGACAACTGTTTATTGTTGCCGCGCTGCAGCGAACTTTAGTTTAAATTTTTAGCAAAATGGAGCATGACCTTTGCATAGCATAGCTTCTCTATACGTAGTAATATTAGCTCAATGCTTTTATGAAACCTTTTATCCTCATTCACGATGTGCCATCCAGTGGTAGTAGATGCTCCGTCACTGTCCTCTGTGTCTCATATGTCTGTTGTTGTGAGAACAGCTCTATTATCCTCCTGATAATGTCAGCGGCATTGGATGCTCTGACAGTGTCCACTGTGACTTACACGTTTTCTGTTGTAAGACCAGCAGCCACGGTTGCTATTTTAGTATATGTAACCTTAATGTCTTCTATTGCAAGAGCGGCAGTACTCGATTCTCCTCTAGTAGCCGTATCTGCGTCCTTAATATTCTTACGTCTGCTGTAATGAGATTAGTAGCTTTAGTGTTTTCTCTTACAACGACTCCTCAAGTGTATGTATGATTCTTGTTATAGATGCCTTCGGAGGTGATAAATGACAAGATATTAGTAGCTTTAGTTTCTTCTCTTACAGCGTCTCCTCAAGTGTATTTATGATTGTTGTTATAGATGCCTTCGGAGGTGATAAATGACAAGTCTCTGCAGCGGGAGCTAGCTGACTCCATCATCAGGATGGTGCCTTTGGACGAGATCAGGATATTACTGGCTTGTGGTGCAAAGGTATGATTTTTACATAAAGCTTGAAAAGAAACCATGTTTTTTGTTCTGAATTTAAAGTTCATATGATTTTAGTTTTCAATTGTAACTATACTCGTAGGTTAACGAGCCAGTCACCCAGGGTCTACGTCCTCTGCACTACGCGATCTGGCAGCGATATTTGGAGGCCACTCGACTGCTCCTAGTCAGGGGATGCGATGTCAACGCAAGGGATGACTGTGGATACAGCGCGCTGCATCTCTCCGCCGAGCATGGGTTAGTTTGTTTATAGCAGAGGCCAGCATACGAGCCGGTCTCCTGATAGAGAACATCCAGATTACTAGAATAATAATGGGTTCGTTGTCAGACTTAAAGGTGAAATGAGGATTGGGAAATGCAACAGCCAATGTTTAACAGCTATAACCCAACCTATAACTGTTAATCATGCTATAGATAAAATATACAGCTCTACTTGGTAAAATTAAATGGATGGGAAAATTAAACCTGTGGAATTCAAGTACTATGGAGCAAGCCGTTACTATACGTTTAGTATCTATAAGATAGTGGTTATAACCTGATTGACTGACGCCATTACCACTGTAGACAAAACTGTCTACAAAATGGCCCTACCGCTTTAAACATCTATGATGCGCTAATACACTGAAATATTCTTGACCTCACATGGCAGAAGTTAACGGAATGCCTGAATGTTTATTTCATAAAACTCAATTTATTCTTTTCTCGTTTGAATGCGTCTGTAATTCGTCAGGTACGTGGAGTTCGTCAAGTTGCTGCTGGACAGCGGAGCGGCGGTGGACTACAGGCCTGACACTGGCGAAGAGTTCCCCAGGACCACGCTGTGCGACGAACCGCTTCGACTCGCCATCAGAAATAAACATTATGTAAGATATAGCAGGGTCCTGACCCACACTAGGTCAAACCTGTATCGTGCTTGTCAATAACCACGAAGGCCTAAGTGTCACAACACCCAGACTCGAAACATGTATGTCACATAAATTTTGTCTCAGTGTGGTTTTAGTACCTACATTTGTATAGACTTCGTAATTTTCCAGACAATTAATCTTAAAAAACGGTAACTATATTTTAAGATTTTTTCTACGTTATTTGAGAACACTTATAGAAATATTATTGAGACAGAAAATTTCGTAATGAACCCACATTACACATATATTTTTATAATATAGCGATTGGGTCAGTAGATTTCTATGATTTATTTATGATTTGCGTGCGGAAAGACAGTGCTAAAGAATTCTGCTCATATAAATGCCGCAAAAATGCCGTCCTTCCTTTGTGTTGTGGTGATCATTTAATAAGACTAAACGATGCCCTTTCCATAGCTGGGATAGCCTACTCGGAAGTGGTAAACTGCCAAGACAAAAATCATAGATTCGAAACCAATCCAAATAGCATACACCTCTGACTTGTCGAAGTTACGTGTTACTGATTGTTTATAGCTTACTCTAACGGTGAAGGAAAACATCGTGACAATCCTGCATACTGAAAATGTTCCATAAGAATTTCAATGGCATGTGGAGTCTACCAACCCGCATTAGGCCAGCGTGGTGAACTAACGCCTCATCCCTCATTCATTTAGAGGTAATGTTTTTCGAAAAAAAAAACACTGTAAAACTATCACGTGGCACGTACTGCATCTGTTTGACTTATTTTCATGCAATTATGAGCATGATTTTTTAACATAAATGTGCCCTAAAAAAAGTTTTCCCCGTTTAATCTACGTTTTGCTGATTCCGAACAAAATGTACTGCAAAAAATGTCGCTTAAATGAAATAGCCCGCCAACCGTCGATACAATACTAGCTGTACTAAACTTGTCCCACTGCTGGGTACTTACTGTCTTCTGTACGCCAGAAATAGGGTTGTTATTATTATTATATATATTTTCAGGAGGTGGCCCGTTTACTCCTCGAGCACGGGGCAGACCCCAACAAGCGATACTTCTTCGGCTCGGAAATCAACCTGGTCTCCGACCCTGAGTACTTGGAACTGCTGTTGACCTTCGGCGCTAACCCTGACTCTAGAGACAGGGCTGGACTCACGCCGCTGATGAAGGCTGCTAGGCAGCGGAAGGTAATTTAAATTAATAAACTGTTGGCCGCACGTTCACTTTATCTCTCTCACATTTTTCTCCCATAGGTGTTCACTTAATAGCTGGATAGAGACGCTCGGTCCATTCTCTATGCCTATGGATTAACTGCATTATAGGAGAGTCAGCAGACTGGCGCAGCGGGCGAGTAGCCGGCTGTAAATCGAGAGGCCGAGCGCTCGATTCATGTTTCAAATTCAAATGTTCATCTGACAGACAGATATTTGCTTCGGGTCTGCGTGTTGTGGGACCTTAGTCCCTCGTAGCTCTTGATACCCACGATAATGTTTAATCTAGTGTGGGGCCAGAACTATGTGTGTGATTGTTGGGTGTATTTACTTTACTCGTAGCAAAGAATACAAGTAATTATTTGTTCCAGGGTATGGACGCGGTGCTGCTCCTCATCAGCTACGGCGCCAACATCAACGCGATGGCGGACGCGAGGAACGATTATAGAACTGTTATGCACTACGCTGTGCTCAGTGGTAAGTAAAATAAAATAAATTGCGGTATTGCCCTCGTGCCAGCAATTTTCTCCGCCCCTGTGAATCGTAATGTAATGCTAGCTAGCTTATAACCTTCATCAATAAATAGGCTAGAAAATGCAAAAATAATTTATCAAATCTGACTAATAGTTCCTAAGATCGGCGTGTTCAAACACACAATCTCTTTTCCTTTATTTAAAGCTACCGCTCCGACTTCGGGTGGGAGTAGAGCACGGCTCTTTATGAGGTGTTTCGTAGCCTACCCACCCGGCATGAATTTTTTTCATAAATCACTCCGTCTATTGGTGTTAACCGTATGAAAATCCGTTCAGCAGTTAGTGAGTTTACTGCATTCAGACAGACGCGGCGAGGGAATTAAATATGTATAGATAAATCCGTCTCTACAGGTACCCACCTACTATCAATAGTTATCTTATTTCCAGGCAACACAGAGGTGGTAAATCTCCTGATCAAACAAGGTGCGAGAGTGAACTACGAGTGTCCGGAGCTGAGTAAGCCGAGTCCGCTGGACCTCGCCATACTGAAGGGAGACGTCACCATGGTGCAGCTGCTCTTGTCTGCTGGTAAGTTTAGTAATACAGATGATCCCGTGATTTATTTATGTACCAGCTTCGCCTGTGTGGATCTTTTGTTAAAGGATTTATAAAAAAAAACCTGTTTATATTATCATTTTATAAAAAAAAGTAATAAGTTGTTCTTCATTGTGTGAACAGTGGTATGTGACAACGCCATCTAGTTAAAAAAACCTGAACAAAATTTGAGACAAAATATTCAAACCCCCCACAAATTACCCTTAATTATATTAAAAATTAGTATGCGTGATTGGCTAATAAGCAACTCAAACTTTCACATAAAATTAGTAAACCCACTAAAAAGTAATTAACATAGAAGCATTTATAATCTCTTAGAAGAGTCTCTTAGAAGTCAAATAATAAAAGGGATGCAATTCACCTTTACACTACCGCCGTTCGAAGAGAATGATGCCACTGATATTAAACCATCACACCTTATTTGCAGGAGCCCAAGTCAATGCATCTAGTTCCGTGATCGGGTCACCATTACACGTGGCATGCTCCGACAATATTGTAAACAGGAAGGAAATTGTCAAAGTGAGTATATCTGAGCGTTTTAGGCTCCCCTGCTGGGTATGCCTGCCACTTTTAAAAATGTTTTTACTAAGCAGTGCAGGTTCAGTGGTTGGTAGATCGGTATACATTCGTACATATATCAGCACAGGCAGGTAGAGAATAACTGGAATTCCAAGAGATGCTGAGACCTCTTACATAATATCTAGTGAGGAAAATTTCTAACTGATGTATCCCAAAACCTTAAAAGTAAATATTGAAAAGTAATAAAGTATGTTGCTGAAATGTCTATTATTATGACTCATACCTATGTCAATGGATGAAGACTTAATCTAATGTTTAGAAGCCACTCTCCTCTAAGATCAATAAAAAATATAAAAATAGTGATAGTTTTGATATTTTATTTATAGATTTATTAAACGCTAAAAAAACCTTCCAGTGTATGCAAAGAATGGGGCTTTTTGGCGATCGACTTTGTATGCTGGCAACACTACTGGTGACCCACTTGTTCATTTGCCATTCTGCTGCAAATATTAAAATATAAAATCTTCTAGATCCTGCTAGAAAGCGGAGCAGACCCCAACATGAAGGTATACAGCAGTGAAGACGCCACGCAGCTTCGGCCCGCGCTGGCCGAATATCTGGCGAGTAACGTCGAACCGAACGGAGAGATTGTGGCTATGCTACTTAGATATGGAGCTAGGGTACGTATGCTTTAATATTGTAGTACGCGGTATGACTTCTGTGCTGAGGTCTCGGGTTCGATCCTCGGGTCGGGTAAAAGTAATATTGGGTTTTCTCAAAAACTCAGTCTGGAATTGTGCCGATATAATGACATCGATAGACTCGCCCATTATCACAGCATTGAACGCTGATAAGCTTGGCGAAATGTTGGTTACACCTCTGCCTACCCCTTAGAGGATTACAGACATGCGTGTGTATTATATACATGACTGGTGAATATTTGTTTTGCGCCATCTAGCATTAGTTTAATTGTGAGCAATATTGTTAATATTAAAATTGAGGTTGCGAAGTGACCGTGAAGTTTAATCATTTATTTTTAATTATTCTCCACTAATACCAATAAAACAATTAAAACAGTCAAAATGTTTTGAAAAAACCCTACGATGATTCGGTTACTTTTAGTAACTACATTATTTTTCTTTCCCAGGTCATTATGAAAACCCAGTTTCGCGATCCGGATGGTATTTTAAACCACTTGCAAAACGTCACTTCTACGGAGTACGAACACATATTCTACCAACTTCTAGAGGCTGCAGAAGCTTTTGACCTTTGCATGATCAAAAGAAATAATATAGTTACTGCCACGCAAAAAGAAATCTTAATCGAAAGAGCTAAGAACCCTATTTCCTTAATCGCTCAAGTAAGAATATATTTGCGTAGGTATTTCGGTCCCTCTATGTCTGATATTGTTCACGACTTAGAAATACCTAAAACCCTCCACCATTACCTACTTTTTGAATGCAGTTAAACATTTAAATAAAAATAAATGGTTTTCATTCTAGACTGAAGGTGTAAGTTCCTTCGGCTCGACTTTTTTAAGATTTGGTGTTGCTAGGAAAGGTAGTTTTCCTCGGTTTAAGGTATTTTTGAAGAAGTCGATTTTTGACGAATGTAATTTTAAGTTCTTTTTTATTTTTAAGATATTTTATACATAAAATTTATTTGGGCAAAATTAATTTAATATTTTATTTTTAATATTGAAATATTTTCATGAAACACTTCATGAAATGATTAATTTTGTATAAAATCTTTATCATGAAAAATAGATATACCATGTAGATGCGTTCTGCGAAATTCTTATTATTTATTATTTTATGCATAAACATACGCCATAAAAAGTCATGTAAAATATTCAAAAAATATTATAATAATATAAAAGAAACAATTTGATAATATTTAACAACTTTTTATATTATTGATTATAATGTATTATATATATAAAATTTGTGCTTCTAGTCTATATTTTATTCACTTGTAGTATAGTAGATAAGTGATAAGATCACACTATGATCTTCATTTCGTCATGTTCGTAATAGTCATATTTACTGTGAATTCCTAGACATGCCTTTTAATTATAACATTGTTACATAGTATGTTTAATATTGAAATTTGAGTATGCTTCAAATATTCTGAATTCTATTTATTAAAAATATCTGAAAATAATTTTAGGCTATCAATTTGATATAATTGATTTTAATATTTTCCTCTGCCTAAATTTAAATGTTGCGAAATATATTATTCTCTGACTTGTTTGTGATATTTTACCCAATTTTTAGTCTGAACAAGTTATGATGTGATATATTGTGATATAGACTTATATTAGGAGGTACTTTTAATTGTTAAACTATTTAACAATTTAAAAGTTATGTATCCAATGACTGTGTTTTATATTATAAATAAATATGTGTGGAAAAACTTTGTTTTTATTGCTTTCATTTCAGTTTGTTTGCCATATTTTCGATGTTTAATATCAGAGTAATGGAAACGCCACGCTTGCGCCGTGAACATAGCATATTCATTTTGTTATACCTATAATTCTATTGATTCTCATCATCCTGCAGCCTTTATGACACAGTACTTTATACACGCTTGCGAAAATTACCACATTATGGACAAAATACTGCGGGCGATCCAAATTCAGCAATTCATAATCCAGCAAATTATGTCAGGAGAATCATTAAATCCCACAATGTTGATGTTTTATTTACCCTGTATAATTGTGTTACCGATTCGAAAAACCTTAGATTCATTGCCCAGGTTTAGAATTTGGGCCTGATGTAGTGATAGGCTAGCCACATATCACATAATGAGATAATAAGCTTATCTATATTCCTCTGTCTAATGGACTTTATGAGACTGAAATGCTATCATAGTTACTGATAACCACGACACGAGATTATCATATCATACTGTCAGTGTAACTGTCACGTGTTATTTAATTACATATAAAAATATTATAATGATTGATAGAAAACACAGCTTGTTTTCACATTTTGTTTTGCGCCTCAGGGTAACATATGGAGAAAAAATATTTTACACTAAATGTTTTGATCCGATTCTATATTAAAGTACAATTACGATTAAATTCTAGATTCTAGTGTGTAGGGATACTATTATACTAAGGGCATAATAAATACCATATAATTAATTACTAATAAACATTACATACTGTACCTATTCAGTTAAACTCATATATATTGTAGTTCTTTTAATATCAACCGACTTAAACAAAGAGGTTCTCAAATTATCTATATATTTAATATATTATTTATGACTGTGTGTATGACACGCAATTTATCCATCATGTTTGGTTCAATGGATTTAATGGGAGGATTTAATTTATTTAATAGGATTTTACTTGTATTTGACAGTGTTCCCTATTCCCGAGTATAGTTCCATACAAAATGTAAGATCTAATATAACAGAGAACAATAAAAAATCAGAAATCCTTAAAAATAATAAATTGGTTCGTTTGATTCCGTTCAAATTTTATTCATAATTTGGGTAAATAATTATTTGTTACTTTTGTTCACAGATGGAATTGCATTTTGAATTACTGGCAACACTCATTCGTGACTTGTCGAAAACAATACATTGCAAATCGGTTTTGCTTAAAAATCTTCTAAATTCGAGAAAAAGCAAACAATGGCAGACAAACAGAAAGTAGACCTCGGTCTTCTCGAAGAAGATGACGATTTCGAAGAATTTCCTGCAGAAAGTGCGTAACATTTATATTGTTTGTTTGCGACCTTAGTCAGCCAATGATTTTTAGTAAATTTTCGTGTAATTGTGTTGTTTTCCTATTATAGATTGGGGTACAGAGGATGCTGATGATGAAGAATTGTCAGTTTGGGAAGATAACTGGGAGGATGACATCGTCCAAGACGATTTCAACCAGCAATTGAGGTTAGAATTTTATTTTTGTCATCCTATCAAAACATTTCATAAACTCAAGGCAACCCTAATAACTAATTCGCACAAATAAACTACGAGTATTCAAGGGTGATTATGTTAACTGAGTGAAATAGTCTATACATATACACTCACGCCAGTTAATCTTCGAAGATGTAGGCAGAGGTGTAACCAGTATACCCACTTTTCGCCGAATTTATTACGGTCCTATAATGTGCTAGGGGGCGAGCCTATCGCCCAATAGGCTATTTGTAGTGTGTTATATGTTTTCATTATTGAACATACACTACAAATTGTGGTCATCCTGTCAGATAATAGCTTAAAAAACCATATTCCACTTAATTTATATAAAATAAAATATAACATTTTTTAAAATTTTATCTGTGATGTGAACACTCCGTGATTGGTTGCAACTCTGGTGACGTCACACGCAAGTAAACAAAGCTTCTTCGAGTGATTTTAGTTCACATTTTATGTTTTCTCGGTGATAAATTCTATAGTTGATCTATTTTTGAAGCAGTTTTGATATGATAATTGTTGATAAAACTTATAACTGGAGAAAATGGAATCAAATTTTGTGCGACCTGATAACAGCAACCTACCTAAGATAGATCTACGCATTTATGATTAGGTACACTCAGTTAAGTGTAAAATGTGCCCAGAGTAGGTATAAAGTATAATGTGACGACGATATTGAACGAAAATATACTGTTTTCTTTAGGTTATTAGTTTGTTTACTTGCATGTGACGTCACATGTGTCATATGATCAGCCATTACAGAAATAGCGTTTTTGCCGCGGTTTTGGAGATTTAAACTTTAACATTGATTTTTATTAAAAATACAGTAGATTTCCCCGAAATATCAATATAGTGTGCTTATTATGTAATAAAGAATAGTTTTAAATCATTTTCGAAAATTAGTCAAATAGCCTATTCTAGATAATGGGCAGATACTGAGTATTTCTAAATAGAAAAACCCAATATCACTTTACCCGTGCCGGGGATCGAACCGAGACCTCAGCACACCTCTCGTAACGCATACGCAATTACAACTGCGCCACCGAGGCAATCTCAGTCACTCAAAATAATCCAGCCTTGTAATTATATAATTTTGTTATAAATTATTTTTATTAAATAGGCAAAGCCTGTGTTTCTTGCCAGTTGTGAAATAATAGGCCCTCAATACTGAGAAGTTGAAATTGCATATTAGTAGATTACACTATTTGTCATTTCAAAGTGCTAACATAGAGACAGAGCTGGTTTTAGCAATAATAGTCCCCTTGGCGAGATTGCTATAGCGCATCCCCTATTCGCTATCCAAATCCCTGCGAAAAAGTTAAAGAAACAAACAAGGGAAAGAATGAAGAAGTCATAAAACACAGTATACTTGTAGTAGTTGTGTTCTAGTGTGATCCCTTTAGTGGTTTCATCACCAGATTCAAGGAAAATTTAAGACTTTTATGGTTAACTGGCTGCTGCTAAGTATGTTTCCAGTGCGCTCTCCCAACCGTGCCCATCACTAACATATGAAATGATATTCACAATCTGAGCTAATAAGACTGGTAATATAATATTATAATTTTGTTTCAGACAACAACTTGAGAAGCTGAAGGAGCAGAATAAATCCTAGGATTATGTAGATGTAACATACATTTAAGTTTTTAAATAAAATCGTTTCACTTTTCTTACTTTTTATTATTTATTTACACACACTAAAGATGAAAGTGGTATGGGAACTACATTGGCCAAACAAAAAAAAAACAAAAGTATGTGTGCAATTAACACACGGTAGAAGTGAAATTTCAGAAAAGTTACCTACAAGCATTGACTTATATTCTATAGACACGAACTGTCAAACAAAAAAGATGTTCCGTAAACCTTGCCCGCCCACTAATGCCATCTATCATATTACTTTTTTTTTTTTAGTGCCTCGATAGGCAGACGAGCAGACGGGCCACCTGATGGTAAGTAGTCACCGCCGCCCATAGACTTCTGCAATACCAGGGCACAGCAAAGCCGCTGCCTACCGTTACTAAGTACTATTTGGAAGTTATAACTCCCGTCACTGTCTCTCGAACGGAACTTTCCGCGCGCTAAAACGGGACAAACTATATAATGCATTTGTTGTGAAATATGGACTTCCCGTATTCAGAATTGAAATTAATTAATATTTGTTGATATTACGTTCTAAACGTTATGAAATTATGTAATTTACCTTATATACTATTAACAGTTTCACTGTAAATCAATGGCAGATTTGTTCGGGAATGTCGCTACAAATAACTCAAATTAAATGATGTGCATTTGTAGGTGGAATGAAGCATACTAACGTCGGTGTGGAATATACACCTCAACTCGGTGGAACATAATGTTTGTTCTGGTCGCCGCAACTAGTACGTAGTACATATAGATCGCTGCCTACGAGGAAGCTTTGTAATACCCAGGCACATACACGCGTATTCACACACAGACCAAGTACTAACTACTCAAATATTTCAAAACCATTAAAGAACTAGGTTAAAACAACAACCAATTCGATTCCACTCGATCCCACTCTCTCTTAGGCTTAGTCCTATTGATTTGTGTTCTCTTTTTACTGTCGCTTTTTTGTTTCATAGAGTTTCAAATCACCACGATACTTAAGTTTCACTTCAAAAAAGTTGAGAATTCTCCCTGGTGTTGGTAGTGTTACGTAATCGTGAATGTTTGTTACTCAATCACACCAGAACATCTGAATAGATCTAGTTTTTTTGCATAGTAATATGAGATTAGAGAATGACATAGGCTACTTTTTATCCCGGCAAAATGCACGGTTCTTATGGGATAGCAAAATATAGACAGATGTAATAGTTTAAGATGACTCCATTAGAGGTGGGCCGTTGACGGTTATTAAGTTAACGAAATGAAACCGTTTCCTATAAATGGTCAACTAGTTGAAAAACTAGTTGATGTTTTTAACTGGTTTGCTGAAACGTCCACAGAACCATACGTTAATTTCCCGCTTTGTTAGCGTCTGTCGTTGATTCAACGACGTTGAATGAAACAGGTCGATAAATTCAACTAGTTTTGCGGTAAAGAGAAAACGGTTGACTCGTTAACAGTAGAAAAACAGTTTAAAAAACAGTTCGTTGATTCAACCGCCCACTCCTGTCCTAGACTATGGATTTTATACCTTTTCTATCACAAATACCACGCGGGCGGAGAAAAACCTAGTAAATATAGTGAGCTGTAAGGCTGTATGATTGTGGTCACAGTAACTGTTGTATCACTGTCAAATAAAACAACAAACAATAAATAAAATTTGTTTATTAAAAATTACAAGGCAATAATTATCACAAATCAGTCGTAACATGGAGCTTATAAGTCAAGCATCTGATTCATTGCTTAACTTTTCAGCCTCAGGACTTAATTATGAGTTCCTAAAATTTACAAGACACTAAATAGGTCATAATAGAGAAAATTTACCGATTAATTGCAGAAAAATACTTAGCTCAGTAGAGAGCTAATTTGTATATTTTTGGACTCAGGCCATATATCAAACCCAAATTTCCGAATAATATGGAAATGTCTTTTTATTTGATAAGCCATTAGACATAATTATGATTGTATGAGTAATAGTATCACATGTATGAGTCTTAAAAATCTATAATATGAAATTGCAACTCACTGTGTTGTATGGAATCAAGAGTTTGTTATACTGTTGAAGAATGTTGAGTCATTGGTCCTATACAAGTCTCAAGAAAATTTTATTATGAAGGTAAGGGCCCAAATTTTTTGGAAAACAAACTGTTGAATAAACATGGCACTGATCTTTATCAGATCTCTATATATGGAGTCTTTACTCCATATATAGAGTTGGTGACACCAACTACCATATATAGACTTTACCTATTAGCTATGTAGCTAATAGGCAAAGAATAAAATTGTTGTGTCAAATTTTTGGTAGTTTGTAGTGCTTAAAAATTGTTAATCTCTTAAAATATTCTTTGATTCTGCAAATCAGTTAAGATAGCTTTTAATTTCATGTAAATTTACAATTCCAATTACTCAAATGAGGGATTTCCACCTCTACTGACAGGTTACCTCTCTTTACGTGGTTGCTTTGTACTATGGTTCTGCAGCAACCTGTGTATAGTAAGTGGTTAGACCAAAGTGACGTCAAAACTAACTCTTTAATTCCACAATTCTAAACATTTCAAGACCAGCTTGATTAGTGTTGGCATATGATTGTTTACGAATCAGCGAACCTGTATTAAAGCAAAACATTGCCAAATTAAATTAGGAAGCGCCAGCCTGTGCCAGGTGACTAATTTTATGTGCCAGGTTGGATGGACTTAAAAATTGATATTAGGGTTCGCATTGATGCCGAATTGATATTCCTCTTCAGTCTGCTCAGGCTGGGCAGTCGCATCTTCTTGTTCGGCAAAATATGTGTCTAGTATGTGCAAGGTTTTCCGGTATATCTGGAAGTAATATTTTGTAAATGAATTGAGAATATTTGACTTAAAATTTTAACAATATAATTGCTTTTTTCTATTTGAAAAAAGTGGTTCAGATCATTAATACTGGTAATAATAATGCTGGTTTATGTTGTTGGGTCGACATAAATATATTGTTTTTTTTTTGTATGTCAGCAACATGGGCAGGTTGGATTGCGTTTAGAAAGGTGTTGTATACAAGACTTATACCCCAAATAAGTAGTTTTGTGTATTTTTCACAATGTATAAATAAATACCTGTTCATTCTCATGCTGCTGTAGATTCTCAATCTGGTCCAAAGCTCCCATCTCCTCTAATTTAAGACACATTGCTTCTAAGTGACCATATTTAGCTGCCGCCTGGAACAAAATAAAAAATTTAAGCGTTGAGGCCAAATAGCGTGGAATTAAGCATTTGATGTTAAGTAAAATTTAGCCTCATGACTTAATCGAGAAATTATGGATAAAGAATGATGAGTGATGAAAGAATGTCAAATGAGAATACGAAAGAGAGTGATGAACAAGTGAAAAAGATAAATGATGAGACGAAATGATGAGTCATTAAAGTTGTCCAGGTTATATCCCTAAAAAATAATCCTAAGTCACTACTTGGATAACTTCAGACAGACTCATATATTATTCCAGTGGGTCCTAGCTTTCTCTGATACACGTTAATAACTTGTATTTGACTTTGGTGACTCATAAATTACAATATTATATTATACTGATGTCTGCTGACATAAAATATACCAGTTACCTAGTCTAAATAAATATCATAGATGACTAAAATTACTTTGGTGCCTCATAACTGATATCCATGACTCATACCTGGAGCAAATGCGTGACGCCGTCCAGCACGACGCTGATAGCGCGATGGTCTCGAGCGTGCAGTAACGCGCAGTACGGAGGCAGGAGACCGCTGCTGAACAAAGCGTCCAATTGTTGACGTGTACCACCTAGGCAGAGGTTCGTAACGGCCCAGGCTGCTTCTTTTTGACACCTGGAATAAAGGAATATCAAGTGTTAGAAATGTCCCTGTTTATAAGGTAATATAATTATACAGCCTCCATGGCTCAGTTGGCGAGTAGCCTGCTGTGGGTTGGATTCCCACACCAGGACAAATGTTTGTGAGACAAGACAGATATTTGTGTCCGGGGTTCTGGGTGTTGCGAGACCGTGCGTCTCTAATACCCACAATACAAGCCTCGTATGTTAGTGTGGGGTCGGGGCTACATGTGTGACTGTTGGGTTTCTTAGAAAATACTATAATCCTATTATATGAATGTGTCGCTTGTATAACGATTGAATAACGAAAAAATCAACATAAATACCTCGGCGAACTTTATAAAATCTACAAAGAAAATTTTGTTTTAGTCTCTTGTTCCAATTTTGCATTTTTCGTAACTTTATTTGTTTTTAAGGTTGACAGTTTGATTGTATTATTTGAAGTGTAATTTTACGTATGCACATATTTATTACTCATGATTTGGGCACAGATTTTGGAGTGCAATCTGGATTAGACCTACTCGCTCTGTATATTTTGTCATTTGATTGTATTCTGTATTGTTACATTAATAATAAAATGATCAAACACTAAAGACCCTATGGCTGAGTTTCTTAGTGCTGCTCAGACTAGTTAGCATTTCTAAAGCCCTGGTATAGTTTAATATAAACCAAACAAGTGTCTAGTGACCTAATTTACTAATGATTTGATTTTTGTAAATACCTGAAAAATACTAAGTTATACTCACTTGATATCCTCATTAGCTATGACATGGCCCAGATGGTGTAGAAGACCAGCATCCACTGCCCTCTGGATCTGCGGCTGAGTTCCTGCCAGGACATTACTAGCTGCCCAAGCTGCTTCCTTCATCAGGGAGGGTTTACCACAGCGGAGTAAGGACATTATGTGTTCAAGGCAGCCAGCATCCAGGCAGCGGTCAGTCTGATGACAATATTAAACACTGGTCAAGTCGGGATGTAATTTTTTTGAAACCGAACTAATCTATTAGATTTTGTCGCGATTTTGCTTTGTTTTTAGTGTTCCGCATGATTATGAAGGCTGTAAACATAACATCGCGACTACAAAAGTTAACTAAACATCAATAAAATCAGTAAGTTTAATTTCAATGTGTAATATTCGCGTAATCCTTAACTAATTGTTGAGCTTCTTTTAAGCTCTAGTTATCTCCAATGTATAAATTCTATGATTGTGCCAAAGTATGATTAATGTTGGATGTGCTTGTCCTACTGATAATTAAATGTTAAACAGGAAATGAACAAGAGAAAAACAATTAGCTTAGAGGTTTATACCTCTTTAGTTCATTATTCGTTTCTGGTTTTGCTTAAGAAATGGATAATTGATATTTCCTATTCCTATTTTTCTATAAACAAGAGTTACAATGGCAGTATGGTGGGATTGACTGTGACTTGATAGAGAAAAAATATTATTATTTATCTGTACCAAAAATAAAAGTTAAAAATAAAGTTCTTGAATATGACTTAATTCAAAGTTTGTTTTAGAGATTCTTAGCATCATTCCTGAAATTATAAAATAAATTTAAGGTCAGAAATGTCAATATGAATGTAATTTACCTGTTCATCAGACCCAGTGAGCATATTCCCAATTGATCTTAACGCTGGAGTCCTAACTGCTGGTGAATTGTGTTCCAGTAGTTTGACCAAGCGTTGCAAAAGTTTTGGAGTGGCTTGAACTGCTTCTATGCGGTCATTGGGGCCATCTGTGAGATATGATAGGGCCCAGCAGGCATCCGCTGTGGGAGAAACATTTATTTACATACATACAACAATTAAGTGTTAATTATCGCTTGGTTTTATGGTGAATAATTATGAGGAAACCTGTATATGTAAGAATTGTTGTTTGAATGTCAAAGATATATGAAGTATACCAACCCGCATTAGTCCCTGGTGGACTAAGGCCTAACCTCTCATTAGTAGATGAGGCCTGTGTACCAATGGGACAATTAATACATGCCTAGTATTATTTATTACATATTCACTCACGCCTGTAAGGAATAGTAAAGCATATAGAATAGGTTACACCTCTATAACCAGACCACCCATAATTCGCCGAGCTTATTACCGGTCTATAATCTGATAGCGAGCCTATTGTCATATCTGACAATTCCAGATCCGGGCTGATATAGTATTTCGTGATAGAAAAACCAATATCACTTTACACCGACCTGGGGATCGAACCCGAGACCTCAGCACAATTGTCGTAACGCATCGGCAATTACAACTGCACCAGTGAGGCAGACAGGAAAAAAATAACATTTTCGGTTTTTTAACCATCCTAATAAGTATCCAATCACAGGGTCTATACATGGTGCTCTCATTAGTACAATTAGTGTTGCAAAAGGAGCAACACCTGTAGATGTATATAATAAGACTGATATATTACCCAACACATCTTGGTCGGATAGCTCCAGAAGTTCTGATACATAGGGCAGTGCTGGTGCAACCATATCGAACTTCACTAGTGGGTTTTTGTTTCTGAAACAATCATTATTATTAGAAAATAGCCCATTTGGGAGTGGTACGGACTGTCGATAGTCATAGGTTCGAAACCCACATACACCTGACTTTTCAAAGTGTGTATCGTTAATTATCGCTTGCTTTAATGGTGGTAAATATTGTGAGGAAACCTATCTAAGAATTTCAAATGTATGAGAATTCTACCAACCCGTATCAGGCCAGCATGGTGGATTAAGGCCTAACCCTTCTCATTAGAGGAGGCTCGTGCCCAGCAGTGGGACAAGTTTGATTCAGGTATTATTGTAATAAATAAATAAATACACCCAACAGTCACACGCACAGTCCTGACCCTACACTAGATGAGACCTGTTTCAATGGTATAAAGACATGAAACACATATTTGTCTGTCACACAAATATCAGAGCACAGGAATCATACCCACGGCCTTTCGTTTCACAGCCGGCTAAACGTCCGCAGCGCCACGAAGGCCGTCGAATGTCTTAATATTATGTTTGTAAAAATGGCTTTAGATATTGATTGTACACTGAGCACTATTGCGAGTTTATTGCCTACCTGCACAAGTTGCTGTAAGTCCAGACAGCGGTCCGTAGCTGACTGGATGGAGTCGTGCTGATCAGTAGCGGCAACAAGGCTGGCAGTACTCCTGCATTCAGCACCAGATCCCTGGTCTCCGGTCCGTCCCCTGCTATATTGCCCAGGGCCCAGGCACTCTGTTCCCCTACTACACCGCCACGGGCAAGCAGTGTTATAAGTTTGGGGACGGCTCCACCCTGCAAAGGTTATTCAGATAGTCTGTATCTGTAGTCAGAGGTGTAAATAAAACACATAGGTTTATGATTATTTTTGCATCATTATATTGGTGGTGACTGCCTCGTTGGCGCAGTTGTAATTGCGTCTGCCACACGACTGCTGTGCCGAGATCTTGGGTTCGATCCCCAGGTCGGGTAAAGTGATATTGGGTTTTTCTTTTTAGAAATACTCAGTATTAGCCCGGAGTCTGGCATTGAGCCCGGAATAGTGATAGGATCGCCACCCTATCACATTATGCCATAATAAATTCTGCGGAAAGTTGGAGTAGTGGTTATACCTCTGCCTACCGCTTCGTGGATTACAGGCGTGAGTGTATATGTATGTACAATTAAAATACGATTTAAAGATTACATTAGATTAGAGAAGCTCAATGTATCAAAATCAAAAAACATATATTTATTGAATCCATTAAATGTTATAGATTTAAATTAAGCCTTTTTTTACTCTACCAACAGTTCGGAATGCAGTTTCGCCAGAGAAGAACGGGCAAGAAACTCTAGCTTTTCTATGTTAGAACATTGGTTAACACGTTGACTGCGGCGCACAAACACGGTGTGTTTTTGATTTTGCTACGCGCATGCGGCCGTCACACGCTAGGTGCGTTTTAAAAATCTCTATACAAGAGTGCGGCCGGCACACAACAGGTGTGTTTTTATTGCGCGACGCCTGTGCGGCCGGCACACGCTAGGTGCGTTGTAAATAAATATATACAAAGATTGTGGCTTCACCCACGTATTTTTATTTAATATTATATTACTTGTCTTAGATAGCCATGGTTTGATTTATATTTATAGGAATGATTATCCTAAATGTGAAAGCTAACTTGAGCGAGTTATTTCGATAAATCTTACGAATATAAGTATATACTCAAATTTCATACATAAAATTTGTTTCAAACACGTAAAAGATCTACCTTTTTATTACATCTAAACATGACACAAATTTTAACAAAATACAATAACAGTTTTGGTAGCTGTTGCTCTAAATAAATAATGGTAATAATATCTAAAGTTTTATTTTAAGTTTTAAATTAAAACGATGCGCAATTACTGTATGGCAAGTAATTCAACAGTACCATAAATACGAGGGGAAAAGTGGCTTATAAATTTGCACGGCCAGACATGGTTTTTAGCTTAGCGATAATTTCAACACGCCCGGCGCACTGGCGTTCGGGAATGTTACGCGAGTGCGGGAAACGCACCTAGCGTGTGCCAGCCGCATAGGCGTATCGTCGCAATATTTGGCGCCGCAGTCAACGTGTTAACAATATTTGGTAATACAATTAATATACTATTTCAGTTTAGAGCAGACATACTTTTGATTAGAGCAGCTAAATGTATGTCAAGTTGCCTTATTATATTAAGTTGCAATATTGTGAAATAAAATTGTATGTTAAATTGAATAAATTGGTGGATATTTATAAATTTTATCAACTACTTACGTCTACCACAGCCATGGTGTGGTCATGTGTCCCTGAAGCTATGTTAGTGAGGGCCCATGCAGCTTCAAACTGAAGATCAGAACTGGAAAGAATAAAATTATGTAGATTACTTTTATACATTTAGTAAATTTGACAGCCTCCGTAGCGCAACGAGCGAATAGCCGGTTGTGAAACGTGAGGCTGTGGGTTCGATTCCAACATCGAGACAAATGTTTGTGTGACAGACAGAAGTTTGTTTCGGGTTTGGGTGTTGTGGGACAGTAGTCCTCGTAGGTCTTGATACAGACAGTTATGATCTAGTGTGCGTCAAGACTATGAGTGTGACTGTTGGGTGTATTTATTTCTTTAATAAGCTTTACCTATTAGTAATAATAATAATTCGATAGTGGTAGAGCCATGCTGTAGACATATTTGTCTACAGTATGAATAGGCCGGCTCGACAGGGGTAGTACCACTGTCTCACAGAAAACCAACGTAAAGTGACAGTTTACTGTCGCGTTTCATATGGTAAGTGAGATTTCCGCAGGCCCAGATTCCTCCTTCCCTTCCCTAATCCCTATTCCTGTCCTTCAAGGCCGACAGCGCATACATGATACTTTCGGTATTGTGGATGTTCATGGCCGGTGGAGATCACTTAACATCAGGTGACCCACTAGATCGTTTGTCGGACTATGCTATAAAAAAAAATTGATAGAGCTTTATAGGCTTATTATAAGTATTATAAAAAACGCATGTGTATGAATGACTCCTCACTGTAAAAGGAAATTATAATTTCAAATATACTGCATAGTGGGAACATCGCTATCCTCGCGCATAATGCCGGTGACATCATACTTGACTTGACTAGTTGACTGCTTTTGGGAAACCGAAAATAATATTTATTTATTTTACCAGAAATATTATAACATAAAACATAAGTTTTCAAGATTTTATTTGCATTTTTATAAACTAAATTTATTTTTCCCACCGAAACGCTACCAACTGTCATGACCTCTCATGTGACGTGACCATCCGTAAAACTAATAGATGTTTGGTTCAATGTTTTAGATGTTTCGGTGACGGTGACGTCATGCATGACTGATGGGTGTTTCATGTCACATGACAAAATGCTTTATTGTTACATGTTTGTGTTTTGAAAATATTAAATAATCACATACAAATTAACAACTTGGTTTTGAGCATTTCAAGATCTAAATTAGCGTATAATAAAAATACCGTTTCTTATGTTTTCTATTCTTAGTTCAAATATATGTTATATTTTTTTTAATACTTTAGTTTCGAAGGAAAAAATTAAAAACCGAAAATTGCTTGATGACGTTATACATACGGTCGAATGAAATAGTTTCTTGGCTCAGCATACTATTTATTTTAAAAACCAATACATTGTCATTTGTTAAATGTCAATGTCACAATACGTCAATAATTCGCCAATAAAAAAACAGAAAGAAGTTTGAGTTGTGACAACTCACATCTGTCACTTGTCAGTTTTTTTTTTGCAAAGCAAAGGTCATTGCGTCTTGAGCTGTATATATGACGTCATTTGGTGCTTACGATTTAGAATAAAACAAAATTCAAGTGAAAATCATGAAGGAAAAAATCTGAATATTGAAAAAATATGGGTCTCATAATTTTAGTTCAAGTTTCATATAGTATACAAATTGGAGCATTTTAGAAAAATTAAATGTTGTCAATTGTCGATATTTTTAGACTAAAATCTATTGTAAAAAAAAAACTACCCTATTGCCCTTACCACCAAATATGAAATGCTTCTCACTTTTGTATGCACATTATTCAAATTGTTTTTTTTATTTTGTATGGTGGTTTAAGGACCATGGTAATACAAAATATATTTATTTCAAGACAAGGTTTTAAAAGTTACTCCGAAATATGACCATGATATAAATAGTGCATGGATAAGTCTACTAAGAGCAGATGTACCTCCAAAGTCTTTTATATTCAAATCAACTGAATTGCTTACCAATCATCCCTTTCCAGGGCTTCTACCAACGGCTTGATAACTCCAGCCTCCACCATAATCGAAATGGGCGGGTTCTGTTCCCGGGAGAGCATGCGCCGTCCAGCGCGTGCGGATATTGTCTTTGTCGACAAGTCCCCGGATTTGAGACCTGAACAAAATTTGAAGAAGTTATTAATATGCTACTAGCTCTTAATTTTTTTTTAACTTTTTTATGAGTATTATGTTCGAGGTCTGAATGGCATACACCTCTGATTTATCTAAGGTTACGTGTATTCAGTGTTAATTATCTCTTGCTATAATGATGTCTAATCGTGAGGAAACCTGCGTACCTGAGAATTCTTATACGACTTTCTAGGTATGCAAAGTTTACCAACCTTACATTAGGCCAGCATGGTTGACTTAGGTCCTCTGATTGATAGAGGAGGTACTTACACACCACATGCCCAGCAGTGGGACAATATGTAATACAGGGCTAGTATTATTATAATTAAAATTGTCAACGATCTAAAAAATCTCTAATCTCTGCATACTATTGATTTATGGTCACAGACACACCTATTTTCCCAGATTGGAGAGTTACTCTTACCTGACTGACCTGCTTAGGTAGAAGACAACCAGCTACAGATCAGCTTATGCTTACTAAAAATCTTAAGACAATCTACCTTGCACAATATCAGCGGGAGATACAGGCTTTTCTGGTTCAATCTCTTCCCCTGCCTCAGGGGAGAGTGCCCTGCGCTTGAGCAGCTGTTCATCTCTGGCCTGTTTGCGCAGAGCCACACTGAGCTCTGCACGTTTGCGACGAAGTTCCTGGTGATAAAACATTGTAATTTTGAAGAATAACTTACTTAAAATTTGTATGATTATAACTTATTTATATATTTATTAGATTAAAAATATACATGTCACAGAAATAACAAAGTTACAATTGTAATACATACACTGATCCACTCAAGTAATGCTCAAATATATGTAAAAACATTTATTTCCCTATGTATAAAGTTTGTTTTATTTATAAACAGCCGGTCTACTCTGTAACACAATTCCGACCGATCGGTATTGGATTTGACAGATTTCATTCTCCTGAACCCCATATTATTTCAATATTGTGTATCCATTAATATACAGTAATTGGAATTAAGATTATCATATGAATGGTTATACAATATTGAAATAATATGGCGCTAGAGTCGCACTCAGAATACGAAATCTCACAAATCCAATACCGATCAGTGTTACAGAGTAGACCGGCAGGTTTCATTTATTGTTACATTATAAAATACCTGAAGTGTCCTCAATCTTCATAACAGATTGAATGAGGCTCAATTATAATTGATAAGAGTCTCTTCTAGCTAAATACCACAGAATAAATATGATATAACTATCAGATAAAAGAGTGGCCACAAAAACAAAATAATAAGATTCCTTATCACCTGGAATTATATTGTCAATTCAGATTTTTTTACAAAGGGTTTGCGGAATTTACTTAGTAGTAATGAGATGTATGTGTGAGAGTGTATATATGTACTTTCTTTCTAGAAGTTTCTTTCACACTCTGACCACCATGTTGCTGATAAAATGAGTGTAAATGCGATAGTACTACAGTTTGAGAGAGTCACCTCAATATAAATAAATAAAACCCAACAGTCACACACATAGCCCCAGCCCACACTAAGATACAAGTCTTGTGTTGTGGGTATCAGAGACTATGAGTGACTTTCGGTCTCACAACACCCATACCCTAGACACAAATATCTGTCTGTCACACAAACATTTGTCCTGATGTGGGAATCGAACCCACAGCCTCTTGTTTCACAGCCGGCTACTCGCCAACTGCCACAGAGGCTGTCAATATGAAGGTAATAGACATAGAGAACGGACTGAGCAATATCCTCACAAAATTTACCACTTCATAGAAAGAGACAAAGTGACTGTGCGGCCAATACGTATTTCTTTTGATTGGTCTATGTCACTGACTCCTGCAAGTCAGTGACATAGACCAATCAAAATTCTAAAAAAAGACAACTACTGGCCGCACACTTGCTTTATCTCTCTCATAATTTTCCTGCCCGTATTCATTTAATAGCTGGATAGAGAGCGCCCAGTGCATGGTCTATGTCTATGGATTGTATGAACAACTTATTAAACTCTTAAATGTAATTATTTTCTGAACCCTGTAAGTTTTAATCACAGTCCTAGACATTTTTTTTTCTAAAATCAGCCTTTGTCTTTCAAAGGAGGGAGCTCTATTGTCAGGAACACAAACCATCAGCTGGTATTTTTTACCTCGGCACCACGTGTATATTTTACGGATTATTGTAATACCCAACTCCATGAAAATATTTTCAATCTTTTTTAATTAACTGATTTTGACCTGATGATTTTAAATATGGATAATTAAATCCGTAGCGAATGGTGTTAAGTCTACCTGCTTAAAAAAACAAAGAATCGATTTTGAACACTACGTAATCGGATTACGTATGTGAATAACTAACTTTTATAGTTATTAATGCTTAACTTCTCAGTAATAGGTTAAAAGTACCGTTAATGACTCGTTGATCGTTAGAGTTTATGAGGACTTATATTATTTTAAACTATAACAAAAGACGACTTACCGTAGTTCCATGGCCAGCGTTCTTGTACGACGCCAATCTCGAAGAATGAGTTCTTTCAGACATGATTTAAAGAATAAATATCAAAGTTAATACTGTTTTTTATCAAAGATATTACTTATTTTCACACTTCTTCGGTTTAATGTTCGATACTTTGAATTTTTAAAGCTCAACGGCTGATCTGTGTTGCCATACCATGTTTGTAAAAACTGTATTTTTTTCGTAATAGTTCTACCATTAATGTTTTATAAAAATGCATCTAAAATACAACGTACAAACCTATTTAAATATCTGTATATATAAAAGAAGAAACTGACTGACTGACTGACTGATCGATCAACGCACAGCCTAAACGGCTGGGGTTAGAGACTTGAAATTTTGACAGTAGGTACCTTTTATCACGTAGGCATCCACTAAGGAAGGATTTTTGGAAATACCACCCCTAAGGGGGTAAAATAGGGGATGAAAGTTTGTATGAAAATCCGTCATTTTTGAAGTTAAATTCATGAAAATTTGTATTTGGCATTTTAGTTAAAAATAAAAAATATATGTTTCAGGATTTTTGGAAATTCCGCCCCTAAGGGGGTAAAATAGGGAATGAAAGTTTGTATGAAAATCCGTCATTTTTAAGTTAAACGCATGAATATTGGTATTTTGTATTGTACACTTTTCTCCCAAACATGACCTCCACGCGGGCGGAGCCGCGAGCAACACCTAGTACATAATATTATTACAGATTTGATTTGACATCTGTTTATTCCAATAATTATATAATGAGTGATTATTTACATCAAAGACTCCTACATTCTAAAAGTCTACTAGGAGTTCCTAAAGAATCTATATATTTTTGTTTAATAATTAGCGTGTTTAAAAACGTAAATAAATGAATGAATACAAAGCTATGAATAAAAAAAATATACTTATTATGAGGCCATTTCAAAACGAATAATATATTTTTGAAACGTTATTACATCAAATTTCTTAAGACTTTTTATTGCTCTAGTGAAAGTAAACGAGTACTCAGTTTATATTTTGAATTATTAGAGATATTCTACTCTTCTTAGATTTATGGCAAACTTTTAACATAAGCCCTGGTTTCTGAACGTACTATGTAGTCAGCTGATTGTGACACGAAGATTTCACTAGAGACGTATGGCAAATTCCATTATTATCGAAAAAAAATGTATCGATATGTAGTAATTTTGTTCCATGATATTAGAATGTAATTATTGTACAAGCATATTACTATTTTTATTTCGATTGTATATTTCATAAATCAGTTATGATTTACTAGATGTTGCTCGCGGCTATGCCCGCGTGGACGTTATTTTTGAAAAAAAAGGTATACAATCCATGGAGTCACCTTAAGCTATTACACCTTTCTATATTTTGCTATCCCATAGGAAGCGTGCATTTTTCCGGGATAAAAAGTGATCTATTTCATTTTACGATCCCTAAACCGCCAGTATGCAAAAAATCATGACAATCCCTTGCTCTGTGAAAAACTCAACTATAACTATCCCACGGGAACCGTAAATTTTTCCGGGATAAAAAGTAGCCTATGAGCTATTCTAGACTATAATCTATCTCTGTGCCTAATTTCAACCAGATCCGTCCAGCCTTTGTAGCGTGATTGAGCAACAAACATCCATCCAAACATTCGCATTTATAATATTAGTAGGATGGCGAATACTAAGGTGACATTTTATAAATTCACAGTTTTGTGATAGGGTTTAGCAGAAAAAATCATCATATATTTTAGTATATTGTGCCAATGCAACTCCAGACACGGTAATCAGCCGCATAGTTGATATTTACGACAATCGGATACATCTGATTTAAGTTAAAACCAGTAAACATAATATAAAAATTTTCTCTGTCCAACGCGCAGCGAAACAGAAAAAAGTTTATATGGAAGTGAGAATCGTGTAGCTTTTAATAGTTATTCTTGAACAATTTTGATTTTTGATTTTATTTTGATTATTATCATTGAGTCAAAAAAATAGTATAGAACAAAAATTTCGACATTCGATATTTTGTAAATTTTTCATCATCCCTATATACACAACCGAATAAATTTATACTTCGTCTTGGATGATTTTGTCCTCTTTGATTTATTAAGAACACCGGTATTACATAAGCGTACGATAAACCTATAATTTAGTTAATTTACATCACAACATTGACGCGGAAGGTGAAACTTTATTACATTTTTTACACATTCAAACACGCTTGAGGCACTGATTATGGACTTCCTATAATTATTGCTTATTCATATGTTAAATATGTTAGGCCGTTGTGTCTGTTCGTGCAGACACAACAGACAGAAAATCTCTTAAAATAACGATGATGAAGTAATAACCCTCTAATATTTTTTTTGTATGGTTGGTAGTAATCAGCTGCTGAAAATCTACGAAGGTCAAAGGAAGGAAGTATACCAGACAGGAAATGGTTTAATTATATTTCGTAAATACATAATAAAAAAGAAATATAGATATTATAGTGGACAATTATTATTTATCAATACATAATCGATTTTTATTTTAAATATTGTCAAATTAGTATTTAAAGGTGTCCGTATTATAAGGTTTTAAATACATATTTACACGATGACAATCAAATCCGTGAGAGATACCGTATGCAAATGAGAGGTATAAAATAGACATAAAATGCAATTATGTTAATTATATTAATTATGTCGACATAAATTACATTTGACATCGTTTTAAATTAATCTGTCCATAAAAATTGATTTTTCGATTTGATAAGATAATAATGCAGGTTTGATAATTCCGTTTGATAAATATATTAGTGTCAATACCTTAGTACATATTGTATATTGAATGCATTTTTAGATAAAATATTAATTAAGTGGCCTTCAAATGATCACAGTGAAATCTTCTTTATTGTTTTTATTAAAAAGCCTTATCTGAACCGGCTACTCAAAACCATGGCTTCTCCAGGAACGGGCGTTAAATCTCATCAAACTTTAATTTAAAACAAAGTATAAAATTGGATAATTATTGTCACAAAGAAGTGAACCGCTGTTCGCTTTTCATTATTTAAGAACTGCATTGCGACTGCCGACTGCCGAGCATAGAATTAATGCAGTCGAGATGATCTGAAAAAAAGAACTACTGAATAAAATAAGAAGAAGGAGGGTCGACAGATATTGAGTAGTGGGATGGGCCTAACATGCGCAAAGCTTTTAGTAACACTTAATAACAGTTTAAAGCGCAATTTAACTACGTGTAGACGAACACTTTCATAAAACGACCTCGTATGCAAAGCGATCGTAAATTAAAGCCATTAAAACAAGTTTATATTCGTTCAAAAATTACAAATTACGCGATACATTACGCCGTTGGGCGTGACATCACAGTACGTTCGGTTCCGAAGAAAACACGTACATCACCCGTCCTTGTCTGACTCGAGCCACCGGCTGAGACGGCTGTACAGTTGATCGTGTACTGCCGAGGGTGTCGCCATTTTCATTTTGACGAATATTGACAACGTCAGATAGCTCAGATAGACAGAACCGCTTGTAGACGCTGTGTCTACGAAAATATATTTTTATTTTGATTGTGATTCATTTAACGAGCGTGTTACGTCGGCGGTTTCGTGCCTTGGGAGCAATTAAAAACTTTATTTACAATCAAAGTGACGTGTTCGAGCTTTCGACATTTTTGTGTGGTAACCTCTTAGGTTTTTTTGCCGTGTTTTGAGAACTGCAAGACAGATCGATATGTGCAAGACGTACTACAGATGACTCTGAACAGTTTCACAGCCTCGTGTTATTTTCTGGTGAGTGATATTTTGTTAATTTGATGACAAAATGTTGTTAATTGCAATATATAGTGTGCATATATGAGATATATTGAGAATGATTATTTCTACACACGCAATTTGGCACGAGTTTTAGTAAATTGTCGTTTAAAACGTCCGTCGCCCTTTGTTGCGGTAGCTCACGTTTGTTTACGAACTGTCAGGGGCAGTACACGGCCCAAGATATATTGCCTGGGCTGGCGACTATGCGTGGAACGTGCGCTCAATGTAAACTGAACCTTAATATCTACGGATTAGGGTTGAAAATATAGCGGTTCATATGGCCATAACGGCCCGTGGAATTAATTTATCACACGCCGCCGCTTGACAAGTTGAAAACATAAATTCGACCTTGGCGCTCCACGTGGTTTGAAGCCTCCGTTGCGTTTGTTCGAGTTTCGAATTTAGCGCGAATTTTAATTTTAGAATTATTATTTTATTATGTTGGATAAATTGGCGGAAATCAGACGAGTGTTTTTATTTATGTTTCCAATTTTTTCTTTGAATGAAATTTGGAACGTCTAGTTATTTTATTACTTTTGCTTAACTTTGATACATAATACTCGGAACAAATTATAATAATTAATTAATAGTAAAAATATTTTTATTACGCTCTATAGTCTAGGGCGATATTGAATCTGAATAAACAAAAGCTTTATTTGGTAAGATTTAAAATAATAGATACATTTTATTATATTACCTGTTACATATGCTAATCAATTGTCTTATTTTATCGTGCTACTTTAAATATACGAATTATGCATGTGATTATTTTTTTTGCATAATACTGCTTTTAAAATGTTAATTTTTACACATTTGTAAGGAAATCCCATTATAATATAAGTATTTTTTGAAATGTTAGTCAAAATACAAGAGAATATAAAACATCGCGGTTTCTATTCTAATTTAGTCAAAAATAGCACATTACGTCAATGATAATAATAAAAAAATATTGTAATTTAGTATTATTTTTGTTTTTTTTTATAGTATAGTCCGACAACCAGTCCAGTCCAGTCCAGTATAGTCCAACGAGCCAGTGGATCACCTGATGTTAAGTGATCTCCACCGCCCATGAACATCCACAATACCGAAAGTATCATGTATGCGCTGTCGGCCTTAAAGGACAGGAATAGGGATTAGGGAAGGGAAGGGGGAATCTGGGCCTCCGGATATCTCACTTACCATACAAAACGCGACAGTAAACTGTCCCTTTACGTTGGTTTTCTGTGAGACAGTAGTACTACCCCGGTCGAGCCGGCCCATTAGACAAATTTGACTACAGCGTGGCTCTACCACTTCCTAAATTACATTATACATTGCTTACTTTAATTGCCACGAGTTTTATGTTGTTTTTTTGTGATATTCTATGGTGCGTAATGTTATACCTACTGTTCTATACTGATGCAAGTAGGTATAAAATACGTAAGCTTTAATAAGGTGCCCATTTTTTTTTTCTTTAGTTGAATTTGATAATTACAGGACATAATAGTATCTTGTATGTTTTTATCCTGGCACGGAAAAATGACCACACTGCACCTAATGGTAAGCGCAGTGCCGCGCCGTCCACTTAGACTAGCAAGTTTTTTTCTGCCACGGCAAAGTGACTACATTGCACCCGATGGTAAGTGCAGTGCCGTCCAGTTAAGAGTATCAAGTAGCGAGACAATCTATGCCTCGCTACTTGATCACAGTATCACAGCAGCTGCATCTGCTGAGTAGCTTCTTCACACTACGCCTAAAGGAGTCAGGATAATAGGAAGGAGGGAACACGGTAGCTGGCGAACTGTTCCAGTGATGGTGTGGCAAACATTAAGAAAGTAAATAAAAAATACGAAGTAACGAGAATTTACAGTTTTGCATATTATATTTACACTTATTTATGGACTAGTTGTTGCTCGCGGCTCCGCCCGCGTGGAGGTTATTTTCGGGAGCAGAAGTATACAATCCAAGGAGTTGTCCTCTGCACTGAGGCACCTGTAGCAATTGTCCAGCCTCTCAGTTGTTGTGCCTGAATCTTGAGATTGCATCTAATGAATACCTCATAAGTTTAACCTCACTTTGACCCTTTCAGGGATGATTTTTCAAAAACGTTGAAACACGTATATTTCTTTATTTCCTACCAAAAGCCTAAATATGAATTTTCAGATCCCTAACTTGAGGAATGATAGATTTCCCATACAAATATTGAACTCCTATTTGACCCCTTTCAAAGTTGTGTTTTCAGAAAAAAGATAGCCTATGTCCTTCTCCAGGATATAATCTATCTCCTTGCCAAATTTCATCATATCCGGTCAGCTGTTTAGTCGTAAAAAGGTAACAAACAAACATCGAACAAACAAACAGAGTTACTTTCGCATTTATAGTATTGGTATGGATAGATAGCAATAGGACAGTATATACTATATAGCTGATACTTTTATTATTAAGATTAACTAACGACTAGTCCAGGTTACTATTCAAGTGTGCATCAATTTCTATAGCGAATTAATGGGTATATTTATCTCCCGTGAATCATTTTTCGGGACCAGCACGAGTATATCAAGTTTTTTTCTATCCTGGCACGGCAATGTGACCACACTGCACCTGATGGTGAGCACAGTGCCGTCCAATGAGAGTATCGAGTAGCAAGAGATATTATATCCATCGTTAATCAACACGATCATGCCGGCCTGCTTCTCCACATAACACTACGCTATGGGCAAGAAGCGGTCGAGGGGCCAGTGTCAGTGTTAATTTTTACGCCGGCAACCCAACCCGGCTTTACGTTGACTGCGAGTCATTTTTAGGAGTCAGACACTCAGCATACCGCTTTCGCAAACTTGTAATTAATTCCACCCGACAATTAATTAGAAGACACGATAACAATACATCTACTCTTCTCTACATTCTATAAATATAATAGTGTCCGATCGAAACAGGAATTGCTACTGAAACCGAAAACGAATCTTCGGTACCTGTTACAGTTTTGGCCGAAACCGAAACCGAACCTTCGGTTGGCCACTAAAATATAATATGAATGTATCATACAAAAAGCAGCGATAGGCTGGTGGGTAGTAAGGACTGTCTGGATGAAAGTTGTAGGTTCGAAAATGCAAATGGCATACGCCTCTTACTATTCTAAAGTTGCGTGTGTATTAATTGGTTATCGCTTGTATAAACAGTTAGGGAAAATACCTACTGAAGAAACCTGCGTACCTGAGAACTCCCATAAGATTCTTAAAGGTATGTGAAGTATACCATTCGGCATTGGCAACCGTGGTGGACTAAGGCTTATCTAAATGATAGCGTAAACCGAATACAGGTCCGTTGCATGGTTTAGATAAACTAAGCACACACAGATCGATAAAACACTGAATTGTATTTTTTTTATTCTGGCACGGCAAAGTGACCACACTGTACCGGATGATAAGCACCGTGCCGTTCAATCAGAGTATCAAGTAGCGAGAGACAATCTACCCCTGGCTACTTAACACAATCATGTCGGCCTGCTGAGTAGCTTCTTCACACTACGCCTAAAGGACCCAGCAACATAGTAAGGAGGGAACACAGAAGCTGGCAAACTGTTCCATAACTTGATGGTACGGCAAAAATACTAATTTGCGAACCTCTTGGTTCGGGTCTTGGTAGTAGACACCACGAAGCTGTGGCTCCGCAAGCCAGTACGCGTGGATCTGGTGGGTTTAGGGAGAGGATCAGATAAGATCAAACAATTCTTCAGAGCATTCGCCATGAAGTCCCAGAGGTGCGAGCAGTATTCAATTCCCGGCCGCATCTACGCTTTTTATGCGGTAGAGCTGACCGGGCGTAAAAAACCGCCGCAGCCTGTTCAGGATTCCGACCCAGCGTGAAGTGGGAGATATTACGCCCTCGATGTGACTCCTTGGATAAAGATCACAGCGGATATCCATACCTAGGACACTAAGGTCATTCGGCATTGAGAGTGGAACACCCTCAATCAAGAATGGGGATGGGAGAATACCGGGATTTCTTGCACGAGAACGTGCACACCTTGGTTTTCTTGGCATTAAACTCAACCCGATTCCTGGTACCCCATGGTGAAATGAGATCCAAAGTCCGGTTGAGCTCAATGACAAGATCCTCTCAGTATCTGCCCGGCAACCAGGAGGCTTGCTGCAATAACGCCCATGGACCGTGGTGTAATCTGCATAGAAATGAATGTTGCCAAGTGACAACATATCATTGATATGCAGAAGAAACAAGGTGGGTGAAACCACAGAGATGGGCTGCGAAGCGTGTCCATCAACGACGACACACATTCTACGCTCATGCGGAAATCAATTTCCACAAGTTGTTGGGCAGACTGTATGCCGAGAGCTTGGGGAGAAGGGCACGATGCCAGACCCTATCAAACGCCTTGGCTTTTACGAGACTCACAGCCAGAGCCTCGCCATGCCTGTCAATCGCCTCGCCCCAGTGATGTAATACAAACGAACTAGAAGATCACCCGTTGATCGGTTATGACGGAACACGTATTGTTTGTCACTGATCAACGAGTGATCCTCTAGGTAGCGAACCAATTGTTAATCAGTCACGCCATGACTTTACTCATCACTGAGGTAATGGCGATTGGGCGATAATTGTTAGGGTCTGACCGATCACGCTTTTGGGAATCGATGCAAAGTAATCTCGCATACCATTTCAATCTGCCGACAAGTAGTGCCAGACCCTATGCTTGACCACCACGGGACGTGGAGGCAAGGCGCTAGGGACCAACGTCCGAACCAGGCAGTGAACGGAGGTACCCAGGGGAGCACCAACCATCACTTTATACCCGGTCGGGTGACTCGTCAACAGAAGATCCAGCAGAGAGGGCGCATGACTCGCCACATCTGGGATCCTTGTAGGCCGGTTCACCAGCTGTGTCAAGCCCTGAGTCAAAGCGAATGCATGAGCAGTTCTGCCAGCATGGTCAGTGCATTAAATGTGTGCATTAAAGTCACCCAGAACAACCAATTCCGCCTGGCTAGCGTAATTAAATAGCCGAGTTGCCTCATCATCCCTGTCGTGTGACCTGTAAAGGCACACGTAAAGCCGACTCTGGGAGCCGAGGTCGACTTCTTGCTTTACAAAAAGAAAATTGTAAAGGAAAACTTGATTGGCACAACACCCGCCTCAGTGGAGATCTTAGTCAGAGAAACACTGTCACCTGTTCCTTTATAAATACATTTTTATCCATCAATTTTGAAAGATACTACAGTAATACAGTTACCTATAGCGCAGTCTGCCGATATACCTGTCAGTAATATCGCCCATTAATGTGTTGCTGCTTAAAAAGGGGTTCTAGAATTAAAAGAACTGTAGACGGAGTGTGCGATATCTTAATCGAAATTGAGTTAAAATTGAACTTTGGCCTTTTTTAAGTAGGTTGATTGTACCAGTTTTATTTCGACACCAGCATTACATGTCGAAGAGTTATTAAGATTGTGAAGTGTATTGATTTATATGTTCTTATAGACAGTGTCTGCTAGGAGCGAGTAGTTGCGAAACGGAGGCAGTAGGTTCGGCCAAGGCATCAATTTTTTTTATGTGACACTGCACCTGAAGGTAAGCGCAGTGCCGTCCAGTTAGAGTACTTACTCTAATAGCGGGACATAACTATACCTCGCGATTCAACACAATCATAACGGATGAGTAGCTTCTTCACTCTACGCTTAGAATCCAGGATTATAGAAAGGAGGGAACACGGTGGCTAGCAAACTGTTCCACAGCTTGATGGTGCGGCAGAGATACGAATTTGTGAACCTCTTGGTTTATGGCCGGTGTAGTAGACACCATGAATCCAATCCAACGTGGGATCCATAAATATTTATTGTTGTTTGTTGTGGGACCGTAGTCCCTCATAGTTGATACCCACGATACAGGTGTGGAGTCAGGACTATACCACTGTTGTATTATATTGTTGCCCGGGTAGATATTGTCTTGCCACAAACTACCCTTAAATGACAATAATTATTATGTATATTCCGACTTAAAAAATATTACGTACCTAAGGATGACTTTTACCGCCCCACCCTCTTCCCCGAGATAAGGTCATGTGGATATTTCTTAAACCTTCCCTCCCCTTTAGGACATCAACTTAATTAATGGAGAGCCCGGATTCAAATCAGTTATTCCATAAGCATTACGGTGTCACAGGCATATATGTCCAGCAATGGGCCATTATGAGAGTAGTTTGAAGAAACAACTCCGAAGCAAAATAGACTAACTTGTATTATCACTAAAGTACAGACTTATTTCATCTTCTGGTCCGTATAGAGTTGATAGTTCTTTTTTTTTATTGCATAGTCCGACAAACGAGCATGTGGGTCACCTGATGTTAAGTGATCTCCACCGCCCATGACCTTCCACAATACCGAAAGTATCATGTATGCGTTGTCGGCCTTAAAGGACAGGAATAGGGATTAGGGAAGGGAAGGGGGAATCTGGGCCTCCGGATATCTCACTTACCATACGAAACGCGCCAGTAAACTGTCACTTTACGTTGGTTTTCTGTGAGACAGTGGTACTACGGCGGTCGAGCCGGCCCATTCATGCTGCAGACAAATATGTCTACAGCGTGGCTCTACCACTATAAAAAATGGAGAATTTCAACAAGAAACTTAAAACGCTTTTCTTATCTTTTTCCTACTAATATTATAAATGCGAATGTTTGGATGGATGGATGTTTGTTACTCAATCACGCTACAACGGTTGGACGGATCTGGTTGAAATTTGGCACAGAGATAGATTATAGTCTGGAATAGCACATAGGCTACTTTTTATCCCGGAAAAATGTACAGTTCCCGTGGGATAGTTTAGTTTTTCACAGAGCAAGGGATTAGAAAATGACACAGGCTAGTTTTTATCCCGGAAAAATGTATGATTTCTATCGGATGGCAAAATATAGAAAGGTTTTTTCTTCCAAAAATAACCTCCACGCGGGCGGAGCCGCGGGCAACATCTAGTAGTTTTATAAATAGGAGTCGACTGCGAAGTGAGAAGCCGCAAATTCATTCTTGACTCAAATATTTGCGTGATTCGTAAATATATGATTCAGGATTGGTTGTTGGAAGGAAGTCTCTGTTAGATTGCCGTACTATGATAAATTCATTATTCAATCTTAAAAATAAAACTTATAATGTCCAACACTAGTTTTAAGTTCTAACAACGTAAAAAGATTTCTCATTTCCACACGAAACTTACATAAATTGTAAAACAGAAAATGTAATATTGAAATGATGAGTAAAGAAAAAAATTCCGTCTCGACGCCAGTGCAGACGTGCGGTCCGAGAGAAATTTTGCACTTGCCGCGAAAAAATGGCGCCATGACAGCGAAAAAGGCGGGAGTCTCCGTCATAACCGCCAAATGTCGCCGCCATAATGAAAAGCGCGAGTTATGGCCGGTTTTTAATAACTCCCGTCTAAATTATGATGTTGTTTTTTGATGTAAATGTCGTTTTGAGTTGTTTATTGGCGTGGGACAGATTGGTATAATAATGGCTCTTTTTAGATGGATTGGGGAAATTTTGAGGTTATAAGTTAATTGTTTGAAAACGTAGTATGACTCCGGAATAATTAAATATGATATGACTTGCTTTCTCTAACTTAAAACGTCATTAATCTCGTCAAATCAAACATATAATTAGAAAAGCGGTTAGTACATTCAACATTAGTTATTCGGGTTTGTAGATTTTTATTGGTGTTTGTTTCCGTATCCTCGTGATTGTAAGTTTGTCAAAAAAAATATCTAAGAAATCAGATATGGTAAGAAACCGAAGTAATCAAACTTTTTGACATCGTTGTTCCATCACGATTACAATGTTTATTGGCATCGTGATGGATATCATCTTAATAGGCTATTTGACAACATTGAAAATACACTGCAAATTGTTGTCATCCTGTTAGACAATAACTTAAAAAACCATATTTCACTTAATTTTAAACAAAATATTTATTATTTTTTGCAAATTAAACGAAATAAAATACAACACTTTTTTTTAAATTTTATCTGTGATGTGAACACTCTGTGATTGGTTGCAACTCTGGTGACTTCACACGCAAGTAAACATAGTTTCTTCGAGTGATTTTAGTACGCGTTTTATGTTTTCTGGGTGATAAATTCTATTGTTGATCTATTTTTAAAGCAGTGTTATGATAATTGTTGATAAAACAATTATCATAAAACTTAGCTTTGCTTATCATTATTAGCTTGTTTCTTGCATGTGACGTCACACGTGTCATATGATCAGCGCCATTACTGAAATAGCGTTTTTGCCGCGGTTTTGGAGATTTAAACTTTAACTTTGATTTTTATTAAAAATACAGTAGATTTCCCGGAAATATCAATATAGTGTGCATATTATGTAATAAATAATAGTTTTAAATCATTTTCGAAAATTAGTCAAATAGCCTATTGAATTATACAAACTCTCAATTTTTTTTGAGAAAAAAATTGAGAGGTACATGGGACCTAAATTTGGCGAAAAGGGGGTGTACTAGTTACACCTCTGCCCACCCCTTCGGGGATTACAGGCGTATATGTCTATGTATGTATGTCCATTTTTTTATAAACCCTCACTCCGGCACCTTCTGGCCGCGTTTGTTATCACTCTAAGATGCTGCTGCTAACCACGTCTGTTTAAGCGTAGTGTAGACCGAGCTCGTTGCCCACCTGCGGGATGTTGCGGTAGGCGAATGGATGAGAAATGCGAAAAAAAGACCGTGAAGACGCGATTTGGAAAAGGTCTATGACCAGCTGTGGACGGTTACAGGCTGATGGAAGACAACTGAGGTAGCGCCACGGTCGTACAGAAAAATAAGATTTTACAGTGGCGCACCATTATTCTACTAGTATAGCTCTTACCTACCATAAAGTGACAGTTCTTATTTGCTAGTTTCAGCTATTAACCAGTCATTCGGACTCCGGTGTCCGGATAAATTCGCAATATTCGCCCTTATTGACGTTCGTATTAAGTGTATTTGTAACGTTAATTTTATGAAAATAAAGTTGATTTTGGCTTGTATTTTTATTCACTACTTATTACCTTTTTGCGAACACCTTTGTCCTTGTGAATGAACGAAATACCTAAAAAGTTGCAGGGATAAATACTTTTAATATAAAGAGCCGAAATGAGTATAGTCTCATTAATTTTTAAGCCTTTTTAAATTCGTGTCGTCTGTCCATTTCGCACACATTACCTAGTGTATTGTGGCCTCTGTCCCACCCCGGGGCACTTTAAATTTCACTCTTATAATTCCGAGAACGGATCTGGGCCTTGCAGATATTATAATAAATGGAAAGACGTTTACTTTTGTGCTAGATTTTTGGACCTCTTACCGGCTGATGACAAAGATAATACACCTTCGCACGTGGGGTCGATGCCACATTTAGGACTGTGAGAGGATAATTGTAAAAATGACGTTAGGTATAAGGAAATACTGAGAAATCTGCCTCTTACTTACGGAACTTTTTGTTAAACAGCGCTCAATTGGTGTTAAAAGCTTTTATTCGTATTTATAAATCTTTAATTTTTTACATGAATCTTAAAACCAAATGCGTGACTAAATAAAAAGTAACTGAACTCTTACATTCAACTTAATTTATTTCTTAACTATGCCTTACATGACTTTACTTGCTAATTAATGTCTTTCATTTTAATTGTTGTGTTCAGTCTGGGCATGTCATGCTCGCTAAAGTTTCTGTGCTTCGTCATGTGCCGAGTCGGTCACATCCCTGTAACATGGTTGAGGTTGATGGCTGACACATGCGTCATTACTCGTGGCTGCTCGTGTGGACTGGTCTGCTGAAACTGTTTAAGTCTTTAATGCTTAAAGGAATCGTGATTTTGATCACTCTCATGAGGGTCATGTACGGCAATAGGTTTTATAATAATTATTCTTTCGCAATATTACTAATAAGGCAACACAATTAACATTGAGCTGCTCCAATCTAATGTAATCAAAATGAAATTGTATGATCAAATATTGTTACCTAGTGTTCGGAAAGAGCAACGCTAGTTTCTTGTCCGTTCTCTAGCGAAACTGCACCCCGAACTGGTGGTAGAGTAAAAATTGACTGAATCTAAGTAATGTTTAGCATTTCATGGATTCCATAAATATTTTTATTTTAAATATTAATATTATTTTTATTATTCTGACACGGCAGAGTGACTACACTACATCTGAAATTACTACTACTATTCTGCTGCCATGCTGGATTTTGGCCAGGCTATACCTTACCGCAGATTGTTGTAAGGGCATATAGCTCAAATCGTCAAATTCATTGGCGTAAGGTATCGCTAGAATTATGATACGACTAGAATTATGGTATTGGTCAATAGACCTCATGAGCCTCCACAAAGGCAAGATCCTCAGCGTTTTCCAATCCAATTTCAGATTTGTACTGCAAAGCTCGAAGCGTTCTGAGTAGAGAGGGTAAAACTATTTGCAAGATGGGGTTTGCAAAAGACTTCTGTGTAAATGATTTGGAAAATTAGCGAGAACTGGAATATAGTGATCTTTTAAGATACATACAATTTACTACTGTAATCCCAGATGGGGTAGGCAGAGGTGTAACCAGTACACCCACATTTCGACGAGTTATAACCGTCACAAGATGTGATAGCGTGTCTATCGCAAATCCGGGCACAATTCTAGAATTGTGCCCGGATTTGCGATAGACACGGTTCGATCGCCGGAGTCTAGACTCCGGCGATCAGAGACCTCAGCACCCAGAATTTCAATGCTATAATGCATTTGACAATAAATTCGTGCTTATATAGTGTTTAAGATCGACATTTAAAACCTTTTTGCTATGCGTAAACTTCTGGTTCATCATTGTTTCATTTTGGGCGCCAAATTAAAACTGACCTATGACAGAAATGTATCACCGATTTCTTTTCAGAGAGATTTTGTTTGATCCCAGAAATATTTTTTTATTCCGAGTAAAATTGAAAATCTTTAGAAATTAGGAGCAGACTTGAAATCATGAGAAACTATAGTTGTCAACTTTAGATTGTCTGCTGGTAGACCATGGTATAATTATGATGCAGCATAAAAAAATCACGTTCATCCGGACAGAATTGGTTCCAAAGCCTCGTTCGTTATATATACAGATATGTTTATTTCCTCCAAATTCAGTTGGAAGTACTATAACACAGAAGCCCTTACGCGTCGGTTCTCGAACATTCCAGTCGTTCCCGGAAAGGGTTTAATTTAGACAATCTTCTGTACTCAACGATCCGCCATTTTGAAAATATAGCTTGCGTCCTTGGGTGAAGGGAAAAACGCAATGCTCAGCTAAAATAAGGGAATCTAAATTACATCCATGATACAGTTAAAGCGACTGACCGGAAAAGAACTGTTTTGTTTTAGTTATGTCATTCGTATGCTTATTTGACCCGCTATAGCTTAGTTAAAAGTATACAAGAACGGTATTGCAGAAGTCTATGGGCGGCGGTGACTACTCACCATCAGGTGGCCCGTCTGCTCGTCTCGTCACTAAAAAAAAAGGACTGCCCAGACAAGTCGCAGATTCGAAACCAACCCTAATGACATATCTGACTTCGGTCCAGTGCGGGTTAGACTCTACATACCATAAGGTGAATTCTCGGGTATGGAGGTCTCCTCACGATGTTTTCCTTCACCTGTAAAGATATAAACACATAACTCTAATAAGTCAGTATGCCATTTGGCCGGTTTCGAATTATGAATTTCGTCTCGGCTGTCCGTACTACACTCAAAACTGGGGAATATTTCAAAGTTCTTTTATCATAATCCTATCCTACTAATATTATAAATGCGAAAGTATAGATGGATGGATGTTTGTTACTCAATCACGCTACAACGGCTGGACGGAACTGGTTGAAATTTGGCACAGAGATAGATTATACTCTGGAATAGCACATAGCCTACTTTTTGTTCCGGAGAATGTATAGTTCCATTGGGATAGTTTAGTTTTTCACAGAGCAAGGGATCGACATGATTTTTTGCATAGTCTTAGTTCAATTCAGTTCAGTTCAGGATCAGAAAATGACATATGCAACTTTTTATCCCGGAAAAATGCACGCATCCTATGGGATAGTAAAATATAGAAAGGTGTAACAGCTTAAGATGCCTCCATGGATTGTATACATTTCCTTCCAAAAATAACCTAAATGCGGGCGGAGCCGCGAGCAACATCTAGTTAATTAATACACCCAACAGTCACACATCGTTCTGATCCCACACTAGGTAAAACATGGATCGTGGGTATCAACAACTACGAGGGATTACGGTTCCACAACACCCAGACCCGAAACAAATATCTGTCTGTCACACAAACATTGGTCTCGGTGCGGGAATCGAACCGTTTCGAGTTCAGCGGCCTTTCGTTTGACAGTCGGCTTCTCGCCCGCTGCGCCACGGAGGCTGTCTATAGGATTTCAGTATCCTATAATGTCGATAAATGTAATCACTCATGCGAACCTGCGGACAAAAACCAGTGTTAAATAAACACAAACTTTCAGATACATTGTATGTATGAATTCCCACAATACATTAAAAGTGTTATGAAGTAGGTAATGAGAATAACAAATTCTCGCGAATTGAAAGTTGCGGAATATCTTTTACGTGATACCAACGGAATATAACAGCAGAGACGTGTGAATTCCAGTCTTTGTTCATAGGTTTCTTACCAAGTCCAAGCCAGAAAATTTTAATAAAAAAAGGTTTTATACAGGTACCTCATTTGTTTATGGCGCAGCTAATTTTAGACATGGCTTTGGCCCGAGGAAAAATACAGATAGGCTTTGGCCTTTTAACATGGTTTTTACTCTAATTTTCAGATTTCAGTCCGGATTTGAACAAACTAACGACAGAAAAGGCTGCATGGTCCCCACCATGAACCTTTAAAAAAAGACAACAATCTGAGTTTATTTCGGCATTCTCAGTGTTAGTGAGATAGCCGGCGCCATCTTGCTTAAAAATAATTTACATGTAAAAGTGATAATTAATGATCCTATTTGCAGAGGTATGTTTGCAAAATAAGTAAGTTGGAAGCGGTTCAAATATGGCGGAAGGAATAGTTGTCAAATGGCAAAAAAGGATGCACGATATGTTCTATGACGTCCTACCCAGGATGACCATTACAGTGCAGTCGTGTAAGGGAGATAGTGAGATATTCCCACTACCCGCTCACTTTTACTTAGAATCAGATTAGAAAATACCGACTTCATTTTTGAACCATTTTTAATTCTGTTTTGTAAAAAGGGTATTTTCGTATTATCGGTTGGATATCAAATAAAGTGCAAAATTATACAAAAGAAACTATCCTATTAAAGCAATGTGTAGCAGATACCCCTCCGTTCTTCATTATAACTATCAACTGAAATAGACCAGACATGTTTATTGAAAAACATATACAGTCCCATAATGTGATAGGAGGCGAGCCTATCGCCATACCGGGCACAATTCCAGACTCCGGGCTGATACTGAGTATTTTTAAATGGAAAACCCAATATCACTTTACCCGAGACGGGGATCGAACCCGAGACCTCAGTACAGCAGCTGTAACGCATGTGCAATTACAACTGCGCCACCGAGGCAGGCATGTTTATTGAAAAAAACAACAGTGTAAACAGTACATAACCTCCACGGAAGTTCTCAGTGGAATCGAAGCTTGTTAAAATGTTTGTGAGCATTATGGGTGTTAATTGATGTATGAACTGCTAACAAGCGCACGTGGGTTCGCTGCTTAATGAAATAGACGAAGCATGCTGTGGTGCAATGGGGAACATCTAATATTTAGTAAATTAGGTCACTAGGGGCGCTTTTTATATGTAAAATTATATTTAAAATCTACCAGTACGTCGGAGATACTGGTCTTAAAAGTACCAAGAAACTGAGCCGCTGAAATTGAGTCTTGTATTATTTTTTATTATGTTACTTTCTCTTTAATTACGTGTCCTTTTTTATTTGTTATTGTATTTTATTATTGTAATTGTAAAGAATTTTATTATAAAGAACTATACTATTTCGTTGTCTTTTGCCACCAATTCATACTAAGTTTGTCTGGTGACTACTTACCATCAGGTGGCCCGTCTGCTCGTCTGCCTATCGAGGTATAAAAAAAACATTCGCTTTATCTCTCTCTAAAATAGGCCAACGTGGTAGACTAAGGCCTAACCCTTCTCATTAGCAGAGGAGGCCCTTGCCCAGCAGTGGGACAATGTTCAATACGGGCTAGTATTATTATTAAATTAACTCTCTCACATTTTTCTGCCAGTGTTTATAATAGCTGGATAGAGTATGCTCAGTCCTTTCCTAATGTTTCTAGGCTACTAGGCTATGACAAACGTATTCTTTAAATAATCAAACCCGCTACATCTTATGCTTTATGACAAGTAGACCACACACAATAAGACACCACTTAGCGATATATAAGAGGGTAAAAACGGTGTTAATTACAAAAAACGTTGTTTACGAAGCCATTGGGAGCAGTACACGACTTTAATAATCGGTTGCGTAAACTCTATTGTTTATTGTTTTTAACCGACTTCAAGACTGCCTAGGTGGCACAGTTGTAATTGGCCATGCATTACGACTGCTATGCTTATGTCTTAGGTTCGATCCCCGGGTCGTGGTATGTGAGGTTGGGTTGGGTTTTTCTATTTAGAAATACTGTGTATAAACCCAGAGTCTTGTGCCCGGTAGGCTCGCTCCCTATCACATTATGGGAAAGTGGGTGTATTGGTTACACCTCTGCCTACCCCTTCGAGGATTACAGACGTGAGTGTATGGATGTATGTAACTGCCTTTAAAGTGGCGGCTCATAAATCGATGCATTTTTATAATATAAAATCATATTATGAATATTTGGAGTGGTCTTCTTCTTCTTTGTTTGATGGCGACGAGCTTAACTAAGGAGCTATTCCGCCAATGTCAAGTAAGTCAGTATTTTGTTCGGTATTTTAGTTGTCAGTAGGAATTTCAACTTTCAAGTATTTACTTGATTCTGCTCGTCAATGCGTCGGGACACACACGTGCCCGGCCAGAGGCTCACATATTAGAGGTTATCCTCCAACATGTGAACCTCCGACCGAACACGCGTGCACCCCAACACATTGACGAGCAGAATCCTGGAGTGGTCTTAAACTGAAAAGATCTCTACTTTGTGACAGACGTTGCGTTGTGACGCAGTGGGCAAGTAGCCGGCTGTGAAAAGAGATTGCGGGTACGTTCCCCGCACCGAAACAAATGTTTGAAGCCACACTTATATGTTTCCGGTGGTGTTGTGGGTCCGTAGTTCCGTATAGTTTGTAATACCCACGATACAGGTTTGACCCAGTGTGGGGTCAGGACTATATGCGTGACTGTTAGGTCACACAGGTTTTGACAGCCTCCGTGGCACGGTGGATGTGAAAAGAGAGGCCGGGAGTTCGATTCCCGCATCGAGACTAGTGTTTGTGTGACAGACAGATACATGTTTCGGGGTGTGGGTGTTGTGTCTAGTCCCTCGTAGTTGATACCCACGATACAGGTTTGATCTAGTGTGGGATCAGGACTAAGTCTGTGACTGTTAGATGTATTAATATTGTTCGTATAATTATTTTTTATTGTGAATATAGCGTTAATTTTTGAGAGTTTTCACGTTTATGTTAAGCTTATTTTTATTGTAGATCGTGTTACGGTGGTCTTCAAATTGGTTGAGGAGAAATACACAAAAAAAATTATTGAATCGAAAATTATAATTCGTTGATTGGCGGGATTTAAGTGACATTTTTGAAAATTTACAGGAGAAGCTTAAAGTTTATGTTTTTCGGAAAAGAAATTACTATATAAAAGTTAATGCGTAAATTTTAATTAAATTAATAATCTATTTGTGTAAGCAGGTACTGCATATTTATGACTTATTTTCATACATTTGTGAGCATTATTTTCTACAATAAAAGTGAACTGAACAAAATTAGCCCTGTTTTAACAGTTGATTTAAGCGCTAAAAAGGGGACAAGAAATTGAAACTAGACTCAAAAGATGCAGAATAATGTGCTAATTCCGAATATACATATAACTTAACCAGTCACGTATCAAATATCACGTATCACGGCATGCACAAAATACTGGCAACACTCGCCTTTCTTACATGCCATTTTGAACTTTAATGTTATGGAAATAAAATTGATTTTGACTTCTATTTACTCCGTACTACATTACCTTTTTAATATTCTTTTGATACGCGAGTGCTTAATATCGCAAAAATGATGCTTAAATCAATTAATAGCCCGCCAACTGTCGATATATATTTTTATTTATAACCTGTGCTATACCGCCCCACTGCTAGTCCGTGCCGCTGTATCCTCTATAATGAAAGAGGTTAATCCTTAGTCTACCAAGCTGGTTCAGTGTTACTCCTCTGCCTAGCCATCAGAGATTACAGGCGTGAATGCGTATACTTTCATGGTTGGAACCTTTGTTACTTGGACACATTCCCTCAACTCAACAACTGAACTACGTAAAAATATTTGTTACGTCTGGTTATTCGCCACGGGCCGCTTGGAGTAAGTTTACCTAACCAATTACATCGAAAAGCATGTTTTTTTCACAAACTTACTATAAATACGCCTCCTTGGTGTTGTATGTTGAGTATTTGGAATGTGCGTTCGTCTAATAATGCCAGCCTTGTTTACTAGGCACAGGCCTCCACTACTAATGAGAGGGGTTAGGCTTTAGTCCACTACGCTGGCCTAATGCATTTGTAGACTTCACATGTAAACTGACTAAACATACCTTTGAAACTTTTATGAATGGGATCTTTGACACGATTTTTTTTGGTGTTATAATCAATAAATTACATTACCTAAATCCTATTGTCAAAATAATTTTATGAATCCGAATAAAAATAAGTAAATTAGACGCTATTTAAATCAGCTGGAAGGGGTTTTATCGAATGACAGTAAAAGGATGCAAGATATGAGCCGTGACGTCACCTCTCAGAATGCTCTGAGATTACTGTGCCGTTGACCGTTGTGCAAGGAAGATAGTGAGATGTTCCCACTACGCACACATTTTCTTTATTAAAATGGAAACCAAAGGTTCTGAACCATGCAGCCTAGTCTGTAGTTAGTTTGTTCAAATCATAGACATAGAGAATGGACTGAGCAACATCATTACAAAATTGACCACTTGGTAGAAAGAGACAAAGTAAACGTGCGGATAATACTTATTTATTCTTCAAGTCTGTGATAAAAAATTTAGAAATAGACAGCTGCCTGTCGCATTTTATTTCTCACATTTTTCTGCCAGTAATCACTTATTAGCTAGATAGAGACGATGGGCCATTCTCTGTGTCTATGATTCATATAAGGATTAACGTTATTATGTCAATAAAATAAAAAAAAACTTAACTTTTTCCATCTAAAGGGCCGAAGCGATGTCTGAAAGTTTACCATAGAGTTTTTTTTTGTTTAATTCTCTCTTTTTTATAAAAAAGAGAAGGCAAAGTTACCATAGAGTTTAAAGAGCTTAAGTTTTAGCATAGAGACATACACTTCTCAACAATAAATAATCAAAAAGTCATCGATATAGTACTACACTTCTAATTTTTAACCGACTTCAAAAAAAGGAGGAGGTTCTCAATTCGACTGTATGTTGTTTTTTTTTTTTTTTTTATGTTTGTTACCTCGTTTCTCTGTACTGTGTGAACCGATTTCGACCATTCTTTCTTTGATTGAAAGCTGGTGCTTGTCATTTGGTCCCATAAAAATATGGTGAAGATCTGATGAATATCTTCGGAGCTGAAGAGGGTAACTCCTTAAAATTAAGTAGTATTCCAGTGGTTCTTTTTGCATTACGTTCATTATAAAAGTTAAGTTTCAGTGAGAGAGGGTAAAAGGGGTGGGGGTGAGGGAGGGGGGTGATAAAATTAAAATACACGTAAATTCTAATATCTTCAGCAGCTTTTAACCGATTTTATATAATTTACCACTAAAAAGCAAAAAATAAATTATTACTTTTTAAATATAAATTAAACCGCCTTCAAAAAAACCCAGACACAACTAAAAAGCAAAAAATAATTGGTTACATTTAAATCAATTAGTTATATGCAATTTAAATAAATTATTTGGAGTCGGTGCCAGCCAAAACATGGAAAAAACAGAATAATCAGGCATACAAAAAATATAAAATAGATCCAGACTTGGTTTTTATAAATCTAAAAGTAAAGAAAACAACACCGGCACCGACTCCAAAAATAATTGATTTAAATTGCATATAACTAATTGATTTAAATGTAACCAATTATTTTTTGCTTTTTAGTTGTGTCTGGGTTTTTTTTTGAGTTGAAGCATTAATTTAAATGTGATGTTTCCGTATTTTATAAGATCGGGTATGAAAATATCCCCAATCAATATAATATTTATAATCAAAGCGCGTATGTTAAAGTTCGCACAGCACGATGGTGGGCAGAATTTACGTTGATATTTGTGTAAATAATACAGTAGCTATGTATTAACGGAACAAATTTGAGCAAAGAAACAGCCGATGTTGGGAAAGGGTGCGCGCTTGTTTAAAGAGAAGGGGTAGTGTCGATAAAAATATTCTCGACATTTATCGCGGCCATATTTGTTAGACCTTAAAATGTTTTGCTAACAAAAAAACGGAAGAAATAGTTGCGCACTATTCGTTAATTTTTTCTACAATTATATGTTTTTTTTTATAGTATAGTCTGACAAACGAGCCAGTGGGTCACCTGATGTTAAGTGATCTCCACCGTCCATGAACATCCACAACACCGAGAGTGTCATGTATGCGCTGTCGGCCTTAAAGGACCAGGAATAGGGATTAGGGAAGGGAAGGGGCAATCTGGGCCTCCGGATATCTCACTTACCATACGAAACGCGACAGTAAACTGTCACTTTACGTTGGTTTTCGGTGAGACAGTGGTACTACCCCGGTCGAGCCGGCCCATTCATGCTGTAGACAAATATGTCTACAACGTGGCTATACCACTTCCAAAAAAATTTAAATGTTTGAATAATTTGTTTCTATAGTATTTTTGGCACGGGAGAACCGGGTTTGGGCTGTTTTTTGTCTTCCGGGAAAACTTACTATAAAATAAACTATGGCGTGGATTTTTGTAGAATTAATATATTTCTTGTGTAAGCACGTACTGCATCTTTGTTACTTATATTCATGAATTTATGAGCATAATTTTCTTAAATTAATGAGCACTGACAAAATATGAGCCAGTTTATTTGAGCGCCAAAAAACGCACGAAAAGATGCAGAAAAATTTGCTAATTCCGACTATGTACATAATTTAATAGTACAAAAAATGATGCTTAAATCAAATAGCACGCCAACCGGCGATTTATTTCTAGTAACTTCCTGGGCATAAGATATTAAGGCTATAATTGAATATCTATCATTAGCACATATCGATAATATAGACATCGCTGCAGGCATCCCTATCAGGGGTTGAGCGAAGGCATTTCCATGTAGGTCGCATAAAAATAACATTTTCACCCCGGACCGGCGCATATGTTCAAATATTGAGTGTTGCCTCCAACGAACGCACTCAGAATATCTCACTGGAATCTTGTAAGAAATATACGGGGCATGGAGGAGCAAGCACACCCCTCTCCTCAAGTATATCCAGTGAACACGGATTTTAAGAAAAGTTAGCTGTCATCGAATAAACTGGCTGTATGTAATTGCTTCCTTTGATTAATAATATATGTCAGATTTGTAATACAAGTAAGCTGTTAAAATAGATTCTTTTTTAAATATACTGAAGACTTGTCTTGGGCCTTACTGGGAAACAACATGATATCTTCACACGATTGACAAGGCTGTATGAGCTGGAAACCTTTGTCTTCTCATTACAAGGGAAAAAGGATAAAAAAAAGTTTCCCTTTACACAAAAACACTGCCAGCTTTGTAAAATACGTTGAATATTTTCTTTACAATAAAATCTAATTAGCACTGTTTTTTTTGCATAAATACTTGTATAGAGTGCTGTCTGTAGCAAACATACGCTGAATACCACAAGTAAATTGTATTTTGTTGTATGTGTAAAAGTAATGCGCAGTAATCACACCTTCAGAATAATTCATATTTCATGTCGATCAAATCGGCTGTGTGGTAATTCTTTGTGTGTTCCTTTTTTCTCAGAAAAACATTGGTCAGATTGGCAGTGTCGGCTGCATGCAACGACTTCCTTTGCACGGAGATATGTTTATTAGCATTAACATTTACGTGCTTTTTGCCAAGCCCATTATGGCATCTGAACTTTAGTTGATGATCGTTAGCTTCTTGATACTCGTAACTGGATGGCACTGCGCTTATCAGGTGCACTGTTGTCACTTTGCCGTGCCAGAATGAAAAAAAATGGTTTAGTCCTTTCGGAAAGGCAAAGGGCACGGCCGTACAGCCTAGTCTTTAATAGCGTTGATCTCTCGGGTTTCAACTTTAGTTGATCTGTATTGTCCAAAACTATGCGACGATGCCGGTGTGTTATCCATTATAGATCAAGTAAGTTGAACATTGGCCGGTGAACGTGCATAAAGCATGAAACAAAAAAAAACTGTTATAAAAACTATTTTGCTTTGCCCTTTTGGTCAATTTTGCCAACAAGTGAGGCAGATACACGTTGTTGTTGAAATACCTAAACTAACCAAGAAGGCAAATTATAAACACAAGACGGTCACCAAGTTAAAAAGTAAACAAGATAAAAAAAAATATATATGTTAATAATAAGAGTACCTACATTTGGATAGGACTTCAATAAGCGAACTTCAATAAACGGTAGGCAGCGGCTCTGCTGTGCTCTGGCATTGCAGAAGTCTATGGGCGGCGGTGACTACTTACCATCAGCTGGCCCGTCTGCTCGTCTGCCAATCCAGGCACTAAAAAAAAAAAAAAGCGAATAGACTTAAGATTGTAAACAGTCAGAGATAGTGTCTCTGACTGTTTAAAAGAACTCTTTTAACCTGTCACGGCATCTTGACCACTCACCACACTGCATCTGATAGTAAGCGGAGTGCCGCCCAGTTAGAGTATCAAGTAGCGAGAAACAATATATCCCTCGCTACTCAATACAGTCAGGCTGGGCTGCTGTGTAGCTTCTTCAAATAACTATAATATACTACGCCTTGGGGCAAGGAGCTGAAAAAGCGGTCGAGGGTCTAGTGTCAGAATACTCAGAAGGCCGCAACACGGTCAAACAACGTACCCCAACTCTTAAACACACGACACACTTGCGTGTGGCACACGGTTTTACGCCCTGTGTACGGTGGTCGTTATCCGGGCGGATATGAATATCCTACCACCAGCAAATATAGTATTTTACTAGTGTTTTAGTAGCTTGCTTGTCATATATTAATGTAATAAATACTTCAACATTGGTTATAGAAGGACGTTCGTGTATTGAATTTTATAAGTAGTCTTGCTCTTGGTTCGCATTTTAAATGTGTTTAGACAGCCTCCGTGGCTCAATGAGCGGGATTTTTACTATCGCTCTGTCTCGCTCTGGGATAATTTGTAACAAACCACTGGAAATAGACTAATAATTTGAATAAAAACTATATTATGGCTTGTATGACAGTTTATTTAACTTTTTATGTCCCGACGCGGATGTTTCGAAAACTTTACAGCCTTTCTATATTTAATTAAGTAAAATAAACCGCGATATAATCCTTAAAATTTGTTTTATTAAAATGTTTAATATGACTGCATCGGTGGCGCAGTTGTAATTGTGCATGCGTTACGACTGCTGTGCTGAGGTCTCGGGTTCGACCCCCGGGTCGGGTAAAGTGATATTGGGTTTTTCAATTCAGAAATACTCAGTATCAGTTCTGAGTTTGGAAATGTGGCCGGTATGATATCGCCCCCTATCACAGCATGGGATGGTGATGATGGCAAAATGTGCATGTACAGGTATATACTAATAAATCTTCTGTCTCCGCTTCATTATAATTTAATGAGCACTCGATATAAAAAAGCGCGCGTCCCCTCGCCGTACGCCGTAGTTCGCAAATTGAGCTAATCCCGTAAAACAGGATTCGGGATTTCCGAAAGAGAAAGAAAGATGGCGGGCGACACTCGAAGACTAATTGAGTTTTAACTGTAATTCAAATTGGAGTGCATATTGTCGCGTGATTTTTATTGAACTTATTTATTTTTCTTTAAAAATATGTAACGTAAATTAAGTAAATGTTTAGTTCGTCCCTTAGATGTACAAGAAGGGGCAGGCAGAGGTGTAACCAGTACACCCACTTTTCGCCGAATTTCAGTCCGATAATGTGATAGAGGCGAGCCTATTACCATACCGGGCACAGATTCCAGACTCCGGGCTAATACTGAGCATTTCTAGATAGAAAAACCCAATATCACTTTACCCGACCCGGGGATCGAACCCGAGACCTTAGCACAGCAGTCGTAACGCATGCACAATTACAACTGCGCCACCGAGGAAGGCAGTTCAGTAGTAACTATCTGAAGTACAGAATTTTAGAGCTCCAAAATTTATTTGTCATTTTGCTATAGTGATTTTAGATTTAATACTTTATACTAAGATAACGCATTTACAAATAAAATAAACGACGTGTATACATTTAAAAAATCAGAGAGTGAGTTGCATTTATTTATTAGATTTTATTAAATTTCTATGCCCTTTATGTTCCCTTTGTATGTTTTCTACAATACCATAAATATTAGCTGATTAAAAATATACTGGTATGTCACTGGCCAATAACTTATCGATAAAAAAGAAAGCTTAAAAAATAAAGCAAAGCACACTTGAGCCGCAGTTCAAAACATTGCATTCAGAAAATATATACGATTGTCTATTTCACAGACGCATTGCTGTCTTTGCAAAGGGAGTAGTGAAGTGGTACTGTGTAAAAATGTTCGATGTCGACTATTCATAATTTTATTTTCTCTTGTTCAATTTGTATTTATTTAACGTATATGTAGGATTGGTTCTCACTCAAATCATTGCTATAAGATAGAATATAACTCAAATACTTTTGATTCTACAATCTATTATAAGCTATTAATTCTAAGAAAATTCTTTAAATATTTAACTATTTACAATATCTGAGACTGTTGAAAGTGTTGAATTTGATATGATAATTGGTTGATCAAAATAAGATATGTAATTATAAATTTCTATTATAATATTTAAACAAGATTCCTCGTTTTATATTATACTTCTAAAATGTATAATAATAAAACAAAAAAAAACAAGAATGTAAAATAATCGATATTAAAAATTTAAATCGATATCGATACTGTCGACACCGCTCTCGTTCAGTCTTAGCCAGCGATCCCAGATAACTTAGCTATTTAAATGCGACTCGCGTACATCGAGGCGTGCACGGGATCGAATTTTGTATTTTTACAATACAAAAACAGCTTAGTCAATATTAGAATAAGTAATATCGTATGTTATGATCTATGCGGTTAATTTTTTATTTAAATGTCGATGTCGATGAATAGTCGTATCGATAATGTGTTCGACTGATTTTAACTCTTAATGTCACGTATAGTTCTAAATTTGAATTCTTGTCTGTGTTAAAATGGATATGTGTAAACTCCATGTAACGTCACTCTATTTAACGACAAACTCTCTTAAGCGTCGAAATCAATTGGCTTTGGTTGGTTTAGCTTGTTTTTCATACAATGTTTCACTCTATATAGCATTACACACTCTCAATAACGACAACAATTAAGTTGCTAAAATTAGTAAAAACTGCGCAGCTGTGTACGATCTATTGTCGCTTTATTATCCTAGCCCGCAATAAACTCGACTGTCGGCATCATGCATACCGAACTTTCTAAGAAATTCATTCTTTTGTTTACAAATTGGGATTGCTTGCACGTGTAGACTGTTATTGACCATGATTCATAACTAGGAGTCATGGATTATCTATACCTTATCATATTCTTAGTTGCTCACAAACTTGCAAACTGTAAACATGGCTACTAAAAGAAAATCACTGTGTATTGACGAAAAAGTTTTACTGATACGCGCAATAGAAACGGGAGAGAAGATAAGTGATGTTGGCAAACGCTTTGGATTTAGTCGCTCTACCGTGTCCACAATATGGAAAAATAAAGAAAAAATCCTCCACGCTGCGGGCGAGGGAAAATCTTCCAAAAAATTAAAGAAACCTATATACGAAGATTTGGATAAAGCTGTACTATCATGGTTTCATCGACAGCGCCAGAATAATATGCCTATCTCGGGGCCGCTCGTGAAAGCTAAGGCGGAGAATTTTGCTGCTGAACTTGGTTTAACTTCTTTCAAAGCATCAGAAGGATGGCTCGGAAAATTCAAGCAGCGTCATCATATCAACTATGGTAAAATAAGTGGGGAAGCACGAAGTGTTGATACAAATGTGACTCATGATTGGATTAACAGAGTGTGGTCAAAATTCATAGAAAAATACGCCCCAAGTGACATTTTCAATGCTGTCATCAGCAGGAATTTTCTATAAGTTGACTCCAGATAAAACTCTGAAATTTAAAGGGGAAAAGTGTGTGGGAGGAAAGCTTTCCAAGGAACGTATTACGGTGCTTGTGGCTGCTAATATGGATGGCACAGAGAAAAAAAAGCTACTAATAATAGGCAAATCGAAAAATCCGCGCTGTTTTAAGAACATCAAAAAATTGCCAGTGACGTATAAAGCTAATAAATCAGCTTGGATGACCAGTCAACTTTTTGAAGAAGAAGTGCGAAAGTGGGATGCAGAATTAAAGGGACGAAAAATTTTACTTCTTGTTGACAACTGCCCTGCCCACCCTTTTATATCAAACCTTCAAAACATAGAGTTGGCATTTCTTCCTCCAAATACGACTAGTGTCTTACAGCCAATGGACCAGAGTGTGATTAAAAGCCTCAAGGGTCACTACAGAAGGAAATTATTGATGGAGCTAGTCGAATCTGAGGGTAAAACTTCTGTTAATATGCTGCATGCAGTAAATTTTTTATCTAAAGCCTGGGAAGAAGTGACACCCACAACTATACAGCACTCTTTTCGACATGCTGGACTTTGTACCAATTCTACGAGTGATGAGGTGGAAACAGAATCTGAGTTTGAAAGCGACGACGACCTTCCATTAACTGAGTGGATTCAACAATTCAACATGGCAGGAAATACGGTAAATCTTCAAACCTACATTGAAGTGGACGACCGCCTGCTTACAACGGCTTCACTCACAGACGAAGAAATTTTGGATTCAGTGAGAAAAACTGAGGATCAAGAACAAGGTGATGAAGAAGATGAGACGGATGAGCCTGAGCTTCCGCCGAGCATTAAAGAAGCTCTGGAAGCAGCAAAATTATTGGAAAAATATTTCCTTTATAACCAAGATGCCTCAGTATTGCTAGATATTAATAAAATAACTAAAAAAATACAACAAAATTACTGGTGCAGCAAAAGACGTCAGACAAAAATAACAGACTATACTCAATAGCGTTCAAATAACATTCTTTTTTATGCACATAACTACTAACAATAGTCAGAAATAAACTTTTTATTTTTCTAATTCTGATGTTTCTTCTCTCCATTTAACGACAACTCTCTATAACGCCATAAAATGCACAGTCCCTTCAGTGTCGCTATATAGAGTTTACACTGTATTTAGAATTATAAAAGAAGTTTCTAGCAGTTTCCTATAAAAATACCGTGAAGATTTTTGGTTTCGTTCTTGTTCTGCGTTTTTTTGTTTACGCTACTGTAGTAAGTACACTGTAATACAAATCTCACACTATTATTTTAATTTCCCATATTATAACTCTGAAGATACAACTAACTTTATCTCATAATTAAAAAAGTATATTATTTAATTCTAGGAAACTAAATTTTTCAGCTTATATAATTTCTATCACTAAAAATAACTGGATAACTGTCGATGTCTAAAAACCTTTTATAGGTAAACCTGCAATAGGACTAAGTCGTCGTTCACTTAGCACAGTCTTATTTTACAAGCCCTCTAAAATGAAAAATATTGAAATAAAATAAAATACCGGGAAAATTAAACAAAGTAATTTCAAATAAGCTGAAGCTGTTTTGATGCAGTAAGTGAAATATTTGTCTGCGTCTTAAGCGAGGAAAACCGGTTCATAAATTACTTACTGATCGTAACGGATATCGATATCGGTAATTGCAATTATCGACATCGACAAAATCTGCATACTCTTGACTTCCCGGCTCTTGGAAGTCTCTGTGCGGCGCGAATGTAGATAACTAGTCGATTTGAATGCGACGCGCGTTCGAACGGGCGCGCGCGGTGGCGTTCGAATTTTGAATATTTACAATACGTACTAGTGTTTCACTGAAAGTAGTTTTACACTGAATCCGAATTTTGATTTCACATTGACCGAAAATATTGTTTTATCGTCACTCTGCGTTTGTTCAGTCGTGATTTAAGTGCATAAGCTAACGGCGGATAAGTGGATGCTGTTTTCAGTATAGCCGAGTCATATTTTGGCTAGTTTATACTAGGGTTACCAACCCCGGAATTCAAATACTAGGATTTGAAACTAGAAAAACCAGGACAATTCAGTTTAAAAACAGGATGCATCGTTGGTTTAAAATAGCATGAACACTTGCGAGCCGAGAGACCGCCCCTAAAGAAAGAATTGCAATAGTGGTGTGCGAATTTTTAAATCCAGGACCATATAAGTGCGCTTTCCAAACCCAGGACGCTGCTTAAAAACTATCCAGGACACCCCAGGACACTCTAAAAACCAGGACATGTCCTGGGAAAACAGGACGGTTAGCAACTCTCGTTTATACTAGTTGAGTAAATCGCTCGTAACATGTAGGTACGTCATGATTCAGACGACAGACGTAAAATATGAAATATATCAGTCGAGTATTGACATTATAATAATACTTAGTTAAACAGTTTTGTACTCGTATTTTTATTTACTTATCATTTTATGTATTGTTAAATAACAGTTTTAACGCACTATGTGAAATAAGCGTTTAGAAACAAAACTACCAAGAAAAGAAAAAAGGCAACATTTGACTATAATGCGCATTAAGTATATTTCAAAACAGAAACTGCAGTTGTACCGAAAGGACAATGGCAGGTTCCCATACATGAAATTAGTTGACATAAATATGTAGCGTTTAGAAGTGAAAAAAATATCAAAAAATTCAGCAGCAATTCCTAAACAATAATGTATTAGGAATTTCTGATGAAAAAGTCTAATACTAAAGATATTTCAATTTAAAGATTTTGAGGTTATGATCTATTTGACATTTCTGAATAAAATATTTTTATCTATGAAGCTGATAAAAATGTTATTTGCCTATTTTCCAAAGAGCATTATAATACTACTGCTATTGTCACCTGAGGCAGGGTCGTGAATTAAACATGTACCTACTGAACTTGACTTATAACTATTGTGGGGAAGGATGATCCGCCACACCGTAGGTACTTAAACACAAGTGTTTACGTTTACATGTTCAGATATGAACACATTATACTTAATTACTTATAGGAATAATTTGTTTATTTTTTGGAAATCGATAAATCCTTTAAACTTATAAACTGCTGAACCGTTTTTAATAATTCACCATTAGATTTATACCAAAAGTAACATAAGCCACATATAATTTATTTCAATACAAGCTAAGTTGGAATGGAAGACACAGAGTTTGTCAATAGTTGTGCAGAAAATATCTTCAGACCCTAAATCCTGGACTTAGAAATTAAATTAGAAAATAAAAACGGGTTCTAAATAAAAATAAAACAGTTTTTTTTAATGTTTATTCATCTTCATAATTATCCTATCTTATATATCTAAAAATGCTGCAGGGGCAGATATGTCTTGATGTCTGGCCCGTCCCAAATACCAGATTTCTAATATGGTATGAGCGCAGCAGCCCACTGTACGACGCACAACCAAGCAACTACAATAGTATTCTATAATGCCTGCTCGACCAGCCTGGTCGGATCAGTAATTAAACATAATACTGTTTATTTGAAACATGGTGTGATTTTATTTTACCTCTTATCAATAAGGTATCTGAACTGCCTCTTAAATTAAATTAAGATGAACTAATTGTTTCTTTGCACACTTCAATTAAAGAACTACCGTGGAAACGTACATGTTCACCATAATAGGAACGTGTTTGTCGAATTTGGTACGTTCTCACGGCAAATATAGCATATTATATCGGTCTGCTATGCTTTGGAAATTAGCCGATCTCCAGATCACATTTGTGGCCACTGGCCACAGTCATGTTTACTAGATTATTTTCTAAGTGAAATCTTTCAAGTATTCGTGTATTTAAACCATTGATATATAGAAGATTTAAACTATGATGCTCTTTGATTTAAACTATGTCACAATATGTCAGTATGAAATGACGGAAGTAGTGTTTTTTTTCCTAAATAAGATAAGCTATGGTCGTAACTATACAGCCAAATAACAGACGATCCAGTTATTCACTAAGTTGGTAAAAAGTAAAGCTGATTTATTTTTGTTATTTGTAATTGTAGGGACACACACACTTGCATTGATTTTATAGTTTTTTTTTAATGGCTTATAGAATTCTTATGAAAAAGATTTTTCTTTGGCCTAAAAGACCTTAAGCTATTCATTAAAAAAATCTTACGGCCATAACACGTTACAAAAAATCAATTGAGATTTTTAATAAATTATACAACTTATCTATACTTACACAGCTATTGTTAATATGCTGAAAAATCATGCAAAATAATAATATTTAGATTACAAAGTATGAAATTCCTAAACGCAATATTTTTTAACTACGATTTCGCCATTGTCCTTTGAAACCGAATATTTCTGCTTGAAACTATCACACACGCGTGCACGATACATACGACGAACCGTAGACAAGATTAAAAGTTTGTGTCTTTTGATTTGTTTTGCTTGTTGTGTTGGCAGCTTTATTCTTTTTTCAAATAGAAAGACTAGAATTGTGAAAGACTACATTTTTTTCTCTCTGGATAATGTTATGTGTATCTTATTGTGCCATGTCAATATCGTTTAAATATGGTCTTTAATAAATTTTGTAATATAAATAGGTTCCCACATGATCTACATAAATCGTACATATGTTAAAAAAGGGAAAATATACTTCCATGCAAATTAACCTTTACTGTAACACGTCGATTGATATTCGTTTTATACAGTGAGAATTTTATTTTTTTAATTGATTGGTAATCTGAGGCATTAATACTCAAAGCGCGCTGCTTAGTTAATGCTTAGCACAACTAATATAATATATGAAATTTCAAAAAACCATGGTCATAGGATGTGCAATAAATTGACCACTTTGTAGAAAGAGACAACATCGCGGCCAATACCTATTTCTTTTCGTCCCTGCAAGTTAACCAATCAAAATTCTAGAAAAAGACAACTGCTGGCCGCACCTTCGCTTTAACTCTTTCACATTTTTCTGCCTGTATTCACTTAATAGCTGGATAGAGAGCGATCGGTCCATTCATATGTATATGCAGAAAATAAACACTGATTATTTTGCTTATAGTTTACGTGAAAACTTAAACTGTAAACTATGGGTATTTCAGCTACTAAAGATTTGGCTAAAAAAGGTTTCAGGCCAGTTTTCGATGCATTCACTAGGACCAAATAAAATATACTTCATGTCAAAACTTCAAATAACTATGTGAACTTCACATATATTATTATTTAAGCTTACTTTTTGGGTAAATAAAGAAGGTGGCTTCTAAATTTATTACAAACTAGCTTTTGCACGCAGCTCGGCCCGCGGGGTAGTTATTTTGAAAGAAAAGGTATACAATCCGTCGAGACATCTAAAGCATCTTTCTATGTTATCCAATAGAGACCGTATATTATCTGGAATTAAAACTAGCCTATAGGCTATGAAACAATATGACATATGATAATTTAATGACATAGATGTCATACTCAGATCTCTCAACTAACACTATGCAAAAAATCATGTGATCCAACCAGATCCGTCCAGCCGTTCTGGCGTGATTGATTAACAAACATCCATCCAAACATTCGCATTTACAACATTAGTAAGATTATTCTTAAACCTACGTATTTTCTCGTATTACAATATGTTATTATGTGCTATTTGGCCTTGTATTTTCTACCCACTACCCCGGTAGTGATTAAATACTGCCTCCTCCACTAATGAGAAAGAAGCTTAGTCCACAACGCTGTCCTTTAAGATTTACATACATTCCAAATTTTTGGTAAATACATACGTAAATATTAGGTATGCTGAGGTGTACACTGTGTAGGTTCTTAATTTTTCATCAGAACAATCACTGCTTTTACAATTAATTAGTAATTAGTAAGTGTAATTATACTGTGTGGCGATTAGGTTATCTCATTGTAGTGATACCACGTATACTACACGTCATTTTTTATCCATACACAAAAAATAAGAAAAGTGGAAAGTTTTGGAAGTGGTAGAGCCACGCTGTAAACATATTTGTCTACAGCATGAATGGGCCGGCTCGACCGGGGTAGTACCACTGTCTCACAGAAAACCAACGCAAAGTGACAGTTTACTTTCGCGTTTCGTATGGTAAGTGAGATACCAGAGGCTCAGATTCCCCCTTCCCTTCCCTAATCCCTATTCCTGTCCCTTAAGGCCGACAACGCATACATGAGACTTTCGGTATTGTGGATGTTCATGGGCGGTGGAGATCACTTAACATCAGGTGACCCACTGGTTCGTTTGTCGGACTATACTATAAAAAAAACCTTTGGTATTGTAGCCGTGGGACAGTTTTTTCCGATTTAATTTTGGCTGGTGCTATTATTATCCGGGCGGTTAATATTCATATCCGCCCGGCTATCGACCACCGTGCACAGGGTGTAAAACCCGCCATAGTGGCACACGCAAGTGTGTCGCGTTCCGGGGTCAGTCAGTTTACATCCGTTTTTGTCGGGGGTCTAGAGTTTGGGTTCGATGTTTGGCCGTGTTGTGGTCTTTTGAGTACTCTAACACTAGACCTTCGACTGCTTCTTCACCTTCTTGCCCCATGGCGTAGTGTGAAGAAGCTACACAGCTGGCCGACATGATTGTGTTGAGTGGCGAGGGATAGATTTTCTTTTGCTACTTGATACTTTTACTGGACGGCACTGCGCTTGCCAGGTGCAGTGTGGTCACTGTGCCAGAATTAAAAAAAAAACAGAATATCCTAATTTATTTCCAAAACTTGTTACATCAAGCCTTTGCTGTAAGAATTTTCGTGAATAGCGCGTCCGTGTACGCACAAATTCCGTTGTTTCCCGCCCGTTTTTCCTTATTTTGGGGCTAAATCGTTTGGGAATAATTAGCCGAAGCGCGTTTATTTTGTTTTCCTTTGCCGTTCGTTGAGTGGCGATGTTATTATGTTGGAAAATTTCGTGGATATATTTCGTATAGTTTATACAATACTAGGTATTGTTTAGATGGAATTATATTTTCACTCTTTAATAATAAAAATAATACTAGCCCCGTATTAAACATTGTCCCACTGCTGGGCACGGGCCTCCTCTACTAATGAGAGGGGTTAGGCCTTAGTCCACCACGCTGGCCTAATGCGGGTTGGCAGACTTCTCATACCTTCGAAAAACTCTCAGATATGCAGGTTTCCTCACGATGTTTTCCTTCACCGTTAAAGCAAGCGATAATTAACATTTTAATACACACATAACTTTAGAAAAGTCAGAGGTGTATGCCACTTGGGTTTCGAACCTACAACTTTCGTCTTGACAGTCCGTACCGCAATCAACTAGGCTATCGCTGCTATAATTTCACTCTTTATTCTCGTAAATTCAAATGTTCTTAAAAAGATTCGGATCTAGAGTTAAGTACCTATCGCAGAATGGGATGCAGCACGTCACAGAAATAACGCACACTCAGACAACCCCATCTTATCTTAAATATTTTTTTCTTGGCACGGAAAAGTGACCACACTGCACCAGATGGTAAGTGCAGTGCCGTGCATGCATTGAAATGTTGGAAAAACAATTATTAAAATGTGTAATAACGTTAACAATATGAAAGCTCTAATATAATAATTATGATTAGGAATAATCGATTCAGAAGCCCATTACTACTTGCAAGGTTTTTTTTGTCAAACGAATTATAACTTCATATTTCCAGGTCACTATATGCGTTAACATATCTTCCATTATACGCTTGAATCTAATGACAAAAACTATTTTAATGCAACGCAAACACCCCAGAGCAATAAAAACGCCATATTAAACGTTTCGGCGCGTCTACAAGACATTCGTCACAAGTGTTGCCTTGTTGCCCGTGATATACTGCCTCTCTATTTGCAATTTACTGCAACCGTTACGCGTTCAGTATAATCTCTTTTAACGTTATTGAATGAAAAAGCTTTTGTCTGTGGTTAAAGTAGCGATAGCCTAGTGAGAGTGGTCTGTAGAGTCCAAAGTTTTATGTTCGAAATCAGCTCAAATGGTTTTTTAGTGATTTGATAGGCAGACGAGCAGACAGGCCACCTGATAGTAAGTAGTCATCGCCGCCCATAGACTTCTGCAATGCCAGGGCACAGCAAAGCCGCTGCCTACCGTTAACAATAGATTTTTCGAAGTTACGTATGTATTGTTAATATGGTAGGTTCCTGTGTTTCATTTTGTACATTATTAGTTATGAAATCGAATATAATCTGCAAAAGAAACCCTTTTGCGAAAACAGAATCAAAATTGCTTGAAAATTTTGGTCACAATATTTATTTTAAATATTGGTATGAGCAAAAATGGGTGCGTAGTGAGAACCTCTCACTATCTCCCTCGTACAACTGCATAGTAATGGCCATTCTAAGAAGTGACGTCACGGCTCGTATCATCCATCCTTTGTCATTTGACAACTACCCTTTCCAGAGATTTGAATGGCGTCTAATTTACTTATTTTTGTTCGGATTTACCAAATTCTTTCGATAATAGGATTTAGGTAATGTAACGGTGTGTAAATGTATGTAATGTAATGGATGTAGGTTTGTTGATTAAAATAATAAAAAAATAGTTTCAATTGCTCTATTATCGCATGCTTTAAAAAGTAAAACATCGTGAGGGAATATACCTGTCAATTTTTCATAAGAGTTTAGAAACCAGTCTTGATGCGACGGTTCGTGTATTTGCTCCCAGCACCGAGACAAATAGACAAAATGAGTGATAAACAAATAATTTGTTTCGGGTCTGTATATACCACCATAGTCCCTCACGAATGATCTAGTGTACGGTCAAGATTGTGTGTGGCTGTTACTAAATACGAACTCGACGGCACTGCGCTTACCATCAAGTACTGTGTGGTCACATTGCCGTGCCGTATACAAAACTATCTATGCTTTATTCCAGATGCGGTCGCTGTGGTGATACTGGGCGGAATGCAGGGCGGTGGCGCGCCCGCTCCCGACGCCGATCAGGCTCAGTTCGAGGCCGACAAGAGAGCTGTATACAAGTATGTACTCTGCTTACTTTTATTTATATATACATCGTGTATAAGCGGACTTAATAACAAAGGCATTCTCTCCCAGTCAACCATAAGGTGGTGTATACAGATAAAGAATAAAAAAAAACATTACACATACATTAAACATTACATTTGGTTACCCATGTGATTACATGCGTGGATGCTACTCTGGGTGCGATATTTCAGCAGAATATCAGACACAGCTTCCGTGAGGCGACAGGGTTCGATTCCCGCTCCGAGACAAATGTTTGTGTGATATTTGTTTCGGGTCTGGGTGTTGTCGAACTGTAGTTCCTCGTATTTGATACCCACGATACAAGTTCAACTTAGGGTGGGGTTAGGACAGTGTGTCAATTCAATTAAGCATTCGTTAGATTTTGAAATTTGACTGATTTTGTTTTTATTTATGTGACATTTTTAAATATTATAGAAGAGGGTCAGTATTAAGCAGTTTGCAATCCATGCAAAACCCGGCCGGGTCTAGTAGTAAATAAATCTATAATAAATAGTAAAAAAAATTGGCACGCACGCATTCAAAGTCTACTAAGTTCGGTCGAAATTCAGTGTCAATAGAGAACTGACTGAAGTAATTGGGGTGTCTATTCCTCATTGTCCCATATAATCTGTAATTTACAGACACCCACTCTTCCCACTCCTCGCGCTTCTCCTCGAGAGATGCGAGCAAGCAACAGCTGGAGCGGAAGCGCCAGCAGCAGACGCCTTCGGAGCAGATCTTCAAGCTTTCGTACAGCACCAGAGGAGGGACCGGAGGCCGTTCCTCGTCGACGACCCTGAGATCGACGGGCTGATGATTAAGAGCATACAGGTAATCCTACTAATATTATAAATACGAATGTTTGGATGGATGAATGTTTGTTACTCAATCATGTTACAACGACTGGACGGATCTGGTTGAAATTTGGCACAGAGATAAATTATAGACTGGAATAGCACATAGGCTTTTTATGCCGGAAAATAGACACTTCCAGTGGAATAGTTTAGTTTCCACAGAGCAAGGGATCGATCTGATTCTTTGTATAGTGTCAGTTGAGGGATCAGAAAATGAAATAGGCCACCTTTTATCCCGGGAAAATGCACGCTTCCTATGGGATAGCAAAATATAGAAAGGTGTAATAGAATAAGATGCCTCCATGGATTGTATACCTTTTCTTCCAAAAATAACCACCACGCGGGCGGAGCCGCGAGCAACAAATAGTATAGTATATTTTAAACAGTGTTTTTTTCTGGCACCGCAAAGTGACTACACTGCAAATGATGGCGCAGTGCCGTCCAGTTAGAGTATCAAGTAGTGAGAGACATTCTATCCTACGGTGTAGTTTCTTTAAACTACGCCTTTAGGACCCAGGATAATAGGAAGGAGGGAACACGGTAGTTGGCAAACTGTTCCACAGCTTGATGGTGCAAAGATACATGTTTGCTCTGCTCTTGGTTATGAGATAGTAGACACCACGAAGCTATGGCTCCGCAAGCCATTACGCGTGGTTCTGTTGTGGAAGGGAGAAGATCGGATAAGATTAAACAATTCTTCAGAGCATTCGCTATGATACAAACGATAGAACATAGTGAAGATTTTTTTTTATTCTGGCGCGGCAAAGTGACCACACTGCACCTGATGGTAAGTGCCGTCCAGATACAGTATCAAGTAGCGGGAGACAGTCTATCCCTCGCTACTCAACACAATCATGCCGGCTTGCTGTTTAGCTTCTTCACATTACGCCTTAAGGACCCAGGATCATAGAAATATCCCTGCGTAGCTGTAGCGGCTCCAGGCTGAATAATAAGACACCAATTTCTAAAGTAATTATTAAACTCGTTTCCAGGTCCTGCGAATCCATCTCCTAGAGCTAGAAAAAGTGCAAGAATTATGTCGAGATTTTTGCGGACGGTACATAGCGTGTCTAAAGACCAAAATGCAAAGCGAAAATCTTCTCAGGACAGATTATACTGCAGGTATGGCTAGTTCTTAAGTAGTAAGGACTTAATTTACTTTCAGCTCTAATATAACCAGATTGAAATTATACCTCGGTCCTAGAAAACGAAAAATATGGCTCAGCTAATAAGCTCAGCTGCTCAGTGCAGAAACCTGGCGGTTATGCAGGATCCCAGGATCTTATTGTTTTGTAAAATAAATAAATGACAATAGTAATATTGTGGAATCGTTCCTCCACAAAGAACATAATCGACGGTTGGCGGTCAATTTCATTTAAGCGACATTTTTGAAAGTTACTCGAAGAGAGTTAAAGAAGAGGTTTAAATATTTATGTTTTCAGAAAATTAACTATGAAAAGACAATTGCGTCGATTTTAGTAGAATTAATTTATTTCTTGTGTAAGCACGTATTGCATCTCTATGACTTATTGTTATGCATTTATGAGCATTATTTTCTATAACAGATGTGCCCTGAAAAAAATCAGCCCTGTTGATTTGAGCGCCAAAGATTTCGAGAATCGAACCCACGGCCTTTCATTTTATAGCCGGCTACTCGCCCACTGCGCCACGGAGGCTGTCATAATAAAATTTGAAATATCCAGTACAAATGTACTGATGCTGGAAGTGACTAAGAGAAATCTGCAGATTCTTGAGTATGTTTTTTGTTATTATTTTTATTCTGTTTCCAGGTGGCGTTGAAAGCAACAACAATGTATCTGGCTCCATGGACGATCACTCCAGCACCTCAAATTCACCACAATACCAGGTATTTTAAAATCATGATATAGGTTTAAACATCTTGTTTTTTATAGGGTATTTTATTAAGGAGTCTGAAAATAGAATACATTTATTACATAAAATATCATTGACATTTATAATTTCAAATATTTATCCACCATCATCATTCATCATCTATCTCCCTCTCTCTCATCTCCCCCTACCTCTTTCTCTCCTGTCGTCTCCTGTCGTCTCCAAAGTTATTTTAGAAATTTGATAAATACTATGGCACATCGTCATCCTGAGGCTGGTTAAGGACTGTTATATGAAAAATGTCATAAGGCATTAATGATTCTTTGACGTGTTTCCATTTTTAACGAGATTCTAGTTAATGTATGTAATATGCATAAGGTTTATGCTCTTATTTTCATTAATCAATAAATAATCTATAAAACATACTACAAGTCCAGGAAATAGTTCGTGGTGTATTTAACAAACTATCACAATTTTTTAAGTAACCCGTTATTTTGGCGTCCTAGATTGTGCTGTAGTAGCCAATTTTTTAAAAATTGTATGTCCTTTAACTTTTATTTTGAAAAAATATATTTTTCATTAAAGTTCATGATTGTCTTTACTAATTGTGGGTTACCCAATCACTTTATTTATTTCTACTTAAAAAAAATGAATTACCGGTTTTACCGGATTACCGGTAAACAAAAATCTGTTACCGTTTTTTTTACCGGTAAAACAAAATCTACGGTAATTGTAAGCCCTAGTAGTAACCTGTACTCATTAGAAGTTACCTAACCAAAAATCGTCCAATGCGCCTAAATAAATGTTCAGTGTACAACAGAGATGTACTGAGGTGTGTTGTGTTGTGTTGTGGGCAGAGTCCCCCCGCGCCGCTGCCGCCGCCGCCGTACCCCTCGGTGTTCGCGGCGCACACTGACATACCCTTCGCCCCGCCACATCGAGACCCGCGTGAGTACATGCTTATTATCCTGACAGTAATTGATTGTAGGTACAGTGCAGTGGAGCCGAGTTCAACCAGAGGCATAGATAGCGTTTATGCTCATGAAAATGTCACCTTGGTGTAATTAAATTTACTCTGTTTAACCCATGCATGTGATTAGTTGAATCGCACTGCTTAGGTATTTTTGGTGGGGTATTTGAACGACATTGAACATTTTATTCTCAACACATGGCATTTAAAGAAATTGATAAAAAATGTGCTTTAACATTGTAAATATGAACAATTAAGTTTAATTATTACAAAACACAAAATATATTGAGACACACGTAATATGGTCCTGATTTGTGTTTAAAACTATCACATTTACAACCGTTAAATAATACAAAATTCAAATTTCATCAGTAGTTATCTCTTAATTAAAATAATTTGGACAGTTCATTATAATTGTTCATTACCATATTAATTTTGTCGTTTCATAAAGAACTGAAGAAACAACAACTGTGTTAACAATTTTTTTTTTATTATATTAGGGGTCTTTATAAATGCTGAGCCCATTCCGTCCCTGTGTTCTAAATAATACCTCTAATTTTGGCTGTATAAAAACGTTACCTATGCCATTGAAACAAAATTGCGACGACTTTGTGTTTTTCAGCGTATTGCGGATTTGATATTGTGTTCAAAGGCTATTTCAGACGTGGCTTCGACATTTTAAAGGGAGAAAACTAAATACGGCTTTGGACTTTTAATATGACTCTGACTTACAAATTTCAGTCCGGATTTTAAAACTAAACAAAAACAGACAAGGCTGCATGGAGAAAGTGTTTTGCCTTGTCATAAAAAAAAGTTAATTGACAAAATTGGTGTTCAAATATCAGATAAATTTATTATTACAGCGTCTTCACTAGTCGTACAAGGGTCTACGCCGATTGGTCAGATCGGCATCGGAATGTTACCCACGGACTCGTATACAGGTATGATGGCACATTAATTTTTAAAATCTTCATAATATAACGGTCTGAATAAAGAATACTCACAAGTTCAGCCCCCCGAGACTACATACTATAAAAAAAATAAGAAACGAAATGCGCAAATACTGCTAAACTTATTTAATAATTTAATTTGGCTAAAAATAACATATAAAAGTATTCACTTTTATATTTGTAGCAAGATTTTATTTCATTAAATAAGAACACAAAATACATCAACCCGCCATATTAAGTGAAACACCAATCAGAGCGAATGACGTCACTTTATAGTGAACATTGTAAACTTGAATTGAATGTTTACATAGAAGTAACGTCACAATTAGAACGCATGACATCTACTAGTGTTTCATGTAATTCAAAATGACGTGCTTATATACTGTCAGGTGGTCTTGTTACCATATAACATAAAACATTAATAAGTTTATAAATATAGTACGCTTGATCCTCCAGGGACGAACTCGAACAACTCGTGTTCGTCAGTGTCGGGGTCCCCGCCCCCCGACGAGGAGTGCGCGGAGGACGCGAGCGGCAAGCGCGGGGTGCTGCCGCGGCACGCCACACAGGTGATGCGCGCGTGGCTCTTCCAACATCTCGTCGTGAGTACTATGTCTCTCTCAAGTCGGGCCCTCATGTCTGAGGGTCTTGGTCAGCATCAGGGTAGTATCTGGAGCGGATGAACTGCCTCCACCGGGTTCTGTCCAGCGCGTCTCTCACGACCGTGTAGAATTTGGAGGACGACGAGTCATTACTTGGTCCGTCCTCTTGTTGGAGCACGACCGCGCGATCTTCTGCCTTTGGTGTTCCCGACCACAATCAGTTTTTCCAAACTGTCGTCGCCTCTGCGCACTGTGTGGCCGAAATATACATGAATGCGCTGCTGGCATATGTTGGACAGACTACTACTATGTAATTGCCGCATAATTATCCAGGTACCAGCAGAATTACCAGCGCTGTGCTTTTAGGAGCAAAGCATTATGCTGAGCTAGGGCCTAATTTCGGCCGCAATGTAATACATTAGACTCTAATTAGTTTATAGTTCTTTTTATCTTTTTCTAAGCTAAGTTTAATTGAAAAAAGTAAACTTTTTATCTATATATCTATCTACTTACAGTCAAATATCAAGTACAGAAGTACAATCCGCAATATTTGTTTTATTTCCATTTATAATATTCACGTGTATTACATATGGCTAGTGTATCGATGATGTATGCATAAGCTGATATGCTTTATGTTACATTTCTTTCTTTAATGTACTGACTTGTAATAACAGCTATTTAATTGCGTACATGATCAATAAACGATTTCATTTCATTTCACGTAAACCATCACTTACAGTTACAGCATTCAGGTTGCTCTGGCTAACGAGATTTTAGCTTCAGTGTAGGTCTGGTAAAACAGTTCATTTCTAGCAGGATCAAATAAGATATTTTATGAAATTAACACTTTATGGTGATCATTAAAGGAAGAGAACGCATAGCCAGCCATGTAACAGACATTTAGCTTGCTTTTAAAGGTTACATAAAACGCAAGGTTTGGTTGACGTTCGATATTGTTTTCTAATCACGTAGGTTCTTTAAGCCCTTTAATCAAAATTAGTCAACCACCAAATCAAAATTTATCAACCAATAAATCAAAATTTGTCAACCATTGGAGCAGTATTTGTCCACAATTCGAGCTGAATTTGTCAACTATTCGAGCAGAATTTGTCAACCATTTGAGCAAATATTTCCAACTATACAAACAGTATCACACATGTTTTAGATGTTGGATAAATGTATACCAAGGTTTAAGACCGATTTTTTTATATTTCAGCATCCATACCCCACCGAGGAAGAGAAGCGAACATTAGCCGCGCAGACTCGACTCACGTTGCTGCAAGTTAACAACTGGTTCATTAACGCACGGCGACGTATCCTGCAGCCGATGTTGGACTGCGCCGATAAACCTGGTAATGTGACAATAAAAATAATTTGAGACATCTGGAATCGATTCAAGTATATAGATTATATGTGGTGTCCTGAAACTAAGAGAGACATTTTTAGATTCATTTTTTTACAACTTGAGCCAAATAAGTCAACCATGTAATGGGTATTTCCCAACCACGTAATCAGTATTTGTATTACTCATGCGGGAAAAGTAGTATCTTGACGCTCGCTGTTACGTTTGAAAAAGAACCGTTTGCCTCAACGCCAATAATTTGAGTGCGACAAGTTTACTTGTCGCACTCAAATTATTCTTGGCACACGCAAATTTAGATAAAATTGATGCATCAAGAAAATGAAAGATCCGAAATTTTAGAGCAGGTTTCATCTAAAAACGCCATGAATTTGAATATTACATTTACGAACTGCACAAACATTACAGTTCTTTTAAATGACACTGAAAAAAAGTAACTTATTTATGTTGCTGTTGTTGTTCTTGTTATTTTTTGTTCTGATCAAATAAATTTATATTTATTTGTAATTAATTGATACTTTTTTGAATGCTTAATTTTTCAGCTATTATTTCTGGTCCGAAAAGGCTTCGTCCTTTTAAAAAATTGAAAAAATTTATTTTTTGTTTATTAATATTAATTAATTTTTATTTATTGTTTAAAATATATTTTTTTCTTCTTTTAAAACTTTTTATTTGTTTTGAGGGACTGGGGGGGCTCCGCCCCCCCAACCCCCCGACGGGGCTTCGCCCCTGGACCCCACCGGGGCTCCGCCCCTGGACCCCAATTTTGTACTTACATATATCACCGCATTTGTAATACAAAATAGTATGTGCAACTCGTGCGACGTTGTCGATTGCCTTGATTTGATTGATTGATCGACAACTTGTCGCACTTGTTTCACAATGATCTATTATCAACTACATAATCAGCATTTGTCAACCACATAATCAGTATTAGTCAATCATAAAATCAGTACACGCGTAATCAGTATTCATCAACCACAAAATCAGCATTAGTCAATTACAAAATCAGTTACTTTGTCAACCGCTTAATCAGTATAAGTCATCACAAAATCAGTATTAGTCAACCAATAAATCAGTTGTTCGAATAAGTCATTAATAAGATTAAGGAAATAATTGTATTATTGTAATTTGATTCTTTTCTAGGTGGCAAGAAGAGTAAAAATGGCTCGTCGATAAACAAGAGGTACTGGCCGGACGCTCTCTCCAACCCACAGTTTACTGCAGGTGAATTAATATTATTTGTGGTGAAAAAAAAAGCCTACTTTATAGTTGTCCGCGGGTAAAAGCTAAAAAACGAAACGCTCAAATCATAGTCATTTAGAAATTACTTAAATATGCAATGGGTTTACCATAATTAAATTAATAATATTAATTTAATTATCTAGAGTTGGGGTACGATGTTTGGCCGTTTGGCGGCCTTCTGAGTACTCTGACAAAATACCCGAGACCGCTTTATCACCTTCTTGCCCATGGCGTAGTGTGAAGAAGCAGGCCGGCATGATTGTGTTGAGTAGCGAGGGATAGATTGTCTCTCGCTACTCGATACTCTAATTGGACCGTACTGCGCTTACCTTCAGGTGCAGGCAGTGTGGTCACTTTGCCGAGCCAGGATAAAAAAAAAGCTGCATACAAGCAAATTTTTGCGACGCTTGCTCATACTTTGTGGCGCAGATTATATTATCCGTCATCAATATTCCGCGGTTTTTAATTATAATGTATGCTAAGATGGTCCATAGATAGAATTTTGGAGAAATAGTCATACTGTACTTGCAAGCTTTATTGGTTTACATTTCCACATCAATGCTTTATCCTTTAAACCAGGTCTCCTCTCTTCATCGGAAGACGAGGACCAAGAAGCGGACCCTTCTGGAGACGAACAAGAGCCGCAAAACGACGACCAGTCGTCTGAACACTCCAATTACTCAATACAACAGAGCATGCATTAACGTGGTCGCAAATTCGGTGACCATGGTAGTAATGGGCGGAAGTGCAAGGTAAGGTGCAATTGTTGAGTTGCCACAATAAAGTGATTTTATGGTCGCAAAACGTGGTAGTTAAATTTACGACCATGGTATCAACTTGTGAATGCAGTGAGATTTAAGACAGATATAATATAAAGAATGCGTGGAATAAATAGGAGATACCATGGTCGCAATATGTGGTCGCAAATAGGGTTTGTGAGGAATTGACGCGAATGATGCAAGGTGGTCGGTACGTATATAAACTGGTGAATATTTACTAACAAAATCATCAGAATTTTACGATGGATTTAAAGATAGCATAGTTAAGAAAAAAGATACCAAGGTAACACCGATATCCGATTATATACTTGTATATAATCTTATTGCTAAATATAGTGTGTTTTCACTCCAAAATAATATTCTCCATAACAAAATTTAGTCTAAATTACTCTTTTTTTCGACATATTTGTTCCAGATTTCAGTCTTTATTAGTTGCAAATATTTTTTTAACACACTTAATTTAAGTCGTAGAACTTGCACTTTCGCCCATGATTTAATAATGTAAGTAAATATACGAACTAATCGACGTCCATCTTCGTATACACGCCCTGTTATAGTAAGTGGGTAACATTAAATTTATACCAGTATTATAAAACAAGGGCCGGATTAAGGAAATGTGGGTATTGGCCCATATTCCATTTTCGAATTTTTATTATAAGTCAATTTTCAATACTGTTTACAAGGATATTTGGTTCGTATAAATAAAATAATGTAACTGATTAACGCTATTATAAAAAAATAATTACACAAAAATAAGGTATATAAATAAAGTGACATTTTAAAAAGTATAAAGGGTATCAAGACACCCTAGAAGGAGAAGCCTATCGTGAGACCTGTTCATACATTTTATTTAAGGATTTTCATAGATATTATAATGAAATTTTGAGACCAGAACTTGAAAATCTAACTGTCGCACTCAAAGTGCTTCCTTAATTTAACTTTAAATAACAATTATTAGATTGTTATTCAATCTTAGTAATGGCTTGCAAGTAATATCACTCTCAGAGACATTTGATCCTTACTTCACCATTTGCAGATTCATAGTGCGTCTCATCAACTGTTACTAGTTATGTGTTACCTCAAAAGATTTTTTTTACTGACACTAAGGGAGCATTTACTCTTTAGTGACTCTGAGTGCAGGTTAATGTTTAATTTTACGTTTTTTTAGTAAGAATTTTTTGAATGAAGCAAGATTGTCTGCGCACTCAAAATTTGACGGAATTGTGATCCTCAAATGTTTAATATTTAACACTAAATACTGGTATAAATTTGATCTTCCTCAAAATCAAAAATAAGTATACGCATAATTCTTTTAATTCTAAAAATGGACATGACAATTGTGTCATCGATTTCATTTTTTAATGATAAAAAGACATTAAATCAACAGTATACCATAGTGTTAGTTATTAGATTTTAATAAGTTCAGGCGTGGCAACATTGCGTCTTCGGATTGTCTATGCCAGGAAAATAGGATGATATAAATTTATCTTTTGATCTCAGAAGATAAATAGGAAGAAGATTGTTTCTCGGTATGTGATTTTAGTTTTAATATATTTTCGTGCCTTATTTTTGATTATTTATTCAATATGCTATATCACAATTGTAATGCTTTAAATCTATTTTTTTATAACTAGTATTTTTTAAAAAAAGGTTATGTTCTGTGATTTGTGGCTTGACATGTGTCAAACTTTACATCTGAACGCGCAAAGTTGCCATGTCGAACCAAAACCATGTATACGTAATCCATACCTCAGCGTTTAAAAAAGTATATATTATGATTAATGAGAATATATAACAAAAAAGTCAAAATGTACGTGTGTTGGTTATCGCACGCACTTCTTTGCCAAGCGGTTTAAAAACAGACTTGCATATCGAGTTCTTCCCCTTTGATGGCATACTTTATTGTAGAATTGGTTAGCTAAATTAAAAGAAACACCATTGGTTTTGAATGCGAATTCCGGTAGTAAAAATTCTTGTGCGTAAGGAAAGTATCACAAAGATAACATTAAAATCCGATTCTATTGCCTTAGTAATTGGTTTCGACTATATACTTGCTTTAGCTGACATAACGACTACAATTATCCATAGTCAAGTTACTCTTTTTGTATTGAGGGTTTTGTCATTTATTTTTTATTATTACGTCTACACATAAGTATGCCACTCAAAGTAGTTTATTTTCATAAAAAACATAATATTTTTTTTATTCCTCTCTAAACAAGCATACGTCAATTTGAACACCGGTTGTGATTAAAAGAAAGTGTTAGTTTAAATGTTTATTTCCGACCGCAACTCTCGACTGATCATAAACGAAATATAGCACTGTAAGATAATTTTTTGTACCACAGACAAAAACACTACAGATAATACCGTCCATAAACAAGGATATTTATTTAAAAAACTGTAAAAAGGATAAGTTTTCAATATACTCATTGTTGTAATTTCTTTTTTATTGGTATATATTTTTTGTATTTGTTTTTTTATTGGAAAAATTCGTCAGCCATATTAGTGTAAGTTATTTTAAGGTGTTGGTTTGTGCATAGATTTTTTCACAGTGAATAATTTCTAAAATAACCAAAATCGTCCCAAGGAACTAACCCAGTCTTATATGTGAATTTTTCAGAATATATCGAAACAAGCTTTTTTCAATTTCAATTTTCACAAAATTTATTCAAGATTATGAGAAAATATTTGCACGAGCCAATCAACCGACTCCTACATCACATTACGCGAAAAGTATCCACTGTATCATATCCTAGCGCGTGCTGAGATGTCGGGGGTCATTATCAACCGGGGCCGAATCTAGTGACGCAATCTAAGGGGGTCACCGCACACTTGTATACGTATCTATATCGTCGGTTCGTCGATTTTTGTGTGTTGGTGGTCTTTCCCCCAGTGACCCCCCACTGGATGCGACCCTGCAACGCGATTATACGAAATAAAATATACGATACAGATAACGTAGTATACTTGATATATTAAAATAATTGATATAATAAAATAACTGTCATTCGATTCAAAAAATGTATACGCCGACTTTGAAGAAAATTAAACTTATCGATACGTGATGAAATAATTTTTAAATTGTTAAGTATTGTGTATTATTATTATGTAATTATTTGTAAAATTTGCGCGGAGTGCTTCGGTGATTCGGAGAATATTTGGTGAGTTTTAAAAAATCGACTCCAGGGACTGATTTCTGTGTTTTTTGACAGGCTTTGAATTGGCTTTGTAATTAAAAAAGAGCAGGTGTGTGTATGCGAGATCTAGGTAGATACTACCGCTTGATTTCTTTAAATCTTCAAACACAATTCTGTAACTTAGAGGTATATATAAAGGCCAACAAATTTTACAAGGCATAAATGCGTATAAAACTTAGAATACAATATTGGACCGGTTTAAGTTATTGCAATAAACTAATTCGCATTCGGATTTAATGCTTTACCTCTGAAGTACAGAATTGTTCCACTTTAAAGAACATTGAATCGAGTGAAATAATTGAGCATTTGGTCATCTAATATCTACTGGGTAGTTACTGTCCTGAAGCTGCATGGCGTTTACTATTGTGACCCGCAGCTCAACCATGAGCTTTTCTCATGTATATTCACCAGGGACATCATAAGATATGTATATGACAAAATATACAGCGTCTCAAGCGGTTAAGTGCGAAACTAAATTTGGTAGCGACTTCGTTTACCTATCGTAACTTTTTGACATAAACGCATGGTTGAGCTTCTAGTCATTTCCAGTGTCCAAAAAAATGCCTTAACTTCATACTTTTGACGTTAGTTGTCAAACTGACAGTTCATTAAGGCTGTGAGGCTTCTTCAAAGCCGTCGAGTTATTTGTTGCCTTTCTCATGTCTCTCTATTTTGTAATGCGTCAACTGTTAATTTGGCAGTTCTACGTCAATTGGAAAGTTGAAAATGGTGCAGTCGATTTTTTCAATCTCACCAAAGGAGAAGCAAGAGTTGTCTGTATGTTTTTTGTTCCAATGGCGTCTGTGGGAAGATTCATATCAGTTACATTATATGACATGCACTTCACGTTTTAGTATAATAATAATAAAATGTACTAGTCTCATATAGATAAACACTGCCCTCTTATTGGACACGGGACTAATTCACTCATGGCGGTTGGACTTAAGTGCACCACGCTGGCTCATGCATCGCACGCCTGGTTTCCTCGTGATATTTTCCTTCACCATTTAAGTAAGCGATAATCAGCAATAAACTCATGAGACTTCAAAAAGTTATTTGCCATTTGCCATTTGGGCTGGTTTCGAACCGGTGAGATTCGTTTTGAAATTACCAATTCCAACTAGGCTATAACTGTTTTATATATTGACTGAATAAAAATGTAGTCACAGCATACGATCAGTATTACAGATATGTCACAATGCAGTAAATTTTGCCTGTGCTAGGGTTATTTGAAGGTAAACTGTTAAGGTTGATTTCACCATCTAAAGTATAGAAGTATTTGCATTGTGTTACTGTGAATTATAAAGAAGGCGTCAGAGAAAATACAATTGAAAATATACAAACAGCTCTTGCTTCAAATATGTAAATATAAAATTAAAAATGGATGAAGAACAGTATTAATAACTTGGTTTTAGACTTGAAAAATGTATTTCACCTTGATTTAATCTTCATACCAGCAATATAATATGAGCTAGGTAAATCTAGTCCACCAGTTTCTGTAGTTTTCTAGCGAATACGAGTGAATTGGAATATGTCTTGTAAACATTTTGTCCATTTTTAATTTTATCTAATATGTAGGGTGAATGTGGGATTATATGTTTACTAAATCAGGTTTATGGCGTTTTATAAAGTAATTTTATCACGTCTCCACCTTCCTCTAGCAGTCGCATCCTATCCTGTTCCAAGTGTAACCTGCATTTTAACTATGTACAATTTTTTATACTTAGTGAAAATCAGATTTCTAACCCAACTCCAACGTCACTAAAAATGCATATATCCCTTACACCATAACTAAACATATAATCCCACAACCATACTACATAAAAAGAAATGTTAGTGATCTAATGAAACGGATATACGTAATGTGGGATAAATACTTTTTACAAAAAATAAAAATATGTAATTATACTTAGGGTAGGATGTATTTTTAAAATGTTTTAAACAATGCCAATATTAGCTGTAGATATTGTTTTTATTCGCTATATTCAATTTTTTATTGTACTGAAGCGCTGGTGTGGGTATTTGCAATTTTACATAAACTTTTCTAAATGAAGAATAAAAAGTCTACTTCCGCTTTGAATGTGAGAGGCTCGCACCGAAATAAGGATGATTAGTTTGTGGCAACTTAGAGAATTGTTTCCATATATTTATAAAACATTAACGCCTATTGTTCGATTCCAAAAATAGTTTTACAAGTTCCGTATTTAAATATATCAATGACAAAATATATAATATTTTTAATGCGTTGCAAATTAATTTGATTTTAATGTATTTTTGACTTGAATGATACTTAATTCAATATTATTTATTGGTAGTTTTTTAAAGTTACTTTATACCAATCAAAATTAGTCGTGACACTGGACTTGCTAGGATGAAACGAATTTTGTTACTAATAATATTGACCCAAATGTCAATCCTTATTACGGCCCTGAAAAGACAACCGTTATAATATTTAAAATAATGTAACGTTTGCAAATATCCATATGCGCAATAAAAGTATAATATAATGAAATGTCCACTCGAGTAGTATAGCTGTCGCTTGCATAGTATAAGAAACTCGGTAACACGTACATACGGCATCGTTTTTGCTAGTCAAATATAATAATTTTTAGGCTCTTGTGTGTTTTATTTTCAAACCCCCTGTCAGGATTTCTTTAATACGGCCCTGCGTTTAATTTTGTACATTATTTTATGTTCAACAGAAAATAATACGAAAAATAAATTGCAAAAATAGAATCAAGACGGATTCCAAATGCGCTCCAAGTTTAACAAAAGTAAGTGCGTAGTGTTAACATCTCACTATCTCTCTCGAACGATTGCATCGTGTAGAGGAACGGGTGATAGTGTCCCTCTAGCGAAGGGGGGTATCTCCAGTCAGGCAGGTGTTATGCCCGACCGGCCGCGGCCCCTCCAACCGTTGATACTTGGAGGTTGTATTTATAGAATGTGCTGCGCAATTTTAACTACCGCGATCGAGCCTGGCGTCTTTGCTATGTCGTCGGTGTGAGGTGCTTCTGTGCCGCCACATCACTCCCCCCCGGAGACCGGAGGTCGATAATCTTCATTCTTCAGCTGTCGTTGCTTGGTATAGTTTTCCCAGTGCCGATGCTCCAATGTCCCAGTGAGTCGGGAATGTGCGCAAGTAGTTCTAGTGAGTCAGAACTATGCGGTAGTCAGCTCCAGTGAGTCGGAACTGCGTAATTCGAAATCCAGTGAGTCGGATTCGAAGCTTGAGTAGCTGCGATGAGTGTGGCTATCACGTGGCTATACTGCGAGAACCGGCGAATGCTGCCCGTAGTTGACCCGGCTGTTAGCGCAGTTGTGCCGTGATTTAACGCCGATGTCGCGCTGTTGAAGTGCCGAGGGTAGGTACCAGGCCTGCGTCTTGTAGCGTGCTTATGGTTACCCTGTTGGCTTGCGAGTGATGGCTGGCTGGGTGAAGTGCAGAATGGCTGGAATGGAGGGAGGAAGTGACGAATGGCGGTGGCGATGCGATGCGAAGCGATGACGATGCGATGCGAAGCGATGATGATACGATGCGGTGCGGATACGATGCGGTGCGGATGGCGATGCGAATGGTTGGTTCCGTTCCGGTGTAGGTGCGGATGTTGTTCAGCGTCTGGGGTCACCACTGTAGAGGAACGGGTGATAGTGTTCCTCTAGCGAAGGGGGGGTATCTCCAGTCAGGCAGGTGTTATGCCCGACCGGCCGCGGCCCCTCCAGTACATTGACATCAATCTCAACAATGTAACATTTACAATCATTGTCTCTTACAAAACAAAATAATCAAATGAATTTATATCATATTTACAAAACTTGTGGCCGTTACTCTGTTATACACATTGCTATTTATATTTGGAAATTCTTATTCAATATTATTTTAGCATAATTACTATAACTGTATTATAAAACCTACATCGATACAGTTCTATGTCGAATATGCTGTATTTGTAAGCTCTTAACACTTTTGCGAATATTGAGCCTCTTTAAATATTGTAAACATTAGGATTATGACGAAGCACGTCAACAAAAATGTATGTGAAATTTGTAACTTTGCCTGCCAGTAATAATATTCGTTAAACATGGCTCAAGCGATATCATTTCACATTATATGAATTACGGTACTAGATCGATGCAAGCTTTCAAACAATTATAATAGTAAATTCGATAGTGACAATTTCCATAATTGCTGTGTATGTAAAAATTGGAAATTATTTTTATTATTAATGGCCATTCTGAGTGATGACGTCATAACTCTTTTCGTGCAACCTTTTCTGTCATTTGACAACTGTCAACTACCCCTTCTACCCATAGATTTAGTATATATATAGATGAGGCATAGGCGTACACCCGAAAACGACAGGTGAACTCTATGGGGCTACCAACTAACATTATTTTACCCAGTTTATGAAATATCAGGTGTGCGTGTTTCATGTTAAGATAATATTTAAAATTTTATGAGACAGACATAATATTATAATTTCTTGAAAAGGAAACTCACAGTTACATAATAGGCACAATAACTTTACTAACAGTGAAAAATTAATTTTGTATATAGGTAATGTAATATTTTCTAATACCTACTGTCTTTTTTATTTACGTAAGATTTTCCAGCATAGTATGTCCTGACATTTAAATAGTTTTTACAAATACTTTTGATGAGCATTAAGTACTGTAGTGGTGATCAAAAGAGAATGAAAAATCGCGAGGAACTCCTGCAAATAATTGACGTGTTGGTCGTCAATCGTATTCATGCATTCTTGTAGGAGACGATTAGCGAGTTGTAGAGTTTATAGACTACTTACCCCATCCACGCCAACACCAGATTTGCACAAGAGCGCATGTTTATAAGAGTGTAGCCAAATATTGTGATATAATATTTCTTTTTTAATTCATAAAAAGTACTCAGACTTCAATAAAAAACAAATTATGCATCCCTATAAAATTTGAGGGTTGCCCTCGATTTTTCTGAGATCCCATCATCAGATCCTAACTTAGAGGGACCAATGGGACCACCTGGGAACTATACACTTTTGACAAAAAAATAATTTCGCGAATCGGTCCAGGCGTCTTCGAGTAATCGGGGAACATACATAAAAAAAAGATTCCGACGAATTGTGAACCTCCTCCTTTTTTTTAAGTCGGTTAAAAATGATTTTAATGTCGCTTTGAGTCAATATCGATGCATAAACATCACATTCACTTAAACTAGGGCACTTATGGATTAAAAACAACATGCTGATATCTACAATTAGTATAGTTGCAAAATGTAAGAGTCCATTGTCCAGACCATCCATTGGACCACACTAATATTTCGTCTAGCCTTACGATGCGAGAGAATAGAATAGATTAAATCTATTATTGTGAAGACATTGATCCGATTCCCTAATCATTACAAGTGGCTTATCTTCTTTATATATATAATTCTACTGTACGTGTGTATGTCACTGAACCCCTCCTAAACGGCTGGACCGATTTGAATGAATTTTTTGTATGCGTTTGGGTGGCGCCCTGGATGGTTTAGATTCCAAAATCAGCCCGGCAGATGGCGCTCCAGTTGGTGTGGCGCTGCTTTTACGGGCAGGACGACGTCTACAAGGTCCGCTGTTTTTAAGAGATGTACATTTTTAAGGTGCTGTACCATAATTTTGCTGGTGGTAGGATATTCATATTCGCCCGGATAGCGACCACCGTACACAGGGTGTTAAACCCGCCATAGTGGCACACGCAAGTGTGTCGCGTTCCGGGATCAGCCGGTGTACATCGGGTTTTTGTCGGGGGTCTAGAGTTAGGGTACGATGTTTGGCTATTTTGCGGCTTTCTGAGTACTCTGACACTAGACCCTCGACCGCTTCTTCACCTTCTTGCCCATGGCGTAGTGTGAAGAAGCAGGCCAACATGATTGTGTGAAGTAGCAGGGGATAGATTGTCTCTCGCTACTCTTATAGTCTATTTGGACGGCACCATCAGGTGCAGTGCGGTCACTTTGCCGTGCCAGTATAAAAAAAAAGTTTTGATCTGTAATGACTGTAGCTGTAATAACTTATAACTATACAAGTACACGCATAACTAGTTCCTCCTTTGCCGTGCCAGAATAAAAGTGCCGTGTCACTTTGGTTTTCTGTGAGACAGTGGTACTACCCCGGTTGAGCCGGCCCATTCGTGCTGTAGACAAATATGTCTACAGCGTAGCTCTAACACTTCTATGCCATAAAATTGTACTTACTTTACGCACTTGCCATTATAAAATATCTGATATTCATCTGGACATATTTTACTGCGGAACACTGATTTGTTTGGAACTGGGTTCGTTAGTGCGCTCGTCAGAAACAGACACATCCAAAACAATACGAAGTATAACTTGAAACCCATTTTTATATAAGTGAGGTAAGGCAGCTTCTCGCGCTATAGTGTAGACAGTCTGGAGCAGAATGTGCGGAGATTGTTTTCACGAGGCTTATAAATACCAGCCGGCTAATTTTATTGTTTTTAAGAGATACGAATATGAGATAAGTAGGTACTTAATATTTATTTCGCAGAAAGATTGAATTCCGCGAGTGATCAATTTAATAATTTCTCACATAGGGACGGGACATTATGCGCTGCAATAAATAGGCATAAGACTGGGAGCTCTCGAAATTCTGAAATTGTGTGTATACACGGATCGCATACGCCTTCTTGCTATAAGAAAATACTAAAAAAATGACATTCCTATTTTATTAAACTTCTTAAGAAATAATCTTCTTCTTTGTTCTCCTTCTTAATCTCTTTTATTGGCCTTATGTTACAAATAGTGCTCTAAATAACATAAATAAGACTTACCCCCCCTAACCCCTAAGGGTTAAGTCTTATTTATGTACCATGTAAATGGTAATTAAAATTATTGTGGTTAACGATCTTTATTTCTCACTAGCTTTCGCCCGCGGCTCCGCCCGCGTGGAAGTTATTTTTGGGAGAAAAGGTATATGTCGGAGTATAATGAATACGGAGACTGAATTGACCTTACAAATAATTTTATCTTTTGTAAATTGTGGGTACGTTCAGTTGTTTTACTATTTTGAAGGTAAGTTCGAGTTGTTTATTGGATGATCTCATTCGTAGTGGGGCAAAACAATATAAAAGAGTGCCTCATCATTTCGCGGAGCATTCAGGAATAATTATTAGACGAGTCAATATCTTATCTCGAATAGTTTAGTTAGTTAGTAGTTTAGAGGTCGTAATGCCCAAGTGCTGTTTAACTGATCGTTGCCTAATTAAAGTGATGATTCAACGCCATATGCGTCTCAGTGCAAAGTGTAATTGTAAACCATGGTTTTTCTTGCCAGTTCTTTTTTCCGCGGATTATTGTATTTCGAACTGGCAGTAGCTTAATAAACTGTGAAGTGTTCAACTCGTGTTATTTCTACGTCTATATCTGGAGATCGGAGAGGGATGTATAAGCCCTCTTCCAGCCTCTTCATATGGTGACCTGTGACTTCATGACCTTTCGCCTGGACATAATAAGTGAAACCTACCCGTGGATTTATGTGAAATGTGGTGAGTCGCTTTCAGTTTTTAAATTTAAAGGCCGATTTTTAATTTTGATCTTTCTGCTAAACTTACGATTTATTTAGTTGGAAATATGAGGATTTGTTTCCTACCTTATTGATTTTTGTTCTGGTATGAAAGGGAGAGGATGGGATAAGATCAAACAATTCTTCAGAGCATTCGCCATGCTAAGCGAGGAAATATCCCTACGCAGCTGTAGCGGCTCTAGGCTGTTACTCACGTCTTGCACTCAGATTTTGCTTAACTGCTAATTACGCAGTGATATTATAATTGGACGTCCACGGTCCTCTGTGGCGTAGTTGTAATGTACGCGGTACGACTGCCGTGCGGGGTCTCTGGTTCGATCCCCGGGATTGGTAAAGAGATATTGGGATTATCCGCCGTGAGCATGGAGTTGTGCCCGGTATGGTATAGGCTCACCCCTATCACACATAGGATGATAATAAGCTGTGCGAATTATGGGTGTACTGGTTACACCTCTGTCTACACCTTCAGGGATTACAGTTGTGAGTGTGTATGTATGTGAAAATACGTAACAGTTGACGCGTGTGATGATTTAATGAACCTTGAATTTGATGTGGTTAAATTCTAGCTTGTATGAGGGTTGAAAAACATTTACTCTTATAACTAGTGTTAAATAAAAAACTATAATCAAAGGTACCCCTCAAACCTAGGTTTTAACGTGTTATGAAAAAACTGCATTGAATGAATAATTTAGTAATAATTGTTTTACGGGTCTAGTTTTTATAAAAGTTTCAGAATTAATAATCGATAATCAAGTTGTCGAGTATAACCATTTAATTTTTTAATTTTAATGTTGGTATTGGTGGTTACTGTTAGTTCTAGTTTTAATTTCTACCCGGTAATAAATTAATGTTATATTAATAGTTACGCTAAACTTTGCAATTAATTGAGGTTAAAATGAGTGTATGCCAATGGTTCATAGCATTGTTGATGGCTTACGTTCGTAGCCTGGTTGTTGTCTTCTCAAGATCTCTTGGGTGACGGGTGAGCAGTCCGCGCTTAAGGTATCTTAGTGATCGTGTTAAGTTAATTATCCGTAATTAAATTATCTTCTGGTATTAAGTAACATTAAAGTAAGTGTTACATCCAAGTTTTGTGGAAAACTTGAACATAACATAGTTACCTTAAAGCAATGATACCCAAAGTGGTCTTTATCGACCCCCTGGGGCCGATGACGACTGAGGGGTCCAAGTAAGCGAAAAAGAAAAATAGAATTAGGGATCTACGGGGTGTAAACGGGGTCCGTAAAGTTGAATCCAAATATTGAAAATTTATTATCAAAGCCTCTGGTTCACACCTCCCACTAGATACTTTATTAATTTTGGTATATTTAATTTCGGTTTCTTCTCTCACTAGGGTTTAAGGTTAAAAGAAATTTATTCTCAATAAGACAAAAACAATGTCACTTCTTTGAGAACAATACTAAGCATACGTAATAAGTAACAAGTTGTCAGGTACATTTACAGATTTATTATTATATTACCCAATTAATACATTAATGTTTTGGCCAACAGAGATTTATTTGCTATGCTATGTTTTATCTTAGTGTCAAGATCAACTGTGGCGGCAAGTGTTACATTTAGCCCTAAAGCTATATTTGCGATCTGGAATAATATTCTTCGAGCTCAAGTATTCGTTTAACCGATTATGTAAGATTTTTTCAAGTATTTTCGATAATACAGGTAAAACAGATATGGGTCGGTAATTGCATGGGTCTGTTGTTGGTCCGGATTTATATATGGGTGTAACTTTTGCCAACTTTAGAGTATCTGGGAAATGACCATCTAATAACAATTTATTGAAGCATTTACTCATCGTGTTTGTGCCACTAAATGTTATGTTATGTTTTTTATTTATTAATGTGTCCTGCTTCCTTTACGAGGTCTATATATACTTTAGTCTTTTTCTCTTTACTTAATCGATCAATGTTGATATCCCCAAACACTATTGCCCTTTTCTTTCGTTGTAGCTAAGAATCATATTCTTCGCAGAAAGCCTTAGTCAGTGTCAATGGCAGGTCTTCTTGTCTCTTAGACACCTTTCTGATCACTTTATATACCCCTTCCCATATGTTTTCCTTATCTTGTCCTGTTTCCTACGAAACTCCTTCCAGCTCTCTACTTGTGCCCTCTTGGCTTCATTCTCATATCTTTCTTTTGATTGCAGGTACTCATCGACGACCTTTGCTCTCCGGATCGGCGTTGCGCATCGGTTTCTCCTCCTCCGGGTGATGACCTCCTGCTTCATCTTGGCGAGTTTCCCGGACCACCACGGTAAGTTAATAGTATGACAGACAGACAGATACATTCATGTTTTGGCCAAAAGAGAAATATGAGGATTTGTTTCCTACCTTATTGATTTTTGTTCTGGTATGAAAGGGAGAGGATGGGATAAGATCAAACAATTCTTCAGAGCATTCGCCATGCTAAGCGAGGAAATATCCCTACGCAGCTGTAGCGGCTCTAGGCTGTTACTCACGTCTTGCACTCAGATTTTGCTTAACTGCTAATTACGCAGTGATATTATAATTGGACGTCCACGGTCCTCTGTGGCGTAGTTGTAATGTACGCGGTACGACTGCCGTGCGGGGTCTCTGATTCGATCCCCGGGTTTATCTGCTATAAGATATTTTATTTTATTATTTGAGGATTTTTTTTTAAAAATGAAAAATTGTTTATTACATACAGGATTGCCAACATAGTTTACAATATAACATACATAATATAAACAATCGGAAAATAGAACTAATTGCAACTCAGACTACAGGCAACCACAACATGCGTAATATAATTTCACAATATTAATGATTAATTAAACATTATAAGGAATACAAAGAGAGGATCGATTTATCAGAATGTTAGGACCCCAGTCAATCAATCTATAATAATCTATTTAGCTAGCTGTGTCTTAAATGTATTAAATGGATGTACATTTTTTTTATTTTTATAGGTATTTTATTATAAAGCGGTTCTCCCTGAAACATAAGCGTCTTTTTCCCATAGTCTGTTCTGAAGTGCTGCGTTGGCTGATTTGTTTTAATTTAGTAAATGTTAGGCTGGTGTGGATATCTTTACTAAGTACTTTTCGAATAAAATTATTTGTTGAGGTCAGGTATGAATACTTGAAAAGCAGTTTGATAATTTTATTTTGGACAATTTGAACATCTGCTACTTTAGTTTTAGAGGCACTATCCAAGATTTCAATAAGATACATAAGTCTTTGGGATACATGCGACAATATTATGAAGGGAACCGAGCAGTGATGATAACTTATTTTTTATGTGTTCCATATGATTATTCCGAGTTAAAGCGCTATCCATTCTCAGACCAAGATATTTTTCAACATATTTTTGCTGTAAAGGAATACAGTTAATAGTAAGTGGCTTATACTGTGGGATTTTTTATTTTTGGCTTTAAATATTATATTGAATGATTATATAATATTACTCTTAACACGAAACATAACAACATAACATTACTTCTTTCTTTCTTTCGATATGATATATGATTATATTGAAACCATGCAAAGAGTATATTTAAGTCTTCTTGAGCTTGTGAAATCATTTTGTCGATAGAAGACCCAAAATAGAATAGGCAAGTATCATCTCCATAAAAAGTAAGATGACCATGAAATCCGGATTATGCAGGTTGTTAATATAGGTCAGAAACAACAAGGGACCAAGCATTGAACCCTGAGGTACTCCGCATGTTTATGGTAATGCGTCACTTCGATGGTTGCCAATTTTAACTACTTGTAGTCCAGTGATATTTATTGATTTTAATTTTTTTAGAAGCTGTTTATGACTTACTGTATCAATCGCCTTCTTCAGGTCAATAAATTTTCCCAGAACTATATTTTTATGGACTATGCTATGTTTTATCTTAGTGACAAGATCAACTGTGGCGGTAAGAGTGTTACATTGAGCCCTAAAGCTATATGAAATGAAATGAAATCGTTTATTGATCAAGTAGGCAATTACATAGCTCTTATGACAAGTCAGAACATTACAGCTTATGTATACATAACATACATAGCATCATCAATACACTAGCAATTAATTATTCATATGGTATTTAACATTATTATTATTTATTATTAATTCTTTTTTATTTTTATATTATGGTTTAATATTATTCCAGGTAATACCAGTCAAATATATATATATATGTATATAGCTCAAGTATTCATTTAACCGATTATGTAAGATTCTTTCAAGTATTTTTGATAATACAGGTAAAACCGATATGGGTCCGTAATTGCACGGGTCTGTTGTTGGTCCAGATTTATATATGAGTGTAACTTTTGCCAACTTTAGAGTATCTGGGAAATGACCATCTAATAACAATTTATTGAAGCATTTAGTCATCGTGTTTGTGCCACCAAATGTTATGTTATGTTATGTTTTTATTTATTAATGTGTCCTGCTTCCTTTACGAGGTCTATATATACTTTAGTCTTTTTCTCTTTACTTAATCGGTCAATGTTGAAATCCCCAAACACTATTGCCCTTTTCATTCGTTGTAGCTAAGAATCATATTCTTCGCAGAAAGCCTTAGTCAGTGTCAATGGCAGGTCTTCTTGTCTCTTAGACACCTTTCTGATCACTTTATATACCCCTTCCCTTATGTTTTCCTTGTCTTGTCCTGTTTCCTACGAAACTCCTTCCAGCTCTCTACTTGTGCCCTCTTGGCTTCATTCTCATATCTTTCTTTTGATTTCAGGTACTCATCGACGACCTTGGCTCTCCGGATCGGCGTTGCGCATCGGTTTCTCCTCCTCCAGGTGATGACCTCCTGCTTCATCTTGGCGAGTTTCCCGGGCCACCACGGTAAGTTAATAGTATGACAGACAGATACATTCATGTTTTGGCCAAAAGAGATTTATCTGCTATAAGATATTTTATTTTATTATTTGAGGATTGCCAACATAGTTTACAATATAACATACATAATATAAACAATCGGAAAATAGAACTAATTGCAACTCAGACTACAGGCAACCACAACATGCGTAATATAATTTCACAATATTAATAATTAATTAAACTTTATAAGGAATACAAAGAGAGGATCGATTTATCAGAATGTTAGGACCCCAGTCAATCAATCTATAATAATCTATTTAGCTAGCTGTGTCTTAAATGGATGTACATGTATTTTATTATAAAGCTGTGCTCCCTGAAACATAAACGTCTTTTTCCCATAGTCTGTTCTGAAGTGGTGCGTTGGCTGATTTGTTTTAATTTAGTAAATGTTAGGCTGGTGTGGATATTTTTACTAAGTACTTTTCGAATAAAATTATTTGTGGAGGTCAGGTATGAGTACTTGAAAAGCTGTTTGATAATTTTATTTTGGACAATTTGAACATCTGCTACTTTAGTTTTAGAGGCACTATCCAAGATTTCAATAAGATACATAAGTCTTTGGGATAAATGCGACAATATTACGAAGGGAACCGAGCAGTGATGATAACTTATTTTTTTATGTGTTCCATATGATTATTCCGAGTTAAAGCGCTATCCATTCTCAGACCAAGATGTTTTTCAACATTTTTTTGCTGTAAAGGAATACAGTTAATAGTAAGTGGCTTATACTGTGGGATTTTTTATTTTTGGCTTTAAATATTATATTGAATGATTATATAATATTACTCTTAACACAAAACATAACATTACTCCTTTCTTTCTTTCTTTCTATATGATATGATATATGATTATATTGAAACCATGCAAAGAGTATATTTAAGTCTTTTTGAGCTTGTGAAATCGTTTCGTCGATAGAAGACCCAAAATAGAATAGGCAAGTATCATCTCCATAAAGAGTAAGATGGCCATGAAATCTGGATTATGCAGGTTGTTAATATAGGTCAGAAACAACAAGGGACCAAGCATTGAACCCTGAGGTACTCCGCGTGTTTATGGTAATGCGTCACTTCGATGGTTGCCAATTTTAACTACTTGTAGTATATTATTTAGACAAGATTCGAACATTTCGTGATCACTTCCAGTGATATTTATTGATTTTAATTTTTTTAGAAGCTGTTTATTACTTACTTATATTTTTATGGACTATGCTATGTTTTATCTTAGTGACAAGATCAACTGTGGCGGTAAGAGTGTTACATTTAAACCCTAAAGCTATATAGCTCAAGTATTCATTTAACCGATTGTGTAAGATTCTTTAAGTATTTTTGATAATACAGGTAAAACCGATATGGGTCCGTAATTGCATGGGTCTGTTGTTGGTTCAGATTTATATATGGGTGTAACTTTTGCCAACTTTAGAGTATCGGGGAAATTACCATCTAATAACAATTTATTGAAGCATTTAGTCATCGTGTTTGCCACCAAATGTTTTATGCATTTTATTACTTTTGTGTTAATTTCATCTAATCCAGTGCTACAATTTGAATCAAGATTTGAGATTATTTTTATTATTTCTTCAGGTCAACAAGGTTTGAGGGTGCACAGCGAAGAGTTTTGAGCCAGAACTTTTGTAAATGCTCGCGTGATTGTCATAAAATGTATTAGGTATTGCTTTCGCTAAAAATGGTCCAATTGTTGAAAATATTTATTAAATAGTTCACATACACTTCTTGGATCAGTAACATACACTGAGTCGACAAGTAGTTTTGGAGGAGCACACCTTTGTTTAATATTATTATTTGCTAATAATTAGACCCCATTTTTTTTAGGTTTATTAATACAATTTGTGAATTCTTTATCGTGGTAAACATTTTTTGCATCTTGCATAATTTTAGCTGGGTACATATTTTCTTTTGGTTATAAATTTTTCTTCTAAGGTCTTACTGTAATCGTTCTTCTTAAGTTCTGCGGACAACATATTATTTTGATTGATTACGTTTATGATGTCCATATTTATCCAATTTTTTTTGTGGTCTTTGTTTTTGATGTTTTACTTACAATCCTGAACAGGGTGCGGCGGTTTTTCACGCCTGGTCAGCTCTACCGCTTATATAAAGCGCAGGTGCGGCAGGGAATGGAATACTGCTCGCACCTCTGGGACGGTTCCGCAAGGTACCTTATCGATGCCTTGGATGGGTTGCAGCGGCGGGCCATCCGCATTGTGAATGATGCAGACGTGAGTAACAGCCTGGAGCCGCTACAGCTGCGTAGGGATATTTCCTCGCTTAGCGTGTTCTACCGTCTGTATCATGGCGAATGCTCTGAAGAATTGTTTGATCTTATCCCATCCTCTCCCTTCCATACCAGAACCACGCGTACTGGCTTGCGGAGCCACAGCTTCGTGGTGTCTACTACCCGGCCCGAACCAAGAGGTTCGCAAACTCTTATTTTTGCCGCACCATCAAGCTGTGGAACAGTTTGCCAGCTACCGTGTTCTCTCCTTCCTATGATCCTGGGTCCTTTAGGCGTAATGTGAAGAAGCTAAACAGCAGGCCGGCATGATTGTGTTGAGTAGCGGGGGATAGACTGTCTCTCGCTACTTGATACTCTATCTGGACGGCACTGCGCTTACCATAAGGTGCAGTGTGGTCACTTTGCCGCGCCAGAATAATAAAAAAAAAACTTTTACTTATAAAGAGTTTTATTGTATTTTCGAGTAACGAGTAGTCTTGCTGTTCCTAGAGATTTGTTGTTTCAAAGAAGTTTTATATCGTCCTGTAGTTTATTGCTTCATAGTGTGGCCCAACCTTTGGTGGAGGTTTTTTCTTTTTCAGTTCGATATATATTTGTTTATGATCGGACTTGCAAGAATCAGTTATTACCATATGAAACTTATCATTTCTCAAATTTGTACTTACATAATCCAGAATAGATTTTCTTGTAGTTGATTCTCGCGTACAGTGTTTTTTATTTATTTTATTTATTAATGTGTCTTGCTTTCTTTGCGAGGTATTTATATACTTTAGTCAGCCCTTTTCTTAAGATGGCAAGACAGGCGCCACGGGGTCCTACGTTCTGACTGACACAGGTATTAACGGACCATGGGTGTTTCGGTTCGTTCCTGTGTCGGATCAGAAAGGAGGTGTCCGCCGTATGCCACCGCTGTGGCAACTGCCGCGAGGACACGGCACAACATACGTTTGAGGAGTGCCCAGCCTGGGACGAAGAGCGCAGCGCTCTCAGAGCAGTCGTTGCAGGAGACCTCTCGCTGCCGGCCGTGGTGTCGTCCATGGTCGCCAGCTGAAGGTCCTGGCGTGTGGAAGCCCACTTCTGCGAGAACGTCATCTCGCAGAAGGAGAGTGCTGAGAGGGATCGGGAAAGATCTGTCTACCAAGATATTTGATGGTAAGTCCATCTTAGTCTGACTTTTCTGCCCTCGAGGTAGCTATCTATGACCCTTCTGATGTTAATTGGACATCTTTCAAGCAGGTTTTCGGAGGACGATGACAGTTGCCTCCTTCCAGGTGGACGTGAAGTGGCCTAGTTCTTGGCGTTTGTTTGCCAGTGATATGTACAATTCTGGGTACTTTTTTATTGCCTGCTTACAGATATCTGCCATTAGACCGTCTGCTCCCGGGGCTTTCTTTGGGTTGAAGCTATAACAACCAACCACACTTAGTTCGTCTAGTGAAAACGGTGGGTCATGGTACTCAGCATTGACTTCGTCATTTACTCGTTCGGATGTTTCCTCATCTGATGGTGTTCTGCATTATCTTCTTCCTCTTTGTCATCTGGATAAAATGTTTATACCAAGAATTTTGCCGACTCCTTAGGGGCTCTCCATTTCTAGTGTATGGCAGGTCTTCTTGTCTCTTAGACACCTTTGTGATCACTCTATATGTTTTCCTTGTCCTGTTCCTACGAAACTCCTTCTAGCTTTCTATTTGTAGCCTCTTGGCTCCATTCTCATATCTTTCTTTTGATTGAAGGTACTCATCGACGACCTTGTCTCCCCGATCAGCGCTGCGCATCAGATTCTCCTCCTCCGGGTGATGACCTCCTGCTTCTATTAGTTCTAGTATCTCGGCGAGTTATTTTCTATTAGTTGATCTAGGTTTAAGATTCTTATAATACATTTCTTATAATAAAAATTGAATTCAGACAGACAGACAGACAGACAGACAGACAGACAGACAGACAGACAGACAGACAGACAGACAGACAGACAGACAGACAGACAGACAGACAGACAGACAGACAGACAGACAGACAGACAGACAGACAGACAGACAGACAGACAGACAGACAGACAGACAGACAGACAGACAGACAGACAGACAGACAGACAGACAGACAGACAGACAGACAGACAGACAGACAGACAGACAGACAGACAGACAGACAGACAGACAGACAGACAGACAGACAGACAGACAGACAGACAGACAGACAGACAGACAGACAGACAGACAGACAGACAGACAGACAGACAGACAGACAGACAGACAGACAGACAGACAGACAGACAGACAGACAGACAGACAGACAGACAGACAGACAGACAGACAGACAGACAGACAGACAGACAGACAGACAGACAGACAGACAGACAGACAGACAGACAGACAGACAGACAGACAGACAGACAGACAGACAGACAGACAGACAGACAGACAGACAGACAGACAGACAGACAGACAGACAGACAGACAGACAGACAGACAGACAGACAGACAGACAGACAGACAGACAGACAGACAGACAGACAGACAGACAGACAGACAGACAGACAGACAGACAGACAGACAGACAGACAGACAGACAGACAGACAGACAGACAGACAGACAGACAGACAGACAGACAGACAGACAGACAGACAGACAGACAGACAGACAGACAGACAGACAGACAGACAGACAGACAGACAGACAGACAGACAGACAGACAGACAGACAGACAGACAGACAGACAGACAGACAGACAGACAGACAGACAGACAGACAGACAGACAGACAGACAGACAGACAGACAGACAGACAGACAGACAGACAGACAGACAGACAGACAGACAGACAGACAGACAGACAGACAGACAGACAGACAGACAGACAGACAGACAGACAGACAGACAGACAGACAGACAGACAGACAGACAGACAGACAGACAGACAGACAGACAGACAGACAGACAGACAGACAGACAGACAGACAGACAGACAGACAGACAGACAGACAGACAGACAGACAGACAGACAGACAGACAGACAGACAGACAGACAGACAGACAGACAGACAGACAGACAGACAGACAGACAGACAGACAGACAGACAGACAGACAGACAGACAGACAGACAGACAGACAGACAGACAGACAGACAGACAGACAGACAGACAGACAGACAGACAGACAGACAGACAGACAGACAGACAGACAGACAGACAGACAGACAGACAGACAGACAGACAGACAGACAGACAGACAGACAGACAGACAGACAGACAGACAGACAGACAGACAGACAGACAGACAGACAGACAGACAGACAGACAGACAGACAGACAGACAGACAGACAGACAGACAGACAGACAGACAGACAGACAGACAGACAGACAGACAGACAGACAGACAGACAGACAGACAGACAGACAGACAGACAGACAGACAGACAGACAGACAGACAGACAGACAGACAGACAGACAGACAGACAGACAGACAGACAGACAGACAGACAGACAGACAGACAGACAGACAGACAGACAGACAGACAGACAGACAGACAGACAGACAGACAGACAGACAGACAGACAGACAGACAGACAGACAGACAGACAGACAGACAGACAGACAGACAGACAGACAGACAGACAGACAGACAGACAGACAGACAGACAGACAGACAGACAGACAGACAGACAGACAGACAGACAGACAGACAGACAGACAGACAGACAGACAGACAGACAGACAGACAGACAGACAGACAGACAGACAGACAGACAGACAGACAGACAGACAGACAGACAGACAGACAGACAGACAGACAGACAGACAGACAGACAGACAGACAGACAGACAGACAGACAGACAGACAGACAGACAGACAGACAGACAGACAGACAGACAGACAGACAGACAGACAGACAGACAGACAGACAGACAGACAGACAGACAGACAGACAGACAGACAGACAGACAGACAGACAGACAGACAGACAGACAGACAGACAGACAGACAGACAGACAGACAGACAGACAGACAGACAGACAGACAGACAGACAGACAGACAGACAGACAGACAGACAGACAGACAGACAGACAGACAGACAGACAGACAGACAGACAGACAGACAGACAGACAGACAGACAGACAGACAGACAGACAGACAGACAGACAGACAGACAGACAGACAGACAGACAGACAGACAGACAGACAGACAGACAGACAGACAGACAGACAGACAGACAGACAGACAGACAGACAGACAGACAGACAGACAGACAGACAGACAGACAGACAGACAGACAGACAGACAGACAGACAGACAGACAGACAGACAGACAGACAGACAGACAGACAGACAGACAGACAGACAGACAGACAGACAGACAGACAGACAGACAGACAGACAGACAGACAGACAGACAGACAGACAGACAGACAGACAGACAGACAGACAGACAGACAGACAGACAGACAGACAGACAGACAGACAGACAGACAGACAGACAGACAGACAGACAGACAGACAGACAGACAGACAGACAGACAGACAGACAGACAGACAGACAGACAGACAGACAGACAGACAGACAGACAGACAGACAGACAGACAGACAGACAGACAGACAGACAGACAGACAGACAGACAGACAGACAGACAGACAGACAGACAGACAGACAGACAGACAGACAGACAGACAGACAGACAGACAGACAGACAGACAGACAGACAGACAGACAGACAGACAGACAGACAGACAGACAGACAGACAGACAGACAGACAGACAGACAGACAGACAGACAGACAGACAGACAGACAGACAGACAGACAGACAGACAGACAGACAGACAGACAGACAGACAGACAGACAGACAGACAGACAGACAGACAGACAGACAGACAGACAGACAGACAGACAGACAGACAGACAGACAGACAGACAGACAGACAGACAGACAGACAGACAGACAGACAGACAGACAGACAGACAGACAGACAGACAGACAGACAGACAGACAGACAGACAGACAGACAGACAGACAGACAGACAGACAGACAGACAGACAGACAGACAGACAGACAGACAGACAGACAGACAGACAGACAGACAGACAGACAGACAGACAGACAGACAGACAGACAGACAGACAGACAGACAGACAGACAGACAGACAGACAGACAGACAGACAGACAGACAGACAGACAGACAGACAGACAGACAGACAGACAGACAGACAGACAGACAGACAGACAGACAGACAGACAGACAGACAGACAGACAGACAGACAGACAGACAGACAGACAGACAGACAGACAGACAGACAGACAGACAGACAGACAGACAGACAGACAGACAGACAGACAGACAGACAGACAGACAGACAGACAGACAGACAGACAGACAGACAGACAGACAGACAGACAGACAGACAGACAGACAGACAGACAGACAGACAGACAGACAGACAGACAGACAGACAGACAGACAGACAGACAGACAGACAGACAGACAGACAGACAGACAGACAGACAGACAGACAGACAGACAGACAGACAGACAGACAGACAGACAGACAGACAGACAGACAGACAGACAGACAGACAGACAGACAGACAGACAGACAGACAGACAGACAGACAGACAGACAGACAGACAGACAGACAGACAGACAGACAGACAGACAGACAGACAGACAGACAGACAGACAGACAGACAGACAGACAGACAGACAGACAGACAGACAGACAGACAGACAGACAGACAGACAGACAGACAGACAGACAGACAGACAGACAGACAGACAGACAGACAGACAGACAGACAGACAGACAGACAGACAGACAGACAGACAGACAGACAGACAGACAGACAGACAGACAGACAGACAGACAGACAGACAGACAGACAGACAGACAGACAGACAGACAGACAGACAGACAGACAGACAGACAGACAGACAGACAGACAGACAGACAGACAGACAGACAGACAGACAGACAGACAGACAGACAGACAGACAGACAGACAGACAGACAGACAGACAGACAGACAGACAGACAGACAGACAGACAGACAGACAGACAGACAGACAGACAGACAGACAGACAGACAGACAGACAGACAGACAGACAGACAGACAGACAGACAGACAGACAGACAGACAGACAGACAGACAGACAGACAGACAGACAGACAGACAGACAGACAGACAGACAGACAGACAGACAGACAGACAGACAGACAGACAGACAGACAGACAGACAGACAGACAGACAGACAGACAGACAGACAGACAGACAGACAGACAGACAGACAGACAGACAGACAGACAGACAGACAGACAGACAGACAGACAGACAGACAGACAGACAGACAGACAGACAGACAGACAGACAGACAGACAGACAGACAGACAGACAGACAGACAGACAGACAGACAGACAGACAGACAGACAGACAGACAGACAGACAGACAGACAGACAGACAGACAGACAGACAGACAGACAGACAGACAGACAGACAGACAGACAGACAGACAGACAGACAGACAGACAGACAGACAGACAGACAGACAGACAGACAGACAGACAGACAGACAGACAGACAGACAGACAGACAGACAGACAGACAGACAGACAGACAGACAGACAGACAGACAGACAGACAGACAGACAGACAGACAGACAGACAGACAGACAGACAGACAGACAGACAGACAGACAGACAGACAGACAGACAGACAGACAGACAGACAGACAGACAGACAGACAGACAGACAGACAGACAGACAGACAGACAGACAGACAGACAGACAGACAGACAGACAGACAGACAGACAGACAGACAGACAGACAGACAGACAGACAGACAGACAGACAGACAGACAGACAGACAGACAGACAGACAGACAGACAGACAGACAGACAGACAGACAGACAGACAGACAGACAGACAGACAGACAGACAGACAGACAGACAGACAGACAGACAGACAGACAGACAGACAGACAGACAGACAGACAGACAGACAGACAGACAGACAGACAGACAGACAGACAGACAGACAGACAGACAGACAGACAGACAGACAGACAGACAGACAGACAGACAGACAGACAGACAGACAGACAGACAGACAGACAGACAGACAGACAGACAGACAGACAGACAGACAGACAGACAGACAGACAGACAGACAGACAGACAGACAGACAGACAGACAGACAGACAGACAGACAGACAGACAGACAGACAGACAGACAGACAGACAGACAGACAGACAGACAGACAGACAGACAGACAGACAGACAGACAGACAGACAGACAGACAGACAGACAGACAGACAGACAGACAGACAGACAGACAGACAGACAGACAGACAGACAGACAGACAGACAGACAGACAGACAGACAGACAGACAGACAGACAGAC